>CM030903.1:1385785-6385785 GCA_018136845.1 Heterotis niloticus
GGGGACCGCACCACCCGGACGGCACTTGCATGTGGCCGCCCCTCAGAGCCGAGCGGCCGTGCGGGGACGTTAGCGACGCCCCCTGTGAGGCTGGCGACAAGCCCACTGGCTCATGAGGCCAGGAAAACCGCGCTGGTCAACGTACAAACCCGGTGAACATCCTCCAGCATCAGCATCCAGCGCTGCTCAAAAGCACCGAACGTGATCATCCAACGCTGGTCGACAAAACCAAACCAGAACATCCAGTCCTGGTCAACATCCAATGTCAACATGAAACTGCGGTGAACATACTCAACGTCCAACACTGACCAACAGCACCAAACATGCACATCCGGCACAGGTCAGCAGCGTCTAAGATGGACCTTCTGGTGTCATCCAATCTTTTTGTCAAGGGCATCACGGAGAAGGCGGTTAAAACTTACATTTGCTGTCTGATGCCAGGTGCTGTAATAAATGGCTGCGAGTGGCAGAAAACAGTAAGAAAAACTAAGAACCGAACCTGCTAAGGACTCAGATTCACCAAAAAACTTGAGAACAGGACAGAGATGTCAAGCTCAAGGCCATTTGTACAGCAGAGAAGCCACAGAAATGTCACTGAGACTCGCTGGCAATCGGTTCCTAGTCAATCGCCGTCTTGATCTATCTGCCGAGTCCGGTGAGCAAAAATGACACTTGGCTGGAGTGCTTTGTCATTTGCATATATTTAGAATTTTTAGCTAACAGAGCAACGGAACCAAACCGGGTCGCAGCAAACCGGTGGACCGGCACAAAAAGGGCAGCGGACTGGTGCGTCCGCCACACCCGAGACCCCTTCACCTTCAGCTTCAGGTTTTTTGTAACATTTTACCAGGAGAATCCTTTACTTCTAAACTCGAATAAAACCAAAGAACACAAACAGAACCCTGAAATAGAAACCTTTGTGGTGTTAAAGTTTTGACTAAAATGTTAAGTCTGCGCATCATTTTAATCTGCGATTGTGCAAAATGTGGGAGTGGGGAAGGGGTCCGAATACCTCCGTGAGGCACTTTTTACACTGCTATCCACATGGCTGTGGTTCGGGGACATTTCCATTCCCTCATTTTTACAATTCTTATCAGTCTCGCCAGTGTGCAGTTTGAAATGCCCCGACATGCATGCCCAGCTGCCCCCCGCTTGGGGTGTGCGGTCCAACGTACCCTAGCCAAGCCAACTGATTTGATTTTTTTTTGGGGGCGGTTAAAGTCTCACTCCTGGCTACCTGTGCTCTGCTGGAGGTGCCTAAACCAAATCCAGCTCGCTTGCCTCCTACCTGTGGACACCAGTAAACCCCCTCCCACAGGAGAACCATCCCTCTCTGAGCCACTTGGGAATGACGGACATATTTCTTATGATAAAAGTACAAATGAACATGAACACATTTGAACAGCTCATTGCAGTTATAAAATTTTTAAAATGAGCGAATAAGCCTTGATGGGCTAAGGGACACTCAAGCTCCGCTCTTCTGCGTGTCTGAAGCCCCAGAAGCGCCACCGAGCATCGTTCTTGTGGGCAACTAAACAGTTTGGTTCACTCTCCGCTTTGGTAGCCTCAACCTGTGACGCCGTGATGCAGAGCCATGAGACGGCATGACCGTTGCCGGACACGTGGACGTGCGAGCAAAATGGTGCCAAAGCCTTTGGACGGCTCCGGAATTCCTGTTTTTTTTTCCACCTTGGGCTGTAAGAAGGAAAAGAAGGCAAAGTCAAGTGGCCACGCGGCGGTGACCAGAAGAAGGGGGCAGGTGGCAGCACCGCAGCGTCGGCTTGCCTCTGAGTGCAGGGTGGTGACATCTCGGGCACAGCAGGGCGAGCGGAGGGTATGGTGGTTGTGGGGATGAAAGATGGAGTCTAATCCTCCACATGTACATTTCCTTTTTTTAAGGAGAGCCAACTGGAGCCATGCTTAGGACTGTAGGCCAAGGGCTCCGGGAAAGAACTGCCCTCGAGCCAAAGCACATAGTGTGAAATGAGAAGCTCAAGCTTGAATTTGCTTTTGTTTATCAGAAAAATGCACTCAAAGTGGGATTGGCAGCGGGACGCCCAAACTCGGTAAGTCGCGCGGAGCTGGCGAGGGCCACACCGGGGACGGTGCGGCGAGGCTGGGGGTGCAAGCGGCGCAGGAGCAGAGCCCGTGCGAGTGAGCCGCCTGGCGCCTGCCGCCCCCGCTACCCCTCTCTTAATCTTTGTTTGAGTGCAAAGAAGGATCCCGGGGTCACCTTAAAGAAGGAAGCGTGGCGGCGGAAATGTGCGGATCTGGTTGGAGCGCCGCGGCAGCGGAAGCCTGGACGCGAGAGGCCGAGCTGAGCCGGGGGAATTGGGGACGCAGATTTCTGGGCAAGAGGCGGGCGCCGGGCTGCCAGCGGCTGAGCAGCCTCTGACAATAGAGGCGTTCCTCTGCTCATCTGAACGGCAGATTCGGGCACAAGATCCGCTGCCACATGTCCCTGACGCGTGAGGCCGGATCAGCGCCCGCCAGAGGGGAAGATAACGGAAAAGCCTCGACGCGGCTGCCTTTGCTCCCCACTTTTCAGTTGTGCTTTTAATGGGTCAGAGGTCATGGTTGTTGTAGCTCCCACCATCCACAGGCTAGAAGCTCACAAGCTGGAGGTCAGTAGGGTCCTGGAACCTTCTTTCGCCGTAGCTCAGTGAATGCTTAGCTTAGCTTCCCCATAAATTGAACAAGTGTTTCAAGCAGTTGAGGGGCATTAAATGTCAGCTGTTTAAAAAATATTACACGACCACCGCGGGTCTCCGGTCGTCCAGACGGTTTATCCTGCTGCTCCACGACAGCCGACCGCGTAACTGGAGATACAACGAATTCCCCCACAACAAAGTGCCCACTGACCAGCAGAGTCCAAGATACGCTCCCAGAAGAAACACAGAGATGCGCTTTTTGTTTTTCTCTTAAATGAAAAGGAAAGCGCAGCGGCGCTGAGCGGAGCAAATTTGTTCACTCGGTGAATTTAGCGCCTGGTCTTGCTAGCAGGACTGAGGACGTTGCGGCTGCAGGTCAAGAACAAGTCCACCCAATGCTTCCGAGGGGCCTCTTATTTGTTATTTACCTCCAGGTCCACATTTCATTACTGCTCTTGCTGAAGCGGGATGTGTACTGGACTTATTATTATTATTATTATTATTATTATTATTATTATTATTATTATTGGCTATTATTCCTTTATTAATAACAGACACATTGCCGTATTTAACTCGCGTATTCAGCAGTGGTCTGAGCAGGAGCTCAGTGCAAGTACTCTGCTGAAAGGTATAACATCGGTACAGCAGCGTGTTAAGTGAAGTCCAACAGAGGGATGAAGTATAAAAGGTTGCGTGTTTCGGTTTGGACGTCTAAAAGCAAAATAAAACCCCATAAAATAACATCTTTGGCCGACGGGATGTGGAAATGGCACACGGTGAGCTGCGGCCGCACGGTGCTGCTGCTGGGGGCGGCGCGTCTTCACCTCGTCGTGCCGAACATGCATTTCGGGTGCCGGGTTTGTCCTGGGAATTAATACCTTTTACAGGTGGAACAGGGAAGGAGAAGAAAAAACAAAGCAGCAGGATGTATCTGTGCGACGCGTCCTTCATCGTCCAGGCGTGTCCAGAGCGATCTGCCTACCCGTGCAGCTGCCTCGGGTCGCACGTCCATGCCTGCCTCACAATAACATCCGCGTCGCTGTGCACGAACACACACGTCCAGCGGCACACACTTTCGAGCCTCGTGGAGCTTTGCGGCCCGGTGACTTATTGTGGCTTTTGCATGAACATGAGTTCCTGTTCAAGGGTTTAAGAGTTTTAGGCTGTAGATGCTGCAAACAAGTGCATAGTAGAACTTGTTTGTGGTGTCGGGTGATAAAGAACTTTACTCCTTATTACATTTGTTTTCCTGTAAACCTTTTCCTCCACTAACATTTAGTCCTACAGTCTATCTGGAAGGTTCCCGACCCCCAGACAGTCATGTTCCTAAGTAGAATTTGAGTCCACCTGTAAGATACTTTCAGTAAAAACATGCTTCTCTGCTGTGAACCTGGTGGCCTTTGATTCTCCCCCGTGGTCTTGTTAGAACATCTTTTTAGCCACCTTTTTTCACCCAAATGCCTCATATTCTCTTTATCCATCGTATCGCTTCATGTCAGTTGGTTACACGGGTGACTTTGGCGAGAGCAGCTGGTCCGATTCCCCACTTGGACTTTTGAGGAGCACCGAGAAGTTCAGCTTGCGACTCACCGTGCGTGGCCGGCGGTCCACAGCGCGGGCTGCCAAATCGCCGGTTAAACACGATGAATCGCAGCAGGTACGCCAGGCACAGAGGAGCGAGAGGCGCGCCTGGCTGTAATCTGCGGTACTTCGCAGCAAATTGCCAGCGTTTGTGCAAAATAATGATCATTAGCCCACTTATCCTGTCAAAAGGCTTGAGGAGTCGGCATCGGCGCTGCCGGCATGGGGACGGCGCAGGCGACCGGGTGGCCTTTCCTCCGCCTCCCGCCGCTGCGTTCGTGCCGCTCCGCGTTTCCGGGTTTCGCCCGAACGACGCGCGAATGCGGAAAAGTAGCTGCGCGTACAGATTAACAGCGCGGCTGCGAGAACCGTGGGGAAAAGTGCCATCTCTGCAGTTTATTCCCCCGAAAGACCTCCTGACCCGGTTAAGTTCCGATTCCGCAAAACGCTTATTCGCAACCGCGCACGATTAACCGATCGCGTCGCGTCCCCGTTTTTTCAGAACGTCCAGCGCCCCGTTCGGAGGTAAGAAATACGTGCGAAAGGAACTCGCCAGCATTGTAATATCGATTATTAAATCCGGACGCGGCGGCGCACGAGGCCCCGAGAGCTGGCGCTTCCATGGCTCCAAAATAAAGCGTGAATGAAATGAGAGTGAAAAAGAGAGAAAGAGGCAATCTCGCCGAGTGGCACGATATGATATGGGAGAAAGTAGTTTAATAACTATAATTAAGAGAAGCCTAATGAGCCAATTACAGGCAGCCGATGAAACAAGTTTGATGAAGGAGAGGAAGGAGGCCGAGGCAAGGCGGCGCAGCGGAGCCTCGCTTTCATGGAACTCCCAAAATTGAGCCGAATAATTACGCGCAAAGTCTATTTAAGGACATAAGGTCGGGAACCTCAAAATTGAAAATTAATCACGTAAATTTAATGAATGATGGAGACGTATTCGCTTGCGCCCGTTCCGAAATGCGTCCGAGTAAATTTGCGAGCTTCTTGGCTTTTTTCCCTTTTTCTTTTCTTTTTCTCCGCAAACTGTTCGGAGGAGCGGCGCCGACTTATTTAAGGTTCGACGGGGGCCAAGGTGCGGTCTCGATCCGGCCGACCCCTGGCTTTACTGCTTCGGCAGCTAAATTTATGGACGATTCGTTTACGGATGGCGTTGATCTCCGGCCGTCGCAGCGAAGACACCGCTGATCGATAGCGACCGTCGCACTGGCGCGACCGGGGCTGCCGGACGGGGGTTCGGGCGCCCGGTGCCTCGTCCCGCTGCCGCGCCAGCGTTCGCGGCAGCGGGGGGCGGTGGAGGATGAGGGAGCCGGGCACCGGGGGGCACGGTGTTTGTCGGCAGATAGTGCGGGGCCTGGTCAGGGCTTGCGGGGGTAGGGGGAGGTGCCAGGGGAGGAGAAGCACGGAGGGTGGACCCCGCCAAGGCCCCCGCTCTCTCTCGGCATCTTGGCAGGAGGACCGGCGCATCGGGGTGATCCAATTTAAGCTAGTTTAGAAACGCCTGAGAATATTCAAATATTTATTCTTGCGGGGCATGGAAGAGACTCCGGAAGAGCACGGGAAAAAAAAGAAAGGAGGGAAAAGAAGCAGCGGGTCTCAAGTTTCTCCAAAAGCGTCGACTCGACGTTGGCGGCCAGTTGGCACCCAGCGGCGGCGAGGCGATCTGCTTGGGGGTCTGTGCGCTTGAGCCTCCGCACGCCCCCTGTTTGCACACACACACACCTGATCCCCCCCGGCCCACTGGGAGCTGCAGCCTCGCGTCTGCACGGCGCTCGTTGGGGGGCAGGTTGTCACGCCGCAGCACCGGTGTCCCGGCCTCACGGCGGCCTCCTTTGCCGTTTGTCCCTTTCGCTGCCGCAAACGCCGTCCGTCTTCTTTGCAGCCACCAGGGAAACGTCCGAGCCGCACCGGGTGACTCGAACCATTCATCGTCACAGGAATGGACAGGACTTTAACCACCGCGCTGGTGTTCTGCTGATCTGCCAGGCTTGGCACCAGTGCAGATATGAACTCGCTGGCCACTTTATTAGGTACACCCGTTCAGACTTAGCGACAAGGTGCTGGACTTAGGGCTGCAGGTTCCGTCACCTTTGCAGTTTCTGCAGATGTTTCCCTGTCACATTCATTCTGCCTACATTGCATTGGAGCTCATCCCAAAGATGCTAGGTTGGCTTGAGAGGTGGGACAGTATGGGCCACGGCATCGCCCCCCCCCCCCCATATGGGTCCTGCTCCAGAAAAGGTAAGAAAACAAGTGGCTGATTTTCTGCACACACTTGTTTACGTAGCGCATGTTATGAAAAAAGAAAAAAGCTCGGGTTCAGTACATGTACTAAAACATTTGACCAGTACCTGGTGAAAAAGCCATCTCCACTTTCTGAGGAGACAATAAAGTCTTTCCAGAACAGAGTCATCCCATCCTCACCAGCTCCTACAGAGCATCCAGTCTGGTATGGGAACTGCACTGCCTCTGACCGGGGAGCTCTGCAGGAGGAAAGCGAAGACTGTCCAGTCCATCAGCAGGACCTCATGGTCCACCTTATAGACCACCTACAACAAGCAGTGTGTCAGGAAAGCTCACAGCATCACCACAGACCCCTTTCTCCCCTCTGCGTTCACCTCTGCTGTCTGGAAGTCACAGGCCAACCAGGAGCAACACCAACAGGCCCAGGAACAGCTTACCTACCACAGGCTGCCAGACTGCTCAACTGCAAGCAGCACAGGGACTGATCACCACCACCACCACCACCACCACTGACTGTTTGCATAGCTGTACTTATTTACTGTAAATACCTGCTTATTTACTCATCTCCTTATCTTTATTTTGTTCTCTATTTATTTCCCCATCCATCAACCACCCACTGTTGTCTGTGTTGTGCTCTGCCCCCCTGCTATCTGCTTAGCTTGCTGTGCTCTGTGGTCCAGCCGAAGCTACAGTTCATTCTCTCCTGCACGTCTGTGTAAACGCAGGGTGACAGTAAAGTGACCCTTGAACCTCGAACGGTAGACAGCAGCTGAATCGGGGATACGGGATCGTCACGCTTTCTGTGGTTCCCTGCTGGAAGCTCACGCTGTTTCTGAGCTGCTGTAAAGCACGATGCTCAAACAAAACCATGGGCCTCACACAACCTTCTTCACACGACTGGAATTTTTCCCCGTCACACTTCTGGAGCTGCACAGGGAACGCTGAGGAACTTCTTCCACAAGGCAGATGGACACAGCTAATGCTGTTAATGAGCTCAAATGGGATGTGGTAAGAAACAGTGTAACATGCAAGAACGCTACCGTGTTTACCGCGTACCAACGGCACGGGGAGAGTCTGCACGTTTGACATGGTGCAGAGATCGGGGCCAAAAGAGGAAGCCCCTCCGCAGAGTTCGACTGCGAGCTAAAGTCACGTTCAAGGTTCGGCATGAAGACGCCGGAGGGAATCCTCTTTATTTTCACTGCACAAATGTATATTTGCCTCAATGCATGAAAATACCATCTGGATGTTGGCGTCACCGCTCGGCGTATCTGGCTCGCTTTGCCGCCTTTCCTCTTTGTTTCGTGAGACAAACGCCTTGCAGTCGTCTTTGTGCTCCGTCGCCGTTCGACTGGCGCTTTGCAGCCGCGCCACAATGGCCGCCACAATAGCACCGTGTGTAGCTGTAGACGACACGGCTGCCAGCGTCGCTCTGCTGCGTCGCGCACGGGTTGTTGTGAAGGCCACGCAGCGATGGGAGAACTGCTGCACGCTTCTTCAAACTCTTTCCTTCGCTAGACAAATTGTTATAAAAAGCAGAATATTTTGTGCAAATGCGAACCGCACCCACGGCCGCCCCACTTCAGGACGCTTTGGGTGTCCTTGCCCTTTCCTTTACGGCCGTGTGTGCGTCGTGCGGCCCTAAACAGTCTCTTCGTATCCCGACGACAGCACGACTAGCGTGAAATGCTCTTTTAAAGGCGTCTCAGTCACATATTAATTTGGATTTATTTAATGCTGCGCTTTTTCCCATAATGATCTGAGAATATGTGCACACCATGAAGAAGGACTCATTTCTGCCTCCATTACGGGGGTCATTTTACTCGGCAGCCTCCGCATGACGCCAATGATCGGCACATGGCTTCCCATTCGAAATTACCGGCACCCTTGATAAAGATGAACAAAAGCGGCATAAAACGAAGAGCTCAGATGAACAGATACAGTCCGCATCGTCGCCAGAAGACAACCTCCACTTTTCAAAACAAGAAGTCAAACATGAGCGCTGCGGCGTTTTCTCCGGGGATGCGGATTTCAAAAGTATTGGAGCCCTCGTGTTGTTTCTTTTTATTTGCTGCGTTCGGGAAGAAAAAAAGGGAGAAAGAATAAACATAAAATTAAATTTCGCAGCTACCGTGTTTACCAGGGGACCTTTTTCGAACTGCCCATTTCGCTGGACTGAGGGGTCAATGCCTTCCAAAGGACATCGGTTAGCACAGCTCTCTTCTTTGCACGTTGGACCTCGGGAGGAAGCCCACGCGACCACATGGAGAACACAAAATTTGTCATCGACAAAAGGGCTGCGCAAACAACTCAAAAGTGACAGCTGGCTGTTTACCTCCACAAAGCAGTCACAACACAGAAAAACGTTCATTAAAAATTAAAAATGCTGGTTAGCCCAGCCAGGGTAATAATAAGGAGGTTCAAAACCGCAAAACAGCTTTTTGCTTAGCATGAAGAGACGCGGTTCATGCACACGAAGGTGAGGGTTACGGATGGAGAAAAGCAGCTCCTGGTGTCACCCCGGGGTCACCAAGCTTCCCAGTCAACCAGCAGCAGGTGCCTCCACGCTGCCATCACGATGAGGAAGAAAATGGAGCGGCAGGAATTTGCCAGAAGTTTCTATGGAAGCGGGCGCTGCGGTTCGATGAAACCAAAATCTGACTTCTCGGTGTCAGAATGTGAACATAAAGAAGGAAGAGCTGATGATGAAATATGGACATGTATATGCTGAAGCTGAGGGCTGATCTTCCAGCAGAAGAACGACCCCAAACATGCCATGCAGTCAAGAAAACGGTGAGAAGGAAGCAAAGTGAACTTTTTCACGAGAAGAGCATTCAAAGTCCGCACACGCCGATCTGAACTCAGCCGCAAGTCCCAACCCACGGCCCGTTTTGAAGGAATCACCGTGAGTTTCGCACCACCTTGGAGGTTTGTGAAAGTCACGGAACTCGGGGAACCAAAAAAAAAATAATAATGAAGCTATTTTGAGGAGCCTGGCGATGCTTTAGTTTTAGTCAAAACAGAGGTCGGTGTTAAAGAGCTCAAATAAAAATAAGAGTGTGGAGCTCGGTGCCGTAAATCACTGTCACCTCTGTGGAAGCAAAACACAAGTCTGACTTGAAGACCCCTGGGGGGAACCGCAGCAGTGAGAACCAATTCATTAATCTGATAATGGCAGGGCGACACAAACAAGGTATTATTCTGCTTAATATTCATTCACTGTTAGCGTTTTGCAAACACGCGCCTGCATCTGGTTCAGTTCTGGCCCCGGATTCAAGCTCGGTCCGTTTATTACCGCGCTCGAAATCGCGTCCGTCGCTGCAGGTCAGCAGGCAATGCGAGAACCAGGCGCAACACTTAACTGAATCTAAGACACTTTTCATTCTGTATCGTACGTTTTGCAACCCCCCCGTTTCCTCGCGATGCTCTGGTTTCCTCCCACGGTCCAAAGACCCGTGTCTCCAAAGCACCGCTCGCTTTCCCTGCGAAGGGCTGCGCTACTGGGATGGCTGTGACCTGCGCCGGATCAGCGGCTATTGATGATTAATGGACGGACGGGTGCAAAAACATATATAAAAGCAATCCTCACATTAAAACAAATGAGAGAGCTCACAACCCAGCGGCACCCACCAATATGAAACCCGCGAACAGGGCCTGCAGTGCTCTTCAGCAGCTGAACCTGCGCTTATTTCACGCCTTTGTTGAGTCGCGCGGGAACTGGCCGGGAACACGGACTCGGCTGGCCTTTGCACAAACATTACGGAGCGCAAACATTTTGTGCAATTTGAAAACAATCCTCCGAAAATAACTAACAGTCGGCCACTAAAAGCATTTGTCGTCTGCGGCATCCAAACCTGTTATTACTGTAAAGAAACTCCACTCGGAAGGAAAACACTCTGCGGGTCTGCGGGTCCTTGCGAGCGCGTTAAAGGGAAAGCAGCTTTTTGCGCACAAACCGCAGAAGCGAAACCGGACTCGTGCGCTCGGGCCGCTTGCGGACACAATTTGAATACAAGGTGCATGACTTCATATCCTGGTCGGGGTCGAGCGACGGTGACACGGCATCAGCGCGAGCCTCTAAATCTGCTCGGCACTCGGCTGACTTCGCCATTGTGGGTAAATCGCGGTGAAACAATTCCCACATACAACCCACACGTTCTATTCTGAGGAAAATCTGATCCTCAGCATGAAAAAGCCCCTTTTATCGGAAAAGCGCAATTCGCATTTCAGACACCCGGCGTTCTTATAATAGTGGCATTGTTTGTTATTTACCCAGAATCCTGCATCCGTCAGTCAGGAAAGGGCCGCGGTGCTGCCGAGCGCCTGCAGCGCGTGGAGATGCTGGAAGGGTCTCCTGTGAAGTACATGGTGAAGAAGGGAGGTTGCCTTCCACCTGTCGATTTGGCAGCAGGTACCCGGCGCTGTTTACAGACAGATTTACCGAAGGTCCCCGCAAATCTCCCACACAGCTGCTGGATTTCGCCAAAGCCACACAGGTAATATCACTTCCAAAGGTGCGATAGACCTGTGCGGGAAAACAAATTGCAGAACCAGGAGACACGCAGGCTCTCGAAAGGGTGGGATGCTTTTGTCCTGTACCTGGGGTGCGCTGAGGATGGGGTCCAGGCTTCAAAAGCCACCTGTACATGTGCAAGGTGCACACTAATGAGGCAGTTAAATAGATAAGCAAGAAAATGGCTTGGAAAATAAGTGAATGGATTTGAAAAATGAGTGCACACAGCCGGTCGGTGGTGGTGGTGGTGGTGATACGGCAGGAGGTGGTCAGTGGTGGTGGTCGGCGGTGATCGCTCCGAAATTCAGCAGCCTGACAGTCGGCAGGAAAAAATCTGCTCCTCGGCCTCCTGGTTTTGGCCCACGAGCTGCAAACAGAATTTTTTTTCCCAGGAAAATGTCGTAAAACGATTGGGGAATCACCTGAGCGCAGGTCTGTCATTCTACAGCTTATAAATCTGCCATTTAACCCGGAGTTTTCATGCTGCTTAAGGGAGGATGATGATGTCATACGGGGGGTTGTAGTCCAGGGGATACCTGTGCGAGTCAGGTGGTAGGGACGATCGTCGTCTAACTGGCCAAAGGGGAAAAATGGAGGAGGTGTTTGATGCCGTTGCGAGTGACGCGGCCGAGTCACACGACGCAGGCCCAAAAAAGCTTTTTGACGCAGCTGGTTTGCCGCCAACCGACCCTAATTTAGACTCCGAGCAGAAACAGAGAATCCGCTGTTCCGGAGCTGCGCATCCATCTCATCCCCTTACCTCACAGCACTCGCACAGATGCCACCTGGCAGCTCCCGACTGCAGCCCGCAGGTCGGCTCCCCCGCAGACCACCCATCCCCTCTCTTACGATTAAGTTGTGATTTTTGATGGGACAAGCGGTTCCGCGCCGCGACTTCGGTTTCGAGGAAAACGGTCGCCACCGCTTTGCTCGGACACTTTTTTACCCCTCTTGTTTGTGATACAAAGTCAAACGCAAGCATAAGATGATAAGTGGGGTCCAAAAAAAGTTCAGCTGAGTAAAATGGAGGGGAGTGCTTTTTTTTTGCGAGGTTAATTTACTTGTGAGTCAGCGTTCCGGGTACTGTGTGAAAAGAAAAAGGAAGAAGAAGTGCTTTCATTTATCGATGTGTCGCAAACACAAGGATTATTCGAAACAGAACAAGCGCGTGACAAACACGGCGATGCGACAGCCGGCTCGGACCGCTCTGCCGGCAGTGCCGCAAAAGGACGGCTCTCGAGACCCGACTGTGGGAACGCAAGCCCTGTTTGTCCGGCACTCGCGGCGTACAACAACTCCCCGGCCCGAAAGCTCTCGAACAGCGTGGACGCGGCGAGGGTGAGCCGCCCCGCATACCACCGCAGTCGCGATATTTCAATATTCTTACCGCAATAGTAATACCGACACAAAGATCGAAACGGAAACTTTCGTCATTTCCTCGGGCCCACAGAAAAGCGAAGACCGTAAAAGCGACCAAACCCTAACCCTAACCTAGGGGCGTGGGGTCCGGTCGCGTCACCCCCGAATCCGCGTCATCTCTAGGCTTCGCTGCGTGCAAAGGAAACGCGTTGGCTTGTTCGGCGCGAGCCTCTCGCCGCAGCAGCTCGCAGCGTTAGCGCGGTGCTACGAGCCGCCCCGCGCGTCGCCCGCGAACATTTTGGTTTATCGCGAAGGCGTCGCGGGCTCCGCATCCGGCGACCGGTTTGCTCGGGCGGGGCCGCTAACTGTGAAAGATGATGCCGATTTATCATGATATTACGGCCCTGACAGCAAGGCGCACCTGTACCTTTTGATGTAATTTATCGATCGGTTGCGGATGCTGAGCGAGAGAGGAAAAAATTAGCGCCGCTTTAATGACGGCTGCTGCTGGTTAAAATATTAATGGGGCCCAAAGTGTTGCCTGCTCATTTCTGTGGATTTTTAATTAGCAGTAATTCATTTCGCACAAAGCATGTTGATGCCTGCGCCGCAGACATTAGCGGAGAGGCTGCATTAAGATGTTTTTCAGAGGAGGCTCCGCGCATACAGAGCGACGGCGGGGCGCCGGGGGAGACGGAGCGCCCGGGGCCCGGCCGGCCCGAGACCCGCGGGCAAGCCGGCGAGGTTCCCCGCGTCTTTCGCGTTCGCCGATCAAATCGGATCTCGTGCGCTTCGTGCCAGGTTCGCGTTTTTCCGCCGCGGTTCAGAGCCTCCCCGGGACGACGAAACTACGCCGCGATGGGCCGCGCGCATTGCGCGCTTCTCCTTCTGAGGTTAAATGCAAAGATATCGAAGCCCTCCGTCCACCGCCTTTGCTCAAATGCGCCAATTCCGGGGCCGGCGACCGAACGCTGACCCGCAGGCCGCGCAGATGGTTCCTTAACCGCCTCGCAGGCCTCGCTCCGTGTGCCGCTGCAGTTCGTCTCCACGGCGGCGGTGGCATCTGGGGGGGGTGTGATTGAGAAGTGTAAATAAATAATAATCCCTGGAAAGGGGACCGGCACATCAGCATCTGTCCGCTCCCCAGCTAATAGTTTTGCTGCGCCGCCATCGATTTAACACTCTTTGTTTGAGCGGCTTCCCCATTCGGAGGAGACGTTTCTCGCCGTTTTTAATTGAACCCGACAGCTTTGTTCGCAGGGACTCGGCACGACTTGGTCCGGATGCTCTCTTCCGCTTTACCGGCATCGCGGGTTCGGCGCAAGCGGAGGCGAGAGCTCGGGTTTACGAGAGGACATTTTGTCGTGTGGGAAGGGGGGATCGCAATAAAAACACAGGAACTCTTTTACTAACTGGGCAGCTTTTAAGCAATAAATTAGGAGAAAACTGCGCGAAGGAGAACACGCTCTGTGTGTGCGTGCGCGTGTGTTTGGCCTCGGGTTCAGGCGTTTTGCTCAGACAAGAGGAATGCGACCTGACCGGTCCGGCTAAAGGTCCAGCCGGGCAACAAAACCCCGCTTTGCGAAACAAATAATAATCGGAAGTCAGCTTCTTCTGCCGCTTGTGCCGCCGTTCTTACTAAAAATCCAGCAAAAAAAAGCACGATTTTGCCGTGCATCCGAGTGCAGCAGCTCCCACGGCGTGGACCGGGTACCTCCCGGTGTCCCTCTTCTTCCTCCTCCTCCAAATCTGAGCTCCGGCACCAACACCGAGCAAAGTGCTTTACGGAGCTGGAAGCGGGAGGGGAAGAAAAATAATAAAGCAAAATAGCGCGTGTTTTGTGGACACTGGAAAATAGCTGATGGGTGTATAAATAAGGCATGGAGGAACATCTGGTCTTTGTTGTGCGTTCAGCTTTTTAATGTCTTCAAAGAGCAACTCTGACGCATCGCTGACTACCACTCCTTGCTCCCTCCACGTTTTAGCGCGGAATAATAAAGCCTCTTTGGGGAATTGAGATGCGCTCTTCTCGCTCGCTCATTTGGACGCGTCGCTTGCGCGCGGCCCGTTCGCGGCGACTCGCTCTTTCCGGGTCTAACTTGTTTTCTTCAAACTTTGCTAAGGTTTTTCTACCTCGCGGCACAGCGCGCGCGCGTGTCTCTCAGCGCAATTGGGAGGATTCGCGCGGTTGGGCCCTCGCTCTCCGTCTGCTCCTGCGACACCTCTGCGGATGCGGCTCCGGCTTCCACGCGAAGCTCTGCACGTACAAATAAATACGAAATAATTTAAACTTTAAAAGTGGGCAGACCGAAAAAGGACCCCCCCCCCCCCCCAGCAAATGGAAAAAGCCGACATGTATATTCATGAAGGCGCCGCTCCGTGTAGAAAGCGTGTACAATGCCGCCGCTTTACGCGGGGAAATGAAGCAGCTGCGCCGCGTACAAGGGCCCGACGTGCGTCTTTTCTCACGTAGCGACGAAACGGGGGCCATTGTAGCGGCGTGAACGCGCAGTTCGCAACATTAATATTTTTGGAATGTATTCATTTCCACAGAAGGTAATTAAAGGCCCGTCGTTGTTTTCTATTCCTCGGAGAATGATAATTCTGCGGAGGCTCAATGGTAGGAAATGCCGGAGCACAAAAGGCATTTTGTGGTTTTGCAAAAATCTTCTCGGACCAGGCGATGCAGCAAATTTGTGTAAACAGTTTTGGCCCGACTTTTATTATTAGACCGTTTCCTGTCCTGGGCGATTATGGTGTTGTTTTGTGCGCTTTCTTTTTCGTCGGCGCTTTCTGTTTGGGTTTAAGCAGAGGAAAGTGTGAATTGGCCGCGTATCGGGCGTCTGCCCGGCCTCAGCCGATTACGCACATTGTTCGCCGGCCGCGTGACACAATTACGAGCGGTCGGGCTCGAGCCGGTGACAAAGCGGGTTTCGCACGCCGGGTCACCTGCGGCCCGCGTACGACCTTCCACCTCGAGAGTCCCGACCCCACGCTTGGCGGAAATGCGCGGCTCGCTCGTCCTCTGGGAGCCGTGCCGCGAATAAATATTTTACATGTTTTCGCTTCGACGATAAAATGTATAGAATTTCTTGGACCCGAGAGCTCAGCATTAACGTGCCGTGGTTTCGGAAAGTCCGCAGGAAATGTAAAAAGATGAAAAATGATGACATTTAGAGATGAGCGCACATCTGAATTTTGTCTTTGTGCTGGGAAGAAGACGGCGCTTAAGAAAACCCTAGCAGAAGCCAATTTGTGTAAGCAGCCCAGCCTCAGAGGAATAAATGTTTGCCTCAAAATTAACTGGGAGATTTATTTAATTTTCCGTGCTTTTTTCTTTATTTGTATTTGCCCAGGCAGATGTACAAATAAAACTTTTACTTCTCAGGGAGGAATACAAACACGGAGCCTGAAAACCCACTTCAGCGTCCGCTTCAAAGCAGAACGCCGGAAGTTCCTGGCCAAAATGCTGCTCCGACTGTGAAACATCTAAATGGTCGGGTTTTATCGCCCCTGGATGGCGAGAGGCACAAACCCCAAGGCGGTGTGTCGAACGTAGGATCCCGGTTTCCGGGAAGTTCTCCGGGGCGGATAAGGACAGGAGAGACAGCCTAGCTGCCGCGCAGCGCCATCGGTCAGCGAGGTGGTTTACCGTATTTACAGGTACACTTTACTGCACTGTGGGACGCCCCCCCAGCAAAAAATCCACACCCTGTTCTTCTCTTTTTGGGAATTTATATGCATCTTTTTGACTACGGATTGGGGGGGGGGGGGTTGTTTATGTTTCCTTCTCCCATCCTTCTCATATTTAAGTGTTTAGCCCCAGTTGTTTGTCTCACATTTTAACTGGAAGCAGTGCGATGCTCTTGTGTGTTGGTCACCCCCCCGGGTCAAATGGTTGCAACCCATAAGCACCCGGGTAACCGTCCTTTTGCTGGGTTTGTCTAAAAAGCAAACAACAACAACAACAACAACAACAATAATAATAATAATAATAATAATAATAATAATAATAATAATAATAATAATAATAATAATAATAATAATAATAATACAGTGACTGGTGTAATACATGGTGAAATAATATTTGTAATAATTATGTGAAAAGCTGCTTCTGTTGCAGGACTTCCTATACCTTCTGGAATTTATTTATGGATTATTCTGAACAGCAGCTATTTTCATCCGCGCTAATGTGTCAAAATGGCCGGCGGCTTCGGTCACGCGAGCGACCCCAACCTACGTGCGCGCGAGTCACGCCGCGAGCCGCTTCCGAAGCGCTAACCGCTCCTAAAGACGAGCGGCCGAACTTTACTTCCGTCGCGTTAGCTTTTGAATCAGATGCAGGTAATGCTGGCTGGGAGGGGCTGCACAGGTGAGTCCCGGTTTCCCTGGAAATCAGCCATCAATTCAGTCTTAAACATTTCTCCTTTATTTCTAATCGGCTCGCGTTTGTCAAGACGCCGTCGAAGGAAAACTCAATTAATTAAACACGAAGGTAGCGCCTTTCAGCCTGCTTGAGAACACAGACGTCGCAGATGACTTCCTTTCTGCCGGATCTGCGCCTCCATCAGATTTTGTTCAACTCTTTATCACATTAATTTGCACCTCGGTCCCGCCCCCCCGCCGGGATGAGACCGTAGGTGAGGAGCCGTAGGGTTTGATGGCTTTAAAACGCGCATGGCTGACAAGTTATCTGTCGCTCGACAGCTGCCGCGTCGGTTCGGCCGCTTCTTTCGACAAGGCGGTGCCGCGGTCGCCCCCCCCGCCACCCGAGGCTTCGGGGCCTCGAACCCGCGGACGCAGCCTCGGTTAAAGTTTCGCCGCCCCTCTCGTCGTTTCCCTCTTTTGTTTCGGAGAACGAAAACGGTCGATCGGCCAAAATGAAGCGGAACGTCGGAACCGCGTGCGAACGTTTACGGGGGTGAACGGCGTTTGTCCCACGCGCCCAGCCGGCAGCCGACAAATAATTTTTTAAGCGACGACACAAAAAGCAGGCCCGCTCTCTGTTATTCAAGGCCTTTATTAATTTTGTTTCGGCAAAAATAGGAAATATGAACGCAAATCGAGAGAATCAATTAAAAGTTGTTCTGTTTATGAGACAGATAAACACTACGCAAATGCGAAAACTGTCCGTCTGCCAAAATGTTGTAACATTTTTAATTATGAGCATTTAACATTTGCGGGTGGGGTGGGGGGGTGTTTGGGAACATTTCAATGCCAGCGAAGAACGCGGAGCGCTTTATGGCTCCAGTTAGACAATGAGCCGCTGGGCCCGGGCCGCGATGTGGCTCCACGTTGGGGGCGGTGCGCGGTAAGTGGCCTCATCGAGATGAGCGATTGCCGCCGAGTGGCGCGGCCCATCGATGACTTATTGCTTTCAAATGAACGTCCCGAGGCGAACGGACGAAGGGGCGAAGGTTCAACGGGCTCTTAAAAAAGAAGAGGCCACTTGAGCTAAATTTTCACAACGTTAATTATAACTCACAGAGCCGGCTGGTGCCGCGATTTGCTCATTGCCGTTTCCGCAGCTTAGCGTAAAGGCGCCCGTCGCACACGCGAAGGTTTAGCAGGATCTGCACTAGGGGTGCGGTCCGGAGCCCCGGAGCCTCAGAGTTGAGGCCAAGGCCCTCGTGCAGGTTTAGTTTGGGCCATCGGGGAGGTAGGACGCTGCCTTTTCAAAAGTCAGTCTGGACTCTGATTTGATCCTGGTTTCATGCGAGGGGATGGGGGGGGGGGGGGTCGTCATCCAAAGGTGTAAACCAAAGGTGACCTTCAGTCCTGCGAGGCGTCCCGTTCTGGCTGTTAAATAACATTCTGCTCAACAGTTAAATGTTTGTTTATATATTTGTGCAGCTCATGCTTTTCCCCAAAGGCCACCAACAGAGTTCACTGCTGTACAGCTGGGTAATCTTTACTGCTGCAATTCAGTGTTGGCACATTTCTCAAGGGTCCTACAGCAGGACTGGGTTTTAAACCTTGCTTATATGAGTCCAGAGGCAACGGTCCTATTCACTGCACCACCAGGTACCCCTGAAGTCCCAGCAGTGACCATTTAAACCCCTGATACCGCATGTCAGAGCAGCAGCCACAGTGAAAGTGAAGGCCACAACCAAGGAGCCTGCTTAGGATGCGACCCCATGAGGCAGAAGAGAGTATAAGTTTATTAACCACTGCAGGGAGATTCCCCAAACAGCAGCTTACACAAAAGGTACAAAAGATATAAATACATAACCAATCGATAATATGAGACGGGCGAGGTCATAAGTTTCGACGCGTCTATCTTTGAACCAGTTATTTTCCGGGCTGTGGTCAGATCCTCAGCACTGCCTGCTGTGTTCTCTGTTGTGCTCAGTATGTTTTGTGTTTGCTGTCAATACCCCTCACTGTGCCACAGAACCGGGTGCTGCTCCCTCACAGCCAAGGTTGAGTCGTGGTCCAGTTCCTGGGTGCTCGGCGGGTCGGCGCCACATTCGCTCGCTGTTTGCTGAGCACCAGCAGGTTGGCAGCTCCCGTGCTCAGGCTTTGCTTCAGGCTTTGGTCTCCGCCCGCCCTGCTTTTTCCTGGGGCTCCCATGTGTTTATTTTCATTAATCTCGCTCATAATCGCAAGCCACTGTCAAACAGCAAAGCCCTTCTGCCCCCCAGTTTGCCCTGCTAGTGCCAGGCGCTGTGTCGGGTCTCAAGCTGGTCTCCTATGCTTCTCTGCACTGTTTGCCCAGAACGTGGGCCCTGAAAGGAGCTCATGCTGTGGTGGCAGCCAGGAGGGTGCGCGTCCCCTTCCAGCGTCAGACAAAGTGTATGCAGTTGCACTCCCTGACGATTCAACTGTACCCACGAATCTGGAAACAACCTGGAGCACACAGGTGCTGTCCTTATACTATGCTGTGCATCACTGATGGGTACCACTGTACCATTTTTTGGATAAACGGTAAGTACATCAAAATTTCTGCCACCACTCTTTAAACTAACTGCTCCAAAAAACGTGAGGTGACCCTGCAGACTTATTCAATACCAACACTACACAACTATACGTCACATTATCATAACTAAGACACTCAGTGATGTTTTCACCAATGGATCCTGTACCGACTGTCTGCAAGAGTCTCTGTCCTATTCTGCTCCACCTTTCCTTGCTGTACCCAACCCAACCCTACGCTACCTGACCCAGCCCTACCCTATCCTATCCTACTACACCCTGCGGGATCCTACTGCGCATTACCATCCTTCATTCCTTCCCTTCCCTTCTGTAACTTATCCTACTCTACTCTACTCTACATTACTCTAACCCTAACCCTGTCCCAAACTCACCCTGCTAAACCCTACCCTACCCAACCCCACCTAACCTACTTTACTCTGTCCTGTTCTATTCTATTTAGGGGTAGGTGCTCAACTACTCGAGGATATCTTCTGAGGATTAGGAAACTCCCATTTTGCTGAACCTGATGATCTCAAAAACTATGAAAGCTGGACCAGCACAGACCAAATCAACACCCAGCACAACATACTGACCTGAGCAAAACAATGGGTCCTACTGACTGTATAATATCTCCAGCTGGAGCTTGAATTATGGACACTGTCTGTCTCTGTTCTGGCATTGAGCAGCAACAGCAAGATCCATGTCCAGGAGACAGAAGGTCAGTCTGTTGGTGCTGAAGGACATACAAGGTCTGTCTGTCCCTTTTTACACAGGGAAATATCCACAAAGAGCAGCAAGCTTCCCTTTTCACTTTTGCTCATGTTACCCCTCATTTGTGTTTAAACCAGATAGTAATAAAATTATTCTCAGGAGTTCGATATCCTTTTGCTCTTTTCAGATTCATTTACTGAAGTCTCAGCAACTGTGGAGCTTGCTGCTGAACAGCTATTATGGCAGTGTTTTGTTAGTTTGGTGTTTATCTCTCCCATTTTGGATGGAGACCGAACTGGAAGGTCTTTCTTGAAGAAAGGGTCCTAAACAGGCATCTCCTTCTGGTCCTCGGGAGTAACCGAGGTTGCAGCTGCGCCACATCTCTGTGTGTTTCTGTAGTGGTTACGCATGTGTGTCGAGCATGACACAACAGTCCCATGGTGGAGGACCAGTTAGTCGGAGCCACAGCTGGTGTCATCCAGTTGCCCACTTTGGCAAAAAAAAAAAGGTACAAAGATGGAGGGAGACAAGCGCCTGACAGGTGGTTGCGAAGTTTAAGATGGAGGATCGACTCCTACCGAGAGCTGCTGCTCACATTCCTGTTTATCACAATAAACCTCACTCATCATCGCAAGCCCCTGTCCAGCAGCGTAACTCTACAGCCCTGGAGGGGGCGACCGTTGGGATCCGTGCCCCTCTCTGGTTGGCGAAGCTGCCCAGATGTTTGCCCACCACATGCACATTGTAAGGACCCCCATCCCAACCACGGCCGCTTTGTGCAACTGTTTAATGAACGTGCGTCCGCAGTTCATCTGAACCTGCTTTCTTTGCGCACGATTCCATGTCTCTGGGTGACTCCACTTTGCTGTGCCGTTCCCGCTTTGTGATATCTAAATAGCAAATTAGCTCCTGTCTGCACCGAAAGTCACAAAATGCCCCTATTTAAGAACAACAGTGAGAAACGGCTCTGAATGCCCTTAAGTCACGCTCTTTCGCGATTCTGGCTCCCGCGGGACTTTTTCCCCACAGAAGTTTCCGCTAAGTAAACAGTCTCAGGAAGCTGGAGAACTCTGAAAGAAGAATACGAAAGTCACACAAATAAGCCGAAAATGATCTGAATTGAAGATTCATACAATAAGAAAACAGAAATAAATCTGAGCAATGGACCGGATGTAGCGGGATGTCACTTCTCACACCGGTGCAGATTTTGCCAAGCGAGAAGAAATAAGGAATCATGAACACTGCATCGTAAGATGTTTTTGACAAATAAGGCTAAAGAATAAGAATAATAAAAGATCCAAAGGCAAATTTCAAATCAGTGCACTGCAAAAGAGGTTCATGAAACCTCACAACTGTGTGGTGGCAGAGGCATCGGAGGTCCAGCTGCTGAACACGAACCCTTAAACCTTCTGGTAGCAGCATTAAATATGCAACGTTAAATACTAAATGCAAACTTTATAATTTGGCACCTATATATGCTGTATGGCCAAAAGTATATGGACCCCCCCCCTTCTACTGACTGAACTGAGCTGTTTGAGCTGCACCCATGCAGCACACAAACACATTGTAGACAACTGTGTGTTTCCAGCTTTGTGGCCATAGTTTGGGGAAGAAACTCCTTTCCTGCCCTAGCATGACTCTGCCCCTCCCCATGCAAAAGTGAGCTCCATAAACACATGGTTTTCCAGGGTTGGTGTGGAAGAACTTGAGTGGCTGCACGGAGCCCTGACCCCAAGCCCTCCAGTGAACCTTTGGGGTGAACCGGAATGCCGACTGCGAGCCAGGCCTTCTTATCCAACATCAATGCCTGACCTCACTGATGCTGTTGTGGCCGAATGGGCACAAATTCCCAAAATCTGGTGGGAAGCCTTCCCAGAAGAGTGGAAGCTGTTATAGCAGCAAAGGGGAAACAACTTCATATGAATACCCATGTGGAGTTGGAAGTTCAAGCACATTTGGGGGTCATGCTCAGGTGGTCA
This sequence comes from Heterotis niloticus, assembly GCA_018136845.1. Lineage (NCBI taxonomy): Eukaryota > Metazoa > Chordata > Actinopteri > Osteoglossiformes > Osteoglossidae > Heterotis > Heterotis niloticus. The sequence continues at coordinate 1,407,748 of CM030903.1, forward strand.
TATACTTTTTGGCCATATAGTGTATATTACTGTGGTAACTATAGTGCTTTGACACAGTGCTCAGCTTTAACACAGTTAAACCATATTTTTCACAGGTTGAAAAGCTTGAAAGCCAGTTGTTGCAAATGTAGTTAAGTCTTTGTTAAATGCTACAGTCCTGGTGATTTGTAATGGCAGGATGACACTGGAATGGATGAACTGAAAAATTTAAATGGAAAAAGAGTGTTTTCTTCGAGTTAAATGAGCAAGAAAAGTGGTTTTAGGAGGACCAGCAGTTGGTTGGACTGTGGGGAGCAAATATCTGCCCTCAAAGCTGCCAGAATGCAGCAGTTGTTCACATCAGGTTTACAGTTGGAGGCACAAGAATTTCACTGAGGAATTTTATGACCATTTTAAAGGTGTCCCATACTGGGTGAAAAACAGAGTAACTATTGCAGGTGTAAAACATTTTTTAGATGTGCTGTACATTCATGGAAAGTTTTCATTTGACTCTTCAGGACATCCCACGTGAAGAAGAGAAGGACGAAAAGTATGCCCAAAGCGTCCGTGTGTAAAAAAATTCTAAAAAAACCCAAACCCTTCTCAGCTCTTTTCGATACCTCAGATGCGTACAGTGATGGACAACGTTGACATAAAAATCCGTGTACAAGCACCAGCATCCTTGCAACATTTTACAGGTATTTGCTGTGGTAAAGAAGGAGGTCGTTCATGTAAATTGAGGTGCAGCTCTGAGCCAAAATGTGAGGTTTAGGGAGCAGGATGTGAACTTCCACCATCACGGCCACCAGAGTTTAATTCCCGGAAGAGATTGGAAGAACCTCCATCTCTGGTCGTGCCACTCAATCGCACGGGGCGTCCAAGATATCGGCAAAACAGCAAGCCGGTGCGGGAATGCGACAAAAAACAAAGTGGCCGATACCATCGGTCGTGTTTCTGTTTGCGAGACCAGCGATCTTGTCTATAGCTGCAGCTGTTCCTCTAACATAATATATCTGCTGAGATCTTGGCAGCCGTCACCCTGAAAAAACAGAGCTGCCAGCTTGTAGACTGGGCTTCCCGGCCGCCATTGTCTTACTCCTGTCTGCCCACGCCCGGGGTGTGAACCAAATACCATGTGTCTCACCAGGCAACCGCTTTGCTGCATACAGACCACAAGATGAGCTGCTGTTATTACTACATCCATTATTATTATTATTATTATTATTATTATTATTATTATTATTATTCATTTGTTTATTTCGGAAAAATTTGGCCAAAGTTTCCTGCTCAGGGAGACGTTGCAACCTTCGCACCAAAATAACAGCAAAAAAAGTGAAATTTTTTCTACCAGCTACATTTTTCCTCTGAAAAATCCCAACAATATGCTTTCACGTCAGTTTTCACTCTCCGTCATCTTTGTCACACCGTGGGATTCGAACCTGAAGTCGAGAATGAGCGGCGTGGCCGCTCCATAGCGCTGCAAACAAGAAGGAAAAAAATATTGCTTTCTACTTATTATTTTGCTTCCACTATTTTGTGCACAACGTCGTCTTATCAAAATCCCATTGTAGGATTTAAGTTCCTGAATATATTTTGGCACTGTTTATGCCAATAATGTATTTGATCACAAACCATAAGGGACACCGACAAAAATAAATGTGGAATGACTTCCTTTTGATAGCTTTGCTTTGGGCTTTTTGGGTGCGAGCGTCTCCGACTGTCCCCCCCGTCCATCCGAGGCCGAACTCAAGTGCGTGCAGGTGTGTTTGTGCTTGGATGCGGCTGCGTTAATAATGTTTGACAAGAGAAGGCACTTGCGCAAAAAGCCAGAAATGAACATTGAAACATGATAATAAAAGAAATTATGATAATATAAAGCCCTGTGCATTTTTTTCCTCTGCCGCCGCATGCATATTCATGTGCAGTGTTGCTAAAATTAATATGTTCAGAAAGATGCATCAATACCCGTGAGCCTCTCAGATTTAATCTTTCCCGTTGAAAACTGTGAAGGGAAGAGGAGTTCCACAGCGATTTATGGTATTAATTCCCACAGTCCTCCCTCTGCTCTGGCTCTTCCAGATTGGAAAACAGTTAAAAGTGTTTGGCAGGAGGAGGAGAAGCAGCGCCTGGTTCTCATGGAGCGACGGAGCCGCCGGTGTCTCTATTAGCGTTTCTGCTGCATCTCCTGTCTGATTTACTGTGCAGTCCCAGGGGCCACCCAGCGGAGGCGCCCAGGGATCCCCTGCGGAAGGTAGAGTCGCCGTGTTGGGCCTGCGGGCGGGTGGGCCTGCGGGTTAGGAAAGGGGCGACAATGGGACAGGGCCTCCTCTCAGCCCGGGTGACCGCTGCCGAGGTCACTGCCCCGATGGCCCAGGGCCCAGCACTCATTGTTTCAGAGTCAGACATCATCTAGCAGAGCTTGGCAGATTAAGTAGCAGCACGGTGGTAGCAAGAGGAGAAAATGTACATCAGCAGATGGTTTCATTCCGGTCTTTAGGGCGCGGTGGCGACATGGCGGCGCAGCGGGTTTTCATGCTTTCTCGCAGAATGTGGACATGTGAGAGGATGTCACCTCAATCCCCCATCAGTCTGTGTGCAGCTTGCATGTTCTCGCCATATCTGCGTGGGTTTCCTCCCACAGTCCAAAGTCATGTGTTTCAGGCAGATTTGTGACTTTAACTTGCCCTGCGTGTGTGTGTGTGTGTGTGTGTGTGTGTGTGTGTTTGTATGAATGGAGCTAGTGTGCTGGAGCACGCAACTCCATAAGTCATCCTGGAGAGGAAAGGCCTCAGCTGAGCCCTTCACAGAATTCTTTTATAGTTGCTAAATTAATGTAAATGAAATGATAATATCATAGTAACATTAGAATGCAGCTTAAAAAAATTAATGGTTTTATTCTTGTATTTGCTGTATTCAAGGTTGATTTCTTTGTCAGAGTTTTGGTCCATAAAGTGACCGTAAAATACTGATGTGGTGACCGACTGTATTGCGGGTCATTGTCACAGCTTCTACATTTCAGCTTAGAATCTGTGGTCTGTAGGCCTCACTGTGTGTGTGTTGTGTGCGTGAAGCCCTGAATGTGCCAACTGCTGTTTCTAATAGTTTCAGCCACTCATTCCCCGCATCAGCCACATCCCACCAATACACCACAAAAATGTGACACAAGATGAAAACATGAAAAATTTGAAGAAGCACCGCGATTGTTCACGTCACCGGGTGGAGGCTCTCAAGGCCGCCTTAGGTAGCGAGATGGATGAAGCCCTGAACTTAAAAGCTGTAAATGGGCAAATATGACCAAAGCACAACAGGAAGCATTTTGTCGTCAGAAAGTGCACGGAAGCAACGCGGTGTGAAGTACAGTTTGTAAAATGTTGTTAGGAACTGTCGAACCAAAGTTGATATTTTGCACACAGGTTTGAGCTAAACCCAAGTTAGCTGCGCCTTTTAAATCGGCATCTTCGGTTCAAATGCGGGTTAAAGTTTTGGCGTAAACTAAATTCTCATTTGTGTTTTTTTCCAAGCAGTGGTGACCCAGCAGTGAGAAACCGGCACTTTCCCAGTTTCTCAAAATTCAGAGCTCGGGCTGGACATCACTTTGCTGGACAGTCAGCCAGCGCTCAGTTTCTACTGCCCCCATCACCAGGCCCCTGAAACCGGTGAACGCACCGGGTCAGAAAACGTTTTTTTGTATTTTGTAAAAAAAGTATTTTTGCTCTCACGACAGACAATTTCAAAAACGTAATCTGTGAAAACTTTTGAGAAGCAAACTTTTGGTTCAGTTTGGTTTCAGTGAAGCATTTAGAAACTCATTTTCAACAACCAGAGAAGAAAACATGGACGTCTCCATCCAGCGTCGCCTGATCAACACAAATCCAACTGCGCTGTGCTCACCACAGGAATTACGCCGGATAAATGTCTTCCGAGTATTTTTTTTTTCTTTTTAATGAATACATAAAATAATTTTGGGTTATTTGTATAAATGTAATGAATTGCATTTCTGTAAACTGCCGCCAAAATCTAATTGCTTTGTCATGCCAATAAACACATTTGAATCAGAATTTAAGGATTAATTCTGGGGACAGTGAACATGAAGCATTAAATCGGGATCAACTCTGACCCATCTGCCCATTATGTGAATTTAAAAAGTGATGAAAAACGGCGCCATTTTCTGAAATCCTCATCTTTGTTTTAATGAACGTTACACTTTGCGGTTGGTTTGTTTGGCTGCAGCAACACACACGTGGGACCGTTTAAAGGACGCGCGGCGGGCGGACGGCGCGGGCCGAGCGGACGGCGTCGAGACGGAGGTCAGCGCCTCTTCCTGCTGCGTGGATAATTAACACCAGAGATTCATTTAGTCTGAGTCACTGCTGTGGTTGAGATGTTCGCAAACGTCCTTGTCGCTCAAGCCAGACAAAGGTACCAAAAAAAAGGTTTCATTTGCTTTATTATCCGCCCGTTTGCGTCAGCTCCCGTCGCACCCCGTTGTCGGCCGACACGCTCATCTCCGCTGGGTGTGAAGTATTTTTTCCATAAACTAGACATTGAAAACTTGCATGAAACCGCATCCCCCACCCCCAAATAAGGACCCGGGGGGAAAAAAAAAAAAAAAAAAAAAAAAAATCGGAATATATTCTTTGCACTTAATGGACGCATGCACTCGCGATTCAGGGCTACGTTCTTCCATCGCGGATTTTGCTTATATAAACACAACAAATCTCCAGTACAATACAAACAGTTTAATTTTGTCATCAACAACCAACCACTCCTAGTTAGAACATTTCTGCATAAAGAAAACAGAGGAACACTTATAAAACAGTCAGTTATAACAAAATAACCAGTGTTCTCCTTCCAGTAAACTCATAAAAAAGAAACACCTTTTTTTATACATAATATTTATACAGGAATAGCTTCAAATTGGATAGTTAACCAAAGGAAGACACATTGCAAACATGAATTTATTTTATTATTTTTTCTTTTTTCTTTTTTTTTTACATAAATTGCATATTTTTTTTTTTCCCCTCACTCTCGCTAAGGTGTTCTATAGGTTAGTATTTACCTAAGCTTATTTGCATGATAGTAAAAATTGCATACAACAATTGTGAAGCTTGTAGCATGACTTGCTAGACATATAGCACTTTTAATAGGCGACCTTTAAAGCACATGTTTCCATTTAAAACGTGTAAGACACTTCTGACTTACTGCCCGTGAGAAATTACAATTATAAATAGGAAAGCATCGGTAAAACCGGGAGGGGGAGAAACAAAAAGGCTCGCGCAAAACAATCTTCCAAAAAAAGTAATTACATCAGAATCTGCAAATAAATAAGACGAGGAAACAAAGGTTGTTTCACATTTTAAACTGGATATTCAGTAAGTTACAGTGACAAACTTGACAAAATAATCGAACAACGGCAGTGCCATATAATACAAGGCATTTGTTGGCATAGTTTTCTTTAAAACTATCTTTTTACAGTTAATATGTCTGTGTAAAGTACATTTATATATATATATAAGTGTGTGTGTGCGTGCACGCACGTGTGTATGTGTATGTGTGTGTGCGCATGTGTGTGTATTATTTACACACCATCTAATACCAAACAAAGACTGAGCTGTACTGCCAAGACGCGTGTCTGCCTGGTTCCCGAGTCCAAGTGGTTCCGGATCGAGTTTGCGGATCGGCTGCATGCGAGAGCGCTGCTGCCACTCGGTGCCTGACTCTGCGGCACGCATGAAATCCAGTGACCACCACCTGACGTAAACATGGACCAAAGTCTGTCGGACTCCGTCGGGAGCCCCGAATCCAGTGTAAAAACGACGCACGTCTAGTGGCGCCTGCAAATATCCACGGTAACATACTTTACAATTTTTGTGCAAGTTATTGAACGATGCATCACTCCCCCCTCCCCCACCCAATGAATAACACGCGGTTTACAAAATTGAAAGAAAATATCAATACGATTGATTTCACAGTCTATTTAAATAGAGTTAGAGTCTGGCCGCAGGACCCGGAGAACAACGGACACGATGCTACTCTTTGGAGTCGCGCTCCGACTCGGCGTGAACGTCGCCAGACAGGTGCTCCTCCACCTTGATGGAGAACATGGTGCTGTTGGTCTGAGTGCTCTCGTTCAGGTCCTTGAGCAGCTCGGCCTCCTTCAGGCCGGCCATGTCTTCCTGGAAGCCACCGTGCTCCTTCTGCTTGCTGTGGTGGTTCACGTAGAAGCGCTGGTTCTGGAAGAATTTGATGACGGTGTGCTTGGGCAGGTCCAGCTGGGCCGACAGCGTATGCACGGCTTCGTCGTCAGGGTACAGGCCCACATCCTGGATGAAGCTCTGCAGGATGCCCAAGGCCTCCAGCGAGATCTTGTTAGGAGGAGGAGCTTTGCTGCGGGTGTCGTCCTCCGATTCGGCCGGTGAGGCTGTGGACGGTTGCCGTGGAGGCAGGCGGGGGCCCATCTGCTGCTGCTGCAAGGGCTGCTGGGAGAGCGGAGGTTGGGCTGGGTTTTGCTGTGCCAACAGCGCCGGGTGCGGGGGTTGTGAGTGGGACTGAGACTGTGGAAAGAAAGTTGGGGGGGGGGGTGTTTGTTCAAAAATAAAATAAATAACTATTGAAACTCAGCACTGCAAAGGCAAGGAAACACTAAATGAGTAGCACTAATGGACAGCGGGTTTGGACACAGGTTCAAATGCACCTCGCTCTGTCATTCACTACAGCATTCCTCCAGCTGCTCTGGTTTCCTCCCACATTTGGGCATTTTTAAGTGAATTGGTCACTTCAAACTGCCTGTACTGTATGTCGATGTGAGTGTGTGCTTTGATGATCTGCTGGATAAATACTGTAAGTATGACTGTAGGGATTTTACTCCCACATTTTAATTCACTCATAAATGTATTTCCAAAAGATAACTTGCAAACGAGAAATTTGGGTTTCGCTTATACAAGTGAAATTTTACACCTTTTACCAAGTTACGGTAAAATACGGGAATTTTTCATGCTTACAAGTAACAAGAGCCGTTTGTGCCGTAACGGTAATAATGGCTCCGATTTATGAGATTTCACCTTATAAGCCGATTTCTAGGAGCGTTACACACATAAATAGGGGGCACCTGTAATAAATCTGAATAATGCAATTCCTGCAATATTATAGTTTAACAAGCCAGACAACCAATTTTATTCACCAGCCCAAACTCTGCTTTCATGCCACTTCAGCCAAATCTGAAAGGTCACAGCAAGTCCCTCCTCTTGAACCCGCTATGTGGTTAAGGAGCTGGCTCCACACTGATACAGTCCTCTGCCTTTAACTGGAAAGTAGCAGAGGCCATTTATATCCCAACTTACGTGACTCTTGTTTCAGTAGGTCCTTACTAAACGGAACTTGAACTCAGTGTGGACTGTGGTCAACGTGTAGTGCGAGATGAAATAAATCAGTGCCAGATCAAAACTGAGTGATAAACCAAACCACAAAACAGAACCCTAGTGTCAGACTTCCTGCCTCAAAATATACACTGCAACCTAAAGCATATATACTGCAGCAACTGTGTGATGTGTATGATGTGTGTACACTGTGTTTCAGCAGTTCTACTTTACGCACGCACTCTCTGCAGGTTTTCAGAGCTTCTAGTTCAGCATTAATGTCAGCAGTGACTCTGTTGGCCCGCAGATGAAATCAGCGCTGTCACCTGCAAAGGGTCTGTGGGGACATGCAGCAGGTGGGACGGTCTCTCGGCATGGTGCTGCTGGCCACCGCTGCTCTCCTGCTCATAGATGGCGTCGCGCTCCGCTTGCGCCAGGCTCAGGAAGCGCCGAATCATGGAGAGGTTCTCCCACAGAGTCCGGTTCTCTGGAGAGGGGTCCTCCTTCCAGCGCAGCAGCTCGCACAGCCAACCCTGCAAGGGGTGGAAGGGGCATCACATGTGGGGCTTGTCAGTTTGCGGCAACCACAATAAGGGGAATGGACATTTAATGCAAAGCAAGTGGTACATTCGGTTATAGAACTGACATTTACTCATTTAATGGATGCTTTTCTCTAAAGTGTCTTAAAACAATAAGCTACTTACCCTGAATTACTCATGTACACAGCAAGGTCATTTACATTGGAGCAATTCAGGGCAAGTACCTCACTTGATGGTATCACAGCAACAGGTGGGATTTGAACCTGGGGCCTTCCAACGGCACCTTTCACTTCCAAGGGATTCCCAGGTGGCGTTCCTGGAACTGCACGTGAATTACAGTTGGGGGCCGTCAGTCTAGCCCCCCCACCCACACACACACACAGGCCTGTGCCACAACACCACGCTGTACAGCAGAGATAACTCAGCATTTCTGTTGTGCCCCAGTCCAAGCCCCTCCCAAAGTCCCCCATCACCCTCATGAGAGAAAGGAAGAACAAGGGGGGGGGGGGGGTGGCGATGGAGGTGCCATAAAGGGAACCTTCCTACCTTGTTCCACTGCCATGCTTGTTATGTTTTTTAATTTGCATGCAGCAGGATTTGGGTTTGTTCTTACTGTGATGTTGGCTTCTGTGTATTCAGAACAGAGGAAAATGTCCCCCAGTTCACCCTCACAGTGACACTGTTGTCCAAACTCACACAGCCTCAAACTGGCTGACGACAAGAGAGCAGAGACCAAAAAGTAATCGACCAATGAAATGTAAAATAATATTAATAATTCAAAGGCAACAAGACCTTTCCTAAACCCTGCTGGAAAATGGCATTTATCTGAGGTAAAAGCCTGCTTACCCCATCATTACAAGTCCACGAACCAGATGAGCTCAGGACAAATGCTACATTTGGGCCTTTTAGGACAACTACACAAAGCATTTGTACAAATAAATCAGAAATAAACGCATTATTGACAATTGAATTTGCTAAATTAATTTTACACAAATAAATCAGTGCCCGTGCGCCTGTTGCTTAAAGCAGCAGCTGCTTCTCGAAGTCACGGATTAAACCGACCTTCCGCATCTCACTTTGTGCACCAGCCACACGCACCTAAAGGCTCGACACCAATTGCGATAACGGTTCGAAAGCAACGCTCTTCCCTGAGCTGCTGTACTTCTCACCAAATTGTTTTACAGTTAACGTTGCTGCCGCTGTAGAAGGTCCTACGGCCCCTCTGTTTATCAGTAGTCGAGAGCTGAAAACTCCTCCACCTGGCGACAGAGCGGCTGAGGTTTCCGTTCGGTTTTAAAGAAAGAGAAACGGTCAAAGTGAACGTTGAGGGACCCCAACCGAGGTCAAGAGGTGCAGAAATATTGGGTAATAAAGTGTTTGAGCCAAGCACAGACGCCATTGTACAGCAGTGCAAAAATATCAGCGAGGAATTTGGACAAAAATATTTCCCCGGGAGCACAATGGCCGAATTGATACGCGAGGCGGCATAGCTATGCGGGTTACAGCACGAGTGTGCGAGTGGGGCACAGTCACACGCTGCCAATGAGCGCACAGGCCCGCTCTGTCAGAGAACAGCCCCCCATTCATGTCCAACTGGTCGCATCGGCGGCTCCGCCACGGACGGTCCGAAGCCCGGCCAAGAGGAGGAAGAGGAGGTCGGCCGTGAGCGTAGTGACCCCATCCTGTAAAAACCTAGTGGTACCGAGGCACCAACGAAAGTTCAAAAGACCTCATCCCTGGTACAGGAAGGATCTTCACCCAGAAGAACAGAGCACTGTAGACAACAGCTGACGGCAGCCCATGTCCCATAAGGGGCGATGGACTGAAGCAAGTGGTTGCATCAGGGATCGGACTGCAGCCCCCCATCCCCGCGGTCATGAAAATCATGCAGAATATCGCAACTGCGGATGGACACTCATCCAATAATGTCCGAAGGTGCTGAAAACAAAGGGCGCTGAATAAAAAGAGCACGAGAATCACATGCCTATTTATTAACACTTTAAATAAGACCCAAGTTTACTTCTATTGTTTTTAAGAACATCCAGCCAGGCAGGAAAACAGTTAAATTAAGTTCTCAGGAAGGGAATTTAAAGGAAATAAATTTAAAAAACAGAAAAGTACGAACACTCATGCCAAAGAGACCTGGCCATAAAAATTAGCTAGACTGTTTTCGACATTTGAAATTGGTTTTAAACGCAAGGTCCCAGAGCGACTTTTAATATTTCCACAAAAATACACTGAAGAGTTCAGGATGACAAAAAAAAAAAAAAAAAAAAAAAAAAAAAAAAAAAAAAAAAAAAACCCATCTGGGAGACAAACTCATCTGAAAGGATCCGCACTCTTGCTTGAGGACCACCAACTACCTGGCTGCGGACTCGGTGGGCGGGGATGCGGTGTCCCCATGTCAAAGAGAGGAATGAAAGGGAGCGAGAGACAAAAGCGCCATTGTTTTCCTCGCCTTGATCCTGGCGCTGGCCCAGCATCGCACACGTCGCCGTGCGGATAAACCCGAAGCGCCAAAGCACGGTGCCGTGTGCCGGAACCTGCCGTTGCCGCCGCGCTGCCTTTCGGAGGCACAGACGGGCGCCGGCACGCGTTCGTTGCGTCCATCTGCCGACGGGGAAATATTAATGCACGCTCGTCTTGTGTTCTCGCGGCATATGCGGATCTCCCGCAACAATAAGCAAACGTGCTCAAAATAGACTGAAACGAACGCATTTTGAGGAAATCTTCTTATGCAAATACAACTGCTCTGAGCTGTTATTTAAATTTTGCTGGCAAGGGCGTTTACACTAAGGCTAAAAACAGGGCTCGCACCCTCAGCCGTAGATCGGATCAGACCGAGGAACAGGTGACCGTCATGTTCGTGCACCCCCTGACAAATACTTTGCCGTTTTGACAACTGCAAGAATCGGCAAAACCAAATTAACTTTTTCAGTTTTGTGCCACTTTGGAGAAAAGTATTTGTTAAATGAATAAATGCAAACGTCAGCGACATGACAGCGCGAGGCACAACAGCAGGGTTTTTTCAGATGGGAACAGAAAAGGACAGCAGATTATGTCTCTCTACCACTGACCATGGAGACCAGGCTGGCAGACAGTCCCCCCTCTCTGGTGAGCCTGGACTCCTCGTGCACATGCCTGCGTATCCGATTCCTCTGGCAGCAGCATGTATGACACATCGCAAATAAAGCATAATAAAGAACCCTGCCCAGAGCTAAAGGGAACTTTTTTTCCCCTTTTTAAAATCAAAATGTATGTGGTAAATGCTCCTTTTAAATTTTTGTCACAACATTGAAGGGGACCCACTGTAAGCCAAATGAACAAATCCAGATACAGTATTAACGCATCTGTGCAAAAAAATCTTCACTCAAAGGTAGAAAACATAAGAGGATCTGGATCTCGGTCACCGACCATAAACCACGAGCAGATGAGAAGATAACTGTCCACCCTCCTGCTGGAGATCTGCTAAACACACCCTGGAGCTCCTTTCCTCAGTTACTCCTAAAACCTGGGGGGCCACCCAGATAAGGTCACCCTCAAGATCGGCCGAAATCAGCCAAGTGGAATATTTAGGAATAAGACAGTAAAATCGATACAAGTACAATTGTGAAGGCGGTTTAACTACACCTTAGTGCGTATAATTCCCCTCCGAAGTGGTATATATAGGCCGCCAAGTGATAAGATTTCCCCTTTATTTCACAGCCATTTCAGCAACTGCTAAAGAACTGAACAGAAATACATTTAATTCATTTACAACCTTTTAAAAAGGTAATAATTCAGATATCAGAGACCTCTGATATAAAATTCCAGCAAGTTTAAGCTCTGGAATGTTGTTCTTAGCACGGTGCCTCCTGCTGATCGGTGCAAACGCTTTAATAAAACCTTAAAGGCAGCAACCTTGCTGCTGCAGCAGCTGCACGGCCCGCGTGCATCCGAGCATCTGCCGAGCCGGAGCGAGGCGACCTGCTCGCCGTGCGGCGCGCGCATGTAAAACACATGTGCCAGCTTGGGTAGTGTGTGAAGTCAAAGCTTTGGGGATGAAGGTCTCAACCTACTCTGTCACGGCAGGGATTGAGGCACCTGCAAACAGCAACAGACACAGGAACGGGCAAATATCATGTTCAGTAGAAGCACGGGGTGCCAAAACGTACACACAAGACCGCAAATACGCCGCACGCACTCTGGGCCTAAAGTGTGCATCTCTGGTGATAAAACAGAAAATTTGAACACATTTAAAAGTTAAGCTGTCAGTGTGATGAGTTGAAATATGAGGGCACGACTGGGCTGTAAACGTTTTAGATAAATCTATCTAAATATATATTTTTAAAAAGGGGTGCAGGGGTTTCTCTCGCTCTCTCACACACACACACACACACTTCAGTCAAAAGACAGTTCTGGCCGCAGGTCACCTTCTAGCACCTCCCGCAGCATCCAGTCATTCAGCCTTTCAGCACTGAACCGTTACACAGACGCTCAGCCATGTTTATTGAAGCGATACGAAAAAGACAGAGGTACGGAGAACTTGACGGAAAAGAAAGCGCACACAAGCAATAGCTTTTATTTCCTTGCAACAAAGGAAGGAGCAGATGGACGGCGTTTTCACTTGTCATGCGTGGTTTCGATTAAAAAAAGTGAACAAGCTGCTCGTGGTTAAACTGTCTAATCGGCTGTTATCGGGCGCTCACAATTTTACGGGACATATAGGTGCGTGTGTGCTGAACGGGGGGTGGGCAAGAAAGTCGAACGAGGAGGAAGGCGGCAGGGCCTCGGACTAAACGGTTTCCGAAGCGGCGGCTCCGCGCGCGTCTGGCGGCTGCGCTTAAATTGAAACATTTCGCCGAGCGCGCGCGCGCGCGCACAACGGTAATTATGACAGATCTGATTAGGCGGGCGAGTCGGGGGGCCGAGCGCGCGGCTCCGGGCTGCAGGTGCGACCTTGCGCATTCCTGCGTGTGTAAATAAAATTAATTACAAGCGCGGGGGCGCGCGGCGCGTGACACCGGTGCGCGCGGGGAGTCCCACGGGGGGGGACCCTAATGGAATATTTTCGCGGAGTCTAATAATACAGTCGGTATTGACTTGAGGTAATTAGGGGGATCATTAAAGCGGTTTTCCCGCCGTATTTGCCTGCCTGATCAGATTAGCGAGAATGGGACTCAGAACAAGCCCTGTGTGGTCTGCCAGAGGAGACGGAGCCGCCGCCGCCGCAGCCGCCGCCGCCGCGTTTCTGGGAGCGATAAGCGGCGAGCGGGAGATCGCGGCGGCTCAGATAATGCACCCAAATCTCTGGTTTTACAGAAGCCCGCGGGCGTGGGAGGGCGCCGGACAGGGGGAAGCAACAGATAACGCGGGACGCGGGGTAAAGCCGTGCTGACGGCACCGGGGCACGTGGGTGAAATCCTGGTACGGACCGTCATATCCGTTACAGAGCGACAGAAGGGCTCTTTTCGGGGTAAGCGGCTTTTTTGGGAGCGATAATTCATACGCCAAATTAATTATTCAGATGTCCGGGTCTTGAGTTCAAGAAACGGTGCCTTTTAATAATACAGAGTGCAGCATCTTTGTAGCGGTTTCCCTGGAAACCCAATATCCAAGCAACCAGATAAATAAATCAACCAATTAATAAGCGCAGTGGCCTTTTTCTCTCGCTGGTGAAACAAACTGTCTGAAAGGGGTCTACCGTAAATCTGGCTTTCACCCCCCGCCCGCCCCCTGGAGTGGATGAACAAGCAGGATGTGCCTGACTGATCTGCAACATCCACACTGATCCCTCGGGGCCCGGGCCCGCCCTCCCCATGCTAGCCACACCTGTTCGGTCAGGTGACCCACGATCCGGACCACGCCACGCTAAGCCTAGCTGAGCTCCCGCAAAGGTCACCTGACAGCTGCCCGCGGGATGGGGTGAGGGCACCACCTGTGGGGCAGGAATAGACTAATTCTGGGGTGTGTGGGAGGGGGGGGGTTGTACGCTGGACTTTAGTGTACAGGTTAACTGTATAAATAATGTGCTGGGCTGTAAAGAAGAAAAAAAAATGTGAGGAACAGAAAAGAAAATGGAGTAACGTTAAAGCTCTCTCTCACACACACACACACACACACACTATAAAGTCGTCTGGGATAAAAGAGGGACGCGGATGCACTTTGGATGCAGGTCGGCAGTCCAACGTCCCCTCTGGGCTGTCGACCATGATGCCCCGCCCCGGGAGCAGTGTGACAGATGGCATGCCGCCCCACCACCCACTCACCCCCCCACCACCACCCACCACCCTGACCTCCCCATGGCCGCGCACCGCCGGATCAGTGACATTCTGTCTCATTAGAGCTTTCCTAATTACCAGCGCCCTCTTTCCCTGCCCCAGCTCTCGAACCCACTGCACGGGTGGGCATAACAGTGGCAACGTTCTCCTCAGTGGAGCACCAGCGCGAGAGATGGTAGAATGTGTGATTTAAAAAATAAATAAATAAAAAAATTGGGTAAATTAACAGGGCAGTAATATTTCTCTTTCACTCAATTAATTTTGATATCCTTGTGTTAAAAAGGGAAAAAAAACAAAAAAAAAAAACAAACTGGTTTGTGTGTTTTTTTTTTTTTTTTTTTTTTTTTTTTTTTTTTAAATGCCTCAATGTTATCAACTCCTGCGACAGCCTGGAATTCAGATAAATTATTCATGTGGAAACAAATGGACAAATTTCCATCCAAATCTGAAAATAAAGCACAAATGGATCAGATCTGTTACAGAGCCCTTTTGTGGTCATTAACCCTAAGAGGGGACCATATGGCTACCCCCACACCCCCCACCCTGAGAGGGGCCGTGCCAGGAGAGCTGCACCGGTGCCCACACCAGCCGCCACCCCACACTCGCCCCCGTCTGTGCCAGGACCCCAGGACAAGGGCGACGCGGCAGAGGATTCCTGCACTTGCCGGTGGTCCGGGTCAGCCAGACACATGCCACCGTGGCACCCCCCCACCCTCCAACCAGCCAGCAGTGAGCTGGCCCTCGAACCTCTGCAGATCCACCTCCTCCACCCCCACAAGGCAACCTTGGCAGCATGTTTAGGGGTTGGGGGGGTGGGGTGGGGGACCAGCTGCCCGGGGTGGGAACATTACGAGATGGAGCGCGAGATAACTGCTCTCCCAGGCCCCCTTTCAGCAGTGTAATTAGCGTGGTCCTTATCGGCTGCGCCGTCCACATCCACAGCCCCCTGGATGGAACTGCGTGGTGGAAGGTGGTGGGCGGAGGGCACAGGAAACCTGTTTCTCCATCACACACGGGGGGGATTTGGGTGAATGCGGCAGCCGCCTTCAGCTTGCCCCACATGGCCTCCAACTTGCCAGCTAAACCTGCAGATTGTCGCATCAGTCTTCAACTTGGGACTTTTTTTCTTTGCTGCCAAATTGAGAAAACTACCATTTAATAAAATGTTGTTAAAACCAACTAGAAAATATGGAAGACCTGCTATTAAGTTCAAACTCCAGTCTATTGACTTTGAACGTTTTAACTGTTGTAAAGAGAGAAAAATAATAAATATTGGAAAAATTAAGCGTAATAATGGAAACTCTTTTTTTTCCAGTATTATTAACTGATTAATACATTAATACTGGTCACAGTGGTCCAGGGCCTATTCTAGAATCACTGGGTGGCAGGCAATAAAACTACAGACCGGATGGGACTGCAGTCCATCCCAGGGTGGCCACGCACGGCCATTTGTAGAATGGACAGAGAAAACCCAAAACAATAGGAGAGCGTGCAAACTCCATACAGACTGGGGTAGAATCGAACTCGCATGCAGAAAAGCTCGAGCACCGTGAGCCAACAGCGCTACTTGCTGAGCCACCGTGCTGCAAGAATGAAAAACATAAATACACCCATCCCAAGTTTATGTTCCCAATACATTCCTGAAAATTTGAATAAAACTGGAAAACTATAAATAGGTAGCGTTTTCACCAGTAACTAAAATTGGAAAATGTACAGTATTTCAACCCAAAAAAGATATCACAGTTCTCTTTGTACAGTAGTGGACATTCAGCAATAACACAAAGCTACAGTGGATCCTCATCAGTCAAGTTTGGCAAGTTGTTCGACATTTCTCCCCTCGTGGTTTCGATGTGATGATCGAATTTTGGAATATAGATGATGTAATATATTGCATGATATGAACATTGGCACAATTAGACTTTGCTGCAGACTAAATGCTACAGGGAACCACCAGAGACAATATAAGCCAGGCACATAATGCACTGCAATATAATACATTTATACACAGTTCACCTAGAAAAAGAAAAAAAAAAAAAAAAAAAAGTAACGCTTCATACTGTATATTTTTGCTTTTTTAAAAAAAAATAATAAAATAAAAAAAAAGGGGGGGGGGGGTCTACTGCATTACTCATTTTATCACGTTGGGTTCTGTGCCTTGATAACCAGTAGTTTAAACAGAGTCCCGCTGAAGCCAAAACTAACAGTTAAATGTTGAATTGTCATCTTGCTTCAGTCCCCAAAGTCACAGCAAAAATTAGTGTGAAAATTGTGGGGTTTTCTGCAGCATTTTCCTATGTTCTCAACCCCTTGCGAACCACAGCCCTTCTTTTTTGTCAAAGTTTGCAAGTTGACTGTCTATGGACGAGACCGAAAGTAGCGCCGGTAAATTCGACACCTGATGTGGAGCTACCGAATGTCTAGACATGTCATGTTTTTATTATAAAAACACCAAATAACGTTTTCACCGTCATGCAAATTTTTTCAATATCTGAGTTGTTCTTTTAAAAGCAAACTTTGCACGTGACTGAGGGCGAAATGAAAAAACATGATTTAATGATCGATTGTTTTAATCGCTGCCCTTCCCACACGCTGAAGAGGGGCTGGCTTGAGGGTACAAGGCAGGTGGGGTGTGCTCCTACCTGGCTCTTGGATGCGGCAACCTTGGCAAACAGCGCCTGGGAAACTTTGGCCCGCTTCATCTCCTGCTGGATCTCGTCATAGATGGAGGAGTTTATATTGAGGATGCAGCTGTCGGACTTGCCGTTCCACTCGGTGGGCAGGGGGGACGGCTTCACCTGGAGGTGTGGCACCCAGTTTGAGAAGCTCTGATCAAATTACAGCAGTTGCATGTTTGCTTTTAACACGATTATCTAAAGTCACTGGTAGACAAAGGCGCCTGCGGGATAACGGCACGCTGCTCTCAAACACAGCTCCTGACTTTCAGGTTCAAGACCACCGTCAGTAACAAAAGCAAATGAACTGTGCGCCGGACGCTGATGTCAGCTGGACCTGCCTGAGCACAGCCTCATATTAATACAGAATTGATAGAAAGCATGTCAGTACACTGAAATTCAACTGCACGGTGACACGAGCAGAACCAAATCACCAAAAGAACAAGTCCGTTAAACTCACAGGAGAGATGCCCACGGGAATTCTGGGATTCCAGTCCTCGGCCCTGGCGCTGTTACACTCGTCTCTCCTGGGCTGGAGGAAAACAATGCATCATCATTGTCTGGAGCATCTAACCTCAACAGCTACAAACATAAATGTATTTGAACATAAAGAAGAGGACACAAAAGCTGAACTTGTATTCAGGTAAAATGCCGTTTCAGGTGGTACTCAACTTTCTACAGTATTCCCTAGTTCAAGTAACAATTCTTTTTACAGTATTACATGAACCCCATATAACAAATGAATATGCAGGAATGCTATAATACATGTATAATAGGACTTTGTTAAATGTTTCTATTACTTTTCATTGATTTTCATTCATCCATTACCCTTAACCACACTATCCTGGTCAAGCTCACCATGATCTGGAGACCAAGAATCAGTTTCAATTCTACATTCTGGAATCACTGGGTACTGGGATATAAAGTTGCAGCTTTGATGGGAGTACAAGGTTATAGTCGCAATTTCAAAACGGCACTTATTTTGACTTCCAATTCTAAATGCATTCATTTTCTATTTAGCACCATCAGCACACTCACTTCACACCGTTCAACACATTTCATTTACAGAGGTTAGCACTTACAAAAAAAAAAAAAATCTGACACACAAATGTTGGCTCAGTCAATATCAAACATGGCTCCTTGAGGCATTTTGACCAGTCAACGTTACCGTTCAGCGGGTTAAGTGTTCGCTCGGTGTGAAAACTTGGGGCCAAATGTTGGAACTCAAAATCACGCGGTTAAAGGGATGGATGGATTTCAGTCAAGTTGAAGGCTTGTCTATATAAGCAGCTTTGGATGAGAAAAGTTGAAGTACTACCAAAAACTGAAGAGAAGATAGCCCATTTGTGAAGTGTAAAGGAGATGGAACTGATCTTTGGTTAAAAGTTGAGTAGCTGATCCTATGTGCAACACATATGATGATGTGATGTTTGAGTAGAAATTGCCCAGCTTAACACAAATATTTCTTTTATTCACCTTTAATTCGTAGCCAACACACATTTATTTAATATTCAGCTACAACAGGAAACGTGCACAATAAAGAAGGCGATGCGGTTGGTGCTGTGCGATTTTTACAGGCCTGTGCAGAAATCTTATCGGCCATTTATGCTGCAGCATTCAGTGTACGCTGGAAATCTGTAATGGTATTCAAATACCTTACAGTAAGCACGTACGGGCTGTATTCATAGCCGTAGTTCAACAGTTAGCAACGATACCTGCTGCTGTGAGGTTTGCTCAGATCAAGCACACCTTTCCTGACCTCTGGCCAAGGTGGTACAAATCTGTGCAGAGACGAAGAGGACTACCCAGCAACCTGAGCTGAGGGCGGCACAATGCCGATAGCAAAACTGCTCTCGTCGAGCTGCTGAGTTCTTTCCTTCGTTTCATTAAAAACTCCGCAAATGCATCATCGGGATGGGCATCAGCCAACAGTCCCGCTCTATTTCGTGTGATAAGTACAATCTCCTTTAACACAGGAGCTCCGCAGGGTCCGCTATGGTTGGTGGCAACCGTTCTGCAATCTGCCTCGCAGTCTGGACATGTCATTGTGAAGCACTGTGGACTCTGCATTTCTGTTGTAGCGGATCATCTACAGAATTGAAACCCACATTTTCATTGTAATTTATTTACACGCAACCCTAGATTTCCAAAGCGTAGCTAACGTTTGAATAGAGGCACCAAGGCTAATGGAGAAGCTGGCCGCCATCCGCCATGCCAAGCGTGTCCCTTCCCCCTCGTAATGAGAACCCTCATTATCCCCCCCAAGAGACTTCCCCCTCCATCAAGTCGAGTTTTGTCTTCCTACTTTTACAGTCTGCTCAAGTGGAAAAGTTGCAATGTGTCTAAAAAATAAATAAATAATACAATTGGGTTGGAGAGGATAGTGGAGAAGCTGTCAGAAAATGGTAGGAGGGGTAATTTGCTGCGTTAAAAATGTATTCTCCTTGGTGAAGGCTAATAAACTTCCACTTAGTACCCTGATGGTAGAAACCACATTCATCAGACCTTTAGTACGAGCAGGATATCATTTTATCTTTGCTATAGTCGCTGAAGCATGCTACATCAAAGCTAATAATTCAGTCTGAAGCCATTTACATCTCTGCACCCATACACAGGTAGGGATATAACAGGAGCACCAAGGATTTAACCTCTGATCAAAGTACACTTCCACCCTATGAACTGCTGCACGCAGCAGTGAGGTAGGGGAGAGACTTACCTGTGAAGGGCGGCTGGGCGGAGTGCTGAGCAATGGTGCGGGACCCATCGCGGACGCGGCGTTCAGGCTCCTCTCGCGCTCCTCCTGGTAGATACGGTCTCGCTCGGCCTCTGGAAGCTGCAGGAAGTTCTGCATGGCACGCAGGTTCACCAGCAGGGACTGAGATGCCGTCTTGGGGTCCTCCTCCTTGCGCAGGATCTCTGACAGCAGACCCTGCAGGCGACACACTAGCACTTACCACCTGCTCACTGTACCTGCAACTTCAGCAAATGACAATAACCATTTTAAAAAAATTAAAAAAATAAAAAGGCTTTTGCACAGCTGGAAATTTAAATCAACACAAATATATGGGTTCAAATTCAATTCAGACTTCTGACAGTTGGCAGCATAACAAAAAAGTTATAAACATACAGTATGCTTGCTTAAAGAATATTTTGAAATGCATCTGACTGGAAATATTTTCTACAAACAAACAAGTCATTCAAGGGTAAAGTTAATTAAAATAAATGGGGAAACTGGTGCGAATGTCCTTCTTTGCTACAAAAAAAAAAACAAAAAAAAAAAAAAAAAAAAACACTGAATAGGGACGCCATAGGTTTTATGGACACCAACAGTACAGTTCATTCCCCCCTTCTTGGTGCCATGTGTTCGTAAGAGGTAGTCTTTTTAAACCGTGTGTCTCCGTTCATGCCATGGAGGTGAAGTGCAACACAGACGGGCAGCGCATTACACATTTCTGCTGCAGCGGAGGTGATAAACTCTCAAAAAGCAGCAAATTAACACAGCATAAGATGTTAATTTATAAGCTGCAACAAGTTTTATTTATTACATGACAAATGGCTGCTGGACAGTCACTGGTCTGCTCATCTGCTCAGTGCATGGTGGAGGGGGGTTAGTTCCAGTTCTTAGCCTGTTGGTCAGTATCAGCAAACTGTCAAGTAGAGTGTGAGCCAAATTGCAGTACAACTTAGTGCACCCAGGGTTATGTAATGTAGCTATGAGGCTGTTATGAATAATGACCCTGTACTACATCTTAAGCACCCTTTGCTAATATGTTGTCTGAAGCATTTAATGTTTGTAGAATTTTTACAGTGAATAATAGATATTAGGATACTGCTGGTGACATTTACAATATCTATTTCTTTAATAAAGGGATACAAATCTCAAAACCATGAGCAGATTTGCAGCATAACTTGCTGCACCCTGGGTAATCAAATGTGGTTGATGCTGTTAAGAATTAATAAATAATTTCCATGATGGCGGTTAGCTGTTAGCAGGCGATGTAGTCGGTGATAAAGTAAAGTAGGTGGCGAGGGGCTTCTTCCTTTGAGTCGGCGGGTAGAAAGAGCGGTGAGGGTGAGGACGCTGAGGTAAAGGGTCGGTAATGTGAGAAGCGGCGGGGTGGCGTAGTGGTGCGTGCGGTAATGGAGGGGAGCAGCTCCGGGACGCCTGAGCCGCGGTTGAGCCTTCTGGAGGTGTCGTGGGCATAATTCAACGAAACGCCGACGAAAGAAGGTGCCCACTTGATAACCCCGATGAGATGACGCGCCATTGCTGCGCCACACCATGGTTGGCATTATGGTTGGTGGACGCTAGTTAGCTGGTGAGTAGCGGATGGTAAGCGTGCGGGGGGAGGTTAGGACAGGTTAGATAGGTGTCAGGATCCCCTTTATAAATCAAGCTCCTGGTATTTAGCACTGTGTGTGTTATATGAACCACAAACTACAGTTAGTCTTTTACTGGAAGAGCAGCTCAGACAGAGAGAATCTAGTCAACAGGGGGCAGAAAAGACCATGGGGGGGGGTGTTTATGGGAAGTGCAGGTACACAAGAAAAAGATCCCAGGTCTCCAGAGAGCATAAAATAAATAAATAAAATAAAATTATTTATTTATTTTTTTTAAAATAGAAATGCCACTGCTACACTCCACTGTACTAACATTTAATCTGAGTTCTCTACTACCTGGAGTGACCAATCCATAAACCCACTCCTGCCCACAGCCTTGCACCAGAAGCAGGTCTCCTAGTAGACAAAATGCCCCCACCCCAACCGCAGGGGGCGCCTGCTTTAGCAGCACTTCCTGCCCAGAGGCGTAATCTGGACGAGGATGCGAGAGCCAACAAAGCTGACATCGAGGTGCTCTTACGCCCTCATTTCACAACATTACAGGCGCAGATCATTAAAGTACAATAAATATGAGTTAATCGGGAGCTTACTACAAATTCTTTATGCTGCGGATGAAGTAAAAAGATTCCCAATTTGCACAAAATTCAACTGTCTGGTCGCCATGTCATCTTGCCTTTCAGCACTCCAGTTCTGATAGATATTATCAGGCTCTCACAACATCAAAGCCAGCATCGACGAAGAGCGCTGTGGTTCGCCGCACCCTCCTGAAAACATGCAGAACATCTTCAGACGCTATCAGTTCTCTCTCTGTCAGCCGAAATCAGGATTTTTTTTTTTTAGCGGTGGCCCGTGACCAAGCCCCTCCCCCTGCTGTCCCGGGGCTGGCGCTCTGCCAGGTGTGTTACTGCGCAGAGATTCCTCTACCTCACCTGATGGAGAGCAGGTTGTCATGGTGCTCGATCCCAACAGGCATTCGTGGGCAAATTGTTCTAATAATTGCCTTTAACAACAATGGAGCGCTTCAGCCTCTGCCTGGCGCCCAGCCGGCATTACACATTCACACAGGGCTGCTCTCCACTACGGAATTAAAAATGCCTGCATCACCGAGAAAAACCCACAGAGACGTACAAGGAAGAGCCACAGAACATCCTGAACGCTGTTCAAAAAAAGGTTTTAAAAGAATACACCCAGGCAGCACAAATTAAACAAAAGATGTGTTGGTTCCGGTTTGGCTGGACTCTGCGGGTCGGTATGGAGTCAGCTTCACGCTGCCAAAGGTTAAGATCTCTACCTTCCATTCAGAAGTGTAGAATGATTCCACTTTTATTTACCAATTCTGTCAAATTCAGACCTCTTCTAGTTTCGAGAGATACTAAAAGATACCTGTAGATCCTACTGCTGTGGTCTCCTGGTGCCCTCAACCTACACTTGGTCAAAATAGTCTCTGGAATCGGTCGTCTAAAGGGGTTGTGGATACGTTTGAAGAACACACGGTGGCAAGTTTCACTCACCAAAAAAAATATTTAGGTTCACCCAACACAAACTTCTATAAACACCAACAACATGTTATTACAGCCCTCAAAAAGGTTAGACCTCACACACAAAGTAACTAAACCTTAAAACCGTTCCAATGCTACGATCTTTCCGTCATATAAAACTACAACAAGCATTGGTTCTGCATCTTACCATGCACTGGACACTAGAACACAACCTCAGCGTGTTGCTCGGTTGTCATCAATGGTCAATTATTGTACATGTGCTCAAGTTTTCCCTGCCTGCTCCTCTCTGTATATTCAGGGGTAGAACTTCAAGCTCATTCACAGAATCTACCTTTGCCCAGTGAAAGTCTACAGGATGTTTCCAGGGACATCGCAGATATATTTTTAAATGTAAAGCTGTTCCTGGGCACTTTGACACCTCTTGTGGTACTATGATAAGACACAAGCTTATTGGAATGGAGTTCACTCATCCCCTCAACCATTCAAAATACTTTTTATATGAAATCTGATTTGTCCCCATCTACTTTCCCGTTGGTACACAACAAAAATTGTCCTTACGAAGTCACAGAGCACAGGCTGTTTACAGTGAGGTACTTGGCAAGGATATGTGTCCTGTAGCATTAATATAAATCTTAATGCTACAGAATCTGAAGTTACAAACAAATGGTAGGAAAGGAGTGTGAGCCAAATTGCAGTACAACTTAGTGGACCCAGGGTTATGTAATGTAGCTATGAGGCTGTTATGAATAATGACCCTGTACTACATCTTAAGCACCCTTTGCTAATATGTTGTCCGAAGCATTTAATGTTTGAAAACTACCATCTGAGCTGCATGATGGAGGAATGAAAAAAGTACACGTCTAAGACTAAGGAGTGCAACGAAGAGATGACCTTTTGATGGGGGAGGAGGGGGGGGGGAATTAAAAAAAAAAAAACAAAACAAAAAAAAAACCAAAGATGGATCCAAAGAAATACTGCATGTCCCATCATATACTGGGCATTTCCTGTTCCTTAATGACCAAACCGATTCCTATCATTTTTCGTCAATGCCATTTCACGTTTGAATTAGGACGCCACCATTATAACTAGGAGAGGCCACATAGCAGCTACGCCAACACATCACATCAGCCGGCTTCATCAGAACCTCGCTCACGTCGAGAGCACCGAGGGAATCCGATTTCCCCTGCAGTTTCGCACAGCTGCTGCTTCACCACCACGAACCTCGACTGTGTCAGCCTGAACTTGGCAAAAAACAGGCAGTGACGCTACAAACAGTCCTACAAAAGGTTGATTTTACCGTCCATATTTATTCATTTAGTGGACTCAACTAAAACTACTAGAGTGATTTACCCATTTATACAGCGGCTTCATTTTTACTACTACAATTAAGCACCTTAACCAAGGGTACTGCAGCAGGAGGTAGGATTTGAACCTGGAACCTCCAGATCCAGATGCAGTATAGTAATACAGTATAAAGTTATACTTTTCTGTACATTTGTAACAGAATGAAACCAATTCCTCTGAAATTAAAGGTTCAATAAGTGACCCCCAAAAAACAAGTCTCACCACCCAAGAGCCGACTGGACGCTATGAAAGCAGGAGAAAGGCTGGTGGGAATTCTCACCTGCGTCCTGTTGAAGGCGACTCTCGCAAACACGGCCTGCGAGATGCCTGCTCTCTTCAGTTCGTCACGGACCCACTGGTAGATCTCGGAGGAGACCTCTGTGTTGGAGGATACCTGGGGCTCGAGAGGCTTGTTGAGAGCCCGGTTGACAGGCGGGTGGTTCAGGTACTGCTGACTCAGTGACTGCTGGGCCAGGAGGCGGTTCACGGCATATTGCTGGTTGAGGATCTGCGCCATGACGAGCTGCTGGTTCACCAGCTGAGGGCTGATGGGCGTTGACACCAAGCCGGGGTGGTGCAGACCGGGCAGCTGGGCGCGACCTGAGGCCTGGCCGCTGTGGGGGATGGGAACAGGCGAAGGGGGCTGTTCTGCTGTACTGCCTGGCGTCGGGTGCTGGCTGAAGCCAATGTGGTTCGTTCCGGGAGGAGACAGGTCCGACAAGCTGTCCATCTCGGCTGGAAAAGATCAGGACAGAGTGATGACAAACGACAAGCACGGCAGTAGTAACAGACTTGCAGGTGGGTCAACCCACTCACATGGAAAGCACAGCACTGATTTTAGAAGGATTATTCCTGAATTATACTGACATTTTCCCCATGCAACAGTGCAGCAAAAACCGGTTATGATGTTTCTTGGTCCTATTGTATTTTTGTGTTCACAGCCCACACTAGGACCTTAGACCTACAATGCATCCTCGTAATCTGTGATTATTTTCAGCTATGCAAAGCTGGGGATGAATTTAATGATTTAAAGACGGCTAAATAGAACACTTAATACGATAGCAAAATTCACTCTCTACCCACCCTGTAGGTTTCATGCTGACACCGTCACGATTAATACAAATAATATTTTATACCATTCTTCATCATTGAACGTGGAGCTTTAAATTTATTACTAACATAGAGGCAACAAGTTATTTCTAATATCAGAAAAAAATGCTCAGAAAGCATTGAATCCTCTTTTGCAATTATATCAAGAGAAATTTTAGGTTTGTCAGAAGGGATTCATATGCCATAACTGTGGTTTAATTTTGAATTGATTCAAGAGAGCCTTGCGATAAAGGCGCTGATCGTTCAATGCATCAACAGAGGTGATTCTTGGAAATTGGTCAGTATCATTGAATATGGGGAGCTGAAGAGTTACATTAAGAAAACACCTATAACTTGACAAAAAAAAAAAAAAAAAAAAAAAAAAAAAAAAAAAAAAAAAAAGTACAATGGATAATTTACAGTCAAAAGAGCTGTACTTCTAAACTATGTAACTTAATAAATAGGTAAATTGTACAACATAATGCAAAGGAAGCCCGTGTTTTGCATTAAACTTCAGCTTTAATATCCATGACTTCTGGTGGGATGGAAGTAAGTTTGAAACGAGTGCAAATTCAAATACGCAATTACGTTTCATGGCACACAGAAGCCTCCGCTGCGGACGCCCTTCAGAGGTAGTTGCCGACTCCACACAAAGAGCTGCAGTGTCCAGCGGGTACAGTCGACGCTCAGCGGATTCCAAAATGTGTTTATGGTGTTAGGCCGATGCAGAATCATGTGAGCAAAAATGGGAAAATGCGCATTGACAGCAGCGCAGGTATGCCGTGTGTTTCAACACACACGCGCGCGCTATAAAACAAGGTATGCGAGTCAGCTGATGTTAACATTTGGGGATTTAAATATAATTTGCGGTACCGAGTCAACCAACCTTTAAGACAAAACATCGCAGCTCCTTGCCCAAGCTGGCCTGCACAGCAGTGTGGAAACCAAGTTACCCTCTGCCCCCATAAATCAGTGCCTGTAGGACTTTTTAATGATGCAGTGTTGCCCTGTGACCAGCCTGTTTACCCAGCTCAGCCGAACATCAAAGTCAATATCAAGAAGCAAGAGGGAACATGAGAATCCCATGAGGCATCCAAATATTGGCAACTCTTCAGCAAGACCCCATTGAAGAAAAATTGTTTATAAAAAAAAAAATGTTAAAAAAAAAAAAGCCAAATACAAGGGAGCCTAGAAATTGTAAAAATTGAAATTAATCATTAATTCCCCCAGACAGACAGGTCAATTTCCCTGCAGGGACTAATAAAGTACCCATCTACCGTATCTATCTATCTATCTATCTATCTATCTATACCGACCCTCTGGGGGATCTCACTGTTGCTCACAAACTGCTATCTGTGCATGTATATGGGGGAGGGGATAGAAAGCCCACTAAAAACAATTCCTTGTGGAAGCTGACTGGTACGAGGGGGGAGGGGGGAATAACAAAAGGAGGTATGTAGCAGAGTTTGGAGCCAAACCCCCTCTGAGAAGGTAGGAACCCCCTTAAGAACACAAAATAAAATAAGGGGTAGCAGGTGGCACAGCAATTACAAGTGTCACTTTGAAACTGAAAGACTGGTGTCTTGGATCCAGCTCCTTCCGTAGTACCCTAGAGAAAGGTACTGATACAGTAAGAATCCCCAGTAGAAATGGACAAAATAACTTAGAAGCTCAGAAGAAACCCCCACATTGTAAGTCACTCTGGAGAAAAGTGTCAGGTGCATCAATAAACAACAATAAACATCTGTCCACCTGACCCTACAGCTTCCAACTGACTCTTTAAAGTGTTTAGGGAAATAGGAGTAGACTACTAATGCGTGTTTGTCACGTTGTTGTTTGGAACAGCAGAAAAGGAAGATGCTGGGGTAGAGTGATGGCCACCAACTCCCCTGACAGCATCAGCACCGCTGTCCCATCTCCATGCTAAGGACCCCATCACAAATACAGGGGTCAGCAACAGCCTTGTGCACAACTGAGAGCGTGTGGGTGACACTGTGGGTTTAGAAGGCTACGGGTAGCGTACGTACTGCAGAGGTGTGGAGAACACAGCATATGGCTACACGTGTGCAGACACACGTGGGACATGCAGAGGTACAACGAGGGCAAAGATGGGCCTCTGCACTCAAAGACAGAGCCAAGACAAGAAGCCCCACTCATTGCTTATTGCAGATAAATTACTGAGAAAGGTGGTTTAAATTGGTTCAATCCAAAATATAACTTCCTAGAATATGTATTATTTAATAAAAACTAAACTTATTGTATCATGCAACTGTAGTTTCAATAATTAGTTTGTTTTCTATAAAAAAAAACTATAAAATACCAATTACAACCTTTTTAAACGTAGGTTTAAAATAGACTAAACAGATTTAATTTTACAGCAGTAATTATACATAATTTTCAGAGCAACCCTCCCACATCCAATACATTAACTATCAAAGACATTTTTTCCCTTTGCTTTAGCCACTTCCATCGCATCTCAGAGCAAATACAAATCGAGGATCCCCCCCACACACACACACCTAAAATGTCCAGTTAACCGTTTATGGTCACCCCCCGGTGCCGCAGTGCTCTGCTTTCTCCCATCCTTTCCACTGCTGCAGACTGGGACAATTTTAGGGTGGTGGGTGGAGCCACAGACCCGGTCAGAGCTCATGCTGTGCACTCTGTGCAGGGCAGCAGATTCACACCGGGTTTTCCCCACATGATATTTAGGAAATAAAATCTGTTTGCCATTTCTCATTTTCTTACAGCAGTGACTACCTGAACATTGGTTAAAAATCACTACTGTATTAAAGTGCACAATGCAGGCTGAACACAGGGTTTTCAAAAAGAACTAAAAAAAAAAAATCTCAAAATTGCTGACTGGACAAAAACGGCACACGCCACAAGAAAAACAATAGACATACACCTGTAGCAACTGGGTTTCTGTCTATGCAAAAAAAAAAAAAAAAAAGTCAAAATACACCTTTGTAAGAACCTATTTAATCTCTGACTGACTATAAAAGCGGCAACTCACATCTGAAAAGAGGACAAATTAAAAAGTGACGCCATGGTAAAATATCTGGCCTGCCAAGCAGCGCTACAGCAGGACAACCAGAGGACAATATTTGTACGACTGTACTTTGCTTACCCATCATATCTTTTGTCTTCTTGAAATGTTTATACCAGCGACCAAATTCCTGACACTTCGCCGCAGAGACATTTGCATAGTAAGTGCTGTTCACAATGGAGGAAATCATGCTCTGAAAGAGAGAGATGAGAGTTGGTACAAAAGCTTTTCAGGGTCTACAAAATGTAATATTGTAACATGTGGGGGGAAAAATAAAACACATTCAATGTATGCCTATTAAATTCAATCGTTTCGGTGCATAAAGTACTAAAGGCAACATTTGTCAGACATGCGCATGTCTACTTGTGTAAAACTGTGCAAACTCCCTTCACAAAAAAAAGCCACAGAGTGGGAAAGTGGGGAGAACAGTCACCCAGGCCAGGCCGCACCACAGCACTGCTTGGGTTATTTTACTAAAATATAACCATAACCAGCCACCTTACCAAAGAAAACCAGCTCGGTAAATCAAAGCCTGCTGAAACATGATACAAACAGATGACGTTCCGTGTACAATATGCAAGGAAATGAGAATATCGTGCCATGCCCCTTACTTCTGCTCGCCAATAACTCTGTGCCATACTTACATTTGATCCCACATTTTATTCCTCAGAAACCGTTTCATTTTTATACATTTTCCTCAAACGATGGGGGAATATTTTTCTTTTATTAAACCGAACCGATGTTTTTAAACAACTAACTGGCCTCGGGGTGAACAGCGCAGATATTCTTTTGTTTGTCATAAATATTCAACAGACAAAAACCATCTGTTTTTCGAAGGTACAGGTACATCGTCTTGAGTACAGCATTTGGAGGCACAAGAAGCCTTCTGGACGAACGCCTCCCCCGCGGAGAAGACGACGACGCTCCTGCTGGTCTCTGTTTCGGCCATCGTGGCGCAAAGTGTGGCAGCCTTTCCCAGGCCGTATAGGAGCGCCGCCCCCATCGTGGCATGTGCGTTAACTGCATTGCAAAACAACCGTTTTCAGTCACGGAGGTTTCTGGAAGGAAGCAAACTTGAAAACGCAGAACTTATAATTTGTGTTCAAAAAGGTTCCAAACATTCTCATTCAGTCAGGTCTGAAGAGAATTTTTTTGGGATATTAAAAAAAGTGCTCTGGAATAATGAGCGCCCATAATTACGGCCATTACAGGAAATACAGCTGGGTGGCAGCGCTCAGCGGGGTCCACCGTACAGTCCTCTATTCTGCAGTCTTGACACAGATGTTGCGATAAATGTAATTCATTAATCATGCATCCATCGCAATACATCACCCTCCCCACCCCAGCCTCATTCTCCAGAGGTCCTGCACCGCCGCCAACGCGCCACGGAGCAGGAACAACCGAGCGGCCGCGAGAAGACCAGGAGGAGGAGGTGGGCAGCGGCCTCAGCGGTTACGACGGATGAGGCAGGGACCCTTTAAAGGGCAGCGATTCAAGCAGGAGGTGTCACAGACGCAGGCGTCAGCATCTCGGCAAAGATGCTCAGATCACCCTGCCGCTCGCTTGCCCGCGCTCACCCTCCCTTTCGTTTTCTCTCTCTGTGTGGGGGCTGTAAAGAGGCCACCAAACACCTCACGCCCACTGTGCTCCACCGACGGGTTTGTCGCCCCCTTTATCGCATCTTAATTACAGCCTCTTTTAATGCCAAATGGGTGCAGGGGGGTGAAGAGGGGGTTTCCAAAAAAAAAAAAAAAAAAAAAAGCCCCATTCCTTTAGGCCATGACAGCTTCCTGACCCAAAGAAACAGCTTTCAATGGCCATTTGCTGCTGCGCAACTAAACAGCTGCTCTTCTGGTGTGTGTGTGTGTGTGTGTGTGTGTGTGTGTGTGTGTGTGTGTGGGGGGGGGTCTTTGTTGCTGTACTTTCAAAACTGGCTGGGGTTAAGCTTCATCACACAACAAAATGTGCACCTACTGAAAGGCTTCAGATGAGCCCTAAGAGCGAAAATAAATTATAAAAGCAATAAGAGGAAGTCTAAACAGCTGAGTTATACAGGAAAACAAGTTGTGCAGCTCACTAGAATCCCTCCCTCTGAAAAATGCCTCAGGCTTCCATGAGGCAAATACAGCAAAGCTGGAATCCGGCGGTAAAAGCGGGATAAAAAGACGCAAAAGTGCAACTTGAGTGCAAAGTCGCCTTTAAAGGCAGTTCAAACAGGCCAATCCCATCGATTCATTCGCAGGATTAAGAGCTTGAATGTCAAGGAGACATTAATCCAGTAAGGCATCAATCGTTCCCCACCTTCAACACCCCCCTCCCCAATAGCATCCTTTTGTGGTCCACAGCTGCACCGGGGCCCCCCGCTGCCACTGCTCACCTGGGCTTCCCAGACACTGCCAGCCTACTGAAATGTGAAATAATTGTCACGTCCTTGCAGGGATTTTAATGTGGTGCGGGGACCTGAGGTTTAGGTAGCAACGGGTGGCGATTCTCCGTCAGTGAGCGTGGCCTCTCAACAAGGCCTTTTTCAAAAGCAACCTGCCACCTGACCCAACCTACAGACAGACACCATACACAGCCAGGACAAATTCTCTCTAAATACAGACAAACAGTCCAATTCCCACCACGCATCTCAACAAGAAACCCTGCAAGAATATAATTATGGAGCTAAAATACAGTCATTAACTTTAAAAGAGTGAAATAATAAACAATTAGTCGCAAATTTAAAAAAAATAATAATAAAAAAATTCAGGTTGAGCTACTTTCATTAAAAATATACTGTGTGAGCGTGTGTTGGGTTAAACGGAGCACAAGGTGTGTGTATTTGTTCATCTGCTGCAGCGGGACAACAGCAGGCTTTGATTTCCACTACAGTTCTCCCCACTCCCCCTGTAGCAAAGTGAAGGATTTCGAAAGGGGATGTAGAAGGGCAGATTGGGGTGGCGCATGGGTGGATATGGAAGGCTCCAGCACCTGTGACAAGGGACACTCTTTAGCCAGAGAGCTCTGGTTCATGTCTTTCAGTAACTCCTTGAGGGCGTTTCTTACTGTAGAGTGGGTCCACTGCTCTGGAGGCAGGTCTTCCAGTTTGGGGCAACTGCGGGTGGGGAAGAAAGAGAAAGAGAGAGAGAGAGAGAGAGAACACAAGGGGTTAGGGTGATGGACGTGTGTGCGTCAGGGGAAATGGAGCGCAAGGCCTCGCCTCTGCACCGTGAGCTCGCTCTCCTCCAAGACAGACAGATTTCATTTGGCGCATCAAGCAGATGCATCTGGAGACGGCTCTCTCTCTCTCTCTCTCTCTCTCTCGATCTCTCTCTCTTGCTCGCCTGATTGTTCTGATTAGTTAATTACTTTATACAACACATCTGCTGTATTGATGCATGAATTATACATCAGCTGCATGCGGTGACTATTATTCCGTGTTACTTCTACCTTCCTGCGTGACGTGCTTGGCGAAACAGTTTTTAAGGTGTTACTGCCTAGATTCAGGAAAAATAACGCTATGCAACACGACAGGCAGGTGCCGGGTGAGCGTCTTTTAAGCGGCACCGGTACTTTCCCCCCGAAGCCACTGGATGTATATGGCATTGGCTGCAGAACACACAGCGAAGGTAACTCCCACTTCACTGGAGGTACAGGCTCTGAGTATTGAGCACCAACTGTCAGTGGGGAAATTGTACGTGGCAGCTGTCAGCCTACCGTAGTAGAGGGAGAATGGAAAGCAAAGCAGCACCCGAGCATCTCTCGAAAGGTGGACGGAGCAGGCGGGGTTTGTCAAAATGGGATTCACACACACACACACACACACACACACACACACACACACACACACACCACACACACACACACACACACCACACACACACACACACACACACACACACACACACACACACACACACACACACACACACGTTCTGGCAGGAACACCTTAAAGGGTGTAGCTGCCTCAGTGCTCAGGGGGGCAGAGCGACAGCTATCTGTGTGTAAGCACTGCTGGACTGGAAATAAACAGCCTCCCGTCTCTTACTGTTGTGCGCTGAGGAACGAAGGAGCAGCAGAAAGACCGCACCTTCTTGTCGCTCCGTGTGCACTGTGAGCGAACAGTAGTGGTATGTGCATTTTCGTGCACACACTTTACAATATGGTTGCAAGCGTGAGGGACCTGTGGGCCGTGACTCACCTGTGCAGCTGGATTTTGAGCGTGACCACGTGGTAGACGTCCTGCAGCATGTCCGCCACTGTTGCATCCGGAGCATCTGTCACGTATGAGAGCGGCACGGGGTTCCACTTGCCTACCTGGATCAGACCTGTAGAGAAAGTGGGTGGGAGGGTCACCAAACAACCCCCCAGACATTAGCGACATGCTGGAACACCGTCCTCCCCACCCCAAGAGAACGGTTCAACCATTAAAAACGGTATCAGCGCCACTTCCGTGCGAATAATATGTCTGTAAACAAACAAATTTACATTCACTATCTAGCTAATGCTTTTCTCCAATGCGATGTTAAGCTACTCACAGTGATTTACCCATTTGTACATCAGGGTAATTTTACTTTTTAATTTTTGGGCAAATTAGACTGAGTACCTTCCTCCGGGGCACTAGAGGAGAAGGTGGGATTTGAACCCGGAGCCTTCGGGCCCACAAGTAGCATCTCAAACTACTACACTAACAGGCACCCCATATAAATAAACTGTACATGAATTACTGTCACAAAAAAAATAAATTAATTTTTTTTTTTTTAAAAGTTCAACCTGAATAGGTTTTTTTCAAAGCACTTTAAAAAGTTCCCCTTTGTGCAGCAACAAGCAAAAACTGCAATAGTATGGTTATAAGGAGCTGCGCAAGAAGGCCACCGTCACAGCCAGATGCTCCCGTTACTACGGTATCTACTGGTAGCTGATCCAGGAGGGGTGGGGCTCCTACCTTTGGCCTGTGCAGCTGAGCTGTGCGAGTACCCCAGCGACAGCAGTGCCATCTCGATGAGCTGGTTAAAGAGCATGTCCTTGCGCAGCAGCACAAACTCAGCGTGCTCCTCCCTGCTGTCGAACTCAACGGGGCTCTCGTAATGCTCCACCACGCAGAACACGGGCAGCATGTTGCCTGGCGAGATCACGAAGTGCATCACGCACACATACACACACGTAGAGAAATGGAACAGGCTTACATGGCACATTTTAACATTAAACCAAACTATTCAGTTCCTTCAGTGATCACCATCACCTCTACTGTACACATAATTCAGCCCCACAAACCCACTGTGGGTCATTTTTAAGGTTGTTCTAAATAGCGCTACTAATATTGCTTTTATTAAATCATTCCAGTGTGTAATATAAAACAGCGCACCCTGTGGGCACCCAACTTTGTGTCCTCCCCCACAGCCTCCACAACATCCTCTGGAAGAACATGCAAAGCCGCGAAACGAGAGCCTAAAGGATCCGTGCCCAAGATGCAGGGTGAAATCCTTGAATAAACATGCAAATAAATAAATAAAAAACTTTTCCAATGCAAGAATGGGTATTCTCTCACAACGCCCCCCCCCCCCACCTCACCCACTTCTTGTCTAACATTTTTACCGCCCCTGGCTTCCCACCGAACAATTACAGCGCTGTGTTTGAGAAGCTGCAATAAACTATTTTATGAATACTCGCAGCTCCGCTTCCTGAAGATCCATACATCCCTGGTAAACAATCAATAAATAGGGAGCAGATGCCAAGGAATGTGCTGCTGAAGTGCCGCCTGCCCATGTTTAATAGATGAAGAGTCAACAATAAAGATGTTGTGTAGGTTTATTTCACCATCAATATACACTTTGTTTTCAGCCAATTGGGGGGGGCTATGGTAAATGTGGTTTTGCTCACGCAATGCAGACTGCTATGAAGTTCAGCAAATACTGTGATATCTGGTATTTTCAAAATATTGTTTTCGCCAGAAAATTTCACATGGGGGGGGGGTAACTGAAAATTCTCAGAGGAATGGAACTGAAGCCACTACTGGCAAGACAATTAAAAGCAACAGCCACAAAAAAAAAAAAAAGCCAACAAAAGAAGCAGTTGTTTAAATCAGCTAAACTCAATTTCTAATACGGCGAATGATATCTGGCCCAGACATTATATACAACATAGATTAAAAAAGAAAGTGCTGTATTAACAGCAAGTAAAGCTAAATGGTCCTCAGGACTTTGTGTTTCTAAAGAAAAACCAATAATCATAGTCAAAAATCAACATATTAAACTTTTCCCAAAAGTATCAGCACATAGGAGCAAAACACACAAACACCTGTCTTGCTTTATGAAACGCAGGTGGTAGAACAGGACACGGTGGTGCAGTCTGGCAGTTTTTCCCCAGTATGGAATGGCAGCACCTATACACGCATTACTATAAACCCAGCTGACCCTTGACCCTCTAAATAACCTCCAGGTTACCTGCACAGTCTCTCCTAAATCACCACAGCTGGAGTTCTGCCCTAACCCTAACAGAACCCGAGTGCATGCCATGGGTTACCTCTCTTGTGGCAGGTCTTCAGGAGATGTCCTGAGGGTTTGAGGGGAACTCCAGACATCTTGGCTCCCACGCTGCCGAGCCGGGCCCTCCCCAGAGGGCTCCCATTCTGCTCCAGCCGTGCAATTTTGGCAGGGGGTCCTTTGGGGTCCCCTATACTGCTGGACAGATCAGAGT
Organism: Heterotis niloticus; assembly: GCA_018136845.1. Classification (NCBI taxonomy): domain Eukaryota; kingdom Metazoa; phylum Chordata; class Actinopteri; order Osteoglossiformes; family Osteoglossidae; genus Heterotis; species Heterotis niloticus. The sequence goes on from CM030903.1 coordinate 1,442,553, forward strand.
TCTCCTTCCCCAAGCACGCTTCACTCAGATGGTCCATCATCCTCAGCACTTCTGCTTATGGTCACCTGAAACAAGGCCCGAAGACGTTATTTTCTATCCTTCAAAAATAAAATACAAATCTATTCAGGAGATGACTTCAAAACCAGTCCTGCTAGCAGATACAGCTTTCTTCAAAATAAAAAAAAAGAAAAAAAAAAAGGATCTCTTAAGCCCAACCACCTCCAGCAACATTACTAGCCACAACCAGTTAAACACATTCAAATGGATCAAATGCTGAATAAAACATGTTTACATTGAGCAACAGAAACTATCAGTATAAAATGTTAAACATATTACTGTAGAGACCATGTGCTACAATATAACTGAATAAGCAAACAAATGAATCGGTTTGTTTAAAATTCATTCCAGAGGCATCCAGTTCCCCCCCTTACAAATAAATTTAAAGGCATACAATCCATACTGGCAAATGAATCATTTCAAGACAGACACCTAAAAGTGTTGCTAATTATTCTAAAATGTGAAACCCTCACACACACCCTATTGTACATTTAATCATTCGATGTATAAAATGTGTCCCCTGCAGCAGAAATGTCCCTACCACCCCCATAGTCCCTCTCTTAAGGCCACATTATGTATGCCTGCCCCACCGCCGACTCCCAAGCGGTCAGAAAACAAGATGGTATTTATGCAAACACACCAATTTACAAAAGATTCCACTCCACTGCAATTTTGCCACATTAAACAGCACATTAAACCTTAAAATTGTTCCTCCAACAAGAGCACCTGTATCATCTACAGAGAGAAGAAGGCTGGGTTGGGGGAAGCAAAGGGACTGTTTATTAAATAACCAAAATACACCAATTTTTTTTTTTTTTTTAATGGCAAGACATGAGATAAAAAACTGCATTTTTAAGGGGAGGAATACACTACTACATGCTATCAACTGACAGAAGTCCAGGGTGGAAGTTAGAAGAAAACACTTGCTAGCTCAGTCGCACATGCATGCGCGCGCACACACACACACACACACACACACACACACACTACAGCTGCCAGCACCTGACACAGCCAGGTAACATCCCCTTAACAATATAATGGGAGCAAACAGCTCGAATGTGTGTGTTACACAAACAAACCACAGTAAAGGCACAGTGTGTGTACTTCCATACACAGAAACAAAACAGGGCTCCTTGTGGCCTTTTCCTATTTAAAACTCTTCCTAACAGCAGGTATGCAGACAGACCTGTTGAGTGACTGAACTCTAAAGGTGTGAGGTATAGTAGAGTAAACAGAGCTCTGGTTTACTTTTCCACAGAACCAACAGCTTCAACATCTCTGTCACACTCTCACACACACACACACACACACACACACACACACACACACACACACACACACACAGAGTTTGTTGACAGCTGCACCCCAGGGCCAGCAACTACACACCTGACCTCACATGTAAAAAAAATTTTTTAAAAAATCTGTCACACAACTCAGGTGTGTATCAGACTCACAAACATACACAGGACTACAGGTGAACACAGCAACAGAGGCAGAGAGACGATGGAGGCGCGCCCGCTCTAGGTGAGTCACGGCCGGCGTCCAGGTGAGGGGCAGCTGCTCAGGTGCGCGACAGACCAACCTGCGGCTTGTGAGCGCATCCGGTCCGCCGCTCCAACTTCTTCACAGCCAGGCGGGGCAGGAAAAATAAAAATTTAAAAAAAAAATGTAAAAACTAACTAACAAACGAACAAAGAAAAAACGCACAGAAAACTCAACTTCGGCGTCCGCGACAACAGGCGCGAGTTTGTATTCGGGAGAAAAGCGGCGACAACGGCGAGCCGTGCAGAGCGAAGTTGGGCTCCGCCGCGACCCACATGGGTCCTAGATGTAGCACGCAAGTCAAGCCGCCAAGTGGCCACGATGCAGAGATCGACACGTTCGAAAAACACGCAGACGAGGGCACCGGGAGGGCAGAGCGGCCGCGGGCACGGAGCCCGAGTTGCGCGCACTTTGCCACCACCGCCAGGTGAAGGAGCCGCACGGCAGCGCACAGCCCGCACGCCGAGCCCGCACGCCGAGCCCGAGCCCCGCCAGCAGCCCCTCGGCAGCTCCCGCAGCTACATGCGCGGCCGTGCAGCTCGGAAAAGGAAGCGCAAGGAGAAGAAGGAGGATCAGCTGCGCCTCTCCGCGGTCCGGCAGCGGAACGAGCGGCGGTCGAGCTGCCTCTCCATCGCGACGCTCCCGCCGGCAAAAAACAACGACAGCCGCACGCTCCCTAAAAGTCCCAATTCCGGCGTTAGTTTCCGGCGGGCATCGGGCGGGCGGCCAGCCGGCCGAGGGATCAGGTGCGGTGCGCGGCCGCTACGCGCATTCCCACCCTTTCGGGGGCGTTTTATTCGGGTCCGGACGGCGCCGCGCTGCGCGCTCCCGCCCCGCCGCGCCGCGTCCCCATTAAACGATCAGCTGCTTCGACTCGGAGCTGCTCGGTTCCCGTCGGTCTGTGCGCCGCTCCGGCGGAAAGAGGCGGCAGCAGCGGCAGCAGCCCGGACAGCGCGGGGGAAAAATAAAGTAAAATAAGGTGCAAAAAGAGGGACGAGAGCAGAAGGACGGAGCAGCAAGCGCACCGATTCTTAAATCGGCTTTATTAGCGTGAAGCGGCTCTGCGTTTCTTACTGAATAACACACACACACACCGGCCGAACCCGAGCTGGGGGGCCGTGTCGCTGGCCCCCTGCGGCTCTGTATCCAGTACAAACACACACACACAAGCGAGGGCGGGTGTGTGCGAGTGAGAGTGTTATCGCACTGCACTACTGTGACGCTCGTTGTGCTCAAACCTCCCAAGTTTTGTTATTTCTAATAGAATAAATAAACGCCGCGCCGCACCGCGCAGCCCTTTGCGTGACGTCATTTGCAGCAAAGTTGCCACTTTGCGCTGTGGCCTAATTGTGCGCGTTTTTTTCCGCTTCGTTTTCCCGTTTTCTTTAATGCCGCTTATTATTAATGGTGCCAGCGCCATATGGCCGGTGACTGAATGTGCTGGATGTGGGAATTAATAACAACAAGCGCTGTCCGCGCACGGCGAGGTGCTGTCACAGGTGACGGGGGGTTATTATTATCTGCAGATGGAATACGAGATCTGCGAGATAGTGACCATGAATAACATGAATGACACTGACTTAACCCTGTGGGTGGGTGGATGGATGGGGGAGCACCCACTCCCATCCTCCGCTGCACCCTCAAAGTCCCCGCATCCCCAAAACTTCGAAAAACTGAGTAATTCCGAGCCACTCGGCGCACTTCAATGTGGTTTTCTGCAGTGTGTAATGAATAAAATATTATCGTATGTCCGCTTGGAGTTATTATTCCTGCGGGAGACCGCCGGGATTATTAACCATATGCCCGGATAAATAAGGTGGCTGCAGCAGCAGCAAGGGCGGGGGGGGGACGCCATTAAAAGTAATTACAAATGTACCAGGGTAACAAACGCGGGCATGAAAGGTGCGTGTATATTGACACGCAAACAGCGCGAAACAGGTGAGGAAAACGCAAAGGCGGCGTCTGAGAAGCGCGCTAATAAAACCGAGCGGGTTATAAACATGAAAACAAACCACTTCAGAAGACGAGCGGAAAACATCAAAACAGGAAACCGACAAACGGAGGAAACGAGCGCAACAACGTGTTAAGCGCTTAGTATTAAACGACAAAGGTGTTCTGCTTTGTTCTCCTCCCCCCAACACACAAACAGTAAGCGATGAGCATCATAAATACAGAAATCCATATTTGTCAGCTACGTCCAATTCCGCCCGTCCACCAAACCAGGACTGCGTCAGTTACACACAAACGTTCACAAATATTGTGTCTTTGCATCTGTTACTATGGCAGCTATCGTTGTCAGTTTTAACCCCCTTTTGGGGTTAAAAGCCCCCCCCCCCCTCCGCTTTTAACACACACACACACACACACACACACACACACACACACACAATGCAAATAAACCACTTTAAATGCACACAAGTAACTAATGGAAAGACACGCAGAAAACATGGTAAAGATTACGGAGGAGGAAAAGGAACCTCAAGTAAAGCAAGAAGCTGTGGTGGAAAAAAAAAACACGTGTTTTGGAATAACATAAATTTCTCATTATGTGAAACCATTGCCAGCGTAAAAATAGACAAACTTTTCCATCTGTGAATGCAGGTGTGTCGTACATGACATGTAGTACAAAGCCACGATGATCAACAAGTCGCGGACCTCAGTTTGTGCCACAGGATGTTGAATGACTGAAAGATTACCCTGCGCACTAAGCAGAATTTATGCATGTTAAAGGACTCATTTGTGGCCTGACAGACGCAGAGGACAACAGCAGACACAAATATCAGGCCGCAAAAACCAGGGTGAAGGGAAATCAATGCGGCTGCAGTGATTGTAGTGTGAAGTTGCAGAAATGGAAATAAATGTATCACGATCACATACATACTTACAATACATATTTACACACACGCACACATATAGATAGATGGACAGATAGACAGTAAGACAATTGGTCAAATAGAGGCAGTGCATTTCCCACGCATCCCACGGGGAACAGGCCGCTCTGCCGATGTAGCTGCTGCACAGTACACATGACAACCTACTTCTGCATGTCAGTTAGTGCTACTAACAGCAATTTAAATAGCAGAAATATTTGCCATTTGCATGTTCCCAAATTATGAAATTATTTGGCCTAGTTTTTCTGCAGTTGGCTGTTTATGTCCTGCAAACAATGCCTTCCAAGCGTGTTTCATCAAGTGGGGCGTCAATCTCATTAGCTCACCAATTTTCAATATCGTTCACTATGTCATCCTTAACCGCTTTATCGTGGTCATTGTCTCGGTGATCCGGAGTTTATCCCCGAATCAGTGAGCGCCAGGCTATGAAACGACACCCTTAATGGGATGGCAGTCCGAAGCATGGTCTCTCACTCTCTCTCACACACACATACACCACATGCAATTTTGGAGTGACCAGTGAACCTGACACTCATGTCTTTGGACTGTGGGAGGAAACACACAGACACGGAGAGACCAAGCAAACTCCACACAGCCTGAGCTAAATTATAACCTACATCATAACAACAAATGTTTCGATGTTCCCAAATCATTAAATTATTTGCCAAAAGTTTTTACACTGTGTTACACCCTCTGCTCATTTTCAGAAACACTGTATTTTGACAATAATCACGGTTGACAGTGGGCAATGCAGGGTTTTGCGAACACATTTAAGGACGTTTGTTAGCTTAGCTCTGTCTACCTCGCTGTTCTATCTGTATTATTCTTTGCCGGTATGTGCCTACAGTTTAGCTTTAATTCCAGCATGTAGAACAAGGAGCAGAAAAGTGTCAAAACATTTTCTGTTAAGGAGCCCTAGGCTGCTCTGTGAAGGAACCAGGCACACCGGCACCTGAATTCAGTGCTGCCGCCTACTGCCTCACCAGAGGAACTACAGTGGAGGCGGTGGTGAGGATGGAGAGCGTACAGTAAGGTCTAGAAGAGCCGCAGAAGTTCCTCTGCAGGTTTTCAATATTAAATTATTTCTACGATCAAAAATTCGGCATATTTCACTGGCAGAATTTCACAGTACATTTGCAGAAAAGATGATGACAATTTTGCAGTAAAAGAAATGCAAAAATTATATTTAACACATTATATAAAAATGCTGAATTTTATTGTGCCGCTGCTAGGAAAACAGACAAAAATGTGCCGAGGGGATAACAGGAATCATCAATCATGATAATTAGCACAATGTACTGAACGGGAGATTTAAACAATTTCAGACCTCATCCTCCATCCAGTATTTGTGTGCTTTCAGTTTGTGACTTGAGTGTTTTTGCTAGGAACAATAAAATGGAGGAACGGTGGAAACCGTGGACACGGGCGTGTGGGTACAGTATGCAGCACACCGTACAGTGGACCGAGCGGGCGGCACTTTGGTCTCACCGAGCCGCACCGAAACACAATTAAGCCGAGATGAATGCGACCTGTGAGAGTTTTACTCCATAAATCTGGGACATATGTGTGTACAAATGCTAGGGGAGTATCTGCAACTAAAGCCAAAGTTAACTTTAATACGGTTAAGTGTAAAACAGAGTGTTGCAGAGCAATACAGGGAAGGCACCCGCACGACGGACTGGGCACTTACTCCAGAGAAAGGATAATTTCATTGCAACTAAACAGATCATGGCAATATAATCCATGACTAATTTAATTAGACTGACCACTATTTGTGAAAAGAGCAACTTCATTGCAAAATCATTTTTAGTGTTGTACTTGCATGATACTTGTATTGTGCTTGTTAAGCGGGTTAACCAAACTGCAGGTAATGCTGTGGATGCACTGGTGTGCATACCTGATAGTGGGCAGTCAGACTCAGATGTCATGCTTTTTCTTTTAAATCTGAGATGTTTAATGTGCTTCAGAGCCGCCGCAGAGCAACCGTTTCTGAACGGAGCAGGACGCAGGTGACAGTTCTGTTTTCAGCCTTCGCAGAAACACACAAAATGACGTGGTAGGAATGAGTGTACCCGTCAGTTATTATAAATAAAATGCTGGATTTTTTTTTCAATGGGCCTGAAAATGAACTGGAAATGATAAGGAGATGGGCGATTCCTGCAAAATTCATTTTTAATGTTATTTCCCTCTTGTGTTTTGCTTTGTTTTACATATTAGGTGGGATTGCGGTGACATTCTGGAAGACTTTCTAATTTAAAGCGATTTTGCGCTACGGTTCACCCTCGATACGATACAACGTGCGAAGTCATTGTGCAAAATAATGAGCATCACAGGTGATTGTGTATTAGTGCCTTGCCACATACTTATTAAAATTATATTTAAATAGTTAACACCAGTCACACAGTCTCCAACACAACAGTTTGTATTACTGGTGCTACTATTATTTTACAGTAAACAGCACAGTAGTTTCCAGTTTAATTTATCACTTGTAATGCCACTATAGTTATAAGTAGAAGGATTTACACCTGTGTAACTACTGCACCAAAAGGAAGTCTGTTTAATATTGCACTGCGGTCTTATAAGGACTTGCGTTGTCTTCTCTCTCTTATTTTCAGCAACATAGCAGCATTTCACTGTTGCGGCCTATGTTCAAACATGCGAATGACAGATTATGAATTTTCTTTTGCGGGATAAATTTACCGTTTTCTCTATGTAACAACTTACAGGAATTCTGCATACTTTGTAGGACAGTGGACTTTGAATGTGGTACCTATTTCTTTGTGATGCTGGTTTTATTCTTAAACCCAGTGTTGTTGTTTCAACAATAAAAAAAATACTTTCTGAAAATGAAAATAATATGGAAAGCTTTCGTGCACAAGTTATAATTATATGTAATCGCTGTTTAAAAAAAACCAGTTGTTTTAAAAACAATGCCATTTGCTATGTTAAACTGTTGAACAGACAAAATGATCAATTAAGGCCTATTTTTCATTTGCATGTTTACACCCCCCCAGTTCCCTGTCTTACACCTCAATCAGGTGTCTCCTCACTGGGACACAGCAGCGGTTCTTCTCACCAAGTACCGTGATATTTTATTGCTTTTGTACCTTGCGGTTCGTTCAAGCACAACGGAACATTTTTTTTCTACTCCGCTTCAAGCGGCGCCTGTACTGCAGCCTTTCCACAAATACCGATTAATAGGAAAGACGGTGCTCAGAACAGAACTCGCCGGGGTGATTTCCACCTACAGCACCGGGCACTTTGTTTTCTCCTTTCCCAGGCTTTTATGGACACGGTTTTATGGAGATGTTTGCTGCACTCGCACTGCACCTTGAGACATAAATAAACAGCGGAGATTTGCAGTTACGTGTCACTGCGGGTCGTATTTTCCTTTACGGAGCGGAACTACACTCCGACAGCTGCCGCTGCGTGCAGGCCAATGGTGTGCACCCTGTAGTCGTATGCCTGCGGTTTCCGGATGTATGAGTACAACTGCGCCTCTGCACCGCCTTTTGCTCTCGTACTCTCGAAAAGGACACGCGGCCCCAAGACCATCGTCTTCACGACAACCTCGGAGGAGAAGGATAAACACAAACACGCCCCGTGCTCCTTTTTAGCTTCCCCTACACAAAACTGATGCAATTAATGATGCAAAACCAATTTTCCATCACAATCTTGAGTGTGTTGAGGAGACTGTTTATCGCCTTGCAGCTCCCTTGCTCGCTCGCTCCTCTCGCTCCTCTCGCTTTTATTTAATTATAAAATGTATTAGCCGCAACGGCAATCAACAAACATTGGTTTCAGTGCCCACAAAATTGCTTTTCTGTCACTGGTGCAGGGCAGCATCACATGATTAAATAATTACCGCGGTAATTTCTACCTCGTGGATCGCAACATATCAGCTATTAATACCGTTAGGGAGGAAGGGCTGCGTTTCTCTCCGAAGAAATTCCGCGTTTGTCTCCCTGCTCGCTCCTTCATACAGAAACACCAGGCCTCCGTCACCCCAACGGGGGCATCGGTGGACCACGATGAGGCGGGGGGATTAACAACGTGCTGAGAGTCACACCTCGCTTTTCAGAAGCCGCTGTTTAGCACAGAGTTAAAGTGTGGGCTGCTGCTCCACCCTGAACTGTGCCACAGACCACATTTTATCCTTAAAGACGACAAGGTGCTGGCAGCCAAACAGTGTCCTTAGTGTTCTCCAGACAACAGTCTTCTTTAAGAAAGCTCGCTGCTTCATCTATTATAATTTAGGCGTATTTCTATGGGCTGTGTGTAGAAGCTACTGGAAGAAAAAAAAAAATCCCGATAGCTGTACATTTACATTTAAATTAGCCATATTTTTTTTCCACTGATGTAAACATACCTACATGATGTTGTCCATACCTCATTAACCAGAACTATCTCCAAAATGGCCCTACTCCTCCTAAAAAAATAATAATTAAAAAAAAAAACATTCCACTACATACTTGGCAATAAATTAAAACCCACTAATACGCTCTGAAACACATTATAGCTCCAAATTTTGTTACTGAGTTCTTCAGTCTTTTGTTTGTCCACCACATATTTCACAAACAGTAAAGTTAGCAGTACAGAAACCGTCGCAAAGCGTGGATTTTAAAGTTTGCAGCGCTGCTCTGTCGTCTGCTGCACCGAGGGGCGATGCAGCATCTCCGCACGGAAATGTACAACTGCGAGCTGTGTACACAGAGAGCGAAACATACAGTGCACACCTAGCCGTTTGCCACAACTGGGGGCAGAGAGGGGTGGGCGGTAGCAATACTAATATGCCGAAAAGTGACACAGCACAAAACTACACACACAAACATACACACACGACATGCAATCAATACATTTTAAGAGAAAGCCCCCTGCAAAACCATGATCAGATGGAACTTGGATCCACTACCCAGAATACATCAGGCGTTCCATTTTCCGGGGAAATGTTTCTGCTTAAATTCCCTGATCCCTTTAAAGCAAAAGTACTAAAAAAAGGAAGTCTGAATGACTTATTTTCCGCTGCCATAGCTGGAAGAGACAGGCAGTGACAGCGAGATTTTTTTTGTGTGTGTGTGTGTGCGCGCGCACGCACGCACCATGAAGAGTGGCGATGGAATAGGGCTATGGCTACCAGAGCGAGAAAGGCGGACAGCTGTTAAAATCGTTTTATTGGAAATGTGTGGGTTGGAATTACAAACTGATCTTCACAAAGTGGAAAAAAGCACAGAGGATCCAGATCCCTCCAAAGCACTGGGTCCCCCTTCTTTTCGTTACTGCAAGAATTTGGGAAAACCTACACAGATCTGAAAGTGACAAGCATAAAAATAAAGAACAATGGGCCTTTGAGAGAAACTGAATGCTATGTGGCTGTAAAAAAATTATTTTTTCCAAATCAAAACCACAAGGGAACTTAATATTAGCATTTACAAAGTGCACCTATTGGTTTTTTTTTTTTTTTTTTAAATAACTGTATGGATGTTACATGTTGTGTAACTTTAATGCTGACTTGCCATGAAAAAATTGACTTGACAGTCCTTTCATTTCTTAAAAAGAAAATTTGCCATCGCCTCTGCAAACCATGCGGATTCGACAGAAGCCAAAGCGACGTACGGTTGGGCCGCATCGCCGACACGCTCGCCAAATAAATAAAACGCACTGTGATTTGCATTAGCGCAACGTATTATAATGACGGCAGGTGTGTGCAAAACGTTTCGGTTTAATGACATGAATTAACTTTAAAAAATTATGAAGGCGCATTCACGGGCGTTCGTGTAATTGTCACCCTCACTTTTTTTTTTTTCCCTTTATTTTAAAACTCAGAACTTTGGAATGCACAAACAATTCCTATAAAGAGAGCGTTGCTTTAAAACCCGTTGCAGCTTGCCACCAAAAAACTCCCAAACAGGGATATTTTTTCCCCTCTCCGCTATTAGGATTCATAACAGGACTGGGATGGAATCTTCACATAACTACATATTAAAAGGGAGACAGGCCCCTTATTTGCTGGCGACAGTTTGAATAAATATGCTCACTGGGGGGTTAAAGAGGTATTTACACAAGTCTTACTGTATATCAGCTATAATTTCACTGTTTGCTTTTGCTGAGCTGTTATTTAGCCGTTATGCTGAATCTGGGCGCAAGGGGAGGGGAGCAGGGATCTCGCCTTTTCACTTTGGTTGTTGGGCCCCCCTCTCCAACAGAGCGACACCCCGAAGGCCGAGCCTCTCTTCGTCTCTCCATCCACCTCTAGCCTATTTTTGCTCCAAAGAACCGGAACTGCAAATTGCCAATCTTCACCCCGGACCCTGCAGCGGAGACCTCGCCTCAGCAATAAAACCCGGGGTCAGAGTTCTATGACCTCCTTACGTTTTCCCCTGCGACATCCCACAAGCCAGTTAGACATAAACAAAGCTATTCCAACGCAGCAGTCAGAATGCTGTCCAACAAGCAATCGGGACCTTGGGAAAAAAGGTTCAAAACAGGTTTAGAAAGCAGCGCAGGCCGGAAGGCGAGGGGACAAGGCTGGAACGGCGGACAGCCCACGGTGCAGTTGCGAAAAACAAAAAGCGTGCCGACTCCAACAAGTGCGGATGCGTTCCGTGCGCCGCAACCACTTGACTCGGGCCCCGACACCCCGCTCCTGCACCGAGGATCATCCGTGTACTGCACAGCATAATTGGTCTCAGAGGGTCGGCGCACGTGAATGTTGTTTTCCCTGTCACGCTCCATATTTACAGCGTTTAACTCACATTGCAATGTTCAGTCCTCCCTTCCTTCCTTCCTTTCCGTGTCAGTTATTGTCGATTGTTAGCGTGTGTGCAGAAGTGCAATTACGCACACCTGACCTCCCGCACCTTCGCAATAAAGCAGCAGACAGTGCAGTGTGACACCAGCGGTCCCGCCGTGTCACCTCCTTCACCTCCTGCGAGAGCGATCTGACAAATTAAGTGCCAATTAAGCACGAATGTGATGCAAAGGTGCGACCAGGAAGAATGAGGCAGAGATCACCTGGGTGTTCCTAACAGCCTGGAAAAGCTGTCTGATTTCCCACAATTACTGGCAATAAGGAGAAGCGGATCACGCGGGGTTCGGCGTCCGGGAAAGACGGACCGAAGCGGAATTGTAGCTAATTGGGGGCCGAAGGTAAAGCGGAGCGTCCTGTAAACGGAGGATTACGTGTCAAAGGCAGTCTTGCAATAATTCAAGTAAACTGCTCGATTCGAGTAAATGCTTCGCGGTGTCATCTGTGCTGTCACACAGAGTCAGGGCTGCGTTACAAAATCCAATGTATGCTGCATAAAAAAAATAAATAAATAAATAAAATTTTTTTAAAAAATACAGAATACACAACCAAAGCCTAATGTAGTTCAGTTATTAAGTTTTGTAGTAACTGAAATACGCGCACCTGGAATTGGGAATATTGGCACTGTATTAAAAGATTGTTTATCGTGACTGAAAACACAAACCGTTGGCGTGCGTTTTTATTCTAGGTCACATTTGCAGGTCTGCGTTTAGATGCAACCTTAGGTCTGCACCTGGCTTTAAACTCAGCTGTTCAAGGCAAACATAAGTCATGCTAGTAGGCTTTCTATTGCGCAACCTGGGGAAAGGTGTACTGTAGTAAACTGTACAGACGGAGTAAGACCGAAAGCCCCAAAAGCGCTCACAATCGGTGCACAATCTTTGATGTCAAACAACAGTTACAAGAAGTGGGGCCGCTGTTAACAGGAAACGGACGCCAGCTCACCCCTGCGCCCTGTGCCGCAGTGACCAGACAAAAACGGCATTTCCTTCACAGTTGCTTACGTTCGCCGGCCAAACCTCGGCCGTGCCGAGGGCCGAAATCACCTCCGGCTCCTTCTGCAGTCAACAAGTCTTTATGCATTTTGCATCGTAACCTTGTTATGTGAAAATAAGATGAGTCCCTGCTCTGCCTTTTTAGCACATTTCACCATTTAAAGAAGAAGACAGAATGTCACAAATTTTGGGCCTTTTCCACAGATATAAACAGGGATTAAACTAACATGCAAGACTAATCTGAGGCTGTACTGGTTACACTGGGATACTGGAGCACGGAACCAAATACAGCAGCGCGAAAGAGCCAGCCAGGTGTACAGTAGTTGTGTAAATAAAAACCCGCTTCTGCCGCCACATCTGCAACGGCTCAGCATGGGATGCATTAAATGCAAAAGGTGGTTCAGCATTACCGCGGTATTTTCCATCCGAGGCCATCTGTGCCACATTTGCTGGTTCGCATTATTTTTTCTTTGCAACTTCCAGGAACAGAGGGCTATCTAAATTTCTGCCTCACAGAGGTAGACTCACGCTTGTGTTTTTGTGGTTTAAGAAGTTTATTTTAATGCCCCCCCCTTTCTGTTATTGTTTCAGAATCAATTCAGGTCACTTTGTAGCATTAAATCAACACATGCATTTAAACTGTGGTTGATGAAACAGCAGATAGTGAACGTAGAAACCACAATAGACTTGACGCCCTCGCAATCCCAGAACAATAGCCTGCAACTTCCCATCAATGATCTCAGCAGTCACCATTCTTACTCAAGGTCGCTAGATTTTACATAACAAATGCCTGAATGCAAAGTGGAGAATTATGAGAAAACATGCGCGTTTATCTCGGATCTAACACGTTCTTTCGCCCCTTCGCTCGCATCGGATCGGATCGGATCCCTCGTTCGGCCGCGGCACGGCTTGCGCGCGTTCTTCTCCTGCCAATGCGCCGCGGAAAGCAATGACTTTTCTATTAAACTCCGCGTCCGACTAAAGTTCAGCTCAGGGCGCGCATGCAGTGAATTCGGACGAATTAAAGTCAAGACATTCTGGAGGCCCGGGCTGAGGCGACGGCGTTTCATGTCAAAAGATGAGGGCGGGAGTCTTATTGAGAGCGACTCTCGCTTCTTGTCGCACGCGTGAACGCGCATTAAGAAACGCCGTCGCGAGGCGCTGGCTCACCTGCGACGTACATTTGCGAATTGCGAGGTCAGGACGAGAAGTTCGGGGAGAAACGACCCGCACGTCAGTCCGTCCCGCGTGTGCGTGCGCGCGAGCACCGCGCCTACAGCTCACCGTCACTCGGCGCTTCGCGCCACCTGAGGGGCTGCTTTGCTCAACTAAACTGCCGAGTTTTTCGGCGGCGTCACAGTCGCGTCGCGGCAGCGCAAAACGCCGTCGAAGTCGCCTTTCGCGCGCTGCTGGGAGCAAAGTTTGAACGCGGCGGAAACGGGCGAAGGCGGCAGTCGTTTTTTGTTTCTCTCTCTCGCTCTCTTTCGGTACCTTCAAAGTTGGCAGACAGCGCGCGACGCGTCCACGTCCATTCACCGCCCGGCGTTGTGCGGTTCCCGCGCGCGCAGCAGCAAGTCCTCGTGAGGATGGGGGGCGCGCGCGGCTGCAGCTGCTCGCGCCGGAGTGTCGTCGGCTCGCGGCGGGGCGCGCGGGGTAGAGGCGCGGGAGGTGGGCCCTGCGCGAGCGCGTCAGGTGAAGCGAGCGGTCCCTCCCCCTGCCCCCCCCCCCCACCGCCTCCGATGCGCGCGCCGATGATTTGCCAGTTGCTAGACCCCCCCCGCAACCTTGCCACGAGCTCGAGAGGTGGACGGTGCGGGAGAGCTCGCGCCCATCAATTATAATATTTACACAGCGAGTGTTTGGCGTGGAGGCGCGAGGGGCCGCGGAGACGAGTGGCGGTTAAAGTGTGTGTGTGTGTGTGTGTGTGTGTGAGCGAGAGATGCGGGACTTTGGCCCTCACGTTCGTCGGATCGCGGGCAGCGCGCGCCGTCTGTGCGTCAGGTGTATCGAACCCGTTTCCCCTTCGCCTTCGCCCCGCCACTTCTTTTGTCCTCCTTTTTTCCCCTCTGAATTCCAGTTTCCTTGAAAACTGTCGACTCCAAGCAGCCCGACAGTGCGGCTTCCCGGTCAAAAATGTGCATTTCTCTCAAGGTGAGACGCAGCGCTCAAAGTTGCAGCGCGACAAGAATGCACTTTTTATTGCGGCTGGTCGATTCGCCGAAGCCAGGTGTAGGGCCTTTAAAAAATAAACTTTTTTATTATTTCAGCTACGGAATTAACGGGATAAGGTCTGCAAATATTCCAACTTTATTATTAAGGACATGCAAATATATAAACAGTTATTAATTATAGTGTAAAACAGAATAGTACGCCGAAACATCTTCTTCTTATTATTATTATTATTATTATTATTATTATTAATATTTATTATTATTCAAAATTTTCTACAAGAAGAAAAAAATTGTACAAAAATTATCAAAAGTGAAATATTCCTGCACTTTAGGTCTCACGTTAAATTTGCTCTTCTGCTGCTTCCCTGACGGAACAAATTCCTCCTCCTGTTTCCTCACAATACGCAGAAGTAAAAACGCATAATTCTTTTCGGCTCGTCGTACCTCCAGCATTTCACACCTTTTAATATTTCGGAGCGTGCGCGTGCAAAACAAAGGTGAGCAGAATATTAAACTGGTGGTCAAATAAATTTAAAAAAATAAATAAATAAAAAGAAAGATTTAAAAACATCGAAAACATTGTGCGGGGACAGCAGAAGCACTTACAAAATATATACAAGTGCGGCGATGTGCCAGAACGGGGGCGACCCTCTTACCCGTCGCCACGTACCTGCGGGACCCCTGGTGTCACCCGTGCGCGTGAAGTCCGCGCCTAAAATAATGTCGCATTTTAACTATTAAAACTGTGTGCTTCTGCAGGAAAGAGCGGAGCGCCGCGTTTACTGCGACTTTACCAGGGTACGAGATGGCACACAGAGGTCACCAGGTCTACTCACACACCTGTTCTCTACACAGTCCTCACAGGTGCTTCCAAGCGGCCACCCGGGTCCAACAGTCCGGGAAAGGAGGGTCTCGCACCCGAACCCTCAAGGAAGTGAATGGCAGTTTTTAGTACCTAAAATTATGAATTTGTCGCAGGAATTCTTGCATATTTTCCGTCACGGCGGAATTAATATTTTATGCGCCGGATTCATATTTGTATTATTGATGCGCAAATTTGCACTAATAGCGCACTTTCCACGCAGCCCGCAGGACAGGCGAAGCGCACGAAACAAGCGGCGTTTAAACGGCGGCGCTCCAGCAGCTGCGCTCGTTTCTCCCGCAGTAAATCCGTGCGCCCGGACCACGGTAACGCACCACGGTAAAAGAGCAGTCCTTTAATATCCGCTTTCAATTAATTTTACACCGCGCGCTCCCACTGCTTCTCCCCTGCCTTCACCCCGTTTCTTCGGCGTAGTAATTATTATCATTATTTTTTTTATTTTATTTTTATTGAGACACAAACGAAACGCGGGGCGTCGAGTCGCACGTTTATGAACGATTAAAAACATTTTAGGCGCAAACCGATCTCACGCTAAGCAACGCATTAGTGTTTGACTGCGCATTTTGCCGCGGACTCCAGCGTTGCTTTGCGTGAATGGCGTGGGTATTTGCCGACTCGGGTGACTTAAAAATTTTTTTTTTTTAAAAATGTGTCGGCGCGTTTGAGCCCACGATCTTTCGGGGCTGAGCGGCTCCCGAATTGCGGATCGCTTTGGCCCCCCAACCAGGGGTCGCTTCGTGCGGCCGCGTGTGAACGGCACCGAAGCCATGGGTGGTCTTAATTTATTCCCACGGTCTTACGTTATGAACAGCGGCGGAGGTAAATTTACCCCCAGGGAGGCGGTAACTCAATACCCCCGCACGGCGCGGGTCGCCCCCCAGACCGCCTCCACTCCTCATTGGACTGTGCTGCACTGTACTCTGCCCTGACACACAGAAACCTGCTGTGTGCAGGGTGTTGAGCTTCATAACGACCACCGTGGGGGGCAAAACGCGGTAAAAAAAAAAAAAAAAAAAGAAGAAGAAGAAGAAGAAGAAGAAGAAGAAAAAACCCGCAGGAGGGACGACCCCAAAGCGCGCAGCTATGGTGGAGCCCTTCCCGCCAAATCGTTGCGCCATTTGCCTGTGGCGCTAACGCGATTTACCGATTACTGAACAAGAAACTAAACAAAACACCCCAAAGAGCACAAAAACAAGAACAATTACAGAAACATTAAAAAAGAACAACTACACAAACAGAATAAGGTCGAAGCTGACAGGATTTGGAAACCCTTTTCGACTTGAAACTCGCAATGAAAAGTTTCCGCACTTCTCTGGACATAAATGCGCACTTTTTGCGCTGTTATTTACGCCGGAGGTGAAAAGGAACAGAAGGAATTGATTTTATTTTCACTTTCGATGGTAATGCTGGGCAAATGGGTGCTGCAAGGCACAGCTATGCCAATACAGCTTATGTACTGTATGTACATATACGTGTGTCTCTAGACAGTGCATATATTGTATATTATATATATATATATAGTTGTGTGCACATATATATGTATAAATTGTACAACAAAACGATTCCTCATGAAAACTCCGCTTGGCTATAATTCCCAGTCACATCCGTGACTATGCGTGTTGTTGCATGAAAGGTTGGGGCCGCTTTAATATTCTTCACTTTTGTTCGTTTCTCTATTACGATGATTATCGGCGAAACAAAAACAGAACCATTTCGGAACGCGAGTGTGACATGAAACAAACACACGGGGCAGTGCTTACCGTAAAGATGCCAGCAGAGACGTGGCATGCCGCGCCATGTCGTACTGTGTCGTACCACGTTGTGCCACGCTGCGACCAGGCAATTCACTCTGCAAGGATCCAGATGTGGAACCTTCACCAAAGCGTGTCCGATGGACACAAACTGTAGCTGTCATCCATCCGTCCGTTATCCGCTTTTCCTGGTCATCGCTCAGAGAAAATTAGGGTTGAGTGATGTTCTTTTTCTTTCTCAACGTCTTTCCTTAAATGTACGGTCAGCCCGACAACATTAATGTATTGATTATACATTAATACATTAATGATGCAAGTTTGATGTGTTTCCGTTTTCAGACATAAATGAAACCATCAGATCAAGGATTTGGTGAAAAAATATCTGCAAATTTTCACGCTCATTTTTAAGTATTTGGGCCTTGTCTTGAAGAAACATACAGTTTGTGTTTCGAGGACTTCATTACTAATAGGGCTGGTTAACTGAGGAGACTTGCAGAAATAAAACAAAAAATAAGCATTTCAGAATGTCATTGGAATGATCACATTTGGAGAGCAACATGAGTGAGCAAAATTAAAAGATGCTTCTTTTTGCACTTTTATAACATTTGACTGTTTTTCTGTCCTTTAATGAAGTCCTTCATGCAAACCCCATTTAAGCAGATGATTTCCATCATAATAAACAGAGATGCAAGTAGGGGAAAAGGTTACCTGAACAGGAAAGGCACCTGTAGGCCTCCAGTGGTCTTTGACATTTAGGGGCTAAATATTGGAAATGCAGCATATGGGGTAAAACCTGGTACCTTTTTTGTAGATTTACTGCATCAGTAATCGATTAGCATGCTGAACAACCTGCTTCTTCTACTCTGTTTAACAGCTTGGTCTTCCTAAGAAGGTAAGTCAAAAAGTGTCTTGGCTGTGGCCTTGTCTGCAGACACGTTTGGCTCTTCCTCAGTTATTATGTTATGAGTTATTGTAATATTCAAGAACTTGCTGTGCCTACACCATCAACCTTTTCCTAGCAGTGCATCATCCAAAAACCTGTTTCTGCTGCTGTATAGAACAACCTGCTCCAGTCATCTGCCGGTGGGTCTATGGTTTGTTCTTCTGGCTGTCGTCTGACTACTTGCTCTTTACGGCTCTAAACGGTCGCCGTATCCAGAAACGCGTTCTACCGCATAATTATGTTCAACATTCTTTTCCTGCTGCGGAGATCTCCAACAACCTGCTGCTGCCATATCCCTCAGACTTCCCCTCTTGCTGTGGTGCACAACCTACTGTTGGTGCTGTACCCAACAGCTTGCTTTTAACCCCATGTCTAGAGTTGTCCTGCTGCTACAGCCAACATTACACCTGTCTTTAACCACCAACTATCTCCTTCTCCTGTAAGCAATGGCCTCTTGACTCTCTTGCATTCTCCTGCACCCAAGAACACTGTCCCCCTTCTCCACCAACAACCTTCTGCTTCTGTGACATCCAGAAAGATTTTTCCTGTGCAGCGTTCGACAACCGTCTCCTTCTTCTGCGTCCAAGCAGTTTCCTGCTTCTACAGTTGTATCGAAATTTTTTTCCTCCGGCTGTATCCTCTATCCTATTCTGTAACTGTCTCCAAGCATCAACTATGTCCTTCTCCAGCAACCGATGGCCTGCTATTACTGCTGCATCTAGCAGCCTTCTCCTCCTTCTCCATCTAACAAGCTTTTGCTTCTGCTACATCCAAGTACTTACCTTTTTTTACAGCTGAATTCAAAAGGCTTCTCCTCCAGCTACATCCAGCAATTGGCTGCTGAATCTGTTTTCCACATCTGGCTCCCACACAGTAATGTCATCCAAGCTCATGATTTTCTAGTTAAGATCGACACCTTGTCAGACAATACGCGTTGCCCTTTTCCACTCCCGTCCACTTCCATTTTAATATGTATAATGCAAGAGGAAGCGATTGTTGGCATCATCATGCAGCTCGTGTGTCTGCAGCGACAAGGTCATTAACCGTAACCAAAACCTTTTCTAAGGTACTTTCTTGTCAACCTGATGTTCCTGTAAAGTGAAAAGCCAAGCTGTGCAACAGTTTGCAAATTCAGCTATCTGGAGAAGACCGGAACCTTGCTGACTAGAAGTTATGCTATCATTAGCACCAGCTACTGTATGTGGCTCCCCTTTCTTTTCCATTATGTATGTATTATATATAATATATATGTTCATTATTTTTTGGCTTCTTACCCGGAAGCCAATCGGGTTTCCAAGGCGCAGTAGTGTTAACTTTTCTAACAGCCTCCTGTCTATCGAGGCGATCGCTGGTATTTGAGCTACGCCTGCACACATCTCTCTGGATGCGGAGTAAAACTAAAACTACAGACGACGCACTATTCGCTCTGCAATATCGGGCGTTAGCATTAGAGAGTTATTAAATATCGCTTTTCTTAGATGTTTTTTTTTTTCTTTCTTAACATCGTGTGGCTGTACATGCCTTTGGGTTTTCCTTGAAAATGTTATATTACTGTAAATGTACGCAGAGCTGTGTAAAGGAACTGGCCTGTGCAATACCTGTAAGAATACCCCAAGGTGTCTTTTTTTTTTCGTTATTTTCGGTTAATCAGTGTTTCCCAGAAAAGAAGAGATTGATTTTGGTTGTTGTGCACCATTCAAAGTGCGGCCTGTTTCACATTTAGTCACGTTCTGACATCTACAACGTCTTTTTTTCCTCAATGGTGTCGTCTCAGTATGATTAACCTGTCTTGCAATTTTATAACTGAGCAGAGGTGCCGATTGGGTGCACAATGTAAATGTTAGACGGATTGTAATGTGACTTTTTTTTTTTTTTACGCTCCCCCCCCCTTTTAAATCGTCGGCCCAAGTTAATCTGACGTGAACGAGAATGACCTCCAAATTAATCTTCTCCCCAAGACGTTAAAGAATAAACACTCGTGAGACAATTCGTGTACTGATCTGTCATGCTGTCGCAGGCCGTGCGGGAAACAATGCCGACGTGACAGTAATCAATTGGAATCAATAACGGCGGACGGAATTCATTTATTCATTCGGTTCACACGTTCACCACCAGGGGGACTTTTCCCTTCACCCTTGGCTGGCAGCTCTCCCAGGCGGTGGATGCAGGAAGCCGCCCGGAGATTACGATTCAAATTTCCTCATTTCTGCCTGTTCTGGTTAGAAAACAGGCAGAATGACAAAGGGCTGCAGTTGGGAGGAACGCAGCCAGCAGGTAGTGTGGGGGTGACATCCTTTTGCTCTCAGGTGTCACGGGTTCAAATCACACCTCCTGCTGTGTATCTCCCATTTAACAGAAGTTGCTTGGTGAGAAAAGCATCAGCTGAACCTCCAGACGACCCTACAACGGGCAATAAAAGCACCGAAACAGTTTAACAAATGCAACTATTTTAATATTTTAAAATGCTCACTATCGGCAACTCGGATGCATTTAAGAAGCTACGCCCTTTCTCACATCTGTGTCTTAATTCAGTGTGATTTGCAAGTGAACACAGACTTTGGAAACCTTCAACAAACTTTGATAAATGAAGTCCTTTGGTCGTAGTCGCAGTAACTTCATTGCTATTGTCGTCCGTTTCCTGCTAGATTTTACGAACGGATACTTGGCGTAAATGAGCGGCACAGCCGTGAGGTTGGGGACGGCGACGCTGCCAGAAGGGATGCTTGTCCGTCACAAAGTGAGATCCAAACACGTCTTTTAATTTATTACTGCCTGTCAGTTAAGGAGTAATGCTTGGGAACGTAAAGACGCACGGTGGCGTGGCGGCCGTCTCAACCAGCAGTTGTATACTTAAAGCTGAGAGGTAAATCTTTCTGATGAGGAGAACAAAAAGCAGCTGACTTGAGCAACGTTTGTACACCGACATAGAGCAAACACCCAAACGGCCATGCGGGAATGGAACAGAACAGCCGCTACAATGGCTCACATCCCCCGACTTAATGCTGAGCTGCAATAGTTTAATAGCGCTGTCACATTTTCGTATTTCACGCGTGGACGCAGTTTATGTTCTCATTTTGGTTTTAGTCGACTTAAAATGGAGATGGTCAGCAGCACAGGGCTTAGGGCCAGAGCCTTGCGGTTTGAAGGGTCGTGTTTTGCACCCCTCGGTTCTGATGAAGGCGCTGACCCTGAACCGATGCTACAGGAGTACCCTGCTGTATACTGTAAGTGGGTAAATCAAGGTAAACGGTTATTAAGTAAACCTAGCCCTGTTGCTCCCTTTGTGTCGGCAGCTGAGTAACAAAAAGCTGCGAGCGTAAAATTTTTTGGATGCCAACTTTGAGGGCAAATGTTTCTTTTCTCTAAAACATTTTTGACATCATTGCAGTCACATGCATGCAATACAGAGCTGGAGTGCGAAGAGAAAGAAAAGACGAAAAACAAACAATAACAGCAGCTTATTCATGCAGCCTTGGTGTCTGATCCTATAATCATCATAATTTAAAACAATGACTTAAGCTTTTAAAAATTCCTTTTATACCCGGGTTCTGGAAAGTGCACGTCAGCACTTTCCTTTTTGATGGGTATGAAACTACAGGCCTGGGAAGAGAAGGACTTCTTAGACCACTGAGGTCGACACCCTGGAATTAAGGCATGCAGGGCTCGCCAGGTGGGTATGTTTTCATCGCATCCAAGTTGCATGCAAATACAGCCAAGGTGCAGTTAGGCAGGTTTGGAGCTCGTGGTTTTATTACTGCAGAGGAGCTGTACAATGCAGCGCTTGTCCGAGAGTAAGAAAACTGTTGAAAGAAGTAAACATGATAAAATGATTCACTTAAGCCATGGACAGGACAGCTCCTTATGTGGACAGCAGCAATAAATGATTACAAAAACACACCTTATTGACTGTTTCAGCATGGAGTACTGGTTTTCTATTTATTATTATTATTATTATTATTATTATTATTATTATTATTATAAACCACTGACTTGACACTTTTCTAAAAAAATGACTTACATTTGTACTGTTCTAAGGTGCGGTTTTTAAAATTATTTACCCATTTACACAGCTTGGTGATTTTTACCTTATTAGTTCAGGGTAAATTCTTCACTGAGGGAAGCTGCAGTTGGTGCGGGATTGGAACAGGATGTGTGTGGATGTGATCATAACACACTGTCACTGTTAATTCTCATCATCGTTCAGAAGGTTTGAAAAAGTCCTCCCAAAGTCATAGCTGAAGTGTGGTGTCAAACTGTTCTGTACAGTGAAATTGGGAGCTAGAGTTGTGGCAGTTTGCCAGTTTGCTAAACTGCATTCTGGAAAAATGCATCATTACTTTTTCAGCAATTTAGGCATTTTGTTTTTTTCCCACTAATTTACATAAGCATATTCTTTTTTACAGTTTTTCAGCTATTATCAGAGTGCATACAGAACTGCAGAATGGTGTGGTGGCCCAGAAGGTAGTGCTGGTGCCTCACTGCTCCTCGGCTCCGAATCCAGATGTCGATTTGAGCCCGGCTCAGTCAGTGTATCAGGCTATGGGGTTCCTGCTCAGGATGTACCAGGATGGTCACTGTTGCGGTCACAGCTAGAATGTCTCCCTGGGGTTTGGACACACAATGGTGTGGCAACATGGGATTTTATTCAATTTGACTCCATTTGTTCTGTAAAAACAAGGTTCTTCTCACACAGTGACCCAGCGCTTAACAAAGGCCTAAGAGACAGGGCAGAAGCAGATATAAGAAATATAAAGTAAGTCTATACACACACACACACACACACACACACACACACACAATGCCTGGCCAAAAAAAAGTCAGCACCTGGATTTAACTTAGTGTTATGATGTGGGGTTGCTTCAGTTGGTCAGGTCTGGGCTCAGCAATGTTATGTGCCCAAAAAATGAGGTGAGCTGACTACCTGAATATACTGAATGACCACATTTTTCCATCAATGGATTTTTCTTTCAAGATGACAATGCCAGGATTCACTCTCACTCTCCCATCATCAATACAAGATCTTCGCAATTTTGGACGGAAATAATTGCATAAGCTTATCGAAACAATGCCGCAGCGAATGCATGCCGTAATGAAAGCTAAAGGCGGTCCAACAAAACATTAGAGTGTGGGACTTTTTTTTTGGCTAGGCAGTGCATATAGCATATATAGTAATCATAATGGTTATAAAAAAATACTACACCTATAAAAGCTATGGCGTCAGCTAACTGGTAACTGAGGAAAGAAAAACAAAAAACTTCCATTCAGAAAGTAAAAAATAAGTTTTTTGTCATTAGAAGGGTTGTAAAATATGATACTAGAATTTATATATGCCTTTTATTTAAATGGGTGGAAATACAGCCCACTGGGTTTGTTCTTACAGATCATTGCTGGTTACATAAAATAATCTGTGCAAAAGAAAATGACCCAGGCTGAACTTAAACATTGATGTTATGGACTTTTTTTGTTTGATGTTATGGCTGCTTTTCAGAGAACTGAAAAACTTAAATAATGAAATGTACAGAAGTTATGAGGTCCTTTGTGTTGAATTTTAAGTAAAACAGCATTGGGGCACTAGGTGGCGCAGCAGTTCGGGTTGCTGTGTTTTGCTCTGGAGGTCCCTGGCACATTTACATTTGTTCATTTAAGAAATTAATTCCCAGAAAGTACAGCTCAGAGCTAACAAAGATAACAAAAGCAGTTATCTTGTTTCACAATTCCGTTTCTGAAGAAACATCTTTGCATCTGCACAAGCAACTGCTCATTTTGAAAAACTCCTTGAAAAGGATCCAGCAGCTCTGAGGGACAGAGGGAGAACTGAGAAACTATGGATTTTGGTTTTTTTTTGGGGCCGGAGGTAAAGAGCACAGCGCTGGGGCTGCTATTGCTGGAGTGTCGGAAGCGATCGGGTCCTTCAAGTGTCAGGTTGCTAGTTTGCATTCCCCGCAAGTGTTTACCTCAAATTATCCCAGTAAAATCCCCTGCGGTACAAATACAGAAATCACAGTAAAGTTGTTCGTCTAACGCTGAAGTCCCCTCATGCAAGGGTGTCAGCAAAAGTTTAAAGTAGTAATAATTAATAACCCCCTCCCCCCCACATCACAGTGGACAATGTATTGGACCACCGGACCATTCGGAGGAGCAAAAAGATGCGACTGTCGGTTTTGGTATTGGAAAACATCTGGACTGATAAGTACTGCAGGCCGGGCTTCTCTGCATCTGTTTTTACAGTTAAGTACAGCATCCTGGTGACAAATAAGATGCTTTCTTGTCAACGCCTTGCCTCACGTTGCCTTTTTACGTTTTGAACGCCACGTGGGTTACACTGTGGAGGACTACGTGGGACGCCGATTGTTTTACATTCTACACTGTACTTAGAGACTTTCCTACATTTTATTGCAAAAAGTACAGAAATGGCAGCGCGTACAGGAAGAGCCTTTAAAACTCAATCATTTATTGCAGAAAGGTTGAAATAAGCTGAAGAAAAACAGAGAGAACATCTACGTGCCAGACGACTAAAGACCACCTGGCCCAGGTACTGCCCGCCCGTAATCCCTGCAACTTGAAACGGGATAGCAGGGGGGCTAACTGACGATGAACACTTTGTCCTTCTGCACGTTTTAACTCCTAAAACTCACGCCTGTACTTTATCGGCCTCACTTATTTCACCGTGCCTGAGAGCACCGGTTGAACCGCCGACCTGCAGCGGCGGCGTCTTTTTTCAACGCGAGCTGATTTTTTAAAGGCACGGAACGTTTTCCGCGAGGCCCCGTTTCTCGCGGCTCGGCAGGACGCGCCGGCGCCTTCGAGCGCGCTCGATCGGATCGTCGCGGCGGGCACGACCGGCGACGAATTGCGGAGCCGTTTCGCCGCCGCGTGCGGATTCGATGCCGGGAGAGGAGCCCCGGGGAGGCAGGGTGTAACCATGGCGATGGCGGCGCGTGACGGGGAACACCTGTGCTGCGCCAATCAAGGAGGGACCCGGCAATCCACCCTCCAGGAGTCAGCTTCATTACGGCCGTCAAAACACTCGAGCGCAGCATTTAGGCCCTGATTCAATTAACATTTCTGCAAGAAAAGGCAGGTCTGGGAAAGGTGACATCCGTGCCAAACAATCACTCCGAGCATTCTTTCACATCAGTCTGGATTTCAGTTCAAAGCTAAAAATATGTAGATTGAAATGGGAACGTTTTCGCTTTTTTTTTTTTTAAAAAAAAATCAAATCGTTCAGCATTTTTTGCCACGTTATCTCACGCTGGCTTTTGCTTTGCACGGCGACGCACCGGTCAGCAAACGACATTTTCTGCTGACGAAATGGCCGTTCGGTCACGTCGGGGCTCCGCGGTCGTCCGACAGACACGTTTTGCATCGCGCGTGTTTGGGCATCAAAAAATAACACATACAGAATGTATATATTATTATACGCACAAACATGCACACGTGTGGCACAGTCAAGATTTGTGCATGTGTGCGAGTGCACGCGTGTGTGTGAACAGAACCCATTATAATATTTGACTACGATGTGCCTTCTGTGCGCGGACTATGCCGCACCCTGCCTGTCGTGTGTTAGAGGTCTCTAGACGGCGCGTCATACAGAACGCTGCTCCCAATTTAGCAATCGCATCTACGGTGCGGCACTTACTGTTAGTTCCTTTAGTTGTTGTCTCTGACTTTTTATTTGCTTTTGTACGGACGTATCTTTCAGACGCGTCCCGCCTTGCCTTCTCCGACTGGGCCTCCCGGCAAAGGCCAGCGCACCTCCCGGTCCCTTCGCCCACGGCGATGACGAAACAAACCGCCAATCGGCAGCGTCTCCGTCCGACGCCTTCGGCAAAATCTTTAGTTACGATTACAGCGCAGCTAAAGGGGAGTCCAAAGGTAGTTTGGCGCCGCGGGAAGGACAGGAGGACTCGGAGGCTGACCCTGCCGCGGCGTCGGACGTCACGCCGTCGCATCGCTCTCCCCGCTTGTCATCAGCTGCAAATGCTTGAAGTTTTTCAGGCTGAATTGGAGCATAAATCTCCTTAGCAACCCCAACAATCGGATATTAATCAAAACCATTAAGGCACAGCAACCAAAGCAAACTACGAAGAGCCTGGTGTCTGAATTAAAAATGACGGTAATTCATCATTAATGCACATTCGATGGTTAAACACGTACTGACCGAAGAGTCTCGCTGCATACGGCTAAATGATTCAATCGGGATTCGTGACCGCAGGGTTTCAGAGAGCAATAATCCCATATTTGGGTTACGGCCGAACACGTGGCAAACGTTCTCGATAGTTTCTAAGGAGCTGAAATGAAGCCACTTTTGGCCAAAATCAAACAGTGTTCACCCTGAAGGTGAGGTTAACACCAGTTTACGGATAGTAAAGGCACAGCAGCATCACCCCCCGAGGGACAAGCGCGACTTCATTCCACTTCACAGTGTTACTTTTCTCCACGCTTACAGTACGGGGGCAGCTTTTTTAATGTTCGTTTTGAGTTCCCAACAATAATTTTAACATGAGAAGTTGATACAAAATTATGAACAACAGCTCTCCACTTCCTTTGACTCATTTTTCATTGCTGGTTTACTGATCCCCATGAACAATTTGTCATTCTTGCATGGACAAAGCACAGAGACACCTCCACCACTAAATCAGCCACATTGTGTGCACTGACCCTTCATCACCGCATTCATTTATTTGCCCATACGTCATCTTATTTAGTTATTATTTATCTATTTCTTTTTATTTATATATTCGTCTGCTCATCTATTCATGCTGCCTGTCCAGTTAACTGTGCTGCCGGTCCAGGAGAAATTGCTTTTCTTTCTCTCGTCTCCATCAAGGTGTGTGTTCGTAACCATGGTAATGCACAAAAAGTAACCTGTGGAGATTTTCCTAGCGTTCCTAAAATGTTTCTTAACTTTAGGCAATAAAGCTGCAGTTTATATGTAGGGTCATGCAATAAAAAGAGGTATTAAAAATTTGTCCAAATAAATGTTTTTCAATCTGTTAATTACAATAAAACATTTTAAAGACCCAACAAAAACAAAACCTCTTTAAAGAAAATCGTAGCACAAAAAAGCCGATTAATGGGACATCCTTCTTGATACACCAACTTATTTTGAATATTTCTCCATGAATCACGGACATGTCCCACACATAAGGTGAAAGACCAGGGCTGAAATAATAAATATTCCAACAAGTGAAATAAAATAAAAGCCAAAGGCCATAATAAAACTCATCAAAAACAAACAGAACATTGCCCAAAAAAACAACACGATTCCCCTCACAAAGGTCAGTTCTACATTTCCCCATGCAAAAGCTCAAATGCTTTAAAAAGAGATTAAATAATAATGGATTATAAACTTTTCAAAATCTTCAAAATTACAATGGTTAAAACGCAATAAAGCACCAGTAGAATCAACAGCTCTCTAAGAATTCGTCCGAGTAAGTACAGTACAATGCGGATAAATTGCAAGGGTGACAGTGTGGCACGGCACGTAGTTCTGGTGCTTCGTTTCCAGAGATGTGGGTTTGCATGTGGGTTTAATTCAGCTCCGTCCGAGAGGCGTTTACATTGTTTAAGTTTCTTCTGCTTGCACCAGTTTCTCCCACAGTCAAAAGATATGTGTTCAAGGGGAAACTGCCCATAGTGACAGCACATGTCACCCTGCAACAGATCGGTGTCCCATCCAGAATGTCGCTTCATAGCCCAGTGCCCAGTAATTCCAGGATAGGCTTGATACCATGGATGAATGGATGGATGGATGGATGGATGGATGGGCTCGGAGTGCGTATTTCTGTGTTTTGGACTGGTGTCCTGTCCAAGATGCTCCCTGGGTCATGCCCTGTGTTTCTGAGGCTGTGCAACACCATGACTTTGCTTGGGTTAGGCAGTCTCTGACAGTGAATG
This sequence comes from Heterotis niloticus, assembly GCA_018136845.1. NCBI lineage: Eukaryota > Metazoa > Chordata > Actinopteri > Osteoglossiformes > Osteoglossidae > Heterotis > Heterotis niloticus. Next base: position 1,470,491 of record CM030903.1, read on the forward strand.
AATAAATGAGCTACACAGCATCCTCAAAAAAACCACCGAACAGTGAGTTTAGAGGAGATCGTGGCTGAGCACCACGTAGAGCATTTCAAGTAAAAGTACACGCATGCTTCTTTATCCGCATAAACACTCATAAGAGCAACAGGAAACGAAATGACAGTGTGATGGTTGAGGCCTTAAAGGGATTTACAGTCTCTGGCCAGGATCCCTAAGCTGTTGTGAAAGGTCACTGTGAGTTCAGTGTGTGTGGAAAGCGGAGTGCGGGCGCGGATCACTGGGCTTCGTGGTTCAGGGGCAGTTGTGTGTTTTGGTCACCAGGGTTGTTAACTGGGGTAGGGTTCGGTTGGAAAACAAGGCGCACTTTCGGTCAGGGACTCGGTGCCACGTGCTGCTTTAGGTGGTCAGAAGGCGACCGGCAGAAGTGAGCATTGCAGCTGTACAGCAATCCCTGGGGTAGGAGATGTGAGGGTGGCTTGGGGAGTGTATGTTTACAAAGGGACACCTAAGAAACACACACACACACACACACACAGACACACACACAGACACACACACATCTATTTTTCCCTTTCAAATTTGGCGTGACGGAAATAGCCCTCGGTGAAAGCATATCATATCCATTCACTGTTCCGGGATCCATGAGAAACAGCCAGTGCCAAGCGCTCCGGTTGGCCGAGTTCCCCATGGGGGCCGCGGCTTAAGTCTCCACAGGCCAGTAAGCCCCCAGGGCCCCCAGCCTTGGGAGACGTGGCTAATTTCAAGTGCCTTGGCAGCAGGTTCTCTTCGCCTGGGGTCTGTCACAGTTGAAAGGCCCCCCCAACGTGGAGCGAGCAGACCTGAAATATTTGGGACGGCATGTCTTTCGCTTCATCTGGATCAGTGTTGATAAGAGCCACTGTCCATTCCTTCCCCGTATCAGTCCCTCGCATTGGCTGCAGGACGCCAGCAGTACGGCGCACGCCTGTTCACGCGTGCTAAAGCGGCCGAGGCACGCAGCGGAGGCGCCAGCGCCGAGCGGCGCATCGCAAGCGGCGCATTCCTACGATTCGGCACGTCAGCCGCTCAAAGCTGCACGCCAGCTGCGGGCCTGTTTCCGAGCCGAGGTCCAACAAGCTTCGCCGCCCTGACATCCGCTCGAGCCGCTCGGGGGAAAAGCCGCGCTTGCGGAACGCACAGGGCAGGAAAGCCCAAGGAAAGAAAAAGGGGTGAGGGGGCAAAGGAATTTTGGTGATTCGTTTCCTCGTGCGCAATGGAACCGGAGGCCCGATAAATCACTTTCCAACAAAGAATCGATGGCGTGTTCCGGCGCACAAACAAGAAAACACCACGTGTCGCCGTACGTCACCGCAGCACCCCGGACAGGCCTTGCTCAGCATTTCTCGAGAACAGGTGATGTAGGAGAAAGTCAACCTCTTTCCTACCATGGTGCTCCGTGCCACAACCGCGCTCGATTTCAAAGCAGCTACTTTTGGCGAGCTCGAAAACCAAAACAAGAAAAAGAAAACCGTGAACTGTTCATTTTCATAGTTGATCTTTCGTTCAAAGGAAGGGTGGTCGGCGAGGTAGAAAAACTCAAATCTGGAAATAACCACGTCGACATCACCTACAACAAAACTTAGTCAGGCCGGAAGGAGAGGGCTCACGTTTCCTCGCAGAGTCATTCTTTTAAACCGAGGCCTTTGTCCGCCTTCGCAAGCGCAAACGTCCCGAAGGCCGAAACTCGACGTTCCTCGGCGCTGCGATGCTACCGCCGTGCTGCCCGAAAGCCCCCGCGGCCCGGTTCCGGCTACGGAGGTAGCGTGACGGCGAGCAGCTACCGCAGCTACCGCAGCTACGTGCTACCCTCTTCACCTTCTGGGGTGATGGCACAACATCACCCTGCCGGAGTCAAACAAACCACATGTAACAGGGTAATTGGCCACTTAGCACCCCTGCCATCTCGGTGGTGAAACAAAGTCTCCTTTTGCTGCTATTTAATTAGTCCCGATGATGCGATTCAAGCTCGCATGCAAATGGTCCAAGTCGGGGTTTTGCCTCCGCGTCTGCCGGTTCGCGGCGCCATAAGGTTCTCTGTCAAAACGCGCCCGTTAATTAGCCACACGCGAAACTTATTAGTTCATTAATACGCGGCGCGGAAACGCGTGGCGGCGCCGGGAAACCCAAGCGGGCTGTCAGACAGTCGGCAGAATATACCGCCGTGACCCCCCCCGGCTCGAGCGACACGTGGCGATTAGCTTCAGGTAAGACGTGGGAGTTCAGAGAAAGAAGATGAAGAAGAAGAAAACACGAAAGCACGAAAAAGACGAGTTTCCCACAACAAAGAAACCAAAAGGCAAGGTATTAGTAATAAAAAGTGCATCAAGTCATCTCTTCAGTGGGAACGGTGTTATTCTGATGTTCTCACTGAGTGTGACGAGAAGAATATTAATCCGATTACCACACATTAATCTCTGTACTTCACGCCGAACACCGTGTATCCCCTCCGGCGGTACAGTACTATCTGCGGTGTTGCGTAAAATTACTCTGCTGTCGTACGGCTGCAAGTGCCACGCGTGGGTTCGCTGCGGATGCCCGGTGCTGACTCAACTCCTGCGCCCCGCCGGCTTTTCGCACCGTCCGGTGAGCTGAGGTGCGGTCGTGACGTGAACGCGTCTGCCGAGCAGCCTGGAAGCGAAGTTGTGAGATTTCACTTCTATCACTGAATGTGGGAGGGTCGATCTCTGTTTTTGTTGCCTTGCCAAGCCAAGGCAAAGATCATGAGTTAGGAAATTTCTTGCGCTTTCGTGTCAACTGTGTTTTGAAACAGTCAGATTTACTTGGGTCATGCATTTCGGAGCACACAGGCAGGTGGCATCGGTAATATACTCCATGCATCCATCCATCCATCCATCCATCCATCCATCCCAATTAACCTCTTGTCAGGGTCACACTCTTCTGGATCCTATCCCATAATCCTTGGGTGTAATGCTAGGAAACCAGGTGCTGGATGAGATGCCAATCTGTCGCAAGACAGACAGACACGCACGCACGCAGAATAAACGGCAACCGGCTCACCCGAACTACACGTCCTTGAACTGTGGTGCGGAAAAAATGTCTCTTTATTAATGAAGAAAAGGTTTTTGAATACACAGGTCTGCTGGGAGCTGTTTATCTGTGGCGGTCACACCGGTTCATTGCCGTTCTTACAGCTGCAGTCCGAAACCTCCCTAAATTGAGGGATTCTCATTCTCTGCAGGGCTCCTTGCTGCTTCAGACCGAGACTGGTGACCACGCTCTAGATGTATGAGTAGCTGGAGGGATAGAGCACGTGCTGCGTTTTATTGGTCCTTATTACTGTTGCCACCCCTCTACTCATGCATACTCACGCAGTATAAAATACGGCAACTAAGGAGTTTTTCTCCTTTCGCAGCCCCTTCAAGGTGGGCAGAATAATTTTATAAAAGGAATTTTTAATATTTGCTTCAGTTGAGTGCCTTGTTATTTTGTTAAAAAGTGGACGTTTTCTCTCTCAGCGTTTGGCTTAAGTTATTTCCCTTATATGGCCCGGTGCATTTTGTCTAAACCTAACCCCTCAATGTTCATAAATAGCATTTGTAGCTCTCAAGTTTCTTCTTTGTTTAAGTTTTCCTGAAAGAGTGTGGGTGTGACTTCCTGGTTATTTTACTGTTAGATTGGTCAGTTTGAAGGATACTTATTTCTTATTAGTCAGCTCCACTACTGTCTGTGTCCTACTTTAACCCCTTTTATAATGGCCAGAAGCGGTCAAATCTGCATATAGATTCCCATCCATGCGGAGGTGTAACTTGTGTTAAACTCCTGGTTGTGCCGTGCGATTAAAGTTTAAATTGGAACTGGATTCATGCTTCTTGTTCGATGATAAAATTCTTCAGCACTTTGGTGATCTCATCTTCTGCCGGAAGTAGCATCAGCTGTGTTACTTCTCCGCTTGTTGCTGGAGTTGTGATAAATATATTTTTAGACAAAGTGGGTTTGCATGCATATCTCTTCGATGGTGGGAGGAAACAGGAGCATTTGGAGGAAGAACACACAAACCGCTGATACAGAGCAGCTAGATCACGTCATGTTCTGTCTGCAGCAGTGAGCACACAGAGAAGCCAGAGAATTTGTGCTTACAGTCATTTTAAACCCCCACTCGGGTTTTACATGTTAATCTCGTATTGATAGAAAATAACTGCTCCATTTGGCTAAAAATGATTCAGAACTTATTACTGGCTCAACATTTTCTAAAGGATTTGGCAGGAATATTGCCAGGCTGCCACACAACATGTCTTAGTGAGGGGCAGCACAGGCGAAGCACAATAAAATAAACACCTTTACTCCAGCGCTATTATTTATGTGCTGTGTTTTTGGCAGTAGGGTTAGCCAGATGCAGAACAGACACCTGAATTTAATGACTGTTTTGCTGTCTCTGTATGTATAAAGCTCAGTTTCTTGTTGTTTGATTCTTAGTTTGTTTGTTTGTTTGTTTGCTTGTTTTCAAGCCCGGGGCAGTGCCGGGTAACTCAGCCTGTAGCGGCCTGCTACACGAAACCATAGACAACCAGAGAGAAGCCCAGGAAAGGGTTCTGAACACCAGCGCACTACAGCGTTGAGTGCTCAGCCCACTGCTGTTTACCATCCTAACCCACAACTGTGTTCCCAAGTACTGCAGTGCCACATCACTTTGACCTCCAAAAACAATGAGTCAGCCTACAGAGGAGCAGCGAAGCAGTGAAGCAGCTTGCATGCTGGCGGACAACAATTTGTCTTTCAATGTCAATGAGACCAAAGAGGTGATTGTTGACTTCAGAAGGACTTGAGCTGCTCACACTTCTCCCTGTGTTGGTGGCTCCGCAGTGGAGCTGGCGCTCAGCTTCCGGTTCTTGGGAATGCGCATCGCTAAGGATCCAGCAACACAACCCACCCGGTGAAGAAGCCAAATAAATAGTTTCTCCACTTCCTCAGAAGACTGAAAAGAGCTGCACTTCTACCCCCATCCTCACCAGCTCCTACAAGAGCATCCTGAGCTCCTGCATAACAGTCTGGTATGGGAACTGCATTGCCTCTGACCAGGGAGCTCTGCAGCGGGAAAGCGAAGACTGTCCAGCCCATCAGCAGGACCTCGCGGTCCACCTTATAGACCACCTACAACAAGCAGTGTGTCCGGAAAGCTCACAGCATCACCACAGACCCCTTTCACCCTCTGTGTTTGCCAGCCGGCATCAACGCCACCACCGACGACCTCCCGCTGTACAATCGCCATCGCTTCCCGCCGTGCCAGTTTATCTTCTCCTGTCTGCGTTGTCCTCCGGCCCCCTGCTGTCTGCTTGGTTTGCTGTGCTCTGTGGTCCGGCAGAAGCTACAGTTCACTCTCTCCTGCACATCTGTTTAAGCACAGGATGACAGTAAAGTGACCTTTGAACCTTGTGCACTTTCCTTTGTTTTTACATCAGCATAAACTCATACCAGATCACTTCTAAGCAACTTCTAAGCAACGCGTGCTTTCTCCCACTCTAGGTGATAAGTTGCCTGTCGTTGCTCAAGGCCACGTAGGAGGATACCCTGAATCCTGAGCTCCTCATTGTGAGCCAATGAACCAGGCAAAGCCTCTGGTGGCCCAGTCAGGCACAGGGTGGCACCTGCTCTGCCAGCGACTGGGTGGTCCATCTCCGCACTTGGCTGAATAATAATAGATCAGCGTCTTTAAGCCTGATTTTGGCCAGAGTCGGTGTGGCCCTGCCTTCATTACGCTTTCCCTAAGCAAGGTGCATCTGGGAAGGCGCAGAAAGGACCGGAACAAAAAAAAAGAGTTCAGATTTCGACGTTTGCACAGCACTGTAACTTCTCAAAGTCGTAGTGAAACCGAATAAGAAATTTAACCATTATTTTGCACTGAATGGCGGCAGGGAAAGCCAGGGGAGAAATGCAAGCGCATTAGGTGGAGGAAAGAGCCGACGGAGGCATCAACATGAAATGAAGGACAGCGTCACCCTAATTATATCGTCTTAGACACCGTAGGCCTGTGTGAGACAGGGGGCAACTTGCTAAAAGTCTCGAGTTTTTAACCGTAATCTTGCTGTCTGTTTGAATTGGAGAGGCCCTGTATTCCCCGAGCGACAATGTAAACACAGGGGCTTTACGCAGATCTTCCCCATTCGATTTTTATAGCCCGAGCAGCAACCGAAATCCAGTATGTAATTAATTCAAATGCTCTTTGGAATGTGATCCGGGGCACCTGGCCAGGCAGCAGAACGCGGCTGTCATGACGGCGCCGGAGACGCGACTCGCACCGCAGATGCCTGAGAGCGCGACTCGCGTCTCATACGTGGACGCGAGGGGTCTTGCGACAAAACAGCTGCCGTTCGGCCCTCGAAGTTCATATAACGGATCTCCGCCCGGCCGGGGGGGCTGCGGCTGCGCAAAAGCGCATGGTGTTGCGTCCCTGTCATTTCGGTGCTTTTATTATCAGTTGCTCACCTTTAAGGGGGCATTAAACGATAGCCATGTTGTAGCTGAGTGACAGACGTGTGGGGACAGAAGACCAGAGCATCTCAAACCGAGGGGTTCGGACTGTAGCGCCGAATGTGGTCAGAACTACGGGAAGGTTTTTTTTTTTTTTTTTTTTTAAGTTAAAACGATAAACTTGAAGAAGTATTCGCTCGGCGGCCACTTTATTAGGCGCACCCTGCTAGTACCGGGTTGGACCCCCTTCTGCCTTCAGAACTGCCGTAATTCTTCGTGGCATAGCTTCAACAAGGTGCTGGAAACATTCCTCGGGCATTTTGGTCCATATCGACATGATAGCATCACGCAGTTGCTTCCAGATTTGTCAGCTGCACATCCATGATGCAAATTTCCCGTTTCACCACATCCCAAAGGTGCTCTATTGCACTGAGATCTGGTGACTGCGGAGGCCATTTGAGTACAGTGAACTCATTGTCATATTCAACATACAAGTTTGAGATGATCTGAGCTGCTGGAAGTAGCCTTCAGAAGATGGGTACACTGCGGTCATAAAGGAATGGACAAGGTCAGAAACAATACTCGGGTAGGCTGTGGCATTTAAGCAATGCTCAGTTGGTACTAAGGGGCCCAAAGAGTGCCAAGAAAATATCCCTCACACCATTACCCCACCACCACCAGCCTGAACCGTTGATACAAGGCAAGATGGATCCATGCTTTCATGCTGTTGATGCCAAATTCTGACCCTTCCATCTGAATGTCACAGCAGAAGACTCGTCGGACCAGGTAACGTTTTTCCAATCTTCTATTGTCCAATTTTGGCGAGCCCGTGCAAACTGTAGCCTAAGCTGTCCTTAGCTGACAGGTGTGGCATCCGGTGTGGTCTCCTGCTGCTGCAGCCCATCTGCTTCAAGGTTCGATGTGTTGCGCATTTGGAGATGCTCTTCTGGATACCTCGGCTGTAACAAGTGATTATTTGAGTTACCGTTGCCTTTGTATTAGCTCAAGCCAGTCTGGCCGTTCCCCTCTGACCTCTGGCATCGACAAGGCATTTTTGTCCAGAGAACTGCCGCTCACAACTGCTATTCTCCCTTTTTCGGACCATTCTCTGTAAACCCTAGAGATGGTCGCACGTGAAAATCCCAGTAGGTCAGCAGTTTCTGAAATACTCAGACCAGCCCGTCTGGCACCAACAACCATTCCGCGTTCGAGGACACTTAAATCACCTATCCTCCCCATTGCGATGCTCGGTTTGAACTTCAGCAGGTCGTCTCGACAATGTCTGCATGCCTAAATGCACTGAGTCGCTGCCATGTGATTGGCCGAAAAGATGTGTACCTAACATGAACATGAACATGAACATGTGTACCTAATAAAGTGGCCGGTGAGTGTAATACCGCTAATATTAAAGTGGGGCAGGAGCACACGGAGCAGCATGTAGCAGTGGGGCCTCCCAGGGTCTAGGATGTGGTTCAGATGTTGAAGCTGGGTTGGTTTGCGGGGAGCTTATATGGTCTCGCTGTGTTCGCAGGGTTTCCTCTGGCTGCTCCGGTTTCTTCCCACAGCCCAAAGACAGCTGGTGTTTCAGACGATCCGGTGACTCCGAGGTGCCTTCTGTGTGCGTGCTTGTGCGCGCGCGCTTGCCCATGCTGCAATTCAGTGTCACCTGTGGGTGGACGTTACAGTGCCAGAGGTAAGGACTGCATCAGGATGGCTTTTAAATGACACGGAGGCCCTCTGTGGGCCAGCCTCTGCCATCAGAGTAATAACAGGACGAAGAATATTTTGCAGAGACCGTGACGTTCGTGTGATCAGGCTTTCCGACCGCAAGTTTCTACACCGCGGTGTCAACTCCACTGGCGACAGTCAGGGTGGGAATCAAACTCTCACTTTGGACTCTGACTTGTCTGTCAGCAAGGGTTGGTTTGTTGCTCGCTTTCAGGGCGGTGTGTGCATCTCCGCAGGACGGTTAAACGCCAAAGGCCGAGATCCTAACCGCAGCGCCGCCGCCGCATCGCCGAAAGGCCGCCCTGCTTGGCGGCACCTTTAGGATCCTCACGGTGAAAAAAATTCCCATTTCCCTGCTAAGGAGCCAGAAATGCACCGAAAGTAAAAAAGTCACAAATTGAAATGGTTTAAGCAGAGCCAGAAAACCACTGTGTTCATTTTTATGGGTTTATTGCTAATTAAAAAGATCAGAAATGTAGCAGCTGAAAGATCTCGGCCTGTGAGACAGTTTGCGTTCTCATTCCGGCAGTTTATTTCGAGTCGCGCGGTGAAATCCCGAGCCACCCCGTGCGGCGGCTCGACCTTGCCGGCCCGCGAACGTGCGTCTCCGCGGCTCGTTCCTTCGCTGCCGTACGTGGACCCGAGGGGCGGCCGCCCTCGCTGGCAAACACGCGTCTTTTTCTTTGTCCTTGCCATTTTGACACCTGCAGAAAACTGCGCGACTGGACCGGCGGCCTAGATCCGCAGACGGGCTTTAGCTTGGTAACTTGTTATTCTCCTTGTTAACACAGCCTCGAAGATCGTGGCCTTTAAGATAGATGGGGAGTTACCTACACCTCAGGAAACCAGGTTTTATGAAATTACCTTTTTTTTCTCGTGAAGGAGATGATGTGCTGTGATAACGTGAAAATGGAAGGAAATTAAACCACCAAAAAGGCAAAAACAAAGACGACCATTATGTAAATTCTGTTTGTAAGGAACTTCAGTGGAATGGATTACTAATGCTATTACTACCATATAGGAGTTAAGTAAGAAGCTCAAAGGTAAAGTTTTCAAATGAGTGTTGTCACCTAGCAAAACAGCCGCGCGGCCGTGCGCACAGCGAAACGCGGAGCTCGCGACACCGAGCGTAGACGTTAAAGATGAGATTTAGTTCCGCGGTGACGGTCGATTAAAACTAAAATCTCCGTCCGAGGCCGTCGCAGTGTCACACGCGAGGTCGCTTTCGGAAATCCGGCACAAAGATTTCGGTCAGATTCCGCCCTTTGGGTTAAAAAACAGCCGTTTTTTTTCTTCTTTTTTTTTAATTCTGCACGTAGCACGGAACGCCCTTTTCGCTTTCGTGTCTTCTTGGTGATGCAGGGTAGAACCGGTACGAAAATGTCTAGAGGAGCCTCGCCGGGACGCACGCGGCTTTCTCGGCGCCGGTGTGGCTCAAACCAAAGTCACGGAACGAACGGCGAATGAAGTTTGTAACCACGCCGGTAAATCGGATAAATCGTGTCAATTTCTTCATCGATAAAAGGTCTTGGAAATTGTGAGCAAATCAGGCAGCAGACAAGGGAAGGGGAGTACTGTACTGCGCAAGGGTGTAGTCACAACACACCTATGCTGCGGCCATCGCTTTTCGTTCATTTAAGTACCGTAAAATAGAACAGCTCAAATAGAAGAGAGTGCAGCGGGGAAAAGAATATTAACATTTCATTGCAATTTTCCCTTTTTCGATTTTCCGAATCGCATCTGAGAAGCTGCAGCTAAAGCCATTTGCTGACTTTATCGACCTTGCGCCCTCTGCCTTCGGAGCCACGGCGTCCGTTTCCACCGCGTCTATTTTTATAAAACGGCTTCACTTTTCAGCCCACGTACTGCGGATCCCGTGTTACTTTGTCGAAGGCAGCGGGAGGAGAAAAAAATAAATAAATAAAACGCTGCGATTTCCCAGAGGAACGGAGCGGTGCATTCTGGATGTTTACCTTGCATTTACTCTCGTGAAAGAGATGTTCAAGAGCAGTCAACAAACACACGGAGATCAGAGAGGAAATAAGCGAGGCGCCTTCCACAAGCGGGAAGGATAATGGAAAGTTAGATAGTCTGAGTCACCCCCTGTTTTAAAAATAATTTATACACGAAATTAAATTCCACACACAGTTCTCTTAATTTCACTTTAATTAAACAATACTCTATAAATGGCGCATTCGGTGACCAAATGTTCACGCTAAGCAAAATGGAGGGTCCCCAGCCATTAAGACTGAAATAAAGTTTGTCTCCGGGGACGACGCCAGAATCCGATCCACCTAAATGACAACTGATGGTTTAAAAAAGATAATTAACTTTTCAATTAAGGGCGCATCTGATGTTGCTGCTGCTTCCTCCTGCAGAAGCGAGTTGCTATTTAAAGAGGGGAATAATGGCGTCTTCTCAAACGGCCGCCCAAAACGTCGGGACCCTCGGACGTGCGACGAATGACGCCGTCCACCCTTAGGAGGAGGAACGGCGCCCGCCGCGGAGATGTGCGTTCGGCTCTTTCGATTCGTCGCCGTCGGCCGTTCCGCGGCGTCCGCGGAAACCGGCACCGTTCGCGAATTCGTATTCGGGGGCGGGGGTCCGATTCCGAGTCGCGCAAAACACGTACGTTTGCAGGAGACGCGGCGGACGCCGACGCAAACGGCATCGTCTGCCGCCGTAGAGGTAAAAGTCGAAATGAAGACAAAGCGGCGCGGTTTTCACGGGCCAACGCCGCACGCCGCGTGCACGGGGAAAGAGGGGCATTGCTGTGTTTGTTACGCCGCTGCGGAACGGGTTTTGGATTTTTTGTTTTGTTCTGCGTTTCGTTTTGTTCCGGCTGCGGAGCAGTTTGGAGCGGCGGGGAGACGGAACAATGCGGGCCCCGCTTCGCTCGCTCATTAGGCAGCCTGCTACACCTGGGCTTCATCCAAACCGGGGGTCAAAAGCCAAAGAAATTTGTAGGATAATTATTGACAAGCAGATGTTATAAAATCATTTATGATAATGCAATCATTTTAAAATGGCTTGCGTCTGAAGAGAAGACAAACTATTTACGCTGAGCCTTCGCAGAAGAATCGGCCGTGATTTCGTGCTGGATCGTCGGTGAGAGGCGACGGCGTGAGGGCTGAATGCGAAACGCACCTGTAAACGTGCGCGCACACACACACGCACACGCACACGCACACACACACACACACGCACACGCACACACACACACACACACACACACACACACTCTCTCTCAAGCCAGTTAGGCTGCAGTGTCTCGCACAATTCAATCCATGGTGCTATGAGCTCACAATAGAACAAAATCATTAAGACCCGAACAAGACGTAATTATTTAAGATGCATTAAAGACGTCTTAGCCGTAGACGTACACATTTATTTATGATTATTATATTATTATTTTCATATCTTCGGCAGCCGGGGGACGCCCTATCTGTGGTCCGGAGCGCGCTGGGAATTACGGGGCGTTTTGTTTTAAATTCCAGAAACATGCATTAACCCTTCTCCTGAGGAGGAACGCTTCTTTCAGCGCGCGAGCAAATATCACAACAGAACATGACTATTTGAAGCAGCAACCTGGCAAAAGGAGGAGAAGAAGCCGACGCGGGAAGAAAGCATCCATGTTATCATGCGCACACATGTGGCCTGTGTGAAGATTAAGCCATATTCATCCCTGGCTGCCTTCACTTCTGCCTCAGTCCATCCCAGATATGGCACCGATTCAGGCAGGAAGCTGGAGAAGAGGAGTAAAGGATTTCACCGCGCACACACACACGCGCGCACGCACACAAATGCAGGGAATCAGCGTGCAGTGTGTGCAGTTACCCTGTTACCCCCAGCAGGAGCCATTTTCTTGCAGAAGGTTAAGGCCACCGAAGGGAAGCGGTGCCGCATCAGAGCTGGCAGCGGGTTCCGGTCTCGGACCGTAAGCAAACGGCAAAAATGTCACCTGGGGGGGGGGGGGGGGGGCGCAGTGTCACTGGGGGACGGCAGCTTCTCCTGTGAACGTGGACTGCGTTTACCTGCAGGAGTTCAGCTGGCACCCAAGCTGCGGGCACCACAAGGCCCCGGCACCGGGCGCCAAGCGCTGACCCCACCCAGCCGTGAAGTTGCTGGCGTCAACTGCCGAAAACGCAAAGGCTAACAAATTATTGCTGGCTGTACGAGTTTAATATTTCCATTGCGACTGTGTGCGCATTAGCGTCTCTTGCAAAGGTTGACATCTGGCCAGAACCCTCGGCGGGAGCGGATCCTTCGCCGGTCAATGCGAAATATTTACCTTAAACCCGGTGTGTGGGGTGAAGAACAAATAATGCTAATAATGCCAAAGATTAATAGGGGCAATGATATGCATTTATTTGCTGATGCTAGAAACCATCTCTTCGTCTACAGAATCGGGATGAAACTCACAGGAGAAACGTGTTAATATGATGAAACTGTTGACATTTGATTTAAATGTGCAACTTCTCGTCTTCTCCCTAAAACGTCAAGGATGCTGAAAAAATTTGCACCCTATTTTCTTCTTCTTCTTATTTTGAATTTTTCTTGTCCAGTGACGTTTCATCCCCGATCTCCGACTCGCCAGCTGTATTAACAACCGCAGAAATGCTCAGCCTTTACAGCTTTTAACCGGGGGCCCGACAGCAGGTTGCCGCCAGCAGGGCTGACGCTAAATAGCTTAGCTGGCATCGTGTGCTTCTGAGGATAACGTCCGCTTAAATTGCGCACGTGTGTATTTTCGAACGCACAGGCCCGGTCCTCCGAATCGCCGGTTCCCTTTGGCGGCCGTACGGGGCGCCGCGCGAACGCGGACGCTTTCTCTGGTCGACGGTGGATCGGAGCGCCGGGATAAATAGCGGCACGCGTTTACGGCGGCGTGAACTTGGCGGGAACCCATCCCGATGTCCGGGGTGAGGCGCAGCAGCGAGTTCGGTGTTTGTGTTCATTCGAGGGAGCGCACGCCTCACCGAGCGCAGATGAGGGTGCCTCGGCACCGTTTTCCCCGTGTCGCCAAGTTCGATTTTTAAAAAACCCACTGATGCGATATATTAGCCACAATTTACGCTCACCGTGCCTCGTACCCCCGGTTGACTTCAACGAGCCGTTTAACACCTGAACCGGCACACGTGGCCCCTCTAACAGCTATTCTGCTTGAAGGAGCATTTTCCCAATTTTAAATCCCATCTTCGGGCAAACATTAATGAATTATGTCATCGGGGGCCAAACTGGAAATCGCCCGTAAAAAGCGCTGGGAACCGGCGGAGGGGAGAGCCATGCGGGGAGGCAGAGCGCAGCTGGGGTTAAGTGCTCGTGGCGAGGCCCGAGAAAGGCGACGGCGCCCAGGGTGACGTGAGCGCGGAGGAGCGAGCCGCGCGCCATTTTCCGTTTCTCCACATACATTTTCTACCGACTGTTTGATTATTTACTTGCGGTGAAATGGCATAAAAAGCATTCATGCAAATGTGAACGCGGCACAATAGAAAAAGATGCACAAGAAGAATCCTGTAAAGGAGCATAAAGCGTCTGGCGGAGCGCAACGCTGCTTCCCTGTATCATGCGTGAGCCGGGAAGCAGCTGTTGGACTGTTTACTCTGTGATATCGGCGGCTCCCGGAAGCTGCATTCGCACAGTCGGTTACCCTCCCCGGCATGCCCTTTTTGAGCCATAATTTCATAAACCTGCCTGTAATATATTTTTTAAAATCCCCCTTTTAAAGGACTTGAACGTTGAGGCAAAGCAGTATTTCCCTTAGCGGCGCATGAATCTCCGCCCGTTCGAACATTCAGCGCTCACCGAACAGGACTGAATATTTCAGCTTACCGGCCACAGGAAAACGCCGCGCAGGTCAGCTCACCTGCCCCTGTAAAGCGAAATAAATTTTGACGGTACGAAGACGCAATAACTGAAGCGCGCTGCTTAAATGCTGGCTATATCCTCTGTGTGCTGTAGCGTTGCCTTTGCATTTATTAAAATTTAGACACACACACAGGTTGCGTTCTTGATAAACAAGATAAACTTTTTCCCCCCACATATATTGAAATCATTTTATTGCTGCTTAAAATACGAGTTAATGGAATGTAGAAAATCTGAACTGTCGAAGACGTAATAAATCATCGACTTGTTTGCCGGGTTGAATTATTTAGTCGAGTTGTTTTTGGCACGTTTTAACGTTCTCTTTCGACGCTCAACCAGAGAGTCTGTCTGAAGACCCCGGAGACCCCCAGCGCGCAATTTGCTCCTTTGTTTTTCTTGTCGTTTGTTTTTATTTAAAAACATACAGAATACGGCTTTCCAAGGCTAATGTGGGCTTCGGCAGACTGAACGGTTATTACCATATAGACTGTGAAGGTAGGATGAATTTAATTAAAGCTTCAGGATTCATTTGGCAAAATTTCCAAGGTAAAAGACAAACAAACTAAGAAATGAACAGCAGGACTGGCTGGGACTCGCATCTGATGCTGGCAGAGGAGCGCAATCCAAGAAAAAGAAAACAAAATGATAATATTTAGGAAGATTTGTGCATCTGTTTAGTAATGCAAGGAAGACGCGGCGAGTGCCGTGCACACACGCTCACGCACGCGCGCATATACATGCATGCAGTTATCGTGACGCAGAACAGGCACGTAGGAGTAACATCGCTATTCACGTGAAAGCGGAATCCAGGAGAAAAGGCGATGCCGCGCAGCCTGAGGTTTGAGCGCTGCAGTTTCCTCCGAGGCACCTTGCGGTGCATCCCTCCCGCCGCACCAGAGGGGGCGGCTTGCATCGTGAGCGCAGGGGCCTCCGATACCATCTGAGGATGGAGGCCGAGGACGGCGCCCCGCCGCGCTTTGGGCTCTGCGCTGTGTGGGTGCGAGATGCAGGCCCCCCGGGGGGGGGAGTGTTCACACACCTGAGCGGGCCTCCCGAACCTGAGATGGCATCGGAGCTCGGCTGCGCGGCTCTCCCACGCTCACTGCTGCAACGGCACCGCCGTGTCCGCACCGCAGAAGCGTGCCGACATCAAATGCGGAACCCGCTCCGGTGCTTGCAGCACGCACGTGACCTACAAACGGCTGCTGGGCCCGACACGCGGCACGTGGCACCTGCGCGCGCTACACGCCACGCCACCTGCACTTGCTCCCTGCGTCACGTGACAGGATGTTCTCCTTGTGCGTCTGACGCAACACCTTCTACTGCGCTTGTGGCGAAGGTACTGCACCGCATGAGCGCTGCTCTTCTCATGGAGCCCGTGTGGAGATACGAACGCCCACGCGGGTCGGTGGCCTGACCGCGCGTAACCGGCGTGGACCTTAACGTCTTGCTGAGGTAAAATACAAATGGCGCCCTGGGAAGATGGGGCCAAAGGTAGAAGGGCCCCCGCCGCCGGTAGCCCCAGTGGTACCGTCGCACGGTCGTCCCGAGGTGATTGACAGGAGCGCAGCGGAAACACGCCAGGGTGCTGGTGGAATGCTACCCCCCCGCCACCCCCCACGCTCCCCGGAGACGGAGCTGCCTCCACCGCACAGTCATCGCCCCTGGCGACACCAGCTGTACAGCAGGACTGAGTGCCTTCACTATCACCCAACGCAGGCAGCAGGAGGAGGACGACTGGCGGGTGGGGCAGGGGGGCTGCTGGATTCGGGGGAGCCAGGGGGTGCGGGTAATAAAATTTTTTCATATAAAAAGGAAAATGTACCACGGTTGCTAGTTTTGTTTGATTCTCATACAAATATGACAAATATACATGACAAAGGAAACCGCTGTGCAGATTCACAGTAAAATAAAAGCACCGTCCCCGTCCCCCCCACACACACACCCCACACCCTTGGGACTTAAGGGGGACATCAGCCGGGGCCCAGATCTGCAGGCGCACTCTTGCATCCAGTGCTGAGGAGCCGAGGCAGGCAGGCCCCTGGGTGGTGTTTAGCACTTTCGTCTGCGGTGGGGGGGACAAGCGTGGGGAAGACACTGGGGGGGCATTGTGCACGTGTTTTCTGAGTTATAAGTTAATGCTCAAGTTTCCTTTATGTGTGGAGGTTTTTTGTTGTGGGATTATGTTCCTTGAGAGAGTTCTGGGCAAGGTGGAGGCTGACACACAGTGGGGGGGTATTAGGGTGATGGGGTGGGGTGTAGCTGGGGGGGGGCAGTGAGATGTCTTTGTTCAGGCCTGCAATCGTGGGACACAGGGAGCGAAAGAAGGAGCCGTGCTCCTGAGCAAGGTGCCAGGCAGTGCCACCCCCCGCAGCCAATGACCCCCCAGGGAGAAGCTCCCAAAAGGCAGGTCCTCCTGGCGGGGCTCCTTCTCCGTGGTCCCCAGCGGCGTGACGGACGGACGGCGAAGGAAGCGGGAAGGAACATCTGTCGCAATCGGCAACTTCCAGAACGAAACACGACAGCTGTCAATCACGTCACCTCCACGAGGCCATCCGTCGGCCGGGCGGGGGGGGGGGCGCCGCTCTGCTCCTCTTCCCTGCCTGCTAAAACACAACAGTTACACCCGCACCCCCCCCATGAAATGGAGCACTTTTAGGTTTTTCCCCCAGTGATAAAACCACCACATGGTGTATTTGCATAGGATAACCAACGTATAGCACATCATTTGCACGTCTCAAAGTACACTTGAGTAACCGTAATTACACGTGACACCAATTACTCTGTTACTTTGTATTAAATTATAATGGAAAATTCCACTAGAGAATTGGAGCCTAATTGCATCTTAATTTGCATAATTTTGCATATTAATTACATCTCAGATGAATAATAAATTTCAGCAGATTTTTTAATTTATGCGCAGATACAAAAACAAGTTGAAAAATAATTTGCGGGGGGGGCGGCAGAAAATTCATAAACTATTACTTGGGGTTTTGGCGCTAATTTCCCTCATTATCCGCAGTCAAAGTTAAGGCGCGGCGACTTCGCCTTCGGTTCCGTTCGCGGGAGCGCTCGGCTTCGTGGGGTTTCCCTCCGATGCTGGTGGGGGAAAAGGGGGAAGACGACGTTTATCGAATTCGCAAACTTGGCTTGCGGGAGGGCCGCGGTTTGTCCGCTCTGTTTTTGTTCCCGGCTTCTTGGAAAAACACCGGCGATTTGCCGGAGCGCCGAGTCGAAAAAGTTGTCCGGCCTTTGAGTCTCTTTCGCTCACCTGGGCCAGGTACGCTGCCGAGCTGAGTTGAGCCGAGAATGGCGCGCACTTTGTGGCACCGCATTTCTGCGCCACTTTCGGAGTCGGAAAGCAACGAATGACCCAAAGTGAGCATTAACGAAATTCACACGAATTTTACACCGTGGCTGCAGGAAAGCGCGTTTATAGAACCGCATTTATAGATTTTGTTGGAAATCAAGGCTGCAATAATAATAATAATAATAATAATAATAATAATAATAAGAAGAAGAAGAAGAAGAAGAAGAAGAGGAAGAAGCACCTAAACGTCATACCACAATTTCATGAAAAAGCCAGGCTCCACTTAATGAAAAATTGCGCAAAAATTCCACCAAAATCCAGAATTATTATTATAAAATAATATAATTTAACAATCATTATTAAAAACACTTTCATACATGTATTAAGCGAACTAAGACTTATAATGCAATTTTGTTGCCGCGTTTTTTCCTACTCCTACAAATGTCAAATATACTGCGTGTTCACACAACCCTTTGCGAGGAGGAATTTGCGTTCGTCTTGTGAGCATTTATGCGCTGTATATTAATCGCTCACATTTTGCAGCTTGGAAATTACGCACAATTGGTTGTATTGAAAATAAAAGAAACGTTGGAAATAAAATAACTTTGGATGTTAAAATCTCTATTGTGTGAAGATGCGTCTCACTGGGGGGTCCACTCGGCACAACGTTTCAGTGAACCTGGAGGTTAACATAGACAACAGCGCACCCTAGCGGTCCGAAGTGGAAACGCGCACCTCTCAGCTGAACTGAGCGACTCCCCTGCGTCCCGCGCGATTCAATATAACCAGCTTTTATGCAAAAAAGAAAAATCTGAAACCATGCGTTTCGGCTTTTTCCAGCTATGAAAATAACCGCACACTATTTTATAAACATTAAAATTGTAATCTTTCATTAAAATTTGCTGACCAAAATTGGCAGCTGTATGCGTTTGTTCATTTATCGTGACGTAAAGCGAGCAACAAATTCAGTAACAAAATAGTTTTAAACGAAGGGCGGACGAAACTTGTAAAATGTCCAGACGTCCGTGAGCCACTGAGTTGTAACCATGAGATGTCTGCTGATGTGCTGCAACATGTGGTAAAAATTGTCGAAGAAACCTTGCTGCATCGTGCTAAGTTTTAACAGCAGCAACATTTATTACTAGTAGTAGTAATAAGAATAACAAAATAATAATAATATTAATAATAGGGGGAAAATTAAGCAAATTCACAGGGACAGCTACACGTTTTAAACATTTTGTCTTTTAAAAAGCAAACATTAGAAAAGTAAAAGTCTTAATTATTCTACGTGTATTTCTTCATTATAGAAAAGAGAGTGAAATGACTTTTGAATTCGGCCGCTCGTTTTCCTTTATCGTTCAGCTCCGTTAGGCCTCCAGATTCAGAAGAAATGACTGCAATAAATCTTTACGAGGTGTCAATAATCTAATGCAGCGGCGCCAATAATTCATGAATGAAATGAACGGTACAAGTTGGGTGGAGGAGGCGGGGGCAGGTGTCGCCTCACCGTTCGCAGCAAAAAAGAAATAAAAAGAAAGAAAGCGCAATAAACTGGCGCCACTGCCGCCGCAGCCGAAGAAACCGCCGCAATGGCGCGAACGCGACGCGCCTGACCCGAAATCGCGGCGAACAGCGGGAATCTAATGATGTTTTGCTCTGCTGCTCAAATTGGCGTTTGCGAAACAATGGCTGTTTTTGCGCACCTGTGCCGCGTTTTCTCCACGACTCCGTTTGGAAACAAACGCGCGGGGAGCGGAGGAATTGCGCTCACGCATTCATCATTTCACGCGCGCACCGAGCCGTTTAATTCCCCGCTAACCGACCGTATTTGCCCCCCCATCCGAACATTAATCTCTGCCGGTTTAAATCCCAGCTGTGGCGACCTTGAAACTTTGGGAGGGGAGAAGGGTGGAGGCTTTCATGGTTCACGGCTTTCTTTCATGTGCAACTTTTCAACGGAACGCGAACTGTTGCGCCGCGCAGTTTCCAACGCCGCGAATTAAAACGCGGTTGGTCGTAGATCAAGCGAAACTGATTTATTTATACATTTGTACATTTTCTTGGTATAATTTCACGGCGTCCACCCTGCCGTCCACGTCTACTTCTTGCAAAGTTCAGAGGATCCCGTCGAATCGTTTCATGACTTAAGCAGAAGAAACGCGAGCTCCGGCACCACGTTTATTTGGCTTCTGCCGCCCCCTGCCGGTCGCTCCCCGCAAACGCGTGACTTTCCCGCTGTTACGTAATCGCCCCCGCGGTGTATTGTGGGAGAGCCGGAAGTGGCGGGCGCGTGCCGGAACCGGTCCGAACGGGTGGGGGAGGCGGTCGCGATGAGCGCCCGGTAGCGGTGGCCTCGGTCCTCAGCGATGCCGCGGCCGCTCTGTGTGTCTGCGGGCCTCCGCTGGCGCTCGGTTCTCGCGGCGGCGCGCTGCGCGTCCCCGTTCCCGTTGTGCCCCCGCCAGGCAGCGTCGCTCGCCTGGAACCCGGCGCCGCGCTGGGCTGCACACGGGAGCCGCTTCTACGGCACGAACGACGGGAAGGAGCCGGAGCGGGAGGCCCCCCCGCGGGTCATCGTGGTGGGGGTCCCGAATCCGCTGACGTGGCTCAGGAACAAAATCCTCACTTTGCTCATTAAACTCTATTTCGACATAAACATCTCCTCGGCCGAGTTCAACAGGGGCGCCAAGCAGGTACGCGCACGTCTCTTTGTTTGTTTGTTTGTTTGTTTGTTTGTGAAAGTAATCCCCCCCCCTCCTCCTCCATTGTCCAGGCGCTGGTCCACGTGTCCACGCTTATGTCGCAGGGGAAGTTCGCGGATCTACGCGGTCTGGTGTCCAGCGAGGTACAAAACGCCCCCCCCACCCCCCAGCGGGGTCTTTTTTTCAACACCGCCCCCCACCCAGCTCACCCCCCCGTGACGTTGCAGGCTCTGGACCGCGTGAAGACCAGGTGCGAAGCGCTCACCGAGGAGCACAGACGGGGTCTTGCCGTCTTGTTGGACGACATCATCTTCTTGACCCCCGAAGATGTGTCCCTGTTTTACGACAACAAAGGTGACGGATCCACCCCCATCACTCATAGGAGAGGGGGGGAGGGATGGATACACTTTTGGGCATTTTTCAGTCAGAAGACATTAAGAAAAGAATTGCAAATATTGTCGTTCAGCACTTATTTGTACTTTGTTGCTACTGACCTATATTTTTAAATTTCTGATAATCTTTTTTTTTTTTAATCTTTGTAGCTTTTCAGTTTATTTGTCTAAATATTCTTCCCACTGTTATGTGAACTGAAGACGTGTATACTTGCTGTGTATGGGTGTACGACAGCAGTCCGTTCTTGGTTCTGCTCCATTCATATGTCAGGTAATTTGGGGAGTTGTGGGGTCCAAACAGACCTTCCCCAGTTTGATGGGTTTTGTCTGCACTGGTTTTAGTCCCCGTTTTGGAATCGGCCTTCGGTTCTGCATGCTGTGGTTTAGGTATCCATTTCTGGGCCTGCGGAACCGCTGCCTCTGTTTACTGCAAAGCTGGACCTCAGAACCAAAACAGTGCCAAATCAAGTTAGGCTGTCATAACGTGACGGCTCTCCTTCTTCTCTGGCAGGCAGGAAGTTCTGCTATGTCCTCATGAGGTTCTGGTACCTGTCAAGCGCAGACGTCCCCGAAGACCAGGAGAGTACCTTGGTCATCAAGGCGACCGACAGAGGAAGTGGTCGTACATCCAGGAAGATAGTGACGGCCGCCTACGAGTGGGTCTCGTCGCCGCAATGTTTGTTTTTGTTTAAGCAGAACCACAGGCACAAAAGAGAATTCATTGTTTATATCATCATCCCCATAAAGAGCACGGGTACAGTAACAAAATAGAATTTTGATAGACTGTCCAACGTCCCACTAACATTATGATGATGATTATTATGAAACAACCTGTCAGGTACACAGTAGGTTTGATGAAGTTGTACAGCCTGATCCATGACCTCCCCAAATGAAGAGCCAGGGCTTGTGAAAGGATCTTGTAGTCAGTTGTCAGAAGTGAGACCGGGCGCTAGTTCTTTATCTCCCGTAAGTCTCCCTTCTTAGGCAGTAAGGTGATGACTGCCCTAGACAGTTTGTCGGCAGAAACCCTCTGGTCAGACTGTCATTCAACACTTTGAGGAGATCACCCCCAATGACTGCCCAAAATGACTTATAAGAAGCTTAGGTAGAGAAGAAGCTTAGATATAGCGAGTTAGCGGCGGAAGTAGGCGGGCGGGGAACGCGAAGGTGAGGCCAATTGAAGTCGGTTGTCGTGGGTTTATAGCCCGATCCACTTTGAATTTGTTTCGCGAACTCGGTATTCGGGGGCGAAAGTTGCAACGGGCGGTGACGGAGTTGTTGCAGGCTGCAGAGCAAGAGGACCAGCGCGGATGGTGGTGGGGCGGCGAAGCGATGAGCAGGTGGGTGCTGGCAAAGCATTAGCACGTAGGTGTCATGGCGGCTAGTGTATTAGCGTATAGTTGTTAGCGCATAGGTGTGATGGCGGTTAGCTGTTAGCAGGCAGTGTAGTTGTTGAGAAGCGCAATAAAGTAAAGTAGGTGGCGAGGGGCTTCTTCCTTTGAGACGGCGGGTAGAAAGAGCGGTGAGGGTGAGGACGCTGAGGTAAAAAGTCGGTAATGTGAGAAGCGGCAGGGTAATGGAGGGGAGCAGCTCCGGGACGCCTGAGCCGCAGTTGAGCCTTCTGGAGGTGTCGTGGGCCTCACGCGACGAAACGCCGACAAAGGAAGGTGCCGGCTTGATAACCCCGATGAGATGACGCGCCATTGCTGCGCCACGTCACGGTTGGCATTATAGTTGGTGGACGCTAGTTTTAATAAGATGGCCGGTGTGTAGCGGATTGTAGGCGTGCGGGGGGTTAGGACGGGTTATATGGGCATTAGGATCCCCTTTATAAACCAAGCTCCTGGTATTTGGCACTGTGTGTGTTATATGAACCTAAAATTCAATAGGCAGGCCATCAAGGCCAGGGGACATCCCATTTTTCATGCTTTGTAAGGCAGTATTGAGTTCGCCTAGTGTAAGTTCCCCCTCAATGCCTACGAAACACTCCCCTGACCTTTGTCAAGCCCTTCAAGAAACCTCTCACCACCCCGTCATCACAAACAGTTTCACTGGTGTACAAGGTGGTGTAAAACTCCACCGCTCTGTTCCTTATGTCACTGTCGCAAGTCAGCTCTTGCCCAGAGGCAGAAAACAGAGAGCGTATGAATTTGTTCTGACCGTTCTTCTTCAAACTGAAGAACTTCAAGGAAGCATCCATATTGAGCGCATTCTGGAATCGCGAGTGAACCAGATCCCCCTGAATTTTCACACCCAACAGGTTGTTCAGCCTGTCTTTTTTTCTTTTGGGAATCTCAGTATATTCTCGATTTCCCATGGACTTCAGCAAAGCCTGGAGATCCATTATTTCAATTTCCAGATCTCTTAAAGACCTAGCAATGTTCCTGGTGATGTTGAGAGTGTACAGTTGACACAGTTGTTTAAAACCTTCCCATAATCCCACCTCTGCTGCAAGGAAATATAATCGCTTTTACGAAAATCCTCCAAAAAAATTTAAACCATCCCTAAAGCGTACGTCGCTCAACAGAGAAGTGTTGAAGTGCCAAAAAGCACTCCATAATTTAAGTCTTCTAAAAAAAAAAAATGGTACAGGTGACCAAACAGGGGTCAGAAAAACCCACTGGAACAATATTGGCAGCTTTAACGGCGTTCGTGCTGCATCGTAACACAAAATCTATCCAGTCTGACTGAGGAGATAAACTCCTCCCTCACCTGTGACCAGGTATACTGCTTAGTATTTCCATGCAGCAGCCTCCATGCATCGTGTAGATCATGCGTTTGAATCGCTTTAAGAAGCGCGTGCGATGATGGAACATGAGGATCTGCATAATTCTTATCAAGGCCGTCGTTCGCTGTGCGATTAAAAGCACCTCCAAAAAACAAAAAAATGAGTAGCAACATTCTTTAAAACATTGTTCAGGGTCTGAAAAAAAAAAACACTTTCGTGTCCCACAACAGGTGCATACACATTCACAAAGCAGAAACCCATGTTTTCATAGCTTGCATTTACAAGAATGCATCGGCCAGATAAAAGCGTTTGTCACATTACAGGAAACGGGAAGGAAGCGGCTGGACAGTAAAACCCCAACCACTCACATTCAACCTGTGACTTAAAAACACGCTCCCCTTCCATTCCCTTTACCGGTCTTATTTCATTTTTACTATCACTGTGCGTTTCTTGTAAAAACAGTACATCGGGGCATTTCTGCTCCATTAGTTCAAAAAGTTTTGCACATTCAGAGACATCCCTGGCACCATTAAGATTCAGTGTATCGCTCATAGGAAAAGTATATTAAGAAGCAATAACACAGACTGTCTTGTTTTCAGCCATCACACTAAGGCTGTCGTCTTGCACTGTATCAATGTCATCACTTACTAAAAGAGATGCTATCAGTTCCACAGCTGGTTTATCAGAACCGCTGGAGGGTGCAGGGTCCACTGTTAAATCTACCCCACCACTCGCTCCCTGCAAACCCCCATCAGCCTCTCCCCTTACCGACTCAGCATTCTGTGATTCTAGCACTGCTTCCTTTTTCTGACAGTCAGAACAGACTCTTTTCTCAGGAAATGCCCGAATTAAGTGACCTTCCTGGCTGCACCCGAAACACTTCGTCATGCCTGATGGGGCGAAAATAACATAGTCAAAGTCATCGATTCTAAATTTTAACACCCGGTTTAGGTCTTCATTCATATCTATCAAAATCATAAAAGCCCGACGTCTAAAAGACACCACACATTTCAACGGAGGGGATTTGCATATCAACGAAATCATTTTAATCGGGGACACCATCGCTGTCTGTGTTGGAAAAGTTGTTTCGCTAGCACCTCATTCTTCAGGAGTGGGGGTACATTGGACAAAATTGCCCTTTTCGAGGGTTGAGCAAGCGGAAGAACGGGTGTCAGTGTTTTGTGTAGCACAACCCCATTTTCCACCAGCTAGCGAATTTTGTCAGTGATATCCAGAAAAACTACAACAGCCCTGTTAGTACAGGAAGCCGATCTGATGCCGGCATGACCCACCACCGCCAAAACACGATCCTCCACCGAACAAGGAACCACAGGAACCATTTTTATTGAATGCCGCCTTGTCAGCTGTTCAAAACTCATTTTGGTCAAAGAGAGCACAGCTGACCAGTTGGATTAGTCAGTTTATCATCCCAACCACCAATGAAATAAAAAAGAAAATTAGTAGCCAAGTCAGGTTGAAACTCACTCAGCAGTGACTCTCACTCCAGATGCTCACCAGAGACAGGGGCGCTTTAAATGGTAGAAGTGGCAGGCAGGAACTCTGCTGCTGTAAAAAAAAAAAATAAATAAATAAAAATAATGTGCTCGGTTTCACGTGTCCATGAAAGGGCTGAGTGACATCATGTGCGATGTAAACTATTAATATCTCCAGATATTAAGAACGTTGCTTTTGCAGCTACGAATGGAGCTCCGATGAATGCACCTGGTTTCATGTGTTTTTGAGGTTGTAGAGGGGCTGAATGACGTCACAGCCTGGATGAAGACTTATATCTCAAAAACAAAAAGAGCGCAAATCCAAATTTTTGCAGCACAAATGTAGCACTAACAAACAAAGCAAAAGTTTTTTGCGCTTGTGCTGTTTGTACGGCGGCCAGCTTCATGCAGCCCCTTATAGCACTTCAGTACGGAATTAAACAGATGGGCTTTCACTGCTCCTTTTGCTGTAATATTAAAGCATACGACCGAGGTCACGACCCTAGGTTTGCTGCTCCCAAAGTGATCGTTTCAGCTGGAAAACTCGGATTAGATGTGGGACAACAGCAGCCGACTCGGTGCGGTAGGAACAGATGGAAAGGAGGAACAAGTGAGGGAGAAAGAAGAGTGAATAGGTGAAGGGAGAGGGAAACGTCAACCTGGAAACAAAGTCAGGGTGGGTTTACCAGTTAAGCAGGTAAAAAAAATTGCTTATATGTTTTCTTCTGTCACGGAAGGTTCCAGATGGAGCTGGCGGACGGCCTGGACCATGAGTGGACCGTCACCAACATCTGGCACTGGAAGCAGCTGGAGTGAGTGGACACTGGAGAGCGGCGTGGCAAAGTGTCCTTAGAGACGCCTCGGATGCTCAATATTCACGCATTCAGTTTTTCCCTGCTGGCTTCCATGTCTGTGTGCCATTTGGCATTTTGCTCAAGACCTCGACCCAGAAAATGTTTTGTCGCTTTTTACCCCCTCCACACTTTATTTTAGGTTGTTTATACTTTTTAAATATAGTAGGAGCTCCACCTGTACATAAGCTGCGGCCAGAGCTGTACAGCGCAGAACTGATGTCCTTGCAGCACAAAAGTTCCAATTTTGGTGCTTTTTCTGAAAAACAAGGTGCATTTGTTGGCAGCACGTGAGCATAAACAGACCAGGACTGCATACTAACAAACCAGAAACCTCCCGCTTAACGTGTTAAACCCAGCGAGGTTCATGTGTTTCATATACTGCAGCGAGGTGTCCTCTTGAGGCCCTTACCTCAGTTGCAGTATCAGCAGGAAAAAGTGAAACTCTAAGCAGTTTGTGAGACCGAGTAAAACCATAAGCAACTACAAGTAAAACTGCTGTATGTTTTTCATCCTAAAGTGGAGCTGGCATTTTGCTGTGTGAGTGCACTTTTTCTCCAAAGGCACAGATTTAATTCAAACTTTAAAGATTTGTATTATGGGACCGATCAATGGAAGTATACAGGAAGTGTGTGTTTTGAAACCCTAGCAAAGCAACTTTAAAAGCCCCGCCAGACACATTTGTATTAAACTTGTAAACCTGCTCAGTCAATGTCGGTTAGGAGATACTTGATAGTGAGACCACAGTCAACTGGAATTTGTATAGCAGAAATATCGAATCCTTTCCACTTACAGTAGTTTACCCCAGGGAATGGTGTGCTGTACTGCATATGAGCAGGATGAGACCGAAACTGCTTCTGATGTTGTAGATGGTTTTTTTCCTCCACTTTTTTCCATCAGGTTTGAGCTTGGTGTCAGGAGTGGCCTCCCAAATTCTCACTTTAATGTTATAAGCTTTATTATTCCACAGTTAAAATCCTCTGAGGAAATGAATCCGAATACCTTCGGTTTTTCTCAGTGAATTAACAGTCAAGCAGCCAACTATTTAAATGCTCAACAGAAAAGGTGTTGTACCTATTTTTATTTCACAGTGTTTCCTCAGCTGATTTACACCCCTTGGTTTCAGCAGCCATCACAACTCAGACAGAATCATTAGTACTAAGCACCAGGGCAAAGCATACATCATTAACACTGTAAAAGGTGGTATTACTGTCTCCTGAGTTATGGGTTGTTCAGCAGAAAAGTTTCTGCCAAATGAATAAACGTAATACTATCTCAAGAATCCACCTTAACGTGCCTACCTTTAGGTCCAACAGGTGTACAAGAGCCGCCCGTAATACCAACTTAAAAATGACTGAACAGGGTGACTGTTTCTACCCTAAATCTTTTTGTTGAGTTGTTGCACAGGCAGTGTTAACAGCTAAAGATTCTATCTGCATGCATGCTGTAAAAGAACACGGTTTTGCTCATTTATGATAATAATGTTATTCAACGCAAGTGCCAGCCAGTACAGTGCTGTCATTAGCAAAGAAATAGCAGTCAAATCGCAGCTACGCAGTGCTGTAAAACGTGTTATAGGACCTGAGAATATTCCATCTCTGAATAAAATTAAGTGTAACAAATAGAAAATTGTTAATAAGCTCGAACTGCCTTTAGGGCCTCCCTGAAGCTCTCCACGCAGACTTCTCCTCTTGGGTGCTTCATGGATGCCAGTTTCCAGGCCTCCTCAAACAGTTCATCACCGATGTCAATATTAGCTGCGTTGCGGAATATCCGAGCAACCTGAAAGAGAGAAAGGAGTAATGGGGGAGTCTATCCTAGAATCATTTGGCACTTATGCTACACCCTGCCGGGTGGCCACATGCACCTTTACACACATGCTGTGGACAGTTTAGAGTGAACAATCCAGCTCAGCTGACACTCGTGTTTGGACTGTGGGAGGACACCCACACAGACTGAGCTGGATTCGAAGCAGTAAGCGTCAACCGGCTTCGACAGCAGAGATCACAGCTGTATTTCGACAGGTGAACCACAGCAGGACAGGTACCTCCTCTCTGGTGCAGGAGGTGAGGTAGTGCTCTTCGTAAACCCCGTTCAGGGAGGACCGTGTGGGGTACAGCAGGCCGTAGGCTGTTGACTGGTCCCCGTAGTTGGTCCAGTCACCAATTCGCTTCACTGGAGGGGCTATCAAATCTGTACGAACTGTGGGGATCCCATATGTGCGCATTTCTGTGGAGAAAACATTCACAATAAATTTATATGAATAAACTGGTAAATTATAAAGACCGCTACTATTTGGCTGTTGAGAGAAACGTTGAAAATCTCGTTCCGATCTTCGGGCTCGGCTGTTTGGGAATCAAATGAAGCAGGAAACCATTCTCGTATTTAACCTTGTGGAACAACTGAAGAAGGTTAAGGACATATGAACGCACAGTTGCAAAATAAAAGTCTTATCCTTTCTAGATACGGGAAGATTTAGGTTTGTTGTACTTACTGGCAGCAGACGGACCTCCCACGATGGCCCGTATCACCGACGAGGATATTACAGCACGCTGTGCTGCTGGTTTGGGTTGGGGCACAGTCCTGGCAGACTTAAGCCCACTGCCCACATCCACTGCCTCCGGTTGCACAAACTTATCTGGTGCCTCCAACACCACAGGGGGCGCCATTGCATCACCTGCGCCTTCAGCCGTCTGAGCAGCAACAGGGCCAGAACTGCGCGGATGTGCTGCAAGGGCGGCAAAAAAAAAACACTTTCTACAGAGCCCTTCTGAAGCCAAGAAGTTCCATAAATTCAGGATGCCGTGAAAATCAAATCAAATGCGTTGTTAAAAAAGGGTGTTAGTGCCATTGCCTAAAAGAATTTAGATTTTGAATTTATACAGTTTGAAAAGTGCAGTTACCTTTGCGAATCTGCTCCACCAGCTCAGGAGGGACTGCCTTCTTCCAGTTGAGGAAATTTGTGAATTCCGTGAAGTTTATCTGCTCGTCTTTATTGCCGACACAGAGCTCCACCAGGCTGTCGAGGACTGGGGTGTTGATGTCGAGGTTGAACTGCAGGCACACACTGTGCAGGTCTTCCTTGTCGATGAACCCCTGGCCTGACTGCCAACCCGGAAAGAAAGCAGCGGTCAGCGTGGCATCTGTCTGCTGGCCTTGGCATTAATGCACTGCGGATTTCTGATAAACTTTCACGCTTTTTTAAACATTTTTGACCAGTTTTAAATAATTGTTTATATTATAGATTCATATGTCCTTTTTCAGAAATTGTACCCACAATGCACAGGACATAAAGCATGGGATGCCAGTCTATCACAGAACACTTAAATCTGCAAATATTCTTCCTCACAGCCATTAAGAAAATAAAGCTGAACTTGTTTGTTCTTTATGCACAGCCACAGACTTTAAATTTGTCACACGGTTGCTTCTCATCCCAAGTGAGGTTTTTGCGCAGTTAAACACGCACCATGGTGTTACGCACATTAGTAATGGGTGCCTCCTGGCAATTCATAGCTGATTTGCCAAGATGAAGACAAACTGGCCATTTTGCACCCACCAGGAAGGGGTGATGGGGGGGTTGTGCTGGAGGAGGCACCCATACAGGCAACAGGGGAGTACCTTGTCATAGTGGCTGAAAGCTTGCAGCAGGCTACTAAACTTGTTGAAGTTGGCCTTCTTAAGGTGCTGGCGCACAGCAGTGACAAGAGCCCACCGTTTGTCAGGGTCACTCAGGTAGTCCTCAGCCAGCGCTGAGTTCAAGAGGTTACTGACACCTGAGGGGACAGATGTGGAGAAGGTAACTACAGCAACAGTGGATCCATATGCAGCCTTTATTACTCTGCAAACTTCAAACAAAACAAAAATCAACAATGGGCAAAACCAGAGATGTCAAGAGGAGCCTAACTGAAGGAATAGTTGCTAGAACAGAACTAGCAACTATTCCTAGTGAATACTGTAAATGAAAGTCTGCAAAGTCATATTCAGTTCCTTTCATAGGCTGGGAGTTTATTCAAACAATTTTTGGAGGTGTACTTGGTTCCCTTCGAATTTTGACCAACAGCTTTGGTCTCACCAAGATTGGTGCCTGAACCTGGTCTTTGGCACTGTTTCTGGGTTCAGGTTTGGTTGCTTCAGCGACGCAAGGTGATGGCTGTATTTCTCAGGAGACGCAAGATGGGGCAACTCAAGAGGTGTACTTTAAGCTAAAATTTGAGCAGGACAGATGCACCTTTGTGTATCCGTGCTTGGAATTGGACACAGACACACATGAACTTATTGACGGAACAGAACTGTAAGAACAGAGAAGGTGGAGTAAAACATGTAAACGTACACTATGTGGACAAAAGTATTAGGACACACCTCTTAATTATTGATTTCAGGTGTTTCAACCAGACCCATTGCCACAGGTGTATAAAATCAAGTGCCTATCCATGTAGTCTCCATTTACAAACATTTGTGAAACAAAATGGGTCATTCTGAAGAGCTCAGTGACTTCAAGTGTGGTACTCTGATAGGATGCCACCTTTGCAATAAGATGGTTTGTGAAATTTCATCCCTGCTGGATATTCCACGGTCAAGTGGAAGTTTTAATGGAAAGTGGAAGTGTTTAGGAACAACAGCAACTCAGCCATGAAGCGGAAGACCACGTAAAGTCACAGAGCGGGGTCAACAACTAAGGTGCATGGTGCATAGAAGTTGCCAACGCTCTGCTGATTCCATAGCTGAATAGTTCCAAACTTCCACTGGCATTAATGTAAGCACAAAAACTGTGCAGCGGGAGCTTCATTGAATGGGATTCCATGGCCAAGCAGCTACATACAAGCCTCATATCACCAAGTCCAATGCCAAGCGTCAGATGGAATGGTGTAAAGTGCACCGCCAGTGGACTGTGGAGCAGTGGAAACGTGTTTTATGGAGTGACGAATCACACTTCTCTGTTTGGCAGTCAGATGGACGAGTCTGGGTTTGGCGGATGCCGGGAGAATGTTACCTGCCTGACTGCATTGTGCCAACAGTCAAGTTTGGTGGAGGAGGGATAATGGTGTGGAGCTGTTTTTCAGGGTTTGGGCTGGGCCCCTTACTTCCAGTGAAGAGCAATCTGAATGCTTCAGCATACCAAGATATTTTGGACAACGCTATGCTTCCAACTTTGTGGAAACGGTTTGGGGAAGGCCCTTTTCTATTCCAGCATGACTGTGCCCCAGTGCACAAAGCAAGGTCCATAAAGACATGGTTGGATCAGTTCGGTGTGGAAGAACTTGACTGGCCCGCACAGAGCCCTGACCTCAGCCCCATCTAACACCTTTGGGATGAACTGCAACGGAGACTGCGAGCCAGGCCTTCTCGTCCAACATCGGTGCCTGACCTCATAAATGCTCTAAAGAATGAATGGACACAAATTCTCACAGAAACACTCCAAAATCCTGTAGAAAACCTTCCGAGAAGAGTGGAAGCTGTTATAGCTGCAAAAGGGGGACCAAATCTGTATTAAAGTCTATGTATTTGAAGGCAGTGTCATTAAAGTCCTTGTTGGTGTAATGGTCAGGCATCCCAATACTTTTGTCCATATAGTCTACATCAGGTGGAGAGGTGAGTCTAATGCTTTACAGCAAGAGCACCAAAGGGAGTGCAAGCTGGAGACGGGATGTCTTGAAATAAGTTAAATAATCAATCTGAAATGAAACATTAAAGATAAAAAAAAACATGTACTTACCAAATTCAGACCGCAACAAAATTCCAAATGTGTGATCTTCTGGAACATTCATAGTGTCGGCAAGTCTATGAAGAAGCACCTTCTGTGAGGCCTGGGTCACTTCTTTCCATTGAATATCATATATTAAAAACGGCAGATGGCTTACGGGTCGTGGACTTTTCCAATCTGCGGCTGGGTCCTCTCTCTGAAGTCGTCGCAGTGCTTTGACACTAACTTCCCATCATTTTGCCTGTGAGGAAGATTCCACAAACATACAAACTCACTAGCAGCACAGAATGCAGATCTTTGTTCACCGATTTGCACGGAGCGGAATTAACTTTTTCCCATGATGCCTTATAGATCAAGTATCTCCTACTGTGTCTTGTGGCTTATTGGCTTAGGCCAGGGATGCATTTGCTCTTACAGCCACTGGAGGGTCTTGGCCACTATCCGTCCATCGCTGTAGTTTGGAGTAGGAACCCCAAAACGGTGGTCCTTCCCAACGTGACTCCAGTTGTACTTGCGGTCGACCTGCTCGCCTAGTTGGGACAAATTGTGTTACAGCTCTTGCTATCTTCTGATCTGACCACCCATCTCTTATGATCCTTATTCCACTCTATTGACTTTTTCCCAACATCCAAACCAGAACGTGGAACCCGCAGACAACTTATAAGAATCTCTTTGCATCCAACCCTCCTCTGTGGTCTCTGCAGTAGAAGCTTATCTGCAGGAATCTAGTCAGCATCAATCTATCCCATTCCTTCTCTTTTACAGACTAAGAAACCTTCTCTGGACTCAAGTTCAGTCCAAAGCTAACCAGCCTCTTTCTTCCCTTTCTATCCCCAAACCCTTCAGCATGGTATTTACCAGCAGTTATTCTCACTTCAAGGAAGACCTCAAAGCACTGCGGAGAGTGATCTGGGTGGCAGAACGCTGCACCAGATCTGATCTGCCACCTCTGCAGGATATTTACACTAGGAGATGCAGGACCAGAGCGACTAGGATCATCGGTGACCTGTCTCATCCCAGCAACCATCTGTTCGACCTGCTGAAATCAGGCAAACGTTTCAGAAGCATTATGACCAGAATGGAGAGGCTCAGGAGGAGCTTCTATCCACAGGCCATGAGACTTCTGAACCCAGACATGCCATCACATTCCTTGCCAACCAGAGTCTACAATATTCACTGAACTCTCCCCTCACTGTCACTGTCCCCACAATGTCACTTTAAAGTTTAATTTATTTGTTTTATTTGTTTATTTATTTATTTATTTATTTACTTATCTATTTGTTGTTTGTTTGTTGTTTTCTCAATGTTTGTTTGTTTGTTACTTGTGAAATGGAGCCACGCACAGTCTCATGTTGAATCAAGGTACATTTCACTACATGGTATACTGGGCAACCATGTATGTGACAAATAAGTTCTTTTGACTTTTGACACTTCTTTTCCACAAAAGATCTACTTTACGTTTATCAGTCTGGTTTCAAACTTGACCGTTATCCTAAGGCTGCCCATAGCCTCAGCATAAAATTCATTACATCTACTAGAACTGCCATCCTTTCTTCTGCTCTTATTGTTCTCAGCCCTTCTGGCACATTAGACATGGTCATCCATGGTGTCCTCCTCGTACTGCTAGAACAGCTTGATATCAAAGAACCACCTCCCTCTCTGCATTTGCATTTAATGGTTCAGCTGATGCTACCCCTTTTTTACAGCTGGGTAATGGATCCAGTAGCTTGCTCCACGGTACTGCAGCAGGAGGTGAGATTCAACTTCAAATACAATGGCTATGGCTCCAACCACTGTGCTACCTGCTGCCTCTGACCCGCAAACTCTCTCAACAGGTGTTCCAAAGTGCTTGGTGAAGGGCCCCTTAGTCTCCCTCCTCTATACCACCTTTGGTCATCATCTCTTAGGGGTTCACCTGTCACTACCAGCAGAAGACACATCTTTTCCTCTCTCCTCCCAAATCGTAGACATGCCTGATGTCTCTACCTGAAAGACTAAATGGCAACTACAAATCATCATGTCTAAAATTGAAGTCTTCCCCCTCCCTGCATTTTCACCTGCCAGATTACAGTTGACAAGACTGAAAATTATTGGCACCCAAGTACCTACAGGACCTGAACAATCCCTACATTCCAGAATAAAACACTGGACTCTTCCACCCTTGGTTGTTTGGCTCATGAGTCCAAAACCAAAATCTCCCCAGTTCTCAGTCCTGATGAGTTGGAATCGACTCCCTTTCTCTCTTGAGGCTGCTGAATCACTCCCAGTGCTCACAAAGAGTCTCAGAGCCCAGCTCTTACGGATGCATATCTCTTTTCATTTCTCTTTGCCTCTTGGAGAAAAGCAATCTACAAAGCGCCTAAACCCGAATGCACAGTTCAGCATAAAACAGAACCAAACATTTGCTGTGGGTACTGAACTTACCGACAAAGTATGCATTGTGGGACTTGATGTATAGCTGGTGACTTTCTTCAGCTTCTTTCTCTACCTGCTCCACTGTCTTTCGGGGATTAACAATCTCGCCTGCATTTATAGCTGCACAAATATAGAGCAAACACCTTAATTGAAGCTTACATTGCATAGTCTGTATGAATGCAAATATAGAACATTCCAGAATAAAATATACCCAAGTCCTTATGCTGCAAATGTCCAGCTTGTACATTTTCAAACATATGAACATTTGTTTACATTTTATTTTTAATTTGTTGCTCACTTGCCATTTATCCTTGGTGAAGGCACTAACTTTGCGCCAATAAAAATTTCCCAGCTGTATAAACGGCCAAATAAGTAGCTTGAAATAAATAGCTTAGCATACAAAACTGACTGTTAGATGTGTTGGACAGTGGTGTTGCCTAAATAATTCTCACTGGTGGTCTTTTATGTGCTTTGTATTCACAAGGCTTAATATTTTATGAACGTTTTGAGTCATAAATTAATGTGTTTTAAGTAAGCTTAAAATTAATTTTCCTATTTCCAATTGTATTTTTCTTTGCCTTTCTCTTTTCTTTCATCTCTGTTTACAAGAGCAACCTGGCTCTCTCCATTCAGCTGAATAGGAGTGTGGGACCATCTGGATTAAACTAAATCCCACAGTGTGTACAACTCCACCGTGGATTTCATAAGCATGAGTGATAGAAAATCTGTTGAATGTTGTATCTTTATGTGATGAATTGATAAAACAATCACAGCTGAGTAGTTATTATTTAAAATTTTTTCTCACTTTATCATTTAGCGCTAATGTTTTTAAATAGTCTTCATTTTTTTATTTATTATAGCTACATGCAAGATTTTTATGGAACCTAACCAATAAATAAATTGAAGTATGTCTCAATTTATTACTATTTTCTTTACAGCATTACAAAAATTAGGGTGAAAGTGACCGGATGCTGACAAATGTTCCATATGTTGTTTGGGTTTAATGAAAGATGACAAAGTAAAAGTCCTGCAGAATTTCACCCGCAGTGTCCCCAGCTTCACATCTGGTGTGCCCAGGAGAGGCTGTGGGACAGTGCAATCCTGCACAGGACAAGCAGCTGAACAAAGCCAAATACATAGAAGTCTCACAGCAATTTTGAAAAAATTTATTATAATTTTATCTGTGGTTTCTATGGCTCTTTGATTAAGTGAACACCGGTACTTTTAGGCTTTTAAACTGTGCAGTATAGTTACATTTATGAAGAAATAAAGTTATGAACGGATTTACCGTTGCAACTGTGTTGCTAAGTAAAGGACTGAGTGTACAAGCCAGCCAAGGAAACAATTAAGACACTTGGGTGACCTTCAGGGGTTATAAATGGCTTAAACTTAAAAGAATAGATAAATAAAGAACAAACTGTAATAAATGTTATATCATGCCAGGCATTGCAAAGGACATGTAACTCACCACTAAACACTTTTTAATACAACTTTTATGCATGTTCAGGTTATCAATATCAAAATTATTCACTGCATAATTAGTTTGCTCTACCATCCCATGACAAAATCTTCATACTTAATTTCTAAAAAATAATAATTTCATAAAATCGACACACTGTGACTGTGTGCGGCCTGGTTTGAGGAAGACGAAAATTTACACTGTGTGGTTTTAGACCAAAACTGAAATTGAACTTACGTCTTCTTTGGGAGCCATTTTTAGAAACGGTGCTTTAATGAATAAATTTAACTCTGAAAATGACTTCACCAAGGTGCAGAACAGAACGCAACCCAAAACAGATCGTAGAATATTGGCTCACAATTGAGGATGTGGCTACCGTGTTCCCACAATGCACCGTGTCTCACAGTCCCCGCTCGGTGAAACTTTCCACGCGCAATTTATTGCCTCGAGTCCGGCGTAGCAGGCTGGACCGTTTGGCGGTAATCGGTATTAATGATAACAGGCCGGATACTGGGTGGCCGTATATCGGGGGATGAGTGTATGTTAAAATGACGGAATTAATCGCTGTTATCTTGAGCTCACATTGGTCCGACTTTACACCAAATGTCATTCTCTTGGTGTCCAGCCCTTTCGGAAGGCCAGGGCTCTGGTCATGTGACCTCTCAAGTGGTCCATTCTTGTGGCTGAAGTACACAGCTTCCTGCAGCTGCTGCCATTTGTGCTGATAGAGGCTCTTTGGTTTGGGGTTAATAACTAATCCCCCCTGTTGGACACAAAACACAACGTCTGTTACTTCACATCGCCCCACAGGACCGTGAGCAGCAGTCTGCAATACACTATCTACCTGGTCATATTATGACAGATTTTGCAAATGTATGCATAGCATGTCTAAGCCAGGTCCTGCCTCGCTCCCTGGGCTTGGTTATGAGCTTATTCGGGGAAAAAACAAGTACCAGGTGTGGCCAATTCAAGCAAAAAAGAGGCCCTTAAGATCTTTAAAACTTAAGAGTTGACTATTCTGGGAGACTTTGCGGCTGCTCAAAGCTGTTATTTTGCTTCCATACCCTCCTATTAATTGAGGTCATTTTCTTTTCCCTTCTTACTTTAAATTCTTAGTATGTAACTTTTGAGTTTTACTTTACAATAGCACAATATTTTCTAAGTATAATATTTGAAAAAAATAAACTTTGTCACAACTTCATCCATCCTCATTCCTTGCATGTCCTCGCATGCTACGCTCACAACTATGGTGCGGAGTACAGTTCTCAGGGTACAGGGAGAAGAATAGAATTGTTTACTGTAAAAGATAAGTCTCAAAAAAGGTGCAAATAACTCTTATTTATAAATTAGTATGTTCTAAATTATTTACAAGTTGTTTCTGGAATGAAACATGGTACATATAAAGGTAATAATTTCAGACAAGTAACAGAACCGCTTAAAAAGGAAAGCGATTTTTATGTACGGTGCTGCAGCGGGGATGACTCACTGGTGTGGAGGCCTTGGTGCGCACGCCATGGATCAGAGTGCTGGCAACCTCGGGATCGTCAGCCTTCCCGTAAAAAACCCGGATCTTTCCCGGCTCCGGACGAGCCGTGTTCATAAACTTCTTGATCACCGGTGGGGTGACAGGCTGCAAAACAGAGGCTGACTAAATATTTGGAGGTTTACTGAAGGGGGTTAAACACAGACTGAGTTCATTCTCTCTACCGCGCAGCACAAATGAGCTGCATGCAATGTTAGCGTAGCCTCGTGTCGATTTTTATTCAGGAAAAACCTTGTGGCACATAAAAGACCATCGGACAAACTCTGGCTGGTGCCCATCAGACCCCATAGGGGAGTACGCTTCTTCACGACCATAACGTTGTAGAGTAGAGGTGGGTTCCGAAAAATGAGCTCCGAAAGCCACGTTTGGTTTTCATCATCAGAAGAGGGAAGTAATGACTCTGCAATTTGTACTTAAGCAAATATTTGGAGAAGGTTTTGAGATTGACATTTTATAAAAAAGATATTTTTAAAAACAGTTAGTGTCACCCCTGCTCTTTCCTTGTGAGCCCTTCACATTGAATGTTCTGCCTTTCTCAAGTCAGCTGAAGTATGAACCATTAGCAAAACCTCTTCTGTGCCAGGCTGCCTCTCCTGTGGATCTCATTGGCCATCGTGAGCTGTCAGTCAAAGTCATTTTTACGGTGGACTGTTAGGAACATTGTTTAGCGTTGAGTTTAGTCTCAACTGACACTCGAGAAATAAACTCTGGTGAAAACAAAACACATTAAATTATGTTTAATAAGTTAACAGTGATTTTTTTTCCTATACTGAGCGGGTTGAATTTTATGTGGGTAAAGCACATCTTTATTTTTTAGCTACTTGGTGAGGCACTCCTATTAAATTTTTTAAGCAAATGAAAAAGAACAGTAAAAATGTATGCACCTTAAGATGATGACTTGTTTTATTTAAACGCACACAAAGTATTAATGTTGTAAGCTGCTTTAATTTGCTCATGACTGCTACTGAACGCTACCGAGTGAACGTCTAACTGTGGAACCAAGTGGTACAGAGTTCTGAAATATACGTCGATTAATATGAATTAATATTAATATGCTCATTTATGTGGATCATGAAGAAGGAACAGCAGCAGCGACACACAGAAGTGTTTTTTGAGTTCATTTTGTTATATTTTTCGACTATTTCTCCTTACTGCACCAAAATAGTATCACATTTTCAACACACGGGAAGTTGCTGCTCTTCTGTTTTGTAGCCTGCTTGCTATCTATAAAATACAAAACTGGACACTCAGGAGGATGAATCTGATTGTTAGAAAAATTCAGGGGTGCCACTGTTTTGTTCCCAACGGAGGTACCAACCGTCAAAGCACAGAAAGTGAAAATGGGGCGACGTGGGGGGGATTTCGCTCATATCAGCTATCAGATGAGCCTGTAAAAAGGCGAGTTGTTCACTACCTGCCAGCTTTCTAACCATAAACACAGAAATATGAATTAAAATAGTTAGAAAACAATGAACCAGCTACATAACTTGTGTTCAAGCTATTTCTTCTTACCATCTAGTTAATCGTCTTTATTGCCCAGGGAACCTAACCTGCACTTCCCGGGTGAGCTAAACCGATCAAATAAACTAAGCTCACAGAATGCGACAAATTTTTAAATGGTTTTGCTTTTCTTCGGATGCTGAGCATCTGAACTGCCCGGTCTTTTTCAGTGTTGCTATTTTGATAGTGAAACTGTGAATACTGCAGCAGTCAACGGCAAACACTTGCAGCCTAAAGGATGTTGGTTAAAATCCCGCAGTGCTGCTGCTGCTGTAATGCTTTTCGGTGATGTGTTTAACCTGAACGGCTCTGGTTCAAACGATGGGCTGTGGAAATGTGCAAACAGCCGTGAACATCTTTGGATAAATCACCGTTCCTGCTGTAATGCCTTTCATCGCGGCGTTTACCCTGAACTGATACAGTAAAAATGACCCAGCCGAATAAAACACGCATCGCTGTAAGAACATTAATGTGCAAACCATTTACAGAGGCCTTGGATGAGCATCAGATAAGAAATGGTTTAATTTAATACCCGGGAGGTTACGGTTTTTCACTTTGCGTTGTATTCGTCTCACTGACCTAACAGAGATTTTTTTTTTGTTTTATTGGTACGTCAGGTTTAATGTATTGCATATATACAGTATATAAAACTACATTTTTCTCAGCTTAATTTGGATGTTGAAGCTGTTAACTTTGTCAGAGGTTCTATCATTTATGAGTCTGTTTTGAATCCAACTACACTTGAGCAGTTTTATTGATCTCTACATTTTAAAGTGACAGCCATGCTCTTTAACTAGTATTAGTAGCTGTAATTTGACTTATATTAGCATTAGTAGCTGTGCTTTGACCAGTATTAGTAGATGTATTTAACCAGTATTAGTGGATGTGTTTAACTAGTATTAGTGGATGTGTTTAACTAGTATTGGTATCTGTATTTGACTCCTATTATTAGTTGTGCTTTGACCAGTATTAGTAGATGTATTTAACCAGTATTAGTGGATGTATTTAACCAGTATTAGTGGATGTGTTTAACTAATATTAGTGGATGTGTTTAACTAGTATTGGTATTTGCGTGTTGCTGTTGTTGACTGTCCACCTGTGATCATCGCGGCGTACAGACCTCTTCTTGTGCCAGCAGTCTGACGTGACAACAGTTTGGCTTTATTTGCTCCCTAAGAGGTCAGCTGAGGTGCAAGTTTACCCTGGGTGTTTTCTCCTGAAGGAAACTCTGCGATCTGTCATCCGTGGGTAACACCTTGCCCGCCTGGAGGGGACAACAAAGCAGTTCTTGTGGGAAGAAAAAACAATGTATTTAACTGCGCTCGCAATGATACTCCTTTTTCATAAATCATATTGTGGCGCGCCTGGGAATTATTAAATCATTTTCCAAAGGGCAGTAAACGCAGGCACGGCTATGGCGACCGCTCTGTCGTCAACTGCACACTCGCACGTCTAGGTTAACTCATACTGAGGAGCAGTTATTGATACTGAGTTTTAATATCCGTGTCGATGGGGAGCAACTCGGTCAACCGCGCAACGAATAACACAAGCATGTTTTAAATGAATACTGACATATTTCTACCATTATTATTATTATTATTATTATTATTATTATTATTATTAATAATAATTTTTTTTTTTTTTTTACTGTCATAAAAGGACGTGAATGTGAGCGTGAATACAAAACATTCATATACGTTACCGCTCGTATTTCTGGGAATCGATCTATGACTCTCCGCCGGTGGGTCGCGTTTCGCTGCAGCTGCCTCATATTTCGCGGAAAGTCACTTTTTTCGCGACGTGAAAAGCAATATTTGACTGACGACTTGTTTTGCTTCTGTTCTGGCGACCGCGGCCACGGCGATGGAATCCGGCTCGAGTTTAAAGGCCCGTAACTAAGCAACGAACCAGATGAAACTTTGCGTGTCTTCCGGTGGTTTGGAACTTTAGAACCAAGTGACGCGGACGTCATTTGCATCACATTTTGGGCTTGTTTGGCCTAAAAGCCATCCGTGATGGTTCGGCACAAGAGAAACCAATGACGGTAAATAGCTTTCGAACCATTTTTGTGCTGCCCAAGAGAAAGAACCGATTAAAGACACAGGAACAACAGGGTTTTTTAATGTCGTTTATTTAAACAATAATACAGAACATATTACAAACCAGAGTGTACGCGACGTATTCGGAAATATGGCAAGGGATGTACATTGTAATATAAGTGCACATTATACGAAGAGATTAAACAAAGTAAACGCAGTTAAAGTTTGTGTCGCTTCCTTGTTTTGCGATGTGTACATTGTTTTGCAGGTAGGTATTCATGTCAGCTTTCAAACGTTAAGTCATATTCTTTTCATACCATACGCAACTGATATACATACAGACTTATTTTAACATATGTTTGTAATTCAGTGCAGAAATGTTTGACCGCAGAGCAGAGCTGCAATACAGGAACTGTAGGCGTTATTTTGGTGGCCTGGTATAAGACACCAGTCACACATGGTGGCTTTCTGCACCTTTTGGGTGTTTGTGCCACAGCAGAAATTTAAGAAGCTATTACGTCCCTTTGTTTGTTCGCCTCAGGTGGAACTATTGGCAGGTACACCAACTTTGCTTATGTATTTGGTGGTTTAGTATTAGACAGGCCAAAGAAATACACGTTTAAATGTTTCTGCTGCTTGGCACAAGTGAAACTATTGAAAAGGTAATTCATATACTATTTTGTTTTTTTGGCAATAAGAGGAACCAATTACGTGCAGCAAGTAGCCATGTTTTGGTGGTTTGGCATGAGGGTTAGTGTTCAAGGTTTTCATTCTACACTTATACAAGAGGGAGCAGAATGTAGGTTCTCCTGGACCACAGTGAAAAACACACTAAACAGACAACGTTACGACTCAGAGCAACACAGACAATTTTGAGTAAATATAGATGAATAAACAGATGGGTAAATAAATAAAAAGGACTGATGCAAACAGTCAGCGACGGTGGCGGATCGGTCTCGGTGCTATCCGGAATTCAGCATTCTAACAGCCTGAAGGTGAAAATGTGTTCCTGAGTCTGATGGAGTTGGCCCACATGCAGGGAGCGAGAGGGGTCTGTAGTGATATTGTGAGCTCTCCTGACACATTGCTTCCTGTCCCGGTGATGGACTGGGCAGTCTTCAGCACCCACTGCTCAGCTTACCTTTCAGGTTGCCATACCAGACTAATGCAGGTGGCCATAATGCTTTATGGCACATCTGTAGAACCTGAAGAGGATGGGACAGCTAGTAGAACTCGACAACTGTAGGACATTTCTGTATATGTATTTTGTTGGTGTAAAAAAAGTCAAAAGAAACTAAAAAACAAGCCAACAAATAGCACGCCATTATTGATGTGGCAGCATACACCATATGCTTACAGAACCAGCGACAATGTGTTGGATGTTGGCCAGTAAGAGCAATCAGTTAACTGTTAACTATTTATAGTAACTGCAGGTTGACTGGCTCAGTATATTCTAGTGACAAAAGAGAAAATGTAAACATTATTGTAGTGTGGAAGCACAGGCTAAAATGTATGAAAGTAAAGTGGAAATTGTACTAGTCACCACTCTCTGCAACTGAAACGAGGCATTTATCAAAAAATGTGTCCGGAAAAACAGCCAGTTGTGTTACTGGATGTGATATTAAATAACACATTTCTGCTCGGCTCGGGGCGCATCAAGGGGGAGGGTTCGAGAGACCCGGATGCAGCAGCAGCAGCAGCAGCAGCAGCAGCAGCAGCAGCGGCGCTCGGTTTCCATCGGAACCCCGCCCCTCCCCAATCCCACGTAAAGGCGTCGCTACGTATTACGTCACGGCAGCGGGCGTGGCACCGCTTTGCGCTGTCTGAGGCGGTGCGCGGGGCGGAAGTGCTCGCCTACGTGACTCTCTTTCGCTCCGAGGGAGAAGTCGCAGCAGTGGCAGAGTTTGGCCGGAGCTCAAGAAAATATTACAAATTAAGAAATTTTCTTTCTTGATTAACGTCTTGTCAGCTTCGGAAACCCCGACTCGCCGATTTTGGTCGCTTCTCGCTATCAGGTGAGATAGCCGGCGGAGACCGTGGCTGTAGCGGCGGGGCCGTTCGTTCGGGGCGAGCCGCGTCAGTTCCTCAAAACGGGTGGCCGACACCCAGTTACACTGCTGGTTTCACTACTAGTTGCACTGCTAGTTAGTAGTCGTCCACTGGGCTGTCGTCACTCAGCTCCGCTTCGATGTTAACCTCAGTTCCCGGTTGTCTTCAACCAGCTGTGTTCTTCTTTTGTGCTTCGGCAGACATCCGTTTTCATCTCCGTGTCCGAGGGCCAGCGGAGCCCCAGAAAACAAGCAAAGAAACAGAACAAACAGAATAAATAATAAAAACGACTTAGCTGCAGGCAGCGACTCTTCCCGTTTGTGTAAATGAAAACCGAATGCGAGCTGGTGACGTAGAGCGCAGCCGCTTTATTTG
The DNA here is from genome assembly GCA_018136845.1 of Heterotis niloticus. Lineage (NCBI taxonomy): Eukaryota > Metazoa > Chordata > Actinopteri > Osteoglossiformes > Osteoglossidae > Heterotis > Heterotis niloticus. The sequence goes on from CM030903.1 coordinate 1,513,097, forward strand.
GGCGAGCAGCGAGAGCGCTGCGTTTTTAACGCTTGCTTCGTCTCTTGAGTTTCAACTCGTAGCTCCCGAAAAACCAATTTGAAAGCAGTTTTCACCGTGAAGGTGGATAAATCCGTCGTTGGTGGAAAGGGACGTGACAAATAACAGATATTTGCGACTTGAACGCAGCTGCAGTATATGCGCCCTTAAAGCCAGTAAAGCTGTGTGCATTTGATGGGGATTTTCACTGTGGGTGAATCGCTCGTGTACCAAATTCCTGTGTGTTTCCCCCCCGCTTTAATTTGCCTTTCTGTTTATGGAAACATGCTTTCAGTTTTAATTTTTCTTTACGTAGCGCTTCTTAGAGATGGAATTATGATCATTGGAGCAATGTGGGCAGCAAAGAATGTCCTGCCGGGGGTATTTTCCTGTAACCTGAAGGTTGCTGGATTGAGTCCTACACCTGCTGTAGTGTCTTTGGTGACACAATAAAAATATTCAGCTGTACAAATGGGTAAATCGAGTGTAAAGTTAGCAGCGCTGCTGCACTGGACACACAGGTGTCAATGAAATCGGTTAATATTGCAATAATTAGATGTGCTGCTTCATTCATGGCTATGAACGGATTTTCTGGGGTTCCTTTTGTTCTACAGAGATGAAGCACTATAGGCATTTCATGGCATTTGCGTGTGGCATGTGTGTTCAGCGAACTGGAAAGTCTAGACTGAATGCCCTCATTTTGCACACATTTTACACTGCATAACCCGTCCTGAAATCTGTGTGTTTGAATTATGGCAGCACAGAACATTGCGGTGGCTGTGATTACCGTGTTTGCAGCCATTGTGATGACAGCTATAGTTTTACCCTTTTTTGTGACGCATGCATTCTAAGCTTGGTCAGTTCATAGGTTTATTAATGCTTATTAGTTTAAGACAAATAACAGGCTGTTTTACAAGCTTATAAATGAGATCACGTCCTTTTTGGAAGCCCACGGTAAAACTCCATTGGAAAGCATATGGGTGCTGGCTACGTTCTCTTCAGACCATGTTAAGAATTGATCCTGACATTCGAACGCTGTTAACTAGTTGTTATTCTTCTGTATTGGCGCCCATTGGTTGTGTCAGTGAAGTGCAGCTAGAATTAGGGAAGCTGAACTCTGTTCTTAAAGATGGAAGATGACTTTGATGTGGCTCCCAGCAGTGTTGGCATACATTGACAAGCTAGCTGTTGGTCAGCTTCAGCATTATCACTCAGCTTGGGTGGGGACCTCTGAGATGTTCAGTAGGTGTCATCGGTGCTCATTTGACTGTCAGTTTGCTATAGCTGATAGCGGTGTCAAGTTCAACCTCAAAAGACATCATTGTCAGCATCCTAGTGATGAAAGAACTACAGAGAGCAAATAAATTCTACAAGTTTCTACAGGGACTGCAAGCGCTTTGTGTTGACAGATGAAGCAGCATGGGCTGGCTAGCTCCACTTTGGGGCTTTTGTAGCAAAGGACATTTCTGCCAGGAGAGATGATCTTCCTTTGAGCACAAACCACATCTCAAAGGTGTGTGGTCCAGGGCAGCAATGTTCACATGTACAAACCGCCATCTTGTAGCATTTTTTTTTTGGCTTTTGTGTAATATCTACATCGGTGAGATTTAAAAAATAAAATACAGTACTGACTCTCCTTCAGCATCACTTAGACCCAAATAGTGCGATTAAAGGTGTTTAACCAAGGAATGCTCTTATAAGCAGAAACTTCACTGGCACTTCTGTTCACCAGATATTAACTTTTTTTAGTTTCTAAATGCCATCGTGCTATTTAAACATGTCATGTTGCCCATGGTCTGAATCTGCACAGTAAGACTGGCGAAGTCTCCCAAATATTTGTAGCCTTTGTCGATTGTGTCTTCATGAAGAATTCTCTTGCTTTGCTTTCGTCAGCAGAATAATGATCTGAGTAATGGTGGTATAATAAACTAATTTTAATCTTATGAACCTTCTTCATTTAGGAAGAAAGACCAGTATTACAATACCTATATACCTATATGAATTCAATACTGTCTTTTGGTAATTAGAATTTTTTTTTTTGGAATGGGGGGTTCCATTTACTTATTTGTTTACATTTTGCCCTTCCATGAAATTTTAGGAAGAGACAGACATTAGTGGTGAAATCTTTGACATTGTTCTGAGTTTAGGAGTGAAGCTTACCGTGCAAAAAGTGAATTCTTTTTATTTACCATTTGATTCACACAGCAAACAACAGATTGGGTTACATTCTGAATTAGGCTTAATAAAATACACAGTAGCACACTCACTATAACCAGTTCCTGCTTAGCTGCTCTGGAAAGGTAAGGTGGAGGAGTTGTAGGACCAGAATAGCCAGCTCTCGATTCTCTTCTGCGTTCAAGTAATGCTATAATTTTGGCCACAGTAGATTCCACTTTGTACATATTGGTTTTAACGTCACATTCATTTCAAGGGTAATAAAATAACTAATGTTCACAAACAGGTTGCAGCAGCATGTGCTACTGTGGCTTGGTGACTGGTGAACTGGATCAGATTTATAAAAAAAAAAAAAAAAAAAGTAATGGTCAACGGAAGTAGATCTGCCAAAACAAAGTTTTTCTGTTCCCCCACCCCCCAGTATGTATGAGTAAGCAATGAAATTGTGTGAATCTGATCCTTCACAGGGCTCGAGAGCAGTCAGTAGATAATCTCCTGTTGCACGTGGAGCTGGAGACAAGGCAGCGATTATGGCGAGTCGGGGAGGAGCTACACGACCAAATGGACCAAATGCTGGGAATAAGATCTGCCAGTTCAAGCTGGTGCTCCTGGGAGAATCAGCTGTAGGAAAATCTAGTCTGGTGCTTCGTTTTGTCAAAGGCCAGTTCCACGAGTTCCAGGAGAGCACGATAGGAGGTGAGCCAAATCCTTTCACACACTTTCACGCAAGAATTAACTGTACTGTCAAATTTGCAAAATGTGAAACTGCGTCTCATAGCTGCATGGTTGCTGAAGCAACAGAGTGTGCTTTTTGTTCACGTGAGTTGGGTTGCTCTTGGTGCCGAGCAGAAATCATCTCTTTGTTCAACCCTAGCGGCATTCCTGACCCAGACAGTGTGTTTGGAGGACACCACGGTGAAGTTTGAGATCTGGGACACAGCTGGCCAGGAGCGATACCACAGTCTAGCACCGATGTACTACAGAGGTGCGCAGGCCGCCATTGTGGTGTATGACATCACAAACGAAGTGAGTCACAATAATGTCATACGCAAAGTAAGCGCTGAACAATGGGACGCAGGTATTACAGGAGTGGTGCACACAGAGGTCTGGTTTCAGTGTTAACCTCAGCTTTCTGAATTTGTGGTTTTGTATTGCAGATTGTGGACACTGCCACCATGAGGATTGTTAATTTTTTTTATATTTTAATCAAAGCTCAAAGTTTTTGTGTTTGTTGAGGAAGACCATAAACTGCAAAATTTCTAAATTATTTTTGCCAAGTTTGTATTTTTTGATAAAGTGAGGTTTGAGCTATTGTTCACTCATCAGAACATTTTTTAAATGTCTTCTATGCAGTGTTGACTTTTGTACTTATTTCTTTTGTCTGCTAAGCCAAACTTAGTAGTTGAACTGAACTTGGAAGCAATCAAAGTATTTTTTTTTGTTTGTATGGACTTATATACAGTATATATGAGGTCTGTTTGAAATGTGTCTAGACTGGTAAAATTGCCATTAGATGATGATGTGCTTTGGGATTGTGGTTGGGTGGAAGGTCAGAGAAACTTCCCCGATTGTGTATGACCAATCTCAAGCTTGTCACATTTTGCTCGGCACAAATGATATTTTGAATTCGCTTTGTTGTTTACAATGACTGACAATTGGAGCAACATGTTTGCATGCATCATAACTTGTACAATGGTTCCATGCAAAACACCAATCAATATTGCCTCCTGCGATATTTTTATTTCATCCGGTGTTCAAAACGGTGCTGAAGGATCTGTGTTGCTGTCCTTTCAGTGCTATTTTCATTTTTGATGATGCACAGTGACAAATGACTGCACATTCACTGACCTCTATTGGGAAATTTTTTGAACAGACCTTCTATATAGCCTGTCAGCGTATAAGGGGACACTTGTTTTTCATTCAGTAGTTAGTATTAATAAATTAATATGCCCATTACTCCTAGTCAAAAGGTAAACATATAGTTTGGTTGCTTTATAGTACACGTTTAACATGAATAATCTTGTCAAATCAGGGGTTTGAACTCTAAAAGTTAACTTGTCAGATGTTGGGCTATGAAATGTTAACAATAGGACTTAATGAATTTTTACAGTCTTACTTGAAAACCCCCCCTACACCCACCTTGTTTTACCCATGCTGTAAGTGTTCAGAAATTAATTAATTTTACTTTTTGACAAATGCATTTTTTAAACTTCATTGCTGATAGTCAGAAAGGTCTAGACTAGTATTTGTTTTTTGAGTATTCAACTGACCCAATATTGTCATTAATCATTATTATTGCTAGTATGTTGCTAATCGTTTTTAAGTAAATAAATCAGTTGATAGTGTTAATGTCTCATATTCTAATAAACCGCAAATACATGCCAGATCTACATAAAAGTTTAAAGTATAAGTTCTGATAAAAAAATGAACCTTCATTTTAAAGAAAGTACAGCAAGCTGTTTAAGTGCCATTGTCAATCTTAATGGGCACATACTGTCAACACTGACAGTTTGTAGCAGATGGGTAAATGTGGGTAAAAATTACACAACGCTGTACTCACCCTTCTGTTTATCAAATGCTTCTGTTTCTCTCGAGTCACTTCCTCAAAAGAGAATTTGTTCTAAAGTCAACTAAATGACAACTTTATAGCCCTCAGTTGTCTTACTGTTTTTAACAAACCTTTCAGTCAACTGATGCCAAAGCATTAGTAATTTTTCTGATCTGATTCTGATATTTTTTGCAAGGTGTCAGTCTCATTCTTTTTTGTCTGAAGATGATGGTTATATATACATAGACTGAAGGCATGAATATGTCTTGGGTATACCTTAATAACTAATATTCCTGTGGCATATATACATCTTGCCCCGTTATGTCGCTCACATCCATCTATCAAATTTTTGATGAGAAATGAGGTTAACTGTGGTTTGTCAGATAATCCACAACTTATACAGCAGCATATACTCTGTGTGTGTGAGAGAGACAAATAACAAAATGTTAAGAATCAAGAATGCCACCAAATGCCAGCTAAGAGTAAAAAGTTGTACAGTTGCTTTTTGTGTCATTGAAGGGGTTATTGCTGTACACATGTCTGTCTTCTGTTCATTCATCAAGAGAAAATAGATTTAATTTGCCTGACATTTTACTGTAAAACAGTAAGAAATGAGATCAACTTAGGATTGTGCTTAACACTAAGGTGTGTGGAGAGAAGGGTGTGGCCAGAAGATATCGGTTAGCGTGACATCAGATGCTATTGCTAGTGGTGAGTGGCGACATAACGGGACAGAATTGCTTAGGCTGTGACACGTTCCATCCACAGTGAAGGCGAGAGATGAGGATCATGGCTTTTTGGGAGAAATAGCCTGGCAGGAAATGTGTTCTGTCACAGCATTTTGAGAGATCTGTCGTTATATTTTGACAGTCTTTCCCTTCCTGTTCATGGGTACGTGGTAGTTATTGGAGGTTTTTTTTTTAAGGTGATTGTGAGCCTCTGCTGACAGTAAAAATTTTTTGTGTTTACGATAACAGCTTGAGGCAAAACTGCTCTAATAAAACTGAGAAAAACTGTGGGCCCTTTTCACCACAGTATTTCACAGAGTCAGTATGAATGTTATTAGTGGCTTGCTGCTGCTTACTTTTTGGTGACCGTGTTTTCATTAGTGTGTCTTCATCTGTTGGCAGGAGTCCTTTGCACGGGCTAAAAACTGGGTCAAAGAACTTCAGAGACAAGCCAGTCCAAACATTGTCATAGCTTTGGCCGGAAACAAGGTTGACCTTGCCAACAAAAGAGCCGTGGACTTCCAGGTTGGTCCTTTTGGTTGGGTATTATTAAATATTATTACATAGTTATCAGTTTTCCAGCTTTTCGCCACCTTTCTTTAGCTTTCATATCAGAGTAACTGAAACGGCAAAAATTCTACAAATGTTTAAGATTGCATTTTTTCCCCATACAAAAGGCTTGTTATTTAATACAGCATTTTTTGCCCTGTTAGGCAGCCATTTTACCTCCACAGGGGGTGTTTTATTATTGTTTTTTTTTGTTTTTTTTTGCTTGCTGTTATGTCTTTCATTCTGCAATATACAAGCCCACGGTTTAGAAGAATCAGTAGTCCTCACACCATACTGCACAAGCAGTTAATGGATGAAGGAGTAATCATTAAAAGACAGGGTAGAAATAATTCTGGAGCAAATATTTTAAAATGTGTTGGTGTCTTTATTGTAATGCATAAAATACCTTACAGTTTTCATTTTCAGATTTTCACTTTGTCACTCTTCGTTTGCTCCAGGGTGCACAGTCATATGCAGATGACAACAGCTTACTGTTCATGGAGACGTCGGCAAAGACTTCGATGAACGTGAACGAGATTTTCATGGATATTGGTATGTTTGCAGGTTTAATCGGTGCTGCTGTTTTAATTATTTGGGGTGGCAGTGCAGGCAGAATCCAAGATCGTAGGTGGCAGACTGTCCTTACCGTTGGTTCCCTTGCTAGCTGCTGTTCTGCTGCTTCGGCATTTCCATGTTGTAGGTGAAACTTGGGATTCCACAACCGGAGATAATGTGAATTTTTACACGGTCTTGAGTTTCTGAGGAAACATGGAAACTGTGTGGGTATCTGCAGAAGGTGCAGCAGGTCACAATTTGTCATGTGAAACCATACTACCGCAGTTATTTAAACTGGTGAGAATTAAGGGAAAACTGTGAAGGCGGGATATTTTTATATTGATTACTGTACTTTACAGACTTCTGAGTTGTGATTTAATTATCTTAAGACCAGTTCTTTACGAGAACATAAGTGTTAGACAAGGCTGAAACTGTAACTCTTAACTGTTAAGGGGAACATCAGTGAAGCGAAACAATGAGAGTGGGCATAGTTCTCGTATTTACTGCTCTAAGTAAGAATGTCATACTTTACTATTGCAGCATGGGGTTTGCTATTTAAAGTGCTCTATCTGCCATTAGGGTTCAGTGTTTTTTTTTTTTTTTTTTTTTTTTTTTGGGAAAAACAGCCTATATTGGAGAAGTAGTAATTAATAAATGTCCAAGAACATGTACTCTGACCACAGTATAGTTGTTTATAGTCCTTTAAACATACTTTACATACATACTCCCCGAATGTCTTAATTTCAGTGAAATATTCTCAGGACTAAAACAGTTCTGTCTCTTTGAGAACTCAGTCTGATTTTGTCTTTGGTTCTTATTACACAGCAAAGCGGTTGCCCAAGAATGAAGCCCAAGGTTCAGGAGCCACTGCTAGCAGAAACAGAGGAGTGGACCTGACGGAGACGGCCCAGCCCAGCAAGGCCACCTGCTGCAGCAACTAGACCCGCCTGGCCCAGGGGGGTCCCCCAAAGCGAACAGCTAAAGACTCTGTATAGCATTGTTTCTAATCCACTTTCTTTTTCATTTTATTTACTTTTTTTAAGCAGATAATTGGAGATGAACAGTGCATGTATCACTACAGTGCTTAAACATAACATTTTAACATTCTTGCAAATCAAGAAAGACTGTTAATCTAACAATGAGAAAGCGAACCAGATGGCACAGAGAGAAGACAGGTTGATGTGAGCTCCACTCTGCCAGTTTGGCGAAGTTATTGATCTGGCATTTTTTAAAAATAACCCATCTCTTTCTGACCAGCTGCATAGTCAAGATAAAGGCAAGTCTTCCCTTTCCTATTGTCATCAGGCTTCTACACAACCTGTCAGCAGTGTGCAGTGAGGCAGCAACTGTTGTTTGCTGGACCCTCTGGCGCAGAAATCACTCCTGTTCTCAATGATGGTGCAGATGCTCATCTACGTCTCCAGTACGATAAGTAGAACTGTGGCCCGTTCGGTCAAAGTGAAGGCAGAAACAGACATAGCAGAGGCACAGTAACACTGTGGATGCAGGGGATGCCTATGGATAGAGTAGGTCAGTAAAATAAGCCAGCCTGCAACTGAGGAAGGGAGGGGAAAAAAACAGCTCTGGGGGTCCAAGTGCCAGTGGTTACAGCTGAGAAGACAGACTGTACTGCTGTTTATACTGCGCAGGTCTGCCAGTCTCCACCGCTGTATGAAAGGTCTGTCCATGGACGCTTTATACGTATGCAAATCTTTTTCCCTTTTTTAATGCCTTGCTCTTGCAGAAAATAAGTAACCCAATTTTGGTTTGTACAATATGAATAGTAATGCTGTATATAGTACGTTTCTGTGTAGCTTGCAATACACAACTCAGGAGACTGGCATCTCTAGTGTTAAACTACAGGGAAGCAGCACTACTGAGTGGAATATTGCAAAAAGGTTTAAATTGGTGAGAAATGATTCTGATTTATTAATGTATGTAGTTATTAACAAAAGAATTTGGATTTTCTTAATGTTTAGTGCTTTTGTCAGAATTGTATGTATTTTTCTAATGTTTGGTTTCACTGTTGCAGTAGGGCAGTGATAACCAAATTATTAAGCAGTATACGTCTGAAATTTAATATATTACATTTTAAAACAAGACATTTAGTTTGACTGATTAACTTCCTCATCGGCACTTTTTAACAACTAAGCTCTTCCAATTGATGGTTTACAGTGATAGTGATGAACTGATCGATGTTCTGGCATTACAGGTTTGCTCCTGAGTTGCCATGTACATATGATGAAGCAGGAGGGTGAACAGTTCTGTCACAATTTGTCCAAATAAAGACTTTCGATGTGACTACTTGCACAGTTTGGATTTTAATCGATAAGATGACAAGTTTGTTTTGCAAAATGTATTTTGGCAATTCGACATTAAGTGTAGAAAATGTGCAACCTTAAAAAAAGAATCATAGCTTGTGATTGTTAAACTTTAGACATTTCCAAAGTGACCTCCGCACACTTTCTTTACTTGCCATTTTATTGGACGTCAGTCTGTTCCGCTGTGAATGCTGGACACAATTTCCTTTTTAGATCAGTTTCCAAAACTCATGATAGCTTTTCTGCATGAGTCTGGATCTATAACCTACTGGCCTATACGATTCCCACAGTGAATGTACAGTAAAGCGCTGCAGTAATGTGTTCCTGCACAACTGGTGGTTGGCTCCCATCCTCTTGGTGCCTTTTCAGTCAACAGCATCTGCCTGTGACAGCACAAATGATGGCGGTTTTTGCTCAGGTAATAATTTTATTGCTGTTATTGGTATAGTAGTGGTGCTGGTGGAATTGTGGCTCTCCCAAAATGCACTGCTGCTGCAGGTTTATGTGTAGTTGTAGGGAGTTGGCCCTCTGCTTGAGAGCTTTAGCGTGGGTGTTTAAACCGAGCTCCTTTTCCCACAGTCCCGTTTCCTGGTTCCTCCTGTGCCGCTGCTGGCCGGTTTGAGCGGGCTGTTACACTGTTGCTGTTCTGAAAATGAACTTTTTGTTTTCTCTATCCAATGATGAAACCCTGTTTTTCTTTAACCCTGCAATAAGGTGACCTAGCACTGTCCTTCTGGTCAGCATGCTGATCCTCCTGCCTTTAGGCAGTTTCTTCCTCTCAGCTATCGGGTGTGTGACGGTGACTCTTGTCTCCCATCACACACCAGTCTGTTATTTTCATCCTTCAGCATTTGTCCATGAATGGGCTGCTACACCAGATATTTCACTGGTGCCAAAATACTACCTCAACTTTACCATAATTATTATTTAGGAAATTTTCATAGCTTTGCTTATTGAGGTGCCAATGAATAGGCTAAATGTAGACTGTAGCTTAACATATTAGCAAGTGTTTTGTAATGCCTAACTAACCATTTATTAAAATGTTAAGTTATTACATTTATTATCCTGCCCATAGGTGGCGCTGCACTCTCGTAAACAGCCAGTAGCTGAACATCCAGTAGCACAGTGTGATGTCAACGGCTGAAAAAGCCCCGAGCTGTGTTTTTTCTGTGGAAAACTCCCTGCAGGGCGTGATGTAACCGCTCCCAAAAATGACATTAAATTAAGCCAGTTGATTTAAGTTGCCTCTAAAGGCAAAAGTTTGCAAATATTCTGCTGTTTGTATAAGCAGTGAAGTAATAAGCATGGGGGAGTTCACACTTCTGTCTGCACATAAAAGCAGAACAATTTCCACCATCAAGTGTTTTTACTGATGGTGTTTTTCCCAGTTTTCATGTTTGATTTGCTAATTTACACTGAATTCCACACATAAATGTTTGGTTGCTATAATAATAGTCAATTCAGACAGTCGAGGGCTTAAGAATTTTGGAAATTGGCACATCTTTGTTTACAAGAAGTGAAGACAGAAGCAGGATAAACTATATATCAAGTTCATTCAGATAGAAACAGTTGTGCATGCAGTAGCAAAGCAGCTTCCCTATTTCTTTTTAAATCATTACTGCAAATAAATTTCATAAATGGCCTTAGTATGATGGCAAGCAGGACTGATGAGAAAAGATGAAGTCCCGGGTGAATTTTTAACATTAAAAAAGCTACAGTGTTGTGTTTCAATAGCAATGGGATCTTTTATTCTCTCTATCACAGCTCTGATACAAACTGCCATTTTATCCAGAACAGCCGTAAACTGAAATTTAATGAGGATAACGCAGCAGATGTAGCGAAGCCTTGTGGGAATGCAGTGCACTATCCAGTTTACCACGGTAACGTAATGACATGGCTCCTGAAATACTGCAGCTGGGATTTATCCTTTAAGACGTGTTTGAAGACCTGGGTCTTTTCCCTTTGCAACGTGTCACTGTTCTGCATCCCAGGATGCTCCAGTGACATCAGCATGGGATTCTTCAAGCTCTGCAGCACCTCTAAGCACAACAAACACCCCCCAGCGCAGACACATTTAGTGCTGAACCACTGAATGGCCAGCAGGTGGCGCGGTGGTTGCAGCTGCAAACAGTCGACCACTGTTGCTTCACATAATAGTCAGATCGGAGCCATCAGTTTTAGGCCAAACAACCTTTTGTTTTGCATTCTTTTATGTAGAAATTAATTGTCTTTTAGAGATCCCATTGTAATTGTGCCCCGTTTTCTCATGCGATATGAAAATTGGCTTCTCCTTCCGTCACATCAGTCCTTTTGTTTGTCTTCTAAATTGTTGCCTCTATTTTTCATTTATTTATGCAGTTGTGATGGAAAATTCACTACTTTTATCCCAAAACATTAAATCCATTCAATTACTTTGCAATCCTTGGATAAATAAGCTGTAAATATGACCGATGTAAACAATCGTGGAAGTGTTTGTGTCTCCTGAACAGAAACATTTTCAGAATAACACTTGCGCTGATACATTTGCAGCAAATGACATTACAGTATTCATGAAAAAGCCCTTCCTGTGGGACCTTGGCTAACTCTCAGGATGCCTTATTCTTTATTAATACTTTGCTGCATTACTGATATAATATTGTGCAACATTTTTCCTGGATGTCTCTTGTGAAAAACAAATATTTGCATCTTTCTGGCGGTTTTCTCGCCATCAGTTTAACTTGGTAACGATAAATTTAAAAATAACCTCATAGACAGACGTAAAGTTGTGGTGTCAGATACTGCATGTTGTCAATAATGAAAAAGCCTCGCTGTTTTAATAAGGCATTATTAACTGTTAGCAGTAATTTATTATAATAAATCCTACCACAAACTGTGCTATTAGCTCACAGTGTTTACACCGATTCATTCATTTAGCTAATCTTTTTCTACAAAGTGATCTGTAATGTTCAACTTCCTTTCAGTTATTTACTTATACAGATATTATATATTTTTTTTATTTTATTTGAGCTCAAGGGCAGTCAAGTGGTAGAGCCTGCAATTTCCAAATTTACGAACAGAAGCCCCAACCACCACACCACCCCCTACCTACCCAGCTGGATGTTATTACTGGGGCAGCTTAGGGCAGCTACAGTAAATCCCCACCATAATGTGATACGTGGGGTCCAAAAAATGTGAGGCCACCCAACTGCAAGGTTAATGCGAAGCAAAGTTTTTCAGTTTCAGTGTGGAAAGAAGGAGCAAATTTATTAGACATGTAGCAGATGGACCAAATATTGCAAATATAACGTGCATATGACAAGCACAGCGTGTACTGTTGGAATAATCGTACCGCAACTAGCTGCTTCGACCGTTCTGTAGGAGGCAGCTTGAAGAAAGGGCTCCACGGGAACATGAGCTCTGGTTAAAGTGCAGAACTCACAAAGTACAAGAATACGGCCGCACCAAAGCCGAGGGACTCGGTGAACACAGAGAGGGTAAACACCCCCCCCGCAGTCAGATACAACTGTTCACAAACGCACAGCAGCAGTGCACTATGGAAGAGCTACATTGCCCCGTGCCTCCGCTAAAACCCTAGCAACACTAATAGAAACATTTATCTACAGTAGATGTATGTCGCCTTCAGTAAATTCCATACATTTGTTGCTGCAGAAGAAGACTATGCTGGCTGGAAGGGGAGTAGGAGGAGAGGAGCCAATCCCCAGTCGTTTTGTAGCCAAAGTTCATCTCATTGTGGAGTTTTACTGTACTTTGCTTAGGGCAACAGAGTAGGAGCAGAGAGGGGTTCAAGCCAGCAAAACCATGGCCTTAGCTTCTGTGCTACATGCACCCTCTTACTTCACCTTCAATTGCATGAAATGGTTGTGTTTAATGTATAATAATGTAGTCACACTTCATTGCCTGGGTAAAACTCTATGACTTCAAAGCATTTATTTATTCATTTATTACCAATTACTGCCAGTCCTAATAGAGAGCCAAAATGCACAGCTTCACCATGCTTACTTGAAGTAAAAAAGTTCTGCACAGGATGAATAAGGAAAGTGGAAATAAAATAATTTTCCTTTTAAGGTAAATGTACATTATTATGTTGAGAAAGTATTCGCCCCCTCAATTTTCTTTTTCCAGATTTTGTTCCAGCTGCGCTTTTGAATTTTAAAGCGCTAAAAGTTACTTAAAACAATACTGTATTTTGCATTGATTTTTAAACAGGGAGCGTGAATAACCTCTATGCTCGGTCCATTCAGTGCGCAATACGGTAGCGTTTAAAGGACTCTAATGTGTGGCTGAGAGCAGCGGGAGAAGCGGATGAAGCGCAGCTGAAAGAGGCAGTTATGGAGAAATGTGTCAGATATGAGAGCCTCCGTACCTTCAGGCTCTCCAGGTCAAGGTGGCAAGTGTGGCCCAGATGTTATTAATAAGGGCGATAAGTGCGACAAATGCGCTGAGCTGCCTTGGTCTGGGTGTTCAGCTACTGCGCTGTGCGGACAGCAGCTCTTCAGGCGCACGTGAGGAAATGTGGTTACGATATTTTAACAGCCAAAAGCACTGAAAATGAGCAGCTTTGCGTATGAGTCCAGTACAGTACAGATGATGTCAGTCTCAGGCAAATAATAATCGCAATAATTTTGCAACTGATAGCAAAATACAACCTATTTTTCTCAACCAGCGCATTATGCCTTGGTGGCAACTACACAGACGTCTTCTTTGGAAATCTCTGTAGCTGTAAAGCTCAACCTCACTTTGTCTGTCTGTGTGTTAGCGCTTCATGCAAGGCTGTACTTTTCAAGCCACACATTTGGAATCTGACTCACAGGTACTTCTCACCTTAAGTGAGGTTTTTGCACAGTCAAGTTCATTAAATTCCAGAAAGGCCAATTGCTATTTAGAAAATGTAAAATTCACTCTGTGACACAGTGAATTGCCTGCGCCACACTGACAATTTCCTTGCTCTCTCTCACACACACACAAATGTACTAAATTCAGCCAGTTTGAAGGTAATAAGTTCTGGTTCATTGCAGTGGCACAAAGAGAGGCTTCTGGCACCACAGGAAGGTATGGTGTGAGGGACCGAGTGAGCAGGCACAAGGAATCGGAGGTTAATTGTTAGAAAAGAAACATTTATTCCAAAAAAGGTAATTATGTCAGCAAAGAATAAAATAGGGCCCATAAAAAGGTGAACAGAACATAACACCCAAACCAACTGTGCACAACTCAAATCAACTAGACATACAACTGACCCCCCAAACACTCAAACAATAGGGCTTAAATAATGGCTGATCAGACCATTCACATACAACTGCATACAACAGTGGAACACCAGAACTATACAAACACAAATAAACAACAAAACACTACACACCGATTGGTTAACCAAATCCTATACATAACAAAATCCAGCAGAATCAAAACACTACTAGTAAAAACACAAATCAGGAAATCAAACCAAGTGAGCGTCTACACCGATATTCTCTTCCCCCTATGGTACAAGCAAAGGTTTATTGGCCCTGGATCCACTTCCCGCTTTCCAAGGCTCGATTTCCTTCCTCCGATCCTCCGTCCGGACTGGTACCCGGATAGGCCAATCCCCGGAGACCATCAACCAAACCAGCAGCCCAAAAACAATTTCCATTCAGACCCCAAACAAATTCAAGCCAAACGTCTCAGCACCCAAAACTCTCCAAAGCAAATCGACACAAATAAAAATTCAAACAAAAATATACTTAAACTATACACTCATCTGCGTGGGTGCTGGAGCAGCCATCACATATGGACACTGCTTTACACACAAATTTCTGAAAAGTCTGTTGTGTTTTGTGTGCATAAGAGCCTGATTTAGTTCATGATGATAAATAATAAAGGTTTGTACGAGCGCCGGTGGTTCATTCAGATAAATAAACCATAGACCGGCGTTTAGGCATCCGTGGGCTTCACAGCAAGAGGGCCATTCGGGTGCCAAAAGAAAGTCCATGGAGCCCGTGGGGGACCCAGGGCCCTTAATACTGCAGTTCCAACAAGCATTATGTTGATAAATAGTGCAACCTTTAGGGTAAAATGTCCTCTTCTTGGGTATTTCAAGCTGGATGTTTTTGGCTCTGAAGAAGCAGCCACGGCCGTAGCAAAAGCTCAGCTGGACATTACTGACTGATCTTCTCGGGGGGTTGCTTCTGAGTCGAAACCAAGTATGAAAAGAGAAGTGAATGTAGGCGGCTGCACTGAGTTCAAGAAATTCAGCAGAAGACACATCTCGCAGCATCTCGCAGCATCAGAACATGGCAGTTCATATAATAATAAATAAATAATAGTGACAGATGCCACCTGTAAACTGAGCTGAAGATGATGAAGATGAGCTGCAATCATAGTCAGCTCTTTGGTGAAGGGTTTCCTTAAGGGTTATAGCGAAAATGTCAAGAAATAATTACACTTTCAGCCATAATTATTACCAAAAATGATTATTTTACGATTGGGGGGGGGGGCATGCGGAATGACTGAGTACAGAAAATTAAAATGAGTTGTATGGTTTTTTTTTCCACATTCATTGGTAAAAAATATATTCACCAGCTGTTTCACTTTCATTCCCTTGCTGAAGTGGAGGTGGCAGAGAGGAACCAACTGAGAGGCAGGTCTGACTGTAATGGGCCCAAACTGAGGGCATGGAGATGAAATGGTAACTGGAGAATCTGTGCGCTTCACTGCTGCCTTCCACACATGGGTCAGTAGTTCCTCTAAATGTGGAGCCAGAACTGAGCAGGATGAGGAAATGGCACAAGAAGTTGTTCCTTCAAGTCGAAGTCGTACTATTAAAGGCCATAAGAGCTTCTGGAAACGGTCAAAACTGTTCTGCATGGAGTAGCAGCAGATGGATGTTTGGGCTCCAGCAAACGTTTATGTGGTATTGATCTTCTGGCCACTGGTGCCGGTGCTGCCGTATCCAGCGACGGCCTATTCCCCACATTCCCTTAGGAGATTGTCTGTACGTTCAGGTCCACGGCAGCCAGAGTTGTCTTCGGAACGGAGCTTCACGCAAGAAAATTTGAGGATTGATGGCCGTTGATAATTAAAATGGAATGGCCGCAGTGAAACGTCCGCCGACATGTAGGTCACTGGCAGCTGAGATGTGCAAAATATCTGTCCGGTGAGCAGCGAAACGCGTCGCTTCCACCCGTGAGAAGGCAGTAAGACGGGAGTTAAGAACGGAATCGGCCACGGCAGGGAAGAGCACGTTTTAACTGTGCATGAATTTAACTGTAATTGCTTACATTTATCGCTTGTTTCTGATGTATGGGTTCTATTTATTGTTTTCCACTTTATTATTTGAAGTATCGTTTTCACAAGCTACCTTTTGAGTTTAAGTTTTTCTATTTGTCTTCAGGGAAAACTGCTCGCCTTCCATGCACGTGTAGGCACTCTGCATGGTGGCGTTAAAAAGCAGATATATAGCTGTACTGAGGACTTTTGCAGGAGCCCTCGTGTCTCCGAGGAGGAAGAGGAGCAGAGCGGCACGAGGAGGAAGGCAAGAGGGAGAGGCTGCAAACCTCAGGTGTGAATTTGCTCTGATGTGTGAAGCTGGACACTGGCTTCATGGCCACAGGTCAGCAAGGTCAAAGGCCAGCACGCTCTCGCCAAGCATTAGCATTCACCACGCAAAGCGGTTAAAGGCATTCTCAGAATGTGTCTCCAGGACTTATTGTGCATAAAATATTAGGGAAAGAACATTCCCATACCAGGTTAACAAAAGGCGGTCCCTTACCTGCTCAATAATAGGCAATCTATCATGGCGAATCACTATTGCCGGCATACGATATGACCTGTAAATGTCACCTGGATACAGGTAAACAGTGCTCAGGTTAGACAGTTGTGTGGTAAATGGGGGGAAGTTGCATGAATTTTGTTTTTAATGGAGCCAACTGTTTGCAGCTGGAACATCGAGATATCAGCGGCCAGAACTGCATGAAAATAATCCACCGTAAAGTGTCATTTTGAGGAGTTACGGCTTCTGACACGATTAGCATGGAAGCGTAAAACAGATCAACTCACACCAAGACACCAGAGGCGAGCTGACCAAAAGACAATGGCATGCAGAAGGTATTAGAACATCCGAGGACACGCAGGTCACCACACCTGCACGACATTCACAGGGTGACAATTCTCTCTGTCAGTGCTGAGCTATTTTCATTCATTCATTCATTCATTCATTCATTCATTCATTCATTCATTCAGCAGATGCATTTCTTTAAAATGACGCATGGCTCAGAGTGACTAGAACAGAGCATTTCACCATTACACAGAGACATTCACATGGACTTACAGCGCGATACTCCGAGTACAGTCCAACATCACCGATTTTACCATGGTACATTACACCAGTAGCTGTGTATAGAACAAACAGAGAGTCGAGTTTTTTTCAACACAAATGTGCTGGAAGTTCACGTAGTTGTCATGAGAGAAGTGGGTGCGAAAGAAAAGCATTTGAGACCCACACACAACCCACACAGAAATGTATTTGAGATCTTTCCGAAACACCGAGAGGGACTGAGCAGCTGCGAGGGGCACAAGGGGGTCATCCCACCAAACATCCTGTCCTTCTGATGGTCCAACCCTGCTGAGATCAGACTGAATTCCTCCGTTGTCCTTGTTGTCCGTGCAGCAAACGACTCCTCGACTCTTTCACATCACAAGTTATTCACAGCAAACCTTCCTTGAACTCGGCCATGTGGATCATACCGCGGTATTTCAGTGTTTTCCACTCGTCAGGCCGCAGACAGTTAGCTAGAGCCCTGAGTGTTAAATCCTCCTGACTGTGGTTGGAGAAAATGTATGGGTGCAGGGTCCCGATGGTTGGTTGCTGGTTCTGGAATGGCAGTCCGGCTGGGAATCGCTTTCCTCGGCTGCACAAATTATTTTTTGGGATTGGCTGCACAGCGAACCAGTAATAAATGCATAATAATACATAATAATAAATGTTTTTGCGCCTGAACCTGTGACCAACATAGGTGTGTGTTGAATGTCACTATTCTGGACAAACTGTTCAAAATGGTGTAAAAATGTGGTCAAAAGATGATCTTTGTGCCGAACTCTGGTTCACTTTTTCCTCCACCTGAATAGGGTTGTGACAACATTCGGTGTCTTTTCCAAAACCACGAAAAGCTCATTGTAATAGTTTTTTTTTTTTTAATGGAACTTGGTGCTTCAAACCCATGGCTTAAAAATACGCAGGCTGATTTAACATAAAATGTTTTATTTTGCTAAGTGCGCAGACACAACAGATGCTGGAAGCAGACAGAAAACAAGCTGACACTGCAGCTGCGTGAAAATCAGAGGCGCGGAAGCCCAAACAAAGCTTTGCTCTGAGACCTTCGCAGTTTTATTTGGATTAATCCACTGACTGCTGCTGAGTTCTGGAGCAAACAGAAGAAGAAAAATCTGGCGTCCAGCAATTCAGACCTTGAACCAGATCTTTAGCGTTGTTAACATTCGCTCCTAAAGTCATGCCAAATTCAAAGCCATCGCCTAAACATTCGGCTGTATTCAATTTCTTTTGGTGACATCTGGTGCCGCTTGTGTGAACAATCGCCGACGGCCTAAAGTCGTGGCAGTTGCTTCTGTTATGGTCATAGCCGCACTGTAATAAAGCCATTAGGCCGTAGACTGTGCGATGGGCAAACCGTGCGGTACAGTAGCTCAGACTCACGGTCACCCGCGTTCTCCCAGTCAGTTGAGTCAGTTGTTGCCAAAGCCTCCCACACCAGCGCTCGGAACAAACAGCAGAGGGTCAAAAGCCGAAACCCCCCCCTTCAGGAGTCTAATGTGCTTCCTGAAATCGGCTCGTGAGGAAAAATCTTCTAAGTCGGAGACGTCATTTTCAATACGATGCGGAGTGAGAATTCCCCCCCGACCCCCACGCTCACACTCAGCTCCTGTTATTCTTAAACACAAAAATTCAGCCTTGTATTTGCTCACGGCCCGATAAAAAGCATCAAACAGTTTCGCTCCTATACACAAAAACTTGTAAGTCGAACATTCGTATCTTGAGGGAATCCCGTACTATTGGGAGTTCAAGACAAAGGAGGCCCGCTTGGCTGTGCGACACCGAGACATCGAGCAGCGATTCCGCCCAGAAGCAACAGTGAAAAACCGTTTTGCCGAGTGGGGTTGCATATTTTTCTGCGACAAACTCGGGACGCGCAGGCCGAACGGTTCTTCATATGGCGGCGCGCGCCATTAACCTCCCTAATGGTTTATAAACAGGCAGGAACAGCAGTGCATCATTTTGCAGCTAATTCCCAGCCTTAATGGACTTCAGAAAATGGTTTTATTCCATAAAAGTGTCCACACACTTGAAAATCTTTAATTATGACTTTATTACTGAACAACATAACTTCTGCTTTCCGTACTTCCGCCCCGTGATGCACCTATTACATCAGGCAGGGGGTATAAAGAGCAAACATTCTTTCAACCAATATCCTTCAAATGTCCTACTGGTGGTATTCATGGGTTTAATAATTTAAGTTTTGCAACTGCTATCAGTAAAAAGTGTTCCTCATAAACAGCCAAAGCTGAACTCCGTCTGGAAAAGAGAAAAGAAAACACTGCATAGTGCTGGGTTCATTGTGTGTTGAACCGCTGTGGTTTGGCGTGATGCAGAAGCACAGGGAATGGAATCCCCGACTCATTCAACGTGGTGGGACCGGAGGGAAGTCCAGCGTGGCGCAGCAGCAGGAGGCTGCGCTTCCTCTCTGCAGTCAGTAGGGAGAGAAGAGAACGGGCGACGGCGGGGTCCGGATCGGCCCGGGGGAGGGTCGCAGCAGGGCCACGGGGGGTAGGGGCTGTGGCTGAAAGAGCCCGGGTTGCAGGGGAAAGGCAGACGGTGTCACAGCGGCCAGGTTAGCGGGCAGCAGACAGGCCCCCAGGGGCTGTGGCAGCTCCGTCTTCGCGCCCGACTTCTCCTGAAGGGCAAACAAACACAGGGCACCAGCAAACAAACTCGCTCAGTGGGGCCAAAAGCTTCCACCCTGAGGCAGCCAGCAGTGCTCTGGAGTCATTGCCAACACAAATGACACCTGAAATACAACTCTTCAGTCTAGCAAACTTGTGGAATGTTTATATCTGATAATAAAAGCCTTGAGTCCTTTCCCAGTTTAATTTCTTACTGTCCTGCCTTCCTCTCTGGAGAGTCTCTAAAGAATGAAACGCGTTCTCTTCTTCATTATCACAGAACTTCATGTCTCACACCTTCCTCGCTGAAAACACCTGTATCCCGGTATCTGAGTGTAACTGGGCTCTAAAAGTGGCTCAAACACGGTAAACTCGAAGATCCCATTCCTATTATTTCTTACGAGGAAAACTGTTGTATTTCGGATTCATCCGACAAACCTAAATTCATTTCTCCAAAATATCCCAAGTATCTAAAAAGCCTTTTTTCAGCCCGATAAACAGCGCTTTAAACACCAAATTATTAAACAGTTAGTGAGGCCATTAATATGCATTCTGTGCTTATATGCATTTGCTTTCTTATTTCGTATCGTACGTTCTTCCATATTACAAGTAGTCATAGCAGCAAACAGCCAAATGAATGTAAAAAATGATGAAAAGAAGCAGGACAATATATTATAAAATAAATGTAATAAATAAGAACTATATTAAAAACAATAAAATGCTCCTACTGTAATGGCTGTAACTCTGATCAGCTGTTTCCGGGGGTTGACCCACTGAGCAAAGGGGAAGGAAATGATGAAGCGCAAACTGTGTTTGAACCCGGGCCACACGAGGCAAACACTGAGAACACAGATGATGGGTGCAGTGACACCACCTACTGTCACACTCGTACTCCCGCCAACGTCCGACTTTTCTCCGATGCGATTCAGCTTCACTCAGTACGGTGGGGTATCTTAACTGAGATGGGTGTTAATACACTGTATGGCCAAAAGTATGTGAACCCACTTCTAATGACTGAGCTATTTCAGCTGCACCCATGCAGCATACAAACAAATTCTAGACAATTGTGTGCTTCCAAATTTGTGGCCATAGTTTCGGGAAGAAAAAGCTCTTTTCCTGCTCCAGCATGACTGCCCCCCCACCCACAAAGCTCCATAAACACATGGTTTCTCCAGGTTGGTGTGGAAGAACTTGAGTGGCTACACAGAGCCCTGACCTCAACCCCACTGTACACCTTTGAGATGAACTGGAATGCTGACTGCGAGCCAAGCCCTCTCATCGAACCTCACTGACACTCTTGTGGCTGAATGGGCCCAAATTCCTAAAATCTGGTGGAAAGCCTTCCCAGAGTGAGGGCTATTATAGCAGCAAAGTGGTGGGGACAACGCCATATCAATGTCCATGGATTTGGAATGGGAAGTTCAACAAGCCTCCGTGGGGGTGATGATCAGGTTTGTTATATCACAAGCCGTTAGTTCATTTTGCGACTCTGGGGGTGACTGCTTTATGACACTCGGGTGCCTTTGCGGGCTTTTCTACCTTTCCTGTATTTGCGGTTTTGGCGTGGTACTGATCCTCTTCATTCCTGTTTTCCGTGAGACAACACAGGTGTCTACAGACCTTTGGCCATACAGTGTACTTAGTTTATATCTCAGAAACTAGGAGGTCAAATACCGAAATACAGGCATACAATAGCGTGAAACAGGCTGTCAACATGCTGAATAAAGGAAATCACTGATATCTGAGACATGTTTACCAGACAGCCTCACTGCTCTGGCATCATCTTTCATTGGGAGTTTGTAGCTACGGAGGAAGGAGTGACTCACTGGCTGTGCAGTCGGGACTTTCAGAGCTTTGCTGTAGGGGCTGTATTTCACTTTTGGAGGCTTCCCTGCTGCTCTGTCTTTATGTCGCCTGCTGCTGATGTGCTGGAGAGCAAACAGGCAGTTAACGTTAACCTGGAGTCAAAACTCTCAAAGAAAATCATTTGACACGATGGCTTTCATTTTCAGAAGAAACCCATTGACATATTAACGAAAGCATTTGGCTAGGAATCAGTTTCATTTGTTTGGAAATTGCGCTATGTTTAATTCATTGGTCAAGATGAACAGCTGAATTTGTTCCGATTAAAAGCAAAGATGATCTTTGATGGGACATAAAAACATTCATTCTCTGGACTCTGGACTTCACTGGACTGTCAATGAAAAGTTCTCATAATCAGCTGTTTGAGTCTCTGTACCAGTCAAAAATTTGAGTACGCTTGGTTGTAACCAGACCTGTCTGGGTCAAAAAACACAGAAACTGGACAAGTGAACAACAGAAGCTGGTCTTATGGACTGATAAGTCAAAACCTGAGGTTTTTGGGTTCATCAACTGAATATTTGCAAGGTGAAAAGAAGACAAGCACATGAGTTGTGCTTATATGGTTCCCACTACACAGCATGGTGGAGGCAGCATCATGATGTGGGGCTGCAGACAGGGTGATATTTCCAAATCCCATAGCAGCAACAAACAGCATGGCTGTCAGACGTGCATTTCCAGCAAAGCTGCAGCCAGTTGAGCAACTCTTCATCTGGCAACAAAATTGTACCACAAAACACACCGTAAAGCTGGGCAGCAATTATCTGGTGATGAAGGAAAATGAAGGGCAACTCAAAACACTAACTTGGATGTAAAAAATTGTCCATTATCAAGGAGAAGTACTCACACTTTTGACTGGAAGTGTATTTATTATGTATGATCCTGTGCATTAAATGTACGATACAAGGGAATGACACTGTGAGGGGGCCTCTGAAGAGGAAAACCAGGGAAGCTAAAACGAGGGGGATTTGCTTTGCACTGCACCAGGGAGGTACCCCTACACACCTGCTTGAGCTGTGTCTCAGAGTTGACAAGAACATCACACGTTTCACAGTGGAACACCTTGTTCTGCAGGCCGGTGCCTGTTTTGGCACATGGGAAAACCTTGCCCTTGACCCCAGGCCTCGGGAAGGATTTGATGGTGCCGCCGCCACTCCGGGCCTCCAGCATTGTCTTGTGCTTGGTACCTGATGGCACATGGATGGAAATAATCTTTAAAATATGACACAGATAAGACTAAGGATGAGAATGCATATTATTGCCCAAAAGTGATCATGTGGTGTTGGTGTGTTAGATTTTTATGCCTGTGAAGAGCAAATGAAACCGTTCCCAGCTGGATACAGGAGCACCAGGCAAGGCTGAAGATGGCTTTTGAGGGGGTGGAAGGGCGGTTAAGGACTCCTGCAGCCAGGTGCAAGAAACAGCATGACAGGTAAGAGAAGATCCCTTCTCTGAAGGCCAGCTTGTCTACCTGAGGGACTTGTTTACACGGGGATGCAAGAAGAGTCAAATTTGAGGAATTTGAATTGCCTATGCTCAAGACCTGGGAGCAAGCACACCTTACCCCTGTGAATTGGTTGAGAAGCCACCGGGGGATAGCGGGACCACCCTGCGTAGGACAACACGTGCCACGGCTGGGCAGCAGTCAAACCCCCATCATCTGCCAGTGTCAGTTGAATGTAGTGGCAGGGGAGCTATGAATTCCTAAATACCTGTCTGCAGTTACGGTGTAAGACTCTTTAGTCATTGGAACTTGCTCTCTTAAGGGGGTTGGCCTTCATCGCCATACTGGAGATCATGCCTGGTTCTTTATAAAAGTTGTACTGTGGCCTCAGTGCAGCTAGCATTTTCAGCAAGTTTTCCCTGGAATTAATTCCCAGCGTGGCGTAGTCAACAAGACTGTGAGGACCTCACCTGAGGTGTCACGCCACACCTGGATGCTTCTGTTTCTGAATGCAGTGTCTGAGATATCATTTTGCAGACATTTTACAACAAGATGAAGAATTTAATCTGTAAAATTATTCTCACTTTTGGAAAAATCTATCCATCCAGTACTGATAACTGCTTACTCCTGTGCAAGGTGGCCGTGGTCCAGAGCCTGTCCTGGAATCATAGGGTGCCAGGTTGTGAAACCGCTGCTGGATGGGAGGCCAGTACATTTTGGAGTTTTGGAATAGGATAAATTAAAACCAGCTATGAGGGCTGCTTTTCTCATGGGGTCCCGCAACAGTTGGCAACATGACGGTCCCCCTGTTTACGAGCATAATGCCTCGCTGGGAATCGGCTCAGAAGGTGAAATCTCCCAAGTCAGACATATAATGTCAATGTATGTATAACTTCAGGAGAGTGAGGCATTATGGGAAGTGAGAGCAATTCTGGAAAAGTGTCCGTCAACCATTTGCTGTCTTGTTGCTCATAAGTGAAGAAAACCAAGTTCATATTTGATCATCACTCGGTAAAAGCCCAGAGGGAACCAGGAGAGACACTCGGCTCACCGCAATTGTGTGCCTCCAGCTGGGACAGCGAGTTGACGGCCACCTTGCAGAGGGAGCAGTAGAGCAAACGTCTGGCTTTCTCCTCTTCCGTCTCCTCCTCACGCCCAGGGATGGACCTGCATCGCTCTTCTCTCCCCTCCTCTAGGGTCGACTCCATCTTGCACTGCGGGGACAGTGCAATGGCCCCCAGCTGTTCTCCATCACCTGAAACATGGAGGGTGGGGGAAGGGGATGGTATCTTTAAGTTGTGGGATCTGCTCTGCACTCAGCCATTGACGCAGTTCTTATGGCAGAAGCTTTGACCCTTGAGAAGCACTGCAGACAAGGGTGATGGTAATTTACATCAAAGACGCCAAGGCCTCTTAAGCGGTGTGGAGCGTCAGATGGTTTTAACCGAAAAATGCAATAACATGCAATCCACTTCCTCATTAACATGCGCTGCTGTGACACCATCTTTTTAGGGTGCAAATGCAGCCAACCAGTGGACAGATTTATATCTTGTGATGGGGAATAACGCCATTCTGCCACGTTGCTGAGCTCGGAAGAAGTGGCTCTGGGGTGGGGGTTATGAAACAACCTGCGCTCTTCAAGCAAACACCGCACCCCAACTTTGCACCACCAGCCATGCAACCGGTGTCCATGAACACATTTTAAGTCCAGGGCAGCACAGCACAGCACAATATTTTATTATTTATACATCCTGGTGATGCTTTTCTGTTAAACCACTCACTGATACGAAAAGTAAAACATTTACAGTTATTTACAAATTTGGGCAGCTGGGTCATTTTTATGATTAAATACTATGGTCAACGGTGGCACAGCAGAGGCAGTGACTTCTTTACGATAACGTCTTTCTCTCACAGCGTCAGATAAGCAGCGTTTCCTGACTTCATCGTTTCAGGATTAGGACCTTCTCAAGGGTGGTGGAGGAGATCTGACCTTTCCCTGGGAACCCAGGTGACGGGGTTTGAGGACACCTCAGACACATCATCTAAAGAGAAAGAGCATTAAAAAAATGGTGCCGTGCCTTTTGATGCTGAAGCTCCAGCACAAAGGAAGGAGAGGGACTGGTGCAGCAGTGGCAACCATGTGACTGAAACGTGAACACTGTTCTGGACGGCCACCGCCGGGTCCTCATGATTTGACACCAACCTTGAAAAGCAGCAATATTTGATCCCAGGACCTTCCCACCACAAAGCAAGTGCACTACTGTCTGCCACTGTGCTGAGCTATAAAAGCACAGCGAGATGCTCAAAAGGCACAAAACTGAATGGCAGTGGAGTAAGAGCAGGGCCAACAATATGGTGGTTTCGCTGGAGTTTGCATCAAGTATGCACCTCCAGGATCTGTACGCGCCATTTGCCAGGTCATTGCAGAAGATCCGAAGCTGCATGACATCAGGATCCATCCATTCAGTATCATTAACTGCTTTTCCAGTGCAGGAGGGAGCATGAGGTGGGGTCCACCTGGGATGGAATGGCAGTCCACTGCACGACACACACGCCCACGTGCACATACACACCATTGGTGATGCAACTGATGTTTCCTGCTTAAAAGCCGAGCTTGAAAATCAAAAAAACATTTTACCTCGGAGACCCCTTTTGCTCAGTCCATGCCTCAGCAACCCTCCCCCCCGCATTGAGGTTGTTTCTACTGTGTTGCCCCACCCACTTCCTTAGTTTGGCAGAAATTAACCAGCAGGTGGCGATGCTGTTCAAGCCACCTTCTGCAATAACATGAGGTCATGTTTGTTGCCCCCTGGAAAGGGTGAACTCCTGCTACAAATAAACCTGCATTTCTGCTCTTAGGGCATTAAAAAACATTTTTCCTCCTTTACAGCGATCCTATTCAGAGATAAGTGAAAACTTCTGCTCAACACCTCAGTTAAGCAGTTCCTTTGGTTTGTGAACAGCCGTCTTTCTGCTGCGTGAGGACTCGGACAAACGGAAGCCGAGAAGTGCTCTCAGAA
Source organism: Heterotis niloticus (assembly GCA_018136845.1). Taxonomy (NCBI): domain Eukaryota; kingdom Metazoa; phylum Chordata; class Actinopteri; order Osteoglossiformes; family Osteoglossidae; genus Heterotis; species Heterotis niloticus. Next base: position 1,539,244 of record CM030903.1, read on the forward strand.
CCCAACTGTTTCTCGCTGCTGGCTCTGACACCCGCGATCGATGTGGAAGGAGTGCTTCTTGTCTGACCGTGATGGAGGACGCGATAATAAAGGATATTTCTCTGCACAGGACTGCTGCACGGCTCCCTCTGTATAGCGGCGGTCACTCACTTCAGGAAAAATGCTTCCATATTTGCTGCTCATCATCCACAAAATCAAAACCTATGTGAGATATCATTTCCTTGTTGGCAAATAGTGTATTTAACATTTTAGTTAATACAATTCATCATAAATTTTCCTGTCTGCATTGGGGGGGGTTTCCACATAAAGTGACAATCCGGAAAATCAAAGGTGAGATTTAAGAGTAATATTTTTGACTACTGCCCTGCATTTTGCACTATGTACTGCGGTCAGAGGCATTCCCAAAATATTTAGGACCTGGGCGGGTCTTTTTTGCCCCTCCCCCCAAATACACAGGCACCAACAGTTTACAAAGCCTCGCCCGCCCCTAAAACTGCAGGACAGAATTTGGCAGTGGCAATCCACGCCTTTGTGGCCTGCCGCTGGCTGCCGAATGTGGCTCATTTCAGCTCAGGGGCACAACTACTGCTGTAAATCTTGAACCCGTTACAGTTGGCCTTTAAATCTGGGTTCAAGAGAAACTCGCACATGAGAACCAGCTGAGATGAGCCAGAAGATGCTGATGAAAGCCACGAGGGATGTCGGCCAGACTAAATGGATGCACAGAGAGGGACTCTGAAGACGGGAGAAGGTCCTCACCTGTCTTGTCCGCACTCTGATGGCACCTTGGGCTCGCAGTGCTCATTGTCACCTTTGCTCTTGACTTGCACTTTGGGGCCTCCATGGCTTTGAGCTTCTTTGCGTGTTTCGTGCCGCCATAGTGGGCTGAGGCTTGGTTCTGCGAGGAGAACATGGAGAGGGTGGAGAACACCTGAACACGTGGCCCCAGAGCGCAGCTGTACCCATCCCACTGCTTTGGAAGAGGAAATCAATCACTAAGCTCCAAGAAAATTATTAACTGAATTTAATATCAGATAAATTTTGTCTGAAAATGACTGCCAAAGATCATTTAAAAAATAGCAGCGCAGACACAGTTTAAATAAGCAAATGTCATCTAAGTAAGAAACGGTGCAGCTGGGTCACAATTTGCTTGCATTTTCTGTCAAATATTGAACAAAAAATGGCCTCCCATTCAAATGAGTAACATCCAGCAGTAATGCGGGGTAAACCCCATCAAAAGTGAATCCATGTTAAATAAAATGAGCGACATCAATATTGAAGAAGGCGGCAACTGCTGTGCGATGTCTTCCCTTCTCTGGCTGAAAGTTTCGTTTGTGTTTTAAACATTTAGTTTTTCCTACAAACTGTTTGCCTGCTTTCCCCCAAAGCAACACAGAGACTTAATCCGCTTGCAGTGTTTCAGCCTTTATACAGGCGGGTGGTTCTTCACCGGAGGACCCAGAAGAATGGAACTACAGCAGGAGCTGGGATTCAAACATGCAACCTATAAGTACGGAAGCTCTAACCACTACGCCACCTGCTGCCGCCACAGCTTGTCTATCCCAGTTATTTAAGGCCCTGTTTATTTGTCACACTCAAGAGAATCACAATGCAATGAACATCCTGTGATCGTATAAACTGCATTTGTATTGTAAAAAAGTTATGAGCTATTGTAAAAAGTGCGGCTGGTTTTATAAATTGAAGTTTGAACCACTGCTCGCCTACATCCAGCACCGGCTTTTGGGAATTCCAGTGTCCAGCTTCTCCAGCCCTGCTTTTACATTCTCAGGCCTTCTTCCCGCAGTGTGGTGCCTTAACCCCCCCCTTACCGGTCTGTCCCGCTGCCGACACGGCCACTGTGAGGGTTTATGAACGCACACTCTTTCCCAGCGTTTCGCACCCGTTCTCCTGCACCACCATTTCCACAGCGGCCTCACAACACGGCAGCCATAACTGAGAACCAGAAAGACTCCACCCTGTGAATGAGTCCTCTCAAAACATTTGCTCTTGTCACGAGACATGATGTGCAGAACATAAATAACAAATAAATAACCAATGGGAAATAAAATAGGTTTATCATTGTACTACTAAGAGAAGCTTTGAGTTTGAAGCATTTATTCAGTTTAGTCTGCACTGTGCTTATAACTCCACATGCAGAATTAAATGTCTAATGCGGCAGGGAGCCTTAACCGCTTTTTTCTAAACACTTTCAGACGTCCTTGACTAGAGCTCCACTGTACTCATTGTTCTGCTGACACCTTGGAGAAAAGGAATGCTTTCTGGGAAGTCTCTCACAACTCCAGGGTGCTTTAATGCCCTGGTTTTCTCTCTCTCTCTCTCTCTCATCCAGGCTCTAGCAACAGAAAGGCAGAACCCCAGAATCTCTGCAAAAGGCACTGAAACGTCTTTACGTGTTTGTTTTCCTTTGTATTAACTTTACTTATTTTTAAAAATACACAACACATGAAAGCTGTTGTAAATTGATGGGGAAAAATTGAAAAATTACGCGCTTTCTAGCATCTAAGCAAGTTTCTCCCTGTTATTTGTGGCATCGGGGAAGGAGAGACTTTGCTGACTGACACAGGATTTGGTGGCTTGCAAGAAGCTGCGTTTTGATGGCCTTGCACTGCAAAGAAAGCATTAAGCTGAACAGCTGCACCTGCACAGGTGAGAGGCTTTTCCGCGTTTCACAGGCCTGTGGCCCAGATCACAAATCATTTCTGCGGTTCTGAGAAAAGATCACGAGATGCTGAGTGCCAATACTGACTACGAAACAGACTAACACACTTCCTAACACTGCACTGCGTCAATCGTACGGCACTATGCTGTGTGTGCGCGTTGTGTCCTAGACCCTCTGTATTTGACCGCGATTCCCGACCTGGTCACACGTGTCCCGGTGAGCATCAGTGGCTCTGCCAGACGGTGGAGGAAATCGCATCCACTGACAAATGGATGCATTGGGGAAGGAAGTGGCATACGGGGGTCTGGATGAAAGCTCTCCTCAAATGTCAGGTGCACAGCTGGGTGCGGGCTGGCGGACGGCGCTGGCAGCAAATAATGTCTGATGGACATCACGCTGTCCCAGTGGTCACCACTGGTCTCACTTGCCTGGCTGTACAGGAGCCTCTCAGCACTGAGCAGCTGAGATTGTCACCCCCTGCCCTGAAAAGATCTCCACTGCCCAGTAGATAGTGTTTATATTTATCCTGGCTTAATACCAAATTAAATATCACACATAATATTTTAATATGAGTCATTTTCTTCCCATTTTCAGATTTTCCGAACTGAACATTTATTCAAAACTATTACGGATCATTAACACTAAATATGCAGGTGTACAAACACCCTGGAGCATTTTTCTAAATGGAAAAGCGTGGGGGAAGAAGGGGTACAGACGTGATGTGTGGCCCACCGCACTCACCTGAGAATTAAATCTTAGTTGGCACAAACTGCAGGAGACCACACCATTTCTTTTTTGGGGCAAAGTGACTCCAAAAGTGTGATTTTTTACACCTTGAAATGGGTCCCGCTGCAAAAAAGGAGGAAGAAATCCAATTACCGTGGTGCGGCTGGATTGACTGCATTTACACGCCTGCTTCGCTGTGCAGCTCACTTTGCGAGTGAAAAATTTCCCTCGAGAGTAAGAACAACAAAATAACAGAAGAGGGGAACCTGCATGAGAATCCTGCGAGTCTTTAACAGCGCTGTGCTCTACACAAGCTTTTCTCAGTTCTCATTGAAGGTCCAACAGGAGGTTATGCGATCGGGCTCAGACACATGCCTTTGTCCTCTGTGCCAGCTGGAGCTCACAATTGGGACACATTTATGCTGTTCAGTCAAAACTTTGCTATTTATTAGTCGATTAATATATTCTTCATGCAGGGAGAATGAAACGAAGGGGCCACAGTGCACTTAATAGGGGGATAAATAAAAAGATAATATAAATACAAGATAGTAAATAAATAGAAAAGATTATAAATATAAAAAATAAATATAAAATGTAAATATAAAACAGGTAATTTAAAAATAAATAGGTAGTGCAGATGAACATCATCTGTCATCTATTCAATGGGTTTTTTCATAAAATTGAAATAGAAAGGCAAGGCAGAGGAGAGGCCGTGACTGGTTTAACACAGTAAAATCCACACTGCTGTGTGTCCTATAAGCCACCTTCTCCTGGCTGGGAAAGGCATTAGGGTGGCAGCATGGAGGCCAGTGTGCAGCACCATGGAAACATGGGGAACCACGTGTCTCTGTGTGTGTGCGTGTGTTTGTGAGCGTGGTCGCATGGGGAGGCAAGCCAGATGGGCTCACGCTTCACACCTTCCTCTATTCGGGCCAAAGTACCACAGAAGCCCCGAACCTCCACGTAGCGCACCGGAGGTGAAAATGAATCCCACGCGGCTTTTCGGGAGACAAATGAGCAGACGCGCACCGCGCCGCTGGGGCTGTGGGTCCGCAGTGCGTGGCAAAGATTGTGCGTTCTGTGGTGTGCAGGAAAAATGTTTAAACAGCTGCATGAATAAATCGGATCATCTGTTTAAACAACTGCAGGGATTAGCACACATTTCTGTTAGCTGCAAACAGCGCAGTTAATGGGTGCTTTGTGTCTGGTTGATGCAGATTCCCCGAAGACCCCGACAACACCGCAACGGGCACCTTCAAATCACCCAGCATGCCTCTGCGGACAAACTGGACTGCATCCCAGTTAAAGTGCAGCTCAGGTTCCAGCGTGCAGGCGGCTCTTTATATGGGGATTGGGCTCGTACACACGCGCACGCACACACACACAAACAAGCAAACAAAAAAAACACAAAACTGTACTGTACTAAGTGCCGAGGGACCCAGCATCATTCTGTGACACAGTCCCTATATATGTGTTTATCTGTGTGTTTATCTATGTCCCAAATTTAAATTTTCATGGCCCCCTGGACCCTACAATAGACTGGTGACCCATCTGGGGTGTAGATTCACTACCAGCAGTATCAGGATAGGCTTCAGACCACAGTGACCAGGATAAGGATGATGTATGGATGGATGCAGGCTCAATGCTTGAGTGAAACACTGTTTCCACTGATTCTAGGGAAATAACTTAAAAACTAATAATAATAATAATAATAATAATAATAATAATAATAATAATAATAATAATAATAATGTAAGTTTAACATGCAGGGCTGCTACACTCACATGCAGCTGCTTCACTGCCTGTCTGCTGAGGGAAGAGTGTGGCTCTGGCTCCACCATGGGGATCTCCACCAGGTCCTGGCAGAACAAAGCCGAGGAGATGAGAGCACGACCCACCTGTACACTGAGCCCAGTAGGGTTAAGGTTAGGGGTTAGATGAAGGAAACATGGCATTTCTCACCCACACACACACACACACACACACACACACACACACACACACACACACACACACACACACACAGAGCAACATAGAGAAACATGTATATTCAAGTAGGTCCAGCTGCTGTGCAGGATGACTGGATATATTTTGATAGCAGTGCCCCTCTAATCCTTAATTCCCAAGGTTAAAAAATCTTAACTGATCAAAACTTCTTTTTGATCACAAATTTCCAGCCGCGTTCTCGTCGTAAGACCGTTATCTGCCGCAGTCTCCTCTTCCCAAGCGACCCGAGATTCTGCCCAGCAACGTGTCCCGCTTTCCTTTTGATGAGCCGTATGCATTTCCGCAGCTTTCTTGCTACAAATAATCACTTTTAACCAGCCGTGCCGAACCAGCCGTGTAGCCCAGTCCGCAGATGCGATACGATGCCAAGAGTAGTAAAACATGGTACCGACTGCAGCTGCGCTCTGTCTCTGCCAGCTGGACGGGGCTGTGGTTAACCTACACAGAGGAAACTCATCGCTAAATCCACCACTGTTTTACCATCTTCCAGGTTGCTGTTGAAGCTTCTCACAGATGTCCCTTCATGAACTCCCTCAGCATTTCCAGTAGCGTTTCAGTCCATCCACAATCACTTTGGGGTGTTAAAAAGGCAGGAAAATCCCTGCTCAGATGCTCAGAAATTTAACCACCAATAGGCCAAATTGAGAAGGCACCAGGCAGATTCGGTGTGAAGGTGCTTTAATGTATGAGGCAGTGCAATGGGGTCATAACTGCAGGTTCGGTTGGACCAGAAGCGAAAGTTGGCACGGAAACCAAACTCAGCCTGCAGGAAGGAAGTATGTAGTTCTGTGGCCACGTCAATACTTGACTGGGATTTTTTGCAGATTATTTTGCATTTTTAATAAACAGCAAAAGCAAACAGTTGGTATGCAGATGTTCCTATAGCTGCAGAAATAAGAATTTTGCAACATGTTTTGTCCATATTAACCGGTACCATTAAGGAAGAGGTATTTGCTGAAGGTCACAATACATTTACGTAGAACATCACAGAGAAGAATGTAGGTGGTGCTGGGCTGAACACCAACACCTGGACTTTGGGCATTGTAAAAGAAGGACCAGGAAGAATGAGAGATGGAAAAGACTGTGAATTTGACAGAAGATTTTTGAAGCTGTGGAGCTAGAGCAGAGAGGTTCTGGATGAGTATTGTGGGCTTGATAGCTTAGTTAGTTTTGTTATCTTTGTTATCTATACTAAATAACAACTAAGGGGATGTATAAGTCCCGTTGGCACTCCAGCCCCCAAGCACCCCATGTTTGCTCGCTCCTCAACACTTGAGTGACACGACATTATTTTCCCCACCTTAACTTTTTCTATACCTGATGTCCAACCAGCAGAAAGTCCATGAAGCCCAAGGTACACGGGATCCTGCTCTTGCTGTATAAGAACTGCCTTTTTGAAGTGAACTGGTGACATCAGCATGTTTGGCTGGAAAAAGCCCCTGGAAAAAATTACCATCTTGCTTAACAATGGCAGAGAACACGAGATCTTCCTCACGTCTGGCACAGTGCGGTACCCCAGAAATGCAGGTCAGGCCTCAGGCAGGAGGCAAAATCCCACAAAACTATGACTTGATCCTACCTCACCACCATAGACTCATCACATGTAGACGAAAGGTGTCATGTGTTTGCAGTAACTATGACTTTAAAAACATGGATTACACAAACAATAATTGTATGCTTTTGGGTTCACAGAGAGGCATTGGCTTACAAAGGGCTGTGTGAATCGCTGTTTTTCAGAAAGCAACCCTAAACGCACTACAGCTGCCTTTCAGTTTAGCGTAACCAACCAGAGGGATTTTCTAGCGCTCCGCAGCAAAGTCCACCCTCCATTAATGGAGAACAGATGCAGAAAAACTGGTCCGAATGTGAAAAGAAGTCATAATCTCACCGGCAGCTGGATGCAGATGCTCAGCAAGCATGAGGAACACTCAGAGCGAAGCTGCGGACCCCACATCCTCCTGTATATAGTGTCTTATACTCCTAGGACACCTGCGTAGCAGTCGGGAAGATCAGCTCTCCACTGACGTCTAGCGCTGATGTCACCTGGGTCACCATTCAGTGCTTTTGTTGGCTTACAGTGAGGGTTGTGCACACAGTCCAGGTGGGGTGTCTGTGTGGTTTTCTGGTTTTTACAGTCCTGGATTTACTGGGATTTCCTTAGTTTTCCTACTTTGCAACTGTGCCAGGTAACTGTCCAGAAGGAGCTCGGTGCCAGACACATTAATTCCACTCTGGGTCTGCATGTCTGAGACTGAACCAACACAGCAGACCTTCTCCTCTGTCTGCTGATTCAGCACATTTCCACAATTTTAAGAAAAATCTGAATATTGTTGGCATGAATAAGCAAACCGAGTGCATTTTACTCCCCCATGATCTAAGGAACCTAAAGTAGTGTCCATTAGGACGAATAGTTTCCCACATCTGATTTAATTCTCTCTTTCTGTGACATCCTTACAGCAGGAAATGACCATAAAACAAATTCCCTTTGGTTTCCTCTGTATAACACCTTACCAGAACACTGTTTCGGTTTTATGTGTCTCATTGGAGCACAAATGATTTTTTATTAATCTGCACAATGAACGTTTTGGGGGAATAAGGGTAAGTATGGGACATAAAAACATGGAATTCCCCTTAACCACACAGCCATCATGCATATAAGATTCTCTCATGTTAAGTGGATGCAGAAATGTCACTAAAATGCAAAATTACACAGCACTGTTAATGTTCTTAAGTGTCAGGAGTGTAAACCAGCAGTACTGGTCTAGCATTCAGAGAAACACACCTCTCACACCCACACAGATGCTCACAAAAGCCTGATAATAAACACTCCTCAGGTTGACATCCTCACCTACAGCATAGCAAATGGATGAATGTGCATCCAAACCTCCCAGTCAATCAACATCTGAATTTTGTTGGGGGCCACACGACAAGAGAGCTACACATGACAACGACGGACACCGATATGTGTATGAAACCATAGAAGAAGGAACATTCCCTCAGTCAGAGAGGAAACCTGTTTTTACAGGATAGTAACTGTTAGCCTGGCTCTTCCACTGAGTCCTGTAACATATGCATCTAAACAAAAATTCATTTAAAAGGGTTTTGTAAAATATATTTACATGAGGTTATATTCTTGACACTACAGGAAAACCATTGTGCGACTGTAGCTCCCTGGACAGTCGCTGGGTGATGCTCACCATGCTGAAGCCAGGGACAAGGTTTACTGCCATGGTGGGATCCAGGGCAAGTGGCAGGAACTGCTTCACTCCTAGGGTGTGGGGTAGTGTGGTCACAGAGGGTCGCACCAGTGGTGGCAGAAGGGCGCTCTGACACAGGCTTCCTGGCCAGGGCAAGAGAAATGCAATCACTCAGCAGGTGAACACAGTACGCATGTACTTGCAGCAAAGGTAAATAAATCCGATAGTGGTCAGATAGAGGCTGAAGAGCATGAAGCTCCACACACCAAGATCATATGCAAAGTATTACGCGAAAGGAAAAAGCAAGATAAGCCAGACCTTCACCCAAACCAGAAGACCAAAAATAATGGTGCACGAGCAGAACATTTTAGTGTAAATCTCCATCGTGGTGCATTTGGGCATATCGACAGTTGTCTTCTGAAAGACAAATTACTTTCCAAAAGTACTGGACAAAATTCTGCCCACTGAGCCAAGTTCCCCATCTTTCCAGATGCGTTTGAACAAGTGCGACCTATTGTTCCATGAAGGAGCTTTCCAGCCAGCTGCGCGTGGAGCTATTTCTCATTTCTTTTTAGGGAGGAGACACTTGAGAGCAGCTCTCAAACCGTGATAAAAGTTTACAGGCCACTCCAGCAGGTTAAATTGCATAAAAGCAGCAAAATATTAAGGTGTTCAATGCATTTTTTTTGCAATGCACTCTGCTGGTCTCCTGGACGGCGGCTTTATTCCTTTCGCTGAATACAGTTGTTTGCCAGATTTAACAATTTCAACATTTCTCATCTATGAACAGCTTAAATTGGCCACAATTACATTCGAAGTATGACATACAAACACATATTTCCCATACTTGACATTTACATGCTACACTTTTGTTGTAGAGAAAAAACATTTTCCACATAGAAATATATTGCCTTTCACACTTGGCTATGCTCTATGTCTTCTGAATTTGCTTGTTATGCTACATTACACGAGTTTTGTATTAAAACACTTGTTTTTAGGTCATTCAGAGAAAATTGAACCCAGTGATGTATTGAATCACCGTGCAGTAAAGTGATACAACATTTACAGCGTATTACCACATTAAAGCGCATCGGCTCGACTAAATGCTGTTTTCCTTCTCTTTGTGAGCATGAATAAACCCAGTGGTGTGTAATAATATGATGTTTAGAAAAATTTCGGTGCCCCCTCCACCACCCCCCAGGATGCTCCACACTGCTGAACAGATTCAGAAATCCCATATTAGCGTGCCGTTGTCCTTATTTCCCCGGACTGAAGACTTTTATGTTCCCTTTGTAAGCATTTTGGGCAAATCCTGATCTGTTTTAAAAATCCATGCCGTCTGTTAATATATCTGCTGTCAGTCATCGCTAATCCATTTTTAAGTCTTGTATTACTAATTTGCCAGGGTAAATTTGTCCGGTCCAGGGGGTATTGAGATTTTTCCTGCTGAAAATTTCTTTCTGCTAAGAAATGTTGCGTCATTTGTCTTTGAATTTCCTGCAGATTTCTTACACGTTCAATTGATTTCTGCCATGAATCTCCTTAGCTGTGTAGCAAAATGTAAAATAAATCACAGATTTCACTTGTTTTCCTGCAGACCATAATAACAACACCCCCTAAGGCCTGGGACTCCCGTCTGCTGCTCCACATCAGCCAGCCTAACACTCCAATACAATTTTTCTGTGTTCCTTCTCCACCAGCACCCTCCATCACCATGCTGTACCCAGCATACCATGGTAATTTGCTTTCCACCTTCCCCTTGTATGCCATCTGAGTGGCACCTCCCACTGGCACCTCTGGAATTCCCACAATATCAGTTTCAAGGTTACTGGAGGCAGTTTCACAAACAGTAAAACTGCAGCAGTTCAGCCAGCATCTGGTATAATTTCCAGGGTTCGGTTATGTTCCCCTTGACCTCTGCAAAGTAATAATAAACAACTTACAGTAAAATGAGAACTGAGGGTTAATCTAAGCTGGTTTTCAAAACAAGTTTATTTTTCTTTGTGTTCATTTAATCAAGTCTTCGGTTTTAAAACTGGGTTTGTTCTGGGGGGGGGGGGGGGTCCTATCTTCCAAACCATTAAGCCTTTGTATTAAACACAAAATTCATTTACTGAAGAAAATGATAAATTCGGTCCTCTTGAATGCTCTTTACCTTATGTGGCTATTTCACCTTAGCTCAGTTACCTGGTGCTGCCTGGGTCAAAAAGTTGTCATTGAAGGAAAGGTGAACAACAATAACACATTATATAGCCACCAAACTGTTTTACAATTGAAGTGGTTATATTTTATAGCATTACTGCTGTTCAGTAGCTTTTTGGAGTTTAATGAGTGAGATGTACCTGTGTGCCAACTTTTAAGTCTGTGATCTGAAAAACAAAGCTGTGCATGAAGAACAAACACACAGAAAAAACAAACAAAAAAGCTTAGATTCAGCTTTAGATACAGATATTTACTTTTTGTTCTAAAAAGGGATGTATATGCATGCTAAGCAGAATCTTCCCATGCAGAGCACATTTCTCTTGCTTTTCCTGTAAAGGCTGCACTCAGTTACTGGTGTGTGTGTGTGTGTGTGTGTGTGTGTGTGTGCGTGCGTGTGTGTGCGTGTGTGTGTTGGGGTACGGATCTCCAGCTGAGTGTGTTCAATATGGACACACACTTAACTGCAGCTGTGTAAAGTGCAATAGGTAACTAGTATTTGTGGGGTGGTTTGGAAATGGAGATTAAATTCAGCAGAAGGACTTACACCATCTTCACTGTTTCATCGCCAGCTCAGAAGGACACAGCACATTAGTAAAGATTATTAGAATTATTAATACCGTTTGTTAGGAAACACCGATTATTCATTATGTTTTGGTCGGAAACAGATGGGTGTGATATGAGACGCTCTTATTTTAGTAAATATTACTGTGTTGTGGGCTCACAGGAGAGGCAGAGAGTGAATCATATCCACATCTTTTACAATCTTTGCGCAGATATAACAACTACATTTCACATTTCGCTATCCTTGTTTTACTTTCAACAAAATGAGATGGCAAAGTAGCAGCAGTTTATGATTTATAAGTTTGAGAAATTAAATAAACTGTCACAAAAGGCACAAGTAAAGTAGTCATGGGGTGTGCCTATATTGTATTCCCATGGTCCTTTGCAGTCAGCGGTTCTGTCAAAACCCAAACATCACACATCAGTGGAGGTCCAAACCTCACACTTAAGCACTTGCCAGTGTTTATTTTTTTATGAGAAGAGTGAAGGCAAATAAATGTTAAACAGCCAGATAAAAATTAAACGACATTCTTAAATCAAGAAGCATTCTCTGAAGACATAGAATATTTCATATGTTTAATATTTTTTAATGCTGTTTGTTTGTGTAAAAGGTTTTTTTCTTATTATTTGGCCTAAATTTACTGAGATTTAAACCAGCAGAGAACAGCTGTCCTGTCCCATCCTTCCATCATGCACCCTGCAATTGGGGTTCAGCAGGGGTCTCCTTATGGTCTATTAAACACACAGCACAATGCCAGAAATGCACCTCACACTCGAAATCGAATGAGTTCTAAAGAAAAAAGCCATCAAACAAAATCCAATTTTCTTCAGTATTCCTGTCATGCAAGAACTCTACAAACAGAACATACTGACAAATAAAAACTTTTTCTGTCTCATACTGAGGATTCTCCTTATGCACCTTTGCGAGCAAAAACTGCCTTTTAAGTGTTTTATTTGTGTTTTCATTTGCAATTTGGCTCTTTTATATCTAGATTGGTTTTATCCTTTACCTACCGAATCGTTCTCCATATGGTAAATGCTAATAGCGGTGTCATAACATACTTAGGAATGACTTTCAGATCACTATTAGGCAGTGCACTAAAGCCGAAGAGGATCTTTCCACCTTTCCACTTGACCGCAACCGATGCGTCACTCTCTCCAGTGACTATCTGTCTGACAGCATTGATGATGCTCATGTGTTCAATGCAACCATTTTAATTGTAAAACAGTTTGGTGATGTTCAGTGTGTTCTCACTATTTATATTTCACAGTCTTTTTGACCTGAGCAGCACTGGGTAACTCAGCAAGTAGCATTTAAAACAAATTTAATTGTCAAATGTAATAAAAAACATTTTTGGTATTTGCACATTTATGCTTTATGCTTGCCTAACAAAAATAAAAAGTTCCTAATCAATAATATCGCTCTTCACTTGGTACCATTGTAAATAATTATTGATTTTAAACCTTAGGCCTGACATTTGTCTGGGTTGGATTCCCTTCCAGAGCCATAGGCCATGTAAAGAATAAGTGTGACTCCTAGGAAATTGGTTCAGCGTTTCAGCATCAGCCAAATAGTGACATATCCCACAACACCAACCTGGGTTCCAATAAGGTAACACCTGCAGACAGAGATCCACTCTACTGATTCTCTGGATCAGGATTACAAACATTCTGGTCATTTTGGTAGAAAAAAGAACATTTTGCAGGCCACTACCTCCCTCTGGTTTGTCAACTCACATGGTTTTGTTTGCTGTTTAGAGATTTGCTGCTGAAAAATGTTGCGGTAGCAGAATGCATTTAAGCAGGCATTTATCTAATGCAGAGGACCATAAAATTTTTTACTGAGTGTACTATATAAATGTGTATTTTTCTGATATCATTTGACCCGATCTACTCTTTTTTCAATGACATCTACAGTGTGATTCACTGTACTTAATAACTCATGCATTGTAAAACTGAAGCTCCAAATAGTTTGAAGAGCAGTCATGCAGAGGTGAGGATGTTGTTTGTAACAACTCTGCCCACCGGCATGTTCATCCCACAGCAGAGCTCTGTTCTTATCCACACGTGCCGCTCCTCCCGCCCCCAGAGGCTCATGTCGGCTTCTCTCCCACACTCACCGAAATACATGCTGCTCCTCACTGCTCACACATCAGGAACTCGTTCTCTTCTCTGGCGCACAGCACAACATGCTGTCAAAGTGTCCCATTCCACACCCTGGCGTCACAAGCAGTGATCCACTCCCTGCGGGGGTCTCCCTGTCATTGCGCTCCGGGTCCCTTCGTGCTGGGTCTTGGCAAGTGGCTCTGTGCTCCTCCTCCTCCTGGCACCCACCTGCCTCCTGAGCGCTGCTGTCTTGACTGTGTGGCTCCTGTGCCGCTCAGTGCTGCGCTCCTCCTTGTGCGGCCGCCCCTCTCTCTCCTTCTAGAGAGATCCACTGCTGCTAAAGCGGCCCTCCTCCTCCTGCCCTCCTCCTGCCCCACAGCCCGGTCTCACTGCCTGTAATCTGACTCCTCCTAGAGTGGCTCTTGCACAGCCAGCGACACAGAGAGAGACCCCCTCCGACACTTGGGGGCTTCATCACAGCCAGCAGCGTGCGGGGCAGCCGGTACCCTGACAGGAATCCCATTCCTGATACGGAGATGCCTCCAAACTGGGTAAAATGGGATAGAAGCTGAATGTAGTCAGAGAATTTGCTCACTACAAAGTGGGATTCAGTGTACAAAGAGATGATGATGTAGTAACACATTAAGGTGTGTGTGTGTGTGTGTGCACGTGCGAAATTCTGGAAATCACTAAATTGGCTTCAGACAATTTCACTTTGATTTGTATCATTTAATGTCGGTGAAAACAAAGTTGAGCCCCGCTATACCCAGCAAGTGTCGATAAACCCGTTTACTCTACAGGTGCCAACAAGCCTGACCTCTGGCCACTTGAACCCCTTTGACCCAGTGGGGTCCTGCATTAGTGCTGCCACCTGTAATTTTGGAAAATAAGGCACTCCAGAAACAATAGTTTAGTGCTGTACCATCTGCCAGCAGGAACCCTTTCAGTCCATCACCCATAGGAATCCTTAGCCTATACAGCGCCCCTTTACTTTGTCCATTCAGTTGGTGGTTCTCAGCAAACTCAGCAGCTACTGGCACGTCTACACTTTTGACAGTAAAATACAAGGCACTCAAACGTCAGGCAGCAGCTCTGATCGCCACACTAGCTATGAGCTAAGTTGAGTTCTACACCCACAAGGCGCTGACTGCATAGTTCTGTAGTTCTGAAGATCTATTTGCAGGCTGTGGGTGGCACAGCATTTAGCCACCGGGCTTCTAAATTGTGGATCCCTCCTCCTCATGCAGTGTGGGAGCCACTTCCATTGCAGCCTTTCAAACAAGACCTAAAACTCACTTGTTCACTTTTTCAGTTTGTATTTTAGCAGTTGACCTTCTCCCACTTGTTCACAGGTTTTCCTCTTTCTTGTTCTTGCTTTCTTTCTAAGATACCCTGGTGTCCTGGTTCTCTCGGCCCTCTATTCTTCTCCCCCAAACAGGTCTGTGGTTACTGCAGCAACAGCCATGAGTCTCAGCGGTCAGGAGTGTGTGACAACTGAATGAAACCAAATAGACCAGCAACCATGCCCTGGATGCAGACAGTGCCTCCCTCAGTCTTCAGCTCTACTGAGATGCAGTGGACCTGTCCACATACCACAGCAATAGAATAGGCAGAAGGGCGTGCAGCCAGTATCACTCAGACCCCCCAGAGATTTATTTTTCTCCCTTTCTTGCTATTTTAAGTTTTTTTGTTGTTGTTGTTTTCCTCTCCTCAGCTTCCAGCTGGCTCATCTAGGCGGCCGAGAGCTTGTTTTGTTTCACCGCAGATAATCTGGTGTGTCATTTTCTTCCTGTTGTTTATCCCTTGGACCTTTGTTCTTATCTTTTATTGATGAAACTTAAAATTTAAAATTTGATACATTTTAGTTTCATCTTGATGCCAGCATGCCAGCAAGGGTAGAACAGGCACTGTGAAGGCCCACATGAACAGACACAAGGATTTTCTCTTCCCCTCCACTTCTTAAGTATAGGAAGGACTGTCACAGATCTGATGGGGACGGGGCATGGGACCCAAGTGCGGGCACGATACGAGGGGCTAGGGTAACAAGGACAGAGACGTTTACTAGGAATCGCAGGGATAACACTCGATGAGCTTAGGTAACTATGGTTGAAATCCCGTGCCGGAGCTGTCCAGCCCCATGCCTTTTATCTCTGTGCTGAGGGGTTGATCCGGTGCAGCTGCTATAGGTGGGGGGGGTCCTGCCTGGTCGGCTCCTGACAGTACCCCCTCCTCTATGGGTGGCCCTTGGGACGGAGCTGGGCGATCAGAATGCAACCTATGAAACTCAGACATCAGGGATGGGTCCAATATGTCACACACGGGCATTCAGGACCGCTCCTCTGGTTTGTAACCTTCCCAGTTGACCAGGTAGAACAGGTGTCCCCTGTGGCATCTGGAGTCTAGGAGTGAACGCACCTTACAAGCAGGGGAGCCATCCACAACCATCGGAGGTGGCGATGATGACTGCACCTGGTTGTGTTGCAGCTGGGAGGTATGATAAGGCTTCAGAAGGGAGACGTGGAAGGTTGGGCAGATTCGATAGTGAGGGGGTAGTTGGAGACGGTAAGATACCAGTGACACCCATTTGAGGATCCGAAAGGGACCAATGTATCGGGGACTGAGCTTTCTCGATGGCAGCCGAAGCTTGAGATCTCTGGTGGACGGCCACACCCTCTGTCCCAACTGATATGACACCGGATGCCACCTCCTGTCGGCGTGGCGTTTCTGTGAGTGTACAGCCCTCTGAAGGTGAACATGTGCAGACTGCCAGACCTTCCTGCTCCTCCGGTACCAGTCGTTTATGGTGGGGATGTTACTGGGGTTCAGGTCCCAGGGAAACAGTGGTGGTTGGTAACCTAAGATGCACTGGAAGGGGGTGACGTTAGTCAAAGAATGTAGCAGTGAGTTTTGAGCGTACTCGGCCCAGGGCAGGAAGGTCTGGCAGTCTGCACATGTTCACCTTATCTTAGAAAGAAAGCAAGAACAAGAAAGAGGAAAACCTGTGAACAAGTGGGAGAAGTGTTTTCACCGACATTAAATGATACAAATCAAAGTGAAATTGTCTGAAGCCAATTTAGTGATTTCCAGAATTTCGCACGTGCACACACACACACACACACACCTTAATGTGTTACTACATCATCATCTCTTTGTACACTGAATCCCACTTTGTAGTGAGCAAATTCTCTGACTACATTCAGCTCTAGAACTACGATGATTAGCGGGAGTGGATGCGGGTAAGGCACAGTCACAGCATTGAGTGCCCGGTAATCTATGCAGGGCCATAGACCACCATCCTTCTTTTCTACGAAGAAGAACCCCACAACTGCTGGTGATGTAGATGGACGTATGATGCCTGCTGCCAAGGCCTCGGAGATGTACGTTTCCATGGCCTTGTGCCCCGTGAGGAACAGGGGATAAATACGTCCCCGAGGGGGGATGACCCAGGAAGGAGGTCAATGGTGCAGTCCCAGTCCCGGTGAGGGGGTAATGTGGCCACCTTACTTTTGCTGAACACCTCTGCTAGGTCCTGGTATTCTAGGGGTATGTGTACAGGCTTGTCGGTGACTGGACTTTCCACTGAAGTGGCCCGGACTGGAAGACACATACAATGAGATTGACACTGGGACCCCCATGTCACCAGTTCTCCAGTGCTTCAGAAAAAAAGGGGGTCATGTGCTGTTAACCAGGGGTAACCAAATATAATAGGGCTCTGTTTAGAAGTAATCAAATAGAAAGAGAGTTGTTTTTTATGAACCAGGCCCACCTGTACACCCACACAGTGAGTGGTGGCTTCTACAAAGCCTGTGCACAGCGGCTGCCCATCTAGGGAACCGATGCGGAGCGGCGTTGCACAAGGCTGTGACGGCACCCCGGCGGATTTCGCCCACAAGATGTCCATAAAATTTCCCGGGACTCCCAAATCAACTAATGCTTGGGCATCAATCATGTGCTCTCCCCAATACAAACGCACAGTTGCATGCCCACTTAAGGGGGCTACTCACCACCACACTGACCAACCTTCCAGCCATGATTCGGGATGGGCAAGCCGAGCAAACACAGCTTGCTTGTTCACAGCGCAGGCAGAGATCCTCCCTGAATCTGCGCTGTCGCTCCATCGGAGAGAGACGACCTTGTCCAAGCTGCTTTGGCTCCGGCGGCTCTTCCGGGAAGGTGGCAGGCGTCACGCCAGCCAGGTATTGTACTCTGAGAGTTCATTCCCAGAAGAGGTTGTCAGTCATGATGGCCATGTGGAAAGAGTTTGTCCAATGGCTAATCCTCACCCCGGTAAGCAATCTCCACTTGTAGGCGGGATTCAGCTCGTTGCGGAAGGCGGACGAGAGGGCCACTTCATTCCACCCACTTTCCGCTGCCAGGATGCGGAACTCCAGTGCATACTCTGCCACTGTGTGTGTGCCTTATCGGAGATGCAACAGTTGATCACTCGTGGGCTGTCCTGCCTCAGGATGGTGGAACATGGCCTGGAACTGTGTTTTAAATTGCATGTAGGACATCATTGCCATTTCGGGGCTGTCCCAGATGGCCATCACCCACTCAAGGGCAGGCCCTGTAAGGAGAGCGATGACATAGGTGATATGGCTCTAATCCGAGCCGTAAACCTGGGGCTGACTAGCAAAGATCAGCTCACATTGGAGAAGGAAGCTTTTGCATCTTTCTGGTAAGCCGTCATACCCAAGGGGCCTGGCTAAGCGTGGGTTGGCAGCGGGGGGGCACACCGAGGTGTTGGTCAGCTGTGGTTTCTCCGTCGCAGGCATCTGGGACTGCAGGATTCAGCGTTCATGGACTGGGATAGATGGTCGAGGGTCTGTTCATGTGCACTGAGAAGCGACTCTTGCGTCACGACAGTTGTCCAAAGTTCTTCCATGTCCGCTGGATCTTTGTTGAGACAGGATCTTCTGTCACAGATCCGATGGGGATGGGGCATGGGACCCAAGTGCGGGCACGATACGAGGGGCTAGGGTAACAAGGACAGAGACGTTTACTAGGAACCGCAGGGATAACACTCGATGAGCTTAGGTAACTACGGCTGAGATCCCGTGCCAGAGCTGTCCAGCCCCATGCCTTTTTTCTCTGCGCTGAGAGGTTGACCAGTGCAGCTGCTACAGGTGGGTAGGTTCTGCCTGGTCGGCTCCTGACAAGGACATCTTTATATGTACATATAGGTGTGTTTTGACATGATTTGCACAATATATGCATGTTTCACATTTTGTTTGCTTTTTTATAATTCAGTGTAAGAGCATATGCTTGTGATACCAAATTTGAAATAATCTGAAGGCCCCACTAATTTGATCCAGTTTGGTCCCACAATGGCTAGAGCCCAGGTACCCAACTCATGTGAACAGAACCCATAGCATCTTCACTGTAGTCCTACTAAACATCGGTGCACGTCCCTGATTTTCCCAATATCTTGCTTCTCCCTGCACGGGGTTACTCTGAACAACCAAGCTATGTATTCCACACAATGTCTGGCCCTGTCTGACCAGTAAATGTGTTTCTGACCTTGACACCAAAGCGTCAGTGCAGGGAGGGTGTGTTATCCGTCACGGCGAATGGCATTCAGCTACAACGGGACACCCATGACCCCGTGCGGCGGCACATGCAGCCACACTGGGATGAACCTAATGAATCACGGTGTCATTTCTGTGACGCTTTTCATTTGTCACACCCATTCATATCTGATCGGTGCTGCCAAAGCTGTGTGCCTAAAATGTGCTTGGACCTAGAAGCTCCTGACCGCTGTGTGAGGAAAGGACGAGAAGAGGGTTGAGGCACCGGGTCCTCATGAAACCACAAGTCTCGGCACACAAAGGCCAGCTTCACTGTATGTCCTTAGCAACCGTTCTTCATACAAGCAAAGGCTGTCAGCATGGATATGTAGACAGCAGCAATCTTATGAAGGCCGGTGTTGACACCGAGCCACCAGGGACCTGAAGCATCTTTTCCAGTGCCTTATGTGAAACACACATATCCCTCCCCAAGGTCATGCGTTGTTCAGGCAACATACATTCACTTATGTTCACATATGCCTCCCTAGTTTTGGTTTTTGCATCAAGTAGACACCTTTTTATGCTACTTGGTGTCACATGATTGAATATCTTCCACCTTCCTTTGCCAAAATGATGAGAGGAAACATTTAAACAGCGTGCTTGTCCTCAACACAGTGGGAAAGACTGAGAACTGAGGCTGCAGATGTGGAAGGTATGGGTCACGGTGCTGGCAGGATAAATGAAGCATCTTTGAAACACATCATTCATTTTTATTTCAGCATCAGACAGTTGTTTCTGATCCTGGGCAGCTGTTGGTACCGATACTTTCAGTAGCTCACAAGCCGGTTGCTTTTGCAGATGAGCAACATGATTTAATGTGAGGCACAAGGGCTCTTGGGTACCTGCTGGAAAGCCCTCAGTAGGAGGTGAGCGGTTACAGCATCACAGCAGTAAACTGAAACACATAGCTGTCAAGTAAACCACCACAACTAATACTGAGTTGCAGTTGATGCCATGCAGGTGAAAATTTTGATAAAATATGAATGGAGGAAAGGAAGGGGTTGTTTCTAAGAAAACACAAATCCAGCATTGTGCTATGAAAACTATTTACCCCTTCCTGATTTCTCATTACTGCACATTTGTTCCTCCAAAAGGGTTTAGCTTTTCAAACAAATTTAAACAAAGGCAACCAGAGTAAATAAAAGTTATTTGTCTACACGATTACTTCATTTATTTAAGGAACAAAGCCTTCACAACACTTGAGGTTGTGCATGCGAATGAGCATTTCACACTATGCTTTGATTCACGAGTTTGAAATGTTCACTAAACTAAGTTGAAAGTTGTTTTCAGTCTAAGCTGGTCTCCAGCAGCAGCACAAAAAAGCAGGTAAAGTATCCATCCATTCATCTATCCATCCATCATCCTTAACCACTTTATCCTGGTCAGGGTAGCCTGCTCCAGAATCCCTGGGCATGGGGCTATGAAACTATACCCTGGAGTGGACCACAGCCAAGTGAAGTAGCAACGTAAGACTACAGTGACTGTCCTACAATAACCCAAAAAACAATGCTTTTGTTTAGCATAAGAACAATGTTTTGTTGTTACTGTAAAAGTCTGTAAATGCTGCACAATTTAAAAATCACAGTAAAAATCGTTGCCCATAATGCACTGCTCTTCTGAATGTCTTCTGTTAATAATTCTACTCCAGCTATGAAGCTCATCCAATTATTTTCCACACCGCTGAGACTCCCTCCAAGCCACACGGCTTGACTGAAAACAGACTTCTGCCCCCACAATGGATTTGATTATGATCAATTTAAAACAAAATGATATCAGTCAGCTCTTTGCCATGTTTTATTATTTATAAGTACTGAGTATTTTCGAGTTGACTATAGATCTTCTACTAAACCTCAGTATCTCTCTGGTTGCTAACTGTTGCGGCATGGCGGGAAAAATCTGTGCGGATGGGAAGAGAAATGAGCCTGCAGTCAAGCGTGGCCACATCACCACCACAAAACATTTACACAAAAATAACAGAGATTGCAGTAGGAAATGCACTCTGAGCCACAACTGTGTAAACATTCTCATTTAGTAAAAAAGGGGGAAACTCACACAGTAAGTAATTTTAAGTTGATTAAATCTCTGCAAAGAACATTACTGCTCTTCTTCCAAAACATTTTGTAAAAGAACAAAAGTCTCTTCCTCAACTAGTCTGTATGTTTTCAGCATAATTTAGCAGCAACAGCAATTTTCCCAGCAGTTATCAAACAAAACATTTAAGAGAACAAAATCGGGGGAAAACAGGCACCAAACCGGTTCCAAAACCCAGTTTTCACATTTCTCACATCTGAACGCTGCAAACATACAAACAGAAATGTTTTATTTCATAGAAACAAATTCTCCTTATACGCCTTTATAGTGCACGGGCTGCCTTTTGTGTGTGTTATTCATGTGTTAATTTTTGCAATTTTGCTTTTTCATGTCAAAATTGGTTTCGTGCATTATCTGCTCATCATTATTCATACAGTAAGAAATAACAGTAATATTACAATTTACTCAGGAGGGACCACTATTAAGCAGCACAAAAGTATGTTTGGGGTTTGCACTTTGCTCATAAAATTAAGAAATTAATCTTGATTTCTTAGTCAATGAATCTTCATTAGTTACCATTATACCCTATTGGCCTGAATATATGACAGTATTTTTTCTGGGAATTACATCTACAAAAATATGGGGTTGTCTAACACTCTAGGACTAGACCTATAAAGGTCATATACCGCATGACACCAATAGATAGTGTCACTTATACATGTCAGGACCCAGCCAGTTGGAGCCCGCCTACCTGCCACAGGTACAAAGGATCAGCTCATCAACGCGGGGATAAAGGGCACAGGGACGGACGGCACCGGCACGGGATCTTAACCATAGCACCCCGTTGTGACTGTGTGTTGTCCCTGCGATTCCTGGCGAGTTCCAATAAACCTGTCTACCCTTGTGAACCCTAGTCCTTTGTGTAGTTTCCGCACTTGGGTCCCTTTCCTCGTCCCCGTCTGCTGTCTGACAGTACACTGGAATCAATTATCCACAGACATGATCAGTTAGAGCCAGCAAATGTGAAAGATGGCAAAACCTCAAGATGGCAAAAGTAGTTCAAAGACCAAATTAACCAAGGACTGAAAAGGAGTTATGGCAGCAATTTTAAGATGCTGGTGGTCAATGAGGTGTCAAACAGGTCTCGAGCAGCCAAGAAATATAGTTACTGAATCTTGTGTTTGAAGATGGTGACCCCAAAAAACCGTCTTAAACATGCAAATACAGTAGATATGATACAGTAGATATTTTTTTCCTAAAGATTAGAATAAAATGTTCTAAAAACCTTTTTTTCCAAAAATGAGTGCTGAAAAAGAGTGGGGTTGTCTTATAATCATGGTCATCTATTCCATTGATTCTTGATTTTTGTACCTTGGAGTACAATTTCATATCAGCATTTAAGGCCTCTTTCATAGTCAGTTTGTTATATAAATATAATGACTTATTTAATATGAATGTGTATTTTCATTTACTGCAAAAGTATAAAAATCAGTGATCCTCATAAAATCTCAGCAGCAAAATAAGGGTAAATAAACATAAATATTCATGTGAATATTCATGTGAGGCTCACTGTGATCAGCAGCTTCTGCCAGTTTCACACAAGCTGCTGCGGAGGTCCAGGAGCTGAGTGACATCTGGGAGGTTTTGGCGTTTAGTTTACCAGGCCAATAACTAATTCCTGCTCCCAACACCAGATCCCCTGTCTTCCACAAAGGAGCAGCAGCTGAATCCAAGAGAACAGTGGATCACTTTGATTCGTGTAGGATTTTCCAGGGCTTTTCTGACTGTTGAAGGTATAAATGATCCCTGAACATCGGGCTGTCCAATGGCAAACCAGGGGACTGCTCTGCACTTGCATTAATATTGCGTGGGAATTATCAATATCGCAAACTGAGAAGAAATATTAACCTGACACCTTATAGTCACAGTGCCGCCACCACGATTATACTGTGTTTGAGGCATCTGATCATGAGCAGAGAGATCACCATTCCACAAGCCTCAGCCTCCCATAGAAGATGTATAACTGTATGCAGATGTGTACAGATTGTCCACTTGTATGGATGATGCTCCCAGGAATCAGGTAACGGTTTGGGTTGTGATTACATTCTGCCGGACCAAAATGTCCATGATGGTGTCATTATAAAGTAAGGAAACTATAATGGAATGAATAAACTAAATTATTCTTCCCACATTCATCCTTTAAAAATAGCTGAGTGACTAAAACCCTGCACACATAAGTCTGCTGGGCCTAGATAGGAGATGGCTCACTTTTGCACAATTTGGGCTTTTTTTTTTTTATTTTCACAGCAGTTATGCACATTTTTTTCATTTGCAGAGATTAAAGCGTAGCATTAGCAGCTACTTAAATATATATGTGAATTTATTTTGTAAACAGGAATGTGGCAAGATAGACAAATATAAATGTAAACCTTTTTTAGTAGTGACAGAACCAATAAGCTTCAAACCTCTGAAGACTGAGCAGTTGCTTTAAAAGTGAAAATCATCACCTGCCCCCACCCCCCCCATGTCATTCATTTACATAAGCATCATTTAACTGTAATGATTCATAACAGTGGCCCACTTTTTTACCGTAGTGTAGAAGCAATAGATTGAGATAATCCAAGATTAGAAAAAACTTGAAACGAGTGGGTTGGGTCTTGGAAACACCCTGCATCTGCACACTTCCTCGAGGGGAATCTCAGACAGTCAGGCAGGAAACCGAAGCTGAAAAAAGGACAGCTTCTTCAACAAGACGACAATCCAAAACACACTTCGAGATCAACCATGAAGTTCCTCACGAAACACAGGCTGAACGTTTTGGAATGGCGCTCGCAGTCTCCAGACTTCTGTGGGTAGATCTTAAACGTGTTGTGCACGCAACACAGCCCAAGAAAAACTCAGAACTGGAATCAATCTGTAAGGATGAATGGAGGCAAAATTCCAAAAAAATGTTCAAACCAGAATTCAAAGAGCTTACAAAGAGCTGCCTACAAAAAACCTTTGCAAGCTGTGATTTTCAAATCAAAGGGGGTGCTGCTAAGTACTAATCTGGTAGGGTGCTCAAACTTTTGCAAATACCACATTTACTCTTTCATTTTTTACATTAGATTAGTTCATCAAATAAACTGTAATTGTACATTAACACTTTCATAAAAACAACATTGTCGCAATTTTTTGCTATCAAAGTTGTATTTAATATTTTTTTACTTTAAATGCCAGTAAATCAAGTAATTTGGCCAAGGGTGTCCAAACTTTTGCATGGAACTGCATTTTATGCTGCTGTGTAACAGAATTTCTACTGGTTGAGTAGAAGTAATTCTGAAAACAAAAGTGTTTTGCTGTACTTGAGCATTGGAGCATTGTTTGCAGTCCAGTGTGCATAAAGTTTAGCGAGAAAAAACTTTCCTGGAAGCAACATTGTTGTGCGTATCAATAAGATACTGCTCAAGGCTAAATGTGAGGTTTTAACCAATCGCAAAAAAATTATAAACAGACCTCAGGTTCAGCAAAAGGTCCTTTACAGTTACCGAGCTACCGCAGCACTGTGGGAACAAAACCTTTACCTCCATGAGGACCAGGGGAACCAAACAAATCAGGCTATTTCTTTTCTGCCTTCTGCTGCGGCTCTGCTCCGACATCCAGTGAGAGTTGGAGATGAGGGGATCATTCGCAGAAGAGAAAATGCATGACGGCTGCCACGGTGAACCTCTTTGCATTGAATAATACATTTTCTGCACTTATTTACAGCGTGAGAGGATTGTAGAGGCATAAGCGCGGGGGGGTGGAAAGTCATTTCAGAATTTCAGGTCCGGGTCGCAGATTCAAGCAAACTGCTCTCCTCGCTCTATTTTAAGCAGCCTTGTTTTTTTAAATCGGTTTTTAATTCTATTGACTGTTTTTGTTTATTAACTGCTGTGGGTCTCCCCTTTTCTTCGGTGCATTTAAGCAGCCTTAGTTCGTAGGGCCTAACCTGTAACGCCAGTCACGTGTACGTAGCTTTTATTAGCAGCTTTACCAAATTTTCCTTTATAGGCGATATAGAGAACCGCACCTTTTGTTTTCAGCAACATTTCAGACTCTCTCTCTCTCCTTTTCGTTGCTTAGTTTTGGATCGCGAATAAAATGAAACGCAATAGACATTTTATGCAATATTCAAAAAGACATAAATCCTGGACTTCTTTCTTACAGGCTTGATTTCAGGATTTTAAAAAATCTTTTCCTTTGTATACTTTCAACATTTCTCAAAAACTTTTGAAAACAAAAACAAATAAATCTAACGTGCAGATCGGGGGAAAATAAAGAAAAGTCTCCAAATGACTGCCTTGAGTAGAACAAAGGTAGTAAAAAGCAATAAAAACTGGGTAGGAGCTAAGATATTCTGTCCCCAAGACTGAAAGAACACATATTTTTAAAGCAATATTCTTAATATTAAATCCAGAGTAGGGTTTACGCTGTTTTTACAGTGACTCAGCTACACAAACGTGGTGTAAAACGTATTTACCGATGACTAGATTTACTGTTGAAAAAATACACAAATGTGTTTGTCATGTGCTTGATTCGCATTGAACACCCCCCCGGGGCGAGTTTCCTTCCTCAGGACACATTCCCACGTTTTATCTTTTATCCCTTTGCCTCCTCGTGACTCTCCCATCATTGTCTCAAGCGTTCAG
Source organism: Heterotis niloticus (assembly GCA_018136845.1). Classification (NCBI taxonomy): domain Eukaryota; kingdom Metazoa; phylum Chordata; class Actinopteri; order Osteoglossiformes; family Osteoglossidae; genus Heterotis; species Heterotis niloticus. The sequence goes on from CM030903.1 coordinate 1,564,991, forward strand.
AGGATCTCCTGCCTTCCCGGCTGCAACCAGCCCTCCTCGGAAATTAAGATCAGGTTTGTTCCCAAGGACTTTTCTTCTCACCCGTCCACATTGCTGTGAGTCCCACAGCAATCATCGTGAGATCCTGCAGCCTTTCCAACGGGGTTTGTGCAGATTTGTAGCTCTGTCGGTTTATCTGCTGTACCGCCTTACGGCCAGCTGGTACAAATTACTGTGGACACAGAGGAATCCTGTTTGGCGGCCATGTGGCGTGCCGGGTTCCCTCCATCCTCCTTTGGCTGCATACGTAGCTAGAAGCCAGTGCAGGGCTGTTTTTCAGCCATTTTCTGTTCCGTTTTCCAGGGAGGAGCTTTTTAGAGATCTGTGCAGGTGTCTGAAAGATCCCCTGGGGCGGCGAGATGATTTTTGCATTATTACACACTAGACCCCCATCATCTCATCCAGGTCCCACAGGTACCGTAAACAGCCTTGACAGCACGGCCCCAAGTAAAGGAAAATGACAGCCACCCTGTTACCCTAATCTTGCCCTAAAGCCACATTTAAACAAGCACAGCAGTAAGTTTTGCCATCTGACTGTTAGTATTCATTTGTGATTTAGGTGAGGCTTTCACCCCCAGCTGCTTACTGTATGTGGAGTAACCAAATTCCAGAGAGCACAGGGATTGATCACCACCGCTGTCGTGGACTGCTTGGGCTAACCCTTTTATTCTTACCTTATTGTTCATCTATTTTTACCCATCTTTCATCTTAGCTATTTATTATAAGATGAACTATATTTATTATAGCATCTGCTTCTGTTCACCTATTCATCCACTTATCTGTTCCACCTGTCTGTGTTGTCCTGTACCCCTTGCTGTCTGTGCAGTTTACTATGAAGTTCATTATTTCTTGTACATCTGTATAAATGCAGAAAGACAATAAATTGAACCTTGGATCTTGAATCTACAGTGTTGATGCAGCTGGATTTTCAGATTCAGATTCAGAGTTCCTCCTCGAGGGAATCACGACAGGAACGCAAGAGCAAAAGCTCCAGGTTACAGGGCCACGTCTTTAACAATCGTGCAGCTTGCATCCCATCAGAAAACAAATCACTGCATACAGTTTGGCCCCCCGATGTGAAACACACATCCTTCCGGTACTGTGAGACAGAAAACTCAGAATCTCAGCCTTCCCCCGACTCAAGACACCCCAATGCTGTGAGGGATACCAGTAAGAACACCACTGGATGCTGTATTTTTCCGGCCCTGGCTGATGTCTTGGTTCAGGGAGGGCAACTGCGTGGACGGCTTGTCTGACGCCTCTCGCACGGCTCACAAAGCCAGGTAACTGACTGCAGATCGAGTTGCTTTCTGATCATTTCGCCATCTTTTGTGACACATTTGGTGTCGCCGGGGGTCGGTGCCGTGGGAAGGCTGCAGTCAGCAGTCAGTGAGCGCCGGGCCCCACTGTAAAGATTCTCATTTCCACCTGACAATAAGACTCTCTCCTTCCCTCGCCTTTTTGTCACAGAACAGATAAAGCGACGCTTGTATCCCAGCCCTAATGTTGCTGGATGAAAAACGACATTTTAACAGAATCAGCGAGTGGGTGAAATGCATTAAAAAGTAACAATGCAGATTCCCATATCAATACAGTTTGGGGGTTAATAACAGAAATGCTGTGGTGATAGCTAATAGCAATGGTGGTAAAGTGAGAAACAACTAAAACTGCAAGAAAAACTCCAGTTCTGGGATAAAAATGCATTTATTGCTTCTACAAGCAGAAGACAGCTGAGGATATTCATGGTAACAAATTTATATTGCAAAAAAATAACTGGAAAGTGCCAATCTGGTATATAAATGTACAGTGGCTACAGTATATGAGCCCAGCAAATGTAATAATGAACGAATTATTGCCATCGTGCTTACATTTGCTGTGTTTAATGCAGATTTTAGTTTAACACATTCAGTTACCAGCATCCATGGCTTTGTTTCCTCAGTATCGGTAGCGTTGCTGTTAATGCAAATTTTAATTTTGGTTTTAGAAGAATTTAAAATGGAAACTGAGCGGAATCACGAGAAACCAAAAGGTCCAAAATATCAAGGCCATTCATTCATCCGCGTATGGCGGGGATCAGTGATATCAATCCACTTTAATGCAGTCTGTGAGACTCAGCAATACGCATGTCCGCACGCCCTTCCGATTTTCTTTATTTTTGCAGCTTCTTGACAATAAATGGAATCCGCTGTCCGTGTCTTTCGTGCATGAATGGAACCTGAGCGATGAAAAATGACAGCGGTGTTGTTTTTATGCCCCTTCCTCGGTGTGGAACGTAATGCGATGTACAGTAATAGGTGGGCAGAAAGTAACCCCCCTCCCGCAACCCCCCAGCTTTAATTTGCCCAGTTAACAGGGTAATTGGGTTCATCTGTCCAAATACGTTGAGATCTGACCTGCACAGCCGCGTCCAATGCAATTTTCACGGCACTGCATTCACCGCACAGTACATAATATCGGCATTTATGGGCGCGAGCGTGTGCTAATACTGCTGTTGGCCTATGATCTGCTGGAAATGTGTTTGCTTGTGTACTGGGAGGGGGTTTTAATCCTGCTCTCCAGGGTCTGCTGTTTCCTCAGTAAAGCGACTGAAGCAAATCTCAAGGTTATGGAAATGAAGAATTTCATTTTGCCAGCACTCAAATTCAGGCATCATTTACCACACCTGCGGCTTGATGTCCAGCTGACAAACCAGGCTGTAGTGACCACCTGTAGGCCTGCTGAGTGCCTGTGACACCAGGTTCTAGACGGAGAAATACTACGATCTGTTAAATGGGGAAAACCGGGGCCAATTCAGGCCACAGTGCAGGGCTATTCGGCTGTTTCTTCACTGCAGCCCTGACCCGGCAACATCCATGCTAAGACCGTGTGGTGGTCATCCTTTCCATGACCAGCTGACCTAACCTGTACCTTTACTTTCATTTATCAGTAAATTCTATATCTGTTTCTTTACCTGGGAGATGTTCAGCCAACAAAAAAACTCTGACTAAAATACAGAGGATCATCTCCACACATCCTGGTACCCTCATTCTGCTTTGCTTCACAATGTTAGTTCAGACCCCCTGTGTTCCTGTCTTATCTATCTATCTATCTATCTATCTATCTATCTATCTGTCTGTCTGTCTGTCTGTCTGTCTGCACAAAAGCATAAAACTACAAAAATACATCACAATGCACTGGGAAGATTAAAAACCAACAGGGGTGTAGAAGGATCTTCCCTAAATATGAAAGAAGGGTTAAAGCAACGTGATTCCTCAATAACTGAAAAACAAACAAACTCATCTGAAACTGATTTATCTGGAGAACATTCAAGATCTCTAGACTCCTAAACAAGAGGGAAGAACTGGTCAATGGGAGTGAGAAACTCACTGTCCTAACAGATCTTTTCTGGAGAGAGAAGAGATGTTTTCCATGACTTTTTTACTTGGATGCCCAAGCAGTATTACAATAAGAAAACAGAGAAACACAACTGGAAAATTACAGAACAGTAGAGGGTGATAAGAAGTTTCATCGAGAAGACATACCTAACATGGCCGATAACAGCACTGTTTTTTTGTTTATACTGAACATGTGGGGCTTTCAAGTCAGTTTTTCATCAATAAGTGCACCTAAAAAAATTTGCTGATGATATCCTGAGCAATGGGCAGTTAGACAAATAGAGGTGTTTGTTAATGTGCTTGTTTTTTGGTTGAAACAAACCAATGGCAGATAAATTGATGGACCTTTGCACATCTGTGTACTGGACCAAGAGTGTGAGGTGAGCAGCTGCTCACTGAAAGCAAGAGTGTTCATCACGAGCCCTTCAGCCACACGCAAGCGAAGGGCAGAAGAACGCGTGTGTATGGGGGGGGGGGGGGGGGTGTAGTGACCCTTATGACACATCTTATCTTTTTTCACACTGAACTCTTCTCCACATCCCCTGCAGGCCCAGTGGGGCGAGAGCAACTGCACAGCTGCTCATGTGGAAAAACACCCTCCTGTACCACAGAAAAAGCCGTACACAAGTTTAAATATAGCTTTTAAGTGATGGAAAAACATATTACCACGTGTTCAGATGGAACAAAAACCGAGAAGACAAATAAAGGAGGTAACGTGAAGTCACAGCAGTTCCCTGTAAACTGACGCAAACTACTAGCGACGTCTTTACTTGCCAGAATCAATAGCTGATGCTCATGGTGCCTGGAGCCCAGTGCTGAGTGGGGCTATGAAAAGCCACTTTTCCAGTGTAGCCCTTCTTATAGGACAGTAGCTCTGACACAAAGTGAGCTGAACACATCGCCGAGGAGCTGCTTCAACCGTCGCTGAGCACCAACAGCCACTATTATTGCCATATATCACAATATTACCATATGGTGAGTACTATACTTCTATATACCGTTACTATAGTATTTAAGCCACCAACTACTAACCACTGAACATCTGTCTGCTATTTTGAGCAGAAGATCCTGGATGAGGTGATGTCATCTAAGAGAATTACCACCAAATACACTGGTACCGGGATCCCACTGAGTGTAGAAATAGACTGTGTGGAAAGAATCTACTGTACCTGATGCTTCTTTCATTCTAGCACAGTGTTAACATATTTTAGAAAGAGGAAAACAAACTTCAAGTCTCAATTTCAACAGTTCCTTCAGTACCCAGCATGCATGCAAAAGCCCCTTTAATGATGTTAATTTGTTCATTTGTTCTCCCACTGGTAACATTGGTGCTCTCATGAGTCCAACTCAAGCCCAAAACTCCAGGTTTATAATGGGTTTATCTACAGTAGCTAATATTTCCATATACTACAGAGATGGTTTCTCTGTAAACTCTGCCAAAAAAGATTTTCATGCGTAAACAAGCCCGGAACCTGAAGGTCTGTGTCGGTTTACACACAATATAAACCCTCTTGGTTTTCCAGCTCAGCTAAACTCCACATTCACAAATCCTTTAATTCTCATAAGTTGTACAGATAAAACATGCATTTTTCAGTTTTATTTGGGGATCTGTGTGGACATAAAGTATTATAAAAAAAACACTCCAACAGTTGGGGCAGCACAGCGAGTGGCGCTGCTGTCGTACAGTGTTTGGGCTATTTGGATCCAAATCCAACTCAGTGTGAGTAGAGTGTGCTTGTCCTCCCTGTCTTTGTGGGTTTCTGTCCACAGACATGTGTTTCGCATTAATTGTTCACTCTAGATTGCACATAGCATGTGTGCGGCAATCATCTCATAGGCTGGCGTCCCGTCTGAGGTAGTTTCATGGCCCAGTGATTCTGAATAGGCTCCTGACCAAGATACTGGATGAAATTTTATATCTGGCCTCGTAAGGTTTCAAGAATGGAAATGAGCTCAGAGGTGGATATTTTATGATGTTAAACGAGTTCTGGCAAAGGACTGTGCCAGCTGCCCTCAGTTTGAGCTCTGTTTCACTTGACTACTTGGACTGAAAGTCAGGTCATCACATTTATTTCACAATAACTTTGCAAAGAAAACATTTGTTCAGGACACAAATGAGCTCCTGTGGAAATAATGAGCAACCAAATTTAATAGATTTTTTGCCAGTAAATAACATTTCATTTTGTTAGTATTAAATGTTAGCATTTACTGAGCTTGTACATTTTTAACTGTTACACCTTGGTGGAGAGCTGTACTTTCCACCACGAGGGGACTCCCTTGCCCCAAAGGGCAGCAGCACAGGCTGGCCTGTGCTCAATGTGCTCCACCTTAGCCCAATGCTTACTTTGCCAAATCTGTGAAAAATAAAGAAGACTGCAGCAGTTTTCTCAAGGAAGTAAGAGCACATGGTGCTGAATGCTCAAGATGTTCGTATAGCTTAGTGCTGAAGGGCATCAAAGTGCAGAAAGTACAGCAAAGTGAGGGGATTAGGAGCCCAGCATCATCCAGACTGTTTGAAGCCTAACAAGTAAGAAGCAGCAGTTCAGCAGCGGATAAACACAGTTTTTCACTGCTATGGCTTGATGTGCATGTCTGCGAATGTTTGGCAGTCATGAGTTGTCAATAAAAAATGTTTTCATTTTCACTTGAGCAGCTCTGCCTCAGTGAAGGGTCTGCAGGAAACGCACAAATTTCCCCCAAACAGCTGAGCTGCCTTAGTGGTGGGGGGGGGGGGCGCTCAGTCAGTTTCATTTCCACATCCCACACAAACACTTGATACACAAATGCTCAACTTTCCCTTCTCTTCTGCACAACCTGTGTGATGCTGGAACGCCACCTGTGTGTTACTCACCCGTGAGCACAGTTTACCTTTAACTGTGGTAAAAGAGCCCAGTAAGGTGCAAGTGGTCGTACTGCGTACCCTGACCACGTCTGCGGTGCTCGCGCTCAGTTGGAGCTGAACGGGAAACTCACCGCCGGGGGTGTTTGTCCTTAACCCGGTTTGGGTTAATCGCTGTATTTAATAATAAGGCTGGACTGTAACTTGAGGGTAAGCGACATTCATGCATACATCCGCTCAAATATCTCGCCGTGCGACTTGTGTTGTTGTGTTACTCTGAGGTCCGTGTGTCCGGGTGCGGATGTGTGTTGTGCGTGGAGTGGCTCGGTGCTTCCTAAAGGCAGAAGGCGGGGCTGTTTAAAGGATTCATTTGCTCTTTAGTGACGCTGATGCAGATCCTGCTGGTGGTGTTTGAGCATCATAGCGGGGAAGAACGCAGTCTGTCTGAATATCGTATACGTTTCTTTTTTCCTGCTTATTTTGGCACTTTAATAAACACTTTTGGCACTCAGTGTTGCAAATTATCAGCGGCTAAAGAAAAATCCCTAGGGGAGACATGTTCATCTCCACTAAAACATAAGGTGTCATATCATTTAAGGTTAAAACACAAATACATTATGCCCTGGTGTTCTTTACCAGTAACAGTTCATGTTTTACTCATTGTTCAGTTGATAGTTTGGATGAGAAGATAAACACCCTCATATCACTAGATAAAATCTCAGTCATTTTGGGAGGTCAGTGAACTTGATATCAATTCACAAAGCACTGTATAGATAAAACGTCTGTGTAACAAACAAATAATTAAAAAAAACACATTTTTTAACAAATGTTGGGTGATAAATATAAACAGCATGCAGAATTAATTCATTCTCAATTTCTGAACAGTTTATTAGCAAACAAAAGGAGTGTGTTTTTCAAACACAGATATACAGTAAATGTTCACTGGAGGATTTTAACACTTCACAAAGTTTTCCCAACAACGGAAGCACAAAGGCTGAACTGGCTTTTTTTGTCAAAATTTTGGCAAATGCTGGACATTTCATTCTTTCTGCACGTTTACGGGTTTGGCACAAAAATGGGCCAGGATTCCCTGAGTTATTAACAAAATAATTTTATATCATCTGTCTCCATAGCAACTTGATACATTTCCCTGCCAGCTTTGTATCAATGTCATAAAGCATTTGCCAGTTCACCTCCATCTTTCACTGAACCTTATTTTTAGTGGGAGTCAAACTGAACACAAGATTTATTTATAGAGCTGTGTGATGGAAATAAAAATGTCCAATATCATTTATAGGGTTAATAAATAAATGGAGGTTTTAGCACATTTGAGATTTGAGTCCAGCTGTTAGTGTTGACAAGATGCAGGACAAAATGCTTTTCTTCAGAGAAAGGTCATATAAGGTTTTGCTATAGTATAATGTCTAAGAAACGTGGTCGGGGCCATGCCCCAGTGAGCATCTTCTAATCTCTGCTTTCCAAACAACCAGAGCCATCGATCTGAGTCCATCTGGGCACCGCAGCAGAGCCTTTACAGATCCCTTACATGTGGAGGGCAGACTTCCAGGGCCACCTGGACACATAAACAATTATATTGTGTTTATTACTGTTATTTATTCAGCTTTTTGCATTTATTATTTATTTATTGTTAGGTGTGTTATGAGTATTTTCTGTCCTGTGTCCGCAGCTGCTGTATCCCAAACGTCCCTGAAGGGATCAGTAAGTCTCATCCTGTCTTATCCCAAAAGTATGAGTTCTCGTACTGTTCCTGTTTTTGCATTTTTTAAATAATTCTGAACACAAACTGCATTTCATGTTCACTTTATAGAGAATACAGGAGTGCCATTTAAAAATGCTTTAATTTGCAACACAGTAAAGCAAGAATCAGTGGGGGTCGAATACTTTCTGTAACCGGTATATGTTATCGCCCCCCCCCCCCAGATTTGGGGTTAACAAACAATAGGTTAAAAAAAGAATGTGCAACAGAAACATACAATGACACTAAGGTTGAATTTAAGGTTTCCCAGTGAGAAATGCCTGCCGCTATTATATGACACGTTTGTCGCAAACCACCCCCTCGGTTCTGGCATCACAAGTCTGTTGTCCACCATCAGTGTCCAGGACATGCTATCAGTGAAGAACAAGAGCATCTGGAGTGGACGTAGGACCATCATAACTGGAAAACTGAGGAGTGGAAAAAACTTCAGATGAATCCAGGTTCCTTTGGCATTCTGCTGACGAAAGGATCAGAATTTGGCACAAGCAACACGTGTCCATGGAGGCGTTCTGTTTGGTGTCAACAGTACAGGCCGGTGGTGGCAGCGTGATGGTGTGGGGAGTGTCGTCCTGACACACATTAGGGCCTTGATACCCACTGAAGATCATGTGAATGTCACTGTGTATCTGAACACCACTGCTGACCGAGGTCATCCTTCACGACTACAGTTTATCTCACTCTGCTGGACACTTCCAGCATGAAGACACCTTGTGTCACACAATGCTTATTCTCCTTGTGAGGTTCCAGGAACCTGACACTGAGATTTCATTGCTTCGGTGACCTGCACAGTCCCACGAGCTCAACACTACAGAGAATCTTTGGTATGAGGTGGAAAGGACTGCTTTCAGCAATACGGTGCAGCCGTCCAATTTGCAGCAACTGCGCAACACAATCATTTCCACATGGAACAACATTCCTCCACAACACATCCAGGATCTTGCAGAATCCAGGCCTAGACAAATTCATAATGCAAGGAGATGCAACACACTGCTAGAAAGATGTACTTAATAAAATTTGTGACTCTGTGTACATCAGGCAACAGTTTCCTTTTAAGCCGTAAAGCACTTCAAGTCCTCATTCGTTCATTTAGTCATTCGATTAAAAGTTTTTACATCTTAATGTTACAGCAAGTGAAATGCGAATGATTTTAGTTCAATAATGTGGCCTGCCGGTTTAATGTCTGGCGCTTGCCGGGTCACTGCATTATTCATCGTGGACATTGGGACAGAATGTTATGGTGCGGTTAAAGAGACAGAGACACTCAGAAGGTATCTCTGCAAACTTTGTCTCAGACTTTTACTCATATTGGCACTGAACGGAATAGAAGCATCGCTGTCACTGCAAAATAAACGGACAGAGTTTTTAATAATACAGAGAAAAATGAACAGTTTATTTCCAGTCCTTTTGCAGGGGCCACACCTGAGGTATGGCTGTATGAGTCCCATCAGATATTTCTCAGTCCACAGGGAGATCAGAGCACCACCGCTATGGTTATTCAGTGGTTGTTCTAAGAATTGTCAGCAAAAAAAGCTGTGCAAGTATCACTCTGTGTTTCTGTGACAGCTGAATGAGGAAATAATCGTGTTAAAGGCAAACTGGGGCAGCTTCATTGCCAGCATGACTTGCTGGAGGTCAGAGTCTTATACAGATCACCTTTGAATTAATAACCTTGATGCTCGGTTGTTTAAGAATGCTATTCAAACAGCGGTCTGTTGGACAAATCTATGTGACCATCCAGAAAGGGTCGGGGTATTAAATGCCTTCTCTTTCAGACCACTTCATGCATCAGTAGAGGCTGTGCATTAAGAAACACGAGCCTATGGCCAATTTATGAAGACAAGCTTCACCCTAACCTTAAGGTCACGCACAGCCGCTGGCAAATGTTTATCTGTCCGGTACTCCTAGCCTCCATTGCCAGATTATTGTCTGATTCCCTGCTGTCTTCTGAGACTTGAGCTTTGATAAACGAATGCCGGCAGATTAAAGTTATGAACAGGCATTAAGCGATAAGCTTCTTTTATTTCTGGAACACCGTCTCGTGTCTGACAAATGTGAGGAGAAAATGTGAAACGTCCCTGTTCACGCACTAAATATTTAATCAAAGTGCCAAAGTTATTTGTAAAGTGAATTATGTCTGGCACATAAGCAATGATTTCATTATACATTTTATTTGATTTTATTTTCCCACTTGGCTCCTAAACTAACTTACAGACAAAGACACACTTTGAATTCTCTGCTGGTTTGAAGCTTACTGGTCGAAAGATAAAATCTCATCCCACGTTCCATACAAAATAATCATGCTTTGTTCTGACTCACAATTTTCTCCTTTATTGTAAGTTAGTTAATGATTTTGAATGTGTTTGCTGCAAAGGAAATATGATTACATTCTGCATTCACGTCGTATCTTGCAATTTCCTTTCCACACGTGGTTTGTCCGGCCTGCAAAATTAGTCTCTGTCGCGGTGCACGTATTAGCCTATTATGTGATACCAGAAACAAGAAAATAACAAGACCTCCATAACACATGCAAGTGTGGCCCATTAATGCGATGTGCTTTAGAAAATGTTTTTCGCAGCTGTGGTACGAGTGCAAATTTCATGACACAGATGTAGCCGCAGTCGCTCACTGAGAGCTTCTGTGCCATAACGTTGTTACTCGTGCGCTTTTTCCCAAAGCTGCTCACAACATGAGCTTTACATTGTAGGCGACTTACCCATTTATACGGCACGGTCAGCTCTGGGTAAGTACCATGCTTGAGGGTATACCAGCACCGGTGGGATTTGAACCTGGGGCTTTTGGCAGTGTGCTGACCACTGCATTTCCTGCTCACCAATACACAGTGCAGCAACGAAGAGATCAGCTTCAGTTTTGTCAACACAGATCCAGGTCAGGAACAGCCTTTTCCTTTCAAAAATGAAATATTTTATTTGCATTAAGGATATAAATGTGCATGGTTAGTGTGAAAGACTGAAAACTGAGCACAAGGCTTTTGTGGCATTTTCCCCGGTCCTTTTTTGCCCGATCACATTCAAACATGACAGACGACCGAGATGGATGTACGGTATCTCCTCCCAATAAAGTTGTGATAACGTTCAATTCTTAACCATAGCCGACAGATAAAGGGAATTGGAGGTTTTAAATAGAGCTGAAGTTTCAAAATGAGTCATGAATGATGCAGATTCCTCATATATATTGCAGCGCGCAGACACAATTGACCAAGATTTCACGGTGATGCCAAGACTGACAGGAAATCTACCATAAAAAATGTTGCGTTAACATTACACTGAACACAAAGCCGTAGTTTGCAATAAGAATTATGCTACAGGCTGAGTAAGTTATAGCAGCCATAAATTCTGAAATGAAACAAAAGGAGTCTCATTTTAACATCGCTAGATAAAATTGCACCAGTACGGTGCGCAGCTTGTTTTTTCGTCCTTCAAGCCATAATGTTGGGCTGGTTCATTGCTTTCAAATGTTTTCAGAACTTTGACAGTAACAGCGTATTACTGATGCGGTCGATGGCTTTAACAGTTGTGGTTGTGTGTCTTTCGGACTTACCACAACCAATTGCTGCAGAAACTGTTAAATTTAACAAATCCCTTGAGTAAAACGTGTTGCAACTGCTGCAACTGAAGGTAGCTCAGTGGCACAACAGGGTGTGCTCGTGACTGTAGCACTACAGGGTTGCTTTTCGTGTGGGGCCAAATCTGGTTCAGTCTGTGTGGGGTTTGCCCTATGTTCTTGTGGATCTCCTTGTGGAGCTCTGGTTTCGACTGCTACCCAATCCAGGAAATAAGAATCAACAGTGTCTCCACTTCCTGAGGAGACTGAAAAGAGCTGGACTCTCACCCTCCATTATCACTGGCTTCTACAGATGTGCCATAGCTGTCCTCCTGCATCAAGGTCTGGTATGGGAACTGCACTGCCTTGACCATGGAGCTCTGCAGCGGGTAGCAAAGACTACTCAGTCCATCAGCAGGACCTCACTGTCCACAATCCAGACCACCTACAACAAGCTGTGAATCAGGAGAGCTCACAACATCACCGCTATCTGTGTTCACTGCTACTGTCTGGAAGATGCTAGTACCAGTAAATGGGCAGCATAATGGCCAAAAAAAACAGCAGTTTTTTCCTGTGTTTTTTTGGTCATCATGCTGCTGGTTTAGTGTTCTGTATACTGTGGTCCAGGAGAAACTATATCTCATTCTCTATTGTACATCTCTACAATGGGAAGAATAACAATGTAGTGAACTTTGAACTTACTTACTTCCTGCCATTGCTTCCTAAATAAGTTCCAGACCAGCAGAACCTTGAATTAAGCAGTTACTGACTGATGATGAACTGCTACAGTCAGTCCTCAAGTTTCCTTCAGATGTCACTGATTTTAGACTGAAAGAAAAAAGAAATCTGAAACTTAATAATAAACCTGACCTAATATTTACTTATCTATTTATGTAAGATATCCTCCAGTGGACCGGTGTCTCACCCAGGGTGCACCTTGCTCCCAGCGATTCCCCCAATAGGCCTCTGACTGCCACGGCCTAGACCAAGACAAGCAGTTGAAGAAAATTGATGAATATTTCAGTTTAAACTAAGTTGCGCATGTTTTGCACTCATCGTGTCTCTGTCTAAAATAAATACACCTTTCTGGTGTACAGTTGCAGTGAAAGATACCACTCAGAGATGGAGTTTGCCTCATCATGGCGTCAGCATCCCTGCGTCCACAGGAATGCAGAAATGGGGCTCTGAGCAGCTGCTTCATCACGGGTGAGGAGGGCCAGAGGGGCAGGAAATTCCTGCACAAGCGCACATGGGAAGTGTCAGAGTGCCACCTTGTGTGGACGGTTGGAACAGTGATGCTGGGAGCTGTGAGCCGTAGCAGTACCGACGCCACATCAGCAGGGAGAACCAAACACCCTGGTGCTCCATTAAAAACCAACAGATGCCACGGAAGATTGCACCAAAGGTGTCAGCGTCAAAGCAAGATTATGCTTATGAGTCATTTTACACATACGTTACAAACCCCGCAGGGTTTACAGCATCATTCATGTTTACAGCATTCTTTGATGTGAAATAAGGATGGTCATTCTAGTGGCATTCATGAGCTTTAGCTGTGCCTTTAAATATATATATATATGTACATTTTAATATGCAAAACACCAATATGTAAGAAAAATATATACATGTGGGATTGCTTCACTGTACTGCGCTGAGCCAGTAATTAAATTGTTAGCATTTGGGAAGGATAACCGTAGAGGAAATGCCAAGTTTAAATGTGGAGATTTCTGATAAGGCCCCCGAATGTGAGAGCAGTGGAAAAACTGCAATGAACCACATTTTCTGCTGAGTATTTCTTCAGGCTTTCCATGCTGTGCAAAGCGTATTCTTCAGACACACCGTAGGTGCGAAGATTAAGCTATTTTACGCAGAATGTCGAGAGTCGATTGAGATGTTTCGCTTTTTTGCACTTTTCGCTGCATTTTGAGTGGAAGGGGAGTTGAAGAACAGCCTAGCTTTGGATAGGATTGTGATTTTTTTTTCTGTACGTATCACTAACAAAGTGTGTGCATGGCTCCCATGTGGTTCAGGCAGAGCAGAGAGCAGATGAGCACCTTGAAAACAAAGGTGCTTACTGGGAAAACACTTGGGGTCGTGGGGGAGATCAGAAGTCACGCCTATCTTTGGTACAGGGTTGCCTCTGAGGCATGATGTTTGGCCAAACTGGGATGGAGGTTCACCAGAGGAATACACACACACACACAAACACACTGCAGCTGAAGGATCCAGCAAGACACCGAGGCCACACAGGAGGAAAAAGGAGACAAAAAGAGGAGGCAACTTAATATGACAAAATACTGAATTCATATGACTCAACAGATACTGATCCACTGCAAGAATTTTTGTAAGGATCAAGTAGAAGGAAAGCCTTTAGTGTAAAACACAGCCTATTTCACTAGACTTTATAGCCTAGTGGTAAAATTCATTTTCCTGCCTAGTTGTACTTTTTTATATTTTATTTCAAATAAGGTAATGATACATTTAATCAGAAATACCATGTAAAAATATTTGCACTTTACATTTATATATGTGAAAATTGATGTGGCATCTTAGGTGAAAGTTGCGGCCACAAACATCACTCGCGGCCTTCGCACAACGCGACAGAAAGTTCGATTTTTGATTTTCAGTCGGTCTGGAGTTTTCATGCTCTCCTCATATTCTCATGGGCCTTCTCACAGTGCTCTGGTATTCTCCCACAGTCCAAAGACACATGTTTCAGGTGAACTGGTGTCTCTAAGTTGCCTTTTTTGTGCGCGCGCGCGTGTGTGTGTTAAACATTTCTCCGGATGAATGGATGATTATGCCGAATTTCATGCAGACATTGTAAGCCACCTTGGTTGCTAGCTAACAATGATTATACGTTGCCTTGGAAATTAACACTGTTGCTTAACATTGCGCTACATTTTCGCTTTCTGTTCTCATGACATAAGAGTGCACTGTGTTCATTGCTGTCGAAAGGAAATATCTTCTTGCTGTGTGTATATATATCAGAGAGGCTGGTATTTCACTTCTCTTCCACCCGGAACAGCCATAGGCGCTAAAATTAAATGTCCAGATGCTACAGTGCAAAAAAAAACAAAAAAAAAAACAACAGGAACTGGAAGATTTGTGCTTTTTCTGCATGCTGAGGTCCCATACACAGCTCTCAGAGTGCATGTGGGCTTGTGCTCCACCTTGCAGTGAGAAACATTGCAAGGAGGATCGGCAGTCATTTTACTGTGCTTACTGTCAACGACTAATTCATTACAGTTCTACCGCCAGCAGCGCTTCTCATGTCCCCAAGCTTCTTCTGAACATTTGAAATCATTTTATGTCAGAGGATGATGTTCCATATTCATAGATACTGTACGGCCAAAATTATGTGGACCCCCTGAGCATGACCCCCGTACGTGCTTGTCGAACATCCCATTCCAAACCCATGGGCATTCATATGGAGTTGCTTCCCCCTTTGCTATCATAACAGCCCTCACTCTTTTGGGGAGGCCTTCCACCAGATTTTGGAGCACAGCTCTGGGAATTTGTGCCCGTGTAGCCACAAGAGCATCAGAGATGGGGACATAGTCATGCCGGAGCAGGAAATGAGCTTCTTCCCCAAACTGTGGCCACAAAGCTGGACGCAAGCAGTTGTATAGAATTTGTTTGTATGGTGCATGAGTGCAACTGAAACAGCTCAGCTCAGTCCTTAAAAGGGGGCTCCGCATACTTTTGCCCATGTAGTGCATTCACACAGAATTATCCATCCATTTCCCTTAACCACTTAATCCTAGTCGGGATGGCAGTGGTCTGGAGCCTTTCCTGGAACCACTGGGCTAGGAAACTACAACCTGAATGGGATGCCAGTCCATGACTGGATGGCTACGCACACTGTGTGCAATTTAGAGTGACCAATTAACCAGAATCACATGCCTTTGGACTGTGGGAGAAAACCCACACAGACATGTGGAGAACAAGAAAACTCTGCACAGACCGAGCTGGAGTCAAACCCACAGTCAAACAGCTCAGGTGTTGTTAGTGGCCACATTTTTCACTTCGCCTCACGACCAAATCAGACCCTTACAGGTAAGTTAGAATGCTGTGAAAGCCATGGTCATCCAACAGATTCTGTTGTCAAACACAATTCTTTAACTACTTCATTGCTATAGTTTATTTAACGCACGTTTATTTTTAAAAAATCAGATCTGCTTTACCCATTTACTTCACATAGGCTTTGTCAGACATTACAGCATAGGGAAATTCGGGGTGTATAATTTGTTCATGATATTTCTCTCCTGCTGGTCTCTGTGCAACACGGGGGGGGGGTCGGGGGGAGGTGCAGGTCTTTCCGGCATTTACATGACATATTTACATCACAAAGCTGTACCCGCTCCCCGTGGCACTGACCCCCGGCCTGCCAAAGGTGAGATGGAGGAAGTGCTGCTCCCCCAAACCCCACCCCCCGCGGCCCTCTTCACCATTAGCACACGGCCGCGGGTCACCGGCGGCTCCGGTCCTTATGCTGATCTGACGGTCAAATGAGGCGACATGGAGCCACCGCTGAATTTATAATGTTTCAATCATTGAGAACAAGGACACGTTGCCTTCAGAAAAATCACATTTATTCATACTGAATATGTAAAGAGCTTTACAGTCTGCCACTCTCCATGAAAACAGTTTAATGAAATATAAACGTACCTCAAGAAGAGCATATGGCGTCATTCCTCTCCTTACTCGTCTAATGTAAATATGAGCAACAAATGAAAGCATACAGTTTCTATGCATTTTACAAGTCTTGATGCCAGGTAATTGTCAGATTAATTTAAAAATGAATGAATGAATGAATGAATAATAATCCAAGTGAGCTCATGACCTTCCCTCTAATGTATCATCCTGGAACTGTGAACAGTTTCCAAATCTGTCAGACTACCTGAAAACGTGCTTACATATTAAGGGGCAGTGGGTGGCCTAGTGGTTGAGGAAAACTCTGTCTTTGGATACAGAGGTTGCAGGTTTGAATCCCACCTCTAAGCAAGGTTGCCTCCTCTCAGTTACTCCGGCAAAAAGGTTGCCTGACTGTATAACCGTGCAAGATGCTTTGGAGAAAAATGTCAGCTAAACGAACTACGCACAAACATGAAACATGGCTGTGGCCACCCTGTGGCTGAATGTTAATACCGCTTAGTTTCTGCTCACCTTTTGTATATATTTGCGTGCCTAAGCTGCGCTCATGTACAATAAAAGCTGCAAAGTAGGAAATGCACATTTTCTTGCACGAATCTTGTTGACAAAAGGTGCAGAAGGGGAACAAAGGAGGGCAATGACATAATTTATTAAAAACTGCTCAAAATGGATGGATAATAACTAGAGTGTCAAAGACTGCATATTCGCGCACCCTGGGGCAGTTTTGCAGCGTCGGGGTAAGAAAATGGGTGTTTTGGTGAAAAAATACAGATATCTGCGGACAAATAAATGCACGCAAGGCGAAAACAGCGTCGAGCTCCGACGCTCCCGCTGCTGCTGCTCTTGTACTCGGTCCGCGTCGCAAAATCGAACCGCAAACTTTCGTCTTGTAACAAGAATCCTGACAACAGGACCGCGGCGAACCTCCGGTACCGGGCGGGTTGAGCAGCGCGACCATTGCAGCCGCTTGGTTCGTGTCGCCGACCAAATCGAACCCGGGCGAGGCGCGCGCGTGGTGGCAGCGGTGGCAGTGGTGGGCGCGCGGGTGGGGGGAGAAAGGGGGGGGCGAGGACGCGGGGACGCGCAGCGGACACGGGAACGCGCGCGAAGGCGGTCCGGTCGCCTCGGGTGGTTTTTTTCTCTCTCTCTCTCGCTCTCTCTCTCACACACACACATACACACACACACACACACGTCCTCCGCTCGCTCGCTCGCTAGCTTAGCTTAGCTTAGCTCCAGAAGGAGAGCGAGGAGCGCGACGGCGGATCGGCTGCAACCGAGACGAGACGTACCGGGGGTTTCATAACGCCGATTTGGAGCAGGTGGGTTCCGCCGCGGGCCGCTGGGAACGTGGACACCAAGTGGACAGGCAGCTCCCACAAAGTGGCCGCACTGTGGGAGGGGGATGTGGTTCGTGTCTTTGTGCCGAGGCGCTTCTCCGGGGGTCACTGGTCCGCGTCTCCCGCTCCCGAGCGCTCCGTTGTGGGCGGCCGAGGCGGGTGCGAGCTCCGCGCCCGCAGCGTCTCCAGGCCTCCCGAAATAGCCTGCGTTAAAGGACGGACGGACGGGCGAGCGGGCGAGGAGCCCACATGAGCCGGGGCCGCGCAGCCCTCGTAGCCCCGACCGTCCAGCACGTCCCCGCTCGGCTGTGACAGCTTGGTTCCCGCTGTGGGGACAGAACGACGGCCAGCGACACGGAAACCCGCTTTAACTTGGCCGCCCGCTCCGTGTGCGTGTGAGAGAGTGCGAAATTCGCGCTGTCTTGCTTGGTTTACTGTGCTATCCAAGTACAAACTGCTCTGTTGGGTTTACTATGGCTTTTATTCGTCATGATGTGACATGTGGTATTTAAATGCAAGCAACGGTGAGAAATATACGCTCTTCTGATCGGTTTACTGTCATATTTACAAGTAGTTGTGTGTGAAATACACACTGTTCTGTTTACCCACAAGCAATGATGTGAAACCTTCACTGTTTCATTTACTGTGGTACTGTTAGATTTACTATGGTATTTCACTCCAGGCTTCCCATGTGAATCACCAGTAGCAAAGTGACCGCTTGAACCGTTTTAAAATGACCACAACAGGCTTGGATGTGGAGATTTTACCTTAAGTTTCAGTTTTTCGAAAGTGATACAACGGCCTCTCCGGTCGTCTGCTTTGGCCTCCCAGTATGCCGTCGGGCGACAAGTCGGGCTCCAAATACGTGGAATTACTACAGAATGATGATACATATTGATTTTTCGGGCTTTTTATTCTCAAGTTTGATCAAATTTTCTTTTGAACAGATTTACGGCGATAAAGCTGTATAAAAGAACAGAGTGACCCTTCTGTTGGCTTCACACCACCAATAATGAAATGCAAAGCTGCTTTGGGGGTTAAAGGACCAGGAACCGTAAACGTCCCAGTTTTCCGGTTTACGTGAATAGTTTGTTTTTGTTGATGAGGTTCCAGTGCTGGCCGTGTAGACCAGGGCCGTGTGGTGACCACTAGAGCGCAGAAGCCCATGCGATCGGTTGTGACCTCGAGTGCTTGTGTGACCGCAGGGTCAGGATGTCCAGTGAGGTGCAGCGGCCAGACGACAGCCCCAGCACGAGTGGGGGGAGCTCAGACATCGAGCAGCGCGAGTCGGCCCCGCCGGAGCAGGAGCGCGACCAGACACAGCCTAAGAAGAAGGAAACCAAGATTTCCAGCAAGACGGCCGCCAAGCTCTCCACCAGCTCCAAGAGGTGAGACTCCTCCAGCTGCAAGCAAAGGCTCAAGGGAGAGAACCGCCGCGATATTGATGTCGCCTCATGTCCCGATCCAGTCCTGTAAAGTGGCGCGTGATGCGCCCCGAAGGTGATTTTGAGTACTTGAGCAGGAGGTCCAAAGTGTTGGTGGGGAGCAAGACCCACGAGGAGCAGGTGAACCCGGAATTCCAGCTGGGTGAAACGCGGTTGCGTTGCGTTGCCTTTATAGTCCGTGTTTTCCGTGCTGCTCCAGCAGCCTTATGTCCTTGCCCGCGGAGATGTTCCCTCTGTAGAGAAATGCCGCAAAGATAACATCATACGGCGTGCCGAACCGCATGGGGTTGCCGTTGCCGTGCGGCCGCTGCGAAAGGTGCCCCCTTCCTGCGAATGCAACAGCATAACCCCCACCGCCACCGTGCATAATAAATTTAATATCGAGCCGAGTGAAGTGGAGATCCGCCTGGCCCGATAAGCAGATATCAGAGCGCTCTTCTGTTTGATCTCCACTAAGCGTTTCACGCATCCCTGTCGCTGCCTCTCGCTCGGGCGGGTGAATAAAACGGCTTCTTGGCCGTCGACATCATTGTTATGCAGAGGTGAGGTGACGTTCTGTTTGGCCAGATCTCGTGTCAGATTTCCTAGTGGAAATTTGATTCTGTTGCCTGTCTGATTCCGCTTTTATGCATCCTCTCTTCACATGAACGCCTGCTCACTGAAGCAGTGTAATGAGTGTGTGTATGAAAACACTTCTGTTAAAAGGCTGTGTTTTTTTTTTTTTTTTTTTTTTTTTTTTTTAAATAAATGCTAAGTGGTGTTTTGTCCCTGATTTATTTTGTTCTTAAATCTTTATGGGTGACTCAAGTGTGGCTCCACTTGACATTTGAACTTGGGATCATTTGAATAAATTCTGGTAGAGCCAGTCACCTTTGTGGAACTTCTCAGAGCTAAAGGACCACCTCGCTAAACCTTGTGACCGCTTCCTTTTGTGCTGTCACACGTCTCCGTTTTGTCAATACTCTGTTTCAGTCTGTTGATGCAGCCCCATTTGGTTGTTAATAAAGTAAACCTTTCACTTCATTTTAAAGTTGACTCTGCTTAAGTGTTTGCCGCTCACGCCAGCGGTGCTTTTGCAGCCCTGCGCTGTTACACCACGGTCTGATCAACTGTATCGAAAGAATTGACTTCTTGTGCCATATTCATAGCTGCAGAATTTCAGACCATTGAGCAGTTTGTACCGTATTTTAACATTTCTTACTTTTTTTTTTCTTCTAGAATTCAGAAGGAACTTGCTGAGATCACGTTAGATCCGCCGCCGAACTGCAGGTAAGATTTGCCACGTGTTTCTCGTTTTGAGCCAGTGCTCCCTTTTTTAACAGCGGGGGTCTTTCACCGGTCATTTCTCCCTCCGGGGCCAGGAGCCTTCCTGTTTTGTGTGATTTGGTGGTGGTATGAACTGCCGCTTGTAACATGAAGAAGGAAAGCCTTTCCTGCCCCCCCCCGACACGGAAGAAGTCGATTGGACCGAATCAGTGGTGTTTGTGGGCACTGAAGCCGCGGCTCATTAGACAGAGTGGCAGCGCAGCGGTTTCTACTAAGGAAGAGTGTGTGGTGTGTGTTGGTGAGCTCAGTAAGCCGCAGCGTGTGTTACCGCGCCGCAGCTGTGCAGCTCTCGAGAAGCGGGGAAATTTTGCGGCAATGAGACCTCTCACAGTTTGCACTGTTACTCTGCTTGATTTATTATGTTATCAGTCAGGCACTGCTTTGGTGAGACATATTTGCACTTTAGTAGACTGAGGAAAGTGTGTGTGTGAGTGAAGCAGTGACGTGCACGCGTACAGTGTGGCAGAAATACCTCTGAATAACTGTGGAGGGGCCCCCCCCAAGCTTTTTTCTGTGGTTAAGAGTGCTTGGTGTTAGACTTTAGGGATTTTTTTTTTTTTTTTTTTTTTTAAATGAAAGCATACAGCCCCCCACCCCCCCTTTCCAGAGCATGTGGGTGGGGGTTGGGCAGCCACTGCGCTTTAACCCCCACAGCTTCATTTTTTTCCCAAGTTCTGTAAACCGGGACTGTTGTTTTCCTTTCCTCATTTGCCAGATGGCTTAACTTATTAATTGCTTAATGTTTTTGGTCGTGTTTGCTAACTGGATGTGCTCCCACTTTGAGAAGAACTCTGCATGAAAAGTGTGCTGTTTCAGTATTTATTCTTGTCCTGGGTTGGGTCTGGGATGACAGAAGTTCAATATCTCATCCCTGGTTGCCATCAGCTGGTTGCTGTGTTGCAATGTTGTAAGCATTATTTTGCCTTGCTAACCAGGCACTGTAATTTACTATGAACAAAGATACTGGTTAAATAAATACAGTAAAACCCTGTCATGACACGCACCGTGGTAAGATGAATTTGCATGCAGCGTGATTGACAATTGGCTCCTATGTTTCATCTCCCTTTCCAGTACCCAACATGTTGTGGTGACAAATGTGCAAGATTTACCAAAGACATACATTTTGTTAAAAGTTTCTGTTAGTATTATTAGTATTCTTGCACCGCGGCAGGTGATTTCCATGTAAAACACTGCTGCCTCATGGTTGTAAATGAATGTGTAGGGAGTTTCAGGGATTGCTGACCCTCTCTGGGTTCACTATGTTCAAGAGCTTTGGGGAAGGAGCGTTGCTGTGCTTTGTGAGTGCCAGTGTTTAAGCATGGTGTGGAGAAACGCAGCTCATGTTCCCCCCAGTGCAGTGTGTTCGGTCCTTGTGTTATAACACTTCAAACACCATCATCAGAGTGGTTTGTTGCAGTATTATTTTTCTATTTATTTGTATCATGCATTGTGTTGGTCACATATATTTTTTTGTAATAATCTGTTTATTTTTTACATGTTTAATAACGAAAAACAAGTAGAAGCATTCTCCCCTTTTCACATTATACCTGGAAAGCTGAAAAATATTGTTTTTCATTGACCGCAAAATAAGGTGATCCTTATTTTTATGCATTTGAACCTTTTGGACCCCACTTACTGTGTTATGGTGGCGTTTTACTGTAATAATAAGGCAGTGCCGGATGTATAGGATGGTTTTAGCTTTGGCCCTGCAGGACTACAACTGTCATCACCAAGGAGGTTTGTTCTGTTCAGCATTACAGTAAAATAGAAACCACAAAACATGAGGAAGCCCCAGTGCCCACAGGAAGTTGGTGTGTGGCGTTGACTCCTTTACATGGAGCCATAGAGCAGGGATTGTCCCTTTTGATGTACTGTTTTTAATGTACTACTGCTGTTTTGGGGGAGGGTTGCTGCTGGACCTGTGATTTGTGTCGTTCCTTGTATAAGTACTGACTCAGCGTTCACCGCATCCCTCAGACCACACCGTGTGAAATTTATATCTGGTTAAGTAATAATGTGCATTCTGCTGTCTTTTCTCATAATAACCCACATTACTGTGTATTCTGTGGGAGCTTTTAAATCAAACACTGGTGTGGCAGGGCATTTTCTGGGGAGCAGATGCTCTCGAACGCTGCCCCCCTCTTACCTACTGTCGTGGTCATGGCGGTGTCTCCACAGGACGGGCTCGTACGTGGCTTTGGCACCATTAACTTGGGTGAGTTATGAAGTCTATAAATAACTGGGTGTTTTGCGCAGAGCCCCGCGAGTGACGTGTGGCAGTTTGCTCATTTTTTTGTAATCCAAAACATTGTTCTGGCACGAGTGGATGGCGCACGGCTGGCTGCAATGTTGTTTGCTTCTAGATACTTCCGTTTCTACCGCTCCTTTCGGTGAGTTAGTTTAATGGAAAATAATTTTCAAGCAGAAATTAGATTGAGGGATTTTATTGTGAATAAATTGCGTATAATTGAACATGTTTCATGAACACTACAGCGCACCTTGTTTTTCAAGCCTCCACCAGATTTCCTCTCTTGCTTCTTCATGGTGTAGATGTGAAATGTATGTGTGACAGGACACAGTTTTAAATGTTTCCAGTATTTTCCACTGGAGTGTTTCTTTGCTTTCTTTCTATTCATTTGCCCTGTCGTACGCACTACGTTTTCTGACCGCCGTTTCTAGTTGATTTTTGAAAGTTGTTCCCTGGTGACCGTTTCTCGGAGCACCGCTCCGGGCGAAAGTAGCTGCACGGCTAAGACGGAAGTGGCGTTTTGTGAGCAGCAACAGAGGGAACGTGGGCAGAGGTTTCAAGATGCTTGAAAACATTGTGGTCAAACGTAAGGGCTTTAATGTAGATATCAGCTGCTAAGGATCGAAAGTGCAAGTTGGGTTAGCGCTGTTATAAAGTGTAAGTTGTACTGACAGGGTTTTGTTACTGTGAATGTAATACGGTGGTTGCAATTTGGCAGCATGTTCCACAGAGCCGGGGGGTCAAAGCAGCACTTTGCAAATTAAGTGAAGGAGCGCAAAAAATCGAGATGGAAGCCTGAACCCAAAGCACCTTGTGACAGTCTCGCCTTTCCAGCAGACAAAAGCATGGCAACACGCCGCCGTTCCCTGAACAAGGCCTGCGTGTGGAATGGAAAAGCGCTGCGGTCTAATCTGCCCATTTCTCACATGTCAGACTGAGCTCGGCTATTCGGCCCAAGGTTAAGCAAGCTGAACGGGCCCTGCGACGCGCGCCGAGCTGCCGATCGAACGGCATCCGTTTTGGCTAAGCCGACGCCGAGACTACGGCTGTCCTTGTTTTATCTGTTTACGGAACGGTGGACGCGAGGGCTATTTTTACAAATCGTCTAGATCGGTGCGGAGCTGTTTAGGTTCCACGGGGATCGCCTTTGTAGCACTGACCATTTCGGTAAGAGCTTAAATTGAGCGTTTCCTTCAGGTGGGTTTAATACAACATCCCCCATGTTTGATGGGTGCGGAATGATGAGAACATAAACAGCAGGCGGTGCAGTGGTTGCAGCCATTGTCTTGCAGCTAAAGGATGTTAGTTTGCAGGTTCCCACCATAGCACTTAAGTACTGTGAGTAAGGTTCTTAACCCAAACTTCTTCAGTTAAAACTACCCAGCGGTATGAATGGGTGTAAGTAGCAATCATTTTTAGTCGCTTTGGAGAAAAGTGTCAGCTCAGTCCGCACCGATGCAGGTAAACGGGTTCTTTTTCCATTTTCCCAAAAGAGTTTATTAATAGATTTATTTGCGTTCCCCACTTTGTGGCACAGGTCGGTCGGTGACCTGAGGTGGAATCTGTACCCCGGTCCAGATGAATGGAGCAAGGCGGCATCTTCTTCGCATGCAGTGCCCGTGGCTGTCGTGTCTGTCTCACGTGAGCTGAACATAGGGTCACGTAGTTGTTGGGAAAAATTAAGAGCCACAGCTCACAGTTACATTTGCGCGATCGTGTCTTTTTCTGATGCAGCAAGAATTAGTCATGCTTCAGGAAGAGGCATAAAAGCTTCGGATCTTTTCTTTTCTTTGGTTCCTTGCTGCACTCCAAATCATACTGCAGCAGTCCAAAAGTGGTTTGTCATTCCTGTCACCGTTTCAACACGTGTGCGGTTTTCTGTGGGGAGCTAACTGCACACAGGTGTTTTTGTTACTGGGTTATTGCACATCGTCTTGCTTGTCGGTTTCTTGAGCTCGGCTGGGAGCGTCAACACCCGGGATGAATATCAACACAAAGCCGCGTGTGTTGGGAGGAAAAGGCCACTTATTGACTGGTGTGTCACAGACTGGCACTGTTGCCATTCCTAGATAAAGGGCTGTTGCATCTGCTGATGCATTCTGGGAGAAGACGGCGTTCTGTTTCGGGGGGGGGGGTAACATTAACTGAAGGATTGTTATGACTAAACATTGAGACCGATGGGAATGATAAAACAGCTCAAGCATTGCCAGAGATGTGGGTTTGTGTACTAGAGCCCCGTCCACTGGCACTGTTTGGAGTAACAGAAGGTCGAGACCCTTGACTTGCATAGCGTGGTTTAATGTTTCGGTCTCATGTAAGGTTGTTTTGAATGTTATGTCAAAACAGTTGCAAGATATTGGATATGTTTCTCAGTATCACACGCCTTCCTGGGGAGGAAATGAAACAATGTTTGCGCAAATGCACCGCGGTGCTTCTTGATATCTTAAACATCGCAGGTGTACGTTTGAATTTACATTTTATTCATTTAACAGAGGCTCCTCTCCAAAGTGCGTGAAAGAGGTCATAAGCTGTCAGTGAGGACCATTAAGCCTAGTGCTTTCCACATAGGACATCCTAGGGACTTTAGTGTGTTCTTCGAGAGGAATGGTTATGGCATTTATTGCGTTATGAAATTGCATCACCGTGAATGCCACTTTGTAGTTTAGCAATCGTCGCCAGCATGCTGGACCCCCCCCTTCCCCACAGCGCTTATGTTACAGTAAGAACATTAATATCTTTGTGTGCTGTCTGATGCCCGAAAAGCCTTTATATGCTTTTGAATATTGGGAGATTTTGGTGTAACCAAGCTGTTCCAGTGTGTTTTATTATCACTTCCAACAAACGGTGCATTAAGTGCTCAGAGGAGTGATTCAGCCGGGAGCCTCAAGGAGAAGCTCGGGCAGCTGTTGAGGAATCCCGGGCTCCTGGTGACGTCACTACTACATGACATTAGCCTCATCTAGTTAGGGATTACCACAGCTTTAACGTAACCCATGTAAGCTCTTTTAAAGGGTAAAAATATAGAATTAAAAAAATGATTAGGCATAGGAGTAGCAGTCTACACCTTTCTTAGCTAACTGTAATACATTAAATGGCTGACAGTCCAGTACGCACACTGATCTGCCCTATAGTCAGCAGGTAGCATAATGGCTAGAAAGATCCAGAATCGAATCCCACTTAGGGTACCCTAAAGTGTGGTAAAAACAGGTAAATGTACACGCATTAGTGTACTGACCTAACCTTGTACGTCATCTGATTAATAACAGTACTGTCCGTATCTATGAAGGTAAATCTGTTTCTTTGTTCTTTATGTACAGCTTTATTTTTGAAGCAACAGACTTGAAATTGGGCGCACAGGTGCTTCACACTCTAAGTGAGGTCTTTGCACAATTGGATTTATGTTGAAAATTTAAAATTTGGTCACTGGAAAAAAGCTTGGAAAGCCATATGTAGTTATGTCACATTCTGACTAAATGGCCTGAGCCTGATATACTTTTTTCTTTCTGTCTCTCACTCACACACACACGCACACATACACATTAGCAACGTTTGCCAGCAGGCAGTTCCCAGCTAATTCATCAGCAGGAAAACAAACGGCGCAGTTCAGCCACTGAGGTACAAGTGTACAGTACTAACCATACTTAAAACCAGTTTAAAGGTAACAAAGTTTGGTCATATATAACAGGATGGTACTATTTACCTTTCCACCGGCAATGGCGGGTAATTTAGTTAGTAATATATAAAAAGGATGCCCTTGTGTGTGTTTTGGCAGCCAGACTGCAAAGTTCACCTTCTCTGTTTGCATGTTAAACAGATTTTTCCCCACTGGACTGTTGTTCACATAAAGTAAAGCAGAAAAAGATTATTTCGGACTAGACTGACATTTGGGAACGGTGGAATTTTTATTCATTTATTTTGCGTACATAGCGTTACCATGACGGTGGATAATTGAAAGCGAGGAGCGCGGTGGAAGGGTTTGTAAACGCCCCAGCACTGGACAAATTGCATTATTCGGCCATTGAACCCGAATTCTGCACCGATTGAATCGCAGTTCCCCTCCTTACGTGCCTGTGCCGGTGTTACGGTAACAAAGCCGGGATTCTGACAGCATCTCTGTCTGTCTTCCAGCGGCACGGCCCCCTTGATGCCACAATGACTCCATGAATAATACGGGCTCGTGTGTCCAAGGGGAATAAGCAGTTGGTGGGTAAAAAAAAGAAAAGTAAAGTCTTAATTTCTCCAGGGGGAAGAGCTGTGACATTTTAAAACTAAATCAGCGGACATCAAAGGTGAGCGGCACATTTTCCCAGCCCCGGTATTCATGGCCAAACAAATGCCGCGCAGTTATAAGCAATTGCCCCCTGTTATCATTCTCAATTTCCAGTTGGCTTTTTAGTCGGAGGTTATTTGTATTCTGTTTGTTCAAAAAAAGGGAGAAGTGTGGCATTTATGGAATTTTTAGAATTCTTGTCCGTTGCTATGTCTGGACAGTTCATTCATTCAACTGCGAAAGGTGGCTTTTCCTCAGCTTTCAGATATTCCTTGTCACAGTAGTGAAAATCCTTCTCATCTTTGGGGTTCTCATGTGGTTTTGAACGCATCGCTTCCTGGATTTTAATTTTTTTTTTTTTTATTTTTACAAGTGCTTAAATTATTAGACGATGCACAGAAGGGTATTTCAGCGCAATGTGTCCGCCATTGTCATTTTGTACGATGAAGCTGTGCCAGGTATCCTCATTGGTTTTGCGCGAGGATCTGTTTGACCCGTGGTCCCTCCAGGTTGATCCTTTATTTGCTGCGTCTGTCTCACCTCAAATATCTAGTCTTGACACAGACCGATCTTTCGGTATTTCAGGACGTAGTGGAAGTGAATTTCAGGAGTGTTATGTTTCAGGGTTTTGTTTTTATTGGTTTAAAAAAAAAAAAAAACTAATTTTTTTTGAAGAGTCGATTAACTGGTCAGAACTGGAGCTTCTGTGCTGGAAGTTCACCTTAAGATTGAACGATCACAGAATTGTTCTGGCGTGTTGGGGAGAGATGTGCCGGCTTGTTTCCAGTTCATTTATGGTGAAATCGGCACGTGAGAAACCATGACGTCCAGAGACCCTGATGCGCAGTCAAAAGCAAGGAAAGTTCAAACAAGCCGGGAAGCCGTGATGGTCACTTCGAGGAGCTGTGAAGTCCGGTTGTCGCGACTCAACCGTGCAGGGGTTGTCCGTCGTTGACCGTCGCGGGCCGCCACCGCTCGGGTCACTGACGGGATCGCCGTGTCTTTGGGTGCGTGGCCTCTGTCCCTGCGTGCAGGTAGGATCTACTCTCCGCCCCCAGGCTTTCGGTGTCAATTCATACCGTGTCACTGCACCCCATTAGCAGGGCCTCTCCTTGTGACCATTGATTAAATTCAGCAGCCGGGAGATAAATATTCATGAGGCGGGACGGGCTCGGAGGCCTCTGGGAAATCTGTCCTTTATCTCCGCGCAGAACCGCGGCTCGGATGCACGCGACCGTCCAGAATCCATCAGCTCAGCGCCGGGCCGCCGGCATTGTTTTCAACAGACGGGCAAAATGAGGAGCACGTCCGAATCCGCTGAGCCGGTAACGCGCGGCGCCATTCCGCCATTGGACAAATGCGGCCCCCGAGAAATCCCCGTTCCAAATTTGTTGTGATTTAGAGGATTTTACGTTGGTGAATTTATCTTAAATGGCATCCATGTTGTGTGCGCACTCAACTGTCTCTGATCAGAAAAGTCTAGAAGGAATACGGGAACGAATGAGCACCGTGGACTCCATCTGCCCCAAAGTAGCAATATTTCTAAATACAGCTGCTTAGTTTTCTTACGCTATTCATGCTAAGGTATATTCCGTGCTGGTGCTGCATTTAAAATAAATGTAAAATATTTTTTCACGTATGATTTCCGTAAAGATAAATGAGATTGTTAGGCTTCCAGCATAATTCTGCTCAAGAAAAGTTTATTTTAGCGTTAAAATGCTTTGCTGCTTGAGCCAGTCGTGATGTCACGAACCTAATGGATTTACTATATTTGCCCACCATTAATACATTGGCCTTGGGGAGCAAATGATGATTATGTACACTGAATTAGGGGCTAAATTTGTAGCAGCCTTTTTTGAGCTCTGCGGGAAATATTTTCGGTAAAGCTGTGCTTTTCATGATTTTCGCAGTTCGGTTTGACTGACTGCAGACTGATGGAGCTGCTCTTCTGGTGTTTGTGCTCTCTGTTTTTGGAATCTGAACCTGGTTAAAGACCCAAAACCTGATTTTTTTTATTTTTTTAATTTTTTTTATTTTTTTTATTTTTTATTTTTTTTATTTTTTTGTGGTGCCGTAGACTGACCCAAAGTCTCCAGGTGGCTCATACCATCTACAGCACGCCAAGGGTTTTGGGTAAAGCTTTCTTTCATGCTTATTTGATGAAACTCATATTTACTTACAGCAACCTGAGTCACCTTGCACAGTTAAACTTTACTCGTACGTTTTTGCATCGTGGAAGGCAGCCACTTTTTTTTTGTGTGTGTTTTTTCAGGGGGGCAAAGACACGTGCAGACGGAGCTCCCTGCTGAGCCAGCATCTCGCCCGCACCTGGCATTCTGCAACAGGATAGGGAGGCGAATTGTATTTGTGGGCAAATTTCAATAATTTATATCTATAACTACAAACAGCGATCCCTGCGCTGCTTCCTCTGATACAGCCACTCACCGGGAGACTGTTCAACACTGCCTGTAATGGATGGCTGTATAATTGATTGTTGAGGGAGAGACAGAGACAGGCATGGTACATGAAAATGATGAGCTCTGAGGAGGTTCTACAAGACATCTCAGCATAAAGCAAACTCTAAGCTGATGCAGGGTATTTTTATTCCTCCTCTCAGCATGCTGCCCAGTGGAGGCATGTTGGGTACCTGCCACATCCCCTCCCCCTTCTCTTCATATCATATGGCCGATTAATTCTCACGCTTGCAGAAATGCGAAACGGGCTAATTCGTATGTGTTGCGAGGGTATCAAACGGCAAGGCGTTTTCACTGCGGTGCCCGTGAAGGCCGGCCGCCTCGGGAACTGACACAGTTCCTTCCAGGATGTACGCGCTTCAGCTTTGTGCAGATTTCCCTCCCATACGGACTGCTTTGTGAATTGATTTTATTAACCATTATTCTACAGAGCTGGAGGCACTCTTGTTAACATTCCGAGAAAGTCATTTCTGATGAAAAGAGTAAGTGTTCGACATGAGTGAAATCCATTTTAATAGCATACTTAAAATCTATTCAGCCCTAGATATGAAAAAGCAGAGCCAAGTGTCAGGTTCTCTATGATGTTTTGTAGGGCTGAAGTTGCTCCCAGATTTACGTCTGCTTAGTTTAAATTTGTTGTAATAATTGCTAATATTTTCCGCAGATAATGGAAGTTAACCCATGCAGCTGCGCAGTGAGGTCTGTTTGCTTTACACGCTGGGAATGCATCGTCTATTATTAATTCGGGTCAGAAAATTATGAGCCGATCCGCGGTTCGTGCCGAGGCTTCCCAACACGAAAAGGAAAGTAAGCTTTGCGCATCATCTGCTCACCCCCGCTATTTGATCAGCTTTGTTCTGGTTTGTTTTGTCTTCAGAATGCGTGTTTTGTTCCGACACATTACTGAAGCGCCCCAGCGAAGCATCTTCGTGGCTTTTGTTGTCGGGAAGTTTCCTGTGTCTGTGCTGCTAGCATGATGGCCGTGCGGTTAGGTTCTAACGTGTTCCTCTTAACATGTCTTTGTACGCTTAATTTTAAGCACATGCGGCAGATTATTTTGGGGTGGCACGGTGGCACTGCAGGCCGAGGAGGTGCCTCACGGCTCCTGGGGTTTGAATGAGGTTGCATCTGTGTGGAGCTTGAATGTTCTCAGCAGGTTTCCTCCCACAGTCCAAAGATGAGGTTCAGGTTAATTGTTCACTCTCGATTGCCCTTCCTCTCTCTATGCGTGTGTGAGAGAAAGAGAGAATGCGAATGATTTCTGTGAGATGGATCAGTGTCATCCAAGTCATCCAAGCTGTATCCTACCCTGTGCTTTTAGCATAGCCTGAGAACCACCATGACCCTGCTTTGAACAAGTGGTTATTAATGATTAATGAATAAAACATTTAGCGTTTTAGCCTTCAGCGTGACACCAGTGCAAACACCGTATAGGAAGCTCCTGTTACACTTGTGCAGGAGCCCCCCCCCCCCCAGTGCGTTTGTTCAGTTTGATGTTGCCAGGGAGAGATTTAATGGTTTGGTGTGAAGATAGGTGCGGGGCCCTCGTCTATCTCAAATCTTGCTGTTTACCGCACTGAGTCTTGACAAACAGACCTGGTTGTAAAAATACATTTTTACTGGTCCCTGGACTGCTTACTGGTCGAGCTGCCGCAAAGGTCTAGGCTGTATCCTGCATGAATGTTAATCTGTGAGAAAATCATTATGTGCTCCGTAATTTATTTATTAAATAACCCAGCATAAACTGTTGATTCGCCATACGGTCCTCATTCTTCACCTTGGCTGCCTTGACTGGTATTTAAATGTGGCTGATGTTTATCTGCGTTTTAATTTGCGTGCAGGTAACACAAGAAGGATGTCTGATCATTCGAATCAAAATCGTTTTTCCGCATCGACGCATTCAACGGCAAGGTTGCGTGTTCGCACCGTCATCGGTCTCTGACTCCAGAGGTGCGACTGTTCCAGACCGAGTTAGCATTCAGCCGGCAGCCAGCGCCGCCGCTCCGGACCTGCGGCAGGATTGTATCTTTGTGCCGCCGTCGATCTCCGACCCATTTGCTCTGACTCCATAGGAATGGTCGTGCCAGGCTTGGTCAAAAGTCGGCCAGCGGCCACTTAGGTTGCTGGAACCTGTAAGAGCTGGGTAATGACATCCTTAAAATAAGCACTACACTAGAGAGTAAAATGCAATCTTCACACCATGACACTACACTGGGGTGCCACGATGTTGGTTTGCTACTGAAAATAATAGCTACAACAGCAATTTTGGTAAACAAATGAATGCATATATAAATGAAAATACCTTTTACTTGGTTCCCCAAAGTGCTTCAGGTCCTATTGGTAGCAGGTAAGTCCACCCGTGGATGCTACTGTCTCCCACTGATCCTCAGCGGTTTTAGATATGTAAGGATTAAACAACTTTTTTCTAATGAAGGTAACGCGTGCAACGCGCGTTTGTCTTCTGTATACCCTGTTTACACCTTAGTAAAGATTTCACAGTATTATTACTATTGCTATTGTTTTTGTTACTTAGCCATCACTTTTGTACAAAGCATCTTGTGGTGTAGCTGTGGGGTGGAGGGGGGTGGTTGTGGGATAAATGCCACCCGGCGTAGTCGCTCGTCTGCTTAATGATGATCCGCCGTCACTCAGACGCACGACACAATGGCTGCCGATCGAGCGAGGGCACAATAAACTGTCGAAGCGCAGTCGGAAAAGTTGACGGGTCCCGAATCGCGACACTTAAAAACACAAAATGTGTCATCACATCGTGTGTCGGTGCTTTTAATCAACATTGTGGCCGAGGTGTTCGGCTGCGTTGACAATTTTACTCAACGGTCGATAAGAACGCAAAGCAGGCAGTGCTGCTGTTTTAGATATAGATTGCGTTAATGTTCATCTTTTCCTATACGTTTCCTACTTTTCCTAATTCTTGCCCCAAGCCTCTTGTGATTCATGAGTCCCCCTTGAATTTTTTATGCTGTGTGATGGATCTGTGGCTTCCTTTTTGTTCTGCCCCCTTTGGCCTTCGCCTGCCAGGTCCTTTGTCCTGGTCAACTGAATAGGGACAAATTCTGTGCTATTTAAAACAAATTGAGTAAATCATTTGGAGATCTCATGTTGAATTACGACCGTTTAAACAGCCTCCCCCCCACCCCCCAAGCTAAGCGGTCGAGTCACTTGGCAGGGCCGACAGAAGCGCACCCTGCAACCGCAGAGGAGGCAGGTGGTCGAACCTTGGCTTGCAAAGAAACAACTGGGAAGCACTTGCCCTAGGATTCCATTACCGTTTTGGTGTAGATACCATCAAGCATGCGAATGGATTTCTCCCACTAACAAAGAAAAAGAAATTGGCCAGAAGAATTTCGATTGCTTTTGTTATCTTCACTAAGGCCACATGGCCGTACCAAGTAGCAGTCAGAGAAAAGGGCTAAAAGCGCTGGCACTTAACCGCAAAGAGGTTCATCGTGACGAAGCAGTGAGGGGTTGCAAGTTTACTGTATGATCACATTTCGGGGCAATTGTGGCTTCACTTCACGTCAGTGTGACTTAAAGCTGTGGCGCAAGACAAGTGTACGAGATGTGATCGGCTGTGACGTTGGGACAGGTAGCACACAGGAGCGTGCGCAATGCAGGTGCACGACTGTCTGAGGAAGTGAGCGTAAAGCAGTCTGCAAACTCCCTCTTTGGCCCCAAAACAGTTGCCCTGTTATTTACGCCAGTATAAAATGATTAGTGGGACATTTTGGGATTATTCTTGTTCTAAAAAAGAAATTACACTGTTTTTCTTGGAGTGGTCAAGCATCACGCTGCTTAGCTGTGATTCCCTCTCTGGCCCTTGAACAAGTGCTTTCTCATTCAGTGGTCTGGCTCATAGTATAGACACTGCTGTGAAACCAGTGCACTCTTCACTTGCTGCTGCTGCTGCTGTTGTGGATTTCGGAAGATGTGCTGTGTTTTTATGAAACGTTGGATTGGACACGAAACCTGCGGTAACTCCCATTTGTGCTTACAGGGCACATTTATCTCATAGACAGCAAAACGTTCAAGCCAGTCTAGTTTTTTCAAGTGAACAGTAACTTGAAATCTGTATACAGATGTGTCAGATGTGAGCGAGTCCCAGCTCTGTAGCCTGTTGTTTGAGCACAGTGAAAAGTGGGTGATACCCCTTTCCCTGTTCTTGTCCTTCCTTTTCTGAGCAATGCACATGGTGGTCTCCACATTTCCCAACAGAAGTTTTACGGCTGGCTAACTCTTCTGTTTCCATAGTACACAAAGTGTGGCTGCAGCATATTGCAGGAATGTGAATGTAATACAAACAATGTAAGCAGTACTAAAGTGTGTGTGTGTGTGTGTGTGTGTGTGTGTGTGCGCGCGTGCGCGGCCGCCCGTCTGTCCGTCCATCCATCCTGGGAAACACTTGCAAAGGCCTGACAAATTTGAAGAACTATCGCATGGGTGGGAGCAGAATTTGACACCAGCAGGATACAGGACTCACAGAACAGAGGACGTTGATAGAATGAAGTCGCATCATCATCAGATACCCCGCCCCCAACCTGCCCTCACTGTCACCTTACATTCAAACCCTGGATTGGGCTGTTGCACACCTTTGTATCCATGGTAACAACAACTCTACAACAGCATAACGTCATCAGTGTCACAAGTGACGCCTCCACCAGCAGCAGCCACAAAGCCTCGTCCTCTTTGGAATGATGCCAACTAAGATGGTCCTCTTCAATAACTCTGTGTGTGTGTGTGTGTGTGTGTGTGGTTGTGGATTTATAATTACCCATAGTTTTTTCTGCTTGTGTGTACTAGTAAAGCACTGAACAAAGTGGAGTTGTGTGGAGGCTGAGCTGAGTCTCCCAGCAGCCTGCATCACTGACTGTGTTCACACTCAATAACAATTTCACTAGCTTACCACTGCGTCTTTTACGTCCCCCAGCAGCCGAAGGAGCTCTCCCGTCACCTGCAATGAAATCAAGACTATCTAAAATAAACACACGCCCACGTGCCTGTGCTGGAGTAGTGAGAGCTCCTTTAGGACATGAGGCTCGGCTACCCAGTGCTCCTTAAAAATTTCTCCAGGAGTTTTTACCAGAGTAATTTGGGGTAAGCACCTTGATGAAGGGTACTACACTGAGTCGTGGGATATAAATCTGCAATTGAAACTTTTGGCCGTAAGGCAATGGCTCTAACTGCTATGCCATGACTAAGTCATCTTTTCCAGCCCCCCCCCCCCCCACCACCACCACCACCACCCCAGGGTTTTAGATCTGTTAAGGTGTGTTTGTGTCCCTGAGTTCGGGTTTAAAAAGGTGGGAAGCTGATTCTCTCTCAACACTGCCAACCCCCTCCCCCCCTGTTTTGGCAGCAGTTCTCCACAATTCTCTGGGGGCGGCGCCTCATTCAGACGGTATCTCCACTTGTGGTAGTGCCTGCCTTTCTGCCTCTGTTTGGGCCTCTTATTCGTGTAACCTAGAGCAGCCGTGAGAAAGCGATAGTTTGTTCAAGGCGAAACGAAAAGGAATTGAACTCATTTTCTGCTGTTCTCAGTATCATGATATGAAAACGTGCATGGGAAACCCCAGTGATGTCCAGCATGTGCATCAGGTCACAGTTTTTGTGCCTGTAAAAGGGAAAATGGCAAAAATTGCTCATTATGCCCATTTTTTTCTAAGATTATTTCTAAACAAAAATTTGTGTGTATGATAATGTAGATTCTGCATCATTCTTTAGCTGTTATCACTTTGTCAACTTTACCAGGTTTTCCCCTTTCATGCAGCAGGGAGCTCTTACTGGAGCAGTTCAGGGTGGGATTCAAACCAGGAACCTTCAGGCTGCAGTGGTGTAAGCACTGTGCTATCTACTCCCCCTTACACACAGACATTGTTATTGTGTGTATTGGACCTATTTTAGCACCAGCTGACTCACTGGCATCTCCACCCCAGCTCCTAAAGCCAGTTATTATTTGCAGCCCAGCTTGGGAGACATGGCCATGCTTGACAACGTGACGTCAGGAAAGACGGTGCCAGCAGCGTTCAGCTGCAGTTGGGGTACCGACCAGCTACAGACGTTGCATATTTACTCTCCCAAGGGTGGAGAAAGCGGGTCCGGGTCCAGCAGTTTTAGCAGATCTCCCAGGCTTTATTCATCACTCCAGCTGTGCCCCAGTGAAAGCTTCCCATGTGAAAGGCAACATAAAGGCTAATATGACTAACAGAACGTGGTGCCTTTGTTGCCCGATTATGCTGACAAATAAGGGAGAAAGACAAATGTCATCCGCTGCGGTTCAGGAAATAATAAAAATATGCAGACTGTGAAACAAACTTGGCCTGTGGTTGCTTCTTTATCCCTTTGGATATACTTTAAATATCAAAAGGCTGTTTTATGTAATTTTACATTGGTCATGTGTAAACAAAATGATGTCATCTCGTGTCCTTTAGCTGCGGTGTGTGGTGGCACATTTACAGATTCACACAGACAGAGATGGCGGCTCAGCGAAGCTCAGCACTGTTGTTACTGTGCCAAATCTGATTTAAGCCCCTTCCAGGGGTTTATTGGATAAATTGTCAGAAATGCGCTTCATCCCTCAAGCAGTGGCGGACAATGCCAAGGAAATCATGGCGATTCAAGTCTTTATTTTTTTTTTTATTTATTTATTTTATTTTAAAGATATGTTGGCCAGCTGGATGTGTTGTGTACCACGTGTTGGTGTGAGGAACGGCCACCTTTTGGGTTATTTCGGTGTTATGAGCCGAACTGAAGCAATTACTTTGTCTTAGCCACTAAACCACAGTCTATCCTCCACTGTATGGGTAGGGGGTTGGGAAAATGAAACGTGTGATTTAAGCATTTATTTTTTTATTTTTTTTACTACTGTACAGTGCTGTATATCATTACACTCTGTACCACAGTAACATTTTAATAGCCCGATGTAATGTGTAATGAGCAGGTAATGTGGGTAGTAAAATGAGAAACAGTCAGTCCTGTAATTGTAACAGAAACACACACAGAGTACAGTGAGTTGTACATAGACAGCACTGAATAAGGTGCCAGTATGACAGGACCAGAATGCTGCCACAGTGGGCTACCAGGTGCTCACCACATTAATTATTTTATCCATGAATGAGGATATTTTCTCCAAAAAAGTTGAAAATGCAACATTTTTTCCCTTGTGCTTAAAATGATTTTCTCAACATCTATAATTTCTCTTTTTTTTCTGCAACTGTCCATAAAATCCAATGTCCACAGAATGAAGGTTCTGGGAAATCGTAGATTGTATTGCAAAAGGGGTGAAGAGGTGCCAAGCTGAACAGAAAATGCTGTAGGGGACAGCTGATCATCAGCCTTTTAGGGCACATTGACTTATTTTCTCCAAATGACTTCAGGGTAAGCAAACGTGGGTTTCACAACAGACTGGTAGCTTCAGATTGAGCAGTGCGATTACTAAAG
The DNA here is from genome assembly GCA_018136845.1 of Heterotis niloticus. Classification (NCBI taxonomy): domain Eukaryota; kingdom Metazoa; phylum Chordata; class Actinopteri; order Osteoglossiformes; family Osteoglossidae; genus Heterotis; species Heterotis niloticus. The sequence goes on from CM030903.1 coordinate 1,601,792, forward strand.
GATAGTGTACTGTGATGCTGCTGATTTTAATGTGTGTTTTTACCCCGGTGGATGCCTGTAGAGCTGAGTCTGTCCGAAAATACAAAGTCGATCTTGAGTGTGGCGCACATTTATGTGCGTACCAACCAATAAATGCATTTTGAGCCCCTTGTTGAACATAGAAAATGATTCAGCAGCTCTGCGGGACAGCACATCAGAGCCAAAGCCAAAAACCTGTGGACTTTGGCTTTATAGCCCCGAGTGTTTGAGACCGTCAAGCGACCAAATGAGGCGGTGGGGAAGCGTTGTGGCTGAGAAGCAGTCTGTTTGTTCAACTTAAGTGCAGTAAATTTGTACTAGATGTTTGGAAGATGAGGTAATCCAATATTTTGGAAAAATTTTACAGCTAACTGTCTTTCAGGTACAGCTCAACGGGACTCAACAGCTAAAGCTGCTCATTGCCAAAACCCTTCTTTGTTGCTTTAATGTAAATTTTAATTTGCTCACACGCAAAAGCTCTACCCCAGGCTGGATGATATACATATGAATAGATCTTATGAATCCTCATTACAATGGAACTTGGAGACTTAACGGAACAACTTCCGAAATGTGCTCTATCCAGCCGATGTCATGAGCTCAGTGTGAAATGCGAGTGCAGTTTAAGAACCTTCAGAGCTGCTGCCTTCATCTGAAGGTGTGTGAGGCAAATCCCAATCTGTGGCTCTTCAGTTCCAGTGAGGTCAGGGTTCAGTGTTGCTGTTGTCTGAGCTCCTTTTGGTACTGATTGTCCTCCAAAACATCCTTTTTGTAAAAGTGCTGCATGTGAGCGATGGCAAACGTTTGCTTGCTTGTCCGTTTGAAGCTCAGGTGAATGGTGGCAGGGCGCTAGCAAGCTTCATTGGCACGACGTGAAGAAAGCTGTCCTTAGGAGTGTCATGGTGGCGATGCTAAAACTTGGTCTGGATGGGCTGTAGATTGCCTGGGGGTGCTGGAGAACCCTTACAGATACAGCTCAAGCCAAATGTGAAGCAGCTCATCAGTGTGAGTATGGTGACTGTCAAAAGTTTGAGTTCATTTGCTGGAACCCACCCATTCAGTGAGGTGTACAGTTAGCAAATCTGAAATGAGACCCAGTTCCTTTCTCTGCTTTTCTACAATGCTTATTAGTTGGTTTGCTTTCACTGTACAGGTACAGCCCAGGTTACCTAGATGTACTCATACTTTTGACTGGGACTGTTTGCTTTTTCTAATTTCCTTTCAGATGCCTTGGTTTGTGTCTAACTGTCACAATAGGGCTATGATGGGTTGGAAGGGTCTCTGAAACTTAGCACGAAGGGACTGTTCTTCATGAGGACTCTGACAGTCCATGAAGGTATGGCAGATACAGAGCATCCTTGAGCCAAGGGGTCATCTCTGGCCTCAAGTTGTTCAAGCAATGCTCCTCCAAACATAGGGGCTTCTGGCCATCCTCACATTTAACACTGACACTCATGGCTTGCAAATGTTCTCCTAAGTGCTGGTGGGGGAAGGGGATTTGGGTGATGAGGTCAGCTCATATCTCCCTTAATCCCATCATTTGGTGTCGATGGCCCCTGCTTTGCAAGTGGTGCACCAGAACAATGGTTTTATTGGCTGATTAAGGTTCCTGTCGTAGCGGTGGCTCGGTTAACCTCCCTGACCTTCTGACTAATGTGCATTGGGTAATGATCTCTGCACAATGACAGTGGTTCTGACCTTCTGCTGACCGGATACATTTTGCCCACAGATCCAAAGATCTTCTATTTTCAGAGTGCCAATGAAGATGGAGCACTCCTGTTACTGCTGGTTTTCGTTTCTTTTCAAAATGACTTCTGTACATATTAATGGAGTTTGCGGCAACATTAAAATATAGCAAATTTATTGCACTGTTTTTATTTAAATTAAAGACTTTATTTGACTGTCCAACCCATTTGGTAAGCTTTACAAAATATTGCAGTTTGCTTCTAATTGGCTTTGGAATTTTTTCCCCCCTTTGAGTCAATACACTTCTAGCAAACTGAATTTTGAGTTTTGCTTTGATAGTGATGACTCAGGAAGCACTAATGTCTGTCTAGGTTCTCGCTGTGTGGTGATGACACCCCCCCAGGAGGTAACTAAATTGTAAACAGGTTATACACCAGCAGTGGTAATAAAAAAAAAAAAAAAAAAAAAGGGTCAGAATTGTCACAGATTTGTTATAGACCTAGTTTCACTGCTCTATGGCTTTTCAGCTCAGTCTGTTCCTGTGCAATAGCCTCTTTTTTTACAAGCTTCCCCCAAAGTGAACAGAAAGAACTTGTAAAATGTACTTAACTTTCACAATAAACAGTGAGCTGATCATAGCCAAAGGCAGCTGAGGAGTCTTTTTAGGGGTACGAGAGGATGCAGCCGTCCAGCTGTCATGCTCTTTCCTATATAAACGTGGTCTCAGAAGGACCGTAACTGCATCCTCACATCTGTGGGTTCTCACAGACCTTTGGGTCATTTAATATAACCCAGATTCTGCAAAACACAGTGGCGCACAAGCTCTGTAAATCGACCACTTTTATGATCTTGAACAGATTTGTTTTGTTCAGCGCAGATTAGTTTATTTTCAAGTTTATTTTCTTCTGGATAGTTTATGTAACTGGGTGCTATAAAGCTACAAAATGAAAAAAGAGCTTTTTAAGCATTTAGAAATGTTATACTTTGAAAGATGTTACAAGCAACAGATATGTGTTGTCTTTGAGTCTTTTGATTGGTTTACATGTGATGTATGCATCTTTTTTTGCACGTACACTGCCCAGCCAAAAAAAGTCCCCACCTGGATTTAAGTTAGTGTTATGATGTGGGATTGCTTCAGTTGGTCAGGTCCACGTTCAGCAAGGTTACGTGCCCAAAAAATGAGGTGAGCTACCTGAATATACTGAATGACCAGGTTTTTCCATCAATGGATTTTTCTTCCAAGATGACCGTGCCAAGATTCACGAGGCTCAAATTGTGAAAGAGTGCTTCAGGGAGCATGAGAGAGACATCATTTTCACACATGGATTGGCTACCAGAGAGTCTAGACCTTAACCCCATTGAGGATCTTTAGGATGTGCTGGACAAGACTTTAGGCAGCGGTCGAACTCTCCCATCATCAATACAAGATTTTGGCGAAAAATGAATGCAGCTCTGGATGGAAATAAATGCTGTGACGTTGCATAAACTTATTGAAACGATTCCATGGCAAATGCGTGCCGTAATCAAAGCTAAAGGCAGTCCAACGAAATGTTAGTGTGGGACTTTAGTTTGGCTTTTATTTCAAACCACAGAATTTCTGGTGCTGCTTGGGTCAGAAAGTGGAATGATAAATAGTAAAAACCCATTACATAAGCATTAAACTGTTTTGCCATTAAAGTGGTTGCTTTGAGTATGTATTATTAGCGCTGTTGAACAGTCGGACACCACAGGGAGTGACACGGTGGTCATAATTCAAGGAGAAAAGTAATAGCAAAATATATAGCACCAGACTTTATTACCCTTCCATTAGTAGTGTGTGCGCGTGCATTGTAACTACGAATGCATTTCCAGCCCTTATTTCAAAGACCGAAGTAAAAAATGTCCAGGTGCTAAGTGGCCTTTTTGGAGTTTAATGAGCTTGACAGCACAAAAACCTCACTTGGGATGAGGAGTACAACTGTGCCAAAGCACAAGTGTGTGACTTGAAAAATAAAGCAGTGGATAAAGAACAAATAAGCAGAGATTGAGCTTTGTAGACATAGAAATTTAAGTGTTTTTTTTTTTCTTCCACTTATTGCCTTATTAAGCTCTTCGATTTTTCAGAAATTTTGGACAACAGTAACTACATTGTTGTACTTATTCGCTCAGGGCAGCTTTACCGGAGTATCGGAGATGAATGGAGCAGTATTGTCTGCACGAGCAGGACGCCAGGTTGTATACGTGTGCGGCGACAGAAGCGCATCTCTGCAAAGGGGAACAGTGTTTTCTGGTTTAGTTGGGTGGCGTTTCCGTTTGCTTTTTGAGCGCGTCTTGAGGGGCTGGGTCGGTCTGGACCCATGTCGTGACATCGGCGAATCCGCGGCCGCGCCTCCGGCAGCTGCTGCAGAGGGACACGTCCTCTTGGGCTGGTTGCCGGGCAACAGGCTCGGTCTGCAGGTACCCTTCCCGTTTCCCCACAGGTCAGGCAAGGGTGGCGGCGGCGGACCGTCTGCAAGCTCCTGGCCCTCCTCGAGCCTCGTCCTCTCGCTCCCTCTCCCCGCCCCCACATGCTGGGCTGTTTGCCTAAGCCCACTAGAAGGTTTCAAATTATTGCGCTGTAAAAATCTCGCAATTGTGCTCACGAGGTGAACCACTTGCTACGGTGAAATTGGCTATTTTTAAACACGACTGTTTGCGTTTCATCTCACCGGAATCGGTTGCAGGAGACATCAGCTGTGAAGGAAGGGCTGTGGCGTGGGAGTCAAAGGCGCGTCAACAGCAGGGAACCGTAGGAGTTTGTCCTCGAATGCGTGTACATATAGCTGATACAAAGCATTGTTTTCAAGTGTCTGACAGGATTTATGCCTCTTGAGGTTGAAATGTATTTTTTTTTTTTTTAGGTCGACACGGGGTTTGAGAAGTGGCCACCGAGGGGGCGAATGTTCCACGTGATGCTGCGGTGGTGTGGAAATGTGGAAACAGTAACAGGGGTCACGTTCGCCAAGCACGAGATTCCCCGCAGTGGCAAAGATGCTTAAATAGCAGTGCCTCAACAAGGCCTGCGTTCTGCAAGAAAAAGTTAGATATGAGGGTTTTTTTAATGTTGTCATCATATCATTTTGCTCATTTACCTTAACTAGAAAAGCCGAGCTTTATCTGGCGACCTTGATTTTAATAAGTTTGGAGATAGCGGCACGCAGAGTCGGCACCACTGGCTGCCCAGGTTTTAATGCTCTAACTGGAGGGTTCAGATTTATTAGCCCGAAGCGGAAGCGATTTTAAGAATGCCGACTTATCTTTGTTATAGTTTGTAAGATGAATAGCAAAATTCCTGCTTGTCATTAAAAAAAAGATGACATTTTCCTAGTATGAAACCATCAGTGCTTTGCTATTATGTGAAATATAACAAGTGGTAAATCAGGCAGTTTTTACCCTCCTCCGCAAAGCCGTCTTTGTCACGTATCCTTCGTATCATTTATCTCGGCCAACAAAACTCTATTAGTAAATATTAGATTTTCTGTTTGACAGGCGGTCCAATAAAGATCCATCCGTTCAGTCTATGGCTCAAGTGGTGATCTGTCAAACGGAGAAGGAAATTCCTCCACGATTAAATATTGGCTAAGTCGTGTAATCTTACAAAACCGATGTTTGTATGTCTTGGCGTGTCTTTGTAGTTCAATTTTCTTTCAGAGACGCATTTTAAGAACATTCCAGCTTCTGGTGGGAATTGGGCTCCTGAAGTGGCTCTAAGAACGGCGTGAATGACTGATGCCTCTCACCGAGCTCTGCGTTTTTGTTTTATTTTTATTTATTTATTTATTTTTTTAAAAATGCTCCCGAAGGAAAGCCACTTCTTCAGAGGAAATGAGTATCATTTTGGTTAGGATCCACTAAATTGTTTTGGGATCAAAACATGTTGCGCTATCTTTTCTGTAAACTGTAACGCATCTGGCAAGCAGAGAGAAACTAGATTAAGCCTTTCTGGAGAAGGAGATGCTCGCTTTCTCACAGCGAATTTGTAGAAGCGTAATTAAGATGCAGCCGGAATTCCGAATGAGTTTTCGAGCGCTTTGACTCCATTTCGACAAGTGTGTTATTATTTAAATTAATTTGTACGCCTTTGTTCGAAAGCCGTTTTTGTCCTTAGAGCTATTGTTTTGGGTAGCGATTTAATCTCGGAGGAGCTGGGTACTGCGCGCCCGCACGCCATTCTGCTGTGCGAGTTGGAACACGCGGCGTAATTACATCAAATCTGGGAGGTTGTTTATTATCCTGGCTTCTCACAACTGGATGTGGTCCCAGAGCTTTCCTGGAGCCGCTCCAGCAAGGAGCTCGCTGACCGTGAGCCGAGCCGAGCCGAGGGGGGCGGGAGGCCGCGTAAATCCTAAATATGGAAACGGAATTAATCTCCGGGGAAGCCGGCAGATGTGGCCATCGCTCCGTTTCTTTCAAAACGACTTTTATTAAACAAATAGTTGGTCACTTTAGAAATACAACTTCATCGAAAGTGTTTCTGGCGCTCGCGGTGGCCCCTGTGTGTATGGCGCAGCTGGTCAATGAACAGCCTGCTTCTCTGAGCTTCTGAATGAGGCACAAAGCCGGTAGGTGCTGTCAGCGTTCGGACGAGGCCCGGTTGTCGAGTGGCCGCGCAGCACCTTTTCCCCTCCGTGCTCGGCCGCTCGGGGCATGTTACCCGTCACGGTGAGATCCGTGGAGCGCGACGGGGCCCTTGCCGACTGCCGCCCGCTCGGAGCCGCTTGACTTCAGCGACAGGTTCGGGTGCAGCCGTCTGCAGACCTCGTCTCCGTGCGCGTTTCCAGGGCTCGTGTTCAGGAAACTTTCGTATGCGAATGTGAATGTCGGCGCAGCCCTCGCCGGCCTGGAGGCACCTACAGGGTTTACGTTGGCTTTCATCGAGGAGACGTGTGTGACAACCTGGTCACACATCAGGCTTCGCTACCAAAGGCACTTCCTCCATAACTTGCTGTGCTGCATTTTTGATTTATATTTTGGCTCTTTAATGGTCATCTTTGATGACCTTAAGGGACATCTTTTTTTACATGTTGTGACATGGCAGCTCTCAACCCTTTTCCATGCATGCCGCTGCGTTGTTTTACCTATTTTGCATCCTGATATTTAGCTGTTTGCTGAATGTATTAGTTTATGTATTAGACCAAAACTGTTACTGTGAAATTCGTGTTAGAGATGAGTAACACTGAAAACCTCATTTTTTTTGTCATCAGATAGCCTCTATCATTCAGAAGCAGAAGTTATTGTGTACTGAATAGCCACAGTACTGGTTAAGCGTTGTCCTTAACCGTTTTGTCCTGGTCAGGGCTGAGGTGGTCTGGAACCTGGGTATCACCAGATGCCGGGCTATGAACCTACACCCTGGATGGAACACCAGTCTGCCGCAGGGTGATCAGGCATGCCCAAGCACACACGTGTGCACACTTAGCCTGAAACACATCTTTGGACTCTGGGGGGAAGCCCACACAGACACAGGAAAAACATGCAAACTCCACACACCGTGAGCTGGATGAAAATCCATGTGCAAACAGCCCAAGTGCTTTGAGGCGGAAGCGCTACTCGCTGCACAACCATGCCACCCGTAGTTGTAAAATAAATGTATTTTATTTGGTTTTCTTTCCAGGAAAGATTCAACAAATATAAGACTACTGACTTACTTCCAGTGGTTTTATTATAGCAATTTCTGACAGGCGAACAGTATTGTCCCTGCTGCTTGCTTTGCTGTGGTCTGAGTTGCGTGATTCGTTCAAGCTGCTGCGCAGTAAAGTGTAATTATGAGCTGAGTTGCAATAAAAAGTCGAGTACAGACAGGTACGAGGACCACGGTCATTCCATATACCGTGCCTCACACCGACTGCTCATGCAGTCCCAGTCACTGTCAGTGTCCTCCTCCTCTTGGATGAAGAAGGGCCGTGTCCCAAACGCTTCCCGGCGTTCCTCTTTTTCGGAGCCCCAGCAGGTCCCTGTGAAACAGCACTCATGTGGTCAGGGTTCAGTTCGGTTTCGGTGGGTTAGTGGTGTGACCAATGAGAGAAATGTGGAGGCAGACAGCTGTCCTGGTGGAAATTGGTTTGCTTTTGTGTACAAACTGACAACAGGTCTGCAAAGTAGAACTGAAGTTAAACTGTAATGTAAATATTCTTCTCTTTCACCCACTGTGTTACAGGTTGTAGGTAGTAGATGTTGAGATTAAGGCAATAAGTGTAAAAAAAAAATAATAATAATAATAAAACCTGCAAGGAATCAAGAAATATTCCTGACAAGTAGATTCAGAGCCCATTTGGGGACCTTTTGGAAACGGTTAAGTTCTTCGCCTTACCTGGTAAGCCTCAATGGATTGAGCCATACCTTTGGGCACAAGTACACATTGTGGCTCCAGCTGCCTGCACGTTTTTCTCCTAAAGGCCCAAGTGTGATGTACCTGTAACACATGTGTGTAAGTCTGAGCGATGCAGCGAACAAATGGGGTCATTTGTGTGTTTGTCAGTGTTGACATTTTGATGTGTGCAGTACCCAGCCATTCCCAGCAACTTCTATTATGACATCCCGGGCGAACTGTAACCTCTTCCGATGAGCGTCCGTGAGGCCATTCCCATTTTCTCACGAGCTGTGTTTCAGCTGCCCCACAACTGTCCATCTCAGTGTACATCAAGCGGTGTCTGAGGAATGCCTGAGAGAAGTGAAATGCACACTACAAGTGTCCCTGTTTTCCACTTGGCGGATTGCTGGTATTTTTATTTTTTGGTCACTGCTGTGTTTTGGTGCACAGGCGAGGGGGGGGGGGTAACCTGCCCCCTCTCTCTGACAGATGCAGCACCTGCTTGGGAGTTGGGGGTTTATTGGCATGTCTGGGGCAGACCCCGAAACCCGAAACCGCGCAGCAGTTAAGGCCTGACTGGGCTGGAGAAATCCCAGACGTGCCAGCGCACGCGGTGCTCCACAAGGACAACCCAATTTCCACTTTCTGTCCCGCTTCACGCAGACCTCTGCTTCTGAACCCTGCCAGCGGTCGCTGGTTTCATTGATGCATTAAGACGTCGGCCCTGGTTTCTATTTAGCGAGTCACACATGCTCTGTTAGCCGCTAACAAACCCAGCTTCTTTTGTCGTGTGTGTGTGTGTGTGTGTGTGTGTGTGTGTGTGTGTACACGTACGTACGTACACGTACGCCCACACGCCTCTCCCTCGTGCAATTAGGTTCCTGCTAAAGCTTTCACGCTGTGACATTCGACGGCAGGGTCAGTCATGGATGCACCACTCAAGCATTTTGATGCAGTATTTGTGTAGTCATGAACAATTTACTGTGATTCGCAAGGCCTCACAGCTGCATCGGTGTCTGCAAAATGTGCGAATTAATTAAGGTGACGAAATGGAATGGATTCAAGTTCAGATCCACAGTGAAATTTGGAAGAAGATGGGGGCTTGTCTGTGCATGGATTTAAAGTCCTGCAGAATTACAGTAATCTTGTGTAAATGCAATGAGGAGTGATTTTGTTTTGGTTGGGGGGGCATATTTGTATTGTGACATTTTTGCAGTTTGGCTTTGTGTTTTGTGACTTTTCCACCTCTAACAGAATACAAAATGCCATTTATATTTTTCCCCTTAAACCATGTCAAGGACTGTCTGGGTTGTACAATTTTTACACCGTAATTTTCAGCCAACTGAAGGGCAACTTGATGTTACACAACATTTACAAAACAGTGGGTTTATTTTGCTGCTCACATCAGATTCTAAAGACAGGCAAGGACGATTTTGTGGAGGACACAGCAGTTTGTCCATCATGCGCCCGTAGCACAAAAGCATGTATAAATAAAGCGGTGACAAAAACAGCAGAAACCAAAACCAAGTTAAATTACTAAAAGAAATTTTATCCAACACAAGGGATGCAAACCTTGTTATGTAGGGTCCTGAAGTTGCTTTTCAGCTGTTTGGGTTCAGCTCAGTTTTGTTCGTATTGCAGGCTCCCCTCCACTGGAAAACGTGAGAGTTTCACATGGGATTGGATTAAATGAGGTGCAGAAGTGTGGCGGCGTGGTCTTCGTCTTGGGTGTTGCTATAAATTGAATAATGTTGCTTTTCCTTGAACACAACCACTGCAGTAAAGTCAGGTTGGCTTTGAACCTACTTTTTAATGCTGATAATATTTACCCTGGTATCATACAGTATATAATATTGTAACATGATCCGGGGTTGCTGAACAGGAAAAGCCATCACACAGAGATTTATGCCAACTGTGTCGGGTTTACTTCGCGTTCAGGGAAATAGAACAGAAAGGGGGGGGGGGGGGTTTCATGGTGAGGGCAGGGTAATCTTCTCTGGGGAAAGAGAAAGCATGGGGTAGGGTACCCTCTGCTCTCTCTTCATGTCAATTCAGGGTTTGGCTCACATTGTCTCTTCTCTTTCTCTTTGCCACCTGCTGGAAGGGGAGAGCTTTCTATGTAGATGTTCACCAGGTGAAACGGCGGTGTTTGTTACATGACTCCTCCCCCAAGCGCATGCAGACGGCCACATGTGCTACAAAACACTATTAAATGTAAACACCCACATCTCATGTTACAAACATTTGACTTACAGATCCAACTTGTAAAGACGCAGTCACTGTGCTTGTTTGTGTTTGGTTTTCCTCACTGTTCCGTTTCCTGGAATGTCTTGGCTGCAGAGCGAAAATGGGGCGCGGTTCCGTTTTCCACCACTAGTGCGCAGTAAAAGGCACTCAGAAGGAAGAAAGTGAAGAAAGGTGGGCAAGTGGGGAGTCTGAGGCACAGGTGGCTTTCGCTCAGGGTGGGGGTTTAAATAGTGGTGTTCAAAACTTTATAGAAAGTGCCTGGCGAATAGATAGAGCTATGAGTCTATGATTGTACTTCTGTGCTTGCGGAAAAGAAAGTGAACGTATGTTCATGAATTGCTCGCATGGAGTGAAACACAGTAGTGATTTTAAGGTGAAATGTGTTTTAACGCTGTTTTTCTCTGTGCTGTTGTGTAAAGTGGCACCGTCCGTGTGGGTAAACATAGCGGATAGGAGGGTTTAGGACGACATGATTTTGGTCCATTTATTTTAAGTAGACTACTGCATATTAATAGGTGTGTCTGGTACAGAGGGACACCGAGACTCTGCACTGTTTGAGCTCTATTTGGAAACAGAATAAATAGAGGATTTAATGAAAATTCATTATGGCTTTATGTGATGTTTTCAGCAGAACCTGAGCTCGGAATAAATTGGGGGACCAAGCTGTGTTATTAAACTTTTATTGATTCTGAAATAGTGGCTGCATGTAGTGAACAATTCCACCTTACGACCGGACCCTTGCCCAGGTCACGCATGCGGTGTCTTGGGGTGACAGCTGAAGACTGTGCGATGCTCATCAGCAGCTCCCAGTGAGCATGAGCAACATGGCAAACAGTGTTTTGTCTACCATGTCACCCATCTGTTGTCAACATCCCGCCTTGGAGGTTCAGACAGTTGCTTACTGGTGGTCTCTGCTCCTCTGCAGCGCCGGTCCAAAAGGAGACAACATATATGAGTGGCGCTCCACGATCCTCGGGCCGCCGGGTTCTGTGTACGAGGGAGGCGTCTTCTTTCTTGACATTGCCTTCACGCCAGATTACCCCTTCAAACCACCCAAGGTAAGGCTGTTGTGTGTGCGTGCAAGCGTACACTCTTCTACTTTTAACTTGCATTGAACCTATTTTAAATCATCTGCCCTTGTTACTCGATTCCTCCAGCTGTGCCAAGATGTGCTCTTTCCGAGGTGAATGTTAGGAAGCTCATTGCCCTTGTGGAAGAGCTCCTGTGTTTATGTTCCTCTCCCAGATGTAATCCAGCTGTTTCGGCGTATGGCTGCCATGCTTTTGCAGCCCCCCGACATTCTGTTTGTGAGGCTGAAGCGTTGAGGGCTATTGTTTGAAATAAAAAGTGTGAAGAAGCACGAGATGGAGGTCAGGACTTCACATCCGGTGGATGAGAAAAATCAAAATGAAATTGGTAGACTCCAGCATTCAGTGATGGATTCCAGTCCTCACGAGAGCAGGGCTACCGGAGAAAGACATGTTGGGTCCGCACACACGTACCACAACTGGACCAAGTTACACCGGGGGTCCTCTGGCCACCGAGGGGAGCGGCAAGTGAACTCAGAGTTCAAACTTTCTGCCTTTATTTATCTTGGAAAGACTATTAGGGGAAATGTACACTCCACAAGCACGATCACATTTTTATATCTGATTTTTAATTTGTGTGAAGAATGGCCGTTTCCTCTACAGCTGGAGTGATCATCTCCCCATCCTAATGACAGACAGCCAGACATCTTTAACTGTCATGCACACAGATGGACTAGAGGGGGAGAGGCTGATGTATCCCATCCGTATTTATATTCATGATGTAGTGTTTTAACCCAGTTCGCTCAGTGTATTTTGATTTAGTCTATTTTTTTGTGCTGCTTCAGTACACAGTGTAGCTGCTCCATGGAGCATTTTAATAATAAATCTGATAATGCGATGATTAATTTGATGGATTTTTCCATCGATTACCATAGCGGCCTCACTCGATACCATGCTGTTCGTGATGCTCCGTCTGCTACCGAAGAGAGCTGTGCGTAAGTTTCAAACATCTCCAGCCTGCCTTTGTGCAGTAAAGCACAAAGAGTGGTGGGAGTGAGGAAAAGGCTGCCTAGGCAGGACAGCCCACGGGGGGTTGAGCCTGTGGTTTTGTTACGTGAAGTGCGATCGTTGGCTGTTCCCAGGAAAAGGAGCTGAAGATACCCATGTGTTGGTAGCCAGATGGAGATACGGTGCAGCCATTCATAGAGGAAGGGCTTTGAGGTGTAAGCACAACTGCAGGTGCTTTATTAATGATGGCCACAATGACTCTAATGAAGACGACATCATGCTGGATGTAGAAGACATTTGAACAGATCGTATGCAAGGCACCAATATGCTATCATGTATCATGCATGCGTGAACGTTGTCCTTCCCATTTTTGGCTCTACTCAAGAGCCTTTTCCCAAATTAGATGCGCTGGTGGCGTTCTGCTCCGTGTCCCCGGCGCCTCTGCAGTGCATTAGAAACGGCACAGCGCATCTTTACCTGCAGCAGATGGTAGATTCTCACAACGATGTGGCTGCAAATCGCAGAGTGGTGGCATCGAGCGCCATGCGCCACAGTTTCTCCTACACCTGCACACACGCTGGGTGCCATGTCACCTACGTAATGTAAATAAGGTGGCTGATCCCAAAGGGACCACTGCCAGTCGTGGGCTCATCCCTGCCCTCCCAAGCAAATGCTCAGCATCACCCTTTAATGTTCATCGCCTGCAGCTCAAAGTCCCACAGCACATCTGTATGGTGCGACAGTGTTTCACTGCAGCTGTTCACACACACACACACACACACACACACACACACACACACACACCATGGTTTTACTGCTCTGACAATGAATTCAATTTGTTGAACTGATGTCAAGATGGTAATTATGTTAAATGCACCTGTTTTAAGCTTATTTATGATTATTATACAGTCCATCTTTGATTTTGTTGAGTTTTGAATTTATACACAAAAATGCTTCAGAAAATGGAAAAATCATAAATACTTCAATTTATTTTCAAGCACAATATAAGGAAAATATAATCATTAAATTTTTTTTAAGCTTTTTGGAGAAAATTACTCCATTAAGGCATACAAAAATGTGTGTGAGTATAGAACCTTCCCACCATCTCAACTGTCAGTGTGAAGAAGGCAGCACAGCACTCCCCTAGACCCCCCCGTAGCAGCGCATCGGTGCCTTACAGTTACAGTATGACTGTATTTAATTTTATTACCCACATTACCTGTTCCTTTAAAAACGTTGGGTTTTTAAAGTTACTGTGCTACAAAGTGCAATATTGTACAGCACCGTAGTAAAAATTACACTTTTGATTTTCAGCACTTTCGCCGTATCCGACACCTCCTCCTCATATAGTCTGGAAATGAAGGATTTACTGTATATGTTAATTAGGTACATACCATAGTAGAGGTTACTATGGTAAAATGTGACCTCTAACAGTAATGGTGTAGACTCAGTCTTTTGTCTGTCTTTGCTCCGTGTGCACTCCAGGTGACGTTCCGCACCAGAATTTACCACTGCAACATCAACAGCCAGGGTGTGATCTGTCTGGACATCCTGAAGGACAACTGGAGTCCTGCCCTGACCATCTCCAAAGTGCTGCTGTCCATCTGCTCTCTGCTCACAGACTGCAACCCTGGTAAAGTAGCGCACCCGCTTTTCCACGTTAGAAACTCTTCTTCCTGCCGCGTTCCTGCTTGTCTAACAAGGTCTTGTTTACATTTGCTGGCAAACCATTCACTTCCCTTTTACCCTTTAACTTGTGCTGAAACTAGTAAAAGAATTGGGACAGAGGGCTCTTCATGTGTAAGCTGCTGATTTTGGTTTGTACTTCCTCATTTTTTTATTTTTTAAAATTATGTAGAAATTTCCCATAAAACGGACCACAAAATTTCCAGTATAGGATTCATGATGTAAGGCTTTCAGGTCCTTATTTCATTTACACTGTATTGTACGTAACTAACATCGTGCTAAGAGGATTTAGCCATTTCTTGTATCAGCTATTCTCTAAAGACGCTTTCTCATTTCCTGCTTAGTGTCCTCCCCTGCCCCCCATCCCCCCAACCCGGGGCCCAGATTCCACAGCGACCTGTGGCATCACTGGGTGTGTGAGCAAAGGGACACAATGACAGATAATTAACCCTCTCAGACGTTCATTATGTCACGTGTCACAGCTCGGCTGCGGAGGAGCCGTCGTGTTGACGCAGTTCACTGGAGCGCACCGTGGTGGAAGAGGAGGAGCTGTGTTCACAAGTCTGTGTTAGATATAAACGTTTACATTTAATAAGTCAACTGAGAGCACATTCTGCTTTAAAGTAGACATTATTAAAAAAATAAAAAAAATAGTAGGAAAATCACTTGTGCCTCTAATTCAGTCCAAAAGTACAAGATGGTCATTTATTAGGTGGACGGTGGTGAATGCTGCTGTCCAGGTTAATCCAGCCACTGAGTGGGACAACTTCAGCCACAGCACTGCTGTGCAGTTTAAACCAAAACATCGACTGTTTTATCACAGTCCAGAAATCAGTGGTGTATTAGCTTATTTATAGTCGGTAAATCGTTTTTTTTAGTCAACTCCTTTTTCATTTTTGAAATCTCACTGTTAGCAAATATTAATGCACCTCTAAGATTATACTGTAAATCACTGACTCTATTTGGGTTATTAATAATAAAAAGTAAGACAGCACAGCCCAGCTGGAAATGTAATTTGTCAAAGCTGCAGTTTGTAACCTTAATTTTATTGACTTAAAGTTTCTCCAGCTGAGCTGTGTCAAGTGTGCACAGATTTATTTTTGATGCTTATTTTTGCACAAGTGAACAGGCTGTAACTTGTAAACAGAATTCTCTGGATGGTTCTCCTGGGGACACAGTCCAACTTCTCTTCTCTTTATGAGGGTCCTGCTTTACCTCTGATGGCAAGTTACACGTCGTCCTCACAGCAAGGAGCAATGTGCCGAAACGCACAGAATGTACCGAGGACAGCCGGGTGTCACTGTGATGCCGGAGCCAAACCTTCGGCACTTTGTACTTCCTGCACCCCCCCCCAGCAGGTCATTCCTGCTTCTGTCAGTAACATGTCACTTTGCTCCTCCCGGCTACCGCTTTCTTTTGCCGAAAATCCACCTGTATGTATTTAGCGTCGCGTCCTTCGGCTCCGTGCAGGGTCCTGTCGTTTGTACTCGATGGCATGTATTAATTTGTCCTTCCTTTCATTGCAGCTGACCCCCTGGTGGGGAGCATTGCCACGCAATACTTGACCAACAGAGCGGAGCACGACAGGATAGCCAAACAGTGGACCAAGCGCTACGCCACATAGGCCTCTCTGCAGCCCCCCCCCCTGCCACCCACAAAAAAAAAATAATTGATAAAAAAAAAGCAAGAAAAAAAAAGACCACGCTTCCTCTTCTACCCCCTTGCCCTCTCCCTGTTGAAGCACACTCACCAAGTGCAACCACAGACCCGTCCCTCTTCCCTGACTCCCTGATTTGTTTACTTTTTTTGTGAACAGAACTGTCCTTTTTTTCCTTGTTGACTTGAAAGCTTCTTTTTATACAAAGAGTAGATTGGGATTTTATTTTCCAATTGATTGAATGTTGGAACTGTCATAGAAAAAAGTATATTATTATAATTATTGTCTCCCAGGCTTGTAAATGTGTTTTTTTTCCTCCCTTATTTTTAAGTGGTCCCTCAGACAAATGCAGATTATATCTTGTTTCTACTTTAGTGTTTAGAGGTTTTGTACTAAATCCATGATATGTGCATGTGCAACAGGATCAAGGCTGAAGATCTGCGTATTGTTTTTGGCAAACACTCGGTGTCGGCGGAAAGTGTTTGTCGCTCCACCTTCTTTCCGTCTGTATTATTTTTTAACAGAGAGCTGTTGAGGCGGACTGCCAAAATTTGGGTCTGCTTGTGAGAAGACCGGGTTTGTACATTTACTACCTACCTGCCACCTCTGATCTGCCAGAGTAGTTTGTTGTACACTTGCATTATTGAAGCACTCAATAAAACACTGTGGCTGAACCGCACAGCTCCGGACGCGCTGCTTTGCTGCCCTTTGTCAGTCCTGCACACGCGTGGACCAACTGCGTTCGTTCCAGTCCAAAAAACACGGTCAGCTTCTCTCGCTGGGACACCATCTCGCTCGGTTCCTGAAAGCCCTGCCTTTCCAACCCCAGGTTTCACTGCAGTTTATTTGTTCATCGCACCCGTTTCACCACAGCGATGTGCAGCTTTCAGATCCCTACAGCTGTGTACCCATTTTTGCAGCTGGAAACTACATTGAGGTCACTTTATTACGTACACCTCTCAGGTTCTGAGTGGGATCCCCTTTTGCCCCAGTACAGCATGAATTCGGCAACGAGATGCTGGGCACTCCACAGGGTTTGTTGGTCCATGTTGGCTTGAAAACTTCATACAGTTTCTGTATATGTTCTGACAGCACATCCATTCTGCCAACTTCACGTTCCACCTTGTTCCAAAGGTGCTGTACTGGCTTGAGAACTGGGGACTGTGTAGCCACTGGAGTAAAGGCACTTGAAACTGTCCTGAGATTATATGCATTTTGTGGCTCAGTACATCAACAGTTTGAGAAAGGTCATACTTTGTTGATACTCGGTGCCTAAAACACTAATGCGCAAAGAAAACATCCCCTGTGCTATATCACTCCCACCACCACTCTGTACTGGTCTGGTGAACCTAATAAATTGGCCTGTAATTCCTCCTTGGTCTCTTGCTTTTCATGGCTGGGTGTCTGAAGCAGAGTGAATGGTCTATAGTTTAGAACCTTCTTAGGACATTAATACCACTCCGTAGCACCGAAGTTTCTACACTCTGAGATTTGTTGTGGTTGTTGACTTATTTATTCTGCGATGTTCAAGTATACAGGAATGAACAGGAATCAAAGTTGCTGATTGGTCGCTGCAGTCTGAATTGTATAAATATGCATTTACCTCCCTGCCATTGACAACCTGGTGTTCCTAATGGACAGGTGGATGAATGGACAGGCAGAAATTTCTTGGGCCTGCACTTTATATTTAACGCTCAGCATGTGGTTAAAAAGAACAGAGGTTTTCAGGTAAAGAAAATCTTAATCTTTCTGCACTCCACTTTCTTACCCTTTGCTTTTAACTGTGAAGATATTTTATGTAGACAGCGATTTTCATTGTTAAATGAATTTGGGTGGATATTTTTTGCAGGCGTTGGCAGGTTTGCAGTTGGCACCCTTCAACATATGGAACAGCCACAGGATCCAATTAGGATTCAGTCTGTGCTACTCAAGTAACTTTTTTCAGTACATTAAAATACACACCCCCACATAAAGGGGGACTAGGAGGTTGCAACCTCCTGACTTGAATATATGATCTAAATATCTGTATGCGGCAGCTGTGTGTCTGAAATCAAGCAATGCAGATCTTTGGGGGTATGGCTCCATGTCTCACTGTGATACTGGAGTTCACTGAACAGTGATCTTCTCACCTTATTTAGATGTGAGAACCTCTGTTGATTTGGTTCTTTCAGCTGCGTGCGGTCACCCTGCTGTCAACAGCAAAACACACGTGTAACCTGCTGAAGTGGAGCACTGACAGAAAAAGCTGGAGCTGTTCAGGTGGCCAGCAGTTCAGACCTTCATGCTGTGTTTGCTCAGCAGATCCCCATGACACCCAGGATTTACACCACATGTCCACCCCAGGGGGCATTGCCCCTGACCACACAGTGATAGTGAACAGCCAGTGTCACCTGCACCATAATTCAGCACATCACAGGGTCCCTTCTGCACATTAAAGAAGGTGGTTTTATGGCATCATAATAACCTGCAGTGGTCATTATTCATACATGCATGGGTCACTTTGTTAGGTATATCTGTTCAGTAGAATCCTCTTCAGACTCCAGAAGAGCCAGGGACTCAGAAACAAGGTGCTGGACTTAAGGCTGCAGGTTCTGTCAGCTTTGCAGTTTCTGCAGATGTTTTTATGTCACATTCATTCTGCCAACATCACATTGCAGCTCATCCCAAAGATGCTAGGTTGGCTTGAGAGATGGGACAGTACTGACTACTGTAGTAAAGTAGGGTAACGTACCGTTGTGTCTGTGGGACTGTGGTCGGCTGTGTCTGAAATGTTGGAACCCGAGTGACCGGCACCAGTGATGAAGCTGTGTTCAAAGCCACTTAAGACTCCCACGTCTTGTCCGCTTCAATGGTCATTCGGACAGGAACCGGGCCCGTAGACCTGGTCTGTGTGTTTATATACAGAGTCACGGCCATGTGCAGAGGGAGAGCTGTGTGTGTATAAACAGCCAAGTGTACCTAATAAAGTGGCACTTAAATAAAACCAGCTTCACCCAAAGAGCTTCCTGGTTGAATAGTGCAGTAATAAGTGTGCAAAGATGTACAAAGTGCTGAAATTTCTATAAGGCTGTTTAGATGTTTGCGATCCACTGTACATGGCCTAGTGAGCAGCACAGATTTCTCAGCCTCTTGAAACAAGCTGAAGTCTCGATTATATTTGTACTTAACTAGTGCCACACTGCAGAAGGAAAAATGCATAATTTTTTTTACCTATAAACAACTCGAATGTAGAGCCAGACTGGAACGTCACTGTTAAACTGGATGTATATTTTACTGGACCGGTTTAGGTTAAAGGCCACTCAGTGGGGTTACAGACAGGCTTCTCCAGGGGCTCAGGTGTCTCTCGGTCAACATTTATTTGTAGACAAGCACAACTTACCTGTGTTTGACTGCTCTCAGGAGGACTTTTCCAAAAACAGAACTACGCCGGTCAGGGGCAGCTCCTCCAGGGCCAGCTTTCTGCTACTCCTATTTATTATGTTTGAAGCACTTTACAAAAATGGATGGATGTTTCATGTTGTTTGGTTAAGCATCGGCAGTGATTATATGTGTGCTGCTTTTGCATAAAATAGTCAACCCTGGGGGGCGGAAGCGGCAAAATCACGGTAGCATAACAGCACTCTGGCACTTTATTTGGTCCCTGTCTGTCCTGGAGTTGACATTACTCTCCCAGAGCGCTGTTTGAACACCAAAACACACAAGCAAACGGCTTCACTATTAAGTAGCAACAAAAATGCAGTACACTTTCCGATTTATACTTTTACTACTTTTTTTTTTTTTTTTAGTCTAAAATCCAGCTATTCCTTTTGTCCACTCCAGAGGACACGGTCCAAAGTTACTCCCCCAAAACTGCACGCCCCGCAGTGCCGAGTCCAAATGCGCCCCGTTCGCTTGTGGCACTGGGACACTTCGCAGAAATATGAACCAAAGTGTTATTTATGGGGGACCCGTCGCTGTCGATCAGTATTTATGGCTCTCGGGAGCTTAACAAAGAAATGCCACAGTGCCTTCGTTCACTGTTTAGTGTAGTTCGCAAACGAGGGAAATGCTGCGTTCTTTGAGAAAAACGCTCAACCAGCAGTCGGTTCTTGAAATGTTTAAACGCCGTGGTCTCTCAATGACGCCGCTACGTGCGTGTGTCGGCTGGGGGCGTCGCGGGGGAGGGAACGCGCGACTCTTCCACTTCCGCCAACGCCGATTCTTCCACTCGCGCCTCCGTAGCTGCACTTCCGGCCCGCACGCGGCCAGCGACGAGGCGCAGGAGCTCGCGGCTGCGGCAGGAGGGCGTGCGCGCACACGCAGAGGCGCCGTCCGAAAGGTGAGGCGAGGCGAGGCGAGGCGTTGCGGTCCGGACGGGTTCGCGAGTGGGACCGGGGGGAAAGGCAGCTGGCTGGGTTAGTTAGCGGGATAGCGGCGAGGAGTGGACCTTCCGCGTGGCTGCGGTAACAAAGACGGGCGCCTTCACGCGGTGCCGAGTCGAGCCCGGTCCGATGGCGCTTCGTGCATCCCGGGGACCCTGAGCGCGGCCGCCCGGCTCACGTCGAACGGCCGAGCTCCCCCAGGCTGCTACTTGGTTAAACTAACGCTGCTTGGCACGACACGAACGACCGACGGGGCGACTCTTCCAGAAGGGACGCGACTGGTTTTGTGTGAGTGTGAGACCATTAGCTGCTCCACTAGCTGGTTAGCGAGGATCACCCCGACCCCGTGCCGTGTGGACCAGGACCGCCGCCTTGCTAAACCGGCGCTAGTGAGACGTGATGCCCGCTTTGACAGACACTCAGAGCCGTTAGCAGCCGGTAGTTCCCTTCGGCCATATTTCAGAAACGAGCCAGCACGAACGAGGTCCATTTGTTGAGCAACCGTGTAGCAGTCTGGATCCGGCGGTCTATGTTACACGGGACTGTTGGAAACTTTAACGGGCTCTCGACTGTCTAGGTGCTGTCCGGCATGTCGGATGAGGATTCTCGCGCTAGCAGCAGCTCGTCGTCTTCGTCACTGTCCTCGTCGTCCTCATCTTCCTCCGCTCCGCCACAGAAGCAGAAGGGCTCCGCGGGCGGCCGGCGCGACCCCAGAGGCGGGATGAGCAAGACGTCCAGGCTGCTGTCGACCAGCGCCAAGCGGTGAGCGACGCGGACTCGGACTCGGACTCGATCGCGGTCACGGTGACGTGCCGCTCGCTGGGGACGCCGTCATTTGCATATTAACTTAAACCTCTTTTTACCCAGAAATGTTCAGGCCCTTGGCTCTGCATAAACCTGCATTTTCCTCGTCTCGAAATTTGAACGACGCCCACCCCCACCCCCAAATTTATTCTGGAATAAATCCTGACTTTAAAGAAAAGAAAAAAACATAACTGAGGAACAAGTGGGGGTACGAGCGGCCATGTTGTTACACGCACCGGCGCTCTATTTCACGGGCTTTTCCTGTGGTTGTGAGGAGCCTCCCGATCAAAATACACGTTTGAACGTTTTGCCGTGTTTCCGTACTGCAGGATCCAGAAGGAGCTGGCCGACATCACGTTGGACCCGCCCCCGAACTGCAGGTACGCTCGTTTGCCGCGTCTCCGTGTCCTCAAGTTTATTTGGTTTTTATTCTTGCTGCAAACGGGTCTGTCAGGATGTTGGTAAATATGTCATAACGATGTGGCCTGGTTGTCACTCTGCTGTTGCCCCTGTTGACAATTTACCCTCAAATGCTTTTAGTTTATGCTGCCTTTACACTATTTATTAGGCAGTGTTCTTGGTTAGTCTTAATGTAACACTTGGAAGGTGCACTCATCTTTGTTCGATGGAGAATCGGAGAGCTGATTTATCTTAAATATACATTCACATTCTCCACCTGACTAGCAGCTCCAGTACTTTAATGTACACTTGTTTACCTGAGATTATTAAAAAAAAAAAAGTACCCAAAATTTTCATGCTGGATTTTTCTGGGGAAGTGCAGCGTGATTTTGATGTTGGATAAATAACTGAAAAGAGTATTGTTTCATTGACGGTGCATGAGAATGTCATGCAGTTTGACACGGATCAGCTGTCTGGCACAAAATGATGGCCACCTTTGCTTGTGAGCAGCTCCTCATGCGTCCCACATGCAAACCGGTAACAGGTTGCGCGCTCTGATACAAGAAAGCAGTTTAATGTGTTAGTGTTTTTTTTTGAGAACGTTTAAAGCGTGCGCAAGTGCTTTTTAGATGCTGCAGGGCAGAAGGGCTGTGACCTCACAAGTAGCTGTCCTCTGTTTTGCATTCGGTCTCCTGTTTCTGCAGGCCTGTCAAACTTCAGAGAGAAACGTAAACAAGGTTACCGATTTTCTCAAGTCAAGCCTAATCCTTGAATATAAACACTCTATACTACCATTTAATGCAAGTGCATTGAGCATTTTAATGCTACATCACTAGTTAATACTACCATGTTTAGATGCTCAAATGTGCATTACACAGAAAAGGTCTTAAATACAGTGTATAATGTGTTCAGCTGTCAGACTATTCTTTGTTGATCTCTGCATCCCTGGAATATGCTTAAATGAGCAAGACATTTTCTTTTTATCTTTTGCTTGATGCACAACTGATTTGCACTACAGTGTCCTGTTTGTCTTGAAAGAATTTCACTAGTACTAATATTTAATTTAGGTACTTAAGTTGTTAATTCAAAATGAATTCATGCCTATTATACAGAACCGGATATGTTATTAATTTACAGCCTTTGTCATTGCTTTTCAAAGTTTTTCCTCACAAATTATCATTAATGTATGCTGGATAAGAAAGGAATGAACTTGTAGACAGTAATTGTGGCTTTAGAGGACAGGGTCTACATGGATCATGCATGTCTGACTTTAGATCATCACGTGCATGCAGAGGCTGGCTTGAGGTCATTGTGCTGCGTGCAGTTTTTTTGCTTCCTCGTGATGCCCCTATCTGACAATGTGCAGAAGTGTTCAAACTCCGACATGAGTTTGTTGGGGGTGTGTGACTTGACTCATCTGCTGGTTTGAGGTTAAAGTAGTACTGTGGTGTTTCAGTCCTTTACAGTTGATAGTCCCACTAGAAAGCAAATGTAAGTCATCACATTATTATAGAAGAGAACTGTTTTCTGCACACAGCCTTTTATGTGCATTGCTAATGGCTGTGTGTGGTAAAAATGTTTGTTAGGTTTATTTAGATATAGTCTGTATAATTTAGTTTACCTTGATTTTAATTTACACACATCACAAAAATATATAAAAAAGGAAAATCTTAAATATGGAAAATTGAAACTATTTGAAATATAATACAATTGAAATAGCAATATAAACATTTAACTAAACGTTTAGCTTTTTGGAGAAAATTACTCCATTAAGGCATACAATAATGTATTAATGATGATACTGTGTGTCAGTATAGACCCATCCCACCATCTCCATAGTCAGTGTGATGAAGGCAGCAGAGCGCCCCCTAGTCTCCCCGTAGCAGCACACTGGCACCTTATTCACTGCTTTCTGTGTATAATTCACTGTACTGTGTGAGTTACGGCACTGAATGTATTTAGTTTTATTACACAAAACAGTAGGGTATAAGAGTGTTACTGTAGTACACAGTGCAGTATTATGCAGCAGTCAAATAGAGATCTGTTTGACTTGAAGTCTAGTTCTCTTCCAGCCGCCGCTGCTGCCTAGACCGGTGAAGGCCGCTAACTGCGCAGCTGACCTGTGAACACACCGTAGGCCAGGAATGGCATTGCGGCAATGTGTTGGTTCTCCATACAAAAGGCCTTTTACAAACACTCATTTAATGGATGTTTATTTCCTGCTTAGGACACATTTCTATCCAGTGAGACTGACTTGGCCTGCAGCGTAAGTGTCATTTTTCTGTGCATTTGGAAAAGGTGCTGTACAGAAAGCTGTTCAGATTAAGTGCCCTTCTCAAGGGCACCACAGTCGTTCATATCCTGCAACCGGCCATATTTTCAGTCAGGCTTGTTTCAGCACAGCCGCACCTGCACGCCATCTGTGGCTCCCAGCTTTATATCGTCAGCTGGGAGTCCTGGCTGCTCCTGCTCATACCAGGGTACTCCCCTCTTAGCTGGGACAGATTTATTGTTGAATAACAACCACGATTCATTAGTACCACTGAACTCAGTGGTACCTCCATCCAGGGTAGGTCTTTTCTGAGCACTTTGTGTTTGGTCTTAACAGTTGCAGGAATGTGGCTGCATGGTGGTCAGGGAAAGCAGAATGGATGGTGTGTTTCTGAGCACCAGTGAACTGCAGAGCCATGTTCTGCACATACTGGTCTGTTATTTAACTTGCAGTGCTGTCAGTGGTTGGAGAGTATAGGCCAAAAGGAGGGGCTACATTTTCAGTGAATTATCCCTGAATAGAAACCTTTTAAATATTTAAAGTACACCTTTTACATATGAACACTTGACATTAAGTGTAGTCACCTTTCTGTAGGTGTTGGTTAATGGTATGTTATGAAATGTCAGGTGGAAAGTAAAATAAAGTGTTTTTTTTTTTTTTTTTTTGTCTTTTGGTCTACTGTTGCCTCTCTTTGAAAACCATCTCAATTGAGTCTCATTTAGGCAGGTTATATTTCTAAAATCCCATTTTACTGGCCGCTGTACCTGAATTAAACTGTCGAAATAGCTAAAATTTAACAATGACTTGGGTGAGACCCTTCCAGGGCCTTTCTAAACTGTAAATGAACAGCTTTGTAGACTAAAAAAAATCCCCTTGGTTTTTGTATCCCAATAATTTTTACATGTACTTTAAAATGGTGAAAATTACCAGGTTCTTTCACTGAAGCTGCTGGCTGTTATGTAATGAATCTCCATTTTCTCCTCTTAGTCACACTTGTAGCGTTATCTCTCAGCTCCTCATCAAGTTCTGATATGAATGTAAATGCTTTGTGTTTTATCCAGGGTTTTTTGTAACACAAGAACCCACTTGGCATATTTGAGAGGTCTCTACTTGTACGTTTGCTTTTGTCTGAACTTTGCGTGATAGGTATAGCTTTGAGTTCAACTCACAGTGGCGGTTCCCTATGAGTGAGATGATTTCTGTTTTTGCATTTATTTGTTTTTTTTTTTTTGATTGAGTCTGGAAATATGTGAAGTATTTTGTGAAATTCTGAAGTTTCAGGGAGCAATGAGTCATCAGACATGCGAGATAGTCAGCCCATTGTGTGTATGTGTGTGTTTGTGGAGGATGTTTCACTTTGACCACTTTAACTCTACACAAACTGTATTCAGCAGCAAACTGCACGTTGTTTTTGTTGTTTTTAGGCCCCGTGATCCCCTAGCTGTGTAGGCAGCGCCTGAAATCTCACTTTTCCCCTCCTCTTCAGTGCTTGGCAGTGACTTAAGCAGTCTGCCATGCAGAGGGATTAATGGGCTTCCTGGCAGGTTTACAATCAACATCTGCTTGCAGGAGAATAAAGGCTAGACGACGAGGGGCAACTGCTGGCTCACCGGCACTCTGTTATTTTGCATGGTAGATGAGCCGTGGAAACACTTTACAAGTGTGGCGAATCCATTTTCCTGGGCTGTTTGTTTCTGAGCACACTGGTGTTCAGGTTAAGGTCTTGGACTGCAGATGACGCCACTATAGCTTTAGAGCAAATAGCTTCTGGGAATATCCAGCTGTTGGGGCTGTCAGTTTGGTATCATCTTCATATGGGTTTTTTAGAGTATTGCTTCCTATGACTATATGCATTTTAAATCTGACAAACTGTTAATACAGGTGTTTAGTGTGCAAAGAGGTTAATTTTATTCATTATAACTGGTTTTAAGGACTACTTCTATCCACGTAGTTTTTGAATCCAGCTCATTCTTTGTGGAGTTTGCATGTCTTCTGTATGTGTGTGTTTGTGCACATGTGCAATAGTCAGGCATCCTGCCTAGGGTGAGCCCTGCCTCTAAGACACAAGTGCTTATTAATAATGAGTGGGTGGCTGAATTTTCCTGTACAAGATTTACCCCAGGCCATACATGTGTTTTTTGTGTTCATAAATGCTCCCTGCTGGTCAGTTTAAAAAAAAAAAAAAAAAAAAAAAAAGTTCTACAGTGACACATAGATATGCAATTTCATTCATTAACAGATTATCATGTTTTTATTCAAAATAAAACACGGCCGGTGTGTCAGTGGCTGAAATAACAGTAGCACACAGGCCTTGACATCACCAACAGATAAATGTAAGCAAAGAGCAGCCTAAGCACAAATATTTAAATATCAGTATACAGTGTACAGAATGAAATGCGTCATCACACATTACAAACACAGTGGTCCCAGTACTTGCCAGTGGCACCGAAGCTGACAATCCTCATCTTCGGCATTGCTGTTAAACAGTTAACAGATTTCTGGTGGGGGGTGAATTTGAAGCAGAGATTCTTCAGCCTTGTGCTAGTCTCTCACACCAAATTCACATGCAACTGCAAGTCTGTTTTCAGCTGCAGATTTGTTTAACCTCTAGTGTTGATTTTTGAGCTTTGTATTTTTTCAGCTTAATTTAACTCTTGTAATCAACTAACAAAACTTCTGGTATAGGTAACACGTACAATAGAGTTGATTTCATGCACTTTTATTATATACACACCAGATAAGATATACTGGCTTGTAAAAGGGGGGGGGGGGTTGGTTGGAGGTGTTTTATATTCTGGAAAATACAGTTGCTGCCATATCTGCATATTCGTTGTGAAGCAGTAAATGGGCAGCAGAAGTGTGTCTGTCCAGAAACTTGATCCTGAAGCAGATGGATCACAAGCCATGCAGTATGTGTCGATTTATTAACAGCAGTGTTTGGCTGAGCTTTCTGCCTGAGTTCAGTAACACCCAACATTTTTATTGCTGCAGTAGCAATATTAGTAGGTAGTGGGGGAAGGGGGGGCTTGCTGTGAATTCCAGTACTATGCTGTTGATGCACCCCCGTGTCTGTTCACATTACCCCTGTTTTGAGACTAGTGGGGTTCCAGTTATCTCAGTCAGTGGTTTAAATATGACACACGGATGCAATACTGAATTGATTAAATGAAACGTTTTTATTTTTCATGGCTTTCATAGCACTTTGCATTTCTTTGCAGTGCTGGGCCAAAAGGAGACAACATATATGAATGGAGGTCCACCATACTGGGGCCCCCTGGATCTGTGTATGAAGGTGGTGTTTTCTTCCTTGATATTGCATTCACACCAGACTACCCCTTTAAACCACCTAAGGTGAGGAGTTTTCCAGTGATTCTATTAAAGGCCTTTTCTGTGGTTGAATTGTGTAATTCTTGTGTTTGTGTCAGTGATGTGTCTGCGCTATAAATTTATGAATGTACAGCAGTGTGGCATTTTTAGCATCCTGGCTGAATTGCACTTCACAAGATTGAGCCCTTTATGTGTAACACTGATAAAATATTATTGCATTGGCTATTTGGCTGCTGTAGTGCTGGAATATGTCGTATAGCGACACTTATGTGCACTCCAGGTGACGTTCCGCACCAGAATTTACCACTGCAACATCAACAGCCAGGGTGTGATCTGTCTGGACATCCTGAAGGACAACTGGAGTCCTGCCCTGACCATCTCCAAAGTGCTGCTGTCCATCTGCTCTCTGCTCACAGACTGTAACCCTGGTAAAGTAGGATTTTTGAAATTTACTGCTAAACATTTTTCTTCCCTTTTATCACCTGTGTGGTAGTGCATGTTGTAAATGTAAGAAATAATTTGGTCTCCATTGTGATCACATTTTGAAAGTAAAAATATCTTTAAGCACATTTGATAGTCCTGAATTTCTTGTACACTATGAATGTTATTTTATGTAATTTCCTAGTTGTTTATGGTTATTGTAGCCTTGTGTTTGTTGTCGTTTTCTCAGCTGACCCGCTGGTGGGGAGCATTGCCACACAGTACATGACCAACAGAGCGGAGCACGACAGAATAGCCAAACAGTGGACCAAGCGCTACGCCACATAGCTGCACCCTGTAACTGCGCAATGTCTGGCACCAGGAATTGCTCACAGAACATTGTGGGAGGGGTGGGGGGGCAGAGGTTTCTACTGCAGTTTTTTTTTTTTTTTTTCCCTCCCCCCCTTTCCCCCTAACCTTTTATTGCCTGGATACACTTCCTCTCACTTCCATTCTGCTTTACCTTATCTTAGCTCTGCTAGCATTATGACAGGAGCAATACTTTAGATTCACCAGTTACCCTTTTTTTGCTGTTGGGTTTGTGAGTTTGTGCTATAAAATGAAAGAGACATTTTTTTACATATCTGTCGCTTGTACAGAATATCCAAGCAGGTTTTTTTTCCCTCTACTTTGGAGTTTTTTGCTGTTCGGTGTGAAACTTTAATAAATTCTCTGGATGAATAATTGATTATACTCAGCTTATTCCCCTTTGATAATGCAATCTTTGGAAAGCGCAAGAATGAATTTGGTAAGCGCAACCTGTTGCCCTTTTATATTAAGTTTTATATTCTGCTTCCTCAGCTGTTGATTTTAAAATGAGAATCTTTGTAGTGCTATTTAATTTAAGCACTGTTTTAGAAGAGGAAATTTTGATTTCTTACATTATTTTCTAAAAAATGTAATTTTATTTGTACCCAAGGAAGTAGGCATGTTAGTGATAAAGTCCTGTGATGTATATTATTGTCACTGTGGCAAAGTTGGTATTGTAACCCCCCCACGCCCGCCCACCTTGGAACTTAGCTCTAAATTTATTATGAAGACATTTGGAACACTGTCCTTGACAACATCCTTAAGGGATAGTCTTGTCACCAACTTGTAGTGCTTCACAGCAACAGGTACCGAAGACGAAGAGTTTAAAGCAGTTTGGTTTAGTGAGGATGGAGTTCAATGTGGAGGAATCAATCCCAGCTGCTCCCAATGTCCACTGGCCTCCTTCATGACTGGTAAAGTGTTCTGTATGTAAAATGTTTTATTGATTGTATTTGGTTTTCCTCTGACTGTATTCTGACTTGTATATTCCCTCACATTTTTGGGGTGTGTTAGGACTCGGTCATACTGAAGATGAAGTCCGGGGTTACAGCTCTACGTTGGCTGTATCGCTGAGGATTTTGCACTTTTCACAGCTCGGGGCCAACTTGGAGACCCTGCAGAGCCACAGTGACCTGAGCCAACCTCCCCTGTATGCCTTGCTTCACACCAGTTTATTACTGACCACTACCTCACCTTTGACCTGTAAGTCTGCTTTGTGGGTGGAAATAAATGGGTTAACACACACTTTGTATCATTTCTTTATTTAAAATTCATTCTGTCAGTGTTGACAGATGAAGTGATATATCCATCTGCATGTTAATAACCTTTTGCCCAGCGTAGGGATGTGATGCTCCGGAGCCCTTCGTGTAAAGGAGCTTCGTCCTTGGAGGGGATGCCACACGTTCATTTATGCTTTAGGCAATCGGTTGCCTTTACTCGGGCCTGGATGTCCTCATTAATTACTTGAAATGCGGTCTGATCTTCAAGTACTGCAAGTAACAATGACTGGTTAAACTGGATAAAATGTCTAGTTAAACTAATGACACACATACAGTTGTACATTGTGTCCATACTGAATACGTAGGTTAAACAGTGGCAGTAAAGGCTGGAAAAAGTGTGAACTCCGGGTTTGTGACTCGTCGTGAAGCTGACTGCTCTTTTCCACGTGGTTATGTGAACCGTGTGATCAAAAGCCATTTCCGTAGAGGTGCAGTCAGCTAGAGCCAGAAGCGGATGTCTGTATGGCACACTGGTGCTGGTCTGTTTTCCTGCCAGAATACAATGCAGAATAGATTTAGCTCCTCTTAAGCTCTTGGTGGTGGAAAAATTAAAAATGAAAATGTCTCACCTTTTATAGGGCGAGGAAAAGCACATCAAAGAAACTTTGAGAACTTACAGAAGCTGAGGTATTTGTATGTAAAACAGGTAACAAGTTCTAACGCTAAAGGGTCAAAATGTAAAACAGGTCATCAGATTCATGCAGGACACAGGAAATGGTCATGTAAGCGCTGCAATGTGTTAAACGCAGTGGAAGTAGAATTTTTTTTTTCTTCCACAGATTTTTATTAGCTTTTTGTAACTTACAGTTGTGTCCCTTTCAAATTCAGAAGAATTAAGTTTGCTCTTTGAACATTTGTAAAATGTCACGTAAAATATAACTTTCATTTTTCTCTCCATTGTCATCATCCACGAGTTATCAGTTCTTTCTATCTGAAGGGGTCAGAACACAGTGTTGCTGTGTAAGGGGCTGCATTGCCACAGATCAACCGGTCAGACCCCTACCCACCATCGAAAGTGCTTACAATGGGCACAAGAGCATCATAACTGGACCGTGGAGCAATGGAAGAAGGTGGCCTAGTCTGACGAATCACCTGGGCAAGAGATGGCAGCAGGATGCACTGTGGGAAGAAGGCAGTGTGATGCTCTGGGCAGAGTTCTGCTGGGAAACCTTGGGTCCTGGCATTCATGTGGATGTTACCACCTAGGTACCACCTACCTAAACATTGCTGGATGCCATGTGCGCCCCCTCATGGCAACAGTATTTCCTGATGGCAGTGGCATTCCCACACTGCAAAAATTGTTCAGGAATGGTTTGAGGAACCTGACAAATACTTCAAGGTGTTGTCTCGGCCTCCAAAAACCGAGGTCTCCGGCCGATCGAGCATCCGTGGGATTTGCTGGAAAAAACAAGTCCGATCCATGGAGGCCCCACCTTGCAACTTATGGGACTTAAAAGGATCTGCTGCTGATGTCTTGGTACCGGATATCACGGGACATCTTCGGAGGTCTTGTGGAGGACATGCCTCAATGGGTCAGAACTGTTTTGGCAGCAGGAGCAGGACCTACACAATATTAGGCAGTTGAGCTTTAGTTCAGATTGAGAACTATTTCCATTTTTCTTGTAATGCTGAAAAATGTTCATGACATTTTTTGTACGTATATTAGAGCACAAGCAAGCACTAAATCTACTGGTGGAAGAACGCAATTGGATTTTTTAATTATTCACTTTAAGGTATTATTTACCCATTTCTGGGCGTGTACCGATTTAATCCATCTGATTGTTTTTAAATTCAAAGATGTTCTTCGTGCTCCTCGGGTTTTTGCTCCACAAGTAAGAGCGTAAGATCGAGCATAATCTTTGCGCACGCATATTTATAAGGTGCGTCTTTCATAAATGTCGCTGGAGGGAAGCACAGCCGTTCAGGCACTTATGTAAGCGGGTAAGGCAGGCGTCACGTGACCGCGTTCACCCGCATGGGGGGTCAATAAACGCCGAACAAACGGACGGGGGGGGGCGTGGAAGCGGGTGAAATCGGCCGCGCAGGGCAAACGCTCCGGGAGAGGGCGCCTCGCCTTTGAAGCGCCGAAGTGTGTCACTGGGTTACGGCGGCGCAGGCTCAAGGAAAAGCCACGGGGCCCGCAACTGGGTCACATGGTCACCGCGCGCAGGGGGGGGGGAGGAGGAGGAGGAGGGGGGCGCGGTATTCCGGGCCGCTGGGAATGCGAGCGTGCGGTGGCGTT
This sequence comes from Heterotis niloticus, assembly GCA_018136845.1. Taxonomy (NCBI): domain Eukaryota; kingdom Metazoa; phylum Chordata; class Actinopteri; order Osteoglossiformes; family Osteoglossidae; genus Heterotis; species Heterotis niloticus. The sequence continues at coordinate 1,632,921 of CM030903.1, forward strand.
TCGCGGAGCCACTGTCGCTTCCTGTGTCCCCAGCGTCGCGCATCTCGTCCTCCCAGCCCGCTGCCAGCTCTTCCGCCGTTCGCGGGAGGTCAGTAAGCCGGAACGCCGTGTAACTCCCACATCGCCCCGCTCCTCACCACCGACTGCGGCGCCGCTTCCGAATTGGGCCGACATGGAGTCGCCGAAGGCTGGTGAGTGACAGAACGAGCGACGCCGCGGGAGCGCCAGCGGGTTTATTTGTTGCTCGATACGTGTCGCACTGCGCTTTCGCCAGAGACACGAGTCGCGGCGACGCTTGGCTGCGGGGTGTCAGCGCGCCCCCGAGCTTTGCGCCGGGACGAGGGGCTTCGTGCGGATCCTCTCGCCCATTTCGGTCCTCGGTCGTCCGCGTTCACCCGAATGTAGGTTACGGTGGGCGCGCGGGCGGCGTCCCAGCTCCCGCGCTCACATGGCCCGCGCCGTCTAGCCATGTGCCACTGTGTACACGCTTCCGACTCCTCGCCTCTCATTGGTCTGCGGCTGGCGTGACGTCAAAGTTGCATAATTCCGACCGGGCGTCCGGGGGCGGGGCCTGAGCGCGAGGCCGCGTGAGCGCCGGCGCGAGCCCGGCGTCGCGACCTACTTTTTCCCGCCGGTTTGCGGGGAGCGGTAAGCAAGGGCGTCAGCGGGGAGTTTCGGCTCCTGTCTTTTTGTTTTATTTAAGCCCATTTTAGTTACGTTTATTAGTAGTAGTTTTTTTTGGCCGCCCGCTCGGTGCAGCATTTGAGGCGCGGGGGGAAATGGGGACATTACTGACCAGCGACAAGGATCGTTTTATGGCGGCGGCAAACGTAATCGACGAATTATCCTGTTTGTCCTGCGTACAGACGCCGTCAGTTACCAGCGGTTTAAAATGCAGCGACACACCTGTCACCACTTCGTGGCGCATTTTAATTTTAAAGTACATTTCGCACAATGATTTTCTCCTGCTTATGATCAGTGACGTGTAAGGGAAAGCCCCGCCCCTTTACTATATGTCTTACGTAATAGCGTGTCGATTTTCCACTGTAGAATAATCCCTCTTTCTGAGGTTGAAAGGAATATTGTTTTCTTGGTTTAGGGAGCTCGATCCCAGATGCAGTCATGTTTTACTTAACTTGCATTTACTTTATTTGTTGATTAATTTTTTTTTCCTTAAAAGCCTTCATGACAGAGATGTTGGACTCTGTTTAACCATGATGGAACAGTGCTGATTTATGACCTGCTTCCTGCTGTCTCTTTCCCCTAGGGGGCGTGATCACCTACATCCACTCGTCCAGGTCGACGTCGAGCCCCGAGTCGTGCCAAAGTGACAGCTCAGACAGCAGCCACCAGCCCTCATCGGTGGCCCCCCTTGCTGCTGTGGCCCACCATCCGCTGGGCTCTGACCGCAGCACTCACTCTGGCCCAGGCAAGAGGTGCAACATAACAAGTGAGTTCACAGAAATAGACTGAGAAGTGAGAAGTGACAATCAGTTGCATTTAGTCTATTTACAACAGGAGGAAATCTGGATTTAATGGCAGCTTTGCCTTTTTATTACCGTGTTTTTCCTCCTGCTGTTATGTTTGTGAGCACTTGGCATTACTGTTTCGCAGAATTTGTTTCCAGGCTGCACTAATGTTGACCACTTCCTGATCTGTGTGTGTGCGTGCGTGTGTGTGTTTGTGTGTCCTTGTGTGTGTGTGTGTGTGGCGGCAGAGGTCAGCGGCCTGGTGCTGTTGTGTAAGGTTTGCGGCGATGTGGCATCAGGTTTCCACTACGGAGTTCATGCTTGTGAGGGCTGCAAGGTGAGTGAGCGGCGCCTCTGAATTGCGCAGTACAATTGGACCGCGGTTTTACCATGGTTTAGCACGTGTTCACCAGCAGGAGAAAAACATTAAACAACTAAAAAAAAAAACAACAATTTCGCCATCTACCTGTGTCAGTATGACCTGGCACTGACACTGAAAGATTGTATCTTGGAAGCCATGCTTGTAAAAGGTATTGGACTCTTAATATTTTTAGAATTTAAATTTGGTGACAATTTTGATTATAGTGTAAAATCCTTTGAGCTGGTTGACCTGCACAATTGCTGCCTCTAATAAGACGCATGCTCCTAAAACATGAAAAATGTCAGATTAGTTCAGTTTATTTTTGCAAACTCATTTGCTTTCCTGCTATGAAAAGAGATGCACTGATGCAAATCTCGATAATCACAGTAAAAAACTGCTGCTTTTGCAGGGTTTTTTTAGGAGAAGCATCCAGCAAAACATTCAGTACAAGAAGTGTCTGCGCAGCCAGAACTGTCCCATCATGCGGGTTAACAGGAACCGCTGCCAGCAGTGCAGGTTCAAGAAGTGCTTGTTGGTTGGGATGTCCAGAGATGGTGAGTCATGGGTCTGCCGGTCAAACTGTTGACCAGCTGCCATACCGTGATGCACTTTGCTTTAGAAGTCATCATTCCCAGCATTTTTTTTCCCCTATTGCTTGCGTAAAGACACTGCTGGTATGTTGAATTAGAGTTAAACTCATAATTGTATCCTCACAAAAAGTTTGTGTATGCAAAACAAGATTTAGTCACCATCAAGACCAGCTGTCAGTGAATGATGGAAATTATCGCTTTTTTGATTTACTTTCAGCTTAAATTGTTGACAATAAGGTCAATGTATCAATGTAATTATTATTTTTTCTCTCCCCCCCCCCCCCCCAGCGGTTCGGTTCGGTCGTATCCCAAAGCGAGAGAAACAGCGAATGCTTCTAGAGATGCAGAGTGCCATGAACAACATGATGACCAGCAGCTCGCTGCCTGCTCAGCTCCACGGCAACCAGAGCCCTCCCTGCCCCGCTCATCAAGCGCCCACTGATATGAGGTGCTCCCCTTCGTCATGCTCCCCCGCCTCCTCCCCACAGAGCCCCCAAGACACTCCCCGTGAGGGTGAGCTTCAGGAGGCCATGTCCACGATCTCCTCCTCATCCTCCTCTTCGGACAGTGGGGAAGATGAAGTCATCGGGACACTGACCAGGGCGCACAGGGAGAACTTCATGTACAATCAGGAGCAGCCCAGTGCTCCTTTTGAGGCGCCACGGTCACCGGGGGTCTCCAAACACGTGAACAGCATCAACATGGAGGGGGAGCAGGAGACCTGGAATCGCTGGAACAACTGTGCCAAAATGGGGCAGTACCAGCTAGCGAATGGTGCGGACGAGCACGGCACCAACCAGGCCTACAGGAACAGCTTGCTGAGCCAGTGTCCTGCGGGCCACCGTCCGGCGCACACGCATGGTGAACCAATGAAAGGTCACTACATCCGCAATGGCCTCGGCAGCTCAGGGTGGAGCACAGGCAACAGGATGCATCTGGTGAGTGGGGGGAATCCTGGGGTTGATTCTAAATTGTCCCGAACGTGATGGGTTAGAGGAAGCAGTGATGTCAGGAATGCCAGTGAAGGGTGATTGAGGTGGACAGAAGCACACGCATCCTTGCTGAATGGATGCCGTCTCTCTGTCTGTTGTCTCCTTCTGAAGGTTTGTCCCTTGAGCACGTCCCCGTTCGTGGACCCTTGCAAGTCAAGCCAGGAGATTTGGGAGGAGTTCTCCACGAGCTTCACACCGGCTGTGCGTGAAGTGGTGGAATTCGCCAGGCGCATTCCTGGCTTCCAGGAGCTCTCCCAGCAGGACCAGGTGTGCCTGCTGAAAGCCGGAACCTTCGAGGTAGGAAAGTGCCCCACAGCCGCTCTTTGCCATTACTGCTGCCTTCTAGACCACAGGGGGTAAAAGCTGCAGATTGGGTCCATTCTCTGACTGAAGGGGTTCTTCTCAAACAGGTTCTGATGGTGCGTTTTGCATCGCTGTTCAACTCGAAAGAGCGGACAGTGACCTTCCTGAGCGGATGCAAGTACAACGTGGACACTCTGCGGGCCATGGGCGCCGGGGACCTGCTCAACTCCATGCTGGAGTTCAGTGAGAAGCTCGCGGCCCTGCAGCTCAGCGAGGAAGAGATGAGCCTCTTCACTGCCGTGGTTCTCGTTTCGGCCGGTAGGTGCAGACCCCTCTGCGTGCGCTCACTCGCATTAACAGCCGTACTGCGCGTGCTATAATTTCTTATTTTTATTTATGTTCTGTCATTGCATATGACATTACTACTACGATTTTCTGATTAAACTTTGTGCCTCTTAGTTCTATATATGTTGATGCATGTGTATTTAGCAAATCGGTTACTCTCATAGGGAGTGCGATGGTTCGTGCCATTTCATTTGGACTCTGAGGATGTGAGTTTAAATGCAACCTTCTGCTGTTACGGCATGACCCACCGAGCACTTGTGTTCTCCGCCCCCCCAGATCGCTCGGGAATCGAGAACGTGAACTCGGTGGAAGCACTGCAGGAGACGCTGATCCGTGCCCTCAGGAGCCTCATGACCAAGAGCCACCCGAACGAGGCGGCCGTCTTCACCAAGCTGCTCCTCAAGCTCCCGGACCTGCGTTCCCTCAACAACACACACTCCGAGCAGCTGCTTGCCTTCAAGGTGCACACCTGAGCGGGTGCCCACCTGCTGCCGGATCCTCCTGATGTGTGGTCCATTTACGCTTTTCTGCGTGTTGACTGCGGGCAGAAGCGTGTTGGGGAGGTGAAACTGAACAGCATTATAAGCCTATTGTGGACCTGTGGTTGTACACACACTTTCTCTCTCTCTCTCATACACACGTACACAGGCACACTCGCGCCCACTGAAGATCTGCAAGTCCTGCACACTTCAGAGGCTTCTTGCCGTTTTCAACAGGAAATCAGCACCCGAGTGCAATATAAACGTTTGTATTTTTATGTTTGTTTTGTCTCTTCCCACACAGATGTTTAGTTTTCCAAAGTGTACTGTACTGAAGCAGCATGAATGTAAACTCAGGCAAAATTCAATTTAGCAACATCCTGAATTTATAGGCAGCACCTGAGGAAAATAAAAATGTCTGCTCTGTCGAGGAGGAAAAGGCTTAAAGCCGCTGACCCTCCATAAATGTAAGAATTATGGCTGCTAAAGCGTCACTTCCCTGCACGAGACTAACGGCCACTCGGCCTCACAGAGCATTGATGTGAGTGACGCGACGCTGCGTGTTCAGTGTCTCCTGTTGGTTTCTCAGAAGTACAGGCGACCTTCATGTCCTCGAGGATTTGGCTTCTCGACAGGTGTGTTTGAGGAGCACAAAAAAACAAAGCGACGGAATATTGCCCACAGACAACATATCGCGCAAACATTATGCATTCTCCAGTGATCCAGAGGAAATATTTCAAGCTGCCCAGGCCCCGTTGCTGAAGGTGGTTTCATTTGAAAGCTTTTTCTCCAGAAAGTGTACCAAGATTCAGTGCTGTGGCACATTGAGCTTGAGAGATTCAGCAGGAAATGTGTTCTACAGTGGATGCACGCGAATGTCCGCGTCTCGGCAGATGTGCTGTGGGACGTCTCTGATGGGTGCCGCTTCGGTGCTCATCTCGCGTCGTATGGTTAAGGGGCGGCGGTGGGGCTTGGCGTTTTACCTAAATCTAGGCCCCGATGCAAACTAATGTGTTTCACGGACACGGAAGAGCTTTGAGAAGCCGAGGTGTCACACGTTGGGCAGATGTCTGCCTCGACCATTAGATGGAGCTACAAAGAGACTGAAAGAGTGTGGACATTAGCATAAAATTATGTTAGAGCTTCAACTGTAAGAGTTTTATACTGAGAGCTGTACTGAAAATTGATCTCTCTGAATTGTCTCAGTCTGCGAAGTGAGGCTTTGGGACCTCTTGGCCTGCTTCTTGTCATTCGTGGCTCCCGTCGCCCTTCGGCTGTGTTGTTGTTTTCTCGTCGCCGTCTGTCTCTTCTCTCCTGTCAAATAGTGGCATACAGATTGTTTTTATAAAATATCTTTGTTTCTCTGTCATAATACAGACAAATATATAAACATACCTATTAATAAATATGGAAAATACCTTTTAAGGAATTGTCACAGTCATTTTCTTCTGTGTGTTTTTTCAATTTTGCCTACGATGTGACTCATGATGCATCTGCATTTCCCTCTCGTGGGGAAAATCGTGCCTGTTTGGAAGAAAAGTGAGGAATAAAAAAGTGCAAGGCAGGAGCCAACAGCAGAGCTTTTTGGATGGGTACAGAGCAGCGAGGCAGACTGCCTGGCGACAAGGTGGGAAGATTGGGCCTCCGCCTGGTGAGCCGGGATGCCTTGTGCGCGGTCCCGCGCCTCCCAGTGCCCTCGTGGGAATGTAACTGAGAGTCGGTGCTCACCTGTAGCTTCTTCACATTAAACTCACTGACAGCCAATAGAAGCATAGCAATAAGAAAAAAACGCACAATTATGAGAAATGTAAAAACAGTTTGAGTTGCCTTACTGACCCTGAAGGGCAGGCAACAACTGGGCATCACCTTGGACCTGGAGACTGGGCATGGAGGCAGAAGATGAGGCAAGGCACCGCTTCACTAACGGCTCAGACCTGGTGGATCCTCTACAGCTTTTTCACGTCCTGTTTGCTTCCTTTCCACGCAGTTCATTGTCAGAAAAGTTTGACGCGGCGTTCACTGCTCGCTGTCACTGCCTGTCAGCACGTCGGGTGATGCCCCAGTGCTCAAATCAAACTGGTGTGCCAGCAGTTGTCTTCTGAAAAATATACAACCCATCAAAAGTTTGAATCAGAGAAAAGTTTCCTCCTCTGAACGTTCATACGTCAGGGGCCAGCCGTACAGTTCGGAAATGCAGTTCTCACCCATGGGTCTGCCGAAGGGGGCAGGGCTCAGCTAACCTGGACCCTGTCGGACCATTGCTGCAGCAGGACATGGCCTTCTGGTTGCGTGTGTTTGCGACCGTGGTCCAGGAGGTGAACCTGGATCGGTCCCGGTGCTCAAACAGACGCTGTGAGTAACCGTGCTGTACCAGTCCTGTCCTGCCCGATTGTTCCAGGAGTTCAGAAATTTTCTTTCAATGTTCTGCCATGACTCTCAGCCCCTGAAAGAGAGAGAGGCATCCTGTATGTATCTCAGGTCACGGTGGGAGCTGACGTTAGATGCCTCTTGCTGGTCCGTGCCACGGGAAGTGAGCTGCATTGGGAAACCTTTCTGCCCGCTTTGTTCTGGCTCGAATGACCAGCAGAGGAATTGCCGTCCTTCTCCCACAGCTGAACAACATCCAACCCCTCAACCATCAAACCCAAATAACTGAAATTATGAACTGGAATGAAACACTGATTTAGAAAGCAAAGTGAGAATAATAAACACGATGACCGGTTCGCACCGGAATTTGGGGCAACGGGCCGGGTTGGGCTGGGGTCGCAACTCATTGAAAAGGGAAACTAAGCAGTTTGAATCCCACTCTTGCTGTGCAAATGGGTAAACAGAACCCTGTCTCGCAACACGTAAGCTCTTTATGTGAAAATTTGGACCCGAAATTCACTGTCTGACTCGAAATCCCAATTATCCCAAAATAAACACAAAAAAATAATGTTTCGTTTCAGCAGCAGGGGGCACAACGCAGTTGGAGAATAGAGAAGCCGACCGACGTCGTGTAAACGTTTCTCCTCCTCCCGCGAACTGTGTGATCCGTGAAGGTTTTTGTTTCTGCTTTTACCGAAATCCAACGTTCACCCCTGGGCAAAACCTCAAGGGCCACATCTGACCGAGACAGTGACGGTGACACTGGGAAAAAGGGACAGGGACAGTGGAATAGATGATAATAGTGTCTGTCCACCTGCCTGTCCTCCTCTCTGTCCACCTGTCTGCCTTCCTGTTTCTGCTGCTTTTCATGATGTGATGATAACCCCACCTCCTTCATGTGACCACCCATGATGCGACCTCATGCTCTGAGTGACCGCCCAGGATGTCACCTGCTGACCCCCAGGATGGCTCACATGACTGCCTGCAGTTTTCCTTTCCAGGGCTGTGTCATGCTGGCCTGACCAGGAGGGGGTGAGTTGATCCCCCCAGACATCTTCTCTCCTTCACCAACATCTAAATTTTGAGCTCTTCTGCCTCTTCCTTCAGTTTGAACCCCATGGGTGTCAATTCCAGACCTTAGTTGTGCAGTTTGCTCAGCCAGCAAGCATTAGCGCTCAGCCCACAGACAGAAGGACGGACAGAGGGAAGGCTGTTATACATTAAATGCAGAAAATATAATGGAACTGAAAATAATTCAGACTCAAAGTCCATCCATTTCCCTCACATAAGCTGCGACGTACCACACTCTTATAATTGAAGCGTCCGCATTTCTACTGCGTGGTTTAACCCCGAGGGCTTGTGCGCACGCGATTGAAATTCACAAAGCAGAGTTTGAAATTGGCTATAAAATACAAGAGGTCTGCCTTTAACCTCACAGCTCCAGGGCCAAGCGATCAGATCTGGCCCTGTTTCCGCCTGGTGCTCTGGTTTCCTCCCACCCCACGGAATGATTCATCGGGCCCAAGTCCCTGCTGAGGAAGCAGGGAGGAAACCCTGTTTGGGTCCAGCTGGTGGCGTCCCGTGTGGGGGTTTCCCCACAAACACACCTTGCCTTTGGGTTGCAAACAACCTACACATTTTGCTTTTTTGTTTATTGTTTTCTCACCGTTTGACATAATGTCGCATTTCAGCATAAATGGCCAAATGCGTTGAACAAATGTGGCTTTCAGTATGTAATGGCCCCAGTTTTGAGGAACCCTGGCAAACCTGAGCTGTGCTGCGTTCTTGTCAAGATCCACATTTTAAAAAAGTGTGGTCCCTGGGGGACTTTTACAGTCGTTCGAGCACATCGCTTACCGAAAATCTGCCAATTTGCAGACAGGGGCCTTCTTTTCATCACAGCACATGTTTGTCTCCCTCCTTCCCGCTCCTCCAGGGTAGAACTTCCTCACTTGGCTCGATCGGGACAACCGATTCACACGGGGTTTCGCCATAGTGTTTACACTGCAGGTCAGCACATTGGGAGGAGCTCTGAAGGAGGAGGATTGAAAAATACAGCCTGACCTCAGGTGGGGTGGACAGGATTCTCAACCAGCAAGAGATAAACAGACAGGCAGATTGATGGATAGAGGGATGGATGGATAGACAGACAGATGAAAGGACTGATAGATAGATGCCTTCTGGGATGTGAGGCTTTCATTTTTTAAATCAGCGCATTTCTTATTTCTCCTTTTTTCCGCTATTGCCTCATGCAGATGCACAGAAACATGCGTCTCATTTTTATGGATCATGAATGAAATGCGTCTCATTTCATTCATGATCCATAAAAACGCTGGGCCGTGCCTGTGGACACAGAAGGTTCTAGATTCTATTTAATGTTTCAGCAGCACATTAGCAGCTGTACATTTGGAGCACATTACATGGTTAATGGGGGAAAAAACACGTGTTTGCACGCCCGCACCCCTTTGCTGCAGATGTTGTTCGGCAAACACGTTGAACCGCGTGTTGCTCCTTCGCACCGGTTACTCACCTGAGCGTCATGGATCATTGCTACAAATATTTTTCCATGCTAAGATGTTTGCGAGTGAATCCGTGAAGTACGGACTTACGTGAGATGAATGTCATCCTGCTCTTCTGCCAGTAGAAGCGCTCATGTTGGAGTCTCGTGTCACTCGATCGGGTTGACCTTCCAGACCTCCAGATTTACCTCCAGAACATGAGCAGAATTGATGCGATTCTGTAATCGGCCTTCCATCTTACTCAGTGGTCTATTACTTGCAATTATAAAGCTATTTTAATCTTAGCCAAATGAAAACACAAATATAAAGCGCATTTTATCCTCTGTGCATAGCCAGGAAATTACTTTTTGCTATTGAAGCTCTAGTCGCTACAAATCTACGTTTGAGTTCCTGGAGGCTCCGTCCAGACTCGCTGTGAGGATCTCAGGGCTGTGGAGGAGCTCCTTTGCCCCCAGAGAGGCAGCAGGGGGGCTGGAGACACAAGGTGATGTGAACCCCGTGGGTCAGGGTTAGGGTTGAGCTAGGTGGAGGGTTCGAGGCCACATGCTCAGTGTCAGCCCAAGGATTTGCACAAAACAGAATAAATAATAGTGAAGCTATAATGCAAGAAAGGGTGACCCTAACCCAAACCCCAAACTGAAATCCTAACCCTAAATACAAGAGTAATGAATTAAAATGTGTGACTGATGTGCTCACAATTGCGTTTCTCCAGACTACATCAAAGTAGTTGGGTAGCCAGATGCCCGGGTGGTGTATTGGTTCCGTTGTTTGCCTGTTTTTTTCTCGTCTGCCTTCACCTCACATCTCTGTGCACGACCGCTGTTAGTTTTGCTGGCAGTAGAAATGGGCCTGAGGCCCTCTGCTGTGCTGCGGTGGCCGTCCCTGTGGGCGCAAGCCTCGCTAACGCCATGAGCGCCGACGTTTCGGGTCTGTGCTTTAGTCGCTGCAAACGTCTCTGTGGCGAATATCATGCCACTGTGGGGGGTGCAGCCACACGTGCAGGATCGGGAGGAGATCGACGCTGTTCCATCCCTTGTGAGCAAAGATAATAGCAGCGTCTTTGGCGATGCCACAAGGTTGACTCTTTGTGTCAGGGTGGGGGGACAGGGCTCCTAAGCCAGAGTTTGCCGGAAAGAAGCCCTTGCTCCAATGATTCCCAGTTCCTTCTGCTGAACACAGTGCATTGGTGTAAAACACGGTATACGGTACTGCGCTGGGTCTTCTCGAGATCTGCATCCTCCCTCTGTTAGTCGACATTTCCCTCTCCACTCACCGCGTGGACGCGTCCCACACACAGGACGGGAGTTGGACGGCCTCCTCTTAGGCCCCCCATGGCCCTACTCCAGGGTTTGGATCTGTGGTTTAACTTTGTCGCTTTAATTTGGTTACGGCAGCGGCGACTGTTTTGCCCCCCGGGAAGGGAAACGGCGTCTCCAAGTTGTTGTGATTCCAGGAGGTTTGTCGTCGTCGAGTGAAGACGTACCAACCACAAGTATCCTGCAGCAGAATAAATGACCCCCCAGCACAGCGTTTCTATCAGCTTCTTTCACCTCACTGCAGATTATCTGGCTCACAGAGCAGAAGGTGCTGGAAATGGGATGAGCAGGCAGTGGGAGATGAGGAGCGACACCATATTTTTGCATAAATGAGCACCGGAACCGGCAAAGTGACTGACAGGTGTAACCGAAACAGACGGGCGCCTCCCAGCTCCAAACCCCCGTCACCGACAGCGTGCATGTGTGCAGGTGGGGGTGCCCCCGCTCTCCCAAGGGAAATGGCTGTGGGAGCCTCTTAAACACACGCAGCCCTTTGGAATCGGTGTGTTTGTGCCAGCTGACGTCACCCGAGGAGTCACTTTCACTGCGGTGTGTCACTTTATGCAGGATGGGGACACCGTCTGCTTCAGTTATGCTGCATTATCCTACATGCGCCATTCCGCATTATAACCCCCCCCAGAGTAAGCAGGAGCATTTCTAGTCGAGCCACAATTAATGTGTGCTCCCCCCCATGGCGCAATGGGGTTTCCGTGGTAACCAGAGATAAATCTGGAAAACAGCCCCCTTTGCGAGGCTGCTGATAGGCACAATGCAGTTCTTTGGAAAGAGCCCATGATTCTGTGAGTGGACGTTGATGAAGAGCCGAGTTTTACGGCGCCTGCGTGGTCATGCGCGTGGTCGTAGTTGTGGTTGTGCTCTTGCGGTAGCAATGGTCATGCTTGTGGTTGTGGTCGCGGTTGTCGCTGCTCTGACCGGTGGTTTGTTTAAGGCGAGGCGTCGCGGCAACACGGCAGCTCTTCGCACGACCGCTTCAGCTGTCGTTCGTCCCGCTCCTTTCCTTCGCCTCCGCTAGGGTTCGTGACCCTGTTGGGAGAGAACATCGGTGTCCTTGCTGGTGCCCGGAGGATAGAAAATTCCAGAATCACATTTACATTTATTAATGATGTAGGTGTAGATAAATTTGAGAATCACAAGGAGGAAAGAGGATAAAACCTAAACACCCGTGTTTATTCTGCCAGCGTCGGATGAATAATTTGTGTTGATCGAGAAGAATAAACAAATTTATTTGCATGGAAAGCATCGGGGATGAATGAAAACACAAGGCAAACACAGTCATATTTACTGTGAATGAACAGTCCTGGGGGGGGGCAGTGTACCTGTAAACAGCAGTAAACAGAAGTATTTGCCCCTTTCTCACCCCCCCATTATTGCATTTTTGTCACACTGAATGGCCTCAGATATTTAGACAAAGTGTAATATTGCGTGACCTTAGTGTCACATAACAGCTTTCAAATTATTCCTTCATTTAGGGATCAAAGTTACTCCGCTGCCCCACCACCAGGTGAAAAGGCAACTGCAGAACCTGCAGCACCAAAAACTGCAACAAACGCAGCTCCATAATTTGGCATCCGTCTTTCACACGCAGACGGCAAACCGCAGCATATTTTTAATGTGTGAAAATGTAGGGGTTTCATAAAATGCACACTGTGGCCGCGCACAAAGCGATCATTCACACTACAAGGAGGGGAAAGCTTGCGGCCAAGCAGCGGCGTCACCTTGCTGTTCCATCATCCGAGAAAGCCAAGGTGGTTGGTGGAGAAGCCAACGGGCCAGCAGGTGCACACGGCTGGGTTGAGGCCCCTGGTTTAATACAGCATGAAGAAATTGTTTTGCTAGCGCGCACACACACACACACACACACACACACACACACACACACACACACACACACTGGTCTTTGTAGCTTCTAAATGTTTGTTAGGGTAAATTAGTTTTCCAGCTCCGTGATGCTGTGTTATGAGTTCTACAGCAAGATGGTTGTATAAAATCCCATACACGGCCAAATAATACAGACTCGCCTTCCCTTTGCTGCTTCATCGTTTTGGCCTGGACCCTGTGTGTGACTCATTCACCTGTAATCTCCGGGATGAATCCAGGTTTAAGAAAAGATGGATTTCACAATCGAGCTCCCTGCATTTCACCAGATTTTAAGCAAAGGAAACGGTGCAGCTCTCTCAGGCCTGAGCAGAAGGACCTCTAAAAGCACATTTAAGCATCATCATCAGAATTCTACTCGCAGGCCCAGGAGCTCAGCTTCGTCCCATTGCTGAATCATAAACAAAAAATGTCCTGCATCTTCAGACCAGATACACGCCCCCCCTTTATGTGACCATCCCATTCGTGCCCTGAGCCCTCGGCAGCAGCTTTTGGGCTAAGGAGAAACTAAACCCCTTTTACCCCATCACACTCCTCCATCATTTCATTGTTGTTGAGGATGGGATGGAGGTTTGGACCACAGCGCTACAGCCTAAAGACCTGCTGTCACTCATGCTAGTGTCCAGAGCCACATTCCATGCTGCCTCCCCATAGGGGCGATGCGCGTGGGCCTGAGCCGACACACCAGTACAGATGTTCATGCATCCGTAATCGATGCTCGCATCCATTCGTCTTAATCCACCACATGGTTGCTTTTCCTTCCTCAGGTACTACTGAATAAAGTGCCATACATTGGGGAGCTGAGCTGCTCACGTGAGACACAAGTGTGTGGAAAATGAGCAGCGGCTTGGGAGACAAGAGCATTTGTGAGATTCTTACCACATCTGCGCTCATAAAGAATCCCCATTTTAAAAGCCAGCGCATCTGTCCCATTCCTGCAGGCCCTTTGACTCAGCTCCTGCCATTTCAGAGCATTGTTTACACCTGAGCTGCCTCCTTCCTTCCTCGCTGTGATTTAGACCAGGGCCATTTTAACAGAACAGGAAAATGAATCAGCATGAGATTTGTTTCAAACCTTCAATGTGCAAAAATAAACGTGTAATGTTTGTGCGCACCCATTCACGCCAACGGGGGTTTCGTCACTTTCGATGGCCGCACCATGGCCTCCAGTCCTGCTCCTCACCTCTGCCCAAAGCTGACAGCAGCTCAGCTAAGCAGCGGGGAAATTCCTGCACTTGGCCAACTGCTGAACCGTTTGTCCCGCACGCATTTAAATTTAAGTACCAACTCCGTGTCGGTGGTTTAACGGGATGTGGAATGGGTGGGGGGGGGCTGAAGAAGAGCCGAACCGCTGCTTTGGTATCAGTGGGTAGCTGGAAAATGGTCTATGGACCACAGCAGGGAGGTCAAGTGGGGTTGTTTATATTTAAAGTTGAGGCCTAGGGGGGCACAGGGGCATGCGAGCCTGTCCTGTGGGTAACCCCCCCACCAAGGTTTCTGCTACCACCTTGGCAGTGTGGTGAGGGTCCAGTATGATAAAGGAAGAGTGCACGAGATGGCGTAGAAGGAGGAGGAGGATTACTGTGAAAGACGTCTGAGCTTCATCCTTCTCATCTAGTTTCTGCTCTACTTTTGGTTATTTCTGTATTTCTCTGACATTGCTGATGTCCTTAAAGCCCATTTGGTCTTTCTTCATTTTTTTCTAAACCATTTGCTATGTATTTCATGACTTCCCTGCCATTTTTGTCGCTCTTATTAACATTTTCTTTCCAACAAAGTGATTTTGTCCGGGCAATCTGCTTAGACTTGTCTCCTGTCCTCCTGCTCCGGTCCCTTTCGGGTCCACATATTATTTCCTGCAGTTCAGAATAAATATTCAGTTCTTAATAAAACTGCTTCCAGGCTGTCCTCCCCCCATTGGCATCTTCTGTTTCCATAGCAGAAAAATCCTGCTGTTCTGCAAGTTCCAAAACTATGGTGTCTACAGCAAACATCTGAAAATGAGGAGTAGAAATGTAGAAGCCACCAGTAATTCCGTATTGTATATTAAATTGCCGGAAATCCATCACAAATGCTCTTTACTCATGAAATGCAGTGAAGCACATATTTGTGCGTGTGTGCGTGCGTGCGTGCACGCACAAAAAAGTAGAAACCACAGAAACCGGATAGGATGCAGTCCAGGGGCCATCCATCTTGTCCCCGCAGAGGGACATCAGGTGAATCTCTGTTGTGAGCCTGAGGGACATGAAAGGCTGAGGAAGAGCTGGAGGAGGGTAGTGGGCTTGGATCTCCACCTGAAGGTGCCTAAGATCTAATTTGGTCTTTCTGTCGAGACAAGAGAGGCTTCGGTGAAACCTTAACACAGCCCAGATCAGATGACAGTTAACAGGAAACACCTGGGGACACCTTGGTGTCTAATTTTCCAAAAGCTGTGCTGATCCGCCACAGGCTGCAGAACATCTTTCAAGTGCCTGGAACACATGCCATAAAGTGGTCCCTTTGGGTCACAAAACAGCAGCGTGAGAGAGGAGATCGCAAATATCTCTTTTGCGTTCTTTCATCCCTCACCAACCCATGTGAGTGTCCGATGGCTCCTTGATGGTGATCTACAGCGAGAGCTCTTCTTCAGGGCACAGAGCCTCCAGTGATGACCAGAACTGCGTCTCATTGAAGGAAAGCGTGAAGCCGTCAGTCTATTTTGCAAACAGGTTCTGATGGGGACTTCAGTGCTGTGAATAGGGCGGATGCCTGAACGAGAAATTTATTTTACTCCTTTCTTCCCACTTTCTCACGCTTGTTTCTCATAAATACGCACAAACTTACTGCACTGCCATAACACTGTATCAGTTCACCTGCAAATACTGGTGTCCATCAATTTGCCCACTTCTTTCTCCAAAGTGTTCGTACTCTTGATGTTTTGTACCCAACTGGTCATTTCTGGAATAAAAATGAGTGTAATGAAATTTATCTGAATTGTGTTTTAAACCAAACCAAAAAAAGCTGAACGCGTATGTTGTGCAGGTGAAGGAAAAGAACAGTAATGTGCTGTCATTGGCACTCAGGAACCATTGCCTGCTTCCTGCTGGCTTCCTGATTCATGTTCGCTTTGTTTCAATGCGCTTGCTCAGTGTCTCCATTTTACAACAAAAGTGTAAAACAGCAGGAAGTAGGGTTTTGGCATCTGAAATTTCAGTATCTGGATCGTTTGATTTCATAAATCGAGAGATTGGTATATATTTGATGGCACAGATGGAGACAAAATCTGAGGTTAACTGCTGTTGTGCAGCTTTCTTTTCAGAAATGGGAACCCAGTTTTGTTAATTTTATTAAATGAGTTTAATTTGGTCCGTGTTTCTGACAGCCTGGTTATCAGCTTCCTGTGAGCACTGAAAAGGAGCAGCACCTGCTTCTTCATTGTTCCTATGTGGTGTCTATTGAAGGGTTGTCGGCTCCACACCCACACACACATGTGCGCGCGCCCTAAGCAGCTTATTCTACCACATGTGAAAAAGCTGCGGCGCAAAAACCTCTGACAACAGGAGAAAACTTCTCATCCGCACACTGGCACCATGAAGGTGGTAGGGAAGCGCCGCTCAGCCCCAGGCAACACATCACCGACTAAGAAAGTGAAAGACAGCCTGCGCTTCCTCAACTTAATTCACCAGAAATTTCCATCCTGATCAAATCACAGCAATGCAGTTTTATCATTTTGCTGAGCATTACGAAGGTCGGGCAGCTTTTAAGCTGAGTGGTGGCAGCGATGAGGCTCATTTTGATGTAAATCTTTAATGAAAGTGGATTTAATGAATTTAGTGATGGGCAGCCACCGCCATACGTTTATGATGCAACTGCTGGACCAGGGTCAAAATTCTAAGAGACTCCCCTTCTCAGTCAACCAGCTGCACCTTAACTCTCCGCGCCCACGTGGCTGCAAGACAGTAGAATCAGGTGTGCAGAATGCTTTGCTTTTCCTTCCCTGCTTTCCATTTGTACGTGTCTGGACTTCGGCAAGGAGACTACATCTTTGGGTAAGAGGGGGGTTCTTCAGGTGCTTCTCAATGGGGGGCAAGTGCTCCTTTTGATGATGTCACAGGGTGATGCATGAGGACAAGACCCGCATTAAGTTTCTTTTTATTAATTCATCTTTCGAGCTGGTCGACAGCGATGTTTTAAATTTGATAACACTGCAATTTTTTCCCATCTTTAAATTCCCAGCACAAAACATTTTTATGTTTAAAGGGTTTTTACCCTTCCTGGCAGTGCCGTGCAGCTCAGACATCATTTCGATCTTCTCCAGACCTTCTACCACGTGATTCTCGAGTGACCAAGACAATCTTCCCCCCATCTGTATCATTATGTGAATCGTGATTTTGCGGCGAAGTTTGATTTTAAAGAATTCGCATTCAGCAATGCAGGCAATAAAGGTTGCGCTGCACTTAAATTTTTATTTCCTTTGTAATCGATTTGCTCAACAGCTTTCCAGCACATGTGGGAATTTGCGCAGTAAATCTCTGTTTGGGATATGCGGGCCATTATTCTTCTACATCTGCTGCAGCTGAGCCACCTTCACCTGCAGGCCACATGCGAGTGAGCGGAGATCAGGCTTTCACTGAGATGTTTAAGCAATATTTAAATGTCCGCCGTAGACACACATTTATTCCGCCGCTAATCCACGAAAGGCAGAGAAGCGCAGCACGATTTCGCTAAAGCACGGCAGATGCCCAGATACTCCTCCATGCTGCCGTCAGAAGAGGAGAACATCTTCAAGCTCTCTGCTCGAGCTGAAGTTCCACAGAACGTGGACGTCGTCACCAGACCGAGGCCTGCGGAGGTACAGCGACCAGCAAGCGCGGCAAAGAGCCTCCAAAACTTTGCCTGGGATAATTCATCTTTCATTATTTTACTTGGCTCGCGTTATTATTTTTCGTGCACCTCATTAAAATGGCCCCGTTCGCTGAGCTAATGTACCCCGGGCTTCATTTATTTTGGCATCTACAATAATTCTTATTTCATTATTTTTTCTATTACATGCATCAGCTCCTCCAAACAGCCGTGAGAATCGATTACATTTACAAGCAATTTGTTGGAGAAAAGAGACGGCAGGCTTTAATCATACGGGGATTTCGGAGTTGGGATGGCACGCCGGGGTAAAGGAGCTCTGCGCTGCGCTCCTGCACTTCTGACCGTGATGCTCAGCACACCTTTGCTGCAAAGAACCGGACGGAAGGAGCAGCTGTGCTGGGCGTGGGCGGCCGGAAGCCGACCGGGCCAAATTGACCCTCATGAGCGGTCATTACATTCATTCGGGGCAATTTCACATAATCTCTGCCAGTTGTGTGTGTGAGATGGGCAAACTTGCACTGAAAACTTCCTCCACCTGTCAACTCCCTCACTGTAATAACTTCCCAGAAGCCACCTGTCTTCTGAAATGCATCCGTTTATCCACCACGTGACTTGTATATGGTTATAACTTATAAAAGTGTCCTTAAAGAAACATGCACAAGGTCAAAGGGGGTAACGTAAACGTGCTCTTTCATATAATCTGCTGCCCACGTTTTTCTTCTCTTGCTCATTGTCACCCTGTTGAGCTACAGTTCTGTATGAAAATGTGCTATACAAATAAATGTTGTTGTTGTAGTGAAGTTCTCGTCTCCTGATGCGACGGAATAAGCGATCGATTTTAACACAGTCCTTAGCTGTTAGTTCGTTGCCATTTTACTCGACGCTTTAGGGTTAAAATGGTTTGCGGACTTTTCTGCGGGCGCGAAGGAAGTCCCGGCGGAGCGCCACAAAACTTCGCAAAAAGAAGTGGAAGGAAGGGGAAAAAACATCCAGGCGGCGGAATTTCGGTTTTATTGGGAAAGAAAAAGTAAAATTAAAAAAAAAAAAACCCACGGAATTGTTTTGTTTTTTTTGTTTTTTTTTAATATCGTGGGGGTCCCAGGAGAGAGCCGATGACGTCAGGGCGCCGGGTCGTTTGAAGGTCAGCGCCTCGCGCAGGGTTCAGCCGGAGTTCAGCGCGGCGAGCGCGGGTGGGCGGGAACGCGGGGACGCGGGGACGCGCGGCGCCGTCACCGAGGCGTTGCGCGCACTCACACGCACACGCACACGCACGCCCTTAACTGCGGCTCGCGAGGCGAAATGGCCCGCCGTCGCGCGGGTCCGTGAGTGCGGACCGGCGGCACGCGGACCTCCGTCCCCGCACACAGGTCGATGGAGGCGGCGCCACGCGCGACGGGCAAGAGCTGACAGCGCCCTACGCCTGCGGGACGGCATGCACGCACACCTGCTGGACCCGCGGCGCCGGAGTCTCCAGTGTAGGTGCACCATTATTATTATTTATTAATAATTCCGAGTCCATTGTCCAAGGTGATGCACGTCGTAGACAGGCAGCTTTACACCGATTTGTCCATGTGCGCAGCGGGATCTTTAATTCCTTCCAGTTCAGGGTAAGAACCCTTGCTCAAATGCACCATAGCAGGAGTGGGATTCGAACCCGTCAGCTGTCGCGCGCATTCAGTTAATGTTGGTGTCTCGGCACCACTTTGTACTTTTTTTTTTTTTTTTTGGCCAGCAGGGGGCCCTGTGGTTAACGCGGCGCTCTAGAACGACATAGGCTCGAATCCCCACTCCTGCTGTCGTATCCTTGAGTAAATCGCTTACCCTGGATTAAAACTGCAAAAATTGCACTGCTTGTTAAATGGATAAATCGCAGTAAATCCCTTTATAAGTAGAGTTTACAGTAGAATTGCAGTAAATGTCCCGTGACTGTAGCCAAAATTCCGTTTGAATTTACAGTATCGTTCTGGTGTATATAATATGATGTTTACAGTGTCAGTGCAGTGTTGGCAGTTTTGTTCCTGTGTTTGCTCTGTCAGTGCATATTCACAATATTACCACAGTCTTCACATTATCATTGCAATATTTGCAGTATCCTGGTGATACTTACAGCATGACTACAGTGTGGTCCTATTTTTCTCACCCAGAAATGATGCTCATTTTTGATCCCATTTCGGTGAAACTTTGTTTCCCCAGAATTGGCTGCAGCCTTTTTATTTTGCTCGTGAGGAAGCACTTCATTTACACACTGTCCTAGTTTCTCAGTTGAATTGCTTGAATTGCTTTAGTTGCTTTACGGGCACGCGGTCCTCCGGAGTGGCCGGTGGCTGAACTTCACACGAAAAATTTGGAGGTCCTCCCTGCCACGCAGCGGTGGGATGTCTGCGCACTTTTGCCTCGAACCTCCGTCCTCGCTGCTTAAGTTCGACACGGCAGTGACTCGTTTACATGCCTTGCTTCTGCGTGTGTGGGGCGGGGGGGGGGGTTTTTTTTACAGTATTTACCCCGGTGTTCATGTGGCCCGCTGGAGTGATGAAACGCTCCATTGAACAGCTCCTTCTCGCAGCCCCCTCGCCTCCCGCTTTGCCCCCTGCTTGGCTTCTCTCGGTGCTCGCAGCTTTGCAAAATTATGCATATTAATGCAGTTAATATTAATATTAATAAAGGGGTGTGAAAAGTGGCTTTGTGTTTGCAGGCAGGTCTTTAAAAAACCCTGCGGGACTTGGCAGATTTGACAGAGTTTAAGCGAAGTTGAAGGTTTCGGCCCCCCTCCGTCCTACTGCTCTGAATCATGGTATTTACCCTGAGCCGCTCTGTAAAGTACCCTGCTGCAGAGTTGTTCAGGTGGCCGGCGGTTCAGACCTTCATGCTGTGTTTGCTCAGCAGATCCCCATGACACCCAGGATTTACACCACATGTCCACCCCAGGGGGCATTGCCCCTGACCACACAGTGATAGTGAACAGCCAGTGTCACCTGCACCATAATTCAGCACATCGCAGGGTCCCTTCTGCACATTAAAGAAGGTGGTTTTATGGCATCATAATAACCTGCAGTGGTCATTATTCATACATGCATGGGTCACTTTGTTAGGTACATCTGTTCAGTAGAATCCTCTTCAGACTCCAGAAGAGCCAGGGACTCAGAAACAAGGTGCTGGACTTAAGGCTGCAGGTTCTGTCAGCTTTGCAGTTTCTGCAGATGTTTTTATGTCACATTCATTCTGCCAACATCACATTGCAGCTCATCCCAAAGATGCTAGGTTGGCTTGAGAGATGGGACAGTACTGACTACTGTAGTAAAGTAGGGTAACGTACCGTTGTGTCTGTGGGACTGTGGTCGGCTGTGCCTGAATTGCTGGAGCCAGAGCGACCGGCACCAGTGATGAAGCTGTGTTCAAAGCCACTAAGACCCCAACGTCTTGTCCACCTCAATGGTCACTTGGACAGGAACCGGGCTTGTAGACCTGGTCTATGTGTTCATATACGAAATGAATAAATACAGAGGGAGAGCTGTGTGTATAAACAGTGAAGTGTACCTAATACAGCGGTAGCTGAGTATATTGGACAGTTGATATCAAAAATCAGCAAAGGCTTTGAAAGTTTTTTTTAAATTTTTTAAATTATTTTTTTTCTTTCCAGTTATTTTTCCTAAAAGTCATCTTTTTATTTTTCACTTTTGGTTTCTGTGTTGAGTAAGATGTGGAATAATTTCTCTTGGTTTCAGTTTGTATGTCAGCAGAATTGAGTATTCAGTGCTGGCATGTGGACTTCTGATGTCTTACATCTGTCTCTAACGTTTAAAATAGCCTTTTTTTGTTCATTCCTCATATTCCTCTGTTAATATTTAATGTCCAATAGGTGCAAATGATTGAACCAACATAAATAAGCAGAAGGGAGAGTAACTGCTGTGTGTGTGTGTGTGTGTGTGTGTGTGTGTGTGTGTGTGTGTGTGTGTGTGTGTGTGTGTGTGTGTGTGTGTGTGTGTGTGTGAGAGCTAGTTTTTCTTGAGCAGTTATATTAAGGCTCCTCAGAAAATGTTGAGCTCAAATATTTTGTAAAAGTTTAGTATTCAGATTTCAGCTCATACAATGGAGTAATCAAAAAATATTCAAATTTTAAGTCCGATCACAGAACTGAAAAAACTTGCAGTATTTTTGATCAAATCTCCTATACATTCACCATTAAAAATTTTGTATGCTCCTCCTGCTTGGAATACATTTACTTCATTATAGTTAAAAATACTGTAAATAAAGGGATAAAGTGCTTATTAGCAGAGCTCATGGTAAAACAGAGTAAATGCAGCACTGTTTTTACTCTTAGTCGACAGTATTCGTCTCATCCTTTTTATAAGAAACCCGCAAGGCTCAGAGAATTTATTCTGGGCGCTGTGTTCATTTTCAAAGGAAATGACTTTAATTATAAACAAGTGCCCACATGTTTACTTGGCGGAGACAAATGTGTTTATATTTGGCAGCTGATAGACAAACGCTTTGGTTGTCTCCTTCTCCAGGGGGGTCCATCATTAAAGTGGCCAAAAGATTTTAAAAATGTTTTCATCTCCTATGGATTATAATTTCAGGACTTTGAGCAGCAGTTGTGCTGTTTTGTTGTCCCTCTTTTTTAACGTGGTGGGAAAATCACACATTTTCTTTTGGATGGCAGCGACATGAGGACTCGTGTAAAAAATATTTGCATCCCTTTCATGGGGGAGATGGTGCCCTGCTCTGCGCTGGGGTTCGACTGTGTGTGTTGGGCGTGACCCAGTCAGGACTGTCTGCCAGGTCGCCGTGGGGTCGCTGAGATGCCACCGACCGAGAGCGGGGACCAGACCCCAGTGAGAGCAGGCCAGAGCTGCTCACTTCCTCTGGAGCCTTTGGTGACGTTTGTCACATAAAACACGCTTGCAGGGCCTTCAGTGTATGGTGTGCGGTCGTCTTTTACCCGACATCTCCAACATGCTTCAATTTAGATTTAACAGTGATCTCAGTATGCTTCCAATGTGATGTTTTCATTTTAGCTTTTAAACATGTGAGTAGAACCAATGAATGGGAGGCCAAACAAAACAGGAGGGCAGTTGCAAAACCGAGACCGAACACCTGAAACCAGGAAATCTGCCCCTGCTGTTCCAACTCTTTTCAAAATGCATGCTTTTTTGCATTAAACAAGTCACTTTGGTGCACTTGTTTGTTTATTGTTTATTTTTCTGTTATTTTTTCAAGGGGTTGCATATAATGCCACGTGTCCTTTGTACATATGGCAGTTTCATTGAGCAGCGACGCCAATCGGCGTGTGTTTTACACACTCCAACCGTGTCAATGTGACCGCTTTGGCCGCTTGCTCTCCAACATCACTGCTGGTGACAACGTCCCGCCCCTCGCAAATTAAAAACTTAGCAAGTACATCCGCAGAAGACTCATGATGCATATTCATTTGGATATTTATCCCAGCTCCCTTGCAAAGCCTGAGGGACTGAGGGACAAGTACCGCAGTACGGCTGGGCTCGCGCCCGCTGATGTGCTTGTGCTGTTTTAAAGCGACCGGAACAAGACTTTCTTTTTTCCCCAAATGTGTGACAAAACAGGACACCAATTCGTCATAGTCACTGAGGCCATACAGATTCAGAATTTTTTCTTCCCCCCCCCCACTCAACCAATGTGGAGAACAGTTGCTAATGGTTGCGTTTTCCTCTTTGACCCTCGGCGCAGGTTCAGCTGGAGGCTAAGAGTTCAAGGAGTAGTTGTGAGCCCCTTTGGCTTCAGCCCTCTGCAGAGCCTCCTTTTAGATACATGTTGGCCATCTTTTATTCCTGTTGTGGCCCAGTCGCTTCAACCCGCCATGAAGCAAAAACAATTTTTACTTGGTCGCTTTTATTCGGCCGTAGGCACGTCAATGGTTTGTTCATGTGGAGAAACGGCGTCTTGCTGCTCTTTCCATTTACGTGTACATTTCAGTGGTCCGGCTGCCAGATATAATAACAGAATTTTGCTGCATCTGCATGTTCTGTTCGGCTTTTGGTGTTCGTTCCCTCAAGCCAAATATTTTTTCTTCCTGATGTCTTATCAACTTTCTTTTTAAACCTTATTTGGACTTTGTGCTCTACTGCACGCCCAGTCTTTTGAATAAGTCATCCAGGTGAGCAGATGTACCCTGCACTGCAGTTGTATCTCAGCTGTTCTCCCAGCAGGATTGCATTTCGTGTTTGCATTGTTTAAATCTGTTGTGCCTTATCATTGTCATTTTTCCTGTGTTAAGTGAAAGATATGCTTATTATATTTCTTAATCATATTATTCCATTGTTTGTTTAGAGTACATGTTAAATGCAGTGTAGAAAAAGAACATAAGTGCTAATATTCTAGAGTGTCACTGTGTACTGTCCACAAACCTTCTGTCCAATAAGTTTATTAAGTGTTTAATAGTTTGGTGCTGTAAATGTTTTATATTATGCAGAAATCCTTGGTGGACTGTTATTTAGGTGTTTAACAGTGTTTTAATGATATTTGGGGAAATTGAATGGGGGGGGATTGGGATGGGATGAGAACACATTATTATTTCTCCCATTGACATGAACTGAATATAGGGTCCCGCTAGCCAAACATTTGCAGTCAGACATGTTTTTAGGAATCGATTACATTTGAATAATAGGGAGAGCTGTGCTAAGAAAAGGAAAGAATGTAAGCGCTCCACACGGTGATAGAACCTCATTGGGAGAAAAACACAACAGAAACACAGCTGTCAAGTAGAAGCATCAAAGTGAACCCCTTCTTGTTCCCACGGCAGTGTCCCTTTTAGGTATCTGATCCAGGGCTACTTGGCTACACCTGGGGCTTGTTTGCGGTTGTAACTCATTCCAATACCTGTCGTTCAGGTCAGCAGAGGTTAGGGGTTCAAATTCAAGGCCATTTGCCTTCCGGGACTCTGGACAATGGCTGCCTCGTTCACCAGAAATCCCAGCTTTCCTTTAGACCCACACACCCAGTTTTTGCCCTGTTTCATGTACTCCTGTGTGTTTTGGCTGTTATCAAAGCAGTCTCTCCATTGTTGTAGTTACTGCTATTAGCGGCAGTACAAGTGACCCAACAAATGTCTATGTCACTTTGCTTCATTGTGCAGGACCAACACAACGGTTAAGGTAGAAATAACATTATGAGCAAAAGAAGAATGCAGATGCACAGCCGTACACAGGAAAGAACAAAAAACATTAATTTCATTTATACTATTGGAAGTGCAGTGTGTTTGAGGCGGCAAGAAGGTGAAGAACGATGCCGGTATTCAGTTTGGAAGCCAAAGCTGCATTTGCAGTGGTGCCGTTTGTCATCTTCGGTCACAGTTTCCAGGGTAATGGGGAAGGTGGCGTGGGCCACAGCAAACAAAAGACCCAATTACACTGTGTTTTTGGCAGTGATGTACAGCAAAGTGAAAGAGCAGCAGCAGCAGCTATGGTTCATTTTTTCCTGTCTTCATCTGAAAGTCAGCAGCTGAGGATCTGGGGGTAAATGAGCCACCTCTTCGTAACACCCACTGTGGGGAGGAGTTGTGGAGGTTTACCGATGGACGAGCGACCCGGGTTGTTGTGTGTTCGCCCCTTCGACCTTGTCATAACCTCCTTCATTTAGAATATGCCTTTCCCACAGTGTTACAGTTTAATATATAAGCTATGAAGCTGTATATACAGCATGCTGTAGATAAGCTGCTTATAATGATTGACAGCTGAGTAATTTCATTTGAGCAATTCAGGGTAACCACTGTGCCTTACTCTAGGGTCCTGCAGTAGGAGCAGGGATTGAAACCCAGCTCCTTCAGTTGCTTTACTGCCCAACATGTGTGATGATAGCGTTGTCCTTTTCCTGATGCACAGTGATGTTGTGTCTGCAAGAAGAAACATACTTCAGCAACATGTTATCTGAATTTCCTTGTGGGTAGGTGTGTATGGTTTTAACCGTGACTATTTTTCCTTTTATTATTCTGTTATTTTCTGATTCACTTTTCATTAGAATAAATGAAATGTGAGCTAATAGCAAATGATTTTTTGAACCTCAGTGGGCAATGGATGAAAGTTTGAATTCTGTTTCGCTGTGACAATTCGGTCATTTCCCTCGCTGTGATGTTGCCATGGAAATAAAGGACTCCAGCGCTGGTGTCCACGTGTGGTGTGTTTCTAGTTAAAGAGTGGAGCCCTGCACTGAAACATCCCCCCCCCCCACACACACCCCACACTCCCTCTCTCTTGTTTTGCAGCCATGGAAACGCAGAGCTCAAGCTCTGAGGAGTTGGTCCCGAGCCCACCGTCGCCACCACCTCCACCCCGCGTCTACAAGCCCTGCTTTGTGTGCCAGGACAAATCCTCAGGGTACCACTATGGGGTGAGCGCGTGTGAGGGCTGCAAGGTGAGAGGCGCATGCACAGTGGCAAGACAGCGCGTGACCCCCCCCCCCCCCCCCGGTTGACTCAGTGATATCAGGTTTCCAAATGGTGTTCTTTTTACTTTGTGGGCACAAACACAGGAACAGTTATTACAGTGTTTTACCATAGTGCGATAAGCAGGAGGCTTTGGCATCTCGGGGGGAACACTGAAGAAGTGACATGGATACAACCGCAGGGGGCATTCACCGGGGGGGGTTGGTCTGTCCAGTCTTATTTCTCTGTGTTTAGCAGTGATGCTCCTTCACATCCATTACAAGGAGCACCCCTGGTTCTCCTGACCTTCCCGATACAAATGAACCGATAGAGATCACAGACAGCCCTCGCGTGTCTTTTTTTTTTTAACTTTTTTTTGACTTCAGAGTTATTCCAGAGCATTTCTCAGGGGCCCGGGTTGCGCCCTGCCAGAATCCTTGCGTTCACCTGCTGACAAAGCCCAGCTCTGTTCTTTTCACCTGTTCTTGTTTACCCCACGTCACTGCTGTCATATTGCTGTTGTCCAAGCTTTTCTGTGTTCAGCAGAGTGACATGTTGCTTAAAAAAGCCACCCAACAACGTCCCCCCCATGACAGAATACCTTTTCATCTCTCTGGAAAACCTGAAGTGTAAGCAATAGCCGGTTTTGATTGCCTCCTTTTCTCATCACACTCTCCGGTGTCGAATGTCCCGCTCTTCTTTCCGCCACATCCTTAAGGGGTCGACATGGTTAGCAGTGAAAGCTAATCTGAGTCTCAGGTCCATCCCCAAATACCCGGGTGACGCCGGTCCCTGGAAGGAAGCAGGTAAATTATTGATGTACGGAACTTTATTATGTAAATGCTGCGATGCCACCGGTCGCACGTGACACCTTATCCTCCCTGTTAAGCGATAACAAGATAAAGGACGGCGATTCCAGCGAAGGCTTTGTTTGTGGAGGGAAATGGCTGAGAAGGAGAGGAGGGGCTGTGTCTGGTTTCAGCAGCTGAAGTTAGGGAGGCAGCAGAAGCAAAGGTGAAGGAGGAGGATTTAGATCATAGCGAAAAATGCAGCTTTCCCAGAAAAGTGGGCTGAATTTCTATGAAAACTTTTGTCATACTTTTAGCAGAAAGTCCTGCTGACAAGCATCCATTAGATATTTGGTCACTACAGGGGGATAAGTGGGACCACGGTGCTCACAGCCACAGCTCTTACACTTGGAGCAATGAACGTCGCCAGGCGGACGGCAGTTCAATGTGTCGTAATTCAAATTCTCTTCTGCTGTCTTTGCACCCAATTTTTATTCCTCACACGTTCATACCTCCAAGTCAAACCTCACTTGCTGCTGTATTTTCATGCTGCCAACCCCAATTTTGCATTCTGTGGTCTGCAACTTGTCTCACTAAGCCCATGAGTGTGTTTAACAAGTGTGCACATCTATTGTTTTTTTTGAAAATATTACATTTTTATGCTGTAGATGGGATGGGAACCATAGTGAGAAAAACCTTCATAAGCAATCTGGCAGCATTATACCCTGTCCAGCCAAAAAATAAAGTCGCGCACTAATATTTTGTGGGACCGCCTTAAGCTTTCATTACGGCACACATTCGCCGTGGCATTGTTTCAATAAGCTTATGCAACATCACAACATTTATTTCCGTCCAGAGTTGCATTCATTTTTCGCCAAGATCTCGTATCGATGACGGGAAAGTCGGACCGCTGCGTAAAGTCTTCTCCAGCACATCCCAAAGAGGTCTGGACTCTGTGGTGGCCAATCCATGTGTGAAAATTATGTCTCTCTCATGCTTCCTGAAGCACTCTTTCACCATTTGAGCCCCATGAATCTTGGCATTGCCATCTTGGAAGAAAAAATCCATTGATGGAAAAACTTGGTCATTCAGTACATTCAGGGAGTCAGCTCACCTCATTTTTTGGGCACATAACGTTGCTGAACCCAGACCTGACCAACTGAAGCAACCCCACATCAGAACACTAACTTAAATCAAGGAGGGGACTATTTTTGGCCGAGCGGTGTAATATTCTGCATGTCTGGGCACCACAGTGACGCAGCAAAGAACGCTGATGCTTCACAGCGCCCGGGCTGTGGGGTTGGACAGGGGTTTGAATCCAGCTTGGTATGAGTGGAGTTTGTAGGTTCTCCCTATGTATGGGATTCCTTCCACAGTCCACAGACAGGTGATTTGGGAGACTCTGAACTGCTTGTGTGTGTGTGTGAGTGTGAGTGTGAGTGTGAGTGTGAGTGTGAGTGAGAGAGAGAGAGAGAGAGAGAGAGAGAGAGAGAGAGAGAGTGTGAGTGTGAGTGAGAGAGAGAGAGAGAGAGAGAGAGAGAGAGAAACTGCCCTAAAGTGGGCTGGTTTCCCATCTGGGTGCACTGTGTTTCATACCCCCTGCTTCTGGGATGGACACCAGACCACTGTAGATTTGCTTTGCGCTTTTATTGCTAGTGGATGGATAGATAATATATTTCTGCCTGCCTTTTTGTTTCCCTGCGTCCAGGGTTTTTTCCGCAGGAGTGTTCAGAAGAACATGGTCTACACATGTCACCGAGACAACAACTGCACCATCAACAAGGTGACCAGGAACCGGTGCCAGCATTGTCGCCTGCAGAGGTGCTTCTTGGTGGGCATGTGCAAAGAGTGTGAGTCTGCCCAGGTTTTCATCGGCTTCCCTGCGATGCCAAAGCCATTTGGATATCAAATCACAGAACTCAACCCCCCCCACACACAGTTTTGTCCCATGAGCCAGACACGAACGTGCTGCCGCATATTCTTGTGAACAGAACTAGGTTTTATCTCGCATGGAAGCGCAGGTATCTTTGCAAGAGCAACGCCGCTGGTCCCCATGGACCACGCTTTACCAGTGTTGTCGACTGAGAGGATCAACAGGTACTTCATGCAAATAATGTGCAAATTCTTAGAGCCACAAGAAGCTGTAAGTAGGTCAGAAAATCTCTGGATTTTGTGAAGGAAACAACACCGCCATCACTTCAGCTCACATGACATCAGATCGTGCACAGAATGCATTTCATACACTGGTGGCAAACATTATTGTAGAGCTAAACTTATCATGAGCTGCAAGGGATGCTTTGTGTTTCCTAAAGGTGTGTGTGGGTTTTTTTTTTTTTTAAATTTTTAAATTTTATTTTTTTTTTTGCTAATGCTTTTATATGTGTCCTGAGGGTGCATAAATACAGTCAGCTTTTCATGTATGCATTATGGCAAATCATATGTGATGGTCTAAGTTTCTGTCATTTTTTTCTAGTCCTAAATATTGCATTTTATTAAAATGACCTTATTTTGCATATACTTGTTTACTTAGAATGAATGTAACAGTACCGTTAACCTTACATGAAAGTTTGTTTCCATTCTTCATAACTACGTGGCGATGTTATCAGGTGGAACTCATCTGAAGTTTAGAAATTGGACCCAAACAGTAAGCAGCTCTGTTTCTTTTATTAATTTTTATCTGGAAAAAAGTTTTCCACCGTCTTTGCCATGATGCTGAGTGCAGCAAACAAGCCAGAAGCTTTTTATCTGCTCTGTCTGAGCCTCGAACAGGAATCATTGTCACAGAATCTCACCAAATTGGTGGTTTGTGTGTGGGGGGGTGGGGGTGTAAAGAGAAGGACAGGGGTGTGTGCACAGCTTCACACACAGGCACCAGACAGTGGCTGCCTATACTGATGGAGATGGATCAGGTGCGGCGCGCTCACACACACTTGTATGTGTGACGGGAACCGTGTCCAGTGCAGTCTAGGGTTGGTCCATCTGAAAGGTGGAGAATTTTCGTAACTGAGTATCGACACAGAAGCCGCTGTAATTCTCTGTCTCTTGAGCACCAGGGGAGTAAAATTGAGGATGGAAGTATGGCCAGAAATAGAAAAAACACATTAGATGCTTCCCTCAGATCGAGGTATCTCATAGCACATAAGATAATTTAAAAAGATAATATTATCTCATAATTAGTTTTAAACAAAATGAGCCACACTTTTAATGAGCTTTGGAAGTGGAAACAAGCAGAGATGCTTTGGAAGTGACTGGTATAAAATGATGAGATGTGACAGAACAAAGGCGTATCCTCGCTCTCTTTCTCCATCTCTCTTGGAAAATGGCATTAATCCAGTAAATCTGGGGATGTGGATCTTTACCGGGAGCAGCCACGCTACGGTAAATAACGTGGCGCTGCACTACCCATTCAAATGTCTTGTTGAACTTTTACTGAACCCCAGTGCGGCAGTTCTCCACCATATTTACCACGAGGACGGGTACTTTGCTCGGTAATCTGCTGTTTTTAAACCACGGTAAAGAGGCTTCATGCAAAATCACGTCTGTAGGCTGACCGTCCTTGCTCAGGATCTCAGGTTTGCTCTTCCAGCCCAAATATAACATTAGAGTTTTGAAGGAACCCGGTAGCCAAGATAAGGAAGACAAAACTTCCATCGGTTGCATTACAGTAGTGATCAAGTACAGTGCCTGTCAGACTGGCCAGTGGTGGCCCAGAAGGTCCAAAAGATGTCTCGATGTTTCAGAGTTTATTCAAAGTGTCCAACAAATATGGTGTTGACTTTTCTTTTCATTCTAAGGTCAACAGCACGTTTATCTGAATATTTTTGACTGGTGTGCCTTCACCCCCCCCCCCTCCTTCCCTGTTCTGCACATTAAACGTCTGTTTATGTTCCTGGTTTCCTTTTCGGTGGATCATGTGATCATCCAGCCTCAGCCAGGTGTTTGCTGGGGTCCGACGGTGGTATTTGGTTTCCCTCCGGGGCTGTTTCAACCATTGCGTAGCATAAAGTAGAGGAGCACCAAAGCCCATACATTCAAACAGTTTGTGGGATCTTCTTCCAAATGCTGTGCTCTGGATCTGCATGTTCAGTGTCCCCACGTAGGTCTGCAGAACAATACTTTGTTATTCCTCCTTATCCTCAAATAAAACTTCAAATGTAGAAATTTCCTCTTTTTGGAGGTCACTGCACCACACAAGAATTATTTCAGTGTGAATATTGTGTAAAAAAAATAAATAAATAAAATAGTGTGACAGGTTATTTGGCTGGCTTTGCTGTAACTTCAGCCTTGTGTATTGCAGTAGAATGGTGTCCTATTGATCCCTGCCTCACCCTGCTTTCAGAATAGGTTCTGGATCTCCACAACCAGCATTAGCCCAAGTGTTTATTGAAACTGGATAAATGGATGGATCAGGCTTGTTGAACATGAACAATATGTATTAATATGTATTTTTCCCTCTCGTTTGTCCAGCGGTTCGGAATGACAGGAACAAGAAGAGGAAGGAGACAACAAGGCAGGTGGCTGAGAGCGGCGAGCTGACAGCTGAGCTGGAGGTCACTGTTGAGAAGATCTGCAAGGCCCATCAGGAGACCTTCCCATCGCTGTGTCAACTTGGCAAGTATACCACGGTGAGTCGCAGGCCCCGGACTTCGCCGGAGTCATGGTGCTGACAAACTCATTGCTGAGGACAGACTGGATGGGATCTTCCACCAAACAAAGGTGTGTCATAAGGGCTCTTATTGAGGAAACTCTTGCTCTTTAAAAAAAAAGCTAATGAACGGCAATTTTGTGGGAGGATTATAGGTTGTGCAAAATTGCAGAGCACAGTGTTAGGAATCTGAAAAGCTCAGTCTCTACACATTACTGATGAGAGCCAGCAGGCAGTTCCCAGCTTATTTGTCAGTATAAGGACAGCAACAACAACATTTATTTGTATAGTACCTTTCATACAGTGGTTTGTAGCTCAAAGTGCTTTACAAGGTGAAAGAGACAACAATAAGAAAGAAACAGTAGACAAGCGTAAAGAGAAAATGGTAAATGGGGAATAATGAAAGACAGAGTAGATCAGTTGAGTTATACCAGTATACAGCACTAACAGTACTTGTATACTAAAGTAAACAAGTTTAATAGTTTTAATCATCATCCGTTTTACACAGGTTTTGCAGGAAAACAGGGTTGGTCATTTTCCTCCAAATGTCGCATCTCCAAAATTGCCTTTCTTGTGTATCCTAAGATGTGAAGTCCTTCATTTTCATATTTACGGTAACCTCATGTATCCATTTCTTCTCTGGCCTGCTGCTTAGACATCTCCTGTCAGCAGTTATGGAGATACACTTTTTAACCCAGTCATGTGTGTCCTTGACCATACCAGCGAAATTTCCCCCTGCATGAAACCAACCCAGTGGACTCAGCACCTGATCTGTCCCACAGATTCTTGCTTCTGCTTGTATCTTCTAACAATATGTCACACATTCACCACATCATTCTCAGTTCAACCCTCTCTAATTTCCTCAAGTTCTTGGCCTTTAGCACCCACATCTCACTACCATACAGCATGCATGTTCTGAGGCGACTGAGTAAAGTTTTCCCTTCATTTTCAGGGATGTTGCCTTCAACTTAAGCAATGTATGTAAATCCTTACATTTTTTCCACCCACACCTTATTCTTGTCATGACTGCTAGATCTGCTACACTTGCTGAGCTCAGCATGTCACCAAGGTAGCAAATCCTTTCAACTTGTTCCAGCCTCCCTTGTTTGCCAGTGACAGAATTTCTGGTGTCATTGGGAGTTGTTTGTGTACTGGCGCTACAGCTCCTGTAAATGAACGATGAGCTGACCTTCAGAAAATTGCCCTGCAGCCACTGCATTTAGTGTGCACCCACTTTTGACACTTTGCCTTTACGGAGTTCTTGTCTACTCCTTCACCACATACACTGCACGGTGACTTACATGACTCCTCTCCTCCATGCGGCTTCTTCCCTACTTCCGTCACCTTTGGTTTTTCCTGCATTCATTTTAAACCCATTTCACCCATCCTAGCCCTCCACTAATAAACCTTCTCTATAAGCTGCTCCTCACTGTCAACTATCAGGTCCAGGTTGTCCACATGCACAACTCCTGTGCATCTGCAAATTCCATGATCCTTTCTCCTAACTGCGTCCACCAGGTACACCTTCCAACCTGTCACTGGTGGAACAGATAAAAGGTGTGGAGTTGATTCCAGCTGTTGAATTTGAATTTGGAAGCCGTCCATAGGAATCTGTGGTCCAAAGAAGTATCAGTGCAAGTGGAGGCCATCATTAGGCTTAAAAAACAAAAGAAACCTATCAGAGAACTAGCAAAAACTTTAGGAGTGGCCAAATAAACAATTTGGTACATTCTTAAAAAGAAGGAATGTACCCGTGAACTCAGCAACACCAAAAGACCTGGAAAACCATGGAAGACAACTAAAGTGGATAATCGCAGAATTCTTTCCTTGGTGAAGAAAAACCCCTTCACAACATCTAGCCAAGTCGAGAACACTCTCGAGGAGGCTGGCGTATCACTGTCAAAGTCTACAATCAAGAGGTGCCTTCGTGAATGTAAATGCAGAGGGTTTACTGCAAGGTGGAAACCAGTGGTAACACTCAAGAACAGAAATGCTGGATTAGACTTTGCTAGAAAACATCTAAAAAAAAAACCTGCCCAGTTCTGGAACCAGATTCTTTGGACAGATGAAACCAAGAGTAAATTGTACCAAAATGATGGAAAGAGAAGAATATGGAGAAGGAAAGAAAGAGCTCCTAAAGCATACCACCTCACCTGTCAAAGATGGTGGAGACAGTGTTATGGCATGGGCACGTATGGCTGCCAATGGAACTGGTTCACTGGTGTTTTCTTGATGTTGTGACTGCTGATAGAAGTATCAGGATGAATTCTGAAGCGTCTAGAGCTATACTATCTCCTCAGATTCAGCCAAATGCTGCAAAACTGATAAGGAAGGCGTTTCACACTACAGACAGATAATGACCCAAAGCATACAGTTAAAGCAACCCAAGAGAGCTTCTCAAGGCTAAGAAATGGGATATTCTTCAAAGGCCAAGTCAGTCACCTGACCTCAACTCAACTGAACATGCTTTTCACTTACTGAAGACAAAACTGAAGGCAGAAAGACCCACAAACAAACAGCAACTGAAGGCGGCTGCAGTAAAGACCTGGTAAACCATTTCAAGGAAGGAAACTTAGCATTTGGTGATATCCATGGGTTCCAGACTTCAATCAGTTGACTGCAAAGGATTTGCATCCAAGTATTAAAAATAATCCTTAAATTTATTATTTTAGTTTGTCCGATTACTTTTGAGCCTCTGAAAAGGGGGGACAATGTATACGAATGGCTGTCATTTCTAAATGGTTAATGCGATATTTTTGTTAAACCCCTTGAATTAAACCTGAATGTCTACACTTCAGTCACATCTTGACTGCTTTGCTTCAAATCCACTGTGGTGGTGTACAAAGGCAAAATGCTGAAAATGGTGACATTGTCCAAATAATTATGGACCTGACTGTATGTGTGAATATTCCTGCCTGTACTGGGAGTTTTTGCCGCCCTATTGGCCATTCTGTGCATTACAAGGCCATGCACTTCTGTTTACTCTCGTGTGCTCCTTGCCCCACTCCCTTGTGACTGTGTTTTCTTGTGCCTGGTCCACCGGTTTAGACCCTATGTTCTCTTGACCTGTTTGTGCCCAACGAATTGGATTTCCCTGTATTAAACCTACTTCACTTCATTGGGTCCTGATCTAAAAGCCTGACAGTATGACTTGATCTGTCCACATTCTTGACACTAGAACACTGAGTCTGCCAGAATAAGGTATACACCAATTCATCACTTACCAAGATTCATCTACCTTTCCAGTGTGTTTCCTGGAAGTAGCAGATTTCTATCCTTCTGCGACCCAGGACTTCTACAACCTTCACAGACTTGATTTTCATGCCTCCTGTACTCCATGTCCCAGTCCTAATCTGAACACTAGTTTTTAGTTGGGTTGTTCCAATAACCAGATTTTTTTGAGGCAGTCCCTGAGCCCACAAACTTTTTTTTTTTTTATTGAAGCCAGTATGGGATGTTTAAGAGGGATCTGCTCAAACCCCTATGCCTAATGCAAATTTTTATGATCAGGTGCTCTTCTTGATGTCAAATCTTACCATTGATTTTGTGTGGCCAGCACTGGACAACCAGTGCCTGTCTTTTTAACAGTAATAAGGTTTGGTTATATGTAACTTTTTATTAATCCTAGTTTATCACTATGGCTGGTGAGTGTGTTGCTCTCTGCAGCATCCATGTGTTTGACCTTTTCAGGATGGCGCACACGCGGTGCAGACGTGTACCTCATGTACTAAATGCAACCACTTTAAGGGTAATATGGTTTGGTGATATATAATTTATTACTATTTACTGTACTTTTGCATTCTCTGTCCTGAGCAACACTGGATAACTCAGCTATTATTTATTAATATTCTCTTCTGCTTGTTCCGGGTAAAACACTTTGGTGTCGTATGTATTCCTTTTAAAAGATATTGCAATTGATAAATACTTAAAAATCTGAGATGTTTAGATAGATGAATATTTACTTTTGGATTTCAGTTCGGGGGATTATGATTGTATGTTATGCACATATAACGCAGAAACCCTGCTGCCACGTAAACTGTTTGCTCTGCTTCGTAGAAGTTTCAGGTGTATTTTGGGAAGTCAGACTGAGCACCGAGGCATAACATAACATTGATACCCATATTTTAGTCTGGTTACAGGCAAGACTTTCCGACATGCCGAGGAAAATGTGGATTTAGTTGTTTTCTTGTTTTCCATAGATCTGCCTGCTGACAGGTGTGTTTTGACAACAGGGCGGAAAATAAATCCTAGCCATCAGTCCTGTCTTATCCTACAGTATCTCTCCAGAGGGCTGTGAGAATAACACCGTTTTAAATTTGCATTATTGTGTTTAAAACTGCTTCAGAGTTGCTCTGACTGATACTAAAAGGTGTGTGTGTGTGTGTGTGTGTGTGTGTGTAATGTCTCATATCAATAAATAGAAATAATTCTGAATTTTATTTTTCATAGTATTTCTCCATAAGTGTCAAATAAATCTTTACATTTGTATTTATTTGGGTAGCAGATGCTTTTCCCCAAAGTGACACAAAGCTAAGAAAACACAAAAACTCCAGAACTGTGGGTAACTTTTACCTGCCCAACAGGTACGAGATCATAAATAGTCATTGTGGGTTTGATATGGCTCCCTCTTACTCTGTCGCTGCTGTACCCACTTACCCTCAATTAATACTGTAAAATTTACCAGTCATTATTACTCCATATAAAGCCAGAAAATATCAGATATCTCAATACATACCAATATTAGGGGACAGAGCAGAAAGAAATATTTTCATACAATGCTGTAGGCGCCACGTAGCTTCTATGCATCACCACATAATGTATAAACTGTTATGGTGCTTGGTTTGTTGGAGCTGAAACACAAGAATTTGGTGCTGACATAAATAAAACACTGAGGTATTTATGACCCCTGAGGCTGAAAGTATAGGGCGAAATAAAACTTGGTGATTAATGTGGATACAGGAGGGCAGGCACAGCCTGACTCCCGGCGGAGCAGACAGGGTTGCTCAGACCTGGCTGTGTCGGATCGCTTAGGCATGAGCTGTGGGTTAAACCTGCTGGGCTCATCACATGCAATTTAAGTGCAGCTCTAGTGTGTGTTTTGCTTATGGGATGGTAATATTTAGTGCTTTTCCCCCAGCCAGCGTTCTCGGGGAATGCGGTGCAGCACCCCGGTGCTCTTTGGCTCAGAGTGCTGTGACTGCTGGAGCTGCCCTCTGGCCCAAAGTACAGTCAAACCCAACTCTGTGGCCTGGTGATGCTGTTGCATATGAGAGCCTCCAAGTTAACTTATGCTCATATTTCTTGTTAAGGCAAAGGAACGACTCCTCTCATGGTTCTTGGTAAAGGATCTGCATCAGGTTTTGCCCCTGAGCAGTACTTGCGTATAAAAGAACAGTATTAGATTATTAGCAGTGTAAAATACAGGTGTTGTTCAGTTATTAGGTTTGACTAAAACTGAGCTAAAATTGAACAATAGTGAATATATATTCCCCTTAAAAGTGATAACAAAATATAACGGTGTTCCACTTTTTAAAATATACTTCATAAAATAAAAGACCATAAATTAGGGCAGAATTACACCAGGGTTAAAAGGGGTGTGAAGATGTCAGGGTTCTTTTTACTGCTGTTATTGATGCTGCTGGCATCGTTGATGCTGATGCTGTGGAGGAAGTTCCTGAGGAGAATCAGAGTGTGTAACTGGACCCCCCTCCATCCCGCAGAACTCGAGCGCAGACCACCGTGTGCGGCTAGACCTCGGACTGTGGGACAAGTTCAGTGAACTGGCCACCAAGTGCATCATCAAGATCGTCCAGTTTGCGAAGCAGGTGCCCGGTTTTGGGGGCCTCTCCATTGCCGACCAGATCACCCTGCTCAAAGCGGCCTGTCTGGACATACTGGTGGGTGCTGCACTGTGTGTGTGTGTGTGTGTGTGTGTGTGTGTGTGTCTGTGTGTGTGTGTGTGTGTGTGGGGCATTTAGTGAATGTTTGTGCTGAGCAGCTGGAATCCTCCGCATTAGTGCAAAAATGGTGGTGAAGGCACAAAGGTCAGGCACAACTGTTCACAAACATGCAGCAGTGGTGCATTATGGGAGAGCAATCCTCCCCCCACTGCCGCTGTAACACTAATAATATTAATGTAAATGTTCACCCAACGTATGTCGTCTTCAGGCAGTCCTGAACATCCGTCACCAAGAGAAGATGATAGTGGTGACTGGAAAGGGTGCAGGAGGATGACCAATTGCCAGTCATGCTTTAGCTAAAGCCGTCTTTACCACGAAAGTGTTTTTGCGGAATTTTACTGTTGGTAGAAGGAAAAATGCTCAAGACAAGTCTCAGTCGAGGATTTTAAAGAATTGAGTCAATACTGATCTTGTTAGAGAAGCACAGTTTGCTCCGCTCAAAAAAGGCCCCCCATGGTGATGGTCTGGTCCCACCTGGACAGAGACTCTGAGCATGTGAGATGTTTATGAAAGGACCTTCATAGGCCGTGCAGATGTGGCAGCTTGTACAGGTCTCACCTGCAAATCTGTACACACACAAGGAGAAAAAGCCTTGTGGGAAAATGTGTTTTTGGTGGAGAAATTGTTGGTCTAAAGTGTGTTTATGTGTCTCCCATGCACTTGCTGTAGATCCTGAGGATCTGCTCGAGGTACACGCCCGATCAGGACACTATGACCTTCTCGGATGGCCTGACGCTGAACCGCACGCAGATGCACAACGCTGGTTTCGGGCCGCTCACAGACCTGGTGTTCACGTTCGCCAGCCAGCTGCTGCCCCTGGACCTGGATGACACGGAGAGGGGGCTGTTGAGTGCCATCTGTCTCATGTCTGGAGGTACTATCTCTCTCTCTCTCTCTCTCTCTCTCTCTCTCTCTCTCTCTCACCTTCATGTACTGCATATATGAGGCCAGTAGAGGGTGTGGTGGCTACATTTGCTGCGTTTTGGTCACAGGTTTGAATCAGTGCCCAGGATCAGGGTGCTTTGCCTAAAAATTACTCCATACATATTGCTCTGCTGTATAAAGTGAGTATGAGTATCCTTACAATGTAAGTTGCTTTAGCTCATTTGCTAGTATGTTCATATTCTTTTTTAGAAAGGTTATTTTTTTTATTGAGCACATTTCTTTTTCCAGTGCTATCATGAAAGTAAAAATTGGTTTAGTGCTGATTAACTCAGTTAAACTTTGACCGTTGGTCCTCTGCTTGGGCTCTGGGGGTTCCTTCCAACTCAGCAGCTCTTGGGGTAAAAGTCTATGCTGTGAGGTTCTCCTCCTACAGAAGAAGCTCTGTCTGGTAGGGGCTGGAATTGTACTCTGAGAATTAAACCCAGCAGACTGCGCTCTCAGTTAGGGAGGTGAAGTGCATGCAACAGGGCTCTGAATTATCTGCCACCACGCCATCTAGCGGACATGAGATGTGTAGCAGCTGAGAGCTGAGCTCAAGCAGTCTCATTGGAACATGAGAAGCTGCTCGCTTACATTTAACCTCTAAGAGGGTAAATAAGCCGTGTCTGGGTTGGACTGTGGAAATTCCACAAATAATGACCCCAGAGCCCAGGTGACTGATGTGCTGTTTTGACACGGCGCTGAAATGCTGCTGCAGACCGTCAGGATCTTGAAGAGCCCACCAAGGTGGACAAGCTGCAGGAGCCTCTGCTGGAGGCGCTGAAGATCTACATCCGCAAGCGGAGGCCTAGCAAGCCACATCTGTTCCCCAAGATCCTCATGAAGATCACAGACCTACGCAGCATCAGCGCTAAAGGTGAAACATGGGGGGTAACTGGCTGGTTAGAACCTGAACGTGACCCAGAGTGGCAATTCAGGGTGCGAAATAGCACAGCGCTTAGGATGTTGTCTATAACCCTGGAGGTTATGAGTTTAAGTCCCGTGTCGGGTCTCACTATTGTACCCTTCAGCATGTTGGTTGACTCGGAAGTGCTGTGGTAAAATGTCCAATTGTCCATAAAATCGCTTGAGGTGGACAGTTCAGCTCAGCAAAAAAACTGTGCAAGTACACCTGAATCTACAAAGTGTGTGTTAATATCTGTGCCTTCATCTGGACCCCCTTCCTGAGTTGTTGTGTTTTGGTGGATGCCTCCGCCACCCCTCATCGTGTCACAGGGGCCGAACGCGTCGTCAGCCTGAAGATGGAGCTCCCGGGGGCCATGCCACCACTCATCCAGGAAATGCTGGAGAACTGTGAGGGGACAGAGCAGCTGGACTCCGAGGGGGGCAGCCCTGATGGTGGGAGTGGTAGGGCCAGGGCCTGGTCCTCCTCGCCTGAGTCCACGCACAGCGGCGTCCCCCCTGACTGAAGGACTACAGGTCCCAACCCGAGGCAAACTGCCCCCCTCATGGAGGCATCCCTCCACCTACTAGAAAGGGGCCAGGAGGTAACCCCTCCCCTCTCCCAGTGGCCTTCTGTCGGTGTACAACAGCACGGCCTTGTGGGTAATTCTTTCCACCCTGCACTTGGATGTGATTCTCACATGGGAAAGGAGCTTGAATCTCTGCTGTGGTGGGAACGTCCCTCTGTGGTGGACAATGAACATCTTGCGCGCCGTCATATGGATCAGCTTGTTTTATTCATAATGACCGTAGTGGAAACACTTCCAGGTGAAGCTTTAAGCGGCTCTTTATGATACTCTAGGTACAGCGATGGAACATCGGGGATTTGTTAACCCCCTGCAACATTTGCAGTTGTTTTCCAGGAGCTTATATATTCGCAGGAAGGAGACCTCTTTCAGTCGTAACCCTGACGCCAATAGGGACTCCAACCCAAACGCATTCTTAGGTTATTGGTTATTCACCCTGAGGCGAAATCAGAGGTTCCCCCCTTTTGGCAGAGACGTTTTCACCTGAACTACAGGATAAAGTTGAACGCAAAGGTGGCGTTCAAGACCAGCGGTGAAGTTATGGTTAATTTATGAACAAATGAATTGGTTATGGTGCAAGTTGTACCTCGTGTGTAGTTGGCTCTGTGTGGTTGGTCACCTCTGAAAACTGTATAGATGGTGTTAGTTGCAGAAGTTCCATTTGTCTGTCATCATCAGCCCAGTGATCCACCCATCCATCCTTTATCCTTGACCGCTTTTTCCTGCTCATGGTCGTGGTGGTCAGGAGCCTTCCCTGCGATCACTGGGATGCCAGTCCATCACAAGGTGGCCACACACACACAGTCACACACTATAGGCAGTTAATAGTGACCAATAAACTTGAAACACATGTCTTTGGACTGTGGGAGGAAACCCACACAGAACCCATGCAGCCTGAGCCGGATTCAAACAGTACAGGGATTCTTTTATCCAAAAAAAAAAACATGGTATTAAAAACTCCTGATGATGACAACATAAGATGTTGGAGACATCGGGCCCGACTGGTGGTTGAAACAACATGCAGGGGTTGTGTGGCAGTATGACGTCACAGAAGCAATAGTTCATGGAATTAAATGCACAAAATGAACTTCTCTTGGACAAGTTGGACCTTCAGTTCTGTCTCACTAAACTATTCTGCATCAGACAGCTGCTGAGATGGCGTTAAACCAGGCACTTCCACATAAACTGTATGCTAAATTCTGAGAATACCTCAAGTGATGAGATTCTGTAAAGATAATAGGTCATTATTCTGTCTTCCATTCAGTATTTACCTAAATAGTTTTTTTACTTTAATTATTGAGCAGTTTTTATCCATTTTTTTGCAAAAAAACCTGTTAGTCAGCCATGTATTTAAAACACCTACAAGTCTACAGATGTGCTATAGTACATTTTCACTTAATAAAAACACTGACTCTTTCCTGATCCTATGGCAGTAAGACCAGCCAGCGTCACATTGTCACTTTGTCACACCATTTGTCACGGCAGGGGGGGGGGGGGGGCGTGAATCTGTCACTGCACCCCCTCCTCAGCTACAAACTCCGGGTACCCAAAGTCTGTTCAGATCTAAAGTCAACGCAGTTTATAGCTGCGATAAACGGAAAAACAGATTGCAAGACTTTTGTTTAAAAATGCTTTAAAAATATTCCGATTTGATGTTCTGCTGGCTGTGCATTTTCCACTGACACTTGTTTGTACTGACAATACGTTTTATGTCCTTCCTCCGTTTACCGTTGTCGAAGTAATGAAATATTTATTTTTAACTGATACGCACGTACAGGTTATTTTTCATTGCATCCGTGTGGAGACACAAAAATGTGAACAGTGGCGACGTGTATATGCGATAAATTGCATGTAGCTGTAGTGACGTAACTAAACTTTTAAGTTTTTTGTTCTTTTACCACCGGCATCTTAATAACCCAATAATGCATGTTGTGTTCCAGCATTTTCTATTGGTGATGAATGAAATAAGATTGTTTAGATCGGATTTTTTGGAAGGTTCTGTATGTGAGTTGACGGTGATTTAATGACGTACAAAATTGCTCTCTATGATGCAGCACTTTGTACCTGACAGGGTGGGGGTGGCGGAGGAGGAAGTCAAAGGCGAGGGTGTCAAAAGCTCTGTCCTTTTTCATCATCTGTGGCCATCCCTCCTCCTTGTTGTTCTACAAATAATGACACATGTACATGATGTAAATATAGCAAGCTGCCGCTGACTGTTTTGGAAAAGGGGGTTAATAGTGTAGTTATTGCCAGACAGGACCACAGGACAAACTAGAATTTAGTTATCTAAGGTTAGACCAAGTTAAGCAGTTTTCATCCTGTGTAAACGCTGGCCCGCAAATAATTTGAAGCTCCGTAATCGGAGCCGCCCTTTGTCGGCTGAGCAAGCGCAGCCCAAGAAAAAATTTATCATGAATGTAACATTAAACTAGTAAATGGTTTACTTAAGCAAGGATTTTTCACTTCAAATTACGCGTGAATGTAACCCCTGTGCAACCTTCACTGTGTTTGTTAAAATGCAGTAAAATTGTAAATATTCTCTTTTAAGACACAAATTCACTCTTAATGAATTAAATGAACGATTTCTAATAATAAGTAAGAATAATTATCGCTGGGGACAGGCGTGTTTCGGAAGTACGCGTGTGTGTGAATATCTCCAGCATTCAGCCCTTCGTGGTTCATCCCATGGAGGACCAGGAGTGCCATGTAAAAGACAAATGAGTAATGCATTAACGTTGGAAACAAATTGATAAAGAAAGCAAATAATCAAGTAAATGGGAAAAGAATTAAATGGGATGGGATGACAAAGAGTTCCAGCTCATCCAGTGCATTGTGCAGCACTGTGATTTACACGGTGCAGTTCTCGTGTTCAGTACTTTAGGTTGTAGCCTGGTTGTCTGGGCTCTATTTTTATTGATCAATTTAGAGGATTAAAGGAGCTTTTTCAAGACTCTTGCTGTGGCTAAATAACCACTCCATCACTTTAAACAAGATTCTCCCTGTTTAATGGGGCCGAGGACCGAAAAATGGAAGGGGGGGGACTTGGGTTAAAAAAGAAAATATTCATAATCAAATTGCTAAGGCAACAAAACAGCATGAAGGGAATAAGCATATAAATAATATGTAGGTTTAATAAGGGTAAATCACCGACTACTGCATGCAAAATATGTGCAAGCAGAGCACTTTCTGCAACATTAGTCAATAAATATTTGCATTTTGTGAGGAAACAAGCAAATGAGTGTAAAGTGCTGCCACATCTACCCTGAGATTTCAGCAAAGAACAGTGCTTATAGGACACCGGTTAATATAAAACATAATATTCTCATAATATTGTGAAGATAGGAAAATACAGTAGCATCCACTCATCTGAATAATATGTGCAATACCAGTGAAAAACCTGCACTCTCCGAAAAAGAAGGAATAAAAACACGTTTACAACGAAGAGGCCGCGTATTCGCTCCGGAGGAACAGCAAATTTCTACGATAAAAAAACTCATGTTGATGTTGCAGTGCAGATGCTGAGGAAAGCACACCGGAGAGCCCAAAGCACTTCAGGGATTTCAGACAAATGTATGCAAAGTTGGCGAAAAACAAAAAGACCTCCTGCTGCATTCGAGCAGTTCCGGTGTTTGGGTTTTATGTGCGTATGTGTCCAGTTGTTTAATCGGATGTGGAATGCCATGCGCAGACACACAAAGGTAAAGCTGCGCTGCGGTGGGCACGAGCCCTTTGCTAGCAGCC
Organism: Heterotis niloticus; assembly: GCA_018136845.1. NCBI lineage: Eukaryota > Metazoa > Chordata > Actinopteri > Osteoglossiformes > Osteoglossidae > Heterotis > Heterotis niloticus. The sequence continues at coordinate 1,676,340 of CM030903.1, forward strand.
TCAGTCCAGCTACACCGAGGTTCTGCTGTGCAGCCGAGGGCCAAACGTCTTATTTACATTCATTCATTTTGCAGATGCTTTTCTCAAAGGTGACTCGGCACCGCTTGGAAAAAACTAAGTGCACGTCAGCAGCGCTGCACCACGGCGCATGAATAGCAAGTGGCCTAAAGGTTTGTTCAGAGCAAGAATAAAAACCAAAACGCTACGGTCATCCTCATCTTTGCATTATCTTTCCACTAAAGTGCTGCAGTGATCCAGGATGTTTTGGGCAGGACTTGAATTCCAGTAATGAACTCTTCAAAGTGAGTCAAATTCGTCTTGCCGTTCGGTCATCCAGCTCCCGGTCAGAGAACCGTGAACCGCATTTGAAGTAAGCAGGGTTGCATGAAAAGGTATGAATGTGGATGACTGTGCCTGGCCTATTTTCTGGGTCTTGTGCTGAAACCACAGCCGAATCTCGAAACACCGCGACAAATCGTGCAGGTTCAACCTTCATTTAAGTACAGCGCAATAAGCTTGGACAGTTGTTCGCTCCTCCCGGTGCCCGAGGGGTGATCCTGGTACAAAAGTGAACGTTTCTGCCGCTCCTTCACTGTGGATGATGTTCGCCCCTGCGATCGCAATAGAGGAGCCGGTAAATAATAACACAAGACGTTAATTTAACTTATATTAAATAGCAATACAAATGAACAAATTAAGTTATATTGTACTGCTTGCTGAGATGTAAAAATGTAGTAAAGTCACCGCTGCTAGAGTAAAGCAGAGTGAGGAAGGCAGTGTAACCTGTGTGCTGATGTGCTGTAGTAGCCATTCTCCTCCAGTTCCTCCTCGATCATGGCCTGCAACACAAGACGAAAGGAAACATCCGGAACTTAAAAAGAAGATAAATCTGGTCAGACGTTTTTCTGTCTTAAATGTGACCCTGCAACCAACCATGTTCAAGAGAAAAAACATCTGATTTACTTTTTTATATCCATTGTGTCAGGAAGCTGAAGACAAGTAAAGGGCTTTGACAAAATGCCTGAGGTTTACAGAATAAAACTGGCAAAAAGAAGAAAGGGTATTGCTGCAGTTTGCTTTTTTTTGCAGAGTCAAATGCTTAGAGGGAACTGCATGTGAAATCACTGCACTGTACTTACAAGCATCTGTTCGTAAGTCACTCCATCCCGCAGAGCCAGGCAGCGCATGCCCCCTGTAAAACACGGCACTCGGTGGCAAACAACAAACAGCAACAACTGGAATGCGTTAGTTACAAAACAAACAAATAAATAAAATTGCAGTTAAAATGAGTTATTTTAAAACAAAGACAGATCAGGTTTTCGCTCAGGATGAGAATTATGGGTGCGTGTAAGAAGCTGAAGAGCCAGGATGTGTGGCTCCACAAAGTTAGTCTTTAACATGGAAAATCCCATTAAGTGTCAAACCGTTTAAGAACAATATCGCCCCCACCCAACAAAATGAAGCAAGTTGTACAAAAGAGGCTAAAATGAACACTAAAATGATCAGGCTAAATTCGTTCAGCAGACTATGCAAACCAATAATGTAAACCTTTTGCAATGTACAGTTTCCCCTAAAAAAAAAACTCAAATCTGTCCAATTCCCTCTTTTCTATCTTGAGCAACAAGGTACCAGTTATGTTCTTTTCTTTAAACACTCCACTTAAACATTTTGGAAAAATACATTAAAAAGTCCCAATACTTTTGACCAAATCTTTCAATAGTTACAAATCACAAATGTAAAATCCTCCCTACTTCACACTGTATGCCATTTACTCCAAAGTGAGGTTTGGGTTCCTTTTTATGCTATCAGCACGAACAAAGCTCTCTAAACAAGCACCTGTACCCTCAATACCCGAGCTCCCAGTTTCCAAGTTCCCAGTATATAAACAACGATTTGTATTAACACCCACCTCAGTGTCTGAGCCGAGACATCCTCGCATACTGAGTGAAGCTGAATCGCATCGGAGAAAAGTCGGACGTTGGCGGGAGTACGAGTGTGACAGTAGGTGGTGTCACTGCACCCATCATCTGTGTTCTCAGTGTTTGCCTCGTGTGGCCCGGGTTCAAACACAGTTTGCGCTTCATCATTTCCTTCCCCTTTGCTCAGTGGGTCAACCCCCGGAAACAGCTGATCAGAGTTACAGCCATTACAGTAGGAGCATTTTATTGTTTTTAATATAGTTCTTATTTATTACATTTATTTTATAATATATTGTCCTGCTTCTTTTCATCATTTTTTACATTCATTTGGCTGTTTGCTGCTATGACTACTTGTAATATGGAAGAACGTACGATACGAAATAAGAAAGCAAATGCATATAAGCACAGAATGCATATTAATGGCCTCACTAACTGTTTAATAATTTGGTGTTTAAAGCGCTGTTTATCGGGCTGAAAAAAGGCTTTTTAGATACTTGGGATATTTTGGAGAAATGAATTTAGGTTTGTCGGATGAATCCGAAATACAACACAATTTTCCTTGATATTCGAGTTTACCGTGTTTGAGCCATTTTTAGGACCCAGTTGCACTCGGATACTGGGGTAGAGGTGTATTCATACTCAGTTACAATATACATAGTCACATAAACAAGATGTCACTACATTTTTAGAAACATTCCTCTTCACCACTTACATATTCTTTTACCCAAAGTGTACATTTATGCTGTGTGTGTACAGCAACCGCACTGCCACGGTGGGCAATTATACAGGGATGGAAGATGGGACAGAGAACGTAAGGACTGTACCTTGGACTGTAGAGGAGAGCCCCCCTCCCCCGAAAGACGGCAGTGAAGACCAGCGGTCGGTGCTGATCTGCTCAACAACATCTGGCGCTGCTTGCAGGAGCTGCGCAAACACCACAAAGCAACCAGAAAGCGGCTCAGGAATGAGGACAAATCTGCAGCCCTCAAAGTGCGTCATTCCCCCAAAAACCCACACAATGACTTTTTTAAAAAGCATCTTACAGAAAGTACACCCTTCTCACTATGATCTCCAAGAACTGGAGTGTGATGCAGCATTAATATAATTTTCTCATTAATATAATATTTAATAGTATGACTGCCACTGAGCCTTTTTTCTTTCCAGAGCACAAAATCCACGCAATATGGTTGTGCACCACAGTAATTTTGCCTGAGTTGCGAGTGTTTCAAATGGCCTGGAGGAAATCAGAACAGCACGGCAGCTGGGAATATACAGTCTAATGCATGCGGTTTAATAGTTTAATAAAATAACAGAAAATGTGATTTATTCTAACTTTGACCCTTTGATTTGCATGTACAGCAAAACCTCGATTAGGGCCACCTCCTGCAGCACCGTTTTGCTATAGCACGCTTTATTTTGGCCAAATCCGTCCATCCATCATGTTTTAAAAATGTAAAAAAACATTTTAAAACAACATTTTGGGAGTTTTACATGTGTTAGCATGTATATTTGCTATTATTAAAGGTAGAACCAATCCATTTGGTATGATGGTGCAGTTTTGAGGTGCATTTATGCACCACACCGAGCTCCTACAGTGCAGTTTCATTTAGCTCCATTTCTTAAGGAAACATCCCACGCTACGTGATGCATTGCTGCAGCTCCTTCAAGTGACATGATGGATGTGGACGGGAAACGGACTAGTTGACCTTGTGCAGCTCCATCTTCAGACCGTAAGGGCTGCTGTGCTGGTCGAATAGGGACTTCTTGAACCTTTCGATCACCCGCCGTCGGTTGTTGTGCTGGAGAGATGGTGGAAGCTGCAAAATGCCAAGACTGAGCACAGAGCTGTGAAGGACCAGGAGGCACAGAGGTCTTCTGCTCACCTTCAGCATGGGCTGTTAAGGAAGGATTTACAGAAGAACCCCCCTCACCCACCCAACATCATTTGTGGCAACAGCAAAAAACTGAAGACTGTGTGAGATGTTAGATGTGTTAAACTATTTGCGGAGGATAGGACAGGTGAATTAATCCCCGCATCTGCATGTTTCTGGTGTTCCTGCAGACCTTCTAGCAGGAGTAGTGACCTGAGGGAAACTTCACCTGTGTTGAATATGCGTTAAATGTGAAAGGCATACAAGGGGGAAAACAGATTTTTAGGATTCCGTGTAGGGGGCACAGACAAAAAGATGTCTTTTGAAGCAATAGCATGACCTCGCAAACGTCAGTTTGTCTCCGCTTGGTTAGGTCAGACACAATGGGGTGAAATGCAGGCCTGAACCCTCTTGTGATCCCAATGTGGAGTGTACGGTGGGGGCTGAGGGTGGATCCCGTCTCACCTGGGTGATGTAGATGATTTTATGCAGGAGCAACAGCAGCCTCTGAACAGGGTCGTCGATCTCCCGCACCTTCCTGTGGGAAACGCATATTCCTGCCGAGGCTGTGGGCGAAAAACAGAGTAAACCTTGCATATTACTACAGGACAAGAAATACCACGCTGAGCTGAGAAAGTAGCCTAGTCAGAAAAACTTGATTCCGTTCAGGTAAAAAGAAGGTTAATTCCTAACGCCTAAACTGAACAATATGACCTGCTGTTTGATACGGAAGACTTCAGTACTATGGTAAAACCCACCACCTGTCTGCTCTCTCTTCCTAGAGATTTGAAGAAAGTTGCACTACAGAGGAAAGAAAGTCAAAAACGTTCTGACAGAGAGGCGGGCGTCTTCAAAATGTCCTCCCTTACCAGGTCGAGGTTTCACATTCGGAACAAGAAACTCTGCGCTGAAACGGCAAAAAATAAAGCAGCATAAATGTGTGTGTAAATCGGTGCCTTAAAACATCGCAGTAATTCAGCACAGTAAACACACATACTGCAGTAACATGTGTGTGATGGCTGCGCATAGTCCCACTTACGGACATGCGTGTACACACACACACACCCCCTGCATACACACTCACCATGCACGGGTGTGTTCCTCACTTAGAGAAGCAGTAACACTCCGTCTAGCGGGCCCTTTAAACACAACAAAATATACGAAATATACTCATAAATACCGCACTTGGACTCATAGGCAAGAAGTAAAATGTTTGGTTTGAGAAACTTTGACTGTTATAAATTAAATATTGCTCATAAATACTTTGCTCAGTTAATCATTTATGTTGAATAATATTATTAGAACAATACAAAGAAACAATAATGTGCATTTTGTACAACAACATAACATTGATAAAGTGTATTCTCTATGAAAAATAAATATTAATTTAATAATGTGTATTCTCTGACAAAACAAGCCTTCATGTTTCTTGTCTGTTCTGCTACATATAAACATCTATTTTTATGTATTTATCCATAATTTTAACAGCCGCAGGTTCACTTGATGTTTCCACAAAAAATTAGAAATTTTTTTTCCAGTTATTTATTCCAGTTTTTTTCCAGTTATTTATCATTTGTAAGTTGAATTATGTGGACCAACCAAACCTTTGCTGCACAGCAATAACCTTCAAGCTCACCATCTCACAAAATGCAAAAAGTTTTTTTTTACTTGAAATGAAGATAAAGAAAACAAAAAATGAAATCTTTGGACTATGAGGTGCTCCTGTGTGGTGGAGGACAGAACGCTAACTCATTGATAAGCCTTTATATGGACCAGTGGGGTCTGGATTGGAGGTGTTGAGATCTCCGCTGGAGACTGTATCTGTGAAAGAAAGTATTATTTAACACTTGTACATGGGCTATTTTTACTGGAGCAACAGCACAATGCTTTCCTGAGACTTAAACCAACACCCACTGGGTTACAAATCCCTAACCACCAACCCACTGGCCAAACTCCAGGAGGGTTTGTAAAAAGAAACTAAAACAATAAGTTTATTTTTCTCTTGGTGGTGATGTTCTGCAAGATCAGCTGTTTCCCATCTTCACTGGGATCCCTGCCCTTCGTGTTGCTGCAATCTCATAATGTGCTGGAAATGAGACCGTGTTTCTGAACGACTGAGTGGTGGAGAAAAATGTAAAATTTTGAACTATGGTCAGAACTGCTGAGCCTTTTCTCCTGGATGAGTTGCTGGCGATCAAAGTGTTCTCACCGAGTTTAACAGGACAAAACCGAAAGGAACACTGAATATTAAAAATATTAAGAACATCGCAAGCCCTCCATGTTTTAGGATTGTGATTTACTCCAAAACTGTGGTGCTGCTTTGATCTGTATAAACAAAAATCTCTTCCTGGAGGACTGACATGTTCACTTTCATGTTTTTGTATGTGCAGGCTTGTCATTTTGCTGTGGCTCCAGCAGCGATACTGACAGTTTCCAAAAATTCCCGCATTATTATTATTGTTATTTCTCCTGTTATTGTTATTTAATTCCTGTCCCACAGAGAGCTTCATCCCCAGACACTGACAGAATGGCTGACAGGATAGCAATAGTTATTAGAGCTCCTCAGGCTACTAACTTCCAACAGAACTTCCCCCTCCACACACACACACACACACACACACACACACACACACACACACACACACACACACACACACACACACAAAATACTGTATTTACAGTATTGCTCAGTGTCACCTGCTTTACTGAACTCATTGTCACCTCACCTGGGGTGTCAGGTGTAGATCTACCTGGAACCCAAATCATGCAGAGCTGTGGATTACCCTCTACTGCTGTATATAGAAAAAGAAAAGAAATACCATACAGATAATTATTTTATATTCATTCTTGAACTACAGGAGCAGAAGAGCAAGTAGGAAAAGCAGATGAGTACACAGTTGATGCCCAAGGTGAGAAATCAGTACCTTTCGTTTCTCCGTGATCATCGGATTGCTGTACACCTTGCGGGGAGGTGTGAGGTTTGTCACTTGAGTGCCTCTTCGTGACTATTGTTCCATTGCTCCACACACCAGTGTCTCTTTTGACCTCCCTCTGTGGGGGGAGGGGAGGGGGGGACAGGCCTTCAAGCACCATTTGTAAATCAAAATCCTTTAAATCACTTCTCCACTGTATGTATTCTCTATTATTATAATATTTAGGAAACAAACCACATGAAGCATAAGCTGTCGACATTTTTTGTATTCAGAACCATGGCCTTATTCCATGCTGTTACTGTTCAAAGGCCCTGGTTAGAAAACTGTTTAGAAAGAAATAAGTGCGCTAAACGGCTACTATAAGGAAATGCTGAACTAAAAGGGACTTTGCGGTGTAACCTGGGACAGTGACAGGTGACGGCAGGTGGCGCCTCCCCACTTGGCTTCAAGGAAGTACTTCTGTGCCCGCTTCCTGTCGCGCTCCAGCTTCCTTTCCAGCGCATGCTGGGAGGCGCACAGGTTGTCTACGAATCTCATGATGAGGTCCGAGATCCTGGCGCTGACCTCCACGATGTCAGGGCGCAGATCAGCATCGGAGGTCAGGCACCTACAAGGCACCTCAAGAATAATCGACCCAACAAGCAAACTACAAAGCAAACTCGACATCTGTCTCAAACGTTAATATTATGTGGATGGATATCTCTTTAAATTATTTAAGTATGAAGATGCATTCAAAAAATGTCCATCTACTACAATCATTTGTCCAAAGCAGGGTTGTGGTGGCCCAGAGTCTATTCCATACCTGGGCAGCACACCTGTCTGTCACAGAACAATCTCCCATTTGCTCACACACAGTACAACAGCTTTCTAGTTGACAAATAAACTCTTTTGACTCTTTTGACTCTTCTAGTGTGGGTGGAAACCAGAGCAGCAGAGCCAAAACACAGGGCAATCATACAGATAAACCAAGCCACTCGCACACACCAGGCTGCCCAGCAACAAAACTAAGAACACCTCTAAATTCATTCATTTACCATTTAATGATGTCTGCCACTCTCGCAGAGAAGACCCCTTCAGCCACCGGTTCATAAATGCCCTCCACAATCTGCCAGCAAGAAACAAATTAAAAATAAAACATTTTTTAAAAAAATCTGAACAAAGTTCATCAAGTAGTGTTAAAGATGAAAGAGACAATGAGGTGACACTGAACGCATGCGGGTCTCACCTTGGTGGCTAGAGACAGCATGTTGCTGCTGTAGAAGGGGGGCCGCAGCACCACCATGTGGTATAAGAGGCAGCCCAAGGCCCAAATGTCAGCTTTCTCCCCGTACGGCTCGCTCTTTACTATCTCTGGGCTGAGACAGAGGCGATAAAACAGTGAAACACGGCGACGTATTCAAATCACATCGATCCACCTGGAATGCAGTCTGAGTGCCAACTTCCCTTTTCTGCTGTTAACATATTTTTATATGTAAAACCTCAGAGTGACACTCACCAGGAATAAAGAATGGTGCCCACCACTGACGTCAGCTTGCTCTTCTCCTCCTTCTGCTTTGCCAGGCCAAAGTCCGCTGGAAATAAATGACAAATAACAGAGAGAATTACTATAAAATTAAAAGATACAGGGATATGTGCACATATTAATGTTTTACCCATGGCCACTGCATACATTCCATACATTCTTCTCTTTTTACAGTCTGTTTTCCACAAGATAAGATGTTGTTCTCTATGTATCTCAATTTCAAACTGTTTATGACCAAAATTAAAGTCATTTCATAGCACTTCCAAGTGGTTTACTGAAATGAAAATGAAGTTATAGAATGCAGCTCAGTGGATAGTTACACTCAGGGGCCACTTTATGAGGTACACCAGGCTGGTACACACAGGTGGTGGTGGGACTATAATGGTGTGGGGATGTTTTCCCTGCATACATTAGGATTTTTAACATGAACTCAACATTGTTTAAGTACCACAAAGTACCAAAACACTGTTGCTGATCAGGTGCATCTGTCCATGGTCAGTCTAATTTCTCAAACAGATACTTTCAGCAGAAGAACGCAGAGAGTCACAAAACGCATATCATCTCAGGATGGTTCCGGGAACAGTGCCTTTACTTTACTCCAGTGGCCACACAATCTCCACCTTTCAAGCCAGTAGAGTGTCTTTGGGATGAGGAGGAGTGTGGTGTTATGTGGTGTCAGTGAATGTGCTGCCAAAATATCTAGAGAAACTATGTATATGAAGCTGTCAAGCCAACATGGACCAGGACCCCTGTGGAGTATCCAGCACCTTGTTGCTGAATTCATGCTCTTCTGGAGTGAAAAGAGGGTCCTGTGGTACAAATATAGCAGCTGGCAAGTGCATATTACTGCAAAACCAGGAAATACAGAGGACCTCCAGTGGGACACTCACTGATGGTGACCTTGTCCTTCTCTCCCAGCATGACATTGCTGGGGGTCAGGTCTCTGTGAATGATCCTCTTCTCCTTGTGGAGATACCGCAGAGCAAGACACAGCTTCATGGGTTCAGACAGAAACAGCAAATTAGCCAGTTGTCCACAGAGGCTCTCAAACTGTGAAATATTTAATTCACATTCCTGTTAATAAGGAACACACAAAATGTTATGTGGCTTTGAGAACATGACAGTACTGTCCACTTTCTAACCTGAATGAAGATGTTCCATACTCTTTCCTCAGTGAACCGCTGTTGCTTCTCCTTCAAAGAGTTGAAATGCTCCCCCAGAGGTGCCCCTTCAATGAGCTCCATGACGATGTACAGCTTGTCATCTGTCACAAAGACCATCGTCACACTTCTGGTGTCTGCGAGGACCACGGCAGATCCACTCACCATTGCTTACCACTTGTCCTGGTCAGGGTTGCAGTGGTCCAGAGTCTATCCAGAGGCAGAAGGAGCAATAGACGGAGTCTAGACGGAATGTAGACCCATCGCAAGGTGGCCAAACACAATCACACCACTATGGGGCTTTTAGAGACCAATAAACCTGAAACAAATGTCTTTGGACTGTGGGAGGAAATCCATGCAAACACGGGGAAAACGTACAAACCCCACAAAGCCTGAACCAGAGTGGCACACTGGTGGTGTTTCATGCTTAGGCTCTGGACCACTGTGACCCTGCGTTGGACAACTGGTCGCTCAAAATGGATGGATGGACACTCAGTCCTCAAGGAATGACCACTGAAGACAACATAACTTTGCAAACATTGGGCTAAACAGCCTCAACATTTAAAAATGTGTTTTATTTACCAGACACTTCTCACGAAAGCAGCACAGTTCTCGGAATAGACAAGAACATCGGCAGCATTTGAATGGCTTTAATAACTTGCTTTTTTGCTTAACGCAGCTTATTTTTATTCTTCTACCACTGTGATTTTTCTTCATGATTATTTTGCAGCAGTGCCATCTCCCAAAATGTAACCCCCTCTACATTTACCATTAATAATGATCACATTAACACAGCAACATTAGAATTTTTAAATATGATTTTGTTCCTCTACAACGGAAAGAAAGTCTTTAAGCAGCTTTATGTATAAAACTTACTTTCCAAAAATGTCTTGTAGTATCGGACAATATTTGGGTGGTTTATCTGCAGCAAATTGCAAAATGAGAAAAAAATAAGAAATTGCAAGTTAGAGCAAATTCTTCTCCTGCTGCTCTCTGCAGACGGGTGGGTGTTGCAGCTATGTGGAGGTGGGGAGGACATGCATGGATCTATAACAGCACAGCGCTGCTACCTGCTCCTTAATGATGCTCAACTCAGACACGATCTTCTCGACACTGACATCCCGGTCTTTCTTATCTTTACCGAAGGCTGGGTTGTGAAGGATCACTTCCTTCAGCGCGAAAAGGTTCTGGCTGGCCTGCTTCCGGACCTTTTGCAGAGACCCGAGAAGAAAGGAACCACTTGAGTGTTGTCATTTGATGGTTATTTGTTGGGTATCTGTTAAGTATTTTGAACTCCAGTAAAAAAAGTTTGTTCTCTCCTTTATAGAAATAGGGAAGGAAAGCTTTGATGGATGAGATCAGCAGTCTTTTTTTGGTTTCTTTTCCTTTCCTCATCTGCCAACTGATTTACACTAGAGCTTCTTTTAGTCTTTTATACCCATTACAGCGATACAATAACCTAATACACTATATGGCCAGAAGTATGAGGACCCCCCCCCCACTTCTAATGACTGAGCTGAGCTGTTGGAGCCGCATCCATGCAGCTTACAAACACATTCTAGATAACTGTGTGCTTCCAGCTTTGTGGCCACAGTTTGGGGAAGCTCCATTCAGGATCCAGCATAACTGTGCCCCCCATGCACAAAGTGAGCTTCATAAACACAGGGTTTACCCAGATTGGTGTGGAAGAACTTGAGTGGCTGCACAGAGACCTGACCTCAACCCCACTGAACATCTTTGCAAAAGGGAGCCTAGGTTTGAGTATAGGGGACCTGATTTGGAGAAAGGCAGGGCCTATAGAGAGGAGGAAGTTGGTTATAGAGCAGGTGTGTCATCAGGAGGAAGCAGAGGGGTGCATTAGGGCAGTTTTGCAGGGGAAGCAAGGACAGTGCATGAATTGGGAGGGAGCAGAGAAGAGGCGCTGTTTCGGGAACTCGGAATCCAGGGACAGAACCTGCGGCAGCATCCATGCAGCAAAGGCGGTTGTGAATTTCTAATGGAGTTGTGAGGAGGTAACAATATAGTAGGTACGGGTGAACAATTCCATATGAGTGGCCATGGGTTTGGAATGGGAGGTTCAGCAAGCACATTATGCTTGGGTGTCCACACACTTTTGGCCATAGAGTGTATCTACAGTCCTACTTTACATCTAATATATCTGTTTGTGTTTTATCTTCTTAACCCTTTGATCAGCATTCTGTGTCACTTTTTTAAAAAACCTCTCAAAAAGTGAATCTTGAAATGAACTAAACTGAAGTGCAAAGTTAAAGTTAGTACAGATAATAACTGGTGGAGCGGAAAGGGTTCTAAAATAGCAGGCTTCAGCAAACAAACTTTTCAATAAGTTTTTAGAAAAATAGTGCAGAATAAGATGCGAGGTTCCCACCTTGAACACACTGCCGAAGGCACCGCTGCCCAGGTGGTCCAGAACGGCGTAGCCGTTGACCACTTTCATCGGCGAACGGTCCAGACTCACGCGCTCAATGTTGTCCCTCAGGCTGATCAGATCATCCTCCTGCCCAGAGTGCAAACATACTGACCGAAACCTTTTCAAGTGCACACATACAAATCTACACAAGTGCAGTTCAAGCGTGAGACCTGATAACCTTAAATTGACCCCCAGCAGTCGGACAAAGAACCAACCTTGCTGGCAGGAAGTTGCGATGAGGCTGAAAGAGCATCTCTTCAGATCTGCTAAACTGTTATCCTATGACACCAAAGACTGGGACCTGGACTTTTATGTGCAGTTTAAAGTTTTCTGCATAATTTACCTTTTACGCGTAACTGTAACTCTGCCATTTCAGTCCCTCACCACGAATAACCACTTTCTCTGTAAAGGCAGTCACACACACTGTCTAAAAACATTATGATGTTAGAAAACCTACTCACTGAAAGTAGAGACACCTTTTGTTGCAGAGCCTCATAGGCAGCGATGTCGCGGACATAATGCCCAACGTCAATAAACATGGCAAACAGCTCTGCTGGAAACAGTCTGAAATGTTGAGGTAGGTTATTAACAATTTGCTATTTTTATTCAAAAACCATTCAATTTTCATGCAGACTCTGTTGCATATGAAATCATTACCTTTTAAACAGAGGTCGATTTCTCTCAACACTGAAGAGGAAGCGTAATGTCCTGAAGGCGTAACACTGTGGGGAAAAAAGGTTTTTGCAATGAACTGCAGATTCCATATCATTTAGAAATAAATCATTGTTTAAGTTAAGTTGTCAACCACATGACCTACTGTACACAGTTTGCAGTATGGTGTTAAATATGAGTACTGGGTACCCGGACACATTTAAGACCTGGAGGGACTTTGGCTTCGGTCCAGGCTGTGAGAAATGTGGCAAAACCAGCTTTCCGATTATATGCACCCCATTCTCCTTTAAAAAAACAGAAGAACATGCCAAGATGTTACAGTGTTGGTGGCTTGTTGAACATTTTCAGGAGACAGTGTCAGCAGGATGTCATCTCTGAATGCCTGCAGGTAAAAAGACTGGTTTGCTGTAGTTTGTGACCACCCCCTTTGCAGCAACAGATAGAGAGGCAGACAAGTCCTACCTGAACAACCTGGTGAGCTGTGCTGTCATCTAGGATGAGCTCCGTCAGAGCTGCACAGCATGCTGGGGGAGAGCACGTGAAAGAGAATTGGGCACGGAAATGACACCTCCAGCACAAGTTGCTGCACCTGCCGTTTCCCTTTATTAGGTGTGTGAGAAACTGACCTGCCTGTAAAGACAGCGTGTTGTCCAGCATCTCCGGTAGGCTGAGCTCCTCAGCCATACACTCTTTGTGGACACGACCTGCAGCGTTGGCGCTGGACAGCGTGTCCACTGAGGAGCGATCCAAAATGTACACCTGCTCGCTAGACATTAATATTATTATTATTATTATTATTATTATTATTATTATTATTATTATTATTATTATTATTATTATTATTATTATTATTATAAGATAGGACTTTGTTAACTGCTGCAGGGAAATTCAACAGTGGAGCTGCTGAACAGACAATTAAAGCACCTTCTGCTATTTATTATTATTCATTGGCTGTTTATCTATTTATTTATTCATTTTTGCTATTGTTATTTACTGTCATATGTCTTGCAATACATTTTCCTGACAGATTAATAAAGTTCTACCATGTCCTATCATAGCAATCAAATGACACATAAGAGAAACTACAAAATAAATACATGAGTAACCAACAAGTAATAGCAAAATATATCAATGAAAGTAAAATGATCATTATTATTAGTATTATCATGTCTCATTTTTTACTTTTGTCCTAAAAGTACCCTGTACCTCCAGCAGAGGTGCAGGTAGCAGGACCCACCTGCGGAGGATGCGCAGAAGCTGCTGAGGTCCCCCCCAGAGCCGGATCTCCGCTGCAGTTTCAGGGTCCTCGCAGAGCTGGACCAGGACCCAGGCAGTGCTGCACAGCAGCTGGAGGTGGTCTGAGTGGAGCAAACTGAGAAGAACAGGCACCCCGTCCAATGCCCTCACCTGGTCCCGCACCTGCTGGCTGGGGCACAGCAACCGGAGCAACTCCACGCACACCCTGGGGGCAGCAAGGGGTGCTGACACTTAGCATCAAGGCATCTGCCTATTTTGTGTGTACAGAGCAAACATACTTACTGTTTTGAGAGCAAGTTGTACTCCTGTAGTACCACGAGAAGGTTTCCCACAACCGGGAGCTCGCCTATCTTCTCCTTACAGTCAGGGCTGCGCAAAATAAGTCAGTTACAATTATTAATAAAGGGATTAATAAAATCTATTTATTTATAAGGGTTAATATCAGAGAATCCAATTTTTTCATGCTTAATTTTTGATATTCGCAAAAATATTCAATTTCTTGCCACGTAATAACTTTTTAACATTTCAAGATCTGTCCAACATTGCTGTTGAAATGAGAAAGTTGTCAGATGAATGTAGAGCACCTCTCAGCCAGGCTGGTGAGGGCCAGCAGAACCCCCAGTAACACACTGCTGTCACGTGTTGCCAGTAGCTTCACCAGGGTCTGCATGTAAAGACACACAGACACAAGCGTCCAGCTGACCATGAAGAGCGTCATTGGTATCACATATCAAAAATGACAAAAGGTGGGCCAACTTCATATTTCATGACACAGGAAGCATTTGAAGCTACTGTTTTAAGGTGAGAATATTAAGTTATGCTTGGAGTGGCTTGGTGATGTGGCCGACAGTACCAGTGCCTCACATCACTCAGTCCTAGCTTCTTAAGTGGATTCAAATCCAGCTCATACAGTGTAGAGTTTGTGTGCTTTCCCTGTGCCCGTTTCCTCCCACAGCATAAGGATTTGCTGGAGACACCCTGGTGAATCTAAATTGCTCATATTACATTTACGTAGTATGCATGTTTGCCCTGTGCTGTGTTGGCACCCTGTCCAAGTTGTACCCTGCATTACAATCTATGCTTCCCCCTTTTATTTCAGATCTATAGTTCCAAGGTGGCAGCACACAGAAACCTCTCCAGGACCAACAATGCATCCTCTCCACAGGATGTTTTCACCACTGCCATTTCACACTGCTGCAGTTTGTGGGCCAATACCCTCTGGCTCAGAAACAACTTTTTCCTGCAGGCTGCTGTACGCCAGACAACATAAGGACTGATCACCACCACCACCACTGACCACCCACCGTGTCTTCATTACCCTCAATACTGACTGCTGAATGGTAATGTTTACATTGCTGCATCAGTTACTGTAAGTACCCAGTTGTTTATTTATCTGTTCACTTACAGTATCTTCATCTTCTTATTCATTCATTTATTAATTTATTTATCCATCTACCACCAAGTAACTCAATTCATCTGTGTTGTCCTGTGTCCTCATGCTGTCTGTTCAGTGTACTGTGCTTTGTGACATTTTGTTCTCTCTTGTCCTTCTGCATCAGCACAGACTGACAGTAATGTAACTCTTGAACCTTCCGGGTCAGTTTCTAGACCAAAGAAAATATCTCCAGTCTGTTTGTTTACTGTGGCACTGAATAAAGGCGGTCAGAAAGTGCACAAAACTGAACACTGTATTGGGGGTCATTCTTCAAGGAACCAAATAAATACATAGATATTTATTTATTATATTTTTGATTCATGAAGCTATACTTCATCCATCCATCTATCCATTTTCGTTTACCACTTATCCTAAGTAGGGTCATGCGGGTCAGAACCTATGTTGGAAGCAGGGGCTCTAGGCTATGAAATTGCTCCTGCTACACGCTCTCACACACACACCCATTCACACTTGCATGAAGATACACTCCCTCATTCCAACCTTTTCTTTTATTTTTGCTTCTAATTGGCTGCCACTCAGCTGCCCCTCATTGTTTTGTGATGTTAGACTGTCAAGTGAACTATATTTCATACTTTCTTGTGTATAACAATATGAATGAGAATAAAGTGAACCATAACCATCCTGCACCATCACTAGGGGCAGCCGTGACTGGCTAACATCTGCTGGATTTATTATGGACCTCGGCCCCTGCTGTGTCAACCAAGTCATCCGATACAGGAGTCAGGCCCAGTGGTGCAGAATGGAGCTCTGTAGAAAGTTAAAGAGCCAAAGGACTAAAGGAGCAGAACTCATAACCTTGTGAGCACCACTCTCAGTAACCCAGGGCCTTTGCTCTTCAATCGCCGCAAGTTTCTGAAAAACATCTGTACAGAGCAACAGAGAAGCTGTTAGAAACTTGCTTTCAAATTAAAAAGGACTTTTCGGTAAAACAAACCGCAGAAAAGTCTTACATGCCATGTTGACCAGCTTTTCCACAGCAAACGTTTGCTCCCCACCCTCCAGATATCCATTGGACACAAGTTCCATATGCTACATTGAATAAAATTAATAACATGTAATAACATGTGCACATAAAATTAATGTGCCAGATATTCAGAGAAACATATAAATGATTAGACTTAAACGTGCACTCCAGTACTTGTAATGTCTTACCATTGCAAGGCTGTCAATTCCCTGGAGCTCATGGAAAACTCTCTGAAATACAGTGGTATAAAATTTATTGAATTTTAGAAATCTAAAAATATATGTACTTTTTACTGATCACATGCATATTTAAAGCACTGAACCAGTTAAGCAGAAATGTGAGGCTATAAAAACAGATATAGGAATGACCATGACCCCCAACTCTTCACCTGGTGATGTGGATCTCTTATCAGAAGTCGGAGACAGATCAGCACTCCTAAGATGTTGTTAGGAAGTGCTTGATGGAACCACTCGCTAAAAGTACAGGAAATAACTTTATGCCTCTAAATCATTTATCATTCATTAAAAATATAATAGTTCACCAATGTATCTCCATCCTTCTTAATAATTATATTCTCAAGTAATCAATGTTTTTCCTCATACATTTTGCTTTCTAGTATCATTCTGCTATGTTTTTCTCCCTGCAAAAAACAAAAAATGCACCAGGAAATGAAACTGGTACCTGCAGACTATCCTGTTCTTAACCAAACAGGTGAAGATATTCAGAAAGAGTGCGCAGAGGGGGTGACCGCTGAAGTCTCTGTGATTTCTGTATGTTACGCTTCACAGTGAGCCAAGAAAAAAGTGAATGAAATGCTGTTATTTGACATATCCATAACCAGCATTATGAAATGGAAAAAGTGCTAAGGGTGCACTGCTGCCCTGCCGCACACC
Source organism: Heterotis niloticus (assembly GCA_018136845.1). Classification (NCBI taxonomy): domain Eukaryota; kingdom Metazoa; phylum Chordata; class Actinopteri; order Osteoglossiformes; family Osteoglossidae; genus Heterotis; species Heterotis niloticus. The sequence goes on from CM030903.1 coordinate 1,693,415, forward strand.
TGAAGCGCTCTAGTTCCAAGACCTCATTGGCTTGCTGCCTGCTATTCCTGTTCCAGCTATTGCTGTTCAACTGATGGCGATGTTGGGCATTCGAACCATTCCCTGTTGTCACCTGAAGCATTAAAAAAATGCATTAAAACTAAAAATAGCCAGTATGTATATTTAGAGCATTGCAGAAGCAAATGCATAAAGAAGTTTTGAGGCCAGCCAGCAGCCTAATGTTAAAAACAGATTTGGAAGCTGAAGGTTGCTGGTTTGGCTCCTGCTCTTCTGTCTTCGAACACAAGCATTACAAGTGAATTGCGTAAATGTCAGCAGTAAATTGGACACATATGCTATGAAACAAAGTATAAAATTAGTAATGAAAAACATAAGGCTTAACCTGAGGACTGGAAGCAGGAACACTGAGCAGGGACAGAAGCTGTTTAAGGCTGGACAGTTCCCTAAAAATGTAGAGAGACATTACTACACACAAAATGCAAGGCATATTTCTTTATATGTAGGAAAAAACTTGGTTCTTACCTGTTAGCAGTTCCTTTTAGCTTTGACAGTGTTTTGTCTTTTCCTTTACTCCTGTTGTCTTGTTTGGACATTGTAAAATGTCACTGTTTGCACAAGTCATTCCTAGATGCACATAGGTATACATGGTCAGAACTATGACACATTAGATGCCAGATGTATTAATTGAAATAACAGAGAAAACCACCACAACAGATAAAAAAATCCAGTTTACCCATTTAAACCATGAAGAAGTATTACAACCACTGCACCCAAAAGCACATATTTTTACTACAAGAGATAAAAATTATATTTAATGAGAGCTTCCAGTTGATGTAGACAAATGACATCCAATTTTTTTACTTAAGTAGTATATATTTTTTTAATTATTCACCAATTTATAAACATTCTGTATATATCATATTTTAAGAAGTCGTGTTTCCACCTTTTCGTGTCACATTTTGCATACAGGTGTAGTTACACAACTACTATTGAATTATTTTTATTACTAAGCCCAGACATTTAATTCCCATAATTGTGTGTTAGTTTTTTTTAAAAACATCAGCTTAGACTATTTTAAATGTTTGAAACATTTTGCTTTGCTTTAGTTTCAAAATTTAATAACAAATGCACTGTTTCTGATCATATTTTCTCAAATTAAATTGTTACATACACATATAATTGAATCTGACTATTTAAATATTGAATAATACAAGTATTCTCAAGGTTTCGAGCTGTAATGTTTATTTGATCTGTTGCTTTAACTCTCCTTTGTTTCTTTTCTGTGTGAGCAAAATAGTTACAAAGAATGAAATTCAGATTTAAACTCACCTGTCAGAAATTGGAAATATGAGAAACTAAAAGAACTGGCAGTATTTTCGAAGATTGTTAATTCCAATGTCCAGGGCGCCGGGCAAAGTCACAGTTGGGTTTAATATAATACAGGAGACGTGAACCATGCATAAGCCAATCACGCACTTCTATCTACGGATTCCATCCAATAGACAGGCGTCATGTTCGCACGTGGCCGTAACTATGACTTCAGTTGACGCTGTTTCTTGCGAGTCTCCATGGTACTCTGTGCTTTGGAAGGTAAATTTTCTTTTGAGGCACAAAATAATGTTGCCTTGGGTTAGTTTTATTATATTAGCCATGTTTTAATCAAGAAAAAAAAAATGTATCAAATATTTGTGTTTTAATAGCTATGTAGGAGGAGGCTAGTATTGATATTATTCTAAACGATCAATCAAAAACCACTTGTTTTTTCCAGTATGTAAGGAAAATGGTCCTTATATTTTGAATTAAACATTGCAGTTTGGTTGAATTCTAATGTTATTTGTTGCATGTAAAGCATTTTAAATAATTAATAAATTACGTACCTGAGTTACTATTGGTCGGCTAGTATTCAAAATTTTTGATACCAAATAATATTAACTGTCTTATTATTTAACCTTCTGTGTTCCAGACATAAACTGCAGCGTCACTGTATCCCTTATTATGTGTATTATTTAAAATTTTAATCACGTAATGAAATTTATTACCACGATATTTACATGGATGAATATTTACCTACATGGTCTTTAAAAAGGAAGATCAGTATAAAATGTTTTAAAATGATCATTTTAAACAGTTTTAAGCATAAATAAATGGTTTTAAAAATATTATTCAAAACAGAGCTGGTGCACAACCGAGCAGCGACAGAAAGTGGCGCAATAGTTAAGAAGCTGCTTTTTGATGGACATCGCAAACTGAAATACTAAGTAAAAATCGGTTAATAATAATAGTGATCAGGTGAATGTTAATTATTCCAACTTTTGTTTGATATAAAGTAAAAGAAAGCATGGGCTAAAGCCAAGAAGCGCTACTATAAACCCGTGTAAACCCGTACGTTTTCCATGCCCGTCTCCCGCTTCTCCCAAAGAATCAAACATTTCGCGGAGCGGCCGGTCTGCTATCGCGAGATTTCCCACTCTACCCCGTATTCACCAAAATAGTACGTATACGTAAGTGCGCTTTTTTTTTTTCAGCCGTAGTGTTTTGCTGTCCGTCACACGCAAGCGCTGCGTAAGAAAATGACGTCATTGGCGGACGCAGCGAAGAGTGGTGCGCGCGCCCGCGGGGCCGTTGATCTCCGTCAGACCTGCGGGAGGATCGGCAGCGATCGGGCGTTCGGTTACAACATGGGTGGGTGAGCGCCTTGTTTCTGCAAGAAAGTACTTTTTAAACTGCTTCATTGCTGCTTCATGTTCATAGCACGGGGCTCGGATGTGTGGGGATCTCCGACGTGTTTCGCAAATGTATTTTTTTGTACAGAAGCGAGCGCGAAAGAGCCATTTCCTGTGCGAACTCTTTTATTTCCTCGCTTCTACTTCTGAAACAAACGTGAAATATATTCGCTCTTCATTACAAATAACACAGAACTGCGCTAACTCGCAGCCTCGTTTTTTGTTCGTTTCTAGCACACCTTCTACCGAGCTTTGCAGCTATTTTTCCGTATAAAAAAGATGAATAAACGGGATTGTCGAGATGTACCTGCACGGACGGAATGGTTTGTTTTTACCTCAGAAATGGTTCCACTTTCACATCGGACACATTGAGGGTTTGATATTTTATTATCTTTTTTATTTGCAGTGAATCAGATTAATACATCGATAAACTGCCGGATTAGCCTTAGTTTGCTCGATCAAGAACTAGCAGCAGAGACCGGGCTAAATTTTACTGTGTAAGCGAGTGCATTTCTGTATTTACTTAAGCACACAGTGGCTGTTCAGTTCACTCCTTGTTTCCACTCCTTATTCCTTTAATATTCATACCTTCGATGTCCATTTCCTTTCACACAGCGAAACATCACTATTACTTTTACTCGTAGCAGCAGTAATAATATTCGTAGCAGCAACTGTTTTGACGCAGCGGTTTTGAGGTGCCGCATACAGGATGCTTCGTAGGTCTGAGTTTTATGCTTTTAAAGTTGCCCTCAGTCTCCGATGAGTAGACACACTTGCGAATTACTTTCCATTCTGTGTGTAAACGTGGTGAGTTTTGGGCATTTAATAACCAGCTTGGCTATGCTTTGCACTGAGATGTGCTGGGTCGCGTCCTCCTCCTCCTCCTCCTCAGTGTCCCCATTGCTCCCATCAGGTTGGAAGATCAGTCAAATGACCTGATTTATTTTAGTTCACGCACTGTTGTCATTTCTTTGTAAGATGCCTTGGACAAAAGCTTCAACTGAGTAAATATTACTAGCGATGATGATGATGTGGGGTTGACTCTGGACATCCACTCTCGGACATTATCGATTGTTCGCAGGTGGACAGGTGGATAATAAAGATAACAGCTCATTATGGCTGTAGTACTGCTTTGAATCCTTGTCTGTGAGGAACATTGTGTCTTGTACCTCATCTTGCTCCTGGCATTCCAAATCCACTCTTTCAGAAGCACTACTGCTTTAAATAGATGTGTAAGTTCATACTGATTTACTGAATTACTGATACTGCTGTGTAGAATGTACTCATCATAACTACAAGGAGGCAGGCATGGAGTAATTTTTCCAGATTTTATACACTGATTTAAATCAATGATGTCTAAATTCCACACTGGTGAATTAAGGTTTCATAACGGATAAACTGAGGAAGCTTCACGTTTTACAAGAGTAGTTTGAGCCGAGTCTGTGCTGCACTTGGTTAATGGTGTTCAGTTGGGGTGTCAGTGTACAGACACAGGTGTTTACAGCTGCTGTCTACATTATTCCCTTAGCTGTACTTGACTGTTCTTGACCTGTACAACCTTGCTGATTGTTTGTCTGTGTAAAATCAGTCCCCACTGTCAACCTTGAGCTTCACAGTTTTTTTTTTTTTTTTTATTGTATGCGAAACTGAAACGTCATTGTTAAAATATTTGCACACTTTGTTGCATGTTGTATCATAGCCTGCTTACTAGGGATAATACTACCATGTGTATAGCAATAATACTGTATTCTTAGCAAATTAATATGATATCTTAAACGTGTTTGAGTCTTCTAAGTTATTTTCTTGCATCCATACTTAACTTGTGCACATTTTAATGTATAATGACATGTTTTCCTTCATCTGTAACCAAAGTTATGTAGGCTACATATCTAGGTTGTTAGAACTACTTTTAAGCAGAAAGTGTAACGTCACTATAAGCATTCTGATTCTGCAAGGCAGTTGGGTCCAAGTCATTCTGTGAGCGAGTTTTTTTTTTTTTTTTTTTTTTTAAACTTGCTCACTTATCCACTGGCTTGAATAGAATGAGATTTAGTTGCTTTGTTTTATCACCATTGTATTCAAAAAGCCCAAACAGGCCTTTTGTCTGTGATGCTAGTTAATCAGGAGTTACTGTAGAATGCCATATCTATTGCTTTTTCCCTTCTCATTCGATGGCGGATGCATTGCAGATGTCTAGATCAGTTAAAAAAATATACTCTAAAGTTGGCAAAAAAATTTAAGTATGTCCCCATTCTACCATTATAGGGCATGTCTTCTGTGATTAGAGTTGAAGTTGCTGTATTTTTTTCACCACTATTTTAACCTATTATTTATTATTTTCATATTATGCAATTGTCACAAATCAAAGATTTGTTGCTGTTGCCATGCAGCTAATATGTTAAGTAAATTCTCAATGTTGGTGGTTTACTTTGGCTGTAGATTTCATATTTCTTCAAACCAGCCATGTATCACAAAGCGGCCCTGGCATGTGTCTAATCAGTGCCCCCCCATACAACGGCACCGTCTGGCCCCGTCACCTTGTGCAGGTGCTGTTGAACACAACAGCGCTTGCACAGATTGTAGGACAGCTTGGCGACCGCAGCCCCAGAGGAAGTCGCACAGCTGTGGTTTATGAGAGCCAGCTTGAGGAGGAGCACATATGCAAAGCGGGCCAGGAGGGGCCTGTGCTGTCAAATGTACAGCCGGAAGTCCTCGATACAAGAAGAGTCAGATGTTCTTCCTAATTATTTAATTTGTGTTATTTTTTTTCCTTCCAAAATAACTACCAGGGTGTGAATGTTTTATTGCTGAGAGAACTTTGGCATTTGAGTATCCTCTCCTGCTAAAAGTTTGTGTCTCCAGCAGTTTAAGAAATGATCCCCGAGTGTACTGTGGATTATTTTCTTATTAAATATTAACTGTATTTCTTGTTACAACCTCTGGGCGTGCCTTCTGAATAAAGTGTAAACACCTGTAATGTCCAGGTGTAAGCCATGGTCATCTGAGGCAGTCCGTTTTGAAGAGGATCTTTTGCGTGATATATGTGTGGGCTGTTTTGAAAGGCAAGTTTTTTTAAGAGTCAAACTTATTTACATGGTGTGCTGGTACAGCATAATGATGTTGGCTTCCATACAGCTGAAATGTTGGGAAAATGTTATTTTTCTTGATGTATTAAGTGTCATCTGTCACTTCCTGGAAGCCTTGGCACTCCAAGTCACATCACTGCCTCCTGCCCTCAGTGTTGAGCGATTAATCGTGTGGCAGATGGGGTGTTAAGTGTCTGCTTTAAGTCAAAGCTTTGAGTTCTCCTTTAATCCACATGAGAAGCTAATGTAGCCTAAGAAGTATTAAATAGCAGCATATTGATTGCAGTCCCACTTTTTTATTTATCTAAAAAGTTAAAGAATCAGTTCAGTTTATGCTTAATGATTTGATGAATACCAAGAATTTTATTTCCATCGCCTACTATGTTGTGAATTTGTATTTAATAAGGTGTTGTGTATATGTGTGGCACTGACTTGAAATTGCTCTGCAGATTATTTTTCTTTGCATGTCTATGTTAGAGGAAAGTTGGTTTCTGTTTCACTTAAGCTTGCCATCACTGTTCTCTCTTTTGAAAATTACCTGGAAAGTGTGTACAAGTTGAGGGCTTCCTGAAATTCAAAAGTCCTTTTAGGGTTTGATGGGATATTTTGTTTTGCACACTTGTGATAGAGGTAAGTCCACTCCTGTTGAAGATGTTTTATGGTAAATCTAGTTATTTCCTGGAGACATTTTTCTGTGAAGTGGTTTACCAGTGTAAATATCTTTTATAATTGTATGGTGTGGACAATTTATTATAATACCTCAGTTATTTTTGATATTTAAAACTGTGTTTTTTAACTGCTTTTTTGTTAAGAAGGGCTAACGGATGAATTTGAGTGGTGCTGAGATGGAGTGGATCTGAGCTTATTTATGGAGGGATGCTGTCTGTTTTCCATGATTAGTAGTGGGGGTGTAGCCTCACAACCTATGCTTCTGGAATAGGCTCCGTACCACCGTGACCCTGACTTGAGTGAGCAGTTAACGGTAGTGACAAAGTGAGAATGAGGCTGATGCTGAAATAAGGTTGTGGGTTTTGTCCTTAGAGGTCAGTACCATTGTGGGTTTTTATCCTGGCCCAGTATTTAATGGCCTGATGGAATGAATTGATTCCCTAATTGAACTCATTTAGACTTTTCCACTAAGTTAAGTTGAAACTCTTTGTGGAAACCTGGATATCTTGGTCTTATGAGGGTCTGAAATTCTGAAAGTTTTTGGAGCTACTCTATAACGTACAGATGTTATTAGCTGGATGTAAACTTTACTGAATTAAGTGCTTTGGAATGCAACATTTGAGGGCAGTGTGGCCTGAGTGATTTTGCACCCAGGCAGGAATATTATTTTCTGATAGCGGTCAGACCTCTGCTGTTAAACACTGCAGCGCTGATGGCTCAGCCCAGCTGGGGAGAGGGTCTGTGCCACACTTGGCCAGGCTACACAGTAGGGTTCTGTCCTCCATGTGAGGAGCTGCTGTGACTGACCTGTTGAAAGCGGTGGCCCTGTTTCATGTCCTCCATGCAATGCTGAAAGCATGACCATACTTTTTGAAAGAAGCTGACAATTTTGTTTTTTGCTTTAAGAAAATGCAGCTGAAAATCTCACCTGAGTATTCCAGTATGCATGATTTTTGGGAAATGTATTTGTGACCCCAGTTTGCTTTTTAGCCTCTTGTTTTTCATTTCAGTCCTGTTGCTTTTTAATAGCAGTGAATACATTTTGTATGAGATCACAATCATTTCCTGTGTAAGGACTTAGCTGTTGCCATTTCAGAGTTTTCAGTTACTGGTTGATAATACAACTCCAATTCTGAAAAAGATGGGACAGTGTGGAAAATGGAAATAAAAAGAGAAAGTGGTGATTTTAAAATTCACTTTGACTTGTAATCCATCACAAACAATATAAAGACAACATATTTAATGTTTAGTCTGATCAACTTCATTTTTATTGTAAATAAACATCCATCCTTGCCATTGAGGGCCTGCAACACATTCTAAAAAAGTTGGGACAGTTAAGAATTAACCACTTTGTAATGTTGCCTTTCCTTCTCACAACACTTAATGAACATTTAGGTACTGAAAACACCAATTTATTGTTTCAGGTGTAATTTTGTCCCATTATTCTTGCAAGCAAGTCTTAAGGTGTGCAACAGTATGGTGTCTTCATTGTTGTATTTTGTGTTACAAAATGCGCCACACATTTTGCAGTCAGGACTGTAGGCAAGCCAGCTGAGCACCCACACCCTGTTCCCATGCAGTCATGCTGTAATACACACAGAATGTGGTTTTGCACTGCCATGTTGCAATATGATAGACATCCATGGAAGAGATGTCATCTTGAAGGCAGCATATGTTGCTCCAAAATCTGTATGTACTTTTTGGCATTAATGATGCCTTTACAGAAGTGCAAGTTACCTTTGCCCAGGGCACTGACACAGCCCATCCCATCACAGATACTGGCTTCTGGACTGGTAACAGTCTGCACGGTCCTTTTCTTCTTTGTTCCAGAAGACATGGCGTGCATTTCTCTCAAAAAAGACCCGAAATGTTGGTTTGTCCAAGCACAATACACGTTTACACTGTGTGAGGGTTAATCTCGGATGCCTCCAAGCCCAGAGAAGTCGATGGCGCTTCTAGCCACTTGTTAACATACGGCTTCCTTTTTGCATGGTACAGTTGTAACCAGCATATGTGGATGTAAATATGGAATGTGTTGCAGGCCCTCAGTGGCAAGAATGGATGTATATTTACAAAAAAATGAAGTTGGCCAGACTAACATGAAATATGTTGTCTTTATGTGATATTTGTGATGGATTACAAGTTAAAGTGAATTTTAAAATCACTGCTTTCTGTTTTTATTTGCATTTTCTATACCGTCCCAACTTTTTCCCGAGTTGGGGTTGTAATATCAAATCAACAGAAATACAGTGATGTATTCTCTTATTATTATTATAAAGCAGTAATATTGAAATTTTACTGAAATTTGTCAGATTTCTTTTTTCTTGTTAAAAAAAAATCACAAAATGCATTGCAAAATGTGTCAAAAGTGTTGTTACAAAATGTATAAAAATACCCACTGACCCTTGGAATCCACTAACATATCTCCTTAACTTAAGTCATCAGCTGCTCACTGATTTTTTTTTTTTTTTTTTTTTTTGTGGAAAGCCTCCACCTCAAGGCAGATGGCCTCTTCCCTTTTCTTGAATTAATTTATGCACATTTTTTCCCTTTATACAAATAAAAGTGGGCAGCAGGTGGCATCGTGGTTAAAACTGTCAGGCGGTACAATCTATAGGTCCCCTGCTAAAATACCCTTGAAGAAAGCCAAACATTAATTGTTCCAGTAAAAAACACTGCTGTGCAAATGGTTAAATCACTGTGAAGTTGCATATCTAAAACTGTAAGGCACCTGAAAAATAATGTCATTGTTATTAATTTTAACTTCATTTTCTTGTATTTCTTGTATTTCTGCTGGTACCTGTCTCTTCAAAACTGCAATTGCTGTGATTTTCTGTGGATCCGATTGTTTCCACCATCCAACTCCTGTTCCAATGGTATTTGATCTTCACTTTTCACATTAGCTGTAAGTATTGAATCTCTGCTTGTTTTTATTAGACAGTTGTTTTGAATATTGTGTACAGCCAACCTTTAAAATAAACTCAGTAGCAAAAAAAAACATTTAAAAAGTTCTGACCTTGTCTCTGTTTTTGCAGCAACAGAAGGACCTGGAAGGATATGTTGGCTTCGCAAACCTTCCCAACCAAGTATACAGAAAGTCGGTGAAGAGAGGCTTTGAGTTTACACTCATGGTTGTAGGTGAGAAATGGAAATTGAGTTTTTATTAATCAGTAATGCTGAAATCTATATTTAAGTATGCACTGAAATGACAACTGTATCCCACCCAGCTTTTTTCATACTGTATCAGTTTCACTAACATTCAATGTGTCATTTATGATAACGTTGAATCCCTGTAAAGATAATTTTTTGTTGTAGCTGCATGTTTTTACTCTGAATACTGCATAACCACAATATTGGCAGCACTCCATGTTATATTGCTGATAGCAGAAAATCACATTTGAAAATTTTTGTTTGCAGTTCCATAAAGCTGGAGTTCAGGGAAGCTCTCTTGAGTCCAGACATGTTTCTTATGTAGAGATGATTTTTTTTTCTGCTCTGACAGTAAGTGTGTGCGATCTGATTTATTGGTGGACAGTTTCCTTTAATTCCATTTTTGCTATATCACCTCTATTGTACCATTCACGAAACCTTGAAATACTGACTTCACTTTGTCAGTTTTTGTTTCAGTAATTAAATTTATAAATCTGTTATATTTCTTTCACTTGTACTATCATATGTAAGTCTCCAGGAGCAGAACCTCATCATTAGATATTAATAGTGTTGGTGATGTAGCTGTTTTGTAATGCTGTAGAAATTATTTTCAAGGCAGGTTCACTTCAAATGCAACATTTAATTTTGCTTTGTTATTTGTAGAGGTGAGTATTAAAAGTAATCAGTTTATGCTTCATTTGTAAGCACTTCATCATGGGGGAATGGGGTTATTCACATAAATAATATAAATGCTGTAAACAGAATGACTGAAAGCAAACAGATGAGTGTGGAATGTGTGGAATAAATAGTTTAGTCTGTACAAGATACTCATTTGAATTAAATGTGCTTATCATAACATTGAATGTTGTGGGTTAAAGACATTGGCTTTTGTTTTATTTCTTGATCGGGCTACATTATTTTGAGCCTAGAAAATGTTGCATTTAATTTTTCACCTCACACATTTCTAAACATTTCAAATTCTTTTTACTGGAAGATAAAATCGTGTCATGTGGTGTTGGAGGCATGCATTTAGAGGACCTGCACTTCAGTACTGATTTGTGTCCAAATGAAGGTCAATTTTGCTGTTCGTAACACTAAATGCTGCATTATTACAGGACAGTCATTTAAACATCCAGCTGGTGTTTAGTTTTCTAGTCATTAACAGTAGATTTAGTTCTTGCCAAGAAAGTTCAGTAATTCAGTCATATTTGTAAGACGTTTTCAGAATGTGTCCTCCTGTTTGGAGGTATTGCACTGTCTGATTTGTCTGACTGTATAAACTTGCATAGATTGTGTGTACTTGTTCCTTTTAACTTTACTGAAGGGCAGAGCCTGAAGATGATGTTGGACCTGACAGCATACTTGGAGTGACTGAGATACAGAAAATTAGTTGATTTGTTCCAGAGTTTGTGCTGTAGTTATCAAGCATCAGGACATCCTCTTGCTTTAAAGGTGGTCCACTTACAGTCAAGTGCTTGTCTGGTCTCCTCATGTTCCAACATTCCTGAAGAAAAGTTTCTCTTGAATTTCACAGGAAGTGAAGAATTGTCTGTTGCTTTATGTGGTCATTTGTTGACTTCTGTACTGAGTACAGGATGAAAATGCCAGGTCTGTTTGCCGTTAAAAATACTTTCTTTTCTGCATACATGGCGTTCAGAAGGCTACTTGTGGGGACAGTCTATAATGCCTAAATCTAACATCTTTTTATGTTCAGTTTTTACACAAACTTCAGTATGAAAAGTTGACTCTTAAAAATAATGTATGAGGGAAGATGCACATCAGTGACAGAAATCAAGTATGATAAACATGTATTGTGATATATTGCATAATGAGACATTTGGTAAAAGAGTTAAAGGAGGAATAATTGTTAAAGGATATAATTTGACTGTTTGTCCTCGACTGGTAGAGGTCTTTGCCTCCAGTTCAAAAAGAAATAATAAGAGGAAATTGTTTTAAATTTTTATTCCGAGCAGAGTTAATTACTGTCATGTATTTGTTCCATATTAGAGTTCTATCAGTTCAAAGGTAATGGCATATTGCTGTGTTTGCATGAATCAGGAAATTTTAACTTTGCCCAGTTGTTTATAATGGTCCATAAAATGTCCTTCGTGGGAAAGCTCCAAGATCTTGGTGGAATTGTCTAGTGAGGTTTAACTTTACTGTGGATGACCATGGTAATGGTTGCCATTTTACAGGCTGCCTATTTTTTTTGTGCCAACGATCATTTACACCTTTATCTCCTGCAAGTTTCATGTATTAAATTTTAAATGTGCTGCTTTGGGAAATGCATGCTTTCCTTTTTTAGGCAGCAACATGGAACTAATAAAACCTTGGCATTCTGTTTTTTTTTTTTTTTTTTTTTTTTTTTTACTGTTACAAATTGAGGAATTCTGCATAGCCAGAAGAGACTACCTATTGACAACAGGTACTTGTACCCTAAAGGTTGCTGGTTTTCTTCTTCCTGGTCTCCTCATGAGACAGGTACTTAACATACTTTGCTACGACTTCCATCCATGTTAGTGATTAAATCTCTGTTGTATTGGGTAAACAGGTCAACATTGTTATTATAAACATAGTAGCTAACTGTCTTATGAATGAGGCCTTACTGAGTTCGTCCCTCACGATGACAGTACTGAATGAAATTAACTTTGGTAGCTGGATTCAGCAGCTCCTGCACTCGTATTTTCACAGTTAACGGGAGCAGAAGATGTTGTGGAGCTGGTGGACCATGTTGTTTCCTCTTGTGCATTTCTGCTGATTTCCATTAATTCCTGGGATTTGTCTGCTCCGTATACTAGACCCTCAAAGTATCATCCAGTGAGACACTGGAACTCAGTCTAACGGCACGTTCGCTTCGCCCAGCTTCTGCTGTGCACCATGCAGAACGTTCCCTGGCCCTGAAGCTTCTGCGTGCACGCACCAAACACAGCTGAAAGTCAAAACAGACGCAGCGCGCTCTGTGCCAGAGTCTGTTCACACGGTGCCAGTTGTTCCATTGAGAATGGACAAGGAAATCAATCAGACGTAATTAAAGCATTTAAAGCACAACAGGGCCGTTCATTTGTCACGCTGATGTTCTCTTTGCACGCAGTCGCAAGTCCTTCGAAGTGGCTGCTTTCCATTTTCTACACCCACAGCTGCTTTTATCAAAACCTTGCAGAATGTTTGCACTGAAACAGAGTCTGTATATTTTTTTCTAAACATGCATTGGTTAGTCTGTGCATTATTGGAAGGAAGATTTTTTAAACTTTACACTATTTCTGAACCCATGGTATATAGATGCCCCCCATATGGTGCTTTATAGAGCCAAGTTCCAGATCACTCCATAAACCAGGATAACTTTTTATGATCAGAGATTTGGCAAGATATTTATTTTAAATTACTTTCAGCGCATCATAAATATGAAACTGCAATGCTTTAAACTTAGTTTTAAAGGGAGCTATGCGTTACCCCTGCTGTTATTGGATCCTTCTCTTTGTGGAAGATGTTTCATTCCATGTGCTGATCTTAAGGTAATGAAAAGACAGCAGAGGATTTTTGCACCTCTGACATCCTGCTGAGATGATCAGTAGCACGTGTACTCCTTGAATATACCACGTTACCAGGGCGCACAGAGCTTTATGTAAATATTCTATACTTTGGTGTAATATGCTTATATTTATAGTTTCCAATTCATTTGATCCTGATTTAGAACCTTTCATGGTGTGTTCTCAATATTTAAAAATTATCGGATTTTACTTTTAGGGGAGTCCGGGCTGGGGAAGTCGACGCTCATCAACTCCCTGTTCCTGACAGACCTCTACTCAAGTGAATACCCTGGTCCCTCACACAGAATCAAGAAGACCGTGCAGGTAGCCATCATTCTTCCCCCTGTTCTCCTCCTCTGCCTATTCACTTTGTTGTTCTCTGTAACGTTAAAAAAAAAAAAAAAGCAATTTAAAATAAAATGTTATGCCAAGTGAAACCCTGTAATTGTTAAAGCAACATAAAGCAAAAATCAGTTTTTCTGTTTTTATTTATATATATATATATATATATATATATATATATATATATATATAAAAACTGTTTCGAGTCTCCCCTATATGTTTCAATTCAAGTCTCTGGTACTGCCATCACATTTTCCCTTTAAAGTGTCTTATTTTATAAAGCGGTTCTGTTCTGGTAGGCTTTCCTTCGGTGTTATTTTAGAAATAAACTGAACTGCAGAACTGATGCTAATATCATCTCACCATCTCATGAAAAACAAAGTCTGGAGGTGCTTTTTGTGTGTTTTGTGTTTTACAGTTCCTCTTTGACTAGTACATATAGTGCAGGTCAGACACCTCACAGGAAACTTCAAACTTGTTTTTTAATTTGCCTGTCACTGCATGTTCAAAATAGGTCTTTAGTAACCATTAGCTTGAAGTTATTGAAGAAATTAAGTCTTTAAACTGCTGACATCTGATCCTGTTGGGTTCATTTATTCTTTGTGTCTGTTTACTTTCTCTCCTACACTGACATTTTGCATGTGTACGCTTTAATGGAATTGGTTGTTTACAGAAGAAAATTAAGATGAAGAGTACAACCACAAGACCACCCGGCCCCCTCTGAACTCAATCTTTGTGTTACAAAATGGTGTTCTTAAATATTATGCGTGAAGTTTCCAGTGCTAACTGAGTGCTTAATAAAATAATAATTGTAAATAAGCAGCTACATGTGAGTTTCTCATGCTCTTTAGCAGACATACATGAGTAACCGGGATGCCCCCTGTAGGTTTAACACATTGCAGATAATGGTTACACCCACTGCTAAGGGAAACATAATGTTAGTGGAGATTTGTGTGCTTTGGTTTCATGTTTATTTTTATAAAATATATAATTGTTCCAGATTTCTTATGTAAAGATTACAATTTTGTCACTGAAGCTTCTGAATCATCTGTGCTTGTGTAGTGTGTACAGTCTTGCTGATAAGTAATAAACTTCAGTATCTATTGTTCTTGCTGCTTAAAGCCAGATCTTTCGCAGTTTATAGGCTGAGTTTCTAAATGGAACAATTTTATTTTCTGAATACCAGAGGGCAATTTTGAGGGCCCAGCATAGTTTGATGCAGGTCTATTTGTTTTTTGTGTGCATTTCATACTTGCCAGCTGAAACTATGACCTCACACCCTCGAAGACAGCCGCTTGAAAACAACTATAACGTACGTGGACTTGAGTGCTGTGAATGCAACGGAATAGTGGAGCACATAGAAGTCCAGTTTATGTATTTTATTTTGTTCATGCATATTTGTGGCACATTGTCACATTAAAATTTAGCTAGCCTGAAGATGTGTTATCCATTCATATCTTTCTTGTTTTCCTTTTTGTTTTGGTCCCTTTAGTGAATACTTGGCATTCTGTCAATTACATCATGCAAGCTGCAGTCAAAATGGCAACAACAACAGTAACTACGTTTTTCTGTATTTCTGGTTTCACCACAAAGCAGGCTAGTGACGCAGTTCTTAAGCTCCAATTGTTGCCGCTTGTAGCCCATGTGGCAGTTGTATGGCTTTGTGCCCCAGTATAAAAGTTTGGTCTCATTTCAGTGCTCTGTTCATCTCAAGGTCAGCTTTGTTGACTGCTCATATTGTATCTACACAGGGCATTTGCCTTGTACAAAATAAAAACAGATTTTGTTGAGTTTCTCAAAGTGCATCTGTATATATTAAAGATATTAGTCATGTATGACTTACAAAAGAAATAGACATCCAGATTTCTTTAGTCAGATTTATCTTCAGTTGTAATCTTATTATAGTTGTATCACTGAGCATACAATACCTTTTAGTGATTAAATTAAGAGCTGGATAATGTAAAGTAATAGCGAGACAGTGGGATGGCTAATACTTTAAACTTGATTTTTAAACAAATTCTGGTAATGTTTGGGTATTGGAGAAAGCATCCGATGGCTTTGGACAAATTTCCCTGGAACGATGGAGACCCATTTCCTGCTTTGATAGACCCTGTGCTGCTTGGTCAGGAAGCAGCAGGCCTTTTGCCCTGTGGTGGATTCTTTTCCTAATGTCAGGATGTCAGGCTGCTTAAATCCCTTAAGAGCTGCTGGAAGCAAAACCACCTAAATTAGTGCAGATGTGGAGTCAGTGAGAACGCGCCTCGCTTTGGGACACTCTTGACGTTTCCGTTTTGACTCCTGAATGTAGGAAAATCCGCTTCCATTGCACCTCTGGAATCGCTTATGTAACACAAACTGAATTCTTGAACGTGAGGTCTGTAGTTTTTTTTTTTTTTTATTTATTTTTTTAACACTTTTGGACATCATGCAGAAATACTGTTCCTTTTTTGATAGTTAATGGTAAACTCAGCCTACAGTGTGATTCTTCAAAAATGCAAAGGAAATCTTTCTTACTGTTGGCGTGCGCGCGTGTGCGTGCGTATACTGCCCGACCAAAAAAGTCACCACCTGGATTTAACTTAGTGTTATGATGTGGGGTTACTTCAGTTGCTCAGGTCTAGGTTCAGCAATGTTATGTGCCCAAAAAATGAGCTCAGCTAACTACCTGAATATACTGAATGACCAAGTTTTTCCATCAGTGGATTTTTTCTTTCCTGATGGCACAGGCATATTCCAAGATGGCAATGCCAGGATTCATGGGGCTCAAATTGTGAAAGAGTGGTTTAGGGAGCATGAGACATTTTCACACATGGATTGGCCACCACAGAAACTAGACCTTAACCCTTGAAATATTGGACCTTATGTTAATATCTTGTTATCACTGTTGCTGTTGTTGTCCTCTAATGAGATGCTGCCTGAAGTCATGATCTGGTTTTGGTGCCTTCATCTCTTCAGGTGGAACAATCCAAGGTGTTGGTAAAGGAAGGAGGAGTCCAGCTTCTCCTCACAATAGTGGACACACCGGGATTTGGTGATGCTGTGGACAACAGTAATTGGTAAGTTTCACGCTCCTAATGTTTTTACTGACAGTGAACAGCGTTGGGTGAATGTGAGAGCATTTTTTTTTTTCTTTGACCTGAACTGGAACCAGCTGGCAGCCAGTGATCGACCACATCGACAGCAAGTTTGAGGACTACCTCAATGCAGAGTCTCGTGTGAACAGGCGGCAAATGCCAGACAGCAGGGTCCACTGCTGCCTCTACTTCATCGCTCCATCAGGACATGGGTGAGCATAGCAGTCCCTCCTCTGACTACTGAACCCTCTAGTACTTGTACTCTGTAATGATATTGTACTGGAAATAGAACTGTCAACCAGTGCCTTTGTTATGCACTGTATGGCCGAAAGTATGTGGACCCCCCCTTCTAATGATTGCGGTCAGTTGTCTCAGCTGCACTCACACCACATACAAACACTTTCTAGACAATTGTGTGCTTTGAATTTTGTGGCCACAGTTTGGAGAAGCTCTAGTCCTGTGTCCTGGGATGAACCGGAACGTCGACTGCAAGCCAGGCCTTTTTATCTGACCACACTGATGCTTTTTTTGTGAAATGGGCACAAATTCCCATAGCCAGACTCCCAAATCTGGTGGAAAGCCTTCTCAGAAGAGTGGAGGCTGTCATAGCAGCAAAGGGGGAACAACTCCATATTAATGCCCATAGGTTTGGAATGGGAGCTTCAACAAGCATATATGGGTGTGATGATCAGGTATCCACATACTTTTGACCATACAGTATCTCACTTCCCTGATTTAGAATTGGATTTTTGGCAAAATGCTGATCAAAGGTATTAATATTTCTGTCACCTGCTGTGAAGAATTATCACATAGTGATTAGGAAAAGATTTGTCAAAACTGTATACATAAGCAGGCACATTTACTCATTTTAAGCTCACTTATGACCAGCTTTCTTTTATTTTGTGCTTAAACATGATTAGTTCAAAATCCACTGATCAGCTATTAACAGTGTTTTTGGAAATGGTACATTTGTGCGACATAATGACTTCTTACCAGTTGACGGTTTTCTTCACTTTTTAGGCGCAGTGTTCAGATTCACATTAAGAAATGCCATCACTTTCAGGCTTGGCATGTAGTTTGAAAACTCATCTGTGCATAAGGTGTTCATTTCATGTTGCTTTTGCAGTTTGGTCGTTTTGTATTCTTCATATTGCAGTTTGACTGGGATTGTGTGGAGGGCAGGATGAACAGGAGACATTCTTCAAAGTTCTGTTAATCTCTTCATGATTTCTGCCCTTGTAAAAACTGCTGCCGTGTTCCTCTTTCTCATACACACAGACAAACACACAGTGGCAGCCACAGGGATTGCACATCTTCTCACAAAAACATGCCTTTCTGGGTCATTTTACGGAAGGAATTCAGGAAACCATTGGTTTTATTTCCGTGTGTTTATGGAGAACAGCAGCCTCTGGAACTGGGTTCTGTACATTTGTACATTCGGAGTTTCTCCAAAGTGATGTACAACCCAGAGTAAACAAAAGTGCATTTCACTACAAGTGAAGAATATTAGGTACAAGCACAAAATCCACTCTTATTGCCTGATTCCATTCTTAAGCTGCTGCACATTATACACATAGGTGCCCGCTGAAGTGACACAAATGGCAGATACACAGTGAATTGTGTCCAAATGATGCTACAATAATCTATGTCACTGTCTTGGGAGGGCAGTGGATCCAAAGAAATGTTTTGAGACCCTTCTTTTGAAGGTCAGATGGCATTTGTGCCACCAGAACAGTTCTGTCTCATTCTGTTTTCCTTTACACTTCATAGCATAGTTCAATAGTCCACATGATAATAATGCTGAAAGGAACAGCCCATTGCTGCTACTTGGTGTTCCAAAGATTAGCACATTTTTATTTTTCTGTTACTATGAAACATTAGTCATGTTATTTAACCAATATGTTTGGGAACAGTAGTGCCACCCAGTATTCTAGGCAGTTAAATAACCCCTATTGAATGGATAAAACCTATTTTTCATCATCTGTTTAAATCTCCACGTCAGTGTACATAGTCACCCAGCTGTCTCACATCCACATAACAGAAGGCTGTTTGACAAAGAAAGTCAGGAGAAGTGGGACATGTAGCACTACCCCGGGATGGAGGGGCTGGACTCAAGAGGCGGTTTTCAGCCATCCTCACGGATACATTCTTTTAAAATTCCCACAGTCTTTAACATTTGTCTTCCCTGATTAAATGTTTTTTTTTTTTTTTTTTTGCTCATTCTGCTTGGGAACATCTTATGTTGTGTTCATTTATTTACATTTTGCATGTGTTGCACAAGAGTTTTCTCTGTTGGAGCGCAGAGAATGTGACTTGGATGGAAAAAAAGAGGTCAATCATTTCCTGTTTCTGCATTTTCTTACAGAGGTCCTTTTAAACTGAAGTGCTAGATTTTTAACAGCTGCTTCTTTTACATTTTGAACACAATTTTGGTGTTTTTGGAAATCACTGCCTTCTGCCTTAGTGTATAATTTCCTTAACAGAAAGGCATTTTAAATATTCAGTGTCCTAAATACCCAACTGATATGTGCTGGTGCCTTTTTTCCCCTGCAGACTAAAACCACTGGATATTGAGTTCATGAAACGGTTACATGAGAAAGTGAACATCATCCCTCTGATTGCCAAGGCTGACACACTTACTCCTGAGGAGTGCCAACAGTTCAAGAAGCAGGTGTGTGTGTCCGTGTCAGTGTGCCCGTTAGCTTATGTGAAGTGTTTCAAAACCAGAAACCAGAGTTGTTATCACAAGTTGCTCTGCTGCAGCATAAATATTTAATAAATATGGTGAACCTTTTTAATATGAATGCTCATCATCTGTGACAGATCTTCTCGGACGAAAAAAGTCTTGGTCTTGGCAGCCTTCGGGAGCAGTTCCCCATCTGTCAGATTTGTTTGAAAGACTTATTACAATGTGTTGGATAATAACCTTTCTTTCTAACCCTAAGATCATGCGAGAAATTCAGGAGCACAAAATCAAAATCTATGAGTTCCCTGAGACAGAGGACGAAGAGGAGAGAAAGCTGGTGAAAAAGGTTAAGGTACAGTCTTGCCCATGAAGCAGGAGGTCATTGAGCCCTCTTGCTATTCCTATCCCAGCATGCAACAGTGTACCAGAACAGTTTAATCAATGTGATCGGCCTAATTGTAGTAAATGCCGGTGGCCTTGACATGGCCCCATTACAGTTATTGTGCTTAAAACCTCGAGCCCTCTGGGTATTCCCCCCTTGCTTACCACACAGTTGCTGAAGGATATGATGTTTTGTTTTGCATCATATTTATCTTTGGCATACAGTTCATGGTGACGTTAACTGCTGTTTTTATTTCAAACAAACTGTGGTTCCACCCTTCTGGATTGCATTTTAATGTCATTGGGCCTTGTGGTATTTGATTAAAGATCCTCGCCTGTTTACAGGACCGCTTGCCTCTTGCTGTGGTTGGGAGCAACACCACCATTGAAGTCAATGGGAAGAGGGTTCGAGGCAGGCAGTACCCCTGGGGTGTAGCAGAAGGTAAAGGGCAATGTAAAAGCTGTGCACTGTTCCTGTGATGTCACGGACCCATTTTGACTCTTGGAGCTCATCACATCGCCTCGTATTTGGCATATAATTTAAATAGAGCCTCTGGACAAACGTAGCACTCTGATGCTCTCCACAGTCGTCACGTTGCTTAACACAAGGCCCACTTGTTAATGTTTCCCTCTCTAAGCACTTATGTAGTCGATTAAAATAGATGAATGCTGCAGAAACATCCACTCAAGCGGTGGAAAGAAGCCTGAATCTGGCCACTTACATGATTTGTATCTCCTGATAGGTTTACCATGGCATCCAGAGAGAGCAGTTGGTTGGGTTTTGAATGCTTTTATGGACATCAAACTCATTTTAAAGGGAAAATAATTGAATGCTAGTTATTTTGCCTTGTACAAAAGTATACATTTCTTCACAAAACATTTTTTGGGGGACTTGTGACATTTGTTATGAGATAAAATAACCAAAGGATATCGTTTTTTTATTATTATTGTTATTGTTACTGTTAGTAAGTTTCGTGATTGAGTTTATTCTATACATGAAGTAATAATTAATGTTCTCTCATCTGTAGTAATTACATACACTAAATGAAAGCTGTAATTATATCGTCCTAATACTGTTTTATGTGGTTTTAATTGTATCTCTAATGTTCATTTCCTGCAGTTGAGAACACTGATCATTGTGATTTCACAATCCTGCGAGACATGCTGATAAGGTACACCCATGTGGTTAATCTCTCAGTGCATCTAATGGACACTGTAATGGTGGATAGACACTAATGATGGTAAAGGGGGGGGCACACAATTTGTGTGAATTTTAATTTGTCCAGAGAAATACCTAGAATTAAGGTCAGCCTTTCAACACATGAGTTATTCTATTATAAGAGCTCACAGTTACAAGAGTATATCATTTGAACTGTAAAATGTATATGTTGGGGTGACACCTTTTGAGAAATGAAATTTTAATGCAAAATGTGAGTTTTGGTGGAGTTCAACTCCACAAAAAGCAAGCAGCCTACCCCCTTCCGTACATGGTGTGGCTTCTTCTGTTTATCTTACCTATCTTGTAACTGTACTCTGTAAAGATACATTTATCAAAATAATGAGCCATAAATGAAAAGGTCTACAAGAAAGGGCTAATATTGAAAAGGAAAACCTTACTTGTTTGTTGAAAGCTTGAAATGATAAAAGGTACAAAATTCCAACAAAAGACAGTATAATCACAAATGACTTGGTCATTTGAATTACTCTTCATTAATGACAAATAATAATTACAAATGGCTCAGCGTTCAAGTGTTACATCTGATTATAATAGTTGCATTATCAATTTTGCCTTGTAATGTGTTATTTTGACATTTCTGACTTTTGAATTGGACTTTCTCTGTATGTTCTGAGAGACAATTAAGGCATTTAACATATTTGGAAAAACAAAATGAGTGAAATTTTGCTGGTGCAGTATTTTGTAATATTTAAATAAGTAATAATTAAGTTTCCTTACAGTCTAATTTTTAGGAATAAATTACTCGCATTATGCAAAGGAAGCCTGCAATGGAAAAAGTAGTTCAAAAATGTAATGACCACTGACCAGTACTTTTTCAGCCATTAGATAAATATGTTACTTTGTTGTAATAGTAGCTTTACGTATGGAAGAGCATAATGCTTTGTCAGTATGTGACTTTTTACATATGGTTCTTCTTAGGACTCACATGCAGGACTTGAAAGATGTGACCAACAATGTTCACTATGAGAACTACCGGAGCAGGAAACTGGCTGCTGTCACCTACAATGGTGTGGACAACAACAAGAACAAAGGCCAGCTCACCAAGTGAGTTTGACGTGCACACCGGGATCTGTTGTTGGTCTGTTGATGTAGAAATTTTACATATTTGATATTTGCTTTTTTTTTTTTTTTTTTGGTATGAAAAATTTAATATTTTCAAATAAGGTCTCACCTCTTTCTTGTCTGACCTTCATCAGACTAAAGTCCCTGCACTCTTGGTGATTGTTAATGAATTTTTGAGGGGATAGATTGTTTATATGTCTGACAAGGCTGCCAGGAGAGATTGGAGAATCAAGCACTCCAGTAGAAGGCATGAAACTGCTTACTGCACAGCAGAGGGGGCTTGGCAATCACTTACACACAGAGCCACAAAAGTGCCAGCTGACCCAGTGTCTGTACCACACTTGATGTTAATCTGTTATGTGTGCCTAATGAAAACAGCATCTACTGGCACGGCAGCTCTGAACTGCTGGCTTTTTAGTGCATGGTTTAATTTCAGCAAGTTTGTCTCTTTTTTTTATTAGACTTGACACAGTTGAAGGCATGTAAGTGCTCATTTATGTTACTCCAAAAAGCTGAATTTCATGCTTGCGCCTCTATTCCTCAGCCGTATGAAGCCAGCTCTTAGCTGACAGGTGGTGTCCACCTGCAGTGTCCCTTTCTGTCTGCTCTCTCTCTCTGTCCCCTCAGTGCGTAGAGGAGGGAGTAACGTCCTGTATAATCACAGCTCCCACAGGAAAGGGAGCCTGGACTTCTGCTGCCTTGCGCCTTTCATGAAATTTGTCCCATTATGTAGTCTTCCATTATGTGTTTACCCTCACTGCTTTTTTCCATTTGGCAAATTTTCCTAAAAGTTCCAGCTGAGTTAATGATTTGCTGCTTAGAATTTACTAACATGCTTCAGAAGCCTATTAACAAAAAGTTTTGCTAGACTTTGCTCTGTGGGTACCTGGTTATTTCACAAGAGATGCAGTAACTGGATAATCAGTGATCAGTCTGGTTATGGGCTGTCCTTGTGTTGTCAATTTTGATGATCAATGCCAGATTTACATAGTGGGTGGCAGGTCCATGGATGAGGGTGACATTTTTAAAGATCAATATTGCTAATCGGGATATCAGTCTGAGGCAGGGGGACAGTGCTTTGTGTTATAGGATCATCTTGATCAACCTGTGTGCGTATGTGTACACCTGCGTGCGCACACTTCCTTGCTTGCGTGGTCCACTTGTAGAAGCCCATTGGCCCAGATGGAGGAGGAGAGGCGAGAGCATGTGACCAAGATGAAGAAGATGGAGATGGAAATGGAGCAGGTCTTTGAGATGAAGGTTAAGGAGAAGGTACAGAAACTGAAGGACTCGGAGGCAGAGGTAAGATGGATTCTTCCAGATCAACCCCTAGATCAGAACCCATTGGTGGTACCTTAGTGACTTTCACTGGTGCAGTTCTGTGGTCATGCTGTTCCCTGGACAGTCCGATGCTGTTGGACTGACCCCTGTCTGGGACATGTTTTTCTGTAGCTGCAGCGGCGCCATGAACAGATGAAGAAGAACCTGGAGGCACAGCACAAGGAGCTGGAGGAGAAGCGACGCCAGTTTGAGGAGGAAAAGTCCAACTGGGAGGTGCAGCGCCTCCTGGAGCAGCAGAAACTGGAGGCCTCCAGGTAAATCAATCTGTCCCTACATGTGTCTTTTTTACCTCTGCTTTTATTCTGTCAGTGTTGTTTTTGTATGTTTTACATTTTATATTATCAATGTTAAAGCACATTGTTCAGCTGTCAACCCTGTAGTTCAAGGGCTGTTGGTTTGATTATGGTCCCAACTCTCTCTGTGTAGCTGGCATGTTATATGTTTCTGTACCCTGTGCTAAACTGGCATCTCATCTGGTGTGTTTTCTGCTTGTTTTTTATTTGTCGACACTTAGTTTTGTTTAATTATTTATCCATTAGAACAGCTGTGTAATTTATACTTTAGTAATGTTGGGTAAGTACTTTCCTTAAGTGCACTACAGCAGGAGATGGGATTCAAATCTGGGGCCTCTGAGTCCTAAGGCAGAAACTGTAACCACTCCACTGCTGCTGCCTTGTGTTTCTTGAGCTTGGCTGTCTAATGACAGTCACTTACTGGAGGAACAGTTACTCAGTTCTAACTGGGTTATATAAATTACATATTTTACTTATTCAATAATATTTCATTTCTCCTGCAGGACCTTGGAAAAGAACAAAAAGAAGGGCAAGATCTTTTAAACTGTGTGAGGAGCTCCCAGGGGGAGAGATGGAGGATCTCTGTGTTGTTCTCCATGCCACTTTGCCAGCCCAGTGCACCTGTGTCTCATCCAGCCAGCCACACACAAGGTCAGCGTAACGTCGCCCTGTACACAGGACAGCCAATGTAGTGCCGTACGTCCACTGTCCTCTTCTACCGGGGCATTTACCCCAAGCGGAACGTAACGCCAGGTTGTGCTCGATTTACATTTTTTAGGTTATGTTTCTGTTTTAATGAAAGGCATCAGCCAACTTATGCAAAGGAAATTTTGTAATGCTGTACAATCTTTTTTTTTTTTTTAATTTTTTTTATTATTATAAACTTTTTGGTTCATTCACAGAACCTCTGCCTCCCACAACGACGCTAAACATTTCAATGTTTTCCCAGCAACCAGCTGTTTTTTTGGCTTCTTTATAATACAACACGTGAACCCTCATGCCAAGCAGCATTCCTCACAGCGTCGCCTAACTAAAACTGACCAGTTGACAAATGGCTGGTAAGATGCAATGAACAGAAGCGTAAAGGCCAGCTTGCAACTCAGGCTTTTTTGTAATATTATTTGTGATTGCTTTGTCTCTATATATTAAAAAAAAATAGCTTCAATTTTAGTATGTAATTTAAATTACTTATCCTTGGACCACGATTTATAATTTTTTTTTTTTTTTTTTTTTTTAATTTTTATTTTAATGTGATCCATCTTATATGTTTTTATTTTACATATTGGCCTTCACTAAAGTTGTCCATATAGAGATATATTTGGCGTGTTCAGTTGTACGTAAACTTGTCTGCTGGTTAATGCGGTTTCATTAGACACTTCAAACTGAACAAAATTTTTAACTGTACTTCTATGAATATGCGTACATGTCCTGGCAATGACTGCCAATGCCATATTTACTGTAGCTTTGTTCATGTGCCGCATCTGTGTATTAATTTTATTTTTAAATTTGTATCGTACAAAGTCACAAAATAAACTTGTGATGATACAGGACTATTTTTGTCTTTGAATTTTTGAAAGTGATAAAAATTATGAAAAAAGACAACTGTTGGACTGGATTTGTTGTCTGAAGAGGGCAGTAAAGCAACATGGTACTTTGATACTGATGCCATTCACCATCTCTACGATACGGTATATCCTGTATAAAGCAGCACTGTCAATCTTTGTTTATTTTAATCCAGATGGCACTACTATAATCAAACTACCTCCAAAACGCTAGAGTAAAATAGTTTATTTAAATATTTTTCAATTATTTCCAAATGCTAGATATGTTTAATGTAGTGGTAACATATTCAGCTGTTTCATTTCATGTTCGGTTTTAGATGATTGAAAATGTACATTCATATTCCCTTCAAGAACTCTGAGACACTTGAGTGTATGGATTCTTTGTCCAAGGTGATGTAGAATATTAGATGAGCAATTTGACAATGATCACAGTAACAGCTGGGTAGTTTTTGCTATATTGATTCAATGTAAGTGCCTTGTGTGGGGGGGTACCATAGTTGGTGAGAGATTTTTAAATGGAAAATATTAGAGTTCAAGGCAGGGACCCAGACTGCTAAGGTGCCCATTATTTATTCAGTGCAAGTTTTAAGTGATACGGTAATGTGCCCCCCCCCAATAACACGACTTAGGATGTAGCGTCTCTGTCGGCTGCAGTCCTCCTCCTGCATGTGACTCAAGTTTTTGACTTTCTGGGCCTAGTTTACTGCTCATTGTTTACTGCTTAACTTTCACCATCTTCTGTGCTTTTTGTGATAGCACTTTCCACACCAAGGGTATATCACCTATTTTATGTTTTATTTTTTAATTACAGCATTATCGCAAAGAGTAAAATTTTAAGACGGCACACGATTGTGGATAAATCCAATGTACAAACAGCTGATTATTTTGGAAATGATTGTTATTCTATTAGTGTTACTGGTAACCTGTAAGTTTTGTTTACAATAATCAGTCTTTTCTACACGTTTAATAAATGACAAATTGAATTTTTTTCACATTAACACTAGGTGAAAAATGTTTTTCCTTTAATCTTAATGCAACGCTGTATTTTTCCATAGTTGAATTTTGTGAACCCTGCTAACATTATGTCTGAGTTTTGCTGCAGTGCCATGTGGATTTCGTGCACCTCTTGTCCTCTGCATATACGCAGATGTGAGAAGAACTGCAAACACAGACAAAAGCACCTAGAAGAGTGTTCACATGAGCTGGGCTGATATGGCATCACTGCGGACCACTGGGATGCTGACCGGTCCGACGCGCACAGCCTTTCTGCTGACCAGCATCCAAAACCGGAGCCGTGTGACCGCCAGCTGCCGGTAAAACAAAAACTGAGCAGGTTGTATGCTAACAAATGTGATGCTAAGCCACAGATACGATACAAAAATCTAAACCAACCCTGTTGTGTAACTTAAAGATTTATGAACCCACCTGGGCTACATTTAGAAACTGGAATACCTAGTCAAGTGTTCAATGTGGATTATTTCAATTTGTGATGATGTAAACAAAACAGTGCTTGTTTTGTAGGACAGACAAGTTCAAGAAATCTGAGCAAAGTCATGGGTTTTTTGATCAAATAACAAGCATTTTGTTTATATGTTTGTGCCTCTTCGCTGCCGCCACAGCTGCTATAAAATGTCACTTCCATACAATAAACATAATTATGTTGGCCATCAATGTGCACTGTGTTTGTCCAGTGTCTGTGGAAAATGAAGAAGCGAACATTACAGTGGTGGTTTCAAATAGACAGGAAATACAGTTGAAGTATTACATGTGTCTCAGACACAGCTAAAAAATATTCTGCAGTGTGTGTGTTCACTGTTTATACCTTGTTTATACCTTGTTTATACCCTGCTCGTCCACAGGGTCAGTACATTTAGGACAAACCGACACAACAAACACCGAGTAGTGTTATGGGTGTGATGAAGGTTATTGGTTTGAAAAACTTACTGAATGTTATTGGGTTAAATGTACAGCATAGCCTGGATTCCTTTAAAAACCTGGGCAGACCTTGTGGGGAAAAGAAAAAAAAAACATCTACGTGTTATTTATTTTAAAATAAAATCAAACTAATACAGTAAAGCTACATTAAGATTTTAGTTGTGACGTTTCGTAAAACATTCTCTATTGCACTCTGGGGGCATTTGTGAAGAGCTCGAGCGTTCAAAAGAATCAAAGCGTCTTAACCCTTTCTAGGGCATTGACTGAAATACCTGGAAATTCAAAATTTCAACCCTTCACGGATGTCCGTTGAAGTTACCAAATACGGACACTCGCCCGATACATGCAACACATGTTTAGGGTTATGTCTTTTGGGGGATGTGTATTTCTGTGTATAGTTAGACGTTGAACGTAGGGTGTGTATGCGTATTCGGTTTAAAAAAATTAAAAACGCGTCTCCGTGTATTGATTTAGAAGTTCGTGTAAAACGCACACGGGCGGCAGCTAAAGATTTTTGTGCGCACGTTCACCGGCTGGCTAACTTCTCAGCAAGCGGCGGAGGTTCAAAGCATGAAAACGTTTCTCCTTCAGACTTCAAAGTCTGGACAACGAAAATGACCGAATGGACGGCAACCGGTGTGTAGGAGTCACCGTCGCAGGCTGCTTTTCGCGTAAAAACGCGCGCGTCTCGCCGAAGCCACGCCCAGCGGCTAACCCCGGCCTCCCGTGACGTCAGCGCAGGAAGCAGCCCGGCGGTTCGCGCTTATTGCGGCGCGCCATGGAGTTGCCCGTTCACCCGTTAAGGTCTCGCTCGCGGCGCCGCGCCCCGGCGTGACGGACGCGCCAATGGGGAGCAACCTGGGCTGCCGTCGGCGAGCGCCCGCCGACCTGAGCGCGGCCTGCAGCTTCGGCCCCGTGGCCGTCAGGCAGCGGCGCGTCGACATCAACGCGGCCGCCGAGGAGGAGCTCATGACGCTGCCGGGCGTGAGCCGCGCCGTGGCGCGCGACATCGTGCGGCACCGCGAGCGCATCGGCGGCTTCCGCAGGGCGGAGGACCTGGCGCTCGTGCGCGGCGTGGGCGCCGCCAGGCTGGCGCTCGTGCGCGCCGAGATCCGCGCCGGTGGCGCGCGGCTGCGGAGGGTGCGCCCGCACGTGTCGGCGGAGCGACCCGGCGACATCGACGAAGGCGACGCGCTTCGCTGCGCTGCCCCGAGCCTCCCCGCCGGCGGCCCCGCGGACCTGCAGTGGACGCGCCCCCCCGCGGAGCTGTTCGCCGGGCTGCGCGAGGGCCGCCCGGTGCTGCGCGTGGCCACGTGGAGCCTGCAGCGGTGCTCGAACGACAAGGCGCGGAACCCGGGGGTCGCGGAGGTGCTGTGCATGAGCATCCTGGAGAACGGGTGCGTCTCTCTTTATCCTAATTCTTCTTCTTCTTCTTCTTCTTCTTCTTCTTCTTAATAATTTGCTCAGATGGCGCTTAGATACAGCGTTGCCAGCCTTTCAGCACAAGGCTGCAGCTCCAACCGCTACACCCTTGGCTAATACTAGTATTAATAGCTATAATTAATAACCCTTTATTTAGCCGACAGGGTCCAAATCAGCTTTTCACCGTGATATAAAATGTCAGATCAATAGCTTTACTTTGATTTACTCGTTTATTAGGTTGGGTATTCTTAGATCAGTGGTGGGATTCAATCCCATGACCTTCTCACTGACAACACTAACAGTCCATTGTGTACGGCGTTGTTACGGTTGCTGTGGTAACGTGGTTCGTGCTTTTCACAGAAGTGTCGTTTTGCTGATGCAGAACCTTCACAAGCGAGTCACTAGTCAGTTGCTTCATTTTGGAATAACCTGCCATAACCCCGTCCGAGTGTGTGTTGTTTTTGTCATCCACACCAGGAACTCTCAGTGATACCGCTGCCATAAATGTGACACGAACAACTGATCCTACATGTCTGTTACATGTACGAAAGGGCTCAGCTGCTAGAATAAAGTCGCTAAAATGATGTGCGACTGCAGCTGCATGCTAAAGTATCTTCTTATGTATTTATTTCCATATTTATCTGTCTCTCCCTGTGCTGTCTGTTCAGTGTACTGTGCTCCGTGCAACTGCATTTCATTCTCTCGTGCATCTGTACTAACTGCAGGGCAACAGTTGAATGACTTTTGAACTTTAAAGTTGAAAAGATGTTAAATCACTGTACCCGGAAAAAAGAACGCCGTTACGTTAGTAGCAAAGTTGGCAGGAAGTTTTGCCCCATTTGAGAAACAGCACCATATGTGAATTTTTGTAGAAGAATGCTATTTATGACCCCTAAAGTTTGACCCGAATGTGTGAAATATGTTGAGACGCTCTTCTTCCAGGGTGGAGCTGTGTAGCACTGGATTGGTCAGGGTGTGGCTGAATGTGTGCGAGGTGCAGTCGTGTGATGCTCCAGCCAGGTCTGCTGATGTGCTGAAGGCAAGGACTTTCACGGCCACTTGTTTGCTCAACCAGTTGGTGGTGCAGTGGTTAGGACCACCACCTTGAAATCAGAAGGTTCACTGTTTAAATCCTTCTCTCTTGCTGTACGCTGATCTGATACAGTTGAAAAACCACAATGCGTGAATGGGTAAATCGTGGTAAATAGCTCAAAATAGCTCACAATTGTACCTCGCTAATGCAGTAAGGTTAATAATGATGAAACGGTGCCAGAGGCCAAAGGAACCAGAGACATTTGAGGATATCCAGGAAGTGATGGTGCAATGATTGGTTGAGGTCACATGCTTGGTCCCTGTCTGCCTGGCAAAGGTAACTACAGGACATCAGAGTAACCCGACCAGTGAAGGGAAGCAGGGTAAGTCCTGGTGCCTGAGCACAGTGAGACTGATGGTGTTTCCCACACCAGGAACCTTTGCTTAAGCGGTCAGCAGATTCACCGCAGCCAGCTGGCAGATGGATGTGATGAATGTTGTCGCGGACGCTGTTGCTCAGGGTCCTTGCCAGGACTCTCAGGGAACGGTCAAGTTCCAGTGATGGGTTTTGTAGGAACAGTGCCTCCCAGCAGTGATTTCACTAAATTCCATCCGGGTGGCAGTGGTGGGACATGAAAATAATGGTGAAACCATGTAAACGTTTAAAAAGGAAAATGCTCATTTCCTACAGTGCCTTTAAAAGCAGCTTTACAGGAAAGATGGGTTACAGAAATGTACAGTAATGATCATTTGCAAAATTTCAACAATAAAGGAAAGGGATTTTTAAATAAAATGGAAAATACATTATTATTTCAAAATTTCTTTCATAAGAACAAAAACAGCAGCGGTGTTCCGGAAGCATCCGAGTACAGCTGTCAGCATAGCTCTGGCTGGAGGTAAATTTGTTTTTGGTGATAAAAGAATAACTGTGGTAGAATTCTTAGTGTTGAGTAATGCAGAATGTAAAGCTTCACATATTTGGGGATCAAGCCCGTCTAATCTCACCTTAATGAAACTGGAAATCCAGGTGCACTGTGGGGGCGCTGGATTGGGTGCAAGTCTGAATGGTGTCACGTTGTTCTGGGGGGGGTTCTAGGCCCAATCTCCTTTTAAAGTAATCGTAATGGACCCTCTCCAGGTGTGGGCATCTAGAATGGTCAGTGGCAACAGCCCTGTGTTCCCTTCCCTCTGGGTGCTCTGGTTTCCTCCCACAGTCCAAAAGCATGTTTCTGGTGAACCGGTGACTTTGAACCGTGCGTGCGTGGGTGTGTGTGTGTGTGTGTGTGTGTGTGTGTGTGTGTGTGTGTGTGTGGTGTCACGAAGGAACTGCAACAACAGATGGGCATTTTGTAATCCACTCAAGGGTCTAAGAACTTGGAACTTACACCAGTTATGTCCCTCTCTTTCTGGCAGCATCAAGCTCCTTGCTGTGCAGGACCTGGTGGACAGAGAGGCGCTGGAAAAGGTATCGTTCCTCTCCATTCATCCCTTCTCTTGCCAACTGCAAACATCTGTCCATCCGTCCTCCTTGAATGATGTCTCTACGACAACTGGCGTCCAGGTCATCTCCTAGTTGTTGGTGACGTGTGCGTAGATATTGCTGTGGTTGAGCATTTGCTTCTGTCTGAAGGGAACTTGAGCATCCATGGATTTACAATTCAGCTGTTATTTTTGCAGCGAGACTCAGACACGTGACCTTCTGCGAATTTGAAGATTTTTAAAGTGTAACTTTTTTTTTTGTTGGTCTGTTTTCTTGTCCTCTGTCCCTGAGGACCTCCCCTCTGGTCACCAGCTGCTGTCTGCAGGCTGGGGATTCACAAAATGACCAGAACCTCATTCTCTATGTTGCTGTGGTCATGTACGGGCACATATTTGACCTTTCTACCCCGAGCCCACGTGTCAGCGCCACTGTCGTAATTCGGGGGGAATTTGGAAACGCACGCGACCATCATTTACAGCTTAGACGTCTGTTCAAGTCGTGGTGGGAAAACAGACTGTCGGGTCAAGAAACTGATGAGGACTGAGGTGAAAAGTTCTCCTTTTGTTTCGGTTGCACATTTGGTTCCGTCTCTTGGCCTCATCGACTCTGCTGTAGCTCTGTTGGCTAAAGGCTTCTTTATCTGAGCTCCAGTTGGCTTCAGGTTACAGTCAGATGCACTTGACCTGTTGGTAGAAAGTCAGGACTTTTTCTTGTGTACCAGCACTTTCCATAATGGCGCCCCCCCCTCCCGTTGACCAGATTCTCCGTCCGAGCCGTTCTCCCAGCAAAGGACCGTAACTGTAGTTTGGGGTCAGCATTCGTAACAGCCTCATAGCTGTATTTCATAACCCAGGGTGCACGAAGTTACGCTTCAGGTCAGCTCATGATGTGCTTTCATGCCGTTTGTTTGAAATTTGTGTCCTTTTCTTAAAATTGACAATATGAGCAACATTTCCCAGTATCTTTTATTCAGTGCAGAAAGCCAAAATAAAGTTCCAGGTTATAGCACTAACAAAAACCTGTGTGCTGAGGCCACCAAACCTGTCTCTAAAACGGTGAAGTACGGCAACATGATTCTTCTCCGGCTGTTTCAGCACCAAGTTACACGGTCAGCTGAGCAAAACTGGATGATGATCATCAACGCATCTCAAACACACACACACACACGGGTTTCAGTCCAGATGTGCCATATTGGTTAAGCTGTGTGTGATGACCTTTGGGGATTCAGGAAATGCTGTTTCCTGCCTGGAAAAGGTGTAATATTTACACTAATTTACCATGTTCCTTGTTGAATACTGTGTTCTTTCTGCCTGCAGTTCCGCATGGAGCTCAACCAGGGCACCCTGCCCAGTGTGCGGGGGTGGAAGGGCCCCCGGGGTGTGTGGAAATGTGCTGTCTCTGAGAAGCCAGTGAGGCGGTGCCACGAGGTAAAGATTCCCCATCCGCTGCCACTGCCTGACTGAGCACATTCGCCACAGAAGGTGCTGCACAGCAAAAACGCTGTATATCAACCTCGAGTAACCTTCTGGCGTCTTCCGCAGTGGCTGCCTGTAGTGCAGCACTGCGTCTGGGTTTGACTGTCAAGCAGAACATGCTGTGGAATTATGGGTAGGGTATCTGAGGTGTGAGAAAAATGCCTGTGAGGAAACTGCATTGCGACTTCCAGCTAAGGAAACAACTACACGGTGTGGTAAAACGCGGTGCAGCTCAGAGCATGCTCAGCGCAAGTTGTGCTGCTTCCCAGTGAAAAGAGGAAACAGCACTGCAAAGCGTTTGCTTATCTTTATAGCCAGGCAGTGTAACTCATGCAAGTGTGTACACACACACACACACACACACGGTGGTGAATTGTACATATGCGGACTGTGTAAGGAAACCCACAGGAACACCTGCCGAGCAGATGAACACCTCCCAGACTGAACCAGATTTGAACCGGGTCCATAGAGGTCAAGTGGGCAAATCACACAGAGGTCACTGCTTCCCTGAGTTGCCAACCAGCTGCCTAGGATTAGATTAACACCCCCAGTGGCTGCTGGGATAGCTCCTTATCGCCCTGTAGTGACCAGGTTGATAGGTGTCTTACTGGTCAAGTGTACTTATCCCACTGCATTGACCATGTTCTACTCTATAGCCGAGATATGGTTGATGGCTGTTACTAAAAACCCCAGACAGGTTTAGAGAATTGAGCTGTTGTTGGCTAGTGAGCTTCCTCCTCCTGACCCAGTTTTTGCTTTTACAAACATCAGCTGAAGTCATTATTGTGCTGACTGTCCAGTGCTGACCAATACCGACCATGATGACCAATGCTGACCAGTGTGCTTGCAGTTTTACCTTTAGCTGCTGTGTTGTGTGTTTCTGGAGCAGCAGAGCTGTTCGTGATGCTCGGGGGTCACGGTGTTTTTGTGTTCATCATTCTGTCTTTCCAGACCTCTGAGTTTTGTGGGTTCCTATGGGACAGCAGCACTGGGATTGAGCTGAAGGACACAACACTCATGGAGAACGCGGTCATCAATGGCAACGGGAACGATGCCTACCCTCGGCCGTACCTCGCTCATTTCAGGGTAGGTTTGAGCTGTAAAGAACATCATATGGCAATTTTTGAGCAAATTCAGTAAGTGTAGTTTGGCTGGAGTTGTGAGATGCACCCGCAAGATTCTGGAAAGTTCACTGTCTAATAAATGTATATTTTGCTCCTCTGTACAGGTCGGGTCATCTGAGCTGACCATTGTGAACATTCGGCTGAAAGCTCCAGTCCTGGAAGGAGAAACAAATGGGAGGAAACACTTGGGAAAGCGCAGGGTTTCGTGGTTTTCGGACAGCATGCAGGAGATACTGAGAGGTGACGTCCAACATCATCAGCGGGGGGCGCTGCTGCCCCATTTCTCTCTAGGACCGGAAATTTCTTGCGTACAGTTAATCCACAATTTTACAGACCATAGCAAAAATATTCCAGAAAAAATTTTAAATGTTTAACTTTTTTTCATCTTTTTGGAGAAAATTACTCCATTAAGGCACACAAAAATGTGTGTGAGTATAGAACCCTCACACCATCTCAACTGTCAGTGTGAAGAAGGCAGCACAGTGCCCCCTAGACCCCCCCCGTAGCAGTGCATCGGCGCCTTAGTTACAGTACGATTGTATTTCATTACCCACATTACATGTTCCTTACACATTACAGTAGGGTGTAAAATTCTTGCAGGTAGGGTACAAACACCTTGTGAAACTGGTGTAAAACTTCAGAAAACGAAGCTGTGTTCTCCACACAAATTTGTATTTCATTGCTCATCATATTTGATCGGCAGCCGTCCTGAACACCACACGTGAGCTGTAAAGAGTGGAAGTGAGTTGGACGAAGGCGGTCGAATGTTCTGTTTCCGTTGTGCCTCAGTGCGCTTTAGTGCCATGTAGTGACCAGGCACAGAAGTGCAGTTGACTTTCTCTAAGCAACAGCCATAAATTTGTAGATAACAGATCAGTGAAGAAAGTGTGAGTGAGTATGGATGAATATGAGATGAAGTGTCTCCCCCTGATGGAAGGAGCGTGTTGTTGTGCAGGAGAGAAAAGCCTCCTGGTGCTCGGGGACTTTGGGCTTCCCCCAGACACCAGAGAGCTGGAGCTCCTGAAGAAGGAGAAGCTGAGCCCTCTCATACCTCCGACTGTCTTCACAAACATCAGCACCAAGGCCCCCCAGGGTTCCTGCTGCCTGGACAACATCTGGGTCAGCCGCTCACTCAAGAAGGTCTACACAGGTGTGTGTGTTTCAGGTGCTCCCCATACTGTACCCTGCTTGCCATGATTTCACTCTGTGACTATGGTTGCCATGAGGACCTGCTTTTAAGTGCCTCTCCTCTTCGGCTTCTCCAGGCTATTATCGTGTCGTGAGAGAGGGACTGACCAGCCCCTGGATCCCGGACAACTGGTCATGGGGCGGCGTTGCATCAGACCACTGCCCTCTTCTGGCCGAGTTCTACACCCACGTGATGCTCCAAAAGGGTGCGACACAGAACGGCTGCGGGACGCTGGCGATGGGGTGCGCCAATGGCTCGGTCGAACGCGAGCGCTGACATCTACACCAGGTCCTGCTGGCAGGAAATGACATCCCAGGATTTTCTTTCACATCTGGGTTCATGTTGGGCCGAATCGGCTTTGACGTACGAATGTGAGCAGCACCAGGGTTGCCTTTTTATTTCCATCTTCTTTTATTATTGCAATAAATAACTAACAGGCAAAAATGATTTATACTCTTGACAGGCTTTTCTGAATCATATGAATGTCCCAAAACTTTGAGAGTTGTGTAAAATAAAGTAATTTTAATAAAACAATTTTTTTTATGAATACTATGAAATTTGTGGAGCATTTTTTTTTTTCCTTTTCAGCACAGGGCAGCAAACTGCTGGAGGTGGTGGCCGGTAAAGAACGTGGTACAGTACCCTGGTTTCATGGTCATTTTTAAAAGCAGCACATCAAAGGTGCCTGAAGAAATGTGATTTCTTTTTCTTGTCGTGCAACGATTATAACAGAGGAACATTTAGTTTGAACAGTTAAGTGTAAACGACTTAAGTCCTCTAAGTAGTTGAATTTTTAGGAGAATGAATGGCAATTTCACAGTTACGGAGGGACTTTTTATGAACAGAGATCCCAAGTATTTAAATCCATCCACCTTCGCCAACTCTACTCTCTGCACCCTCACCATTTCTCTGTCCTCCCTCTCATTTATGCACATGTATTCTGTCTTAGTCCTACTGACCTTCATTCCTCTTCTCTCTAGAGCATATCTCCACCTCTCCAGGGTCTCCTCAACCTGCTCCCTACTCTCACTACAGATCACAATGTCATCCGCAAACATCATAGTCCACAGTGACTCCTGTCTGATCTCATCTGTCAACCTGTCCATTACCATTGCAAACAAGAAAGGACTCAAAGCTGATTTTTGATGTAATCCTACCCCCACCTTGAAAGCATCCGTCACTCCTACCGCAGACCTCACCACTGTCACACTGTCCTTGTACATATCCTGTACCACTCTTACATACTTCTCTGGCACACCCGACTTCCTCATATAATACCACAGCTCCTCTCTAGGTACCCTATCATATGCTTTCTCTAAGTCCACGAAGACACAATGCAACTCCTTCTTACCTTCTTGGTACTTCTCCATCCACACCCTCAGAGCAAACATCGCATCTGTAGTACTCCTTCTCGGCATGAAGCCATACTGCTGCTCACTAATGGTCACCTCCCTTCTTAACCTAGCTTCCACTACTCTTTCCCATAACTTCATGCTATGGCTGATCCGTTTTATCCCTCTGTAGTTACTACAGCTCTGCACATCACTCTTATTCTTAAAAATTGGTACCAGTACACTTCTTCTCCACTCCTCAGGCATCGTCTCACTTTCCAAGATTCCATTAAACAATCTGGTTAAAAACTCCACTGCCATCTCTCCTAAACACTTCCATGCTTCCACAGGTATGTCATCTGGGCCAACAGCCTTTCCATTCTTCATCCTCTTCATAGCTGTCCTAACTTCCTCCTTGCTAATCCATTGCACTCCCCCATTCATAATCCCTACATCATCCAACCTTCTCTCTCTCTCATTCTCTTCATTCGTCAGCCCCTCAGAGTACTCTTTCCATCTGCTCAATACACTCTCCTCGCTTGTGAGTACGTTTCCATTGCTATCCTTTATCACCCTAACCTGCTGCACATCTTTCCCAGCTTGGTCCCTCTGCCTAGCCAATCGGTACAGGTCCTTTTCTCCCTTCTTAGTGTTCAACCTCTCATACAATTCACCATATGCCTTTTCTTTAGCCTTCGCCACCTCTCTCTTCACCCTACGCCTCATCTCCTTGTACTCCTGTCTACATTCTTCATCGCTGTCTATCCCACTTCTTCTTCGTCAGCCTCTTCCTCTGTATACTCTCCTGTACTTCCTCATTCCACTACCAGGTTTCCTTGTCCTCCTTCTTCTGTCCAGATGTCACACCAAGCACCTTTCTAGCTGTCTGCCTTAACACTTCTGCTGTGGATGCCCAGCACACTGGTAACTTTTCATTGCCATCCAATCCCTGTCTGAATTCCTCCCTGAACTCCACCCTACTTGGGATCAACAGTCCAGAGTACGGGGGAGTGTGGAAGAGAGGTGAAGAAGAGAGTGCAGGCACGATGGAGTGGGTGGAGAAGAGTGTCAGGAGTGATTTGTGACAGAAGGGTACCAGCAAGAGTGAAAGGGAAGGTCTACAAGATGGTAGTGAAACCAGCTATGCTATATGGGTTGGAGACGGTGGCACTGAGCAAAAAACAGGAGGCAGAGTTAAAGATGTTAAGATTTGCATCGGGTGTGACAAGGATGGACAGGATTAGGAATGAGTATATTAGAGGGTCAGCACAGGTTGGACGGTTTGGAGACAAAGTCAGACAGGCGAGATTGCGTTGGTTTGGACGTGCAGAGGAGAGATGCTGGATATATCAAGAGAAGGATGCTAGGGATGGAGCTGCCAGGCAAGAGGAAAAGAGGAAGGCCTAAGAGGAGATTTATGGATGTAGTGAAGGAGGACATGCAAGTGGTGGGTGCGACAGAGAAAGATGCAGAGGACAGGAAGAAGTGGAAACGGTTGATCCGCTGTGGCGACCCCTAACGGGAGCAGCCGGAAGATGAAAAAGAAGAAGAAGATTAATAATCCAGTATTCAATGTTAACCGTAAATAGAGCATCCACTATCTATAACAGCAGCCAAAAGGTAAATAACGTCAAAAAATAATCAAAAATAAATCACAGATTTGTATAAAAACAAGTTCGGCAAAATGCTCACAGATATATGCAAATTTATCACCACCAAGGTGTGTTTCTTCTCCAGGTGCTGGAAGGTCCTGATTGCAGGGTGCCATGCAATAAAAAAAAAACCCAATAAACTGAACCCGATTCTCAGTAAACGCGCAAACCGAAATAAGACGGCAGACGATGGGGTCACTGCTGACCATATCCACCTGCACAGGTGTGCACTTTTTCCAGATTCTAAGCCCAGGATGATGTGCAATCCCTACATTCCAACTGTGAGGAGAGAGGAAAACAATGAAAATCTCACAGAGCAAACAAAATATAAATATACAGTATATATTTGTAATTTATTAGCAGTTCAATATTGGAGTGGAGATGTCAGATCCTCACCATGGTGGCATAAATGTGAATGTTATTTATTTTTTTAAATGTATGACTTTATCTCTTATTCAGACGAGCTCGGCTGTATCTTTTACTGTTTTCTTTCTGTAATGTATTTTACACATTAACCACACTGCACGCTGGATCCTGTAGTAATAATAATGCCAGATACCGGGGGCATTAACAAGATGTATAACTGTAACAGAGTCCTTTATCACCAAAAACTGCATACTGAAAAATTAATTTTTTCAATTTAAATTTCCATGGTTTCTTTCCTTAGTGAATCGATTCAAAGTTTGTAATAATTGTGATTTTTTTTTTTTTATTCCCTGCATCGCTAGATGTCACTTTTTACTCACACAGTGATTTGTTGTCCAGCGTGGCTCGAAGCATCCAGATGGGTTCTGACCCCACTGATTTATTCAGGTATAAATAAGGCCTAAATATGAACCGGGGCTGTTTCATAGATGAGAACGTAAAGTCAACTTTTATTCTTTTCTAATTTCCTCACACTCTTCAAGTTCGCGCGCAAGGAGTCTCGCATGCGGTGATGCGTGCCAGTCGTGACCAAACGGGACAGAAGTGATCGGAAGCCCCTGACCACCATGTCGACCCCACCTCTATTTTCAGATCATCGCTGTGTGCCATGCAGATGTTTCTGGACACAACTGTGGCAGTGAACCTCGCTTTTTACCAGGTTGGCCCCGTTTCCCGTGGCAACGACACAAGTCTGCTGGATCAGTGCTGTCCTGTACAGAAGTCATTACTTATTTTTGATACTAATTACAGATCAAAAATAAATCAGATAAAAAAGAGCAGGAATGTGGGGTCGTAGCCCAGGTTTGGTGATATTGTGTTTCTGGTCCACCAACACCTGGTGCAAATGCTGCAGTGGCTTTGCGGCCTTCGCTCTCCGCTGCTGGCTGACCGTCGTCTTCTGTTGATGTGACTACTTGGGCGGACACCCATGCTGACAGTACTAGCAGTACTCATGAGTACCGAGAGTACTTGAACCCACTGCACTGACAGCATCGTGAGCGTGATGTGCATTTCACAAGGCGGCCTCTAAACCAACGCATTTTCACACTGATTCATGTCAACAAAACCCACACGCTACCAAGTCTCGCTTCATGTATTATTCTCACAAATAAGTAGATACATCCAAAATAAAATATAAAAAAGTCACAGTTGTAGAAACAAATAACAGTAGCGCTGCACATCCTTACGGGCCGCTTTGCATTTGGGCAAAAGTAAAACAAATAAATAGGGACCAAGCGGCAGAGGAAGGTTGATGTGGCCTAGCGTGCAGGAAGAAGTTTGACCACCCCCAGCGGAGTTACTCGCATTAAACGTGGTTCTGATCTTCAGCCGAGTCACAAATAGACAAACGCAATCGGCCGAACCTAACAACACACAAACAAAAGTGCTTCTTCCTGTAATGCTGAAGGGGCCATCTAGACACTCATGTAGGGCACACGCTGGGATCAGTATGTGAACCCAGTAGTTCAGGACTGCTGGAAGGAAGCTCCTTTAGCAAGAAACCGTCCCACAGTTTCACAAAAAGTCACAAAAACACAAGCAAACACGACCACAGCCAGCCTGGCTTTTCAGCTTTCCGACTACTAAAGAACTGTGCGTGAGCGGAACAAAATGTTTGCCGTGATTTTATTACGGGTAGCGATGCTTATTCTGCGACGAATAGCAACAGACATTTTTGAAGGCGGCGGTCAGCCCCATCGGCCCCTGAGGTTCATCTCAGATTCGACCGCATCTCCACAGCAACTCCCGCACGGGCAGCCTGGACCTGGGCTCTCCGGGGCTTACTGGTGTCCGTCGTAGGTCTGTGCTGCGCTCCACTCAGCCAGGCCTGTGGGGACAGGGCGCAACTTAGGCAAAAAAAATAAAAAAGAAAAAACTGCGACAGGCGACAAACACAGCCGTGTGGGGGCAATGCGGTGACGTCAGATTTAGACCCCATAAAAAGAGACCTTACGGAGTGACGCCTCACTGCTACGATGCAGTATTCGCATCCAATTTTAAGAAACAAAATGGACAAAACGCACCTGGGTCCACCTGACGTCCCTCGGCCAGCAGCCGCACAAAAGAGCTGAGTTTCTGTCCTGGAAAAGAAAGAGCCAGAAAGCGACAACTTAACATTTGGGACACTCAGCGGCGACCCTGCAATCTTCTTCCACACGAGCCA
Organism: Heterotis niloticus; assembly: GCA_018136845.1. NCBI lineage: Eukaryota > Metazoa > Chordata > Actinopteri > Osteoglossiformes > Osteoglossidae > Heterotis > Heterotis niloticus. The sequence goes on from CM030903.1 coordinate 1,733,778, forward strand.
CTACGGATGAATATTAATTTTTCCGAATTTACGCGGCGATGCCAGAGCTCCGTCCATCCTCCGTTGCGGGCCACTTACAGATATTGGAATAGAGGAGGTGCGCTGGTACGCAGACACAGATCTTAGTAAAGCGATTTAGACCAGAGTACAGGTACACGTTTCACTCAGGAGTTGTGGCATGTATGAGTGAAATTATTAAAAACTTTTACTGGTTATGGCCAAATCAAAGATTCTTATTTTTTCGTTTATGAGTCGAGTTTGAGGGCAATTTAGCACCGGCAAAAGGGACAGGGATACAACAGCCACTCGGTTCGCTGGAGGTGTTGCTGTCGCTGTCTGCACACCTTCGTTTCAAGTGGTGCCCCGTGATTCTCCTTTGCTATTATTATTATTATTATTATTATTATTTCAAGGAAATATGTGCTTCTCATATAACATCACTATATCTCAGTTCAGTCGGGTTTTGGTGTTTTTTGAGCAAACGTGGGTGACTTTGTGACTACAGCAAATTCAAAACTTTCCCCATTGAAATTTTTGCTGCTTCCACCTCCGCCTGAGTTTTCACCCAACTCTGCACCGATTTCCTGCTCGCAACTGTACAGCTAAGGGGCGTAGCACCGATTGTCTCTCCGGCGGAGCGTCTCCCCATCAAGCCGAAGAAGTGCTGGGGCCTCGGTCTTCGCGTCAGCCTGCTGAGGATCGCCAGCGGGTTCGACGAGAGCCGCTCATCCTGGGGGAGACACACAGCGAGGCGGGTGGCACAACTTTCGGGGTCTCGGAAATAATAAACAAATATATGAAATAACAACCCAAGGTCTGAGAGACACAAGGTTTTTGTGTTAAAGGTCAAAGGTTATTACTTCTGCTATTAATGTGTCGTCCAGGTCAGTTTGCAGTGTTTTGAGACTCACCTTTTCAGCCACTCCGGTTGGGTTAGGGTTGTCTGCTTTTGAAATGATTTATCTAAATCGATTCTTTTGCTACATGGAAGTTAAGGAGCTTAAACAAGTAAAGTGCAGCGCTGTTGGTAGGAGACATGCATGCAAGAGTTGATAAAAAAAATGCTTTTAAGAAACTTTAAAAATCATGGAAACCTTTGAGGAAAAAACGCAAGTCGGACGAATGTCGGAATTTGCGGGTAAGGTAGACACAGTGCACCTGCACTGTGGCCGCTCAGGTTTTATTACGGTTTTACCATGGTACCGCGGCACCGTGTCAGTTCACGGCGTTACTGTGACAGCATAACCGGATAACAGTTTACAACTGACAGCGAGGAGACGTTTTACATTTACAGTAATATTACCATTATTTGCACCTTTGTAGGAAAATGTTCCAAACGCAGTTCTGATGAAGTTGGGCTTGAGAGCCGTCGAGATTATTTGACTTTTTTTAAAATAAAAATAACGACAAGTTTTTCAATGTAAAGAAACCCCGCGCACGTACCTGTGTTTGGCCGCCGTCCGCGGAGAAGCCGAGAGCGTCGCTCAGATCCGCTCGGCCGCAAACAACCGCAGCCACAATGAGGAGGAGCGTCAGGGCGGACAGCGCCTTCATAGCCGCGGGGGTCGTTGTATATTTTGCTGGATGGATGTACAGGTTTTACTGTTACTGTAACGGAGCAGCTCCGAGGTGAAATAAAACCGCGATGCCGCCCGGATGTGCGGGACTCCTTAAAGCAGGCTGTTTGCGGCACAACTCATGGTCTGCGGGGATCGCGGAATAAAACCCCACGCAGGCCCGCGCGCAAAATATAAACCGCCGCGTCGCCCACCCGGCTGCGCACATGCGACCCCCCGCAGTGTCCCGCCGCCTGTGCGCGCTCCCGTGTGGGCGCATTCTTTTATAGCGCGGCGGCGGGGGTGCGATGGGGGGGGGGGTGTTGCTGGACATCTCAGCTTTGTTTAAATAATCCACAAAATCATAGGACGCGTTTCTGGTTTAGTTGAGAGTTTTGCGCACCTGATGCTTTTTAAGAACCCCGGTGTCCCACGCAGGGTACAGTTGCGTAGCCCCGGGCTCAGTGATGCCGGGATAGGACCCGGACCCCCGCGACCCCCCGGGATACAGCGGTACTCATAATGGATGGATACATGCATGCACATACGTTTTTGTTTTTAAAAACCCATTTACACCGCGTAGTAAGATGCGTCGATATGAGAGGGAAATACGGTGCTTTCCTTCCGAACTTTGCGCGTCCACACCAGAAAATACGGTAAATAAGGGGGTTCTCCGCTACAGAACGCGTGAGCCTGCGCAAATGTTGTGTTTTAAGACTCCAAACGAAGTGCTGGTGCAAAACCACCGTAAAAAAAGAATGCATCACGTTGCGCCTGTTCGTTTTGTCACGACAGTAAAAATGTGGCCGAGAGCCCGAAGCGAAGACGATGCGCCGGTGCTTCGCCTTCAGGACTTTTATTCGCTTCACCTCGCTTTAGTGGCGCAAGAAATTTGCGCGCAAACTGTCGTGTTATAGAAATAAGAGTAGTGTATGAGCAACAAAGGAAACGTGTGCCTTAAAACGTAGAAATGCCAGGAGCACGAAAACCATCCGTTACAAAAAGTTTGATGGAAGAGCTTTTGCGCTACGGCGGAATTTATTTTGTCTATGATTTTTTGTGTGCGCTGTTTTTCTGTAAATAAGTTTAAGAACGCGCGCACCGTTCACGCCTTCACGGGGGGGGGCTGTGGTGTTTAAAATGTTAAAGCGAAAGAGAGGAGCAACTTCCTCAGCGAGGACAGCGACACTGACGGACGAGGTGACAGTCATGTCCGCTCTCGGCTACGCGCGCCCGGCGGCCCTCCTGCTCGTCGCCGCGCACTGCTTCTTGGCCGCCGCCGCCGCCAGCAGCTCCGTCCCACCCCGGGTCCGGCTGAACGTGGCGAGGCTCGGGGACCCGCACGACGTGGGCGCCATTCGGGAGCGGGGGACCCAGCGCGGCCCGGGCTTCGAGCCCGGAGACCCGGCGCCGGCGTTCCAGGTGCGAACGCTGGGCGGCCAGTTCGTGTACCCGCCCCCGTCCGGCCCCAACGCGTCCCTCCTCATCCACAGCTTCAGCAACAAATCCGCCTTCCTCGAGTGCTTGTGGACGCGCCGCGCGTCCCTGGCTGAGCTCGTCCAGGGCTTTCCCGGGAGCGCGCACGCCCTCTTCCTCTCCCTGGACGACACGGCGCCCTCCGATGCCTTGTGGATGAGGGAGCAGATCCGGCAAGCTGCCCTCTCGCTCAGGTAATAATAATAATAATAATAATAATAATAATAATAATAATAATAGTCTTTATCTCGCTACCTCCTCTACATATTTTGCCCAAGTACGCATCCGGGCATCATAATGTAAGTCCGTTCATCAAGATAGCACGAGTGGGATTCAAGTCACACTGAAACCCTAACCACTGCGCCCCCTGTTGACCCTAGAGAGAAGGTGCAATTCCCTTTCACCCAGTAGTTTGGCTTCATCCGCTTCAGCCCTCGAGCATCTTTAACAGCTCTGCAGACGTCTGGAAGATTTTCTCACTCAGCTAAGGCCTTTGAATCAGATGCCTGGCTATACACTGTATGTACTGTACATGGTATAAATGTGCTGAAATGTTTTGGAAGGTGCAGGTGTTTGGCCCAGTTAGCTGTTAGTGACCACACACATCTTCCTGACTATTAGCATTGCTTACAATGTCCAGGAGGGCTGGGCTTCCACTGGCACATGGACCCCCACAGGTTTATTTTTCTCCTACTCTCCAGTAGAAAGGAGTTTTTTGTTTTCCTCTTCTGCATGGTCAGTTGGCTAACTGTACATGAGTACTACCCTTTACTTGTCTGTTACCCTTTACATGTCTGTTCAGCACTCTGTCACTGCAGTCAGAAGAGTGCTATATAAAAATAAAACTGAATTGACTTGAATCAAATTTCTGGAAAAGGCCTCCTTCTGTTCATCGGCAAGGCTTTTCCTCAAAGTCTCTGCAGATAAGGGTCACTTAAAGTTTCACTGATTTTTGTAGCGCAGTTCCAACCCGGGTGACACAAAGCTCTTTAAAACGGTCCAACGGATGGTGCGGAAGGGTCCGAGTGCCGGCAGCTGCACCCCATCGCGGCAACCTCACTGCGGTGACAGGGTCCTGTGTGCATGTGACGAATCGCAGGCTGGGGTCCAGGCCCAAGCTGACTGATTCGGTTCTTATGGAACTGTTTTGTTACAAAGAATAACGTACACGTAGATATTTCATCTTCTAAAGGAGCGCAGGCATGATGATTCTTTGCTCACGTGTGGACCGCAAATCCCCTCTCTTCATCCCGTGCTCGGGCAAAGCTGACGTTGCTCTCAGCGTTTTACCGTCCTCTGTAGCTGAAAAACAACCAACTCCGATGTATTCCCAGGCGGGAGGAAGTTTTGTCCCAAATGCACTTCTCCCCGGTTCCTGTTCACCAGCTCGGGAACTGGATTCCCAAAGTGCTCTACTCCTGGAGCTGCACAGGAATCAACTGTGGCTTCGACCAGGTCGTGTTCACCTGCCCAGGTAAGAACTGCTCCTCTCCCATGCAGCTCAACCTTTTCTTTATTTCACAACAAGTTCTATCTTGAGCTCAGTGAAACATTTATATTTATATAATTATGTTGCTCATACCTGCGAAGTCTTTGGGGTGAAAAGGGAAGCGCATTGCTGTTTAATAATAGCTGTGATGTGGGAAAAGCAGCGAGCAATAATGGGCTCATTTGCATATGAAAGAGCATTTTATTTGATCTCTACAAAAAAAACCCTTTGTTCAGCTGCAACTTTTCATTTAGCTCTTCTGCATGACACTGATGTTTATGTACCTGCAGTAACTGCTGTCATGGTGTTTGGCTGCTTCCATGATAAACGTTCGGAAAAGCAGCAAATTAAATTTACTGCCTGTATTGACTTTTTTTTTTTTTTGGAAGCGCACATCTAAATTTATTAAAGGTTCACTCCTCTCAGCAACATCGATCAGCAGATGGAACCGTCTCTCCTCGGACCGGCGGGTGACGGGCAGTAACAAAAAACAACCTCTGCTGTCGACTTTATTCAAATGTTTTGGCATTTTATTCAGGGAACAACAACGCCCGTTTAAAGCTCTGCGGTTTTTTGAAGTGTGTAAGCGCTACAGACTGGCGGCTCAATTGTCTTTTTTTTATCTTTAGAGCCAAATATCTGCACAAATTTTGAGGTTCAGTGTGAAGCTCTTCAACACAAGCTGACATTTAATGTGAAATGCAGAACAAAATTATTATTATTAAATTAAGAAATATTTTAGGTGATAAAACTGTTGTCACTGGTAAAGAAAGCAGTGAGAGAGACAGTTATTATAATAAAAATTAGAAAGACCCCAAGTCCAGGTCTGTGCTGCAGGTACGGGTACATGCTTTTGTTCCCTTGATGCGACCATAATCCATAGCCACGTGACATCTAAAAACCCCCGTTGACCCTGGACAGAATTTGGATTGCCTGTGGTTGCCAAGCGACTGGATGCCAAATATGATTGGCTGATGGCACACTGGGATCGGAAGGCCTACAACCTGACTGATGCGGGCGATGGCTGTAAACCCGTTGGCGCCATGTCTGGCGCAGTCGCGTGGGTCTCCGAGGGCAACTGTTCCTTTTTCACAAAGGTAGGTTGGAAGTCCGCTGTAACCGAGAAGCCAGTTTTCATCAAAGCTTCTGTGGACAAATAGCCAGCAGTTCATCCAGGGAGGACCGTGTAAATGCTATGGTTTCACACGCAGTGGAAGCATAGCCACATGTGAGGTACCCCATGAGTGCTTGAAGGAGTCGACCTAGCAGTGCTCAGACTGATTTTTACAAAAGTCCAAATGTTTGGTGGTGCAGTGGTAGAGTTTTGCACCTTCCTCACCCAGGGCCCTGGTGAGCCTGTCTGTGAAAAATTTGATAAATGAAGGGATATATGATGTGCATGTTGTGTAACCTGCTGAAATGTAGCAAAAAGCTGGGATGTCTAGGGAGCCGTCAAGCCCAACATACAAGCTGGTGGTATCAGTTTTAAAGCGTAGAATTACTCTGTGGCAGACTGAAGCCTGGATGGGCCCAGTGTACAAGACTGGGGGTTGTTGGTTGGTTAGTTTGTTGGTGGGTTGGTTAGTAGGTGTATTTTCATTGTTATCCCATGTTCTGGGCTTGTTTTCTCAATTGTTTCATTTGTGCTTACTGGGTGTCTTGTATTTAATATGGGGAAGAGAAATAAAAAGAGCTGAAAATCCTCCCACACATGATCCCCATTTGGTTGCTCCCTGCACTTGGGAACCACTAGTGAGCTACACTCCTCTGTAAGGTGCATTAGGGCTGTGTCTCAAGGGGGTCTGTTAAATTTGAAACTTTCTGTTAACATTAGTCAAGCGTTTCATTTGCAGGGAACTCTGTCTGAATTCTCACTCTTTTCATGTCATTAAAATAAACATTACAGCTTCCTGCTACTGCTGAGGATTCATCTATGAGTAGAGTTGCTGAACTGCTGACTTGTTGAGTACAAAATGCCTTTTGATCTACTTTTAAATTTGTCCAAATGAAAGAAAGAAGTGAAAGTGGCGCCATGAAATTTGAAGTAGTGTCTTTAAAGGGGAAGTTCCTTCATCAGATTTTTGATAGACATGCCAGTTTGCTTCAGTACCCCACACAGTCTTTTTCATTATATTTGCTTTATTCTTTGAGATATCCTTCTCCTAAAATGCACTTAAAGCCTCACACACAATTGTGAGTTTCAGTATTAAAGCCTTAAAAGTACATTTTCAAATAAATATACTGGCCTTCAATACAGGAAATAACAAATGAATGGATGATTGGGGACAAAGCTCAGATGTCTGAAATATTAATCATGCTTCTACAAATCTGAATTTATTATAGATGCATTTTTTCGCTTTTAATAACCTAATTTTTACCATAAACTGGAAAGGGATCTGGGTTTGGCCCATTTGCACTCTTTTCTTGCCCTTCCAGATATTTGGGGCATTATAAATACTATATACTGGCACCAGCTAAAGGAATAACTGTGAAGTCTGCCCTTAATAAGTAAAAAATAAAATATAAAACTGATATATGGTTATGTTATAAATTCTAAAACTGTTCTGAGGCATAAGCCTATGCACAGTGCAGTTTTAAAATGTGGAAAAACTGTGTATTTCCCTTTTTAATAAAGAGCAATACACAGCACATAAAAGAAGAACCGAATCTGTTGTTCCAAATAACATGGTGAAATACCATGCGCAACCCATGTTTACCACAGAGTACCTGAGAAGACCTGCCTGGGGTTTGGACTAAACATCATTATTCATCACGAATATGTTTTGGTTACTCATGTCACAGCAACACGGGTATGTTTAGTCATCTGTAATTTGTCATTTTATATTTTATTTGAATTATCTCATAGTTATGCTCACACATTTTGATCTGTAACAATTTTCCTAAATGTGCACTGTTGTCCACAACACAGAAAACTGCTGATTTCGGGCCCCAGCCGAGCAAATCCTCACCCCAGATTGAATAAAAACAATCACACAATTCGAATGGTCCTTATTTTTAACGGCTGTTTTTCAGTACTCGGTTGGTTCATTGCCCTGCTGATAAGCTGAAGTTGTGCTGTCAAACAGCAGGAACTTTGTTTGTTAAGAGGTGGACCTGAAACAAACAGGTTTTGAGTTCAAGACATGGAATTTCTCTGGATGTTGTTCTCCCGAGAGCATTCCTCTCCTTCGAACGTCGGTTTTCGGATGTGGTTTTCGGGTGGAAACGAGAACCTTCAAAGTGCCGTGTTTACAGTATGCTTATTTTCTCTCGCCTGTGGATTAAAAATGGCACATTTACAGGTGAAGAACATGGCTAATTCCGGCGCGGCCGGCGTCCTGGTGTACGCCTCTCTGGGGAACCCCATTCAAGACATGACCTGCGAGGGGACTGAGTGTTTCACAGCGCTGGAGATACCAGCCTCCATGGTGCACTTGGAGCTGGCCGTGGCCGTAGCCCTGCAGTAAGACCATCGCACCTGTACACCTCCTCCCCTGAGCACCTGTGCACATTACAGCATGTGTTTCTAAAGATAGGAAGCTAAAACTGCCTGTAGCTCTGTAACCACAGTGCTTCAGCTTTTTAACATTTGTTTAGGCAGTTTAGTTTGCTGACAGCTCCTGCCACTGGGTAGGTCAATTTTCTGTTGCTGCTCATAAATTACACTCTGTGGTTGCTTTATGAGGCATACCAGGCCAGTACAGACTGGTGGTGGGAGTTTAATGGTATGGGAATGTTTCCTTTGCACACATAAAATTTTTTAGTAGCAACTGAACATTGAGTACCACAAAGTACCAACACACTGTTGCTGATCAGGTGCATCTGTCCATGGTCAGTCTAACTTCTTAAACGGATACTGTCAGCAGGATAATGTGCAGAGTCACAAAACACACATCATCTCAGGATGGTTCCGGGAACAGTGCCTTTACTTTACTCCAGTGGCCACACAGTCCCCACCTTTCAAGTCAGTAGAGCAGCTTTGGGATGAGGAGGAGTGTGATGTTAATAGAATGAATGTGCTACCAAAATATCGACAGAAACTGTATGACGCTGTCAAGGCAACATGGACCCCAAACCTTGTGGAGTGTCCAGCACCTTGTTATTGAATTCATGCTCTTCTTTAGAGAAAAGAGTCTCCTTCCCCAGTTCTAGCTAAGAGTACCTAATAAAGTGGCCTATGAATATAACCACGTATCAGTGTGTGAATGAGCATGAGTAAAAGATGTCGACATATTATCAGCATCTAACCTGTCCTTCTGTGCTGTTCTGTGCTCATTTGTATGTCTTGGAATTATCTGCGTCATTGGTAGGTGAGTACTTTTACCATACTTTACCGCACTGAACTGGCAGTGATTTTCTACACGTTTACAAACAGGAGGTAAATAACTGCAGCTCTGCTGGGAGCAGTTAGCAGGAACAAATGGTCACTTTCACACTCGGCACTCAGGCTGAGTCACAGCCTTGCTTGTAATGGGTGTAAACAGCGGTGTAAACAGCAGTGTGCAGGGGCAGAGGAAGACTGCATGGATCTATTCTTTCATAAATGACCTGAAACCCATAGACAGACCAAGGCGTGAGGTGCCAGTGCTCCATTAATGTGCTGCACTTTAGACAGAGATTTTGCGGCAGTATCCAGCGATGACAGTCACTGTTATGTAGGATTGATGCTCATGCTTGGTGCTGCTGCTCATCGTCCACAGGAAGAAGCAACCAGTGACTGTGTCCTTCCAGAAGACACCGTCCCCCAACTTCTTCATTGCAGTTGACCAGCAGGGTGCATTGGCGGAGATGGGCTGGTTTCTTTACCCCACGTTCAACTTTGTCAACTGGCAGGCCCAATGGTATAGTACCGGTCCTCACACAGGCGCTATGGGTATGAAAGGCTGTATTGTGCTCTCCTTTACTGTACTGTGCTGTATTAAATTGTACTGCACTTTACAGCACCGTAGTCCATTGTACTGTACTGTAATTTACTTTACGGTATAGCACTTTACCGGACTGTACTGTATGGCACTGTTCTGTTCTGTACTGTACTGGGTGCTGCAGGTGCCTTTTACTGTTCTTATGTGACAATAAGAGCTACTGTAACCTGAGAGAAACTGAAAGTCACACAGTATTGCAAAGTGTCAGTGTACAGATGGTCTTTATACCCCTGTGCAGGTGAAAATATTCATTTCTGTTCTGTTGGACCTTCAAAAATGTGCAAAAATGCTTCAGTGAGGCAGTTTATTCAGTTTTTTGCACATTAAATCGTTGGATTTTTAAAAATATTAACTTCTGTCCTATAGAAAATAATCGGTAAAATGTTTCAATCAGGTGTTTTGCTCAGCCTTCCATCTTAGGTTTATAAGTTTTTTACACATCCGCCATCATTATGGATGTGAAGGTTTGGAGGTTTCACAAATGATTTGGAAGCTCCACAAGCTTCTCACTCAACCCAATTTTCCAGCTCCTGGTTCATCACAAATAGAAAAGGTTTCTTTAATTTTTTATCCCACTTTCATTGTATTTCATTTCCTCCTTAATGTAACGAATTCTACATGAATTTCACCTGTACTGTTGGGGACAGCAACCTGAGCTTCCAGGTGAAGACAGGGTCAGCCAAGGCTGTGTGATATCTGCGATCTTGTTCAACCTGGCGACTGACTGGGTAATGAGGAGAACGACCGAGGATTCACAGAGAGGCTTTCGCTGGACTCTTTACTCCACCTTGGAGGACCTCTACTTTGCAGATGACCTGGCTATGACATCACGTTCACATAGGCAGAAGACAGAGATTATGACCCTCAACACTGAGATGCCCACTCCGGTGAAAGCCTATGGCCCCAAGCTTCCTAGCCCAGAACAGTTTACCTACCTGGGCAGTTCTGAATGACAGAATGGTGGTGCTCAAGATGACATCCAAAATAGACTGAACAAAGCCAGAAATGTCATGAGATCCTTGGACAACGTATGGCGATCGTCACAGTACAGTCTTCACACTATGCTTAAATTCTACAATAGCTGTGTGCCGTCAACTCTTCTGTATGGGTCAGAATGCTGGTGCATGACAAAGTGCGACACTGCGAAGCTGTCATCATTTCACACCAAATTGCCTCTGAAGGATCCTGCAAATTTTCTGGCCCTGAAAGATCTCCAACCGCGACCTTCTCCTACAGTGCCACATGTACAACATGGAGACATTTATCACCAGGAAGAGGTGGAGATGGATTGACCATGTCTTGCAAATGGAATCTGACTCTATAGCCAGAGTGGCCGTCCGCTGGACACCAGAGGGCAAGAGAAAGTGCAGCCGACCAAAGCAGACATGGAGAAGAGCAGCAGGAGAAATGAGAGACTTCAGTTACATCAGGGCATCCCTTAACAGGCTGGCCAAGGACAGAGAGCAGCGGAGCTGACTGGCTTTAGCAGTAGTAACTGTAGTAACATATTGTAATGAAACACACATTTTCCACTGGCTGTTGCTTGGTTACCAGGGTTAACAACTGTCCTTGTCTTCAGTTAAAGCCATTCGGTGGAGTACAGGTCAGATAACTAGGAAAAAGAGATGAGGAAAAATGAAATTCAGCTACCCTGCTGAAGCATTTTCCACCCTGTTTTTATTTCCTATTGATGTTTTACACTGCGCAGAGACATTATGGCCCTGTTTTTGAGGCAACTGTATATTTGCATTTTAACTCGGTACATTTTGGAAGTCCGGTATCAGGAACGCCTCTCGATTATGTCTGACATTTGCGAAACAATGCAGCCAGTTCCTTTTCTGGAATCTATACGGTCTGGTCATTGGGGATTCAGCAGCTGCTGCTTGTGAGGGAGAAGAAGCGATAAATCGGCAGGGCAGGGAAGAAGCCGAGCGCAGGAACGCAGGGGATCTGCTCAGCTGGGGGCACTGGGGATGTGACAAATGTCCCTGTCCGCAGTTTAGCACCTGGGATCAGTTTGTGTAGGACACTGTAAATCTGCAGAAGCAGTCTGAATGTAAAGCAGAATAGGAACTTTCAAAGAATTCATATCACCTTTTTCTAGCTTTTTAACCCCTGGTAACTCACTTCACTTAATGAACCACAGAGATGGCATTGTTTTACAAATATAAACTGTAATCATTCATCTAAACAAAGAAAGCTATTTCTAGAGGTGGTTTTGTTTTACTTGACCGATCCAACCTGAGTTCCTGGCTCAGTTTTACTACACCGTCGCCTGAGGACTTGGACCGAACCTTCAGAGCACCGTCCGCGTCCCTCTGTTACCTCTCGCAGGTGGAGGGGATGAACGGAAGCCTCGCTTTTAATCTTATTCTTCCTCTTTCCAGGTTCGAGTTCTCTGCACAGCTGCAGAAGCAGCTTGAGGCCCCGGTTCAGGTGCTCACTGTGTTTGAGAACGTCGTCATGCAAGGGGACGCTGGGGCTGTCGCCACGGTGGACCTGCCCCCAGGTAAGACCCTAACCTGCTGCCTAGATGACCGCACAACTTCTGGAAAGTTCCCTTCTTCAGTCTATCCTTCAGTAGTCACTGACCCTGTGCAGGCTTGCGATGGACTGTATCCTGGTAGCCCAGGGTATGAGGCAGGGTAGTGATAACATGGCACAGTGGCATTTTCAAAGAAATCTGTTTCTGAGATGAATGTAGAATGCTGAAGCAGCAGCCTTTCCTGTCAAGAGGGGAACTCCAAAGAGCTGGATTCCATTTAATCTCACTAGGGACTTTCTAAAACAGTTCTACAAACTCAGTGGTACTTCCTTAAAACGGTTAAAAAGAACACACCACTTGATTCTCCAGAGCTTCATATTTCTGTCATATATTCTCTGTTTGACTTATCTAGATAGATAACACTATGATTTTATTTATAATACTTGCTAGAGCAGGAATCCTCCAGGTGCTTGACCTGACAACCGTCACACAGGTCTGCCTCCTTAGTATTACTTGATGCCTCGAGTTGTCTTTGTAAGTTTGTTAATTATGTATTTCCCAGTTGTGTTTAGTAGTTGAGCTACGCAGTGCCACCCAGGTCAGAAAGTAATAACACAGTAAATATCACCATCCACGTAGTTGTATTCAGTACAGTCTTGTTAGTGCTGTCAGACAGGCAAACATCACGCGAGTGATGTACGCACCGGTTGTGGTTGAGTGGACATGTGTTACCAAACTTTATTACCATCACCCGAGTGGTATGTCCAGGGCTGTACGTGTCTCATATAATTTCTTACCCCTCCCCGTGGCCAGTTCGGGTCCTTCTTTCAGCACAAATCACCTAATGAGAATAGCAACATGTGCGCGTGCGCGCATCCATGTGTCTTTGACTAAGCAAAACCTCATTTAGGGTGAGCAGCACCCACGTGTTAATCTCAAGTGTGTGACAAACTGAAAACAGATGAACAGAGTCAGCGCTTAATGGGCGTTGCTGTAACTCTTATCCAAAAATAAAGCAGAAAAGCCATGCAGATGTTTTTTTTCTTCTGCTGACCTCACAGGTGTGACAAATTTTGATGCGCTGCAGCTGGAGGCGGCACTGTCCTGTCCGGGGAAGAGGGATGAGACGTGTGCCCCCTGGGACCATACCGTACAGCTGTATGTCTGCTGTGACAAATTCAGCCCCTTGTGTGGCTTGGAGCTCGGGCGCTGGATCACGGCCTTCCACAGGTGTGCCAACAGGGTCAGGTAACCAGGTAACCCGTGTCCTAAACCAGCGCACTCACCAGGCGTCCCCTTCTTCCAGAGGCACCGGTCACTGGCTGACCGATGTGTCACCCCTGATGCCCCTGCTTAATGGGAAGAAGTGCACCTTCACGATGCAGACGGCACCGTGGGCCATGCCGTGGGTGACGGGGCTGCGCCTGCGCTTCAGTCTCAGCAACAACTCCAGTGAGTAAACAGATCTGCCAACCGCCTCACTATGCACGCTAAAATACGCAAAATAACAGTTTGACCTGACCCATACTGTTTTAACTATGAACATCTACACTTCGTTCTCATCCATTCTCGCAATTTGAACGCTCCAACACTCTGAGCAGTTCACTAAGACGTCAGCTTTCTCTGCAACATCTTGGGAACTACAAAGAAGAAATACGGTCAGTTAGCAGGGATTTATACAGTGTGAGCAGCTACACTGGACACAGGGCTTCAGGTGATGCCTGACATGAAGCCATGAACCAGCAACCTGAAGCTGGACCGGTGACAGGGGGCAGGGAATGTCAGTCTCTGTGGATAGTGCAGCAGCACACAGGGTGCAGTGACCGGGTGAAAAGCAGAAAATCACCCTGGATTAACTCATTTATGATCAAATAGCAGCTGCTTGTCAGGCATCCACTAATTCAAAATTGTGTCCATTGGAGGTGAACAGGACCAAAATGGAACCATGGAGACAAGATCCATTTCAGCAGATTATCCACTTATTGGGTATCCGCTTAAATAGACTTGATTGTTTTAAGGTTCGTGTGTACTTGGTGCAGATGTGTTGCCGTGGCCCCCTTTGTGTGTGGAGTTGCTCAGTGCTTCCGAAAGGCAGAAGGGGGGCTGTTTAAAGAGTTCATTTGCTCTTCAGTGATGCTGATGTAGGTCCTGCTGGTGGTGTTTGAGCATCATAGCGGGGAATAACGCAGTCTGTTTAAATATTGTATGCATTTCTTTTTTCCTGCTTCTTTTGGCACTTTAATAAACACCTTCAGCACTCAGTGTTGTTGCGAATTACCAACAGCTAAAGAAAAAACCCTGGAGGAAGGCCCCCTAGGACCAAGCAGTGGAAGTGAGGAGATAATTCTTGTTTGTTGTCTTCTGCTTTGTTCTCTTGGGGTTCCTCAGCTCCTGTAACCCTGTTTTGACTCTACTGGAGTGAAGCCATTTATCACAGATGATGGTATCAGTCACATCGAGATGGACTCCACAAGGTCACTGTCATTTTGGAGTGCAGGGCTCCATTACTTTGATAAGTTCCTCCATGAACTTTGTGGATTCTGGGTGTTTCCATCTTGGTGGCTTTCACTTATTCTCTCCTTCTTGCTAATTATACTGCTGTAAACCCATTTTTAAATGTTTCTTGGTATCTGTATCTGCTCCTGGACAGACCCCTGACAAAAATGACACAAAATGGTCCTGTAATATTTCTTTCTATGCAATATTTTAGTTCAAAGTAATAATATCCTATGCAAATTTTTATGGCAACTTGAGTCTTGCGTCACAAAATACTTTGTAAAGGGTCTGAATACATTTTATTCATTGCACGTACAGTATGATGTGCAGCAAAAAATCTGTGTTTCCTTCTGTTCTTTGTAAATTTGAAACACCTCAGCATGGATCATTTCCATTATTGCAATAAGAGGAAGCCTGCTTTTTCTTTTCACAGCTTCAGGTAACAACATTCCAGGTGTTTCCATTAAACAGGTGACCGTCCTGACCCACTCCGCCCGTTCAAACTGGAGTCGCTCTTCACCGGCGGCACTTTCGACAAGAACTACAACAGTAGATATAGCCCATTCTGCTTCACGGTGCCCCTCTCTACCAAAAAAGTAAGGAGCTTCTCAGATATTGAAAGGTCTGCTCTTCGCGTGGCGTCATTTCTCCACACATTTTGTGACCCCTGCTGTCATGCAAAAATAGTTTGACCACATTATGTTATTGTATTAATGTTGCACAGTAATTTTAGAATCTACAATAAACAAAATACCGTAATACCACGATTAGCATCACCTCCTACATCGCAGTAAGTAATTTACCATAATAATGTATATATTGTATTTTAGCAACATGAGAAAGGTTTCAAAAGATATTACCCATAAAATAGACTGTTTCTTGTGTTTTTTTGTTTTCTGTTATTTAATATATGACTTGTTTTGCATTATATTGTGCAGTTTTCAAGCTCCATTTATACAACATGTCGTATTAATGACCTCATTTTGCCATTTCTCAAGATCATCTCGGGTGTTGCTGTGTTAATAATTGTCAAGACAGCAGTGTCCACCCCAAAACAGTAAATCCTGCTTGAGCTGCAACTGCATCTCTAATTGTACACCAATCCGTTGGGGTTGGGAGGTGGGGAACGTCAGCCACTGTAAGATGCCATGAGCCAGAATAAATCCCGTGTTAAACTAATGATGGAGAAAGGAGGTTTAAGTAGAAGCTCACTTTAACGGAACCACCCCCCCAAACACATAGTCATGGTCCTTTTGCACTGCAGGTAGAGGTGTACGCCGTGATCACAGGGCACGGCAGCGATGAGAACGGCTGCGGGGAATTCTGCGTGACCTCGCATCACTTCCTGATCAACGGCATCTTCAATAACTCGCTCACGTTTGACACAGCAGGTGAGACATTGGGACTTCACCTCAGATGGCTCCTGGAGAAAAGGAGCATAATTAAAGTGGGACTTTGGTTTCATGCCACTGGGAATTAATTTTTTCATACATGAATGAAAAATATATACACATGACATATATGCTGTGTGTACAAAATATTGTGTGTATGCAGTATATATGAACAAAGCCATTGCTTGCTATCCAAATCTAATCTGTTTCCGAAAATGTGTCACATAGTGAATTTTTGGAATAGTAAAAGCCTATATGTCGTTGTTTTCAGTGGAAAAAGCAATAATGTGTTCCTGGCGCATCTCGACTCCCCAAACTATTCCCCCAAATATCACTAAAACACTCAATAACAGTCCATGAAGGATTTCGTCACAAGCTTTTCCACTTTTGTAGAAGGCACTTTCACTTCAGCAGTGTAAGGAAGGTAACAACTACAATGCACAACACGTTTAAATGACGTGAACATGAGACGTGGCCCTATTGGGAGAAACAGCTGAGGTACGACTGCAGTTTTCCTTTCCTGGCTTCTTCTGACTGCTGTCGGTAATTCCTACTTTCAACTTGATCAATAACGCTCCGAAACAGGGATCACTGAGCGTCTTGGGTTTATTGTGAACGACTTTATAACTGTATACCTCACTTTCTGTCTAGTGCATATACAGTGCTGCAGAAAATCCAAGTAGCTTTTACTGCGAATTGCTTTGCTATCTCCCATTTATTCTAATAAGAAACATCCCCAGAAAGCAATTTGTTCTAGCAAATATTCAAATAGTTAAGAGTCCAGATACGTAGCAAGGGATAGCCGGCCTTTTTTCAGGAAGTGTAGTCAACTCTGACAAACAGATGCTTAGGGGATGTCACCACCATGCCTCTGTCCAATTCACCTACGACCGGAGTCTTCCCATTGGCTGACCTTAACTCCCTTCGGCTTGATCTTAACATTTTAACAAGAAAAGTAATTAATGAAGACACTTAAATCCTCCAGACAAAATATTTCTTGGTATTGATGGGAAGTGCATAAAAAAGATTATATCTTAGAGTCCTATTTAGTAATTGTATTCTCTTCCTTATGAGATTATTTCTAATAATGGAATAGGTGGGGCAGCTACTGCTGAGCCAGTATAAAATAAGCTATTAGTCTAAAGGTTATTTTTAAGAGTTATGCCTGTGCCCGTCAGAACTGTACAACCGAAATCCTTTAAGTCATTTCTGAGGAGTTTACTTTTCCTTTACTGCTTTGGTAACGAAATATGTGAAACATTTGCAAAGCCTCAAAGATGTGAGAATGGGGTGATAAAGACTCTGTAGTTATCTTCAGGTTAACATCTGGTCCGATTCCTTTTCCTGTCTTGTAAGACAAATATCTATTCAGCATGCAAATTCTGTGGTTGGAAACATTTTTAGGAGCTGCTTAATTTAACAGCTTTTTTACACTTTAAAAAAAGAACAGGCTTTCTTGCTGTTGCTTGTGTAGAAGTAGGAACGAAACACAGTCTGACACCACAGGAGCGACGTGAATATCCAGCGTATCGGTTTGCACAGCTCGTGTAGGCAACGGCCTCTTGTCGGTGTGTGAGTGGCCCCCCAGGAGATGTGCACTTTGAACCCCACGTCTACGCCGAAATCCTTCCCCCTCCGCAGCAGCGCAGAAATTATTTCCTTCTCGCCATTCATGCCGAGCGGTGAGAGAGGAGTTTATCATCTGCAGTTGAACAGTTGCAGATTGCAGTATGGTTTGTTGGGGGTCCCTGAGGTGGATTTCGGCTCCTTCCGTTGTGCTCCGCTTATTCCTATTGTAAGTTTACCCTTCAGACAGGGTATTTTACCGCCTCTGATGTCCTCGTGTGTGTCACAGGTACTGAACTGGGATGCGCCGCGAGGGTCGGCGAGGGTGCCGTCCCCAATGAGGGCGGCACCTGGCTGTATGGCCGCGGCGGCTGGTGCGACGGCCTGCAGGTGAACCCCTGGAGGATCGATGTCACAAAACAGGTGCGGCCCGCTGTCCTCGTCCTGCTTGGTCCCTTAAGCAGCTCATTTGGTGCCCTTGCATGATTCACTCCCAAAAAATTCCTTTCTTTTTACATTTCATAAAACATCTATCCATCCACTTGTCCAGATCAGACTCACTGTGGTCACGCACACTATGACACTGCAGAGTCATCAGTTTACTTGAAATATCTGTTAGTTGTTTCTGGACTGTGGTTGGAAACCAGAGCATCTGGAGGAAAGCCAGTGGAGCCTGGGGACAACATACAAATTTCACACAGGCTAAAACAGATTCAAACCCCATCTGAACATACAGCCCAGCTGCTATGAGGCATCAGTGCTACCTGTTGTACCACTGTGTTACCCCTCCATCTTGGTTATTTCTGGTCAGGACCATGGTGGTCTGGGGCCGATCCCTGAACCATTGGATGCCAGCTATGGCTATGAGAGTACCCTTTGAAGGAATACCAGTACATCGCTATTCAAGCTCACACCTCTCCAGCCCAGACACCGTGAGGCACCGGCACTACCTGCTGAGCCACTGTGCCCACCCTATAGTTCAACGTGTATTCAGCAGTTTTGATTTTTCCTTCCTTTTTAGCCTCTCAGCCTTGACTTCAATGCCCAGCTGTCCTGCACAGTATAAGTCTAACGTGCAGGCAACAGTTTCCTCTAATATACTATATACTCATTTTCTTTTTCCTCTTTTTCCTCTTTAGTATTTCCAGAGCTTTCTGTGCCGAAGCTGCTCACTTAAATTGGCTAACGTCTATCTGAAAAGCTGCATTTGGCCTTAAAGAGGTTACGCGTCTACTTTTAGTGTCAAGTTTTTCAAGCCGGCACGCGCGTTAAACGTGGAACAGCAGGCTGCCGGGTTCGAAATCGGAAGCGGCTCTGTATGTCGCAGTCTGCGTTAACAAATGAGGCCCAGTGGCGACAAGGAGCCACGGGTGTATACAGGCTTTGTTATGCCAGCGCTGTGTTGTGTAACGCTTGACAGGCCCCTACGCCGGGGGTCACCTGCGTGGGCGTGGCCTCTGTGTCATCAAGGGCCCGCTGCAGTGACAGGGAACCTGGATTGTGTGGTCGTGGTGCTCAGCAGAGACCTGAGAATCGGGGGGATCAGGTCCACGCGTTGGAGCGTTTCCGCACGTCGAGGGTCCCTGTCAGCTGCGCGTCCTCTGAACAGCCACAACGGTCCCCCACATGGCGTCATTCTTGCTCGGTTTCTCACAGCAATTGTTTTTTTCCCAGTTGCAGTGGGTGTTTTGAAACGCTGCTGGCTGGGGAAGTGTGTGGATGGTTAGGGACACGCAGGGCAGCGTGACTAAGAGCTGTGAGGGCAATAAAATAGCAGCCGACTCTCACCATGCCGCTCCATCTGCCTCGCTGGGGGCTGCGTGCCTTATGTATGTGGCAGGCAGGCAGAGAGATACGTAGAAAGATGGACAGATATGCGCAGTAGCTGAACAGAAAGCATCCGGCATTAAAAAATAAGAATTAAAAGTCAAATAAATTGCAAAATAGAACATTGCAGTTAGACCGCACAGTTAAAAAGGGAGTTTAACTGCTGGACGACTCTGTGGTCATAAAGCACTTCTCTCTTTCTGCATGACAAGCAGCTAAATCGGTCCTGACTGATATTATTCTGTGGTTTCTTCATCTTTCAGTCGTCTTTACAGCCAGAACTTTTTAGAGCTCGAGTCTGCTTTTTAAGAAAAAGCTGGCGTGTTGGCTGCATATCAGTCAGTATGGGAAAACTATTTTTAGATTTTCTTTTTCTGCAGTGATTTAATGAGGTTAGGAGATGCAGCCGAAGTTTATTATATATTTCTTTAGTAAGGGAGACACAAATCTAATAATTGCGGCGTGAGCCGACCTACAGCATAACTTGGTGCACCCTGGGTAGTGGAATGCAGCTATGAGGCTCTTATGAATGCTGACCTTGAACTACAGTTACAATCTTTTGCTGGGAGAGCAGCTCAGATAGAGAATCTGGTCAACAGGGGGCAGAATGGAGCAGCAGGGGAATTATGGGAAGTGTCAATAAGAAAAAATCCCAGTTCTTTAAAGTTGGACATGTAGAAATGCTGGTTAACTACTGAATACCACTGAGTACCGGCGCACCCCTGACTGACGTTAATCTGCAATTTTTAAAAAAAAGTTTTATGAATGCCATACATTTTTCAAAGCTTAATATGACACCGCCGATAAAGACTAAATTAAATTGTCAGGGTTAACACTACAAAACGAACACGTGGGCATACGGCAGCTCCTGAGCTTTTGTATGAAATGATGCCACAAAAGGATGAGGGCTCTCGAGCCTCGGAGCTCCTCTGAATGAGGAGGCCGAGCGGTCGGGTGAGTCACCCCTCCGAGTGGTTCACTCGCGAACCCAGAAGCTTCGCGATATACACATGTTTAGCAAAAGGCGTATGGGTGGCAAAGACACGCATATGAAAAGAGCACCGCTGATGTTGGAATGCTAGCGTATACGTACACACGTACTCTTGCATTTTCTCTTTTTCAGCTCAATATGACCGGACCCAACACCATCAGGTACTTTGGCCTTTTTCATGGGAAGGATCCGAACCCCAAGGCCAAGCCAGGAATGATCATAATGTCCTCCTACCTTGTGTTCTACAAGTAATGTTTTAGCTCCATGCAAGCACACACTTGATCTCCTCTATGATGGCTTGTAGGGTAGCAGACCCGATCGCTTCTCCATTCCCCATGCTCAACTGTCTGTTTTTCACACAACGGAGTGCAAGGAGATGGGGTTTTGCTCCGGTGTACAAAAAGTTGTGTATTCCCTGTGTTTTCTACACGAATATGATACATATATAAAATATTTTTTTACCCCTTTCTTTTTGCTGAGTCTGTGTGTGTCATTTACATGTTTATCCACCAGCAGTTCCAAAGTTTCAAGGCTGCACAGCTCCCTCGTAACTGCATATTCGCAGAATTTATGGCTGAAACATCGCGCTGACTGGTTTGCCGTCTGTGGTGACATTTGGTCCGTTTCAGCCCTGTAGGCTGATGCTCGAGCGCAGGGGCTAATTCACCGCATGCTGGTTATTCAAAATAAATAAAACATCGACCCAACTTTATTTGCTCACACTTTATTTTCATCTCGATAAAAAGTGTAAATGAATAGGCCGTTCACTCAATGTGGAATTTTGGCAGCAAACTAGTATTTGTCATCCACTGCCACACAGCAAAGTGTGGATAGAGTTTAAATGATGTTTACTTTCCACAAAGTCAGTAAAGTATTTTGATACCTCAAACCTTGTTGGGGATTAGAGTTTTCTGCAGGGTTTTTTCTTTAACCGTTTGCAAGTCGGCAACGCTCAGTGCCAAAGGTGTTTATTAAAGTGCCAAAATAAGCAGGAAAAAAGAAACGTATACGATATTCAGACAGGCCGCGTTCTTCCCCTGTACGATGCTCAAACACCCCCTGTATGATCCCATTCAGCTCCAACTGAGCGCGTGCGCCGTAGACGTGGGCAGGGTACACACTACGGCCACCTAAACCTTACCGGGCTCTTTTACCACAGCTAAAGGTAAACTGTGCTCACGGGTGAGTAATACAGGTGGCGTTCCAGCATCGCACGGGTTGTGCAGAAGAGAAGGGAAAGTTGAGCATTTGTGTGTCGAGTGTTTGCGTGGGATGTGGAAATGTAGCCGGCTGAGTATCCCCCACCCCACTAAGGCAGCTCAGCCGTTTGGGGGAAATTTGTGCGTTTCCTGCAGAGATTTCACTGAGGCAGAGCTGCTCTCCATGGGTATAAATAACGAAAATGTCCAACATTAGACGTTTGTATATTCGCTTTACTCATTTACCTGATGTATTAAGCATAATAATACCACTTGTTATTATGAATGTTTCATTTGAAACTGCTGTGAAGTCACTATGTTTGCCTCAGTGGTCGCACATTATAATACAGTATTATAATTCTACTTTTACAGCAGTGAGAAAATCTGACAATTTGCACAACTGAATAAAGAAATCTCAGGGTTTTAATCCACCGCATGCCTCTGCCAAGAGGCCCAGGGAGTGAGGGTGATGGTGAGAGAATGAAATGCTGCCCACCAGATGTGACAGAACCTAAAAAGCTTTGAACCAGGCAAGATGTGCATTTGAGAGAGAGAACCAAGAGACAGAGGGAAGGGACACAGGTGGTGGACAAACCGGATGCCCCCCCAGGTGCCCCCTCCCACACTTTTTTTGCTTCCCTACATTGCTGAGCGTTCTGCTCACTGCTGCGGCTAAGCCGCACTCTGAGGGCACGCACGCACCCAATTCAGTCAATGCTTCTCTTGCCCTTGTCAGACGTGAACTTCTTGCTGTTCTTTCCTACTTCCTTCGGCCTTGGCTCGACGTATGATAACTCCAGGTGCACCAGGTGTTTTTATGACTGAACATTTTTTAAGATATTGATTTTTTTCTTTCCTGTCCAATCACTTCTCCTTTTAAGCCCAAGAGAAATGCTGGCTGCCATTTTATGACGTTGACTCTCCACAGACTGCATGGCATGAATTATGGACACTCGGCTTCTTATACCCAGAGGTGCGGTCGGTCCCTTTTTACCGTGTCGGAGCTGTTTTTATATATGTCTTCTAAGCAGAGCAGTATTGATTTTATTAAAGCTCGAATCTGGTGCAGAATTGAAGGTGTAAGAGCAACTTTCCATTGCAGGACCAGTGTGCTACACAACTATGCGATGGTGTTTTAACAGTCCCATTGCAGTACATTCATACATTTCACAAACTGTGTGTTATGCCTCAATGACTAAAAACGCTGTGATTATACTGAATGATCTGAATATAAGGTTGATGGTGCTTGTGTCCTCAGTGGTGGGTGAATACCTTCAGCTACATGGGAAGGTACAATTGAACTACATAGAAAAGAAGACCGTAAAATGAAGCTGTAATGCACTGCAGGAATCATGGGGCAAAACCAACTGCCAGCAAGATCTATGGACGTCCTTGAAAAATAAGCATCATCCCAGGGCCGTGAGTTGCCCCAGACTGCCGCTGTTTGCAAACTCACTTGCGGGTTTATGCTAAGCTGCTCTGCTTTCATCGGTCGTTTCACATTTAACGTAAAAGCAATGAAATTACTTGCGCCCTTGAGGTAAATAACATGAGATGGATGGGGTACGAGAGGCTTCTGGAAGCAGAAGGGATGCCACCCTGCAGGGTCACACAGTTGCTCAATGAGGCACAACCACTGACTAATGTGTGCAATTGTGGTGACAGATAGGAGCCGATGGGACAAATGAATGTAATAAAGCATCGCTGCACCCGGGTCGCCGGCCGAGAGGCCTGACAGCCACTGTCTGCTGGATCCTCGATGGCCTCCAGGACCGTGGATTTGATGAATTAATTACACAAAGGTGTAAAAATGAATGAACTTCAAACTGTTGCATTTTAGCTGGTAAAGAAATGGCGGAAAGCAACGGCACTGCAAGATGTCAGTTATTCTGCTTCACCTGAGAGGTTTTCAGGTAGAAGAAGTAGAAGGAATGCTGTTTCATACGGTACGTTGCATTGAACTTGGCCGTTGTCTGCTGTCAGTCCTGTAATTCCCTTCTTCAGCAATGAGCTATGTGGTGTTTTGTGTGCACATAGACTGGAAAAGAGTGCAGTTCATCTCACCGCTTTTGCATTTTTCATTTAGGCAAAGTGATGTACGTCACTCAAGGTGAACATAAGAGTACTTCAGCAACTGACACAGATACAGACACACAAGCCTCAAACTGCAGGCACTAATCCAGTGGCATGGTTTTCACCACGGTACTTTACTCTGACAGAGAGAACAGACATTGTTGTGGAAGTTTATGGAGCAGGTAGGGGATTAAACTGACCACCTCCCACTATACCATCACCACCACTGACCACCAATGAACCGGACTTCCTCATGGTGGATCTGCATGGCTTTATGGTGGACTCGGACCTCCTCGGCACCAAAGATCTTAAAGATGAAGCTGCATTTCCCTGAGAACTGAAGGGGAAGCCAATTTTTTTCACTTACCCGACGATCAATAGACATTATTGGAATGTTTCCAAAAACATCCTATGATTAATATATTATTAATAATTAATAAACCATGTACCCGATTTTCTCCTTTCTAGCATTTAGCATTATTCATTCGATTCATGTATTTTTTCCTGATTTTTCAGCATAAATGTATGAGATAAAAGAGCTCAGATCACCTGGAAATTATATTTTCAATGTACTAACCTCACTGGCGGTGGGCTAATCGTTGTGTGTGAAGGGCTGGCATCCTGTCTGGGGTCCCCCCCCCCATGTTGTGACAGTATAAACACAAATTTTTTGTTTTGTAACAGCTTTTGATTTTTTTAGTTAAAATGCATTGCTTTTCAGGTCTGGTGATGTATCTGCAGGGTGGAGGTGTTTTAAGCCGAGGGATACCCCTGTACTGCACAAAGCAGAGCTGAAGGAGCTGAAATTCGGTACAGACCAAGAGGCCGGAGCCTTCTAGCATGCTGCCATCGTGTGGTGAAAGTGTATTTGTGAGCAGTCACAGTTTGGTATCTGGACACTGTTTTACCACAGTACTGAGTGCGAAAAAGTAGTTCCCCCATCTGGTTTCCCTCTGCAGGGTGTAGGATGGTCGTAATGTTTAAAAGTCGCATTTTTAAGTAGCCATTCAGCTGTAAGCGCACTCTGGTCTGGACCCCTGCCAACAGGATCCCAGGTTCAACTTATTATGAATCACCAGCTGTAAAGAACAAATAAAGAAGCAGATAAGTGAGAAGCACACTCATTTCTTCTAGGAAGGGGTGGATCTTTAGGACACAGGTAGGCTGTGTGGAACAAAGTGATCACAGACAGACTGGTGATTGAAATAGAGAGAAAGAGAGAAATTTCGAGGCAAGGTAGACATTTGGAATTATGGTCACGTTGCAGTAGGATATTTCCGAACATTTTGTTTGTACTGCAACATGCGTTTGCTTTTCAGCTGTGTGTTTCCTTATTGCTTCAGCGTTCAGAGCTTTACTTACATTTCTCTCTCAGATGGTTTCATTCCTGTTCTTCATGTCTGGACTGGTCATTGGTTTAAGTCTCAGTTCTCTTCTGCTGAAGTCCATCCCAGACGCTTGTCGTGGGTGTAACAGTGTTCCCGCAAGGAGCAGCCCAGGAGACATATTTGCAACTGGCCGCAAAAATATGACGCCTGGCCTTGTCCTGGACCGAGGTAAGATCAGCCGGGGGTCCAGCTGTACCCTGAAATGTGTTCCACTCCATACGGTTAACAAAAACTGGTTAACTGTTAGCCTTTAGGGTCTTTCTGTCACTTTATGTTCAACTGTGGAGGTTTATCTTCTCGTTGGTGCAGCAGGTGCGTCACAGCTCCTGGGCTGTGGGTTCACATGTGGGTTTGAATCTGCCTCAGTCTGTGTGGAGTTTGTATGTTTGCCCCATGTTTGCATGGGTTTCATCCTACAGTCCAAAGGCATGTTTTTCTGTCTCACTGGTGACTGCATTGCTAGTATAGTGTGTGTGTGTGTGTGTGTGTGTGTGTGTGTGTGTGTGTGTGTGTGTGTGTGTGTGAGAGAAAGAGTTTATCCAGCAATGGACTAGCGTCCTGTTCAGGATGTAGCCTCATACCCTCATGCCCAATGTCCTGTAGTTTCAGGACAGGCTCTGGACCTCCGTGACCCCTCATGAGGACATCAGTAGTGGACGAAGGGTTTAATTCTGAGCACCAGCACTCTAATTTCTGAAGGGCCTCCAGTCACCGCTCTTGTTTTCTCAGGCAGAAACACAGAGGTTGCCAATGAGCTCTTCAGAAACGTGAGGATCCTGTGTTGGGTCATGACGTCTCCCAAAACCCTGAAGACCAGAGGCACAGCTGTTCAGGCCACCTGGACATCGCACTGCAACAAAGTGATCTTCATGAGCTCTGTGGACTCCGATTTTCCCACGGTGGGGCTCAATGTGTCGGAGGGCAGAGAGCAGCTCTACAGGAAGACCATCGAGGCCTTCCGCTACATCCACGACCGACACCTGCAGGAGGCCGACTGGTTTGTGAAAGCGGACGACGACACGTACATGGTGTTGGAAAATCTTCGCCGCCTGCTGTCCTGGCATGACCCCGAGCAGCCTGTCTACTTGGGCCACAGGTTCAGACCTTTTGTCAGGCAGGGCTACATGAGCGGGGGCGCCGGCTACGTGCTCAGCAGAGAAGCCCTGCGCAGATTCGTGAGTGGCTTCAGCACGGGGAAGTGCACACACTTCACCTCCGTGGAGGACATGGCTCTGGGGACGTGCATGCAGAAGATGGACGTGGAGGCTGGAGACTCGAGGGACGAGATGACCAGGGAGACATTCCATCCGTTCCCTCCCAATCGCCACCTGATCAAGACTTGGGGAGATCAGTACAGGGATGGCCGCCATTATTCATACTACAAACCGAGGGATGTAGGTGCCTCTCATCATCTCTGGAAAACAGATCTTCCTCAGAACATCCTAAATTCCCACCTACATTGACAGTTTGAGCTTTTTCTGAGTCTTAGTGATGGGGGAACATAAACCATAAAAAAGAGTCAGCAGAATTAGACCATGTGTTATCCATAACTAACTTACACTTCTCGCAAAATGTAAGGTATTATATTATATTATATTATATTATATTATACACAGACAATTAATAGTAAGATGCTGAACAGACAAATAGATAAGAAATAGATCAGTACAGACAAAGTCAGTGATGGTGGTGATGGTGCAGTGGGATTGCTTAGTGGTGGTCAGTCCCAGTGCCCTCAGGAATTCAGCAGCCTGCCATTCATTGTATGAAAAGAGTAAATAATGCAATGAAGCTGTGAAACACCCCACGACCACGGGGAATCCGCTTCCACGGTCTGTGCTACGCTCATCAGCTTTAAATCTTAAAATGGACCGTGAGGTTCTGTTCTGTACCTGGTGAGCTGCTCAGCAGTAAAGCCGTGACTGCAAGTCAGAATGCGGGCTCTGTCCAGTCGTACTGCTTGCATGCAATTTCGTGGAACCCCCATCCTGCAACATGCGCCTGTTTAGAAATAGGGGGGCTGTGTGCTGGCCTATGCAAAAGCCCGTGGTATAGTGACTGCTTTCATTTAGGGGCTCCACACGTGGCTGCTGACTTGGGATAAGTTGCTCAACCCTTTATTTCAATAACTAACCATCATCTTCCTTCTCCTCAGGGTCCGGATTGCTGCTCGGATTTTACAGTTTCCTTCCATTACCTGTCTCCGAGCGAAATGTACCTGATGGAGTATTTCACCTACCACCTGCGAGCGTACGGCTACAGGTACAGGTGGAACCCAGACTTTGCCAGACCCAGCACAGTCCAGCTCAACAGGACTGGTTGAACCAGGGCATCAGAATGGTGGAACCTGGATGCATAGTGATGCTCTCGCCTCAGAATATCACACACGCATTGCTTTATAATAACCACAGTGGTGCAGTGTCGCTGCCTCAATACAGTGAGCAAATGTCCATTTAGGAGCAAATTTATTTTATTTATTCCTTCTCGTCTAGAAGAAAATCTGCACATGTCTGCTGTTTGAAGACAAAAGCAACGGTGCTCTGCAGCTACTGCCAGATAAAATGGCCTCAACATTCAGCTGTGTCTTACACTTCATTTTTCTTTTTTCCTGATGTTCTGGAAGCGGATTTGGCCATTTTTTGGAGCAAATTTTTCCGCAGACCTTGCAAAATTTTTGTAGCTGTGGCTGAAGACCGAGCACATATATGTGGTGTATACGCCTACAATTAAGTGCACGGGATACACAGAAATAAACATTAAATCCTCCAGTGGCAGATGCTGCTGAGAGAGCTTCAGGAATAAAAAAAATCACTAGTTTGACTATGTTTAAAATATATTTGTGGTTTAAACATATTAAGCCAAATAAACAGTTATCTGGCAAACTACAAGAATGAAAATGAGGGGAATCCTTAAAACCGGACTGTGTTCCACTGACTATGTGGCTTTTGTTTATTAGGCATGAAATATGGGAACTTTGCAACTGCACATGCTTAACCAGTTTGTCTTTTTTTTGCTTCCTTGCTGATGTGTCCATCTACATGTTATACATTTTTTTTGTGTAAAAAATGCTTTCTAAATGATATAACAGATAGAAGACAAAACATTTATAAAGAAACTGTTTTGCTGGTTAGTTTGCTGCTGCCTGTTGCTCAGAAACAGTGGATTTTTTAAGCCAACATTGTTTTGCAAATGATTCCTCACCACACACACACACACACACACACACACACACACACACACACACACACACACACACACACACACACACACACAAGCTTTCACAAATTTGTAATGCAGGCTTTTCTGCAGCTGTCCTCCGTGTCAAAGCGGTTCTGGTTTCCTTTGCAGCCTCCGAACCAGAACTGGGCGCAGGCATTGGCCACGGCGTCATAGTACCATTTTACCACATATTGCCTGCAAGGGCCCGAGTCCAGCGGCTGTCTGCACCCTTTATCTGGAAAATGGAAAAATGAGATAACCTGATATTAAAGTTAGGTTAATCAAACTTAATTTTACATAGGAATTCATATTTTAAGCCAGTTTTGCATAAAACGTAGTCCCTTTTACCCTACTTGTTACCCCTTTTCGGACAAACAATTTTTTTTTTGCATAGTATAAAATGAAACCATAAATTATGAGTTAGGTGACAACTATATACACTCATTGGCCACTTTATGAGGTACACCAGGGGACTGGTGATGGGAGTGTAATGGTGTGGGGACGTTTTCTCTGCACACATTAGGATTTTTAGCACCAACAGAACATTGTTTGAGTACCACGAAATGCCAAAACATTGTTGCTGACCAGGGGCATCTTCTCATGGTAAGTCTATCTTCTCAGATAGATACCCCCGGCAGGATAATGTGTAGGATCACAAAACAGATCTCAAAATGGTTTCTGAAGCACCACAGTGTCTTTACTTCACTCCAGTGGCCATACAGTCCCCACCTGTCCAGCCAGTGGAGCATTTTTGGGATGAGAAGAAATGTGGACACCCCTGTGGAGTGTTCAGCATCTTGTTGCTGAATTCATACTGGGGTGTTACAGAGTGTCCCATGATATACTGGAGAGGTGTGCCTAATAACGTGGCCGGTTAAAAATGTGCTTGAATACACAGTGTATTTGTGTGCTGTATATGGAATGACGGGTAAATCGACGGTCATGAGCAGTTGGGTAAACAGGGTGGCCTGCAGAACCCACAAGAAGCTCAGGGGAGATTCCTACAAATTCCAGATATTAAAATTGGCCTAGGTTACCAGGTACAGCCCCGTCCTGAACCAGCAGAGCGGGCGGTTGCGATCCGGGTGAAGATGTCTCAGGGGAACGCCTTTTCGGGAGCTCCTGGGGGCTGACGCTATTTTCCTTCTTTAATCCACTGGATGATCGGGACACTCCAGACGTTTGACCATTGGCAGGTGTCCTTGCGCTTTTGTTTCTGTTGCGGTGGTTGTTGCTTTTGTTGTTCTTGCGGTTCTCTTTATTGCTGTTATTGTCACCATTGTCACGGTGATTGTTGAGGTGGTTGTAGCGGCTGTTGTTGTTGCCATTGTTGTCATGGTGATTCCTGTGATCATTGCTGTTGTCATGGTTATTAACAAGGCGGTTATTGTCGTAGTGGTTATTGTTGTTGTTGTTGTAATGGTTGTTGTTGTGACTGTTTTGGTTATTGCCATTGTCATAGTGGTTGTTGTTGCTTTCGTCCAGATCTTCGACTGACGGCTCTAGTGGCTCCACCGAAGGTTCTTCCTGAATTGCAAATTTTAAAGTTAGCAAGACCGCAAATGATAAATGTCAGCGTTTTGTACGTAACACACCCGGAAAGGGCCCGGAAGGGCTTTGGATTACTCATGAACCAACATATTCGGCTGCTTTGCGCTTAGCGATATCTTAAGGCATCAGAGAAACTTGAACATGTAAATAGTAAAAATAAATGGCAAAATTGCAAAAAAGTGAAATGGTAGAATACTTGTAAATACGTTTGTAGAAAAGCAGCAAATCTGTACTTTCACCTCTGTAAAGGTCCTCTCAAGGTCCCTGCTGATTGGCGGCGTCGGGGTCTTCTCTACCGTGTCTATGAATGGCTCAGTGACAGTGTCGGGCGGGAGGAGGATTTCGGGGACATGAAACGTGTCTTCGCTTTCACAGATGCGGCTCAGCAGCTTTCGTTCCAGCACTGGTTGAGTTAGGACACAGAACGTGGAGACAGAGAAGAACATTGAGCATCGCTGCAAGCTGTGCGACGTTACAGTTACGGTACATGAAGGACTTGCGGAACTGGGCAAAAGGTTGGATACACCTGGGCATCACCTGTATGGAACAAACTGCACAACAGAGGGACAGCAAAGTCACCCAGCCATGTGAGAACTCCAGCAAAAGAGCTGGAATAACTTCGGCTCATTGTTGATCATTATTTACTATTATTATTTTGATTCAATCTACTTTAATCCAATACCTTAGGTAATGTTACCCCCTGTCCTATTCTGCCATTTTGCAATTGTGCTTTTTGTTTAGACCCTTGAAGCATTTATTACAATAATTTGCCTTTTTTCATATTTAAATTTTTTCCAAACTTTACATTTGTTCTACATTAAAGAGACTGTATGCTGTATTTATTTACTATTACAAAATGTGTAACTACTCTATTTTGTGCTGTGATGCACAATTTTGACGCTCTTATGCAGATACTGCATGAATTCATTAAACTACATTTCTCAGAAGCACATCTACGGTTCAGCGACAGTCCAGGTATTACCGTATTGAATATTCAGCATTTATTGTCAGTTTTTTTGTATTTTATCATTTCTACTAGTCTGTGGGAGACATGCAGGTTAGAATTTTGTTGTCCCAGGTACACAGTGTAGGACAGGATAAGACATAACTGCATTAATCCCTGCAGTGAAGCTGGGCAAATGAAAATAAGCTTAAACTTGTATACTTCCTGAGCAGACTTGTTTACCCCCCTGGGGAAAAGGTAAGACGGACAAAAATTGCTGTCTTATTATATTCTGGGCAAACACATTCGTATATTTTGTATAATTTGTTGAACGCCTAGTGAAGCAAACTGGCTTCCAGCAAGTGGACTCTCGCTTTTCCACTGGTTCTGCACACGCAGACTTTACGTGTGCATGTCAATGCCATGTTGATCTTCCCATCACAAATTTCCTCTCCTGTTTTTGTGAGACTGTGGGAGAACGTACTTGGGAGAGAGGCAAAGTCGTCGATCAGGAAGGCATGCTCTTCATCCGGGTCTGAGGCGATGCTGTACACTTCATTCTTGAAGTTCACATAGAAGGGGCCGCTGTCATTCACGACCCCAATGACAAACATCTTGATGTTGGATGCATGGGCCTCCTGAACTGCAGACCCCAGCTGGACGGGGTCCCTCCTGTCTGCATGGCCATCGGTGATAAGGATAGCCACCTTGTGGGCGCCGGGCCGGGCAGCTTGGAACATCTGAGTGGCCTTCTTGATGGCGCTGCCGGTGAAGGTGCCCTCGCCCAGGTAGGGCATCTGTCGCACGATGGCCTTCACTTCATCTTGGCTGATATGCGGCCCCAAGGTCACCGGCACGATGGTCATGTGGCTGTAGAGGACCACCCCGATGCGCGTCGCCTCACGGCTCACCAACATGCGGTCGATCACAGTGTTTATGAAGTCCTTCACTGTGTTGAAGTTGCCAGGACCCACGCTCTCCGAGCTGTCAATGATGAAAACCAACTCGAGCGGACTCTCCCGGCATTTCACTCCGCATCCTAAAAAAGAGTGAGCAGTGCGTTAGCGGCCGTGTTTGGCAGCGTTGGTGCGGTCAAGCTGCATTTGAGCCCCACTTCCCCGTCTCTGCAGGGGCTACACGGCAGGTGTGTGACATGCGAAGCCGAAATCTGGAAAAGCAAGACCCATACCACAAATTGCTCTGACTATTTTGATAATGTCTTCTCTCTGCAAGGAAAAAAGAAACAGCTATTTTACTGAAGAAAACTGTTTTATTAAAAATGTACAATTTAATTTAAAATTAAGTTTTAAAATGGGCAGTAAACAAGCGTTCGTGTAAGGTTATCCTAACCGTTAAGCCAGATTCTCCTTTCTGTCCAGGTCGACCCTGTAATGACATTTAAATTTACAACCTTTTACTTCCCCACTCTAAACCGTGGTTTATGGCACATTTATCACATTATATTGGACTCCTGACACCGAGGTGTGTGAAATCTTCTCTACTGCAGAGCTCGCAAGTGATCTGTGGGCATTGTTTGATATCAGGATTTCAGGTTCAAGGGTTACTTTACTGTCACCCTGCATTTACACAGATGTGCAGGAAAGAATGAACTGTAGCTTCTGCTGGACCATAGAGCACAGCAAACTAAGCAGACAGCAGGGGGGGCACAGCACAATACAAACAAACTGAACGGATAAGTAGCCAAATGGGTATATAAATAGAAATGGATAAATGATAAATAAGGTATGAAAAAGTGGATTAGTGCAGGCAGTCAGTGGTGGTTGTGGTGGTGAGCAGTCCCTGTGCTGTCTGAATTACTAATGCTGATGGTAAAATGCTGTACCACAGGTCCCGAAGATCCTGGCTCCCCCAGTTCTCCTTTCTCTCCTTTCCGCCCTCTGTCTCCAGGAAGTCCTCTGTCTCCCTGCAGTGCAGTAAAATTTGCCACAGTAACTCACACATGTACTGCTGGTATTTCATAAATCATTGTGGCCTGCAATAAATCTGTTTATCTTTCATCATATCACTACTTTTAACAACTACGATGGACCAACACCCAACTGGGCTGGAATCTATTTACCCATGTAGGTTCTATGACCCTGAGCAAAGACTAACAAAGAATGAATGAATGAATGAAAACCACAACTTTTCCCTTATTCATCAGAATCACTGAATGACATCTTAAATTATCATGATGGGATTATTGTCTACGTGCTTAAATCTTGCCCCATAACTCTCAAAAAACATATGGAAATGCTAAAATGAAGAGCATAAGGTATTGTATTCAGCAAGGATTTAGTGGACACTTTTGTTGCGCGTTGACTATTTAATTTACTAAACACCAAATAGGGCAGAACAGTGTATGTGCAGCGGTACATGGAAGCATAAAATGTTTAGTTGGCCTTTCGGCATGTGAATTGTACAAATGTGTTTAATTATATAGAGAACAATAAGACAGCAGTTTCTGTGTCTATTACCTTTTCCCCAGGAAGACCCTCACCTGGGGGTCCCCTTGGTCCTGGCAGCCCCTGAAATCCTGACTCTCCCTGGGAAAAGAAGCACCACCCCCTTGATTGATTTCTGTTAGTAAATCACAGTAAAACTGTCTACTCTTATAATTTCTTCATGTTATTTTTTTGTTGGAGGAAACTGGAGGAAACTCGATACCTTTGGTCCTTGTATACCTTCCCCAGGTAGACCCTGCACACCTGGAGGGCCGGGCTGACCCCTCAAGCCCTGAAAAGATAAAAAAATAATTTTAATAGCTTTTAACTTCTGTTTAGTCACAGGTGATGGGATTCATCTTCAGACTGAGGTTGAAATGAAGTCTCATACAAATGGAAGGCGGAAGGCTTTCCAAGTACAGCCTTATTGTACACTCATGTCCACGGTACCTTGGGGCCTATGTGCCCGATTCCTGGTGGTCCCCTTGGTCCCGGAAGACCTGGAGCTCCCCGGTCTCCCTAAACACAGCATGCAGCAAATAGATGCTTTTTGGTATCATCCTTGATAGTCAAAAATCAACGTTATTGCACACATTTTAAAAATCCCAATGGTCTGAGATAACATTGAAGGTCTTTAGCACCTTGAATTTGAAGTCACCAACCTTTGGTCCAGGAAGTCCTTTACCTTCAGGTCCGATCTCACCCGGTGGTCCTGGCAGCCCCGGTGGTCCCTTAGCATAAATATGGTTGTATTTTACCAAATTGCATCATTGTCCTCTATTTCAAATAAACTGCTTCCCCTTAGGAAGGGACCACAATGTTCCTGAGATGCATGCTTGTCTTTAACTGGATCTGTCCCTTGCATCTTTATATTTCTTGTCCAAGGCTAATATTTTTACCAGTGAAATGCACAGAGGAGCAATATGAGTGGAATATCGTACCGGGGATCCTGCATAACCATCCCCTTTCAGTCCAGGTCCTCCAGGAGGTCCTGGCAATCCTCTCTCACCCTAAAGTGATACAAAAAAGCAGTTTAGAATTTTTCACTTCTTATGTAAAATTTACTTTGACAATATTGTCCTCTTTCCCTGTAAAATCTACTTTAGGACCCCCTCCAGTTTACTTTAGGACCAGGTATCCCAGTTCCTGGCTCTCCTATTGGCCCAAGCGGTCCAGCTGGCCCAGGGTCTCCCTGTGGACAGAAAGGCCATTTGTTTATATCGCATACTATGTGTGGGTCCAACATGATATACTTATGATTTTTGGAGAGATAAAAGGTTATTTCTTTATAAAATGTGGAACAATTTGGTCTACTTTGTATTCAAAATGTAAAGACAAATTGCAGGCCTATTGAAGACATATTTTGTATTTTTATAAAGAGGCCACTGACTGCTTTGGTACAGTTGGCTACAACTTCAGTATGAAAACAAACTGAAACTGTTATTGCCTTGAAAAAAAAGATACAATATTATGCCTTTCCAGTCAAAATCTTACCTTGGGACCGGGAATGCCTCGCCCAGGTGGCCCAGGTAAGCCAATACGCCCAATGCTTCCTGGTTCTCCCTGAATACAAACAAAATCCCTTTAAAACCAAATAGTCAAATCAAGTCAAGGTTTATTTGTCGTGGGTGAACAACACAGCATAGTAGCATTGTCACCATGAAAAGTTTTGTTTCCGGGCATCCTCAGTAATATAAATATGAACATAAATATGTAAAAGTATAAATAAATAAGGTACAGGATAGTTAAATAAATACTACAATCGGGAAAAGGAAAAAAATAAATAATAATAAATAGAGGAAATAAATAAGAATAAATAAGAATAGAACTTAATCACCTCATGAAAATAAAAATGTGCATAATTATATCATAAAAACTGGTCATGTACAACTTTTGTGTTTACTGTACCTTTGCTCCAGCTGGTCCCATGGGTCCCACTGCACCTGGCACTCCTCGAGGACCTCTGTCCCCTCGGTCCCCCTGAGCAACCCAGACAGGAGAAAATCCTGGACTTCTTTTTTTTTTTTACCAGTGTCCCTGATCTAGGATGTGACTTCAGTACTTAAATAGCTAAACATTCATAAATACTTCTATTTACATGTCTGTAATTTAAGGGTGGTTAAGGTAAAAGTAAAAAATGTTATCTACAATGACAACTCCAATTTCTGTATTATTTCAAAAGTGTTTGGTCTGAAGCGATTGTCCAGAAGAGCTCAACATCTGTGTTGTCCTCAAAGTCAAAAGGTAAACTTCATAAAATAAATATAACTTAAACCAGAGACAGACTGATTATTTAAATTTGCTGGACTTTTCTCTCAAATTTTGTTTCTTTGACCTACATGTTGAGATATGAATTAGTCTCCTACTGGCCTGATGTTCAGGTCTTTAAGCTAAGCAGAGGCTCCCGGAAGGCCTCGAGTCAGTGGACAGTAGGGCAAGGTGAGTGATAAGACTAGAATTTGGTACCTTTTCCCCAGAGACACCTTTCCCTGGGGCACCATCTGGACCCCTGGGCCCCGGCAGCCCTATTTCACCCTGATACAGCAGAAAAAGACAAATAAAAACCACAGTCACCTGCTTTGTTACCCTCTAATGGTTATATTTTCATGCAAGAGCAGTTTGTAGGGTAATAACTCATACACAAAAGTGGAACATTTTATTCATCCTCAGCCAAAAAAAAGAATATTTATCTATATTTGACCAAACAAATGTAATACCTTAAAAATCGTATACAGAAAATTCATTCAGTTGAGCACAGATATAAATTTGCACAAATGTACAAGTATGAATGTAGCATCATCTACCTTTGGACCCACAGTTCCATCTTCTCCTGGAATGCCTGGACTTCCAGGTGGTCCTTGAGGTCCAGGATCCCCCTGCAATAGCCACCCATGTGAATTCACAACTTTTTTACAACACAACAGTACTTTTATCCCCAGCGCAATAAGGCGCTTTTCTATTTGTCTGTACTCATTTTTAAATATTTTGAACAAAAAATTAAATTTTAAAAATTAAAATTAAAATGGGTGCTGAAATATAGCTCATGTTAGCTCCCCAGCAGATGAGAATTTTTAGAGTAAATGAGGGATGAAATACAATTAAAAACAAGCAAGCTATAAACTGCTGTTTCTTTAAAAATTCATGACTCAGCATTCATAACACAAGTCGGTGCATTGTGATTGCTGGAATAATGACAGGAAGCGCTTACTGAATTTAAGAAATTGGTTATTAGTTATATGAATTCAGGTGAAACTTTCTTCAGTGACATAAATGAATCTGAATGGAACCTGACAACCTGTTTGGTGCAGATAGATCCTTTGTCGAGGGTACAAGGGTTTACCTGAGACACCCTGGCCTTCCCTTAATGGTACACCAATGTACCTGGAATAGAGCTGCTTTACCCATTACATATAAACCCCTCATCTAAAGGGATGCAGATTTTTTTACATGCTGAAACATATAAACTCTTAGCTCACTTTGGGACCTGGTTCTCCAACTCCACTCTCTCCAGGGGATCCCGGCTCCCCTGGGGGACCCTGGTTTCCCTGTGGACAAAGCAAAACATCTGGGGTCAGATGGTAGTTAGTGCTGTACTCCTTATTCAGTGCAAAATGACCCCGCAAGGAGCTTCAGCTGCAGATCTCCTACAAACATGCTTTACATGAGTGTGCTGAACATTAGTCCACACAGAAATTTATTTGAAGTGATCATCATCATCACATATGATTGACAGGAGAAAACATATTAAGGTACAACACTGTTGACACAGCTCTTAGAAATAACATTAGGTCACAAATGTAGCTGGAAAACTAAAATATTCTTAAAATTCTAGTTTTCAGTGAAGTCAATGATAATGATGTATGCTGAAATGTGTGACAATACTCTCCGGAAGGGTATAAAAAAAAATAAGCCAAAAAAAGATTGACTGAAAAAAGAGCATGTGGGTGATATACAGGTGAATCCGATTTAACACACTTAATTTGTTCTGGAAAACCTTGAGCAAAGCGGTTTTGCGCAAATCAGGTCCTTTGTCTTCCCAGCCCAACTGGCCCCTCTGTTCACAGGACAAAATTTTACCTTTGGGCCTGGTAAACCCATGCCTTGCAGTCCTCTGGGACCTGGGGGACCAACTGGCCCTTGGTCCCCCTATACAGTAAGGAGAAAAGGGGAAAGGGGTTAACTTTTGAACTGTAAATTGAGGTAAAAAGGGAAAAGGGTCAGAGAATGAAGCACTCATTCAGTCAGACCTTCTCTCCTTGAATCCCAGTACCTAGGATCTCTACTGGCCCAGGCAGCCCGGGAGGTCCAGGATCTCCCTGGTGAAAGTCAAAAGACATGAGGACATCAGTGTTTATTCTAAAAATGACTGCTTGTCAACCTGTATCAGAGGCTGCTGCTGTCACCTCCAAGTAATGAGGAACCAGAAACCTCTGACTCTACACAATCCTATGTCGTGCTGCAGTGTAGCACTGTGCTGCATTTCGGAAACCAAGACAGACATCTGGAAAAAAGCACTGTAGATAAAGCTTAACAGCTACTATTGCATTTTCTTCTATAACTGAACAAAACTAGCTTAAATATTAAAATAAATCGGAAATAATGTTACAGAACACGTTAAAGAGATGGCGACAAAACAAAGGTCCTCTTACTTTACCTTGTCCCCCTTGACGCCCAAACCGGGGAGACCACGGCTACCCCTGGGTCCTTCGTACCCTCGATCACCCTAAACACAGATTGATCTCAGCATCAAGTGACTGCTTCAGTGGAGCCTGGCCAGCTTCTGTACACAAGTGTGTTTCTCCTCTGATCGCAATTTAAAATATGATCAGTGAGTGAGAGCGTGACCTGCCTTGGGACCTGGCAGACCTTCGCCTGGGGGACCCTGGTTTCCCTGTGGCCCCTGAGGGCCTGGGGGACCCTACATGCAACACAGACACACAGATACACACAAAATGTTATCAATATTTGTTTAAAATACCATCAAATAGTTGCATTTTCTAGTAGAGAAAATATTTTTGAAGGGATATCATTAACCACTTATCCAGATATAAATGTTCTCCACTGTACATTTTTTTTAAAGTTTTGTATACATATACAGTCATACCCTCGTGTATGTCACCCTATTGATGTATCTTTTTTATAACAGAAAGTCTGAGTTCTGAGTTCCCAATATAATGTTTTTTAACCTAACCACGGATAACAAAACATCCATTTACATTCTGAATGGTTTATAGAACAGTTTCCGCTGAGCCGTACATAAAAAACTCCCCATCTGTAATAGTATTGTTATTTTGGCCATTATGTGCCTTGCTTGCGTTGTCCTTGTTGGGTTACCGTAGCGTCTGGTCTGCAGCAAAGTCTGCCTGTGTCTGTGTTCATACTGCGCACTACATAACACCACCCATATTCTCACAGCCCATCATAACGTCTAAACTATGAGCAGAGAAAATAACCTGCTGAGCATAAGGGAAAGGAAAGGATGTGCTCCGGCTTTGGGTCCAAATTTCATTGCTAAATGTTGGCTACTGTGCAAGGAAGAGTGAGAGAGAGAGAGAGAGAAAGAGAGAGATGATGGTTTGTTAGTTATATCAGTGTTTTAGTGTGATATTTGGAGCAATTGGTTGGGGTTTTTTTTTGGAGGATTGAAACAGATAATAATTTTTAAAAAATGAAATCAATGGGGAAAATGCTCTCTATTCACATTTTCCTGCTTTAAGTCCAGCGCAGGGACAGATTAGGAATGTAACGCAGGGTATGACTGTGTCAGAAATGAAAGGTAATAGGTGGCGTAGCACGAGGTATGTGTGCTCCATGATAAAACATGAATTATCAGCAAATTAACGTGCGTTCCTTGTTGAAGGTGAACTGAACTGCCACCCCAATGGTGACTCTGAATGGGAGTGACTCACTGGAAGACCCGGCTCCCCGATGCCTACAGGCCCAACTGGCCCAGGTCTTCCCTGGTTGCCTTTCTCACCCTGAAATACAACATGCTTGGAGTGAGTGTGGACAGCTGGGCAGTTGGACAGTTGGACAGCTGGACAACCTTTCTGCTACCGGTGGTGGGAGCTTTGTGTTCAATCTGAAGGTTTCTGTACATAATGAGGTCACATCCGGGGCAGGTAGTATGGCAGATTCAACACCATGTGGCACAATAGTTAGAGCATCTGCCTTGCCCTCAGAAGGCCCAGGTTCATCTCTCAGTCTTGCTGCAGTAACTGAGTGTATTTACCCTGCACAGCTCCAGCAAAAACCAGTATGAATGTAAATAACTGTAAGTTGCTTTGAAGAAAATCGTTGACTGAAGAAATTATTAAAAATTAGAAAATTACTAATATTTCCACAGAATTACTGCTGTGAATGAAAAAGAGTTCACCTTCGGGCCAGGAAATCCCATGCCAGCGTCACCTGGTGGTCCAGGAGCTCCGATGGGTCCGCGGTCCCCCTAAGTTAAGGTAAGAAAGTCAGGATAGAGATACGACTCTTCTTGCAGGTGTTTCACAATCTGTTTCATAAGATGTGAAAAAAATGTTAAAGATAATGTCAGCATCGCTTCAAGCCGATACAACGGGAATGTGTTCCATGTCCATGCCTTCTCCCAAAAAGTCCAGA
Source organism: Heterotis niloticus (assembly GCA_018136845.1). Classification (NCBI taxonomy): domain Eukaryota; kingdom Metazoa; phylum Chordata; class Actinopteri; order Osteoglossiformes; family Osteoglossidae; genus Heterotis; species Heterotis niloticus. The sequence goes on from CM030903.1 coordinate 1,773,406, forward strand.
CAGTCTCGCTGACTTCTCTGTTTTCTGCTTATTTTATAATTATTCTCTTTCTGTTTCCAAGTGGAGGACAGGTGAGCTGCTGGGCATTGAATCAGCACACCTACATTCCAGCACATTGCCTATATGATGTTAATAGAATGTCTGTATGTGGAGAGGGGGATGCCGAGAAGGTTGACATCCACTTGAGACAACAGCACAGCTCCAATGTTCTCACCTTGGGCCCTGGTTGTCCTTCTGAACCTTGATCCCCAGGAGGTCCTGTTATACCCTGTAAGAAACCCCACAGCTCAGCTATAAGCACAGTGATGCACTGTCCCTTTGGACTTTATTTATTTCATGGAAACTCCTTGTATAAATGACTTGGTGTGCAGAACTATGGAAGTCATTTCTGGCATGTGTCAGTTTATTCCTTTAGCATTCCTCAGACCTAAAGCAGTTGTTTGTGATTATCATCCACTTCTGTATTCATAAGAGCCTCATAGCTGCATTTCATTACCTAGGGCGCACCAAGCTACACTGCAGGTCGGCTAATGCTGCTTTCCTACCTATTTCCTGGTCACTTGCTGCAGACATAACCATCATTAAATTCACTGCAGAAATTCAGCATTTAATGCTTAATAATTTGCTAATACAACCAGACATTGAGATGTAGTACTGGTGTCTCCTAGTTTTTATTTCATATATGACTCTGACCTCTCTAGCTGAGCAAGACAAATTGCTCAGGTTGAACAATGTAAATGTGCAATATCATCAAACTTCCCCAAATTTATACTTTACGGATGATCCACAAGGACACTTTTTTAATGCACATTTTGATTTCCTGCTGCTGAATAAATCAAATGAGTTACTGACCACATTAAAAAGCCTGAATGCAGCTGCTGTCCTGCAGCAGACAAAACATCACTTAAGGCCTCGGCTGTCTGAGCCTCTGACTGAGGTTGCGTGTGAACCAAGAGGGATCTGTCGGGGGCCAGGGTCACAGGGCCATGACAACAGCCGCAGGCGAAGATGTGCAGAAAGCCAAGGGACCCGTGGCATCACACAGCTAATCCCACAGGACAAAGTGCGCATCCCCGCAAGAAAAATACACGGTGAGCTGCAGTTCATGGCTTTAGGCTGGCGCATTAGCACCCGGATTAAATATAATCTTTAATTCACATTCCTTGTGCCCAGTAGTATGAAATCAATGCCGTTCACACACACACACACACACACACACACACACACACACACACTTGTCTGAAAATTCTGGCACTTTGTGCTCATCCTGTGAGTTTCTGCTTCTGAGGCCTTTTCACAAAAAGTAAGTGTTTTACATATTGAGTAGAGTAAAACATCATTATTCTGACAATTCTCCATAAGCTCAGCTGCAGTAGGCAGGTTTATGTTTTAAAATTAAAATTTCTGAGCACAACACAGACTTCTTCTAATCCTGACTCGCACTTTCACTAGGCTGTGGATAAAAGAAATGACAAAGCAATCACAGACAACCTACTGTACATTTGCAGAACACATTATGCATAATAAACTCCAGTTGGCAGTATTTCACTTGGGCAGCCTTTCATGTAGCTTAAGAAAACCGTATCTACACTATTATATGGACCTCACAAATGCACTTCTTGACAGCAGAAGTCTGTGTGCATGAAAAGTCACAACTTTATGTAGAAAATAAATGAAATATAGAAACTGCAGCTCACACAGAAGTAGGACTTACCGGTTCTCCTCTAGGCCCTCGTGATCCTGGGGGTCCCTCCTGGCCCTGTAAACAGATAGTATAGTGTGTGTTGTGTGGTGTTGTTAATCCACACCGGAGATAAGGTGTATGTGACGGGAGGTGGCTGTCTTTCCACTTACCTTATCTCCCTTCTCTCCTGGGGCTCCACACTCTCCCCTCTCACCCTGAAACATAAGAAAGGATGGCGGCTTCATTGCAAACCATCTACCCAGCAGATTCCGCACACACGTACAAACGCTCAGTGGATGGCCTGAGAAGCGTGGGGGACAAAGACATTCCCTTTCAGCAGTGAGATTGTTCATATACCACATACACACCATGAGCTCCACCACAGAAATGGTTAAATGGCCACCAAATTCTAACCTCAAGTTTTACACACATTTACCACATTCATCGGCGTAGAAAGTGTCCACAAACCCATCCAGACATATTCTGATGAAATATGGCAACACCTAAATGAGTAACATGAGTCTTACCATTTCCCCTTTAAAACCCGGCCTTCCCTGCAGAGCAGACAGAGCTCAGTGTCACAACCTCTATGGGAAGATTTCATAATTTATCACATCATTGCTGCTTTCATATTAATAGTCATATTAATAGAATTAATGGGTATCTTTCCCCATCAATATCTGTACAGAATTTCATTTTCAGCAATATCTTCAGTGCTGTATGTTTCGGCACTTTTTTTCATTGAAATTCTTTTACTATTCACAGAAAACCACACGCGGTCACACACACTCGGAAACTACTCACATGACACAACAATATGTGACGGTTTACACCTTGAACAGACAAATGCAAAACTGGACGCAGCCGCAAAACGGACAGATGCTCACAAGAGGAAGGAAGTACCTCAGTACCGTCGATTCCTGGACGCCCGCTGACACCTGGTTCTCCCTACAACAGATCAAGAGTGGAAATAAGAGGCTGGAATGCAGTGACATCTCAGCCCTGTCGGTGGAGCTGGACTACCGTGACCATCATAGAGACAAGAACACACCTTTGAGCCCTTTGGCCCGGAGGCACCATCGTAGCCCTGTTCCCCTTTTTTCCCCTGGGCAAAAAAAATAAGTAAGTATTTGGCTTAAACAGAAAGAAAAGGTAAAAATTGAAACAAAACGAGGAACAAAAAACAGCATTATTAATAGCCAGAGGTCTCTGACTGTGAATTTACTGTTTAGCCTTGAAGTGAAGGCAGAATGAAACAATGGCTCCAATAGTTTTGTCCAAGAAAGGTCCCACTGCTAAATAGTTCATCATCTTTGTATTTTGCTGGAGTTGCAAATTTACAAGGAGGTGTTTATGTGTTATTTTTATACAAAAAAACACTGTCCATAAACAAACTTAGCCTCGGTGTGAAAATCCTGACTTGTGTAGAAGTTTGTCACAACATAAATTGGTCTGCGAAGCGGAACTTTTAATTCCAGCTTTGTCTCTTCTCTACTAAAATGTCTGCGGGTAAGACACGTGTCGGTAGTTCAAATTCATCCTCATCCTCTGTTCTTTGCCGTTGATATAGAGCAACTATTTAGTCATTAAAGTAACTTAAAACATGCTGATACTCACTGGGAATCCTGGAGGACCTCTGGCTCCTTTCTCACAAAGACATGGCATTATCCGGGGACACTAAAACAAGATTAAAAAATTATTTTCCTACAGGGGTGTTTGCTGAGTTTGGTGACAAACTGAAGTGCCTTTACAACTATCTTTTGAATATAGTTAACTACTAACAACCATTTCTTGTCAAATTTATTTGGATTCAAAATTTATTTCCTAAAAAGATTTTGTGAATTTGCACTTGTTGCTGTAAGGGGTTTATTGTAAAAAAAAAAAAAAAAAGAACAAAACAGTTCTCCTGCTGTTGTGCCAGATGTATGGCTATTGCAGAATAAGTCTAACAGTCAGAGAGGCCCAGAACTGGAGCGTCACTCGGGAGCACCTCCCTTCTGCCACTGTTCTGCTCTACAGTGCGGTGCAGTACTCACTTCTTCATTGCCAATGGAAGTCTGTAAGGTGAAAGAAAATGAGAGCGGTAAGACATGGTGAAAGACTGTCGACAAGCCAGAAAGCTGCAGATGGTCACTTGCTGCAGATAGCGGTGTCTGGTCCTGGCAGCCTTTAACTTAACACATCGCCACCTGTGAGCTATACTTGGCCAGGTGTCTGGATATGAACCTATGTACATCACCTCCGTCCTCTTACCCTGTACCTTCCAGGATGAGTAAAGACAGAAACTTTTCTCATTTAAATTTCAGCCTGCCATTCCTTTTTAAATTAGGAACAGCAGGTGGCATAGCAGGTACAGTAGGTGGCATGGCAGAACAGGTGCCTCTGCAGAGGTTGCAAGTTCAAATCTCCATGGAAGCTCCTGTCTCTGCTTTGTTCTTGCCAAATGCAACTTTTTCAACTATTTATCTCTGTTTCGACACTGCGTGCATGTACTTATGGTCTGATCACTACCACCACTGACCACCTTCTGCTCTTCCACCCTCATCAGCAGTAACCACCTCCCGCTCTTCACTACCACCACTACCACCACCACCACCACCACTGACCACCACGCTTTGTTGGCATGCATCCTTCATTGGGCATTTGGCCGCAGGGTCTGTAGTGTGTTTTATAGATCTTAACATGCGGTTTGAAATATTGGTGTTATCTATTTATTTAGCCAAAACTTTTCCCCGAAAGTGACTTACAATGTTCAGCTTTACTAGGCTACTTACACTGATTTACCCCTTCGAACAGTAGGGCAATTTTTACTGGACCGACTTAGGGCAAACACCTTTCCCAAGACTGCAGGGGGTGGCATTCGAAACCATGTCCTCTGATGTAAAGTGACAACTGTAACCACTGCACCACCTGCTGCCTAAATAGGTGCGCACTGACTGGGAGGCCCAGAGATGCACATACTCTACATACATGAAGTTATGTCTTAAAATGTAAAAAAAAAATGTATTTATACCCAGAAGGGGAGGGGGATGAGGTGAGGCAAAGTTAGGACCATTAAAAGGTCAATAGGAGGTCATCAGGAGGTTATGAATAGGTTTGAAGGCCATCATTAAGAAGTCATGAAGAGGTCACTATTAGATATCCACTCCTGGCTGTGTTATGGCTCATTGTAAGTTGGGTCGATGAGCTCATGAAAGCACCAGAAAATTGCCGAACTGAAACACCATAAATCAGTGTAAATATGGTTCATGGCTCAAATCACCATCGCTACATGTTAAATGAAAGCAAAACCTCACAGTTTGGTGTTATTTGTCTGAAGCGGTGATTTGGTGTGAATCTGAGTGAGAAAGGGCCCCCTGCAGACGCACCAGCTCTCTGAGCAGTTTGTCCTCCAGAAGGGGGTCCGTTAGGATGTGGACAAACTTCTGCGACGGGCTGCTGGCGATGGCCCTTAGCTTTGCGCTGTTCTGCGCCTCCAGTGCCAGGTCCGACAGCCCGATAGCAAACACCTTGATGTTGTGGCTCTTGGCTTCTGCGGCCGCTCCAATGGCACTGGGGCTCCGTGGGTGGTCTGCGCCATCCGTCATGAGGATAGCCACCCTCACACTGTTGGCATTGGTCTCCTGGGTGAAGAGCTGCGTGGTGTTGGTGAGGGCGTAGAAGGAGTAGGTGCCTTGGCCCATGTAAGGCATGCTGCTGATGCGGCTCCGGAACACGTCCACGTCCTGCCAGCCCAGGAAGTTGTGGTCCACAGAGACGGAGCTGCTGAACTGCACAGCGGCCAGGCGGATCTTGAGGTCCCAGTTGGCCAACTGCATGGTCATGATACGCTCGCTGATAAGGCTCACAAAGGCTTTCTGCTGCACAAAGAGCTGCATCTTGGCGCTTTCTGAACTGTCCAAGATGAACGCAATATCCATAGAGCACGTCATACCTGCATGGTGTCAAAACACATTGCAGACAGGGGCTCAGAACTCCTGCCTGAGCTGACAATGAAGATATCAGGGAGGAACCATTAAGAAGCAGCTGGAAGAAACAAGAAACGTTTCATTACTGCTATGTGTACTTCTGCACTATAAAGGGAATAGAAGGTTATGAGTTCTAGATTTTACTGTATGTTGGTTCTTGTGTGAAGAATTCCCCATGCATCTCCCCTCTTCGTTTCTCCTTTTGCTCCCTGTAGCTGTCTGACTCAAGTTTAGCACTCTCTACACCCCAGCCACACGGCTACACCAACACCTCGCAGTGGGTCCAAAATCAAAAGAATTCAAGTTCCACAGTTCCTCCTCTGTCCCTCAGAGCTGTTGAATCCCTTGCAGCATCTCAGAAGGCATTCAACAGCTCTGAGGGACAGAGGAGGAACTGTGGAACTTGAATTCTTTTGAGTTCCAGTGTTTATCTTTAAAATGGCTTTTTGGTAGTTCTGGAATGCTACAGACAGTCATGATCAGAGAGCTGTGGGTGTCATATTGCCAGACAGCAAGCAGAAAAACTCTCACCTTGTCCTTCATCTCTTAAGGCCACGTTGTTGGATTTAAATCCCTTCCGCCTCTTCATCTGGCAGCTGGCAATGTCTGAAAGTACCAGCAGGAGAAGACACAAAGCCGCCCACCTCCCCATGCTGGCCTTTTGCAAATATTTCTACCCTTAGATGGAAAAATATGCAGAGGTACACATTTTAATTAATAAAAATGGCCTATTGCCATTTCACAGGACCTCTTACCGCAGTACTGGGACTGAGCTGCGAGACAATGGAGCGCCTTACCCAGCTACATACCTCATATTGATGGAAAATGATGAATGAGAGAAAATAGGAAAATACAGTGAAAGATATGAGAAAGTAGAGCGAAAAGAAAATATTCGTTGCCTATAATTTAATGCATAATAATTTCTGCAAATATTTAAGTTGCGGCCACATGCATGACCAAATTCAGTTCAACACGGCAAATTTTACCGCTTTCTATTAGTACAGTAATGGATAACATTTAATAGTATTAATGTTAAATGTGCTCCTTAAAATGGATCACTAAATTTCCTCATCGACCTTAAAAAAAGCTGCTTGAAATAGTTCAGAAACTTAACATTTAAAAATGTAGGCAACTGCATTTTATCTTTCTCACTTTTCATGCGTGAATAATACGTGAAACAGTGAAGAACTTCAACTGCTTTGTGCACAGCAAGCAGATTTAAATTTGTGTTTGCAGGTTAACTAACAATAATGCATTTATTTAAGTTTTTATTTGCAAACGCCTGCTTTCGTAAAACTGAAAACCAAGCTACAATTTTATTTTCAATTGGGGTGCAAACACAAATTTAGGTTTCAAATGGAGGTTTCATTTGCTTACAGTTTCTTGTGAAATGAATGTTCAGTTATGACATTTAAAATTTCTTGAAAATCTTAAAATAGCTGTAACTTTTTTAATGCACGTTGCAACTTTTCCCATCAACCTGTAAGCAAATGAAACCTCCAAAAGGCACCCAGACATATAGTGCTGTCCTAAAGCAGTTTGCATGGCATTACCAGCAGCCGGTGGCCTTAACAGATCCTCTTTATTGCCTCTTACCTCAGTTATCATCTACCGACTTTCAGCTCCTTTCGACGGTCCCCTTCTGTGGTTCGAGTCGCATGGCAAACCCCCCGTGTGTGTGGTGTCGACAAGCAGGCACGAGACAAACGCTGCATTTCAGCCCCAGCACTCACATGGGGGGCTGAACAGTGGACACCTCTGAGTGCCAGTGAGTCCAGGGCCGCCCAGGTCATCCACCATCCAAGTCACGGTCAACCAACCAGTCAGCTGTAAATGTGAAGAATCAAAACAGCTCACCGCTTCTTTTTTCTGCCGATAGCTACAGCAGAATATGTGCACATAGAACATAAAAATTAATATTACAATGTATGTCTGTCTTATGTTAATCACTGAAGAAAAGTAGAATCATGTTCATCAGAAATGAAGTCTCACTGCTGAGCTGTGGCAGTTGTTTGAAAAATATAATAATTTACAGAAATAAAACTGCATATAAGAGAGGCTCAAGAGGGTTGTACTCCAGTCTGGATTTCATTCCCAGACAAATTGTGGGGTGGTATCATAAAGAAAAAGCGTTTGACATATATTAGTCCATTTCCCTTTATGTCACACAGAGAGTTGACACAAACACGCAGTTGTTTCCTATTAAAATGATGGCTTTCCAAAGAAAAGATCTGTCCAGGCACCATTTTCCAGCTTATGAAAATCCTGACCAGCAAAAATGAGGCTGATCAAACTCTCGATGAACTTGTGACTGTAAGACTGAAATAAAAGACACAGACCCTTGCAACACATTTGTGTGAAATAAATATGTGAAAAAAATGTGGATAACAAACTGGACACAAGCTCAAAGGTTAAAGGGTTAAGTACAACACTGACTGAGGCATGTCTGTACTCCAGCATGTCCCTTTCTTCAAAAATTTAGTTTCATATTTGTCAACCTGAGGAATTCCCAATGCCCCCCTACAGTGAATTTGCTTTTTTGTTTTTTCTTTATAGGAAATAAAGTTTTTTAGTGATGTAAGGTACTTTTCGACCACAACGCTGAGCTTTTTTAACAATATGTTAAACCGAGTACATTACAATTATGTAATACATTTGTAGAAATTAATGTTTAATAAGGCAGTTTGACTTGAATACAATATTTCTAATAGAATTCAATAGCAGTCATCACCTTTTTTAAATAAGAATTTACTGTCAGTCTAAAGTACAGTGAGTACAGCTTAAATCATATTTCCATGAGCTTCTTCAGAAATGCTTCTAAACAGCAACAGCATCACATTAACTACTGCATTTTAGACGTCTTCCTTCCCCTGCTGCTTTTTAACCTCCTGTGAGGGATGTAATGGAGTGATGGAAGGATATTGCAGGGGGTCCGTAAAATTTCTGTACAAGCATTTATATTTACGTTTATTACTTTACACCTTGCAGTGAACTATCATTGCCTCTAAGAAGTGTTTTTTTGGCTCAGTGATTCCAGGGCCACAGCTACCCTCACCAAGATTAGGTTTTTAACGTTTATGTAATGAATGGATGGATGGATTTATTATTTTAGCAGGTGCTATTCTCCAAAGCAAATTTCCATGTTAACTATTTGGAATGATTTATCCATTTGTCCAACTGGGGCAGTTTTTACTGAAGTACCTCGAGGTAAGCACTTTGCTCAAGTCTACTAGAGCAGAACGGCACTGCAGATGGCACCATGGAGTGAGACTAAGATGAGCAGGATGAGCAGCTTCATCTCCTCACATCTGCCGAAGAATTTCAAGCATCACACTCCAGTGGATGTGGATTTGGACACAGACAGTGTAAGTCTGTCTGAGGGCCCACAGCCCCCTGCCCCATATCAACAACGGTGGAAGCAACTGCACTGTCATCGTGAAAAGGACAGGAGAGTTGGGTGAGGGAGGGGGCCTGGGGTTTGAGGGGGGTGCTCCCCTGTTTCTTCCTAGTCAGCAGGCAGACATCCTGTCTGTAGCCAGTGGAATTCCTGGCGCTCCGCTGCCCACTTGGAAATCTAGCGACGGCTATGATGTGTTAAGCAAACGTTGCATTTTTCACACACAGTCCTCTTAAAACAGTTCTCATGGACGGCTTCAATGGACTGGATGAAAGAAACATCTCCGTATCCCAGGTTCTATGGCAGCACATCAGCTGGTGGAGGCCATCGCCGTGGTAGTTTGTTGCTCCACTTGGGTCCTGTGTACCCACACTCTAGCAGCATCAGCTGCTAAAATCGCATAATACGTAAGGTGGCAACATGTAATGGCAAGTACAAAAAGAGAGCAAACAATGACATTTAAGGCAAAAAGTAACTCCTTAAGACTTTACTTGAAACCACTGGTGATTAAAAAATGGATAAGGTGACAAAATTTTTATTCACACAATATTTTGTAATAATTTTAAAGGTAACGACTCATGTAGGAGGGCTGTGAGATGACAGAAGGTTCAAAGGTCCCCTTAATGTCATTCTGCACTTATTCTGAAAGAACAAAATGTTGTTTCTTCTGGACTGTGGTGCACAGTGCATTGAACAGACAGCAAGAGGACACAGGGCAAGACAGAAGAACTGAATAGATATTGTAAATAGGTGAGTAGTCAAATACACAGAAAAAGATGAATAGTTAAAAAATGCATATATAGCTAAGTAGAGAAATTATTAGGTAGAGAAGGTAAAATAAGAGGACCAGCAAAGTCAGTAGTGAGGGTACAATGGGAGGGGGTTAGCGGTGATGGTGGTGATCAGTCCCTATGCTGTCTTGTATTTAACCTGACAGACTGCATAGAAAAAGCTTACTGTGAGGATACTCACTATGGTTTACAGTTTTGGGCTGGAGCATTGGGGTTTAGCGCAAACATGCTTCACTTCATTTCTTTTCAAATTACATATGTTTAAAAATATATTTGAATGGTCCAGCACCCTGCTTCATATTGATGCTGTGAGGCTCTTTCTCCGCAGTTTCAGTGGGACCAAAACGGAAGGGCCACTTGCATGTTTGGTAGAACAGGTTTCAGTGGGACCAAAACGGAAGGGCCACTTGCATGTTTGGTAGAACAGTACTGTGCTAAACAAAATGGCAGTTAAAATAAATATGTAGTAATTTATCTTTTTTGTTGTCCTCTAGCAGGATGGATCCTTTTCAGTCAGTCCTTTAGGAGCACTAGCTGCACATTTTATCAATTTTAGTGACCAAAATGTGCATGTATAAATGTACTGAACTATGGTACATCATACACATATTGAATATCATACATGTGGTCATTCTTTTAACATCTATATCCCATCCAGCATCGGCTACGCTGGAACTGTCCGAACATCTTGATTTTCCTCACTGGATGTTATTGAGCTCTTAAACCTTTTTTTAATAACAGCTTCAAATCCTTTTACTGATTTATGCAGTGCCTGGCCAAAAAAAAGTCACACCCTCTAATATTTGGTCGGACCGCCTTTAGCTTTGATTCCGGCACGCATTCGCCATGGCATCGTTCTGACAAACTTATGCAACGTCACAGCATTTATTTCCATCCAGAGTTGCATTCATTTTTCGCCAAGATCTCGCATCGATGACGGGAGAGTCGGACCGCTGCGTAAAGTCTTCTCCAGCACATCCAAAAGAGGTCTGGACTCTGTGGTGGCCAATCCATGTGTGAAAATGGTGTCTCGTGCTCCCTGAGGCACTCTTTCACAGTTTGAGCCCGATGAATCCTGGCATTGTCATCTTGGAATATGAAGAAAAAATCCATTGATGGAAAAACCTGCTCATTCAGTATATTCAGGTAGTCAGCTGAGCTCATTTTTTGGGCACAAAACGTTGCTGACCCTAGACCTGACCAACTGAAGCAACCCTACATCATAACACTAAGTTAAATCCAGGTGGGGACTTTTTTTGGCCGGGCAGGGTAGTTTCCTTTTGTTGAAGCATTGTGTCCAACGCAGCTTAGGCTCTAGAACCCCAGAAGGAAGCCCCAGAGGTCCTCCACAACACTAGAGGGCGCAGTTCCAAACGCCCATGAAACCCAGACCAAAAGCTTTTTTTTTTTTTTTTTGTCCGGGGGAATCATTTCGCTGTTGCACAACGCTCGGCATGTCAACAGAAAGCAGTGAGTGTCAAATAAGTGCTGTTTTTCCTCCACAAATTGGAATTAGTATTTATTGTAAATGTTTGGTTTCGATGTCTGTCTGCTTTAAATTATATTAAAGGTAGGAAAATTATAACGTGTTGTAATTTAGTCATTTTAAATCTGATTACCTTAATGGACCTTTTTTGGTTATTTTTTTTATGCATTTCTATCAAGTTAGCGGTCTTAAAATGTCATTTAAAGCCTGTCCTTTTCAAACAAGCCTCAAAATGTTTGATATTTAATAACTGACCAGGTGCGGTAATATTGTAAAATAGAGAGAAAACATAGTTCCACTTTGGTTCATTCGTTTACAGTCTTTGTTTATCGTTTTGACGATGCCCAGTTAGTAAGTAGACTATAAAAGTAGTTTGTCCAGTTGTATTGTTCAAAGATTATTTTTGAGTTCTTTGTATGTATGTTGATCTATAACGTAATGATGACAGTGAATGTTTTGATACAATTTAAATAAGGTTGTCATCTGATGTCCTGCTTCATTTCAATTGTTTTATTGCTTATCACATTATTTGTTATTTTATGCAGGCTTTTTTCCAAACTGAAGTGTTAATTGTAGGATGAATGTTGTGTTAAATCCAGTTGAAACGCACACATTTTTATCTTCCCTCAGGGGAGTGTACATAGGGTGCAGGTGGATTCCAACTCTTCCCTTTCAGAAATGAGTGGCTCCAAGCCGGACATCCTGTGGTCTCCGCATCACGTGGACCGCTATGTGATCTGCGACTCAGAGCTCAGTTTGTACCGGATCGAATCCCTGGGCAGCGCGGAGGCCAAAGCCGGGGCAATCCCCCTGTCTGAGGAGACGGCTGCCACGCTGCTGGCCATCAACTCAGACACGCCCTACATGAAATGTGTGGCCTGGTACCCGAAACATGAACCCGAGTGCTTGCTGGCTGTGGGCCAGGCCAACGGTCGCGTCGTCCTCACCAGCCTGGGCCAGAGCCACAACTCCAAGTGTAAGGAGCTGATGGGGAAGGAATTTGTGCCCAAACACGCGCGCCAGTGCAACACTCTCTCCTGGAACCCAGTGGACAGCAACTGGCTGGCCGCCGGACTAGATAAGCACCGAGCCGACTTCTCCGTCCTCATCTGGGACATCAGTAGTAAATACACCCCCGAGGCCCCAGTGCCTACAGAGAAGGTCCGCCTCCCATCTGCGGATGCAGATATTGGCACTGTGGTCACAAAGCCACTCTATGAGCTTGGCCAAAATGATGCCTGCCTGTCTCTCTGCTGGCTCCCCCGTGACCAGAAGCTACTACTGGCCGGGATGCACCGCAACCTGGCCATTTTTGATCTGCGCAACACGAGCCAGAAAATGTTTGTTAACACAAAAGCCATCCAGGGCGTGACAGTGGACCCCTTCTTCCATGATCGCGTGGCCTCCTTCTTTGAAGGCCAGGTGGCCATCTGGGATCTGCGCAAGTTTGAGAAACCAGTGCTGACCCTGAGCGAGCAGCCAAAGCCGTTCACCAAGGTGGCATGGTGCCCGACACGTGCTGGTCTGCTGGCAACATTGACACGTGACAGCAACGTGGTGCGTCTGTACGACATGCAGCACGCACCTACACCTATTGGCGACGAGACAGAGCCCACCATCATTGAGCGGAGCGTGCAGCCCTGTGAGAGCTTTATCAGCAGCTTCGCTTGGCACCCGTCAGCCCAGAACCGCATGGTGGTGGTTTCACACAACCGGGCCATGACAGACTTCACTGTGTTTGAGCGCATTTCTCTGGCCTGGAGCTCCACCAGTTCGCTAATGTGGGCCTGCGGTCGCCACCTGTACGAGTGCGCGGAGGAGCGCGTTGGGGGAGGGGCAGCGGGCGACAGCGACATCGCCACAAAGATGAGGGCACGCGCTCAATCACGGTACGGTCACGACACCGTGCAGGTGTGGAGGAACTACGTACTGGCAGGGGGTGATGACCCCCAACTCAAGTCACTTTGGTACACTCTCCACTATATCCTTTCTTGCAGTGGTTACTGGCTGTCACTGTATTTCATTTTTTGTGCACCTCTGTGTCACCTTGCGTGTGTCCCTATGTCCATGTTAAAGTTCCTATGTGAGCATCACTTATGAAACAGTACACTGAGGACCAGGAGCAGAAGCAGCAGGGAAACAAGCAGACAATAGTCTATTCAGGCATCAAGAACATAGTGAAGACCAGCTCTGGTGAGTGATTGTCTTGTTTCCTGAAAAGCCCACCAAATCAAACCAGAAGACGCATAGATTTTTTAAGAGCAGCGAGTTGTGTAGTGGGTAGAGCTGCTCACATGCAGTTGAAGGACCCAGGTTCCAATCCTACTTTCTGGACTAACCCGTTCATCAAACTACTTGTGCTAAATTAATACAGAAACTCTTCTCAGCAGGATAAAAGGGTAAGCAACTTAGAATACACACTAAACTTTTAAGTTGCTTTAAATAAATTAACAGTTCAATTAATAAAAAAATAATTAAATAAGTTTTTGTTTATTTGCTGAATGTGGAAGGTTGAATCCGAAACCCCTCCTCCTCAGGCACGACGGAGAGCCGGCGAGGCTGGAGCAGTTCAGACCGGCAAGGAGATGTAGCGCGATACCACAGTGAAGAGCGCAGCCTGGCACTGCGACTCTGTGGCTGGATCGGACGCGGACCAGAGGTGGACGTAGACTTCTTCCTCAGGTCGCTGGAGCAGGAGGGCGAGTGGGAGCGAGCTGCAGCAATCGCCCTTTTCAACCTGGACATCCGCCGCGCCATCCAGATCCTCAACAAGGGGGCTTCCTCGGAGAAAGGTGGAAATGATTGAATCGATAACTGCTGCTTATACTTTTTGTGGATCCTTTTCTCCAAGGTGACAAACACATATAGAAATGATTATTAACCTTTTTAATCCTGAATTTTTGTGGGTGATCCCAAAATATAGCTATGTCAAGACCAGGTTATCTTTGTTTACTTGTTTGCTGAACTTATTTCCTAAGTAAGTAAACATTCCTTTGTCTATCTAATACAGTATTATTAAAACCAATTTTATATTTTCTGTTTGGACACATTTGATATATAACACCTAGTGACATCAGTAGGTTTGAAAGGGTTAAATACTCTGAAAGAAAAATACCACAGTAACAAACACCCACCTACATTTTTACCTCAGGTAATACAGAAAAGTAGCATAGTTGTTGCTCAGCTGGAGAGTGCTGATGGCCGGTGCCAGCTTTTTTTTTTTTTTTTTCCCCCTTTGCAACCGGAACCAATTCCGATTCCCCCCTGCCAGGAGACCTAAACTTGAACGTGGTCGCCATGGCACTGTCGGGCCACACGGATGAGAAGAGCTCTCTGTGGAGGGAAATGTGCAGCTCCTTGCGTTTGCAGCTACGCAGCCCCTATCTGCGCGCCTCCTTTGCGTTCCTTACCAGTGAGCTGGGGGCCTATGATGGTGTACTGGTATGCGTCCCCTCAGGGTTCCTCCTGTGTGTCGTTTTTTATTTTTCCAAAGGCTTCTTGTGATGCCAGCTAGTTTTCCGGTGAGATGGCCAGTGCCCAGTTAGCACTGCTATTTGAGTTGTTGTTTAAACACATTTGCTAAGCCATGTCTAGTAACTGTTAGGTAAAATATCATCTTCTTTAATCTGAAAAAAGGTGTTTCCTCAAAGACAGAAATACAGTTTCTACAGGTTATTCTCTTCTCCTGGTTCGAAACTCATGAGGGCAGTAATGAGGTACCCTGTGTTTATCACACAGTGATGCTGAATCCGTTCCCTTCCCAGAATCCTCCATGTCCTCTCTCTGTTTGTCCCACAGTATGAGAGCAAAGTGGCAGTGAGGGACAGGGTAGCTTTCGCCTGTATGTTCCTCAGCGACACCCAGGTGAGGTCCTCTCCTCAGTTCTATCAGGCTTCCATTGCACATGTCCAATGTGTACATTTATAACAGCAATTTTTGTCAGTGGCCAGCCGCTCTGATTGGAGTGTTGCTCTCCTCAGCTGCCACGGTACATTGACAAACTGACCAATGAGATGAAGGAAGCCGGAAACCTGGAGGGCATCTTGCTGACAGGACTCACAAGGGACGGAGTGGATCTGATGGAGAGCTATGTGGACCGGACAGGGGATGTCCAAACTGCTAGTTTCTGCATGCTCAAGGTCCAAGGCATCATCTGAACTGTTATTTGAAGTTTATGCTTTAGAACTGCAGATGTTTTAAAGGCTCTTGAAACTTGGCATTTCCTGTTTCTGCAGAAGTTTTATTTGCAGAAGCTCCACAGACACAGCGGGTTAATAAGGACAGTGATGCTGTGAGCGCTGTGGTCTGTTTGGTGTTCATATCAATGGTTGCTTGCAGGGCTCTCCTGGGGAAGTGGTGAAGGACCCCCGGGTCCAGTGCTGGATTGAGAACTACCGCAACCTACTGGATGCTTGGAGGTTATGGCACAAAAGGGCTGAATTTGACATCCATCGGAGCAAACTGGACCCGAGCTCAAAGCCACTTGCACAGGTAGTCAGAGCTTTCCAACCTGCTGCAGTGCGTTAGACACAGATAGGCAGCTAGTGGTTGCTCTCATCCTCTTGCTCCCTTTCCAATCACCCATGTCATCTTCTGATGGCTGTGGATGTGGATGTACATGATTTACTGCATACAAGACAACATACATTTGGGCAAACATTTCTGTTAGTGTTATAGTGGCAGCGGAGGGAGCTGTGGATTTCCCATAATAGTTGTGTCTAGCCGTTGTGGGGAGTTGTGGGGGATTGTTGATCCTCGGTGTTCAAGACCTTTGGTGTGGGTGTGTTGTGCTCTGTGAGTGCTGTTCTTTCCTTTTTCTTTTGACACAGTAACTGATAGATGGACTGAAAAATACTGTTTTTCAATAATCTCGTAATAAGGCAACTGCATTTTATGTAGTTGAGGTATTTGAACCTCACTTATTGCATTATGGCGGAATGTTAGTATGTATAAGAAATATGCAGTTTTGTCACTTAGGCCACATTATTTATAACTACAATTACACAATCATATTTAATGTCTGATAACAGACATAAATTACAAGAAATGTTTCTAGATACAATCAGTACAGTAGGTACGATGAAGAAATATACATGTATGTATCAAGTGAATGTTGGGTGTATATCTGTAACAGTGAAGTGAGCCAGTTACCATGTGTCTCCTGCTCTCAGGTGTTTGTGAGCTGTAACTTCTGTGGGAAGTCCATCTCCTACAGCTGCTCAGCCATGCCCCACCAGGGCCGCAGTTTCAGCCAGTACGGCGTGAGTGGCTCGCCCACCAAGTCCAAGGTCACCAGCTGCCCCGGGTGCCGCAAACCACTGCCCCGCTGCGCCCTCTGCCTCATGAACATGGGCACGCCAGTGTCCAGTTGTCCAGGTGACTGGCTTTGCTGCAGAAGAGCACATTAACCACACTATGTGGCTTTGGCTCCACCCTAGCATGCCCTGTTGCTCACAGCATCGTTCTCACTCAGATGTGCACAAATACAAACTAATGATGACGCAGTTTGAGTTCAGTTTATTCTTTTCCTTTATTGAACTGCTGACAAACATTGCTTCTTACTTTGTTTGTGGTTTCAAATGTTGCTTCAGATTATGGAAATGGCTCAAAACTTGATTGAAGTGAGCGCATCAAACAGTGTTTTACACCATCTCCGTTTGTTTCTTAGGAACGGGCAAATCTGATGAAAAGGTGGACCTGAGCAAGGACAAGAAGCTGGCGCAGTTTAACAACTGGTTCACGTGGTGCCATAACTGTCGTCACGGGGGACACGCAGGACACATGCTCAGTTGGTTCAGGTGACAATTGGATTACTCGTCCAGTTGCTTTGGTTTGCTCAGGGTATTGTGAAGCAGCACAGTGGCCCAAGAAGAAATGGTCACCTTGCAGCTGCAGGGCCGTAGGTCTGAAATCCAACTCCATTCTTCCTGCACTCTAAAAATAAGGTATTTGGGTTAACTGTGACTTCAGATGTTCCAGAGTGTGCAGCTTTTGGTGGTAAGTGTGCCCTGTGATGGATGTCCCTTGTACCTGAGCTAAAGCTTGCTCTGGGATTGGCGACTATTAAAAACATCAGGACAGAGTTAGACTACACTAAAGGAGATTAAAATGCAGGAGTTCTTCACATAATGGAGTTAATTTGTTCCTTGAAATTGGCCCATTAGGCAAATCCCCTTTGTGACGTGGTCACATTTCACCTCTGTGATTAAACTACTTACCCTGAATTGCTATGTATAAATAAATGTTAAAAAATCTTTATAATTGGGTAAATAATAATGTGAGTTTGCTATTTCAGTTATAACTTATGTTTATCTTTGACAATGGTTGTGATTATTGTCTGGAAAGGAAGTAAGATGTATGTAGTTGGATTTTTGTTCTGTGGCAGTAGCCTGGAGGGCAGTATCTGCCACTCCATCTAGTAACGTGTCCAACCAGGACCATTTGAACCCTACTTGGACACTAGTGGTCATTGTTCGCAGGGTAATTTAGGGCTTAACACGTTACCTTTAGCCAGAAATTAGCCAGATCAATACCAACGAGGGACCAAAATCTGAAGTTGAGGCACCAGTTGTGTGTCTCTGAGACAAAGCATTGGATCTGAGCTGTTGCACAGAATAAAGTCCCTGGCATACTCTAGGGAAAGACTTTTCTACAGAAAGGGGTTTATTTTCATTGTATAGGACTCTGTTGTGTTTGTGTTTCCATGGCACGTTTGAGCCATATCATGCTAACAAGTCATCTCCCTGTGCTACGTTTAGAGACCACACAGAGTGCCCCGTGTCGGCCTGCACCTGTAAGTGCATGCAGCTGGACAACACTGGCAACCTGGTACCCTGTGACACCACCTAGATGGACGGGCGTCTGCCAGGCATCGCTGCAGGACAACCAGGCCGACCCAAGAGTAGTCAGTGAAGGCAATACTGTTCTGCGGATGTAAGTGAGAATAGAGGGTGTGAAGTGCCAGTGTTGTTTCCATGACTACCTCTGAAGTAAGTGCTAGGGCCTCCTGTGCTGTGGTAAAATTGTGTGATTTCAGTAAATGGATCAGGTTTCAGAATGACGGCTGTAATCTTCTGACTGCAACAGCTGCAGGAAACACAGTAACTGATGTTTAACCAGAAGGCAATAACAGGCTGCAAAGTTTTCTAAAAAATGAAGTTAAGGAAGAATAGCACCTTTATTTTTATTTGTTTATTTTCCTGTGGTTAACAACAGATTTCCCAGTAAAATGTGTTTTTTGGCCTGGATTTGCTGAAGTATCAGGACATCAGTAACATCTTTCGAGGTCACATTTCAGAAGATACAGGAGTTTGTGCTTTTCACACTTCTTTATATTTGGTGTTAAAAATTACTTGTTTGAACTGTTTAACATTATTCTTTCTCGTTTTTCTAACCTTGAAGCCTGGAAGTCTTTTTTATTCTGAGTGAATTCTGTACTGCCTTTTTGAATTTATCTGTATTATTTTTTTGTCATAGAGTTCAAATGTTTTATCAACTCACACCCAACTGGCATACACAGGAAGCTGATGAACTCTGATGTCAAAGAGCTTCATCCTGTATTGTGTGTGTTCATGAAATGGACACTATAGGAAGGTGTAGCTACCAGTGAATACTAGGTATCTGTAAAGCATCGCTGAACACTCAAACTCTCTCACACACACACACACACACACACACACACACACACACACACACACACAAAATGACACAATGTACCAAATTCACACAGATCACTTATTGAAGTTGTGATCAAAACATTTCTCTAGTTGAATGATGTTCAAACAGCGCATCAGAATCACTTTTGTATGTGCAATAAATGAATGGTTTATAAAAGCGCTGATTCAAATCATACTTTATTTCACCCGCCAGGGATGCTGAGAAGGCCTTATTTTAACTGACAGGCCCTTTAGTAATAAAAGATTCATGATTTAGTTTTCAATGTTTTCAAATCTGTCCTGCCAGATCATAAAGATAATGGAGTATTAGTAGGCTAGGGTGTAAAGTACTAGTAATGTAAAGTGTGGCATTGCCTTGACACCCACATTGTATGGCCAAAAGTATGTGGACCTTCTAATGACTGAGCTGTTTTAGCTGCACCCATACAGCCTACAAACACATTCTAGACATTTGTGTGCTTCCAGCTTTGTGACACCGACTATGAACCAGGCCTTCTCCCCTGACCTCACTGACACTCTTGTGACTGAATGTGGACAAATTCCCAAAATCTGGTGCAAATCCCTCCCAAAAGAGTGGAGGCTGTCATAACAGCAAAAGGGGTGACAAGTCCATATTAATGCCCATGGGTTTGGAATGGGAAGTTCAACAAGCGTATATGGACGTGATGCTCAGGTTTCCACACGCTTTTGGCCATAGAGTGTATATGCCTCAGCAGGTTGAATGAAAAATGGTCTTCTTGTACACAGAGTACTTAGTGGTAAAGAGGTCTTTGTTGAAGAAGGCTCTACAATATTGTAATATTTATGTGGAAGTTTTACCTTCCTGTCTTGATCATGTTTGTCTGGTCATCCGAGGAAATACACAAACAAACATACACATACTACCTACCTCTCAGAACCCATCTTGGGAAACACCCAAAAGTTACTACTACCGACCTTCAGATCTTAAGCCTACAACTTTAATAAAAGCAATAATAGTTCAAAAGCTTTGTTGTTTTTACTTTCCTTCGGTCTACCATGTGTAATGTGGACACCACTTAATGTTGACTTTTATTTAAAACCATTGTTCTAAAATCAGAATTCAGACCAAAATATTTAGAAGTAGATTGGAGAGATTGGTTCATTTTACACATTTTAGAACTTACCTGGTATGTCCCCTTTAAAAGAAGGTGCAAAATTTTTTAAAACATCCACATTTTTATTGAAAACTCTTTCTGAAATGGAGGGACGACAAGCCCTGTACTGTGTGTCAGCCGGCGCCACCGTTAGGCTGGTTGTCACAAACTGTCAAAATGTTTTAACAGTAAATAAGATGTTACTGGTCTGGTAAATAGGGTTCAGTTTTTGCCCAACTCTGTAATATTGGAACGATTCTGTTTGATGGACTCCTGTGACAATAAAAAGTATGACAAGCAGCCCCTACCCCTCCTACTGTGGTGCTTGCTGAACAGGGCTGATCACCTCCGGGCTCCAGGTTTGGGTTGGAAGTGTGATGCTAAGTAAAGGATTTTCAAAAGTCAACCCTTTCCAAACATGAGATGTCTCACTTCTGAAGGTGAGATTACACCTCTGCACTGATGCAGATCCACAGTGAAGTTTTCATTTCTCAGGAAGATAAGCAAAATGGTAGATAAGCTAAGCTGGTAACATCACAGAACTTGAACATACAGTATTTTGAAATATTTATTTTTTAACCTGCGGAACCAGATACTAGAGTCAAATGCATGTTATTTTTGCTTATGCTTTTATGTATTTGTAAAAATATAATTCCAGACATTGGGGTTTTTTTTCCAACTGTCAAGCTGTCATGCAATGTGAGCTCAGAGGTAAACTCATGCTGTTCATATTTAATGGATTTATTAATATGCACCTATCCCCAGATTTGCATTCCTAATCTGTTCCTAAAAACCAGACTTAGACTGGAAAATGGAAATTGGGAATCTATTTTATATTATTTTCAATGGGGAAAAAAAATTGTTTTCGACTCCCACAAAAAAAAAAATCCAACCAATTTCTCCAAATTTCACTGAACCACCTATATAACTAAGAAATCTCTCTCTCCTTCTCTCCCTCTCCAATGCCTTGTACAGCAGTGGACATTTGGGCACAAAGCCACAGCAGATCCCCCTCACTCACACTAGGTGGGCTTTTCAACATTCCCCCCCTTGCAGATTGGACGCTATGATGGGCTGTGAGAACGTGGGTTTTGTTATGTAGTGCGCAGTATGAACACAGGCACAGGCAGACTTTGCTGCAGATCAGATGCTATGGTAACTCAGCAGGGACAATGCAAGGAAGACACCTAATGGCCAAAATAACAATATGTTACAGATGGGGAGTTTTCATTCACAGTTCGGC
This sequence comes from Heterotis niloticus, assembly GCA_018136845.1. Lineage (NCBI taxonomy): Eukaryota > Metazoa > Chordata > Actinopteri > Osteoglossiformes > Osteoglossidae > Heterotis > Heterotis niloticus. The sequence continues at coordinate 1,794,766 of CM030903.1, forward strand.
TGGAAAACACGCCACAAAATAATCTCTAAGCTTGTATATTTTTTGTTTAAATAAAAAAAGGTTTTATTTCAAAATAAGGCTGGGTACGTGGTTAGGCTAAAAAAAGTTATATGGGGAGCTCCAACCTTAAACTGAAATTTTGGTATAAAATTTGAGATGTTTTATCGGGAAGATGATACGTGGAGAAGATGGGTGTAATTATTTCAAATGAGTGGTTTATAACAAGATACAAAGTTAAAATTAAACTTGACTATTCGGCAATAAAACTGCACGATAAGCCTTTCTAAATACCATGAACAAAAGCAACAGATAACTTGCAGGGTGATTGTTGCGTCTCCTCGCAGATGAGGCCACGTACGTGACCCTTATTGCCACCAGCTGGCGGTGTCACATGTTGCGCTCTATGCTGATGTCCTTGGGGAGCTGAACGGAGGGACGGATCAAATGAAGGCTTCCGCCACCTTTGCGCCTCTGAAAATCAGCAACATTGTGCAGTTTTTACAGTGTAGAAGATGCGGTGTCTTTGGATTCAACCCCTGCAGTAGCATGCGGGCAGGATAGTTAGTTATTGCATCTCTTTAGTAACACAAAATACCTGTGGCCAATTGCTGATGAACTGTTATTTCTCTGTCCATAATAGCAACAAAGGAGGCAGCGGGTCTTGGTGGTGCTGACATCTGTGACAGCATCTGAAAGTTCACATATGCAGCAAAACTCGCATAGACCTTCTCTGCAATCTCGCTGCTGAAAAGTCGAGTGTCTGCTGGCTTCCTGTAGCTGCCCAACACCCCCACGCAGTCCATGTACAAATCTCTGCAATCCCATTATGGTAGACTTGAGTTCCCCCTAGGTCTCATAGCTGCTGAATCCCTTCCCATGTTCAACAAGGATGACAAAACACATTTGCTGTGGACCAAATTTTCTCTGGAATCAGACAAATGGCTTTGATAAATGTCTGCATGAAAATCCCTTTTCGTCAGTTATGACTTTTTTAGCGGCTGCTAAATTAATAAAGGTAAATAAATGTGAACGGGCCCATTACTGTTGTGATATTACCTGGGTTTTTTGTAGAATGAAAAAAAGATTTCAAAAACGTTATTCTCTACTGCTGATTTTAAATGTATGTACCATGGAACACAGTGTCTTCTAGACAGACTAAACATTAAAAAAGACTCTGGAGTCTGAAACATAATTGTTTTATTAGCTGATACAGTATTAGAATATTGACATGTGTGTTAAACATTAACTTGAGCGAACTGCGTGTGATTCACTGTGTTGCTGTGAAATGCTGTTATTTATATTGCATCTATTCAAGGCTGCAGAGCAACAGGTCCTCTGAGGTACGTTTGTACTGTACTTCTGTGAATAAAAACACGTTCTGTCTGTCAACCCTTGTCTTAAAGCAGTTTCTGTAGAGCTAAATATTACTAACTTTTCAGCTATTTTCATGAAATGTATAAGTATAAATTACAGAAATATTCATGTTGTATTACAATGTTCACTTTAATACTTACTTACCAGCTGTTTTTATGCATATTACATTTTTATCTTTGCAGATGGATCTCACTTCACACACATTTGGCGAACCGTTAAAATTTGACAGAAATCGCGGTCAGATTTTAATTTGAAAAGCTCGGTTAAATCTGAATTAATTAAGAGCTCGGCTGGAACAAAAGCCGGCGTACAGAGCGGATCCCAGGGTTGGGGCTGCGTGCGGCCTGGCCCGTCCTGATGGACGCCAGACGGCCGAAGGGAGGGGGCAGCGGACCGGGAGGGTGGGGTGCCGTCTGAGCTGCCCCTTCACACTGCTGCGGGGTCCCCCGAAGCGGCAGCTGCTCGGCCTGCAGAAAGACCCTCCAAATTGTCCCTCGCAATGAATGAAAAGAGAGAGAATAGGACTACGGGGGGAGAAAAACGAGATGGTGCAGCGCTATTGACTCGAATGGGGCGAGGGGCCTTCTGGTTTGTGTGCGAGCCAGACCTGCCGCAGTTCGGGATGATTTTAATGTGTCTTTGGACATTAGCTGTGCATTCCCTGCTCAGTCCCCCCCCACTTTAATTCAAATAAGGCCAAATTAGTCATGGGTGCGAAGCTCCGAGGAGCGTCCCGAGCGGCCGCCGTTCTTACTGTGCTTCGTGTGTTAGATATACTGTATACTGCTCATTTCTTGAACGTCTTTGCGAAATACAGCGTATCGTAACCTGCTGTGTTGTACGCTCACTGTACCAAGCAGGTTTTCTGTAGCTCTGCTTTGTTGGTGTGCACACGTGTGCTTCCGTCATTATTTTTGTCCAGTATTTCTGTAGCTGAACCAGGAGGATGTACTCATAATCCGATTAATGCTGAATGGACCTGTATGTAACTGTACTCCACTGCATATAGCTGTAATTATTTCTCCTCAGAATAATCATATTAGGGTGTACATATGGCCAGGAAAATAAACCAGGGGGGCAGGAGACGTTTTTGTTTATGTTCAGCCAAGCTCGGATTGTGTTACTAATTCCTCGGAAGGGCCGGTTGCAGCTTAATCCATTCACATTATCTGGAAGCTCCTCCTCAGCTGTGGATAATCCACATCACTGACCCATTGGCCCGACAGGAAAGCAAAAAAAAAAAAAAATCTGATCTTAAGCTGTTATTATGGAGTGTGTGGTTACCGTGGAAAAACCTGCGGTTGCTATGTACCAACTGTTATGTTCTCAAATTAACAGCTTTTTAAAAGACATATTATTTGTTATGGTTGTTTGTCAAGGTAATTGTTTCTGCTGTAAATCCAGCTGAGTTTATATTGTTATATCAAGAATGATAGATCCAAATGACTGTTTGTTATGCTAAATTTACACCTGTTGCACAAAACACACACATCGTATGATGGATGGAGCGGTGTTTCATTCAGGGTGCAGTTCCATAGTCCGGCACCCAGTGATTCCAGGACAGACCTTAGGCCGCTGCAACCCTGGCAAGAATAAAGTGGTTAAGGATAATAGATGGAAGGATGGATATTGGAACACGGTTTATTTTTGTAAATCATTCTGCTGTTTTCTTTCACCCTTGTTGGCGGGTCATTCTAATTTAAAAAAAAAATTCCAGGTGATCTGAACTCATTTATCCACGCATACTTAAAAACTCACAACCAAATATATTAAACCAGTGACAGCATATGTTATATTAATGAAAGTTTTAGCTTAAAATGTGAATTGTGACTATGACTGTTAGTAAAGGTGCTACTGGAGCTCTTGTTGCAGGAGCGTTGCTGGATTTCATGTGGCACCAGTACAGCATCAGATTCATCCAGCAGAGCCCACAGAGCCAGGCGGAGCCAGATTGCGACACTTTGGTGAGTCTGAACGTGGAACACAGCAGAGCAGTGCCAGGAAGTGTGCCGAGCAGCAGGGAAACACCATCCGTGTGCGCAGCCAATTCAAAACACGTGCTTTACAGTATGTCAAGCACTTCTGCAGCTATTTGAGCTCCAGCCCACAGGGTTTTATTATACGTGTGGAAATGGTTTGCGTTTGCTTTCTCACTGCCAAACACAGAAATCTGAACGGAAAAATTTGGCGTTAAATGATGTAATTAAAAGCAGGCAGCTCATTTTCCTTAACATTCTCAGCTTGAGCTTCCTAACATGTTTGTGAGCCTGAGTGAGAAGGTTTAACAAAGAATAACAGTTGAGAGCATAACCAGATGCTGGAATTATGTTTAAAATCACACCTCTTAACAAAGAAGCTGTATGATAACAGATTGTAAAATAATCACTTTGAATCCTAGTAAGTGGATCAGAGTGGAGAAAAAACCAAAGGATTTTGGTACTGACTGTATGGGATGGTTTAAATTAAATGTATCAAATGCACACTATTGTGTCCATGTTTGTGGTGTTTCTTGCTGATATTTGGTTGTGAAATGACTTTTAGACAAAATCACAACACAAAAGTGCGTTCAAAAATGCTTCCAGGGCAAAAATTAACATATTGCCATATGGAACTGCCTCCTACTTATATACAGTATATTATACTGATATCATTTGAATGTAGAGAACTGTGATCAGACAGGCAGTAAGCAAGATGGAACCAAGATGTGAGAGAGATGTTTTCATGTTAAAATGTGTTCTCTAACTTACTTTACCCACAACGCAGCTGGGGAAACTAGAATATTATGAGTATTTTTTCACATGGAACCATGGGACAGTTTAAACTTAAGTGCCCAGTGAAAGCAGTGCAGTCCTCAAAAAAATCATACATTCGGTGAAAAGCAAGCATACTGACAGACTGCTAATACCGTTGCCTTTTGCCATCACTTCTCCATTTTCATGGCCTGTGCTTAGGCGGCTCATTCAGTTGTGTAAGAAAATACAAAGGCTTTAGTGGAGCATTTCAGATTTAGCTTCTTGGGGCTTGGGACCACACTGTCTGACAGCAGGCTGAGACCATGCTGCCTTGCTATTATTGGAAAAACAGTATTTTTTATGGTTATGCCTTCTCTTACTTTTTGTTGGATTTTCAAAAAAAAAAAAAAAAAAATCAGTGTGCGATCATATTGACAAGGCCATTGAGCCAAAGGCATGTAACATTGTTTTAAGAAATACAGGATAGGGCAAGAAAGGATATGATAGAGAAGGGCATCATAAGATAGGACCTGGTTGTATTAATGCTATGAGCAAGGACTACAAAATGCAAAATGTGTGAAAGTATCAAATAAAATTATTTTTACAGCAAGTACGGCTGTGATATCTGCAAGCGGTGTTTTTTTTCAGGGGTTAAACCTTTCAAAAATACATTTTCAAATGGAGATTCTTGGTTTCTACAATCTATTGAATATTCTGATGAATAATGCTGATTATAAGACTCGGGTCACTTTACTGTCTTTCCGCATTCATACAGATGTAGAAGAGAAAACCGTAGTCTCTTCTGGACCACAGAGTGCAGTAAACTGAACAGACGGTACAGCAACACAGGAGAACACAGACAAAATTGTAATTTTTTTTAGATAGATAGATAGATATCATGGAGATTAACCCCATAAATGAAGCGATCACCATGAGGTCTTTTAGCCACTGGGTTATTCAACTTAGGTGCAGTAAGAAGCACCTCTGGGTCCTTCGTTCCAACAGCCATCCACCACCATGATGGCACACAAGAACCAGTGAATAATTGGTCTGCTTACTGTTAATTTTTATAATTTATTGGCTATTAATCTATGTTGTGCCTTGTTATGTAGCCTCTGTGTCCAGCTGCTGTGCAGGTGAATTTCCCTGCTAAGATTAATAAGTTTCTATCCTATCCTATCTTTAATAAACAAATGCATAACCAAACAGGTATTTATAGTAAACAATGCAAACAGTAGTGATGGTGGACATGATGCTGCTGCATACTTTATTACCGTACACTGTATATGCAAAAGGATATTGCAGCGTCATTGCCTCCAGGATCGTGGTCTCAGCTCTCTCTATTTCAGCGGTTCAGCGTTCACTTTTTGTTTATAATTCTGTATTGCAGTTGTTCTCTTCCATGGCCGGTAACAAGGCATGCTTATATTGCGCTGATGATCACATGTCCCTGGCTGTGTCGGTAGGTTGAACAAATGAGACATTTGTTTATATACTGCAAACATTTCAGCATGTCATAAACATTCCTAAATTGCTGTTTAATTTTCAAGCAATAACCTTGTGTGACCCAACCAGTTTCTCTGCTGATACACACAGAACAAACATGCACTGCAGAAAGGGCCTTTGATTACACAAAACTTTCGTGCGGTACAGCTATAGAAGAAGTAATGCTAAGAAAGACCATAGAATTTGCCCAGATGACTGAGAAAATGTAAACATGTTTCGGTGATACAGAAGAATTACGGATATGGTAAGCTGATATATTCACCAGCGTTGAACCGACTGATCATTTTCATAAACCCCCTCATCCCCATTGTGGCTATGGTGGCTTTAAAGAACCATTCTCATTACTTGGCCACCCTCTGTAACGCATTTAACATGACATATTGCAGGACAATAAAGAAGGTCTGCGGTACAGTCTGGTGGTAAAATTGAGGGAATAAATCCATATTGCAGTTCATCATTAACCTCCAGTTCTCCCCCCCCCCCACTGTTTTAATCCTGGTGCTATGCACATGGTGCTTCCAACATATTAGGAAAGAATTAAGTTAACATGTGCTGAGCTTTTTTGCCATGTTTATCTGGCAGTTTGGTTCATGTGGTATTATGGAACTTCACCTTGGTGGGCAGAATATATACTGCTGTTGTCAAAATCCTGGGCAAAATTCACTTTCTGTTCTTCTGATAATAGTTTTATGCAAGAGGAACCTGGATAAAGTAAATAATTACAAAATTACAGGGTGTAAAGAGGGGTGGAGTTTAGTTCCTCCCAATTTAGTACTTATTGTTAACTTTTATTTAGCTGACAACTTTGCCAATGTGACCTACAACGATAAACTATCAACTTTACGATTATTTAGCCGTTTATATAGCAGGGTGTTTTTGCAGTGCTGTATCGGGGAAGGTATCATATCTTGAACAAGTGTGCTATAACAGGAGTAAGAGTGGAATCTGGAACTTTCTAAGGTGACAGCCTTAAACAATGTGCCCCCCCCCCCCCAGTGTGATACAGGTGCGATCCCAGTTGAGCCTCGTCCCTGACCAGTGGGCCAAGTTGATGGGTCTAAATGGGGGGTCAAAGCTTTTTGTGCAACAGAGACGAAAACTGCAAAGCCAGTAGAATTCCAACTCTTTCTTTGTTACTTGTCCTTTTATTTGAACAAACTCAGAAGGTGCACAATTCCACACTAAAGACATCCTCTAAATATCACATTTTACAAAACAAATTACCCAGGAATAATTTACTACGTGGTGTTTCTTGCGTGAATGTAAAATTGCGAGCTACCACTTTAAACACGTTGCGCTTTCAATGCACCGGGAACAAAACAAACGAAAAAGTGTTTTTTAGAAATGTTTGCTGCCGTTTTAATAATTGGAACCTCAGAAGAGTGCCCGTAAGTCGTTAATATATGCCGATATAGGTGTGTATGTATTCGCTGCGTTAATAAATAACCGGAGGATGAATAGCGAACACTTAACGCCAGTTAAAGTCTAGCCGGCGCACCCGGCCGGTGGCCGCGCAGCATGCGTCCAGCGCGTGCGTTACAGCGTGTCCTGTCAATCGTGTCCGCAAACCAATGGGAGCCCGAGAAAGCGCGCTTGACCCGCCCTTGTAAAAATCGCAACAAGGTGATTCGTTGGTGATATGTTTTGGGCCAATGCGCACGCAGAGAACTGACAAATCGCGTGGCAGCACGGCGGGCCGTAGCCCCGCCTCCGCGTGACACCGCGCGCTCGCGCCGCCTCAGCTGTCATTTGAAGAGAAGCGCTGGGAAGAGGGCGCTGGACAGAAGGCGCTGCTGGAATATCGAGCTGCGTTTTGCTTTTAGCCTTCGTCTTTCGATTTAGCGCAGTTCAGTCCCAACATGGAGCAGCTTGTTTAACGCGAAGCAGTTCGCCGGTACGGCGCGCTTCGGGTGTCCTCTTTCTGGCGCAGTTTACCGAGGGAACTTGGATGTTGGTCTCGCGCGGTCGCTGACGCGATTCTCTGACGGACGGGAACCGTCGTCCGCCTCACAGTTTGTTTTTGAAACGACAACGGGGTGCTGCCGGCTTCACTCGCACAATGTCCGCGTCCAACTCCTCTCACCAGCGGGTTCGACGCAGCAACGCGGGCTCCCCGAACTCCAGCGGCAGTAGCGGCGGGGGGACCCGGCTGCAGCCTATTCGCGCCACGGTGCCCTACCAGCTGTTGAGGGGGAGCGAGCGCAGTCCAACACTTTCTCCCTCGTCCTCCTCCTCGGTGGGCGGCAGCACAGCGGCCAGCAGCTCCGGTCCGCCGAGCCCAACTCAGATGCCACCGAGTCTGGAGCCCAGACTGGCCCCCGGGCGGAGGCTGTCACCGGACAGCAGGGACTCCCCGGAGCGCAGGGCCGCCTCCCCGGGCTACAAAGGTACAGTCATAAGGTGCTCACTAGTTAACTCTCACTAGTTGCTAGTTACTGAAGGGTTAGAACTGGGATCACGGCAGCATTAATACGAAGACACCAAGTTGACAAACAACCCGAATGCGATTTTATAATAGCGGGTTTTTACCAATTGCTGCCGCTTTGCGTTCCCATGTTTACATGCTTAAACTTGTTCATTTTAGAACATTTTTCTACAGGTGTTGCAAAAAAACGTGTCAAAACAAAAAAGAAGGAAAAGGCTGGGGAAAAAAGTTATTCAAAGTGTTAGGGAGGGTTAGCAGGCAATGGATGAAGGCCTGTGGTTCTCCCTTTATTGCCTGTATGGCTCTCTTTCTGCCTGGCTGTGTAGGAAGCTGCTGGCAGACAGGCCATCACCTAGCAGCACCTTCTGGCCCTCTCTCTCTCACTCACACACACGGAGAGAGAGAGACAGATTTTCAGAGCCACTTTTCAAGCAAATACACTAAATCCCTGGCAGCACTCGATGTGCTGGGTTTTCATGCTAACAGGTAGGTTTCAGGTCTATGGAATTTGGGGTTGGACTTCTCTGCAGCTGCCAGATTATTTCCTCTGTTCAGATGGCTTGACAAGTCAGCTTGAAAATGTTTATAAATCCAGGTGGCTCTTTGATTCTAGGATGGGCTTCAGACCCAGGGCTGGGCAAGCAGTTCTTAAGATATATTCTGTTTAAAATTTATGAGAAACTGCTCCGCAAGATTTCATCCAGGCTTATTGTGCTGCCCAAGTTTTAGTCATGCAGAAGGGAAAGGAGTGTGATGTGTGCAGTTAAGAGGTTATGTTCTTTACCCTAAGGAGTAGGTGGACAAGTGATTCATTGGTCCTCTGTTCCTCCATGGAAGGCAGCGTAACACCTCAAGTTTGGTTGGTGTGGTGACATTATTTAGGGTTGTTTTGCAGAGGGTTGCACACCTCTTTATGTTTAAACAAGCATGACCTTCACCATTTCGTTGTAGATTTGTAGAAGCAGGCAATAAATTCAGATTCGTATCACAACATTCCAGCTGTCGAGCATCTCTTGCGTCACCGAGTCATAATGGTGGCTGCCCATACCTTATTTCAAAATGGCAGCCCCCATCTTTATGTGCTGCATTGCGGTTTCTGTGGGGTCTCATGATTTTGGCATTCACCACAAAAGCATGCCTTGCATTCTTGAGCTTCCTAAAGCTGTGACCTCCCACCTTGTATTACCGCATGAGATGCGATGACAATTTTGGAATCGGTTCGTTTGTTCAATTTGAATGACGACTTTTTGGCTGAGGTGATGTCACGGTGCCATGTTCGGCTAAGTTTTGTCGCAGTGCGGCATATGGAAAAGGCAAAATGAAGCGTATGCTTAAACTCCTTGCACTTTTTGAGTACACTTAGGTCTCACGGTACCTGTTGTCTTGGACTCATGCCCCCTAGTACTTTATTTCTAATTTATTTAATGTTTTTTATAAATGTATGAGGCCATTATGAATAATTTGCCTATCAAGGCAGTGTGCATATTGTAATTATGAGTATGCAGAAATATACAGATTGAAATTTGACTTCACCTCTTCACACCCATGCATCAGGGGCAGAAATATTTATGTTGATGATGGTGGCGAGGGGAAGTGAAATTGTTTATATTCATAAACAGCCCATAGGCTCGTGTATCTTTTATTTCAGTTGTCTGCCACTAAAAGAACTCCTCAAATGGCAGGACAGGCGTGAAGTCAAGGGACAGGGGTGACATTCCAGCACATGACCTTTAAGTTCTGAAATGATGACATTATTCCCGTGCCAGTCAAATACCATCGGGGGGGGGGTCTTTGACCCTCCAGATGTGGAGTCTGAGGTGTTTGAAGATGTGCAATCTATATATATATATATATATATTTTTTTTTTTAATCATAGTACATGTTGCTCTGGAACAGCATATTCATAATGACTCCTGTTATACCCCACAATGTTGTTAATTTAATGATGTCTTCAAAAGCAATTTGAAATTATTTACTGGACTTCAGCAAATGTGCTTTCTTTGACACTTGGTGTAAATAATATTGTCCTTAATGGCTAAACAGATTTAGTTTTATTATTTAAATTATTTTTTGTTTCATGTAGATATGCTGAATTAAATTATAAACATTTTGGTCTTTCTAAAATGAAACAAAGTTGGTGTGGGTTTTAAGACTCTCCATACTTCTTCTCTTTTGTGTCTTTTGCTGGTTTATGAATCAAGTGTTTTTTTTTTTTTTTTTTTTTTTTTCTTATTATTAATCATCATGATAACTGCTAGAGTACTTGATAAATAAAATAAGCAGTAGTTGCACGTCTTGTTCAGCCATTGTCTAGATTTCGACTGTCAGAAGACTACTAAAAGATCAGGGGAAAAAACACAAAGGTTTAAAGTGAAGTTTTTTCTGACTTTACATATTGAGCCAACATCCTTACAGATAACTATCTCTAAGACAGGTTGTGGTAGTGTCATGGTTGCATGGTGTAGATTTTAAAAGCTGAAATGTAAGCCTTTAAATGAACACAGTAGATTTGCCATTGTTTATTCAATTCACCTTTTTCCTCATACAACACATTTTTTTTGCAACCCCCAGTGTGATACTACAAATGCACAGTATATACATGGCACATCACAAATAGCAGCAAAGTGAGTAAGTAAAGGTTAACACTGTTACTTATTAAAACACAAATCCTGAGCAGGGCAGGTCCATGAAGGGTTCAAAGTAAATACAGTGCAATAAAGCAAAATGGGAAAGTAACTGGTGAAAAAATAAGTGATAAGAGCTGTTGCATATATGGTTACCATTAGGCATAGATGAAATCATGTACTTGTCCAGGTTCATTTGTGTTTTTGCCCTTTGACATGGCAAGCACTGAGATGTACCACAGAGAGGATGCATCATCTCCTCTCTGATGTTGGGTGCTCTGTGTGAACAGTGACTGAATGATATAGTAGGCCTATCAGTGTGTGTGTGTGTATGGGTCATATGCTGGTCTGTTTTGAGTTCACATAATATTTCAGTGTCATGTTTTGCACCATGTTTTGTGTTTATTAATATCTGCTTTGTGAAAAGTTGACCTTATTCCCAACTCTGACCCGTGGTCATACCCCTTCGTATTGTCACAAAGATTAGAAAAACTCATTACAATGAATTACTCTGCTGCCTCCCTTTGACCTGAACATATGTTGTTGAATTTGAGTAGAAAAATCTTTTTTTTTTTTTTTTTTTTTTTGGAGGAGGAGGTGGTTCCGCCAAAACACATCTCATGGCTGTACGTAATTTTGGAAATCAAACTAGTTGTGCAAACAAAACAAAATCTTAAAGAAAGATAGAAATAATAAACTACATGCTGAAGTACAGGTTATGTAGTGAAATGATCCAAAACACATGTTAGTCCACATTTGAATGGCTAAGAAGGAATAACATTAAAGTTTTGGAGTGGGATAGTTAGCCTCCTGGTTTGAACCCAACAGAGATGCTGTGCGAGGACCTGAAATGAGCAGTTCATGCTCAAACTTACCAATGTGTCTGAATTAAAGCAGTCCTGCAAAGAGTGGGAGAAAATTCCCCAAAAGTGAAACAAAAAAAACAATATAAAATTATACAAGCATTTGGTTGCAGTTACTGCTGCTGAAGGTGCTGGAACCAGTTAATATGTTTAGTCAAACAGTTCCCTTTTCATATGAAGATTGGATGACTTTGGAGTACTTTAAAAATTGCATTGTTTACTAATGTTCCCTTTGTCTATATTTTGTGAAAAGATCTGACACCTTTAAATATGACAAATATTTAGTAGTAGGGGAAACGAGGAATGGGCGGATACTTTCTTACAGTCCTATACATGAGTTACCACAATTGGCCCAGTTTGGTTTGGTCATTGTTGCCATGTATAGTAACACTGATCCTTTCCTGCTTCCCTGAGTTCAATACAGGAACGGCTAAAACTTAAAACGGTGTACATGTGCCAGGCTATGTGGACAAGTGTCTGCTTTTTTTCGACGTGAAGGAACTTGTCCGGTCATTTTCTTTGGGATGTGCCACTACATGTTTTGATCATGTTGAGTCGTATTGCCTTATTTTGCATTTAACATTCAGTTTAGTAACTGTGTGCTTTGTTTTATTTCCTAGATTATACAAAAACAAAATCATGACTATTTTGCACTGTTTGTAACTGTTTTCCAACCAAAATCTTATGATTACCTTTTCTTCGGGTTTAATGTACTAAAATATGTATAAAAAATGTTTCCCCACCAATGTGTTCCAAGAATGTGCTGAATTGCTTTGAAAAATTTACAACCATTTGAGTCATAACTTGGCCATTTCTATCAAAATGTTATGTGGTAGAGAAGAATTTGCCTATTTTTAGAGTCCTTTATGGAATTAATACACAAGTATGGTGCCAGCATGTGGCCATGCAGCCTCCAAGCAGGTGGCGTACAGGAGCAGTGCAGCTTCACCTGGGGTACAAAGTTGCGGGGGGGGTCTCTTTCAAATTTTTTTTTTTTTTTTTTTTTTTTTTTAAATTTTATTTTTTTTAAAAATTTTTTTACCCTCCACCTCCCTTTACAGCTGAACATCAGAAGCTGCTGGTTATTTGCATTTGAAACAATTCTCAGTGGTACAAAGGAGGCAATCTGCAAATGAATGGAGACCTTGGAGCTTAATTTAGAGGTTGTGTGTGTGTGTGTGTGTGTGTGTGTGTGTGTGTGTGTACATGTGTACACACTGTACAGGCAGGCCTCTCAATGCTGGCCCTCCAATTGCGGCCATTGTGTATGAGCTCATCTGTTGGTGGGCTTTGGGACAAATCACAAGCCCTTAAAGCATACCTTATTGTTCCTACTCAGGTGTTCAATATTACTTATTACCTCTATTCTCTGTTTTATTAAATCACTTGTGGTGTTAAGGAGTTGAAAACCAGAATAGAGCTAGTGTCTTTATTATAGATGGTCAGTGCTGTGCTTGTTTTGGTTTGTTCCTCCAAAATGGTCTGTTTAAAATGCAGATTAAAAAGGAATTTATTTTTGGTACATACACACAAATCTTAATATTATACTTTCTTGAAACAAATGTCCTCTGAATCTTCTCATACAAGCTTGACATGTATTTCATACTTAATGTTGTAAAAATCTTTTCATCTGAAAGTCTGTAACTTTTATGTTTTAGCTCATTCACGCAGCTTTAATAAAGGTGAGGTCCACCGTGTTAGCTACATCGTTGGATGTTTAAAATATGTTTTGTGTAAGAAACTTTTACACTGTTATACAAAACAAAGTTTAGAATTTGTTGAAAGTAACACAAAAAAGCCCCCCTCCCCATTGAATGAAAGCAATTTCCATTATCAGCTGTTTTTTTTTTTTTTTTTTTTTTTTTTTTAAACCCAAACCAGCAGCCTGCAGGGCCTTATGGCTCCTTTCTACCAGCAAGAACATCCATCCTCCTCTCCTTCTTAAAGGAAACCACTTGGGGATATGGACATCCTCTGTTCTCACAGCACAGCTGTAATCCAGAGCAATGGCAGCAGTGGGCAAAACAATGAAGAAAGTGCAGTATTAAAAAAAGTGAAATGGCATATTTGGGTGTGAGCTTCAGTGCAGGTGTTATATTAAAAGTTGTCTGGCCGCAGCAGGGGTGATGGAGCTTTTTGGCTGGCCAGCTTTGGCAAGCAACTTGTATGGCACACAAACTGGCTCTTTCCATCTGCCTGGTTGGTAAATGATATGAGGGAGGACCAGCACCTTAACAAAGTTCCTCCCTTGTGAACAGAGTTTTGTGTCTTAATGGCATTGTGGGCTGTGGTGTTTCGGTATCAGTTCAAATCTGGCCCAGCCTGTGTGGAGTCTGTACGTTCACATAGGCTTCCTTTAGGTGCTCTAGTTTTCTCTCATAGTCCAAAAATATATTTCAGGTGAAGTTCCTTTAACTTTTATTATACTTGTGATTAATAACTCACTTTGTACAGTCTCTTCTGTTGCTTTTTTTTTTTTTAATGCAACACCTCTGTGTGAAACATATGGAATCAACACTGCACTGTGATTCCTTATGCCTGCTACCTAGTCTGTTCCCAGACACCAAACTGTGTATCTGTGATAAGTTGCATGAGAATCTTACTTTCTGTCTGAGCAGAACAGTATGCATGCAAAGAGGGTTAAGTATTTATTTTTTGTTTTAAACATTGCATCATTTAAGGAATGGCGATTATATTCTGATAAAAGACTTTTTAGACATGGGAACCATTCATACCACAGACCCCAACTTTACATGCCATGTTAATGTGTGTATTTTTAACTTGCTTTGCAGTATACAAAAGAATTTGAGATCATTACCGTGCAATTTCTCAAAAGATTGTTTCTAAAATTGCGTAATCTGAGTACTTTTAGATGTGAATGATAACTGCTGGGCAGTGGTAATCAAGAGTAAAGTTATTTGAATTACTGAGATGTGGTTTAATTTTGTGTTACCAGACTTTGAGAGTTTTAGTACATTTTATAGAAACTGATTGTAATTGCCTTACAAAATAGTTCCTGATTTCTAATCCTCTATTTAATGTTTCTTACTGCTGTAAGTTTTTATTGTTTTGAAAGCTCACTGTACATCCCTTGTATTAAGAAGTTGGATAAATCTACATTTACAACACTGAGTGATGCTGTAAAAGGCTCTGGATTGTCAGGGTATGGTGTATACACCATGCAACACGCTTGTAACTATGACTATATGGCCAGGCTATCAGTTCAAATTATGGGGGTCAGTGTCTGCACAGCTGCCCAGCGGAAGACTGCATGCATATACACACACACACACACACACACACACACACACACACACACACACACACTCTAATCTGGGTGTAGTGGTAGCACAGTGGGTAGGGCTGGTACCTCATGGTTCATGGGGTGGGAGTTATTCAGTCGTAGTCTTTGCATATTCCTTGGGTCTGTGTATGTTTCCTTTTGCAGTCTAAACACACCTGTTTCAGCTGAAACTGCGGAGTCTGATCTTCTGCCAATGAGTATGCTTGTGTAGATATCCTGTTCAGACCTCATGCCTTGCACTTCCAAGATATGCTCTGCACCACAGTGGCCCTGCATTGGGCAGGTGGATGACAAAATGGGAGGAAAAAGGTGAACAGTTTAAAATCATGGCTGTAAACCATATGTGACAATGTGTTCAGTCTTACCTGTCCATAGACAGATGTATTTCACAAAAATGAGATCTGTTTTGTGTCTTTAAAAGTTAGATTAGTTGATTTTAAATATCAATAGGTTTATTCTCAAGTTATTACATTTTTGGAATGCTAGATGCGATATGGTTTGTTGGGACTGTCTTCTGAATAATTTGATAACTCTTATGATCTCCTTGATCAACCACATCTGTAAAAAGTATCTGGGATTTTCAGACAACACGAGTAGCTTATTTAAGTGGGATGTGTTTAATTGAAAAGTGTAAAAAAAGCTCCTGTAGCGTTTTAATCGGGTTTCAGATGCGTTTTATCTAAATCCTGGTTGAGGTTTAAATAACCCTGGCCAAAGATTAACATTCCCACAATTGTCACCTTTTAAAATGTGAAAGCAGATTAGAAAATCACTTTGTGTTAAATTGTGCAGATGTAGATCTAACAGTTACAGCAATTTTCATCTGACAAGTTTTTGTAGTGAAGTAGGGTTCGCTTCACTTTAGCGCCAGCTGTTTGGTTTAGTGTGGTGTTGACCTGCAGGCACTGGGTCTGTCTGACTTGTTATAAGAAGGTGGATTGGTCCATGGTTTTCTGAATGATCTGGTACCGCTGGCCATCATGACATCTTTGCTTGACTTAGTAGGCACCTTGCAGAAGGTACGAATCCCAAAATGCTGAGTTTTATTTTTCTACAGCGGAGAGGACCAAGTTACAGCAGGTACGTGGCACCAGCACGATCCGCAGGACAGCATCACTGGACACCATCACAGCACCCTACCTCACTGGACAGTGGCCACGCGACCCTCACATGTACTACCCTTCCTGTATGAAGGACAAAGCTACACAGGTACAACATCTATTCTCCTCAGACTACTGTCACACCCCAGTCCACCTGCCCCCCCCCCCAAAATTTTATTTTATTTAAACTTCTCAAGGTCTGGTCTACTGTGGAACTGGCCTGAGGGTATATTACTTGATTTTAAAATTCTTCCATCTAAGATGAAACAAAGTGTTAGTAAAATGTGATGAAATACACAGCCAAAATCTCACCCCATGTCACATGTGGGTTGTTGAAAGGTCATGCAGGCTTTATAGAAGTTGTACTGAGGCTAATTGTTACAAAGACTAATTCCATTTTGTTTTTTTGTTTTTTTTTTTTTTTTTTTCTTCCGTTTTACTCTAGGACTGCTCCATTTCGACAACTTCCTTTTCAAAGGATACCAGGTTTAACTGTGCTTGAGCTATTTAACATGGGAGCAGTTTTGTAATTCTAGCATATTTTGGAACACCAAAGCTCTTTGTTTTTTACTAGCCCCTGAAGTGCTCTGAGCAGGTGTGCAGGTTCTATGTGTTTATTGAGGGGAATCCCCCAGCCTGCAGCTTTTCCATCCTTCTGAAGAGGACACATATCTCACACCCATGCTGTATCTCCTGGCTTGGCTGTGGGTGATCAGCATGCTGCTCTGCTCAGCAGAGCACTAGAGCCTGTCGAGCCCCATGTAAGCAGGGATCGCCACCATGCTACATGGCTCTAGCGTCTACTTAGGCTTAGCTCATGTGGGTGCAGCACCTAAACCACAGAAGGCTTTTAACTTTTTGAATGTTGGACAAACATTATTAGGATTTGATTGTTTCAACCAAATGGAAAAATAATGAGGGCATCAAAGGAGGTCATGTTGCCTTTGCCAAACAGTAGTGTTGCACATTTAGCTGGTGTCTGTTCTCAAGGCCTTTGTTTCCCAAGGTCTTTGCACTAGATTATATCTGTTGGCAGAACAAACTTTCAGCCCCTTCTTTGTTCTGTTTTTACTCACACTTAAAGATTGTGAAGAGCAGTGTGATTTATATGTTGTTTATTTGTTGGTTAAAAATGCAGATCTACATTAATCTTTTGCACCAAGGGAAGCCTGCTATTAGTGCTTGGTGCGTATATTTCTGTTGAGGCAGTGCGATGGGGTGGGTAACTTAAGGACTGATGATCTGAAATCTATTGTGTGCTTCACCTTCACATTGGGTGCTTGGTCTAAAATGTTTGCTTGGTGTACAGGATTGATAACATGGTAATGGTTTTTCCGTTGAGAATAGTGTATAGGAGCAGGATGTGTGGGTATTGGCAGCCAAGCTGTGGGTTTGTCACCTGTGCTTTCTTTCTTTTACAAGGTCAGATCATAGGAGAAACAGATGTTTTGCAAAGTGTTGTACAAGCTGGTAAAGTTTTCATGTTAGAAACACATGAACATGAGCTGTGTTAACAGAAGGTGCCAGTTTTGGAGTCCCTTAAGAGGGATGACTTTTGTATCTGCTGGAACTCAAACATGCAGTCTTGCTCACTGTGGGTTTTTATATGGAACAAAGTCAGGCGAAAGTACTGCTTTACACAGCTGCAGTCATCCTGTTTTGCACTGTGCTTTACATAGACAAGCCCCCTTTGGCCCTGGATTATTACTGTTTACTCTGAAGGGCTGAGTTCTACTTTCCCAGTGAATGGAGTCAAGTTTTAAAAGCACATGTCTCTCTCCAACAGTGCTATACCATTTAATCCGACCTTCAGACACAGTAGGCGTTGATAGGTGTCTGTGATTCTGGCAGTTGGATTTATGACAGAAATGATAAGGAGTATACAGAAAGAATACATAGAATGCTTTGCTCTTTGGTTGTTTGGAATGAGGGTGTCTCCTCATCTGAAAAATGTCTTTCTGTTGAACAGGCTTGGCACAGTGTGGTTTAGGCAGAGCACCAGGAAGCCATATGTTCCAGAGGAGTGTTTATCTGTCTGCTGTGGGTTCTACAGCTCCTGATTCTATCTGAAAGATGGGTTGCAGTTTTGTGGTCATCTGAACCAGCAGGTAGTTGGCTGTCATTTACCACAGAACATATGAGTGTGTGTAAGCAGCTGTCAAAGTGGGAACCTCACGTGGTAACTTTTTGTGGTATTATGCAAGGACTTGTGGGTAAACTCTAGGCTATTCATAGTGGTGCTTAATATTTCACTGTAAAAAAAATAACTTGCAACCTGACTAGCACATAGTTTGACTTGGAATTTGATTTGGAATTCAGAAAAAGTTGGCTACACTGAGGTTTCACCCCTGTCCATGTCCACAGCTTTATACTTCCCAAAAATGGTAAAACAGTGGTGTTTATGTGGGCTTTTCAGTCAGATTTCATGATGTGAAATACGGCACTGTTTTAAAGGCAGATGGAGTAGTTTGACTCTTGTGGGTCCCCCCCTCCCCCCACCTGCCCCTTATCTCGTCCTTGGTGCAAATTCCAGTCTCTTTTCCTGTTTCATCTTTTCACTCGTACAAGAACACCAATGATGTCCTGTGGATATGTTTCTGTGTTTTCACATGCTCACCTGAGACCTGCTTCTTCCCCAGACTCCCGGAGGCTGGAGTGAAGAGGGTGGGAAGAGGAATGTTCACCAACGTTCTGCGTCCTGGGGTAGCGCCGACCACCTCAAGGAGGTATGAGGAGCCACGTTTCCAGCACTACATGATTTGAGCACCATGATGCTGTGTTTGCGGAAGTGCATGCTGGTTGCTGCATCTCAGGTTTGCTGGCAATGATGCTTGCCATCTGATGTCGAAGTACGGGCAAGAGACCAACTCCATCTCCTATGTTATTCTGAGGGTATCATTACTAATACCTATACTCTTATGTATTGTCAGAACAGTTAACATTTCTGGTTGTATAGCTCATCTTATTTTAAGTTAATGTGCCAGCATATTAGCTGACATTTTATTTTAAACATATACAGGAAAAACATTTACAGTTGCACCGATTCATTCAGCAGGTAACTTTCATTAAAGGGATGTAGGAAAGTGCATTTCACAACAAAGAGGTTTAGCTGCAGTTACATAGCTCTTGAGGCACAGCTGAACTGTCTGATTCCACTGCCTTGCTGGCACACATTATTTGTGCAGCTGCCTACAGGATTTACAGTGTGATAGAAAATACTGGTGTGCTCAGCCCTGCTTACTTTATAAACATGAAAAGTCAACATCTTTGGTTGTAACTCTGTGAAGGGTATTAAATAATTTCAATAATGTACACATAAAAACTGATAAGTCAAAGACTTCTTTTTTAGGATAGATTAAGCTGGTGGTCATAACAAGATGTTATGCAGATGCTTAAAGATCAAGAGAAAAGTAAATGCAAAATGGATATCTTGAGTTTGTTCTTGAATGCTGAGAGAAGGATTCAGAGGTGCAAGGGGAGTTCATTTCACTGCACTGGAGCTGAAACTGACCCAAAACCATGGACCTACAGACTCTGCATTTTGCGTGGGACCACCAGATAGCTAGAGGTGAAGCGCAGTGCTTTTTTCTAGGGTGCAGGGAGTGATTGTCTGATCATCATATAGGGCATGACCAAATGAACTTCAAGGCATTGGTTGTCATCGGTTATGTGTCAGAACAAAGCAGCAGCAGTTTTGTGACACTGTTTTGCATCACCAGTAATATTGTAAGAATCCAAAACGGATGCATCCACTATGGTTTGCAGATCTGAACTATGGTCACTGTTGCAGTTCTTGACTTTTCACTGCAGGATAATTTGCAGGAAGCTGTCAGCCACACCAGGCTGTTAGTTTTCTGGCACCCTTCACTACTTGCTATTTATAACTTGATGTTGTACCACAAATGTCTTTGTGGGTTGCTGTTTTATTGAAGAGGCAGAGTGGGGATGCATCTGCAGTAAGCTGTGGCTTTATCATCCCTCATCGGCTTCACACAGCCAACACTCCGGTAGCAGGGGAAAAAGCGATTGCATTATCTGCGTCACAACCACCCACCACCCTGCACGAAAGGCAGACTCTTGGTTGATAAACACTGACTATGAAGAGCAATGTGCTATTCCGCTTACTTGTCGCAAACAGATCCTTGTCTGCTCACGCTGTGAGTGAATATGCACATTGCTGCGTTTTAAAGGCAAGTCAGTGTGTCATCGTTTAGGTTTTTAAAATTTTTGAAAAATGTTTTGCTTTGGCAAGATTGCATTTTCCAGGTTTATTCTTGAACAAGAAAGTTCCTTTTAAGCAGCTGTCCTGCTCTTGGAAATTGTATTGTGGATGAAAAGTGTTTCAAGTAACCCTGTCACTTGAATTTAAATTGTTGCTTGAACCAGTGTCTGTTTACATTTTTCAGTTGGTATCACTGGAGGTTTATGTTTAAAAATATTAAATTAGACCCACTGCCACATAACCATCTCCAAATTTTTGCTTACAATTAAAATTTGCCATATAATTTGGTGGCTGAAATTGTAGATGGCCAAACCTTTCTCACTCCTGCTTGTTGTGGCAAGTTGATTTCATTTGTTTTCTTTGTGTACAGTAGGGCTGACACATTTATACTGGTACACATCAGACAGAAAGACCATTAAAGTGACTTGAACTTCTGTAATCAGGTGCCCAAATAGGGAAAGCAATAAACTTCCTGTTTTTAGCTGGACTTTTGAAACACCAAGCATCTGTCCTCATTTTGTCAAGGTGTGTCAATTTTTGTGGCTTATCAGGCTCAGGATACTTCTTTAAATTTGCATAAAGCATAATTCTGCAAACCCAGTTTAGAGAAGTTTAGCCTAAACAGTAAAAACCTCATCTTTGTGTGGTATTTACTGTTGAGGACTGTGACCTGTCTTACCTTCAAGAGGACCCTTACTAGATGAGGGTGGCCAACAACATGGCTCCACCCACTTTCTGCCCCAACATCCTCCTTCACACCTGTAAGCCACCGTATTAATCCTAATATGGGTTTAACTAATTTGAAGTCATCCAGTGCTTTTTAGAGTCAATATTTACCAGATGCTTATTTGTGATTTTAATTTGCCAGCAACATATAAATAAATTAACTGGATGAGCCATGATTTAATTGTTGCTGTTAAGTGCCACTGAGTCAATAGTGAGTCTATGGACAGTTTTCTTGAAATGCACCTGGTCTTCAGCCAGTTGGCTAAGACTTGACAAAGGGGCATCCATGGCTGTGGTAACCATGTCCATCCACTGTGTTGCAGGTCTTTCTCATTTTGACCTTCCACTTTGCTGAGATGCGTGGAGGATTCTTTATCCGCACCACAATTCAAAGGTGTTGACCCCCCCCCCCCCCCGTTAATCTTTCTCATGAATCAACTCTTGCATCCATATGATATAACTGAGAACACCATGGCTTTAATGAGTCGAATCTATGTGCACAGAATTGCGTCCCTGTACTTGACACTGTAAAAGCTCTTCAAGACTGTTCCGCCCAGACAATTCTTCGTCAGATTTCTTGGCTGCTTGTCACCTCATTATTGATTGTTGATCTGAGTAAGCTGAAGTGGTCTAATATTTGTATTCCTTCTCCATCAAGTGTGAAGTTGTACAATTTTCCAGTTGTCAATAGCTTTGTCTACAAGTTAAGATGCAATCCCATATTCAAACTGTTTTTTGATCTTGATGAGATGTCTCAAGTCCTCTTTGCTTTCAGCTAGTATTGTTGTATCATCAGCATAGCGAAGATTGTTAATGAGTCTTCCACCAACTTTCACGCCTTGTTCTAATTCATATAGTCCTGCTTCTCTTTAGCATATAAATTAAACAGATATGGAGACAGTATGCATCCGTGTCACATCCCCCTGCTGATTTTGAACCATTCTGTTTCCCCTTGTTCTGCTCAAATTGTTGCTTCTTGATCATTGTAGAGGTTGTGCATTAGAACAATCAGGTGTTCTTGGTATACCCATGCTTTGCAATGTGATCCAGAGTCTTTTATGATTCATGCAGTCAAACTCCTTGTTGCAGTCAAAGCACATACAGATATCCTTTTGATATTCTTTTCCTTTTTCAAGAATCCACCTTACGCCAGTGATTATGTCCCTTGTCCCTCACCCCTTCCTGAATGCAGCTTGCTCTTCAGGTAGTTCTTGTTCCAGATAGGGCTGTAGTCTCCGTTGAAGGATCATGAATAGTATTTTGCTGACATCTGGGATCAGACCAGTCATACGATAATTGGCACAGTTGGTTGGATTGCCTCTCTTTAATATTGGTATGAACACAGATCTTTTCTAATCTGTTGGCTACTGCTGTCTTTCAAATTTCTTTGCAGAGCTTTGTTAATATTGAAACAGCTGTGTCTGACTGCTGCAGTAATTCAATGGGAATGCCATCAGTGAAGCCAGCGCTTTGTTCTTTGATAGGTTGTTCAATGTCGCTTCTACTTTTTCTCTCTACACTGGAGGTTCTTGTTCGTAAGGCATGGGTGAAAACGGTTGTTGAACTGCGTGATCTTCCTGGTACAGTGAAGCAGTGTATTCCTTCATTCCTTTCTTGATCTCCTCAGCGTCGCTTAGCACCAGTCCTTGACTGTCTTTCAGCATTCCAATTCGACATTTGAAGTTTCTCCTTAACTTGCCCAGTTTCGTGAAAGCTGATGTGGTCCTGCCTTATATTTTCCAATTCTATTTCCTTGCGCGTGTCGTTATAGCACTTTTCTTTGTCTTTTCTTGCCACATGTTGGAAGTTCTGCTTTAGTTCAATAAATTCTTCTCTTTTTCCTTTGGCTTTAGCTTTCTTACATTTCTGGACAATATTCAAAGTCTCTTCAGTCGACCATTTTGGCCTCTCTTGTTTTCATAGTCTTTGCAGGGATCTTTTACTTTTTTCAGCACAACTGCCTTGATGTCCTGTAGTTCTTGGTAATTTTCCATTTGTGTCAAATGCAGTGAAACAATTTTGCAGGCCATCTCTAAATGCTGATGGTATATTCTCAATTATATTTTGCTGGTTGTGGGATTGGCTTGTTCTTCCACAACTTTAGCTTGAGTTTGAAGACCAGTAGCTGATGATCTTTATCACAGTCGGCTCCCGGTTTTGTCTTCGTTGATGTTATTGAGCTTTTCCATGCTCTACTTAGGCACACATAATCAATCTGATTTCTGTACAAACCATTTGTCGAAGTCCACATGTACTGTCGCCTCTTGTGTTCCTGAAGAAAGTGTTTGAAATGAACAGATTATTTTTCTTCCAGAATTTGATTAAATGTTCTGCTTTGTTCATGTTTCCAAAGTCCATATTTTCCAACTATCTGGCCTTCTTCTTTGTCTCCAATCTTTGCATTCCAGTCGCATCAGTATGTCTTGTTTGCGTGTTCTGTTGATTTCAGCTTGCACTTGTTCGTAAAATTGATCTGGGGGTCTCATCTTCCAGCGCTATATCACGATTGACAATAGTTTTACCATCCATAGAGTTTTCATGGCAAGATACAGAAGTCGATTGCCAGGCCTTTCTTCAGTGCAGTTAAAGTTAGTGTTGTTGCAGTTGTCACTGAAATGTGACCTTCTGCCAACAACACTGACCCATACTGCTGCTGTCCAATACGAGACTGGAGGCTCGCTGCCCTCTGTCTGATTGCTAAGCCATTGGTCTTCCTGACAAGGCTGAACCCAAAGGAGCATTACTCCAGTCAGTATAGCCCTCTGGGTCACGGTACTGCACAAGCCCAACCACCATGACAAGGTGGCAGCTATTGATTGGGGTGATTTAATTAAATAAAATTTAAAAAAAGACCTTGTACAACAGTGTTTGTTTCAGGCAGTGTATGTCTTCAGTGTGTAAAGTGTTCAGCCACTTACAGTTTACATGGCAACCCTTTGTATGATTATAACTGTTTGTATCTCTTCCAGGAAAGGCAGTGTTTACCATGTATGTAATTTTATACAAGCTAGAAAATTTGCAAGTTGATGCTGTAGATTGGACAGGTAGGAGCACTTTTAGACCAAGCAAACAAAAGCAGTCCTGATTTCTATTTAGTGCTGGTTTTTGTGGGTAATCTTATGGAATTCTCTGTCCGGACTGTATTGTCACTACAGCACAAAATTGGCTCCCAAGTCTTAAATAATAGTAATAGACATGCAGTTGTTATATTTTCTTTCCCCTTTTTTGTTCACGTACAACATAAAATTACTAAGCTTATTTCCTCCAGATGTTGTACAGCAGGTTTTTGGTTTGCGTTGAATTTGTATTGTTTTAAAGCTGTTGGTAGTATTCGAGTTAGGTTGGCCTGTTGCGGTCCTGCATCTAAATGTTATTTCTTACTCATATCAGCCTGTCTACCCCTCATAGAAAAGCCAAAGTGACAGTGTGGATACCTCACTTGTGTGTAACTGTGAAAGTGAAAAACTCAACTGAACTGTGAAACTGGTTCAGGCCTGTTAATTGCACATCGTCACACAAATGAGAAGGTTAAAATTTCGTACTAACTGGTGAAAGGTTGCTGTTGGTAAAGTTCATATAGGATAACAGGCTGCTTGTCTGCGAGTGTGTTGAATGCATTTTTGGCACATTTCTGTAGTTTGTGTGGATGCAAATTGAAGATATGCACACTTTCAGAAACTTTTCACTTTCAGTTTTCACTCATGCAATGGAACATTGATGTCTTATTAACTAGATGACTAGCCACTAATTTTATTTAAAATGATTTATAATCCTGCATTAATTTAAACTGTTTGCTGTTAAGTATTTTGGCCAGGTCTCTTTCAGGATTGGAACATATGTACTGATTTTTACATCCTTGTGTAGAACTACTATGGAGCCCATATTGTAGCAGTGATTAGAACCCTCTCTTCATCTCAGTGTCCCTCTTTCTCCCTCCTTTTCAGCAGATAGCGAAGCTCCGACACAAGTTGCAACGCAGCAAGGGGACCGGGTGGCAGAACAAGGAGAAGGAGTGCCATTCTCCCCTTCAGGGCACACATGCTGTTTCCAGCTTGACCCAGGTAGGTCCCAGCTTGGGGGCAGTAGAGGCTTGCAAATGGAGTGGGTTCCATACAGTTGTCCCTCTACAGTGTTAACATGAACTGAGCTTCTGTGTTTTATCAGTTATTGCATAGGTGGGTATCTGGCTCAGTGTTTGTCACAGTTGGGGCCTTTCCTGGCACTCAGACTGGAATACTTGACATTACAGCTGCTACTTAACACTGTGTAACCTGTCTTACACTCTAGAATTCTATTTAATGGGTTCTTATTGTAATTGTTTTAGCTGATCATATGCATGAATTCATTTATTCATTTACAGGAACTGCATGTCCAGTAGAGTCATGGTGGTCCATTGACATTCCATTGCAGGGCATACTATACACTCATGCACTCATTCCCTCACCTGTTCACAAAGTACAAGTTACAGTCAGCAGTATGGTACCTGAAATACATGTCTTTGGATTGTGGGAGGAAGCACATGTGAACATGTAGCATATAGTCTTGTCTGGTTCTATCACCTATACAGACTGAAATGTTCAAATGCACAGTAAAGGTACTGTATGGCATTAGCACACTGCCAGTGTATACTGTACATTTATGCCATATGCAAAATGTACTTTTTTCTGAAGTATTTTGAAAAAGAAATTCCTACTACAGGATTTAAAAAAAAAAAAAAAAAAAAAAAAAAGTCCTGCAGGATAAAGGTGTTTGTTTCCTCCAACATGTCCTGTGCAAAGAGGTGAGGCAGAGAGTTGAGATGAGGACCAGAGTGAGGGAGCTAGGCAGGGAAGTGTGTCTCTACAGTTCATATTGTTCTGTGTGGTGTTTAGCTTGTGGCTCTGCACACTACACATCCTGCCCTACTGAGTCATGGTACGATGTTTGCAGATCAGTGACATGACACATTTTAGTAGGAAAGAGGAAGAAAAAAAAAAAAGTTTAGTTGGAAATGCTAAATATTTTGTTTGACAACTGCAGAATAAAGTATGCAGTGTTTGGGGAGTGGCCAATTCAGCTATAAGCTGCAGACTTTTTTGATGTCTGAAAAGCAGGATGTTGCGTGTAAATGTTGGTAAACATATTTAGACTAGGCTCTTTTATTGTTTGGTTTGGCCTCGTTGTAACAGTCTGCGGTTCCTCAGCCAGCGTCAAAGTCTATTCCAGTCCCGATATCCAGTACCACCACGTCAAAGTCCTCTGTGTTCCGAGTTCCCAGCAGCATGGATGGCATCAACCACGAACTGGAGAGGGTCTTCATCAAAGACAGTGGCGAGAAAGAGGAACTGAAGGTATATGTGGGCAAACTGTCTCTTCAGTAGCAACTTGGGTATTTGGTGGACTGATTGTGATGATTTTTTTTTTTTTTTTTGGCACCACCGGCTCAGCTAATCGCCCTTCCCCAGGCTCTGGAGATCCCAGATGGGCGACGTGCCCCCTGCCCCCCTCAGCAGCGTAGCAGCAGCACACAGAGTGTTGACACCCAGACGCCGTCAGTCCTGGGATGCTCCAGCAGCTGCTCCAGCCACTCACCTTGCCCTTCGCCTCCAGGACATTTGGGCTCTGCTGAGGACCTGCTATATGACCGCGAGAAAGGTATTTGGACAGTGACACAATTTTATTTATTTTGGCTCTGTATGCCACCACAATGGATCTGAAATGAAACAAAAAGCAGGGGGGGCGCATTATAACCAATGCTGTAATTCCTACGTCGTTCTCCCAATCTGGATGTAAATACCCTCAAATTAAAGCTCAAAGTCTACACTTGAGGCACATCTTGATTGTTTTATTTTAAATCCACTTTGGTGGGGTACAGAGCCAAAATGATTGTATTACTGTCCAAATACTTATGAATCTGACTGTGTATGTTCTGTGCATTTGTAGCACACCTGAATGGGCTTGCTGTGAAATGGTGACATTGCGTGAATGAGCATAGCAGCTCCAAGCAGCAAATAACTCTTCATCCCTTCCCTCTGGGCTCTCGCTTTCCACAGACAGCGGCAGTAGTTCCCCTTTACCCAAGTTTGCATCGTCCCCAAAGCCAAACAACAGCTACATGTTCAAGCGAGAGCCTCCCGAAGGCTGTGAGAGAGTCAAGGTGTTTGAGGAACTGGCGTAAGTGGTGTATCGAACACATATCCTCTGTACTGTGATGCTGTACTGAGCTGTAGTGCTTGTGTGAAATGCAGGTATGTACAGCTGTTTATTATGCAGAACAGTGTGTTTGTGGTAATTCATCTACAAAATAACCATAGCAACTCCTTTTTGAAAAGAAACATTGGACTTCATGAGTCTGGTTGTTTCATGAACCTTCCATCTCATCATGCACTGTGGCACATTTTCCACCATACTGTTTAGTCTGAAAAACCCCTAACCTTGCCTCTCACCCTTGCCCTGAATGTAATGTATCACCGCCTTTGCAGTTCGCCCCCATTATGGTGCCACTCACTGCTAACAAAGGTCTCTGATGCCACACTAACTGTCTGATGTAGATTAATGTCTTCTGGCCACCCACCTTCCCACACTGCAGCTTAAGTTGTGTTCAGTCTAATATCTGTAGCGTTAAGGGCAGTTGTTGGTCTGTCTTGTTTCTTGCAATTTTGCAGCAAAATGTTAGGCAAATGGAAGCTTTCATCTGAGTGCTGAACAGAAGAGAGTGGTCTGTGTACAGCAATAACCATTCAACAACACAGCAAGAAATTGCACAATTGTTTAGTGATCACTTCAGCTGAGACTGTTAGCCAGCATTCGGCTGAAAGCAAAAGTGGACGGCGCAGCTTATGTACTACATACGTGGTATTATCACCTCATACTGGCATACCACCCTAGAGTCCCTAAATTTGCCCCTTGGCAAAAATATGCGTTAGATAGATGTGGGTGACATAATGGGGCAGGGCTATAAATCAATGCTATTTTTCTGTATTTCATTTTATTAAATTCATACTAACAATATGCAAGGATAATTGTTGATAATCTCAGCATAGATGCATTTTACCATTTTTGCCAACTCTTTTCCTCTGTCTTTCATCCCTTCAGGTCTCGACGGTGTGCCCCTGTCCCACTCTTCTCCTGCCCTGACAAGAACAAGGTGAACTTTATCCCCACTGGCTCTGCCTTCTGTCCTGTCAAACTCCCAGGGTCCTCCCACCCTGGCCAGGGCTACACCTCACCATATTCCATGGCTGCGGAGCTACCAGGCCCACCCCCGACTCAGGTCTCCACCAGCACCAGCACAGCGGACCCCCCGGAGGCATCTCCAGCACCCTCCTCACGCCTCCAAGGGGAGCCCCTTGACCAGCTCCCTTGGCCTCAGAGCTTTATAGTCATCTAATCTCTGGCCCTGCCCCACATAGACCACAGCTAGGTCCTGTTTTTTTTTTTTTTTTTTTTTTTGAGGGTAGGGGGTTCAGTTTCTCTGTTGATCCCCATTTCCTGCATGGCGCAGCGCAAAAAAAAAAAAGTATTCCTAAACGATTTCTCCTGCACAGGGGTAGGAGTATTCTTACGTTTACACTGCAATAAGCAGATGCTTGTATGTTGGGGCAGAGAAACAATTCATGCTTTTGTTAGGATGGAGTTGTGGGGGGCACTTACAGATAGATTATATAGATAGATTAATTTGACGTGCTGTATTTCAGTATCTACAGTATGAATAAGCTCTATATCACAAGGAGAGAAATTGCCTGTCAAAGTGGTGAAGTCTGAATTTCTGTCTTGTACAGTTGTGCTCATAAGTTTACATACCCTGGCAGAATTTGTGAAATACTGGCCATTGTTTGGAAAATGTAAGTAATCATGCAGAAAGCGTTCCTTTTAGTTAGGGAGTGTGCTCAGGCAAAGCAATTTTATTATCACATAAGTGTGTGTGCCCTTTTTAAATCATAATGATAACAAATCACCCAAATGGGCCTGATCAAAAATTTACATACCCTTAGTTCTTAAGACTATGCGTTGCCCCCTTAAGCATCAATGAAGGCATGCAGTCTTTTGTGATAGTTGTGGATGAGGCCCTTGATTTTCTCAGGTGGTAGAGCTGCCCATTCTTCTCGGCAAAAAGCCTCCAGGTCCTGTAAATTCTTGGGTTGTCTTGCATGAACTGCACATTTGAGATCTGCCCAAAGTGGCTCAATGATATTAAGGTCAGGAGACTGTGATAGCCAATCCAGCAGCTTCACTTTTTTCTGCTGTCGCCACTGAAGGGTTGACTTGGCCTTGTGTTTTGGATCGTTGTCATGCTGGAAGATCCAAGTGCGTCCCACGCGCAGCTTCCGGACTGACGAATGCAAGTTGTCCTCCGATATTTTCCAGTAACATGCTGCATTCATCTTGCTATCAATTTTCACTAAGTTATCTGTGCAACTGTAGCTCACACACCCCCAGAATGTCAGAGATCCACCTTCATGCTTCACAGTAGGAATGGTTTACTTTTTGCCATGGGCTTTGTGTCCTCTCCAAACAAAAGCGTTTATGGTTGTGACCATAAAGTTCAGTTTTGGTCTCACCACTCCAAAAGACTTTGTTCCAGAAGTTTTGAGGCTTGTCTAGATGCTGTTTGGCATATTGTAAGTGGGCTGTTTTGTGGCGTTGGCACAGTGAAGGCTTTTTTCTTGCAACTCGACCGTGCAGCCCATTTTTGTTCAAGTTCCTCCTTAATGTGCATCTTGAAACAGCAACACCACTTGTTTGCAGAGAAGCCTGTATTTCAGCTAAAGTCGCTTGTGGGTTTTTCTTGGCATCTCGACAAATGATCCTGGCAGTTGTGACTGAAACCTTGGTTGGTCTATCTGACCGTGGCTTGGTAACAGAACCCCTTACTTTCCACTTTTTTTAATCTTTTATCCACTTTTTTTATCTTACTTTTTTTTTTAGAGTTTGAACACTACTGACAGGCATTTTCAGATCTCTGGATATCTTTGTATATATCCTTTTCCCGATTTATGCAATTCAACAACCTTTTCTCGCAGGTCCTTTGACAGTTCTTTTGCTTTCCCCATGGCTCTGTATCCAGCAAAGCCAGTGCAGTTCTGCATGAATTTAAATTGACTGTACACAGACACTGCTTACAATCAAACAAGTTACAGGTGTGGGCACTCCCTTAATTTGAATCTGTGTATGTCAACTTGTGCGTATATTATCAGCCCCAACACTCAAGGGTATGTAAACTTTTGATCAGGCCCATTTGGGTGATTTCAGTTATTATGATTTAAGGGCACACACACTTATGTGATAATAAATTGCTTTGCCCGAGCACACTCCCTAACTAAAAGGAACGCTTTCTGCATGATTACTTGCATTTTCCAAACAATGGCCAGTATTTCACAAATTCTGCCAGGGTATGTAAACTTATGAGCACAACTCTATATAACAGAAAGGAAATAGCTGTACATTTTGGGTGTGTTTACAGTTGGTCCGGTCCATGTATGTAAAGTATACCTGATGCAAAAAAAAAAAAAAAAAAAAAAAAGGAAGAGAAACCAGACACAAGGCCCCATCTGTTGCACAATGGCTGCTGTGGGGCGCACTTCAGGTATTTCCCTCCAGCAGAAACTCAGGTGATTTGGAATGTATCCGTGTGGGCCGATCCCGATCTGCAGCCCCCCGGGATCAGAAGAAAAGTCGACAATGAGCGTCACGATTGCCTTTCCATTTTTACACATTGATCTTTTTTTCTCACGACATTCCGTGGCCCTGGAATTGACCGACCAGCAGTCTGCTGTTCCAGCAAAGACGGAAACGACGAGGGGAAAACCGCTCCAGGCGGCACGAGGTGCCGAGGTGTTGCTCGGCTCGCCGCTGTCACAGCGACGCGAACGAACGTCTGGTGGCGGACAGAACCTACAGAACATTCCGCTCCATTATGACCATAATGTGAGCTTGGAGCCTGAACGGGAACCTCCTGGGGTGTGAGCTGCCATGCGATGATGATGCCGCAGTCGCCCGTTGCTTCCTACATTTGTAAGCAAGAGACCAAATAGTTTTTTAGTTGATCTCGAATTGCCGAGGAAGAACTGTCGAGGAACAAAGTGAAGCAGGATGTGTCCCGCCTCTGCCGCTCAGCCCCAGGTAGACGTGGCCTTAAACAGATGCTGTTTTTCCCTCATTTCCCAAGGTGGCATCCACTTAAAAGTAACATTTAATGTTACTCTAAATATGTAAAATATATTTTACTAAGCAAATATGCATAAATGCATACAAGTGCAATTTGTTTCAAATCCTTAAAGGTTGACGTTTTGGGCTGGTTTTTAAAAAAAAAAAAAAAAAAAAAAAACTTGAAACATTCAGTAAGCAGATGGCTGAAAGGGACAGAAGGTTTCAGCAAATGTGAGTGACAACTTAAAGTTAGCAAGGAGCCCAGTTTGGTACCAATGACACAGCTGAGCTGCGGGGCACTGGTGGTTGGCGGACCGAGCAGCGTTGCATGTTTGGGTGATGCATGGTTTACCGCCACCAGTGGCCCTCGGCGTAGTATTTTGGAGATGAATGTAGCGCCGTATGAATGGCATTGTTAAAATAGTTCCTCTCATGTCTGCATAAGTTAATTTTATTTTTTTATTTTCTTACATTTGCAGTGCATAACAAAGGCGCTTGTCGTCAGTTTGTGCGTAGATTCATTGTAGCATCCAGATGCCTGGTGGCGGACAGAACCGTGTGTGAATAGTTGCAACTTATACGTTAGTTTTGTTTTAATCTATAGCTGTGTCTTCATTTAAATAAAGGTTCCGTAGAACAATGTTTTCTCTTTTTGTTCTGGTCAAAAAATGTTCAGGACAGAGACCAGGAACCGTTGCGTTAGTGACCATGGAGCGTAAGCGAAGAGCGTAACCAGATGGTAAATGGTGTAAACCCAGTGTGACTCGCACCGCGATGAGGTCCCTGAAAGCTGTGGGTGGGTCAACCTGCAGGTGGACCAGGTGCTTCTCCTGATGGGGGCTCAGAGGGCAGCAGTATGAGCAGTCGGTGAACTGGAAGCTGGGGGGTGGAGGAGTTTGTAGAGGCCATGGAGAAAGATGCTCAGATGGTCTCCAGGGCATCCTGGCACATCGTCTGTCACCTTAGGAGGGGAAGGCATCATCCTGCCCAGCCTCGTAGGTGGGAGGGTTCAGGGGGAGACTGGCAGAAGCATTTTGGGGGAACTCCTCAACTCCCAGCAGGGGCCACGGCGGGCTTAGACAATGGCCGCTCCCCTAAAGTAGCATGGAAAGTGGGTGAGGTAACCTCTGTCCTGCCAGGCCAAGAAACCAGAGAGTGGAGGAGCTGGGGACCACCGCTGGGAACTGGGGCCTCAACAGCCTTGACATCGTTTCAAACGTTTGATTAATGGCACTTTATTGAGGCGTTAAAACGCTGCGGTAACAATAATTTGTACAAATCAGACGCACGCTGACCCCCAACGTGGCCGCTTCCGTTCAAACGCAAAGGCGGGATCAAACTCCCAGAAGTTTAAAGCGCACAGATGAGTCTGTTCAGGTGAGGCGCTCATTTGTGCGGAATAAACCTGTCGCTCCAGCGATTGCCCTCGCATGACCTCAGTTCCGCCGAACCGCGCGATGAACAATCCTCGGCTCTGCTCTGCCAGTAAGTTTGACGCTGGATTGCGGAGGGCAAATTTGATGGAGCCTTTTAAGCCGGGCAACTTGGCCCTTGCGCTAAAAACTATTTTAGCGCCGCTTCATTAACGGTGCCTTTTAAGTCGCCTACCTCGCAACGAAGACTTTGGCCGAGTCTTCAAAGATGCAAACGTTTCGGTTTAGTTTTAAACTCCATCCACTTCGCCCTTCCAACCTCCAAAATTTGTGCTGCGGAGTGAAATCGGCCAAATGCGCTCGGACGGCGGCAAGTGGGGAAGTGCCTGTGTATTTTTTATTTTTATTATTTTATTATTCATTATCACTGCAAAACTATTATGCACGGGTTTTTCAGCAAATAAACAGAACCGCGCAGTGAACGTCGCGCATTTCTGATTGGAGCTTTAATGCTGCTTCGTATCCATTCTGAGCCCTGCTTCCCACCCTGTGCTCCCACCAAGAGCCTCAATACAATAAAGATTTGCGGCAAATTTTTAATTCTCTACGGGTTTATCCGACTTTTATTTATTTGCACAAAAGAAAATACAGGAATAAGATGGTGGAAGTACAAACAGAATGTGCCTGGGCGGTCAAGAAGCAGAACCTAACCTGTGAAAAAATTGAGGGTTTGGGCTGAATCATTGTGACGCAGCAGCTGGACTGACATTTTCTGGTTTCCTAGATGAGGCACAGGTGTATTCGCTTGTACTCTGCGAGCAAACAGGCAAGCAGTGCATTAAAATGGAAGAATCCGTCAACTAAGTGCGACACCTAGTCTGAATATTCATGTGGCGTTTCACGATTCTCAGAAGTGCAGAATTACTGTCAAACATCTAGCATGCATGCAGGCGGGCTGAGCCAAGAACGAATACGCACGACCGGTACAGACACGAAGCACCGACTTCTGAACTGGCGTTCCGAACAAACGGCAGACGGAAATCTGACGCGGTCGGGTTAAACGTAATAAAAGCAACAACAGAAGCACCCACACCTACGAACACAGCGCAAACTCCACCTTTTAAAAAGCTTAAATTAACCACATTACTGTTAGCTAAATAATTTGCTGAGATTTAGGTCACGTAATGAAAAATCATCGTTTCTGATTTTTCTTTCTGCGCTGATTTAAAAAAAAAAAAAAAAAAAAAAAATCCTTACAGCAGCCGGCCTGAAAATGGCAACCGTGTGTCGCGGCAGAAACACATTGACAGATTTTAAAAAGCTGCAAGCATTGAGCCCCGATTTGAACATTTAGTTGCGGCAAGGAAAATGGCGAGTACCTTTATGCTGCGAGCCCGTCACTGCTGCTGAAGTAAAGAAGAGTGACCTGGCATGAATACCGTATGCAAAGTAATCACAGTCACATAGCAGCAAAGTAGAGTAAAGCGTAACTTTGGATGACGAAAGGCAACAATGTATCTGGAAACTGCTGGATTGCCTTTGGACTTCCGTTTTTGCTACCGATGCCCTAGTGCCTCCGTCAGCCTGCTCACGCGTTCAGAAGCTCGTGCTCCTTGTCGGTCTTCCCGATGGCATCCGGGTTAGACAGCGGGTCCAGGTCGGCGAGCAGGTTGTACCACGCAGAGAGGTCTTTGGACAACTCCAGGGCTTCTGGGTAATTTGAAACAAACTTTCTGTCATGTGAGCTCCATTTGGGTCCTTTGACCTTCTGCAGCTTAATGCCACCGTGTTGGTGACCCCCGGAGCTCGAGGTACCCAGTGCCGTTCGCCAGCTACGTAATGGTCCACGGAGAACCCGGATTCGTTTCCTTGTGTACCTGCGCTTCCCATAATTCCCTCTGACCAGACTCCCTCAGCAAACGACCACAGCTGCAGTTCAGGATCAGCATTCATAAGAGCCTCGTAGTTCTGCATTTCATTGCCCAGGGTGCACCCAGTTACGCTGCAGGTCGGCTCACGCTGCCTTCCTAACGCTTGTTAGAAATTTGTGCCCCTTTGTTAAAGAAATATTTATTGCGGACATCCGAACTATCTCTTAGTGGCCCTTATTCACTGCAGAAAATAAACGTTTAACTTTGCTGATACCGACTGACATGCGGGCTGCGGGCCAGCAAGGGGAGAACCCGCACTGATTTTTTTTCACTGCATCCAATTTCATGCCTCTGAAACAGAGACTGGTCTGATCATGTGAATGCAATACAGTAATTATTTCTAAACTTAAATGTATTTTAATCCTTAATACAGCTTTTGAAACTCACAAACAAGCCCAAAAGCACCAGAGCCACACCTTTCCCTATCGAACCCCATCAGAATGAACTAGAAAAACTGATGTGATAACTGAATCCACGAGACCTCTGCGACAGTTTTACCTTTAGATGATGGTTGGTTGGCGAGTGGCCCAGGTACAGGAGACGGCTCAGCTCCCTGAGGGGTCGTCTGAGGAACGGCCAGTGCCCAGTCTGGAAGTGAGACCCACGTGTCGTGCGTATAGTAAAGGACATCAATCAAACAGTCCCATTCATGAACAGTTAAGAGTTTTGTGTATTTAATATTCACCCTTAATCTTTAAAAAACCTTTGGGACATAAACAAAAGAGCTGAAATATTGTGTTAATGTTTTCATTTCCAATTCAATTCAATTTATTTTTATGTGGCGCTCTTCTCATCGACAGACGCAGTTCCAAAGCGCTAGCCCCGAACGTAAAGCCTGGCATGGGTACGTTAAATTATTTAGATTATTAACTTTAATTTTTCGTTGTTGTTCTGCACTCACGCCTTCGAGAGCACCGCTAACAGAGAACAGCTGTGATGTGATGTTGGAGTAAGACGGCCATTTAAGAAACATCTCAATCACATGTAATCAGGAGCTAAAGTAAGACCAGCATCCGCACGAGGCCCTTCAGGCGGTGTTTACCGACCGGATGTGGCCGAAGACTTCAGGCCCCATATATGAGCGATCATCCTGTTTATTTTGAGCAAAACGTGAACTACACAGCTTCTCCACTGTGACCGGATGTGGCATCCCTTTTCCCACACATTTCGACTTCCTGCCCAGATTCCTCACTTTCCCAACAATATTGGATGTTTATGGAGGTAATTAGAAGCGATTCAGTATAGGAACTAGTACAGCTGTACTGCCATTTTAAACGCTTCCATGGATCTGCCGTGCCTGGGATACCGAGGGCTTTGGAACTGAAACACTTCCATCGGTGGGTTGGGCTGGAATTGTCAATGCCCTCCAGCAGCTGCTCAAGTGAAAACTGCCCGTGTGGGCAAACATGTAAATAGCTTAGCGTACAGAACCTAGTATTGCAAGTCCTTCTGAAGAAAAGTGTGAGCTAAATGGAAAAAGAGCCAAAGACTGAAAGCAGGAATTCCGTTCTGAAACAAGAGAGATCGTGGAACTGAGATTTATCTGAGGAAATCGCTGTGTGAATATGCATGCATTCAATTCAAATTATTTTTACTGAGTGCCGACACACAGTGCTGAACAAAAATCCAGCGAATGACAGGAGGAAGCAGTTACTGTAACTATAGAGCAAACCAGCTGGTAGTTGAGGAGGAAAACAAAAACTCCCAACTACAGAGGGGAGGAGAAAAATAAACATAGAATAAATAAATAGTCTATAAATAAACAGAAACCCCCAGCACACCAGAGAGGACGTACCGGAGAATGAGGACTGGAGGCTGTTCATGTTCTGGTCCAGGAGCTGGGAGGGCAAGAAGTAGGATGCGGAGCTTCCCTGTGGTGCTTCTGTCTGGTCCGTTTTACTGGTGCCGCACAGAGACTCTTCGTCCCCAAATACCTCCCGCCACTCCTTAGAGAAGTCGCCCTCGTCTAGAGAGGAGCTGCTCAGAATTTCGTTCAGGAGAGCAGTCCCGTCTCTCTCGCCACCATCCTGCTCCAGGAAGAGTGAGAGCAGCTCCGAGTTCCCTGGAATTGGACACGGATAAGTGGTTTCAGTCTGACCAACTGCTCTCTTAAGGTTTACTTGAAATGGACAGAAAATGACCGGTCAAATGCAAACATTATTACAGCAACATGCTCTGTTGTTTTATAACAAAACAGTCTTCATCTTGGAGTTGGCCATGGATCCATGGCATTTTGGAGGATACAGGACACCGTTCAGCCAGCTGTAAACCCCATCATTCCAGCTAAGGAGTAAGGAGAGATATAAACCCAACCCATTTAGCAGGGAGTAAGGAATACAGGTGGCCCTCAGCTTATCACTTATGGGATTTAACCAGGACCTGGACTTCCCACAGCCGTCCCGCTAATCTTATCTTATTTCACGTGTCCTGACATTTGGTCGGAACGACGTTCTGGGAAAGAAAAAGATGAAAAAGTAAAGAAAGTAAAAGTGGAAATAACAGTAGCAGTAAAATATAATCCTGTACTGTGTTGATATTCTTCTACAGTAGTATAACTTTAATGCGAGTAATGTGAGAAATTAGTGAAACAAAAACACAAGAAACACCTGCAGGAGCGCCGTTTACATAAATGCATTGTTCGTATTTGCAACTTACAACAACAACTGACTACAGCGAGGTTGTCGGAGGCGGCCTGTACTGTTTAGCAAAGCATGAACCCAGCCAACGCAGCTGGTGCATGTGGGGGGCATAGCGCACCCTGCTGGCTCCAGGAAACTGCACCGGCCATTGGGTGCTGAGTGACAATCAGAACCGTCCTGCGGCGCTTACAAGCGCAAAATAATGGGTTTATGCTGAATGTGTGTGTATCAAATATACGGCTCTCTAAAATGTATTCCGTCTTTAAATCCATCAGTTCTTTATTAGTAAACACGTTACGTACTATTAGAGCGTAAATATTCATAGATGTGACTGATAAATAGCAAAACTGAGTGTTAGATCCCAGCTAATAATTGCATCTCTAATTTTCAGGAATACTTTTGCTTGATTTTAACCCCCAGCATTCTCTGGGGACCAACAACGCCACCTGTCTTGCTTTGTGCCTTCAAAGACGTCGCGATTAGCCGAGTTCCTGCAAGCCGGGCCTAAATTACAGCTCTGAAAAAGAACGAGACGCACGTATTCTTTAACTACACAGCAACTGGTGGCGAACAAAGGCAACATCAAAAGCGGGGGCTTCGATTCAGCTGCGGTTGCCATGACGCGCACCCTGCACACAGCCAGAGGCAGCGAGCGCCAACCGAACAAAGCGCCGGTGACATAAAACAGCAGGCTCTCGAGGAGACAGATGGTCCTGCTCGTGAGCCAGTGGGGCTGACGCAACAGCACGGCCTCCACAAAGGCCTCTGTGCCCTTTCACAAACTCAGCAAGTCGCACAAACATCAACTTCTCATGTTTCTCAGCTAACACCCGATGCCCATTTGTACAGTGGAGCCGCAGATGTTTGCTGAAGCGACTCGGGTCAGATCGTTTTATCAACTGTCCAACGACAGGGGTCCCTCCCGGAACTCAAACAAGCAACATTCAGGTTACAAGCCCGAGCCTTAGCCACTGCACATTTCTTGCAGTCCCTCCTGTTTGGGACCAGCGCCGCCTCCTGCTGCACCAAACTGTAAACTACAGTAAAACTTTGATGAGCGCTGCCTCCCCCACAACAGCACTTTTTCAGCCCTTTGATTACCATTTCATAATAATTTACTTTTAAAGATCAAAAAAAAATTGAGATTTTACATTTGTTATCCATAAATAATTTTTTGTGTTTATTCACTGTTGTTAAAGGTACAACTGACCTATTTTGCATCGTGTTGGACAAGTGCAGCTTTAGCTCCATTTATGCATTAATGGCCTCTTTTCAGCGCTTTTTCGTTAAGCTCCATTTCTCTACAAGACATCTAACACCCTCATCCAGCATTACGGTGCAGCAATCCCCTGCTTACGAGTGTAATTCCCTGCGGGAAATCGGCTCCTGAGGTGGACTCTTGTAAGTCTGAGATGCACTATTAATATAAATAGGAAAAGTTTTTAAACATTGCTGGGCTCATAAAGCCACCTCATGTTTGCTCAAATAACATCAAAACCCATAAAAATGGAGAAACACGTATATAATAATTGTATATCAGAAACAGACATTTCCTTTCATTAAGAACATACAGCAATATAATAACAATGTAGATGCACTAGATAAGTAGAGATGAATTGACAAAGATGGCAGACGAGAATCAAGGAGCACAACTTGAAACGAACGTGCGGAGACAGTGCTAGCGGTTCCACCAACGAACTGAATGGCTGTCGTGACCCTGTAGGTCCCTCACATGAAATAATAATAAGGCCTTAGAGTAAGGCCACACACACACACACACACACACACACACACACACACACACACACACACACACACACACACACACACCTGTCCAACAGACATAACTAATCAACCACAGATGCCACTCATTCTACACTACAGTGGCTGCTAGGTGCCAACTTTGAAAATTCTATTCAAAATTGACTCAAACTCATTACTGGTAAACACACTAAAAAAATCTTCAATTTGGCGGTAACTCGTAAAAGATTTTAAATAATTCCACTCATACGCCACATCTTGTAAGAACACCTGTACTCTGATTTTACATGTGGAAAGACGTGTACGGAGACAGAAGAGTCGGTGAAAATGTGGTACCTTCACTTTGCTTTTCATTGGTCTCCTTGAATAAATCTCGTTCCACTGAGTCCTGAGCAGGAGGTGCGTCTACAAAATAAATATTATCAATATTATTCACTGGTTGACTTTCAACAGAAAACTCTCCGGATCACAGATAAAAATTGGAAGGAGTATAGATATTTGTAAAGATCAAAAATTAATACACTCATTTAATAATAATAAATGCAGGTACATGTACTTTACCAGTCTGACTGGACTCCTTGTTGTGATTCTGATCATCGATCGAAACAAGCCTGTAGATTAACAGCATTATTTTACATTATTACACTTTACTAGCAAAATTAACAGCAGATAAAGATTACAAAACATAAATATTTACAATAAAGATGTATAAATCAACATGAGATAGAATGAAGATAAAGTAGCAATCCGCCAGCAAACTTTACAAGAACAGTAAAGGTCAATTGGACAATTATACTTGGATATTTTAGATCATACACTATGGTCAACATACTGTATTTACTGTTTCTTTAAAGGGGTTTTTACATTGTAGGTCCCTGTAAACAAAGATAAAAGCCACATACACAAGTAAACAAGCAGGAAAAAATGTGCAGTTTATTCTGTTTGACTCTTCCTTCACTTGGTGAAATTTCTAGTATTTTTGGCAAAGAGACAAAGACCAGCAAGCAGCTGGACTCACTCATCATTCGTCTCCCGTGGTTTTTCCTCTTCATCCTGCTTCCCTTTCACTTTCTTCTTAGTTTTTTTCTTTGTTTCTTCATCCAAAAGTTTATTGATGGGGTCCTGTAAGGTCTGAAAACAACAGCGATGTGGCCATCACAAACACAGCACGAAGCTCAGGGTTTCATTCGAATTCTTTACACTGTAATTGTTTTCAAAGCAAATTGAACACCCAGTTGTTACAGCCTTTTATTATTCAGCGTGTACACATGCAATCACACATGCACTCACACACAACACAAGAAATGCAGAGTCACCAGTTATCCCAAAACACATGGGAGGAAACCAGAGCACCAGGAGGAAATCCATATGAGCACAGGAAGAACACGCAAACTTCACACAGGCCGAGCCAGATGCAATCCCACAGCCCAGGCGTTGTGAAGCACCAGCACTTTTCCCAAAAAAACCAAAAAGGTGGTGCTTTGAAGTACCCCAAAAGATCTCTTTATGAGGCGTGGAGGACTGCGCAGGGCAGCACAGTGGCACCGCATTTAGCTCAGCCAACCTCACAGCACTTGGGATGTTTGGCTGTGGGTTTGAATCCGGCTCAATCTGCAGGGAATTTGAACCCTCTGCCTGCATAGGTTTCTTCCCACAGTCCAAAGACATGTGTCTCAGTTAAACTGGCCACTGTTTCCTGGGTACGCATGGCTACCCTGCATCTGACTGGCCAGGACCCCATCCAAGCTTTACCCCTCATAGCCCGATGCCCAGTGATTCCAGGGTAGTCTCTAGACTGCCACCACCCTGACCAAGACCAGTGGTTAATGAGCGAGTGAAAACTACACAAGCTGTCAGACATATTCAGTCCGAGAAATTTCTGGAAAGATAGCTCTGCTTGCTGAGTCGTGTCCAGTGGCGTGTGTGTGGGTGTGTGTGTGTGGGGGGTCACTTATTTTACATTGCCGTGATGGCTGACTAAAACTTCCTGGAAGTACAGTTATATTAATAACAGTACTGCTGTTTTAGTCCTTTTTATTTATTGTAGCAGTGGCAGGGGGAGCTGTTGTGCTGCCATAATGCACTGCTGCACATCGTCATAATAATTTATTACACATTTTTTTTGCAATTTTTTGGGGATTTTACAATTGTTATTCACAAAATGCATTGTTTCTGTGTTTATCTGCAATTATTAATGGAATAACTAACCTATTTATAATACGTTGTGTTTAAAGCCCTATTTTTACAACATGCTGTATTAATTAGCTCATATAGCACTGTTTCATTAAGCTCCATTTCACAAAAACATCTACAGCCCCAATCCTGGTGTTACTGCGTATGTGCACATATAAAGGAATAAAGAAATACACTTAAATGGGTGATAGAGATGCCTCACCTTGATGGCTGTGAATTCGTATGGCTGGTAGCCTTTGAAGCTCTCGTGTATGGCGGCCATCGTGTGAGAGGTCTTCTCCCAGAAGTGCAGTAGGGTTGTCTGTGGAGGGGGGCGAGATGAGGAGATCCAGGTTCTGTACCAGCACACTCACTATACGGTAATAACTAAATTGTAATTAAGGATACATTTGACTGTGTTTACCCCCTTGGGTAAAAAATGCACCTGGTAGGTGGTGAGCACATGGGAGAGCAGGTTGCAGCGGCTTGCTCCCAGTAAATCCACCTTTTGACAGACGTCATTCTTCAGTTTGTCAAAGGCTGTTTTAGAGACACGTACTTGTGCTTGGACCTGATAGAAGTATTTATAAAAGATGATTAAAACAACACATTTATGTCAAAAAGCAAAACCAATACACTGTTTAAATCTGTCTAACTGATACCACTACTAGAAAGAGTATGGACCAATCCTCAAAAAAAAAAAAGATCCATTTGTAAAAATGGTACAGTTGCATCTTTATTCCATTTTCAAAAACTGCCACTGTGCTGACTTTATTATTTTTTGTCTGAAGTAGCAAACTAGGACTCTAAACTCTTGGGAAACAGTTTCATGAATCCTTGAGATATTCAGCAATTCTAAACTTCTCACAAAAGAAGCTTCATACCCTGCAGCTGATCTACTATATAACAACTTGTACAAAAATATTCCAAATGAAATTTCAAATGTAAAAATAATTCAACAGAATTTAGCCGCATCTACTGCCAAAGAAAACGCTGCTGTGCTTCAACAAAAATCAAGACATATAGATCAGTAAAACTTGCCATAGTGTTCCCTGAGATAAGATAAACTGGGATAAAATGTGATTGGATCCCATCCTTCTGCCCCCTTTTCAATGACCAACATCATCTGATGATGATGATGATGAATGTACACGATTTACGGAAGACAGTGTACATTTGGGCAAAAGTTTCTGTTAGTATTATTACAACTGCAGCGTGGGAAGCCTTGGCTCTCCCATAATAAAGTGCTGCTTCAAATTCTTACATAGTTGTGGGGCTTTATAGGAGGTTGTTGACCACTCTGTGTTTGAGAGCTTTAGGGCAGGTGTGTTGTTACCTTCTGTGAGTACCAGTGTTAAAACATGACAGAGAAACAGTGCTCGTGTTCCCATAGCAAACAAGTCCCAGCTTCATAACTAGCGAAATTCTCTGATTGTTTTATATAATTACAAGACTTAAGAAGTCTTAAAAGCTTCAGAGCAGGAGCTACCGTTTTGGTGCTTTTGTTATGCATAAAGTATTATGTTGAAAAGGTGGAAGAGGAACTGCTACACAGAGCAGGGAGTTGCACGGGAAGCCACCTTGCGAAATTTCTCCATCTGCTTGTACGTGTCAGGGTCAAGCTCCTGGGAAATGTCCTTCATCCAGAGAAGGGCTCCCCGGTACTCAGTTCTGGCCTGCTCCATGCGGTTCACTGTGAGCCACGTATCTGATATGGCCCGGTAGCGGAAGGTCTCCACCTCCTGGTAGAGCCGACACAGGGGGCTACGAAGAGCCAACCTGGAGGAGAGGGTGGCAAAAAATGTTTCCCATCAACAGGAATTAATAGTGCATGTCGAAGCCTGAAGTAGTGCCAGGAAGTAGTCCCCCAAATTATTACAGTAAAACTATCCAACTATACAGCACAAATAGTTAGAAGAGCTCTGGGATGTTGGCAGAAAAATTCTTTTGAAGCAATTCATTCACAGAAAAATATTGATACCCAGAAAGCAATTATAAAATTGGCATTTTCAGAAGAATAATCATTAAAAAAATTGGCACATAATATCAGCAAATAACAAAAAGCTACAAAAAGTCTTTCTATTTCACACTATACCAGATGCAGTCCTGAGGACCTACTCAGGCTTTACTGGGTTTACAGCAAGGGTTCATACTCCCAATATAGTTATATATTCAATAAAAATTTATTTACATTAAAACTAATGTTTCAGAAGTGATTCCAATGAGTAATATGGAACACAGTAGGGCAGAATTATGAACTTTGATCTTCTGAAACTTTTGAAATATTCATAGCAGTGAACAACACTTGTGGAGCTGCGTACTGCCGGACATCTGCAGACCAGTGCTGGTGTAGCAATTTCCTGTTGTCACAGAGGAAGGGATGTGGTTTATCAGGGAGGACGCTGAAGAATGAGGAATGACAGATTCTAATGGTATCAAATTCTACAACTGATAAGTAGGTTTGGGGACAAATACAAAAGGTACATCTTGAAATGGTGCCCTCTTGGGATTGGTGTAGAAGAGCTGTAAGCCCTGGTGACCTCTGGACTAACCGCTGTTGGGAGGAGAAGCACAGAGCCTTGCCAGTGGCCTGCATGATCTTTCCTGCCCGGCTTCTGTCCTGGGAACCTTCAGAGCGGAGGAAGCGGCCGAGCTCGTTCTCCTCCTGTGACAGAACTGGTAAGACAAAGACAGAGGAGTGATTTCACCTACAAACGCGCACACACACACACACACAGAGCCTGTAAGACCAGTTCAGTAGCTCTACAGAATCATGTGACTACTCATTTACATATTCATCTCCAGTACTGTATTTGCATGATGTGTGATGGATCTTATTCTACAGCAACCAAGTTAATTTCTGCTTGGGATTAATTTACTTTTTTTGGCTTACTTTTAAATTACTTACTCTCTTTTTCTCTTACTCTTTTACTTTCCATTTCTTTCTCTTTAGCTTTCTTATTCTTTTATTTTTTCTTTCATTCTTTCTTCTGTTCTAATTTTACTCCTTCTTCCTTTCATTATTACTTTCTTTACTTACTTTCCCTCTTCCATTGCTATTCTCTTATACTTTTACTTTCCATCTTTCTTTCACTCTTTATTTTCCATCTTTCATATCAAACTGAAACTGAAATAAATACATGTACTGCCACCAGTAGGTTCATACAGGTGCTTAAGGCCAGCTCAGCAGGCACTTGTGTGTACGTCACAGTGTATGTGGGTGTAGGAGGGACCCCTGCGGAGGGGCGAGTGCTGCGCACCACACGTACAGCATATGCGCCGCTGATATAGCTCCACCACCTTCAGCAGTTCCATGCATGTCCTTTGGATCGAGTGGAACACCTGACGGAGGAACATGGACAGACAATGGTGACACGGTCTGTG
The DNA here is from genome assembly GCA_018136845.1 of Heterotis niloticus. Taxonomy (NCBI): domain Eukaryota; kingdom Metazoa; phylum Chordata; class Actinopteri; order Osteoglossiformes; family Osteoglossidae; genus Heterotis; species Heterotis niloticus. The sequence continues at coordinate 1,839,030 of CM030903.1, forward strand.
CCCCCGATGACATATCGGACAGACGCCAATCCCATCATAAAGACGACCACTCGACGAGGTGATTGGCTAAAAGTCCCAAATTTTCATCAGGAGACCAAAAGTGTGATGTGTAAAGCTTTGAATTTAATGAAATAAAAAAATAACTAATGTCTTTAAAGGTCTGAAAGATTTTGGAAAAAGTATTTGAAATAAGAGTTATAGTTATTATGACCTCTTATTTAGCCGACAGCTTTATCCAGCCTGACCTTCAGGGTTACATAATGAACTTTAGTGTAATTTATCCAATTATACAAGAAGGTGCTACAGAAGTGGGATTTGAACCAATAATCTTCAGATGCCAGTGACAGCATCAACTGGGGTGGCATCTGTTGTCCCTTCCCCATATCTAGTTGTCCCTGACAAAAGCCATGCTTTGCTCTTCCATTCTTGACTTTAGCATCAATCCTGAATCTCCCAAATGTCTATGAGTCAAATAAATAAAGCTCTACGTGTACTGAGCGACAACAGAGTCACCAACTGGTGCTCCAGCACCATGTGACTGTGTCTACACAGACACACACCTCTATTGAAGCTGAGCTCCCACAGCTGTGCTACGCAGTTGATGACACTGTGGGTGGGCAGAGGGGTATGGAAGAGAAGATGCCAGCAAAGGGAGGGGTGCCCACCTCAAGCTTGGCGTCAAGGTCGGCATCAGAAGCCACCACATGTTCGTCCTCTTTCTTGCCTGTCACCTTGATGAGCGTCTGCTTGGTCTTCCAGTACCTCTGCTGGAATTTGTTCACCACAGAGGAATCCTGGCCTTGAATGACGCGGTCCAAGTACTCGCGCGAATGCCTGCTGCGGACACACGGAAAGCGGGACATTTCCGGCATGTTCTAAAGCAGGCGTTACAACAAAACTGCCATGGAACGCTGGTCTCAGAGCAGAGGAAGTGCACTTACTAGTTCCAGCCCTCCATCTTTTCAAATGGCCTGGAAGACAACAGAGAAAAATTTAATCTCAGTAAAATAATCACTTAAAATGGCCTAAATTTTTTAAAAAAAGTGTTTTGATAGTACTACAAAAATCGCAGTTATTAAGATGAACGGTGAAAAATGATTTTATTTTTAAGTATCCCACAGCATCTATATGAACGGAACAAGGCAGAATCTGACAGATTCCTTCATATTCTGCCACGCAACAGACAAGCAATAAATCAGCTCTGAGAATTTCCTGCAGTCGGTGGGCAGGAAAAAAATAAGACGTGATTCCCAAAAAAAAAAAAAAAAAATAGTCAGTTGTTTGTTTCGTATTTACCACACAATGACTGAAGTTTAAATGCCACCCCCTCTGTTGCATCTTTGGAAACATCGCCCTACACCGAGATACACAGCGACCCAACTGTCAAATTCTGCCATTTCTGCTCCACCAAATCAATACTCGCTCCCAAACTGGACCACACCATCGGTAGGAATATCTCTAAAATGTGGCTGCTACTGTTACTATGAAAAAGAAAAGTTTCCTTTAATTGGCTTTTATTTATTACAATTGATTATTATAAAGAAAATGTACATATGACAAATAGGATAGATATTAACAGAACAATAAAATTGTAATGACCTGGAAACACTATTGTGTGTATTGTATACATGCAGCATATGGGCAGTGCGTGTACTGTATATGAGCACCGTATGGACAGTGTGTGTAGGTGCACATTTTATATAATATAAAAATATATAAATACATATATAAGAAAAACAAATGTATATAAAATGTGCATTTATTTGTTATTGGAGCAGTGTGTGGAGGCTCGCGCAGTGCCTCAGTGTGTCACGATCCCGCTGTCGTTTCCTTCCACGCCAAAACAAACACGACGAGGGGTTTTTTCCCCGCTCTTGCGCCGGGCCCCGCGTGTCCCCTGCGCGACACAATGAAAAATGACAAACGAAAAATGAAAAATAAGAAACAAGAGCGACTCACCGCGCCGCGTCTCTCAACGGCGTTTAAAGCGGGACCCGGCTGACGCGCTGCATCGCGGCGGCGACGACACGACGTCGCCCTTGCCCCTCCCGGTGCTTCGTGACGTCATGCGCGCGCCCGCCCGATCGAGCCGCCTGGGTGGCGAAGGTGGGCGCGCCGTGCACGTGGCCTCCTAGCAAACAAGGCTTAGCAAACACACACACGCCCTAAAGCTGTTTTTTACATTTTCCTTCATTCCGTCTCGCTTTCATTTTTTTTTCTTTCACTCTTTTTTCCTTTTTCTTTCTCTTATGACTCTGGTTCTATATTTCGTTCCCTCTTTCACACACGCACACACAAGCGATCATCTTTACGGCTTAAGGACTCCGCCGTGTGACGTCACTACACTTTTAATTTATGAAGGAAAATCTGAAACCTCTTTGTCGGCAGGTAGTTTGATCACCGCCCCCCCCCACAAGGTAAGGACGTGGGTATAACACACAGGTGCCCTTGAGCTCCAACCCAAGTCCTCGGGTGGATAAAATTATTATTATTATTATTATTATTATTATTAGTTCTATCTCAGCCCTTTTCTGCTCCACCTCCACCACTGCGATTCCTGTTTCCTTACGGCCTCTGCCACTTTGTTCCAAACACTCATCTCTTCACGCAGTTAAAGTACGATTATAAATTGCTGTAATACATAACGAAGTCCTTAAACTGTTGTGGTTGCAGAAGAAATATAAATAGTTGTTTTTATGTCTTCTGAAGCTGTGGCGCTCAGAAACAGTTCGGGCTGTACAGTGGGTTCATTTTGCATACGCGCAGTAGCTCGAAAAGTGAATAAAAGTGAATTAATATGCACGGTGTTTTAGGACAAAGACACAATGAAAACGAGTCAAGTGCGCAGTTTTAGCCAGAGTCCCTTTTTCCACACCATTTACAGTTCTGCTTAGCCCTTTATACGCTATTTAACGCTTATTAACCCTGAAATAAGTCAAAGGTTTCAAAGCATTTTTTACATTTATGACTAGAAGATATAAACAGTGCGGACCTCCACTGTGAGGTGTTATTAAGATTATATTCGTCTCTGAAAGCAAAGGCAATAACTGCCTTTATATTGATTTTTGATTTTGCCTATTTGATTTTTCAGCTCACTTTGTGTTATTTTCTGCCCTTTGTGTTGTCCTTTGTTAACTGTCTGACCCACTGTATACTGGACTATGGATGGGCAGAAAATAAAGATTTCTTGAATTAGTGGATAAAGTATCTGAAAATAAATAATCCCAGTTTTCATGTGATGCTGAAGTGGACAACTGAGTTTGAGCGATTTGTAAAGTTTGGCACTTTCTCTAAAACAGTTCAGGGAAAGTATTTAGCTATTTCAGAAATCTGATTCCAAGTAAGGCTTTTATGCAGTTATTTGCTGACAAAGTTTAAGAATATTTATTTGAAAAACACAAACAGAGAAGAGTGTTTTAGGGACACCTACTGGATAAAAAATGTTGAACCGTTTCCACACAGAAAATGACCAACAAAAAATACTGGAAATCTTCAGGAATTGGGAAGATTAATTTCTGAGCCTCAGTGTTTGTCTACTCCAGCCTGCATCTCCTGTCCATCCCTGTTCACCACTCATGGTGAACCTGAGTGAATCTTACCTTCTCGAGATCTTCATTGTCTCCTTATCATCTTCCCAAGGCTAAGTGGTAGCAGCTTCACTTTAGATCGCTTTACAGTCCTACACCGTGTTCTTGTGCTCATCTCCATGCCCAGCCCTGATACCCTCAGTTATGGCAGTATATTCACAAGAACTTCTGCAGAGATCACATCTCAGCCTGAGATTTTTCTGGTGAAAAGGTAGGAAGCCCACAGTGCACCCCACATGAGTCGATATGTCTGACACACAGCCCTGCTGATCCACTGACCGCTCTGCCAGCTAGGTCGTCCATCATCCAGGACACAGTGGACCCACCCGCACTGAGCAAAGCACACAAGGTGACCTTCGCGGCCTAGCTTGTCATGGTCTGGTGATGAACATCTGACATTTTGGTGCCGCTAGCAAAGAGCTTTACAGACATGGTGCAATTCAGCTGATCGAACACAGCCAGTCCTGGCCACGAGCATGAGTGTGACAGTAGATGGCATAACTGCACCCATAATCTGTGTTCTCAGTCTTTCCCTTGCGTGGCTCGGGTTCAAACACAGTTTGTGCTTCGTCATTTCTTTCCCTTCTGCTCAGTGGGTCAACCCCCCAGTAACAGCTCATCACAGTAACAGCTGTTACAGTAGGCACATTTTATTGTTTTTAATATATTTATTATTGTTATAATACTATAATATTAAGCACAACTGCTGCATAATAAATGTATATATTATGAAAACACATTCTATATATTATCATCATCCTCATTATACTCTGTCATATAGTTTTCATTTCTTAATTTTTACATAAATAAATGTTTATTTGTATCATTATAGTAAGGAGCAAAATGTGATATATGATACTAAATAAAAAAGTAGCTGCTTAAAAACAAATGCATATTAATGCCCTCATTATCTGTTTGTTAGGGAATGAATTTGCGTTTAAAGTGCTCTTTATTACCCTCAAACAGGTTTCTTGAAAAAGGAAATGTGTAGCTGTAAACTGTTTTTAGGAAGAACCCAGAACAAATCATAATTTTCCTGATAAGAAAAAATGGGAGTAGCTTCCCGATATCCGAGTTTGTGGTGTTCAAGGAGGAGTAGGAGTCAACTGCACTCAGATAGCAGGGTACAGGTGTACATTAAAGTACTGCACTTTTCAGGTTACTCTCACTTCTCACTCTTCTGTGTTGGGGACATTTACCCAACAGATGGCAGCAAAACATCACTTAAAATTTAAATACTATTTCATATCCTTCAAAAGAAGAAGAAATGTTGAGAAATGAAAACGTGCCTCACTCCTTGGCTTTGTTTCAACTTCTCATGAAATTTGCATCAGACTGCATTCTTCTTTTTAATCTCATTTTCCCCATAATCCTCAACAACGTGCACAACAAAGGTTATCTTAATTATTTTGAAGTCCCACAGAGGAGGACGATCCAATATAAAATCCATTATGCTGGATCCATTTTTATGTGTTGCTTTGCCATTTTCTTTAATGCTCCTTTTAGTAAAGCAGTTTTATAATTTGAGCAGATTTGTTATTGTTTTATATTTGTGGAATCAGGCTGCAGATGGACAGCTCCTTTGCCCACGGCAGCTTTCCCCCACTTGCATAGTCCTGCGTCACCGTTGCATCTTCAGGAAATGTGTCAGTGAATTTTGTGGAACTCAAACCCTTTTCTGTATGTTTAAGCACATCTGAGACCTTTTGTGAAGCCCAAGAATTTTTTCCACACCTAGTGCTGTCCTCGCCATTGACTTAGAGTATATTATTCATTTCTCTTTGAAACAAACACCAAATAAACAAAAATCTGACAAAATAACCCACTGCTTATTGTTCTGCTGTTTTCCGTTTTCTTAGAGAAAATTTATTTTATGGTAATTAAACCTTTTCAGATGCAGTGCAGACCCTGCTCTGAGTTTTTTCTCCTGTGAAGAGGGAAAGATGGAGGGCCTACATGCTATTTAAAACTAGGGCACTTGACCATTTGAGCTGTCTGACAGAACCCTAAAGCCCATAACAAATGGTCTGGGTCGGTTCTGCTTGACACCACCAACGAGAATGCCAGGAGAAAGACGTCATGTGCAGCTCATGCCAAGCCATTTGGTCCGCTCTTTCTTTCTCCTTTTTTTGGATTCAAGGCAGCGGAGAAGTCAGCAAGTTTTGCCGAAACTGAAAATCAGCTCAAGGTTGATTTTTCAAAGATTCATAGATACTTGAGACAAGTTCTCAAAGATATGCAACACCTCTAAACCATCAAGCATGCAATAAATTATTAAAACTAAAACACAAGGATTAAACTGTTTGTAGGTCAGAAATGAAATTGAACATCAAACCTGAAACTTTTGGATGAGCACAGTATACAACATACAGTATATGGGATATCCTGCTGTGTACATGAAGAGAAATTATTATTTGCGGAACCCAGAGAGAGTAACCTGGAGCATGTTCAAACCAAAGGGTATGGCATAGGACTGAGAACGTTCTAGCAGGCAAAATGGTGGACATGTCTGCACCTGCTTTACCCTCAGAATTGTCACAACTACAATTCTTGGATCATAATAATGATGGTTTATTCCCCCAGCGGTGAAATTACTTTCTCTGTTGGCTATGAAAGACAAATATCCAAAATAAAAAACTCCCCGGTGTTGTCAAGCAAATAAGTACCAAAGCAGTGGGAAATCAAAGCAACCCATTAAGTAGCTGTGCCCAGCAACAATATATTTTAACACGCATACAAGATAGTCATTAGCAGTGAGTCAAAAGTACCCAAGAGAAATGAAAGTGGGTATTTGGTACAATCTGAATGACTTTTTGATAGACATTTGCTCTCATGTTTGCTGTTCTTAAAGCAGTTCTAAGCAGAGATGTAGGTCTGCACCAGCACTTGGACTGGGGCTGCATCAGTCCGGCCCTACTGGGAGTCCTGTCTCTTCCTCCGTAATTGGGTGATGAATTGGAGCATCGCTATGCTTTATGACCGGCTTAAAGTATGCTTTGTGTGCTGGAATAACTGGCTTACAAAAATGCCCTCGGTGACAGGCTGAAATTACCTTCTCTTGACACTGCAAAGAAGCCTTATATGTGTTTCGGGCAACCCTCCTGTTTTCAGCATATATCATAATGCATTTATCATTAGAGATGGTACTATAGCAGCAAATGAGAATTTTTACTGATTTTTTCCCATGTCTATGAATACACATTCTTCAAAATTTGTGTGTTGGCTTGACACCAGATGTTGGGAATTTGTGCACGTTCGGCCACAAGAGTGTCAGTAAGGTTGGGCAAGAAGGCCTGGCTGACGGTTGGTAATCCATTTCATCCCAAAAGTGTTTAGTGGGCTTACGGTCAATGCTCTGTGCAACCACTCAAGTTTTTGCACACCAACCTGTGCAAACCCTGTGTTTATGGAGCTTGCTTTGTGCATGGGGGGGGGGGGGCACGGTCATGCTGGAGCAGGAAAGGAGCTTCTTCCCCACACTGCGGCCACAAAGCTCGAAGCACACAGTTATCTAGAGTGTGTTTGTATGCTGCATGGGTGTGGCTGCAACAGTTCAGCTTGGTCATTAGAAGGGGGGTCCACATACTTTTGGCCATGTGGTGTATTTATTATAGCATAATTTGTATAAAAAGTTGTTTTTACATTTGTTAATAACTCGAACTAAACCAATAGCACCAACATGTTGATCTTTACAAATTTAAAATGGAAACAGCTTTTGGTTGCTCTTCATGTGAAAATTGTACGTGTTGCAGTGAGACAAACATCACTGTGTAAATTATGTGCTCTTTAGTTAAGAAAATTCTAACTAAAGAGCGTTAAAATGTAGCAGTATGGTTACTTAGCAAGTAGCACTAGTGCCTCACAGCACTTGGACTGGTTAGGCGTGAATTAACTCCAGCTCCTTCTGTGGAGTTTGCACGTTCTCCCCATGTCTGCGTGGGTTCTTCCCACAGTCCAAAGACATGAGATGTGTTTCAAATTAAGTGGTCACTTTAATTTGCACATAGTGTATGAATGTGTGTATGAACAGGTGTATGTGTGCGATCACCCTGCCACAGACTGGCATCCCATCCAGGGGAAGCTTCATAATCGGGCACTCACTGTTCCTGGGTTAGGCTCCAGACTACAGCAGCTCTACAGTGGATGGATGGATGGGAAAGGTGGATCTCTGTCATTCATCTGCTTAATCCATCTGTATATGTTAATTCTGAATTTTAACTAGAAATCCTCATCACTGACCCTATAATTCAAAAAAACTTCTGGGGTGACATTGTTGTTTAAAGATGACATCACATCCTAAGTCTTGCACATCTGAGGGTAAAATTGCCAATGTAATGGACATCATGCCGGCCCAGCAGATGTAAAAAACTGTCATTGACAAGCAGAGTCTATGCAAGCTAAAGTATACACTGGCATTGTGGGAGGGTGGTGTCTAACAGAGATCGAATTTAGTAAATTGGGATGTCTGTCAAAGAACAAATTAGATGAATGTGTCAGTCAGCGTAGGTGTGTTTCCTGAGCTCAGCTTTTTGCCAGTAGTGACTAGGAGCTGCCTGGAGGCAGAACAAATTGGCATTGTACCTCCAAGGGAGGGGCTATCTGGCCAGGTGTGCTTAGCTGACAGCCCTCTTAACCAGCCAGATGAATGCTAGTTGTTGTTTCCAGCAATGACGGTCACATCCCTCCTTCAGTCAGGACTTAGCTCTCCCCTGTGGTGGAAGGTAATTGGTTGCAAAGCTGTTGCAGGTGCATCATTTCTGTCACCTGCTTCCTGGCAGAGAGGGAGTTAATGCATATGAACAGGTTGGACATAATTTTGGGGAAAGCAAAAATTAACAAGCAACGTTTGTGAGTTTGCTGAATGGAAAGCCTGCCCCGTTTCTTGGGCCATGTAGAAAAATCCTGACATCACACCAGGCACACGTTTGTTGAAGAGCTCTGTGGTCAGGATGATAAGGGCTGCTTAACTATACTTACAAACCATGGAGATGCTCCCAGAGGCCAAGCAAGGCAAGCACATAGCGGTGAAGGACAGAAAACTCTGTCAAACTGTGCAGGATCATGCAGAGGTGTAACTGAAACAGAAACACCTCAATTAGTGACACCTCCTATGGCGCTGGTTCACAATTTCAGCCCCTTCAGTAATTCACAAAAATTGAACTCACAATAATTTACCCTTTCAAAATTTGTGAAAATATCTCAATTTTTGTGGAATTTTAAATTACTCATCTGATAAACTGACTTTTTTTATGTTAATTTGGTATTATTAAAGTCATAACTATTTTGTTTTTATGCAGTACTCTATTCATTGACTGGTAGCAGTTCTATGTCCAGATCTCAAAAATGCATCTACAATGCTAATCCAGCTGTTACTGCATTTTGTTGCTCAGCCGGTACTTTCACCCAAACCAACTTGCAATCCTCACCCTAACACTAATTTTTTGTCCCCAGGTACATGACTAAATGCCATAGGAGATCCTTTCTCCCTCTGGCCATTGGACTTTATAACTCCTCCCTTTTTGTATGGGGGCACCTAGATACTTCGACATTAACTTTTCCTCTGCACTTATACAATTTAATTTGATTTAATTATTTATACTAATTATTGAAAATGTTTTTTTTATTTCCCTAGGGATCAACAAAGTTTTATTTTGTCTGATCTTGACCCTGGCCTTAATCCTAACTCTAATCCTGATCCTAGTCCTAATCCTATCCCTAACCCTAACTATAACCCCAAAACCTAACCCCTAATCCTAACCCTAACCTTGACCTTGATTCTAATCCAGCTGCTGCTTTGTACCACAGACTGGAATAGAAATCGAAAGAGAGCAACAGAAAGATGTGGGTTTCTGTGCCCAGTATATTCTCTCTCCTTTTGTCTGTTTCTTATGTACAACTCCGTGTAAAAACAATAACGTCCCACTGCATATTATATGCCGGAGCCCCCTTCTCCTCAGGTACCAAACAGGGACTGCATTTTTAACAAAGACAACTACTGCAGTCTGCAATGGCAGATGGCGTTTGAGCGGGGAAGTGGGGTGCAATTTACAGTAAACAAATTCTTTATCGCTGGCAGGTCATGGGGAGAATTGAAGTGGCAAGTGATTGGGTGGGGGGCGCTCACAAAAACACCAGCAGGAAACCCAGCTGATGGGGAAATGACTGGGCATCCTCTGTGGTGATCAAACTGATAGAGAAACAACAGAATAAACAGAGAAAATGGCTCAGACATGTTGAATACTTGCTTTGCTGAATGTTGTATATTTGTTTTTTAATTCACTTGTTTGACTCCTTATAAAAATCATGATATGTCAGTATTGCTCCTCTGAAGTGCTTTAAAATGAGAGGGAATGAAACTGCACTCACCCAAAAGATGAGGTTTGTGAAGGTATGTATGTTGTACAGAGTTATACTGTTCAGTTATTTCATTGATCCTAAATTAGAAAAACATGCAAAAAGCAGCCTGGTCTTGTTCTGCCCTCCCAATACCCCCAACAGTTTGAAGTTCTATTCTGAATGTGTTTTGCTGCCCCTAATGGTAGCAAGGAAAAATGCAGGCCATTTTCAATGTGAAGCACAGGATTTTGACAAAATAAAACAATTAAAAAAATAAAAATACTAAAATAAGCTTGGAAATGCTTGTACCTTTGACAGTTTGTAGGGTGGATATTCAATAACTTTGCGCAGCATATGCTATATATATGCAGTACTATGCATAAATGTATGGTTACGTTACATACATTACAGTCTGTCTGTAATGCAAAGAAAACAGAAAGTATACTCTTTGCAAAAAAGAATCCCTTGTGTCTCAATATGTGTGTGAAAAAGAAATGTTTTTGGACCCATTTTGTGGACCACCTTTCATATACTGAAGGTTTAGGAAGTGCCTTGGAGATGCTCCCTCCCTCCCTGCATCAGGACCAGGCAGGATGCAGCACAATTTAATCACAGACAGAATGACTGCCCTCCAGCAAGGAAGCAACTGTGTGCCTGAGCGCTGACTCGCCTGCCAATCCAGTGCTGATCTAGACTCCTGCGGTGTGCAGGTCTGTTAACCGGGTCCTCTCTACTATCCCAAGGACCTTTCCTGCCACCATCGAGAAGACCGACTTGTCCTTGATTCTGGCTTGGCATCTCCTAGAAACATCTCTGCTTAATTTTACTGGCCCAGGACTCTGCTAATTAATTCTTTTTTCTTCCATATTTTACAAGACGACCCATACTGTGATAGACTGTCAGACTGAAACAGTACACCATCACTGCCACATTTTGACAAACATGTCTAGCAGTTCTTTTATTGCTTAAAACTCAGTGCTGCAGTTGCCATCACAATAATGTGCCCATAAATGCATTCTGTGCACGCATTTCACACACAGAGCCATAAGAAATGGGTAAAGATAGATAACTGTAGAATACAGTGTAAATAAATATAGGACTATGTCTAAAATATGAAAGTGCAGTTGTACACAGCCACTCTGTTCGGCGAGGTATCATCTGTACATAACAAGATTCTCCATGGGGTGAAGAGGCTGAAAAGGAGATGAGCATCAAAGCAACTGTGATTCCTATAGGAGAAGCAGGATCATTTGGCTGAACATACATTTCTGCTCTTTGACAGCAAATGGAGGGGGGTAAAGTTAGGCCCAGATTACAAACATCTGGAGATGTTCTAACAAATGAGGACTGATGGTGTTCAGTGTGGAGGACACCTTGTGGCATAGCTGCTGCCTCGTGTAGCCATGCTGTAGCTTCAGCAACTCACACTTCTACAGCTGGTTTCCCCATCCTGGTGGAGCTCCGCAGGCAGTTGGTTTGTTTCTGTCGTTGGACCACATTGCCCACCAATAAAGAAAATATTGTGCCTGCTGATGTTTGTCACAAAATCTCAGTAGATAAAATCCCTTAATCGTACTGATGCTGTCGTTCTAAAATTTAATCCAACGTTTGGCCAGTGTGCCTGAAGCCACTGCATCAAATCTGAGCTGTATGTAATTGCAGTGATTTAAGTGTCCACATGAAATTTTGAGTATACTAAACTCATGGGGAAGACACTGAGATGCTGCAACACATTTTTAATAACTCAAATCAAGCTATTTACTTGCATAGCCAACACCTTTATCCCACTTGGCTTATAGTTACCTTACATTTTTATGCTTTGTTTCCAGTCATACATACAAATTTTCAGAGTGCCAAAGCAAATTAGTATCTTGCCCATAGATGGATAACCCTCACCATGGTCTTACACCCAAGAAACATCTGTACTGTTTAGGGCTATGAAATTACATTGGGAGATGTGGTTGGGGCAGAAACATTTAATATGTGCTATACAGTATGTGTCTCTGTCTATTATTAATGAAATTTATGGTAGTTTACATGAAGAGATACAAATGTGCAGGGTGTTGCTGGAATGTACAGCATAATAAAATCATAAATTTGGTTCATGGTATTATAAATAATGCTAAAATTTTAAAAAATAATTTCTCTTATTTTATTATTTTCTCAGTATTCCACATTGAAGCCTTACGAAACCAAGGTTAGCAAGGTTACCAAGGTGACGAGGGCAGGTGCTAATTTGAATAAATCAGGTAAGAAATGAAATGGGTATTGTGATCCATGTGGCCTAGCAATGAGGTGAACACGGGGTTAGTGTGGCTCCACAGCAGGTTTACTTCCCTTCAGCAATGCCCAGTGCTTTATTTACAGATGCAAAACTGCCTACAATAATTATTTACTAACTTCACACTTATGGTGGTAACCAGCAGTCTCAACAATACACTTTTCTCTTTTCCTTTGCTTCCTTCCACACATCCGTTTCTCTCTGAAGTGAGCGACTTCATAGTGTGGGCTCCACCCTGAGCTGTTCCACCATTCAAATTAGCAAACATCAATGTCCATTTAACACAACATTTTACAAACTTGAGCTGAATTTAGACAAACTATATATCCATTTCTACTGTCAAATTTCCAGAGTGACTCTCGCCATTAGTATTTAAAGAACCACAACTCCCATGATTCCTCTTCTGCCACTCTGGCCATCAGCTTCCATTTTACTTCAGGTGAGGCAGGTGTTTGTCACTCCTTGCATGCAAATGCACACATTTCTACACACATGCACATATTCTGTAATATAACAGCATCACATTTAGATTTTATACATGATAAAATATTAAATATATCACATTTACACACTATACATGTTATAAACATGAGGTTTTATACATGTGTGGACCGACTCTTCTATCGCAGGTACTTTCAAGGCAGTTAAACTTTTTTAAAGTCTCAGGCAGGAGCTCTAAAGAGTGGTGGTTTAACTGTGCAATGCACTGTATACAGATGTCTGTCTGCAATACATTTAGCTGCTCATGTACTTCACAATAAATCATGTAAAATCAACAGCGAGAAGTGTCAAAAAAGTGGCACTCATTTTTATAAATGGGTAATATTGCAAGTTTAAATAGTACGTCTGGGAAATTGCTCTGAAAAAGTGACACCTTTTTCATGCAGAATTTGGTCTCAGTGCAGTAACAAATACGAAAGAGGAGGAAGAGAAATGTGGCTGTAATCTGACAGGTAGGCAGGGGCCAGCAGTGATAGTGAGCAATTTCAGGTGTTTATGAAGTTGCCAGTATGGGGAGAACCGGAGCCCGCAAATGTGAAGGCCTGCGCCACACACATCACTTAAACTAATGGTTGTCAGCCTTGTTTGTGCTGTGGACCAGACTGCATCTACATCTTTTTGCCGACCATTCTATAAACCGGAAAAAATGAAAGAAACCTGAAGGGAAAACTGCAAGTCGTGTAGCAGCACTGAAGTGAACATAGGCTGAACTTGTTAATTTTATCAATAAATATGCTTTTCATTCTGTAACTCAGATAAATACATAGCATTTTGTGTTACCCAGAGAAATATTTAAATTATTTACTTATACTAGTATCTATTATTATATTAAATGGTCTTTGTGCAGCCCAGCAAAACAATGTTCACTGCCCGGTTCTGACCCACAGATCAGTTGTGGAGAACCTCTGACTTAAACAAAACCAATTAATAATGCCAGTATTTCACACAAAATTTTTCAGTGCATGGTTAAATTATTTATCTAAGATGCCAATATAATTATAGGTATGGGGACTTCCATATATATTATAATATTATAATGAAAAGAAAGAGAAAGTCTGTGTGTTTAATACTGCTCTGAAGTCAATTTAGAAAGGTTTGTGTTATTTCTTTTTCTTCTTTTTCTTGTCTTATTTCTCTTAGTTTCACAGCTTAGTGGAATTTTACTGTTGGTCCTGTATTCAAACTTTCTTTACTGTATGAATGATCCAAACAGTGTCCCTGTTGCGAAGACCCAGTATTATTGATGTTAATAAAGGATATTGTGTCTGTCTAATTGGTTTTAATGAAAAATTTTCTCACCATTCCACATTTTCCCAGCAGCTGTTTATATTAGAATTCACATTGTTCAGCCACACAGATTTCTTTGTTGTTTGCTGCATTACCTTTCCAGGAGGATGTGATTTCAGAAGTGGTTTGAATGACGTTGCCCTTGGCCTTCAGTCGGGCGTAAAAATGCGTTAACATGCTGACAGCATGAGGCCGGACGCGTGCTGGGAACAATGGGGGTGACATTAACCCCAGGACCGCTTTGTTATTACAGGTCTAATGGCAGCCGGAGGGGACACGCAGGCTGGACGTCCTAATGGGAGCCAGTCCCCATGGGCCTTGGGGAGGAAGAGTCCATCAGAGTGCTTCAGCTTCACATGTTTCTTTCAGAATTGCCACCCTCATGCAAAAGGTTACCATGGATCAGTGGTCTTCAAGGGTCACTCCTACCTGATTTTTAATCTGGAAAAGATTAATAGTTCTTTTGAAACCAATCAGAATTACACCCTTTGTCGACTAACATTTTGCAGCGATACAAACAAAACAAACAAAAATATCATACAGGGGATAAATGTGGAGGAACATTTGTAACAGGTGGGTATTTGTACTTGTAGCCTGTGCAGTTTGTAAATACTGTAGAGACTGCTAGTTTAGACCCAGAATTTTTATTGTACACATGCGGCATCATTTAAGAAAATTAAAGACACACGTTACTGCTAAAACACCTCAGTAGCTTTATAGAATTTTGCTATTTTAAGCTCCATAGCACATTTTTTGGACCTGGACATCAATTCATTTAGCCTCTAGTAACTAAAACAATTCCATATAGCGCAGTATGTTCCTACCTGTAAATCCTGGCACTATTCTTATATGTAGAATGACCAGGAAGGGTAGGCAGCTGCTGGCACTTGGACCTCCAGGGGTTTCATTTTCTACTTTGCCTTTTTGATTGGGAGTTTTTTTTCCTCTCCTCAGTTGCCAACAGGCTTACTTTAGGGCACTTTTAGTCAGTACAGTTCTTCTTCTTATTAAATGTATAGCCAGTATTTTTTGTGTAGACTTACTGTTTATCTCTTATATCTTTTTTTTAGTATATTGTTCAGTGCTCTGGGTCACTGTGTGAGAAGAAGTGCTCTATGAAAGTAAATTAAATTGAGTTGAAATGAAGTTTTTGATAGGATGACACAATTCATCCCTACTGAGAAATTCATGCACATATCAGCATAACACAAGACATGCAACAATAAGCTTCAAATTCTGACAAAACAGACAAATATGAACTAATACAAAATAAAAAACAAGCTGAAGAAAATGAGAAAGTACAGTAAAGCTAGAGGAGAAATAAACTAGATAAATGATGGAAGAATGGTTTAAAAAAATTGTGATAAGCCGCAGATGATCCTGGTGCTTGAACTTCATCTGGGATGTGACTCTGTGCTGGCGTGGCCTTGGTTTCATTTTTCCATTGTACATGATGTGCATGGACAGATTTGAACACTCCACACACCACTGGGTTTGTGTTCCGCACTAGCGCACCCCCACACATGCAAAAGATGGGTTGTTTGCTGTGAAGATAGATTTGCGCTTCCATGTTCTCTTCACCTGGCCAAGACCACAGAACTCTGATGGCAGTGGCTCAGACTTGGGTTAAAAAAAAAAAAACAATAAATGCAAGCAAACAATCAAACAAATGCATTACATTACATTTTTCATCCACTGAACACCTTTCAAGTGACTTTCTGAAGGGACAATGAGCAAACTTTCATGAGGGTTTACAGAATAGGCAAATAAAAAAGTCTTATCAAGGGGATATAATGAATTAACTGCTTAATGCCTGGATTATGTGTAAGAAAGGGACAGCACTGTTGTGTACATACAGTAAAGTTGTTCGAAAGAGAATGGAATACGATTATGCAAATCAGTACAAATAGCAAGAGCCTAATAGGATTTAGCCGGCAGCTGGAAGTGCTGCAAACATTTTGACATAATCATCATAAAAATGTGAAATTTCCTTAACCATCATCCCGCTGCATGTTCGTTGCTCAAATCGAAATGGTAAATTTACTGTGCTGTTAAACGAATGAATACTTTTCCGTATGCAGATGAACCCACGCCTTACAGGACTCAGGTTTGAAACCCACCTGCTGCCACAGTACCTTGGAGCAAAGCAACTACCTGGAACTGCTGCTTCAAAAATTGCATAACTATGAGCTCGTAATTCATTTCAGTTGTGCTGGAGAAAAGTATCAGATGTAAGCAAAAAAAAACTGTCATCTTAGGATAGATCCTGAATTTTTAAGCAACCAAAGCAAGAATAGATTGTCAAAAATTTTAATTGAACTAACAAACCAATGGAAAAAAAACCTTCGAAAATGAGCACAAAAACTTTTAAGTCACTTTTGTATGATATTATACAGGAGTTTTTAGTATGGTATTTCCTCTTGCATACCTTTTCATGTATAATGTGTCTTTATTAACCTTCATGGCTTATCAAAAAAAAAAAAACCCACGCGCCTCAAAAATCTCCCCAAACCTCTGCGCAAGAATATGGTAATAAATTAGGTTCTGGACCAGGTGCGAAGGCCGGCTGCTGTCCCTGGAAGAACCTACAGGAGGTGATGTTGGACTCCCAAGGTGGCAGCAAAACCCTGTGAAGCATCAAGGTTTGGAGGGGTGAAACCCCATTGCTCCTGCCAACTTGGCCTCCCCCCACAGACCTTCCTGCCGCAAACTGCTCGACACTTTCCATTCACCGGAGCGTAAAGGATCCTTTATCCCACCACCGCAGCCCTTGAAGAATTAGTGCCTAAATAGCACGACTTCTCATTATTGCGCCTTTGACTTTATTTACCCACGTGAGGCTTTGTGCCCATAGACTCTGTGCTGAGCACCTTTTGTGTGGGAGGGTAAAGAGTTACACTCTTTAAAATTTATAATGAACATGTCTATTGGAGTGAAGGGCATGAAAAAAATAAATGTGGTGCTTACAAACACACCAGAACACCTTTAAAAGAAAGCACAAACAGATAACCCCTTTTAAATATATTTATATACAAAATGTGACCTCTTCACTTTCCCTTTCACACAACAATCTTTACTCCTGAGTTCAGTACATTTCCAGGATTGTGGAGCAATGCAAAAGTTGCCGAAAAACAAACCGTTTCCCAAATGGTCTATAACATTAAGGAATAAATTTTGAAAAGTAACTTTTTAAAATGTTAACAGCCTCATGGCAACACAAACCTGTAATATATTGCTGCAATATCAGTAGAAGAGAGGTTAGAAAAGAATGGTTGAAAATTAAAAATGAAGCAAAGTCTATGCTTTTAAAATGTCACACTGAGTGGAGACCATTCGCCCCCCCCGCAGGCTCCAACCAGCCACTACAAAGCGCAATTAAACTTCATGACTATGCAGATTCATACGTTTTATTTCATTTTATACAAAAAGGAATTAATCTACCGTGCCAGGAGCAGGGTTCCAACTTACTTGGCCGTGACCGATTCGGCGGCAAATGCAGCAGCAACGCTAAGCTACATATTCTGCGAAATGCTCTGGTTCCTGTCTTTTTTGCTTTAAATCATCTCTTGAGCAAGACAAATGTACCGTGGTAAATTCTACATAGTTATTCATTCTTTTAAAATCAACCACAGATCAAAGTGAAATGAAAGTAAGCTGCTAATGAAGCAGAGTAAAAACAGTGTCAGTTTGAAATGATAAGTTTTAAATGTAGACTCTGCTGGAAATGTTGTCTGTACCTGGAGGCAAAGCTATACTGTGAAATAGTGATATAAGTATATAAAAAATAATAAATAAAAGTGTGTGTGTGTGTGTTTAGTGCCATTATGCTTTCTTTTGGCGTATAATTTAGTCTTTTTATATGGACTTCTGTGTGTTCTCGTCCAGTACAATAAGAGCTGTTAAAGTGAATTAAAGAGGAATGAAAGGAATGAATTTTGCCTTGACTTGAGCACAGTTCATGGGGCAACATGGCAGCAGGGCACAACTGCTGAAGGATATGTAACTGCAAGTCTCAGAAGAGTCCCTGCTCTTGTACCCTTGAACAAGGAAAATTCAGTAATGTGCTCGGCTGTAGACGTGGCCGAAGACAGCCGCGTGTGTCCCACTGGGCAGAAGTGTCGACTGAGCTACCCAGTAGTAATGAATGGCTCCGACTCCGCCATCGATTCAGGGAGCAGCGGAGACCTGGGGAACTCGCTGTAAATGGGATGAAGGCTTCATAATGCTGGAAAGACACTGCCCCGCCAACTCCCCCCAGCACCAGCACCAGCACCAGCACCTATCAGCGTGATGTATTGCCTGAGCACCACACATTCATTCATAGACACAGTCCACCGGTTAACTGGGACGTTCCCGTAGACGTGTTCTCCAGACTCTTAGTTCATCTTCATTGGGAACACCGTGGTGGTGCCACTCCGAGCCTCATTCCTGCCACCAAAACTGGCTTTTTGTGGAAAAAAAATAGGCGTCCGAGAAAAGAGATGCTTTAAAAATTACGCTGCAAAGAATTGAGGGAAAGTCTTCGTAATTCTGCTGTTCTACCAGGGAACGATTTAGTGCGGTTGCATTCAGAGAACAACGGGGTGCGTGTGTTTGTGAACTGACAGACGGAAATGAAACAAGACCAAAACGACTAAATCTGAAGGCCTGAAAGGTACAACGGGCTTGCAACACCATTTTAATTTTCACCGAACATCCTCCGACCATTGGCGGATTTCTCAACGTCGTGTTCGGCACTGCTCTGAGAAGAAGTTCGCCTTCAGACGCTCGACCAGTAATAGCAGAAAAATGCCAGCCCTCCTTGTGTCTCAGAGCTCCACGTAGGGGAGCAGCTATTAAACTAAAATAACTGCATGCCTGCCTCTGTTCCAGGAGCAGTAGTGATTCTGCAGCTCTTCGTTTAAAGCAGACTTATTTTTTCCAAGTGGTGTTTAAGAGGACCCCCTGCAGGCTGCTGTTAATGCCACAACAAAAGGTCTCCTCTCAGCTATATAACAGTTGCAACAATGGGGAAACTGGCTGTCGGCTTGTCCTCCACTTACTCCTGCAAATTGGGCCCTGAGTGGGGCAGGGATCTTCAATCCTTCACGCTAAAGTGACAGAGGCAGGTGGCCCGTCCATCGATTTCTTGTGTCTGCAGACTCCGGCGTAGCTGCACTCATTAAACCCTGCGTTTCCCCTGGCCTCGTGCGGCCCTCCTGGGTGCGGCGTAATTCCTCCCAAATCGCTTTAGTGCCGATACTC
Organism: Heterotis niloticus; assembly: GCA_018136845.1. Lineage (NCBI taxonomy): Eukaryota > Metazoa > Chordata > Actinopteri > Osteoglossiformes > Osteoglossidae > Heterotis > Heterotis niloticus. The sequence continues at coordinate 1,858,266 of CM030903.1, forward strand.
CGAGTAAAACCGGCCCGTAGCGTTGACTTTGTATGCAGTTTTATGTTATTTTGTTTTCAACAAAAGCAGTTTGGACCCCCCCCCCCCCCCAGTTTGTTTTTCCCCGCTACATGAACCCTCCCTGCTGACCCGTGTCTTCTTGTTGGCATCTTCCTTGACGCAACTGCAAGACTGTTTAAAGACAAGAAATTTAAAAATGAAACAAGTAAAAGTACATTTTCTTAAGGGACCGCTTTGGAGCTGCATATACGGTATAAAAGGTGCGATAATGTGGCGGCGACTCGTGTCAGACAAAGGCAGCAGGGAGCTGAGGCAGCATGGGCTGTAAATAAAGCACAAACAAGTCAGCCTTTTAGGATGCAGTCGTTTTACTACTGATGTCAAAATTTATCATTTATCATTTCTGCACATTCTGTAGAGGCAGTCAGAGGGAGAGCACAGCTCACCTCTATGGATTTTGCTTGAAGAAGACCATAAATGTCCTTCTAATAAAGCCTTTACAGCTAGCTATAAGCTAGCTTTTGCACCGAGAAAAGGACTGATAAAAACAAGCAGGCAATTTGTTAGCTAAAGTACTTTAACATTTGTTTAAATATCTGATATTCCCAGGTAAAAACAAGATTGACTGCAGCGTATTTAGAGAAACTGAGAAATGCAACAGAAATGATGGTCCTTTGAGTACCTGCAGGATTCGACCCAAGAGTTTCCCCCAACAGGGAAGAGATACACCATGCACCCGTGTCACTACAAAGAATCTCACTTCTTTGGGATTATTTTTTTGTCCAAAATTCACGGCTCGTGTCAAAATCGATGGCAACCAAAGTCAAGCGTTTGCTCTTTAATGAAGAGGCAAGAACACGAAAGTAAAGCACCTGTGAAATTGCTACCGCTCGTGTGGTTTACCGCGTTAATGTGTGTTCGGCGTGCCGGGCCGGGCTTGCGAAGCATGACCAATCGCACTCGGCCCTTGGCTTGCACCGACTGCTTTATTCTAGAACAAACCGAAGCTCTTCCTCCCAAGGATGGAAGGAAGATGGCCGAACACGAGCAGATCCATGCAGAGATTGCTCCCGGGAACGAAAGTCTGACATTTAGAAGGATTCATTTGCTCAAAGTGCTCCACTTAAACGGTAAAACGTTTCTCATAATGGTATTTACGGCCGCAATTCTAGATGCACAGCTTGTCATTTGGGCTTGCAAGGGTGTCCGTTCAGGTTCAGCGAATCTTCCAGCCCCTTTCCCATTTTCATTATTTATTAGGTGTTTACTTGGCAGGCATAGCGCTGCGCACAGTTTACCGCTGTAGACGTCTGCACACTTAGCTGTTTTACAGCTGGAGATGCACTGAAACGGTTCTGCTTAATTTCCTTTCTCAAAGGTACAACAGCAAGGGGTAAATTAGTTCCATTAGGGCAGTAATAGGCTGAACAGACGCAGACTCGAACCCGGGGCCGCTGCTTTATTTTCCGCGCGGTCCGCAGGACCTCCGCAGCAGACGGGGTGAAACATCGCTTCATAATGATCCATTGCATCCACATTTACGGTCAAATTAATTTTCAAAAATGAAATGTAATGAATTAAATATATGCTTCGGCTTTTAGATGAAACGCTAAATTAAAATGTTTGTTGTGGGAGGGCAGGAGGCCTGTATTGACTTGGACTCTTGGTTGGAGGCCGTTGGCTTTTCTACAAGATTAAAAGAGGATTAAAATAATCGCCCGACTTCAAACTGTAGTTTAGCTCTGTGTTGTGCTGCAGATGAATATGAGTTTTGGGGGTGGGGGAAGGGAAGGTAGAGCTTGATTTTGTGATCGATTTTTTTTGGTGGGTGGGCGACTTAAACATCTGTAGGTTTTTGTGAAGTTTGCAGTTGCGAAGGGGGGGGGGGGGGGTCCTCCAGAAGGTTTACTGCAGTACAGGGAGGTGGGGAGGTCTCCCAGTCAGACTTAAGGGAGAAACAATAAAATAAAATTGCATTTGTGACCCGGGGGGGTTGAGAGACGACTGCCAGAAAACACTTTGCAGAGCAAAAGCCCGTCTAATCTCAGCGCTGCACTCAGTCGCTGGCATTTCTCCTCCAGTTTGAAGTCTCCTTCTATTCTCTCCTCAGCCCGTTGCTTTTGTTGAAGACCAGACCCCTACTGCAACTGCTCACCTGTCTGATCTGCTCCTTCTCTCATACAAGTTGTAATGACCCAATCTGAACAAAGTGAAACATCTGCCACAGCTAGAGCAGCACTGCTTGCAGACCAGAAGAAAAAAGAACGGACTTCTTATTTCCGAATAAATTGTCTACAGTTAAGATCTTGGATCTGATGGGTGAACTGTGACTGCAGCACAGAAGGCTCTAGAGCAACAGAACAGAAGTGCAATTAAATACAGCATCTAAAATTTTCTGAAGACTCACATTTTTACTCTACCCTCAGAATAATGGGCAGGAGGTAGTTAGCTGCTGTTTCTGGAGCTGTCGGATATGAATTTAAGCATCTCTCCCTCCTGTGCTACCCTTGAGCAAGGTACTTATACCAGATGTTGGGCCAGTAAAAATTTACCCGGATATATAAATTTGTAAATAACTGCAAGATCTCAGCCTATGGTGCTGTAGTGGGTGAAGCTGCTACCTCACAGTGACTGGGCTGTTCATGTGTAGGTTGAAATCCAGCTCAGTCTGTGTGAACTTTGCATCTTCTTGCTATCTGTGTGGTCTTTGTCTGGATGCTCTAGCTTTCTCCCAGAGTCCAACAGAACACTATTTGCGTGGCCTCCCTCCACTGGCTGTAGTTTCAGCACCCAGTGATTCTGTGGCGGTGGCTCTGGACTACAGTGACCCTGACCAGGATAAAGCAGTTAAAAACAATTTATAGAAAAGCAGCCTAATCTCCTCTTAACCTCACTGCCTACAGAAGTGTTGCACAAAGCAGGATTGATGGCCATTTACTGTGAATGAAGCCTGAGACAGCAGTTCCTCCTTAGCGAAGAATCTCCAGGAAACACACTCATTCCTCCCAAACCGCTGTGTTGTGTTCTGTACACGATCATGCTGGTCCTCCTACACATTAGAGGGCAGTAGAAGGAAGGAGAGGAACGGTGGATATCTTATATCTTCAATTTTAAGAAGCTGCTCTGTGTCTTATTTGAACTGAAGGCACAACGATTTGAGCTGTCTTAGGGTGGGGGGGCACTCAGTCGGGTACATTTCCACATCCCACACAAACACTCGACGCCCAAATGCTTGAACTTTCCCTTCTCTTCTGCACAACCCGTGCGATGCTGGAGCGCCACCTGTGTGTTACTCACCCACGAGCACAATTTACCTTTAGCTGTGGTAAAAGAGCCCGGTAAGGTTTAGGTGGCCGTGCTGTGTACCCTGCCCGCGTCCACGGTGCACGGGCTCGGTCGCAGACGTCGACTAAGTGCTGCTGCGCCGTTACGATCCCACATCCATTGCAGCATTGAAGAAAAATGGGATTGCAGTTAAATACACGTCGAAATGAATTTAACAATAAGTTGCAAGTCTTAAACAGAAAATAAAGTACAAGCAAAAATGTATTAATGGAATTACGCATTGATGTGAATGCAACTAAATGCTGTTAGAAACTTGGCGAGGACCCAATGAGACAGAGAAGGCGTTTGCTAGTCATCGGCTACAGCTCATAAGACTGGATGTCCTTTTCGCAAAGCACCTGTAAATGCCACTGAGCACTGGGTTTCCTGGCGTCCACAATTAACCGATTCTGGGCAGGTCAGCCCCGTGCACGCCGGCTTCGGTTCCGAAATCCAGCTAATGAGCTAACAGGTAAGCGCGTGAACGTTTTCCCTCATACCTCTCTAACAGACGCACCGAAAGAAGAATAAATCGATTCGTTTCGGATGCTTTGCTTTAGTCCCGTTCTCGGAAATCAGTTATTTATTTATTCTCAGTAACCGCGTGGCGGTGGCGGTCCACAGCTTATTCTGGTAACAAAGGGCGCGAAGCAGGGTGCACCCTGGACCCTGGACATTAACGCACAGCAACACGCTCCTTCGCACAGTTTGGCCAGTTCAAAAGTGACTCGATGTGAGCCGAACCCCGAAGCTGTGAAGAGTCAGCGCTACCGCCGAATGGCCGAACACAAAATCCATCCGATGCAAATTTTATCGCGGTAACTTGTACGAATTGCTTTGTCTCACCGTTACTGGTGTTCATTAAAATATCGACATTGGGGTCACCCGGAGTCTTCATTTGTGCTGAAATTCCACTGCGATGGCCAACGCGACGGCCGTACAAGGCGGCCCGAGTTGATCTTTTATGGCCTTCTTGCACGAGTCAGTATGAACCTACAGCAGCTGAAACGTGCATGAAGGCATCTGATATTTTAAGCAGCTATAAAAATATGGAGGAAGCCTGACACCTTTCAGGAAATATAGAAAAGAAATGTGTTTAATGCTATTTGGATTCCTCTGTTTCTGCACCACGTTCCTCCATTTCCTGGTGACAACACATGAAGTATTTGCTGACGCCTCTATGGCCATAACTTTCCACACCCTGTATTACAAAGTTGTGTGTTCTCTAGTCACAGCCGTCTCATTTGGCCACTATCAGAGGAACCTGAATGAGCCTGAAAGCATTTTTATGATACAAAATAAATAAAATGGGCTTCTAAGTCAGATTAAGGGTGCGACTGCTTTTGTCTGCTGCCTCTCTGCTCCCCTGAAAATTCAAATCCCGAATCATCTGATCTCAACTTTCAATCCCTTTTGCATTTCTTTAACATTTTTTCAAATTATTTTCCCCTGAAATGCATTTGTAAAAGTAGGCAATAAGATGAAATTAATTACAGGTCTGTATCAAACGTTAGGAAAACATTTATGGATTTGGCATTGTTCATCCCTGACCATTTCGGAAGCAAAGTCAGTGCAGCAAAACGTTCTCTCCCACAAAGCGCAGCGCTTGCGCCGTGAATTCTCTTTGCCGAGGGGGCGGATTATCTGACTTCCCAGGTCTCCCACTGTGCTTCATCCTGTTATGGCTGGGCAAGGTGGACAAAATCCCAGTTTTCACAGCAGAAAAGAAACAGAAGCTGAAGAACGTGGAACCTTTGCTTTGCGAAACCCTTGCCAGATGCTACGTGGCCATACGTAGCCTCAGAGTAACTGAACAAATTTCAGCTTCAGACATTTCAACTAACTTGGGTATCTACTGTAAGAATTCTTGAAATTCTTTAGAAGTATTAAAAACAAGTATTGAATTAATAAAAAAATATTAAAGTTGAACACTTGTACGTTGTTGTGCTACAAACAAAATCCCCTAACTTAGACAAATGTGGCAAAAAGTTAATGTTGCTCATTCAGAATTGTTTATAAAATGAAGATGCAAAAGCACAAACTGTGTTTTAAATGTAAACTGGGTAACCTTTATTTTACAGAGGCTGATGGGAAATGAAGTCTCTCACCCTCCTGCTGCCAAGTCTAAACTGTATTCCTCATTGCAGGGGGGGGACAAAGGACAAAGGAATAGCCCACATTATCTTGATTATTTAATGAATTTACCCTTGTTTGTATCTCACTCTTCATTTCTGTTTCATTTTTCATTTTTCTTTCCAAAAAATTCCAGAAATCCCAGATCTGACTGTATATTTCTTAAATATTATATTAACATTATTTTTGGTTAACAGCTCTAGGTTTATCAGCCTTAAGTAGTGACACATATATGCAGATATTTTTTACACTTTTATAGTAACATTCCATACTTATACAGAATTTTTTTGGTTGGAAACATAAAGTTTGGGACTTGATCACTACCACCACCAAACACCTCCTACTATTATGGCCACCTTTGCTACTGAGTTTGTTTGCTTTAATTGTCTTTTTTTTTAAAAATCTATTTCTCTATCCATCTTATCCACATTTTATCACAGTTTGCATTGTTGCTTTTTGTTGTGCTGTCTGTCAGCACCGTGCTCTATGATCTAGGAGAAACTACATTTCATTCTGTCTTATACAGCTGCATAGGTGCAGACTGACAATAATGTGAACCTTGACCCTTGAAGTTATTGTTTCGAACCAAACAATTACATAAATTTGTTTTCCCCAGGAGACACAAAAGTTGGCTGTGAGTACAGCAGGACGGAAAGCAACACAGTCACTCTCAGGAGTGGACAGGCGGTGCAGCGATGTGGTTGCAAAACAAGAACGGAGCTCGGATGTAGCTGGAGACAGGAAAACAGAAGGTCCTTCCGAAAGAATTTTGCACGTTTTGTCTGTTTCTCGTCCGCAGACCAACTCTGCTCTCCATGTTCTCTTTAACTGGAAAAAGAGAAGTCAGCAGAACAAAATGCCACCATTAAATCATCTCCTGGAATCCGGTGTCAGAGCAGTAATAGGAAATTTGCTCATCATCGGAAAGGTTACCACTCTTCCAGAACATTCTTCCCTCCCAGCTCGTGCTCATCCCATAATACAGCTGTAGCTCAGGCACCAGCAGTGCCTTTTTTCCCCAGGATCCAGATAAATGATGAAGGATTATGGCATTTACAGTTTGCCACGGTGCACCGATTTTATCTTTGTATCTCACTTGGAAGCAGCAGTTTGGAGGATATCTCGCTTTTTTGTGTTTATGCAAAACAGCTGTCGGCGGGAGCCGCGGCGTGCTGGCGACGTTTTATGCGGTTACTTGGATTTTGTCGAAAAGCCTCTTACTTTCGACTGACAGTCCACAGGCGAGGGAGGCAGCCTGTCTCTGGCGTGCGGCTCGACTGCGGTAAACAGATAAAGACGGCTGACCTCTTCCCTTCAGAAAACCATTTTCGAATGAAGAGATGCGCGATGCTATCCAAAAAAGATGAAAAAAAATTAAACACAGTTTCATACTGACCTACTGCATGTGTCTACATTAAAACTGCTCACTTTTATCAGGATAATAATGGTATTGAGTTTTATCACAAATCATACCCTAAGCATCCATATACACCTCAGACAAACCGTAAACACAAGTCATATATTTTAAAAGTAAACAGCTCTCAAAGCTGTCAAAAAAGACACTTCTTGGCAGAATATAACTGAATGCAAGCACTTTTTTGCAGCCGTCTACCCAAAGATGAAGGAGTCCATCAGGGGAGGGATCGAGCGATGCGGTTTATGTCGACGGATTCTGAAGGAGGTTCCTGACCCAGAGGGGTGATGTCCAGATGATGGCTCGGAGTGAAGGGGCACAAGACCACTAGGGCCAGTTCTGGGGCAGATCAGGAGCATAGCAGAATTCTGTCGGGAGTTTTTGTTTTTCCTTGAAGCTATAACACAAAAATAAGTACAACAGGCACACGTGTATGCATTTATGTTTGTTCATTCAGCAGATGTTTTTCCCCAAAATGGCGTACAGCGTATGCTGAGCAGCATTTACACCTTCATCTCACTTAAGCTCCTAAATACACAACAACTTTTCACCGATCTATACAGCTGATGCTGTATAGGTCACAGTCAGGAATGCTACACACTGATATATATATATATAGATGCTAAGGGCATTTTAGAGTCACCGGTGTTGCTGAAACGCATCTATGGACTGTAGGAGGAAGTGCCCACAAACATTGAGAAGATGAGGTCTTCATGCGGAGCGAGCAGAGACCAAACCTACATCCAGCCGCAGCATCCAGGCACTGTGCCAACATGCTACCCCATGCCTGGTTGCGTTCACAAGTACAGCTGGCAAAACGGTGACAGCTTTCCTTCTCTGTAAGGGTGAAAAAGTCCATCTAACATCTAAAATCTGAAAACAAGACATTGGAGCCATAAGGCAGCTATGCAAATGTGAGCACACCAATGATGGGGATCAGCCCTGGATCCGCCGATAAACATTTTGTTGGGGTCCAGGCAGCAGAAGGCTGCCAGAAAGGGCGAGAGGAGTGGAACATCTCCAGGGGATCTCAATTTGTCTTCCACTGATATCTAATAAATGCACACGGATGCCCTCTAAAGCTTGGCACGGAGTGCTACACGCCGAGCGGTGGGGGCACAGCGTACTGTGGAGGCAGCGCTTTGCGAGGGCTGAGAAGCAGCAAAGCCAAGAAGGGCTCGTAGTGTCTCAAGAGAATACAGAATCCTGCTGTTGCTTTGAACATTGAGACTGAATGGAGCAAACCTTTGTTTTCACAAAAACATGTCATTGAGGATGGAATCGAGGAGTCTGTTTTCCTCAGTGTCCTGCTGCGCACGTTCAAGTCATAAAAAGGGTTTATGAAAACAGTTCAATTGTTTCGCTAAGCGAAATAAACTCATCGCTCCAAAACCCAAACCAGGCTCGAAAGCCCGAAAATCGGATTTTTTCTAAAACTTCAAGTCACCAAGAGGAACAACAAGCAGCAAGCGTCTTTAAAAACGTGAAGAAAAATCGACAACATATTTAAACAGACTGTGAAAACAATTCCATCTGCCGCCGTTGGCTTTGGCACGAAGCACCAGATGGAGGAGTCATCATTCTAAATGCTAACTGCTATGATGTTGCCAGTTGGCTTTTAGATTCACCGTCGGCGCTCCCTCAGCCGCAGCACCGAACAAAGAGGCCCATTTATTCAATTACTGATTCATTACGGCAAAGCTGAACAAGGCAGTTACAAAGGCAAGGAAAACATCAACGAAAGTTCGGCGTCAGAAGTCGCTCTTGTCCCTCCGACTCCCGTTCTTACATGCGCGAGAGAGAAAAAATAGGGTTGCTTTTTTAAAAAAGCAAATTAGGACTGAGATCTTATAACCGTCAATCCATATGTTTGGCTTCTTCAGACAGCGCATAAGGTGATACCACGGTATTAGCCCTTGCTTTATTAAAACACAGCAGCAGGATTTTTCTTTGGCATTAAGACACAACCCTGCTGTTGCATCTTTTTTAATAGGGTTTGAAATGTACGCTAGGCGAGCGGGTCTGTAATCCTCAGGAACATACAAGATGCAGGGACGCGGGCTCCCTGAGAGTCGGCCGACCGCTGGGCCATCTCCAGCAGAGCATCATTTGGGCGCGGGGCCTCAGATGGCCCACCGCCACCATCGCTGAGCCTTGGGACCCGCGGGAAGTCTATTATCTGCTTGCGCTCGGTCAAACTGCCGTTTCCGAGTGCCTCGGCCGCTCGGGGGAACTCCGTTAAAACATTAAAAATGTAAAACGGCGCCTTTCATTCCTGGCCATCGCATGGCTTGCATTTGAAGATAATTCCGCGTTGAAGGTCTTCAGCCGGGTGCGTCGGCCGTTGAGGGAGGAAAAAAATCAGGATGGCTTAATCCCCGAGCCCTACAGGAAGTTTTTAATGCACTGCAATGTAGACATTAAATAACTGCAAAACATATTAACATTTTACCGAGTGACTCGCACTGTTTGACGGAAACGTACTTCATTTTTACCCCGCTGACATTTACTGCAAGGAGAAAAGGGAGGAACAATTAGTCTTTGAAAAGGAATTTTTCTTGTTGAACTATATATGTTTGAATGGAGATCTAGGAATTTTTACCCCACGCAGCGGGCTGACTTTAAAAATAAGACACGTGGTCATTACAATGTTTGCATGGTTCAATGTCAATCCTCAGGCCTTCTAATGTTAGATATTTTCTTGCTTTGGTACAAAATAAAAAAATTAATAAAAGTAGTGTAACAGACTGTTAGATTTCTGGAGATGAGTCCACTTTTTCCATGAAGATGATCCGGAGGAAGGGGCAGGGCATCTGGGCCTATTTGACAGCAATAAAAGAAGACAGCGGGGGCAGGACAGCACGAGAAGCTGAAACCCCAAGTGTGTCGTCCATACCCAATGGGGAGAAGTTTATTTGCAAGGAACCTGTTTCTCTCCCAGAACACCATCTGGAGACATGGACAGACATGTAGGATGGAGAGGGTCAGTATAACGTGATACCTACAGGTACCTCCCAAACACAAGAAGAGACATATCACTAACAAACACACACCATTTACAAGCAACAAATGACAGACGGAGTCCTGCAAACAATAATGTACACCTGCCTGTAGCGACAGAGTGAAACAACAGCGTCACAAGCGCACTTCTCACTGCAAACACGTGCATGCAGTTGTTCTGCGAAATGGCGCACACTTTGGTATTATTCTGCGCAGTTTCGACACATCGCCTTGTTTTATTTTGTTTTATTGTATTCTTCATACAACGGCAAAAAAAGGCTTTCTTGTGTAAATTGTGTTCTGCCCTATGTACAGTTTTCAAACATCACGTTGTTTGCAAAAATTCCATGAATGAAAAGGATATTTTACCACTTTCACAAAATGTGACTTACTGGAAAGTGTTTCGCCTCCAGAAACTCCTATAAAAATTTACCTTGAAAGTGTTAAATGAGAATAGATGAAGCAGTCAAGGCCAAGGTTTACAGCAACGATTCCTTCGACGAGATCTGGAAAAAAAGAAAGGCCGGCTGTGGTCATTACAATTTCCGTTTATAGACCTTACAATATGGCGAACAAGTGAAATATTCCCACTGAAACCACTGAACTTTTATAAAGCTGAAAACCTGAATGAAATAATGAACTTACAGCAAGCTACCGGCACATTTTATAAAGACACTTTCATTCTACATGAGCCCACAAGTTATAACGTTTCCCAAAACACAAGGGTGCTGTACTGTATGTCACCGTATGAGTCGCCCGTGAACAAACCTCTGCGAAAAATGAAGCACAAACACAGGGTATCAGTGATATTTACCCTGTTTCCTGCTTCAGTAAATTCCACTCAGGGAAATGGATTTGCACGGACCCTTAAATGTCCCCCAGACATCTTTTTGCCATCTGGCCACGTTTCCATGGCGATGTGCTGCATGCCTTGGTGTCACCGGGCACCGCACAGGCAGGGGGGTTGCCAGTGTCACCGCTCAACATTTTCTTAATTTCTCTGGAAAATTTTGACAATTCTTGAGGTTTAGAAAACTGATAAATAAATTACACATTCATGCAATGTAGTATGTTTACACATCAGTACACATCCATATTAAAAGGGACATAATGTGTGCTCACGGTAACAAATGGTAGGCTCGCAACGCATGCTAGGATCAAACTTAAAAGCAAATAAAAGATATCAAAAAACTTATGAAATTTTAAACTTGCTCACATGGAACTACTGTGCTGAATTCAAGATGGCAGGGATGCTCCCACTGGTCTGATGCAAAGCGGCACTTGGTTACATCAGTCCAACATCAGACCTCTTAAAAATATTTGGGTTCTTGCAGACTTTCAGGCCATACTGTACGAGAATGCATTTAAACATACATACACATAAACACACAAACGCCCTCATAAGCGCAAATGTGCGATGCACAGTGCAGAAGAATGGGATGTTAGCAGGGGGCAACTGCTTTCTCAGAAGCCCCTCTCACATCTCCACCAAGCACTTCATGCTTCACTCATCCCCACAAATTACCTGGCCCGCTCTCACATGTAATTAATCCAGGGGGGGCAGCTACTGCGCTGCTCTCACATTCAGCGTTTCTCACTTTATGATGCTCCCTGGCCACCGAGGGAGAGTATTTTACCATTAAGCAGACAATAACTGAGATCATTTACGGGCCTCCAGAATGTGGATGTAAATGAATGTGCTCTCATGACTGGTTAGAACATCTAGAACTGCTAAAACTGGGGGATAAAGACTTATGTTGCTGGCGTGAAATGAAAAAGGTCTCAAAGGAAAAAGATTTGATGAGCGAACTGCATCTAGAACCCTGCACACAAGCTAAGTCCAGCTTTGAGCTAGATACACACCAAAGGCTGTGTGGAAGCTTAATAGTAGCAGATTTATATAAATTTGCCCAAAGTCTGCAGAAAATGAATTTAAATGCCCTTAGGGGTGACTGTATATGTGTTAAAAAATAGATTGTGGTACCATTTATGTGTACTTGTCATTTAACCGGCGTGACAAAAAAAAAATAACAAAAATGAGGGAGATGCAAAGGTTTCCGCATTCAGGGCAAAAAGGCTTTAATTTTCCCTTTAAATTCAGTCCACGTACAAAGAAGGCATTTTGGTTTGACTCAATGCCTTTAAAAACCTAGCACATTGCCAACAGATGAAACATAGATGAAACATCTCAACAATCCTTAATTTCATGTCCTGTAGACAAGGAAGGGGTAGAGACTCGGGTTAGGATTTATCGTGCAGGGATTTAATTCCCTCCGCATTCAGGTGCTGCCTTATTGTCCTTAAGACGCAAAGAATAGAAAGAAAATATTAAGATGAAGACAGTTTGTTATTATCATCATCTTTATTCTCAGCTGAGTGGTCTATCTGACACTGCAGGTATCCTTGGATGAAATAGTCAGCTGAATAATGGCTAACAGTAATAACAATGGATGTCATCACAGAAGTTAAACATATGTACTTGTAACCTGAAGGTTGTCAGCTTAAATCCAGTTCCATCCTACTAACCTAGAGTGGGATGGTTGCTTTTTTCTTTGCCATGGATCCCTCTGAGATGTGAGGATGTGCTTCAGGGTGTCTGTGAAGCTCAGACCTTCTTTAAAAATAGACTAGCTAAGTGAAATAAAAATATTACTGTCCATCACATAATTCCATGTGAGTGTGATCATTTTTCAGTCCAATAAACTTGAGAATATTTATGGGCATCTTTGTAGGTGGGGGCCCTTAGCTTTCATCACATTCTTAAAGGAATCCTTGGCTTAATTTAATAACCTGTGGTGGAGAACAAGACGTTTACCCAGCAGAGTCATGAAAAAATGCCTGCATAAATGAACCAAATACAGTATATCTAGTTGGATAAATGAGCCAGATGAAGGGCTTTGGTCACATGGAGGCAACAGGGTTGAATCGGGAGTCTGAAGTGTCAGACTGACTGTGCGCTTGGACGGATGCTTGGTGCACTTTACAACTGGGCTCAGAGTCCGCTGGAGGCCAACTCAAGGTTACCGATCCCCCAAAAACAGGAGGAAGAGTGCCTGGACTTTGGAGAGGAGAAATGTTCAGAACACAAAAAACATTTACATCTGAAGTGTAACCCTCTGGCTTTGGACCACATTACTCAGTGTGTATCCTGATATTCTACAGGACAGGATGTCTTGCCATGCTCAACGCTCCTCCATCTCTGGTGGCTTGGAGGAGGCTCTCACAAGAGGTGGAAAAACAAAAGTTCAAACTTTCTTGGTTCTGCATCCAATATGGTGGAATGAGGTCCCTCTGTTTCTCAGAGCTGCTAAATCCCTCTCAACAGTCATTCCATTTAAAAAAAAAGTTTGCACTCCCTATCAGGTCAATATGGAGCTACAGGCCTGGCCTGTATTCTGGAAAAAGTGGTGCCACTGAACAAAGTGACTGGTTCTCTATTGCTGTCTGTTGGCAAAAAGTTCTTTAGTTTACTCTGAGCTACACATCACGCTGCTGCATTGCATGTGCTAAAGGCATAAATGCAAGTGTGTACGTTGTTTTTATCTGGAGTTCAATGTTGTGCACAGGGAGGGCAGCCTGAAAAGCTGAACCCTGACTGGGAAACAATTTACTGACCTTTTGGTGAGAAAAACAGCAGACTTGAGAACCACCTCAGACAGAGCTGCGCTGCCAGATTTGCCAAGCCAGTTTGATCTCTAATCTGGCACAGGTGTGAGGGCAATGTAACTGAATTTTGGATGCACAGGTGTTTGGAAACTCGCCATTCTGCTGGAGATTTGTTGCTGATTCTGCCACTGCATTTCCTCCTTCCCATCTCTTTATGTGTGACGACGACCCATGCTGGGGAAGAAGTGTAATGGTGGCTCATGCCGAGGACGATACCTCATGGTGGGATCGTGGTATGGGCGACACACGATGACTCACAGCATGGATGATGGACGATGCCCGTGCCTGACTGTGACTTGGGGATGCAGGATGGTGTCTTGTGTTTGTTTTTTTTTTTTTATATGCAATTTAATTTTTTACATTTGGTTTGATTTTGAGACTGCATATGTGACACCAGGTTAAAAATTGCACATGGATTAAGGTAATGGGGAGAACTTCTTGAACAGACAATCTTCAAGCCTCAGACTGTGTCCTTAGTCCTCCATTCTGCCATGCATATTTGCCTGCTCTGCCTATGAGTCAATGGTGGGAGTAAGTCACACGCGTGCAGGTCACAAGTAAGTCTCAAGTTTTAACCTTCAAGTCCCAAGTTAAGCCCCAAGTTACAGTCAAGCAAGTGAAGTGGAGTCCCTGCATGGAGCCAAGCAAGCCAAGTCAAGTCATTGCGTAGGTCAAGCAATTCATGAGTCAAATCTTACTGAATTCTAGCACCCACATTTAATGTAGTAATTAGGTGGGATGCTTATTTTGTGCACCCCTGCTCTACACATTCAGAAACAAGTTTATTTTAATCTCACATTGGGGCTATTGGATCTCTACCGACTGTGACATACAACTGCAAAACCTATTTCAATAACGTCAATAATACTTTCAATATAAATTAATTAACTGTAGAATAATTTTAATGTCTCTTTCATTCTGTATGGGAAGTACCTGCTTATTTAACATTGCAAACTTTAATACATACAGTACATTCAGCATATTTAGATAAGTAAGAACATATATATATATATATATATATATATATATATATATATATACACCTTCCCCTAATTGGGGGGGTGGTGTGTGTGTGTGTGTGTGTGTGTGTGTGTGTGTGTATGTGTATGTGTATGCCTTCCTCAACCTCAGGTCCTCTACCAGAGCCCTGGGACGTTGAGGGTTTTGCGCAGTATATATACTGCATACATGACAGTAGTTGGTAGTCTAGGAGCATAGACTGTACCATATTATGACTATCAAGACATGGAGTTTTCATCTTCTCCTGTATCTATTTGGGTTTCCTCTGGGTGCTCTGGTTTCCTTCCACCGTCTAAAGACATGGACTTGATGTTGATTAGTCACTGTGAACTGCCCATAGCACATGGCTGTGAGGGCATGGTGTCACGTTCAGGATTTGGTCTCCTAGCTCTGTCCTTCTGGGATAAACTCTATGGTGTTGACCTGATCGACTGGTTAAAGATGGTGGCTAGATGGCTATTACATATGCGGTGCCTAGTAAAAGTATTTAACTAAGAATTTTTAACAATAAAATATGAAAAAGTCCAGGGGAATGAACGCTTCTTACAAGCTGTGTCCACTCAGCCTTCGCAACATCACAAATTTTACTATAAACACGTGAAGGTAAGCAGTAAATGTAATTCCCGTCAGTAGAATAACAGAACATCTGCATTGTTGATCCCTGGATTAAGTATAAAAATAATGCTGTTGGGCTAAACTCCTGGCAAAGCAGGCTGCACTCTGCCTCGGACTGCTCGGATGCGGGTGAGCTCACAAGCGAGCTGCCATATCCATCCATCAGTGTCTGTGAGGCAGCGTCCCTGACTGGTGCTGACTGCGGGCTGTGAACCTGCACCAATGCAGCTCAAATGTCTCAAGTGGAACCATCGAGGGATTCACACTGGAGCACCCATGTGATCGTTGATCGGCCGCTAAAGTTATGGGTTAAAAGTTCCAGGTGCGACACCGATCAAGAAGACCGTTTGTATGAGACATTTTGGTAAACCCTAGGTCTAGGTCTCCCTTTATCTGAGCTGGAGTGCAGCCTGAGCGGTGAGACAGAGCGGCTGGTTTCACCCGTAAGTATCACAAACTCTCTATAAATAAGCTCTACTAAATAAGATAAATTTTATTCATTTCAGTTCAATTGAAATCAGCTTGTTTTTTTGGCATGCTTATCACACTCAGACGCAGAGCGTAGAACAAGAAATCACAGACATGCCAAAATCCAATACGTTAAATGCAAGTATAATAAATATAAAGCAAGCCTGTGGATAAATGCCTGGTTATACATTTAGAGACTACACGGATTACGTGAAGTAAGTCGAGTGGCAACTAAAACAATAGCAACTTTATTACTGGATTATTACTGAATTTTTGAAAAGCCAGTGAGCAAATACATTATTCCTGTTTCATTATTTCATTATTACAGTTTCATCAACTTTCACTTAATACACATGTTCAGATTTATTTTTACTGTTGAAGTGGCAGCCCTCTACGCTACAGTGCTTAATGTTACAATGTAGTGGTGAAATAATATAAAACCCAGTTTCACCAGTCAGTAGTTATTAAATGTACACATAAACAACACCTTTGTCAGGTTAATAAACCCATGGATGTCCCATAATGCACTGCAGCTGCGTGTGGATAAACAGTTATAGAACTAAGCATTATGGTGACATATCAACGCTCCTCGGAGAGGGCAGTGTTGCTGCAGAGAGAGTCTGACTTGCAGATTTCTGGAACGGCAGAGTGGTAGACGCACACATGAGGTGCGATCAAAACGTGTTGCCAAACCATTCACCACATTTACAGGTCCACACATTCAGATTTTTGACAAAAAACACAAAAGCTGCAAAAGTTCAGGTTCAAGGGTGTCACACACTTACCTTCTGCACCTCTCCGTCCAGCACCATTCTGAAGATGAATTCAAACCAAATATCACCAGCAAAGTATCATTTCACAAAGGGAACCACATGATGACCTCTCAATGGTGGGCACTTCCCATGAGGTGCGCTAAAGTAAATGCAAAATCATTGCTTCTGTTTGCCAGTATGGGCAGAGGAAATAGTACCTTACAGTAGCAGCAAGAACAAAAGTAAAAGCAACCCATACTGGTACTGCAGTACAGCAAAATAGGCATAGTTACTGAAACCATGAGTAAACTGTTGCCCAACACTGAAAAATGTAAAAATGTTGTGGCAACATTTGTAAGATCCCACAAACACAGTGTAGGGAATATTGGGAGCATATCTGTGAGCTGCTGTGTGTGTCTGAGAGTTGCCTGGCTGGGAACGCTAATCTGTCACATATGGATGGGGTGGCTGCTCACCCTACTTGTTGCTGAAGACATTTGAGAGCTTTGGTGGGCGAGTTGTTGTGCTCTGTGAGTGCTGGTGTTAAGATGTGTGGAAGAGGAATAAAGCTCGCATTCCTGGAGTTGTCTTTCTTGAACCCTCCTGCTGAAACAGCACAGTCAGGGTGGCTTTTTATGTAGAGCTGTACTGCATGGATATTAACAGTTTGAAACAGAAGGGAAAAGCTGCCATGCTTGATTTCTTCATTGAGCTGTTAGTTTTTTAGATTAAACGTATGGTTTTTGTAGTGCTGTGTGCACTGGTGTTGTTTTAGCACTCTAGGAATTGATTCAATCCATTTTTCAGGGTTTTGGTGGTGTTTTTATTGTGTTTTAATATTAAAATTGAAGCTCCTGTGATACTGAATTGGCTGAGTTGGGAAAGCATATGAATCATATTTAACGGGTGAGCAAATATGGCTTAGAAATTTAGCAAATATCACGTTTGTGAAAAATTCTTAAAAAGTTAAAGACAGTGCAGCAGTAAGCGTTTTGTCCTTATGCAGAGATTTATAGTGTAGGCACTGATCTTCATGAATTTAGCGGTGTCTCACAGCACACTGAAGACAGAACGCTGGATAGCAGGAAAGGGGAGGGATCTGCACTCATTTCAACACGTTTGTACCTAGACTGGAGAAAAGTCCATGCAAACAGGGAACATGCCTCTGTAGGCAAAATAAAATAAAATAAAGTAAAATAAAACAATGTCTGTGGCTTCTAAAGATGGGGGACTAATGAGTCATTTGCCAAAAACTCAGGATTCATCCCAAATTAAATGCAAACTCCCAATTCAACATCCGAAGATGGAGGATGTAAGACTGGGGCAGTGAACCGGTAGCCAGAATTTTCCGTTCGATCAGCGGTGCACGACTGAATTTCAATAATTGCTTGGCTCCATCATCATAATGAACACATATTTTTTTAATATACAAGTGACAGACTGTGGCATAGAAATTTATAAGAAATCAAACAGATTTCTTTTGAATGACGGAGATTCTTTCATGTCATGATCATGTGATTTATGGCTTTCATACTGACAGCATCTGTCCCCCCCACCCCAGACGAAGTGCCTGCCGCTGCATGCCCATCTCTGCTGCTCCTTCATCAGTTGCCTTTCCTTTTCCTTCATCTCCCTCCATCCACCACAGCCTCCCAGATTAACGCTCTGACAAACAGGGGGGGCTGCTTCATTTGTTTTCTGTGACACCCTTCCCCCCAAGACAGACACTAGAGCTGAGGTGGAGGAATGGAGCTTGCGCACCAACACGACCGGAGGAGCTGGCAGTCTGTACGGCGCCCTGAAGCGACAGTCCACTTAGAGGAGGGAGTTAAAGGTCCAGCTTTGCTCCAGTCCAGGTCATCCTGCAGGGGACGGGGTCTAATCTTCGCTTTAACATAGGATGACTCAAGGTTCTGCAGTCAAGTGTGTTAAGAGGGATGGCAAAAAGGTGCAACAATTTGATTTTTCACACAGCACAAATTGTTACTTATTTTATTAATACTTCTGCAGGTGACTTAACAGTGCTTAACATAAGAATTTCCCTTACTCTCTCGTAGCACAATGGCTCAGCGGGTCGGTGTGGATGTGGGTTTCAATCCAACATTGCTCCATGCGTTTGTGTAAGTTTCCTGCAGGCGATCAAGCTTCGTCTCACAGTCCGAAGTCATGTGTCTCAGTTGAATGAGTGTGTGTTAACAAGTTGCAGTGGGCTGATGGCCCTCCAGTGTTCAGCTGCCTCATACTGTCTGCTTGAGGATGAACTCTGGACCACCGTGACCCTGCATTAAACTGGGAACTACTGACAGGGAGTGAAGGAACAACATTGCTACTGGCCTAACATTTCGCTCACACTTCTTTCGCAAAGTTACAAAGTTAAGCTACTTAGGCTCTTGGATTTTTACACTCAACTCTTTAATATGAAGGAGGCCACAACATGACTAAACCAGCAGCAATTTTTGGTTACAGAACCAACTAAGAGTATCTGATCATACAGATAAACATTTTACTGGAGCAACTTAGCTTCAATTTATGGTAGTGCAACATCAGAGGGCAGTGAATACTGTTAACCTAAGCCCAAGCCTTAACCCCAGCCCCTACCGACTAATGTTCCCTGCCTGGAGGCCAACTGATCGCCCATTAGAAGGTTGAACATTCAGTGTCATCTAACTGCCATTTTAGCAGCCCTAATGACTAATGGTTGTCCTTTCCCCAAAACATGCTTTCATTCAAGTGTACTCATATGCAAATGAGACACAGCTCATTGAAACAAAGGATCACATTTTACTTTGATGTGTTTTCTTGAATCAGCAAAATGGAAATGGTGAGCAAATAGTCCCAAAGGGAAGAAGTCTTTCTTTTCTGCTCTGTAGTTTTCAAAGAGATAATAAACCCAAAATACTGTTTTTTCCAGTGAAAAGTGCTTTATTGAAAAAAATTTCTGTGCAAGTATACATTTAAACTTACCTGGAATATGAAAATGATCTCTATTGTTATCACTGTGAGGGAAGTTTTGGACCCTTACATAATAATAAAACTAATACATTTCTCAGAGTCCTGTGCCAGTACATTGTACCAAGATGGCCGCTGCTGCGTGTCGCTGACTTTCTGATCGCTCAAGGAACTGTGCGTTTTTTTCCCTAATTTACTTAATTTCTTTGATTATCTACCATTTCCCTCAACGGGATGCTACGGTATGACAGTGCGACACTTCGGGAAATTGGGAATCAGATTCCTTACATGGTTTCTGACCGCTTCAAACGCGATGCATCGTTGCCAGTTGAGATACTCCGGACGCCGAACTGTGATGAGGGACGCGATCGAGAGACCTCGCGGCGACACAAAAGGAAACCTCGGGGGTCCCGCGCCGGACTTCGGTACAGACTTCGGAAACGACCTCATCGCCCTCCACTGCCCAGCATTCTGCTCGCGAACGTTCAGTCATTGAAGAATAAACTTGATGATTTGAGGGCACGGGTGACCTTCCTACGGGACATGAGGGACTGTAACATCTTCTGTTTCACTGAGACATGGCTGACCCCCCTAGTGCTGGACTCGGCAGTGACTCCGTCGGACTCATTCTCTGTGTATCGCATGGACAGGACAGCGGAGGCCGGCAAATCCAAAGGTGGGGGAGTCTGTTTCATGGTGAATTCTAAGTGGTGCGGAGTGAACAACATCTCTGTTCTCTCTCGGTCCTGCTCACCCAATCTGGAACTTCTGACCATCAAGTGCCGTCCTTTTTACCTGCCTCAGGAGTTCACCTCGGTCATCGCCACGGCGGTTTATATTCCGCCTCATGCGGACGTTGGCACAGCCCTGTCTGACCTGCACAACGCACTCAGCTCAACTCAACACAAACACCCGGATGCAGCAACCATAGTGGTGGGGGGCTTTAATAAAGCGAACCTCAAACAAGTCATGCCGGAATTATATCAACATGTGCTGTGCTTGACTAGAGGGGACAACACGCTGGACCACTGCTACACACCATACAAGCACGGCTACAAAGCTGTTCCAAAACCGGCGTTTGGGAAATCGTACCACAATGCTGTGTTCCTTCTGCCGGCATACAAACAGAAGTCTCGTCTTGAGGCTCCGGTCACGCAAGAGGTAAAGCGCTGGTCTGCACAATCGGAAGCCGCGCTACAGGACGCGCTCGACGACGTCGACTGGGAAATGTTCAGGACAACTTCGGATGACGTCAGCGAGTTCGCAGAGGTAGTGGTCAGCTTTGTGAGCGTGCTGGAAGACAACATTGTCCCCACGGTTACAGTCAAGAGCTTTTCCAACCAAAAACCGTGGGTCGATGGTATAGTCCGTAAAGCAGTGAATGCGCGCACTGCTGTGTTCAACGCAGCTCTCGCCAATGGTGACATGAGCGCTTACAAAGCGGCTAAATATGGCGTTCGGCGTGCAGTGAAGGGCGCGGAGCGCCGGTACCGGGAGCGGGTCGAGTCGCTTTTCCACCAGGGTGACACACGCAAATTGTGGCAAGGACTGCGCATCATCACAGATTTTGGAAGGACATCTAACGTGGCTGTGCGTGCAGACTCTATGTTTGCCAACGAACTCAACGCATTCTATGCCCGTTTCAAGCCCGATTGTGCTGCAGGCACCCGCGACAGCAGTGAGAGCCGCAACCAGTCGACAACATTTGGTGACGTCATCACCATTACCGAGTCCGATGTGCGGAGGGAGCTGAAGCACGTTAACATCAGAAAAGCGCCAGGGCTGGACAACATCGCCGGGCGTCTGCTGCGCTGCTGCACCGACCAGCTGGCCGGGGTTCTCACAACCATCTTTAATGAATCTCTGGCTCAGTCCAAAGTCCCTAAGTGCTTTAAAGTTTCCACCATCGTCCCGGTCCCAAAGAACAACAAGCCCACATGCCCAAATGACTACCGGCCTGTTGCACTTACCTCGGTAGTCATGAAGGTCTTTGAGAGACTCATCAAGGCCATCATCACTGCATCCATCTCCAGCTTTGTAGACCCACTTCAGTTCGCCTACCGCCCCAACAGATCCACGGATGATGCCATATCCCACGTCCTGCACACCACCCTCAGTCACGTTGACAGGAAACAGGGGAACTATGTGAGACTGCTGTTCATTGACTACAGTTCAGCTTTCAACACCATTGTCCCCCATAGACTGTTCACTAAACTGGATGACTTGGGATTGAACCACAACCTATGTGCCTGGGTTCTCAGTTTCCTCACAGGCAGATCACAGGTGGTGAGAATCAGTAGCTGCACCTCCGGCATCATCACACTCAACACTGGAGCTCCACAAGGTTGTGTACTTAGCCCTCTACTCTATGCCCTCTACACTCATGACTGTGTGGCCAAGCACGCTTCCAACTCCATCATCAAATTTGCTGGCGACACGGTGGTGCTGGGCCTCATCTTCAACAACGATGAGACAGAATACTTGGAGGAGGTGGAGAACTTGACTTCATGGTGCCAAGATAATTGCATCCACCTGAATGTAGGTAAAACTAAAGAGATGGTGGTGGACTTTGGTAGACGACAGCAGCGGTCCTACACCCCCATTTCATTCAACGGGACTGCAGTAGAGAGGGTGAGCAGTTTTAAATACCTGGGCGTTCATTTCACTGAGGACTTGACATGGACTGTACACATCTGAGCTCAGGCCAGTAAAACAAAGCAGCGGCTCCACCACCTCAGACAGCTGAAGAAGCTGCAGGTCTCTCCATCGATCCTTAAAACGTTCTACTCTGGTGCTATACAATCTGTTCTGACTCAGAACATCGTCTCCTGGTTTGGGAATAGCTGTGCTCGTGACACCAAGGCACTGCACAGAGTGATCCGGGCAGCTGAACGCTGCACCACATCTGTTCTGCCATCCCTAGAGGACATCTACACCAGTAGATGCAGGAGCAGAGCGACTAGGATCATTGGTGACCTGTCTCACCCCAGCAATCATCTGTTCAACCTGCTGAAATCAAGCAAATGATTCGGGAGCATTGTGGCAAAAACGGAGAGACTTAAGAGAAGCTTCTATCCACAGGCCACAAGGCTCTTGAACCTACCACTGTCCTCAAAACCACGCACAGTGTCCTGTCGATTCAGTTAGCATTTCACTGTATGGCATACCTGGTTACCATGTATGTGACAAATAAATCTCTTTGAATCTTTGAATCAGTCGGTCATGCACACACTCACATACACATATATGGAAATTTGCTCATTTTGAGGAGTTTCTTTTGGAACAAAGTGCCGTCTACTTCTTTGTTTCCTGTACATTTCCAGCAGGATATCTGCAGCCCAAAAGAAGCTGAGCCAAATTGTAGGAACCAAAGATTTTGTCTGCGTTACCGAGCGCTCAATTTTTCTACGTTTCGCCCAGGCAAATGAAATCAGTTTTAGAGAATGCTGAAAAGAAAGAAGAAAGGATGTCTCCTCCATGTTCGAAGCGGAACGAGTGTTTCAGATAGCGTGGCTGCACAAGCCTGGGAGAAGGATGTCGTGAAAAATGACGAAATTGACAGCGTTGACTTCAGGTGCCGGCCTGGCTTCATTACAACTGACAGGTCAATCAGTCACAGCAAATAGAACGATTTTACATGCAAAACAGCTTTTGCAACAACACAATAAAACCTTTATTCCTGCTGTCGATGTTTTATTTCAATCACATCCTTTCTCTAACACCACCCGTGGACACTTTTCTCCATCATTCACACAATATTTGAACGCATCGTTTAAATGCGTGCGTTTTTTTAAATGTCTTTCTTTCTTGTAACTGCTAAAAGTAGGAAGAAAAAATGTGCTGAAAAACTTTGTCAATCCATTTGGATTACTTTAAATTCTTTCTTCACTTGACAGCTGTTGGCTGGCTGGTAATGAAAGGTAGGGCTGATAAGAAGTTCTCTTTCCGAAGCAGACTTTCACAGCGCTCCGATAATAAAGCGGCATCTTAAGCGCTGTTCTAAATAAGTTGCTGTATCTTTGCGGCTAAAAGGCCCCTCGGAATTAATGAATTTCCGGCAGATTATTCATGTCGTGAGGCCGGATGTTTCTGCGGACCACGTGCAATCGTATGCATGTAATGCACGGACTGGATTCTGTTCTGAACCTATAGGAGGCACTGAGAATGGATAGGGTAGATGGAAGGAAGTTGAAGAAGGGCGACACTTGGGATCGCCTGCTGCAGACTCGACCTTCCTAGGCCTTCCACTGACGTTCCACGCGCACTGCGAGCATGAGCACATGATGTAGAAGGAAGGTAAGACTCGCTCAGGCCAAGCTCCTACATGCTTCTCACAAGCACTTAGTCTCACACATTGGTTTCATCGCCATCAGAGGCAAAGGTGTTATTTGTAATAAAATACACAGTATGTCTGGAAAAGAAAGCAATAATGCAAATGAAAAAGGATTTTCTGAGCTTACATGGACTCTTATAATGATGCTCTGAAATAAAGAAAGAATTCGGACTGTTTGTCAGATTTGCTCTGTGGCCGGAGTTGAATTGTTGCACCAGCACACACGTGTGTTTATGTTGTATTGGCGAGAACAGTAGCTTCCTGGGTGAAAGGGGCCCGGTGGACAGCAGCTACCCCATAGGAATATGCAGAAAGACTTTTGTTTAATGAACTATAGCATAATTCACAGCAAGGAGCTCATTCACCACAACCGGCCCCTTTTATCCCTTACAGGATGGTGAAATTCACCAGAAACCGCATCTGCACTTCCCACCACGCTCTTCAGGGGAACCACGGTGGAAATGCATGGATGGATGGATGGATGAACAGACATTTAAACACAAGAACGTGCAAATGAAAAGCTGTCCCTTGAAAAGTGATTTCTTTTACAGTTTCCTGTTCAAACGGTGCTTATTTTTTCCTTTTTTCCTTAATTGACTAAAAGTTATTAAAACAAGAAAGATATAAAAACTATGAAAGAAACTAACATTAAGAGAAGGATAAAGCAACAAAATATCTAGGGTTTAATCATTTCAGATTTTTGCCATTTTCCTTTGTGTGAAACCTATGATATTTTTTTGTGAAAATTCCAAGGTTTGACCCAAGTAAGTTTAAATGTGTATCAATGTGTAAACAGGCTTTTTGCTTTGGACAGCTAAATAATGCAAAAAATATTTTTTTTCAAATGAATTAAAAATACCATAATAGCAAAGTTTACACTTTTCCAAATGTCTCTGACTCTGAATGCTCGCTGGGATTCTGTACCAAAACGCCTACATTACCTTCATTGTTTCTATCAAACCGGCACCTTTAAATAAGCAGAAGAGAAAAAAGCAGATGCACACGAGGAGCAAATGAGGAAGGAATGCTTGGCAGATGCATAGCAAGTGCCGGATCCATGAAGGGGAGCCCAGTGTGCTGCGGGTTTAACTGCCAGCCAGCACCATGGGGTACAGCTGGTCTTTCTCATTACCGCATAGGTAGCAAGACGCTAGACGCTCAACATGGGCCATGACCCCTGTCCCAGCTAACATTCTGCAGCTTTGCCCTCTTTTCCACACGTGGTCAACAGCAGTATTTGTATCTGACCGTTTCTGTTAAACCCCCAACTCAAGCTGCAACACTTTTTACATTTACACAAAAAAATGATGGCTAGCAGGGGACCAATAGGCTGACAGGTGGACAGGTGAAAGTGAAATCTTTTCTACTGATGTCCTGGGAACAGAAGAAGGCCAATTCTCTGCCTCCTAAATGAAACTACCCTTGGCAGGAAACACCAGGCTTTCACAAAACAGCTTTCTCACAATAGAGGCTGAGAGAAACAGCTATTTTCCATTTCCAGAACCTTCCATTTCTGCTGCTCTGCCCTCAAACAGAGTTACATAAAATGAGGTTGAAGACCTACCTGACTCGTGAAATTTGATTCCCTGGGGATCAGGTGCAGTCGAAGAAGAAGAAGATGCAGTACAGAGGAGCCTCCTATGGAGTAATCACACTCCACTAGCCAAACAAAGACTGACCACACCAACCCATGGAGATAGCAGAAGAAATATGCAATAAAGACAAATAAAACCTGTTGTGTTAAAGCATTTTAGTTTTAGTTTTTTTTTTATCAGCTGGGCTGAACCCGGCTTAAGGAGTTCTATGGTTCACTGATTCATACGTCCATCCACGTCTCCCCTCCTGACTGGTTAAATCCTATACTCAGCACAAAAGTTGTTTAATAAAACACTTTTACAAACATTTAGGACCATCAACCAGCAGTGTCAGATTTCAAAGAAATATTATTTATTGTTCATTATTACACAAAAATATTAAATATTTTTGTTCTTATTTATTTCTTATTATTCTGATTTATTTTTAATAAAGCATAAAAAGCTAATAATAAATAAATATGTGGGTTAAGAAAGAGTGACACTAATTACTTTTGTAGTTTCTGTCTTTGGGGAAGGAAAATTTCAAAAAGTAAATTTAAAAGTAATTTTCACAAATTTGCATTACTGATGATTACCCGTCACTTTTGCATTGAATTGTTCATTTACACCTGCATGTTAATATATATATATATATAATGTATAATTATTATATTAATTATGTATATTATAAAATGCTAATATATTTATATAATTTTTATATTATAAAATGATGTTTGATATCACATACATCTTATTTTCCACTAAAATAGAGTCCTTGCTTTTAGCCAAAATAACAGCTGCAGAACATTCAACCCCCCCGCTAGCGGACCCAACTCTCATACTGAGTCTCTTTGCAACTAATTTAATTTAAAGCCCTTATTTTATACTGGGTTCTGCTAAATATCCGTGCGGCTGAAACTGGCGTGTCGTAAAAAAAAAAAAAAGAAAAAAGTTGCACAGATGAGAAAAGTAGGGTTCGGACAATGCATTTAAGTCTACGGCACGTTGGCATAAAACGGGTGTTAGTTCTTCACCGAGGGGCCTTGAGAGCAGAGCTGTGTTCTGTGACATTAAAGTTAAATATCAACTGATTTATCACGCAGCCCATTGGAAGTGACTGCATAAAGCTGACCGCTGCGCGTGGCATGTCAGCGCCTCGATGAAGGGATTTATTGGAGATATTAAAGGATTCTTTAAAGCATGAACTTGTTTTATATCATCGACAGCAGTTGCCCATGAAATAGGCTGGCGGAGACCCTCGGAGAAAAGGCTGTAATCTATTTTTTTTACAGTGCATTCCTGCTTCGGTCAGGGCAGCGATGGTGAAACTCACCTGAGCTCTTGGAGCCTTCGCTTCATCACTCTGCTGGGGCAAAAGAGGACGAACTGCTCAGTTCGGAATGCCAAGTAGCAGACATAAAGGATAAATTAGCACACGGTTCTAACTGACAAACAGTACCGATTAAAATACTGTAGCAAACATCAATCTGGGCTCAGTTGGGGGAAACAAGGACATCACACCGATCTCCATAACACAGATTTTTACAGAGCACAGGACAGCAGAAGAAGGTAACAGCCAGACAAGACAGCGGAACAGTCGCATTTTAGCACCCACACTGAAGCTGGGTTAACCGACCCAGCCCCCTTCTTCCAACCCGGTGGAACCAAGCGAACCCCAGCAATACAACACAACGCCCGATCCACGGTCGGAAACTAATGAACTATTCACACATGCGATACCGACCTACCCGTAGCGTCCGATGCTACAAACAGTACAAGTTAACATGCGTAGCAAGACCATACAGTGATGCACAGAACAGAGGTCCAGCTGTGTTGTGGAGAAATGGAGCTTAATGAAATGGTGCTATAAGAGGTCATTAAACCAGCATATTGCAAAAATGGAGCTTGCAAATTTATTATAGCTATGCAAAATAGATCAGGTACATCTTCAAAAATAGGAAAACTGTTTTCTGCATATCAATCAGAAAACAAAAAAATATATATGCCTGTATTTGGGGGTGCTTGTGGACGGAGGCTAAGTAGC
Source organism: Heterotis niloticus (assembly GCA_018136845.1). Taxonomy (NCBI): domain Eukaryota; kingdom Metazoa; phylum Chordata; class Actinopteri; order Osteoglossiformes; family Osteoglossidae; genus Heterotis; species Heterotis niloticus. The sequence goes on from CM030903.1 coordinate 1,885,558, forward strand.
CAATCTTTCCTCATGGATGAAAATGTAGACTGCAAATAAGACAGGAAGTCATGATGACCTGCAGAACAAAGCAGGAATATTACTGTTACATATAATTCACGGTTTATTGATTCCACAACACATTACTTGGATGCCATTTGTACAACCTGTTCATATTATTGCCATGAGCTGGTCTAGAACAGGAGGTGCTGCATGGGTTCATAAAAAGTGAACAGCTGTCATGACACAGGAATTTGGGATTTGTTCAAAATAATGGTTTATATGATAATGGCTTATGTCACCTGCCATAACACATCAGAGATGACACTGCTGTTGTGTTAAACGGTGCTAACAAAGACTATGGATTTGTGACCTGAAGAAAATGTTGTTTTTGCAGCTCTGAAAAAAAGGTGGAATGAGCTGGTGGGTGGTGCTGCCATGTTGGGGGCATGGTTTACCTGACTGACAACTGACCATTGCCCCCCCCCCCCACCTTCCTCAATGGGCGTCATGCAGACCAGCTGCTGACCCTTAAGAGAAAAGGACAGAGGCATTTAAGGCAGCTGGCCTGATGACTTTCGAGAGGAGATGTTGAAGAACTTGGGTACGGTTTATCTTTTTCGGTAATATTTTTCCCCCCTGTGTTTGTAGCCATCCTACCATCCGTGCCCCACACCTGGCTACAGTATTTAACATGGTTTGCATCAGAAATTTAAGCTGCGTAACAATCTGTAAAATAAAGACATCAGCCAGGCAAGAAGAGCAAAAAAATAGTCTGCAGGGATCAGGATATTTCACCACTGCTGTGCTTATATTAAATCAAAACACATAAACATTTGGCTTGTTGAGCAGGAAAAAAAAAGTTTAGGAAATGAGACTCTTGCCTGCTGGCGAGTAACATGGAAATATGACCAAATGATAACTGTCACTGAATTCAAATACCGTGAGGCCAACACACTAGTGATGAAAAAGCGGTTGCTGTTCTTTTAACATCCCAGAGGAGCAAAGCTGGCTTTGAGCTCATCTCGTTCCTGTAGTGAGAATTACTGCATAAATGTGCTCAAAGACACCGACTTGGGGACACGAGAATTATGTCTGACTCGCTGTTTGGACATAGAAACAACGTAATTCAAAACGTTTTTAGCTGTTTCCCAGATGTAAGTGTTCATAAGTGTAGAAGAGTTCTGTAGACTTGATACTGGAGTGGAATGAGTTTCACTGTAATGTAACACTAAATTCTGAAGCGAAATAAGTTATTAAAAAAAAAAAACTGAGTGTGACTCAGTAACGGTTTGTCTAAATGCGTAAAAACCCTCAAGATGAGAAATTCACAGATACAGCAAATGGTTTTCTGACCTCGGAATTCCTGAAAATCACAGTGCAGGTAGAGGATTTGTTTACAGTAAACTCATTTAAAGGCTGAACCTTCATATGCTGTGACAGTTCCATTTGGCTGCCCGGAGCATTTATTTTCTTAAAATAATATTTGTGACACGAAGCGAGCCGAGGTCGGCTCGGCCTGGGAATCACAGGGACCCGGCGTTAAATGATCACCATGTAGGTTTAATCTACTTACCGCTGAACTGCTGGGCAAAGCCCCTGTGTTCCTTTTGAACTGCGGTACAGAGCTCAAATCGCTTTGCTATGGGCTGTTTGCTAATATAAACTAAGCTGACAAAAAAAGTGATGACTATTGGATAACTTTATAATCCCCAAAGTGAAGATTATCCTTGTAAGGAATGGCAGTTTCCAGTTAAGAAAGGGGGGGAAGAAAATGGCTAAAGACTGAATCAGGAGGTAGAGAGAGTGAGAGCTTTAACTACCGAGATCCATGGTGAGTCGAGTTGGGGCTTTCGTCTGCTGAAATATCTGTCTATCGATCTATCTATCGATCTATCTATCTATGTATCGTTCTAATAATTGCTTATTTGTTTTTGCTTTGTAGGGTCAAGTTAAAGTTGGAAAAATGTCTGATTTATTTTGATTCCTGGCTTTACATCACAAGAAGCTGCATTTTTCATAAGGGTGTGTAGGCTTTTTATGTCACCTGTATCTACAGCGAATAAATAGTAATTTTGCTTTAAAACCAACAGAAATTTGTCATTTTCTTTCCATGTTAATTAAGCTCCCTGCACAAGTTGTATCAACTTCTTTTTTCACTTATAAAGCCAACAAAACCAGACTTTTGCACACGTATGTCTACGTGTCAGCATATAACGGTTGAACACTTGTGACAAAATTGCATGTTTTGTTCATTTTATGTCATTTGAGATATGTTATCATATACGGTGATAAAGGAGTATCAGCGGGCTAAAGTGTCCTGTTGGTTAAATATTTCTGCTTTAAGAGTTAATAGCTAACAATAAGGAAGAGTGAGACACTTTAAATGAGTCCACTAAGAAAAGTAACGTAGTGTTGCATGTGGTCAAACCTCATATGTTCATAAAAATCGCATATAAAAGCAGTCGGCACACTTTTAAAACATTTACTCCTATAGTCACTAATCTACGGTATTTTCTCATTACAGAGAAAAACTGCCTCCTCCTTATAACTGAATGAGTGTGTTTAATTGTGCGTTTTAATTTGATTTTTAAAGCCTGCTTTGAGGGGAAAATAATAAACTCTAATTCAATAATATTTTTAATTCATCGCTCGCTGTCTTTTGCTCACTCTCCCCTGCTTTTTACGTGGGCCTGCTAATGAGCGGCTTGCCAGAACCGCCGATAAAAACATCGACAACATCCTTCATCCGGCAATTTAATTCCCGTCTTTGTGCAGCCGAAGCTACCGATTTCCCATTTATTACTCATAAGTACATTCCGTCAGTGTTATTGCAGGCTTTATATTGTGATCAAACTGTGATGAAGCCCCTCATGCCCCATGTTTACGCAGTCAGCCACAAAGAGAGAAATTAGACACAAAACCCAGCATTAAAGAGCATGTGGAGAACCATGAAAGGAGGACTGGCCTTTGTGATGTAGTTGCATGTAAGCACTGTAAGGGCACGAAAGAAGTATGTCGTGCTGGGGCGTCAGTGGTCTGGGGAGTGATGGGGCTGGGAAAAGGTGGGGGAAGATTCGGCAAGCGTTTCATTCTTGGATCCCAGTTTACTCCACAGTTAACCGAAGAATCCAAAAACAACAGAAGAAAGGCAGGAATAACAGGAACAAAGAGAGAATATAAAGCATAACTACGGGTGCCAAAACTTGTCATTTACTGTGGTATAACTGTGTTAATGCAGGGGACAAGGACCCAGCGGCATAGTTCCGAGTGGGTACGGCTGGCACGCTGTATTACGTAGATGTATGATGGAACTTGGTCCTGTTGGGGTTTCAGAAAGCTCCTGCCAGTGACTGCGTGAGATGACAAAGGACCCCACACGGCCTACCAAGCACGATCTACTGGGTCACCGGGGGGGGGAGTGAGACAGGCCGCACATGATCGGTCTTTGATAAGGACCATTTGAAACGGCACTTTGAATACCGCAGAGGGTTTTTATTACTCATTCCACAATGAACCTTCCAGTCTGCATTTTCCTTAATTGTTTTTCCTTCTCCATTGCACTTTTAAATGACTTTCAATTAAGGATTTATATTTGACAGGAGAGTTAAATATAAACATTTCTCTGCTTAAACTTAGAAATCTTAAACGGTGGCAAAAGTCACTTGCATCAGAAAAAACAACTGGGCAAAACAAGATGTACATTCACTCGAATGCTTTATGGATCAGCAGCGGCTGCAGTGAAGTCCTGCTGGCTAAAATTAGTCTTCGGTGAAATATCAAGGCGTAGTGAAGCGGTAAATTATAAAGTATGCTCCCGAGTTAAACTGCAGGCACTGCAGAACATGGTACACATGCATTTAGATTTATTTATTTAGCTGAGACTTTTCTCCGGTGTAACATATTGTAATTTATCCCTGAATATAGCTGGAGAGTTTTTTACTATAGTAATTCACAGTAAGTCACTTGCTCCAAAGTACTACAGCAACATGTGTACTTCAAATCTGGGCCTTTTACTTAGAATCACCTCAAGATGCGCACTGAAGAGGAATGATATCTAAAGGGCAGCAGGACGGTTAGTGGCTTTCATGCCGACTTCCTCATCCGAAGGACTGGACTGTCAGTGCGATGTCTGTCTTCCTGCAGGAGCTGGAGGTAGCTTGACCAGCCTGGAAGCTCACGGGCTGGCCTGTGAGGAGGCCTTCAGCAATCACTTGTCCGGGGCAGGGTCATTGTGTCTGTAAATTTTTTTCTGGAAGTGCAGGGCACAGAGCAGGATACACCTGGGACAAGAAGCTCCATTATTCTTTATTAGCCACATTAGTTTTTATTAATTCCAGTCTACACCGAGTTTCCCACTACATACACACATCCAGTGTTTGTCAGCTTCCGTCCATTTTCAGTTTCCATTATTATGCATACGATCAGTAAAATCTTGTTAAAAAACACGCTGTTTGACATATTTATGGGTTATGTTCAGCAAAAAATCTTGGATATAGTTACAGTTATAGTAAAAATACTTTGCAAGACATCCTATAATCGCTTTTGAATGGTGTTAAAAGTTAAACTTATTAAATATGAAACCATTTCAATGGAGGCCACATCTCAATTCCATCTGGTTTTGGTTTACTCTCGATTACCACATTGCGTATTATTATTATTATTATTATTATTATTATTATTATTATTATTATTATTATTATTATGTTTATCTGACCCATTTATATGAAAAACTAGAATTCTACAGAACTGAAACACAAGTAAAGTGTTTTGTTGTAGCAGAGTTAAAGCTGTGCATTTAATTCAGCTTATGAAAACCATGTTCTGTGCTGTTTTTTTTCGCAATAATTCAAATGAGATCTTCACGGATGAGAGGAATAACGGAAACAAAAAGAGATTAAATTGTGCATAGCATGAAGCTGAAAAAATGCAAACAAGCACAGTGACAGCAGCTGGAACGCCAGGTATCACTGGTGCATTTCTTTCATCCTAAATAAGAAACCATTTCATGTGGTGTTTCACTTTAAAGCATTTCAGCATTTTACTTAATCATTGATTCTCACGCGTTTGTGAACACCATTGCTTATTCCTAAATGTTCAAATGTAGTAGTTGCCTGCACAAGGTGCTACTAAACCGAGGTAAACAAAGACACAGGAAGCTTTCTGCAAACTTGTGAAATAGCAAATTTTTCATCAGATAAGATATTTTTAAAGAATATATTAACATTTTAGCATCTACCTTCGCATTAAAATATGGCGAAAGTGGACTGAAAAGAAACATGACTTTGCTCATTCTTGCCTTTTTCGTACTTGTTAAGAATGCGGTGAATGTTGAAATTTTACCAGGATAACCGGGATCAACCGGCACCACAAGCACTCCGATTGCATCGCAAAAGCGGAAGCGCTGAGCCCCCCCGTCCAGCCCCCACCCACCTCTTCACAGGGGGTCTCACTGCATTTCAAATGAATGAAATATTAAAGGAATAAATAGTGGGATGCATACCGGTGTACCTGGCAACCCCCGGGTAAGCATCCATGGGTGTCTTCACTTCATGTGTCACTCTGAGAGATGACTGAAAGATGCTGTGTTGGCATGGACCCCCCAGCCCCTGTTGCGTCAAGGTGACCCTCTGAGGTGTCACTGCGCATTAAAAAACAAAGATGTGAAAGATGTACCCATTTTCTCACTGTGTGTGCTCCACCACGGTGTGAATATAGACACCAAACTCAGAAAACTCACATGCGGAAGTGCTGCCACCATTCTTTCCCTCCAAGAAATAAATGAGATAAAAGTAGAAAACTGACTTAATTGTCCAACAGCCGCTGTGGCTGAAAGGTGATGAAACGTTATGAGCCGCAACATTTCATTTGAACCTTTGGTTTCTCCATCTTTCTCTTTCACAGCATTTTCTTTTGCGACGGTGTACTCATACCAGCAAAATGGTAAAGTGTGGCTGCTTTTCATTGTCGGTGCTGATGTGTGAGGGCACAAATTGTTCGTCTTACCATTAACAGCTAATATATTCTTTGGATGAAAAACTAAACTAAGAATAGTACTCTTGACATGTAAAGATCATATGACCGTGAAAGTCGAATCCAGATTCTATTTTGAACCCTTTACTGCATGGCTGACAACACCAGGTGAGGGGGAGCATCCCAGGCTTCCGTCTGCATTTCAAAATGAGACGCACATTCGACCACAAAGCGGCTCTACCGCACTGCATCAGAAACCTCTGTGGGGAGCGGAACCTGCCTTTCCTGGAGCGGTTTGTGTCTGTGGCCTCCTCTCAACAGATGCAACACCATGTTGCCCCCAGCCTGCTCCAGAATCCCTGAGCCTCATTATCAACTGCTGACCCATCTGCACCTCTGCAGACCCCGGCATTTGAGGCCAAGCCTAGCCCAGCAAGGGTCCCCATCTGGTGTTCCCGGTCATGCTGGTGAGGTTGGAGCCCCATGCGTGGTCTGGTCTTCCTCTCATTCCACCACACTCCCCGAACAGGAATGACCGCCCCAGCTTGGAGCGGAGGGGGGCTCCAACTGGTCGGCCCAGTCAGCACGGCAGAACACCTGTTGGGGACAGAGTTTGCCATCTGCTAAAAACCTCCTTAATGTGACCGCAAGACTGTCTGAGCTGAGCTGAGATACTACGAAAATGAACAATGACTGCTGCAGTGCTGCGGCAAAGTATTTCCCCCATTTTGGTTTCTCTGATTTTGCAGCTTTTTATGTTCAAATTTGCTCAGATCTTTTTGATATTCCTGCCATGACATGAATGGAGCCTGAGAAGAAATGATACCAATGCTGCTTTTATGTCATTTCCTTGGTGTGGAAGGTAGTGATGTGTGCAATAATAGGTGTGGATAACTTTAGCGGATGACCAGCTAGGTTATTTAAATACAGTTTGGTTGCACCGTCGCTGTCCGGTGACTTAGTCAGGTGCTTAAACCCTTACCAGAAAAATTCAGATTCATAAAAGAGAGATTCATAAAGACCTTTAGGTCATGCCCGGTGGAAATTTCTGAAGACCCCCAGAGAAATAGTGGACAGTCTAGATACACTTACACGGCCATTTTCAAGGCTTTGAACCTCAGTTAGAGTCAAACTCATTAAAAGGTGAAAGGTTGGAACGATGACGAATCAACCTAGGACCGACCATCCTGCCAAAATTGCTCTAAGAGCAAAGAGTTAAGTCAGAAACAAACCCTGAGCAACAAATGCACACAGATGTCTCTCAGGAGATCTGGAATAATGTTCTGTGGACTGAGGCATCAAAAGTAGGAAATTTTGGACAGCACAAGCACCGCTGCACCTGGAAAAGCAGCATTTAAGAAAGCAGCAGTCTAGGATGGTGGCGGAAGTGTGATGGTCTGTGGGTTGGCCTAATTCTGCTTGTTTCCACAGTGTTTACAGCTCCTGCATGATGTTTGCAATTTCAACTCTGCGGTAAGATGAAGGCTATTATTACTCTAGAGACCAAAACAGAAATGAAAAAGAAAGTTGAAGCTGAAAACTGGAAGCAGAGATCAACGATAATTCACGCCTAAAGAACTGGTTAACATTCGGGGCAGGAAGAGTTTGTAGAAACAACTTTTTTATGTGAAGTCTGTTTAAATTTTAATGCACTTTAAAGTCAAAAGAAAAAAACAACAACAAACAAACCCGAATTACATCAGTATTATTAAGCGTTTATCGACTGTGACTTAGAAACATTGAACGACACTCTTTTGACTATTGTTAAAGGCAGTTTCATCTAAATTGAAGAATTTGGCACTTAGCAAACAATGACAATGCCTCGTAGCACAAAACCACCAAGCTGCTCGGGGGTCACAATTCTGAGGTGACCTTTTGTCTGCGGTGCTTGGTCTTCCTTGAGGTTTCTATGTCCCGGCAACGTAGACCCGAGTGGAATTTTTAAGAAGCGCATGTTTTCAGCCACCTCATGTGGAACATCCTTCAATTTCCTTCAAAGCACTCAACAATTTATAAAAAAACCCGCTCCTGGTTGACTTGGTGCCATCGGCGGGGCTTTCGGAGGGGCTTTCATTTTCCTGACGGATGGATTGTCACCTGCAGGCAGTGCAGTGCTTCTTTAACTTTATAAATGTGGTTTCGCACCTCATGCTGCCTTGCTTGCTTTCCCTCACATCTTCCACATGGACAGACTGTGATTTAAAACATGACCACAGATGTAATTTACAAGAAACCATTTTAAATTTCAAATGGAGAAAAAAAAATATAAATGTAAATAGCGCATTATATATAACTGTACAGATAACATCAACAACAACAACAGCAATGATGATGACAATAATAATAATAATAATAATAATAATAATAATAATATACATTCACAAATACAAAATTGTAGGAAAGTATATAAAATGAAAGCTGTATTTTTTGCTTAATGTTTCACAATCAAGCAGACTAAGCACTGAATACAGTCATTTTATTTGAGTTTGAGTCTGAACAGATATTTTTCAGCCTCCTCTCCCTAACATTCAAATGCATCTTTCTCAAATACAGATCTTCATCCACTTTAATATTAATGGGTTTCAAAATGTCCCCAATGCCCATTCACTTCTGACATATGATGGATAGAAGCACATCATTTTTTGTCTCTCCAAATAAATAATTCAATTTATCACACGTGGAGTGACAAAAGGGGGCTTCTTGGGTTAGACTTGTTGGGATAAGCTGCTGGGTGGAGGCTCTGAGGGGACAAAAATACAATACAGATGTCAAAACGTAGACAGCAGTCAAATGAAATGAGCACCACTTGACATTTCAGCTTGATTTCTCAATCTTTTCTGATTTTTACTGTCATGCATATTAAGCTATAACACATGTACACCACAGATTTTCTCTCATTTTACTCTTTGTTTTGTGGAGAAGTAAAATACAGAATAAGTTTACTCCAGTGACAGCATATAGGTGGAATATAGACATTTAGCCAAATAACTGGCTAATCATTGACATAAAAGTATAAAAGAACACAATTTCATTCACCAGACTGAATCTGTGCCCCTTTATATTTTGCAGAATGAGGTCAAAAAAGGACCAGATTAAATTAAAAACATTTACAGTCGAAAAAAGGAAAAAGAAAAGTTTAGTGTATAGTTAATTTACAAGCAAATATTTCATTCCACAATGATAATTTGAATTTGAACATACATGTTTAGTATATGTAGTATGCAGTACAGATAGTCCCCAACTTACAATGAAGTTACATTCCAATAAAACCATTGTAAGTTGAAAATGTCGTAAGTCAAAAATCCATTTAATACACCTAACCTACTGTCAAGCCTGTGGCCGCTTCAGCATCGGAATGTAGGTGGTCTTCAGACTGAGCATTAAGTGGCGAAGGAACCAATCGTGAATGAAATTTTGTTCCTATCTGGACTTCCTGTCAGTGCTCAGTTTCTGCTGCCCCTTGTGAACTCTCCTGCAACCACTGTCCTGCTAAGACCTTGTATTTTGTTTATTTTGAATTTTTACATGTTTGGTTTTTGTTTACTGACAATCCCTAATGTTTAGTGCTACCTCCTAACGCTCTTTGTCTCAAACAACAGTCTGTAAAGAGTTTAATGGAAATTAAAGTAATTACTGTGGTGTCCCGCGATTGCTTCCACCAATCCACGCCATAACACCTACCAAACATCATAGCCTAGCCTAGTGTACCTTAAAAATTATTATGAGCTTTCTGCTTTCATACTGCTTTCAGGAAACACAGACACCGATGGACATTTTGTAGACATGATGGATGCACAAAACACAACATAGATATTGGGGGGGGGGGGTTATAGCCAAAACAACGGTTCTATACGCTATTGACCGCCTGGCAGACTGGGAAGTGCATGCCCATCATGAAAGAGTACCATACCACATATTGCTCGCCCGGGAAAAATTCAAAATTCAAAGTATGGTTTCTACCGAATGCGCATCACTATTGCACCATCGTAAAGTCAGAAAATTGTAAGCCGGACCATTGTAACTCAGGGACCATCATATCCTCTATATATATAGTCCAGTTCAATTATTCCCCCCCTCTGGACCAAGAACTTTTGTGCTTATACTGAAAACAAGTATAGAGAGTACAAGCATACTGCACAAATTATGATTTGTTCTAGAGCAGAGCAAGCATGCTTAAAAGTTCAGTGAACAGCAGTGCAGTAGTAGTCAGCAATATCTTCTTTGTTCTTCAGGCATTTGTGATATTTGGCTGGACCAAATGCGTTACTGTTGCAGCTGAGGTCCAATTCTCTTCGGCATTCAGTCTCTTTACAACATCGACTCATTCAGCTAACAACAGCGCCTTGTGCTTGTTTGATGACACCATACTTTTTTATGACAAGCTAAACTTTAAATACCGTACAGCATCTACAGGTGCCAAGCAGGCAGGAGGTTGGAGACTGTTCTAGAATGGGCACAGTCACTGGCCATTGATGGTCCATGTGTCAGTTAAGGTCAGCTTACTGTTGGCTACCAACATCCATGCTGATAGGGCGAACGAGATAGGCAGGTGATGTGCATGCAGGACCAAAAATGCAAGCGTTTGCAGCTAGATCTTGCATTCATCGCTGGTGCTTATAGGTGGAGATACTGAATAGCAGAATTTAAAATGGATCAAACATATAATGTCCATATAAACCTATTGTACCTGTAACACACGCGTGGCACCATCCAATCCCAGGAATGACAAAATCGCTTTCAATCCAGAAGAGCGCTTTCCTAGAGCAGCAAAAATACTGTGCTGTACCCCAGAAGCAAGCCTGAGGCTGAGGAGAGATACCACCCACCTGAGAAAACTTGTTGGGAAAGGAATTTTTGTTTGCCAATGTACGAAATACTATGTCTGTTACCTGGTTTTGTTGCTTTCTGACCCAGCCCACAGCTAAAAATGAAAGAGGAAATTTATTTGTTTGGGTCATTTCAAAGCATCCCGTGGGTCCGGATGAGAACATTTTACTTAGGACATGGTCACAAGTTCTTGCAATGAACCCGAGGGACAAGCGGGATCCCAGATGCACGCACGGGGGTGCACGTGACATCCAAGAACTGCTGCGGCGGTGGGCTGATTTGCAGTCGAGAGCTTATCAGCGTGGACCAGTCTTCCACACTCTCAACACCCCTGCATGGCCTGGGAGGAAAAATAAATGGCACCCATGAAGTTAATAAGAAAGAAATACAGTGAGTGACTATCTAGCAGCCATTAAAACACTCTGGCTTTGCATAAGTAAAAAAATTGATGCCAGTGTAAAAAGGAATGATGGATATTAATAAACTATTTCTCATCTTTCTTGGACAATTTTTCCTCATAAGCCTATTGCTTATTAAAGAGATTTATTGCTGCCCCTCCCCGAAACATATAGATGCTCTTCTGAATAAATATGCATTATCTTCTTCTGCTCAGTCTCTCTCTTTTCCTTTACTACTTAAATCCACTTTCAAGTATTGTAGTGTCCTTGCTGAAGTAAAACAAACTGCAAAGTATTACATCCCAGTGCAATTTTTTTTTTTTTTTTCTGAGCAAGCTAATAATACTGAGAGAGCAGTTTAGGTTTGCATTGCTGTTTATGACAGACGCGAGTGGGTACAGCTCAGCGGGAGCTAAAGGAGAGGCTTAACCAATTTTTAATTGATAAACTCGTAATCCGACAGCACGTTCTCCAAATCACATTTAAAATATATTTTGGCGTGTTGGAGAAAAAACCGTGTGGAATTCAGACAAAGCTGCACAAAGCACTCTGATAAATGCATTTAGGCACTGTGTTTGCCAGTGTTTGACCGTAAGCCAGCTGACAACACAGTTATCACACTGGTTCACACAGTTTCATCTACTGTGCCCTCTTTCTGCTTCCTGGCTTTGGGAAAGGGATTAAACAACAGCATGGCACATGTCGAGATACCCAGCATCAGCACTTTAAAGCTTCACAGGTGATGTTGTACCCCATATATCTTTCGGCAGCCAACTGAAGCAAACCTTTGCGCAAAACCTTCACTGGGTCACGGAAGGGTGGACCTTCAGAGCCGCCTGTCGCTATTTACAGGCTGTCCTTGAGTTATGACCAGTAGCAACCAGATATTTTGAAACTGAATATCTCGGCGTTTTCTTCTCCTGCATGCTCCATTTGGGTGTTGAAGATGCTCGATGCCTTTACCTGAATAGTCAGCAAAACTCAATGACACAAGTTCTGGATCTGGTCCTCTATCCAGGTCATCATCATATTCTCCTTCTCCTAGCACCATGGCATTTTTTTTTGGGGTAATACTGATTTTACAGCAAACCGAGAGAGAGTGAGAACAGCTAACATTTTGTGAAACCCGAGAAGATGGTGTCTGGCTGTGTGTGGGCGGGGTGGGTGTGTAGCACACAGTCTCGTATGGTGTTCACATTATGCAATTGTTGCGCTACGATGCCACACATGCACGCTGTGCAAGTACACATGTGCTATGCTTTAATGCATTTTACTCTATAAACTAAAAGCACTCAGTTGTGCTGTATGTGTTTTGTATGGCGTCAACAGACACTGTTATGCTGCAATCTTGTACATTTACAGATAATGTATACTGTACAGGATGCTCAAGTACAGACTTTAGTTATAAAATGGTCATTTGCTTACCAAAACTCTAGGAATTATTATATATATTTTTTGACAACTTTTGTCAATTTCATTTTTAAGTATTATTATTAGTAGTACCATTAGAAGTAATTACTGACCCCAACATTGTACACGTAATTTTCCCCATCCAGTGTGTTGGTGGCCCTGGTTCTGCGTAGCATTGTTCTCGAGGGGGTCAACTGGCTCCACTGTGGTACCAGACCGACACAGTTCTTCCTTAGCAGTAAGGCACAGAAATGCCAGGGTGAGGCAGAGATATTGGCATATTAGCTACCAATCCCCCCGCTGCTTCCAACACACGCAGTCCCAAAAGAAATGCAGTGGATTTCCCTTCAACCCTTTACCACTGGTGCTGCGAGCAGTTTCCCACTGCCCTCCCCCAGTGAGAGCCAATGCTGCGCTCTTTAATTAGCGGCCGTGGCGCCGGCCGAGCGAAGCGTCGAACACGAAGGAGCCTTAGGCCAGACGCTCTGTGGGCTTTAACTCTGTAGCACCATCTGGAAAGGGTCTTCAAGTACTCCTCCTTCCCCCAAGTGCCTCACGCCATATGCAGCCACGTTGCTCTTGGACAGTTTGGGAAAGTCACAGAGTGCAGAGGAAAATAACACAGTGATGCACTTATAAAAGCACACAAGCTGTTATTCACATGTGAGCTCCGGTCTTGAGCACTGGGTAACTGAAAGGAAAGCTGCTCTGATAAAATGATGTTATCAGCATTGTGAAAATGTTCAAATAAAACACTGACATATCTGAACACCCACAGTGTTAATACTTCTGTTGTGCATACACCTGCGCAATTTTGTGGATTTTCTACTAGAAAGTTGTCTTCATCTGAGTCATAATAATCCATAAAGACATTTAACAAACATCTGTCTATTTATCATTAGCTGAGTTTTAACTTTAGCATTTCCTTTGGCGCACGTATAACAACTGCTGGCTCCTGTGCTTAAACACGCAGACGGCACCGCAAGCGATGCATACAAAGGCTGTAGTGATGTGCACACAGGAATTACAAATCATATATCGTCAAACTTTATTAGCTTTCAACTGTTTGAATCGAGTACAGTTGTGCTGAGTTTAATGAACTCGACTACACGAAAACCTCACTTAGTACCACCGTGCCAAATTTCAAGTCATCGGCTTGAAAACAAAGAAGTGCATAAAGAACAAGAAGACAAACAAAAAAACGGAGACTAAACTTTACAGATACAGCATCTGTCAGTATGACTTAGATGAGGATCACTTCATAGTTTCAGTCATTCATGCAGAAATCCTGATATTTCCAAAGGGTTCACAACCTTCTCTCCGTTGCGTTATAACTGCACTTAATTTAAGTAAACTATTAATACTTTATTATCAGAAAGCAATAATACAGTCATTGTATTATGATAATAATTATAAACAGTTATATTAATGATATTGTACTATCCATGAACACAAACTTTAGCATAACAGACTATTTTTTGAATGTTCATATCTAAATAAATCTACATAGATATATAAATGGAAATAAATTGCCTTGATATGAAAAACAGTGGACCAGGTTTGACTGGTGGGGTCACAACAAAGAAGCTCCACCTTCAGTCCCCATATTAATAATAAAATGCTGTAAAAGATTATTTTTGTCCAGTTATCTTGCTGCATTTTCAGTGGGAACTCACAGCAGTTTCCATCAACTGTTATCAACCAACAACAACATGTTTATTATGAGGCATTTCGATTTATCCTTGAGCGCACATTTGGCAAATTTTTTTTCATTAGCCTCCTCTCCGCTATCTTTTGGTCCGTCTCTTTGTGCTGGAACCATTCACGGCGGAACACATTAAAAGATGCTACAAATCATTACCTTTTCATATTTGTTTGAGTTTGTCTCTGCATGACAGACAGCAGCGCTGTTTACTAAAATTAGCCAACTTGCCGCACGTGCACAGTGGCCCGGTTTGATTTATTGCTCCGCCACTGCTGGGGGGTTTGGAGTTTCTCTGCTAAATGTATGGGAACCGCCTCTGTCGACTGGCTTATCAACTGCAAAGGCTGTCTCTAAGCGGCAATAAATGAGGCTGCTTTATTCAATTTGCACTGCGTACTTGATAAACTTTTATGTATCGCAGTCATTTTGTTAGCTGCTGCTTATTTATGGAATAAAACTATACCGACTAATTGATTCATGTAACCTTTCCAAAGGATTTGATAGGCAGTCATTTCTACTTCAGGCTTTCCACCCATATGTCCGTCATCGATAAATGCTCATCCAGGGCCACGTCGTGGTGGTCTGGAGCCTTTAGTGGAAACCCAGAGTGTGAGGCAGGGAACATCATGTGCTCACTTTACTCTTATGAGATGTGGGATGAATTTTACCACAAGCACATCCATAGGTGCAACAGCTCAACTTTAAATACATGAGATGCAGAACTAGCTGTCACATCTAGCATAACTTGCGGACAGAAGAAATTTAGGGATCTGCTTTCCATACTCGGGTCCAAGGCAACATCCTTAAAAATCAAGGGGGAACTGTACTACTTCCTTCAAGACATGCATGTTGTATGGTAGTGAAATCTGGAGGAAACTGACAACTGAAGATGCTTAAGATCAATAATGTTGGAGGTGGCCACCATGAACTTTGGCAGCAGTGTTTTGTTGTACTTTATGCACAGGGTGCAAACACATACACAGTGGCAGATGTTTTGTCTGGAGGCATACGATGAAATTCAGCTGCTTCAGTATGGAATATCATGATATATTTGTATGATGTACAATATAAAAATAAATGTGGTCTCAAAACTAAGAGCAGTTTTAGCAGTCTGGGTACCTTCTCCTGTTCACTGGCTCGGGTCAGGATATTTACCTTTGGCTTCATCTGGAGTACCTTGGTTTCCCATTTCAAACCTTCATTTGTTTCACTATGACTTCCTTAAATGCGTCGTATAAAGCCTCATTACAGGAAACTCTTATAAGCAAATATCTCTATAGAGTTTCACTGTAGTGGGTGATTTGTAAAGAAGTGGAAAATTTCATAAATTTACTATTTACTGAGGCAGAACTTTGACCAAATCGCATAAAAACTTTAGGACAACTAGAAACTGAATTAGACTACATGGTCATCATAATAAAAAGAAATGAAGAGTCAGGTTGTTATAGCCTTGGTCAAAAGGCTCTTAGCATCTGTGTGTGTGTGTGTGTGTGTGTGTGTGTGTGTCTGCTCTGTCTCCCATAAACAGGTGATAAATTAAAAGCAGAATGCCATTGGGCAGCCATTTTGAAGAAGACATTTAAGGAATGAGGACACCTCAATAGAAAGAGGAGGATGAGGAGGAACCCTGTGTCAGAAGGAGTTGCATGTAGCGTTTATTAGGGAATTTTGGTGGACTGTCTGTCTTCAGTACTCATGCATTCAGGTACCACCAACATAGGTGGTGTTGCATCTGTATAAATAGCATAAATAATTTTTCAGTCCTGTTTATCTTGTAAATACCTGTAAATGTTACAACTGGCAGAAAGATGTGTGTCATTTTCTCTGAGCGGTTTTCTCCTGGTTTTTACTGTGGTTAGGGAGCTAGGGTAGAACGGTGTACCTTTGTTTGCTTTTGTTTTTTAGGGTAGTTTCGCTAGCACTGAAAGAAGAGGAATTTTTGGTTGTTTTTTCAACTTTACAAACCCCCGGAGAACGGGCTTGGTTATAGGGTTGCTCTAATAAAAATGAAATGGAAAAAAAGAGGAAAATCTTGTAATCGGGTTTTGATTTCTTCCCGACTGAGTCAGTTGTCCTCATTCCATGTGTTACGACCAAACCCTACAATAAAGTTACTCAGGCTTTGGCTTGGTCTGCCTATAAATGTAAATAATAACCCTGGGGATGTTTTCTCGTGGTGCACACACACAGATCCCCACCTCCAGGCATCTTCAGGATTCTCCTTGCAGTGGAATATATTTGCCTTAATCTGTGACGAGAGGGGGGAAATGTATTTCATATCCCTGCACAATTTGGAGAATTTATTTCCCATCAGATTGGGGCAGTTTAACACAACAAAAAAATGATGCATGAACTTTTTCGACAGTGCTGGAAAGGGACAGAGGGATCCTGCTGTGAGTTTTGACGCGCCACAGTTCTCCAAACCGCTATGCTGTGATGCAAAGGAAGTCCCACTTTTGCGACGGACGCTTCTTGCCTGGCCGCTGCTTTTCGCACCCGATGGTTTTGCTGCCCTCCAGCGTGACGTCGCTGCGGCACCAAAGAAATGGAGGCCATGCTCGTCCTGTCAGCTATCGCTTCCCTCCGCTATTTGAACTTACTCGCCTCCGGTACCAAATTATCCACTAGTTTCCAGCTTTACCCCAAATTTACCTCAAAGTAAATCACTCCGGTGGACGGAATGAAAACTTGAGCTGCAATGTCAGTAGGATCCTTCACCGGAGAAAGAACAGGCACCCGAAGCTACGGCAGTGGAAAAATTCCAGCACTTTCCCCCGAATTTATTATTCCTGCTCTCTCCTCAGATGCCTGCAGGTAGTGAAAAGATTAATTTGGAGTAGTTATTTAAATATTTATTTTTCTCCTCTTAAAAAAAAGCCACCAAGATCACAGAAAGGGGATTAGACTGGAAATGTAATCAGAGTTTTTTGGATTTTTTTTTTTTTACTGAGCAAACAGTCTCTGCAATGGCGAGTATTTTACTTAATGACTTTTAAAAGTGCCCACACTGCAGATTAGTATTCTGCCCTGACCTAACTTTGCTACGAATGGTCAATGATAACTTAATGCAAAACCTACGCCAGTAAATACACAAATAAAAAATCTCACTGGATTACCATCCTATTAAATCAGACCTAAAGCTGGTTTGGACTCTGATTTTAGAAATGATAAATGGTCTTGTATTTCATAACTAATGGGGCCTTTGATCTGAATTGTGAATGAATGTGCGATTATTGATTCAGTTGCCTGTCTGAGACCCCGATGAGGGCTTGACTTTAACTACTTTGCGGTAACTAGCAGGTGTCACTCTGGTTAGAGGGGTTAGTCTGCTCCGTATTAATGTAAATAGTTTGCATGTTTAGGAATGAAGGAGTGAGTGGGTTGGTAGCATTGCTTCCTTTGAGGCAACAAAACATTAAAGGATTTTGGGCAGCAGTGTTTCCTGGCTGAAAAAATAACCGATCTTGTATTCTGCAGCTTAAACCACCTCCCGACAGCACCGCTCATGAGGGGTAATGTTATCCTGATGACGACATGAGCTCTGCGAGCTCCACCTGTCGCGTTCCTTAGGGTTACTGCGTGCGTATAAATAATTCAAATGTTATTTTTACAAATAGCATAAATACATAAATTTATTTTAAAATTTCTTTCCGAATGCTAAAAAGTGTTTTGCAGAAAAAAAATACTGCTCAATAAAACAATTTGAAAAAGAGCATTAATTTGATGTTGCTGTCACCACTCCAGTCAGCACACAGCACACGTGCTGTACACACGCTTCAGCCTCTCTCTTGCACACATGCATTAGTGATACATGGATAATAAAGTTTGGTGACTTTTTTATGTCTTTTTTGTCCACTTAACAATGACCTCTGCATCAGTCTCTGTGGCCTCCGCCTGTCAGACAACACCAGCAATACTTATGCACTAAATACGAAAAAGGTGGTTAAATAATGAGTTTTCACTTTTTATCTTTCCAAAAGTACACCTTTTCGACCTTTTCGGTGGCTCTTAAGAAAATCGGTCGGTTGGTTTGAACAGTGTGTTCGCTAGATGCGACGTGGTTGTATGCAAAATCAAGTTACTGCATTTACATGAAATCAAAGGTGTCGCTTCATAGCCGGGCACCCGGTGGTTCTGGAATCGGTTTTGGACCACCGCAACTCTGATCTGGATTAGGCATTCGACAATAACGGATGGATGGATGAAGGTTTGCCTTCGATGTGAGGCTGCATTTGTACACAGTGAATGTCAGCTGCGGTGCGCAATACTTACCTCCTATGGAGGTGGGGTCTTAAAACATGCATTAGAAATTGATTTTATAAAAAAAATAACTACCTTTTCAAAGGCATTATAGTTGAAGAGAGGATGCCCATGTTGTACTTTGTCTGGTCTAACCACTACACCCCCACTGGCCCTGTTAGCGCTGTCACTTCTCTGCTGGTCCTCACGTTCACAATAAATGTCTCCCTGTGCAGCTTTGTGAGCTGTTAGCATTCAGGCTTTACTTGCGACTAAGCCTAAACTTCATTTTATTAGATGCATATTTTACAGCAGATTATCTCCCTGTTTCCACGTTTCCGCACAGGCGCTAGCGTGTACGGATCACTTCTTCTCTGATGAACTTGTGCGTGTTTCTGTGAGTCTGACGCCCACAGAGAGTGGCTCTGTTGCCAAATAAACTTCATAAACGGGTCCAAAAAGGGAGCGTGGGCCTTGTCACTTTAACCACGAGCTGCCCCTAACGGTCATAGTGTCCCTTTAAAGTGAGTTCTTGTGTTTTTTAGAGGGAGAGAGTCAAACACTTTCAGAATTGGGCACAAATATCCAAGGTTAATTTTCAGAGGAGGCTGTGCTGCCCAGATAAGACCATCCCTGCAAATGAGTTTTGCCTGCCTGGATTACAGTTAAATATATGCAGCTTCCCTTATCCTTCCGCAAGCTCCTCTGAAGTGGCATAATTAACTTGCGTACATAAAATGTGCACATTTTCTGCTCGGTTGTAACCACTCCTTATTCCAGCGCTTTCATTTTTTGACCACTTTCAAAACGGCGGTTTCCTGCTGGCTCCGTGCCAAGTGTCCAAATCCCACTAAAAATCAAATGTGCACAAATCTCTGCCTCTTTACAAGCGTGTTCTAAATAAACAAGTGGCAAATTAAGCGCTGTGCACGTGTTGCGTTGAACAGGAGAAATTAAAGCAGCGGGGTATCGCGTGAAGAAGGAACGTCAAACGTAAAATATAAATGGAATAAAAGCAATGGAAAGAATGCAAAGAATGAAAGGTGAAATTCCCACATTTTTAAATCTTTGCTAAAAATTTTGCAATTTGCAAGTTTTCTTTTTGTAGTCGGAAGCTGTTATTTGGTGCATTAAAACTTTTTTGCTGTATTTTATATAAATGAGGGTTGCAGTAAATGAAGGTGAAGGCTGCAATGGCATAGAATAGGAACGGCAAAGTGAAGAGGAGCAGACTGAAGAGTTTGAGATGAAGAATTCCAAGAAAACGAAACTGAGAGGGGAAAGGACAGTTAGCACAATGGATGCATGTTGGCAGCAATTTCTCATAAACAGCCCCCTTATTTAGGGCCCATTTTTCATAAATTTAGGGATCACTTATGACCATTTAGAGTTCAGCTGAGAAAATCTGGCTTAATTTCTCCAGGAACAGCTTAACTTTTACACTTTGAACTTTACCCGGCGTGTTTAATTGTGCTACGTGGTGTGGCACCAACTGGTGCAAGAGCAGAAGCTGCAAATGTGGAGAACTTAAGGTGGTGCCTCTGGACTTCCAGTACATTTATAGAAATACTGAACTTCAAAAAAATTTATTTGGCGGGTACAGTAGAAGGGCTTTGTTACAATAGTTGAGGTTCAGTGTAAGTCTTTGCATAAGCAGGCACCTAAAAAACAGCAGGAGTGATCCATTTGGGCAGAGCAAATTGTGTGACATTAATTATTCAAAATGTCATACCATTTTTTTTTTCTTTTCCTTTTTTCTTAAAACCCGGTCATTATTTTGGATTGGTGGTTTAAATGCTGGTTTCCGCTGCACCCGTATCGCACTGTGACTACTTCTGGCTGTACCTGGAACTTCGGCATGAATTTAATTGCCGTGCAGAAGCGCTCCTTGAAGACTGCGTTTTTCTCTGACAGTTTAGGTGGGAGGACCTATTTTTGCAACTCCGTAATCCGTCTCACGGTTTGCTGCCCGTCCTGTTTTGACAGTGAATCTCTGAACCCTGTTGAGGATCTTTAACTTTCTAAATTTCAGTTGTTTCTAACAATTTTCAAAATATTAGATTAAAAAAAACTTTCTTTAAAAAACTTTCCGAAAAAATTGCATGGATCTCAGGAACCGGCATATTCCCAACTAGACTAAATTTACGCAGACACTTTATTATTATTATTACTTCCTATATGCTAACACTTTAATAAAAGCATTACTCACCACCACACACAAAAACAATTAAAAATCATATTGTTCCAATTCTCAACCTGGCCTGATGTTTTTCTGCGCATATCTGTCTGAGAAGGCATAAATACACCTCTCATTTGATTTGTGAATATTTGAAATATGAGTTTTCACATTTGTAAATTCATTCAGTTCATATGTTTAAATATGATCCATAATCTATAATTTTGCACAAAGTAGAATTCCTGTTCACAAATTTTTGAAAATTTTTGGTCTGAGCCCCATTTTCAACTGGTGTTTGCGTTACTCTTGGTAATAGTGTAATATTGTCTGTATTCTCTTCACTAAACGTATACATAGGCATATATATATTTATTCACATAATTTGGGGTGTCTTGGATCTTGCTATGAGTTATAATTTTGTCCTTAAGAAATAAATATGTGTATAAATGTGCACCTAAAGGATGGATTTATAGGAATCAATTAGGTTTTTAAACTGAGAAAGAAGTGAATAAGAAAATCTTTGTTTTCCCATCCAATCATCTATATTGTCAGGACGCTGACGGAGACGAGGTAAAGGACCCACGTGCGAAGATGACACAAGTGAATGGATTACACTAGACAGGTTTATTGTAACACACAGCACAGGGATAACACACGGTAACCATGAGAAGTTACAGATGAGATCCCGTGCTGGAGCTGTCTGGCCCCACGCCTTTTATCTCTGAGCTAATGGGTTGATCTGGTGCAGCTGCGATGGGCAGGCGGGCTGTCCCTAGCCAGTTCCTGACCGTACCCCCTCCCCTAGGGGCAGCTCCGGACGCACGCACTTGAGGAGGGTGGCCCCTGGGATGTGGGGCCGGGTGATCAGGGTGCAGTCTGTGGAAGTCTGTGATCAGCGACGGGTCCAGGATGTCGCATGCAGGTACCCAGGACTGTTCCCCTGGCCCATAACCCTCCCAGTCCACCAGGTAGAACAGATGCCCCTGCCGGCACCTGGAGAACTGTCCACCACAACCCAGTGGCGGCGGCAGGGACGGCCACAATCTGTCGCATTGCGAGGAGGGTTAGTAGTATGGCTTCAGGAGGGAGACATGGAATGTGGGGCAGACTCTGTAGTGGGAAGGCAGCTGGAGGCAGTAAGAGACTGGGGAGACACGTTTGAGTATCCAGAATGGGCGTATATATCATGGGCTGAGCTTCCTCAAGAGTAGCCTCAGTTTGAGGTCCCTCATAGATAGCCAAACCCTCTGTCCTACCCAAAAGGAGACCTGTCTCCGTTTCCTGTCAGCGTGGCGTTTCTGCGACTGAACCGTCCCCCCTCCCCGGATGGTGGATGTGTGCCAGCTGCCAAACCTGCCCACTCTTTTAGTACCCCTCATCCACCGCCGGGATGTTGCTCAGGGTTGGGTCCCAAGGAAACGGGGGGGTTGGTAACCTAAAACACACTGGAAAGGAGTCAGGTTGGTGGATGAATGTACCAAAGAGTTCTGAGCATACTCGGCCCAGGGCAGAAAGCGGCTCCAGTCAGCCTGGTGTTGGCTGCAGTAACTCTGGAGGTGACGGCTGATTTCTCCTTGTCCGTTAGCCTGAGGATGGTAACCCAAGGTCAGATTGACCTTAACCCCTAGCCTTTCCCAGAAGGCTTTCCAGACCGCCAACATAAACTGTGGTCCTCGGTCTGACACAATCTCCTCGGGAAGTCCAAAGAGCCAGAATCACATGAAGAAAAGCTAACCCGGCTGTCTCCATAGCTGTGGGAAGGCCCTTCAAGGGAACTAGGTGGCAGGCCTTAGAGAACCGGTCGATCACCACCAGAATGGTGGTGTCACCTCCGGACACAGACAGGTCAGTAAGGAAGTCCAGCATGATGTGGGACCAGGGCCAATTGGGGATGGGCAGTGATTCCAGCTCTCCAGCTGGGAGTTGCCTGGGCACCTTGAACTGAGCACAGACGTCACAAGTGGCCACGAAGCGTGCAATGTCTTCCCTCATGGTGGGCCACTAGAACTGCTGCTGGATCTGGTGAAGGGTCCTCCATACCCCTGGGTGGCCAGTGGATGGGTAGTCATGCACCCAGTGAAGCAGGGTGGATCGCAGGGAGGCCAGGACATACTCCTTGTCTCTTAGCCTGTCTTGTGGACCTGAGTCAGCCTGCTGGGCATCCCAGAGGTCTTCCCAGAACCTCCACCTGACTGGGGTGACAAAGCACAATGCCAGGAGGGTCACTGTTGGTTCAAGTGGGTCACAGTCCTTTTCATGGAGTCGGGATAGGGCATCAGCCTTCTTATTCTTGGAGCCCGGCCTGTAGGAAACAGTGAAGCGAAAACGAGAAAAAAACAGGGCCTACCGGGCCTGACAAGGGTTTAATCTTTAAGCTGTCTGCAAGGACTGGAGGTTTTTACCATTGGCTGGAGGGGGCAGCATTACCTTTTGTGGTCTGTAAGCACCACAGATGCCTCCATTCCTCAAGAGTGAGCTTGATGGCCAAGAGCTCGCGATTGCCCACATCGTAGTTCTGTTTCACTGGGGAGAGTTTCTTGGAAAAAAATGTACACAAGTGTGTCCGAGAGGGAGAGCCATGTTATTGGGAGAGCACCGCCCCTACCCCGACTATAGAGGCGTCTACTTTGACTACAAACTGTTGGGTTGGGTCCGGATGTCTCAGCACAGGTGTGGTGGTAAAACTTTTCTTCAAGTCCCCAAAAGCTAAGACTGCTGTGTCAGTCCATTGCAGGTGCTTTGGGCTCCTGCGCAGTAGAGCGGTCAGAGGGGCAGCGATGGTGCTAAAGTTCTGTATAAAGCGGCGGTAAAAATGAGCAAACCCCAGAAACTGTTGCAACTCCTTGACCGTCAGGGACTTGGGCCAGACTAACACTGCTTCGACTTTCCCTGGGTCCATTTGTACTCCTTGTGAACTTAGGGTGAAACCCAGGAAAGAAACCTCCGACAGAACGGGAAAAAACTAGAATGTCATCCAGGTAAACTAAGACAAAGTGATTCACAAACTCTCCCAGGACATGATTCACAAAGGCCTGAAATACGGAGGGAGCGTTAGCCAGGCCAAAAGGCATAACAAGATACTTGTAGTGACCAGTTGCCGTACTGAATGCTGTCCTCCACTCATCGCCAGCGAGGATGCGGATTTGATTATACACACTGCGCAGGTCCAGCTTTGTAAAAATAGTGGCCCCATGGACCTGCTGCAATGCTGCCATGATTAGCGGGAGTGGATGTGAGTAGGGAACAGTCACTGCATTGAGCCCCCTGTAATCAATGCATGGCTGCAGGCCGCCATCCTTCTTCTCCACAAAGAAGAACCCGGCGGCTGCTGGTGAGGTAGATGGGTGGATGATGCCTGCTGCCAAGGCCTCTGAAATGTAGGTCTCCATGGCTTTCTACTCAGTGAGGGAAAGTGGATAAATATGTCCCTGTGGGAGTGTTCTCCCAGGCAAGAGATCTATGTCACAATCCCATGCTCTTTGAGGAGGCAATGAGGCTGCCTTGCCTTTGTTGAACACCTCCACCAGGTCTTGATACTCTGGAGGTATCGCCACTGGCTTGTTTGCACCAGAACACTCTATGAATGTTGCCCACATAGGGAGACACAAACACCTGGTTTGACACCGGGGTCCCAGTGCTCCAGAACACCGGGTCAGGCACTGCCAATCCAGGGTGCCCTAGGATGATTGGGCTCTCCTCAGAGTTGATTAAATAAAAAGAAATTTGCTCTCGGTGTACCAGGCCCACTTGTACCCCAATAAGGTATGTTGTGTCCTCCACCACCCCTTTTCCTAATGGTTGCCCATTCAGGGAACTGATACGAAGTGGTTTCTGGCAAGGCTGTGTTGGTACACTGGCGGAGGTTGCCCACACAATGTCCATGAAATTGCCCGCTGCTCCTGAATCCACCAGTGCCTGGGCATCGATTACTTGCTCTCCCCAATATAATCTCACGGGCAGAAGCAACTGTGAGGTACTTTTCAGGGGGCCACTCACCACACCAAGAGATACCCCAGCTGCTTATCTGGACAGGTGGTCGGAGCAAACTTGGGTTGCCTGGCAGCAGCGTCTGCTGAATCCCTCCTGGATCTGATGTCGACGCTCTGCAGGAGCAAAACGTCATTTTCCGAGCTCCTGTGACTCATCCTGAAGAAAGGGGGGGCGCGCGTGAGTCGGGAGTTGACCCTTGCACTTCTCCGGAGAGCCGTCATAACAGAGAGGTGTGGCTGAATGAAGATCTGTGAGGGGGGCATTTCGGACATGAGTTTACTGTGGCATGTTTACTCCGATATTCGGGGTCCGGGACTGAAGGACTTGCAGCACTCTGTCCATTGACTCGGAGAGCCGGGTTAGTGTTTGCTCATGGGATCCGAGGATCAAGCCTTGGACAAAGACAGCTGTCTGAAGGTCTCTGACATCCGCTAGGGCGCCATGTTAGACGGGATCTTCTGTCAGGATGCTGATGGGGACGGGATAAGGGACCCAATTACAGACATGACACAAGGGACTGGGTTCATAGGGACAAAGATGCTTAACATGGAAAAAGGAAGCACAGGGAAACCACGCAGTAACCATGAGAAGCTACGGATGAGATCCTGTGCTGGTGGTGTCCGGCCCTGTACCTTTTATCTCTGTGCTAATGGGTTGAGCCGGTGCAGCTGCGATGGGTAGGCAGGCTGTCCCTAGCTAGTTTCTGACATATATCACTTGATCAGTGCTTGTTGATAGATGCATGCACTTGTACCTAAAGTGACAACCCTTTTGTCCCAACCCCTTGAGTCTGCACTGCACTGGAACTTAAGAAATATAATAAAAACACACCTTTAAAAAGTCTCTGCCCGGTGTGCTTTAATGGCAACATTTCATTATACCAATCTAATAGTTTTGTTTACACAGACAAAGCAGACAAAAAATTGGTTATGAGACCTTTTAAAGTTTGCTTCCAAAACATCAGGAAGCTACCATCCTGGTGTTTATCTCTAGTTATCATTATTCATCTGCTGTCAAAAGAAAATAATGGCACTAAATGAACACTGTGCTAAGTTACCAGCAAATATGCACCCATCCATTCTGCAGAACAATGTTAACCCAGACTTAGTCGTCAGTTCACCTGAAACACATCTTTGGACTGTAGCAGGGAGCACATTCAAACAAAGTAGACTGAATCCCACACCTGAGACAGCAGCTATACCTGCTGAACCTGGGCCCTGACCTCTGCAGCTGGTTTATGCCACCACAGGTCCGATCAGTCAAAATTGTAAAGGCCGTGACACCTGATGGGTTGCTTTGCTGTCAGTAGACATTCTGGAAAAGTGCCACCGTCCTTAGCCCGAGTTGGTTCTCCTCATACAGGCAGGTGCGATTTAAACTGAAAGGATGGCACCATGGGTGGTTCAGTGTCTAGCAGACCAAAGAAGCCCGACTTCTATCAAAACTTAGGCACTCACTTTGGGTCGCAGTTATTTACTGCTTTTTGGTTCACAACGTGGGCATCTGTGTGAAAAACGAACTTCATTCAGACAGCCTAATTTTGACAGCTTTGTGTCTCTTTCCATATTCAGTGAACAGACCCCCCCCCACGAAGATCACCCACAACTCCACTTTTCCACTCGCTGCAAAATACCACAACAGCTTGTTGGTAATTGATCAGACAAGTGAACTGTAAAATATTAATTTTCCACCTCAACAGTCAGATAAATCTCCTGGGGGGAAAGAATGAATAATATTGGAAAATACTGCTTATGTGCATTCTGGTTACAGTAAGAACTGCGCTGCAGCAGATAAGCGGCGCTCCGTGTTAGTGTGATGGTGAGAAGTGAGCGGCTGACAAGTGTTCCCCACTCTCCTCAAGCCCAATACTCCTAGACCCCAGCAGCAGTAACAGATTTATTACAAAAACTGCTTTCATCATCCACTTGGATGTTATCTGTGGGTCCTTCCTTAGGTCGCAGCAGTGGCTGTGTCTGCTCCCCTTGAGGAAGTGAAAATCTGAATATTTTTAGTCTGCTCTTGGTATCGCGATGCAGCATCTAGATACAATAAAGGGTTAACATATACAATTTGCCTTCCTTCTGCCTGGTTCATATAACACACACAGTGCCAAATACCAGGAGCTTGGTTTATAAAGGGGATCCTAATGCCCATCTAACCCGTCCTAACTCCCCGCACGCTTATAATCCGCTACACACAGGCTATCTTATTAAAACTAGCGTCAACCAACTATCATGCCAACCATGGCATGGCGCAGCAATGGCGCGTCATCTCATCGGGGTTATCAAGTGGGCACCTTCCTTCGTCGGCGTTTCGTCGAGTTAGGCCCATGACACCTCCAGAAGGCTCAACCACGGCTCCGGCGTCCCGGAGCTGCTCCCCTCCGTTACCGCGCGCACCACTGCGCCACCCCTCCGCTTCTCACATTACCGACCCTTTACCTCAGCGTCCTCACCCTCACCGCTCTTTCTACCCGCCGACTCAAAGGAAGAAGCCCCTTGCCACCTACTTTACTTTATCACACTTCTCACCAACTACCCCGCCTGCTAACAGCTAACCGCCATCACACCTATTCGCTAACAACTATACGCTAATACACTAGCCGCCATGACACCTACGTGCTAATGCTTCGCCGGCACCCACCTGCTCATCGCTTCGCCGCCCCGCTACCATCCGCGTTGGTCCTCTTATTCCAAATCCAGAGACTTCCTTGCTCCGCAGCCTGTGACAATTCCTTCACCACCCGTTGCAACTTCCGCCCCCGAATACCGAGTTCGCGAAACAAATTTAAAGTGGATCGGGCTATAAACCTACGGAAACCGACCTCAATTGGCCTCACCTTCGCGTTCCAGCCCCGCCCCCCTACTTCCGCCGCTAACTCGCTATATCTAAGCTTCTTCCTCTCATGAGCATCGTCCACCGATCCTTCCCACGGAACCGTAAGTTCTATAAAGTACACCACCCGTTGGCTTGCTGACCACAGCACCATATCTGGTCTCAAGCTTGTACTAATTATTTACTGGGGCACCACTAATCTTCCTCCCAGGTCAACCTGCATCTCCCAGTCTCTAGCCCCCCTTGCTACACCTACCTCCTTCCTACCTCTGCATCCACTCCTCCCCCTTCCCTAACAAACTGTACCACTGTACCTTCCACCTCCTGCCCTGAGCATACCTGCCTCCTCCAATCTTCAATGGCTGCAGCCAGGCACCTTAGCACCTGGTTATGCCTCCATGTAAACCTACCCAATCCCAAACTAATCTTACAACCTACTAAAATGTGTTTCAGCGTCCCAACCTCCGAGCACAGAGTACAAGCGGAGTCCTCACCCCCCCACTGCTTCAGGTTCTGAGGTGATGGCAGCACATCATAAACCGCTCCTAGTAGGAACCTTATTTGATATGCATCCATCTTCTACAGTTCCCTCCAGCTCAGCCTCCTCCTCTCCACCCCATCCCAATTTACCCACTGTCCCTGCTTCCCCTGTGAGACTGCCCTGACACACCTCTTTCTTTCTTCCTGCCGACACACCTGCCCTAGCACCAGCCTCCGTCTCTCTATCGGGCCTGCCTTGCTCCACATAGGGTCTCCTATCCGGTACCCGAGACCTTCCCGTCCCTGCTGTACCTTCCCGACCATTTCCAACTGCCTCAAGTCTGCTTTCGCTTCCTTTACCGCCTGCCTTGCATCCCATTTCCTACCTGTTACTATCCTAGGAACCAAGCCTCTTACAACCTCATCCTTACTACCTGACAGCTGCAATTCTAATCGCACCTTCGCACATTTATATTCCTCTGTTAAGCTTGAGAGCGGCAGCTGCAGGACTCCTTGCCCATACAGAGCCACATTGCTTAGACACCGAGGAACCCCCAGCCACTTTCTAATATCGAAGCTAATCAGCCTCTCCAGCTTCTCCACCTTTGTGACTGATACCTCATACATAGTTAGTGGCCACATTACCCTTGGGAATAGGCCAAACTGCAAGCACCAGAGCTTGCGTTTACCCGGCAGCCCTGACTTCTCCATTCTCTTTAACCCATCTACTACACTTTCCTTAAGCTCCTCCACCTGATCCACATCAGTCAACTCCCTAGTGTACCACCTCCCTAAACTCTTTACCGGCTTCTCTATTACTGATGGGATCTCTTCACCATCCACCAGAAAACTAACTTTCTCTAGCTTCCCTTTAACTAGTGAGATGCTCCAGGACTTTGCTGGTTTAATCCTCAAACCAGCCCACTTGAGGTTCTCGTCCAGCTTTCCCAACAGCCGCCTTGCACAGGCCGCTGTTGTGGTCACCAGCGTCATGTCATCCATATATGGCCTAACTGGGAGAAGACGAAGCCCATCTGGCCGTCTTTCTCCACCCACCACCCAACCGGATGCCCTAATTACCAACTCCAACACCATAGTGAATGCTGGCGGGGAAATGGTGCAGCCTGCCATAATCCCCATTCCCAGCCTCTGCCAGGCTGTTGTGTAACCTGCCGTGGTGAAACACATCCTAATGTCCCGAAAGTACTCCTTCACCAAGCCAGCTATCTGGCTTGGTACTCTAAAAAAGTCAAATGCACCCCAGCTAAGACTGTGTGGCACAGAGCCAAAGGCATTTGCTAGATCTAAGAACACCACATGCAAGTCTCTTTTCTCCCGCTTGGCTTCCTGAATCTGATGCCAGATCACACTAGTATGTTCTAAGCATCCCGAGAAACCTGGGACCCCCGCCTTCTGAACTGATGTATCGATTAGCTTATTTTTCAATAAGTAATCTGACAGCCTCTGTGTCACCACGCTAAAGAATATCTTACCTTCGACATCTAACAGACATATCGGCTTAAACTGCCCTATCTCTCTAGATACCTTCTCCTTTGGTAGAAATAATCCCCCTGCCCTACGCCAGGCCTTTGGAATAACCTGCTTCTTCCACACTATCCTAAATAGCCTCCACAAAAACCTGAGTACATCCGGCGCACTTTTATAAACCCGGTAGGGGACCCCATTCAGCCCTGGGGCAGATGAGGCCTTTGCACGCTTTACCACCTCCTGCACCTCACTCCACTTCGGTGGACTAACATCCACTTCAGAAACTATTTTTCCCAATGGTGGCATATCTACTGGGAGGCCCCTCTCCCCTGTGTAAAAAGACCCATTAAAACAGGAATTAGAAAAAAGGGAAATTGTTTTAAAAACCCACAATATCTTTTTTTGTTTTTGATTATGCCCTAAATCTTATTTTAATGGTATTAGTGTAGTCTATGCAGAGGGTTGATTAAATACAAAGTAAGATTTTAGCTCATTATCTGTAAAAGTAATAAAAATGTAATCTTTAGTGATTCATACAGGCTGGACCTGGTTCTGGATTATATAGACATAATCTGGTATGGCTCATGCAGCTGTTCCATCTCTGTCCACCTGAGGCCTTCTGGTCTTTAATGTAGAAACTGGGCAACAAGGTTCCTCAAAAACTTTCCAAATTCTGATAAATAGTTCAAGTTTCTCAGTTTGGCAGACATTTCTTCAAGGTATCTTGAAAGTTTTGGTGTACATGGTTGGGTTAGGTTTAGGATTAGGGTTCAGGTTAGAGAGGGTTGAGTCACCCTAATCTAGCAGAAGTGGGTCTGGATTAGGGGTTAGGGTTAGATTTAGGATTAGAGTTAGAATGATATGGTGAAAAATTGAATATTAGCATAAAAGTAAATGTTTGTCAGGCTATGTATGTATAACAATAAAGAATTTTTTTTTAAAGATTAAAATATACACTTTAAAATTGTGATATATCTTCCCATATTTGATGGATTTGACCTTTGTTAATTCCTCTCTTTTACCAGGATTTTCTTCATTTCAGATGAATTTAGTTTATTTTAATTGCTACCCAACTTCCAGCTAAAAAATGTGTGCCTCCTGTATTAATGGAACATAAATTGTGAGCTTCAGCAATATGCCCTGGTGTCTTTAATTCTCTCCTGAAATTCAAAATGCAATACTTACTATAGATTGCTGATAGTGAGCAGAACACAAGCCAACAGAGCTGCTCAGAGCAGTAAAGGCACCTATTTTTATGCACTTCAAGCACTAAATAGAGGCTAAGTTTTGTTTTGTTTTAAAGTGGGGGATCTTTTTAAAGCCGGGACCTGTACACTGGGGTATCGTGCTCGTACTTCCGTAATATATAAATTGGCTGTGACAAGTGTTATAAGCACAGGGTCCGTGTCCGCAGCACCCCGGCTACAGTCTGCAGACATCCGAAGACTCCTGCAGACAGTTTTCATGGAAACAGGAGGCTCAGAACCCAGCTGGAGCTCCGCTCACAGTTTGCCTGCTGTCACTCCTGGTGCCCACACTGCTCCGTCATCACTGCTTTATTCGGATGTCAGTTAGGAGAGTAATAACATCAGAGCATAACAGCCATGCTCTACCTCAGTTAGCATTTGCAAAAATTCAAGTTCTCAACAGGTTGGACTCTCAAATTCAGACCCTAGGGCCAACTGAAAAGCCAAACCCGTCAATTCTCCTTCATTGTCTCTTTCAAACAGGGCCTTTGGTTGGGTTTCATTGCCCACTTGGCCTAGTTGCTTCATAAAGAGCTTCTCACCTGAACTGCCTGTCAACCCGGAAGATGGCAGTACGGCCGTATCTCCTCCATACCAGAACCACTGACCTTTCCGGCAAAAGAATGGCTTCAAACCCATTCCGTGCTATGCATCGCATTCCTGCTGACACATCACAGCCCGGGCAGCAGAGGTCCATATCGCTCTTTATGTTAACAGACCGCAGCTCCCCACATCTATCCCTCTCCAGCAGCATCACAGCTGAAGATTGATGGGACGCCCACGCAGGGAGCAGGAGGAGTTGCTATTACACTTTAAATGTTTAAGGCTGAAAATGACCTGTGAAGCTGGTAGAGCGGGACTCCGTCTTTGTGGACAGCAGGGCAGCAGGTGAGTGCCACGGTACTCATCCACAAAGTCCCTCCACCACAATCACTGGTGTGAAAATGCCAGTCGGTCCTCCCTGGCAATCCATTACATGCATTTTCACGACTCACGCTCATTACCAGCCAGAGTTGGAAGCCGTCTTCCATCACTTTGCCCATTAAGAGGAGTTTATATGAAGAAATGCCAACCTGTACTGCATCTAAATGCTTTTTAGAAGCACCCTGCATGGCCCAACTCTCAGCTAAAAGTAAAATGCCAAGGGTTAATACAACCCTTCTGGCTGCCACATGAGTACAGGGCTTGCTGGGGAGTAACAAGGAGTCTTCACACTTGTTTTTTTATTCTATTTTCAATTCATTAAATTGCTGACAAGCTCAACCTCTTATGGAAAATTGCTTCCCAGGATAGTGGTGACAGCTGCAGGAGTCAGTCTCACGCCTGCAGGTGCGCCATCGCTTTGGTGGAGAAGAGGCCTGGGAGCGTGGTTTCCGATGGACTGCGGAGGATTTTGTATACACGGTAAACCTATTTAAGTTTGTTCTCCACACTATGCATACGCAACATTTTCAGGCCTTTTTTAAAGCCCGCCTGGATCTCACAGCTTAAACTTTGAGGATCTCCTATTTTATTTTTATTTTTTTCTGTTTATCACATGTCAACAAATGCCAGCTTGTTCACCTAGCACCTACTCTGTGCTTTCACAAGTCTGGCAGTCTTGACAAACACTAAGCATTCTATGGAATGCATAAAAAAATGAACAGAAAATACAAAAATCAATATAGCAAGATAATGGCTGCCTGTTTATACACATCTCATAACACAATGCAACATTTTGCAATATTTTACTTGTCCATATAAGGCAAGCATGTACTGTATGTCTATAAATTTCACAATGTGTGCAGTTTTCCTTCTATAGAATATTTTTTGAAGTTTTTGCCTGTAGTTGAGAGAACTTTTCTGTGCCACAGCCACGTGTGTGTATAAATCACTGTCCAGGTGAAATGTAATGAGAACAGAGCTGATATCACCCGAGAGCTTTACTTCCTCATACTTGTGTGACATGGGGTGTCTTCATCAGAATGGGACAAACTGTAGCCATGAAGGATGACCTCAGTCAGCAGTGATGTTCAGATACACAGTGACATTCAGATGATCTTCAGTGGGTATCAGGGCCCTAATGTGTGTCAGGACGACACTCCCCACACCATCACGTTGCAACCACCGGCCTGTACTGTTGACACCAAACAGAATGCCTCCATGGACACGTGTTGCTTGTGCCAAATTCTGATCCTTCCATCAGCAGAGTGCAAAAGGAACCTGGAGTCATCTGATCTGGAAAGTTTGTTTCACTCCTCAGTTTTCCAGTTATGATGCTCCTGTGTTTACTGAAGATGCTCTTGTTCTTCGTTTCCAACATTGGCACCCAACACAGTCTTTGACTATTCCAGCCCACTTGAGGGAAAGTCCAGTAAGTGTTGCCTTCTGAGATAAAGTTCTGCACACCAGTGTTGAATTCAGATGTCATTGGCCTGCTTGTGACTCGTCTGTTTCTTTGATTCTCTCAAAAGGTTGTGTGTCAAAATCCCAGGATGACAGCCGTGTGGCAGACGCTACACTGGCACTCCCAACACCAGCTTTCATGCCACGTTTAGAGTCAATAAGGTCACTCATTTTGGCCTTTCCAGCTGAATACTGACTGATGCTGGAAACACCTATCTGCCCGATTTATACCCACACCGCAGTCATGTGATGTAAGGCTTGTTGGAATGTACAATTAAGTTCAGGAATATGCTTACAATAAAATGATCCATTTTCTGTTAAAGGACTTTCAATAATCCAGGTATATGTGATACTGCTGTTGGGGTGCAGCAGGAAAAGGCAGGGCCATGGTTTGGGGGGGTGCAAGTGGGGGCTAAAAGGGAGTCAACATGGCAAAGTTAATGACTCCGATGGTGGTGGCAGCTGCCAGGTGGCTCTCTAATGTCACAAAGGACCTGATGACATTGTCTCTGCTGGAGCAGCACTGGAACCACAGGGTCTGACTGGCATCATCTGGCATCAAGCATGAGGTGGGAGTAAAGGATCCTCTTTTTGCCCAGTTAAGCATTTCTGAAAAAGAAAAAAAAAAAACACTGCCATTTCTCGATGTGGACTCAAAAGTCATAAGCAAAGTGAAAAATAAATGCAAGTGCAGGAACATCTGCACTTCATTTGAGTAGTAAGCACATTGTTACCCCATTTCTTACCATGGTTTAGCCTGCTTTTATGCAGTAAGGCTTTGAACCAGTTTAAGAAGAGGAATCAAGCCAGAGTGTTATTAGTCATAAATATCAACTTTAGTTTAATGGGAAAATGTTCAGTGCTGCCTCTCCTTACAATCTGTACTTACAGGGGCCCCTCCTAACCATAAATCTAATCCCATTTTTATCTCACAGCAACCTCTTATTTTGTACCCTGACATTTTGAGATTAATTCAACGATGATACGTTTGTGTAATTTTTGAGTCTTCTCTTCATTCCGGTTACAGGACTTAGATTATTCCATCCATAGTAAATTACAAATGGTTCTACTACTTTGTAGTGGATTACAAGTATTATTTTACTCGTCCCATGGACTCGAGCTAACCTGAGATGGCTATAGGTTACCTTCTGTTTATCAGCTGTTTTTGACCAAAATTTCCAAAACGCTTTATTTCGCTCATCCCAGAAGAATGCTTCACCGCGCCAGGAAAAGGATCAGACGAGGTTTGTGGTTCAGCGCTCAGTCCGACACCCCGGTCAGTGAATATTCAGTAAATGGAGAGAGAAACTTGCACTTTCGCTTCAAGCAGGGATTGCAGAAGATTACAGACCAAAAAGGAGAAATGTGGCAAAATGCGGTACTTGGCAGCACTTCTATTTTTGGTGTCACATGCACTGCAGCTGACTTTTTGGGGTGGTTTTTCCCAGGCAAAAATAATCCGTATTGTGTACTTCAAGCACACATGACAAGCGATGCCCTTGTGCTCAGTGCGATGTTCTGCTCCAGCTCCAGGAATCTTTATGAAAGAATGAATATGAATCACAAAGGTAGGTGCCTCCTTCACCCTTTGCCTGCTTGGCACTTAATCCAAAGATAATTTTGTCTGTTTGAAAACAATTTTCACGTCCACTGGCCACAACAAGTGATTTAACATCACAGCAAATTCAGTTTTCCTACCGGCATTAATAAACACAGCAGCAAAACTCCTACTTCAGAGGTAAAGCTGTTTATAATGCATCTGTGCATCAATAAATCTGTGGGCACATTTATGGTGGTGGATTAAACTTGATTAAATTTTAAGTAGTCTTCTTTCTAACTTTTCTTTAATAAATAACATTACAAGCAACAATCGATATATGGTGTCTTTGCATCACATTTTTCCCTCACGTAAAAACAGGCTCACAACAGAGGAGAAATTACAAAAGCTGTCACTTCCACTTTGCACCCACCAGTGCAAAAATAAAGGAAAAAAATGAGCAAAAATAGTACAAACACTCCACCGAAGTACATCCAAACCCCGCTAATACACCTGGAAGAAACCTGCTTCATTCTTTTCTTTCCCAAACAAGCTGCACGTCTGCGAATAACAAATCTGGATCAATCCGGGCAACGTGGCGCACAGTGATGTCCCTTTGTTGGAAGAACACCGCACTGTGACCAGTTTAACACCCTAATGATTCCCCGTGTTAACAGCACAGGTAACTGACAGGTGGGTGTGAAATCCAGACAGGTTTTATCAGACACAGTACATTAGCAAACTTTCTTTTGTTATGGTCTTTAAAAAGCACAAAAGCGCTGCAGTTATTTTTTTACACATATTTCCATGCAGAGGAAAGAACTTGGCATTGGTGTGGATGTGCAGGTATGCATATGAATGCTACTGCTACACCAGTAAATACCTGCGTACCCAGGTGACTGCTGAAGAACTACTCTATATGCCCAAGATAGACATAATCATAATGTACTGCATTTCAGATGCTCCAAGATAATAATCTTCTTTAAACTTGCAAAGAAGTGCAATGGAAGATGGTTTTTGTCAGCACACCATTCCGAAATTGCAGTGTGTGTCTTATGCTGGCCTGCAGTGGGGTGACTGTGCATTAGCAGTCAGTGAAAAGTCATTTATGAAAGACTTGACAGGTACGGTGTTGGGCTGGCATTGTCTCCCTTGCCGTGGGGGCAGGGTTCACTGAAGTTTGCCAGAGCCCTGTGGAGACTGTGGTCCCCTCAAGCTCTTCCCCAGACCTCCATCAGTGAGTAAAAGCATTCTGATGTCTTTGGTCACCTAAGCAGGTCTCTGCTCTGTCCATTCACTAGAGGGGCTGTAAAGAGTTTGACACCTGGAACAGACAATGGGCATCATATTTTGTCCATAGCGGATGCAGCGCCTGCCTACTTTGCACAGATTTACTCTGCTACTCTTATTAGGGGTGTATTGCTATGTTACATACACAGGTATACTTTTTTATAATGTATTCAGCTACAGTGCACAGACTAAGAAATGAATCTGGGTGAAAACAAAAATCCTCGTGTGTTCAAACATTTTTTAGAGCTCACCACAGAGTTTAAAACATATGGGGTCCCACTTTCTGATGAAAAATGACTTTGGGGAAGATGATAAGTTCTGGCGGACAGCGTTGCACCCAGGGTACTGTTACTCTGGTAAAAGTAAGAATTAGATTTAAAATTTTTAAAAGGTATTTACCATAAGAATAATGAACAAATCAAAACAAAGAGTAAATAACAATACTGTAAAAAGTTCAGTAATTCTTTGCTATTAAATTTCAAATTTTCTAGAAAAAAACAAATTTTCAATTAAAACCAAGGCAGTTGAACCACCTCCAAGGTGCAGAACCATTTGATAGATTTGTTCTGCCCTGCAAATGTAAAATGTTATGTGTGTCAAATGTGTAAATAAAGAGTGAAGTAAAAATAAACAGATTGCGAGCAGGTCAAACGTTGGAATTACCTGTTTGGGTCCCGTTAAAAAAAATGCTACGGCAGCTTAAAGAAATGCAGACTCCTTTTTCACGCAACAGCCTTTTTGTGTTGTACACCAATACCGCAGCCAGCTATAGGCCATTCGCGTCCCGTGCATACGTGATGCAGGCAGAAGAGTGACACATGCGAAGTCAAAGGGATTTCTGGCAACACAACTGCGCTCAGCACACAGTAACAGTCGTTCCGCACAACAAGGGCAAAGTAAAGTTTTGCATATGAAACACTATAGTCGCAGGTGGTTTGCTACAGTTAACTGTGCCTGGACACATTGGCATGTGCCAGCACTAATGCACGGCCAGTCAGTCAAGTCTTACATATTCAACATCATCCGAACATAAATAAAGATGCACATGATGTGACAAAGCAACATACTGTATATAATTTCAAAACAGCTTGACAAATGTGCATTGTAAGGATGGTATCATTGCAAGGACGGTTTCCCTCTCTGGCTGTTTTTCCAGCAGCATTTTGCACTTCCTGTCATTTCCCTCATTAATTACGAGGCTAATGGGGCGTTGCCGTGGTCACAGCTTGTCGAGCAGCACAGGCCGGAAGCCTCGGCTCTGTCACTTTTGCTCAGGACGCCTTGCGTCAGTGTGGAACCTACCCTGCAGCCATGGGAAAAGGGGGCACGAGGACCAGGATGGTTCCACGCAGAGCTGGGGATGCTTATGGTGAAGATAAAAAGTTTAGCTATTTATCGATTTTTATGCCACTTACAGGCTGCCCTTGACTTACGACACACTTGACGTGCAATGACTTGTACTTATGATGGTCTATAACAACAATACGAATAACTACAATGAAATAGAAAAAATTTTTTTACATTTCTAGGACTTACTGTGAGTAAATGAGTATTTTATAACTAACGTGTACATGAACATCATATAATGTACAACACAATACCCGTACATGTACAATATCATAATGTAATGATAGCGACTGCTGACAGCCATACAAAAACATATACAGCACCACGACACAGCTGAGCATTTATACTGTAGCTCATAGTGTAGAGGAAAAATGTTATGAAAGGCAATAAAACACTGCACGTGTGTACCTGCCCAGCATGCAAGTGCAACATCGTACGATTACGTAACGTGAACAGCGTACGTGACTGTGTGCCACACACCCGGCCCGCCCACACACAGCCAGCAAACATCTTCTCATGCATCACACAATATTAGTTGTTCTCACAAGGTAAACCCTCAGTTTGCTTTGTCCATGAAACCCCAGATCACCACAAAAAAGTGGCACAGTCCTATCCACAGGATGGAGAAGATGCTGATAAACCTGAATGGGTGTCCAGATCCAAAAAATTGTGCCACTGCGTTTGTTTACTATTCAGGCAATGGCATCCAGCATCTTCGACACCCTTCAACGCTTTTTGAAAGGACACAACCGATGCAACTTATGACCTGGCTGTCAGTCCCTAACCCAGTCGCAAGTTGAGGACAGTCTGTATTTTGTCTATTATATACGGCTTTAGGTCTAACATTTCCATCGTGACATGTACATGAACTGCAGATTACATGACCGTAACATTAATACACTGAAATGCAATGTGAATTTTATTATTTCCGTATGAATACGGTAATTTGGCAGAACTCCAGTACTGATCCAGCAGTGTAGCATGGCAATAGGAAATTTATACAGGTATCTGTATTTATGTGCACTGGTTTGGTACTGGGTGTGAATTCAATTATTTCAATTAATGTTGCTGAATTAAAATATAGTCTAAATGACTTTATTTTGTTTATTTGTTGCTCAGCGCTTTGTACATACTAAAGTTTATGGACAAGGAAAAGACTAGAAGAGATCGATGCAGGGCTTTAAAGACATAGAATTAAGTTTATCCAAGTCAATAATAAGAAAATGTCGATGTGAGTGGCAACAAGAAGGATCTGAGAAAGCCCCTCTCGCACTGAACTGTGGCTCTGGATCAAAGGTACGCAGTGCCTGATAAGTTCGCCGCAGCTCGGCAAACATGCGCCTAGCGAGAGAGCAGCGTTCAGGCGCTCAGCAGACCAACCCTGGGGAGAGAAAAGCTTCAGGCTCCCTTAATGCGTTCCACATGAAGGGATTAAGGTCTGCAGAAGCAGCTCTAACCAGAGGTCTAGGACCTGTAGAGCAGGGGGCCACACTCAGCCCTTCTTCTGGAGCTCCAGCACCGGAAAGAAAATAACTGC
The DNA here is from genome assembly GCA_018136845.1 of Heterotis niloticus. Taxonomy (NCBI): domain Eukaryota; kingdom Metazoa; phylum Chordata; class Actinopteri; order Osteoglossiformes; family Osteoglossidae; genus Heterotis; species Heterotis niloticus. Next base: position 1,924,401 of record CM030903.1, read on the forward strand.
AGTCGTAACACAAAAATATTGACCCAAAACCAGGATGGTTTAACACTGACACTGCAGGCTTCATGTAGCACAGTAACTGATACGGTAATTTACATCGGTGGTTTACATCACCTTTGTTATTAGCGGATCAGTACTTTAGTTTGTTCATACAAAGTCTGTATGATATTTTCTGCTACTAGTGAATTTTGCTCATTTTCTGTGTTGCTGCAGAAATGCGTTCTGCAATTGACTTAGTCCTTGAACCTGAATATGAAGAAGAACAAATTGAAAGAACAAGGTTGTTTGCCTCCATGGTTGAAAAGAAGTTCAGTAAGCAACGCTGCCAGTTCACAGCATCTAGGCTGGGTGTGGGCTCAAATCCAGCTCAGTGTGTCTGGAGTTTTCATGTTCACGTTCTCCTTGTGTCGGCATTGGGTTTCCTCCAAGAGTTCTGGTTTCCTCTCACAGTCCAAAGACATGTGCTTCAGGTTAATTGGTCACAGCCTAGACTAGTGATGCCGGGATAGGCTCCAGGCTGCTGAGATCCTGACCAGGATGAGTGGGTAAGGACAACGGATGGATTCTAGAAAACAGATACGCCGATTCAAAAGCAACCCAACTGTACTAAAACACGGCAGCAGGTAGAGTTATGGGTCCTTCAGAGGTTTGGTCTTGCTTTCTAACCTGTTTTCTTTTCACAATATGACACCCACGGATGCAGCTAGCAGATGCTTACACAAATGATTGTTTCCAGCTGCAGGACTGGCAGCTGTGTTCAGTGCTGCCTTGCCCGAAAGTAGGAGTGACTCTCAAAATGCCAGGATATTAGTCAAACCCACAGGAACTTCACCCAAAAGGGAAAAAAAAAATTAAACTTACATTGCGGCATTCGTGGTTTACCAGCTCTGCTGTTATTTATGCCACAGATCATTCTGGATCCGCTTTCAAATGTCTTGGCTGTAAACAGCAGGTTTTTTTTCATGTGGTTTGTCTGATAAAATTAAATGTAAAACATATACCTTCGAACATTAGTTCCTACTCTAGCTTAACCATATTTTGTCCAAAAAAGTACAATGCAATAAGTTGATAATACCTTAAGCTGACAATAATAATAATAATAATAATAATAATAATAATAATAATAATAATAATAATAATAGGCACAGTACATCCTCAGTTTTCCAGGCTATGTGTCTGGATGTTGCAAAAGTTTAAAAAATCAGAAGTCTGGTTTAGGGGTATTTTTTGAGTAGTGGGGATGTTTTCTGTCTAAAAAGGTAAAAATCTGTAAAATATTTATATTTTTGTCAGGAACCGATCGGCAACAAGGTATAGAACCCAGATGAGGAAGGGAAACACGGGACAGAGGGTGCAAACGCACACAGATTAGAATTCACAGGGGCAAGGCAAGATAGTGTCGCAGACTATAGTGGAGGTCCCACGTCCATGTTGGTCGACTCGGCTGCTTTTATGCCTATGTGGGTCAGCTGATCCGGTGGGTCAGAGGCTGGTGGTCGGGTCCCATGAGCGTGGGACCTGACAATTTTTCCTTATACTGTGCTTAAAAACAGGTTTTTTTCAATATACATTTTTTTGCATTTTTCTTGGAACGTTTTTGCTACAGTCTGTAATATCTGAAATACAAAAAATCGTTGTATGCTGAATCGAGGATGAGCTGTGTTGTTATTTTCTTTCCAAAGTGGAAGGCTGGGAGAGGGGATCCCGTGGACTTGAAGAGAAACCGGGGGAATAGGTCTGGGGGGGGCACTTTAACAGAAACTAAAGTGTAAACAATAAAAAAATCTTGAAAGAGTCACTGTGGCTCTCCCTCAGCTAAGCAGAATAGATAAGCAGAAGGAAACTGTAACAGCAAATATTTTCTTCATTGTTTTTTTACCATTTTTTTCCTCACACCTGTTTTATTTTCATTCCTTATATGTTAAAAAACACAAAAATATTAAACCTCCTTCGCAACTGAAGAGACCAGTATTCATCCAGGACGGTCGCTCTTATTTTATTAAGAGAGCACTATTAAAAGTGGGAAACGGCAGCCATAGCGATAAAAGGGTACACCTGAAATGAACATGGAGAGATGTGGGTGACAGCAGCCGCCCCCTCCACCACCCCCGGCAGTGAAATTGCCCACTGTAGGGTAAATAATGAACTGCTTTGAAGAATTGTCTCGCTAAGGCACATCCTGGCCGCTTGGAGATAAGCGGCACCGAACCTTCCTGGGAGTCCTGAGAGAGAGGACGACAGGAGCAAATGGAACCGGAGAAAAGCAAACATGAAGCCATCAAGCACTTTGTTTTAACCGATTCCACATTTGATTTTGGACAAAAATTAACATCAGCCCTTGGCGGAATCCCTCTTATTGAGCAACCATATTTCATATTTATCTGAAAGAGGATTTAACATCAGGTTAAGACGTGATAATCATTCAAGTATAAAGTAAACATGCAAAGATGCAAAAAAATGTGCATAGCTGGGGTCAAGATTTTATCATTTTGCAGCTAACAATAATAAAAAAGCCTCTACTAGGTTTACCAGAATTGATCTTATTTGCCAATTTAACCACGTTCTTGTAACGCCTTGTGATATTTTTCTCGTGCCATAAACACACAACACACAAACAAAGACTCCTGTTTGACAGTGTCCATGCCGGTGTTCTCTGGCAGCTGAAATGAGTGTTTTTCTACACAGGGATTAACTCGCTTGGACACAGTGACATGCCGGAAACGCACACACAGCTCATTTCCATGTTACCGTAATGTGAGAAGAACGCGAGAACTTAAAGCGTTCAAACCATTAAATCGTTCAGTTGTTAAACCACCAAAAAACATTTGCCATCTGAAATTTGGTGAAAACCTCTAAAATATGAAAATATTTTAAAAGAACACATTGCAACATAAAAGTCATTTAAATGTGTTGCTTTCTAGGCTAATTTTATTCAAGTGGGGAACCTGTAGTGAAGGTAAGGCTCGTGTTATTACTTTTGGCTTTTATTTAGCTGATGCCTTTATCCAAGGTCACTTACAGTGTTAGTCAACTTTACAATGATTTTGCCGTTTACCATACAACAGTGTAAATCGAACAGCAGCTGCTACACCAAATAAAAAGGGACCCCCTTTTCCCTTACTTTAAATAAACAAAAGGGAAATAACTGCAAATTAAATATATTGCAGAAAAACATTCATTTACGTACAGTAGATACAGCGATGCTTACAACTTGCTTCAAGGCTAGTGTTTGCTTTACATTATGCACACATCCTGTAGCGGTGCGCATAGGCAATGGATGGGAAGTAGTGCGCTTGTGGCGTGGTGCATATTGGGGGCCAGCGTGCTTGGTCTGTTCCTGACAGTAGAAGGCAACGGTCACTGTCTTCTGTATCCTGCTTTATCCTGAAAACAGCGCGAGTGGTTACCGTGGCTTGAATTTATCTTCATACATCAACGCACTTTCAAAGACCGTGTTCATTACATGTGCAGATGCACAGCAGCATGGAGGGGGCAGCATCCTCTGGTCCCAGCGATGGGTATTTAGCTTCAATTAGTGTGACAAATGAATGATAAGAGGGAAGGTACAGCCATCTGTATCACCCTGTGCTGTCAGTTCTTAGGTGAGGGTGGAAATGGTCTTTTAAAGCATGATAAATGGAGATGCCCACTCCATCTTCTCTCATTTGTCAGCCAAATACCTCAGTGGCAACGCAATATTTGCATTTTTAATATCCTGACTCGTAACCAGAGATGCCGCACCCACCTCTTCATTATTATCGCATTTTTCATCTCTTATTATCCTCCCACACTGTTGTGCTTTTAGTTTGAGTCTACCTGTCAATTCTGGGATGTTGTCTTGGTTGTAGAGCGGGTAGCTTTTTCATAACTGGGTACCGGGGGGATGGCTAGCGCTGGCATCTTGGAATTCGAGGGTTTGAATCCCAACTCCTGCTGTACTACCCTTGAGCAAAGTAATTTCCCTCATGTTTATACAGTAAACAGGTATAAATAAGGAAACTGTAAAATTGTTAAAGTTTCTCTCTGCAAGTTACCTTACAAAAGTCTAACAGCTGAACAATGTCAACCAATGCACACTTTAATTCCTTTTGCTTTTCAGGGTTAATGATTTAGTGGGTTTGCAAATCTGTCCTATACAGTATACAACATTATTGTGCAAACATGGTAAACCGTACCGCACTGTCGCTCATTTAAAAAAGATAAAATGACTGCAGCAAAATAGCTGAGAAAAAGGTTTTCAACATTAGCCTCAGTTCATTATAATCATTTTAGAATAGGAATGCTGTTATTAATTTATCAAAACAGTTCTCATCTCCTGCCAAATTAATTTTGCTTTGTTTATTTTCTTGCTCTGGTATAAATGTCACTGCTAAGTAATGGTGTGGAACAAAGAGAAAGACTCGCCTTGTTTTCATGGGGTGGAAATTCCCGCATCACGTGAAGCGCCTGATGACTTGGAAGCTGCCACGTTCACGCAGTGGGGTCCTTCGCCTGGGGCCGCCGCACAACTTACAGCTGTGAAATTTATTAGACAGCCAATGAGTTGCACTTTCATGCTATCTAGCATTTCTTTATGTGGTGAAATCTCGAATTTCCGTTTGCAGAGGAACGTGTTTTCCTTCATCGTTCTTCATAACCGAGGCCAGGCTCCATTTCTGTCTGCCGATGATTTACATTAATATACACCTGTAACCCGGTTTCCGAGTGTAATCGGCAGCTAGAAATCGCTCGAATACCACAAACTTGAATATCGGGAAGCAATTTCTGTTATTTCGCGGGAAGAAAATTTTTGCTCCTGGTTCATCTGAAAGACCATAATTAATTTCCTCAAAATATTCCTGACATTTAAATACCTTTCGGCATGAAAAAGGACACTTTATAAACCAATTACCGAAGAGCTAATGAGGGAATTAATATGGATTTATGTGCTTGCATGCAGCTACTTTTTAACATTAGACATTACGCTTCATTCCTTATTCTGGTAATAGTAGCAAGAAACTAACGGTGAAATCTTTGTTAAAGATAAAAATTGCCTTATCCTCAGTTCGTGAAAAATCGGCCTCATATTTGGCCACAACTCGATCGAAGATATTAAAAAATTCCACTCGCATACGCGGAACTTCGTAAGTCAAACTCTGCTATCTCGTGGGCTACTTGTTCTTAACCTCGAAGGCCTCAAAATCCATCCTTAGCCACCGAGCTACAAGGTGGCGGACTGACTCTGAACAAAGCTGCGGCTCAGCGAAACACTTCCGGCACCACGTCCATACACCATCATCGCACTCACCGTGGTCAAGGTATAAGATGGGTGGATATTAAATTAACAATGGGGCTACGCGGAGTAGCGGCGCTTAGCATCTGTGAGGAGTCAGCCATTCGGATGACACCCGGATGGTGCTGATGGGCGGCGATGATGGATGGGTGCCATTTAACAGGACGTATCGGGGTGGTTCAGATTCTGCAGCTGCCCTCACTAAATGAATTATCGGAGGGTAATTTATCTGAAGCAAACAGCGATTAACGTCAGAGCAAAAAAGCTAAAGTACTATGTCAGAAAATGTTAGAATCTCATTTAGTTGCACTGCATAAAAACAGGGTTTTTTTGCTACCAAGTGAACTTGCCTTCACCAAACATCAGAAAGATTGTGGCAAATATATGTCATCAGTCAAAAGGAACTGTGTGTAACTCAAGGCTGGGTTTTCAGAATTTTCACCATAAACTTCCCTTATTAATCTTTATTCATTTGTATTATTTTGCACGTAAACTTGCATGCGTATCAGGATTTGAGCTGAACGTCCGAACGCGTTTCGTAAACGCATTCAAAAATACAGCAGCGCACGTGGAGCTGCAGCCGGTGGAGACGCCTGATGATGCTTGTGAATAAAACCTGTTTATGTTGTATATTGCATGTCCAGGGATGGGCCCGCATTTCGGTGGCATTGGGTATTTCTTTTTTTACTGTTTTTTATGTGAAAAATGTTTCTATTATTTCTATTTCTGATAGCTTTCAGTGATTTCAGGTTTTACCCATCAGTTTGGTAACTGCATGACACCTCTTTGTTCTGCATAACGCAGCACTGCAGAGAAGAGTACATATGTGCTGACAGTACTCTGCAGAACAACAGAAGGCCGGAAACACAATTTTCCGTTCTGAATGGGCCAAAGGAGGCGCATCAATGGCAACTTATGCAAATGGTGTCTAAGACAAGAGAGCTATTTAGATTCAAAATGCATGCAGGTAGCGGAGAACAGAGTCGGTGAAGCCGAACTTTGGACAGCCTAACTAGCAGTTATTTAAAATCCACAGACCACAGTCATAAGCACCTGAGCCAGGCGTTTTAAGATGCTGAAGTTAGCCTGATACCCATTTCATGTCAAAGGTATGTTTTTGTTACTCAGCTTTTAATATACTACTAATGCCTGCTCCCACGAACGGGGCATAGGCTGCTGACAAGGGCTTTCCAGGCGTCATGACCTTGTGCTAGATGTTCGAGCTGTACCCAGGCGTAGGCCATCCTCTTGATGTTGGCCTCCAAGCCATGGTACCAGGTGTTTCTTGGTCAGCCCCTATTGCTTTTCCCCTGGGGATTCCATCGGAGGACTTGTCTGGTGGTACCAGAGCCTGGTTTACGCCGGGTGTGGCCTATCTATTTCCAGCGTCGTCTGAAGATCTCTATCTCCGCTGGCACTTGTTTAGTTTGCTGCAAGAGTTCTTGGTTACTGATGGTTTCAAGCCAACAAACTTGGATGATCCATCTCAGACAGGTGTTAATAAATGTCTGGATTTTCTTGGTGTTCGAAACGGTTATCCTCCATGTCTCTGCGCCATAGAGAAGGACTGACTTCACATTGGTGTTAAAGATCCTGACCTTGGTTGCTATGGTCAGGTCCTTGGAGCCCCAGATGTTTTTTAGTTGCAGGGATGCTGCCCTTGCCTTAGCAATTCTGGCTCTAACATCGGCATCGGTCCCACCTTTCTTGGCAATGATGCTGCCGAAAGTAAGTGAAACTCTTCACCTCTTCTAGCATTTCATCTTCCAGCATGATGGGGGACATGTTGGAAGAATTAACCTTGAGACCTTGCTCTTCCCTCTGTGTATGTTGAGGCTCAGGTGTGCTGAGCTTTTAACATAATATACTGTAACACAATACAGTAAACATAAAAAAAATTAGGCAGTAAAACCATTCCCAGGCTTGAAGGAGACTGGTGCCATTAGAATAAAACCAGCAAACATCTTTGCACTGCTGTTTTAACACAATTAGCAGGAAAAATAGCATCAATTTCTACTAACTTTTCGATAACAGTTGTCTATACTTGTCCATCAAGCCTTCAGATGTGCGTTCCATCAAGCATCTGTCCTGCTCTCCTGGTGACATTAAACCCTGGATTGGTGTCAAGCATCTTGCCTTAAACCCAGATGATCCAGATTCTTCTCCTGGACCTCAACATCTCCAGCTGCACATTGTTTTGAGGGTTACAATGACAGCAGGTAGGCCCATAACCCTCCATGTTCCAAGAACAGTTTCCATCTCCAAACAAGGAAGCAAGGAAGCAAACAAATAAATAAATGTATTTTAAAATGTGCAAGTCAAATGTTCTCATCATGAGACTCAGGTCCATATCTTGCCTTGCCAAAGCGTTTCCTTGTTCACCAGAGAGGTGACTTTCCACTATTCCAATGCCAGCTTGCATTACCCAACCGCCTGCTTAGCACCGCACACAATTCTGCACCTGAAAGTCGGTCACCAGCCGCAAGATGGAATCGCATTGCTGAGCCTGACCAGGTTATGTGGGTTGTTTCTGTGCTGCGGTTCCAGCAGTGTCAACTTCCACATCCAACTACTGTGATATGGAGCACAAGAAATTACAACTTCAGATTTCCAACATGGCTTACAAAGAGTCAAACCACATTGCTTTGGATTAAATTAGGACCTTAGTTGTGACAAGTGTTTTCCATGGAGTGGCAGATGGCAGTAACAGTCACTTGGCCCAGGCTCCAGTCCTGTGCGTCACATTTAGTTTTTGTTTTGGTCGTGCACTCAGACAAATGACTTAGCTTCCATTTAACACACGTTTTAAAAAAGGCAGCAAGAATTCACAAAGCAGACTTATTTATGAATTCATGAAAGCACAATATCATCTGCCTAAGGGGACTGTACATATAGTATAATGTTATGAAAATGCAGCTAGTGGTTTAGCACTGGGATTTACCAATAAAGGAGTCTGCCTCTGTTCTAGCTGTTTGGTCAGTCCACAAGAAAAAAGACCTTTTTTCTGGCATTGTGTTTTCTCATGCGTGTGTGCAGTGTAGTGATTCTTCTCATGCACAGACTATGTGTATATGCCCCTTTAGCAGTAATAGAAACACAATGTATGGTTAGAATTTTGCTTCCATGACCCTCTGCGCCGGCCTGGTGCCATCCCTCAGTCAAACTTTAGAACTGTTTGGTTTATCGATCAAAAAACAAGATGCTTCTTTAAATCAAATTATTTTCGTTTTGCACCGGAACTGTTTTTGCAAGGCGCAAAATTCATCTGCACTTTGTACATTCAGATGTTGCTGGAAAATCAAGTTATATTTACCTTTTTCTTCATTAGTTTTGAAACTCGATAAAAATCGACATCAGGGGTCACGGCAAAAGCACGCAGATCAACGTTCAGTTATAGGATGAGCTATTAAGCCGAGTTATACTGTGCTATGCACATAAAGTCCAGCAGATATATATTTACAATATACCTTTATAACAACTCAGAGATGCTATAGTCAAACTACTGTAGCACCCTTGATAAAAGGGCTGCAGCGAAAATGGTCCAGCTGTGAAAGTTGAGAAATCAATTATCTCAGAATAGTAAGAGGTCTTGGAGAACCGTATTAAAAAAATCATCTGATGGTAATAAATAGTTCTGAATCTGCTGTTATGATGTATATTCACTTTAACATGTGGTTATGACTTTCATTGTACTAGGAAGCAGGAAGTATATACTGTCAGACCCCCAGCATGCACCTATTTGATTTTAGAGAACTCGTCTTTACCAGGAGTGCCATTTAATGCCCCTACTTTGGCTTACGAAGCATCCATTTGCATTTAATGAAAGGACCAGGTTTTCATTTTTTTTTGCCCAACAGCTGAGCTGCATGTCATCTTCACAGTTATAGTTTGGTCCATGAATTTGCCTTGTTGCGTTGTCCCACTGAAGTAACTGTGTCAGTTTTACTGGGATTTGCTGACATTTCCGCATAAATGGGAGTCAGTTTGGAGGCCCAGGAAATAATCGCTTTCACCATTGGAACTAAGGGAATATTAATCTTCGGCTTCTGAGAAAACCTACAGTGTCAGAGAGGGTTTTCAGGTGCATGTCACCTTTGGAAGGAGTGGAAGGACGTGCTTTGTGGAAAGAGTGAGACTGTGTTAACAAACTGAAGGAGAACAGCCAGACTGATACCATTGAGTGACCAATCCCTCATGGGTCACAGACACTGAGTGGTGGGCTACAGACTCTCAGATGGGTCTGAATGTTGGCATCTTTCTTTTTCTTTTTCTCGCTGCTTTCTACTTCACTGGGTCACATCTTCTCGAACTTGCAATTTCTGATGATTCGGCAGACTGTTTTCTGGGCTTTATTTACTGTTCTTGTTTTATTGTTTTAGGGCAAAATTGCTTGCTTCAGCATTCAAAACTGCCACCTGGGATGTTAACATAATTAGAAGCATAAGGAGTTAAAATATTTTTTAAATAAAAAAAGCTCCATTTGCTCGACAAAGCATTTTAAAGTTTTTAGGACTGCCATCATTTTAATTTCCTTTAGCTTCATTTGCTGCTGTTGCTAATAGAAAAGCAAGAAAAGGAGGAGGGTTTTGTTGGTAATCGAAGCTGATCAATGACTATTGATCTGGGCTCCTGTTAGAGTAAGGAGTGAGCATCACACAGGCACTACAGCACTTCAGTAACAGAAACCAACACACTGGTGATGAGCAAAATGGTCACAGCATAGTAACAAAGGTAAAAGTGCACATTCAGAGTTTATATGAATAAATAAGTGCAGGAAATACAAAATAATAATAATAATTAGACAGAAAAAATGGTCAGAATCTTTGCTTCTGCTTGTAAATTCTTCCCTTGCGGTGTACCCGAACACGGTAAGTGGTTACAGCTCGAAAGGGGTTTAACACAAGAGTAGGGATTTGGACACTGATGGAGATAACGGTTAAGCCAAACTGAATATGCTGTATTACATTATAGCTAAGCGTACGTGTGCTCAACTATATACAAGGCTTATAAAAAATATTATGACCCCCAAGGGTGGTGGTTCTCCAACCAATCGAATGCAACCTCTGAGGGGGAGGTCACCTAATGATGGATGGATGTCTTGTCCAATCCCTGTCAGGGGGTGGGAAAATGAAAAGGAAGAAAAAATAGATGCGTGTGCGGAAGTACTCATATGAATATTTATATCTATATATCTATATATCTATATCAGTGCATATATTCTAAATACATGTAATATCACTATATATACATAAGTAACACTTTGTTATGAATATGTATCTTGTGATATTACATGCAAAAAATGCTGAAAATATTTCACAAGTTGGGAATTGCTTAAGGGAAGGGGCTTTGATCATCACTGTTATTAATCATCCTATACTATTGAAAAAAGCGTATACGTTCATCTCATTTATCTCATAATTCAGGTAATGTGTCTCCATGAATATATTAATTGCTATATTTATATATACAAGGAAATGTAGCCCAAAAAAAATCTGTAAAGTAACTCGGTTTTTTCCTAAGCTTGCGAATGTTAAGTCCGCTGCATGCTCACATGGTACTTGGTTAAGGCATAATAAATTCAACGAAGTGTGCAGATCTTTTTGCGTGACTAGACCTGCTTAAATGCCACTGAAGCTTGGAGATTGTTGGCATCCCTGTTGAAGTGTGAGCAGCGAAAAATGACTTCTTAGTGGTATAATTGTGAGTGGTGCTAATAAAAGGCAAATTGCCAACATACTGTCAACCAAAAATATGAGTGTGTCAATAAATGCAGTAACACAATTATTTACACTATAACTCCATGTTGCGCTTCATTCTGAGAGGCCGTATTACTGTGTGGGTTTTTCAATATGAGCCAATTGTAGAGAGAAATAATGCAATGTCAGCCACACTATGGCCACAATCCAATAACTCCTGTATATTTCAGCCTCTTCAGCAGATTCAAATTTACCCAAATTGGCATTTGAATTACCCACACAGCATTCTAGAAAAGTTCAGATGAAGTGCATATTTAGAGTTAGGTTGCAATGAGATAGTCCTCAACTTATGACCATTTTAGGGACCAGGGGTCAGATTGTAAGTCGGATCGTACTCACGACAGATTATTTCTAAAGTCCACTGTATGGTAACTTCTTTTCAGACATCTGTCAGTGTTTCTGACCTATTTTGCCTTCAATAGAAGCATAATTGAACTTTTTCTGGCTAGCTATGGTTAAAATTTTAAAAATGCCACAGAGATGCAATCTCAGAAGACTGTGAGTAGATGTTTACCGTTTGTGAGAGCAACTAACACTGTGAGATGCTAGAAGATGACTGCAGGCTGTGCATGTGCAGACCACTACCACTGTTTTGCAACACAGTCATGTACAGCATTCACCTTATGCAACTGCTATACTATGATGTTAGACTTTCATACTGTGCAGTGTTTTAGTGCATTTTCTTATCATTTTCATAACTTTTTTCTTGTACTGTGTAACTTATAAACGCTCCACAACGTTGTAGGGTTGTATGTTTTTGCATGGCTATCGGCCATTCCCGGACCAGAATTCCCGGAAATTCTTAAAAATGTACTTTTTCTGTAATTTTTCCCATTTTATTATCTCAATTAATATTGTTTTTTTTTTTTTTTATCGGTGTCAATTGTTGCATGTATTGTAAACTGAGGAAAGCCTATATTTATGTATTCTAATTTTCTGAGCTCATAAATCTTGTGACTTGTGAAAAATGGTACATTTTGAAATGACACCAACCACTGGCAAAAAAAAAAATTGAGGTTAAGATTTCTTCCATCATGCTCGGCACTCTTTCATCAGGGCAGTATGGATGGTGAGTAATAATACGAAAAAAGCAAGTAGAAACCCGATTACAGGCCAAATTGCTTGGATCATTAACATGCGTGTCTGGTGATAATGGTGTATAAATCGCATGTAGGCGGTTGTCCCATGGTCATGTCCCAGCATCCCAGGCTGATGCCTGCCGTCTCCATCTCTGCACTTACGAAGCGCCAGATTAATGTGGCCTGCTGGGAAACCGGGAAATGGCAAAGTAAACCAGGGGACCTCCCTTGCGCGCTCAAATGACAGATCAGAGAAGGAGAATTAAGCGGCCGACAAACAGACCTTTCTGTCTGCCATCAGAGGTGGAGAGGCACTGCGTAAATGCAAGACTGACATTCGGGTGGATTAAACCGTCCTCTTGTGTGTCTGCTGTCCTTGGTTTAAGAGCCACTTGCCTGCAGCTTTCGGATTGTCAGCAAAGGCCGTCTTAGTGCAGCGTTTCCACACAGCTCTCTCAGTGATGCTTTCACACCAGCTGCAGAGAGCTATATTGTTTCTGGGATGTTCCGCTCAAGCACAATAAAGATACTGCACCATCATGGGTCTCGGACTATAGAGGGAACTTGATTTTTACATCGACAGACCATAGTAGTCATTATTTGATGTTTATTTCCTATTTGTCATATTAACATAACAAATGTGTAACCCCAGTTGCACTGTTTTGACTTTTTTTGTTGCTGTTTTGCTACTAGTAATACATTAAACGTCTAATCTTTCCATTTCTAGGGTTGGTGTGGACAGAAGCCTATCCTGGAACCACAAGGCATAAGGAAAGCCAAGGCTACATCCTGGATGGGACACCAGTCCATTGTAGGGCAGCCACTCGCACAAAGTCAGACATTAACCAAAATGCAGGGCTAAGTATCATATGAACATTTAGTCTAAACCAATTTGTAAAGAAGTTTTTTCTTAACCTTATAAAAGTTCCACATACCACATGTTACTGATACCTTTATAAAAGTTCAGGTTTTTTTTGAAGCGCCCTAAAGATAGTCAAACATCAAGTGTTCATATGTGTACGTACATATCACTGCATATATAGTTACCTTTAGTCAGTTTGCATGAGAGTTGAAAATTGTATTAGGGCCCAAGTGTTATGTGTTTTTTTATTTAAATTTGTAAAATTATATATACATACTGTATAGATGGCTTTATTTTTACCATCACTGAAAAGGAAACACTGGAAAGGAATGCTGTCAAAGCTTTCCTGGATGGGACTTGTGATAAATACTAAATTCTCAAGGTCATCCTTTGAGCCCCTGAGTGTTGGCACTTCTGACAGGTGGAACGCAGACGAATGGATGCTCTACACAACGGTAACTCGTGGGAGCAAAATCACGAACTGAATCCACAGCTGCTGGGCAAACGTCTGCTCTCGCACCTCAGTCAACACGACTTCCCGTATTGTCTAAGGACAAGGATTGAGACCCGGAAGTATGGGAATTGATACCCGTTTTTAAGCATATTATTATGACTTGAACTAAATGCTGAGAAGCGAGTGAGACCCAGCACTGATCTAAATTTTAGCGTTTGAGCCCTCAGGCTGTTTGAAACGACAGAGTAAAGACATGAGCAGCCGTACCGAACACAAAGTGACATGATTTTCCAAATAAAAGTGAAGGCAACAGACCATACACGGTCAAAACAAAGAACAGTTTCATCATAAGTGGCATCCAGAATCAAAATCAGAATCAGATTTCGGTCCCAGTAATTCATATACGTTCATACAGAAAACAGTGAAGGAGTCTTGTAGGTTGCAGATGCTCAGTTCTGGAGAACAAGTTGGGATGCCAAATGGATCTGACTGAGCGATGGCCTGCGCACAGCCATGTGCTCCATGAAAGAAACAGCAGTCGATTCCAAATCACAAATAAGAGAAACCATTTGCTTCCCAACCTTCTGCTCCGAATGTCCCCTCCAAATGAGCCCTAATAAGGGAAAGCGGAACAGCCAGGAGAGTCGTGATTTGCGTCAACTGTTTTTAAAGATTTATCCCCGTTCTTTCTGTTAGCAGCACTCAGTGGTTTCGGTACAAATGGGAATAACGGAAACAATCTCAAGCAAATAACCAATTCGCTAAAGAAACTTCTGGTATTAGAAGTGTTTCCGCTCAGATAACGTAATGACAGAATGGTTGTTATTCCTCAGTATGACTCTTTATAGACTGCTTTTTTAAATTACTTATTGAATTAATTTATTTAATCTGCGATATGGACTGGCGTCCCCATTGGCAGGGGTCTACAAGCCTCACACCCTCTGCTGCTGTGACTCTAGCCCTGGCAGACAGACAAAAGAATAAATAAATAAATAAATAGACAAACAAACAAACATTTCCACTTTTCCTGTGGAGGTTCCTGCTGGAAGTAGGTTGAGCAGACAGACCTAAACCCCCCAGGTGTTTCCAGGTCAACTGAGCAATGCAATTTCTCCAGCATGTCGTGGGTCTGCCCCAGGGTTGCCTCACAGTGAGATGTGCTCAGGATCCCGTAACAGACCAACTGGCATTTTTACCACATGCTCAGCCACGTCAACAAACATCTCTTGGTCCGTGAGTTCACCCTGTCATGGAAAAGGAGTCCAGCCTCATTTCTGCCACTGCTCTCCATTCTTTCAGTCATTTCCCGAAGCTCATGGCCACAGGCGAGCACAAGGTTTGAGCACTAAACTGAGACCTTTCTCTGCTCTCACTTGACCACCACAAATCTTGCAGAACTGCTGATGCTGCACTGATCTGCATTTCACTGTCTCACGAACGAGACCAAGATGCTACGACTTGTCCGCTTGGGACAGTCGCCTCCCCGATCATCTGCAGGTTATCAACAACCTTAAATTTTCTGCTGAAATTCACAAACAGATTCGGTTGCGGTTGTGATTTTTAACGTTTGAGCAAAGAGCTATGAAGTGAGCCTTGAAATGAAAGTTGGAGTTATGACTTTTGTGTTAAACAGCAAATTCATACACATTCAGCTTCCTGCTTCTCTTGGTAGCTCATAGCAGTGCGTCACAATCCCATTGTTTTGCTTTTTCTTGAAAAAATCCCAAACGCTACCCTGGACTAACATGGCATTCTGTAATCCTCATTACACTCATGGCCCTGAATCGAAGAGCGGGAATCCCATTTGTCCTTGGTGCGCAAGATTTTGCTTTTGTGCTTTCGCACAGAATGGATTTTTCTTTCTTTATTGTGTAATTGCTATTTTTAATGCTAATTCTGGGGCTGCTGAGGTTTGGCTATTAAAATTGCTATTTATTACTTAAATGTACACTACCCACCGAGGAGACAGTATTGAGACCATTTATTTTGCCAGCGATGCAAGCTGAGGACATCGGGTGTTTCTTTTGGACCCCGAGCCCCCACGACCCCAGATTAAAAACATGCATGATGCATCCAGGTCCATGGCAAGATGGAGCAGATGAAGGAGATGCACAGCTGGAAGCGATTACAGTCCTTCGTGGAGGCAGTTGCAGCGTACAGTGCACCATTGCTGCCGTTTCATATTTTTCAGTTTTGCCTCATTTATTCAAGTCAAATAAAGTAAAAAAAAAATCTAAATATTCTATACCTGAACTCAGTATTGCTTGCTGAAGTATTCTTCTTGCTATTCTTTGAAGAATACATGACATTTAGGTATAAAAATTAAAATAAATACTAGTTCAGAACTATGTAGCTGCCATGATCCAAAGCCACAATATACTATACTTTGCTCTGACTTGAAGACACTGACTGAAGGATAATTATTCTTCATATTTCTCTGTGAGGATTTTAAATACAAGAGGCATTTTGTGAGCGGCATAGCGGTGCAGGGCGCAGAGCTGCCGTCTCGCGGCATCCGGGCTGTTTGGACATTTAAATTTGACGCAGTCTGCGTGGAATTTTCCTCTTCTCCCCACGTCTTGCTGGGCTTCCATGATGTCCTCTAGTTTTCTTCCGCAGTCCAAAGGTATGTGTTTCAGGTGAACTGGCGGCTGTCAATTGCACTGCGTGAATGTGCATTGGATTGGTGTACCCCAACTGCGCTACAGGATCTGGATCCCGCATCTCGACACCGACAATCGGTTAACAACAGTGAGAGGGTGTGAGCTTTGGATTGCCCAAAACCTTGCTGCAATGTTCTCCACAATGAATTGTGGGTTAGTTTGCGTGAAAAATTCTGCACTATTTATTTAAGTTGATCTGGGACGTGTTGAAGCAGCACTTTCCATCCTCACTGAGGCTCATCACGTGGTTGTACTTTAACTTGTCAGGCCACTTCACGTAAACCTCCCGCTCTTTGTACCGTGGTTTGAAACCTGCATTTTATCTCACGGCCTCCTTTGAATGACAGCAAGAGAAGGTTACCTTTCCTGAACCTCGCGGGCGGAAGCTTCCCGTAATGAATGGATGTTCTCGATAGCCTCCACCTGACACAAACATATGACGGCAAAATGTTAAACAGGACTTCAGAGATGAGTCTGCCAGGCGATGGCTGAGAGCGGTTATTAATTTGGCTTTTGATAAATATCTGCTGCGGCTCACGCGGCCGCTGTCTGCTCTCATCACGCCGAGCGGTTAATCTGATCGATGGAGATCCCCTTCCAGATGGTGCCTCAGATGCGGCGTTGAATATCTGGACTTTTCTGGCAAACTCTCTTTCCCTCCACCGGCCTGCCTCGCTCTCCGACTCCCTCGATGTTTCGCGAACCCGCGCGGCACTCGCAAGGTAGAATTTTTGCATGCTCGCGCTTTCAGAATGCACACGGCTCACATTTTGGCCAACAGTCAAGCTGCACATAAGCATGGAAGAAAGTGGGAAAGGTTGCATTGGCTAAGTGAGATCAGCAAGTATTCTGAGCGGCCCTCATGGCTGCTGTAAGGGAAGAAGACGTTCGGTTACGTCTTTCTACAACTTATCGGGCCTTAAAGATTTGGAGGCTTTTTCATTTAAAAAAGAAACAAAAAATTATGAAGTAGTATAATCATGTAAACGTGAGTTCACCGAACATCCAAATATTTAGCAACTTAATAAAATCAGCCTTTTATTTAAACATTATTATATTTTTAAAATTACGTGAATTTTATATTATGGAAAGTGTAAGTAGCATGGAGTTTCTGGACCAAGCTATTCCACCTACTTTCGATGCCCCATTTTTCTCTATTCACACTTTGGGGCTTTCTCTCCTCAAAGTGTATTTCAGCCAAACATCTCTACATCGGTTCTTTGCGCCGTTTTGTCACCGATGAATGGATGCTGCACGCTCAAATTTGCCGGCAGATAGCCAACGTTTTCATATGCAAAGTTGCTTGCAATTTCACTTTACTTTCATGTTCTCTGAGAGAGAACACCATTTTAAATCAAGGAACCGATCCCAGAAAGCGGTGTGCATTTATTCTCAAGAACACCACCAGCTTCGCAACTTTAATTCTTTTGCTAAAATTATCCGCATGCATTTTTTTTTCTAATTTTATGTTTTTCCATTGTCATGCCTTTTTTCTCTGCCTATTTCCTTACAATGGAAAAAAGTTTTTACCACTTAAGTCAACGCAGCTTGACTAACACAGAAAGCGACTTACCTGTAATACCATGCCTACAGTTCAGCTTCTACTGCAGTTCGTGGAGCTAAAATGAAAAATATCCAAATTACACAGAAGCTGTTTTGTTTTAGCTAAAGGACCATACACCACACAACAGTCAGACTACTTCAGAAAGCAGTTACATTAAAACTCTCTTTTGAGGGTTTTTCATTTGCCCAGTTAACTGTAATTCACAATACTATTATTTTACTAAATTCACATGTTTATTATAATTAAATTAAAATTATATGTCTTTATATCTACTGAGAGTAGAAAATGTTGCAGTGATCTGACCAAGGAGGGCTTAGGAGCAAAACAACTTCTTTCTCTGTATATTTGCCCTTATATGTTGTTAAGTTATTGTAACTGGTATGCAGTTGATCCCTTTTAAGCACCTGTATGCTTATGTGAAGTGGGGCAGCATCCCTTTTGCCCCACTTAGGATATTTGATTTGTAAATCGGGCTGCACTCTTTTCGCCTAGAAAGTCTGGATTCGCCCACATCTGTTGCCTTTGTTGGAAATTAATTTCAGACAAGAACACCGGTGTGATCATAAAGGAGACTGTGGGGTTTGACAGTGACCTTCAAGAAAACCACCCATCGAGCTTCGTCGCCTTGCTCACTGGCCTGGATGTAAATCTGAAAGAAGCCTGTCTACTGTAAAGCCAGCATTTGCCACCACCGAAAAGGGACAAAACAGACAAAGCAGGTCATCCGGTTTGAGGAGGAGGAGGAAACATCTCACTGACTTTGTTGGTCATTCCTGCTGCTTAACATTTGTAGGGGGTTGGGAATTTTCCCTGCAAATACTTTTGTCATCTCCAGTAAATACTGTTATGTTATTTATACAGACATTTTGTAAATTTTTGTTGGTACATTTCGCAGTCTGTAAAGTGTGAAGCTAAATGTTTCTCTAATTTTTTGCTCTTTTCCATAACAGCACTCTGGATTCTCAGTTTACAGACTACCGAGATACACATTTTATCGCATGTTTTCTTAACTGTTATTAAAATGTGACTTCATAGCCGAGTGAATACGTTCTGAGTTTATCTGACAGGTGGCAGTAAGCCTCCACAGTGTTTTCTGTCTATGTCTGGTGTTTGTCGAGCACGAAGAGACAAACTCCTGTTTCCAAGGAGTCCAGGGCAGAGATTATAAACAAAGCCAAAATGTGCTCCTACCAGAACCAAAAGCGAGACAACGACAAATGCCGCACACGTTTATGGCATAGAAGAGTCAAAAGTTATTACTGAATACGGAGATCACATGCTTTTATTTTCACTCATTTTTTTTTCCTCAGGGTAGCTGAAGGTCAGTAAAAATAAAAACGTTCTTATTCTAATAATACGCAAAGTTTTTACATAACTTAAACTGTGAATAATCAATAAATCTGCATTTATCATTAAATGTTTTATAAAACTTTATCGATTGTGACTGGAGGTAAAAGTGAGGTAGCCCTCTGGTCCCAGCTATCCAAATATTTCATGTTGAGGAGCTGAGGTAGAAAGAAAGTAAATGCCATGGGAGTGATTCACCAGGGGCAACACTACTAAGCTTCACAGGTCCCAAATATTGTGCACCCGTAGCCATGTAATGCACATTTACTGAACATTAAGTGTGCCAAAGTGTCCTAACCTCACTGGAATGTCTCGTAGCTGAGGTGGCGTTCAAGATCCATTTGGAATGATGACTGGGAAGCTGCCCCTTCTGTTATAATTTGAGTTTTCGGCCCTCGGAAAGGCAAGTCGGACCGACAAAACCTCGGTGACAGACAGACAACACGAGAGTTAAGAGCCAGGATAAAATTTCATAATTTCAAAGACAGCAACATAATGAGAAAATACAGAAAAAAGGAAAGCTTTCGATAATTTACTTACGTATTTTCCACACCCCCCTTCCCACGAGAAAACGCATTCGTACGGATAACAGAAGTATTTCTGAATATATTTAAACTACTGTACATAGTTTTTGTACATTTTCCATGGACATTACACTGTTTAAACATTTTTTGCATCACCCAAAAGCAAGCAGAGTCAGGACAGAGAAAGGCAGCAAGAGAAACAGACAGAAACCGGCATACAGACAGCTCAAACGGTGCTGGAAATCGGAAATGTGGACGGGATTAACTATGTACAGCTTGAACAAATTTATATAAATTGCCCTCAAGGATATAATGTCACTTTTCACATTTACAGTTGTGCATACAGGATTTAGCAGACTCTTTCAAGAGAAAAATTGGCATCACCTGTTATTGACAGCCAGAACCTGATAGACAGTGATGTACACGGTACCTTCAGAGCACAAACAAGCCCACGGAGATAGTTATCCTGGCAAAAAGACTCATTCCCACTTGTGTTGTTGTTATGAATCCTTTTATCCTGTCAGGAATTTTTGGCAGGGCGGTAGATGGGCGAGTGGGTGTGTGAATGTCTCATCCAATTACATGGGTAAAAATATAGGTGCATACAGTTAATGACAAGTGATGTGTTCATATTTGCATGAGATGGACATGAAATATGTGTCTACCGCATGACTGATAAAAAAAAAAAAAAAAAAAAAACAATTTTAGGTATCATGGAGACAAATATGAAAATCCATTAGGTAAAATTGTGCTGAACAACAAGGAATGTAGAAGTAATATGTCAAGAATTGTGGGATATAATAAATATGGTTGCTGGGAAATTAATGCTCCCCTCATTCTGTTAGCATTTTCTTACTGAACTGACTTGGGTGCATATGTTTAAAATTATTATCATACTCCTTGGGTTAAAGCACAAAATTCACAATTTAGATATCATGATACAGCTGCAGACAATTTCAGGACAGTAGCTGGCATATTTTTTTTCACTTTGATGCCGTACAACGTAGAGAGCGCATTGCTAGCCAGACGGAAAGTAGGGGGTGTCACTGTGGTAGTTGTAATCTGGACAAACTTTCTGCACCAGTTTGTAATCTGTACTGTAGAAGGAGATGAAAATGCAGATCACTTTAAAGGGCTTTGAGCAGAGCCACGAAACGTGACTCTGCGTCTGCTCCTGAAAACACGTCTTCGACGGGTCGTAGTTGCACGGCGTGGTTTTTGTCGCTTTGTCGACTTTCTCGTACTCGATTCGGCAGTTGAAAGACTTGGAGTCTTTGGCGTCGATGACGGACTGCTGCGCCACGTCAAAATCCACTACCTTGGTGGGTGGCACCAGGCTCACGGACACATTGCCCTGGCCTGTGGAGTTGTGCCGGAAATAGACGCTGAAAGTTCCATTGCCGTGGTCCACGATCTTCCCGGTGATCAGGAGGTTCAGCTTCACAGTCTTGATGTTGGACTGGAAGTCGCCCCAACCAAACATTTTCTTGAACTTCCCTGTTTTGACGATGGGGCGCCTCTTAGCCCGGGAGCGGGACTCCAAGAGGTCCGTGGAGTTTCGGAGCCAGTCCCAGAGGTCCTGCTCTGAGTAGGGCTCCGGTGTTTTGTACTTCAAGTCCAGGGCACTGATGTTCTCTTTGCCATGTAGAGTCTGTGAGAGCAAGCGGCTGATGGAAAAGTCCTTACTATTTTCTGTCCATATGCGCTTTAACGTAGACTTGGGGCTTCCCGATACGAGGAGGTTGGACTTCCCTGGAACAGATCCTTTAGCAGAGACCACCTGAAAGAAGAGCAAACGTGAATGATCCGTTTATCCTTAGCTGTGAGATACAAAGTACAACACAGAAAATGTTCCTGATTGTTTGCAAAACGTGTCAGCTGTATGCGGTGTGGCAGTGGTGTCCGCCCCAGGTGCCAGGCAGCAAGGAAGAGCCAGGGCTGTAAAGATTTGGTTTGCTTGCAATGTACAAGTGGAATTTTGGGCTAAACAGGTGAAAACATAAAACAGTTGCTTAGTATCTTTCGTTTGCGGATGCACCAATAAAGAACACGTGGTGTGGGTTGGACTGACGTAAAGGTGGTGCCGCCATCAAATGCCTTCACAAGTGTGCGTGTGTTAAGTGTAGCTTGGACAGAAACTTTACTGCAGTGCATATTATTTGTTCTCTTGATGTGCATGTATAATAAAAATGTAACGTCTCTGGCAGGAAGGCAATTTTGCATCTTTGCATGGCTTTTCACTATTTTAATGACCTGCCTCCATCTTCAGGATTAGAGAACGATAAGACTTGAGAGAAGGGAGAGCAGGAACATCAGTTTCCATTTGGTCAGTATAGCAGACACTCGCACTCACAGAGTACACCAACACAGCCGCTGAAGCTTCTAAGCTCACTGAACACACAGAGAGGGTCCATAATCCGCCCTTATCTCTCCAGAATGGTTAGACACCACTAGATGCACACATGCAGGAGCAGTGCATTATGGGAGAGTTGTTACCGCTATACAGTATACCTTTGAATATTTGTGCCTAACTGTTGCGGAGTCTGCTGAGTTCCACACTGGTTAACACGTTTGATAGTTTTGGAGGCAGTCACGTCGGTGTGCCCTGTCTGTGCTGGCGTTTGCTCCATTGTGCACTTGGGGAAGGGGTGCAGAAACAAAACCCTCCCCGGGGGGTTAAATATTTTTGGTATGTCTCTGTGGTAAAGTCTACAAAAACACGGTCATTTGCACATTTGATGTCTAATTTGTTCTTTAGCTGTTTCACATATTTAGAAACCCAGTGCCCGACACCACAAAATTATGATATCCTCAAGGCCATGATCTATTTGGGCACTTAAAGGAGCATTTATATGCAAAATGACAGTAAACGCTGTAGAGGGTGCTCATACCATGTTTCATTACGACAGCTTTACATCAATTGCCGCAGCCTCCTCTACCACAAACAAGGGACCACCACTAATTTCCATAGATGAATGCAGCAGCTACTCATTACAGTCAGGACTTTAAAAAATCACTCCATAAAGTCCTGAAGGTGATGGATGGATGATGGATGAAACTCAATTTTTTCCGATTAACACAGAAGACTGAGCTCAGATTAGTACAGCACGTAATGGAGAAATGCAACATCGACTGTGCGATTGCTCCTGTACGACATGACAGCCGATCTGTCTTGCCGAGGCTTTGCGTTTTGCTGCTTTTCTTGGATCGATACTTGGAAAATAAGGTTCTTGTCACAAATCAAAAAGCCCTGCTGGACAGCAGCAGCTCGCAGGGCAAGTTAGACGTAGAGAAGGACAAAGCTGGGCCAGGAGTGATGGAAACGGTGCTGTACAGCAGGTGTGCCTCCAGCTACTCATTTTAGATTATGTGCAGTAAACATTTCAGCATCCACTATTGCATCTTGTTTGCTGCCAAAGCTTTTATTTAAAAAAGGAAAAATATAACCTGTGGTTGCCTGTGCAGTCACATAAATTCATAAGAACTGGTACAACATCTCTTACATGGCATTTAAAGTTCAAGTAAGTGACAAATTGTCAGATATTGTAAGTTTTTTGCTTAATATTCAATATATAATTTAGAAAATAAACATATTTTTAAAAATTAATTACATACTTAATTCCATGCCACATAAATGTATTTTAAAAATCCTTCATCATGCGTAACAGTTATATATCCATTGTTAGAATCAAGCAATTTCAATTCACTTCATGTTTTTTAGGGCACCCGGGTCATGCAGTGACGAAGAAAACCGAACAAATGATCAACAGACACGACAGGAACAAATACAAATATCAATATATGATATGAAATAACAAATATAAAGTAAGCGAATGGAAAAAAAGATTGGCTGTGCACATACAAACAGATGTGGCCAAAGTCCGATTACTAAACCTGAGACTTCATTCTGAGGCAGCAGCTTTGCACACCGAGGTTTGTACAGTAAATAATTATTTAGCGATTTATACGACTGGATCATTTTCACTGGAGCAGTTCAAGCTAAGTACCTTGATCGATGGAACTACAGCAGGAGTGGGAATTTGCACACCTGTCCTAGCTTCAACCTCCACCCGACCCAGTGCCCCAAAAGAACAAGTCAAATCATTCTTTCGCTATTTAGCTGGCACACTTATCCAAAGCAATTTACAGCTGGCAGGAGTGAGATTCAAACTGACATCCTCTGGGTTACAAGGCATTTACACCTGACTGCTATAGCACCATCTGCCCCAGACTCCCACTATCACCATCCAAATGAAAAAGGCCAATCGAATCAGATGCTCAAACCCGAAGGAAGATAAAACCGTACAGCCTTGCATTCCACCACCTTCATTCGCTGAGCCAGTCGAGCTAATGGTTCAGTTAGGGGATCGTCATTGGAGAATACTCTTTTATTTCGTAAATTTAAATGTGCACAGCAGGAGAGGAGCAACAACTTAATGAAATGCTTTTTAGACTGGGTGTGAAATTCATGGGTTCACTAAGATTGACATCCTTTGGCAGGAAGTGCAGATGGATGTATAGCTTGTAAAGGTTTCAGGTTGGAAGTTGCACACAAATAGCCGTGGCGCTGGTTTCAAAGCAAGCAGTAATGTGGAATACAGCAGAAAGCAAAAAAAAAAAAAACTACCTGGCTTTACTATAAAATTGGGTAAGTGTGTTTACAATATTCAAAACTTACATTCGACATTAAATTGCAAAAATGTCAAATAGGTTCACAGAATTCGTGGTTAGCATTATAGGACATCTTCCATCCTGCTCCTTGTGAGAAGCACATTTTTTGAACCTAAATAAATGAAACAAATAATCTTTGGAAAATGCAACTTCTAACCACTGCTGTTGCTGACCATTGCTCTTCATTTATGAGGAATGGGTCATTGTCATACGAAGATGCATATTAATTGTCATTAATAAATATTGACTTTTCAACTTTGCAAACTTTGGAAAGGTCAGTTCTAAAGTTAGTTGCTAAATGGCAGTACTTCAGTAGTGGTAATAAGCAAGCTAATGCACCATAGACCAGCAATGCTTTAGTAATGATTTTAGTATTTACATGAAGGAGTCATTTTAAGCAGTATAACATTAATAAAATAGGAACAATTCACTAAATAACTGTTCAAAAATAATTAACAGCTACTTAACATCTATAAAATTCAGCTTTCACAATGTGGGAAAACTAAGTTATTAAACATCTTTCAAGTCAGGCTGTTGTTCAAGTCAATATGAAACAGTCAATGAAAGCGCGACAAAACTCAACACTAAGCTCTGGTTGGTCAAAAATAAACAGATAAAATAAAAATATTTGTTATTAATGGACCACATTGGAATGTAGAATGTTGTTGTAGATGATTTGCCAGTTGAACGTGGCCTGTACAGCACTTTGCAGGGACTACTACACTGGTTCTACAAAAGCTGTCAATGGTAGCCTGAGCTTAAGGCCCCCGTCACACTGGAGGAACAAACCAGTGTGAACTTTGCAGGGAAGAAGATGCCATAGCTGCGGAGACAACACTCATCGCTTAAAGGTGTATAAGAAACTCCGTGAACCTTTGGCCAGATTAACTATGGCTGAGAGGGGGACCTGCCATTGGAAACAGATGTAACGTAGGAACTTTTTCAAGTAGGATTCTGTCTTCATTTATCCATTTAGCTGTTGCTTTTTTCCAAAGTTTCAAACTGTTCAACTTAGAGGGATTTACTCATTTATACAGCTAGGCAATTCTTACTTGATTATTTCAGGGTAAGCAAATTGGTCAAGAGTTTTACAGCAGGCGGTACGAGTTGAACCTGGCTCCTCCATGGACAAAACTGGCAACGCTAACCATTTTGCTAGTTGCCGTCGCCACTCATTCAGCTGCTGCCAGTGTCTGAAACACCAGACTAAGCATGGGGTTGAATCTACTGTGTGACACTTGGTGGAAACCCCGCACACATCAGGACCTGGGTTGATACCAGAGCCATAATGAGACCCTCAGTCATGTGTCAAAGCTGCTAATGAAGTGCATGTCGATGTCCAAGCAAAAATACAGACAGAGACAGAGAGAGAAAGAGGGAGAGAGAGAGCAAGAGAGAGAGTTTCATCACAAGTACCTTTGGGCCACACGACCAAATGTTCAATCTCAGCACGTGGCAGGATGCTGTTCTCAAGTTCAGCTTTTCTGCAGCAAACCCCATTTACAGCCGAAAACACAAAAACTGTGTCTGTCAAGGACAGATCTTTCCAAGGAGACGTGGCGGAACTCCCTTGCTTTGTCCAAAACCCTACCACTCTGTGCCAAACACCGACTGCACATTTCAAACATTAAATATTTTAAAACAATAATTGCTTGTGTGTCCCTTTTGTGATTTTGCCGATGTTGCGAGTTATTCTGATAGTTATACCGGATCATATGTTGCCTGAGTGGAGCTGGTATGAAGTCATACTGAAACACAGCATATTTACTGGGCTATGCAGTTTCATCTTAATCGTTCTTCACAAACACTGCATCTTCACTTTGGTAAAGTGTAAAATAATAATTTACCCAACCAAAAGAACAGTAGCACGGGGGTTCTAAGCGAAAGGACCTTAGATTAGATTTTTTGCTAGCAAAGAAAATCCATCTCTTCCCTGGGGTCTAATTTAATTTATTCCAGTGGATGAATTCTAAACTTTGTAGTACAATGACAGGCCATTAACTAAATAAAGGACTTTTTAATTGTGTTATTGCAGCATTTTTACATTAATATGAATTTATTTTTTGGTTGGAAAAAAATAGGAAAATAAAGGAAAACACTTTTTCTCCTTTGTTTTATAGCACTTCCTTTAAATTAAGATATGGACATTTTCTACTGATGATATGCTGATATAATGTCTCAAAGGCTGGAAACATAGGTACTAGTAATTGTTACTGGTATCCATTAAACCCCTAATAAATGGAGTCGGTGACTTATTGATCAAAGCGGTTCAGTGCAGTCGTTTTTGCATCCATCCTCCGGTATGATTCCTCTTACTAGAACATCAGAGGTTCAGAAATTTGGTTCAAGTTTGGAGCTCTCCTAACCTAACCTAGCCTAACATAACCATGTACCTAGCCTCATCTTGAAATAAAATCTTTTTTTTAATAAAAAAAATCCAAGCTTAGAGAGTTCCCGTATGTAACAGTATTGTTATTTTGGCCGTTATGTGCCTTGCTTGTGTTGTCCTTGCTAGGTTACTGTAGCATCTGGTCCGCACAAAGATTGCCTGTGCCTGTGTTCACACTGCACACTACATGACACCACCCATATTCTCACAGCCCATCATAACGTCCAACTTGCAAGGGGAGGAATGTTGAAAAGCCCAACAAAGTGAGTTGAAAAGTGAGTGACTTTGGGATCTGCTGTGGCTTTGTGCCCAAACGTGTGCTGTTGTACAAAGAGAGAGTTGATGGTTTATTAGTCATATATGTTTTATATTGTTTTGATGATTTGTTGGGAAATTGTTTTAGGTTTTTTGGGGGGTTAAAAAAGATGATCATTTTACTATTTTAAATAATGAGAAATAGCCTCACTCTTTATGACTACGTTTGGTTTTTGGGAACGAGTTACGAATGTAAAATGGAGGATAGGTGTATTCTGTACATTAGATTGTGTCACCATCATCATCATGAGCAACATCACGCCCAGCTGTGTTGTGTAACTCATCCTAGTGTGATATAATGTTTACATACTGTCTCTTACGGCTGCTTTGTCACAGCAGTAGATGGTAAAAGCCTCCTACAGGAAGGAAAATAGACTCACTAACTTCTTACATTAAAACATTCCATTTTAGTGTACAATTTCAAAGAAATTCTACCTTGAATAGATTTTTTTAAAATTCTACCATTAAACTACACCCAGGTTGGGACACCAATCCATTGCGGTTTTTTTTCCAGCATATGTTAAACTCATTAAAATATGCACAGCTGACATATTTTCAACATATTTTTAAAATGTTTTTATAACTGCCTGTTTCACCACGTTTGATACCAAATATGTTTTAAAAGTTAATTACAATTGACAAAAATATCTAATGATCTGCTGCTGTCGCGAGGCTACAAAACAAAAGTGTAACATTGACGGCTGAACTCTGAATATTGGCTGACAGCAGCTTTATTTTGCTGCCCTTATTACAACTACATTTTGCCCCCCTGTGTATCAGACAGTGAAACACATGTTTGTGTGGGGCTGCAGCTAAGAACAGAACTCCAGTTTAAGCTTTTAACAAATGGTGGGATTCTGTCCATGGTTACTGCCAAAAACAGCGACTTTGTACTCCTATTCTCCTCCCTAAGACAGATGGTTAGGAGGATCCGCCTGGGCTGAAGGAACCTTCAGCTTTGAGTCCTGCACTTCTTCAGAGCCCAGATGCGCGGGCTTCCGATGGGAGCTTCACAGCACTACGAACGACTCAGACGCGATAAACCTGTACGCGTGGTGCTGGAAGTCCCGGAGGAGGTGGGCAAATGGTGCCTCGGAGCCGGATCTGCCCTTGGGGTGGTTGCACAGGAGTACGGTGGGTATCGGCACATTAAAAAGTGATCCGAACGGTTTAGACCTTAACTTAGTCGGTCCCTATTTGTGTCTAAGAATTTTCCAGAAGTTGGCTTGAGCAGAATGTGTTGAACGAATGAATGATGTCGGTTTCGGCAGGGCTTAAAAGCATGTAAGTTGGGTTTACAGAAAAAAATAAACTTTTAATTGAAGACATCCTGCTAAGTCATTAATCAAAGCACAGAATGCAATTTCCTGGGCATCACATCCATTTAAATAAATAAGCATGAAGGCACACCTGTTCATCTGTCATATTCTGGAAATCTTGGAAACCAGTGGGATAAAAGCTAGTATCACAGAGAATTAAAAATGCAGTTTTCAAAGGGGTTGTACACAAATACAGAAACACTTGGTTGTTACACTACAATAGACTGCAAGTGTTTCTGCGAAACCGCATGCTAATATTAATTCAGCAGCGACAACCCCTCATTTTCGGTCTATTACTGCCACCGGGCCTTTGTTCTTGGTGCTGCTCGAATTTGTTGCATAGTGCGAGCATGCAAACAGATGAAAAACATGCCATCGATAAAGACAAAACCTCAGCGGTGCGTACATAAAGCGTTTCATAAAGTATCTGGCCGCGGAGAGGCGGAAGTCTAATGCAGGCCATGTAAAGCTCAGTGAGTCATTTATTTTAATGAAGCGATGAAGTTGTTCCTCGTAAGTAAATGCGATTCTCTGGAGATCATACGTACACACTTCTTTCACGCACCGTCAACCCAGCTCTTAAAGATTACTTTAATATTTACTAAGGAGAAGGATAGGATAGAACTTTATTGATCCCCACAGGGAAGTTCACTCAAACAGCAGCTGGACACAGGGGGCAGATAATAAGGTGAAAAATAACCTATAAATAACAATAATAAACAACATAAGACAGAAGATAGTTGACAGGTCCCCGTGGGTCATTATGGAGGTGGATGACTGTTGGTAAGAAGGATCCAGAAGTGCTTCGGACTGCACTTAATCTGAATAACCCAGAGGCTGAAAAAGCTCATCGGGATCACTTCATTCAGGGGACGAGAGCTGATGTCCATGACGGACTGTAGCTTCCTCCTTATCCTGCCCAAAGCCACAACCTCCACCGAATCGGGGCTCCGACCCCACGACAGCACCTGCTTTCTTAAGCTCTTTGCTGAGTTTGCACCTCACAGCAGAAGTGATGTTTCCCTGCTGAGCACAACACAGCATAAAAGATCACACTTGTGCGTTACGATTTATTAAAAGCTACAACACCCCGCACACAGATTATATTAAAGATCTGCGTATGCATTTGTCGTCTTGTTTAAAGTTCTGACTTTTTTTCCTCGTATAAGATGATGGCAAAGAGAATTTTATGGAGTTTAAGTTGTTACAGCCAGCAGACCAGGGATGAGGTTAATGTGTAGGATGCACAGACAGAGAGCATCCAACGTGAAACAACAAAGTGCAAGTCATTATTTGGTGATTTATGGCAGTCCTTCACACAACAGCGCCCTGTTTTTCACTACACAAAAGGCAGCGAGGATTGGGCCACGGTGCAAGCAGCCAGAGGCACAGACTGCTGCTCACAGGAACTGCTCCATTTTACTACGGTACGCATGGCCAGGGTGCAGGAGTCCATGTGGGACTTCTCTAAAAAAAGATCCCCGCTCCCTCGCAGCAGTCCCACTTTTTTTCACCACTCTGACGGAATTGTGCAGCATCACTGGGGGCGACGAAAATGAACTCCTTACCCCCAGGAGCTGCAACTTCATACACGAACCGCAAATTTACCTGCACTCGGCTTTCTGGCTACGAACGCCCCGCCGGATTTACCCACCAGGCTGCATTTGCGTGCATTTACACGCGTGAACGATTCGAAGTGCCGCGCACCGAAGTGACTGCCGCGTGCTTACAGGACACGAGGTGCTCCCGTTATTTTTCCGCCGAGGGAGGGGGAAAGACCTTCCGCCGAGGAGCTGGCGCTGCCGAGCGGGCCTGCCTGCAAATTGGTATTTCGGCTCAAGTGACCCAGGGGACCTCATTTAAAACGGGTAACTTTCCCAGTCAATATGAATTAGAAGCCCCCCGCAGAGGCTCGCCCCCCGGTGCATGACGCGCCAGTAATTGTGTCTCACAAACGGATTTGACTCCCCTCGGCGTCTGTATTGATTTCAGTCACAAGAAGTGACGTCCGGGGGGGAGGACACCTCCGCTACACAGCGTCAAGCATCATTAGCTTCATTAGAAGGAAAAGGTGTTGGGAACGAAACCTCCCTTCCCGACGGCACAAAGGCTCCGAGGGTCTCATGGGGAAAAACCGGTTGCAGCTGCAGGACACAGCCTGTTTTTTTAATAGTCAGTACGATCAAACAAAAATTTTATGATACGGTTTGTACAAATGTGTAAAAATTCAAATAGCCCAGCAACAAGAACTGGCACCCTGTGCCGAACTGGCACTTCGTGCACGGCGTACTTTCGCAAGAGTCGTGGGGTGAAAGCGGTCAGAGATAGCGGACGGACGGCTGAAAGAAAGAATAAAAAAAGAATCACCTAGCCAGATGAGACGAGACATGCGAATAAATGGAATGCAGGTAGATTTTAAATATAATATAAAATACACCTAGAAACACCTCAGGTCACCCTCTGCCTTTTGATATGTATAAATATTCTGGCCTTTTCATTCAGTCATTCCTTTAGTAACTGTTTATTCTCCTGTTTATTTGTCTCTGCATTTATGCATATAAAGTTTTTATGTTTAATGTGAACAGCAGATATTTTTGTTTTAAGCTGCAACAACCAAGCAAATTTCTGTTTGGGATAAAGCACCGTTAATTCATCTCTTTATCTGTGAAGCTCAGCTTCCGTCCGTCTGGCCGTCGGTCATGCACAGCTTTGTTTTTCAAGCCACACACTTGAAATGTGGCACACGGGTGCTTCTACCCCTAAGTGTGCTTTTTGTTGACTAAACTCTCAAAAGGGTATTTCTATTTTGAAAATTTAAAATTCGGTGTCTGGCAAGATTTGGAGATGGGGAAGTAGTGACCTCGCCCGTGTGTGTGTGTTTCAAGTCCTACTCAAGGCTGTATGTGGAGCTTGCATGTTCTCCTCTGTGTTTTCACCTCTCTAAGGAAAATAAATGTTGGAAGAAGGCAATGGCAAACCACTTGTGTTCATCTTTGCCTCGAAAGCCACACCGGTGGTCGCCTAGGAGTCAGACATGAGTCGGTGGCACTTTCCTATACTGTATATGTATACAGTGTAGCTAGCCTACCTTCCTCGATAGTCTTGCCTCATATCTGTGACATGTGCTTCTGCCTTGACTTTGACTTTTTTCAGCGCTCTGTGTCAGTATGATACTGAATCTAACAGAACTCAATCTGGAGCTATGGACATAAGCAATGATGTTAATATTTAACCTCATACCCTCAAGTTGAAGTAAAACGCTATTTCGAGTCCATGTAGGCGGTGTGATTAGTTTAGTGAATTTCCCGCATCTGTGCGATGCTGACCAAATCTGAGAGCTTGATGGCCACCTTTCTGAGGAGAACTTTTAGTGATTTCTGCTGGCTTGCCTTATCTTTCATAATCGCCTCTGTTCTTCACACCAAGCCTTTAAGGAAGGTGGAACATTTGAACTTCCATGTCAGGAAAAGGGACACAGTTTTGTTCAGAAGAACAAAAGATTTGTTCGTCGGAGCATGACAAATTCTCTCATTATAATTTCACACATTCACAGAACTGTAGCGCTTTAATGCTATTCTTACAGCACACGGGAAACGGGTAAATAACTGAAATACTTTCAAGACTCGTGATAAGACTTTGAGCAATTCCAACACTTACAGACTTGCATCCCTACTACAGAGTACAGATTAAAAAAAAAAAACAGGTTAATAAGAGTGTACGCACTCACATGCCACTTTATTAGGTACAGCTTTCAGGTAACAATACATGCAACCAGAAGAGCATGAATTCCTATAGGTGCTGGATACTCCACAGGGGTCTTGATTCATGTTGGCTTGACAGCTTCAAACTATTTTTATAGATGTTTCATTCTGTTAATGTCACCCCAAAGATGAACTACTAGTCTGAGAGGTAGGGATTGGGTAGCCACTGGAGTAAAGTAAAGGCACTGTGGTGTTTGAGGAACCATTCTGAGATTATGTGTTTTCTGACTCAGCACATTATCCTGCTGGAAGTATCGGTGTGAGATGTCTGACCATGAAGAGATGCATCTGGTCAGCAACAATGTTTTGGTACTTTGTGGCATTCGTATGATACTCAGTTCATGCTGAAAACCTCATGTGTGCAGATGAAACATCCCCACAGCATTATACTCCCACCACAACAGCACTAGATTAGCACTAGATAATTTGAGTGTTCGGGATGATTTTAGCAGTCAAAATCCCACAACACATGAAAACACACACCTACTAGCAACGGTTTACACTACTGCTGTAGCAGCCCCAGAATTTAAGCAGCGTTTGGTAACGGACAAATTCCAGTCACAAAGAAAACCTGAGTTTCCAACGTGTACAGTGGCAGTAAATCTGGCATTACAGTTCTGAGATTATTCAACAGTTTTACCACACTCATTAAACACTCCTGGGAACCACCAATGTTCCTTCGGGGAGTGGACAGAAACACCTGACAAACTGCAGTTAAATGACCATATCACTGGATTGTGCTCTGAACTGCTTGTATCTCAATCGGGATGTGAACTGCGATGGCTTCATTACGGCTCATGGGAAGGTTGGAACATTTCACTGCAAAAGTTTTTCCCGTTTATTGAAAGTACTGTGCTTTCATTTCGGGTTATATTTTCCAGCGCGTGTGGCATGTGCCAGTGATAACACTTGAGGAAACACCTGTCAGAACCGTTTAACACTGAAAGCAAAGCGTGTGCCATTTACAAGACAACTGTCAGTCAATCATAATGGGCCGTGACCTTTTTCTGACAGCTGCCCGCACCATGAAACAAAGTCAATGCAGACAAGACACAATCAGGTCTCATTATAACACATTATCTACATACCTGTAAGCACTGCTTGAAATAGGAAAAATACTGTAGATGCCAGTTCTTCCATTATTGGCTTGCTGATATGTATTTAGGTTGATATTGGTAAACTACGAAGGATTTAATGTTAATCTCCGCAATGAATAAATGATTCCAGGCAACATTGCTGCTGTTTCGAAATACTGTATACATTTCTTTAGTGAAGGGGACAAAACCGCCTACTTTCTAGGGCCTTGAAAAAAGGGCCGAACCTTACAGTTGTGTCGTAGCACCACAAAACAGCGTATGCTGCCACTGAGCATCGCATCTGCCATTTTACACTACTTCTGTTCATAATCATCCCAGGTCTCATGTCGGTCTCAAGAAAAACAGCCGTTTCACCTAATAGCACTAAATGCAGAAGTAAAAGATTATGGAACCAGGAGGTTTGTAATGGAATAAACTCATACTTTTGTATGACGGTAATAGGAAATTTCAAATAATCGCTTTATTTTGCAGACCAGGCAGTGCAAAGGTGTCATTAATATTAAGGAACAATGCAAGGAAGCAAAAAGAAAGTAAATAAAGAGCAGTCACTGTCATTCTTTTTTAGCTATTAGGGAGTTGTTGGCAAAACTCAGTTCCTCTGTGGGTCAAGTCAAGCTTCTACTAGACGGCGTTGTGGGAATGCCACTAGAATGGAGGGGAGAAGAACCTGGACATTTCTAGACTATGGTAACTCGACACCTGCATATCCTAAACGCTGATTCTAATATTGGCTCCACTTTCAAAAACGCAATTTTTGCTCATTTTGCTTTTAAGAGAGCGCCCAGCAGACCTCCTGGTACAGGAGGATGCCTACAGCTGACCCGTAACGTACAGATTTCCCAATCCAGATGGCAGCTTTAACCGCGACAGCTGCATACATTGCGGTGTTGCACGGGAGGGAAGCTCATACAAAAATCTGAAGCCACATAAAATAAAGGGTTGCGTCTTCCTACAAGTGCTCTACACTTTCTGTGAAACTTCCACTTTGAAGTGCACACTAAAATGTGTTCATAAACAAATCTGTATAAATGTCCTTTTTTAGGTGAAGACTATAAATCCCCCACAGGAAGACATTTTAATGACTGTGTTTCAGTTGATCCAGAAGAGGTGACACGCTTGCTAGAGGGAAGTTTGGACATTTGGTTTCAGACACCACGCCGCTGACATCGCTATGCCGCCATTTCGCTTCTCATCAATTGGTTATTGGTAATCCAGTCATTGGTGGGTTATTTTTTGGTGATTTCATTTGTTGTTTTTGGTTTTTCAGTTACGACCTCTTCCAAACACCATCTTCATTTTGATCGACTTTGGCTGTTGGCGTTGTTTCGCTTTCCCTCACCTGTAAGCACAGCGATCACTTTTTTATCCTGCAAGTATGACAACATCAACCTGTCACACCTCCTCTGGAGCGCATGTCTCTTTATACAATTTATGCATGGTAGCTATGACCCCAGTCTTTCAAACTTGAATGTGACAGCAACAGAAGAAATGGAGGACTAGAAAATCCTTAGCATTTACAAGTTTCCTTTATTCTGCACACAGAGGTCCTTCACAGTGTATCAGCGACACAAGAGCAACCCATCACATAGCTGCAGAAACACTAAGTCAGTGGCAGCTACTGCACGTTTCTACTGAAAGGAGCAAAGTTTGGTATTTGACAGCCAGGTTATTTGCGGCTCTAAGAGTTTTACTACAAAACCACCGATGCACGTTTTTTATGTTTGTTTGTTGTCATTCTTTTTGTTCACTCGATCTCAACAAGCACTTTACCCTAAAGCAGTGGTAAATAAAGTGTGACGCACGAAAGCACATACCTAGGCACTCGACTAGACAACTATGGGAGGAAACAAACAAAACAAAACAACAAAACAACAACAAAGCAGCTCTGCCACAGTGAAGTGTCTACAGGAAACACACTGCGTCACTTCAAACTCATCTGAGAAAGCGTACACGCAAACGCTCAACTTTCCCTTCTCTTCTGCACAACCCATGCGATGCTGGAACGCCACCTGTGTGTTACTCACCCGTGAGCACAGTTTACCTTTAGCTGTGGTAAAAGAGCCCGGTAAGGTTTAGGTGGCCGTACTGTGTACCCTGCCCACGTCTACGGTGCACGCGCTCAGTTGGAGCTGAATGGGAAACTCACCGCCGGGGGTGTTTGTCCTTAACCCGGTTTGGGTTAATCGCTGTATTTAATAATAAGGCTGGACTGTAACTTGAGGGTAAGCGACATTCATGCATACATCCGCTCAAATATCTCGCCGTGCGACTTGTGTTGTGTTACTCTGAGGTCCGTGTGTACTTGGTGCGGATGTGTGTTGCCATGGCCCCCTTTGTGTGTGGAGTGACTCAGTGCTTCCTAAAGGCAGAAGGGGGGCTGTTTAAAGGGTTCATTTGCTCTTTAGTGATGCTGATGTAGGTCCTGCTGGTGGTGTTTGAGCATCATAGCGGGGAAGAACGCAGTCTGTCTAAATATTGTATACGTTTCTTTTTTCCTGCTTATTTTGGCACTTTAATAAACACCTTCGGCACTCAGCGTTGCTGCGAATTATCAGCGGCTAAAGAAAAAACTCTAGAGGAAATAAATTCACCCTCCACCAAGACATGAGGTGATACAGAAACCCATGCAAACTTCATACAGACTGAACTGGATTCAAACCCTTGTGTGAAACTGCAGCCCAGAAGGCTTCGGTGCTACCTGCTATATTGCTGTGCTGCCCCAATCGGTTCATTTGAACTCATTTAAGAAATGGACTTTTAAACTGTACCTTTAACTTTGCTTTTAGAAATTAATTTATATATCATTAATTGCAATACCAACATGGTCAGAAGGTCCGAAGGCTGTTCTTTAGAACCATGAACACCATGCAAAGACTGGGTGTGCTACCATGTATTTATAATATTGAAAAGCCAGGTTATGGCATGCAGCAGGTGTTGGGCTTGTTTCTCGCTTCAGTGTCCTGCAGACAAAGACCTTGGTCACAAGCCATGGGGGGCCTTCTGTAATATGGTACAGCACCAGCATTTATCACCCACAAATGCTGAGGCAGAGGTCGCGTTGCTGAATAACCTTGCTGGACAGATTGGTGTGAGGGCAGCAAAAAGCTGAGCTCACAGAAATACTTGGGTCGGGACTCATTGAGGCTTAGGGTTTCTACTCGGTGAGCTATTAATACTCAGTTATTATTATTATTATTGAGATCACTGCGTTGCAGGCAGTGCTGCGGTTAAGGATGTGGGTTTGAAAGCTGAAGGTTGTGGGCTCAAGCCAGCTCACTGCTAAAGCAAGTGTTATGGTAAAATCACAGTGCACAGTGGTAAAATGCTGTGAATCCCCTAACATGAAGGTGTCAGCTGAATAAGTAGGTACTTCTGATGTTGTTCTTCTTATGTTTATCTTTCTGTCCAAAGAAGCTCAGCTCCCATTTACACAGCTGAACACACTTGCTGGTGCATCTCAGATTAACTGCTTTCCTGAAGTGACTACAGCTGAGCCCCTCCAGGGCTGGAGGCTTTAAACTTCAAGCTACGAACACATGTCCACGCTGTCGCTAGAATGAAGTGGCAAACAGGTTCCCGGATGGGGTCTTGCTGTGGTATCATGGAAACGGGCAAAGTCAAGAAAATGCACATATTTGGCATCTCTGGGGCTTTCACACATGGGTGCGATACACTGTAAACCCTAAATGTCTACATGCTGCACTGCTGGAGCTCAGCAGCAGCAGCATTTACAGACACAAGATGCTGAGATGTTTCCTGCTCTTCCACTCCTCAGCACAGCGGTGTTATTTTGGCCCTGATGACAAAACTGAAGCCCTGAGATAACAAATAGCAGAGAATATGACTGATTTATAGGAGCTGCCACCTTCACCCCAACCACTGTTTTTAACCAGAATTCTGCTGTTAACTAGATGAACCTGATTTTATTTCTGGTTACCTGTTTGTGGACAACTTAATTTTCCTCATTTATGCAGTCAGACATGTGTCTGTCAGTGGTCTTTGTTCTTATAATTTCTTTGTTTGTTTGTTCGCTGAACAATGCGGGTTTGTGTAATGTCGGGACACCCTAATGTCAGGGGGTAGGGATATTAAATGACGGTGATATTTATTTCATGATATTTAGGACCTGGAACTGACTTATTTGTTTGTGTGAAGGCCTCTCAAACATAAGCAACATTTTTATTGCATTTTTTATTTAGATGACAGATAATGGATATTGATTTTACAGAAACTATGTTTTACCCAGGTAAGTGGTTCAGCGCAGAGCAGAATTACCAAACTGCCTACAACTGGCCATAGAGACAACAATCCAGAGCTGATCTGTGAGCAGGAATTTCATTGTGCAGTCATACAAGCAAACTTGTGTGTTATATACATTAAATTACATTTATTAAAAAGGATGCTGGAATCATCCAACCTGTAACAAAGACCCCTAGAGCCCCAGTGTAATGTCATGTCTCCGGTAGGAGTTGCCTGTCTGGCCCTACAGGGCATCAGTACAGTTCATTTTTCACAACTTTTAATTTCTCTTATTTTTGACAACTGTCTAAACGTGCAAATCCAGC
The DNA here is from genome assembly GCA_018136845.1 of Heterotis niloticus. Taxonomy (NCBI): domain Eukaryota; kingdom Metazoa; phylum Chordata; class Actinopteri; order Osteoglossiformes; family Osteoglossidae; genus Heterotis; species Heterotis niloticus. The sequence goes on from CM030903.1 coordinate 1,962,036, forward strand.
CCTACAGAACCGGGCCACTCAAGCTCATGTATTAAAACTGCTGCACGTAATGTACTGTGTCCATTGGGTCAAACCATAGGGGCGGCACGGTTGCTTAGCGAGCAGCACTGCCACCTTGCAGCACTGGGGCCATTTCTGTGTGGGTTTGAATCAGGTTCAGTCTGCATGAGTGTGCGTGTTCTCCATGTCTCTGTGTGGGTTTCCTCCAGATGCTCTGGTTTCCTCCCACAGTTCAGAAAGTTGTTTCATATTCATTTCATGTGTGTGCTTTAGTGGCTGCCCTATGATAGACCAGTGCTCCACCCATGTAGTTCAATAGCCCAGTGAGCTCAGCATAGGCACCAGACCACTGCAACCCTGAATGAGATAAAATGTTGAATAGCAAGAGGTGGCTGGATTCTCTAACTGGAAAAAACCAGCTCATGTGTACCTCCCAAAAGAGTGAACTGTTTGCCCCGTAACTCTACATAAGGATACACAGATGGTTTCTAATGTCGGGATCCCTTTGTAAACCCCCCGGTGTCACAGCAACACTATGGATTATTAACACCTTCACAAGACCGATCATGAGATTTTGATGAAAGGCGTCTGCTGTGATTTCTGCCACAACTGGGCTGGACATCTGGAAGGGACAGCTGATGCCACCAAAGTGCCGGATGCCCAACTCCTTTCCGTTCCCTGGACACCCGCAGGCTCGAGTCCATTGTCTCTGATCTTCAAGTATGTTGCAGCATGGCAAGTGTGAACCAGCGAGTCACTCAAAGGGAAGACGGCTGCTCTGCAAACGTGCGTTAAACACGTGATGCTGCCTATGCTGTCAGGTGTTTTGCAGTGTTTTAGTGATATTGAGGGGGGTTTTCAGATTGCCTGGGAAACCATCATTTTGGTATGCTGCCATATTCAAGTTGCGCAGCGTTTATAGTGTGTAAGATGGGGTTTATCTGGGTACAAGGGTTTCTAAGATGTCCCTGCACTAAGGCAACTTGCCTCTATGCAGGGAGGTGTGGAAGCTGTCAGATGTACAAGCTCTGTCCATTTGTGACCCCCCCCACCACCACAACCACCGTGTTCCCGCCAAGGGTCACCACCACTGCAACAGGTCTGCGGTACCACGGCCCTTGTTAGTGCAGTTCTATCACAAAATCAAACCTTGGCACCATCACACATGTCAGCGTGAAGCAAGAACGCCGCACAATAGCACTGAAAGAAGGTTCTAGTGTTATTCATCATTTCCACAGGAAGCTCCTCTCCACAAGAACAAACCCACACCGTAAAAATGTTGAATTTGAAATTAAATTTGCCAACAGAGGCAAGCAGGCGGGCAGGCGGGCAGACGGATGGATGGCAGGGAATGAGCTCCACATTACGGGGAAACCAAACTGAATGACCGAGCTTTCAAAGGCACGGCCACCAGGCCAGCCGCTCTGTCTAATTACGCTACGTGGGGGGCAACGCTGCGTGTCACCTGGGCCACAGCACGGCCAGCGAATGCATTTATTTTCCGAGCGATCCGGGGAGACGAGAACGGCCGAGTCTCACAGCTCCTTTAAAACAACGCTCGCGTGACACAAGCTCACCTGCGCCCTTCAGCCTCTGGACTCAAAAGGGAACTTTGTGTGGTTTGGTGACATCTTAAGCAGTTTTAAAATGAGAAAAAAATCTTGCAGCCACCCCTGCCGTCACTTCAAGACGACACGCATGGGTTTGTGAGCAGATAAATTCCTGTCGGTCCAATAGGACGGGAAGTACCTACAGTTTCTCTGCCTGCCGCATTTGCACTCCTAAGCAACACCGGCTTTTCACAATTGAAGCTTTCACAACATTGGTGCAAATTACCAAGCTACACAAGTAAATCGTCGTAAGAAAGGCATTGGTCCAAATGAGTAAAATGTAAAATGTAAATATATCCCATGCACTTCTCTTTTCTCTATGATACTCTGATTTATTTAAAAAATATGAAACTATTTGCTTTGCGTCTCCTTCTGCTCCGAGCAAAATAATTCGCCAGTCGTTCTAAGTTACACAGCACCTCCACACAGGAGCAAAAAGAGGGTAGAGGACTAAATCGGCTGTGAAATTACCCTAACGGTGTCTATAAATGCAATTTTCAGCCGATTTTTGAACACAATTGTGTTTTAAGTCTCTTTTTTTGGACTGCTCAAATAAAATATTGGACATCTCAAAGAGCAAATTCCGCATGAGAAGATTTAATCTGAGTTTTGAACTTCTCCTTGCTCTCAAAAGGAATTGGATTCAGGGGGATCTTGACACAGTTCGCTGTCTGTCACTGGATTTTGTCACGATAAACTGCGCACACGGAGCGCAGTGGCAGATTTGAAACATACACCCAAGGGACTTAACAATCCATCCATCACTCGTGTGGCATTTCATCTCGCCCTTATCATCCTCCTTTGTACCAAAAAGAGGTGCAGAACACCAGCTGATGGATCCCACGTATTTTGACACCATGCGAGTTGCTGCTCTCATGTTGCCTTTTCGATGCCCATTCCACCAGCAGAACTTTCTAATCCGATACATTAAGTTTGTGGAGAAGTCCATGCTGTACGTCTCCCGCCTCTGCACTGAGACCACCCTTGAAGCCTCAGAGACGTACAGCACGCACTGCTAAGAGATGGGAGACCTACAGCATGGACTTCTCCGACAACGTGGGACACACAGATGACCACAACCGGGTTACACAGCCCGACAACCATGAAGATGACACGAAATTCCAAAGAATCTTCACACCATCCGTGCAGTTACATCAGACGCACTTCTGATGAGGACTGCTGCCTACACCACTATCATCATATACATATTTTAAAGAGGAAAATTATTCATTTTCGCAAATCACTCTAATGTGCTTTTAGCTAAGCTTCATTCCAGGCACAAAAGGCCTTTTTCCTGAATTTTCAAATATGCAATAATTTGTGCAGGGTAAAGGGAATTATTATTACTATTATTATGATTATTATTGAGTCATTTGTAACTGTTCAGTAATTCATCACAGAAAATACTTTGTTCTCATTTTTTTATAAATATAAAAGAGGTAATGCTTTTTGTGGAATAATTTTAAAAAATGGAGAGACACGCACGGAGACTCGATGCAGTTCTGATTCAGTACTGTGAATAATCTGAATTAAACAAATTAGCCAGATTATTCATAAATGTAGAGAATGAGAAATAACATTTTCTAAACATCTATCTAAACATCAACAAAAACATCAGATACCACCAAACTAATACAGAAAGCTGCACCTGCTAGTGTCATAATTTAAAACTAATTCACAACCTTACAGACAAAATTATCATAACTTTTATCAATATTTTCTTTACCACCTGTATGTAGTGATGTAGTGACAATGAAAGTACACTTAATAAATCATCAATAAATAAATAATAATGAACTTACAATCACTTTAAAATGTAAATAATAGCAAGATAAACGTAAACCTAAGGGTAAAGAAAAAGTAAAGAATTTCCAAGGTGTTCAAGTTTCAAGAACATTCTCAGTACTTGATGCCGTCTTGTGTAAAGCTGGGCCTGAAACACCACCACTGCCCACTAGCATAACAAATAATAAAAATAAATTAATAATAAATTAAATATTAAATGCGCTGTACTCAGTAGTACTGTATGCAGTGTTTCTTAAGCAGCCTAAGCTGCTATAAGGTGGAAGATTGTAAATGATTAAACATTACATGAGACATTTTGATGAAGTTTCTTGCATGGTAATTAAATTATATATTTACTTGAAGGAAATGGAATCTAACTAAACATTTTTCAGTGGATACTTTTTCCTCACTGCTCTTGGCAAAAAAGCCCCTCTTCAGAAGGCTTCCTGTCTGCTTAGCAGTTAAAAAAATATTAATGCAAATGATAATATTCAGAACGTGCTCTTTTATATATTTGCTGGAAGTGAAAATCTAAATACAGACCTACTTGTTTATTGTGATAGTACTTTCCAGTCCACACATTTCCAGACCAAGATAGTTCCATGTTTTTGTTGATGCTCTTTTACCAACGAAAGACCAAACACAGAATTTGTTAAATAATCCATGTATAAAAAATCTGTATAGAAGCCACAAATATTATAATGAAATATCTTTCTTTTCCTACTTGCTACAAATAGGACACGTAAGCAACTCAAGAAACAGAAAAGAGCTCTTCCTACCTTTTTTTCCCCTCCTGTTAATATTTTCTACATCCAAAAGCAATTCTTACTTTTCATGCTGAACAGTTACTACACATTCAGAAAAAAGGTTAAATCTTACTCTTTGTTTAAAAATTCTTTCAAGAAAAAGAAAAAAAAAAACTTGGGAACTGACTTTAGATTTAGTAGATGCAAATGAGGTATGAAGATACTTTCGCAAGAACACACGTGTTATTCACTTTTAACTATTTTGGTGGAGGACATTTCTAAACGGGGCTTTTCCTGTCGCGGAGCAGCGGCGTTAAAGCGCCGATTGGTCCATTTTTCTGTGTTCTGGCGGAATCGTGTGGACGAACGTGGAACTGCAGGCGCGCAGTGCGACTGTGGACATCGGTGCCACTGGCCGTATTTTTGGATCTGGACGAACCACAACTTATAACGCAGCACCTTTGCTGAACGTTCTGCCACTGCAGTGAAGGGGCTTCCAATTCAGCTGACATGACAGCGACAAAATGAATGACATTTATGACAAACACGTGGTAATCGCGAATTTAACTTTCACGAATCCAACATTTGGAATCTAGTGCGCGTAAAAATGCTCATAATATTTAGCATGTGTATAAACGAAGCAGTGTTGCAAGTTATTGCTACAGTTTCAGCTCGATATATGTCGTTGTCCCCCCCACCAAAAAAAAAAAAAAAAAAAAAAGTAATTCTAAGTGCGAGAAGACGATCCCAAAGGCAATACTTACCGGGGAGACTGCAGCCGCCAAGAGGACGACCGCACACCAACACGTCTGCATGGTCCGGGCTTTTAAACTTCCACTCTTCCCACTCTGTGTGCTTTTGCGAACATAGATCCCTGTGGTATCCAGTTAAGAAGACAGAGGAAATAAAACAGTACTCCACATGACCACATGAAAATACAGCGAGTCAAATAAAAGGGCAACTACAGAGGCTACATAGAAACGAATCCAGACGCGCCGCGGTGCGAATTCATGTTCAATAACGTTTGAAAAATCAGTTCATGGTCTCATAACGCGTTCATCTGTGTTCCCTCCAGGTCTGTGGTCGTTTGTCTTCCGTAGGTTGCAGATCTCCCGACGCCCTCAAAGCGGACTCATACCGGCTCTTAGTGCTTTATATGGTGAACTGCGGAACGGAGCATCCCGTGAGGAACTCACCGAGAGAGAGAGGGAGAGAGAGAGAGAGAGAGAGAGGGGGGGGGGGGGGGGGTCAGGGTAATAAACAGGGTAGAACTTGTTTAACATTTGAGAGATTCATATACAGTATATATAAAGCAGAAAATAATTCAAAGTGGGCTCCTGTCATGAGCACAACTAACAAAACGAAGTTCTTGAACAAAGTCACAAAAGAGGAAAAGGACTGAATTCAGTTGAAATGAAATGAGAAACGTGGGAAAATCTGTGTAACCACATTTGGATTTAGATTCCATCAAGACAGCCCCTGATCTCCTTTTCAGAAACTATTACTCTGCACCCCCCGCATGGAACTGTGGTGAGTTGCTCTGGGAAAGCAGCCTGTTGATCAGAAGCCCTTGCATTGAACCCATTTCAGGGAACATTAACACAGTGAGTTTCTGTCACTCAGGTTCACCCTCTCTGGAGTTGCCATTAGGCTTCTCAACAGTGTTTCTTTTTTTTAAGTTGCTTAGTTAACATTTTCATGCAAGATATTCGACAATTTTACAGCAGCAATTTAGTTTATCTCAACAGCTCCCGAGTCTGTGTCCTTATCTGCTATCAAGTCTCCTTTGATGCTTTGTGGGGAGCAAATTGTCTTGGGCCATATTTGGGATCGCTCCTTTTTGTAGTTATTGCATAGGCTTTCATATTTACATCCCATAAGGTCATCTTGATAGGTCATAGAGCTTGTAAGAAGTTGGCTGAAAACAGCCAAGCTTCTCTTTGACCGCAGCTCAGTACAGGGTAAATTATAACGGTGCAGCTATGTTCACAAAGTGAGGGCTTTGGCCTCTTGCAACATGGATAGATGTAATTGAAACCATTTTTTTAAATATATTTTGGTCAAGTCTCTCAGGAAATCCATCCATCCATCCATCCATCCATTTTTATTAACTGCCTATGCTGAGCAGCAGCCTGGAGTCTCTCAGGAACCAAAATGGAATTATCAGTACCAATCAAAATATGAATAAAAACGGACACTGGAGTTCCACACTCATCAAATGTGTGATTTTTGCTATCAGCAGAGGCAGGAGCTACTGCAAGCTGGAGTTGAACAGTGACTTCTCCTTCTGGCTTCCTTGCCCTCCTTTCATAAATGCATACACACTCAAAGACACAGGAAAGGTTAAACTCACCTGGCTGGAATAATCAAGTTTCTCTTCAAGGATGACTGTGATTGCTGGTGCCACAGAGCTTCATCTTGATGAAAAGTGTCCTTGCCGACTGCGGAACGCAGTGCTGACAGAGATGAATGAGACGACATACAGCAATGGATCAGTGGATCAGATGGGCTTCACATTTTCTGCGGGAGGAAAGCAGCAAGACAAATCTTACATTAAGACTCATTCCCATCACCTGATCTATATTTATGCTGTTAAAACTGCTGAATAGAAGCACTCGGTCCAGTTGAATCTTTTTTTAACATTTAAATGGGGTAATCATGTTTTAAATTTTACAACTTAGAGCATTTCAGTGTTATTTCCTGACTTTGGTTAAGAATAAATACAGTATATTAAGAATTTATTAAGGTATAAAAAATATTAAGACTTTTTTATTTTAAGCATGCCATAAATCTTCAGAATTTAAAATTTCAGATTGCAAAATTTATTCTGAAAACACTTAATTCTTACTACAGCCCCCTTTCTGCAGAACTGTCCCTCATAGACATAGTTAATAAAACAAATTATCTTTCATTTGATCAGCTGATGAAATTAATAAACTGAATATAATTGTGAAGCAATGCATGCATTAAATCACAGTTACAGAATAAAAAATATGTCGCTGAAACCCTAATCTGCTGTGAAATTATACAATTTTGTCTTCTATTCAGAAATTGCTTTACGTTTCCTGCAGTTTACTGTTATATTCTTCAGCTGATTTATTTTACTCTTGAAACACATTTAAACTGTAAAAAAAAAAAAAGTGTCAAAGCACTTTTAAAGAATTACATTGAGGGGTTTGTCTATGCGATGTGTAATTAACATGTATTTAAAATGCATCATGGGATATAAAACGTTCGTTAGGGGCCGGTTTGATCTGATCTGATATACTGCACTGTAGTGCCACCTAGCGTCCACTACAAAAGGTGCCGTAAAGAAATAAGGTTCCCAGGGTTTGTCTACGCAAGGTACAACTTAGAAAAAATTAGGGTGAGAAATTGGGGTAATCAGTTTGTACAGATCAAAGGAGCTGAATCGGTTTATGAGGCAAACCAAAGCATCATACAAGCGTAGGCCACAACGCTGTGGTTCTGAGATGCACCTGTGTCCAATACCTTTTGCGAATGATCAGCAGTCCTGTCGAAGGAGAGGTGGGTTCATCTGTCCTGCTGCCGTGTTGCAGTGGTTGTTGAGTGTTGCACACTGTTTAGAGAGTCAAAAAATGTGTTAGGTTCTTGAACTTTCTCAGATGGTAATCCCTAATATAATTCTTTACCATACACACAGCTAACAAACTCAGCCAGAGAAGACCAACAAACTAGAGTGCTTACCTTGCAGCTGAAAGGGTGGCCAAACTTTTGCAAATGCCACATTTACCATTTTTCTTTACTTTTTGTTTAGTTCATCAAATAAATTGTAACTATATTAACATTTCCATAAAAATGCCATTGTTTTAGGTTTTTGCTGTCGAAATTGTATTTACCATTTTTTTACTTTTAAGCATCAACAAATTATGTAATTTGGTCAGGGGTGTCCATACTTTTGCATGGAACTGTATTATAGTGTAACAGTAAACATGGTGAAGACCTGCTGATCTGTTTAGTGCATAACCACAGGAATGAAGGCTCAAAACTTTTGTTGCTTTTCTTGCATCACTAAATAACATTAATAACATTATTATGTGAGTCATATTCTGTCAATATTATGTCAACAGCAATACAGGTCAACAATTTATTATCTGCATTTCTGAAATCAGAAAACCCCTGAAAAGGGCTGAAAATGTTGTGGGCTACTGAATGTTAAAGAAATAAATCTCTGTGGTATTTGCTTATGTATCTGAAAACCCTCCACTCTTATTGGTATGCCTGTGAACCTGTGGACAACCCATCGCCCAAATTTCTCCTTGCAGCTTCTGCAGCCCCCACTGCCACAACAGTACAAAAACCATCTGCCTTAATGCGGTCACGTCTCACTTTCTGACATAAAACATTTCAGGAGAAATTAAGAATGCACAGAGCCTGTCAAAAGGTTTTAAAGGATTTATTATCATTAGTTTGATACACATATAAATGCCATATAGAAAAACAAAAACAAATTTTCTCCTTGTGATGTGCTGTAAAAAATTTTAAATAAAAATGAAAGACACTGTATACCCTAACTGAGGATCTGTGCATATGAAAAAATACATTGTTTTTTTTAAAATTTAAATTAAAATAATTTCAGCTAAAAGTAAAAAAAGACGAACGGAATTAAATTCTTCTCTGTGTTTGAGCTGTAGTTCTTGTTTTTTTTTAGTTTTTTTTTTTAAAAATCTTACAGAAAATTAGGTTTGTAACACCTTGGACCAGATTATGACAAACCAAATGGAAGTCTGAGGCTGTAAACGTGCATTTCATGTCAGACTCGGAAAGGAAACAGCATCCTTTTTCTTATGTGGCTTCACAATCAGGCTGTGTAACACAGCTCACACTACCCTGTTTTCATATAAACCACAATAATGTGACTTAAATAGGTAATAGATGAGCGCTTCTAAAATTATAGACATTATGCTTACTTTCTGTGTTGCAACAGAAGAAAAGTGAGGCCTTGTTACCCGCTTTATTGCCTGCTCAGCCCAATGTGGTGCCATTTCAGCATTTGTATTAATGATCCACAAGTATGAACACACATGCCATGGTGGCTTCAAAACATCCCCTCCACCCCCCCCCACACTTTTTGTGACATTTGCACAAAATTCTGTCTAAATGTATTGGTAATAAAATGAGCTTTCAGTGGGTTTATTTCTTCTCCATCATCAAAGAGAAAAGTCAAAGGATGAGACATTGCCAGTACAAGAAACCACTGAAAACGCCAAAAAGATTTATTTACTCTGACTGCATTTATACCACAGATTACAGTTACAAGAACAAAAAATATGTAGGTAGTATATACAGTTTTGAATCACTTCACAATGCGTGACTGAAGTGTCCTTTCCTAATGGCTGATGGTGAAAACCTTGGGGTTACGTGGAAAAATGCCCTTGTTTACACAGAGAGGCCGTTCTCAATGGCAATACTGGGTGGAGCTGCATATCATGCTGCGCTAATATAGTGCATATTGTGCCTGAAGCAGAAGAGGACGACAGGCAGAAGTTCAGTAAAGGTTGATAGTGGGCTCAGCATTTGTACATTTTCACATTAAAATGGAATGGATTTGGGGTAGCCAGACTAAATGGAACAATAACGCCGAAGCTCTTCAAAGATGCTCTAGTCTGTTTGGACCACTGTGCATGGAGTTTGGTCTTCCGGTGGGTTGTATCCCCATTCTTCTGTAACACTTGGCAACAGCATTGCTGGTCAGAATATTCTACGTCAACTTTTTCAGGCCGGGAAGCCTCTGTCCGCCACCGCAGTTTCAAAAGGTTCTTCCGTCTTATGAATGGCAAAGTGGAAAACCGCAGAAAAGTGAAGGCAGTCATGCTTTAGTCTGCAGGTTCTCTGAAGGCTTTTGTGCAACACAATAGAAAATGCGAGGAAACAATTCAGGCTACAATTTGTCTTTGCTGACAGCTATTCTTCCTCTTCCATTTCAGACTCGGTGGCAAATGTGCTGCCTTTCACAGTTTCATGCATTGATCCGTGGTTTCCGGAGACAAGGCAAGAATGAAGTGCATCTGTACAGCGAGTCAGCTGGGAATCGATGACCCCGGTGCATCCCAGGACTCTACATGTCAGCGTCACCATCGTAGGCCAGAGTCAAAGGTTTTAACCTGTTGTTTTGTCGTTTCTGTGTTTTCTTTGGCTTTTTGCTGAGGAAAACAAGACATTCAACATTTTTGGTGACAAAATTGGCAATTTAGTGTCTTTAAAATACATACACTTGAGGTTGTGACAAAAAATAACTAAAATTGTATATGATAAAGCCCTCTCTGTAGAATAAAAAAATGATATCAGTGACAAATAGGAGCTCAGTGCCACTATGATGAGTTACATATGCTTGACTGCAAAATTTTACAGAGATATAAAAATTAATTCAAATACTTAGTTAACTTCCTATGGACAGTTCAGGATGATATTAACTTTTTAATTTTTTGCGGGTCTTTATTTTACTGCAAACTCTGTTAACTGCTACTGTGTGTACATCTTCACCACTTCCCATTCAGTTCAATTCATAATTTGCCATTGTTCCTAGGAGGCTGCCCCCTGGTACTTACCTGCTTATTCATCACAAAGATAATCGGCAAATAAATGATGACCCTGTGTTTGAAATGCAAACTCTTCTGTGGAAAACATGTACTAAAATGAGGCATAAATAAAATGGACTCAACTGAAAGATATTAACTGGAATTTAACAGAGGAGCACATTATATCCTTTTGGTTTATATGGAGAAGATCAACCTTCCCAAAAACATAAAAGTTGCTGCGTCTCTCACACCTGCACATTTATATCATCAAAACATTCACAAACACTTTATTGTTGCCTGCACTTATTAACAAGAAAAGGTAGAATAATGGGACAGATGAAATGCAGTGGATTTAAATGTGTCAGTCCACATTTAAGTTAAATGAAAAGGAATAGAATGAAGGGGAATGAGGGTGCATGTACGACTCTATGGTGTATCCATGCATTCCGCCATTAGAGGGCAGCTTTGCTCAAAAAAGATCGGAAATACACAGTGAGTACTGTAAGTGTAACAAACATACAGTGAATTATATACAGGATGCAGTGAATAAGGTGCACATGCGCTGCTACTGGGGGACTAGGGGGGACTGTCCTGCATTAATGAAGTTTTTACCCAAACATACAAAAAAGGTAAATATATTTGACTTATATGGTGATTAAGCAATAGATTTTTCGATATGTATAATTTTGCAAGCGGCCATAAAATCTGAAATCCATAAAATCATGGACCACGGAATTGCAGATGGACTCTGTTTCTAAATGTAACTCGGCGTTTGCTGTTTACCGAAAGCTTGGAATAAGATGCACTGTAAATAAATTATATGTAAGTAATGCAAATCTACTGTTTTGCAAAAATTGCTTGTTTTTGTACTGTGGGCACCAAAATATTTCACTGGATGGGTTTTCCCCATCAGGCAAAAACTAAAGTTTAGGGTTTCCATTACTTCATTGCATCAAACTTACAGGGGGCATAAGAGGCTAAAGAGAAAGGAATGAAGGGTAAACAGCCAACTTAAGTCAGGTGCAGCTGTTTGATTGTAGACCAGGTCTATAAGAGCCCAGACAGGATGGCTAAGGCTCTGGGATGAGCTGGGGATAGAGGGAACTTCCTGCTCACCTGCACCAGCGACTCCCTGTGTCTGGCCAAACAGGACATGGGACAGCAGGTGTCTCAGGGTCAGCAGTAACAGCAACAGCAGCAGCAGCTAGGCCACGGCCCCCCAACCCTAACTGACAGGTATGCTAGGCTGCTGGCAGTCGGGGCAGGTGAAGGTCAATTCTTGAACGCTTTGCCCCATCCAGACTACCGTCCCTCTGGAGGGGTCGGTGGCAGGAACAGAATGGCGGATTGCGCAGTAGCTGCTGTTGGTGGCGGTGGGGGAGGCAGGAACAAAAGATTGTGGAGGGTGGGGGCAGTTGGGACATGATATGGACAAGATGCCAAATAAAATAAATTAACAAAGAACCAATTTCATGGCAGCGGAATTCGGTGTATGGTGGGTCCAGGGATGTGGTATAAAATAAATGAACTTACCAAGCTAGGTAGATCATAGAAGCTATAAAAATTATCATCACCAAGGCTCCTGCAGCTACACCATAGACCCAAGTCTTCAGCATGCCATCTGTGAAGAGGAAGGGTGTTTCCACTTAGTCCCGGGGTAGCAGAAGTGCGGCAAAAGCACTGTTCTACACTGGCCGAGAACAATAATTAAGTCCAACCCTCTATATTTAAATGCAAACATTTACCGTTTTCAGTTTATCTTATCAGTTTTTCAATGCTTTATCTTACAGGCAGAGTCTGGGCACTTTTACAGAATCCAGGTAGCACATACGATGACCTCAAAACAAATGTAAAAATTCCCTTTAAACATACACAAACACAAGTTTTTAACATTTTAAAAGAATGTCAATAAATTTGAAATGCTACAAGGTGGTAAGTATGGCAGTTGAGGAGAGGAAAACAAAACTGGAGACTGATAATAAACTTAAGGAAAAAATCTCACAGCCAGTTATGAACAAGACACACATTTACATTATGTATCTGTTATTCAAAATTTAAAATGGATATAACTGGAATTCTTTAGCTACAGGATTTCTGCAAAAAGTTTCAAATGACAAGGAATTGTAATAAAGAGGCTCACCAGGTCCAAAAGGCTGCAAAAACCAGGCACGGCCAAACATCCCAGGCTGCTCAGCTGGCGACTGGGTGGGGTCAACAGCTCGACCAGTTTTCACACTGCCCTTGGTGCTGCTAGCTGTGGGGACCTCCAGCACTGGGATCAAGGTGCACTGCTCCAAAAGCCCATCAGATGTCATCACCTCCGTGTAGCCCTCCTCACACACACAGATGCCCACCTGCAGGGCCCACGTTCACACAGAAATGCCTCACTGAGGGGGAAATTGGGTCCAAAAAGACTGTCAACAGAGTGTGCATAGGCTCTGATCGATGTGGGGAAACACCAGCTTCATGAGCATGGTAACAGCACTCAACTGCCACAAGTGAGCCACTTAACTATGTGGTGATACTCAACATGAAAGGCATAAATCTCAGGAACAAGAAATAAACAGCTCTTCTGAATCCTACATTATTTCTAGAAAATTCATTAATGTGCAGTAGAACATTAAACCAAGCTACAAGGTTTTAAATGTCTATTTTCTGTGCAGTGTGCAGAAAATGTGTAAAGTGTGTAAACAGCCAGACAGGGAGTGGGTTAAGTAGGCGTTATACTAGTGTTCCTACTGACATACTAGTTAGTTACTTTTACCTTATTTTTATCAAGCATTCTCATGGCTACCATACTGCTGAACCTTTTATAAAGGAACAAAATTATGAACTACATTTGTTGTTTCGAGGTTTAATTTATTAAAGCAGTAATGAAATAAATCTCTGCCCATGTCTCCCAGCCACATACTATTCCACAGAAATACAAACAGACACTCGGGAAGTACACAGAAGTGCCAAAACACCACATCGGAACAGCACTTTGGGTTCTGGTCCCAGAAACTGAATTAGCGTGATATGAGGTTTTATTTTAAATGTGCTGCCCTCACAGAGTAACAAGAACTTCCTTGCCAGATCATGTCAAGACTGAAGTCTCCTTCACACTGGTCCAGAGCCGTACCTCGCTGCAGTAGGACTGTGGCTTCTCACATGGCGGCACACACGACCTGTCTGCTATCGGCCTGGTGCTGACCGGACAGCCACCTGTAAGACCATCAGCCAGCAGTCACTAATCAGAGCTTCTTAGAAACACACAGAGCACTGTAGTGGTGCTGATATTCAAGGTACTGGTGCATGTTGACATTATTCATTTTGTGTCATGAGTTCTGAACAGAAAAAAGTACCACAATGAAAATAAAATTAAATCCATTGATACTGCATCTTATCAATTCAGCCCAACCACAAAACTATGGTGACAGCACTGGCCAAAAATTACACTTTCAATGGCAGCCCAGTGACCTTTCAGTACAATGGTGTGGCAGCATTCTGGAGAGATTACATGATCTGTGAGCCTTCCAACCCAAAACCCAATTGCTTTCATTGACTTAAAGGAAACTTGAGTGAAATTAAAATAAAAAAAAAAAATGTAAATATCCAAAAGGTGCAACAAAGAACTATGACAGTGAAATGGTATCACAGAACCTGTGACATTGATGCCATCAGACCGCTGGCACCACACAGCCCGAGAAGATCCATGCCACTTGTCAGTCATCCACTGGTATTTGTAACACTGACCACCTGTGGCAGACAAACAGGATAACATGAAGACATAGCAGAACCAGTTCGTGAGGGATAAAGAAAAACTTTGGCCGAATTACCCTCACCCCTAAACTGTACATTTTAATCACTATCCCCTAACCCCAACCCTTAAATCTTAATCCTTAACTCTGGATGAGACAATTCCAGATTCTTGCAAGCCTGCTTTTAAGGCAGGAAGCTTCATTATCATGTGTAGTGGTGGTGGCTTCTGAGTTGTGTTGTGGTTCGAGAAAAAACTCTAGAGTTGGGGAATTTAGACATCTCAGGCTTTCGCAGTCCAACATGTAAATTCACCTCTGTTCCATCACTGTGAAAATGCATGGTTTGCTTCTTGTTCAGTGAAATCATGGGCAGCTGTGCAAGCAGCTGTGCAAGCAGCTGTGCAAGGCTCACCTGTACAAGGCCGGGTTTCCCAGACCTGCTCTGGACACTGCAGCAGGTTCTCCGGCTCTTGGGCGATGACCGACCGTGACCGTACCTGCACCGAACCCAAGCCTTGGTCAACATTGTTCACGCAGATGGTCTGGCAGGCACTCCAGGAGCTCCATTCCATCAGGTAGCAGTCACCTAGCAGAGCACACGTTGACCATAAATTCAGGACTCCACATGCCAGTCTGGGTTTCAAAAGCAAAGCATTTGGTTACACTTTCTTCTGCCACCTCAACAAGATTCAACAATATTTTGATTAAATCTGAGCATGGATTCCACTGTTTTTTTTTTTTTTTTTAACTTGTGTCCCTGGGGGATTCCCACAATCCTCTTAGGCTTTGCTAACTTTCTGGAGCTGGGTCAAAGGTTCTGCTTCATCCCATCCTTAATGGATTACATTACAGATCAAAGACTTAATATAACCCACTTTCACAGCTCAATTAGATCTCCAACAGCAGATGAAATTCTATCAATTTGAAGAATTATGAAGGATGATTCATGAAGATTAATTTCAGACGCAGCACCACAACCGATTGCATCGTAGAGCCACTTCATAAACCTTTCAAACCAGGTCCTTCAATGCAAGCTTAACGCATGGTGAGCGAGCGTGCGCCGCCGTTCATCCCCATATTAATTATTAAGCAGCATACGGTTCCTCAGTGACACAGCAAAGAAGTCACCAGGGAATGCACTTCAGTTCTGCACACGTGAATTCGTAGGGGGCTCGGGGGGGAGATACAGATGCTGACATTATTATGCAAATATTGTAATAAGAAGCCAGCAGTTGAGTCACAGGGTGCTTCTTCAAAGAGGGGTATTTACACCTTCTCACCTAAGCAACATCTGGTTGCATTAAACAGCTGCTTGCAAAACTTTACCAGAGTAAACCTCTGCACATACACCATGTCCTACGCAAATTAGCAAAATTAAAAATTACTTTCTTTGAATATTTAAAGATTCAGATTTGCAATATAAAATCTTACTCTTCCCACTTTGAGATACAAATTTTTGCCATTTTGCTGGAAAGAGTGTGTGTGTGTGTGTGTGTGTGTGTGTGTGTGTGTGTGTGTGTGTGTGTGTGTGTGTGTGTGTGTTCGGGGGGTTGACTGGAAGTCAGGGCCCTGATTTGCACACCAATACCTGCCAACATCAGGGCATTGCAGGGCAGCAGCTGGTGAGATGTGAGACTGTGGTCCGGGCCAAGAGCTGTTGATGGACCCTGTGAGGTTTTAAACCTTTAAACAGCGCCTGCTTAACACAACTTTTGCTTCAGTTTGGCATTGTCTGCCCGGAAAAGAAGAAGATGTGCAGTAAACACCACCTGCAGCCACGGGGAAACACTGTTATAATCTGGAACTTTAAAGATAAAAAGACCACCTGGTTTTACTGTGACCACAAACTGTGAGGAACCAACTGTAAATCTTTGGTTGAAATAAGGTTTTGACTCAGAGCTTTTCTTTTTCTTGCCACCATAAAAAAAATGCCAGAGAAAAAATATTTATCTAAAAAGGTTTGCAATGCACATTTTTCATCATAAACACTGCAGTTTTATACTTTAACCTTTTATTGGTTTGTTTCATGGATGCAGTTTCCTTACACAGCTGAGCCCCAACCTGACCTTGGAACCTGTAGCCTTTTGGTTACTAATTCACTGGGTGTCCTTGACCACAGCGCCACCTGATGGCCCTTCCATGCTGTTGTGAGCTTAGCCTAGGAGACCAGTGCTGCAATTAATGCAAGAAGGCAGGCCTGCGGCTCATACTCGGGCAGGGCACAGTGCACGTCTCCTCCAAGGCGAGCTGCGTCTCTCCATCCACAGTCATCTCCAGGCCTCCGCAGAGCTCGTCCTCCACCATGCTCTCCTCTCCATCCTGGGAGCCGTTGGACACGAAGCAGGACACGTTCCGCTGGCGGAGGCCCTCCCCACAACGGGCATCCTGCAGAGGACCAGCCACAAGCAGAATGGACTCTTCACCACAGTCGAGCTTCCATCAATGCACCCTCAGGTCAACGTAACTAAATGAATTGCTGATGGAAAACACCTCCAGATGTGTGTCAGAGGGGTTGGGTTACTGGCTTACTGTGTTTGCAGTGAACTTCACTGCTGCTGAGATTTACAAAAAAACACAGACTATTTGCATAACAAAACGAATAGCAAATAATGGAGTAGCAGGTGGCCACATGGGGTTCTTCCTGCTTTTTGGCTCTTAATCAAGCTGAGCAGAGCTTGGGAGTTGAGAAAGAACCGAAATTCCTCAGACGTGAGCGTACCTGGACACTGCACTTGGACCATGGGCTGTACTGCCAGCGGTAGCAGGGCTGGACAGGACAGGGCTTCCACTGCTCCATCTGAGTGGGGCACGGCCGCCCATCACCCTGGGAGGGCTGGGTCACCTCCCGCCGGCGCCACATCTTTCCTGTTGGGGAAGGGAGAGTTCGGGGTTTGGTTTGAGACATGGAGTTGGACATATGATACAGAAAGTGCATCACAGTAGCTGCTCTGGTCTTAAAAGGTATTTTTTTCAAATGGACCTAATTTCTTTGAACTGTGGATCATGCTAGTTTTACCAAATCAGCACAATAAGGCAAACAGAAAGTTACTCAAGTCCAGTTGTTCTATAGAAATGGATCTTCATATCTTCTGCTGAGCAACTGACCAAATACGTAGCTTTTATAAAAATAGCTTTTATAAAAATATAACTGGTGCTTTAATTAATCTTAAATATTTATTTAATTTATTTATTCATTCATTATGAAAACGTCAAAGAATTTTATTATTGAACAAGAAACAAAAAGCTAAGTCATTAAAATGCATACTTTAATGCAGAAAAACCTGGAATTTAACACAATTTGCACCCCTGGGAAGTCCCACCCACATTCTGTCAGGAAAACTTGAGAACTACAAATGTTATTTATAGTCAACGGGGGGTTAGATTTAGACAGACTGGACCAGCCATATACAGGAAATAATTATAGCCAAATTCTGAGAGAGAATATGTCCACCTTTTAACAGAGTAAAAAGCCATTCAAATGAAATAAGTAAAAATTCCTTCATAAAAATTATTCTTCCAGAGAAAATAAACGTCATCGATTAACAAATCTGAGACAAAGAGCAAGTGAGATGCAGCAGTTGATGCTGAATTACATGAATAAAGTTTAAAATTCATTCTTCTCAAAGACATGTAAAACCCATTCTTAAAGTTTAATAGAGCTTATATTGCCTCAGTGGGAGGGGACAGGTGGGAAAGTGTGTGTAGGTGTTTGCGCAGCGCCCTACCACTATGAGGCTACTTTGAGGCAACTTGGTCCAGCATGCAATGTGATCCAGGTGTCACGTGTAATCAAACGCTGTCAATAAAGTGTGATGTGAGTGCTGAATTTTTGATGGCTCAACACATGAAGTAATACAGATACTTAACCGACTTTCAGCTGCTCCCATCAGGGGTCGCCACAGCGGATCGGCTTATCCGCATAGTTGGTTTGGCAGATTTTTTACACTGGATGCCCTTCCTGACACAACCCTCCATTTTGCCCGGGCTTGGGACCAGCACAGAGGTGCACCCCCTTGTGGCTGGATTTGCACCAACACCCAATGTGCGGCTTGAACCCATGACCCTGAGATTATGAGTCACATGCTCTACTGACTGAGCTAGCCGGGCAGGGCCACATGAAGTAATATAGATAATAATAATAAATAGAATAATATTTAAATGCCTCAAGAGCAAAGCCATATAATTGCTCCCATTGATTCATACTGGACTGTATTGCCTAGTATGAATGGCCAGCTGTCCCCAGAATGCACTGCCAAAGCTCTTCTGTTTCAACCACTGCACTGCACGGGCTTATAGAGAATCAATTGTCGTGATTTTTGCATCATCTGAAAATGACTCGGGGGAGGGGTTTATTTTCAGCAGGCTCCTCCCATCTTTGAAGATTGTTTGCTTTCCTGACAGAATTAAAAATAATAATAATAATAATAATTATTATTATTATTGTCATAAATACATCCAAGGGCATCTGACATGGTTCAAAAATCCTGCAAAACACCACTCTTGCTGCTTCCTACCTATAAGCCCACAGGTTTGGGAACACTGGGACCAGGGGGACCACTCCGATAGCTGGCAGTTGACTGGACACTCCACTACACAGGACGCGTTCATCTGCCACTTCTTCTCCAGGCCCAACTGCAACAGAAGAATTGTTGACTTCAGTCAGTTACCTCTACTGCACTGTTGAAGTCTGAGTAAACTCTGAATACTGGGGTTCGTAAACTGAATGCAGACATAAGCTGAGCATCGCTCTCCCTTTCTTTCCCTCGCTCTCTCTCAATTTTTGCAAAAATTTAAGGCAGCGTTTGATATCTGTGCAGCACATCGGGTACAGATCTGGTACATAATGTTTTTCTGGAAAATAAGTAGTTTATACTTCTCAAAGTTTGTTACTCAAAAGCTGGGAAGCAGGGGATAGACTATACTCTCCACTCTCTGTTTTTACCCTTGGGGTTCCCAATATAGGACATTATGTATGCAGCTTTCAGTCTCCATTTTATCTACTAATAACCTCAGTGCAGAAACTAAACTGTTCAATTAAGGAATTCATTATCTCAACAAAAGGATTACGTGTTTTTAAGAAGACTGTATATTACCTACTGGCCTGTGGGGACCAGGACCACAATGGTACACCTCTGTACCCCACAGGGAAAAGCCATATATACTAATTCCAGTGTAACCGTGGTTTTTTATTGC
The DNA here is from genome assembly GCA_018136845.1 of Heterotis niloticus. Taxonomy (NCBI): domain Eukaryota; kingdom Metazoa; phylum Chordata; class Actinopteri; order Osteoglossiformes; family Osteoglossidae; genus Heterotis; species Heterotis niloticus. Next base: position 1,981,649 of record CM030903.1, read on the forward strand.
TTTCCCAGTGAGCAAATACAATTCATCTCTAGAATAATGGACAGGCAAGTTTAACAGTGGTTCACTCGGTCTTTATGGGTTTCACACAGTTTTAAGGAGTATACTGATACTGTACACCGCACATTTTTACAGTGCATCTATAATCATCTACAAATCGTTCATCACGTGGGCTATGACTTGTTTGCTAATGTGATCACATAAATCTAAACAAACTGACAGCTTGCTGTTCTTCTGGCTCAATAAAAAGATCCCAGTCAGATAGGACCACAGCGGATTTGAGAGAACCGCACCTCCTTGCAGAACCGGAGGTCCACAGATTTCCCATCGCTACGCACGCAGTCCAATAGGCGTGTTTTGATGCCGGTGCCACACACAGCCTTTTCGCTCAGCTGACAGGTGCTCCAGTCTGGGGGGGGACAAAGGAACAGCACAGAAGACGATCAGCTTGGGAAGCTCCTACACCTACTGCTGACAAGAAAGGTGGGTTTTCTTGCCCTGCAAGCTGCCATTCAAGCAGGAACTGCCTTCTGCTGTTTACCACTATTTGGAAAATAACACGTGTCTCTATTATCTGCAGGACAGAGCTGAACTTCGAGCTACACGGTACAGTCAGAAGAGAAATTATTTATGCTCCATCCTGTCATAGTAGAACAGTAACAGTAATTCACCCCCCCCCCCAGGCACTGTTTAGTGTATCTGTTAACAGCATGTACACAGCTTCATGGTCCAAATTTTATCCAGAGCTAAGGGACTAGGGAGACACACATCAAGACATCCATGGTGTGTCAGACTGTGACGTCTAGGCATAGCTCCTCAGCCCTGCTTTACACCAAGACTCTGACTCAAACACAGAGACACTGCAAAACCATGGAGAAACAAGAACAGAAAATGTTAATATTTTGTTTTCCTTGCTGCATGTTTTATGCTTATTGTGCAGGTTTAGATGTGGAAAGCTGTGTTTACTTGCTTTAGAGATAATTTGACTTCCTTTATGTTGCCACAGATACTAATCCAGCCACAAGGGGATGCACAAACTAGTGTATTTCTTTGTGCCGGTCCCAAGCCCGGATAAATGGAGAGGGTTGCGTCAGGAAGGGCATTCGGCATAAAAATTTGCCAAACCCAAATATGCAGACAAAAATACAAATTTCCATACCAGATCGGTCGAGCCCCGGGTTAACAATGACCGCCACCAGCACTGCTAGCCGACAGGGTGCTGGTGGAAATTGGGATACTGTTGGCCAAAGAAGGAGAAGAGGCCGAAGGAAAAGAGGAGGAAGGCATGTCCAGAGGAAGGAGGAGAGGAGGAAGGTTAAGAGAGTGGACGTGAGGGTAGGAACTTTGAATGTTGGTAGTATGACTGGTAAAGGGAGAGAGCTTGCTGATATGATGGAGAGAAAGAAGGTTGATATATTGTGTGTGCAAGAGACCAAATGGAAGGGGAGTAAGGCTAGGTGCATCGGAGGGGGGTTTAAACTGTTTTATCATGGTGTGGATGGGAGGAGAAACAGGATAGGGGTTATCCTGAAGGAACGGTATGTAAAGAGTGTCTTGGAGGTGAAGAGAGTGTCTGATAGAGTGATGGTTATGAAACTGGAAATTGATGGTGTGATAATGAATGTTGTTAGTGCATATGCCCCGCAAGTTGGGTGTGAGATTGATGAGAAAGGAGAATTCTGGAGTGATATGGATGAAGTGGTGAAAAGTGTACCCGAGGGAGAGAGAGTGGTGATTAGAGCAGATTTCAATGGGCATGTTGGTAGTGAGACCAGCTATGCTTTATGGGTTGGAGACAGTGGCACTAACCAAAAGACAGGAGGCAGAGCTAGAGGTGACAGAGTTAAAGATGTTAAGATTTGCATCGGGTGTGACGAGGATGGACAGGATTAGAAATTAGCATATTAGAGGGTCAGCCCAAGTTAGACGGTTTGGAGACAAAGTCAGAGAGGCGAGATTGCATTGGTTTGGACATGTGCAGAGGAGAGATTCTGGATATATCGGGAGAAGGATGCTAGGGATGGAGCTGCCAGGCAAGAGAAAAAGAGGAAGGCCTAAGAGGAGATTTGTGGATGTGGTGAAAGAGGACATGCAGGTGGTGGTTGTGACAGAGAAAGATGCAGAGGACAGGAAGAAGTGGAAACAATTGATCCGCTGTGGTGACTCCTAACGGGAGCAGCCGAAAAAAGATGTTGCCACAGGTACTGTCAAGTACTTGTCTTTAAGTACTTGTTACTTGTAAGTGATGTAAATACATCTCATCCTCCATTTACCAGACTAAATGGGTGGAAGAATTTTCATAAAATTGCTCTAAATAATTTAAGTAATTGAACCATAATTTTTACTATGATACTGTATAGCACTACACTGTGTACTACAGTGACACTTTTATAGCCCAATGTAATGTGTAATGAACAGGTAATGTGGGCAATAAAACTAAATACGTTCAGTGCTGTAACTCACAGTACAGTGAATTATACATGAATAAGGTGCTAGTGTGCTGCTACGGGGAGACTAGGGGGCACTCTGCTGCCTTCATCACACTGACTATGGAGATAGTGGGATGGTTCTATACTGACACATACTATCAACATTATTTACTTCATTAATGAATTTATTTTACCTAAAAAAGGTAAACCAAGGTAAACCAAACCAAAGGTAAACCAACTGACTAAAATAGTCAAAATATAATACATTTTAGTTTTCTTTTTTTTTTTTTTTTTTTTTTTTTAATATTTTTGGGACAGTCCCTAAAATCTGAATTCTGTAATACTGGAAAACGAAGCTTTTGCTACTGGGGATAAAACACGTGTTATATAATAAATTAGGTGTGCTGTTACTAAATCTTAACATGGGATTTGTCTAGCACATCCAGATCTTAAGTTATACACACATGCATAATAATTATGTTAGAACCCATTTGGCTATTGACTGACAGTTTGCTATACATCCTGTTGCATGGCACCCCGATTACCACTACAAACATCTGTATACCCGCTAGCCCCTAGCATCAGCATATTCCTGGAGGCATGTCTGGAGCAGCGTCCAGACGTCTGAACAGATCAATCAGCCGATACTAACTATACAGTATAAGGGGAGAGGGACCGAAGGCACGCCTAGAGTTTGCTAAGGTTTTGTTGGTGAATGTTTCTGTTTTAAACTTAAAATGAATAGGCACAGCTGCATCAACCATCCTGTCAATTTTTGTTACATTTGTGGTAAATGTACTCCAATTCAGCTCAAGAACCTGACAAAGAGGGTGGTAAATGTTTACAACCATTATTTTGGATGTCAAATTGGAGATGAGGATAAAATCTGGGCACTGCATGTGTGCTGCACAGTGTGTTATTCTGGGCTTACGCCGTGGTTGAATGGCGCTGTGCTTATGGTGTTGTGTGAACAAAAGTTGTATGATCTAGAATTTGAGCAGGGTGAGATACTTGCTAAGCCAATCTGATTTAGATGATCTGGTGAGACAGCCATCACTGTCAAAAGAAAAATCTGAACTCCGGACTACAGGAACGGAATTTGCTACAGAAAGGTAACAAAACTTTTTGTGAAAGCCACAGAAAGTTGAAAGTACCTTAAGGAGAAGTTTGGAGTAATGAAAACTGATGCTAAACTGAAAGCAGGAATTTTTATTGGACCCAAAATCCACAGACTGATGCATGATACCACATTTGGAGCAAAACCCAACCCACTTGAACTTGTCGCTTGGGATACATTTGTGCTAGTAGTGCAAACATTTCTTGGGAACCAGCGAGCTGAAAACCATTCTGAACTTGTAAACAACACGCTGACAGCATACCGGAAACTTGGCTGCTGGATGTCACTGAAATGCATTTCTTACATTCGCATCTGGAATTTTTTTCCCCACCACATTTGGGTGATGGAAGTGATGAATGTGGAGAGAGATTCCATCAAAATATTTCTATTTTGGAAATAAGATATCAAGGCCACTTCAATCCCAGCATGATGGGTGTCTACTGCTGGTTTCTGCAACGGGCAACTATGACCACTCGCAAGTGCTTAAAGTACTTTTGAACACCTATTACACTGATCTTAAGGTGAATCTTTTGAAAGATAAATATTTTCATTTCAGTACATTTTCTTCCATTCTGTTGTTATGAATAAATTCAGCGCAACATCACACAGTTGTGGGGCAGAAAACAGTTCTGCGTTATGTGCAATTTACTTTCTGCAGACGTACGCTTAACTTAAGTTCCTGACATGATAGACAAAATCTAACTTCAGATTTCAAATCGGCACACTTGATTTAGTAAAGGACATGGTAGCAGAAGAATTTTTTTTGCGGTGCAGTGAAATAGGTATGGTAAATTGAGGATGAAGTGTTTATGTAAACTGGATGAGTACTGAGCTGATGTGCATGTGGTATTTACTGGCATTTTATTTGGTTTATTACAGGTACCAAGTATCAGCTACAGTTTGGTCTGAAACTGTTGTTTGGTGTATAATGAGTGTAATGAGAAGGTGTATAACCCCCCCCCCCCCCAGTGTTCAGGCAAGTATATTTGGTGCCCAGTATGTGACAGGTTGGTTTTATACTTCTGCCTGTGACATAATGCAGACACGTAACCCATGATGTCATGCAGGTGTGTTACCTGTGATGTTGTAAGAGTAGTGGAAGCAGTTCTTGTTCAGAATGCAGGCTTCTGACTGCTTAGAAACGGGACACTGTTTCCCTGCACCTGGCAGCCGGATCGTGTATGCCGTCCGTTCCCTCCTGTTGAACCCATTACACGGCTGAAAAAGAAGGCAAGCTATTAACACAGACTTGCCTCCAGACTTCAACACTTCTACACTATGATACACAAATGAGTTTAAAGCAACTTTTAGTATTTTACAATATTTAGTAATAACAAATGAAATACTATGTAACAAGGCAACCATGTTAGTAAAAATCTGAGATTTCTTGAAGTTTTCATTTTCAAGTATGACATGCAAATTAATTGGCCATAAAAGTTAGTTTGAACCCTTCCTGTGGTTCAGAGGGCTGACTGGACATGACCAGTAGTTTCACAGGTTACATTTACGTATTCTTAAAATTTCTTTGATTTATGGCCATCATGTCCTCAACTGATCTATGACTCAGATGTTTTTCAGGGGTGGATTAAAATGGTTTCTTCCACCATCATGCTATTTCTTTGGCAGAACGGCTGTCAGCTCCCAGCAGGATGTTCCTACAGTCGCATTAATGAGCTTCTCTGACACATCTGAAGGTGAAATGTTTTGGAGAAAAAGTGTACAGGAACATAGTGCCAGATGGGGGGTAAGAGCATTATGCACTAGACTAGGTTAGAGCTTGTTGGTCTAGGTGTGGAGTTCTCAGTGAGACTATAACTGGTGAAAAACATAGTTGAAAGTGGCCAGGACTCAGTGGTACTCAGCAATACTCAGCAGCAGCACTTCTACATTTTGCACTTTGGGAAAGCGGGACTTTTTTCTTGTGAACCTGCACTTCCCATAATCCCCAGTACTCTTTTCTGCCCCCTGTTGACCAGATTTTCTGTCTGAGCTGTTCTCCCAGCAAAAGATTGTAGCTGTAATACAAGGTCAGCATTCATAACAGCTTCAAAGCTACATTACATTATCCAAGGTACACTAAGTTATGCTGAAAGTTGGCTCACACGGCTTTGCTCCAGCTCAAATTGAAAATGTGTGCACCTTATTAAAGAAATATACACTGCCTAACCAAAAAAAAAAGGCACACACTCTAATATTTCATTTCAATTTTCATCAGAAAGCCTTTAGCTTTGATCACGGCACACATTTGCCGTAGCATTGTTTCAATAAGCTTATGCAAAATCGCAACATTTATTTCCGTCCAGAACTGCATTAATTTTTCGCCAAGATCTTGTATTGATGATGGGAGAGTCAGACCACTGCGTAAAGTCTTCTCCAGCACATCTCAAAGAGGTCTGGACTCTGTGGTGGCCAATCCATGTGTGAAAATGATGTCTCTCTCATGCTCCCTGAAGCACTCTTTCACAATTTGAGTCCCCTGAATCCTGGCATTGTCATCTTGGAATAAGGAGAAAATCCATTGATGGAAACACCTGGTTATTCAGTATATTCAGGTAGTCAGCTCACCTCATTTTTTGGGCACATAACATTGCTGAACCTAAACCTGACCAACTGAAGCAACCCCACATCATAACAAAAACTTAAATCCAGGTGGTGACCTTTTTTTGGCCAAGCAGTGTATATTGTGGACATCAGCAGTATCTACTAGTATCTTTTATTCACTGCAGAAATTCAAAATGTAATACTTAATACTTAATATATCAACAGATACACAGCCAAAAGGCTATTAAGGCCTAGCTGCACTTATTTTTTCCCCCAACACAGGTGAAGTTGTAGTATTTAACTTGTGTTGTGCTGTTTTGTGCAGTTTCATCAGAGGAAAGCCCAGCTGGAAAACCTTGTACACCCCCTGAGGAAACTCCTCCCCAGATGGTCCAGATGAGTCCCCTCATTCATTCCCATGGAGGGCCTTTCCTCACCATGTTGCAGCGGCTCCAAGACCCCCAGTCGGATAGAACACAGTCCTCTGGACACGGCAGGTGGCTCTCCCGGGCGCCAAGTGGCATCTCCTCTGGGTCACAAAGGTACTCCTCGACTGCATCCGCAGGCCCGTCAATCGTGTTCTGCATGCACCTGCTCAGCAGCACAGAAGGGGCTCAAGTCAGATATCATAACTTTCATCCACAGGTCAACATCAATTTCCCATTGTTCACTGGACAGAATGCTATTGATTACCTGACTTTGCGGGTCTGAACCCCTTCTCCACACTTCTCCTTCAGGTCCACATTGCTGACCTTCCAGGTGCTCCAAGGGTCGGCCACCCAAATGTACTGGCTGCAGTCGCTCACACAGGGCACCACCTCATACACCTAAGACAGAACATGCATCACAAAGTGTCAATAAATATTTAACACAGAGGAGATACGTTCAGTTTACTTTACTCTAATAAGATCAGCACTTTTGTCTTTTTTTGCAGTATTAACACACCCTCTATGTAGCAGACATTGAGGTAATTTATATGTGTATTCATTTATTTTGCAGTATCTTCTATCAACATCACATATCAGAGAAACAATCCTTACCTGGGCCTGTAGAGGTTAGCAAGGTTCACGTCCGTGGAAGCAGAGGTTAAAATATTGGAAGAAGGAAAAAAATAGTCTATTATATAATATCAAATTGACTAAAAATCCAGTATTATTTTTTTCATTTCTGGTGCTTCTGGCTTTTTTGAGCATTGCATCAAATATGTTCTGTCCAGTCTAAAAATAAAAAAGAAAAAATTAAAACGTAACTAGTTTTTTAAAACTTAAATCATCCTTCTTAAAATCATTTGCGACAGAATTATCTTTCCATCAATATAATTAATAATGTAATATTATATTGTAATTTTAATTTAATTGCCTTTTTGCTGAATTCCTGGATTAAACAGACCATTTCTCTCATTACATGTACATGAAAAAACAATTACTTCATCTCCAACAATGCAAAGACTATTTATAGCCTTTCTAAATTCCAGCTCCATGCTTTATTTTTGTTCTGCATAAATGTTAGTGGCATACTGTCAGCTAGGAAAAACTAGAACAGCCCTAGATAAACCTGTGTTCAGTTCTTCCCATATGAATATTAATTCATTCAGCAGATGCTGCTATCCAAGGCAACATTAAATTTTATGCTTGTATGTTAAGCTACGAGCTACTGTATATTGAATCACTTATGTAACCGAGTTTCAGTGGAGAAATTCAGGGTGCTTCAGCAGGAGCTGCCTGCAGCCGCACAGGTCCATTTACCTGGCTAACGTGGTCCAGTTTGGGACACGGCCGCCCGCCATTGTAAGGCTTCTCTCTCAGCCACTTGGAGCGAACTTTGACCCCACTGCCACACGACTTACTGCACCGGGACCAGTTGGACCACTCACTCAGCTTGCAGTCCGATGGGCAGGGGATGATGCAGGCCTCCTCAATGTACCCTGTGTGCAAGAGAACCCAGTCTGTCACTCAGAAGGCAAAGCTGCTCAAGATTTCACAGGCTGCACAGACTAGATGTGGTGCTGCTCAGTCTTTCCTCTATTAGTAATATCTACACAGGTTCCTGTTCTCCACCTTAAAATTCACAGGAGAGGTTTGCAGACAACAGTATTTTCACCCCTAGAAGTTTGTCTTTCTCCTTCTCTTTTTAGTCAGGACCATTTTGTTTCCCTCTCCTCAGGCGCCAACTGGCTTACTCTACATGTAACTATTAAGCTGCTTTCTGTCACTCACTGGATCTGTGTTCAAGGTTTTGTGCCAATGTGTGTGAAGAGTCCAATATAAAAAAGTGAAATGAATTGCATTTTGTTGGTTAAACCTAAGCAGAGTCATTGATGTAGAACTCTAGTTATCCCTGAAGCTGCATGAACCATCAAGAATGTGTTAATCCTATATTCTGCATTTCAAAGTTTTGATTATTTTTGAATGAGAAAGGGGACAGACAAAAGAATTTTATTATCCTGCTTGTTATTTGTATTTTTTTCTGCGCACACTAGATCTTTTAATCTTTTTTGCCTTGGAATATTGCAGAGTAATAGCTTATTCCCAGTCGGAATGTATTCTTCTGATCTCGGGATGCAGTTTCCATACTTAAAGCACAAATAAAACACTTTGTCACGTCTTATTATTCGTCAAACACAAACTCACAAGGTGAGACCAAACAAGAAAAAACCTGTGGCGGCCATTTAATCAAACACAAAAAAATGTGAGCAAAGAGCAGCTTCTCCCCTGGTGCACAGATTCAGCACAAAGAGATGTTTGATCACGAATGTCTGTAATAGTAGTGCCAACCATGTGGATGGAGAACGGGCCCTGTAACATCAGCTCCTCCGAGTCCCTTTCCTCTAATCACGGCTTCGGGGGAAAACAGCCTCATGCTGCTAAGGCTAGATGTGCCGCAGAGTAACTGATTGGCCCTATTTACCTTGTTTGAAAAAGACTCTTCTAGCCTGACTCATGGGGTTTTATAGTGGATAATTTAATCCCTCGATCTCGCTGTCAGCAATGCCCTACATTTGAGCCAATTCCACTTTTAGTTCCAAACTGCCCCATATTTTCAAGTGGAAACCACAGACTAATCAAACTTTGTTGTAGACAACAGGTGGCTCCAGGTAATCTGAAATCACTGCTGAGGGGCGGCTGAAAACCACAGCTCTTGTACACCATTTTGCACAGTGCATTTCCCTCTATTGCTCCAGTAGCCCAGTGAATTTTTTCCGGCATGTAGCGTTGCGGTTAGTGCGATGTGATAAAGCATGATGGCAGCTGGAAGAAGTTCCTCCCATCCTTCCATCCATCCTTGTAAGAGTTTTTGTGGTCCTGATCCTGATCCAGATCACTGGATGCTGTGCTAGGAGACTAATCTAGATGGGATGCCAGTCCATCCTAGGGTAACTGTAAGAAACTTGTGACCATAATTATAAACTTACTTTCCAATTGCTCAGTCTCCTCCTCAGCATCAAAGACGCATTTGGCATCCCCATAAACCCAGAGATCCACAGTCCTCAATCCCCACCATATGCTTGTGGCCAATATGTTTCCAGGTTCCTTTGGGTGTGTCCAGTCCCAAGCCAAAGTCAATGTAATTCAAAATTCATAAAAACCAAAGCACAATATAAGACAGCGGTGTCATTGTATTTATTTCTCCCTCTATGGAGATAAGATGCACGTGTATGCAACCTGTATGCACGTGATTCTTCGTGGCCAAGAATGGACAGATGGACACCGACAAACCATTTTGCTCAAAGTCATCAAAGTGCATCTTTTTTGTATTAATCCTTTGAATTCTGGAATCAAAAAACAACTATCCCTAACCTGTGAGGCAGCCTGGCCTTTACCAGTGGGCTGAAGGCCAGTTTTGAAGGTAGCATCTGATCTTCTGTTCTCTATTGAGAACCAGGCTACAGACAGCAATGCTTGGATTTCTCCAACTCTGCAACTGCAGTGTGATCTCAAAATACCTTATTCAAGAGCAGCAGAGCAGTGCTTGGCAGCGCCCGCATACTTTGTGCTTGTGCATATTTTATGGTAAATACTCATAGGCAAAGATTTCTGGAACTGAGTTCATGAAAGCAAACCGAAGGAAACAGAATGCTTGATCAAGAGTTTGACAGTAGTTTCTTCACCAGGGATTTCAACCAACAATGTCTGAGCCACACACACAAATAGGGACCATATGCCCCCATGCAGACTTGCAAAACCCACCATGACTGTTACAGCGGGACGTCTCCACCAGGCACCCATTTTGGTCGTAGCAGGCCATGGCTTGATAGCGGTAGCCTTGGCCGCACTCCTTGATGTCACCCTGCACTTTCATTCCAAGGGAGCCCTCAACCCGGCCCTCAGGAAGGATGCAGTCAGACCACTCGCCCACAGGCTGGGCATTGTACTTGTTGCACGGGCAGTACTGGATCTCACTCAGTGGGTACACCTGGGGGTTCCTGCACTTGTCTGTCTTTTTACTCTTCCCTGGAGACAGATAAGGAAAATTGATGAATTAGTTCACAGTCAGATCCATGCAAACCTCATTTAAGATACACTGACTGCATGCTAAACTGCCAAATAAATATTACAAGAGGAGAGCTCATCTCTTATGAAAGCAAGGTCATTTGTTTTCAACAGCAGAGAAGATGTGGAACAGTTCAATTTCTAGAGATTTGCAGATCAGTTTTCTCTTGGGATCTAAGATGGTGATTATTGGTACTACATGTAGCACAGTGGTCCAAAAAGCAAACAAAATGTTCCATATTCTTTGTAAATGAGAGCCCTTCTTACCCACAAGAGCCCTCCTCCGGGTCCTTACACCCACACAGTCCGCGGTGCACTGGGAAAACTTGGACCAGTTGGTGAGCTGGCAGTTATCCTGGCATGGCAGCTGGCAGGGCTGGGTAATGGCTGGCATGGAGTTGGCAAACTTTAAGCAGTCTCTGATGTCCGCCAACCCACCATCCTGTCTCCGGCATGAGACGGCTGTGGAGCCCATAGCAAAGGCACAGCAAAGGTTATGCCAAGCTGAACCATAGGTAGATGATCAGTTCAACATGATGCATGGTACCAGATAGTGAGAGACCAGGTCACACTGCAGTTAAAGACAGGTACTAGTAAGCTGAAGGTTGACAGAAGGGGTGCTGCTGTTGAGAGAGGCAATGCATATCCAGCTGTACAAATGAATAAGATGCTTTGGATAAAAGTGTCTGCTGAGTGATAAAATAATGTGAAAACTTTTGAGGGAAACGTAGTTATCTGCTGCAATGTGCATATTATACAATAATAGTTGGATTAGATGCATTAATGTGAAACAATGTTTTTTATGGATCATCATAAGGGGTCATTAATAAAGTATATTGCATAAATGGAGCTTGAAAACTGTGCATGCAACACAGTATAAAAAATATTAGCAAATACACAGAAAACAAACATAAAATTAGAAATTTTTGGAAAATGTTTTTGAAAATATCGTGGAAATACGGAGCAGTGCTATGTGGGTAGCCCTAATTTGGGTTTTACTGTACATCATTAATGCACAAATATCATTTCAGTATCGTTACAAGATAAAAAGGTATATAGAAAAACATACAAGCTCATACAAGCTCACTGTTGTTTTATACACTCACAGGCATGGTGAATAAAACATGTCTTTCTCGTCTGTGTCCTGAAGACATGCCATAGGGCTACAAAATCTCATGTGATGAGCAGGATCTCTTTGCCTTCTAACAGCAGTTTCTACATTAAAAGTCTGGTGTTTGCTGTATTTGCACCACAGTCACATGCTGCATTATAGCCGAGCCTCAGGCCAAACACTAGAACTTCCTCGCGAGCAGAATTATGAGCTATAATTTTTCTTTACATACGCCGTGCTCCTCTCAAAACACTCGGACACATCTTATTAAACTGTCACGTAATGAGCTATGAGGACTTCCCCAGCACGGCTCACTCTCAGCAAATCCAGGCGCTTGCTTGAAATCACAAACAAAGATTAATGGGATTTTGGACTTCATTCTTTTAAATTAACCTGTGATGACTTCTGAGAGGGTTTTAATTTCGTGTGCTGCAAGTAAGAGGAAGAATATTTCCCCTCTTTTTTTATTTGCACAGCCCTCACTTGAAAATGTTTAAAAGGCAATGGAATATATTATTGCAGGAGCTACCTGACAATGCCTTCTAAGAAGGGCCTTACTTTAGGGCGTTATTAACTCTTTTGAGGCTCAGAAGGATAAATATTTTTCTGTAAGAGTCACGTTTTGTGAAATCACCTTCATGCCATGATGAGTGAAGTCAGCATATCTGCACATGGATGTCAATTTATCTAGATTTTAATATCTGAAACAATGCCATATACTGGAGTATAATTGTAAGCTGAAATACACACTTTCTTCAACTTTTTGTTGATGTTTAAATTTACAGTGCTCAACCCTTTGATATGGACTTTTATCAGCCACCGCCTCAAAAGAGTAAAGATGTCTGGATTGGGGTACCTCGGGTTTGCAGGCCTTGACCACAGGGCTCCTGTGCCCCAGGACTGTCCTGGCGAATGTACCAAGGCACCAGCTGACAGCGGCGCCATTTATGGGTCTTCCACCTGCAGTGAAGGACACCCACATGAAGCTCTCGGCTTGTAACTGTGATCTCCATCGAAGATAACTATGCAGCTAATAATAAAATGTGATGCAACGGTGGCAGATGCAGAAGCAGCACCGCAGTGCTGGTAATAACTGTGTGTCTCGCTACGTTTATTTAAAGATACATTCGGGTACTCACCTGTATCCCTGGCATATGGGCTGAGTTTCACAGTCCCTTTCCTCATATAACACCTCCGGACATTCCTGACCCCCGTTGGCAGGCAGCTGGATGATGACGCGATTCCGAGATTGTTTGCTCTTCACGTTTCCACCTCAAATTAATAAGGGTTCATTCATTATTAAAAGAACAAAAGTGTCATGGTTGCATAATGGTGACTGATGGTGGATTTTGTATTTTTCTGTTCATTACTCTTCATGTATATCTTCCTACATGTTTAAATTCATATTTATAATTAACAATGATTTGTAACATTGTTATTTCTGTTAACAGAAAAAGACATCAGTTTTTTCCAATTGCCAAAAAGATTTGCAGTGAAAACAAAATGGCTGGATTTGCGGCAATCATGACATCTATTGCAAGTATTTATATAAATGAAGTTTTAATGTTCCAACATTGTTCCGAATTCTAGATGACAGAATTCTTATGACTGATTGTCAATTTAAAAAAATAGCATCCACCTCTTTTAGGGTTTTGACAAATTTTAATTATAATACTCAAAGTGTTAAAGTAATTCAGCATGTCTATCTGCTGTGTAGAAAACTAGTGAAGGTATATTGTTTCTTTAAAAGTAAATTTTACCCACAAACTCAAAGAAATGAATTCTGCCTCACAAATAACATTTTTTTAAATAAAGTGATGCCTCATATGAATTGCATTGTCCTGATTTTCCTGTTGTTGATGGTACCTTCTTGGCAGATGGAAGGACATGGTGTCCATTCGCTAAAGCTGGAGACTATGCAGTCCCTCTTACAAGGCAGCGGACAAGGCCTCACAGTGTCTGGGCGAAGGATCTCGGGACACCTGAGGAGAAAGCATGCCACCACAAGAGACTCACCAATGGGGATGATGGTTGGGCATGTGTGCAGCAGATGAGCCCAGGTCACTTCGGTGCTTTATGTTCCCCATCCTCCTCAGCCCTACAGCAAATCTGAGCCCAAGGCTCCACTGAAACCAACCTGGTGCTTATGCTCAAGCATGGACACCCTGGCAGGTTATAAAAACCATGAATGGGAGCCTTCCTCCTCCTATACTGCATCCCTAAGGCTGTTTAGTGTACCCAGCTATGACATGTTGTGCAGTTTTAATTGATTGGACCAAAGTGCGATAATCCATTTTATCAGGGCAATTGGGAGGGAATTCTGCATCATGCTTTATGGTCAAGAGGTCACATTCTAATCTGTCTCCATGTTTTAAACACCAATCCCCATTTACCAGAAAAAGACAAAGCAGTATAAAAGCATATTCAGTTGGATAAAGTCTATTAATCTCATTGGTGGTCAAACCTCAACCACCTTGGCTGGATATGGTGCTGAACATCTACAGATCAGCTTGCTGAACAGTTAGCAGAGAGAGTCTGTGTCTGGGTTAGTGTCAGGATTCCAGGCAAGGTCTTTCTGTATTGAGCTGCTGTGTTAATCTCCATGATGCTGCTAGGAGAGGGACTGCTACGTAGCTACAGTGCATTAAAGTAATAGCTGTAAGTACAGATTTATTTTTAATACCAGCGAGAGTGATAAATCCATCAAACTGAAACCAAATCCTCATCCGCACACTCCACCACCAGCACAGAGCTGATTTCTCCTTGAGATGAGTGTGTGTGTGTGTGTGTGTGTGTGTGTGTGTGTGTGTGTGTGTGTGTGTGTGTGTGTGTGTGTGTGTGTGTGTGTCTGAAGCACTAGGCTATTACTGATAAGAAAGACCACACACTGTCAGGATGAACCCCAGCTTGCTTTGGAGCCGTTCCTCAAATCAGGCCTTTAAGTCAGCTGCTGCACCACAGAATGGTTAGAGAAGTTGTTGTTGCTGTCACCTTTTATAGGATATTGTTCGCTATTTTGTGTGTCAATATCCACTGCAAGTTATTGTCACCTCCTTTTTCTGCGTTCACTGCCAAACACTCATGGCTGCTTTAACACTGGCATTGATTATTTTGGTGCTACTGCCCCAGTTAAAGTAATTTGTAGTGGCATATTTAGAGACTTTGGCTATTTATGCTGCTGCTCAAAAGCCGCCGCAGAATAACAATATAATCACTGTCATCTTTTCCCGCAGCGACGACTGAGTATTATGTTAGCTTTATGTATGCTGTTAGATTTTCCACACATTGAAAAGCACACAAGTTATTGCAGTGACTGCAGTATAAAAGTTACAAGGCCTTCATGTTTAGTGAAATGCAAAGATGTTTTACCTGTCTAGGCAATTGCCATCTCTACTGTAATACCATGGTAAGAGTTCTTGAAAAATTAAGAATTCACAGAAACAGTGCTATTAATCATTACACTGTATAAAAAGCACTTGAAAACTGTCTGTGCCCAGCAAAATGTGATATAAATTACCCACACCTTTAATATTAGTGAACAGACACAAAATCATTCAATTTTATGGATAACAAATATAAAATTTAAAAAGTTGTTTCAACTATTTCCTATATTTTTTAATTATTACTATGAAAGTATTATGATGTATAACTGATATCAGCTAGAACTTCCTCTGGATGTATAGCATCTAATATTTCTCAGATTAAATTAATCTCTTTCAGTAATAAAATTTTAAATGAGTAACATTTCTTAAAAAAAAAAAAAAAAAAAAAAATGCTCTCAATTTAGTTACCTGTTTGGGCAACCCTTGGCAAGGTGACAAAGGCACTGGTCACAAAAAGAGAGATATGCATAAATGGCCTCCATGACAGTTCCTGAACACAAATAGAGGTTAACCCTGAACAAGGCTATCCCAGCCCAGTACTGGTGGTGTTGGCTGGAGAGTACATGGAGGCCAGGGGGCTGGCCAAGCCTGGCCTACTGTGAAAAGCCTTTGGAGAGCTTCTAGATGTGCTTATGACACAAGGTAAAAGGAGGCTGTCACCTGCAATAACTTCAGGAAGGACATATACAATATGGCCAGAAGTATATGAGCTCCCTTCTAATGGCTGAGCTGAGCTGTTTCAGCCACACCCAAGCAGCATACAAACACATTCTAAACAATTGTGTGCTTCCAGCTTTGTGGCCACACTTTGGGAGGGAAGCTCCTCTTCTGCTTCAGCATGACTGTAGGTTTGGAATAGGATGTTCAACAAGCACATATGGCTGTGATGCTCAGGTGTCTACATACCAAAGAGTGTAGGTGGGATTGATCTAGGCATCTTAGACTGTCACACCATGCTAAGGGACACTAATGGAGAAGAAGCCCTCTCAGTTTATGTAACGTTTTACAGTCTCCTTTTTGCTTTTGGTTATAAACTTCGAGTGCTTGAAAGATCAAGGCTACAGGATTAAGCTAAGCTTGCACTAATATTGCTATGCTAATGAAGTTTCTCCCCAGCAGAACTGGGCTCATGCTCCAGAATAGGCTGAGGAGCTCGGCTTAGTGGGAAGCCTCCAGAGAAGAGACGCTGCTCTTTCAACTGAAAGGGTCCAGCTGGTGGTTTTGGAACCTAGTGAGGATGCTCCTGAGAACCACTCGTGAGAGGTGTATCTGGCAACATGAAAATGTTGGAGAGATTAAGAGTACATTGGCTGGCATGGGAAGGGGTGGGCAGCTGGAGATTTCTGATGTAGAAAAGGAAGCCTGGTCTGCTCTGCTTAGTCCGCAGCCAACGGAACACTCAGTAGGACAACTGATGTTGGAAAAATGAAAGAATTAACAAATGAACGACATCAATTTACACAGTTATGTTTTGCTTTGAATTTTCAATAAGCAGCCTCATCTCTGTATGCATAACACAGCCCCACTTTGCTCACTCGATGTAGTAGAGCAGTACTCCAAAATCATGAGCAACATACAAATTCTCTTACTTCTTTGGAGGCACCTGGCCGACATTGACTCGAACGCAGATGACTTTCCGGACCTGCACCCCAAAGGAGCAGGTGGCATCCCCACCCAAGTCAGCTGTTCCATTGGGTGCAGAGGTAGCGATGGAGACGTCTTCGGTGCACTGGCCCCAGGGACCCGTCTGCCAGTGATACACCGTGCACGCGTGATTGTTGCAGCTGCGCACTTCTTGCAGAGTGCTGCTGTTGGGACACGGGACGCCTCCTGTGGAGGGTAGAGAACAGCGCATCGGTGAACATCAAATACTCAGTCCTGGCTTGTGGTGGCAGTCATCCCTGCAGATGATTTCCTGGTTGCACAGAGTACCGTATTTTCCAAACTATAAGCCACTTTTTTTCCTCACCTTGCAGATTGATGTGATTTATATCCTTGTGCAATATATATAATAAAAAATCTGCATGCAATCTACCATACTGTATAATGTGTTGATTATATTCAGAAACATCTGAACAACAGGAAGGGCAATGCTGACTAGCAGGAGGCACCAGTGCACCTCCCATAAGAACTGTTTAACAGCAATGCCGAAGATGAGGATTGTCAGCTTCGGTGCCACTGGCAAGTACTGGGACCACTGTGTTTGTAATGTGTGATGACGCATTTCATTCTGTACACTGTATACTGATATTTAAATATTTGTGCTTAGGCTGCTCTTTGCTTACATTTATCTGTTGGTGATGTCAAGGCCTGTGTGCTACTGTTATTTCAGCCACTGACACACCGGCCGTGTTTTATTTTGAATAAAAACATGATAATCTGTTTATGAGTGAAGTTGCGTATCTGTGAGTATCGCTGCAGGATCCCACTCAGCAAATCGTGTATATAATACACCCGCTACATGCGACTTGCACTCCGGCGTGACATATCTGTTGGTTTTTTCGTCAAGTATGTGTGTTTTTAGGACATGGGATTTATGGTCCTGAAAATACTGCAGTTTCATCATGTTGCTACATAGCCTTTCCCCTTTTGCCTTCAACTTTCCTCCCAGTTGCACCAGATGCAATTCTAGATGCTAGGACACATCAAATCAGTTGTCCATCCAACCGTAAGTGGAAGTGAACAGCTAATAAATGCTGTCTGATTCTCTGCTCTCACCTTCCAGGGAAGCAAACAGATTTGCCTCTGTTGGGTAGCTGGTGTTTATTTATTGGTTTCCAAGCAGGAGTTAGGTGATGCCCTGCAGTTC
Organism: Heterotis niloticus; assembly: GCA_018136845.1. NCBI lineage: Eukaryota > Metazoa > Chordata > Actinopteri > Osteoglossiformes > Osteoglossidae > Heterotis > Heterotis niloticus. Next base: position 1,999,526 of record CM030903.1, read on the forward strand.
AGACCCTCAGAACCTCTGAATAAGAGCTGACATTTGCAGGTGTTCTGAATGACCGTGAATTTACACCTGCTGACCCTGAACAGAGAGGGTCCATAATGAGGGAGACCTGGCACACCAACGTAAAGGACCTTTAGCTACGTCTCTGAATTCAGTAGCTATAAGGACCGGAAGTGACCAGAAAAAGCTACCCAATTTATTAGCAAAAGAAGCACTATAAAAAAAAATTGTTCAACAACAAATTATACAAAAGCAGACAATAACTACAGCAACACAAGTTGTGCATGATATCATATTTCAACACAGAAGTTGAAATACTCATCATTCACCTTGGGCAGTTTAGTGCTTTGACCAAACTGTAAGGCCTACTTTAGGAGGTGCAGTCGCCAATAACGCACTAATATTGTTCAACAGTACCCAGCTTTCCACTTTTGTTCATGCTTGACAGACTGTCTCTCTCATACAATAATATGAAATCTTATTATGTGTCTTAACTGAGGCTGTGCGTTTTGAGATTCAAAGAGGAAAGTAGATTTTATAGATGAGTGGGGTGCCAGGTTAAAAAGGTCCATCATCAGATCCCCACCAGCATATGCAAGCGGTTACGATTTATTGAACCATTTAAAGGCTGTGCGGAAGACATATGCAAAAATTTTACTGGGGGTAGCAGAATGTTTTGTTTCTGTCGACATTTTAAATAAATGACTGACACTGCTGTGCTTTGACGGTACCACCATATGGAGACTGCTGGTCTGTGTGAGAAGACACAAAGAAAGGCAGTTCTCTTTCTGTAGAAAGGGTTTCTCTACTTAAGAAGAGAAACCATCACATCACAGAAATGTCACTCAAAAGCCAACTGTTGCTTAGTGGGTCAAGACCACCGTTTCCATACATTAATATCAGTGAATCATACCACAAACTAAAACGGCATCATTGCCTTCAGCTTGTGCTGTTTTCCTTTTTTATGGACCTGGCTGAGCTTCTGAGCAGAACACCAAACAGCATTTAACTATATTAATTCTCAGTTCAACCTGCGTCAGCAGTGTCCTCTATTTACCTGTCTTTTACATACCACACACACATCTAAAAACTAAACTTTAATACTAAGAAAGGAAGAAAACAAATATACCAAAGCGCACTGAGTCTGTTGGCCCCTTTGAAAGACCTTAGGAAAAGAACAGCAACCTTGTTAAGCTGGCAGCACACGGGGAAGGTTCAAAATACACAGAACTATCAAATACACAACTACACCATTTGCTTATGCCACAGCTGCATGTGCTTCTTCAATAACCATTTATCCTGTGCCCCTGTGTACAAAAAACACCAGTTGCATCTAACAGTTGAGCCAATAATCCAGTATAATAACTACGAGTGTACAGTGTATGTATAAGTCTAAAATATGTAGCTACTAAAGTCGGTCAAAGTGAATCTCTATCAGTCTTTAGATGAGCTACATATTCTTACCCTGCATCACTTTAAGCCAAACTGCAACACTGTCTCTTGCTGTGAAAACACAGAATGAAATTAATATCTTTTTCTCATGTTTAATACATAAGTAATTTGGGGCTGGTAATGTTGCAGTAGAGGACAGAAGCACTGTGAGTACTGAAAGTCTAAGGCATGATCACCTTCTCCAGAGCTGTAGGCCAGGATGGAACGAGCCCTCATCTGCTTGCCCTCCGCGGTTTTGCCCGAGCAGGTCTGAGAGCATAGGGACCACTGGGTCCAGGGGCTCAGCACGCAGTCCTTCAGACAGGGAACCTCGCAGGCTACGGGCGTGGGGTAGACAACATCACGGCACAGCTGCTGGCCCACAGCGTCACCTGGAGGGGGCAGAGCGGAGAGGCATCTGGTGTGAACCGGAAATCAATTTTGCAATGAATCACAGTGGCATCTTCTTATAAACTCTTTATCAGTAGGAAACAATGTCTGTGTCTGTGTAACAGTGTCTTGGTGGCACACATGTCAAAAATACACTCATCTTTTGAGACAAAACTGAAAATACATACAGTGTGCAATGCAAATAAGTGCTAAAATGCAACCTTTGCATTCACTGAAATGGGAATGCAGTTCCCTTACATTGGATTTTGCAATATTTGTTACACATTGTACGGGCAATTCTAGACCCCTGTGCTGAGCTTCAGACACAAAAAAATGAAGACAAAGGATGATTAAAGCAGCATTTTAAATGCATGTTAAAAAGTGCCGCTCCAGAGCAATCTGTGAGAAGGGAACGCATAGTAGCTTGACATCAATGTGTACAATTTAAATAAATAAGAACTGTTGTGATCACTTGGGACCATTCGTGGAAGGAACATGCCATCTCTGTTTTCTCCAACCAGAATGGAAGATCCTGGTCCTGTGTGATTTTATGTTTTGCAACTTATTGTCATATTTCCCCAAAATGTAACAGCACACATTATGGTTTGAACTGTGAGATGCCCACTTTCTGAGAAACACACCTGTGTCTTATGACCGCCGGTATTTGTATGTGCAAATAAATTGTCAACGTAGTATTAAAGAAATATTTACTCAGCTACACTTCCATCATACCCGGGTCATCAAATACAGAAGTTGACAGATGGAAACATCTCAAGGACCTTCGGAGTAGATATGTGAAGAAACTGAGGTGCTGTCTGTGGAGTTGAGGGACCATATCCCCAGTGAGATATGCACACACCGGCAAACCATTAAATGGTTTCAAAAGAGATGGTGAAACAAAGCAGACTGATGCATCCGGGCATCACAGAGGCTCACGGGCCTTTTCTGCTATTGACAATGGACCCTCCACCACACTGTATTGATTGTTATGCGATGCGTGGACACCCCCATTCTTTTGTGGATTGGTCTCACTGGACCCCATCGCTCAGAGCAGAAAAGTAAGTGTGAGGACAGGCTGAGATCCTCTGGGGAAAAAACAAATCAATTTTCATCAACGAACAACGGCGGGAGCGGTCACCTCCAGTCCGGTATGAATGACTGGGGAACAATAGATGGGAGAAAGGGCCATGAGGTGCTTAGGCAGCACTTTGGAAAGGACCAGAGGCTGGGAAATAGTCAAAAAGCCATTAGTGTGTTATTCTTAACAATTAAAAAGATTCTGAAAAGCTAACTCATTTTCAAAGCATTTGTGAATCATTTTTTTCTAAATTCTGGAACAGTGCGGCATATTATGGGCCTGGTGAGCTTTGAGACAAAGAACATGGAATTTACAGGAGTTTCTTGACTTGCGACAAGGTTCCATTCCTACAACCTACAAGCTGACGTCATTGCAAGTCTTAAATCCCCTTATTAAGACATTATATACACAAATCAGCCACAACATTAAAACCAGCTGCCTAAAATGTCACCTTCATATTGCCAAAACTGCTCTGACCCACTGGGGCATGGCCTCCACAAGACATCTGAAAGTATTCTGTGGTATCTGGCACCAAGACATCAGCAGCAGATCCTCTAAGTCTTGTTAGTTGTAAGGTGGGGCCTCCATGGATCAGACTTGTTTTTCCAGCACATCCCGCAGATGCTCGATCAGACTGAGATCTGGGAAATTTTGTGGTCAAGACAACACCTTGAAGTCTTTGTCATGTTCCTCAAACCGTTCCTGAACAATTTTTGCAGTGTGGGAATGCCACTGCCATCAGGGAATACCGTTGCCACAAAGGGGTGTACATGGTCTGCAACAAGTTTAGGTAGGTAGTGCATAGGTGGTAACATCCACTTGAATGCCAGGACCCAAAGTTTCCCAGCATAACTTTGCTCAGAGCATCACATTGCCTTCTTCCCATAGTGCATCCTGCTGCCATCTCTTGCCCAGGTGATTCGTCAGACCAGGCCACCTTCTTCCATTGCTCCATGGTCCAGTTATGATGCTCTTACGCCCATTGTAGGTGGCCAGCATTAAGGTTTTCTGCCTTGAACTACTTTTGGTACTGTAGGTACTATCCATTGCATACTGGGAACACCTCACAACCCCATAAGAGCTGTTGTTTTGGAGATGCTCCACCCGAGTATTCACTTTTTCACTTTTTGGATATTGTAAATAAAAAGTAACTTGAATGGAATCACAAATAGAAAGTTGTGTAAATAAAATTGGTAGACAATTGAACACTGACTGACTCAAGAGAGTCAAGTCAAGGGAGTTTATATTTGTCACACTGGCTATATACAAGTATATGTATATATATCATATACTATAGTAATATACTGTAATAATATTCACTCACTCACTCATTTTAGTTAACTACTTGTCTTTGTCAAGGTTATAGCAGTGCAAAGCCTATCCCAGAATCCCTGGGTGCTAGGCTAGGAGGGACAGAATGTTTAAACAACAATAACAGAATAATAATAACTCCTGAAAAGGCATCCATATTATAATAAATCTATTGCATTGCAACTGCATGCCCAGTTGATGTTACAATACAGTAGATGGAATGGCTGTTCATTACATTATGACCATTGTTACCAAATGTTGGGACTCCAAAATATTATTAGGTAAATGGGACAGCTGTCATAAGTTGAAAGTTGCATGTGTCATAAATTGAACAGTACCTATGTATGGAATTTTATTCTTTGGATCTGCATTATGTACCAACTGGTTGAGAGGTTGAGGAGTATGAAGCCTGCTGTTATGCTCAGTCAGATTGTAGTTAAAAATGAAGGTATCCTGTACATCATGAGTACTGCTGACCAACACAGAACCTGGAGTGAACTTCAGCGATGTGTGTTATTATTTTCTCGGCAAAGGCTTGACTGTTACGAGTAGAAAATGAGTCGATACAAAATGGAGGTCAATAAGAAACTGCTTAGGACAAGATGTGGCGCTGAAACATAGAGTAGGAAAACGCACAGTGAATAATCAGTCAGACAGTTGCTTTCTGTGATCCCTTGCTTTTTTGCCTAACATATATGAAACTTCACCACCAACCCAAACCTTGGCACTACGCATCTGTGGCATGTTTATTCACATTATGAAATGCCATTATTCAGTGATGAAATCTGCAGTGCTGAAGTATTGCCATGACAACGGCGTGACATGTTACGCATTATGGGGCAAACTGAGGCCTGAATACTGTAATGTGGTCCAATGACTGCCAGCAAAATGCAAACAAATGCTTCACCCCTGGGTCCTCATTAGCTGCTAGTGGACTGTCTGACGTGCTACATCATTTGTTATACTGACATTTTTTGGGGTCCTTGCAGCTCATCCAGTTAAAGAGGATCTCAGTTTGCAACCTTCTTCTGATTGTGACAATTACCAAAGATCTGTAGGTGAAGGAGTTACAGTGATGCCAGCTTACATGCTAAAGAAGCATGGACTTCATCTTGCACGGTGCTCTTGCTGATTTGGCCTGAGATGGCTCAGCAAGTACAGAATAACAAAAGGTCCCCTGGGTCCATTACTGTGGGGCAACTGTGGAACCCTAGTTGTGAGCCCAGCTAAGCTGTTCCACACCCATCTTCTGTCACCATTAAGAAGGCTGTCTCAAGTGACAACATCCAAATAAATACTTGCCAAGCACAGTACTGCATTCTACCAGCATCAGAGGGACAGCCAGTATCATAGCAGTAAACGCCACTGCTGCTGGCATCAGAGACTGCAGATTCAGATCCCACCTTTTGCTGCAGTACCCTTGGCTGAGGTACTTACCCTTTGATAAAGCAATAATTATTAAGACTAAGTCTTTCCGGAGAAGGGTATTAGCAAAATTAATACATGTGTTATATATTCATTTACCTGAATCTTTTCTTAAAAGCAACTTACCAGGATGAATTTATTAATACACCACTTAAAGTTATGCACAACTCACATCTGGGTGCTTTTACAATACGTATAAATTTAGATTAAGTACCTTTATCATGGACAGTAGAATAGCAGCTGAGAATCGAAAGTAGGTTTTTCGATTGAGATTGCAGTGACTGCACAATCCACTTCAATTTTGCTGCCCCTACTTATTTCCAGAGCACTATCGGGCAAGAATGTGTGTACGTGCTGTTTTATGTTCCAGTTTTCTTGTTCCATTCCATTTCTGTTTGTTATGAATAATAATGCAAAAGATAAAACTACAATGAGCCTGTAAACCTGATTCACAGATGGATTAAGAGGTTTTACACAGACAGCCATCAACATCATCCTCGCTATAATTTCTTCATATGAGAATGGGTTTTAGATTGGATTAAACTATATGCTGAGCACCTTTTACATTTTTGTTTTCCCACAAGCCTAACCTGCGTTCACCACCATCATGCAGAGGAAATGAAAATGCAGCTCAGTTTCATTCCCTCGTGTTACAGCCCCAGACAGTCCCATCAATGGATTACGCTCTCATATGATGAAAGTAATATTTTTCATAAGCATTTTATTTTAAACATACTTTTTCACATGACAGAGAGTTCTTACCATTGCTGTTAATACACTGGACTTTTGGTGTCTGTGTTCCAGGTCCACAACTCTTCCCATCATCTGGTATACACTCCTCTAGCTTGACCAACTGCCACTCATAGCAGGTGGGCTCATCGCACGGGATGGCCTCCACGAGGTGGGGGCAGCTTCCTGTTCCACCACTAGGTTCATTTATAATCTTCCGTTTCCTCATCTTGAACCCTTTGGCAAAGGAATAATCGAAAAAAGTGGAAGTTAGCTCACAATGTTAGCTTTTTTAGTAAGCAACCATCTCAGCTGAAACATGAAATACAATATTCCTTGCAATACTTTTCAATCATAACTTCACCATTATGTTAGGATATGATAATCTGCTCCCTTGTGCAGATTAAGAACTAGATATTAGTTTGATATCCTAACAAAAAAATAATCATGAAGCTACCCTGTATAGAAGCTTTATGTAGCAGCAAGTAACGTGCATAAACATACACTGGGCAACCAAAAAAAGGTCACCACCTGGATTTAAGTTTTTGTTATGATGTGGGGCTGCTTCAGTTGGTCAGGTCTACTTTCAGCAATATTTTGTGCCCAAAAAATGAGGTGAGCTGACTACCTGAATATACTGAATGAGCAGGTTTTTCCATCAATGGATTTTTTTCTTCATATTCCAAGATGACAATGGCAGGATTCATGGGACTCAAATTGTGAAAGAGTGGTTTGGGGAGCATGAGACATCATTTTCACACATGGATTGGCCACTACAGAGTCCAAACCTTAACCCCATTGAGAATCTTTGGGATGGGCTGGAGAAGACTTTACACGGCCATCATCAGCACGAGATCTTGGCGAAAATGAATGAAATCAATGTTGTGACAAGCCTATTGAAATGATGCCATGGCGAAATTAAAGGTGGGCCAACAAAATATTAGAGTTACTTTCTTTTGGCCGCACAGTGTATTTGTACATACAGTTGTTGTCCAACCTTTGCGAAATAGTATGAGCATACAGTCACAAAGGTGACAAGTATCAGCTTGATTTAGAAACCAGTACTGCACACTTCTGGTTATTTACATTGTTAACTGGGCTCCTGTAAAGAAATGGAATTTAAACCGTCCTTAACCATTGGACTACCTTTTTTCCCAGTTTGGTCATCACAGTCTTCGAAAGTGCAGGGACCCCACGCTGTCCAAGAAGAGACTTCACACTCAACAGGACAGGTAATGTGACACAGCTGACTCGTGTTTGGAATGGGACCCACACATAGCTGCGGATCCACTGGACGGGCAGCTGTGGAGCAAACATGTCCATCAGTTTCTTATCTGGTTTTATGCATAGCCATTACATTTACACTTCAACTGGTTACATCAGTTCAGTACATATGAGTAAATATACACTTATTCCATAAAACTGGTTTCTTTCATTTAAGCAAGTAATATTTGCAGTGTGTAAAAACACAAACCACGTATATTTCCATTGCAAGCTGAAGCACAGCCTCATTTATGCCACATGTTGGGCAGCTGTACCTAAATGCAAACTGGTGATGGAATACACCGGGGGGGGGGGGGGGGCTCGCTATAGTTTTGCAGTTCAATATGTGGAATTTTTTGCTGAAATTCTTATTACTGGTTCTGTTTTGTGGTTATTAGATTCCTCCGTTAGGTGTGCACTGTGTAATGAATGGGAAAAATGAATACCGTATTGGCATGAATATAACACTGCATTTTCTGGGAATTAATGTAAAAAAAATTACGAGGTCATTCCGTATTCTAGGACTGGACCTATAAAGGTCATATACCGTATAACACCAATAGGTGGCGTTACTTATACACTGGAATCAATTACCCACAGAAATGATCAATTAGAACCAGCAAGTGTTCAAGATGGCGAAATATCAAGATTGTAAAAGTAGTTCAAAAGCCAAATTAACCAAGGACTGATAAGGAATTATGGCAGGAATTTTAAGATGCTGGTGATCAATGAGGCAAAGGTGTCGAACAGGTCTCAAGCCGCCAAAAAATATAGTTACTAAATGTTGTGTTTGAAGATGGTGACCCCAAAAACTGTCTTACACATGCAAATACGGTAGATATGAGTAAACATGATTTTTATTTGTAAAGATAATGTTCCAAAAACCTTTGTCCAAAAATGAGTATTGAAAAAGAGGGAATCATCTTCCAGTCAGGATCATCTTATATTCAGGCCAATACGGTAATACGATTGCTACATCTTCCCAACCTTGTCCCTGCCTGGTCATTCCATCAACCTCACACGCCTCGGTGCGCTACAAATTCATTGAACATAAACTCTAAGATTATTTGGAAGTAAATATATGAGGAGACTGAGCAGTCTCAGAACTCATACTACTTAGACACAAAACTACATCAGTGCATGTCACATAATTAATGGTTTTTCATGTTTTCTCCATTCACGCAGCCAGTGGAACGGAAAATTGGCGACAATAACATACATAATTATCACAGCTATCGGGACACAAACTGAGCAGCAACCCCATGCATCCCTTATTATATACGCATGAAAGACTGCTTAGGTGAGAGTGAGCAAACATTACTGTTAGGTCTCATGAATACGAAATGGAGAGTATTTTAGCATTTCTATTCCCCCATTGTGACACAATGTGGTTTAAGGAGATGTGAATTTTTGCAGCATTTTTGCTAGAAACCAACTTGAAACATCAAAACTTTCTGTATTCTTTTCCTAAGTCATCTGCGACAGATTTTAATGGATGTGTTCACTTCCTCAAATGCACTCCAGACAAGGCCAACCCTTCATTACAGGATTTTAAATTCTTACGTTAAAGCTGAAACTTTGGTGTCTCAGTATCTAATTATGTCAATAAATCAGATGTATAATGACGGTATTGGCAATTTGAGTTAAAAAATATGTATCTAATGACACTTATTTTTATGAGCAAATTTTGATACACGTGAATATATTTGCAGAATACTGTAAACTGCATCTTTCTGTAACAATACTATAATACTCAAAATGTAACTTTCTGGAGGTTAATTTTTTATATACAAGTGCTGTATAAACACATAAACAATAAGTTTCACCTTGAAAATAGACAGAAAAATTCTCCACAAACTATAATTCAAACTTAAGTTTGCTCTGACTTAGTGTCCATTATGAGGTAATGTGACACCACTGTCATATACCATCTCACTTTTGTGCCACCCTAGATCATAGCAACTGTCCTTTGTGAATGGACCATGTACAGCCAGTCTAGCAGTGTGTTGCATCTCCTTTGGCCTTCAGAGCAACCATCACGCTGCCACCACCGGCATGTACTGCTGACACCAAACAGAACACACTTGCCACATATCAAATTAAGTACACGTGCCGATTTCCGCCACGCGCCCTCAATATCAGGGCAATGTAAAAGTACAGAACAGGCAGGATGTGTCACAGACAGTCACTCTTCATTTCAGCATCTGTTGTTTCAGTGAACAGCTGCTAAACTCAGACACTACCGTCCAGACCCCTGTAGGGTTTAAAATTACCCCATATTCGTCTAAGTCAGAATACGAAGCTGGCTAAAAAAGAGGAAGAAATTGGCAGCCTAAAATGAACACAGTTTTTGATATGTAAAGCGCTAGCTTCTTCCAGTAGCGACTTGGCATGCAAACCACACACGGGAAATCAGCTGCAATCCCAACATGATTTCAGCTGCCACGCTTCAGCTCAAAGTCAAACTTCTTCTTACATTAGAAAGCGAGTAAACACTGTACTGGTTCTGAATAATCTAACGGAAGTGCATATTACGCTCACTGCTATTGCTAATAATGTATGTACTGTACATTCTACAGTGAAAGAAAACTGAAAACTTAATCATTCTCTGAATCCATTTATCACACATCCATACAGATACAATGCAAATCTGTCTGCAAACCTCTGTTGTTTGCAGCTTCCATTAGAATTTCTTTCAGAAACACACAATTTAAATTTAAATAAACACTGACACTAGCGTCCCAAACAACAGGTCGAGCCCTTTGAGCGTTCTCACACGCATCTATACAAGCATTCTCACCAGTGTGTGTTTTGTGTGCTTTACATGCTTGACAGAAGCCTTTTAGCCAATCCAAATAAATTCCAGATTCATCCATTTATAAAGGCCGGACATTGTCTTCCTCAAATATGCATCCTTTTAAATATCCATTCCGCTATGTGTACCTCCATGTAATAAGATTTTATTCATGCATCATTGCAGTGCGTGTAATGAATATTTATACTGGATAGTGAATAACAGATTGTGGACTATTTCGGTGCTTTGCTTGTTGCAAGACTGTGAAGGACGGGGAAGAGAAGGGATAGGAGGAGCGGCTGGGGGTGGCGGGGTAAGGAGAAATCCCTACATTGACTGAAACGTCCCTCACGTCACGGGTCATTGGCTGTCTGTTGCTTTCCAGCACCGATACCGTTTCTTACCAAATCACCATGGGTTCCATCAGTCCTTGCACATCACTCAACTCAGATCCCTTGTATTTTCCAGAAAACTTCTGAACATCTGATGGAAGCTTTTTGTTCAAACTGTTTCTGAGCTGTGGTGTTAAACTATGACTACACTGCTGAATTATTTTCTCCAGAGGTTGTGCCACAGATCGTAGCTTTTTATTATACCTTAATATTCTGTTATTGTTGATTCTGTTCTCTATTATTTGCAATGTATACCACTTGGATTTTCACATTTCACTTTGAATAAACTGTGAATGTTATTTGTTTAAGCAACGCTGACTTACTAGGGGCTGAAACAAATGGTAGCTGATCTGTTCAAAAGGGAAAACCCAGGCTGGCAACTATTATGCTATTGAATAAGAAAGACCTGATTAGAAAAAGGCCAAAATAGAGTATTTGAGGGATTCAATAAATTAAACTACTGTATATGGGGCAACCCACTGTTTTGACTAAAATAGTCAGAACAGTCAGCAAAGAATTCACTGAATTAGCTATGAATGAAATTGATTCTGGTTTGTAACATGTCTTTTATTGTTGACATAACTGAACAGTAAGTAGCGCAGCTGTTATGGATAATGGTTTGTCACTGTAGGCTACCAATTGAACAAATGTCCTGACATGTCAAACCCTCAAGGTTGTAAACCTCAACTGCTTTTTTTAAATACCCACCTCTGTACGCAGTAAAATTCCAGATAATTTCTCAGGCTAACAGAGAAAAACAAAAAGGTACTGCACAAGTCACTGTGGAACAAATGAAATGGGGAAACGTTCAAAGAGCATCATTGTAACACCTACCTGTGATCTCAAATGTGATGGACAGCAATGGGGGAACACTAGGTTTCTGCTTTCCTGGAGACTCATTGCCTACAATAATACACAAACGCTGTTATTAGTTTTACAGAAGATGGGGAAGGACAGCAAAAGCAAACAAAAAATTTAAGTAAACAAAAACAAAGGAAACAGCCAAGCTGATGAGGAGTGGTACTGTCACAGCCTCAGCCACTGATATTTGCCCACAGTTGTGTTTCTGACCCTGTTCTAAAGGCTGAATGAAGATTTTTCTGTCGTCCGCTAGTTACAGCTGAGGGAACCCCCTCCTCCTATCCATCAGGAAGTGGAACGCTTACTCACAGAACTCCGCACAGCCTGTGCTGTCTTCTCGGTGTTTATACATCTGCCCAGATTCTACTGTGAAGATCCCCTCCTAGCAGATTGGTGGCGTCACTGTGGAGCCCCGATAAGGAGTGCTTCTTGTCACCGGCGCTAATCACTCAACCCCCAGGCCACCGCCACAGTGCTTCTGCACCGTATTTCACAATGTTTGTAAGCACTAACATGAGATACTTGGTCTTTTTATCCTGAAATTCTATGTTTGATATCAGTAGTAAGACCTCAGAATTTCTTGGCTATTTCTTGACTGGGTGTCAGATGTCAGCAAGAAGGACAGTCCAGTTTATTTTACCTGTTAGAGCAGAAAATAAGTGATTGTATATGTCATAACTAGCCATGCTTTGTTGCTCAAATCTACATTCATCTCCCAGCTTTCACCATCACAAAATCAGAATTTATATGAAGAATTTGCTGAGTTTCTTCTCTTTTGAGGCAGATGACAGCAAGTGGATGAGGGCTGTAAGAAATTTTAGATGTTGAAAAAACTCGACAAAAGTGTATTTTGGCTTAACCACCAGATCATAACACTGTGTTGTAGCGGTCACTGACCTGCCTCAATGAAAAGTGGATGGCAAATTTTTAGTGTCACACAACAGTAGCGCAGACGCATAAACAGTGGCACCAAACACCAAAGAAAAGTGTATATCTTATTTGCTGAGGATGTCTGGAAGCAACACTTTTCATGTTCACAACACTGCTGTGCTGCTGTTAGTGCACCCATGACAAACAAACCCTTGAATAAACCAAAACACAGCCTATACACAAAGTCTCAACACATTAACTTGTTTAACTGTACTTTTCATACAAATTTTAAAAGCTAAAAATCCATCTGTTTAGTTTTCTTGTGTATTGTATGTACAGTTACAGCATTATTTTTTCTATAGTTTACATAATTTTTTATTAAAAAGTTTCTATTCATATTATCTTGCTGTTTCTTTGTGACAATTCTGTGAGCAAAATAGATATTTCAGCACTTTCACAAAATGTGACTTTCGCTGGAAAATATTCCACCTTCCAAGACGTCTAAAAAACAGTTCAGCCTCGAAAGATTAAAAGATTACATCTAACTTTAAGCACATAATTCAGCACCGCACGCATGACATCATGAGCATCTGTTACCCAGGAACAAATGTATATGGAAATATGCTGTATTTGGTGAATTTGTCATTTGTCTTGATGCGATTCATGTGTCTGAAAAACAGCATCAACAGCAATTTGGGAACAAATTAAAACAAAGAAAAATGAAGTTAAGAAGCACATCACAAAAAAAGATGCTTCTCTGCTTACTTCTTTTTTCGTTTTTTGCTGTTTTTACCAAGCACTTATTTTGAATTCGATCTCATTTAGTCCATATTTCAGTTTATTTATCTATTTATCTCATTCCTCACAATCAGATGGTTTAATAACCTGCTGGTTTGAACTTTTGGCAAAGCACCCAGTGTGTGTGAGTTGTCCATTCATATCACTGTTGTGTCACTCATAGAGCACTGAAATGAATATGCTGACTATATAAATTAAGGGTGAAAGCTGTGGGAACACAGTAATACCTGGATTAACACTAGATGTCTTTTTGGGAAACAGCGCTTAATGAAACCACAGTATAAGAACTCATTAATACGGTTTATTCCTTAAATGGTGTTTAAAAACTGTGCAAAATAATACGAAATATGTTAGTTATACCTTTAATAATAGTGAATAAACACAAAAATTAATTTTCTGAACATTAATACAACATTTTAAAAAATTTGCTTAATTTTTTTTTTTTTTTTTTTTTAATTTGCTTAATTGTGGAAAAATTACTCATTGGGAAATGATAAAAGAGTGCTGTCACAAAACTGTGGAACAGGAGGTAGTGTTAATGGAGGTATTACTGCACCAAAAGTAACCTGGTGCCAAAATCATGATTGAACGATGACGGAAGTCAATGACATTTATAGCCCACTGCTCAGAGAAAAATCACATGGCCAGCTTTTCTTACTGGACTTGGGGTATATTCGGGAGCCGGTCTCATGGAATTGCAGAGCATGGGTTGGGTTACCTTCTTTGTCCTTGAGATTGCTGAGGTACGTGAGCAGCTCAGCATTGGTTTGGACACAGTACACCTCCCTGCTCTGCAGCCCACCCCCACAGAGACCCGTCTGGTTGCCACGACGTCGCTCCTGCTGACTCAGAAGTGTATCTACTCGGCATTCGTTCCACTCGGTGGTCCTCCAGCTGTAACTGGGATGGAGGCAGACAAACGCGATCAAGAGCTCAGCTCACACGAAGCAATGGCAACAAACACATGCTCAGTTTAGGCAATCCTTTTGTAGAACACGTTTTGTCTTTCTTGGCATTTATTAATTTCTGCAAGTCTGTGAAATGATGGCGTTAGAGAATAAAAGTCATACAGGTGTTAGATACAGTAATATGTCAAAAGCATAATTGTCTTGGCCATAACTGTATATAGAAAACACATACTTTCAGTCAACAATGAGATATATATATATATGTCTGAATCTCTTCAGCAGAGCTTTAATAAAACATTTTTCTGGGTGTTGTGACTGAACATCATGTTTTTGTTTTACATTTTACTGTCTTGTAAATTTACTGTCGCTTCAATAGTTATTAGAGGGCTACTGGTAAATGAACAAACTGAGGTTTATTTTTCTCCCACTTTCTTGCCCTTTTTTGAGTTTTTTGTTTTCCTCTGTTCACTTTCCCGTTGCCAATTTTAAGCCAGTGCATTAGCAAATTGCCTTATTTTTCTGATTTCATCTTCACTTTTTTATTTTTACTTATATGTGAACCATACTGTAAGTTTTCTGTTGATGAGTGCTCTGCATCACCTTTTCAACAATAGTACCTACTATATAAAAATAAATTAGATTTAGTTCCATTTATAGGAGCAGTGTGTACACATTATGGAACAGAGCATCAACTTGCACGCTGCTCCATGGAATCATTAGCAGGTAATAGACTGCAAATATGCAAAAAACAGATACAAGGGTTTCCCCAGATGACACTTCTCCTCCAGTAGAAGTATTTACTAGTAACGGGTGTATAGCAGCGTGTGTTTTGGGAAACACTCAGAGGCACAGTAGCTAAGCAATGGAGTGTCAATGCCAGCCATCTGCGGGGGATCCGACAAGAGTGACGCCCTGACTTCCTCTCATATTCGTTCCATTTGTCAGGGCCCTCAGCCTGGAACCAGGCCAGATCTGTGCCTATTTCCTCTCAGTATCCTGCCCATATGTCATCACCCTTCACACACTACTGCTAAGCCTATTTTTCTGTGTGTCTGCAATTTACTCACGTAATCTCTCCATTCATTCAAGTAATACAACTGAATGTATGCACACTTTAATGAAGAAAAAATATGTATTGGGTTGGGATAGGATAGGACAGGACAGAGTAGCTTATGGTATTGTATGGTATAGTAGGGTAGGATAAGGATGGTTTAAACACTGAATGGAAATTGTCTTCACAATGTCTTCAAACTGGATAAATAGCAAGGTACTTGCATGCATACATAACAGTTATACTTAAAATAATTAAATAAATAGCTAATAACAACCAGCAAAATAGTAAATAATCCATTCACCCATTATCTTCAACAGTTTTATCTTGGTCAGAGTTGTAGTGGTGCAGTGCTATCCCAGAATCACTGGGCACCAGGATACAGAGCTACACCCTGCATGGGACACCAGTACATCATGGAGTAATAATATAGATTTATTAAAAAATGCAGGTACACAAGACAATTTCCCTGTCTCTCTGTGTAGAGGAGGTAACTGCTAAAAGGCCACTTAATGGCTGTTGGTATGAAGGACCCTCAAAGGTGTTTCTTTGTAGACTGTTGTTGAATAATCTGGGAGCGAAAGGAGCTCACTGGTCGTGATCACTTCAAAGAGGAAACGTGAGCCATTGTCCATAATGGATGCTGGTGCCCTCCACATACTAGCTTTTGCCACTGTCGCAACTGAGTCAGGGGTGACACATGACAGGACCTGCTTCCTTTACCAGGTTGTTAGGTCTGTATGTCTTTCCGGATAAGATGCTCCCCCAGCACACAGCAGCATTATATCTGTCTCTTACGCTTACTGTATATTTAGATTCATTAATATGACTGCTGTTTTTTGTTCACATTGTGGACACCAGTCAACTGATTTATAAAGCAGTACTAAAATGCATATTTAAAAAATGAAAATGGATTTAATTCCCCTTCAGTAGTATCTCACAGATTAGCTGCAGGCACGACACAGAGCATTGCTGAGACGCACTTACATGGGACAGGGAGGGACCTCATCTCCTTTAGGGGAACAGCGCTCAGACTCCTCCAGCGAGGGACATTCGGCACCACCCCCCACTGGGAGTCGCTGAACCTGCCTGGTCCTGGATCGCAAACCTTCAGGGGTGTTGGGGTCATAGCAGTCCTTAGAACAGGGACTCCAGGTAGCCCATTCGCTCACCTCACAGTCCCTGGGCAAGATGCATGACTGGAAGGTTACAGCAAGGTTCTCCTGCTGACAAAGGCTGGGTCAGAGAGAGGAATCGCAGTGATAAATCAATTGAAAGCTCAGCCAGTAAGACACTCCCTGTCGATCAATCGATAAATCTCAGCCACAAGTGTTGAGCAATTAGCTAGCAAATTTTTATGGCTTCATTGGTGTAAAATATGGGTACATGAAGGAAAATAAATCATACCTAAGGTTACCCTTTAAACAAAAGTTATCCAGAATGCTGTGGTGTAATATCTGCCACAAAAGAAACTTTTCTTGACTCAAATTAAAAACTCCCCATCTGGAATTCAGACGAAATTGCAGGCCCAGATATTCTGCTCTCTCCAAATATATATCCATCCATTATTATTGAATTTTACCAGCACAGGTGGTCATGTTGATCTGCCTACTATTCTAGAAGTATATGCTGTGAGGAGTGAAAAACCCTGAACGAGATGATAGTCCATCACAATTTAGTCATCAATTCACCTAGAACATGTGTTTGAACTGTGGGAGGAAACCAGAGCGCCCATGGGAAAATCACCTGAACACAGGGAGAAAACGGAGGCTGATCCAGGAACTGTGACATACTAGTTCTACCTGCTGCACCACTGTGGTCCCCAAGAAGTGAACAGAACCATAAACTTAATTTAAAAAATAACAGTAAAATAAATTATAAGGGGCAAAAGTGATGGAAAATGGGAGGTCTATGTGTTGTATAACAAGAAATTTTGAAGATATGGGCCTTAAGCCTGGGTTTAAAAATGTCAGACCATCAGATGTTCTGATTCTGGGGCTGGTTTACAATTTTCTGAATTTTCCAGTTGTTTTCTCTGTCTTTTATATTTAACGCACAAATAGAATTATGAAGAGACTTCTAGTCCCAAACATGTTCAGACAATGAGGAGCCACTGTAACCATTTTGAACTGTCATCAACATTATGATAAATAATATTAAATTTTAGTTAAAATTAACAAAGCCATCTCTCTTTCAGCTCTCAGAGGAACTGACAGTTGTGAAAATGACATTTTTGCAACTCCTTCAGTTTCTATGCTGAAGCTGTTCAGCTGACAAGTCATTAGCTTTAGTACCACGTTTCTGCAGGCTGCTATTTCTTCAGGTATACACCTGTCATTTGGGGGAGGGGGGGTTGCACACAATTCACAGATCTGTGGAAAATAACACTTCATTTTTTCAAATTTCATCTCTTAATTTTAATACTAGAACTGATGTGACTGTTTCACCAGTAACTGTACAGCATAATCTGTGGTTAGATAAAATAATACAAACAAGGGTGTAAACAGAGTTAAACAAAGGATCTCAGTTGCAAAAAACTTGGGCAGAAGATGCCTATGGGTTCTGATGGAATTGCAGATATTGTACAGCAACCTACTTTCCTACCAGAAATGTCATTCACATATGGAAAAAATATTTTCTTTGTTCTCACATTTATGACATTAACATAATGCATAAACTATTGTAACAAGCATGTGACCTACATAGCCTTCTCAGTCAGCCTGTAAAAAGTGAGAAAGCAGATTAACATCACAGTAATTCCCACAAAGCTGGTGCTCTGGTGTTCACCAGGTGTAGTCTTCTGGAGGTTCTCGTGGTGGTAAGCGAGAATGCAAAATCATTCACTCTCTGCCTGCTACCAAATAAACAGAAAACAGAAAAGTGCACCAAATAAATACAGAATAATTAAAGCAATTTGTAGTTACATGTGGCAAAAAGTCACCTTAGCATCAAACACAATGAACATTTTCGGAAGGCAATTGGTTAAACTTTCAGTTCAGAGCAAAGCTTGCTCCAGTTTCCCCCCCCCCCCGAATGGCAAAACAACCATGAATATTTGAAGACAAGAAATAAACATGTCACAAGATTAATATTTATGTTCCTTTGGGCCTGTGAGTTGTTTTCATACTTTCTTTGAAATATGAGATTTCTGCCACCACTGAAAATTTCACGCTAGGACCAAAAAATAATGAATAGACTTAGTATATAATTATATATTCGATTAAATGTGAAAAGTACTGTTGCAACGTAAAAATAATATATATGTATATTCTATTTTCTAAGAATCTTATCTATGATATTTTTTCTCTATATTTGGTGACATTAAAAAA
This sequence comes from Heterotis niloticus, assembly GCA_018136845.1. Lineage (NCBI taxonomy): Eukaryota > Metazoa > Chordata > Actinopteri > Osteoglossiformes > Osteoglossidae > Heterotis > Heterotis niloticus. Next base: position 2,018,153 of record CM030903.1, read on the forward strand.
AAAAAAAAAAAAAACATTATTTCACGTGCGGGTTGTACGTCTTCTCTTTTCTCATTCTGCAGTGACGCTTTGAGTAACAAAATATTACACTTTTCTGGCTGGAAGTGAAAAATTTTGAAATGCTACACCTTTTAGAGTGCTGGCAAAGGACGTAATTTAATCAGGGCACCGTGGTGGTGAATACAAAATTGTCTGCTCCGCTGATGTAAGTAGACAGCAGAAGGCAGAGGCACAGCACGGCCGTGACAGCAAGACAGTCGGGGGATGAGCCCACGACCATCTCCTTCGCCCTGCCGCATTTTGACACAGTGGAGGAAAATCCTTGGCAAAAATGCAGAGAAATGTTGAGCTGCTCAGGAAATGATGCTGCACAGTAATACCTCCATTAGCGCTTCCTCCTACTGCTCCTTTATTTTAGCCCTTGTGAAAGTTATAACAATGTAACAATATTGCAATATACAGTAAACTTTTTTATATTTTACATTTGCAATTCATAAAGTACTCTGCTTTCTGTGTTTATTTGCAATTATTAAAGGTACAATTAATCTAGCTTTGTATTATACCACACATGAAGCTCCTTTTAGCCAATATGCTGTATTAATCTTAGACCTCTGAGAGCTCAGTTTCTCAAGAGTACATCTACAGTGCTAATCCAGGCATTACTGTGTATTGTAAACTGTAACATACAGCACTACATATTTTCATGAAGTTAGGGTACCATCAAGAGAAATTCAGCTCGGTGCAACCATGGTGCATCGCGTTCTTCTTACACACACCCCTCTGGGTCGCAAACACAGGGACAAAATGCTAACTCTTCTGGATTTGAACCCATGTCTGAACCAGCCATTCAGTGGCACCAGTGCTACCCACTGTGCCACAGCCACACTGGCTTTTTTTATGAAGTAACAAAAGTAACAGATCATCTGTCACTTTAATCACACTTTTCAGGTACCAGGATTGGGTTCATGCAGCTAAATGTTTGTTCCACACTATTTCACATTTTGACGTAACTATACAAGTACCAGGGCATGGAAAGGTAGAGTAGAAATTAGCACTGCGGTCTCACAGCACCGGGACTACTCGGGTGCGGCGTTTACATGTTCTCCCCATGTCAGTTTCCTTCAAGTGGTTTCTTTCCACAGTCCAAAGATGTGTTTCAGGTTAACTGGTCACTCTAAATTGCCCATTGCATGTCTGTATTGAGGGTATAAATGTGTGTGTGCCCACCGTGAAATGAACTAGCATCTCGTCCAGGGTGTCCCACCCACCCAGCAATTCTCTGTTATGCTTCGAACAGTCACATCCCAACCAGAACAAAGGAAAGTGGGTGTGAGTGTATACTACTATCCAATGCCCAGTTTTCAGAGAGATGTGAGAAAGCACAGTACAGCTCACCTGAGTGCAACAACACTCCCATTCCTGTGGTTGCAGGTCACCTGTCGGCTTTGGTAGCCCACCTGGAGGTCCCAGAGCTGGCTCTCTTGCCGGTTCTGTCGGTTGCGGTTACGTTTCTTCTTAATGAGTTCCTGGGTGTTCGGGTCTCTCTGGGCCCCCTTGTCCCGATTCCTCTCTTTGTTCCTCCGGCGCTTGGCCTGGCGAGCAGGTCTCGAGTGCAGGGCAGCGCAGGGGTTCCAGGGCCCAACCTTGACGCTGTACAGACCTTCTTGGCCCTCACAGGCCCGTGGCTGGCATGTCTGGAACTCTGTCAGGTTGGGGCAGGGCAGGCCGCCAAAGGCGGGGGGTGCTAGCACGTTGCGCACGCGGTTCTGCAGGCCAATCCCGCAGGCCTTGGAGCAGCCAGTCCAGAGGGAGAATTCGGAGACCACGCAGTCACGCGGGCATGGGATGAGGCAGGCCTGCTCTAACCGAGGCCTCGGCTCAAAGTATTCGCAGATGGCGTCATCCGCGGGGGCCCTGTCGCTGGTCCGTACGCAAGACACCTCCCGTGTCTGGATGCCCTCTTCTGTACCCGTGCACACAGCAGGAGGTGGTGGAGCCCCAAGGGGTGGTTCTTCACCTCCAGAGCGGAGAGCTACAGGAACACAAAGGCTCCAGCGGCCCAGCCACCAGTCATAGAGCTCCCGGTGCCAGTCGCACACTCGGAAGCAGCTCTGCTGGTTGTCAGGCCGCAAAGCTGGAGGGCAGTTGGTGGGCAGGGTGGTCCAGCCATCAATATGGGTGCACCAGACGGCCCGACTCTGCCGACCACCCGGGCCACAATCGTTGCCCATGCAGCGGCCCCACGGCCCTGGAGAGAGAAGCAAAGGGATCCAAATGGTGAGCAAGTGGACCTTCTGCCGCTGAAAAGCCTTTTTCCACTCATCATCTTCTCAGTTATCCCTTCAAAACACTTCTTAAATGTATGACTTTACACTTGTGAATTTTGCACAAAATTTGGCATGCCATCATCACAATATTGCTACTAAAGGACATGTTTCATTTAACAAGATTAAGTAACTTAAGTTCGCCATTTTTAAGTAGCCTAAGGAAGAGCTTGTCATACTGCAAATAGTTCAGTTTTTTGTATCCTATCCAGCAGCTGGGTTTTTCCATGTTTTACCCATCCCTTTCTATCATTTTTAGTCAGCTGCAGCTTCTTGAAAGAGCCATTTTAAAATATGGGTTTTTATGTAAGTATATGTGGCTGTAAAAAATAGAGTAACAGAACAAAATAATGCAGTGAAACACTAGACGCTGCTTTTATTTAATATACTAGACAAATTTGCCTCTAGGAACCTGGTGAATATGATTCCTGATCATCGCAACCTGCAAGAAACAGTGTAAATGTGACCAAAGCCACAAACCAGTCACTTGTTCAGTTGTAACCCAATTGTGGCTCTGACATGATAACTGGGCAATCGTCTGTAATCGCTGCCACGCTTAAGGCAACATAAGTGCTGTAACAGGGGCCTGGGGCAGGTTTGCTGGTCTAAATGGCGGAGTGTAGATCGATTACGGAATGGCAGGGCAGAGCTGCAGAGAGGCCCATGTTAAATTACCTGATGTCTGCAGGTACTTGGATCAATACCACCATAACAAACGAGACCTCCAGGTTCAGGGACTTGGCACTCTGGCCCCCCACTTTCTATTGCTAAGGTAGAAGTGGTCGTGTACCATAGGATGTTACAAGTCAGGCATTCTGTCAAATGGAACTGCCACTTTCATATCATAATCATATTCCTACTGCTACTGTTCTGTTGCCTTGCTTACGTCTCTATCAAAAGGGTCTTTTCATGAGTTCAAAACCTTATTCAAGGGTGTAAAATGAGGATCACTGTTTCCTAGTGGCCCCAAACAAAAATTTCCACTAAATGGCCCTAAGCAAAAAAGAGTTCTGTGTCTTGATGTGGGGAAGAACTGCACTGTTACTTTTATTTGTTTGTGAGAGAAATTTATAAAGTTAAGCTTTTAAAGTTAAACATTTTGTACTAGTACTATGGTAGAGGCATTACTCAATTGTGGATTGAATATTTTATTATGACTATGTTGTTCAAAGTATTATGCTGCAACTCTTGTATCCTATAACCTACGTGAGCTGAATGTGGTGCAGATGGGAAATTGTTCTAGGATGTAATCACTGCCCAGATGCAAGGTCTGCTGAATTCCACGCCTTTCTTTATCAACATGGAACACACTCAACCGAGACCACCTAAGTCGGAAGTTACTCCACCACGTCTGGGATGGCAGCACCTCATCGCAACAACGTCCAAGGTCGCACTCACAAAGAGATATAGAGTAAAACTACTGAAGAGGCATGAATACCTGGCAAACTGCTGTATAAATAACCCCTGTATCCTTTGTTCGGGGAAACTCTCTTTTCGAAGGGGCTCGCCCGCCCCGGTGTGTATTCTATGGAACAATAAAGTGTAACTCTCTCTACACCCAAAGTGTTATTTTTTCCCCTTCCACAATTTATACTACACTTAAGGGGAAACAAGACATGACAAATATACCTTCTGCCATTTGAAATACAGTGGATGGCTTGGTGTGGCACTTTTAAAATTCACAGCAACCCAGCAGAGACAACCGCTGTAACTAAATCAAGAGTACATAACATGTCAAATAGTGATGAGAGAAATTTCACCAAAAGTTTTATGTCTATCGAGTTCTTAGATGGGCCTTGCTCTAATTCCTTTGAGGTAAGTAATTTCTGCAAAAGGTTCAGCTGCAAAAAAAGACACAAAATAAAGAACTGTGAAATATATAGTAACTTGATTAGAATTAAAGCACCTGTGTAAGAAATCTGAGAAGTAATATAAATATATTTATTTAATCGTGGTATTTGTTCAAATGTTTGTTTAAATTTCATTTTAAAATTAAAAATTTGTATCTACAAAACACTGATGCCACAAGAAAAATAATAACAATGATGAGAGACCTTGAGCTTCTGAATGTTGGAAAGAGTTGGGCCAGAATTCGCATGTGGGTCAGGCATTCCCATCACCAACTTCAGTCTGAGTCCATTTGCAAGTCTCATGCATAAATCCTCACACATTCATAGCTGTTCTTTCCTTTGTTTTTGGCTTAACATCACTCAGCAAGGCTGGGTGAGGAGAGGAAGCACACCACATGTTAAGATGATGACTGTTCCTTTTTTGACCAGCATTCCAGGCCTCCTGAGACATACGCACATGTCGAAACACTTGTTATGCACGCCTAAGATTATGTGCTTCACTTAATAGCTGTTGGAGGTGAGGCTTCTGTGATGGTTGATGCAAGAGAGAGGGAACAAAAGTGTTTTCCCAGGGCTAATCCGCTCTGCCGTTTGTCAGAGTAAATGAGAGGCATGCAAAAGCCATTGCGCCAACAATAATGTGATTTCTATTTCACGCCTTCACCATCTCCCATGGTGCCGAGCCTGTAGATCAGCACCACGCGTCTTACGCTGGAAACGGAAGCCAGCAAACTGTCATTTTGTGCCCACCAGCAAGTCATGCCAGGCGATGAATCCTTCAACCTCTTTACAATATCCATCCAGACATTTCTGTTGCATTCACAGCAAAAAGCCTCTGGTTGCAGACAAGAAAATGCAATTTGTTAGAAAAGCAGTCTTGAACCCGCCAGTTTCCAGGTACAGTAAAATCTTACCACAGTGCAGTAAGAGTGGCAAATAAAACTCAGTGGTAGAAAAAGCAAGGTTTATGAAAAACATCTACTGGGCCAGTTTCTACAAACTAAATGTGACAAATATAATATGGACAACTATAATCCTAACAGAATAAAAACAGTGTAATGACTACCTGGTGTCATCAGTGGCAAAAAAAGTTTGGGAGACTGGATTGCAAAAAGATTAGCGTTGTTTGTCTGTCGCATTTAAACATTGACACTCCACTCACAGAACACAACAATGCTCTCTCAAAAGCTCACAGAGAACAGTCCTCCCCACAACAGTTAGATACAACTATTTACAAACATGCCACAGCAGTGCATTATGGGAAAGGTATGGCTACCTCCCAATGCGGCAACACTAATAATATTAACAGAAATTTTTACTCAACCGTAAGTCATCTTTGCTAAATCCTGTGTATTCAATGCTGTAAGAATATGTTTTTAATTGGAATGGGAGCAGGAAGATGGGAGCCAATCACCTGTCATCTTATACAGTATTCGTATTGGGGGTGTTTTTATATATCACATACAGGCAGACCTCAATTTATAAAATATGTGGTTTACAACATGTATATGCCCAGAAGTATATGAACCCCCTTCTAACGACTGAGGTGAGCTGTTTCAGCCACACTCATACAGCAAACAAACACATTCTAGACAATTGTGTGCTTCCAGTTTTGTGGCCAGTTTGGGGAGGAAGCTCTTTTCCTGCTCCAGCATGACTGTACCCCCCATGCACAAAGTGAGATCCATAATCACATGGTTTGCCCAGGTTGGTGTGGAAGAACTCCAATGGCTGCACGGAGACCTGACCTCAACCCCACTAAACTCTTTTGAGATGAACTGGAACGCCAACAGCAAGCCAGGCCTTCTCACTGATGCTCTTGTGGCTGAATGGGCTCAAAAATTCCCATAACTGCACTCCAAAATCTGGTGGAAAGCAGCAAAGGGGGGAAAAACTCCATATTAATTTCCATGGGTTTGGAATGGGATGCTCAACCAACATATATGAGTGTGATGATCAGGTGTCCACATACTTTTGGCTATACAGTGTATATCTGATCTCACAAGTTCACTAAGAGCAAACAGAAGTTTTTTTGATCAGTCATGTAGAAATGTGCATTGTGCACATCCCACACAGAGTTTCTCTACTGTATAACGCCTAACAATGCTCCCCCTTGTGGAGGCCTTATCTTTGGAAAACAAACCTCCACCAGTGAAACATGCAAAAACAAACATGGTGTTGGAACATTTTCTGACCCTCTCCTCAACCAGTCCACCTTAGAGCCACACAAGTCTAAGTCTTCATTGTTTTCCCCATCCATTTATTCATCATCCCCATTTAGTCATCCACTCCTCCCTCAACTATCCTCCTAAATGCAGCCTAACTTGACTTCCACATGGTCATCCTCTCCAAAGTCATACAGGGTTTTGTTCTTTTGATTTTACAAATTATTTAATGCTCCAGGTAAATTTCATACTATTATGAGATAATCAGCCTTCAGTTCAGTGGAAATAAGGATGCAAACCTAACGCCATTGCCCTCAAACCCTCGAGAACTTTCTTTTCTCTTTGATGAACTTGATTTCATTATTTGAACTATGATTTTCAGCAGCTTCATTAATCGCATCATTTCTTATACTTTTTATAACCTTATCAGGAGAAAGCATTAAACATGACAGAGGAAAGTCAAACTGATCTGCTAGTAGGCATCTAACAGTAAGCATCCAGTCAAGTTTAGAAGTTAAAATGCAAATTAACCATCTGCACAAGAGGACCCCTAGGCAGGATCACAAAGATAGATTCCGATAAAAACCATTCATCACGAGTGCAATGACTCCAAAAGCTGAGGTTCATACTCAAGTAACCTTGGCCAGCCAATGCGGCAGAGAAGGGAATTCCTTCAGAGAGAATCAACTTGACATGTCCGAAAAACCAAGCATTAAGTGCCTGTTTATCACACTGGAATCTTTCATCCCACAATGACAAGATGGAGTGACAAAGGCCCCCCAAGGGCTCTCCACCTTCCTGCATCACATCACATACTCGGTGGTGTCAGGAGGCAGGTGCGCCGTTTTTCTAAAAGTCTGTTCGTGCTCTGCACCTCAGGTTGGTCAGAAATTATTTCCCGGGAAGAAACGGAAAAAGAGGACTTGGGCCAGTTGCCTGCAGAATTGAAAATGATGGATAGCGGCAACAAAAACGCCATCATCCGCAGGTAGTTGTGAATCTGGCACTTTTGTTGATATACAGGTTCAAAGAGACTTAAATTCCATATAATTTTACAATGACTATTTCTGCAGCAGGATATTTACTGAGGTAATTAAGTATTTATTGATGCAGTTAAGTACTGGGCTCAAGGGAGCAAGCGGCAATTCTGTAGCACTACTGTCACGAATCCAGCCGTCTGCTGAATAAGAAATAAAAATATATACTGTTTATGCATCCACAGTAAATATTCACATAAGCAGTACTAAAAACCTCAAAAGCAGTAAACTACTTTCAGACAAGATGACCACTGTGCTGGCAGCAGCAAAAGGACCAGGTGGGTGGGTGTTGTGCCTCACTTCCTACCAGTTGCTGTGTACATCTGCAGCACAGATCCACTGCTTTGACAAACATCCTTGGCTTTGAGTAGCCAAGGTCTACTTATAATTCACATAAATACTGGAAAAACCATAACAAGGATGTCAAATAGTCCAACACATTGCGTGCTGGAGTGTCCAATGGCCTTGGTGTTACATCCACTCGTGGATCTGTTTATTTCTCCTCAGTTGTGAGTGGACAAGAGACCATCATCACTGAACCAAGAAGTTGCACACAACAGGCCAGAGAACTGGAAGGGGTGGGATTTTCCTTGAGGTATTCAAACTTCCACGGTGACCTTGAGGAAGACTTTCCTGTGCTTGAGAGAACTTTGTTTGCCTTTTTGGTAGTTGTTTGTTTGCTTATTTTGCTGTTTTATAGTTAGTATACAGCAGTGTAGTTAGTCAAGCTGTGGGAGACTTTATTTTGGTTCGCGTACTCGGTTTTTCAGTTGTGAACTTGGTTGTGTAAAATAAAGGGATTAAGTTTGTTACATTTCTTTTATCATTCTTTAATTCTCCCCTCTGGGTTTGTTTCGTACTTGTATTGTGAAATACATGCACTTGTTTGCTGCATACTATTTGTCATCCTGTCAATTTGTTCACAGATGATTTTGTATACTTTTTACACCCCACCGTATCCCTAGACATCCTTGGGTTACAACACTTGATGTGATGGAAGGTGGACGAAAAGGGCTGCCCTGTTGAAATCCCATCCATTCAGCAGCTCTGAGCAAAAGGGGGAGAGCACCTGAGAGAAGGTGCCAGGCTGTTCGTCCCACCTGTCAGTACCTGAAGACCAGCTGGTGGTAACACCTGAAAAGTTAAATTCCCAGAGGATCGTGATTGACTTTGCTCACTGTATGGAACCACACAATGTAAAGGGAGTTACTTTTAATGGCATCCATTTCCTTTTATTATTCCTTTTTACCCCCTTTTAATGACTGAGTTGAGCTGTTGCATTCACAGCCATACAGCATACACACATTCTAGACAATTGTGTGCTTCCAGTTTTGTGATCACAGTTTGGGTAAGAAGTTCCTTTCCTGCTCCAGCATGACTCTCCCCCGACATGCACTAAGTAAGCTCCATAAACACATGGTTTGTCCACATTGACGTGGAAGAGCTTAAGTGGCTGCACAGATCCCTAACCTCAACCCCACTGCACACCTTAGGGATGCACTGGAATTCTGACTGCAAGCTAGGCTTTTTTGCTCAACCTCACTGATGCTCTTGTGGCTGAATGGGCACAAATTTCCAGAGCCACACTCCAAAATCTGGTGGAAAGCCTTCCCAGAAGAGTGGAAGCTGATATAGCTGCAAAGGGGGGGGGGCAACTCCACATTATTGCCCTTGGGTTTGGAATAGGATGTTCAACAACCACATATTAGCGTGATGCTCAGGTGTCAGTGTAACTGCATGGCAGAGTTAGTATTTTTAATTATCCCTAACAGGACAGAAATACACAGTGTGAAAATAAATATTGTACTAAACAAAAATGTTGAATTCATTACTTTTTATAAATATGTGGTGAGGAAACCCAGCCCTGTAATATTTAAAAAAAAAAAAAAAAAAAAAAAATCCAAGGATTCACAGTCATAAGTGGATTCTGCAAGCAAGAGGTTTTCAGGCTGCCCTCACCATGGCAGCTAAAAAAAACTGGAGAAATTGCCAGGAGAATGCTTTCAAATATACTTACTCCCTGTCACTTCTCCTTCCAGGGCTAAACCCTTGTTGTGATGGTTGAACAGAGACCCCACTAGACACCCTGTGAGATTACATCCCTACATGGAAGCAAACAGAAGATACGGCTTCAGTGTGTTAATCCAGATAAAACATGTGGCTGATGAGCAAATTCACAAAGTTCAACTCGAAAGGACAGCAGTGCCTCAAAGACTGACATCTCATCAGCATCATTACACTTTTATGAGCTAACTTTATGATTCTGGTTAAAATGCGGACTCTCTTAGCAGCGTACGTACAAAAATGTTAAGCGTATTGCTGCACAATGGTGCTTTTTTATTTTCTGTTTATCACGGGTGAGGTTTGATGGTTTGTTCACATAAGAAAAGAGAATACTCTGAGGAGTGCTATTTTAAGGAAGAAGGTGCATTAGCCTTCACACCAGAACTGGTACACAATGAAATAATGAAATATATCATTTATAAAATAATATCCTACTTTTGGTGTGTCTTCTTCAGATGCAGGTCTTTGGGGTGATGGAATTAACACAAGCCCAGGTTATTAAATCCAATGAAGACACAATCACAGCAGCAATATCAGGAGGATCTGGAAAAATAAGGCTAAATTTAAGGCTGCAGGTACCTGGGGTGGTAATATGTATACATGGCCCAGGTATAGTGTGTTGACTTTGATTTGAAGAGGCACTTCCATTCCCAGAGGTTATGTGGAAGCTATGGGAGATGGGTTGCTTCTACCACAACCAAGGAATGGCTTTTTTGCAAAAAAAAAAAAAATTAAAAAAAAAAACCCACTATGCCATTAAGAGAAAGGCATTAGTCACCTGTACCTGGAGGGGCAGGTTTTACATGACCGTTGTTGGCCGGTAAACAAGGTTAAGTGTATTTCGAGAGCATGGGCAGGCCACATTGAGGCCACACTGAAGCCCTACAGTAAAAAAAAAAAAAAAAAAAAAAAAAAATTTTGAGCAGTTGCATCGATCTGTCACGTAAAACCATAGCTGGCAGTACGTAAATGTACTGTGGAGGGAAATGCCCACACCGAAGGTTCTGCAGATGTTTGAAGGTGCCATGTTTTGTAATATCAAGCAGAATTTGACTGATTAGAATGATTAGATTGGTTCATGGTACAGAAATAATCTATTCCTCAACTAATTTATATCAAAATGTACCATGTGTTTCCAGATGGATGCCCTCAAGCGGGTGTGTGTGTGTGTGTGTTGAGGGACTAGCATATAGATTACTGAAAATCTGTATGTTTGGGGTCCACCACCTAATAAGTCGGCTCCCATTGAGATAAACGGGGCGTTGGACCCACCACCCTCCAAGCAGCTCTGCCTGAGGTTAGATTATGGGCTCCGACTGACTTTTCCCATAATGCATCACCCTCTGATCTTTAACAGACAATTTTACCACCAGTAAAGGGTATTTCATACATCCACTCCTGCGCTTCAGATGGAATCGCTTCACTGTCACCCTTTAATGCATTGAGTGACGTGTATGATAAAAATAAGGATAGATGGAAGAGTCATGTTGGTTTTTTGTTTAAATGATAAAATTAGCAATCTAGTAGACATTATCTAATAATAACTATTTAATTATCTGACATTCACACAAAGGGCAAGGAAGGGGGTCTGGTAGGCAGAAGGTCAAGAGTTCACTTCCTTGGCCAACACTCTTCTGTGTAGGACAATTATGATGTTTGAACAAGAATAAAAAGGTTGTAAAGTACATTAGAAAATTAATCCCACAACCCAAGCCATGTCAACTTTAGGGCCATGGATCAGGCAGAAGGTCGAAGGAATATTTATACCTCCCCATTAATCCTTCTTTGTACAATCAGAGCTTAGGTATGCTACGTCGAAAGATAAAAAATAAACAGATTTAGACATACAAGTGATTTGGTGGTGTGTATTTTCAGTGACTTGCTGCTACAAAAATTATGCTTAAATCCCCAAAGAGATTTTTCAGAATGTGCTGTGTACACTGTCTGCTATCTCCCCATTTGGATCACCTAAAATGAGTATAAAGCACAGATATCCCTCTCGGCAGTATAACTTTGGAAGTAGCGATAGCCCATGCCAATCCCCTAAGATTTATTATCCTATATATTTATAACTACATGTTATACATGGTATGAATTAGAAATGTGAGCTCACATGGCCAACCTGGATAATACCTGCATGGGATGAAATGTCAGCTGATTTTCTGCTCAAACTTTTTAATCCAAGAGTCTCTTGAAAAAACAGTTTCTAGTAAATTTATGCAAGCATTTGACAGGTATTTGTGCTATAAATGTATGAATATGTATTTTGTCCTTTTTACATTTTCTAATGTTGTGAATGCGTTGTAAATAATTGCCGCACATCTAGTTCTTGTATTAGTCAAGTTGTCGGTAAGGCAGTGTTGAAGTTACCATGCTCATGCCATTACAGTATGTGTACGGGTCCAGTTTGGCTGATGCGATTTACTGTATTGGGTCTTGCTGCAGGCCTACCTACTGCTTTCATCTCATTCAGTTGATTTGCTCTGCTTGATTCACAGGTCGGAAATTTTTATAAGCAAAAAGTCAGAACTTAGATCTGCGAAATACATCCAAGAACGGATCTTAGTTCGAGGTTCGCAGCTATTTCTGCTCTGGCTACAACAACTGTTATACCATTACAGGTAGTACCCATGCACTAGTGGCTCGCATGCCACTGTGGCCATTCTTACAACTTATTGTCCGTATGACATACATGGAGTAATTCATCTACAAACTCCAGTATAATTTTCCTGTACTTCAAGTCTACATCAACATGATTCTATCAGATATACATTTTAATAAGCCCTGCACATGTAGTGACCTTACAACAGTGCAAGTTTATTCATAAAGATGTAGAGATAGAAGAAATTTTTCCAAGACAGTTTTATCTAAAAGGACCATCTGCTCAGCCCCTGCTCAGCCCTAGCTTCACAAGACTACGGGGTACAAGAAACTTCAAGGAGAACACCTGTGTGAAAAATTAGCAGAGTACCTATGAGGAAGGTTGTTACCCCCCCATTGTACGTATTTTCTCCTATGACGCCGTCTGTCATTGTCAAGTGGAGTACAGACCTACACACGGGTTTTTCACGTGACTGAGAAGGTGACAGGTCCACTATGGCCTGGTGGAGCTCTTGCAGTACTCCGTGGCCCAGGAAACAAGTGACGCACCAGCGTTTTCAAAACCATCGTGCGGCAAGTAGTTACGCAGCACGTGGCAGGGACGGGGGGGTCAGTGGTGGATGGATGGGGGACGCAAGAATGAACAGGCAGCCCTCAGCTTGCCTCAAGCTACTTAAATCAGCAGCCAGAAAAAAAGTAATCACCTTTGCTCGGCACCACTGCCAGCGTAAGCCCAAGGTACACGTGGTAAACCCACTTCAGCAGCAACTGCGGAAACTCGGGGAAACAACAGAACGAGAGCCTGTCAGTGGCAACGGCTGTAATCTAATGTGGAGTCCCTTGTTACTTGGGGCAAGCCTGAAGCTAACGGGGATCTCCATTGCGTTCCATCTCCTCACCAGTGTCCTGTCTGGAATTTATGAATACATTGTGACTAATGGCACATGCACATGCATTATGCCTAGCTGCTGGAAACTTCCACAGAGCTTCAAATTACCATAGGTATGAATGCTGTAGAAAAGTGACGTCCAGCTGTCCCATATGGCACCAAAGATGCTTAGTCCACCTAGAGCACCTGGTAATGATCTAGTAGAATTAATTCAAATTAAATACTGCAGGAGAGGCATTACATTTAGCTGTTTTGGATGCCTGGGATATAGTTGAAAGGTTTGTGAAGTGTGTGAAAATCTATAGTAACAAACTGTTAACAGTGGTGCATTCAGTCATTCAGAAAGAAATGAACAGACTCCCAGGAAGTTTAAAGAAGCCGTTTGGGAGGAAGCGCTAAATTAGCACCCAAGTGGGATCTGCGCATTTGCAGCTATTTTGGGATGAGCCATGAACTCACCTTAACGCACGTTCAGAGGAGCAGCTTGTTTTTGGGAAAGACCTCAGATCCGAAACAGCATCAACACGTGCTCCTGGGTAGTAAAAAAATCCAACCATCGCATGCAGGACTCAAGTATGGCTGAAATAATTGTTCATATTGTGTGTGTATGTGTGTGTGTGTGTGTGTGTGTGTGTGTGTATATATATGAAATGCGCAATGTTTAAAAACGGCTCTAGTAAGCAAGGTCAGCCAGAGGTTACACAACCGCCTCTAGAGCCATCTACTGTAATGATAATGTAATCGGTTACGGGGCATTGCAGCAAAATTAATGAAGGAATTCTGGTGCAATGTCTCCAAAAAAATAATTAGGTGCTCCTATTTTTGCCCCACTCTAGGGCTTGAAAATGACAGGAAGTTCACCGCACACCACTACAGCAAGAGGCAAGATAATGCGGTGATCTGAGAGAAGACTGTTGGATTTTAATAACAGAATCTGCTGTGTAAAAGTTGATTTTAACCATTTATTATCTGATGAGGACTCCTTACTGTAAGGGAGGGTTCTGCTTTACCGTGGGGGTGCTTGGACATGGCGAGGGTGTGTAAAGTGTTGTTACACTATTAGGCCTCATGAGTCTGAGTGGTCCTGAAGGTGAATGGGATAGATTTGGATATTCTGATATCCAATATACAGGTTTATTTAAATAAATGAGGCACAAAGGCTCAATGTTACATTGCCCCGCTCTCACCACCTCTCTCCCTCATTCTCGCTTTTCTCCTAAACTGCCTGTTTTGTTGCACGTTGTGAATGACAAGTGGCCCGGTGCCGCCAGAAATGAGGGCCAGCATGTCACTAAATCAGCCGCGATGTCTGCCTGCCTCCAGCTCCTGCCGTCTTGTTCCCCCATCAATCTACATGTTTTCACACTTTTCTTGATTTACTGGCTGCAACACATGGCCAAGTTCTCTCCCCCAAATGCTTTCCTGGTGTTTCACATATCAGCCTACCAAATTACACAGCTGGCATTACTGTTAGCATTCTTTCCCCTCTAGGATGTGGCCGGAAACCATCTCCAGAATAAAATCCAACACAAGAAAGTGGGGTGAAGTTTATTTCCACCATTATTGCCATCTCAGTGCCTACCCAAACACGTTCACCCCTTCGCCATTCCTCAGTCACTACATACACAGCCACTTTCATTAACTGTTTGTCCTGGTCAGGGTCATGGGGGACTGGGGTCTGTCCACAAACCACTGGGTAAACCCAGGTCAGGAGGGGTGCATCTGGACCAAAGACCAGTTCAACACAGACTACTCACAGCCTCATGGAGTCACACTCCATGACCAGTTGACAATGACCAATTACCTTAAAAAGCCTTTGTGTCTTTCAACTGTGTGAGGAAAATGAAGAATCTTAGGGAAACCTACATAGACAGGGGGAGAATGTGCAAACACTGCACAGGCTGTCTCTCAGACACAAGTGGCAGAAGAGGCACCCAGAGATGTGGCCACATAGGTACCATTGAAATAAAATTAAAAAAAAAAAAAAAAAACATTGCCCAACTACTCAGATGGAACTGTAATTGTAACAAATAGCTCTTGGTTAAGTGTGAAACTTAATGAGCTGTTAGACTGCAGGTTAGCACAGGGTCTGATCACTACCACCACCACTGACCACCCACCCACTGTACCATCACCACCGACAGTTTGCAGTACTGCATCACTTAAACTTATCTGCTTATTTATCTTCATCTTCTTATATGTTTATTTGTCTGTGTCCCATCAGCTATCTCAGTATGTCTTTGTTGTCCTGTGACACTGTGCTGTCTATTCAATTTACTGTGCTCTGTGGTCCGGAAGGGACTACGTTGCATTCTTTCTTGTATAAGTGCAGAAAGGCAGCAAAGTAACCCTCAGACCTTGCAGCAGCTGGGCTCATCTGCAAACTTGGCTGTGTAAACACAACTCAACCCTCAATGCCTGGATTCATTTTTTCCATTTATTCCTTTAAGTGGCTGAATTACATGCCCTTTTATATTGTAAGCAAGTATGAAATTGGGTATTTAAAATGTAAAATTATCTAAACGGATTTAATCTATGCCCTGATTTCATTCATTCTATTATACGAGTGGCACAGAATGTATCCTGTCAGAATGTTTCTGGTTCTGTATTTCCCTGATATATCTGGATCCTGGGCATACTTTATCCACTGAGAAGAGATTTCACATATTTACATGCATAGTGCACATCTTTGTCTACAGTGTTGAGCATAAAGCCTTCCGCTATGTTGTTGAGAATTACGTGTTCAACAGCCAGGCTGTAAAACCTGTATGATGATTTTAAACGTTCGTGATCTGACAGTGTTCATTATTGTGAGGTGAGATATTGCCTTAATGTGGAAGAGCTTAAGCATGGTCACTGTGGTAATAAAACCGAGGTTACAGCCTTAGGCCTAAACTGCCCTGTAACCCTCCTCCTCACCTGGCCTCCTTCCTGTACGTCTCTGACCAGATGAGGAATCGACACCATTTCAGGCTGAAGTGAGTAAGGTAAGTGCCGCATTGTGATTTATCACCTGCCCAGCCTGTTAAAAGGTGCCTGGGGGCAAGCCTTGGAAGGGGCAGCGTGGGCCCGCGCTGAGGAGCCCAGGCCCCCTTCATCCCAGGTGAGTCATTTAGCAAAATACTTGATTGACTGTTGCTTTAACTGCAAAAACTGCACCTAAAGCAAACAAGTAAAAACCAAGTTGCTCAACATAGTCCACAGCACCTTAAATTTAACGCAATTGTACAAAAATATACACAAATTGTATGAATATTTTGCTTAAACTGGGACGGTACACACGCATGCGGTTATCTCACTCGGACCAGATGTTCCCCTCCAAGAGGAAGCGATGGCCCTTGTTTGCAGCACCGCACGCAGATGCTGCAAATGTAATCCCCCATCCCACTTGTTTGATGTGTCCACCTTGTGAAGCGCGGCCGGCAAACCTTTTGATTATAATTTCACGTTGATCAGAGTTGCTTCGCGAAGTTTCAGGCAACCTTCAAAATGAGCCCTTATGAAGTACGGCATTTGCACACCCAAAATTAATGTATGCCTTTTACTGCAATATTCATGCGTGCCGCGCTTCATTTATTCCTCACAGTTAATGGGAAAGGGGATCTGTAGCCGCACAGGTGCCAGTTCTTCACAGAGATTATAAATCAAAATCCGAGCGGCAGTAATGAGCGTCACCGATTCGTCATTTATCCACTTTCTTAGTTACTACTCCGCTCACCCTGTCTGGGGAGGTTTAGCACGACTGGGACTTGTTTGCATCAAATCCATTTTTTTTTAAAAACTATATGCCTTAATAAGCACAATTCTTCTTGGGTTATATTTAAATAGTTACCAACCATACAGATTGTACTCTTCACCAAGTACCAGGTGCTTCATAAATCAGAAATTAGCTTTATTTTTATATAGCTGCTAACTGAGTGGGATCACCTGTGTTCGTTGATGCATCCACTAGCATTTGTACTGTTTTACCATCAAATTGCAGTCTCTGAAGGCTTCAAGTCAGTCGTATCCATTTATCCATCGCGTGGTATTTACTGTTAAACTTTTTACATCATGAAAGGAAAATGAAAACATTTGCCACCATCAAAACAATAACCAGGCAAAAACATATTGTATTTAACTGGTTTCTGAATAGAGCGTCAGCCTCCGACTATGTTCCTTTAATGTGTTACTGAGACCCTTAAATGTACTAAAGAGATAAAAAATAGATCTGATGACCTCCAGGTTACTCCGTGGTGTGTCTAAAGCCCTACAAAAAAGAATCGCTTTTACCTCCAGACCACCAATGTCAAGCAATAACAAACATTAATATTTAATGATAAACTGCACATTTCATGCCCAGTCTGAGAAATTAGTCTGTGACCTTCAAATTATGATCATATTCTGAGCCGACAGAGAATGCAGGAGATCCCTGAAGAGTACCACATCCAGTAATGAAACTGACAAAATAGTGTGTAAATAATTAAATAGGTTGTTAGGGTACCACGGTATCATCGGTCAGATTTTGGATTTGGACTCGCAAGACAAGATGTTGCTGTGGTTCACATTTACTGTACCGGGCTGGGTTCCTTTATTTTCCTGTAATGGATCAAATTATTTTGTGTACAAGCCATGGTTCAGCTGGTTCCCACAAGTGAAATGTGCAGAATGAAAGGAAAGGGGAAACAAAAATACAGGAGTATACAGGGCCCCCTTGTTATAGGAATCTTCGATATACAAATATTTAAAAGTTACATCTCACAAACTTAATACCCTCCCTTGAAATGCACATGCTGGTGTTTTGAAGTTACAATCTTAACGCTGGTGTTGCACCCCAGGCTGAATCAAAATTTACTCAAAAAGCAAAGAAGACATCATTTCCAGTACTGCATTATTATTATTAGTAGTAGTATTCCTTGTATTATTTAACAGATTTTAAAAAATGCATCATAATAATTTTGTTATCCAACACATTACTGCTTTACAGTATTGTAAAAGCTAGACTTAGCTATATAAAGCAGCATTTTTGTTTTGTCATCTTTCTTGATGTCCTTCATTTGAATGTTCTCATAATACATCATTTCTAGCCAAAAGGAAATGTGAGACTACATTTTTATTCTCAGTTAAGCAAATAGGAAAGGTGAGGATTTTTTTTAACTCTCCTAATAACTATGCCTTTCGCTTCATCTTTAATGATTCTTGCTAGAGGCTTTCTAGTTAGTCTGAGAGGCTATTATTTGCCAAGCTCAATGTTATGTTGGAGTACAACCTTCATACCCAGAACTTGTCTCTAACCAGCTTCCACTTAGAGCTGCCAGCAGAGCTCAGTGCCTTATGCCTGCATAGTCAGTCACAGATAGTACAATAGATGGATAAAATAATGGATGAACAAGCCAAAAACATGCCCAGCACAACACTGCCAGAAGGGTCTTCTTCTATTGTACTTCTCTCTGTCAGCAGTAAGCCCAACAGCAGCTACCTGTCAGCAGTGGTTTGGACTGAACCCTACTGTGCACTTCTCCTTGGCTGAATGTAAGTACACAGTTCAGTGTCAGGGTCCTCTGTCCCATGGCCATGTTACTTCATACTGACTGACAAGCAAGCAATAAATGAGAGTGTTTTAGCAGAAACAGCATCAGACCTGACATATCACATTGTGCTCTCCATTTTCCGTGGAGTGAATAATGTGCTTGAGAAATACTAAGCTTTTTGCACTTGGAAAACATGCAACAATTTTTCAAAATGGCAGTAAATTTTTATTTATGACATTTATGCATTCTTTTGCTTGGGATAGGCTGCAGACCATCATGACCCTAAAAACGTAGTAAAAAATGGGGCACAAACAGAAAGGTGCACAGATGAGACAAATATGACTACAAATGTTTTTTTTTTTTTCTCTCTCTGAGGGAGAAAGGAACCCCAGGTTGGAGTGAGAAGAATTTCTAAGCATCTCCAGGTTCCGGTAAAGCTCTGTTATATTCAAATTCATTATTTCAGGTTCTTGTGATCCCAGAGACAGACACCATTTGATTATTAAAGACATACAGCATGCAATGATGATGCTAATCTACGCATTGTTCAGTTTTTGTGTTCCTAACCTTGACAACAGCATGTTCTTCTGTTTCATATTCTACCAAAAAATAGAGGGTGACAAGTTCACTGTGTGTGCTAGATCCCTGGGGTCGCCCACAGGGCATCCAAACCTGGCAGCATGCAGAGATGATACTGTCACCACACTGTGATCACAGTAGGTGGTGCTAGCAGCCCTAGGGGTTGGGGGGGGGGGTGCACATTAAAGACTGTCGACTTCAGTTTCCTGGGAAAGATAAAGGGCCAGGCCTTCCACTTATGCTCCTGAGCTTCTGGGCGCTGAGAGCGAGTGCAACTGGAGCTCAGAGCTTCAATACCGGCAAGGTCCCACCAGATGCCAAGATTTTGCTGCAGTTGCTGCTTCTGCAGTGCTTTCCCCCCCCCATCATTGGTGGATCAAAACAGGGTGGGGAAATGTACAAGTTGAAAAACCCAGATGCTGTCTCACAGTAGCAGGCAAATGTGTGATTATGTAGCACATGAGCCTGTTATCCTTTACCCATTTGTATTATTGTACAGCAGGAAACCAACTGGGCAAATCCATGTGCAAACCTCTGAAGACCCACAAGAAGAGACATCTGTTTGATCGTACACAAATGTAGAGCTCAGGGTGTCAGAATAATGTGCTATGTTGGCAAAGATCAAGGAAAAAACTGAGCATTGTGGGCATTCCAAGTATTGGCCTCAAATTGTGGCGCAAACTGAGCCATAAACACCTCTAAACCCAGAGGCCACAGCAGTATGTTGTACCTTCTGCTGTATTGGGACAGGAAGAAAGAGGGATGAATAAAGGTGGATGAGGTGGGTGATTGTGGTGGATGTGGGGTGGGGTCAAGCAGTAGAAAGTAGCCAAATTTAGCTATTAAAAGGTATCTACTGTAAATTCATTTATTCACCTATCTATTCACAGTGCCTTGCAAAAGTATTCAAACCCTTTGAAAGTTAAACATTCCCTGGAACACAAATATAATTTTTTTCCAGTCAGGATTTTTACCCTGAATTCATATGCCGTAAGGTAACATTTTCAGAGACAAAAGAAATTATTTCTTAGCAGATATTTTAAAGAAAATGAACAAACAAAATATGGATGTTTGCATAGGTATTCAAACCCTATACATTAATATTTGGTAGGGCCACTCTTTGCCACAATAACAGCTTTAAGTATTCTGAAATAAGTGTTTACCAGCTTTGTAGGTAATTTATCTCATTCATTTTGGCAAATTTGCAGCAGGCTTCTCAGGTTGGTTGCATGATCCTTTGTGGACAACAATATTCAACCAGTGCCTCAGATTCCAAGTGGGATTTGGACTTTTATCAACTCATTACCCTGTTTTTATTCATATACCAGTACTATCTCAATGGCTGCTAACAGGCTACCACTCTCTTGCCCCCCATGTGTTTTACTGTGACATATTGCCCAGTGCAGCACAGCCCAGGAGAAATTTTGTTCTCTTCCATATATTTAAATGCAAAATGACGAGAACCTTGAGATGGGTGTTTGGGATGGAGGAGTGAAGTTGGGAAAAGCAGGAAAAAAAGCTGACTGGTACAGTGCAGTAATGCCTTCGGTCTGGGGTTCACATTATGGATAACGTGACTTCTCAGCTTTCGGAAGGAGGAAAATGACACCTGAAATGTTTATTATTTAGGAGAAGCAGTTTCATAGAAGCTTTGAAGAAAGCTCAACTTGCATGGTTTTATACCCATTTCACTTGGCATTGACAGCAAAATATGATCTGCAGCTGTAAAAATCAGTTACACACTCAAGTCATGACAGCAGCCTAACTGTACAAGATGGGTTTTCAAAGCACTTACTGTGGTCAACAGTCATAGGTTGATGGTGCAATTTGTGAATTTATAAGATCCACAAAACTATGTTCACATTAAACAGTGCTCAGGGATGTAAAGCTGGAAGTGAACAAGCTTAGAGAACAAGGAGAAAAACACCTATTCCGCTGCTGAAGTGAATAGACTTCTTTGAAAGGATTGTTTCCACTTTATTACATTATTAAAATTTATTTTCAATTTTTTTGCATGTCGAGCATTCAAGAATACAGAAGCCTTTTTGTCTCTGGGTTTGAGGACAGGCCTTTGTTTTAAGAACATACAAAGTTTCATGCTGTATTAACAATTGGGATGGTGCTGAGACAAAGTGTGAGCAAACAGGCACACAGGAGATGCAGGGGGTGCGCAGGCATGTTAGCAGCAGCACAGCTGTAATTTCTTTAAGAAGTGTGTGTGAGAGAGATGGAAAACACCTTGTGAAATTCTGAAGAAACTAATAAAGTGTTAACAGCTTGTGTTCAGCTAGTAGCATTGAAGCATCATCTTGCCTTGGCTGTGGGTTTGAATTTGGCTTAGTCTGTGTGGGCTTCCTCCCACAGTCCAAAGAGGTGTTTAAATATAACTGGTCAGTCTAAAATACCCATAGTCTGTCACTGTGTCATTGACTGGTGTCCCATCCAGGGTGTAGTTTCATAGCCTGGTGCCCAGGGATTCTAGAATAGGCTCAGAACTACCACCACCCTGGAAAGGATAAAGTGGTAAATGAAAATGGATGGATATTGTGCCTCTTCATTTAGACTCCAGTAAACCTCGATGTGACTGAAAAAGATCAGTGATCTTCCTGAGCAACGTGACACACAAAAGGCAGGCACCAACTCTGCATCACAGCACAACAAACACTATCTCAGCACCAGGTTGCTGTTCAATCACCTTTAAACCTTTTAGTCAAATTATATTTAAAGGCTAACATTTGAGAATGAGATACATATGAAAAAAAAAAAAACTTTTGCAGGGGACAAATTAGCAAATAATCTGCAAAAAAGTTACAAATATCCTGTTTATGCTGTAACATTTCTGGTGTAAATTAATTTTTTAATGCTTTGCGGGTTTTGCCGTTTATTGGAGGCTGTTGCTTTACATATTTAAATTCTGTCAGCCAAGCTAATTCTTTTCTTTCAAATTTGACGCACCTGCTCCTTTCCAAACATGGGGAGGTTCGGCAAAGATGTTTCCCGACTATTTGCTTTTATGAGCTCCGGTGTCAGTTTTTTCGCTCGTGAAAAGCGGAGGAAATCACCCGCGTTGGTCTCAACCGTGCCAGAGCAGCGTCTCGCAGGCGGAGCTTATTGTCAGGGCCTTTAATGAGACTTCCTCTCAAATAATCGCTCACAAGATCTGACAGCCGCACAGTCGGGGGCTGCACAATAATGAATTGTGAGCCATGTTTGCGCTTTCACCCAAACACTGCTTGCTGCTGCAGATCCACACACACTTTCTCTCCAAGGAAGAAAAAAAAAAAAAAAAAAAAAGAATTCTGGAAGATCGCATAACTTGTGCGACATGCCTGTTCCAGTCAGACTCCCTCATATTAAAGTGCCGCATGTTGTAAAAATTTAAAACTTAATGCTTCTGTGCAGGAGAGGTCATCTTTAGGTTTCATTTCAGATGTCAAGAAATGAAAATGAGTCACCCTGATGGAAGCTCCTTCTGCTTGGTTTCTCCAAACCCCCACAAGTAATAAACACAGGTTATGTGGTCAGTCAATACTGAAAAAAATGTCAAGGAAAACCATGGAAGAATATCAAAGTTGTGTGAAATGCCATTTGGCCAGAGGCTCGAAGTCATAAGAATGAAACCCCTCCCCCAAAGGCCATCAAGAAAGTGCAGAGATGCTCATCTCCTTCCTTCTGTTACATTGATCTGTGATCAGAAGGCAACACATGTTGCACATATTTGCTGCTGAGAAGGTGAATGGAGTCAGACCCCCCACAGTTCACAGGCTCCTCCTCATTACAGTCCAACATCCATAACCAGCTTGCTGCTCAATCCAATTTTGTGACCTTGTAAACTTGGACCCTCCGACCACACTTTGAGCTTCAGACCTTGTTTATAAAACATTAAAAAGCACTGGTCTGGTCTATAAGGCTTTAAAACAACCTTAAAAACAGTTCCTTTCTGTTCTGTAACACTGAATGAGACTCCAGTTCAACTAAGTTTCAATTCTGATATACATTTTTAAAGCACTCTTCTTGCCAAGATAACACAGAATGAACTTCCAGGGAGTCATGTGACACAGAAACAAATTCTGTGTTCATTTTTCTGGTTTTCCATTTACAATATTTTTGCTATTCTAAGACAGGTTCATGTTACACAACAGGAGCTTGGCTTATAAAGGGGATCCTATCGCCCATCTAAACCCGTCCTAGCCCCACAGCACGCCTACAAATCCGCTACACAATGGCTACCCTATTAAAACTAGCGCCAACTAACTAGAACTCCAACCATGGCGCGGCATCTCATCGGGGTTTTCGAGCGGGCACCTTCCTTCGTCGGCGTTTCGTCGAGTGAGGCCCACGACACCTCCAGAAGGCTCAACCGCGGCTCAGGCGTCCCGGAGCTGCTCCCCTCCATTACCCTGCCGCTTCTCACATTACCGACTTTTTACCTCAGCGTCCTCACCCTCACCGCTCTTTCTACCCGCCGTCTCAAAGGAAGAAGCCCCTCGCCACCTACTTTACTTTATCGCGCTTCAACAACTGCGCCGCCTGCTAACAGCTAACCGCCATCACACCTATGCGCTAACACACTAGCCGCCATGACACCTACGTGCTAATGCTTTGCCGGCACCCACCTGCTCATCGCTTCGCCGCCCCGCTGCCATCCGCGCTGGTCCTCTTACTCTGAACCCAGAGACTTCCTTGCTCCGCAGCCTGCAACAACTCCTTCACCGCCAGTTGCAACTTGCGCCCCCGAATACCGAGTTCGCGAAACTATGGCAAACTGATCGGGCTATAAATCTACGGCATCCAATCTCAATTGGCCTCACCTTCGCGTTCCAGCCCCGCCCCCCTACTTCCGCCGCTAACTCGCTATGTCTGAGCTTCTTCCTCTCATGAACGTCGTCCACCGATCCTTCCCACGGAGTTCTATAAAATACACCACCCGTTGGCTTGCTGACCACAGCACCATATCTGGTCTCATGCTTGTACTAACTATTTACTGGGGCACCACTAATCTTCCTCCCAGGTCAACCTGCATCTCCAGCCCCCTTTACTACACCTAACTCCTTCCTACCTCTGCATCTACCTCCCCTCCCTTCCCTAACAAACTGTACCTTCAACCTCCTGTCCTGAGCATACCTGCCTCCTCCAATAATTAACTATTAAAATAAGCCAGTTGGCAGCTGAGGAGAAGAAAACGAAAAATTCCAACAGCAAAGAATGGGAGAAAATTTTCATTACTCTTGGACTGCTGGGAAATATTTGCATATTTGAATGACAGGATGCAATAGTAGACTCGTTTTTTTTTTGTTTGTTTTTTTTTTTTTTTTTAATTCTTAGCAAATTTTTTTAAATGAGACTTCTTGGCTGTGTCATTTTCCACCTGTGACTGAAAGGGCCCTGAAGGTGGAACAATGCCAACTTGCTGAATGGAACAATGGGACAAGCTGTCTCAGATGTCCACTTCACCCCCAGTGGCTTTGACCTGCCAGATAGCATCACAGTCTGATTGGGTGGGGAACCTACATGGAGGCATGTGATTGGTAGAGTGAAAAGGACCAGGAGCTGACAGGGGCATCACTCGAGCGCTGTTCCATTTCCTTGGGTATGTAATCATAATGGACAACCAGTTGTTGCACGAATAATAGCTAAACTGAAAATGGGAAAAAATTACAAAATGGATAACCTCACATTGGTACCAACAGTATAACAGCAATAATAAAAAGCTGGGTAAAAAAAGTATTATTCCTACTTCCCAGTGAAAAGCTTGTCTGGTGGAGGAAAATGTATTAACTAAAGTTCATTCATCGAAGACATCAAACTTATGATGGTACCCGAATTTTATTGCAACTTCAAATTTCTTTGGATGCTGCCTATTTGAGAGAAATCATAACACAACAAAACAGAGCCCAAGCTCTTTCTCAAATTAAACACAGTTTTAGAGGAACACAAAGCTGCAACACATGGGCTGACATTTTACAGAAACTGATACCATTTGCCATTTTACCAACACACACTCCTGGGACTCAGTAACTTCCTGATCATTTTGTCCAGCCAACAGGGCTGCAGCTCCTACCGCTGCACCATACACAACATTGTCATGGAAGGATGCAAAAATAAGCCTTACAGTACATGTAAAGACTGGTATTTTAAATTATACTTTACTAACCTTATTGTTGCTTTTACTATTAAAAAAAGGCCTAAATTAGCAAAATAAATAATTCAATACACTTGTTTCTAGATTGACTCAGATTACACAATCTATACAAAGCAGGAGGAAGCGCTCACAAATCTCACTTGACAGGTTCCATAACCCCTCCATGAAACAACGCTAAAAATCCCATACATACAAAAGGGATTAAAGCAGCCCAGTTCCTGCCAATATTGTTTGTAAATGAGAGATTTACAGATTACAAGGTATCAATGGACTATTATAGGCTTTGTCCAATGTGCTTTGTAATGGTGCTGGATATCTGTTATGCAGTATCCATCTACAGAGGATGAGAGAACAAATTACAAGTCTGCATTGTGAAACTGACACAGAAGAAGGCTAACTGGATCCACAATAAATACAATAAACAATAAATCCACAATAAATTCAGTCCACAGCTCCAAACAGCGCCTGTACACATGAAGGTAGAAAAGGTGCTTTAATACCTCTGTTTTTTTCTGTAGGAATGATGAACATGCAAGTCGTGAAAGTTCAATGTTGAATTCTGAATTGTGAATTCTGCCCCCTCCCCCCCCTTCTGCCTTCGGGGAATAGGTCAGCGTTACAGTAGTTTTAATAAAGAAATGAGCGGGGGGGTTCGCTATCTGTATACTTGACACTGTCATGGCTACCCTCCGTTGAATGAATAGCCCCTACCAGATGGGGATTTTCATTTAATGGTTGAATGTAACATACTGAAATACCCTGAAACTTGAAGATGGGGGAAACACCAATGAAAATACATTCCATGATGAGAGACAATAACACACACACACACACACACACACACACACACACACACACACACACGCACACACTCTATCTCTACCAGGTAGCCTTTACGGTTTTTAATAACTGCAGATCCACTGCAGCCTGACTTTTGTTTGATGCTAATAATATGGCTTAAATATCCCCCCATTTCCAGTCTGTACTGATCTGAGTCTCACCCTTTGTGACTACTATGTTATTTAACACAGATCAAGTGAGCTTAAAAACATTACACTCCACAAGTGGTGATCTTTAACTTTGACTCCTAGTGATGCTGAAAGCTGTGGGCATTCAGGATGCTGCTGAGCTCAGCCATGTGAGATGCCATCAGGTTTGGGCTGCAAGCGAGCAGCCGTGGGTGCCAGGCAACCCCCTCTGGTTCAAGAAGCACAGCTCTCATTAAAGTCTGGCACAAAATAGAGAGGAGCGTGGGTACAAGCAGTGGGTGGATGGCACATGCTGAACAAGGACGGCTGGCCTTCAGCTGTGAGTCCATGACATGGCGATGGTGCTCACCAAGCTCACTTATTCCCAGAACCACCAGAAGAAATGGAGAAGGTCCTATGCATGAAACAAAGGTCTTGAACATTTGCATTACACAGTGCTTGAAGTAGTCAGTACTCTGCGTGGTTCGGTAGGTACCAACACTTTTTGTTCTCTGTAGAACTGGATTTTTTTTGTGCACTGACCTATAATCCCATGGTGCTCTATTCTACCCCCTGTTCACCAGATTCTCCATCTGAGCTGCACTCTGACCAAAAAGCTGTAACTGTAGTTCAGGGTCAGCGGTCACAAGAGCCTCAAAGCTGCTTTTCATTACCCAGGGTGCACTAAGTTACGCTACAAGCTGGTGATCGGCTTTCCTACTATTCATTTGAAATTTGTATACTCCTATTAAAGAAATATTTATGCATTGTTTAACTTCTATTCGGTGCAGGAGTTTAACTTGTAATATTTAATAGTTTATTGATACTGACAGAGTCTCCCACCAGCATCCCAAAAAGAGGAGAACCGGCACTTTTTGCACTTCAGGTAGCGGTGTGACATCTGCAAAGCAGCTTTAATTGTACATGTACACCTTAGCATTAATCAGACACAATAAACTTCAACATTTAAACCCACTTTTGTTTAATTTTTCATTTTTCTCTGTTTTCATTTAGACAATCTACCTCGTAGTGATCATGGATGTATATTGGAGGAGCGATGTACGGGAAAAGAGAAGGAGACACTTCAAGTGCATCTGTGAAGTCGTCTGTTAAAAACATGGTATGAGATGTTCAGTGGGGCTGCCCGCAGGGGACAAGGTTCAAACAAGCACCTCACATCCAATGTAGCACTGCTGTACTGACTGCTACACACAGTGCAGTGAAGTGCAGTCACATTTTTATTCATCTCCAAACATAACAATTCTATTTTTTTTAATGCCAGGCATCCGGAAAAAATACACCTGTACCCCAGTATTCAAGCTCCCAGTTTCTGAGTTCCCAGTATAAACCCGGGTTGAGCACAGCACCATGCTAAAATAGCACATAATGCCACTTGTTTTTCCTGCTGTAAACTGCTACAAGCCACCTCTGCAGTTCACCGCTGAACCATCATGAAGAACTTTGGTTGATTTTACAAGTGAAATATTTTATACTCCAAATCTTGTATTTAATTTTTAAGTAACGCTACATACACAAAGAAATGAAATAACACCACAGATCATTTTTTCCACTGTGTATTATGCAAGATCTCACCATACAAGATCTTGTCTGGGTACATTTTAAATTCCACTAACTTGTTAATTGCAATGGTAGTTTACTTGTTTACATTTATTGAATTGATACTAAAAATATTACACAATACTAACAAAAATATCTTCTGAATTTTTTTCCTTGAGTAGGAAAGTATTTTGCTATGTTCTAGCCTTAGTTTACTGGTCCCCAACCATCTTTCCTCAGTCGTCTAAAATATTACTTGACAAGTTGCCCTGAAAGAACATTAATTATAGCCACAGTATATGATTTAAAAAATTTTTTTTAAAACTATTTGATTCACTCCATATTGTAGCTGTTGTGTCACTTTGCATAGCAAAGCTAGATGCACTTGGCACATTTAGCATAATATTTATAGCTTCCTTAGTTTTACTGACACCGTGAGCTATGGAGAGGCAGAAAAGCGCAGCTAGCGCAGATCCTTCTGTAGAGGCGCCTCATAGCTCACAGGTGCCCGGACAGCATCTTACGCAGCCATTCGCCGGGAGCCCGGCTCACCCTGCCTGACAGTGACACCAATGTAGTTGGTTATTTTCTGAAGGGGTCCAACAGCAAAGCACATAGGAGCAGTAACATAAACTGTCCCTGGAGGTCAAAGAAGGGGATTATGGGAATCGAGTCAATGCAGTGCTGGCCATATGACCTAGTGGGGAATGTCAAGCCCGTAATGATTAGCATCATCCAGGAAATGGTGCCACGCTGGATAAGAATCTCCCTCGGGCTGCGAGAGGAGCAATCCACACACTTGCAGATGAAATCATTACACAAACTGATCAGTTTCCATTCGTCTTACTAACAAAATGATTAATCGCTGACCTCTGCATTCAGACGAACCACTTGGAGTCAACATGGAACTCAACGTTCATTTTGTTTTCAACATTTTAACAACCCTGCGATGGCCCGGCGTCCCATCCAGGGCACGGTTTCATAGCCTGGGGATTCCAGGATAGGATTTAGACCACCGCAACCCCAACCAGGACATAGAGGTTAACGATAATGGATGGATGGAGGAATGGATGAAAGAATGGCTGGACAGAGGGCTGGATGGGTGGATTTTTAAAAGCAGCTACATGCAGCTTCCAAAAAAGAGGCCTCTTGCTGTGCCTTTTTTTACTTTGCAAGTATTTAAACGTTTATTACCCTGAAAGCGAAAATGTGCAGAATAATTGAATAAGAAGATCTTTGAACCGGCATCACTAGAAATAGATCATCATAAATGGAGATGGTAGAATGAATTCCAGTTGCCATCCATCTGACAGATATTTTTATTTGCATAGAATAAAATAGTATGTTAGGGAGAAAAATTCAGTATTTGAGGGATGCAGGCTTCACAGGCACACAGATGGTGGCTGGAGGCGTGAAGGATCTTTAAGAGAGACGGGGACATGGTATGGAGGTGGTGGTGACACTGTGAAGAGGTTCTCCCAAGAGCGAATGGATGAAGGGCAATGAAAGAGTGTGAGGAGCTAGGGAGGAGACAAGGGATTAGACTGCGAGGGAAGAATGCTGCAAGGGGGATGGTGGACCAAACACAGTAAACCATCGGGTTGATAAGCCTGCCTGAGGGCTTGAAGCCCGTTCACCACTACAAACCTATGAACCTCAGGGTGGGTCCACCTCAACAGTTCAGCTGGCCAGTTTCAACCCACAATCACACTTGACCTGCCTTTATTTACAGAAATTCTGAGATCTTCAACAGTTAAAGCAGAATTACTACATGTTCAGACACAACGTCAGCCTAGAAAGAGTGATGGCTTCCGCTTAATCCTGAATACTTTGTACATCTGCTGTTGTGCTTCTCTCCAGTGCAGATGCGCACACACCTTGCTGATGCTTGGATAAAGCTTGGATCAAGCCTTCCTCTAAGTGGATAAATATCTATGCAAAAAAACTGCTTTTGTTTCAAAATTTGATGGACACGTGCAGGTGTTTGCAGTTTTATTGTGTTGTGCAGCCTGCAGCCTTCATTGAGGAAATGGGAGCTGTCATTACGCACAGCACAGCCAGGCTGGTCACCCTTCTAAATGTCACTGACTTTGCCGGTAAAATCCATTTCTTTCCACCAGCCGAAGGAACTGGGCTGGTTCTCCTGCCAAAGTAAAGTACCATTTCAAATGTCAAGTGTTCAGCTCATAATAGTGTGTCTCCAATTTATTAGCTGTCTCAGTGACAACTTTGTCTTTCTTTTTCCGTCAACAGGGAGCTCCAAAAGGCCGCCACTGCCTCTTACAGACATTACTGGAACACATTAGTGTCACACCAGTGTGTTCAATCGTCGGTTCATTTCTGATCACTTCTTTATGGCTGCAATTCCATTAAACAGCTAAGCTGAAAGCATTTTCCAAAAATATCAAAAAAGTGCATGTCCACATGTTGCGCCTTATAGTCAGTATCAGTGCGAAACAACCTCACCTTACCTTTTTACACCAAAATATAACATGAATATTATACGCCTTAATAATATATTTTTTAAAATATGGTGAAGCCTTTAAATCCTCTTATGTCAATCTAAATAACATTTTTTGGATAAGGTATAATGTATAATCCGCCCCACATCCCTATATCAGTAATGACTGGGTCTTAAAGCAAGCCCTGCCATTTGGATTAAAACAAACAAGCGTTTCATGGCAATGCCACGCTGAAAGGAGAATGATGAGCCTTTTGGAAGACACAGTCAATTTCTGAGAGATCAGAGTCTGAAAAATGTCACATCGCGACCGGGCATAAAAGAATGCATGTCTTACACGCACCGGTGCGTCGTATTAAAGCGGCGCGCAAGACCAGGACGAGTCAGGCGATGTGACCCCCGTCTGTCATGCACCACTCATGTCAATTTCTGTTGTTCTGGCTTTGCGAACAAGAGCAGCCAGCCCTTTGAATAATAAAGTCTAATAAAAAGAAGTGTATGTGGTTCACAAAAATTTGCATTGCTCAAGAGTTACACATATGATGCATTGCTATTGTTATTGCTGCCTTTATTTCACAAATTCTGGTAAACAAAAATGGATAATTTTAGCATTCATTAAAACTTTCCACCTGTATCCCAGTACCTGAGCTCCCAGTTTCCAAGGTCCCAGTATATAAACAGCGGTTTATATTAACACCCACCTCAGTGTCTGAGCTGAGATTTCCTGCCATACTGAGTGACGCTGAACCGCATCAGAGAAAAGTCGGACATCGGCGGGAGAATGAGTGTGACAGTAGGTGGCATCATTGCGCCCATCATCTGTGTTCTCAGTCTTTGCCTCGTGTGGCCCAGGTTCAAACACAGTTTCCACTTTGTCATGTCTTTCCCTTCTGCTAAGAGGGTCAGATGCCCACTGACAATTTATAACAGTAACAGCTATTACTGTAGGCAGATTTTATTGTTTTTCTGTTTAGCATTGTTTTCATTTTTTTTTTTTTTTTTACATAAATTTCACGGATGACCCCAGAACAAAAAAATTTCTCTCATAAGAAATGGTGCAAATGGCTTCCTGAAATTCGAATTTGCAATATTCAAGAGATTTGTAGGAAACCAGTTACACTCCGATACCAGGGTAGATAAGTGTAAACATGTAAATATCAGAGGACAATTCTTACCAAAAAACTACAAAAAGTTGTATTTTCAATCCAAAGATGGTCAATTCAGCTGTCAGAAAATGTATTTTTTGAAATTATAATGTTCAAATGAGTCTTTATATGCAGCACAACAACTGGATGGAGTTTCAAAGGTTTCACTCACCCCAGTCAGATATACAGTGCTGTCCCCCGGGTTGACCTTTGCTCACCGGTATATTTCATTGTATATTTCATATCAATGTAAATAGGGGCTGCTGTACCCTGGTACAGTGTAATGACCCAGGGGAAGGTGCAGGTTTATTTGACATCAACACATGAAGGGGTTACATCGAGATGCTAAAATCGCTGAGAAACTAATTCTGCCCCCTTAGTCCCTGCAGAGGACCGACACAGAGCACATATTTGTTTTTTCTTCCTTTTTATGTCACTTCCATCCGTAGCAGTTCATCCCCCTACAGTCCACCATAACTTGATCATAACTTACATTTAATCAAACCCTGATGTGAACAGGGGAAAAACAGATCATGTTGTAGCTACCATCAGCTGGAAATATATCTGCTTACAGCTTTTAATTTGCAGTAAATGATTATTACAGCTTTATGGTGAAAGGCAGAAATAATGCGCCCGCAGTCATGAGCCTGTAGTCATCCCTGGCTACAGTCCATCCAACAGCACATTAATAAACACAGAGCACCTGCATAAGAAAATGCAGCATAATGGCAAAGGACTGTTTAAGGACAGAGCAACCTCAAATGATTTTATTTATATGCTGGAGCAAAGTAATAGCTGGTTGTTAGAGGCTCTAAAATATTAATCATACTATTATATTCTGAGCACAGTTTCAAGGGTCACAAAGGATCACGTACTAATGTGCACATTTTATGAGACGAGGATTTACTAAGACAAATGTATAGCAACGGAGTGTTGTCCTCTAAATATATTTTTGACAGTGCGGTCTCCTGGATCTAAAGTGTTTGTTTCTCATAAGGAATTTGTGAGTTCTTAATGTTCCCTATAGAAGCAGTGCATGAGACCCTGGCTGCACAGTGTCATCCTTAGTCGGTTTAGTTTGCGAAGTTTACTATTCTTTAGCGGATGAATCAAATTTGTTGTAAATTCTCCGATTTGAGCCGCTTGAAGTTTGGCGTCGGACGCAACTGTGTGCGACACATCCCACTCGCTGGCAGGAACCGGGGTGTGTGTTTGTTCATTTACACTTCGCGGGTCATGCCCCTCACCGTTCAGGCCGGGTCCGGCCAACCTGTCACGTGACTGTGCCGGGTGCTCTGTGTTGCAGTCTAAACTGCAAGGAAGCTGCTGTTCACCAAGCCAGTTAGGAGTGCAGAAAATCTTTGCCGGGACTGGAAAAGCACGAGCAGAAATTCTGCGTTTGTGGCCAGTAAATGCTGCCAAATGTTTCCTCTTTGCAGCTTTTGAAGGAAAACTGTGAGAATTGAGCTGTTTTCTTGTCAAGTTTTCTGCGTGGGAAACACAAGTAGCGGAGCGAGCGGCCGGGTGACAGTGGCGGGGGGTTAAGGAAAATTCACTTTTTCATCTGTGCCAACATTCTGCTGCAATAACCCAGAGCGGAACAAAATATGTGTATTGCAAACACATTGCTTTAATTGAGCTTCTTTTGCTCTTGGTATCTTTATTCATTTATTCTTTAAGTCATTGGGAAATGTGCAGGGAACTCCTAAAGGGGGTAATAAATACATGAAGGCACAGATGTCCCACCCGCCAGCTTCATTTACAAGTGCCCCTCCTCTGTGATGCTCAGTGTCAGTTCAGTCTTCCTTTTAATTTACGTACATCAACAGACCATTTATTACTTTGTTTTTATCTTGTAAATGAGACGTTCGAGCATAAAACGGAGACATTACTTTCAGAACAGGTTTATTTTTGCTATTCTCCATTGCCTCACGCAATCGAGATTTTTACTGCTGAAAACAATGAGCATGCAGCTAATTTGTTTCGACTGCGATTTTATTACTGTACAGAGGGCAAATTAGAAAAATAGCAGTTATTCTCTCAGCTATGTGCTCATATAATTGGGTGGCTCTTGTAGGAGAGACATTTGTGGTCGGTGTTAAGCAATCCATTAACGTGATGGATGTAAGAGTCGAATTAAATTTGTGGGACACGATTATTACGTCTGGCACGACGTTACCTAAACGTCAGAACTGTCTTAGATTTATTGAAAATAAACGTCAGCGCCATAGCGACGTTCCACACGCACTGTGAAAATGAACAAGCCGTCAAGCGGGGAACGCGGGCGGGAATAAAGCAAGCAGCCGGAACGGGCGCGAACTGAACCGAGCTGCAAACTCGCGCTTTTCATCTTTGGTGCAAGTGGAATAATCAAACGCAAACATTAAGGCAGCGTCTCACATCCCCAGAAAAATCCACTTCGGCATCGGTGCTCTTCTTCACAAATATTAATCACGCCTGAAACATATTGCTCAGCAAAGCTGTACGCTTGCTGAAAGCGGTGCTACAAGGCGAGTTCTGCCCTGCAACGTGGAGCACACAAGCCTGTGGTTGCCCAGGTGTCGATTCAAAGCCGTTTAGAGCGATTAGCCCGACGCCCCCCTGCACGTTCTGGCTCAGCTAATAAACCCGGGATGGGAACGTGTGGCGAAACGTGAGCGGGTCCAAATGGGAGCTTTCATCAGCAGGGATTAAGAAGATCAGCAGTGAGAAATGACTCTCCTGTAATCTCTGTAAGAAGGATAGCGATGACAGATAAGCCATAACTAAGGTCCCTGGACTTCTGCTGCACAGGGAATGTGAAAAGCAAGACTTCCTGATCTATGCTATAGTTTGGTGAGATGTCAAGTGTTGGTTCTTCTGTTTTTAAGCCCTTCCGTCTGCGAGGATGCACTTTGTCACCAGCTGGTTTTTGCTGATTATGGACAGTTGACATGTTTCAGCCCAATGTGAGTTACACAAAGGTTCTAATGCCTCAGGATCGCATGTCCAGGACCTCATGCTGGGACTTTCTGGTTGTGAGAAGGGGGCTGTGGTAACTGCTCAACCTTCTCAGACTAACATTCACAGACAGGACACAAATCTTTTTCCAGCATCCAGTGTCAGCACTGCGGTGAAGATCAGGTGTGATGAAATGTGTGGTGCCTGGTTATACGTGCTGGAGAGAACCGGACGGAAATGGGCTCCCGTGGACACGAGAAAAAAAACAATTTGCACTTATTTTCGACAAACACTTTGGAAAATTTGTGAGCCACTCCATCATAGTAACCAAACCACATACAGAATCATGATGGGTGATGGAAAAAAGGCCTGCTTTCACTGCACAGAAAGTTTGGTGCTCTTCAGAAGTCCACAAGAGGAAGGGAACCATTTGGCTTCTTAACTTTCCTCACCGTATCCCAGTGAAGAATTAACCTGCATCACAGAGCATCTGGCTGCCACTTAAGTGCCTCCAGGAAGTGATCATGCAAAGCTGAAAAGCTGGATTTTGCATTTCCAAACCTCTCCAAATCTGTTGTGCTTGCATATGAATTAAAATGTCTCACATTTTCATTTATTTTCTATGAAAGCCCCATTCATGAGAACACTAAATGACAGAAGGAGTACAACTGGCAAAATTTTACACAGCTTTACTCTGCTAACAACATATACGTTGTGCAGTCTACAGAATAGGCAATTTTATGAGGCCGCAACTGAAAATATACAATTTTTTTCATTTTGGCCAGGATGGAAAGTGTTCAGTGCTCAGAGGTTTGCTGGTTTTCTGAGAAAAAAATCTGCATAACAGAGTCTGTCTGACAGGGGTCAAAGTTCATCTTAATGTAGGCGGGCCCTCATACAGGAGCAGAGAGAATTGCCCCGTCACTTGTAATCAATCTCTGTCGCGTGATGGTAGAAAAACACAGCTAGACAGGGGAATCCAGGGGAATCTTCCAGCCCAAAGGGCACCGCTGAAACTGACACAGACCCCGGACGAGCCAGAACCACATTTAGTTAGTTGTAAATAAATAAAAAGAAAAAGAAAAAACATGTTGGAAAACTGTTTTGATTTAGCAAATAATTTTACGCAACCACTGTTCAGGGATACCCACATTCAGAACAAACCAAAATAAAGCAATTTCCATATCTCTACACAATTTGCATATCCAAGAAAAGTCCCACGTCCCCATCGAAAACCTGGTGAATAATAAATACAATTCTTCCACTGAAACTGTGTTTTAAAATACGCAGTAGCTCCCCCCTAAGATGAGAATGCCAAAACTGAAGCTTCTTTCCCCACTGAGATTCCTTATCTCCCATTTCTGCATATCCATTTTTTTCTCCATAACCTTCGTATCAGTGGAATATTGTAGAAAAATAAACACACACCTACTGTATTTTTTACCCATCATCACCTCCACAAATGATACCACACCCCACTCTGTTGTTTGTTCATTCTGAATTTATTCTAACGTGAACAATTTCCTTCACATTTCGCCAAATTTTAAGTTTTGGCCAATAGGTTTGCTTTGGATGAAGACATAAGAGGAAAAAAATCTGTCAAGTATGCATAAGATGGACGGGTTACAAATGTCTTTCAAGTGTGATGAATGGAACAAGTCATGCACAAATTGGGTTGAAATTTGATTAGTATCTGACATTAAAGTCAAAATGTATGACAAAAGTATGAAAAAATACAATGGTATTCAGTTATCTCAAGATGTAATAACTGGCTAAATTGCTCTGTATGTTCAACAGTTTTGTCCTGTGGGAAATATTGCTGCATTTTTCCAACCCCGTTGACACCTTTACATCAGCATGTGATCCAGTGTGAGCCTTCTACATGGAGCCAGAGCTGTTGGTCAAGAAGATGCATTATGGCACCACCAAAAGAAAACCATTTGCTCCCTGACAATTCTCCAGAAGTCCAGCCATCACTGAAGAAATGTGATCCAGTGTTTCACACAAAGTGCTGAAAGTGTGTGGATTTAGAAAATGCTCGTGGTCAACGTGTTAACCAAAACCCAGGTCCAAGTCTCACCATAAATCAGATCTTATTGCAAACAATAAAAGGTGGTCTACATTTAAATTACTTTTAAAAACATCTAATTCAAGAAACACATGAGCTAAAAGCAAAAAATGCTTTAATAAGTTTAGTAAAGTGACATTTTTGCCAGCATCAGGTTCTGATTGTTTTTCAGGACACTCAAGGAAATAGAGATTCACAATTTCTGCTTTACAGGCAGATGATCTGAAGGTTAAACTTCTAACCCATTGCACCTTTTCCCTCCAAATCCCAAACCTCTTGGTCTTTCATTTCATCCGCTTAAAAAATTCAGCAGCTCGGAGAAACAGAACATTGCAGCGGGACTTCCTCTGTGCAGGAAAACAGGGCGACTGTGCTACTGCCTTCGTTGTGCCCATAGGTGGACTGAACGGGGTTGCAAGCGAAGGGTTTGTTTAAGCATTCATTTCTGGTAAAAACATTTTTTACAGTTTACCCAGAAAATGTAACACGCATCGCATATGTCGGGCACCTGTGTTCCGTTAAAGTGCGGCAAGAAACACGGGGGCCACCGCTTGCACACATGCTGTGGAAATGTGTGCAGATCCGGGGTGGGTGTGTGTGTGTCTGCAGTAAAAGCAGCCAGAGTTCTGGCTAAGAAAATGTTCTTTTGTGCAATAAATAACTCTGTCAGCAGTTTATGTTACACAAACCCATACCATTCGGATGATTGGAAAGCAATATATTGATCCGGTACTGTAACCTTCTAGTGCATCAGTGATACCATTTATTGATTCCGTAACTCCCCAGTCCACTGTAGCAATTTATTAGGCATCGATCCAGTACAGATTGAATCTGAGCTCACAGAACCTCCTCTTGGACCTCTTAACATTCCTGCTGTGCTCCAATCCTTTTTGCTTCACCTCTCTATCTGTGTTTGTGTAGCAGATCATCTCTAAATACAGAAGGCTTATAAACTGTTTCAATCATATTCATATTCACATTCCCTTAGGGGCTGCGCTTTTATTTCCGATTCTGCCACTTTTCTCCACTTTCAGAACGATGACAGCTTTACTGAAGGCGCCCCAGCGCAAGCAA
Organism: Heterotis niloticus; assembly: GCA_018136845.1. Classification (NCBI taxonomy): domain Eukaryota; kingdom Metazoa; phylum Chordata; class Actinopteri; order Osteoglossiformes; family Osteoglossidae; genus Heterotis; species Heterotis niloticus. The sequence goes on from CM030903.1 coordinate 2,055,527, forward strand.
ATGTTCTAGGTTATTCTGACGCCAAAGCTGTGTGTTTCGACCGCAGCTGAGCTGCGCCACACATTCACCTGGTGGGACACTTGGCACCCGGGGCGCGCAAGCGGCCCAGCCTTTCGAGCAGGGTAACACGGTACCAGGAAACAGGGTAAAAACGTGCACGTCGGCTCCCAGAAGCTAGCTCACAGCCAGGGACTCGTTCATACGTCTCAGGCTGCAGCTTCTTCACTTTCGAGCGGGGACGCGCAGGCACAGCCCTACCTGTCTTCCAGGTGTACACGGACTTGGGGTTGCCCGCCGCTCGTCCCACGACGCCCCACATCGCGCAGAGGAGCAGCGCCGCGCGGCACGGGCGCGGGACCCCCCAGGACGACGCGGAGGAACCCCCCCGGTCCGGAGCGCAGGGGCGCATAGCGGGTAAATCCACACGACGGGGTGCCCTCCTCCTTCGTCCCCCCCCCTTCCCCCCACCCCCCCGGGTGACGGCGCGGCTATGCTGGGTCGCGGACGGAACCTCGGGAAGAGCTCCGATGCGTGGCGCGCGCCCTCTCCGCCGGACTGCCGGGGAAGCGCCGCGCAGACAATGGAGCGCGCGTGGCGCTCCGCGCTGCCCCGCCCCTCCACCTCCCGCGAAGCCCGTGAGCGGCCACGGGGGTCAGGACAGAGAGAGAGAGAGAGAGAGAGAGAGAGAGAGAGTGGGGGGGGCACAGAGAGAGAGGGAAGCAGACGGAGGGACTGAGACTGAAAGAGGAACATTGTTATCTGTTTGTTTCTTTGTTTAGTTGTTTGTCCTTTATTGATCTTTGCGATGCTTCTTGTACACTCTTCTCGCTCTCGATGCTGCTGAATTTTGTTGAATTGTTTTGGCAGTACAAATTTGCAGATGCGTCCCTTCAGTAAAGCATGTTGGCTAAATTTATTTCGGCGAGAGAGACAGCGAAAGCACCAAGGAAAATAAGGATGGTCTGTGTGTCTGCCCGCCTGTGTGCCAGCGTCTGCATGCAGCCGGGAGAAAAAAAAAATAGCTGAAATTCATCCTTAAAAAGTCCTTGAGATAGTGGCAGGGTCTGCAGGCTGCCGCTGAATCGGGCTCGGTAAAGAGACTTACAGCTACTTGTTTAGCTGCTTACGCTGACCCATTTATGCAGCAGGGTAATTTTTACTGCAGCAGCTCAGGGTAACTTTCTGTCTCACAGGTACAACTGCAGGAGGAGGGCGTCAACCTTGTGTTCTTCAAATCATAGCACTGGAACCCTAACCACTACACCACCTGTCACCTGCTTAGTTGCATTTGTCAGAAAAGTTAAACGTATGTAACTGCTCTTAAAGACTAAAGAGCATTTTTCTCAAAGTTATAAAAAAACACATCCTGGCAAAGCATCTGTCTGGAATTTAACACAAAAAATACTACACTGTGATGGCATCATAAGTTCAGTGTCGCATCCAAACACCAGGTTAATTTGTCTAAGTTAAACCTAAGTATAAACTGCACTTAACCAGCTTGACTTCCTCAGGATAAAGGCTTGGTGGGGTTAATAACCTGGTCCTGCACCAGATTTAAAACAGCCTACGAGGGGGTTTGTCTATTTGATGTAACCTGCTTGAGTCTGTGATGCAGGACAGGATTAGCCAATTCTGCTCTAACTTAACCTTTGAGGAACGTCTGATGAACGTACGGGGCGGCTGGAACTCCTGCCCTTGGGGGACAAGCCGAATAACCTCACTACTTGACGGTAAAGGGCTTTGACCTGACGAAGGACGGCGGAAAACAATTTACAGGGATCACATGGTCACATCACCAAGATGAAGGATCGCTGTTTTGCAGGTGCTTTGTATCTGCTGTTTTCCAGCAGACACATACAGCGTGAAACATGAATGAGGAGAGTGTCTTACCGTAAATACATAGTTCAGAGAAAAGGATGCGGGATGGTCATGAAAAAGCTTCAGAGGACAAACCAAAGCAGGTCCTCCAGCCAAAGTCCTTGGAAGATTCATGAAAGAAGCTGCTAGTGTCATGATCAATCAGTAGTCAGATAGGTTAGACAGACGTGGCTGTTGGTGAACTCAAGTGCAGATTTTATTTACAGAAGAACAATAGGTGAGAGGTGAACACTCAAACTCTAAATTTGCCTCCCAGTGCCATCATTACATTATTTTTCTAGCTGACCTGTTTCTGTGCGCATTTATGCAGAACGTTTGACTGCTCTCATCATCTAGTGAAGGCCAGTGAAGAACTAAACCTTGTCCTATCACTTAAAGGATTAAGTTTGATTATTAAAATTAATGCAGCAGTTTTCCTGTTCTTTGGGTGCAGTTGGAATCCATACACTATTTGTACATTTAATTTTGATGTCAATATCATGGTTGTATGATACCTATATCTATAAAGATCAATCTTCATCACACACATTAATGTACTAAATTCAGAAAGTTGAAGGGTAATACATTTAAGTGATTAGGTGAAATTTAGGTCATTTGTTGTTGCTGTGTACACATCACTGCAGCTGGCATACGTGTTGCTGTCAGTGCCAACTCCACGTTCGACCATAGGAGCCAGTAGCTGTTATACAGTATGTACTGAAATGAAAATGTCGAAACTAGTAAGAAATTACAGAAAACATACACACACTCACACAAAGCTGCACACATTAGTTATGCTAATAAAGTTTATTTATATATTTAGTTTTTTCTTTTCTATTCAACTACAACTACCGTACGTGTCCCTCTCTGTGGCATCCGCTTGTCCAACAGTATGAACAAAACTAATGTACTAAGTACAGCCGCTTTAAGGGTAAAACAGTTTGGTGATCATATAATGTGTTATTACTTTTTACCTTTCTACAGTATGACCTTTCTGACCCAGGCACCACTGGGTAACTTAACTAGTAAATGACTGTGGGTAATAAGTTATACCTTTTTAAAAATATTTGATTTGATACTGTATAAATGATGAAAGCCACATTTCTTCCTCATTTCTCCCTTTTTGTGGCACAAGTCCAGTGATTTGGACAGGAAACAACCACAGGTTGATTAAATTGTCTACTTTAATAAATGTCTCTGTAATAATACATGGTGTTGGGGCAAATTAGGTGACAATTATTAAAGGTCTCTCAAAGGTCTCTCAAAGGTACCGCAATACCTTTGCTTTGACACTTAAATGGCTTTTGCTGCAGTAATAAAAATAATAAAAATAATAAAAATTAAAAAATAAAATAATAATAATAATAATCACACTTATCATTTTTCAACGGCAACTGAGAAGCCAAATCTATAAGAATTTAAACAACGATGCCTCACTGTGTTAACTGATAGAATCCAACATTTGAATTAATGATGTTCATCCGGATGTGTTGCCTGCAGGGGTTCAATGTCATCTGAAATTGCGTTTAACTGAGGAACTCCTGTGACAAAGGAAAAGATCAGTGAAGATGTTTTCTGTGATGTCGTTGGCGATCGTGGCCTACTTTGCGTTTGATTCTCCAGAATTAAGGTAAAAGATTTCATTACATTTAAAAGAGGTGCGGCGCTAATGTGGTCCTGTTTTGCCGCAGGGCACATCCAAAATAATGAGAGGCTGTATCAGCTTCACCTCCAGCAATTTTCACATCATCTTGAGCTACATTCACAATGATGGAAAAAAGCGTATTGACCTCTCAGGCTTTGCCTTTGGATCAAAGCGTTTTTAACCGTGAGGCTCACCGAATCAGCGGGTGTGACAGCAAACCCTCCCATAAACTCCTCCTGTTTCGTCAGCTGACGGGAAAAACAATGCTCCAAAGTATAAGCTTTGAACATCCACCTTATAACACATAAACATCCTTTTTTCAATGCAATTTGTGCAAGAAAAATTCAAAACTCTTATGTCAATTACATTCAAGAAATTATAATGAACAAGCCAGATAAATCTGTGTTCATCTCATCTTCACACTTTATTAAGTTTTATTACACATGCCTTTTGCAGTTAGACTCACGCTCCATTCGCATCTCAGTGGATAAACACAAGATACCTCAGTTACGCCATTGTGTTGGGTAGCGACTACATTATACCCGTACAGGCTTTGCTGTGAGGCACCCCGCTGTATGCACCTCCAGCTTTCTACACAAGACAATGCCATCAAAGCAAAGCACTAAGCAGCTTCTGTAGAATTCAAAGTAGCTTGAGGCAACAGGTTTCAATCCCACTCCTTCACAGTGAGAATAACCTGCTGTTAAAATGGGTAAATGATTGTAAATGGTGCCTGTGACAAAGGTATCAGCAAAATAAAGAATAGTACACTGCCCAGCCAAAAAAAAAAAAAAGTCACACACTCATATTTCATTAGAAAGCCTTTAGCTTTCATTACGGCACGCATTCGCCGTGGCATCGTTTCAATAAGCTTTTGCGATGTCACAACATTTATTTGCATCCAGAGTTGCATTCATTTTTCACCAAGATCTTATATTGATGGGAAAGTTGACTTCTCCAGCACATCCCAAAGATTCTCAATGGGGTTAAGATCTGGACTCTGTGGTGGCCAATCCATGTGTGAAAATGAAGTCTCTCCAGAAGCACTCTTTCACCATTTGAGCCCCATGAATGTTGGCATTGTCATTTTAGAAGAAATAATCCATTGATGGAAAAACCTGGTCATTCAGTATATTCAGGTAGTCAGCTTACCTCATTTTTTGGGCACATTTTCTGGGCAACGTTAATTATCCGATGGACTATTTGCTGAGTTAAATCCAGGTGGTGACTTTTTTTTGGCCAGGCAGTGTATATTATATATTTTATAAGTCTACCAATTTAATACCAATTTAAATTTATAATTTATTACTCTAAAACCCAACACAACACTTACATCAGACTGGAAAAGGGAGATGGGGGATGTTGAAGGAAAGACCCAAACCGGTGTGGTGCTAGCAGGGTTGTGGACTGAAAGACCCAAACTGGAGGGAGGCCAAACTGGTTTGGGAGTTGGCAGAGGAAGTGTTTACTGAAGTGCTGAATGCCAAAAGAAAATAACAAAATAAAATACATGACATACACATGCTATAAGTGTAGAAGAAGTATCATTTTGTCAAGTATTTTGAGTGCAATAAACAGAGCTGAAAAGCCAGGAAAATCTGAACAGCACAGTTCACATAGGCACAGGTGTTTGGAATTTTGCTCAGTACAAAACAAACAAGCATTTCTTTTTTAATTGTACAAGCCAGATTTTTTTAAACTAACATGTTTAAAACAGTTTTAATATCAATTATTGCCAGAGATATTTAGAATTAATTGAAAGCCAGTCCTACAGTATCTACTGTAAGCAGGGAGACCCCCTCCTCCCAAAGCAGAGCCCGCATTGCTGGAGGTGGTAACTGGGAGAGTTGGGGACGGAACCATTACACTCGGGGAGGGGCGTGTCCAGCCATGCTGATCTAATTTAGATATGCAAATGTATGAGACTTGCGTGAGAGGGGAAAGTGGGAAAAAACACATACAAAACAATCTTGCAGGAAACTCACATTTACGCACTTCCAGGGGACAATGGCATCCAAGGTAATTAAATGTCACCACAGCTGGCACACAACTGCGAAAACAATTATCGGCCGCAGCTAAATAAACTCAGAAACCAGAAACCAAACCGAGCCAGATAATATTTAAAGATTTAAAACCTCCGACCGTGAATTAAATACATTTGCATGCCATGAAACTATTCTCTCAAGTTTTAAAGCTGAAATGACTTAAACTTAATTCCCTCTTTGGAGGTTTATATATTTCATAAAGACATTTGAGGACACAAAATGAAATTATTTGTTCTTCATATGTACCTTAATGCAAATATTGCTGATGCTCACCAATATTAACACACACACGTACAGCATGATCACATGATCATTCATATTATCTATAGCCATGTTGATCAGTTTGGCTCATGTGTCACGTAGAAAATATCCATAAAATAGGTCCTGCTATTGTAAATGGAAGATGACACATGTCAAGGACATTTTGTTGCTACGCATTTCTTGAGTTCTTCAACTTGGTGTTGAGGATGGAATAGTCTAGTCCACAGCTTGAATTAGGAGAGAAATCAGTGTCAGTTCTCCCCTTTTGGCATGTAAGCTGCATATTGGTTGTTATCAGCATAGCAATGAAAGATTTCATTTTGAACTTCTGCAGTGAATAAGTGACACAGTGAGATACCGCTGATGTCCAGAGGAAATATTTCTTAAATGAAAGGGGCAGAAATTTCTACAAAAACTATTAAACATTACAGGTTGAACTCATGCGCTGAATAGAAGTTACACAATGCATACATATTTCTTTAACAGGGGTATACAGATTTCAAATGAACTGTAGGAAAGCCAGTCATCAACTTGTAGCGTAACTTGGTGCACGCTGGGTAATGAAATGCAGCTTTGAGGCTCTTACAAATGCTGATCCTGTACTACAGTTACGGTCCTTTGATGGGAGAGCAGCTCAGGAAGAGAAAAAGGGGACAGAAAAGAGCAGCAGGGGATTAAGGGAAGAGCCAGTAGGTACTGTGCACCACTGAGTATTGGCCCACTTCAACCCTACTCTCAAAATAATCAGCCAGGGAACTGAAAAAACTTGTGCTTCCTAAACAGAGTTATACCAGAGTAACTATTTTAACTTTAGGACAACTAGGGTATGAGGCGGAAGCAGTCTGGCCTCAAGATGGCTTGGAATAATGACACATCAGTATGACGTTTTCAGGATGAACAGCCCGATATTTTTTATGCCCATCTGAATTTAATTTCCAGATCCTGCACAGCATTTAAACCCTCAGCAACCTGGTGAAAGGTTGGGATTCTCTGCCTCAGACTGTGAGGGTAGCTGAACTGTGTCACAGATGTTAACATGCATAAGGGTTTAGATAAAGGGCACCGTTCCTTCAGGCTTCAGCCCCAGTTCACTGCACACAGGCAGTCAGACACAACACTAGTGAGATGGATTAGGTTATATGGTTCTGTGTGAAGATAGAAGCAAAGCGGTGAGGTGCACATCAGCCCGAATCCAATGCGGTGCGTTTGTGGCTCGTGGGGATGCCAAAATAATTGGCTCATGATGCTCAGCAGAAAGTGGGAAGCAAGAGCTATCAAATAAACAGAAAAATATCCTCCCGAAAGTCCATCCACAGCGCAGCGTGCAACATGCTCGACACCTCCGCGCGACATGAGCCACAACAAAAAGGGCAGTTGGCAAGGGAGGACAAAAAGTATATGTTTAGCTTCAAAGCTGCTCATTTTCTGACTGCACAATGATTTTTGCAGTTTAATGTAATTTTCCAGGTTTCAGTAGGACACTTGTATTAAGTATAGAAGATGAAAGGAGAACAGATAACGGAAAAAGGAACAAAGCAGTTTTGCCAGTAAAGAATCACAATACTATTTCGGTGCTTGTGAGCTTTAATAGTTTAAAAGGCTGGACTGTTTATTAAATATTTGCAACATACATCCCTGATTTAAGTGACTGTTTACTGGAGGGGTCTCCAATATATGGAAAACAAAGTCCATTTAATACGCAATGATACTTAAATATCAAACAAAGCATATTTAAACATAGCAGCTAGATCGTTGTGGAAATGTACCAAAGTTACGACGTATGAAACGGAAATGAACATAGTGGTATCGACATATGAACTCTACACCTTTATCCATTATATCCAAAATCCACTCAATTTTGAGGACTTACTGTATTGCAGTTCTTAGATCTTTCATTGTTCACCATCACTGGAATGGACTCGGTTAGGATCTGTTCCAACAAGTTCACCCAGAAATCTGCACACCAAGCCTTCACCGAGGCCTTTGTTATTATAGACGTCTTATTTGATTCATCCCAACTAAATGAATTTCATTATGCGGTTGTTCTGTAAACCAGCAGGTAAAATCCCAGCAGGCGGTGAAAAGTGCTGACACACCTGTTGTCGTGTCTGGTTTAACAGCTGCTGGCCTCGATGGCCCAGACAAACTGGGTCTGGTAATGGATTACACAGCCCTCTGCTCGTGACAGGAGAAGGTCGTTTCAAGGGTAACTTACTGGGTTGGGGAGTGGGCTGTTTTGCTTCTTAATGTTTCATTGTGTTTATAATGTCTGTCAAGATCGAGTGGATATGAAGCAATGACAGCATAGCATCTCCGCAATGGCACACATGACCCACACATTTACAGGTGTCTCCTGCATTTTGAGGGTTCGACTTAGAAGTGTTTGCATACACAAGCGAAATTATTTGACACCATTCGCTGTGTGTTTGTGTGAATACTTCTCTCTCCCAAAACTACACCACCACATTTACCTTTAAAACAAGTACACGTCTACCTGTTACAGTTGCTGTTTTTTTGGGGCAGGGAACTGTGGTCTATCTTGGTTCCTGGTCTTGCAGTCTCTCCCTATAGGGATCCCGCAGTTGACAGGTCCTTCAGAGCAAGTATTTCATAGGATCGCCGGCAGATGACGTCCCCGCTGCAAGTCTTTATCTGTGCGGACCGTCACGGAGAGAGCGGCAACAGCTTTGTCTTGTCCATGTTTTGGTTTATATGAGATTGGGAATAGTGGGGATTTTGCTGTCTGCCCGTGTTTGTAAAGTGTTGGCACCGGCAAGCGTCCAACCACTCGGTGTGCCTTGTGCCAACACTCTGCGATCCGTTGTACATATATGTTTAGAAACCAGATGTTAGAAACACCAGGCGAGTTGGAGGTCACCCACATAGATTGGGTTCCTCCGGGTAAAGGGGTTCTCCTACTTCCTATATTTTACATTTTACACTTAAAGTGCTATGGTCCTTACAGCTGAGTCTGAGCCAACGAGCCAGGCCATAACATACCCATGTATCCCAGCTCCCAGTTTTTGAGTTCCTGGCGGTGTACAATAATATTCACCTGACATTCTGGCCGAGTGAGTTCTGTCTGAGCAAAGCCAATGCGCAACAGGGAAATATTGGATATTGATGCCAGTACGAGTGTGACAGTAGGTGGCGTCACTGTGCCCAGCAACTGTGTTCTCAGTTTTTGCCTCGTGTGGCCCGGATTCAAACACGGTTTGCACTTCGTTCCCTTGCACTTTCTTTCCCTTCTGCTCAGTGGGTCAACCCCCCAGTGACAGCTCATTACAGCAACAGCCATCATTGTAGGGATATTTTATTGTTTTTACCCTGCTTTCATTTCATAATTTTTTTTTACATAAATTTGGCTTAAATTTTTGTGGCTATTCCTATAAAATGAAAAGTAATGTAAGATGCTAAATTAAAAAGTACCTGCATATAAACACAGAATGCCTTTTAACAACCTCATTAACTAGGTGCTAACTGAGCAACTGGCATTCTAAGCACTCTTTTTCGGGCTCAAATGGGCCTTTTGCAGTGTCAGGGATATTTTGGAGAAATGAATTGGGGTTTCTCAGATGAACCCAGAACAAATCACAATTTTAAATTTCATAATTTTAATAAGAAGTAATGGAAATAGCCTCCTGAGATATGAGGTTGCCATGTTCAAGCCTTTTATAGGAACCAGATGCACTTGGATACCGGGGTACAGGCACGCTATTAACCATCTCCGGTTCATTCGCGGAAGGTGTGTTTGGGACCTGCAGGACCCCACCACGCACTCCATTCTTCAACCAGGTAGTAGCTGTCAAGGTTGATTTATGCTATTATGCTACCACTAAATGCACTCCTCCACATATTGCACTGTAGTGTTCAAGTGAACAAAAAATACCATTTGATCTTTTGACTGCAATGTTGTAGGACTGATTAAATGCCGCATTATGAGAAATAAGGCCCATATGTCTTTTTCGCATGCAGCTGTGTCAGGTACCTCCCAACCCCCCAGCAATGAATTACCCACTGAAACTCTTCTCTGCCCAGGTATTGAGGGTAATGGGGGCAACCTGCTCCATAATAATGTCCATTATCCCCCTCTGCAACCACATTTCTCTGCAGAGGCACCATTTTCTACTTCAAAATTAAGCTTCTTTGTTCATTTGGGTTTCTGGCTTAAATTAAGTAATGACTTTATTAGAAGTAACTTATTTTGGCACTTTATTAAACACATTTTACTCTTAAGAGTTTTTGTGACTTACCAGCAGTTAAAGAAAGACGTTCACCTTCCACCAGGACGCAAAGTCTGACAGGAGCGGATAGCAGGCAAAACATTAATTCCAACTAAACGTAACTCCGAACCTCAACTGATTTATACAGCAATGGCTGCAAATTCGGACGTGGGACATATTGAAGACGATCATAGCCAAACAATTTGACTGCATTTTTATTTCAGGTTATACGTAATTCAAATTCATACCAGAAAACAGCATTAATATCAGACAAATAACTTCCATTGTCACACCTTTGTGCTCTTTTGCAGTGCTCTGTGTTGCCTTGTTGAGAAAAGCCGCCCGTCCATCCATGATCATCAACCGCTTGTCCAGTGGTCTGGGGCCACCTTGGAACTGATGCTAGTACATCTCACACACACACACACACACACACACACACACACACACACACACACACACGGCAATTTAAGTGACCAATATAACTGAAACGCATGTTTTTGGGCTGTGCAAGTAAACCTACATGAACACAAAGAACGTGCAAATTCCACACAAAAGAGCAGTATTCAAACCCACCTCCAAACACAAACTGGTGCTACTCACTGTGCTGCTGTGCCACCCTTGTTGATAAGACCAATAAATAAATAGAATTTAACCAAAATCAAACTGTCAGTGTCATCCATTTGTTCTTGTTTAGAAGAGGGCATTTTTAGCAGCGGAATTCTTCAGTACTCGCTGAAAATTCATTGAAGTCAATCAAACAGCACAACGCACAAAGATGAGAAGATGAGTGCCTTTCAGCTCTTAAGTGCAATGAAATATCGCTAATAAATGTGTTTTTATTACCTACTGAAATTTTAAGAAAAAATAACATCTGACTGTAAGTGAGTAACTGCATGAAAATGTAATAAAGAGAATAAGAAGACTAATATTTTGGAAGTCAGATGCACCACGAGTTTGCATGACTCTGAGCTTTGATTTCAGACCACATGAAATGATAGTGTTGACATAGGTGGTGTGCTGGTTCTCTGAACGTTTTGCCTGACTTACACACCGGCGTACGAGGCAGTCAATAGTCTTACTGTCCCACAGACTGCAGTTTCTTTAGTTTGCTTTTCAGAGGAGCCGCCTCTGGATGTCAAAAAATTGTTTTAAAGCTCTTTGTCAGACACCAACAGTTTGACAGGGTTCACACCACCCTGTGTGCATGTGCTCGTGCCAAATTATTTGTCCTCTTTTGGGAAACATTTCACAGGAAACGAAAGAATCTCCTGGCAGAGTTTTTGTTGCCAGCATTGTCACTGCTGGACACTGATATTGTTGGACCCTGTCAATGCTGGACACTGACTCTGGCTGAATGCTGACATTGCCGGACAATATTACTGCTGTGCACTGACACTGCTGAGCACTCACCCGCTGCCAGATACTGGACACTGACGCTGCTGGACAAGGATCCTCTGCCGACAACTTCCTGCCATAATGCTGAATTGACCATCTGTGTGGTGTGGTATTAAACCTTTAATATCCGTGCCCATCCATCCATCCCTGATCCTTAACCACTTTATCCAGGTCAGCGTCACAGAGCTCCAGAGTCTATCCCAGAATCTCTTGGAGCTGGGCTGTGGGACTACACTCTGAACAGGACACCAGTCCACTGCAGGGTTATACCTGTGTCCATTCACGTATGTCTGTACACCTCAGGGGACCAGTCAGGTATGGGTTCACATCTCTGTCCCACAGCGGTCGGGTAAGAGGTTAAATTGGGATTCGGGTCCACACGACAGGAAGCAGCTGTGACAGCCAGATGTCAGCATGGCCGTCCTGCCGCTCGTCCTGGATCAGCTCCAGAGGAAAGCAAGTTGTCCTAAATAAGGCGTACATATAGAAGCGTATTCTGCAAACTGACATACCAGGGATTGCAGGGCCCGGACCGCGGTAATCCTGGTAAAAACTGGATTACGCTTTGTCTGCAGCAAAGGCTGTGGTGGCACAGTTGATGGACATTTCCAGCATACAGTCAGACACAGACCAACAGGACATCAAACCGATTGGACAGAGACATTTAACATTTGCAACAATAAGGCAGCTCTGTCTAGACACTTAGTCATTAGGACAATTAGCCGGCGTGTAATGAGACTCCATTCAATCGGCTTCCTGAAGCAGAAGGAAAAACAGCCTCTTAAAACAATCCCAGGTGCGTTTTCAAAAAAACAGATACATCAGCAAACTCAAATAAATCTAAGGTAAACGTTGTCGCAAAAAGCCCTCGCAGAAGTGTCAAAACTATGAAAATAAATTAAACATATTTTATACCAAAATACTACCATGGCAGCATATAAAGCAATAATATACTGTACTATAATAAATACTACTGAATTAGCAGCTGTGAATTATGTAATAACACATATTGTTAAGCATATGAAATAATAAGCATAATGTAACGCAGTCTGGTCTGTGTACTGTATTCTTAGGTCTTTTTGCGTGTGTATATATATGGAAGTTCAGCATAATGTCACCTTGGGGGGGGGGTCCTGTTCAATTACGGTAAGAGCAGACGTGTGCTTAAGTGACGGATGAAGAACAGCTGCTGGAGGAAATATTAGCGTCTCCAGAGATAAAACTGAAATAATCTTTTACGTTTTGCTTTTTAGTGACATCACGTAGGAAATGTCCAAATATGGGCATGTGCACCCACCGTTCGATCACAATTGCTTTGTTTTAAACATATTTTAACTGTTACTGTAAAAGTTATTAATTTAGCCAAATGTGATATATCATCTGTGCCCACACTCTACTACCTCTACTACCTCTAATATTTATTTTACCTGATCAGCTATAGCCAGGTCATCTAGACAGGTGTGTCTGGTGAACCCGAAACACCCAGGGACCCCAGGTTACATCACTGCTCAGGTGTCCAAATGTGATATAAATTCTCTTTATCTGTCTTCATACATTTGTAGTAGATTTTTAACATTAATGTACATTTTGAAGTGTAAGTACACATTTGGAGAAGAGGATTTTCCATGGTTCCCAGGCAGGGCCTTCATTGGGGGATTGGGAAGGGAACCCTCAGCAGGGTGCCATTCTTTATTGAACAAGTCTTATCTTGCACCGTATGTCAAGTGGGCAGAGAGGCTTTCAAATTCCAGTCTTCACTTTGACAGCTTGAAGATCTGACTTCAGACGGGATCCTCTGGTTGGAGATAAGTGGACAGAGCAGAACAGCACAGCACCACTGCTGACACGGGCACTTTGGGCCTCTTAAGCACCAGTACGAGGTGGATGGAGGGGGGTTGATGCTTTGTCACCTGTGATGTTCCTGCTTCCATATCTACTCCTGGCCTCCTTAGCTTAGTGCTCCCCCAACATGCACCACGACCCCCCCCACCTCAGCAGGGTAATTCAGCACCCCTGAGCGGCATGCAGCTGTCAGAAAGCTGACACCTGAAGACATGAGATGTTCCCCCGCCGCGTTATCTGAGACGTGCAGGCGGCTCCGCTCCATCGTCCTGCTGGGAAGCCGCTGTTTTCCCATCACGTAGGGCAGAACTCCCCCCTCCCCACTTGATCGAATTTGCTTGCAAGCGCAAGTGGCAAAAGCCTGAGGAGATGCTCCAAAAACAGGTCCTCTCAAATTGTGAGCGGCCATTCAGGCCAGAAAGCGTTGAACGCCTCATTCTTCAAGGCCCGCAAGTTTCGAGAAGATTAACTCTTTCGTCGCCACCCATCTCCCTCAACAGCAGGAATTTCAACATCTTCCAACCAATGAGTGTTCAACAGTTTTGGGTATTGATAACAGCCTTTTTTTTGCTTTTTGTCTTGGGTGGGACTGTAAATATTTGTCTAACATCTAACATCTAATTGTATTTGGGAACATTTAAAATCAATTGTATGATCCAATATTGCACTCCTTTTCCACCTTCAGTCCAGCAAATTCTGTTAGCTCATCATTTAGGTCTGTTTTGACTAACTGAGTGCTTTTATTTCAGACTTTCAGCCTTTTGCTATTTCTGGCTAATGCGTCAGATTAAGTCCCATTTGGCCGTGATCTGCACTGTCCTGCCGGTGACTTCACGACAACACGAGCCTACCTGTAAGCCCATTACGGTGCGTAAATATAGATCCCTCCGTGGTGAAACCTGCAAAGTGACCCATTCGCTCGTACTCATCGTAGACGTTTACTCTGCGAGTGCGATTGCAGCTGAAACGGCTCCAAACTGTAAAATGATGAAGTGACGGTAAATGTCAGCATACACGCTGCGTTTCCAGAATACAAAGGCCACTCTACTGTCACTCTGCACGTTTACAGATGTACGAGAGAGAATGAAACGTAGCTTCTCCTGAACCACAGACCACAGTGCACTGAACAGACAGCATGGGGGCAAAGGGACAAGGAAGACAGACTCTGAGACAGATGAAGAGATAAGAAGACAAAAATAAAGAGGTATACAGATAAATAAGTGGGTGTTTACGGAAAGTCGTACAATAGTGCAAACAGTCAGTGGTGGTGATGGCGATCAGTCCCTGTGCTGTCTAGAGTTCGGCAGCCTGACAGCCTGAATCGGTTTCTGAGCCAGATGGTGCTTCCGAGCCCCCCCACCCAGATATCTTAAAGCATCCTGACACCTTAGAAAGAAAGCAAAAGCACGGTTACCTATAAGCAGTTATGGAGAAGCAGGAGCTGAAGTACATAGTTCTTCCTTTGCATTAGCACAAATCATCCAAATAGGGGCAAACAGGGGCAATGGGAGGGAAATCACTGCAGTGGCTCACTGCCGTTGACGTGTGGCAAAGCTTAGCTGGACCGGTACTGTGGTCCAAGGTACTTACAGCAGAAGAGGGGGTGCAGCTTCAGGCTTCTGCTTGTCGTGTTACCCACTGCAGCAGCACATGCACTACCTACAGCAAAAATGATCAAAGTAGGGCTTTTATTCATTCATTCGGTCATTTATTCAGTAACTGCTCGCCCTGGTAACCAATTTATAAACACACAGAATGAGGACGGGTGCCCATCCAAGCAAACACAGACACAGGGAGAACGTGACCGAGGCAGATGCCTATACAGGGTTTTAGTGAAGTTATAAATGCTGATTCTTTTTCTGCATTCGGTGGAATAGAGATACCGGAAAACCGATGTTGTCAACTGGGTTGCACATAAATGGCTGTACGTAGATGCGTTAAAATGCTGCCCAGATTCGGCTATGACATTTGCATAGAGGCGGCAGCCACTTGGCACAGCGGGTCATCTGCTGGGTGATTTAAACAGCATAAACATTATCACTTTACTGCGAGCGCGATTCACTGAAACAAACACCGAAGCAAACACTCAAGAGTGCTCTTCCGGGCTTTCCAGCCTGTGGAGAAATGTCTCCACGCATCTGCGGTCCCACCGGCAAATAGCAGCATCTCTCCCAGGAAGAAGGGGCAGAAAAGGGAAGACAGAGTTGTTTTTGGAACAGAGGTGGATCTGTAGCCGAGGAGACAGTCGCATGGAATGAAATGTTTCACTTTTCCAGCCAGGATAAAGAACTTCCGTGAGCAGAAAGTGTTAAATATGAAACCAGGGTATGAAAAACATTATTTTTCTCAACTGATGACACTTTTAAAAGACATCTGAAGGAATTAAACACCATGAACTAGAGTTCACATCTCAAAACGTGTGCATTTTTTTTTTTTTTACATAAACACTTGCAAAATAAACTGAAGGGATGTTAGTTCAAGCTGCGAGCGGAAGATGCAGAGGTGCAGGCTAGGACCACACCCAAGATTAAATAAGCAAGGGAATATTTAGAAAGTATATTAAGTAGAGAACAGGTGAGGGAATTTGAAATACAATTGCAGATAAATTGTGGAAATGTGCATCCACACGTAATCTGAGACGTAAGATTGCACGTACAGTACATACAACGGAAGATCAATACTGGTGAGAAGCAGAACGTGGAGGAGTAAAAGAGTCTGAAGTTGATTATTGTCCATACAGTCACGGCTGACTTTTATCCAAAATAGCGTGCGGTATATGCATAAAGCTGGATCAGTTAAATGCATGTACTTGCTCAAAGGTACAGGAGTGGCAAATGGTTGTGACTTGAACCAGCAACATTCATATTCTTAACCACCAACTAGCCAAACAGTCACATTCCTGTCCTGCTTATCCTGGTGAGAGTCACGGTGGGAGGGGCTGACAAGGAGGCCCAGAACCTCCTGCTCCCCGCAATGGTCTTCAACTCCTCCTGGGGGGTCCCCAGTCATTCCCAGATGACTGGAGGTATAATCTCTTTAGTGTGTCCTAGTGCTGCCCCACGGTCTTCTCCCAGTGGGACGTGCAACTGCAGAGAAAGTCGACCAGGGGCTACCCTCACAGCACAGCCAAACCACCTTAACCGGCCCCTCTTAATCTGGAGCGGCAGCAGCTCTACCGGGAGGTTCTTGGACATCACCGAGCTTCACACTTTGTCACACAGGGTCAGCCCACCAATCTGGTACAGAAACCTCACATTGGTCATTTATATCCACAGTCTTATTCTTTCATGGCCATAGTTGAAGATGCGCATGTAGATTGAGTGGTAAACTGAGAACTCCTGCTGTACCACCACAGACCTTTAGACACCGAAATACTCAACCCCCTGCAACCAGGGTTACCAGGACCCCTTCTAGATCCAGGCCTGGGGGTGGTGCTGGTCTGCAAGCACCTTATGGTTGGGAGAACCTTATAACCTGGTCAAGCTTAGCTAGAAACAGCAACATGGAGCCATCTTGCGGGCCCACCAACCACGAGGTGAAAGGAGGCATCAGGTGTATTGCCAGCCAACGAGGAGGTATAGGAGGCCTGAATCTAAACAGTGTGGCAGCATAAATTCTTTCTAGTGACGTGGAAGTGACCACAAAGCCACGTTCTTAAGACTGCTACGCAACCCGGAGCTGCCACACTGAAAAATATGTAAAGCTGTCCGACGCCCGCAACAGAATTTGCTGGACCAACAGATTCCCGTTACAGCGCGACGGGGCAACGGCGCCACCGTGCGGAGATGAGTAGAACTGCGGCCTCCGAGCCGCTCACAGGACAAGAGATTCTCGGCCCACTTCGCTTTATTCTTATGTTTGTTTTCGTGGCAAACCAGCAGTGCCGTGCAGCTGCGCTGTGTTTATTCTGAAATATTTCTAAAACGGTCCATTTTTAAGGCTGCTTTCGCTAGCATGTATCCAGCAGCCACCGCGTCTCTTGGTCTCTCGCAACTCGCAGTTCGAGTCCAGACAAAACGCGTTTTTCTCTGCATCTCCGGGTTTACCCGCGTAAAGAACTGTGAACAGATGACGTCCGCGCTGTCGGTTTTAAAAACAACGACAGTAAAAAAAAAACAACAACAACAACGGAGGAGCGGGGCTGCGCAGTTCGGGTCAGGCGTCGCGTGTGACGTCACGGAGGGCGGGGCGAACGCGGGTCTAGGTGCGGAGGGAGAGCGCAGGAAAGCGGCATCGAAGGTGAACCGCGAGGGTCGCGCCCACGGCTTCCCAGGTAAGCTTACCCTGCGTGTGACGATCGTGATGCTCCGTGTCCCTCATCTGTCGCCTGTCGTCCATGGCGGAGAGACGCCAGATGCCGGTGGCCGTTTAGCAAAATGGCGGTCGCCTCACAGCTCTCCCATCGTTGCGGAGCGAGACGCCGAGGCTGTTAGATGGTGATCGCCATGGCGACCAGGTACAGGTGTCGCTCGTTTGCATGGGGCGGTAAGGGTGCGCTCTAGCGTGCAAATAGTCCGGATTGCCCCAGGGTGTAGATACTCCTGCACACACCTGTGTCAGGTTAACTGGCTACGTTACGTTGACCAAAGTGCGTGTCTCGCTTCTGCCCAGATGGGGGCGTCTCACTGCCAGGCGGAGAAGCAGAAGGACGAGGCCCGCGAGGCTCTCACCTCCAACCCCCCGGACGATGTGTCTCAGTTCCCCTACGTGGAGTTCACAGGCCGGGACAGCGTCACGTGTCCCACCTGCCAGGGGACGGGCCGCATCCCACGGGGTAAGAACCCGTGACCGCATGAAACCCCTCCAAGCTCAGCTGTTCGCATCCCGGGTGAGGGAGACCTCGCTGTGGATGCCTTTTGTACGAAATGATACAAACGAGACGTGAATTCTCCAGTGGATGCTTTGCTCGCTCAGTTATTGACAGGTGTAAACCCGCCAGGTGTATATGAATCATGGGCTGTTGTCCCATAATGCTGTCAAAAAAAGAATTTTGCTCTGTTAAGTTCCGCATTTAAAATATAAGCGGTCCCATGTCATCCTTCTTTTCCTTTTATTTTAGTAAAACTGCTACAGTTGCGCTGCAGTTTAAGGTTGAACCCAACATATGAACATTACAGTTAATTTCTTCGCAGATTTTGGTGCTTGAAAGTTCAGACTGTATGTTCGTACGATGAGTGATGAATTTATGTATAAAGTTTGATTTTGAAACACCTTGCAAGTTGCTATTAAATATTCTAAAAAAAAAAAAAAAAAAAATGGGTGCTTGTTTCATATGAAGAAACAGGGGGCATTTTTTTAAAACTGTTTTATCAAACTGTGTCTCATCTACAAAATATGACCAATTAATATAAAATGTTGTGCGTTCAGGGCAGGAAAACCAGCTTGTAGCTCTGATCCCGTACAGCGACCAGCGGCTCCGGCCCAGAAGGACGTGAGTTCTGTGCTTCTTTCCTCTTTTGTCCCCTTTTGGTTCTCCATATTTCAGAGATTAAAATTAATTACATCCTGTTTATTGTCACTTTTTTTTAACTAAAAAAATGAACTGCCGTATGGGTCAATCCTGATGTTTTTTTTGAAGACAGAATTCCTGAAAAATATAATTAAAAATCTCAGCCGACTATAAAAAGCACAGATATTTTGTGTAAAGTTATGTTAGACACCTACACTTTTTCGTGTTCAGTTTTGATTCCCCCATGATGCCTCACCCAGAAAGACAATGTTTTGTTTTGTTGTACGAGGGTCCGAAAATCAGTTTGAAAAGTGGACCAACGTCTCTGCTACAATAACATCAGGTGGCTGGGCTGTTTTATTGTCTGGGTCTCAGTCAGGGTTTGAGTGTTTAGTAGTGACTGTTTTTTTTTATCCTATATCATTATTTTCTTCAAGTCCCGATGAACGGAAATGCTTTAGTCTCGGTTAGGGTTTGAGTGTTTACCGGTGGTTGTGTTTTATTTTTGCATAACGTTCTGTTTGTGATTCCATCACCTTTTATTGACAATGGATAGCGAAAGAAAAGTGGGTGTTCTGCTGGTGCCGAAAAGGAAAAAGTGAAATAAAATGAAAGTGTATTTGAATCATTCTATATTAGTATTATTTTAAAAAGAGTAATGCGTGAATTTAGTAAAAACATCCACCGTAGCATTCATGCATGTTAATGGCGTATATGTTCTCACAGTTTATATGAGACTATAAGGAGGTTTGCCATATGAAATGGTCTGACATTGTGTGGCCGCCCACAGGAAGCTGTATGTTACGGCGTCAGTCGTCTTGTGTCTTCTGCTGTCTGGCCTGGCCGTCTTCTTCCTGTTCCCCCGCACCATCGACGTCACCTACGTAGGGGTTAAGTCCGCCTACGTCACGTACGACAAGGACAAGCAAATTGTCTATCTCAACATTACGGTACCGTCATTCTGCTTTAATGTACAGTGGAAAACTTACCCTCTCCCCATGTTTAAAACCTCATTTCCTTTTACCTCGCACTGCTGCTGCTACCTTTATTTTTCATAGAGAATGATTTACCCCAAAACGTGATTTCACACAATTTCCTGCATTGAAAATTGTCCAAATATGCTTGTGTATAGATTTGTTTCCACGATTTTGTTTTATTTAATTTTTTTTATTGACTTTACTCAAGCGCACACTGCAAACAGCCTCCAGACCTCATTGCCACATAAACATTCATTGTTGCCAAAGCTGCATTTGTGAATGGTCTGTTGGGCCACTGCCAGGCCAGAGGGTTGTGAGATCGGTCAAGTTCTGACCACATCTCTCATGCGCTGTTGTTGGGAAGCAGTGCAATACTAACAGCCATCCGTTTACAGCTACGTTCTGCACTTCCTTATATCCTCGCCAGAGCACCCTGAACATCACCAACAACAACTACTACTCGGTGGAGGTGGCCAACATCACAGCCCAGGTGCAGTTCTCCAAGACGGTCATTGGGAAGGACCGGTTCTGCAATGTCACCACCATCGGGCCGCTCGACACGCGCCAGGTGAGTCATCTGAAGTGATGCGGCAATGTCAGCTGCGGCCATAGAAACGCGTTATTTTAACAGTTTTTTTTTTTTTTTTTTTTTTTTTTGTTTTTTTGTTAATAGTCTTAAATTATTACTAATAACAGACACCGTGGTCTGAATCTGAGTCAGTGTGTGTGGAGTTTATATGCTCTCCCCATATTCTCCCCTCAGGGTCCTCTGGTTTCCTCCCACAGTCCAAAGATATGTTCAGGTGAATCGGTCACTATAAATTGCCATCTGTGTGTGTGCGCGTGAGCGTGAGAGAGTTGGAGAGACATTTCTCAGGTTGTATAAATGTGTAAATGACTGTAGGGACTTCAGTGCAGTTTATTTAGGCCGAAAAGCCACCTTGGAACAGAGCGTGAGTTAAATGTAAACAGACCCTTAAACACATTGAAATAAATTTACATTAACCATGCATGGATTTCACTCGCAGATCGACTATATGGTCCCGACCACTTTAGCGGATGAAATGAGTTACATGCTGTAAGTATCTGTTCAAGATGTGAGATGATCATACAAAACAATCTTTTCTTCCCAGGTAAACTTCACTGATGTTTGTCTGCTTTTGCGTTTCAGTGATTATTGCACCTTGAAGACGATTAAAGTGCACAATATCGTGGTTATGATGCAGTAAGTACTGCAAAATTTGTTGCTTGCTCCCATAAAAACTAGTAAAGTAAAGTTGTTCTGGTTATTCTGCACTGTGGCTGTGTTGGAAAATGCTGCCCCGGCGTCTAGACTGAGGTCTGTGGCAAAAGTTGAAAGGGAAACCCGAATGACGTTGGCTCTGTGTTTCCCCCCGGTCTCCAGGGTAACCGTCACCGCGACGTATTTTGGGCACGCCGAGCAGGTGTCGCAGGAGATGTACCAGTATGTGGACTGCGGGGGTAACAGCACCTCACTGCATGGCAGATACCAGGTGGCCGACGTTCTCCGCACCCCCGAGTAGCATTCACCTTGTTTTTACCTGCTGGTATTAGGGCTTATACACTGTGTTGTTTTCCACTGAACTCCTACAAGGGAATAAAAGATGGAGAAACTTGAGCTGTAATATAATAAATATATAATATGCTTGTATCTCATTTGCAGTTATTAGCTTATTCTTCGGGATGAAAAGCATAAATAATCTTTAGCGTAGTGGGACAGTTTTCTGTCATTAAAAATAAGAATAAGGCACTTTTGTCAATGTACTAAAAACTTTCATAAGGCAGTGATATTAATTTTCCGAAGCCAGCGTACAAACGAATTGCGTGCTTTTGGGATGATTTGATTTGTGATTTGAGGAGAGGCCACTGGGGGGCGCAGTTGACCCGGAGGCTTCAGTCTCGAAAATGTTTTATTTTGTTTTGCTTTACTGTTGAACTCGCAACATTTTCGTTTATTTAGTTTCAAGTGTGTATTTCATGTGATTTTTGGTTCCCAGTAAGTAGGTCGTACAGCTTACAATTTTCATGCCGCCGTTCACGGTCGAGCGTCGATGTTTCATCACCACGCGTCCCATCACGGTGAAGCTCCTGTCTTTTGCAGCCAAACTGTACATCAAAACAGAGTAAAACAAGCTTGTCTTTTTGTGCCCCCCAAATTGTTTTTGGCTTATATATATCTTTATCCACAGTCACCTGAATTTGGCTAAGGATAAATTACGGCTAAAAGACAAATTTTGTGGTCACCTGTCAGTGAAAATGTACATTTCTAACTTTATTGGTTAATGATTATAAGACAGTTATAGCAAGAGTTGCCTTATTTGACTCAGTTTGCTGAAAGATAAACATCAAAATGTAAGTGGTGTGGATGGGGGATGCCAGGCCCACAGGGGCCTGATCTCCTGAATGTGATGCTGAGACAGGAAGCGGGAAGGGGACTGAATGGTAAATAACCCACATCTGGCCCGGCAGGGTTATTTGCTGTGCAAACGATGGTTTCCATGACACAGAAGCATAGTCTGCTGTGCTGGAGCTTCTCCCAGATGTTTCCATCACTAATATATTTGCAGTAATGTTAATCGAGAGTAAAAGAGTAATTTGGTTTACTGCTGTTCCCTTGTGACACGTGCTGGGCTCAGGTACCGGCCCGTCCATCCGAAACGGGTGGAATTGGCGGCTTTTCTCAGTTCACGGTGGATGGAGGACGGCTCCCAAATCGCATTTTACCGAACAGTTCAGCTGGAAGGGGTGCACGACGTGGTAGAGTAACAGATAGCGGGACGAACGGGGGATGCTGAGATTCGGGGAACCTGCCCCCAGCACAGCTGTTCCATGCATCACCTCAACCATCTTTTCCTGTGGGCTTCTAACTTTGAATCAGATGTCCATTACCGGCTATGACCTTTTCTGATGCACTGTTTCTATGCTTTGAGAATTTCCTACCAGCATGAAAACTTAATAAATGACATTTAATAAATCACATTCGACCGTAGCAGAAACATATAGCTTGGGATTCTCTCTGCTTGTTGTGTCTCCTGTTTGTGTGTCAATTCCCCAGATGTACGGTGATCCAGCAATACCGCAGCGCTGCTTCTTGTCACTTTTGTCACAGTTTGCTCAACTTTTCAAAACTGTTTCTGAACAATTTTTAAGAATTTTTATAGTTCACAAATGTTTTCTGCATTTATTTGCTATTTGTAAAGGTATAACAAACCTGTTCTGTGTTGTGGCCCAAAGTTTCCAGCTGAATTTATGCAATATGCAGTTCATTCTTGTTTTTCTGGATTATACGTGTCCAGCTGTGGAGAAACTGTGGAAAATAGAAAGCTTAATTTTAGCAAAATATTTTTACTACGGTGTGGTACTTTACTGCACTATGTAGTACTACCCTAAAAAAATTTTATATTTTCATTTATGTTAAAAAAAACGGGTTTACCGGAACATCTTTGCAACCAAATTTGTACAGTCAAAGTTGACTAAATCAAGGCTCGACTACTGCATTACCAAGTTCTTGCCGCGCTGTTTTACGAAGCTCTGTTCAACAACACAGCTAGAGCTGTGATCCGGGTTTTTCCGAATGGAATTTTCATCCCAGGTCCAGGGTTTCTCTGTGTGCTTCACGTAGGTGGGAGCTCACCAGGCTTGAAGCTCCTCGCTGGTGTTTGCTGCTAAGAAAGTGCTTTATTCACGACGAACACTTGTGGGTCAAAATGAAGGAAACTCAGTCAGGAGGATGCAGCATTGCTGTCTCCTGGTGAGAATTACCCCTCCCATGCTGTCAGCTTTTTTGGCTTTTTGATGCACTTGTTCATTTGTCAAGCGTGTGAAATTTACACCTCTGTCGTGGCTGAGTGGGAGCATTTCCATAACACGGCGAAGACTTCTGTTTACCACAGCAGCTAAACTAAGTTACACCAAGTGAACAACTGTATCAGTAAACCTAGAACCAGCAGCACCAGTGCTAGTGAATTATATGCACTGTGTGTCCATTCAAGTGGACCTTAATTCCAGCATAGATAAATCCAAAGATCATGAAAGTCCAGTTTAAGGACTGAGCTCAGTACAATTAACTCCAGTCTGTGGGTAAAATCCAAAACCCTGAAAAACCTGCACCTCGTATTCCATATTTATCTCTTTTTTAAACTCCTTATGACTACAGTGAATTTCTGTCGAGCAGATTTACCTACTTCAATCCAAAAACACCTTTCGATAAGCATTTTGCTTACGAATTCATGCCTTTATTATACAATAACCTACTAGTTTGTTTTGTAAATTTGAAAAAGCTCAATTCTAACTTCTCAATTGTTTGTAATAATTCCATATCTCATATCTGTGCAAGTTCTACACTCTAGCAAAGCAAGACAACAGGAAATGACTTTGGATTATTCCAAATTTTAAAAGTCAAATTCAGCTTAATATATTCAAAAAGTCATTAAGTTGTATATTTCAGTTTAAAGTGGTTAATGAGATCTCATTTTTCATCTTTTGTGTATGCAGACTGTAGTGAAGGCACCATTTTTCACCCCATTTAAGATGAAATGGAATGTAAACTGACCAAAAACTGGAGCTCATTCCGTGCAGCTCATCTGAGCTGGAGGACAATGGGTGGATGGATGGATGGATGCAAGAGGGTCCAATCATACGGTTTTGCACTTGTTTTCATGACGTACTTGTTCTCCAAGCATCCACATCATTGGCGCTTGGGCCTAAAAAGATTGATTCAGGTCAACAGCTCTTGGAGCGAAAATGCCAAGCGATCAAAATTTTGTCTCCGGCAGATTGAGGAGTTCAGGCAGGCGCGCTGCCCTTGAGTGGAGAGCTGGAAGATGAGTGAGGCTCCTGAGAGAAGAGCGTTCAGAACAGGGATCGGTTTTCAACAAAAGAAATGTTCCCAGATGTTTAAACTCATTACCCTTGCACAAAGGGGAATGAATTTAAACATCTGGGAACCTTTTCCTCACACGGACAGGAACTGGAATCGGACATTTTACAGTAGATGTTATTTTCTGTCTGTGGAGCCATCGACACTAAGGCCTTGACTATCAAATCAGTTTGGTTTTATTTAACTTTATCTCTACCAGACTTTCCATTTGGGCCGGTTTCAGCATCCTGGCCGCATGAACATGCTTCACTGCGTCGGACCTGTCTGTGTTCATGCGTCTCTCCCTTGAAGTCCCCCGGGGAATTATGAGAATGCACATGTGTTTGAGCCATTAGTGTCCCGCTGAAGTCCCGTCTTCAGCTTTGGATAGGAGCCGTGGGGCCATGTGGTCAAGGAATAAATCATCTTGAGGCAGCGCTGCGTGCCGGGCAGATAAAACTGCTGGATTGAAAAGCATAAACCTACAACTTTTTGTGGGGTGTTTGCTTCTTTGGCTGTGGGAGTTGGGCCAAAGCCGGGGGGTGCGGAATTTGAACAGAGAAATTTCAGCTGTTTTGCTTTAGCTTTTGTTAAGGTCCAAACACAAAGTCACAAAGCGGTTTTAAAAATGCCTTAAAGATGTCGTATCCATGAGACAGTACATTTGCTGTTCTTTGTGGCTTAGCTACTCTTATAAACCACTATAAACCTCTTGGAGTTGGTGCCATATTAGTTGTGCACATTTCAACACATGGTACACAACCATGTGCTTGACAAATAAACTCTTTTGACTCTTTTGACTCTTTGACACTTTGTTAGGTACACCTGTCCAGGAGGCTCCTCCTTAGACAGAAGAGCCAGGTTACTGGGACTGTGTTCCCATGATCTGTTGGTACTGTTTTTTCAGTGCATTTGCCCACACAAACACCAAGCTGCACTTCCCCCCAGAAAGCTTGTTGCTCCATCATGCGTCTGTTAAACTCATGTCCCCAAACCCGGCAAAAAAAAGTTGATCTATGAGTCGGAGGGGGAGCTACGATGACATTAACACAACAGCCCAAGAGCTTCTATTTCCTGCTCTGTTACTTCATTTGCATTTAACGTTTTTCCATAAGTCGGTTAAAAACACACGGAAGAAGCAGTTGAAGGCACATTAGAACTGTTTTCTTCCCCTGTTGTTAAAAAAGGACTTTTAAATATAAATAAGAAACAATTGCTCGTGCATTATTTTTCCACAGCCACTGTTGTGTACAACGCTGAATCTAAAGGAGTTTAATTCTGCACTTTTCCATTCTGTGCCCTTTTCCAAAATGAGTTTCCGACAATTTTCCAGTATAAAATGAAGGTGTAAGAAACATTGAAAGCAAATTAAAACTGACTGGAGATTTTTTTTGTTTGAATAAAAATGAGTAAATACATTCACTGAAACACCATCAAGAACGTACATTCTAATACAGACATTATTTAAAGATATTAAACAATAAACAAAGATAAAGTTTGCATTACTTTTTTCTTTTTACCCTTCCAAATAGTTTGTAAATAATTGTTCAGATCAATTTTAAGGTTCTTCTCAGACCACTGTGAATATAATAACATGCCACTATAAGTCAGTTACAAATAGTATTTTTTACATTATTTTCAAATGAAGTAACTTTTATTACAGCATCTATTCCTTTAAAACTTGTGAATTAATGTTACACTTTTTTTAAATATAAGTAAGTTTACAATTTAGTGCAGCAATGTTTAAGCACAGGGCACAGCCAGAACAGATGCTGAATTTGTTTCAGGGTTACTTTCACAAAAAGTATTATCATGAACAGTAAACTAATTTTAAAAAGTTTGACAAGAAGGGATTTTGCTGGATAAATTAATTATTTTATATTAAACCTCCTTAGTCTTAATAGTTGTGCACTGAGTGGCATTTATGACGTTTCCCTCTTTTAAGAATCTGTAGGCCAGTCCACGCCTGTGTGCAAATTTAAAGCCGCTCCACCAGTCCACCAGTGGGCTTTCACATCACCTTGACACACTTCAAACTTCCGACCTGTTCAGCAGATCCAACCTTTAGTTCAGCTGTCTCCTACGCTGTGTTTTAATAAACTTAAATATGATCAACTCTTTTTTACCTGCTGTGTATAGTCGATATCTCTGAATGTAGTTTGTATACAGTATGTGTAACTACAGTATGTGTGTATATCTATGTATATATTCATAATAGCATATTATGAATAAATAGCATACATAGCAAGAGAACTACACAAAGCTTCATCATATTTTCTCTTTGTAAGATTTTTTGCATATATTTAGTTGTCATTTTTTCCCTCATTTCCTTTTGTTCAGATGGTCTATTGTGTGTGTTTTTTGTATTGTTTTTTGATTCCTGTTTAAACCATATGATAGCAAGTTGTGTGTGTGTGTGTGTGTGTGTGTGTGTGAGTAAAACAATATTTGATCAGCTTAGGTGTAAATGTGGTCCTGGTGAGTAAAAAGCTTCGGCGAGTGAGTGATTGAGCTGCAGTTCCACTTGTGTCCAGTGGGGGCGACTCGGCGGAGCCACTGTGAGCGGAGCCCCCAATTTTCAGTCTCCTCCAGTCTTTACCGTCAGCGCTCTGGAGAAGATGGGGCTGCTGCCGCTGCTGAGGACAGGCCTGGCACTAGTGGCCTCCCTGGCGCTGCTGGTGGGCGTTTGCCAGGGCCGCTCCGATGCCCCCCGTGGGGTGTCCCTCCCCTTCGTTTTTGACCCCAAAGCCACGTGTGACCCACCCTGCAAACAAGCAGGAATTTGCATCCGGAACAACACCTGCTTCTGCTCCAAGGGCTACGAGGGAGAAGTTTGCCAGTATGGTGATGTTGACACCTTCCATCTTCTTTTATCATCTACAAAATATGTATTTCTGGAATTTATCTGAGCGAAGTTGAGTTGTGGGCTGGTGCTGAGGAGAACCTCTGCAATCCAGCATGGGAACCCAACACTTAAAACGTTCAGTTTTGGATCTCAACCCCAGGCTAGGTGTGAAGAGCCTTCAGAATTTGTTCTTGAGGTGTTCTGGGGTCTCCGGGGTGATTTTTTTGTGCATTAACCATTTTTAAACGAGAAGTCTGACAGAGGATCTCCTTACCGTGCTGCTTGTAGCCAACTGCTACCCCAAGTGTAAGAACGGAGGAGAGTGTCTGCGTCCCGGGAAATGCCGGTGCCCCCCAGGGTTTACGGGGAAATACTGTCATAAAGGTAATATCTGTGTGTGTGGAGTGTGCGTGTTTGTACATGTCACACTTTGTTTTCCCTCTGTGTGTGGAGTATCTCTTTAAAATGTTTGCAGAAATGTTCTTCTAAGCAGTGAGTGTTGTATTGTTTGAAAGTGTGTGTGTGTCTGTGACACAGAATACTGTTTTTTGTGGGACACATAAGTCTATGATGGTATGGGTGGCTGTGCGTTGATGTGTTTCACTTGGCAGCCCTCCAGTGGTTGACAATGATGAATAATGGCAGGTGGTGGTGGGTAGTTGGTTGTGTGTGTGTGTGTGTGTGTGTGTGTGTGTGTGTGTGTGTGTGTGTGTGTGTGTGTGTGTGTGAGACAGAGAGAGAGAGAGCATGAGAGAGACACACAAACAGGCAGGCAGAGAGAATTACCCAGCTGTATAAACGAGTAAATGTGATGGCGGCTGCTGAGTGTGTTTGTGTGTGTTTTCTGACAGTCGTGTGTGACGGCGGCTGCTGGAATGGAGGGGAGTGCGTTGCAGAGAACAATGTGGTGAAGTGCATCTGTACCTCCAGCTGGACAGGCTCCCAGTGCCAGGAAGGTGTGTATTCACTGCTCACCTTCTCCTGGTTGATGTGCACAGACAGCACCGGGTTACTGGGATTGTAGTTCCCGCTGGTACTTTTACCCTCAGTGGACACTTTATTAGGTACAGCTGTTCAGTAGGATCCTCTTTAGATTCCAAAAGAGCAGGGACTTGGTAACAAGATGCTGGACTTAGGGCCTCAGGTTCTGCCAGCTTTGCAGTTTCTGCAGATGTTTTGATGTCACATTCATTCTGCCAACACCACATTCCAGCTCATCCCAAAGATGCTAGATTGGCTTGAGAGGTGGGACAGTACTGACTACTGTAGTAAAGTAGGGTAACGTACCGTTGTGTCTGTGGGACTGTGGTCGGCTGTGTCTGAAAGGCGGGAACCAGAGCGACCGGCACCGGTGATGAAGCTGTGTTCAAAGCCATTTAAACCTCCACATCTTGTCCACTCTAATGGTCATTCGGACAGGAACCGGGCCTGTAGACTTGGTCTGTGTGTTTATATACGGAGTCACAGCCATGTGCAGAGGGAGAGCTGTGTGTATAAACAGCCAGGTATACCTAATAAAGTGGCCACTGAGTGTACATTAATCTGATACACCTCACTTTGGGGTACAATAGAAGGTCCCCTCCTAGGATTTAGGTCCACTGTCCCATTCATGAGCCCCCAATGTTTGTAAAATCATAAATATTCCACACCTGGTGCCAATGAGGGTCTTGTGGTTTCCTCCACAGCTATTTGCCCCCAGGGCTGCTGGAATGGGGGTAGCTGTGTGGCCCCAGGAATCTGCAGCTGCCCTGATGGCTGGGTGGGGGGTGCCTGCCACAACGGTGAGTCATCCTGCCGCCAAGAGCATGAAAACAGACGTTCTGTGAACCCAGCTGTAAACACTGAGGAAAAAAGTTGAATTAATCGGTACTTACACTACTAGGCTGCCACACCAAGATAAGCTGACTTGGGTGCAAACATGGGTCCTCTGGAAAACATATGTAGAAAAAAAGGCATGAAAAATAAATATATGAGAAAATGTTGGTGTCTTTGGAGATTTCCTCCATTTTGAACTTGGAGCCAGGAGGCCAAATATACTGTATGGCCAAAATTATGAGGACCCCCCCTCTTCCAATGACTGAGTTGTTTCCGCCATACCCAAACAGCATACAAACACATTCTGGACAATGGTGTGCTTCTAGCTTTGTGGCCACAGTTTGGGGAAGCTCCTTTCCTGCTCCAGCATGACTGCCCCCCCCCACCTTGTGTCTGAATGGGCACAAATTCCCAAAATCTGGTGGAAAGCCTTCCCAGAAGAGTGGAGGCTGTTATAACAGCAAAGGGGGTGGGCAACTCCAAATTAAGGTCCATGAGTTTGGAATGGGAGGTTCAACAAGCACAAATGGATATGATGCTCAGGTGTCCACATACTTTTGGCCAGAGACTGTATTCTGTGTATGAGGGTTGTCTGTCCTCACTGGGTAACGGTGTGAAGAATGTCTTTTCAGTGTTTCTTGTATGTTAGCTGCTACCACCACACACCATTAACATCCGGAAATGATACATGTATGAAATTTAAAGCCCCCCTCCCAATGATTTGATCAGGTGGTTTGTGAAAGGAGACACTTTGAAGATTTGTTGCTGTAAGTCTGTTTTCCAGACACCAGTGCGAGCTTTGTGCCCCAAAGGACTTTCTGACATTCAGAATGAGCTGAACAAATGCATTCATCAGAGGGCTGAGGTTCTACGAAAGAATATCATTATGTATGCCTATACTTGTTGGCCATTTTAGCTTTAGCTGCACTTAGCTAATTCCATGGTGAGACACTCTTTCCCCTCTGGGAGGGCATGAATTCAGCAACAAGTTGCTGGAAACTCCACAGGACTCATGGTCCATGTTGGCAAGACAGTGTCATAGTTTCTTTAGATGTTTTGGCAGCAAATTCATTCTACTAAAATCACATTCCTCCTCATCTCAAATATGCTCTACTGACAAAGAAAAGTGGTGCTGTATGGACACTGGAGTAAAATAAAGGCACTGGGGCATTTAAGGAGCCATCCTGAGATGAAGTGTGTTTTGTGACCCTGCAAATTATTCTGCTTGAAGCATCATATGATGTTCAGTTGGTCCTAAAAATCTTGTGTGCAAAGAAAATACTCCCCACACCATTATACTCCCACCACCAGTCTGTACCAGCCTGTTGTGCCAAATAAAGTGGCCAGTGAGAGTATTTGTTTACTTTGTAACCATCCACACTGAGCTGAAGTTAATTAAATATGCAGTCACACTTCAGGCTTTTACATACATCTTGTGAACAGTTTTGCCCAATTGTGTGAATCAGTTCTCACAGTTATGAAACAAGTTTGTAGAATGTGTCCCCATCCCATGAGCTGTGCGCTGATAAAAGCTTACCACATCCTCTCTCCTACACAGCTGTGTGTCCACGGCCGTGTCTGAACGGGGGAAAGTGTGTCGCTCCAGACGCGTGTCGCTGTCGTTCACCGTACGCTGGCCCACACTGCGAGGAGAAGAAGTCCTTTTAGCTACGAAGGGCCTCATCATTCGAGGACACAAAACCTCCCTTAGTGAATAAATTCAAACATTGTAAAACGTGGTGCTTTATGCAAACCTTTCCCTGAAAATGTGCTCATATTTTATATGTGCATTTTTAAATAAAGTGTATGTTATTTGTAATTTTTTAAAATAATTACTGTAGTAGTGTGCCTACAAGTGAAATCATAATACTGAATGTGGAAAAATGGGCAACACTTGTGGGTTTGTGCCATTTTATTATTAACTGTACCAAATAAAAACTTTTTAGTTAGACCGGACTTGTTTCTTTTAAATTTGTGGTATAATAATTTTTTTAACTATGTTTACTACAATTTTGGACATTTTTATGGCTTTAAAACAAAAGGCTTAATAATGTCAAGATCCCGATCACACGTGAAAAAAAATAGCTTTAGCGAACAATTTTTCAGCTTAACGACACAACAGTTTTTCATTTACAAGAAGTCAGAAATACCAGCATCTACAAGTTTATTTAAAATACCTTGAATTACATTTCAACTGTAAATGTCTCTAATGAATCACCTAGAAACTATTGTTGTTTTGCACAAGTTTGTAAAAACAGAAAAATATTTGTAAAATAATTTTAAACTATCAATATTCAGTAATGTAGCAAAAAAGAAAAAACACAACAAAATCAACGATGCAGCATTAAATTATGAAAGCATTTTCCAGATAAAAATTTAGCGTTTTAAAATATTACTTAAAATGAAAATTATTTGGGCCAAGTATGATGCATAAACATAAAATAAAAACACAAAAGTTAAAGAACAGTGCACAGAATTTGAATACATTTACAGAAGAATTACAAAATGAGGCCAGGACTAATGGAAAAATCTGACCTGCAGAAAATATTTTAAGGCAAAGTCTAAATATCTGCTAAGTTTACATAGAACTATAACAACATAAATCTCATCTTTATTTCTGCACTAATTTGACCAACATGACAGATTACACGTTTTGAGGTAGAAACTGAATTGAGCACTTTGTTTGACAAAATCAAAGCCGTACGCGCATGCGCGCGCACACACACACTCTGCTCTACACTACATGTCAGGTCACTCATGACATCACACATCTGTTCAGTGTCTTCAAGACATCACAAGTTGCATTCTTCCCTATGGCAGAAAAGGTCATTCAATTATTTTGGGACATTTCTTGCATTTTGCAAGCAGCAAAATGTCAGTGAATCAGAAAAATAAGCAAATAATGTGTAAGTTGTCAAAGTGATAATCGGACAGTATGTAATCAGTCTATTTCATCATAACAATTGGAAATGGGCATCTACAGTAAACACACAGAAAAAACACAAGGCACCTTTTTTCCACAGTTGGCACCAGTGTAACCTGGGCGGCAGTAGCAGGAATCAGGCTGGACGCAGCGCCCACCATAAAGACATTTCTGCTTACAAATGGCTGCAAAATAGTTGGTTGAAAAGACTGTGAGAGTCAAACCTTTTATGGATGTTATGCTTTCTTACTGGAGTCACACAGATGGTTGGGGACTTACGTGTCTGGCACTGGAGCCCCTCCCATCCATTTGGGCAATGGCAGGTGTTGGGACCGACACACTCGCCACCATTCTTACACCTCTGCAGGCAGATTGCTGCATGTACCACAGTGATGGAGACATGACATGCACTGTTAACACCAAAGTGAAAGGGAAGCTAAACAGACAAATGGGGATCATACGCTGGGTTGCACTTCTGCATTCCCCTTACGCCACCGCCAACCACCTTCCACTGTCACATCTGCTTTACCCCAGTCAACAGCTGTGCTCAGCGGTCATGTCTGCACCTGTTCCTTTTATTTCTTTTGCAATAAAATGAAATTCAATGACTGCAGTATATGAAGATGTATAATAGTATTACATACTCCCTGAAAGGTCATAATAAAATAACTTCTTAGTAAATGGGTGAAAATACAAATACAGTGCAACAATAGCTTACTATTAATTTTATATTGAAATTCTCATCAGAATAACAAAGTGGTTTCTTACTTCTCTTTGTTATTGCATCGTACACATGCATGAAACCATTTAGAGAGACATTTGAAATGCAGAAGACAGTAAAAATGCAGTAAAAGGAAGATGAGGTGAGACTTTTCTTGTTCCTCCTCAGCTGGTTGGCATCTTCTGTGTATATTTTATTACTATAACACACAGAAATGACATTCGGTTATCAGAAAGCTTTGAGATTAAAAAAAAACATGAGGTGCACAGGTAAAATGGGTGAAAGGGAAGGTGCTGAAACTGATCCCTGTTGTGCAAGAGGGAAGCAAGTCTGAGACCCTGCGCCTACAGGTAGAACAAGGTAGCTGTAGAACAAGGGCAGAAGGTGGTGCAATCAAAAAAGCACAGAGGAGCTTTTAGTACAAGCACTGAAGAGATGTAAGAATAAGCACTATTGACAGAATTAATAACAAAGACATGAGGTACAGTAGAGTGCATTATAATGTTAGCACAGTAAATGGGGCAGCCTTAATCAGGATATTATTGCACCTGTATTCTTCAAGATGTGTCTTTGACTTACGAGTTTTCGCCTATGTGAGTGAAATCATTTATTGCCCTTTATGTATTGCCCCAAGTTACAATCAGACATGAAACAAGAGCCAAATGTAGAGGGGGATTTTCAAGGTCGGAATTGTAATGGTGGCTTCTAGAGCTGCTTTTCGGTGCATTTACATGTTACAAAAACAGAGGTTAATTACTTTGAAAACAGCCTTAAGCACCTGACTAGTAGTGACCTTCGGGGTTTTTTGCCAGGTTTCAATTGCCCAGTTGAGGAAAAGAGGAAAAGTTAATGGTTAGCCTCACTCACGGACGTTGCACATCTTCCCTCTCCACCCGGAAGCACAAGAACAGACGTTTGGACTGACGCACTTCCCTTTGTTCATACACACTGGATCACACACACCTGTAGGACAAGCAACAGCCATGTGGCACACACGTAATGCTAAGCGCACAGAGGATTACACACAGATCAAAATCTGAATTTTTAAATGTGTTATCAAATCGTAATTCAGTCTGTTGGACCACAGTTAAAGCTGTGTTCTAATCTAATAAAAAGAACCAGTCGTGACTGACAGGTTGCTCCCCAGTCCTGCAGGGGGCAGTACTCACTCTTTTGGCACCGTTTCCCTGTGTAACCTTCAGGACAGGAGCATACATTGTTCCTCATGCACTGTCCCCCATTCTTACAGGGAGGGCTGCACACAGCTGAGACACAGTAAGATCAATATTACACTCAGACAGCAATTCCTCCACACACATTCAAACATTTTTTGTGTTTATTTATTGTGCACAGTTAGTGCAATTAGCATATACACATTGCCTGTAAAGTTGCGGAGTAGAGGAGATGGACTAATACCGTTCTGGCAATGGGAGCCGTAGAAACCGCTGGGACAGACACAGGTGTTGGGTTTTACACAGGTCCCCCCATTCAGGCACACTGATTTACAGACCGCTAAGAGCACAGAGTGAAACCAAAATCAAACTTGCAGGTAAATTTAGCTGCTTACAACATTCTTCCATTTTGTTTTTCATAGAACACAAACTAACACTATTTTTTTCAATTTATTTTTACAAATCTGAATAATATAAGGTGTTGCTTGAAAGGTCCTACCTGAGCCACAGGTTGGTCCATACCAGCCTGCTTTGCACTTACATACATCAGGCGAGGTGCACTCCCCACCATTTTCACAGTGTCTGTTACACACCACTGCAAGGGAACACACACCTCATTATACACCACCACAGATCAATTTATTAATTCATTTAGATAGAGACTAAATAGCAACTTTATAATAAACACATTTCACTAAGAGAACATCCAAATATCCATCCATCCCTCTGTTTTCTACACCATTTTTAATGGCTGAGGATTGTGGCAACAGGGTAAGCAGAGAAGATGTCAAGTTCTCTTCTTTACTACAGTCTCAATTTCTTCCTGGCGCCCATCAAAGTCCTTCAGACTAGCCAATATATAGTTCATTATATCTAAGTTCTGTCCTGGAGTCTCCTTCCTTCAGGGACACCCAAAAGAGTTGCTTTGGGGGTTTCCTGCTGGGTACAGGAATCACTCCAGCTGGCCTCACTTCATCCAGCAGAGCTGCAGCACTGTTCTAAAGTCTTTCTAATTAACTTTTTCCTTTGTCCTACAGTGAATCCACAAACCCTGCAAAGGAGCTTAATTTCTGCTGTTTGTATCCACAAATCCACTCTTTCAGTCACTACTCATACCATATGATTGTAGGTAGGGAAGGGGATGTAAATCACCCAGTAGACTGGATGCTTCATTCAAGGGCTTGGACCTCTTTTAATCACCGTGGTCCAACTAAAACTCTGCAGCACCACAAATGCTATGCTAATCTGTTTGTCGATGTCATAAAACTCAGCAGTACGTAAAATTTATTTCCTGGTCCTGCAGGAAAACATAATTTGGCTTTGACCTTAATGTTGACCATGTTACTGCCAGCAATAACCCTTGCTGGTGTACTTCAGAGATGACAGATAAATGGCGTTAACAGGAACTACTCAACTCATAGACTATTGTTGTATACCTAGATCTTTCAAAGAAATACTTGCATTGGATTTTGGACAGAATTCCAAGTGCAATAAATGAATGGCATGCTGCAATAATCTTGGAATTTGAAATTTCTGCAGAATCTCTGACAGAACACTGCATTACATACAGTCATACGCTATCTACAAAACACATATAGACTGGGTTATAAAATCTCCCCTACAGTACACTCTGAAGCACAAAGAGTTGACCCATTGTTCCATGGCTAGGTCAGAGAAAAGAGGATCAGTGTGGATTCTGAGCCATGACGACTGGCCACCAGTGCATACAACACAAAAAAAAAAAAAATGAGCCACCCGTGCTGCCCTGCTACAGCAACTTTCTCATCACTACAAAAAGACCAGCCTGAAACATTGACCCAGACCTATCAAAAGCATCTGGCTCAGCATCTTGCAATTAAGGTAGCTCTACAGTGCTCAGGAGTTTGTCAAAGTGCTCCTTACGCCTCCTTTGTAATACACCCATTTGAGGTTGGTATACAATATTACTGATTTTGCCCACAACACCTTGGGCTGTGAACTCCCCGGTATAAATGAAGAATAACTTCAAGAACATCCAAGTCAGTCTCCATAGCCTTTCTGAGAACTCTTCTGTCAAAGCTAACGCCCTTCATGCTAAAATCCTTTGAAGACCTCCACCCATTACTGGAAACTACCCTTACTTTCAGCAACCTCCAACAAGTACTGATCACTATCTACCTACAGCTCCTCAGTCCTGCTTCTATAACTTGCTTGAAAGAAGTTCATTCAGACTCCGTGTTCCTCACCTATTTTGGGATGCAGGTGAAGTTTCCCGAGATGGGTTCTGTTGATTGCCAAAGCTATCTAGATCTATCCTGCTGTGCTGATTATCAGACATGCATTGTACTCAAACACTGGGAGGTAGTGAACCAACTGTGTTGATCCACTTAGATTTTTCTTTGCAATACATCCAGCCAGGTTGTGGGGGTACCTGTCTACTAGGCCAAGGATCAAGAAGAGCATAAATGTCTTCTTACTAGTTTGACATCTGGGTCCCACAAAGCCATAGGGGCAGGTGCAAAGGTTCCTCGCCTGGCATGTTCCTCCATTTTGACAGGGTGGTTCACAGTTAGCTGAAAAGAAAAGATTAAAATGTAACCAAAGATACACATCCATGTATACTCTCAATCTGTATCCAGTGTTCAAGTCACCTTTACTGAATTTTCCTCACCTCTTATTTGTGTCAATCTCTAACTTTTCTGTTTTGAAAATAGTGCAATAATCCAAACAGCTAACTGACAACAGTTTCCTAACTTAAACTCATTCCAACTCAATTTGCAATTCAGATAATTCTGACCTATTTAAAGGCAGTGAGTAATAAAATACTGGAAATCAACAATATAGGACATACTGTATGAGTAGCTAATACTGCAGACAGCAGCACCACAGCTATTACCTTCCTCGCAGGTGGGCCCACTGTAGCCCAGTGGACAGGCACACTGGTTAGGTTTCACACACTTTCCTTGGTTTTTGCAATCAGGTCGGCACACGGCTGCAGGAGAGTGTGTGAGTAAAGTGGTAGCAGTCTGGAACATTTCCATCAAGGGACCAG
This sequence comes from Heterotis niloticus, assembly GCA_018136845.1. NCBI lineage: Eukaryota > Metazoa > Chordata > Actinopteri > Osteoglossiformes > Osteoglossidae > Heterotis > Heterotis niloticus. Next base: position 2,092,610 of record CM030903.1, read on the forward strand.
GCTGCTCAAGCTCAGACACACCTTCATTATTGTAGTTATACACTTAACAGCCATTTTTTCCTTTCAAAGAAACAAGCGAATACTACAGTCACATAACCACACCTCATGACTGTTGGGACTCACCGATGTGACAGCTGAATCCAGTATAACCCTCCTTGCAGGTGCAAGTGTTGGGCTGGGAACACTCCATATTTCGACCGCATGGGTACCGACACATGGCTATAAAAACCAAGGTGTGTAAAAGGGGCAAGATCAAAATTCTCTTTTGAGCATTGTACAACATTTATGGATTTAATTTTCTTGTGAAAAGGAAGAACTTATCCTAAGAACCTTTAAACTGAAAAAAAGAGGTGTGGTAAAAAAAAAAATTAGCCAACCTTTGCAGGTGATGCCATCTCCGGTGTACCCATAAGGACAGTGTCCACACTGAAAGTATCCTCCTTTGGAAAGTTCACAAGCCACACCAGGAAAGCAGGGTGCACTGGCACATGTCACCATGGCAGATAAGGTACCCCTTTCATTAAGTCCAGGCCCTTCGTCATCCCCCCCTGCAAGGTCACTGTGATGCACGGGGAATACATCCCTAGGGTTGCTCTGGTTCTCTACACTGGAAGGTATCTTACTAGTTGTGGAGGCCACCCCCTTGTTGCCTACAGGATCTGCTTCTGCAGTCTGCTGGTGGTCTGAATGCCTCCTGAGCTGGGAGATGGAAGCGGTCACTCCATCCATGGTTTTGTGTACATGCTGGAACCTGCCCCGTCCAGGGTGAGAGGCAGGGATGAGAGGGTCTTCATCACTGGAAGAAGTGATGATTGTCTGCCCTGTGAAACACTGCAAGTTAGAGCATTTAACTTGAAAAAAATCATCCCCTAAAGTTCATTGAAGTTCAGTGGCTATGAATCATAACTATTAATAGTACTACTTATTATATGTTTTTTGAAGATCATGTAGCTATCCTGCTATCAAAAGGGACTAACAGAATAAATTAATTATTAAAATAAATGGTATTAACAGGACATTTTGAGTCATATAGACACTGCTTACCTGAACCAGTTCTGAGTCTGAAAGGCCCCTGGTTATTCCTAGCAGGAATGTTAACTCTCTGTGCTGTTTCAACCTCTGCATCGGCATCATGATGAACAGAAACACGACCATGAGTTTCACCTTTGTGAGAATAAAATAATCAGCCAGTTCATTAAAGTATTTTTCCATTGATGAACTAAGAACTTACAAGATGCTGGGAAGGCCATACTCACGTTCACAATTTTTACCATCTCCACCATACCCCACTGGACAGAACCCACACACAAAGGAGCCAAACGTATTATTGCAGCCAACCCCAGGGAAACACGGTGCAGAGGCACACTCATCCACATCCTCTCCACAAGATGGACCTGGAAGACCAGCTCAGTAAGAATCAGGGCTCAGAGCTTCCATCAGACTGTTACAAGCAGCAAAAAGACTAATCTGGACTGTTCAGCATGCCTATGAACAGTGGGCCCAAGCAGCAGTTTTTGACCAAAATTTTATATAACTTATAGGTTATGCACTATCCTAGGAAGCCATCCTTAAATAATCAAGAATTCTGGGACAAATGCCCACCCAGCTAAAAAAAGCACAAGAAGAACAGTATGCTATATTTTTTCCAGATGTAAAGTCTTAGTAAAAGAATCAGACAATCGGTAGTACTTGGCTTCATTTACCTGTTAGTCCAGATGGACACAAACAAGAGTATGAGGTGAGTCCATCCACACACCTGCCAAAGCGACAAGGGCTGGAGTCACAGGCATTGACTTTCACCTCACACTGTTCCCCTGTGAACTCAGGAGGGCAGACACAAAGGTACTCTCCACTCCCAGGTGGAAACTTCATGTCTGTGACACAGGTGGCACCACTGAGGCAGTTGCATGGTCTCACTGAGAGCTGAAAGTTAGCACAGATAAGATATGAGGTCTCTTAAGAAGCTGTGGACATTCTCACAATACGAGCTCCCTCTAGTGTTTGAAATGTTAAAAATCCATACCCTTATTAAATAAAAATTAGGTAGCAAAAGGTTGGAATAAACTGAAAGAAAACAGTCACCTTATTAGAAATCATAACTAACTAAATACAACAGGAAATTTATACATCTTCACATTTTAGTTAATAACCACATGACAAATGTCTGTGGCACAAAATAAAAACAAGATCATGAGGTTATACAGTACAAAATTAATGAATGTGCTAATTAACATGACAAAACCTCTAAAACAGCCTGTGCTTCTGCATTGCAGTCATCCGTCATGACAAATTCAAAGGTCTGCTTTGGTGCAGATGTGGTCGTCCAGATCAGCAGGCCACCCGGAGATAGCACTGCGCCTTCTGGGCCTGAGACCAGCGTGAAGACAACTGCAGAGCCCTCAGGGTCAGACGCCATCAGTTGGTACACAAAGATCTCCCCTTGGAAAGTCTGTGGGATGGATTGTGGTGACTGGAACACAGGAGGCCCATTTTCTGAGGAAAGAACACCAAAGTGATGTGTGGACACACTAGCACAGTGGTAACCTCTATGGCACTGTTAAAACCAGTCCCACTAAAGCCAGCCCTTTAATGCAGACACTCTGCTGGAAAACTGAGACTTCATGTGTAAAACACTGTAGGTCAATGCTGCATGCTATGCTGCTACAGCTAGATAGTGAAGTACCATCTTGAAAGTGAAAACACCCAGGATCGTAACAAGGAACATCTGCATACTACAGAATGTCAAAACAGCTGAACGATTAACTTAGACACCATAAGACTGAAAAAAAAAATTTACAAATTCCTTCCTGACTTACTTTCAACAATAGACCACATGAACTGGGAAGAATCAGGGTGGCAGATCAAGCAAGGATTACTGGGATTGAGGTCTCCTTCTCCATAACACAGGCTGTCGATGTTACACGTTTTCTCCTTAACAACAGAACAATAAAGAGGACACTTTACAAAACAGATGTAAAGGTTAGCCCATCTAAATTGCAATTTTCAAGTCAATGTTAAATCAAAGTCAAAACGTGTTCAGGCTGAAACTACTAATGGCTCTCTTAAACATCACAAAAGTGTTTCTAGCACACCTATGTCTGCATGCTGTAAGAGCACAACACAAAATTATTTCCTAAGTTTGAGGAAGTTGGAGATATGCTAACCAATGGAGAGCCACAGCAGCCAAGAAAACAGTAAAATACTCAACCCCACACATTACAAGTTCAATATCTCTAACAGTCCCATGCCTCATCGATTAAAAGTGTTTAGTAAAATAAAGTTCTTTTCACAGCCTATCTGATCTCTCCTTAAAGAAAATCGCACATACTGTTAACTAGTTAGCTGTAATACATACAGTATGTTTATAGCATACATATGCTGTATATGATTACACAAATTTTGCTGTTAGTGTAAAAACTATTTACTGTAAGTCATACCCACCTTTAGAGTGCAAAGACCCTCTGAATGGGGCTGGCAGATCTGACATGCCCCATCAAAAAGTGTCAAAACCTTAGCATTGCTGAATCCGTGGCCGTCATTGGACACCTGACAATAAATGCTGATGTGCTATAAGTTTTGCTGCAAAAGTTCTAAAAGATGCAAAATGCTGATTACATAAAGAAAAAATATGTTTTTAAAACAAATATTTGAGTGATGATTTACTTTTTGCAATTTAAAATGAAACAGAAAAATGACACAAAAAAATTATATATATCTGAATATAACTTAAAAATTACAATTAAAATATTATGTGGTATGACTGTAAGTGACTGACCCTAGTATAACCAGAATTCACTCAATAAATTAAATGAAAATTATTCAGAATTATGGGAACTTTGTGTTAAATGTGACAGTTTGTTGTACATAAAGATGCAGTGTACTGTACTCTAGTGTGAAGACAAAGTCCACGCCACTGTCTACACCACTTCTCCAGGGCTGTCCATGTGCAGTGCTTTAATATATCTTTTATGAGACACTGACACTCACTTTAATTTGCCATCTCGCAATTGGTTTGTCATTGACCATTTCCACATCCAGGCCATCAGTCACTGGCTCATTCCCTACTGTGAGTTGACAGTCCAGTGTGGTGGGGCTCAAGAAGGAGGCAGGAACAAACCAAGGGATGTCCAGAATCCACTCTCCATCCACATACTGCAACAGTAAACACATGCAAATTTCATGAATTCGCTGTCAAAGACAGGATTTAGTTTTTGACATCAGTGCTCTGAGAATTTATACTGGCCCACTACAGAGCAAGATGCACCTTTTCTTTCACAACTTCACAAGTGAGTTGGGAAGAGTCTTGAAATCCCTGACCAAACACTCGCACAGTGGAGCATTCGTACTGCTGGATGTTACAGAGCCCAGCATTCTCCAGCTCTGTGATCTCTGGTATCTGATCTTCAGAAAAATGCACAGACACAAATGCACACCAAGTGAAAAAAGTTTAACTGTTTAAGTAAGTGTATAACTGTCTAATGATAAATGTATAACATACTTGCACTCTGGTGTGTCTAGTGTACTTTCAATAGGGTAATATTAGTTTACTATTAGTTTATGTTGCACTTACGTGAGTTAAATATCAAGAATTACACAGGTAAGAACACCTACCAGTGATCACACTGCAGTCGTAGGAGCCAAACCCTGGGAAACAGACACATCCCCAGTCGGAACACTGTCCATTCCCATTGCACAGGTTGGGACACCTAAAGAGAGTCAGGATGTCCTCCTGCTGACCTTCCCCTCCTTCCTGAATGATCCTCCTTTCACACTCATTCTCAAGCAGAGGCAGGGTGACATTCAGCCATGTCAGCTCCTTCCGCTGAAGGTCCTGCACACACATGTCTATAGCAATGGTCAACACCCTGCCCAGCAGGTGACTGCAGCCCACTGCCACGCTGGAGTTGGCTACGATGCTGTGACAAAGGCTAGAGGCATCTGCTTTAGTCAGACCAGACGGTGTGGGCCAAGAAGGAGATGACTCTGGGTGCTGGTCTCTCCTGTGGTCATGAGGAAAGAAATAGGCAAAGCTCTCCTGATTGACCTGACCTAAATTCTGACGGGTGGAATCAGAGATGTATGATTTGCTCTGTCGCCTCTGTTGCCCCTGTACAAGCTGTCTAACATTCATAGTGTGAGAGTGGCCATCTGGTCTTGCACTCCAGCCACTGTCATCAGATGAATTTTCACCAGCCATTTGGGTGGTTCCTCTTGCTCGGCTGTTGTGGACTTCTTGCCTCTTTGGGGTGGCTTTGAATGAACTGTTTTCCATTGCTCGGAAAATCTCTTTAGAGCTAATGTATTCCGAAGTGACATCCAGGGCTGGTATTACAGCTGCAAGACTCACTCTTCCATAATACGAGCAGGTTCCACGAGCAGGGACCCTCTGAGACTGTAACCAGCCAGATGGATTGTGGGATTCTTTATCACAGTTACAGTAGAGTCTGACATTTGATGAGCTCTTGTAGAATGGGACACGGTCAAACAGACTGCTACCTGGGGGTAGTCTAACAAGAGAAATGAACACTTTCATAACAAATAAAAACAAAACCAGAAAGAATTAAAGAAATTACAGGAGTGGATTTTGAGACTTGGCCCTCACCTCCACGATCTAACGAAGTGAGAGGCGTTTGGCACAACAAGGCCACCCGACCTGTGAAAGTCATTCTGCGGATCTCCATCAAAGGTGCCACACAGGCCCTCGGTGTGCCCCAAGTGAGAGCTGGGAGCCCGGAGAGTCAAGCTCATCCCCCAGTTGGAGATATCCGCACGCAAAAAGGCCCCTGATGGAAATATGAACTGCCAAAAGAGAAGACACCTGCGCACAGTCAGTCCGTTTGCATTATATTCAAATACATTCTGGTGTTTAGTAACTATTCAATGCACTGATGAAGGGCCAAGTCTATTGTTCTCAGAAAGAAAAATTCTAAAGGAGATTACAAAGATAAAAAAGTAAGAGCTGAAAATATAAGTATAAAAAATATAAACAGAAAATAATAAACCATGCTCAAAACCATAATCACAAATACATTGTATCTACAATAATATTATTTTTTCCCAAATATTTCAGCATTAATGTAGCAAATGTAAAAGTGATTGGTTTAAAAACGTTTAATTATAAATGCTGCTGTAATTAATTATAAAATGTAGATAAAATTATGTCATAAAAATGTACATAGTGATATTTAAAAATACATGCTCTTTCCTTATTTATTAAGTTAAAATTTACTATCAAAGCCTTGCTACTGCAGCATTTCCCCACCCCAGCCTCACACACACACACACACACCGTAACTTTCCTGCCCTGGTAGGATTCCATGATGCGGACACTGCTTCCACCCAGACGTCTGCCACGCACAGAGAGGAGGGGCCTGGTGCCACCTAGCTGTCCATTGCACATGTCAAAAGCGATGATATGGCCACCATCTCTTGCCACAAAGCCACAAGCACAAGACGCTGGATAGTGGAAGCTGCCACACTCCCACTGACGGACATGGACTTCAAAGTCCCACAACGAGGTCTTGTATAGCACAAAGGTTCCTTGTTTAAAATTGTCATAGCTCCTGAAAAAATAAGAACAAGCGCCATTATCTTATAAAATGAGGCCTAGACTGTGATAAAGCAGATCTGAGGCAGGTAATAAATTTATTTGGAGGTAACTGAAGTGGTAAAAATATTAAACAATGCCAGTGATTCCAGGGAATGAGGAGACAGCAGGTACCACTTAAGTTCGGATTGCAGGTTTAAGCTCCACTTATCACCAGTGCTGCAGTATGGAAGATGAGGAGAGCCATGTAAAAACTAGTACTTTTTTACATGGCACTCCCTGTCCTCCAAAACGGCAGCACCATTTGTGCCAAGTACTTGTCCTAGCTGCTCTAGTAAAATACCAAGTTGTATAAAAAGCTCAAACATTACAAGGCTTTGGACAAAACTGTCTGAGTAGAAACCAACTACAAACAGAATACTAAAAATACAGATATCCCTCGGTATACAATTCCTTGGTATACAAATGTTCAAAGTTGTGCTAAAAGAAACTTTAGACTCCCTTGATATGGATACGTTTGGGTTTTGAACCTGACATTGGTATGTGCCCCAGCCAGAATCATAATTTAGATTAAAAAAAATGAATAAGAAGATGTTGTTTCTGGTATTGTATTACTATCATTATTACTACAGTAGAACATTGATTATCTGAACATCAATTATCCGAACCGGCAGTTAACTGAACCACCTCCCCAAAAGAAAAAACAGTATCTGTTTTAGTACAATGTTTGTAAGGCTTAAGTAATTACTCCTTCATCTTAATGTATTTGTTTCCAATTATTTATTCAAAGACAGATGCAGCATTGTACAATAGTCTTAATTTGTTATTACAGGAGATTAAAAATTAAATGTTGGCTTGAGCTACTGCACTACTGTGTTAATAACGGTGTTTATAGACCAAAGAAACTGCCATGTCTGTCAGTAGAAGACAAGATGACAATTATTCATAGACTGGAAAAGGGTGAAACTTGTGTATCTTGCTAAGATTTTAAATGTTGGTAAAACAACCATATCTCACACAAACAGTAGAAAAATTAAGTTTGACGGTTGCGTCAAAGTTACAAAATGAGTGAAAAAGGGAAACTAAAAAAAGCAAATGATAGTAAATAAGAGTATGCTATTTATTTATGGCTTCTGCAAAAGAGAAGTCAAGGCAAACCCATTTCTGGACATCTGTTATGCAAAAAAAACATTAAGGCTGAATCAAAACTTGTACACAATAGTGAATATGACACATATGTAACATAAAACCTAAATAAAGCCAAATAATTTTGTTTTTATACATTTTTTTGTGTCCTTCAATTGAATGTTCTCATAATATGTCATTTATAGTGAAGACGTTTTTTTATTCTCAATTAAGCAAAAGGAAAGGCAAGGATGTTTTTACTCTCCTAATAACTATGCCTTTCGCTTCATCTTTAATGATTCTCGCCAGAGGCTTTCTAGTCAGTCTGGCAGGCCATTATTCACCAAGCCCAAAGTTCCACTTGGAGCTGCTAGTAGAGCTCAGCACACTATGCCTGCATAGTTGAGCACAGACAGTACAGCAAATTATAGTATTTTTATCATAAGAAATAATGGGAAATTGGGTTTCAAGATACGAATGTTCAGACAACACACGGTTATAATTACATTTGTAAACCAAGGGGTTCCTGCATGTGATTGTTCCACGAGCCACACAAAGAAAAGTCTGGAAGAATACCTTCCATCAAATGTAATGACATGGGGGTCACTGAAAGAGTAGCAGTATGCAGAAGGAACATCCTTCACATGAATCTGGGAAAAAAAAAAACAGTAAAATTTACATTTAATACAGGCAGCATGGTGGCTCAGCAAATTGCACTACTGCTTCGCAGTACCTAGGCCGTTTGAGTATAGGTTTGAATCTGACTCAATCAGTTTGCATGCTTTACCCATGTCTCTATGGATTCACTCCAGTTTTCAATCACAGTCCAAAGACACATTTCAGAATAATTTGTCGCTCTAAATTTCCCCTAATATGCGCAGCCACCCAGCAGTGAACTGGTATCCTATTCAGGGCATAGTTTCATAACCCGGTACCTGTTGATTCTGTGACAGGCTCTGGACTGTTACAACCCTGACTAACATAAGAGTAAATGATGATGGATATATGATATTTAATACATAATGACTAAGAAATGCCTAAATACTTTTAAAATCTGCACCTATAAGTGACACCTCTCTGTAAAGTATGACATCTGAGCCAATACATTCCAGCTTCAGACAGACTGAGCAGACAGGAAACAGAACTACAGCTGAACATATTGGACAACTCTACGATGTCAGTCCTTTGAGATTAATTGTGGGAAACAGCAAAACAGTGTTGAGGTTCCATTGCAAGTCATGAATGAGGTCTTACCTGAACACTTTGAGGAGAGTAACCTCTCCAAAGGAAGTTCTGACTGACAATCGGTTGGACCACAATATCCGTGTTTCTGTCCCCATCCTGCATAAAGTCAATCACTGCAGTGTAGCTGACAGCAGCCCTGCTGCAGGTTCCATTTTCACAGGACGTCTGGTTGAGCTCCACAAGGCAAGATGACAGGGCCACATTTTGGCCTAGGTGATGCTCATCTTAGGGGATAAAGAGCATTCAAAATTTTGCTGCATCACCAAGTGCTGACTTCACCTAGGACTTAATTTTTGGCCTTACATTTATACTCCTGCACTGAGACTTTACCTTGATTGCTTACACTGAGGTGTAAGGTAAGAGCACACTCTGCTTGGGGAGCACTCTCTGAGGAACATGGTATAGGAACTGTGCTTTCAATGGTCAACTTGTACTCCCTCCCATCCTCAGAGATAACGGGAGATTCTGCAGTAAGCTACAGAAAAACCACAAGGATCCATCAGTGACTGTCATTCAGTGGCTTTCGTAAGATGTAACAGTAAGATTTATGATTCCTTTCATGCTTTATTTATAAATAAGTAAAGACTGCTTATTATGTGTAGGAGTCAGGTAAAGAACCTTATTCAGTGGTACAGCAGCATTACTTTAATTTCCTTATGTACCCATATATACTTGACTACTTCAAGTATAAAGGAAGGTATCTTCTGGAGCATGAAATGACTGAAATTCTAATTTGAAGTTATTTAAAATACCATAATCCCAGCAAAGAATTCTTCGCTTTCAACCGGAGTTCCTTTTATTTCTGGAGAGTCAAGAAAAAAGGTAGAACAGCTGCAGTATATCTGTAAAAAGAGAATAATTTTTTTAAATATTTAAACATATCTTAAAATGAATGGACTGCAGTGTGTACATGATGTGTCTTTCACACATGTATATGTAAACATTTGCAGAAAGTTTTCAGAAAAAAATTAATGATAATGGTTTTTGTTGGATTTTTTTTTTGGCTTAAATAGGAGACTGATTTGCACCTCATTGCTCAATCAGGTCTTTTTCTGGTCTCCTTAGTGGCATTAAGTTTTTCCATATGTTCTCCTGGATTATCAGCTTTGTGCTTTATTTGGGAGAACGCCAGTTGTCTTGATCCCTCAGTTTAGTTACCTACCTTGTACTGATTAACTAAATACCTTGTCTCCTAAGCGCAGGTTGATCCCATCCAGCTCGATGAAGGAGAATGTCTGCATAGTGGTCTCCTGCTTGAGCTCCTCCCTCTGGCCTTCTGGGGAAACCCGGGACCATGCCACCACATACCCCAACGAGCTATTTTCACTCCTGCCCTCAAAGCTGCACTTCAGGTATATGCTGCTGCCCGACAGCTCAGCCGTCACTTCTGGAGCTGACAGCATAGGGGGCTGATTGCCTGGAAGAAAGCAGTTTATGAAAGAAGGAATCAGTCTCAAAACAATTTAGAAAAAATTAAACCCAAGAGCTTTCTGTAACAAACATAGAAACAACTGAAATGAAAAAGATGAGTATTTTGATGCCAAGAATTAAACTTGAACCGGCCCAGTGTTCTCTTACAGGAATGCTGATGGTACACTGAATGACCCACCAGAAGCAAAATACCCTGGGTACAAGTGATGGCACAGACAGGGAACACTGCAGGCTCATTGGTAGGGTGCAAGGAAAAGTTCTGCAAGAAAGGTGACTCTAATGTTAAATATTCTGTTAGGCAGTGGCACCCCTTAACATTTAAGTGGGCCTAGACAATACTGGAGAGCTTACAAACATCTGTAAACATCACCTGCACATGTTCCATCACCATCCATCTCATCAGAGCCACAGACAGCTGTCCCTGAGTCCAGCATCTCTATAAAATGAACAAAAACATACAATTTACTGTTACAAACACAAACTCATGCTCCACTGTTGTGTACATGTAACCAAATAAGGAGAAACACAAACATGTGCACACAATTCCAAAACATTAACAACCTTACACTCTTTACTGAGCCACAAAGTAATTTAAAACTACTCTACCTCTGTCTACAATGCCAAATACTGCAATCTTTTGAGTTTGAACCATATTAGGTGCAGATGTCTCCCTATTTATGCTCATATATAATGCATTTCTGGACATTGGCTCGTATGGTAACAACTTAAAGATGTAATTACCATTAATTTCAGTGGGAAACGTGTTTAAGTATTTCTGGGTCCACAGAAGTCCCCTCATGTTTGCTCAATTAATACTAAAACCAATCAAAATGTAGATATATAAAATACAAATTAAAAAGACTATTTTTTTCAAATTATAGTAATGTAATGACAGCAATATAAATGTACTACAGCACTGTAACAATATGAAAGGTAAGTTGGCCTTATTTCACCTAAGAAACTTAAATTTCCTCAAAATGTACCTAACTCTCAAAAATTCCTATTTCAGAGTGATAAACAATTTAACCACCAATTACCTAATTGCTAAACAGTTAACAAACAGGAAAACGCTTTACAGTAACTGATAGAAACAGGTGATGGTACTTTGAAATCTCCCCAAAGCTCAGCTGTCATTGATCTTACATGCAAAAAAAAAATCAACCTTGTAACTCAGTAAAGAGTATTAAATAATTTCACTCTTATGCAGGAAAACTCTTAAGTCAAAGACTTACTGACCTATTCTGGGGGTTACTTTTATTGATACATAGCTTAAATTCTTCCGTATACTGTTTCCGTCTTTGTTCTGTTACAAATTAATATCAAATAAAACTAAAACTCCCATGTCACAAGCGGAATCCACCAGAATCCTGTACGCCCTAGCATGCCAGCTCGTACCCTTTGCACAGTATCCCATGCAGCCCTGTGTCGGCTGCAGAAGGTACACATAGAAGCCCCCGCAGTTCCGCACAGTCACCGGGATGCGGAAGAGACAGCAGTCCTTGCTGCTGCTGAAGTAGAATTGCCAGGTGGCACATGCAGTCAGCTGCTTCACCTCCAGAGGACCAGGCAGCATCTCCCCCTCAGCCAGGGACAACCACACTGGAGCCTGCGTTCCACAGTGGTTGACCTGAGTGTGAGGAATAAGTCTCAGAAACACTGTGCAGAGCTGGAGCAGAACCTGATGGAGTCAGTTCAGACTCTACAATTTTATATACTTGTATCACTCTTACTGGAAGATGGAATTTAAAAGTGGGATTAAAATTTGACATGTAAAAGCTTCCAGAGGTCTTCTGGAGGTCTTAACAGCAGGGAGTGAGCTCCAGCAGACAGGAAACAAGAAACATTCTACTTCAGCAATTCTTTTATACTCCACAGAGATTCACACATCTCCCCTGGTTTAACAAAGATATACTGTTCCATCTAAAGGAAGGCACTGCAACTCTCATAGCCTGGCATCTTCCAAAGGCTTAGTGCTCAGCAAAATTACCATTTTTTCCCCAATTCCAACATTCTTGAATATGAATGGGGACTCTCTAAAAATTGCCAGGTGTAATTTAGAACTTTAAAGTTATTATTTACCTTGAATTTTTCTATGTTGAAAAAGGGTAAAAGACTTTACTTCAGGTCAAGTCAACAAAATAACTGTATTCATTAGAATTACATTAAATGTCAAATTTCATACAAGCTGCACCTTATTACAAGTCCACTAACATAAGAGAAAGTCATTTTGAAGGATGACTCACATCAATATCAGCCTACGTAAATAAGTAATCAAAGATCTGTCAACATTGTACCACAAATCTCCATATGAAAAGTGAATATTAACCAGCTTTTGTTGTTGTGTCAGCATGTTTGGTAGCAGTGAGCTTACATCCACACATGTTGTAGGCATGACAGCAGGCTTGTCGAAGATCTGGAACTGGTACCAGCCAGGTGTGAGGGAGTGGTCACAAACAAGGTCCTGAAGAGATGACTGCTGGAGTCTGTGGGAGCTGAAGCTGACACTGCGATACGGGTTTTGCAGTAACATGTGTCCGTCTGGGGAGCATTCTGGGGGTGTTGCTGGAAAAAAAAGACATCTGAAGATGATGAAATGTGCACAGTATGGGTCAAATAAACACAAATCATGCAGACCCCTTGCTCCACAGACATGTGGCTTCTCCTGTGTATCTCAGTTACTTCATAGTCCTTTACCGCCTTGGGACAACTTTTTCTGAAATATTGCAACTTTATGACACAGTGAAAACAATTGTCAGTCATAACAATTAAATATAAAGCAAAAAAAGTTTTATTTTAAAATATTACCTATTAATTTAAAACTAAAAAGTAATGAAGTTCATATTTTTCTATAAATCCAATATAATTACAGCCCTTTGTACAATTTCATTTGCTATTCATTTACCATAAAAACATTATAAAAGGAGTTGTGAGTGACTACAGTAATGCCATTACAAGAACTTAAGTCTTCTGTTTCAATTTGGATGCAATAGCTCCTGGGTTTGCATATTCCCTTCATGTACACTCTGACTTCCTCCTGCTGCTCTGGTTTCCTCCCACAGACCTTGCGTTTCAGTGGTACCGAGGACCGATGCACTTGTGTGTCTGAGTGAGTGTGTGACCTAGCTGTGACAGACTGGCCTCATGCCTTGTGCTTCTGAATTGGCCACAGACCACAACCCTGCATTTTACCAGCAGTCACTGACAATGAATAGAAGGATTGTTTTTAGATTAAAACTTTTCCCTTTAAAAACAAGGCATACATTTAAAATTTTTGGTTGAAAATGGGTGAAAAATTGTGGGTCAGCTCACATTCTTTCCATCTGAATTAATGATACAGTAAAAAAAAAAAAAAAAGTGGTAATGTACCCCATAGGAACACAAATTCAGATATAATGCGATTGGCAACTGGCTCCTGTACTGCTGCTCCCTTTCCAACTGCCAACATCTTATTATGCCAATGAATGCACAAGATTTACTGTAGATGATGTGCACTTAGGTAAAAGTTTCCACTAAAATGACTAATATTGCACCGGTGCTGATGGGAGCCATGGCTTTGCCATAATGTGCTGCTGCATGTTTGTACATAAGTCTGTCTAACTCTTGTGGAAAGTTATATGAGACTGTTTACCTTCTCTATGTTCACCGCAGTCAAGAGTTTTCAGTGCAGGTGTGTTGTTGTACTCTGTGGGCGCCAGTGTTTAGACGTACCGCACTGAAATAGATCTCATGTTCTTTTTTTCTTTTCACACAGTAACTGGAAGACCTACTGAAAAATAGTTTTACATTTTGCAATAAGTCAATCCTGCACTTCACACAGCTGAATTATTTGGACCCCACTTATTCTCTCATTGGGGGTTTTATAACCCAAGAAGGTCTGGCATCCTACTCTGGCTGTATTGTCCTTGCCTAGAACTCGGTGACTGTGAGACAAGTTTTTGAACCACCGTGACCCTTAGTAGGAGAAGCTATTAATAAAAACGAGTGAGTGAGTCAGTGATTTTGTTTTAGCAGCATATTTTCAAGACCAAGTTGCAATCGTTATGCAAGATACAACTTTTAGCACTGTTTCCTTAGATCAAGAGTAAAATTGCTCTCACTAAAATTCACAGCTACAGTCCAAAAGCCTGGCAACAGGTCAAATACAAGGTTCTGCAACAGTAAAAACATGACTAGGATGCTGGCCTTAGAGTCAGTGTCAAAGAAAAAGCCATATCTAAAACCGGAAAATTAGAAAAAGAGATTAACATGGGCAAAGAAACACAAAAAGTTTGGACTGGACACTGGTATTGGGCTTTTTGTACTATTTAAGTAAGCAGCCAATTGAGGACCCATAAGGCATATGTTTCTCAAACCGCAGACTGTGATGTTCTTATCCTCTGTGCGTGTGCATCTGGGCTTCTGCTTCTTTTTCTATTCTGGTTACATCCAGTTTGACCTTTTCTCTCAAGACAGTAATGGACTTGTTCATATGAAATCTTCAGTTTCTTGCCAGTCTGATGCCTGGAATAACCTCTATTTCATATAACAACAACAATAAGCATTACACTGACATGTTTCTTGAGAAATCTGCTTTCGTTTAGCCATTTTTGAACCCAAAAAGGAACTTTTACAATGTCAGCACCTTGCCACCGAAGGTAAGATGATTTACTTGCTTTTTAAATAGAATAACAGGTTTCAGCTATGCTAATACAATTACAAAGGTTGCTCTAATAACCTATTATTGTTTAAACTTGATAGATAGATAGATAGATAGATAGATAGATAGATAACTAAGAGGGTTTACCATTAGGACAAATGAGAAATGGCTGCTGAAAGTCAGGCATTGCAGTGAAATGTAAATAATACATTATAAATCATAAGCCATTTCAAGCAGTAATGGCCATTTGCAGCATTAATTTTGTCTTGGCTATATTTTTATATTAATTTATTGGCACCTTGATAAAAAGTTCTTTAAAAAACAGAGAAATTTGTTAATTTCTACATTTTGAATGCTAGTGTATGTCATAATTGCATAAACACACAGTCAGATATGTCGTCCCTGTTGTACCGTGTGTCTGTCTTCCGGTAAAATGTCATTGAATTTTATCCAGTGAAGAGAAATAGAATGAGGAGCCACATATGAGCTCATTGCCCCAGATATGAGTCAGTGTGCCCTCTAGTATCAGAAGCAGGCTGGATAGACCTTAGTACTGTTAAATATCTTTTTTTAACCTTTTCTTACACATAAGTCCAGCAGGTTGCATAGTAATTAGGGCCACTGCTTTGTACTATATTTGCCAAAGGTATAACAGGTGTTAATGCGGTTATAGCACCTGGCTTGCACTGCCAAAAAAAATTAGTTGAACACCAAAAAACACAGTACTGACCCCCCAAATCATTCCAATAAAAATTACTCCACTTTGTAGAAGGGTCTATTGTAATTAGCTTAGCATTGATAGTCAATTCATAAATGATCAGCTATACTAATAAATCCAATCACCCATTATCTTTAACCACTGCATCCTAGTCAGGGTTGAGGTGGTCTGGCTAAATGAATAAATGTGGACAGATAATAATTATTAAACAATAACGGAGTTATAGATCCTCAAATCAGCACTGCAAGAACAAACTTTTTAAAAGTACAGCCACTTAATATTGTTTGTGCTAACAAAAAGCAAAATCCTCAATATATGTCATTCCCTAAATGGCTTTTGATCTTCATTGAAGAGTATTATATAGCATGCTATATACTGACAGTAGACCAGATTTTATTTATTATATGTTTCGGACACTTATGTAGATATGAAATGTACCAACTGATCATTAATAATGAAATGCAGGTGCACTGTTCACAGTATGTGTTAAGTTAGCATATTTTGCTGTCTTTCGCCAACATGATGGGATGAGTTCCCTTTGTCCCTCACAGCTGCTGAATCCCTCTCTACTGTCAATAAAGGTCTCATGGCATCTCATTCGGACCCACTTCTCACCTCATCTCCTTTGTGCTCCCTACCATCGCATTACAAAATCTAGCATAAAAACTTTTGCACTCGTTGTCAGTTCTACGTGCAGCAACCCTGCAACACTTTTGCCTACTCGGCGCGGCAAGTCCCTTTGGAGAAAAGCGTTAAACGAACACGCGTAATACAGACGAATGACGATCTGTTTGGCGAATAATTCCGAAAATGATCGAAGCTCTCGGAGGAATTTATTTGGATTTACTGTTTCGGGGTGAAACTGCTTCCAGTTCATGTTCCGCAATGAACGTCACAACAACATCCTGCGCCTCAAACGCATTCACACTCCTGACGCGATTTTTCAGCGAGCGAACAGGCGCACTCGGAGACATTGCGATTGAGTTCGTTTACAGCGACGCGACGAAAACGTAGTCAAGTTAACCCGTAGATTATACACACTTTCCATTTTGCTTTGACAAATGACAACTGCCTCATGTACGTTACTGACCCGCCGGTGTGAAGGGACTCACCTGCGCGGCAGCGGCTCAAACACACACTCACGCACACCCACGCGCACACGCACGCGTACGCGCGCAAGCACGGCGGCGGCGGCGCGCGCCCTCCCGCCATGGCGTCGCCTCACTTTCTGCCCCGACGCGTCAGACGGTGCCGAGATTCACTTTATTGCCCGAAATGTTAAAGAAAGCAGTAAAATGTAAAAGTTAAATAAAAAAAAAAAATAATAACGAAAAACTAAACGCATAAACGGACAAAACTGCGCGACTCCTGCGAGCTCCGCGCGCGCCGAGCTTTACTCAGGAGTGTGTCGAGCGCGCGCATCGTGAGCGGGAGGGGCATCCGCTGCCCCCCCCCCCCCCCCCCCGGCCCATCAACAAAGTCCCGTTATTTCACAAATAAAACAAAACACTTAAGTGTTTGTCAGATGACCAGGAAAACCATGACGACGCGGAAATTGATGTATAATAAATAAACAGATAGGATTAATAATAGATAAATGAATATAAATGAAGAGGCAAATAAATGAATGGGCAGATCCGTCCACACAGTCAGTGGTGGTGGTTGTGATCAATCCCTATGTTGTCCAGAATTCAGCCTGCAGAAAAAAGTAGTTTCTGAGCCTGGTGGTGTTGACACAATCTTCACATATAGTAATAAAATAAAATTATATAAATCTTTAATCTTTCAAATGGCCATAAGTAACTGGAATGGTAACAATTTCACCCAAAAAAATTCAAAATGAAATGTTATATTGAAAATCCAGACTAGAAAAGACACCAACAATTCTTACTAAGTAACAGTAAAACAGTTCATTTGAACGGTCAGTAATACACACTGCCTGGCCAAAAAAAAGTCACACACTCTAATATTACGTTGGACCGCCTTTAGCTTCGATTATGGCACGCTTTCGCCGTGGCATTGTTTCAATAAGCTTATGCAACGTCACAACTTTTACCTCCGTTCAGAGTTGCATTCATTTTTCGTCAAGATCTCGCATCGATGACGGGAGAGTCGGACCGCGGCGTGAAGTCTTCTCCAGCGCAAAATCCCAAAGATTCTCAATAGGGTTAAGGTCTGGGCTCTGTGGTGGCCGATCCATGTGTGAAAATGTCTCTCTCATGCTCCCCGAAGCACTCTTTCACAGTTTGAGCCCGATGAATCCTGGCATTGTCATCTTGGAATATGAAGAAAAAATCCATTGATGGAAAAACCTGGTCATTCAGTATTCAGGTAGTCAGCTGAGCTCATTTTTTGGGCACATAATGTTGCTGAACCTAGACTGGACCAACCGAAGCAACCCCACATCATAACACTAAGTTAAATCCAGGTGGTAACTTTTTTTGGCCAGGCAGTGTATAAGTCCATTATACCGCAACCTTTTTCACAATAAGTGGTTTATGTAAGTGGGTGGATGGATATTCTGTGGGTAAATGGTCATCTGTTTTCTCTTATTTGTTATTTTTATTGCTTATTAAATTTATTTGTTGAAATCTACACCTTTTGTGATGTGTCTTGTGGTTAAGCTGCTAGATGTCTGAATTTCCCTGCAGGGCTTTAATGAAGTTATATCCTAATCTGTCATGTCTTATTTTGACTACTTAAAATATTAAAGTCTTAGTAGTATTAGTGATTTTCACCAATAAAGCTGTGATAAGTCTGTGCTAAAGAAGTAAAGTCAACGCTGTATTTACACTGGCACAGCAACAAAACCATTTCCTGTTACATTCCAGACTTGTTCAACTGCTAGTTGCATAGAAAACTAGAGAAGTAATGGAGATGCCAGATGCTAGGAATCAAAGAAGAACCTCACGCTGCCAGAGGATATGAAATCAAGGCACCAAACACAGCTTGCATCTTTACACCCTGCAGCTCTTCTGAGCTTGAAAAGTATAAAAAAAAGTATGCACTTTTCTGCCAAGGAAGATCTGCAGAGGTAAACTGCAGGAAATTTATTTTCCATTTTCTCCTCAAACCGAGCAGTGAAGCTTGATCGACTAACAGACAAGTTGTGGGACAGCATCTGCACAAAAGAATTTGCTTCAAAAAGATATTCTTTAAATATTTAGATATTAAATATTTATAATCTTTATATATTCTTTAATATTCTCTTAAAAGAAGATTATTTAATTTATCTTCATGGTTTAGTTATCTAACAAATTACATCTTTGAAGTATCAATTAATATTCAAGTGCATAAATAATAATCTCATAATATTAAACTTAATACATTTTTAACACATTCACTTTAAAAATAGATGTGATGTTGGTACTTGCTGGATTTTTTGCTGTATTTGTGGATAACTGATGTAATAAAATAATAAAAATGACCTGAGAGCTGTATATTGCAAGTTCAAAACTTTAAGGAAGAAGCCTGAGAAAACTCCAAAGCCTCAATGGAAAAAGGTGGTTTCAGCAGGACTAAAATCCCACCTTGGGGGGCCATGACATTCCAGAAGATTCCATTTCCATTTATGAAGGAAAAGTGGAAGGTAAGGAAGGTTTTAATGGGGAGCTTCTGTTACTCATTCACTGCAATATATGGGTTTCCATTTGCCACTTTTAACTTTTTTATAGATTTATCACAGTTGCAAAAACTCAGTAGGGTGGGCAGTTGGGAGTTTATTGTTTTCCTCTCCTCAGCTGCCAGGCAATTACATATCTGTTGTCCCAGTGAAAAGCGCACTGCCTAAACTGAATTGAATGTATAATGTCAGCATCTTCTGACTTCCCCAAGCAAAGCTGGAGGTCAAAGTATTACACCTGGTTTAGCTCCACTTTAAGCACTTAAACATCTCATTTCTTTCATTTTTCCTGCATATAAAACCATTAAGGCCCGTTCAGCATCGCACTTCGCTCGTGAGGGCATCAAGGAGTTGTGATGCTCCGAAAGAGCAGCTGCAGACACAGCAGTTTACAGGAGAATAAGGGGAACAACAGCTGTGTACACTGGGAGATTGATGCTGCTGAAAATTGCAGGATTCTGGCATGACAATCCAACAGCAGTAGCAGCAGCCAAATCAGACCAGCGGAGGGAACCTGAGACGGAACAGCAACAACCCCAGGGGTTTCTGCAGAAATGAGTTCCACAGCAGACCACCGAGCAGCAATGCGAGAAGTCGCTTTTGTCCCCCCTTGTTCAATTTCTCCTCCTTCTGATCACAGTCTTTCCTTTCCTTTCCTTTGCACAATGTCCAGTTTTGTTCTGAATTAAATAGAGTCAGCAAAGTTATAATTCATCCCTCAGTTAGGCCCATTCCAGCCAGAGGAATATGACTTTCTGGGGAGGATTATTTAATATCTCCTACTTTGACTGTAGAGGTATTTCTTTACAAATACCAAGACCAATTTACACAGCATCCAATCAGAAAGAGGACAAAATCAAAAGCATAATTGAACTGTAATATTTTTTACTCTGGTGCTTTATGGTACTGCACTGTGTACTATGGTAACACATTTATACCCCAATGTAATGTGTAATGAATAGGTAATGTGCGTAATAAAATGAAATACAGTCGGTACTATAACTGTAAAACACATACAATACAGTGAATTATACGCAGAATTCAGTGAATAAGGCAGCAGTAGACTCAGTCAGAATGCTGTTACACGGGAACTAGGGGGCGCTGTACCGACTTCATGTTTTACGCATTAGTGAAAACATATTCTCCAAAAAAAACATTTGAAATTAGATTACATTTGTATTTTCCACATATTATGGTTAAAAATATGTTTTTCAATATTTATCATTTATATTTTTTTATGGAGCATTTCTATGACTGTCCATGAAATCCAAAATCTGTAAAATTGCAGTCTGGAAAATCAATAATGGGCTGTTTTTGGTAAGAATGGAAATCCATTTGAGGGTTCAGGAGAACATAAAAATTTACCATGGGAACAAGTGGTAGTTATATCTTATGTAGTGAGTTATGAATGGTTCTCAGGTAAACTAGGTTCTCAGTACAGTCTTGGCAAGGTGGGGGTGGCTGAGCACTGAAGGCTCCTGCTGCTTCATCCTTGCTTTCTCCACAAACGCTTACACTGGGTGACAACAAACGCTGCACATCGGCCATTTGAGGGCCACACCTGGAACAACAACCCCCCCCCCCCCCAAAAAAAAAAAAAAAACTGTCAGTCAGGTGCTAAAAGCAGCAACACCTTTTGGTGCTTCATCTCAGATTTATTGCAGCTTTTAGTAGAGTGGGGGAAATCCATCACTTTCTGCTTTGGCTCCGGGCCCCTCCCTGGTGGCAGTTTGAATGGTCCTCATCTACCGAGTGTTTGTAACAATCGCATGGGCAGCCAACATCAATAAATCCCAGCTGGGACCTCTGACCTCTCCTCCCATCTTCAGACTCTGGTGTGCCAACTTTACCTCGACAGGATACTGACGTCCGCAAGCAAAATAAAGACCACTGTTGAGGACATCCTGTTTCTGTATTATTGTTACTATTTTTCTATTTTTAGAGACTTATTAGATTAGATGGTGGTCATACTTTTGTGTTAATTCGCATTTTTTGACAAGACAACAAAGTATATAATGGCCATGTGTTTGATGCTTTTTATTATCCAGGTACTTTTGATATTTTAACCTTCATGTCTGGTCTCTGACTCAGTCTGGTAAAGAGATCCTAGTACAATGTGCCAAGACCTTCTCCTTACCTGAGATTTACTGCATTTGATTTGGGCAAAAATCATTTCATTAAAGCAAATTTTTAAAAATTTACATGCATCCATTTAGCAGACACACATTCAGACATACTCCAACATGACACACATAAATAGCAAAGCTGAATGTAAAAATAAGCTGAACTGTAAAAGCTCTATACTGTTTTTCCAGAGGTTACTAAATTTGTCATAAATACCAGTGGTACTGTATATATAGATAAGGATTTATTATTATTATTATTATTATTATTATTATTATTATTATTATTATTATTATTATTATTATTGCTGATCTTGTTCTAGATGCGTCACAATGTTAGACTACTCACAGTTATTCACATATATTATTTGTACTGTATAGATTAGTAGGACAAAGGAGGCTTGAATGCAGAATAACTTAAAACAGACCAACCAGTACAGAGGAGTACACAAGCCTCCAGGTGAAGGACCACCAGCAGCAACCTGTTACACGACTTGGTGCTGTTGGAGGTTTCACTGTTAGGTCCAGCTGTTAACCCTCTAGAGTGAAAGTCTTAGTGCTTGTCTATGCCAGGGTACAATACATGCCCAGTGAAAATGGTGCCTCACTGTCTCTTGATACAAAAATAATTTGCCATCTGGGACATAAAACCCACAAAACTTCTCGCTTTGTGAAACAGTAACTGGGTTTCATCTCATGTTAGACACGTTATCGCCACCCGGAGGCCATCTCAGGGTGGGACAAATTGCTCTCACTTCAGCCATTTCTTCCATACAGCATTTGTGAATGCTGACAGTGCGTGAAAATCTGTTAAAATGATGCACAGAGCATTCTGAGTCAAATAAAAATCTCAAAGAAAAATGCTTATAGGAAATTATGAACTCATTCTTCATCACATAGACATTCCCTTCATGCCCTGATTCTTATTCCTTCTTCATACATAAATACACTATTTCTGATTAAAAAAAGGGCTCCTCTAACCCAAGCACATTTTATTCATACAGTATTGTAAATAATTTGCTTTGTATAACATAAATAAAAAAAACTTTACAAAATACAAGTAAAATGAATGCATGCTGTCAATCACAGCTTTTAGTTATGACATTGGCACATGTTAATAATATGTCAACTTTATAACTCCATTTCCGCATGACAGCAAGAAAATTTAAGGCCTTAACCTATTTGTAAAGACTGGTCTAACGTCTTGGTCCACAAAGGACTGTGTATGTCATACTGATTTAATGCAGTTATGTGATTTGAAAACATCAGATTTAAAATGAAAAGTCTATCAGCATTTAGTGATTTCTTCTATTTGTGTTTTCTTACAGGCCACAGCTCACACACACAAGGCTTTGGATCACCAGTGTTTGTGTTGCTTTTGAATGGAGTTCATTGTTCTTTGGTTGCTAAGAAGTTTTTATTTTCCTCTCGGTGCTCTTGCCTTTCGCCTATTCTTCATGCTGAGTCTCGAGTCGGGTCACTTGGCAACCTCCCCTTATTACAGGATCCACTTTCTCTGCACTGATAGAAAAGTTTTAAAATGCATCTCTACATGAAATGAGTTAATCTCGGTGACGCAGACGGATTCTGGCGGGTGAGTTTAAACAGCGTTGAAGTTGCCGCGTAGTTTGTACTGTCGCTGCAGTAGTAACATGTCTGTCTTTTGTGTAAAGCTGATTTTGCAGTAACTTTGTTTAACTATGACAACCAGAACACAGAAGATTAGACACAGACAGCAACAGAGATTGATAACATGCAGAGCAAATATAATACAAAAGTGCAGCGTTATTATGTTATGTCAAAAAGTCAAAAGAGTTTATTTGTCACGTACATGGTTACTGAGTATACCATGTAGTAAAATGTGCTCTGATTCAATAGGATAGGAGACTGTGCAGAAAAATTTACAATGAGTAAAACAAACAACCGAACACCAAGAATAGATTAAATATTAAGTTTTTCAGCTAACAAGAATTCATCTGAGTCATCTAAATAGAGGAAAATTTGAGAAAAGGTTCCAATGCTACACAAGTTATTAAAACTACCTGTTTATTTGCCCATTTATTTATTCTATCATTCTTTTCTTTCTTTATTTATCCATATTATTTATCTTATCTGTTTGTTTGGTGTACTGTGCATCGTGATCCAGGGGAAACTATTTCATTCTCTTTTGTGTACCTCTGCAAGTGTAGGATGACCACCAAGTGAACCTTGAATTAAGAGAAATAAGAGTAATTGGATTTTTATAAGAGTTCGGAAAAACATTAGACAGATTTTCTTGTTTCCTTGTACAATATTTACACAGATTTAAGCCCTTCTGTCTAGATTTATAATGAATGTAACAAGAAACTCATTTTCACTGTAAAACCCCCTATCACACAGTCCGTTGTATGTGAGGGAAAAGCGGGACCCAGTGTGATAGAAAACAGGTGAAAGTAGAGGACTGTGAGAAAGAAGGAGATAGAGGTAGAGTGAAAGACAGAGCTGATTTAAGTAAATTTAAAAAAGTGCCAAATGTTTGTATGGCAGAAAAATGATCTGTTGTTTGTTTGTCTGTCTGTTTGTCTGCTTGTCTGCTTGCATGTTTACACTCTTTCATTTACAAAGTGGTGCCCTTGTGATAGTCTATGGTCTGAATCAAAAAAAGCTGTCACTCGGCAAATCTACCCTTGTAGTTATCTGCTATTGGGCATTCAATCACATTTCTGACTTTGTCATTCCACCAACAGGTGATATTTTTTGGAATCATGAGTCAAGGAAAGAGCTTAAATGCCCCAAAATTGGTTTGCTTTGAGAAAAAGAGGATCTTCTCGGCTCTCCAAGACTTGGCCTCCACACGAAGTAAGAAATTTGTTGGTCCGAAAATTGTGAAGCGCACCACTGTGTGGGACAGGAAGCCCCCTGACTTCTCTCCAAAGCTGTACACGTCTCTGCGGCTTCCACACCAGAATGAGAAGAGATGCTCACTGGTCACTAGGAGCTCTAAGGATACCATTCATAGGGTCACCAAACTCAGCTCCCACATGTTACCTGAAATTCGTGAGAAGACGTCTCGGTCTCCCTTCAGTCTCAGATTCCAGTCTCCAAATTCACTGGAGTCTAAGGTGCAGTTTGTCAAGTCAGGCAAATACCCAGCTTCACCTTACAGAGATCCCAAACCCTATGACTTCAGACAGGTGAGATGTGTGAAGGTTATCATATGATATTAATGCTCAGTTCATTTCAGTATAATGACATTCCACCACATGCTAGAACATCACTTGTGTGTTACTCACCCATGAGCACAGTTTACCTTTAACTGTGGTAAAAGAGCCCAGTAAGGTGCAAGTGGTCGTACTGCGTACCCTGACCACGTCTGCGGTGCTCGCGCTCAGTTGGAGCTGAATGGGAAACTCACCGCCGGGGGTGTTTGTCCTTAACCCGGTTTGGATTAATCGTTGTATTTAATAATAAGGCTGGACTGTAACTTGAGGGTAAGCGACATTCATGCATACATCCGGTCAAATATCTCGCCGTGCGACTTCTGTTGTGTTACTCTGAGGTCCGTGTGTACTTGGTGCAGATGTGTTGCCGTGGCCCCCTTTGTGTGTGGAGTTGCTCAGTGCTTCCTAAAGGCAGAAGGGGGGCTGTTTAAAGGGTTCATTTGCTCTTTAGTGATGCTGATGTAGGTCCTGCTGGTGGTGTTTGAACATCATAGTGGGGAAGTATGGAGTCCATTTGTAAATGTTGTAGAGGATGTGTTCCTTTTCTTTTACTCAATTTGGCACTTTAATAAAAACTGTTAGCTCCTGCTGGCCAAGAATTATGGTGACTTAGCAACAGCTGAAGACAAACCCTGGGGGAAGCACATTCACCATGAACTAGAAGCAAGAGATAACAGTAAAAGAACACATAAAGATCCCAAAGAAGGAGAGAGAAATAAAGATCTGGTGGTCCAGGTGCCAGTGGCTATCACCCCCCACAATCAGGCATTCTACTGCGGTAACAGGGAATAATGGAATACACGATGCTTTTATACAGTACGTACTATAGGTTGTATCTCAGATTATTTGTATTTTTAGTATAATGATGACATGCCAGATATGGTGACAATGCTTGAAAAGGACCCTGGCAATCTGAATTTCAAGTCACAGCACTTGACCACAGGTAGGAGTCTATCTCTCTGTTGATTTATTTAATCATTAATTCATAGTATGTGTGTGTGTGTGTGTGTGTGTGTGTGTGTGTGTGTGAGTGAAGTGGTATGTGGGTTTGACAAAAAAAGATTGTAGGGAGTCTTCATTTAGGTACATTCATGCTACTTTAAACTGTACACCCATTTAGAATAATAAAAGATTATACACTTATAATTCCATGTTTTACTTCAGCTATTCTAAGATGAGTCAGTGCCCCCAAATGCCCTTTTAAAATGGATTGTTACTTCAGTTGCAGAGAGGAGATCTCTGAAAGATGTTCAGCTAAAAGAGCACCTGCTCAGATTTGACACCTTCAAGGCAGCTGAACCCAGGTGGGACACCCGGCTGATCCTGCCCAGGGGCCCGTGGCCGACAAAGTCAGCCTCATACACAGTGAGTGCCAGAAAGCACTTTCATTGCCATTCACACTAGCACTACCTGCAACCCAGAAGGT
Source organism: Heterotis niloticus (assembly GCA_018136845.1). NCBI lineage: Eukaryota > Metazoa > Chordata > Actinopteri > Osteoglossiformes > Osteoglossidae > Heterotis > Heterotis niloticus. The sequence goes on from CM030903.1 coordinate 2,118,683, forward strand.
TTTGCCAGCTCTTAGCACACTTTTAAAGAGGTGAAACTGTCTTCTCCTTTCGCTTGAAGGTTGTCATGGTTGACATCACAGGTTGTCATGTGTTCTGATGATGGATGAGGTTCATATGACGACAGCTCTTAGTGACAAGGAGAGGAGCATCCCCTTGGTTATATAATGAGGTTCTTCTCAATCCACAGCGACACAGACGCAGGAGGGGGGTGCACAGTGCTCTCCTGGACAGAGTGGAGGAGAAGCTCACCAGCTCCTGGAGAAACCTGTGATGTGTTTACAATATACTATCTCACAGCATAACCTTTATTTTGTTTCATATGCTGTTCATGTCCATTAGCATTTCTCAAATGCATAGTAATGAATCTGTAAAGAATAAAATAAGGACCTGAGCTGGACAAGTGGAGTGACGCCTCAGTCCGGATTCAGAAATTAGTCTCCATGGAATTCAATGTACACATAAATAAAATATAAGACTGCAAACTTGTTATTTTTCTTCGGTTAGGACTGGCTCATTGGTAGAGGTTATCATTTCCTTTAAATGTATTTATTTACAGTTTTTTTCAATTGCTAAGAGACATTCTGCAATACTGAAGTCACAGTCCCAAAACTCTGCACACAGTCTGCAACGCCAACACCCAGCTTGGCAAAACAGTTAATATCCAGTCCAAAATGCACTACAGCCACCAAAACATTAGCGCTGTGTGTCTTTCTTGAAGAACGCTACATCATACACAAAAGAATGGCCTACAAAACACTAACAACAAACAGCATTACATAAAATATAATATATGGATCTTCATTACAGTAAAGGATTGTATGTAAAGTAACTGATGTTATGTGTCACAAAACATTGTAGTACAAAATAGAACGTTTTTTCACTCTATAAAATGTCCAGGAATGAACAAACCATGCAGCAGTATATGTCAATGGTCTTTATTGCTGACTGTGGTCTACTGTAATTACAAAATATTCATTTGTAACGGAAAAAAAATCAAGAAAAAAAAACACAAAAATGTAGAAGTCCAGTAAACTCTATAGAAACGAAACATACTGTGCAGATATATATATATATATATATATATATATATATATATATATATATATATATATATATATATATATATATATATATGTGCACACACACACACAACCACACACACACAACCACAGTTGCAGTTGGTCCAAAACTGTCACAATACCATACATAGTATGTCATACTGTATTGCTATAATCCATCCTGTCCTCTGGATTCGGCCACAAGTTCTCATCAACGTCACATCTGATGTCCTCTCGAGCAATACATCTAGGGTAGTATTTTTTGCCATGTTTATGATCCATCCTTGACATTGCTCTGGCGTAATATCTTGACATCCAGCAGTCATAGCGTCCAGTAAGGACATGTGATCATGTGGGCGGTGGTCATAAACCTTCCACCTCCATGCGGAAAAAAATTCCTCAATGGGGTTTAGGAAGGGGGAGTATGGTGGCAGAAACAATGATGACATCCTTGGGTATGCTGCAAACCACGCTGTGACTGCAGCGGAGCGGTGGAATGCCACATTATCCGACACTACAACAAATACCGACGAATCTGTGCTCACCTGCTCTCTCTCATCCTCTGGTACCAGTATCCTGTAGAGTTCATCGAGGAACAAAATGAGGCGCTTTGTGTTATATGGGCCAATGACTGGTTTGTGTGACACAACACAGCACACATTGTGATCTTGGCCCCTCTCTGTTCTGGAAGTTGCACAGTCGCTCTTTGCCCTACAATATTGCGTCCTCGCTGCCGTTGTTTTTCCAGGTTAAACTCAGCTTCATCCACAAAGATGAACAGATGGGCTGTTTGCATAGCCTCCAACTCCATGACCCTCTAACAAGAAAAACACAAGGTATCATATTGTAAGGATTACATTACGTTACAGTAGCACACATTACTGTATACATGGCTCTATATGGTATGATTGTTTTGGTATATTGGAATTCAAACATTTGTACGGAACCTGTAAGGAAGCCTTATTCAGAGCTGCGGACAGTTGATCAACTAGAGGCACAATCCCTCTGGGGCAACTCTGGCATACAAGGGTCTTGTTCAATGGCAGGGTAGTTGGGCTTGGACTGGGTTTCTACCCTGGACTGCTTAATCCATAGTGTTTTACCTTCAAGCCCACAACCACTAAAGAACAAAATGCAGAAAAAATGTATTTTATATTATGTGGTGTTAACAATATATTTTAGAAGGGTCTTGATAGGGATTTAGCAAATTGTTCTCATTCAGTTTTGAATGTCTTTTTAACAGTTTTGGTAACAGTATGTAAGCAAGTGCAAAATGGCCTCTGAAGATGTAATGTTTCGATGGTGGTGGATTTTGAGTGAGAAAAGAATCCGCGGATTTTAAGGCATTTAGTCACTGGCTGCATTTTGTATGAAAGCAAGGAGAACTGATCCACAGTTTAGTCCACATAAACTAACGTCGTGGCAGCTCTATGAAGAGTTTTGAGACTGCGACTTCAGTACAAATAGGTGTCCACGAGGTGGCGTCGTGGAGCCCGGTGAAGGCATAAATATTTATCGGGAATCAATGATCATTTTTAAACAGATGGAATAAAAAATGTATTTTGTCTTACTTTTATTTTATACTGAACCCGCAAGCTCAAAACGAACAGCTTAGTTTTAGTTTCCTTCCAAAGGAGTAACAGAAATTCGGAAAGCAGCAAAGTTAACGTCAGGAATGAGTGCAGAGACAAAGTGCTGCGCTGTTGATAAAATTTCTAATGTATGAAAATAATTTTTAATAATATCAATTTTAATGAATAATTGGAGATGTTGGACGAAAAATGAGTGCCCCGGACGGAGATTCAAAAATAAACAACACGGTTGTGCTGCGGCCTGCGGGGGGCGCTGTAGAGCCTCGCCATCCGGTCAGCTGCATCCCGCAATTTTACACCGATTAATAACTGGTCGACAGGTAGACGCGCAAGTCCTAACTAGCTTAGCCGGTTAACTAGCTGGTTAGTTGGGTATTACTGGCTACGTTCGTGTCGGCGGGGTCCGACACACCCAGAACCTGTGTGTGCGTAGGAGGAGCAGCAGCAGCGCTGCTGCTGCTGCTCCTCCTACGCACACACAGGTTCTGGGTGTGTCGGACCCACGGACCAAAGAGCCGCCCAGGGTACGCTTCACCACACTCTATGGTAAAACAGAGTACAGTCTAGCGAGCTACACGGTGCGGTGCAGGCGCCGCCTCTTTCGTGGTTTCATTCAAACGCTGCTGTGTGGAGTGCGGCGGGCGGACGCTGTCCGGAGCGGGAGCAACTTGCTTACGCCGTTTTACGTCGTTTTTACCACACTTTGTTTCCTCGCCTCCAGGTAAGCTGTCGTGCGCGCCGCCGACTTGAGCGCTTGCGGCGCGCCCCGGCACCTTGGCGACGACTCGGAAGCGCCGAAAAAGACGTTAAAACATCCCGTTTGGCTGCTTTTAAGAACCGGCTGTCGACGTCGTTTAACGCAGTTCGCTGCCTTTGTGCGGAGAACTCCGTTTTTGCTCGGTTTCACGCGAGCGGTTGCTCGTTTTTGTCCGATTCGGTCGCGACAGAACCGCGGCCTCGACTGTACCTGAAGAAGGACCCGAAAAATAAGTTACGTTGCCCGTTCGAAGGGAAGAATTTACGTTTCGAGGGATGCAAGTTCACTTTTTAAAGTGGTGTTTGGTGCTCGCAAGGAAAATGTGCTCGGTTCCACACGCAGCCACTCGGTTAGACCAAGAATTGGGTGCGTGCGTTTTATTATTGACCGAAATCTGACCTTAACTTCGTCCAGGATGACTTGTAAAACTTTGGATAAGTTTAATGGACTTTGCCATGATTTTTTTTTTTTGTCTAATTTAATTGTTTTTTTCTATACAGGTAAATGCTGAAGCACCCTGGCAGGGAGGTCCTGGTTGAAGTGTGGGGCGGCCCGCCGGTTTGCATGTTCCTACCTTTAAAAACTTCATACGTCTGCTTGGAAAATGGGGAATGGACTTTCGGAACAAAACTTGCCGTTTCCAAACTTGTCGTCTCTGCATTCGCTGCACATCGCGATCCTCGGCCTCGACAGCGCCGGGAAAACCACCGTGTTGTATAGGCTGCAGTTCGGGGAGTTTGTGAACACGGTGCCGACGAAGGGCTTCAACGCGGAGAAGGTGAAGGTGTCGCTCGACGACTCCCGCGCGGTTACCTTCCACTTCTGGGATGTGGGAGGACAGGAGAAGCTGCGTCCGCTGTGGAAGTCGTACACGCGCTGCACGGACGGCATCGTCTTCGTGGTGGACTCGGTGGATGCCGAGCGCATGGAGGAGGCCAAGACGGAGCTGCACAAGATCACGAGGTTCTCGGAGAACCAAGGCGTCCCCGTCCTCGTGGTGGCCAACAAGCAGGACCTGAGGAACTCCCTCACCTTGGATGAGATCAAGGAGATGCTGGCTTTGCACGAGCTGGTCGGCTCCCCTTGGCATCTGCAGGCCACGTGCGCCATAATCGGCGAGGGGCTGTTGGAGGGTCTGGCCCGGCTCCACGACATGATCCTGAAGCGCAGGAAGATGCTGCGGCAGCAGCAGAAGAAGAAGAGGTGATCAGGGCCCTCGCAGAGGGGAAGCCAAAGTGTTGTCCGGACAATCCCGGTTAATCCGGTTCTGGTCGCTCTGCTCGACCGCAGTGGACCGATTCTCTCCGAGCTTGGACAGTTGTCCTGGATGATGTCAGTTATGTTGCATCTGCAAGACATTAAAGGACAGCAGTAACCATCTCAGGACAAAAGCTAGGTGTGTGGTGAGGGATATTTCCAAGAAGTGGCATTTCCACCTGTTCATTCACGTTGGGTGAACGATGTTAGACTTGATTTCCAAACCCAAATGCATGCCAGCGTCCCAGTTTGTACGCTTTTTGGTCAGTGAAGAAAGTAGATCTTGGGAGAAGATTAGATGTACCTGGAAGTGCACCTGTTGGAATCTGTGGTGTAAAAAAAAAAAAAAGATAACAATGGGTGAATGGAAGGATTACCATGGGTGTATTAGTGACTGCCATTGTTTGTTCCTGATACCTCTTGTCAGGGTGCGGGGGCAACACTTCAGGGCAGTCAGCGATTCCAAGTTCAGGAAAGACTAGAATAGGAAATTTATGCAGTATTTTTTTTATTTTTAAAGAACAAAAACATAGAGTTGTAATTTATAACTCAAGGAATAGACGTCCCTTTAAAAGCTGAGCATAAATATCTACTGTGAGTTCGTACTACAGCCTTTCCCATGCACTTTAGTTTTTCCCCCGTTTTATGATTTTTAAAGAACTTTTTGAAATCTTAAATGGCTTTTTTTCCTTTGAAGTGATGAGAAATGAGCAGTTGCTTCAAACAGGACTTAAGGTGTTCTGAACTTGCTTTTGCTACCTGAAGGCACCTGGTTACTGGAGAGCTTTGCTTCCATTTATGTGGCTGAGAAGTTGTTCATTCACAATTAATAAAAAAAAGAGCTGTTATCAGTTTTCTGAGTGTCTGTACTTGTCATTTTGAAGAAGGGTGTAGGCACGCTTTGTGGCCCCTCTGATAAGGGGTTCTTCACAGTTGGCTCTCGATATGCCGATGGTGGGCAGATGTGCTGAGCTGGAGTGTAACAGTCTGTTACTCACAGAGGATCACCGTATTTCTCACCAGTGGCTCCACAGTGTTGGTGACTCTTCCTGGGGGGGCCATATTCATGTTGATACTCATTCTCTTCCCAGTAGCTTGCTTTTTACTATTTGTGGGGAGTTTTAGTCACTGGGCCGGGAATACGGACAGAGATTAACTGTGACCTGTGCCGAATTGTGCTTTAACAACTGGTTGATCGAAATCCGACCAGTTTGAAACACACCTTTGTTCCACCATTCAAACCTTTTTTTTTTTTTTTTTTTTTTGAAACATCATTTGGTAAAGCACACATTTGCCATGTAGAAAACATGGTAAAGAGCGGTGTATGAAATGTGGGTACCCTCTCTGGATAGGAATGAGTAATATTAGTGACTGCGGTCATAGCTTTGATCACAGTATTTAACCCAAATTGCTCCAGTAAAAATGGCACAGTTGTGTAAGTGCAGAAGTAAAGCACCTGACTGTACAGATATGTGAAGAGGAGAGCCTCAGTTAAGTTCGCTTTGAATTTGCGTGGCAGCGTAAATGCTGAAACACCAACGCACGTGACAGGAAGCTATAAGCCGGTTTACGCCAAGTGGATTCATTAAAGTTTCTGTTCCGCTTTTCTCCCACAAAACAAAGTGCGGTAAAACAAAGTACAGTCCTCGGTAGCCAGGGCCCCCCCGGGGGACAGGAAACTATTGTTCATTAAGAAAGTGTTTGATTTCCATGTCATAGAGGCCATTATAATGGCTCATTGATTTGGGTTTCTCTGTGGGAGGGTGGGTGAGCGTGAGGGTGGACCATGTTTTACAGTCGTGCCTGAGCCTTTCATCTCCCTCTGTGATGACCCATTGACCACAAGACCCCCCCCCCCAAGGACAGGCAATACCCTGTTGAGGTTATACAGGGGAGCCCTTCCAGAGAACAATCGAACACAGAGCTGCCAGACCGCCGGTTTAAGAAGTCGACCCATAACAACAACATCCTGTTCTCTCATCTTAAAATCACAGATGCTGGCCACGTAACACAGCTTGCGTACAGTAAGGATCATAAATTGTCAAAGAAAAATCACTCAAACTGGATTTCCACTCTTTGTCTCGGAATGTCCACATACGCCACAATGGCCACTTAAGTTAGGTACAGTTAAAAGTTTGTACCATCTTGTTTCCAGGACAGTGCGAGTTCATAAACAAGGTTGTGGCTCCATGTTTGACTATCATTGACACAGTTCTGTACCTTTTTTTTGGTGGAACATTAATTGCACTGCTGAACATCCAAACCTTGCCCCCAGCATGGTCTTCTAGCTTGAGAAGTGGGGACCGTACAGGTCACTAGGGTAAAGTGATGCCACCAGGGTTTCTGGAACCACCATGAGATGCTGCGTGTTTTGTGTCTGCAGGTTATCCTGCTGAGGGTGAAGAGGTGCATCTGGCCGGTATCAATGGTATTGTGGCGCTCTGCCATTCACAAGTGCTAAAAGAACTCTTAAAAACGTAGAGAATCTGTGCATGAAAAAAATATTCTCCAGCCCATTACACCCCCACTACCAGTAGTGTATATTCATGCAGCAACCTGTCACTAAAATGATTTGTCTTTCAAACTACTTTTATTTTAGCTAAAAATGCTCAGAACAATTAAGGATGAGAAAAATTCCATAACATCGATGGAAAATAAAGCCCACTGTGTGAAACATTGTCCTTATTCAGTCAATTGGTGTCGCTCGCTCTGGCAGTGATCATTGAGGGGGGGCGGTTTTTTAAATTGTTTTTCCAGGGATGCAGGCTCTTCCATGCTGCTCAGATCAGCAGAACCCCCTGTGTGGGAAAGCAGAGGTCATAGGGTCAGCCCAAGAGCCACACCTCCTTTTACTGCAGTGCCACTTCTTCCCACCGCAGGCTGTCAGCACAGAGCGGCCGAGCCCCTTCCCTTTGGTCCGGCGAGGTCATTAACTGGGACCACTGCAGCCGGTGGGTATGGTAACCGCATCCGGAAAACCCCAGAACCGGTCACCTCCTTTAGTGTTGAAATAGGGTGGTCCACAGGTGGAACGCCCATCACCCCCTACCTGCCAACCTGCACCTGCAGCTTTAATGGGCAACGCCTGGCAGATTTGGATGGTTATTCTACCTTTGGGAGGGGGGTGTTTGAATAGTGAGACGTTCCCATGAGAAGTTGGGAATTTTCCCGTAAACTAAAACTAAAGTTGAGCTACAGTGTTTGTATATTCAGTAGTCCTTGGTCCCACGTGTGGCTATAAGGCTGTTTTACTGTAGCTGCAGTTAAAACATTGGCATCCTGCTTTCGTGGGAAGACCGGTTTTGGCCTGTGAGAACAACCAAACGTCTCAAGTTCCCCGGAAAACTTGTCCGGTCTTATAGTTAGTGTTATTAATCCAAAAGAAATGTACTACTAACCTTATTTATACAGTCAGGGCAATTCAGCTTTAGTGCCGTACTCAGGGTTATTATGGCAGGGCCACTCCCAGGGAGCAAGAAATATATCTGCAGCAAGTAAGCACTGAAAGTGAGCAAGGTACAACATGCGGTACAACAAAGGAAAGGCAGCTTTCACTGGTGTGACACTAGTGACTTTCAACGTAAGTTTTCATTCATAATTCCACTGTGTAGCCGGTGTGACCGCGGAAGGAGCCGTCGCATGACTGGGTGGGCGGCATGTGGCCTGAGAGTTCTGGGCAACGGGGCCCTGTCTCCACAAAGCACCAGGGAGGGTGCGGCATGGCCTGTCTGGATAGGAAAGAACATGCAGATAAGCAGGGCAGCCCTCGCCTTTCCTGGGAGGTAGCGCCCTGTCGGCCCTCCCTTTTCTCAGGGTCTGAGATCACGGCTAGAAGTTACATAAACTGACCGCCCTCCAGCCATGAAATACAAATGTTTTCTAGAGGGATTTGGACTAATTTGCAGTTACCATAACACAAATTTTCATAGATTCACTACAGTGAGCACCAGATGAACTGGTCATTGCTGGAATTTAATTTCTAAAACAGCATAAAGCAGTGCTGCTTAACTTAAGACAGTAATTGGAAAAATATTTATAATTTTTATATCTGAATAATGCTTTCATGTTGCTGTCTGCGGGAAACACATATCTGCAACAAATCCAAAATAGTCTTTATTTATGCTTGCAAGACTTTACAGTTTGCGCAGTGCAGTCTGTCGAAATATTTCAACATTTTGGTGACAAGTTAAAAGTGACTTTATGATCTTTATTTCCATATTATTATTATTATTATTATTATTATTGGATTTATTAGCTTTATTGATGGCTGCAGAGGGTTCTGGTGTCACGAAGGAGAGCGGAAGTTCATTGCAGCAGGTCAGGGCCAGCACCGAGAGTGAAAAGTAGTCCATATGAAGTCCTGGCAGTGGCTGCCCAGTACAGGCTACTGTAGTAAAGTCGGTGAAGGTACTGTCATGTCTGTGGGACTGTAGTGTGTAAAAATCCCACAAGGCCGGCTCTGTTTGAAATGCTGGAACCAGAGCGACCGGCACCAGTGATGAAGCTGTGTTCAAAGCCACTTGGACCCCCACGTCTTGTCCATTCTAATGGCCATTCGGACAGAAACCGGGCCTGTAGACCTGGTCTGTGCGTTTATATACGGAGTCACGGCCATGTGCAGAGGGAGAGCTGTGTGTGCATAAACATCCAAGTGTACCTAATAAAGTGGTAGCCGAGCGCATGTTTACAGCTTGTTTATTGTTTGTCGGATTGATGTAAACAACAGTTTCCCATTTTTCACAAATATAGCCCATCAATTTGTATGCTTAATGAATTATGCTGGCAAATTCCTTTTTGCCTCCGCTCATAATTCAAGGTTTAAATACTGAATGAAATATCCGCATTTCATCATGTCTTGTAGGCCTCGGTGAAAATTATTTTACAGGCAGTTTATTCGTGCAGAACTGTTTCAGTCTACGTGTACTTTTTAAATCCAGCTCGGTTCATAAAGAGGCAGCCAGGAGCCCAGTGAACTTGAAGGACACGGGTTTGAATAAAGGCAGCCATCACCCTGTTAAAATTATTGCACCGACCGCTTAGCAGTCCTCTACTGAATGGAAAACACAGCAGTGCACACATGAACATACAGATGAAAAATATAAAATAAATAAAATGTTGAAGTTCACTTTTAATGTTAAGAAGTTATTCTGAAACAAACTGTTTACTGTTTACCTCCTTTACTGAGTAAAGGGCCTCATTGTTCAGATTTCAGGCTCTCCTCAGTGTAAAGAGCCACCATGTGGGAAACTTAATACATTTCCTCCTCTCTGAGGACCAGGGCCAAACAATAAAGGTATTTTTCTCCCGAGCCACACAGACAGAAGGAGCGACTATAACTTTCACTACTACAAACAGCCAGTGCCTCATGCTTCTTCTCCATCCCACTACTGACGCCACTATAGTTAATGGATAGTCTTCAAAATGGCTTGAAATCATACTTTGCTAATTGGAAAATCTTCTTCTTTTTTTGGCGTAAGTGTGAAGACCACGGCAGAGGTCTGGTTCTCATTCTGCTGCGGCGCTCAGAACAGGCATCTCCAACCACAAGAGTCCTGTGTGATGGCATTTTTATGGCTGTTCTCTAGAGGAGGTCTCATTGTCAAGGTGATGACCACTCACTTAGAGGATTTCTTTTGAGATTTCTGAGAACCCCTTGCCCCCACCCTCACCCACCCTCACTCTCTAGTTTTGGAGGAGGTGTTTAGCCCCCGGCAGCTGCTGAGTGTATGGGATACTGGGTACGTGAAAGGACTCTTTGTCCTGCACCGGGGTCTGTGCACCCGCAAGCGTTCAGAACCCTAATGCAAACAGGCCGCTGACAGGGTGACTGGGCTGGGCACCGCCGCTACCCCAGCCGCCCACCCCCACTCAGCCAGGCAGCAGAGACTGAGCCCACAGCAGACTGGAGGCTAAGCTTCTTTGTTCACAGCCCATTGTCTGATGACAAATGACACACTGTGACCCAATGGGAAAGAAAACACGTCAGAGTCAGAGATCTTCATTTCACCAAGCTTCTGAACAGGTGGGGACATTCCAGAACAAAACCTGTCGGTCCCACACTCTCCTTGTTCCCACCCCACTCTATGTATTTGTTAACAGCCACAGTTATTCAGGTGGCGCAAAGGCCCATTTCAGGATTGTGGCTCTGAATGATGGTCACCAAGGCTGACGTTCAGAGCAACTCCATTTAACTGTAAAGTTTCACAACAGGGGCCATTTCTGATTTACAACTTCCTGGGGTTTTGGGTGACAATTCACTCAGGCTGTTTTTGGGTTTCTTATGGGGAAACATGGGTCGTGATCCTTGAACGGTAGCAGGCGCCACAGAAACGCGGCTCCTATAAATCTAACTTTTTGATTTACATCAGGTGGCACCAGCCAGCTTGAGAGTCTTTGTCCTGTGAGTGGATTGTTCCCATGTCCACATTCCTGGTGAAAAATGAACTGCGGGACCTGTGCCACAGTAGGTTTGGAGGCAAGGGCATCTTAAGGGGTGTTAATGGGGTTTGTTTGGTTAATTTGTTTTTCTGACTGACAAACACAAATGTTTTAACATTGGCCCATTTATACAATTTTATATATCTTTACTGACAGCAAGGTCCTTCTTGGGTTGTAAATGCACAACTTTTTGGTTGCCATTTAAGCCCCTTAACCAGTTCAGTTGGTCAGTTTACGGGTGGGTGTGAGCGCTGCACTCATACTTCATAACCGATGGATTCCTAATACACTTGTAGGTCATCTTACAGGTTATGCTGGGACTGGAAATCTGTTTCTACCTTGAAACGTTTGCAAGTTCAACCGCTGTCGCGGCCAAATAATATAGCTCAATCCCTTGTTTTCCCATGATTTACTAGGTTCTGTTACAAATGTAAGATAAGACCTTAATAACTAATAACTCCCAGAAGTTTTTTTGTGCCTGGGGACCTGTCTGTTGCGTGACTTTTATATCAGTCACAAAATATTATTGTTTGAAAATAAGTTTTTAAAAATTGCAGCTGTTATGTTTGACTTAAAATGCTTAGTCACCACCATAAATATAATGAAATAAAAAGACTTCCGCTGTGGAAAGCTCTTTAGGTAACAGCTTTGTATTGCTAACCATTTGCGATCAGTTTGTTAAATATTTGAATAAATAATTTAAAAAATAACAGTCGAGTTTACAGCAGTCGGGTGGAACAGTTCACCAAAGGGGAAGAAACACTAAAATCTCCCTTATTCACATGAAACTTTAATCTGTCCCTCACTTGTCCGTTGCTCCAACAGGGATCTGCGTGACGCTGCTGACACAAGGAAGTGGACAGCATGACACCACCGGGATTGACCGTTCTGGTTAAAGGACAGGTGGGACGAAGAGCGCAACACACCTCGTGTTTGCATTTTGAAATGCTGCTGTTTCACACCTGCACTGAAACATGTTTGAGGGGCATGGAAAACAGGCGCTAAAACAATGTGAAAGGAAGAAAACACATTTTGGCCTGAGCCAAATAATTATCACCTGTGCCTTCCTGAGGCCCCGGCCAGCATGCACTCAGTTTGGCTCCCTCTGCGCCTGTTTGCCTTGGCTGCGGTTTCGGTTCGCGGCCCTGGCAGCGGCGGCGGCGGCCGTCACCTGGGCCGAGTCCTTTGTCCCCGCTTCCTTACCGCAGAAAAACATACCGCACTCACCAGCACCGGCGCGATATTTTGGATGTGCTGAGTAGCAGCGAAAGGCCTTTTCCTCCTGCCTTCGACAAAAGATTGCTGGTTGCAGGGCTCAGACACTAAGGCTGATTCAGCTGTTAGTTTTGCTCACTTTTCTGGCACATTTGTTGAAGTTCCTTTGCCCTGTTTGTCTTCAGTGTTGACGTCAGTTGCGATAAGAGCTTATCAATATGGTAGTAGCGATTTTAGTGAGTGAACCTCCTCTGGTGAGGAGCAGAAACGAATTCATGCAAACCCAGAAAATGTTTTCATGGCTTTTTAAACCCTGTCCTAACCTCTTATTGTTCCACTGAACAAATACATGCATACATAAAATAATTTACTATTGCAGTCCTGCATACTGCAACTAATCCAAAAGTAATGTAAATGATGGCTGAAGTTATCTTTGTCTCGGTCCTCTTACAAGCCTAACTGTTTCGTATTCTGGGTGGCCTCGGGCAAAGGTTCAGCAGGGGTGTGACCGCCATTGTGTCACCACTTTTGTTCCCTTTTAATTATCGCCAAAAAGGGGACAGATTTAAAGATGGCCTGTATGCCTGAGACAGAAACTAGGGGTGGGGTGCTGATGTTTATCGACCGTTAACTGACATTCGGCAAGATCGATGTTGCTCTGCAGCATCTCCTTGGCATGTTTCTCTGTGGCGATAATGGTCGACAAAGAGCCGGGGGTTCAGTTCAGGGGTTACACCATTCGCTTAGTTTGACCGCTCTCATTGCCAGGCAGCATTTTCCGATAAACATTTTCTATATTTCCTTTCCGTCTCCTTCTCTCTTCCTCGTCGCATCTCAGTCCGGGATCGGAGCTGCGCTATCTGTGACCAGGGAGATCTGCAGCAGGTGGTAAAGACTGCCCAGTCCATCATCAGGACTTCACTACCCACCATCCTGACCACCTCCAACAAGTGATATGTCAGGAGGACTCATATCATCACCGCAGACCTCTCTCACCCCCTCCATCACCTTTTTTCGCTACCATTGACCCCTCCGCACTCTGCTGTCACCACTAGATGTTTCCACCGATCCTTTCATCCTAATCATATTTATTATTTATTGCTTATTTATCTATCTATCGGCTTGTTTATTTTCCATATATTTTGTTATTTATTCACCTATCCGTCTACTTACAGTGTTAGGGATTTGTCGTGTTCATCATCGTCGTCATCAAACTCTTTCCAAGCGCATGACTTGCAGTAGCACAGGGCACTGGCCTTGGTCGTAAATCATGGTAAATGGTAAGAGACGGGATCCTCAGTCCATGTGTTGTGTTGTTCTCTGGTCTCCTCACCCCACGACCAGGGGAACATTATTCAGATATCCTGCCCTGCGTCCTGTGGTCTCCCCTTCACACCCCAGACCCGTTTCACGGCTCAGCTGGTTGCAGGTTCTTTCTCTGTCCCTGCCCGTATGCATATCGTTGTAGATCACACACCCTCCTACACCTGTTGTGTTCCCATATTATTTCACAGATGTTATTCACCCACCTTTGGCTCCAGGCAGTGAATTCTCAGTTTTTTAATGTAAGAATAAAGTATATAACAGGAAATGAAAATTACCTTTCAGTCTCTTTAACAAACATGCAATACTGAATTAAGTAGTATGATATATGAATATAAAAGTACAGCATTGCACCATACTGTAATACAGAATTTCACCACAATTTAACTGCAGTCTTCTCCCTTGTATCATTTTTCACCTCACACCGTTGCTGTGTAACCTGTGGCCTCACTTTATTTCAGTGTGACTCTGCCTATGTGTGCCACTTGCTGCTTTGGTTCAGGCCTCCATCAGAAAGTCTGCTGTTTTAGTCAGTGTTAGAGCTAAATATCCGCTGTCACCTTCCTACCTCAGAGAATGAGGCCAGCTTAAAAGCTGCCGGACTGGCTATGTGATCCAGGTAGATGTTCACCAAGATAAAAATACACACGTAGAAATATATCTCCGGTGACATTAAACACGGTGATTCAGAAACTTCATTCATCACCGTGATAAAGTTGTACCCGATAGTTGCTTAACACGATACGGGCCCTTTCAGCAGCTTTTCTTCCTTTCCTACGCCTTTGGCTTATCTGCAGAAATGCGAGGAGGAAGAAGCACAAGGGGTGCAGCACAATAGAAGCAGAAGGCATGAGCTAAGACCCTGAGCCATGCAGGCCAGCCTGTTTGAGTTATTTCTCAGGAAGGTATTTACATGGAAACACGCGACAAACTCCATGCAGGTTCGATCTTAAGTGGGGACCTGGCGCAACAGTGGTGTCATAACCCTGTTAAAGCTAATGCACACTGTGTACTATAGTAACTACCAGCAATGATTCACTCTTTTACCCTTCGCAGCAGTGCAACACACACTCAGTAAAGGCAGTTTACTGTGACACCTTCAGGTGCGTGAGGAGAACATCCACAGAGCCTGAGCTGGATTCAAACCCACATCCACATGGAGAGCTCAGGAGCTGTGAGGCAGCAGCATCAGCACTTATACAGAGTACAGCAGTGCCTGCATAGAAATAGCTAGAATTATGTGAAGAACTTCAAATGTGTAGCTGTGTGATGTGCGATGTCATTTTTTGAACTGCAGGTTTTTGTGGGAAGAGACCAAACGTTAGTTCTGAGTCAGTAGAACTGAATACAACCCCCACCTCCATCCCGTCCCACCTCCAGCCGCTGCGCCGTACCACAGATTCTGCCCCTGCGAGCCTCTCATTATGCCTGCATTAGCAGCTGCTGAAAGCCCCGAAACCAAGGATAAGCCTTCATTGATATTCAAATGAAACCTCGGGTGACCTCCTTTCCCCCCAACAAACAGAAGCAAATGAATAAATGCTTTTTGTCTGATGGGAGGTTAGATTTCATACCGGCCTTGAGAATGAACAGGGTCTGGTGCAACAGTTTAAGCTGAGATTTAACCTTTTTATATGAGGACTGTGGAGTTGTATTAGTTTTTATATTATCATTTTCAGTCTTAGTAGACTCTTTAGTCTTCTGCTTGTTTTCATCTATTTGCTGTACATGAAGTGTGTTTCTGTGGAACAGCAACATCTGCCTGTTCAAAGTGTTGCTTTGTCTAACCTGGGAGGGGGTAGTAGGAGGAGAAGATGTCAAGACAGATCAAGGTTTATGTTTCTATCAGGAACTCTTCCATCAACACGCTAGGCCTGTGCTGGGAATACCTGCCGTCTTCTTTGAAATCAGAAAAAAATGAGATGTTCATAGTAATTCAAAGCTGCATGGGGTCCTGGAGAAAAAGCTGTTTTTCTTGAACCAAATGCCAAGTCAAGAAGCCCAATTGACGCTGTGGAGAGCGCTTGTCTTTCAGAGCTGCGTGCTAACAGTGTCCCATGGGTTGCAACAGTTGCCAAACCACCCCCCCCCCAGCCAAGCAGCGTTCTCCCTGTCAATGCAGGGGTCACCAAAACAACGGCAACCGAGCTTCACCATCTTCACAAAGTCAGACCTGTTTAATGGCACCATCGATTCTCATTTTACAAGCAATTCGCCGGTGAGCAATGCTGCCCGTGGAGTCATCAGGAATCTGAGAATAAACTGGTTCAGCATGCGGTTTCGAAAGCCGTTGCTGTACAATGTGCCCTTTATGTTGAGGACATTGCTGTTACATGGTGGTGACTGGTTCACAATTCTGCTCTGTGTCAATTTTAGAGGTATTTTTGTGCCAACCTGTGACTTTGATAAACACCTGTGGTGTGCATAGCTGTACAATAAACCACTCTGGAAAAAATCCAATTACAGTCACTTTATTAGGTACACAGGGCTACTACAGACTTGTGGGTGGAGAGAGTTTAGTGGTGTGGGGGAATTTTTCGACTTT
Organism: Heterotis niloticus; assembly: GCA_018136845.1. Classification (NCBI taxonomy): domain Eukaryota; kingdom Metazoa; phylum Chordata; class Actinopteri; order Osteoglossiformes; family Osteoglossidae; genus Heterotis; species Heterotis niloticus. The sequence continues at coordinate 2,134,869 of CM030903.1, forward strand.
TGAGATGGTTGCGTATCTTAATGAGCAAAAGGGTGCGTCACTGTCCTCTGTTGGGATGCTTGCCAATGAGTTCGCGCTAATGCATCAAACCATTTTAGGATTTTTAGTACCAAATGAACATATAATTTGAATACCACAGTGTACCAAAACATAGTTGCTTCATGGTCTTGGTCATGGTTCACAGTCATGTCTTCATGGTCAGTCTAACTTCTCAAAGTGATACCTCCAACAGGATAACATGCCAAGTCACAAAGCACACATTATCTCAGGATGGTTCTTCAAACACCACGGTGCCTTTACTTTACTTTAGTGGCCACAGTCTCCACATGTCCAGCCAGTAGAGCATCTCTGGGATGAGGTGGAATGTGTGCCAAAAAATCTACAGGAACTTTGTGAAGCCAGCATGTAACAAGATCCATGTGGGTTTGTTACTCAATCTGTGCTGGAGGCAAAAGAGCCTACTGCCCAGAACTAGATAGGTGTGCCTAATAAATTGGCTAGTGAGTTTAGCTTAGCAGTTAAAAGCATAGGTTTGTAACCAGCAAGGCTGCTAGTTCAAGTCCTAAAGTGGATTTTATTTTATTACACATCACTGAGGCATGGAAACCAGGTAAATTAACAGCATCGATTGGCAAGTCATGGACTCAGATCCTCATTCTTGCTTGATATTTACCCTGAATTACTACAGTAAATATTTCTCACAAGCATACTTAGGTAAATTATAGAATGTAATGTTAGTTTCTAAACCTCTCACATTGCAAGTTGTTTTAAATAAAGGTGTCAGTTAAACAAATAAACTCTTTAGCAAATATATGGGCCAAATAAAGACAACTTCCACACTTCGTGACATGGAGTTCTCCAGTCATATGTAGTTCCTCAAAACAAAGATGATGCGATAAAATGCAAGAACTGAGAAAGGTGGTTCGTATGGCTGGGTGCACTCTGAACACAGCAAACTGGGTAGGGCGAAGCTAGAATAAAGAGTTGACTGGGCGGCTGGTTTAGGAATGATGGGAATGCAGGGCAAACCAGAAATAACCACTGGGGAATCATTACAAAGCACATGGGCGGAAGTGTAAACACGTATTTTGGTTCTTCTTCCACAGCTGCGGGGATGTCTGAAATAACGCCTGGGCCACTGCAGAGGTGGCCTGCGTGTCACATTCTCTGTTATTCTCATCCACTTTTTATTTCTGTTCTGCTGAGCTCCTGTTGTGCTGTGTTCTTTCATTCAAATTGAATGAAATGTATAAATAAATATTGAACCCATAATGATATTGGTTATAAAATATGGCAGTCTCTTTCTAGGACCTTCTGCATGCCTGTCACTTGACTATGGCCTTCTGGCAGCGGTTATCTGTGTTCCATCCTGAATGCAGCCCCCTTCCTAGGCTGGCTCTCAGTGATTCCAGAATAGGCTCTGGACCATGGCCCTGGTCAGGTCAAACAGTTCCTGAGAATGGATTGATGGTCATTTTAGATGATCTTCATCTGAATCAGACTTAATAAAAGTGTCCTGGTTATTTTATTGCCTCTCCACTGTGTCTGAGGACCATCATATTACTGCTCCATATTGATGTTCGTACATCAGTCTAAGTAAAAACTTTACAACGTAACAGTGAAACACATTTGTTGTGCCAAAAAATGGAGTTTACTCACATTTCCTACTTTTCCCTTCAAACCTGGTGTTTTCTTTTACTCTCTTCCTGTTCAAGTGGCCCTGTGTTACTATTGATGTCTTCCTGTTATGTTCTCAAATTTGTTATCATCTCCCGAGAGATGCCTCGTGTTCGGCAAACACCACTTGGTTTACAGACTCATGGTACAATGCCAAGATCGATGTCTTTTTTGCAGAGTTCAAATAGTTTGTAGCTGCGTCCAAATTCATGTAGTGTAATGGTTAGTGAAGTTGACTCTGGGGTAGGTTAGGGGTTCAAATCCCACATCTGTCTGAGATACACTAGAGCAAGGTGTTTACCTTCATTTACTCCTGCAAAAATTACCCAGCTCTGTTAATGGGTAAAACACAGTAAGTAACTGAAGAAAACCACCAGCTTTGTGAGTGCATATCTATGTGAACTCCAACAACTGTCAAATTTGATCTTCAGCTCTTTTTAACTCTCTGATGAAACTGGACACGTAGCTCGTAAGTGCCATTTGTTTATAAGTCAGACAAGCGTGTTTTTTACAATGCTTGCAGCCTGAGAGATGAAGGACATTTATAGACAAGTTCCAGTCCACACTAAGGCTGTGGTATCTGTTCCAAGCCCTGCCCAGAACCTTCTTGGGTGCCAAAATCACAAGCAGCTTTTGTCTTTGGCTGCTTAGAAACGCGTGAGCCGAGAGGCATGGCGGCAGTCCCCAGGGGGATGCTTTGAAACGGATCTGCCCTTCAGCCAGGATGGCCTCCCTGTGTCACCACTGAACACACTGGGATGTTGGAGATGCCAAGCTGGGAAAGCTGTGTGTGTGGAAACGTGGCCCGTCCACTGCTTTCACCACTGATGACAGGTCTGCAGCAGTACGGCTTCTGTGCACAGCAGCTGTCATACACGTGTATATACATAAGAAGGGTAAACAAATGATTTGTAGAGGGAAATATGAATAAGTTGCCATATAATTGTTATGTCAATTCAGAAACAATAAATACAAATAAGGTAGGGGGGCTCTTACTAACCTGTACAAGAAATACTTGTTTATATAAATTATTTTATACTTGGTCTGCAGTGGGCTGGCATCCCAAACAAGGTATTGTGTCCTAGCCTGGTGCCCAGTGATTCTGGAACAGGATCCTGACCGCCATGACCCTGACCAGGATGAAGCGGTTAAGGATAATAGATATGGATGAATATTTTATACTTTTCTATATAAACCATATATGTACATTATACATTTTTTCTATAGACAGCACAATAGTGCACAGGTAACACTCTCAGTTCCTCTCAGTGTCCATAGAGCGTATATGTGCAAGCAAAGGCGTGCGTGTGTGTGTTTGTTTTTGTGTGTAAATATCATGTGTTGGATTTATGTCCTCTCCTGTGTGTTCCCTGTCTCATGCTCTACCCAATGAAAATTTTTTAAAAATTGATAGTGAACTTTATTTTAATTTGCACTTTTGGGGCAGCAAGGTGGTATAGTAGAGAGCACTGCAGCCTGACAGCACCCAAATGGTTCAGTCTGTGTGCCATTTGTATGTTCTCCCTGTGAGTTTCCTCACACAGTCCAAACACATGTGTTTCAGGTGCACTGATCACTCCAAATGTGTGAATGAATGTCTGTGGTGGACCATCCAGGGTGTAACTTTCTTTGCCACGAACCTGAAGAGGGCAAGTAAATGTTTTCTTTACACTTTTTTCCCCCCTTTTTTAATGTACAGCCCTTCACACACAAAGACCTAAGCACTGATATGAGGAGCTGCCCACCTGTTTGGGGTCAAGCGGCTCTGGAAACGTGTTGTTGGCTCCAAGTGGCCGACTGCTCACAGCAACACAATGGTCTGGCAGGACGGTTGAAAAAGCCTTGAATGGGAGGAAGGAGAAGAGCGTGGCGGCAGGAAGGCAATGAGGCCCAGAGGAAGCGCGATGGGCAACGTCACCCCGGCCCTCGGCCCACACATCTCACGATGCTCAGGGTGCGGGATGACTCAGACTTTGGCTGCTCTCTGCCCACCAGCTGCTGTGTGGAACAAAGGTTATGTTGTCGTCCTTGTGGTTTTTAATGATGTTATCGGTGGCAGAAATAGCCGCCACCTTCGTGCTTCAATGAACTCATTTGCTGTTTGCAAACCCAGTTTTCATTCCGAACAAAGCTTGTAGTTTATTTCAGGCTTTCGCTCTGGTTTCCATAAATGTTCCTTCGCTCCATTTTCTGCATAATTACAGTGAAGCGGCTGCAGCGGACTTTGTGCCCCAGGTTTCTTAGGTTTGTTATCTCCTTCAAATTTCAATTTTACTGTGGAACTGAATGCCTAGAGGTGGTCAAAGCGGCTGTCGTATTTCACATTTAGGTTTGCTTTTAATTTACATTGTAATTGCTATGTTCTGCTATTTCAGTCTTATTTATCGAATACCTCCCTATCATATATATAGAGGTGTATAAGAGTAACATGAAATGTATCCCTTTTTATATACTGCATAAAAAATAAATATATCTATTTTTATATTTCAATATATATCTCGTGGATTCTTTTAATGGTGTCTGTCTTTTTTAATGCTTGTCATTACTTTTTGAGCTTTTGTTATGATTCATTTTCTTTCACTGTAAAGTATTTTAAGCTGCAAACTTGTATGAAGGGTGCAATAAAAACAGCTATTATTATTATTATTATTATTATTATTATTATTATTATTATTATTATTATTACATGTAAAAACATCTTTGCATCTATCAGCTCATTGCTATGGAAGCAGAACAAAGTGTTCTGAGGTCTTTTGGTTGGGGCCCCAAGGGATGCTCAGTTTGGTTACAGTGAAAACAGCAACCGGGTCCCTACAGACCCTGACCATTGACTCTCTGACACATGAGCTGGAACAGGCATTACCATCTACAGTAAGTGCCTTTCGCTGAAGGATGCACAGGGCAGAGGGAGGAAATGGCCTCTGTGAGCAGGAAGAGGATTACATCGTGCCAGTCAGGGATTCAGGACAACGTGTGTGACTGAAAGATTCAAAAATGAGAAACATCAACATCTAGAGAAGAATGTGGCTTCCTTGCATTCTCCCATAGTTTGAAGACAACATTTGATGAACTAGAGTCTAAGGCTGGAGTCTGCCAGCTGCCCACCAACAACTAGACACAAACAAGTTACCTCAGCCCCAAATAAGAACTTTAACACCCCCAGCCTACAGATCAGCCTGAACAGAGATGCTAATTTTTTTATACAAGTCCAGACAGGGCCCTGTCACCACAGTGAGATGTCCACGATGGGGCACAACCACTGGTGAGCCCCACAGGTTTATCTTTGCCCCCTTATTTAGAGTGCAGACTTTTTGTTTTCCTTTCCTCAACTGCCAGCAATTTTATCCAAAAAATTAAAAATAAATGTCACCTTAGAAAGGGAAAATCTGTATTACAGTGCCATTCCTTGCTGTACTGTATTATTCTCTTCTCAACTGGAACCTTTTCTTGATGTTCTGTGTTACCTTGGTGCTTCATAAAAAAGTAAATTCAGAGTTGTTTGGGTGTTCATCTGAATCCAGCTCAGTCTATGTGAAATTTGCATGTTCTCCTCTCTTCTGTGTGGGTTTCCTCCAGTTGCTCTGGTTTCCGCCCACAGTCCATTTATGTGCTTCTGGTGAATTGGTTGCTCTGAATTAACAGTTGTGAGTGACTGTGAGATAGACTTGGTTTGCGGCCACCCTGCTACGAACTGCTTAGGTGCACTACTCCTAGCCTAGTGGTTCCGCTATGGAGACCCCACCCAGGACAGGCGAGTAACAAAAGTCAGCGAACTAAACTCAATTTGCTTTCATTGTTGAGAAAAGCAGTGACACACGGGACTGTGTTATTTTTCATCAGGTCTTCCCAAATGACAGCATGCACATAAAATTTCAGCTCCGACACAAACAGCTTCATCTAGAGGCACCTGTAGGAGAAAATGAGGAGTCGTGGTGCTGGGAAGGGTGACCGCAGTGTAACAGGAGCTCCATCGCAAAGCTGCACGAAGACAAATGGCAAAGGGCAAAAGACAGCAGCACAGTCAATTCGACACCCTGTGGCAAGCTGGGAAAACAGCTTAGAACTTTGCCTTTCTTGGTTGCACACATCAATAAATAAGACAAATTACAAGAGCACATTTCATTTGGATGAATAAACTGGTTGTGAGCTGCTTACTAAACAGCCTGGTTTAGGCCCACGAGAAAGAAACCAAAGAGCGGCTGGTAGACGTCGCCTGCATCAGCTGTATTTTTGGTTCTCACCATCTAATGAGTATGGAAAACAGCTTACCGTGGTGTTCGGTCGGGAAACAAAGTTCTGTGCTTATTGTGTCATAGTCAGTGAAACGTTATGTGAATTTTATAAGGAGAATTGTGGTGACGTATTTCATGAAGAGCAGCCTTCTTCCCTGACTGATCGCAGGAACTCCTTCTAAATGGAAGGTTAAAATATTCATGGAACATTTTGACAGCATCGGAGTATAATTTCCTGTGCGCACTATTAAGGCACATATTTAGATTCATGGACGTGGAGGATTCACTCCGCACAAGCTGGCAGTGATCGATTCAGACCCATCTGGCCACCGAAAAAGAAATCAAACTTGGCGAAACTCATCTAGAAGCAAGTTGGGAGTGAGAAGTGTAACTTTGGCCACTGTGCTGGATCACCTGTGCGGGTCAACACATGAAATGAGGGCGCGTTTCACTCACGGGGTTCTTGATATTCATCTCTGCCAGTAACGTGAAGCTCAGCCTCGTCTTCGTGTTCATCTTCAGTACCAGACTTAGTCCTGGAGTCTCTTCCTTCTAGAAGGACAATTGTCTGTCCCTGTAACTTCCTCCCCTCCGTGACAAGGTCTAGAGAAGACAACAGCACATAGACCGAAGGACTATTTACCATAGCATGATGCATGTAATAAAGTATTATTTTGAACAAATGTACAGCATACCTCAAACATCTCCGTCAGGATACCTCATACCTTGTTTGCTGACTTCATCACATCCTTTTTTTATTTTATATATGTGTTAAATAAGTCAATTATTATTAAATATTACTTATATATGAAATGATATAATTTTTATTTTCAAATATAAATGAATCCCGCCTCAAGTGGAACTTGGAAGTTTTTCCTGCAAAAATTGCCCAGTTGTACAAATGGATAAATCACTGTGAGCCACTTTGGAGAAACGTGCCACATTACATGTCACCGTGTGTGTGTTGAAGCCAAAGACTTTCTCAGAATATTCATGAAACGGCACCTTCCAGACTGTATGTTATCCTTACAGGGAACAGACGGCGAATGTCTGGCTGATTTTCTTGAACAGGAAAGGCCGTATGAAGGGATGAATAATTGTATGTGCAGTCAACACCAGAACCATTGACGCCCCTCGATGAAACCGAGCGGCATTAACTAATAAAATAAACAGTACATACGCCGTACTTTGGGCTCAGACATGTGGGGAAGCCATATGCTTTTATTCTAACACGATCATTTCTCAAACCCAAAACACTTTGCTGAGCGGCACAGTTTTTTTCTTCCAAAAACACGGGTTTCAACCTTATGAGCACCCCTCATATTAATATTTGGTGATGCTTCCCCTGGAGAGGATAACAGCTTGTTTATTTTACACATTGACTTCATGAAGGGGGCCAAAAATTCCCGAGTTTACTAAATTTTAGCATAAGTACAAACCCACCACCGCAAGCTGTCTTGCATAAATAAGTGAAAACCCTAAAAGTAAGGATGTCTCCTGCCTTATGTTCGGGAGGGGGACTGGGGCGGCTGACGGGAATCTCCGCCGCACATAGATCCCTCAGTTCTTGAGCTACGTGCGTGATACGAGGAGATGTTTTGACTCGGACCCCAAACAAGCACGATGTTATCGCTTCGCTGCTTTGCTCTCAGGTGAATTAAAATCCCTGCTAAAAACCTGCCAGCACACCCGTGAACATTCACGGCAGCAACATTTTAGGGTGCGTTCGCGAACAGTCGTACGACAGACGTCCGGGTTGTCCCGTCCCAGTCCGCGTGGGGTAAGCAGCAGAAACGGACGCGTAGCCAAGCCACACGACCTGCTGCTCCCTGCCTCTCGGCCCGTTTCGCTCGTCCGTGGCGGCGCCCCCCGCCGACCGACAGCTGTTTATAGTGAGGCTGACCCGCCGAACTACGCACCGTTTTCCGCTTCCCGAGATAACTGTAATCTTAGCCTTAGCTCACGTAGAGGTGTAATTGTGCAGCCTATTCTTTAAGCCTGTGTTCCTGTGTAATATGCACCTCTGCGTGTGAAGGGCTTTTAAGTACGGGGATGTCTGAGTTGTGTGACCATTACCGCACATTCCCTCATCGCCCTGAGAATTTGTTTCGGGGGAAAACGGTCGTGTGTTTGGCCCTCAGAGCGCCGTGTTTTGCACTTCTGTTTCGCGTCGCATGTCCCATGTTCACTCCGCTGACGTTTCCCCTTACCTTTTGTGTTAATCTTAAACAAACAAAACTAGCGTCAGCGTTAAAGTTTTAAATAAAACACGTCAAATAGCTGTACAACGTGAACAAATGATGGGTGTAACATGAATATGAAATGCCCCAAAAATAAGATGACTACGCTGTAAGCGCCCATCCCCTGCCAACGGAAACGCTTCTGTCTCCCTCGCATCAGACCCAGAGTTACATACAGTATGCACTGAGGCTATTAATGTACGCAAGGAGTCAAGCCTTTTCGTGTGACATTTAGCATGCTGTTCATATGCATGCATTACCGCACGCTTTGGTGCAGGACCAGAAGCACCACGCACAAAAAAAAAAAAAAAAAGGAATAATCCATTGATCCATTAACTGTTAAAATAAACTGAAAAGGAAAAAAAAAACTGAAAAAAAAACAATACGTGAAATAACAGAGCAAATGGAAAAGACCATACAGAAAATAATCATTGTATTAATAAATCCTTGTATGAATACATACAATGGCCATTGCAGAAGTTTGTATACAAAATGGTAGAAAACGACAAAGAACTGAACCCTCATGACCTAAGACGTATTTAGCATTGTCGCAATGTGAGAAAAAAGATAGAAGAAAAGGTTTACAGTTTGAAAAAAAAATCACTCGTGTTTTATATTTAGGTGATCTTCTGCAAACAAATCTACGGCATCCTTAATTTTCTTGGATTGCTGGTAAGAAAGGAGCAGGGAAGGAGCTTCAGACAGAGTGAGATGTTTAAAGCGGGTGCAAACTTTGCACAGCTTGAGGTTTTCCCGCTATGGAGCGGTTGCTGATGGTGAGATGTTGGTGGGTTAAAATGTGGAGCTCTGCCAAGGATGTGGTCACGTGTTCAGACCCCTGCAAAATGCTCAAGGTTAAAATCACAAACAGAGGAGAAGATGGACTGTGGGAAGCAAGACTGCTGTTCTGGTCCAGCGATGAAGAACGTATCTGAAAGAAACATGCGTGCGAGATACACGAGACAGCCCGGGTTCGACGGGTGGCCAGGTGGGGAGAAGTAGCTGGTGGAATTCCTTTTCCCATAACTACTAAATAACAGTGACCAAATAAAATAATATATAGAATGCCTATACCTTAATAATAATAGAATGCCTCTACCTTAAGCAAACAAACATCTAATGAATTTTAAACAGTAACAGCTCAGAACATAGCTAAAATATTTAACATAAAGCTCTGAAATTCTCTTGATCCAGGAGCACTCAAAGATCAAACAGCATTCCGTCAGGCTTCTCCCTCACGCCAAAAGAGAAGAAGATCCCTCTTGATTCTGTCTTCTAAAGTATTAATCTTTCCAGTAGGCCGCACTTGATGCTCATGTACTCCAAACACCAGGTATGACTGTGAGATGATGCTTGTATGTCCATCATTATTTAAAATATTAAAATGGTTCCATATACATGTGAAGCAGCTCAGCATTTCATATCTCTGTGTGGGACATTAAGAAGATGGTTATCTTCTAGACCTCTGTCATCTTGCTTGCTTTAATGCAACAGAAAGCATCAACTAAACTGTCCACCTCAGTGAGAAAAATCCTTCAGGACCACAGCCTAGATGATATAAATGTTCAATTTTGTTTTAAGTTTCCATTTTAGAGGTTGATTTACTATGAAGGACTGGCCTAGACTTGTCGTATGAGACATGCTGCCCACAATGCAGACGATGGCTTTACTCACACCACTATCGGCAAGAAAAGAAGGAAAACCTGACAAGTGCTGTAGGACTGGAGAACAACATCTGAGCAAACAAGATATTCTGGTTTTTTTGACCCTGCTCTTCAGGAGAAGCTGAAGCCCACATGTCAGCGCTCAGGTATTTCAGGTGCTTCATGCTGTACTTTTTGCATGCATCTAAACACAGAATGGAACAAAACCTTTTTCCAGAATGTTCCTTATTTTCTTTGCGTGCTTCTTTTTTCATCCTACATTTTTGTGGCACTGACAATGGAAAATTCTTGCCAAAGTTTTATGACGACTTTTTAAAATGTCGTTTGACTTTTGAGTTCATTTAACAGACACTTTTCTCCAACATATAATGCAGAGGAAGCAAAGTGCATCCCACAACTCACAGAGGACACAGACACAATACTGACACACTGAGACGTCATCGTAACGCAGGTAAATTTTGGAAGATTTGCTCAACTTCTTGGAACTTCTAAAAACTTTTTCTGTTGTGCAACCTTTTTCACTTACATGCTTACATTGAAGGACTCACAGAGTTTGCTGTTAGGGCCAAGACAAAGAGCTGATTTTAGAGCTCTGAGGCTTTAGATTTTTTACCCCTTGTGAGGGAAATTGCATCATATTTTTATTTACCTAAAAGCAGAACAGATGAGGTCACAGAAACATAGATGCCATGAAACTGCACATTCACGTCGACAGCATGCAAGTGACAGAGAACAAAAGAAAAAAGGTTACAGTATTTAGCAGATGTCTAAGAAGTTCCAAGAAGGTGAGAAAATCTTCCAAAATTTACTTTTTGGAAGTTTTGGTGCAGATTCAATATTTGTTCGCGATGCAGTAAAGTGCACGTTTTAGTCCAGCAAGACTCTCTTCATATTAATACTGCCAAATACATAAGAATTTCTTACCCATTAGTTAAGCATCTTCTTGCCCATTACTTATTTGTTTACTATCTCCAGGCATCTATTTATTTTCCTGTTTATTTATCCACATTATTTACTTCTGTTGTCTGTGTTTTTTGTGTTTGTTTAGTTTGCCTTGCTCTGTGGTCCTGGAGAAACTACATTTTACTCTCACTGTGCATCTGTATAAGTGCACGACAACAGTGTGACCCTCGAACCTTAAATAAACATTCCCTCTGTGCATTTATGAAGGATAAAATTTGGACCGCGGTTTAACAGCTATTTGCGCAGAACGGAACAAGTCAAATGTCTCCTTCCCGATTTCTTTGATATCAGACGACGAATAACAAGGCCTCCGTGAGTCGAAAATGGCCCGACAGCACCAACCACCTGTGGCTAAACAGTCTACTATGGCACACCTGCCCAATTCCAAGGTGCAAACGCAAAGGGCAGCTGATCTGCAAACAACGCTGTGTTCTGAATGGTTTTTATTTATTTATTTTTTTGTAATGGCAGGTTACGAAACTAACGTTCATAATTTCCTTTTGGAAACAGGTATGTTTAAATCTCAGGTTGTGCCTCAGTCTTACGTGTGTTTGCTTTGTGGGAGAAGGTGAAATTAGCAGTGAAGCTGTTTTCACAAAAGGAGAAATCGTTGAAAGTCCTTGAGTCGTTGCTCTAAGTCAATTACCGAGGAGCGCTTTGTTAATCCCATCACCCCGCCGCCCTCCATCGCCGCTGAGATGCCAAAGTGGTTTATTTTGGGCTGAGCACCTGGCAGACACGCGCGTCTGTTTGCAGGGGCCGCTTCCGCCGCTCGGCGCTCCATTCTGCCAATTACGGATTCATTTCCTGTTTGGGCTGGAGCTTCTCGGAGTCAAACACTCGGGACGGGACGCAAACAATTCAATCTGCTCCGATCGAAGCTCTCGCTCCCACTTCCTGTGCGGCGTGACCGTGTTTCTGGCTCAAAGTGGGACGAGTTCTGCTCTGCCAGCCAGGGGGAGAAGCGCTGCCTTCTCGTTTTCACTCCGCTGCCTCAGCATCTTGCATGAAAACGTCATGGAAACCTTTCACACGCTGGTTCTGGTAGGAGGCGCAGAGCAGCAGAATGAAGGGAGCGGAATGGTGGTTGTGGTTGTGTCCTGCAGAAGGATAGTCAGCAGCTCCAGTAAAGTGGCTTTCTTTCTGAATGAGAATGACTGTAAATCCATTCTTCCATCTTCCTTAACCACTTACTCTGTCCGGGTCAGCCGGTCCAATATCTACGCAGAATTACTGAGCTATGAAACTACACCCTAGCTGGGACACCAGTCACACGCAGCCATGGCCACAGTCTCACACATACATATGCCATGGGCAATTTAGGGAGACCAATGAACCTGAAACACATGGCCTGTGGGAGGAATGAGCAGCAGGTGGAGGAAACCCACACAGACACAGGGAGAGCATGCAAGCTCCACAAAGACCGAGCCGGATTTGAACCAACATCCAAACAGCCCAGGTGCAACTATTAACCCAATGCACCACCATGTCGCCTCTAATGCAGACTGAAGGTTTTGAGGGAATTTAAAACCAGTAGTTCTAGTTGTCGGTTCTGCATTAACTTACAAAGATGCAGCTTCAATTTTAAATATTTTCTGCAGACAAGAACAGTGGGAAAATAGTTTGACTCGGGAGGATTCAGGCAAAAAATTAAAATTTTCAGTCCGACAGCATCACATTACTTACCGTGTTTTACCTTTTGGAGTATCCTATGAATTTTGCAAGTTTTGTAAAATATATATACAAAACAGTTGCATAAAAAGTGCAGGATTGGATTTTATTGTTATTATTATTATTATTATTATTAATATTAACCTGGGTGTTTGGACTGTAAGAGAGTGGCCTCAACCACTACACCAACTGCTGTCAGCCTTTTACATGTAAGAACATGTAGTTGCGAGGCTCTATTTTCTCTAAAATGTATAATAAATTAATATTTTTAGCTGCTTTCTATCCTTTGTGCAAAAATACAATATCTCTCAGTAGAAAGCATGGACTTGTCTTTTCCCTGCAAAATGAAGACAGCTCTGCCTACACTTTACTCCGCTAAAGCACAGATGAACGTGGGTTCGAATGCCAAAACCCTGAAGAACTCAACTAATAGGCAAACATTTTCAAGAAAGAGGAAGCGAAGCTCCACATCGAAAGGGAGAATTGCCTAAACCAGTTTCGGTTAATGAACGAATAAACCTTTGAAGAAAGCACGAGGGCACATTTGGCCGTAAGAAGGGTCTCGACCCTTATTCGTTTTCTCTGGGAGTTTCCGTGCAGAAGCGGCTTTGACCGACCCGGATTCTCTTGTGCCGCCGAGTGTTTTCTGCCGCGCCACTAACCAGCGACAGACCAAGCGCCGTGCAGGAAAACAAATAATTTAACTCGGTAAATATTTCATCAGTTAGTAGGAGAGCCAATTAAGGGCTGCTTTTCAAAGACGGAGATTCATATTCATATAAGAGCAAACGTGCGAGCGGTTAATTCCTTTGATATCGACGTGGGGCTTCGGGGAGCTGGAGAGAGGAATACAAACACGCTGCAGAAGAGCCCTTAATGGCGGGCAATTACAGCGCAAATATATATTCTCTCTCGGGGTAGAAGCTGCGGCCTCTGGGGTGCCTCCCTGTCGGTGAAAGAACCAGGCAGCTGGGCAAGGAATGGGGAGCGGTTTTGCTGCGCACCCAACTCCACGGGAGGCTGCTGCTTCTCTGGGGGCCGTGAAGCCTTTGATACAGCGACACCACCACCTCCTGGTCCTGGGTGTCTCCATCTGGCAGACCGAAAGGAACTCCAAAAGTCTTGCGGACTCCAGGCATCTGCTGCGACCGTTCCCAGGGGTGGGGAGCCAAGAGGAGGCCACATTGCTCTCATACCCCTGCCCCTCCTATCCCTTCTCCATGGGCCTAGAATAGAATGGGCAGTTGAGAAACACACCCCCCCCCCCCCACTTAGAGACACGCTGCAATTTTGCCCCTTGGTCCCTGTGGGGAGTACCGCTATGCTCCTTCGGGGCCTGTGAAGAAACTCTTCTTCCACGAACGCAGATGAAAGGTGCGCATTTGTATTTGACTGGTAGCATCGCCTCCTGCTGATCAGGTCCACCAGGAGATACCCGAGAGGCGTGTTTCTTCTCCCCCTTTTAAGTTTCACTTGAGGAGCTTCTTCCTGAGATGACAGACATGGAAGTGGGACCGTTTTGTCCCTTTCATCTTTCGGTACAATACATTCCCACTTCTCAATGTGGTACTTTTGTGGTACTTTTGAGTGAAAGAAGTTGCTGCAGTGGGTGGCACTGTGGTGCGGGTGTAGAGCTCACAGCTCCAAGGCTTCACATTCAAATTTGGCTACGAATTTCTCTGTGGCTTTTCTTCCTGGTGTTACTGCTTCTTTCCAGTGACACATGAATTGGTGAAGCTGGATTTTGTAGTGTATGAATGAACTATAAAGACCCCCATGAGATTAGCCAGACCACCGTGACCCTATTGGATATCCAGTTTCAGATTAAAGGAAATTGTTGCAATGTTGGTTAGTTTTTTTGCAGTTTTTTTGGGATACTTACAAGTCAGTTCACATCCACAGGGGAGATTAGTGATTTGCTTATTGTTCCATGGAAATACTGTGTTATAACCCCTTTTACCATAGTAGCGTGACCGGAAATAGCCTCTCGGTCAGTTTTGGAGTGGTTTGAACTGCCATTCTGCGCCATGGAGTTGTTTTTCATGAATATTTATTAACCTGTATTAATATTTGGTTTTTAAACCTGCATGAAGGAGTGGTCAGCAACTTATGACAAATAGGGATAAATGTCCAGCACAGTCTCAGGGTTTAAATCTCCTCTAAGATACAGTCAGAATGGCTATTTTTTTCCATTAAATGAACTTTTTAAACAGCTGTCTTTTGTTTTGATAGACATCAAAATTGTGACTTTGGAAACACTTCTATCCTTATTCCTACTAGCATGAGTTTTCCATGTGTGACATTTCCAGATAAATGGAGAAAAATGTTGAACATTAGTGAACACTTTTTTTTTCCTGTTTCCTGTCCTTTCTTTTCACTCACACTGCGCTGCACTGCCCCCGCGTGGTCAAACGCACTGCACCTCATAAAAAAAAATCAGGGTAAAAACACAGTAACTTCTACTTGTAAATCATCGATTCTCTCTTATGAACTGAAGAATGTTATGTATTATGTTTAATTCACTGCTGTAATATTTCGTCACGTTGCAGCCTCTGCTGGCCACACAAATGTGTTTTCTCCCAACATTCTTTCAGGAAAGTAAGACATTGCAGCTGCATTATAGCACGCTTGCATTGCTTTTACATTTACCGAAGAGTCGAAAAATAATAAATCATGTCAAATCTTACATGCTATTGCATTAAGACTAACTTGCATATAGTGTGAGAACTTACAATACCATAAAATAACAAACCATACATGAGAAAATATTTTCCCCACATGTCACTGCTAACAATTTTTACCTGAGCAATTTTTTTTGCCATTCTGTCCTATTTATGTGACTACAATTTTAAAACAAAATACAGTTTGTCACAGAGAATGTACATCGCTGCTGTTTTTATGTGTTAACAACAGCAAAAAATTTTTAAAAAAACAAGTAAGGTGAACTCCACTTCCATATCTGGCTGAAGCTGAACTTTTAAGGTTCCTGTGTTTTTTCGTTTAACGTAAATGTATCCCATTTAGTGAGAAACTCCAAAGTTATAACAAAGTCCTGCTAAAGTTGTTCATTTGGATTTAAAACACTGATTCTTTGCTGCGTTCTCATACAATACTACATAATTAGAACTGTCTTTTTGTTAAATTCAAAATGTACATATGTTTAGAAGGTAGTTGTATGAATACTAACAGACTGAAGTTTTCTGTCAGCAGAATTTCATTTAATGTGGCCTAACAAAGTGTGTATATATACAGTAAAATTAATAATGGCAAGGTTCACTTGTATAACCTACCCCGATCGGCCACAACATTAAAACCAGCTGACCAATATTGTGTGGGTTCCCCTCATGCTGCCAAAACAGTTCTGACCTGTCAACCTATGGACTCCACAAGACCTCTGAAGGTGTCCTGTGGTATCCGGTACCAAAACATTGGCAGCAGATCCTTTAAGTCCTGCAAGTTGCGAGCTGGGGCCTAAATGGATCAGACTTGTTTTTACATTACATCCCACAGATACTTGATTGGACTGAGATCTGGGGAATTTGGTGGTCAAGACAACACCTTGAACTCTTTGTCATGTTCCTCAAACCATTCCTGGACCATTTTTGCAGTGTGGTAGGCCCACTGCCATCAGGGAATACCGTTGCCATGAGGGGGTGCACATGGTATCCAGGAATGTTTAGGTCGGTGGTACCTAGGAGGTAACATCCACATGAATGCCAGGACCCAAGGTTTCCCAGCAGAACTTTGCCCAGAGCATTACGCTGTCTCCATTGGCTTGCCTTCTTCCCATAGTGCTTCCTGCTCCCGTCTCTTCCCCAAGTAACCCAACCATCCATACAATCTAAAAGAATACGTGATTCATCAGACCAGGCCACCTTCTTCCATTGGTCCATGGTCCAGTTCTGATGCTCAAGTGCCCATTGTGGCCACTTTTGGTGGTGGACATTCCGACCAGTCTGCAGCAACGCAGCCCATATTCAGCAAGATGCGATGCACTGTGTGTTCTGACCCATTTCTATCATGGCCAGCATTAAGGTTTTCAGCAATTTGTGCTACAGTAGCTCTTGTGTGGGATCGAACCAGATGGGCATCAGTGAGCCTTGGACGTCCATGACTCTGTTGTCAGTTCACCTGTTGTCCTTCCTTGGACCACTTTTGGTACTTTAGGTACTAACCACTGCATACCGGGAACACCCCACAACCCCACGAGACATGTCATTTTGGAAATGCTCTGACCCAGCAGCGTAGCCGTCACAATTTGGCCCTTGTCAAAGTTGCTTAAATCCTCACGCGTGCCCATTTTTTCCTGCTTCCAACGCATCAACTTCAACAGCTGACTGCTGCCTAATATCTCCCCCACCCCTTGACAGGTGCCATTGTAAAAAGACAACAAATGTTATTCACTTCACCCGTCAATGGTTTTAATGTTGTGGCTATTCAGTGTATATACAGCAGCAGCCACTCTTCACTGCCAAAAAGTAGAGAATGTGTTTATAATTATCTTTGTAAGTGTGTGTGTGTTGTGAGAGAGAGGCAGAGAGCAAGAGAGAGGGAAAGGAAGACGGAAATATACAAATCCTGAGGGGGTGTGTTGTGCACCTGTTCAGGACACACACAAAGCCCTTGATAACCCATCTTACTGACTAAAAACCTTCCTTCTTCAACGTTTGACCGTCTGCAATTCTGCTAATATATCGGGTTGTAAGGTTACATAGGCTTATAATTTTGTCTTTTTCACTATGAAAACAGGACAGTTCATGTGAAGCTCTACCTTGAGAGACAGTGTACAGTATGAGGGTTTCAGACTCATAACAACCACAAAGTGCTAATAAAGGGACTAGCACTCCAAAGGGGATCCAACACCCTAACCTTCATTCCTATCCTATCCTGACCTGTTAACACCATGGCAGCCCCACAGTCAGACCTACAGCAAACCTATCTGGCCACTATGCAATGGTTTTGCACAACATAAACTGATCAGTGCCATCAAAGTTAGGCAACTACACACACAAACCTATTTATTCAAAGATGTACAAGTGGACGCAAAGCGTTCTCTTATCAGAGGCCACAGCTCTCTTTGAATAGTACTGCCCCTTATGTGGGTCCTGCACCACGCATCTGATACGATTACAAACAAAAGCACGCTGACAAAAGTCTGGATAATTATTTTATATGCTTTCATCTGTTTTTTCAAAACCCAGAATTCCACCCATAGATGTTCTCTTTCTTTTTAAAAGTCCCCCGCAAACAAGAGTTTCCAGTCGCATCCTTACAGCCCTGGAACCGGAGGCGGTGCAGGGTCCTGAGGGAGTGTTTCCCGGTTCCGCCAGCAGAGGGAGCCGCTGCCTCTCAGCAGGAAATAACGGGCCGTTTGATACTTTGCTGCAGTTAAAAACGAATGTTGAGGAGGTTCGTTTGTTAAATGGGCTGAGAATCACAACAAAAATACTTCACGCAACACTCAGAAAAGATAAACATAACACATCGGAGATTTATGTGAAGGAACTTTGCTTAAATATTCATAATCTTTCAGCTCATTCCGCATTGCCGCTCCTACGTGACGAATCTTAATATTTGTTAAGCAGACATTTTAGATGACACATTCATTTATGTAACATAACTTTATATTGTTAATTTTTTTTTGGTCAGGCTTTTATTACGGGTATAGCCTGATGTATAAGAAATACATCTTGGTGAAAGGACTCAAGTTGTTATTTAATAATTATATCTTCGAAATAAGTTTTAATGGCCAGAAAAACAGACCAAGGACCGATGGGAATGAATAAGTGACATTAATTTTATGCTGTTGTAATACATAATGAAACTTTGTAATATTCCTGTATGTGTTTCGTGTATACGTTACGAAAAACGTCGATCCGCGTATGAAACGGCAAAAAAAACCCCACAAAAGCTCAGCGCCTGACTGCGGCATTTCAACGCGTCCCCTTTAAATCCTGCCGAGACGCAGCTAAAAAAGCTTGTTTTTCCTCTTCATTTTCTTTATTACTTTATTTATTTATTTTTTTAATTCTTTCGGCGACACTTCGGGGCTCACGCAAGAGCGGCGGCGGCGGCGGCGACGACGACGACGACACTCGAGCCTCGGCGGGCGGGCGGGCAGGCGCGCGCTTGGTACGCGGGCGCGCGCGCACCTGCTTTGTATGCACGCTCACAGTCGCGCGCCGGGCCGCCGCCATCCGCGAGCCGCGCGTGATTAATTAACATCCAGTTCGTAACCTCCAAATTAGCGTCGGAGCGCGCGGGCTAATGAGCTCACTGAGAAGCGGGAGGTTACAATAACACGCGCGCGCGGCCGACTGTATCCAAACCGTGCGCTGTGTATTTATGGATTGTTTGTAGTCCGCCCAAAAAAGTTGTTTTTAACACTTACAACTTATATTTACGATCATTAAACTCAGGTGAACTCCAGCTGAAATAAACGGTCCGCGCCCTGTATTTCTTTACACTGAACGTACACAGGCAGACAGGCGTCAGGTAACTTAAAAAAACAAAAAACAAAATTAGAATAATAATCGTCATCCTTCCAAGTTGCTCGCTGCTGTTACGAAAATGACATTTTTCCTTTTACAAGACCGCTACCATTTTGAGGTGTGAAGCACTTTCGTGCCCTCTTTTTACCGAATGGATTTACAAACAGTTTATACGTTACTGCTCGAAACCAGTAAGTGTGTGTTAGAAATTGATTTTTTTTTTTTAAATGTCATTTGAAAAGTTGCGGGACCGTAAGTGGGGTCAATGTGTGGTCGCGACGGGGCCATGACAGTTGCTGTGGCGCATTAAATGGCCCCGCTGTGGTAAAAGTGCTTTTGTAAGGAAAGGACGCGAGGTGTTAAGAGTTTATGAAATTCTAATACTGTGTGTAATCGTTTACGTACAAAAATGGAACAAGATGTGAATGCGGTGTTATTTTCAGATATTAGTACAGTATACTGTCGTAATAAATACTGTACAAAGGCGACCATGACGGTGCTCTATGTTTCTTGAGATTTAAATATAAAACATAACTTGACCGAACATCCGTCCGCGGTGATCCGGATTTCGCCGTAATTCATGTGCAGTACAGTAGTACTTGTTACCCCGTTTACCTCTTCGTGGGCTGCTAGGTGGCCGCTGGAAACTTCTGGATTTTCGGGCCCGGGAGAATCTCACAAACAAAAAAAAAAAAAAAAAAAAATTACGATTAATTCGGGCGGAACGCGACGTCAGCTCTCGGACTAAACGCACCGTTAGCTTCCAGGTGAGCTACGGTGACGAACTTCGCAGGTAAGCCGTCGCCGGCCTTTATGTGTCACCACCTGGGCTCCGCAACAGGCCGTAGCGACATTACTAAAATGACAATATCGTGTTTTCTTCACATACGAGCCAGGGAGCGCAAGGCCTCGTCCCGCCGTCCCTCACCGACGCACCGCTGCGGGGTCAGAAAATTCCCGCCGCCGCCGCGTCCCGAGAACGCGCGGCGCGAGTGATGCTATATTTATAAGGCAGTATTTATAAACACATTTGCATATTTCAAGATGAAAAAGTTGTTTGAATTGGGGGGCCATTTGCATTTGGTGAAACATATGGCGGAGCCGCGGAAGCCATGGGCCATGCCTTCATTAACCGAGCTCCGTTTCATCAGCGCCTCGCGCTCCCTCGCGCCGCCCGCGCGCTCCCGCTGCGCCTCCCCGCGGCGCCGCCTTCTGTCCCCAAGGTTTCGGTGACAGGGGACAATATGTCCCCAAGGTGAGAATCCGGGGGTGGGGGGGGGGGGGGCCTCGACGGAGTTCAAATGATTATTTAATCAGGCTCGCAGAGACGGGGAAAGAGAGGTACAAAGCGGCGCTTACTTCCATTTATTAGCGGCGAGGGGGCTTCGTTTCGGGCGCGGGACCACGTCCAGCCTCGGCTGTTTCTCGGGCTCCCTCCGGGCGTGAACAATGGCGGGCCGGAGCCGCGTTCGCTTCAGCCCGGCGCTGTAAACGCGGGGAAAGGAAAACAAGTTGCTTTTTGGGGCGTCCAAGTTTGGGCTGAGGCGGCGCGCGCCGCACACGCACTCCGCAGAAGCTAATTCAAGTTTTGGCGGGCGCTGCTATAAATCATTTTTGGTTGTTGATGCCTTTCTGCCGCCGTGTATTTCTGACAACCGCGTATGAATTGCCGTTGCTCCTGGCACTGACATGATGAGAAATATAACAGTGGCAGCGTTAAACCAATAACTGTCTTTTGTGACTTACTTTGTTTACGTTGTAGTATTATGTATGTACCGAGGACATTGCTGCGTGGTTCTGTGGGGGGGGGGGGGGCGCGGAGAAGTTTCTGCCAAGTGTTCCAGCATGTTTTCGTTGAGGGTCCCCCACAAGTTTTTAAAATTCCATATCAGTCATACATACAGAAAGATTTGTGATCCTGCCAGTTGTACCAAAAGAGTCTGGAGTTTTTGTTGCGTGAGCTCAAAAGAAATTTCAGACTTGCCTGAAAGCCGGCATCCCTACGTCTCTTCCCGGGTGCCCGTCGGCTCGCGGTGAGCCGGGACACGGGAGCGCACCCGGGCGGTTTGTTGGGGCCCGTTCGCGCCTATGTGGCCGCCGGAGCCCCGGCCGGGACGGTAACTCGGTCCCGCGGAGCGACGGGCGACTCGAACGGAGCGGGCCGACGAAAGCGGCTTCTCGGCTGTGTGCGCAGTCGACTCTAAATACTGGTTTAATTAATTTGCTCTTAAATGATAATGATTTCAGCTGAGCCAATAAATAGACATTTTCGCCGGTTCTTCGCCAAGATAACCCTAATATTTTTTTCCTGCCATTTAGTCTGAGCCGAAAATGGGGGCATGCAGGATAGGTAGCTTTACTAAGCCGCGTGTCTGCGCGTTCCAGCCGGGAGATGCATCCAGGCCTTTAATAAGTAATGATCGCCGAAGATCAGAGGAACCCAACACTACAGCAAAACAAGTTAAGCGCAAGCTTTGATAATGACTGTTAATAATTCAATATGTGTAATTATCCCTTTACAGGAAACCACAACGGTGGCAGGATGCTCTGGGAATGGAGGCAATTAGCGGAGGAGCGGGGTCACCGTCTCAGCCTCCGAGCGGTCCCGCCAGCGTCCGGGATTCCGGTCAAAGGTTTCGCCGTCGAGGACGAGCCGCCGTCGCACGAGCGTATCCCCTTCTGACATATAGCAGGAGATTCTGTTGCGTTTTGGATTATTCCAGCTACGGCTCTTGATGGTAATACGATGCTGGTAAGCAGCGTGACAAAAATGAACTCGGGCGACTACGACCGGGTGAGAATACAGCGCGACCGGACTGCCGGTCGGGTACCGAGCAACGTAAGCGATCGTCACGGCGTCGACTTCACCGTGTTGCTTCTGTAGCCCCGGACGAGCGCGAGCCTGGCTTTCGTGTTTCTTGTCGTCCTTGCGATGCCCTCCTCCCACTAGCGTCAGCATCGTCTTGCAGCGTGGGAGGCAGCAGCTTCCCAGGATTCGTAGTAATAAACGGACACAATGTCTAATTGGGCCATTTTCTATGTCCTTAATTGAATTTGAGAAGCTGCAGAATATCTGGGCACCAGAGTCAGCCTTTCGCAAGTTGCTTTCGTTATTCCTTCGTAGCAGAAGGCGTTCGGATGTTTTCTGCCGATGCTGCTGGTGCGAGCGGGGGGCGGGGGGCATCGATGCCGAAAACGGAACGCCGGACCGGGTAATCGGCCACCTTTGCTCCTTT
The DNA here is from genome assembly GCA_018136845.1 of Heterotis niloticus. Taxonomy (NCBI): domain Eukaryota; kingdom Metazoa; phylum Chordata; class Actinopteri; order Osteoglossiformes; family Osteoglossidae; genus Heterotis; species Heterotis niloticus. The sequence continues at coordinate 2,157,043 of CM030903.1, forward strand.
TGCGTACGGAGCTAATTTGATCATGAGGAAACGCGGGGAGGGTTGGCTGTGGGGGAACGAGGGCCAGAAATGTAAATAGTTTCACACACAAGAAGAAGAAATCACTATTATTCCCCCATTGAAGGGCCGAGTGGTGCGGCTGAATTGACGGGGATTACGGGCACTCGTTCCAGCGCGGGACGGCGGAGCCACGACTGGGCCCGGGGCAGTATTATCTTCTCTGGAGCTGCTAGCAGCAAGATCACAATTGCGCCGAAAGCCTATGAACCGTAATTGCCAGATGGCGAATATTTTCTCTCCCTTTCAAAGGCGCATTAATTGCAGTGCTGCCCCGGGGGCTGAGTCGGGCTGATCAGTATGATAGCAGCTCCTGACCCTGATTAGCCTCCCGGTCTCCCCCTGCTGAAAGGGGCTCTGGGTATTCACCCAATCATTTTGCCCTATCGAGCCACCTGGGCACCAGCGCTGCTGGCGCTGGCGACCGAGGCGGCGGTGGTGGCTGAGGTGCTTCAGCACTCCACGGACCCCCCTCCCAGCCCCAGAACCACCACCCCTCCTTCAACCCCCCCCCCTCCGCAGCTCCTCGTTTACATATCTCCCAAAGATGTAATTGAATTAAATAAAGCGTCTTGAGGGCAGCTGCGACAGCTGCTGTTTGTGGCATGTCAAAAGCGCCGCCACTTTAAGAGCACTTACATATGCTCCAAATTAGCAGGTCAGATAGGCGGCGCGCTTGATGACAGTGCGCCGGCGACAGCCTCACAAGGGCCCCGCAGCTGTGGGCAATTCACTGTGAAAGGGGTTTATCAGGGCCTGATTATACTGGGGGGCTGGGGGTGGGCAGGCTGGGAGGTGGCGGGGGGGGCACACAGGTCACCGAGGGAATCAAGGGCCATTAACTGTCCCGTTGACCCTACGTCAAAGGACGCGATCGGGGGCGACCGAGTCACAAGGTGAACTTTTCCCGGCATTGGACGTACGTTATGGGCTGCTGGTCTGGTGTATGTACAGTACATACAGTCTGGACCTCAATTTTTTTTTTTTTTAGTTTATTTATTTTTCATTTTCATGGATTTTTGGACTTTATGGACTTGGAAAAAAATTTCAGAAAATGGAAAAAGCCAATTTATAAACATAATATAAGGGAAATACATAAATATTTTTTTTTCCAATTTTTAGCTTTTTTGGTGAAAATGTAACTTCATTAATGCATAAAATGGTTTAAACTATGTTGATACTGTCTCAGTAAAGAACCGTCTCTGTTGTTAGTGTGACGAAAGGCAGCACAGCGCCCCCCTAGTCCCCCTGTAGCCTTGTTCCGATCCAATCATATCTGCGCCCGATTACTCCTTTCTGCACGTAATTCGCCGTATCGTTCCGTATGTGTGTTTCGGTAACGGTACTGACGGCATTTCATTTTATTACCCATGTTATATCTTTATTACACGTTGCATTAGGCTATTAAAGACTGACTGCAGTACGTGTGCAGTACGATACAGCGTGGCATTAAAAGAATGTGACGGTGCTTTGGTTTCCCAGACTTTTGTCATATCCGGACAACCCCCCCCCCCCCCCCCAATGTGGTCTGGAAGATCGAGGACGGACTGTATGTACGTTTTACCTATACGTGAATAGGTGCGTTTACGATTGCCTTCGCTTTGATTTATTCGAGCAACTCTCCCCTGAATCTTTTCTTTCTGTCCCAAACTAACATCGCATCGAGAGAGGAAATATTTATGTAAGTTTGGTAATTCGCACAAAAAGTGCTGCACTCTGTTATTGTTGTGTAGCAGTTCCCCTTAATGATTTTAATGATGTATTTGCTGCACAGCGATATCACTTTGCAGGCTATCAATAGTTTGAGTCGGTAATGTTTTCCAGGGAGCTGCTGTGAAATTTAAATAATGCTTATCATAGGCTAATCAGCAGCCGCCAACAATTACCGTGTGACTTGTCATTCAACTTTTGTTTTGCACTTATGCTATTTTTGTGCCAGATTTGAATGATGTTTATGACAAATGATGCATTATGTAATTGCGGTACTTTGGGCTTTTTGAGGTGTACAATTAAATATGAGAATTATCGAGACGACTAAATTCAAATTAACAAAACTGCCGGAAAAAAATGCGCTGAAGGAAAAGGAAACAAAGATAAATATGTTGAAACAGGAAAGAGGGGAAAAACATACTTTGCATATTTGTCAAACTAAATGTCTGTAAATCTAAGTAGATGAGATTAAGCTGCGTTCTTACAAAGGCAGAATATTAGAAAATGACATCTTTCAAGCACCAGTTAATCTGCGATCCAACGTGTTTGCAGCGTGTTTCTGTAACTGCTGCAAAATTCTGGTGGGAAGGACTTGCCGTTGTACCAGATGACGTACAACTGTGGAAAATAAAGGTGTGTAGGCGAGCCTGGTGGGGGGTGGGTAAGAACTGGGGGGTATTGTATTGAGTGCCCCCGATATTCCTTGTGACTGGAGAGGAAGCTGCCATTTTCAGTTCTGTATGAAGAGCAGCTCCTCCTGATGCTCAGTTCTGCAGGTTCTTACCCCCCCCCCCCCAATCTGTCTGTCATGGCCAGGTTGGCAAGGGTGGCATCTGTTCACTACTCTGCACCCTGTGGGGTTTGCTAACCATGGAGATGAGTTATTACAGCTTGTCTATTGTAGGGTAGCCACTCTTCACCCACATCCATTCATTCACTCAAATATATACTGTAGTACATGGTAAGAGCAGTTTACAGTCACCAAGTGATCTGAAACATATATGTTTGGACTGTAGGAGGAAACCAAGCTGCATGCAGGACATTGTTAACCTAGCTCTTAAGCCATAGGTGATGCTCCAATAGCATGTGTTACACTACTATGTTGCTCTTAAGGTGGGAGTTATTTAGTGCAGCGCCATCTGACACCATCGGACTGTACCGTACGCACGCAAAGAGCAAATAAATCGGTGTAATTTGTGTTAAGACAAAGATTTTAGCTACCATCTACAGTAAATTGGCTAAATGTTTTGAAACGCTGTCTCTTCCGCGCGACCGGGTGACAGGTGATTGTACTCGGGTACGTCTGTGAGGAACGTGGACTGGACACTCGAGGCTGAACGGGAGGAACCACGGAGAAAGGTAGAGAACAATGGAACCAAGATCCCGTGGGATTTCCACATCCAGACAGAAACACAGGCGATTGCTAACCAACCAGACACAGCAGTAGTAGAATTTGGAAAAAGCAGCAGTGTTGATAAGAGTCACCGCATCTAAGTGATGGAAACATTAGGAAGAATTTGAGAAGCTGGAGAAATACCGGCGATTGAGAGAGGAACCGCAGAGAGAACGTGGAAGATGAACACTAAGGTAGTCCTACTGGTGATGGGAGCGCACGAGGCCGTGACCTCTTAGCTGGAAGCGCGGCTCCATCAGAGGAATGGCAATATGGGTCCCAGTCCAGAAGAGCGCATTCCTAGAACAGCTAAAATACTATTCTGTACCCTGGCAGGAGGCCTGAGGCTGAGGAAAGATATGACCCATGGGGAAAAGCAGGGTGACAAAAGATTGTTGTGTATACTAGCGGTTTTGAAGATGACAGTCAATGTGCAGTATGTGCGTTGACAAAAACATCTGAGAGTCTAATGGCCGCTGTTCCCAGAGGGCTAGAATCTATTACCTAATGCAAATAGATACAAATTTTGCCATAAAATATGTGTGAGGCTGGTTTGTACCGAATAGCAGACGTTGGTCACGCCCCACCTAGACCGTGTATCTAAATTAGCGCTAATGTGTACGGTTGGCCTCACGGGTCCCAGGCCGCGTGTTGAAATGGAGCAGACTTGGAGGTTCCTCATGTGTGAGGTAGCAGTGTTGCGATGTGTTGGCTTAGATGTCACTTTGGATGAGAACGACTGCCACTCGAGGATGAGCGACATAAATGCGGGACTGTCGCGTAGCGGATACATTACGGGCCCTTTCAAAGTGGCCCGTGTGCGAGAAGTGACAACACAGCAGCATGGTTTTGGGCAAATTGCAGCCTGTTGCTCATGTGTTTTTGATAACGTTTCCATAAAGGTGGCATTGGATGGATCTGTTGTGAATGGATTTTTGTTTTCTTTAGAAAGGATCCTTTTCTTCTGGTTAAAACAGGAAAGTCTGTGACTCAGCGATTTGGTATTTTACAAAATAATGGGGACGAAGCAGCACCAAACATTGTTGTAAAAAATGCATGAGATCCACCCAGAGCTCTCCTTTCTCCTTAGAATAGAGCTATCAGAGGCCCCTGTTATCTGCGGGACCCCCAGGTAGAAAATGGTAATGATACCACTTAACATCACTGCACATATGGAGGGAAAATGGAAATGCCACCAGCACCTCAACTATAAAGAAAATCAAATTGAAATATTAATCCGCTGATTAATATAACATTATGAGGGCCCATTCTCTTTGTTGTTTAACAACAAAGGGTTGCAAAATAAGCAACTGCCTAAGAGGTAAGGGGTTTGGAAGAGTCCCACTGAGGTGCTAAAATCCCTTTCAAACATCATTACAGCACATAATGTATTCACTTCCACAGTGCTGAGATTTGATATCGATGTTTACCCATTTATTTTTTAATTAATGTTCGTTGTTAATGAATTCTTTGAAGGGAGGCATTTTGTAAATCATTATCCTTCTAAAAAAAGAAAGGAATTTGCCCCCTAAAAGTAGAAAATGCTAGGTATAAGGGGAAAAAGAAGTTGAAGTTAAAAAAAGTAGGGTCATTGTGAAAAGTTTAGTTTTCTTGCACCCCCCCCCACCTATTTCCAGCATTATGTTTTTTTATTTATTTGCATTCCAAATTCCTGGGGGATTTCAGCATTAGGAGAGGTAACATCCTTAATGAAGCTGATGGTTTCGCTTATGGGCTCCGCACTGCCGCCACCTCCCTAGTCCTGTTGAGAATGGGTTCGCATCCCCCCTCCCCTCCTTTCGGTCAGGCTTTGTCCTTCCCTTCATTAATATCGATCGCCTTGGACCTTTCGGCGGACGGAGGGTGCGAGCGGAAGCTGGAGCGCTGAAGAGCGCCGGCTCAGGATTTGTTTGGGGGGCAATAATAAATGTTTACCGCGATGTGCCCAAACACTCGACTGGCTGCGTCACGTGAATGGCGCCTCCCGCTCATTAGGGGAACTCGCCTTTCTCTGGGTTTTCAGATGCTGCAGCCCTGAGGCACGTGCAGAGGAGGTGCTGCGCTCCACACTCCTGTGCCGCCTCATTACGGAGGTGCCAGCAGTCAGCACTGTGGTCTCAGCCCTCTGCGTCCCCAAAGTTTGATAAAGTTTTTTTCTCCTCCCGCTGTTCATTACTACTTCCGACCTTTGACTCCATACTGTTGTTACTGTTAGCAGAGAGGCGCTGGTGCCTTCTGGGCTGCATTTTTGGATCTACCCCAGTCTCCGTGTAGTCTGCATGTTGTTCCCGTGTTCCCGTGGATTTTCTCTCACAGGCCAAAGACACGTTTGAGCTGGATCGGTCATTCCAGATTGTTCGTATTATATGTGCGTGTGGTAGTGTGAATGAGTGTGTGTGTGTTCACTTGTGGTGTACCAGGAGCTCTACCACGGTGTGCTCTGCTTTATGCACTAAGGTTCTGAATTAGGCTCCAGACCACTGTAACCCAGCATAGGGCAAGAGGTTATTGACAATGATGAATATTATTAGCAGCAGCAGCAGTAGTAAAACACCAAATTGAGTACAGAATGATTTATGTATAAATAAAAGATCAGAAACTCGTAATAATAAATTACATAAGGAATATAATAAGGACAGTAGCATTAATGTTATAGTGGCATTAGGCCACTCCAGAACCAGACAACTCTTGTTTTTTCCTGGTTCAGTTTCTGCTTCTCTAAACCATTTGAAATATAATTGGACTAATGGTCTATTTTGTGCTAATTGCTGTATGTTAGTCATCTTGTTATGTAATTTATCATAAAAAGAAATGACTGCAACCCTTTGGTATGGCTTACAGTGTATTAAATCTAATGTGCAATATTTTAAATGTAATTGAGCGTGATATAATCCACATTGCAGTTATAGAACCCTCTTTAACTGCATAAATCTTTGGAATGATATTTTACCGAGCCAGGTGCTGCCATGTTGACCCAGAGGGGAAATGCAGCGTATCGGTGCATCCAGAGTGGGACAGTTGCAGGAGTCAAAGGTAAGGGAGTGGCGGGTGGTGGAATGCAGCCACAGAACCTGCGGGACACTTGTGTTACTCACTGTTTTGTGGTATTGACAGTAGTTTTCAAGTTCTCTGGATCACTGCTACTTCGTCTTTTGAAACAGCATAAAAAATAACAAAGCAGTTATACAAAAGCATTTAGAAATTTATATTATATCAGTGGGTGGTAAAGTGTGAAAAACAAATAATTTTTTAGTTAAAAAGCCTCTACAAACCATCAGTTCTTCACAGCTCTGGCATCCATGATGGACGGCCACTGGTCACATGCAAGTTCCCAGGTTTTCCACTTTCGATGTACATAGGGCGGCCTGTTATGCGGTGTTAACCTTTTACATTTTTAAGCGCAAAATGGAGTTTCTACCCAGTGATGCCACTCGCCAATCTGATTATATAGAAGCATTTCAAACAAAAAGAAACTCACAGACTACTTTAAAAAGGGGCATTTTACATCCCGTTGCATTGTATGGGAGGAAAGCACAGTTTTGCCAAAATGAATGATTGTGTTTGAAAGATGTCACAGATCATACTGTTATTTTTCTTTTTTAATCCCTCAAGCCGCTTTAAATGAAAGCAAACCGCACAGCCTTAAAGGAACATTTATCAAACCGAGTGGAGGCACCGTGCAGATGTTACGCACATAAATGATAGCTCCCCCTTTCCAAATTTTCTCAACCAGAATTAGGGCTTTTCATGAGCCAATATATTTCACTTGTGATTAATTGCAACACTCAAATCTGGATCATTTCTATACAAGAGAGCACATTTTTTTTGCTTTGTAAAATTTATATAAAAGAAATGCAAATCAATGGTGTTCTTGGCACCAAACATATGCTGCCACAATGCCAGCAACAAGCCTGCCCCTGACAACCCCAGCTGGGGGCTTCGGAGACTCGCTTTTGGCAAAAGACCCGTCCCCCCCACCCATTTCGTAAATGATCACCAATTAATATGAGGCGGCATCCCATTCTCCCACTGCACCTGGTAAAGTTTCTGGGACTAAGGTTGGAGCGTGAGGCCTAAATGCCTCCCCGCCGCCGCTCTCTCCGCTCCGCGTTTGTACCGTCAGCCCCAAAGGTTAAAGAGCGAGCAGCGGCGCAGATACAAAACCCTCATTGAGGCGGGACTGGTTCCGCTTCATTCGCCCACCGATACAATGCGCTGCTTTGTGCTTCCGTCGACTCCGACTCGCACGATCCCGGCATCCCGCGGTGGCGCAACGTGAATCACGTGGATTAATGGGTGACATCTTCCTAAATATTTTAATTATTTCTGCTACCAGGGGCCGTCAAGCACGGCGAGCAGCACGCGCGCCCCTGCATCAGCTTGCTGGGGCCGCGTTTGGGAAATGCTTTACAAAAGGCGTTATCTGGGCGCGTTGTGAGCGTCTGAAATTTCCTCGCTTTCCCACTTTTCCGCGTGTGTGTTTTTGATCCCTGAAGGCGGAAGCCAGGGGCTGGCGCTGTGATGGATCTGCTCCTCGCCTTCCCTCACTTCGGGGTGAGCTGCGCCATACGTCCCATGATGGATAGGAAGGTTTAATGAGCTCTTACAAGCAATTAAGTAATCAGGGATGCCTGCTGCTCGGCAATGAAGCCCGGCGAGCCTGACAGACAGCGGGGCCGTCGCCACGGCAATCAGCAGGACCCGCTCCGTCGTGCTCCGGTTACCTTTAACAATGACACACAAGGGCAGCGGTGCCGCACATGCACGTACAACGGGGTTCCTCCCGATGGGGGGAAAATGGCCCCGATCCATAACCGTTGGACAAGGAACGTCAGCTTAGAATCCCCACCTGCCAGTTTGCTGTGTGCGCCGTGATCTTTCCGCACTGGGCCACCGTTTTTATGAGGCGCACGGTTATGGACGGATGTGACCCCGCGGTGCGGCGCGTGCGGTCAGAAGGGCGTTCCGGTGATGTCGGATGGTCGAGTTCGTACTTGCGGAGTGTCTCGAGCACTTAGCCGTTGATCCCCTGTCTTGACAGCATCTCTGCTGATTCTAGGAAAGGCACCCAGTGACACTGCAATGTGTAGGGTCCATGTAGCAAGTTGTAGGGTCCTCGCTGGCCAGTTGCCACCAAGCAGCTCAACCAGTGCTGCGAGCAGAGCTTCTTAAAAAGGACAAACTGTGACCACAGAAAGGACTAAATCACAAGGTGAATAAATATTCTTTCTAGTTTGCTCTAAATGTGACACGATCTGAATATTTAACAATTGCTTTCTAATTTTTACAGCTATATGTTCAATTTGGGTGTGGTGTTTCGATGTTCTCCTTGTGTCTTTGTGGGTTTTCTGCCATAGTCAAAAAACATGTTTTAGCTTCGTTGGTCAATTTAAACTGTATACAGTACTGTGTGTGTGTGTCTGTGTGTGTGTGAGAGAGAGAGAGAGAGAGAGAGAGAGAGACAGAGAGAAGCTGGTTGTGTGGCTACCCTGCAATGATGTAGCATCCCATTCAGGGTGTAATTTCATAGCCTGGCACCCAGGAACTCCAGGACAAGCCCCGGACCACTGCAACCCTGAGGACAGTGGACGGGTAGAAGTTTATGTCCTTGATGACAATTATACGCTTAGAAATTCCTTCAGGTTGTATACCTGCTTCAGGATTTATTAAGATCTTCCTTCCTTATGTCCATGAATACATACAGTTAATTAAGTTCTGAACACCGCACTTTGAAAGTGAAAGCACTGCAAAGTTGTAGTTTTAAGCTGTTTTTTTTTAGAAGCATTTTTACCTTAAGCGTTTTACCATGCAGTAGATAAATAAACACCATTCAATTATTTAATCTCATAAACTTCAATATATATGAATAATTTACAATTTGTCTGGAGGTGAGAGGCAGCGTAGCATCAGAGAACCCAGAAAAAAAACTCTGTGCAAAATGTTCCATGTATGATGGTTGCCGGTTTTGTTTGTTCATTGAGTTGAAATGGTGGCCAACAGCCCATTCCCACAATTCCTCTCTTCCAAGGCTGAGCAGGCCTCGAAGTGGCACTCTGGGTTGCAGCGGAGGGCATGCTATGGTTGTTCAGACGCATGGTTGTTCAGAATCGAACACCTTTTATTCACACGCTGAAAGACACCCACCGACTGTGTGTGTTTGGGGAGGTGGTCAGAGTGCAGATAGCAGGGGAGTTATGGGGGGTCATGTTGCCAGGGAGCACACACACACCGGTGGCTCTGTGTTGACCGCTACCTTCCTAAAGAGCCCCCAGCCATGGTTGGATTCGGCTACTTGTCAGCTTGCAGTCAATTCCAACGAGTTTGTTACAGATGGCGCTAACGTGTCCTTGTCACCAGGCGACCACCACAACGCATCGCTGCTACTCTGTGTTTCCGAGAGGGGGGGTTTCGCTGTCTGCCAGTTTTTCCACAACGCGGTGCCAACACCGTGCAGATGCAGAAGACACCGCAGTGCGTGAAGAGCCGCGACAGGGATCCCCGCGTGCAGTTGTCAAACGGGCCGAACGGACAAGTCGCGTGTGCGCTCAGGGTACCCCGGATCTTGCTCCGAGTCGGGCTCCGGCTCTAGCTTCGGGTCCGCAGTAGGCCCGGGTCGGGATCCGACTCCACGTCTTTGTCCGGATTGGGCTTTGGCTCCAGGTCCTGCACAAACCGCAGAGGACAATTAGGACCTAATAACTGGCAGACTGTCTGCCTCAATGTTATTACAGGAAGAGTTGGTCAAATTAATAGCTCATCTTCTGCCCTTGGAATCAGTCATGTTGTTTTAATGATCATAATTCCAACATTGAATCTTAATAATATGACAGGATCTTAAGGGGAGGCCTGTCAATTCTACGAGAACGAAGCCAAGTTTGCTAAGTCAGGCCTGTTTTGTGAGCATGTTGACATCGTGCTGCTCAAAAACGGACACGTAGCCCCACATTCTTGCGCCGCACTTCAGCAAATATGATGGTAAATATTTACTTCCCTCGGCAATATGCCGAGGCCGTTTTTCTGCGCAGGCTTGATTATTTCTTGTTGCTCTGACCTTTGTTTTGATGTTTTTCCTCCTGTTTTCTCCTGAACATTCCCATGACATTTCCTCTGTTACATAACTTCTAAAAAGCACACCTTTTCATACAGCATTGCTTACTTACAGGAATAATCAGGATCCTGCTGGTTTTTCATTAAAATAATAGAACTCAGAACCGCGGTCAGAACATGTCCGAGTGTCTCGGAGAAGAGCGTAAAAGAGCAGTTCTGTTACAAACATAACTCTACTTACAAAGACACGCTGGTTGTTCTGGATGCGAGGAAAGATCGGAAACAGGCAGCTGCTCTGGGCTCGTGGTGGCTCTCTGTTTATTCTGTATATCACGGCTGTCCCTCCCCATGCATCTTCTCTGGATGCAAGCGAATTTCTGCTTCCAGGTTGCCCTGGTTTTTGGATTTTTACATTTTTTTTCTATTTTTCACACGGAGTCACCATTTTCATGTTAGCCAAACCCAAGCCGTTTAGGTTTCGTTCAGAAATTCTGCAAGATTCTATCGGTGCTTAAAATTGTTGCCGTGTTCAACGCTCTCGTAGCCCAGGGTGGTGTTGGGTGATACCGCGAGATTTTTTGTGCAGTAGTCAACTGGACTTTTGTTAATGGTCTCCAACTGGCCTGAACCCAGATCTTCAAACTGGGCTCTGAGATTTCGCCGTTTTAGAAAGTGACCGATATATCATATTTAGCTCTAGACCAAGTCTTGGAAAGTTGCATCCATGAAAGAAATTAAAGATATTAAGTTCAAGCTCTAAGAATTGCATTTACCTAATGTGTACATCTATAAATATTTACAATTTTGTTGACTTGTCGCAGCACCAGAAAGAGAGAACAGATGACTGTCAGGGTTCTCTAAAGTGGAAAAAATTCTGTTCAAATGAAGCAGATGCAGGGCCGCGATCCTTGCTTTATACCCCGTTTGATCAGTAGTCTCTTGCTGTTCCTATGACGCACCGAGGAAGACGGGACCGTGACCTCGACCTACCTTTCGGTACTTGGGAAGGAAACTTTAAGCTCCTTTCCAGAATGTCCCTCACTCCTGTAGGTATTCATAAACAAAAGTATACTGGGCTTAGTGTACTCAACCGTTTAAAAAAAAAAAAAAAAACTAAGGGCAGTTTAAAGTCAGCAGTTAACCCAAAACACATTTTTCAAAAATACAGCTCAAAGTAAACTGCTGTACTTCAACAACAGTAATGGTCTAACAGAAGCTATTTAGCTGCATGTGCGTAAAAGTGTTTTTTTCTGTGACATTTTCGGTAATGCGAATTGCCATATTTGTATTGGTTTCATACGGATTTAATGCAGAAGAGTTGTATGTTTTCTCTTGTTTTGTCTTAAATGTAAGCACATTACCCTTCGCGGGCAGAATCTACAGTCTGACACGAGACAGAAAACGCAGATTGCTGAGCTCCCGGGACTCGTGCAGAGAGGCGGCGGCTGGCGCTTTTGGCTGTAGGAAATGGCGGTTTCTCCTCGGGGGTTTCTATTTCTGGTCGAGAAGCTGAGTGCAAACAGCTCCCGGCCGAAGGCCGCAGCGGGACAGGGAAGACGGAGAGACGGGAGAGAGAAGCGGCGTCGGCCGAGGCGAACGTGGGACTCGGCCCGTCGTCCCCCTCCGGCCGCACGAGGACAACAATGACGGGATTTGGAACGTGACCTGGTGCCTGACACGGAGGTGGGCGGTAACAGCGTGAGTCTCGCGGGGGTCGATGAGTATTTGGGGGACGGTTGGGAGTGGGTGTGGAAAAAGTGCAAATGAGCTCATTGTGAACGATTCTGTTGGGTGGACATGAAAATGAAACATTTACTATAATTGAAGCTCCGTATGTTTTATGTCACTGAGTTCACACTGCTGAGCTGGGCAAAAAAAGCTGTTGTTTATTTCGACTAATATGCAACCGATGTTGTTTGTACAGTTTTATCAGTTGAGCGCAACTCGATAAGATGCCAGATTGGCCTGTGGTTCCCGCTCATTGTTTACCATCCAGAACAGCACCGATACATCACAGCAAGTGAATTGGGTCCCCCATCACCTTAACATGCTTCTAAAGGGTCTTTGCAGAGCGCTCGCGGGGCTTCAAATGTTAATATCGTCTCTTCTTTAAGAGATGAAAACAGTCTATAAATGCACCAGTAAGGTCATTTATTTAATGTTTGATTCTGAGCAAAGATTTATCGATTCTGTTTTTTTCCAGTTATCGGCCCTACGCAAGCTGTTTGCTCTGGCAACCGAGCTACAGTCAGAGGAAAATGTGCGTTTCATTACAGTAAGGAGGAATTTAAATACAAATCGGGATGAAAAAATGTAAAGAAACCTTTTCTATTCACGATGAACCACGAGCTGGAAAATCCGAGCGAGAAGCTTGTGGAACTTGCGAATCGTTTTCGAGATTCCAGACCTTGGTGACAATATTGCTTGCGGATGAGTAGAAAACTTACGTGAGATTGAAGACTGAGCTTGCAGATTTTTTTACTTCCTTTATTTATCTCCTTTAATTGTAGGCCCTATTTGTTAATATTTTGAACTGCAGGAGGAGCCTGTAAAGACCCTGAATGTGAAGTAGCATCCGGACGCAGTTGCGCTGGTCAGAATGCCGACAAGACGCTAGGCCACTCCTGGCCACGCTCCTCCAATTGTCCTGTTCTTTTCCTCTCTTGTCTCTTAACTGACATCTGTGTGACAAAGTCAGTTGTGACCTTGTTGGAACTGATGCAGATTTTTTTTTTTTTTACCTTTTTACCAGGTTTTATTTGCTAAATTGTCATTCTAGCTGCGTCTGTCACATCAGACCACACGACGCACATGGGTTGCTGGTGAACACTCTTCCTAAATGATATGTGTGTTAATCTTCAACACGATGCCATTGTCAATGGACAATGAGTGATTTAAATGATATAAATGATGAAGTCTTTATTTAAGTAATTCACACTTTACGTGAGCAGTTGTCTTTGAAAGTGGGATTTAGGGTCAAAATATTTCTTTGTCGAAGCACCTGTGCAGTTCTGCGAACGCTCCCTCCCGAGGTGATGCAGCCGACAGAAATCAAATGAAAATCTGAACTTGAACTTCAGGCCTCATTCGGTTTGGACCAAGCGGTCCCCCAAATACTCGGAACGTCACAAAATGCCTTTTTAAAACAGTTCCGTCCATCCAAATGCGATGATTCGGCCAACGGCTTTGTTTTGCTAGAGGCTGAAGAAGGACCCTAAGGTCGCCGTCAATTTCCATGCAAAGCCCCCAGCACGGCATCGCGTTTCCATAGCAACCCTCGACGCCCTCGCCGCCGTCGGCCTCGCGGAAAGGCCCGAAATGTCCGGTCCTCTTACGCGGCTTCGCCCGACGTATGAATGAGCCTCAGACATCGGAAAACTCAAAATAGACGGAAACAACAGGCGAATCGTTCGGGCCCGAGCGCCAATTGATCAATTGTAATTACCTACCTGTAGTCGAGAGCTGCCGGCCGCCCCGGGCCCCCGAGGGCTTCTGGCACAGCGGTGCCGAGACCGAGTCGCAGGTAACCGCGTGGGACAGAGGGGAGAAGGGAGCTTCTAATTGCTTTTGTGCAGAGTGTAATTGAAGGATGGAGAGATCTGCCGTGAGGAGTGTGACTCCACTTGGCCCTGTCTAATTAATCCCGTCACACAAGCCTCCTGCCTTCAATTTTCACATTTCATTCTCATCGCAGGGTGAGAATAAAGCTGGAAACGTGGCCTGTTACCGTACCGCCTCGTACGGCACCAGATGCACGCAAACAAAACCATATGGAGGAGACCCTCGTCGGCAGCGCTTCGCTTTCCGTACAACGGGCGGCCGTAGCGATCCGAGAGCCCCGATATCTGACGGGATGGGGAGCGGAAGCCCCCCGGGGGCGTGTGCCGCCACGCTGTTCCTCTGCCCCCTGCGGGGCGGGGGCGTTTCAGGTGGGTCTCCGCGTGCAGACCTGGCTGGGTAGTGAGGGGATAGCCGTCGTCAGGCCGGTGTCTTGAGGGTGGCCACTCGCTAGTGGGAAAACGTCCTTTATTTTTGCTCGCCAGGCGCAGGTAAAAACTGGGAAACGCCTTATCGCACAGCGATATCTGACAAAGGACCGCGTAGAGGAGCCGCCGCCTTTCAATCGAAATATGAAAAAGTGTTACGAACCTGCGTACGCATCCTTATTTTTATGATAATTCTTTTATTTTCATGCGGTAGGAAGCGCATGCAGAGCGGACACTGTAATGCATCCGGGATTCTCCGCTGCGAGCAAACAAACACGGCACCCGCACGTTCTTCTTACGTCGGCATCTTTGGCCGACGTCTGGCACGCGATTGTCACTGTTAATGATTTTATTAATTATTTCCCCTCTATTTACACTCGCGCGCGTCGCCCCGCTGAACTTCCCCGTCGCCGCTTCGGTTCCAGCCGTTGCCGTTGGACGCGAGCCACCGACGGGAGGCAGCCGGCCTGACAGACACTTCCACTCGGCGCACGAGGAGCCATCTGCTTAAACGTGTCTGCACCACACCTTTGTATCTTTCCCTCCGCTAAGTGTGTCACCATCGCTCTCCGCACGCCGCTGCACCTCGGTTCTTACACTTCACTTTTAGTTTCAGCTCTTTGGTGTTTTCGGCACGCGGGCTTCAGATGCCGTTTCTAAACGGTTGACGCTTTTTTGTTAAACCGCTTTTCATGAAACAACCCTTCGTGTTTGTCTTTGGTACAACCAAATCATTTTTTTTTAATCTCATACAAAAGTCATACAACGGAGCGCAATTTTGGTCTGAAGGCCGCAGCCGTCAGGTTCGGACCCAGCTTCCTACCGCAGGCTGGCGGCCTGCAGAACTCCGACAGCTCAGACCCATTCGCCACCGCCGCCACCGACCAACACTGGCTGCTTGCACGTTTACAATGTATTTGACGTTTGTGCTGATGCTCACACACCTTTTTTTTTTTCTTTTTTTTTAAATATAACTATTTATATTTCTTTTACATTTATTTGTACACAATTTATCATATAATTATCCATTTTATTTATCTATATTTACCTTTTTTGTTTGTTACGTGTACTCTGCCCCGCGGACCAGGAGGAACTTTATTTTGTTCTCCCTCGTATGCCTGTTGTATAAGGCAGTACAACGATAAACAGCTGTTGATCTTTATATATTAAATTGCGTGAGGATCTTACAAAGCCGCTGTATCTGAAGTAGAGGAACAGCAATGCGGTACGCAGCTCCTGACCAGACTCCTCCGGTTGTTGTGTGTGTGAAACGTTGAGGAAAACAAATAGAACCTAATTTGACTTAACTGACTGTATTATTTTTTGCGTAGTTTTCTTAAGGTGACCTTCTGATGGAGTTGCTTTACTTTCAGGGGAATGAGTTTGACTCCTGCCCAAGCCTGTTGAGACAAACCACGGACAGAAACGGGGTGGGGGGGATATTTGGCCGCAGACTGAGGGATTAGAGAAAACATCGCGCCGGCTCCTCGTCCAGGGCCACGGCCTCCTGCGGCCTGGCCGCGACACCGGGACTCGACCGCCGGCATCGCGTGAACGGCGCAGTTTGTTTTTGCAGCATATAAAACGCAATTATTTACTGCGAATGACTCAATGAGGGACCGCGGTTCGGTGTCACACAAGCGCTTTGTTAGCGACAAGGCCAGCGAGAAGAAGAGCCCTCTTGTTCTCAGCCTCGTGCTGTGTCGCGCCTTTAAAATGGGCCTCTGAGGTGTTTTTGTCTCGTCTGTTTATTTCTCCTCGGTCTGAGAGGTAAACCCCCCGACCACAGCGATGTTTTTCGCTCAGTAAATACTAATATTAACCAGATATAGATATATGGGAACCTGGTTTTGTAGCCATACAATGGACGAACTATTAAGGTTATTTTTTTCAGCTGCTATTTTGGATGCTTGGGTTTCTCTTCCTGAGAAGGTAAAATAAAAACTGGGAACGCAAACCGGCATTGAACAACATGCTGTGGCCCAGAAGAGGTGCGCATCTCGTCCCTGAGGGATTAAGGCTCCCAACTAGTGATGACTGCATTATTTATTACATTTGACATTCAAGCTATACATCAATAGAGTGAATCAATTCCTCTGTAAAAACTATGCAAGGGAGACAAAGAAATGACATTATTCACCAAAACTATTCCTAATGTCCCTATTAAGCCTATTCCTGGAAATCTAAGGTAGTTAGTAATGTGCGTTGGTCTAAATTTACCTCCGCAGCATCCATCACCTTCACAACCGCCGCAGTTTTCAGACTTTAAAACATATTAAAAACAGTTGAGAGCGGGACTCTCGTCCGAGGCCCGTGTGCGCTACACCCTACGGTATCGATACCAGAAGGCCATGTTGGCAGTAGGTGTGGAGTACAGCTCATGCAGCTGGAGCTATTAAAGTAAATCACTGTGTTTGTTTTTCCTCAAAAAGGTCCAAACTCAAAACAGCGTCCAGTGTTGTGGAATGAGCTCCCTCTGTCCCTCAGAGTAGCTGTATCCGTCCAAGAAGGGTCTTCTTATGGACCTACTCCTCTTCTGCACTACGACAAACTTTCATTGCGTTATGTGTTCGAAAAGCACCTGCTTCCTGTCTGTCCTATATGTTGATACAGGCGTAATGTACTCTGGTAAAAACGGTGGTCTTGGACTGAATGACTGATCCTTAGGTAATCGGGTGTGTGAATCGGTACCTCCGTCGGTGGAACGCACGGTTGTTCACTCTGAGTTCAGCGGCAAATTGGAGAAAAGCATTTGAAAAGTGAACAGTTGTAAATAAAAACGCAAGTCGCCTGCAGCGTGAAGGACCTGGGAAAAGAAATGATGGTGGCTCAAGTGCCACTCTGGCAGGAGGCCTCCGCTGTTTTTTTTTGGGGGGGGGGGGGTCGGTTGGGATGCCGGGTGTTTCAGGGAGCAGCAGATGCCCCCCTTTGTGACAGATGGCTTGACACCTGATAGGGTGCAGCGTAATGTAAGATTCATTGTGCCCGACAGGGTGGCACAGATCAAACGGCACTGCGGAAGGCGGCGAGGCACAAACGGGAAGCACGGCAGTAGCGAGAGCCGCGCGACCAGAGAGAGCGCTTCGCCTCGGACACCAGGGACGTACAGCGGCCGAAAGTTAACCGAAGGTACGACGCCCCTCCCGGCTCCCCCCGGCGCTCGCGCGCGCACACGTGCACACACACGTTCGCTGTACGTTGTTAATACCTGTGTTTACCGTCGCAATATTTCGGGAGAGATTAAGACCGGCTGCCCACTTCCTCACAGCAGTCTGTACGAGAAAAGCTAACGCGCGGTCAGTATTAAACCAGCACGGCGTGCGTCAGTGTGCGTCTTAGGAAGCGCTTCTCCGTTTACGTCTGCAGACGGTGGTGCCACATAACCGATTAAACAGACATCAATAGGCCCTGTGTTTAGAGGTCACAAATTACACTCTCTGGCCCCTTTATTAGGTACACCAGGTGGGTACCGACTGGTGGTGGGAAGGTAGTGGTGTGGGGAATGCTTTCTTTGCACACATTAGTATTTTGACTCCCCATTTGAGTGTCATCTCAGTTCCAGAGCATTGTTGCTGACCAGGTGCATGTTTTCACGGTCAGTGTAATTTCCCAAAAGAATACCTCCAGCAGGATCATGTGCAGACTCACAAAGCACAAATCGTCTCACAGTGGGTCCACATCTACTGCATAACAGTGCCTTTACTCCAGTGGCCATACAGTCCTCACCTGTCCAGGCAGTAGAGCGTCTTTGGGATGAGGAGGAACGTGATGTTAGCAGAATGAATGTGCAACCAAATCATCTACAGAAACTGTATGAAGCTGTCAAGCCGACACGGGCCAAGAACCCAGCGGAGCGTCCGGCACCTTGTCGTCGAATTCGTGCGCTCAGCAAATACATGATAGCTGTACCTAATTAAGTGGCCACGGAGTTCATACAAAACCGTAGCTCTAACCTCACGGCCCTGTCAGCTACTTTCGTCATATAAACGTTTGGCTTTAAAGCCATAAAACATCTGCTGGATTCGGCCTCAAAACGAAGCCGCAGGCCGTCGGTTTACCCCATTACACCTACAGCTCGAAACCCGCTTGACACAAAGCTAAAAAGTGTTTCTGTATCCAATTTCACAGCTTTCGAAACATGAATCATCTGCAGTTTATTGCAGTCATGCGCACAATTAACAGCTTTGCATCGGCTGCTCTCGATCCATTTTCTGCAAACGGCTAAGCGGACCCAACAAGGACAAAGCTGAGCAGCTGACCCCAGCGATGCCCACACGCTCTTCCGTGCGGCCGCTTCGTCTCCCCTATCCCCCCCTTGGGACACGTGAGGCCAAAAGATGTGCGTCGGTCCAGGTTTCCGCAGCACAGCTGCTTGTCTGTATGGGCCAATTTTATGAATGGAACAAGATCAATTCCTGGTAATTGAGAAAGTAAGAAGGAAGCTTCAATATGTGTGCAAATATAGCGTAGATGTGCGAGGGTGGGCAAAGCAGAGCAACAAATCGGGTGCTAAAAAAGTACAGTCGGTGCCATCCTAATACCACGGTGCGTTAATAGAGGCTGGGTTGGCTTCTTCGGCTACGTTTTTTCATTCGCCCGATGCTTTCGTTCGAAAGTGACCTACATTGTTGAGCTATTTACAGTGCTTCGCCCATTTATATAGCTGGGTAACAGAGTAAAATTGGAGTAAAAGCGCCCTGCACCGCGAGCTGAGATGCAGGACATTTTGGGAGCCGCCTTTAATTTTCACGCGCTTCCGCCAGTCGGCTCCAGTGTTGTTCCAGCAAATTACTCTTGAATGATTGATGTCCTCTGGCTTTGCCACTTAAAGACACCTACAAGAGCAATAAAAACACACTTACAGCTTTTTCGTGTGCAAACACGGCGTATTAAAAGCCGACTCGTTTCCAAAGATCAAACACATTCGGCGCAGCGAAGAGCCGAGCGTCATTTCGCTTCACAAACACGGCGGCGCGGGAGCCAATGGGGCCGCGGGCCGAGCAGCGCAAACCATTTAACCTGAGCAAACAGGCCGTGCCATAAAGCAGAAAAGGCCGCGGCTTAAGGGCCTCTGCAAACAGGAGCGCGGACGGTCGGCCGCGGTGAGACCCGCCCGACGCTCGCCGTTTGTCTAATGGGTTTGCGATGACTCAACAAGCGACGGCCATCTGCCCGCTCGAAGGCAGCTCGCGGCTCCGGCACGCGGCCTTCCGTCAACATCTCCCTTTACAGTCATAAAATCGCGGGCATCGGCGGCTCGCGTGCAAGTTTACTCGCGGGCTGCGGTAAAGCCGACAGGCAGCGGCCCGATGCTTTCTTGAGCTGCAATTCAGAAGTCGCAAAGTGAGGTGGAAATGGCGGAGTTTTGACCCGCGGCCCTCGAGCCGCTGCCGCCGCTGGTCATTTCCCTGATGGCACAGAAAGGCACCACATATTTAAAACACGGACGTCTTTGCATCGGATTTCAATGCGGGACTTTGAATAAACCGCAGGGATTTGTGTCCTGCTTGCAGCCGTGAAGTTCACCGAAACTGCCAGCGTCGCCCGCAGGCCTTTGCGCAGGTTCAGCTGCATAAAAGGTAAACAAAAACACGTTGTGTCGAAAAGGCCGGCATTTAAATGCGCACCTTTGTGGCCACAACCAGACAAGCAGCAATAAAAGCAGCTTTTACGCAAGTAGCGCTCATTTTCATACTTTGCTTAAACGCTGTCCATTTGGAACTCGCCTCCCCTTTTCAGGGCATTTATACATTAAACGCTTGCATTCTACAGCAGGCTAATCTTTTCCATCGGATGTAAAGTTGGCTGCCCTGTATTTTATATGTCTGATCATTTGTGGGATTTTCCAAGATGGGAAATACAAATTCCTCTAACAGGAGGCAGCACGAGGTCAGAGTTGGTTAGAACTGAAAAGAATTTTGAATGTTCGGGAGGAGATCTGGGAGACGGTGCCATCAGTTAACACAGTCATACTTCAACTCTCCGGTGAAACCCAACCCTTAGAAAATGGTCCGCGCAGTTTGTCCGAGCGGCAGAGAAACTTCCGGAAAGGGCAGCAGAGCCCAGTTGTCGCTGTATTTGTTCCCACACAAAGCAATTTACATTTTGTCTGTTTGGAGTAGTAATAAATCACGACATAAATGAATTTCGCAAATATGCTTCTTGCTGGAGAAGACGTCTATTGTGCGCTTGCCAGTATGCAAACCGCGCAGGTTTCCGGCGAACGTGGCGCAGGCGCGGGCTGCGGAAACGAGCAGCCGCGCGACCAGACGAAGGCCAGCGGAGGAGGAAACCGGCCCGGCGATCGCTCCCTTATCCTTTTTCAGAAAATACCGCCCGGGTCAACATCATCAAAGAGCGCAACACAAACATTACAAGATCTTTTCCACTGTTTTTATTTTTTATTGTTTGGCTTCCATCTCCTGGACTCGTCATAGTGACTTTTAGGGAAATGTGGAATATAGCGCACATATATTATATATTTTATTTATATATATTTATCAAACTCTTTACAAACGTTGTGTGTGGAGGTGAAAATGACGCAGGTGCGTAGAAAAGGGACGACACGACGCCGGAGCCATGACTTTACAAGATGATCATTTCCAAGCTTCATGCAGTTTTACTCTTTTTCTGTTGCTAGTTGGTTTTCTTAAAAAGCAAAAACTTGTACACTTATATTCAAGGTCCTCTGTAATTTTACACGACAGTGCCAGCACTACTTGGTCTTTTTTGTATGTATATATACAGTATATATTATATATACACTGTATATTTAGGCATTTTATACCTCTCTTACAATCGTGTTTCATTCCCAGTTGTAGCCCGTCGACTTCCTGTTGGACTCTCCTCAGTCCGGTGTGACGCGCAGTTTTACCCATCGTGCAGCTGGGTGCCGGGCTTCAGCGCAGCAGCGCTCCGTCCAGGGGACCGACGCCGTCGGCGTCGCGGGTCTGAGTCGAGCCGCCGCGTGCTCCCCGTCGGTCGCGTTGCGGACACCGGAGGGGTGAAACGTAGAGGTGCCTGCGGCAGAGATGGGTCCTGCTGTACGAGAGAAAGAGACGCTACAAAAATGCCCGCGTGCTGCGGGATGAGAGGCTCTGACATAAACTGGACCGCATGCCAATTGAGAGAAGAAAAGCAGAGGAAAAACCGTGGTCCCCACTGTGTTTCTGGAACTTTACTTTGACAGCTGGATGAAGGTCGCGTGTTTGTTAACATGCCAACGCCCATCATTTTGTGACTGGCAAACATTGAAAAAAATTGAACAAGAGCATCACATAAGGTGTGAAACATACAGTTTTCAAACAACACTTTGCTCGCAGCCACCTCGAACTTCGCGCCCGTCGGCAAATCCAGTCCCGGCTTCTCGCTCTCGACTCTATAATTATTTCACTCGTTTCACCGTAAAAGTATTTTCAAAGCATTTCATAACAATATGTCGTATCATCTAAATCGGTTATCAGAAAGAAATACATACTTGAAGGAAACTGGACCTAAAACAAAGAAAATGATGACCTGTGTGCTGCATGTTGAACACGTTCACATTCTTATTCACAAAAAGGGGTTAAAAAAAAAAGAAAAAAAAAAAGCCCAGAACAGCTTTCTAAGAGATTCCTGCCAACGTTCCTGAACGCGCTCGTCCCACGCAGCAGCAACCGACACAAACCCGCCTTCACGAACACAAGCGACGACACGAACGTTCAACTCGGCCCAGTGGGTTTACGCTCTCAGTCTGTCGGCCAAGCGCACTCCCCTCGTCCTGGGTTCCGATGGCAATGAAAGGTCGAAGACGGTCGGCAGGAGCGTGAAACTGTACATCTCCGCGAACAAGGGAGCGGACGGTCCGGCGCGATCGGCAGAGCTTCGCTAGTACACGTAGCCTTCGCTGTAAGGGTGGGGGTTGCAGTAGCCGCCCTCCTGCACGTACGCCATGCCCTCGTCGAAGTGCGACAGCGGCACCGTGTCCTCCTCGTTGATCTGCCGCTCCATGTCCGTCTTGAGCACGGGCCGCTGGTTGTCGGGGAAGGCCATGGAGAAGAGCGCCTCGGGGTCGCACACGAACTTGTACACGTATCTCTCTCCCGCCACCTTGGAAGCCACACAACAGACACGGCAGCGTTCAGAACCCAAACAAAACCGTGCGCCCCGTTCCGACCGCGGTGCGTCGCCTCACTCACCTTCTGCATGATTCCCTTCTCGTAATAATAGCGCAACGATCGGCTCAGTTTGTCGTAGTTCATCGCCGGGCGATTCTTCTGAATTCCCCAGCGGCGAGCCACCTGGACAGAACGGGTATCCTTCAAGGTCCACGTATGCAAGTGAAACAGTTTAATACCCTGTGCACGGTCACAACCTGACACAAGGCTCATTTTTTAAACCGACGAGTAACAAGAGCCAAGGCCAGGAGGAGTTTTAATTCGTTTAAGTAGCACACCCAAAATGGCCAACAGTCATATTCCTTCCATGGAATGCACTCACTTCCCATAATGCCCCACGCTCTCTGAAAGCAGCACATTCGCATTACAGCTCCGACTTCGAAGATTTCACCTAACCATTTCCACGGACGCACCGTGCTCGTAAACAGGTACCTGTGTAACCTTTCCAAAAGCTGTGACATTAGCCGGGCACACAGCTTAAAACGCATGTATATATATTTACACATTATGTATATACACACAGTATATATATATATATTTTTTTTTTCCCCCTCTTCTCAACATATGAGAGCAATGGCGAGAGAACTGTGCCATTAGACATGTTCAGTGGAACCATTATCCGCTTTCCCCCTTTTCAACACAAATTGCCAGTATGAGAATTTGCATTTAGATTACGTATCTGTGGTCAGAGGGAAATTGCGGTAATGTGTTGTGTCCGGGAACTTATTAAAAACTAAACAAAAGTTGTACACACTGTTTACCAGCTTGCCAAAAACCATCCGGCTTTATAACGGGAGGGAGCTCGTGAAACGCGAGGCCGGGCGGTCCCGCCACCATCGGCAGTGCAGTCTATCCTCCATTAACAGATGTGATTTTCTGAGTTTAGGACTTAACAGACAAAATTGTCAGATTCATATGTTGGTACTTCCCTGCGGCGGTCGGTCTTTTCGATGTGTTGGGTGTGCGTTTACTTAATTGGGCAAAATGATCAATTTCGCACCTAAACTGAGGTGGCATCCTCCTTCGAAAAACACCATTTGTTTTGCTTTCATACAGATCCTACTGGATAGGCATCTGGGAACACCGGACTCCCCATTTTGTGCGCTAAATCAGAGATTTGCTGCATTTCGCTGCCCATTTCAGTGAGATTTATATCATCATACTTGTGGTGACAATTTGTTGCAGATCCCAGCTGAAGGACACCGATGTGACCGAGCCGATGAAAAAGGAAACGCGATTAAAACGTCCTGCCCGGTGGCCCTCGCCACAGGACACGCAATCCGTCAAGCGGGACCTGCGCTGCGGCTTCAGGCGAGGCAGGTAAAAATGATCAGAGAGGTTAAAATAAGAGGTCTGCGAGGTAAGTTCTTGAGGCGCTGAGCTAAAACGGTTGCATCGTTCATCACCCAAAAATACTCGACACCAGGGCTCCCTTAAATCAGTTAATAAATATTTTAAACTAATTATTGCAGACCACAGTGAAATGGCCACTGCGGCCAAACTCACCCAAATGGAACCGGATCGTACACTCTGAAGCGGGAAGAGAATTATACAACGGCCCTACCGCGCACGCACAAACACACGCACGGGTCCGCCAGGGGTGTTAATATCATTAATAATATTATTAATAATAACGTGAAGAATAACGATTACACATGCTGCTGCAATAGAGAGGGAAGTAGAATAGTTTGTTGCTACTGAGAGCAGCTTTGACTCCACAGTATGAGCAGTGCTGACTGTCCTGGCAGGTGTCACAGCACCTGTCCCTCAGACCGCCTGGTCCAGCCCCCACATAGACAACCCCCCCACCCCCGTGTACCACGCATTAAAACTGTACACCTGGCAGAAGTGGGGGTGGCAGCGTGGGTGGGTGATGGGGATGTGCTTTGGTCACCCTATGGCATGAATGAGCCCCCTGTTCGCTGCAGCTGACGGGACCCCGTTGCGCACGCATGTGCTGGTGGACAGAGGCCAAGCCCCCACGTGACTGTTGGGGGGGGTAGCTCTACGCTGATCACACGACAGCAAGCTCCCTTTGCAGCAATCCGTTCTTTATATACAGCTCTGATAGAAAAATATTGACAACGCTTACCAAAATTCTGCTAAGTTGCTCGTGTTGGTCCACTTTTGTAAAACAGCATTTAGACACAGAAATAAACTTCTGCTGGTTAATTAGCTTGAACGGCACTGGAACATGTGGTGTGGGGGGGGGGGGCACAGAAGGGGGAGCCTCACCTCTTCCGGCTCGATGAGCTTGAACTCCATGCCCCGGCCCGTCCAGGCAATGAAGTGCGAGTTGGACGGATCGTCCAGCAGGGCCACGAGAAACTGCCAGAGCTGGAGCGAACCTCTGCGCTGGTACGCCGGGCCCTCGCGGTACACGCCAGACTCCTGCTTGATGTCACCTTGAGGAGAGGGGGAGAGAGGACGCGTGAAAACAGGCGACATCACGTAAAGCTCAAGCAGCAGCTCAGACTGCATATCAATGTGTGATGCCGCACAATTCCTGAAGGAGATTTAGAATTAAATACACCACACTGGTACAGACTTGTGGTGGCAGGAGTGTAATGTGTGGGAATATTTTTCTCTGCACACATTAGGTTTCTTAGAGTCAAATGAGCATCATCTGAATGCCACAACGTGCCAAACCATTGTTGCTGACCAAGTGAATCTCCTCGTGGTCAATGTGGCCTTTCTCAGACTGAGACTTCCAACCTCACCACAAAACACATAATCTCAGGATGGTTCCAGAAACTCAGCATCTTTATTTATTTTTCCCCCAATGGCCACAGCCTTCACCTCTCAAGCCAGTAGAGCATATTTGGGATGAGGAGGAATGTGATGTTAGCAGAATGAATGCGCTGCCAAAACATGTACAGAAACTGTGAAGCTGTCAAGCCAACATGAAACAAAAACCCTGTTGCTATCCTGGAGGCACAAGCGGCTCCTACCACAGTATTAGCTAAGGGTACCCAATAAAGTGGCCAGTGAATGTACAGAAATCATATTGGACGTCTCGCCACCAACAAGTGCCCGTCCACTGAGGATGTGAACCCACCTTCAAGCTTTTCAGGCACTACGCAGGTGTCGTCATAGAAATGCCTCGCAACTTTGTCAAACATGCAACCTTCAAGACAAAGGAAAAGCAAATTAAGCACACAAACGTCCCAATGAGTCACTTACTCAATCCAGTAAACGCACAGGAAGCGCACTGAAAGAACTGTTTGCATGTCAGCATTTTTTGTTTATTTACAGAGGTTGCTTAGAGACAAACATTAGTCCATGTTTATACAGCTGGGGCGACACAGAGACCTCTGCTCTACAGGAATGGAAACTGCAACCTTCTGGTTGGGGTTAGCGCTGCCTGCAGGTTTGTGGCTGCTCACCTTCGGTTCTGTTGGCGTGGGGAAGGTACCCCTCCTGCCTCATGTAGACTGAGTGACAACTGGGCACTTCTGCTGGAGACACAAGAAACCTCACGGTAAAGTGGGACTGGACAGGACAGCGGACGTCTGAGATGAGGAAACCACCCCCAGCATCCAGATGGCTCTTCACCTCTGACAGACCCAGTATCATACAGTGACATTTTACCGTTACCCACATACACGGTGCAGCTCTGCGTAAACATACGAGCTGCAGACCTGACACACAAGTTTTCCCGGGAGGAGCGCAAGGCCAAAGTAAAACCGATTCCCTCGCATATGCTGTTGGCGTCCGTGCATTTTCAAACTTATCGATTGTTTCCGATCGTTCATTAAATTCATTTTCAGTCAGTGCCTTAAAAATACTGACATATTAAATTTTTTATTCATTTGCCATTCTCAAACACGTCGTGTTCCGGGTGATTCGCGTTCATATTTAAATTCACGGAAAAGGAAAAACGTGTAAAAACATTTGCAAAGGGACTGTTCAATAAGGGGATGAACCCAGTTCATTAGGGTCCATAAACATTGTCCTGAACATCATCAAAGTAATGGGCTGCTGGAGGAAATTGCCACTAATTAAATTGCCAACTGCCCTCCCATCCTCTCCACAGGGCAGTCAGCAACAGGCAAGAACCAACATGACCGCTAATAAATTCTGCTAAATGGTCAATTTGAGCTCTAAAACATGCTGAGACGGCCGTGTAGCTTTAGCCAAAGCGTTCGTACTGTACACCGCAACATCTAACGCCACGTTCTGTTCATGTGTGAAACTCGAGATTCTCCAGTATTTCGTTACGCAGCTGAAACCTAAAAGTGCTGCGTGGAGACCTGGTTAAATCTCATTTGTACAAAATTATTATATTACATTTGAAGATTTGTTAAGAAGTTAATGTCCTCGAGTTCATTTTAGTTGCGCTCAGAACCCTAACTGTACCCTAATCCCAAAACTGCAGTGTCAAACCCAACCTATATCGGACCCTAAATCCAACCGAATATCCAACCCAAGCCTCTGCAGAAAAACTGAAGTGAGGTGGAAACGGCCCCAGATGACGCTGTCAGCATTTCCAACGGGACCGACGTCTCCAGTCTCCAAGCCTGTCTAAGAAAAAGCTCAGACCGAGTGTTTAGTCTGGGCGGCTCCCATCTCAGAGCCTGTGAGACACAAGTCCTTCAAGAACACAGCAAGGCTCTGGAAGGTCTCGTGTTACAGAACAAAGTGCGGCCGAGAAGAAGAGCTGCCCCCCCCCCCCCCTTAATGAAAACAGTCGGCGCTACAGGAAGCAGCTGTGGAAGCGGCCGCATTCTCGCCGCAGCAGGGAGAGTCAGAGCACGCCCTCCGCCTCCACAGTTTTGTGAATGAATGCGCCAGGCCGGCACAGCTCCATTCACAGCGAGGCGTTGTCACTCCAGGCCTCGGGCGGGGGACAGGCAGGGAGCCATTATGGCCAGAGAGGGGGTGACACGGCAGGCCCCGGTGCTACTCTCCCATTAGAGCATCACAGGAAATGACACGCGTCCATCTGAACCAGCACAGCCCCGCAAACCGAATCACAGCACTAATAATGCCCTAATTCCATAAACAGTCCCATTCCTCTAATGGCAACTATCTGGTTTTAAAGGAGGAGGAAGCGGCTCATTTTCCTGCGCTGTTGGAAGGGACTCTGGAACGGACATTTTCTTCCACACTTGACAATATCAATAACAACATTTATCAGCAGTAGGACAGCCACCCATTTGTTTTTCTTCCAGTCCTGCTGTAATTTGGACAGCAGTTCCATTCGTGCTTTTGCTAGGCACAGCGCAAACGTGCAGGTGCCACCACGTGTGTTCCGCACTCTCGGAAAGACTCCAACACACCTGTATCGTAGGTGAAATCTCTCGGCTCCTGTTTGATCATCATTGAGTGAGGGTAGGGCTGGGCGACCGGCGCCCCCATCATGGCCGGGTGCTCGAAGAGGGGGTCCGGGTATTCCTGTTTGAACCCCTGTGGCGGGTACGGGATATTGGGCTCTGACAGCTGCCTGTGGTACAGCGGGCGTCCGTCCCGGGACGAGGGGGGTGGAGCCGGGAACGAGTGGCAAGGCTCAGATAACTGGCGCCGGAACCTGAAGAGGATATTGGGTGAAAATTACAAAAAAAAAAAAGCACACAAACTAATGCATTGATCCAATACAGTATCATATAGACCAGAAAAAGATTAATAACAGCTCCTTTAAATTAGTTTATTCTGTAACTGAATATTTGCACAAAATGCAAAATACAGGCATCCTTTACTATCTGTCTGAATATTCGCTGTAATGAACTGCAAAAATTCACAACCCAAACTGAAAACCCGCTAGAAGGAATCTGCAGGTGGTAAAATTTCAAAGCACACTGGAGTGAAAACGTTTAAGAGGACCCCAAGTCCGAACGTGGGGAGATACAGAGCGCTGCAGTTGTATCTCAGCTACTCTCCAGATAGGATTGCATCTTGGGCTTACATACAACAGCATTGTGCATTATTGCAGTAATCTTCCCCACATGACTAAGTGAAAGTGCATTATTCGTTTTAAACATTATTCCACTGCTTTTTTACATCGTAGTACATGCTTGCTGCCATATGGCACAAAAACATGTGCCCTATGGTATTGTTGCAGGTTGCACACACACATACCTACTACTGACTTCATTTAGTGCTTAATAATTAGGTAACTGGTCTTTTAAATGCTTTATGTTGTGCAGAAATCCTTGGTGGACTTACATAGGTGTTTTAGTGTTCTATAGTGATATCTGAGGAAAATGGTCGGGGATTCTGGGGTGGTCTGGGACATTATTCACAGGCTCCCGCTATCTGACACGTTCAGTAAGAGATTACACTTGGATAACGACAGATGCCTGTATACCTTTTTAAATATAAAGTCTAAAAGTACATAACAAAAACATGAGCATCACCCAGGTTGACCCATGATGCACAGTGCGGTGAAGGCCACCTGTGGTCCATGGTAAAGGACGCATCTGCGATGGGCTGCGAAGTGGGAAGGTGGGGGTATGTCCTGTCTGGCTTGGGGGTTGGAGCAGAACTGGGGGATGCATGCTGTAGCGGGGACACGGGGGTGCTGCAGGGTGTCACTGGGCTCGAGGGCTTCATTGTCGCGCTGGGCTTCTGCTCATAGGCACTGTCAGGATGAGGAGAGAGACACCTGTCAGGAGCACTGGATCACCTGGTTACTTGACAGCACAGCTCTTCATTCGTGTGCACACTATTAGTCGACTTGTTCAGATAAGGTTTAACGAAATATGCTTCTCCTCCTCTCAGACAGCAGCTTCTCTTTCCTGCTAGGACCCCCAGAGATTTGTTCCTTGCATATCATCTATTAAATGCTTAAAATCATATACGAGGGCTGAACAAAAGAAATACTAGCATTTTTTTTTTCTCTCAGTTCTGACATCTAAAATTCTCAGTGCACTTCGATCAAACTTCATATTCTAAAATGTCACGATGCAGACGCCGATATCATTTAAATGCTGTAAACTAGGCCTGTGATACCATAGTATGTTGAATTTCATATTTCACACAGAAACGGGTTTTAAATTTTTGTACTACGGAAGAAACAGACTTCCCACCCTGAAAGATTACGTAAGTCAGGTTCAACTATTCGTACTTGACTAAATGGAGATGCTTGTTTCTCGGCGGGTCTTTGGGCAAATCATCATCTTCATCGCTGCGGTTGTTGCCATTTGTCTTATTAAAAGGTCTGTTGCTTGCATAATTACAGGAGCGTATTGGGAATTAAATGCCATTCACATTTCACAAATCAAATCAATGTAACCCCAGAATGTAACTAGGCAACCTATGCATTGTGATTGTTCTTGTGCATCTGAAAACGCACTTTATTGAATTTACTCTAGATACACTAAACCTGATTACTTTCCACATCAGGTACACATGCTGAACCGAGAAGCAAAACAAATATTTCATTTAAAGCAGATAACTTTTTGCTCAGGTTTGAGCTTCGCGTTTCTTCGTACTTAGCCGGCTCGCATCTGGGCTCCTCACAAGAAACCACTTTAATATCTAATGATGCTATGAAATCTGTTTCTCGGAGAAACTCTGGGTCAATGGCAAAACACTTTATGCACGCTACAGAAATACTGCTCAAAAAAGACTCTGGAGCAAAAGTTTTTGCACATTTTTGTGTCATTATTTTTTTTTTTATATCGGAAGAAACTTTGCTCCAGTTGTTGTTGAAATCTACAGCAAATGCTCACGTGTCTTTCAAGGCAAAACCTCCATGTTCATTTCCTGTGACAAAGACCAGAAGTACAACATAGTTCTGTCTCCCTGCCAAGTTTAGAGGAACCGTACATACAGGGTGACCTTAACAAAGAAATTTATTTGAAACTAAACCCCAAAATTTTACTGCAGAGTAAAATCTAAGCATTATGGGTCATTATGTACAAACATCAGTACTTTTTCATGCAAAACAGTATTTAAACAGGGAAGTGAATGATTCAAATAGAATGCAAGGCCTTGAAAAGTTCCCTGTTGATGCCAAGATGCCCAGATGAGGAAAAATTTTAATTTATAGGCTATAATGATCTCTCTTTCTATATTACATTTTATTAGAGCTGCATCTTGAAGCAGATGTTAACAGAATAAATGTTACCTTCTGACCAGTGCCAGGACAGAGCAGAATAGGCCAGAACCTGCACTAGACACCTCTGTGTGGGGGTGCTGCTGTTACGCCCTTCCACCAGGTGCATAAATAGCTTCAACAAAGCAATCGGCCTTATGTTTCGGTACAACTACTGGAGCAATAACGTTAAAACAGTAATAATGATGATGAATGTGTGGTGTGAAGCTAAAACACTCGTGCTTTAAAAATAAAAGTATTTGCTTTTATTGGAACCCAGGAAATAATAAAGGTAAATCTGAGTTGAGTGGAAAATGTACAGTAAGGGAAAACAGTGTGTTTTCTGGACTGCCTTCTTCAGGTGTTGAGGGACAGGTCCAGGCTGGCCTCACACCTGACTCCACCGTTTACACACACAGTACGAATTCTGCATCAACACTCACCTGATGTTGTACAGGCACTTCTCCCCATAGCTGAGCTTGAAGGGCCGTTCCTGGCTGCATGCGGAGCTCTGCTCGGAGCATGGGCTCTGCGGCTCCTTCTTGATCTTCAGCTGCAGTCCGTGGAACGCCACTACCAGGGTGGTCGGGGAGGGATTTAAAGGGATTAAGGATTATTCATCCCCAACTAAATAACAACACAAGGCAAACAAACATCTGCCCCCCCCCAACCATGTCACCCCCAAGACTGGGCGTAACGCAGCACATTTTAACTTGCCTAAAATTGCATTTGTATTGTCGTGACATAATGGGAGTCTAGTCTGGAAAATGCAACAAAAGCTTTTGGTGAACTTCTGTGAATGCCTATCCCCTTTCAGCCGCTGGCCAATACCGTCTGGGCAACAAGCGTCACATTGATCGTGGGGTCCTCCCTTCCTCTGGATGCTGTCCCCTGCGTATTCGCTAGGCTGTTAACAACCAAATCATTTCTGATTAAACTCCCATCATCTGGAGTCGTGATCGATGCTAACAGAATAATCCGCAGCAAACGGGACTTGGGGCCAACTACCTTCAGTCTGAGGTGTTTCCAGTGTAAACGTGGCCCTTTCCAGGCCGCTGACCCGAGCGCAACATCACATTCGCTTTCATTCATTTAGTACTTCCCCCCCCCCCCCAAAGCCAAAAAAATACTTTGCTGTCTCCATGGTGATGACTTAAGGCTTACTTTATTTATTTACATTTAAATTTGGCAACTTCTGTTACGTCTTCTGTTATGGATTTAACGTGCTGTATGGGCGGATATCCCTACAGGGATCAAAAAACTTCTACACTATCCTAATACTTTAGCTGGCACCCCTTTGTACACTCATGATGACTGGCAATGCTAGAGTGCAAAAATTCTTCACGAATGAGCAAAACCAACAGCAAATGCATCAGAGCGCTGTTTAAACCTTTGCTTGTTACAAATTAACTTCAGCTTGGAGGTGAACTTGTAACTTTCTACAGATTGAGAACTTAAAAGTCAATAATGTCAAATTTTTACTCTTAATTTAAAATAGAGAAGATGGTTTCAAACCGCTCCTAATACCCTGCTTCGGAACGGTAACATTTTCCCGTTTTTACCATAATGCTACAGGCTGCAGATGGAGCAAATGGAGACATAATGAGAACAGACTGAGGCTGACGTGTGTTTCCTGCCCTGGCCCGGGGGCGGCCCGGAGTTGGGCCCGGATGTTTTCCCTCTCGCCCGTCCACATGCTGACCAGATGCCTGACGCGGCATTCGGCGGCGTGAAATCAGCCCGACAACACGACATCCGACGCCGCCGTCTCCGGAGACACGGATGCGGCCGATCGTTTCCGAGCGCTCCGTGCGGGCCGTGACCTTTACGGGTCATCGATGAAAGGTCAAAGCGGTACTTCCTGAGGGGAGACCTGTGCCGAGATCCAATACCGTCGCTGTGCGCGAACACCTTCTTTATCGGGCTAATTGGACGGCCATTACACAGATACCAACAGGCCACAAAGAGACTCCGCATCAACCACATCGCGACCGAAAATAAGCTTCTGCCTTCACATGACATTAGGAAAGTTAACACCTTAAATGCACATATTCATTTTTCCAATGCACAAAAATTTAAGTTTATTAAATTAATAACAATTATCCTTAAGGCACAATACACAATTATTAAGTAAGGTTAAATTCCAGCGACAAAAACACTGGCAAATTTCTTTAAATATTACATTTTCATAAGTTACTATTCAGCAAAGTACTTTTGAAACTGGGGGGGGGGGGTAGAATCCTCCGAGATCAATTCAAAATGTGCAATAAAGTAATTACAATGAATATCTGCTTGCAAAATCATTTATAGTATGACAATAATATATGATACTGTTTGCTTAAACACAGGTCATTTCAAATTAATGAAACAAAATGAGAGAATACATTTAAAGAAGGGAATGAATAACTACAAGCTATAAATACTACATTTTGTTCAGGGTCAAAATGGTGCCAAGCAGCTACAGAACAAACAGAAGACGAGAGTGGAAAGAAATTAAACTATGGGGGGGGGGGGGGGGGTCACAAGTGAGTCAAAAAAGAGGAAAGTTAAACCTGGGGTTCTACAGGACTTCACAAGTGCACAACATACCAAGCAAACTTTGACCACGTTTTACCACAAGGAAAGAGTCATCCTGTACTGCAAATTTTCCCTTTTAATCCAGTTTACGCACAAAACGACTGTATTGCAAATTGAACCAGGATAAACACACACAGACCCGAAAATGTCACTATAGATTTTTACCCTAGGAGGGAAAAGGTGCCCCCGGTCAATAAAAGGCACACTTTTTTTGCGAATCTGCGACGTCACATCTACGACACGCTTTCCACCACCACCACGCTACCTCCATTATGCCTTCAATTGATTTTTCGTCTTTTAAATTGACAGCGTTTTAAAAACCAGCATCTGTGACATTTATTGCGGTAATCCTGAAGCTGGTTACAAATTTAAAACCATTAAGTGATTTTCACCATTTTGCCTACAAGTGTAAAGAGATTTTCCATTTCAGCGAAATAACAAAAGTCTTCATTTCACGAGGAAGCCGAAAAAGCTGTTTGCCGTTGCCCCGAGGATCCACGCACCTGTATGTGAACTGTACTGTTTACTTTGGTTTTACCTGCTCTACAGTTTAAACGGCAACTATGGGACAAATGCTGGAAAAGTACCTTGTACAGTACAGCAGCGAGCTGCATATCTGATAGAGCCAAATTGATGACAGATATGCATGCCTGTCCAGTCATTCTTGTAAGCGAAAATACGGCTCAGGATTATGAGTTCAAGATGCTGTATTTCACAACATGTTGGGGGTAAATTATATTCTATAAAAAATGTAAATATAACATGATAATAAAAGACATCCTTTGCATTGTAAATATATGCCTTAAGATTTATAAGGATAATATTTATCCAATACTTCAGAAGTGGCCATTTGCAAGTGTGTCAAAGAATTTGTTAATGGAGCATTTTTTGTTAAACCTCTGAAATTATGAAAAAAAATTCTAGGAATAGCAAAACATACTGCATAACAGGCATTTTGATACAATTAAAATACACAAATGCATAAATACAAAAAAAAAAAAAAAAACTATCAGACTGTGCATCTTTCACACAGATTTTCTTATTAAATTTTCTTATTTTTTCACATGCAAATTAACAGTGACTATTCTTCATGTGTGATATCCGGCTTTTGGAATATCGGTTAAGTGAACAAATACAGAAAGAAACAAATGAACAGCTTTTACATTACATAAAGAGGATGTCGACGGTCTTAACCGTTCAAACTGGGCAACACCAGCTTCACCCCTTTCTGAATAGAACAGCAACATCTGAATTCAAGAACCTGTTGTGTTTTAAGGTTGTTTTCTTTTCTCTGCCCCCCAGCTGCTCCTCCTGATGGGTGTGTAGTTTCAACTCAACTCCCACCTCAGTCAATGCACAATAGCTCAAAAAAAAATATGAAATAATACAAACAATAATGTTTTCAAAAGAAAATCTTGGCTGGTCATGTGCAAGCTGAGCAGCTCAATATGTGCCTTTGCTCTGCTACACCCAACAGGAGAGGCGACCGTCCGCACGCTAGGACAAACCTCATTCCCCGCAGTGACTGGGGGCACGGAAATGAGCAGTGGAGGAGCAAGGTGCCAGTGCTGTCAGTGGGGGGTCAACACCTTGCCAAGTCTGGAGCCCAACGAACGCGCTCGCGTGTACGACAAAAACGTGAGTCCATGTAAACATGACTCTCCTGCCCACTTCGCCGGAGATCCCTGCAGTGAACGGCATGGACATGGCGGGGGGGGGGGAGGCGTTTCTTCCCTTCCCCCTCTCCCTGGCGTCCTCCATGCTCTCCGGCCAAACCCATATGGGACAGCGGCAGGCAGGCCGGGATGGCAGTCCCGAAGGCCAACCGCGGCGCCCTCGCCCTCCCGCCATCTGTTCCGGCCTCTGCCGCCCTCCCCTCCCCCACACCCACTATGGTCAGCAGCTTCCCGAACGGAGGGCTAGGCTGTCTTCGATCTTCACGCGTTCTCACCGGCGTTACAGATCTTACTGTACTTTCATTGCAGCAAATCCTCCCTTTTACACACGAAACCAATTATTATTTTGATATCGGCAATGAGGACAACTGGGGGGGTGGGGTAAAGGAAGTGAACCCCACCCCCTCCCTGCTGTAGTCCGTGTCGACACGGCGACAGATTTTTCTCAATAGCATCATCTGTGTTGCTCTGTTTAACCTCATGACTGTTTAGTGTCTTGTGGCGAAAAGCAGTAATCAGAGGAGCGCGGTCTCAGCATTAAACCAACAGACCTGTGTTCAGGTACAGGTGGGGTGGGCAGCTTTGGAACGATGGTTTTAACGTGCAACTACAATAACCAACAAGCTTAACATACGCACCTACGGTAAAACCTATCTACTTTGACTGTGGGGGGCTTTTTTTTTTTTTTTTTTTTTAAACTGATACTGTTGAAATGAACAACTGCAAATCATTCATTTTGGTTCATGTTTAACCCTAGATTTAAATTTACATTAATAATACAGCCCATTTGCTAAAAGAAAAAAATCAAAATAACATTTCACATATTAAAGCAGTTTATTTTAAGAAATTAAATTTGGTAAGAAGGTTAATCTACTTAAAGTCATGTATTTTGTGCACTTTATCATGCTATGTAATTAAAAAACAGAAAACTATTAATATACACAAAAAATGCACACATGCTGCTAATCCTCTTCTCTGGTTATTAAATGCAGTATATAAATAAGTGTAAGACATTTAAGAAGCATAGATACTGGCCAAAATGCCCAGTTAAGAGGAAGACAAACAGTAAAAAGAACAGCTCTTTTTAGCATCTACCACCATCTCCCCAGCTCTGTGCTTTTGGACATCCGCAACAAATCAATAAGTAATAATAGTAATAATAATGAAAAACATGAGCAAGAGCTGGGGGAATGAAGATTTGAAGATTTAAACAACAAGTCGACTAAACAGCTGTGGCTATAGTGATGTACCGTACATCTATCTATATAGAAGCAGCACATGGAGTGATGCTGTACTGCAGTCATCGACCAGCCCAAATCCCCCTCATCCCTTGACGGCACAGCAAGAGATCGGCCCTAGCCAGTCCACAGGGAAGTACCGGTGAGTCCAAAGCGAGGCTCCCGGGGGGGTACTCACAGTTCTCGCTCTGGAAGTCGGGAACAAACTGCTCATCGCTGTCAGGAACTTGAGCTACAGGCGGCATCAAAAGGACAGGAAAAAGAAGAAAAGAACAAAGCTGTGATTTTGTGCCCACAGACACCTGACAAAGAGCTCCGGTCAAACCGAACATTTCAGCAGCAAACCCTCGACAAAACGTTCCTGATCTGTACATTTCACACACTCCCCTTGTATCTGTCAAACACCAAACGCCTATTAAGTACTTGTACACAGCCCTTTATCACTGAGCAATGGTTTCTGATATTTTGTAAAATACGATGGTATTTTTGGACAAAGTTTTCAAGAAAAAGCTCTGCAACAAACAACTATTAAGATGAAATAATATCCGACGACGGATTTGTACATCTCTCAGCCGTCATTCGGACTACAGGGATTCTAACCTGCTGTGACGCACTTTTACCACCTTTAAAACTAAATACTTACCACGGTCCGCCCTTTTACTTGAAGGGTTAATGCAAAGGCGCTCAGCACAGTGTTCAATTACCCCTATAGACGGTACATATTTACACTTTGAGCCAGCTGTTATGTTCACGTTGCGGAGTTGCTAAAAGAGGCGATATGAGATTTAACTGTGCATAGTCATTATCACATTTATTTATAAGCATAAGGCATGCAGAACCTCATTTTCAGGCACTTAATTGACAACGTTGCACAAAACGATTAACGTGTCAAGACACGCAGGTACCCTACGCCACCGTTCCTCCTCAAACCACGATGGAGGCAGATTTTAGGGGTAGAATATCAAAACAACAAGGGGTGGGGTGGGGGAGCATGCCCAAAACTGACGCCACTGCACCACGAGCCACTTTACATACATAAAGTCAGGCTGTGGTTTATGTGGCCCTTTTCGTTTTTATACATTTTTAACAAACTGTCTGCTGCAGCCAAAGGTAGTCAGAGTTGATGTGGGGGCTGCAAAGAACATATTTTTTGCTGAGTGTAGACATTTTTAATCTCCAATAACAGAATGTACAGAATGGGAACAGCAAGAGGGAACTGTGGTGCCCAATCTCAGCCCGGTGAGTCAGGTACGGTGACACATCTGTCACATAAAACTGCGCCATTTCCATAATCGTGATAAGTGACAAGGATCATTCTGTTATGTATTTATAACTGACAAACACAGGAAATGTCCTCTCAGAGGGGAACTGTGTGTGGGTTTGCCACACACCGTGTGAGACATACTCAGGTATTCAATAAAAGGAGAATCACCAGAAATTCCCATAATCCCTCACTCTGACCGCTGACTTCCAAAAGCAAACTACTCTGTGTTGCCACAAAGCAGCTGTACCCTGTGTGGAAAACACACACACACACACACACACACACACACACACACACACACACACACACACCTATACGGCAAGTTTGCCTTCTTTGTTCTTAATGAAAACCTGCTCCTGTCGCTACGACACCCTCCCAGTAGGGGAGCGGGATGAAGCTGCAGCCAAGGCAGGCTGTCGGGTACATGAGTCATTCCCAGCTCTCCGTGAATGGGACAGCTGATCCGGGGAACAATTCCTGAGGATGGTGGGGGGGAAACTGGAGCTCAGCCGCCATTCACAAAAAAAAAAAAAAAAAAAAGAAAAAAATAAAAAAAATAAGAGAAGGCGCCAAAGGCAGGGTGAGAGCGTAGAGACACTGCCTTTGTGTTCGTGTTCATGTGGCAGGATGCAAGACATTGCAAAGAGTAAAGAAAAAGTGGGAAAGAAAATGATACCAAGATACAGTTTGGCAAAACTAAATGCAATAAATTTCACAAAAAAAAAAAAAAAAAAAAAAAAAATACAAAGTCCACAACCAGAAGCATAAATGTCTACAATTGCCTTGTCAAAATTGTGTGTGTGTGTGTGGGGGGGGGCTGTACTTAAAAGACATATTTGTTCTCCATGTTTCCTGTTGTAAAAGCTTCACTGCTATTACGATGTTTCAGCTGCAGTTAAAACGTGATATTCTGAATGCCACTGAATTGTTCCAAATGAAAAATTAACACTGATCAAGTTTACCTACCAGGAACAGGAAAAACAGGTATTGTGAAAATTTTATATTTCTTCACGATTAAAGACAGGTTTAACTCTTTTGGAACAATAAAATCTGAAGAGCCTGAAGAGAAAACAAAAAAAGTCACTTAGCACCTGACAGATTCACCAGCGAAGTCCTCAACACCCATAACTCCTTAATCTATGATGTCAGAAATTCAGGCTGATATAATCCTTTCTCTTATTTCCAATTACCTGAACCAATAAATCTCTGAAAGAGGTGGCATTCGTTTTTATCTTAATGGACAGGAAGTAATTTATTAAATCTGGAATCACACACTTCTTGCTGATCTATGACAGGTAGAACTGTGATCCTTACAGGAATATCTACACTGGTAAGCAGTCATTTTTTTCTGGCCGAAATGCTAAAATATTAAAATTATGTCTTGTTCTTTTAGAAGCCCTGCGGTATATACTTTATAATCTCAGTAGCTCAATGCGCCGCTGAAGTATTCCCAAATCTATTTTAAAACAAATTTCATTTTAAAGCCTTGATTTACACTGTGGGCTTTTTGAAATCTATTAAAGAATAGATGAGGCTCGTCTCTAGACATAAAATATCGAGTTTCGTTTTCACCTATAAAACAGTAGTGAGGTATATTTCAGCCACTTGAACTAAAATGCCAAGATTTAAACTTTGCCTGAAACACTGCTGAGAGCGCAAATATTAAAAATATTTTTTAATAAATACATTTTTAGCTGCTTCAGTTTTAAACTTGCCCTCCAAGAGATGCAACAGTGGCGGCACTTCAGTGTTACTCTTACACAATATTTATGATGGTTTGTAACCTCGGTTTTTACTTCTACGTTTCCCAATCAAACAATTTCCGTACAGCAATCTTGGCACTGTTTGACGGGACGCTACAACTGATAACTAGAATGTCCATCAGCATTCGGCATCTTGAGACACCTGTTTTTAAATAGTCATCAAAGAAAAATATGCATGTAGGGATTTAGGAATTTTTTAACCGATTTTTTTTTTTTTTTTTTTTAAACCTAAAGAGAATTCCATAACACCATATATACGTTAAGTATGCACACCATTATGTCTCCGTTGTCAAATATTTTACCCTCCCATGCACCAGAAAGGCAAGTTTTAAACTAATTTACATATTCAGACATGTTTTGTATTTATTTTCATATTTCTTAAAGGTCATACTTGATTTGTTTGTCCGTAGCTAAATTGAAGGGGGATTCGCGTGTCTACATTCCGCAGTCACACATTTTACTAAAAATGTATAAGCAACACAGCAAATCGAGACTCTTTTTATGCCTTTAAGGAATCCTATGCTGCATACTTCAATGGCGTACGATTTACTGCGACTGTGCAAACGGACATTTTACATTAAACTACACTTATTTGCCAAGTCAAATTACACCAACCGCGTTAACACAGGAATTGTGTACAATTTTACTATAACTCCGAATATACAGTAACATAGTACTTAAATGTCACTCAAACGCTTCAGGGATTTGTAAAATTTTACACTAGGAACGTAAATGAAAAGAGTGGTCCACGGACTTCATCTTCTACCCAGAATTAAAAGCAACTGTGGGAAGAGTGTGTTTTTACATAGCAAAGAAATCAGAGAAATTCTTGTATAAATACGCCTTGTTTTTGTCCAGCACATATTGCCAGTTACCAGATATCTACAGTTACAGTATCCCACAAAATATCTGTATAACTAATCATAAAATGTTTTGACTGAACTGGTAACACGTTAAAAAAAGAAAAAATATTTGCATTACTGCAAACTCAACATAACATAAAGCAACTAACACCACATCGCATTAAAAAATTGCTCCTTAAGACATCTTCACATTTATATTAAGTAATATCAAGAACAAGAAAATCCTGACTTTTGCTTTAAGGTGCAGAATAACTGCAGTATCATAAACCATAAAGCAATCAATTCATAATTTTCTGCTTAACCAATTTTAACACACTGCAAAATACATTAAAATAACTTTACGATATAAAATCTTTAAAGGCAAAGATAAAAATTTGCTCAAATATCAAAAGCTCTAGACAGTCAGACACAAATCAACGAAAGATATATAAAGAGAATGTAAATCAATACTCATCACCAACCTAAACTTCGGTGCTGCAAACAGGACGGAAAAAAGACACTTGCACTTAAATCCTGAAGCATCACGTCTGAATTAGACCACAAAGAGGAGTTCTTGCCATTAGAGGAGAGAAAAAACAATATTAAAAACACACAAAATTAAAAATGAAGGTGGCGGATGACAAATCAACACTTCTGCGCACCTCAGAGCCTCAGAGAGCATAAATCCACTTTTTCCTTTTTTTCCCCCTTTCTGTTTTTTTAAGAAGCACGACAGCAGTGAGTGCAGCTGCAGAGTGAGCTCTGGAGAGCAGCGAGCGAGGAGACACAGGAGGCAGGAGAGAGAGGAGGAGGAGGAGAAGGAGGAGGAAGACTAGGAGGAGGAGGAGGAGGAGGTGGCTCGCCGCGCCAGCTCTCGCCAAAAGCAGGCCAACAGATTTCTCCTGCTAATCTGCAGTGACACTCTGGGTAGAGCGTGCGGACCAGGCTGTCGTCAACACCCCCCCGCCGCACAGCGTCACCCTCCACGTACCTTCAGCGAGCCATGTCTCCTGGAGCTGACTGAGGTCCTGGAAGAGTTCTGCACAGGAGAGCCAAACACACCAAAGCGGACCATTATGAAACCACAGCGCAAACACACACACCCACACACAGCGAGAAGTAAACACACATCGCTCTGTGGTTCTGAACAGACCGATGACCTCGAAGAACCTGCTTTAAAGCCCCTTTGCGCTTCTGCCTCCTAATTGAGATTTCCAACAGGTCCCCGGCAGAGCGCAGGTGGCCACAAACACAATTGCATTTTGCTAAATGTTAAGAAGCCGTGAAATGAACTTGTCTGTCTTACACCCGCCCCCCCCCCAGCTCACCTTCAGTATCCAGAGCCAGGTCAGAGTTAATGAATTTTCTCTTTCTGTCATTTGCAGTTCTCTCATTACATTTCTTCCCTTGTGGTTTCTAGAAAGGTGGAGGGGAAAAGGACCACAAATCAATTTGTCTCAGTGGAATCACTCTCTGTCATGTAGTGAGTGCATTTGCGGGGAGGAGAAGAAACCGGGGGGTTCGGCTGTGAGCTTTAAACCCGGTTGCTGGCGTTTCATCTGGACACCTGTCAACAGCAGTCAAACACCCTGTATGGGCAAACTCTACAATAGGTGTGAGTCAGAACTCTGAAAAAGTGCTGGAAACAACAATAGAGCGGCAGCACGGCAGGATCCATTGGTGTCTCCGAGCAACTGGACATGGGTTCGACCCCAGCTTGGTCTACAGTTTGCATTGTCTCCTCATACTCGAGTGGATTTCCTTCCACAGTCCAAAGACATCTGTTTCAGGAGGACTGGCCATTCTGAACTGCTCACTGAGTGTGTGTGTGTGTGTGTGTGTGTTCAAACGTTACGATGGTTTAAAGAATTTGCTTAATTTAAATTCTTACATTCCCAATAAAAAAAAAAAAAGGAAAAAAAAAAGACATATAAGTATGTTCCCGGGTGAAGCTGGAAGGAGTTGACGCGGTCTCTCACTCACTTGTAAGGCTGCTGTCATGTAAGGCACTTGTTGGTCGCAGAATCCATCCATAGCGTCGCTCTTCCTGGAGTCCGACCGCCCTTTCAACAAGAAACAAGGTGCGTTTTTTTTATTATTATTTTTATTTTTTTTTTAAATAATAAATAAGTAAGAAAGAAAGCGCACGAGCGACGCGTCGGACTCCCAGAACGCAGCTCCCTCGGACCTCAAGAGTGAACCGGGGAGAAGCAGCGAGGCGCGCATCAACAGGCTTCGCCGGCGACGGCGTTG
Source organism: Heterotis niloticus (assembly GCA_018136845.1). Classification (NCBI taxonomy): domain Eukaryota; kingdom Metazoa; phylum Chordata; class Actinopteri; order Osteoglossiformes; family Osteoglossidae; genus Heterotis; species Heterotis niloticus. Next base: position 2,199,043 of record CM030903.1, read on the forward strand.
GTTTGCGTGTTTTTCCCCCACTGTCAACGCACGCGGAAAACATGGCGTTTACTCGCCCGCAGCCCGAGGCAGCGACGGCCATTTAGCGCACTTGAGAACTGCGACCGCACGGCGGGAGCGCGGGCGAAAACGCAACCGGCGACTCACCTGAAGAGCACGAAGCGCGTCCGCCCGCAGCCCCGGCGCTCCGCTCCTCCTCGTGGCGCCTCAGCGGCTGGCAGCGCGTCGCCTGGCGCTCGCGCGGGGTGGGGGGAGGGGGCTCAAAGCGCCCCGCCCGCTTCCTATTGGCCGCGGCGGCTCCGGAGCGAAGCTTTCCCGCGGTCGCAAAGCGAAAAGTTCGCCGCCAGGTACCGCGTTTCCACTCCTCCCCGCTTGTAAGACGCCCAAGGTTTATGAATGCACAGACCTACCTTCGAGCACATTTTCTCATCTTCTATACTTTCCCCTTTCTTGCGTTTCTTTTTTTGAATTTATCTTATTTAACCACAAGTTGCCTTGTATTAAACCCGCCCCTGTAGGTTAAACAAAGGCTTCAGCCCAATAAAGCAAAATAGGATGCAAGATGCTGCATCGCAATGTCTGGGTTCACCAATAACACACAACAGCAACATTTATTTATTTACACGCAGTAAAGAATATATCTAAAGGTTTGTGCCGTCAACTCAAAGGACTACTGGGTAAAAAAAACTCCTATGATTTGTCTAGAAACGCAGTTCAAGTATGAGGACACAAGGATAAAAATGTTCTTACACATTTGTTGTTAAAACAGCAGGTGCCATGCAAAGGTGTTGTATTCCACAGTATGCAATGGGAATCGAATACCAGTAAAAAAAAAAAAAATTCAATAAAGCACAATACTGCTGTTACTGTAGGCAGTTTTGAAAATATACATTTTATTGTGCAGAAAACTGACAACAAACTGCATGTTTTAGAAGCTGCACTTAAAAAAACAGCCATGCTTCACACCGGTAATTAAAATCAATTTATTAACACACTTACAAAAATATCATTAATCAGAAGTACAGCCACGTTGAAATTTTAAGTGAGTCATTTTAAGAATCTTAAGAGCAACTTCAAGAACCTACACAATCCACAAAATTGTTGGGGAAAAGCCACATTTGCAGCTGCCACCATTCCTCAAACATCAACCAGCACTTTTTGTTTTTATTTCAGCATCTTCACAACATCCCTGCAAAGGTAAACGGAAGCTGCGTATGAAACCCGACGCATCCGCGGGCCTCACCACTGGTTTCCTTATGCTACACTTTTACGAAAACAGCTTTAAGTCGCACAACATCCGTGTTGATGCAAAAAACCAGGCAAGCCTCTGTGTGAACACGTTGTGTGCACTTCTGTAAAAACCCATCAAAAGCAGATCAAAAGCAGAAAGTAATGACACCCACAGAAGATTAATGTGCCCTTTGTTTTCTACAACTTGTAAATGGTTGTTAAGGACCATCAGAGAACGAAATACTTGCAAGGAAGGCTGGGAGAGGGTGAGAAGCTTCTCCTGACCACACAGAACCTGGACTAAACTGGCAGGACGGTTCACTCGGTTGGGCAGCTGAGTGAGTGAACACTGTAGAATGTTTATAAAGATATAAACCTTCACTGGGTGGACTGCGCTAAGTGAAAATGGTCTTGAAAAGTCAGTGAACAAACATGCAAATGGTAGTGTGATGCATGCAGAGTGGTCAGTCTTGTGGTCTCCATAGAGCGGCTGTTTGCCCTAGAGACCACATCAAACACCTTCTTTCATACACCCAGGTCAGTACATGGATTCTACAATGAATATTAAAAATACAGCTAGTGCCTTATACAGATATCATAAACAATTTGTATAATAACATCTTACTTTTTCAGACAGAAGTATCGATGCAAGGGGAAGTGGCAGATTAACTAAAGCAGTCCCAGCATAAACAAGTTTTCTGAGACATTTTCTGTACGGCCTCATCGTATCAAACAAAACCAGTGTTAAATATACATCTTTTTAGCCTCATGAACAAGTGATATGTATTTAAATCTAATGCTACTTTCCATCCAATGATTGCAGTTAAATAATAATCTTTGATGAATGCTCTCCCTAGGTGTGGAAAACCCTTTTCAAGCTCATCAGACAACAGCATTGTTGGCTTTAACACCAATTGCAAGGTGTTCTCTTCATTACTAGCAAAGAAAAAAGTAAATATGCAGTAAATATAGGCTGTAAGCTTATGAAAACCATCTTAGATGCATCTCAGAATGCACTTTTATCAAAAAACATCCACAGAAGCAGTAAAATGTATTTGTATCAAGAAAAAGTGGACGTGTTTTGTGCATTTTGGAATTTTATATACATGATTACATAGACCTGTAACATGACAAGCGCATTTAAAGCCAATGAGCGGATCAAGAGTTTTCTGCCGAAACAGCGGAAACATTCTGTGCGGTTTCAATGTGCGCTACGAGAAAAACAATCACACTTCAACAGCACAAGATTTTTTTTTTTTCTTATGCAGAAACTTAAATCGGTGATTAAAAATATACTTGTGCCAATCCGTTTCAGGTGAACTGCGTTCCTCTTCAGTGGCAGCAGGTAGAGGCACTCGGAGTGGCCGGTGGCTGATGTCTGTGTGGAACAGCAGCACCCGCCTCTCACGCCTCCGGAGTATTCTAGCCTATAAATTAACTTGTATCGATCACACTTAAAATAATCAAAGCGCCTAACCTCGATCGCGAAGAAGTCCGACTCAACCTGCGCGGTCACCGAGCTAAAGGACCATGGTAACTCACAGTGGCTACACACGAGCACTGGCACCTCTCCTGCTCGCCAGAAGCACAAGGTAATGCAGCCTCTCCCCATGACTGATGGAGGGGGCAGGGGTGGGAGACAGAAACACACTGGGCCTTTAGTCCTTTCCCTCGCCCCAAGCTTTTCGAATGACAGAGGAGAAGAAGCCAGTCCTTTGTGGTGGTCCCATCAGCATAGAAGCCTGATTCTTGTGTGTTATTTCAATCTGTAAGGAGGAATGAGAGATTGAAAAAAAAAACTGTCACTCTTCCAAACAAATAAGCCTGTCTCTTATTTTCTGATAAACTCTCACAAAACATTCTGCATGTGATGTCAGCAGCTCCTAACAGCCTGGTATTGTATATAAATAGATGGAATTGCTAATGGACATGAGCACTGCAACTTTTCATTCTTTGGAAAATTCTGAACAAAAATATGATTAGAGCATAAATTTAAATAATGTCGATCAGTAGAAAGGAACTGCAGGTACAAGCCTAGACTGAAATGCATTACAGATCTGACGGTTTAGAAAAATATTAGGAGCTCGATGTGACCGAGGAATATTAGGTAACATGTTGATACAGACTTTTGGATACAAATTTAATGAATAAGAGACTTATTAAATGTGCTATAAAGAACAATTTCCCCGAGTATAAGACAGCTTAACATTTAGCAAATTGCAGCATAAGACATCACCACTCATTATGGAAAATCTGAAGAAAGATCAATCAGATGCTAAATATCCATTGTTAAGTATTTTCAAATTGCACCAGGTGCTTAGTTCATAAAAGCATTCTCATCACATGTACATGAGAGTCAAAGTTAATGGTCTGAAGCGTTTGGAACAAACCTTCAGAGGGAAACACAACGTTCCGTGTTCAGGATGCATCACTCTTTGCCAAAAAAATACACAAAGTCACACTGCCAAACGTGTTTTATGTGTAGCAACTTGTACTGCTAAGTTGACTGTAGGGTCCTCGAACGAAGGACAATGCAAATTTAGCAGGAATAACTGCCGAAGTCTTGTAAAATAGTCATAATTCAAAGTTCTTCCACCGTCTCCATACTCTGATTACAAACACAATGCATTTACATAGGATGCAAATTTAGAGGGCTCGTGTAAGCAAGCTTAAATTTAAACGTTTGAAAAATGTCGCATGAAATACCAATACAATCTGTCTTTTGCATCCATCGAATTTTTCTTACATAAAAAAAGTCGAGAAGTTAAAAAAAAAAAAAAAAAGTGTGGTTTCAGGGTTAGACAGTTTTGGTCTGCGCTGTGAAAGCAATACCCAAGTTGGAGACCTGTTAATCACATTTCTTTGAAAATGTACTGTCTAGATGAGCTGTATTATCACTATTTTTACATCACTTTATGTCCTGATAGTAAAGTGATTGCCTGATATTGGATCTCACTATGGTGGAGATGCTGTCTTCCAAAAGTGCCCTGTGTCTAAGCAAAACAAGGGACTGAAACCAGCAGCATGCCAATCTCTTCCAAGATGAAGCCACGGCTCCTTTATTGGTTTCATGCATAGGGAATTTGACCAGCCAGTTGGTCATGACATGGGCCTTGTCGTCAATCCAGAGCTTTTGGTCTAATCATCCCAACATTGTTAACATTATCTTTTTTCTGGACAACCTACAGTATTACATGCGTTTTGGTACACTCCTATAAGGGGGTTCCCATCAACAACAAACTGGACTGATCTACAAATGTGTCGTATAAGAAAAGACAGAGCAAAGTGTGGTTCCCCAGAAGGTTCAGGTCTCCAGGGTGACCTTTTTATGCTGAGGTGTGCTGGGGCAAGACATTACTGCTGCTGAGAGGCAAAGACTCAATACTATTGTCAAGGAAGAGGGTTCTATCATGGGTCAATCAGACTATTTATGTCTATCCATTATCGGTAACTGCTTAATCCTGGTCGGGGTTGCGGCAGTTGGAAGCCTATTTGGGAATCAGTGGGCACTGGGTTGTGAAGCTACCCCGAGATGGAATGCCAGTCCATTGTAGGGTGTATCAGACTATTTATAACTGTTTCGCGTTATTTGGTTTTTTGCTTTTGTTATTTATCGTTATGCGTGCCTTGAGTGTCTTGGGTTATGTGTCCTATGTGTTCAGCTACTTCCCTTGAAATTCCCTCAAGCACCCAACAGAGTCCTATCCTACCCTAATTTACAATAGGATGACAAAGCATTGGGAAAATATCTGTATGACTACCAGCTGTTCCAACAACCGGAACAAGAGGATTATTAATAGATTAAAACACAGAAATAACAGATGCTCAGTTCGTGCAGGCGGAGCTTGAAATTTGAACAGTCAACTTAAAAGAAGATTGTATTAATGTGTTTGAAGTTTTCCATAAGCAGCTCTTATGGCCAGCCACGCAACCCGTCCTCAGTAACCACTCAGTCCAGTGCTGGTCTTATTCCATTTAGTCAGCGTTGAGTCCTCTTATGCCAAACCATGCCAAAAAATTCTGATCTAGAAAATGTCCAATTTAGCACAACACTCCTACGTCATGATGCACATAAGTAAACTAGACTACTGACGTTTGGATCCCCTCTTAAAATTATTAAAGCTTATTTACTGACAGCACTGTAATGGAAGAAAAAATAATTTCGTGTCTAAGACGTTCCCAAAAATCTGTATCTCCGGGATACATTTACAATCATGTTATAACACAACTACCTAATTCTTCATTGAAAGATGCATAACAGTTTCTAATCGATTGTACATTACATGTTGCTCCAGATCATTTTCAGGACTGTAATTCATTTCAATACACCTGTTCCACTGAGCTGGATGGAACAGATGTGGATGAAGGAGCAGGTAGTTTTGCTTAAATGAAAAGGTTTTCATTAATTATAACAGCCTTCGTTTCAAATTCCCTTTTTTTTTTTTTTTACTTGGCGGAAAAAATGCTGCCTTTATTGTGCAGTCTTCAGCCTCCTGTTCACACTCAAATTTCACTTTAACAAACAATACCTTTAACGAAAACCCTACACGTGTAAATGAGCGGACCGACATTAAAACTCTCCTGCATGCCTGAAATGGAGCACGATTTCCCTAACCGCTGTTGCTAATAATTGGTTTGATAGCAACCCATTTTAATTGTGGTGTTTGTGCAAGTGTTTAAGAGGTCGATTATTTCGGTTTTAGCCGTAATTTTTAAGTCACCGTGGAAATGAAAAAAGTACAGTTACACACTGTCAAACCAAATTGTGTTGTTGAGTTTTTGCTCACAGGTACAAGTGCACCTTAAATTAATATAGCCGTCATGCTCTGGATTGTCAGGCAGCCGTTGAGTGAGGCAAATGTAAATGCGTGCTGCTCTTCAAGAGAGATGCTCTCAGGGAATGTTCATTTGTATAAGAATTAAACACAATTTTAAATTACTGCAAATTAAGAGCAATCTCTTAAAAGAGAATGAAAAGTATAAAACGGGGATGTCTGGCTGCCGACAACTTCCACGAAAGTTATTTAAAGCCCGGCTCTGGTAAACTTAAGGATAACTTTGCCGTGAATAGCTGAGAAATTACGCACAAATGTTACATTACATGCCACATGCATATTTCCTGACCTAATGCACACGTCAGGTAGTTGTGATACCCAAGGTCATCTTGCGATGAGAGTTACGAAGGATGAAAAGCAAACACTTGCAGCTACAGTTCATCCTCGATTGTCTGCACTATATCGGAGGCGGTGGCGTCCAAACGCAGGAAATTGAAAAGTGTGATTTAGGTGTAGTAATTTTTACGATGGTGCCATATAGTACTGCACTGTGTACTATAGTAATACTTCTACACTCTTATGCAATGTATAATAAACATAGAAAGCGGATAATAAAATGAAATGAAGTCAGTACTGTGATTGAAATATGTATACAGTACAGTGAATTATACACAGAAAGCAGTGAATAAGGCACTACAGGGGAACGGGGCACTGCGCTGCCTTCATCACGCCGATTATGTAAAATTTTACGATTATTTTTTGACATATAGCATTAACACTGTTTCTAACATGATTTTACGCATGGAACTTTTTCTCCACAAAGCTAAAACTTGAGTTAAATATTTATATTTTCCCTTATGTTTTAAAAAAATTGTTTTTTTTTTTTTATACAGTACTTTTACCTTTTTTTCTTTGGAATATTTTTTGTAAAGGTCAGTAAAATCTGATATTTGTAAACTCAAGGTCCAGCAAATAGAGGATGCATTGTACATGGAGAAATAATGGGTGGACTCACAGTGCAGGGTGTCTGCATCCAGGGCTCTCCATCAATCTGCATAGGGAGGGGTTTTCGGGTCCTGTGACAAACAGTAGCACAAACACACATTAAAGATATCAAAACAGATTAGTGCCACAGAAGATTGATGTCTGTGGGTGCTTTAATTTCAGCTATACGTTTTACCCTTATTTACAAAAATTTTGGCATGATTTAGTAAAATATTATTGCATTAGAATGCTACTAAATGTTTATACAAAGGCACAGAAACATGCACAACGTGATGTCTATAACAAATGTAGTCCTTTTACACCGACTCTGCTCCAAAGTAGCGCAGACATTAACTTTTGTCCACTTTGAAGGATATGTTTAAACATATGCCTCTAGCACCACATGCCAAAATACACCTTGTAAAGGACACCGTACAATTACAAATGATATTACATGTTTGGGAGAGGGTCTCGAACAACTTCCTCGATGTAACATAAATAAGTTCTAAAACCTTTGTCTTGCTGTGTCGCACTGGAGTGTGTAAGCAAGGCAGGTGCCCCGAGTTCACCTCCCAGCGTCGCTGAGCACTGTACATGGCTCTGTCCCTTCTGATTCACTGAGGTGACATTGGGGGTGGCACAGGTCACCTGATCACAACCGAAGAGCACTGGGCAAGGCGTCTTCCTGCACTCTTTAGCCCCGTGTAGATCTGCCCCATCTCCATGGCCCCTTCAAGGCCCACCACCTCGAGGAGCTGGTCCGATGGGTCTGGAGCCACAAGAACAAAGCACGGTGATTTGTCTACCGTTGGCGCAATCTGTCCGGGACTTCAGTGACTTAGACAAACAGCAAACAGGAAATGCCAAATATCAACTTAGCAACTATTTTGCTACAGTCATAATAAATAACAGTAAAGCAGCAGTATGACAAGTTGTAGGGCTAACTGGAGAAATGCCTTGAATTTTAGGGATAAGTATTTTAAGTTTCACAGAGCATAACTTCCGTTCTGCGAAACACCTTAAAAGCACCTTCACTACTGGATGCAAAACAAAACCCCTATTAATTATACTGGCGAACTGTTGCTGCCTAATCTTGTGCCACCTTCATATATAATTATTAATTTCCTTTTTCGAAGATATGAGCATTGATTTTTTTCCCTGTTGGGTACCTGTGTCGCGCTGGGACCATCTGTTCCGCAGAGTTTCAGGGAGCCTGTTTTCAGCCGTCACTTTCCCTCACAAACAATTCAATTCTCCGCTCCTCTCACACGAATCCATTAACTCTTAGTTTTGTCCAGTTACCAAAATGAAAACAACGTGAAGTACTGCAACGGGTATACAACACGTTGTTACTGGAAAGTGTTTAGCCATCGCCATGGTGATAAGCCAGGCCCCGCCCTCACGTGTTCCTTTACGAAAGAGCAGAAATGGCCGGGTCATGTGGGAATGTGTACACAGTATCCTGAGACTCCAGTGACCCTCCTCTGTAAACCAGCCTGCGCAACTTGTCGCCTCACATTAGCGATGAGGCTCCGCACGCCGCCAGCCGGACGGCTCGACGGGCAGCCAGCCCGCAGCCTTCGGTGGAGGAGTTCCTCCGCCGTTTCCACGTGGATGAGCGTCACGAATGGGAGGATGCGCAGCGAGTACTTGCTTGCAGAAATGCTTAAAGTGAAATTTGCTTTCACTAAGGATCTCTAAACAGCGATTAAAGTGAACAAAGGCAACGTTCCCCGGCACCGCTTGGGTTGCCCAGCCGACGTATTCAGTCGCCCTGCGTCAGAAATTTCATCGACACGTATAATTTAACTGCGCAGCCGCAGCCAACGACGCGGCGTAGCGTTTTATCAATCGATAAAACAGACTGGTACGAGCGAAAAGCTGCGATCCCTTGATAATTACAGGTAAGGAGATGAATGCGCACGTGCGTCACCATCTACAGACATTTTTTTTTTTTGGTTTTTGCTGAATGCAAATCCTTTTCAATTATTCACAACGTTTTGCATGTGGTTTTCCCTCGATATTTCAATGATTGTAAATGTTTTGCATTAATGAGACAAAACTGTAAACTCAATTCAATAGCACAGCTGCTTCACTGGTATTTCTCTTTGCGAATAGTCTACTAAATATAGTTGAGAAAGATATAATATCGAGAAAAAAGGCGAGAGGGGCTGCTTACAGTCATCTGCCATAAAATAGCCCATTTGACAATTAATTCATCTCCAGAGCTCAACAGCGAGGCTGGGGCCATTCAATCATTATTAGCATGGCAGAGTGAAAGAGAATGAGGATTGGCATCTGGGGCCAAAATCTTCTCCTGCCAAGGTTTGAGGGGGTTGCAGGTGTCAATGAAGAAAGGCAACAGAATTGTATGTGATGCTCAAATGCGAGCAGAGTGCCTGCTAAAAAAGCGCCACTGATGACGGTGAAAAAGCACTTCAAGCAGGGAGAATTCTCTCTAGGAGTGGTGAGGAAACCCAACTTCAAATTTAGTCCTTTTCATTTCTTTTCTCCGTGCATGTCTCCCCATGTTTTTTTTTTCCCCCTTCTGCTGACTGGCTGCTTGCGCTCGCACACAGAAAGAGGCTCCTGACACCAATGCCCATATAAGGAGGCCTTTCTGTAAGCAGGCAAAAGAACAAATTGAGATGATCAGGACCTCTGCAGCTGTGGCATTCAGAGGGGATAAACAGCTCAGTGTCTTGACGATAAACACGCATCTTGCATGAGGAAACCAAAGCATGTCAGAATTCGCAGCTCTGCTGCACGCGGTTGAGAAATACAGCCGAAGCCTCGACTCAAATCGAGGAGCTTGACGCAGCCGCCAGGAAAGTGGCGGAACATGCGCGGCCCTTCGCAGGAGTCTAACTAAATGGCCCCGAGAGGGTGCATCTTTCAGGTCTCAATAAGCGTGTTTTCTTTGTCTCACTTTGGACTGGTTGGGTACAGCAGCCAGAGGGAGACCCAACTGTGTGGCTCGTGGGACCAACCGGGAACGACAGGGGCCCAGGGTGTTTAAAAAAAAAAAAAAAAGGGGGTGCCCCTCCCCTCAAAGCGGCTTTCACGAAGCGTGTCACAGGACATTAGTCATCTGCGCTCTGCACCCATGCTGAATAATTCACCTCCAGCTAGTCCTTTCCACCTGAGGGGCCTGTCTCCTGGCGTCACCAGCAGGCGACTTAACAGCTCCCGAAAGGTCAGTTTTCAGAGTTTGATCCGTGCTCTGCTGGCAGCCCTTGGGCTAATGCACTCTGTGTTTACGGACCCTGCAATATCCCATTCTCTGATATGACAAGTTGGGCCCTAACCTTGAGCACACCTTGAGCAAGGACAGCAACCGCTAAGTGCCTTCTTGGGTTCAGGCAGAGGAATTTTTACACACAAAAATTGGATTTTTGAGAGATTAATGGAGGAGAATCGCTTCTACAGCCCCATACTAATTGATCATCGAGCCCAGCTTTTATTTATTCTTTTTTACAGTAAGCAATTTTTGAATCAATCCGAGCCTTTCACCCCCTGCACCAAACCCACCCCCATATCATCTGGTTGAGTCCATGAGCAGATGAAACCCTTAAATGGATGGAGCCTTAAAACACAAGAAACTTCACACGCGATACAAATTGGCGCATTCATCAGTGCTAGGCTCATATTGACCGATTTCCTTGGAGCCTCCTCTGCTGTCCACAGCAAAGCAGCTCACATCCACATAATGGATTTAACGTTGCGATTTTAACCAAGGAGGACACAAAATGCCTTAATGAACGGATTCCTTTTTCCGTTTAAGTTACTGTAGCTCCACAATTACAGGTATGCATGTGATAAACATGTTAAACTATCAACAAACTTTTGTGAGAACAAACTTTAATATGGTGTAACGCATGGCCCTCTTACATACACTCGCCACACAGAACTGCACTCGGCCTGGATGCACTTTCATACGCATGCAAAGTAAACGTATTATCCGATGTTTAAGGCTCCTTAAAATGCCTACAGGGAAAAATCATTAAAGTCTTAAAGTCCTGTTGAGAAGAATGCCTATAGTGTTTGATCATTAAGGTGTTAAATCCCCTTTATAAATTTGTTCATGAGGTTTAATCATTAATACCATTGATGCGTTCCTGATGTGAATTTATGCACAAGTACGCAGTGTACGATGGTAGAGGGAATCCACCGGTCTGGTCCGATTAGCCACACTGGTCCGCTGACGCTTACAGGGGCCATTACCAAAGAGGAGACAATGCGAAACAGTGACATCAAACTACGCCTCTTCACCCCAAACGAAACCTCAAATGAGTGATTCGACTTGTCGTTGGTGAAATATTCATAACAAAAGACTTTTTCCCCTGAATTTCCATTTGATCCATGAGATGTGAACACGGATGGGCTCTTTTTTCACAAACTGCTGCACAAATCTTATTCCCGAGTAAGAACGATGGATGAAAACATACATTTCTCATTTTCAAGGATGTTTAGATATTATGCCCATCAAATCCAGTATGAGCTCTGTTTAAGAACAAGTATTTCCCTAAAGATGCAATCATATAATATGTACCAAACTATGGACTGACAAGCAGTTTTCCCCCAAATCAGACATTGCCCTGTCACAGGTTCAGCACTTCTTACCATTTTTCTCAGTTTCGACAGTTTTACACATACAAGCTCATCCCTGTCCTTGCCATTTTCGTTAGGCTCCAATAAGCACCTCGTGACTCCGACTGCGTGTGTCAGGCTCCAATAAGACAAGACACAACCCACCATTTCAGTGTTTCGGTAATACAACACCTGAACCACTTACATCTTCAGCTACTGAAAAATGGGTAAATAAAAAGCTGCAGAAAGAGCCCAAATTCCTTGGTTCCTGTGCACCAAGTTCTAATGTGTACAAGGCTCTTGAGCTTGCCAGCTGCTGTCAGGCAGTCTTCCTGTCCTCTGACCCACACAGGCGGCAGAGTGCAAGTTCTTGAAGCGGTAACTTGAAATACATAAGTCAAAACACTGAAATACCAGCGCAAGAAAAGAACGTTATACAACATCATATGATATCCATCCACACCACTGTAGCATGCTGCAACAATAAAAGCATTTTAAACGTTAAACATAGGAACATATCAACGTAGCATCACGCTGAGACAAAACCAAGCATGTGTCACGTAAACTTTTTGCGAGTGGACATCGCTGTATGTACAACCTTTGTACGTGACATGCAGGGTTTCCATAAACGACTGCCTTATTGCATCCGACATCATCTTCTTCTTCTTCTTTCGGCCGCTCCCGTTAGGGGTCGCCACAGCGGATCGAATGCTTCCACTTCTTCCTGTCCTCTGCATCTCTCCGTCACCCCCGCCACTTGCATGTCCTCCTTCACCACATCCATAAATCTCCTCTTAGGCCTTCCTCCTGCCTGGCAGCTCCATCCCTAGCATCCTTCTCCCGATATATCCCGAATCTCTCCTCTGCACATGTCCAAACCAACGCAATCTCGCCTCTCTGACTTTGTCTCCAAACCGTCCAACCTGCGCTGACCCTCTAATATACTCATTCCTAATCCTGTCCATCCTCGTCACACCCAATGCAGATCTTAACATCTTTAACTCTGCCACCTCCAGCTCTGCCTCCTGTCTTTTGGTCAGCGCCACCGTCTCCAACCCATAAAGCATAGCTGGTCTCACTACCATCTTGTAGACCTTCCCTTTCACTCTTGCTGGTACCCTTCCGTTATTACATCCGACATACTTTGTCTTTATTGAGTTTTTGCGTTTGTATAGCTGACACATTGTTCACCAGCTTCAGACGAAGTCAACAATTCGCTGAAACTTTTGTATTTTTCTCCTATTGAGCAAAAGTGCTTGTGATTGCGGGTGCTAATTGCAACATTATCCCATGCTGCAATCAGGGCATTCATTTATGGACACCCTGTATAAGCAAATTTACAGCGATTTACCCATTTATACAGCAGGGTATTCTCACGGCATCAGTTCAGAATAAGCACCTTGATAAAGGGTACATCAGTAGGGGCAGGATTTGAATTTATAGCCCCTAAAGTACCTCCTGCCCAGACACTCTTTGAGACGGTATGAGACGAACACGTTACCTACTGCAGGGTTACTATGCCGTGTGCTTTGTTGTGCTTTATGTTCTTCGGAGTTACCTTGAACCGCAAACATGAGGTCTTTGGGGTCGGTCAGCGGGGTCCGCTTGTCAGGGGCCTTCTTCCCCGATTTCCGGTAGTTTCGCCTTTTCCTGGTCTCCCCCCACAGATTGGAGCCACCGTGCATGCTGGGGATGTTTAGAATGGCAATGCCCTCCAGGGAGATGTTGCTCAAGTCCAGGCTGATGCCATCGCACTTGTGACGACACAAAACAAAACAGAAATACGTGTTCTGAAGAAGGCATTAACTCTTCGCGTCATGCTCTTGTCAAAGCCAATTCTGGGAAAAGACCACCAAAGTTAAATTCACAGCTGTGCTGATTTAGATTTTAATCTTACTAATTTTAGGAATGTAGGTAAAATTTAATTCCACAAAAACCTGCAACAAGTATTTGCATCATTAAAATGGCTCTGTGGCCTGCACAACAGACACAAACCACCAATCCACCTCTGAAGTCCACCTGTGTCTGCCTTTAAAATGTGGTGCCAACGTCCCGCACCCTCAGTTTGAATACATTCCAGACAAGATGCTGTATAAATAAAAACGGGGAAGTTTACATCAAATCCACTCTCATGTGCAAGTCATGCCTATCCTCAGATGTTGTGTGTTGTTTTACATATTCCTGGTCTTGCTTACATAAATATACTACCTGCCAAAAATGGACCAGAGCTTAAACAGTATTCCCTCTAGGGATTCTCAGCAGAAAGCACTTAGCCCATATAAATTACAGTCTAAATAAAAGCGATTTGGTCTTTGACGGGTTGGAAATGTCAGCCAGGAGGGAGGTCCTCTGGCAGGCGTGACCCGCAGCTGTCCGATCCACCTTGCTGCCACCTGCTGCCACTTTGCCCTCATTGAAAACAAGCTGCTGTTTAGGGGCATCTTGCACACCTCAGTCTCTGTCTTGACTGTCCCCCCAGGGCTGACTAATGAGCCCCTGGGTATCCAGGCTGCTCAGGCATAGGGATGCAGGGGAGATGGATCGGTCCAGCCCAACCTTCATTATTGCTCAGTATCATGCACAGCATGTAGTTTGGAGATAATTACCTCTGTGTTCATCTGAAGACATGGAGGAAGAAGAGGAGGAGGAGGAGGAGGAGGAGGAGGTGAAAGACCTGTCCCTTTCGGCACCTTCCTCACTCTCTCACTTCCACGTGAGACAAGTAAGTGGACTGGGAACTAACCAGTAAACTGAAGGAACAAATGCAACTACAGTGCAATGCCATTATCCATGATTGAAATTTGAGAAAAGTGGGTACTACTTCCCTCTTTATAAACTGATGTCTAAATGTATCTCAGTGATATATTGGTGTCAGAGTAACTGTGTTTAACATATATATGTTGCAAAGTCAGTGTGAATATACTGATGAATCAAAGTGGCAGTAATGACATTATTCAATTATTCATCACAGCATCACAGTCAAATCCAACTTAAAATGCATAATGTATCAGAGCTCCAAAGAGGGCTTTCTAAGTCGAAGGAAAGCTACGGGTATTACCTCCACCTCCAGAAAGTCATGGAGCTTCTTACAGGTGGCAGAGAAGGTCTCAGATGTTCCAAACTCAAAGTACCAAAGCTTATTCTTGGTCCTGAAGATAGGGGGAAAAAAAAAGGATTATGGAAATTCTAAAAGAATCTGAGTCAGTTATGAGCTACTGTATAGTGCTGAATGTGCACAGAAGGTAGCTGAATCCACAAGTCTGTATGTTTATATTTATTCGTTCCACTGACGTTTTTCTACAAAGTGACTTACAACGTTAAGCTACCTACAGTTATGTATCCACTTGTAGACTTGGACAATTTTTACTAGAGTAATTCAGGATAATTACCTTTCCATAGGACACTAGAGCAGAAGTTGGGATTCAAATCGGCAACCTCCTAGTTCAAAGGCAACAGAAATCTCAAATGTGCCATTGGAAACAAGCAGCTATATAAATAGGGACCTGACCTCATCAATCCCTGATTTAAACTTATCTATAGGTACAGAACCAAGCTGTTACTAGTAAGAGAATAATCAGGTTTTCTGAGATGGAATAAGTTTTCATTGAGCAGAACAAGTGCTACTTAAACTGTAAGCAGTTTGAATGCTGAAATATTTGAAAAACTCTAGATGCTGAAGTATTGCTACAAAATCAAGAACAATGGTTGTTGTATTATCAGCTTCTCTGAAGCTGTCTTTGTGTCTAAACCTAAGCAATGATGTTTTAACCCCTTTGACAACCCACAGTGAACAGGCTGAAGATGCCGTTTTAGTACAATGGTCATTTTTACTCAACTCGAACAAATGTCTGTGCAACGTCCATGTTTAAAACACACCTCACTATTTTGGGGAGTAACCAGACAACGACTTTAAAGTGAGGCCTGCATAGGCAATTGCTCATAACTCAGTTATTTCACACCACCTCTAATGCAATTTCACACATAAATAACTCAAAATTGTATATTTTAATACTGGCCATAAAATAGAGGAGAAATACATAAATGCACCTAAATAATGCCATTTGACAGAATTGTTCCTTGTAGAGAACAGGGGTAAATACATTTAGAAATACAGAGAAGTAAAAAATGCCTGTTATAAATAAAAAATCAACTGCAGCAGAGTGTCTAAATGGCCTATAAGGTAAATCAATATTTCCAGACGGCCCAGTGGCCACTGTTTATCTAGTGAAGATGACTTGTCTTGACTTAATGTACTCTGCCGGGAGTTAGTGAGCCTTGAAGGAGTCATAATAACTTTTACTGCTTCGCTCCTTCCAGGGTAGCGTTTGTACAAATTGTTATCTTTGTCATATAAACCATACGTGTTGCAGAATATTATATTTGAATAATGTAGAAGTCCACATTGCACTCTGTCATACAAATTAAAAATGCATCTTTGAACAGGTTTAACCAGTCTTGAGATCTCATCTTTAGCTACAGAGAAGAGTTACAGTACGATACTGCTTTAGCAGTCCATTGAATTTTTATTTAATAATTTACATAGTTATTTTCACAAGACACTTTTAAAAGATTTCACATGATTTGCAGTGCTTACTGCTCCAAGCATAATCCTGCCAATAGATGAGACACAGCAGAATTTTCTGCAGTTGTCCTAATAAAGAAGATTAATCATAATTCATAAAAATATTAGGTCATGGACTTGTTGGTCTGTTTTCTGGACAAAGAGCAGCAGACAGTGACTCATGCCAGGGGAAGATGTCAAACACAGCCAGATTTAGATGGTCAAAATCAAGCAAAATTGCCTCCCCAGGGATCAGCTCCTCTTCCACCAACTGTGACTACTGAGCAAAATGGCTGATATAAAAAAAAAAAACTATTTGTACCCATCATTTTCGGCTCAATGCCTTCCTTTTATGATATTTTAAGAGTGTTTATCATAAAATAAATTGTGAGCCACACAGCCTCTTGTACAAAAAAAAAAAAATCACAGTCGAATCACTATTGCAATCTTCATCTATAAAACAAACAGCTGCTATGAAGTCCTGCCACAGTCCATCTGTTTAAAAGCCAGGTACATGGCCCTAGTAACCACGGCCCAGCACTGTCACCCATACATCTGCCTCCTGAGATTTGAGAAAAAATTATTCTCCTCCATTCTATAAAGAAAAAAGGGGTGTAACAACCAAAGGTAATCTTGTATTTCGCCAAAATAATAAATGCTGACCTAAAATAGAATCAAAGCAAGAATAACAGCAATTTATGTGTTGGAACCAGAACCATACAAACAGGACGCATTAGTATAAGCACAGCAACAATTGCTGAATTATTGATTTCCCCATTATGTTTTTTGTCAGGACCATTTAGAGACTTTAAAAACGAGCATTCATTAAGCACTACAAGGAGAAACACAGCTGACTTTGATAAATAATGTGTGACGCAGTCGATAGACACAGGAGTTCGGCAGAGGGGGGACCGCGGGCTTGAGCGAGACGGCTGGTCCACACTTAGAACAAGGGTTGGTTGTGGCTGCACTCGGGGTTCTCACACTCACACACACGCGTGCACGCGCGCTTCCCTGACATGTCAGGCCTAGGCAGCGATGGCCAGGATGGAATTAATATATTCACATCACACTAACATTTGTAAGAGAAGGATCCAACTTCGGGGTCGTCTGGTCAAACATCCAGTTATGTTATAACCACTTTATGCTACAACTCTTTACTCTACACTATAATCTATTTCATACATGGAACGGATGTAGCCACTGACCATCCTACTCCTGTGCTCATCCTGCTCATTCTGTAACACTTTTACAATTAATATTTAGTCAGCACTTCTTTGCCATGTTTATTCTTTAAACATATAACCATGCAACAACTGCAGCATATCCTCGATTCAAGACCATAGCGATTGACACTAAAAATGTTTGCTGAAACCAAGACCATCACTGATCTATCAGCAGCAGGGTGACCATTAGACGTTTGATGGTTTTTATTGTTTGTTTGACAAGCTGAGGTGACAGAAGGCAATGGAAACAAATGAAGCCAGTTTGTTGCCAGTGTAAAGCACTCAACTCTCATCACCACCTATAATGCATCCACTCTCGACAGAGAAGAATAATGACAACTATGGAGCAGAGCCAGAACTCCAGATTTTGTGCTTGTCACTCCAGGTACACCGGTCTTAGACACAATAGCACCTCTGCTGTTAATACTACCTTCTGAAGGTGACTGCATCAAAAAGGTATTAATTCTGTTCTGTTCCATAATAAGTGTACGTTTTCATCTGCAGGACCACTGGTGTCCGTTTAATGCGAACCACACTAAATAACTGCAGTAAACAGAACAAATACTGAGAATCTGTATTAACTACCAGTTAAGATTCTCCTGTGAGATTCCTTTATGACTGTTACATGAAAGTTGGTACTGTCATTACCTTACTCACCTACTGTACTGAATTTCCATATTGAGCCCCTGTGTCAAGCAACATGTGTGTTTATTTTATAAATGGGACATGCACCACTTTTGCCTATTTCTACCCCTGGTATTTTCACTTTGTAGCAAACTCAACACTCCAGTCTGCCTGTACATTAGATAAGATTTTTTATTTTTTTAAATCAGAAAAGGGATAAGCCTGCTTCTTTTTGCAAAGACTACGTCAAACAATACTCACAAGTTCAAGATAAGACAAAAAAAATAGACATGATGTAACGTAATGCAACTCTTTCAATTTTATTGTAGACTGCTGGACAAAAAAAATAGCCATTTCCTATTTCTTACTTTTTTACCAATTATTTAATTGGTGAAATAAAATTAATTTTATTTTTATTTAAAATAATTAATTAATTATTTTGACTACAAAATTAATATGACAAGCAGAAGGTACCCTCCACGCGGCATTATTTCTCTTGACTCTTAAAAAAAACTAGAGGACGCACCTGTTGTATGCGACACCCTTGAGCCAAGCAGTCACCCTGAACTGATATAGTAAGAATTATCCAGCTGTATAAATGGATTAACCATGGTAAGTAGATTAGTGTACACACCTAACATGGTAATTTGCCAGCTAAATTAATAAGTAATAAATAATAACAAATACAACAGTTTGCCTTTCAAGCTGGTTAAAATGGAATGTCACATTTGTGCCTCGGAGTTTACTGAAACATACACAAGATCGTGCCTGCGGTTCTTTTCCTTGCCCTTTTAATTGGTTCACGTGGAAGAAACGGCCGTCCCCTCCGTTTTGATCCCAGATATGAGGACGTCGTTGCCAACAGGTCACCAAGTGGAAACTCCTTCCGCAGAGACGGTGTTTAAACAGCAAAGATGACGTCAACAGTCCAGCAAGCTTTCGCTGGCGATGCTCGTACCGCATTAATGAGATATAAGCTCTGAGGCCAAGCGTTTCCCCCTGGAGTGGCCTATTTCACACCAACCCTCAGGGAGGCAACTGCCCACACTGACTGGTGTGTCACTACATTACCAAATGTAATCTTCCAAAATGACAGCAGACATGTAGGAAAAGAACAGAGCTTCCACTGTCACACGTGATTTAAATACAGCCCAGTGCTACACTGCATTGTGGACACCACTGCACAGCAATAAAGAAGTGATACCCTAAACAGTATTGCCCACGGTGCACTAATCTGCACTGCGGACCACCCACTACGGTACACAACAATATGCCATAGATGCCATACATACTGAAGTCAACCGAGACGGGATAAAGATCATCTTCTGGCCCTTCAGTCGATTCCCTCCACTTAACCTAACAAGAGCATCCCTTCGACAAATCGCAGTCCTCCCTCATTCCTCATTACGTAATTAGGAGTGTCCCATTTGTCTAATTTGATTTCCGTTCCTTTCTTGCAGCCGGGCGGACACTGCGGCCATCATCTCCCAAGAGTCGTGCTGACAGGCTGTACTTCATAAGACAGCCCCGACAGCGCAAAGGTGGCGATGAACCTAAGGGCAGGGAATCCTTTCCAACCGCACCTGTACCCCAGTATCCAACTGTTTCCTAGAAGTCACTCGAGTACCGCAAACTCAGATATTGGGAAGCCATTTCCAGCATTTCTAAAAGGAAAATTATGATTAGTTCTGGGCTCAGAGAAACCCCAAAAAATATCCCTAAGACTCTAAAATACCCGTTTCACCACGATAAAGAGTACATTAAAGGCCATTTACCCGATTACCACTTTATGAGGTCATTAATATGCATTTGTGCATCTATATGGAGTCACTTTATTTAGTATCGTGCGTTACATTTCAATATAAGCAATTCTTTATATGCAGCAATAGCATCAAACACTTAATAATCAAATTCACGTAAGTAAGTAAGTAAGTAAGTAAGTAAGTAAATAAATAAATAAATAAAGGGAAAAAATGGGTTTTCACTCTGATGAACTGTTTCTGGGGGACTGAACCACTGAACAGAAGTGACCGAAATGATGAAGAGCAAACAGCGTTTGAACCCGGGCCGCACGAGACAAAGACTGAGAACGTAGATGCTGGGTGCGGTGACGCCACCTACCGTCACACTCATACCTGCACCAATTAAGAATTTTCCTCTGATCTGCATCAGCTTTGCTTAGATGGCGCTTTTTATGCCAGGACTTCTGAACTCAAATAGCAAGAAGGGAATTAATACATACTTCTTACATCAGATACTCTGAAACCATGAGCTTGAATACTGAGGTATAGGTGTATATGCTCTAAAATAATGTTAAATTCTATGTTTTGCTGCTTCACTGAAAAAGAAGCAACAGGTGCTGCAGTAAAGGCAGCCACTTGTAAGCAGCTTGTCAGGTACCGTGTCCTAATGCCCTTAACCAATGTAGTTAACCTCAGCTTAATAAAAAAAATACAGTTTTATAAATGGCCAAAGCTATAAGTCATGCTGAATTAAAGAATTTAAGCAACAAATTAAAAGTAGAGTAAACAATATTCACAGACGGCATTGTAAGTTATTCAAGACTATGGAAACTCAGTGAAGGTGTAAATAGATGGGAAAAATTCTAAACCTCAAGCAACAATTTACCAAAGCAGCTCTGAGGGAAAGGAGCCGTGTGAAAGCAAATTTCGGGATCATCCCCGGCCCTAACGTTAGCGATGCTCAATCTTAAACGTCTCTCAGTGCAGGCAGGCTACCTGCTGTCCGAGGGAAAGACACATGGTGGGGCAGCCTCTTCATCAGTCAGTGCAGTGACTCCACAAACTGGCACATCACCATGTAATAATGCGTCGAGGGGCACGGGTTCGGCAAAGACAGTGCTGCTGTCCCCAGGTGGCGAAGCTCCTTTGCTCCCTGCAAGCCACGGGAGGGGAAAAAAGGCAACGTGGCATTGATTTTTCCCTTTGACACTTAATCTAACCCAAGATGATCTACGACCTTATTTTCCCACTAATTTCTTCTTGATCAGAGGTGATAAATATCGCATTGACGTAACTAGCTTTTGTGCATTGCATCAATTCGCCATTCCGAGTAACATGACAGCGCCTCGAGCGCTACAGCAACCGGCCCTTGTAAGTCACACCCCGGCATTGCCTTTACACTCTTGAACTGCCACATTCTGTCCTCTATCGTCTGCGGCATGATTGAAGACTCGATAAAACGGGTTCTTTCAAGAGGCCAACAGGCTTATCTGTGTTTTTCAGGGAAATAATGAATACTTCTCATCTTGCTGCAGGCACCCATCCTTGTGCAACTTTGAAATCATTTAAAGATACCTGAAAAATGGCAAAAAGTTGCATCTCCTAACTAGATGCCCAGTATTAACACCACACTATTAAGTGAAGCACAGGGCTGCAGGCTGCGGTTGTTTTCTGAGATGTGACTGTAACCTGGAGCAGTGTGTCGCGGCAGTGCACAGCCGGTACCCTCTTGGTGGGAGGCAGAAGGAAGGGGTGTGTTAACCGCTGAGGCTCTCTTGGCTCACTGCTGCATAAGAGCCTCCTACAGACCTGTCACGTGCCAGCCGGTCACAGGTTGCTACCGGTGAGCTCTGCGCTACGATTCCTAGTTGCTGTCAGGTGCAATGGCGTGTCCAGTCACGTCCGCAGTGGGCCAACAGAATGGCACGGGGCATCAGAGGAGATCTGGGTTTGGAATGGATTTTAAAACAGATAGCACAAAAAAATATTTATGGCCTTGGGAGCCATTAGGGAAACGCATTTTCCGTTATTACTTTAACAAATCCTCATTGGGTGTCTGTCAACTTATCAAAAGCACACAGCCATTCGCAGCCGTATAATGCAAAGTGGCTCAAGAGAGCGCGGCGCTGGAAGATTCTCAAAGATCAGCCCTGATTTGCCCTTGTGAATCAAGACCGCCTCGCAGTGAGGAACGTCTGTATTAAACAGTGACACCTAGTGGCGGGGATGTGCCCTCAATTCCTTCATAAAAGGAATGTGGCGGAAAAATTGTTTCCCAACGCATGGTTACTTTTCGTTTGTATATTTTGGCTCTGGCAATAAAAGGAGAGCTGTATGCAGGCTACTGCATTAAAGGCAAGGGTAAAACCAAAACAATTTAAACTATGTGAAATCGGACTGCAAAATGAGGCCTTTGGTACCGTGATGGTGAAAATTTTTAAATGTCAATGGTAATGTAAACAACGAAAATTCTCAGAAAAACAGAAGCCTTAACACGGTTACGTGAGACAGGTAACAGCCTAGCCAATCTGCCCACAGAACATGTTACAGCCAATAAGCAGATGCAGTTGTGTGAATGCGGCACTCGCAGTCGCCCCCACAATGTAAACGATAATGATGATGGTGAGGTGTGTAGCTGACAGCTGGTGGCTCGGCGGGGGCTGGCTGGGGTGGGGGGTGGGACTCTGGAGCTGGTGTAACTCCGGTGAGTCCAGCAGAGGCAGTGGAGCATATGGATGGAGGGAAGTCCGGCTACTGGGGGGGGGAGGCCTGGCAGAGACACGCGCGGTCAGCAGGAGAGACTCAACCTGAGGTGCTCCCCCACCCCCCTAGGCTTACATACAGAAAGCCCTCACGCACATACACACACGCGTATATTTTTGAAGTGTATAAATTAAAATATATAACAAAATATAATATAATGACACAGAGGTAGTTCTCATTCGCATACAGATAGGTGTATACTACTCAGGCAGAATGGATCCACACAAACACCAGCATTCTCCAATTGCTCAGAATTAAGAAAAAAAAAGCAGTCCAAAGGAACGCTGTTCAGACAACGCAGTGGAGGTTTATTTCCATTCCTTGTCATCCTGCTCTCTGACCGACACCCTTTTAAGTCCCTAGCTGACCGAGCCAACACCGGCAAGACGAGACATTTGTTCACCGAGTTATTTTACAGTATTTCTCCTCGTAATTATGGAGCGGAGCGAGGCGGCACGGCTGTTGAGCTGGCGGAGTGGGTGTAAATGAGGGGGCCCCTGTCGCGAGACGGACAGGGCCACAGGTGAGATCCCAATAAATTACGCTCATAAGTGGCCATTAATTATAGATGACAGCCTGCTTAGACAAATTATTTCATCTCAAATGAGGTGCGAGGAATGTGCTGGCTGGGCCTGGAGCTCCTGCAGGACCATGTGTGCCAGCACCGGTGGGTCAGCGGGGACCACCGCGCCACGCTCCCTTTGACGGGCTCCCTCATTATGCTAAACGGCGCTCCACGTTTCAGCCTCCTCCCGACTTCAGGAAAGGTTAGCTCTGGAATATTTCATGAAGTGGCTACACAACTAAGGGGCAGAGAAAGGAGCTTTTAAGCGCAGTCAAAAGCATTTTGGGGATCGCAGGATGCTCGGGGTGAGGAGAACAAAGAGGAGTTAACGGATGTCACTTACGATCATTCCTAAGCGCCAGATTCGGGCCAATAAGCTGCAACTAAACCTCAGCCGTCCGACGGGTTCTCAGTTTGTGCGACGAAAGCTGTCAAACAAGTATTTTGAAGTTTACAAAAAAAAACAAAAATGCGCGTTTCTTTGTGGGGAAGTAAAGGACACACAAAAACCCTTTGAACGTTAAGGGAGCTGCTGCGGTAAAGCCAGAGAAGGAAAAACAAAGCGGACATTATGATGTCAAATGGATGCCAAACACCGATATTGACATCTGTTTTCTAATGGTGGAAACGGTCGGCCGTGGATATTAATCAAACCATTACTGTCAAGTACCGGGGCCACGAAGGCAGGGAAGGAGTACAAAAACTCCGTGGCACGGGTTCAAACAAAGGCATCCCTGGTCTTCTCTCGCAGCCAGAGATTAGTGTGTAATTACATGGGAGATCAGTGACAAGAAGAACAGTATATTTTAACAAGGCAGCAGTTGTCAGCGGCCTGACTGTCTGGTTTTAATCCTCGACCTCATTATCGCCTCCCGGTCCGACTACACCAGTAAATTAATCTATCTGCAAAGCATCAGATCTTCTCACCTCTCTCCTCCTAATCACCCGAGGTGCAAATAAAGAGGGGGAACCAGGACTGTACGTTCATAAACAAAATCCCTTTTTTTGTCATTAAAAACAAGGATGCCATTATTTTGCTGTTAATTACGGCTGATAAAATATTTACATCTTGTTTAAGGTCAACCCTATGACAAATACAATTAATGTTGCCACAAACCAGACGGGTGAAACAAACGCGGCACGGCTCGAAGTGCCGTTTACAGGCACGTGCCGCTACGTACGCCCGTTGGCGAACGGAACGCGTCGGCGCCCGGCTGTCCTGGCGGGCCCGAGCGTCGTCCGGGTCCCTCGGTCCATCGAGCCGCTTCGCGCGTGTAGCACAGCTCCCATTCCCGGTTACATATTCTTATTCAAGCGACTGCAGTTACAGGTTCTGCCGAGGTGTGCTGCGGAAGTACTTTGAACCGCTATCTTGTGGGATTTGAACCGCAGACCTCACAGTTAAACGTCCAAAGTGGAGGCAGAGAGACACCGCGGGGAGAGACTCCGGTCTGGCGCTGGGTGCCCTAACAAAGGAATCGGGCCCCGTTGGACAAATGTCGCAAAAGCCACAATACCTTGAAAAACTATAATCATACATTATTCACATGGAAAGGATAGTGTGTAATAGAAAGATCCTAAACCCATTCCTTCCAGTAAATTATTCATAGAATTCAAATAACAGATGGAATAATTTTCTTAAAATATCTCAATCATTTTTCAAAACGGGATAAAACAATATCTATGTACATAGTTATGTACCACGTCGGCATCCTCTTTGCCAATTCATTAGCTAATTTTTTACAATTATTCAGTACTCGAGCGCTACAGCCTCTTAATAAAGACAAAGCAAACCATTTATAATAACCGTGGACACATACAAAACACTCATTTGAAAATACATGAGCCAAACTAACCAACGTTTTCAGCAAGGGGTGCTTCCTTTATGCTACAGACGCACAAACCAAAATAACTACAAATTACTCGTAGCAAGGCACTTCATCCTTCAGTGTTTTTTTTTTCATCGGCATCCTGTATGCCTGTATCTCACTTGTCAGGAGGGCAGACAGTTCAGTACAGACCATCTTAAAATTAATTTCATTATAATGTAGGAAAAATACATTTGGATTTCAGCGGGCAAATTGCTGAACTCTAAACCTGGTAATGTAAAATATGATTATGGGTATGAATATGATTATCAGGAGTCTCTGCTAAAGGTCCTGTGTCATCGTTCTGACAGATATATGATGCCGAGCTACCCAAGCAAATTCAATTACTAAACCAATTACTCCCTATTGTTGGGAATGACTTATTGGGATGTTAATTATTGATGGAGACATAGATGCCAAGCTTTTTTGTTGCTAGAAGGCAAACATTTCTGAGTTCCTGATACGCGCACAGGTTGATTCAGCTTATTATGAACATAAAATATCCGTGACAGGGACTAAAAAATTAACTGAAGAAATCGGCCCAACAACAGATATACGCTGTCTGGTTATGCGCTGTGGCACATGCATGCCGCGCATTTTGGATTCCCGTGCCTTCTACCACGATTCGGGGACAATGATCCGCGAATCTCTCCCGTAACCGCAGAAATGAGCTCTGTTCGTGGCCGGCCTGTTTTTGGAATACAAATAATCTCTCTCGTCTTGCACTTCCCCAGTGAGCAATTCACAAGAAGCACTGCTTCCTCAGCCACCAGCATTGCTCTTCTTTCCAAAACCCTGCGACCCCATTTAGCAACAATGCAGAGAGGTTTGTAGAACATTTTTATAACAAGCAAAGCAAAAAAGATGCGTTTATATTTGGTTCTCAATTGAAGAAGAACACACGTAGGACGCGAACATGGAAAAACGCACCTGCTGCTGAACCTTTCGGGATGCTTCTCTCTCATGATGTGAAATCTGTGGGCAATGGAGGCATCCTGAAGAAAAAAAAAAAAGAGACATTACTTAAGCTGCCATTTAGTTACACAGAAGTTTTAAATGGAAGTTTGGGGGTGAAGTTTCGGACTGCTCCTACCGCCTCAGCAAAAACCTGTCCCTCACAAAGTATTAGAAAAAAAAAAAACCCGAAAACCTTTTTCACCCCCTATATTCAAACATTAAAGCAAACCCTTTAAGTTGCTACCGCACATTAAACTATTGTCTCAGTATTTTGTTGCTCAAGTGAATTATTCAGAAGAGACTTTTATCCTCAGTAATGACTGCATGACCTGGATTTCAGCAGATTCCGTATCCCAGGATTTCATTAAAAGTTTGCTGCGCGCAGATGCAGACTGAGAGGCATGAGCGCAGGATTCACGGCTGCAACATAAGCCAGAGCACCGACAAAAAGGCTGAACAGCACGGCTCCTCCACACAGTTTAATTAATTAAACACACATAGCGAATAATCACAGCTCCAGCCGCACTGCATCCTGCTGACTCCCATGGCAACAGCGTGTTGTTTTCTCTTGCTGACCCTGGGCAGAAAAAGCAGCCAGGCTCCAAACCCCTCCAACCCCAAACACATGCTTCCCTGGCAAACCCAAAGACGGGCGTATTAGAACTTCCGAGCGTCGACCGTTGGACAACCGTCCGCTTTACTCATCTGGATGGCATTAAATGACGGGTCGCAGGGAAAAACACACACACAAAGGCTGAAGTAATACGGCACGCTTCCGTGCAAAATGTGCGCTCGAGTTAGAAGAAAATGAGCATAAAGCGGTACAAAACATGTGCCCTAGGTCACCTGCCTGTGTTTGGGGTTATCCGTTTAGCAATTTGTAATCCTTTTTTTTGAGACAGCCACGGGATTGTCAATGCTGGTTCCTGGCCCAGGTAAATGGTGAGGGTTGATATCAGCACGAGGGTACAGTAAAAAAGTAAAATTCCTGCGCCAAAAATGCGACTCCCCACGTGCAGAGTGACCAGCTAATGCGGGGTTTCCTCGGGATAACTATGCCGTAAAACCAAGAGAGAAAAAGTGTTATGCTTCCACAAAACGTCCATTAAGCCAGAAGATATTCTGAGTTTTCCAAAGTCCATCTTTGAGCAGGCAGCAATACCAGAGCGTACAAAAGTTACGCAGGTTCATCTCCCATAAGGGTTTAAAGAAATAAAAAGTTACTAAAACTTTTCTATGGTTTACTCTTTTTTGGCCCACATAAGCAATCTGTTAGGAGCACTCGCTTCTCAAATGTCGCTATTGAATGTGCAGCCACAGAGAGGACCCCCTGCTAACTCACAGCACAAAAATTTAGGATAAGCCAAGAAAAATCAATTGCCTCTCTCTTGATGTCTTTTCAAGACGCACTTTAAAAAGTTTTCCCTAATTCCCGGATGGCCTCCCTTTCTTCGCCTTAGACAAAGAATATGTGGAGTGATGGATACATCTGAAGAATGTTGCTTGATTTCTTACAAACAGCACAATAAATAAAAACAAGAAAGCCAAGGATGAGAGGTGGATTATTCCCCTTTTGTTTAAATTCTGACGCCTGCTTTGGCTGGCAGGCGGTACACCTGAAAGTGGGGCCTGTACCTGTGTGGAAGTGACTATTGGATCCCCTGTGCCTCTGTACCTGGGGTTGTTCCTCCTCAGACACCTCATTGCTAAATTGCAGACTCTGACCACACATCTACTAAATGAATCCTCCCCCACATAGGGCCACCCTATCAGCAGGCAGCATGTAGACAAGGTAAGCCCATCCGTAGCACCCTAGATGAAGGAACTCCCGACGCTCCACAGAAACATGCAGCAGTATTAATGTGCAACGTTTCAAAATGCTTTACACAAAAGCCAAAGGACAATCAGTGGATGAAATCTCTAAATGCACAAAGTTAAAAAAAAAAAATCCAAAAATTGACTCTCAGCTTTGACTGCCAAAGAAAAGCAGCCTTGACCGTCCCTAAAAGCAGGCAGACCGGGGTAGTGCCACCAACCATTAATTCTCGGCCCAGCGCCAATAATTACTATTGCCCAAGTTCAGTGCCCAAATTAATAAAGGACATGTGTAATGTGCCCTCATAGCTCAACATTTAGTCCAATTATGAGTTTCGCAGGGAGATGATGTTCCTTCACCATGAGAGTAATGACTTTGACATGAGCACAGGGTCATTATGAGACCGACTACATTATCTTAGGACCTCCTGTGTGATTAGTTCGCAGCCTCGCTCCCCTATCCTGCTTTGGATCATTACGGTTCTTAATGGGGGATTATTCAACTAGTTAAATTAAATAGGATAAAACTGGATTAGTATTTAAATGGTACATGATTAGCAAAAAAAATCAGAAAATCTTTTCTGGAAGTTTCAGGAGAAAATGATCTCCCGTGTTCACTCGATGTTGTCTGCTTGTACACCTTAAGCGGCAAAATGGTACTGCGCTGAACAACAAATTAACGCCATCATATTTTAAAAATATCTTACAGAAGCTCAGAGAGGTGGACAAGATGTTTATCTTCCCACCGCGCGCACTGGTTGGTCTCTGCAATCCGCAGGGCACCGTCGACACCTTGGCCACCCGAAATCGGAAGGCCGGGCAGGCTGGGTTAATGAGAGCGCCGTTGTTGCCATGCTAACAACTCCCTTTGAGAGCGGCGCGGCGAATACAGAGTGCAGGAAGGGTGGGTGGCTGGGCTATAATGACACAGGGTGAAAATATCTCTCTGCGTTACAAACACCATGCATTCGCGGTGCATTCAGAGCTCCAAAGTCAAATGCTGATAACACCCATCGACTAAAAGCCTTGCTATGTTTAAATACAGGCTATTGACCTATTACGTTGTGCCGCACGCTCCCCAGCAGATGCAGTTTAACACACGAGTTTGGGTCTTACTGTTAAAGGAGGGAGTAAACCACCCGAAATGATGTCCTTCTAATATTGTCCAACATGATCAGGTACTGGTTACCTCTGTCAGCGCTTTGCATGCTTTTGTGCTCAACTTTCATGTAGTCTTCAGTAGTCATTTCATCGTGGACTTAATCTTTTCAAATCTGCATAATCTCTGAAGGAATCATTAGGTTGACTTGCGTTATAATCTTTTTCATATTAGATTTTTTCCCCCCATGTAACGTGAAATTTGATTTGAAACGTGACACAAAATATCACACTTGATTCCACCGAGGGTTTAAAATCCCCTTAATCTTCAGACACACAACTTCATTTGTCAGTTAAATTGCAGCAAAGTTAAGCAGTCAATGTACACAACGCAAAATCCAGATCATGCTTTTACAAGCAGCTGCAATACAGGCAGTGGACAATAAAATGGAAATGCTGTAACACCGATGAATTGTCTGCATGTCTGCAGTGTGAACATACTGGATGTAGCGGTGCGCCTACAAGGTCTGTATTGTACAGTAGAAGTCTGGCACCCTCAGTTCTGCAAGGATCTTGTATTAAACAATACAAGGAGATCAATTTGAGGGCCTCTTCAGCATCACAGATGCCCTGTAGGATTGCGGTCTGATGACCGGAAGGCCAGCGAAGAGGAAACCTTCTGTTTAAATGTCTGTATTTTCGACATGTAAGATGAAATCATTACCAAGGGAATACTAGCCCAAAAAAATATTCACCTCGAACACTACATATAAAAGGAAACTAAGCTCCGTAAATCTAACTACAGTATTTAAAGTGTCCACACAGGAATTTAACAAAAAAAATACAAAAAAAAAAACAATACCTTTGGGCATTGAACTACAAAGCAGCAGGTTTGTCATGAACAAGACACTGATGGATGCTCTCCACGTCTTAAAAGCGTTTCATGTTTTCAGTCCGGCGTCCATGTCAGCAACTTGGCTCCAATGAGACACAGTCAGACCTTCATGTCTTGGCTTTGACTTACAGTTTGGGGTTAAACTTACTGGTTTGTATCAGGCTAATACACAATGCTTTCTATACAGCTTTCTGACAAGTTGTGAGTGATTATACAGCAAATTATTGATGTATTTTTAGAACAGTTTCATCCTATATAAACAGGTCATGCTGCTTGTGCGCAAGATATTCAAGTTTTACTCCATATACATAATACATAATGTACAATTTGAATATACTGTACTTCTACTTTGACAATACGCTTCAGTATTGTGAATTATGACGGTAATTCATGTCATCGAACCAACTATCAAACCTGGTAGTTTTGCATCCTAAAAGGCCCTTAAATGAAGTGGGCATCATTTAGCTAACATTTGTACAGGCATGCATCACTAATCTCGCCATTATGACAGAATGTCACCGTGCGATAACAGCACTGGGCCCAAAACAGCAAATGTCAATTACCGTATTTCCACTGACATTTGCTTGTAATGGCCAACATGTGAAAGATGTAATCTCCGTCATTAGACACCCAATTCAGCGAGATCATTGCTGGGATGCTGAGGGCTGGTGATCAGAAGGCGAGCCACCAAATGTTTAAACACTGATTTTTGTTCAAGGAAACATTTGCACGGATACATGTGAGTAAAGATACTTCGCAGCATCAATTTTGATAATGAGATATTATACAGATCTTTAAATAAACACTAACACACAGTTGCCTATCTAGACTGGATTAACAAAGACTGACCCACTACATCCAGTAAGACACATCTGTTTGTCCATATTAATACATTTAGACAACTTAACATTGTTTTTTTCCAAGATTTTCCCATCGGTGTAAAATTGTGTCCATTTTGAAACTACTACAATCAAAATTAAATTTTTGCACAAAGAGGAATATATCCTGTTTACCAATATATTTACTAAATGCATCATAAAAAGCTAACCAAGTCTGACATCTAAAAAAGTTTATATATAAAGTGTGTGTGTGTGTGTGTGTGTGTGTGTATATATATATACACT
Organism: Heterotis niloticus; assembly: GCA_018136845.1. NCBI lineage: Eukaryota > Metazoa > Chordata > Actinopteri > Osteoglossiformes > Osteoglossidae > Heterotis > Heterotis niloticus. The sequence goes on from CM030903.1 coordinate 2,229,860, forward strand.
TTTGTGTATGTGTGTATATATATATACACACTTTTGTGTATGTGTGTGTGTATATATATACATATATATATATATATATATATATATATATATATATATATATATATACACATATACACACATACACAAAAGTTTTTGTGATCAGCTACATGAATTAGCAATACCTCTATCTTCAGCAACAGAATCTGATTTAAAAAAAATGGCCAAACCAGTGCTTTCAAAATGTTGACAATGAACAACTTACCACTCCAATGGAGAAATAGTTGTTGATGATGCTGTAAGGCACCGGATCCCCCTTCTCTTTATCGCTGGGACAGACGTCTATTTTCCAGCGGTCAAGCAGCACCTCCGAGCTGCCCTCGATGTCCCTCAGGATCTTTAGTAGACTTTCACCCTCATAACCTCAGGCAAAACACCACATAATGCTTAGAGCTCTGCACTGAACAAAGGGAGGTATGTAGAGCAGCCAGTTTTATAAACCAGATGCTCAGCTGTATGTCCCACTCATTCGATAGGGTCAAGGTAGCTTGTCAGACCGTAGCTTTTTCATTTAAATTAAAGCTACAGATACATAGCAATCTATAACTGGCAGCACAACATACTAAAGTGATTAAAGTGATTACTTAAATAAACATCCTCCCTAATACAGCAGGCATATCATCCCTGCTAAACATTCCTTAATGTGAAAAAAAGTCATAAAAATATTAGTCGGGTATACAATACCTCCACCCCATCGCAGGCACCGTGCCAGGTCATTTCCTGTGCCGAGGGGAAGTATGCACACCGGGGGGTTCTTCTCCAGGTTAGCTTTGTCTGTCAATCAGCAAAAGGAGGTCAGGCTCTGTCAAAGTTTCACAACTCAGTTTCTGACTGAAAACTTCTGGAAAGTCTCATCTTCACATGTTGACTACCATAGGTATCGGTTCCCTTTCCAAGGACTGCAAATCACAACTATACATTTTTTTTTTTATAAAGATGATTATACAAGTAAATGTATGTAAATTACATCATATTTAAGGATACATATTTTTGTATTTACATAGACACCAACTTAACACAGCTGTATTACAGCAAGGGGTGGCTATCAAGGTGGAACGAATAGGTATTGGAACCAGACTCATTACATTTTTAGCATCCACTCAGATGCTTTGCAATTCAGCTGCTTTATAAGCAGCCACCCTGTAGAACACTAAAAGAGAAAACTGCAGTTTCTCAAAGGCCCAGGGACCCAGAAGCTCTGTGGTCTAACAGGTGAGGCAGCCCAACTCCACAACCATTCAATGGACAACTGTGGCAAATTCCCATTCCTGATGTTTGAAGCAGCCCTGTTTACACCATCATTTTGGTTTGTTTCGATAAAATTGAAGCAATTTTCAGAAAGACAAAAACAGAATCAATTTCTCAGAAAAGAGAAAAAATAAATATCTATATAGATTCAGAGCCACCTGTTTTTTTTTTTTTTTTTTTTTAAAACTCTTATTAGGAGCATCATTTTTTGTAAAAATGTAATCATTCTGTCCGAAAGTACTGACTTGAATTTAATAGAAATGGTTTCCTTAAGTATATTTGACCATTTTCACTTTGTTTTACAGTAAAAATGTGAGAAAGAAATTAATAGATATAATTTAGAAAAAAAAGTGGACCGAAGACTTGTTTGCTTTAAACTACTCAGGAATTATTCAGTGTTTACTGGCAACAAAAATTCAACACATAAAAGCAGGAAAGAACATAATAAAGTCCTTATTATGGCTTCTAAAAAAAATTACTGTAAGGAACAAACATTTTTAGTAAGCAATGTGACAGCTCCACATACCAATTTGGAAATTTTGTTTCATAAATAAACCCAAAGTAATATGTTGTATAACTTGTCTTCCCCAAGATAACTGATAAAGCCAGCATAAAATTCATTCTCTGCGTATATATGAAATCATTCGGTGTTCCATTTTGCTTTCCCTTACCAATGCAGTCGAGAATCCACCCGACGGTGCCGTCGCCACCACAGGCAAGCACCCTGAAATCAGGGACCTCCCTGAAGAAATTCAACCTGCAGTTCAAATGAAACATCGGCTATTGTTTTATTTCACTGATACGTTTGACAAATCCGAGAACAAAAACGTTTCAGCAAAGATATTTTTAATCTATTTGTCAATTAGCAAAGTGTTTAATGAGAGGAGGGCCCAGCTGCTCTTCGGTCACGGTGACAGAACTGCTTTCGAGAGGCGAGCAGTGACAGCGTCCTCGTGCATACCGTTCAGGTGTGTGTCAAACTGACACATCTGGGCTCTCAACTGTTGACAGTTTACAAACCAGAAGCTAAAAAGAGCACAAAGTACATCCACAGACAGATAAAGAATGAATAACGGATGGGAGAGGCATAACACCAGCGTGCTGGACATAAAACACTGCAGCTGGAGTTAATGAAAAAGCTCTTGACCAAGTGACGTGGAATCAAGGTGTCCGATAAACTTGCAGGTATTATTTTATAAGCTGCCTAAGCTTAAACAAGTACAGTTTTGTATAAGCGGTTACTTCAGATAAATAAGGCATTATTCTATTTGCTGTAATACTGAGGAAAACATTGACATGAAAAGATCAAAAATTCTACTAGGAATAGTTTTCAGACGTGCTCCGCAAATCAGAAGAGAGAGACTCCTAAACACGTACGACTGCTAAACGTTTCCCTGTAAATTTTTTACGATGCATGTAATACGGCCGATTTATCAGAAATGCATATCGCGCGCCACAACGTGTCACAACAATGGGAGCAAGTGAATCGGGGGATCCCTTACACAAAATTAAGGACAGAATTCCCCAATACTCAACAGGAGACTTGCATTGCTGCCATCTCACAGGAAATTGCAGCTCCTCCACGTTGTTCGCGTAGCGCAAATTTTTTTTTTTTTTTTTTTTTAAACATTCTTATGAAATACATTTGCAAAATGGTGCTTCAGAACATATAGGCTTCCAGGCTGTTGGCTAAAAATGTCCTTTTATTGACTTGAAAAGGATGGGCAAAAGCCTCCAATTTCACAAAATTACTACAACGATTATTCATTCATAGAACTGGCCTGTTCGGAGTCTAATCGGATCACGGCGGGCCACGCGCAGTCCAACTTCTTCCGTTCCTTCACAATAATAAACCCATAACTGGATGAGCAAGCCTTGGATCATCACATTGTGGATAAATGAGCAGTTCAATTACTCTCCGACTGGGATTTGTAACTACTGTAAACCACATTAGGCGAAAAACAGATGGCCACAGACATGAAAGGCAACTTTGGAGATATTTGAATATGAAAAAACAAACACTTCATTTGCAGTTAATCGTGTTACGATGGCTGCTAATTGACAGCGGGGAGCACGGCTGGTCCTGCTTTGCGAGCTACCGTGACCGGTCGCACCCTGGCGGTGGGCAGATCTTCGGGAGCACGCGAGAGTATTTCTTGGGAATATCGCTTTCAGTCCGCTGCATAGTAAGGAATAATTTACTTACAAGGAAGGCGGGGGGGAAAAAAAAAAATAAAAAAATCATCCCTGCCATTTAATTAATGATTTAAATTCTAATCAGATCCTCTTTCAAGGTAAACGTTGTCAAACAGCGGTAAACATATATTTGTGCTTTTCCGAGGGGCACGAGTAACGTCCTCCGCAACAAATTAATGACCTCATCGCGTTCACCATCACATAGGCGAGACGTCAGCGGCGTGTATCTGAGCTCGGAGCTGGGCGGGAACGCCGCTTTTGACGCTGCTCTTGGTATGCACGGACACACGTACGTTCGGATCGGGTGCCTCCCTCGCTCAGTCTGGCAGCTGCCGATTCATCTGTCAATTCTGAACAGCCCGTTTCCTGCTACGGTCCGTTGTAGCTCCCCCGTTGGTTGTGATTTCCAACCTCGCCCTTTAATAACGCATGCATTAGGTCTTATTTGGAGGGCTATGCGACTGAAACGCATTTCCTCGGTGCAAAATGTCCAAAACAGATGCCCGACCGCGGCACATTTGCATGAAGCCTAGTTGCTATCGGCACTGAAAGCCTCAGAAGACATGAAGAGATGCACCTTTAGGACGTGTATATTTAAGGGACAGACACATAAAGCAGAAACTTGGAACTTACCCTGGTATGGGACCGTTCTTGGCAAGGTTATACACCTGGCGGGGGTTTAACAGGTACTGGAATTTTCTGTATATCCTACATCACAGAGGAAACGGGGATGTTGAAATTCTAGTTTCCACACTTGGCCCCACCCCCCCTCCACTGAAGGCCAAGGAGCACCAGGGCTCCTTATATAAACCACTTCAACATTATAGCTTTGATTATGATCAATTACTAAACTAAACAGCCTCTTACCAAATGAGGAGACTATTGTTGCATGTGTACACCTACAATATTGGCAAACATGTGATGAACAATGGAAACAGTACAGTAGGATTTAGAGCACACCATAAGGAACGCAGCACATGGCAGAGGCCCGCTGGTGGCACCCGCAGTTGTGTGCTGGACGATGAAGAAGGTCATCCTCCCAATCCCCCTTAAGGGAAAAGTCATTAGAAAGACTAATTCTTTCTAATTTCTATTTCATTATAACAACTGGGCCAAGTCATATTTTGATCCCATAATTTAAACAAATGAGTAATAAAGTCATAAAGATAAAGTCATAAGGAGCGGAATGAATACGCTCAGTAATAACCCAATTAGTTCCCGGGAGGGGGGGTCCGGGTCCAAAGTGACAAGGGGTGGTGACAGCAGAGCAGTGCCACTGCCTGTGCCAAAGTATGAAGCTGGAACAGGTGAGCCCTGTTGGTCGCTGTGTATGCTCAGTCACCTGAGCAACACGGGAGGCGGCCACGTGTCGCACCGCGGCTCCTCAGCAGGGAGGTCTGCAAACAGCGAGCTATTGCAGCCAAACAAAATTTTGCTTGACTTAAGTTATGAAAGCATCAAGTTACCTTTCTCCCTGCTTCCCTCCGCTTTTGGGATTCACAAAAACCAGGAGAGGATGGGTCCCTTCTATCGCTGTGATCTGGTGGTGGGGGGGGGGGGGGACAAAAAAAAACAAAGAAAAAACAAAACAAAAATATATATATTTTCTTTTCAGCCAAAATTATTAAAGCCTCCAAGGACATTAAAAATCGAGGAGCACATTCTAACAAGAATTTGTTCTTTTCCTTCCTCCTGCGCATCTTGCATCATCATCAGTATTGTGGAAAAAAAACCAAAAAAAAAACACAGAAATATGATACATTGCATATTTCAAACAATTGATTATATAACTTAGGAGGAGTAATTCAATATTACATTACTTTTCCAATAAAAGATGTGATTTGTCTTTCGTGACAGACTACCAATTAAAAGCAAACCCCCGAACGCTTTCCAGTAAATATCATTCTGGAGGGTGGGATCACAAGGCATAAAGAAGGCTAATCTGAGCTGCCCCGTCGTCTCCACGCGGGCTCGGCGGAGTCAGTCACAATCTTTTCCGTGACACAGACGAAGCGCTGAACTCTCTCCATTTGATACCCCAGCAGAGCCAGGTGAATTAATGAGCCCTATCCAGAGGTTATGAGTGATCCATTACTTCCTCTAATTATAAATAATAACCCTGATTATTAAAGATGGATGTTCTCGGACATGATTCATCGTCCTCTACAAGCCGCACACAGATGGACCGTCACCGGGAACGCGGACTCACGCTGGGCTCGATGTGAATTCTCGCCATCGTCATTACATTCCATTTACGTGCTTATTTTTGATTGATCGATTGACCGATTGATTCGCGTTCCAGTCAGGGTTCACACAAAACAATAGCATTTAAGCTGCAAAACGTGGTAAATCGGAACACTGAAATAAGTACGCAAGATAATGCTACGCAGTTTGAATGGGTTCTTTGTAATATTTAACTATACCACAGGTATCCCTCGAGGCTTCGACTTTCAAGTTTTCATGTGGACGAGTAAAAATATTTCGTATCCCTCGCCAAATTACAGGGCTGATTTTTCTCTTTGACATAAAGGAAGGAGCTGTTGGTGGCACGATGGCAATTTCATTTCCATTTTATAAGGTTTCGCCTCACGGGCTGACTTCCAGGAACGCATTACGTCTGTAAGCAGGGGGATACCTATATTTCGGTTTCATCGTACGAAAAAAGAAAAACCCGAACCTTTACAAAATTACTGCTAAACATTTAGGAAACTGTTAAACGGGACAGGATCCAATTCAATTACCGCGCTAACAAATAAGAGTATGTTCAGCTTCAGTGTCAGTTCACAACCCTGGTGCTTGTTTAGGTTAAGTTCACAAACCCACATCCAGGTGTGTTTCACAATTCATCATATATTAGAACGGTTTAAAGGCGCATATACTGCACGTGAAGTAAAACCCCCAGCGGGGTCTGGGGCAGTGTCCCGTAATAAAACACATTCGTATTTCTGCTGCGACATGAATGAATATTTACACTAAGTCTAATAAACACACTATAAACAGTGTTACAGTACATTTATAGTTTATTCAAATAGTAATAAACTTACAAAAACATTTGGCTTTCAGAGCTTTTTGGGTTTTAGAATTGCAGCTAAGGGACTATGAACTACAAAATTAGCACTAGAAGCTGACAGCAGTGCCAATGCAAAATGACACCAAACTCAGTATGGGAATCACACAACAGTCTATCTTTGTGTAAAAATGCCTTTCTGCAGCTTTGCCCGTGGCTAATAAAGCATCTGCTGACTTTCAACTGCTCTGAGCCATTTCCCAGGTTGCCGAGTAGCATTCTATCTCTGCACACGGTCACAAACTCTGAGACCTTCTTTCTAGTAAAGCTTTTGCTCACACTGCCACTCTTCATCTCTGATAGCGACTTCTTTCATTTTTATATAATGCGTCAAACAATACAGACTGCGTGTCAGCAAATAACAATCCAAACAGTTTCCATTGTTAATGTGATGAAGGTAGCGCAGCGCCCCCTAGTCCCCCTGTAGCAGCGCTCCGATCCAGTCATATTGGAGCCTTATTCACTGCTGTCTGTGTATACTTCACTGTACTGTATGCGTGTTACAGTTACAGTACTGACCATTTCATTTTATTACCCACATTACTTGTTCATTGCAACATTACGTTGGGCCATAAAACTGTTACAGTAGCGCACAGGGCGGTACCATACAGCAACGTAGTAAAAATTACACTTAAATTACATTTTGATTTTCCAGCCTTTTGCCATATCCGGATGCCCCATATAGTCTGGAAAATTGAGGATGGACGGGATGTGCAAACATTTAATAATTTTAGTTAAACCTTTCCAACAGCATTAAGTGACAAAATTTAATTTAATAAAGGGAGTAAATGACAACACACCTGTAGTCCTTGTCCATCCACAGTGACAGAGTTGGCTCGTTGCATCTTTCCTCTGCCTGACTGGTTTGGTCTAGAATCCTTCCTCAGGGTGGCCTGCCTTTCCTGCGGGCAAAGCGCCAGCCACAGTCGGGACGCAGGGACACACGGAGGAAAGTCAAGAGCACGAGCAAACATTCTCTGAATGATCTATGAGGGCTCAGTGCTTCCGACTCCAAATACAGTAGAGCGCCTACAGTATGACACCGAGCAACATACAGATTTTTTATTTTGTTTTCACAGTTTAGACTCTGGTGGCTGACAATAATTTAACAAATGATGTCCATCATTGGCAATATCTGCACGTGCTGTCCCAAAAGCAGCAATTTCCAGGTCTACACGTGAGATAAGTGTTGAATTACATTTTATTTCGTTTCAGTTTTTGTTATTAATTTCTGTTTAAGCAATTTTTACAATTTGAAATTCGTTAAAATGTTTTAAATAAACAAAATAAAAAATGTTCTTAACATTTCATCATTATCTAGCCATTATTTCTGGTAGTAACAATAATGCCTTGTATGAATTTTTTTTAAATAGCTTAAGACGGTATTAGAATCTTAAGTTGTACGAATGTGTGCGTTAAAAAAAAATAAGAAAAAAGGCGATACACGCTGCAATTCACCACATCTCACATTCAGACTTCAAAATTACCGCTTAGAGGTGGTGCGAGGCCCCAAAACAAGTCCCATCCAGTACTTTGTGTTTTGCAAAAGATTCCCTCCCCCCCCCCCTCATTTTTGGCTTCTACTCACCAGAACAACAGGGCAGATTGCAGTTGGGGGCAGTATGTGGTCCTTCAGGGGCCCGCAGTCACATTCCGGCTTCACGTGGGAAGCGCACTTGTTGTGTAGCTGTGAAAACACCGACCGGCCGTGAAGCGTAAAGCCATCTCAACATGCACCACATTCAAATTAAAGAGCAGCGCCCAAAGCGCTGCCCCTAACTCGTGTACTAGTTAGCAAACAGACCAGAGCGAAACTTAGCTAAGGATTACCGAAAACGATTAAGGAAATTCCGGACCGGCAAAATCGGACCGGTTTAATTCACGATTAGGACAGCGAGCATCAGTCGGGCATCACTGGGGATGCGTGCAAAAAGTGCACGAAGGTCCTGAAGCTGTAAACAGGAGCGTTTTTTCCTCCTCTCGTGCTGTAATTATTGCTGCAGTAATTAAACAAGTGATCTGCTTTGAGGATACGGAGGCCATCTGTGCTGGCAACAAGGAGCCTGCGAGAAGGCTGAGACAAACGCAGTTCGGCGGAGAAATATTTGTTCAGTCATCTAGCTGTGCCATTCGGGGCATCTCTGCCAATTAAAAATATCATTATGAAGACCTGCTGAGGACCCCCTCCTCGCATTTCAAGACACCCCCGTGGGTCAGTCCCTAGTTTCCGGTTCAAGGCCCGAAGAGGTGACCCACGAGCCGCCCTGCGGTAAACCCCACCCTCGCCGCATCGCTGCCGTTTTGGGAAGAAATACCCTCCGCGTCCACAGAGCATCGCGACGAAGTATTTCGGCAAACACTCGAGACTTAAGTTAATTACACCCTTATAAATTAATTACATCGAGGGTGTTGGCTCTTTGGGAGCAGGAGGCATCGGGCGGGAATAGCGGGGCTGCTGTGTTCTTACGACACGGCAGAACAATTGCTAAGGGACTTTTATATTAGGTTTTGCAACGCGTTTGAGCGTTTCCAAACGCGTTCATCCCGTGGACACTTAAACGGAAAACATTTTTAATATTTCCAAAGCAAACTTTCGATGCCGACATCGGATGCCGTGCTCCGAATCCACCGAAGGAAATCGCAGCAGAACGGACTCTTCGAATCCTAACTGCGACAATGAACCATGTGCATGTGTAACTAGAATGCATTTTAATACCGACGGTGTAATCAGACATATTTATATGCTGAATGCTGAACGTACACCGAAGCTACGACACGAGTGCGGTGTTTTATAATGCAAAATGCAAACCGAAAGGCTCGAGGACTTCAGCAATAAGACAATCGGGCGGCAACCGGATCTCCTCTGTTGACTCACAGTGACTTGGCACCACACGCAGCGCAGTCCCGTCAAGCCCTGGTAGCACTTGATGTTTTTGTGACACTTGTCACATTTGGTCGGACAGTTTCCTTCCACCCAGAAGTGGTGCATCACCTTCGCGCGGCAACCGCAGAAGAACAAAGCATGGAACAGACAGGGAAACGGCAAAGAAGAGGAGATTTTATAAATGCTGTTTCATGGAGAAGAGTACCTGCGTATCGATTAAACCTAGATAATGCGGTAATTTGCCACGCTAAACACAAACATTTGATGTTAATTCCATTAGCTGAAAAGGAGCCCTTGGGCTAAGCTCCGTGGAACTCGATTTTTCCACACGTGCACATGGCGGAGCGCTTCAATCCGACGTACCTCGGCGTTCTTCTTGGACTTGACGTACGTTTTGATGCAAGATGGAGGAGCTCTGGCCACACAGCGCTCGTGGACCGTGTACTTGCAGACTGGCAACAGAAACGGCGACGTAAATATAACGGGAACAGTTTAAGCACAAAACATTATAAAAACTAGCCTGAAGGTGATAGGCGGTTGTGAGCGTAGAGGGAGCAATCCTTAGTTACTGCAAAGGAAAAGCACTTAAAACTACTTGTATAAGGAATAAATAGTTGCCAGTATTGCATTTGTCACAATGAGGTGCGGTGCACAAAACTACCGAAAATTGTCACAAACTGACTAAAAGCCGGGATATTCACAGGAGCAGCAAAGGCCCTGCTTGCCGAGCCCGATCAGCATGTTCAGGCAAAGGTTGCAGTACGCCGGCTTGTTGAAGTGCTTCAGTCGCCACACGTGCTGTCCGTCATCTTTCACATTCTACAGGAGAGCATTTGAAGAAAAGCACACTTGAGTCACCGTCCGTAGTTTAAAGACAGACGGGAAAAAGCTGAAGAGACGGAGCATCGATATTCATCATTTATACAGAATACACAGGATACTCCATCATGAGGGTTAACTGAGAAAGATGGATAAGAAAAAAATTAGATTGTAATCAGTCTCCAGTAGCTGTCTGTTGTTATTTATCGTGTCATTATACTGGGACACAATATGAAATCTGAGACAAACAGACATGAGGAGAACCCAACAGTACTGGGAAAAAAGCTGTGCAACTTTTGTCGATAATAAAGCAGAGCACATGCGCCATCTTGCGGCCACCTCTCGCATGACCCCCAGCAACCTTAAAAGATGCGGTTCCGCAACAGCGCGATTTAACGCGTTTAGTACAAACGTGGCGAACTTGCTTTGCAGTCAGTTTGATGTGTAACTTGTGCGAGAGTTTGGCCTCTGAAGAGGAAATTTATTTCGAAATCTGGGTTAAAAAGTGTGAAAACTCTTTTGAGTGGACGATCGTCGCTGCCGACTGTTTACGCAAGTTGCCATCGCTCCCTGGTGGCTGGAAAGGCGAACTGCACTTTAATGTCGACGCAGGAATTCGGCGTCCGCTCATTTCGACTTATTTCGTTCCATTTAAACGTTGGCAGCTACGAAGGCGTTTAAAGATAACTGTATCGCATTTTTACGGTCATGTAAAAAGAAACGCCTTGTCAAACACTACACGGCGACACTTTGTGACAACAGCGGTGAGGAAAGTCCGCCTTAGCGAGTTTGCCTGCAGAAATTGTGTCCACATCATCGAAGGTATACAACTCGCCAGTCACCCTGGAAGCTTCTTCTGCGTTAACTTCATCGTTTTCGGCCATTTTTAACCGTTTTGGCTTCTTTTGTTTCTTTTTTTTTTGTTTTAAACGAGTCCGCCGCGCCCTCGCGCAATTGGCGCGCAACCCGCGCCTCGAGCAGCTGCGGCGCACGTGCAGGGCGCGCGTGAACCCCGACCCCGCAAAAAAAAAAAAAAATCACGACGGGAAGCAAAAACACTTCATTTGGAACATATTTCAATAATGTTCTTCTTCAAAAATAACGTTTTCGAATTTACTACGCGATACGGAGTATTAAATTCAAGGCTTTTTATTACAATGTATATATATATATTTTTTTTTTTTTTTTTTAATTTTGACTTTTTAAACAAGACGAGCGGTAATTTTATCCGTTCATACAGCTGTAGAACAAAACGCTTTTGCGTCCCGAACTGGAAGCCCGCAGGTAACAAGCAAAGGTGCGCGTCCACAAGTTTCACCGCTTCCTTGCGCGTCAGCGAAAACGACCTCTCTCTCTCTCTCCCGCGCAACCGCTGCCCCTCGGCGAGTGACGTCACACGCGCGCGCGCGCCACCACTCAGAGGTGTGAACGGGAAGTCGAGCGCGAGGGCGGCCGCGGGAAGGCTCGCGCTGCGCTTTGAACGCCGTTAAAAAGGAAAGAACGCCTTGCTGCGCTGTATTAGCGGGGGGGCTAAACCTGTAAAAACAGCAGTGTTCCGCAGAAAGCACTCTAATAAAAAAGGTGTTACGTGTGGAGACTCGTCCGATGCGGCGTGTGTGTGTGTGTGTGTGTGTACGACAGACAGAGAGAGAGAGAGAGACGCACGGTCTCGAGGCCGAGCAGCACGAGAAGCGGGATCGTCGTCATGCCGCCCTGGATCCACTCGTTCAGCGAGACGGTGCCGTCCTGGTCATAGTCGATCTCCGTCATCATGCCCTGCAGGATCTTAGATGGGGGGCAGATACGCAACGTGAAACGTTACCATAGCTAGATAGAGAGATCGAGATGGATGGATGGATGCGCGGTCGATCCTTACCGGCTTTAGTTCTGTGACGTCCCATTCAAGGTATTCTGCCACCCGCATCATTTGAGCGATTATATGTTCCAGTTCCTAAAGCGAAAAATGTGACCGAGTTTGGAAATGACATTTTGTCTTCAATATTGTTTGAGGTATTTCTTGTCCCAGAAAAAAAGTTGCCAGTTTGACGATTTAGTTGCATCCCTTCCTCTGCAGCAGCGCTTAAACGGGAGGCAGGTGTTTATCTTTCTCTGCACATTTGGCCATATTGTGACTGCGAATGAGATCAAAGCTGCAGGAGGTGGCCTAACAGACACACCTGTAAACCCAAACTACCTTCTTTGCTGCCTGCTTTTACCATGTTTTACATTGCCCTCTGTAGCTCTGCAAAATGATACGGTACGATGGTGTATATACTGTATGTACATATGTTGCAGCCCAGCAAAAATACAGTACAACAGCTAGACGTAAGTGGCCCAGAGGCTGTAACTTGTGCAGTATGACAAATATAAGTTGTTAACTGAGACACACATTCAGACGTATCGCATGTCATGCTGGAAAGTGCTTACAGAGCTGTCCAGAAACCCATTTCCATCAGTGTCATACAGGCGAAACATAACTGCAGGAGAAAACAGATCGGCACAAAATTAATCGCAAAAAATGAATCACACACAACAATAGGTTTCAAACTAATCCTGCGACACTGACTTTATGGTAAAAATAAGCCAGAAACTCAGTATACGCCCAAATCAACAAAAAGTTTGTCCTTTCAGTTGAGATCATGTTAAAAAATGACAAAATGCTGAGACAGTGTAATACAGTTTCCATCTTAAATAGGACCAAACTTTAAGAATACAGAACTATAAGCTGTTTGCCCAATTCTCCTTGAGGTTTCCCTGAGGAATGTCTCTGGTCCATCAGTGCACATAACACACACAAACAGCAGCTGTAAAATGGACCACAGGCTGTTGCTCGTGTTTCATTTTTTCCTCCCCACAATGTGTGTTATGCCTTCCCGCTAACGTTACTGTTAGACGGGCGAGCAGGTCCTCGCCGACATGGCCGCGTTCCGCCGGCAGGTGAAGAAGAAAACCGACTCGAAAAGGGGGACCGAACGAAAATGACATGAGCGGCGACAGATGAACACAGATCCTCGGAAAAGGAAAACACAATGTGTGATATTTCACATAGTGGCAGTTTGAAGAGGCCCGCAGTGCGCACTGCATCGCTCTGCATCACCATGGAAACAGGCAGCTCGGCAGCCAGCGCAGTCATAGCGCACGTGAATGAAACGAATGAAAATTGCATATTGAAAAAGTGCAGATAAGCTGTACGAAAGCTGAAAAACAATAGACCATGCAGGCAAGAACTCTGTAAACCTTCATCCCCTCTCAGGCCTGCTCCACGTGGACAGTGCACGTAGACCAGGAATGAGCACAGCAAATGAAATAAATAACTTGTACAAAAAGGCGATGCACAAACGGTTCAACGCGTTGGGAGCCGACAGAGTTGGGCTGGGGAAGGACCGATGGTTTGTGATGTCGTAAACATTACAGGATTTGCTTGTTTGCTGATGTGTGTGAAATCTTTGCTGTGACTTTTTCATTGTTTCAGCACAGTGTTCCTACCAGGATTGGGGTGTAAGTATGGATAATGTCTGTATAATGGAAATATGCACATGCACTTTTCATTTCAATCCAGAAATACAGCATTGTCTCAGTTGTCAAAACCCACAGCAAGCATAATGAAGTATGAACAAGATTTGCCTGTCTGTCATTACTTGATGCTAATCGCTGACTATAAAAATGCCAGAAAATATTTGAACATCTGTTTTGTGGTATTTAACCATGTTTACCCTGTTATTAAGCAAATCTCATCATAATAAACCGGCCTGGGGAGCTTTAAAAAAGGTGCAATTGCAGCACTAAAAAATTCAAGCCCACGAGGAGCATAAGGAGCGATGCTGCAGTTTTGCCGATCCGGTCGGCTCTGCCAACAAAACGCAATCCACGCAACTGGGTAACTCGTCCCTACTCGGCACAGTACTACGGTGTTCGCTGTCACGGATGAGAATTCTTTTTTCAACACGGTTTCCAAACGCTGTCATTTGCGCGTGCCAACTGCCAATTTTTAAAATTAGGGGAAAAGAACCGTTTTAGTTTTTGTCAAGCATTGTTATTGTCTTCCGCCGACAGTTATGAATGATAAATATGTCGGAATTGTTCGGGTAGTGTTGTCGCGCATACAGTGGGAAAAGGACTGACACGTGCAAGCTGCAAGAAATCAGAAATTTATCACTCTTTATGGGTTTTTATAAACTAAAATGTGTTATTGCAAAGACTCTGTGGAGACAGTAACTGCTGTATAAATCCTTGCGTGGAGACTTTTGAAAAGCGCTGAGAAAATAAACATTTCTCTTCCGCAGTGTACACTTTGCACAGTGATGGCCACTGAAGGCAGAGAGAAGATAAAACAGGTCATAAATAACTGCCTTTGAGAGTCATAAGGACACAGCTCAGGCATGATGATACCACATTATTATTTGTTTGTTTAAGGGCACACACTTCGGCCTAAAGTAGGTCACGTATTATATCTCATAAGATATTCAGCAGGATTTTGGCATTTATTATATTTTTTCAGGGTACAATGTCCCTTCCTAGACAAGAACAAATAACAAAGTAAAGTTTCCCCATTCTGGACCTCCATTAGTCTGTTATCCATGGCTAGCTGAAGAATGCTGTACATTAATAAATGACAGTAAAATATTAGCAAATGTGTGGTGAGAAAACCATAGTAGCTACTAGATGGGGAAAAAATGACCAAATACTAACCAACATATTCAATTATCCAGCTTCTACAGATGTGCCATGGAGACCTCCTGCTCCACAGTCTGGTATGGGAATCTGCCTCTGACTGGGGGTTTCTGCAGGGGGTAGTGAAGACTGCCCAGTCCATCTGCAGGACTTCACTACCCACCATCCAGACTACCTACAACAACCGGTGTGTCAGCAGGATTTGCAGCCTCACCTCAAGCCCCCCTCACCCTCTTCACCGTCTCTTTTCACCGCTGCCATCTGGCAGATACTACTGCGGCTTGTGGGCCAACATCACCAGGCTTAGGAACGGCTGCTGAATTCTGGACACCATATGGACTTATCACCTCCACTGACCTCCTCCCGCTGTGTCATCACCACCAACACTACCAACTTTGTTTCCACTAATCCTCTATATCTATCTATCTATCTATCTATCTATCTATCTATCTATCTATCTATCAACCTACTTTTTTATGTACTTTACCTCAATTTGTTTGTGTTGTCCTGTGTCATCATGCTGTCTGTTTACTGTACTGTGCAATGTGGTCCAGGAGACATTATTAGTTGTTTTGTCACATATCTGTTTTAGTGCAGGTTGACAATAAAGTGAACCTTGACCTTAAAAAGAATTATTATTTCAAGCCATCCACTGTAATTTTTCACAAGGAAAACAATGAGCAATGTGATAAGTTAGCTAGTTAAACAGGGTCCCTTGACATAAAATGCTTAACAGGCTCCTCACCTCAGCTGAATAAAACAAGGCAGAGAAGAACGTTCAGGATACCTACATTCGAGTTTGTCCTCTGGACGTCCCCCCTCCAGCAGGGACAGGTAACACACAATGTCCTTCAGCTGCACTGTATCCAGCGGGTCCATCTTTGCCAGGGGAGGGACCCTCAGCGGTGTTGAGTTTCCTTTGATAAGTTTGAGACCTGAGATGAGACAAACAGAAAATAAGGAATAATTATTTATTCTTTACAAACGGCCTCCATAGGACCACGTAAGTCACTAGCGTTTGCCAGGACTTCGTGGTCATGATCAGCCGCTTGGAAAACTGCTAAGGTATCAACAAAAGGTTTACAGATCACTTCATTGTTTCGGTGTCAAGGGTCTAACTGTAAAAGATTTAGGATTTTTTGTGCTAAAAATGTTTGAAGTTTGCACAGCTGTTGCTTTGGCAATACAAGTGTACATGTTCTGTGCCAATAAAGCACAGCAAACTGAAATTAACACTGTTAAAAGTGTTTTTACTGTTAAAAGTCAACGCTTGACGTATAAACCTCTAGGTGATAAAGTTGGTTGTAACACTGGACCTCACTGGTGAATAAATCAACTGTGATTTAATTTCTTTTTAATATGTCCTCTATTTCCCTCTGCTTACACTTCCGTGTGTTCTAAAGTGTGGATTTCTTATTTCTTTCCAAATAAAGGGAACAAAGCAGGAGAGTCGGCACTATTATACATTTTTATTTAGCCATTATGAATAATAGGGTAAATAAAAATGCCTGCAGCACGAGTACAGGAGTTAAAGGAGTTGTGGAGGTCGGGAGAGGTTCTCTGCTATTTACCGGAGACCTTAGATTTGTCTGAAGCCGAGGGGCTGGGTTCGCGGCACTTGTTGCTGAACGACAGGAACAAATGCTGACAGAAGTCCTCTGATAGCTCGGCGTCCAGAAACATGGTCATGAAGAGCCTGAAACCTTCAAAATCGATCTCCTGGGGAAAAATCGGAGGATTTAGATGGTTTCCCAGCACACGGTTTTAATAGAAATGTATTTGGGGCCGCAAAGTCCATTACCTGGTTCAGTATTTCCTGCTTCTGTGTAGCATTTGGTGGGGAAAATGAAGCATTTTAACTTTTAAATGATCAAATTAACAAACAATAGTTTTTACAGCCTTAACCACTTGTTATCGACAAGAATCTGCCACGAAAATGTGTATAAATTCTGGCTATAATTGAGGGTCTCTATATTTTACTGATGCCATAAATTCACCTGTTTATTTTTGAGCTTTCGAATTTGACAGTCATACAATGAAGGTGTACATCACAGTCAAATGATCCTCGGAGGACAAGGTCATTTGTTCATAACCTAAAACATTTACAGACTCTTCTCTTGCGCAGTCCAAAGTATGAAAACAGTAAATTAAAAAAACTATAATGTTAAATAAATAGGCTATTGTTAACAAAAAATGATCATATTTGAACGTAAATTATAAATCACATTACCAGCTGAAAATAATTTATTCAGTCGGCCAAAGCCACAGTTAAGAAATTACCTCCTCGGGGTTATATTTGGCCAGCACCCCATCTCCATAAAACTCCAGGAGCACATCCTTCAGTTTCTTGGTGGAATCTAAAATAAGATTTTAGCACATTTTAGCACATTAAATTAAACAATTTAATCTTGAATCCAGTCGATGACCATTTCAGTACAGTAAGTGGGAAAGAATATAAAGCCAGTTTTGAACCTATGACTACAGACTGGAATCAAATGTGAACTTTTGCAAGTTGTAGATGTGTCGTCCATAGCCGTGGCTGGGCTGGAGAAGCGGTGGGAGGGTTTTCCTCACACATGAGGAAGGCATTTTACAGAACCAAGGAGATCACTCAGTGCCAATTTAGCATGAAAAAATATTATAAGGAACTAAAGGTGTAGATGACTCGCATGACTGAGGGAACAGGAGGAGGAATTCTGGTTCGCGGGAGGACCTTGGACAGCTTTGAGGGCACAATTAGAAAAGAAAAAGACAATGTTTTGAATTTTTCTGCCATCGATTTTTGGTTGACACTTTCAAAATCAACGGGTTGCACCAAGGGGGTATAGCCCAGCAGATGGAGTCCTCACCAAGGTGTTGTCCTCCTGTGTGCTGTCAGCATGGCCTACACCGGCCCATCTCCAGCACAGGTTTCAAAGATATCGCCATGGACAGGTATAAAAAAATGAACAAATTTCCCTTTTCACTCACTTTAGTTTACCACCTATCCTACCCAGGGTTGGGGTGGTTCAGAGCATAACCGTGTTTCACCAGGCTATGAAACCACTGCAGGTGGAGAGTTTAGAGTGACCAATAAACCCAACACACCTGTCTTTGGACTACGGGAGGAAACCCGCAGAGACACGGGGAGAGCATACAAACTCCAGACTGAGCCGGATTTGAATCAATCCCTAAACAACTCAGGTGCCGTGAGCCAGCAGTGGCACCCACTGCACCACTGTGCCATCCATAAATGTTTCAGTTTACCATTAATATCAGGAAGCAGTTAGAGAAACGCAGCTACACAGCGGTATCTCGGCAAATGAGTGTTTTTATAATGCAGTCAACTTGTTTGTGGTCCTTTGTGGCTATAATTGATGGAACAAGCGTGAGAGAGAGAGCGAGAGAGAGAGAGTTTGTATAGAAGAGAGGGTGTGGGACTGTGGGAACACCAGGTTGCTGCTTTGGGAATTGGGAATTTTATTACCTGCAACAACATCAGTTCATTGTAATACAAGTACACAACTCATCTCTCTCTCTCTCTCACTGAAGAGCTGTTTGCAGGCAGCAGGAGCCCCAAAACCATTAGCACGAGCAATATCACGACTAAGTTCGACATTTTCCCACCCGAAGGAGGGGAGTGTTATTAATTTTTTAAAGGGATCCCTGCATTTTGGCTGTCCCTCAAGAGAAACACGGGGTGATGGAGACGCGACAGCTTCCTCTTAGCGTTTTAGCTGCGATCCCGACGGCTGCTCCTCTTGAGTTACCCCTGCACGTGAGCTGCTCAGACAAAACGCGGCCATAAAAGAAGGACGAATTCTAATGAGACTGCAAAGCAGAACCGAGTGTGCATTTCAGCATCTCAGGACACAGCTTGCTGAGCTTAAGAGATCGTAAAGTTCATTACTTCTCGGGGCTGGAGTCATAACCCCGCTAGACGTACCATCATAACCCTGCTGAGCCCTACTACCCAGGCTGGGAAATGGTAACAAGAGGCTGGTGTTTGGAAAGTGCATTTGCAGAAATTGCTGAAAAGAGGTTTCTGGGTAAAAAGTTGTTCAATAAGTTAAGATCAAAGTTAAATGGAAAGAATTCCAGTTTTAAGAGGCCAATAACATTCCGCTTGTAAATGTTGGTGCTTGGGAGAGAGGAAAGAATAGGACAGACGCTCACACACAGCCAGCTATATTGCACGCCCTCTCAAACACACACACACACACACACTTACACTGTGTGTACTCCTGCAGCTGAGCAAACTCTGAGGGGCTCAGGGTTACCCACTTCTCCTGGTTTGACATGGCTGCGAGTGAGATGATTCACAGCTGTATCCCCCAAACCGTCATCAGGGTGGATCTCGGATGAGAAGCGATGCGAAAGGCCCTCCTGTCTCCGCGGTCTCGCCCAACACCTCGGACCTGCTGTGTTTCAGAGGAAAACAAAAGCCACCGCGTGCAGCCATGCAGTTACTCCTCCTGCCAAAGATGTCCACACCCAGAAAGCCTCAGGTCCACGCGCTGAACACGGACGCTGTTTACAAAGTCGACACGCTTACAAACGCGGCAGCAAACACTGCCCAGTGTTATTGCATTCAGTTTCAAGAACTTGTTTTTATACAACACTCTTCTCACCAGGGCAACATTAAGGCCAAAGGAGATAAATCTGAGGCCTAATAGAGGTGGCAGAGATGGGTGGTTTAAACAAACCAGCCAGCAACCGAGGAGAGGGAAACAAAAAACTCACAAGTGCAAAGAAGGCTGCAGAAATAAACCTTTGGGTGATTTGAGTACCAGAGGCTGCCCCCCCCCCCCCCAGCAATCCTGGTCATTCTACTGTGGTGACAGGGGACCCGTGTGACCTGCATGTAAGTAGCGATGAAGACTGAGGGTATCTAAGCCCACATGCAAGCTCACATGCCATGTCATACAAAATATTAAAAAGAGAAATTTTGGAGACAAGTCTGCTGCCACGAATTGACGCTGCATTGCTAACAACCCAGTACCTTCGCAAGTCGCTATGTGGCATCTCCACGTCATTTTCACAGCTATAGTTGTGAATAGCAAACCATCAAAAACTCCGAACCATGTATGATGATGTTTATGATGAAAATCTGCTGGAGATATAAGTGATGTGACAGCTTCCTTATTCTGCTATGCAAACAAACACATTAAGAGTGCAACGTGATAAATATGTACAGTACAGGGGAGGGTTCAGCCACAGCTCTCCGGAGGTGCATGTTATGTGCTACAAGCCTGCCTTTCCCGGCTGCTGCGCTCATTTGTGCAGCAGCCTGAAGGAGGATGCGAGGCCCGTGGGTGTGAGGTTTCTGTTTGGCGATAATGTGCCTCTCTGAGTTCTGCCAAAGGCCATTATGTACAGTAACTCTGCAGCGCATTCAATGGCGTAAACTAGAAAGTTCACCCTTTTTCACTTGTATGATTTTATACGTCAGGATGTAACAAAAAAAAAATCATCTGGTCATCACCAGGTCGTAAAATTAGAAAAAAATAACCGGCAGTGACAAACAACACATACAAGACTTCACTCTTCCATTATTTATTTAACTGTGTGTAAGTGCGCCCATGATTCAGCAGCGTGTATGACCACCTTTAGCAACAGAAGTGATGGTTTTCTGTATCAGTTTATCAGTCTCTCACAATGTTTTGGACAATTTTGACACCCTGCGCTTTACAACGCTGCTTCGGTTCATTCGTGTTTGAGGGCGTTTGCTTATGCACAGCTCTGTCTCTCCACAGCATCTCGGTTGGGCTGAAACCTGGAGCCTGAATTGGCCATTCCAGCACTTTCGTTCTATTCTTTTCAGCCATTCGGTTGCAGATTTTCTGATTTGCTTGGAATCCTTTTCCTGTTGGAGGATCGAATTTCAGCCAAAATTTAGTTGTCGGACAGGCAGCCTCACATTTGACTCTAAAATAACACTGTATGGCCAAAAGTACGTGGACCCCCCCCCCCCACTTTCTAATGATCGAACTGAGCTGTTTCACCCGCACCCACACAGAATAAAAAAACATTTTAGACAATCGTGTGCTTTCAGCTTTGTGGCCACAGTTTGGGGAGGAAGCTCCTTTCCTACTCCAGCATTACTGTGCCCCTTCGAGCCAAGAGCAAGCTCCATAAACACATGGTTTGCCCAGATTGGTGTGGAAGACCTTGAGTGGCTGCACAGAGCCCTGACCTCAACCCCACTGAATACTTTAAGAGTGAACTGGACCGACCATGAGCTAGACCTTCTCGCCCGACCGACTGATGCTCTTGTGGCTAAATGGGTGCAAATTTCCACAGCTGCACTCCAAAATCTGGTGGAAAGCAGCAAAGGGGGAACAACTCCATATTAATTTCCATGGGTTTGGAATGGGATGCTCAACCAACACATTTGAGGCTGATACTCAGGTGTCCACACACTTTTAGCCAGACTGTAGTTTGGTATGAGCTATTTGTGTTAATACACCATGGGGTTGTGCCCAGTCACCAAGCACCTGCACTGCAGTCTGTTGTACCCAAAATAAATTTGATTCACAAATCTTGCAGTTTGTTCAGATGGAACTTTGCAAACTTAAGCCAGGTTGCCAAGTTCTTTTTGAAGAGAAGGGGCTCTCTTCTGGCTACCCTTCCATGAAAGCTATGCTTATTCATTCTTTTTATGATCATAGATCATTTAACATGTTAACCAAGGTCTATAGATCCCCATATGTACCATCATACGATTTGACATTGGTGAGATCTTGTTGGGATACCGGCTCCTGGAAAGACCGGCAACTGTCTTGAATGCTCTCCATCTATGAGTAAACCTTCTCGCTGACGAATTTCATACTGTTTCCAAGTGGCCTTATAAATCTTCCTGGATTGCTGAGCAACAACAGCTACTTCTGAGTTCATTGCTGATACCTTCTCCTCAGCATGGTGCTAACACACACCTGAATGCTCCAGATCACCAAACTGCCAAAAGTTCTACATTCACGGAGGTGGCCACATTTCCCGATGACCAACTGCCAAAGTGCATTTGGCTCACAGTACCTGGCTGCCTGTTACCTTCTTAAGTCCTACGGAAGCATTTTTCCCCATGTTTTCTGCATTTTGGCTTACTTTAGCAGAATAAATAATGGAATAATAAAATCTGTTATGTATCGATCTGAGGCTGGATTTGTCTAATTATAGACATTGGTGAGAACCAGACAGTTAGCTTTATGCCCTCATATGTAAAATGATCAAATTGTGCTTTCTTTTTGACATTGCTATATTCAGGATGGCAACACCTTGAGTTTAGCGTCTCTGTTTTCTAGGAATTTCTATTTTACACAGCACCGTATATCCATAGTTCTAGTAAACATTTATGTTTATAGCATAATCCGAACGCAGTAATACTAGTAGAATTTACCTTCGATACATTGGCTGCTAATTTCGCTAACAAATAAGACTGACTTTCTTTGCTGGAGAAACTCTGTTGCTGGGCCTTCATGGTCTCCTGTCTTTACCCCTAAGCAATTTATTAAACATTTGTTCAGGGCTGTTTGAAGAAGTTGTTTTATTTTTAAAACCAGGGCTGAATTGCACTGCGAAATGTAATAATTTGCCTTTCTCAAAGGACTTCCCTCCATGTTAATGCTTTTTTAATGACTTACGCAACCATTTGGGTCCAAGACTGTGACGGCAGAGTCTCTCATAATTCTGCGAGGAACGTCGGCTGTATTTCTCTGCAGATATTCCCTTCAAAAGTAGAAAGTAGTACTGCTGCCTTGAGTGAGTAAGTATAAACTTTCATGCAGCTTTTCACAAGTCAAGCCTGGTAGATCTGATCCCCAGACCAAGAGGCTCAACTTAAATGGACTTTCTTTGCAAGAAAATTCTAGATCCTCATATCAGGCCGCAAGACTTAATGTATCGGATCAGTTCATCCAGGGTCCAGAGTAACTAACTTGGTTTAAGGTACAGCAGACAAAGCAACATTTGATCTCTTCTGGTTTTCTTGTTCAGATTTTCATTAACCGTTTGTCTTGGTCAGCGATCTGGAGCTTATGTTCCTGAATTGTTTGCAATAGGTAAGGAGGGGTACACCCTGGATGGGATGCCAGCCCATTTCAAACACACAAAATACATTCTAGAGGCAATTTAGAGCGACCGATCAACGTAAAGCACATACGTGCGGACTGCAGAAGGAACTCCACCGAGACACAAGAGCGACACGCAAGCTCCATCCAGACTGAGCTGGAACCGAACCTACAGTCAAACAACCCAGGCACTCGGAGGTGACGCCACAACTTGTTGCGCTCCCGTATCAGCACTCCTATTTTGAAACCCCAATTTCTAAACCAGTTACTGCCCTGCGACAAGGGCTCCTTACACAGATTTCTCAGACCGCTACCTGGTTTACTGTGGCTGAGAAGGGCACCGGGCCAACCGTCTAATTTTTTGCGAATGGAATCTGATATATTGCAGGTTTGCATAACTATGAAGTTTTCACAGTTCCACCTGTAGTTGCTGGGTGACCCATCACGCTGTAGTATTTAAAAAACAAACAGAGAGGCCTGTTTTGGGAGCCTAAAGTTAAAAGTAAAGTGGACGCAAGTGAAGAGAGCAGGGAGACTTGTTCTCCGCAGCCAAGCGCTGCCGCATACATCCATGTTTGGTGCTTCAGGATCTCCGCTGGGAGGACAAACATTGTTCTCCCATGTAGTTCCTTACTTCTGCCCGCTGACAGCGTGTGCGGTGGAATGTGAGGAACAGACACTGCCTTTACTGCGTTTATACCACGTTGCACATAACATGTCATTCACTCAGGTATTACACTTACCTACTTTCACTGATGAGGGTGACCAGCTTTTGTTTGGCATAGAGGATGACATTTCAAATAACATTTAATTTTTTATGAATGCAGAAAGTGCATGCTGTGGTCCACACCGTGGTGCAGTCTATGCCTTTTTGGGGGAACCGGAACGCAAAATATATTGCATGAAATCCACAGGTAGGGTCAGTATAGCGAGACAGAGAGAATGATAGTACTTTGACACGGAGCGATGAACCCAGCAGGCGCCGAGTGCAGTGAGGAGAAGTCACTGGCACCGTGGTGTTCCCGAGTGGATTTAGCTGCAGTATTTATACGAGCGGGGAGCCTGCTGCAATCCCACATGTTACACAACTACAGAAACAGCAGCTGAAGCACCATGGAGCCTGGGAAGAAGAAAGTGCTCATCCTCTGCTGCGGCACAACGAGAGACGGCAGCATCGCACTCACCTGCAGTCGACGTGGCCGCGCTCCCGGTCAGATGTTTACAGATGTTGCTGCCGTGCAACACCAATACTGTGGGCTGCGCTCGTCTCCAGGACACTGGGGTGGCAAGCTGCCACGCTCTGTGTGTGTGTGTGTGTGTGTGTGTGTGTGTGTGTGTGTGTGTGTGTGTGCGTGTGAGAATGCCTGTGTGGCACCAAAGATGAACAGCAGAGCCTCCCCTCTCCTCTGTGCTCTCTGCATGTGTGTGTGTGTGTGTGTGTGTGTGTGTGTGTGTGTGTGTGTGTCAGTGAGCAGAGCAGCATCCGTCTCCTCTGCTCTCCTGAAATGATCATTTCCCACTCTCTTGCTGATGTCACAACCCCCCTCCACACATATACACACACACACAAACACACACAGACGCAGACGTGCACACACACAGGCTCGGGGGCCTCTTCTCTCATCAGCTGCTGCACTCCCCTTTCTAGCCCATTTCCATCAACACACTGCACAGCTGGCAATGGCCAGCCAGCAACACACTGGGCCCTGTAGACATTACTGCAGATTAAATATGAATCAGGATTAATATTCCCAGATCTGCTCTGACAAGAATTGAATGAGCATGGATTGCCTCCCCCAACGCACCCCCACAAAAAAGGACTGCAGAACAGATTCCAGTACCTGTCACATTCCCACATAACACATTCTGTTAAGGCTGACAACACTTACTGTAAACTGACTATCAAATAAATAATATATCCTTATATTTAGCACAAATTAAACAGTGCTGTTTTGACAAAGTGTTCCTCTAAATCACACAAGTTTCGAGCAAACACCAGTGACTGGAAAACGTTTCGGGATGTTTGAAAAGCGGCAGACGCGCAAAGCGAAGTTCTGCACTGCAAAAACGTAAGTGCGGCGGAAATGGCGGCGGCGGAGCGCGACTGCTGTACGGTCGCCGCCACGGCCGCCGGACAGAGACGTAAGCTCGACTCCGTCAAACTCCGACGGCAGGAAGTTCTCGCCGCGCGAGCCAGCTTTTGGCACCGGCGCACAACGGCCGTCACATCTGCGAATGACAAAAAACACTTCACGCATGGAATGAAGAAAACACCCAACATATTCATATTCGGCCCACGAGAACCACAAAACCAGACTGGCACTTAAGTCAACCTCAGAACAAACCTAAACCACATGTCTTATATGCTAAAGTGAAACTTCATTCGCCTCTAATTCAAAGCACTCAAGTGCAAAATTATTCTTAGGTTCATCATGGGTTGTGTTTTATGATAGAAAATGTTTTAAGAAAAGCAAAAAACCCGAAATTTGCCGTTCTCCCAAGTATTCACATTCCGCACTTTCATATTTGACAGAGCCACCTTTTGCTGCAATATAACAGCTTTAAGTCTTTTGGGGTTTGCATGTACCAGATTTGCGCGCCGTTTTGGTGTGATTTTACTAAGCGTTCTTCTACACAGATTTGTGCCGGGTTGTTCAGCTTGGCAGTACGAGGCTGGTGCAGAGCAGCTGTCAACAAGTTCCGCAGAACCCCAGCAGGACTCGGCAGGATATTGACCAGTGGGCCACAATCTTGAGCCGCTTTAATGATTTTTGGCTTTGCGTCTGGGGTCGCTGTCAGAAACTTCAGTTTTTTAGCAGACTGAGACATGTTTTCTCGCACCGCCCCGTAATGGGCTCTTACCTCACACACCGCTTTGAATTTTGGACAAGAAGCCTTATCTTTGTCTCACCTGACCACCTAACATTTTCTCACATCGCAGCAGGGTCACTCGAATGCTTTCAGGCAAATGATGCGAACTTTGAGCCGGTTCTTTTTTGACTATTTTTTTTTTTCTTTTGCGCCACCCAGCTGTCAAAAATAAAAACTGCCCATGGCTGAAGAACCACCGGCCCTTCAGTAAAGTATGGGGTGGCAGCATCATATTGCGGGGCTGCTTTTCACCAGCGAGGACTGGATAGGGACTGGGTCTGCTGCTAAGACAGAAAGAAGGATGGATGCAGCAAAATACAACACCGCAGGAGACCCTGCTTCAGTGCTAATGTTTGGTCTCTATCAGCAAAGGCAAAATGTTGAGATTTATGATACGCAGCGCATACAGAATGGCTGTAAATATTCTGCCAGTTACACGAAATACATCTAAGACATATATGACTGTTTCGTATACGGTGCGTTGGACAGGTTCACTTTACTGGTTCCCTTACATACAATATTTAACAATGGCAATGAAAGGCGAGTAACTGTAGACGGGTCCTACGGGAAACTGAAAGGTAATAAAATACCGAATAAGTGAATGTTGCTTTAATAATTTAGCCCCCCCATGACCGAATAGATCTGAAATTGCACGCTTCAATCAGAGCAGCATGTCTCAGTATGGAGGATTCTCCCATGTGGCCTTGGGACCCGTATTAGACAGTAAACAGCTGTAAGTCATTTGGCAGCGTCTTGCGTCTGTGGCCTTGGGCACATGTTCCCGAACCAAGATGCAAACCGCCGTATGTGTGTGTGTGTGTGTGTGTGTGTGTGTGTGTGTGTGTGTGTGTGTGAAATCTAGCTAGGAGCGTCTCAGCAACACGTCAAATTGTGGACTCTTCCACCTGCAGCAAATGCACTTTGTAACCGCAAGGAGAAAAATGAAAGCGTCGTGGTTTGGTCGGGAACATTAACGCGTTAAGGGAGAGGTTTGCACACATGTGGTCCCAGACAGGACGCTGCAGATCAGACTTCCCTGTCTGCTGGTTTGATATTGAGAGGAAGCGACGGCGCATCTGATTCTCATCCTCCTTCCTGCCGGCTGTTCCATTCCAGCAAATGGACAGCGTGATGAATGGCAGTCTCTGTCATTACGCGGCCCCAGCCCGCCCTAAGAAACAGGCGCTCCGTGCGCGCTCTGTGTCCATTTTGAAGATGAATCAGCAGGCACCAGTTGCTTTTTCTCCGGGAAGCCTCGGTAACTGGTACGGCACACAAAAGGATGAATTTGAATCTATAAGACCGTCCGCTTGGCAAATCGCAGTCACGTCACGACCGGGACGCGATCAATACCGTCCTTTTCAGCAGCGACGCTCCGTGATCTTTCATCTCTCCTGTAAATGCGCTCGGCGCTGAAGGGACCCAGTTGGGCTGATGTGTAGCCAAGGTGTAATTGCTCAGCGTGCTCTATGGGGCTCTATTTTTAGAAGGCTAATGTGTGGAAATTCAGCAGAATATCATAAATAATAGTGGGAAGATGGCCGCTTTGGCCACGGAGCTGGCTGTGGATTTACAAGAGCAGAGAGACACGCGGTACCTTAAAAAGCCTTCCGCGACGAACAGTTTTAAAAGCCGCGTACCGTATGCTGATAAACATATGGTGGAAGTTGGGCGCTCTCAGAAAAACAGAACGGCAGACATTCGGAGTCCTTTGTGGTATCGGAGGAGCGCGTGAGTTTCGCGAAAAGTCTTTCCATTGCGCATCTTGCGAAAGCCGGTACACGATTGTTCTAGCCATCCGTAAAAAATAATGCGGTATTTGCGGAGGAGAACTGCACATCCCGCAAGACGCTGACCTAGCAGGCCACCCGTTTTTAATACCTTCATCTAACGTTGTCTGTTTTGCCACCAAAGGCTCTCAGATGTGTCTTCCGAAAGATCCTCCCACCTCTACCCCACCGCGCTCCTGTTTATGCTTAAGATCGGAATTACGTGGTTTCGTCTGAGCTGCTGAATGAATAGCTCGGTCGCAGTCACGTTCCACCGAAAGTGTTGCTCGGGGCCTCGCCGTAATTTATTTTTTTTCAACAAGCATGACTGATGGTGAAAAAGATAAGTAAACGGATTGAAGTTTTTCTCTTCTTTTGCCCTGGGAAAAATAAAACATAAAAAAGCATTAAACAGCAGACAATTACAATTAAAATCAATCTGGTTATTTCAACAATAGCGATCATTTTGGTCGGGCCAGCGACAATTTGTTCTGTCATTTAAAGCATATTTAACACAGAAAAAGAACATACTTTCTTTACGCAAACGCATCGGTCTCCTCGCGGGTATTTGCCAAGACAGATTCATTTTAACGCAAGCGGAAAATCACAGCGACTCCTCGGCTAACACGATCCAAACCGTCCAATTCACACTTCAGCCAGTCGGTAGACGAACAACGGCGACCCTCTGCCTGCGAGCTCCGTCTGAGCAAAAAACGCACAAACGCCGGTTCGGCAGGGCCGGGACCGCGAGCCACTGGTTTAAAATATTATTGTTCGAGTTATTTGCGTCAAGCCGAGCCAATAAGGACGCTTCCTCGAAAGTCTTGCTATCGACACGCACATAAATGCACGACACGAGTGTGATTTTTCCTCCTTTATTTGTAGTATGTACCGCCGAAAATTATGAAGGACGCCCCGTTTCACGCGGGCAGCGGTAAATGGGAGAACAGTTCGGACGGACGTTCGCCAGAAGATGCGTCGGATGAATATCCACTGCTACTGTGCGGAGATGCAGTCATCTTCCATGGCGTTAGAACAGAGCCCAAGGCTGCTGATGCTGCTTCCCGAGCACAGCTGGAACACTTGCTGCGCATTATTAAGCCTTGAATGCAGCCAAGTTGCCATGACATTTGTCCTTAAGTTTGAATTAAAAGAAAAAAGCGTGCAAGCGTCACTATCGCAGCTTACATAACTTTTTCCATTTATTTCAATAGCCCACAAACTAATCGCATTACGTAAAGATCGAAACAAATGACACAGGGGCCTTTTCATCGGTTTAATATCAGTTTTCCGATAGCTACACTTCCAGCTGACATTGCGCATCATCAGTCAGTTTCAAATAAGCCCTCGCCGTTTCCTTCGCTTTTGTAAGTCCGCTTGGACTTGGCTGCGCTCCCGAGGCCGTACATGGACCTCGGTCCGACTTCGATCGCGATCCCTCCGCCTTGTTTTTCACGGTGCCGCATTGTAGTCATACGAGCATTTCGCGCGTTATGTAATCCACGCGCATTACGAGGCTTCCAGCTGCATTGAATGTACCGGGTGGGGGGGGGGCTCATATACAGAACCAGCAAAGGAACCCAGATGCGAGTCTACTTTCGAGGGCAGGAACTGCTGCCATTAATTCCCGTTCCGTTCCGCCGAACTCTCTCGTACAAAACATTTTTCATTTTATTAATTCAATTGTTCGGTCTTTTTTCTTGTCACAAGTCAGAGAACTTCCTGCCTAAAAAACTGCTGCTTTGAAACCATTAGGCGTTCGGTGCATACAGATACATAAATTTAGCCAGAATGCAGGAAGGGCCTCTGTCTCGCAGCGCCTCGGACGCGTGGTGTTTACGTCTCTTTGGGTTTTCTCCCGCAGTCCAAAGACGTGTGTTTTGGGTCAACTGGTCACAGCAAACTGCTTTTTGGAGTAAAATATCTGCCAAAAGAATAAAGGTACATTTTGTGGGCGTTTGAGGATGTTGTGCATCGGGTGGGTTGCACTTGAGCCCCGGAGGAGAATGCAGAAGATTGAAGTGTGTGTGGATCGGTAGTTGTGCACAGCCTCACGCTTTAGTCTTCAGGACTTCAGTCGACCATGACCATTGCTGTTTACCTACCTGTTTCTTCCACCAGAAGCGAAATCGTGATCGAATAAAACCACAATTTTTTAAAAATTTTCCTGGCTATACAGGTTTTTTTTTCTTTTGGGAGGGTTGTCTCTCCTGATCCAAAGGACCTTTTCCACCCCGCTGTGAATAAAACATACACAGTACAGTCTCAGTAGGACTGTTTGCAGCCTACACGTTAGCGTTTTTGTTAAAATTTTAACATCAAATTTAGCTCACTGATATGTGGGTAGTAGGAGCAGCCTGAAGGACTTTTTGTCTTTCTTTAAAACGTACACGGCCGTACGTGTTGAACCATCGCCTGCCCCGAACCATGATACTGGCTGGAGACAGAAGATAAGAATGACTCACTTAGATGCTGAGGTGGAAGATGATGTTATGTCCCTGTCCAGAGCCATCTGTTCCCGTAAAAAAAAAAAAAAAAAAAAAAGTATTGTGAAAATGATGTTTGTGAGCATTACGGAGGTGAGAGGAGAATTACATGAGATATTTGTGCCGAGTACAGCTTCCCACTCTGGGGCCACCGAGGCCACAGGCGCGGATTTGCAGCTGGATTTCCGTAACTGTACTCGGAGTTGGGTGCCAGCCTCAGAGAGGGATTACAGGAGCAGATTACCTGCGTTGTATAACCCATAATCTGAGGTGAAACACACTGAGGTGTGAAATGAGGTGTTGCGGTCCAGGCCACCGCCGAGCACATTTGCGGCTCAGTGAGCTGTGATGTCTTACAAGCACCATGTTGGTCCCTCATCTCCTGGGAGAACAACCGTCAGATCAGATCGGAGCAGCTGAGCTCGACGCTTGCGGCTGCGCACAGTAAAAACAGGGTAAATAACAAGAAGCTGCAAAGAGAAAAATGTACGTCTGCTTCGCTGCACTGCCCACCTCAACTGACAAACTTCCTATTTTTGAACCCAAGCTTCTATTCTTAGTTGCCGAAAAAACAGTTAAACAGCGCTCTATATGACGCTCCAACAAAAACAACACCTCCTGCTTTGCACGGTATCACCGCGCTGAAGGATGTGCTGTGGAAAGTGCCAGACTGAATTTTGAGTCACGCTGTAGATATCCAACTGTTTTAGAAATATGACCAAACCCATTTCTGAATATTTTAAAAACTCATACAATGATTTTTTGGCACATCATTTAATTTCTGAGGCTGTTTTGAATTTAAATAATTTAATGTCCCCGTAACTGCAAAGAAAACCATCTACATTATTCATTGTAAGGGATTCTAGATGCTCGCTTTCTGACGTTGACCGGAGGAAGATGAATCTGCACATCCACCTACCAAATTCATTTTCCAAACTCCGTGCAACTGCTACAGGCAAAAAAAAAAAAAAAAAAGCAGAGAAAATTAATATTCGGGAGGTTCGAAAAGTTTAGTGTGGTTATAAATGGCACTTGGGCAATAATCTGCGATACTTGATTCCACAAACTAACACAAAACAAATCGATAAGACGGAGAAACTTTATGGCATTGCTCTGAAAAACAGCGAAGGTTAATTTGTGTCGAATGCATCGCTTATCTCGACACGACGGCACACAGACAATAGAAATTCTGGCAAACGCATAAACAAGGGGCAACACCCACAAAGCTGAACACGTTCTGGAGTTGTGTTTGACCTGTCAAGGTGCTCCCATCTATCTCTCCTCCCCGTCTTTCTCCATTGGCTCCCAGCTGTTGTTTGCATGAAGTTCAGCGTTTACGGCCGACGACGGATCTACGATGGATCTGCTCCACAGCACCTCGAGGACCTGACTGCTCTCTACACCCCAGCCGCACTGCTACCCTCCTTCACCTCCTTCTGCTCGACGGTCCCGCTTACGAGGGATTCAAACTCACAGGTCCGAGATTCTTGCTTTTGGCTCCGATGTGCTGGAACGAGCTCCCTCTGTCCCTCAAAGCAGCTGAATCCCTCAACATTCAACAAGGGCCCTCAAAGCGGATCTCTTTCAGACCCGCCCATCTCTCGATTTCCGCTCTGCTCTGTAAAGTTCAGTGCATTATCTGTTAAAAATGAAATCGTACTCCTTATGAGTTCTTCACACAGCTACCGTGGTAAATGTGCGCCGGCAAAAATGGTCTCATTAAAACTCAATGCGCTTCACAAAAAAATGTAATGATCACATCGAGGTGCTTATTATTATTCTCGTGATGTTCCACAGAAAAATAATCTTTCACGCAGCTGTGCTCAACCATGTTACAGCTAATATTCCCGTTTAAATAGGCTGCAAAAGTGCATTATTGCTGAGTTGTGAGACATCACGCGTAAACAAACTGTGCGAAATGTGGACTGCGATCAGTCATGTTCGCTGCGATCCTACCTGAGTCACAGGCCAGGTTATGGAAACTTTCGTGGAAACTGTGCGCAGAAGAGAAATTTTGAGTGCTGCCTTCCGAAGGACACAGGAAGAAGCCACCGTTCATTTTGTGCAGACAGATTTCATAGCCGTTTTTGCCAATAAATACAAACGCAGATGCACTAAATATATTGCACAGTGCAGTAAAGGAGCATTTGTTCGTAATGGGGGAACGGCGACTTGGTGGTATACAGTATGAATGTCAGAGAAGCGAGGTGAGCAGTCGAGCGATGCTCGGATGGTGGAGCGCCAACTGTCCCGCTCAGGCGTGCGTGCAGAGATCCTGCCGGACAGTAAGACTGAAAGGCGAGTGCTGATGAAATATATTACTCACCTATTCTGAAAAAGTTTGCTGTTGATCTCTGTCATCAGTCACCTTCAGTTAAACATACAGTTATCATGGAAACATAGAGGGCAACAGAGTGAAATATATAGTACAGTGAAACATAGAGTGAAACACGGTGAAACGCAGTGAAATATAGACTACAGTGCAAGGGCACCCTGACCTGGTTGTCTTTTTTTTGCTCCATTTCTGTTGCCACCCATCATCTCCTCACGGTGACAGACAAGCAGGTCCCCAGAACTCGGGTTCCATCTGGTGACACCGTGTGGGCCACATATTCACAAAATGGATCTGAGGAATCTCAGGTTTCATCCAAGAAACACATCCTTCCAGATATAGTCGGCCTTATGGTATTAATGTTGTTAAAGAAATCTCCTTTGCTGCAAAGAAAATTTCACGACGACAAAACCATGGCTGTGCTATGGTGCCAAACTGCATTATTATGACAGGTGGAGGGGCAGCACAGTGGCGCAGTGGGTAGCACTGCTGCCACACGGCGCCTGGGCTACTTACTGTACCTTGGGGTACCTCAGCGTGTGTGGAATTGGCAAGTTGCCTGTGTGTGTGTGTGTGTGTGGGGGGGGGGGGGGTTCCCCCCTACAGCTCAAAGATGTTTGTTTCAGGTCACTCTAAACTGCAAATGGAGTGTGAAGTGTGCATGGCCACCCCTCAATGGAGCGGCATCCCTCGAGAGTGGGCCCGGCCTGGTGATTCTCTGCAAAACTGATCTGGAGATACAATCTTGGTCTCTGTGTGTTACTGCCACACCACAGCTCCTCCAGGGCTGGCTGTTTAGTATTAGTCAGCGGCATTATGAAACACTAAATAAACATTACCATGTGTACCGGTGTAAAGAATCACAGGGGTCAACTGTTTTCTTGGTCAAATAACATGACTTTAAAACATAATCTAGCAAAACAGTTTTAACTGATGTTACGGGTATTTAAATGTCCGTTTAGGCCTACATCTGGAAAAAACACTCGGTGAACCTGCATTAATGAGAACTTAAATGTATATTTGGTCGCAGAGCAACGCGTCGACGCTGTAAATCTCCGCAGCTCCCTTCACTTCAGCCAAACCTTTTGTGCAGCAGCTGTATTCTTTTAGGTGTCTCAGCAGGTCTATTTCTGCACATTTTAATTTAGCCAAGATGAGGAACATAAATCTCATTTGCACCTGAACTCAGCAGGCAAACTGAGGCAATAATCCGCTTGGACCGCACCAGCCTCCATGATGCCCAAATGTCCACATTACAGAATCCTTCTCCACAAGAGTGTTTGTGCCTTTAAACAAATTTTAAAAAAATCTAAGACTGTTAAACTGTTAAATTACAAGGTTTGTAGTAGTATTGCTTATGAAATAAAAATATGAATAAATAAAAATGTTCGCAGCATTTCAACATTGCGTATGTCAGAATTATTATTACTAAAAGCAATGACTCAAGACAACGAGGAAATGTTCACAATGTTTTTATTTTTCCATCCAAACATTTTTTATTAGCTTAAGTTATGGAAATTTATGTGTTAATATCAATCAATAATAAACAAATTTTTATAGCGTGCGGACAGGGTGACTTATTCTAACCGTATAACTGAAATTGGAAGGAGCACCGATGCCAACCAGACAAATAAGCCGCATGAGAGCATTTATTATTTTAACAAAGTCCTACTTTTCAAACACGACTTCAGCTGTGGGCCAGCTGAGACGTGAGGTGCGTCTGCCACAGGAGCGTGCCCTACAGCACCGTGCATTACTGGGGGTCTGTGGAACATCAGCTCGGCACGGTGTCTCCCAAATGAGGACATCAGGTCGCACATTCGCGCGGCGCTGTGAACTGCAGTAAAAGTTCACCCAGGTGTTTAAGTCGAGACTTGCACCCGAGTCCAAGCCTGCTGTTACTAAAAGGCACGCTCTTGTTGTTTTTTTGCTGGCATTTTCCATAAGGAGGCCTTCATTCAGTTGGGGACTGAAGGGTATTGTAGTAACCGAGCAGCAACAAGGCCTCCGGTCACAGTGGAGCTGTGGGGTGGGGAGGGAATCTCCTACTTCCTGCACAAAACTTCGGTGGGGTCAAACGTGTGAACAAGCGTAAGGTTCACCATCTAGGGATCCCTACATGTGACATTAAACATTTTAAAATGGAAGCTCTCTTTCTTGCTCACTACGTGCTTTTTTTCCCTATTTTCTGGCACTGGGTCACGTGTCCTAGTCCCAGTGTCTCTGACAACACGAGAGACCGTATAACTGCGGTCACTATTGCTTGTTTGAGTTTGCATGTTAAAACAACCACTTTTAACACCAGGGATTATGCTTTAACATTAAATAATCTGTTTATTGTATCGAAACGTCGCAACAACCTGTGTTAGTCTTATTTTTTTTTTAAAGTTACATTTTACCAACTTATTTTTTAACCTTTCCTCTATGAGAAAGGTTCAAATGATGAATTCTCTTTTATTCCCATTATCTTCTGGGTTGTTACTGTGACATTAAAAAAAAACAGAAGTTCTTTGCTTTCGCGCTGCTTGGAAAAAATTGCCCGAAAAATCACATGAAGCAGCAACGTCCAAAGAAAGAGGGACTAAGGTATCAGGATTTAAAGTTATATTTCAGGAATGCACAAGAAATTGCCCCGCTTTGCATGCTGGCGCTCATGGGGAAGAGCCGCGAAGTTACAATGGCGCCACCTGGTGACGAAGTCTCGGGCTTCTCAACGCGCGTCGACGGGCAAAAAGAGCGCAGAGCCACTTCGTGAGCGATTCGAAGACAAAAGAAGCCTTTGATTCGAAACGGCATGAGTTTGGGCCATGCAAATCTATTGGGCATCGGGGGAACACAATGTCAAGTTTTCTGTGCAGTCAGAATACAGCCGTGTGGTTGCTTATAGTTATAAGTTATATTATAGTTATATTACACATAAAATGTACCGCTTCGTGGACAGGTGACTTAATAGTAAGGCTGACTACAGTGTTAGTATACGGGTCAAAATGAAATCGTCAAAGCAGCTTAAACAAATAACTGAAATATTTAAAAAAAAAATATTACGTTTATTAAACAACCATTGTATGGGGGATTTAACTTAATAGAGGCACTCGGTCTTGAGTATTTTTAGTGTTCCGGTAAGATCTCTTGTGCTTGACCAATAGCCTCCATTTTCATTTTAATATTGACAAAATGACAGTTAATCGGAGAATAAATAAAATAAAGCACTGGCGTGGCGACGCACCGGGATCTGGAGCCTTGGCGACACTCGCAGGGTGTTCCCCCGAAGGCCTGTAGGGGGCGCCATGGCCCAGGGCGCACGCCGCGGCCCTCAGTGGGGTTTGCGCTTGCCTTCCGCCCGTCCGGCCAGCGAGCGCACGGCCCAGTAGAGCGCAGACAGAGAGATGAACACCTACACAAACACACAGTGGCTGAGGCCATGCATTCTCACACAGCTCCACATTTTCACATCAAGAAATGTTGCTGCAGGACGTTGCGCCTTGAAAAGTAACAGCACAATGGCATACATGAACAGTTTGGCATAATGCACTGAATTTTTGTACGACAAAATGTATTTTCTTTAGCTCAGACTATATATGCACGTATAGAAACGTACACAGGCTGATTCAAAAGGAACCGAACGCTGCCAAAAACTTCGCCCGGTGACTAAGTTGCCGATCCGTGAACGTGCGCAACTTTCAAGCTCCAAAATCTGAAGAAAAATTTAAGGTATCTCGAACATTCAGTGCTCCCTGTGATGCCCCGGCATCCCCCGCGGGGTGCAGTTTTACAGCCCGGTGTCCGCACATTCCAGGATAGGTTCTGAACCACCGCTAGCCTAAGACAAAGTGCTTACTGACAATGGATGGGCGAACATTTAGTCTATAAATAATTGAAAGAAAAACACAAAATACAGACGAAAAAAAAATCAAAGAAAAATATTGGTTAGAAAGGCATATCAGTTTCCCATGATGCACTGGTCAGGGGCTGAGGGGTCAGCGGTCTGCGCCACCGGGGAACAGCGCTGGACGTTCTGCCAAGAGCTGCTCTGGCGCAGCCGCTCCTCCTCCTCCTCCTCCTCCTCCTCCTCCTTCGTGTTCTGGCCCATAAACTGCATCCTACCCAGCACTGCGTGCCAAAGCCGCCCCTGTCCATCAGAGGCGCGGCCTGATGGGAAAAAATGAGCGTTTCCTCTGGAAGGCGCAGCTGTTTTCCTCGGAGAGCCTGGAATGTGCGCGCTCTTCCGGCCCTCGCTACCTGTCCCAGCGACAGGTTCCCCACTGGGGGGGCTGTGAGACCCAGAGCAGGGTCTGCTGCTGCTTATTTTTAGCCTTTTTTTAAAGTAAAGACGGGAGCGTGAACGTTTCTTTGCTGGGCCACAAAAAGACCTCTTAATACGTAAATATATAAATAAATGGTCTAAATATTTCTGTGGGTGGTCTTCAGCGAGCGTCAGTTAACTGTTTTTTTGTGGACTGCTTACGCAAAAGAAACAATGAAGGTAGCCCTGCATCTGAAAATGCTTAAAAAAAAAAAGCACACCGAATTTGAATGGAAAGTACGAGTCATAAAGTATAGATTTGTTCCGATGGGCGATTCTCAGGCACCGTATCCAATGTGTGCGTGTGCAAAAAATCTTTCCAAAAAGGCAATGAAGCCATCAAAGCTATACACTTTGTAAATTTATAAACATGAAAATTTTGTAAAATTTGACTCATAATTGCTGATGCGGTATTATTCACCCTATTGTGTCATGGGTGCGTGAAGAGATGAGCATATTGCTGCCACCCCCAGTGACGAAATATATCGTACTACCCAATGCACGGCAACCATGTTGTATTTATTCTGTTATAGCGACTAGGTAATAACTGGCTCCACCAGTCTGTGAAAAGTAATATAAACGTATGCCCTGGTCCGCAGCACAAAAAAAAAAACCATTATGGGTAATGGACCAGTTCCAGGAACGTTCCTTGCTCAAGAGGTACTGTGACAGGAGAAGGGACTCAAACTCGGTGCCTTCCGACCGCAAAGTAATACAGCCATAAAACCCACACCACCTGCTGTCTGCGTGACGAACGCTCCAGCACGACATGAACTCATGAGGTTTTCAATACATCCCAAAGTCTGTAAAATTTCACAGGTTAACAACACAGTGGTTCAAATTTTGCTTTTGATCAACTTCAGGACAAATGAAGGAAAACAGCAGATCGACGCGGACGAGTATGACCGGTGATGGGTGTTGGGTAAAACAGGAGAAAATGGCATCATTTAGAGTAAAAAAAAGAAAAGAAAAGAAAGGGGGGGGGGGGTGAAACACAACCACGGACGTCTGCTAAACCGCTGTTGCCGCTTAGCCGACGTTCCCGTTGCGTGTTCTGCGCCACACACGTTCCCATTGCACCTTCATCCATCACTGAAGTCGGCAACATAACACACCCAGTTACGCTCCACACATTGCAACAATAAGTCAGATACGTAAACTACTTGATGTTTGCCTGCGAAACCAACCCGGAGTACGAAAACGTACAAATTCGACACTCGCTCGAGAAGCCAGGCGACAAACTTCTCGCAGCGACGCGCAGGGTTCGGTGTTCGAACGACAAATTCGTGGGCGCGTGAGCCGATCGAACTCAAACCCGAGGACATCCCGGGTAAAGGCAGATTAATGCTGCTCGGATCAGACCGCCCTCCCCGGACGAAATCGAAACAAGGCCGCGTCGGCCTGCGCTGTCAGGCGCTGTGATGGACGACTTGTAACGGGATGTTTCCAAAGCACTGCGTCCTCATGGCGGCCGGCGCTCTGGGAGGGGGTCGCGGCTCACGGCTCAACATCTGCGGCCCAGAAGCCGGCAGACTCCTCCGCTGGCTCCCGCACCGGGGCCCTCACAGGAACCAGGCCGGGGCTCCCAGCCCTCCACCCTTTGTACTTTTTACGAGAGCCAACTCCTATGCAAAGTTCCCTCTTCTGCTTCTCACTCCCTCGTCCAAGACGAGAACCTGCACCACTCCAATGCATTTTAATCTTTATTATATTTAACAGTGTTTTATTGGACCGTATAAAAACAGCGAGCGTTTTTATGGCTGAATATAAGCGGACGCATACAGTACATAAGCACACAGCCGTACATGCAGCGCTTCTTTATGGCTTATTTCACGGAATGCCACCTATTTTACTTAATTTCTTCTATCGCACGTTTTTAAAGTCATATAACTCAGTTTAAAGTGACTGTCACTGCTAATTTCGTCACCTGCTGTCCATTTTAATAATTTGCAGAGACAAAACGCTAAGAAAGGCACGTTTAGACAGAAAAGTGAAAACTGCGAATTTTTCTGCCGGCACAGATGCGTCCGCATCACCCGCGGTTCTCTTTTGCACGAAGAGCGCCCCCCTGTTGGCTGTCACACTCGATGGCCTTGCCACTGTCGAAAGGGTGAAATTCAGAGCAGACGCTGACAGCTCGGGACGTGTCTCTCCGGGCACGAGTCCTCGGGAGGTTCGATCTAAAGCGAGGGGGCTCGGGAAAGTGGCAGCCACGGTGGATCTAGTACATAAATCCCGGGGGGGGGGGGCGGAACATCTGCCAAAGACCCCCCCGTGCTCTTTGATGGTCTGATCAGGGGAGGAGGACATCTGTCCACCTGGGGATTCTGTAAATCAGTTCAATGGGATTCCAGAGAGCACAGTGGAGATGGATAGCTCTCCAGGGACCTGTAAGTGACCTGTTCCGCCCCCACCCTGCTGTTTGGTTCCTCCCCCCAGACCCCCCGGGTGGAGGTCGCACCGTCGCAGCAAGTATCCAGTTCAATGGGTGTCACTTTCGGGACACGGTGGCACAGGTTGGAATGAGGGAAGGCCCACACGGTGGTCACGGTCACTGACCGGGGTAAAGACCTGTATGCTCCGGAGATGACTGAGAAACTGTAAAAGTCGCTGTCGGTTTTCACAAATCACCATCTGGTTACTCGTAACCGCGACGGAGAACTGTTTGGTCGACACAGCCGATTT
This sequence comes from Heterotis niloticus, assembly GCA_018136845.1. Classification (NCBI taxonomy): domain Eukaryota; kingdom Metazoa; phylum Chordata; class Actinopteri; order Osteoglossiformes; family Osteoglossidae; genus Heterotis; species Heterotis niloticus. The sequence continues at coordinate 2,269,275 of CM030903.1, forward strand.
GTCTGGTGTAAGGTGCAATGCAAGACTATGGAGGATGAGAAGCCTGGCGTGCAAAGCGAACACGCACATCATTAATGATTAAAACAACATTGGAAGAAGCAATGCAGCAAACAACAAAGTACGCGGAGAAACGACGGGACTCATCGTACGCCGGAAAAGTGCGTCTCGGCTTGCTAAAAACAGCTTTCTCTGGTAGACGATTCTTACTCTTGTCTTTCGGTATGTAGGTTACCGGTCGGGACCTTTCTAACAGCTAACCCACGCTATATTAAAATCCATGCAAGGGCTATATTTTGTCACCTGTGAAAGTGCAGGACAACAATAAAGTGAACTCTGAACCTCGAACTGCGATGCCACTGGTAGTGGGGTGAGGAGACGGCCACTTCTGCTGGAGTAGCCTGTCAGCTTGTGCAACGAACGTGAAATGCGCCAGAGATCTCGTGTACTATCGCTCGCCATGTCGCAGGCGGTCCCCAGATGACCCAACCGCGACTGTTACGGAAGACACCGGGGGCAGGACCCCACCTGCGGTGGAGAAGATGCGGCCTAGACCGAGCAAGTTCACGCTGGGCCTCCTACTCTCCAGACAAAGAAAGGGCTACGGAGGAAGGCTGAAGAGCAACGCATGGTAAGATGTTCTGCTGCAGCACGGACCTTCCCCTGATGTGAAACGTGGCGTGGGCTCCAAACACAGCGCTCCCAAGTGGATCCGCAGTGGGCGTGCAGGCGGGAGCTGCAGGAAAACTCAAATTACGCCTCGCCTTGCTTTCTCGCATTCGTCAGATTTGGGGAAAGGAGATATTTCCTTTCCTTCCCTCCGCAGCTTTCTAATGATGTCATCTGCTTTTTTGGTGAAAGTTTCCAGATCCTCGAATTCTTCTGCAACCTCTCAAGTGAGGTCAGCCTGTCCTCCGCTCTATCCTCAAATTAGCAGGGTCCTGTAGCCCTTGACACGAGGGTAGAGGACCACAAGAGACAACACCACAGTGCCGGCTATCACGTCGGTGTTCCGTTTCAGCAGGAAAAAACCTACCGAATGAGCACTCTTTCTCTCCTCACAGTCGACTCGCGCTTCAAGCGCAAAGCTCCGCGTACATTTTTGCTAAGCTGTGAATGGGCGAACCTCATAATATTATTTTAACCTCCTCTCGGAGAACTGCAGAGCAGAACCGCGTCTCTTTCGGCGCGATATTTTTCTTTCCCCAATAAGCCCAGACATGCAAGCTGAAAAAATGTATTGGGCTGCGCACGAAAATATCATCGATTCTATCCGGGCGACACTCGCGGCAATCGCAATTCGCGAACAGCGCCGTGTCGGCTCATCTTTTAAGCCCCGTCCACAAGCGCGCGTCCAAGCAAGGCACTCGTGACTTACAGTAAATGACACGGATAACACTTTAATGTACTCCAACATCTCGTGAAAATATAACAATCGCTTGTCAGACACCCAGAGGGCAATAAATCACAGCCGCGTTGGGTTAACACGGCAGGGCTGCGAATAACAGTTCAAAGACCCACCATTAAAGACTCGTTTTACACCCCAAGACAGGTGTATTTTTATTATGCCGCACCCCCCACCCCTGCCCTTAACTGGCGATGACTTCACCGGCGGGTTGCTGCCAGCCCGGAGAGACGTAGGGTAATTGGCGCGGGACATGCGAGGTCCAGGGCCTACGCGCCAGTCGGTGGGATCCCGCCACCTTCAAACGGTGCGACCGGAGCCATGTGTTACATCATTAGAGACCGGTCGCAGCTCCCCACCCCCACGCAGGCATGGGCTCCATATGTGCCACTCAGACAATGGGAGGCAGAGCGCAGCCACATGGTTTTACTGGTGCGGCCTGCTGCTTTACAAGGGAACTCTCCGGCACAATAATAAATACCAGCACTCGGTCGAAGGAGGCCATATATCACGCGGACGTGGTTAAAGTGTACCAGCACACCCTTTTCTGCGTTTGAGCTGCTTTTGAATGTGTACGAATTGTTTTTTTTTTTTTTCCCCCCACTGCTGACTGGTTGGAACGACTTCAAAAAACACCTTCCTTCGAGTAAAAGTTTTGGTCTTTCAGATCCAGCGTTGGAATAACGTACCGTTACCTTACTGTTCTAGCTTTAGGGAAACAATGACACCGGCACAATTACAGATACAAGTTCTTAGCCTCCGACATAACAACTGTCAGGTTTCTATGGAAACCTAAAATAAATAAATAAATGTTTTAAAAAAAACCACAAAAAAAAAAAAAAAAAACACAAAGCAAATTACATGCTTTCTGTATGTGGCACGGTGGCACAGGGAATAGCGCGCTGTTGCTTTATGGCGCCAGGAGAACGGGGGGTTTACGCGTTCTCCGTGTGTGGGGCGTTCTTCGAGGTGCTCTGGTTTCCTCCCACAGTCTTGCGCTGTAAATCTTGTAGTAATCATTCGAACTTTCTTTGGAGAAAAGTGTCTGCCAAATTAATAAATGTTAAGTAAGCGATGCGCCCGGTTCCAAGAAAGGGGAGGTGAACACGTGAGTCAAAAAGTTCAAAAGCTAGCAAAACATTTCTTACTCAACGCAGACACCTGCAGAAATCACATAAATTCAGAGTTTGAAATATCCTCAAATTCGGCAGTTGTGAACGGGAAAAATAAACTTGCTCAGATCAACGTTTCGTTTATTATAAGCAAAAAAAAGTTAACACCTGAGCAAGCAGATGTTTAGTAACATGGTAAAGCAGAACAATTCGGTGCTCATGTGCAAATCTCATCAGCCCTCTCTAGTTAGCAGCAGACGTTTCAAATTGGATCCAGCAGCGGAGCTCCTGCCGCACGGGGGACAGAGGGGCGTTGTAGGGTGGGGTGGCCAGAGGGAGTAATGAGAGGTCAGACGCAACCCGGAGCTTTGCCGCACTGCCAGAAATGCACGGCAATTTTATGGTCAATTGGGCCACGCATCTGGAGCCATACATCACGGGCCCAGCAGCTGGGGGACGACGCCGACACCCACGCAGGCACCCACACGCACATAGCAACGCGTGGGGACCGCTGGGATGCCACTGTGGCACAACACACCCTCGGCATCCTCAGGTACGCTGTGGTGCCCAGCACGAGCTGATGGAAGCTAGCGGACACAAAGGCCGCTGCGGGGACGCACGTGCGTTCGGGGTGTTTGCAGGGGATTCGCATGGTGAAGAGGCCTCCAGAGACAGTGCTGAAATTGTATTTTTTGGCCAAATGCATTAACTTTGAAACCGTAATTGGGAAGACTACTCATCCGGAAGATTCTTCACCACACATGTTTACCTGCACAAGATCTTGGAGGGAGATGCATCACCTTCCAAGGTGTTCACCTACCTCGGTTGGCGCAGACAGCATCGGTATCAGGTGCCTCGCGTAACCAGACTTATGGAGAAACAGGAAGAGGGTACACCGTAACATCTCCACCACAGCTGCCTCCGGTCTGCAACGTTAAAAATACATTTGTTAAAACCTGTACAAAACATCTTGCAAAGATCCTAAAATTAAGTTATGAACGCAACGTCTACAGACAGGCACCTTTTCTCAATGATGAATCCAAAGGTGGTCAAAGTGAAAATAACATATCCTGTCATCAGCAGCAGTAACACTGGGGACAGCATCTGAAGCAGAACAAACAAAAGCATGTTACGAAACTTATTTATGTACTAAATTCTGTGTATAAGAGAAAAAGAAAAAAACTGCAGTGTTCACGCAGAAGAAAATCACGATGACAAAAACGTAAAATTTTCACTATCCAGCCAGACTACACGTAGAGTGCCAGAATCAAGTGCTTGTGAAACAATAAAAGAAATGGGTTAAAGTCTTCATCTGAAGGTAGAATAGCAGCTATGGGGGGAATCACCTTTGACATCCACGTGTGCACTTGTAGAGAAATCGGCCTTGTCAGATACAAACTCTTGCACCAAATTTAGCTCTATTCTTTATGTTACATTAAATATTCACTTCGTTTTAATATTAATATCATATTATATTACTTTAGATCTTGCAAAAGCTTGTAACGGATAAAAGAGAAGAAAAAACTGCAGCCAACATCTTAATTATGAAAAATTGCAGCTATAGTTTCTGCTGTACAGGCCTATAGAGAAAGCGGGAAGCTTAAAGTATATACATTATACTGTTCGACTTTCCAAAAGCAACATTAGTCATTGGCTTCATTGGCTCCCCACACAGTGGTGTACAAAAGGCGGGGGAAGGCAAGGTCTGCCCTAGGTGCCAGGCTCAAAGGGAGTGCCAGTGCTGCAAAGAAATTCTTCTTGTTATACAGGGATTGCTGACCCCCCTCACCGCTTCACATGTTGGAGAGTCATGGGGGCAGGAAAGCAGGTACACTTTTTGCAAAGAAACAAAACTCATATTCCAATGCTCTGATTATAATCGTAATGCCTCCAACCACACCATCTTTATGTTGTTTTTAAAGATATTTTATGAATTATTATGGGAATTTTCAGTAAAACTTTCGTCATGTCACAGCTGACTGGTGTTCTTCTTTCCTCCCATTAACATTAGATGGTGTCTATCATTACTGCTATAAATAATTTTGCCACTGTGTATTTCGGGTATCAAAGAAAGGATCCACCCTGGGTGCCAAACACTTTAGGTACATCTTTGCCCTGACATTTGTTCGCTGTTAATAAGGCCCCGTGACGTTGCCACTGTCGGCCAAGAGACACTAGCAGGTTCCGCAAAGATTCAGTTCCCGGTAGGAAACTGGCCAATGCCGCCGTCGTTGCAGGAGGTCGCCAGCTGTTGCAATTCCTGCCACTGATGTGACTACTGTATTGTTTAAGCCTACCCAAAGGATCAAATCCCAAACTGTCTCCAGCTTTCCAATTCCAAGGGAAGGATTCCCAAAACGACGGCGGCTGCAACTTGGCGGGTGCTCAGAAGCACGAGGCTGGGGGGTAGGGGGCAAATATCTGTGAAATGTGTTTTGATTTTCATACCCTTTTGGCACACATTGTTAATTTGTTCCCTGATCATATTTCTGCAACAATATTGAGTAAAGAGAAAAAAAAAACACAAATGGAACATCTGCTAACCCTTAAGATGTGTTATAAGTTTCACATATTGTTATTATTTCTACAATATCCCCTGAGATGCAGAGATTACATTGTTATTATTATCTTCATTACCACCATCATTATTATGGTGACAAAGCAGATGAGAAACTCGGTGTTGGCTGTGTTGAGTCTGGCGACAGGACACTCTTTACTTAAGTAAAAATTTTCGAAACCTGCTAAAATTAGGCCAGCTCGGCTCCGCTTAACTACGAAAGTTTGTAGCGCAAAGTCAAACAGAGTCACGAAACACGGCAACGTTTCCCAGGAATGCCTCCAGGTCGAGGTACGTGTGCAGGTACGATTCTGAAGGTGCCTGCGGACCTCTGCTGTTGTTCCTCCCGGGCGCCTTGATGGATGAGCCTCGAAGGCCATCTGGCCGGGACACGGGTGGCTCGCCAATTGAGAAGTTTTGCCTTTACTGCAGGACCACCAAGGGGATCAGAGTTCCATGGGAAAACGGGCCTCTGCAGGAGCCACAGCTGAGGGAACGCCTCTGAGGTAGGGAGTCGGGGGATCGAGGGCCCCGGGAACGGGTGGGCAGGGCTGCCACATTTCAGCTAACCTAGACCGCGGCCGAGCAGCGCGGGGTCCAAGCGTAACCGCCGAGAAAACCTGAACTCATTTATTTTCATTCATCTCATAACGGTTCGTCTCACTTCCACAATGGAAAAATAAAAGCAGAGATGAAACTCGCGGAGCTAAGTTCATATATACACGCATACTGTAAATAATATATCTGTCTGCGTACGGTAGCCTGTGATTATTGCTGCAGTTATTGGGGGGGTGGGGAGAGGGGGGACGTCGCCACGTACGGCCTTTGCAGCGAACATGTCGTCGTAAACCGCCAGGAGCAGGAGGAACTGCAGGGCGACGTACATCTGCAGAAGGACAGGCCACTTTGGGTTGTGTGGCATCTCTTCTCCAGTGACCTGAAGGAAAGAACAGGAAAGAAACAGCATTAGCTTGGTAATCGTGCAACCTACATGTGAATGTCAGAAATACAAACATAACCGTAAAAGATACATTCAGATACAGGGAAATACTTGCACTGCTCTAAAATCGGTTTAAAAAATGACTTCAATATACGTTTAGTTCAGGCAGGCATAGGGGTGCAGTGGCCTTTCGGTCAAATACTGTCTCACGTCCAGGTCTACTTGTTGTACCCTTGAGCAAGGTAACTACTTTAATACAGCAAAAAGTGCTCAGCCGTATAAATGGATAAATAATCGTAAGCAGCTTACTGTGCAAATCCAAACAAACATTTTTAGTTGCTTTGTTGTAAAGCCTCGGAAAAATTTTAACAAAAATTACTTCGACTTACTGCCAAACTGCACTATGGACAGAGTATAAATTCAGGCATATTATATTCTTCGCACTTATTTCCATAAAAAAAGTGACATGTTCCAAAATGTTGTCACTAATAATTAAAATGAAGGATACAACTTTTTCTCGTGATATTCTTTTGCCTTCTTATAGCTACCATACAGCTGTCATATTAATAACCCCACGTCTCTAAAGGCTGCCTTTAAGGGGCACGTGGCAAAGCTCTACTTCTGAGTTTAGCCAAGCGTGGTGTTCCTTCAAAACCACGTAGGTATTTTAGTCCTCTGCTCTGTTTTGCCTCAAATCAAAATGTTCGACCCAGCCTTTTTTTTTTTTTTTTTTTTTTTAATAAAAACCTATTCCTCTTTTCCAGGCTCCTTCCTCAGAATCAGGCCGTCTCTCTCTAGGAGGCCTTTAAAGACGTTTCTGTCGAAAGTCCCGCGTTCCCCATGTGTTCAGCATCACCAAGCAGACTTTGGTGCCGATTTAATTGCAATGCCAAAGCGTGCGCCTTTTCTCCCCCCTGTGCACAGTGAGGTGAGAGCGCCCAAGTATGTGCCACAGTCAGCGTGATTTCAAAGTGAACCGCTGGGGCTCCTGTTGGGGCCACTTTCAACTCCCCGAATGAGAGCGGGGTTTGATCCCACGCAGAGAGCCCACAAGCCTGTTATTTGAAGACAAGAGAAAATTAGCTCATTGTGTCCACTCTGCAAAGTCTCCAGGCTTCATGTGGCATTACCCTCCCTCATAAACCTCTATTTTTTCTTCCCCCTCCTTTCCAAAATCGGCCTCATTCTTTCATGTAAAAATCCTGTAGGTCGCTCCAAATAAATTTCTTTACTTGAAAATTCCACATAATTAACTTTAAAAAGTGCAAAAGTACCCAGAAGTCATCTGAGGCAGCAGATCTGATACTTCTGCTCTGGGAAAGAAATCTGTCCTCTTTGCTGGAAATTTGGTCACGAAACGAAGACTTGTCTTCGCTCTGGCGACGCATTACCTTTCATTTATCTAGCGCAAGCGCGAAAAAGGCTTTTTGTGCAACTGTCCTCTCGGTTTCACTGCCTTCTGCTTTGTCAAAAGCTTCAGGTCATAAATCAAGGTGACTCTCTGCAATTGCAAAGTATGTACTCCTTTCCGACTGACCGCTGGCAGGTCCGAGTGACATCCCAGCCTGGGCTTTCCTGGTTCCCAACCCGGTCCGTTGAAGATGACCGACAGCTTGTCCGTGAAGCTCGGGCTGCTCCAAAACCTCCCCCACAAATACACATAGTAATAGAACTACAAAAAAAAAAAAAAAAAGAGAGAGAGTTATGACACATTAATAAGTATTCCAGGTTGTCCTGGCCAGGGTGGCCAGGGTCTCGGTGCTGTGGATCCTACTCGCCGGTTGATAGGTACTAGGGTAGCTGTACCCTGCATACACAGTAACACCCCAGTTAGCACCACCTCATAAACCAATGTGTCACTTTCAGCCTTTTCAGCAGTCACTGTAACAATTTACCATATTCAAAAATAAAAATAAAAAAGGAATCCTTTTTATTGCAATTTTATATTTGTTATCCACATAATAGGCTGTTCTCTGTTACTGTTGTTAAAGGTATAACTAATCTATTTTGTACTGTGTTGCAAATGTGCAGTTTTCAAGCTGCATTTACGCAATATACTATACGAATGACCTCTTTTACTGCTTTTTCATTGAACTCATCTCTCTCCACAACACATCCTGCACACTAATCCAGTATTACTGTGCCGATCGCACACAAAGGAATTTGACATTATTAATATTAATAGAATATCCCATGATCTTTGGACAGCAAAACTGTGCCAGGAAGGAGCGATTAGTCATGCCTTGTTGTGTCAGCCTGCACTCTGGGTAGAAGAAACCTTCAAACATACACTGCAGCGGTCATGCAGGGGACCACGCCGTTTCCAGTTTCGTTTTATTGGACTCTTTGACCTCAGCACGGTGGTTTGTTTAAAACTACATAACAATGTTATGGTTACAGCAGCAGCCCTCTGTTTGTGGGGTGTGGCAAGGTCACTCCTGGGTGGGTTGGGTTCGGACCTCAGCCGTTTTCTAGCAGCTCCATCCGTTTGTGTTACAGAGTAGATATTCAACTATAATGTTTGACATGTTAATACAACACATGCTTATTGGGGGGGGGGGGGGCAGTTGGTAAAATAATGTACTTTCCAGGGCCTATTGTATTGTCACCGTGCCAGTGATTCATTTCAAATTGTAAGGAAACCGAGTCCTTGAAGGAGGAATTTCGTAGACAGCAGAATGTGGGGAGGGAAATCAAAGAGGTAAAAAGGAAGGAAAAGGGTTCGGTAACAAAGAAGGAAAAAAAAATAAAAACAATAAGCACAGATTATTTTGCCCTGACTGACATCCAGAAATGCTGGAATGGAAATGGCAAGGACAAAATGCACACACTCAAGTACAGTAGTAATAAAGCACAGTACCCTGAAATCACAGCAAATGTATATTTCTTTTTTTCCCAAGCACCAGCTGAGCTGAAGAAATAATTTAAGCAATCTCAAAATATATATAAAAATATCTGGTGCTGCTTTTTCCTTGAACAAAGATATCATTTTTCCTTTGTGCTGAATGGTTTCTGCCGTAGCTTAGCACCCAATGATTCGGCTCAGGATAAGCGGTTAACAAAAATGTACGTATGGATGGATGGTTTCTGCTGCCATTTTTAAATATAAGATAAAGGTGCTGCACCATCAACCATAGGAAATGTTGCTGGACATCCAGGAGATGTTATCTGATGTCCTGTACATGCTCTCTTTGCCAAGTCTGCACTAGTGTATAATTTCCTGGCTTGCGAACAACTTAAACAGCTGATTATTTCTTTAAAAATGTAACCCTTATTGAAGGTTTTATATTTTTTGAGCATCTAAACCCGATTTCCCCATTTGGGACTCGATGCCTTATTTCCTCTTACTTATGAATGGACTTTCACCTCCTGCTACATCACAGTCAGTCAGATAATTCAGGTGTTTCCGTGTTGAAATCAAAAATTTATTATTGCTTTCTGGGTAATGCGTTTTTGTTTTAAAAAAAAAAGAAAAAAGAAGAGTATTTTTTTACCTTTGGCTTAGTTAGTGGTACATTCTCTGTGATATCTAATTCTGCACAGCCAGTTTTCCAACTGTTCTCACTCAAGTATGGACAGGTTATGGAAAATACTTTCAAGGGTACTCCAGATAGGATTTTAGACAACCAGGTGTCTTATGACAATTTCTACACAGCAAAATATATCGAGGGATTATTGGCAGGACTGCAATGAGGTGATGCCGCGTTCTCGTATCACTGTCTGTTTTGAAGGATCCAAATTCCATACCCATGCAGGCAATGTTGCTAAATGAAGGGCATCTGAAAGGCTGTTTTAAAGCATTTTTCCATTTTCATTTTATTTCTACCAACTTTTCTGTCAGCAGCTCTTGAAAATCTCATTTTTCCCTTGTAAATTCGAAGTTGGAAAGGAAGAGACATACCAGCTACCAATTTTAAAATAGTCCTGTGAACATAAATATGAAGGAACATTTATCAAGCAAACAATTCTCACAGCATTTCTGAGGACCAAAAAAGCTGATGTAACTGATGTGGAAAGTCGATAAAATGAGAAATAGCACATCTACATGAGAGGGAATTCATGCCTGGAAGGAGCGATCCTGTCCCTGGCCACAGGCCCTGGCTGGACACAGCAAACTCCCGGGAGAGCGAATCCATCTCACATGGACTCTGTAAAAACTGCTTTACTGCATGGATGGTTGGCAGAAAACACAGCAGAGCAGGCAGATACTTCTGCCATTGTTCATTCGTTTGGAAGGGCAGATACAACATTTAAAGAGACATTCATAAAAAAGGGGTTTGTTAAAAATCTGCCATTGAGAAATATTGCAAAAAAAAAAAAAAAAGCAGTGGAAAAAGCAGTTCTTGTAATTCTGTCTACATGTGAAGTCATTTTAGTTTAACGGTAAGAATGACGTCTGTCACATCCTGGTCAATTCAGGACCCTTTTCTGTACTTACACTGAAAGAGTCAAAAGAGTTTATTTGTCACTTACATGGTTACTGAGTACACCACGTAGTGAAATGTGCTTAAAAATTTTTTTTCCATCATTTACCATAAACTAAGCTGCATTCATCTCTTGCAAGAAATCAGAATAAGTTTCACATTTTCTGTTCTTTGATTCTGTGAAACATTTTGAAGATTTTTCTGATGCCATTATGGTTAAAGATTTGTTATTTGACAAAGTGAAACTGACTGGATAGAGCAGTAAAATATGCAACAAAAAAAAAAACCTACTGTGTATTGTTTATGGAACTGGAAATTTAACTCATTTAGAATGCGGTCCCGATGCAGGATTCATATTTGCTTAGAAACATTGCAGTGAAGACAAAAGTTTGCAAAATGCTTAGCACCACAAACAGAGACAGACAGAGAACCAACCTGGACTGAGAGGATTTCAAAAGTATCGATGGGGTGTGTGAGTCCATAGACAACCTTATCGTTCTCTGGGGCAAATGTACCTTAAAAAGGAAATGTCTGTCAAGTTCAGGAAATCTCCATTTTTTGCCATTTTGTGTAATCACACCATACATTATCAGCATTCCCTGTGGATGGCGAAGGAGCGATTTTTGGTCGAAACCAAGTTGCCACAGATTCCAGGTGAAACTTTGTTTACAGACACATTTACTATTATCATAATCATACCTTGGAAAGATTTGGGGTGAGGTTATGGAAGAAATACCACGCAAAATTACACAGCAGCTCAAGTCAAGGATGACAGTAACTGACCAAAACACCAGTATGAACCATAAACCATAACATGTCACATTTGAGAAAAGAGGCGAGTAAATTTAAAAAAAAAAAAAAAAAAAAATTCCTGCTATGTTTTTTGCTCTGCTCGTACTTTTGCTGCTTTTATTTATACAATAAAACTCACCAAAGATTCGATCCCAGATAATTAGAGTTCCTCCATAATTCTTGTCAATACAATAAGGGTTCCTTCCTGCAGTTAGAAAAATTATAGTGGGACTTAAATTATTTATTTTCCATTCATTGTATATGGGAGGCATTAATCACTTTCGTCTTTCCAAATACCTTGGTAGACACAGAACACAAAGGAGCTGCTTACCATGGTGAACTCTGTGGTGGCTGGGGGTGTTTATGACCCACTCCAGTGGACCAAGATTTCCTACCATCTGGTGAGGGGGAAAAGCAAATTGTTTTCTATTATACTGTATATAAAAACCTGTACGTACTGCAAAACTTTACTAGCCAATGGTTGCTTCAAATCGCAGAAATAGATGGTTTTCAAATATGATGGGGGGGGGGGGCACTTTCAAATGATATGTGAGGACAGCATGTTAGGTCCCACTACTGTATGACATAAACCTTAATCGTAACCAAACTTTTCATGACAGGGATTTAAAAATTTTTTACAAGAATCAGTTTTGATTAAACAGCAAAAACTGAACACATTTCCTTTGAATGGCATGTCTGGCTCGTGAAAAAACCCTTTTAAATAAAATGTGAAAGGCTTAATTTATCCAACATGTTTTCTAGATCTTATCGGTTGTACTGAAATAGGAATTACAGCTATAATAAATTTGTAAAAAGCCTTGTCTACAAAAACGGCCTGACAAGTGGCTTAGCTAAATTATCAAATGGAATACATGGTGGACAGAGAAAGAGATTGAAACAAGATGTCAGCTGCTGCAGAGGTCCCAGAACTGAGCCAATTGCTTGTTCAGATCAGACTTCTGCTATATGCTCTTTGACAAAAGTAAGCAAACAAAATAGCTGCAATAAATATGTTGCTTTGTGTGTGCTGAGCAGGTCTACAGCGCAAATGGAGGGAATTCTATTAGTTGAGTGGGAGGCCAGCACAGGGCTATAGGGAACATGAGGACAACTGTGGAGGCTTTCAACAGACGTAGGCTCAAATTTTCAAAGATTTTCCCATTTTTGTGAAAACACAGTGTGAAAGATCAAGTTTTTCCTGTGACAAAATCAGAATAGAAACTACAGCTGACATTGAACAACCACTCATTCTATCAATACAAAATATGTTAACAGCTGCCTAAATACACGCATTATAGAAACCATGGAATCCATGTTGCTCTTATTCACACATTCACAAAATTAAAAGAGACATAACCCTCACATTTTATAAACACGCATGACTGAGCAGATTATTATTATGATCATTATTATTAGTTTATTAAGTCATTATTTTGACAAAACAGATTTTATGACTAAATTCTTCGGCATGGGATGCAATGAAAACGTTAAACTACGGGCAGGGTCCTTACTCAAGTTACACCGATCTAGCGATACCTGACCTTTTATCCAGATTTTTTATTCCAAATACTCAAATTTTGGTATCTGAACTGAAAATTCACTGTAACAAATTTAAACCACAAGTGCGTTTAAAAAGATTCAAAAGTCATGTGCGTGAAGTGGAAATGATGCAGTCGGTGCTAGTGAACCGCTGGCTGTTTCCTGTTTTCCCGTCTCATGTCCACTTTGTTTCAAAGCGCTCGTGCAGCGTCTCTTCATTGGTGAGTACAGCAACAGTTCCTTGCCATATACTGCAATTTGCCTTGTTTGTTTGTTTTAGATCGCAGTCTGGGGCTACTTTTATTTATTTTTTTTTTTTTTACATAAACTTCATTACTAAATGGCCACTTCTGTCTATTGGATATAAGGAAAACAGTTAGTACTCCCTAGAAAATACTCATTAATGAAGTCAATAAGTCTTCGATAATTCTTTTTTGTTTTTTAAGTATTTTATATCATGCTGAAATCATGGGTTGATAGTCACATAGGTTTTATACATAAATGTATATTTTCCTGATATTTTACAAGAATGGTTTGGGATTTCTGGATAGCCTGAGAACCCATTCGTATCCCCCCCCCTCCCCCTATTTAAAATAATGAAAATTAGGCATATGATATCCAAAATTTTTGTGGATGAACACCATCACGTAACTAATACTGTGTAAAAAAAAAAAAAAACTGTCCAATTTACAGATGCTTTCAGTGCTCCTTAGTTTACCTCTGTGTGAATCCAGAATTGGTACAGGAGATTGAACTGAACATGAACTGCAAACACCGAGGGAGGCACTGCCAAGGCCATTGGGAGGTAGAAAAGCTGATGAGAAAAACAGTTTTAAGAGAGAATAAGAGACAGGTTTTCAACATGACGTCAGCATTTCAGCAACACAGCATTAAAAGATTTTATGAATACAGAGTACATTTTTAAAAAGTTTTATTTCCACTTTTCTGGCTGTACTCTTTTTCAGGCAATGGTTTTCTCTCTGAGACAGACAAAATCTTGTTTTGCTTGACCATTCTGCTTTCTCCAAATAAGCGTTCATCTTCCACACTTGCACATTAACAATCTGGCCAGTGAGGGCACTGTATATGTGGGCAGGTGACTCCGTCAAATGGCATTCTGGGAAACAAAATGCAAGGAGATATGATACGATGATGCCGAAAGTGATTTTGCTGCTCTCACCCAGGATGAAAACTGCTGCGTCACCGACTGCCTCAGCGCTGTCGTGAGGTTGTAGTCTTCTGAGCTGTGATGCACCTGATGGGCAGCCCAAAGGATGTTCACCTCTGTGTCAGGGTTCATAGGAACATTCATAAAATACTCAGTGCTTGTTCATAGCACTTCAAACATCCATTACATTCATACATACATACATCTGTGCTGTTTTTTTCACAAATATTCTGAATTAGTAAGCCATAAATACGCAGCATTGTCAACAGTGAAAGTCCCAGAAACCACAGTTTATGACCGTAGCGATATTTTATTTATTATTAATTAAATGGGTGAGGGGGGAAAAAAAATCCATTTCTCTCTCTCTATAATAAATACACACGTGTGCGCGCACACACACACACATGTTTTAGATGACTTTTAAGCTTTATGGTAAATATATAGCAGGACATGACAGGATAATTTAATAGGCGGTATTTACCTACAGCTGGACAGCATACAGGAATCGTGCAGAAGTTTATATCCCTTCTCTCTGTTGTGATATTTGCAATATTAATCTCTGAGCTGCTCTCCATATTAGCGTATGGATGGTCCGGCTTGTTCAGTTTCCCCGGACTCTCGGTGCCGTTTCCGGACCACCAGGTCTGCGTGCTTTGGCTAGGCGGGCGGCTTGGCTGCCCAAGAGTGGAACTAACCTTCAGCTCAGACTCTACCACAAAACCAACGCAGGTTATCTCTCATGGAGCGCAATTTTCCTTCTGGAAGGTTTGCAATCTAAACCGGTCCAGGAAACCACAAAAGCAAACAAATCAAAACTAACACGCATTCTGTCCGACATTTCTCCTTCAAAACCGTACTATTTCAACAAAGGCCAAACACAACAGAGAGGTTATTTTTAAAACGCAGCGGTGGAAAAGTGCTAGTGGAAACAAGCGATTATCTTTCTTCATCAAAAGGGAACTGCATTGTCATTATTTTTTACCCTACAATAATGTTTATAAGAGTGGAAACCGGCTGCCAGGAGCCCTTTGCCGTCAACTGCGCGCTCCTAGAGGTGCAGGTGAAAGGCAGTCAGCCTCCAGGGTTTGGCACGCGTTGGGGGGCTCTATCAAAATGCAGCGAAAGGTGACCCGGCAAGCTCGACACAGCCCACCTGAACAAACAGAGTGCTTCGATTCAAACAGCCGTGACACCAAGCCGTGGGGCTCCCCTCATAAAAAAAAAGGGAAATGCTCTGCAATATATTTTCAAAATGTCTCGGTGAAATATTTGCAACACATTCTCCCTCACGTAGATACAAGGCCATATGTTATAAGTCAGTAAATAAATATTGAGTCTCAAATATTTATTTACATTTCCCATTATACACTATGTTGTAGTATACATTTTCCTATTTTAACGTTGCCAGTACAGTAAGAAATAAACAACCAGTAATTTAGACACAAACCCTCTGGTTCTCATTTTTGGCAGCATTGCGTAATGTGCACCGCAACAACGTGGTATCAGGTAAACTTTCACAACCGAATGTCTGCATTTACACCTCTTCCATCTGCTGTGAAATGTACTTTTCCGCCCTGAACTGCATCATTCTTTGGAGAAATGCTACAGGAATAAAAGTAAAAGCGCAAACTCTGAAAATACCCCGACGTCCGACAATGGGTGTCAAACCGGGCGACTTCCTGATCTAAAAATAAGTGTACTAATATTCTGAGGACCAGTCCTGTCAACTAATTCTGGAAGAGCTTTTTATTCACTACAAACACCAGCTGGATATTTTCCTTTGTGTCGTCTTCAACGTTTTGTAAAGAAGACGAGTCACCGGGCAGCGACACGTAAGGCCCGCCAGGCGACAGAAGAAACGGGTCCTAGCAATTTTTCGGAAAGCCCGTGAACAAAAGACACGGAACGGGGCAAGAAGGTCCTGCCAATTTGCCTTCGCGCGCACTGCAAAGGCGACTACTTTTTGTCTTTTCTGTACACCGGCGGGGCCTGCTTCTTTGACAGCAACATAAAGGAAAGGAAAGCCTCTGTGCTCCATCGCAGTGCAAACGGTCACAGCCATGACTCGGTACCCTGTTACCCCACATACCGTACCCAGGGGCAAGCAGAATATCGCCATTTAACTTGTAAAAATAGCTTAAAATTCATCATCACTGTGTTGCTTTTAAGCAGCCCTTCTAAATGGTCCCGAACATTAAATCAAAATAATGGTTTGGACCGCACGCCCTACAGTTAGCAGCCATTCCAGGACAATTTCCTAGTGACCTATTCTCAGTGTAGCTGCATGTAAATTATTCACAAATGCCTAGGATTTATTCAAAACACATTCAAACGGTCAATCTTCCGGCAAAGTCTGTAGGCCAAACTGGAGATGCTCGCATACTTCTGAAAAGCCCAGATTTTTGCACGGCCCGAGCACATGGGATTTGCTGCATTACAAAAGCAGCTGGATTTCACAGAGTCATCTGGGCGAAGCCAACCCCGGCAGAAAGCGTACACGGCGTTTATATTTACAGCTGAAGGGCAGTTCTGCTGGTTCCGTACACGCTCTTTAATCACACGGAACCGACCGGTGCATTATTTCACTTCGGCGCAGCGCATGAAAGCGAAAGATTTCCGAACAAGCCCGATGCATGCAGCGCTCGGCCTTTCTTTGTGCGCTATTTGGTGGTTTTGGTCTGATTAGATGGAGGCTGGAATGGCATCTCTGAACAAACGCTGGTGGTTTGACCCATGATTATACCACCGGGCCAAACCGGGCTTGGACCTACGCTCCAGGAAAATACATATCAAGTTATGCAAATTGAAACTCAATTCTAACCAAACTCTAAAGAGTTCAGGTTGGGCTCAGTTTTAAAATAAATCTGACATAGATTAAAACAAAAAGACAGATACATCCCCTCTTCACCACAACTGAGCCTGTATGCATTGGTTGGACTCGGGCGCTCAGAAACTTCTTCGAGAAACTTTCAGCACTCTGCATAACTTCCTTGGTTACTTCCGTCGAGGCTGATAATTAATAATAAAAATAATATCTTATTTTTGATCATCTGTTCGGTGAATTTTTGAAGCGTTGCGACATCCAAAATAAAACTCACGAGAAAAAAAAATCTCTGCTGAAAAATTCACTTGGGGGATTTTTAAAACAGGGAAAGAGCCATCTTTGTCGCCTGGAATGTGCGAGGTCAAAGGGTCGATATAAAGTTTAAAAAGTCTGAAAAGACCTATTATTTTAAAAACTCAAAGAAGTTTATGTGTGCTTTTACACTTCCTTCTGTCAAATGTCACGCGTGAACGAAATAACTGCCCTGTAAAGAATGGGAGGGGGGGAAAGACATCCCACCAGTGAGATAATTCAGCCATTGTTCATTTCCATAACTCCTCTTTCCTTTTTCTGGACGGCGAGGTGCAAGATTGATGCAGGGTGTCAGCGGTAGGAAGCCTGCGCTGCGAGGCCACGCTACATGCCGTGTCCTCCTCCTCCAGCCCGGCAGGGTGCCGCATAGTTTGGCAGCCACCGCTTAGATGGGAAGCTCCTCAATGGTGAGAAGAAATGTGGCAGAAACACTTTCCCCACAAAGGAGGAGTGCTCAGGTTCGCACCGCGTTCCTTAAGGAGCATCACTGCGCGCAGCCAAGTCACCGCTCTCTTTTGCCTTTTCATTTCCTTCACTTTTTTTGGTCTCAGAACCTTGATATTAGGGCAATATCGCTGCAACACCAAGTGGTGGTGCTTGCACCAAAAAAGCTCATCTGCAAGACTGCTAAAATTAACGTAAGAATAATTTACCTTAAAAATAGCTCCCTAAATGTGAACTTTTTACAGCGCATAAGCAAAAAGGTTCAATCCATGTGCAAGTGCAGCAAAGGGCTTATAATGCTTAGAAATATAAAGAGCGCTCAAAAGAAACCATGCGACCTGTATGCATTGTTTCTTTGGAAATACAACATTTTGTAGGGGTAGTGACCGCAGCGATGACACAAAACTCTTAGAAAGATAAAGTCAACACATGTACTGCCGGGGGGATTCCTAGAGCTCAGGGGTTGCTCTGGCATCGCTTATTAGAAATGCACATTTATACGTGGACGTGAATAGCCGCACAGCGTAGTACGATTTGAGTCTCAGTAGTGCAGCCCTTTGGGTCTGCAGGCCAGATACCAGAACCTTTTCCAGACAAGAGAGGCAGTTAAACTGATTGATTCAATTAGATCTTGGAAAGCGCACGTGAAAAGAAAACCACCCGTGAAATAAACCATGCGTGATGAAAAACGCAAGCCTGCTGCACGCATTACAGGTATCTTCTCCTCTGAAATATAATACATATCCATGGAAAAAAGTTCTGAAGAAATTATAACAAAAGATGTTTGGTATAGAAATCACCAGCTCAACTGGTGAGCAATAGTCTAGGCTCAGCTGGAAAGAGATTACACCGGTCGTAGTAAAACCAAGCCCAACGGTGAAGCAAATTCATGGAGCCGCAGAAGGCCGAGGGATCAGATACGCTGCGAACCGGGTTATCGGCCGGGTGCTGAGGAGCTCAACGTTTGGACTGGTCCTAGCATGTGAGGCCAAGTGAAACAGCAGCTGTAGCCCAGAACACCAGACTGGCTACTCAGCGCCACCGCAATGAACCCAGCCGGTGTCCTCGGACACCATCAGGAGGATGACTTTTCAACACATCAACACCCCGTGGTCTCTCTCTCTCTCTCACACACACACACACACGACTTTTAACAGCAAGAACTGTCAATTTTTTTTAAAGAACTAAGTTAAGACATAGTAACAGGATCACATGTTTTCAGTACTAAAAGTAACCACAGAGACTTGTTTGAATTTGACATATCACTCACATTAGAAAGTGAACATTTGGTACATGTTAAATATCTTAAACGCTTTCAATTTAATACATGCATTCATGTGAAAATGTTTATTTTTTTTACCCACCATATAGTATGTGCAGGGCCAGATTTTTCTGCATTGTGCTGTAGGGTGTGTTATGAATTTACCACGTTTTTATTATAAAGAGAACTTTAAGATCGACATTCTGACACACCATTTAAATTTCAATGTTACTTTAAAGATAGTTTGAGTGAGATTTTTATGTGGTAAAGCCTTGGCAAACACTTTAATGTCTACATAGTGGTGAGTGAAAGGGAACTTATGACATCTCCTTACCAAGAGTTTTCATGACTGCTCGTGAAAATTTCCATACTAATTTTAGAGTATTTAAAATTTAAATTTAAAAATGAATTTAGTTAATTTTTCAAACAAAAACAAATTAGCAGTCAGCATCAGCAATTTAAAAGAAAAATGTACACAAATAAGAGAAATCAGCCTCCATCTTCAATGATCTGAATCACTACCAGTCTTCCCCAAACCTTTTGAAGTCCAACACACAATTCACTGTATTCCACCCTTTCCAGATGTTTTTTTTTTCTATTTTGTTTGCTTTTTATTTGCTTCATTAAAAAAAAAGAAAAAAATACATGATATAAAATAAATGATGATTTCCTGCGGTATTCCTAGCTGGTACTGTAACTTGGTTACGTTTTTGGTAACGTGGTAATTGGCCGAAACCAACGGGGCAGCATTCGGCATCGGTTTTTCTTCAAGTTATTTGTTTTTATTCCATGTCAGCAATATGCAAAAAGATAGATAAACTGATGTGCCAAACAAGCAGGAGCCTAAGAAAGAGCTGCTGGCCCTGGGAGCAAAAGTAGAAAGCAGATTGGGGCTCTCCAGTTCCCCGACAGTCGTGGGTCTCAACTGGCAACTGAACGTGGGTTGAAGGGGGCCAGGGACCAGGACAGAGCTCTTCTACACAAAACAGGGCACACGAGGGCAGTAGAACCCCAGCCTGCAGGAGCCACAGCACGGGGGTGAGATCACCATGCTCCCGGCGCCGCTGGATCGCACAGGCCCCGCTTGGACCGATGGAGCCGAGGCGGACAGTTGGCTATTGTTGATATTATTGCAGGGTCCCAGCGGCACGCCTCCGCCAGGCAGCTCTGAGCCTCCACATCCTGACCGATCTGATTCTTTTGTACGCCCTCCAACCTGCGCAGCCAGGAACTTCCAGTCAGGGCAAAGATTTATGAACGCCCCGCGGTCGGGGGTTAACGCCGGCACGTCGGCAGAGGATTTCTTCTTAAAACAATAACATCCCAGCCGCGTGTCCACGGGGACTGCCTCTGACGTGATCTGTTTGTCTCAACCACCGCTAGCCTGCCGGTCAACAAGCGTTGGTCCTGTGATGCATGTGAACCCTTATGTCTCACCCAGTCTGGATGACCATCGCAGAGGTGCCATTCAACTGCTACCCAACACAGTTCTAGCCATGTAATGCACAGAAGTGGTGCAGGTGATGACCACATGCTGTGGCATCCTGGAGAAACGGCTTCAGCTTCCGATAAGGATGACAGCCTACAGAGAAAACCAACAACCCCTGCAGCCCTGACCGTCCATGGTTAGAGGTCACTACTAGAAACAAGCTGGCTTATCAAAAGCTGGACTTCATAGAAATACTTATTGCAACCTTGAAGCCCATTTGTTCATAAGCTGCGAAATACATGAAAAACAGGAAAAAAACTGCATCTCCTCAGTTATAGAATGCACTTTGCTTTTTTGCATATGTAACAGGTTGAAGATATGCTATAAAAGGATGTGATACAATCCTACTTGGATCTTTTCCCAAAAATTAAGAAAACACATCCTATGACTACATCATAGAGACAGACTAGAGTAAAAAGAGAAAACCGATGGCAAAATACCACAGAATGATGCGTATGCCTTGTTTGTCAGTCGCACACTGACCCGCATGCTGATACCATCCTGACAGTGAAGGAATCGAGTGGGCCCATAAGCATACCGACCTTGGCATAAATGACCCTCTGTTTGCTCATTTAACATTAGCTAAAATGCACTTACATCCTAAGATTTCCATTTCTCCATGCCTGAGCTCCAGGCTGCAACCAAAGGACAGTAACACTACAGAAAGTGAGATCACAAGAGCAGAAGTCACATTATGGGTGTGAGGGAGCTCACAGAGCACTCTTACAGGGCAGCCTTAAGCTTTCTGACCCATTCCATTCTGCCAACATTCCAGCTCTTCACTCCACTTCAAATCAATCTACCATGCAGTTTAAAACACAAATGGCAAAGTGTGCCGCTAGGGCACCTACAGTACTTTGGGAGAACAGCTTTTTCAATTGCCCGTACAAGTTTAAAGCATTTGGAAACATGACGATCCCCACAAATCCTCCCCAGAGTCTTCAGGCAGCGGGGCAACTACAGTGGAGTAATTCCTCACATTTTATTTTTCAGAAAGAGTGTTTAATTAAACTGTGTTATACACGCATTTTCCTTTTTATTGCTATACACACCTGTCTACTGGGGGTTGTGCCTCCTTTGGCTTTCAGCACGAGTTAACAGCATGAATTCATTGGGGTATGGATTCTACAAGATGCCGGATGTGTTGTATAGGAAGTTTGTGCCATGCAGAAATGATTGTGTTGCGTAGTTGCTGCAAAATGAAAAGCACTGAAGCAATGAAATCTCGGTCATGTTCCAGGAACCGTTCAGTGGCGTTTCGGACCTTGTCGCATGGTACATCATCATGCCAACCAGTAGTGTTGACACCAAACAGGGTGGCTTCCATGGACTCATATTTCTTGCTGCAAATTCTGATCCTTCCATTAGCATGATGCAAAAGGAACCTGGATTCATCTGACCACACAAGCTTTTTATACTCTTCAACTGTTCAGTTTTTATGCTCTTGTGCCCGCTTCACCGACAACATCAACATACCACAAGGTCTTCCATCGGAGTCCATTCAATACAAAATTCAATAAACAGTGCATTCTGAGATGGCATTCTGCACACCAGCGCTGAAATCGGATATGATATTTCTGATTATGGTCTTCCTGTTTGCTTGCCTAATTCTCACCATTTTCCTTTGGCACCTCTGATCCACAAGCTATTTTCGTCCACACAATTGCCAATCGCTAGTACTTTTTCTTGTTCACACCATTCTTAGTAGAGTCTTAGAAAGGTTGTGCGTGGGGGAGGGAAAAAACAACAACAACAACAGCAAAAACAACACTGCAGGACAACAACCATTTGGGAGATACTAGAAGCTGGACTTCCCACTAGCACCAACAAGCATGCCACATTTAAAGTCATTAAGGTCATTCCTTTAACCCATTGTAATGCTCAGTTGACCACTAACTGATACCAGAAATGCTAGTCTGCCTGCTTTATACCGCATGCCACACTCAAATGACGTATGACTTTTACGGATGTATAATTTGTGTGATGAGAGGAGGTGTACCTAATAAACTGGCAACTAAGTGTAAGAGGTCATTAACAAAGCATACTGCATAACTGGACCCAGGAATGTGCAACAGAATACAATATACAGTAGAACAGTTTGAACCATTGATAATAACAAAAACACAGAATATGGTGTTTTTGAAATGCCAAAGAAATTGTTTCAATATATTTCTTAAAATTGTAAAATATGGTAAATCATCATGAAAACTCAAAAGGGCTAAAATGAAAGAACACCATTACAAAACAGTGCAATAGGCAGTGCTACCTTAATGGTATCTTTCAGTACAGTGCATCATTCTGCTTTTTCACTCTGACTAACTGGAGGTCCCCCGTTGAACCACCCAGCAAGCCGATCGTGCCTATTACTCTGGGCCTTCAGAGTATGCCCAATTTAACAGACAAGCCAGTGTTTTAAAGCTGAAAAATGTTTATTACGGATTTCTGTTAGTGCTAAATACACAAAACATTAGACTATACCTGAAAAGAGACCTCCATATGTCCACCCCCACTGGGACAATTTGTTTTGAGAACTTAAGATGGGCCTGGGGTTTTGAAAATCCAGTCAAAAACAGCCGATCCTGCAGACAGGAACACAGCAGTGCTGTTCCAAAATGTTTTTACAACTCTCCAATTCATGCCATATATAATACAAAGGAACCGGCTTTCTTTTGCCTGCCTCCATACTGCAGCTCTAAAGCCGAACACCATTTTTTAACTTAAAACATGGTTTTGTGTTAAAGGCAACGATGTGGGGTCAAAGGCTAGGAGTTCAACAACAAATGAGCAACAACCACAACCACATGGTGTCTTCATATTGACTTGATCAGCACATGGCACAGTTAGGGAATATCCGAAATCACTGTCAGGGTACATGTAAATCATTTATAATAAAAAGTATTTATTTATATTTTAAATTGCTGATGTACCTAGATAGGTGGTCAGAGAAAATTCCTTGTTAGATGGACATATGGTGTGGTTTTTGTATTTCACATTTCATACTTCTGATAAATGCAGACTAGAAAAAGCACGTCGCCCAGTTAAAAAGAAGAAAAGACGAGATCACTTCCCTCTCATAAAGAACATCAGCATCTCATCCAGTCATGCTGAGGCTTTGCCCAGCTGAGGGCCTACGCAGAGTGTGTGTGGGGGGGGCAGTCTGCATGTGGTATGAGGTGGAGATTCGAAGTGGTGACGGCTCAGGCAGCAGCCCAGAAAGCATGCAAAATGCTGGAAAATGAGACAACAGCTGGAAAAATCTAATGCTTGACATAACAGTCTCTGGCACTGAAAAAACAAGACTTGTAACAAGAAATTGCTCTAAGCCTTCCAACAAGCTGATAGGTTGCTGTGATGCTGAAGCACACGTAACTGAAATACCTGGATGGACGGATAGAGACAGAGTAAAACAAGCTTACATTCAAACACCCTACAATAGATAGTAGGTACAAACCAAGGTAACTCTAATCCACAAAAAAAATTCCACAATTCTGGTACCACTTGACTCCATTATATTTTTAACTACTTATATAAAGTTTTAAGCCATAAGCTGCACAAAGGTAGAAGCCCGGTGCCTTTTAGTCCTCTCACATATAATGGTTCTCACAAAAAAAAAAAAAGGCTCAGTGTTGCACCTTGTACGCAGCCCTGTTATACAACAGCCATTGCACAACGGCACATTACGCAAGAGCATGACATTTCTGCGGCAACACAATAGCTCCTCCGACTGGGGACTGAAAGGCTAAGGGCGATGAGCTTATGATGAATCTTCTGTGTGTTGCGCTTCCCAAGTTCCCTCATCTCGGCTAAGGGCTGAAGCCCATTTCTCTCCAATAAAGATGGCCTCAATAAAGGAAAAGCAGACTTTTCACTTTAAAAAGCACTCTGCTTATATAATGCTTTGTAGTTTCCATTTCTTAATGATCAGTGCCTTCTTTCAAGTATATGACTTGAGGGAAAAAAATAGGGTACAGCAGAGGAAAAAAAAAAGTGAAAGCTTTCATATTTCACAGTAGCGCTAAATAGAGCTCAAACATGTGGTCTTATACAATAGGATGCCTGCTTGTTTTTGTTCTTCTTGCTTTCATTTTGTAATTATATTTACACTTACTTGACCTTGTTTGAACTGCATTGCAAGATCTTTCCTGCAAGGGGTTATGAAAATGATATCCAGGTTTCACATTACGCACTTTCGTCACGTTTGAAACTTGTACCAACCATAAGTCAAAATATTTGCACAACTACTGAGCTACAAGGTTGGCGCAAATGGCATAGTGACTACTTCTATTTAATTGGGTCAGTTCATCTGGCACCTTCCAGTGCCGCAACACATCCAGATTACCTTGGCTGTACTCTTATGGTTCCCAGGCAGCAACATTCCCAAATGTATTTTTAAGGATAATAGGCTCCTAAAAGTGCTATGCTGCTACTATATTTACTTTGACGTTGACTTTATTGCCTTATTAAATTATTGCATACAGATAAAAAACATTTTAAATCTTCAGTCTCCAAGACTGTATCCTGCATCAGGTCGTGGATCGCCAATTTGAAATCCGTAGAAACGATACAGCAGTAACAGCCACGTGGTCTGACATTATTTCGGCATAAACCGAATTAGGCGGTAACAATATTCTGAGAGCTGGATGCTTCACCTCTTTGTTTTCACCTCTGGCAACACAATGGAGACCAGACAAAAACTACAATTATTTCACCATCTTTGGGGTCTCGTGATTAAGAACAATAGTCTGTACAAATGATATTTTAATACCATTTTTATTGATGCGGAAACTCAAAGCTTAAGTTCTTTATTGGGCTGTGTATCTTGTTACACTACATACCCAGCAACCTTCCACTAAAGAGTCAGGGAGAGAAATGTTTTTAAACTGTCCAGCTTTGCCCTGGCATTCTTCTCTTTTCGAAATCTTACTGGAAAGCACTTTGTAATGACATAGTTGCAGAAATGCGCTATATTAGAGAAATGAGACCTGCAAACTAAAGTGAAGTGACTGCTGAAGTTACGCAGTACTTGGGAATGTGGACAGCTTTCAGAGGGAAAAGTCTGCTGGCAGGAGAAGCGCGGAATCACACCTAACCCTGCTTCCAATAAAACAACTTCTAGAAAGAGCTTCAGATGAAAGCAAGTGAAAAGTTCTAAGTTATATTACATTTTGATGGTAAGCGTAACACAGGAAATTATACATATCTAAACACTGTACCGTCTCTGGAACATTGATAAATTCTGACTTTGCACAAGTAAACTGCTGTTTCATAGATTTGTACTTTTTTATATAAGAAGAAGTGCTATATGATCAGTACAAAGCATAAAGTGCATTTACACTTTATTAAAAACCAACAACAACAGAGGAGGTCAGACAAGGGTGTCACAGACTTCTTTAAAAAAAAAAAAAAAAAAAAAAAAGACCATTATAAAAAGGTGCAAATAGTGATCTGAATAGAATCAAACTGCCTCTGGAATTATACATGAATCAAAAAAAAAAAAAAAAAAAAAAACCTTTAATCCTACAATATTTAAAGGCAGGACCTCGCTATTTTACATAGCTAAACTGTTGCGCAAAAAAAAAAAAAAAAAAAAAAAAAGAAAATCTGTGCGAGAAAAGGTTTGGGTGCACAGATTGTACAGCACATTATGTGACACACACGCGGAATATAAACCTACAATTGCAGATGAAACCTTTGAATTCCCCAAAACACTTTTATTTCTGAACATAAATTACCACTATCTGGACTTTAGCGTTGACTGGTCTCTGAGCTCTCAGGATAGCAGTAACAGACACCTGGGGGGAGGAGGAGGGAATGACGGTGGACTGTATGTCCCATTCCACACTGCTACAGTATCATTAACATTTACATCATTTACAGCTTTCACACACACAGAGCCAGGTAGGACAACCTGCCTGACAAAACAGAACACCTAAACATCTGGTCTTTTTAAAAACATCTGGAACTAGACTAACTTGTCGTTTTTGTTCGGAAGTCCAAAAAACAGCTGCACATACAGTATCTTCATGACAGTCTTTTATACACGCTATGATTCAGCTGAGTCAAAATAAAGAACAAGCAGATATTTATTAACAGGATTTATTTTCAAACATGTAAGTCTCACAAAAGTTACATTTTTGTATCCAACTACAAATGAAATACAACCTTATTTAAAAATTTTAATGCATTACCTTGCACTTTGTAGAGCAACATTTCAACATCTATATACATATATAAAAATATACTTTACATACTAAAATTGTGCGATTAAAGCTGATTCAGTCCTGAAGTGACAGTTTTAAATATTTTGTGTTAAATTATTAAGTTGGCTTTACATTTTGTAAATCACTTTCATTTTATTTGTGTAGTTGACCTCTTAGCATGAAAGAGAACTGCCACAAGGGCCTTTAACATTAAGATTATTTTCAAATTGATGTGCTTGTTTGCATCAAAAAGTTTAAAGCATTATTAGGAACCGTATGAGACTTCAGCGGAGTACCAGAGTAAATGACATACCATGGGAAAGACGATGAAGCCAGTAGTATCCTAGGTCCACGCCCAGGAAGGCCAGCCACCAGGTCCAGGGAGAATCCCATGGTAGCTCCATTAGCCGGTAGTTGTTCCAGACATAGACATAGCAGGTCAATTCTAAGCTCCGTTGAAAGAGACTAAAAAGAAAAATGAAAGTAATAATAATATATATATATATTTTTAATTAATATTTTTCACTGATCATGAATCTTATTTTATTATTCCCATGGCTTTAAAAGGTATGGTAGCCATCCGCAGAAGGTATATTTCATTCCATAAAGTGTTGTGAAACTGGCAGCAGAAGTGATAGCATTGAAACAGCTGGGAAGGGACTTGTACCCTACAGGCACATCTAAGCTCATTAGCTTCAAAGAAATTATAAGGAACCAAAAATAGTAATTGTTTCAAAAAAAAAAAAAAAAAAAAACCTCTAAGAGTCATCTGGTGCCAGAGATTAACAACTACAGTTCTTTTACAAATATTTTTTAAATACACAAGTAACAGTGTCTGAAACGGAACCCTTCTGTGAAAACTGTATAGCTCCAGGTCCCAAAAAACAAGAAAAAATAAATTTAATAAAGTTGGCACCCACAATACAGATAGCTGCAGCTGATATAATAAATAAACATAAAAACTTTTCAGAAACAGCTAAATGAAAAATGTGCCACAGTCTCAAATATCTACAAAACACATATGCAGCCTTGGTTTTCAATATCTTGACATTTTTTCTTGGAATATTTCCTAGTCTAGCACTAGAATGATAAACAAATGCAGTCCACACTTGCCGCAGAGTTTCTCCTTTAGCTCTGCATTTAAATCACTGGCCGACTTAAGCACGGCTGTCAACTAGGAGAACGTCCTCCGTACTGGACTGCGACTACTCATCCCTGACTGCTGTGATCAGTGTTCCAGCCACATTGTGCAGCCTACAGTAATTCAGAGTTTCCCTTATCGGTGCAACAGATGTTCGAGTGGCACGCAGTAACTGCGACTGCACACCTCAAGGTTCATACTGTTACACAGCTCACTACATGGCCTATAGCGTGTACAAGTTCTTTGTGCCGTGATGCTGTTACTGACTGCTTAAGCACTTACCTGAAGAGTCTGGACATTATTCCAGCAGAAAGGGAGGTGATCCCATCATTGATCCGGATAACTGAGCTTCCAGTCTTGAACCAGCCAATGAGCAACTCCAATAGAATCAGCACCAAGAAGAATGGAGTAGCCTATTCAAAGCAGGCAACAGAGTAAAATTAAAAAACCATCAATCGGGGGGAATGGGAACACTTCCCACTGCCATTTTTCAAGGCAAGACTTAGATTCACTATAACATACATGGTAGCCACAACTGTTTGACTTGGAATAAATGCGAGATTAAATATAAATGGGTTCTTTCAGGTCCTGTGATGTATGGAGGTGCCCTTGACGTTCTAAATGGGAAGAAACACAGCAAAGTTACATATCATTTCTCCCAGGGGATTCAATCCCACTTCTGGGGAAGAAAATGACTGCTGTGGTCAAGCTTCAAAACTGAAAATAAAACTTTAAATTTAAACTGGCAGTGTGTGGCACTACTTAAATTTTATATCTTACCTACCTGTGAGCGTTGGATGGATTCCAAATAAATACCTACATCTGAGATTATTCTGCTTGTTTCTCAAACTGTATTTTTCCTCTGTTTAAATGCCTTTGCACATTTTGAAGGCTGTGGTGTATTTGTAGTCCAAAGGTTCAGTTACACAAGCTTTATTCATTCATACATTACCAATTAGAACTTTTTCAACACTTCATTGCGGTGGTCCAGATCCTGTCCCAGAAGCATAGGGTGTAGGACAGGCTGCACTACGGACAGGGTGCCAGTCCATCACAGGACAACAAAAGTTATATTTTAAAGCAAATACATGTAACAAAAATAAGCGACATTTTTTCAGCATTGTCTCAACTATAACATTTGTGTAGGGCTTTTGAATTCCTTCCGCACAGTACAGTCAGACACAGTGAAGGAGTCAACACAAAGGAACAATGATGAAAATGGTCTGGAGCCTTGATACTTATGACAACAGCACCAACTTGTGTACAAAAACATCCAAAAATAAACAAAGAATTAAAACAAGCGCACATAGAGTATAAATTTCTACCTAAAAAAAAAAAAAAAAACATACTTAATATTAATATTACACACTTTTTCTGGCTTGTTTTGCAGCTTTCGATTACGATGATTCCCAGTACCTACATTATTGTCAATAAATTGGCTTTTCAAAAAACAAAAAAAAAAAACCCTTTCCACCCAAAAGTGCACTTTTTGTTTACAGCTTTTAAAAATTTTTATTGCAGATAATTCCTCTCAAATTATAGTTATACAGAACTTTTCCCAGCATTTTGTTGTAGTTTTCTCCTCCAAACAAAGAGACAAAAGAAAACACGTATTACTGCAGCAGCAACATACTTTGGCTGGTGGAGACTGTCAACAGGCTCTTAAATGGCTTTATAAAAAGCTCCATTTTCTGGACCCAGATCTTCCTGAGCAAATGACAACATTTGTACAGCAGATGTTTGCGTTTTCCTCTGTAGCGGGATTTTTAACAGGTTGAGGGAGGTTGCTGCAAATGACAGCTTTGGTCAGCAGAAGCACGGCTGACTTTTTGCACAGATTCGGTCGCTTTGTCGCAGCCATCTTCTCAGCAGAGACGTGGCAGCAGCGCAAAAGGATATTAAAAGTTCATAAATGCCTTTAACTGATGGACGAGTTACGGCCATGCGCCGAAGACGAAACACACACACGCCATGTTATCCCTTTTGAAAGGATACAGCAGGGCACAAACGCTCGAAATATCGATTTTGAACATTAGCAAACCACTACTTGCTTGACTGAAAGAAATTCCGAAAAAGGGATGCCAGTGCAAATATTAAAGGAAGCCATTTCATTGTGAGCAATGCAATCCATGCGTTGAACTTGAGCTGCAATGAAAGGAAGACACTAAACAGGCTGCACTTCATTTAATGTTCTTTTCTCACGTGTTTATGGCAGCCTGTTAAACTGTGAGCTGTTTATTTTAAATAACAAACATGTGTTGAAATGCAGTAGTGGGAGCCAAATTCTGCAAATACGCCAGTGTTAGAGTGACCTCAATATTTAAGCAGAAGGACACGCGGAATTTTAACTGTGGCCGTGAAGCTATTGATACGTTGCGCCTTGTAAAACGAGATTTACTCCAAATATGCGTCTTGTGTGTGAAATTGTATTTTTTGGCATGTCGCGTTTGCCAACAGCTTTCAAGTCTTTGAGTTTGCCTGAGAACGTCAAGGACGAAGCCGGCCGTGTTCCTTACGACCATTCATTCGAGTTCTCAGTTCAGTTCGGGTACCGTCGACAGCCCCAATTTTGGAGTTATTATTATTATTATTATTTTTATTATTAATAAAACTTCAACAGCGTTTCATGTTTTGTGAGAAAACGAAGCCCGGTCGGCCGCCATTAGCGCCATTAACAAGTAGTGACGCCGGAAGTCCCGCGCAGAGTAAAGTTCTGGAAAGTTCCCGCTGAAGTGCCTCTGCGCTGCTCCACGACGGTTTAACAATGGGGTCGCAACAGCCGACTCGATAAAACCATTATTTGGCGACAGTTTAAACACAGCTCGCGTTGCGCTAGCGCTATTTTTGCAACGCACGGTTCGTCAGCGCGGTACTAAGATCCCAGTTTCCGCGCCGTGGTAATGGAACCGCGATTTCCGCCATGAGCTGCTCCCAAGTCGAGTGCAGCGGCCGGGCCAATTCAAGTGCGTGCCTGTTTTCGGCGTCGGCTGTGCACAGGTTAATGCTTCTCACACGAAAAACGTTGTCGTGACGGGTGAAACTCTGCCTTGTTTGTGTAGGCGGCGGGGAGCCTCGGCGGCAGCAGCCTCACCTTCTCCACGTACTCGGGAACGTCCTCCTGGCGCTCGAACGACGTCTCGTTGGGACCGACGAGGTAGAACATCATCCGGAAGCCCTGATCCACGGGCAGCGCTTGAGCCTCCGGGCGCGCCATCGTCCGCAGCTTCGAGAAGCACGACGCACCGTGGTGCGGGCAGACTTTATCCCCGGCGTGCGCGCTTATTGTTTGACTTGGGGGTCAAAGATACCCAGATAAGATGTGCTTCGCCGTGACCTTTACTCATACTTACTCACTATTATTATTAAATGCTGACTTCCATAAAAATATATTTGTCATTTGAAAGCGCTTCCACTTTCAAATGCTAGCTTTGGAAACGGTTCATCTCCAGTCGAAAGTAGCGCATTTCTGCTACAGTCTGCCGTCTCTTATAAATTGAGTCTGAGTATTAGGTGGGGGCTATTCTGGTACTTGCAAAAATGTAAACATTTTGAGTAAAACAGTGCTGGTTTTTCAGGCCTGCAGTCTGGCTGCCAACCGTGAGACCTGGAGTGCTTGGCCTGCAGTGAGTATATGTCTCATGGTTAAAATTAGATGTACAGTAATAACCATTAAAGATTACAGTTTCAATTACATGTTATTAAATACTGTTATTTTTAAACTGGGTATTGTGTGCTTATGTGCCCTGAAGGGACTGGAAATGCCCGTTTTCTCTGTGTAATGCAGTGCAGATCTACAACATAAAACCAGTATAGTAACTTTCATAGCACATGCTTAATGTCTTGCACACAATCCATGTTTACAAATATTTAGGTATTTTTGCCAAAACAGAAAATCTGTGTCACTGGCATTCCCCAGTATCTGCAAAGTTGAGAAATTTAATACTGGAAAGAGATTTTTTTTTTTTATTATTGTAAAGGTTTTGTTTTCAATTTTGATTTTTTTTTTTTTTTTTTTTTTAATTTGGTGAAAACCTTTCTAAGGATATTGCTGTATCACAGATTAGTCTTGGTCATTTGGTAGGCTAATAGTTAAAGTCATAGTAAGACAGCTGTATGTAGTTGCAGTATTTCGTATGTTACAGGTCTGTACTAGCTGGGACGGTTCACCTGGTTTCCAGGTGTGGTTCAGTGTACATTACTATCAGTGCTTATGCAAGATCATACCAAACCTTTTTTTTTTTTCTTTTTCTTTTTCTGGGAGGCCACAGTGGCAATGAGATGCAGTGTGGAAAAGCATTTAGTTTTCTTTGTTGATTTTGGCCTGGCACCTTGTTACAATAATATTGCCTTTCCCACAAAAGGAAAAGCGTCTCTTTAATGTATCAAGGTACAGCCATCTTAGCAGATCAAAAGACTCCAAGTTGAAAACATTGCCCAAAATTATTCAAAAACGGTAAGGCCCTGAGCACAATTTTTGCATTTACATTTACGTAGGGTCATTCAGTAGAATAGGTCAAAGTTGTTTCGACGCATGACTATAAAGGAGGAGCAGATTTTACTTTTACGCTATTGTGTGTTTTTTCAAAAAACTAAAGCAAGAAAATAAAACTCAACATACTGTGTTCTCGTGAATTACTACATTAGAGCTAGCAGTTACTTGGAAGCCACCGTCTTATAGTAGCTAAATATGGATGTTCACTTTTAGTAGTCAGCATTAATAATGAAAGGTAACCCACAGGTTTTGGAAAATCTTTTGAAACAATTCTATGTAAATGTCAAGAAATATATAGGACACTTTTTTATGAATCTTGTTAGCTGGATTTGCTACTGATGAAGTGGTAGCCTTTATTCCTGTGCAGTAGTCAGTAATAAAGGAGATTTTGACCACAACTCGGAATTAATCCACTTTGATAAAGTTGCTGTCAGTGTTTAAGCTGAACTTGGAAACCACAAAGTGAACCTATGCGTGAACCAATTATGAAATATGGAAGTTGAATTGAATCTTCAGCTTCAAACTTATTGGAACAAGTTGTAAAACGAAAGTTGCCAAAATTCGTTCACGTGAATTAGAATGCATACTCACACTGTAATAACACAACATTCCCCCTCAACGTTGTTTAAAACCTTTTTCCAATAAAGTCTAATCCATATGAGCTGTGTTTTGACAGATGTCATGGCTGCGCCTTCAGGACAAAATGCATTTTTTTGAATATAGAAGTCTCCTGTTCACATGGTTAATTCATGTAATCTCCATTCAGAGCCTGAGCACTTTCTGCATGTAACATCTATATGGCTATGTGGCAAAAATCATGAATCCAAGCAAAGGCTTCGTAAAGAACGTGTAAAACATGAAGCAATGTATAGCTTTATTTAGCTAATAAGCACTGAATAAGAAACGTATTAGCATAAATTTCTTTAGTTTCACGTCTGGCATATTTGGAAAACTAGTGTTACTTAAGGATTAAAAACAGTTGTCAACTAAGCAATGTATAAGCAAAGTTTATTGTGTTATATTGTAGATAGGAAGTTAGAATGAATGAAGATAGCTATTTACAGAATTTGTGTATATACATATATATGCTGAGCAAAATATTTATTAGGTTCTCTGGCACATTTGATTTGATCATAATTCGATTTCATCGTAACTTTCAGAACATACAGTAGAAACCAATACAGGCAAGTAATCAACAGTGCAAAAACTTAATACACTCCTTCTCATTTTCATTAAAGGACGTACAGTATGGAATGTTCATAATATATAGGCCAAATCAGAACTTTTTTTACTGTTTGTAAAAATCATATTGAAAATCCTTATGTGGACATTGGATCTGAAGAAGTATTTGTGGTGTAGTCCATTGAATTACCGGAGATGCTTGAAATGATTTTGTCTTGATTGTAGTTTCCTGAAAGTTAAATTAAAAATCTTTGTGAAATGACAGCTTTTAAATCCCCACAGATCTCTTTCCTTTGTGCATTTCTGCAAGTATCTCCTTGTTGTTTTGGCTTTAGTTGCGTTGTCAGAAATGCTGTCCTACAGAAGACGTGATTTTCCTGAGTGGAGGTGGGGCCAGCGGGTGCGGTCTTCTGTGTATCACAAGTGAGCATGTTCAGAGCTCTGATCGCTGTCGTGACTGTCCTCGTTGACAAGGGAGTCCGCTGAATGACGCAGTCCGGCGATGCCGGAGAACTCTGAAGGCAGCAGCGTGCCCTTTTTCACGTTGACCAGTTCTTTTTCTCGAGCTACCGCTCCCTGCTGTCCCCCTTTAACACGCTTCCATTTCATGCGTCTGTTCTGAAACCAAACTTTCACCTGTGAAGAAACCATATCATCAGTTCATGATACAGGGCAAAGAATACAAGTAGATCTTGAAAGTGAGAGTCATAAAATGTAGGAGCCATAAAATACATAAGCTAGAACCACAAGGCTCATCTGTTAGTTGCTAATGATTGTTTCAATTTATATTAAAAAATGTTGCATATTTCTGTTTGTTTTTCAAAATGCTTTAAGCATTTTATACTTAGAAAAACCAGAAACATGGGATAGAAGCAGTTTTTTTTTTTTTTTTTGTTTAGCTTAAGTGCCAGCAGCAGAGACAACATTTTTAAATTTGACGAGTAGTAGCTGATAGGAGAAGCTTTCAACACTCTTACTGAGTACTTTCAGGGTTACCAAGTATCCTCACAAGGCTTGCGGTTCAGTATATAGTCATGATTTGAAAATGGTAAGTCTTGCCTTTTTTCTGAAGGCAGTGGAGCACTATAGGGCCTAGTTGATTGTAATCTTTGCCTTAAGTGGCTATTTCTATATTGGCAATAATGTGCTGATGCATCGGTCACATCTGCTCCTAGACATCAATCTCTTTCTGGTTTCCCTTACTCAACAAGTTGGCCAGTATTTGTGTCTCTCAGAGTGATGATTAAGCTGTTGCCTAAAACGGCCGGGCCAGCAGGCCCAGCTCCTCTGTCCAAGGGAGCGGGCTCCAAGGGGGGCACTGATCTCCAGGTGGATCTTATTTTGAGTGTCTTCACACCTAGGCCAACTCTGTCATGGTGGGGGATGACAGGGGAATGTTTACAGCGCAAACGTTTGCGTTGGGTTTTGGCAACACTTTTTGCACAGCAGACTGCATTGAATTCTTATGTGACAGATTGGAAGTCAAGATGTTTCTCCAGGAAAAAAAATAAATAGTCCAGTGAATGGAAAAAAGCTCTTGTTGCTTGTAACTGCTGATGCATGATTGTAAAAACTTCACACTTGCTCAGGCTTTTAGGTGTAGGATCCCATTTGCCAGGAGCATTGGTACTAGTAGAGGTAAGAGTGAGGTGGTGAAGTTTTAGGTTGAGGCTGAAATAAAATTTTGTGTGAAATATTAAAAACATGTACCATCTCCGTAACCCTTGCCACAGTGGAGCAGATGGTGTATTTTTTAGGTGTATTATGAAAATAACATGTATTACATATTTAAGATGTCATGAATATATATTGTATAAAGTATTAAGTGTTGTCCTCATGACCACTGCTGCAGTTGTTAGTGTTTTTAGGGTCCATGTCTGTTTTTCTATATTTCTGTAGTTTACTTTTTATTAGATGTTTGTAGTGCAGAAAAGAACTGTGTCCTTGCTAAATGTGTATTGATAAGTATCATATCAACTCATGATGTACATGAAATTATAGTTACCTGCAATTTTATTCCCAATTTTGGTGCTTGAAAGGTAGACTACGTGGTCATAATTGTTACAGAGTAATAAATTAATGAAACTGTTCAGTTATTTTTGGATTGCTTTGCATTTTACTGAGCTGTAGATTTTTTTTTAACTTACTGTACAGAACAATGAAAAATTCAACAGTATCATATACTGTTATATCTGAAGGAAAAAAAACTCGAGGACAAATAAAAAGCAGAGCAAAAGTGTGTTTGCCAAAGTGAATATAAAAACAGAAATGAACAGAAATTCAGTTAGTGGAGACCTTGGGCAAATACAGGGAATTTGGGTTCTCAAAAGGGCCCTTGAGAATGTAAGCATCATGTGCTGTCAGACGTGTGATTTTTCATCCTTTTTTAAAACACGTTAGAGATGATGAGCGATAAGCAGGAGCTTGCCAGGAATTCTGTGAAATATGCCACACTCCCTCTGTGCTTTGGACCCGTTACCACGGTAGTGGCCGGTGACCAGGAAGCTCGACATTAGTCTGAATGAGGGACTCACTTGTTACGACTTGTTATATGGAATTAGTCCTCCCACGTGACGGTTAGTCTTTGCTGTAAATGACAGCTTTAAGGAGATGGTCCTGCAATTTGGGACAAATATTCTTGCAAAATAAAAGGAAATGTGACGGGATTTAATTTCTTCCAGATGAAATGTTGTAGGTCCGTTTCACGGATGGGCAAGATTTGCACACCGTTTTCCCCTGAGTTGTTGATAGGCCTGGTATCAGTGTACCGTACAATCTTTTGACTTTGAATGAACGTTGTGGAAGTTAAATCAGCTTTAGAGATCATATAAAATCTGTCAGATTTGATCCAATAGCTGCTTTTACTGTACTCATCTCCTTTTAGCCATAATTATATGTGCAAGTTTAAGATATTAATATTTCTCAGTGTTTTATGTTCAAACATGTTATAACACTAATCTAGTTGAGCTTTGAATATTTTCACAAATTCTCTTTTATTTTTATACATATAATTGTTAGTTACATGCTACAGCTGATTCAAAATTCATATTAATGAATTAGAGTAAATTCTTGTTATGTAACAATGTTTCTATGTAGCCTTGAAATGTTTCTGAATATGGAAATATACTGTTTGAAAATTGCCCAAAGATCTTGTTATAAAAATCAGCTAGAAAGGTTTGTGAGGCCATTTTTCATATGGCGGGATTTTTTTTTTTTTTTTAATTCTAAAACACTTTTCAGGGTTAAGAAATATTTTGGACAAGTTTTTTTTCCTTTGTAACTAGTGTTTTCAAATAAAGTTCGTAAATAATTTGCCACTTTATAATTTTATTTAAACTAACTTTGGTTGAAAACGACATGGTTTTCAGCAACACTAAAGCAACTTAATTGTAAATATGCTCTGATTCGGAAGGCATATGTTTCAGCATAAAATGTAGTGTCTTGAGATACATTTGCCATGTGACAGCTTATAACACACAGCATGCAGAGGGGCTCATTTTTAAATGCAGGGAGAAGGGAGGAAGTGGCTTGCTAGACAGCGCTTCCTGTGCCTGTCTCCATTACTTGCCTATTACCTTTCTGAAGGAGTACTGTGAACATCTGGAATATGACATTACCCCTTCAACACACACAGCTGAGGCAGAGCACTACAGAGGCTGCTGGGAAAAATGTGTGTTACTGTGCTGTTATTGTATAAGTTTTTGTAACTTCACTGAGTTTTGTTTGCCTCCGCAGATGTTTTTGCCGCATAGTCGGCACAATGCGATCGCAGCCGGCCGTCAAAATGTTACTTTCGTGGCCGCGTTATTACGTTTAACCGAATGAACAATTCCTTAAATGTGTTTTAGCAAGGAAGTGGAATAGCAGACGTACTTGTCTTTCTGTGAGGTCCAGATTTACGGCGATTTCGTAGCGCCTCAGCCGTGTCAGGTAGTTGTGATGCGCAAACTCGGCCTCGAGCTCTCGAATCTGCTCCTTGGTGAACGCAGTCCTCTCCTTCCTGGGCTTGCTGCTTACATCAGACTTATAATTCCCATCCTGGGAATCTGAAAATGAGAAACAGAACATTTTCCAGCCATCGCAAAGAAAAACGAGAAGGTGGGGAAAAATGCTGAGAAAAGCTGCGATAAACAACAGGTGCACAGCTGAGACACAAACAGAAGTTAAGCAGGAAAGGTATCGGTTAAGTAAAACAATTAGGATTGTCAGTCACCTTTTATTGTAGACCTGTTGTTTGTGCGTCTTTTAAGTGACCAAACTGGGCCCGCAAGTGTCTGTTCTTGTGCCTGGATCTGGCAGCTGCGCTCACACAATAGGCCGGCTGCCGCACTTTCCAGCATAGAGCCAATTTGTCTTTCTCTTAATGGAATCAGCTGCTCTTATAATTTTAATGTGGAACAAAACGGCTTTGCAGGATGTATAAAAATATGTTTCCTTTGTTTATTTACCTCAGGATTTTATAGTGTGTCTCCTCTTTATGAGGCTGAGCTGCCAGTTCACAGTCTGCCGTACTGTTTTTATAGAGTAGCTTGCTATTCACCCCCCAACACCCCGCCCTTTAATTTTTGAATACTGTAATGTGTAAATGAATTGGCTTTGGTTCTAGTAAGTGAGAATGTAGGCCTTGCCAAATGGCAAGTTAACAGCCCCTAACCGATGAAAAAAGAGATTATGGATATGTTTTGAAATGATTTATTTTATGTACATTCAAATCCATTTCTTTTATTAACTAGAGAAGAAAGCTTTGCCTTTTTGTGAGGACAATCTTCGGTCTGTTTTAGGGTGTTAAAGGGTTATTTTATTTTCTGTTGTTTACAGCTGAAAAAAATTGGTGCGTTGCACCAGTATAAATGTATAAAACCCATTTCCCCAAAGCAAAATGAAAAAGAAAATTTATTAAAGTTGCTACGAGGAAAAAATATACAGAAGTAAACTGGACCTATTTGTCCAGGAACACAAGATCGCATCACAAAATTCTATTTTGCTGAAGCCCGCCGGCTTTGCTTGACTTAGCTGATCATCGGAACAGCATTACTAGAAACAGAAATAAAATCGGCGCACGTTAGCAAAGCTGTAATTTTAAAAGTTTTTTTTGTTGTTGTTTTCAGTTATCATTTTCTTTTTATATCCATTTCAAAATCAGGTTGCTCTTTCGGAGCGCTGGAAGTACTCCAGTGTAAAAGTGGACAATTAAGACCGATCTGAGGCATAACCGTTCCAATACAAACTACAACAATTCTTTGCGATCTGACAGAGAAGAGGAATTGTGCTTTACTGGAGTATCATAAAAAAACAAAGTAGCGCGTGTTGCACATAAAGGTATAATTTTGAAGTATATTTTGAGAAGCTGTTTCTAATTCACAGCCCATTGCGAATGCCCCTCGGTTATTGACCTTCTTTCGTCTTTCTTCACTTTAAAGAAGGAAGCCAAGTTCAATCTGGCTCAGTTTCGACGTGATTAAAATGAGCCAATAATTGTATTTACTCTCTAGTAAACACTGGCATTGTTTAAGAATAAAGAATAACATAGCCTGGTGCTTGAAGCCAAAGCAACTGGGAAGATAAAACAGTCCAGAGTTTTATGACGCAGCCACGAGACCACAGCAATTAGGTCTCTGGTGTGACTTTCATCCCTCCGCAGAAAGGGTGGAACGCAGGAAAAACAGTGCACTTCCACAGGGTCACTCAGGTCTCATGCATGAACACTTGTGTTGATTTAGTCGGTATGACGCCCTCTGAAATGACTCTTAATAGTCAGAAATCAGATATACTAATAAGTCTGAAATTATCTTTACCTGGTCTTAATGTACTGACCCAGAGCAGTGAAATATTGAAAACCCTTCTTTGACTTAAAAAAGGTCTCCTCTTGTTTTTTTTAACTTCGAGATCATTAAGATTAGTCAAATTTGGGTGAAAAGGGAGATGCTTATTATTGGTGACATAATTGTAATATGTGGGTGTATCTGGATTAAATTTGGAGGACATTAGGCCTGCCAGTTTCCTCATGTAACCGGATCCAACAGGAGTCGAGCGCTGTCACGATTTTGACAGAACTTCTGCGGAAGAGAATCTGGAAAACACACACCAGTCAAGAGAAGTGGCCTACTAAGGTTTATTGCAAAGAATGCCAGAGAACGTAGGATTTTAACACCTTTTATGTTGTTCCTGTACTAAAGTTAGTCGGGCGCGATGGATTGTCCTCATGCATGCATAAAACAAAGTGTGTTAAAGTCATCAGTGACCTGCAGCACCTTTCTCACCACAGGGAAGGTGGTCCAGGTTCAGCTAATTGCACCCACCACTCACTTTGCTTAAACCCTTTCTGTCCAGAACGTAACAATAAACAGGTTTCACAATATTTACGAAAAGTCCTCACTTTTGGTGACGCTCAACTCTCTTGGTGGCAGGGAGAAGTCAGACCTTCACAAATACATTCTTAAAAATCCATGATGGTCGTGTTTTCAGCTGTACACGGATGACAAAATCGGCGAGTTTTAGGATATTGGGACTGCTGGTTATACCCGCCAGTTAATCATATTTGATAATAAGAAGGATTATTGAGAGCATGAAGAGAATATAAAAAAATAATCATAATGAGCGTGCAACAGCAGTCGTAACTAGAGAGCAAAAGTCAGGAGTTCGAGCCTTATATTGCACATTAGTTGCACGCACAGGAATACAAAAAATACCTGCATTAAAATTTGGACAGGAGTTATTTTTAGCCTTAAAAGTTCATTTACTATAAATGTTTTTATTTTTTAAAACCATGTAAGCAACAGATTTGATGCAGGTTTTTTTAATACATGAATCCACGTGAGTTGGTAGAGAGATTAAATGGAGCTGAAATGGTGATTCAAACTAATCAAAATGTTCTGATAGCTTTGCTGTTTTATTGCAGGGCTAAAGTGCAGTCCGTCAATTTGAAGAATTTCCTTTCTATTTTAACAAGTGGTGTGCAGATTTTTCTCTTGTTACGCTGAACTCAGCACTTACGGCACTTGTGAATGAAGCGAATAATACGGGGGTCTTTCGGCGAGCTCCTCGGCCTTGCGCTTATTTCCATACAGCAAGAATTAGAACTAGTAGTGGAGCGAAATATGAGAATGCAATACTAATTTCTGCTCCGATTTGTGCCGCACGAATAGAATTAGGTGTGAAGATCGAGGATTGGGAATGTGAATGATTTCTGTGACGTAAATTTGTGAGCTGCTTTGCTTTGGCTCTTCTCACTTCTCTGTACCATATAATGAATTGTAAGTGCTGTAAGAGTTATTTAAAAGTTAGCTTTAATGTAAATGATGTATATCACAATATGGATTGTTAGCACTTAGCGATTTATTGAAAACTCAGAAATGCTATCTAAAATTAACATTTCCTATTTCCAAGGGATGATTACATGTCAACATATTGATCGGATTAAAAGTATAGTTTGTGCTTTTAAAAATGCTCACTTGAGATCTGGTATCCGTAATTGTAAATAAAATGAACCAAAAATGTGTAAGTTACTTAAACCACTGTGGTCTTAAAAAAAGAGCAGACTTTTAAACATAAATCTCAGATTGCAATAGGAAACGAATAAAATGCTCAAGTAGAGCCCTTGAGTGAAGCAAAGCGTTGCTGTTAATTACAGTCGGAAATATCAGTCAGCATCCACCGCTTTTCAAATGCGTGTTACACGGTTAAGGTAGGAAGAGGCCATTCAGATGGACAGGGTCTGGGGGAGGCACGCGCATTCCCATACGCACCGTGGACACAACTTTCATCCACCTCTCATCCATGATATCTCTGGCCACTGAACAATGGGCTTCAGGTGCTTCACAAAAATCCCAAATTAACAATGTTTTAAAAACTTGCTCGATATTTTCATAGATCGGTTTGTTGGTTCCATCGCCAATGTGGAAAATAGCCTACAGTTTTGGTAAAGTATATATTCTGTTTCCCAGTAAAGTTAAGGCATTACATTGTAGTTAGTATAGGTAAGATGTGTATAACTATGAGGAATTCAGATTTTACTGCAGCTGGGAGCAAGTGCTTTTTGATTGTTGGTCAGTACCGTAAACTGCTCACAACTTTAAATATTACGCCGACTTGTCAACTTTTCCACAATTCATTATGTTGCCTTAGTGTTTATTTTACATTAAACATTAAAAAGTCAAACTCTTACGCGAGTAGAAACTTGAGCTTTTTTACGCATCCAGTAATTTGTTAAGTTGCATTTCCTTGACATTTTTCTCAAAATTTATCGAGGCTAATTTTAGTATTTTTTATCATTACATCTTTGCTTTAAATAATGAAAATACGAACGAAATATTTTAATGTTTCGTGTAAAGGAAGTAAAAAAATAAGGAGGCAAAAACAGGCAATAATTTATACTTTGTGAATAAATAGTATAATAGGGTAATTTGGCCCTGTCTCTTTCTCTTATTCACTGTCATTACCTTGTCTGCGTATTTATCACCACGTCTGTCATATTGGGTTAAAAAAAAAAAAATCATATTACTGTTGCATCAGACTGGATTTAAACTGAACTGCTAACGTCACTGAAAAAGTAAGAAGGAAGCATTATTATGTATCATTTATTTGGCTCAACTTTTGTCTCGTGACTCACAATGTCATACGATTAACTGTATCACGATTGACCTTTTTATACAGCAGAGTATTCTTACAGCCTCAGTCCGGGGAGAATGCTTTTAGTTTTGCCTTCGCTGAGAGTAAGATATGATGATAAACTGCACTACACATTACAGCCAAACATGTTCTATGCTGGTGCTTTTGGTGGTATGAGATGTGGATAGAGCTGTATATTTTCTCAAAAAATTACGCTTGCCTTGCAGCTCTTTGGGTTTGTGACGCTGCAGCGAAGTGTGTTAAGTTGCTGTTCGTCTAGCTACCCGCTGAGGTATAGTTCACCGTGGGAGAGCGCCACCCTGTGTGTTTACAAACAGATCGTAGAGTGGAGGTGAGAAAAGCATCGTGCGTCTCTCTTACCTGAGCTCTCACTCTTCCTCTTGTTATTACGCTTCTCTGCCTCTGCAGGGGACAGGGTCTGGCGCCCAAAGTCCCCAGGTACACAGGAGGCCCCTGTGGGAGCACCGCTGCTCAGGCTGGGAGTGCTGGCGCACAAGCTTGGGCCACCGGGGCCCAGATCCGGGGAGGCCGCACTGTGAGGAGGCAAGCAGAGGCTGTGCCGGGGGTTGACGGGTGCGGACGAGGGCATCTGCGGAATGTGCCAGCTGGACTGGTGCTGGTGCTGCTGCTGCGGGGGCTGCGGATGATGCTGTGGCCCAGGATGGGCCCGGTGGTGGGGCCCGCCGACAAACAGCGCCTCGTCACCCGGGTAGCCCACACAGGGGGGCGAGGCGCCCGCCAGGTCTGGGTAGGAGACGTGGTCCGAGCGCCCATGCAGTGCCAGCGGGGACTGTGCAAAGGCTGGGTGCAGGGCCTGCGAGGAGGCGTGAGGGCTGCGCAGGCAGCCAAAGAGAGTGTGATCCATCGCATGCAAGGCGGCGAGCCCTCGAACCAAGCGTCCAACGCAGACCGTAGAAAGCGAGGGTGAAAAAATTTGACAAAAGAAGCAGCTAAGTTCCACCGCTCCTTCTCAGCCTTCACCTTGCACCCACAGACTCAACCTTACTTTTTCTCCCGCGAAAGCGGGCTAAATGACAGCACAACTTCTTGTGGCCGGATGAAAGGGAGCCCGCGAGATAATCCGAAGCATGCGGACAGTTGCCAGGCTGCGCAGGGTAAACAGTGAGCCCAAGATAAGCCGCTGAGGAGCTTCTCAGATGACGGGCGAGAAGACCGGAGCCAGTGGAAGGGAAGGTGGTTCCAGGGAAACTGCTCTGAGGGGGGAGCCGGCTGAGGGGATGTTATAAATAGGGTGTAACGTGAGAGGAAGGCTGGGTCACAGACTCCGCACTGCTCACTGACCACATGCATACGATGGCCCTCCAAAAAGCGGAGCACAATAAATCTCAACTAGTAAAAACGGTTGTGGCTCGGGAGCAAGCTTGCCAAGTCTTCTGGACC
Organism: Heterotis niloticus; assembly: GCA_018136845.1. Lineage (NCBI taxonomy): Eukaryota > Metazoa > Chordata > Actinopteri > Osteoglossiformes > Osteoglossidae > Heterotis > Heterotis niloticus. Next base: position 2,312,583 of record CM030903.1, read on the forward strand.
GGCGCTCTCTGACCCCTGGTGGCACTTTTTCTAAGGAGTCGGTTGCGTCAGATCCAGGGGACCAAGGCGAGTGCATTGGAGTCCCTCAGCAACACCTAAAGCCCGGGTGCCACAAAGCACCCCAGCGCATCCCTTGTTTTGTTGCATTGTTTTAAATGTTTTTCTCATTATTTACTTTTTACTGGTCATGCAGTTGAGGGCTGTTTACTTTTGTGCTGTATATCTCCTCGCAGCGCTTCTGCAAACTGAGCACGCACATGTACACTTTTAAATTTCTGTAGTGTATACCTTCACATCATACGTGCACATGCAAGATTAGTACAAAAAAGCAAAAAAGTTGAAATGGCAATAGTTTAGGCTGCTTGTATTCACCTCTTGCTCGTGAAAACTTTGTTCCCTTTGATTTTTCTTATTTAATTGTACTTGGAGAATTTTCTGGAGAACATATTAGGGAATGTTATAAAGAAATACCAGTTTTGTTTAATGAAATAGTTTTGGCACGTGGTATTAAAAGTGTTTTGGCATTTTTTCACATTGTAGTCTTTACTGAAAGCAGAGCTCTATTGTAAAAAAAAAAAATATATATATATATATATATATATATATAAACAACATATGGAGTACAAATTGGGAGTGCTTTATGATCTAAATCAAATGTGATGGATAAAACAAAAACATGCACACATCTGAAGCCCCTTCATATTTTTTGCTCTTGCTATTACAGTTCTGTCCCTCAGAGTTAGCGATGTAGAGGAATGTATAAAATTCATTTTTAAATAAGTTCTGGCTTACCGCAAAACAAGAAATACAAATCATGTTCACAAGATGTTACGTTTAAAACGTCTGTTATAATTAAATTTGACACAGTGTAATTGAATTATATTTCCTCTGTCTTCCGTATGCGTCCCGAAAGATTTATCTACTTAGTTTCCGTTATAAACTTGTGAGCCTCGACTTGTTGATAAAGTCGTACGGAAGTGACCGAGCATTTCGGATTAAGCCGGGCGACGTTCGCGCGGCCTTTTGTAGCCGTTTGCCCGGTGCCGTGCCCTCGGCCATCCATCGCGTCCGTCTGTCACTGCCGCTCTTACGATGGTGTTGCAGGCGCGCCGCAAGGTTTCAGCACATGTACACAGCCACCCCGAGAAAGGAAATTAAATACATTTTGAAGGAAATTGCTTTAGCAGATACATGAGAAGTGGACTTGGGTGTTATTGCTCTTCCAGTCCTGCTGCATCCTGCACGGCGAGCGCCACGTCTGAAATGTGTGCACCGAGTCCCTGGCTCCTCTGTTTATCTTGTAAATTATGGCAATTAGTAGCAAAGTCGAGTTATATGTTTATCTAGCCCTTCGGTCCCTATTAATGCACATGTGGTTCCGTTCTTTCAGCGATCTCTCTACGGTGGTGCCCTGTGACTCGGGACGCCTCCATGAATCCAATCCTTGTGAGCTTGTGCGCACCAGACCCGGAGCCCTAATCCCCAGCCATGCCGGGACCCGTTAATTCAGCCCGTTCCACGGACACGGGAAGGTGGAGAAGCAGCCTCCCGACCGCCTGATTTCCTGGTGAGTGTTTTCCCGCCGAAGGCCTCGCTGGATTGCGGTTGGGAGTGTGTTTTGTCTGCGTCTGCGGGGGAAGGAACTTTCCGACACGCTTGACCAGAGGAGAGGCCCCGGGGTATCGGACGTTAAGCGGGACCTCCACCCACCCATCGACCTGTACGCGTCCGTCAGCGTCGAGGTGGGCCGCTGGCCGATGGAAACGCACACCACCTCGAGGCCAAGGTGCGCCAAATAGCTGAGGCGCGATGAACGTACTCTGTTTCTTTCGCACAAGTGTCAGCTTTTAAAATTAAATACGCAAATAATGTCGGTCGGGTCCGATTTCATTACGCTTTGCTACCTGTCGTTAAAATAAAGGATTGGGGAGAAATATGGCTTAAGTGTGAGTAGACCTCGATCAAGCAGAAAATGAAAAAGAGCATGAGAGATAACACACATAGAAAGGAAGCAAAGTGGGGAACATTGAGCTGCTCAGTCTTTGTAAGCATTTTTAATTTACTCCTTTAGAGTCCTGTGAAATAAGTAGCTTTGCACTTATAAATCGTGTTTGCATTTAAACAGATTAAACCATCATATATAACAGTGAACATAATTTAAAACTTTAAAAATCTTAAATGAATAAAGTTAATGTGGTTAAAAAAAAAAAAAATTGATTCAGATTGCTGTAGGGAATACTATTGAGACCAGTAAAGAAATATTATTTTTAATTGACATTACGCTGACAGTGTTAGAAGCAGAATCAAAAGCTGTAGGTCTAAGGTCATGAAGGTTCAACACTGCTTGAAAAAATGATTATGTAGACAAAAACCTGTCGGGTTTCGAACAAATGTAGTTTCATCATTTTTTTTGAAGTACACCTTTAACCTTAAATTTTTCGTCGAAACTTGTAAATTACATTTGTTTACAATTTTTTTTCTGCTAAGATTTACACGTGTGCATGATGTAAGGGTTACTCACAGCGAATGTAATAAAGCTGTCGTCATTCACGTTGCTGTTTTTAAATTAAAGTTATCCACAGTATTTATACGGCAATTCACTATTCTCAGTCTCGCTCTGTGTGTATATGCATATTTGTTTTTTGTTTTTTTGTTTTTGTTTTTTTTTTAGTTATTGTAATTGATGTACTTTTGGATTTTTTGTTTTTTTATAGAAAGCCGACGAATATGTACGCATTACCAGAGCTACTGGAAATATTTTGGAATTTTATCTGGTTTTTACAAAGCTAAGCATTTAAGACAGACTGCAATGCTCCTTGTAGTGCCTTATAGATATGATTGTTTGTAATTATTTTTTCATAGTATTTGTAAATCTATACATCTTGTACGTAACAAAAATAACCTCAGAGGTCACAGCTGAAATGATAAAATGAAAGCTGACATTCGAATATACGACTGCCGTTGTGAATTTCACAGCACTGTGGGATTTGTTTGTTCAACTAAACACAAAATGTTCCCATGATGTGGAAGCTTTCTAAGAATATGAAAAATTCTCAGAATATTTAAATAAAATGTACATTTTCTTTTGTGATGCTTCACATTTTCACTTGCATATTACTTTTGCTCATGAAGTTTTTTTATACTGTAAAATATGTTGAATAACATGAGGACATACAAAAATATGTTAAATACATTTCTAAGAAAATGCCAGTATATCTATTCAAATATTTATATAAATACATGTAGATATCACCTGCTGATTACTAAGATATATAATAAAAAATTTTATGATAAAAAGTTTGTAGAGTAAGAAAAATTATTGCTGTGCCTATCACATATTTAACAATTTATGTGGTGTGTTTATTGTTAACTATTTAAATGTGGTGTAGAACATTGCACGCTGAAAAACACACGTATGAACAGTTATTTTCACATATATAATACACAGTACGACTAATTTGAAGAAGAAAATAACAATAAGACTCGGCTCTCGTAATGGGGGAGTCGTGCGGCCTGAGCCGCAGTAGCCCATTAGCCACCAGCTTGTGGACCACAGTCTTGGTGTTGTGACTGTCGATGTGTTCGTAGAGTAATCGTCATTGTTTTTGCGTGGTAATCATTGTTGTGACCTCCAGCGATTGCCAGTAGGTTCCTACAGTGACCGCCAATGGGTTCGTACAGTGATCACCAGTGTGTTTGTACGATACTCACCAGTATGCTTGTAGAGCAATGGTCATTTTTATGTAGTGATTATTGGTGTGACCTCCACCACCAGTATGTTTGCCCAGTGATCGTGTGTATTAATGCAGTAACTGGCATGACCAGTGGAGTAATAATGGAAAATGGAGACAACGGGAATCTTGTATCCCATACAAATCTTCTGCTTCTAAGAGATTGGACCCAGCCTGTAGCAAGTCTGCACAAATGTTTCCTTAGAAACGATGCTTCTGGTTTACATGTTTTCCTCCTTTTGCACCACCGCCCCAAGTGTCTGGGTTTGATCAGAGGAGGGCCCTCTATCTGCCCCGACAGCGGCGTGTGTCCAGTGCAGACTGAACCTTCTTACAGTGCTGCTGTTTTCAGTGTGTTTTTGCAGAGAAATGCACTCATTGCATCTCCAACTATTCTTACTCCATCTTTATCACATTTGTGAGAAGGCCAGTATCAAAAATACCACAGTCTTACACCAATCTCAGTGACAGAAAACAGCATCATTGTACCACTTGTCCTGTCCAATGCAAAAAATATTTTTTAAAAGTCAAAATACATGTTTTGTAACTAAATAGTGTTCTTAACAGGCTGAAAATGTGTTTGTTGTTATTGCCTGTGTTTTTTTAGGACTATGCTTTATGAATTGGTTGGCACATTTTCTTTGCGGTTTAATCTAGAGATCAGCAGATCGGCCAAATGAAAATTTGGACTAATGCTACAGATCTTTGAAAATTTCACACCAGAGCCTGCAGTTGGTGAGTGTGGGCACACTGCCCTCTGCTGGATGGTGTGCTCAGCACTCCTCATAAATCTCTTAATTTTCTGATGCATTCTCCACAAAAGCAGTGCTGTTTAAACTAAATTATTATTATTAGCCGCTATTTAGCTAACACCATTGTCCAGGATGACCCATAGAGCTAGAAATACTATAATAAACTACCTGCATCCGTTAGCTTATTTATAAATCATACATGCTGAAACACACACTAAAGGCAATTCATAGTCACAGTTCACCGGTGTGAAGAAAGCCAAGTGTGTACAAAGAGAACAGGCAAATTCCAGACAGCTTGAATTGGAATCGATCCTATGTCCAAACCTACAGCCTGGGAACTATGAGGGACCAGCGCAAGCTGTGCCGCTGTTCACTGTGTCACAACCCCCATAATCTTGGTTATTCAAAATACAAACAGAATATGTAAGTAATATGGGTTGTAAATAAGATTTTTTTCAACAGCATGCATTTCGGTGAAATGGAAGCATCTCTCACTGTCCAATCTGTCACTGTCCAAATAATTGCTATAATCAGTTACAAAAATTTGTACCCCAAATTCATTCAAAATTCTGAACCGAAAACCTGCTACAACAAATCCACATTCGAAAAAATTTCAAGGGCTGTAGCAAAAAAGCAGCTATGTTAAGAGCTGAGAGTATGTTAAGCGTCCAGGTAGGAGGAGGTACAGTGCACTGCAGTCATATCTCAGCTGTTCTCCGGATAGGATCACGTGTTGTGCATTATTGCCGTGGTCCTCCTCACGTTGCTAAGTGAAACATAAATTTGTTGTGCACGTTTCTCGTGTTGTTTCTATTGACTATTTCAGTTACGCTGGATGTTTCTTGTAGCGCAGAAAGGAGACGTAATTCCAGCACTGTACCCTATTGCTCACAAATGAAGTCATTCAGTGTTAGTTAATTGGTGCTTTAAATGCTTTATATTATACAGAAATCCTTGGCAGATTCTGATAGAGTTGCTTAATAGTGTTTTAGTGATATTTGAGGAAATTGTTTGGGGGTTTTGGGGTGGGCTGGAAATGCATTATTAATTTTCCCATTTAAAATAATGGAATATAAGCTCCCGCTATCCAACGTTTTTTCAGAAAATAATTAGATGAAAAATAATGAGTGGAGTTGTGTATATGTATTACTGTTTTTTTTTTTTATATATATGTGTGTTTTTTTTTTGTTTTTTTTTTAAATAAGGGAGCCCCGTTCACACTATTTGCAATTAAGGCATACTTACAGCTTACAGTAAATGTAACTCAAGTACACATCTCGAAAGCATGATCAAGGCTACCGAGGGTCCGTCCGAAATAACTATAGCCTAATATAACCCATTGACCTCTGCATATTTTTCACTCACTAAGGTCATTGACTCAACTCTTGGGAGCAATTTTCCTCTCATTCTCCTCTCACGCTTGGAAGTGGAGTTCCCAAGAATTTCCCCTCTCCACTGTTCCAGAACAATCCCATCCTCTCCCAAACAAGCCGCAGCCGCTCCCACCGTCTGTCCAGATGACTGGCTGATGACGCATGGGCTGCACAATAGGAGGATATCGACTCTGGCGAGTGTCTGAATGAGAAAGCCATCAACCTGTGACAGGACGAGTGCTAACTTGACAGGGTTTTAAATAGTTCTTCACAACTAAAACTGGCTGGGCCCATTTTACAAATCTGAAACACACACACACACACACACACACACACACACACACACACACACACCTGTAATAATTTCTCCTGGGTGTAATATGCAATGAAAATAATTGATGGGCTTTATGTGCGTTGTGCAGAGTACCTGTTTTGCCATGCAAGTTTCCAGGTTTTTCCAAGGCCAGCTTCCCACCTGTAGTTTACCTTCAGTCTACCTGTGCAGTTGAATATTACTAAGCAGAAGGAGGTGCTGTGGCTAAAGAGCTGGATTTATTCACGTTAAAAGAGGAACTCCTGCTTTCCTCTTGAGCAACAAACAGGAATTTACCTGAAGTATTGCATTTATGTTTGTATGGGCTGTAGTCAGCGTCAGTGGTGCTCATACAAGCAACGACATAAAGCTGTAAAATGATCTAGTATTTGTCCTTGTAAAATGAATTGGTTGACAGTAACTAAGCAACTAGTACTTACAGTTGGTATTAAGTGGTCAGTCCGTGTTTTCAGCCTGTGTTTTACCTACTCGGTGGGGCCCTTTGGAGCATCTGGTGGAACAAGAAACCATCAGACCCACATATTGGAAAAACTGAACATATTACATACAGTGTCCCCGTCTCCCTGCCCATACCCACAAGCTATTTATGAATTCATTTGGGTATAATAATTTGTGACCCTTTTATTTCCAGTTCAGAGTGTACAGACTATTTTTTTCCATTTTGGAAGAATGGTATTCCACTTAGTCCAGTTTAAATCTGTGGTTCAGTATAGATTTTCCATAATATTTTAGATATCGGCACATTTCTGTCTATCTTGTCTGTCTGTATCTACCTACCTATCTCTCTATCTATCTACGTACTGTATGTAGTTCATTAATTCGGTCGTTGCTTTAAGCCGAGCAGTACACGTTTAAGGTTTTTTTTTTGTGTTGTTATTCTGGTCTCTGTTTCTTGCCTTGCTCGCAGCATTGCATAATATATTTGCAAGAGGCCTAATAAGCGCATTACTTTGCCTCCTGTAGACTGTGCACACAGAACCGTAATGTGTGCGCAGGAGGGAAACCACAAGGACCGGTGGAGATCTGGCGCTCAGTTAACCACCCCACAAGTGTTTAATATATTCCAGGAGGCTCACGCTTCGGTTGGCTAATACCACTAATCCCATGGCAACTTACCACAAAAAATAATAACACTTCAAACAAACCACTTTTAAAACCTCTGTCCGGTAGAAATGGTCTCAATTTACGCACATCGACCAGATTCATAAGACTCTCCCATTAGCAGTCTTTAATTCCTCTAGCAGTCACTTTAACTCTTAATTGAACTTCAGAATTTCTTTTTCCAGTTCCTGGTTTCTTGCCATGCAGTGAACTGACTGATGGGCTGAACTCCGTGAAGAAGAGGCTGTTGCACAGAACGAGGCGGCCCAAGGGTTCGCTGCCGAGCGGAGCCGAGATGAAGCAACTTGTTTTCAGAAACGCGTGCGTTTGTGTTGCGTTCATATTCATGCTGAATCATCGCAGCAGTTGCTCAGCATCTGCTTGTTTCTGTCCGCAGAGGGATCCCCCATTAAGCTCGTAAACTGGCGATTTTTCACTCCATTTATAGTTCTGGCTCACACAGAACAGCACTGAGCTGCATCATTGCGAATGCCTTATTTGTCGTCGTTTGAAATTATTGCTTTGAATCACTGCCGTGCCTTATTTTATATCCGTGTTTGAACCGAGGCGTACGTGCAGAACATGACACACGATTTGTGCGTTCACGGTAAAGTGTGAGATGTTAAAAATTGGAAGTGGAGTCTTGGGGACGGGTGAGCGCCTGCCTCTTCCTCCTCCTCCTCTCCTCCTCCTCCTCCTTGGCAGGGTGGGAGCTGCCCAGAGGCAGGAGTTTGCTTGGGCTCCCTGGGATCCAGAGGAGGAGGCTTGGAAAGGAAGGACAGCATCAGTGCCAGGATCCTCCTCAGTCCCAGGAGCTTCATTAAGGAAGAAGGGAGGGAGGAGGGACTTCCTGCCGGGGCCACCATCTGTACGGCTTGCTGGAAACAGCAGGAGTGAGAGCCCGCCGCCGTGGCAGCGCCGCGGAACTACCCGGAAGGACTGTCTGAGGCTTGGGGGGGTGGAGGGGAACAGAAGAGGGGGCAAGAGGTGGGTGGAAAGGAAGGGAAGGGAAGAAAAATGGGTAGCAAGAGGAAGGTGTGAGGAGGTACAGGGGTCTGGACACACAGTCCCCGCGTGTTGATGTAACTTGAGGCAGCATTAATGGCACAATAGGAAATAATAGGGATGTTGTGGGAGCGGCGGGGGGGCCAGCTGCCGCGCTCAGGAAGCTGCGTGTGTGGAGCGGAGCCCACATGTGCTCCCTCTTTTCTCCACGCACCACTGACACAACACAGCACCCTCCCCGCTCCAGGCCTCCTTTCAGCAGTCGGCAGACACGCCGACATCCGTCTTGCCCCGTTGCAAACACAGGCAGTCTTAATTTCATACACAGACACACAAAGCCGGAATGTCGCGTAGTGGCGCGTTGTGCTGTTGTTCTGCAGTTTCGAATTTTAAGACGCAAGGAACCTGAGGACCGTTTACTAGAGTAAAAATGCTTCTCGGGCGCGGTGTCGTTGCTCACGCGGATCGTGCACTCTTCCTCGGGTTGTTTCTCTGTCAGAGTTTTTTTTTTTTTTTTTTTTTTTTTTTTACAGTCAATGGATGGGTTTCAATATATTCTTGCTCATGCTACTTCGTACAATCGTACAATACAGTTTTAAAGTATTAGTTGTAAAATTACTAATTGTTGTGGGGTTCCAAACATCACAACTGAAACTGAGCAGCGTTGTCTGCCATCATTGTGAAAAATATGAAAATATAAAAAGCAAACCTTCACGGGTGAGGGAATTAATTTTCAGCAGCAGAAGATAAAATTTTTAAGGTCTATTTTGTGTGGCTCAAACTGCCGTCGCCTCACTGACTTGGGACAGCGCTTCAGGGCGGATTTTACCCAAAAAAAAAAAAAGTTGCAAGCCGGGCACGACAGCGCTTCCGAAAGGCGACGCCAGATTTTTCTTTCGCACAATGAATATTTCCAAATATTTGTCCTTTCACATCACTCACGCGCAGCGTTTTGAGCCAAACTCGGGAGTCTCGGCTCTGCCGTAATGAAGACACCGCTTCCCTTCTCCCACCATAAATAAACCTTATCGACAGATGAGCCGAGAGCCCCGATATCCCGCCGCCGTGCCTGCTGTGCGTGCCGTAAATACGGCCGTTCCGCAGAGCCATGATCAAACGGAGGAGAAAGCCCCATTTTCTTTGCAAATGGCCTGTGTCAAACATCCATTGCATGTTTACCTTAAGTTAGATTGACCTTTTATGGGGACTGATTACTTGAAAATGTGCAAACTACAGAAAAGAAAATTATAACCTTAGCACTGATCATTTTATGTCAGCTCCGTGGCATGTTTACAAGTGGGGTCTGCGGTGCGGTGAGATCTGTAGTGATCATACGTTATCAGCATTCTGACTAAATCACCAACAGAGCTTGAAAGTAAATAGGTAATAAATCTATTTCAAGACACGGGCTTTGTTTTCACAAACATTTTAAAGCAGGAATCGGTTGCGGAGAGCTCAGATATGGTCAGCCCTCCACGTAAAAGCGTCGCAAAAGCAAGAATTATCTTCTGCTGCGTGGGGCATTTCGATCCACATTTTTCCCGCTTACGTTTCAGCGGTTGGCATTCGGTGTCAAGTGCGGTCGCCTTTGTCGGCAACGTCCGTTTGAGTACGGCGGGTTTTAGGGGACCTCGCTAGTTCTGTGTGTTGGGTTTGCTGTAGATTTCCTCTTGCTGCAGCGTAGTGTATTGGTGCAATAGGGTCGGGTAGGGCGGGATGTAACTTTAAAAATTGCGGCAAGGGAAAAGCACAGACGAAAAGCAAAATAGTTAGGCAAAACAAACATTGCTGTCGTCAGTCATAATGCAGAGGTTTGTGAGGCCTGGATGTTGGGGTGGGGGTCTTATGGAGTCTGAAGGTGATTTTTGTTATAATAGCGTTGTCTCGCGTGGTCCGGATGCCCTGGAAGGGTTAGGGTAGAACTGCCGTGCTACTGCCGCTAAGCAGCTGCCCTAGCCGTGCCCGTACCCGTGTCCCCGATGTGACAGCTTTCTCGCAGCCCCAGACTGAGTCCAAGCCAAACGTGCAGGGCTTTAATCCCGATGGTTGTGGTCTTGATGAAACGGTTCTAAAATGACCTGTGGCTCCTTTTTACGATGCCTCCCGCACGCAGCTGTTCTGGAAGCTCCAGTGAGGAGGCGAGGTCAACTGTCCACACGCTGAGTTAATTCCTCTTAACAAACTTGCTTCCCGAAAGATAACTCATACAGCTGAGCGCATAGCCTTCACGTACAGCGGGCTTTGTAAAATGTCAAAAATAGACCAAGGCGGTCATCGTGCAAACTGCAAATGACGCGATTTGAGCGCGAGGCCCGCTGAAGATGCCGAAGCAAAATTCAGAGGCCAAGTGCTGTCAGGATACAAAAAAAGTGCCGTTATATAAACACGTGGCTGCCAAAGTTTGTGAATTTTAATGCAAGAGTGTTTGAAGCTGAAGTGTCAGGACCGAGGTGCGAGACGTGCATCTGCGCAGCGTCGCATGTCGGGGACGTCGCGCGCACAGAACCGAGTCGAGTGTTGCGAAAGGGAATTGGGCGGTGGGTGTGAGATTTCTCCACCCAAGCTCGCGGGTGTGAGACGCTCCAAATGAACGAGTGTGATGGCGAATGCGTCGCGCGCGCGAGGGCTGCGTAAACACTCAAAGCTACCAACCTGTAGCTGCGGTAACTCACTGGCGGAAAAGTGGGCTTGTATCTCGGTAATTTTCTGCCAAGTGTTTTGAGTTTACCGTTTCAACTGTAACTGCAAATCATTTTCTTATTGCAGCCTCATATGCTGCGTAACACCGGATTGAGTTATCGTTTCAGTTCACGTAGCTCACATTTTTCTATTTACCTACGCGCTAAAACTTAGTCTCGAGCCAAGCCAGTCCCAGGATTAATTCATTATGCACTTCTGCAGTACAGACGGCACAGGTTGTGCTAATTGTTTCGCGGGCTTTGTATACGCAGAAAAGCACTTTTGCGGTTGCCATGCAGCGTTTCTAACAGTGTTTTAATTTCGGGATTGTAGCTGTCAATGGGGAAGGGAGTGGAATTTGCCGTGGCGCAAACCGGTTCGCCTGACACTTGGAGCGATATGAAACCGGCTGGGAGAAACGTATTTATAACACCGTATCCACTCCGACATCCGATAAAGAATAAATCGAGGTCGACGGAAACTGAAGAATGTTTGAGACCCGGGTGAGTGAGACCACTGTGCAGTTTTATCCCAACAACAGAAAGCCGTGCGCTCGCAGCTGAAGTTCTGATAAAGTGGTGGTAGACCCAGCCGTGCTCCGAGCAGCATATCACACTTTACCATACTGTTTTATAAAAAATAAAAAAATAAAAAAGCTTACAGCTCTACGCAAAGACAAAAACAGGAATGTTTCGTTGTAGCCAGGAACAGTAAAATTGCATTAAGGAGAAGTAAAAGCGCCGCTTAAAAAAGAACGCCCTTCCACCAATTCCATCCTCAATGGCTTATGTTTCCTTCTGTGAGACGGTGGATTTATTTCAGCGTCTGTGCAGCAGGGCATAAATCACTGTCAGCCTCTCCCTATCCCACGTCTGCTGGTCCCTTCTGATGTCAGAGCTCTGGACGCGGCCTGGTGAAATCGCCAGGGAAAGAGGGTCATGTTTTCCCCCCTCCGGAAGAATTATGCGCTGAGACGTTACCACATCATATTTTGCGGTGCGGCATTTGGGGAAGAGCTCTCGCGCTTCCTGGGATCCCGGCCCTCGGGCCTCTTTCCTGCCTCTTTAATTAGATTCGTTTGGTCCCGGTCTGCTTCTTCTGCCCTCTGGCACCCCTGCCTTCACAGCACTGTAATATTGCTCCTTATAGGAGGAAATGACATAAACATTGGTTAGAAAGTATTCTGTTACACCCAATAGTCTGCTGACAAAATCATTTGCGTAATGTGGACTTGGCTATAGCAGGGGGCTTGCATTTATGCCACGGGCGTATGAAAAAGCGCTCACACGACCAAAATTGTGTGGGTTCGTGGCGAGTCGAGCGCATTTCTACTGCAGCTGATAGACCCAGCGCTTCTGGGTCCGGTCCACAAGGACCAATTAGAAGCTGAGGACCACAGAAGTTCCGTGAAGTTTTCTTAAGCACCACGCAGCGCTGCACCGCATTTACTGTATGTCGGGTTACTGGCTCGGCCGCGCACCCGGCACAAATAATTGCCTACATGAAGCCCGGTGGCGATGGGATGTCATTCTGCACCCTCACGCAGATGGAGTTTTGCTCTCCGCCCGGAGCAGCCGCATCCCCTCGTGACTGCGGGGTTAATTCTGCCGCCTGCGATCGGTGACCCCTGTTGCTGTTCACCAACATTCTCCGGTGAGCCGTTGAGCTAAATGGTGAGCAGCATGCCCCACGCGCCGGGTGCTCGCTGGCCCCGGTTTGGAGGACAGATGTCCAGCCATCAACCATGTATCCCCACCGCATGTCCGCCTAGTTTAGCTGGTTGCTTAGCTGCTCGGGAACTCTGCTCCAAAAATCACACGAAGGCCCACCTTGTGACAAGGAAGCTGAGCAGCCAGATCCCTCTTAGGGAAGCTTCTCTTTTTCTATGAATGATTGCCAGACGCACAATAGATGAAGCGAATCTAAGCAAGGCTCTGGCCAAACCAGCCCACAATGCACTGCAAGACGAAGCAGAATCCATGTTTTTTTTGGCTGTGCGAGGCTAACTAACATCAAAACTTTAACATTATCCACAAACTGAAGCCTAATTTTAGCTGGGTGACAACATGGTCACTGCAAAGAATATCGTGTTAAAGAAAAACCCGTATCATCGCTGAACAAAGCTGTGGCCTAGATTTTGGCAGATGCAATGAGACACAGAACCATAAGAGGTAGCGTTAAGATACCAGAATAACGCTGAGACAAATGCGTTGTTGACATTGTTGTCATAGTTACCTCTCAATTCCAGATTCCTGGGAGAGCAGCTCAGACAGAGAAACTGAGTTACCCCCTCACTGACTGCAGCGTGCCATGTGGAAAAGTGTGTGAATCAAAAGCTGTAAGCGCACATGGGCCACAGTCATCTTCTGTTGGTTTTCGTTCTGCCTTGGTTAGGATCTGCTGGGAATAAAAGAGATGATCAGAATGAACCAGAGCTGGAGGTAGCCAATACTTAGCGGCTACCCTCACTTCTACATTTTAATCTTTGGAGAACTTTTTTTTGCATACCAACACTTCCCATAGTCCCCCGGTGCTCTTTTCTGCCCCCCGTTGACCAGATTCTCTGTCTGAGCTGCTCTCCCAGGAAAAGACCGTAACCGTAGTTCAGGGTCCGCATTTGAAAGAGCCTCAAAGCTGCATTTCATCGCCCAGCGCGCACCAAGTTACGCCGCAGGTTGGCTCACGCTGCTTTTTACTGCTTGTTAGATGTTTGAGTCCTCCTTGTTAAAGAAAAATTCATTTTTGATATGAGCAATATCAGATATTCTCTTACTGTCTCTCAACTACAGAACTTAAACATTTAACACTTGATAGCTTACTGATACCAACTGATGTGCAGCCAACATGTTCAAGTTCTGTAGTTAATAAGAGACTAAGAGAAACAGCTGATATTGCTCTTATCCTTGTGCGAGCAGTGTCGTGTTTGTCCTTGTAGCATTGTGCTTGATCAAGAATGAAGCCGAATTTTTGTTGCAGGATCTGTCTAAATGGTTTTCAGATTAAATGCAATATTAAAGAGATCATTTCACCTCATCGGATTGCTAAAGGTTGGTTAAACCGAATAGAATATTTTTGCAAATGCAGTTAAAAGGAAATTGCAGACATCTAAGCGTGGGTATTTGCTATTTTTGCAAATGTATCTGTAGAAATAGTAGCGAGTTGTCAGCCCGCTCGGCTTAACGTTATTTGATTTACGAGACATCTCCATCAATGTGATTCGATTCGGGAGGAGCGTTCGGTCGAACCTGGGTGATTAGGAGCTCAGCTGGAGAGGAAACCATGACTCTGCCACTCGTGAGGAGGACCAGAGCTCCGCACCCCTCATCTGAACTCACAGAAAGCGTGAACCCCAGGATGCGGCGTCTCACCAGCAAGTCAGCATTCGCAACTGTAAGCAATAATTTTCACACTCAGCTTACAAGATGGATAAGAACCACGGTGCGCCTGCCAATTTATTGACGATAAATCCAACATCGTGCATCTCTGAGAACTTCTAATGGTCCGATGGTTTATTAATGCTAGGTAGGTTCGCATTCAGGTTTTCGGGGGGTGTTTAACCATTTGGCTTTTGATAATGGTAACTTGTAGTAACAGTATGGATTTTTACCTTCACAGGCAGGCAACATCCGTATTTTTTATAAATACGAGATACAGCAGAAGAACTATAAACGTTTTTAAACGCAGCAGAAATCCTGCTTCTCCAACTCTAAGGTGGAATAACGGCAGGACAGCACAGGAGCCGCCGCTTGGAGACAGGCTGCTTTTTCCACTGCAGTGCCGTTGTGTCTGTTATGAACACATGTGCATCACTGTAGTTGGAGGAGCAAATTAATGTCAGGCCCTCCGATGGAGATCGGATTTCCCGTCGGCGTTGGAATGTCTGAACCCGGTGGTGCTTTCCAAAAAAAACATCTTTCAGCGCAGAAAGGCAGGCCTGCTCACTGCGAAAGTGTATTCGGCAGTTAGCGAGAAGGCGGGAAGGTGAGACTGCATGCGTGCACGAGAGCACACTCCCGCGCGCGCACGCACACCGCATGTAACACCACAGTGAGTGCTGAGGGACGTCTATCTAGGTTTCACTCACAGGAAGCGGAGAATGTGAAGGATCCTTGCTCATAAATCATTGTCACTGTCAAGGCCAGAAGGCTCCTCAAGTTGAAGCAACAGTTGTGTTGTTACAGGACATCTCGGGGCTCCCCCATGCCAATTGCATACTCTGGTGGATTCATTTAATCTCTTCCTCCCTAAACACAAAACGATTCGGCTACCAAAGAGTCGCTTTGGCGTGGGACCCGCTAGGCCGGCAGCGAGCCAGTCTGGCAGTAGTTGTGTGGGAATCAGACGCGCTAACCAACTTTTATAGCATCTTTAGGTTCTCTTGGGGAGCTACGGGTTTTGTTTCTTCACTACTGTCGTGGAATCGTTTCCCATCAACAAAAAACAACTGCAGCTCTCGGATCCCAGTAGGCGTCTAAGAGCGGGTGTTTGCCAGGACTCAGGTTGCAAAACAACCGATGATTTTTAGGATATACGGTGGGCTGAAGAGGGAGGCGCAGAATGGATGCTGCAGTTTTCTGAGGACACGGGCCAAAATCAGCATCGCCGTCACTGCAGCAGGTTGCCAAGCCGGTCCACGCGGGCGTTCTGTCAGCCGGCGCATGAGGGATGTCTGTGGACCCAAGAGGTAGGAAATATCATTCCGAAATTTAGTCTGTGAAAAAGAGAGCAATTGAAGGAACGCTAACCCCGTTGTTCAGATCCCATCGTCCGCTTTTGGTCGATCGTGGATCGGGATTCTATCCCGAGCCAATCGGGCTGGCTGTCTGCTCCTCACGGAAAACCCAAAGCCAGCATATACAGCCTTTCTTTAAGAACACAGCGGCGTGTGTGTGTATGTGTGTTCCTCAAAAGATAAATGTCTGACCTCCGTATTTGATAGTACAAAATAATCGCTGACAAAAAAGCTTGTTTGACTTCGATTAGATTAATATCGGCTCTCGAGCACGCAGCCTTTCACACCGCGTTACGTCTCTTCGGGCTTCGATAGATCGCTCGTCCGTTGAAGGATCTCCGAACTCAAGCAGTCCGGCTTCAGCGATGCCAAGGAGCCGTTGCGTGGAACATAATCACAGCTGAGCATAACTGGAGCTCCTACGCCCAAATCGAACTCCACCCCAGGAACCTTGGCGCGGCGCGGCCGATGTTTTCGGATCTCCCAGAGAGGCCTTGGCAAACGCAAAGGTGTTAGTCTGGCATTGGCGGTTCCCAGAACCACAGGCGTCGTGAGAAGGCTGGAGCAACTGTGACAACGGGCGCCACACCCCTTCAGCCCCCCACCCCTCTGCCGAGCAGCAGGGAAGCTGTCGAGCCCGATTCCCTGCTGACTCCCAAGACAAAAACAGCCTGAGGAAGAGCAATGACTTGAGGGAGGGAAAGATGGAAAGTATTATTGTGACATACAATACATCTCACACTGAGCGGGGAGGCGCGGGGGGGGGCGAGACGAGTGTTTCAAGTGCGCCGCATTTGTTGAGCAACACTAGACAGAGGATACTGCACACACGTGGCGTGCGGGTAAACCAGGCGGGGGTTTGGAAAGGGCAGTGGCCTTAGGGTGCAAATCCTTTCGAGAAGCTTCCATCCCTCACAGCCCGGCTGTCCTTCTGCCAGCAACGCCCGCCCGAAAGCGGTGCCGCTGCAGTAGCAGCGGTACTTCGTCCTCGGTCACCTTCATAAACCGCGCACCCTTATTTTTAGCACACAGACCAAAGCCAAATGAAGAGGAATCGCTGCCTCTTTTCGGTACCGATGTCATGCAAGGAGCCTCATCTCATTGTGAGACTGTGGTCCCTGGCTGCTTCTTGACTGCCTGGCTCGTCTCTGCAGATCATTCGGCACCGCGAAGCATCAGGCTTCTCGTATCCCGAGTCCATCACTCATCGCTGGGGCAAAAACGCGGGATGGGCTGAGGCCTCACGTCCACACACTTCGGTGAGCTTTTCTCTGCTAGTGGTCCTCAGCCTTTTCCACGCCTGCTTTGATAGCACGTCTAGCCTGCAGCGATGCGGTGTCTGTCTGGATCGTCTTCTTCAGCATCTTCCTGCCCGTGCTGACGTGATGACCGGTTCGCCACGTAGTCAGCAACCTTCTAAGTGTTGCTGAAGTCCTTAAAGCATCGAGATGTTTGCTGGGCGCTTCCCTCACCTGCGCCGCATGTTGCTGTGGTCCTAGTCGCTATGCAAAGTGAAGAGTTGGAAAATTTAGGTTAAAAACCTAAAATATGGCCACGCCCCTTTGCTGGACTGTCAGCCGCAGGTGCAACCACAGCATTTAATGCAGTGACGGAGGACAGGAGCGGTGGCTCTGTGGAGCTCGGGTCGATGCCGAGAGCTCCCCTTTCGCGTTTCCTTACGTTTCACTTTCTTCTACGTTTTGGCAAACAGCTCGGTGCGATCGGCGCATTTGTGCAAGCTGGACCACCTGCAGAGAGTTGAACATTATTGGTAAGGGGCGCAGCTGCAGTCAAAGATGTGAGGTTTAATGAAACAGTGCTGGAGTGAGCATTAGTGAACACGGTCCAGGACCGCACGCTTGTTAAACGGCACCGGTACTGAGCGCATACGGCTTGAGCGGACCCGGTGTCCACAGCACGCGGCCCCTCTCGTACGCTGAGGCGCTGTCGCTCTGAGATGTGAGGAATGGATGCTGCATCGAGCCTCTATTTTTGAGGACCAAAAGCACTGATGGCCGTCGGGTTTGAGCAGTTCTGCTTGCCGTCGATGTTTGTCTCGTGCGGCTTCTTATTCTACCAGTGCTGGGAAAGCTTCCAAGCCTTTCAAGATGGATTTGCCGGCCATTCCGGAATCCATGTGTTGATTCTGTGAAGCCTCAAGGCTGTTATACTGGGGGGCGCTTCCCCAGAATGGCGCCCCCCCACTGCAAAACGACCACACTGCACGCAATGGCTGCTCCGCTTTTGGTGTCTGCACCTTTGTTTGTGATGGAAGGCGTTGCCCCCATCATTTTGAGCCACTAAACGCTTAAAGAAACGTTCAAGGATCCCTCTGCACATCTCCAGAGCCTCTTTCACGCCGGTGCGTTTGGGATAGGAAGGTGGGCTCCGCTGCGTGTGACGCACCGCGGCCACGGTGGTTGACAACACCGCCTGCAGGAATCCGACAGTCAACTGCAGAGGTGGAGCAGGAGGGCAGCTGAGCTGCGTGAAGATCCAGGCGAGCGGGAGAGGAGACCGTGGAAAGGATTAGTATCCACCTGTTTTGTTATTTTGAACGCAACTGTAAACTAATGTGCAAATCTATACGATTGGCGGAGGTCAGGCCGCCACATACGTTTGTCTCCTCTCCAGAGACCGATGCGCCGCAATTGAGAAGCTGCGACGGTAACGCGGCCATGCACGGCGCTTTCAATTTTTCCCATCACATGTAGAGGTAATCGGAATATGTAACTTCGCCCTAAGCGCGCACGTGGTACGAGAAGGCCGCAGTCGTCTGCATGCAGCGCGCGCTCACGGTCCTCGTGGTTCCGGGCTGGTTCGCTCGTGTGAAAAAATCCAACTCGGAGCTTCGTGTAAATCGTACTTGCGGCCAACACTTAAGGTTTCATTAAGTCTGCGCCATTCGTCCGTCCAGAGGCTTTTTGATGAATGCGTTGTGTATCGTCTTATTTACGCTCGCGTTGTTGTTGCGGAGCCTCCTTTGCTGGGCCAGTGAGTGCAATAACTGCGGTCACCGTGTGTGTATAAACCACCCCTGAAACAACGACCGCGCGGCACCGTCGGCCACGAAAGTTCCTGTTTACAGGCTGACGCTGAGCTCTCATCTACGCTCTAATTGTAGCCAGCGCGTCGCAGGCAGAGATCCGCAGCGCCGTAATGGGGAACAGACGCGGCCGTTTCTTAGCCACCCAGCGTGATCGGTGCCACGTGAGAGCCGCGCCGGCCTCGCGGTGCCCCGCTTCCGAGCGAGGGGTTCGTAAGGCAAGCGGCTACGTGCCGGCCTACAGCACGTTCCCAGGTAAACTCCGGATTTTGCTAGCATTTACTTTACATTTAGTTATAGCGGTGGCTGAAATGGAAAAAATATTTGTGTCCTCATCGCCATGTTGGTTGGCATCAAAACTATCGAGTGTTAACTTTAAAAGTTTTGCAGCGAATGAGACTAGGAGATACTATTGATCTCCCTAATAAATATTTCTTTAACAAGGGGGACACAAACATCTCACGAGCAGTAAAAAAGCAGCGTAACTTGGCGCACTCTGGGTAATGAAATGCAGGTACGAGGCTCTTACGAATCTGGCCAACAGGGGGCAGAAAAGAGCAGCGGGGGATTATGAGAAGTGGTGGTTCTCTAAAGAACAACACAGACAAGTGTCTCTACCATTTACTGCACACAGCAGCTTTCACTTATTTCAAACATGGCTGTGTAATAAAGTAAAATATAGGTAAATTATGCTGTCTGTATGACAGCAACAGATGTTTTTACATTTTTCACTATTTGGGCCATAAAAATATACACACATTTCAGATGCTTCGAAAACTTGCAGGCAGTGTACCTGCTCCACGTGTGAAGCCGGATTAAGACTTCATTCAAAACCTCTACGCTGCAGAAGAATTTTGGCGTTGATGCGCCGCGGCTCAGGGTTTGCTGGAAAAACAGTACGTGTGGCAGAATGAGGGATGAATTTGAAACGATGCGGTTTGTTAGCCCGCTGAATGGCTCAGGCAGGGAGATGCTGAGCTGTGACATCCCTGCTCTACGGCACAAGAAGGTGGCACCGCTTGGCATTGGAGGCGAAGGGTGAAGTCAGACACCTCATGAGGAGAGGAACGTGAACCACACCCCCGTGACACTTAGGGGCCTAAAACACCCAACTGGAGGAGAGAACGGCCTCCTGACAGATGTACTGAAGCGGGCGTCCAGGGAGGGTCAGCAGACAGTCGAGCTGTGGAACTGGGGTGAAAATCGAGGGGAAAAGTCTGAGGCCGGAAACTGGAAAAAAGATGAAAGGAAAAAATATGATTGCGGGCTTGGTGGGGAAACTCCCTCTATGAAGCCAGTTTCGCACTCTGGAAATCCATTTCACAGCAGCTGTGCTGACAGGAGTGAGACGCCTGCAGATTCGGCGCCTGTTCCGCAGAAACAAACACCTCGACCTGCTCCACATGGCGTACGTCGGTTACCCTCGTCTACGTGAACCTCGCGTCTTGGGCGGGTGGAGATGCGAAGGCACACCAGCTTGTTGCCACGTATCATCTTTTGCTTCCGAGCCACTAGTTCTCACGTAGCTTCCATCTCCTGACGGGGCAAAGACTCTCTGGGACCGACCTGCGATGGCTCCGAGGTTTGGGGACTTTTAAGGTCGCTCCACGTGACCCCTGAAGGCAGTCTGTGTTTAAGATGACATCGCTGGCAGCGCTCCACCAGAGTGAAGACACATCACCCTTGAAATGAGCTTCTTCCGGACCCGCAGGTAGCACCATTGTGTTTGGCCGCTCTGCCTCGCGCCGCTTTGTTTGTTTTCATTCTGTAACCAGGAAGACGAAACCCGGGGCTCCTCACGACAAACTCCATTCTCCTCTTTGTCGCTCTGTGCTTTTTATAATCCCCTCGTGCGGGCAGCAGGCGTGTGCGGAGGGACCTCTGGCCCCAAGCCGCCGAGAGAGATCATTAGCCAACCCTCTGGCAGCACCGCCGGCCCGGGGAAGGGGGCTGGAATAAAGACCGTGATCGGTTACAAATCTGCGGTCGGGTCCTGAAAATAATTCCTCGGCGTCTACAAGCTGTAGATGTTAATTCTTACATTTGGTCTGAGCTGTTTTCATCAGCGCCGGCAACGTAATAAGGACAACTGCGGTCACGAAGTGTGGTCACCAGGGCCGCAGACCAGAGTGAGCCGAGCGCCGGCACCACGAGACGCAACGAATTACGATGATATTTGGGCAGAAGGGGATCTGGGAGCTGCTGGGGGGCAGGGGGCAAAATTAGACCGTAACACGACCTGAGGTCAGGTACCGTTGTCCCAGTCAGCATTCTGGTAACCCGGTCGACTTCAGTTATTTACGATCGGCTCCGAGAGCGAAGGTGACAGCTCTGCTGTACAAAAATAAACAGAGCGGACATGTACATCGTTCAGGCTGTAATGGATCTCCTTGCGTTTCCTGCACACGAAGGAGAGCGGCCGGCAGGGTGCGCCGGTGCCCCCGGTGGACGCGTGCGGGATGACAGGAGCTCGCGTTCCCTCCGCCGCCAGATGTCAGTGTGACACCGGGCAGGAACTCTTCTGCACAGCCTTTACGGCTACGGCGCACGTTTTCATTGCTGATATTTTAACGTTTCTACTCGACGCCGGCATTGCGGACCCATCGCTGAGTCGAGAGAAACCGATTTCGAAATGACTTGCTTGAAAGTTAAATAAGGTGAGAAAAGATTTGTTTGATAGTGACTCGCAGTTACGCTCGCTGTCGGTAGCTGCCGAGCCCGTCCCAGGACCACAGGTTCATCGCAGGACGGTGTCACCACCTGAAAACACACGTTTAGACGGTGGAAAACATGCCAAGTCCACGCGGGGAGCAGGGGTTAATCACGCAGCCCAGGCACTGCCCCCCTCCCAGCGCAAATGCTAAAAAAAAATCTCTGGTTAAACACAGAAATATGACTGTCAAGTTTTTTGTAACATTAGGCCAGTCAGCGCGCTGCCTCTGACCAGGAGTAGCGAAGACTTCCCAGTCCATGGCCAGAACCTCACCGTCCACCCTCAACGAGCCGTGTGTCGGCAGGGCTTGCACCGTCACCGCGGACCCCTCTCAACCCCTCCGTCATCTTGTTTTCACCTCTGCCGTCCGGGAGACTCGATCACACCAGCAGGCTTAAGAGCAGCTTCCCCCCACAGGCCGCTGAACTCTGGACAACACAGGGACTGATCGGCACCACCGCCGACCCTTTTCCAATGAGAAGCGTGGCCAAGCCTAATGAGTTTGTAAAATGTCTAATATCTGAAAAAGTTGAGAAATTGAGTCTTTACGAGAAAATTTATTAGGAAATGACTGAAGGGTAGCCACTGAGGAATTTATGCTTTTAATAATTCAAACATTCCCATAAAAAATAATTTAGTATTTCAAAAATGCATGTCAGGGCAAACAAACGGCCGTTTCTCTTTGTCCAGGACAGAGGAGTTGTGCGCAAGGCCCACGTGGAGAAACCGTGTGACAGGTGAGCGGGACGTGCAGATGGTCCTGCCCGGTCACCGGTCTTCACGCCACCAGCAGCTGTCCCACCAGGGCGGGGTTGCGGTCCTTCACGAGCGCCACTGTGATCTGGGCCACGTTCTCCACGGTCTCGTCCCACCGCTCCGCGGTCTGCCACACAGAAATACACACTTTTCAATATCTGGCAGCACGCGCTACCCTCGTCTTTGTATCCAGAGCACCGCTTACTGTCGGAATTTTACCGAAACAAACACACTGGTGAACCACACGATCCAACAGCCCTCGGTGGGACCGGATCCGCCAACCTTCAGGCACCGCTCCCCGACTGCGCCTCGATGTGTGCCGATGTCTACAACCAAGCACGAGTTCCACACATCTTCCCAGCTCTTCTGCAGGAATTCCCAGAGATGTAGGACACGGGTGGGATGCTTTACTCTGCCCTCCAGTTTACCATGTTGCACATGTGTGGTTGGCTCAATGCACCAGACTACTGATTAGTTGTGTACATTTGCTGTTAGGCCCAGTTGGTCTCCATTTATTCAGGCCCACACAAGGATTAGTTTGGTAAATTTGTATAATTCTTTTAGTTACAAAGTGACCCTGCCTTGAAAGAAATTTTCAAGTTAAAACCGCAAAAGGAAACTCTGTGCAAAGACTGGAATTTATTTCCTCTCTGCGCTACCTGTGTAGCGTGTGTGCGCGTTGTTGCCAGGCTGCTTCCAACTACAACATAACTTTCCTACAACGTTTCCAAAAACCTCATCCATCCATTGTCTTTCCCCGTTGAGCTTCTCTCCATCAGGGACCGGGTGGGCCGGGTTCGGCGTGTTAACGTAATGAGTAAAATGTTGGCTGATAGAAATAACCACAGCTACCAGTGTAGCTACGATCAAATGTCTTTCTCTCTCATTCTGCCGCACTCTTCATTCCTCGCTTGCTAAGCAAACGGGGCAAATTTTACGCCATGTTTCCGCGAACCGTAACGTCCTTCATGCGAGACCGGGGACCTCTTCCACGGCGCAGGCCCGTTTCAGGGAAATGCGTACAGGAAGGAGCAGCGCTCCCTGCCTCAGCGCCACATGCGCTCTCATGGAACCCCGCGGGCCAGTCGACAGCAGCTGGAGGAAACATGGTGAGCAGAAACATCTGACTCCGAAATGTCTTCGCTGAGCATCGTGATGCTGGGATTTACTGGGTCTCCAGCGTTACTCGATAGTGAGATCAGTCGCCAGACGAAAGTTATTACTGCTTGGTTTGTAGGGAAGGGGGCAGCATGTTTGACCAAATTATAGCATTGTACTTAAAGGCATTTAAGCCAAATTGAAGCTCCTTTAAACTTGTACAGCCAGATGGTATCCTTTACAGTTTACCGTGCAGGAGATCCTAAATATGCTGGAACCACACATTAGACATTAAAGACCTTTCCCCTTTAATGAAGGACAGAATTGTAGTCTCCTTAGAAAAATGTCATTAATAAAAGATGACAGCAGCTCTTTTGGTCCTTTTGTGCCATTTGTCATAACTTCCCAGACTTTCAGCAAGAAAGCCTTTGTTTGTTATTTCCTCTCTCCCATAATATTTACATTAGTCTTTTCACTGCGTTCTTTTCTTGCGTCCTTTACTTTGAATTTTCCTTCCCAGCTGCAAGTTTCCCTCAGCTACACTCAGTTATCATGGACGTCACCAGGTAAGCGTTGCGTCCCCGTCAGGAAACGGCCGATGTCCGCTCGTACGACGAACGTGTTTGTTTGCTTTTTTGGATGGAGACCCAGCCCTATTGATTAAAGAAACGCAGTTCTATGAAGGAATTTTAAAAAGTATCAGGGCTTGGAACAAACTCCAGGACGGCTCATTTCAGCATTTCCTATCTTTCCCTTGTTTATGCTGAAAATCCTGGCTTTTCGACATCAAAGAGCAAAAGTTTTCTGGTTTAAAACGCACCAGAGACATCGCTCTTCCACTTGACTGTGCGTGCACAACAGCGCAGAGAGGAGTTCCAGTCCATCTGTGAGCAGTCAGTGCAGGATGAGCGAGGGCTCCTGCACTCTGTCCACCGCAGCGTCAGCTCCACGTCCAGCAACACAGAAATCGAGCAGCTGCTGGAAACCGAAGCGCGGCACAACGGACCTGCTGCGATTCTCTCATGTCTCCATGCCTCCTCCACATTTGTGAAAGACACCGGTGTGCCATACCGTACTTCCATTAGCACAAACGACTGATCCAGACACAATTAAACGTCGGTGCCGCTAAGCCCAAAGAGCACCGAACCCTGAGGCGGTCGAATGCCCCTCTGCCTCTGACCCTTTCCACCGAGCACCACTGCCTGTGAAATGCGAATCGCGCATCCTAAAATGGCGTGCCTATTCATTTTTAACTCGCAATGTTTTCATCAGTCGAAACATTCAGGTATTCGAGTTTGCACAGATTGGAAATATTAAAGTGTTTCTGTCGGTCATGAAGCAGTGAACGATGGCTAAACAGATTCTCTTTTTTCCTCCTGGAAGCGTCTTCCGGAAAAGCTGACGTCTTCATTCTGTGCAGGGGGACGCCGTTCTCGCGCTGCATGCGTTTGTCAGGATCGGGGTGAAGTTCCCTGCTGTGAGGCGGGTGGCCCTCGATGTCAGAGACAGGAGGGGCAGTCAAACCCAGGACACAAATATGTCTACGCCAAACCAAACACAGCAGACAGTCCCATCCATTGTCGACAGCCCCCTGATCAACACTGGGTCTTGGTGGTCTGGAACCTATCCCGGAAGTACGGGGTGCGGCACGGTATATCCGGGACAGGATGGCCACACACACTCAACTTAGAAGAGTTTACAGTGACCAAATATTGCGAAGCACACGTTTTTGGACTGTGTGAGGAAACCCATGTAAAACCTCACACACGAGCTGGATTCAGCTTCATGCCCACATGCACAGCCCAGATTCCGTGAGCACTACTCATTGTGTCACCATATAAACATCAGTTACCATAATGACATTTGCTTGTAACTCACATGACTGTGAGTGTCCAAGGCTGCAAGGACCTCTGCTTATTTCTGTCTTCATTCCCTAGTTAGGGTCCTCACTGAACGAGGCCCGTCTGACACCGGGGCCGTTCTCATGGGAAAAGTGCAGGCCTCATGCGGAAGTGGGAAGAGAGTGGCAGCCTGGAGCCCACACTGACAGTTGCACCTGGGAGAAGCCTGGTGCCAGGAAAAAAGCACTAGGTGAAGCCAATAGAGTCAACTTAAGACTGTTTAGAGGTGAAGTGTTGAGAGATTTTCGCCTCTTCTTCAATACTGGAGTTCTTTGTTGGTACAGCACTGGCTTTTTAATCATGGGGCAGAAATATAATAAAATTTCTGTGAACCCCACCCTTGCACATCTCCCTCATACATAGTCGCCGTCAAGACCACCACTGTGGCAACTCATAGCGCAACTCACGGTTTATAACACACACACACACACACACACACACAGGTGCTAAATTATATCAAAATGTATGTTAACAGCTCTTGTCAGGCACTGCCCTTTGCCATCTTCAGTTCAGCCTCTTTTTTTGGGCACTTTCTGCTGAAAACTAGAACCGAGCACTTTCGCAGGAGGCAGAAGAATTGGTCTGCGGCCACAAGTAAATGTGTGACAGTGATGTCTGCTCAGTTTCATATGACAGGAGTCCTAAAATGTGATGTGACACACGCGACCGCATTCTACCCCATCTCACAAGACGCCTGACTTCAGCACCCAAACTTTGACTGAAGGAGGTTCATAAATCTTTCCAGGAGGAACCATCCAAAGAGTATAAAACTGCCTTCTAATGAGCTCACTTGGACCAATTGTTACAGCTGCTCTTAAATACTCACAGAAAAAGGGGGAATCTGGAACTCTAATTTTCTTTAGTCTCCACCGTCTAGTCAGGAGGAATAACAAGGGAATTAAACAGTTTCCACCAAATGGGAGTTTGTCTTCCAAACGGTATTAGATGAGTAAAACATGTGAGAGTTCACACACGGCTCCACACACCTTCAGAAGGGAACCACAACAGAAGAGAGGAAATCAGTGTTGTGTCATTCAGTGTTGCCGACCGTCATCCTGGCCAGAAGCTATGACCGAACGCACAAGGGCTACACCGCTTTACGCTGGAATCTACCGCTGCACGGGGGCACAGCGAGTGGAGCTGGGGTCTCATCTCCCGAGCTGTTCGTTTGGACATGGGATCAAAGCTGGCCCAGCCCCTGTGGAGTTTGCATGTTCTCCACATGAGAGAAGCGTTTCCTCCGAGTACTTTGGGTTCCTCCTGCAGTCCAAACGTATGTTTCAGTAGAAATGGCAGCTCTAAATTGCCCTCAGCACATGTGCGTGAGCGTGTGGGTGACCGCCCTGCCGCACACGGGCCGACATCCTGTCCAAAGTGCACCTAGCATGTTGCCAGGGGTTCCAGAACAGATTTCGAACCGCAGTGACCCTACGAGGTGCACAACTGCTTGCGTAGACAATATATTTTTTAATTCATCATTATTTTAATGTTCGTCACCACCCTCAGTGGCAGTTTGACGGTTTCATCCAGAACAGTTAACGTATTTTCCACAGACTTACGCACAGTTCTCCAAGAAAAAAGCTTTATGTCATGGCCACACAAGCTGAGATGGGCTTCTCAACAGCATCACGAAACCAACACGACGCCCCAATGGGCGGAACTGGGCGCCCTCCGCAGTAGCTTCCGATAGAGCCGACGGCAGTGACACCCAGGAGCTACACTCTGCCAGCGCTGTGTTTGCTGCAATGTGCCTATTTATGGATGTGCCCCTGTCATCTTCTTAATCCCTTGGCACAGATTTTAAAGGCACAAGTCTAAATGACTGAGCTCCACTGCCGCCGAATTAAAGTTTCATTACCTCATATAAGAGGGAATATTCTCTTCATCTGTTTTCCATCCATACATACTTATATATATAAAAAGTAATTTACTCTGTCACTTGTTACAAAAATCTATTCAAGTTTTTAAAATAATGGTGAACATTAACAGCTGAACATCTAGTGCTTTTTTTTTTTTTTTTAAATCAGACTTTTAAAAAAATTCCCTTTTCAATTGATTTGCATGAATTATTTTGCATACTGTTTGTATGAATGCATATATTTCTCCCAACTCTCATGGACTCTTCTCCTAAAAGAAAGGTCAAACAGAAGGACCAAACTACTAAAGATCATTATTTAGGGATTCCACTTATCCGGACTTATCCCCATAAACGGCTCATCATTTGTTCAAAATTTGTTCTTTGTAATATGCTAACACTGCGGTGTGAGACCAACACATGTGGCGTAACGTTCAGGAGCCGCTCTGTGCGACGGCCAGTTGGCCACACTGAGCCATTTTATGATGAGTGGCCCTTGAAAAGATGGTTCTGATTAAGCTGTTGTCGCTTAAGCGTCGAGCTGAGAAGCAGACCGTTGCCATGACAGTGGGATCAGCACCGGCGGCAAAGTCTCCATCTAAAAATAACATCTTGGGGCTTCTCAGAACTCTGGCACTTGTGTGTTGTGGAGCACACGTTCAGATGAGATGTGACGGGAACACGCGGACGTGCGTCCACACAAGGCCGTGACTGCGTGTAACCGCAGGTCGGGTGGGCGGTACCGGTCCTCAAGGGCCTGCAGTGCCTTTCATTTAGTGGCTGATTTACACCAGGAGCTGCACATGAGATGAATGGTTTGCAAAATTACTACTTAATCACACCATTGAGCGCTGAGCGAACAAAGCTCGGCGTGTCCTGTAGCCCCTGGGGGGTGGGGTGGAGCTGGCAACCCTGCCGTACATTACTTTGGGGGTTCTTATGGAGACGCATACACCCAACTCGTAATGCCCCCTGCGCACGACGTCAAACACTCGGCAGGATTCGAGGATCTCCGTGCGACCGTCGTGTCTCCCAAAGAACACGTTTGCGTGCCTGATGACCCTGGTTTGCGCTGTCGAAATATTTCAGTGCGGGGTGTGGTATGGGTCAAGTAAAGTGTGTTTTTGAAGGGAAAACAGCGCCCCACACAATTAGCCGCGATGACTAACCGCACCGCGAATAGCGATGGAGGGCGTGGAGCCCTTATCGCCACGCGATCTGGGAGTTATGCTGCCGCCGCCGCCCCCAATAAGCCATGTGTCCTCCTCTCGAGTTTTGCGATGCAGGCGAGTTGCGAGGTGGCGATCCCTCGCCTGCTCCGTCATTCCGCCACGCTGAGCGCCTGCCAGGTGAGACCTAAGTTCCCAGAGAAGCCGGCACATGGAAAGCATTTAGCAGGAGATATCCCAAACCGCAGAAGAGGCCAGTCAGAATTAACCGTCTCCGTAAACACGGCGGAGAGGACAGCTGCAGCGTGCGCCCACTTTATGACCCTCATTACTCTTATTGTCACAACAATTAATTTTAGTTTTTTCCTAATAGTTTGTGCCGCGTTAAGAGGTCAGTCCTAAACTGTACCAGAAGAGGGCAGTGTAACTGCTGACCCACAAATTCCAGTCTCCTGCAGATGTACAGTTACGCAGATTGTAGGAAACAGTCCCTAAACTGTCTGCTGGTTATAGGCATTTCTGTAATCATCTTGTATAATGTATCATACTCAACAGCGTACAGTTTCAGCTATAACATGAGAGCAAATGTCATCGAATGTGGTCTAATGAGACAAGAGCTCAGCCGCGACGGATCCCGAAAGCATCTAATTTTCCCGTTTTAAAAGGTATTGTGTTTCTCAGTCTGACAGTCAATCTCTCGTTGCACTTGAATAATATTAGGGAGCGGGGGGTGTGGGGGTGGGGGTGTGGTGGGGTCTTCCCCCCCACCCAGTACTCCCCGCTCCACCCTTCTCCCATTTAGGCTGTTGTTGCTCTGGGGTAAACCGTGAAGTAGAAGAAGAAGAAAAAAAAAATCAGGTCCAATTACTGTCACGTCCAGAGACCTGATACGAGGGCTACTCCGGCAGCAGTTTACCGCGGTGTAACCTCAGCCAGCAGACGGTGGAAGAAAGATCACGCAGGACTCTGAGGGATGGGGGAGGATGTGAGTACCAGTGTGACAAAGAACATCCTCTCAAACGCCGGGAGCTGAGCGAAAAAGCGACACCGGCTCGAAAAAACTATTCACCGGCGTTGCCGCTCGGCTCTCAAACATCACCCCGTAATATTTAATCGCAGGGCTAAGACTTTGATGAGCTACGCATTTCTTCAGGAAAAGCATTTAACTGGAGTCGCGGTGCCTGGAAGTCTGTATTTGCGATTACCTTGTCATTCCCATTCTGCCTCACTTCATTTAAAAGGAGCGCACATTGTTTGAGCGCGGATAAACCTTGCGCACTCTTTATCCCCCTGCCTTTGTGCGCCTGAGAGTCGCTTCGGGTTCTCTGGCAGTGCTATTGAGATGTCCCCGCTCCGCGAGCCCATTGACTCAGACACATTCCTTCCACATAAAAACAGTCAAGGTACGATGAAAAAGCGCTTTGAGGGCAACTTAACACATTTCCGCTTTCCACCCTGACAAACACTGTATTCTATAGGATTCCGGGCGCTTAACTAAATAGTGCAAGCGCAGGGTAAAGCGTTGAGGCTCAGAGCACCTACAGTCATACATGATCTGGCATGGGGAAACAACGTCTGCAAAGAAAATACAGGAAGCTGCCGTCTGCATGAAAGGTGCTGTTTCAATAGCCTCAGGTGAGTGATGGGTTTGTTTAAACGCAACCCATCAGCAGACACATCTCTAAACAGCAAGAGCTACAATACTGTCTCACACCGTCCTGCCAGCTGACAGGGGCTTAGCAAAGGGGGCGCACCCCAACACCCAGGACTCTAACACTGCAGCACTCAGCTGAACCCCAGTGTCCTCACAGAGGCAACGCATGTCATCTTTGCTCCGATTTGTTGCTATCTCGTGTAGTGAACTGAGTCCCACGGGGGCAACCATAAAGTTGCCGGTTCAAAGCATCAACTTGGCACCGTGCTTATTACTATTTTGTATGCAGCTGATACCTCTGTCCACAGCAACATCAAGCAACTTACCATTACTTATCCGTTTACACAGCAGGGTATTGTTACTGTACCAGTTGAGGGTAAGTACCTTGGATTAAGGATACCACAGAAGGAGGGGGATTCTAACCTTCACGCTGTAAGGCGACAGGCTTTAACACAGCATGACTTGCTACTTTGAAAATGCAGACCCGGTACTGACCACCTAAGCAGAAGTTTTTAATTATCAATTTCTTTCTTTTTTTTTTTTAATTTACATCCAGATAAACCTACTGTAAGCCAAGAGAAAAGTTACTCCATAACCAAATTGTTTTAAGACTTAAACTGACAATTTAATGCCTCACAGTACAGATTTTAAAGGAAACACTTGGCATGTTACATCCTGGAACTGAACCCATAATATGCTGGTCACAAGTTCAGGGTCCTAATTGCTTCTATACACTTGTTTATAGCCCTGGGCTGGGCTCTGGTCTCTAAAATAGATCAACGGGAACACAAAACAGGTTGGGCAAGTACAGTACATGTTTTCACAGTCCCGTCAAATCCGTCCTGTAGACTAAACAATTCGACGAGAAGTGTTGTCAAGGCTATGGCGAACAAGGCTGGCGGAGCATGCAGTGTCTAGCAGTCCCTCTAACACCCTACGCACAGCCAAAGCAGAGGTTGGAATGGGGTGAGCGGGGCAACCCGCACTGTGTGTCCTGCCTAGACTGAGTGTTTACAGCCACTTTGCAGTAATCCCACCATAATGACATTTAACAAGGCAGGATTGCTTTTCCAGTTGCTCACCGCGCACCACCTTTCACTAAGTCTTCTGCAAACAGGAATAGGGACGGAGCACAGGAAAGGACTTTTGCGTTTTGGAAGTAAGGAGAACGTTCTAATAATAAATTTGAAAAGCAGACAAAAAATCTTAACACCTAATCCCGCAAGTGCCGCGTCTTCCAAAAGATTACGCACGGTCGGAAAATCGAAGACCGAATCGACTGGGTGGCCAAAGCAAATCCAGAGCAATTAAATACATCTGTACATAAACACCCAAATCGTGTGCTTCTTACGGCGATTCAATGTAAACAACCTAATTTTGCTCGACTTGTAAAAATACAATTACATAAAGTGTACCTTTTCATCTTGCACACTTAACATCGTAGGAGGGAAATGTGGATAACATCAAAGATCTTTGATACAGCAGTGATCCCCAAACTAACAGTTGAGGACAAAGGCGACCTTAAAGAACTATTTTAAAAGAGCAAACAAATGGGTGTACAAATAAATTTGACAAAACTAAAAGCACGACAAACTGGATCAGCACTTAGTGTGGATGCCAGAGGCACGCAGGTTCACACAGACTTGTGCCTCTTGGGATCAGTCAGCACAGGTCGAGAATCCAACAGATATGCCAGAGCTGCAGTGAAAGACCTGGAAACGGTCCTCAGACATACTGATGTGTTCAGAAAGATGGAGATCAGAACAGTTCAAAAAATAGTACTTTCCAACGCTATGTACGTGAAAACTGGATGTTGAAGAAACAGAACAGGAAAAATATGGACTCTGCTGAACTGTGGTGCTGGAGGAGCATTTTGAGGTCACCTTGGACAGCCAGGAAAACAAACAAATGGATGCTGGATCAAATCAAACTAGAACTCTGACTGGAACCATAAATGCTGAGACTGAGGTTATATCTCTTCCTGGCTAATGTTCACTCGCTGGCCAATAAAATGGACCTACTTGGGCTGGAACAGCTTTTTCCCACAGGCTGCTGAATTCTAGACAGCGCAGCAACTGATCAGCACCACCATTACTGACCACCTTCCATCGCATCATTTCCACCGTCACCACTGACTTTGTTGGGCTAAATCCATTAGCTTACTGTATTTACTTAATTCCTATACTCTTCCTCAATATATCCGTGTTGCCATGTTGTCGTGCCATTTACTGTACTGTGCACTGGGATGCAGGAGAAGCTCCATTTTGTTCTCTCTTGCACATCTGTATAAGCGCAGACTGACAGCAAAATGAAGCTTGAACCTTGATCCTTCATGCAAAGACGTCATGCAAAGATCAGACTCTCTTGAAAACACTGTAACGCTTGGGGAGGCCAAGGAAAGAAGAACTAAAGGGCAACCACATGGACAAACTCAACCACAGCGAAAATGGACACACCCATTCCAACCCTAAGGACATCAGTGGAGGACAGAACATTGTGGAGGGACCCTGTGTGTCAAGAATCAACAACAACAATGCAGTACATACACACGTTTTGTTACCAATCATTCTCCTTTCCTGAATGAGTATTATTTACAGCAAGTAACAATGAGACACTTGAATGTCAAAAAGCCACGATATTTCCTACTTCCTTCCTGCTCTCTATTTACCTTGCAAGACAAAAGTTGAATAGAAAGGTATGGTATTAAAAGTCACCTTTCAAAGGCAGCCTTTAGCACATTAGGATCAGACCCAACAGCGCACGCTCCACATCACATTCAGTCAAAAGATCACATCAGATAACCTCCTGTGTCCTGCAACTTCAGGACAAGTGACATTTTTTTATTATTATGCTCCAAAGTTAACACGTTCATGCAGAGCACAATTTCTCAAGTAGCTTACTGTATTTACTTAATTCATATACTCTTCCTCAATATATCCGTGTTGCCATGTTGTCATGCCATTTACTGTACCGTGCACTGGGATGCAGGAGAAGCTCCATTTTGCTTGAAATGGGTGTGTCCATTTTCGCCGTGGTTGAGTTTGTCCATGTGGTTGCCCTTTAGTACCTCAGTGCAGGGCTCCTCCTGGGACTAGAACCAGCAGCCTACAGGGACCTTTAGCCCACTGCCTCATGAACCAGTCCTTTACTGATGCACAGGCACATCCTAGCAAGCCAAAGAAAAAACACTGCAGAGCTGCACAGGTACAGCATATAACTGGAAATGGGATTGGATACAAGGCAGCACGATGGCTGTTATGAATTAAATCAAAATATTAAAACATAAATCCAGCACTAACTAGAACAGCCAGTATTTGTCAGTCCTCCCGGAGTAACTCAGAACAGATTCTGCAACTCACTTCTCTACTAATATTTCATCAGGAGTTCAATGTGAACAATCTACTCCCTTATCAACTACTCATAGAGGTCCAACATTTTCCACTGGTGAGCACAAAAAGCAGCCCCGAACCCTGGCACACGCACACACACGGAGCGACTGCACAATCTCTACGCTGATGTTTGGTCTTTTGTTTACAGCCTTCCTTGCCCTGTTGGACACACATC
The DNA here is from genome assembly GCA_018136845.1 of Heterotis niloticus. Lineage (NCBI taxonomy): Eukaryota > Metazoa > Chordata > Actinopteri > Osteoglossiformes > Osteoglossidae > Heterotis > Heterotis niloticus. The sequence continues at coordinate 2,346,046 of CM030903.1, forward strand.
AACGTAGCTAAATAAAAAGTATAGAAGATTTAAATCTGATGCCATAACTGACCTCACATGTCTGAAAAAAATTGAAAAAATTCCAGTGCGTTTATGGTTTCTCTGGATCTTTCTACATCGTTCATGGATCACAAAATCACAATTCTTTCTCTTTCCAAAAACTCCTGTTGGGTTACGAAAATTCTCAGGTTTCTCAACTTTGAAACTGCAAAAAAGTTTAACCTTTGCATGTAAAAGAAAAAATCAATTATTTATTCATTTATCTGAGGCCTCTCTCTAAACTACCTTACAATGTTAGGTCTGTATCAGAAACTTCTTACAATTATTCACCCATTTCAACAGAGCAGGGTGTTATTTTTACAGTTATCAATTCAGAGTAAATATAGTGATCAAGGGTACTACAGCAGGAACCCCAGTCCTTAGTGTGCTCAACCACTGTACAACAAGCTGCCCCATAATCGCAACCTTTTCACCTGCACGATGCAAACAATGGTGAAAGTGATGCCACATTGAGCTATGGAGGATGCTGAGCACATGGGCGTCAAACTTATCAAGTCTTATTTTTGACAGGTGGACGTGTCCTTCATGTCTGTGACGCTCTCTGCACCATGGCATTTTGCAAGAATAGTGTAGAGGACCAGTTGCAGAACTGCGTCTCCCGCTGGAAAGGTACAGCACTTGGTGTACAGTTTCACAGCCTGACATCTGTAGCTGCATCTGTCCAGGTGAGAGAGCTGCTCTAGAGAATCACTCTCTCCTTCTCTTTCTCTCTTTTTCTAAGGACGACTAATCTCTTCTCAAGTTCAGGACTCCCTGTCTGGGCTCTTTGACAGGGAGGAAGTGATGTGCAAGTAAACATGAGGGCTCTCAGTGCAAGGGATTAGAGCCCCCATATATCACCATGACAACCTCTTTTCAGCCGCCTGACAGGCCGCCGAGCCCCGTGTGAGGGGCGGGGGGGATCCAGTGTCGCTTCCTATCACCGCGGCAATCATTGATAGGGGATAAAATCACAGTTTCCACAGCAGATCACCTTACTGACACAACTCGGGACTGAGCTCACTGAATTGAGCTCTCATTACAGACATACCCCAGTCAATATTCACACCGACACACGCTACGATATGTAATAACTACCGTGAAGTGCCAGCGTGACTAGTGTGTAAGAGGCGCTCAACTAGTACTACGCTTTGCAAACAGCACTCCGATAACCGCATGAAGGACCCACAAGCTGAACCGTGTCCTTAGTTAAAATCTTACGTGTTTCTGGCCCAAGATCGATTTCCTTCAAATGCTTTTGTTTTCTGAGTTCTGCGTTGCTGCATGATTGAAAGGCCCCGGTTTCACTGAAAACATTAAGTCATTTTGGGACGAACAAGGATATCATGTAGCTAAGCTGTGCATATTCCATTACCTCATACTTAATGAGGAAAAAATTATACGAAAAGGCAGCTCTTAGGATCAAGCAAATCAGTGAAAGCAGCACAATGGGATCTCAGCAAGTTAAGAAGATGTACAATTATTAGGAACAGGCCATCTACTTAAAGTCTCTTAATTGGGACGATGAAGTTTCCTCTTCAGCCAGAGGGTGCGAATTTTATGGGCAAACCACTCACATTCTGCCAAGAAGGGATCTATGATTTTTGGTCAAATGCTGAGGATTGCGGCACTGAAGAACCCGAATTAGTTGCCCTTATGAGAAACATACGCAATAGTCTAGGTAAACTGGACTAAATCCAGCGCTTGTATTATGGTTTTCGCAGAGGGAAGAGAGGAGACCAGCATTTCCTCCAACAATCTTCCCGGTCATCCGTGCTGTCTTGTTCAATACATCTGATCGTGCACCGTGTCTACTTTGTTGGGTTTGTATACACTAGACCCTCAAGTCAAACTCAATCACATATTCCTGCACCTCGATGAAGAAGAGGCACGTGGAATCTGTGCTGTCAAAGTTAAAGAGAAATAGCAAAAGCATTACTGCACAAGAGGAAATAAAATATGACGAAACGTAACATATACAAATGTCTTGTGGAAAACAAAGGACTTCTCAGTGAAAAGTTTGTTTTTATTAGGACATCCGAAACTGTTTATTTCGATATATTTACCAATCTTGATCAAATGTCAACAATATCTGTTTATCAAAACCCCTTTTTAAAACTGTTTATGTAATTCTATCATATTGAGTAACAAAACATTTCACTTAAAAATTAAAAATGCAGAAAGTATTCTGTATTAAATTGGCAATGATTTTTGCCTTTCTCCCAAATTGCCCATAGTGCAATAAAGCCCCTTTTCTTTAGTGTTTCTACGTGCTTACACAATGACTTGTTTTCCAATTCTCTTTTTTCACCGTTATATCTAAGAAGCGTAGTATTACTGATTTGAACCACCATAAAACACTGAAAAAATGTATTTCAACTGTGCCGTCTTAAAGAAGTTGGGATGAAAAATGTCACTGCGCTCAAAGAAAAACATAAGTTAGAGAAAGAACCAACTGAGTGTTAAGTTTACCACAACAAATGTCATCAAATGCAAAATATGAAAACTAAGTAAAAATTAAAGATATTTATCATGGATACCCACAAAAATATGTAATTATATGTCATAACTTTACGGCCAAATGAAAAAAACAGGCCTTGAAGTTCAGTTTACAAGTCCCATTAACATAGAAAGACTGCAGAAAAGGTCAAACTGACAAGAGGGAGGACTGGAAGCACTTTAGACAAGCATGAATCAGAGCATCTGGCAAAGATTACCTCTATTATTATAAACCTATGGAGAATGATTTATACACATTTTTATCTGCATTATCTTCCACTGTCTCATACCTATTTGTACTTTATCATGGTCAGCACTTCTAATCTTCATGCACTCGTTCGTTCTCCTGAAAGCAGAGCAATAAAGGGGCGGCGTAGCTGTGGTTGCCTCCTGCAGTCCGACTGTAACTGACATGCAGCACTGAAACGGAGAGCGAAGCTCTGATACCACATGTGCGCTGGAATCCAGGACTCTCAAGTCGGAGGATGTAAAGCACTGCTTTAAATTACACAACAACCGAGGATCAAAAGGAATTATTCAGCAGTGACTCGGTGACCTTGTGAAAAACTGACTTATCTGTATCTCAGCTAAACCATTAAATTCATACACATCTAGCCAGGGATGACAAGGTAATGTTCATAGAAACCGTGCAGACCTACCTCGGCCAAAAAGCAATTGTTCCTGTCCATTTGTAACTATAAGTTCCTCGTAAATGATGTTGTGCGGTATCTGTCATGTTTAAGTCTCAGAACAACTTCCATGTTCATAAATACAGACCATGTGTTTTCCTTCAGATACACATTGTGCAAAAATATTGGAAATATGCATTTCTTTTGTTTCAAGTCTTTTGGTCATGCACTTAATATGAACAGAAAGAATGGAGACATATTCCTCCACTTAGAAAATGTAAGAAAACAAAAGGTTTGACTCGAAGCTGACAACTCCCATTAGTCCTTTGTCATTCTTGAACCATCTTTCCTTTCTAACATTGTCTGTAAGTCAAAGAACTATTAGATCTTCAGTCCTAAATAAGGGCAGCAGGTAATGTAGGAACACGGTGCAGAAGGGGACTTGTAAACTGAAGGTTGTTTGTTAAAAACTTGCAAGGGGCCCCGTTACCCCTGAGCACAGTACCGGCACAGTTCCAGTACAGTCTCCAGCTGCGCAAATAAGTAGAACTCTAATCCTCTTCGGAGAGTAAAAAACAACAGTAACAGCAACGAAATGACGAATGGTGATGAACTCACGAAGAGAAGATTCTGTAGACAAACACAAGACCACCATGTGGGGGGGGTGTGTATGTGTGTTACGAGTACACAAGGAAGCTGTTTGCCAACTGCAGAGGCCCATCCGTGCAACACTGCCTTGCCAGAGATGAAACTTACAAGACCTTCCCTGGTCAAATCTGCGTTCCCCTTCACTTCTCCCCTGACACACAGTAAACCTTCCGTTCGTAAACTGCACTGGGAAATGAGGGTGCGGGGAAGTTTGGCCCAAGGATGCTTTTGTCTCCTTGCCAGCCACACAAGAGTGAAGCCACAACAATTTGCCCCAGTAGTAGCTACAGGAGGTGGAACGACTCCAGAAAAGAAAGAAGCAAATATTTTCCCCCCTTTGTTTGTGTTTCCTGTTACAATTGGGCATTCCTGGGAGACAATTAAACGACTGACACGGTTTTGAAATTCCTGGGGACTGAAAGGAGGCGAGGACAGCGGGCAGCATACCTTGTCATGACTGAGCAGGATTCCATAGAGCAAGATATTGCTGTGTTTTGCCTCCGCAGCCAGACTCCGGATGGCACCCAGTGCTTCCATCCGCTCAGTCAGAGAGCACTGTGGCTGCAGGTTCAAGTGCACCTATGGAGGCAACAAAGCAAACAGTGTATAACACACCCTGATGGAGGTGCCCTTCTCATGACTTCTCCAAATCTGCATCTCTCACCAGGAAACATCTTTCTGTTGTTGCTAGCGCCACATTTATAGCACCACGCATATTCTGTCTGCACCACTGGCTCATTTAAAAGCATTTGCGATCGTTACTTGTTTGAGAAATATGAAACTGGAAAATATCCTCGCAAATACTCTTGTAAAGCTGCATAAAATTTTGGTGCGGTGGCTCATTTAGTAGCTCAGGATAGGCATAACTCACCCAATTATTTTTTCCAGTTTTATGGTGCTGGCTTTAAATTCTGCAGTCTAAGTCTAAAGGGGAATTGTTCCAAATAAATTCCTTAATAGACCACGCTTGTTTACCGCTAGCAATTTGTAAGTCAACGTTACCAGGTAGTTACTGTGCACAATGAAGAGTGGCCTTGCTGAGATCAGTATCCTGTTTATAGCTGCTACGATGAATAATGATGCCTGATGCATTTAGATTTTGCAAACAATCATTTTTTATCGTCGACACTGAGAATCAGGTAATCAGCCATTCGATGTGCAAGCCTGAACTCCCATCTCCCTGCTGTCTGGATCATGTGCAGCGAATTCAGGATCTGGATCATGTGCAGTGAAATTGGCATAGCTGGAATAAATCGGGATTGTTGTCTTAATAAAGTTCCGTACGTTCCAGGACCCCTGTGTCCGAGGAGAAGGGATCAGAGCCCGGGGGGGCAATTTCACGCCACGCACCTGCTTCCACTCGGCCGTGCCTGGGAGTCAGTGCTGCCTGGCATGTAGCCCCAGCCCAAACTAAGTCTTTCACAGAATAGCAAAGCGCAACCTCTTCCTCGAGTGCCGTACGGCGCGGGTTTAATCAGGCCGCAATTTGCAGCGTTTTTCCCTGATTAAGACGTAGCCTATTGGGTCCTAAAGGAGGCGAGCTGGAAACCCACCAACGGCTTACTCATGCAGCCCCTTGTCAACACTCTCCTTCAGTAGTCACAGGGTTCCTGGGGTGAAGTCAAGTTGAAAAGAAAATAAAACTTTTCTTGCACTCTTCAGTTTTCTTTCCCTACGTATTAGGCGCAAGATATTTTCAAACCTTTGGACACTTTAAAAAACACATGCGTTCACCTACCTAAATATATAGAGAAAGCGTTTTAGTCTCTTGAAATAGCAGTCGAGTGTTTTATTGAAACTTACACTTGTTTTAAGAAAAACTGAAAATAATATACAAGTTCAGTACCTTTCCCAACAGCTTAATACGTTCCTACTTCCTATAAATAAATATTCATTCCTTTAAACACTGCTTGCAGTGAGTGGTATTCATCAATACACAGTAGCAGCTCTTCTAATGTTTTATGTTTAGGAAAACTGAGACTTTTCCTTGTGCACTGGCACTTCCCATAATCTCCGATGCTTTTTTCAATCCCTTGTTGACCATATTTTCTGTCTGAGGTGCTCTACCAGCAAAACACTGTAACTGTAGTACGAGGCCATTATTCAAAATAGCCTTATAGGTACGTTTCATTACCCAGGGTGCACTTATACTGCAAGTTGGCTCACACTGCTTTCCTAGCGTTTGTTAGAAATTTGGGTCTCCGTATTAAATATTTACTGTGAACATCAGTAATAATTCCTAGTATCTTTTATTCCCAGCAGAAATGTTAGATGTAATGATACGCAATAGTATGTTGCTACTGACCCGCAAGCACGGAAACATGCCAATAAGGTGAGTACCAGCACTTGGTTTTTCCACTTCGAGCGCTGTTCTTAAACAGATGTTGCCTATTTACAAGCGTCACACAGTGAAGTTTGATCTGCAGGTTGAGGTGAATTCATAGACTGACACACACTCCATCGTCTCTGAAAAAATAGAGCTCTTGCCCCAGTGGCCCAAAAGCTCGGATGTCAAACTTCTCAGCATTCCTTAGACTTTACTGGCTTATGGTTGTATCCTAAGAGCAACAAGCCTCTCACCTGGCAAGCAGAAGAAACGCTGGAAAGTGGCAGATCTGTGCATCAGGAGGTGAACAGACAGCTGGGTGAAACGCGTGGAAAATGGCTCACTTGCAAAAGCATGCTCACTCCCTATCTTCCACAGTGGCCAAGATGTAAAACTCACCAAAATCAACACTACAGGATAAAGGACGGTGTGTTCGGAGTCCTGGACCGTCTTCACCAACTTTGCCATTTCATCCAAGCAAGAGGTGTCTCCCTATGAGCAAATGGAGAAAGTACAGGGACAAAGCAGTGATTAAATTCCAGAACAAAGACGAGTAACACTCCATACTACTGTTAAATCTAGGCAACCGCAGAAAAATCTGTCTTTGTTTATTCCTGAGGAAATGTGCAAACTCACGGCAATATGGATGAAGTTCCAAGTCCCTGAAATGAACACTGCACAGCTTCTGAGTGGGCCTGAGATTACGTCCACCTGCTTTGTGGCAGAACACAAGAAGCACCACACTGAAATGGCATTTCCTCCATCGGGATTTCCTGTACATTGGCTTGCTTTCTTTCACAAATCGCAAAATATTTTATTCTGATCCAGTGGCTGGAGATGGGTCGAGCAAAACAGAGCACCCAGTGTTCATAGCTGTTAAGTATTTAATACTAGGATACACGTTTGCCTCATATAAATCAGAAAGCGATTCAATGGGCACATTTTGTATAAGATTCATACGATGGCAAATGCTGACATTCACGGTATCTCATACAAATGTGGATTTCATATAGCTGATCCTGAAACGATATTTTTGTCGTAAAACAAAATTTTGTCTACTGAATTCAGCATACACATTTTTGGCTGCTCTTTTCACATTTTAAAAAAAGATGAAACAAAACTATTCTTTCGTTGACTTAAATTAATGTACCTAATCCAACACTTGATTGTTTAACAAAACCATGATGTTCTCAGTGATTAACTGACTGGCACCATACAAATCTCTAAAAACAAAGAGAATAAACACAGGAATAAACAGCTGTGGTGTCATCTAGGAACATAGCTGTAACAGAATTGTTAAAATAACAAAGTCAAAAGGAAGTACTAAATGGTTATAGGAAACACATGTAAATAGTTGCATTGTTCTGGAAAAATAACTGGGCGTAGGATTAAGCAAAAGCAACACTCGAACAACAGAAATGTCGATTTGCAGATTAAATGTTTGGACGTCAGGTTTGGCTTTGGCTCGAGAGCGGAAGCTTTTCAACGTTTATATGAGGACAGATGGATGCCAAGGGTGAGAGGAGAAAGGAACTCTGGCCGCTTTGAACAGCCAGCTGACAGGGTACAAAACTATGTCAACGACTGGTGGGGAAACAAGCTGCAGAATGCTCAGTTGTTTTGTGCAGTTTCAAAACACATTTCCAACCGTTGTATTATCTCACTTTTATTTCCTTGTCCAACCCGGTTGTCCAACTGAACGGACAGAGGACCAAGAGATTAAAAAAGCAAAATGGAAATAAAACACTGAGCTGAGCACATCTTCAGACTGTTCATTGTTATGCTACACCTATTACTGAAGACCCACGTCACACACTTGCTGGCTGTGGACACTCATGATTGTGACAAATTACGATCTTTTTCTGTAACCACGGTGTGATTGGATACATATGTTCAAGTCTCTGATTTCATTCAGAGTGTATATGAAAATATTGTTTTAAATTAAGCTCATAGCAGGCTAGATAAGTTGGGGGAGTGATCAAAAGGTTAAGTGTCTATTAAAAATGCATTCACTTGCAAACAGCAGAATCTCTCAAGAGATGGACAAAGAATGAATTATTAAAGAGAGCTTCAAAAAGAGGGGTATTTTAAGTGGAAACAGAACTATGGGAAATATATGGAAAGTATAATTCTAATCACCTTCAAGCTGCAAAGGGGGCAAGCGACCAGCAGAACCCCTCACAGGTTTTGAATCAATATACATCAAAAAATTATTTTAATAAAAGTGTGAATTGCAAGCAGGCCTCTCGGTGTCAAGCAAAGTCACAGAAAATTCACATACTGAGCTGGCTATGAACGTAAAGTCTAACACTTTGGTGAGTTTAAGAATAGCAAAAACCTAAAAACTCGGCAACTGGGTAAGTGATAAAATGCAATTAACAAATTAATTAATGAAAAATAAATGCCAAAGAAACCCACTGAAAGTTATACCATAAAGCGGCATTATTGCTGTGCATGACTTTAAATTTGAGTGTAAGAAAAGAAACAGCAACTTAAATCGGTGTGCTAACAAAAAGTGAGAAATCCTCATTATAACTGAGGGAAGACTAATGAAATATTCAGTGTTTAATAATTTAATAGCATCATTTATCAATAGGTCTGCTATCATGCATGTCTTTTGACAGTTTACGCATACAGTATATCAAAATAAAACGAATGGTAATTCCATCCACTTAAGATTTCAGAAACTTCTGAACAGTACGTCCCCATGTAGAAATACTTATTATTAATAATAACAATATTAATCACTTAATCTGACACTCTGGCAAAAGTATCAAGATATATAGGTGCATAAAAAATAAGTCTTGATGGTTAAGAAATATAGGCACACCCTTCAGGAAATAACTTACTCCAGCCTAATACGTGGGAATATTGTGCTCGTCCCACATCCTCATGCCTCTCTGCCCTGTACTTGTAAGCTTCTCCCTTTGTGCCCCTGGGAAGAATTCCTCTAAATCTACATACACGCACATGGGAACACAAGTCTGCCAGGCATCTGTGTGCCATACAGACCTGTTTGCAATCAGTCAGGACGTGAACCAGAAGCTCAGTTTGGATTTGGAGAGCAAATCTGCTTGTCAGCCTTTGACAAAGGGCTTGGGGCTTGGCAGACTAGCTGCAGGGAAGCCATGCTGACATATATCAAGTGCCGCTTCCTCTGTCACTGGCCAACCCCAGTGATGCATCCATTGAATATAAGGAGGTGCCTCGTGGAAAACGAGAACCGGAAGAGGATCGTCTGCAGAAAAACATGGCGCACAAAAGGTGCTATACGCATGTTTGGTACTATGAAGTCCGAGTTCTTTTGATTGTTACAATACAGACACGCAGTGAGCTAACAATTAATCCCATCTGGTTTCGTCTGTCTGGTAGAGTAGAGTTGAAGGGTGCAGAGGGAAGCGCGTGCAACGTGCCCCATTTGAAATGTGGCAGCAAATGTCCACCCCGCCCTGTCCCACCCAGGTTGCACCTGCAGGACAAGGATGACGAAGTATAAACACTGTCGGGATGATCTGGGATAATGACGGGTAAAAAAGGGAGCAGAGACTGAGAGAGATGGCAGACTGTTGTCGGCCTCCACTGTACCATGCTCTTGGCTCCGAGGGTCTTCTGTAGCTCATAAGCCAATTGCATTGACTGTGCACACCCGCCTGCTACCACGCATCCATTGTGGGACAGCATGTCTGTGAGGAGAGACAGAGTAAAAGGGCATGATTTACAGCCATTGCTTCACTTGACCCTTAGGAGATATTCCAAACCCTTTGGGCCCCATTAACTTCATGAAACACTTGCACCAGCACCATATTCGCACCTCTGTTGTCCTCAAAGAATCAAACCCGTATGTGAGACCATTTCTTGGGTTTTTTCCCCTTTCCCTGATGTTTGACCTCAACAAAAATTTAACTAGTTATTAAAAAACATTTTCATTTCTTTGTGAACATAAAAGGCTGAAATTTTAGCACTGTTGAAAATAGTTTATAAACATATGCTTTCTTTGTTTTTGGACAAAGGCATAAAATTCTGTGAGATAAACACACTATTATAAGCATGAAGGCTGTATTTCACTTTGGATTAGAACCTGCAACCTTCTGCTTCTAAATCCAGGGTTGTCTCATGATTCGCTAAGATCTGCTCAGCACTATAATTTGGGAACTATTACATGGCTGTGTTAGATCTGCCATACAAATTGATAAAATATGCATCGTCATGTTTGTGTTGCAAGTCCACTGAGGCCACACAGAGAAGCTGTGTTGTGGCTCACATACTTTTCTTGTTGAGCTATATTTGTTTTGTTTGCAAGGCCATCCTGCATTAGTTTGCATGCCAAGGCTTCTGTAGCCTGCGAATAAATTCACATCGCCTACCAAGACCAACAGCATCTCACTGCATGTATGTAAACACACAAAATTGTCCAGGTTTTTTTTGTTAAAAACATATTAGTCTGATTCGGGGAAAACTGGAAATGATGCTTCGAAAAGCAGAGCCAATTGGTGTGTTGATCTTACATCCCCTAGCAAGGACCATGTGATAGTCGTGTGCAATTATTCTGCACATCCTAATAGAAATAGAACTAAAGCTCAGATCTGAAAACAAACTTTCTGTCTTGTTTCTGTTTGGCTACATTAAAAAGAACTGCAGTGTAAAAATACTCTATAAAAGTGACAGTAGGTTGGAGTTGAAATGAGTTTGCTCAGCACTCAAGGCTGTGACATATTTCATGTCTCCTAAAAAATAAAATGTATGACACATCATATATTTTTGTTACCTTTCTTCTAAGTATTTTCGCAATGTTCAGATTTAACTCTTTTTTTTCTTTTTTAGCTTAAAAGGGACTTTGAATCCCCAGTGTCCTAAAGAAACCGACAAAATTACTTAGGTGTCAATATGATGTCTAGCGAAGGGATATAAGCATAAATTAAATCTAAATAAAGACAAACGAGTCACTAAACTGTAAAATAACACCTTTAGCCAGGTTTAGCATCTTCATATAATGTCATATGCTATACAATAGTATTACGTTTTTAACAGTACAGTATATGTAAAGTGCTATTCAATTGTAATTCAATACTTTGCAGTACTTTTCAAATATGTGTGTGACAGTGTGCTGCACTAGTTAACAAAATGACAAAACATAAATGACAAACACAATGACCCATACCTTTAATGATTCCTTCAGCAGCAAAGAGGTCTTGCTTGTAGGTTACCTAAAGGACAGGACACTTTTAGTAATAAAAGTCCTGGCAGCTGTTCCATGCATCTGTTCTGCACTACAGTTGTATCTTACCAAGAATCACATTCAAAAGTCTTGCCTATTCAATACAACAGTTTTAACAACTGTTCTACAGAGATCTTCACCACTAATTCCCATTGTGGTCTTACTATAACTAACCTCTTGTAATGACAACCCTAACCAACGACAGAACTGGGTCTCAAGAATACAGACCCACAATCGGTACACAGAGAAAATATAAACACATACAGTTTGACGTAAACGCAGCACAAGGACAAAAGGTTACACTATTTAGATGCAGTTGTCATGCAGCATCTAAGAAATCCCAAAAAGGTGACATAATATTCCAAATTGCATTAGTGTTATAATTCAGGCTAAATGTTAACTTCTCTAGTTTAAACAAAGTTAGACACTTCAGTCAACCACATATTTGTGGAAGGAGACTCTGGTGTAGACTACAGCAATACAACATATCTCCTTGATAGACATGTAAGAATAGTCAACATACACTCCACATCAGTATCAAAAACCACATTTGAGTTGTGCTTTATAGACGTATGGAAGGAGACAAACCAAACTCTGCAAATAACGGTCAAGTTCATGGCACTGAGTCCACGTTGGAGTCCAGAACATGCCATTGATTAGTCGATGCCCTGTTGAACAAGGACCTCACCTTCCACAGAGTGGGGGGTCCTTCAATGAGCTTGGCTTTAGTGCCACAGTAGTATGAGGCCAAGTGCAGACACTCCGTCCCAAAATCAAAGTCCGTCTCGCAGCACTGGGGACAGAAGCAATACCCACTGGATCATACAGACACCAGGACGGTGCTGCCAACCCAAACGGCAAGAGCAGCTCGCATTGCACAATAAACTCAGAACATTTACACACTGTGTCAACACTCTCAAACTGCTGTTTACGGTATGAGATGAGCAAATAAACAAAGTCTTGAGTTCATGAAGGGTAGATACTGCTTTTCACCAAATGCATAAGAAAACACTCAAGATCCAAAAAGCAGCATCAATGAAGCTAAATGTAAATATGATCTGTATAATTACCTCATACCTTATAGACGCTGTGTGGATGACATGGTCTGAGCTATGCTGTCTGAGATACAATATGGGAGCAATATTTTATCTGGTCAGAAGAGATGTATCTTGTGCTGGCCTTTGTTCCTTGAGGAGCAATAGAGTTAAATATCTGAATGGTCCTGCCGTAATTTAACCTTCTACTTTCTCTTTTTCTCTACAGAAGCACTTCGAGGTGCAGGATTATGTGTCCCTTTTTTGTCTTATCGGTCATAAATGCCAGTAGTCTCCAATAGATGTCAAATCTTCACAGAGCTACTGTATGGTTCATAAAAAGCGCTGTAGGAATTGTATGTCCTAAAGCAGTCCACTGACAGACACCTTACACTTTCTCCCCTTTGAGAGAAACTGGTGGTCATATTAATACTCTATTAGCTGTCCCTGTAAGCTCCTACTCCTTCTCTTATGTCCCATTGTCCTTTTCCACACATATTTATGCAAATTTCCACCATCTTCACTTTGCATCCCACGGGTCAAGAATTCACCCATCTAAGGGGTATCAACTTTATGCATCCAAAAGAAAGTAAACTACCAGGGCAGCTTCCAAGTTATACAAAATTCTTAAGCTCAAGGACCAGAAATAACCTGAGACAAATTGGACTCTAGTGTAAAACATAATTCTCCCTCCATCTTTTCTGATGCCTTAAAGCAGTGGTATCTGAATGACCATCTGTTACAGCTGGAGTTAAGCTGTTGGAATAATAAATAGGTGAGATTGCAGCCAGGAAAGAGATACATCTACCAGAATTACAGAAAAATCACAAGCTTAACTTTTAAGGTAGCAGCTGGCGCTTGCTGCCGACTTTTAACACACATTTCATTTTCATTTCCCTGCGATACATGTGTGTATGAAATACTAAATTTTCTTCTTCTTATAATGTGTAAACTTTCAGTCTGTAGTACAAATTCAGAGCCGCCCTTCTTTTTCTGGAAAATGTAGCCATCATTGGGAAACAAAAGCTGCTATACCACTAAATTTTCACCCTCGCACCCTGCATGTTGACACCTCGAATGAAGCGATATGCTGTATGTAAAGGTTTATAACATTTAAGAACATTTTCTGGCAGTAATTACTTTCAAGAATCTTATTCACAGAGCTATGGAGGATGAGGAGTACCACATAAAAAGCAAACAATAAATCCATGAATCATTAAAACTATTTGATAAAACATCAAATAAAAACATAAATGGAAAAACAATAAAACATAGAAAATAATCAGTACATTGATACACTATAAATTCATATACAAATAAAATTTTAAAGTGAATTAAAACATGCCTTTTATTAGTAGTACTTCACTTTTACTTATACTATGTTGTTTTTGGCTTGTACACTTTCCTTTGTGTAATACAACTTACATTTTCATACACAGGCAAGGCCAAATGTTGGCTACTGACCAGTGAGATTCAAACATGTTCAGTTGTTCACCAATAAAAGTATCACACTCATAAACACATGGTAAAGCAAAAACCAAAGAAAAAATTGGGATTGGTAACGAAAAGAAGGAATAGAGAAAAAAAAATGTATCTAAAAGCAAATTGGTGCAAAGGAAAGTGCTGAATTGAAACACAAAAGTAGTTGTGAAGTAGGAGTATGAAAAGCTCAAAGGAGAGTGTGGCAACACAAACAATACAGATGGTCCTCAAGCTGGGATGGTCCGACTTAATATTTTTCAACTTTACGATAATGCGATAGCAATGCGCATTCAGAAGAAACCATACTTCGAATTTAGATTTTTTTCCCGGGCATGCGATATGCGGTACGATATTCTGTCACGATGCAGGGCAGCGGTAGCGAACTGCATCTCCCAGTCTACCATGTGGTCGCTAGTGTACACAACCGATACTCGACAGTATTCTGTGTTGCCAGCATTTTTTTGGATGCTCCCCATATCTACGTTGTGTTTTGTGCATCCATCATGTCTATGAAACGCCCATCTGTGTCTCCTGCTACTGGTGAGAAGAAGAGGAGGAAGACAACTACTCTTGAGAAGAAACTCAAGATCACTGCCCAGCATGAAGGCGGCAAGCCCGTAATGACTTTTAATGTAGGCTAGGCTATGATGTTTGGTAGGTGTTATGGCATGGGTTGGCGGAAGCAATCGTGAGACACCGCGGTAATAAGTTTAAGTTCCGTTAAACTCTTTACTGAGTTGTTTCCGACAAAGAGTGTTACTGTTATCCGGGAGCTAGTGCTAATCACTAGGGGCTGGCAGTAAACAAAAATGAAACATACCGCAATTCAAAATAAGCAAAATACAAGGTCTTAGCAAGACCATGGTTGCAAGAGAGTTCACAAAGGGCAGCGGAAACTGAGCTCTGACAGGAAGCCCGGGTAGGAACTAAATCCCATCCATGATTGGTTTCTTCGCCAATCAATGCTCAGTCTCAAAAGTGCCTACATTCCATTGCTGAAGCGACCACGGGCATGACAGTAGGTTAGGTGTAAGTGGATTTTCAACTTATGATATTTTCGGCTTACAATGGGTTTATCTAAAACGTAACCCCATCGTAAAACAAGGACCATCTGTACAGTAAAAAGAAAAGTGAATTATTTATAGTAAAAGGCAACTGGTAATCTTCATATAAATATAACAATTTTTAAATGAATTTATAGTTGACCTAATTATTTCTAGTATTTGTTTTAATGATTAACAGATTACTTATTTGTTTTTCATGTGGCATTTGTTATTCTCCATACAGGACAGCTACGATTCACAAGGCAACAGAATTTGAGATAAACCAGCTTTCAGATACTAATGGATCAATTCATTTTGCTTACATTTTATTTTACAGAAAATGAGAGCATGCTGTGAAGGCACTCATTAAAAATGTGTAGCAACTATCTCTTGAGAGGCTTGGGCTTTCTGAGATTCAAACAAAAACATGACTTAGTTCAATTGCTTGCTCATTCAAACAACAAAGCCCAGCAAAAAAATATGCCAGAGGTTAGTCATAGTTTCATTAGAAGTTCATTGTACTGTACAGGAGGCTCCTACCTGTTCATAAGCCTGGTAAATCATATCATACAGAAATCCCTGGGGCATCTCACTCGCTCTGTATCTGGCTCTCTCCAGGGAGTGATCCAGGTAGCCTTCTGATGTTGTAGCTATTACCGTGGAAACAAGGGGTCTTATAGCTCCAGATGCCTTAGCAAGAAAAAAAAAGTTAATATTGCATTAATAAATTGTAGTATTAGCCATGTCCCTGTCGAATTACTATTTAAATGCAAAACATGTTTCCAACACCTCACCTGGAATGACACACATAAAGCCATTTCAACCTGTTGTGAATCTCTAAATATTTAAACACTACACAAAATATTTATTGGGCATATTTCACATTTTATTAAAGGAAAAAAAACAAGGTTATATGGCTCCAACTTTTAGCATTACACCAAAGCTAACTACAGACTTTGCCAACAAAATAGTTTAGGCTTAATGTATTCAGCATAAGATAAAAGCAAACATGTGTTGTGTGTTTCACATGTTGGTAAAGTCTATATTAATCTCACACTCTCAAAAAGGGATTTTCATTCCAGAACAATCAGGGATAGTGACATATTAATGAACTCCAGACAGATGTACGGTACGAGTCATGTACAGAAGGACGAAAGAAGTATAGCCAGTCCTCAAACTTTTAGTTTCATATCTTCTTATGACATTGAACCAAAATCAAAACCTGAGTTATATAGTTTATAAAAACCCTAGTTCAGTCAGCTACCACACTAGGTAACTTTGCAATGCAATAAAACATGTTTTTGAAGGTATAGCTATAAGTGTAGTCATAAATTGCTGAAAAAATGAAAACCAAAATCCTTGGACATGCTATAGCAGGCATTTGTTGATTTAAAAGCTGGGTGCAGTCTTCCCAATTGTGCTGTTTCACAGGCCTCTACAAGTGAAGGTTACCGGTGGATACTTGAAAACACATTAAAATGTGTGGTCTAAACCACAGAATTATCAGCAACAAAAAAACTAACTACTGTTTATAATTATAAGATCTCTGTACCACCAATATAAAGACGTAAGTGTCTGAACTGTGATGAATAGTATCTTTAGAGAGTGGAGTACAGAATATTATTACAGAAATTAATGTTCAAAATTTTTAAATTGTGGCAAAATTTTTCTTTGAGGATGTAACTGATTCAAATCAAACTCTTTCAAACACAAAATCTATAATATGGCAAAAAAAATAGCTAATAAATAATGGATTACCAAAAAAAAAAAAAAAAAAAATCTAAACTAGCCTGGGGGTATTTCTTGATGCTTTTGTGAAACACTCCATGATGTTTGACACTTTATCTGTTCAGATGAACTTACACAAAATAGAATGTCCATCCATTTTTGTTAAAGCTAGCATAACACTACCTGGAATTCCAGCAGGTACTTTTAATACAAAGTAAAAAATCCAACGAATGACTAAAAATCCACATATTTTGTGAAGACATAATCCTAAACTTGATACCAAGTTTAATCCTGAACACCACCAGGTAGTACTCATATTACTACTGATAACTACATAGATAATACCTTAAAATAAAGGACAGACTTCCCTCTCATGGTAACCATAATTTCTTTCTGAAAACTCTCGCTAATAAAAAAAAAAAATCACTTCCAATAACTTAAATTTGAAAATTAAAAATGCAGACGTAAAGCCCAAAAGGACGGCAATTTTTTTCCCACCAAAAATGTAAAACTACCTTATATTTTAAACATAGCGAAAATCTAATTGTGACAAGGTGACAGGGTTGGCTCGTGACACAGCTCAGTGAACCTTGGAGCATTTTAAATGGCTTTCTTTGCCTTCTGTCTCTTTATTATTATAATTTATTATGTTTTAGAGAGTGATGAAAAGTTACCAGTTTTCCGCCATTCTTACAAGCCAGCATAAGGCTGAGAGAAGCTGAGATGAGTTGAAATAACTAAAATGTGCAGGAGATGGGGGGGGGGGGGTCTATTCTGCTTCTGTGTTGTTTAAATTCTCATAATTTCAATAAAAACTTATCCTTAAAACTACATGACATTTGCTTCCAAGCACAAATTTTCATAATATGGATGCTTTTTACGCAAAGGAAACCTATAGTAAGTGGACAGATATAGAAAAACTTACGCCTTGATCTTTGGCAGCAATGGTCATCTTCAGTAGGAAATCTTCGTCAATGAAAGGTCTGACAGCATCATGGATAATAACCACCTTTGGCTTTCTTAATGCCGTTTTATCTGACTGCTCTCTAAAAGCCTTGAGTCCATTGAAAATAGACCTGTGTCTTGTTGACCCACCAAGCACCACCGTTACTTTTTTGTGATTGAACTGGTGAATGATGTCCATCATCAGATGAAGGTTTTCTTTAGCTACCACTACAACAACATGCTCAATCCAGGCCACTCTGCAACAACAAAAACAAAAAAAAAACAAAAACAAACAGATCTGTACTATGCAGACTAGAGAATGTCAATACATAATGTGCACAAAAATACCAATATGCAACGTAATTGACTTAAGATAGTTAATCTTTAAATGTTAACATGTTAATTTCACCCAGTTTTCACAAAAGAAAATGGTAACATAAAGCAACACAAAGTGGTTTAGGACATTACTGATAAGAAATATAAGAAGGGGCTTTTTAGAAAACTTATACAAAAGCTATCTCTGCCATGAAGGATAACATCAAATACAAAACAGCAAATATAAAAATTTTAAGTCTACAAAGACAAATCATATCTCATTATTATGCTAATATTTGGAAGTATGCCCAAAATGAGCCATGGATGTCTATAGCTTGAACGTGCTAACCATAGAGAATTAAACGAAGAGTTAAGAAACATGGTTAGAAGATGTTGATAAGGACATGTAACCTGAAGGTTGCCAGTTTATAACCCAGCGCTACTGCTGCTTTAGTGCCCTTGATTTTGGCAGTTACCCTGTGCTACCCCAGTGAAATACGCAGCAGTACATACAGGTTAGCTACATAAGAATGTAGCGGTGGCGTCATTCAGAAGTGGGATCAAATCCAGCTCGGTCTGCGCAGCGTTTGCATGTAGTTTTCTCACCTGTGGTTTCCTCCCACACTCCAAAAACATGTGTTTCTGCTGGGTTGGTTTGTCTCTAAATTGCCCTTAGCATATGGATTAACTTTTTTATGGATGAGTAAGTGGCTTAGTGTATTTAGCACTGTAGGTCACTTTAGCTGAACAGTAAGATTCGTCAGATCGAGAAGAAAGCATTGCCTATGGTGTAAAACAGAAATGATTCTCTTCCTTACTGATACATCCTCATCTGGTGAGATGAGGATGTATCTGCATGGATCTAACGCCTGACTTGGTTGCGACAGTGGCAAAGGCTGATATGTGGAGGGCACCAGCATCCATCAAGGAAAATGGCTCACATTCCCTCCTTGAAGTGACCACCACCAGTGAGCTCCTTTCGCTCCCAGATTCTTCAACTACAGTCCACAAAGAAGCACCTTTGAGGGTCCTTCTTGCCAACAGCCTTACAGGGGTTCTGTTAGCAGTTAGCTCCTCTACACAGAGAGGCAGGTAACTACCTTGTGACCTTAGAGTCTCTGCACTTTTATCACTGTCTGTTGTAACTGTTATTTGTATTTGCCTAATGCATTACTATTTTCTACTGATGTTGCTCGGGTGCCTCATATACATGCACCTTGCGGTTACCGGTCATGTGACAGAAGACCGAACGAGAGTTTAAACCGCAGTGCCAATAAAACCTGGTCCATATTTTTTTGTGCTTTTTGTGGAAGGTGGGGTCACAATAATCGGTAATATCTGAAAAAGTAAAGATGGAATGAAACTTCAAACGCCACCAACGGGCGCATCCTGGCCATTGAAGAATACGCATGGATCCGGTTGTCTACGCCGGGGGGGGGAGCGTCACAGTCTGAGGAAAAAGTAACTGCCATTCACCTGACAATAAAAAAGGCACGAATTCTAGTTTTCCGACTGGAAACGACAAAAAAAAAGCAGCATTTAGGAAAAGTGGTACCGTGTGATGTGACCGCAGGCAAGCCGAGTGCCTCAGGCGACGCGAGGATCTCAACGACCTACGTTCCCAGCACTTTAGGGCGGCGTTTCCACATGAGTGCGGGGGGAAATGTGAAGCCAATACCTGGGAAACGTGCAGAGATTTGACTGGGAAATAATTTCAGGAAGTTACCTCTCAAAAGCCCGTATTGTGTAGCTGACGAGCGGTCGGTTGAGGACCGCGCAGAACTGCTTGGGCGTCGCAAGCCCGGCTCGTTCTCCGCAGCCACCCGCCGGCAGTACGGCGGCCACCGGGAAATCGACGCCGCAGCGCCCGGGAAAACCCTCGCTGAACGCGGCTTCGCCAGCGGGACACCCCGCTGCATGTGCAGGCCCGTCCGCACTGCTGCCCTTCGCTTCCATTCTGCGAATGCGCTCACTTCGCCTGTTCAGCCATTCGACTTTGCGGGCAAAACCGCGATTTCGAGCAGCGGTTTGGAGACGAAAAGCGCGGTTTCGTCCCCGTCTCACCGCGAGCGTGAGGCGACGTGCGCGCACTCGCGGGCTGCCGGAGCGCGGCTCCGCGGCGCACGCTCACGCTCGACGTCCCTGCCTCTGTTCCAACTACATCTCGGGGTTTTTATCCGCTTATATTTAAGTATTTTAAACAAACAAACAAAAAAAACAGTCCTCGATATTTCAATCCAGACGATTGTCCAGCAACTGCGACGTCTGCGCAGTGGCTGCGAGTGACAGTGACACAGGTGACCAGGTCGCTGCGCGAAGACAAACGTACAACTGACCATTCACTTAACCTCAGTCCTTATAAACAACTAATACTTCCTTTCCGTATAAATATGCGTGTATCGGGTCAGCAGGTAGTATCGTATCTTTTGCGTGCGACAAAACGATTTATCTTTATGCGTCAGATCTTAAATATGATTTTTTTTTACAGGACAGATTGCGACTCCAATCCTCATCCGCTTTAAAACCTCTTGAATGGGTACAGTACCAACACCCTGCTGTACAAATGAATAAATCATAATAAAGTGCATTATATAGCATATAATATATGTTATATATAGCATATAACATATATATATATATATATATATATATATAATATAGCATATATTATATAGCAGTGTTAATCAAATGAAGTCCTCAGGCTAAATATTTTTGACAGTGATTTTAGTATTTTCTGAAATTATTTATGGTAAACCCTACGTAGATTAGTTTTATCACAACTGCAGGAGTTGTTCATTTGAGGAAAACTCGCAGGTGAAATTGGCAACAGGCGGGTTTTGTTGGTGCTGCATAGTAGCATTTTTCTGAGCTGACTGTGCAAAAAATATTTTGGTATTCAAACTGGTATTCATTTTCATTTCTCATTTCAGTACTTCCATCATTCTCACCGGTGGGTACATTTCCATGGCCCTAGAAGAATTTGTGCTCAGGAAAAAAGGCCTAAAGTTGTGCAGAGATATGATGCTGACCCTGAAATGAAATAACCAGGTAGTATTTTGTTTCCCTCAGATTTAGCCAACAGTTCAAACAATGCTAAGTACTAATTGTAAAAGTAGTCATATCTCAGAACCCTTTTACACGTGAAGAGTTTAACCATTCATATATCGATCATCCCCGTGAGAATAATATCGAAACAATATGTCAGAACACAAAGTCAAGCTGCAAACATGAAATATAAGCATAATAAATCACTTTATTATATTCTTGAAAAAAGTGGAATGTGTACATTAACATTATAACATATTTAGCTGTTCTCAGTACTGTATGTGCGCTGACGCTTACGTACCAGTTTTAAAATATATCACAATGTGTTGCGGTAAAAATATATTACACCATATACAAATTTTAAGTTTATAGGATTTGTACAAAAAGTTATTATACTTTAAAAAACACTAAGCCAACAATCATATATGTACATGTATGTACAGTGTACTAAACACGTGGTGCTATTTACTGTATTTTGACATGCAAGGTTTACAGTTGTATCCAGTATCTTTTTAATGTAAATCTTTTGCATGCTACAAAACGATTAATCTTTATGTATCAGATCTTAAATAATATGATTTTTTTTATGCAATCAAGTTCATAATCCTGGTCAGGGGACTGTTCTTGTTCTGCTACACCTTTGAAGTAATATTTTGAGGAATAAACAGTCAGATGGCCTCAGCTCCAGAACTCTGAAACACGAAGCACACAGTCTTTCTGGGGCCCACAAACGCGGTCAGAAGCACAGACTTGGCCGACGTTTCACCTTGAGCGGTAATCCAGAACCGAGGCTATTCGGACCTTCAGTTTATGGGTTCTGGTTTGTCCCAGTTCTCCTCCTGGTTCCCTTTGGGGTTCTTCCTCTTAGTCTTCACCTTGTGGAGAAGCTGCGGCTGCGACTGGCCTTCGAACTTGTGGCCCGACTCGTTGTGCTGCCGCGAGTACCTCTTGCACTTGCACGAGGTCACCACCGTGATCTTGTACGTTCTCGTGCTGCCGTTCTGACACTGCAGCTGGATGCGCTGGGTCCGGGTCTTGTCAGTGACGCAGCGCCAGTCCTGGGCGTTGCGTCTGCTCCAGTACTTCCTCCCATACCCCCCACCGATCCAGTTGGGCAGCATCTGCGCCGGGAGGCACTCGCCGGCACACACCAGCTCCTTTATGGGGTTTACACTGGTACACTGGCCATCAGAGATGTACTTAGTGGACCGTAGTTCCCTGCACCCAACCTGGCCTCGGTCTGCAGCAAACAAGAGAAACCCAGTTAGTGTTACTGTCACCCTAATTCAATTGATACAAAAATAACTGAAGACACATCATACCCTCGTGCAATTAACCGTTAAATATTTCTTTTCCATGTTCTACATCGGCATATGGAACTGATACTTATATAGAGATTTATGCCCAGCTAAATCGCGGTCTGAACATTGTGCCATATGCTTATATATGATGAAAATTGCAGGATTCTGTTCATTTATCTTGACAATTACTTTTTTCTGCCTTGTGTAATGAATTAATGAACGATTGAAACTACGTTAATAAAAATGGAAAATTCAGGAAGAAAAAGGTTACGGCCAGGAAGAACAGTGGAAACGGTGGCTTACTGAGCCGGGTGCCAGACAGAAAGAGGCGCAAGGGCTGTTAAGAAAAAATTAGGCTACAAGAGTACTTTTTGGGTGACAAAAACAGGTGATATAATAATCATCTAATCCCACAAACCAGGGTGCTTTACAACCCCTTTTGTCAAATGTGTTTTTTTTGTAAAATAAATCATACAGGAACGGAAACCACGGCCTCCGCGCTCAAGTTAGAACTGCGCTCAAGCCAGCGGGGGACGGGAGGAGGTGCCAAATACCTTAGCGACACCGCTGCGTGGAAATATTGCCCCTATGGCCCCTAAGGAGCTCCCCCCTTTCTCCAGGGCCAATACCCCAAGCTGGTAACACTCACTGTGCAGTAAGTCAGGAAAAATGGTTTTTAGTTGGCGAATTATCACGTCACCTGGCTCCACGCACGCACTTCTGTTTCGAGTTACGCATCCTCGGAGGGTAACCCAAAGCCCACGTTTAAGGTGAATGAAGGGCAGAGCTGAGCACCTTTAGGACCAGGCACTGACAAGTCCACAACAGGCTATAACTGGAGACTTCCTGTGGCGCTGAAAGCACCTCCATTCACTTGGTGAGACACACCTTCTCCCTCAGCTTTGTCTGCTTCCCTCTAATTTGACCCGCTCCTGTGGGCGTCCGCGGGAGTAAAATGTAATGTAGATCGCATTGCCAAACTTTACTTCATCGCATTTAGCCCCGGCATGTGATACTGCCGCAAGAGAGCTACGCCGCGGCCCGTTGTGAGGCGGTCCAGCTTGACACCTCGGCGGCTGCAGGAAGATAATGCCGCACTCAAGTATTATTTACTCTACAGCCGTCGCTGGAAATAAACAATGACCGTATCTTTCTGGGAGGCGTGCGGCATCTTGCAAATTCCTCTACGGGGTAGTCACGCATCCCGCAAGTCCTGAACACCAAGTGGCAAACTAAGGCTGTTTTCTAAAATGTCCATCTTATATTTTTGTGCGTGCGATGGGTGTGTTGCGGTTCGCTCCAAATTAGGTGACGTATTTTGATCTTGAGGACCTTGAGCAGCAGGTGGTGTAGTGACCGGAGCTACTCCGCTATGCTGACTAAGGAACTTTGTTCAAATCCCCATCCAGCCATAGTGCTATTGCACAGGGTTTTCCCCCTGAACTGCTCCAGTAAAAATTACCCAGCTGTATAAATGGGTAAATAACTGCAAGCAGCTCGGTGTACTGTAAAATGCTTTGAAGAAAGGCATCACGTACATGAATAAATATTTATACCATTTACCGAGGAATGTATAGTCAAAGTTTCATTGGAAACAGCGCAAAGCAGTGCACCCCTGCAGATTTTGCTACAAACTAACTGAAGATGGTAGACAACGTGCAGGGGCTGCAGTCTTTATACTTGTTGAACTGCAGTCAGCTGGCTGCTAAAGGTGGCCGGTTGCCGGTTCAAAGCCCCCATGTGTCTTTTGATCCAAGGGTGCAGGAGAAGTGGGACTTGAAACCAACAGGCAGCCACCCTTACCCCTCTGTTGGTTGTCAATGAATGTTGCCTTGGAGCAGAGCTTGAAGCGGTCCAGTACTCAGAAGCTACCGCCACTTCTCCGTTTTACTCTTAGGAGAACCTGGACTTTTTCTTGTGCATGGAAATTTCCCATAACACCCCCCCCCCCCGATGCTCTACTCTGCCCCCTGTTGACCAGATTCCCTGCTTGGGCTGCTCTCCCAGCAAAAGACCGCAACTGTAGTTCGGGGTCAGCATTCATAAGAGCCTCAGGGCTGCATTTCATTGCGCAGCGCGCACTAAGTTACGCCGCAGGTCGGCTCACGCTGCCTTCCTTCCATTTATTAATAATTCGTCCCGTTTATTAAAGAATTAAATACCGTCTGCCATTTCAACCAGTGTCTCTTATTCGCTGCAGAAATTCAACGTTTTAAAGCTAGAAATTTGCCGGTACCAACTGATGCGCAGCAAGGACAGAGCTGGCGCTCATTTCTTCCCACTGCAGACGCTGTCTCAGACAAACGGATCGGTCAAATAATGACTAATAATAACCGTAAATAATTTCAAGTTATCTGACTCTGACCCCCCCCCCCTCGCAAGACCATCTTTCGGACGTTAAGCCACTTCCGGCGATTCACCTATTCAAACAGCTAAGTGAATTCCCCCGCATCAGCGCAGGGCAAGCGGTGCGAGCGCCCGTGTGGTTCGAACCCGAGCTCTTGCGATGCCCCCCCCTCCCCTGAACCGCGGACCCCCAGCGAAGGTGCCGCAGGTACGGCGCGCTCACCTCGCCGCTCTTGCGCCGTGCCGCCCAGGTGTCGCCCGCCGTTCCTGGCGCGGTTCAGCGACGCGTTGCCAGGGGTGTCGTGCGCGGCCGCGGCCACGCGCGCGTACAGCACCTCGGTGGCGTCGTTCTTGAGCGCGTGGCAGCCCTTGAGCGCGACGCACAGCGCCAGCAGGAGGTGGCCCCACGCGCACGCGCTCAGGTGCATGGCTCGCGTGTGCGTGCGTGCGGGAGCGAGCGAGCGAGCGAGCGGTCGGTCGAGGAGCTCCGCGGCGGCGCTGCGGTGCGGAAGGTGGCGCGCCACCTCCTCGGAACCTTTATATACCCGCCTCTGGAGTTCTGGCGAAGCTTCAGGTGCAGATGGCGGAAAGTTTCACAACGGGACGTAACGCCACCCCCTGCGTGCGTGTGTGTGCGTGTGTCACCACGCCCCGAAAACCCCTGCTAGCATCATCGGTGCTGAAAACACACGGGAAAGATGCATTTCGCGTGGAATTTAAACATGAATGAATAAGCATACCAAAAAAATAAATGGGAACGGGCACGTGTGTATATATATTTAAATATAAAACGCGTGCCCCCTACACTGTTAGCGCATATCATATCATATATATATATATATATATATATATATGAGCCTATATATATATAGCCTATGCATACTCTATGTTCGTTGTTTCATTGTATGCTTCTTATATTGCACTTATGTATTTATAATGAATTGTTCATTGTGTCTGCTTTGTTCTGTATATCTGCTGCAGATATATACTGTAAATTCGTTTCCTTAACAGTTTTTAACCCTTCATTCTACATGAACTGTTTTTCTGGTATCATGTGAACTACAAAAATGCTGTAATTCGACTCAGCATTGCTTGCGTAAATCCCATAAAGCCCCGGGCTCCTGTTCAGGTGTTTTTGTGTCTCTGAACCTCCAGGCAGGTTGTAAGGATGAATAATTTCCTTGGAGCTGCTCAGAAATGGACGGATATATTTATACATATTCTGCAGTTTGTACCATAGTGACTTGCTGGGTTTTACACTGTTTTGCTCCGAGAAAAACGGCAGTTTGTAACTTGTATTTTAAAGCTGAAAAAATGAGCAGAAACGTGAACTCTAAATACAGTTTGTTTGTTAATACGTACCGTTGGCATTGTGACAAATAGTGAGCATTCCACTGTGCCAGATTTGAAATTTTGGAATTGTGTATAAATTCATTCAGTGCCAGACCGCTCTGTGATCGATAGCGGAGATTTAATGCAAAGTAATCCTTCGGTTCGTCCCAGCAGTCATTTAGGTTGAAGATTTTGTGACAGGTTTGCTTGCAAAACCCAGTGGAATATTGAGAATTATTTTTATTATGCGCGACCCTCAGTTCATTGTCAGGTGCAGGCGGGCCAATGAAGGCAGAGCAGGAACAAAACGAGCCCAAGTCTTGAAAAGTTGTTTTTGCCAATAAAGAGTTCGGCTTTGCACTTTGTCACTGGTTGTACGAGTTCGAAGTCAAATTTGCCCCTTTCTTTGCATCTGCTTTAAAAACCTACTGTTTTCCGGCATCACACGAGTTTTTCCTGCACAAAGACAAATGAAACGCGGGCTACGAATAAAAAGGTTTTATATGTCAAAAATCGGAAGTGCCCTTTATTTGTCCAGTGAACATATTCCGGTGTTTTTGTGAGTATATACAGTAGAGGGTGGAATAAGAGAGGTGTGTATTACTGAAATAATAGTGTCCAACAGGACGCGTGTGCCGGGGGGGTGGGGGTGTTCCTTAGTAGGTAGGACCTGAGCTGGGGGGGCGGGGGGGACACCCAGTGAGGACAATAGAGCTCCAGACGTGAAGGACAAAAGATGACAAAAGGAGCTGGACACGCAGATCCCCCAGGAAGCCAGGAGATACTACACGATCCCCCTTTGAGACACCACTGAAAGACTCTTTTTTTTGTGTCGCTTTGCCAAGCTTTTCAACATTTCACTCCCTGTTTACATGCTCATAGTACTTCGATTTTCCTTCACCCTTCTTTTGAAAATGTAAAGTAAGACTGTTTCAGTTTTTAGCACTGAAAAAACATTTTACAGATAAACCAAACCAAAGCAATGACGCCCTGTCAAACAAATAAATCTGGGCAAAGCGATGAATAAATAAGCTAGCGCATTGCTCCTGACTACTTAACTGACTGGTTAACTGGGATTAACTAACCAGCGAGCCTACCTTAACTAATACACCGGCAGCCATCACATGCTTTGTGCACAGAAGTAAATATTTCAGCAGCGATGCAGCGTCAGAAAGTTCTTAGGCAACAGTATTACTCTCATCTACTGATATGTTAAAGAAGTGTGATGTTTTTTCTGGTTTTCAGTAAAATGCTGTAATAAAAAGGACAAATTAGACTCTGTCGTCTAATTTATTATACACACTGTCGCGATGAAATATCAAATTCTCGAATGATTTTCAGCCTTTTTCGCAACTTCGGAAGAGACACTCTGCCCTCCAGCGGCCGTTCGGGTTCGCTCTCATTCATTCATTCGTTCATTCATTCATTCGTTCACTCGTTTGTCCATTTGTTAGTTCGTTCTTTAACATGTTTATGGGGCTAGAAAAAATCACGGTGCTCAGTTCTAGACTTCGGCGTTTGTTTTCCCCGTTTCCTAGCAACGGCCCAACGTTGCGGAATGGAGGTGAGCTCGAAACTTTTCTTTTAACGACATAAACCATATTAGCGTTATTTTATTTCTGCCTGTTTGCTTTCTTCACGTTCTAGAGACACGATGTCGTTTTAAACGGTTTAGATAAGACGGCCGTACCCCACTTTAACACACCTTCTAAATAATAAGCTGGCAGTCGATGTGTTTTCATTTGCTTTCAGGCAATGTTTGAAAGTGTAAAGGTTCTTAACAGTATGGCAAGGCCCTGTATTTTTCCACTACTAGGCTGCAGCCACTGTTATTACAGTTGTTTCCCATTTCTGTGTATAAATTAAAAACATGCACGCATTAATAAAATGTACTATTGTAGGACATTTGTGAAATAAATTCACTTTTTCGCAAGTTTGGCATTAAGAGGCTCAACGACGTCATTCAAGTGAATCTAGCAAAAAAGTGAGTATATTACAAGAAAAATGTGGTTCTTCACAGTTACTTCTGAGGAGATGTTCATACCACATGAATCTTTTTTTTTCCCCCTTTTTAACTTAGAGGACTAGTGAGAGTCCCAGATTTATCCAGATTCCCCATGCTGCAGTACTTATGGCTGAACAATAACAAGGTGATCATCCTCATATTAAATGAGAAAATGGATCAAATGTTAATAAAATTTGTTAATCGTGTCATGTTCATCCTGGAGAATAAGAGCCACGCTGGCCTCGATGAGAACATTCAGGTTTTAACCAAATGGTGCTTACCTTTGTGGGGGGGGGGGGGAATACACAAAGACTATATATAAAATGAATGTTTATGTTTACAACTGCTCTACTCTATTTTTTTCAGATCACAAAGTTCTCCTCTCCAACCAGCAAATGCTGTTTAACTGAACTTTATCTTCAAAATAACCAAATTACCTCCATTTCAGGTAGACATGCGCAGCTAAGCCGATACCAAAGCTGTCATCCATAATAAGAATAAACTCTATTATAGCTGACAGCATTAAATTTGACAAACGAATAAAGGTTAAGCAGTGACCGATTCCAAAATTTGTAAGCAAAGTGCGTGTCATAAATAGGGCCTGTTTTATTGTAATTGGTGGCATTAAATAAAAGGACAAAAACCCGAGCAGGCATTCTGTCTTCGTGTGCAGGGGCCCTCGGCCACTTGAGCAACCTGCAGGTTCTCCTTCTCCACAACAACAAGCTGAGAGCCCTGGATGAGACCATGGCAGAGCTCAGGAAGATGCAGCGCCTCCACACGGCCAGTGAGTGAACTTCACTGTTCTGAAATAGCCCACTTAGCAACGTAGCGGTTCGGTCGAGTTTTGTTTATTTCTACAGAGTGCGCCTTGCATCAGGGTTATGGGTGCCAAACAAAGTCTCTAGGAAAGATCAAATGTTACAGTTATAGGGACAGTCAGCTATCGTTCCGGTTATAAAACCAGTTACAGTCACCAGCTACAGTTAACTGTAGAGCAAACCAGCTAGCAGCTGAGGAGAGGAAAACAAAAAAGCTCCCATCTACAAAGAGGAGAAAAATGAACCTCTAAGTACCAGTGGCTACACCCCTCCTGTCCATTCTACTGTCCTCATAGAGTACATTTGTGGACTTGTCTTACACATAAAAGACCTGTATATCTATCACAACTACTGATAGGACATTCCTGACACAACCTGGCAGAATATTCCAGGTTGGTGCTCTACAGCTAAAAGGATGCTCTTCTCCTGAAATCTTATTAATGAGAGTTACTTTAAGATTGTAGACAACGTGGTGGAATATGGAATCGATTATTTGCACGAAGGGAAGCTGGAGCGACACCATATACGACCTTGAGCGAGAGACACTCACGTGACGCTGCCGAAAGCGAAAAGGTCAAGGTTGCGTTTCGGATGCCCGACGTTAACCATCTTTTCTTTCCAGGCTTTTTCCTGAACCCCTTCACACAGGATTCCCACTATCGACACTCTGTGGTCCATCACTTGCCTTCTATTTGCACATTAGACAGGAGAGGTAAACAGCACATTTATTAAATAAATTCACCCACAATCCATACACTGAGATGTCATTAGGAAGAAACTGAACCATTTGCACAATATCAGCAGCTGGTGTACATTTCTGAAAAATTATATTTACAAGTTACCAAAATGTAATACCAGTGAGAAAAATGTACATAATAATATGTAGGCTGTATTATAATTAGCCAGCAGGGATTTTGAAAATTAGAATTATTAGTAATGTTACTTTTAATAAATCTGATCCTTTACATTTGTACATCTGGCACAGTTGTGCAAAGACAGGTCAAAAGGCATACGAAAAGGCATTAGTATATGTGCATATGTTTTTTCATGTAAGACAACATTTAACAGCATGTGGTAAGAAAATGATATTACTGAAAGACAGGATGCAAACGCACCAAATGATGGATTTGGGCAAAGCCAATATATTCCCTGTTGACAGAAGTGAAGCAGGAGGAGAGAAACGCTGCATTCCAGATGTTCAGTCCAGACCGAACCCGAGTGCTGCGCTCTGTGGCCTTCGGGAGGAGAGTTGGGGGAAGTCCCATAGCAGGGAGTCGCGGGCCTTGTGACACGGAACCCCCCAGGAAAGATATCACGCCCAGCCACGGTGCGCTTCCCAGGAGAGCACGTAATACAGAAAACAGCATAGCGATGTGAACGCTGCTAAAAGTCACAATTTTTTCATCCCTAATGAAAATAGCTTTCCAAGTACATTGATCTGCTTTTTTGTATTAGCAGAATTGTAGGCTCTTGTTTTCATCATGCATTCAATACACAATATGCTGATCCTTTTAACAACTTCAAGGTAACTTGCAGAGAAATTTGACCATCAGAAATATAACTTTTTTTCCAAAGCATAAAAATACTGCTGCACCAAAGTTAAAAACTTTTTTCACACAGAAATAGGAAATATTCTTCTACCACAAGATGGGTTGTGCTACATTGTTTAGTTGATGCTTTTCTCTAAAATAACTTGGCATTACGAACCCATTTATAACATGGATAATTTTTACTGTATCAATTCATGGTAAGTACTATACTCGAGAGCAGAATTCAAACCCACAACCTTTATAGCCAAAAAGGTAGCAGCTTTAACCATGTCACCAGCTGCTATGCAGGAGACATATCTGTATATTCACTGTTTTGAGTGTCCGCTGTTGTCCCACTGAATAAACCGCTTCTCGCTTCTTAATATATTACACCTTAATATTACGCCTTATTTAAGACTTGTGTTCAGTGTGCAAGTGTAGTTTCTGTTCCCGGAAGGCTGTTTCCTTACAGCAGGGATAGCCTGGGAATCTTCCCAACCAAAACCAGAAATTCTAACTGTCCGGTTTAGAAAAGTGCTGCATCTGTAAGGGGACAAACTACCACGGAACCCCCTTGAGTGACACATACTGTACACGCTTCTACCGATGGAGCCATGATTAAAATAGCCATCAAATTTGTATATAAATTTGAATTTATATACTGTAGTTCATACCTGCGATAATGACACCAATGCAGTTCATTGGCTCTCCATGCCACAGTCATACTGGAAATGTGAATAAATTACTAATTCACCACAAACGGCAGCACACAGTGGCATGTACCATACTTTATTGGCGCAAAGGTGTACCCATAAGTTGTCTTACGAATCTGGCATTATCAATATTATTAGGACTTTATTTACCACAGCAGAATTGCATTTTAAGACAATTTTTACTGAGGTAGCTCAACTCATATATATTTGCTCCATGACCATACAGAATAGATGATATATGTACGGTACACACAGGCTAGCTGTACTACCATATAAATATAAAATAAGATTGATGCATTATCTAAGAAATACCATCTCATAGCCAGTTACAAACCAACTCTCCTTGCCACCAAATTTACACAAATTCACTTTAATCCAACATTGGACATTAAATAAATGTGAACCCCATTAGGAGGAAACTAGGAGACTTGAAGGTATTTGAAAACAGTGCTGAGTTAAAACATAAAATAATGTGGAGAATTAAAATTTAAAAAAAAAAAAAACGTCTCTGAGAAGGCTAACTCCAAATGACTTGTAATAAATGTACCGGGCCTGCAGCGTGTTCGCATTCGTTGCCGTTGAACTGCTGATAATTCTTGCAGTTTTTACTGTATTCCTATCTCCTCACTCATAAATATGGTTGCAATTATAACATAATGATTGCTTTTGCAAACTTACTTGGTTTGGGAGGAAGAGGACATCACCTGTGGATTTGCCACCTGCACGTCTTTGCCATCCTCAGAGTGAGTTGTGTTGGGGGGTGGTGGTGAATTCATGCAGTCCCTGACTAAAATGGGGTTTTCGGGACTCCGTTTTTAACGCATTTATCACGTGTATCCCATGAAAATTCACATAGTAAAAATGTACTGCTAGCATTTATCAGTTTGTTATCAATTGACTTTGATGCTTAAAATACACTACAGGTTCAGTAAACAGCTATCTGGAAAGAATACAGGCACATGTACTATTTTCCATATAAATTCTATTTTTTCATTGCCATCAATTGGACAACCAAAGGGCTGCAGAAACAGGAAATAAAATTCTCAGTCATTTCCCTCATTTAAGACACAAAGTCACACACTCCATCAACAATGTTTTACAAAGTGCTGTCATGTAAATGACTTAAACAGCCCATAGATTTGAGAGAAGGAAGAAAAAAAAACAAAAAAAAAGAAAAAAAAACAAAAAGAAATTTATAAGAAGTCTGGGCGCTAACAAAAAAAGTTTGAGTGATTGAATAACAAACAAAATGTGATGGAAATCAATAATTCTCATATAGAGCTATACAGTCAGCACTGACACATTAACAACTTGTTTATAATGCATACCATTTTAGTTTAATGTCACAAACAATATTTTACTGTGAACTATTTGGTATTAGCCTGCATGTCATAAAAATGCAAACTAAAACTATTCAGTATATATGGCATTTACAGTATCTCTGAGAAAAATTACCTTTGTAATTATAACTGTAAACTCTCAGGCATGGTAAAACTCCACCTGGGTGTGATGGAGGGCAGAAACAGTGGATGCGCAGTATGATTACAAATAAGCTGAAGTAGTCATGGCAACTGGGAAACAGTAGTCAAAGAGGTTAGCCGTTTGATGGGGACTCTTAATAGTTTGTATATGGGAAAAAAAAACAACCTTAATTCTACCTATGCTGTGTAGAAGTTTTGTCAAAGTTGACACAGTGGGTGAAAATAAAGCTGCTGTGAAGTGAAAACCTGGCTTTGGTGTAGAGCAGCTCCTGTCTTGGCTGTGGTCCCTGCACTACGCGGCTGCCCGGGAAAACGCCTCCTCCTCGCACATGCAAAGTCCTGCATCTGCAGTCGCTCATGCAATGCGTGAAGGCTGCTCGTCCCATGTGCTTTGGCTAAGCCTGGTCAGTCCTGACTGGCTAGATCCGGCTGGGTGGCAAGGGGCTCCGATGGGGTCTTTTCGGCTGTGCTGAGGTCCTGCAGGGAGCTGGTTGCCTCTTCTACAGCCTCGGCATTCTCAACTACAGGGAAAAACAGCCTTCTCTTTACCTTCTATAAATTTATTAATGAGGGGAAAAAAAATCTAAAAAGCTTGCAGGTTAACAGTAATTTCACATCATCACTGGTAGTTGTATTCTGAGTCCAAACAAAGTCCTTCACTCACGATGGCCATTAACACCCTCACACACAATAGACCAAGTTACACACATCTTTGACATAAGTGACTGTTTTTCATACCCTCCTTTTGTTTTTCCTTCATCTGAACAGATTTAGCCTCCTGCTTCTCCCTTTGCTCCTGCAGCTTCTTGCACACCTTTTTGTGTGCAAACCAATGGAGTTTCTGGCAGACCTGGCCACAGTAAATCACCTGCAAAATGTTTAAGCATCAGTAAAGACAGTGCTCACACTGAAGGCTGAGGAAACTGTCATACAGTACACAACACAAATAAGTGCACCCCCACTGAACATAAAGACGCTGATCAGTATTTGTAAAATAAGTACATTAGGCAAAACTGTTTAAATCAAGGGTTGCAAAAATGAGTACATCTGTGATTAAATTCTACAAAATATGCAATATTCCTGTACTCAGTTGTCCACCATTACTTTCTAGTGCTGCACTGATCTTTCTCGGGATTGAGTGTTCAAGATCCGTCACGTCTCTCTTGCTCCACTGCTGGAGGACGACCCGCTTGAGTGCCTTGACGTTTGATGGGGAGGCTGTGCAACTTGTGACTTCAAAACAGATGAAATACTTGGCTACTGCAGCACCTTCACTTTGTTCTTCTTGAAGAATGCTGCAGTGGCCTTGAAAGAAAATTTGGCATCACTGTCATGTTGAAAAATTGCCCAATGACCTAGGATGTGGCAAGAAGGTAGCATCTTTTCTTTCAAGATTTTGCAGTGCATCTGTGAATTCATGTCACTGATGAAATACAGCTCTCCCACATCCTCAACACTCATACATCCCCATATAAAAGCTCTACCACCGCCGTCATATGTTCTGGGCAGATCCAAAAAGATTAATTTCGGTCTCATCAGACCAGAGAACAGATTCCCAAAAGTCTTCACCTTTGTTAATATGGGGTTTGGCTTCAGCAGTGGCTTCCAGCATGCATGACAACTGTGCATTTCACTTTTGTGCAGGATGCATCTTACTGCATGAGATAAGACAGTTACTCCAGTTTAGCTTTGCACAGATTTTGCCAGCTCTGAGTCACTTGCTTTGCGATTTCCCTGCACTCTTCTAAGTAAAAAAAAAAAAAAATGCTCATGACAAGGTGACAGCTTACAAAGATAGTCTGGATGTTTCAGGGTGTTTAGCAAGCCCATACTTTTTGAAGTTCTCTCACTTTTGCTGTTGTATTTTGGCTCATTAACAGAGATTTGCTAGTCTTCTTATACCCTTGTCTTCTTTTGTATAATGAAATATTTTTTCCTCTTAAGTCTCTAGACAATTCTCTCCCATGTGGCGCCACAGTCAGCAATAAGTCTGGGAGACATTCAATAGGTTAGGTACCACTCTTAAATGAATGTGATGGTTCAACTGCTGATCAATGACCCTTAACTTGCCTCAGAAAACAAATTTTGCAATTTTACTATACAATTTTATGAGGGTGCACTCCGTTTTGCAAAATGGCCTTTTATCATTTTGTTACAAACACACGCTTTCCTGTTTCGTATCGACAGGTTTCATTGGTAACTCAAATCAGTATCGCAGAGACACCAACATCACATAGGATCCCCAAATATTTCTTATTGGTAAAGAGAGACAGCTGGATGTGTTAGCTTTCAGAGGGGGCATACTCTTATGTCGTATAGTATATTCCAATAAAAATGATACATTTAGTCATTATATTTAATCAATTTACGCTAGTCAAGGAGAACTCAACCTGGGTGGGAGGCCAGTCCATCACAGGATTGCCCCCCCCCCCAAACACACACACACACACACACACACACACTATGGGCAATTTACAGTAAACCATTAACCTGAAGTAGATGTCTGGACCGTAGGAGGAAACCCAAGACACAGAGAAGACCTATGCAGACACATGGTGCAAACATGCAATCTGTATACAGACTATAGCAGATTTGAACCCACAACCAGGTGCTGGGAGTTGGCAGGGCTACCCACTTAGCCAGCGTATCACTGTCAAATATGTTGATATTTTTGATTAAGGTTGGGAATAAGGACATACCATTTTGCACACGGAGCACCTTTTCTCCGCCCCCTTCTCTCCACAGGTGGTACAGAATTCAGCATCCATGAAGCCCACCTGACCGGTGATGGCTTGGGTGAGAACTGAGAAGGCTGTGGGGTCGTTGCCCTGTGGATACAGAAGGACACTACTGATATCAACATGAGACCAAATTCTTAGGTCCAAATGTGAAAATAATCAATGCAGACAATTAGCATCCATTACATTGTTTAAAACTGAGCTTTTAATAAAATACAGGAAGAGACCTCTTACAATCTCCACAGGTGCGATGCTCCTAACCAGCTGCTGGAGCAAAGTGGAGTCACAGTAGGGAAACTTGCGGATACACTCGCGAATGAACTTCTCCTGATACTGCGGGAAGCCGTCGCTGTCCCGTCCCTTCAGGAAGCTGTCAACACGGAAAACCCCAAAGAAACGATGAAAAGGCAGATTGTGACATTTCTGGCCCTACAGTATAGCCTCCATATAAAAGACCCATACTGCCGAAAGTCCATTAAATCCAAATGTCCATTAAAAAAAAAGCATCTATAAGAAACAAAATGTCTGTTAAAAATAACAATTTAGATATTTTGATGCAGATTGTGAACAGAAAACTAGACCGTTCTGGAAGAATGTTGGAAAATGTTTTTTTTTTTGTTAAGGGAAAGTGTGTCGTAAAAATAAATGAGCTGTTTGCTTGAAGGTTATGCTGCTTTTCGCCTTTCCTCCATCTGCAGCCCAAAATATCGCTAAACCAACCTAAATCCTAATAAATTCTGCTTTCAGCCAAGAAGAATGGCCAAACTTTAAAAGTGAGTGGTTTTTTTAGGTTCTCACTGAAGGAACATATGTGTTTGATTGACCTGCATTGCTCTGTATTTATACATATTGAAGCAGTATGAATGCAGGTAACAAAGCGCTATTTTTCAAAGTATCTTGGAGTCTTCCCTATTTTTGTTTGTTGGATTTACATTAGTTATTTTTATAGTCTATAAAACAATTATGAGCATCAACCAGTTTAAAAATAAAAAAAAAAACAGGGCAGTACTGAAATTTAAACTGTAGTTTTGTCTGTTAAATCAAATCGATGGTCCATGAATTCAATGATTTACTGTACTGAAACACATATTTTTCTGCATGCATCATTTAAGCAGCTATAACATAGTTCTGCATCAGCAACCTTGCATAGTAAAACTCAAAGGGATATGAAACCAGGCTGTAGAAAGAAATTATTTTAAAAAGACCAAGGGTCATGTGTGATGTTCACATGCAGGCCGTGCAGATATGAGCAGCAGAAGCAATCCAAGAGGGCGAGGAGGTGCCTCTCTGTACCACTTGATG
The DNA here is from genome assembly GCA_018136845.1 of Heterotis niloticus. Taxonomy (NCBI): domain Eukaryota; kingdom Metazoa; phylum Chordata; class Actinopteri; order Osteoglossiformes; family Osteoglossidae; genus Heterotis; species Heterotis niloticus. The sequence goes on from CM030903.1 coordinate 2,382,562, forward strand.
AGGCCGTCCAGCTTGTCTTCCCGCTCCTTGAGGAACATGCAGCACTTCTGCAGGACGCAACTGATGTAGTGCATCTTCATAGCCAGCACCTCGTTCATGTCCTGCTGCTTAATGCACTTTTCGCAGATCAAGTCCAGCACCCTATAGCACTTCTCTAGGCCTTCTATGTCTGTCAGCAGGGGGTTCTCCTTCACCAGCATTACAATCTATAACAGAGAGAAGAGGCAGTAGCAGGTTACAGTCAACCAGGATGGGCACTTGGGAGAAATGAAGCCTACAAGACCAAGCATCTTTGACCCATTTGGAAGAGACACAGTAAAGGTCCTCTTCTGGCAACTTCTACACAGGGGACATCAGCTTCATTACTGCTAACAGTACCTTTACCCCTGGGGGGCTATCACTGTCCCATTGCATTATATCAGAATTTCTGGGGAGGGCTGTTCCACTCTTGCCACAACCAATGAAGAGAAAAACTTTAAATAATATATTAAATACGCACAGTTAAACTCCACCATAATGCGTCAAGTGGGCTCCAACAATTCAACTATTTAAAACGGAGGGTCAAATTATTGCAATAATGAAAAGCAATATTTCAGTCAGTTTTCCAGTTACTGGCTGAAAAGAAAAAGTAATTTATTAGATATGTAGTTAATGAATTGCATGTGACAGATATAATATATAGTGACAGAAAGATACGACACTCAACTCGTTTTAACTGCACTCTCGGTGGTGGTGTTATGAACCAAGAATTCATAAGACAGGATTATAGAAATAAAAGCTCTTTTTCTCCACATCGTGTTTAAATGCTGGCACTCAAGAGCCAAACAGTACACCTGTCCCAAAGTTGTTCGATGCACTTAGCACAGAGAGGGTCAACAAATCCCCTATACTACAATTTACCACCAGCAGGTACAAATAACTATTTACAAACATGCATCAGCAGTGCATTATAGGACAGTCATAGATCCCCCCCAGCACTGTTATGTTAAAAATACTAATAGAAACCCCAAACATTTGTCATCTTCAGCAAATCTTGTACATTCATCACAATCAGAACAAAATGTATATGATTGGAAAAAAGAGTAGGATGGGAACCAATTGCCAATAACCCTACATCCAAATTCATCTTGTTGCTAAGCACATTATCATGGGATTTTACAGTTTATGCCTTTATTTTATACACTGGTATATTCTCTATGGTATAGTACACAATACATACAGCCTGAAAAGGTTATGGTTTGTTACCTGTACTCTAAAATACTCTGGGATGCTTCCCTGCATCACGCTTGTTCGACATACATACTAATTTAATTAAATACAGAATTTCTTCATCTTTCGGTTGCTCCCGTTAGGGGTCGCCACAGCAGATCAATTGTTTCCATTTCTTCCTGTCCCCTGCATCTTTCTCCGTCACTCCCATCACCTGCATGTCCTCCTTCACCACATCCATAAATCTCCTCTTAGGCTTGTTACTCTGGACTGTTGATCCAAAGTATTTAAATTCATCCACCTTCGCCAAGTCTACTCCCTACATCCTCACCACTCCTTTGTCCTCTCTCTCTCTCATTTATACACATGTATTCTGTCTTAGTCCTACTGACCTTCATTCCCCTTCTCTCTAGAGCATATCTCCACCTCTCCAGGGTCTCCTCAATCTGCTCCCTACTCTCACTACAGATCACAATGTCATCCGCAAACATCATAGTCCACGGTGACTCCTGTCTGATCTCATCTGTCAACCTGTCCATTACCATTGCAAATAAGGAAGGACTCAAAGCTGATCCTTGATGTAATCCTACCCCCGCCTTGAAAGCATCCGTCACTCCTACCGCAGACCTCACCACCGTCACATTGTCCTTGTACATATCCTATACCACTCTTACATACTTCTCTGGCACACCCGACTTCCTCATACAATACCACAACTCCTCTCTAGGTACCCTGTCAACTCCTTCTTACCTTCTCGGTACTTCTCCATCAACATCCTCAGAGCAAACATCGCATCTGTAGTACTCCTTCTTGGTATGAAGCCATACTACTGCTCACTAATCGTCACCTGCCTTCTTAACCTAGTTTCCACTACTCTTTCCCATAAATTCATGCTGTGGCTGATCAGTTTTATCCCTCTGTAGTTACTACAGCTCTGCACATCACCTTTATTCTTAAAAATAGGTACCAGTACACTTCTTCTCCACTCCTCAGGCATCGTCTCACTTTCTAAGATTACATTAAATAATCTGGTTAAAAACTCCACTGCCATCTCACCTAAACACTTCCATGCTTCCACAGGTCTGTCATCTGGGCCAACAGCCTTTCCATTCTTCATCCATCCTCTTCATAACTGTCCTAACTTCCTCCTTGCTAATCCATTGCACTCCCCTATTCATAATCCCTACATCATCCAACCTTCTCTCGCTCTCATTCTCTTCATTCATCAGCCCCTCAAAGTACTCTTTCCATCTGCTCAACACACTCTCCTCGCTTGCGAGTACATTTCCATCGTTGTCCTTTATCACCCTAACCTGCTGCACATCTTTCCCAGCTCGGTCCCTCTGCCTAGCCAATCGGTACAGGTCCTTTTCTCCCTCCTTAGTGTCCAACCTCTCATACAAATTAAATACAGAACTTACAGGTCAGAAATAATATTAGCATCAGAGTTGACTAGAAAATCATAAATCATTCAAATACTTTTCTACTTGTCCTGACAAAATATTAAAATAAGTCTAATCATCAAATGTGCATCATCAATAAAGAACAAAAGCTGTGAAACTAGCGCCACAAAGGAAACCAGTCGCAGCGAAGGTCTATCTATGCAGGCCTGATTTCCGCTTTCAACAGCTGGCCTAAATTTGTTGATTTCTTCACAATTTGGATAGAAAGCAATCAAGCTGTGGACTGTGGTTTGACTCCACTTTAATGTTTACTTCACATTGGGAAGTAGGAATGGGACACATTGTGCTGCAGGCATGGGCAGACTTGGAGAATAAAACACCACTTTCCACCATCACGGTAACCAAGATGAATTTCTCAGCACCGCTGTGTCTCCAGGTTGCGCTACCATTCAGTTAATCTGTGGCACCCATTGGGATCAGTTTCAGAGCAGCTGCTGCTACCTTGACAGGGTTCAGGTTGGTGGTCATGATGACTTTGTGCAGTGGCCCTGAAAGTTTTGGGGGCAGTTTGGGCTCCTTCTCCAAGCCCTGGGCTTTGGTGTAATAATCCAATTTCGACCGAGAGAAGAAGTTATTGATCACAGTCACGCAGTCGTGCTGGCCTGGGGAAGCAGACAAGACAAAAAAAAAATTATTCAGAGGCTGCAAGAGTGGAGCTTCACATCAGCAGTTCAATAAAGGCTTGGAGGGGGGCAAAAAAAAAAAAAAGAACAAAAAAAACTGAAGCCCCCATTATGCAACATAAATAGGACTGAGGGGCCATTGAATGAGGCAAAACATTAGATAAGAAAATCACAATTGCTTGGTGAAAGAAATGCAAACTGAAAGGAAGGCCAGTATAACTTAAATCTTGTTTATTAATACAGTAACTGTCACACTACTACTTGAATTCCAATACTTATTTATATAAATAAATTCATAATTGTTGCATCCCTGTACAGGTCCATGCCCGTGGGGGCATTTAGTTAATCGAACAGCCACTTTAATCATAGCAAATGAAAGAATATACAATAAGGTCAGCGCAAAAACTGTTCAAAGAATTTATAACTGAAGTTCTTTCCTGTATTATGTTTCCTTCTTGCAATGAGGCCTTCCAACAGCTTGTTTGTGTGAGCATGACAGATAAACCAAAATGCCAGATGACAGAATCAGATAATGGGGACTTACATTTCAGCCATAAAATGCCTTTTTTTTCATGTTCAAATTCCAGTTACTGCGATCTTGTAAAAATGTATATATTTGTGTTTGTTGAGTCATGTTCAAGAGCTGCGTTTGACCAGTGCAAACCTGTGTGGTCACATGTTTTACACCCAAATCTTTACTGCTTCGAAGAGCGACTGCAGAGGAAGGAATTACCTACAAAGGCCGCCATCTGAGCAGCGGTGCGGCCCACCGAATTCACCGCATCTGTCTCAGCCCCGGCATCCAGCATCATCGAGGTGATGTCCGTCTTCCCTGTGGGGTGTAATGGACAGACTGAGTGGACTCTAAAACTCTTCATGCTGTCCCTTTGGAAAAAGCAGGTTGTTTGTCACTTGGGTCGCTCTGAGGAAACGCACCTGACAGCCCGGCGAACATGAGGGCTGTGTATCCGTGCTCATGCTCATTGCAGTTGACATCTGCCCCATGTTGCAGCAGCAGTTTGCACATGTCTGCTTTCCCCTTGTAAGCAGCATGCATGAGCGGCGTCATCCCGTACTGCAAAAACCAATCGTGAGTTCTTTATCTCCTAGAGTTTCTTGCAAACAGTTAAGAACACAAAACACTAGACCATATAAAACTGACCGCTGTTTGCTACTTTGGATAACAGATTCTGATCTAATACACCTGTACCCCAGTGTTGGAACTCCTGGTTTCCGAGTTCTTGATACACGGCTCGGTATCTGAGTGGCAAAACCTGGCATAATGAGAGCTGTACCTGAGCAAAGCTGACAGAGACCATGGAAATTTTGGAAATTGAAGCAAGTACAAATGTTACACTAGGTGGCATTACCATACTCAGCATCTGCGTTCTCAGCCTTTGCCTCGTGGCGTGGGCTCAAGCACAGCTTGCACTTTGCCATTTCAGCCACTTCTACCCAGCGGGTCCCCCAGTAACGGCCATTGCTGTACGTACATTTTATTTATTTATTTTTTTTTATTGTTTTCATGTATTCGCTTAAATGAAAAAAAAATGACTTAAATTTTTGCTGCAATTACTGCTTCTAAGAAGGAACAAAACATGGGGCTAGAAAAAGCAACTGCATTTAAACACATATGCGTACCGATTATCCTATTAACTGTTTGGTAACTGGTATTTATCATGCCGAAATAGGTATTTTAGAGTTAGGGATATTTTTGGGAAATTAACCAGGGTTTCTCAGATGAACCTGGTACAAATAATAATTTTCCAATGAAAAAAATAATGGAAACGGCTTCCTGATATTCCAGGTCCCAGTAATCGAACCATTTCCGCACTCGGCTACTGGAATACGGGTTTACGTAACTTCAATTTTTAATACAATAATCTGACACCTGACAAATCGGTTTCAATTGAAAATACAAGAAATTTCTCAGCGGTCACATTGTCACAACTCCCTCATCTTTAACATCTTGCGCTTTCTGGATAACAAAACAGGTGACTTAAGGGGAGTTTCAATAGTACTAAGTAGCATTTTCAATATTTTATTTAGCCGAAAGCTTTGTCCAACACGTCTTACTGTTAGATAGTAAACTTTACAATGACTCATTCATTTACGCACCAGGGTATTCTTACCGTACCAATTCGGGGAGTCAAAGGTACAACGGCTCGGACATGTTTATCGAAATTATGATTCTGGTGATTTTCGAATCATCTGACAGCGACAAACTGAGAGACCCCCAGCAAATCCTTCCCATTCCTAGGAAAATGCTGCTAAAATCGTGACATCTACAGACGACCTGCCGGTGCTTGAAAGCCCACTCGAGCTGAGGCCACAAGTTCAAGAAACAACCGCTTTACCTTAGAGTGCAAGTGCAGAAAAACAGATCAGCTGCAATATTTACTTTTTTAAAATATATATATATAAATGTAGCATAAAAAGCCCCAAATAAGTCCCAATTTATTCGCTCACCTCATCCAAGCAGTTGACTCGGACATCCTTGCAGCCCAGCAGCCGGGAGGCCTCTTGCACGTTTCCTTTTTAAAACAGTTTTGACATTTTTAACTGCGCAACGCAAGCAGATAAGCTCAGTAGCTGAGGCAAAAAATAAAAATAAAAATGAAATCCGAATTCGTCTTCGGCTCGCGTGAAGCGTTGCAGCCTCCAGCAGACTTGTATGACAAAACGGTTCGAGATGTTTAGCGTTTTGACCGGATGAGAAAGAAGAAGAAAATCAATTCAAAAAGCAGATCAGCCATCATTCGCCGGGTCAGATTCGCCTGAGCGGACTGTCAGGCCTCAACGCTGCTGCTAATGCCAGTTAGCAACGAGCTAACCACGCTGTCAACGCCAGCATTACACGCGTTCGCCACCATAACGGCGCGACCTCTACGAAAAAGTCTGCTTTTGGGTTATTTTTCCATGTCGAGTGCGACAAATAAGTGTCGCTGCGCTTCGGAAGCCACCTTACCTGCAGCAATAACCTGGAAAAGGTCCTTCTCTGTGGCGGACAGATCCCCCTTCTGTGGCGCAGCCATGAGTGCTGTCACTAACTTCGTCTGTAACTGTGCCGATTTAATTTAAATATAAATATATTGCTAACAACGCCAGTTAAGAAAACCGTATCTGTGTGTAATTTCACACTCAATTTCCATCGCCCCATTCATCACATTTACGACACTGTGGCCGAACGGAGCTTCGGACGAGCCTTTATGTGGGCTGTACCAATTTAGCGGCACAGGGGGAGCTACTTCAAAAGGGCAAGACACAACATGCTACACATTGTATAAATATTAATTTTGGAGCATTAAAAGTTAAAAATGTATAATTTAATTATGAATAGTATAAATAATATGCATAATTTTTTTACATTTGAAATGTACATGTTATAAAAGATTTCTTAAGACATGCTTTTCCCCTGGTCTGTGAACTTGCCTGCCGGGTTTCCGGAACATGGCCGCGGCCGGAGCGCTCTTTTCGCCATGGTTACCGAGTCACGGCCGAACTTCTTAAAAAGGAGAGGCTTTAACTTTATTGATCGTCCTTACAACAACGCGACACATTGACACGTAACATAAAAGACCCATTAATACCCATAACAAGGTGCAGAATAACAAACAAATAAATAACAAGACTGGTTCATTATTGACGGATCCTTTTGTGTCATCATGCAGGTGGATGGTTTTTGGTAAGAAGGGACCAGAAGTGCTTCTTACTGCACCTAAGCTGAATAACTGAAAGAGCTCATGGAGATCAATTCATTCAGGGGATGTGAGCTGATGTCCATGATGGACTGTAGCTTCCCCCATCATCCTGCTCTCTGCCACAGCAGCCTCCACCGAATCAGGGCTCTGACCCCATGACAGAACCCACTTGATCAGTTTATTGCACATGTGCCTCTCAGTAGAAATGACACCCCCCCCCCCACCAAACCACTAAAGACCATATTGGGGCCACGGTCTGGTGGAACCTGGGGAGGATAATGGTGCTCATGTTAAAGAACCGCATCCTCTTGAGAAATTACAGTCAGCTCTGTGCTTTCTTATGCAGCATAGAGCTGTGGGATGGCTCCAGTATGTTTTTGCATTGGACCTCCAGGACCCCAAGTAACTGTAGGGTTGCATTACATCTACACTCTCATTAAGAGCCAGGGATTCCTTAATGTGGCCAAGATAAACCAGCAGCTCCTTCATCTTGACGGTGAGCTGGTGGTTGACTGACACCATGAAAGCGAGACCCCTGTAGCCCACCTCATCACCTATCTCTGTACTCCATTACTGCAGAGCTAAAGTGGCCCGAAAATTGATTTATTTTTCTTCATATATTGCTTCATATGTTCCTTGTTTGATTTGTTCCAATTTTACACCCATATACAAGTTACCCAGTGTGAACCTGAGTGTGGTGAATGTGTATGTTCTGCTTTATGGTATATTTTCTATTCATCCCAAACCTTTTTAACCTCATGGTGCTGGTTGCCTTGGGCACAAACCGCTGTTAAATGATCTGAATTGTATTCCAGTATTTTCCTTTAGGGTTACACCATAGGGGAGCGTGCCATTCACTTGAGGCTGTGGCTCTCCCAGTGAATTCCTGATGATGCGAACTTCAGCTTCAAATAACCGAACTTTGTAGCCCCACTGATATCTTCATAAAAGCTTGCTTACTAATATTTTATAAACCATTTTCCCCTGTTAACGGATCACGCGAAAGCAGCCGTGATGGCGCAGTTTGTATACTTTGCCGCAAGGGGGCGACCTGTCTTCCCTTGAAATTACCTGCGAACAGGTGCATGCAGGTGCCCCCTCTTTCACTTTGTGCTTTTAAATTATTTGTTACCTTTTAGGCATTAAGACGATTATATGAGAAGTGTGCAGCTATGGTGGTTTTAATATTGCGGTTTAATGTTGTTTAGTTTAACTAGGCATGGAAATCAGCATTTTTACCATGGTAAAAAGAGACGCATCGTGCCGGTTATGATCCTGAGCCTCATCTGAGCTCCTGGGGGGTTGAGAGGGACTGGGCTACAGTTCCAGGCGCTGATGCCAGTCTTGCTCTCGTATTTACAGCGAATTTCCCCCCCCCCCTCGTAGTGCTCTTGACCAGGATTAAAACGAAAGATAAATAAATAAACGTAATCGATATATTTCTGTTAATGTCCTCTGTGGTCCAACAGCGCCACCAAGCGCCCCCCCCCCCCCTCTCTCTCTTTCTCTCTCTATCTCTCTCTCTCTCTCCCTCCCGGCGTGACCAGCGCGGCGGCGATCCCCTCTCTCCGCAGTAATTCTGCATCGCTGTAAACTGCGGTAAAACAGGGTATCCACCATGGTGTGCGGAGGCTTCACGTGCTCCAGAAACTCCCTGTGCGCGCTCAACATCCTCTACGTGGTAAGTGTACCGTGTTTACCGTGCGCCGTGCGGCAAAGTGCCATATGGAAGCGCAGCGAGCGCACCGGGCGCCACTTCGGCTCTTTCGCCGCTTTGCCTCTTTTCAGGCGCAATTCAGTGTCGTTTTGCGCGTCGCGTTCTTGGACTGCGGCGACACTTCGACTGGCACCTGTCTGGAGCAAAGGACGGCGACACAGTAAAACGTACAATAACACGGCCAAATGTATAACAAGAGTACAGCAAAGTGTCTGAAACACAATAAAAGGTACAGTAACACCGCAACCAATAAAAAAGCAAGCCATTGTAACATAGCAAAATGGATCAAATACAACAAACTGTATAAAAGGCAGCAAAATGTTGCGCAGCGCGACAAACGGTCGCATCACGTATTGTCGGCACATATCGAGGCTGAAACGGGGTAAAAAGGTGGTAAAGTGCAGTTTATTTTGTTTTCTAGTGCCGGAGTGGTTGTTGCATAAAAGTGACCTTTTGCTTTGCGCTTGTAGGAATTAATAAAAATATCCCGTTAAACATACCGTACAGCGAAATGTGTCACTTTATTACCGACAAAGACCTTTTTTAACAATGCTTTAAACAACACGAATTTTACATAAAAAATAAACTGCGATTAAAAAAAAAAAAAAAAAAACATGATCGTTTGCTTATCGGATATTCATTTTTTTTACCTTTGTGTATTCCCTTACATTTTGTGCCATGTTTATTTAAGTTTATCTTACACATTTGTTGTGTATTATGTTTGCCTGGAATCTGATATTCCTGCTCCCTTCTGATTTCCTATGATGAACATAAATTGTGTAAAAATTTGGATCACCAGGAAGTTCCATTCGCTCTGCTCTTGGAAACCACGCTGATGCGATGGCCTGTCCACACACCTGCTATACTGTACTGTACTGCACATCCTAAGGTCTTGTCTTCACCTACTGAATAAGGGCAATGGTCATTTTGGTGTCTGTTTTTACCTGAGAGATACGCAGTACAACCTACATACAATATTTAATGAGTGGCTCCTCAGTTTGCAAAGGCAGTCCAAACCACAAGTTTATTCATTAAAATTGCTAGATATTATCATCTGTTCAATACATTAAGCTCCTGTTCAATCCTAGCTTAATAACAGAGATGTCTCCCAAGTTACTTTCAGGTTAAGTTCTGTAAAATGTTGCACAAGTATTATAAAAAACGCTTTGTAAAAATTTTGATTTTAACATTTTTTGTGACCTTTGACATAGAGTACTTCTACATTAAAACTTGTTTACAGGGGGTGGAAATAATTCACTGTCCTCACAAACTCCTCTTAAATGCTGTTGAGTGATTCATAAAACATTGTTCCTCAGTTTCTTTCTGATCACCAAAAAATGGCACCTGGGAGAGAGCTGAATTAATCTGATCCCACACCCTGCTCCGTCTGACTGCATTTTGCTGCCAACTAATGGCTGGTTGAAGAAGTGCAGGTTGTTTTCATTCAGCAACAGAAAAATTTTAGACAATTAAAAGCGGAATAAAACAAAGTAACATTAAAAAAATTGTAGATTTGCAAATTGTCTGAAAACCCATCAGAAAAATCAAATTATTTGTTTATTCTGAAGAAACAGTTATTCTAATCTGTCTTCCTTGGTTCTTTCTCATGCCCACATGTGTCCTGGGCTTTAGTGGTGCACTAGCCTCTTTGTCTTTGTATTCTATGTTCTGCAGATGGTGAGCCTCCTCATGATTGGCATTGCCGCCTGGGGAAAGTGGTTCGGTCTGATCTCCAGTTTCCAGGTGGTAGGCGGAGTCATTGGAGTGGGGACTTTCCTCTTCCTTGTGGCTGTCATCGGACTCGTCGGAGCCCTGAAGCACCACCAAGTCTTGCTGTTTTTCGTATCCTTTTTGCTGGAGGCGAGCTTTGAATACGTCTTGCATGCCTTTTAATTATCCTTTTGAGTTAAAACCAAAAACAAAGCTTTTGTACCTGACCTTATGCACTGAAGGAACAAGTCCACGGCAGTAAATGGCTTTCCATCACTGCCAAGGATTTCCTGTTTGCTCCATTGTTAGTATTCTGCAGTCTGCTGTACTCCAGAACATCTTCTTATGCTCTCTGGAACATTCCCACTCTTTTTAAATGTAAGACCTCTTCTGACACTTAAACTTTTATTTTCAGCAGGTGATGAGATATGAGCTCACAGTTTGTTCAATTATTCAAAAGACTGTTAACAAATTTAAAGTTTAATTTGTCTTCTTCCTCCTCCTGTTAAACCCCCACCTAAATTCTGCTTTTGATGAAGTTATGAAACATAGGCTGCCTTATTGACTTACTCCTATATACCTGGCAGAAGATTTTACTGCCAGGATCAACAGCAAAATTTCCTTCTGCAAATTTGCTCTCAACTTAACTTTTGGTGAAAAGTTTTCAGTGAAAAAGAACACAGCAAATGGGCAAGACTACAGATATATAGTAGTCTTAATTTCAACAGAAATATTGCTTCAGTCCATGTAGCAACAACATTTTTATTCAGATACCGCTACATGCATGCCAGGTGGAATTAGATCCCATACAGGAAGTGATTTTTTTAAACATTCTTATCGAAATCTTTGCTGTGGTGCCAGTTTACATCAGCGGTAAAACACACTGCCTTGCCTGTCATGATTCATGAATGTAGATACAGATGTTTTGCTTGAGCCACTATAATATGTCAGATGTTCATGTTCAACTCCACAGTATGTTGACATCACCTTAAAAAGTGAGAAGCATCCATGTTTTGCAGCATGCACGTGTGGGGCAGCACATGAAACAGACAGTAACGATTATAAGTGGAAAAGTTTCTTATCCATATCCCGACAAGAGAGCCATTCTTGGTTTAAACCCACTTGAACTTTCCTGGTGCAGTATGGAGCAAGTTTCCTTAACTGTGGGGCCAGTACATGATCATCCTCTTCATGGTGTTTGTGGTGCAGCTGTCTGTGTCGTGCGCCTGCCTCACCATCAACAAAGAGCAGCAGGTACAGTGCCTGGCTGGGATGCATCTCAGGGGCAGACTGCTGTACACACACACACACACACACACACACACACACACACAGAGTATATATTGCATATAGTACTCCAGACGTCTAAAATAGCATCCATATGCAGCCAAAAGCCTGTTAAATAACAAATTAAATACTTTGAAGCATATTTTAGACATATCAACCAGATTGAGCTTTTGTTTAAAGCTCTGTGTCGCTGTATAGATGTGTGATAGTATGTTATTATACTAATAAACGCAATGGAATTGAGTTATTATGGGGAGGAACCATACCGATTCATCGATGGAAAAATAACAAATAAATACAGAAATACAATATTTCTTACTTATATCTGCAGTGCTTTAATTTGAGGTCCATTAAATCATTCAATTGTACATTTGCTATAATACTGCTGGTTTTGCTAATGCTAATGATCGTATTTGTTGAACCAGAAGATGTGATGACTCTGGGAGTAGCACTGCTGCCTCATGGCGCCTGGTGAAAGTTAACATGTGTTTAAGGTTAACTAGTCACTGCGAACTGTTTGTTGTGTGCAGGTTTTTAGGATGTGTTTGTGGCCACCCTGCCAAGTACTGCTGTCCCATCCAGGGTGTAGTTTCACACCTTAGTGTCCAGAGATTCCAGACCACCAGGATAATGGATGGACAGATATTTAATTGTTTAACTAAACATTAACATTTATAAAACACTAACTGAAGCACTGCTTTAAACAGTGTGTTGTGAATATCTTTCTGCATTTTCTTTGCAGGAGCGCCTCCTAGAGGTAGGGTGGAACAACTCAGAGAGCATACACAGCGACGTAGAGAAAACCCTTGACTGCTGCGGCTTCTCCTCCGTCAATTTCAATGAGAGCTGCGATGCCGTAAGACGCGACATCACCCTCTTTTCCAGCGAGTCTGGTGCCTTTCTGGAGGGCCACCTGCTGTGACCCACAAAGTTTAGTCGTGTTCTCCCTCTCACCTCTCTTTCAGGCCTGCTTTCCCAGGGGGTCCTGCTCCACGTGTAAAACCAGGGTTCAGGAGCATGCTGAGGAAGTGCTGCGCTTCGTCGGCGGCATTGGCTTGTTCTTCAGCTTCACCGAGGTGAGCTGTGCGGCATGGCGGAGAGCAGTGTATCTTATGTACCGTGCTGATGGTGGTGAAACACAGCTGCGAACGGCAGCACACGGTAACACACTGATAAACTACCATTCTCAGTGTATAGTGTAATGCTGCAACAAACACAGGGCCAGGCAATGTAGGTAAACTGATAGCATCTCTCCGTAAATGTATGTAATAATAATTGCAACTTTTTCATAACTAAGTAAAAAAAATGATGAATCATCTTTTGAAACAAATCATACGTCTTAGTTGTTGAATTATCTTTGTTTTGGAAACAGTTTATGCTTTTGTGTATCCTGTGGTAAAAACCAGCCATGCTTCCATATTTCTTCCAGATCCTGGGGGTGTGGCTAACACACAGGTATCGAAATCAGAAGGACCCCCGAGCAAATCCAAGTGCCTTCCTATAATCATTTTCGTATGATTTAAATGCTCAATATTGGGATTTTTAAGCTGGAAATGTTGACGAAAATCATACAATGAGTGTACAAGTGTGTGTCATTCACTGCGGTCATGCTAGTCAGTGTAAATTTACCATTTTTCTGTAGTTCAGAACAATCTCTTGTATCATAAATGATAACTGTTGGCCTCGCATTGGGTAAAATTAAATATTTTCTGGGTTTGGCTGTGGTGACTGAATTTATTACAGATTTCGTCGGTTTTGCATTCTTGCACACTTAAGCGTGTACGGACGTGTTTTAAAACAATGTATGACGCGAAATGATGAAAAAGTAATGGAAACAAATGTACGCAGTCAGTAATAATGTTTTAAGGTGATTTGTGACCTTTTTTATATGAATTAGGCACTGAATTTTTTTTTGATTCTTTCTCAAGAGTACATTTAATAATGCAGATTTTGTTTGTACTGTAGAGTTAACACATTGTTTCTGCTGGGGGCTTGGCAGCAAGTTTATATTTTACAACATATTAACATTCTCCATATTTGTTTCCTCTTCAAAAATGTTATTTTTCCTAATGGTACAGCATCCAGTATTTACCACAGTAAATCGTCTGTGATGCTCGCCATATGTGCACAGTGGCCTATGAATTACCTTAGAAATGGGTTAATAGAAGTACATTTTCCTGTTAAACTTTAAAAAAAACATTGGTCCGAGATATTTATTTTATTCACGTTTTAGAGCCTGTTACCAACTTTGTCTTTATCTGCTGTATTTGCATACTTTAGGTTAGAATATACGAAAATATATCTAAATACTCATTTTCCATTTAATGTTTCTGCCGGATGTCACCGAAGTCACAGGTGATCTTTTAATGTACACAGTGATATAAACACCATACATCTCAAAAAGGATCAGAGCAACTGGAATGTATGGCCATGCAGCAGATACCTGTGTGTTTTGATATATTGCAGTATTTCGTGTTGACCTGCTGACTTTCTCTGAAGGCGCGTCTGCAGCCTCTGATGCGACGTGTGTGCCCATGTCTGCTGGTTCTGTGAACTGTGTGTCTGTCCATCTGCATATTGCAATAAACAAAATTCCACATCTTGTGTTGTCTGCCGTGCCTTTCTCGCTCTTCCAAACACGAGTCCTCACTGGTTGTCGAAGAAGCAGTGCAGTTTTTGGATTGTTTTAAAGACATCATTGTATTCATTAATATACACTGCCTGGCCAAAAAAAAAGTCACTACCTGGATTTAACTTAGTGCTATGATGTGGGGTTGCTTCAGTTGGTCAGGTTAGTAGGTTCAGCAAAGTTATGTGCCCCAAAAATGAGCTCAGCTGACTACCTGAATATACTGAATGAGCAGGTTTTTCCATCAATGGATTTTTTCTTCCAAGATGGCAATGCCAGGATTCATGGGGCTCAAACTGTGAAATAGTGCTTCAGGGAGCATGAGAGAGACATCCAGACCTTAACCCCATTGAGAATCTTTGGGATGTGCTGGAGAAGACTTTACGCGGTGGTCCGACTCTCCCATCAGTACAAGATCTTTTCAAAAAATGAATGCAACCTTGGACGGAAATAAATGTTGTGACATTACATAAGCTTATCGAAACAATGCCACGGCAAATGCGTGCCGGAGTCAAAGCTAAAGGCGGTCCAACAAAATATTAGAGTGTGTGACTTTTTTTTGGCTGGGCAGTGTATTTTCCAGCTTCGTAAGGCTATTTCTGAATATGGGTGATAGATGTGTACTTTGGGTTATGAAATTGCAGTCAGGTAATCTTTCACACCTTGGTCAAATAATGACGGCGCTGAAGGGCAGCTGCTGTTCACTCTTCCTGCCGTACCTGCAGGGAGGCTGGGTAGGAGGTGCCGTGGAAATCAAGGTGACGATGTTCATACGAAGTTGGCAAGCTAGGAACACAAAGAGGTGGGAGATTTGCTCAACATGTCAACATTTTTCAAATGGGAGCTTTTAAATGCAGCACAGAGAGTCTGCTGCCTCATCGCACCAGTGCAGTTTGGGTGTGGGTTTGAATCCAATTCTGCCTGTATGGAGTTTGTCTGTTCTCCCTGTGTCTGTGTGAGTTTCCTCTGAGGACTCTGGTTTCCTCCAAAAGTCTGAAGATATGTGTTTCAGGTCAGCTGGGCACTTGACTTGCTCATAGTGTAAATGTCTGCACACCACTGAGGGTGTGGTTTCCTAGCCCGGTGAGTCCATCATAGGGTTTGGACCACCGGCACCCTCACCAGGATGATGTGGTTAAACATAATGGGTGAAGTTGAATGACTTCTATGATGTAGCTCCCGTGCCAGGGCATTATAATACTTTCAGCCATTTAGCATGAGAATCAGAAGCATTTTTGTACTTATAATATGTGTAATTGCTGCTTTAGGGGGAAATATGAGTTCTGAAATATGAACTGTTTTTCTGTGTGTGTGTGTGTGTGTGTGTGTGTGTGTGTGTGTGTGTGTGTGTGTGTAGAGGGAGGGAATATTCATGCATTAGGTTCTCCATCCATCCATTATTACTAAGCGCTTAATCCTGGTCAGGCCTGCGGTAGTCCTGGAGCTTACACATTAGTTTAATTCCTGCTTTTTTTACGTTTTATTATTTTGTTCAAGCGTCTGGATTTTTCATGCTGATGTTAGACTTGTCTTTGTTCTCGGTTAAACTCATCATTTATTTCTTGCAATGTGTAAAACACTAGGCATGTCAGCCCTGTTCACAGCCGTTGTGTATTTACTCTCTGTGTTACTGCGGTCTGAAATGTTACAAATTTATATTTTCTTTTGTTTCGAAGATGGCAGCCACGATTAAGATGGATCGCCAGTCCCATAAAATTTTAAACCGAGGGCTTCCTGGAAATAGTAAAAGTTTTGCCTTTAAGATGCGTAAAAGCGCCGAGCTGCCCCCAAGCAGGTGTAGCCATTACTTGTTTCTGTCTGTAGTTTCCTGCTTTTGTTTATTTTGCATTTCGGCAACCTGCTTTAAGTGCCAGCCCTGGCCAGAGCCACATTCCTCCATAGGCAGCAGGATGTGGCGTGGCCTCCCCTCCCCTGTTTGAAGTCCTCGTATCTCCAGCGCTCTGTCAACAGGCTGCTTGGGCAGCAAATCCCGGCCGCTTCCTCGAAAGTGAGTCAGATGCGGAAAAAAGAACACCAAACACAACATCCTCTTTAACCAGGATCTAAAAAGGAGACCACATCAACGGCACACGGTGACCCCGAGACCAAATGGGAGCTACAGAGAAGCTGGCCACTGTTCGGTTCCTGTGTGTCCATAACACGTTCACAGTTAAACGTTTTCCAAGAAGCCTGGGAGAAAATTTCAGAGAGTTTGCTGCTATTATTGGGATTAAAAAGGAATCTCTTGGCATAGTAAAATAGTATATTTTTCATTCGCTCGCTCACTTTCCTTAACCACCCGTGCAGTTGTATCCCAGAGTAATGGCCACGGAGGGGTGGACCCTGTATGGAGGCCTGGTGCATTACAGGACAGCCACACGTTCACACGGAATCATAGCCTGTGGGCCATTTACAGTGACCGATTAATGCAGAACACATGTCTTTGGACTGTGGAAGCTAAATGCTAAAGTAAGATTATTCCAGCTAGGCTGCGATGTTAAATCCAAGACCCCGTCTGTTCCGACAAGGAGTGTAAATGCCAAATTGACAGTGAGGAGAGCAAACGCTTTTTAATGAGAACAGTTGCATTTATTAAAAAGGGCAAAACAGAAACAATGAGGAATGAGAAGTAAGACAGAACAATAAGTGAATCCTAAGAAGACAACCGTAGCCTTTCATGCTAAGGACACTTCAGTAAACATTTCAGTAAACATTTCTAACAGTGCATGACACTGAATATCCATTTCTGGTGGGATTTGGGGAGGGGTCACAGGTCAAGAGGTGAATGACAGAAGTCACAACTCAGTCTTCAGCAGCTTCTTGGCCTTCTTCATGTTGCTGATCACTGAAAATAAGGGGACAAATGAACAACAGCGCTTAGACCACCCACTTCCAAACTTTTGGGAAGTTTGAAGCCGTTTTAAACAATTTGGCATCTAACCAGGTGGAAGTGCAGCAGATGGTACTTACGGAGCGCAATGTCAGCTGGCTCATACGCATACATGCGGTTGCCGTATCTCCCTGTGATGTCAGCCCTGACTGTCAGGGATGGGTCTGTAGAAAATGCAAAAAAAAAAAAAAATTAGGTTAAAATGAATTTTAACAAATAAGTCGTGAAATTCCAGCTGGTTTTGAACGTGTTTTGCAGAACATTGCAGAAAGATTTATGTCATGAAAAAGTTTGCATCGCTTACCCACGAAAAGGATTCTGGGCACATATTTTCCATCAGGGGAGAGATGCTTGTCGGTGGTTTCATACTGAATAAGAAGAAGAATTCTTCATTAATGGAATTAGTCAAATGTTATTAATTTAACAATGGAAAAAATGGCAAAGTCTGGTTTAACAGAGATGCGCAGTTCGGTCTTTGAAACTCGCCGATCCCCAGTATGTTCATGCTCTACATGTATTTGTTCAACGGTTGGATTTGGACGCACCATGAGATTCAGCATGATGAAGTCCTCGTCGGCCATCTTCTGGACCTCGGCGTTGCTTGCAAAGACCTTCTTCAGGGCTGGGCATAAAAAAAAACAATAATATTTATTTCAAACACTTTGTTATTTCATTTTTACTACTCATGTTCCATCTTCATCCAAAAATTTATGCAAAGATATCAGCCAGTTCTGCTGTACTGAGGAAGACGAAGGTCTTCACACCAAAAAATAAAAATGAAAAAGAATGCCAACTCACCTTGGCTGTGTGGGCAGTCCTCCAGGTGTAGGATGACCATCAAGGGTTTGTTGCTGCAGAAATGCAGACATTGTGGTTAAGGGTGCATCCTGCACCAAGGGTACACCAAGCATAACTGCCCTTTCCTGAGTGAACTGCCTACCTTGACTTGGCTTTGAACAGAGCCTCCTCATAGGTCTGTGTCCAGATAAGTTCATCACCCCACCCTGCAGAGAGGAAAGAGATGCTGTGTGATCCACCTTAACTCTGGTGGTCTGAGGAAGCATGGCTGGAGAGGAGCGCACTTACCTCTGGAGAGAGTCTGAGGGATCCTCTTCTCCTTCTTGGGCGCAACCTTCTCAGGCTTTCCCAGGGTTGAGGAGACGGTCACCAGGACCAGGAGCACAGATGCTAGCAGCTTAATCATCTTTAGAGCTTTCTAGAAAAACAAGAAAACAATCATAATTCTTGCAGCACCTCCCCAACAACGTTGTCTTGAACATCCAAAAAACATGCAGCATGAAAGCAACTACAGTGTCCAAAGGTACAGCATGAAGTGCAAGAATGCAGTTCCTGTAGGAAACGCATTGGAAAAAGACAGAACTAGCATTTAGGAACCCTTCAGGGAGGGAAATCGTGAAGCCAGAAGATGTGGAGCCAAGGTGCTGAAGAGGAGCGCTGCACAGCTACAGAAGATCTAAGCCTCCTACCTGTTTGCCAGCTACTTTTGCCTTCACCCAGATGTTGGCGCAGGTCCTGATGTGCTCCACTACTCACCTGGCCCTCATTTATATTCCAGCTCACCTGCTAGTCCCGCCCCTTTTCCTGCACTGGAATGCGGGAGCAATAACTGCGCCGCACTTTTACTTCATCCTACCAGAAGTGAGGAAATTTACTTATGGCATAAAACACCGATCCTAATTTTTGCTCAATGTGCACTTGCGAGTATGGTCGTACGGTTAGACATGAAGCACACGAGTTTATCTCATCAGCTTTAGTTTGGTTTCTAAAGAAATTTAAATGAAGGTGCGACAATATCCACGTTTTTGGCTGCGTTCCAAGGACAGGTAAGCAAAAGCGGGGACTCTGATTTGTCACAAAGACGATTAGTCTTTTTGCTATTGGCCCTTGGAGAACTACGCTCTTCACATTCATTTTTTATCACACGTGCTTTGTCCGTGTACGCCGCAGGTCTCTTTAACTCTTCAAAAACTCAGGATATCATCTGGGTTTTTAAAATGTGCATTTTAATTTGAGGCAGAAACCAGAGGAACGATGAGAACGTTTGTAGATGTTTTCCCAAACGTGTTTGATCCACATTTTGACTCCGTCTGAATTGGAGGCGTCGCACATTAAAGCGGACGGCACAATGATATCTCCAGTACCAGACATTGGCTTCGCTTTGATTTCAAACCCTTTTTCAAGTGTAGCAAAGAGGTTTACACCATGCACAGTAAATGGAAGTGGAGCCGCACTTACACTGAGCCATGCGGGCATTTGCAGATCAGCAGTAAAAATCCCAATTTAAATAAGTTAGGTGGCTTTTGCGATGCAACCTCTCAAAGTCTGAGCTAAAACAGCTGTAAAAATTGATGCGTCGACTTGATTTCTGTAGAAAAAATAAGCGTAAAAATTCTAGTGTCTTTATTGTTTGTTTATTGTAGCTTTAACAAACTACACTTTTACAAATGCTCAGTTTATGTCCTCTCCTTTTGCCCTTTTTTCTCCAAAACTTCTAAATTTAACTGAAATTTGCCACTACGGAGGGACGACCCGAAATATTACAGCACGATTCAGTAAGTTTAGTGATTTGTGTGCTGGGATTGTGGAAGGAAAAGCTTTGTGGAGTTTGATCAGCCCTGAGTCCAAAACTCATTGAAAACCCTGCTTGTCACCCTGGAGACGGGAGTAAACATTCCTCTCACTCCTTTTCAGTTGCTTGGGGTGATGTGGTTAGTAAAATGGGTGGATTTGTTTACCGAGCAGTGAATCGGGTCGGTGCCCTGTTTGCCTGTGCCGTCGGCCTTGTGGGTTCACCAGGGAAACGCTACCGCGCGGACTGGAATTAGCTGCAGCACAGCCGGACAAAATGGCCACTTCCACACCACAGCTCACTTCTAAAGCGACATGTGTGGGTATTGTTCACACATCACCTTTGCAGGTGTTTGATGAGAAGGTCCTGGTCATCTTGCAGGATGAAGGTCTTTGCTGATGTCTAAGCGCTCCACAGTAGAGTGAGAAGCCCTGTGCTACTGGGGGCCAGCCGCTGGTACTGGGGTTAGAATCGCTGCTTCCAGCCTTGAAAGTTGCAAGTTTGAATCCCACTACCTGCTACTGTGCCCTTGAGGATGGAACTTACCATGAATTTCTTCCATAAAAGGGATCCATGTGTATGAATGCATGAAGGTGTTCAGGTAGGAGGTAAGGTTAAGTAGGTAGTTTAATATTAGAAGATGAACTACAACTAACCCTGACCCACCTCTCCTTCTGAATTTAAGCCTAACCCTCCCCTGGGTACCCGTTCTGAGCATATTCGCCATTTGGTCCTGAGAGGAGGACGAAGCTGAGCTGAAAACAAAGCTCTTCTCCGTCCCCAGGCCTCAGCCGAGGGGGATAGAGTGACTGTCGGAGAATGACCGCTTTGTTCGCAGCTCAGACTGCGGGACCGCCTGGCTAATGTCGCAGGCCATCGGATGAATGCGCACAGTCCTCCACGGCGCTTACCGCGCAGTCATGACGCTGCTGTGCTACGGCATCACGGGGAGGCCCGGACTACGGGACTTATGGCCGTCTGACACGCAGGAAAATTACATAAATATTCTTGCTGACCTGGGATAAATGGAGCTGAATGTTTACAAATTAATTTCGGAAGAGCTTTGCTGCTTATGCTTTTCAGGCTTGGGATCCATGTTCAGAACTGTGAATGGGGCTGAGAATTTGCGTTGCATTTGACAAAAGAAACAGGCGATTGTCTCAGTGGAAATGAAGAACTAATGGCAACAACAATGAGAATAGTCAAAAGAGTCAAAAGAGTTTCAAAGATGGAAGCAAGGAAGCCGATCACATATTTTATGGAAATTTGCAGCTGGATATTTAGTTTAAGTGTGTGTGTAAGAGAGCAAGAGCTTGAGAAGGTGGGATTGCAAGTTTCTTTTGTAAGCATCCGTTTTCGCCTGTAGACATCAAGCAGTGCCAGGTCATCATTTTTCTCCATCAGATCCGGAGATACAGTTGTTGACGTCGGTCCGTTGCAAACCACTGTTTGAGGGGTTTGGGTGTTGGTGTCTCCACTGCTGGAATGCTGAGGTGTCCTTGGCATCAGTTCATCCCCTGTTCTTCAGGCTGAGCTGGCGGTGGGGGTGGGGGGCAGGTCAATATTTACCAAGCAAGGAAACAAGGAACTGGGAAGAGTGGCTCCAAGGCATGCAGAGGCCACCTGGGGCCAGACCCATCCCTGGGCAACAGGATCTCAGTGGGAGGATCCTGCAGGGTGTGTCTCCGTGGGCCGAACCGGCGCAGCGTATGACGCGCACACACACACACACACACACACACACACACACACACACACACACACACACACACACACACACACACAGTCTTAACGGCTTGTTAAGCCCAACCCTGGATTCTGCAATAAGCTGAGTGTCAACCTCACAGATACAGGATGTTCAGAGTCAATTACAAGGACCTGGAACCCGAACCATAGCGTCAGCAGAACATGACGCAAGGCTGACGCGTCTTCAAGCTGTCCCGATATCTGACGTGTCTCTCGGATGTCTGAAAATTGGACAGACCTTGGATTAAAAATACAAAAGTGAGTTTTGCTCCTGAAACCAAAAAATCTGTGTGAGCCCAGTTCAGCTTTTTACATGTTTTATGAGCACAGTGCACCTCACATGGGGTTAAGGCATCGAGTCACATGACCTGCAGTTCTCCTGTCACTCTTTAGATACCAAAAGAGAAACCATGTGTGCCTGCGTTTATTTCAGCGTAGTGCTGAGCTCAAGACAAAACTCCTTGCTGCTGCTCATAACAGCTGGTGTCATGCGATTGGAATTCTGCTTATAAAAATTTATTACTAATCCTTTTTCAAATGAACACAAAATGTTGGGATATTAATCTTCTTACACTTATTGTTCTCTTCATAAAACAGGCAATTTAGTATTTTCCAGAGCAACTCAATGCAACTTATAACAGCCAAGTGAAAGATATAATAGCAACATTTCATTAAAAAAAAAATAAAAATAAAAAACCAGAATCACTAAGATGGTTAAAGGAAACCCCCTTGTGTCAGTACTTTGTGGAACCACCTTTTTTCAGTAGTGTTTAGTCTGGACTCTGACTAGGCCATGCAAGGACATTCGCCTTTTTCTCCTTCAGTCACTGTATGGTCAACTTTGCTGTGTGCTTTGGATCATTGTCATGTTGGAAGGTGAACCTTCTTCCCATTGACAACTTTCTGGCAGAAGGCAGCAGGTTTTCTTCAAGAATTTGACAGTATTTTGCCCCATCCATTTTTCCTTCTATCTTGGCAAGTGCCCCAGTCCTTGCTGCAGAGAAACACCCCCACAACAGGATGCTACCACCTCCATGCTTTACTGTAGGTGTGGTGTTCTTTGGATGGTAAGCTGTATTGGCTTTCTGCCAGATATACTGTTGGCCGTTGAAGCCAGATAGCTTGATTTTGGTCTCATCTGATCATAACACCTTTTCCCATTTGGCCTCAGAACCTTCAAGGTGTGTTTTGGCAAAGCCAAAATTGAGACTCAATGTGGCCTTTCATGAGGAGTAGCTCTTTTCTTGCAACCCTTCTATACAAGCCACATTTGTGGAGCATTTGTGACATTGTTGTCACAGGCACACAATGACCACTCTTTGCTAGAAATTCCTGTAACTGCTTCAAAGTTGCCATATGCCTCTTTGTAGCCTCTCGGACAAGTTTCCTCCTCACTCTTCCATCCAGTTTGGAGGGACGGCCTGATCCGGGAAGGGTCCTAGCAGTACCAAACAGTTTCCACTTCTTGATTATAGACTTTACTGGGCTCCTAGGGATTGATAAAGCCTCCGAATTTTTTGCATCCATCTCCTGACTTGTCCACAACTTTACCCGAGACCTTTTGACAATGCCTTGCCACCTATGGTTGATTTTTTCCTTTCAGTTGCACTTCCAAGCACTGGAATGCTCTAGGAAGAGCTGTTTTTATGCTGAACTCATCGAAATGATTACAGTTGGTCACACGTGGAAGCCCATTAGCTTGGTGTGCAATGGAGAAGGTGATCAGTTACAACTCATTGAGCTTACAAGTATTTTTAGGAGGGGGTGATCCTTTAACCACTTCAGTTATTGTTTTTTTTTTTTTTTTTTCTGCACTGTTGCTATTATATATTTTACTTGGCTGTCATCAGTTGCATTGAGTAAATACAGCTGGAGATATATTTTTTGTGTGTGTCCTCACTTCTCTGAGGACATCCTCAGGCATTCCCAGTCCAACAGTGAGATGTAATTTCTCCAGCAAATCCTGGATCTTCATTGTGGTCTCCTCCCAGTGGGATCCAGTACAACTACAGCAGGAATCGATCATGGGGCATAACTACACACCCAAAGCACCTCAACTGACTTCTCTTAATCTGGGGTAGTGGTGTTTCCACTCACCAAACTCCTCAGGCTATCGGGACACATGAGACCCCATGGAAAACCTCTTTGGCCACTTTGGCCCCCCGTGTCTGTGACCTTGTTCTTTTGGTCATTACCAGAAATGTGTGACCATAGGTGAGGATGTAGACATAGACTAAGTGGTAAACCAAGATGCAGCACTTTTGATCTCAAGCTCCCTTCTTTCATTACGCTTGAACAAAACCTTGAAACACTTCTTTACTTCACTCCTTCATTAGAGGCAACTGTTCCACCCTCACCTGGAGATCCACTCTTTTCTGGACCATGACCACAAACCTAGAGGTGCTGATCTTTACACCACAACTTCACACGTGGAAGCTCAGTCAAATAGGACTGAAAGGACAAAGTCGCTTGCTAACAGCCACCCAAAGCCCCTGAGTTGGCCATTGTGGTCCTGGACTGCATCTTGACATTCTGTGAAATTCCTGAATATCTGCAGACAAAAAACATGACCTTTGTGGTGTCAAAACAGCCACACCAAACAGATTCAACTTATTGTCAAAAATCCTGCAGTTTGTAACTTACCAACTGGTGAGGGGTCATCTTCTCATCCAAAAAAACCACATGTAGGCCAGCATGCTACCATGACCCCTCAAACACCCGTTCCACAGCAGTCTCCGCTGTATCACAGGCAGGATGAAATCCACATTGTTCCTCCTGAACCTGAAGCTCAACAACTGGACGGTATCTCCAGCACCCTGACACAGGCTTGACCTGCGGGGCTGAGGAGTGTGACCCCCTGCAGATGAATACAACCTCTGGTTCCCCTTCTTAAGTACAAGGTCCACCACCCCAGTTTGCCAATCCACAGATGCTTCACCAACCTTCCGTGTAACACTGAAGAAACAAGAGTCTTGCTCCCCTAAACCTGTCCAATGGTATTAACGCTCACCTGTCTGTCCCACGCCATGCTGTCCAGAGTTTCTTCTCTGTCTTTGATCGATGGAATTTCTCCGTTTGAAACCCCCAGCGGTCTGTTTGGCTGAACGCAATCCTTCAGAGCGACCAGCCTTCCCTTTTATCTCCCATGCGTACAGCTAGGTCTAGATCTACCACAGTACCACAAGGCAGTGGTCGTGCCAGTCAGCAGCTTAGAAACAGAGCAATGATCAAATACCAACATTTCAATTCAGGTCTCTGCTGTAACACCCACAAACAGAAGACAAAAAAACAGCAGCATTTTGTTAATCCACATTTATTAACACCTGTACAGAACCTGCAGGCCAACAGTTGCATATGAACGTGTGTCTATGTTTCTGCGCACAACACAGGTAGACACAACTCCATAGACACTACAAGGGCACCAGTGGGGAAATGAGAAACAGCACTGCGAGCGTCTTACAAAATAATAACCGGGAATGCGACGGAAGGACGAGGACATAAACGCAGTCCCACATGAGACGAGAAGGCCGATGTTTTCACAGAAAACACTTTTCCCAACAGGCAAACCCGGTCGTGGTTCACAAAGCCACACCGAACCGATACATGCACGAGCGGAAGCTGCCAAACGATTGCTTTCTGCTACACGAAACCTAAATGGTGAAACAT
This sequence comes from Heterotis niloticus, assembly GCA_018136845.1. Classification (NCBI taxonomy): domain Eukaryota; kingdom Metazoa; phylum Chordata; class Actinopteri; order Osteoglossiformes; family Osteoglossidae; genus Heterotis; species Heterotis niloticus. The sequence continues at coordinate 2,407,793 of CM030903.1, forward strand.
GGATTCGAGCGTTTAGAAAAACATTTAATTTGCTGCATTTGGGCAGGAAAGCGGGTCCAACGTGTGTGCCATCTTGTTAGTCCACTTAATACGACCTTCGTAGTGTTAAATGATCATTAGCTTATAGAGCTCAATACTTAGTCGGAAATACTTTCAGTAAACAAATTCTGAGCAACAGGGAGCAGATCGGTTCAAACTTGCTCACATTTCTGCGTCCTCACTTGTAGGCGACTGCCTGAGACCTACAAGATGGAAGTTCTGATGTTCCAAACCACAGGCACAATGAAAACGCTGAACCGATGCGTGTTCCAGTCGCCCGTCCCACTGTCCGGCAGAGGAAATGACAAAAAAGCACAACAGCAGATGGAATTTCCTTTGCACTTTGTCCACTTGCGCACAAAACATTTGGCACGTTGAAATGTCAACCTCACAGTAAAGACAACGGGGGTTGGATGTGATCTTTACACTTTACAGCTGCACCAGTAACATAGCGGACACATGTCTAAGAGGCTGTCCGGCGCGCAGACAGACGACAAAACCGCTTTTCTTCTTGACTGAAGTTGGTTTAAGTCCGGCCACAGCGGACATCTCGGTGCGCCCGTCCAAAACGCACGTCGGCTTCAGCAAGGAAACACTGAAGTGCAGACAACAGCAGTCCAGCAGTGCAGACAACAGACAGCGGCCGTGAGAGGGACAAATGTCCGGCACCGTCTGGACACACACGAGTGCGTTGCTGGTTTTCCAGTGAGGTAGAGCACACAGTCCACCACGCGGTCACTGCAACTGGCTGTGATGGACCAACAATGGCTGAGGCTCTGCTTCCAAGTCACATTCCCCCTTCACTGTATCACTACTAACAAAATATGTTACAAAAATAATATCTGACCACAGTATTTGCCAACATCCCACCATAAGATGATTAATGCTGTAGTCAGTTAAAATCTGAAGGGAATGAATCGGACAGAAGGAACCGGAAGGTTTGTATGAGGCGTCTGTGGTAAACCCGCCAACACTGCCAGAATGAGGTAACAGCAGATACTGTTACAGCAGAATAAAAGTAAATATCGGTGGGTATAACAAGGGTCTCTTTGGAGATGTGTTTTCCACAGATGTAGATTTACATTTATGGCAGCAGGCAAATGGATTTACAGGATTCCACTGTGTTAACCAAAGTATGAAAAAATAAAGGAAGAAGCTTTCCATCTCATATTAATTTTAAGCAACTGTATAATATATGTACTGAAGAGACTGCTCGGAAGTGAGCGGTAGGTGCAGAAGTAGCGTATCGCCTCCCAGTGGAAATAGTCTGAGCTGCAGTCAGTCTTTGCTCAGTGCGCCCCCGCGTGAGGGGCAGCTCCTCAGGGCAGCGGCGGGCCATTTACACCGGGATGGTAAAAAGCACAGTTGCTTTCATACCGACAGTTTCCTTTCATCATGAAGTGCCTGCAGACGGGACGCTTGGACATGTCTGAAACAGAGAGACAAACCCGGTCTCACCAGGATGGACACACCTGATACAAACTTGCCTGCAGTTATTCACCCTCTTATTTTTACTGCATCTGTTCAGAGTGAGCACCTCGATCAAAGTTACTGCAGCAGGAGTTGGGATTTGAACCCAGGCCCTTTGCAAGGTGGGTGCTCTAACCACTACCCCCACTCTTCTTCTGATGAATGTGAAATGGGAAGAAATCTTATTTGAACAGGGTAATTAGGGTAATATTATGGTCAGGGAAATTCGGAAAGTAAAGGCAATTTCAGTTTCCTAACTGCAAAGAGTAGAATGTACATAACAGTTATATTATTTTTCAATATATTGTAGAGGCCCATAAGCTTCCTGTTTTCATCACATACGAAGGTTTCATGTTGTTTTTGAATCCACGTCTCCGTTGCTCCATTCACCTCTTCACCTCCAAATTGACACCCAAAAATCCCTCTTTTAGGGGACCGAAGACATGAATGCAGCATGGTGTGATGTCAGGACAATGAATGGAAGGGTCTGACCCCTTCTGGCCAAACAAATTGTATGACATTTTTCCAGGGATGGTGCAACTGGAAAGTAAAGCATTCGTGTTTACATGGTCGCTTGCTTCGGACAGACTGGGATTGGAGCCCTCCGTTCAAATCTGCCAGTGTCCACTCTCGGCAGGTTCTACTCAGTTAGCTTCTATCGCTTTCACCAATCACGTAATTCAAGAAATGCCTTTACTTTCTGAATTACCCTCGTAGACACATACTTAAGTTTTCATGCTGCTGTTAGGTGGCCGCGTATGAAATTTGATAGTGATGCCCCTACCTCCTCCACGTCCTCTGCCTCTGAAGTCCTGCTGTGGTCCCCCGCCACCGCCGCCTCGCCCACCCCGGCCTCGGAAGCCCGGATCTCCCCCACGTCCTCCTCTGCCACGGTGGAAATGGCCGCCACCGCCTCCTCTGTGGGGGCCTCCTCTCACAGGTTCGTCACCCCAGTAGCCTCCGCCGTCTCCTCCGCGGCCCTGTGGAGGCGGTGGGCCCGTCATCCTGGGGCCTCCCCCAGGGAAGGGGGGACCATGGCCACGGGGTGGGGGGTGCCGGGGGTAGTGGGGTGGTCCAGAGGGTGGGTTGTTGGGAGGGTAGCCTCCGTTCATGGGCATGGACACGTTCCTGTTCATGTTGGTGTTCACGTTCATGTTCATATTCATGTTCATGTTCATGTTGGCGTTCATGTGCATTCCGGGACCGTGTCCAAGCAGACCAGTGCTCACTGCTCAGAAACAAACAGAAAAACAAAGAGAGGGAGGTGAACAAAGATCACACAGTGGTTTAATCATATTACCTCACCAAGTACGCAGCAAAAATCCAAAAATACAGCAACTCTCCCTCAGGTTCTTCATTATCTATAACTCAAAAATATGTGAGATTTCCCCAGACTCGATGGCTTGTTTTTATATATATTTATATTTAAGTTTTGATATTTTCTACATTTTCCCTTTTTGTGAAAAGCAAGATCACCTTAATCTCAAAACCATCTAAAGTTGGGACCAGTTATGTCAAACTAAACCTGAACAAATGCACTTTCACTACTAATGGGCACAATCGATAAAACCTCAATATTGGAGACACCTGATTTAGCTTTGGGCTAAGTTCTGTAAAATTCTCCCTAAAACAAATAAAATTTAAAATAAAAATTCATTTTTATGTTTATATTACATCACTACACCTAGATTTCAGCTGTAGACACTATGGAAGTGAAGTGAATTAATGTGGTCCTACATTTTATTAGGGCGCGTTTAACTTTACATGTCACTTTCCTGCCGCAGAAAAGAAGATAAATGTGAAGAAAAGAAAATGCTATTACAAATAAAGAGGAAAATGTTTGCATCCATCTACATTTCTACTGTTCCAGCATTAGAAGCCAGCACACATGTTCCAAAGTGCCAAAGGCACTGTGAGTTGGACAGCAGCCTTATGCTCCCTGATGAACAGAAGCAGTGTGTTTCGCACCTGGAGGAGGGCCTGCGGGGGGTGCCTGGGGCTGGCTCTGCTGCAGTGACCCGAGCAGTTGCTTGATTTTATCTGAGAAGTTGGGCTGCTTCATCAGATCCTCAGCAGACTGGTTGTTCTGTGCACCCTGGAAACAACAGAATTCAGCAATGCTACTGTGAAAATGCAAAAATGAAAACGTCTAAAAAAAAAATCACCTGGGATCGCATATAGTGAGCAGCAGGGTGGTGAAGGTACTGAACTTATTCAAGGTTCCAGGAATAGTGCACGGTTTCCTTCAGTGTAATTATTTGGAAACAGGGTAAACTGGGATGCAGTCTTATACGTCAAGACTCCAATATGCATAAACAGCCCTGTAGTCATCCGTAAATGTAAAAAAGTTATAAGATGTCCAGACACAAGCTTTGGATACAAGCATCTACAAAAGAATTAATTCATGTGATGGCTAATCTTAAAGCAGCAAACTGAGGAGAGCAGCGAGCCTCACCATGAGGGAGCTGAGCAACTCCTGAACATTGACGCCAGCGGCCCCCTGCTGCTGGGGACCTCCCATGCTGCCCATCAAGTTGGCCAGGACCGGTGGCAGCTTAGAGCCTTCCATGGGACCAGCTGTGTTTCTAGAAGTGGCTGCTGTTTCCTCCCCCTCCATGTAGCTGTCCTCCAGTGTGGCGCTGTCCTAAATATGGGCATCGGGCCAGTCAGACAACAGGGCATGACAGACACTACAGTCACACAGATCAAGTCTCAGATCAACTGCTTCTACGCTTAGTCATTGCCAGATAAAGAGAAGCAGGCGATGAGCAGCATGACTGTACCTCATCCAAGGGTATAAGACGGGGGGCTGTGGGCTCGTAGGGCTCTGGGTCTGGCTCTTGGGGACTGTCAGGAACACTGCAGAGGGGGAGAGCATCTGTAACAGTGGCTCCTATTAAAGTTATTAAACATTACAAATTGCTATGATTCACAAAGTCAACGTTTACTACTACTTTGGCCAGTGATGATGGAGGTGGTGGTAGAGGTAAACAGTAAGTGGCCAGCAAGGGATTACCTCTCTTTGCTGAGGAAGATCTCCTGCAGGATACCCATCTCCCGGTCCTTCTGGGTGTGTTTCTCACTGCTGTTGGCCCCGAGCGAGACCAGGCAACCGGGGAGGGTTAGCGGCCGCGGTGGCGTCCAGGCCACCTTCTCCTCCATGGCGTCATGGGAGAGGCGTCGGGCAGTCTCAAAGGCATGTCTGTCCATCATCAGCTCCCGCCGTGCTGCCTCGCCAAAGTCTTTGATCTTGTTGACGTTGACTGGGTGGGCAAAGGAGGTTACTTACAATCAAAGGTGGCCAAAGGCTTTAAAGCAGGTTACGTGACATGCCTGCAAGGTGAGCAGTCACGTACCAAAGGTACTTATTTAAACTGGAGGGAAATGCCTGTGCCCTCACCTCTCTCAGTCTCATCCAAGTCAAAAAAGAAGTACTCTTTCAGCCGTGATTCCTCTGCCCAGTGAACGCTCTTCCTCTTCTTTCCTTTCTTTGTGAGAGCGCCCTCCTCCTCTCCCTGTGGCTCTGACAATGCGTTTGGCTTCTCCCCTGTGACAGGTACATATCTGTAAATAAGCTGGCTTCCCAAAGTGCACTTGGGCGTCCAAATCTCAGAGAAAAAATCCTGCAGAATTCGAATTGATCCGCTACCCATATAGATACACCCACATGCATCAAAGAAAATCCTCCAAAACAATTCTTCTTAATACTGTTAGAAGAATGAACTGTGAATTAACCCCCTTTTTAAACCTGCATACTTACCAGCACTCCCCCCAGCATGCCTCTAGTCTACAGACATTCTTACCAGTAACATAACATTTCGACTCATGCTCATGGCCATATTAGTTAAAGCCACATACCGTCTTATAGTGTAGTTTAAAAATGATTGTACAGAGTATAGAGTAAAACTTTAATTTAACTACCTGTAGGAGGGGGTCTGACATTGCTGAATGTCTGTTACATTAAAATGTCTGTATAACAGCATCTGTGTATAACCAAAAGACAGCTAAATAACAAATAACATATTCTGAAGCCTATTTTGAACATATCAGCCAGGCCATTGTACGTACATAGCAAAGTGCAGGTGTCCCTTGAGATACAAGTCTTTGGCATACAAGTTTTCAAGTATATGAGTTTAAATATTTAATACCCTTATGCCAAGTAACATCCAGATACAAGGCTGATTTTTCACACTTATGAGTAACAAGAGCTGACCGTTAAGTTAAGGATTTACTGTACAACCATTAACAAATACATTGGCATTACTTCCAGGAATCTACATAACCAGGAGTGAAGCTCAGTGCTAGCGGGCAGTACGGTCCCTCATTCCAAGAGTCTTACCAGCCTCCATTGTCTCTATGTCATCGCTGGGTACGGGAGTCCCAGGCTGCTCCAGGTCAGAAGGGTCATGAGGTGGTGTCTGAGAGGCAGACTGCTCAGGGGAAGAAGGTTTGTTCTGAGAAGAGGGATACAGGGTCTTGCTCTCCAACGGGCACGGCTGGCGAATCAAACACATCGAAGGTCGTCATTGGCGTTTGCTCAACAGCCCAAGAAGAGACAGGTACTTTGCAGGTAACTTTACCTTGTTTGATGTTGGGGACAACAGCTTTTTCTTCTTCTTGATCTTAAAGCCAGGAACTGGGGCTGAATTCAGGGCATCCAGGAAGCCCATACACTCCATGGCTGAGGAAAGGGATTGGCAACCTGTAACAGTGGCTCACTGCACTGTGCTCGTAACATCACTGTCTCACAAACCTCTGTGAATACAGTCATTTACTCATTTATTCAGAGCATTTTTAAACACTGAAAATGTGCTGGTAAGATTTTATGTGACTCTCACGTTGTGCTGGGATGATCTTGACTTTAATCTCTTTAGTGGAGTTGGGTGTGGTGTTCAGGGGTTTGTACTTCTTCTCCACTAAAGGCACGTCTGAGGTTGAAGTACTAAGGACAGAGATTACAAGTCATGTACCGACCAAAGGGGGGCACCAGCGAACATGTTGATTGAGGAAAACCCCTCATGATGACTCTTGGGATCCTGAACAGTTTTATATTTGCAAGAATCAGTTTTATCCCCTTCATGTGCTGTTTTAATTTTTACAACTCCTTTTTGCACAGGCAAAATGATGGCTAATACACTAAGAGGATATTTACCTAGGTCTCTTGAGGACCACAGGCTTGATGCTGTATTTGTCTCCTAGCTGAGGGACCGGCGGAGGTTTCTTGGCAGGCAGTGGGGCAGGTGTGTCCACTTCTAAGCCTGACAGTAAAATAGTCAAATGGAGGGACAAGAAGTTAAATGGTCAGCAGTTAGATCTGAATGTTGCAGAAAGCTTGAATACTCTAGTTGAACAGCATGAGATAGTGTGAGGTGTTTATAATAGCGTGCCGTACAGAGTAAGAGCAAAACACGAACCTGTAGACCGGAATTTTGCATGGCTAGGAGCGTGTGCCTTGGGTTTTTCTCGCCTCTTCTCTTCCTCCCCCGACTTCCCTGCATCCCCCTTTGGCTCCCCACCCTTGGCTTTGCCTTCCTCTTTCCTCCTCTTCTTGTCTGGTAGAAAGAAACACTCATCATCTACTGGGAGTTGCACACTTCCACGTATTATTGGTTACAAAACAAAGGGGTCTGACTTGACAGATGGCAGACTGGTCCTGAAAACAATTTAAAATGAATCCAGAGGAGGGGGCAGCTGACAGGAAGTAGGCATGACAAAGGATAAAGGCAGAGAGGAACCGAGGAAGACTGAGGGCGAGTACCTGAAGAGGCCGCCCCGCCGGAAGCAGCTGCCCCCTGGGAGCGGATAATTGCCATCCAGCCGTCCACCAGCACGGTTGCGAGCTTCCGCAACTCTAAAGGCAGCAAACAGTCACTCTTAGGCTGTATTCCTGCATCTTACAGCATGTGAACAACATAGAAAAACTCAATTCAGTTTTGGCTCAATCAGGATTAGTCTTTACCTTCTGTCTCTCCACTTTTGCTCAGCTGTTTGACCAGTTTGGCTGTATTGTTCTGAGAAGAAAGATGCAAAACCAACAGCTTAATGAAAAGCATGTTATGACAGTATGATGTGATTTGCGGTTGAAATGCTGAGTACATCAGTCACACTCGTCGTTCTCGATGAGCATCAGCAGTGAAACCTTATTCCGGATCGGTAGATTTAGGTGTCGACCGTGGAAACAGACTAGAGGAGACCGGCACCTGTTTCAGGTGGTCCACTGTGAGGGGCAGCTTCTGCAGGGTGAGCAGGATCAGCTGCAACAGCGGGGTGTTGGTGGTTGTCTTCGAATACGTCAGCCATCCGTTGAGCAGTTTATAGCCCCCCACTCGGATAAACCTGCAACGAGACAGTAATAGAACACGAATTCAAAAGATCAGATACAAAAACGAGGCAGAAGATACTGATCGGTTGAAAACATTTTTCTTAACATCATTACGGCACTAAAAAGGTTTTTCTAAACTATTTACAGTTAAAAGTGCCCACAGGAAACAGTGTAGAAAGACAACAGCATTCACCTGATCAGAACATCGTGAGATTTGGTCTGCAGTAAGATGTTGAGATACATGCATCGGCTGACCATCTTCTGAGAAGCTTTCATTAAACTAGAACAGCAGGAGAAACACGTTACACACTCAGATGGGCTAGTCTGACTGGTCACTGTAAGAGCCCCACCACTACCAGAGCCTACCACAATACGCAGCATCCATTGCAGCAGTGCTACCGGCATGGCTGCTCACGGCTGGACGAGGGCTCCTGTCTGCCTGCTCCATCTTACCTGAACACCTTGGTCACTCCCTCTGGACTGCGAAGCTCGCCCTCCTTGCCAAGGAGGCTCTCGACTCCCTTCAGCACCTCGCGGGGATCCACAGGGCCCATTCCTGAGAAACACGGGGATGAATCAGGACAAACCTTACACAACAGCACGAGATCAGATAAAAACAGCCCACTGTAATAAGTTCACCTGACAGATACGTTCACCATGAACTCTGCTAACATTTGCTCTTCAGCGTGCTTGAAACTCTTCACTGAAAAATTAATACTGCCAATGTGCATAAATATGTAAAATTATTAATATAGTCCAGTATTTACTTTATACACATAAATTGTGGTGTCAACGTATTTTCCATTTACCATGCGTTTCACTGCTGAGATTTGTATAGGAACAGAAATGTCTAAGAAAACTAATAATAAACCAATACATTCATAATAAATTTTCACAATTCTTAGACACAAACCATTTTTTGCCTCACTGGAGGTTTGGTATATATAATTCTCAATTTTCAGAACTGAACAGTTTTTATTGATTAAATCACTTTCTGACGAGTAATTTTTAAACTTGGATGTGGAATAAATTTTAAATTTACGTATCAACCTGCTTTTACGTTTATTGTCTAATAACAAAACCGTGGCTCCAAACATGGCTACAGCGAAACAGCTGAAAAAATGAAATACGCCTATGAAAGAAGAAAGGGAGGGCAGACTTTCATATCTTCTCACATCTTATTTCATACATTTTCATGAGAACAGCATAACAGGTGACGTATATCAGTACTGCATCATGTGTCTGTTTAATATGTGAACAAGGCGGCTGCTTTTCTGCATCTGACAGCAAGTGCTGAACTAGGGATTAAACAGTAACACCGACATGGCCTCCGACTGCAACATTCCCGTATCTTGTACATGTTGTATAATTTTGTGCCTCCGGACGACACTTGTTATTGTATACAGACCTTCACGTCAGGATAAAAAAACCTGTCAAGTTCACAGACACTAATGTGGAATAAATTTTAAATTTGAAATGTTCTGGTCACCAAGATTTCAAACAAGGATGTCAGTTAGTCTGCGTTCAATATAACTTCAAGAGGCAGAAATTCCTGCTCATGTACACACATATCATTCATATTTATCAAATAATGACTTAAAGTTAAAAAACTGCTGATGTTGTGTATCATACATCTCAGACTTTTCAAACTGGATCCAGAACTGGTGCAGTGGGATCAAAGGTGGATGCTCATAAAAGTGTAAACCTAAATGGGTTGTTTTTATAAATGTAAATGACAACAGATACATTTGTTTATACAGCATTATAAACCACACAGATAAAAACACTAAAACAAAAGTACTCTTTTTTTATCTGACTGGTGATAAAGAGTGTCCAATGTGTCACAGGGTGGCTTTTATTGCAGTTCATATTCTGAGAGTTAAGATATACTGACAGAATTCTGAACTGCAATAAAAACCAATAAAGACTGAAATTTAAATCATGAAGTGGCACTTTGGATGCTCTTTAGCAAGTCAGATAAAAAAAGAAAAACTTTTCAGTCTATCATCTGTGCAGTATATAATGCAAATGTATATAAATATATATAGAGTCTTCATTTTCTTTTTTAAATGTACACACAATTCAGAAACCCTGCCAAAAACCAGCCATGGAAACCAGTTTGTCCCCTGAAGAAATCTGAATTTATGAAATTTTCTAAAATTTCTATATAACAAGTCAACATGCAGCCACCTGCGGAAACTACATCCGATCTGTACATTTAATGATCATTTTATAAAAGTTATTAACCATCGCGGGTCAGACTGATGCAGCAACCGCCCTCCCCAGCTGTCAGTCGCGCTGCTCCTTACCGCCCCCTAGCGAACGACACACGACCACACATCAGCCGCACAAAAGCAACGCGTCCTTCGGTTCCTTCCTCAATAAAACGTTTAAAGTAATTTTTTTTATACTTTAACAGAAATCAGTTTAAGGGATTTGAAATTTAACAGGCTTCATTTCCTTATCTATATTTATGCTTTTTTTTATTAATATACAATCACAGTAGCAATTTAATGACATGCTGTTGGTTACCAGCTAGTAAGATTAAGGTGTAGTAAGAATATTACATAATATTGACAAATCAAATATAATAAAGCACAATTTCTCAATATTGGTTGCTCAGGATAAATTATATCAACTAAACGATTTAGTGGATACATTAAGTGTTTTCCCCCCCCTCTGACCAAATGTAAAGGGCCTCAATCTGGTACATGCCTGGCTTTACACTATGAGGCATATTTTATAGTCAGCACAGATTCAATAAATTGTTTTTGCCTAAGACTTTAAATTATACTCTTCAAGTAATATTTTTTATTTAAACGCTGATAATGAAAAGTTAATGCCAGCATTCAGTTGTACATTTTAAAGACAGCATTTCAAAACACCGTATTATTCTTATTTTGATACACATATTGGCTGCTCCATTATTTATGACAATGAAATATTCAACACCCTATGCTTATATTGTATGGCCTTCACTTTTTGTGCCAAGTTATTTTGCTCAGACGAATTTAAAATAATAAAAATACAACTCTTGGTCAAGCAAGAGGGAACATAAAAAAAACTTAAGTCACACTGTTTAAAGGGGAAATGATCCGTTTTAAACTAAGTCCGTAGACAGACAGCAGAAAACACAGTGCTTTTAAGATTTATCTCGTTTCACCGCGCCTGTGTCGTAATCCCACGGCGATTTACATTTATTTGCATTGCTCGCCTTGGGATTTTTTGGACTCGTGTCACAAACTGCACATCCACTGCGGCCGAAATGTTCCATTATTATATCTGCAACCTACATCATTTTCCCCACATAAAACCGAGTCAATAAATCAGCGGCACCGGCAAAATAATTCGACGACTCTCGGAACAGAAGGCTATTATAGGCCGGTGTGTGGAGAGCGACCCCCACCCGGCGCTACGCCACGGCTCACACCAGAAAAATGAAACCGTTGTTATAAAACAGCCACCAAAACGTATCTGACGGAATATTTATATTTTTTCAGTCCACGTCACACGGTTAAGCGAACACACAGCCGCACGGTTCCGCCGCCGCCACCACCGTCATTTTGCTGGAGCCCGACGAAAACAACAGCTCGACCGCCATCTTGAGACCGCGCCGCGCCGCGCCGCGCGCCCCCGACAAAATAGCATTAGCGCCCCGCTAGCCCGGCCGCTCACGCTGCGCGCACTTTGGCAATCTTTATGGTCAGATTGCGCTTTTATTGGATTGCTCTCGCAACGTTAATAATAGCTTATTAGTCGCGGCCCGCGAAGACGTTAGCTACTCGGCTAGCTCGCTAGCCAGCCAGCTGCTTTGGAGCGGAGCGCAGCGACTGCTAGCTGACGTTATCGCTTCCCCCATTCATTATAGTTCTACAGGCATCGTCCGACTCGGGCTCTCCGCTGAAAAAGAAACCTTTCAGTGTCTGCTGTGGACCTGCCGGGACCTTAGGGAAACATTCCGGAGGCTTTTGGCGAAGCAACACAAAGTGCTGTGTGACTGTGAGGCAATCTTTATGGGCAGATTGCTTATAGCTAGCTGGCTAACTCGCTGGCTAGTGCTCTGTCTCACACAGAAGACGCCGAGCTCTTCCCCCGCCATCATCGACCAGCCTCGACGTCTTCACTGTGTGAGCTCATAAAGTTACACATGGTCCGCTGGCCACAGCGCCTCTTTTCCTCCAAATTATAGACCATCTGTATGCGTATTCATTCTTATTTCATTCAACTCGGCCTCCTGTGTATGTCTCATATAGAACATCCGTATAAAACAAAATGTGGCTGCTTGAGGCGATGCGTTATTTTAGATGTCTTGGAAAATCCGACACTTACTATCAGTATCTCCTTTTCCACGTCTCGGGTAAAATGAAGGGTATTAAGTAATATTTGCTGCTTTAGAGCACAATATCATTAGCTCAGTAAGCTCATGATTATCTAACCATCTGGCTCAGTCATACTAAGCAGACTTGTTACTTCAAAAATGGCTTTTTTGCCATTTATGGGCGGGTTTTTGATCAAGCCACGCTTGTCCTTCACGAACAAAATGTGAATCAAAAAATGGAGTAATCACAAAAAAAAGGTCCATAAAAATGGAGGGCGCAAAAATAAGCGGCTTTGTCTTCACTGTCCCCGCAGATCCATCTTCATAAAAGACGTGGAAGACCTGTAATAAGAGAGAAACGATAAACAACACATTAGTGGCAGAATCGCAAGACATGAGATGAAGATAAAAGCGTCCTTTCGGGGGGGAAAAATATTGTAAATGCGCAGTGACTTCTCTAAAGATCCGCCGCAGACCTGGAGCTCCACACTCACCTCTAAGCCAATCCTGAAATGAGCGGCGGGAGGAGGGGATTCCCATTATATACCCCGTGACGCGCGCGCCGCCGCCCGACGCGCGGGACTCGCCCGGACTCGAGCGCCGGCGCGAGGACTCGTCCTGGCGCGCTTCTCCTTCCATCTGCGTGACGCACGTAGCCGCGGAGCGCAGACACAATAAAAAATGTATTTCTTTAAAGTTGCACACAAGAGCCTTTGCCATCAGGTATTTATAGTGCGCCCGCCAACGTGCACATGTATGTCGTGTGATGACACATTGGATAAGTCTAACGCTTTATTAGATAACCGAGTCCAACACTTTAAAGCTGTGGAAATAGTGGTTTGGGAATGGATGCAGCGTATTTCAAAAAAGGGAAACGAATCACTGCTGTGATGTGTGTTATTATGGACGTGCATAATTTGCGTCATAGCGCATTTCACTCCGACGATATCTGGCGCAGCGTGTGGCCGTGGCGTAACAGTTACGACATGCATTTTGTGACTCCCGTGAACTTCTCTGGATTTCTGCCCGAATGGATTCTCAGAATGTGTTTAGATTTTCAGCTAAGCCATAATAGTAACCAGACTTCGCAAACAGGACACGCAACTCTTTATACTTTCGAAATAACTTACACTGCGTTCTGTTGCATTCCTTGCTATATCTTCATATTTATACAACAATAACAATAATAATATCAATAATAATAATAATAATAATCGCCAACGATTTAATATTTCCATTGTTCCTTCGGACCGGGACAATCCCCCTCAGGGGGCGTGGCCGTTGATGACTAGCGCATGCGTACAACGGCACTGCAGCTCCACGCGGTCGCGGAGTCCCTTTTTTAGTCTGTACAATTGTTCATGTTTTTGTTAAATCGTTTTTGAATTCGATGCGATCTTGTCTGTAATACAATAGTTTTGAGGTGCATCTTGAGATGTGTCGCGTTTGTTACGATGCATTTAACTGGTTGTGTTCCGCATCACTCAAGAGTTGACGAGAAGGATATAGCCTCATTTAACCTGTTACGGTCAGATTTTGCAGCCCTTATTAACCAAAATGTGTTTGTTCTTCAGTTACCAAAATTGTTATTTACTGTGGACAAAACTGCAGCTTTAATTTGTGAGATTGAGGGAATGTGGGGAGCGACATTTGACGCCGTCGTGTCTGCCCTCCACTACAGTAGGGGTCGCTGTTGTCAGGCTTCAACTGGACAGCTGTTATAAGAATGATCAGATTCCAAAAAATCTGTAAAATGCTTATTGTGAACACGCAAATATATAAAACTAGAAGGTACAAATAAAAAAGAAAACTGCAAACGTGTAACAGCATTCCCGATCCTTTCAACATATATCTATACATGCAGTAAATTAAACAAATTATTGTCTATTTCAATTTTTTTTGGAAAAACATATATAAAATAAAGATTTTCCAATTAATCAATATGAAAAAGCACATTTACATATACACATATCAAAGGGGTATCACCAAATATTTCTATAACAACATTTGTGCAGTTGTTATATAAGCAAAATATGTAATTTATTTTTATACTGGACAAACAATATAGTGCAAGTGTGTAAATAAATTACATTGCAGCATGGCTAAAAAAGACTAATCTGAATGAAATTATTTGGCATTAACTTACCTTATTATTTTTTTAAATTTCGGACAGCATTAGATAACGGATGCAGTGACTCTACATGTTGGATGGAAACTGCTCTCATTTATTTCACTTCTTAGGTAAGTAACATGAGTTTGTAGTAATATTGTAGTAATAATGTAGTACTGAATTTGCTGTGTATATCAGGCGTTCGAGATGCAACTCCTTGCCTGGCAGATGTTTAAAAAGATGGAGTTTATTCTGATTTAGAAACCTGTAACGTATGTAATGAATCCACTGTTCTGCTGCCCAGCAAGTTTTAGTGTCTGTAAGTGAGGGGCATTTTAAAGTTTTTGCTGCTCACCGAGAGAGGGATTCTTTACAAACCATTTTTCTTCATGGCATCACATACACAAGAAGTACTCCAGCATGAAAATGTATAAAATATTTTTACTGTTTACTGTTTATTGCACTGTGACTTGAAATACTTATACATTTTCCAGTGAAAAATACATGTAAATGCAAAGCAGTAAAACATTTTTCCATCATGTTGTGTACATTTCTTAGTCAGGCATACAAGGAAAGAATGGGGAAACAAGTATTTACCACGTTACTTAAAACACTTGTATAAAATATGTCTATGTCTATGTTCAATAAATGTTACTTTAGTTGGTTTATAAAAAGAATAATAAATTATGTTCTTTTTCAGACTGCCATAATTTTGAAAAGATGAGACTCAATAATTCTATACAAAACAACACATTACAGTGATACAATAAAGCTTCATCTTACCGAAAACCTAATCCACTGCTAGAATAACACAGTATCAAGCAGGTCTATATTCTCAGAAAAACAGCATCTCACCATTAAAAGTCAGGCTGTCAGAGCCAACAAAGCAGCCGTGGGAACGAAACCATTTGGTATTTTTCAGCCTCTCAGAGTCCAGACTGGATTCTGGAAGGCCAGAAATGAGCATCTTTGAAAATTTTCATTAACTGTTAAGCCAGAATTTCCGGTGAAAACCATCAACATGTCCTCCAAACCCTTACTAGGATTGGTGAGGAAAATAAGAGCAGCATCTGAATCAGTCAGAGCCGTCACTTCTTGTCCTTTCACTCCCCGGATCCTTTCTTCAAAATTCACAGATTTAACCAGTGGTTGCAAGGTTTAGAAGCTCAGCAAAACTGGTGTGAGCAGATATCTCACTTGCAAACCTCGAGTCTGTGATTTCACCAGAAACAAAGTGGAAGTCTCCATTGTAACTCTTCCTTCTGGGTCAAACTTCTCTGTTGTATAGAGTTTGTCCAAGTAGGCCTGAAGATCACATTTGCAGTAAGCAAAAGGAATTTGGAATGTGTCAGAACTGCTAGTTGGACCTTGAGGAGAGAAGTTAAAATATTTTGCACACAAAATGCCAAATAATTTTATACATATAATGTCCTGATTTTGTAAATTCTGATTCACTTCCATTCAGCAGTGCAAAAGAATTACCTCCTTATTACATGACGCTAATCTGGCTTTATTATTCACTTCCATTTTGGAGACTTGGCTGCAGTTTTTGTGCATAAAATGGTTCAGTTCCAAAAATATTATAGTTTGTGAAATTTTCACAAATTGTAATGTGATGTTACACAAGTTATATAGATATAGAAGTTATGTAGTAATGCATTTGTAAACCGTTCAGCAAATTTTAACGGAACTGAGTCTTTACCTGTTAGTGCTTCTTTGGCCATCTTTAAACAGACAGCTGGAAGGGGGGGGTCTCGACATACTACAAAACAATTTAGTTTCACGTTGCTAGGAAACGACATACTTTAATGAGTCTGTATTCTGTTATACTATTTATATCCACTTTTGAAGCAGTTTTCTGGGTGTTTATCAGATGCTCCATGGCTATGTTCATTTATCATTAACCCCATTAGTTTAACATTCTTCTCATGCTGCCTAATAGACCATGGCTTCCCTACAGCATGTAATCATTAGGATTTTATTGAACTTAAATTTTACCAAGTCACACTATTGTTTTCAATGTCATACGATTATTGTTTCATTATTAAACATTAAATCATAATAAAAAATTCTATATAGCACATCAGTGGGACAGCATTTGTGCAGTAAATCACTGACCTTTGTATCCATGAAAGTTATTCTTCTGAAACCATCTTCTATCAGACATCCCTTAAAGACAATTTTTACTTTTGCCTTCTTTCCTACTCTTCTTTCTTTGCTCCTCTTCCTCTTGTAATCGCTTTTCTCACACCTGTTTGAGCTTCAGACCCATCCAAAACTCTGCTTTCTTCTTTACCTTCCTCTTAGAGAACCTTTTTATGGTGTGTGAGAAATGTGCCACCAAATTTTCATTTCATAGCAAACTTCTGTCAAACTGTCACCGCTTGTTTTCGGTGCATATTTTTATGGAAATAAGGGCGTGATCAGGAATGGAGCCGTTCCTGTCAAGGTACTGTGGTCTAGCTTGAACTTCACAAGCAACCTTACCTTAGACAGAATTAAAAAATAGTCTAACCTTGAGTTACCTTTTCTCCACATTCCAAAATATGTGAAGCTTTTCTCTTCAGGGTGAAGGAATCTACAAACATCTACCAAATCAAATCTTTTGAGAAAACCCACAAGAGCCCAAAGTCTTTCTCTGTGGCCTTGAGTCTGACGTCTTGTCCAATGAAGTGTCAAGAACTATTTTAAGTCCCTCGCCCCCTTTTTCATCAGATGGATTATAAATATTGACAAATACAAAATTTTGCCACCCGGACACACTGCGTGATCAGGTAAGTCCCATTTTTATTCCCAGCAAGTCAAAGGTCTTCACAGCACAGAACTCTTCTGAAGAGCACAGCCACCCCATGACTGTTCCCTTTGTAGGTGTTGGACTTGACCACATCATAAGCACATCCAAAATCATGCAGTTTTATGCTGCCCGGGGGAAGATTTTTGTTTTTGTCCCAAATGAGCCTCCTGAAGAAAAATGATATCGGCCACTGTACATTTAAGGTAATCCAGGATACTGGATTACTTTCCAAAAAAGCCGTTCACATTCCAAGACGGAATGGTGAGGGTGCTCTGAAAACCTTCTATAACTTCTCACTGTTTCTGAATCAGCTTTAAAATAAACCTTCAGGTTAAATCTCCAACTGGTGCAGACTGTGCAGTTTCATGTTAACCACAAACAGAAAGCACCATCGTTTCCTTACCGAGTAGTTTAGTCGTGGAAAGCCGCATCTCTGGTCGCTCTGAAGTTACTGCTCGTAAGCATTTATGATTTTACACTCATTCCATTCCTCACTGAACACTCACAGGTTCCTTACACATGTCCAGTTCCTGTTGCCTATACTGGGAGCTGTGATCCAACAGCTTTTCTTGTCTGGAGTGTAAATGCTGCGGTGTGGCATACAAGGTCAGCTGCATCGTTCCTTGCACACCTCACACGTGCCTGAATTTTGTCCTGAAACAAATTAAGCATCAGAACAGCCTTTGCAAGATGCTTATACAAATTTACCTTGCCTGTCGTATAATACATGCTTGTAAGTAACACATAGATGAGGTAAATGCTGGTAGAGGACATCCAGCGAGATCTTCCTTTTCACCTGTGTCAGTTGCACGAATTCTTGCTGCACACAATTTTTTAAAATTACTGCAGACTAGTAAAAATTTTATAGGACAAAAAAAACTGTCTTGTGGACCTTCAGCAAGATATTTACGATGATTTGCATAAACCGGTTTACCTAACTTGCTGATGATTCAAGAAATTTGTCTTTTTATTGTATTTAAATATTATATCAACATTTAATATGGGAGCACATGAAAGGCTTAAGTTCAGTTGCAACTTTGATCACAGTTCATTGACAGAACTTCAGCCAATTCCCTTAATAAGTTTCTAACTTATTCTTAGATCATTAATATTTATAATTTTTTATAGAGCTAACAGTGTTACACGTGACGTTGCCCATGTGGAAAAAGTACCGGTGGAAAGGTAGAAAGTAATAATAAATATATAATCACTAAACTGTACAAAGTGGTTGTGTTTACTATATAAGCATTGCAGTGGTGTTGGACAGGCAGGTGCCACAGAGTGATGCACTTATAAGTAACAATAAAAAGTTAAAGTAATAAAATATGTATCACCTCTTTACCATTGTCAGTAATGAGTGCGGTGCCACGTGTGCGTCATGTAAAATTATTTTTGTGTACATGTAAGAGCCACTTGGCATCATGCTGATGATCATGACAGCGTGATGGCAGTTTCCCTCCCTGAAGCATCCCCATACCCCTTTCTTCTCATTAGCCCCCCAGTCTAGTCAATTCTGACTTTGCGCCAGGCATTAACAAGCACCCCCCGCCACTTACACCTCCATATCAACACTCTTTTGCTGTGATGTTTGGGTATAGTAACCAAAAAGATCTGATGTACATGTCAGTATGTATTCGCATTAAGTTAGTGGATCCTGCCATCAAACTGCATTTGCCACTGAGAGTAACATGCGTGGTGGCCACAGTGCATTCAGTAATCGCAACTAATAGATCACAAAATTTTATTACCTTTCAAGGTACTGAATTTAGTACATTAGTGTGTGTGCTTCAGTGAGAAAGTGTCTCAGCATGTTTGTACAGCATGTGTAGCATCCATGCCTGCGCTCATGTGTTTTTGCGTGCAAGTATGGGTGCGATGAGCGCCACGGTCGCTACGTACGCTCTGTGCGAAGTCCGTAGTTGAGCCTTTCTAAGCCTTATGAGAACTAAACTTTACATTTTCAAGATACTTAAAAGTAGCCTTTTTGGAGTTTAATGAACTTTGATCAACTATGCAAAAACTTCATTTAAGTTGAGCAGTACCAGCATGTCAAATTTCAAGTCTGTGGCTTGAAAAGCAAAACTGTGTGCGAAGAACAAACCGAGACCGAGGTTCATCGATATCGCGATAGGCTGAACATAATTCTAATGATAATGGCGTTTCAGGGAACCAAGGTGTACATCCAAGTAGGGAGAAAATCAGAGATCAAATAAATTTTCATTACCAAAGACTGCCAGTAATATTTTAATAATATCTGATTATTTAACTGCATTTTAAATTATTTCAGAGCCATCTGCATTCATCAGCAAGCAAAAACAAACTCGACAAAAAGCAAGCAGAAAAAAGGCATTACGGGTGTGAATCGAATAAAATCGTATGCTCTTTATCAGTAGAATTACTTATCTCATTAATTCTCAATAGCTGCTATTAGGAACTTTAAAACACTAAAATGTAGCCATGATGTCCAAGCATTTGTACAGCATTACAGTCACAATGCGTATCATCACCGCTGCTTGACTTTTATTGCCGTGTTTTGCTGCATATTTTCTCACACGCACAACATATTCCAAAACAATAAAGCGCACACAAATATGAGGTACAGGAAGATCAGAAAGCCTGTGAGCTACAGCAGCTGGAGAGAGATGGAGCTCTGCCTCTGCAGAACAGAGGGATGGCTGTGAGTACCTTCTCAGTGACCAAGGAGACAAACTCATTGAACTGCATTCAATTTTCAGGCACAAAAAAGAGAAAAGAGCAGAGATCTGACACTGATGGAGATCTCAGGGTTTTCAGTAAGAGCCAAACCTGAGACTCAGATGAAGTCCCTATGGTGAAAGCCAGACAGGAGTCTTGATCTTAATTGTGCAAAACAGGTCTCAGAGAATGAAAAAGCAGCCTAGATGACAGGTGAGCCAATACAATTGTTTTTTTCCCAACAGAATACTAAGTACTGGGAATGAGTTTCTGACAACTTTTAATATTCCAAGCTCCGTCAAAGCAAGAGGCTCATAAGAAAATCTGGTTCAAAATGCGATTATACGTAGTGCTGTCAGTATGTGCTGGCCGGTACGGTTAAGAGTCTACAGAGAAAGCCCTTTGTGTGTTGGGGAATCGCTTCGCAGTGAAGTTAGGGTCCTCCTGTACCCGCTTCTTGATGTCATGTTTCACCTGAGAAAAAATGAGAATAAAAAGAAGGTTAACTAACTCCCGACTTGAAGTTCAAAAGAAGCGATGGGAACTTCATAAGTGTAAGTAATCTGTAATGTTCTACAAATCTATGTGAAGCTATAAAGACTTCCAAATCATTGATTTAATGGGAAATTTTTCACCATTAATCAGGGCAAATTTGCGCAGACAAAAGAAATTGATTTATGAAGAGACTGTTGGTCCAAATTTTGTTGGGAGGTTCAGGAATTTCCCCTTAAAAATGCAGAATGTGTCAGATGGAGCGCTACCTGCTCTGTGTATGCCTCCTGGAGCTGAGGGCTCTCCAGTTCCCGCCGAAGGGTTTCTGGTGCAGTGATGGGTTTGACTCCAGCGGACTTTGCTGCACGACTTACGGCCTCTGCTAGAGATAGATGGGGTCCTTCCCCTTGCACTGTCTGAGAGAGAAATGTTAAAATGATGGAACCTGACACTGTACAAACCTAGGAATGATAACAGAAGCTGACATCTTCTCAAAAATCATCTTTGCATTCAACCTGCAAATTATACATTACTGCTGTTAGCCACATTAGTGCCTGCGTCAACTTCGTCTTACTCAAGGGTACTGAACTTGTACCTTTCTACGTTTAGCAGGCATCCCTTGTAAATAGGCATCAGAAAGAGGTGGCTGGGCCTTCATCTTCCTCTGGGTGACGATGTCCTGTCTGATGATAGGTACCCACTCCTGACAAAGGACCACACAGACACACAGTGCCCGGGAACCTCAGTGAGACACACAAGGAACACTCATCACCCTTCTTAAACAAACAGCAATTTGCAAAAGTATTCAGACCCCTGACCAATTTTCTTACTTTACTGAGTCATATACAAAACACATTTTCATTTTGCTGTGTTCCTAAACACTGCAACTGGAAATTATCTTGAGGACCCAGTGCACAGATATGCTGCGAGAAGCTGTTCCTGTTGACTAAAAATATGAATGTGTCATAAAGCAATACTTACTCACTTGTTCTCATTAGACCACACATTTTTTTTTAATAAATTAATGTCACTTTAAAATAGTTAATTTTGAGTCTCATTGTTTTGAACTAAATGTCGAAGACTGAAATTCAGAGTAAAGTAAAAGAATTGGTCAGCGGGTCTGAATACTCTTGTGAAGCACTAGCAGTAGATATGGTGGAAGTTGGCAGCTAGAGTATGAAGTGGAGGGGACCAGATGACAGAGAGTAAGGGACAGGATGTGGGCAAGGGTGAACTGAAGGACAGGGAAGTACTGGCCGCTTACAGGAGGAACAGCTGCTGCCCACGCCTCCGTGTCCCCTGCCAATTCTTCCCTCCCTCCAACCGCACCTTCGGCCTCCCCTGGCAAAGCCCTTGCAGCAGCTGTGTTTCCGCCAGGAGCTGCAGCCACAGCTTCGCCCCCAGCATCCCGCGGCAATGCCATGGCTTCCTCTGCTGTGGTGGCGGGGGTGGGAGAAAGACCCTCCTCCATCTCAATGTGATAAAAACAAGTGAGACGCAAATTATTTTTTTAACTCGAATATTTCTCACTTTGTTGCAAAAACCGAGCCAGCGAGGGATCGTGACTGACCTCCGCGGTCGGGACCTCCTGCACTTGCGCAGAATCCACCCTTCCCGGCTCTGCTGCTGCACCACTCTGGAAGTGTGCACAAAACAGTATACCCTGGTTTACATAGGACAATTTACCTGCACTGTGTGTCAGTGACAATGACACTGCTGAAATAATCAAGTCTAGTGACTTTAGCACTGCGTTTACATGCTGTAAAAAACCGAGGTGCTATAATTTCATGTTAGATGGCTGAAAAGCTATACTTTGTAAAGAGAGACACAGTTCAGTTTACAATTGTTTCGTGGGTGTAAATGTCCGTACACACGTGAGGCTCCACCTGTGTATGGACAACGTAATGCTGTATCTGGTCATCTGTGACTGGGATGTGCTCCAGGATGACCTGCAGCCGCATGGTCATCATGCTAGTCAACCAGTTCACCAGGCTGGGGTTCACCTCTGCAGACATCCTCCGCTGCAGAGAGGAAGAAGGAAGCCTTATGAGCCAAACATACATCTCACACAGCAGTGTTAGTTAGGTGACACTGCTGCCAGCTATCGACCCACAGTGCCCACCTCATTACAACATGCATCATTACATTCACCCCCACATTTTAAGGGGCTCTACAAAATGTGGAATACACCTGTACCTCAACTAAAAAACACAACAGGGGCTAGAAGTCAGAACTGTTAGCGATACAACTTAATCCCTTGAATTAGTCATAGGAAATATTCAAGGAATTATTCATCAGTTTATTTCATTATTTTATTAACATGAAGCAATATTAAAGTTTAAGTCTACTTTAACTTGTCTAAAAATAAAGTAAAAATGCATAATGCTCACCAGCTCCTATTTATTGACTATACTGTGCATTGCTTTAAACACACAAGAGACAGCGCTGTGTTATTCTTGTGTTACAGCTGGCTTACTGGACTGGAATTCTATCTAATGTGCATTTCTCTGCCCTCCAATGGCAGAGAGCAGAAGCACAGACTATTTTCACTTCAGCAGACAAACTTCAGAGGACAGAAGGGTGAAGAAATTGCTATTCAAAACAAATTCATATGTTTGAAAATGTGAAATGATATTCATTAACAGAAAGTACAAGTGTATATGAAGTATAGATTATTAAATGTTGTTTAAAAAGCACTGGGATTTTGGGAGCAGAATGAAGAGGATAGTGAGTTTATACTAACAATGCGGTTGTTGATGACAGCCGTGAGGGCACTTTGCTCCCCTCTCAGACAGAACAGATTGAGGGCCAGACATTCAAACAGAGCCTGGTTACACATAAGCAGCAAGCGGCTGCCAAAAGTATGATCTGGAAAAGAAAATACAAAACAGTGGCAATAGGTAGGTAAAACACTATATTGTATGCCAAAGCAATAGTTTACAATAACTACACTAAGCAAAACATAAGAGCGTGTTACCGGAAAGACTGTAAGGGCATATTTACATCACAATTTTGCACATTGGCAACAGGCTGCTGGCAAGCGCATTGCGAGATTTGCATTACAACACTGTTTTTACCATTTCATTTTCCCCAAATGCAGAAAAATTAATACAGGTCAACATTAATAAAAATTAATAAAAAAAATACACCGACTTTAGTATCTGCGTATTAGGCGGAACAGTACACTTAACATAACCCTGTGCTGTGACCATAAGCTAGAAAAAGTCAATACCTGTGCAGCGCAGTATGTGTGTGGCGATTTGCATGAACTGTTGTCTAAGGAAGGACAGATTGGCCTGGGTGATATCCACTCCTTCCAGCACTGTTGCTGTGGACTGAGAGGCAGAAACAACATTTATACCTTACTGACAGACCAGACACTGTCAAAAACCAGTGACTCTTACTGCTTGACAGTTGTACAGCCTTCCTTGTATTAGTCATACGAACACTGGTTCCCTGTCTCCACATTTTATGCCCGGGAGGGTGGGCAACCATTGGCATTTGGACCTGCAGAGGTTTATTTTTCTCCCTCTCTCTGTGGGTGGGAGTTTTTTGGTTTCATCTCTTCAGCTGCTAGCTGGTTTGCTCTACAGTTGTTGTAGCTGCTGCCTTCTGTCACTCAGTGGATGTTTGTTCAGTGCTCTGTGTCACTGTGTCGGTAGACTGCATCAAAAAATAAACAGAATAATGCACTGAAAGGTGGGTACGACACTCACAAAAGTTTCTGCAATGTATTCTTCAAGTCCGTTTATAAGCTCATCGGCCGAGGCCTGCAAAAGCCAAGAAAAACAGACATTGGAGGCATTTAATTTCTCTGTGTAGCCATCACCGATTCTCACAGATTAATTTTTGTACAGAAATGTTTTGCAAGAAAAGCCATCAAAGACAGGATGACAAAATGGCAGCTCGTCTGTATACTGATGTCAGCTGAGGACAATGCACCTTATGTTTCAAAAAAGAACTTATTTCTCTCATTAAACATTCACTTTTCTGCACTTAAAATGTATACAACCTTTCCTAACATAATGGGGTTAACTCATTGTTAGGAGGGCAACTGACCACTATCACCAAGAAAAAGAATAATCAGTGCCTAAACAAAAGCAACCTGAAATTAACTGAAATAGCACAGTAAAAGGTGAAAATGATAGTACCAATATATTTTGAAATGATCTTTCTAGCAAAAATATTGTTTCTAGTTTGATCTTTAATGCTGTGTTTCTTTCATTCATTATTGATGACACCTTGCCTAATGGAGGGTTGTAGTAGTCTGGAGTCTACCACGATAACATTCACAGAGGTATTTTGATAAGTTGGCTAAAAGTTTATAGGACAGGACTGGAGTAATGATGAAATTAAATTCAGAATCTGTGTCTCCGCAAAACTGCACATCTATGTGGTTTTTAACTGAACACCGATGTCAACAGGCAGCAGCGGTCACTCAGGACAGTAATATCATCAGCGATGTAAACATAAATTGGCGGAGTCAGTTATGGCCACGATGGGATTAAGACAGAGGGAACAGGCAGTGCTGGAGTCACTCACAGCAATGTTGGCATCTGTGGACTCCCTCCCGTGCAAATAGTGCTCAGTGAAGAACTGGGTGAGCTGGGGCTGGATGCGGCTCAGTGGCTGGTGCTGGCCATGTAGCAGAAGCACCATGTCCAACATGGAGAAACTCTGGCATATGAGGGACAGCAGGTCCCCAAAAAACCCTAAGAAAACAGAGAGAAATATGGAGATTTATACCGAATACTTCTTGCTACTGAGAAACAGAAGTAAATTTAAAATAACCACATGACTAGAATATAACAGGGTGTCTTAATTTGAACAAAACAAAGAGCAGCAACTCCTTTACCTATAGCATCCCCAGTGCTGGGTGCAAAAATGTTTTCGGTTTGAGACAGCCGCTGGATGAACTGGGCGATGGTTTCGGTGTTGTTCTGAGCGGCTCCGAGGGAACCCATCATGGTGGAGAGCACGCCCTGAATTATTCCAGTGAACAGCTCTGGGTTCAGAGTCTCCCCCTGGTTTGGGGCAGAGCCAGGAGTGGAGGAGGCGGCAGATGCGGGGTTGGTTCCTGATGGTGGGGCTGAGGTTGAGGTGGCAGAGGAAGGTTGCTGACCAACTGTGGGTGGTGGGAATGCTGGCTGGGTAGCCTGATAAATGGGAAGCATGAGAGAATCAGGGAGAAAAAGTGACATATCCAACTTATTGCCCAAAACATCATGTCACTGCTCAGTAATGCTGAGTGCTTCTTTGGATAGATCTGTTTACTTTGTACATAAATGTGTATTTTTTTTATACATTTTTGGTCAGCTTTTAGTATTGCTCAGAAATATGTGGCGATACAAAAAAGGCAGAATCCTAAGCAGAGTTGCGATATACCAACCTGTATAAAATCTGTAACTCCCTGTATAAAGGAAGGGATTCCAGGCATGGTAACGGTAATGGAAGGGGTTGCCCCTGAGCCAACAGTTCCAGTTCCCGCCCCTCCACCTAACAAAGAACCCAGCAGCTGGGCCAAATTGGCCTCTGGCGTTGAAGGCTGAGGTTGGGATGCATTTCCAGGTATAGGGCCAGTGGAGCCTGCGCTGGCTGCCTGCTCAGGTGTGTTGCCAGTAGAGGTTGAGGGAGGGACAGAGGATGAGGAAGAAAAGGAAAACGACTGGGTAGAGGAAGTGGAAGTGTGATCAGCTGAAAAAAGAAAAAGGGAAAGAGAGCACATCAGCCTGACATTCTTTAAAGTATACATACCCTTCGCAATAAAAAGTCACACGGCATCAGCCACAAACCCCAGACAGTCATGCTCTCACTGAGACCAAGTATTTCCCCTTTGAACATGTGTCATATAAAAATGGCAACATGTCTGTTAACCACTAACCACAAAAATTAAATATTTACTGTTCTGGAAATGCTTGCCATAGAGGGTAAATCCATGACAAGACAAGGGACAAACCCAGATACACAGACAAGTCAAATATGGCAAAGAGAGGTGGCACCCACCCACATGAACTGGCATCAACAGTTGCCCAACTAGGCCATTGATCATCTGCATGAGAGAGGAAGGAGGGAGGGGGTTAGGCTGGAAGAGAACAGAAGTGCAAGTCAGCAAAGGGCTCAACATGCACAGTGCAGAAACTGCCAGAGGGAGGCGCCCTTTGGAGATACCGCTTTTCAGTAAATAAGCATCTGGACTACCAAACGTCACATCGAAACATCGCCATCTGATATTACTGGTACCGTTGCTGCATGTGGGTCACTGAGACAGACACAAGTGTGATAAAAATGATACCCAGTGGCATCTCACAAATTTCTCCATGGAAATTTGAGTTTGCAAAACACTAGATTAGACCAACTTAAATGGTTAAATAAATTTTGGGGGTGGCTTTGGAAGACAAACAGATATATCACGATGAAGCAGGGCTACAGCCTTTGCATAAAATTTCCATTCCCTCCCAGAGCATTTTATGTTTCTTTTCAAACAACCATAGATTGTTACTATTTTCTGTGGCTGGCATTTTCACGTGTTAGCAACATTTATTTTTTTCATGGATGCTCAGGAACTGTGAGGAGTTTGCAAATTAAGGGGAATCTGTAAGTCATTCTGTCCCTATAGCTGAGGTACTGTAAATTAAGAATTTACTGTGTATTGTGAAATGACTGGCATAACTGTATGACAAGAAAATATCTAAAAGAAACTGGATGCAGAAAAGGAAACAATGGAAAAAAGATGCTGCTATTAAAATGCTATTAAATATTAAAATATTAAATATGCTTTCGCACACCGCATCACACCAGTAGATCTGAAGCTGTTCTCAAGGCAAAAGAATGTTGTGTTCTGTATGAGTTAGTCAATATCGATCCATTATTTAGTATTTTATCGCTGTGCGCTGGTATCTTGCCCTATCAGTGCTACATATATGAGGACAGAGCTGGCAGAATTTCTCCATTTTTTCAATGACACGGATTTCAGTTTTAGACAATAATTAAGACAGAAAATAAGGGAAATAGTAGATTCCTCCCAAACAAAGAAAAAACAAAAAGGGAATACACTACAGTAAAATAAGTAGAACAAAAAAACATGCTTCTAGAATTAATGTCACATTACCTGAACTGGCTGCTGTCCCCCAGAAGGGGGAACATTTGCCCTTAGATTAATCGTGGCTGTTCTAGTTGCTGGACCAGACTGGGGTGCCTGGGGTGCGAAGGAGGGCCGGGTGATCACCACCCTGGCTTGGGGTGGATGTGGGGGCGTGGTGGAACTAGCAGTACTAACACCCGCGTTTGAACTAGAGGAAGCAGAAGAGGCAGCAGCAGTGGCCATAGCCAAAGCCTGGTGAGTGACCTGCTGAACGATGGTTTGCATGATTTCAGGCGGCAAGCCAGGGATGAAGACGGGAGGCGTGGGACCTGTGGAGAAGGAAAACATGGCTCATGCCAACTTACTGAAAAGGACATTCGGTCACAATGATAACGGGAAACTATGACTCCAGGGCCTATACATTCCATCCAAAGATGATTGTGTTTATTGACCTATGCTTGTGCAGCAGCTGCAAACAGCAAAATGCCAAGCCTTTTAATATTAAAATTTTCAGATCAACTAAAGTAAAAATAATTCTTACCAGACTGCGACGGTCCACTGGCATTCTGTTGTCCAGGAGCTTGAGGAACGCTACTGGAGTCTTCACACATGAACATGACACACAAAATATAAATCGAAAAGACAAAGTGCTTTATTAGCAATCACAAAAGATCTAAAAGATCTCCTAACAAACTGTCCTGAACTACGTACCATCCAGGTTCATTTGCATGACAACCACTGGCTCCCTGGTTTGATGACTGATCCTGATAACCCTCGGTCCCGTCTGTCCTTGTCCAGCCTGTTGACTGGCTGGAATTGGCTGAGTAGGCGGTACCTGCCCGCTGTCTTGCTGCTCTGATTGTCCTGCGTGCTGAGCGGACAGGGAAGCGGGTTCAGCGTTCTGCCTGCCATTGGTGGTCATGGTCACAGTAGCTCCCAAATTGACCTGCTGAGGAATTTCACACAGACCTCAATACTACTACACAGGATCCTCACCTATGGAACAAATGCACTTTATACAGCATCAGTGAATAAAGTAAAAACAAATAACATTCACTAAAATGTTCTGCCAGTTGCCACATAGGATATAAAATGTAACTGCAGCTCTCAAACATGCACCGGTATGGGGATGTGGTGCATTCCTCCAGGCAGCACAACAGGGGAGGTGTAATGTGACATTGGTCGGATGACATGCAGATGGCGGGGAGCAGGAGTCAGTAGGTTGCACCGCAAGTCGCTCAGAGCAACCAGGGTATTGCCCAGGAGACGGAGGGCCTCCCCGACCAGGTTCAAAATGCGCTGGTCTTCCTCTCTTTCCTGCGTCTGAAAAATAACAAAACCAGCTCCTGTTACAATGCAAGTAAAAAAAAAAGA
Source organism: Heterotis niloticus (assembly GCA_018136845.1). Lineage (NCBI taxonomy): Eukaryota > Metazoa > Chordata > Actinopteri > Osteoglossiformes > Osteoglossidae > Heterotis > Heterotis niloticus. Next base: position 2,436,487 of record CM030903.1, read on the forward strand.
AAATAAAAAAGCTGTCCTTGTCAACCACAGGTCACAATTAAATAAAAACTGTAAAGTCTAATACAGGACAAGTACTAAATGGAGTACAAAGAAAAAGAGCACCAGTCAAAAACGAGAGTACACCTGGACAGTACTAGAGGCAAACGGGATGGCTCTACATCCCTTAACGCCTTAGAGGATGTCAGCCGTTTCCCTGCTGAAATCTGTAAACCAAATGCCTTGTGAGGAGAAAAAAACCATTTCCAGACACACTCACACTTTTTACTGGTACTGTGCATTAAAGCCTGTTGAAAAGAATATATAATATGCAGTAGCAGTGTGACCAATACATTGTTATTGTAGTCAGCTGTGGTTGCAGCATTCAGGATAGAGTGTGCTCTCTGAATGAAGGGCTGCAGCCTGTCCTCCACCCTCCGCAGTTCTGATAGCACCTCCACGAACTCCGTGGGGCTCGGGTGACTAAATTGCAGAGAAAGGAATGAGATCAGAGTTAGATCTTAACATCACGTTCAGAATCTATCTGGTTTATGATATGGCACAATTTAATGGCCGACACATAGACATGAGAAGCAATGGGAAGGTCTCACTTGGGCCCAGAGTGTGGAGGTCCATCTGTCTGAGTGGAAGTAGAAGAGGATGGCGGTGGGGGCGGAGGAGGAGTTGGGGAGGTGTCCATGGGCTGCTCGGGAGGAACTGAGGTGGATGAGGGAGAGCTGGCAGCAGCCTCTTGGGGAGAGGATGTTCCACTGGGCTGGCCCTAAAATATGTTGCAGGGAAGTAGTACAGTGCTGCTATGATCATGGAAATCAGTTAACACAGAATGCACAATAACAATAAATATAATAATATGTTATATAGTAACAATAACATTATTATTATTACAATATTAAAATCAACTGTCATTTACACTGCAGTAGAATCCCAAATATCCAACATAAGCAGGACAAACAGGCTGTCAGATAAGTAAAAAGGTTGAATAATAACCACAGAAGTGTGTTTAGTCCATAACTAGAGGCTCGATCACAGCACCGGCTCTCTGACTTGCTTCTTTGCTTCTTCCACTTGCTAACTTTAACTCCCCACAACAACTTTGGATGCAGTCATTTGACTGGACTCTCCTTTGTCTAGTCTTTTCAAAGTTTCCAATTTTGGCTCTACTGAAAGAACCCCTTTTTTGCCCTCTTTTCACTTGCCATGTTTTTTTTCCCGCAAAAGAGAAGAATGTAACAAACAGGTTACGCGAAGGACTGAAACAGACAAAAAAAAAAAACAGTAGAGGGCGTAGTGCGAATGCACGAGCATCTTAGCCCTGGGAACATTTAAGACGAGAGTCAGTCTCGAAATAGCTCACGTCAACTGGCAATTTTGTATAAACAGGGATGTTGGATATTCGGGATTCTACTGTACCTTCAAAATCGGTGACAAATTACCGATTTAATTCAGAAACCAAACTATTTGACTTTGCTTCTACTAGTTCTGCTGAAAGTAGGGCCTGTAATGTAGTTTATATGTTTAAGTTTAATCTTAATATTGAAGAATGTTCTATAAATAAATAAATGGTAGGAAACATGTACTGGTTTTATTTTTCTGGTCCAAAACCTATTCAGCCCTCCAGCAAAGAAGGAACTGTAACTGTACCTCCAGCCTGAGGATGAGAGAGTCCATGTCCCTCAACAAGTTCTCTGCCAAGAGCAACCTGAGCCTGGGTTCGCTCTGAACTGACTGGTCAACGTTAATGTGCACATCCACAGATCCGGTCCCCTGAGAAAGATGAAACTACAGTCACCGCTCACCCTTTGGATTTCCATGTGAACCATTCAGTGATGCAGTGATGGTACTGTATTCTTACACTACTGCCGGTGCTGACCCTGGCATTTCTCGCATTCTCTCCTAGCCCCGACATCACCTGCTGGACTGACATCTATGACACAGTGAAATAAAGATGCATAAATCCACTGTAAATAAAAAAAGAAAAGCATAAAACTGTAAAAAAAAAAACACAATGTATACAGCTACTGAAGAATTAAAGGTTAATATACTATTAAACTGAAACAAAGGATATTTCTAATAATTTTTTTATAGAACAGCACATTCCGAACTGTAAGAAGTAAATAAGTAACACACAAGCAGCTTCAGAACTGGAGATAAGAAAAAGGACAGACACAAAGCAAAAGAATGAGTGAGACGAAGAGTGCAAGACAATGATAATGAGGAGTTAAATTTCAGCACCTGGATCTGCTGGGGGTCCATGATGTTCACGGGGAGGTTAAATGTCCCAAGCATGACATAGCTGTTGGCATTGTGATCATGTGGAGGCATGTGTGGTGCACCCTGGGAGGAAGAGGAAGAAGAATGTGGTGGTACGGAGCTGCCATCCAAGCTCCCCGTACTCCCAGAGGCGCTTCCGGCTCCGGCACCTGGCTGGGAGGTCTGGGGTGGAGCACGTTCCACTAGGTGGATGACTTTCCCATCCACATCTGAGGACGAAGGGTGACAGATGAGAGAAGAAACGAAGTACAGGCGAAAGACACAGTGTGTGAGATGAGCATACTTTCATACTGCAGTATTGCACATGTACAGTATATGCAGTATTTCTCAAGCAGCTGTGAGACTACAATATGATCACCTTGGTCCACCACAATAAGTAGTTTTTTCAATAGATGGACAGATTTATGTTTTACTTACTGTACTCAGCCAGTGTTTTCTCATCCTGCAAAACCCTTCCCTGATAGATGAGCCTTTGCTTCTCTACCGGAATCCCCACTGATGCAGAGATATGTTCCTTAAACTCCCTCACTGTAGACTGAGAAAAATTGGTACCGTTACTATATTCTTTCCATTGTCTTTCACCACTTATTAGAGTACAGTCATAAAAGCTTAAGTTGCCTTTATTTTAGCCATGAACAAGCATAAATAAAACCACTGCTTCATCGTATTTCCATTTTATCAATTTATTAAATGGTTCTCTTACTGACAAGATTACGAAGAGGGTATGATGGACAGGATTATACAAAAAACATGCATAGAACCAATCAAAATATAAAGCATTTTCCCAGTAAGAGAACTTTTTGAACTTTATCAGCAACACATCTGACTCCACATCAGTGCGTATTTCATGAGGACTGAACTGGCTCACTTTCCAAATATACATTAAAATCAGAAAAGAATACCTTATGAATTGACATAATTCATTACACGGTAACATAACATGTACTTATTTAATATCACGAACTTAGTCTGTTGTTATCTGCCTACTTATAGTTTGTGAATAAGTGACATACATTTCAGTAGCCTCCACCATCTGATTTTACCTTGCGTTTTCAAGCGAGGCTCTACCACAAGCCAGAAATAAGCATTACACTTCAATAAATTTATTCCAGGGAATTCTTCTTAAAGAAAGCTGAAAAGGAAAACTCACTTCTCTCTTGACTTTGTAACTTCTGCTCTGAGAGTCCAGGGTCTTTACGGTTACTTCGATGTCACCCGGGTCCCCCATGTCTCGCTCCTGTTTTACTGGAGGAATGAAAAAGTGGCTGAGGGTGAAGGGGCACAAAGTGGCAAACAACACAAACTCAGGTGTCAGGAAAATAACATCCCAGGGACCCTACACCTCCATAAAACAGTAACTTTGACCTTTGAATGCAAGAAAGTGTTGAATTACAATGTTTGTTGGTGTGTTGTTTCTTTTTGTTTTTGCTTTGAACACAATTTTCTAAAAAGCAAAGTTCATGACAAAATGTTTGGCTTGATATTTAACATTCTGAACATTTCAAAATCATCTTGGGTCATTGCTTTTGGTAATAATGCGTTATATGAATCTTTGAAATTGAATATGTGGAAAGTTCAGAGCATTTTTACTTTTCAATCCAACCACTTAAAACTTTCAGGTTGTAAAAGATTTTGTATCAAAAACAACAAAAACAAAAACTAAAATAACATTTTTAAAAGATCTAAAGTTTGTAATTCGACAGACCTAAAAATTACTATTTTGGGGTGGTGTGGGGTCCCAAAAAAATGTACCTCCTCCCAGGCATTGCGAATTAAATGCACTCATGTTCATCAAACTGGAAATAAAATAATTTCTTCTTTAGAAAACCGCATGTCAAATCACAGCCGGTGCGATTACACGAAAATGCGGCATTGCTAAGTATGAAAAGGCACAGGGGAAATTACTGTGCAACAGAGTCATCTAAAGTTTGTTCTCTCGCACTATACCTTCCGGTGGTTTCAGTGAAAAAAAATTTTTTTTTCTAACTGTATGTGAAATTTCATGGGAAATTACTGCTCGGTTGATCATTAATCTGTAGCGAGGCCATATTTAACGTCACATTTTAGACCAATACTGGGACTCGACGTGACTTTTAGTGCATTTAGTGTATGGTTATCTCCTGTAATGGACACAGAAAATCCCACAGCGCAAATAGCGCTGAACTCTAAGCCAAAGGCAGCAACAGGTGGGAAAAGAGTACAGTCCAGCACTGGTTATTGGGTCTATTATTAATATGCCACCCTGATGCAATCTGATTTGAGTGCAAGTGCTTTTTGTAAAGTGGGATGGGATATCCAGAGCTTCTGTCGGGTTTCATGGGCAAGACCTGAAATTCACAATGACTTTAAAAGACTAAGAAAGACATTGAATCATCCTCAACGGCTCGCTCGCTCTCTCTCTCTCTCTATATATATATATATATATGTGTGTGTGTGTGTGTATATATATATATATATGTTGCATGTCGTCTGCACTCAAATTTCCCTGCGGTGTTAAATATATTTATATAGTTGAATGGATTTCCCAAAATATTACAATAACGCCCGAGGCACACAAAGAAAGTGCAAGTATTTTAAAACCGTAGCAAATTTCGCTTTTGCAATGACGCAAGTCCGTCAAATTAGTTTTAATCGAGGCGACGTTTGCGTTGAATCCAACCTGTTTTTGGTCGACGTCAAACAATGGATGTAAACGCTCGTCACGCCAATTTTATTACAGTCACGGTGACTTCGTTACACGACACTGAGCAGTTATGTTGGCATCCCTATGCGTTTTTATTCCAAAAGGCGGAACGCGGTGGGCCGTTCAGATCGCTGAACACGCGGAGAAACTGTCAAAACATCTCGGTGTTTTTTTAAATTTATTTATTTATTTGTTTGTTTGTTTGTAACCAATATGAGACTGATTTTTATAAATAGTGTTTTCAAATGACTGTGTGTCTGTGAGACGGACCGCGCCGCTTTATTTCTGCTTCTCCCTGTCCGCGGCCCGTCGGGGCTTCCGCCGTCGTTACGAGCGGCGCTCTCTACCTTCCAGCGCTGCCTGTTTCCCGCACTCCGCCCGCTAAGTCTCTCTTGTCCCCGCTTGTGATCTTGGCAGCCTTACGGTTCACCGACAGCCGTTCACTCCTTCTGCCTTGCTACGCCATAGCCCGGCTGTTTGTTTGCTTTTCTTATTTCCGACGCGGCGACAAGGACCCCTGTGACGTCGCGGCGCAACGCGGGGGCGTCCGTGGCGAAGCCTGAAGCGTCTGCGAGCTTCGCTTCTCCGCAGTTTCACCGCACAAAAATATTTTGCCCCGTCTCCAGCGGGGATGCGTCCCATTTCACTCATGCTGACACACAAAATACGGATGTATTTTCGCAGATGAGGAATATGTCAACGGGACTCGACGCTGGGCCAAGACTAGCTGTTAAGATGATGGGCGGTTTTGCTGTATTTTTAAACGTTCGCGTTCTCGCCGATTTTAGCTCATGCGTTCGACAGTGCAGCGAAAGTGTTTCCCCGTAAAGATTCTTACTTTTAACACCGCAGGGAACGATTTCTTTTCATGTCACGCCACCCCTTGTGTCGAGCAGTGTGGCTCATTTGAAGAAGGGACAACTTGAGATGTTGCATTGCGTCAAAATTCAAGTTTTCCTCTTTTCTGTTCTGCGTGTGCCGATCTGTCCCAACTGGCATGCCTTCTCCCTTTGTCCTAAGCTTACTTACCCTAGCGAACAATAACAACTCATTTTGCTCAACGACTGTTGCAAATATACTAATATTATTAAAATATAGTACCGACTTGAAGAGAATAATGAATTTTCTTGGGGTCGCAAGAAAATGAAGCCTGATAGAAAGAAAAAGTCTTTTCATTTTTTAATCCAGGATGAAAAAGTATGCTTACTATCCATGTGACAAAATTGTTGTTGAACTGTGTTACTGTTACTTTTTCATATGGGTGACATTGGTGTTGGACACCTTTTTCCCCATAAGTAAATACTGCAAGTCGTTTCAAAACTTGTTCACACCAATTCCCTTTTTCTAATATTACATTTTGTATAAAAATCTTAAAATCAGCCAGGGTGACAGATTTACAGTGATAGGGGGATGTATAAGGGAAGTGACCTAATACTTTTCTACAGTACCGTACATCCAGCATACCCAGGAGTCTCCGCAAGAATCGATTGTCTGATCACAATTTCACGGGATTCTTAATAAATATTTTTCTATTTTTTCTTTCTATTAGAGCATCTATTTTTTCACAGACGCTCTACGCTTTTCACATAGCGGCCACAGTATTTCTCTCAATTACATACACTTGCTACACATGTCACAAACATTTTTGCAAAAAATTTTCCAAGATGCAGAAATTCCCGTTTAGGCCAACTGCAATTCTTCACTGATACAACTTCTAGAATTTTTTTTGTCTGTCGATGACTAGTGTTTCTATTTTCTACCAATATCCAGCAGCAAAAGTTTGCTGAGAGAATGTACTTTGACTTTCAGACAAGACTGAATAAGTTTTAGTGTGGCTTTTAGTTAATACAAATATTAAAATGAGATCTAAAAAGACTCTTACAAAACATTTTAAGTTCTATTGTTATATCCAAGATATTTACAAAAGTTTGTTTGTAAATAAATTGTGACAGACTCCAGACCCTGACTTGGACAAGTGGTTAAAGTTAACGTGACAGAGCACATCTTTTCCTGAGGATTCTACAGAACAAATAAGTGGACGCGTGTATGTAATATTTGGTTTTTATTGATGACAACACAGCAAAAGGGATATGCGCTATGAACTAATGAAGCTACGAACAGACTTCAGCGCCCAGTTGTGTTTGTAAGTCGAGATCCGAGTGTACTGTGGAAAAATAAAATATTTAGATAATGTACAACATGCAGAACTGTGCATGCAGTGAGGTGGGACTACGACTTTAGGGTACCTTTTTGTACTACTAACGCAACCACAAGCCCATATCAAACAAAATACAATAATCATTTATATTTTATGACACAACATAACTACCACTTGTCAAAATTACTTTTACAAATTAGAGGTATTCCTTAAAACAACAAAACTTGCCTGGTATTACATGTATAAAAAAATGTACAAAAAGGAGATTGGAACTTGATAATGGGCCAAAATGGGGAAAAAGCAAATACAATAAACATTAACTTTAACTTGCCATGACCTCAGTGACATTAGTTTATGGGACCTAAATATATCACAGTAAATTTAACTGGACCAGCTTCTACCATAAGACACAATAACATTTACAGTTAATAAAAAAGAAGTGGGAACGGAGCAAAAACACATTGTAAATGAGTGAGCAGTAGGAGGGGGCTTTGTATTTCATCAAATCTGGGGAAACATGAAAAGTGTGTGTGGGTGGACAGCCATAAAACCAAACAAGAAGTTAATGATTGCCTTCAAAAAAAGCACTAGGAGATACGACTTGCAGTTTGGAAGCCGCAGTAAGACAGTCACTGGTGTCTCTTTAGCTACCAGCCACTGTAAGACGTGTATGATGAATGACATATGGACATTTCTTCTGTATGTTAGTGGTCTGCTGTTACACTCACTATGGCCCTGCTCCCCTCCTGAGATCCTCTCCATAAGCAACATTAACACTAAGCAGGTGAGAAATAACTACGAGGTGGAATCTTCTGTGATCTTCTGTAATGAGAGTCTCATCTGTCCTCTCCATGTTATGGGCTATGATAATGTGATATCACTTTTCCTCTCGCTGTGATTATGTCATCTCTTCAGTATCTGGGGACGTGGTACTTCATAGCGGCGGTCGGTGTGAGGGACTCGGACGTGGCCATGTACAAGCTTATGGACAGTACTGTCGCGGTCCTGCAGGAGGCCATAGATGCCAACACGCTCCTGCTCACGGGAGCTTTCCGAGTGTGAGACCCTGGGGGTGGGGGGGGCTGAGCTGCAGAAGGGCCCGCAGCAGTTTCAAAGCCCGTTTTGTTCTGCGGTTTTCATTTCGTTTTGCTTTCTCGTGCAATTTAATTTTTCAATAAGTCACATTTTAAAAGGTAAAAAGTGGATAAAAAGGCCGGATTTGCTCTCCAGTTTTCATTTAATCGTTTAATAAACCTTGGTCAAGAAATACCTTAGACAAACAACCTTGAAATGTCTGTCCACTCACAGACAAACATGCTCACTTTTGTTCGGTTACAATTATCACACATTTATTGGGTTACAATTTGTACAGGTTTGTAGTTCTAATATCAAGAGAAGATGATAGACTGCTATTTAGCAAATGATTTCTGGTTGATAGTGAAAGCTGGGAAGTAAATGGCGGAATCTCAGATTTGTGCAATGTGTTCTGTTAAGAATAAATAGTTGCATATGCTGAATTTCAGCTATTATTATAATAAAGCATGTTAAGACATTATACTTTTTATCATTTCAGTGGAGACCATTGTTTAAAGAAAAACTGGACCTACCACATTTATGAAGGCAGGAACGATCTAGTACTTGAGGGTATGATCTCACTCTCTTACACACACGCTCATGCAGACAAACACTGTACACACGTGTGTGCTCATAGAAAAGACCAGAGGCTTTTTTTTAGATATTGGTCTGTGATATTTTAAAATAACTTTTTAAAAGAAGACTGGAACATCCACGAAAAGCCACAATATCTTTGTTTCCCATATTTCTTCAGGCGTATGCCAGTTCTTAAGAGAATAAATGAGAACAACAATATTTTTTCACATAATACACAGACTGAAAGTACTTGCCTTGCCGAGAGTCCTGTGACCACTGTTTTTGAAAGTTGGTATTTGACTCAGACAAAATGATCGTGCTAAGCCTGTTAGCTAACTATAATCAGGGTGGGCTGGGACTCGGTGGTACTCGGTAGTTACTGCCACCATTACATTTTGCTGTTTGGAGCACTGGCACATTTTCCTGTCTACTGACACTTCCCACAGTCCCCGGTGTTCTTTTCAACCCCCTTTTGACTAAATTGCCTGCCTGAGCTGCCCCCCTCAGCAAAAGACTGTAACTGTATTTCGGGGTCAGCATTCATAAGAGCCTCATAGCTGCATTTCATTACCCAGGGTACGCTGAGTTATGCTGCAGGTTGACTCACGCTGCTTTCTAAACACTTGTTAGAAATTTGTGTCCCCTTTATTAAAGAAATTTATATTGTGAACATCAGCTGTTTCTCCACATATGTATCTCACTGAACGTTGTCTTCGGTGGTGTGCAGCGTGTATCCAGCTTCAGCAAGATGTCGTTTGCTGTGTCCAGACAGGCCAGAGAGACGCAGCTGGGTGTGGAGTGGGCAGTGGCTCAACTGTCCCAACTGCATTCTCTTCCAGGAGCTGGAGCCAGAAGCAGAGGGAAAAGCTCCCATGAACAGAGTCTTGCTCTACGGTCAGACACCTTTCCTAACAACACCCTTTGGGGTGATACCTGAACCTATAAACAGTGAGCACTTTAAAAAAGAGGCCACTGAGAACAATAGCAATATTTGCAGATTGTTACTGTTTGGTTGGTTGCTCATTTTAATGCATCGGTCGACACCTCTCATCCGCTTTCTCTCAACCTGCATATTTGAGGACTACGTGACTACTGACCAAACTTTTCTCAGTGAAACCCAGTCAAAATATCAGCTATTGTGCTCTGGAATCACATTTTTACGTGGGATGTTGTACAGCACCCTTCACCTACATTCCAACCACAGCATAAAGAATTACATGCAAACAGATATATTCTATAAATAATCATGGCCTTAGAAGCGTTAAAGAGAATAGCGGAGGGTTCCGGGTGTTTACACAGCTACTTCTGCTGAAATTCCTCCTCTGTGTTTATAGCTCCGTTCTTGTGCTGCATTTCTCCCCATAGAATAAATTTATTTTTTCCTACACTTCAACTTCCCTCCCAGTTTCTTTGTTTCTGTATTTTTTTTCCTCCCAGCTCGCAATTCTTCTCTCAACACCGATGTCATCAGTGAGCTTCAGACCAAAACATCTTGCCTTGGAATGAAGAAGTTTCTTGTCCTTCCCCAAGAAAGAGGTCTGTAGTTGAACACTCTGAAAGGACATTCAATGAAAGTAATGGAAAAATCAGCAATTGTATGCTTTGCCAGTCAAATATAAGTTTAAATGTAGCGGAGACCTTTTTTTCTCTCCCTCCAGAATGTTGCCAACTCAAGGAAACGGCTTAAGTCTCGGTTCCTGCTACGACAGTGTGGTAAGATGTGGTGTACGTACTCAGTTTTATAACTCTTCACAATGTCCTCTGTGTTCTGCTCACATGTCCTTGTACTCCCTCAGTCCTTTCTGCTGTGTCTTTCATTGCCAAAACCACCCTCATTGCCTCGCTGCTTGGTCAGTCATTTGAAGCTGCAAGAAAAGCTCATTTTCTACCCCTCAATCTTTTGCAGAAAGCTGAAATGTGGAAGAAACGACAGCAAGAATGTGACCTTATTAAAAACCAAGGAAAGCAAAGAGTTTGCATGTATAAATCCATTAATTCAAAAGTACAATTCCAAGTGGCTGATGGGTTGACTCTCAATGGCCTTAAAAATTTCACAGCGCACTAATTCAGCATTAAATGGAAGAGTCACTTCCTTTCAGCACAAAACATTTATATATTTCCACTTTCATTTGTGCGGACAGTTAAAGGATATACAGCATGTCCTGAAATGCTGCTAGAGAGTCAAATGCACAAGATTTGTATCTCTTACAAGAGGGCAGGGCATAAACGCGTTTTAATACCCTGTCCTGAATTGGCCCACATTTTTACGTATTACCAGGATGTTTTTCAATACCCTTGAAGTATTTTGAAAATCAGGTACTCTAGCAATCAAGAAATGTCTTTGTTTTTGAAAATTTTTCTTTTTATTCATTTTTTTAATCAAGTTTACTTGGATTGATCTAAAACTATAACCAAGACGAAACTAATGCGGCAAATGGCCGAAATGACTCATGACTCATGGTCATTATTTACATTTGACTGCAAAGCCCGACTTTCAGCAGCCATTTCTCATTTGTCCTAATGGTAAACCCTCTTAGTTCTCTATCTATCTATCTATCTATCTATCTATCTATCGATCAAGTTTAAATAATAATAGGTTATTAGAGCAACCTTTGTAATTGTATTAGCATAGCTGAAACCTGTTATTCTATTAAAAAAGCAAGTAAATCATCTTACCTTGGGTGGCAAGGTGCTGACATTGTAAAAGTTCATTTTTGGGTTCAAAAATGGCTCATACAAAGCAGATTTCTCAAGAAACATGTCAGTGTATTGCTTATTGTTGTTGTTATATTAAGTAGAGGTTTTTCCAGGCATCAGACTGGCAAGAAACTGTAGATTTCATGCGAATGAGTCCATTACCGTCTTGAGAGAAAAGGTCAAACTGGATGTAACCAAGACAGGAAAAGAAGCAGAAGCCCAGATGCACACGCAAAGAGGATAAGAACATCAGAGTCTGCAGTTTGAGAAACAGATGCCTTACAGCTGGCTGCTTACCTAAAAAGTACATAAATCCAGACACCAGTGTCATCTACAACAGTAAAAAGACGACTGTGGGATGCTGGTCTCAGAGTCAGTGTTTCAAACAAAAAGCCATATGTGAAGCTGACAAATAAAAATAAGAAGTTAAATTTGACAAAATAACACAGACATTAGACAGAGAAAGAGTATTATGGACAGATGAGTCAAAGTTTGAGGTTTTTGGATTGGACACTAATTTGAATTGTGTGTACGTGTGTGTGTGTGTGTGTGTGTGTGTGTGTGTGTGTGACATAATATAGCATACACACATCTTAGGAAAAATATATCTGAAATGTTCATTTGCTGTTGAGATTGCTTCATTACATATACTCTTCCATTTAATATATTTATTGGAAATGATTTTTCATAAGCATCTGACACCTTGCTGCACACCCTTTGCGAATTTGCTTTCTGCAACCTAAAAATTATAAAAGAGTAATGGAAAGCCATATTTTAATCATGATTTCAAATAAAAGACCTCACCTAAATTTAAAAGTGAGCCATCACAAACTGGACAGTGCATAAATTTTCATTTCTTTTGTTTTATCTTTCTGTGCTGAACAGGTTTTGATTTATATCTTTGGGAAGATATAAATGGACCCTCAAGCCTGAAATCCACTGCTGATATCAAATAAGACAAAAACCATGCAACAACAACAAAAACAACAACAATAATAATAATAATAATAATAATAATAATAATAATAATAATAATAATAATAATAATAATAATAATAATAATAATAATCGCAGCACTAGTAATCCCCCTGGATTTTGTTATCAGAATTGTACTTTGACTACCTACCTGCCCAAAGGCATTTAAAAGGAGAGTTTGTGAGGGTGGTGACACCCACACTTGTCAAAATCCCGCTTGCAGGGGGAAAACCCCTCCTCTCCTCTCTGTCAAACCAGGGAAGCTAAAAACAGACCTTCCATAAGTGTAGCTGATGCCTGTGTTCTATTGCGCAGGTGTACAAACGCAGGACCTCCTCAGACTCTGTTTAGTGTACAGTATGCATTTTAGTCATCTTCTCCAGTTTTGTCCTCTGAATCAATACAGTAGCTGATTTAAGTGATAGCAGCAGTTTCCCTCCTGGTGTTGAAACTGCTTCTTTTTAGTACCAAGTTCTTCTCCCTGCTGACTTCCCATACAATCTGTACAGCTGGGACTGAAAAATCTCCATCCCATAATGAAATTGTCCCATAGGTGTGTCTGCCACGTTGCATGTGAATGGAAATTGCATTATTCCCATGAACCAGAGTCTGGGAGTTGCCCTCCTCTGTTTTCATCAGCTGTCTATTCTATGCAGGGCCACCGTGGCCCAGAGACTATGCCAGAAGAACTGGGTGTCATACAGGGTACAAAGTAGATGAGCAGGGCAATAAAACACACCACACACTCATTCACACACATCCATACATCTAGTCATATCTACTACATTGTTTCTTGGAAGACTCAAACCAAAGCAACAAAATAAGGAAACGGAGGTCATTTAATATATTTAACAACACTCAGCAGAAAAAGGAAGTGGCATCTCTGCTTTTTAAAAATGTTACTTTTGAAATGTTTTCATTTTCAGCGATGACTGCATATAAGAAAGTACTGTAGGACAGTTGCCAATAAATCACATAAGATACACTGACACTGCTTCAGAAAAACGAATAATAAAGTTGTATTTGTCAGGGGCTTGCAAGTCAGGACCCAGTCGCAGATTTAGAGGGCAGGAGATGTATTGCAGGGAGATGGCAAACAATCCGAAGACATTGGGCAAAAACAGGTGAAGGGGTGCATGGGCAAAAATCCAGAGAAACTGACAGAACACTATCAAGGAATAGGCACAGGAAAACTCGGTCACAATCTGATAGCAAAGACAGACAAACACAGGACTTAAGTACTCAATGCAATAAATCAAGACAGGTTACTGGGGAAACATGAGGGTAATAATAGTGGAGAAGGCAGGCCAAGGAGCACACAGAAGAAAAAAGGAGCACAGGCCCTTGCAATGATCAAAAATAGCCAGCAGGGCAGCCAGGAGTCCTGACAGTATTATGTAACTGTATTAGGTAAAGTTTCTGAAACAATAAATCCATAAATTTACCTTTCTGGAAACAATGAAAAGTAAAAAATTAAAACTAACAAATACTGTGCAATGCATCTTGTTGATGAGTTTCAAAGAGGTATCGATTTGACATGAACTCACACATCACACGAGCAGTGCACTGAAGTGAAAGGCAGAAGGGAGAAATGTGCCAGAGGGGATTTCGTTCCCTGAAAGGAAACTTCTGCATAACCTGCAGTGAAAACACAGTGCGATAAACATAACTTGTTGCTGTTCATAGGGAGTGAAAGGTTTTCGCAGATATTTTTAAAAGCACCACTAAGATCCCAAAAACCAAAACATGGACCAAAAGCAGCAGATAGAAGTGAAACTGAAGGGAGTTTGAGGGGTAAATTCCTGTCCTCTTAATGTGAAACCATCACTGAAGACAGCGGTGAAAAACATTAGCACTTGTTATTTTTGGTCTTGCAAGAAAACTCTTCTAAGCCACAATATAGAGATGTGATCATATATTAAAATCCATATACAATAAGAACGCATTCTTTCTTGGAAACAGAACCCAGGGTCTCCAAATGCACCCCGACGTGCTTTCCTTTGAACATCCCCATGCACCCATGCGCCACAATACCTGCAGAAGACAAATTGACCATCTTGTCAAACCTGTTGTGGGGTAAATTCAAGGAAGTAAGGGCTGCAAAAATTTCTTGGTGGGCCCTGTGTAATTGCGCACAAGATGGTGGAAACAAGCACGTGGGAAGAACGTGGAGCACCGAATGTGGTAACACAATGTGACAATGAGGCAAGTTGTGGTGGCTGGGATAATCTAAACACGTCACAGAGACCAGAGACCTAGAAAGAGGGCCACGCCAACCAATGACTAAACCATATCCATTGTTATTGGTGAAGTAACTGTTCCTGTTTGATGTTCTTAGAAAAGGAAAATGTTTAACGTCATATCGACACCTTTATGCAACAAAAACCTGATTTTATTTTGTTACAGGATGTGTGGCATGCCTGCACATTTCAGCACAATTGTTTGGAACAGATTGTTTATCTAGGACACATATTCCACATGAAGAATTTAGCGGTTATGCGTGGACAGATACAAGTGACTAAAGATGCTTAAATTAAAGCTCTCTGACTTTTCACAGGTTGTCCTAGGTGCCTGTTTTGTAATTTCATATCCGAAAAGACAGAAATTCTACTGCGCTTTCAGTAGTTCGTTCTTAGTCTTTTGTCAATAACATTTTAAGAAGAGGGATTTTGTTAAGCAGCCACCCAGCAAGAGACCAAGACCCATTTTGCCAGCTAGCTTAAGTGGTGCCAAAAATAAGCTGTGCGGTTTCCTAATGTTTGTGTGCACTTTCTTTTAAGATAGAGTTTTTAGCAGCAATGGATCTCGTGCTGAAAGGGTCCCTTGGGGCTTTAACTGACTTATTTATGACTTCCAAAATTGTAGGAATTTAGAAATAGAACTGAAACCATGCTAATATGAGTAAAAGTTGTCATTGGGAAAGGTGTTATATCATCAAAGAGTTATTTGCTCATACTGGAGTTGTCTGAAATTTATTATAAAAATGTATTTATGATTTTGACTGGATGTCCCCTTCAACGTGTAAGGCTAAGTCTTGGGTGTTGTGACTTCTTCTGCTTCAGGAACATATAATGTACTCAGAAATGTCCCTCATGTGATTTTCATTGGGAATTAATCTAAAATCTGAAGGGAACACAATGGTATTGTGTAATCTGCCGGACAGCCATTTTGGCCACACAGGGCAGCCTGGTCTACTGCGTCCTCGCTCTCTGTGATCAAGTCGAATGGTGTTGAGAAGTGCGTGTGTCATCCTCAACGGATCTTCTTGCAGGCCTGTGTTTGTGAAGCAGCAGATACAGGATACACTTATAAATTATACTCATCCAAACTGTCTTGGAAATTTCTCCAATTTATAGTGGTGAATTCTGAAGCCAAAGATGCAGTCATGATGGTTTCCAAACATGAAGACTGCTGTGCCCTGCTTTACTCTACTTTGTTTCATTGTTTCTTGGTGTAAATTAAAGTTTTTGTTAACAGCATTATCTTGGCTCCCTCAGTTTCATTCACTGGTTGTCTTTGTGAAAGCACCCACAGGAAACCCACACCGGGGGGACATGGCAAGAGCATGCAAACCTGATTCGAACCCGCACCCAAACAGCTCAGGTGGCAGCAGTACATCATCTGTGCTTCATATATACTTTTAACAAGGTTCAGTGGTTCTTAAATTATTTAGTTGAATTCCGCGGAGAAACACATGAAAAACACGTGCACATAACCTTTCATCTGAAAGAGCTTTTTAAGAGCAATAAATATGAAATAATGTGTTATTGATCGGACTCATAGATTAGATTAAATGTAGAACTTTATTAATTCGAAAGGAAATAGCGGAGAGCTACAGCAGAATGCACACTGTACGATAGTACAGTACGGCAGGGGCAGATTGACAACGCAGAGACAGAGATGCTGGAATCACACATTTTTAAAAATGTATTACAAGTGTTAGTATTAGTTTGGGAGTATTTGCAGCTCGGCTGTCCCAGACAGTACGTTTGACTTAAACTGAAAGCTGAGATGTTATCACTCAGACAGCTAGCGCTAGTATAAACATTCAGAAATATAAGCTGCACTTAATGGTCAATGCATGTTGAAACACAACATGCTAAAAAAAAGAAAAGAAAAAAACTGGTCAGACAGGTATATATAATACCTGAGAAATTCCCATCTTCTGCCACACTTCCTGTTTTCTTCACCTCCATTATTTCTGGAAACGCCTCCTGGCAGATGACATGATTGTTTCATCATCCTTGTTTTTTTTTCCAGTCTTTTAGATTTTAGGACATTTTAATTTTTTGTTTTTATGTGTTTTTTATATTGTGCAATATGCAAGCTATATTGAACTTACATGCATTTATTTAGAAATAGTTTTGACAAGTAACACATAAAGAGCAATGTCATAGAAAGACACAAAGCACTGGTGAAGTTTGATGGTGTAAGTGTCAAATGCAAAAATGTGACTTTATAATAGCAATTAACCTAGCGTAATATTAGTTCATTATAACACATCCAGCATACTTTGTATGAATTTCAAAAATATCACAGTTTAAACTAGTACATTAATAGTCAGTAGAAATATAGCTTATTATATAGCTTATTTGATTCTCACTTTATGCAACGTAAATCAATGCTTTTCCCCTAAGACATATGTTCCTCAAAATTGGACTGTAAGGTGATTTCCCCTTAAACAATGAATCACCTCCTGTGATGTCCTACAGGGAACTTCACTGTGTGATCCACGAGCCTGCTAAGAATACATAGATTTTACCTAAATAAGAAAATCTAAAAAAACTATCTAAACCAAAAGAAACTCTAAAGAACTGCGAAAACAGCAAAGTATTGAGTAATAATGAACCGTGGAGAAATTTGAAATACGTTGTGCTGTCCTGACATGAAACTAATAACTGTAAAGTGACAAAAACAGTGTTGATCTTTCACTATCGTCGTCGTCGTCATCACCATCATCATATAACAAAATATCAAACAAGTGAATAACAACAAAATCAAAATAAAAGAAAATAAAATTCTAATGAGAAAGTTCAAATAGGACACAAAAATGTGAATTATTTTTGGATGGGGCACCACAAGGCAAAGATCTCATGCAATTGTAACATTATCAGGATTTTTCTACAAATAAATTTGATTTGCTATGGAATCCCTTCATAAGTTTACATTTGTTAAATCTGCCAATAACAAGGAAAATATTTGCAAAATAGGGGATTAGTGTCTTTAAAAAGTGAAACCTAAATACATAAAATGCACAATGTGTCATCAGCATCTGACCTGCCCTTCCAAGATGAGAAAGACTTGCTCTGAATGTATTTCCACATCCTAGTGGCCCTGGCAGGATTTGACAAAAGATGTAACAAGAACAACTGAAACGGGCCAAACAGAGTAGTTCACCTGAAATCCTTCCCAGGAGTTGGGCAGAGCCCAGCAGACCACAAAACACCCTCCTCACACAATGTTTTACTATCGCTTCGGCAGGACACTCCCGCACAGGGTAAATTTATGCCAGTGTTCTTATTGTTGTAGTTTGTGGATTTTAAGCATAACCCACAGGAAATTTGCCATTATTTCCTTATTAAAATAAAAGGCAGAGAGAGCGGCTGTGCTAGGCTGTACAGAGGGATGCCTTAGGAGGCTCTTTGCTTGAATCAGACACTTGAACAAGTTAAAACTGGTTTTGCGCTATTGCATAAATGCTTTTTAATGTTCTTATTCCGCACTTGGCACACAGTTATGAAACTGGAGCAGGAAGGATTTTCCTTCTCTTCTATGAGAAAATACATGTACATTAATTATCCAATAATCCAACCCTAACAATAGACCTGAAACTATTTGTACATGTAAGTGGCGAACAAACAAAACAACTCGCTCAAATAGCATCATTATTACGGAACAATTTAACGTTTAACCGGTGGCTTCTTCTTCCTCTAGCAGCCCCACCTGAATGAGATTTAACATCGTAATATTTAATTTATATTTTAATTTTGCATCATATCCACGCCTGTCTGCTGGACTGCGGTGGCATTTTCTTTGTTTCTGTCTGTTCAGCTATAATGTCACCAATAACCATCATTTAACTTTGAAAACAGATCGAGAAGTTCGCTATAAGTGTAAGAATACCATCATCACAGCCATCATACATTTGTCCCAGGGCATCATATTCAAATGGCCTCTCAAATGCTTGAAAAGGTTTTTCCGCTGTGACATGAACAGAACTGGTTATGATATTTTTAATATTGTGTTACCAGAATGACCCTGTATTAGGATGACTTATAGTGTCACATTTGCTCCGATGGGGGTGGAAGGGAGCAAAACGCCCTGTGGATTCCAAAAAGGTTTGTCTGTGCCCAAAGCCTTGTTCCTGGGGATGTGGATCTCAAGTGCCCTTTGTGTGGGAAGCTTTGAGGTTTCCTGGTACACAAATAAAATAAAATGTACAAAAACCTCGATACTGGTGGCTGCCAAGCTGCCATATCATCACATGATGATTGGAAATAAGCCATACGTAATCTGGGAAACACATAAAATGTATTTTTGAAATTGCTGTCGAAAATATTCTGAAGCCTAAGGAAACATTTAATTGTTAACAAATGTTTATTGAACAAACACCCATTTTCCATATTTAACCACTGTTATTTACATTACACTTTAGAGTGATTCACCCTGTATTACTTCAGGGAATTTTTACTCTTTTGGTTCAGGTTACACACTTAGCTCAAGGGTAACACTGCAAGAGGAGGGATTCAAACCAAGGTCCTTCAGGTTGCAAGGCAACAGCCCTAAACGCAACACTACCCCAAGAAATAAAGGATCATAAAATACTCCGAAGGTAATTTTTTAAAAACTTGCATTCTTCCTTATGTCAGTCTCCTTTGCAAAACACCTGATCTTTAAGCACCAGCTGCAATTGGGCTGTACCCAGTTTTAACAGGGTATCATACCCGTAGTGCATCGAGCCCTCCTCGCGCCACTTTTCAGGGTATCCTTGACGATTGTGGGTTACAGCTAAGGTAATTGACAAATGATAAAATGAGTCTTGCAACGCATAAAAATATCTGAAATATTTCACTCTTTTCTGCTTTTCGCATCTTTTCATCGTGCTCTGACGTACAGTACTTTCACAATCTCTTTGGAGCTACCTGAGGTTATTCGGCCAGCCATCATTACGACACACAACAACTGCCAATCCCTGTGTTCTCGAGATGGCATGAACATCTTACGATCAGAATGCTTCTTCCTTTCTTACTTACTAGCATTAAGTGTTGAGCTGGTCATTGTGTCAAGTGAGAGACATTACTGTTTTTTATATTTTAATGTTGGTCTTAAAGGATTACTTATTTGTGAATATAAGTGCTTGTCATGCAGTTTGCTGTGTTTCGTGTACTTGTGTTTTTAAAGTATTTTGAATGTGAAGCATTTGAAATATTGTGTGAGTAATAGATTTTGAATCTATCTATCTATCTATCTATCTATCTATCTATCTATCTATCTATATGAGAATAACTGTGGTTTTTTCCTTCATAATCTTATTTAATTTTACAGGCAAAATCCCCCTCACTTCACTGTTCACCAACGAACTCAACGCATTCTATGCCCGCTTCGAGTCCGATTGCGCTAAAGTCACCCGCGACAGCAGCGAGACCCACAGCCTGGCGAAGGAATGTGGTGACTTCATCACCGTCGCTGAGTCCGATGTGCGGAGGGAGCTGAAGTGCGTCAACATCAGGAAAGCGCCGGGGCCGGACGGCATCTCCGGGCAACTGCTGCGCCGACCAGCTGGCCGGAGTTCTCACAACCATCTTCAACGAGTCTCTGGCTCAGTCCACAGTCCCTCGGTGCTTTAAAACGTCCACCATTGTCCTGGTACCGAAGAACAATAAGCTCTCGTGCCCAAATGACTACCGGCCCGTTGCACTGACCTCGGTAGTCATGAAGGTCTTTGAGAGACTCGTCAAAGCCATCATCACAGCATCCATCTCCAACTTTGTAGACCCACTTCAGTTTGCCTACCATTCCAATAGATCCACAGATGATGCCATATCCCACGTCTTGCACACCACCCTCAGTCACGTTGACAGGAAACAGGGGAACTATGTGAGACTGCTGTTCATTGACTACAGTTCAGCTTTCAACACCATTGTCTCCCACAGACTGTTCACTAAACTGAGAGACTTGGGATTGAACAGCCACCTGTGTGCCTCGGTTCTCAGTTTTCTCACAGGTAGATCACAGGTGGTGAGAGTTGGCAGTTGCACTTCCAGCATCATCAGCCTTAACACAAGAGCTCCACAAGGCTGTGTACTTAGCCCTCTGCTCTATGCACTCTACACTCACGACTGTGTGGCCACGCACGCCTCCAACTCCATCATCAAATTTGCTGATGACACGGTGGTGCTGGGCCTCATCTCCAGCAACGATGACACAGCATACATGGAGGAGGTGGATAACCTGGCATCATGGTGCCAGGAGAACTGCCTCCAACTGAATGTAGGCAAAACTAAAGAGATGGTGGTGGACTTTGGTAGGCGACAGCAGCGGTCCTACACCCCCCTTAAAATCAACAGGACTGCAGTGGAGAGAGTGAGCAGCTTCAAATACCTGGGCATTCATGTCACTGAGGATTTGACATGGACTGTACACATCTGAGCTCAGGCCAGTAGAGCAAAGCAGCGGCTCTACCACCTCAGGCAGCTGAGGAAGCTACAGGTCTCGCCGGCGATCCTTAAAACGTTCTACTCTGGTGCTGTACAAACTGTTCTGACTCAGAACATCATCTCCTGGTTTGGGAATAGCTGTGCTCGAGACATCAAGGCACTGCAGAGAGTGATCCGGGCAGCGGAACGCTACACCAGATCTGATCTGCCATCCCTACAAGATATCTACGCCAGGAGATGCAGGAGCAGAGCGACTAGGATCATCGGTGATCTGTCTCATCCCAGCAACCATCTATTCAACTTGCTGAAATCAGGCAAACGCTTCAGAAGCATTATGGCCAGAACGGAGAGGCTAAGGAGGAGCTTCTACCCACAGGCCATAAGACTTCTGAACCCGGACATGCTATCACAACCCTCACAGACCAGCGTCTTCAATAATCTCTGACCACTCCACCCCCCTCACTGTCACTGTCACTGTCACTGTCACTGTCCTTCCAGGGCACCTTAGGGTTTCTTTACCGTTTTATTTATTTATTTATTTATTTATTTATTTATTTGCTTATTTATCTATTTGCTGTTTGTTTCTATTCTTCTTGGTGTTTGGATGTTTGTTTGTTTTATTTTCCATTATAGATTTTTTGCACAGTCTTCCTGGATCAGATCAGAGCACATTTCAACACATGGTACACAACCATGTACTTGACAAATAAACTCTTTTGACTTTGACTTCACTTAAAATGGCTGTTCAGGTATCTTTGAATCCACAGCCTTTGCATTTCATGTTTGTCCACATTTGATGGCAAGAAGTTGAATCAGAAACTGAGGAAAGGTGGTGGTTTGGAAGCCAGACAAAAAAAAGTGGAACCCAGCAGTGGCGGGAGGGGTGTGGGAATGTAACTGACACTGGGAGAGTGTGAAAACCACATGGGGACATATCGCTGCCTGGGGAATGTTTGTGAGACCTTGCTGTGCTTTTTCTGTCATCATTTGTACACCTGTGAAATGTCTGTGGGCAGCACTGTACAACACGTGTGTGTGTGTGTGTTTTCAACAGGATTGCTGTGCACTGATCTTTAGCAAATTGTGAGAATTCGAGCAACTCCAGGGGGATATCCCACAGCATGTAAACATCACAATGACACTGTAACATTAGGGGGACAGATAGACCACAGTAAGTGAACTCAACTTTGTTTACTCTAAGTACAACAGTTTCTGTAAATGTGTAGTATATGTTTATACACTGTTTCATTCCATTCAGAGAGTGCTGTCATAGCCTGGTTATAGCCCAGTGTTTGTGAGACAAATTGTGATGGCTACACGACTGAATCAGAGCATCCCCAAAACAACAGGTCTGGTAGGGTTTTCCCGCTATGCAGTGGTTTGTACCATCAAAAGTGGACCAAGGAAGGATATCTGGAGGACCACCGACAGGGTCATGGGCACCCAAGGTTCGCTGATGCTAATCTGGTTTGATCCCACACAAAAGCTACTGTAGCACGAATTGCCAAATTGCTGAAAATCTTAATGGTGAATGTAAAACCTGAATGTAGGTAAAACTAAAGAGATGGTGGTGGACTTTGGTAGACAACAGCAGTGGTCCTACACCCCCATTTCACTCAATGGGACTGCAGTGGAGAGGGTGAGCAGCTTTAAATACCTGGGCGTTCATTTCACTGAGGACTTGACATGGACTGTACACATCCGAGCTCAGGCCAGTAAAACAAAGCAGCGGCTCCACCACCTCAGACAGCTGAAGAAGCTGCAGGTCTCTCCATCGATCCTTAAAACGTTCTACTCTGGTGCTATACAATCTGTTCTGACTCAGAACATCGTCTCCTGGTTTGGGAATAGCTGTGCTCGTGACACCAAGGCACTGCACAGAGTGATCCGGGCAGCTGAACGCTGCACCACATCTGTTCTGCCATCCCTAGAGGACATCTACACCAGTAGATGCAGGAGCAGAGCGACTAGGATCATTGGTGACCTGTCTCACCCCAGCAATCATCTGTTCAACCTGCTGAAATCAGGCAGGCGATTCGGGAGCATTGTGGCAAAAACGGAGAGACTTAAGAGAAGCTTCTATCCACAGGCCATAAGGCTCTTGAACCTACCACTGTCCTCAAAACCACGCACAGTATCCTGTCGATTCAGATAGCATTTCACTGTATGGCATACCTGGTTACCATGTATGTGACAAATAAATCTCTTTGAAGCTACTGTAGCACGAACTGCCAAATTGCTGAAAATCTTAATGGTGGCCATGATAGAAAGGTGTCAGAACCCACAGTGGATCACTGCTTAATGCGTATGGGGCTGCATTACCACAGACTAACCGGTCACAGTGCCCATGCTTTACCCCTGTCCACCACGTTAGAACTAGACCATGGAGCAATGGAAGAAGATGGCCTGATCCGATGAATCGTGTATTTTTTTAGATTGTTTGGACGGTTGGGTTACCTGGGGAAGAAAAGGGAGCAGGAAGCACTACGGGAAGAAGAAAAGCCGGTAGAAGCAGCACGATGCTCTGGTCAATGCTCTGCTGGGAAGCCTTGGGTCTTGCCATTCAAGTGGATGTTGCCACCTAGGTATCACCTACCTGAACATTGTTGCAGACCACGTACACCCCTTCATGGCAACGGTATTGCCTGATGACAGTGGCCCCGCCACACTGGAAAAATTGTTCAGGAATCGTCTAAGGAACATGACAAAGAGTTCAAGGTGTTGTCTCGGCCACACAATTTTAGGCAGCTGGTTTTAATGTTATGGCTGATCGGTAAATGAAATGGATATTTTTGATGCATCTGATTCTCATTTCTCAACTAAACTTAAGCCCATTTTCAACATTACAGTGACAATAAAGCCTTACCAAATCATAGGAAGGCAATAACGCTATATTTATTTGCAGAGCAACGGCACAAGTTATCAAAATCAGATCTTGATGTGCGAAAAAAACATTTCCGAGGGTAATCAGTATCTTGTTTGCTGACCTTTAAAAACAAACAGGGAAAACACACATACCACCTACCCATTCATCTCAATACTTAACTCTCACCTCGCTCTTCCACATAGAACCACAAGCATAATTTTGAATACTATATCGCTGTGTATTTTTTTAGAATTGCATTTTTGAAGATCGCAAAGAAATAAGGAAACACCGAACTGGTTATCGTATCTGGATCGTGCTGTTTTAAGAAACTTTTTATGGCTCAAAACTGTTTTATGACCAAGCAGAATACGAAGACAGAAATATTCCCTGGTGTTTGATTGAAATGTGGCATCTGATCTTTTGGAAAATTTGTTTTGCTCTTTAATCGATCTGTTCGGTGACTGCTGACAGTACTTATGGTCAGTTTTGCAGCTGAACACAAACAAAGAGAAAGCACCTACAAAACCACAGCGCTTCGAAGCCATTGCCACTGCCATGCTTTCGCTCAGAACACTTTTAAAGCCATCGCTGCACCATCTGAGTCCAGGGGCTGCGGTAATTTGTACCATGCTTCATGCTTTTCGTTGCTAGACTGATGACGCCCCCCCCTCTTTTTCCGACCTCACACTTGGAGAAAAACATCACCACTCATTACTCAGCCCACATGAAAAGGGGAAACCCTATGAAATTTCTGTCTATGTCACTGTAACAGGCAGTGGCACTCGGACACTACCAGTTACACTAAGGTAAGTCACACTTACACAACATGCTGCCAAACTTCTCTTTTCTCCTGCTTACAGCAAGGTAAGCGCTGTGTAGCTGGGTCAGTAGGTGAGGGGTGTGCATAATGCATGCTCTTCTACCTGCAGGACCACGGTTTTACTCTGCTTAGTGCTTTTACTGACATTTATGAGCCACACTGAGGATGCAAGCAGACAGTTAAGGCTGAGGGACATCAGCTCTCTTTTTTAACTGAAAGCTTCTTTTATTTCATGCTGACTTTGTGAAAACAGTGTTCTGAATGGAAGAAAATTGCAGAAAAGCACGCTGTTGAGATTTCTTCAAGAATTTTACATTTACCTTAATACCGTAAGATATTCCAGGATTCTTTGTTTGTTAATGCATTTGTACACAATGTGGTGTGGCGGAAAAGCTGGAATTCGAGTGGATAAATGGATTTGCTTGAGTTTATATGACAGTTTATTGGGAAATAACTGGGCAGGCCGTTGGCTGCGTCCGCGCCGCGCCGCGACCCCCGTCACCTGCGCGCGCCCTCGCCTCCTCCGAGCGGCCACGCGGGAAAGGGGCCGCCGGCGTGCGGTGCGGCTCGACCCGCTGCGGGAACCCGGGCCGCACTCAACCTCCTGGTCTCTCTCCACCCCGCAGACCATGTGCCACCAGCAGCAGCAGCAGCAGCCCCGGTTCCACCTGCTGCTGGCGTGGTGCCTCCTGCTCACCGTCGCCGTGCTGGCCATGGCTGCCATGCTGACGGCGCCCGCGCGCAAACAGGTAAGCGCGGCTCGCGCGCGCGAGCGAGAGAAAGGGGCCCCGCGCATGCGCGTCCCGAACGGGCGGCAACGTCGGCGCTTCGGCTCCGCATTTCTAACGTTTATTTTAGTCATAAATGACAATTGCGCGCTCACTGACGTGTACATTTATAATTGTTATGCTTTTGTGGCATCCAGTGCGTTTTATTTTACGTCAGATTCCACCGTTGTGTCAACGTGCTAGGCGATTGTAAGCTTCTGCATTATTATCTATAAGGACAAGCAGTTTCTGCATAGCTACCTGGTGACTGTGGCACGAAATTTAGATACTTGTATTGCTGAACGAATATACTGCATATTTTCTTCAGGTAAACTTGGTCACTATGTACATATTTATATTACTGAGGGCGTCTGGAAACAAAAACTTTTCATGACAAATAAACCTTGATCTTGACCTATTTCCCTTTTCGCAAAACAGCATAAATATTTGGAGACACAAAAGTAGGTCTTTGAGGATTAATATGCTTTCTGTATAAAAAGACCAGTTTTACCAACTAAAGACATGCTTTGTATTGTACGTAATGGTGAATTGGGTGAGCGGCTTTCGATGGGACGAGTGCGTATTTTGCGGAGTTTGTTAGGCCATTGTGTCGTCCACCGTTGCAGTGCAACTGCTGTGTTTGGCAGTAGTTAATATCTGCTCATTTGTCTCCCTAAGGATGCTTCGGGTGCGTCTAGGACAGCAGGCGACCCACACACAGGTAAGTCTGGCCTTGCTGACGCACACCTGTTCGGTGCTCGTGCGCTCAGCGTCGCTCGGCTCAAGTCCCCGTCGCGTGTTCGTAGTTGCCAAACAACTGCTTGCACTGCGTGACTGCCACACTGACACTGGAGATACCATCGGAGACAATGCAGTTCTTGTAAATGCTGGCTGGGGGCTTCACCCTGCAAACTGGTAATTTTTTTAACACTCCACACAGGATGCATCATAAAACGGAAGTAAACAAAGCTATACAATCATATACTGTGCATTATAAAATCGAATATATATTTTTTACTTTTACAGATGCGCAATGGTCCTCTCCACGCAACTACACAGGGGGTGAGTATTGTATTTGCATTCTCATTTGAGCCTGCACTGTAAAAAAAATGACAAATATATGTAAATGGAAACATTTGAAACCCTGTCCGACTGTGCATTTTGGTAGAACGGCATTTTCACATATAAGTTGAAGCAGTTTTGCGATAGGATTCCTGAGGGACTGCGAAAAATACACAGGGCCCGCAGCTCAAGAACAAAATTAGGACAAGAAGGGTGTTCATAGTTTGGTTTGTTTGTAAATCCGATCACCGTATTGCTATCAGTAAATGTTCGATCACGCAGGCGTGCCTCGATGTATATGTGGGTCGAGTTCTGTTAAAAACCTCAGCTATTTAAAAATGTATAGAGTTTTTATAAAAAGACTTCTATGTACTTATGGCACCTTCGTTCGGTGCAGGGTTCCAGTGGTCCACAGTCTGTCTTGGAAGCAAAGCACAAGAGACAGTGTACATTATTATA
Organism: Heterotis niloticus; assembly: GCA_018136845.1. NCBI lineage: Eukaryota > Metazoa > Chordata > Actinopteri > Osteoglossiformes > Osteoglossidae > Heterotis > Heterotis niloticus. Next base: position 2,463,549 of record CM030903.1, read on the forward strand.
TTGAAATTAAAGCCGTCTACTTCAAATGTACTGAAAAAAAATTACATCATCTCAATGAGCTCCTATCCAGCTCCAGGTGATACATCGCAAAATCATGTATGATGTTTGTCAACATCTGGTCAACTGCAGCTTGCTTTATTATCCATGTAGTCAAAACAGTGTAGTAGACACCTTGATTTATTCACTGGGGGGTACTGAAAAAGTTCCGGTTATAGCTATCAGGAAAATCAAAATTACACTGTAAAACTTATCTAAACATTTGTGTTTTTTTGCATTAAATTTAAATCTGATTTAAAAGCACTGAACAGAGAAGTGGTTAGTGACAGTTAGTAAGCAAGTAAATGAGTGAATGAAAATAAGAATACAGTCTCCCCACAAACCCTTGCGCAATGCCACTTGTTGACCAATAAACATGTGCAGCATTTGTTATCTTGTTACTCACCACAGATGCTGAGGAGCACCAGAAGGGAGATGAATTTAAACGGTCCCGCATCCATGCTCTATTTGGGTGCGATTTACTGTCAGCTCGCAGTTGTTTGTGCAAATGCAGGTTGCCATTGCTTCACAACAGATACAATTTTGAATATAGATAAGTGAAGAAATACAGTTAAAAACAAATACGAAAAACTGTTTGCATGCTCAAAAATTCGCAACTCCAAGACCGAGTGTATTTCTTCTGGAAGCCCTTGCAAACCGACTAACCAGAACTTCACTGCTAAACATGTTCTCATAGGCAAGACATCTGCCCGTGTATGTAAGGAAAGACAGTATGCACTCAGCCACTTTAAGTGGAAATAAATCAGAGCTCGTATCTTATCAGCTGTTTCAAAGATGTGTGTCTTCAGGAAGGAGCCATGTCATTGCAGTGGAATTAGTGCTATCTGCCTTTGAAAGGTGGGGAGCGGAGGGCACGTTTTTGTTATGCAATACGGATGCGACCTTTGAACCTGCAAAACTGTCCCATGAATTCACAGACGTGAATTTGACATTTAAAGAAGAATCTGTTTCTTCTCTTCTAGATCACCGTTTCCCACACATACAGCTAACTATGGGTAAGTGAATGCTATTCCCTTAAAGAAGGACATGAGGGGACTTTCTTGCACAACTCTACTAGTTTACCCTACATCTTGCACTGTAGGAGGCGGAAGTACCATAAGAAAGTAAAAAGCACCCCCACACATACTTATCAGTTACAAGAAAGTATAAATCAATTTACTTGATATTCTGTCTTTTTTTTCACACGTCTACTGGTATACAGATTTTGGCAACTACGTTAACTACGTTGTTTCTTAGGTTATTCAGTTATTTGAAGATATTTGAGGAAAGGGCTTTATCAAACTTTTACTTAACTCCTGAAAGATCCTGACCACAGTTGCATTATGAGGTCAGTGATGAATTCTCACAGAGAGTCATCTCTGGCAAAGGTGGGGGCCGTGTAGATCTATATTGACTGTTATAGGATGTGACCTTTGCGGCCCACACGAATCTTAAGTAGTTACCCAACCGATGAGGAGCTCATGGCGAAGGCCTGTGGACAAAAGTGAGTGAAATGAATCACACCATGACTAGACACGCGTTGAGTTTCCACAGAATGCAGGCAAGAATTAAATGAAAGTGTAAGTAAAATTCGAGGACAGCATTAAATCTCAGGATTAGATCCCATCGGAGGCGAGACATCATTTGGTTACAGTTAAAGCTGTGGATGAAAACTGGTAGGACTAGGTATTGGGCTACTCAGACTAACTAGTTACTACAGCTGGACCTTATACTGTCTAGCTAGATAATATTAGTATTCATCTAACCAAGTTAGATAGTGTTTTGTTGATTTTAACGCACCTCATGATGACATGATACAGTAATGAACTAGCAAGAGGCCAACTGCCTTGCTCATTAGATAAGACGTCTAAATGTGACTTATCTGCTTTTGATCGAGTCAAGATCTTCACGCTAAAAAGTGAAATCAATACATACCGTATACTGTGTATAATATAACGGTTTTAGTTGTTTTTTTAAAGACCGTTATAACAAATGCTACTGGAATCCCTGTTTACAGCTGACTGCTGTTTACACTTTCATTCATTTATTTTGCGTATTTGAGCCTTCTGAACAGAAAATGGTTTTTAGATGGTTTTGGTGGCAATTCGTGTTTAACTGTTGCACATTAAACAAGCTACGCTTAAATGAATTGCATGAACTGCTCATGACTTGTCTTTGAAATGGCCAAGAAGAGTCTGCAACCCTCAAGAAAAAAAAATCAACTCACAGTTTCCTAACGGAATAAGTGAAGCACCTCTGCTGTGACCAAGTAAACAAAAAATAGCAGCGTTTGGTAAGCAGTGTACAGGAGGACTCTTCACACCTTTCTGTCCACCTCCTTCCTCCTCCTTCTGCCTCACGTTCATCTACACAAAGCAGCTGTGTGACTCACCCGAAGTTTATCTGGCGTAGGAGTTGTGAGGAATCCAAAGTGGCAGAAACAGACAAATTTTAATTTACTAAGAGCACGGAATTAGGGAAAGTAATGGCATTCACTCGAGCAGTCACTGGAGAGAGTAATGCGGTGTTTACTCCTAATATAGTTAAGAATTCTTAAGTCAACAGCATTAAGGAAATTACTCAAGAAACACTTCCTTGTGTCAGGCTTTTTTTGACAGCTTCCTGAACACATGTTGCTGTGTAACTACTGTACTGTGACCGCTTTTGATCTTTCGCACAAACGCACGCAGGCAGATGTTGACAAAGCACTTTTCACAGGCTGCCATTTGCAAAATTTGTAGGTTTTTGGGAGTTTAAAAGGGATGTGCATTTATAAGAAAGTGATGGCTCAGTGTCAAGAAAAAAGGTGAAGGAAAAGCTTGAAATACAGTCTGCAATGAATGACCCAGGTGTTTGTTCAACCCAGAGTTTTGCAGCATGTGCTCATCAGCAACTTTGTTAGGTATACCCATCATGCACTGGGTGGGAGCCACTTTTCCCTCCAGAACAACATGAGTTTGGCAAAAAGGTGCTGGATACTCCACTGAGTTCTTGGCCCGTGTTGGCGTGACAGCTTCATACAGTTTCTGTAGATGATTTGGTAGCACATTCATTCTGCTAACATCACATTCCTCCTCATCCCAAAGATGCTCTACTGACTTGAAAGTTAGGGACTATGAAGGGCTCTGGAGTAAAGGCACTCTAATGTTTCCAGAACCATCCTGAGATGATGATTATGTGTGCTTTGGGACACGGCACATTACCCTACTTCAAACACGAGTTTGACAAAAGTTAGACTGATCACGGAGAGATACACTTGTTGAGCAACAATTTTTTGGTACTTTGTGGCATTCAGTCGATGCTTATTTGGTTCTAAAAACTTAATGTGTGCAAAGAAAGCACTCCCCACACCACTACACTCCTACCACCAGTCGGTACCCACCTGGTGTGCCTAAAAGTGGCCAATGAGTGTCGTTTACATACACGCACATATTTTGCAGGTTCTCTACGCACAATTTGTGCTTCTGCAAAGTTGCTGTGAGTTTAAAGGCTTACAGCCTCTTGCTCACTGTGTGCTGCTGTTCACCCAGAGGCTCCTCTCCATGTCTCTAATTCCAGAGGTAAAGAACAAGGAATACACTTGGACACGAGACTTGGAGTTGCATGCCACCAGCAACTCTGGCTTATTCGACATCCGCAACAACTCGGTCTTCATCAACGTTGAAGGCCTCTACTTTTTTTACGCCCATGCCACATCGAAATGCAATACGAAGAGCACGGTGACCTTGTTCCGGAACGCCATCCCCAGGCAGAAGTCACTGAAGACGCTGAGCACGGCGGTGGTGTCGGGCACCGGCGAACACACCATCTCTCTGTCCAAGGTGGCCAGCTGCGAGAAGGGGGACAGCTTGAGGCTCGAGATCCATCCAACTGATTGTTTCAAATTTAACTCAGACAAAACCTACTGGGGCTTCTTTTTGCTCCCCCCGCACCCCTGGCAGTGAGAGGAGAGAGCAGTTGTACTGAGTTACGGTTCTTGGACAGGAAGCAGGGAGAATGCAATGGTAACTAAGCTTTTTCTTAAACTTAATTATTTGTTATTATACTGTTTTCTCATTAGATTTATAATTACTCTGTTGTATGTTAACTATAAGCAGCCCTTTATTTAATTGGTGTGAACTGTAAATAAAATGTTTTTCCTGAAAGAGCCCCGGTGTTGTCATTGTGAGTAAGCGCTCTAGCTTGTTTGTTTGTTTGTTTGTTGTTGTTGCGTTTAACCCCATTATGCGGACGTTTGCTTATCGAGGCTTCGGGAATGTGGGCTTCGCACTCGTACCGTGGACCTTCTGCTCAGCAGCGGATCAGCAGGCCGACAACCGGGGAACGTTTAGCCAAACTTTTCAATGCGGTTGTTGACGAACCATGGCATTGCGTTTACCCTAAAGTCACGTCTACCGCACGCATGTATTAATCGAACTGTCGGCAAGCGGTGTTTAAATTGGCTTCTGTTGCTTTAGAACTGAAAACAATGAAATCTGATGAATTGTTCAGACTCTCTAGAAATGTATCCTCTGCAAAATCCCCGTAACAAATCCCCTTTGGCCGCGTCAGTCTGAAGCAGCAGCGCCTCGTGAAACCCAACAGCGGTGGCGGCACAGCCATCAGCCCGATGGGTCAGTAAGTTGACCGAAGTTTTGTTGGTATGACGGTAGGCGCGCAGGTGTCTGCGAGCTACAGGTGTTTGGCGTACGCGTGTTTGACCACAAGAGTGGAATTATTTAATACCATGAACCGAGTTAGGATCCAATATGACTTTTTGTGCTTATGAGTAACAAGAGCCACGTAAGGAAACGATTTTCCCATTTATTAACTTAAGTAACTCTCCCAAAATGGCTGACGCTTCTCCGAAGGGTGCTAACTTCCCATAATGCCCCACTGTTACAGCAATATTTTCATATTACGTGTAAGACACAAAATGTCACTAAAAAAGGAATTAATTTGCAGTTTGTTTGTTGAACTGCCGAGCTGTGTCTAAACCAGGGCAGGGCAGCTTCTCCCTCACAGTGGCAATTGCTGTTCTTGTGCCCCATCAAGCACGAGGTAAGCAGTCGGTGGTATGGAGCGGGACCGGGCCCGGTGTTCGTCCTGCATCTCTCAGCATCTCGCTTCTGCTCCGTGCCACAGCCTGCCACTTGATGGAGCCACTCTTCATATTTATACCATGATTTTACCACAACCAAAATGGCAGCCTGTTGATCACCTTTGAAGTGTCATGCCCCTTTTTCGCCTCCTGCATCCGTTCAGCCGCTTAGAAAACCAGGCGCTGTCAAAAGTGCAAGAGGCACGCGGTTGTTTGCTGAAAAACAGGGGCGGGCAACACAACAACACAACAAGCCGAGGACAAGAGGAAGCCACAGCGGTGCAACTGTGAATTTCCCTCTTTACCTCTCCATCTGTCACTGTTTCTGCCGCTGTGTCACCTTCGGTTCTTTCCCCAACTGAACCTCTAAATCCCAAACGAAGCCGTATCGCCTTCAAGGGCACAAACCACCAAATGTCACCTGGGCCCAGCAGAAACCTAGAGACAAGCGTATGCTGCGCTCTTCACCCTGCTTCTCGATTTTCACTTCCCCTGCATGGGATGTGAGCCTGCCCCACTTTCCTGTCGCTGAGCGGACGGGGTTTCTTCTGAAACCAGCTTGGTGGAACGAAACATGCAGATCAGCACCGCCAGACCTACAGGGGCGGCCGTGCTCCTTCTGGAAGTGCTGCACTACTCTTAGCATAAATGCTAAAGGGGGAAGAGTGCTGATAAAAGTGTGCTTAAAGGCTAGTAAAGGCACCCCTCGGACTGGGCCTGGGCGTGGACCACCGCAGTCTTGTTCACACGAGCAGGTTGCGGAAATTAATTTTGTGAAACTGGATTTGGTTAAAGATAACCGGTACTGCTAGCCTAGCTTAGCTGCCACGACCCTGACCGGGGCTAAGCAGCTGAGGGTCCCGTATGGGCCACTACTGCCCACGTCACCAACTTCACCGACGTGCAGTTACAGGATCGCTCAGGAGGTCTCAAACTTTTGAGACCGAAAAGGTCGAGAAGGGAACCAAGTAAAAAAATTGTAAAAAACAAAGTCTGAATAGCAGAATCCTGGAAAGACAGAACAATATGAATGCAGATTTGCTTCTTAAAAGTACCTGTCTACATCAGGATGTCACACAGGTATGTAAAATGGTTTAATAAAATCAATGTCAGTGTTTCAGACCGCATTTAAGATGGATGAAACCGAAAGAAAGACTGAGAGGGTGGGAAAGTTTTGCAGGAAAGTTTAGGGAAACAAGGAATAGTAGACGTGGTGGGAAAAAGGAGACTCCAGTTGCACCCTGGGTCACACAGGTCAGCAGGTACTTCCAAGAGGGGGGTTCCTCTGCCATCTGCTCCAATAGGATTTTAACTGTTAAAAAGTTTAAATGTGAATTAAAACATTAAGATGGTGGCGTTCTCGTGATGGTGCAGTTAAAATGGGGCCAACAGCACAGCGACTACAGCGCTGGACTGGACGGCGCAGCTCTGACACAGCGAAGGGGAACTCATTTGACCTTTATTGGGTGACAGAAAGGTGAACGTTGAGCAACAGACCGCTGCTTTTCCGTCTGTCCACCTGACCCATTACGCCATGGCACTGTGGCCCAGGAGTGTGTAGATGTTCCCCAGGAAGCGTCTACGGAACGGAAACTCCTAAGCAGAAGCTCACGCTCCATTAATGCGGGGGGTCAGCAGAAGCAAACCATCGCAGGCCAAGCCGGACGGCCCTCTGACCATCGGCTTTCTGCCTAAAACGCGAACCATTGTTGACAGAAGCCTTAACTGTAATTCCTGTTTCCTTTTCGCACCCTTATTATCTCCAACACTGAGAACAAAAAGAAACATTCATCCATCCATCCATCCATCCATCCATCCATCCATCCTTAACCGCTTTATCCTATTCAGAGTCACAGAGATCTGGAGCCTATCCTGGAATTGATGGGCACTGGGCTATGAAACTCCCGTACACCCTGGATGGGATGCCAGTCGGTCACAGAAGCAAATAAATATTTAGAACCAAATAGTAGCTCAGTTAGCTGTTTCACCTTAGCGCTATAAATTTTTAGCCCTTTCATAATAACCATGCTTGTATAATTTCAGCATTTTCAAAGGATGTTGCTATCCATAAAATGGAGCTGTTTTCTATGTTTCTGCTTGGATTTCTGTTGCGCACGTCACAACCGCAAAGGCTGAACCAGGTTGCGGTGAGCGTAACGCAGTTTGTGCGCCAAGTTACCGCTCACGAACGACAGAAGAGCAAATGGAGAGCAAAACGCCGGACTTCCACTCTTTTTTTAACCTTTATCTATGCAATATGCTCTATTAACAACGTCTAACAGCGCTGGTTCACTAAGCTCCATTTAAATGACAAATCTAGTACTGTACTGTGTGCGTGGTGGCCTGTGCTGTACTGCCCTCCCATGATCTCCTGCTGCTACCTCTCAATTGAAACGGTGTGTTTGTGTGTGTAAGGTGGGTAACTGGGGATTTACCTTCTCGAGCTTCTTCTCCCTCATCGTGCACGGTGGAATTCACCTCGACTCGTGTCACCTGTGTGCAAACCTGCGCTCTTTGCTTCGTACTCGAGCCCTGAACCCACTTCCTGCGCCGCTGGTGTGTTTTGCGCATCTGTGTCATGGCATCTGCTCGGGTCCGGCGTGCCGGATGGAGGCCTTCGTGTGTCGGGGTTGCAGTCCCACCGGTCTCTCGTTCCCCTCCTCCGAGTTCACACCTCGCTGCGCTCCGTGTTCAAACCCACCCCCCTCCTGTGTTGGTTTGCTGCAGACAGACGGTGGCGCGTAGATGTTTGCTGCCTTGAAGGTTCACCACAGCTTCCACATCTTAGAGCTGGGCCATCTGCGTAGGGTGATTCACGGAAACCACTTGACAGGGATGAGTGCTGGGTGGGCGTGCACTCAGGTGGAAATGGACCTGATGTTATCAGGTGGGAACCGAACTGCGAGATACCAACATGGGAGATGTGGAGTCTCAGGTAAAAAAAGATGTAAAACATTTAGGGTGGAAGTTTCTCTCTGTTTTTTGAACCTCCCTCATTTATAAAAATGCAAATAAAAGTTCTGCCTGCTTGAAAGTCCCTTCATCACTAAAGATCTGCCGTGAACTTTCCTTGCTTTGAACGGGTCCTGTTTCCAGGAGAAAAATCTGTCGAGGCCTTCGGTTTCTCTCCGAGGGCAAATTGTACTTTTCCCTTTTGAAGCGACCTCACCTCCCCCCCGTTTCGGAACCGCTGACATCAGTTGTCAGCACCATTTCAAGGTCCACGAGTTCAATGGTCTTCGGTCCCTGTTTGAACCCAAGTCCATCCGCATAAACCAACATAATTCACTGCACGAGCAACTCAACATGCCGGATCTTTCTTTACATCCCTCCTTAGTTTGAGCTCTTTACTGCTATGTGTCGGCTTACGCTCTGCCATCACCCCAATTTTTGGGGTTTTAACTTCCCTTTATTTTCTTTCATTACCCTCTTTATGGTACCATCATTTTCTGTTCTCCTCCGATTTTGCCCCTGTGTTTTCTGTTTAATAAAAATACACGGTGTTTCAAATTCTGTAAAATACATAAAAGCTCGTCCTTCTGGCTTTCATCCTATATTTCATATTTATCATCTCTACATTTCATAGACCATGGGACAACCATTAGCACTGAATAGGAGTTTGCAGACACAAGTTTTTATTTCTGCCATTGGTCAAACATTTTAATTTAGCCAAAATACAAATGTTAGCAAAGAAAGAGTTACGGTGTTTTCTGCAGTTTAGCTTTAGCTGAGGTTGTTAGGCAACCTAAAGCGCAGATAAATCAGGAGACATCAGTATGACTGAGCTTTTACTGACTCTGACTGAAGGGATAATAATGTTTTTATGCTATTTTAATGCTGTTCCCTTATCTTTTTTATTTTGCTTTTAATTCTATTAATTTATGTATTTATTCATTTATTTTAATTCCTTTATACTTGCTTCTTTATTGTTCAAATTTTTCATTTTCTTTAATCTGTTTTCGTTTCTTTTTTATAAAGCACTCTAAGCTGTCAGATTTGTATGAATGGTGCTATATAAATTAACAATTATTATTATTATTATTGAAAAAAATGAGTTCATGTGGAAGATGAGCAGACTGGTGGCAGGGAGAGTATGTGCATGTGTGTGGCCACGTGTGTGTGTGTGTGTGTGTGTGTGTGTGTGTGTGTGTGTGTGTGTGTGTGTGTGTGTGTGTGTGTGTGTATGCCTGCCCATGTATATGCACACGCCTGTGTGTGCATGCATGTGCGTGCATGTTGGTGTGTGCATGCCCATACCTGCGCATGCCTGCCTGCACACACACACACACACAGGCCACAGGCGCGTACAAGATGCAATGAGGAAGCGGGTAATGGAGGCCGTGTGTGTGGCTGCGACTGCTGCTTATGGTTTTCCTTTTGCTGTCTTGCTTCTGAGCTTCTATTTGCATGAGGGAAGTGAGTGACAGATGAGGGGGGGTGGAGCTGCTAAAAGCTACCATGACGCCGCAATTTGAGAAGATGCCAAATACCTTAGAGATGAGAAAATACGATTACATCAATTTACATATATATATATATCTATTCAAATGATTTTCATTCAAGCATCTTAATGCAAATGTACGGTTTCTAGCAGTTATGACATTTATACGTGTACAGCTTTCTAATAATGATGCCGATGTACAGCAAACAGCAGTGGCACCATGGGGTGGCCCTGCGCTCCTGCCAAGCTAACTGCACAGAAACCGGTGCTGCTTCTAGACTCGGGTGTTCCAGTTTTTGACCTCCGACCTCCTTGTTACGAAAAACCCAAACTGCCCTGAGAAATGAGTGACACCCACCAGTAGTGGTTTTGCTCACCATCGAGCCAACTATTTACACACCGTCGCTACTTCCAAATATGCCTGGCGATGTGACAACATGCCTAACCTTCATATGTCAACTTGTTAACCAGTAATTGTCATTGCGGTGACACAGAACTATGTCACACACACACACACACACACACACACACACACACACACACACACACACACACACACACACACACAACAGGCAGTTCTGAGTGACCTGTACACTAAACATGTGTTTGGAGGAAGCACACTACATAGAGGAAAACAAGCATCCCCACACACAGCTGGATTCAGACAGATGTCCGAGCCCCGAAAAAGAGCCCCGCTGCGCCTCCTTGTGAAAACAGCGATTAAAGTGAATGCAGTAAGAGACCGACATGACTTTTGGGCAGTAAAAATGAATGAAACAGCTGACGGACAAGTGGAGGAGACACTGATGTTCTTTAAGATACAAGATGGGGTCGATAGGTCTGCCGCAACTTTCACTGGGAACGGCCCCCTGCGGAGGTACAGAGGTGCAGGAGAGGGGATGACAAGCCGGAGCAGGACCCTGGCGGGGGGGGGAGGCAGGTCTGAATGTCACCGCTGGATGGAGAAACATCACACATATGGACAGTGCAAGTGTCGCAATGTGGTTTGACCTTTGTGGTACAAACTAAAGTTTTGAACATATTTTTCTGAATCCGATGCCTTCTATGAACCCCAAAAAGGTGGCCGTGAAGGCAAAGCGCAAAGTTTGCGCAGAATCTCTGCGGCAGTCGTCTGTGCGGATGAGGGAAACGGCTGAATAGCAAAACAGCGTTTACATGCATAGGATGCCAAAAAGGGAAGCAGCAAAATCAGCGAAACGTAACAAGAATCCTGGCGGGAGGCCGAGAGTTTTTCTCTCCTCAAAACGTCAGAGAGAAACCGAAGGGTGAGGGGGTGGCAGAAAGGGAAAACAGGGAAGGAGAAGTAAAAGCAGCGCTGGAACCCAGGCGGTTTTTCCACACCGGAGTCTGACTGAGAGTGAGAGAGGGGTGGGGCCTAGCTGCCTCTACAGCTCGTAGCATGGGGGTGTGTGTGTGTGTGTGTGTGTGTGTGTGTGTGTGTGTGTGTGTGTGGGGTGGGAGGAGCATCGTTTTGTACAGAAATTCACAGCTTCTTCCCCCTTTCCACCCCCCCCCATCAGATAAGTTACCATACTAGTAACTCCACTGTCTGACATCACGGGAGTTTCCCTGCAGGCGGCGCACACACTCGCACACACATATATATACAACATCTCGGCTCAGAGGGAGGACGAGCTGCGAATCTCTCGATTACTCCGACTCGGCAGAGAACTCCAAGGCGGATCTTGACTTTATCGTTTACTTTGCTGCTGGAGATAATGGCGGTGTACAACCCAACCACGGAGGACCTGGAGAGCGGCCTGGGGGCACGACCCCCGGTCCTGGTGGTGCGCGAGGCAACCAAGGGAGACTGCAAATGGAAGCTGTGCACCCTGCTGTCGCTGTTGGCCATTTGTGCCACCGCTGGGGCTGTGTTCTTTGCTTGGAACATGCAGGTAAGGCACTATGGGTAGCAGTGCTGGGTGTGCGCACACGCACACGCACACACACACACACACACACACACACAGAGTTTTGTCTCCTTGACACACTTGCAGCATTGACAACTTCCTGTTTCTCCTTGCAGATAATGAAGCAGCATAATGTAGAATCTCAGGCAGAGAAGCACATAGTGGAGCCTCAGGAAAGTGGTGAGTTCCCAGCACTTTGGTCAAAACCTCCATTGTCCAAAATGAACATCTTCTTAGCTTCTGCACTTTTTAAAAACAATTAGATTACAACACAATGAGCACCAGAAATGCACCCTGTGTACCAACATAGGGGCAGCATGTGGAAATGCTCCTGAACAAGGTTGCTTAACCACCTTTCCTTCATTTTCAGCTCACCACCATATGCTGAAGGATCTGCTTGAGAGGAAGTCCAAGGCAGCCATACATGCTGAAGGTAAATGAAACTTTTGCTTCATAGAGGAGCGGGGATTAGCAAGGCCGCTGGGCTTGAAAAGTGTTGTGGCTCATTTTTGTTCTCTGGCCATCACGTCTACAAATAGAGCATCTAAAAAATCCTGAGCCCGGGGCTATTTTGAAGTGGCGTGTCAAAGGCAGCGTCATGGTGGAGCCACACACGTGTGTTACAGCAGCTAACGGGCTTTGTCTTTGCAGGATACTGGACCCCCAAGGACAAGTCTGTGACATGGAGCATCACAGTCGGACATGCCTTCTCCCAGGGGGGTCTCGATCTGATCCAAAATCAGATCGTGATCCCGGCATCAGGCCTGTACTTCGTGTACAGCCAGGCCTCATTCCAAGTCAAATGCAACCCAGCAGATGCCAACGAAGACCAGTTGTTCACACATCTCAGCCACAGCGTGCACCGCTTCTCCAACTCCTATGGCGGCGAGAAGCCTTTGCTGAGCACGGTGAACACGGCCTGCACCGGCACCACGCCAGATCACGATCCCAATGACCATTTCTTCAACACCATCTACCTGGGTGGCGTGTTCCACCTGAAGAAGGGCGACCAGCTGCGGACCGAGACAGAGCGGCTGGCCGACCTCAACACCGATGGGGGGAAGACCTTCTTCGGGGTGTTTGCTCTGTGAGACACCTGAGATCCAAGGGCTGTGGTCAGCATGAGAACAACAAAATGCACAAAGTGTAAGAAAGCGCTGACCCAAAGCTAAGGAAACAAGCGGAAGACGCAAAAGAGGAGGACAGAAATAGGAGCGCGAGAGAGACGTCCAGATGTTCTGAGAAACAGAGACTGAACTGCGCAGTCCGATGTGCATGAACCTGTAGTCAATGTTTGACTAAATTTATTACCTGTTTTATGGTAAAAGGCAAATTGTGTGAAGACTGAAAAGAAACAATAATTGTGTAAGAGCAGCATAGAAATGGCACAGCACAGCGTGTATGTGTGTCTGTGCGTAAACTACAACGGCTACTGCCCCCCACCCACTATGTGCTGCTTTGACCTTTTTATAAATATACTAACATTAATACTGTTATAATATGCAGTGCTCAGTGCTGCATCTGATATGTGGTGTGCTTAATTTATTGGAGCTGTAAAAGTGCACATTTACCGTGTTTTACATGGAAGGGGCACAACATACAACTTATCGTTGTGAAAAGTAAGCTATTTTAATCTCAAAGTATTTATATATTTATATTTATTTATGGAACAAATTATCTTTATTTTTTCTGTCAATGTTTCTATTTAATGTGTATTTTTGAATGTACTTTATTTATTTATTGCAATGTTTTGCGCACGTCTGACTTTGTAAGGACTGTCACACTGTTCTCTTACGATGGGGAACTTGGACTCATGGATAAAGTGTTTTCACAGTAATAAAGCTGTGTCAAATATTGTTTTGTTGCTGATATTAATGAATAAACATTATATATTTATTGAGTGCATTTGTGTATGAACTTTGAGATACCTAGCAGTGAGTGTGTGTGTGTGTGTGTGTGTGTGTGTGTGTGTGTGTGTGTGTGTGGCTGGAACTCCCCCGGTTGTGTCTCTCTGCTGTGATGAAGTGACGGGGCCTCAGTGGCACTGTGGGAGTTTCCTCCTCCTCCTCCTTCTCCGCCTCCACCACCCAGCCCACATGTTCCAGCTCCCATTTTCTCTCCCCTAGGGGGTGGCTTTTCACACCTTATATCTCATTCGATTTTAGTTTCAAATGTTCTTTTTCTGTCGCCTGATAAGGGATTTACCCAAAAGCCTCAGAGGTTTTTGGAAAAGCTGCCTTTTACCTTTAAGCCAGAGGGTGCTTCTTTAGCGCTGAAGGGGTCCTGAGGAGCAGCAGTGGGAGGTCCATCGCCGTGGGGTGACTGCTCTGGAAAGCAATGATATTCACATCATTCAAATAATTCTGTTTCTGTTATGCATTACTGTTACGGCGAGCAACAAGCTGGATGTATAAAAGTCCTGGGTAAAGGTCTGGATTAAAGGGAACCTCTGGTTTATTATAAGCAAAACGCGTCATTTTCACAGCATCTTCTCACCACTTCAGTATCTCAGCTTCAGTCTTCTCAACCTCTTTTATTTTTGACCTAAAAACAAAGACATAAGAAAATGGCTTAAGGCCTTGTATGCCATAGCACAGTTTTTCCAAAGCAGCCAGAACCCAGTCACCCACAGCTGAGCCAAAATCTCAGTCGTGCGTGTCACCGCGTGTGATGGGATGTATTGAAAGATTTGGATAATTCACACAAACCAGAACTGAAGAAGTACCTGGCAGATCTCTCAGACGGCGCCACCTAAAGGTGTAACTGGAGAAACATAATGAACACAGTGAACACGGCGGTGAAGGAGCGGGCGAGACAGTCACTCTGTCAGCACAGGAGTTTTTGCGGTCAGAAAAGAAAAACCAAATGAGCACAGCTACAGAAATACAGGAATAGCATCAGCTGCATTCTGCTGTCACTGCTGGTGCTCTCAGAAATGTACAGCATAGCGGTTATTAGCATAGTAAATTGTTAAGTTTTACAGTTTAAACAGAAAAAAGTTTGAATCTATTTAGTGAAAAACAGTTATGAGTTTATTTCATCATAATTTCCATTTCCTCTGCGCACCACATAATGTTAAATTCAACAAGCACAGCAATAGTAAATAGAAACATTTACTATTTACTACAATTTCCCCAAGCAAAGAGGAATACAATCATAAATATTTAACAATACATTTACGGTAATAATATCAATGATAATAATAATATCTGATAATAATAAATATATTTAATAATATTTATTACTACAAGTAATATTACCATCATATTTATATACAAGTATCACCGTTGATGACATTGTGTTCGATAGTGAATAAATAAAGAATAATGTTTTGATAATATTGTGTCAAAACAGAAAATAAAAGTGACAGAAATGCACTAGAAAATGTTTACATTGATTTAAAACCAGGCACATCAAGTGAAGTTGGTAAAAAAAAGTGGTTCTGCGAAAAAAGAAGAGAAAACAAACAAAAAAAGAAAAAAAATCCAAGCCGGGGAGACGATAGGCGAAAAACAAAGTAAAAGGGTTGAGTCTTCACAGCAGGGTGCGGTAAAGGGCAGGCAGCCATCAGCGGACGCTCGGCCGCTGCGGGGCACCAGGTGTCACTGTGTCACCGCTGCTTTGTGATAGGATACTGAGCGTCGCCAAAGCGGGGAGGAGAGTCGCAGCAGGACGCAAGTTCCGCTGCTCTGCTCTGCGCTCGGCACCCGCGGAGTTCTTGCCCACGCGAACATTATCACACCATGTTTGGCCACCCCATTTTTAACATCGCCTGTGAACGTGGACATAACTGAAGAGATGAATGTGGACGTCCCTTTAAATACCGAGCCACCGTGTGAAACCCGAGAACAAGGCTGAACGAGCGGAGCCGTGTGTTTAGTGGGTATTTGTATGGCTTGAACACGCGTGTGCTCCGGTGTCCCACGCAGTCACACCCCTCCTCGGGCTTCACTTTCCAGCTCTGCTTCATAGCTTAGTTTTTCTCCGCAGTCTGGATACAGTGAATGTCATGCAGCCACGAAAATGAGTTAAAGGTGATGTCGCATTGTCATGTGGTGTAGTTACAGTTTAGCTCAGTTCTGCTGTGTTTCACTGGTAGAACAACATTTCGCTGTCCATCCACCTCAGGTGAGGTACACCTTTTTCATACGCTGTCACCCACCCTCCTAGGTGAACGTCCTTCATCGAGGGCCCTGTTGCCTCACCTTCCCCGCTGCCCCACCGCCCTGGCGCCTACTTGTAGAGCAGCTGCAGGCGGCTGTTGTGGCAGTGGTTGCGGCTCATCTTGCTGTCTGCTGGGTACAGGCCCGACGAGTTGGAAAAGGCAGAGGGCGCAGAGTGGTTGTCGGAAGGAGGGACTGGGTACCCCGGCGGGGGCAGAAGTGACTTTGGGTCATTCTGGGAGATAGGAGCATTGCTGTGGTTCTGGTTCTGGGTTGAAGGAGGCCTTCGGGAGCGCAGGGCCTGTCGCTCAGCCAGCTGGTTCCTCAGCTCTGACACCCGCACTTCTTTCTGTGAGAACACACATGAACCTGGTGACATGGTGGCACTGATGGTGATTGAGATATATATATATATATATATATATATATATATCTATCTTTGTACATGAATTTTTTAAGCTGTTCATATTTATTCGCTACTTTTAGTTTTCTCTTTGCCTCATTTTCTCTCTTTTACAGCGTAAGGCACTTTGAACTCCAACTTCCATGAAAGCTGCTGTATAAAAAACTATTATTATTATTATTATTATTATTATTATTATTATTATTAAGAAGAATAAGAAAAAGAAGAAGAAGAACATCCAACTATTTTCCATAACTGCTTGCCCTGGTCAGGGTCAAGGTGGTACAGAGCCTACCCTGGAATCCTTTGGCTCTAGACAGATAAATGGTGGCTAGACTGCCTCTCTCACACCATTAGCATCCACATCTCTTCCTGACTCCTACACCAGGATGTGCACCAAGTTAAGAGAAATGATGAGAGGAGAGTGGAAGTGCAGCAGGTATGCCACCTCTTGGATGATCTTCTGCAGCTCCCGGTTCTCACGCTCCAGCTGCCGTGACTTCTCCTCATCGTTGTTGTTGGTCGAGGAACCCGTCTTCATGGTGTCCTGCTGCTCCGACTGCCACTCGCCCCGAGTGATCAGCCTGCGCATCTGCGGCACCAAACAGGCCGGTCAGCGTCTCAGCCAGCGTTCGCACATCTACAAAATGGTAAAAACCAACCAAGAAGAGCA
Organism: Heterotis niloticus; assembly: GCA_018136845.1. Taxonomy (NCBI): domain Eukaryota; kingdom Metazoa; phylum Chordata; class Actinopteri; order Osteoglossiformes; family Osteoglossidae; genus Heterotis; species Heterotis niloticus. The sequence goes on from CM030903.1 coordinate 2,480,276, forward strand.
CCTACAGCCCTACGCACCCACACCCAGGCTCACAGCAATCTAGTTCCACATGTCATCATACAACCCTGTATTTCCGCTCTAATCTTAGCTGAAGGAACAAACAGAAGCCATTTGAGGTGCAAACTAACATTGCTGGCTATTTGATGAAAACAGCAATTGCGAGCAGCGTTCAACGTGAGGTGGCCCAACCTTGGGAATGAAGAGCACAACCAGCGTGATGTACACAGAGAACACTATGGCCAGAGATGCGAAGGCGAAGGAGGCGTCCTGCTGGGAGGAGAGGATCATCGTGACGGGGGCTGTGATCATGCACAACACCTGGATGAAAGAGAAGAATAAAACCCACAATCCAATCCTTATCTTTTCTGAAGACAACAGAAAGAACAAAAGAAATGCAATGCTGGATATATATACTGTACGTATTTACTCTGTGGTTATTACTGGTTGCGGAAGCTGATGCTCACTTTTTTATCAGATGGTCTTCGGTAACAGAAGTTGGGATTTTATATTTGCATTTCTACAACTGTTCTCAAAATTTTCGAACATTTATAAGTTCAGAGTGACAATTAAAAATGCAGGTATCCCTTGCTGTCTGAATATTTGCATATGCTTGTACCTGGAATGCACTAACTGAGTCTAAAACCCTCTCTCTATAACTGATCTGAATCTGCAAAAATTTCAACAGCATGCACCAGTGAAAACATTTAAATTGTGCATGAATCTGGGTAAAAAGATGTTCAACGTTGCTCAACCTCCTTCCGTGAGGCTAAGAAATGCTGAGGCCCTTGTTTCCATTCCAGTGGTGGCCATTAAGTGGCTCCAGGTGACGTTTTATCCTCACTGTCTCATCTGCAGATACAGGAACTTACAGCCACGTTGTAGATCGCCATTCCTACGGCCCTGTGGTCATTAATCTTCTCTGTGGACACAGACTTGGTCTCGTAGGCCAGGAAAATCCCCAGCAATAGTAGAAGGCCCTTGTAGCCGTAGACCACTCCTGCAGGATGGGGTGTGTGGAAGGGAGTGGGAGGGTAGAAAGGGAGCGTGGGAGGACAAACACCGCCGAGTTTCACACATCCATCTCCACTTCCTTTTTTTACACTGACAATCATTTTTTGGATGAAAATATGCTGCGATTCCTTGTGAACCTTAAGTAAAAGACATGGAAACCGGGACAAGGTTACCAAGCCACGTGTTCATCTTCTCAGAGCTGCAGTGCTCCAACAGCGGCTGGATCAGGACATCCAGGTCTCCTTTGGGGGCCTCCTTGGTGAACTTCTGCTCAGAGGGAGAGATAGAAGGATGATGAGTGTTGCCTTCTGGCCAGATGAAGACACTGTGAACAGCAGGGGAACAGAGAAGACTGCAGAGCTCAGACGTTACAAAGGCGCTCGGATTTCTCATTTCCTTAATATTAACAGAAACTAAAATAGGCATATTTATTTTTCATTTATATGTACGGAAGTGTTTACCTAACCAAATGCTGTAATATCATATGCTAAGCAAATAAATAATGTGGAATAGCCACATATGAACAAAACTAAAAGAATAATGTGCGTCAGTCACTGCAGCGGAGCGAAACAAACAGCTCCCATTTGCAAAATGAGTCAGAGAAGCCTGGAAATGCTGCTTTTTAGTTAAAAAAGACCTGATTTACATGAGCAAAGAGCACATTTTGACAGATGTTCCCACAATGAGGAGGACCGATTCATTTTTACTGCCAGGATCCCATAAAAATAGTTTGCGTGTTCTCCAGTTTAGGAGTCTTTAGTGTTTATTTCTATGCGCACGTCTGACTTGGGAAAAACTTCTAATCCTTTCAGGTGGGAGACAACGTGAACAGAAGTGTAGAATAGGACATCTTGTGCGTGTGTGTGTCGCTCACCATGGCCAAGTTTAGGCCAATAGAGCCTGTTCAACCCACAGGGGATGCTGCGATAGGGTTGTCACATCCAGCTTTGAAAAATAAGGACAGCACAGGACTGGGGGGACACAGACCAAAAACTATAATTATGTGAGTAAAAATAGGAGTTTGGCGTTCATCAACCTGGCAAAAATAATAATAAAGATTAAGGTCACTGTCTGCTCACATTTGCCTCTTGAACTTCAACCTTGACAAAATTTTGTGGAAGCCACAGAACAGAAAGCAAGACAGATTTCTAGTAATAATTTTTAACTCATTTTATGCTAAAACACAAGCTAAACAAATCACTCCCTAAATAAGTCACGCAGAACCGCTGCATCCTTCTCAGCATTCGAGGGACTTCTCTTTCCGTCCCACTTCTTTCTTGGTCTCCTATCTGCTCCACAAACGTTCACTATATTATTAAATTTTTTAAAAAGTGTATGTGGTCCAGCCAAAACGGTGGAACTGCGCTAAGTGACAGCATTTCGAGAACCACGGCGTGTCTCCATCTGCACTCTGTCTTAGCGAAGCACACCCTTGTTGTACTTTGCGAAAGTGTATGAAAAAGGAATAAATGGAAATGTATTCTGTACCAGCATTCTGTCTGAAACAAAGGCGATGGAGACCGACGGCAAGCCCCGCTCCGGCGGAGAGCTGACAACACGGGGACCGAGATCAATTCCCAACGAAAGGCTGAGAGCAGCCGCAGCGTCGCAGTGCTGTCAATAAAACTCCTCTTACGCTGTCAGGCGGCGGCAGCGGCGTAGATGCTGCACTGCACCACGGTCCACGACCGTTCCAGCAGCTTCCCGCCGTGCCTCCTCGCACAGAGGAGTTTGTTCCTCTCCGAGAGGTAGCACTCCAGCAGATTATAATTCCAACTCAACACAACATTATTACTGGCGCTTTTTAACTACATTTTTAACTACTTTATCACTACCACCTTATGTATTGTGCCACTGCAGAGGGGTATTTTTAAACGTCCGTTTTTAAAAAAGTGATTAAAACGTCCACGGGAAATGGCTCCGGATTTAAACCGCTAATCCCAGACTTATCATCTGCAAAAATATTTTCCACCCCAAATGAGCTCGACCATCAGATGGGAATGAAAATCGGTTCAGCCCTTTGACTCGATTTGGCAGCATGTAATTACACCTGTATGAGAGTTTCACCGACAAGGCAGCTCCAAGGACGCTTCTGTCAGGTTGGCCTAGACGCCCTGCGGCCGTGCCTCACGCTTGCCGCCTTGACAGCTATATCCAACCTTAGGGCTTGCAGATGTTTTCTACTATTGGATAAATTCCACACAATTGTTCCAAATTCGTGGAAAGCAAAGCGAGCAACATAAAATTTCGCAAGGTGACTCGAGGTGCCGCTTATACGTGCAGTCAGAGGCCATTTTATTAGGTACTCCCGGTTGTTTATACGCATAGGTCTCCCTGCACAGTGACTCTGTGGTTGTGAGTCAGTATGTAAACATGCAGACAAGGTCTACAGGTCCAGTTGCTGTCTGACTGACCATTAGATGGACAAGATGTGGGGGTCTAAGTGGCTTCGAACACAGCTCGATTATTGGCGCCTGTCACTCTGGTTCCAGCATTTCAGACACAGCCAATCTCATGGGATTTTTATACACTACAGTCCCACAGACCCAACAGTACTTTACCCTACTTTGCTACAGCAGCCTGTACTGTCCCCCCCTCTCAAGCCAATGCAGCATCTTTGGGATGAGCTGGAATGTGATGTTAACAGAACGAATGTGACAGCAAAACATCTGCAGAAACAGCAAAGCTGAGAAATAACCCTGTGGAAAAAAGTCCACCACCTTGTTGCTGAATCCCTGTTGTTTGAGGGGTCAAAGCAGGATCCGCCCAAACAGATGTACCTAATAAAGTGGCCAATGTACGCACAGTACAATGCTTGGACAACCTTTAATAGTTCTGACAGAAAGATCAAAAGTCAGCTGGATATGTGGGATAAGTGTCACACTTATGGGAAACAGACAAAAAAGGCAGAAAGGCCAAAAAAACTGCCATATAGGCGAACAGAGGAGACAAAATGAGAACAAGGACCTTTCCCCCCCCGTGTACCTCAACAGTGATGTGCAAGGGATCCACGATCTGCCAGATCATGAGCGACAGGACATCTATCGCCAGCAGGACCCCCACGGTGGCGTAGAGTTTCCAGGGCTCCAGGTGCTGCTGGGAATCAGAGGGGGCAGCAGTCATTCCCACGTGAGGCATAGCAACGCGGTGCGGCTCGGCCCGGACACCACGCCGCCAGAAATAGCTGCTCTGTGCTAGATTACTTTGAGCCGTGAGGCCCGAGTGCGTAAAAAATTCCCCACAGTGCACCCTCTTTCCTGTAAAGGCAGCTAAACGCACCAGCACATACGACCTAGATGCTCATGCTGCCCTTGTAAAACTGTGAAAAGCCACACGTTTTGAAGTTTGGTACCATTGAGAATGATGTGGCTCTGACTTTAATGCAAACTGAACCATTACGGTCCACCCTCGATTTTCCAGACTATATGGGGAAAGAAGGTGTCCGGATGTGATAAAAATGCGGAAAATCTATTTCGGCCTAACATTTTTTGCCACTGTGTTGTATAGTACTGGCCTGGGTACTACAGTAATACACTGCCCAGCCAAAAAAAAGGTCCCAACCTGGATTGAACTTAGTGTTATGATGTGGGGTTGCTTCACTTGGTCAGGTCTAGGTTCAGCAACGTTATGTGCCCGAAAGATGAAGTGAGCTGACTACTTGAATATACTGAATGAGCAGGTTTTTCCATCAATGGATTTTTTCTTCCAAGATGACAATGCCAGGATTCATGGGGCTCAAACTGTGAAAGAGTGCTTCGGGGAGCATGAGAGAGACATCATTTTCACACATGGATCGGCCACCACAGAGTCCAGACCTTAACCCGACTGAGAATCTTTGGGATGTGCTGGAGAAGACTTTACGCGGCGGTCCGACTCTCCCGTCATCAATACAAGATGTTGGAGAGAAATAAATGCAACTCTGGACGGAAATAAATGTTGTGACGTTGCATAAGCTTATCGAAACGATGCCACAGCGACTCAAAGCTCAAGGCGGTCCAACAAAATATTAGTGTGTGTGAGTTTTTTTGGCCGGCCAGTGTACCTTTCTATTCTAATGTAACATCTAATGAACAGGTAATGTGGGTAATGAAACGAAATAGCCAGCGCTGTAACTCACACAAAGTACAATGAATTATACACAGAAAGCGATGAATAAGGTTTCAATTCGACTGGATCAGAGTGGCGCTACAGGGAGACTGGAGGTGCTGGGCTGCCTTCAGTGGAGAGGGTTGGACGGTTATTTACTGTCACACAGCATCGAAATTATTTATAAAATTTTATGCATTAATGCTTTTTTCCAAAAAGTTATTCATTATTCAAACATTTATAGTCTTCCTTATATTATGCTTAGAAATAGTTTGAATGTTTATAATTCTTTCTGCGGCTTTTTGTGATTTTCCGTAAAAATCGAGGACTGACCGCACAAAAATGTCCATCAAACACGCGACCGAGAACATTTGATGGGGAACGCAAAAAGTGCGAAAAATGGCCAGACAGAAAAGGAGATGATCCGGCGGCAGTTTATTTCCAGGCTTCATTTCCAGCACTTTTGACTTTAAAACCCCCTCAACACGTTCTGCACTTGTACCGACTCGCCAGCGCAGGGACATTACGAAGGCTGCAAGTGAACCCAATCCATTCCATAATGGCTGCGATAATAAAACCCTTGAAGGCTGGATTTCAGTCGAGAGCATCGATACACATTCAGAAATATTCATGAGCCTCCTACAGTTTATCTCTGCATATTCTCATTAAGTCTGGAACATTGCAGATATATTCCCACCCTATCGCAGAGTAAGTATGGCGTCTCTGAATATCCACTAATGACACAGACAAAATACGCCCGATATTCTGAAAATCCCCTGCTTGTACAGACTCAGCTGGACAGAAGTTTGCAACGGTACAGACCACACCGACCAACGATGATGGCAGAAACAATAATGCTTCAAATAACTGTTGACTACTGATGCTACACCTCTAAAAGTCCCAAAAGTTTTTAAGCCAACTTAGAAGAGGGTATTTTCTGTCTTCAAAGCACCAATGATAACATTCACACCTCCTGCTAATGTTCCTCTTTTTATTTCTGAGACAAAAAGGAGAATTTATGCATGAAGTGCACTTTCATATTTATCAGCAACCATTATAATGAAATTTTATGATGTGTTCTTCACCGACTTCTTTGAAGCAGCTAATCTCATGAAAATGTGCTAGGAAAACATACACATTCCTTTGAAATTTAATAGAAAAATCGAAATTCCTAACAGTCGCCGTAAAACACCACGGCTAAGAAGCAGAACTATCTCCAGTGACCCACGATATTCATACACACAACTCTACATCGGCACACGCATCTGTCAGATGATGCAGGGTTCGATATTCCCTTGCACTTCAATTTCTCTTTGCAATGCCGTATTCTGTAACGTTGACAGCAACTTATAAACATGAGCCAAGAAGAATGAGGGCAGTTGTGTTTTGCTACTCAGCTGGCAGCCACGAGCAGCATCAACATTTGTACTTACTAGTAAACCTACTCTGCCCCCAAGATGCACGATAATGCATACAATGATAATATTAGGAGGTACAGTCACGATAACAGAATTATGTAGCAGTTCCTGGCTTCAGACACAAATTCGCATTTCCTTTACCTTTCTCTTCTCTTTCTTGTCATCCTTCTTGGTGAAGACTGTGTGGACCCACCAGATCTTGGTGAACATGCTGCCGTAGGCCAGGCTGAAGCCTAGGCCCAGCAGCCAAAGGCGGAACTGGGGAAAAAAAGGAGGGGGAAGGAGTAGAGCAGAACAAAGAGACAGGGAGATGGCGGGATGGCTCATTTCAAGGTGGCGCAGTCGGGATACGAGGTGACATCGCGCGCGATTACCTGGCACACGACGGGGAACTGCGACCTGCGAACGTGTAGCCCGTCGATGCCGAGCGGAAACACGGCAGCCAGGGCCATCATGCAGCCCACTGCGGTGATGTTGTTCAGGTAGGGCTGTGAGTTCTGGATGTACCTGTGGTGTAAACAGGGGGCAGGAAGTCATACAGTTTAATAAGAGCTGAATGAACACATGCTGGCCACTTTATTAGGTACACGTGACCATTTATACACACGGTACTCCTTCTGCACATGGTTGTGACTCAGTATATAAACAAAAACAAGGTCTACAGGTCCAGTTCTTGTCTGAATAGCAATTAGCGTGGATAAGACATGGGGGTCTAAGCGGCTTTGAACACAGCTTCATCCCTGTCGCCGATCGCTCTGCTTCCAGCATTTCAGACACACCCAGCCTTGTGGGATTTTTACTCACATCAGTCCCAAAACATGACAGTACTTTACTCTACTTTACTACAGTAACCACTACTGTCCCTCGTCTCAAGCCAATACAGCGTCTTTGGGGTGAGCTGAGTGTAATGGTAAGAGAATGAATGTAACATCTGCAGAAACCTCATACCCTGTGGACACAAGACCAGCATCTTGCTGCTGAATCCATGTTGCTCAGGAGTCTAAGGAATATCCTATTAAACCGGTGTACCTAATTAAATGGCCAGCAAATGTATACCACACTTAAAAACCCTGTTTGAATTTTTCAATTTAGCTGACACAAAGGTTCACCCATTTATACGGCTGTGGAAGTTTTACTGGTGCTTTTAGTGCGTATCGTACAGCAGCCAGGAGGGTTCAACCATCAATCTTCAGAGCCGAAGGAACCACTACATCAGCTGCTGTCCATTTAAAAGTTAGCTGTGCAGGCGGCAACACGAAAACACAACGGATTCTGCTGTATTTACCTCACTTTGCTGTTGTAGATGTTGAAGGTGAGGCACACGATGCCCAGAAGGATGCCCAGCCCGGCGAAAACAGACACGGATGCAAAAAGTTTCTGGGACAAAAACCTGAACTCTTCGATTACAACGGTCTGATCGGCAGGAGGCCCAGGACCTGCACAGGAGGAGAGCGAGAGAAAGGGTAGCGCATGAAGAGGGTCGGTCCCCTGCGTTGCTTACAGTAATTCATGTCCACGCGTGTGTTTCTCTGTGCATGCGTGTCTTTGTGACATCAGCATTATAACTTTGCTCACAATCACAACTGTGGCCCCTGGTTGAAGCGTTAAAGAAAAGCACTGCTGTTCTCCCGTGGCAGCGTCTACAACTCTGTGAAACGCCCTCTGACTGTTAAGATTGCTGCCAACGTGTCAGCGTGTTTCGACAGAGCAAAAAAACACCCCGGACTCCAAGTTACCATGGCACCAGCATCAAATCAAATGCCCATCGAAGTCCTGTGGTTCTGGGATATTAAGGTGCTTCAAAAGTGACAGCTGACACAGCTGTCTACAAACAGCGAGGGCGTCCTGTCAACCAGCATGCTGCGCACCCTTTAAAACCCTCCCTATCCTTGGTGATGGGTGGGGGGATCAGGACAGGGTGTTACCATGGAGACCAAGCTCTGTAACGGTTGCCACAGTGACAGGAAGAGAGCTGAAGTGAAGCGGTTGCCAGGAGCAACCAGTGAAGGAGGGAGAGAGTGAGAAGGGGAACAGTGATGAATAAACTGAGAGATATAGGGAAGGGGGTTACATGGGACAGGAAGCAGGGTGACGTGGCGGTGGGGGTCCTTTGCATTTTTCTGCCACCGAAAAAAGGAAAGCCAGCTACAACTAATTCACTTAAATATTTCATAAATGTCTTTCTGCCACAACAGGCCTGGCTAATAGATCACAGGTACAAATGCCAGGCACGAGGAAAAGGAAAAAGCGATCCTTGTAGACACATTTGGTCAGATGTCGAATGGCTGCCTAACTGAGCCCTTGAACCTGAAGCATGTAGAGCGCGAGCAAGGCAGAGGTCACGCGTGCCAAAGTCCCTTTCGTGAGTCACCGATCAGCTGTGCCTGAACAAAGCGGAGCATCTTTCCATGCCACCAGAGTGCGGAGGATTCCTCACGAGGAAGAAGAGGCAAGGACATTAAATAGCAACAAGGAAACAGAAAGCATCTGGGTGATAGACTAACGCACAGAAGAAACATAATGGGAAAATCTGAGCGGGAACAAAGACCCGATGAATGACGGAGCAGTGCTCAGCTGCTCCCTGTGTAAGAGACGGCGCATGCGTATTTGTATTTTGCCATTATGCTCTTATGGTTTCCTGTAATCATAATTTCTTTGTTTATCCGCTCCCGACAACAAACTGAATTACCAGTTCAAAACCGAATCGAATTAACAAGGGTTAAGTGTACGAGGACGAAACGGAGAACATAAAAAGACAGGAAGGCAGGGGGGAGAAAACGGCACTTCCTGCACGGCTATGTCGCCGGTTCAGAATGGAAATAATTGCCATTCCTAAATTAGAACGGTTTGCGTAAGTGCCAAGCAGACACAGAGGGAATGGAAGCATGACGCCGAGAAGCTTTTCGCACAAACTAGTGAAGTAAATGAACCGTAAATTGGTGAAAAACAGCAAGACTGGAAACAATTTAAAGAGCTGGAGCTGAAAACTTTTGATAGGGTTGGTCGGTGTCCCTGGCTTTGACATCTATAGCTCATGCATTAATTCAATATATGGTTTTCTCCAAAGCGGTTTAAAATAAATACCATGAAGTATTTATCTAACATCTTTACCTAAGGAAAACTACAGTGTTAGATGCATAACACCCGACTCTGTACAGTTATTCACTCATTTGTGCACCAGAACAATACTGCACACATCCACTGAGACCAATACAGCAAAAATACATGCGTTTGGACTGTGAGAGGAAACCCACACAGGCACAGGAAGAACACGCAAGCTCCACACAGACTGCCTGGGGGTTGAACCTGCATCCGGGAGGTGCGAGACAACACTGTTCGCTACGCCAGTCTGACATGTGAACACATCGAAACGTCCCAAAGAGAGCAAATAATCCACAGTTCCTCACATCAGATAATAAGAACCAGAAGCTCAAACACAGGATGTGGGAAAGTTCAAAATATAGTAAGATAATAATAAAAAAGCTTTTACTGCTCATGCTTATAATTCCTATTATAATCTGCATTTATTTCATATTTATGTAATGTGTGTTACAGCACTTCAGTGCATGAGTTATTAAGCCCAGCAACATGAACAAAAAACAAAGAAACAACCAGGACAACGACTTTGGTGAAATGCAGTCCTCACCGATCCACTTGTCATTCCCATACCAGGAGAGGTTCCCTTTAGTGCTGTCATAATACCCAATCTTCTTATAGCTCCCTCCTGCAGAGACATATGGAAATTTGGGTTAAAGCAGACAAAAAATACACACACGCACACAGGCACTTATGAATTGCCCTATAAAGTGTTGGACACTGGGAAAAGCATGAAACAGAAAGCAGACCATTGAAAATGGGGCTCTGCTGCACCATCCAGCCAGAGTTGAAACAAAGGTCAACTCTTCTTTAATAAGATTTTGGCCAGATAAAAAATTCAGAACACCAGGTTTCGTTCCATTTCACCCATTAGCATCCCAGCGCTGCTCGCTGAGTTTTTCTGGGCTTCGAACCGGTTTGCTTCACAGAATTTCGTCTACAGACGTGAATCTACATTAGTGGCAATTCTTTACAGAAGCGATTTGGGTTCAGTACTTTGCTCAAAGGTACAGAAACAGCCTCCTCAGTCACTTGAACAGGACACCACACCGTCCTGCATGCGCTGTGTGTTTCTGTCCCCATCTTGCCACCAGGACCGGCCACATGTCACCCAGCAGATACTCCTTGAAAAGTTTCTCAGGACTTCATAGGAGCACAGATCAATTCCTTTGCTTCCTCTGAGTGATTTATGCCTCCGTCCTCCACTCCCCCATGCGGTTATCGACGCCTATAAAGGGATGCACACACCTTCAACGTTCGCTCGGCCCGACTCCCCCCCCCCCCCCTTCCACGATGAAAGCCGTGTTTGGCAGCCACGCGTACGTCAATATCAATTTCAAAGGAATTAATGGCTTGGCTCTGAGGTGGAACATTTTATTGGTTCAGAGTTGATCCCAATTTCCGTGAAAATAATTGGCAATATCCCCTGGACAGGAGCAGAATCACTGCAGGACTTGAACTCCAATCTATCTCCGCGTCGTGAGTGTTAAGCAGATTGCCTGCGGGAAGTGGAAAATGGAAGACTTCGCACGCTGCGGTTCTAAGCCGCGAAAGACAAACTCAACTTGCAGATGGTTTATAATGTGGGGCCACAGTTCCTTGGATGAAGACCAGAACGTTCCTTTTTGTGCAATTTATTACTTGCTTTCTCTGTTAGTTTGCCACGGATACAGCTTCAGGCATAAAGCATGAGGGGAGGAATACTGCACCTTGGAGCTGCTCAATGAGAGTCCAAGCCATTCTGGAGCCCTGGGCATCAAACACCACATGGCCCTGCGAGATAAACAAGTTTTGTTTTCAAGTCTGTCAAGTGCTGTTGAAAAGAAGAGCAGCGCAATGTACAGTAAAACCTGGATTAGGGCTCTAGCTGGATTCTAGAGAAGTGGAGCTTAAGGAAACAGCACTATACATAATGCAAAAGCGTAGTACAAAACAGATTACTTACGCCTTTAACAGCAAGCAACTAAACACAGAAAACAGTCGGCTTCATAGATAAAAAATATGAAATTTCAAAAAATTGTATCAAAATATTACATTTTTTTTTAAATAGGGAAATTTGTGATATTTTACTCACGGGGGTAAAATAAAAGAGCACCACAGGAGGGAGCGCTAACTGAGGGATTATCGCATGTTGTGTGTTACTGTGTTTGCAGCACACAATAGCATCGACCGTGACTCACAGAGACTCCCTCGAAGGAGCTCGTGTTGAGAGCCCTGTAAATCTCGGCTGTTATGTCCCGGTTGTTGTAATTGAAGTCCTCCAGCCGCCGCCCTTTGGCTTTCAAGGGCCCCACAGTCTTGTTGAGGGCTAAGGCCAGGGCCCACACGGCATCATAAGCCAGAGGTGCCTCCTGAAACCCTCCCGTCTCCTCCGGGTTCTTCCCCCCGAGCCGCGACGTCAGCTGCTCCAGGAACTCTGGAGAAGTCTGCGTGGATACGGGTTGCGGGGAAAGAGAAATAGATTTAGAGTTCAGCTCGGTGGCTATTTTTCTGCTGGCCTTAGCTGGCTTGTAGTCGCTAACCACGGCGGCCGTTGCTGCTTTATCTTCTCTGGTTGCTACAAACCAATAACAGCAAGGACATGGATGGAAAAACATCTGTCAGGTACAACGATCTAACAAGTTGCTATTTATCCTGTTAAAGGCTGAAAAGCCATTACACCCATCCTAATCTCTGAGATTTGCAGATAATGGATCTTATTGGTTTTTAAATAAAAATGTGTTTCAAGTCGGTAAATTTATGGGTAAATGGTGTTTAAGCACTGGAATATGCTAACCCCATTCAAACAACTCTCCATTACCTGACGTTGCCCATTGAATAAAAAAGCCGTCTAAGGAAAGATGTAATAATGATACGTGATGATGCAGGAGCACCGCACTACAAAGACAAACCGACTTAACAGCTCCACGATGCATTTGTGTACCTGGCTCCTTTACAGCATGGAAATTAAAATAAACCCTGAAGGAGCTTCACACAAAAAGCGCGATACTGAGCGGTCCTTCGGGGTCTTCCGCGCAAGCCGTCGGTGCCTCCGTGATTCAATTTGAGGACGTAACTGTTCCCTACATCCTCATTTGTCACAATGTGCCCCGTATCCCGTCACTATTAAGCCACAGTTATTCTTTGGGAAGCTGGGAGTCTCTGTCTGTTCGGAATGCTTTATGCTGTTGCAAGGCAGCGAGATGCTGCCCTGCGATGCACGGAAGACATCAGCTAACAAACGGGAAAAAACAAGCACGTTCTAGTTTCAGCGTTTCCTTCTGGTTTTGAAGGCACTGCGCTTGGTCCAGCAGTCACAACAAGCGGGTGACACTGCCATCGTGTCGCACGCAGATGTCAAAGAGCGACGTTACAACAGCTGGTTTGATTCAGAGTTGTCCTGACAGTGGAAAGAATTATCCTCACATGTGACAAGTAGACTAATACTGACAGTCAGGTGGCACAAATAGGAGAGGAGAGGGACGAGTCACCAGGTTGGAGGCCCCACGGACGATTTCTGGGTTCAACATGACAATCTCAGTGGTGACGTGGCCCTCGACCGCCTCCGTCATGTTCTCCACCGAGCAGTCGATGGATGGATCTTTGATCTTGAACCAGTTGTCGGCGTACCAGCCGATCAGGAACCACACATATTTCTTCCCATACAACTTTTCCTTAAAAACCTGCAAGGAATGGGCAGCAAAAAAACGTTTAACATGGATTTAATGCGCCAACAGTCTGGATATTAAGTAGGAACTGTCTTTGTGTACTAAAGTAATAACTTATCGAGGAGAGAGCTAACCTCACAGAACACTTTTCTGGCTTCTGTCTCGTAGAAGAGCCCGACAATGATGCGGGCGTCCTGGCGCTGAGCAGTAAACATGAAAGAGAAGCAGAAAGGGCACGACAGGAGACTCAAGTTACAAAGAAATAAAGGTCACAAATAACAGATAAAGCCCAGCTTCTGAATTACTTGGACAAAACCAGCATCAGCTGAGCTACAGAAAATCACTTCACATGACTTAATGCTGATTCATTCAGCTTTCTCTAAAGCAGCAAACAGTGCAACGCTTTCAACAGCTTGGTAATACTGTATTTACTAGAACAATTCTGGAGCAATTTACCATGTTTATGGAAACCAGTCCCAAAGCGAGGATCCAAAACCGGGTTGAAGAGAAGGTGACGGCTTTAAACAATACACTCGCCCTGTGCATTATACCTCTTACCACAACCACACGTCTGCCTTTATATACAGGTATCACATGCTAATCACATAAAAGACTGGAAGGATAGATAGATAGATAGATAGATAGATAGATAGATAGATAGATAGATAGAGCTGGCTAAAGCACCACACAGTTCAAGATTTGTTCACATTTAATCTAAAGTGAATCTGGTGGGAAGTGTATCTTATTCATTTCCCAGGGAGCACATTCTCTTATTTTATCATCACGCACCCAGAAGGATGTTCTTACATCAAGCTATACAAGATACTAAGGTACTTTAAACATGTTTCTTCCGGAAACAAGCACTTGTGTGTTTGTTATCTGGAGCCACAAAAAACAGTCAAACTGCAGATTCATTCAGTCGCCTAAGCAACACTGGAATTTTTTTTTTTTTTTTTTTTTTTTTTTAAATAAAAACCGATTCGTAGCCGATCATATTAATAATCATGTTAACAATAGAAAATATAATACAAACAAGAGCAATACTTTTAGCAACGCTGTCAGCGATATACACTGTCATAAATATACTTATTAATACAGACATTAAACAAAGTAAAGACAGATAATGTACATACTCCTTTCTTGTTACTGTTCCAAACAGTTTCATATCAGTTTCAAAATGTTAAAACATAAGATTCTTCCCAGGCTTTGTTTCATGCTCAATATATTAATGTGGCAGGGTAAAAATTAAGTCAGTTACAAACAATATTTTTGCCTCAGTTTCAAGGAAAGTAATGTTTGTTATGATATCTATTTATTTTAAACTAGATATCAATATTGGAGTCCTTTTTTGAAAAAAGATCAGAATGAAAGTGCAGCCATCCAAATACAGCCATCATGGATAAATGATAAAGATTCGTAAAGACTGACAAATGTATGAGCCTTTAATGAACTTTTCTCCCTATAACAACATAACCGTGAAAGACTGGTGGCTCGGCCAAGGTACAGCCTCCTAGCCTGGTGCCCAGTGGTTCTGGATATGCTCTGGATCTTGACCAGAATAAAGCAGTTAAGGATAATGGATGGATGGATGGATGGATGGATGGATGGATGGATATAACAACAATATTAATTTGGCTGTTTTTTTATTTTTTTATTTTTATGAATTTGCCTAAAACACTTTTTTCTTGGGTTTAAGGGTCCCTGCTGTCCCCTAAGTGTTTCAACAGTGTCCTGGGTGATTTAGCCAACATGGATGGGTTCTGCCACTAAATTACCTTGAGGTTCTTGACAGCCACGGCAGGGTCTGTGAGGAAACTCTGCCTCACACTAATTTCTATGCCGGCCTCCTTTACCCGTTGCTCCAGATCATCCAGAGTCTACGAAGGGAAGAGAGAGATGCATGTAAGTGACAGACGAACAGACAGATAGCGACAGTGAAGCTGGACGCTGAACGAAACTGACCGACCGCACTCCACCCACATTAAAACTAAGCAGAGCAGTGCTACACGCTGCATGCGCAATGACCGAGCGGGCAGGTCAAATTACTGAAACTCCACTATAAAGGGTGCCCCCAGGGGAGAGGCACTGACCGACGTGAAGACCTCCGTGGTCTGCTGGATGGTGGCGATCTTGGTCCACTTCCACTTCTGGAAGAGCTGCACGCGGGTGGGGTTGTGCAGCGTGGCCGACGGGTGGGTGCGGAAGAAGGTGGGGAAGCGCTGCCGGTTGGACAGGGCCGGGGAGCTGGAGCCGTACGACAGCTGAGGGGGTTGGACAGCAAGCGAAAGGCACTTGAGCGCATTTGTGGTTTCGGACAGTTTTTTGTTTTTTTTTTCCAAGAGGGCTTTCGTGCGCTGCGAGTTATATCTGGAAAAAACACCACTTTGTACTTCCATCCTGCCTGTTAGTGGATGTAACAGACCTGGGCAAATGCGTCCGCTGCGTACCTTTTGCGGAGGCTTTCGTTCGGTCTGCGAAGCTGGATTTATACTTGACCTTGTGTTCTGACACATAATGGTGAGGCATGGGAGTTGAATTAAATGGAGCTAAACAAACACTCCCTGCTCTCTAGGTGTCCTTTAATCGCATGGAGCCTTAAGCGTCCTTTGACTGCACCAAGGACGCCGGATGAGAAGCGACAAATTGCTGTTATCGAATTACACACACGAATGAATTACAGAGACTGTTAGTCAATCCGACACAACAGATTTACTGTAAACACTGGGGAACCGATAAAGACTGAGGTGGCTTTCGGAGCGACTGACGCGGGGGCGGAGGCCCCACGCGGGCGGGAAGGAGGGCAGCGAGCCGGCTGCGGAAGGGCATCGCAAAGCTCCTTATGATCCGCGGGGCTGCCCTGCTTGAAGCCACTGAAAGCCACCGGTGACCCAGTTATGGCAAGTTTTGCAGTCCCAGATACAGAAGAGCTATTTAAAAAAAAAAAAAAAAAAAAGGTTCTTCACATCTTTCCTACTAATGAAAAAAAACGTAATAAAGAAAACTGGGGAATTATTTTGAGAATAAGCGCGATATTCATTAGAAACCAGCGATAAGAAAAAAGCACGGTGCGCTGTGCGCCAACAAAGTGCTCGAGAAAGAAAACGTCAGTGGGATAGAGCGTGGGCGTCCGACGCGGAGAAAAAAGGACAGAAACAAGGACACGTACCACAATGAGGTTCCACATGCGCGCGGCCTCGGCTACCAGCGTGGACACGGAGCTACAGCCCGGCATCAGAACAATCTTGATGGGCTCTGTGTAGAGCAGGTCATACAGCAGCTTGGTTGCCTCACCTGGGTCACACTGGGGAGAGGACACAGGTGAGTGACGCATCCATTCCTGCGCGTCTCGCTCTGCGTTCGCAGAGGTCTTCTGCAAACGGCGGTCAGGAATAAACTGCGATTTTGGAAAATGAGGATAGTGCCAGTCCATCTTAGCCCCAGCAACAATGTTGACATGGCCATGAATTCTCCTCAAGGGAAAATATGTGACGCATGACACCCACGGGGCACAAAACTCCTTGTGGTGTGAAGACACAGCACTAACAAGCATGTGGTACACATCCAGTTACCATACAGGGGGTCATCTTACACATGTACAGCCCATCCACAATTCTCCAGACAATATGTGGAGAAGCTGGGAAGTGCCATTGAGTCACATCTGACCTTTAGGCAACCACTGGCATGGTTTTCAAGGCAAAGAGGAACAGAACTTACCAGTGCCTTCTTCCAGCATAGTTCTTTCCTGAGAGGAATGCAAACACAGAGGAAAGCATGCAAACTCTACAAACACCCTTGAGCTGGATTTGAACCCCAAATCAGACAAATAGCCTAGGAGCTGTGAGGCTCCAGCTTACCCTATTGCACCACCACATCCCCCTACATGAGGCAAGAAGGTACCCAAATATGGCAAAAATATGACAAACCAAACACAATTTAATATTTTTTACCGCAATGCTGTATGGTACTGCACTGTGCGCTATAGTCACAGTTTTATGCACCGATGTAATGTGTAATGAGCAGGTAATGTGGGCAATAAAATGAAATACAGTCAGTGCTGCAACTGTAACTATAACACACATACAGTACAATGAATTATGTACACGAAGCAGCAAATAACGCACCGGTACGGCTGGATCAGAGCGGCGCTGCAGGGGGACTAGGGGGCGCTGCGCTGCCTTCATCACACAGCAGCGGGACAGTTGGACGGTTAAATATTTATATCTTCCCATATTTTGTGCTTGAAAATAGTTTTTTCCAAAGTTTATGATTTTTCAACATTCTTTCTGCTGTTTTTGCGACAGTCCGTAAAATCCGAAATCTGTGCAAATCAAGAAACATTCGAAACTACAAATATTCACCAAAAAAAGCAGTCAAGTAGTAAGAACAGAAATGGCTTAGCATTCCATAGATGGATTTGGTATGGGTTGCAATGGTGGCCATATGGCGACGACTGGCAGCTCTCCCAGGGCGCAAAACCAGTCCGAATGTTTAACTGACCGATACCATTCATGCCTGCGGTCCACCCCCGATGACCGCCTGACCGCTTCTCCCTGCGCCGGTCGTAAGCGAACAGGTGTCCGGCCCAGCCGGACAAATATCAGCGGCTCATCCAAGCACAACAGGAGATGCGCCATCTGCACCACGTGGCCCTTCACTTACACCTGCCTGGGTCATTAATAAAGTGGCACGACTTGTGAGAAGCGTCTACGGCCGACAGCTCACCAGAAACATCTCATAAACACTGTAACCGTGGAGTCAAGTCATGTTAGCATGATCGCTACTGCGCCGGAATGTTAACCTCCAGCAAAAACCGTGTTTAAATGCTCAAATGGGTCTGCAGCCAATAGACTTTGACGCATGAATGATGATGATTCAGAGGTGAGGGGGAGACTTGAGCTTTCGGCGCCAAACGGATTTAATCTCATAAACGGTTCGCAAAAACACAGATTCAACAATAAATTCTACGGTGCCGGTTTGTGTCGCGGACATCTTTTCCCGAGTAATCCGGAGCAGATGCGCGCGGACTCTCGTGAACCCGCGATGACATGCGTGACCGTGTTTCGAGCGCTTGGGACGCACGGGGGAACGGCCGCTGGCTCTCCTCGGCGACGGTGACAGCTAGTGCTGCTCCACACTCGACGAATGTGTCAAATTTAATAACTGTCTCTGGTACAGAAGTAAAAAATAACCCTGAAATGCAGAGTTACAGAACAAGTATGAAGTATGATGGAAATAGGGTGAACTTCCTTCATATTCTGTCAATGATACATGTGGTTTGAGATGGCAACACTACTGAGGGAAGGAACCTTTGTGATTATAATACAGAAAAAAATATAGCATATATTTAGGTATTTGCAAATCCATTTTTCTGGGCTGGGCTGTACTGTATCGAATCACGTGACCGTGAACCGCAGTCGATCAAAGCAGGGAAAACACATACAGTACACGTCTCCAAAGTCTCTCTCCACCCTCCATCTCTCTCCATCTCTCTGTCTCGGTTAATAATTGATCAAAGTTTGCTGTCAGCTTTGATACAGCCATGGCAACAGTCGACAGAAGCTCGGTACGTCTGTGCAGGGACAGCCCTGTAAACAGTCAAAACTGCATAGCACGGAGAAAAGGGTAAGTGGTCGGAGCAAGTTTAATTTCTCATCGCTCCCATTGTTTTTCAATGCAGTTGACACTTTCGCTGCTGGACAGACAACCTTCGCACATTGCGTTACGCTGCATTGTCGCAGACAAGCGGACTAAATCGAAGCGACCGAATGACTTGATTTTGTCGGCCGAAAAGCCACACTGCAGCAACAGATGTCCTTACAGAAACTAAGTATGTGGACCGAGTATAAAGCAGACGGCTGGTCAGGCGGGCAGTTAGTAAAGTCAAGATCAGTTACAGTCTGTGCCACATAAGCAAAGCAGGTGTGAAAACCGAGCGCCGGTTTGGACTGAAATAAAACGGTGACACATCTGCAGCAAATGGATGTTAGGGATTATTAATGGATACCAAAAGGCTTGCTGGATCTGCAAGTGCCCCCCTCCCCCCCCCAAAAAAAAAAAAAACACAATAAAAAATGTTGAGAAGTTCTCTGTATTTTCAGAAATACGCATTCTTGCCTGATCATGAGTGTAAGTTAATGGTGATAAAATAGCTGCGGTTTACCGTGACACCACAGTATAGAAGATTTATAAAAACATTCCTTAAAAGTATATACGTATTTCCACAGGACGGGGGAATCGGGTATTAATAACACCTGCCTGATCGCAAACTATCTTTTCATAAATTGTCACATTTTATTTAGAATATGAAGTGTAAATAGATGCTTGCTTCAACTGTAGATGCATCGGTGACTGTTGCCATGCCAACTCACGCCCCCCCCCGCCTGGCTTTGAAGTGGGGTTCCAATGCAGAAGCGTTTAGACCAATCAGAACGTAGCTCCCACCGAAAAAGGCACGATACTGTTAACTGTTTGCTGACTTCGCGCGCGCACACACCCTGCTGCTCTCCGCTGTGCCTGCGTAGGATGGAGCAAGGAGGCGGAGAGCAGGAACGGTGGTGGTTTCGGGAAGAACTGAACTCGGCGTACGAGTGAGAAAATGGTGGGAGTGCAGGAGGACGTGTAAAAGAGCGCGCTGAGATCCTTTGAGAAAGGCGGCGCAGACCAGCGGGCCTCCTGCCGAACCAACTCCACGCTAACAATCCAAATGATCGGGCCTTTTCGATATACAGCTTTCTGTCATTTTCGTGTTTCGTTTAAACATCTTTTTTAAATACGGAATGAAATAAGAACTGCCGGTACAGAAGAAAGTGTGAATTTATTTGTGAACACATGCATTTAAAGTATTTTAAGAACTTCGACAAGTAATGACACTACCGATATTGACCTCTACTTGTAACTAAGGTGGCGATGCATAACATTCATTGAAGACTTTAAACACCAAAAAAAACCTTAAAGTCCACATCCTTACCATACGTTACAGTGTAAACTACACAAGACGCTTACATAAATGGGTACGTTATAATCCAGTCCAACGGTTCAACAACAGAATAGAGTCTAAAGCCAAAGAAAATACTGGAAATGTAATTCCAATCCTTATACATTCGGTGGCCACTTTATTAGGCACACCTAGCAGTTTATACACACAGCTCTCCCTCTGCACATGGTTGTGACTCAGTATATAAAAACACGGACTACGTCTACAGGTATAGTTGCTGTCTGAATGACCATCGGAGCGGACGAGATGTGCGGTCTAAGTGGCTCAAAACACAGCTCGATCGTTGGTGCCGGTCGCTCTGTTGCAGTTCAGACACAGTCGACTACAGTCCCACAGACACAACAGTAGTTTACCCTGCTTTACTACAGCAGCCTGTACCGTCCCACCTCTTGCGCCAACCTTTGTGATGAGCTGGATTGTGATGTTAACAGAATGAATGTGACACCAGAACATCTGCAGAAACAGCAAAGCTCACAAACCCCGTGGAAGTGCAGCACCTTGTTGCTGAATCCCTGCTGCTCTGGGATCAAAAGAGGATTCTATAAAACAGGTGTACCTAATGAAGTGGCCCATGATGGTATATTCTGACAGTCCATGTAGAAGGTGAACAAGCCGAGGAGGAAACTAGTCCACCTGACAACTGAACAAACCATCGTGCAGTGGTTGACAGTTACATCAGACAACACAGCCAAGAAAACAATGAACAGCTCATAAGCGAAACGCAGACACGCAAACAGAACATGAACAACAAGGTCATGCAACTGCCATGTTCATGTTCATCACCGTTCCCATCAACGTCTCTGCAGATGGTTAGCGGTCCACTCCATACAGTTTGCGCATCGGTAGAACTTCACTCACCTTACTGTCGTAGTAAATCATCTCCAGCTCGTAATCTGGCAAAATGTCGGCCCTCTTGTTGACCAGATCCAAGGCCATCTGCGCGGACGGGAGACACGCTTGTCCGCCCGGCCAGCCGCCGCTCATGGGGAACAGGGCACCGATGTAGAGTTTCTTTTTGCCTGCGGACGGGCAGGAGCAGCAGAGGAGAAGGAAGGACACGGCCGTGAAGAACATCCTCTGGTGGCCCCGCCGGTTCACAATTCTCCGGAGGCACCGGCCAAAGTTTGCCATCGTTTCCTTAAATCTTCAAGGCTTTTGACGGTCCAAAATCAGGTATTTTGTAGCTAAAGCTGTAGAAGGAGCTATAAACTATAAAACTATAACAGCCCTGCTTTGCACTGGTTACTTTGCACCCAGTGCCTACTTACATTGTCGGAAGAAAATAATCCTCTATCTATATTTCCCTAAAATGCTAGGATGTACACTTTGAAGTACAGTACCAGCACATCATATAAAACTTGTACAAAATGTTAGAAATGCTATAGTAATTTTTGTCTACGGAAAAAAAAAGTTTGAACGACTTCTTTCAACGCTTAAGACTGCTACGTGAATACAAATGCAATATATAAAGAGCTTTGGTAGCCTTTCGCATTGCTACGCGCTATAGACGCGTGTGTTCAGCACCTGTCAGAGCGGCTGACGCACGCACGCACGCACGCGCACACACACACACACACCCGCGGGCTAAAATCGACACCGAAGCTGATCGATCGCTCATCGATCTCCTGCGCCCGACATTAGCTGGATTAGTGCGGAGAGCGGTAGAGCCGAACGGGGTCAAGGCGTGCGAGATCCACCTGGACAGGTGGAGGCTGACCGCGCTGTGTGATCCACGTTCGAGCTGTATGCGTAGCTGCTACTTTTCACACAGGCATCAATAAAACAGGCCGCTGCCTGCGAAGCGTTTCGGTTGGAGTCGCGCGTGGCGGTGCGGAGCAACACCGGATGCGGTGGCTGTACGAGTCAATAAAAAATTTCACTAAATGAGGCCGTAAGGGAACAGGGGGAGAGGGAAGAACTGAGTCCCCTTGTCCCCTTATGAAGGATGCTCCAGTCCCCTGACCTGTCCTTTACTCAGATTTTACTCCCACTTTACTAGGGGAGTCCCGAGCGCACCCCCATGGCTGCGCACACGTGAATATCGGGTTGGCGATGCCGAACGGGACATTTTGCGCCGCTTCAATAATGCAGTCGGTCCTACTTGGGATCCATGGTCCGTGAGCGCTGTCCTCCCTCCCCGTCCACCTGGTTTTTATTACTGAAAGGCAGACTGATGGCAATAAAGGAGCGCAGGACGCCGCCGCCGTTATAATCCCAATGTCCGGAAAGAGAGATGGAGCAGGACAAAGGAACGGAGATGCAGGAAGGCAGGAGTGGAAAAATGTGTGTCGTTCACTGCAGCAGAGAGCGAGTGTGTGAGATCCTCACTGTGCGCGGCTTTGTGTGAGTGTGTGTGTGAGAGAGAGAGAAGGAGAGAGAGAGGGGGAGAGAGAGAGAGAGAGAGAAGGAGGAGGAGAGAGGGACGGGGGACGGAGCGCTTCTTTCATCTCTCTCCAAATGTCCCTGCGAGAAAGGACTGTGAACTCGCAGTGCCGTACCCTGTTCTGTACCCCATTCGCCCTGCTTTTACTGCAGCACCCAAGACTCAGCAATTCCTCTCTTTCTCTCTCCTTCCTTTCCTGGGCTGTTTCACTTCATGAATCAAGTAACAGAAAAAATCCCATCTACTTACCTCAGGCTTTTTCCCAATGTTAAACTATTTAATTTACTAATTTAATACACCGGGTATGATTTATGCCAAAATTCATCATGGGAATCTCGCACGGTTACTACAGAAGGGTGCGGGATTTGAACCCGCGTCCCAAAGCGAGCTGCTCTAAGGAATGTGCCGCCTACCCTTGCTCTTTTGCTCAACACATAGCTGTTAAAGCGCTTCTAAGCTTTAGGAGTGCGCCAAAGTGTTTGGACAGTTTATGTTTGCTATAAGGATCCTAAACTTTGCACAAGAACACAATCCCCGTGAGGAAGCGGGCAAAATGCTGCGTGCGATCATCTGCTGCTTTTCCATTCTGAGCGTCGATGGAGTGGGAGAAGGAGTCGGGTCTTAAAACGCGAGTGCTGACGTCAGTTTCCCACATGGCGTGGTAAACAGATGCAAACGGTGTGTTCGATAAGACAAAGCATCCAAGTGACAAACGCGTCTGAATAATGCATCTCCGGTATTTTTCTACACTGGGTTTCCGCCCCCGCGATCACAGGCCTTTACGCCGCTAGTTTTAAACCACCTTCCTCCTCAGGATGTTCTTTCGCTACCTCGACATTTTCGTCTTCATGCCGTCTCCGTCACTTTAGCTTCTTTTTCCCACAGGGGGGCCGTACTGGTGTATCATTTTTAGCCCCTCTTTCCCACAGGCCACTATACTGGTATCATTTTTCCATTAGTAAAAAGGCCATTTGGCCTGAAACGAGAGCACCCGTCCCACTTTTGTGCCCGCACAAGACGGCGCCACTCCTTCTGCAACCTGTTTCTAGATCACAACTCACGGAAAGGAAGGAAATTGCACGAATTTAAACCAAATGTTTAATTTACGTAAGTAAGGACACACACGGGCCCGGGGCCAAGGCGTCCTACAGTTACATCCCCCAGGTCATATCCTTACTTCTAAGCCAGAGACGGTCTTCATATGAATTACTTATTTACTTCATCCACAGTTTAATCCACGTCGCTCTTTTCCTGGAATTCATCGTCTGACAGATTATCTGCATTCTTAGTCCCGGCCGACTGTTTAACTACGATTACGCACCAAACAAACAATACATCCCGGCAGTGTCACATCGCATATGTTTGTGTAGAAGAAGCACCCGCGCTCCAGAGCCATACCGCTGTTTTACACGAACGGTGGCAGACGGAATAAACGCATGTCTCCGTACATTCGACATGACAGCCCTTTGCTTACGGAGAACGGTGCCGCTTTAATGTTTCATAAGGGCTGCACCGGGGCTCATCGAAATTGGCTGTGTTGAGCAGGATCTGGAACGTACTTCTCTGGTGAACTGGAGTGTGAAATTTCACCGGGTCCTGTTCAAGCGACGTACCTGCTGTTGAAGCAGCTGGTCCTCCTGCTCCTTTTTTTTTATTACAACTCATCCGCTAATCCAAGGTGCACCTTGGCTCCTTTCAGGTAGGAACTGCTTTTTGTCTCAAGGTACAGCGACAAAATGCTTTCCTACTGAAATCCCTCACCATCCGGGTCCATTTCAACCTGCTCGTGAGGGCTACGAAAGACAACTGCTTTTGTCCAAATGGCGCTCAACCCATTTCTTAACAACATAAGTCCTGCACACTTGAGAACCATCCTCCACGCACAGCGGGGAGCGAAAGCGAGACCGTAATCTCCAGATGATGCCGGACCCACGACATTTCAGGTAAACACTAAGAAGCTTTCTGTTCGACACCGCTGCGACCCGACTCAAAATCAGAACCGCGGACAGCAATTTTTCATTTTTTTTAGCCCGAAACCCAAGACGACGAGAGTAGATTTGCCCACTTTTGGCTCCACACAGGAAGGCAAAAATGCCGCACGCCTTGCAAGCCCACATCAGTAAATATTACTTTGCTGAGGAACCAACGCAATAGTTTGCGCACAGGGCTTTATAATCCGTGACCTGGTCCAACGTGGTGCACGACGGCTGTGCATCTCAAGCAGCCAGTAAGAAGGCACAAAAACAGGACTAAGCTAACCTACAAAGAACTACCGTCTACCGTCTCTTTCTTTCTTTCTTATACAATAGGTCAAAACATGCAAAACATTCTCGCTCTCGCTTCAGACTGGGAAGGCGATGTGACCCGCGAGCGTGTTAAAACGCCGTGTCAAAACCAGAGTAGCGAGAAAAGTAAAGTGAGAGCTTCATTCTGCAGATATTTTGCCACGAGTTATTTCCCACAATTCCTGCAATACAGAGTAGGTCCGCTCCCGCGGTCACCTAGCTAGCGTTTTCTTTGCTAGTTTTGTTCTCCGGTTCTCACCTCCGTGAGCTCGGTCACCCCCTGCTGTGCCATCACTGGACTTGATGCATCGGGTCATAGGTCACAAAGGGTTCGTTCAAGGTCACTCAGGGGGCACGGAGTTTGTGTGCTCTTGTTTTTCAGGTGTGCGTTAACTTGCTGAGGATGTGGAGAAGGACAACACAGTGAACCACGTGTGCGCCTCATATGTTCAGCGCCTATAAACCCAGTGCATCAGCAGTGGGAGCAGCTGCTCTGGGGCATATCTGTTTTTGGAAAACGCAGCTCCCCGAAGAGCCATTTTATTCCTACAAGATGGCCAGTGTGGTGGCGCACCGGGGCTGTTTCAGCGTGTGTTTGATTCCGGCTCAGCCTGTGTGCAGCTGATATGTTCTCTCCGTGTCTGCGGGCATTTCCCAGAGTCCCCTCACAGTCCAAAGACGTGTGTTCTAGGATGTTCGGTCATTCTAAACTGCCCATTATGTGTGACTGTGTGGCTGCCCTGTGATGGACTAGAGTCCAGTCCAGGGCGCACACTTCCTAGCCTTGGGCCCACAGACTAGGGGACAGGCTCTGGACTGCCATGACCCTGTCAAGGACATGTGGTTAAGGAAAGGAAGTAAAGCTCTTTAGAACCCATACACAATTTCCAACAAGTTTTAGCTTCACCACACTAAAACCTGTGTATCGAGCCTCTGTGGAAAAACACGTCTACCTTTTCTGCCTCATTTTTCTGGATGTCTTCGCACCTGTTCCCAAAACCTGACAGCACCTTCAAGACAACTCCATGTGGCTCATCCACAAGTTCATCATCCTTTGTCACTTAAACTCATTCGAAACAGAGCAACAGTTAACTTATTCGGTGGATTTTTTAGCAAAGCGCCGCCTCTTTAGCTACACAAATAACACACTTGGCCCACGAAAAAGGTGAAAATGTCACACAGCAGCAACACGCCCTTGGCCACATACAGTCGGATACACACGCCGCAGGCTTTTTTTTCTTAAATTCGTCGGTTTTAGCGCAGTAACCCCATCTTCCGCAAAGATGAAGCTAATTCGCCATCTCGCTCTGTCGCTCGGGAACCCGTACCGGTCCTCCCCCTCCTTCATCCCCTTCTCCGATTCTCCGTCGGCGCAATAACGTTAATGTACTTTGCAGCACTTGGATCAAATGCATTCTAATTTCCTAGACTGCATCTGAGAGGGTCCGACCTTCTCCACTTGACACTAAAACTGCCATCCTGAGGTCTTATGATGTAATCTTACTTCAATACATTAAGCCGTCTTTCTTATTAAATTTATGTGTTTGTGGCAAAGGCAATACCCTGGGAAAACTCTTCCCGCTCCTGCTTTAACTCAAGAATTAAACAATCCGAGGTGTGGACATGAAGCATTCTGTAATATTTTTCATTTTTAATGCAAAATAAGCAAAGTCTAAAACATTGAAATTTAAAAGCAGCACAATTACAATCTCTTATGTCGTAGTTTGCATAAGCAGTAAAAATGAAGTTTGTCAAAAAAGTGTGGTCCTTTAGATGAACTTCTTTATATTTAGAGGTATTCAGTAGGTGAAAGTCTTTCATAGGATATAAATTTATAATCTAAATAAGGCATAGCTATGAAGTGTGCGAGAGAGAGAGAGCGAGAGTGTGTGTGTGTGTGTGTGTGCGAAAGAGACCGAGATCACTATTTTTCAATTTAACTTGGTAGGATAAAGTCAAAGCTCACAGATTTAAGTGGATGGTGATTTGAAACACACACACACACACACGGCAAATACACATCTGATCCTGATTCTCTTCTGCCCCTGTCTATCCTGGTCCTGGGCAAAACCAAAACAGCCAGATAATACACAGAAACACCACTGAGAAAGGGTGGTGCCCGCTGGGAGCCAGGACTGCACCACATTTTTACAGGACTCAGCCCACACACACACACACACACACACACACACACACACCGGGACTAAGTAGCCTCTCTGCTGAGATTGCAGTAAGTGGGAGGTGATGCCACATCAAGGGGCCCCGCTTCCTCGGTGGCTCAAAGCGTGGAGAGAGAGCCTGAAACATACAGCATGCAAAATGGGAGATGCAGAATCGCGCGCCTGGGACATTACAGCACCCGGCCGTATAACACACACACACACACACACACACACACACACACACACTGTGGTCGAGCAGCTGTTTCAAATGGATGAGCAAAAAACATTTTTTAACTACTTTTCCCTTTGTTACTTAAAATCACCATTCGACTGCGCACAGACGCAGTCCGTTGCCAGCACATAGTTACCGAGGATGAAAAAAGCTTTCATTTATAGCTCTTAAGTTTACATATTTATATTTACAACTGTTATGTGGGCGCTTTTTAAAGCTCCACTTGACCTTAAGCTGCCTTTACAGGTATTATTTTATTCTTATGCAAACTGACAGTGTGAGGGCTGGCAGACGGGGCCTCGGTGTCTTTGGGCCTCAAGTCACAAATCCCTCCAGTCTTCACGCCGCCTTATTCCTCTGTGCAAGTGTTTCTCTTGAGGCAGAGCCGTAATTCCCAGACAAGGAGATAATGAAGTCTTTGTGGTGTAAAATGAGGTGCGCGGCGGTGTATTAGCGAACGTTTGTCCTCGCTCGCAAGCTTCTTCACAGCTCTTACCGATTTACAGACGGTAGAAAGAACGGATCAGACGCAGGCTTTCGTCGAGAGCGAATTCGGTACGGGGACCGAAGGAGGGGAATTAACCGACGTTGGCCGCCGTTCCGGGACGGCACCCTCAACAAAGGCGTCTAATAATGATCCCATTTACGAAACACCGAGCGCTGTTCACCTTCACCACCTCGGCACGCAGGAGGAGCCGCGAGCGAGGAAAACAGAAGGCGGGATGCAGGTCCGAGCCCCTGCCTCTCGATTCAGATGTCGCGCATTCAAATCCCACCTCTACCGTTGTACCCTTGACCGAGGTACCGCCGCAGCGGGTATAAACGGGCAAGTTATTGTACGCAGCTGCCACTCGAACCCTGCGCTGGAGAAAAACATGGGCTGAATTTAATGTCTGTAAATGCAAATATAATTCTCCCACACCGAAGGTTCGCTCGAATCTGCCGAGGAGCTAATGCTTGCGTCGTGCATTTTTATTCGGCGCGGAAGCTTTTCGCACATCTGACAGCAACGCGATGAACCGCGGCAAGCGTCGACGCCGAGCGCGAGGGGCTAATGGCGTGAAACAGGTTCGTCCCCCCCGGCGCGACGGCTGGGCGTGCGTCAATCCGGGAGAGACGCGGCGGCGAGAGATCGTCTTCGGCGAAAGCCTCGACACAGCCTCGATTCCAACGCACCTGCAAATAAAGAGCCCCGGCTTTCAAATAATTTTGCTTTAACAGCAAGTGCTGCCACCACCCATCGGCCCTAGGCTCTTTCACGCACATTCACAGGCAAGGCCGCTATTTCCCCGAGCGTAAAGAAGACGGCGACGTTCGCACCGACAGTAAAATGGTACGAAATGTTACGCTATGGAGACCGGCTGACGGCGTTCACGCAAAGGGTTCACGGAAATAAGGAGGAATTCATCATGTTTGGCAATGTGCGTTTATGTCTTGCGCAGCAGGAAAATACAAAATTGCGCAGGATTGTGTGTGTTAACACAAAGCGAACCCTTCTTGTGGCTGGAAATAAAATGCGGAACATTTTGCACGCAGTCCTTTCGCGTTTTGAGAGGCGTGAAAAATGACTTCCAATGAATCGCAGATGTTTAACACCTATCTTACAGCTGTTTCACAAGGTCACGCTGTCGTTCGCCCTTTCGCGCTACCAGCTGCAGCACCCAATGTGAAATGTAATATCGCCCCCATGTGGAAAAATGGCACAGAGAGCGGAGCCTCGCTTGTGTCCGTGACACGGAGCCAAAGGTCAGATGAGAAGGTCAGGGAATGTGTGCTGCGCCCCGGCCGCCCATGCAGCGGTGCTCCGGCTCAGCCCCCTCCTTCAGGAGAGGTGACGCATGTCCTGCGGTGAACCGTGTCCCGCAGCGAGTCTGCATTTAGCATCGCTTTGGCCCAGCAGCAGCACCGACGTGACCTTCCCTTCCCGGCGGCTGCTCGGGCTCGGAAGCTTGTTGAACGGCGGTTTCCTTGCCGAGCCCTACGGCCACCGGTGACCCGGGAGCACCTCTGTATGAGGAATCTCTCCCGCCCCCCCCCCCCCCTCCATGCGCCGCATCCTCTGAAAATATAAAAAGACCTTCATGTGTGCTTCTCCAAGGAATGTACTGGAAATGTAAAGAATCTTTAGATCTTCGCAAAGCCAGGCACTACCCGCTGTCTCGTCTTAACAGTTAAACGCAGTGGATCCCCGGCTTAAAAACTTTCTAATGCTGGCCTTTTCACCCCTATTCCCTTTTAGCATTATTGAGCATTTACTTTCTTTAAAAGCAGCTAACACACTAATTCAGAATGCACACCAAAGCTTGACCCGATCACAGATATTAAACTCTGCCTTCAACTTTTCAATACCCTGCTTTAATTCTGGCCGGGGTTCTTTACTGGGCTTTCTTTTTTACAACGGGTCATAAATACGCCCATATGAGGACATGCAGGAACCTGCGCGAGGCATCCCGGCTCACCAGACGGAGGGGCTGTTTGGCAGCCGGGTCTCCACGAGCTGCTCAAAGGGGTTCTTTACAAGTTTTTCTGTCCGCATCTGACAAACCCCACTGCTGCCTCCCTGCTCTGGGTTGCTGACATTTTCATCACATTTCTTCACTTAGCAGGCGCCTTTCTCCAAAGCGGCATACAACTCAGAGGGAAATAAAATGTATTTCGCCACCAGAGACGCAGACACACACAAAGTTCTCCATGTACAGCCACCATATTTGCAAGCCCACATTGCACCAGTAGCTCCATACACAGTTATGCTCCATCCTGCATCGGACTTCCGAAATTATTCAACCGATAAACCAACTATTGGTCCGAATTAAGTGTGTGGTGGTGGGACCCATAAATTACTAATAAACTATTTAATTTTTTACCATTTTGCCTTTAGTTATTCCACAGTATAAAAGGGACAATTTTAATGTACAGTATATATGCAGTTGCAGAGGCTACTTTCAGTCCAAATATGGACAGATCACATGGAGCAAAATAAAATATACGACCGGCGGCCTTACCGTCCCCTCACGCTCGCTTACCGCACACACTTCTAAGAATACGACAGGGCCGCGTGTATAACCGTCTAAATTTCATTATTTCACGGAACGAACACGGTTCACTTTGCAAGTTTGCTTGGCAAACATCTTAAGCTCAGCAGTGTTGACTTTCATTAGTGCTTGGCAAGGAAGAAGCAAAGTGCTGTAGCTGAGCGTGTACAGGGCTTTGCTCCCCCTTGGCACGGTAAATATACCACCGCTTTAGTACTGCCTAATGTGCCTTTATTGGCATTATAAATTATTTGCTTTACAGTATTATACATGTGAATCCATGCTTCTCGGCGTGGTCCTTGAATCGGTGAGAGAGCAGCAAAATTCGGGGAGGACGCACATCGAATTTGCGCATTAACAGCTTATAGCCGACAGATGTGACCGCCGTACAGTCTCCTTGGGTCTGGGCACTTAATCCTGCGTCTTCATTTAAGCCAGACCTTTCCCGTCAACTAAGCACGGTCCGTATGATGGCTCGTCTTCCCGCCGGAGATGTCTCCTTGTCACAAGCAACCTCGGCAGCCTTAATTCTCCTCCTGTTTCTCCCGAATGAGATGGGATTTCACTATCAGAAGTATCTGTGCCTATCTTTCTAAATAGAGAACGTGGACGATTTTTATTAACATCCCTAAAAAGGAGTCCCCTAAAACCACAAGATGTCTCATTCTTGTGTAATAAAAACTGCATGGCATCATCATCGCCGCACAGCATTTTTTGACTCGCATGCGTCTGTTTTGGGCCCATTTAGTTCCGTCCCACCTTCACTTTAACCTCACTGTCACCAAGGCTGAGGCACAACCCTCAGCACACATTTACTGTCTTCACCAAAAGTCTCATGTGTCAATCTCCCCAGTTCAGCCAGAACAATGAACTTGCCCCCCCCCCCCCCCCAAATAAGCAGTTACAAGAATATGTACAAACATCCTGTACTGCAGATACAGAAGCCTTTTTTAGCTGTGACCTGCAGCTCCCTTTTGGTTAACCTTCAAGCCCGGCGCCACTGTACTGCCTCTGTCACTCGGTTCAGCTAAATGTACCTTACTTCACAAATATAGTGCTCTTCTTTTCAGGGTGACACAGAGCGCTGAACAAAGGTCCGAGGGATGATGCAACAGGGAAGTGATGACACAATCGAAATTTTCTGCCATTAAGTCAGCAGCAATAATAGATGCTGAGATAATCCAGCTGGCAGCTGAGGCGAAGAAAACAAAAAAGTCCCGAGGATAAAGAAGGGGATAAAAATAAACCTCTGGGGGACCAAGTACCGGCAGGCGCCCATCCTTTCTAGCAACAACGGACCTGCGTGGACATGTCCGATTTCTCCATGGAGACAGAATTCAATCAGAGCTGCCTGTTTGGTTTGACCACCATGTCACTTCCTCCTCCCATTCATCGCGAGGCCTTCAAAACCAAGAGGAGTAACAAGAGAGACAAGACAATCTTCTTTACTTACAGTTTGAAAAAGAACTTTTGTTGGCTACTTTCTGGAATCTGGTGGGTGTTTTAAACACCATATTTTTGTTTCTATTTTAAAAGGCCACATAACCTTTTCCTTCATTAAAAGCCCAGTTATTTAAAACCCCTGCTGTCCTGTGCCTCTGTTCCACCCACACAGCCGCCTCCACCCCACAATCGGCCACGAGTGCTAATGTAACAGCATCGCGCTTAATATCCGCCGTCGCATTTGATCACCTAAATCTGCCCGTAGTCCTGCACGCAGCTACATGTTGTGCTTATTGAAATGATGCCACAACAGCGCGCGCTATTAACACGGGTGCAGCCGATGTTGTTTCTTTGGTGTTTGCATGAATCATATCTTCTTCATAATGACGGTGTAATTTCCTCTGGTTTAAGGCGTCAGATGAACGGATGCAAATATCCTACAATGTATAAATAGCTCCGTCAGCCTGCCTTTTCCAAAGGATGTCATTGCAAATCAATGGCCACCGCAGCCTTTTGTAATCCTGATCGGCCTCCTAGCAAACCATTCGGGGGCGAGCGATGACTGCAGAGGGAGAGGCGTTTCCCGGAGGTGAGTGCAGCGGAATAACCAGTGACAGGTCGAAGGGGTATTCATGTGACAGAATGCTGCGCGTAGACGATTAAAGGTAAAAACTAACAAAAGCATCCATTGGTGTCTAACTTTTTGGCCTGTGGGATTCACATTAATTCTGTGTCTTCTAGCGGAATATCAGACAGGATTCTTCAAATCACTCCCTTTCAGCCTCAGGGCTGTCAAACTCCTGCTTAGAGACTTTAAATGCCTTACAAGAGGCTTCTCAGGAAAAAGGATGTGGACACAACGTCCATCCATTCGGTGCTGTCATGGCCTACAGCTACTGTATGTAAAATGTCAGCTGATGATGCATAGCACTCTAATAAGACCTGCAGGCGCAGGTAGTGTAGAAGAGCAGGAAAACCTGACACTATGCATAATTCAGATACTTCACTCAAGTGCCAACTTCTGCATCCATTTACTATTGTCTATGAAGGAAAAACGGTAAAACCCCATAAGACGAATCTGACTAAAATATGAGTGGCGATTGGCTACCTTTCCTGTCGCCAGCATCTTCTTCCGATGCAGCGAATGTACAGGATTCACTGAAGATGATGTATTTTTGGGTAAAACTTTCTATTTGTATTATTAGTATTATAGTGGCAGTGGGGGAGCCATGGCCTTCCCATAATGCACTGCCGCTGCATGCAAATAGTTGCGTCTAACCATCGTGGGGAGTTATAGGGGGATTGTTGACCATCTCTGTGTTCGAAAGCTTTGATGCGGGTGTGTTGTTCTGTTTTGTGAGTCTCGGTGTTTAAACGTACCAATGGAAAACAAAGATTGTATTTCTATTGTACCTCCTTTCAGATGCGCACAGCAGGGTGAGAGCTGGTTACTACAGTATTATTACCTATTTCTACACATCTTTCCCACATGCCTAACAAATCTAAAATTTTTAATATCCCTTTCCACACAATAACAGGAAGACCAACGGGAGGATATTGTTTTCCATTAACCTTGCAATAAGGTGACGCCACATTTCATGTGCCTAGATTTTTTTTTTTTTTGGACCCCATTTATCACGGTATGGCAGGGTTTTACCATATATTCCCTCAGTGACAATGCAAACAAAGGGGCGTTACCGCAGATCTTCCCCATTCGATTTTTACAGCGGAGCAGCAACCAAAATCCAGCATGTAATTACGTAAACTGCCGTGGGGAACCGCCGGGTTATTTTCCAGCCATTTCGTACAGGACCCAGTTCTCATAAATATGCTGAGGGAATGTAAAATTTACAGAGAAGTGCACCGAACACACACAGCCAGGTGGGCAGCCCATTTGTACTTGTTATAAGATGTCATATCAACCAAATATGAAACTGTTCCAAACAGGCCTTATTCTTCCTGTAGGTAAAAAATAGCCCTTATCCCTTGTGGGTAAAATAAGCCACTGAATATAAAATAAGTATAGAAATGAATGATGACTCACTAACAGGAACATTTCTGAATAATAATACCTTCATTGGAAATTTTGTACTAACTCTGAAGGTCGCCACTGTGAATGACACTTGCTTACAGGGAGTTTGATCATCTTTCACCTCTGAGTGATTTTCAGTTTAACTTTCTCTGATGTCTATAGGGAGCAAAGTGAAAAACATTTCTGAGACGCCGCTCTGGACCAGATGACCCTCTGCTTCAGCACGTATCTACATCAGATAAAAACCCCAGCCAAGAAACGTTCATTACTCAGACGCTTTTATTTTTGACTTTGCTGTCTTGACCGCATTTTATAATTAGCCACTTCCTTTAACAAACCCGAAAGGACAGCCTTTCATGCAATTCATGTGAGCAAAGGGCAAAGTAAATTTGGCACGTCTACTTCAATAAATAAATCCTCCGCACCGCCCGACTGCCACTTGCCTAAAAGTCAGAAAGCTTCCTCCTTCCTTTGCGTAAGGAGCGGCTACACGCTTTACCGTAAACTTATACGTGTCATATACGTGACATCCGTTGTAGGGCTGCCGCTGTTGACACTAAAGCCGATCCAGCCAAGTTCTCCGCTAAGGGGCAGACCTTCGGAGGCGCTGACGGGAGCCTGCCGGAAGGCCGCATCACGGCAGTCGCTGTAGCCGACGCCACGCAGACCCGGTTAACAAAGAAGCAAATGGCACCGAGGCTTTCTGACGGCGGCAGAGAAGGCTGGGAACCAGTAGCAATTTGCTGTCTCTGACTCAGAAAAACAGCCCTGCCCTGTGTATTTTCAGCGTTTCAATTGCAATAATCAGACTGATAACAAAATTTCAGGTCTGCGCACAGCACGACCAACGTTGTCAGTTTAGCAAATTCTTTATGCAGTAAAATACAGGTAAATATACAATACATGTTGCATAAATAAGCAAAGCACGGTAGCTCAGCGAGTACTGCTGCTGCTGCTGCTGCCTCATGGCACTTGGGCTGGCTGGCCATGAGAATGAAGGTTCCTGCATCTACGTGGGTTTCCTCTCACAGTCCAAACAAATTGGTCATTCTAAATTGTTCATGGCACATGGGTGTGTGACCGCTCTGGGATGGAATGGTGTCCCATCAAGGGGCAGTTTCATTGCCTGGTGCCCACTGCCTCTGGCATGAACTCCAGACCGCTGCAACCCTGACCAGGACAAGCGATTACCAAAACCAGATGGACCGATGTTGCGTAAATATGCACCGAAAGTCTTAGAAATGTCACTTTACAGCTATGATTGTACATGACAGTTTAAAAAAAATTAAATATTTACTGTGATTCCCACTGATGGAGAATATGAATGTGTACATGCAGCAGAAAGTGGCAGCAACGCCACGGTTTATGCTGAAAACTGCGCAACTGCTGACACCTGCTGGCAATGTGCAGCTACTACAAGGAAACCCCACACTAGGGAGTCACGGGGGCGCAGAACTGTTCTTCCCACAAAGAATGATGGAAAATGTTGTTGCAGCCACTGCTGCCCAGCTGACTGAAAACCATGCAGAGATGAGCAGTTTTTAGCCTTTTTGCTCTGAGAGACAGGTAAAAATAAAAAGAGGGTCAATAAACAAAAGATGAGTTTAGCGTATAAATTCACAGCCTTTGTGAACATCGTGTGAAACAGTATGCCTGTCCAACACCGGACAAGACAGGACGGCAGACTGTAAGAAACATTTACTCTACATTTCATAATTTGTATTGTACCCTTCTCCCCTAAGCAAGCGCGGTATTTTGTATTACTTTGACTGCATTTTGATAACTTTCTGTCCTTATTTCACATATTTAATCACTATTAAAAATGAGAATTTTCTTATAAGAAAAACCCTTAAATGACTCAAAAGGACAAATGTCAAATAAGGAAATAAAAACATCTAATATTGTTTTTTTGTAATTTTTGATTTTGAAGTAAAATGCATCCCTCCGTAGGTGTACTGATGTAGGCATCAGGTTAAAGTGTCTTATAAAGAGTTTATAGTCTCCATAACAGATTATAGTCTTGGTCGCAACACGGTCACAAAAAAAGGAGCAATATAAGCGTGGCACAGTACAAATCAGAATCCATGTGGCAGGGACTTTGTCCATTTTTGTATGTAGATAACATAATTATTATATTGGCCCAAATATAAGATGGTATTTTTTCTGGGAAATACATCTAAAAAAAGATGGTGTCATCTTATATTTGAGGACTGGACCGATAAAGGTGTTAAGTCAATATGGAAATTATGCTTCATAAATGCCATCCTTTCATTTTTGTGCTTAAATATTGCTTATTCCAAGATCATGCTGAAGATGAAAAAAGGCCTGGCATCATTTGTCTTGATTTTATTTGTCATCAGATTGCAAGAAAATCTGAACGGTCAACAAGGGTGTGAGGACTTTTGATGTCTACTGTATACACAGGTTTCCAAAAAAAAAACGCATTCTTACCTGAATAATGTCGGTCATCTATAAAGAGTGCATGGAAGCAAAAAAAGGAGAAAGAGAAACAGTATTAATCATCAACACACCGGGAAAATATTTAATCTATGCAGTTTTTCTAGAAGTATCTGCAAATGTATGTACTGAGTGTAACTGTACAATAATAATTTAGTTTTTTTTTTGGTATATTCAGCTCCTCATTCACAGCCATACTGTTAAAATGTTATTTATCTCAGACAAAGTGTTAGCTGTTCATCTCTGGTCCAGGAGGGTCAAAATCTGCAGGTTCGCCAGCTCTCTCTGCCCTACTGAGAGTTCAGGAAGGGCATTAAAAAGGTTTCATATAGACAGGAAGTTAAATGAGGGGGAAAACCTCCTGAAATGGAACTGGACCCCCCAGGAGCAGGTAACAGCACAGGTGCAGGAGCCTCGCAGGGTGCCAGCGCCTTTCCTGAGCAACGTACATGTCTGCCAGGGGCCTGTGAACAGGACCTGCAACGTTCACACCTTCTCCTGGCAGCCAGTGTGACGCTAACTCGATTCTCGGAGAAGGACGGAAACCTCAGACAGTTGGAGGTGAAGTGCTGATGTGATGCTGATGCGGCAGGAGAAACGGCAAGCGCAGCATCACGCCTAGCCAGTCGGGTGCTGTCAGGCCTGGGGAAAGGAGGTCAACGTGCAAAAGCGCATGCCGGGCAGGACGGTACCGTGCAAGTGGGCCAGAGATGTAGAGAGAGAACCCGGTCCTTTCGACATTTCATTTCATACTTTCACGGTAACTTAAAAAAACAACCGATTTTTGTGAGGAGCGGTGAGGCCGCAGCCCCTCACTGGAGACAGTTATCTCTCCCTGTTACCCGCTGTCATGTCGGACAGCAAGAAACCTGGCCATAATGAGTGTTTGGGGAGCGCTCTGCTCTCTCTACATCCCCCCCCACCAAGGCTGAGTGCGGAGAAGAGGCCGGAAAGTAGGGAACCCCTCACCATCGGAGGCGACGGCTGCAAGAGAAGAACACGAGCGTTAGTGGGGGAGTGGCAGTAGGTGCTGTGCACCATTTGTCCGCCCCGGGCGCCTCGCACCACTGCGGGGGCTGATAAATGAAACCGTGCCGCTTTGTGCTTCTCGCTCTAATAAGACGCTGGTGGGCACACTTTCACCCACCCGCTGCTGGCCCTGGCATGTGGCATGCTGTGGCCTCCAGGAGGCGCAAGAGCACTGCCAAACCAAGCCAACTGTGTGTGTATGTGTGTGTGTGTGTGTGTGTGTGTGTGTGTGTGTGTGTGTGTGTGTGTGTGCATAAGACAGAGAGAGAGAGAGAGACAGCAGCTCTCACCTCAGCTGAGCTGTGAGTGATGCACAAAGAGTAGAATTCATAACAGTATTCATTTTTACATTTTTACGTCATATCACTGATGACCACGAGTGCTAAAAGCAAGCAGTAGTTTTGCTGCATGGATGTTGAAGATTTTGCTAAAAACTGATATATTTAGTTGCATCTCTGGCTGAATTTTACCTTACAAAGGCAAACTGGAGCACAAAAAGCTGCTGACTGGACATCACAGTGCCATTCCACAAACAATATTAGAGATGAAATTTTTGCAGTTTCTGCCCCCAAAATCCCATCTTGCAACTGCAAGCTCAGGCCACACACATTAAGCGACTCCTCTGAATTGCTAAGACTGTGTGACAAGTGCCGTTGGATCTGGGCATTCACATTAATATATTTGTGTGGCAATATTTGCCCCAATGAGCAGATTTGTACTAAGGTTGAGCATTGAGTGCGCTGTGCTCAGCACGGTGGTGCAGCGGGGAGACTCTAAACTCATCCAGCGCTAAGGTGCGAGTTACATCGTAAATAACTAATCGTAATAATAAATAATAATAGCGCATAGTGTTGTTGCGAATGCTGTTAGAAGTTGGTTACATTTTCCATCCCTTCTACCCAGAAATTCACTACATAAATTATATTTAGAAAAGCTCATTCAAATCTATGTTCAATATATGAAGACATTTTTTGACATTATGATGAGAGTCAGCGTAAAGCATCGTGCTACTTGCTCCAAGTTGGAGATTCTACCACACGTGAGTAGTGCAACTGGGAGATGTCAAGCCTGCGGTGATGACTGCCCAGCAGCTGCGTTCCATGGCCCTTTGTGTGTCGGCACCAGCTTTGTTCTCCTATGCGCTCGACACCTTCGTGGCAGATCTCTGCCAGCTACCTTCGCCATCATCTCCACAGCGACTCCCTCCGCCTCTCCTCTCCGCATTCGCAGCATGCGCTCACCTTCGGCAGGTACGAGTAAAACCCTCTGAAGAATCATGTCAGCAAAGCTAAACAACTTCCATTATTGTTGTCACAATTGGTTGAATTCAGCCCTCTCCTTCAATAATTTTTGGAATTATTGGAGCTGCTCAAAAACAACTTTCTCAAGAATAAATCTTGATCATCACTAATCTAAATGGGAAAAAACAGATCACGCATGCCTGAGCCACAAGAGGCTGCTTTATTTTTTCCCAAACTCGCAAATTTCCTGCTCCGTATTTTAAACACGGAGAAAATCAAACTTAAAATTAGGTCCATAATATTAGAACTGTTCAGGACCTCTCTGAACACATTTTGAACATTTGGACCTTTGGGTCCTGGCTTCACAGCCACATGTTCGGAACTACTTATACAGAACGCATTTGCAAGCTCCTTTTTTCGATCTCCTTTCCCCTTTTACCATCTTATCGTTCATATGATTATTTTATCCCATTTATTCTGCGCTCTTTTATTCTGTGGTTGCGCATCAGTGCCACAGAATCGACAGCGACGAACAAGGCAAGGAAATCAACGCACAGACGTTTGTTCTGTCGTTCAAAAGACGTCTACGCACTTTGACACTTGCGGTTTCACACAAGGCCACATGCAGCCTTGCCCGTGCTTAGCACTTTCTCTGTATTTCTTTCCTTTGGGGCTCTTTCTTATCACATATGAGAAGGAGCCACAAGATCTCTGAGCCAGAATGGGCGTGGAGGAGGAGTCTGCTTACGCTGCTCGACGTCACCAAGGTGCATTATTTTATGCTGAAATGTCTGCTCCCGTGAGGCATTTGTCAGAAGTGTGGATTTTTACGGACAAGTTGCATTTCCTCATAATTTAGGAGTCGCACAAACCTTGTTCATGTGAAGAAGGCCTTCTATTTTGTTACCCATTTTATAGTTTCACTAAAAAACAGTTTGTGGCAATATGGTGAAATGGCCAACAACTTAATGGTGTAAATCAGTGTGAAATACAGAGCATGAACAACTGCTTTACTGGCGTTGAAATTTCGGCAATTGTTTTCTGGTGAGTAAAGCAGACCTGGTTTGACATTTTTCAGTCAGTAAAGTATTATCTCCACTTAAAATGAGGAGAAAGTGTTTCCATTTTTTCAAACGCGTGCTTTGAGAAGGGATTCTTGAGAAAGAATTGCCGCAGTAAATCGGGCGACGGGCGTACGGTGTTAAATTCATTGCAGCGGGAGCCTAATCTCTTCTTGTATCACGGCTACTGCGGCTCAGGGCTTTTGTTTTTCTTGCCGGTTACATGCACACAAACACACCGATGTTCAGTATGGAAAGTTTTCAATGGTTAGGTTTGAATACCGTAAATTATAGATTATAGAGAATTTAAACACCAGCATACTAACATACACAACTGCGCACGATATACACAGAAATGTTACTGTATAAATACAGATACGTAGATACAGCATGTATAGAGATGCAAACATGCACTCTCACAAAGCTGAACATGTCAAAACACACCAGATGCACACAGACACATACACATACACAGAATATGGTGTGCTTACAGTGGCAGACAGGTTTGGGTGAGTCCCACTTCCCCAGCTTGGTGCACGCAGTGGAATTGCGGCCCACCATTCGAAAGCCCAGCTGGCAGCTGTACTGCAGTATGGTCCCCTCAACCGGAGGTCCTGGGGGCCATGATACCACCTGCCCGTTCTCCAGCGATGTCCACACTCGTGGACACAGAAGCACTGCAGTGGGAAAGAGAAGGAAATGGATTACACACACACACACACACACACACACACACACACACACACACACACACGCACACACTGGTTGACAGTTGCAGAAATCCGATGCAAACATCATGGTGTGGAGCGACTTATCTCTTCCTCAAAGTCAGTACTGCTTCCAAAAGTTAAAGTTCTGTCCATTAAAACAGCGAGACACTTAGACCACAGCTCAGCCTTCTCAGGCATACTGTTCTGAAGAACTACACAGGGGTTCCCTGTCGCCACAGCAGAATACCCAGGAGGGCTGAGCAGCCTCTGGACCCCAGAATGTTCTGGGTCACCCTCATGAGAACGGCACTCTGTGAAAAGGAAGTGAATGGGACTGAACTGACTTCATACCTTGAACTAATGGGTTTCCAGAGTGTGTGACCGCCCTGTAAATGAAAGGGTGTGCCTTGCTTCCCAGATGGGCTCCAGACAACTGGGACCCTGAACTGGACCAGCAGTTACTGATGCCAAACAAACTGACTCTTAGGGCTAAAACTTACCACTTTAAACAGTGACATCCCTGTGGCCACATTAATCTAATATTTACTATATTTTGCTGTGTTCTTCCACTTTGACAAGACATTTATATTTTCACGCTGGCCCAGAGAGAGGTGGCAGAAATAGGTAACTGTGTGTCGGTCACAGGAGAGACAGCAGGTGAACGAGAAAGAACTCACGGCATCTGCTGCGCAAAGTCATGTCTGTCCAAGTGCCGTTGGGGAGACATTTCCTGACTTTGGGGCCCACAATTACTCGGTTCCCCCTGCAGATGTACTCAATCTCATAGTCCACCGGGAGGATCTGCACACTGCGGATCTAGATGGGGAAGGAACAGAGCTCAGCATGGGCTGCGTGTGTGTGTGTGTGCTTCTTCTGGAACAGTCTTTCTGAAGCTACAGCAGCTCATATCACTCACAGAGGATCGCTGCATTTAAGGAATCAGAGCATCTCTCTGCCTTGTTTTTCACTGCCTTAAGTTTACCATTATATATTTTTACTTGCTTAGCAGAAAATAGAACCCCGATAACTGTGTTACACAACCGCATCCACCACACAGAGTGAAATCCGCTATTTAAATGCAGTTCTTTGTACCTGCTCCTGTGTCAGGCCCCTGTATCGGATGCCTCCGTCTCTCGGAGGACGAATTATAGCACAGCCTGGAGAAGAGAGCAGAACACCACAAATTATTCCAAGATTGACAAGTAAGGAAACAAATTTCTGTTCTCATCCACCCACGGCATCCTCTTCCTACAGAGAAGAGTTTCCTGGATCTCACAGGGACAGCTTGTTCATATAATTATTTTTGACTTAAAATTATTCCACAGATTAACTTCAAGTCTATGACAAGAAATACCGGTTTAATATTTTTGTGCTGCAATTCAGGCAAAGCATTGCTGACAACCCCTCTTTATGATGCACCGAACCATTAAGTAACCCCTGCTCACACTGTCTTTGTGTATAAGAGAGCCTGCGCGAATTTCCTTCCAACAGTACCATTATTAAGTTAGCCATCGTGGAATTTTATTTAAAGCGTTTCACACAGCGCTGTGTACTTTGTTACACTTTCCCCTTTACTGAAAGAAGAATCCAATAGTAGGGTCCCTTGTGGGACCAGAATCTGCCACCTTTTGTTAAAGTGCATTTCCTTAGCGAATGGGCTTCCCGATGCCCCGCATTACCATCTCAGACATCTACGCGTTCCACCGGGCCTACCGTGTGTCTCCTATTCATTGGTGGGGTGATTCCAGTTGAAGCTGCCAGCTGAGGGACCGCGGTGGGATATTTTACTACCAGCAGCAGCAACCTCACAAAGATCAGACAGCAAAGGTAAGACTGGCCCGTGAAAGGGATGCTGTATTTGTCTTTACACCGTACTGTAGATCTTTTGCGCTGCACCTCTGAAGAGCAGACAGACATCCCGCAGCACAAGCATAAAGTTAGCCATTGCTTGCAGCTGCAACATCGCACCGCCGGTCGCGTTCTTTTCCGTCATTCTTTCGGAATGCATATGTCACACTTAAAGAGCTCGCAAGTTAAGAAAATGTATGCTTTTCCCTAGGAGCGGCGCTATTTCGGTCTCGGAAATCCTAACAGGTTTTGAGCGCGAGGTGCTGAGAGACGTCGACTGCTGGCCGCGGAGCCATAAGCACGTGTAAAAAGGGCCACGTACGTGCCAATTTACCAGTTTTTTCCGCGCAACCAAACGGATGAGCTGTGGCTTCAGATAAAGGATCCTTGCTCTCAAACACAGTAACTAACCGGCAAGCAAAAATTACCTCCGGCCGTTGAGTTGTGCGCAGCCACGGTGAGAGACGGCAGAATGCAGAGCACCGAAACCAGCGATGACCAAGCCATCCTCTATCTGTCAGAAAAGAACGAGAGAAAAAGACGGCAAGGAATGGTTAATGCAGATCCTTTGAATCGCGTGCGGTACGACGGAGTAACTCCTTAAACAACAGCCAGAAGCGTGTCTCGGCCGCGCGGTGCCTGCCAAGCTCACGGGCAGCGGTTCTTTCACGGATGTTTCGCCAGTTCCTGGGCGTAGCATATGTATGCCTCATTTACCAGTGTTATTTTGGTCTTGCCCCTCATTGTCCATCTCCAAGTGAGAGGCAGCCACTTGTGAACAAGAGTGCCAAGGAGAGACTTGAATTGCGATTTTCTGAGTCCTGCTGAGAGATGAAGGGAACACCTGGCGCGCCATACTGGCCTGTCTTTCAGCGCGGATGCTCTGCGAAAACACTGCACCGCAGTCACCAAGAGCTGCACGGCTCTCCTGCATTCTGACTGAGGGAAGCAACGGTTTTCAGGGCCATGTTAAACCCATTTCTAAACGGCCGAACACAGCCGCTACTTGTTATGAGGAGGACTCAAGCAACAAAGGAATACTAATAGTTTTTTAGCTTGGCAAGTGAAAGAGCAAACGGGGATTATTTTGGCCACCGCAAAAATTCCCTCCCCATATCACCCAAAAAAAATGAAAAAGATACTTTACCATGTTTTACCTACTTGTGTGCCACGATACACCCATTTATACAGTTGGGGTTTTTTGTTGAAGTTTTACAGAGTAAATACCCTGTATGGGACAGTAGGGGTTCAAAGCATAGTCCTTCGAGTACAAGGCAGCAGCTCTAACCAATACGGTACCTGCTGAGAGATTCTTCAGCTTTTTTGGCAGCACATTCATTCATGTTCAGCATCATCCAAAGGATGCTGGACCGCTTTCAGAAATGGGGATTGTGTAGGCCGCTGGAGTGAAGTAAAGCTGGCATGCATGTTTGAGGAACCATCAAGCATCTACTTGAGGAAGCATAGAGT
This sequence comes from Heterotis niloticus, assembly GCA_018136845.1. Taxonomy (NCBI): domain Eukaryota; kingdom Metazoa; phylum Chordata; class Actinopteri; order Osteoglossiformes; family Osteoglossidae; genus Heterotis; species Heterotis niloticus. The sequence goes on from CM030903.1 coordinate 2,523,913, forward strand.
GGCCATGAAGGAAAGTACTGTACTTGGGTAAGACTGCCTCTGACCTCTGACCTCTCTGACTCACAATGTGTTTTAGCTGCTGAGTGGATATTTCTGTTTATTGCACCTTTCTCTGTAAACATCGCACTATGATATAAATCACTAAGATCACACATATTGCCCTCAGACAGTTGATAAAGGGGCAAATGACAGAGACAGTTTTATGGTCCCAAACCTGAATTCCAAAGTATTTCATTTAAAAGATGGGAGAGGCCTGCAGATATCTTCTTTTAGGGGGCCCAGAATTCCTAACTCTGGCCCTGCTTTCCCCTTTCAACAGCCAACCGTAACAAACCTCGTGACCGTGTCCAAATGCTTCATATACTGAACTGCAGCCACACGATCGACTGTCTGTGTTAACCCACGGGTGTACTTAAAAAAGTGGCCACTGAGTCAGAATTATCTCTAACATATTTTTTGCTGTTTAGCGTTTTTTTAGGCCTAAACAACTAATGAAAATAACTAGAACGTGCAACGGAATTATGGAATCTGCTTCTTTTTCCCGATCCTGCCATTCTGACTGCAACTTCCTCCACCTCCAGGCGACCAGACTGCGCCGAACCCTGCTTTCCAGTTCGCGGATTCGGCCTCCTCTTCGGAACGCATCATAAAGGCTTCCGTCATTCCTTTAGTCCATGCCAGCGGCTATTTTTGCACCACGCGGCTCATCAGAACGAGGCACAGAAAAATAGGCGGAAAGACAGGGATTATTTCTGAGACGAAAGATTACCAGCGCGCACGGCTGCGGAAACGGACCCGGCCTGACAGGCGCAACAAGAGATCATTTAATAGCTAATCTTACATAAAGCCAAACGTGAACAGGAAGCCAAAAAAGAGCTCTGCTGTCCTGCAGGTGTTGGGCCGCATCTGTGCAGCACGTTGCCATTGTCTGCGGTCTTTTTACCACAAAGCGGCCGCACAATAAGGGCGTCAGGTTTGTGTCTCGTGGTTTCTATGCTGTTTTGAACAACAGCGAAGCCACCGAAATGGTTTCATTAAAGTTTGTCCCGAAAATACGAGACGCATCTTTCGCTCGGTTTTATGCTGATGTTCTCAGGTGCGCACAACGGTTCTGTTTGCACAGTGTTGCGATGCCCCTGAATCCAGAGTATCAGCCCACCTTTATATCTGTTGTGAATAAAAGCTTATCGTAAGGCAGGGTGATGTTGACGTAGACTCCATACTGGAAGCACGAGGGTTGAAGGAGGGACCCCCCCGGTACAGTTTACAGTGACCGATCCGCCTGAAACTCATCTTTGTGGAGTGCAGCTTCAAGCTGGAACACCTTGAGGAAACCTATACGAACACGAGGTGAGCATGCAAACTCCGCACACACACTGAGCCCAACCCAAACCTTTAGCCTAGGAGTTGTGAGGCAGTGGTGCTGCCTGATGCACCACCATGCCAACCTTTGTCACAGCTATGCATATAAAAGGGAGCGGTGGTGAGAAATTTTTTTTTAAATGTCACATGAGGCCGCTGTGACAATGCGGGGCAGGGACAGAAAGTGCTCTGTGGGTATCTGGCACCACCCATCCAGGAGAAATCGCACCCTCTGACAGCAGTTTGATGGAGGTGGAAACTGATGACAGCCGCTTCTCCCAGCAGCCACTCTACCGCCAGCCTCAAACACTCAAACACTGTCATCCTGGAAGGAGGAAGAAATGCAGCATTATGGACTTGTGCGGGGATGCTGGGGATTAATATGCCGGGCTCAGCCTTGTGGTGGTGTAAATGTAACCAGGCCTTGAGAGGAAATATGGCCCCCGCTGTAATTTAGCTACCATAAGGCTGTTTCCTTTGACTGTGTGCTCCTCATCTCCTGCCTACAACAATGGCTTTGAAAACGTGCTCCCAGATGTTTGTCTAACATCCTCGCGTCGCAGTAGTTCCCGATGCCGCCTTGCCATCGCGGTATCTCTGCTCCTCGCGTCACCGAAGGACCCAAAAAACACGCACTAACCCTAATCTGAAGTCACGGCAGCGTCCTCTTGCGGTTTGATCCCGGCTCACCGGGACCATCAGACCCAAAGCGCGGCTTGCTTAGATATGCGCTCGGATAAGACCGAAACGGAGAAGAGCGTAAACAGAGACACTGAATGTCAGACGTGCATACGAAATGAATACCTTTACAAATATTATCGCCGGTGTTCGGTGGGTATTAATAAAACTAGTTGGTTGTACCTAGATATTAAGGGCAAAAATACGATTAGCTGATATAGCATGAATTATTTCTGTTAAACGCAGACGCCGAACATCTGCTGGCAGTAAGATAGCATAAGATCAATTAATAATTCATAACAAATAAATATAAAAAAGTATAAATATAAAAAGCTCATAGTTGAAAGTTTAACATTTAATCGGAACTTGGCCCCCTGGAATTAAAAATCCGGTGATGCTTTTTTCACTTAGCCATTTATACACCTGGGTCATTTTTTACCGACCAATTCCAGGTAAGTGCCGAAGGGTAGGGGGTGGAATTCTAACTTCCAGAGGCAGCAGCTCTGACCGCTGCTCCCCCGCTGCCCCCAGTATTTGAACACGTCCTCTTGTTTTTTGTTGCATTGTTATACTCCCAGTGTGGTTACCCATTTCAAGAGATCACCTAGCAATTTGGTACAAAAAAGGCTTTTCTGACCGCCAGACGTTTCTGACCACATCCTCCTCTGTCCTTTTCACTTTAGGTTTGGAAAGTGAACATGCTGCATTTGCGAGGATTTACTGTGCTCTCATTTTCGGCTCCTCCTAAAAGCACCGAGGGACCGGTTATGCTCAGTAACGCCCCCATCTGATACCAATAAGTAAATTAGTGTTTGGGGCAGCATTACGAAGCGGCACCTCTACCATCAGCGTAAATGGTGGTGCAGTTCAACACTCGGTACTGCTGGGGTTGGAAGCATCATGGAGGACGGGACACGTGAAAAGGCGGACTTCTGCCTTTGCACATTTGGTTCTCTGCCCTGTGTGTCTCTCTTGTCACACTGAGGACACACACACACACACACACACACACACACACACACTTTACAGGGGGACACATCACATAACAGAAGGCACTCGTGTTCCCAGATAGAAATGAAAGCAGGCAGTGCTGCCTAATTCTGTTGCCAGGCAACTACTCACACTCCCTCCCTCCCTCTCCTTTATCATTTAGTCTGTTTTTAATATTTCCCTTCCTCTGACACCCCCCCACTCTCAGTATGCGAGTTTCAGACCTTTAATTCATTCACAGTGTAAAGAATAGTGTTTTGTCCCCTTAGTCAACCTCGGTTTTCTGTCCCGCTGTTTAAAAACAAATCTGTTAAGTGTTTTAAAACAATTCTGCAGTATAGGATAAAAATATGAAAATGATGCCCGTGCACATGACACAGCACTATTCACAAAAATATATAATGCACGATCGTGCCGGACGATCCGGTGGTTCCAGATCTGAATTTGAATTTATGATATGTTTTTCCGAACTGCTTAAAAACAATTTCATTCAAAATATCTAAAAGAGAGAGAAGGCTGTTGGAAGTGCTGCCATCCTCAGAGAGATCAGACCATCACACAAGTGTGAATGACAGGAAACAAGAAATCATTCGCTCATTTATGGATTAATGTTTTAAACTGTACTGCCATGCCGGTTAGTAGCTATACTAATATGAACACTTAAATAATTATATTTTAATCTTATAAGAGTTTTCACAATAATGTACATGTACATGGTTGTAGTAAAACTGTGTGTCAGACTCGATTTACATGGTGGTTGGTCACATAACACTGAATTACATTCTGGCTAAAGCAGACTTAGATTTGGCTGCTTCTAAGCATTTGTACAGTCCAGCTGCCTGCTTTTACAGTTACATTTTGCTATAAATGATAAAAAGGAGCCACCACGAAAAAGAGCCCTCAACTCAGGCTTGGCTCAGCTGAAGGAAACTGCTGGGAAACCACATGGATCCGAGGGCCATCGGAAATGATCAGCTAATGGAGATGACCGATGGCGGAGGTGATGACAGCGACAGTGATGGTGACGATTATGATCGGAATAATGGATTGACTCTGGAGGACCAGAGGAGCGCGCGGCTCTGGGCCTGCAAGGCCATGTCTCTGGACAGAAGCGAGCTTGCCTTCCACGAGGAGACCATCCACACAGACCGCGCCTGCAGCAGGACCGCTTGCAGGTCTTACCGCAATTTTCCAAAAGTCCTGCTTCTCGATGAGTCCCCGCAACGGCGGTAAAACAACAGCGACCAGCAACACTACGATTCAGATGGGTGGCTTTTTCTTCCTCCAAAAAGGCTTATCAATAACTTACTGTATGTGGCTAGATTGCCGCATTGCCATCCGGGTCTATTTTGACGCTACTGTATATCCGCTGCGGAGGACAAAAAAAAAAACAAAAAAAACAAAAGACCATATTATGATCCTATTGGTTATACAGGCAGTTTTATGTGGCACGGAAGATCAAAGAAGTGTGTGAACAAGTGTGTGCGCAGGAGGGGGAGGAGGCCTCGGCACTTAGCTTTGTTGATGGTGCATAACATTAAGAGAGTAGTGGCAGGCGGCTCGGTACTGCGGCACCGAGCGTTTCTGAAGGACACACAACAGTCACCTATAATTGCCTAATTTTCTTAAGCTGCCATTGAAAGCACGCTTCTCATTAGCTTTGGCATATTATTTTATTCCCCCCATTTTTTCAGCGCCTGTACAGCTAGCGTGAACAATATGGCAGCGCATGCATGGATACGCTAGAACAAAGCGACGCCGGTGCGATTCTTTATTTCTAAGCGCGGTGAAACTTTTGCCGTAACGCACTTCCGGAATGGGATAAATTCGGATATAACTTGGTCGGCGACTGGATCCTGTTCTCCTGCTCCCTTTCCGGTCAACAACATCGTGTTTCGATGACAAGAGCTGTACAGGATTTACTGAAGATGATGCGCATTTGGGTAATTATTCGTGTTGTAGTGGCAACAGACGGAGCTGCGACTGTCCCATAATGCATTGCCGCTGCGGGTTTATAAATAGCTATAGCTAACTGATGCGGGGAGTTAGGGGGGGATTCTTGGATCTCTCGGTGCTCACTGTGTTCGAGAGCTTTGGGGCGGGCATGTTGATGTGCTCTGTTAGTGCCGGTGTTTAAATGGGCAGCAGAGAAACACAGGTCATGTTCCCACAGTCCAGTCTCCTGAATCCTCCTTTTGTAGCACCGCGGACAGCTGGGTCAAAGCAGGTCAACACGGTATTATTGTTCTGTTAGTACGTACAATGTTATTTGGACCTCGCCGGTGGAGATTGATTGTATTAAGCTTTGGACCACCAGCGCTCATTGAGGACTGGTGAATGATATTTGTTTCGGTGATATATCCATGATGCATAGTTTGCATCTCTGGTGTTGCTCCACATGGGTGTGGCTGTGCTGCTGTGAAGTATAAAAATTGAAACATTAATGAGGCTTCGCCGCGTGGTGTGAATTTCAAAACGGCACTGGCCTTGCCTTGGGGTCAGCGAGATGCTGGTTCCTGCATGAGATGCGCCTGGGCATTTCATTCCCTGTATCTTTCACCATCGGCAGGATGGATCGGCAGGGGACCCCCCCCAACCACCAGTTCCCACGAGAAAAGCACATATCTGCACCACTCTTTACAGGGTGATCTTCCAGGAAGGAAGAAAACCCTAGAACCAACATCTAGCACATCATTAGAAGTATTTTAGCTTCAACTTTTTATACACACATTTTTACATCATATTTCAGTGAAGGGGGATTTTTTCGTGTCAAGAAAACCGCTTCATGCAAAACAGGTTTTAGAGAGTCACTGGTCCTGAGCTAAGAAAAAGCCAGCAATCTGACGTCTTACTTGGATAAACACTTCCGAGAGCGGGTACTGACTGGAGCGGAGATTAGGAGGAACTTTATTCGGCCCTTGGGGACTGTGCTGGATCAGAGGAATTAGTGACTTCTTGTCTGACTTACTATGGGAGTCAATTTCGCTTCCACCAAATATTGCTACGAAAACGCAGACACGTAAAGAACATCTTTAAATAGACGCCGCTACCGAGCCACGTTACTGTCGGCAAAATCGACATTTTATTACGCTGCTGTGCTGAACTTCAAAAGCAGAAAGAAAAAGAATTTTGAACAAAAGCATAAAACATGTAAACGGCATCTCCGAATTACAGTAAACAACTTAAACGTAATGATGATTCACAGACCATCAAACATCAAATCTCTGCAAAGCTCATTCATCATATCGACGCTGCTATCTGCAACCTCCTGAAACATCAATAAAAAAGCTCGAAGGTTTCCAAATATGAAAGAATAAACATTTGGTTAAAAAGGCCACATGTTACTTGCATAATTACTGAATATCACTTGCTTGCTAAAAGCTGAGAAGGAGCGCCTTGTGTGCAGTATATTTGCCCATTTAGAGGATGCTTTTCTCTAAAGAGATTCACAACATTACACCATTTACAACGGTTTACCCATTCATCTAGCTGGATAACTTGTACTGGAGCAATTTCAAGGGAAGTGTTTTTCTTCGAAGGTGTAGCAGCAGGATGTGAAATTTGAACCTGCAGCCACTGAGTCCACAGGTAGCTGTTCTACATGCTGCAGTACCTGCTGGCCCTAATAAGGCTGGAAGCAGCATGGCAGTGAAGAACTGAACAAGGACAGACGGGGTGGGTAGAGAGACCAACAGAGAGACACTAAAGGAGGGATCATTAACGCTACAGTAGGCTTTCAGAGACGGTCACACACTGGGAGACATGGACACACACTGAGGTGCCCTGTCGTTCGCTCTGCTTCACATCAAACAGTGGGCAACAGGGCTTGACAGCGGAGCGAGAAGTTGCTGCGAAACGGGTTTGAGTCGCAAGTCGTAAGGCCGTCTGGCCTCGAAGGTACTTCCCGAAGGCTCAAAGGAAGCTGCTTCGGCCATTTAGCATCGCAGACCTCACCCGGTGCACCCGCACCGCTCCGTCCAACTGTAAAGTGACCGGAAAAGTCAAGTTGTTCCTCTGCTTAGCTGATGCTGTTATCCAAACAACCTACAGCGTCTGACCCATTTACCCAGCTGGGTATTTTTACTTCAGCAATGCGGGATAAGTACCTTACTCAAGAGTACTACAGCAGCAGCAGGAGGGAGCAGGCCTTGAACCAGCAACCATCGGGTTGCAGTTCTAGGCTCCCCAAGTTCACCGAATCTGTTAGTCAGATACCGAAGTGATGCAACAACAAACCACTCGCCTGTCTGATTCCATCACAGCAGCGCGGTCACCGTATTAGTTACTAAGTCATTTACGGGCGAAAGGTTCGGACTAAAAGCAGAATATTTCGAATCACTGTAATTCCCATTTTGGTGCCATTTTGTTGTAGCACTGATGGGTATTGTGTCTTTCTTTGTTATTAATACAGTCATAATTCTCATTCTCGCATCTTTTTAGTAGTCATGTCTTTTGCTCTGCCCCCTCCCTCGTGGGAACGATGAGTTCTTGCGTTTTTGTGAAATTATCGGTGCTGTGGTTCCAGCTCCTCAGCCCCTCAGGGTGCGAGACATCTTGATGTGCACTTGCTCTGCTGCTGCACACAACTTGCGGGCGCAGCCTCCCCACACACGTTTCCCTCTCATGTTCTGATACTTTTTTCACCCGTTTTATACGTGCGCTCCACGTTTTCTTTTCATCACAAAATTTACTGACATTTTAATGTCATTTGTGCCTCTTTCGCAGGATCACGCTGATACTCACGGGACTGGGACTAGTTAGCGGCAGGACATTCACCATGGGCCCAGATTTGCTGCAGGTGCTGCATTCACACACGGAAAGGATGCTGACCAGTGAAGAAGGAGGAGAAGAACTCCATTTTACCCTCTTTTAGTGTATTTTTTTGCTCCTTTTTTTGAAGCATCTCCCTGCATATTTTCATGGATGTGTGCAATAGAATTTCAAAGATAAATAAGAAACAACTATTCATGTTATTCTGAAGAGAAGTTTTTCAGTAAAAATTCACTGTTGTTCCACTGTATTTGTATTGTCACCTATGCTATAATCACCCACGCTCCATAAACGCAACCTGAGCGCTAGCCGGAGCATTACTGTACATTAAAATACTTGCGTTCTGTGAACTTAGGCAAGGCAAAATCAAAGTGTCAACTTATTTCTGTCCCAGATCACTTGTTTGTTCTTTGCTGAATAAACACTTCATGATACGGCTCATATTTTCGGGTAAAGGATAAAACCGCTTTGTGCTTATAAACAAACGCTACAGAAATTTGCAAGCAAACAAGCTGCCGGATGACACCGCAAAAACCGCTGGTCTCTCCCAGCACATGGACGATGCGAGACGACAGCCATTTGATCCCCAGTCAAAGTGTGTGGAGTCTGCATGTTCTCCCTGTGTCTGTGTGGGTTTCTTCCTACAGTCCACAGATACATGTTTCAGGCAGACTGCCAACTATAAATTGGCCCAAGCGTATGAACGTGTTACATGGCTCTGATGTGTAAATGAGTGAATTTCTGTCCGTATGTCTCGCGCTGTTAGTCACCTGGGACAAAAATATGTCGAATAAAACTACCTATTATCTGCAAGCTGCTCGGGAGAGAGATGTCTGCTAAATAAATACATAAAAAACGATGGAAGTAAAATACTGTTAACTTCTTAGCGATAACACCAAAATCCTTTACGGTACAAAAAAATAATGCAGTCATTTATCAGTACGATGCGCTTACACCAAAGCAGGGCTACGGTGGCTCAGAGCCCATCGAGAAAGTGCAGGGTATGAGGACACATCCTGGATGGGACACCAGTGTATCCCACGACTATTACACACACTTCCTAGCGTACAAACACGCATCGCCAAGACAAGATAGCATCACCAATTCGGCTGAAATGCACGTGTTGGGACTGTGGGAGGAAACCAGAGCATCTGGAGTAAATACACAAACTCGTAGTTAAGATGTAGGGACACCCACCCCTCCAAACACACACACAGAGCCGCTTTCAAACCCACACCCTAACCCAGAGGTCCAACTCTGGGCAGAGAGGAGAACCCCTGTTTCACCACCCGGGACAGAGCATCTCGCCACATGGGGAACCCGGGCCAGGAAACATTTATGGGAAGTTTATGAGGTGGGGGGAACACTGTTAAAATGCCAAATAAACCGGTGCTGCTCCTCTTCCCATAATTCAGCGTGCGAGAAGCCATGACAACGCGCGGAACGCGAGCCTTCGCAACGCCATCGCTACGGCGGGCGAGCAACTGCGTGGTTCACCCGTGAGGGCAGCGCGCAAGAGCGAAGCGCACGTCGCGCAGAGCCGCTGCAGTGCAGCACCCACAGGCGCGTCTCCCCTGCGGCTCACACACACGCACACACACACACACACACACACACACACACACCTCAAACTGTCGGACAAACTCCTCACACGGGGACACGGCGTCAAAGTTCACTTCGTTTCCTCGTCGCCGAATCGGGCGGGAATCGCGCTCGGTCGAAGCCGGGCGCTGCGGCGCGCTCTCAGGCTCGCCAGCGTTTGAAGTTGGAACTCGGCGCTGGCGCGACCCAAACACACAGTATCACCCCGTTTTTTCCCCTTGCTTGCCTGCTTCTTTTCGCTCGAGTGTGAGCGTCACCCCCGTCTATGTGCACTGACGTTCAAAAACACGTTTAAATGCACGAAACGGCGCGACGGGTCCGAAAACAAGACGGCGCGCACTGAAAAACGCAGGCTGCCTGGACTCGGATGTGCGTGGCATTGGACTCAAACGGAGGCTTTTACGCTTTCCTTACTAGCAGCAATGAGAGGTCGCTGGAGGCGCTCACATCGGTCCACGGTGCCTCTCTCTCTCTCACACACACACACACACACGACAACACCAAACACACTACTATCTTTAAACAAAAACCGTCTCTCTGGCAGCAGCCAAAGCGGTCCGACTCACCCTGAGCTCCTCTGTCCCCGTCCGCCGTGTCGACGCGCGGAAGAAAACCGAGCAAAAATACCCGGAGCGCCGCGAATTTGGGGACAAAATGCGCTCGTGTGCAGCGGTCGGAGCTCAAAACCTCGGTGTCAGGATTTTTGCGGTTACCGTCGCGTCGGCTGACAGGAATGCGAGGCTCGGAGGCTGAGCTACAGAGGCGGCGTGGAGAAACGCGGTAAATAGAGACGTTTCTTCTTGAGCCGCGCGGGGCGAGCCGAGCCGAGCCGCCCGCCCTCCTCCACCAGCATCCCTCCTCCATCCATCCATCTCCCGGCCCTCCTTCCCCCCAGCACGTCACAGCCAGAGACACGCACAGGGGCCGTTCTCTCTCCCCTCACACACAGACACACACACACACACACACACACAGCTCCATCATGAGCTTCCCCACCACTCCTTAACCCTCCCCAGGCTCAGATGCCACCCACCTGGGTGGAAACCCCTTGACCCAGGTGGTGTGCGGCACGCAGGCCTCAGCCATGCCCTGTGCGACCTGGCCCGTTCGTCCCAGGTGAGCGACTTTTCTTCCAGTCCTGCCGTCGCACCCGGCTGTTGGCTTGGCTCCCCGCGCTGTCACCGCAGCCCAGTGTCGCTCCCGTCTCTCTCTCCCTCCTTCCCTCCACCTTCATTTTTCATTCCGGCTCTACAGTTTATTCCAGTGACTCTGCTCTGTATTTATATCGCTGCTAAATAATTAAGGCTGCAGGTCAGAAGATCCTCTTTCCCTCGCCTTCGGTTTTCATCAATCTCATATCGCAGCTCCTTGCTGCCGTTTTTCGTCTTTTCTCCGGGTTTCATTTACGTTTTATTCATTTAGCCACTTTTCTCCGAAGCGATGTACGGTTCAGAGTGAACAACAGTGCATTTCGGCAACATACTGAGATACTGGCAGGACAGTAGTCATTTAGACTAGCAGCACTGTTTTTACTGGTGTCCATTACACTAGGAGCTCAATAAGTTTGTGTGGTGAAAGCCTGCGGAGCAGTAGGAGATCAGGAGAGAAGTGGGTCTGAAAGAGATGTGTATTGAGACCCTTCTTCAATGTCGACAGGGACTCAGCCACTCTGAAGGGCGGAAGCAGTTCATCGCTCCCCACTAGAGCCACAACCGAGGACCTTCTAGCTTTTGCTTTTGCACCCCAGGTGAGCAGGACCACCAGGCAGCCAGACGTGGACTGGGGTGTAGAGAGCGACTGGGCTCTGCGGGGATCATGGCGCAGATCCGCTGATGATCTTCCAGGCCATAACCAGAGTGTTGAACTTGACAGAGGTGACTGCAGGGAGCCAGTAGAGACACTACGAGGGGAGGTCAAACACAAATCCTGCAGCTTCCTTACATTTTATTTCATGATGTCTCCCACATGATCCTCCCCTTTAGGCAGTGAACCCCATCGTCAGCATCACTTCCCCATTTCCGCTTCAGTCATTCAGCACCTTGGTTAGCTCACAAAAGTCTAAAACCCAGCATTCTGGTCATAACGGCACGCCAGCCAGCGCGAACGTTCAGTTCGGACAAATCCGCAAGCTTCCCCGAAACACCCCTGCGGAGCAGCAGCCTCTCACGGTTGCTGGGCTCGCCTGCGTCGGCTCACACAAGCCAGATCATTAACTTAACACTCAACACCAGTTTCTGTCCATCTCCCAGGATTTTCCCAGCTGACCAGCTGGGAGGAGGAGGGTTAAGTATAAAAGTGGCTTAGCAATTAAAATGAATTACTATGAGCTAGCAAATGGATCTGCTAATGCGTTCCTTAGATAACAATTTTTCAGAAGCCGCTTAGAGAATGTGGCCCTTTTATAGAACTGGGTGTTCTGCTACATAAGTACCTCGCTCCAGGGTATTACGGTGCCGGTGTGAGCAGGGGCTGAACCTGCCACCTACGGAGAACAATTCCTTAACCCCGCACAACGTTCGGATGTAATATTTCACATTTGTCGCAGAACAAAGGTTCGGCGGCGGCCAAATGAGGAGCAAAACGCAGCACGGCTTCGGGCAAAAGATTCCCAAAAGTGAAAGGAGCGTGCGGCATCTTGAGAAGCCCCGAAGAGAAAATTCTGGTGTCCCGAGTAAATTTTGCATGGCCGCTCCGCCTCTGTTCCGAACCTGACGCGGAGGACTCATCTCCGCCACGGAGAGAGGAACACAAGAGAACATTTTTTATGATCAGCTTATCGCCGGTGCTCGAGTGCTGAGAATTTGGAGTGAGTCATCGTGTGAAATGATGGCTGGAGTTCCAAGTTTATTACTAGCGACGCAGAGTGACTGACTCAGTCGCCATTCTTAGAGCGCAGAAGGGGACACACTTGCTAAAGCACGCTTGTGGAAATAAGAGTCCCAGTTTAATAAGATTAAATATACACACAATTCTCGCGGTGCTAAAAAGAAAACAGAACTAGGAAAAGTCCCGCGATGTCACCTTCCGAAGCTGCCGAGGCGAAACGGTAATCATACCGAACGAAATTGCCACTGCATAAAAACTGACATTTCCCAAACAACCATTTTGAGGGTCTGACATTCGAATGTGTTTGGAAAAGAGATCGCACCTCTTGCAATATTCATCTCGGCGGAGGTGCCGAGGGTGGGGCCTTCCCCGGCTTCGCAAATACAGCCGAGGTACGAAAGCGCGAGAGCCAACATCCGAGATGAAAGATAGGTTCCTGTGTAACCGCCGTACCGCGCACGCGGTGCACAGCCTTTGCGGCAGCCGCACGGGTTCTCTGGAGTCACTCCCATCGCGGTTGCTTTCTCCGTGATTACAGTGATTTGGTACGATTATGATAACAGCGGAGGAAAGAAGAGCAGAGACGGCGTCTTAAATACGGCCCTTAAAGAATGAACCTACAATCGAAGCTTGCGAGTTACAGCAAAACTCAGCATTCAACGGAACAGAAACGCGAAAGACGCAAACGATAGAGTTTAACTGCTGTTCGCAAGGGCAACTTTGCCAAACACGCCTGCCCGGTTTAATATGTTCACCTGTTGTTACTCTTATTTTTAATGCAGTCACGGGCAGCAACGGCGGAAGGCACATGTTGGAGTCTTTGGTCTGCTGATAGGCATCGAGACTCATTCCTCTTGCCTCTATATTTACGTACGGTAGAATGCTTTATAATACATAGTGCTATAAAACATATAATACTTTGAACTGCAGAACACAGCCAAATGACGCAGAACAGCGGAACCTGTTTAAGCCGCTGCGTTACCAAATGTTTTTTTAAAAACTGCTTCTTTGTTGTTTTCGGTGACATAGATTTGGCAAATGCATGTCTAGAAAACCCATTACTGAGCTTAGCTTTTATAACAAACCCTTTTACAATCCTGTTTTTACTGCGGAGGGGGGTATTTCACATAACCTGCGATTCTGATTCACTTGCAGATCAGAAGCTAAATAGGCAAAGGGAGAAATGTTTTCACGGGACATCTAATGTTTTTTTATTTTAATACGTAATACCATATAAACTTCTGCTTTCAAATGATTTCATGTTCAGGAGCAGGAAGTGGCGATGCACAGACATTGGTGGAACAGGCAAGAAGGAGCCAGAAGGTGGGATGATAAGAAGACTTAGGTGAGAAGGCAATAAAGGAGACAGAAACAATGGAGCAGCTGCGCTTATCCAAACGTTGTACTGTTTAGTGAAAATACATGTGCCTATGAGGAGCTACACGTTTTGGATCTTTGGAAGCCAATCTGGAAAGTTCCAGCTCTCAGTGAAAACCCTCTACAGCATCTCCAGAGGCAGGAAATGGACTAGTCCCATTAAACCACCTCCTAACTTCTAAACAAAGCAAACCCATAAGAGCCCCATCCACACAGCCCTTTAGGATGAGAGCCGCATCCTTCCTTTATTGAGTTCTGGAAATAAATTCAGATAAATACTCTACATTAAATTATTTAGCACACACCCCTCTTCAGGGAGGCTTAAATAAGTTACATTTTTTGTGTTGTTCTTCTTTACAACTGGATAAAAACAAAAGTATAACAGTCAAGGGCAGGGCAGCTGCGGGGTTCTTCGCCAGCTGTGGACCCACAACCTGTTATTCCCTGCAACTTGAGAGCATTACAGAAAACATGCTGACATTTGAGGAGGAACTCTTATATATCTGTGTTTTCGTGTCCTTTTGAAGTAAATGCAGTTTCACCCCTGACTTGTAAATTCCCACAGCTGCCAACACCTCCCAGAGAACTGCGTTACCTCTTTACACTCTAAAAACTAAACATCCACTAAAAAAAACATTAGCGGAAAAAAAACTTCTCAAATCTCACATTGTAGCTCCTCTGAACACCAGGGATTATAGACAGCCAATAAAAATTATATACAGGCGAGAGCCAAATGCAGCTTTCAAAAGTGTCATCCGACAAAAATGGAACTGTCACACTGAAAGTGTATCTTTGCTGCTTTTGTTGCTTCTGTGGAGGTTGGTTTTGTCATTTCTGTTAAAATCAGAATCTACTTTTGTTTATTATATCAAGGAAGAAACATGCCCACTTTCTGGCTGTGCAGTATTACTGCTTCAGTTACACTTTAAAAAAGATTAATGGTTTATTTTTAATTTTTGGTACTGAATGTAGCACACCATACATTAAAATTTTTTGTTAATCCACGTACTCAAGTCGACTGAGCTGACGTTTTTAGGAGAGCTATAATATCCCACGGTGTTTAAATTCATTGAGATGATAATCTTCCCCGCCAGCTGCTGCAAAGTCATCTTCGGCGCTGCTGCGCTTCCTCAACAGCGCAACCTTAGAGACAAGATCCAAATCGAAAAATACTCTGAAGTTTGCTTTACAAACTGAGGGGTTTCTATCGTGCGCGGGGAGCCGATCGGTTATAGTGTCAGTCAACGTGCAGCTGCCGATATTATGTATCTTCTGCAAGAAACCAAGTTCCTCCCTATACCTTCTTTGTCTGTTCCTTATTTCCATCTGTTGTGGCCATCATCAGATTCCTAACAAACTTTTGCTCTATTTTCTGTCTCCACGGACCTCCCGTCACAAACTAGCACTGCGATGGTGCTGCTTGATAAAACTCTCCTGTCTTTCTTTGCCTGCTGTGTGGGTTGTCCTCGCATCCCGGCTTCCTGCTCCCTCCTCATCCTGCACCGTACTCTCTCTCTCCCCCTCCTCTCCTGACAAACTGACCCCGTCGCTCAAGAAATCCCCAAGGTGCTCCACCGAATCGCATTTTTCCAGGTCGGAGGCGATGGTCTGCAGACTGAAGACGGAGAGGGAGTCGGAGCTGGTTTTTTCGGCCTCGGCTCGCTCTTTCTCACCCCAGTCGGACTCTCTGTGCCTTTCGACCCACGCCCTGGTCTTCTCTGCATTGCTGTTTCCATTGGCCCACGTGTTCTCGAGCGCCCCTGCCCCACAGGCCCCGCCTTCATTGCCGGCCCAGAGGTCTGACTCCGCGCCGACTGGAGGGCTCCGCCCGCTGCACGCACTGGTTTCACCTGCTGCGGCCCTGTTCCTTCCCCGCTGAGCATGGATCTGCTCGCTGATCTGCTCCAGGTTACGCAGGGCCACAGAGTAGCAGGTCTTCACCTTGGACACTTGCTCCTCCAAATGCAACACCTTCGATTTGTGATCCTGCGTTAATAAATATATGGAGAAACAGAAAGTTAACTTTCCTCACCTAACAAGGGATTTATTATAAGGCTTCCTTTGTGTGGATTCCAAAAAACAGGGGAAAGGGCTACAATACATGTGCACAATAACCTATTTTTATGCAAATTCAATGAAATTCTATGCACAAGTAAAGGGATTTTAATTTGCAATTACAGGAATGAAGCGCACCTGACTCATTAGGCTGAATTCAACACCATCTGCTGACTAGTTTTTTTTTGGATACTGGCAATTTTTATGTTTATGACAACGTTTTGCAGAGACACCATGAACTTATTTAACATTTTTATGTTTAGGGCATGTCATTATCAAGGCTGTACTGTATCCAGCTAAGACTTGGTTAGGTGAGAAACTTATAATTTGGTCATTTATTTAAAAAAAAAAAAAAAAAAAAAAAAAAACTTAAGTTGAGACAAGACTGAGTGTCAGATCTCACTTTCCCACCTCCAGGATGTGGTTCAACTGGGCCTTGAGCTCGAAGTAGGGCTTGGACTTGATAATGACCCTCTTGAGGGCCTTCTGGAGGGTCTGCACACGTGCCTCCGCCTCCTGGCACAGTTGTGTGACACGCTGGTGCTCCCGCTCGCTGCGCAGGCGCTCCTCCTCTGCTTCATTCACCTAGCAATGATGGAGTGCCCACGTGAGTGTCCCCCCACCCAACCCTCGGGGACAACCAAAATGGACCCTGCTGGTGCACTGTTACCCGAACCTCAAGCAAGAACTGCTTCAAATTACTTCTTTGCTGTCACTGGTAGCAATTCCATGCGCACACATCCCATCAGGGTCTCGCTGTGTCTTATGGTGCTTACTCGTACTGCAGCATATTTAGGGCACTGATGTCAAAAGGCCCAAAGACACTAAAGACATTGTATTTCCCCAGACAGCAGAAGACGGGCCCCTCCTTTCTTTCATTCAAAGCGCTCATTCAAAAGGGATACCAAAAAGTTCAAGGAAGCTGCAAAAATGTTGAAAATCAGTAAACTCTCACCTTGGAGGTGGCATGGTTGAGCATCTCTTGCCATGTGGGATCCAGCGTGTTCTTGTCTGCCAGGAGCCCCTGCTCTGCCACGTAAACCATCTCCCTGGCTGCCGTGTGCATGGAAACCGCCCTCTCGTACCGCAGAGCCGCCTTCTGGGTCTCCTGCTGGGCCTGCATGAGGAGCAGCCAATCACACTGTTCGTTGTGGGGTTCAGCCAATCATAAGCTGGTTTGGGGGGCCACAGCCAATGACACCCTGCACTAAACACAGCAAAGGGTTCAGTTCAGAGGGGATGCAGCCAATCACACTGCTCTCTTGACTACCCGTGCTATTCATTGACAAAGAACAAGTGTTTGGCCCAGAGAAATTTGAAGGATGGCCAATGACTAGAGCCTTAAAGCATCATTTTGGTTGTGTGTAGTATGTTGTTTTAAATAATGCTTTCAGAGCTTAAAGGAAGTGTTCCAAAATGTGTCCAAATGTACAAATAAATTATGCATTATTCTATACATGAGTGCTGCTCTTCATTATTCCAAATGCAGAAAACAAATAACTGATGACTACTAAGAGATTTTAATGACATTATTTTAGAACTTCATAATTCCATACACTTAATTTATGACAGAAAAGAAACTATTGGCAATTATTATTATCAACGTTAATAATCATGTTTGATGTTTGTTTTATAGTGTTTTTTGTTTTTGAGGCTGATCTCGGGCATAAAAAAATAATGGAAAACAGTACTTCAATGAAAAGTGAACAGGCAGCTGCACACAGTTGCCGCACAAAAACAGCACCATGGCCAGCGCAATGTTTGTGTTTGATGTGCTCTTTGGGAAAGGTTCTGTGTTTGAAAACAACACGGGGAGCATTTGTACCTCTTTGGCCATTCGACGAGCCTCATAGTAAGGCCTTGCTTTCTCGATGCAGCCCCCAAGCTGGGACCCCTGGGCGTTCAGCTTCCTCGCCGAGTCCGTGAGGATCCGCCTGTAGGCCGATCTCGCATCCTGTCAAAGAGACAAAGACGACTCAGCAAACAGCGTTATTACGAGGGCAGAACCAGTCAAGTCATTTATGAGTCTTCATCTAACAAAGAACTCCCTGGTCTCCCATTATCATCCAGATCATCTTCACTGGAACCATTAAAAATTCTAATTAATCCCCTAAGAATGACTGGTATACAAATCATACGAGGAAAAACACTCAAAGCTGTATAGCACAAGTAACCTGGTTGGGACTACCCTAATGAAGTAAACGTGAAAAGAGGATAACAGGTTTTATAAAAAAAATTTTACACAATGTAATACCTTTTAATTGTGTCCGTGTTTGATATATGACTGGTTTGCAAACGGTTTGCTTAAGGGAGCGTATTTTCTATACCTGAATACAATAATCCCTGGATTAGCGCACTAGATGTGCTGTTGAAAAATGAAGCTTAATGAAACAGCACTATAAGGCCATTAACACAGTACATTCCAAAAATGGAGCATGAAAACCATGCATGCGTAAAATAATATAGAATAGATTAATATACTTTGAAATAGAGTAAAATATAACTTTAATAATAGTGAATAAACACAGAGAACGATACGCTTTTATAAATACAGTAAAATCCTGCGATAAGACAAATTCTGACAAGTGGCTTCCAGCCTCCTGTTCTCTTTCTAATCACCAACATCTTTTTCAGATGATGAAGAATGATGAGGATTTACTAAAGATCACTTACAATTACATTTGGTTTAAAAGTTTCAGCAGTACTAGTACTTTAGGTGTAGTTGAGGACTAAGGCTCTCCCATAATGCACTGTTGCTGCATGTTTATGTCCATAGTTGTGTTTAACTGTTGTAAACTGTTAGGGGGATTGTTGACCCTCTCTGTCTTCACTGTGCTTGAGAGCTTGGGGACAGGTGTGAGCGGTAAAGTTTAAACATGCCACAGAGAAATACTGGTTGACTCTGCACAGTCCAGTTTCCAGAGTCCTCTTTTAATAACACCGCTAAGTGGACATTTGAAGTGGGTTGTTACAGTATTATTGTTTTACATATTATTTGTTGCATGCACTTTTTTTTTTTTTCTTTTCACACAGTAACTGGAAAACAGCCTGAAAAATATTGTTCTTTGTCACAATAAAGCAACCCCACATTTTATGCAGCCAAATTTTTTTGGACCCCACTTACTGTGTTCTGGAGAGCTTTCACTGTATAAAATCCAAGACTTTCAAAAGCATAGAAAATTATTATGATGAATTACTCACAGAACTGGAATAAAACGGCCGAATATAATTGGTGGCGCTAATCTAGGTATTACTGTTAGGCCCACCTACCAACTAGACCGATCCAAGGCAAAGGAGGACTGGACAGGCCCAGAAATGTAGGTTTGCAGCAGAGCTGATGGCCCAGAAAAGACCACATAAAAGCAAACAGATGAGTAAAGCATTGGCAAGCCTGGCCAAGCACAGCAGCAGCTAACAACAGACTCTGATAATATAGTACTGAAAAATAAACAAGTTATCGTGCCCAAAGTCTGTGCAAATGTCACTCTGTCATAAATGCGAACACTGACATGACGGGGTGGTGTGACTCACGTCCAGCTGTAGCTCAAGCCTGTTAATTTCCTCGCTGGCTTCGTTCAGATGTTCCAGTTCCTCCTGAAGAGATGAAAAATGAGGATGGGTATACGGACCGATTTCCGATAATGGCAAGATAAATCGGCTCAACAGCAGAATTGTCCTGAAAAACCGATTCAATGAATTAACTCAGAAAAACAAGTTTTAACAGCCAGTTAGCAAAAACATGACCAGGACTAAACTGATTAATGAGCCAAAGCTTTATGTTCCCTTTCACTGCTATTGCGATCAGGCCAGAAGAAAACACGTCACCCCCGGACCTATACTTCTCAACATTTTCTCATTTATATCCTAAAATCACCAGTTTTCCTTCACTTTTCCCCCCTCACCCAAAGTATGAACCGGCTTTATAGCCCCCTGTTTTAATAGAGATTATTCTCTAAGGTCATGGTCAAATAATGTGATTTCCAGCCAGGGCCTTTTGCTGAGACCGCACTGTTCACTCTGACCAAGCAGCTCGGTTCTGCCAGGAAAAGCATCTCCTCCTCAGCAGCTCCTAATAGAGTTGAGCAAAGTGGATGATACCTCAGGCACTGCTCTAGGTGTCAGTTTACTTCTTTCAAGCCTCTTGGAAAGATTTGGTCTCTGCTTTCCACCCATTACAGATGTGGAAACCTTAACACTGTACATTCTTTCATCAGGTAAAATCCAATACAGCTTTTGTGAACGGAACTACGAAAAAATGTTTTTCTGCGTTCATGTATCTGCAAGCAGAAGGAGAAGCCCTAATGCAGTGCCCTGGAGAAAAGTTCCCATCTGACATTGTTTGAGAAATTATCCAGATGAAAAAATATATTAAGCTACAGTTCATCGCAGAGCAGTTACACATACACGCCTTCAGTGACACATACAAACCCATTCATGTAAATAAGAGTTTCCAATGCACCAGAAACAGGTCTTTCGACTGCGGGGGGGAATCAGAGCACCCGGAAGAAATCCACGCAAACGCAGGGTGTTTACCTGTGCAAATACCACAGAGTCTGAACCACATCTGAACCCCCCACAGGCCAACAGCTATCAGACATCAGTGCCTCCACCTGCACCACTGTACTGCCCCAAAACAATACAGCTGGACAGTAATATTCAGCCATTATCAATAACTGGTTGTCCTATACAGGGTTGTGGTGGTGAACAGCTTATCCCGGAATCATGGGGCACCAGGCACGGTACATCCTGGCTGGAGTAATAACAAACAGGTCCAGCCTTAGCAACGGTGGGGCCTCCTGCATTTAAGATTGTTTCAAATTAGCCATAGACAATACAGTCTTGCCCCCTTATCTTACCAAACCTGCATCTGCCACATGCATGCTAACAGATCACCTGTTGTGCCATTTACCCCGAAAGGCTGCTCATCTCACCTCTCGCCCTCGCCGCATGTGGAATGTGTCACCGCCTATGCGTTATGTGGGCGACATAACATGGTAAGACCGCATGTATTATTACACAGCATTAAAAGCAAAAGTGTCTACAGCATACTCGGTAGTTTGTATGTAAGAGAACACATAATAAAGCATGTATTCTTAAGGAATTTTTCTTGCTTTCTGTTCTTGCAGCCAGTGTGAGCAGTGACCCAAAAGCGACCTTAACTGGCATTATTCTTGTTCCCAGATGGCAACACGGTCATCATGCTTGTTGTGTTCACATAACTACAGTTTCGGCTCTCTGCCCCACTCCCCCACCTCCATTCTCTGCAGGAAGGTGTTCTGCTTTTCAAAGCTGGAAGGGGCAACCCTGGTGCGTCACCTCCTGTGGGGCTGAACAGGTTCCACTGGCCTAAGGCCTCCTGTGATGATAAAATGTAATTTCACACTTTGTAGCTTTCCTGTCCTTCGCACAGAAGTCTAGAATGTCCATCAGAACGTCCGCCTACTCCATCTGAATGTCAGACGATGATGGACGGCCTGCTGAAACCAACGTCGCCCTGCGTCACTTTGCCAAGAAACTCGGTGGCACTACACGCAGCGCTTCCCCCGCTCTGTCACAGGCCTGACTCACTTTGTTTACCACATCATCGCGGTACGCAGCCACCGTCGTGGCAGAGCCCCTCCGTCCGCCCTCACGCTGTCATAACAGAACAATACAGGGCGTAAAACATACACCGTTCATATACATGTAACAGATAAGAGGAACTAAGCGGAGTTGGGCCAGCAGGGATCTAACGGTTAGCGCGACTGCCGCTCAACTCGTTGGTTGTAGGTTCGAATCCCACCTCCTGCTGTAGCAACGCTGACAGGCAAGGTAGCTACTTGAAGCGGAGCATAACCGTACATTTAGTCTGGGTTACCTCAAATAAAAGTAGGCTGTTTGTGTCAGGTAGTATCAAGGCCAAGCTGCGATGCTCTGATCCCACATTCATGGCATAGTCATAAAAATGACGGCAGCTTAGCAAAGGGCGGCGCCACGGACTGCCAAGTACGAGACACCAAGGGCAACCGCAGCTTCGCAACACCTTCATATACGTTATTAATACCACAGAGTTGAATAAATACGTTCAATATTTCGGATCGTGTGTCTGTGCAGCTTGTCCTGTGTTTGTTCTCGAACTTTCCCGGCACAGGTAACCCGGTGTGGAGGCAAACAGGCAGGACGTTTACTTGGATCCTGGGGTCTAGTTCTTCTTCGCAGGTGTTCTGCAGCTCCTGCATCTCCCTGTCTGTGCGTTCGCCACCGCCAGAACCTCCATTATGTCCAGCATCTCCGGCATCGTCTGCTCCTTCAGCGGCCCCGTCCCGCGGCTCCCCGTCGGGCATCTCCCCGCGCCACCCCGAGCCGGCGGGACTCCCGCGGACGCCCGGCGGCTCCATCGCGCTGCGGGGAACGGAGCTGCGCCGAAGCCTGCGCCCTCTGGCAGGAAGAGCGAGAAAACCTCGACTAGGCACCACGTTCTGAAACTCTGCCGCCCATCTTCCGGTTAGCCGCTGGCCGCCGTTGGCGCCGAATTCCGCCGGTGCGCAAAGCCGATTAGAGATGACTTATTGTACGGCATGTCAGTCATGTGAAGTCTTTCCTTTTTCCGCCCGTTTCCTCGGCAACCGCTCCCATGGCCAGCATCTCTCCCGCCCTCCAGCTGCCAAAATGCCCGAAACGCACATTTACATCATTATCATCATCATCATCATCATCACCATCACATGCAAGTAAATACGAAACGCGCGTTTTTCTCAGCCATGGCTCTTCCCTTCTCGGCTTCCGTACGCGCGTGGCGTGCAGCGTCCGTTCGTTTATCTTCATAAACAATTAAGTAAAACATAAATTATAATATTATAATAATCATAAAACTCATATTCACTCTCCGCGCAGCTTCAAAATGACCCGTTTTCAGCCAGTATTTACTTTAATAAATATTTACTGCCATCTTCCTCTGGCCGACTGACCCTTTACTCTCTGGATATAAGATTTATAAACTAGGAATGAAAAGCAAGAACGCTTTTGCTATAATTATTTTTCTGCCATTTAACTTTTATTAGTAATTTTCCTGATGCTCTAAGACTCTTCATTATAATTCAATAACAACGTTCCCCAAAAATAATTTCACCGATTTCATTAGGTTTAAGGCAATTTATCATTAGAATCCAATTTTTCATTGAAATTTAACAAAAAAAAAATATTTAAATAGACGTTTAAGGTTAAATTCATTTTAAATATGGGATAAAATGCCACCCTGCCACCTTTATATTTTAATACGTATAATCATGTTACAAGAGAGCGCTGTAGTGAAATAAGTGCTGTTAAATAAGTGTATGCAAATAATAATGTGAGGGGACAACTGTGGTGACTTTTAACTCTGGTTTTAAAATATTTTGTATTGTTTTTCTCTATTTTGTGATTACAAGTTGGGTGTAGCTGGATAGACTGTAGCTGTGCATCTGTTTCATCCTGCATATCAATAGATATCCATCATTTTGGATATGATGGTTAAAAAATATTTATTATTACTAATCCACGTTTCATACGGATATCTTGTTCTTTTTAAGAGTACTAAAAAGTGCAAGCAGTATTGTAACTGAAATAAAGATAAAATTGTGCAGATAAAGAGGAACAGAAATGCCAGAGCACTAGTACAGATAGAGGAATATACAGATTTCATATGTGGACATTAATAATGTCACAGCAGTAGCTCATCTGTCATTTCTGACTGTCAGGCTGCACCAGATAAAATCTGGTAAATTAGTGAATGATTAAATAATAACCCACATTTTTCATTAAATACCTACAAAATAATTTTAAGAATGAAAACTGTAGTTACTGACTAGCAGAACAGATTTGGATGATAGCGAGCCATGATAGGCAAAGTCAACAGACTTGCATCTGAACGTCATGTTATTAGCAGTGACCATGGAAATATAATAAACAGTTGTATAATTTATCTTCTCTGCTGATTCTCTGTTTTAAAACCCAGGATCCTAAAGGAACTTGGACCCCCAGAGGTGTATTTTTCTCCATTGCTTCTTGGTTAGGAGTTTTTTTTTTCTCCTTCTCCTCAGTTGCCAGCTGTCTGTTCAGCTTGTTTACATAGTTAGCGTAGTTCGAAGGAGTTAAAAGAGTTTATTTGTCACGTACATGGTTACTGAGTATACCATGTAGTAAAATGTGCCCAGATTCAGGATAGGAGACTGTGCATAAAAATTTACAATGAGTAAAACAAACAACCAACCAAACACCAAGAAGAAAAGAAAAACAGCAAAGAAACAAGTTTTTGTTATTAACTATTTATATTCTTAGCTTACTTTATATCTATAGGCTTACATGCGCTCAGTGTCACTGGGTAACTCCACTGAATTGAACTGATTTGGACTGAATACTGTTTATTAGTAGCTGAACTGAATATGGCAGACAGAGCTGTTACTGCCTGTCCACCTAGACCAGGAGACAAAAATAAAAGAGAAATGTTTGTCAAATTGCTCAGATTGCAGAGTTTTTTTGTAACAGAGTTGCAACAGAGTAGATCTACAGTCAGCTGGTAGAAGAAAGAGTGCAGAGATGATAACTAAAGGCCGTGAGTGACTGATGTGCTCTGACAGGGGGGGGTCTTGCGACAGTCCAGCATCCCCTGCTGCCCGCCTCCTGCGGTGACAGATTCCCGTCACAAATCTTCCCCAATGCAATACACAACCGCCTTGGACAGCCCATCTGAACGCTGCTGTGCACCATTTTGTCTGCCGGGATGAGGCTGCTCCGCTGCTTCCCTTCGCTGGGGACGTGGCCTCCCTGGGTGCTCCGGCTGAAATGATGTACGATTTCTGGTGGTCCCAGCCGCCAGTCCCTCAGCCCCACGGAGCATTTCTGGCTCTGGCTGGAGACACCAGCTGGTCTTTGTCAAACACACCTGAATCCTCCGTGTAAAACTGAGCCAGTACTGTACCTCCCCTGATGTGACACAGTAAAGATTACCCTGCTGTTTACATGAGTAGGTAATAGTGTGCGCTCACTGGATTACTATCCAAACCAAGCACTGCAAGTTGTTTTAGGGAACGTGACAGCTAAACCAATTGATGATAATAAACATTATACATAAACACATCCCTCAGACGTGAACCTACATTTACATTTTCTGAGCCCTTTTATGGCTCTGTTTCTTTTGGCTTCCTGCTATGTAGGGCTGAATGCAGCTTAGTGAAGACAGACTCACTACCGCCACCTGCTGTTTGGTTTACTGCACAAGTGGGACTGCAGTACAAAACAGTACAGTAAAGCACAGTACAACACAGTGAGGAACTTAAACCACGGTACAGCCCAGCAGCAACCAACTTTGTGTTGCTCTAATGGAGGTTTAAACAATAAATGGGAGTAGACGTGTTATATAGTTTGTATAATTTGTTACATATAAGCTATTTTATGTTAAAAAAAAAGATTGTAGTGGCAATTTGTGTTGTTACTGTCATGACTGTAGGACACAGCAGTGTCTTGTTTGCGGTTCCCTCTCTGTGTGTCATTATCTCTTTTCTGCTTTGCTTGTTCTTCCCACTGCGTTGAGAATTTTACTAAGCCCAATAATTTACATGTTGAACTAATATCCGGTATAAAGGACACATTTATGTGACCCTGGCTCATGGCTACGCATCATTTGTTTACCACACAAGTGTCTGGCTTGACCACTGACAGTGAATACACACATGTGGTTTGTGGGCATCTTTGTCTTGATGTGTTCAACACATAGGAGGCATTTGGTACTCATTCATCTATTCAGTATCCACATTCACGGTCTCAAACACTGTAGATGTGTAAAGAACTGATATTTTGATATGTTATGCAACATAAGACATTAATCCAACTCCCAGCAAGTTATTTTTATCAATGAAAAGTACTGATTTCACCTTCCCTTTTGTCCTTCTCATACCTTTTATCCAAAATAAATGGAAGCTCAGGGCTCAAAGTGAAAGCGAGTGGGCAAACATGTCAACGGATCGAAATATTCAGAGAAAACAAAGCAAAAATGACTAAATGAAACAGCTTCATTCATGTAATTTTGTCCCACTGTCACCTATTATTTTGACCAGCAGGTGGTATAGCGGTTGAGCCTGCAACCTTGAACTCCCAAGGACTCACGAATCCTGTTCCCAAAAACAAGGTGCTTACCCTGAACTGCTCAGATAAGTACAGGAGTAAATATTTATAAATTTTAGTACACAACTACTGTAAATGGCTTTGGAGGAAGATGTCAGCTAAATGAATAATAATTTTTCAAAAATCACCCTGCATTACACTTTAGTCTAAGTATCGAGTCTTAATCCACTTGTATTCTGACATAATTCTGTGCTGTAACAGACACTTCCAACAGGGGCATCAAGAATTAAATTTAGTCATTTTTACACTCTGTGTGCATTTATTTTTTGCATATTTTAGGAAAATAGTTGTCAGCATTTACACGCAATAACGCCAACACTTGTGCTTTAACTAAACAGTATGAACACATTATCATACAACCATCTCACGCTCAATAAAACCAATATCACAAAAATGTTTTCGTCTACTCGTCCGTCATTACATTTGTTCACTTAAATCCACAGATTTCTGAGTCGCTTTACAGAACAGCGCTTGCTAAGTGAAAAAATGTAAACAATGTAAATCCCATGGTTAGTGAGAAAGACAGCCAATAGGTTCTATTTGAGGGAAACTTCTGGAACTGCAGAGGCACCTGTAAGACAGGAATTTGGCCCACAATGCAGGTACAGACATTGTTTACAACCCAGTGCAGGAATTTAAACTCTCAGCCAAATATATGCCGCACATTTGTGTTTCCTCAATCATAACTCTACGCTTTGTGGCATATCCTTCCTTAACAGCGCTTCTTCACACTCGTGATATGTGCAGGACAAAAGAAATGTGTGATGTGGACACCAACAACTCTGCACTTTAACCTACTAGGCACAACTCCCTGGCATCTTTCATACGCCAAGAACTTGAACTTATTTAAACCATAAACAAAGCAAAATACCAAAAATCCAAAAAAGGTTCTACTGGATTTATATTGTGAAATTTATTATGTCCGGACCCCACGCCTTCTCAAAACAGTAATTCTGAGGTTGGAAAGTGAAATAAGCAAAGTTAAAATGTTTGTAGTGGTCTAAAAATAAAAAAAATAAAAAAAACTGGAAAAAATTAAGTTTACTTTCATTTAAACAATACCCTACCTGAAAATTCTTTTAAAAATCTTTGAATGTAAAAAACACTCAACATGCCAACACTGTCTCAGATTATGCACCTGTAATAATGCAGCATGTAAACTTCTGAAATGGCACAATGTTAATGAAATATTAAGCATATTTTTACTTTTTGAGTCTCACATTTTCCATGAATTTTGTTATTGGCACTGCAGTTCACATACCTACCCCAGATTCAGACCCCAAAATTATTATTTTGGGACAGTGTTGGTCCTACCCCCCCACACACACACACACACACACACACTTTAACCACATTTATATCATGAGTGACCCCATCATACTCCAGATGGCTTATTTCCCAGTAAAGCTGTGTCTGCAGAACGATAAACATTTAAATGCTAAACAGTGCATTTTATTGATATTTGCTCTCAGCTGGAAATACCCCCCATGATGACGGTGACATCACCAAGGCCACGTGTCTTATCGAGCTCCAGCCGAAAACCGTAAACACGTATCAAAAAACAAACAAAAAGTGGCACAGGCAGTGATTTTGCTTAAATGCGACTTTCGCACCGAGCAGAAGAATCTCAGAAGTAACACGGCTATAGTTTACATACAGTATGGCTACTTCCTTGAAATGTGCAAAGAAATGCATTTAAATGTGGCACAACATGATCATTTTACCCAAGAACTGCATTCCCTCCCAACCCTATACGGCGTTTCCCCCTTCTACGTGGAGAACTTTTTCCAAAAGTGGGTTTTCCTCTGGGGCGAACCTGCTGGGACCCTAGAACGTAACCTGAAGAGGTGTTTCATACGGTAAAGGGGAAAACCCTGTCGATGCACCTTGGGGTTTTTCGCGCGGACATCAGACGGACACTCCTGAACCGGGTTCTGGCGCGGGTCTCGACCCGAAGGTGCTTAATACGTTTAGAGATGAGAAAGGCCTACGGGGAGCTCCAGCACGTCCTCACATCAACATGCAGATGCCTGTGTCACTGCAACCGTCCGTCCATCCATCCTTCAGCGTTTCAGCATCAGCCTCTTTCCGGGCCAGCAGGAGGACAGCTTTTCCCTGTGACAGAGGCAGACGCACTTTGTCACCTCTGGGACAAAACATCAATTTACCATAATATTTAAATCTCAATTTATACATTTTTAATTTTAAAAAAGCTACTGTACAATCCTGAAACTTTAAACACCAACATACATCCAAGTTCATCTGTGAAAAAAATGTCCAAAAGCTCTGCCAAAAATAAAAACCAACTGCTGAAATATTAAGGCAATAAGTTACGAAAAAGGTAGCAACTTACTAAACAACATTTTAGCGACAAAAACCAAAATCTGTAAATAAATCGTGTTTTTTCTACTTTCTCATCCTCATTTAAACATGGATTGAACGTAAACGTACATATTTAAACATTTAAATGTCTTTTTTTGCCCATATGTACCGAAGCTTCGGAACTGTTGCGTTTACAAAAAATACCTTAAGCTTAGTTATTAGGACTAAGTTTGTTAAAAATTTACACATTACAGCCATTAGACGCTGTGCCCAGAAAATATTGCAGGCAAAAATGTTCAAAAACTTCACCACCACGACCACCACAGCCGGCCGCCACTCACCGTCTCACTGCCGCCGGGCGGCTCCCCAGTGTGCGCCGCAGCTCCGGAGCCTCCGCAGGCCGCCCGAGTTCCGCAGCGCTCGGCGCAGGACGTCGGACAGCACGGAGCCCAGAGACCTGCAGCGGTCCCTTAGGGCGACCCAGCCGTTCCAGCGAACCCCCGCCTCGGCGTCGCAGTTTAAGCTCCGGGCGATGCGCACCGACACTGAGAGACTCGTCGGCCGGGCGGCCCCGTCCAGACGCTTGGAAAGCTGCGGGTCTGTGCCGGAACATGGAGCGCGTCCGCCTTCCCCTCCGTGACGGCTCCGAAAACCCGGCAGCAGAGACGACTTCTCTGGCAGCTCGGTGTCGCCCGTGCTGCGTTTGACCCGAACGGAAAAGTCGCTCCACTCCTCGACTCGCTCTTGGAGAAACGCGCTCCAGCGATGGAAGGTCCAAAGCTGCTCGCCGCCCCGGTCCGCGCCCGCCGCGGGGGGCCCGACTTCGGCCACAGCGCCGCACTTGAGGCCGAGGCTGTAGCCGCTGCCCGCAGGAGGCCTCTTGGCGTTGGCCTGCTTCCGCGCCAACAGGTTCCCTCGGCAGCGCAGCACCGCCGTCAGGGCCGAAGCCGAAGGCGCAGATGCCATCGCGAAACCGGGGGCTTTCGCAGCGGAAAAGGAATGGAAAAGCAACCCGCCTTCGCTGCACGGGAAACGGCACTTTGTGGAGCTAAATGGCAGCGATGCGCTCATGGAGAGAAGCGCGGAGAGCGGGGTCACAGGAGCGGGACATGGGCGAGCGGAGTTGGCCGTCGGTCAAACCGTGTGGGGGCCCGGAGCGCTTAAATAAAACACGAGTGGGGAGAGAGAGAGAGAGAGAGAGAGACCGGCCGACTCCTTATTTCACTCTGTTGGCTCATACGACCTCCTGCTGCCCCCTAAATGGACCTCGATGCCCTTCAAGCACAGCGGAACTGCATGAAATGTACTGAGCGCTTGCATCAGTCACACAGCTTGCTTTTTTGCGAGTTTCCAAGCTGGGATTAATAAAATCTATCTATCTATCAAAACTAGACATACTAAAAAGTCGCAAGAGCAAGCAAGCTGGTACACGACCAGATTATGTACTTTTTATTTTAAAAAAGAAGGAAATTGGTGTGTTATGTATTTTCATTGGTTTTTGTTTGTATGAGGTTTGTTGTATTTTTGTGTTTCAAATTATTGTGGCAATTTTCTTTTTTCTCTCATCTACTACTTGCCATTTGAATATGATCACTTCCGATTTTGTAATATCTACTTTGATATAATAAAGATGTTTAAAACACATCTGTCTATCTAGGTTGAAGTGGGGAAAAATGTGTTGACTCTTCTTACTGACATGTTGGCCCTGTATCAGTCAGTACTTAACTGAAGTTCACTGAAAATAACTTTTAATTGTATATATTATTATGTATAAAAATTTTTAAGTTCATTTCACTTCGCCGCCACCATAGTGGGAGCGCGAAGAGCGGCTCTGCTTCCTCCACCACAAACCAGCTGCCCTTCACCATCTCTCTGCTGCCAGCAGCTGCATATCAGTCAGTATCAGCAGATTATTAAATATTAACATTTGAATTTCTGCAGTGAACGACAGACACTAGGAGACACTGCTAATGCCCACAGTACATATTTAATAAAAGTAAACACAAATTTCTAACAAGCAGTAAAACAAAAAAAAGCAGCGTGAGCGAACCTGCAGCATAACTTAGTGCGCGCTGGGCAATGAAATGCAGCCCTGAGGCTTTTATGAATGCTGACCCCGAACTACAGTAGCAGTCTTTTGGTGGGAGAGCAGCTCAAGCAGGGAATCTGGTCAACAGGCGGCAGAGTAGAGCACCGGGGGCGTTATGGGAAATTTCCATGCACAAAAAAAAGTCCAGGTTCTCCTAGAACAACACACAGAAGTGGAGTTGAGCACTGAGTACTGCAGTCTACCAGCCACTTTCTGTATAGAAGAGTGTTGAGCGCCATAGATTTTAACTTCACAGTTTCTTAAATAAAGCCACACATTTCCCGGACACTTAAGAGCTACTGTGGAAGGTCCAGAGGTGAACAAAACACAGGCCAGCAGGTGGCGCAGCAGTTAGAGCTGTAGTACCCTTGAGCAAAATACTTACCCAAGTGGTCCAGTAAAGAATTATCCGGCCACATAAATGGGTAATTCGCTGTAAGCTGCTTTGGAGAAAACATCAGATAAATGAATATCTAACTGTACAGTAAATGCAGCTGCAGGTACTCAGTTGCCAATGTGTTGGCTTTGAAGGGCATTTTAATAAAGTTAAATTGATGGCTCAATTACAGCTCCACAAAGACTACAAAGAGAACTTAATCTTAAGTAAACCTTTCATAAGTGCCCCCTGACCCAGAGTAAAAATGCAATTGGACAAGTCACTTTTTTCCAGTGCGTGTGATGTGTTGATACTGGGAGGAAGCCAAAGAATGCGGAGGATTTACAGACAGAGTCAAACGTCACCGCTTCGAACGCTTCACTTCAGCACCTTGAGGACCTGCACGACGGCATTCTGGCTCAGTCCTGCATGTTCCTCTCTTTTCTTACTTCTTATTTACATTTAGGGCTGTTTCTGTATTTTGTCCGTCCCCTGTATGTACGTCCTTAAACACATATTTATTCAGGTTTCCAGACAGATCCATTACAAAAGGCTTCAAAAGTCCAGCAGAGTAGAATTGCCATGTCATTGTACCTTCAAATAACTCAGCAGATTTGTTTCTGAAAAGATTTGTAGATACACGCTGCTGACCATGAACGTCAGTCAGCACCTCTGCAACTGGAGGACTGAAACAAACACTTATAATTTGTAGTTAGTACTTATTATTGGGAATAACAACTTGCCAGGAGAAGAAACTGCTGTTTTTGATATTTTTAAATAGAGTTGCTACTGGAGTAAGTTGCTTACAGAAACACGGATTAAAAGCCAAAACGAAAATGCATCTTTATCATCCATCACGAATCAGAGCCGTTTTATCCGTTACTCACAGTGCATCGGACATCATCTGATAACCCCATTACATGAGGCTTTACGTTAATAAATGCAATGGCAGAGTAAATGTAGGCTCTCCAAAATATCAGGAGTTGACCGCACGTTTTAAAATGGAAATTTATTTAATATGTTTCAGTACGAAGGATTTGTTGCGCGTCAGCCGTAACCTTCTTTTTGTATAACAACTGGTGAAATGAAAGAATGCAAAGAATGTTTCCTTCACTTTCATAATACGTTACTCCCCACATGACTGCGATTTACATCTATAAGGGAGGGCACAATGTTCCTTTGTACCCTCTGCAATTTTTCGAATGGCAAACTGTAAAATTCCACTGACCTGCAGACCAAGGACGAGTCCAACTCCCTTTACAAACTCTTTCATTACGAATATGAGGAAGCAAATGGTATCTGTCACTTCACTACCAGTAAAAGGATTCGATTCTTCCTGGTAACTTTGTGGACTGTTAACCAGACAGATGCACACGGATTGGGATACAAAAAAGTCTCAAAAACTGCACAGGTGTCAATAAATCTCAGTATTTCAATCAATAAGGTATTTCTGTGCGTTTGACTGGAAGGGTAACAATGAAAAACATACACCATCTCAATACACGAGTACAGCCTCGTGTCTTCCGCATGCCAACCTTTATCAGCAAGCAAAAGAGATTATATCATATTTACCTTCAACTCTTGGCAGCGTGACCGTCTATAATTAATCACCTTTATGCATCATTCTTCTCCCTTATGATCTTCTGCATTCTTCCATTTTAGGCCTCAATTGTTTCCTGACTGTGGGAGGTCACCCAACCTGACAGGTTTGGTTCAACGCCGAAGACAATGGGATGACAGATGGGTCGCAAACAGCGTGACGTCACTTATTATTCTGAAAAATATATTAGTCACAATAAAAGAGGAAACCAAGCTGAAGAAGGAAGTAGGGTGTTAAATAAATTAGATGAACTTCCCAGGATGTCAGATAACTGCAGGATTAGCTCTGGTCAGACCTGTTCCTGAGGGCTGCGATGGTTGCTGTGAAACCCAACGCCCAAAGAATCAATGAAGAACTAAAACACAAAACAAAATACATCCTCCTTCCACTTTATTAACATTAAGGCAACAATCCCAGCAACACGTAACCCGAGACAGTAACAATGACACCGCTGCGGTGTGGTGCTTTGTGCA
The DNA here is from genome assembly GCA_018136845.1 of Heterotis niloticus. Lineage (NCBI taxonomy): Eukaryota > Metazoa > Chordata > Actinopteri > Osteoglossiformes > Osteoglossidae > Heterotis > Heterotis niloticus. The sequence continues at coordinate 2,556,570 of CM030903.1, forward strand.
AAGCGATTCACCTGCAAAACTGCCTTTGCACACACAGCTAGGTGTGAAGTGACAAACTGCGTAAGATTTAGTACAGCAACGTGAATATGTATGTACATAAAGTGCAGCATGCATTTAGCACAGTAAAAAGTACAATGGCGGAATTCGCTAGAGGTTCTGTGGCTCAGGGATGTAGCTCAGGGTGGCGGCAGCCCGTTCGCAGCAGGTGGCCGAGTTACAGGCCCGGCGCATTTGCTTAAAAGTCTTCTTGAGACCAGTTTGTTTCGCGGTATTACAGCTAAATTTACCTCCTTGTTTACCCCTTCACCCTGACGTGTTTTCTTCCCTTTACCCCACAAGACTACAAATATGGATTCACCCAAAAGGAAGAAAAATAATGTAAGAGATGTAAAATGTCTCAAATTTATATATTTAGTTCAGTTCATGACAGTCAGTCTTTCTTCAGCAGAACTTCTTGAGTCCATCGTGAGAAGAGGGAGCAATGCCAACAGGAGCGTTCACCCTCTTTGCTCTGCTGGTTACCCCACAGTTTACCTTCCTGTTTACCCAACTCAAGTCCTCCTGTGCTTGAGAGCTCTGCAAGGTTTCGTGTGGTTGCCTTTAAATGCTGAAAACACACCCACAGTCAGCCGTGTAAAGCTGAAACAGATCATCAGAGGGTCCAGCTGCCGGCCTGGTGTTTGTTCGCCTCTATCGCTGGACATTTGCATGTTTCTCTCGCCGTTCCGTTTAGGTCCTTCCTGTTCCTTCTCCACACCCTCAGGGCTAAGAACCCCCTCCAGGCCTCTGCGTTGCCCCTGAGTGGATGTTGCCGTATGACGTGCCAAAAGTGGGAATCACCACAAAGGTGAGAATCCCCACAAGCATCAGGGCCACCGTCACCACGATGATGGTGGCCACCACAGCATAGTAGCATTGGTTGGAACGAACAATTTGGCGCAGGCGGCCTCTGGCCCTGCTGGGTGGGCGGCCCACATTGATGGTGGTTGGAGAGAGGCCCAGCTCCACCGTCCCCAGCTGCGGCTCACCCTCCTGGGCCTGCTGCCTTACCGCCTGCTCTTTCTTCTTGAAGCTGGGCAGAATGATAGTGTTCTTCGTGGTGGCACCCGGAGCCGTCGGGTGAGGATTCTTCAGGACCAGCTTACCCTCGCCGCGCTTGAAGCGCACAGACAACGCCCTCTGCATTTCGGGCGGCAGCTTCTTGAAAATGTCCTTGTTGTTCTGCAGGTGGGGCAGGTCTCGGCCATGGGGCAAGTTAGTGAGGCCCCTGCACACGGGGCAGGACACGACCTTCAACTCGGGGGATGTCACATTGATGCGAGCCAAGCACTCCAAGCAAAACGTGTGACCACAGGCCAAGAGCTTGGGGGTTTTGAACACGTTGTCGTAAGGGCAGAAGCACACCATGCACTCGGTGTCGTCTCCAGAGTCCTCGTAGGCCAAATTCACAAGTCCCTTCTCTTTGTTCCTTTCTTCGCTGCGCCCACGCTCCCTGCCTCCTGCACCGTCCCTGGCCCAGTCTCGCTCGGCTTGCCGCCCCTCTCTCTCGGCATCGCTGCTACGGCTTCTGCGCAGGGTCCTTGTCCTGCTTCCAGAGCGAGACGGCTTGGCACCGCTGCTGCTCTTGTGCCCCTTCCTCTCGCTCATGTTGAACACGCTTGGAGGAAGGAGCAGGCAAACGTTAACTTTCATGCATTTCTATCTCTGTTGTGCTGATGGTCAAAAGTTTAAGTACACCACTTAGACACTAATTTTATTCATGGGCATTTGGCTTCAGCTGATGGCTTCCACAGACTGCAAGTTGCTTTGCTTTCACTCTCCTGCCCAGGTTGTCCCATACAGGTAGGTACTGGCTGTACTCAAACTTTCGACCAGCTCTGGAGCTCACCTGAAACCTAGCTTCCCCTGCGATCACAGGGCACAGGAACACCAGAATGTACAGCCACACTTTATCAGACCTGCTTAAACTTTTTTTGCTGCACTGTTTGCCATTTCTCACTCAGTTTCCACAACTACTTTTCTAAACGGTTGTTTCTCGTCTCACAGAAACATTTTAACTCAAGAGTTGTTCTGCAGTGTGGTACATGCTGATATGCTATGCAAATATAAAAATGTATGACCTTTTAACTTTTTCACTGTAATAACATTTCTGTAAAACCATATTCAGATCTGATTTATGATGCTTTTATTGTTCAAATGACTACAATAAATAAGAAAAGAAAGAAAAAAAAAAAAAAAAAAAAGAGTAGCTCACCTGTCCTGCCCCACTCGACCTGTTGATCTGACGTTGAGCAGAGCTCAGGAGCAAGAGGGCGGCTTGTGTTTTACTCCATGGATCAAATCTTGCCTGCGACCCCCTGTAAAGCACTGTTCACCACACGCCGTCAGAGATCTTTCTCTCCCAGTCTCTCCTCTGGCCTTGTATCCTTGGTCTGCCTGCTTGTTTTGCTCTGATCTTTTTCTCCTTCGCTTTCTTACTCTCGCTCTCTCGCTCTCTCTCTCTCTCTCTGCACTTCCTCCTCCCTCCCTCCTGCCTGGTTCAACCTGTTGCTGACATTTCACACAAATATGAATGTTAACAATGTGTGACTTAAGTAAAACTGCTGCAGTTTCTCCTCTGTATTTTTGCTACATATCCTGTATCCTTGCGCACGATCCTTTACGCAGGTGAAAACCCCACGGCGTAACTCGTAAATGGGTTTAATAATGAACCACAGCCGTGAGTGGGAAAGCTGAGCGCAGTAACGGTACCATAGTACAGCAGGATATGTAACCGCAGGGCAGCAGGATGTGTGTGTTGGTGCAGTGAGGGACAGCAGTGGGCTGATCTTGCTCAGGTCCCATCACATGCGATGACGCTCTAACGGTTTACTTACACACCTGGCCTGAGGACACGCGATCACCGTGGACACGCTGGCCACCATCATTTTGACGACATCTTTCCAGTCAGACAAATAAGAAAATGAAATAGAGCCATGCATTTACTCTCAGCTTGACTTAACCAGACTCACAATCAACGCAAGCCAGACAGGTGTCTATATATAGCCATCCCATCGAAACTCAAACGCACTTCCTCGAAACATTAAAACAGCACCGGCGCTCAGCTTCCAACATCCTCAAGGTTAATAATGAACTAAGCATAACTTAGCTTTAGGAAACACAGCCTGGCAGCATCTACCTTTTGAAACAACACCAACAACCTTTTGTGTTGCAATTTTTATTGCAAAAAACAACAATACAGTTGAGAAAATGGAAAACTCTGTCCAAAAACTAATTTAAATGAGCAATGCTCCATTTATGCTGTTTACCCATTCTGTCCCGAGTACTTTCCAGAATGAGCAGAGGCCTGTGGAAACCTGCTGAACCTGTTGGCTCCATGGGGTTAACAGGCTGAGACGCTTGCAGTTTATGAATAAGGGGTGGGAGGTAAAACCCAGAGCCAGCAGAAAATCTGCAGATCAAATACTGTGTGAAGATTCAGAGAGACCCAGCTCCATTGAGGATGTTACTTCACCCCCAATTATCAGCTAAATTCCTAAAATTTTAACCATTTGCTACTCACAGGCATCCTTAGGGTTAAGTGGGACTGACATTCATAGCATTCCTTTGCAAACCAGTTCCTCCAGTCGGGTTGTCACGTGACAAATGTCTCTCTCCACAACACAGATGAATGGCTTATATTCGTGAGGAGCCAGTCAAATAAAACACCTTTCCTTTTGCCCAACATGAACCAAATTGATTTCTTAACTCATTTTGCTTAGTCATTCGGGATCTGGCACTGTGTCACACTTCCCAACAAACTTGCTTCTATGTCTTTATTTTCAGTCCCAGTTTTACCCAAACCTGTTGAAATCTCCTCCACATTTCAGCCCAGTTCCTTGGTCACCCCAGCTCCTCGCGGGCCTTTCCCTGTTTACGAGGCATCTTCTTGCTGCTCCCATCCTCCAGCTCCTTGTTTTTGTAGTAGTGAGGAGCCACCTCTAGTAGCCAACTGCTGTCGATCTCGATGACCTGGTGGAAAGAGAAGACTGCATGTCAGGGCCCTGACAAAAACACACACACAGCAGACATGGCAGGTACTCTCAGCAGTGCACACCTGTCTCATGAACTCCTTGGTTGTGAACACAAGCTCATGGTAAATAAGCCAGCGGGGCTGCTCCTCAAACAAAGAACTGTTGGGATGAACATAGACTGTCTGCTGGTGCTTCACTGTCTTGTAACCCCCTTTACTGAGTCGCGCCGTGTGGTAGAAATAGCCAGCAGTCACCGCCTGGGGGGAGATAAGAATATAATTAACACATTCAGCTAATGGACATCAAGATTCAGCTCAGCCATGATAGGAACGATGTGATGGTGGTCACAAAGTAGTCAAGCAGCTCAAAGAACCCAGAAGGGCAAAAAATTTGACTCTGTGGCCTTTAGACATATTGATACCAGGTGGTAATAGATAAAACATAAAATTCAAAGAAAGACTGAAGGGGTTGTATACACAGAAACTCCAAAATAAAATCCCCCATAAGACAATTTCAGATGTTCCTTCCAACGTGTTCAGAGCTCTCACTACCACTATAACATGATTGGCTCCCTTCCTCCTGCTCTTTTTCCAATCACTAAAATCTTCTGATGCAGAGGATGTGAAGGATTTATTCGACATTGACGTGTATTCCGGTAAAAGTGTCTAACTGCTGTTTTGAAGTTATAGGGGTACTGCTGACCCTTTCTGTGGTCAATGCGTTTGAGAGCCTTGGGACGACATGCTGTTGTGTTCTATGAATGCCGTAGCTTATACACCAGAGAAAGAAACCCGCGTTCAGGCTACAGTCCAGCCTCCTGAACCCTCCTTGCATAATGCTGTCACCAACATCATTGTAAAATCAGTCTATTACAGTATTGCTGCTCTGCTAGAATGTATTATATTTGTAACTTGGACATTTTTAAATATTCGGTCCACATTTAATAAATTAAAACCTTTTTCATTTCTCTTTTCACAAAGTAACTATGAGATCCCCCATTTCTTCCAATTTTTTGGACCCCACTTAACATGTTATGATGGTGTTTTACTATAATGTTATGAAAGGGATGAGGAAAGTCAGTAATGCTAAAGGGAAAAAAAAAATAGTCCTACAGGTGCTGAAGGATGAAGCAAGACTTCTCAGGCATGCTGGGAGATGCGAATTGTAGCTAAAGACCTTGCGAACGGGTACGCTGTCCCCGCTGCAGCTGCACACGTCAACCTCTATCCTGTCCATCAGTCCCTCGAGCTGCTCCCTGACGTCGCGTGCCCGCCGCATGGAGCGGAACTGGATGAAGTTCTCGTAACACCACTGGGTGGAATAGCCGCTCTCCACCCACTAGGAAAAACACAGAAAACACACAGTCAGTCCAGTTCACGCTACCAGCTCTCATTGTGCCATTAAACACATCCACACCCACAACACAAAGACATGCACACACACGTATGCTCGCAAAAATAGAAACTCTTACCTGATTGTAAACATTTAGTAGCACCAAGTGATCTCCACCAGGCACAACAAAGTTCATTCGAGCGTTGTCTGCATGGACCACTTTATCCTTGGGCCGGTAGAAGATTGAATTGTTCACGGACAGCATGGCAGCGATTGTCAGCACTTCCTCTGAGCACTTATACCTGACGGGGGGGGTGGGGGGGGTGTATATTCACAGGTGCGACCTCACCTCTAACAGCAAGAGAATGTTGGTACGAATAATTCCAAACAAACAACTCACTGTTCTGAGGCCAGGATCATCTTGCCCAGCATGGGGTCCACAGGTAACTCTGCCATCCTACGACCTAACTGTAGATCAGTGAAGAACAGGAGCTGTGAGGGATTCTGATTTACAGCAACTTCCACTTATTTCAGCTTGTAAAAAAAAAACAAACAAAACACTCAGCAACTTCCAGAGAAAGTCTGAAAATAATACAATGATCAAAAAAATGTAAGCTATTTTTCTTTAAACAACCTGTTCACCTCCTTGTGATAAATCAGAGATTTGTTGTTTAAATGGAAATAAAAAAAAATTCTCTGAAAATACAGTTCTGGCCATGAAAGTGAAACAGTTATTTCATGGGTTTGGACAGCGTGGGTCCACTTCTACACCGATTTTTTTTTCTTCAATAAATATATTGGAATTTTTTTTGGAGATTTGCAAAAATCTGACATTGAAAAAAATAAGATAAAGTTAGGTATGTCATGAATGCAAAACACATGTACATACTGTACTGTATATACAAATGTATTATAAAAAGTTAAAATTGTACATGGCGTCATTGGCAGTCGAGAGAAATGTAAATAAACGTAAAGACACTATTACAGTAAATCATAAATGCATAAAATTAACTGTGCTGTAGTACATACTGTACTACTGTAATAATGTCTATTCTATCGTTTACTAGCATAATTGACAACTGCACAGCGTACACATATTTCTTAAGAAAAAATGAAAAGTAACAATTTTGTAAAACTTTATGCACATATGTAAAATGCAGATGATGCGCAGAAGGCTACTAGTCCAAAGACAAATTATATAAAATATGTATTGCTATATTTTTTCTCATTAACTTAACAAATACAGTACGTATTACACCAATCTATTACACAAAAAGTTAATTTTTAAAAAAGTTAGTCCACGAAAGAACTGCAGTTCTACACGGTTTGTAGGACGTTGCGCATCGCCAGTAAATTCTGAACGTGGTAAAAAGTGATCTCTCACAGTTATTGCGTATTTTTCATCATGTTTAGTGCAATAATGTAAACGTTGAATAACACCAGTCTATAATACTGTACATATAACAGCTTTGTTAGCGTGCTGGAAGACAACCTTGTCCCCACGGTTAAAATTAAGAGCTTTGCCAGCCAAAAACCGTGGGTCGATGGAACAGTCCGCAAAGAAGGAATGCGCGCACTGCTGCGTACAACGCAGGACGAAGCGCCGGTACCGGGAGCGGGTCGAGTCGCTTTTCCACCAGGGTGACACGCGCCAATTGTGGCAGGGACTGCGCACCATCACAGATTTCGGAAGGAAATCTAACGTGGCTATGAGTGCCGACTCTGGGTTCGCCAACGAACTCAACGCATTCTATGCCCGTTTCGAGCCCGATTGCGCTAAAGTCACCCGCAACAACAGCGAGAGCCGCAGCCGGTCGACGGAGTGTGGTGACGTCATCACAGTCGCCAAGTCCGACGTGCGCAGGGCGGTGAAGCGCGTTAACATCAGGAAAGGACGGCATCTCAGGGCGCCTGCTGCGCCGATCAGCTGACAAGAGCTCTCACTACCATCTTCAACGAGTCTCTGGCTCAGTCCACAGTCCCTAGGTGCTTTAAAAGATCCACCATTGTCCCGGTACCGAAGAACAATAAGCTCTCATGCCCAAATGACTACCGGCTTTTTGCACTGACCTCGGTAGTCGTGAAGGTTTTTGAGAGACTCATCAAAGTCATCATCACTGCATCCATCTCCAACTTTGTAGACCCACTTCAGTTTGCCTACCATTCCAATAGATCCACAGATGATGCCATATCCCACGTCTTGCACACCACCCTCAGTCACGTTGACAGGAAACAGGGGAACTATGTGAGACTGCTGTTCATTGACTACAGTTCAGCTTTCAACACCATTGTCTCCCACAGACTGTTCACTAAACTGAGAGACTTGGGATTGAACCACCACCTGTGTACCTGGGTTCTCAATTTTCTCACAGGTGGTGAGAGTTGGTAGTTGCACCTCCGGCATCATCACACTTAACACAGCAGCTCCACAAGGTTGTGTACTTAGCCCTCTGCTCTATGCACTCTACACTCACGACTGTGTGGCCACGCACGCCTCCAACTCCATCATCAAATTTGCTGATGACACGGTGGTGCTGGGGCTCATCTCCAGCAACGATGACACAGCATACATGGAGGAGGTGGATAACCTGGCATCATGGTGCCAGGAGAACTGCCTCCAACTGAATGTAGGCAAAACTAAAGAGACGGTGGTTGACTTTGGTAGGCGACAGCAGCGGTCCTACACCCCCCTTAAAATCAACAGGACTGCAGTGGAGAGAGTGAGCAACTTCAAATACCTGGGCATTCATGTCACTGAGGATTTGACATGGACTGTACACATCCGAGCTGAAGGCAATAAAGCAAAGCAGCGTCTTCACCACCTCAGATAGCTGAGGAAGCTTCAGGTCTCTCCAGCGATCCTTAAAACCTTCTACTCTGGTGCTGTACAAACTGTTCTGACTCAGAACATCACCCTCTGGTTTGGGAATAGCTGTGCTCGCGACATCAAGGCACTGCAGAGAGTGATCCGGGCAGCGGAATGCTACACCAGATCTGATCTGCCATCCCTACAGGACATCTACACCAGGAGATGCAGGACCAGAGTGACTAGGATCATCGGTGACCTGTCTCATCCCAGCAACCATCTGTTCGACCTGCTGAAATCAGGCAAATGCCGGACATGCCATCACAACCCTCACAAACCAGGGTCTACAATATCCTTTGAGCGCTCCCCTCACTGTCCTTCCAGTGCACCTTAAGGTTTTATTTATCTATCTATCTATCTATCTATCTATCTATCTATCTATTTGCTGTTTGTTTCTTGTCTTCTTGGTGTTTGGTTGTTTGTTTGTTTTACTCCTTGTAAATTTTTCTGCACAGTCTCCTATCCTATTGAATCAGAGCACATTTCACTACATGGTATACTCAGTAACCATGTACATGACAAATAAACAATGTGGGGGATTAGGGGCGCAGACCCCCAGCAAAGTCAAAAATCCACTTATAACTTTTTACCCTTCAAAAACTTAACAACTGATTGCCTACTGAGTCAAAAGAGTTTAAGGGTCAACTGCAATTTCAGACCATTTCAACATCTGCAGTGTGTATGAGACAGAGCTGTTGGAAAGTACAACATGTGAGGTAGTGCGGAGCGAGAAAGCACCTTTGTGAGTTCGCCGAGATGGTTGAGAGCACCCAGCGCATACAGCTGCTCCAGTGCCAGAACCAGGGTCTCATGGGGGGGCGGGTCCATGAAGTCAAAGTGAATCAGGTCATTTATTCCTGGCAGAAGAAATAACACTGCATGTTTCAAAAGTGAATGAAGAGTACGCTTCTTTCTTAAAAGTTTTAATTGACATATTTGTATTGGACCATATCCCTAAGAAAAAGAAGATTTAAAAAATAGCACAAATTACCTTAGGAAAAGGCAGTGAAGCCAAAATTCAGAGAAAAATATCAAAGAAACAGCTTATCTTTCTCAGAATTAAGGAACCGTGACCCTGTTTTGCAAAGCTAACTTTCCTAAACATGCACGTGCACATGCACACAGAGCAGTAACGTTTCACTGTAGCTCACAGCTCTGGATCCTGACCAAAAATAATGACTAATAACAAAGCTGCAATGTGACACACAAGGGAAGAATCCAGCTGGACCCTCAACCAAACTCCCTACCCAGGCTCTTCAGCAGCAGCACCACATTGCCCAGGTTGGTCCTCTGTATCTCCGGCACAGTCGTCTCCTCCATCTCATGCTTGAAGGCCCAGGCTGTGTAGAGCCGAAAACACTTCCCAGCAGCCACCCTGCCTGCCCGCCCTGCACGCTGGTTGGCAGAGGCCTATCACACAACATGGCATATGCACAAAAACACAAAGGAGAGAGTCTGGTTTTACATATTTGTATAATATGTACATAATGTAGAAATAAAATACTTTTGTATATACATCTGGACTGCCAGCTGGGTATGGATGAGTCACTAAGTACTACAAACTGGGCGATGACAATCTTTAGCCAGTGTGCAAACAGTTCTGTGACATAGAAAACAAATTACCATTATTACGCAATAGTGCATCACATAACATTATATAGTATGGCAGCTTCAAGTGTGAAAGGTCTTTTACCCGTGAGCAGGGCGTGACAATAAGGGACTCCATTCCTGTCCGAGCATTATAACTCTTCTGCTTGCAGAACCCAGGGTCGATGACGTAAATGATACCATCAATGGTTAGAGAGGTTTCTGCGATGTTGGTAGCCACCACAACCTGTGACAGTATCTTTCATCAGATTTTGACAGAAGGAGAGGGAGGAGGCACAAGATTGTTTCCCAGAAGTCATCACACAATAGGTGCCACTGTCAGGCCTACCTTACGAGCACCTGGTGGGGTCGGGTTGAAGATTTTTGCCTGCATATCTGAAGGCAAGTTGGCATAAATGGGGAGTACAATAAGTTCAGGAATCTTGGAGCCCAGACGACGGCATCTGTCCTGTAGTAGCTCACAACAGGCCTCAATCTCCTCCTGCAACAACCAAGACAACAGTGAGGGAGAGTGAGGGAAACCGCACTAAGCTGCACAGAGTGATGCAACAAAATACATCTTAAACTAAGAAATAAAACATGAGGATGAGTTGCTGTTCTCTTCTGACCTGTCCTGTGAGGAAGACCAGCACGTCCCCCGGTGGCTGGGTGACGTGGATCTGCAGCACTGACACAACACACGCTTCCAGGTAATCTGCTTCAGGGGCCTGGCAGACAGGGAGTGCATCATTAATCATCATCATGAGCATCCAGTGTAATTCTTGTTCAAATAAGTGGGAAAATTTCCTAATTTGTTGATAAAGTATATTTCAGGTAACTTACCTTAATATTTAATAAAAAACTTAATACAAACAAGCCCTAACTTGCCCCTCTACACAGTTAATAGCAGGCACTGGACTTTGACTTCTAGGGGGTTGTGATGCCTCCATCTTGCCTGTAGTGGGAGCAAGAGAACTTCATCTTGCCTGTAGTGGGAACTCACTCATGCCATTTAAATACAGATGGTCCTTGACTTACGATGGTCCGACCATTTTTGGACTTTACAATGGTGCGATAGCGATGAGCATTCAGTAGAAACCGTACTTCGAATTTTGTTTTTTTTCCCAGTAGGCTAGGCTATGATGTTTGGTAGGTGTTGTATGGCATGGGTTGGTGGAAGCAATAGCAAGACACCACGGTAATAAGTTTAAGTTCCATTGAACTCTTTACTTTGAACTCGTCGGTGACCTGTCTCATCCCAGCAACCATCTATTCATCTTGCTGAAATCAGGCAAACGCTTCAGAAGCATTATGGCCAGAACGGAGAGGCTAAGGAGGAGCTTCTACCCACAGGCCATAAGACTTCTGAACCCGGACATGATATCACAACCCTCACAGACCAGGGTCCTCAATAATCTCTGACCACTCCACCACCCCCCCCCCCCCCCGTCACTGCCCTTCCAGGGCACCTTAATGGTTTCTTTACCATTTTACCTATTTATTTATTTATTTACTTATTTACTTACTTATTTATCTATTTGCTGCTTGTTTCTATTCTTCTTGGTGTTTGGATGTGTGTTTGCTTTATTTTCCATTATAGATTTTTTGCACAGTCGTCCTGGATCAGATCGGAGCACATTTCAACACATGGTACACAACCATGTACTTGACAAATAAACTCTTTTGACTCTTTTTGACTTGAGTTGTTTCTGACAAAGAGTGTTACCGTTAGCTGCAAGTGAGGCATGGAATTACATGTAATGATTGATGGGTACAGTAGTGCCCTGGTCCAGTGTATGGTGGCGAGGACCATACCTTGGTGTAATATATGTCCACAGGGAATCTCCTTCCAGGTATCCTGAAGACAGGGGCATCATCAAAGAAGCAGGAGAAGCGCTCTGTGTCCAGAGTAGCACTGGCCACCAGCACTTTCAAATCAGGCCGGAAGCGAGCAATATCTTTGATCAGGCCAAACAAAATGTCTGTGTGAAGTGTCCGCTCGTGGGCCTCGTCAATGATTACCACGCTACAGCGGGAGAGATTTGGACACAGTATTACAAAAAAATCCACAAAAACTTGGTTTTGACTGGTCATAAATCAAAGTAAAGGAAAATGGGTCAGAGTGTATGTAATCTTGCTGGAATCTGAGAGGTTTGCTCATGAAATTGTTTCACAGTCACAATTTTCACTGCAAAGGCAAAACATGTCAATTTTCAAAATTGATGATATATGATCAATTCCCCTAACTATATCATGAAAATTGAGCATTTAAGTGAAAACTGGGGACACTGGGAGAGAAACTGTCTGCTCTCCCTGCAGTACCTGTAGCTTGCGAGGTCTGGTTCAGTGAGGAACTCCCTGAGCAGCATTCCATCCGTCATGTACTTGAGCACAGTGCGTTCGGAAGTGCAGTCTTCAAACCTGATGCTGTACCCCACCTAACATTGACAAGCCACACATCATTATTTAACCCTCTCGTCAAAAATCATATCAATTTCCCCATCTGCAAGCAACAGCGGCTGAATACCTTTTTAATGAAAAGTTACCTCATTGCCAAGCTTGACACCCATTTCCTGTGCCACTCTCGCTGCCACGGACATGGCTGCCACCCTCCGGGGTTGAGTGCATCCTATTTTCATCCCTCCTTTTGTGTAACCCTTGGTGATCAAGAACAACAAGCGAATACATCAGTTAATGAATACAACCCCTGTATTAATTAAAGTGAATATAAGAGTAAAAAGGAGGAAATAAAACAGCCTTTAAAATGCAAGGTAGAGAAACATCTCTAACCTCCTCCAGAAGATATTGTGGTATTTGTGTGGTCTTGCCAGAGCCTGTTTCTCCCTCAATGATGAGGACCTGGTGCTGATCGATGGCAGACAAGAGGTCCTCTCTGTATGGGAAAACAGGTAAACTCCGACGGACTTCCTGAATGGACTGCCGCTGCATCTCAGCCTGGGACATGATTGGCTCACTGTTCTCCTAAGCAACAAGGGCAATGGTTTAAGGTTCACTTTACTGTCATTATGGACTTAAACAGGTATATCAGAGAATAAAATGTAGTTTCTCCTAGAAGGCAGTGCACGGTACACTAAACTGTTTCCTCTAAAATGTGGATGCCTACAGGATGTAATAAAGGAATATGATGCTGAGCATGATGCAGAATCCCAGGCAACACTCTTAAGGGGAATTTAATTTAAAATGTCTTACTGCTTAAGTGAATAAACCAAGAATACAATTTTCTATAATGTGCAGAAGCTACATCTTGCCGAGTGCTTCCATTGAGGAAAATTTCACCTTCATGTCTTATAACGTGGAAAAGCACAAGAAACAAATCCTACAGGAGGAAGACAGTCAAAAAAAGTGTCAGCACACCTTCTCCTTCATCGTGCCCTTCATGGTGATGGCGCTCACAAAGCTGATCATTTCGTCCTCCTCCAGCACTAGCTGGTACTTCTCACTCTCCTCCTTCAGGCCACGTTCCCTCTCAGCTTTGGCACCAAAGTGCAGGGAGGCAGCACCCAGCCTTTCCTCCTCCCAGCGTGCCTGCTCCCCCCCAATTTGCTGGCTGCCCTCCTCCAGCTCCAGCTCCAAGTCCCGCTGGGGAACCATCTGGGAGTGGGAGACAGGATATGAGGGGAGGGTAAGGAATTTGGGTAAAGTGTAAGAAGGAGGGTTAAGGAAGAAGCAACCAAGAGCAAGTGTATCCAAAGACATAAATAGTGAAGGGCATCAGTGACTTTTCACCTCTAAAGTGTTATAGATAATTACAGTTTTTCTAAGCTATGACACATTGTCTACAAAAAAATCCTCATTAATTTGACTGAATGACCGTTATGGAGCAAAAAAACTGCATCAGTTTGAACCTTGCTTCTGTTTTCCTCTGGCATGTAGTATCTGTTCTTGCGCTCTTCTTTCTCCTTGGCTCCAGCCGTCTTGTACTCCCTGGCCAAATCCCGCACTGTGCGCTTGTATTCCAGGTCCTCCTCCTCTCGCTTTGTCAGTGTATCATTTGAGAAGAGGTACTCCTCATCGATAATTTCAGCCTCTAGGTCCTCCAACTTCTCAGCCTCTCGCTTTTGCAGGTACTCCCGACGGGACTTCTTTCTCAGCTCTGGAACCTGGACAGACAGAGAAGTCAGTAAGTATCATACTGTTTTCACTACAACTAAGATAGGATGGGTAGGAAGCACCTACAGCTAGTTAGTCTTGGATGCCCACAGGTTTGTGTTCTCTTGTGATTTTCTCCCTTCCATACATATATTTATTGACTGTTAAATTAGATTAAGCCCAACACTTTAAACCATGAAAACGTAGATTAAGTCACTGTATTTATTATAATTAATCATGTGCAAACAAACAGCATATTAAAATAGTGTCACTAGACAGACTACTTGGTAATCCTGCTGTTCTGCCTTTGAGAAAGCCACTCAGAAGAGAATTAAGTCAGAAAAGTCAGCAATTTTTGCTAAACTTCCACTCAGTCCATTAATCCAAGAATTGTACCTCATATTGCAAAATCCATTTTTAATCATTTAAGGTGTTATTTTAGTGAAATGATATAATCCATTATACCATATGTTTCTGATCTTCTTCTGCCATCTTGAGTCGCTTCTGAGCATCTTCATAAGCCTAAGAAAGACAGGAGCAAAGACTTAGAGAGACGTCAAATGAGCATCTGGTCAAACTGTTGAAGGACCATAATTGACAAAACTTATCTCACCTTCTTATCATTTCTCTCCAAAATGTGTCGAGTCTTTTCTTTGTCTTTTTGTCTGACTCGCTCTGCAAAAGCATCTCTCTCTTCAAGGTCTTGCAACCTTTCTCTCTCCTCTCTCTCCCACTCCTCCTCTTCCTCCTTCTCATCATGCATTTTCTGCTCTTTGGGAGCAATTTTACTAAAACAGACAACATCAGTAAATAACTACAAAGCAGTAGAAATATATACTGTATTTTTCCTTCCTGCCTTCTACATTGTGTAAATTTACCGTCATTGATATTAATTTCCCAGTATATTAGTTATGCTGTTTTATTCATACTGATTTTTAACATGTTTAAACTGCTTTTAAGCAAGAACAATACTATATATGCTATTATGTACAGTCAAACCATGGAATAGGGCACCTGGATAAGTTGAATTCAGATTTAATTTGACTGGTGATTTCAAGATGGGAGTCAATCACCAACATCTTCTTTTGACGGCAACAATTGCAAGGATTTTTACTGAAGATGAAGTGTGATTGGGTAAAATTTACGTTACTGTAAGTTTACATTACTGGGGAGTTATAAGGGCGCTATTGAGCCTCTCTGTGTTCAAGAGCTTTGGGCAGGTTGAGTTGTTCCACTCTGTGAATAGTAGTGGTTAAACATGATGTGGCGTTCCCACAATCCAGTCTCCCAAGTCCTCTTTCATAACATCACTGACAGAAAAGTAGAAAAGGATCACTGCAGCACTATAATTCTATTAGCATTAGTCTGGACAATATGTGTTAAGTCCATGTTTTGTTTGTAAAAATCAGCCCATGTCCTAAACAACCAACAAATGAAAACAATTCAAACCTTTTTCTTATTTCTTTTCACACAGTAACTGAAAACACGTTTTTTATCCTCTTTAACCTCGCAACAAGGCAACCCCATATTTTATGCAATAAAATTTTCTGGAACCCAATTAATTCCCTTATGACCAAGTTTTGCTGTATCATGTGTACAAAGACCAGTAGTCAGCAGTCAGTGTAGTTGTTAAAGCTGTGATACTTCTACTTAACCATAACCCCCAATCCCATTCTTGCTGTAGAACTCTTGAAAAAGAGCATTTTCCCTTAACTAATAAAATAAAAATGACCATACTAATAATGTTACATGAAAATCAAACAATGAAAAAGAAATAGTTCAGTGAGTAAATATGTGATCGCAGAAGATGCCCAAAGAAAATAATTCTGAACACAGTACTGTACTACTATACATTCATCTACTACCCAGCTTAAAGTTTCTCTCACCTTATGGTCTTTTCATCTTCACTAGATGATGGGCTCTCCTCTCGCTTCTTTCGAAGGTGTTTTCGTTTCTTTCCTCTGTCCTTGTCTCTTTTCACTTTTGACCTCTCTACCACTTCCTCTCCCCCACTGTCGCTGTCCTCTAGTAAGGTGTAGGTGCGGTTTTTCTTTTCCATTTCCAGGATCTGCCGCTCCACAACCCGGGCAGGCTTCTCCAGCTCTTGCTTGCGGGGGATCTGAGAAGGGCACAGAGGGAAGATGTACACAAATAACGACAACATCCTAATAAAAAAATTGTATAGATGGCATGTGCATCGATGCGTTACCTTCTCAAATAATTCCTGTGCAAAAGCAGCCACTCTCGCATCGATGTCAATGGTGCCCGTTTGCTGCAGGCGTGTCAGAAAGTCCTGTGGCCCAGTGGACCGGCGGGCTGATCCAATCATAAACTGGGCTACATACTTATCACTCAAACCCAAGATGTCATGGAGACGGTCGCTCACCCACTGCTCAAGATTTGCCATGATGACTGCAAAGAAACAGACCTGATCAATAAAAACAAAACAGCAGCAATAAAAATCATAATCCTGTGAAGAAAAACAACATATGACATTTTAAACTTTTCATAACTTTTTCAGTTATGAAATCACGGGCATTACAAATTATGCATTATAGAGTCAACAGTTAAGATGTCTTCCTGTGGCATGAGACAAAAAACAAACCTCAAATTTTGGCATTTTAATCCAGAAAAAAAAGAGGTAAAAACTGAACTTATGGGGAGGGGGGAGGTTTAGGTACTCTTAAGAGCAGGCATTAAAACTACAGTCAAAAATGCAACAAAAGACTCAAGGATGCTGGGTTACAGTTTGACATGCAAATCCCTTACAGAGAAACATAATTTTGTATTAAATAAGAAAAAATTCATTATAATAAAGACTGAGATTGCAATATAACCCTCACCCTTTACAAACCAATGCTTACTGCACATGGACCATTATGACATTATTTCACAAAACATATTTGTTTATAACAACATAATTAGTAATTATAAATTAATATAGACGTAGTTCCTGGTAATACATCGTTAAATATGTTTACAAAAAAGATACATATATTAACCTTTGTTTAGCTGTGTTAGATAATGGAATTTACACATAAGTTTATACATTATAGTATTCTTACAGTATCGGTTACAATAGTAGTGAGATTCGAACTAAGAACCTCCACGTTGAAAGGCAACAGCCCTAAATAGAACCCAACCTGTTGCTCCAATCCGTACAGTTTTTCCTAATGAAAAATTATTATGAGAAATAAACAAGGAACCACTATGTGCACCAGCGCAAAAGGAGGCGTAGAAAGGAAGCTGTAGAAACCTTGGAGTAAAACTGGTCCTACTACATAACCGCGTGTGTTTGACTGAACACAACTCGCAAGATTTTACAACCCTAACCTCTTCCTCGCAATTAACAAAGACGCCTCTTATTTTTTAAAAATGAATATGAAATTATTCACAGGGCAAAGGAGCCGAACACAAAAACAACTTTACCTCGATCAGAAACGCGTTACAGTCGCTCCGGTGACAGGTCCCTCCAGCTCACCCTTAATGTGCAACTTCGCACATTAGCGAGCAACAGCTACCCCTACGAGGCAATTTGTTGCGGTAACATTTTTAAAATTAAATGCAAACTTTTGCTAAAATTCCTCAAGAAACAGCATGAACCTAAAGCAGTACCTACGACCCCTGAACCATCACCTGAACCAGGAAGCGGAAATGACGACATCGCGGCGGGTTCACGCTGTTTTACTTTAGCTGCGTCGTCAGTGTCGTTTTCGCATTCAGCAGTTTTGCCGGGTCATTTCTCACTAATGTCTGTGTCTCTTCAAAGAATACTGCAGTAATAAAACTATAAGGATACCTCCAGTCACTTTGGACAGACTGTGGCAACTTCGTATTTGTACTTTTTAAATTTTATTTAATGGGTTTATGTATCCCCCTTGAGCTTGGACAAAAGCGTATCCTAAATTCTAGGTAGCACATTTCGAAACAGCAGGAACAATATATACACGCAAATAATACATTTATGTTTTTTTCCAGATTAATAAAATTGCTTCTAAATTCCTTTTTATACACAATAAATAAATTACAAATATATATATATATATATAGGACACAATAGCAACATCTATTATGTAGCCTGAAATAGTAATAGTATCAGACTACTACCTATCTGTCTTAACTAACTGAGCAGCTAACTAACTGACATATCTTCAGATTACTATTTACCGCAAACCGGACAGGTACAATTTAGAGCTGCATAAAGTAGTTACAGACAAGTATAACCAGGGAAAGGATTTCGTTGCAGATATATTCATAGGTGAAGCATAATAGTGTTGAAATCAGCGGGATGCAAAAAAGTTTTTGAAATAAAACTTGTACCGAAGAAAAAGTTAACCGCCCAACGTGGGGCTCGAACCCACGACCCTGAGATTAAGAGTCTCATGCTCTACCGACTGAGCTAGCCGGGCTGCATAGCAAAAATCTGTAAAAATCCTTTATGTAGTTTACTGCGCACTTCTGGTGCTCAAATTGCGTGTAATGTTCTACTGTACGGCTGAAAGATTTTTAATATTGTTTCTAATTTATGTGAATTGTTTCCTTTATTTCTGTTTCCTGTACTTTCTTGATACTATATTTGGAGTCTTTGAAGAATACATTTGCCCGCTGTTAGAAAGTATAAAGGAGTTAAAAAGCAACATTTGCATTTGATACTTCCGTAAGCCTTCTGTTTATAATTTAGGTTTTAAGTAGATTTAGCTAATAATAACCAGACTAGGGTTCATACATCTACTATAAATACATTGTTCTGAGAAGATAGAAACATACTAACAATGGCTGCTGGAAAAAACTGGCTTCCTTACTTTTTAAAAAGTGATTTTGTTCCTATTGCTCTCTTCTCATTACGTTTAAATGTTTGACATTTGTACACTCCTGTTTTTTTTAACTTTCAAACTAATCCTGTTTTACTGTTAGCCTCAGTATTTCTGCCATCGAGCGCGTCAGGTTCCATGCGGTGATGCCGGCACAGTTGAGTGTTATCCAATCAGTGTTTAGAGTTGACCAATCACAGTTCAGTGTTGAACTTTGTATTGTATTGATTGACAACCTATTTTATTCTTGAAGTAAATTTGGGGAAAAATGCACTTTTAATATGTTCAGTAAGTTAATGTATTTTTAAACATATTTTAGTCGGTGGCTAAGCATTTTTTGCTTTTGAACTGAGTTGTTTGGAAAGTTGCTCATATGTTATTAATTTAAGCATATGGATAGAATGCATGAATTATGTTGCATATTACTAACATGCTGAGAGTAAATTAAATGAATATTGACAAGAGGGCTGAATGCACATTAGTTAACAATCCACTCAATGTAAACACTAATTTACAGAGTGAGAGGTTTATTGTCAAAGAGGAAACAAGTGTATGTTTACTCCAAACAAAACATTTTCTTTCCTCTGTGTCCTTCTTGTAGAAAGCTGATGGTTGTGTGACCGAAAAACTGATGCCTGGCTTGAGCACTGTTTTCTTAAGATGAGGGATTGAGCAATATGGTGAGTAGCACTAACTCCCTTGAAGGATTTAAGACGATTTCATTATCAGCTTAGCACCAGGTGGAACCAACGTAGGTCTATTTAATACCAATGGAGGAATCACCAGTTTGTGAACACAGCTTTGAACAGAGACAGAAATGGAAATAGCCAGCATATTTATTTGAAGAAACTGTTATGGCTTAGCTTCCTCTGTGCTAATGTGCTGACTACATTAACTGCAGCTGAATTCTGCTGCATTTAAGTCCTGGAAAATGGACAGGTCTGAAAGATATTGCCTGTAAAGGTCACCATATCCTGATGAATATTGGTAAGTTGGAAATGTTTGTATTATGTAATTACAGCTTTCTTATAAATAAGAGTAAATATGAGAAACATAAACAGTGCTATATGTTATTCATGCTACTTCTTTGTATTTACATGCTGCACTGACATTAATTATATTAGATGTATGCCTTGTATTACAAATAATAATTTGGCAAAAAGATTAAAGTATGCTCTTGCTTAACTTTAAAAGAAACATAGGTTTTAATAATTCAACTGTCTCACTTTTCAGTGCAGTGATCACAAATTTAGTCTTTAATGCCCTTTCATATGCATTGCTCAGAAAAAAATATTGCAAAAACAAGAAAAGTTGTGCATAAAGACTTTTATTGTTGCTAACCCATTCATGCCAATGTAAATAAAAAAAATAAATCATATACGATGCATTTTGTGCATTTATCATATAAAATAAAATGTTTCAATGGAAACTAAAGGTTTAGGAAAGAGAATTGTACTGTACACATATGACATGAAGCAGTTTATAGAATATAAGTATTTATAAAACAACTGCAATCATACAAATTGAAAAATACATTATTCCAATAAACATAAAAGAAAAATACATGTACATTGCTGTACAAAAGTGTGAAAGGCTTTGAAATTAAAACTTGTATAACTTTAAACATTCAAAGCTGAGTTAAGACTACTCAGCAGACAAGTGTCAACATGTCCTCTTAATGTTCTGCTAGGTCAGACACAACATTTAAAGGCCCTGTCTTATAAATAAGATGCTGGGCTCTGATGGGTTAACACTGCACAATAAAAGTCTGGAGAGTCATATTCTGAAATTGTGTGCAAATTGAGGTCATTATTACAGTTACAGAATAATTTAATTTGGTCAAATGTAATTTTATAAACTCTTTTGCTTTTAATTATTTAGTTAATATGGGCTGTGTTAATTACTTTTCCTTTCTTTAATAAAAGGTCTGAACTACTAATGAGCTGAGAAGACAGCTGCAGTTAAGAAAAAAGATCAGCAAAATCCTTTCCATTTATTTTCCAAAACATTAAACATTAACCCACTATGTCTCAATCCTCATTGCCCGAATGGAAACAAATGCTTCTGGAGCGAAAGAGAAAAGAAGAGGAAGAGAGAGAGAAGAGGGAACGGGAGGAGAAGGAGAGGTTAGCCAACATGCCTGCATGGAAGCGTGGACTCATTCAGAGGAAAAGAGCAAAACAGGATGGAGGGAGAGAGAAAGACAGAGAAAGAGACAAGGAAAGTGGATTCCAGGTTATGGACTACAGGGCTGGGGCTGAGAATGATAAGGATACCCAAACAGTTTTATTGTTAGAATTTGGCACGGAGTCCAAGCCACATAATCAAGTCTCTGTTGAGACCATCGGACGAGTGAGAGAAAACCCATTTGTCCGCTATCAGGATGCAAAGAGGAAAGACAGAGAGGGAGAGAAAGGTGAGGAGATGTTTAAAGAGAAAGGGGGTGAATGGGAGAAAGGAACTGGGACCACTCAAGAGAGCAGGATGGAAACCGAGAAGCCAGGAGATATACACAGAAAGAGTTCAAGTCATTACATTGTATGGGGGAAGGACAGAGGTGCAGACCTGACACGGAAGGACATCACAAGTGAGCCTATAGAGAAGGGAAAAGTGTGGGAGGAAGAGACAGAGGAGGGCAGGAGACAATGGTTGAGACACACAAGTGAAGGTCAAGGAAAGAGAGTGGATCTGAAAGAGACTTTGGCCTGTGGGTGGACTGTGAGTGAAATCAGTGCCTCCGGAGTGCTGCTCATTAAGCCTTTAGCAAATCTCGGTGTTGGAGCTGAAGGGCCAAAGAGGCAGACCAAAGAAAATGAGATGGCAATTGACATGGAGAGGAGTGAGAAAAAAGAACAAACACTTGTAGAGAGAGAATTTGATGGAAGGAGTGGGACATCTTGGTTTCAGAAGCAGAGGGAAAGTATAACATGGGATGAAATATCAAGGAACAGTAAGAGAGAGAGAAGTAGGGGCAGTTTAAAAATGGGAGAGATTTCAGGAATAAACATGAGCAGACAACATGAGACAGAAGGCAAAATCGAGAGGGGAACAGAGAGAGAAGGGCAAGAATCAGGCTTGGACAGCAAAGGTCTGGCTGAGGGACGTGGGAGGGTGAGGCAGCTGCTAAGTAAGTTTGGAGAGTGCCGTAAACGCCCCTCGCGGTCAAAAAGCTCGGATTGCTGTGATCGGACAAAGCAGGAGCATTGGAACCCGCAGCCTAGACTAAGCCTTGGGGAGAAGGAGGACATGGAGAGAAGAAGGAGAAAAGGTGAGGACAACCAAAAAGACGGTGGGAGAGGACCCAAGCGGTCAGTCAGCTTTTCCAACAGTGACAGACTGTTTATTGACAAGGAGGATCCTCGCATCAGGGAAATGCACTCAGGAAGGTCAGAGATCACAGGTGACAAAGAGGACAGCTCAAGGATAGTGATCCGGAGATCCAGCTCTCCTAACAAAGCAGCACCTAGGCAGAGTGTAGTCCCAGAAGCTCCGCAAGCAACAAAGCCAACACAGAGTGAGGGTAGGGCACTGACAAACACGGGAAAGGAGAGGCAGGTGGTGCAAGAGGCTGGGAGGGAGACACCAGCACTAATGCAAAAGTCCGTAGAGAAGGCAGGTGACAAGGAGAAAGAGAGGAAAGAACATTTCAACAGAGAAAATGCCCTTGTTGTTGAAGTACCTTTCAGACAGGTGCTATCAGGAAAGGCTGCTAATCACAAGGATGATGAGGAACATCAAGAAATGCAGAACATGACCATGAAAGAACATCAGAGAAGGGAGAGAGAGAAGGGAGAACAGAAGTGGCAGAACAAAGAATCACCAGTCAATTTAAGAAGAAAAGATGTGGGGACCAGAACATGTAAAACTGAGCCGAACCAGCAACAGAGCATAACTGCAGTTCCTGCAATGGTAGAAAGGGACATGTCTTTACTTAGTGAAGAACAAGAAGACTCCGTTCAGTGTGATAAAATTCATTTTAGGAACAGCTTTAATGAGTCCTTTATTCTGCAGTGCAGCATGCTTGATTCTGAAAGAGATAATATCGACCTGAATCTTACATCAGATGCAGTATTGGAGCACCAAGACACAAACAGTGATAAGCAAAAGGGAAGGCGGAAGGAAAGGGAAATGAATACATGGCTTCATACTTTGTCAGACAACATGAGAGAGAAACACACAAGTAGTGATGAAAACTATTTCAGAGAGACGCAAAGGGAAGGCAGAGAAACAGACAGACCTGGATCTCACTGTGAAGGACTTAGAGAAACATGCGTGGACATGTATACTGAGAGAAAGAGTGATATGAAGATGCAAAGTCCTAAAATTGCCAAAGTTCCATTTTGTGAGGTGGAATTGGTGGAAGAGATTGGTGAGATGAAATTAGAAGTTCTAAGTGAAAAAGGTGTCAGGGAAGAGGAAGAAGGTATGGGACTTGTGAGGAGGGGGAGCTGGAAGGCTGGCCGACCTCTGACTCGCATTGAATCTCTTAGAGAAAAGTTACGGCAAAAAGAGCTGGAAAAGCAAAGGCAGAAGATGAAGGAAAGTGGGAATCTGATGGGGAAATGGGAGGGAGAGGAGGAATGGGCTCAAGATCAGAAGGTGGAAATAAAAGGAGTAAGCGTGTGGGAGGAAGAAGAGAAACCGCTGCCCGAGAAGGGTGTGCAAAGGGCTACAGTGGAGGAAGAAGAACCAAGAGGCAGGCAGCAGAAAGTTATTTTGTCACTGGTATCTTGTCCACCAGAAACTGCATTTCGAACAGGTTCCCCAAAGCACTACTCACAGTTCTTCTCAGATACAGAAGGGGAGGAACAAAGGACCTTTGCAGTAAAATATTCTCATCACATGGGGTTCATCATTGGAGGAAGAGCAGAAGAAGAGATTTCAAGTGCTGAAGAGTGTAACACGCACCATCAGATAAGACAGGGTGCTGCAGATGGAACAGAAGACGAAAAGATGTTGGAGGAGCTTTACGATCCACCCTACCTACCACCTTCTCTTTCTCCATCTCCTCCTACCCCCTACTCTCCTTCTCCACCTAGCCCTGATGGTACCATCAGTCCAGCCTGCAACCCAGCTAGTTCCGCATTCTCCATAACTGCAGAGAATATTACAGCAAGTAGAATGTTACCCAGTGTGAAAATAGAACAAGAATATCAAACAAACCCTTGCAGTCCAAAGACAGTACCAGACAAACCATTATGTGGCCGGAAATCAAATCAAGGTCTAGAGCCGAAAATAAAACGGCAGCAAGTATGGAGCGAAGACGCACCAGAGGAATCGGCAGAATTTCAGGCAGCAGAAGAACAGTTTAAACAGTTGCAGTACAGCGAGACACAATCACAAAGGATGCAGACCTACGAGCAGTTACAACAAGAAGAAAAAGAGTTCTACGGGCAGAGGCTGCAAGCGGAGGAGCAGCACGCGCTCACTGGGCAGAAAGCACCTTGCCTCCCACGTCAGCAGAGCGTCCCACCAAGGAAGAACCAGTTGAAACAAGCAAAATCCACCTTCCCCACAGCTGTTAACCCCAAATCCACCATGCACCCCAAGAACTCTCTAAAAATCCCAAAAGATGGTCGTAACGCCATCTCACCCTCTCCATCCCCCTCACCTGAGTCCTCTTCTCTCCAGAGCATACCTGGAGTACAGGTGCGGAGAGGCAACACAATCACTATCACCCCCCGGAAAGCAGGAGAAAGTTCAGTCACATCAACCGGGATGACTGTGACACCTCCTCCAACCCGAGCTGCTGACACCCACAATGCTGTGTATAAAAACAGGAGGAGGTACCCTGCAGTGGAGGAGATTGAGGTCATTGGAGGTTATCAGAGTCTTGAGAAGTCATGTCTTTCCCGGAAAAGAAGGCCTCACAAGGAGGTGAGCACACCTGGCAGAGTTGTCACTAAAATTATGAGCAATGTTCTTAGGTATTGAGATGTTTCGGGTTTCTTCATCAAACTAATACACAATAGTTATGTAAACTGATCCTCCAAACCACGTCCTAGAGTTGTTTGGACAACTAATATTTAGAACCCTAAAACGATGAATGAATGATGTATGCCGAGTTGTGGTCTTGCAAAGACGTCTCCATGTGTTGATTCCTCATAGTTTCCCTTTCATGGTCTGCTCCACGTCAAGCACCTGCACCCCCTGCTTTTGAAAGCAGCTTATGCTGGGAATCCCATCCTCCCAAGGAGCTTCTTTTACAGCAGGGGGTCATTTTGTGCTTTTCTTCACTTCGCCTTGGCTGTCATGTCCCCTGCTGCTCCTGCCGGTCCTGAACACCTCCCCGCGCTGTGAACTTGGTTGCTACTTGGCGGCGTCTCCCCTTTAAACATGGATCTGAAGGCCTTTCCGTGGAGTGCTTTTGGCAGCTGAATCCCATGTTGCCGTCGACCCTTTATGTTCCATCACCTTTTCCACCCCCCACGTCTCTCTTTGCTTTCCATCAGCTGTTCACTATTTTAGGCAGGCAGGATTAGCTTGTTGCTGCTAATCTTGACGCTTCAAAAACACCCTTTCTGCTTCACGTCACTGCTGCTTCGAGTACTCGCTTATTGCTTAAAGTACACAATTCATTTTACTTTTATGAATTAATTTTTACCATCTTAATTCAAAAATGTGTGCATTTTCAGGTAGCCAGCTTTTGCAACGTAGAGAACAAATGCATAAATTCATATGGCAACTGGATTTCAACATATTTTTAAAGCATAGAAAAAATAACAATTCAGAATCATGCCACACAATTTAAATGTTTTTTTTTACATATTAATGATCATATAATTAATAATTAGAAACAAATAATAATTACTGTACCCCCTGTAAGGAATTTTAAATTACCTGCTTATAGTAATAAGATTTCTGGATTTTCATGCCCATTATTCAAAATTCATATGCACTAGCAATCTTAGCTAAGTCAGCTGCCACCAACAAATTAAAGACTGATATGGTTAAATTCCAGGCGAGCTTAGCTGCAGATAATGTGTATTTTTGGAAGCTTGCTTCTCTTTTTGGTAAATCTCACTTTCACTGTAATGAAGAAGTAAACCGGCTATGAACTAACCCCGGTATTTCACTCTAGAGGAGCAGGGGGAGGAAGTAAACTGGGTTTAAGTTCCACAGCCTTTACATTATACAGTAACTATTGTAATTTATTACCTTTATTTAGCTGATGCCTTCCTTTGTTTAAGGCATCTTACAGTGTTAGGGAATGAACTTTACCGTGATTTTTACACAGCAAGGTATTCTTACCTGAACAGTTTAGATTGGGCACCTTAATCTACGGTACAACAGCAGGAGCAGAAGAAACACAAGCCAAGCCACTACACCACTTGCTGTCCCCTCATGTTTGTGTTCATAAACTCTGCTTACAGCTTGGACAAAAGACTTCTTACCCACCCAATGGAATTAGATAATGAATTCTGAATTAATTACTTAATAAAACATGACAACTAGATCCAAAAACACAGCACTTTGTAAAGGGTCTCACCAGGTCATTCCTCTAGTGATTATGTCCCTTCCATCCAAGGTGAACGTGTGTTTCGATGAGGTTTGCCTGGAGCAAGTGTGTGAGTATCCATCAGAGACCTCCATGCTGGCCTCCCTGCCCAGCCCCCCACTGCCAGGCTCTGAGAGGAAGACAGTAGAAGAGGTGGAGGAAGAGGTAGAGGAGGAAGAGCAAGAGCAGAGAGAAGTTTCTGTATTCAAGAGCACCAGGAATGAGCTGAGAGTTGGTAAGAGGTTTGCAGAGCTAATCTTAATTTTATGTAAATACAGTACATCTTAGGGTACATTTACAGTAAGCAGCAAATTAAATAGGAGTAGTAGTAAAAGCAATATTTTACCATAGCTATTCTAATATTTCTTCTGATTTTTTACAGATGAATCAAGCCGTCGGTAAAGTTAAAGTGATAATGTCAGAAGTTTTGTGAACAGGGTGGCGCAGCGAGTAGCACTGCTGTCTGCCAGCATCTGGGCTGTTCAGCTCTGAGGTTGAATCCAGCCAAGTGTGTGTGGAGTTTGCATGCCCTTTCCGTGGGTCCAAATGTGTTTCAGGTTCACTGTGGCTACAATTCGCCATAGTGGGTGTGTATTTGTGGTGGGGGGGCAATGTCACAATAGACTGGGACATCCTCCTGTGGACCTTTACTTCCCAGATAGACCCCAGTCAACCATGATCTTGACATGGACAAACAGTTATGTAAAACTGTATTGTTATATTTTAGAATAACTGATTAAGAAGCAAAAAATAAACTGTAAATGTTTGTGAGCAATAGGGCATATACATAATTACATTATAATAAATTATGAAAGGTTTTACACAGTACTTGAAAGGTTTTTCATTTCTAACTTATATGTTGCTGTCGTGAAACTTTGTATTATTTACAGTGTAGAGTTCTCAACCTACCAATTGTTTAATTAACTGCCTGTCCACACCTACAGTTTGTTTAATAAAGTGCAATATGATCAGGATTTGTTTTTCTGCAGCTGTTTTGGTATTACAGACAGCAGTAGCAAACCTACTCTCAGCTTTTTATGCTATCATTTTATAAGGCCAAAGTGAGCTTAGGGGTTACAGTTGTCACCTTTCATTCAGAAGGCCAAGTTAAAATTCCACTACGGTTACCCTCAGCAACTTACTGTACTCTACTACACTGTACCGTATTTGTCCTGACCTGCTCCGGTAAGCAGCTGTGTAAGGAAGTCATTATAAGCAGTTTAGCACACAATCCAAAGTTGTCTTGGATGAGCGAGCCAAAAAACATGTTTGAAGTCTACAATAACTAATTTGTAATCGAAAAACTCAGGAAACCCAAAGTTTTTTGTAAATTTAGTAACAAAATTCATTTATCCCACTACTTCCCTTACTAATGTGTTATTTCTCCATATAAACAAACTAAATATGAGAATATTCATATGTTTGACTGCAGAAATGTTGCTTGATTATGGGGTGCGGTCCCAAACCCTACTGCGCTGCACATGCACCACATTACCTTCCTAAAATCCAAAACATCCCGAAACACATATGGCCCCCTGAGAGATGAGGTTTACACTTTATCTTCAGTAAAATGCTGTGACCAAGTGGAAACCTGAAGGTTGTTCATCACACAGGTTTTTGCTTTCACCACATATGATGAGCAGCTGATTTATTTCAGGGGTGAAAATGAAGACGTCTTTTGGATTCGGCTAGCACGCTCCTCGTCTCACCTTGCAGTGAGGACAGTTGACAGACTCGTTTTTGGGAAGGAAATCAATGGAAGAGGAAGAGAGCACCAAACAAAATAAAATTTTGCTGTAGCATAAAAATACACTCACGGGACACTTCATTAGGTACAACCCACCTTCGGTGGGATCCTCTTTTGACCCCAGAACAGCAGGTGTCAAGGGCCCAGACTTGTTTCTTTGTCCATGGTGGCTTTTCACTGCAGAAAAAAGATAAATGATACAACATCGTGTTGAACTCAGAACACACGATGTAGTGAAAACCACCCATCTTTACTAGGCAGAAAGACATGGTTTGTTGATCAGTTTGTTATTGTTTCTTATTTATGGCAGACAAAATGTACACTAGAGTTTGCACATCCGGTGCAGCAAATAAGACAACATTCATGTTGCTGGGGTAGTGCGAAGTGCATTTTCTAGAAAGATCAAATGTTTTCAACGTTCTTATGTTTGATAGCAGACACCAGGGTTGACTGACAGCCACTTCCTGTGTGGTTCAGCTTTTTGTTAGTTGTAGGTTAACCCACTTGTTCACCAGTAACTGGAGGTACTACCTCCCAGCACAGCCTACCTCACATTCTCACTCTCTGTCTCAGTGAGCTCCTTATATGCCGTGTGAAATGAGGGAGCCAGGACTTCTTCCAGATTCTCTGCTGGGTTTTGTAGATGGGCATATTTTGACTGCTGCACCAGGATGGCACCCTCACCCTTAGAGGAAGCTGTCTTACCTGCATGACAAAAAGATGGAGAATTTCAATGTCTGTGCCGACCGCCCACCCCAACCGTGACCCGGAGGACCTCATCCTTACCCCATCCTGGTTCTTCTTCTGGCTTATTGACGCTGCTGCGGTTTGAATCCATGAAAGAACTGAAACTGTAGCCAGGATTGCTGTAGTTGCTGTATTGTGGTTAACCATAGTGGTGTTTAGGCAAAACTGGTTATGGTAAAACGTTCGGCTAAAGTTATAAGTTAAAATGAATACAATTATCAGCTAAACAGGCTTCATTTTTACATGTTCTTCATTGCAGAGAAGTGTTGGGTTTCATTTCTACTGTGTTCCTGGCTCTTTGTTAGCGGTTCCGGTAGCGACTGTGCTCGCTCTGAGTTTTCAGTCTGCCATTTCACCTCAAGAAATTCCGTACTTTCTTCATGTTAAACAGGAGTCCGTCTGGCGGTCGAAGGTTACTTGTTTTGCGCCCATTTTTCAGCAGGGTTTTCATACCCACGAACCAAGAAAAGTGTTTCTCTGAAGCGTGGGTCGTACGATCAGGAAAAATAGCAAAGCTGCCCGTGTTGCTGTGATGGTGTGATGACCGTTTTCAGCAGATCACTGACCACATTTCTTTATTTAGTCACAACCAGCAGCTTATTTGGTGCTCCAGCGACAAATGTGAGGCCTGGACCACAGCCGAATACAAAGATGACCATAGCAAGTGCACAATAAATAAACCAAAAAAACCGAGCTAACATGTTTTATTTCAATACACTGTAGGCCTAATAATAAGAAGGGGTTCGATCTGCAGACTTGGGTCGGTTTCTGGTCCTGCTCTGCGGTTAAGAAAATAACAGTTTCGTGTGAGGAAGTGACTGCCTGAGGTAAAAACCCGGAACGAACGGCCGGCCAGGCGCGGGTATAAGAGCGAAGAAGCCGCAGAAATAGCGCGTTTGTCGGGTGTACCATGGCGCTGCGTGGTTTTACCGCACCGTAGCACACTTTTCCTACCAACCTGCGCGCACACAGCAGCTGGACACCGACTGCTCGTCCGGGACCATTGCCGCCATGGAAGGAGGTGGCAGGCGGCTCCTGTGGCCGCTGCTCGGGGCGTACTTGATGTCCGCGGTGGCGCTCGGGTACAAACCGGTCATCGTCGTTCACGGACTCTTCGACAGTTCGGTCACCTTCGCCACGCTGGCCCGCTTCATCACGCAGGTGGGTGGACGACACGTGTAGCGCGCATTCACCATCCGTCCGTCCATCCATCCATCCATCCAGCAGTACGCGTCCGGCTCGACACACTTCTCCATTCATGCGCTTTTAAATATTTCACCTTCTTGAAGGAAACGTGCTCCTTGTTTCATTGCAAGAGCAGCTTCGGAATAAATCATCTTTTAATACTTCCTTTGCACCTAACCATGTCTAATTTATTTACTTGTTTATTTTTTGCTCAGTTTGACATATTCATTTGTACTCAAATCCACAAATAGCATAAATATGTCTTTTTTACTGATGAATGATTCAAGTTTAATGTTAGTTACATTGCATTGATAACTCACAATTTTTATCCACCGACACCACACACACACACATATTTCACTGGCAGCTCAGTCTGTGTTTTTAAATTTTTACCTTGTATTTTCACAGGTAAACAGTATAAAACCGTGATATTTTAGCTCTTGGACATGCACCTCTATTTACCAGACCAGTAACAAACATGCAGAAATTCACCCTGTCATAGTGCGCTGAGGAAGCCCATATTGGCCACCCAAGATAAAAAGTTGTCTTGTTGCACATCAACTCTATGCAAAATATGACTGATAAACTACAGTAAAAATGAATGCAATAAATGATAAGGTACACTTTTACTTTATACATTTTCCTGCAAATGAACTAAAAACCGACCAGTTTTTCTCCATGTATGCATTTAATATACTGCAAACAACAGGGCAGTTTGGCTGAGTACCTTGGGAAATTATTGGGGTAAAATATAATCAGAAATTGGGCAAAAGCTTGTAAATACTTTTTGAGGCAGCATACTGTTATGACGCCACTGCAGTTACAACATTTTCTAATGTACAAAGAGTTATTTTACAGCAAAATATTTTTGATCCAGAGCATGGGGCAGAGAGGAGAAATTGATTTTATTTTTCTTCTAAACAAAGTTTTTAGATAGGTACTCTGAGCATAACCTGTGATGGGAAATCAGTTAATAACAGAAACTGGGAAAAGTAAGTTCCTGTATTTAGTCTCAAAGGGAAATGGCACTTTCTGGAATGACTTTGGTGAAAAATGATACTGGTTAGAAGAGCACGGCACAGCTACAAAAAAGCAGCTTGGATCCTCTTTGGATTTGAATCAACAACTTTTGTTGCAAAAATACCACTTTAACTGCTGTGCTGCCTGGAGTTCTATTCTGAAAAATATGTTTTACACCAAATTTATCATAGAGAATTTAAATAGAAAAATAATTTAATTAAACCATATTATTGATGTAAGAAAGACCAAGAAGGAGGATGTGTGTCTAATATACAGTACAGCGCAGTATTTTTGTCCAAACAAAGTTTAATTAGAGCTTTTTTCAATTTGACACAAGCCGTTTTTCTACTGTAGACCTTCAATTTCTTACCCGTCTCACTAGGTTTTGTGAAGTGATACTGTCCTCCTTCTTAAACTGACAAACATTACCTATCTGTATATGTCAGAAAACAAAGGCCTAGCTAAGGTGGTGCAGTGGCTGCCTCCTCCATGTTGGACTCAAAGGGTCCAGGTTCCAACCCCATCTCCTGCTGTAGCACTCCTGTGTGGAGTTCTCAATAAACAGTAGCAGTAAATGTGTTGTTTATTTAAGGTGCAACTAACCGTAAACCATCGACCACTTTCAGTCTCACCCAGGCACCGACGTGGTTGTCATTGACCTGTTTGACAACGTTTCCAGTCTGTCACCGATGTGGAAGCAAGTAGAAGGGTTCAAGAGAATCTTACATCCCATCATGCAGAATGCCACAGACGGCGTTCATCTCATCTGTTTCTCACAAGGTCTGAGTTCATCTGTGTATCTACTGTCGTTGTTTCTGTTCCTCATACTCCCTGACATTTTTTTGAAGATCTGCCACAAGCCTTTTTCCATTGCTTTGTTGGTCCAATATTTAAATTTTGTTTATTCAAGACAAGCTTGCTTGTTGTGTTTGCTGTTTTTCCCAGGCGGGCTGCTGTGTAGGGGTCTTCTGTCTGTTATTCCGGACCACAACGTTCACACCTTTATTTCCCTCGCTTCACCACAAGCTGGGCAGTACGGAGGTCAGCACTCGCACTCAGTCTCACAGCCAAGTGTATTTTGATCTGTTTCTTTTGCTATAATATCTTCACTATATTTTCAGTATAAATCAGATTTGCTTTACGTACTGTGTCATTTCACTACATCATACAGTATGTGCAACTAATGTCTTCTAAATTTGAGGTTTTAAAAAATTATTCAACCAATAACCAAAATATAGCAACTTAAAATATGAAAGTAATATATATGTTTATTTTTGTTTGTCTTATTCAGACACAGAATATTTAAGTAAATTCTTCCCACATTTTGTCAAGTCAAACCTCTATGCTGTGTGCTACAATTCTGTGGGACAGGAGCTCTCCATCTGCAACTACTGGAAGGGTAAGAGGAAACTCATGGCGCAAAGAACTTTGGGAAGGGGCAGGAGTAAGAAAAGGTGGAATTATTAATGTACAATATTCTCTTCTCCTTTCAGACCCACATCACAGAGATCAGTATCTAAAGAACAGTAAATATCTAGCACTGCTCAACAGTGAGACACCACATCAAAATACAGCAGGTAAATACTGTGCATCCTAACAGTATGACTGATATGCTCATTTTAGTGAACAAGAACAAAACCGTGGCTTTGCACACACCGTTAAAACCTGTGTTTCTGCACCAGTCAGATCAGCACATTCCAGTATCACTTGCAGGACTGAAAACTTTGTTGGCAATACTTCAAATACTCAGGAAAAAAAGGGAGAAAGTTTATGTAAATGTTTTCCAATAGTATGCTAATGATTTTTAGGATGTGATATATTTGTGTTTCTGACTATTATTTATTTGTATTTATATATAAATAATCCAGCAGTGCACTCAAGTATGTAAGTTAGCATAGTTATGGAAAGCACTTATCAGAGTATCAATCAGAGTATCAGTATTCCCTTACATTTGTCTTAGTTTGAAACCATGCTTTTAGTAGTTTGTATGTAATTCAAACAGATACAACTGAAACGCATGTATTATATTCATCTTTTTTGCATTCTCAGTCTGGAAAGCAAACTTCCTCCGCATTAATAAACTGGTGTTGATTGGTGGGCCTGATGATGGAGTAATAACACCGTGGCAGTCCAGGTCTGTGGACACTCCTGTCTTTTGGTTCTAGTTTCTGTCCTTTTTTGGCTCCCATACATTGTCATCCCTTTGAATGCTTTTCTTATTGATTTTTCTTTGTTTCAATGTCTTTATTGATTCGCACATTTGTTACTGGTCTGACTTCTTTGTGGGGGCAACTGTATATGAATTTCTTTTGTTATGACATACGACTTCTTATGTTGTAACTCTTTCAACAGTCACTTTGGATTTTACAATGAAAAGGAGAACACTCTTGAAATGAAGGATCAGGATGTAAGTTGTTACATTTTGTAATCATTCATTTTTATTATTTAAATGGTACTTATTTTGTTCTAAGTTTTGACCTTCTTGTTGTTTATACACAGCTGTATATGAAAGATTTGTTTGGCCTGAAGACCTTGAATACCCGAGGGGACCTGGAGGTTTGTGTCATGAATGGGGTGCGTCACACAAATTGGCACTCGAATGAGACCGTATACTGGGGCTGCATAGACAAATGGCTCACATAGACCTTCTCTCTGATGGAGACCACAGATGTATGTTTGATTGAACCTTTATAATGAGATTTTTTTTTTTTTTAAATCAGCATGCTTACAATTTCCATTGTTCAAGGTTTACTGCATTTACTGTATATAGATATACGAGAGAATGTAATGGCTGTAACATTACAGCAGGAGGTGGTCAGTGGTGGTAGTAGTGTTTCGTACGTATCCTGTCAATACAAATGCTGTCAAAAATACTGTCAATGCAAAAACAAAAATTAAACAATCACTGGCTTACGGTTAGAGTGATTTTATGGTTAATAAAGAATGGAAGCACACTTGTTTGTTCTGATTCTCCAGCTGAAGTAAGCGCTCGCTCGCGTTTCCCAAGCTGTCATTATGGCCTCCTTGCTGGTCACCTCCTTCTTCTCCAAACCTCACTGCAGCATTTGCAGAATGCATTTATGTGGTCATACTTATGTGGGGTGTGTGTAGGATACACGTGACACATTTGCTTACACCTTCACACAAATTCCAGGTTCCACACTCAGCGTGAAATAAGTAAAACTCACTTTCAAAGCCGCATAAATGACAGAAACTTAACAATTACTTACCTCGGTTCCCTAAAGAACCAATAAAAGGTTCATCTTGCGAAGAATTTTGCACGGTTTGCGACCGCAGTGACGTCACCGGCGGAACAGGTACGGTAGATGACGTCAGCAAGGTAGCGCGAGCGCCGCGTCGCCGTTCCGGCTGCAGGTTGCTCGGTTCCTGTTACACGTAAGAAATTTCTCTTTTTCCACGTCGCTTAATATTTGCTGCCTTCTTGCACACAAATCTTCACAAAACCGCTGCTGCGCGGACCAAAAAGCGAACCGAGTGCCAACTTCGCGGTCTCGTCGGGCGTTTTGTCGTTGGGTAAATTTCCGTGTTTAAGCAGCGTGAGGGGCTCAACAAGTGGATTTGTCCATTTTGATGTGTGTCGCACAAAACACGCATTGAAGTGCGCACGAAACATAAAAACATCGAAAAGTCACATTTAAAAGCTTTACTGTCATGTAGGTGTTAATCAGTGCCGGTATCTGTGGTGATTTGCTGAAACGGACCGACAACACAGTACGGTTTAGCACAAATCTAAAGGATTATAACTTAAGTTATAATCTTCTTATTTGGGTGTCGTTTTTGAAGCAGTTTTAATTGTGATGTGTCGTGTTTTGAAAACTAACTTTCTGTCTTGCTGAGTTAGAGCCGCCACTGTAGTCGAGTGCAGAGCTTCAGCCAGTTGTGGGACCAAGTGGCCGTATATGCTCGTGTATACGCGAACTCTCAGGAGAAAGTATCGGTCTCAAAGTTTAACTCGGAATCGTGTATGTTCGAAGCCCGGTGAAAACAAAGCAACTGTTGAGCATTTTGTGTGGGTTTAACTTTAAGTGAAAGGGTAGCCTTATTTTATTTTCTGCGTTTGAAAACTGCGCGTGTATTACATAGGAGCGTGGCAGTAGCCTGCGGGCCAAGGTCGCGGTGTGTAAACAGGTTTGTGCACGGAGGTGAAAGCCGGGCTGCTCCTGCGCTCCGATCAGCAACACTACTTTATATATAAACAAGGGTGGAAAAATCTGCAGGCAGAGTAACAGCAAATTCATTGTGTACCCAGCAGCACATTTCAGCTTTTCCTTTTTTTTCCCCAGATGGACCTTGTAAGTTTTTCCTAAAGCAAACAGGCCAACAACCCACTGACAAGTTGACTAAGCTACTGCCTGAACAGAGTTTTAATTTGGGATTTTTACAGAACCCTTTAGTTTATTCTCTCTCTGTACTTGCAGGAAAAAAAAATCTTTTTCTAAAAGTATCAAGCAGGTTATTTCAGAATAAAAATAGTAGTGTCCATGGAACACACGTGAAAACTTTATTGGAAGCAACACTGGATCACAGCAGCATAGAAACAGAAATAGTACTGCATTGTGAACAAATCTGTATACATTAAGCAATATCTGTGACAAAGTAGAGGTATCCTCCTACTTACAAGTGTAAGATGTTTTTGGAAATCGGCTCATAAGGTTAAATCTTGTAAGTAATGTAATTACCATTATAGCGAGAACTTTGAAAACTTCCCCATGCTTAGCTCTTGCTACTCACATAGACATGAAAAATCAGCCCAATATGTTGTCATTACTTGGTAAAGGGTATTAAGTAATTTCACTCATAGACCTAAAAACCATAATTCTGTATTGAGGGATACCTGTACCATTGTACTGAAAGTCTGTTTTGGAAGAAGGTGCCAAGAATATGTGAGTTATACATATTAAATGTTATTTTTCTTTTCTGTTTCCAGAAGAAGTTGACTCATCGCTTGGGTCATCTATATACAGTTTTTTTTTTTACACAGAGAACTTTAGATATATAACATAAGTATATTAATACTGAATTATTAAAGTTAAATAAAATAAATATAACATTATTTATATAGAAGTTTATATATCATTTAAATGTCTCAACATTTAATTTATATGTGGCAAATTTGCATTAACTGAATGAACCATCCAGAAACAAACTGTTCTGTGAACAAACTATGAAACAAGTACACACCTAAATATGAGGTTATTAAAACCAACTGTGGTTTTGCAGGAAGTCAGAACTTTTCGCAGTTCTTTCCATCTGAAATCACCATGACAACAAAAGAAAAGGAAGAGGGGTGCCGACTGTGTGGAGGGGCTCTGCGTGGCAATCAGCGACGGTGGCTCTTTGGAGGCCAAAACAAGCGACCGCCCCAGAGTCCCTCTG
This sequence comes from Heterotis niloticus, assembly GCA_018136845.1. Lineage (NCBI taxonomy): Eukaryota > Metazoa > Chordata > Actinopteri > Osteoglossiformes > Osteoglossidae > Heterotis > Heterotis niloticus. The sequence goes on from CM030903.1 coordinate 2,592,883, forward strand.
ACACCTCCAGCGATTGGAGTAGATCTGCCCGCAGCAGTTTGTGGGGTGAGAGAGAATGCTGCCTGCACCACTGCAAAGTTATTTAAACTCCTCATTACAGAAAGGGATTTTTTTCTGCACACGTGCTGCTGCAGTATAAGCCATTAGTTTAACATTTTGCTGCATTTCTCTGATATTACAGTCCAGTGAAAAAATAAAGAACAGAAAGGTCCGATTTGAAAAATGTATAAATATTTTCTTTAGGTAATAAATTCTAAATTTAGCTATTATGAATTTCAAATGACAAACTTCATGAATGAAAGTCTTTGTCAATTCAGTGTATGTTGCTTTTAAATATTTAAAGTGTACGTTTGAATGACTGTCTGTCTCAAGCGCTTATTGTATCAGTATTAATGTGTAGAACTTTACATAATGTAAAAATTGCTGTTGCGTGAGTTTTGAAATTATTGTTTACCCTCTGTTTTACCCAGGTAGCAGTCTGTCTCTGGGTTCTTCCAGCCATTCCCAATCGAGGTCCCCATCCTTGTCCTCTCCCTCACGAACCGTAGACCTGCTCACTGTGCTGAAACACATCATAGGGAAGCCTGTCTCGCGAGGAAATGGGCAAAGGGAGTTCCTGTGTGGAAAATGTGTATCGGTTTTGGAGCGAATTTTCAAGTTCGACACCGTCATAGCTCGGGTCAAAGTCTTGTCTTCTGAAAAGCTGCAGAAACTGAGTCAGGAAAGGGACAACATCAGGCAGTGGGTTTATAGTGTGTACAGACAGCACAACCCTGATGAATGGAGGACGAAAGGTAGCACCAGTGAGGAGGAGGATGCAGATGGAAGCGGGAGAGGCATGGGGAACCAAGAAGGAGATGGCTACAGGGATATGCTAAATGACAATATGGCTCTGTCTGAATTTGAATTTTGGTCAGAAAAATGGAAGTCTTGCCCTTATTTTCAGAGAACAGGTAAAAAGTGTAGAAAGGGTAAAAACTGTGAAGGTTGCAGTGCTCTGCGGGTGTCAGATTCAGACTATGAGTCAGTGTGTGGCGTCCCACGTTTCCTCCAGTTTCAGCCCTTTTTCCCGCTGCCACTATCTCGGGACAAGTCTCGCAGCATGCCCTTACGTGGGTCGAGGTCTTCATCAGTCAGCTCTGGTCCTGCGTCCATAGGGGGCTCCTGTCTCTCGCTACAGGGGCTTCCTCAGTCGGAGTCCATTCAGTCTTTGGATTCACTGGATGACCAAGAACCCTTTGGTTCATCAGTGGAGTCTCCACTTCTTCTAGGAAGTTTTCTGAGCGAGTTAAAGGGAATAACTTCAAAACCAGTCAGTTCTCCAGTTGGCAGTAGGATTCCAGTTCGGAACAGGAGGAGAGAGGGTTCTTGGGAACGATCAGGGACAAGTGTGGTGAGGTTGCTGAGTTTTGGCGAGGGAGATGCCACGGATGGAGTCATCGATGGAAAGTCCAAAGATGTTTTGACTGAACTCAGTGATGAGTTTATTCCTTTACACAGAGAGGTGAGAAGAATGTTTACTGGAATTTAACCTGATTTAAAAAAAAAAAAAAAAAATTTGATATAAATTTCTGAATATGATTGCATGTACTGTATTTCTCAAAAATAACAATCGTAGGCAAATTTGTATCCATTATTTACTCATCTTTGACTATTCCTTTTCTGTATTATTTTCAGAATAAAGGCCGCATGCACAATGTAGTCAGACAGCTGAGAGGACAGCTGGACCAGGCTCTTGCACGCATCAGGACCCTTGAGGCGGAACTTAAGGTTGTAAATGGACATACGTTAGACGATGCCAGTCAGCTGACAGTCTTGGCTAAGGTGTGTGTAACAGACATCTGGGGAAAAGTATTAGAACTTTTTGCTTTGTACAACCCTGTCTTTGTGTTAAAGCGCCAGGTGAAGTGGATAATTTTTAAAAGTACTGTAGTACAGCATCTGAATGACAGTGGGCGTTGTTGAATTTTAGGAAAACGTTCTTGAGAATTCAATGTCGTACACACTGGTGCTTGCCTGACTGGTTAGCACTTTCAATGCAGCAGATTTTTGTTGTGCCTCTAAAGCGCAGCACATCTTTAAGACGCTGTAATTTTTTCACTGAAGTCACTCCATACTGACTTTTGTCATACAAGTGGTGACAACAGGTAGCAAGGCTGTGTTAGACAGCAAGTGCATGTGTAAAGTCTCTAACACACCTTCTTCTGGAATTTCCCTCTTTCTTCTTTGAGAGGAATGTGCTCCAGGCTGCAGGCGGCACCATGAACCTGAACATTTAACTTCCCTTTAGCTGTTGAGTGCTACATTCTGTTCTGATTAATTTTTATTCCTCCTTGAAAACAGCATAGTAAAAAAATGTGTGGGCATGCCATGCATTGTAGGTATGAAAGCGCTTTCATAATTAACACCCTTTTGTCAGAAAGAGGGGAGTGGCTGACTCAATTTTGCTTGTTTATTGTTCCAGTTCACTGTAATTATAACCATTTTGAAATGCTTAATGGTAGTTCCTAAGATTATACTGTATTATTATTTTTTATCAGCCATGTATTAGCCTGAATGTAAAGACATGACTGACACAGAGTGATGAACTATTTAGGCAGTGACATGCTTTTTTTCCTTTTTTGTTTCCTCAATTATTCTTCTTTAATGCAATTGTTGGCAAATAGGCAGTAGTACAAATGCAAAGAATGAAATGATGCTTAAAAGATGAACATTATTCTAGTATGATAAATATTGTAATAATTTATGTACAGGTATGCTTCACTTAAGGATGGGGATACATTCCGAGAAATGCATTGTTAGGCGATTTTGTCATTGAGCAAACATCATAGCGTGTATACACGCCGTTTCGCATTCATTTTGCTTGTATGTGACACAGCCTATTGCTCCTAGGCTACAAACCTGTACAGCTTGTTACAGCAGACGTGGCAAACAGGAGATGTATGAGGCTGCTGCTAGCATAACACGACATACTGTAACTTTTTTTTTTTTTTTTAATGAGTAGAAACAGTAAACTCTAAAATGACGATAAAAAGTACGGTACATACATAAACCAGTAACATAGTTGTTTATTATGATTATCATGTTTTATGTTTTGCATACTATGATCTTATAGGACCACCGTCCTATATGTGGTCTGTTGTTGACCAGCACGTTGTCATTCGCCACGTACCTGTATGTACTATATGTCTATGTATGAGTTTGTCTGAATTTAACTGAAATGTAAAGACTAAAGAGAGCACCCTTGAGCTGGAAGTTGGTAAGTGACTCACTTAGGGAGTACTCTAAAATACACTGAACATTGATGAATTATGACTGGGATTCTATGGTTGTGCCTCTGCAGGTCATTTTGTAAAGAGCATTTAGTTTTGTTCATGAATTTAAGGTGAGCTGACTGTGTGTCCTGGTTCAGACACCACAAGTGGATGGCGAGAGTGTGCTGCTCCAGACCCTGGCAAATGCACTGCACTGCAGGGAAAAAGCTATCCAGGTGAGTCTGGCACACAGTAGAGTGATACAGGTACAGATGAGCAGGTCAGTTCAGTCCAGGTGCTGTTTAAATCTGATATGCTGTCCTGTTTGTGCTGTCTTGGTAGGCACTGGAGATCATTATTATTATTATTATTATTATTATTACAAAGTGTGCAGTGAGAATGTCATTCATCTCTTATTAGAGTATCAGTGTTCCGTGTTATACATGCTTGAAGATCTTGACTTCAGAATTTCAAAAGGGTCATTGTGTGTATTGTTTATTTTCTTCTCCCTACCATGCATCTGTGGTGGCTGTATGCATTTATTGCTGCAGTGTTCTGTGAATGGACAGCTGTGTCAATATCAGTTAAATGTTTTTTCCTACTAGAGTACCTTGCCACCTGCAACTGATGCATTAATTCAGCCACCTCTTTCTTCTCTAGGACTGTGTCACTTGGGTCCAAAAAATGTGCGCAGGAATTGGAGCAGAAGCAGATTTGGAGGAAAAATTGGTGGAAAAACTGACAGATGTACTAAAAAACACACGCATAGACAAAGAGGTATGAACATAAACATTGATCATTCTTGTAAGAATTAGTTTCATTAGCTGTATAAGATTTATTGCAAGATTTACATATGCATTTCTTTCCAATTCTCCTTTTCTCTGCATCAGGCAACGCTTTTTACAACCATGTATATTTGTTTTACAATGTTTGTTGTATAACTAGTGTTATATGGGTGGGGTGACTTTAGAACAACTCTTTGTATGCTGTGTTTATGTATTCATCCATGTGCTGGGAATAATTGTAAGCACACATGTGTCTTTCTATTTTGTGTATACTTTATAAAGCACACAATTTTTTTTCTTTTTCTGTGTTACATTGTGTGGACATTTTCCTCAGAGTCTGTCTGAGTCCACACTTTCTGAAAAAAGAGTAAGGGAGCAAAGACTGGAGAGAGAGGTAGAGACTCTGAGGGAGGCACTAAGAGAGAAGGAGAGAGACCTCAACATTCTGAGCACCGTGCTACAATGCAACCAGGACATTATCTCAGTAAGTCAGAATTAAATTGTTCTGCCTATAGTACTACACAGTGGTGATGTCTCACATAATGTTGAACTCAAGACTTTGTCACAGCCTGACGTGCTTTTTTATTTTCTCTCTAAAAAATTTTCTTGTATTTTTGTTGCAGACTGAAAATGGCCTGCATTTCTCCTTTCTCCATTTAGATGACAGCAGAGTGCACTTAGAATAAAAACTGGGAGGGGGAGTAGGCAAATTATTTATTATTGCTATATCTGAAACTTTTACAGAAATTAGCAAACAAATAGAATTATGTCTCCATCATTATGCTTTTTGACTCCAGACTTTAACCAGATGCTAGCCTTCAGGTTAATGTAAGGTCTAGGTGTTGTCAGTTTTGTGGACATGTACAGTGAGACACTTGGAAAAATGTGAACACTTTCACATGCTCCTCCATTACACTTTAGTTCCTTTTTTCTTTGTTTAGTTTTTCTGAGCTGCCTGATGTGTAGAAGCAGCACAATACTGCCTTATTTGCATAAAACAGAAAACACAGTAAATAAAGCCCAACATGCCCTGGATTATATGAACTGTTCATGAAGATAAAATGCATACATTGTAACAGTGAATTTTTAGATAATTGAAACTTTTTCTAATGTTTTTTAAAAGAATTTAACCTGTGAATAAATTGAGAGATTAAGTTTTATTATGTCTTTAATTTTCTGATAGTGGGTGGAATTGCAGTTCTTGTCACATGAGATACACGTTTATATAGCGTTTTACTCTGAGTCTATTAGATATGTCTACAGTAGCTCTAAGCCATATTCAAAGCTTAATGAGAACACCCTTGAACTGGACATGGATGAACTACTGGTTGCATTTATGTCCTGAAAGCATTCTGTGTGCTCAGTGCAGGCTGCAGGGTATTTGGACTTTACCCAGTTTACTGTAATTGCCCTCTTGCACAATGTCACAGGAACTGCGACTGGAGCTGGGCGAACGAGAGCGAGCACAGAGAGAGGCTCAGCGAGCGAGCGAGGTGTGGAGAGAGAGGGACCAGACCATGACCATGCTGCTGCAAGAGAAGGATGCCCTCATAGGCTGCCTGAAGGAGGCGCTAGAGAGTGCAAAGCAGGACATACAGGTAGAGGTCCTGTTTTTAGGTTTGCATGTTTGTTTCTCATACACACATTTTTCTCTTCTAGCTGTTTTTTGTTCCTCCACTTTGTTCCCTTCATGTTGTTTTACCAGCATTTGTTTTAGAGTGTTGTTGCTGCCAGTGCTGCTCGTTGCTTGTTTTACTCGACTTTTTTGCACTTCTGTATTTTGTCTGTTGTCTCCTTTCCATGGGTGCAGGCTCTGTCAAACTCTGTGATTGGACAGGGGCTGTCAGGTGGTGGGGCTGAGGGTGCTCTGGCCTGTCAGCTGAGAGAAAAGGAGATGCTGCTGTCATGCTGCTTGAAGGACAGAGAGGAGAAAAGTGCCTCCTTGTTACAAAAGGTCACTCAGCTCACTGCAACCTTCCAGGAACTCCAAACTCTGATGGAGGTGAGAGTGTAGAGCGATGAACAGTTGAGCCATCTAACCATGACAAATATATGTGGGCCATAAAGACATAGCAGACTGTTCTTGAAATGATACATACTGTCCACAGTGTAAAAACTCAGTTAATCATGGTGTCCTTCCACAGACACAGAGGGAGAGTCACAGTCAGACTGTATCTGCCCTGACAACACAGCTGAAGGAAACACAGACAGAACTGCGGGAGCGAGAGAAGGAGATCAAGGAGGCCAAGCAGCAGTGGGAGAGACAGAAGGAACAGAGGACCAGGGAGGAGAGGAAACTCAGGGAAAGTCTGGAGATGAGAGACAAGCTTGTACAAGTAAGCCTTTGCATCCCATAAGTTTATGGCGTAACTCAATTTTCCACATGAATAATATCAACTGATGGATGACACTGCATGGTGGCGGTGGAATCACGGTATGGCCAGTAATGAATGGTATTGATGGACTGTCTGTGTGTTGACACAGGAGGTCCTTTTGGACTCAGAGGAACGAGATCGGCTATTAGCAGAACTGCAGCAGAACCTCCTGACCAAGCTGGAACCTCGAATAGCGCTGAAACACACCCTGTGAGACGGGTCTGAACGGAAGTTACGGACAAAATGCTATCGATAAGTTTAAGAATGTTGGGCCTTTTGCAGAGGAATTTTTTCCTGCAAAGTAGCTTTCTGCGATCCCCAACTTGGACACCATGGTGCTTTTTTGGCAAAATAAGTGGCAAAAGAATGTGGTTAAAATGCTGTAATTTTTATCATAATATCATGGAGAATGAGAGGCAAAATAAGATAGGCCAAGTGTATGTATATTTTGGAGTCTTATGATGGAATAACTTCTATTTACGACAGTTTACCTGGGAACTGGGTATTTAACATTACATGATGCTGAAAGTGGTTTGAAACGGTTTCTTGTCTTGCCTGATGTATTGGTGGCATTTAATGTGTAATTTCTAGTTGTTTGTTTAGTGACTTTACTGTGAACATATGTTGCAGTGCTGTTTTAAATTTAAATTGTCTGATTTGACTAGCTGAGTTTTACAGTGCACTAAAACACCTTGAGGAATGTGTCTTACAGGAGCAGATCAAGTACATGGAGGGTGGTTTGTACACTAACTAGTTCCCCACACTGTGCTGCATTAACACAGGGCACTGGTTCTGTTGTTTTTACTAGATAGCTGCTGGTGCAGGAGGCCAGTACTTTACCATTTATGTATGATGTGCGCAATGTTATGTATAGTTCAATAAGCGGTTAACATGAATGGTCCAGAATGTGACAACGAAGCTCAGCTTGGTACCATGTTAGGCTGCATTTCCCTCTGAAACAATTCTTTGCTTTGTGTTGTACTGTTTGTACCAAGCAGTTCTGTACAATATATCACTTCAGGTTTTAAACTTTCTTTAAATTTAAAAACAGGTTTATGTTTATTTTGCTGCTTTTGGGGAAAGCTGCCATTTTTAGCTTTTGCCTCTGTAATTTTAAGTGGTGGTGTAAAGAAATAGTTTGAACTGGTTCACATACCGTTTGTTTGAACTGTGCAGTTTTAATGTTAGTTGTTCATTTTGGTTTCTGGCTTCATCCATGCTGTGACACTTCACTGCTGCTTATATGTGCAATAAAATACTGCCATCCATATTGCAACTCTCATGCTCTTTTTTTTTTTTTTTTTTTTTTTTTATTAAACAACAATACAAAAGAAAGAGTACTTGTATTCAGGAGCACTATCAGAAATATAAAGTATGGCCAAAGGTATGTGAACCCCCCTTCTAATGACTGAGCTGTATCAACTGCGCTCACACAGCATACAAACACATTCTGTGCTTCCAGCTTTGTGGCCACAGTTTGGGGAAGAAGCTCCTTTCCTGCTCCAGCCTGACCATGCCCCCTCCCATGTGAGCTCCATAAACACATGGTTTGCTCAAGTTGGTGTGGAAGAACTTGAGTGGCTGCAGAGAGCCCTGACCTCAACTTTACTGAACACCTTTGGGATGATTTGGAACAATGACCGCAAGCCAGGCTTTCTCACCCAACCTCACTGATGTTCTTGTGGCCAAATGGGCATAAATTCCCCAAATCTGGTGGGAAGCCTTCCCAGTTGCAAGGGGGTGGGGGGACAACTTCATATTAATGCCCATGAGTTTGGAATGGGAGGTTCAACAAGCACACGAGTGATGTTTGGGTGTCCACACACTTTTGGTCATGGAGTGTTCATTGTAAATCAGATACACAAACAGAAACATTAACCAATGAACACCGATAAAGTTTTTAATGCTTTGTGTTGAATAGTTTGCAATAGAAATAGTTGGCAAGCGTATTTGTTTTGACATTGAAATCAAGGTTCCTCCCAGACCATTAAGTCTACATATAATATTGTGGCATTATTATTAATATACAGGAGAATACAGTTTGTTACGAAATTTATTTATTTAAAACTCTTAGCAGTATTGGACTCATTTTTAATATAAGTTTGCAGTTTGGTCCAGGAATGTGAAACCACTGTACAGAGGGATTAGATACTGATCAGTTTCAGGCCCCCTTTTCACAAAGAGCGCAGTTCTCATCCGAAACCTGCAAAACAACGCACCTTCCAATGCAAGTAATTCTTTTATTAAACGTGCTTAACTTTATTCTTTATATAACATTTCTAAATGCATCTTCCAAACTCCCAACTCTTCTCCAGTGCTCACCGGTGACCTCGCGAGGTTTGGGGTTCCCCTGGAGACCGTTGCTGTGGTGACGACGTCTGGCACGAGACAGAGGGGACCGAACCCGCGGCGCAGCCGATGGGCGCTTTTTTACTGGATTATTGAGAAAAAAACAGCTTCTGCTCATCAGCTACATCATCTAAAGTTCTATTTCTGAAGAAAGGCAGTATTTAAAAAATAAATAGATAAAAACATTGTATAATTTTAAGACCAATATTTCCGCCCAAACTTTAAGGTGAAGCGGCCGCCCGGTCCCGTCCGAGATGCCCGGGCAGTGCGTGTCTCAAACCCCCGGCACTGTGGGGCCCCGGTCTTGGAGAGAGGAGGCGCTCCGAACCGTCCACCGCGCTGAGCTGTTGGTTCGGCGGCTTGAAGGGGTCCAACCGAACCTGGTCCGGAACCGCAGCCGCAGCGCCGAGCCTCCCGCCGCCGGACACCACGGTGTCTCGAACGCTCGGGGTGGAGACGGCAACGCGCATTCGTCCAAAGCTGCCACCGTGAGTGTCTTCGGTGTAAAAATTACTGTTTTACCTCATGTGGTGCAGTTATTTTTTTACTGTGCCTTAGTTCGATGGAGTGATGTAAGTCCTGAATAAAAAAAATCACATTACTATCACCTAATATTTCTCTATATCTTTTAAAATATATTCCTCCATTCCCTAATACTGTTGTATCTTATTTGTAACTAACTGTGTTTTTTAAAAAGTGTTCAAACCAGGCATTAGCAAAATATTCTGGCTTTAACATTAGTCTGTTAAAATGTAATGTAGGAAGTCAAATTGGTCAATACAAGGAAATAAAATCGACTTCCATGACAAAATGGAGTTCGCGGTCATCATGGGGTTCACAGTGAATCCTCGCCCTATCAGCTGCATCCATCTTGTACCTGAAAAATAACACATTTTATGGCTTTACACAAATATTCTATCAGACTTTTATTTGCTAATATATATTATTATAATATCAGAAATTGAAAAAAGGTGTAAATCTTGAAACCCACCTTGGGGTTTTTTTGGGGTGGGGGGGATACTTTGCTTTCATATATAAACACCACATTCTTAATAGGGTCTAGTAATAAGGCACAGGCATGTGCACGAGGCATCCTGGCTCACAAGAGGGAGGGTCCATCTGCCAGCCTGGACTCCTTTTCTGCCGAGCTGCTCCATGGAAGGGGAGAGGGAGTAAGAGAGAGAGACCCCATGGGGGGGGGGGGTAAGAGAGAGAAAGAGAGAGCAAATGAGGGGGCTGTATTCCACTCCATTCCCACCCAGAACTCCCTGATGTGTCCTCCCACCCAATGAGCTGTCATGTTGCCGATATTTACATTTATTCATTTAGCAGATTCTTTTCTCCAAACCTTTTAAGCGACGAATCACCTCTTGGTCCCAGTTAAGTTTGGAAGGAGGGGACCCACTGTACATGTTTTGACCCGCCTGGTTCAGGTGGCATTGCCGCATTTACGTTGTGTCTCCCTGCAGCGCGCACGTTCAGCCGTCACCCCGTCTGTCACCACCCTTGCCCTACCGTTCCTACGGGAGCAGTGCAGCGATGCCAGCGTGGGGGTTGCTTTGGCGTACATGCGATGTGTCCGCAATGTGGAGGGTCAGCTGCGCGGCCTGGTGGCCAAAGTGTGGCTAGAGTGCAGAAAGCTGGAGAGAGAGCAGGGAAATCTGGAGAAAATGCTGAGAATCCTGAGGAAGGACATTGTGGTGAACCGGAAAAGTGTGGAGGACAGGACCCTGAGACCAGCCACGAGCGAGACTGTGAGTTGAGCATCCGTTGCTATCTCTTCGGAATCATCATTAAAATCACCGATGTGATGAATGTGTATTTGAACATCAGTTAAGGCTGTAATGCAGGTTCCAATAAACCGTACTAGCCTGAATTTAAGACGATCCTGATTATAAAATGACCCCCTTTTTATCAATACTCATTTTTGGAAAAAGGTTTTTGGTACATCATATCTTTAGAAATCTTTATTCATATGTGCCATATTTGCATTTTTAAGATGGTATTTTTGGGCTCACCATCTCCGAACACAACATTCTCTAACTTTATATTTCTTGGCTGCTCGAGAGTTGAGAGATGCCTCTGCCTCATTTATTCCCTTTATCTTAAAATTGCTGCCATAACTCCTTCTCACTCCTTGGTCAATTTGCCAAACCTTGAGCAACTTTTTTCCAGACCATCTTGAGGTTTTGCCATCCTTCACATTCACTGTCTCCTGTGGATAATTGACACCAGTGGATAAGTAACACCATCCATTGGTGTTATATATGACCTTTACAGGTCTGGTCCTGGGATGTAAGATATCCCCATCTTTTTTTTTTAGATGTAATTCCCCAAAAAATACCATCTTATATTCGGGCCAATAGAATATTATATTGTGTCTACAGTAGAAAGTGTTATTTGGAAAAATATGACTTTTTCCCCCCTCCATTGTTCTCAGGGTAGAGATATGGCAGATAATCTTCTGGATTATGAGAAGAAAGAGCTGACAGAGCTGAAGACCCAGCTTGAAGGCACCTTGAGGGACACAGTGACACAGCTTCAGGTGCCTGTAAAGGCAACTTGGACAAATACACACTGCGTACTGAACTACATCCCTTTACTAATCATAATAAAAACCAGTGTACAGTTAAAGTGCATGGCCATTGCTTACTGTTTTTTAATGGCTTCAAAAATAATTTGCTGGGTAATAAAATAAGGAGCTCTAACACAAATAACTCAGCATTCCTCTTTTTCCAGTTCTCTTTTGCATCATCTGTACCCTTGGTCCTCACAGGCCCTCAGGCAGTGCAGTAAGGTGTTGTTGGAATGTGCGAATGAGAGGTCCCGAGTTCTGGACCTGCTGCCCCGCACTGGATCCCGCTCTGCAGGAGGCCATCGCTCTCCTGTCCAAGTTCCCATCAAGCCCAATCCTTTAGGATCTTACAGCCCAGGTACTGTCAGTTCTCACATGTAAACTCCTTACTGAAGTAACCAGGATGGAGGAGCAGTCAGGCCTTCACTTCGCTCACCTCTATTTAGCAGATTTTGGATTTAATGGATAAAATCATGCAGTTCAGGTGTCAGGACTTCCCAGTTGTTTTCTGGCTGATACGTCAGCGCTTCATTACTTCCCCATAATAGCCTGCTAGTTATGTTCAAAACGTGTTTCATAATACACCCATGCCCTGGGGTCGGAGTGTAAATCGCTCCTAAAAATATTTGAGTGCCTTGAATGCCACAAACTCAAATATTAATAGACTCTTTCCATTATTTCTGATGAGGAAAGTTATGGTTCATTCCGGGTTTATCCTAAAAAAAAACCCAACGCTCTAAAATGCCCATGTCAGTGTGATGAAGAATACTTTCAACTCCAGTTACCTAATTCATTTGCATTTGAGTGTTTATATGCAGTTTCCTTTTTATTTAGTGTTATACGTTATGTTTCGTTCCTTATTATCGGAAGTAATAGCAACAAACATTTAACAGTTAAATTTACTGTGTGTATAAAATAAAAATGAAAGCAGTATAAAAGAGAAGAAAAAAACAATGAAATGTGCCTACCGTAATGGCTGTTACTGTGATGAGCTGTTATTGGGGGACAGACTCGCTGAGCAGAACTGACTGAAATGCCAAAGTGCAAACTGTGTTTGAATCCAGGTTACACAAGGCAAGGACCGAGAACACAGATGCAGTGACCCCACCTAGTGTCATACTCATACTTGAAACTTTTTAAAACATTTCTCTGATGTGCATCAGCCTTGCTGAAACTCCTCAACTCGACTACGAGCCAAAGTATTAATAGTCGCCACTTTTATAACAGGAAAGTGGGAGCTCAAATATCACAGTACAGGTGTTAACAGACTTTTGGTTTTATATAGCAGCTGCTGTACAAATATTTAGATTTAACAGACATCTGACAATATTGGACACCACTTCTGGCCAGTTAGTTCTTTAAAATCCAGGACATGCTGTACGATGGGCCCCATCCAACTGCCTTGTGTCCATCTTATTTCCCCAATTCAGATTGCGGACAGGTAATAGAATCCTCAGGTGTAGCTCTCAAACAGTCAAGGGCGCTGAGAGATCACATCAGATGTACGGTCGGTGAGGCCATTGCCAGACAGAGAGCAGCTCACCAAAGTGTGAATGAGGGCCTGGTGAAGAAGATAGCCGAGACGATCACCCTGAAGGTATGACCTTAGAGCCTGAGGGTCACAAATTAGGGTTTATTCTGTATATTTCATTGAAGATATATTGGATTAATGAAGGAGTTTTTGGCTCTGTGTGGAAGCATGCCCTCAGCAAAATGTTTTAAATCATTGCTGTCTCTGTTTGTCCCTTCCTGTCTAAGCAACATCTCACAGTGAGCTCTGCAACAACAAGACAAGCCATTAACCGCAAGCAGAGGCAGCTAGACAGCGTCCAGCTTAACCATGGCAGGGCACTGGTCAGTGGGCTCCAAGTGTAAATAAACATCACTCTGTGAAGTAAAATCAAACACTGTACCTTTTACCCTCTGTGTTCTTTATACTGTTCTGGTCAGGGCCCAGTGTCCCGAGCAGATCTGTCTTCCAGAGAGAAGCCGAACAGGCCGATAGTTCAGGTGTACCAGAGGCACCCTGACACAGAATTGCCAGAGGCTATGAACCTTGTTCAGGTAATAATTTCAAGTCATCTTCCACAGTGTGTTTTCCTAAGTGGGCAATAAAATACAGTAAAACAGCAATAGATAAACTTGCACTGTAGATGTGTTGTTGAGAAACTCAGCTTAATTAAATAGTGCTGTAAGAGGACATAAATACAAAATATTTCATAAATGGAGCCTGAAAGCTGCACAACACATTACAAAATGCTGTAGATTAGTTATATCTTTAATAATTGTGAACAAACACAGAAAATGGTCCATGGCTAACAAATTTTATTGAAATTATTTTCAGTTGTTTGTTAAGTTTGTAAAATACAGCTATTATTAGGATACATTCCTTAGGGCGTACTGTACATGAGTGCTATTGCAAAACAACTACAGAAAGTAGTAATACTCAAGGTATTATTGTATATATTTTTGTTATATTGTATAAGGATTTTTTCTTGTGGTAAGAGCTCATAACACTACAAAATAATGTTTTTGGCATGCACTAAACTGTATAGATGTCTTGCTAATGTAAAATATATTATTACAATTAAAAATGTTACTGATAGAAACTTTCACTTAAAAATCACTAAATTCCAGAAGCGTATTTACCGCTGTGTTTGCGATGAGGAATATTTAGCGTGTGCTGCTCTTCAGGGTACCGCCCTGCTCCGGAAGGGCTTGTCCACCCTGACCAAGGAACTTGCCCAGTTGAACTGCGCTCACCTGCGGCTGGTTGAGAACTTGCACGGGAAGGAGACAGCAGCCCAGGTTGACTCTGCAGTTGTGAGGCAGCGCCGTCGTCAGGTGGACCATCGAGGGATGCAAGCCTTTTTCTTACAAGACACAAATTAATAAAATCCTCCAGCGTATCATATAGCACCCTGTGAATTAGGACCTGAGGATCCGCACAGACTGACTGTTGAAGCAGTTCTCAACCAACCTGTTACATGAACAGAGCTCCATGTAGGTAAAGTAATGCGGTTTTTGCCCTTCGTTGAGAATGTGTGATACGGTGGGCGGCTGTACTGTATGTCTGTGCGGCACTGACCATCACAACACGACTGGATGTTCAACGGCAGGACAATGTCACTAAATGTACCATAAATGCCCAAACCACGATAAAAATATCTAAACTGACATCTCATTTCTGTTTGATTTTAACAGTCAGTTTCTCCACCCCCCGCATGTCAACCTCTGTGCCTCAGTGTGTCTCAGTCACAAGACCCCAGGTCACTTGACTACACTTTACTCTCGACGTTATGCCTTTAGTTAAGAAATAAAGGATAATTCAATCAAGTTTCCACACTCTGTCCTTCGCTCATCTCTTCCTACATTTCTCTTGAGTGACCACCAGAGCAGTGGTCTGTGGATCTGAATAAATATTGCAAACACCCTATGCATGGAGTATTACAAATACTCTATACATTGTTTACTCGAGATGCTTGCTGAGTTGTGTGTTGCTTTAGGTGTGTCCCTTGTCATCAGTAAATGAATATTCCAGAAAGAAAATTAGCCTGATATCAAAAAATCACATGTACTTCCACTCATCTGTTGTCACTTTATCTTGGTCATGGTTACAGTGGTCCAGAGAATATCCTGGAACCATTGGATGTCAGCCTATGAAACCATCCTGGATGGAATACCAGTCCTTTGAAGGATGTCCAAACACATTCACACACTGTGGGCAATTTATAGTGACCAATTACCCTGAAACACATGTCTTTGGACTGTGGGAAGAAACCCACACAGAACATACAAACTCCACACAGCCTGGGCAGCACTCAAACCCACACTCAAACAGCCTAGGCACCTTGCAGAATTGGCACCCATCGTGCCACCCCTTAAACATACTTATTTGTGCTTATTCTAGAGCACAGTGTGGTCAATAAATCAATGGACACGTACTTACACTACTGGTCTTGCTTTGCACGGAGATGGTTTTTAAAGCCCCACCATAATGTGTTCATGTTGGCTATTTTGCCTTTTAACATTCACAATTAAGAGTTTCTTGAATGAGTAGTTATTATATTTGGCATTTCAAGCAGCTCAGTTTCCTTACAATAGTTGTCATTGTTGCATGACAATTTTTTCTTGTCTTGGTGCAGCAGGGGATAGGGTGGGTATGCTGAACCAGAGATACTGTCATTTATGACCCATTGTGTATTTATAGCAAAGATAACTATAAAAATATGTATAATGTATGCACACATACTGTATATATTAAGCATAGGGCAAAGATATATAAAACCTTAAACTCCACTGCATTTATCCATATCAGAGCGCTGCCTTCAGTTTTGTCATTAGATTAGCAACATCTAATTGAATCAGGCTGCAGGGTGGAGACATCTTGAGATCTTTGAGATAATCACGCAGAAAATCTGAAGAGTTTCAGAGAAGTGAAGGAATGACACCACAGGACAGTCCACAGTCCACAGTCCACAGGCAGACTGAGTGGACAATAGAATTGATAAAGGAAGCTGGGCCCAGACACTGAGTGAATTAACATCTGAGGAAAAGGAAGAGAGCGGAAAAACTTTGGATTATTCAATAGGAGATTAGAACTTGTGACTGACCTGCCAAACAAAACAACTGAAAAATCATTTCAAAGTAGTGTTTAAGAAACAAAAGGACCTGAAGGAGCAGCAATGTCCCGTCTACTCTGTTCCCTGGTTTTTGTCTGCTTGCTCCCATTAGTGGGTAAGTAAAGGGAATAATTTCAAACTGTTGGGAATGGTGC
This sequence comes from Heterotis niloticus, assembly GCA_018136845.1. Taxonomy (NCBI): domain Eukaryota; kingdom Metazoa; phylum Chordata; class Actinopteri; order Osteoglossiformes; family Osteoglossidae; genus Heterotis; species Heterotis niloticus. The sequence goes on from CM030903.1 coordinate 2,608,998, forward strand.
ACTATTTGACTGTGGTGCTGTCAGGAAATATGCTATTACTGTACAGGTGTGTGTGGTAAAGGTACTGAATGTGTTAATCTGTTATTTATGGTTCACTCGGCCGTCATTTCTTATTAACTGTAACTTTGCCACAGCCACAATTTTGTGTGCTTATTAAATATTCAGCCCCTTTTTTGAAGCAGCCTTAGCCTGTATATGTTTATGATCTTATGATGTTTCTCCTGCCTTCTCTCTCTCTATCCCTCTCTCTTGCTCTCTCTCAGCCACACTGTTGTGCTACACCTGTGTATTTCCCACCATCTCCCCACTGGACTGCATCAAGTTCCCTCAGAAATGTCCTCCAGGCCAACTGTGTCTGTCCAGTAAGGCAATTGCCAGTCGAGGTGAGATTCAACAAACCTTCTTGCAATTCTACATTTTTGGGAGGTTTGAGGTTAAGCATTTAAATTGGGATGCTCCTGTCCACTGGCTTCATCTGCCCAATCATAAACTCACTCAACATCTTGAAACGTCTAACATTTTAAGCTTCTTTGGACAAAGACTTCAGCAAAATAAAGAATAATTCAGAATAATTACTGGAATCTTGGTTTTTAGGTTGCAGTTATAGCATTTAATTTATATTTTAACACTAATATTTAAATCCCTCAAACCCCAAGACCAGTAGGCACTGGACTTCACCTGTGCCACCAAAATTTTTACGTCCATCACAAAAAAAATATGGTTACTGCTGTACAAAAATCCCTGCTATGCTTAATGCAATTCAAGACTCAATGATTTTAAGCCATCTTTTGTGGTTAAATATTAAGATTATTGTTTTCCTGCCTGGGTGATGCTTTTGGTCACAACAAGTTATCTTATTTGGCTCAGTTATACAATAGTACATTTTTGCTGAAGTAATTACTATGCTCAAGGGTACTAAAGGCAGTAACGGAATGTGGCTTGACCTAGTAACCTTCTGTTCCCAGGTCTAGGTGCTAACCCATTTCCTACCTGTAGCCCCAAATTGGACCGCTTATATAAACAGCTGAGAACACCAGGAAACAAGTTTTGCTGAGTAAATTGTTGTTTGAGTAAATACTTTATTAATAGACTTGATAATAAACATTTTTTGCTATGCTGTGCTAATAAAAGGTGATCTTGAATGTCTAGGTAGCCATCGTATGTTGAAATGTGCTAAATTTCTAATTTTTTAACATTTCAAAATGTACTGCTGAGTGAACATGCACAGTTCTCACCCCTCTTATCCCATTCAAAGGAGACTTACGTGTGGTTCTGTACGAGAAAAGCTGCATTTTCTCCTCGCTGTGCGGTCTGACTGGGGAGAAATACACCATGGGCCTCAACTTCACATTCAGCAATGAGTGCTGTAACACAAGCCTGTGCAATGGAGCCATTCCTTCTGCAGCTCCCTGGACCAGAGCAACTCCTAGCCTTCTCCTCATTCCTCTCCTGCCCTGGTGGTGATGGACACCAAACATGTCTCATGTCCAGCGATTATACCTTCTGAACAGAAGCACTTCTTACTCAATGCATAGCGTAAGAGTCTAGTTACACCCTAACAGTTCTAAGATGCCTAATACTGGAATAATGTGACCAACACCATTTAGCAGTAAACCAGTGAGTGTATCTGTGAAGTTGTGCAAACATTCCTTCACCATCTTGAATGCAGCCATCTTGAATTGAACTCAATAATCCTAAATAGAAAGAGGGTCATGTGACCGGTCGAACACGTTCAAAATCCAACCTTAAGTTCTTCAGTGTGTTCACACTGCCTGGGAACAACATCTGCAACTGTGCTTCTGCTGAAGATGGATGGAACACTGACCAAATTCTGAGAAATGGTCTCAGCTTACATCACTCAACAGGGCTGCTTAATGGCTGCACTGTGATGGGTCGAACTTTATAACCAATAAAGATATCAAAAAACAGACTTCACCACTGAACGTCTTTCGAAATTTTAATCTGGTTAGAGTGGTCACATGACTGCCTTTCATTTTGGAATTACTGAGTTCAAGATGGCCACCTTCAAGATGCCAGAGGAGTGTACATGCAACTTCACAGATACACCCACTGGTCTACTACTAAATGGTGTTGGTTACATAAATCCAGCCATTTAAAAAATGTTTGGTTGGAAACAGACTTTTGTCTCCTGCTCTGTACAATACGCAGGCTGTCACATGGCTACAGGAATTACCATCATAATACATTAAACAGTCAATGCTAACAGACCACATGCAACACTAAACACACGTGCTGTATAAACATATAAAACCTGAACATCTAAATTGAATAATAAAAGCAAAAAATACATTATGACAAGCAGATATTTATAAAAAGAAAGAATTAACTATTAATAACTTGACAAAACATTAACTTTTTTTTTTTTACCTTATTAATGTGCATTGTTACATATTTTTCACCACTTGTATGAATCCTTCAAAAATCTTAATGGACTCAATTTATGTCAAACCACTGGTCTGGTTAAACCTTTTACAGTTGAGCTTTACTTTTGCGGAAAAAAGTGTTATTTAGATGTCAGAAAGAACTTGAAATAAATGTGCATTTAATGAAATGCTTTTGGCCTCTTTTTTCCATTAAAAGAACACGTATATAGAAATTAGACTTGAGACACCAACAGGACGGGGAACTTTATGAATTCTAAATTTTTGTATGTTTTTCTGCGGTGCCCCGGTGGCCCGGTGTGCCGCGGGTCTCGGTTCTCCGTCAGGCGTTGTTTCATGCGGAGCAACACCGCACCGCTCCGCCCGCAACAGCCCGCAAAAGCAGTTTTCCCAAAAACGCACGTCGTATAGTGAATAAAGTGAGCAATTCAGAGAAATTCAGCTTGCCGGTACTGTACACCTCGCCATACCTGCAGCTTTACTGTACATTGAAATGTCTCTGTTTACCGTCAATCGAGCGGGTCGTCGGCTCGTCGCTGGTGCTGCCTAAAAATGAAAATATTAATCCGGTATGGTCTGTTTTACTTAGTTATGGCAAACTTTTAACCATATTAGTTATGAAAATTCCATATTTAGTCACATAACCATAAGTTTATACAGCTGTAATGTGGTAATATCAAACAACAGGTGTAATATATGCTTTGCTAAAATTGGTAACTAGCTAAACTAGCTAAATGCTGCTAAGGTTCCTTTAAAACGTAAATCGGTTTACATTAAAACATTTCATTGGTGTAAGTAACATTTATGTACGTTTTAGTTTTCAGTGTGTCTTTTTTTTTTTTTTTTTAAAGTAAGCACTTAATATTAAAAAACGTACCTCAGCTTTAAAAAACTTTACTGGATAGGATTGTGCCGCCTTAAAACCTGGATATTACGTACGCTTTTTTACGGATTTTTTTTTTTTTTAAAATTTTCGTTTTTCATTTACAAAATATGCATTTTCACTTTAGTTGTGTATAACGTTTTATGGCTTTTATCACGGAAAAACATTTAAAAATATGATTCTAGTAACGTTATGTAAAGCTACATTTCACATTGACAGAGATTTGAATGCTTTCATACTTTGACTTTTGTGTTGCTTTCACGGTACATTTAATACAAAAGCGTAAAGTCATTTTTACTGCAGAATGGTGTTCATTTTCATGATGTGTTGTGTAACCTAATAACCTGGTTAAGGTTTAACACGTGTTGTTTTAAGTGCGATATGGCGCTGTCAAGTGAGGAGAGACAGAGGGTCAATCTGGGACCCGGGCTGAGCAGCCATACTGAGGATGAGGAGGATGAGGAAGAATCGACTGAGGTTGTGCTTTTACACACACACACACACACACACACACACACACAAAACCCTTTACTTTCCATCTTTTTTGTCCCAGTCATCATGTCAGTTTATTACAGAAACATTTGTTTGTCATAGTGTTAAGGACATGATGGGCAGCAGCCTTGGGGGATTTTAACCTGCAACAATAAGAAGTTACCTGTTGACCAAAAATAAATCTCAATGTAATTGTGTGCAATATTTTGCAATGCAAACATCAGTTCTGTTTGAAGTGTCTCCTTTCCCTGTTTGATCAGGTGTACCTCAGTGTCCTGGTCCACCGTGGTCAGGTGGGGCTCAGTTTTTACAACAAGAAGGACTGTACTTTACACTACATGCCAGATGCGATGGACGACAACCTGAAACTTTTAGACAGAGGTACCATCTGAAAAGCTTGGACTCTTTTCTGTTATAAAGTTATAATTTGAACATTTGACCTATGCATTTAAATTTCAGTCAGTATACAGTATGTGGGATTATTTACCAGAGTACATTAGGTAAAGGTGTGTACATGACATCTCCACATTCCCTTATTTTAGTGGTGCATGAGATAAGTCCCAGTGTGGTCATCACCAGCTTCAAGCAGGAGCACAGCCTGAGCAATTTCATCAAAGCCCTTGGTGAGCTCACACGTAGCAGCAGAAGCACAGTGAGTAGAGAGCAGTGGTCACTGAATGGCTGACCATAGGCTAGCAGACTCCAGTTCTGGCTGAGGTGCTGATGCCGAACACACCCAGCTGCAGATGCATAAACACATACAGAGATACATACTTGTGAGTATCCTGCTTCCGCTTACTATACTGCCTTCAGGTGTCAATAAGCACAATTTGCCCTCAGGGAGCAAAGCCAGTTGTTTCTTTGAGCAGCAAGGGGTTGGGGCACCCCAACTGCCACTCTACCCAAAGAAAATGGGCTGGTTTATGTTCACTGGACAGCCTCACTGCACATGCCTGGCTTAAAACAAATGACATTTTGAATTCCACAGAAGCTACTGTATGTGTCTGTAATGAAGCTGTAACTTAAACAGATTTTCTAATTCATGCCTTCAATGTTTAAACCTTTGTCTTGAATTACAGAGACAAACCCATACAACAAGCCAGAGATAGTCCTGTATCCCAATGGTGACTTTAGTAAGAAAATATTTATATGTTTTAAAATATGGCATTGAAGAGTACATACATGTTATGAATAAGTATCTATGCTTATTTAACTTTAATACAATGTTAAATGTTATTGTATTAAAGAATATGGTATGTTTTTTGCATGCTCACATTTACATTATGTTGTCTTCAGGAGTGGAGGCTGCCAAGCAGAGGCTGCTCTCAGCCCACCTGCCCTTCCTCCCGCCATCTGTCACAGAGAAGGATCGACTGCCCTATTTGTCTTCCTGTTTGCCTTTCAACTTCAACCTCATGGTGAGCCGGTCCTCCGCCTTGTCTAGCATTTCTCTTCAATATCTTAGGTAGTAAAACACCACCAATGTATGTTTAGACTGTTCATATTTGGGGAGTAAAAAGTAACCAGTTTAAAGTTCTGCAGATGCATAACACCAGTTTTAAGTGTTTTTTTTTTTTTTTTGATAAATAGGATGCATGTGCTAAATTACTCCAAAAATTTATTTCCACGTTGCTTCTTCCTCAAGAAGATTGTCAGTATTTACTTTGTTCAATAAAGACAGGATTTCATTGTACTGGAATGTTCCTGTATAGAAACTGCATCATTCTGCCAGTGGTATCATACTACCATGTTATTTTTTACTTCTATGTCCTACAGATGTTTTTCTCAAGCATCAGGCTTCAGATTCTTTTCAGAAACTAGGACACAATTTAGTGATACAGAAAAAAGAAACGATTCTTTTCTCTGTGTGCCTCTCTAAGTTGCGGTCAGTGGGAGCACTGCTGAAATGTCTGGACAGGTGGCGGGTTGGGGTCGAGCTGGAGGACAGCAGTGTGGGAGTACCTATTCTTCAGTTCCGGCCATACTCAATGTAATATCGTGTTTCCCTCTTTCTCTGCTGCTGTCTTTCTGTTTGTGGGACTTTTTTACATGTGGTTGCTGGGGTGCCACACAATGTGTTTTGCCAAGTATAATTTCCCTGTTGGCATGTGTTAATATTTGTTTATTGTAGGCATTTTTGTTTAATCTATTTATAGGAAGGACATTGTATTTATGGACAGGGATACTTACAGGTCAGTCACTTTTACCCCAGTTGTCTCCATGATCTGCCAGCTGTCACGCATACAGTTTTTCCAAGCTGTTTGCTTTATTTTCACACTGGTGAACTGATAGTGATTAACATACTGGAGGAGCTGTGCTATCAGCACAAGACTTTACAATTCTGTGATAAACCTAAAAGATGCATTTATGTGGAAAGGTTCATTTCATTTTTAACTTGTCTTGCAGAACTACTCCGTTTTTGTTTATTTTGCTTAGTTCTGTTCTCAGTGTTCTCCAGATCTTCAAGCTGGAGTTGCACCCCTCTGTGTACAAACTGCAGTCTGGAGAGAAGGAAGGGCTCAGCCTCTATGGTAGGTGACACACATTTTAGATCCATGATTATTGTCTCTTATTTTATTCTTTCTTTATAAATAACCCAACTAGTGTTCTTCCTCAAGAAGATTGTCAGTATTTACTGTTGAAAAAACACTTGGATTTGCTAACACCTCTAAGGCTGCTGCACAAGCTCTGCAACTGCATATAATCTAAGGTAAAATAGAAACTTGTACAAGGATGCGTGTCCTATGGCTATTGTTGTACTGGAGCTAGCCATTTTGGCAGGATGGAGGTTGAGAAAAACAGGGTTTCATAATACTACTATGATCTTCACTAAAAAACAATAAGATTTTTAACAAAGGAAAAATCAAACAAAACCAAAGTCATTTTCAAAAAGAGTTTTGTAGTGCTTACCCCTGATGATCATCTCAGTCATGTCTCTCATCTCCTACACTCTTCAGACCATCTGTGTTACGACCATGTTTTGTTGTTTGTCTGACCTAGCAGGTTAAAGGCTAAAGAACTGGAGTAGTGAAAGCTCTCCATCATGTTCACCCTCTTTCTGTACTACGATTCCACCTTCCACCAGCTCACAATTCACCATAATGTATGTACAGTATGAGTTTAGTAATTGCACATCTTTTCTAGGTGTATTGAATCGTTGCAAGTCCAAGTTTGGGTCTAGACTGCTCCGGTAGGTCTCCTTAAATGAAAGCCTTATCAAAAAGGGGGGGGGGGGGATTTAAGCAACTTAAATTGGCTGTCATCCCCACAGTGAATTTGTATGAACATAAAATTCTGAAAATTTACTCTGCTGCATTGCATGCATTAAAATGCATTCTAGCAAAAAGAGTGCACAGTCATTGTCTACACAGCATCAGCACCACAGAGGAACAATATAGTCAGGTCTACCTAAAAGATCACTGGTACCAGATTTTCCTGCCTTAAGGACCTGTACTCCTCCCAAATTAGGAGACGAGCAGGGACAATCTTTACAGACCCCTCTCACTCGGGCCACAGCTTTTCTGAACTTCTTCCATTTGGCAGGTGCTACAGATCACTGTGTCCCAAAACAAACAGATACAGGAACAGTTTCTTTCCCCACACTGTTACGTCCATGAACAGCTGATTTGTTTTTTAGTTTGTACAATGTTCCCCTTATGATATTTATTACTCCCTCATAATATTTATTCATACATCTTTGCACTTTTATATATGCATGTATTTGTATATGTATGTGTATATACACAATATGTTTTGTTCTGAGGGCCATTGGGAACCAATGCCAAATTCCCTGTATGTGTATACTTGTCCAAATAAATCTGATTCTGATTGTGATAGGGGAGCAGTTCTGGGATGCTAGAACTGTGTTGAGCCTTCCCAAGGTGTTGTGGGCCTAACTCGATGAAATACCTGTGAAGGGAGGTGCCCACTTGACAACCCCACTTGACAACCCTGATGAGACTGCAGCATCACATTGTCATATCATGTGTAGACTTGTATGTGTAACTGGCTAACTTTGATGGCATTGATTCTGTAGACTAAGGAGATCCAAGCCATTGCATAGCAGCCAGATAGGTTTGCTGTAGGTCTGACTGTGGGGCTACCGTGGTGTTAACAGGTCAGGCCAGGATAGGATAGAAATGAAGGTTAGGGTGTTGGATCCCCTTTGGAGCGCTAGTCCATTTATTAGCACTTTGTGTTTGTTATGAATCTGGAATGACTGCACTGAATCACAAATTGAAGCTTCTGCTTCCTGTTTTCTTACTCTCTCCTCATTACTTCTGTCACCATCCTCAGATTTACAAACACACGTTTTGTCTCCCTGTATCCAGTCAGTGGTTCCTGTGGCCCACTAGGGACATAAGCGTGCTGACCAGGAGGCAAGAAGTGGTGCACTTCTTTACCTCCCCGCGCCATGCTGATGTGCTGAGCACTCTGCAGGGCTGTCTTCGCAACATCCGGAGCATTCCGGTAACAGCATTTCACATGGGATCGCCAGTGGTTAAACCTATGTAAATCACTGTTGGTTAATCAAACAGCTGCTGATTAATGAAGAGTATACTGAAACTATTACACTATGAGAGTGTATGTACAGGAGATTATGAGTTCTTTAATGTATAAAATCCCAGTGGTTTCCATTGTTTTTGGATATTTCATTTTTTAAAGCATGGAACGTCAGGGATTTCCTTTTTGTGAAAAACACAGTTATAGTTGGCTATCCAACTGAAGCAATGGTCATTGCTGTGTAAACGTGCCAATATATACTAACTACAACAGTGGAGAACATTCTAGTCGCTGCGTTATGTTATTGACAGACCTGATATCCCTAGAGTATTGCTGTCTGTTGTTGCGCTGCAGACGTTGCTGCGTAGAATGACCCTGACTCACACTAAAGTCAGCGACTGGCATTGTCTCTACAAGGTAGGACAGCTGTAGACTGTAAATTTTGTTTATGTACTGTTTAAAGGAACACATAAAAATGATTCACATACTCGTTTATGTGTATTATACAACTTGTCTGTACTGCCTGGACCTTCCTGCAGACAGTCTACAATGCAGTGTGTATCAGAGACACGATCTCCTCCCTGCCTCAGACTATCTGTCTGTTCAAGGATATAAGTGAGGGTTTCCCCGAGGACCTCTACTACATCGCTTCCCTCATTAGCAAAGTGGTATGACAGCTAGTTAGAAATAACAACAGTTTGTCTTACTGGATACAATTTAGTTTTTTGCTATTATTTTCAATTACCTTCCCTCAGCAGTGGTTTGGTTACTGTTTATGTTTTTGTTGATTTCTTACATTAAAGTCTTGGTGCTTATATGTTTTGTGTGCAGGTTGACTTTGAAAATAGCTCGGCTGAAAATCGCGTCACGGTCAAACCGAACATAGACCCTGTGATTGATGAAAGTAAGTCTGTGATTGTGTCTTAAAATGTGGAAACAGAAATATGTCATTTAAACTAAACAATATGATCACTAAGCACTTTGGAATCATTTTAACACTTAACAGTAACAAAAGTTTTTTTCATGTCAACATCAGAAAAGCGAAGGATGATGGGGCTGTCTAACTTCCTAACCGAAGTGGCGCACAAAGAGCTGGAAAACCTGGACTCACAGATACCCTCCTGCAGTGTCATCTACATTCCCCTGGTCAGCAGTTCATAATTACCGTGTATAACAAAAAACAGCAAGTAAATAAAATGTATTTAACATTATTATTCCCTGTCAGTCATTGTACTGCTCTGCTTTCCTCTGACTTACACCTTCAGATAGGATTCCTGCTGTCTCTCCCTCGCCTGCCTAGTATGGTTGAGAAAGAGGACTTTGAGATTGAGGGGCTAGATTTCATGGTGAGACAAAGAAGAAAAAACAAAGAACCCATGACACTTTGTTTAAAGGAGTTTTGATGATTGTTTTTGCTCAGTTCTTGTCTGAGGACCGGCTGCACTACCGTAGTGCGAGGACCAAAGAGCTAGACAACATTCTGGGAGACCTGCACTGCGACATCAGAGGTCACTATGTGGAAAACACTAAGCACTTTCACTCTGTCCCCATACTGGAATATGTACTTGTTGCTGTTTCTTTCTGTCTCACTTCAACAATACAATCCAATTCTAACCGTCTCTCTGTGACTGCCAGACTTGGAGACTGCAGTGATGACCCAACTACAGACCACTGTCCTCCAGCGCAGCAGCTGTCTCTTCAAGGTGCTAGAGCTGAGTGCAGAGCTAGACTGCCTGATGTCTCTAGCCCAGGTGTCTCAAGAATACAGCTACTGTGCCCCGCTGCTGTCTCCTCACTCCCGGCTGTCCCTCATCCAGGCGAGGTGGGTGCTGTGATCACCTGCTGTTGGGGTTGAGTCAGTTGTCATGACCAGCAGCTTCACCCCTGTTGTCCTCACTCTGTACCCTTCAGGCACCCCTTGGTGGAGCTGTGCACACCTATGTTTGTGTCCAACCCCCTGTCCAGCTGTGACAGCGAGGGCAAAATGAAAGTCCTGACTGGACCCAATTCCTCTGGCAAGAGCATCTACCTTAAACAGGTAAAGTAGCATCACAACCATCTATTCTAAAGCAAAGTGGAAATGACTCACAGAGACAGCAAATATCCATTACCTGTAAGTACAAAAATTAATTTCTACGTCTGTGTTTTATACAGGTTGGCTTAATTGTTTTCATGGCCCTGATTGGATCCAATGTGCCAGCGAAAGAAGCGGAGATCGGGCTGATTGACTGTATCTTCACTCGGATGCAAAGCCGAGACTCTGTGTCTATGGGGATGAGCACCTTCATGATCGATTTAAATCAGGTGTGTAGAACTATTTAGACACTCTTACAGCAAATCCTGCTGTAGATGTTTCTATCTTTGCTAAATTAGGGAGCTGATTTGAATTTCATTAACTTTGAACATTCTAATGCAAATGACAGTCTCTTTCTGACCACGCTCAGCATTGATCGAAAGAGGTACTATTTATATTGTTTATATATCAGGAGTGTGAATAAATTTTATTGGGTATTTTGGGTATTTGTTTTTTTGTGCATACTGTATATATAAGAATAAGCTAAATAAGTTACCAGTAATTAAAATTATTCAGAAGTTTATTTTTTTTACTGTTAGTTATGTTATTTCCATTAAAAGCTCAGTTTGTGATGTTTGAAAAAGTCTGATATGAAAAGGAAATTCCCCGCAATTTTCCTGCAGATTTGGTATTATCAGATTAACTGTCTTGTGACTGTCCTTGGATTTTAGTGGTTACAGTTCAACAATTTTTAATTGTTATGCATTACCTTCTATTAGATGGCTTTGGCTCTGAACCACAGCACTGGAAATTCTCTGGTCCTGGTCGATGAATTTGGAAAAGGGACCAACACGGTAAAAGTGGCTGCAGGGCAGCCTTACTGTGCAGTAAACAATACAATAAACATACAGAGGTTTATCATTGTATTCTGAGTTTGTATTGTGTTGAAATGTGCTTTGAAAAATCCGTTTGCCCATTTTGTACTGCTTTTACTATGTACATGAACACAGCATGGTACGAGTAACAGAGACTAGTCAAACACACCGCAAGATCTGTTCCTCCATTGAGAACCGAGAAACCACTCATGCTTTTACAGTGTGGTCACATTTTGGCTGAAGGCAATACTGAACACTGGATAAAATTTATGACACAGGTTAGTTTAGGGAGCTTTCAGACTGCCACTTCAAGAAAGGTAATAAGCTGGTGTGACCTTTACAGCTCTTGAAATATTTTATTCTTTAACAAAGAGAACTTTCCCTTTATAAAGACACACTTTCGCTAGATAGAGAAGATGATAAACTGTTGATGGCTGAGTTGTAGGCTGTGTATGTATTGGCTCCAGGTGGATGGCCTGTCTCTCCTGGCATCCAGCCTTAGCTTTTGGCTGAAGAAGCCCCCGGTGCAGTGTCCCCATGTGCTGGTGGCCACTAACTTTCACAGCCTTCTGCAGCTGGGCCTGCTGCCTCCCTCTGCTCAGCTCTCCCCACTGGTATGGACAGCTTTATTCCTGGGTTTACATTTATTTAGGTCATTTCTTTCTCCAAAGCTGCCTACAATTAAACAGTCTCTATAGATTTGAGTAGTTTTTACCAGAACAAATCAGGATAAGCACCTTCCTCAGATTTAGTACAGCAGGAGGTGGGATTTAGACACTGATTTTTCAAGTGCAAGGTAGCACCTGTAACCACTCAGCCACCTGTACTGCATTTTTCACACTTAATTCATTTTGTAAAATGTATATGGCAACAACATTTTAACATTTATACTTTAGTTTTACCAAAACAGATATTTTATTAAACAAGGCAACCTTATATAAGGATGTGAAATAACTTATAGCTTCAAGTTGGGTGTTGTGTAAATGCTCATAAAATTCACTAGGCAAATTATTCCAGTAAGAATGTTATTACAGAAATTTATACTTTGCTTTAGGATGAAACTGTTGTAACTGACTGCTACTTCTATTACTGTATATTTCCCAAAGAAGTTTATGTATTTACATGCTGTGCTCAGACTCTGGAAACAGCAGTGGATGGTGAAGAGGTGGTGTTCCTCTATCAACTGAGAAAAGGCATCAGTCAGTCAAGCTATGCTGCAAACATCGCCACACTGGCTGGCCTCCCTCAAACTGTGGTACAGAGAGCCATGGAGGTAAACTTGTGGTTCTTAATATTCTTGTTGCTCAACACCATAGACTAGAATATTTAAAGGATTGTTTGGACAAATATGTCTGTGCAGGTGTCAGAGCTGTATAGAGCAGGAAAGGCTATTAAACGCAATAACTGTTCTTCAACTGAGGAGCAGACCAAAAGGTGAGTAGTCTTCAACACAAAAGTGACTAGGATGTGGAATCAGAGGCTTTTATCCAAAGTCCAGCTGTTCTGTATTTTGAGAAGGCTACTGAAACAGAAGTCAGAAAAGCCCAAGTCTCAGCAAAACCAGTAAACTGGTACACAGACATACAGGTTGCTTCAGCCTGAAGTACAATAAATCTGCATTATTTTAGCATTTTTAGTCGGCAGAGGGGAATGGCAGTAAGTGTCTCTTTCTTAGGTACTCAAGGGTCATAGAGCAGTTCCTGAGCCTTGATCTGGAGGACCCAGCTGTGGACTTGCAATTATACATGGAGGAGCTCCTATCTGCTGGAAATGTACCGTAATTCACCAACCATAGCAATCCCAGTAGAGAGACAAGCTGTGGTTTTACCCCAAATTATACTGCCAAATTATTTAAAATAATAAAAAAAAAAAAAAAGGCCCAAATTTGGGGTCAAAGACATTTATCCTTGCTTTATCAAATGTACCAGCCAAACATCAAAACTTTAAATGCTTTAAAAATGTGGGACAGCCTCATTTCTTCATTGCACAAAAAGTGGTCAGCTGTGATTAACCTGCAAGAAAGGGGAAGAAAAAAAAAAAAAAAAAAAAGTTTAAAACAGTACTCTGGCATGCTTGGGGGGAGGCAGGAAGACCACCATAGTTATCCACTCAGTGGCAGTTCAACTGTGGACACATCAAGTTCTACTGTAACCCTCTGAAAACTGACAAATTTGATATATAAACAGTGAAATTTAAAACTAGAGAGGTTTCTCCCCAAATAAGTTCTTCAGCACTGATTCTGTTATAGATGAAGCACAAGAGTAGATAGTTATTCTGAACCAAACATTTATTTGTGTTAATTTTGTACACAAGTGGAACAAGTTTAGTCAGACTAAAGCCTATTAAATTAGTTGGTGCTTAGCTTTCCAAGGTGTGCTGGTTTTATTTAAAAGACAGCTTTTCAAAATATCCATATTCCATTCCCTAAACTACAGTGATACAAAAGCAGTTCATTAAAAGTCAGACATCTTCTCCCTTCCATTACCATACAACATTATCCTTCTCTTATAACACATGAAGGCTAGCATCTAGAAGCTGGCAGTCAGCTGTACTAAACTCACATTACCTTGTGGTCTGGGCTTTGTTTGGAGGTTATCCCCTGAAGAGGAACATCTACAACTAAGAGCTAGACTGTCATCTGTATGACTATGGCAGCTGCAAGGGACAGCAGAGCAAGGTGGGAGGGTCCAGGGGCTGCATTGCACAGGTCAGTGGCACAGCAGGTTTTGTTCATGTAGTACGTGGTGTTGCCCATGAAGTCAACTGTAGACACCATGTCACAGTCTCCATTCTTCAGGCAACCTTTCATCTTGAGGTCAACATGCTGCACTGAGGAAGCAAATTGGGAGACACTTTATTTGCAGACTGTATGGGAAAGTAAAAGGGCAATAGGACACCAGTACAACCAGTTAAGTGCAGTCTTACCAGCTTTTCCTACACCATTGAAACAGCTCTGGCCTGGACTACAGGAAGTTGTAGTGACACACACATTCCAAAATCCAATGTTGCACTTGTAGCACTCAAGTGCCAAGCCTGAAAGTTACACAAATGTTTTACCAAGCAATCTGGAACAGTTCATTACCTGGGGTTGCCCTATTGAAAAGATATCCTTGAAATAAATACCTCTGAATATTGAGTGTTAAGCTATATAAAAGAGTTCAAGTACTCAAGTATTTGAAAAATAATATGGACTTTCATCCCAACACACACATCCTGATTCTTTACTCACCCTGAGTAAAAAACATCAAAGCCACAAACATACCAAGAGTAACAATTCTTAACATTTTACAAAACAGGATTCCTTAGTCAACTACTACCCAGACCCAACTCAGTAACCTGTAATGCTGCTGTCTCACACACTAACCCACAGTAGATATATGAAGCCCAGCTGGGGCAAGTATACCAAATGACCAGTAATCAGCAGCCAGACAATGTGCAGGTGGGTTTGATGGAATCAGTGCCACATTCTAATGAGGCAGTAAAACACGGCACCCACTTCAGTTCTTAATACAAAAGCCCTTCCACAGAATATAATTTGAATTAAGTCCAGAAATCTGGAAGCCTTTTATAGGTTTCTCTCATTGCCTCAAAGATTTATCCTGCAATAATAATAATCTTCTTTCGGCTGCTCCCATTAGGGGTTGCCACAGCGGATCAATTGTTTCCACTTCTTCCTGTCCTCTGTATCTTTCTCCATCACATTCACCACCTGAATGTCCTCTTTCACCACCTCCATAAATCTCCTCTTAGGCCTTCCTCTTTTCCTCTTGCCTGGCAGCTCCATCCTTAGCATCCTTCTCTCAATATATCCAGCATCTCTCCTCTACACATGTCCAAACTAACACATTCTCACCTCTCTGACTTTGTCTCCAAACCATCCAACCTGTGCTGACCCTCTAATATACTCATTCCTAATCCTGTCCATTCTCGTCACACCCAATGCAAATCTTGACATTTTTAACTCTGCCACCTCCAGCTCTGCTTCCTGTCTTTTGGTTAGTGCCACCGTCTCCAACCCATATAGCATAGCTGGTGTCACTACCATCTTGTAGACCTTCCCTTTCACTTTTGCTGGTATCCTTCTGTCACAGATCACTCCTGATACTCTTCACCACCCATTCCACCCTGCCTGCACTCTCTTCTTCACCTCTCTTCCACACTCCCCATTACTCTGAACTGATGATCCCAAGTATTTAAATTCATCCACCTTCACCAACTCTATTCCCTGCATCCTCACCACTCCTCTGTCCTCCCTCTCGTTTATGTACATGTATTCTATCTTAGTCCTGCTGACCTTCATTCCTCTTCTCTCTAGAGCATATCTCCACCTCTCCAGGGTCTCCTCAACCTGCTCCCTACTCTCACTACAGATCACAATGTCATCTGCAAACATCATAGTCCACGGTGACTCCTGTCTGATCTCATCTGTCAACCTGTCCATTACCATTGCAAATAAGAAAGGACTCAAAACTGATCCTTGATGTAATCCTACCCCCGCCTTGAAAGCATCCGTCACTCCTACCGCAGACCTCACCACTGTCACACTGTCCTTGTACATATCCTGTACCACTCTTACATACTTCTCTGGCACACCCGACTTCCTCATACAATACCACAACTCCTCTCTAGGTACCCTGTCAACTCCTTCTTACCTTCTCGGTACTTCTCCATCAACATCCTCAGAGCAAACATCGCATCTGTAGTACTCCTTCTTGGCATGAAGCCATACTGCTGCTCACTAATCGTCACCTCCCTTCTTAACCTAGCTTCCACTACTCTTTCCCATAACTTCGTGCTGTGGCTGATCAATTTTATCCCTCTGTAGTTACTACAGCTCTGCACATCACCCTTATTCTTAGTACCAGTACACTTCTTCTCCACTCCTCAGGCATTGTCTCACTTTCTAAGATTACATTAAACAATCTGGTTAAAAACTCCATTGCCATCTCTCCTAAACACTTCCATGCTTCCACAAGTATGTCATCTGGGCCAACAGCCTTTCCATTCTTCATCCATCCTCTTCATAACTGTCCTAACTTCCTCCTTGCTAATCCATTGCACTCCCTTATTCACAATCCCTACATCATCCAACCTTCTCGCTCTCTCATTCTCTTCATTCATCAGCCCCTCAAAGTACTCTTTCCATCTGCACAACACACTCTCCTCGCTTGTGAGTATGTTTCCATTGCAATCCTTTATCATGCTAACCTGCTGCACATCTTTCCCAGCTCGGTCCCTCTGCCTAGCCAATTGGTACAGGTCCTTTTCTCCCTCCTTAGTGTCCAACCTCTCGTACAATTCACCATACGCCTTTTCTTTAGCCTTTGCCACCTCTCTCTTCGCCCTATGCCTCATCTCCTTGTACTCCTGTCTACATTCTTCATCTCTCTGTCGATTCCACTTCTTCTTCGCCAGCCTCTTCCTCTGAGTACTCTCCTGTACTTCCTCATTCCAACACCAGGTTTCCTTGTCCTCCTTCCTCTGTCCAGATGTCACACCAAGCACATTTCTAGCTGTCTCCCTTACCACTTCTGCTGTGGATGCCCAGCTCACTGGTAACTTTTCACTGCCACCCAATGGCTGTCTTAATTCCTCCCTGAACTCCACCTTTTCAACTTCCACCATTTGATCCTTGGTTCTGCCCTCACTCTCCTCTTTTTGATTTCCAATGTCATCCTACAAACCACCATCCTATGCTGCCTAACTACGCTTTCCCCTGCCACCACTTTACAGCCTACAGTCTCCTTCAGTCTGGCCCTCCTGCATAAGATATAGTCCACCTGTGTGCATCTTCCTCCACTCTTGTACGTCACCCTGTGTTCCTCCCTCTTCTTAAAATACATGTTTACCACAGCCATGTCCATCCTTTTCGCAAAATCCACAACCATCTGACCTTCTGTGTTCCTCTCTTTGACACCATACCTACCCATCACCTCCTCATCTCCTCTGTTCCCTTCATCAACATGCCCATTGAAATCCACTCCAATCACCACTCTCTCTCCCTTGGGTACACTCTTCACCACTTCATTCATATCACTCCAGAATTCTTCTTTCTCATCCATCTCACACCCAACTTGCCGGGCATATGCACTAACAACATTCATCATCACACCATCAATTTCCAGTTTCATAACCATCACTCTGTCAGACACTCTCTTCACTTCCGAAACACTCTTGACACTCTTGACATTTGGGGTAGGGGTTATCCTTCAGGATAACCCCTACCCCATTTCTCTTCCCATCCACACCATGGTAAAACAGTTTAAACCCCCCTCCGGTGCACCTAGCTATACTCCCCTTCCATTTGGTCTCTTGCATACACAATATATCAACCTTCCTTCTCTCCATCATATCAGCAGGCTCTCTCCCTTTGCCAGTCATACTACCAACATTCAAAGTTCCTACCCTCACATCCACTCTCTTAACCTTCCCCCTCTCCTCCTTCCTCCAGACATGCCTTCCTCCTCTTTTCTTTCGGCCTCTTCTCTTTCTTCGGCCAACAGTAGCCCAATTTCCGCCAGCACCCTGTCGGCTAGCAGTACTGGTGGCGGTCATTGTTAACCCGTGGCTCAACTGATCTGGTATGCAATAATAATAATAATAATAATAATAATAATAATAATAATAATAAAGTTAATCTCTGACTCATGGCTGGAATTCAAGAGGTGACATGATTCATTTGTCTAGTTAGAAAATGGAAATAAAAGCTGAAATGAAGTCCAAAACAGCCTGTAGCTCCTGAAGAAGGTAGAAACCACTCATAAAATTTAACACTAAGCTACAGTTTGGATAGAAGCCAGAGTCCTACTGCTGAGAACATTTATTTAGGGTAATGGAGGCTGTGTGAAGATGTAGGGTAAGTGGCCTCTTCAGTACTCATTTCTCATCCCTTTGAGGTGAGTAGAACTTCATCTAAATGCCACCATTTCTGTTGCAGACAAAGGTCCTAAAACGGCAGCACTCACTGCAGGGCTACATGTCAGTAATACGCTATTTGTAATGAAAATGCTGCACAGTAATGACTGGCTTACATTCTGCATGAGAAGTGTTTCCTTGCTTAAATTCTCATGCCAGATAAGCTGGGCTGATTTTGTCATGTCAGTGCTGGGTCACTCCGAAGCTTTACAGTTTTACTGAAACATGAACGGTGACCATCCAGCCATGGGGACAGGAGGGGAGGGGATTGGGAGTACTGCCATCCAACAGTAAGCAAGAAAGTTGGGTGAGACAACAAAGTGAGTAATAGAAATGGAGGATATTAAATACACAGTGGGGGGATAAAAGACAGGAAATTAAAGAGAAAAACAAAACCTGTAAGAACCAAAATACAATTTATTGTGAATTATCAATCCTGGTCACTGTTGCACAATTGGGAAAAGCTACTACTACCGGTTCCTATCCATCACCACAATAATAAAACATTAAAAAAGTCAATTTTCCCAGTTGGAAAAGAAAGTGACAGAAAAACAGGTTACACCTGAACCACAAACGTACACAGCATTACGATGAGGTTGTCCACAACTGGTCTTTGTTTGCAGAACATATTTTACATCAAGAATCCAAGCAAAAACACGGTAGGTAGGGTGCAGTAGTGAATCAGTGTGTGGTTGCAGGAAGAGATTGTTGGGGGGGTGCAGTAGTCCACACAACGGACAAGAAAACAGTCTTTTCATGCCACAGTCCACATTTCTACTCCCACATGCCAGTCTTAACTGAAGAAATATTAAATTACATCTAAAAAAAATTAGATGTTCTTTGTAGAAGTGACTAGAATTATCAGTTCTCTGTTTACATTCTTGTAATTAAAACTACAGGGTTTCCACATTTATTTTCAATAGGTAATTAAAAGAAAAGCCTAATAAAAATCCTGGTTCCTATGGACTGAGAAGGATATTAACAGTAATGATAAAGTACAACAGTTATTGGGCTTCACTGACTCCACGCTTGTCTTACAATTAGTCACAGATGTTTGTATTTTGTCCAGTAGGAAAACTCAGATAGGTTTGTGTTTATATATAAGTGGGTGTGTGTGTATATTCATGCCTCAGTGTATATCCACATTTGTACATATCATTCACTGGCTACACAATCTGAAACATTAATATATCCTCCAGCGCAGCAGGAATCGGTATCATGCGCCAGTCTCTCCTCCCCTGAGCTCTAGCGAATGGCTTTGACGGGGCTCTTGAAGCTGGAGGCTGCTTGCAGCTGGAGCTGATAGGCCATCGGGTGGATCTTGAAGCCATACAGCCTGGATGGGAAATGGGGTCACAAAAGGTCAGAGGAGAAAGCAGGTACTGTCAACCAAAGGATTAGACAAAGACACTGAAAATAACACAGTATGCATGTCGTTCACTATTCAGTTATGAAGTTGTTCACAGTAAGTACAGCATGCTCAATAGGTCCCTTCTTGTCAGTTTATTACTGATCAAGTTTAAAGTGGGAATCACCCCAGAGCAGTAACTACAGCCCTGGAATTTTCAGTGCAAAACTCATTCCCCTTGGATTTCTGAACATGGTCAAAAGCAACCAGGAAATATAACAAGAGTGCCCTGAAATTGTATCTCAGCTGTTCTTCCGAAAAGACCGAGTCTCATACCCATGTTGTTTAAAATGTGGATTATCATGGTTATTTTCCCTACATTATTAATCTAAGAAAGTGGAAAAGTTTTAGCAAAAAAAAATACCTGGTGGACTGTTGAATGTTGGTGTTTAAGAGTGTTTTAGTGATATTTTCAGGAAATTAGCTTGGGGGGGGGGGCGATCGGCTTTTCCATATTGAAAATAAAATATAGGCTCCTGTTATTCAATATTTTACTATGCGACATGTTTTCAGGAACAGATTAGATTAAGATAAGGGAAGCCTGCACTTGTTACTATGGTTTCCTGGGCAAAAAAAGCATCACAGATGCTGTGGGAATGTAGCTCTGTGGTACAAACTGAGGAACGCTGTGACAAGCATATAAAGAAACAGCAGTGAGAAATGACAACCAAATTCTGTAATGACCAGATTCTGTAATGACCAGATAGGCAACAGTGCAAACCTGGGCACAAATTGGTTGGCAGGACGTTTAGGCCGGTACTCTGGGTGAACCATGAACAGCATGTGTGGGAACCCCGTGCCAAAGTAGGCCCCATCTGTATGGTGGTGCCGTGATGACTTGGGTGTGTACACATCCATGCACTTGGGACAATAGAGCTTCACCATGGCCTCCCCGGGGATGTCTGACAGCCCTGAAGGAGAGGGACACCACAAGTGTGAGACGCATGTACAGATGTTCAGAACCACGCAGCTCAAAATGATTCACTCAAAAATGAAAAATTACATCCTTTGGAACTTGCGTGCAATTAATAAACATGACGGTTCTAAAGTGAAAACCAGTAGACACTCACCAATGGGCAACATGGGCTGGTTCTCACAGTAAACTCTGGGACAGTAGCCAAAGTCCCCCTGCTGGTACTTCTCCAGCTGACACCAAACGAGAAACCAATGTTATCACTCCTCATCCAAACACAAGGATGTCACATCTTATTTCGAGAGACACCGGTCAAGATACAGGCAGTTCTGGTCCTCAGGGTCTGGTGGGCATTCTGGGTATTCCTGTCTCTATTACATCAGAATGCAGCTGTAACTGGGATTCTGACTGCCATCAAATGGAACTCAAAGTGGGAGTTGAGAAGAGGCTCTGTGCACTTTCAGAGTAAATATGAAGGTCCAGGACAACAGAGGGAGAATTTATCCTCCAACCCCACACATACAAACACACACCAAAATACCTCCCCCCACCATATATTATGGAAAGCGCACCATCTGAGCGATGCCCCTGTTAGTGAGGATGTATCGCGCGTGGATGAGGCCGTACAGCATCTCTGCCGCCTGCTCGATCAGGTCACTCTGGTTGGGGTTGTCCTCCAGTTCCTCATCTGCTCAATCGGCACAAAGCAGGTGTGATAGTTGAGGAACACGACGCTAACAAGAATGCTTTGAATACACACCTTCAGTACATAGAGTAGCACAACAGTCATTCACACAGCTGTACTGCAAATCTACATGTTTAGATAGGGGTATAACTGGAGCCTAGGTGAGAAGAAGCCCACGATCATTTTGATGGTTTTACACTGACCAGGTTCAAGGTCCAGGATCATGTCCAGTGCCTGTCGATAGTGTGGCACCTGCTCATTCAGCCCTGTCAGGTTAAACTTGTCTTGTATGTAGTCCTCATCCACCTGACATATGAGGAAAGGGATAAAGACACCAGGCTGGATACAAGACCTCACTTTCCAGCATAACATTGCAAAATGCCTGCAACAGATTCTGTATGGCAGTCCTGGGTACACAAAGTCTCCTGCAACGGTTAAATGGAAATAACCACAAGCTCAGCATCACTGACACATGATCCCCCTGTTAGTTAAATAAAAGAGGTAAAAATACACGAAGTCAGAATGCGGACGAACCTCACAAAAGAACTCATTCCCCCTCAAGCCGCAGAACCAGGAGATCCAGGAAACTTCCTCTGAACTGCTCATCTTGTCAGCCTCTGCAAAACACGCCAAATGTGTAAACGACAAATTCACACACAGGTGAAAACCAGTATTAATCTCAGTTTATTTTTTTTATTTTTTGGAGGGGATACAGACTGATTTAAAAGCACGGATATAGAGTAAATAACTAAAACACGTGTGTATGAGCTCGCTGGCGTATTGTGCATCTCCGCCTTTCCGGACTCCCGTCTCTAACATTAACGGCAACATCCCTGCCAGTTATAAACCACCGAGACGGAAATATGAGTGCAAAAACACATTAATATCCGAATACACATCTTATATCTTACACAGGACTTTAATAAGCAGAAGAAAAGCCGCCCTTGTTGTCGGACTGCAGAAAACAGGAAACGGAGCGGCCGCAAACGACAGACTGTCGGAATATATAAATTACGTTCAAACGCAGCCCATTTAAACGGCCGCCGTATCCCGTTCGGCGGAACATCCATCCCGGTAACATAGCTGGCGGTGTAGGCCGCAGAGAGGATCTCACACGCTTACAGATGCCGGGTTACAATCCAAGAACACCGTCACCACACACACACGCCAGCTGCATGATCGCGACTACCGAGCAACGCGCCGGCGATTCGTGTCAGTTATGACGCCACTTACTACGATTTGTGTCAATGTGCAACACGGGTGTCGGAGCCCAGCGATGCTGCAGGGGTTAAACGACAAACAGCACCGACTCCTCCTGCCGAGCACCCGGGAAAGATCCTAAAACTTCCGAAGTAAAAAAAAAATCCCCTGACTAACGGAATGACGACAAAATTGCGAGACGGCCTGTGGGGCATACGTTAACATTGTGCGACCCCAAGTTGAGGATGACGAAAGCACGGAGGCGGTTAAATGTGGGAGTAAAAAACTTGCGACCTCAGTGCTTGGATGACGTAAACATCATGCGACCGTGAAGCTACGCGAAACACTGATGGCTCGATGTTTAAGCAACGGGCGTCGGTGTGGGTTCGGATGGAGGGAACGAGGACATCGTGAGGTTCTCCATAACACAGGCTTTTATTGGGCGCAAGGCATCGGGAGAGGGTAGCAGCCAGGCAGGGCGATGAAATAGCCGCACTTTTGGCACCCACGCTGGGGCTGGTTAACTACCACAGCCCCCTTCTTCCAACCCGGTGGAACAGGGCGAACCCCAGCAACACAGCACAACATCCACGGTTGGACATGAACTGTTCACACATACGACACCGATCGATTGGGGTGCTTAGCCGTAGCGCCCGATGCTGCAATATTTTATTCTGATACAGTAACACAATCCAATGTGCGTGTTACGTTTATTACGAGATGAGGAAGTGCGGAATTTATTGACTTTAGTGCGTCCTACTGCAACAGCGAGAGGTCATTCGCCAGTGTTCAGTTATACACACTTGTCGTAACCCGAGCTGAGGTACTTATTTACTGTTAACAAAAACATCCAAAACAAGTCGTTGTACAGATATTAAGTTGCGGCAATTGTACGTGGCAACCCCGTTCTCCAAAACAGTGTAAACTTTACCCATGTACGCAGCAGTGCGTTGTAAGCTGCACCTTCCGGTTGCCTTCCTTTCCGCTCCTTAAGGTTATAGTTCGAATCTCAGCGACAGGATTTCGAGTCCCTCCACAGCTGTGACGAATGAAGCATAAAATTCGAGCCACTTGCTACAAACTCGTCCGTTACAAAAGCAAAAATCGCTCACATGTCTCTTTAAGTTGTTTTCTTACTTTGGGGTCGCATAGCAACGAGGGGCGGATTTTACATTACCTTAAAAAAATATTTTTTTCATCTTGTATGGTGAACATGTCAGTATCAACCAGATTTCCAACTTATTCTCTATTTAGATCATTTAGAATATTTTATTAGGATGAACCACGTGGATCCAAATAAAGTGTGAATGTAATAAATAGAAATTTTGTACTTGGGGCCCTGCATTTTGATGAATTGGAATTTATTTTTATTGTTTAAAAGTATTCTGCACTGTATATCACTTTGGAGAAATTGTCAAATAAATGAGCAGATGCTCCACATCTTGGCACCGTACCCACCTGAGACTGAGACACTGGAAGTCAATTTCACACCTAGCCAAAGCATCCTGATATATTTTCACCTGGTTAGATTTACGGTGTGTGTTTTGTGTGAATGCAGTAAAGTTCACTGCAGGACAAATCACACCAGGCTTTTCTGTTCCCAACCTGCCAAGTGTGTTTATTGGATTATTACACTTTATTTTCTGAATAATTTCTGTCCTGTGAGAAAAGTTTGTGAAAAATATTCAGATTTTTTTTTTGTGACACTTTTATGTACATTTTTTGTATAAAGTCATTAAGTAATTTTGATTTTAGATCTTTTTTTCTCAGTATTGCCAGGAAGGGGTCCTTCATGTTCACCTTGGGCTGACTTCATGGCAGGTCAGAGAAAGTCTTGCGAGGTGGTGGACCGGTTTCCTTACACTCCTGCTCTTTTGCTTTGTCCTCAAACATTAAGATGCTGTTAAAATAAGAAAGTCAAATCACTGTATGATTAAAGGCAGGGAACATCTTTTATACTTTGGATTTTTTTTTATTATTAAAAATGCCAAACTAATTTCTCCAGCATTCAGTAGTCTGTTAAAATCAACTTTTTAAATATCTGCCTTTTCCAGTAATATTTTAAGGATTTTAAAAAAATTCTAAGATCTACAGAAGGTCAGTGCAGATGCCAAACTCGCAGCATGGGAGCTGTTAGGCACCAGCACCACCCACTGTGCTGCTAAGTTTATGTATTAAACTGAACTCACAAACAGTTTCAAATGCTGTAAATAGCACTTGTATTAGATTACACAATGCTCTGTTGTAGACTCACAGCCTCAGGATGGCATTCCTCTTGCCCAGCATCATGTTGAGGAAGTCATTGTAGCTGATGGTGTCACGTGAAGCTCCTCCCACCACCTCTGAGATCATCTTCTTGAGCTCTAGGTGAGTCTTAGCTACGCCTAACTTCTCCAGCATCCGCTTCAGTCCCATCATATCTGAGGCCACATGTATTTAAAGAAGGCTGTTACAGAGCTATAACAGTTAAGGAAACTTTTTGCAGTTGCATTTTTTTTTGTTGGTCAAGATATATTTGAGAGATGAGACTGTTTTGTCTTTTTTTATAACAACATTAGAGCATTACTTTGTACAAGAATTGAAACTAGCCAGTCACTTAGTTGCTACATAAGTAAATATAGATATGTGGGTCTTTCTGAGATTATTTTACACATTCATATATTTATAACAAAGGTTACCTATTTCTCCTTGGTCATTAAGGTCAAACTCCATGTATTTATCTGTAAAAACACCACATGCAATTATTGTGTCTTTGTTAAAACATTGCTGTAAATGTGACATTGCGGATTTGGAGTGTTCCAAATGAATTAAAGATTTGACAAATGGAAATAAGGCTGCAGATTGTTGGAAGAAAGAAGTTAATGCTTAAGTAACTGTTCCCATCAGAATTTTGCAACAGAACCCGGAAAAAAATTGGTCTGCTACATGTTTTTAAGCATCTCTGACTCACTTTTAAAGGTTTCCAATTTGGAGTTTAGGTCTTCTTCTTCTGCATATTTGGGATCATTAAGAAACATCTTAAAAAGCACAAAGAGAGAGAATTGTGCAATGATAGAGTTCAGCCTTGTCCTTCATTTAAATGAGATCACTTTCCTAGAATTCTACGCACTGATGTCATTTGGAAATTCAGAAATATTTGGCCATTTATCTATGACTTGTGTGACACTTGTATTAATAAACAGAGCCTGAAATTATACGCTTTTAAGCACCAGCATTTTTTGGTACACAAATGCTGGAAGCTGGTGTTGTATACGCAGAGATACTTACCTCATTGATAGAGTTCAGCTTTTCTTCTTGATTGGACTTTAAAAGTCCAAATGCTTTTCCACCTTAAACCAAACAGTGCAGTTTTGAATATATAGAAATTGTTCACAAAAGCTACCACCACACAGTGAATAGAAAAGGCAATACATGGTGAAAAAATACACATTTGAAATGTAAAGTGAACAGAAACTACCAACTTCCCTATTTGGATGGATTTTCCAAAATGAATTGCCCAATACATACCAGCATGCACATAATCATATACGGTAATACTATATAGGCTTTACAGTAAAGAACTTAAAAGGATTAATACAGACATGGAAGTGTGTGTGTGTCCAAACTAGCTGTAGGTGTTTTGAAACAATGCATGATTGTATGCATCATGTAAACACGGTACCAGCAGTGTAACTAAATCCTTTTGCAAAATGGAAGCATTAGGCAAAGTTCATGTAACCCTGTTGATATATGAGTATTCATATTTAGACCATAACACTGCAGTGTAATTTAGACATGCATTTCAGAGGCACACTGCATTTTATTAATGCAAATAAATCAAAAGTCAGAGTTTACTGTGATACCAACATCAGTTCTCCACAGCTAACAGTGAACTTCATAGTTCTGAATATAAATTTGAATTTGATTTGATAATAATAAAAACACATTCTGACTTTTATATATGTCTTAAAAAAGACCTCTGGTGATACGAGAACTTCCTACAGATATTTGTTATAATAAAATGAAAACAATGTTGTTCTTGTACATGTGTAACCTCTATATAGGCAGTAGTTCGAGCTGTAGAGCCAGACGCAGAAGCCATGCACATGCATGTTCAGCTGTGTCAGCTTCAGGAAATAAGCTACACACACAGACAGATGTCACAGCTGCACATTTTGGCAGAAATCAGCAGACGATGCAGCAGAAGTTTGAAGGTAGAGAGTTTTTTACCCTGAGCGTCCATGTGTGACAGTCAGTCCAGAGTAGCTGCAGAAGGACGAAGAGGGTTAAACTCTCACTCCAAAAGTGTGTGTGATGTGTAGATAAAGAGCAGCGCAGAGAGGAAGTTGATGCTACACTTAGGTTGTGTGTGGTCAGTAGAAAAAAACCTCCCACCCCACAACACTCCCCCCCACTGCAGTTTCTCAGAGCAACACGTACATACTGTACACGCACACATTTCCATATGAGATTTTTCACTTTGTTGCAAAAACTGATTGCCAAATTCATGTCTATGTGGCACTTTCTTGTTGAACACAGTAATGCTGTTGTGCTGAAAGTGCTCTGTAAAGTGCTTTTGTGTGCCTGTGCAAAGCACTTTAAAGTGCTTCCCCATTCATAGAGGAAGTTATTATGCAGAAAGAAGGAAATAAAATAGCACTTGTGTCTTTTTGGGTGAACTAATAAGTAACTGGTGTCTAATATGTTTCAGAAGTACATTTTTGCCTTTTTATGGCAAATAATTATTGTACAGACAGCTCCTTTGCCCTCAAGCATCAGATGTTTAGCGGGGAATGGATGACGGCGGTCGGTGTGTTTTTAGTAGCGGTGGCGTCACCTGGCGGTCGTATGGGGAACCGTCACAGCTTCTGATCTTAAGTGTGGAGGGAAGGGAAGGGAAGCCCTGAAGGGAAGAATGAAGTCTCCATATTTTGAATAATGGTACAAAAACAGAAATGGAAATGGGTTAAAACCGGTTTAAAACTGGCTATACACACGTACATGCACGTGCACACACATACAAAAACAAACACATAGTAAGCACTGTGCAGTGTGGTGCTATGAACACAACAGCTTTGGAGGAACTGAAAGTTGTAAAGTTGTGGCCTTCAAATTAGTCTAGAGCCTTTTCCACCATTGCTGATGAAGGATTAACAGCATAACTCTGAAACAAGCAAGTATAAAATAATATGTAAAATCTCCCATCAGGTTTGTTTTTCTTTTGTCTTTAAGTCATCCATGCATCCATTTTTATTTACTGCTTAATTTTTTTCATTCCACAACTTTTCTCAGAATCACTGGGCACCAGGCTATGAAACTAAACCCTGGATGGGATGCTAGTCTATCACAAAGTGGCTACACACACACACACACACACTCACACTCTCTCTCTCTCTCTATGGGTAATTTAGAGTGACAAACAGATCTGAAACACATCTTTGGACTGTGGAAGAAACCCACATAGACATAGGGATTGCATCCAAACTCTACAGAGACTGAGCCAGATCTAAACCTTTGTTTTGCCAAGTATTTGTACAAATCCTTTCACAAAAACATCCTTCACATAAAGCCATTTAAACGTGCCCATATCATCCTCCTCTGTATTTGCAGCTGCAGTTTTTTGAGCACATGTCTATGTTTTTAAAGCAGAAACACAAGCACACTAATATTCATCAGCAAGTAAAGAAACTAATGAATGATATTTTAACCATTTGGCAAGGAACAGCATTTCAAAGCCCTCCTCTATGTCCTCTCCTGACAAAGACAGAGGTCATTTAATGGGTTAATTCAGAATTCTTCCTAGTGTTTTTTCAGACTGAAAGCAGTGCTATGAAAATGCAGAACTGGGAGGGGGGGGGGTACCTGGAGTTGTCTTGTTCAAGAGATACGCCGGCTCTGGCTGTCTGAATTGTACACGAGGTGGGTGGCTGTGGAAATGGAGTTCAATTTGTCTCTCCTGAGTGTCCTGATGCTCATCCTTCACCCACGGTCCTGCAGTAAGTAACTCTTTGCTTTAAAGCTGCTGTAAAGGTGCTGATTTATTACAGCATCTTATAGGACCGTCAATAATACATGTTTGGTATAAAATTCTCTATAAACCAAATTTTAGTATCATATTCAGTACAAAGTTAATGTTGGAAAAATTTGGGATCAGGATGGCCACATACATGCTTTATTATCAGTCCAAATATTGAAATGACCTTATTGTGGACTGGCAACCTACTATCCAGGGTGTAGGTTCATAGCCCAGTGCCTTATAATTCAGGGATAGGCCCCTGGATTATGCAGTTATTGATAATGGATGGATGGAATATTACAATATGTAATTTTTTTTAATTTTATGATTTGAAAAGCAGTGTCAGATTATCTCTTAAATATAGTAACAGAAGAGGCAAGACCAGTTTTGATTTTCATATATATGGGATTTTTAAAAATCACAAAACTAATAATTAAGACAAAAGATGGTATTGTACCATAGGACCTTCTGAATCTGTCTTTCTCTTTCTGTTTAACAAGGTGAGTTCTCAAATTCCTGTAAAAAGAGCCACACGCTTGTGGCATCTGCCAATTTGCGGAAGAGAGTAGAACTGCCCTGTTCTTTCCCAATTCTCCATCATGAAGCCTCTCAGGTCCGAATGAACTGGGTTAGATACTCAGCAGGAAGCTCGCAACCAGATGTGATCCTGGTTTGGCCAAAGTCGTTGCAGGTTTCAACAAGGGAAACCCAGGCAGTTTTCTCCTGCACTGAAGAGGGACTGAAGATGGGAAACTTCTCCATCTCGCTGCAGATGGTGAATGAGAATGATTCTGGACTTTATAGATGTGTTGTCTGGCATGGATGGGACTGTGAAATGGCCACCAATGTCACCCTGAAGGTCACAGGTGAAACAAAATACATGGTCATGTCTTGTTGGACTATAATTTTGGTAAATGCTAGGGGTTTTTGTGGTTTAGCATTTTCATATTCATCTTCTGCTCAGTCTGATGTTCTCAGTCTCACTGTTTCCTCCTGTGGACCAGAATAATCTCAGCTTGAGCTCCAACCATGTTCCCTCTCCCTGTTAAGAATGCCAGGTTCTGGACCCTGTCACAGCACCACCTGGTACTGATGTGGTCCTGCCATGTCCTTTTGGACCCACTGCAAAAGAAATCGAGGACATCTTTGTTTCCTGGCAGTTGATCAAAGGGAAGCAGAAGACCACCATCCTGCAGCATCCTAAGTCAAGCTCCCCGAGTTTCAATGAGCAGCTTTTGCAGGGACGGGTCCATTTCAGCGGGAGGCCACAGATTGGTGAAATCGCTCTAACCGTGTCAAATCTGATGGACACTGATACTAACTGGTACCGGTGTGACCTGAAGATAAAGAAAACTCAAAGTTGCTATGAAATGAGGCTCGAAGTGCGAGGTTTGTCTGATTTCCATACTGGCTTCCTTCATGTGCTCTGCCACTGTCTAACACCCATCTGTAAAAGTGCACCTGTCTCTCTGTATGACTTTTCCTGTCATGTCCAGTAAAGTTGAAGGAGATGTCCAGCTAGATGGATGCAAACGTGCATGTTTTTGTATTTACGATGCGCAGAAGCTCAGTCAACAGCTGCCACGACACCTGGGATGGTAACGTTAATGAAGAATCATACAGACACAGCACCAACTAGCAGTAAGTCATGTTGTAGTCCCTGCTATACAAGTACAATAACACATTATTTATGTCACTGCACTGTTCCTTAAATGTTGGTACATTTGTAAAAGTACTGGCCACACTCAAGACAGCAAATGTTTTTATGCAGCTGAGTTTTGTATTATTAAATGCTTAAATTTAATAACCCAAAGCATAGGGAAAGCGTGTAGAGACATCAGAATGCAAGTACTGATATGTGGTGCTCACGATGTGTCAGCTGTCCCACTGTGTAGGGGTGCGTAATGGTGCATGCAGGTGTGTGAATATTTTTCCGCACAGCTGTCAGAAGTGAAGCGAGCCCCAGCAGTGGGTCCCTGGTCGTCTCTTTGGCCTTCCTTATCGCCACGGTTGTCACCGCAGTGGCTACAGGACTGGTGATCTACATCAAGCGCTGCAGGAAGAGAAGCAGATAAGTACATTTGGGTGAAACTCAGTTATACACTGCCCGGCCAAAAAAACTCACACTAATATTTTGTTGGACCGCCTTGAGCTTTGAGTTGCTGTGGCATCGTTTTGATAAGCTTATGCAATGTCACAACATTTATTTCTGTCCAGAGTTGCATTCATTTTGCGCAAAGATCTTGTATTGATGATGGGAGAGTCGGACCGCTGCTTAAAGTCTTCTCCAGCACATCCCAAAGGTCCTCAGTGGGGTTAAGGTCTAGACTCTCTGGTAGCCAATCCATGTGTGCAAATGATGTCTTGCTCATGCTCCCTGAAGCACTCTTCCACAATTTGAGCCCCATGAATCTTGGCATGGTCATCTTGGAAGAAAAATCCATTGATGGAAAAACCTGGTCATTCAGTATATTCAGATAGTCAGCTCACCTCATTTTTTGGGCACATAATATTGCTAAACCTAGACCTGACCAACCGAAGCAACTCCACATAATAACACTAAGTTAAATCCACGTGGTGACTTTTTTTTGGCCGGGTAGTGTATTTGTCTTATTTTCTAGCACTATGAACATTCCATAGTTTTAGATAAAGATCCAGTGGATTTAATGAATACAAAGATTTGCTCTTATTCCCTACTTGCAAATTTAACTTTGGCTTAGAGTTGGTTTGTTACTCAAGAAGTTTGGAAATTGAATGTAGCATTGAAGCCAGGAGCTCCTCACCAGTTGTGTACACCGCTACTGCTATAATGTGTGTCACCGAAACAGGGGTGTTGGCCCAAGGGACTGCACTTTGAGAATTGAATATTTGTACCGGTATCTATTCTTCTGTTGGTAAAATACTTTTTATTTGCTATGAGTTGTACCTCGCTGTGGGGGTTAAATGAATAAATGTGACATGAATGTCAGCAACCTGAACAATTTGTTGAGGTGGGAGGCAACAGTGGGGTTTTTGAATGGGAAGACTGACTCTCTTGCTTACCATTTGGAATCACAGTTGTGCAAAGCTCTGTGGTGCACCTTGAATTGGTTAACGCTGTTTATGAAAAGGTAGAAAACTCCTCCAAAAAGTTTGTAATGGTAAACAGTTTGTTGATGAACAGTTTGTAAGTTGGGACCAACTGTATTTGCAGGAGTACAACAGGGAGTTTCCCAGTACCAGACCTCATAGTGCGATACACGGATTTGCAGAATTGTCAGCGAAACTGGACGTCGGCAGCCAGTCTGAAACATTTTAGTGACCATAAATCTCTTTTGTTCTCCACAGATACTGTTGGCTTTCAGGAGACCCTTTATTCCAATGTAGACTTCAGATCCTCCGGTGAGTTCTTTTACCTGCCAGTGAATCACATTCTCACTCAGATTTTTGCACAACTTCTATTCAGATGTTAAGAGGTGCTGCTTATTGTAAAATAAGTAAATAATTTCATAAACCAGCAGCTTTAATAATAATAAACTAGCTTTTGGATCAAATTCATGTGATCTTTAAAAAAAGATCAAGATTTGTATGATTTAAACTAAATTTTCTGTTTAACTGTTATGAATGTGATGTGAGCAGGAAGGGCCATTGGATCAACTCATGGTTTTTGTGTGGTTTTCTTGGTAAGGGACAGTTTGCTGTTGCTATTTCTACACATAATGCTGAGTCACAAACATGCAAACGCTGCACATAGTGAGCCACATTTGAACCTATGCCCTACTGGACCAGCTTAACCTCACGACACCATTTTGCTAAACATGCCGTTCAAGCAAAGACCATGAGGTGAACGCGGCTGTCAGAAGGGAAACTGGCATGAATATGAGCAGACACCTTAGTTATTTCAATGACTGGAGATGTTTATTTTTAAGCTTTATCTTGGTTGCTTTTGTTGCTCTGCTTTTCATTTTTAACCACCTGATTTTATTACTCATGGCTTATGTGATCTGAATTTTGTGTCGCTTGCAGCTCCCAACACCTTCTACACTTTGGCTTATTCTGAAGAATGCAACAGCTCTGGTGGTAGGTTTCTTAACACTAAATCCCAGTGAAGCGCAGTATTACCCCAGTGCATTTTACAAATATCAGTTTCAAACACAAGAGGAACAGGTCCTTGTTTTTTTTCTTGTCTCTATCTTGACAGATTTCCCCCCACAAGCACCAACCGAGCAGTATACTTGAAAATAGACAGCAA
Source organism: Heterotis niloticus (assembly GCA_018136845.1). Classification (NCBI taxonomy): domain Eukaryota; kingdom Metazoa; phylum Chordata; class Actinopteri; order Osteoglossiformes; family Osteoglossidae; genus Heterotis; species Heterotis niloticus. The sequence continues at coordinate 2,641,514 of CM030903.1, forward strand.
GATTTCTGCTACTGAGAGCTTTCTATACCTATATAGAAACAATAACGCTGCCATGTAAAATCAACAAACTACTGTATTTAGGTATTTTGTTGTTGTTACTTAACATGAAACCAAAAGGTAAATAAATGTGCAGAATGTTCACAACCTCTTTTTTTTTTTTAAAATCATTTTTGGTTTTTTTTTTTTTTGCAACCATGCCACTGTTGATCCATCTGGTAAAAAAAACATACGTTTCACATAACAAGAAAGGTACTGTAGTTCATATGAAGCACACGTATTGGTTCATTTTATTATTTGTGAATTATACTTATATAAAACGTGTTAATGTGATGGAGCACTGTTGTACACGCAGCCTGAAACATGATGAATTTGAGGCTTCGGTATACGGCGACACAGCGCCAACATGTGTAAGTGAATTTTTTTCCATCCATGTTTATTTGACGTATCTGCAGAATCTGTACATGTGTTTGAAATATTTGTTATTCTGCATATTTCCAAAGTATCAAACTCATTATTCAGAATTAATTTCCATCCAAGGAAAACATTGCTGTGGGACATCACTGAGGAGGAAAAGGCTGCAGAAATAAAACAGAATACTTTTCTGATAATACTGAGCTTATTTCATTAAGAAAATGATATATGCCCAGTATTTTCTAGAAAAGGAAAAGATAGGAAACAGTATTTAGAAATACTGGTTTATAAAGATGCTGATTGCCAAAAGGTACAGAAAGTAAAGAGAACAGAGTAAAAGGAAGTCAATGTTTTCAGTTCATCTCAGAACTGCTGACTGCAGGGCATAAATTGTGTTTATTTCTGGCCTTGTTGTCTCCGGACTCCGTCTCTGTGAGCCAAGCGAATGGCCGCTGCAAACGGCCTCTCCACACTCCTCATAAATAGGAGACTGTTAAGACAAAACATTTATATTATAAACAACAACACAACTATCGTAATGGTGAGCCCAAAGGTGCAAAAAGCTGATGCTGAATGTGGTCTGTGAAGCCCGAACTGTGTTGGTTTGCAGGAACGTTTCGGCCAAATAAAAACATGGGGATGTTTGTGTTAATTTAATTTTTCATTTTTGCCGTCTCTGCACACGAATGCTGTACATCTTTGCTGTGGTCAGAAATATATGAACAGGTATGACGCTACTAAAAGAGAAAATAAGCTTTGTTTGACTGGTTAGATGTAATATTTACCATTCCAATGTTGTTGTTCACAGGACCTTGAAAAAAGAAAATTATATTTAGATTAAAATTGTACTATGTAAAATGTATAAAAACATATTAGAATAATATAATAAAATGTTGCTTGTGAGAGATAACAGTACTTCAGAAAGAGCATGAAATTGTGCTTTTTCTGTTGGTTTTGGGGTTGTTTGCTTAAAATTATCGCACAACTTGAGAGCTGCATTCATAGCCATTCACTTTGCTGCCTTGTCTGTATACATAATTCAGTTTCCCCATGTATGTACTGTACTAAAGTCGGTAAAATAGGTGTGAAAAAGATCAAATTGCTCATTCACAGTCTGCAAATACAGACTGTATGCACAAAGCCTGGGTGTGACCTCCTGGTATTGTTTGATAATTTTATGGCTTGTCTGTAAAATGAATATTAAGGGTTAGGGTGTGCTGACTTTTACACAACTTTTACAACAAACAGGCAGGTAGGCACTCAGGGGGAACAAAATTACCTGCATGCGTCTTTCGCCTCCCTTTCACATAAACAGGCAGAGCAGCGGCACAGGTCAACAGGATCAGGGCAAGAAGGAGAAACCCTACAGCGGGTAGCACTGGGATCCCTAAAATATGGACCCAGAGATGCTTTCAGTCAAACTGAAAAACAAGGAGGATAATTTTGCACCGGGGGAAAAAAATATATAAATACGGTGAATCTGATGCATTTAAATGAGAAAGAGGTTTACCACTCCGGGAGGTCCACTCCTGTCTGGCCCTTTCTGTTCCGTTACTCGAGACGATGCAAACTATTTTGTCTGGGATGGAAAGGGGTTCGGGAAGAATGAGCTTGGAAAGGAGGGTGTTGTTTATCTGCTCAACAGCACCGGCCTGCTGGCTGCCAGCAAAACTGCCAGCCCATGTGAAATTGAAGCCTTCGCAGGGGTCCCCACAGGAAAGCGAGCAGGTCCAGAGGTGACTGCAGTTTGCCTCTCGGTTGTCCACACAGTCAGGAGACACTGAAAAGACATGCAAAAGGGTCAGGAAATTATTGCTATGTTTTTATTATTTTGTTTGCCAAGTACGATTATGTTGTTTGTTCCTCTTACGTAAAAACAAAAGCATATTGATTTATGTTATTATTGAATTGGCTGCAAGGTACATTTCTGCTCTGAGTTTGAAAAGCTTCAGTTTTTCTGTGTCTTTTGGATTGAAAAGTACCGTCAAGTCATTACTGACCCCTAGGCAACCACTGGCATGGTTTTCACAGCAAGGAGGAACAGAAATGGTTTCGCTTTCTTCTGGCGTATTTTTTTCTTAGAGGGGTGCAAACACAGAGGAGAGCTTTAAAACTCCACATGCACCCCTGAGCTGGAATTGACCCCCACATTAGGCAAGCAGCCCAGCAACCATGAGGCACCGGCTTACCCAATGGCACCATCACATCCCACCTGTGTTTTTTACAAGAAGTCATTTTTTAGCAGGAGCTGCACAGACCCCAAGCGATGTTTCCCTGGTGTCTGCAGATGAACGATCCTTGTGAATTATGCATCAGTGCGCAGTTCCTGGTGTTTTACTGAGGGTCCGACTCACACTCGAGACCGTGCAGCGTTACCATCTTGTGCGTCGACACTCTGACCGAGTTGTTGAGCTTCGAACAGGAGTAGAGCCCAGAGAGCTGTGCCGTGACACTGCCGATCGACAGAGAAGCATCCGGATTCATCCTCAGCCCCTCAGTGGACTGTCTGGCCAGCGCTGAGATCCGTCCATCTGCGGTCAAGCTGAACAGTAGTGTTTCCCTCCAGGACCACCGGAGCTCTTCTCCTACGCTGAGAGATGCCAGGTTTGTGCAAGGCAGTGTCAGTGACTGGCCCATGGGAGCAAACACCTCCTCCACATCATCTAAACAGGAGGGAGATGCTGGATCACACAAACATGCCAGGTGTCTTTTAAAACATTTTCAACTCTTAATGGGATGTTCCTGTTTCAACAAAGGATAAACTAAAAAAGTACCTTAGACTCACTTTATTTCAGCTGCATTTATTTTCAATTCAGTTTATTTAATCCTTAGACAGACTGAATATGTGGGTGTTACTGGACCCATTCTTTCACAGATGTAGCTTCTGTTGCCTGCAAAGGTTTCATTTATTCAAGCCACAATTTTCTTAATAGAATCATACAGATGAGAAAGCTGAATGGTGAAGGAACAGGACAGAAAGAACACTGAAACCTTTGAATTATGGTGTTGGTGGAGAACACTGTGTGTACTGTGGGCCGACCGCCAAACAATGCATTGGGATTGGAACCAGTCAGATGTCAAGGTAAAGTAGAAGGTCAAAGAAGAAGATGAAACCCTGCAAAGCTTAGCTGTCTGACACAATTCAGGACAGGTGTCCATAGAGCCACCATGAGGTGAGATCAACTCAATGGCACCTCATGACAACTTCTTAAATTTCAAATAAAGCAAAGACCAACACCGGAATATTTCTTAACCACTAAATCTGATCATATTCACAGTTTCTGTTCCACTAAAGATGCATGTTTTCCTAAAACTCAGCCATTTATGACCAGTCTGCTGCGTAGGAGATGATCTTGGGAAAATCAGAAGTTTGAGTACACCTGGGCAACACTTTTGTAGGACAAACTGGGCAGAAATGTGAAAGCAGAGCAACAGAAGGCCTCTTACATCTCCACTGCAGACAAAACAGGAAGACATTTTAGCTCATTTCCTGCACAAACTTGTTAACCTCAGACCTGATGAAAAATATTTCTCAGCTGCTAAACTCAAACTTTTGATAGATGATTTCATTTGGAAATAAAACTGTTTTAAGAAGAGATGGCGTGTTGTACCTGCCAGTGCTGTGACAAAGCTCACTCTGGTCTTCACTTCCTGCCGCTCCGTCAGCCGACACATCCATTTTCTGTTGTGGTCCGTAACCCTGAGCGCCACTTTCAGGGAGGTGTAGCACACAGACACACGGGAGATGTTGTACCTGTCCCCCTGCAGCTCGGTACCCTTCTCAGTCACCCAGGTGAGGGTGACCCCACTGTGGTTACAAAAAACTAAACCACTGAAGACAGACAGGTAGCAGTCTAGGGACACCTGAGTGTTCACAGCCAGCGTCTTGTTGGGCATCACAGAAACTATCAAAAATTGAATAATAAAATTGATAAAGAATTTTATTAGTGAAGAAAAAACAACAAACCCCATCATTCTAATTTATACTTTAATTATGCAGCACAGCCAGGAGTTTCACACAATTCAACCTTTTGTAAGCCCTTACTTAAGGTGTTAAAGTGAAACCCATACAACAGTGGAACTGACCAATGAAAAATAAACACCCTTTAAACTGACCAATCAAAACAGGAATATAACCAGGAAGTCCCACCCACACTGGTAGGAAAATTCAAGTGCCGCAAAAAGTTATTTAGGGTTAATGGCGGTTTCGTTTTGAACAGACTGGACCAAAGCAAATAAGGGAAAGAATTTTAGCCAAATACTGAGAGTATCCACCTTTCAACAGAAAAATAAGCCATTTAATTGAAACAAATATAAAGCAGTTCCTTAATAAAAATTATTATTCCACAAAATAAACATCAGCAGAAGAGCCACTGAAGGAGCATAAAGATGTTCAGCAAAGAGGACTGAGAAGTCATCCCCTGCGGTTTTTTTTAAAGTTTTCAGGATGACCATTATAAATGACAAATTATAAATATTTATAATTTTTATTAATTTATCTTTAATTTATCTTTGTGTTGTTTTGCATGCTTGCTGCATAAGGAAATACTGCAATAAATAATTTTATGACTTGATACTTTTGAAGAAGGAAATTAAAGTAATTTTCATGGTGAAATGCAGTAACTATCAGGCAAACTGTCTTCCTATCTGTGTGCTGGGATCATTATCTGTCGTGACAAGTTGACCACAACCCACAATTCCGACCGAAGTGTTTCCTAAAAATGCAATGAAGTGTAGATGCCCGAATCACATTCATTCATTTGGCAGACATTTTTCTCCACAGCGACACACGATGACAACTGCAATATTTAGCTGAGACCTCTGACACACACACACACGCACACACACACAGAGACGTACTGGTGAGCAGCTCAAGGGAGACAGTAGTGTTACCAGTGCTGTTCTCACAAACATACATCCCTCCATCGCCCACATGCAGGTAATCCATGAGCAGCGAGCAGTGTGAGTCCAGGCTCCACTTTCTGGGCACCACCACCTTCCCAGACTTCACCACAGACTCCGGGACCCTAAATATCCCCAATCTGGCCCAGTTCACGCCTTCACAGGATGCTGAGAACTGCACATAACCGCAGGGCAGCACAGCACGACCCCCCACCGAGGAGTAGATTCTCATCTCAGCTGAAGAGAAAAGCCAGCACGAAAACGCAACATGTTCACCAGTGACAATGATACACAAGGCCAAAACAGAGAGAACTCAGGTGCAAACCCTAAACTATAAATCAAAACTGCAGTTCTTTATTTATAATAACCTTACCAGTGTCCTTACTGCCTATAATAAGCCAGCTACACATTTCCTGATCTGATAAATAATAGGCACTGCCTTTCCATAAAATGAATAAGTAAAAAAATTTAAAAGTACCAGATTGTCCAAATTCCCGGCCTGTTTGGACCACGACCCCCACAAACAGGCACGCTCTCCACCACTTCATTTCTTATCGCTCCCTGTTCTTGCCTTTAAATCCGTGCAGAGTCTAAAAGGTGTGTTTGTACCTCGTACTTAGGAAGTAAGAGCACTCCTCACATGAGATCCTCCAGCTTCAGGCACGAGCAACGGGCATCTTATGAAATCAGTTCTGGAAAGGAAACACTTGCCTGAGTAATTCTGGACTCGATGCACGGCAGCCGAAAAAGCAGAACAGCACTTATCGCATTCACCTCCTTTTTTCACAGCTCCTCTTAGATTCCGTTGCCAGATTTTTCTATTTATTAAAATTACATTCGGCCAATGGAAGAGGTTATTATTAACTGCAATATGGAGCATGTTTTTAAAAAAGAACCAGATTAAATATATTATATAAAAGGACATTTAAACACTAAAGTTGTGCTATTTGTGTCGTGTGCAGCTTACATTTCATCTCCATGTGACTTTTTCCACTCATAACAGCTACGACCCCCCCATGCCTCCTGCCCACAGATCTGATAGTTGAGCAACAAATTTCGCTTCACTGAAGAATTTCAGTTCTGCTTCCAAAAGGGGCTTCAAGCACAAACTGTCCCCCCACATGTGAGAAGCAGGTAAAGAGATGGAAGAAGTTGAATTGCACTGGAGGCTTCTGCGTGTTTGTGTGTGTGTGTGTGTGTGTGTGTTGTAAAGAGACCACACTGCTCCCCCACAGCCGCCAACCCCCAACTCGCTGCAAATTCACATTCACACAAAAAGCCACAAACACAGAAAAACTGAATTTTGGCTTTTGATCACCTTTATTTCTGAACCTGTGCACCAGTTCTGGCCATTTTGATTCTAGATCATTCTTGCCATCTCCCCCGTCTCCCATTCAGCCTCACAATGCTGCCAAAGTCAAATTCTTTTGACGGACACAAAGGTACGAAAAAGGCTGGGTTGATGGGGAGTGTTTACTACCGAGCCACATGACCCAGATCACAGAGTTTAACTGCGGATGAAGAGGAGGAAAGAGTTAAACTCCACAGTCAAACAGCGAATTAGAGTGCAGACAGAGAGAGAGCAAAGGCGGAAGCGAGGAAAGTTTTAAGGTTTCACATTCACGATGAGAAATGTAACACTGGAGCAGCAAAGAGAGCGACAGAGACGTGACAAGCGGAGGACTGAGGCCAGGGGGGAGAGAGGGAAGGGAAAGGAAAAGAGACGCAGAGAGGAGCTCAGCTCATCCCCGCGGCGATCTGTCACCCAGGTGCTGGAACAGCTCGGAGCTGTTTCCCGGGTACCACATCCAGAAAAACCAGTGGCACGACACCCGCTGACATTCTTCCCCTTTTTCTGCTGTCAGTCACGCCACTAAAGGACCGAGCACTTGGAGGCGGGAGCAGATCTGAGAGGTCCAGTCTGCATCTGAAGTCCTGCTCAGGTATGGCTTTACCGGCTTATCTCAAATCCTTCCTTTTGCTGTCTCAGTCAGCAATGCCCCTGCAGAATCTGACCTGCAAATGATGATCCTGAGCTCAGTTTTGCTAATAATAGCTAATAATTAGCCCATTTATACAGCAGATTCTTCCTGTATTCATGTATGTGTTTTGCAAGAGGCCTTTATATTCAGATTTTATTCTCTGGCAGAAGTATCTCGACACAATGGTTTGGTTCTGTGACATAGAGAAGCTCCTGAGTTACATATCTGATGAGAATGATGGCAGATCTTCTGCACAAACGCAGAGGCAAATCCAGGCAACTTTTTCTTTCAATTTCAATTCAGCAGAAAGCTCACTGAGCACATGTCACTGAGCTGCTATCAGAGCCTCTCTACTGTATACTTCATCTATTGACATATGAAGCAGAGGTTATGTTTTACACCTCTGCAGTTCACATGTCCCTCTGACACCTTTTCAGCGATGGAGGATGGAACAACACTCGAAAAGGAAGGGCATATCTATGAGGTTGAGATCGACACGCCCCTCCCTTCACAAAACCAGCCACATTGTGAAGTCCCTTCCCAGTGGTCTAATGGTAAATCCCGCTGTTGTGCTGGAATTTTCCAACGTGGATGCTGTACGTATTTTATATTCTAGAAGCAATTCCCTTCCTTACTGTGGTGGTGGTGGGGGGGTCCGCTGTCCCCCTGCTGCTCTCTCCGCAGGACAGTGTGTGCTTGCCGTGCCGAGTTCCTCCAAACTGAGCCCAAGGTTCGATGTTTCCTTCTGCAGAGCTCTGCTGGGAAAGGACGGCTTTCAGGTCTGTGTGCAGACGCTTTTCTTCCCAGAGAATTACAATGTTAAGCACTCTTACATATTTGGGTAATTTTACCATGGTATTCCAGGGTAAACAGCTTGCTTCTTCTCTCTGTGTGCTGGGTGCTGGGTCTGGTTTTCTTGGCTAAGTGGTGTGTAAGGCAGCTTGACCTCCCTAGAAAGGTCAGTCAGTAACAACGCGGTTCACCCTACCGGAATGGTGTTGACTACTCTGACCCCAGCACCACATCCACAGCCCAGGCACCCCATCCACAGCCCACCTAGCAACAGTTTAACTGCGACCAGACGCACCTGGTTTTATACTGTAGATGTTGACCATTTCCATTTCCACTGACTGTGCCTGGTTTCCAATGGGTCCTGCAGGTGACCCCAAAACAGGTATCTAGAGGTAAGTTGTCTATAAAGAGAGTTAAAGATTCACACAGTAGTGGAACAAATTACGTTTAATTTATCTGGAAGATCTTGGTTCTGTTGTTTGGCCAAAACCTTCTGGCAGCAGGGGTCAGGAGAGGTGGTGTTTCTGAGCACCGTAACCGCTGTGTTTATGCAAGCCGTGAAGATCCACTAGTGAGCGTCACAGTGGAGTTTAGTTGTGTGTCCATCGTGTGCATGTGTGTGGAATTTACTCCACCACTGGGTACGGCAATGCCAGGATACTAGTGCCCCCCAGCTAGGACCAGATCATCTTGAAACCAAACTGTGCTGATGCTTCAGTTTTGCTGCAGATTTGGTTACAAGCACTTTGCAGGTGAGAGTGCTGTTAGGAGTGACTCCCAAGAAAACTGGGTAAATTTCATGTTTCAGCCTTTTAATAAACATGTTTACCTTCCTGGGTGCGCTCACATGACAGGACAGAAGAACGTGTTTTAGTAACGTTTAGACTGAGCTTCCAGGATTGGCAACATCTTTGGTTTGCTGCTAAGTCAGAATTCAGTTCAGCTTCTAAATCTTTAAAATGTTTGGACTGCAATCCAAGGTAGACATAGTTCATGTGGACACCCTGGAGCAAGAAAGAGTGGCTGGGAGGGTAAACTGAAATGTGTAGAAGAGAACACTGGATCTTCTGGAGGACCATTTTTCTGATGAGCAGTTCCAGTGCATCGGCAGACCAGTGTGGTAGACCTATGGACAATTTTACCAGAGGCCAATGTATCCACAGGCAGCCATGAGATCAAGAACCTGGCACCACTTTAAAGTTCATTTGGAACCCATTTTCATTGTGATTAAAGGTTCAAAGATTCAAAACCAGAACTTCTGGGTCCAAAGGCTGCAGCTATAAACACTGCAGCAGTTTACTTTTTAAGTGCCATTCTGTTCTACATTTTCTGAAAGTGAGTTTGCTGACCCAAGGATGTTTAGATTTGAAACAAAACCCAACAGTGGGACAAACACCCATTCATTTGTCTATGTGTGTTTCATTCCTAGATCCCTCCTGAAGACCTTCAGATGCCCCTTGAAGAAGCCCTGGACTCCCCCTCGGTGCGACGATACCTCCTTTTCAGCTCCTCAATCTTCCAGTTTTTCTTGGCTCCGGTGAGAGGCACTTACGAGTCCCTTGTAGTCACAGGTTAACAATGCACAGTAAGGAGCTCACAGTGCAAGTAGTTTCTCCATTGCTGAAACCTCACGTCACTGTCTGCTTTCTTCTGTAAAGTTAAGCAATGCCGTCTGCTTCAGGGCTCTCATTGTGGTGGACGTTTGTCCAACTGTTGCAATGCTTTTTGTTCAGAGCTCTAGCAGAGTAAAGTTCACACCATGCATGTTTACACACTGGATCAAGGGTTGTGAAACTCTTGCAGATCATCTACTTGGTGGTGTGGTGCGGCCTCTACTCCAGCGTTCACCTCTACTTAACTCTGGACCTTAGAGGGTTCTGGCTCTTCTGTGGACTGGTCAGTTTGGCCGCCATCATTATCACCGCTGTTATTATCCTTGTTCTCAACAACAGCAACAAAAAGGTAAAAGTGCCATTCTCAACTGGAGTTTTAACACCAAACTTGTGTCCTTGACTGCCCCATCTTTGCTCAGCCTCACTTTGATGTTTGGGGTTTTGAAAGGCAGCTGAGACATGGGATGCATCTTCTTTCCTTGCAGATCAACATTAACACTGACGTTAGACTGATCCAGGTGAACGAGAGGCTTCTAAAGCACAAGTTGCTGGTGGGGCTGGACGACTCGGAGCACCGCTGCACCGGGACTCTTCAAGAATCCTTTAAGAAACAAAATAAATGCAATGGGTTTAATGCAAAGCTGTTGTGCTGAGAATCCTGTACATACTGTACTTACTGTATCTGTCCATGTTGGTAGTGGTGCAGTCAATTTGTTTTCCATTGATCTTCCCCTGTTTCTGTTGTACCCCCCATGCTAAACTCCCCCCAGTCCAGCTGTTGGCCATAACCCCCTTCCTCAGCTATGCTTCCTCTACTGGGATCTCTCTCCCTGCTTTGCCAAACTGTCAGAAATCCTGGAGAAGAGCCGGGCAGGAAGAGGAATACAGGTTTGTGTCGACGCCGTGCCCCACTTGCAGAAGGCGTCTGAATCAGGGTGAGGGGGGAAACGGAATAAATGCAATTTAAACCGCGAAATTTATCTGAGGAATCTTAAATAACTAATAAGAGGCTACAGTGGTTTGTTAACCCATTCCTCACACCAGGAATGACTGCTGACACTTGTTGTGTTCTGCATTATCTGCATGCAGACCAAACTCCAGAGAAAAATGTCACACCTTCGAATCGTGGTGGACATGCCGGCCCTGGACCTGGGGCCAATGTCTAGCCAGGATGGAGGACCTGAAGAAACCCAACCCCTGCTGCTGAAAAGTCAAGGCAGAAGCCGCAAAACTGAAACTCGGGAGAGGGAGGCGCTCACCAAGAGCTTCAGCCTCGTCCCAGACCGCTCTCTGTCTTCTCAGGTTCAAACAATAATCCTTCAATAGAAGAAGGTCACAGTGTGCATGTCACCTGGTGTCTACTGCTGTACTGATCTATTGTGCTGCTGATTTTTGTTCATCATGCAGAGTTTACATGACGCAAAAACACTACATCACCCCTCTTTCCCTCTGGGGGTGTCTTTCCTCAAAGCCTGGTTGTATCAAGCCAGCCCAGTTCTCCATGTTTGCAACCCATTACTGGACATCTGTGTTGTGATGATCACTGGTTTGTACTCTAGCAGATGGTGGTCCTCTGCTTTCGGGTCACTTAATGATTGTGTGTTGATTCCTTCCCTCATAATTCTCTTCCAGTGCTGTTCTGATTCAGCTTTTGATAGATCTTTGGCCTATGCTTTACTAAACTAAAGCTGATCCACTTCAGATGGATCTTTGGAGAAGATGGCATTTATTCTTTTGACTTCTGATTCTTTCATGTATCTCTGCAGTCTGGCTGCTCAGTTGCATGTAGTCTTTGTCTAGCAGACTCATCGGCCTCAGTTAGACACTTTACTTCTTCGGTAGCCGGGGGGGAATCCATAATGATTTGCATCTTTGGTTTTGTAGCCCAGTGCTGCTAGCATCACTGCTGAAGCAGCATCACAGATCAGTTTGTTAGCATCATTGCTGGAGGTGGGTGAGATTGTGAAAACTGCTGCCTTTGTATCTAGTAGATGCTAGCATGAGCTCCTTGTGGCAGCAGCTGAGCCATTCAGTGTGCCTGGTATGTACTCTGACACACCTTCTCCTAAGTTATCGTCTCTGCGTTCTTCTCCTTGTTTGCTTCCACTCATAGTTGTCAAGGATTCGTTGCATTTTGTGCTATCAGTTTTCACCTTTGATAGCAGGTTTCTTTCATGGTGCTGCGTGACTTTTGTTCATCTGAGTGTGGATAACAGTCTCCTCCTTGTCCAGTAGTTCCTTCAGAAAGCTTTCAGAAAGCCTTTCTCGTTGGGGTTACTGCAGTGGTTTCTTTCTATCACCGTGTCGCCCTTCCTCAGTTGGTCCCACTAACCCATCTGCCATCAAGTTGTTCTGTTTTTCCAGCATTCAGTACAGACCGTGTTATTCGAGGCCAGCATGAACTTGTCTACTCTTGTCATTCTCACACTTATGCAAGGACTGCAATTGAATTACCCACCAGGAATTTAACCCCAGTCTCCCTCATGCTGGATGGTGGTGTTACTCACCATTGATGTCCATATAAATGTTTGAAATTCTAATTCTTCACTTTTGTTTCGAGGTCCTGATTTTGTCATTCCTGCCGTTTTTGCAGGCCACAGCTTACCACCTCCTGCTGACCTACAGTGCAGCTTACGTGAAGCTTATGATGTCGGGGATGCTTCCACGGTCCACGGACTCTTCAGTGCGTCCCCTGCAGTACGAGAGGCCTCATTGCAGTGTGGCTGCCATCTGCTTGTGCCAATACATTCGAAAGAATATCCTAAGCTAAGAAGAAAGCGACACTCAGTAGCAGATGGTAAAGACTGGAAATACAGAGCAGGACTGATCATTGTGGCTTTTTGGAGTTTTTTTCCTCCCAACTTCAAAACTTTATTACAATCCACAAACAATAAATAAAAACACTCCACTTTAAAAATAATAATAATATCAAGTTCATCCAAAACAATAAGAATTCCAGAGCTGGGCTAACCCACAATAGAAATTCAACTCTCAGAAACCACAGTTCTGGTTTACTGAGGAAAAAGTTCATCATCTATTAGAATAAGAGCAAACTGATGCTTAATCAGAAGATAAAACCACAGTTTAAGAACAAAACCATTGAAGGTGCACATAAAAACAATTTCATGAAACATTTATATTGGTTAAAAATACAAACATTCACTGACTCACTGAAAGATAAATAAACCTCAACAATCATTCAAACTGACTTAAAACTCAACAATTTCCCCCTTCTCCCTGAATGGGACTCCTCAGTAGACCTAGAAGAACCAAACCTCAGACAACCTCACTTATGACAAATCCATCACTGACGTAGCTGAGTGATCAGATTGCTAAACAGAAGGAAAGTGGGTGTAAAAACACACCTGGTCAAGCTCTTAGGACTTGATCTTACAATCCTAATATTTGGCACTTTCTTGATGTCTTGAATGGATGTAGAGTAATCGCTTCATTGGGGTCAGTGGGTGGGTACCCTGCTACATCGGTGTTTCGTTGATAGACCCACGACACCTCCATAGGGCTCAGCAGTGCCACTTGGCATCCCAGGTGCGCTCCCCTCTGCTTTAATGCCTTACTTATCATTTTGCAACCCAACTCGGATCCTTTCTCTTCAGCTAAATCCAGTTGCTGCTTCATTCGGCAGCTTCTGACAGCGACATGACAGCTAGTTGGAAGGCCTGCCCTCGTACTCCCATCCCCTTACCAGGAAGTGAGGTTTTGTCTACAATAGCAAGGCCTTTGACTGTTTCTTCCCTTAACTGGTCACTCTGGCCTGAGTCTTTGAGACTTGCATTGTACCACCACCCTAGGCTCTTAATAGGCATCTCCAACACCATCAGAATTGGTGTTTCGTTGATGTAAAATCTCTGATCCATGAGTTTTCCTCTGACAATGGATATGCTCCTGGATTTGCTGGGTTTCAGCTTCATCCTTGCCCATTTTATATTGGCATGCAACTTTTTCAGCAAACGCTTGGTACATGTGATGGTTGATGTCAAGGTGGTGATGCCATCCATGTAGACACAAATGGGAGGTAATCGCTGTACAGACCGCAGCCGCTCTCCTCCTACAACCAATTTTGAGGCTCGGATGATCACTTCCATTGCCATGGTGAAAGCTAATGGGGAGATGGTGCAGCCTGTCATTATTTCCACTTCCAGTCTTTGCCATGATGTTGTATACTCTGTGGTTGTAACACAGAATCGCAAGTCTTGGAAGTAAGTTGACCGAGCTTGCGATGGTAAAACATAAATAAAATAACACATTTATCCCTGAACAAGTCACAGCAATAGGAGTCTGTTTTATTGACACACATGGTAGCAAAAGATGCTTGACTTTGGATTTTAGAAATGGGGGAAACAAATGCAGTTGAACGTTTCCTCTGGGACCTCAGAACTCCCCAATTGAAAAGGCCACGTTTGCATGAATTATGTAACAGCAAAGTGATATTAATAATATATTATTAAATAATATATAATATCTTGATATAAATAATAATGTGTAATAACACCTACAGGCTGGTCTGTGACTGAAGTTGCACTGCTTTCTATGTGGAACCGATGAGTTACTTAAATACAGGATTTTACCACAAAGCACCAACTATGCGACATCTCCTGCGTAAACATGTATTTGTATCAATGTTTTATTGAATAAATTTATGTCGCTGGAACCACAAACTGGTTCTATAAAATGAATTGCTGGAAATGTAAGGGGAGCTCTTTGAGGGAAATGCATTGCTTGGCATGCATGTGTGCTGAGGCCAACTCTACTGGCCACTTGGCAGATCAGTGTTGCCCATTGTCAACATTTCACCTCATAAAAACACCAATAATAATAAAATAATGCAGCGGAAACTTGGATTCCTCTCTTTGCTGGCCATTTTTTTTCTACTGCAGAGTTGAACAGTGGCGACCAGGTTTGCAAAGGTTCAGCTGATATGTGGTAAAAAGGCCAAACCGTGGTGAAAGCATGCCATAAAAGCTGATTCCTTAAGCAGGGCTGGACAATAAAATGGAAACATTTTTTAAAGAATTTATTTTCAGTAAACAGGCATGAACACAATTACAACAGCAATGTGTAATATTGGACAAACGTGTGTTCATTTGTAATTGCATTGAAAAAGAAATCAGAATTTCAAAAAAGCAGAAAATGGCAGGGTTTTCAGTTGAATTTTTTACTTTAATTTCAAGCAGTCTGGCAGTTTGCCTTGCTCTCCTTTTCTTACGCTGTACAGCTTTATGTTGCATAAACTCAGTTCTGTATGGAGTAATTCTGGGATTAGTGTTTGACCACCTTTTTGACCAGGTTTTTTTAACACATGTCTTGACAAATGTCTTTACGTTTAAAAAGTATTTTTATCGTGAGAAGTGACCTTTAGTGGATTTTCCAGTTCACACTGCCGCAAGTTACTGTCAACTGGTGAAGTACTTGGCTTCTGCCACATTGGCACTGTTTTGGTGAATAGAGGGGGAGACTTGGAGAAGTTGCTAGATGTACAAACTCTAGTGAAGAAACACCCCCCCACCACACACACACACACACACACACACACACACACACACACACACACACACACACACTAAATCAAGGGTGTCAAAACTTTTTGCAAAAAGGGCCAGATTTGGTGAGGTGAAAATGTGTGGCGACCGACCATTCAGCCTGAAATTCTTTGAACCATTAACATTAAATGCAAATGAACTATTTTATGAAATTTTATTGCAAATGGCAAACTTTTCATTTCTTCACACAGAACACAAATAAATCTAAACAAGTTTTTACCAAAATCACTCTGCTTTCATATTTCAAGACCACATAAAATGAAAAAGTCTGTCTGGAAAAAACTTTTGGGAAGATTAAACATATCTAGGTTCATTTTAAACATTACATATTATTCACTATCAAATGCTCACTGCAAACTTGTAAATTCAAAACATGTGAACAGGAAAATAACACTAACAGTTATCTTATTCAGAAGTACAAAACATTGAGGGCCATATGAGTCCATGTATCAATCGTTCTTTCAAAACTGTGGTTTTGATCATCACAAAAAAATCAGTTCACTGAGATTTTAGAATTTAAAGCCAGGTCTGGTTCAAAAACAGTGATGTCACGCAGGTGAGAGTCACTTAGTCTCGTCCTCACGCGGTTCTTGTTAATGTTCATAACCGAGAATGTGGAGCCAAACAAGCTCAGCATTTTCTTAGCAAATGTTCGAATCTCTTGGAAGCTGCCTTTATCCAGCTGGCGGTAAAAGTTGACAAGAGGGAGCTGTTGGTGCCTGGTGACTGCGACACTCGGCGACACTCGGCGTCACACTGCAGCTCAATGAGCTCCACAGGTCTACTGCCATCTTGTGGTGAAATATAGAATAGCTTTTTTGTACGCGTGTCTTTTATTCTGTGGTCAACGGTGCTGGCGGGCCGCATATCATTGATTTTATCACAGAGGCTGCGGGCCATTTGGAAATTTGAACACGGGCCGGACTTTGGACATGCCTGCACTAAATAAAGAGCATCCAGTTTCCTTGACTAAAGTGCCACTGAGTGGTGATAGTCAGTATTTTCTGTAACTCTGATATGGGAACCAATGGGCTTAACAACGCCACATTTTAGACACAACAGGTTAGATCTCTTAAGGGGTCTTCAGGTTTCAAGATCACCTGCTCTCCCAAAATACATTTACTGTGGGAAACTAGAATAAAATGTGTCTGATATTTATCTTAAAAGCTGTAATAACTGTTAAAATGTTGAATGGGATGTAAAACCAATTGTAAGAGCGAATGTTTACACCGCTTACAGGCTGACTGGAGAAACGCCGTACATCTGTCAGTAGTACGAACATCTAGATTTAAGCTGTTTGTATTAGATGTTTGCGCTCTGTCACCTGCCTTTTGACCCACGCCGATGTGACCTGATCACAGGTTCGGCAGTCTGGGATTCAGTAGTTTGAGTGGCTCGGCTTTGGAGTCGGCACTGGGGTAAAAAAAGGGGTACAGGGTTTCTCTGAAGGTGACCCCCATGTAAGAGAGCAGGGGGGTCATATCTGCCGCATTGTAGAAGGACACCTGGCCGGCCTCGTAATCCAGGTACACCCCAACCGTCCTGGCATCTCTGTTCCCCACGGTCCAGTAGCCGTTCTCCGGACACAGCACGACCCAGCCGGCCCTCTCAGCCGACTCCCCGGCCACACCCACGTCCCAGTCGGATTTGTCCCCGACGTCCACCTCCCAGTAGTGGCGGCCGGATGAGAAGCCGTGGGAGGCCACAACGCAGGGGCTGAACTCGAAGTAGCTCTCTCCCACAGGCAGCCCTTCCTGGGGGGAGTGCGAGTACTGGGCGGTGGTCAGGTCCTCGGAGAGGGACAGGTAGGGGTTGGCGGAGGCGGGGTCAAAGGTCAAACTGCACAGACCTGACATAAAAAACAAAACATTGCAGAAGGGAACCAACGTAAGGATATGAAAAAGTCCTTCCGCAAAGGAGCATAAATGCTGTTTCCAGCTATTTGTTTTTTATTCATCACAGCAACACTTGGTCACGGCAGCACAGACACAAAACCAGCATCAAAGAGAAATACACTCACTGGCCTCTTTATTAGGTACACCTGGCCGGTACAAACCGGTGGTGGGGGTGTAATGAGGTTTAGTGTTTTTTTTTGGCACAAAGTAGGTTTTCAAGTTTTTTTTAAGGTATTTTAGTACCATTGAAGCATTGTTTAAAAGCCACAAAATGCCAAAACATTGTTGGTGACCTGATACTTCTGATCATGGCCAATCTGGCCTTCTGTTAGACTGATGCTTTCAGCTTTAGCAATGTTCCATGTCAATAAACACACATCATCTCAGGGTGGTTCTGGAAATACCACAGCACCTTTATTTTATTCCAATGGCTACACAGTTCCCACCTTTCAAACCAGAACAGCATCTCTGAGATGAGGTGCAACTCAATGACAACAGAAAGAAAGTGCTGGCAAAAAATGTATGAAGCTGTCAAACTAAGACCCCTTGTAGAGCATCCAGCACCTTCTTGCTGAATTCATGCTGGGGGCTAAAGATGGTCCCACCCTACACTTGGAAAGGTACAAAAGTAGGAGTTGTTTTACAGATCAAATGTAAACTTTTTTAGGTAATCCTGGTAGACTGGTATATATTTTGAAGAATATGTACAAGTTCTCATTCTCCTTTTACTATGATTCAGTTGATCAGCTTTATTATAATAATTATTTAACAATAAAAAACAGACAGCAACACTTTTCTTTCTGTTAAGTTTTCTGTTACTTATGACTAAAGTGAAACTGCACAAAGACATGGAACAGCGAGAGAGAAACCGTTGCTCAGCCCCCTCTAACCACAGTCACACGCTGTCATCCTCCACTGGGTCATTGGTCACTGATGGTGTGACAGGGTTTGCGTGGCAGTGCAGCACGGACACGACTGTGATACTTTAACACGGCACAACTGTGGCCTCCCACGTGTCATGCTTCACGCTTATATTGCAGCAGGTAAATAAGTCAGGTACTGCAGGCATTAAATATACATGTTATTTACAGTGTTTGTTCCTGTCAGACACATTCATATTCAAGTTGCATCTTTGAATACAGTGAGTTGGCAGACTGAAAAGATCGTTTTTTTAGATGAATGAAAAGTTTTGATATGAAAAAAGCCCGTAGTGCTTTTTCATGCAGGCTGAGCCCACTTCCTGTTGGTGGGAGGCTGCGCACCTGCAGTTTCCGGTTGCAATTTTGAGCACAAAACAGTGACTCAGGGCAACAACAGGAAGTGGGCTGCAGGCTCCACACATGCGGACGTACTGTACGGCACCACTTACAGTGTGCAGAGGTGCAGCAAGTTGGGCAGATGCTCAAATATGTCGAGCTCTTGTTAAACAGCTGGCTGAAAATACCCCAAATAGTAAGCGTTTAACTGCTTATAATAACTAATAATAATTTCTACAAACCCCAAACTATATTCTCATTTGATATTGCGGCCAGTTGCAAGAAAAAGTGGCTAAAGGGTGTCTCACCTGGCTGAATGACCTCGCCTAACCTCTTCCACACGGCGTACTGAATTGGCCCCTTATACACCCCCAGGTCAAAAGCCCCTGCGGCGTCTTCCTCAAGCACTGCTGGTTCTGCTTTCATTCTGAAGGGCGACAGAAACAGACGTGACAGAGACTCAAAGCCACTTTAATGCTGCAGGCCTGATTTCATCTCCTGGAAGAAGCTGCACACAGCAAAATAAGATAACAAGAAGACAAAAATGAAATTACGGAGTACAAAGGTAGTCCTTTTGCTGTAGGGAATGCACATTTCTGTACAATAGCGACTGATTTATAAATAAGCTTTATGTTTTGCTAGTATAGAGCAGCAGTGAGATTTTTATTTTTCTGAGTGCAAAGCTTCTACAAGGGCATCTGTGTTCTGTATGAACCCCTGGCTGTGGCCCTGCCATGGTGGAAGCCCCATCTGGTGTCACATGCTGTATTTTGGACAATGTGGGTAAATAACCAGGAATTCCCTTTAAAAAAACAAAGGTGCAACTTGTGTATGGACAAAGATTCTTTAAACTAAAATAAAATTTGGCTTTAAAAGTAAACAACCAAAGCCAAAAAAACAGTTTCTCACCTCATAGTCAGTTCTTGAATGTCCTTTCAGGAAAAAAAAAAAAAAAAAGAATAACATTGAGGAATTATATCTTGCACGACAGATGCTTTGAAGTTTGTCTTTTCAAGTGAGATACAATGTGGTGACACCTCAGTTTCCCATGAGGACATCAAGGATCAGGATTCAAGGTTCACTTCATGGTCATTCTGCTCCTATGCAGGTGTACTGGAGAGAACAAAATGCAGGTTCTCCCCGACCGCGGTGCACAATGCAGTAAACAGGTACAGACAGACTGAGGTAGATGGGTAATAATACTGATAAATGAGTCAGTAAATATATAGATACCAATAAAGGGAAGATAGATAAATGGGCAAGAAAATTCAGTGCAGGAAGTCAGTGATGGTGACATGTGTGGTGGACAGTGGTAGTGGTGGTGATCCATTCCTCTACTCTTCCTGAACCTAGAACCAGATTAAACGTAACAGTGAGTTCTGATACCTGCATGAGAGCAGAGGGGTCCTGCACCTCCTGGTCCAGCCTCTTGCTCAGTGAGGCCACCTGCTCCTGGAGGACCTCCTTCTGCTGTAAGAGGTCAGTGCCAACTTTCTGCTTGAGGGCCAGCAGCCTTTGGGTGTCATCATGGAGCACGGAGCAAAGCAGCTCCCTCTCGCTCTCGATGTACCGGGTTAAGCAGTCGGTCTCCTGGACGATGTGGTCGCGAAGGGCGAGAGACTCACTCTGTAGGAACAAAATGGTAGTTACGGCTGAGTGTCGGCAATGAGAAAAGAGCGATGTTATACTGCATTGTAAGAGATATTTTTACACTTTGCTGTTCAGTAAGACAACTTTCATAAAATCGTCCTTTTACATATAATGGCTATGACTAAACACAAACCTTTATTTCTTCAATTTCTAGTTCCTTCTTCTTGCAGATTTTGTCAATTTTTCCTTTTTGTTCCTCGAAACATCTCACAGCTGCTTGGAAGCTCTCCTGTAACAGAATGTATCACCTGGATTTACATCATGTTCTACTTCTGCCCGTTTGTCCATTTGACTTCTTCCTCCAAAGTGACTTTTAATGTTAAACTTTTTACACTGACTTATCTGTTTATTACCAGAGAAGTTTACACCAAGTACCTTGCTCAAGAGTGCTGCAGCAGGAAGGTGGGTTTGAACAAACAACCTCCAGCACTAGCAGCACTAACCACTTAACCACCTGCTGGCCAAACTAACTGTTCTCTGGTCAAACATTCCAAAAGCTTACTTACTTCTGGTGGGATGTGAACCTACAACATTCAGGTTGCTCCTGCTGTCCCAGCCCCTTTCTTTCATCTGCTGCCCTCAATGCTGAACCAGATACCCTCTCGCCTCGACCACTTTCTGAAGCCCACCATCCGCATCAGTGTGTGGCTGCCCCTGGTTCTCTCACCTCACACTGGGTCAGGATCTCCTCCATGGGGGCCAGGCAGTGAGCACGATGCTCTTTGGAGACCCCACACACCACGCAGATGGCCATCTTTTCCTCCACGCAGTACATTTTCAGGGGCTCTCCGTGGATGGGACACAGCCCTTTTCCCACCTCCGTCTTGTCCTCCTGCTCCAGCCCCTCCTTGGAACTCTTCTTGTTCTCAGCAAGGCCCAGGCCCCTATGATTCTGCAAGCCCAAATCCCGCACTCGGGCCACGATGGTGGTGAGCAGCTTGTTGCTCTTTAACGTGAACTGAGGGAAGATCTCACGGCACAGAGGACAAGTGTAGCCCTTGTTCTCATCGTCCTCACCTGTGGCGTCCCCCTCCTTCCAGTAATTCACGATGCACTTCCGGCAGTAGTTGTGTTCGCAGTCCAGTCTGACCGGGTCATCGTAGAGGGCGGAGCATAGAGGACAGGTGACCTCATTGACCAGGCTCATGGCCAGACCTGCTTCCCCAGCTGAAGTCATCGTGCCCGAGTTCACACCTCAAGCAACAGTCGTCTCCCAAATCGGAACCTTGGGGTCAGCTGAGGTTTTCTGAAATTGCAAATGAAGCAAAAACTTTGATAACTTCTGTTCCTTTTTCATTGGCCTGCGGAGAACAGTTTTGGTATTCATTGATGAAATCTACCTACTGTGTGTGTGTGTGTGTGTGTGTGTGTGTGTGTGTGTGTGTGTGTGAAGGATTTGCATCCTCAACTAAACTATACCCTGTTTTTGCAATGGTCTGTAGACCAGGATCGCTCTGTTTTAGGACAAAACACAACTAAAAGCAAAATCTGCATCAAATGCCTCAAAACAGCACATTTTTATTAACTGACTTAAAACTCGACAAACACACTCAGCAAACCCAATACGCACTTTTCAAAAGCAGGGCACGAGACCTGCGTGGGAGGACAAAGGCATGTACAGTGCCTTGCAAAAGTGTTCATACCCAGACCTCAGAGCTTTCAATACTTACGCAAGGAGCAAAGGCCAGTTTTGTCATTTTATTTAAATGTGTATGGAAATGACTTATTTTGGCTTTGAAAATGTGCCGTTGTGCCAAGTGTATCGATCCAGGCAAAGTTGCTCATTTTTGCAAGACTCCAGTGACATTTTAAAGTAACAACTGACTTATGATATTTGCAGCAAATGTGCCCGAACCCTCGGTTTAGTTTCATTTAAAATGTCGCCTCGGCGAAAACCCAATCTGCAGGGGCTGGAAACCACTGAAGCGAAACTTTCACTCGCTGTCAGCGCTGGGCTCTCCTCACAGGGACGTCAGACACTGAAACACTCACCTGCAACCCAGTCAGATCTTCACTTTCGGCCCCCGGGTCTGCGGACCCCCTGCGGTGCTCCTGTGGGGAACAGGTACTTCTCTTGAAAGTGACACCCTGCCGACCTTCACTTTCTCCCGCCTTGAAGCACTTTTGAATGAGCATCGGGTCTGACAATCTCACGTCACTTCCTGTATGAGCCCCCCCGAACCCAGCACCACACCCCCCAGGGTTACTGAGATCAAAACCCTAAACAGAGAAACACAAAGGGCAGCAGCAAGATGCAAGCTAATTCTCTGCTCTGCTGTTACAGTCAGGGTTAAACAGGAAGTATTTTTTATTTCATGAAGATTTACTTCTGAAAAAAACCCCAATTCTAAATCTGAGTTATGCATTTTGGTTAAAACAGATTCCAAAACATGCATTATGTCAAAACTATTCACCAAAGTTTCTGATTCACAGTTTGTAGAGTTGGGTTACCTGCAGTTAAAGTTTACTGAGACCAATTATTAGGGCTGGATGTGGCAAAAAACAGAGTGCAAATGCAAACTATCAGGATTCTTTGAAAACAATAGCAAAAAAAAAATCCCTTAGATGTATAAATGGATTACATTCAGTCACTGGCCACTTTATTAGGTACACGGTGTGGCACTTTTTTGTCTCTTGAACAGCTTAAATTCAGCAACATGTTGCTGGACTCCTTCCACAGAGTTCTCGGTCCATGTTGGCTTAACTGTTTCACACAGTTTCTGTAGATTTCATTCTGCTAACACTGAGTTCCACCTCATCCCAAGGATGCTCTACTGGCATGTGAGGTGGGGATTGTGTGGCTGCTGGAGTGAAGGCACTGTGGTCCTTCAGGAACCATCCTGAGATGATGCGTATTTTGCGACATGACACATTGTCCTGCTGGAAGCATCGGTTTGTGAAGTTAGACACACGGTTTGTGACCATGAGGAGATGCATCTGGTCAGAAACAATGTTTCAGTACTCTGCGGTACTTAAATGGTGCTCAGTTAGCACTAAGAAAATGTAATGTGGAGAGAGAAAACACCCCCACCGCCAGTTGGTATTGGCCTGATGTTCCTAATAAAGTGGCCATTTAGTCATTTGTGTTAAGATAATTATAGAAAGAACTGATATCAGTCAGAATCATTTTCAAAGCATCCAAAATAAAAAAAAAAAAACACGCCAGGCATAAGTTGTTTTGACATAACCAGTAATAGTTCAAGCAAAGGAAATGCAATGGAATATAAACGTTCCTCCAGGTCTCAAGGATTTTAATTGTTTATTCATTTCACCGATTTATTTTTTAAAAGCTTCTTGCAATGATGTCATCATTAGTACAGCTGGGTAATTTCACTGTATCAGTTCATGGTAAGTTCCTTATCCAAGGTACCACACCTGGAGGTTCTCCTCCAAAATGGGTCCTTCGGGTACAAAGCCCTGCCTCTAACCAGTACGCCACCCACTGGCCACAAGGTGTATGAAAGCCGAAAAGATACGGCAGGCGTGTGAAAAAGATGCTGAGTCCTCCCATCCTGAGTGTCGAGTTCAAGGCCGAGGGCTCGCTATTACGCGGAAGGGCTTAGCTTTGAGCACCACGCTGGCTACTCCTTTCAGGTCGGGGAGAGAGGTCTCGTTCCCCGTTGGGAGGAACTGGAAGTCACGCAGCAGGTAGGCAGTGAACAGGAAGAGCTCCATCCTGGCAACGGACGCTCCCAGGCACAACCTCGCTCCACCTCCAAAAGGCAGAAGGGCTCGAGTGGAGGCTCCTTGGCCTTCCAGAAAGCGCTCTGAGAAAGAGAAGACAGTCAGCTCTCTCAGGAAAAGAAGAGAAGAGAAGAGCTGTGTGGGTCAAAGTTCACACCCACCTGGCTTGAAGGTGTCTGGATCATCCCAGACAGCCGGGTCATGGTGAGCTCCATACAGGTTTGGGATGATAATGGTGTCCTTTGGGATGAAATAACCTGCAATGCTGAACAGAAACAAACAAGCTTGTGGTGCCGTTTTAAATACAATTGCTATTACAAGTACAACTATTTTAAATATATATTTTAAAAAAAATGGAGACACTTGCACAGGGTTATCAATAGTGAGCGAGCTGTAATGTAACCTTTTAAAGGTGTCCGCACTACCTGTGGTGCAAGTGGACCGTATTGCTCACCTGCTGTCCTTAGTAGCCCGGTGAGGAACTGCGAGTGGAGCCACAGGTCTCAGCCTGAGCACCTCATTGACCAGGGCAGTCAGGCAGGGCAGCCGATGTCGGTCGCTGTACCGCGGGTAGCGGCTGTCCAGCACGGTGCACAACTCACTGTACACACTGGACTGCACCTGGTGCCAAACAAAATATCAGTTTTGTTTTAAACAGTCATACTTTCAGGTCATCTGTGAACAACTGCACCTCAAAACTGAGATATTAACTGTCAGTCAGACAGCGGAATTAAAGTGCATCTCAGAAGGACGTTGTGAAGTTTTATGATGCACACAAGTATAAGTTTGCACTGAACTTGTTCTCCAGGGATCAAGTCATGGTTGAAAAAGCTGAACAGGAGAGGCTGGTGGAGGAACTACGCTATTCACGAAAATTTTAGTAAACTGCGTGTCTGCTGTAATGGCGATCGAGGCCTCCACCTCAGGTCTGTGCAACAGGAAGGCCACCATCCAGTAGAGCCAGGAGGCGGTGGTTTCGGTGCCGCCGATCAGCAGATCCACTGTGGCCATGTGAACGTGGGTCTCTGTCAGCATCTGGACATAAACCATACAGGCTGCGGAGTCTCACATGCGTCCATCACTTCATTCACTGTTAGTACAGTGTTTTACTCACCTTTGCTAACTTCCTATTGTCTAAAGCACATCACAGAAATTTTGGAAACAAAAAAGCCTTCTTAAAAAACAAAGCTTTTGATTTGGTCTCATTTAGCTGGATTATACTTAGTTTTTTAAACAAATGGAGATGCTGCACAAACACATGAAAGCAAAGCAAGCATGAGAGAGGACAGAGGTTAAGTATGAACTGGTGAATCTGTCAAGCGACAGTGGCAAGCAATGCTTAGCAAAGTGATTACCCACAACTCTTTGTGACTGGTCTCTTGTCTGGTCCTGGCCCCGAAGAAGAGAAGTTGTGATGATACCATCAGACTTCTTGTCCTGATCCTGCATCTTAGGACACAAAGTAAAAAATGGACAGACAAAAGAAGTTAAAATGCAGCACAGTTCTTCAGTGATGAGGAGTTCAGTTGTCATGCAGAACTGGAAGATGTTGAAGGTCATCACTCCTGCCGTCTGTCACCATGAACGACTGCTCTCCTGCTGAAGGTCACCGTTCTACCTTGGGCTGCTGTATGACTTCTAAACAGACATCCGAGGTGGGCTGAGTTCAGCGGGGTTTCCTGACCACTGAAACCTCAGCGTTGGAGTAAATGAGTCTAGCAGTGTGTATCTGAGCGTTTAGTCAGGTGTGTCACAATCGCTGCTTCAGGAACTTCTTTGAGCCGGACCTCCTGGCTATGAATGTCCTGGTTGTGTGATATGACTGAGTCCATTCACCACTCGGGTTTTCAGACCTCTGCTGACTCACCTTGAAGTCCTCGAGGTGCGACCTGATGATGTCATCTCTCCTTTCCACCTCTTTGAGTAAACGGGAAAATGGGGGGTTGGGTAGCTTCTTCAGTTTTGGAAAAAAAGAAAAAACTCCTTCAGTATACACATCAGAAACATCTAAATGCTGAAGAAGATGCCAAATGGCACAAAAACGGCCTGTTTGGTTAAACCAAAAAAGTTCATCTCAGTCTTTTTGGTACTTTGTTCTGTTTGTTTGCTTTAACACCTGCAGAGTTACGAGGACTAAAGAAGAAGAAACCATCTTCTCCACCATCACCCTGCCAATGAAGAAACACTCGATATGTTGCTTAATATTTTCAACCTCTTATTTTTGCTGCAGTTGTATACAATTGACACTGATGTTTGCAAATTAAATGGTGAGCCAAACCCTGAGAAGTGGAAGGGAGTCCAGGGCTGAGATCCAGGGGGAGCCCCACAGGGACACAATCGCATTGAGACAGTTGTGCAGATGCTGCAGCTGTGCAGAGCTCTTGCTGTACTGGAGGGGTCACCCGGATGTTCAGAACAGGCAGTATGGAGGGAGGGGAGAGGAAGGAACCCAGGTTCAGGGACAAATCAGGGGCACAGGGAACACAGTTACAGCACTGCCAAAAAGTATTCACGCCCGGACTGTTTCACATTTTATTATTTTTCGGCATTAAATCATGAAGGCTTGACCTTGATAAAAAAAAAAAAAAAAGTGAGAGAACATTTCCACAGATTAGAATTACCATATTGGCCTGAATATAAGATCCTCATTATAAGATGACTCCCTTTTGTTCAACACTCATTTATGGAGAAAAGGTTTTTGGTACATCATAGCTTTAGAAAACTTTATCCATACAGTATTTACCGTATTTGCGTTTTTAAGATGGTCTTTTTGGGCTCACCATGTCCAAACACAACATTCTCTAACTTTATTTTTCTTGGCTGCTCGAGAGTTGAGAGACGCCTCTGCCTCATCGATTCCCTTTAGCTTAACATTGCCGCCATAACTCCTTCTCACTCCTTGGTCAATTTGCCTAACTTTGAGCTACTTTTTCCAGACCGTCTTGAGGTTTCGCCGTCTGTCACACTTACTGTGTCCTGTTGATCATTTCTGTGGATAAGTGATGCCACCTTCTGTTGTTATACAGTATGACCTTATAGGTCCAGCCCTCAAATATAAGACAACCTCATATTTTTTTACATGTAATTTCCCAGAAAAAATATCATCTTCTATTGGGGCTAATACGGTAATTCAAAATTTAAAACTCAAAATAACCAAGTGGACAAGCATTCACCCCTTTATTATGGTGCCCCCAAACAGTGTGGCATGACTGTTTGTAGAAGTTACTCATGCTGAAGGGTGGTCAGTTCAGGTGACTGTGATTTTAGGATAAACACACTTGTATCCTAAAGGAGCTTCAGTGGTTTAGTCCCATCTTTCCTATCAGAAGTTTCACAATAGTGGATAAACTTCTAGGATGGTCCCAACATGTTGTTGGCAAGGCCTGAGCTACAATTCAGTGCCTTTAACCATTGTTTGCCATGTTGTTCCAAAATACAGCAATTAAAATAAAATTTAATAAAATACCCCTTTCTGGTATGATTTACTCTAGTAATGGCTGAAAAATATACAGTACACACGCGGAAGCAGGTGGCACTGAAAAAGCACTAACTTCCTTCCCAAAGACCAGGGAGGTGATGACGTTGCTGGCAGTGACTGTGAAGTCCTCAAGGAGGTCCACGGGGTTCTCCTTATAGTCCAGGATTACCTGGAAACACCACAGAGGAAGAGCACACCTTGCAGGTTCAGTCTTGCTCACGTTAGAGGATGGCTTCATGTTCTGTGTTCAGGCAGGAGGCCTGAATAAATATATAATAAATAAAATATAATAAATGTAGCTGTAGCTTCATTCTGTGTTTCTACACATTAGGCAGTGAGTGCAGTAGCCAGTACTCAGCAGTACTCCATGGTACTCAGTGGTTCTCAGTGGTGTTCAGTGCCCAACTCCATTTCTGTGTGTTGCTCTTTGGAGAACCTGGACATTTCCTTGTGTACCACTATTTCCCATAATCCTCCCGGTGCTCTTTTCTACCCCCTGTTGACCAGATTCCCTGCCTGAGTTGCTCTCCCAGCAAAAGACCGTAACTGTAGTTCGGGGTCAGCATTCATAAGAGCCTCATAGTTGCATTTCATTGCCCAGCGTGCACCAAGTTACGCTGCAAGACAGTCCACGCTGTTGATGTTTGTGTCTGCTTTTATAAAAACGAATATTTACTGTGAACATCAGCAGTATCTCCTAGTATCTATCGTTCACTGCAGAAATTGTAAGTTTAATATTTATTAGTTTGGTGATACTGACTGATTTCTCAGCCAACATGTAAATAACTGGTGAACCAGCGTTGATTTACTGCACGGACATCAATGTAGTTTTTTCTGTTCTATTTATCAGCGCAAATTCAGTTTGACTGTTGAAGGTCAGGGCTCTTTCGCTTCTACCCACACTGACAGCACACCTGCGCAGTGGGTGTGCTCATGGCTGTACCTGTCTGAGAGTGAGAGCCTGTCTCTCGATGACGGCATGTAGAGACACAGCACAGCAACGCTGCAGTGCGTTGTGCACCAGGCGACGGTGCGTCTTCCACTCCTCACTGTAGTCCCCCAGCGAGATGGAACATCCCCCACCTGAGACAAGGTCACCTGAGGGACCCCATGGAGGACAGGAGTGTCAGGATGAGGACACAGACATGATCCTTTAACTACAGTACTTTATTAGTGGATAAGACCTGTGAGATACAGTGAGTTACCTGCTGTACAGGTGCTGTTACCTGTGTATGAATGTGGCCTTCCAGCAAAGTCTGGCCACTTCTTCACCAGAGCCTCCCTGATCACCTCAGTGCTGCTCAACACCACCATGGCTGCAACAGGAGCAATTTCATAGCAAGTTCTACTCCAAAAATCTGACACAAAGGTGAGACTACAAGTTCATTTAAAATAACAGCTCACTATGACCAGCTGACAGCTGCAGGTAACCTCAGCCTTAACTGCAATGAATCACACATTCTGGCTCTTTTATTATTCAGAACCCATTTCTCTCCTTAGAGGCACGTGAGCTGAACCTTCAGCATTATAACTGCTTACAGCATTGCTGATAATCTTCATTACATCAAACAACATTTAAAGGACAACCAGAGTCTATTCTTCATTTCCAGGACCTTGCAATAAAACAGAAAAAAAGAAAAATGTAGAAAAAAAGAAAAAAAATTGAACATAGAAAAATCATAAATATTGAAAAAAATCTATTTCTGAGCGTAAGAGAAAATATAAATATTTAAAGCAATGCTGACTGTACATTAGTGAAGAACCAGCCAACCATCTCCTCTGTTAGTGTGATGAAGGGAGCACAGCACCCCCAGACCTCCTGTAGCTGATTTATAACAACTACATAGTGCTAATAGTGCTAATAAAGGAACTCGCACTATAAAGGGGATCCCACTCCCTGCCTAACCGTCACCCAAAGCACCACTTTTCCTTTTCCTAACCCTCCACCACCAAGGCAACCCCACAGTCAGCCATCAACAAGCCTATCCACCTACTATACAACGGTGTTTATTTCTCCAACAGCAATGCGAGCAACCTACAAAACCATGCATGGTATAGCGAAGTGATGCATCTCATTGGGGTTATCAAGCGGGCACCTTCCTTCTTCGGCGTTTCGTCGAGTTAGGCCCACGACACCTCCAGAAGGCTCAACTGCGGCTCCGGTGTCCCAGAGCTGCTCCCTTCCACCACTGCATGCACCACCGTGCTACCCAGGCACACAGCACAACACACGCGACCTTAGCAGCCCCTCTAACCGCACGCTCATCGCCTGTTCTAACATACGTTACGCACGAGGAAGTGTTCTGATCCAATTGCATCTGCACCTCATTCACTGCTTTCTGTACACAGTTTACTGAATCGTATTTGTGCTATAGTTACAGTTACAATACTGACTGGATTTAATTTTATTACTCGCATTACCTTTTCATTACACATTATATCAGGGGATAAAAGTGTTACTGTAGCACGTAATGCAATATTGTACAGCGCCGCCGTAAAAGACGTTACACTTACAGTACATCAAAGCTTTTGAGTTTCTAGACCTCCCCCAAATCCACACACATCCTCCCCTATGTAGCCCAGAACATCGAGGGTGAACTTCATGTAAGGTGTGGTGAGTTAATGATATTACAGTAAAAATCCAGTTGGGCAAACTCACTTTTTTTTTTACAAAAAGTTGTTGTCAGAGCCCTGAGTAAAAGTAAACTTACTGGTTTTGCCACAGCGAAGACGGAAGATGTCCCCATAGCGGCGGGATAAGGAGGTCAGGTGACTGGGCAGGTGGTCCTGCATGAGATCCAGCAGGTTGCCCAGGAGGGGGAGTGATGGAGGGCCAGGCAGAGAGGGAGAAAGGCGGTGGGAGAGGAGGTGGGAAACAGAAAAGAGGGGTCTGGAGTGGCCGTCTGTGTGGAGAGAAAGGATGAGATTAACACGTTGCTCTAAAGTTGTCCTGGAACCTAGAGTAGAGGTTAATGCATTTCACACACTTTACCATAATTTTACCAGTGTGCAGTACAGCAGAGGGCAAAAAATTGCTTACTGTACCATTGGACTGAGAGCCGGTCTTGCGGGTCAGCTGTTGTCTCGAGCGTTGGGACAAACGGGTGAGCAACATCCACAGCAGAAGCAGCAGGACTGCAGCAGCTCCACTGAACACTGACAACCACATCATGAGCATACGTACACACTCACACACACACACATACACACACGTACACACAACCTACACTGATATGAAGGTGGCTTGGATCCATCTTTGTGTCCATTTATAAAATGTTGTGCCCCCCCATGCCCCCCCATGCCCCCTCCACTTTTCTCAAGGTGCAAAAATATTATTGCACTCAAGTGTCCAAACATCCAAATACGCACATAAGTAATAAGCAACTTTAATTTATGGTGAGATATTGCACCATTGCAGTTGGAAAGTTGCTCTTCAGCATAAAGCAGACTTCTAATGTCAAGGTAGAAAAAACCCACATTTCTAAATTAATCCAAAATAAAAGGAATAGACATTTAAATGCATGCAGAAGCTGTTTGTGGTCATTTTTGAAATATTGGAGAAGTATTCACCCCCCTGCTTTGACATATCATTAATTTATGCAGCTTTGTATTATTTGTCTATCAAAGCTTCACATTTACCGTGGTATCCCACTGCCCCGACTGTGACTGAAAACAGAACATTAATTTCAACCATTTACAGGTCAAACGGTTCTTTGAGAACAACGTAAAAAACACAAGAACGGATGTTGCGAAGGACTTTCGGGGGATACATTTTTCAATTTGTCTGATAAGAAAGCTCGCTTAACCTCGGGTGGACATAACTCAGTGCTGGCGCTGACAGCATCCAAGGCCCCCAACCAGGTTTATCGTGTTAGTGTTGTCCTGGCCCCAACCCTGACACATTCAAGGCTGGTGAAGAATCACTGTTATTTATAATATTTATAGAAGGCAGTGACTGGGGCAGGGGGCAAGGGGTGAAGACAGTGTGGGATGGAACCTGGGGGCTCATTCATGCTTTCTCACCATCTCCTCAAGGTCACATCCCTTCCTGCTGCCAGGAGGCTTTAATAAGATGGTCAGCAATGAGGGCATTTTCTGCAGGTGCGTTTGCCTGGTTTTCAGACACCAGAGGTGAGCCTGTGTGCATTTTTGGGATTAAAGCCCTATGATTCCAGAAATGTTTACACATTCTAGGCTGATCGGTCCCAACGAAGGCTTTTCAGTTGCTGCCCTCCTTGCTGTGGATTTGGTGGTGCTGAATGCAGCACTGCTAAAAATACTGAATTACTGCAGAATGTTAGCATGGCTGGAATTTACTGATAGAGAGAATAAAATTCTGAACAATTTGCTCATTATTTGTTGTTCAATAAAAAACTCATTGTTGTAAGTTGTTTTAGAGCAGGGATATTTAACTTGGGTGTCCGAGGAGACCCTGAAGCACAGGCTTACTTTGAATACAGCACTGACTGAACAAAACAAATGTACAACTGTTATAGCATAGTTATTAGCATCTATGTAATATGGCACTTTTGTGTGTCAATAGGTTATCTACTTATAGTGCAAAAAATTGAGTGCAATACTTTCTCAGAAGTTTTTAACTGACATTTTTCTAGGGGAGGGACAGGTTTCTGGCCTACACACAAAAATTTGCTTTAGAGGAAGATGTCAGAAATGTAAAAAAACAGTTAAACTCCATGATTCAGGATAGATGGCTTAATGCATTAAAGTTTAGTGTGTGATGGCCCAAATCTCTCTGTGTTATGAGTGAATGAAATGGGAATTAATTTTGCATGTATATTCAATCTGGTATTGGTTCAGCAAGCTCCATCTAACACTAAGACACACACACACACACATACAAGGACTTTTTGACAAGCAGTTACCAATAGAATGAATTTGACACACTCCTCTATATATATACACACACACAAAGTCCAAAGGTGTATGTCACTTCTTCAGGCCATCAGTAATGACTTTCACCAAATATAGAGAACAAAAAATATTGGGCTGGTTATTTCTGGAGAAAATGCTACTGCTTTATTTGACTGTGGCATTCAGAGCAGCACATAAAAAATGTTGGAAAAAACATAAAAAAACAAGAAGCAATTCTAAAACATTTATAATAATAATAAAAAAATCCACACTCAATAAACACCAGCCGCATACAAACAAAAGTTGCCGTGTGGAATCCCCTCGTGTCCTGGTGTAGAGAAGTAGAGAGGACGGCGCGGTCATTACAGCTGAGGCGGTCGGAACTTATAAACGCGTTCCTGTTCGCGCCCTCCGGCCACAACCGGGGGAAAGGAGCTGTACTGTACATGCGATATGAACTGCTCTGAAGTGGAGTTTGCAATATGTGCTCATGTTATTTATATTGATGTGACGTAAGCGAACGGTGACCAACACAGTCCACAAATGAATACTGCATTTGGCTCTGCACGGGTGAGGATTTTTTAAAATAGTATTTGAGGTCTTTTAAGCATTACACCAGCACTGTTGCACAGTTGACCCTCACAGATATGGGACTCAAAGGTGCCGGGAGCACAGAATCATGCAATTCTCACAAAATGGCTTTCTGAAGCTTTATAATACAATGAACAATTGGTTTTGGTCTGTATGTGTGTGTATAGTGGTGTCTATATTGATGAGGGATCTGTCTCGTGTGTTTCTCTATCCCTGAGTCTGTGGGTTGAAGGCCACTGGTCTGAGCTTCATCTCAGTGAAGGGGATGGAGAAGTTCTTGCCTTTCCAGGCTGTCCAGATCACCCCCTGGGATAGACAGCAGGAAAGGTTATCGATGAAGCTGACATATTAGAAGTTATCAATAACAAAAGTTTTGCGTGGTTGAGCTGTGAGGTCAGAAAGGCCAGAAAGACCCACCTGGTGGTTGGTGTTGATGTCATACAGGCCATTGAGGTTGGCTTCATGGCAGTCCTTGTACCACCAGCCTCCCCTGTAAGACCTGGCACATCCACTGAGGACAGGGTTGAGGTCTTTGTCCCGGGTTGAGAATAGCTGCCCATTGTGATACTTCATGGAGTCACCTAGACAGTAAGTCAACAATGAGGTGATCAGAAAAAAGGTGAGGTGTATTAAGTGATAAATCATATTCATCTCACTTCAATCTGTTGTTTTTATCAGGTTAAATTAAAAAATGAGCACCTTTGTCTCTGTAAACTACAGCTTTTTTCATGGCTCTTACTTCACTCTGAATTTGTACCATATTTTCCCCCTCACCAGCAGTGCCTGAGTACCCGGAGACCCTGAGTGTGTAGTTCTTTCTCTGGGGCGCTACGTGGAAGGAGGAGTAGGTGGCGTAGGCCGTGTCAACCCCGGCGCGAAGGTCCACCCGCAGCATCATCGGCCTTGAGCTTGTCAGGCTGTGAATGAGCTCATTGCCTGAAGACACGGAGACACGGGGTCACCAAGTGTGTTTGCTCAGAAGAAATGGTCACTGGTGTTTGTAGCCTTCATTTTACCGTGAAAAAGGTCAAACATTTCAGCTATAAATAAATGAAAATAACCTCATGAATAATTATTATTTATATGTAGAAACCAGGGTTCTCAACGCAGTTGCCATCGTATCACCAGAACAAGAACAGCAGCAACCAGTATCCATAGCTGAACTTGTGTTTCTCACCAAGCCAGAATTCCCCACTGAGATTGCCGAAGCCTTTGCTGTACTGGTCCCAGGTTCTGAAGAAGTTGGTCTTCCCGTTCATTCTCCTCTGGAACACCTGGACAACACATACAGAAGCTGTTTGTGGTCATTTTTGAAATATTGGAGAAAGTATTTCAATGTGACACAGGGCACATTTTTACCTCCCTTACGAGGAGTGCACAAGGTTTCAGCTCCAACTTGCCTCTGAGTGCTTTTTTCCACCAGAAGAAATTACTGTATCTCTTGTTTGCATCAGGTGCTTGCTATGAGATTTTGTGGGCACGACAAAGCTGCTGAGCTTCCTAAACCTAAAGTCAAGTGGTAATAAACCACAGCCCAAGGCTAAAGTGGACTTAACCCAGAGTCTACATTTTGACCTGCATGTACACCCCTGTTGAAGAGTTTTATGACTGAACAAGAAGCAAGAAGCCAAACTTCTTCTAATGTCTACTTTAATCAAGAAGTAAGAGTAAGAAGCCATTCAGCTGAAAAAAAAGCAAAATAATTCTTTGATTCACCAATTCTTCCACAACCTCATAGGAAACAAGCTGGGTTAAACTTGCTGGGCAGTCATTGTGTTTCCTTTCTCTCACCGTCCAGCCTCCTCCATCGGTCTCCATGTCACAGAAAACGCGCACGGCCCGATCCTGCTTGCTGCCGGGGTAGATGAGCGCCTCCCCCGAGTGCAACACGCCATTGAGCAGCAACTGAGAACAGTCCACAGGCAGAGGGAACCTCTCGCCTAGGAACACGAGAAAGGAGATGGTTATAAATGCTGTTTTATGTACCGGTGTTTCTGTTTGTGTGTCAGCACATTTGTACCTGCAGGTGTGTGAGCCTGACCGCCTGTCGTGGTGAAGGTTAGATCCACGGTGGTGCTCCGCAGGCTGTACCGCTGACTGCTCGCTGTCACGGTGTATTTGGTTGCCCTCTGCAAGCCCTTCAGATGCAGTTCAGCCACCTCGCCAGAGACCACAGTGGTCAGTCTGGTCCCTGCGAACGCAGAGACACAAAATGAGACGGTGCCGCAGACTTGCTGACCGTGGAAGCAGCGACTCGGTGTGGCGACAGCACTCACCACCACCAGACCCATAAACAAAGACGTAGCGGTCGACAGCTGCCACAGCCCGCACCCACTGCAGCACGGCCTGCGTGTCCGTTACGTTAACCGCCTTTAGTGCTGTGGGAGGGTCGGGGACTGGGAGACAAGCAAGCGGAGGAAAAAGCAAAGTTGTTGGTTAAATCCATTAAATGGACCATCGGGCAGACAGAAAAATGTTCTTTTTTATTCGGGATGACCGATTAATTCACAAGTATGTGACAAAGTTTGAGATATGAGATTAGTTGACTGTGTGCTCAATTTTGAAGCATTATTTTAATTTAAAAGAAAAAGCAATAGCAAACTAATATGAAACACAAAGAGAAGCGTAAGTACCCGAGGGGGGCTGTTACCTGTGACGACAAGGCCTGTCACTGGGTCACTCCGGTCCAGCCCCTGCCTGGCGGTGACACTGACCTCATAGGAAGAACCTGGGTCGAGCTGAGAGAGAACTACGCTGGAGAGCTGAGGTTCAACTTCGAGAGAAACAGGCGTTCCTGGGAAGATGGTATGGTTATATTCCAAAAACTAAAATAAAATCTAATGTTCTTACTGTACGTTTTTGGAGAGGAGAATTACTAGAGGTGCATTTCTATAAATGATGGAGAAGTAATAAGCAAAAACAAAACAGAACAAGCTGTGGTCCAACAGCAGGCGCTGTACAGTCTTACCATTGTCAGTATTGGTGTAGGTGACCGTGAAACCCGTCACCGGGCTCCTCGGTTTGGTCCAGGAAACGGACAGAGAGGAGTCCGTCACGTTGTCAAACAGCAGTTCCGTGGGAGGTTCCGGAGCTGAGGCAAAGGATTGTGGGTAGAGGGAGTTAGCGTGTGTAGATGAAAGCACGTTGAGAAAGAATGATGGAGGAAAAGAGGGGATGAAAGAAAGCACTGTGCCTGGGATAAGAGCCAAAGTAAGGGGAGCCAGGAGCAAATTTAAATATGACGCAAAGACAGACAGACACACTATATATGCACAAATTGAGCCAAAACACAGAAATAGTGTCCTCAGGAAATATACGTAAGAATTGGAAACAGCATTCTGAGCCTAAATGCAGTCATAAACATTCAGGGAAATTCAGCAGTTGTAAAATATGACTTTTAAACATCACATTTGGCTTTAAGGTGAATGTGCTCTTTCATGATACTTTCTCTAACTGTTGGCAAACCACAACAACTCTGAGTGCCAAAGGTGTTTATTAAAGTGCCAAAATAAGCAGGAAGAAATAAATGTATACAATATTTAGACAGACTGCATTCTTCCCCGCTATGATGCTCAAACACCACCAGCAGGATCTGCATCAGCGTCACTAAAGAGCCATAGATGTGGACAGGGGACGCAGTACGACCACCTAAACCTTACTGGGCTCTTTTATCACAGCCAAAGGTAAACTGTAGTGACAGGTGGGTGTCACACAAATGACAAGGAAGCAGCACACATGCTGTGCATAAAAGAGGGGGAAGTTCATTCTGAAGTGTTTGTGTGACACAAGGTAGCTCAGTGTCTTGGGAGGAAACTGTGGAAACTATTACATAACTACAGCAGGGCCTTCTGTCAGAACAACTTTAGGGAAAATGTGGGGAAATGAAAACAAGAGGTGAGGGTTACCTGTGGTGACAGTGAGGTGGTGAATTTTGGGTTGTGTTCCAGGGTTTATTCCATACAGGGACAGAGAGTAGCGTGTTTGAGGGCGGAGGTTCCGGAAAGCCAGAGAGCGAGTTGAGCCAAGAACCACCGAGAGCTTCCGAACGTTGCTGCCCGCATTCACATCTTCACTTCTGGTCATGGTTTTGCTGTCATTATCCCCTTCACCTGTATTCTTTTGACTAAAAGCAGCTCCTGATTTAGGTTTCTCCTCATCATCTTCCTTGTATTTCCCATCTTTTTCATTCTCCTCTTCTGTTTCTTGGCCACTTTCAGCTAAATATTCTATCATGGTCACAGTGAAATTTTTAAACACTCCTTGTGGGGCCTCCCAGGTCAGGACAAATCCTTTGCTGGTTACGTTTTGCACTCTAACAGATCCAAGGATCGGTGGTGTCCTAGAAGCGCTGCTTCTGTTGGTTGGGACACTTGGCCCAGTTCTGAGTTTTCTGTGCATGTTTACTTTGGTTGGATCAACTGGCTGGCTTGAAGTGGCATTATGGCTTGTTTCAGTGCTACTTGAGGTCTTCCTTCTCACTTGAGTTTGGAGACTCGTCTTGGTGGCCAAGTCTAATTGTGTAGCTGTAGTGTTGCCACGTGCTTCTTGAGTGTGCTGTTTGCCCATCACCACATGGCTTTCTTCTTCTAAGCCTTCTGTAGATTGACCTTTGGTCTTTAGAGGCTCATGCTGAGGACCTCTTTGGTCTGTTCCATTGTGAGACTGCCCTGCTACGCTGTGATGGTGAAGAATCATCTTGGAGGAGTGATCAGCTGACGTTGCCCCTTTCTCAGACATTGTCTTCAGTGAGACTGTTCTGTTCAGCTTCACAGCAGCTACTCCTTTGGAAATGGCTGTATTATTGCCTGATGAACTGGACCTGTCAATTTCTGTCTGGTTTCCTGTGGAAATGCCGCCTTTTTGGGTTCCGGTCTTCATGTTGTTCTTCACTGTTTTGTTGGTTTGAAGCAAGGTGCTGCTGTCAGTTTTATTTGTGCTAACAGCTCCAGTCCTTCTAAGAGTTGATCCGTGGCTCTTTGTAAAGATGGTGATGTTTCTCCCTGGTTCTTTAGGTTTGTCAGCAGTTCCGTTTGTGGAAATAACACCAGTTCGCCTAGGAGAGACCCCCTGGCCCTCTGTGAAGACAGTGATGTTTCTCCTTGCCTCTTTAGCCTTCTCAGAAGTTCCATTTGTATGAATACCAGTTCTCAGAATAATGGACCCTGGACTGTGTCTATGGAGAGTGATGTTTTTCTGTGGCTCTTTAGGCTGCTCAGCAGTTCCATTTGTGTGAATAACCCCAGGTCTTCTATAACCAGGCCCTGGGTGGTCTTTGACAGTGACGTTCCTTCGCACTTCAGGAGTCTTATCGGTGGTTTTGTTTACTTGAGCAGCTGTGGCCTTCTTAAAAGCAGATCCTCTAACTTCTTTAAGAATGGTTGCATTTCTCTGCAGCTTTGGGTGCTTCTCCACAGTTCCATTCCTGTGGACTGCATCTTTTCCACCAATATCAGACTTTTCACCAAGTTTAGAAACAGTCGTGTTGCTCTGTGGTGCTGCAGGTTTCTCAGCAGTTCCATTTGTTTGAATAAACCCAGATCTACTAAAACCAGAGTGCCCACCATCTTTAGCAGTCATGTTTCTCTGTAGTTTTATAGGTTTGTCAACAGTTCCATTTATATGAGCAAGCCCAGTTCTACTGTAACCAGATCCTTGCCCATCTTTAATAGCAGTGGTGTTTCTCTGTGGCTCCGTGGGTTGGCTAGCAGTTCCAGTTGATTGAACACCATCGGTTCTGCTAAGGGCAGATCCTGGCTTATATGTTGTGGCAGTGGCATTTCTCTGGGATTTGGAAGTTTTGCTGTCCGTTTTGGTTTTGCTTCCGTGGGTGATTGGCTCCTTTTCCAAAGGTTTCTCCCCGGAACTTTTGGTTTTATTTTTTGAATGTAAAATTTGCTCTGCAGTTTCCCTTCTTGGTTCAGTCCTACTGAATGTCTGCTCAGGTGCCATTTTTCCTTCAGCAGTTGTTTGTATTTGTTTAGCAGAGTCTGAGGTTTTGTTCTTGTTTGGATGCAGAGGTGTACTTGACTTTGGAAGGGTCCTGTTTTTTGAATCTTGCTCACTCTCAACTTTCACTTTTACGTCAGGCTTAACATCTGCTGTGGGACCATGTTTCATGTCAACTTTGGAATCTTCTTGTCTTCTGATCTCAGGCTGTTTTAGGAGAGCCTCCACCACTCTTTTATGCCCTTGAACAATTCTTGTACCATTAGCAATGACTGGGCTTTTAAGGGTGATTTTATCTCCTGACTTAGTTCCAGTCCCCTCATTGTCTTTAGTGTGAGATTCTGATTTCCTTGCTGAGTCCAGTTTTGGGGCAGATTTTTCAGTACCTACATGTACTTTTGAATCAGAGTCCCCAGTTTTGTCTGTTGTTGCAGAATCTGACTTCACATCTGATTCTGTGTTTGTGTATAATTTTGTAGAACTTGACTTGACGTCTAACTCCTTTTTAGAGGTTGTTTTTCCAGTGCCCAGTTTCAGACTGGAATCTGCTTTAGTTTTACTGGAATTATCCTTTTCCACAGAAACCTTTTCCTTCCCTATCTTTCTCAGTGCTTCTTGAGTCTCCTCTTCTTCATTAGAGAGTATAGCTTTGTCCAGCTTTGTCCTCCCTGGTGTCTTTCTGGTGGTTTTATCTGCTCCTGGTGCTACCTTCAAAGTCACGGTTTCCACGTTCACCTTAATAATTTTTGGACCACCTGGGACCACTGGGAGGAAGAGGATGAAGGGGATAAAGGGAATATAGTTATGGATATGATTCTGAACCAACACCAGGTAGCACAGTTGGGGGTAAACCTGTCTGGGGCAATTCTGTGTCACCAGTTTACCAAAGAAGCAAACGCAGGGACAGCCTGCACCCTCATCCACATACAGACAGAGCTATAAAATAAGAGACCAGGCTGCAGGTTCAGATCCCACCTAATACAGTGGTAAAATTGCCAGTAAAAGTGGGTAAAACACTGCAAGCAGCTTTGCACTGTAAGCCTCTTTATATAAAAGTGTCAGATAAATGAGAAAATATATATTATTTTTATCTACTTGTCTAGTACAGAAGTCTGAGTGAATGTGTTCTGTTGGCCTTGGATGATGGAAAAGGTCTTACATTTACATGCATTTGAAAAAGAGATGTGAAACACTGAAAAAGTGCTGAACAGCAGGTCACTCACCACTTACACAGTCAGCTCCAGTGAACCCTGCTTCACACTTGCTGCAGTCCAGGCCTACAAACCCAGGGTCACACAGGCACTTCCCCCTCAAGCACCGTCCTCTGCTGTTACAGTTACCTGGGCAGGACTTGTCGGCACAGTCAATCCCCAAAAATCCAGCGTCACAATCGCATGCACCCTGGATACACCTCCCCCGCCTATTGCAGTCATTGGGACAGGACTTGACCGAGCAGTCTGGGCCTGCGTAGCCGCTCTCACACACACACTGGCCATCTACGCAGGCGCCCCGTTCGTGGCATTGGGATGGGCAGGTGGCAGAGCTGCAGTCGGGTCCACCGAATCCTGTGAAGCAGATGCACTCCCCACCTTCACACCTGCCCTGGTCGCTGCAGTCATTCAAACACTCTCTCTCTGGGGGAAGCAGGAAACAAAACGGGATTTTATCAGAACTGACTGACTGGACATGAGGTCAAGTGCAGTTAAAACTGAAATTTCCATTGAAGTCATTTGTGTGAAGACCTGCGGCCAACATACTTGAGATGAAGGCTGAGAAATACGGCAGGCAATGAGTAGTACCTGAATGAAATCTTTAGTACTTTATCACAGTTCTCCTGTTTAAGACTTTTTCACTGAATATATTTCTTCAAGAAAATTAGAACACTGAATCAGTTGTCTGCTTTAGGTCAAATTTTAGTGAATGTACAGTTATTTCAGCTTTGTGTGGTGTTCAATGAGTAACTTTTGACCAAAACTTTACAGGTCACAGGTGAGCACTGATCTCTAGGCTGTAGAGAGACACTATGACACACGGAGAGAATTTCCCACAACGCATTGCTGTACCTTTACGCGGTTGGGAGGGGCAACACATGCCATCAGCATCATCATATTTTTTCCTCAGCATGGACAATTCTTTCTCCAGCCTCTCCAAACGTGTCTGTAAGGCCACGAACTGCTCCCCACAGCCCTCTGAACATGAGGCTGGGATGAGGCTGATCTTCTGAGTCAGAATGACTGGAGAACCTTCCTGAAGGGTGACTTCATGGCCTTGATCTTTGGTCTGGTTGGCTTTGTCGCCCTGTACATCTCGATGGACACAGGTGTCTGAAATCAAGACTTTTACTGTGTGCTGTGAAGATGAAGGGCTGGCATCTCCTGAAGCCCTATGGCTGATGGGAAGGGAGGGTTTAGGAGGGATAGAGAGACTTCTGTTACTTGATGTGGGGTCTTGGTTGAGCTTTGATGATGGCAGAGTATTTTGGCTTGACAGCTTAGCAGTCTGGCTTGAAGTTTGTGGTTTTGATGGAATGAGTTTGACCAGTGGGCTTGGCTGGCTGGGTCCTCTGTGTGCAGTTTTGTTGCTGGCTGTTGTCTGTAAGGCAGGTTGGGGAAGCAGTACACACAGGGTGACCATGAAGAAAAGCATTTCAAAGTGAAGAAGGGGGCAAGGAGGACTCATATCTACGGTTCCGGATCCAGGTTGGGAGATTTTTTTATATGCTAGTTGCAGAAGCGAACAGTATTCCTTATAACCTGATGAAGAAGATACAAAAAGCTTTCTTTGATGAAGCCGCAATGGATCTGTAAAGGAGCCCGAGGTGGAACATTTATTTTGTGTCCTCTTGAAAGTGAGGAGGTAACAGAATCCAAGTGGGTCCTCCTGAAGAGAGCGAGAGGTCAGATGAAATGAACAAATTCACAAATATGAAAAGGGTTCCTGCAGAACTGCTCTCCAGGTGTTGCAGAAGTACCCTGGTGTGTGGAGTTCACCTTGAATGACCATCACACAGGGAATTTCATAGGCAACATTTTAACCAAACAACCAACTGTAAGTTTTCACTTTAAAGGGGCAAGTTTGACCAGAAACCGAGTACAGCGGTAGTTCCTTGGTTATGCCAACTGTTGGAGACCAATGTAGATAAACTCAATGTACACAATAAAATGTTTAGTTATTCTAAAAATAACCAGTAAGCTGAATTTGTTTCTGTTTCTGAAGAATTCAGTGGGCGTTTCACTGATGGACCAAATGTGGGACCGACTACGTAAGTTGCCCATAATGCTGTTTTTAGTGAGGAAATGAAACAGAACGGTGCCAAAGTGTACAGAAAATCAATTCAGAGATGGCAAGTCAAACAAGTTATTACATTTTTTGGCAGGATCGACCAAAAGTCATAATTTGCAAACTGTATAAAGCCGGAATACTCTGGTAAACACACAGAGGTGCACTGTACTGTACGCAGGAACACTGTTTGCCTTTGACAATCTTATATAACACTGAGGCTTGTACATTTGCATCTGGGAGGCTCTGCCTGTATTGTGATTCTTTCACTTTATGAGTTACGACACCAAAACCCTAAATAAAACAATAAATGAGAAGGCACACGGGTGGCTTAACCAGTGCTGAAATACACTGCATGGTTCAGAATCAAACTGATTTAAAAAGTAACCACTCTCATTGAAATGTAATGTCGACAGTTAAGTGATGCCATTTACTTCCGTCAATGAAAACTGAAACAGAAGCACAAACACTGCACAGAAAGCAGTTTAATAAATAATAACAGATCAGTTTTTAGCTCAGTCTCTCTGTCTTCCTGTTACTCAGTGTTTGTGTTTGCCTTTTGTGTGCCTTTCCAAAATGGACAAAATGCAGCTCATGTATAAATCCAGCTCTCAAAAATCACATGGCCTCTGCACTGAACAGAGGTACAACAGTAAAAAAGGTGCGTTTTGCCATTTTAAATTAGTTTAACACACAAGAAGGGATAAAGTGAAGCACACATTAACACACATCATTGCTTTGTAAACACTCAAGCATATTTATGGTAAAAAACAACACACCTGGCAAGACTACAGCTCTCTGCTCCACCGTACCTGTGAGTCTGATGCTTCCTCTGCCTGCTTTGCGATGCTCAGATGCAGAAGGAGGTGAGGTGAAGGGAGAAGAAAAGGAAAAATTCCCTCTCCACCCCCCTTCACTCATCATCCCTCTTTGGAGCGCATTCATGTATTTTACAAGGTGTGGGTTGAAAGGTGGATTTTTTTGGCAAACATCCTAGTTTTCTGTGGAAATGGACTGCAATGAACCAGTGACATTTTTTATGTAACACAGAGGGCTGCTGGAATTCTGAAATAAGACATTTGCGGATAATTAAAAAACTCAAGTATGGATGCAGAAAAGTACTCCAGTCGTAAAGCGGGATTGAACTTTCTGCATTTTGCACTCAGTGTAAAAGTTTTATAAAAAAGGGCTTTTAAAGGTGAGTAGATTGTGAAGTCCCTGTGTGTTGGAAGCAATGAAATATTAGCTCTCACTAAACTGAAAATGGTTTAAATGTCAAATTATTGAATCTGCAAAGGATGAGTTAACTCAGTTTTCTAACCCCAGGGTTCTAACATAGAGTTCTGATTTATTTGTTTGTAAAAAGTAATAAAAATCTCCTACCCGTTAAATATGAAATGTTACAATAATTTACATGTAATACCAAACTATTCAAATAAAAGTTCTGATAGGACATTCTTTATGTCTCAAAATTTCATTCTGATTCAAAATTATAAAGACAATTTGTTGCTTCAGAATCCAGAGTGAACATCAGCTGCTGGAATTTAGAAACTATCTGATCTGCTAAGGTTCATAGACTGTAGTGTTGCTGTCGCTTTGGAAGTGGAAGGGAAGTGCCATCGAGTCGGATCCAACTTAGAGTCTTGGTGGTTTGCCACTGTTT
This sequence comes from Heterotis niloticus, assembly GCA_018136845.1. Classification (NCBI taxonomy): domain Eukaryota; kingdom Metazoa; phylum Chordata; class Actinopteri; order Osteoglossiformes; family Osteoglossidae; genus Heterotis; species Heterotis niloticus. The sequence continues at coordinate 2,685,086 of CM030903.1, forward strand.
TGCTTGTTTCCATGCGTGTTTATGGGCTGTGAATACAAGGAGGATATGGACACTCCACACACCCTGAGTTGGACTGAAGCTTCACAAGCTTCCCTGAGGCTGTAAGGCACCCGCTTAACCTGCTGTGAGACCATGTCCAGATTCGCAAAAATCAACACAGCTGAAAGTCTCCTTGGTGTCGGGCCCCTAGCACATCAACTGTTTTATCAGTACCATGTTTTTCTGTCAGTAAAAATCCTTTCAGCTCTATCTTACATTGCAATTCGGTAGCAGTCTAGGGCTATGAAGCATGTGTGAAACCAAAAATTACAACGTCCAAGAATCAATTGACTTTGTCAGTCATAACTTCGAGATAGAGGAAGACCATTAAGTTTTACAGAATTCTGACCTACAGATTTACTTGCACTTTTCTAAGCAGGTTTTGTTGTGCAGGTCACACTGAATTACAGCTTTGGATGATCTGTATACTTTACAGCCAAACTTTGAAGAGATTTCCTGTCCACCACCTCCTCCACCACCTGCGCTTTCAAGTCCCTGCTGTCGCTCAGCAAGAACTCACACATTCAATAAAAGTTAAAATTTTTGCATTTCATGACCCCGAGTCCCACGTCATCCTGTAAATGAAACCAGAAGTTTTCTGCAAAAGTTGTTTAAATATAAATTCTTAAATTAACAAAACTTCAACCACAAAATTATAGCATTAGATGATCATCAAACCAAAAAGGGTCACCTAAAATTAATTTAAAAAACAAAAAAAGATATTTAATGCATTCATTCATTCATTATGAGTAACTATTTACTGTGTTATGGTGGTCCCAAGTCTACCTTGCAAGCAAAGAGTGTGAGTCATGGAACATAATACACCGAATGGAAAGTTTTTAATTTGGCTCAAAGGAGTTGATATAAAAAAAGCTCTCCAGAATGCCATGCATGTCCCTCTGCAAAGCATGTGGACGCTATGGCATCAGAGGCACAGTATCATTAAAAACCAATGTGTGACACTGCATCTTCATCACCACGTGAGAGGTTTATTTTTGCTACCGTAAGGGCGTCAGGGTTATTAAAGCTGTTTGCACGATTATGGCATTTAGCTGCACAAAGAGAGGAGGGATGACGGACATCCGAATCAAAATGTTCCCATCACTAAGACTCTTTTCATCTGCTTCTAATCTTCCCCGCATCACGTCTGCCACTGTCCTTCCTCACAAATCCCCACGACTACAAACACATTTCACACAACACCTTGACTGTGCATTCAGTCCTGCTCCCTGAAACAACTGCTGTGTCACAATGATTTAAGAAACAGCATCTGCTCAATACGCACTGCGCTGCACATATTTGCTGTTTATATCAATTTATATGTTATAATTCAAACTGTTATTAATTCCCTAATAATAAGATGAAACTGCTGAGAAGAAGTATTGCACCTTAACTGCAAGTAGGATTCAGGTACAAACACTGAAGATGTGAACCCACAGCTTTCATGCAGGAACCTAAACACAAGGTTAAGAAAATACACGTGTGTGGTATCAGACTGCTGTGATGCGAACAGACCTGTATTTTTCTACCTGTGACGTAAAGGGCAGCCACTGTGTACGTTAATGCGCACCCCCGTCTCTCTCTGCGGTTACAGGAAGACACGACAGATTCGCAATATTTTCTAAAACCACGGAAAGCAAATAAACCTCAAGGTTTGCATCCCAACCGCTGCAGCATGTTTACAGTTTCTGCAGGAATAGGCAGATTTCTCCATGCTGAGCTTCACCCCACGGCTCAGCTGATTGTGGCTGCGCTGTATTTTTATGCAGGACGTGGAAAAACATGACATTGCCGTAACTTCATCTCTTGCTGCAACGTTCTGAAGTCACAGACTCTGCAAAAACTGAAATGCAACAGCAGCACCATTGTACCAGGAGACCATAAGAAAGCGCTATGTGAGAAAGCCGCTGAAGAAAAAGGACTCCTGTTCCAAAAACGCTGAGTAAACACGTGACAGTACGATAAGTGATGCAGAAACATCTAAAGTAAACAGGTGATATACGACTGAGGTGTTCCTAGATTCCTTCACCTTATTGACTCAAGGTTAATGAGAAGTTTGACGGCAGCAGCCAAACAGGGAAAGTGTTGAGTTCAGAGTGATAGAAGTCCAGGCCAACGCTCCCGTGGTGCTTATGTTGGACCGCTCTCCCGACATCGGAATAACATGCACGCATACAGCTGGCTCCAGCGCGGCTCACTTCCCCTTCACCTCCCACCCATTTCTACATTTCTCAGCCCAGACTGCTAAGTTCATCATTGTTTTCTCCATACTTTCTTCAGTGTGATCATCGCTCTCTCTATTATGCAGCCAAGAAAACCTGGCGGTGCAGCGATGCCTGAAATGTTTTCATCCCGAGGCCCGGTGTGGTCAGTCGATACTGGAAGTCCAATTGGTGCTGTTGTAACATCAGAGCCGCTGCCTCTCCCCATCCTACCTGTGTGAGGGGTTTTTATTCACTCGCACAGAGAGGCCTCTCACATTCTCACCCGCCACAGGACGAAACCCTCACCCCCCAGAATAAAGAAAATAAATACATATGGAATGAAACTGAATACGAGGTCTCAGCTGAGAGCATTTTCAATAACTGGCTAAACTTTAAAGTCACTGGGATTGAGTAGATGAGTGACCTGTCAGCTTTGTGTGTGTGTGTGTGTGTGTGTGAGAGAGAGAGAGAGAGAGAGAGAGAGAATAAAGGTACTCTATGGTCTGTGTGACACATTCATATTTAGTTTCATGCTAGTTTGTGTATAGAAAACACTTATAAATAAGAAAAAAGGGAAATTAGTATTTATTGATTTTAATATTTACAAATTTCAAATTAAATTTTTAATTCAGAGTTGCAGAATTCTTAGCAAAATACATGTATTTCTGCCTTGCTCTTTCAGCGCAAAATCTGATGTCAACAGAGCTTACAAAAAATGTGTATCTATAAGCTGAACACAAACCACTCACAATTCCCTCCACAAAGACCCCGTCCTCGGGCACTAGAAAAAACAAAGTATTTTCTTTTGCAGTAGTAAGTAACAAGATGTGTGCAACTGGATTAAGTAAAAGCTCATTTGAAAAAGAACCGACAACATTGTTCTGGCCATTATAACTGTGTGTTGTCAGCAGCCACGAGGAAAAAGCCAGTATGTTTATGAGGAAGAATAAGTTTGAAGCAATGTGGGCCCACACTGCAGCGTCTTCTGCTCTTCCTCCTCACTGATGGCAGCCTTCGTTCTGGTACTCATTCATGAACGCATCCAGTTCGTTGCAGATTCTCTTGTTGAGCGACGCTTTACATTTGTTACCAAGGTTCAGCTTTTCAACCCAAGTTCCAGAGTCCAACAGGTACTGGGTCCTGTGTGTCAGAGAGAGACAAAACAACCAATGCTTGGTGGAAAATTGTGGGAGGGAGAGGAGTAGACACGACGGGTTTGTTAAAAACAATTTTAAACATAAAACTTGCCTCCAACATACTGTAGCATTAAACATACACAGTCATACCCCAGTTTACATCCATTCAATAGAATGCCTCTGTTTTTTATATCAAAAATTCAAAGTTCCAATCTCCCTATATAACATTTTTTAATATAACCAAAATATCTAAGAATATAGTTTTTTCTGTCCGATGAGCGAAACAATAAACCAAAGCTGCTTTTTTCTTCGCTGATGAAACACAGATGCAAAAACTTTGCTATCCAGGAATACTTTCTGGACCAGGATGGTAAAACAAAAAGAAATCAAATATTTCAAATATTAAGCGACATTACGTTCACTAAACATATTTGGTGGAAAAATAAACTCTTAAGGCAAATCAAAATCCGCTTTGTGTTGCAAATGCCTGAGCTGAACTGTGCAGCTAAAAATAACCTAAAAATAATCCTCCTGTGCCCTCCTCCACTCTCCGCTGCTGTACATCTCAAGTTTATTCTTCAGTTGCTGCATGTAAACAGTATGTGACATCCATGACAGTGAACTGCTTTGCTTATTTTAATTTTCTGTCTGCACTTATTTTTTACCAATGAAATTGCTTAATATGTGAAGATGTACAAAGAGAATGGACAGAATGATGATGGTTTGGGTTATATAGGCATTTTACTGATATTTGATGAAATTGGCTAGATTTTTTGGAGCAGTTAAAATGGATTATGAATTTTCCCATTTAAATAATGGAAAATAGGCTCCTAGTATGAGTGCAGCTTTTGGGAATGGAAAAGAAAGTAAACCAGGGTATGACTTTACCTTTATATATACACTGTATGGCCTAAAGTATATGGACCCCTCCTTTAATGACTGAGTTGAGCTGTTTCACCTGCACCCTTCAGCACACAAACCCATTCTAGACAACTGTTTTCTTCCAACTTTGTGGCCACAGTTTGGGGAAGAAGAAGCTTCTTTCCTGCTCCAGCATGGAAGCTTCATAAAGTGAGCTCCATGAACACATGGTTTGCCCAAGTTGGTGTGGAAGAACTTGAGTGGCTGCACAGAGCCCTGACCTCAACCTCACCTTTAGGGTGAACCAGAATGCAATCGCAAGGCAGGCCTTCTCACCCGACCTCACTGATGCTTTTGTGGCTGAATGGGCACAAATTCCACAAATCTGGTGGAAAGCCTTCCCAGAAGTGTGGGGGCTGTTATAGCAGCAAAGGGGGGAACAACAGCATATCAATGTCCATGTCTTTGGAATGGGATGTTCTGGTCTCTACACACTTTTGGCCATATGCGTGTTGACCTGAATATATTTTTTTTTAAAAAATAAAAATAAATAAATACATAGAAAAAGAAAAAGAAAAATATATATATTATTTTTTTTTTCTTTTTCTTTTTTTTCTGGGAATTACACCTAAAAAAAATTGGGGTCATCTTATATTTGAGGACTGGACCTACGAAGGTCATATTGTATAACACCAGTAGGTGGCGCCATTTATCAGGGGCAAAATAACCAAGAACTAAGGAGGCGATATGATTCCAATTTTAAGATAATGATGATCAAAAATGAGTGCTGAAAAAAGGAGGTCATCTTATAATCTGGATCAATTTATATTCGAGCTAACATGGTGGTTTATTTCCTTTATCCCTCTGTGTTGACTGGGGAAGATTGTAAACAGGGTTATTATGATGGACGGAATGTAAAATAGGTTCGCAGCGGTACTGACTGGCCATTTTTGTCAGTGGTGGTGCCATCGCTGCCCATGATGAGGTACAGCTCTCCAACGTCCAGCTGTCCTTTACAGTGGAGCCTCTTCACAAAGGTGCGCACACTGTCAACTGACAGTCTTTCCTCCTTGGCTGAGAAACAGAAAACAGGTTTCAAACAGTGTTATGACTCTCTCTCACACACATACACACACATACATGCACACAGAGTCAGATGAGCCCCGTGGCAATACATGCTGGGGACAGGGGTGTTTGTAGGAGAACGTCACCACTAGCAAATACAAATTGAAAATAAATTTAAAAAGTTGGCAAACAAAAAAGTTTGTACTATGAGTCATGCAAAGTAAATCAAAAATAAAAATGTATATGTTTCCATGTCATAAAGTTTTATTTTCAGTTTGTTTATGAGTGATGATCTGCATCACCTCAGCTGTACATCCCTGTATCAGTGATACCTACTGGCTCGCAGAACATCCTTCACTTTTACTTCATAGAGTTCGAAGCCACTCATGACAGTGACGTTCAAGACTTCAACTTTATAGCCTGAAATACAATCCACGACATAGCAATAACCAAGATCACAGTTTAGTTGTATGAGTACAGTTACAGGTATAAGCAAAGATAAAAAAACTAATAAATAAAAGGGGTAAATGAAGAAAAATTCCTGCCTACCGTACTGTACAGTTGGGTGGTAGCAGGCAAATTCAAAGCGTTCTTTTTTTTTAATCTTCATCTCAATTGTTTTCCTCTCTGTGTGACAGGGCTCTGTGAACAATGGAAGCGATAACTCCAGTCATGTGTGTATGGAGGTTATGGCAGATCAGTGTGAAGAATAAAAATGAACACTGCTAGGGAGATCCAGGTGTGTGACCTACTCTCTGCACACTGGCACACGTCCTTGGAACAAAGCGTGGACACCATCCTGCTCCTCTGGGGCGCAGCGTAGAAAGTGGTGCATCTTCTGTCTTTGGTACAGAAACAGCACAGTCAGAAGGGTACAATTCCCACAGTTCTGGTCATAGATCGATAATATGTAAAGGCTGCAACCTGGGGAACTAAAGAAAACACATATCTCCTTCAATAGAGTCCCTGCAAATACTGAGTGAGATGATTCAGAATATTCCAGCCCCTCTGAAATGGGCTTCCAGAAGATACTAAAGGTTTGCGGCTCTGGACTAAACTGTCACGGCTACACTACTTGCAGACGTGATGCCTCTTTGCTGACATCTGCTGTAGTTACAGTTTCAGTTATAGTTTCAGTTGTGCACCTCACTGTGCACCTCAGCCATATTATACACACAGCACACCACAGTACACACCAGCTCTCTGTTGACAGTAAGAAGATCAGACCTGAAGAAAGACCTTAGTGAGAGATGGAGCAGGACCAGGGCTCCATGTCCCAGAGTTGTTCCAGATTTCAAGACCTCTGCTATAGTTGAGATTATTTTCTCCCATGTGAAATAAGGAATAAAAACCAGTATCTGTGTTTCCTCTTGTCCCACAAACTAGTACATTTGTGAAAGTTATTAATGGTTATGTTTCAAAGGCAGTACATTTTAGAAACATTGCATTTTTTATGGAAAGCAAGTGAAGAGCAACAAAATTTCATTTATGAACTTGAAAAGAAATTTAAATGGAGACAATTTAAAATAGCAAAAAAACAAAGTAAATATTAGACAGGAATCCAAGCGGAAACAGCTGATGGTGCAGTAGCTTCAGCTACAGTGCATTACAGCCCTTCTATTTCACTGGCATGACATTCATTTTTTTGGGCAAATTTCAGATGGAAAAGAAAGTTTTATTTTCTCCTTCTAGAAATCAGACATCGGGAATCAAAAGTCAAGAGCTGTTATATCAAAATTTGCAGTAAAGCAAATTCATAAATTGTGTGATACCTGTAAAAAAAATTCCAAAATAATTATATTTTCAAAAATATTAAAAATTTGCAAAACATTTTTCAATTTTGACAAATAGAATACATGAGCATGAGTTATTAATCAAAGGGCTGAAATAAAAAAGGGATATTGCAAAAATCGAGGTTCAAAATCAAGATGTTACTGTTTAAAGTTTCTTTTACCGTTGACCACAGCATAAAAGACACGCGTACAAAAAAGCTATTCTATATTTCACCACAAGATGGCAGTAGACCTGTGGCCGCTGCAGTGTGACGCCGAGTGTCGCCGAGTGTCGCAGTCACCAGACACCAACAGCATTTTCTTAGCAAATGTTCGAATCTCTTGGAAGCTGCCTTTATCCAGCTGGCGGTAAAAGTTGACAAGAGGGAGCTGTTGGTGCCTGGTGACTGCGACACTCGGCGACACTCGGCGTCACACTGCAGCTCAATGAGCTCCACAGGTCTACTGCCATCTTGTGGTGAAATATAGAATAGCTTTTTTGTACACGTGTCTTTTATGCTGTGGTCAACGGTGCTGGCGGGCCGCATATCATTGATTTTATCACAGAGGCTGCGGGCCATTGGAAATTTGAACACCGGCCGGACTTTGGACATGCCTGCTCTACAACATCCTCTAACTGCCCCCCCCTTACTGTCACTGTTAAGGTCTGTTTATTTACTTTTATTCAACTTTATTTATTTTTATTTACTGTTTCATTTTTTTGCTTGTCTATTTGCTGTGCGACTTAGATTTCCTTTGAATGTCACCGCGCACAGTCTCCTGTCGATTCAGTGCGCATTTCACTGTATGGCATACCTGGTTACCATGTATGTGACAAATAAATCTCTTTGAATCTTTGCATCTTTGAACGCTTTTTGCACCGCATGAGAGATGAAGGGGTTCTGCCCATGTGATTACCTGGTTCATAGTAGTCGTAGAACGTAGCTGGAGCAGGCTGCACCAACCCTACTGGTACGCTCTGGATGGCACTGAACTGAATACACTGTATCTCAGGCAGGAGCTGCGAAGAAACAGAAACAGTAAAACCGAGTCAGCAAAATATGAGCCAGGTGACGCTTTGTGGGAAAGCACTTTCTGTGTTTTTAGGATCTGCGTGAAGATATGAGGCTATTCACCTCGCTGAAATACAGGATGACTCTGCCGTATTCGACCTCGTAATGTGAGATGTACTGGTCAGACAATCCTTTCAGCTGTGGAGCACAGAGGAACAAAAGTTTTCAGAAGACCTGCTTCCTGCCTCAAGTTCACCACAGGTACACAGAATGAGACAAACAAATGTTGATGGGTTCTCAGGTTTGAAGGATTCATTTTGACATTTGATAAATGCAATGCTTATGAAGGTTTCCAAGGCTAAGGAGGGTTGGTGCAGGAAGAAGACAATGGAAGTCTGGTATGAAGTTTTCATAGAGAAAATGAGAAAGATGCTGATGAGATTGAGGAGTTTTGGGTAATGGAGGTGATGACCTTTTCCAGATCATCCTTCTGTGCCTCAAAACCGCTCAGCATTGTGATGTCAGCGATGGCCATTCCAGAGAGGTTCCTGCTTGGACTGTAGCTGTAACGCGGTAACACGGAGAAGCAGTTGGGTCATGACCACAGAAAGCGAGACGCACGTTGCCCCGATAATAAACTGCTGCTGAACTCACCCGACACAGACAGTGTATTTCACAGAAGAGTCGGCATTCTGCGCCGTGTCTCTCCTGTGTTGGCTGCGAGCGTCAAACCACTCGATTTCTGACCGAGGGATGTTCTTCTCCTCCTCGTCCCGCTTCACCCCACTGGCTGTTTCCTCATTGTAGTCATAGTCATAGTTCTCCATCACCTTATCTGAAGTAGTTACAACACAAGCACTGAGTCCACAGAAGTTCATTTCTTGGATAAGCAGACGTTCGATGTTGATCATCTGTCATGCAAAGGTGTCCGTTTTTCCGTTTAGTATCAGTGTTCATGAAATGGCTCTGTCCTTTGTACCACAATGTGGAACAGTGGTGCAGTGGGTAGTGCTGCCATCCCATAATGCTTGTGCTGTTTGGTCATGAGCTCAACTCTGGCTCTCTGTGTGGAGTTTGCATGTTCTCCTCCTGTTTGCGTGGGTTTCCTCCCACAATCCAAAGAGTTGTGCTTTGTGCTATTCGGTGACTCCAAATTGCCCTTAGTGTGCGTGTGAAAGCCCTGTAATGGACTGGAATACCAGTGTGTATGGACCTTACTTAGCTGTGTACCCTGTGCATCTGGAATGTTCTCTCTATTGCCACAATTCTGCCTTAGACAAGTGGTTAACAACAGCGTGAGAGGTAACAGAAGCAAAATTTGATGAAGATATTAAAGTGCTCAAAAGAATGAGATAAGAATGAACCCAACCCGAGGCCAAGGAATAGAGAAGAATCCCGATTATCTGACTCCCTGTTATTTCCCTGAAATTTCGGTTTATCTGACATCACCCACATCAGCCATTTAAAGGTGGAAAGTTCTTGCCTTCCGAGGTCTCATCTTAGACATTTACAGTGTGTGTGAGATGTGTGTGTGTGTGTGTTTTCGCTATGCCCCCCAACACTGCTTTTGTCTGTCAGTCTGCTGTATTTCCCCACAGGTGCAACCTGTTCATGCCACATAAACTGTGTCACCATATTAATAAACAACATTTAAAGCTAACACTGGACTTTTGTTCAATTTGTGTTGCTTTCATCCTACATCCACCACTTTCCTGTTATCCAACATTTTGTTTGTTCAGCCACCTGTTGCACTGTGTCAGAATATGAGAAATGTACTGTTCTGTGCAAAATGACTGCTAGTGCACACTTTTTTGACAGGTCTACAGTCAGATTTTGCAGGTCAAGAACTCATATTTGTGCTCCCTGTACGCAGCTGTTTTTTGTCTACTTGCATTCTGCTCAGATCATTTACTGTTCATCTGGCAGATGCTTTTCTCCACAGCGATCTACAGCGATCACGGTGTTGCGTTCTTTATCCAAGGCGACTCACAGCGCTGCAGCCATTCATATTCCAGCCACCTAATACCCACAAAAGACAGTTAAAGTCACCGGTTTGTTTGAAAGACGACTGCCGATCGGAGCACTCGGCAGAAACCCACACAAACCCGGGGAGGCCATGCAAACTTCACCCAGGCAGACTGAGGGTCAAACCCACATCCATTAACACAGCCAGTGTCCACTGTACATTTAGATGTAGATACAGGCATCACTGCTGAGGTTAAAGTTCATGCCATGCTGCTAGTTGATATTTTCTTCTCTTACCAGTATACTGAACTTTTCCTTCCACGGTGACCTTGATCGAGAGAAGCTCGCAGCCCTTCTCTTGCTCCAAGACATGGTAGGCCTTGACAATCTGCCATGCAACAAGCATCAGGCCCAATTCATGTTAGGATTAAGTATAAAAACAGTAGTTATTTGAAAAACTGTCAGAATGCAGTTAAACATACTGATGCTGTTGTTTCACCAAAATCCAGTCTCTCACAGCAGTGCAAAGTCTTACTGTAAAGTTCCTTACCTTCAGCTTGCCTTTCCCGGTTCCTGTTACCACTATGTCGATCTTATCTCCCAGCAGCCTCTGCAGTGACAAACATTGAGAACACTTTTAAACTTCACTCATCGGCTCATTTTCATCCACCACTTGTGCTGGTCAAGGTCATGGTGGTGCCTATCCCAGCAGGATGAGGACAAGGCTAGTAGAGTAGACCCTGGATGGGACACCAGTCCACTAAAGGGTAGATTCAGTTTTATTTGTAGAAGTTTATAGCCACAGGAGGAACTTTAGAATCAGCTTCTAACTCTCATTGTGATGTTCTTAGTGAAAAAGGCAAATAACCAACAGAGGTGGATCCTGACCCATCATATGAACTCCTGTTCCACCCACTCTTCCTCACACTACCTTAAGCTCCATCTCCTTTCTGGGTTCCTTCGGCAGCAGGGTGAGCGTTTCCTTCACTGTCTTGCCTGGAGCACTAAACTGCACACTGATAATAGAGGCCACCTGTTGTGGCCTGCTTATCTCCAACTGGGCGAGTGCTTCCAGAGCCACGATGGTGTCCTACCAAAACAGACAGACAGTCAAAAATATGCTTAAAAGAGCCAAAATGGATATGAGCTGTGTATGAGCTGTGTATCCTGGCTTTACCAAGATAACTGAAGAGTAAGTTGAAAAGTATTGTTTGGAGAACACCAGGACTGTGCCTCTTCCTCACCTGTGTGGACCTGAAACCCCCGCCGTAGTTCTCTTGCTGAGAAAGCCAGCAGGCAGCAGATTCGGCCCACTCCCGCTCCTCATTGGCCACGGCCGCCAGAAGAGCATAGCCTGTGGTCTCCACTGTGATGGCTTCAGGTGGTGGAACCCTGTTTGCTTGCACCTCACTTGGCAGTCTCATGTCCAAGTTGGAGCGCCACACGCTGCAGTTTCCCTCTGGTTAACAAAAGCGTTGACATGAGGGTCACTAAACTGTAATAGAATTTTTAAAGATATCTGTGAATTTTGGCATTTTGCAAAATAAATATTTTGCAGCATAGTATTTTAAGCTGAGATGTAGAAGAAAGATGTGCGCTGAACCCATGCTGTGACTTCACCTCTGAACCTATGCTTAAAAGAGGCAGTTTTGTCGAGTGTTTCTCCAACGTGGTAGTGAACCTGCTGTGTTCACTCCCAAAAATCTTTTTCATGAGCATTTTCCATATTTTGATTATTTTTCAAAAACATACTTTTTAATAGTAAGTAAATAATATTAAAGTTTATCATTTTTTACACCTTACAGTAGATAGATAAGCCTTTTGCACCAATCCATCCATCCACCCATCCATGCATCAGTTATCCTTAACTCCTTCATTCTCACAGTCACATTATTAGTCACAGCGATCCGGAGAGTATTCCAGAATCATTGGGCACTGGGATATAAAACTGCATGTTGGATGGGTCACCAGTTCACCGCCAGGTGGCACAAACTATGCTCAATGTAGAGTGACCAATTAACTTGACACACATGTCTTTGGACTGTGGGAGGAAACCAGAGAACCAGGTAAAAAAAAACCCATTCAGGCACAGGGAGAGCAGGGAAACCACACAGACTGAACTAAAAACATTTAAACTAAATTCAAACTGGAGCAAAGGTTAAAATAAAGAAGGAGTGAGTAATGTAATGAGTTATGCGGTATATAGGTGGTATGTACATACTGCATGAGTGTGTGTGTGTGTGTGTGTGTGTGTGTGTGTGTGTGTGTGTGATACCTTTGGTAGCCAGCTTTTCAAGTTGACTCCAGGCCGATGCAGCAATTACTTTATTGCGCTGGCAGACAGACAGGCAGTAGGCAGCGATGGCCACGGCATAAGGCCTTTTGAGGGATGAAAAGCGGGAGAGGATGTAGCCTGTAGCTTGGGAGATGCTGTCCTCCTGCACAGGTGCACACAACATGCAATAGTTTTTACAGTAGCATGTACTGTATATTATAAAGCAGCATACTGTACATACAACCTACTATACTGTACAGTCGACATCAAAATGAGACTCTGTATACACACACACGCATGCTTAAGAGCAGCATGGAGAAACCATTCAGACTGTTTAGCTGTGCTTAGCTGCTGGGATGACAACACTTCTACATGTCATCTGATGTTAGAAAAGTAATAACCTAATATATATATGCAATTCCTATTTCAGCAGGTGAATACTTCCTATGATTTTTCTATAAGAGAAACACGGAGCTGTGAGAAAAGCATCCGCCGCGTTCCAGCTGCCTCTCTTTTTGCAGCCTGCACATATTTCTGACAAAAAGAGAAATTCCTGTAGCAGTTAAACCATGCTTCTTCTAGAAGAATCCACCATCACACTGTCACCGCCATGTTTGACTACTGATAGAAGATTCTAATTCTGGAAGGACATGGTTGGGTTTTCCCTTGACAGGGTGGCTTGTCTGTAAACCATAGATGTGATGTAATGTTTGTTAGGGACCCATTAATAATTTTAAGGTTCCCCACAGTTGGAAACATTCACATTCTGAAGGCTGTGGCTCTGACTGTCCTTCTGTTCGGGTTCAGCATCTAAGAACTGGATGGGCAACCCTGTCCAGACCGACTTTGCTTCAGAGGAACTTTCCATAATGTGCTGTATGATTTGCAACCAACTTGACTGCCTTTTTGGGGTTTAACTTGCATTTTAACAAGCAGCTTAGCTGATGGTCCAAACCAGGTCTGGTTGTATTAAAATACCCGACTGTAGCTGAGCACCTTTATCAGGTCTGTTAAACTTAAGTGACAATTATTTTTTCACACTTGTGGTTATAGCAGATTTTATTACTGTCCATTCCTAGGATGATGCTGCTATTTTTCATATTTCATGCTTCATTCAGACATGGATAGAACTAAAAAAAGATCCGATTCAAGGTCAAAAAGCTGCAAAAAACAGAGACAATTGCAATGGGGGGCAAACACTTTTTCACAACCCTTTAATGGAGCCTTGACCCAAAACAAGGGAGAAAAAATTGCTGCTGTTCAATGTTGTACACCCCCACGATCATCACTTGTGAATTCTCCCCTCTTTTCTCACCGCTTTACTCCTTGTTTCCTCAGGCAGATGGTGGAGGGAGTGATTCAGCGCGATGGTGACGAAGGCTGTGAGGGACACATCCCCTTCGACGCCACCCACCCCTCCCTGCAACACATTTTAATGTGAGTCCATTAGTGTACAAGTTGCACCCAACTCCCCCAGTGTACACCCATGGCAAAATATCAGATATCAGATCGCATGCTCTTGTGTACTGCAGTTTGTTTGGGTTTTCTCATTCTCAGGACAAAGAAAATAGCCTCAGTTGTATAACAGACAGGAAGAAGTTCTGAACTACTGGTTCCCATTAAGCCCTTAATCCCTAAAGTAGAATAAAATACATATTGGCAGTGGGAGATAACAGCTATAAAAGCCTGTGATGTTACGGTGATCCTGCAGTTTCGGAGGCTGTGATGAAGCAGCTCGGTCGTCTTCACCTGCATCTCCCTGTGGATGACCGGGTTGGGATCATTGAAGCTGCCGTTTTCATCCTGCTTTGACATGAGATACTCCACCGACTGAGTGATCTCTTCCAGGGAGATGACCGACGCTCCCTGCCTCGCCTTCTCCCCAATGCCTTCCAGCTGTCGATCGGCCACCAGGCTCAGCACTTTAACCACCTGGGCAGTGAGCCTGGGGTTGATCCAGAGGAGACAAAGAGACAAAAAGAGGAACGGGACAGAAGACTGATGCGCTATATTTTTTTTTCTAGAAGAAGCATAATCACATTGTAATGACAGCAGGGGGAGCCATGGCTTTCCCATCATGCTTTGTTGTGTATGCATGTATAAATAGTTGTTCAACCGTCCTAAAAAGTACAGTATATGACTGACAATGATTCTTCTTCTGTGTTCTGGAGTGTTGTAGTAGGTGCGTCCCGGTGCTGGTTAGGTACTGCTGCTCAGCAGAAGAATAAAGTTTGTGTTCCCACATCTTTGTCTCCTGACTCAGTAGCCCTGCAGACATGGGTTGTTACACTGGTGTCAGGAATGGGATCATTGCCAGTCTTATACTTCTCAGGATTATTGAGCCATTGTTTTCACATCCATCCACTACAAAGCATGATGGGAGAGCTGCCCCTCACCCTGCTGCCATTACAATGCTGAAATAAGTCAGATTTTAATCAAAAGCCAATGTGCACGAGGACATTTTGAAAGGGAAAAGTGAACAGTGAACAGACCAGATGCTTGCAGGCCTCTCCAGCCAGGCTCCATAAGACGCATCTTTCTTTTTGAAGGTTAAAATTCTAGAATAAGCTGAAAAACAAAGATAATGGTCATTATTGAACACAATACTATATTGCACTTCATAATGTTACTGCATATGATCATAAATTGTAATAATATTGAGCAAAACGAGTTCTTCTTTCATTCACCAAGCATATTTTCAGTGGAAAAAAGTAGAACGTGACTCTACTTTAGAAGATTCTTCTAAGAAACTTGAGCCACAACACTTGCTAAATGTTTTTCATTTACTTGTGGCTATTTATTCACTTGCACTTTAAAGTATGACTGCTCTGCATTGATCCTGGGATCCACGTGTGCGTTTTTTCCAGACAGCCCATATTCAGGTGGTTGTTGTGTTTGATAAAAGAATAAAAATCAAATTTAGAACTGAAGTTTGAGGTCTGAGGCAGAGAGAACCTGAACTTCCACAAGTGGGAGGGTAGCAGCGCTTGTTAAAACTAAAAACAGTGAATTGTTTCCAAGACATGGACAACTACAGTAAAAAAAAAAATCAGGCCTCTCCTCACCGCTCTCCACGTGACCAAGGGCCACATCTCGGGTCCCAGGGGGCAGCTCTATCCACCCCTGTGTGTGGTCCAGGTAGTGAAGGGCAAAGGCCGTGGGGGACATGCGGATCATGGTCTGTTCTGCACAACCCATCGGGGCTTGAAGAAGCCCAGTTACTCCAGATGGGGAGAGCAGAGGCAGTGCCTTGGCCTTGTTGAACACGCCTCCTAAGGATGGGGTCACATTTCACACTGCATATTCATCTGAGAGGAGCTGTGCAGCCACGATGTTCAGCAATCCGTCAATCGAACACACGGCCTGTATTATCAGGAAGGTGTAGAAAATCAGACCTTCAAGCATGGCGAAGATGTTAGTGTCAGATTCAGGGATGGAGCTGGCTGGAAAATCTCCATCAATGTCGAAATTTTGCCGGCCACTTACTGTAAAAGAACAATAAAAAACAGAGGCAAAAAAAAGGATTTTGTGTAAACTGAAGGCCAACTGGGTAGAACTGCCATTTTAGAGTTTCCCTCACAGTGCTACCCTCTCCTGCTGCTGTGGGTGAAGTTGGGGGAGCTTTACACCCCCCATACCCCACCCCATTCCGAGCCCCTTTAAGTAGTGTTCAGTTCCATAAAGACTAAAGTGATCTCTGTCCAGCCTCTTTCCTTCCTTACCGTTTAGATCAATAACATGACTCTTCTCTTCCCTCTTCACCACTCCTTCTGTCTGCAAGGTAGACAAACAAAAAGCAGAAACAGAGTTTGAGGCTTGCTTGCAAGAAAATGGTGCTCAGTGGAGAACTTTCAGACATACAAACACTTCAAATATCCCATTAAATGCTCCAAACACTGTGCACACACACTCACCATAACCAGCAATTCTTTCTCAATTAGATCCAGACTCCTTTCTTCCTCAAGGTCATATATAAGTAGGGTTATAGGGATTTTTCCTGTTTCCATGGGAACCGCCGAGAAGGTCACGGTCTCGGGGGAGCCAGGGGTCACGCTGATGTTGACATGAGACTGAATGGAAGCAGAGCCGGGTGAGCAGAGACCCTTCACTCCTTTCATGTGGACCGACAGCTGGTGGAGGAGGAGGAGAAGAGAGAGAAGAAGGGATGAGGAAGTATCTGGGTGGAGAGGAGTAGGTGGGGCAGCTGGAATTAACTGTAAGGTCACGAGAGCAGGACTTTGATGTTAGTTGAAGGTACTTGTCAGACTTTCTCCACATCAGTGCTGGACATAAAAATATCAGTGTAAGTATGTGATGCCCATCAGCATTTCAGCCTCTGCACCACCATTCTGCCATCTAGTTTCTACAGAAAGCGTTGGTACCTTTTTCTCTTCGTCACCATAGTTGTAGACAACAGCGACAATGGAAAGCTGCTCGTAGCGTCTGACAGAGTACGGCAGCCGCAGTGAAATGAAAATGCGCTTCATTGCCACCGACTCGTGAGGCTCTGCGACACAGATTCCTGCAGGAAACACGGTTAGGTGGTTGCTCGTGATGGTGATGCTGAACGTCAAGTAACCACTGGGGTACAGCAGGGGTTACAGGGGAGGACGTGTCCATTCAGGGGTCAGGCAAGGTTAGTGTGGGCCTCTAGTAACTATATGTAACTTTTATGAGTGTTCGTCCATCCATCCATCCATCCATCCATCCATCAGCCTTAACCACTTTTTCCTTGTCGGTATCTGGAGCTTATCCCTGAAACACTGAGCAGCAGGTTATGAAACTACATCACAGATGGAATGTTAGTCCACACATGCACACATGCACAGACACACAAACACATACAATGGGAAATTTACAGCGACCAATTAACCTGAAACACATGTCTTTGGACTTTGGGAGGAAACCAGAATACCAGGAGGAAACCTACATCCTAGACATAGGATAACTCCAGTAAGTACTATTGTTAACATTTTTTACCACCCACCCCCAGCATTGGAAATGTTTTCACCCTGCTGTACTGTATATTTTACCATATATTACAAGGAGCTCCCATTGGTTATTTATTTTCTTTTAATATGAAACACATGACGCTTCTTTGCAAGGTGGACTGAACAATTGGTACTGTAGCAAGGCAAAGCAAGCAGTACATCTATAAATAAGGAATCTGAAACTATTCTGGGCAGTGCAGCAGAAGAAAGGAGTGATAGCAGCAGTTGTTTCCAAATCAAATAATATTAAGAGAATGAATCCAAGAGAATGAGTGAAAGGGTCCATGCTGTTATAAAGAATGGAAGATGGCGTGAAGTAGAAATTACCATGGGATGTTGACAAGCTGACAGCCTGGATTTCCCAGGTAGTGATGGAGTCGGGGAAATTCATTTTATGGCTAAAAACATGAGAATAAAAACGTGCCATCAGATCACAGCAGCCCAGCCAAACACACTGTCTTCAGGGCACCTTCCTTTCAGTACCTTCCTTTTCCCTCCACATCAATCTCCAGAAAGGCAAAGCTGGGTGGAAAGAGGCGTCGAATGCTGTCAACATTGGAGTAAAACAGGTCCTCGATATCTGCTGAGATGTGTGCTGGATGAGAGGAACAAAAAAACAGGGGGACAAACAGACGTTGAGACAGGGTGGAGCAGCAAACGTCAGCCTGGGCTGCTTGCTGTCCGCATCCTTGTTGAACAAATCGCATGCTTTACTAAGTCTGAATAGTAATAAATAGTAAAAATAATTGTTTGCCAAGGAGTGCAAAAATTATTTACTCTAATATTATATAGCAATATTGATAAGTAATAATTTCTAATCAGTCTAATGCTCATCTATTGTACGTGCATGTGGTCTATAAAACAGAGAAAAGTACGATAGTGCAGCTGAGAAAAACTGCATGCAGATAGACACAATATTGAAAAATAAACGTCTAAAAATGTTTTCCGAGGTCAGTACTCATAGATGTATTTTATAATTTGAGATTATAAAACAAACATGTTTTAGCCTAAAGATAAACAATGTAAACAATTCGGCAGCAGGTGGCGCAGTGGTTAAAGCCTCCCCCTATTCTGATTCTGTCCAGTGATTCTGAGTGCGAGGTAAGAGGTCACTAAAGTTGCATGAAATGTTTAGATGTTCATGGCCCCATGTGCATGGCAGGAGGGTTGCATAACAGACAAATGCTGTCCTCAATTGCCCCCAAGCTGCAGATGAAGTAGCGCTCACTCCTGCCGTATTTCTTCTTGGCGTCTTCCTGCCTCTGGAGCTCCCTGAGCTTCACCCCCTCGCGGCAGCAGTCCAGGAAGGCGCTGACGCAGGCCTGTCCCTTCCCTCCACGGGTCACTCTGAGGGCTCGCTGCTCGCACGTGAGCTGCATGGGAATCTGGGTGAGGCCATCTCGGCAGCATCGCCGGAGCTCCTCGCTGCCGTAGCTAGAAACTGGAGGAATAGGTCAACCTCAAATTGTGAAACAGGATGGAAAGCATGTAATATGGGAGAAGAAAAGAAATAAGGAATATGCATCCTAATCATTAAGTTAAAATAAAATAAAAATACTTCCACGTGTGTTTCACTGGCTGGGGTTGGGGAGGTAGAGCCTAACCCAGAATCAGGGCACATGCTAGAAAGGGGTTACACCCTGAGTGGAACCTGAGTCTACAGGGTGGCCACACACACATGCTGTCATGCAATACAGATGATTTAAACTGACCAATTCACCTGAAACACATGTGTTTGGACTGTGGAAGGAAACCAGAGCCCCAGGAAGAAAGCCACACAGACTGAACGGGATTTGAACCCGCACTTGAACCTAAATCCCAGCTGTCATGAAGTAGCAGCTACCAATTTTTAGGTATGAGAACGACTAACTGGAGAGCGCAAAGTAACAGTGGAAAACTTGTGAAAATTGGGGGATTTACAGGATAAACCTGAACGCTTCTTTAGATCAAAGATCAAAAGCACAAACAAACAGTGATTCCCGCACAGCAGTGAGTAAACATTTGCAGCAGACGCTGACCTTTGGAGCTCATGAGCTGCTGTAGGTCCAGGGAGCGTTTCTGCCTCCGGAAACCAGACTCACAGCCGAAGCCTGAGAGCAGATCAGAGCAGAGGTGCTTTTGTAAAATTTATTGCCACGTTGTGTCCCATAGTTGCATCCTTATATACATAGCACTGTACACAAACCTTTCCTCATCTTGGACTTGACTGCCTTGGAGTGGGAGATGAAGGAGAGTCCAGCATCGTTGAAGACATCCACCGTGTCCTTGCCACCTCCGTACGAACAGCCCAGGTCATAGGACTGCATGGCAGTGAAAACCTGGCCCACAAACAGCACAAACACTGCAGCTCAAACAGCTCTGGGCAGGTTCTGTCTCTACTGACAGAATCCAGGTATCTTACCAGTGTACATGTTGCAAACACCAGAACATCAACAGTAAATACAAGAATACAGATAAATGTAAATACAATGAATATAAACTGCTGGCTGAGCTACTGCTGTTCACATCCCACCTGTAGCAGATTCATTCGTTCACACCGCAAAGGTTCCTCTTTAAAATGTCACAAGCACATTTATACCCTGCAGTAGATTTAACTTCAGGACAATAATTTTATACTTGCTGTTTGATTTGGTTTTTTTTTCTTGCTATGTAAATAGTCTGAAATTGATCTGCTTATCTTTTCCAAAAATACAAAGACTAGAATTCTAAGGCTCCATTTCATTTTACAAAAGCTTGCAACTGATATAATTTAAAAGTGTACTGTAATGTACACACCATCCAGCAGTGGTTTTAAGAACTTAACCCTTTAAGTTCACTTAGAAAATATAAAAAATATTGCAAACTGCATGTTTCCTTAGGGTGTAAACCATGCTTGAGAAATTACATCAAATAGAGAATGAACAAATTATTTCCACTTCATACTTTTTTCAGACATGTTAATACTTGAGTTTTGAGTGCTGCAGTGCAATGCTGTCTAAATCAGTCACTGAAACGCTGAGATTTTCCTGCTTATGGTCGGTGA
Source organism: Heterotis niloticus (assembly GCA_018136845.1). Classification (NCBI taxonomy): domain Eukaryota; kingdom Metazoa; phylum Chordata; class Actinopteri; order Osteoglossiformes; family Osteoglossidae; genus Heterotis; species Heterotis niloticus. Next base: position 2,705,429 of record CM030903.1, read on the forward strand.
CTCTCAGTGTTCAGAATCTACACTAATCCACATTACAGTTATTCCCCCCTTTAAACAGCTGGGTAACGTCTACTGCAGTAATTCAGAATAAACACATTTCTCAGTCATATTACAGTTGGAGTGAGATTTGAACCTGGATCCTTCTGGTGGAACACAACACCGATAAGCACAACACCTGTAAGTACCACCCCACCTGCGGATGAGGTGACTGCAACCTCGCATTAGCTTTTCAATCAGGTTAATACCACGGTTTTCACCAGTGGCTCTGTTTTTCCGCAGTAATACACTGTAATAAAGGGCTGAATCTTTGAGAGGTACCTGTTTGGGGGTCAATTTGTTGTGGACGTTCAGGGCGTAGATGGCCTTGTCCACAGCCAGGAGGGCCACCTTGGCTGTCTGTCCTGCCAGGTCTATGTCCAGTTTGGCCACACTGCCAGGTCTCAGTTCCTTTGAAGAGCTCAGCATGATCTGTTAATATCGCCACAGCGTCACAGCCATGAGAAGTGCTGCATCTCACAATTCATAAGCAGTGTTCGTGGCTCAAACAGCATCATTTAGCAAATTATAAAGTAGTTTCATGAACTACATTCTGACTTACAGGGAATACCAGACCTCATAAAGCCATAACCCTAAACAGCAATACTTCCTTTAGGAGCATCTAGCAACAGTGCTCTTTCATTTTAGCTATTTCAGTAATTTATCATAAGATTTAAATATTTCTCAAGAAATATTCCAAAGCTTTTTTGGTAGTTTAATATTTGCTGCTCATTAGTTTGTGTTTATTTGTTGTTGTTAAAGTCATAGCTGATCTGTTGTTATTAGAAGTACAGTTTTAGAATTTTTACTATGGTTTCATTACTAGTTCTGAAAGCAGTATATCAATACTGTGTATTGTTTTATTAATTTTTTAATATTAATATTGCCTGTACAGCATAAGAGAGTGCATTTTCTCACCTTGCCCTTACAGGCGTCCTTGACGTCCACCCACGCCGAGTCGGCTACGACATCCCCTGCCTGGGTGTAGTAGTAGCCGATGATGCGGAAGGAGGGAATCAGATCACTGCTCACACGGACTGTGGTTCTCCCTAGCTGTCCGGCGCGTACTTTGTTCTCTTGTCTGATCGCTCCATTGCTAACAATCTGCAGGAAGAAAAAATTCTTTAAAATAAAACAAATGTCCAACTTTATAGGTGCAGAAAAGTTAGATTTATTGAATGGAAGAGCTAAATACAGTACATCTTAATAAAGTATGGCAGTGTCACTAATAATGCTGCTAAGAACATCATAAATATAAAATTTATTGCAAATCTGTCATCTCTCACCATGTAATAAATGTATTTTTCAGCTGAATTCCCTCCAATCGTGATGAAATTGACCGGGAGCTCTTCCTCCAGGGTCACAACATTTGAGCTCACATCTACATACAGGTAACTTTTGCTTGGTGATAAAGAGGGCAAGATGACTTTTTCATATGGATGATTGTCTACTGTGACCTGAGACAGAAAAAGAAGAAAACATGTTGGGAACCCAAAGTTGAATTTAACAACTATTAGTGACTGGGGGGCTTTTGAAGACTGAGGGAAAAATGGACAGTGCCAAGCCCAGGTTAATCCTGGAAGAAAACTAAATCTGGTCACTACAAGAACTGGGATTAGTGAGAATTTTATTTGGGATCATAACAATGATCAGGACAAGTAGCAAAGGAACAGATCTGTACAGTAGAAGTTCGCAGGAGGTTCAGCAGTAAAAATCTAGACCTGTACCTGTCAGGAAGTCTGGGATCAGACATCGGTAATATAGTGGACACCCAATCTTCAGCCTGTGAGCTTAAGCATTTTCGACTAAAAACAAAAATACTTTACATGTATACCATATACAAAGCTAGAGGGAGGTGTCATCTGAGACTCACTTTGACCGTCACAGGCCGATCTTCAGGAATTTTATTAAAAATTGTGTGTGCCACCCCTTCTTGGTTGCTTTTTGCACTGTTGGATCCCTCTTCAGAATCTGCCACTTGAACATTCACTGGGACTCCTGGTGCTGGAGATCCATTGGGGAAACGAACTATGGCCTGGAAAACGAAGTAGAAAAAGGAAAGTAGGCCCAGAATGGAAGAATTTTATTACTGAACGAGAAACAACAAACCAAACTATTCTAATTTATACATTAATCATACAGCACAACCAGGCATTTAACTGAAAATGTTTAGGATTCCGCCTCTTCTTTGCATGAAAGCCCTTACATAAGGTGTTAAAATGTACAGCGCAGTAGCGGACCTGACCAATGAGAAATAAGTGTCCTTTAAACAAACCAAACAAAACATGGATATAACTAGGAAGTCCCGCCCACACAAAGAAGTAACTTGAGTTCTACTAAGGTATTTCTGATCAAGGAGAATGGACCACACCATATAAGGCAAAGAATTTGAGCCAAAAGCTGAGTAAGAAAATCTTCCCCCTTTTACAGAGTAACAAGCCGTTCAGTTGAAAGAAATTTTAAAGATTCCTTGATAAAAATTATTCTTCCACACCAGCCATCCCACATCTGCAAGCAGTGTGTGCTTTTGGCCTCCGTTTCACTCGTTCGATCAGGGCAGCAACTATTCCTCACCAAGACGTGGAAGGGCACCCCAGGAATGAAGTGAGATCGTGTGCGAGATAAGTCTACAGAGAACCTCTGGAAAACGATGGGTAGGGAGATTTCTGCTTCCTGCAGTTCCCCGCCTGATGGAGAACAAGACAAGATGCAAACAAAGGTAAAGGTACAGAATTGCGATAAGACCATAAAATTGTTGCACAACTTCTCTGTTCCCCCTTTCGCTCTCTATTCAAATGTTCCTCTGCCATAACTGCACAAAACCCCACAAACACCCGAGACCCCTTACTGGCGATGTCGGTGACGGTTACGGTGATGTAGAAGTGTGCTCTGTTCGTAGCCAGCTGCATCAGGTTGGTGCCTTTTGGCAAAAGGTCTTCTATTTGGGTTCTGAGGAGGGTGACCTCTGCCTTCCCGTTGTGCACCTGTCAGGGAACCAAAGGGTCCAGTTGCTGTTCTTCAGCACCATATCATGTGGTCACATCTGAAGCACCAGCACAGTGAAAATAAAGCGTATTTATTCACTCCCCTTCGTTCATGTTTTATTACTTTACAACCTTGAACCACAACGTGCTGCCGGGGTTTGCTTCCCAGGTCAAAAAAGGTCTGAACTTAATTTACCTAAATGAGTTTTTTTACTCTTCCATCCACACAACATAGCTACGGCAGGGTACAGACATGCCTTAAAGTATTAGAACTTGAATATTCAAAGGTACAGTTATGTATAGATGATATACATAATGAAAAATATTCTATATTGTAGTTTATCAGTAGCAAAAAGACTAAATCCTTTTTGATGCAATGTGTAAAAGATATGTTGCAGACAGCTTGGAGAGTGATCACTACCATCACCTCTGACTGTTTGCACAGATTGTCTTACCCATTTATTTACAGTAGTTACTTTCATTTATCTACTTACCATTTTCCTGACTGTTATTTATTTATGCATTCTACCACAATCTGTATCTTTTGTGCTTGTCTGTTTATTGTACTGTGTGCCACAGTCTAGGAGGAACTACATTTTGCTCTTTCAAGAGCATCTGTGTGAGCGCAGCATATGACAACAAAGTTAACTTTGGACCTTGAATGTTGAGCAAATACGAAAAAGTCCAAGGGGAGTGAATACTTCTGCTGTGAACCCAATTCGCCTCCTCTCTCACCGATGCAGCCTTCTCCAGCCCCCTGATGAAAACGGTTTCTGCCTTCTTGTTGTCCGTGCTTCCTGCTGCCTCTTCTCTCACCCCAAACCGGCAGTGATACGCCCCCCGAACTGTCTCACCATAAGAGTACCTTGGAGAAAGAGAATTTTGCCAGAAAAAGTTAAAGGAGTTACATTTGTGTACATCCATTACAGTAACATGAAATAATCGTGACAATGCTATTAATGGTTATTAATAATATTTCACAATTTACACAGCGCTACTTTTTTTTTATTTCAACACTGGCTAGAAGATACAGCTGATCTGTGTTCTCTTACGAGGCGTAGATGGTGAAATGAATCTGCTCCATGGTCACCAGGAAGTGGTTCTGCTCAGGCTGGATGGACACGTCGAAGCTCGGCATGACTGACACCCAGCAAAACATAAAATCAGTGCAATTTGTTATCTACAAAACTTTATGGTCCTCTTACAGATGGTCCTTGACTTACAATTTTTCGACTTTACGATTGTGCGATATTGATGCACATTCAGTACAAACCATGCTTTGAATATAAAATTTTGAATTTTTCCAAGGCAAGCAATATGCAATACGATGGTTATTAAACTTTATAACTCCTCCCCTTTCTGTGGGAGGGCACCTAAGTCTTTGATTTTCATTTCAAATTTCCCTGATTTTTTTCCCTGTGGTTATATGATATAATTTAATTATTTATTGACTATCTCTTTTTTGTATCATGGCACTGAACATGTTGTTGACATAGGAATTTCCGTAGGAATCAAAAAAGTTATATTTTATCTTATGATACTTTCTCATGATGCTGGGCAGTGGCAGTGATCTGCATCTCCCAGTCTGCCACATGGTCACTAGTGTCTTCATATTTCGGCTGCTCCCGTTAGGGGTTGCCACAGCGGATCAATTGTTTCCATGTCTTCTTTTCCCCTGCATCTTTCTCTGTCACACCCACCACCTGTATGTCCTCCTTCACCACATCCATAAATCTCCTCTTAGGTCTTCCTCTCTTCCTCTTGCCTGGCAGCTCCATCCCTAGCATCCTTCTCCCGATATATCCTGAATCTCTCCTCTGCACATGTCCAAACCAACACAATCTCACCTCTCTGACTTTGTCTCCAAACCATCCAACCTGTGCTGACCCTCTAATATACTCATTCCTAATCCTGTCCATCCTCATCACACCCAATGCAAATCTTAACATTTTTAACTCTGCCACCTCCGCCTCCTGTCTTTTGCTCAGTGCCACTCTCTCCAACCCATATAGCATAGTTGGTCTCACTACCATCTTGTAGACCTTCCCTTTCACTCTTGCTGGTACCCTTCTATCACAAATCACTCCTGACACTCTTCTCCACCCACTCCACCCTGCCTGCACTCTCTTCTTCACCTCTCTTCCACACTCCCCGTTACTCTGAACTGTTGATCCCAAGTATTTAAATTCATTCACCTTTGCCAACTCTACTCCCTGCATCCTCACCATTCCTCTGTCCTCCCTCTCATTTATGCACATGTATTCTGTCTTAGTCCTACTGACCTTCATTCCTCTTCTCTCTAAAGTATATCTCCACCTCTCCATGGTCTCCTCAACCTGCTCCCTACTCTCACTACAGATCACAATGTCATCCACAAACATTATAGTCCACGGTGACTCCTGTCTGATCTCATCTGTCACCCTGTCCATTACCATTGCAAATAAGAAAGGACTCAAAACTGATCCTTGATGTAATCCTACCCCCGCCTTGAAAGCATCCGTCACTCCTACCGCAGACCTCACCACTGTCACACTGTCCTTGTACATATCCTGTACCACTCTTACATCTTTCTCTGGCACACCCGACTTCCTCATACAATACCACAACTCCTTCTTATTCTTAAAAATAGGTACCAGTACACTTCTTCTCCACTCCTCAGGCATCGTCTCACTTTCTAAGATTACATTAAACAATCTGGTTAAAAACTCCACTGCCATCTCTCCTAAACACTTCCATGCTTCCACAGGTATATCATCTGGACCAACATCCTTTCCATTCATTTTTTACGCCGGATGCCCTTCCTGACGCAACCCTCTCCATTTATCCAGACTTAGAACCGGCACGAAGAAATACACTAGTTTTTGCATCCCCTTGTGGCTGGATTCACATGGTCATTAGTGTACACAACTGATACTCTAGTGTTCTGTGTTGCCAGCATTTTTTTTTTGGATGCTCCCCATATCTACGTTGAGTTTTGTGCATCCATCATGTCTATGAAACGCCCATCTGTGCCTGTGTCTCCTGAAAGTGGCATGAAGTGGGAAGCCTGTAATGACTTTTAAGGTAGGCTAGATATAAGTTTAAGACAAAGAGTGTTGCCATTATCCAGGAGCTAGTGGTAAACATTAGCGATTGGCAGTAAACAAAAATGGAATATGCCACAATTCAGAATAAACAAAATACAAGGTCTTGGCAAGACCGTGGTTGCAGGAAAGTTCATAAGGGGCAGCAGAAATTGAGCACCCGCAGGAAGTCCGGGTCGGAACTAAATCCTGTCCATGATTGGTTCCTACACCAATCAATCAATCAATCTGAAGACGGGGGGCGGAGAGACCGCCTATGTTCTGTTGCTGAAGCGGCCACAGGTGTGACAGTAGGTTAGGTGTACAGGTATGCGCCGCCTAACAACGTATCGGTCAACAACGGACTGCATATATGACAATGGTTTGTAGCCTAGGAGCAACTGGCTATACCATACACAAGCCAAAACAGACACTACACTACAGTACACTCCATGATGTTCGTGCTTCGATGAAATTGCCTAACAGCACATTTCTCAGAAGATATCCCCATTGTTAAATGACAATGCATTTTTGAATTACAATGGGTTTATTGGTTTATCGGAACGTAATCCCATCATAGGTCAGGGACCACCTGTAATGAGCCTGTTGGTCAGTTATTCTTAACCTGGTTATGGTGATGATGGTCTATTAAAGAATCAAAGGGTACCAGGCTAGGACTCCTTACCCTAGACTCGATGTAAGCACATTTAAAAAAAATAAATAAAAAGATCTGCATCAAAGGAAAAAAAAGAAGAACACAGTATCACATCATCCTCACCAAATTTCTTTACTTGAAACTCTCGGACGGCGGCGTTCTTCTCATTGCCCTGATAATGAGCCACGATCTTCCAGGTGCCTGGTCTGCAGCAGATGGTGTTTAACACGTGACACATCTTGTATTGTGTTATATAGCAGTTCAGCAGCTTCATAAGTTCAGGTTTCATGATTAATTTGCATACTTTAGTACATCTGAACTATTAAGAGTACACTTGTTTATAACAATAATGTATATTTTGGGAAAATAATAGACAGTGGCTGATACCAGTTTGCTATCATTAACAGTGCAAGCACATATGTATATAGTAGTGTTTTCAAATATTGGTTATTTTTGTAAAATAATATAGAATAAATGAGCCGGTGTGTCAGAAAGTGTCTTTCCGGGGCTACATGCCACCATGTTGGAGAGTGACAGGACCCCTCTGCATCCGTATCTGACCTACTCAGAGACATCGGGGATATTCAGGTATTTGGAGTAGATGCCATCTTTGGGCCTCACCATTCTTGTATGAATCTTGTTGCCACCAGCATTCTGTAAGTACCGACAGGATATGGGTTCATCAGCAAGTGGAAACTACAAAACATTTATCAATGTAGAGATAAAACTGGAATACAGTACAGTTCAACAATAGAGTAAAGTTATTTACTGAACGTAAAACTAATCTACGGAAGGGAAGAGCGAAGGTTTTGAGAGCAAAACATGCCTTTTTTCTTCTTATGATTACATGTACTCACAAAGATACCGATCGATATAGACTCTGTGTGAGGCTTCATGGTGTGATCCAGGGTAAAAATCCTGTACTTCACTGTATCACCAAAGCACACAGGACTGCATTAGCAACATATTAATGTTTTAACATGTATAGCACATACAAAGACAATTTCCTCCTAATAATGGTAATAATTCATCCATCTTTAACAGCTTTATCATGGTCAGACTCACAGTGCTGTTGGGAACCTACCTGTCTGTGTAGGGATGTAGACAGGCTGGTCGGTCTGGATGAAGATGTAGCCCCTGTGCTGAGACACCAGCACTCTGACCATCTCCCTCTGCCCAGGCTGGACCTCACATACCAGTGACAGGTACAGCGGTGTTGGGTTTGAGGCAGGCAGCTCTGAAATCTTCTCTCTGTCCACCTGGAGCAAATTTCAGGCTTTTTTCACACAGATACAGTAGTACAGTACATATTGATAACCTGTTCTCTATGGTAGAAGGATGAAAACATTTACTCAGCATTTTGCTAGCGATTTGTTTTATCTAGATAGTGGGTCAAGTCATTTTGTGTTGTGAAACGAACAATTCAGTATTTTTTGTACTTTTAGTTAAGGGAAAGATAAGTCTGGTTGAGTAGAAGTGGCAAAATGTGTGGGTTTCATGGTATGAGAAGGTTTGAAAGTAGACAGAAAACCCACATGAACAAAAGCAGAACTTCTAAACATCTAAAGAGACTGAACTGAATTTGACCACAGATCTTTGTAGCACAGCCCAGGTGCACTCAGGCATTTTTGGACTATTTTTAAACATTTTATATGAACACAAAGTGAATCAAAGAGAGTGAAATGACCTACAAATGATGTAAAATATCAGGGTTGTTATTTTTTTTAAAATTAAAATTGTTTTGATTTTTATTCACTTATTCTAAGGGTGGATTGGTCATGCAGATACAACAAGCCAACTAATAACAGAGGTGAAACTGGACAAGAAGAACTTTTGTGAGGCTTCATGTCGACAAAGCTGGATCGCTGCCTCATGAAAGGACTGAAAAGTTGAAAAAATGTCAACTCTGGAATGATACAGCCCACAAGCCTACGGTATTAAGCAACATGAAGATAAGATTATCTTTAGGAAACTTCATAACTGCCTGGCAAAAACTTGAAAAAGGCATCCTGAGTGGCTGTGCAGTTTTGATCACCTTATTTTTGGAGGTCTTGAACCTGATCACCACATGGGTGGAACACAGTAAACGTAGTGGAATCTACAGAAAGCAAACTGAAGAACCAAAAAATCAAGAGATACACCTGTCATGTGTCTAAAGACTGACCTTTGCAAGCTGATACTTAAAAACCTGAGGAGCAGACAAGGAAGAAGAGACCTGCAGTCTGAAAACAGAACAATTGGGGAGTTTGGACTGGATGAGAGACAACAAGTAGAAAGCTGGCTTGGAAACATCTGAAAAGTAGAACTTTTTTGGGTTCATTTCTATAAGGTTTGGTTTATGATCTCTTGCCCTCTCCCGGCTACCTCCACCGCTGGGAGTTAACTGAAAGATCATGCTGTTGTGGTCTCTACAGGCCTGTGGGCAGATTAAAAGCATGTGATACCCAAGAAGGTCATAATCATCATAGAACTAACAGGTCCTTGGGCAGGAAGGTGCCCAGAAAATTTAGGGAGAAAGAAATTGAGGTATGATGAGAAACAACATCAGATGCAAAGGGGGGGGACTGGTGCAGAGACATAAACCAGTACAGTCACTTCAGATGAACTTCCCACAGCAATCCTGCTGTCCTGAACAGCTTCTGGCCTCCAGGAAGAAACTTCTAGAGAAGGATCAACATAGGTAGCTGATGATGCCAAAAGAGACTGCTTCACTTCTGTTACATACACTGCCTGGCCAAAAAAAAGTCACACACTCTAATATTTGGTTGGACTGCCTTTAGCTTCGATTACGGCACACATTCGCAGTGGCATCATTTCGATAAGCTTATGCAATGTCACAACATTCATTTCCGTCCAGAGTTGCATTAATTTTTCACCAAGATCTTGTACTGATGACGGGAGTCGGACCGCTGCGTAAAGACCTCTCCTGAACATCCTAAAGATTCTCAGTGGGGTTAAGGTCTGGACTCTGTGGTGGCCGATCCATGTGTGAAAATGATGTCTCTCTCATGCTCCCTGAAGCACTCTTTCACAATTTGAGCCCCATGAATCAGTCCATTCAGTCCATCTTAGAGTTTTGTATTTATTCATATGCAGATTATTATGTAACTAAGATCTAAATCCTGAATACCTCTAACTCCACTGCACCAATTTTGTTGTCGCCAGCCAGCTGCAGAGAAGCTCTGTTGGACATCAGCAGCCCAGTGGTCTCATGTTCCAAGTAGAGAGAGACGGGGCTGTCGGATTTTAACTGCACAACCACGCGTTCCTTCACCCCCACGTGGAAAACACTGGGAGCCGCAACCAGGAACCTGAGGGAGAGAGAAAGGAGGGGTAGGAGGATCGAATGGTCAGAGGGTGTTGGCTTTAATGCCTTTAAAAAGTGGTTAATAATTATATTTTGATCTGCAACAGGACAGAGTAAAGGATGGACGTTGAACTGAGTCTGTTATTCTATCTTTAAACAAAGTTGGAAATATACTGCAGATGAAAATATAATTGTTAACCACTTAGGAAGTCACCTTTCCAGCTATTGTTGCAAGAAATTATAGTATTGTAAATATATAATATGGTATAGTAGTACATTTCTATGGCCTTGATGTTGTCTGTTAAGTTTAGTTTATTTATTTAGCTATTTTTTTATTTTACAGGGATTGCATGGATGACCTCCTAGTTTAATCCAAATCTGAGGTGTAAAATATTACATGAAACCACTTCATCCACCCAGAGAATAACAAATATTTGACATTTACTGTTTAAAGTGGTGTTGAATCAGGTGGCATGAGTTAAAATGGCTAGAGTGATACCAATGATTCATCCTCAGCACGTATTCTTCGTTCTTAAAATTTAAAATACATTTTGACCAGAGCACCAGCTAGGACCTGACAGCATGTAGTCTGGGTTTCTTCAGCACCCGTAAAATGCATCTGTAATAAATTTAGATAAAACAGAAATGATGCTCACATTCAGGCTTTTATAAATGCTGTAATACTCACTTGTCCTGCGTAGAGACGGTTACCACAGCAGAGCTGAAAAACACCAGCAGGAGCGCTACGGACCCCATGGCTGGCATGGGAAGTCCACTAGTCAGTTTGGAGCTGCAGTAAGGAGTGACAGTACCAGATCTCAGCTTTTATAACACCCCTACCCCTCACACCTCCTCCCCCAACTTAATATTGAAATAAATAGTCAAACGGCATGGTTTAACCCCTGTTTTGTCGCATCGATTCGCTTTGTTGATCTGTTGACAGGACCTTCAGCTCTCCTGAGGTCAGTGGCGCCATGATGAGTCGTGCTTCTTATTTACTAGCAGCCGGTCATGGAAATGGTCCAACGCAGGATATAAAGTCTATCCTTTTCTAGGAGCATGGGGACGGGTGTTTAAAGATGATGTCTGCAATAATGAAAAAGAAGATTTTTTGCTAGTTGTGTGGTTTGTAGGGCTTTGAAAACAGCCGTGTAATGAGTGGTAGAGAAACATCATGGGAGAGATTCATGAATCTGGTGTTTTCAGTGTTGCTCAATAGGACATTAAAGCTCTGTCTCCCTCTCATTGGTCAGCTCAGGCGTCCTCACTTTTACCTTCTTCCCAGTCACATGATTTCATAGAATCCAGTGCGGCCGGTGCCAATGGTGCCGGTAATGTCAGCCTTTAAAGTTTTTTCTTGTTCATTCTTCCAAGGACACATTTTTTTGCTTAACAGCTCTATTACATTCAGGCATTTGTTGAGCATATAAATTCATATTTCTAAATACTTAAATAATAAAAGATCCATCATTTAAACTAAAAAATTTATTTTATTTTCAGAATCCCAAGTACCTGACATTCTTAGTTGCACACCGTGTTGCAGGACTGTTGGACAAAACTAAGATTCATGCATGCAGGTGTGCACAGAAGGAGCAAGAGGCTGACATTCATTTCATTCAGACTCACTTTTCTGAAACTTCCAGAAAGATGTCAGATGGACTGTGCTGCCCAGAAAAAGAAAAGCATTGCTGATTTTAATGCAGCGCCAGACACAATGTGTGAAGAGAAAGTGTAGAGGAATCTGTATCAGCAAACAGTCACTGAATCCAGAACCCCTCAGATTCAGATAAACTGTCTAACTACTATCTGACTATTTATTTATCCTTCAGATAAACAGATCTTTAACTGTGATCTTTAAAGCGTTTTCGTTCTCAATGTTAATACGATGCCTCTGATTGTTTATGAAGAATTCCTGTGCCAAAGTGCTGCTTTGTTCATTCTTAGCATAGATGGCATCCAAAGGCACACTGACACTCGGAAAAAGAAAGAAATGCACTCTTATCCCACACCAACTGACAATTCTTTACAGTACATGAATATTTTGGTTTAAATTGACTTTTTCTGACCCCAGACATAAAATATTTGCAGAACATGGCTTAAACAAAAGTTGTTTTTTTTGCTTAAATTAAACATAGCAAGATTTAAATATATTCTAGGGGGCACACATTTTTAAGAGTCCCTCTAAAGCCTGTAGTGCAATGCATACTTGACATTTTATACTTTATAAAGATACCAAATGTTTACCAGTAGGGTTTGGGCAGTGTGCTAAAAATCCCAGAATTATGTCATTAAAACTTTTCTCCTGGATCTCAGGAGGTTAAAAGCACAGAATGGCCTGTATAAAGTGCAACTGCTCTTAGAACTGAAGCACTGAACTGCTTTAAGAGACATGTGTATGTATATGTACCACATGTGTCCTCTAGAGTGAAGAATATTAAAACAAATAAATTGATAAAACTGACAAGCACACAGTACAATACAATCCCTAAAATCTAAATGAAAGCAACACGTGTAAGAGCTGCATGACAAATGCCTTTAAAATCAATTAAAGTTCTAAATCCCAAAGATCTGCTGTTTAAAACATTTAAGAGAAACTGACCCTTCAGGTCCACACACAGTAATGACTGTAAGTTGCTTTTGAGAAAAGTGTCTTTATGTTAATATAAGATTTAAGAATTATCAGAAGTTAAATTTCTAGCAGATATAGCAAAATACCGGTCAGATGACATTAACTGGCAACATGTTTACAGTATGAATTTGGCTGTATGCTTAGTGTGTAAAAACTTGGCACCTGTGTCTAGGTGAATAATGAGATGTGTGAAATAAATGTTTTAAATCCCCAAATTATAAAGAGCATGCTTCTGTGTAAAATGGATGAAGAGATGTTTTTGGGCTGTAAAATAAAAGCGTAAATTGGGCACTGCTTCAGTTTCTACAACCTTGCTGCAGGTGGCAGTAGAGAGCTTTGTTAATTTTTAGCTGATTTTCAAGGTTCAAGGTGCACTTTGTTGTAATTCTGCAGAAATGCAGATGAACAAGCAAAAACAAAATGAAGTTCCTCTTGGACCATGGTGCACAATACAGTAAACAGACAGCATGACACCAGACAGCACAGAGAAGTTGAGGTAGTTGGTAGAGGTAGTTGGGTAAAAAATGAAGGTGTTCAGATAAATGATCAGGTATTAAGGAGGTGCAGCAGAGCAAACATTATTGTGCTAACAGTCAGTAGAAGTGGTGGTGATGATACAAGAGAGCGGTGGTCAGTGGTGGTACTGATCATTCCCTGTGATGTCTGGAGATCAGCACTGTGAAAGCCTGTGGAAAGAAGCTTGTCCTAAGTCTGGTGGCATTGGCCTCCAAACTGTGACAGCTTTCCATACAACACTAGAGAAAACAGAGGTTAGAGGAGGTGAGAGGGTCTACAGTGATGATAACAGCTTTGTAGACACAACACTTGTTGCAGGTGGACTGGATGGTGGACAGTGAAGTCTTGGTGATGCACTGAGGAATCTTCACTGCTCCATGCAGAGCTTCTTGTCAGAGGCAGTGCAGGTCCCACACCAGACTGTGACACAGGAGGTCAGGATGCAATTTTTTGTATCGAAATTTATTTAGGAAAACTGGGAATGATTGTATTTGTATAAGGAAATGCTGGGAAGGTCTTTAGCAGTTATCTGGCATGAGTGCTCCCCACCTTGCACTGTAAAAACATCCCAGGATGTTGGTGTCCAGCTTGTGTTGCTCCTTCTTGTTACTTAAGAATGAATTAATGCTGGAGGTCTGTGAAAAAGAATTGTATCGTCTTGGAGATGAAATGCTGTAGATGGCGCCAAAAAGCCAATGAGAATTTGGGGACCCGAGGTTTTTTTAAACGGAAAACCACCTGCCTGACAACCTATGACGTTCATAAGTCGTTGTTTGCTTGTTGGCTGATCTCTGTGCGCCGTTATTGCTGAGAAATCAGGGACTTTCACTGCTTTCGCCCTGACCTGTTCTGCAGGGGGTAGCATTGTTATAATACAGTTCTGCAAACAAGGAAAGTTAGGGATTGATACAGATTAACATTCATAGTGGACTGGAAATAACTGACACAAATGCATTTAACAGTCACTCAGTTATTGTCCTTCTGGTTCACATTCAGTCCATCCATCCATGGGATCTATCTATCTATCTATCTATCTATCTATCTATCTATCTATCTATCTATCTATCTATCTATCTATCTATCTATCTATCTATCTATCTATCCTAAACTGGATGTCCCAGAACCACTGGGCATTAGGCCAAGATGGTATTTCCTCAGATATTTAATACATGCATGTGTTTAAATATAACGTAATTTTTAAGTATAAAATTGTATGTTTGCCATTTTAAACTTTAGCTTATGCTAATAAAGTTGTACCTTCTGTTTAATCGATTTAACCTGGAAGTCATTTTTACTATTTCAGAGCAGCTGTTTAAAACTTATAACCAGCGAATTAAAGCTGTACACAGAGGCCTGTTTGTTGAAAAGAAAGAATACACAATGACAGTAAATGCTGTGTGAGCACTGGCAGCCACACTGTGGGGTTACAGTGAGCACAATGTGATTTATAAGAGCACATATTTTATATTAACTAGGATCAGTTATCCAGTACAAGCTGGGTTTTAGGCTTCTTGGGAAGAAGGTGTAGAAGATGACAGAAAGAAAGATGACAAAATGTGAGGAGCTGGTGGAGCTGTGCTGGTTAGAAGGATGAAGGACAAGCTGTGTGTCCACTGAAGGGGCTGCAGGAGATGCTGGGAAGTTGCTGTACTGGACTGCAGTGTGTTGGTATCACCACAGTCAAAAGAGGAAGGTTCTAGAAGCTGTTACTGGTACTTTGGCGAGGGTACCTAGGCAGCAGTGGGTACAGGCCAGGTTCTGACCAGCTTCAGCCTTACTTTAGATGGTAGTTGACAGATTTAGTAATTTCCTTGATTCCTTTTTGCTAATTTAAAAAAAAACAAACTTTTTTTCCATGTTACTACTGGAGGAAAAAAGGATATGGACTATAGCTATGGGAAATATGGGAAATACTGGGTAAGTATGATTTTTAGGTGGACTGAAGTTCAGTGTAGAAATATTTGCTGCTTTTTGAGATAAAATCCTGTAAACAGCGCTAAAGAACCAAAGAGATTTTCCGGGGACTTTTTGACGTTTTACAAAACAGAAAACCACCTGCCTGACAGCTAGTGACGTATAAAATTTTGACATTTCTTATTGGCTGATAAGTTTCCTCTTATCGCTGGTGAATCGGGGATTTTCTCTAGAGGTTTGCCCAGACCTGTTGTGTGGGAGGTGTGACGTGTTAAAGTACAGTTCTGCTTACAAGGGAAGCTTGACATGGCAGCTGACTAAAGCAACATTTAAAATGACTCATGGAAATGAAACTCAACCCTTTGGAAACCCTTTCAATTTTTAAGGAATATTAAAAATCCACCCCTTCAGACACAGTTCCTATCTGATGAGCTGTAACATTGACTGAAACATCCATCTAAGCAGTTTTTTTTCACAAATCAAACCATAGTTGTTTGAAAAGTGTATAACTTGCAGCCAGTGACCTCAGTGAGTTTCCACACAAACCCAATGCTGGGTCATATTTCCACCGCTAATATTTAATACACCGTTGTATTTATCTCAGTGTCTTCCAAAATAAATTGAAACTGCTCCTGCTGATGCTGCTTGAGGCAACCACTTACATTTTGTTACATTTCTCTTCAGCTTCACTACCTTCACCAAGCAATGTAGATGTTACAACATCAGCTACATAACCTCATGCCCTGTACAGTCACCATAGAGCACCACTGTATGTCTGGTGGCCTCTGCCTCTGGCTGCATAAACCACAGGTCAGTGCTGAAGATCTTATTCTTAAAGCTGAATTTAAAGATGCTTAGAACAGCAGAATCATTGATGTTTTTAAGAAGGGAATTTCACAGTTTAAGGGTGTAGAACAGTACCATCTTTCACAAAATGCAGGCAAGCCTGAGGAACATTTGAGAGGCCCAGGCCAGATGAAGTCAAAATTAAATCAAAGCCTTACAGAAAGCCAGTGCTCTCATTTTTAAAGCAGGTGAAATGGACTTGGTCAGGATTCTTTCTGCTGACTTCTCAACATGCTGGGCCTTTTTTTTTTATAGATGTCCATACTGAAATATCTAAAATAATTCACCCATTTATTTTGCAGGTTATTTTTGCTTTGTATTGCATCACAGCAGGAGTGGGATTCAATACAGGAACCCAAAATTATTTTAACTTTGTCACATTTTGTTGTTAAAATGTTTATATTTTGAGATATTATTTTTGCAGTTATTAGTCTGCTGTGTTCTACCTGACAACAGTAGTATCACAATTTCTCTTAATTTATTGTTGGTCAATATAGCTGTAAAATGTGACTTCCTGGTTCTCATATGTTGGAACAGTGAACCTGTTGTTCAACTACTGTCTGGTTTCACACCATGTGGTTCCAGTTTAATGTGTGTTGAATTCTTTCTACTGTCAGCATCTTAAAATTCAGTCTCAGCAGCTACTGTCACCGTCTGCTTCTTCCACTTTCTCTTCTGCATTTCTCTTCCTGCTTGCAACTTTCTTGCTCACCATTGAGGTTCAGAAAGTGTTCAGGGATTTCTGATGGTCTGGTTGTTCCTCATCTTGCTTATGAAAACAGTGTTTTTGCTAATGTGTGGATGATCAACAATCCATGCACATCCTGTTTCTCTACCAAGGTTGCTTTGGAAGAAATGAATATATCCAATATAGATATGGGATAATATCAAGGTTCAAGGTTCAGCTTATTGTTATTCTGCCTTATACAGGTGTACATGAGAGAAAAATACATGGTTTCTTCTATATCACAGTGCACAGTACACTAATGGGTTTTTAACACTAAACAAACAACACAATGATAAAGGACAAGACAGACAATGGTAGGTAGATAAATAGGTAAATAAATTAGTTTGGAAAATTAAGGTTAAAAAATTAGGTATTTACTATAAGTAATGCAACAGTCCAAACATCATAATGCAGTAGTGACAGTGAGACAGGGGGAGGAAGTCAGTGGCGGTGATCAGTTCCTGTGATGTCCAAAATTCAGCAGCCTGACAGCCTGTGGGAAAATGCTGCTCCTGAACCTGGTGGTTTTGGACCACAAGCTGAGATATGTTTTCCAGATGGCAGCAATGAAAAAAGTGTAAAGGGTGAGAGGGGTCCATGGCAATGATGTGAGCTCTCCTGACACATTGCTAGTCGGTGGTCTGGGTGGTGGACATTAAGGTCCTGGTGATGAGCTTGGCTGTCTTCCCTACCTACTGCAGAACACTCTGGACATAATAGCAATAGTACGATAACCCCAGTGTATGACAAGCAGTTTATATGACCTGGGATCCTAATTTTAGTACAAGTTGTACTTTATGTAGAAAGGTAGAGAAAGGTGCTGTAGGGGCAGAAATTGATACATTAGTTTGCAGAAGGCCGGAGAACAAGATTTTTCTCCTCTGAAGTGGCTGAAAGGCCTGCTGGCAAGTCATTGTACAGGGGCTACAGTTTGCACCTGCCCAGCCTTTCTATAGATGGCAGTAGAGAGCCTTATTCGTTTTCTTAAAAAAATCCTTTTCATACAAGTTTTAAAACAAAAAAAAAAAAATGTAATTTCCTTTTTTTATGGTCTGCATTATCATTAGAAACAACTGAAAATGTTTGTTTTATGACAAAATGGAAACTTATGTGTGTATTATGTGTGTTTTCTGTTTCTCGCTGCGCACCCTAAACACCACAGGATAGCGTCCAACTTGTTGTCTACTTCTTACTTAAGGCCTAATGGTGAAGGCAGGTGAAAAAGCATTTGCTGTTTTGGAATTAAAATCCAGTAAATTGTGCCAAAGATCCAACAAGAATTTTCCTGGGAAATTCTCAAGACTTTAAAACTCCACTGCTTTGCCCAGCAACAAGTGATGTTTGTGGCTCATTGCTTTTTAATGGCTGGGACTTTTCTGGAGGCTTCTGCCGCCCTGCTCTGCAGTGAGGGTGGGGGCATTCTGTGAATTTATTTATGGTTTGAATGATTTATCTGAAGCTGCCATTTACTTACAGTCACATTAGTTTCATTTTAAAAATGATATATTTAAATGTATTAAACAATCACTGCCCCCACCCACTCCACCTTCACCACCATCTCTACTAATGTTGCCCTTATCCTCCCCTTGTGAAAATAGTATACTTAGTACACTTTTAGTATACTAAAAGTATATTTAGTATATGCTACCCATATGTTATTTTGGCCACCCTTGTACTTGAGTATACTTTTTTCACAAGGGTCTTTTCTTATTTATCTATTTTGCATCTTATTTCTTAACTCATGCATTTATAACTTTTTATTTATCTGCTTATTTATATTCTACAGTGATTTGTCTTTGTTGCCATGCTGTCTGTTTACTGTACTGTGCACTTCTGTCCAGCAAAAACTACATTTCTTTCTCTCTGGAACATCTGTGTAAGTGCAGAATGACAGTAAAGTGATCCTTGGACTTTGAACCTAAAGAAAGTCCTTTAGAATCCTTTACAGTTTTCAGAAAGAGCTAAAAACCCACTTCTTAAGACAGAATTCATCCCTGATAAGCTGTTAATTTCACCTGTTTATCCATCATTTATAATCTTCATTTATAATCTTGTGAAATTTATATGTGGAACTTAACTATAGAATAGAATAATTTATGAGATTTAAATTTTGTCAAAAAGCAAGTAGAAAATATTAGTAAAAGTAGAAAAGTCCTATAAAAGTATTAGGTCATGTTAGCTTTCACCTTAGTTTGACTGCCTTTTGATATTCTAAAATGTGTAATCGTTTTCTATGCACATTTACGTGTTTATATACTTTATTATTTATATGCATTTAAACATATTTACATGTGTCTGTGTCTCTGTCTGTTGGTTTCTCTAATGCATCTGCATGACCTTTGACCTCTGCAAATAATACAGAGACCCTAGTGTATGTTTGGGGCTCTGGGACTAACGGTAAACACGGATCACAATGCTTTAGAGCTTTGTACCGTAAACTGTGAAATTATGTAGTTTAACCTCAAAAAAAAAAAGGGGCCCATATCTATTTTCTTTACCAAAGACCACATGCACTTTCTTCTCTGCTGTTCAGTCCATGTCTTCTTTAAACTGGTCTCATTGCGCTGTATAGAATGTTACTTCCCATGTCACATTCATGCCAAATTTTTTAACTTAAGGAAAAATAAAATTAGTGCTGTCTTCTACCACCACTGGTAGCCCTAGTTTATACAACTTTGGGGACTTTGGGGAGCATTCACAGCTTCTTCATGGGGGACAGGAGTCTTAATTTACCAGCCTGACTTTTTTCAATCGTTTCAAAGTCAAGACAAATATGTTGTGATCATTTTCACTGCTTGTTTCTATCTTTATGCCACCACATTGCCTGTAAAATTGCTGGAAAGGTTGTGGATGTTTTTACAAATAAAATCATTTTAGATCTGATGTTCTTTGCACCCTGTGATGTATTGGCACCCCATGAAGAGACTCTTACCCAGCTATACAGACCCTGTCTGTATAGCCACCACCCTGACCAGGGTGAAGTTTCATTCTGATGGATGGATGGTGGACAGATGGATATTGCCTGGCTATATTTCTTTAAACACTGCAGGTGTAAATCCTTAGATTTTCTTCAGTAGTCATGGAAACAGATGTTTTAGAGAGAAACAACCAAATTCGATCCAATGAAATTATCTTTATTCTGTGTGGAAGTTGGAAAGTACCAATGAGTCACGTCTGACTTTTAGGCAACCACTAGCATCATGTTCAAGGAAAGGAGGAACAGAAATGGTTTCTCATTGCCTTCTCCCAGTATATTTTTTCCTAAGAGGGGTGCAACCACAGAGGAGAACGTGCAAATGCCACACATGCCCCTAAGCTGGACATTAACCCCACATCAGGCAAGCAGCCCTGGAGTTGTGAAGCATCAGCTTATCTCACTGCACCACCACATTTGTATTTAGCAAAACAAAATGGAAATATCACTCACAAAACTTTACGAAGAAAAATAGATGTATTGCATAATCAGAAATAAAAAATGTTTGATGTTACTACACTGGATGTAAACTGCAGAAAACCATTTAAAATATGACCTGTAGACATTTTTCAACTCATTTTTAAACTCAACCAGTATTGTCCTTTCCTTTGTACTGCTAATCTAAGCATGTTTTATCAGTATCACAGAAAGCTTTTATTTTGAGTTGCTGCTTTGACAGACCTGACTGTTGCCTTTGTCCATGAAAACATACAGTTGTAGGTCTGTACACTAAACCACTTACAGTGATTTACCCTTTTATACAGCAGGGTACAGTATTCTAATAACACATTAGGTCATGTACCTTAACCAAGGACATTATAGGTGGACTGAGGTTCAAACCAGTAGTATTCAGAATACAAGACAACAGGTGTAAAATATTCACTATCTGGTACACAAATATTTTTTTTTTTTCCATTTCTTTATTATTTTTAAGTTTTGTTTATTTATTTGTTAGTGTAGTTCCTTTTTACAAAAATGCTTTCTTCTACTTGACAACACTGTGATCAATACATTCTTCAATTTCCTGTTGGTTAGTATGGGTGTACAATAATGTAGGCCTCTCTTTTGCAAAGCAGGTAAACATTGAGCTTCTTGTTTAGCCACAGTCTTGCTTGACAGCATAGGTCTCCAGGCCAGTATGTGGTGAAGTGCTTACAAGCATCTCTGACTAAAATCTCCTGCTCACACTGTGATCTTCTTTGCATTTAGCCAGGCTGCTCAGCCTCAGCCATCCCTGTCCATATCAGATGCTTCTCTCTGCTTCTTTCACTTTCTCTTCTCCGTCTCTCTTCCTGCCTGCAGACGTTTTTCTCGCCACAGGGTTTGAAACGGTTCCAGGGGATTTTTTTCAAGTGTGGTTGTTCCTCATGGTTGTGGAAACAATGTCTTTTGTCTGTGTTTTTGGTCTGGAACAGCAGGTAGTGGTCAGAGCTCCTGCTTTGCACTTGAAGGCACCTTATAAGGAAAAAAGTAAATAACCAACGTCCTGTTGCCCCAGCGGGTTTGCTCAGCAAGAAGTGAAATAATCAGTAATTCCAATGCAGATTATTAATACATTCACTTAACTGGTGTTACATATTCTAAGATTTAAGTGTTAAGAAAACTATAACAGCAACTTGTCCTGAGAAACACCGGTCCTCATGGTACAAGCGTCCGTGTGCTAGATTTTTAATACAAGATACAAACATTGTCCATGTACTGTACTGTATGTATTTAACTGATTTTTTCACTTATATAAACTTTATTACATGCATTTACATCATCTGTAAAAGTAAACAGAATGTATTATTTATTAATAAAACCAGAGCCTTTCTTGCCACTACTGATTCCCAGCTATGAGTCCAGGCCCTGGTGCTGCCTGGGTTGGACTGCTGTACCAACCTGCTAACCTTACAGCATCACCTACATGACATCTTGACCTCCACAAGTAATGCAGTAAACTGCTGTAAGTCTGGTGGTCTCTGCCTTTGGCTACACAAACCACAATTTTACTTTATTTATTATTTATTCATGTTTTAAATAGCTTTTTTTAGCAAGTCGGCTGAGACTGTCATTTCAAATCTGACATTTTCTGGATATATTTTTGTCAACAACATGTGTTAGCTTCATTTAAATTAAGATCAAAAACCATTACATTATAAAGAAATATCTATTCATTCTACTCTAAATTCAGGAGCCTCAGTTTACATAGCACTCTTTAG
Organism: Heterotis niloticus; assembly: GCA_018136845.1. Classification (NCBI taxonomy): domain Eukaryota; kingdom Metazoa; phylum Chordata; class Actinopteri; order Osteoglossiformes; family Osteoglossidae; genus Heterotis; species Heterotis niloticus. The sequence continues at coordinate 2,727,280 of CM030903.1, forward strand.
TATATTGTATACAGTATAAGTAAAAACAAAGGTTATGAAATAATTATAATGATCAAATAATATTGTCAGCTGTTTATATTGCTGGTTATATTGTCCTTTTTTCAATTTATTTGCATTTACCTGTTCAATGTACATCTTAAAATATCACAGAAAACAATTTTAGAAAGAGACTGAAAAAGATTTTTCTTTGATAGACTTTTTGTTCTAGCACCCTGAAAGTAGATTCTTATAGCATTTTACAATAAAGAAAATATATGATGTGCAATATTAAAGTATCCATCCATCCACCCATCCATTATCACTAACCACAAATGAAGAAAACTGTGAAAATAAGCAAAAACTTGCATATTCTTAGCATAATATAAAGCACATAGGGGTGCATTGAGTAGTGCTGTTGTGTCACCAGGTCTGGGGTGGTCATGTGTGGACTCCAGTCCATCTCAGTTTGTGCAGAGTCTGCATGTCCTCCTTGTGTCTGCATGGGTTTCCTCCAGGTGCTCTGGTTTCCTTCCACAGTCCAAAGATGTGTCTACAGGCACTTTAAGTTGCAAGTAGTGTGTGACTGTGTGTGTGGTTACCCTGTTATGGACTGGCATCCAATCTAGGATGTTGTTTCATAACCCAGTGATTCTGAGTTAGACTACAGACCACCCTCACCAGGACAAATGGTTAAGGAACATTAAATAATGATTGCAAAAATATAAAGTGAAAACTGAGAGTTCTAAATTCCAATGGACTTGGATCCTTTCTTGGGGCAGTTTTCCTAGCCTGGATCCAATGACTATGGGATAGGCTCTGGACCACCACAATTCTCCTCAGGATAAGCAGTTAATGGTAATGAATGGAGCCCTTGGGTGTGTTATTTCAAGGTGGTACTAACAAGTCTTAAGCATGGATTTAAAGGTGTCTAGAGGGGGAGAATCCTTGTCATTCCTGGAGAGCAAATTCTACAGTTTAGGAGTACAGAGAAGCAGCATTTCAGACCAGAGACAGGGGAGCTTGAAGGACAATGTTAGAGGCAAGAGTCAGAAGAGTGAAGATGGTGAGGTGAGCAACAATGAGGAGGTCAGAAGATACAGCTGTGCCACCCATACCAAGTAGAGCTTAAGCATGAGGATTCTGAACTCAAACCCAAACCTTACATTAAGTTCAGTAATTCTAAACAGGTGTGATGTGGTCAGTTGTACAGGTTTACTGAATTAATTTGGTAAATACTGTATGTAGATCAAGGGTATTACAGTGAGTGGGATTTAAACCAGGAATTTTCAGATTATTTTAACTTGTATATTTTTTATAAATATTTTTATTTATACTTAAAAAATAGTTACACATTCTTCTACCTGACAACAGGGATATCACAAGTCGCCCAAATTTTTTCATTGGCCAGTATAGCTGGAAATTAAAGTAGGATTTCCTGCTTCACTAAAGTTCAAACGCTGAGGCTGTTGTGGGGTGAATTTCTGGTTTCACATTGTGGCTCCAGTCCTGTGCGTGCGTGTGTGTTTTTGATTCAGTCAAGCTATGCAGTCCCTGCCGCTTCTGTCACAGTGAGGAGGCTTCTGCTTCTTCTACTTTCACTTCCATTTTTCTCTTTTTTCCTGCATGTTATTGCTTGCCACTGAGGTTCAGAAGGTGCCGGAGATTTCTGATGTTCTGGTGGTTGCTCATCCCAGTTAGAGAAACAGTGTGTTTGCTAATAAACAGCTTGTATACAGTTCCTCTATGAAGTTTGCTTTGAGAGAAGTGAAGAAGCTAATATAGGCACTATTGGCACGAAACACATGCACTACGTGGAACTGAACTGACACTCAGCAATAATGTGTGGAAGTCAGATGGGGTGAACTTTCTAATGAATGGAAAACTGTGTTGAAATATCTCAGAAATTTCTACAGTTGGTATCATGAATACAGGATGGCAGCTTAAAATATTTTAAGTAAAAAGTTCTATGAACAGTTTTAAATCTAACAGTGCGATCTTGGTGTGTTTTGTTGACTGTAATTGTGAGGTTTCCTTCCTTTCTGCTGTTCTTCATTCTCTGTGTTTCATCTTAGTGGCTCTTTGCACCCAGTGCTGCACCCTCTAGCAGAGTCTTACTAGTAGTTATTTTTAAAAGACTCAAACCAGCTCCTCATATTACTAAACTGATGACATCACCTTTCCTTCACTTTACTGTTCATCCCCTCCCTGCCAGTGTTTGTTCTCTCCATTCATTCTGCCCCCCATCATTCATTTCTCAACAAAAACGGTTCTTACTGTGTCCTAATTTTATACAATTTCTATACACCCCACTTGTACAAGCTGCCCCACCAAAATATAACGGACAGGTTGAACAGTTGTGGTCTGAGATGTGAGTTTTAATGAAAAAGTGTACTCTATAAAAGCACTGTCATTAAAATGGTCAAATATGGTCACTAAAGTGCACTGTCATTGACCACATATGACTTATATAAACAGGCAGTGACATTACTGTAGGTGTTTTTCATTTGGAGTGAAGTTCTGCAGGTGGTTCAGATGAACTGTGGAGAACAGCAGTAAGATGTGTTTGCCTGTCAATAAATGACGATATTGGTTGCTTTTTTTCATTGGCTGACGGGGGTCCTGCGCTAGCGCAGCTAAATTTAGCACTTTGGTAGGGATGCACCCAGTCAGGTCTCATAGCAGTTCAGAACTTCTGTGTTTTCATTTTTGCCAGTGTTAAATGCTGAAATGTTTGTTTTGACAACATAAGGCCATTCCTGTGAGCAGTACCCTGATCCTGTAAAGGCTGGAGTGCTGCAACTAACCTTCCTGCTTGGTCAGCTGTATGACCACTTGACCACCAGTTGAAGCAGAAATCTACTCCTTACTTGATCTCTTGTATCTCACTTCAAATGCAATAAAAATTTGCTTTATGCAGTTTTTTGTATTAACCCCTTGTTACAACTAGGTTAAACTTCAAACTCCTCTGCCTCCACTTTCTGGATTCTACCTACCTTCTTCAGCACAGCCTTCTTTCTTCAAATGGCTTCATATGATGCCCCAAACTCCACACCCTGCATCCTGCATGCAGCACTTTTTGCCATCAGAGTAGAAGATATTTATATGGCTTCATAGCTTGTGGAATGATGTGCACAGATTGTAGAATCAGCACCACACAGAAGCCTCAGTTTCAGAACCGTAGATGCTATACAGGTCCAAACTCAAGACCCACCTCTTCAAGACTTTTACAGTTAGATTTAACACAAAATTATGGTTAAATCTTTTTTACATGTGAAGATCATGTGAATTGCTTAGAGAGCCTCTCCATGCATCAGTCTGGTTGTAGACATGGCCATGATATAGAAACAGCCCTCACCCTAGCCCTAACCTCTCTCACCCATTTAAGCTATGACTCTTTTATATCCTCAAAAACAGCAGAATCTCTGCTTTTGCATCTGCAGTGTCTTGCTCATAACATGAACTGAGTTGCCAATTTATTAGGTATAAATTATTTAGCAGCCTGTTGCAGCTCCTTTGTCCTTCAAAACAGCACACATGACCATGGATGCTACAAGATGCTGAATGCACTGTGTAGGAATGTACATTACTGGGTACTCACTGAATGAAGTGAAGAAGAGAAGCTTGTGAGGTTTGCTGTGTGGAAGAGGGAGGTGTCTGCATCAGTTGTCTCTATCAGTGGTCTAAAACAATTGGAAGAGATGGAGAAGGGATGCATGCATGGCAAAAAATCTCAGAAAGCTGTTGATGTCATTATCATGGCCTATAATTCGGGAGATCATCACAGTTGCTGCTCTAAAACTTCTTTTAATGTATTCTTCTCTAGCAGGAGAAGGATTTTCAGTTTTTTGTCTTTTCTTTTCATGAGGACAAATGGGTATTTAACAGAATTATCCTGCTTAAATCACAGTAAATACAATGAAGTTGCACAAATGCAGCCACACAAAGCTGAGCACAAAGCTCATGAGGAGCTACATGGAAAGAATTCATAAATCACCAGCGCGTTTCGAACTTTTGGTTTCGATAAATGTGTAGCCGTATACAATATAGTTCATTACAATGCATACAGCATGTACTGTATATACATATAAAATTAATCCTGATGTAATTCTATGGTCCTTTGAAGTCTGCTCTTCACTTGATGCCTTGCTTTACCACACATGAATGGACTCACTAACTCAATACTGATAACCAGTTATTGTCATCACTGATCATCATCTTCCTTTTCTTATCTGTATATTTATCTTCATTGCTAGGTCACATTCTTGATTTATCTTGACTCTTTGATTATTGATTTTACCAATTAATTCATTTTTTCCTGTCTTGCCCTCTGTTGTTATGCTGTCTGTTCAGTGTACTGTGAGAAGAGATACAATGAGTTCTCTTTTGTCTAATGAAACAGCCGAGAAGTTAAGCAAATGCCTCCCAGGTATCTGGGAGAAATCTGACCACCAAGGTTATCGCTGAAAAAGGGGCTAAACAGTTTATATAGGGCAAGGTTTATGGGCAAGGCTTAGGGTGAGGAAATGCACATCAAAGAAACACACAAAAGCTGAGGAATTTGTATGTAAATCAGGCAACAGGTTTTTCTAACCCTAACTTCTTCTTTCTTCTTTATCTTTCGGCTGCTCCCATTAGGGGTCAACAGCAGATCAACTGTTTCCATTTCTTCCTGTCTTCTGCATCTTTCTCCATCACACTCACCACCTGAATGTCCTCTTTCACCACATCCATAAATCTCCTCTTAGGCCTTCCTCTCTTCCTCTTGCCTGGCAGCTCCATCCCTAGCATCCTTCTCCCGATATATCCTGAATCTCTCCTCTGCACATGTCCAAACCAACGCAATCTCGCCTCTCTGACTTTGTCTCCAAACTGTCTAACCTGTGCTGACCCTCTAATATACTCATTCCTAATCCTGTCCATTCTCTTCACACCCAATGCAAATCTTAACATTTTTAACTCTGCCACCTCCAGCTCTGACTCCTGTCTTTTGCTCAGTGCCACCATCTCCAACCCAAAAAGCATAGCTGGTCTCACTACCATCTTGTAGACCTTTCACTCTTGCTGGTACCCTTCTGTCACAAATCACTCCTGACACTCTTCTCCACCCACTCCACCCTGCCTGCACTCTCTTCTTCACCTTTCTTCCACACTCCCCATTACTCTGAACTGTTGATCCCAAGTATTTAAATTCATCCATCTTCACCAACTCTATTCCCTGCATCCTCACCATTCCTGTCCTCTCTTTCATTTATACACATGTATTCTGTCTTAGTCCTGCTGACCTTCATTCCTCTTCTCTCTAGAGCATATCTCCACCTCTCCAGGGTCTCCTCAACCTGCTCCCTACTCTCACTACAGATCACAATGTCATCCACAAACATCATAGTCCACGGTGACTCCTGTCTGATCTCATCTGTCAACCTGTCCATCACCACTGCAAATAAGAAAGGACTCAAAGCTGATCCTTGATGTAATCCTACTCCCACTCCTACCGCAGACCTCACCACTGTCACACTGTCTTTGTACATATCCATATCTGGTTAAAAATTCCACTGCTATCTCTCCGAAACACTTCCATGCTTCCACAGGTATGTCATCTGGGCCAACAGCCTTTCGGTTCTTCATCCTCTTCGTAGCTGTCCTAACTTCCTCCTTGCTAATCCATTGCACTCCCCTATTCATCATCCCTACATCATCCAACCTTCCCTCTCTCTCATTCTCTTCATTCATCAGCCCCTTAAAGCACTCTTTCCATCTCCACAACACACTTTCCTCGCTTGTGAGTACATTTCCATTGTTGTCCTTTATCACCCTAACCTGCTGCACATCTTTCCCAGCTCAGTCCATCTGCCTAGCCAATCGGTACAGGTCCTTTTCTCCCTCCTTAGTGTCCAACCTCTCATACAGTTCACCATACGCCTTTTCTTTAGCCTTTGCCACCTCTCTCTTCGCCCTATGCCTCATCTCCTTGTACTCCTGTCTACATTCTTCATCTCTCTGTCGATCCCACTTCTTCTTCGCCAGCCTCTTCCTCTGTGTACTCTCCTGTACTTCCTCATTCCAACACCAGGTTTCCTTGTCCTCCTTCCTCTGTCCAGATGTCACACCAAGCACCTTTCTAGCTGTCTCCCTTACCACTTCTGCTGTAGATGCCCAGCTCACTGGTAACTTTTCACTGCCACCCAATGCCTGTCTTAATTCCTCCCTCAACTCCACCTTATAGTTTTCCTTTTTCAACTTCCACCATTTGGTCCTTGGTTCTGCCCTCACTCTCCTTCTGTTTTTGATCTCCAATGTCATCCTACAAACCACCATCCTATGCTGCCTAACTATGCTTTCCCCTGCCACCACTTTACAGTCTACAGTCTCCTTCAGCCTGGCCCTGCTGCATAAGATATAATCCACCTGTGTGCATCTTCCTCCACTCTTGTACGTCACCCTGTGTTCCTCCCTCTTCTTAAAATACGTGTTTACCACAGCCATGTCCATCCTTTTTGCAAAATCCACTATCATCTGACCTTCTGCGTTCCTCTCCTTGACACCATGTCTACCCATCACCTCCTCATCTCCTCTGTTTCCTTCCCCAACATGTCCATTGAAATCCACTCCAATCACCACTCTCTCTCCCTCAGGTACACTCCTTGCCACTTCATCCATATCACTCCAGAATTCTTCTTTCTCATCCATCTCACACCCATCTTGCGGGGCATATGCACTAACAACATTCAGCATCACACCATCAATTTCCAGTTTCATAACCATCACTCTGTCAGACACTCGTTTCACCTCCAAGACACTCTTGACATACTGTTCCTTCAGGATAATCCCTACCCCGTTTCTCCTCCCATCCACACCATGGTAAAACAGTTTAAACCCCCCTCCGATGCACCTAGCCTTATTCCCCTTCCATTTGCTCTCTTGCACACACAATATATCAACCTTCCTTCTCTCCATCATATCTGCAAGCTCTCTCCCTTTACCAGTCATACTACCAACATTCAAAGTTCCTATCCTCACGTCCACTCTCTTAACCTTCCTCCTCTCCTCCTTCCTCCGGACATGCCTTCCTCCTCTCTTCCTCCTTCTTTGGCCAGCAGTAGCCCAATTTCCGCCAGCACCCTGTCGGCTAGCAGTACTGGTGGCGGTCGTTGTTAACCCAGGGCTCGACCAATCCGGTATGGAAATTTGTATTTTTGTCCACATATTTGGTTCGGCAAATTTTTACGCCGGATGCCTTTCCTCTCCATTTATCCTGGCTTGGGACCGGCATGAAGAAATACACTTGTGTGTGCATCCCCTTGTGGCTGGATTGTTTTCCTAACACTAACAAAGGGTCAAAATGTAAAACAAGTGGTCAAATTGAAGCAGGATACAGAAAATGGTCAGATAAGCATTGCAATGTGCTTAAGCAAAGTAGAAGTAGAAGTTTTTCTTCCAAACCTGTATACAACAGAAAGACAGTAAAGCACCTTGAACCTTGGATAGTTGTGATCTAGCATCTATCTCTAAAGCACAGACTACTGGAGGACTCAGACTGGAGGGATGCCAGTCCATGACAGGGCATTTACTCACACAGTGGCATACTGACACATTGCTGGCCAAACTGAATCACTAATCCATCAGAGATGTAGGAAAACCATACAGACACAGTGGCCACTGAATCTACACCCGGCTGTACAGTCCAGACATTCTGAGGCAGTCACACTACCTGCTGCACCACCATGATGCCTTCAAGGAATTATAAATGCAAAAACAGCCAAAAGGCCACTGTCTGTTCCTTTCTTGTCTTGTCTAATATACCTTGTCTTCCCTTAATAAAAGGCTTGATGTCGGAAGATGAAATTATAGAATCTCATTTGAAATGGACCTGCATCTTACTATGTTCCTTAATCCCTGTTTGTTCTAGCACTCAAGTCTCAGCCTTGTTCTCAGTTTTGTATCTTCACCTTTTCTGTTTCACTTTGTTTTTTGGAAGTTTTGTTTTCATTGTGTTCTTGAATAAATCCACATTTGGATCCACCTTCGTCTCCACTCAGTTCCCTGACAAGATTACACTAACCATGGAATAAAAATATACACACAGTTCAAAAAGATAATAGTGAACAAATTGTTTCCACTTAAACACAATGAAGTAAACGTTTCTGTACATTCCCCTGTTCTGTACTTTGTGTTAATATAATGTTATTTATGGAATGTTTCTATATTCAAATTTTTTTTGTCAGTGATCTTGACTTCCATAAAAGACGTTTGCTGTTTTTTAAACTTTAATGGAACTGAAAGGAATTCTTGGGAATTTGTCACAGTTTCACCTGGGCTGGAACCTGGACAGTGCTTTTTTAAAGAATATATTCTGAGCAGTTATTTGTAGATTCAAACTTTAGCCAAGCAGTAATTCAAATTTAATCTTAGAGTTTCTCATATGTTTGGATACTATCTCAGAATTAATATTCATCTGTGATGCAGAAAACTAAGAAAACTATTTGGGCATATAACCAATCTCAAATTTCTTTTGAACAGCCTTCAGGGGACTCCAGTCCATCTCACGGCAGCCACACACAAACACACAAATCACACATTATGTGCAGTTTAGTCACAAGTGTACCTGAACACACAAAACAGTGGAATAGCAGGAGGAAATCAGGGCATCTAGAGAAGACACACAGATGAACCGTCCACCAAAGCTGGCAGCTGGGGCCCTGCCTAAAATGTAAAGCTAATAATAAATATTTGGGGGTGGGGAGAAATGTTGCTCTTGTAAAATAGAAATTTAATTAAAAAATTAAAAAATATTTGAATTGGTTTGTTTTATTAACCATCCTTCCAAACTTCTCTTCTAAGACTACATCTAGGGGCATTAACCTGGAAAATAGGGTTAAACAGAATGGGAAAACCATGGAAGCTGAGGTACATCAAAGTTGGTAACTACTGGTCGGTTTTGTTCATCCATTCTGTTCCTCTGGGAAAAAAAAGCAGTTTGCAGCAGAACTTACAGAATCTGACAGCTCAAAGTGTAAAATAAAGTCCACTTCAGGGCCCAGCCCAAACTAACCTGTTTTACAAAAACCAGTTAGAAGTTCAGTTGGGGATTACATTCACTGCACAAAACATTAATTTTTTTGTGAATTTTTCCATTAAAAAGGTCAACAGACTGAACATCTGGACCTTACTGAACAGTGCATTTCTACTGCTAAAACTGTGGTATCTTGTAGTGCTTATTGTTTTCTACCATCAGATTAAATTTTATCTAAACATTCTTATAGCTGGAAAATGAGGGAAAATGTTCCCTTCTTCAATCTGATCTCTACACCACCAGTAATCTTTAATATGAATCCAATCCAATACCACTTTCTTTTATAGTCTATATTTCATCAAAAACAGAAAACTGTCCACAACAAAAGTTCTGTTTAAAAGTATTTATTAACATCAGACACCTTTTCCATTAAAACTGTGCCCAGATGAGGGCACATTGCTGGGATCCCCTCAATGGTTAATAAGGCTGAACAACAGTGTCAAAAAATATTGGAAGAGAAAATAGAGGCAAAATGATTTTTGGCCAAAAGCATACAAGAAGCTCATTATTGGCCTCTGGATATAACTGTTAATAATAAACATTAGTGGCACAAGTAAAAGTTACACTGGTGTCTCCTATAGATATCACATCGTACTCATGTAAATTTCCATATTTTACCTTTTTCTGAAATTCTCACTAAGGTTATATGCCAAGACAGGTGATAATAGTTGTTTGTCCCAAGTATACAGTAGTAACTGTGTATTAAAACATCAGGACTTACAAAACTGAGTTTCATTGCTTACCCTGGAGATACAGCTCATATTTTACAATATAAAGTGGTTTGTGTATGAAAACATGTTTGTAAGTCTTCATAATTTTGTTTTATATTCTACTTTGGAACAACAGGCAGTATAAATATATGGTTGCACATTATTTCCTGATTTACGAAACAGTTCTCAACAAGTATTTAAACTGAATGGGAATGATGTTAAATTCAGGATGGGAACATCAGGCTAATATTCGTGTTATTTTGCACACAGATCACCCACAGTCTTGCCGACTTAATGTCTGTTAACTTTCTTTAGGCCAGAAATTTCACAGGGCAGAGCTAAAATGTGTAATAAAAGAATAATAAACTACTATAAAACATTTATTGAAGATTACTTTGAATTACAGATCTGTCCTTATAAATCAGTTATAAATCAGTTGGCTGTGCTATTTGATAACAAATAGAGATTTTACAAAACCATCATCAAAACAAGCATCTTGAAATGAATTTAAACAATAGTTTGCTGTTAAGAGCGTAATTCAATCATGTAGGCCTCTAAGATTTCAAAATAATTGTATAAATCTCTCCAAAAAACAGCAGTATGATGTGATTTGTTAAAAAGCGAAGACCAACCCTACCCAATTTCCAAAACACAGCTTCTAGAGCTACAAAATAGATCTATATAAGAACATTTTTATACATTATAAAATCCATTTGCAACTGTGCTTAAATTTAAAAATGAAAGGTGGAAAAATAACAGTAAATATCAGGAAAGATGAAGTTTGTCCCCACAGCTGACTTCCAAAGAGCTGCTCTCCATTCAACAGTTGAACAACAGCTATGAAATATAAGAGCAGAAGTTACTTTTTTTTACAGAAATCTTCATATTCTGTACAGTAAAATTGTGTGTTTCCTTCTTGTGCATTCAATGTATTATGGTACCAATAGGCCCAAGTAAAAGATGAGGTTAGTATGTTGAATTAATGTTGTAGTCTAAAAAAAACAGAACAACAGACCTAAATTTAACTTGTGGGTACCAGGATTCTCCCTGTAAAGCAAGAAAAAAAGACAGAAAAATATGAACAGTAAGTAAAATTTAAGGAACGTGAACAGTAAAATATAAATGCATTAGGCTGCAAGTTATGCAGTGGCTGCTGGGATAAATCATAGACCTTTTAGAAAAATAATAATGAAATATTTAACAACCCCCTGGGGAAATAAAGTGCAGTGTTAGGAAGTTTAAACCTCACCTGTGGACTTCTTCTTGTAGTAAATCAGCCCGGCGAGCGAGAGGACCAGGCCCAGAACCAGTCCAGACGTCCCAATGATCACCTTGTTTCTGTCCCCATCAGACATGGAGGGATCTGAGATTAAATCAAAAGTAATTTTATTGGTTTCATTAGGACTAATTTATTCATCAAATAATAAAATAATAAATAATTCTAAATAATTAATCAATCAATATGTAATGTTTTGTCTCCAGTTAAAAATCAACCTTCAGGTCATTTCAACAAATTCAAAATGAATTCTTATTTTTGAGTAAGTAAATGCAGTGCTTTAATCTACACTGGCTGTAAAAAATGGAGGGCTGAACACTGAAATATTAATAAAATCAGTTGAAATATTAGTATAATCTGAAAGGAGTCTTGTTTACTATGGAACAGTCTGACAGCAATAAGCATTTTTGAAAGGAAGCACTTTTCAGACAAATAACTGCCAATAATACATAGCCATTACATCTTCTCAGTTATTTTCGGGGTAAAGACAAAGTTTACAAAAAATGATGAGTGGATAATTTTATGCAATACTTATTTTTTTGTTACTGAAAGTGGGACACCAGTTATAAACATGCTGATAAATGCTGAAGTTACAGCTATTAAAAAATGTGGACAATCCAGACTTTACCATGGTAATGCTTTCTACTCCTGATAAAATAAATATTTAGTCCAGGTGATCATTCCGTATGGAATGGAATAAAAAATTGCATCACTGTGTGCAATTTTACTCTAAAAAAGCATTGATGCATTATAATTATACAGATACAGTATCTGTCAAAAGTGCACGTGGCTCATCCCACTTAACTTGTACTGGACAAAGTGGCCTGAACAGTGAAACACAAACACATAACACTGTACAGTACCTCAAACATACATATATACAGTATAAATATATAAATGTATGGATACAAATGGGCCTCTTCTCTCTCTCACACACATGCACACAAACACACATACAGTACACACTAATAATGGAGATGGTTGATATATAGCTTGGTCCTATAATGTGTTACAAGGGGCATTTCTAATAACACATTCATCGGCGCAACAGAGCTCTAGACAACCTAGAAATCTCCACAGTGACCAAAAGTGACAAAAAGACTTTTTTGCAGCTGTAACCACTGAATGCAGGAACTATAAAGAGAATTTATATAGTAAAGCTGCTCTTAAAATAGCTGAATATTGGATATTAGTATTTTATCTGCTACTTTTTAACAAAAAGGCAGAGTAAATAATATTTTCAATGGGGAAGATGTGATGCAAACAATACTGTTTTGGTATACTTATAAGGGAAAATAAATTTGACCCATGAGTTTCCCAAAATTCTGTGTAACAGTGTTGTTCAAATACCAAATGCTGGAATGTTAAAAACTGAATTATCTGATTCATATAACAAAACCCAGTAAAAAAAAAAACTCTTGACCATTTGTTCATATGTATTCCTAAGACACAAATGCATGCGGGTCCCCACAACACTCCTAAGCTCAATATTACACCAATTCTGACTGTATCAGACCTGTGTCAGTGCTGCCTGTTGTAAAATCTTTATCATAAAATATACTGTTAACTGTTGCATTCAGTATAATTTATTACCCCATTGGACGACCTTGGGTTGAGGGAGGCTGCTGTGCTCCACCTTGCAGGCGATGGTCTCTCCAGACTTGGGTGTGAGCTCCAGGTAAGAGTGTATCTGATGGTACCAGTCTCCATCATACAGCTCTTCGGTGGACGTCACATCATTCTTCACCTCCTTCCCATCCCTCAGCCACGTCAGTTTGATTCCCTCCGGGTAGAAGTCATACGCACTGCACATCAGCATGGTGGAGTGTTGCTGATTCACTGGGTTCACAGAATAAACCTCTACAGTTGGTTCAACTGAAATGAAAAAAGGAAGAAAATCCATACAGCGAACAAACATGCAAAGAGGATTTTATAAATTCCAGTTCCTACACCACTGTGATCCTGGACAAAATTAAGTATTTATGAAAACTGGATAGATAAATAGTTTCTATTACTGTACAACAATCATCTTATTTGTATTTGTATATATTTAAACAAAGTAATTCTGATACAGTTTCACAGTTGTGACAAAGTTAACAGAAATGTCTGCTGATGAAACAAGTAAAAATATATGAACGGGTCTGTAGCATAGCATCATGTCCATTTTGTTAGTACGCAGTGCAGAGCTGCTCACCTTTATGCCACAGTATCTCCTTGAAGTAATTCTGAGCGTTGGGCCTGCAGGCGCCATCCAGGTTGGTGTGCGCTTGGTTGTTTGCTCCCTCGTTATTCAGTCTCTCTGCGTTTTTCACTCCGAATTCCGTGTAGCCAAAAAACTTATTCGCAGTGCTGTTGTATCTCCTGTATTCTACTTTGTTGAAAATGTACCTGCTGATAAACTCGAGGTCTGTCAGATCCTCAGAGCTGTAACGACATTCGTTTTGCATGTGGTAGAAGTAGCCATCTGTAGAAAACAAACAAATCCGCTTAGTTTTTGTTAACCAGCTCGCTTGCATGAACCGAGCCCCCCCACCCCCACTGGAATCTGGGACGCCAGGGTGCGGGGGTGCCAACTACGCCTTTCGACAGCGTCCTAGCAGAGCCACATGCACACCCGCTCCCCTGAAGTCCGACACAACGGCAGCCCCATCGGCCGAGGGTTGGACAATTGTTTACACCTGCACATACAAACAAAGCAAGATGGGAAAAGTTGAAGCTCCCCCTCCCAACTTTGCAATATGATGTTATGAGGAGCACAAGGAAATGGTGTTTATTTTACAGTGTATTTTACAGTCCAAATACACTCAGCCTGTGTTCTCCAGCACCACAGCAGGGTTCCAAATACAGGCTGAGTGCCGGTAAAATGTGTAATATAGATATCCCCCAGGGTCCGAATATAATTCATCTTTGAAAATTCGTCGGATACTGAAACTGCGGGCACTGAATATCTGTCATCCCAGGATTTCACCACAGTAAAACAGTTTAAACAGAACTTACATAACAGACACTTAATGTAGCCATTATTTATGTTTATATCGTAAGATGGCGCCGCGGATGGCAGCCTCGGTACTGCGCTCTCTCGCACTTTCTTTGTTTCTGTCTATTTTTTGCGTGTTTTGCCACTCAGACCACGCAACTTCTTCTAGAGATCAACTGCTAAACATTAGGCAGTCGTCTCAAAACAGTTTTTACCCTTTTCTTTTTATAAACCCGGAAAGTTTTCTCGAGATTTTAGTCAGAGGAGCAGCGGCTCTCTGCGGGGCTTGGCGGAGACACAGACGTGGGACGCGAGCCGGTGCGCTGGTGAAACTCCGTCAGCGGGGATTCCGCACTGCGCTCCCCTCCATTCACCTGGCGAACCTCCGCTCCCTTACGAACAAAGTGGACGAACTGCTGCTTCTTAACAGGACAAACAAGGACTTTGCACGTTCCGCTGCCCTTTGCTTCACTGAAACTTGGCTCAGTGAGCGTATCCCCGATGCTGCTTTAAATCTGCCGGGCTTCCATCTCCACCGCGCAGATCGCGTAGCGGAGCTCTCGGGGAAATTAAAGGGCGGCGGAGTTTGCTTCTACATAAACGAACGTTGGTGTACTGATGTCACGGTGTTACAGAAATTTTGCAGCCCAAACTTGGAATCCTTTTTCATTGACTGCAAACCATTTTATTCACCGCGGGAGTTCTCTTCCTTCTTCCTGGTCGGAGTCTACATTCCTCCACAAGTTAATACGAACGACGTGCTGCACACACTGGCCGACCAGATCACCACCCTGGAAAGGAAACGTCCCGATTCCCTTTTTATTGTACTTGGGGACTTTAGCAGAGCTAAATTAAATCACGAACTCCCAAAATACAGACAGCATATTGACTGTCCCACCAGGGATAATACTACATTAGATCATTGTTACACCACTTTAAAAGATGCCTATCGCTCTGTTCCCCGGGCAGCCCTGGGTCACTCTGATCACTGTCTGGTCCATCTTATTCCAGTTTATTGGCAACAATTTAAGCATGCCAAGCCAGTGGTGAAAACTGCAAGGAAGTGGACCAATGCAGCAAAGCAGGAACTGCAGGACTGTTTTGACTGCACCGATTGGACTGTCTTTGAAGCCGCTTCTGATAATCTGGATGAACTGACAGACACCGTGACATCATGCATCAGTTTGTGTGAAGATGTGTGTGTGCCAACCAAGACCTTCTGCACATACAACAATAAACCATGGTTCACATCCAAACTGAAATACCTTCGCCAGGCCAAGGAAGATGCCTACAGGAGTGGCGACGGGGCCCTGTACAAGCAAGCCAGGAACACTCTGACCAGGGAGATTAAAATGGCCAAAAGAAGCTACTCCAAGAGGCTGAGAGAACGGTTCTCAGCCATCGACCCTGCGTCAGTGTGGAGAGGCCTGCGAGACATCACCAGCCACAAACGGCCCCCACCCCCCGCCGAATCAAATAGAGACCTGGCAGAAGAGTTGAACGACTTCTACTGCAGGTTTCAGAGGAACAGATTCACACCCCTCACCCACCCTGCCCCAGAGACAATGATCCGCACCACACCTCCCCCCCCCAGAACTCAGAATACACGTTGATGATGTGAGCCAGCTTTTCAAGAAACAGAAGACCAGGAAGGCTCCGGGGCCAGACGGTGCATCACCCTCCTGCCTCAATGCCTGTGCTGATCAGCTGGCCCCCATCTTCACTCGCATTTTTAACAGATCCCTGGAGCTGTGTGAAGTTCCTTCCTGCTTCAAATGCTCCACCATTATCCCGGTCCCCAAGAAACCCACCATCATAGGGCTGAATGACTACAGACCTATTGTCCTGACGTCTGTGGTCATGAAATCCTTTGAACCCCTGGTTCTGGCCCATCTGAAGGACGTTGCAGGACAACAAATGGACCTCCTGCAGTTTGCCTACCGAGCTAATAGGTCGGTGGACGATGCAGTGAATATGGGGCTGCACTATATCCTGCAACAGCTTGACCACCCAGGAACTTATGCCAGGATCCTGTTTGTGGATTTAAGTTCAGCGTTCAACACCATTGTGCCTGGACTCCTCTCTTCCAAACTCTCCCAGCTCAACGTGTCACCTGCTACCTGTCAGTGGATCACCAGCTTCCTGACGGACAGGAAGCAGCAAGTAAGACTGGGGGAGATCACTTCTGATACTCGGTCCCTGAGTATTGGTGCCCCTCAAGGATGTGTCCTCTCTCCACTGCTCTTCTCTCTCTACACGAATGACTGCACCTCCAGGAACCCAGCTGTTAAGCTCCTGAAGTTTGCAGATGACACCACCGTCATTGGTCTTATCCAGGATGGTGACGAGTCTGCATACCAGCAGGAAGTTGAGCGGCTGGTACTCTGGTGCAGTCAGCATAACCTGGAGCTGAACACGCTCAAAACCGTAGAGATGACAGTGGACTTCAGGAAACATCCCTTTCCACTGCTCCCCCTCACCATATCAGATAGCCCAGTGTCTACTGTGGAGACCTTCAAGTTCCTGGGTACCACCATCTCCCAGGACCTGAAGTGGGAGACCAACATCTCCTCCATCCTCAAAAAGACCCAGCAGAGGATATACTTCCTACAACAACTGAGGAAGTACAGTCTCCCACAGAACCTGCTGATCCAGTTCTACACTGCAGTAATTGAGTCTATCCTGTGCTCCTCCATCACAGTCTGGTATGGAGCAGCCACTAAACAGGACAGAAACAGACTGCAGCGGACTGTACAGACAGCAGAAAAGATCATCGGTGCCCCCCTGCCCTCCATCCAGGACCTGTTTCTCTTAAGAACCAGGAAAAGGGCAGGGAAAATCATCTCGGATCCCTCACACCCTGGACACAGGCTTGTTGACTTGCTGCCCTCTGGCAGACGATATAGAAGCCTGCAGACCAGGACTAGTCGACACAGAAACAGTTTCTTTCCCCTCGCTGTCTCCCTCCTTAACAACTGATAAACTCTAAACACCTCAGTACTGTTACTGCACTTTATATACATTTTCGTATATTTCATGCTGTAATCTTGTACTTTTGTACATAAGACTTAGTGTATAGAAACATGTATAGACAATATATAGACAAAGTGTAACAATATAATCTAATTTATACATGTTGCTGTCTTCATATGTTGTTGTTTTATACTGTTGTGTGTGGAGCCACCATCTACCGGAATCAAATTCCTTGTATGTGCTTGCTCACATACTTGGCCAATAAACACGATTCTGATTATATTGCATAGCAGAGTACAGTACAGGACATTTCACCACTAGCGCCACCACTGGTGTCACTGCATTATTGCAGGAGATGAGATGGTGCGTGGAGGGGGTGTGAAGTAAGAGTTCAGCCTGATGAGATGTAGAGTAAAACAGGGAAGCCGTGTGCCAAAGTGAACCCAGGCATCTTTGTTCGACAGAACAATCAGCAAAATGGGTTTATTGAAAAGACAAATATGAAGGTAAGAAAGTGACAGAACAAATGACAAAGCGAACGGCATTGGAAAGAGCCAATAAGCAAAGCCGATAAGCACGGACATACCAGAATACAGTACAGTTATTACGATGCAAAAACGATTTTTAAATTGATTTTTTATTTGGATTTTAATTTGCATTTTTCTGTTATTAGGGATACAGTTGGGGAAAAATTGTTATAACAAAACATCCACATGGATACCAATATTTTGGTTTTAATTTTCAAAAACCTTTATAGCAAAAATTAAAGCAAATTTCGGATATAGACTATTTGAATATGGGGGGGTGCTTAATGGTTTAGAGTGAATTTTCTCAATAAATGGAGAGATATTTCTTGCTTTATAAGGGCATTTGATGAAAAAAAGCACTTGATTCTTGACAGGTCCTTGTGTCATTATGGAGACTGGTAAGAAGGGCCCAGAAGTACTTCTTATTGCCCCTAATCTGAATACCCGGAGGCTGAAACAGCTCATGCAGATCACTTCATTCAGGGGATGTGAGCTGATGTCCATGATGGACTGTAGTTTCCCCCCATCATCCTGCCCTCTGCCACAGCAGCCTCCACCAAATCAGGGCTCTGACCCCATGACAGAACCCACTTTCTTGATCAGTTTATTGCACATGTGCTTCTCAGTAGAAACGACATTTCCCCCACCACCAAACCACTAAAGACCACACTGGGGCCACAGTCTGGTGGAACCTGGGAAGGATAATGGTGCACGCATTAAAGGACTACAGTCAGCTCTATTCTTTCCAATACAGCACATGTGTGCTGTCAGACAAGTGCTGTTTGTTGTTGTGTTGAACCTCCCGCCACCTGAAGGATTGGACCACCTCCACATCTACACTGTTAATAGTAACCATACGCAGAGGCTCCATAACACAGTGAAGATCAAACATCAGCCCTGTTTTTTGTTGATACCAAGTTGGAGGTGGTTTGACTGAAAAAATAACAAAATCCCCTTTCAGACATTTGTGATCCACCTCATCACATGTCTCTACAGCCCAGTACTACAGAGTCATCAGAGAACTTCTGCAGATGACACCACCTAGACTTATATTCAAATTTAGGGGTGTAGAGGGTGAACAGAAATGGAGACTCTACTATTCCTTGGAGTGAACCTGTGTTGCTCATCAGAGTGTCAGATACACCTCCCCTAAACCTGACCAACTGCAGTCTGCCTATTAGATAGTTCACCATCCGTGAAACAACTGGGGAATCCATTTATATTTTTGTTAGTGCATATGCCCCGCAAGTTGGGTGTGAGATGGATGAGAAAGAAGAATTCTGGAGTGATATGGATGAAGTGGTGAAGAGTGTACCTGAGGAAGCGAGAGTGGTGATTGGAGCGGAAGGAAACCTGGCGGTGGAATGAGGAAGTACAGGAGAGTATACAGAGGAAGAGGCTGGCGAAGAAGAAGTGGGATAGACAGAGAGATGAAGAATGCAGACAGGAGTACAAGGAGATGAGGCGTAGGGCAAAGAGAGAGGTGGCAAAGGCTAAAGAAAAGGCGTATGGTGAATTGTATGAGAGGTTGGACACTAAGGAGGGAGAAAAGGACCTGTACCGAATGGCTAGGCAGAGGGACCGAGCTGGGAAAGATGTGCAGCAGGTTAGGGTGATAAGGACAACAATGGAAACGTACTCACAAGCGAGGAGAGTGTATTGAGCAGATGGAAAGAGTACTTTGAGGGGTTGATGAATGAAGAGAACGAGAGAGAGAGAAGACTGGATGATGTAGGAACTACGAATAGGGGAGTGCAATGGATTAGCAAGGAGGAAGTTAGGACAGCTATGAAGAGGATGAAGAATGGAAAGGATGTTGGTCCAGATGACATACCTGTGGAAGCACGAAAGTGTTTAGGAGAGATGGCAGTGGAGTTTTTAACCAGATGGTTTAATGTAATCTGAGATGGTGAGACAATGCCTGAGGAGTGGAGAAGAAGTGTACTGGTACCAATTTTTAAGAATAAGGGTGATGTGCAGAGCTGTAGTAACTACAGAGGGAAAAAATTGATCAGCCACAGCATGAATTTATGGGAAAGAGTAGTGGAAACTAGGTTAAGAAGGCAGGTGACGATTAGTGAGCAGCAGTATGGCTTCATGCCAAGGAGTACTACAGATGCGATGTTTTCTCTGAGGGTGTTGATGGAGAAGTACCAAGAAGGTAAGAAGGAGTTGCATTGTGTCTTCGTGAACTTAGACAAAGCATATGACAGGGTACCTAGAGAGGAGCTGTGGTATTGTATGAGGAAGTCGGGCGTGCCAGAAAAGTATGTAAGAGTGGTACAGGATATGTACAAGGACAAGTGTGACAGTGGTGAGGTCTACAGTAGGAGTGATGGATACTTTCAAGGTGGGGGTAGGATTACATCAAGGATCAGCTTTGAGTCCTTTCTTATTTGCAATGGTGATGGACAGGTTGACAGATGAGATCAGACAGGAGTCACCGTGGACTATGATGTTTGCAGATGACATTGTGATCTGTAGTGAGAGTAGGGAGCAGGTTGAGGAGACCCTGGAGAGGTGGAGATATGCTCGAGAGCAGAGGAATGAAGGTCAGTAGGACTAAGACAGAATACATGTGCATAAATGAGAGGGAGGACAGAGGAATGGTGAGGATGCAGGGAGTAGGTCTACAAGATGGTAGTGAGACCAGCTATGCTATATGGGTTGGAGACGGTGGCACTGACCAAAAGACAGGAGGCAGAGCTGGAGGTGGCAGAGTTAAAGATGTTAAGATTTGCATTGGGTGTGACGAGGATGGACAGGATTAGGAATGAGTATATTAGAGGGTCAGCACAGTTTCTGGTTTCATGTGCAGTGTTGGCAACAAAGCAACATAACACACACACACACACACACGCACTTTAGAATCATCAATCCATCCTAAACACATAAAGTTGAACAAAAAATAAAATGGGATAACCCACACTTGGTTAAGTGTATGGTACATAACAGCTAAAGCTGTTACTTCAATGCTTAACAATATTTATTATAAGACAACAAGGCATTTCCCTTCATTAATTTCTCTGTAATACTGTATGTTTGTCTAACTGAAGTAAAACATAAACGACTGTGTGGCCACACACGCCTCCAACTCCATCATCAAATTTGCTGACGACACGGTGGTGCTGGGCCTCATCTCCAACAACGATGAGACAGCATACATGGAGGAGGTGGATAACCTGGCATCATGGTGCCAGGAGAACTGCCTCCAACTGAATGTCGGCAAAACGAAAGAGATGGTGGTGGACTTTGGTAGGCGCCAGCAGCGGTCCTACACCCCCCTTAAAATCAACGGGACTGCAGTGGAGAGGGTGAGCAGTTACAAATACCTGGGCGTTCATGTCACTGAGGACTTGACATGGACTGTACACATCCGAGCTCAAGCCAGTAGAACAAAGCAGCGGCTCTACCACCTCCGGCAGCTGAGGAAGCTACAGGTCTCTCCAGCTATCCTTAAGACCTTTTACTCTGGTGCTGTACAAACTGTTCTGACTCAGAACATCATCTCCTGGTTTGGGAATAGCTGTGCTCGGGACATCAAGACACTGCAGAGAGTGATCCGGGCAGCGAAACGCTGCACCAGATCTGATCTACCGTCCCTACATGACATCTATACCAGGAGATGCAGGACCAGAGCGACTAGGATCGTCGGTGACCTGTCTCATCCCAGCAACCATCTATTCATCTTGCTGAAATCAGGAAAACGCTTCAGAAGCATTATGGCCAGAACGGAGAGCCTAAGGAGGAGCTTCTACCCACAGGCCATAAGACTTCTGAACCCGGACATGACATCACTACCCTCACATAATCTCTGACCACTCCGCTCCAACCCCCCCACTGTCACTGCCCTTCCAGGGCACCTTAACTCTTCCGTACCATTTTGCCTATTTATTTATTTATTTACTTATTTATCTATTTACTGCTTGTTTCTGTTTCTATTCTTCTTAGTGTTTAGATACGTGTTTACTTCATTTTCCATTATAGATTGTTCGCACAGTCATCCTGGTTCAGATCGGTGCACATTTCAACACATGGTACACAACCATGTGCTTGACAAATAAACTCTTTTGACTTTGACTTTGACTAAAGGAGTGCAGTTAGACAAACATACAGTATTACAGAGAAATTAATGAAGGGAAATGCCTTGTTGTCTTATAATAAATATTGTTAAGCATTGAAGTAACTGTGTCCATTTAATGGAATTTGACTACATTTCAGATTACAATGGTGTCCGTTCTGGTAGCGGGAATGATGTTATAAATATTTACCATTGAAATGAATGGCAGTTATTCAGATTAATGTGGAATTTACTTTACAAAGAGATTTACAGAAATACATTCCCTTCATAAGGTGTGGGCAGATCAGCATTTATCCAGTCACCTGTGTTTCCACAAACATGAACACTGCAATGAGACATTAGAGAGCCTTAAAAAGTCCCTTCTACTGAACTTTAATAAGAGCTGAAACAATTAAACATCTTATAAACTTGCACAGCTTATTGTATTCATGTTTTTTCCCTTTTAAAAAAATGCATTACATCAGACTGCAGTGCAGTTATGAAGACAGAGGGCTTCATTCTCATCTCAGTCCTTCATGGATCAGTGAGATGCTCACAACCCATTAAAGATTGCTTGATGGTGCACAGTAAAAACGCACAAAATGAAGTTAACTTTCACACAGAACTTGGGTTTATCCATCCAAAAAGATGTAATGGCCGCATCAAACCAAGCTCACACGCTAACACAACCCTAAGGGCCGCGCAGCACCGACGAACGCACAGACGCGCTCAACCCGGTCCGTCGGCATCAGCGCACAGGAACTCCGCATTCAGTCTGGCAAACAGGTTACAATAAACGGTTGCACTTGTGCAGCTAACCTGCTAACTAGGTAACAAAATCTGTTTGCATTTTAACTATAATTTTTGTCTTGAAATAATATATTACTATAACTTTCGGATTATTTACAAGACTCAGTGCTTTGCGCCATACATTACAATGTAACCTCTACATTAATCTATACATTTTATACCAGGACAAAAGTGCATATTAAACAACAATTACTCACCAAATCCGGGCAGAAATGCCAGAAAAATCAGTGCAAAGAAATAAAAGAGCGCCATGGTTGGTTTTCAACTGCGTTTCCCAGCGAGTTCACAACTTTTCTGCTCCAAGTGAGAAGAAGGAAATCGCACGGAGTCTATAAGACAAACGGAATTATGAAACGGACCAATCCCCGCTGACAACAAGATGACGTCATGTGTTGCTGGAGTAGGTTTGTCCTGAACGCAGTGGGTGTGCAAGTCACCTGCACAGGTAAACCCACCCCTCGCTTAACGGGTAACTTCGTTTTGTGAAATCAGCGAACTCCCGTAATTTTTGACATTTCGTTGTATAATAGCAGTTTAAATCAATAGACTCCATTCAAGGTGTATACACCACATCCAACATGATCTGTCAAGATTCCAAAGAGAGTAAAAATAAATCTTTTTGGCATGTTTCTCTCTCCTTCCCTTTACCAATCTTTTGCAGATTATTCCAGAGTTCTTTTAAAAAATCACCAGCCATTTTAAATTACACATAAATTCCTTCCTTCTCAGTTTTCAAACCTTTCATACCTTTGGCATACTGTACATTTATTAACTAGGTGCACTGGACTACAGCAGCGACACAGAACAATCCCAGAACATCTGCTTCATGGTCTCCACCTGTCAGTATGTTACAGGTGTGCAGCTGGGATCTTTCACTAACCCATACCTGTACATTTGCTTAAAATGGTAGTCCCACATGTAATGTAAATCAGTTAACATCCTACACCAAATGATGTAACTGTTTTGACTTAGTTCTTAACCTCAAACCTTGGAGTTCACATAATCACATATCTTAGAGTTTCTCTTTGACCCAGAACTTTCCTAAGATCCCCATGTTAACTCAGTTACAAAGGCTTGTTTCCTGCACCGGAGGAATATCTTAACTTAAAACATTATCTTGGGCCAGGGCCTTAAGAAGCTCCTTCATGCCTCTGTTTCCAGTAGGCTTGATTCCTGCAACTCCTTGTTGGCTGGTTGCCCTGTCTAAATCATCTCTCCCCTCCAGCTTATCCAAAACACTACTGGCTGCAGGAAATATTTCCTAATTCTTCCTTCTCTTCACTGGCTACCTGATCCGTATAGACATGACTTAAAGCTACCAGTTAGTTCTAAGTTATAAGGCACGGAAAGGTGACTTGCTGGTAGTTCTGGAGATCCATTTGAAAGCTGTTGGTGGCACAGCGTTTTGCTATTTGGCCTCTAAACTGTGGAATGCTTTGCTGGTGGCAGTGAGGGACTCCTTTAGCAGCCTTGCTCCGTTCCACAGGTTTTAGTCTTTGAAATTACTCTTGTAACTGAATAATCCAGATGTTAGGTGTTTCAGTGTTAACTTTCAGTGCTACCACTTTATTCAAAAGTTGTGTATTCTCTTTTTCCTCCTCAGGTGTATCTTCATGCACCAGTTACCCATGCTGCCCCCTGGCCTGATAGGACTGTAACAAAACCCTTTTCTTCTGTGGACTGGAGTCTGTTCCTGCAGACTGATATAAAAAATATGAGCAGCCATGTGCTAGGACGCAGATTTCTAAGGCCAATTCTCTTCTCACATTCATCCTTAATTGCTTTGTAAGGAACCTTATGGTTGAAATACAGATCAGTGTCAGTTGTATTGGAAATCCTTTCCCCCTATTGCATGGAATGCTTGTAAAAACTGGGCAGGTTCTCAGCCTTAAGACTTCATTTGTTACTTTGCTTTCAGCAGCTGGAAAGGGAAGAAATCTCAGGGACATTAAAAGCCTGAATCAGATATGAATTCCTCTGGAAAAACTGGCTGATACACTGGGAGGATTTATTTCTGCTTAAAATAGTACTTGTGATTTTCCCAGGCTCCTCTATTACTTTCAAGACTGCACTCAGAAAGCTATCAAAATTGATTATTTTCAGTCAGTTTAAGGTTATACAGCTCCAAATCAGAAAAAGTTGGGACAGTATGGAAAATGCAAATAAATTAAAAAAAACACAGCAATTCTTATATTTATTTTGACTTTTATTTTGTTGCAGACAGTATGAATCCAAGATATTTCATGTTTTGTCTGGTCATCTAACATTTTATTTGTTAATATACATCCATTCCTGCATTTCAGGTCTTCAACACATTTAAAAAAAAGTTGGGACAGTAAAGTATTTACCACTTTGTAATGTTGCTATTCCTTCTCACAACACTTAAAAGACAGTTTGGCACTGAGGCTACGTGATGAAACGTTTCAGGTATTATTTTGTCCCATTCTTCAATTCAATTTAATTTAATTTTTATATAGCTCTCTTCTCACTGCAGTGACACAGAGTGCTGAACAGACATGTAAAGGATACAGACAAGTAAAGGGTAGTACTCAAATACAGTACTCATGTACAGTTGGCCATCTGGCCATGCAGGAGAGGAAAACAAAAAATTCCTTTCTACTAGAGAACAGGAGAAAAATAAACCTCTGGGGGTCCATGTGCCAGTGGAAGCCCACCCCTCTTGGGCATTCTAAACAATGTTAATAGTCAGGAATTGTAGTTTTTGTCATCGTAGCATAATGGGTATGTTATGGCTCCAGTTCACAGTTAGGCACGGCCACCCGCATCCACAGCGTCTGATTCAATGTGATCAGGTTGTTCATCTTTCTGCCTGTCTCCTGCATACATTCCATTCCTATTTCATGTCCACCCCAGTCTTTTCAGTCTTCTGAAGTGTCAGCCACGGTGAGGTGCTCTGGAGCACAAACAGCTCAGAAAACAGAAGGGGCATTAGGCAAGGTACATACTTAGGGGTCTTGACAAAAGGCACCAGTTATTATGCATGACATACTAATTCAAAGAAGTAAGTTTTTAACCTAGATTTAAAGAGAGGTAGGGAGGTGATAGAACACATTGCGTTTGGCAGGCTATTCCAGAGTTTTGGGGCCATGTCACAAAATGCATGTCTGCCTATTGTTACTTTGTTGATCCTAGGGATCTCAACGTAACCTGCTTCCAATGATCGAAGTCTTCAACCCAGAATGTAATCCTCAGTTATTTCAAGGACGTAAAGTACTGTGCAAAAGTTTCAGGCATGTGTAAAAAAATGCTTTAAAGTAAGAATGCTTTCACAAATATAAATTCAAATTTTTTATTTTTATCAATTTACAAAATGCAAAGTGAGTTAACAAAAGAAAAATCTAAATCAAATCAATACTTGGTGTGACTACTGGCCCACTCAGTTGGTAAAGCATGTGACTCATAATTTCAGGGTTGTGGGTTTGAGCCCCACATTGGGTGTCGCTGCAAATCCAACCACAAGGGGGTTCACCTCTGTGCTGGTCCCAAGCCCAAACAAAATGGAGGGTTGCATCAGGAAGGGTATCTGGTGTAAAAATCTGCCAAACCAAATATGTGGACAAGCCGATCTGCTGTGGGGACCCTAACGGGAGCAGCCAACAGTTGGTTTTACTTGGTGTGACTACCCTTTGCTTTCAAAGCAGCATCAATTCTTATAGGTACACTTGCACAAAGTCAGGGATTTTGTAGGATTATAGTCAGGTGTATGATTAACCAAGTATACAAAACAGGTGCTAAGGTTGAAACACAGTCATTAACTGAAACAGAAACAGCTGTGTAGGAGGCTTAAAATTGGGTGAGGAACAGCCAAACTCTGCTACCAAGGTGAGGTTGTGGAAGACAGTTTCATGTCACAGGTCATACACCATGGCAAGACTGAGAACAGCAACAAGACACAGAGTAGATATACTGTACTACATCAGCAAGGTCTCAAAACTAGACTGGGGTTTCAAGATGTGCTGTTCAAGCTCTTTAGCTCTTTTGAAGAAGCACAAAGAAACGGGCAACATTGAGGACCGTAGATGCAGCGATCAGCCAAGGAAACTTAGTGCAGCAGATGAAAGACACATCATGCTTATTTCCCTTCGAAATCGTAAAAAGATGTCCAGCAGAGCTGGCAGAAACCGGTGGGACCCC
Organism: Heterotis niloticus; assembly: GCA_018136845.1. Taxonomy (NCBI): domain Eukaryota; kingdom Metazoa; phylum Chordata; class Actinopteri; order Osteoglossiformes; family Osteoglossidae; genus Heterotis; species Heterotis niloticus. Next base: position 2,753,817 of record CM030903.1, read on the forward strand.
GGTACGCCCATCTACTGTCCGGAGAAGTCTGGCCAGAAGAGGTCTTTGTGGAAGAATTGCGGCCAAAAAGCCATACCTCGGACATGGAAACAAGGCCAAGCGACTCAACTATGCATGAAAACACAAGAATTGGGATGCAGAAAAATGGCAGCAGGTGCTCTGGACTGATGAGTCAAAATTTGAAATATTTGGCTGTAGCAGAAGGCAGTTTGTTTGCCAAAGGGCTGGAGAGTGGCACAATAATGAGTGTCTGCAGGCAACAGTAAAGCATGGTGGCGATTCCTTGCAAGTTTGGGGCTGCATTTCTCCAAATGGAGTTGGGGATTTGGTCAGGATTAATGGTGTCCTCGATGTTCAGAAATACAAGCAGGTACTTATCCATCATGCAATACCATCAGGGAGGCATCTGATTGACCCCAAATTTATTCTGCAGCAGAAACATACAGCCAATGTCATTAAGAACTATCTTAATGACAGCGTACAGAAGAACAAGGAATCCTGGAAGTGATGGTATGGCCCACACAGAGCCCTGATCTCAACATCATCAAGTGTGTCTGGGATTACACGAAGAGACAGAAGGATTTGAGGCAGCCTACCTCCACAGAAGATCTGTGGTTGGTTCTCCAAGATGTTTGGAACAACCTACCTGCCGAGGTTGTTCAAAAACTGTGTGCAAGTGTACCTAAAAGAACTGATGCTGTTTTGAAGGCAAAGGGTGGTCACACCAAATATTCATTTGATTTAGATTTTTCTTCTGTTCATTCACTTTGCATTGTTAATTGATAAAAATAAACTATTAACACTTCCATTTGTGAAAGCATTCTTAGTTTACAGCATTTTTTCACACCTGCCTAAAACTTTTGCACAGTACTGTATGCTGGTCCAGTGCCCCCCACTGCCTTGTATATTAATTATAAGATTTTATAGTCACTTCTATATTTAACTGGTAGACATGGTGCAGAGATTGAAGCACCAGTGAAATGTGGTCGTATTTCCCGTTTCTTGTAACTATCCTTGTTGCACCATTCAGTAGTATCTGGAGCCTGGAGATAATTTGGGATGAACAGCCAGATAGCAGGGAGTTACAGTAGTCAATCTTGCTCAGGATAAAATTGTGGACCAGTTTTTTGGTGTCCTTTCTGTCCAAGCAGTGCATTAGTTTAGCTATATTTCTTAAATGTAGCCAACATGACCTTGTTAAAGCTGCTGTCTGAGACACAAATGACATGTTTTTGTCCAGGAACATTCCCAAATCTCTCACAGAGTCTGAGATATTAAAATTCAGGCCATGAGTTTGAAGGAGAGATACAATTTCACTGCGGGCTGTATTGCTAGCATCTATCAGAAGGACCTCAGTTTTGTTGGTATTTAGGGATACGAAGAAAACGTGCAAACACGTCTTAAGGTGTGCAACAGTACGGGGTCGTTGTTGTCGCATTTTTTGTTTCAAAATTCTCCACACATTCTTTATTGAGGACAGGTTAGGACTGCAGACAGGTCAGTTCAGTACCCATACCCTCTTCTTCCGCAGCAATGCCTTTATAATGTGTGCAGAATGTGGTTTTTATTTGTCTTGTTAAAAAATGGACATCCCTCAAAAAGATGTCTTGAAGGCAGCATATGTTGCTCTAAAATCTCAGTGTACTTTTCTGCAGTAATGTTGCCATCACAGAAGTGTAAATTACCTTTGCTAAGGGCACTGACACAACCCCATACCATGACAGACCTTGGCTTTTGGACTTGCTGCTGATAACAGTCTGGATGGTCCTTCTCATCTTTGGTCCGGAGCACACGGCATCCATTTCTTCCAAAAAAAATCTGGAATACTGATTTGTCTGACAACAATAGAGATTTCCACTGTTTATCCCAGAAGTCTCCAAGCCCAGAGAAGTCGACGCCGTTTCTGGACATGGATAGCATGGGTAACAAGCTTCTTTTGTGCACAGTAAAGTTTTAAGTGGCATTTGTGAATGTAACTCCGTATTGTAGTGCTTGACAAAGGTTTGCCAAAGTAATCCCTTGCCCGTATGGTTATATTGGCTATCAATGAATGACGGTTCTTGATGCAGTGCCATCTGAGGGATCGGAGATCACAGGTGTTTGGCTTGGGTTTGTGCCCTTGCCCTTTACGCACTGAAATTCCTCCAGATTAGTTGAATCATTTAATGATATTTTGCACTGTAGTGGGAAAAATATGCAAATCCCTCCCAATCTTTCTTTGAAGAGAGTTGTTTTTAAGCATTTAAATCATTTTCTCATGCATTTTTTGACAAACTGGAGATCCTCTGCCCATCACCTCAAAGACTCAGCCTTTCGTGGATGCTGCTTTTGTACCAAATCACGATTACAATAACCTGTTTGAAATCACATTATTATTTAATTTTTTTACCCCATTACAAGCTCTAAATTGCCCTCATCTCAACTTTTTTGGAATGTGTTGTGGGCCTGAAATGCAGGAATGGGTGTATATTAACAAATGAAATGTTAGTTGACCAGACAAAACATGAAATATCTTGGGTTCATACTGTCTGCAATGAAATAAAAGTCAAAGTAAATGTAAGAATAACTGCATTTTTTTAATTTGCATTTTCTATATTGCCCCAACTTTTTCTGATTTGGGGTTTTATTATTTTGGTCAGCTCAGTAATCCAATGTAAAAACTTTATTTTAGCCACCTGTATCTGCAATCGCGTTCTTTTGGTTATTACCCTTCAAACAGTAGGCATGAAGGATGTGGACCTTGACCTACTGTAGATGCCATTTTGTGAATTCACCACCTGCAGGGTGAAGGATGGGTTAGTCAAGTCAAGTCAGGAGTTTATTGTCATTGTGTCCATCTACAAAGTGCATGGCGAAACGAGACAGCGTTGCTCCAGGACCAAGGTGCAACACAACAACACAAGTACTGCAGGAAAAATAAAGTGTGAATTTACCAAATAAATATAATAAATAACTGTAATAAATAGTATACAGTGCTGTGAAAAAGTATTTGCCCCCTTTCTGATTTCTTATGTTGTTGCATGTTTGTCACACTTAAATGTTTCAGATCATCAGGCAAATTTAAATATTAGACAAAGATAACCCAAGTAAACATAAAATGCAGTTTTTAAGTGATGATGTTATTTATTAAGGAAAAAAAACTATCCAAACCTACATGGCCCTATGTGACAAAGTAATTGCCCCCCTTGTTAAATCATGAAGTAACTGTGGTTAACCGCATTTTTTGGAAAGCCACACCCAGGCCTGACTACTGCCAGACCTGTTGAATCAAGAGATCACTTAAATAGAACCTGTCAGACAAAGTGAAGTGGGCCAAAAGATCCCAAAAAGGAAGACGTCATGCCGTGATCTTAAGAAATTCGGGAACAGATGAGAAACAAAGTAATTGACATCTATCAGTCTGGAAAAAGTTACAAAGCCATTTCTAAAGCATTGGGACTCCAGCGAACCACGGTGAGAGCCATTGTCCACAAATGGCGAAAACATGGAACAGTGGTGAACCTTCCCAGGAGTGATCGGCCTACAAAAATTACCCGAAGAGCGCAGCGACGACTCATCCAAGAGGTCACAAAAGAACCCAGAAGAACATCTAAAGAACTGCAGGCCTCACTTGCTTCGGTTAAGGTCAGTGTTCATGACTCAACCATAAGAAAGAGACTGGGCAAAAATGGCATGCATGGCAGAGTTCCAAGGCGAAAACCACTGCTGACCAAAAAGAACATAAAGACTCGTCTCACTTTTGCCAAAAAACATCCTGATGATCCCCCAAGACTTTTGGGAACATATTCTGTGGACTGACGAAACAAAAGGTGAAGTTTTTGGAAGGTGTGCGTCCCGTTACATCTGGCGTAAAAGTCACACAGCATTTCAGAAAAAGAACATCATACCAACAGTCAAACATGGTGGTGGTAGTGTGATGGTCTGGGGCTGCTTTGCTGCTTCAAGACCTGGACAACTTGCTGTGATTGATGGAACCATGAATTCTGCTCTCTACCAAAAAATCCTGAAGGAGAATGTCCGGCCATCAGTTCGTGACCTCAAGCTGAAGCGCACTTGAGTTCTGCAGCAGGACAATGATCCAAAACACAGCAGCGAGTCCACCTCTGAATGGCTTAAAAAAACAAAATGAAGGTTTTGGAGTGGCCTAGTCAAAGTCCGGACTTGAATCCAACTGAGATGCTGTGGCATGACCTTAAAAAGGTGGTTCATGCTCAGAAACCTTCCAATGTGGCTGAATTAAAACAATTCTGCAACGAAGAGTGGGCCACAATTCCTCCACAGCGATGTGAAAGATTCATTGCAAACGCTTGATCGCAGTTGTTGCTGCTAAGGGTGGCACAACCAGTTATTAGGTTTAGGGGGCAATTACTTTGTCACATAGGGCCATGTAGGTTTGGATAGTTTTTTTTTCCTTAATAAATAACATCATCACTTAAAAACTGCATTTTATGTTTACTTGGGTTATCTTTGTCATCCTTTGCGGATGCAGCTTGTGGTATAGATGTTCATGACAGAGGGGATTGGAGCTCTGATGATTTTTTCAGCTGTCCTCACTATGCGCTGTAGGGTTAGGGTATAAAGCCAAGGGCATGAGGCAAGCATCAGGAATGTACTTCAAAATATTGTACATTGTTTGGTTTTTAAAGGAAAATTACATTTTCTCCATTGATAGCCATTCTATAATAAGATTCAACTATTGTGCAGCACAAAGTACCCATCTGGTTTTCAATTCAGCTTCCCCACAATTACACTCTTACCCTAGAACTCACCCCCCCACCTTTCCTCTGTTTAGCAGTGTTTCTTTTGTCTAATAGTAAGGCCCCACACTTTGAACAATAAGAACCTGGCAATGACCCATTTGTCTGTTCTGTTCCTGACCCAGAGTGTCCCACAACCCAGCTCAACTTCTGTCCCTAAGGATTTCCATGTTGTGCCAGATGCCCTGAAGTGTTGGTCACCCTGACCACAGCAAGCAGAACTCAGCATCTCACAATAAGGGGCACAGATTTTTTAAGAACATTGAAAATTTGAGCAATTAAGAATATGAGTCTTGTGTAAGTGACTCCCTACACAAAGAAAACTCGAAGCAGGCTTTCTCACTTTTATTTTTCTTTCTCTTATATACACCAAAATAGAATTGACAATTTCAAGTAAATCAGTAACAAGTCAGATATGTAGATGTTGATTTTAAATGTGCACATTTTTACCTGATACCTGAAAAAAATAGAAAATCACATCAGAAGTCCAGTTTGCAATACATATTTACTACACACAGAATATTTCTATACTATTCCTAATTTTCTTGGTCTTTTTTTGCATACGGGCTTGATTCAGCCTGCACTTCAGATCATAATTTTCAAAATTTCGTTGTGTCAGTCATCTCTGAGGCTTCTTCAGTTATCATTAGTAGGCAGTTAATCTGTTTGGTGCATTAAAATGTATTTTAAACACATATTTAGCATAGAAGTATTTCACCTCCTTCTATAGAGGACAAGGAGTGCCATGGGGAACTGAACAGGCATAGTTAAGAAACAGAGCATGGAAACTTCGTTATTACAGTATAAGAAAATACTTTTTCAAAATGTATTTTTATTAAGTGCATATTTGTGAAGTTAATGCAATTACTGGGATGTCCTTAAAAGTACTGTAAAAGTACTGTTTTGAGCATATTTAAGTTCACACATGAGATTATTCAAACATTCTTCAGACAATTTTTTGGGTTTCATTTGTTTTCATATTACCTATAAGTCACGATATCTTTAATATATGAAGATGAAAATAAAAATGAGTTTTAACACAAAGAAATAAAGTTACAACCACCCCATTCTAGTTGTTGTTCCAGTTCTGGTGATCTTCACGTAAACTGGAAAAAAAACAAAAAATACATTAAAACTGTTCAGAATTTAAAACCTATGTACCGTTTTCTTTAATGTTGCTTCATTCTAAAAAAAGGCAATAAAATGAACTGGTGTACCACCCATGCTTTATCTGATGTTTTCTAGACTCTAACCCGTGAATAACTCAATATAACTGATTAAGCTTTTGTTAATGTCTTGGCTGATTGTTGATGCAGGTAAAGAAAAAAGCTCAATTTTTGCACATGAATACGTGTTTGTTTATGGTTTAAATGCTGTCTTTATGTTCCCCCGAATGAGCTGAAATCTGGTCCATCTCCTGAACTCAGAACATGCAGCATCCCACAGTTGACCTGCATAAAAGTTATACTGCACCACCACCTTTTCCGTTCACAGGGCTGCATACCTTTTTAGTTGCAGTTGTTCCCCTTTATGAGGAAGAAGGTTCCAACTCCCACACCCAGCAAACCAAGAGTCAGCCCTACTCCACAATAAACTGTTTTTCCAATGTCTGATGCTCCCAGAAATTCTGGCTCTGCAAGGACAAACACAAAAAGGGAATAAGAGCATTTTTCATTATTTCTATATCACATGAAAAAAATTAAATGAAGTGCTCAACAATGGAAATACACACAGACTTTAAACCATACTTTATAATAAACAAGCTGAGTTAGGCTAGAAAGATGAAAAGGTAAAAAATAATAACGCATTATATATCACCACACTTTCATACCCTTAAACTGCATGTAGTGTATTGGGTACATGTCTGCACCAAGAAAGTTAAACATGTCAAAAACTACATGAATGCCCCAGAGAGTGACAAGTATGCCTGCTGTACTGATGTCCAAAATGTATTTCACTAAATATTATCCTTAATAGCTGCATTTTGTATGTAAGAATTGTTAGTACTATACTAAGCTCCTGAGAGAGAACTGTTGAGTTTGTCTACATCCTGAAAAATTAGTTGGGAGCTGCTTGAAGACATTGTAGGCACACATCACTTGTGTGTGTGTGTGTGTGTGTGTGTGTGTGTGTGTGTGTGTGTGTGTGTGTGTGTTGGCCTATGCAAAAACCTAAGTAGAGATGATAAAAATCCATGTATCAGATTTGAGGCATGTGGTTTGAAAAACAAAGCAATGCATAAAAAAACAAACAAATGGATGCAGAACTTTGCATGCACAGATTAAAGAATTAACTGTGACAGAGGAGGTTGACACTGGAAAAATCTAAACACGATGATGGTGATTTCTAAATCATTTTTAAATGTATCCAAAAATTCTGTATGATACTGATTTTCATTCAGAAACATTAAACCTCAAATTTTCAGAGACTACAAACCACAGCAGTGAAATTCATAGCATGTAAATAAACAGTAAATAACAATTATATTTTGTACACGGCTGCATAAACACCCCAGTCACAATCCTGTACTGACATCTACTTGCATGATGGTCAAAGAACTATCACCATAGGATCTACAAGATGTAACCAACCTTCACACCCCAGCTCCTCTACCTCTGGCCATTTGTTTGCCAGATGCATGATCCAAAACTGAAAGTACACCAGTTGTCAGTCTTGGTCCTACTGTGGTGGGGCAAACACCTCTCTGTCTCTCAGAACTGCTGAAACGCTGTCATTATTCAATAAGGGTCTCATAACTCATCAATTCAAGTCACATTTTCTCCTCATTTGTTAACAGCTTTAGTAACGAAATTGTTCCATCACGATTTGCTATTACTGTCTATAAAACTGCTATTTGCGTGTCACTTTTGAAGGAAAGTACTAGAGGGATGTAGACCAAGTTAATGGTGGGACCAACAGTCAAGTTGTTCTTTGATCATCATGTGTCTCTAATGTTCTTTGCTTGTTGTTGATACATTTTTGTTTACTCTAATTTGTACTTTTTTTAGTGAAAAGTGCTTGCTAAATGCATAAATGTTATTCTTAACATGTCTAGTCAGATTTTTTTCTTATAACTGTCAGAATAAATTATCTGCACCTGAATCCTTTTAAGTAAATGAATCAAATTTACTATATTGTGATGATGATGAAAAGTTGATTATGCAATTTTTTTTACATTCAGTAAAAACCTGGAATTAAAATGGTTGTATTGGTGTGCAAAACCAAACGTGTTAAAGGGTTTATGATTGTTGACAAAGCTCTGCAAAGGAACCCACATTTAGTTTTTTGATGGCAGGAACAGCATCATTCAAAGCAAGAAGGTTACAAGATGAAAAAAGTGAGAGGAACTGAAGAAAGCAATGCAGTGAACTCACAAGGTGACCAGGTAGCCATACACATACAATGGGAAATTTACAGTGAACAGTTAACCTGAAACAGATGTTTGTGGGAGAAAACCCATCTGGGAAGAACATGCAAACTCCACACAGACTGAGCCACATTCACACTCAAGCCAGCTCAGGTGATGTGAGGCAAGAGCTAGTTGTTGAGCCACTGTGCTGCCCCTTAAGTATGAAATATTATGATTTGTAAGAACACATGAAGGGTCCTCTCCAGGGACATCTCCATAAACTGATCTATAGCATATGATGGAAATCTGCTTTCCAAATCTGCACTAGACATGAGGTGTGACAAGATCCAAGGAGCACAGATTAGCTATCATGTTCTCCTGTTGATGTGTGACTGTGGGTTTAAGTGTGACAACTGTACTGTACAGATTGAATACGTGCGATGAGGAACTAATAGGGATTACAGATCCTGATGAACTTCAGTGAAATGACAAACAGGAGACCTAAGGGTGATAACAACATCAAGACACATGGGTGATAGAAGACTCAGGAAACAAGTTGGCAAATGATACCATACGAGAAACAGAGCTAACACCAGAAGCAGATGCAAAGTAACAAGTAGCAGAACAATCTTGAGTAGGCTGGCAAGGAAAGATCATGAGCGCCATTTAAGAATCTTCTTGGTAAAGGTTCGGGTAATGAGCAAAGTGAAGAGAGATGCATGTGCACAGTCCTGCTGGGGTCTTTATTGTAGGGACTTTCGCTAGTCGACTGGGAACGCATCTAGAGGGGCTGCGACATTAGTCCAAGTGAGACCATTTGGGTGCAGCTAGGCACCTACAGATCTTCTGAAGGAACCAGCTTTAAATCCAGAAAATTTAACTATTCAACTATTGAATAGTAGTAACAAAAACCAGTAACTCCTAAACTATGTAAACTAGTCATTCATATTTATTCAGGACTCAACTGCCTCAAAAGCCTAATGAAAAATGTTAATATTATTAAAACACACAGAAAATTCTTATTTTTTCCAAAAGAGAAAAAATAGGGAGGACATAAGTCTGATGGAATGTTTCCATAGATGTTTTGTTTTCCATAGAAGTTAACCATAAAACATGTCAGTTAATCTCACCCCAGATCTTGGTTTCGGGTGCATTCAGCCCATTGTGCTCCACAGTGCAGGAGTAGATATCCCCTTCCTGGGGGGTGAAGGGAAGAGTGGAGTACTGTGTGAAGGTGAAGTCCTTGTTGGGATAGTAGCGGCTCAGCGTCACTCCCTCTGTCACCTCCACATTGTTCTTGGTCCACTTCACTTTCACAGGTGGTGGAAAAAAGTTTTTCGCAGAGCAGATGAGGATGTTTTCTTTTCCAGCAACAACCTTGTTTCTAGAATAAACTGTGGCTTCAGGAACATCTGCAGTTGTTAAAACAGTCAATTAAAGATGTATAAATACATATATTTTTACTTATAGAAAGTCTGACAGAATGTACAAGTGTGTATCCTTGTCCTTGTTCTTCTCACGTGTACTCTATTTGCACATGGCCACCTTCTTAGGTTTAAAAGTTAAATAATCATTATTTGTGAAGAACAGTATAAACTGCTATCAACACAAATCCAACATATAAGAGACATGACAATGTCCTGGGAACAAAGGTGTTTGAAACAGGCCAAAATAAATCTGTAAACATTAATTGGGAAGCATTTTTAACAATTTTCTGCACTACTTGAAACATCCCAGTGAGGCTGATACTAAATGTGCTCCAAATAAAAACAAATACAGGATAAGGGGTGATAACTGTGTGCTAACCCTGTCAAATACTTGTGTTTCACAGTTACAGTGAAGACCATGAAGAAAAGTACTTCCAGCACACAAATAACATATCTAATACCAAAATCTCTAGAAGACCTTAGCAAGTAAGTTCAGTGGCTGTGTAAGACTTGCATTAGCAAAACAGATTTGTTAGACAGTAATTTGCCAAGGGAAAAGGTTTATGGAAAATGAGGCAAAACTACACATGTATGAAACTGATGTGAAGCAAAAGGGAACAAAAACCCAGAACAACTGAGGACCAGAAGACAACATCACTAAAAGCAAGAGGAGGAGGTTGAGTCATGACATTGGCTGAAGTTAAAAGTTGGAAAATATAAAAGAAATGGTAGAGTCTGACAAGCAGGGCATAGACTTCCTTTAGTTTTGTCAAGCAGCTTAATATTGATTCAGTTTTGCAGTTCATATTTCACTTTAAAGTTTAATTTACATTAAATGTTCAAGGATCAAGTAGACTTAAATCAGGGCGATGAAACATACAATATTTTTAGTTATCATTTTGAAATTATATACTAATATAAATGATGTTAAGAAACTAACTAGTAATGTAATAATTTGTTTTATCTTTTCAGTTTCAAATATAGAAAAGCATCAGTTTGTAGTTTTTGTCCCTGTACTTGAACGACACTGTACATGTTTAACAATGATATAAATTTTCTCTGTATGTTCATTTTAAAGTTATTTTTGTGCTATAAAAGTACAGCCGTGTGGGTGCAGGTTGGGATTATTTGTGTAACAGATAAGAAGGTGGTTTCACCGATCGCTTCAGGTGGGTTTCCTTCAGCTTCAGCATTCAAATCCAGGTTGTTCAGGCAAATCTGATGGTTCGCCAGTGCCTGCTGAGCCCAGCCTGGGGCTGTCCATTTCCCAGCGAACTCAGGCACTGTGATCTCCACTTCCTTCTTATCAAAATCAACATAAAGCATCTCATCTCCATCCAGCTCTAACGCATCCTCTCCGTCAATGTCACCGGTCTTGCAGGCAGCAACAGCTATGTCGATATGCGCTGTGAGAAAATCGAAGCAAAATAAATTGGTTATTTATCGGCTACATTCGCTTCATTTATATCTTAACGTTTAAAGCCACCTTGTTTCGCTAATATATCATTAACAATGGCTCACATATATTTCCAGTTATTTCGTTAACGCGTTTTTAATCTTTAAATATAATTAACATAAATAAATGCTCTTAGCGAAGAAAAATATTAAGCTTTATTACACAGAGTTGCGTATATTAATCTACAGTTATAAACACTAAAGAACGTTGCTTACCCTGCACGAAGGAAGAGACACAGAAAACCCCCAGCAACAGCGGGACGACGACTACAGAGAACCTCATTCTTTACCACGAATCACAGTAACTTTTACCTCGATCTACAGTAAATTTCACTCCAGTCCACGGTAAACCTCAGCGCTCTGTGTCTCTGCTGAGGACCAACAGCAGTGGAGCGCGGCGCTCTGAGGGAAAAGCGTCTGGCGCCAGCAAAATAACCAATCAGGAAAAAGCAGCCGTAGCAAACTGACCAACCAGAAAAAAATATCTCCAACAAACAGGAATCAGGAAAGAGCGACTCTGTTTGTCATCAGTTGCTATGCAACATTGGAGTTTCTTAAATACTATCTGCATTGCTAAACAGATTTTGGAAATAAATTTTGGTTTCTTTTCTCATTGAATAATAAACAAAATATATGAAAGTCTGATCTGGGCAGAATGAAAATATTTGAAATGGTGAAAAAATTATTTTAATAATTCAAATTACCCTGTACTTCCATATAAAACTTCAGTTTTGTTACATTAATGTCATGAAATCTATATATTTTGTTTTAACAGTATCTATTTGAAGTATGATATACTTGATAGGTTAGTTATCTGTGTCTAAAACTCAGAAATACAAAAGGTACATGAACTGCAAGCTGAAATAGAACATGTAAACATGATATACTGATAGTCGTGGGCAACTGGAATGCAAAAGTTGGAGACAAAGAAGAACGTTGGACAATTGGAAAATATGGACTTGGCAATGGGAATGAAGCAGGAGAACATTTGATCGAATTCTGCAACACAAACAATCTGTTTCAAACACTTTCTTCCAGGAACACAAGAGGAGAATGTACATGTGGACCTTGCCGAGTGGTTTATACAGGAATCAGATTGATTATATGTGCCTAAGTAAAACATGGAAAAGTTCAATAATATCAACAAAGACAAAACCAGGCACCGACTGTTGCACAGATCATCGGCTACTGGTATGGAAACTCAAGCTAAAGTTAGGGAAGAACAAGCCAATCAGGTAAGCAGATATTCATATCCATACCATCAGGATTTAGGGATTGACTGTAAAATCATTTTGCTGCATTGGACACAAATGACAAAGGGAAGAACTATGGAAGGACATTAAGACAGTTGTGCTCAAAGAAAATGAAAGATCTACAAAAGTCCACAAAAACAAAAGACTTCAAAGCCAAAGACAAAAGAAAAAGAGAAGAATTTATTGAACTCAACCAGAACTTTCAATGCACCACCAGAAAGTACAAAGGAAAGTACTACAATGAAACAGAATTAGAAAACATCAAGGATAAGACCAGATCAGCCTTCATAGAACTGCATGAGTTAGAGGAGCTTCAAACCTCCAATGTTCAAAGATGACAAGGACACATGCTAAATGTCACTGAGGAAATAAAGAAAAGATGGAAGGAATACAGTGTTTCACTGTACCAGGAAGATGAAGCAGATCAACAGTTGTTTTCACCCATGCCTTTACAAACCAGAACCTCCATTACTAAGAGAAGTTGAAGTTTTATCAAAAGCCTTATCAAAGAACAAAGCCCCTCGCATTGATGGCATTCCCATCAAATTACTGCAGCAGTCAAACAGAGCTGTTTCAGTATTAACAAAGCTCTGGCAAGAAATCTGGAAGACAGCACAGTGTCCTGGGGGGCATGCTGTCCACACAGTAGGAGACGCATAAATGAAGACCAATGAAGAACTGGAATACAGAACAACACTGCTGAGAACTGTCATAGAGAAGGAGTTGACTATACACCTTTGAGATGAGTGACTTTTGTAAGGGGTCAAAGCTAAATAGTTCCTCCCACCATTGATTCTGAGGCAAGGAAGAAAAGATAGGGAACAAGGATTTAATACAATGTCTTATTTGAAAATATTGGTAGAGATGAGAAGGAGGGAGATGAAATTTTCTTGATAGCTGTGCAAAACTATGAAAAATACCATACTTTCTGTAAGCACAGATCAAAATGAATGGTTCCTCAATATGGGAGCTAATAGTGATGCTGACATAAGTGTAAAGTGCTTCCTGAATTGAAATTTTGAGAGTAGAATTTACAAAATGATTATTTGTATAGCCAGAGGGGTTGGTTGAAACAGAAAAAGTAAGAGACATCGAAGATGATGACACAAATGACTGTGTCTCTAATGTACTGTACACCAGGGTGGGACCAGCAAATTAAACCAATATATCATTTTTTTCAGTATTTGTCACCCATTAGTACAGTTAAAAATTTGGCAGAGACAATCCACCACTGAAATTGCATCTCTGTAGTAATGATTTACAAATTCTGGATTTCTTTCCATTCCATAGAAAACACAAGATTTATCGATCAATCTCCTTGAATAATTATTTTGGTAGAAAAATGAGGAGACCCTGAAAGAGAAACAGAAATTTTGGCAAAATGTTCATTTTAATGGCATTAATCCTTCTAGTCCATGGGGTGTCCAAACTTTTTGCAAAGAGGGCCAGATTTGGTGAGGTGAAAATGTGTGGGGGCCGACCATTCAGCCTGAAATTCTTTGAACCATTAACATTAAATGCAAATGAACTATTTTATGAAATTTTTATTGCAAATGGCATACTTTTCATTTCTTCACACAGAACACAAATAAATCTAAACAAGTTTTTACCAAAATCACTCTGCCTTTCATATTTCAAGACCACATAAAATGAAGAAAAAGTCTGTCTGGAAAAAAAACTTTCGGGAAGATTAAACATATCTAGGTTCATTTTAAACATTACATATTATTCACTATCAAATGCTCACTGCAAACTTGTAAATTCAAAACATGTGAACAGGAAAATAACACTAACAGTTATCTTATTCAGAAGTACAAAACACTGAGGGCCATATGAGTCCGTGTATCAATCGTTCTTTCAAAACTGTGGTTTTGATCATCACAAAAAAATCAGTTCACTGAGATTTTAGAATTTAAAGCCAGGTCTGGTTCAAAAACAGTGATGTCACGCAGGTGAGAGTCACTTAGTCTCGTCCTCACGCGGTTCTTGTTAATGTTCATAACCGAGAATGTGGAGCCAAACAAGCTCAGCATTTTCTTAGCAAATGTTCGAATCTCTTGGAAGCTGCCTTTATCCAGCTGGCGGTAAAAGTTGACAAGAGGGAGCTGTTGGTGCCTGGTGACTGCGACACTCGGCGACACTCGGCGTCACACTGCAGCTCAATGAGCTCCACAGGTCTACTGCCATCTTGTGGTGAAATATAGAATAGCTTTTTTGTACGCGTGTCTTTTATGCTGTGGTCAACGGTGCTGGCGGGCCGCATATCATTGATTTTATCACAGAGGCTGCGGGCCATTGGAAATTTGAACACGGGCCGGACTTTGGACATGCTAGTCCTGATCTAGTCAATGACAGTGGTAAGCTTCTACATTAACAAAAATCTGATTTAACTTTAGACATTAAAGGGGAGAAACTGGCAGAGAAAAGAGACATTAATGCTCTGGTTACATTGACCCCCCAAGTACTTAAAGCCAGAAGGGCACAATTTAAAAAGAATGTCGGATTGATTAAGTTTCAGTGCAGAAACGTTAATAGGAAAGCATTCACTCTTGGCAGTATTCACTTTTTAACCAGAGAACAAGCCAAACATATGAAAAAAAATAAAATTGCCAGTATAGAATGGCTTGGGTCTGCGTCATACAACAATAAGTCATCAGCACAGAGCAATAGCTTAAATTCCATGCCCAGTTGTGATAAATTCAGGGTTTTAACCTTTCCCGAAGGGCACTACAGATGAGGCTGGGATGTGAACTTGGGCCTTTCAAGTGCAAAGCAGGAGCTCTGACCACTACCTGTTGTTTCAGACCAAAAACATAGACAAAGGACATTGTTTCCATAACCAAGATGAGGAACAGCCAGATTTTAAAAAATCCCCTGGAACTGTTTCAAACCCTCTTGTGACAAAAGTGTCGGCAGGCAGGAAGAGAGACGGGGAACAGAAAGTGAAAGAAGTAGAGAGAAGAATCCTGACATGGATGGCTGAGGCTGAGCAGCCTGGCTAAATGCAAAGAAGATCACAGTGTGAGCAGGAGATTTTAGTCAGAGACACTTGTAAGCATCTCACTACATACTGGCCTAGAGTCCTATGCTGTCAAGCAAAGCATTAACAAACAATAACCTCAGGTTTATCTGATTTTCACCAGAATCTCCCTTTTTTTTTTTTTTTTTATATATTATGGCCAGTAGAAAATAAGAGAAAGCAGTGAGCACACTGTTGTCAGGTAGAAGCTTATGTATTAAAAACAATATGGACCAACAAAGTGAACAATAAAAAAAAAAGAAAAGTAAAATAATTGGTGCATCAGGAAGTGTATTTGTTACAACTGCTCTCTTATATTTTGAATACTACTGGTTTGAACCTCAGTCCACATATAATGTCCTTGGTTAAGGTACATGGCCTGATGTGTTATTAGAATACTGTACCCTGCTGTATAAAAGAGTAAATCACTGTAAGTGGTTTGGTGTACAGACCTACCAGTGTACATTTTCTTGGACAAAGGCACTTATTAAATAAATAAATAAATAAATAAATAAGCCTGTCAAAGCAGCAGTTATAAATTGTGGAAATTAAAGATTTCTGTGGAACTGATAAAAAAACTTAGAGCAACAATAGGGCAGAAAGGAAAAAATTAGCATGAATATAAAAATCACAGCTGTTTATATCTTAAATATTAGATGGGACTCAGCAGTTTACGTCCTGTGTCTGATACATTCACCTGTGATAGCTTAATGAGAGGGTGTGACATCATCCTCAGTAATTGATTGATTGATTGATCGATTGATTGATTGATCAAGCAATTCAGTAATTTTTATATACAAAAAATTTGAAGCATGCATCAGCAAAGCATTTTAAGTTGCTTGACTCTGGGGGAGAGGATATAAAGTGCACCATAGTCACGTTTTAGCTGCTTATAGTCTCATCTTGAGCTCTTACCATTTAAGTTTTTTTTTTTTTTGCTGTTATATCTACCCTATTAAAAAAAATGAAAATCCCATGCATTATAGGGAAAGCAAAGTCAAGAACATTGAAGGTGAATGTATAAAAGATGAGCTTGTCTACACACTCAGCCCCATCTGTTATTCAGAGTTTGTCATTTCACCACTGGGTATGGTAGTCTGTACTGCAGGTTTTTGTCTATGTAACACCGGCTGGTGTTAAAAAGCTCTTAGTTTAAGCACCCTTAAGTGTTCAGTTATTCTGAGCCAGCAGTAAAACTTAATGAAGGGGTGAACTCACAACTGAGGTCACTGGGGGAAGGATGTACTGCCGTAGAAGAGGAATCCAGGCTTTAAAGGATTTGCTAGGCCACCATGAAGTTGTGTTGAAACAGAAAACTCCTTGGCAACTAATGATGCTGCTGGTTGCATTTTTTCATTGCCTTATTCCTAATACTGTATAAAGGCAGAGTTCAATAATCCACAGAGCTGTTCAACAAGCTCCATCTAAGAAGCCCCAAAACAGTGTCCAGACATTCCAGAAATAATCTGGCTTACTTTTGCAGCAGAACAAAGTCAGTTTCTTGAATTAAATTAATAGAAAGGATTTCTGACTCAGATTCCGTAAAATCATTTTTTGCAGATTGTCTCAGCAGAAAAATATAACATGTTTGAAAAGAACAGAAATAAAAACTGTGGTAATGCTGCAAAAAGTAGACCTTTTAGGTAACTGGTAGCTGAAGAAAGGAAAACTTGGAAGGAAAACCCCCAACGATGAAGGGAGAAAAATAAACCTGCATGGGTCCAGTTACTGGGCATGATAGATAGTAAAAGCCCTGTGTAGGCAGTGTTCAAAACTAGAAAGACCAGTAGGTCAGGCAACACAGAGGCAGAGTGTACAAAGGCAGTGAGGTGGCTGTAAAGAAAGCCAAGCATGAAGATTGGGGATGACAAGAGTGCCTACAGGAAGAAGGTGGGGGGGCTAAGTTGAGATGCAGTGATGTTTGGGAGGTGTGGAGGAGTCTGAGAAATATTCCCAGCTCTAAGCAGACTCTTTGATGCTCAGTAGAGGGTGACAGTGCCAGAATGTATTAAACCTAAATAAAACCTAAACACATCTGGACATTTTATTCTGTCAGAACATAAAAACACAAAGGAGATCGACCTTCATAGATGCAGAGATTAGCCTGTGTATTAATTTACCTTCAACAATGTGTGATACCATTTTCCATAAAAATAAAGGTAGCAGTTACTAAACCTATCAGCTAGGGGGTGTGATGGCTCAAAGAATGCCTCAATGTCCTGTGCTGAGCTGACAGGTTCTTCCCTGTTTGTTTTTTCTCCCACCCTGTTCGTGTGTACTGGTGCTTCTGAGCTGTTATGTATGTGATCCTGTGCGCGAGTATGAGTGTCCTATGCTGTACAGCTGTCCTGTACCTCATACCCTGTTTTTACCTGGATGGACTGCAGGCATAGACCTCACTGGATGGGATGTTGACAAAATAACTTTGAAAAAATATCCATGTACTGTAGTTTTAGAACATCTGAAGTTCCCAGGCTGAAGGTGGACGCAGCCTCGTTGCAGCAGTAAATCCTCCAGGCAGCCTTTTATTCTAAACAGTTATGTATTTTCAGCGTGAAAATAACTGGTGTAAGACACTGAGTCTGTCGTAACCAAGTCAGCAACCAGGCAGTTTTTAGGTATTTGGACTGTGGCACAGGTTCAGCTTTAACTTTAGAACTGTACACATTACATATTGGTGAGCCTTTGAACCTAAAGACTGCTGTGCTCAAATAGGGCAAATTGTAGAGCATTCTGCGCAAATGCTGTCCCATAGAAAGAGTCTGACTCACGGTAAATCTGGACACCCCTGAACACCGCTGTCATCAACAGGACTTCATGTCACAGCTGAACTGCAGGATAAATCTGTTCTGGAGGGCAGCGGAGGCAGCATCACCTTTATTACACTGATGTGAAAGTGATGGAGAAAACATTGTGAACTGAGGTTTTATTACAGTAGATTAATTTGCTGACTAAAATATTTGTACAGCTATTTCTGTTAAGTCTATAAAAATGTGAATTGCACAGTACCTGGAACACAGCAAAAAGGATTCAGACATATTGTGGCTTTTCTGCAAGGTGATGTATAGTGATGCTGTGTACACACATGCTACAGGCAATTAGAACAACCAATTCACCTGAAACACATCTTGAAGAAAGCTGGATCACCTAAATGAAATCCATGTAGATATAAGAAGGCATTCTGACTTCACACAGACTAAGCTGGATCTGAAGTACATCCAAAAGTATAACCCAGACCTCTGAGTTTTCCACTGCACCACCAAGCTGCTGCACCACATTCACTTGAGTAAAATGAAAGTCTAAGACAAATATCTAGCTGCTATAGCAAGTCTCCTACCAGGCAATTCTTGTTGCTCACTAAGTTATGCACTTTATTTTAACTCTGGACCTGCTTTTAGCTGAGATTCATTTTGTTCCAGGTTCTTCATTCTTCAGTGCCAGTGATCACTTTATTGCCTCCATCTCTGATCCTTTATCTGTCTGACCCATAACATGGACAGGTTACAGGGAGTTTCTGAAAGGACCTGCATGATAGTGGAAATAATACATGATATACAGTCATGTGCAAAAGGAAGTAGTTTTAGTTTTATGTATCAGGATATAATAAAAATCATCTGGTCCTTACTAGGTTCTAAAGTTATTTAAATCTAACCTCAGGTATAAAATGCATAACAGATTCCACCATATCATTATTAAACATAAATGAAGCCAAAATGAAGAAGCCATGTGTGAAAAATCAAGTACACCCCATGATTCAATAGCTTGTAGAAGCACCTGTAGCAGCAATAACTTGAAGTAATTGTTTTCTGTATGACTGTATCAGTCTCTCACATTGTTGTGTAGGAATTCTGGCCCACTTTACAATGTTGCTTCAGTTCATTGAGGCTCACAGGCATTTGTTTATGCACAGCTCTCTTAAGGTCCTGCCAGAGCATTTCAGTCGGGTTGAGGTCTGAACTTTGACTGGGCCATTGCAACACCTTGATTCTTTTTTTTTAGCCATTCTGTTGTAGATTTACTAGTGTGCTTGGGATTATTGTCCTGTTGCATGACCCAGTTTCAACCAAGCTTTAGCTGTCAGACAGATGGCCTCACATTTGACTCTAGAATATTTTGGTATACAGAGGAGTTCATGGTCAACTCAATGACTGCAAGGCACCCAAGTCCTGTGGCTGCAAAAAAAAGCCTAAATCATCACCCCTCCACCACCATGCTTGACAGTTGGTATGAGGGGTTTGTGCTGATATGCTGTGTTTGGTTTTCACCAAATGTGGCGCTGTGCATTATGGCCAAACAACTCCACTTTGGTCTCGTCTGTCCAAAGGACATTCTTGCAGAAGTCTTATGGTTTGTTCAGATGCAACTTTGCAAACCTAAGCCGTGTTGCCATGTTCTTTCTAGAGAGAAGAGGCTTTCTCCTGGCAACCCTTCCAAACAAGCCATACTTGTTTAGTCTTTTTCGAATTGTACATCATGAACTTTAACATTTAAAATGCTGAGGCCTGTAGAGTCTGAAATGTAGCTCTTGGGTTTTTTGAAATTTCTCTCAGCATTGCATGGTCTGACTTTGGGGTGAATTTCCTGGGACATCCACTCCTGGGAAGATTGGCAACTGTCTTCAATGTTTGCCACCTGTGAATAATCTTTCTCACTGTAGAATGATGGACTTCAAATTGTTTGGAAATGGCCTTATAACCCTTCCCAGACTGATGGGAAGCCACAACTGCTTCTCTAACATCATTACTGATGTCTTTCCTCCTTGACATTGTGTTAGCAGACACCTGAATGCTCCAGACCAGCAAACTGCCAAAACTTCTGCTTTCATAGAGGTGCTCACACTGTCAAATGCAGTTGACTAGCAGCACCTGACTGATACTTACCCTCTTAATTCCTATGGAAGCAGTAAGGGGGTATTTCATTTTTCACACACTGCTTCTGCATTTTTGGCTTAGTTTTTGTTAAATAATGACATGGTGTAATGTGTCATGTGTTGTTCATCTGAGGTTGTATTTACCTAATTTTAAGACCTGCTGAGGACCAGATTTTTTATTATGTCCTGATACGTAAAACCTTATAATTGAAAGAGGGTGTACTTTCTTTTTCAAATGACTGTACAGTCATGGCCAGAAGTTTTGGCAGTGACACAAATGTTGTGTTTTGCAAAATTTGTGGCTTCAGTTTTTGTGGTGGCAATTCACATAGTTTTTAGATTATTGTGCAGAGTGATCAGATGCGTATTTCACCTGAAAGGACCATTTATCCGATCATCCAGAACTTCAAGGCGACAGGTTCAGTTGCGGTGAAGAAGGCTTCAGGACATCCAAGAGTGTCCAGCAAGTACCAGGACTGCCTCCTCCTGAGGAGTCAGCTCCAGAGTCGTGTTGCCACCAGTGCAGAGCTTGCTCAATATTGGCAGCAGGTGGGTGTGAGTGCATCTGCACGCACAGTGAGGCGAAGACTTTTGGATGACGGCCTTATGTCAAGAAGGGCAGCAAAGGAGCCACTTCTTTCCAAGAAAAACATCGACAGACTGAAATTTTGCAGGAAGTACAAGGATTAGACAGCAGAAGACTGGTGCAAAGTCATTTTCTCAGATGAATCCTCCTTCCGACTGTTTGGGACATCTGGAAAATCGATTGTCCAGAGAAGGAAAGGTGAACCCTACCATGAGTCCTGTGTCGTGCCAACAGCGAAGCATCCTGAGACAATTCATGTGTGGGGTTGCTTCTCATCCAAGGGAGTGGCCTCACTCTCAATTCTTCTCAAGAACACTGCCATGAATAAAGAATGGCATCAAAATGTCCTTCAAGAGCAACTTCTCCCAACAATCCAGGTGCAATCTGGTGATCTGTGTCTTTTCCAGCATGATGGAGCACCATGTTGCAAGGCAAAAATGATAATGAAGTACTTGTTGAACATCCCATTCCAAACTCATGGCCATTAATATGGAGTTGTTATCCCCTTTTCCACCAGATTTTGGGAATTTGTACCCATTCAGCCACAAGCATATCTATCAGTGACATTGGGTGAGTAGGCCTGGCTCGCAGTTTGTGTTCCAGTTCATCCCAAAGGTGTTTGGTGGATTTGAGGTCATGACTTTTTGCAGGCCACTCAGGTTCTTCCACACCAACCTGGAGCTCACTTTGTGCATGGGGGTGAGGGGGCACAGTCATGCTGGAGCAGGAAAGGAGCTTCTTCCTCAAACTGTGGCCACAAAGCTAGAAGCACACAATTGTCTAGAATGTGTTTGTATGCTGTATGAGTGTGGCTGAAACAGCTCTGTTATTAGAAGAGGTTCAAATACATTTGTCCATACTGTACATACATACTGCAGTGTGTCGTGGATCAACAGTGCATTTGCTTCAGCAGAGGCTATACTAGAGCCCCTAAAAGAGTGAGAGGGTCATGTCTCACACCGAAGACACACAAGTGGTCTAAAATGGCAGTCAAATAAAATAGTTCAGCAGAAAACACTTGGTCACATTCTTTAACTGCTTTTCTTGGTCTGGGTCATCGCAGTGTGGAGACCATGCCAGAAACAGGGTTGTGAAATGACCATCAAACTGTTCCCACATTAATCCAGTTGGGCTTTAGTACTGTCCTGGTTTCCTCAGTGCCGGTTTATAATGATTCATCCATGTGTACAACAGGGTATTATTACTGTATTAATTGTATTAACTATTAATTGTATTAATAGATACAGGGTAACTACCTCGATCAAGGGTGGCACAACAGAATGGGTGAGTGCCTCACAGCACCTGGGCTGTGTGATGGAAGGTAGATCACAGTTTGGTCTGTGAGTTTGCATGTCCAAAGGTTTGTTTCAGGTGCGATGAGCAGAGAGCAATGGGCTAATGAAACTGAAACAGGTGAGGTGCAAAATGGAAGGAACAGTGGGGAGGGAATGCTTAATGGACAGACCAGAGGTGTAAACCACTGGAAAGCTACATTACTCAGATGAGCTATTAATTCAGGTTTGCCGACAGAGATGGAGAGGAATTTTTTACAGCATTAGGTGGACCCAAGATAGTTTAGAGGCCATCTAGCTGACAGCTCTGCTGCCTACAGCTTTAAGATCTTTGGGTCAACAAGTAGGTTTGTGTCTTATGATAAAAAAGCACAGCTTGTTTATTAGGGGAAGAGATCAACAAACTGAAATGGTGTAAATGGTGGAGAACCTCTCCTACCAACAGCCCTCAGGCTCCACAAGAGGTCCCCACACAGATAGGATGGTGACCTCTTTGGGTTTTTGTCTCCACCTCTCCATTAATGTATTCATTTGTTCAGTAACTTATTCTTTCACTTGCTTCCCTTTTCATCATTGTCTCCAAGTATGTATGATGGATGTGGATTCTATGCTGCCGCAAACAAATTCTTTTCCCCTGAGATTAATAAAGGTTCATTCATAGTTGCATGAAGTAGTTTAGATTTATAAGGGAAGAACAGGGTATTCAGTAGAAAGAACTGGGGTGTTCCAAACTTTACTGGACTGTGGTCTGTGCAGCAGTAATTTCTGATTTTAATAACATTTATTTTCAAATATTTAATGCTTTTGGAGCCATGTTGCTCTGTTCATCAGTTCCTCATTTGCAGAACAGAACATAGTAGAGCTTTTTATCTGCTGTATGTCAGTGTTGCTGAGCCATACAGCTATGTCACACCCCTTCCACTTGGGACAATCGCAGGCTGGTCTACCTGAGGGAGTACCTGTGTACAAATCCACTGTACTACAACAACCAGCGATAGTCTGGACTGTGAGAAAACAGAGTGGAAGCTGCTTTGAGACCACCAACTGGGAAGAGTTCTGTGAAAAATATGGGGAGAATTTTTAATGGCAGCTTTTTGGTGTGACTGGGTATATTCTGAGTGGGGGCCATAACCTGCATCAGATCTGTACTCTTTCCATAAAACAAATCCTGGACCCCAAGTGACCTGCAGGATCAGAAGATGAGAACCTTCAGGGTGAGAGAAGGAACTAGGCAGAGGAAGAAAGAGCTGGGGATGAGGATCAGGGACACCAAAGTCACCTAAAGGAAGAAAAGGCAGGAGTAGCTGAGATGGAATGATGTGTGGGAGGTGTGGAAGGACTCGAAAAACATCTGTGACCATATGCAGTCCAGTGGCCTTTCTAGTGAAGGTCAGCAGTGACACAGCCAGTTTTTAAACCTGAATTAAACCTAAACACCGTTCGATGCTGCCATAAATCCTACCTCCATCTCACTCCCACACCCCCTGTGTATCAATCTCTACGGTGAATAACAAATATGATTTTTTTAAATTGACACCTTTATCTAAGGTTAGATGCATTTAAAATATGTACACATGAACACTGGGAGGAAACCAGAGCACCTGAAGGAAACCCTTTCAGACACAGTGAGGACCTACAAACTCCACACAATGTGCACATTTCAGTGGTTATAATTTTAGCAGTCATGGCCCGGTTTGAACTTAAATGCAAATGATTGACTCGCACTCAAACATACACAATCTGCCACATTTTCTTAGATTTACTTCTTTTTGTCTGTTTTTGTACTAAATTTGGAATTAATGAACATGAAATATTGAGCACCGCATACGTACACGTTTTGTTTGTGAGCGATTGTGTATGCTAGGCAGTGGCTATGAAAGAGTTGAATGAGTGCAGATGGACAGGCATACGCTGTTATATAGAGAATAACTGTAAAGTAATTGCTGGAAGTAATCCAACTAGTTATGTGGTGCTATAGTAACTGATGGTAACAAAAGAAGTAATTGTTTCCATTTCAATGGCATTTCTACATTTTACCATTTTAGCTGTTTATGTGCGTCAGGGAGGCAAAAGAATGCAGTTCCATCAAAAGTCATTGCATTCATAAGGTGAAGGCCGTACTTAACCGATAAACCACAGTTTGTGTTTTAGACAGATAAACTCCAGCCCACCTAAAAATAAATACAGCACAATATTACACACCACAGTAACAGAAAAAAGCACAAGACAATAAACCCATCTGTAAGTCCTCATGGTTGACTAAATAAACCAGGGCTCCTTCAAAAATATAAAATGTTCTTTCTAGCAATAAATTTCCACACGTATTATTGAATGTGCACATTTACATCAAATGCAAAATACATACTGAAAATAAATCCATTATTAAACAACAAATAGAAGGGTACATTACACCTTGAATCAGATGTCTGCCACACAGGAACAGGGAAATACTGTGTTTCCAGGGCCAGTACCCCTAGGCAAGATTCAAACAACAGTAGAATGTACATCATATAACACTGAGTCTCATGCCACTATTTATATAATTCGACTCTCCACATACAAATCCCAACTATTTACAAATTCTTTAGCTGCTGTTACACATAGGAGGCATCATGGAGTAGCAAGAGGCACTGCAATAGATTTCAAATTTGTTTGTTTATGCACTGGATATTTGTCATATTGTTTTTATATTGTTTTATTGTTTTTTCCATTTACTTATTATTTCCTTTCACTTTATTTTTAACTGAGCATTTAGCAAAAGTTAGTAGCTGAGTCAGTCAGTGAGTGTTTTACTTTGATTTATTGTTTTACAATTTAGTATTTCCCTTGCAGTTTATGTCAGTGTTGAATAGATTATTCATTTGCTTTTTACATCCCTCCTTAACCTCCATAAACAGGAGCGTCGCCAGTCTCTGTAATTCCTGGTCAGCACAGTTGTAAGCCAAGGTGTAGCTTCCTGATTCAATAACTTTAAAGCATGGGGCCTCTTGTTCAAGTAGCACTGAGTTTCCCAGCACAGAGATTGGTCCTGCATGACAAAGTTTTTCCATTTTCAGCATTTTAATATTCAGCCAAGCTATTCTTTCCCAGCAGTCACTGTGACAACGAAATTTCTGTCTCTTCCACTTTTTCTTCACCGTCTCTCATCTTTGGCGCATATTTCTTGCCCATCAGGTCCAGAAGGTGCCAGGAATTTCTCATGGTTTGGTTGCTCCTCATCTTGGTTTTGGAAGCAATGCCTATGCAGAAGATAAATAACTGGACCACTGTTCCTCTGCCAGGTTTGTTCTGTAAAATCTAACTGACCTCATTGCATGGAAGCCACAGAATCAGATTTATTTGGCCAAGTATGGTGACACATATAGGAATTTGGCTTTGGTTCCCAGTGGTTCACAGTGTACAGCAGAGAAACATAACATGCGTGCATACAAGTGCAAAGATGCATGACAGTGCCAGAGAATAAGAATAAAAATTATGAGGGAGTAATAAATGTTTTAGGGAGGAATAAATATTGTAAGGGGAACATTGCACAGATTAACTTCACAGGTGGGGTGAAGCTTCCCATAAGTGGAAAATAAAGGTAAATTATCAAAATAATTTGTTGAAATAATAGTTTGTGGCCATGGAGTCTCAGCTCTAAGTGTTTTTGAGTGATAAGCTCCATGTGTCCATGCATCCATATTGACTGAACTGTTTGCAATCCCTGCACATACTGTACATCTTGTTTGAATTTTGCTGTGCTGACATAAAAAAATTGAGTTTATAGCAAAAACAAAAAAAAAAACCTCAGTCACCATCAACCATGGAAATGATGCTGCTATCCCTGTGTTTTGTAAAGTGTTTATGTCAGACTTAAAATGATTCACCGGGACAGCTAAAGGTTGCTGTCTTGTCACTCTCTTTTCAGCTTTGTCAATAGTAGCATTTTGTTTGTCAGTGTGACTCTCTTGGCTGAAATCCCAAAAATTGCTCGACCACCCCACCTTCCCAATTTACAAGCCTAAGCATAAATGTCAGCTGATCTACTATGTGTGCCAGGTCTGGTGCTGAGTCTAGTACAACAGAAAAATATTTTGCTTCCTTTGGCTTGTTTGCTATTGCCTCTTCAACGTGATCTCCCATCACCTGAACAAATTCATTGCAGATTATGGACAATGCTGCCTCTCCCTTGTTGCCCACATTTTTGTATGTGCTCCACCAGAAAAGTATCATACTGGCTGATCAACTCCACCATCCCTAGAAAGACCCTAATACTTCATCATCCACCTTGAAAGCTAGACCCCTCTCTAAGATGAATTTTATGACAGATACTATACGTTTAAACACCTCACTCCAGCATTGCTTATTATCTTCCATTTGTTTAAAGAAGGACGAATCCACTGTCGTTCCCTTTCCCCGTTGCAATAAGGAAGTATGTTCTTTGGAATGTTCATGGTTGCAAATCCATGTTTCCGATCACTGAACCCAGTCACAAAAGCATGCTGAAAGGTGGAGAAAAGCTGGCAGGCAAACAGCAAACATGTTCAGTAGTTGGGGAGTTGGGGAAAGGATCAGCTATTTGTGCTTGATAGTCTCCCCATTTGGTGGCCTACAGCTATGGCGGACATTAGTGAGAGACCATATCTTACCTACAAGCCCTACATCGCAGCGTGATCCCCGATCGATGGAAACTAAGTTCTGAAAGGCAACAGCCCCTCTCCCAGTTAGAATATCTTCGTTTTGTCCACTGCTCACTGGTACCCATAGAGTGAGATCCTTAACAGCTTCCCACCACATCTCATTCTTAACTGATCCTGGTGCTGTAGCACCATAACTGAGCACCTCATCCCTTTCTCACTCAGTCTACTTCAGTAGTAGCACTACTGCTAGCGTTGGCACTAAGTTGCCTTGTCAGGGAAAAATCGCTGATACCCCCTTCATTGGGATTAGCGCTATCATCTGTGAGCCCTGCTTTTCCTCCAAAAAAGTGTTGATTCTTGGCACATTTTGTAAAAACACATGCCAGTTGCTCACTGTTCTCCCTTTTTTAATGTTTGCTTTTCAAGGCCACTTTTACGTTTGTCCATGTTGTCGACAGAGAATTAAAGGTAGACCATACTGATATCCGAAACTATCAAAACTATGCTAACTATAAAAAAAAAATCGTATTAGCAATTCACCTACGACCAAATATTAACTGCTGGCAGATTTTAACCCCCGCCTCTCCTGGTACAAAAATTATGCAATTGTGTTCCTGTTTTGCCTAAGGTTCCAAAACCATTTAGTCCATTATACTGTGAATGGTATTAAATAATTTTAATAAAATTACTGAGGAAAAAAGCTAAATGCATTGGTGTGGTGAATGCTTATAAACCTTGTGCGAGTTTAGAAAGTCAGTTTTATCAACCACTAATAAGCAGACATGGGCAACTCAAGTCTCTTGACTTGACTTGATTCAGACTTGAGTCATAAATTTGACGATTTTTGACTTGATCATTTTAAAAAGACTCAAGTCAGCTTTGCCTTGGTGTTCAAGACTTGCAATTTGACTTTGACTTTAGACTGATGACTCGGAAGGACTTCGCATTTTTAATTAAATACGTTTATTTTTGCCTCTTTTACAACCTAATAAGAAGTCTTTTTGTTTCATTACGTTAAGAAGACACTTCTATCTTCTTCCTTATCGTTTGTTGAAACACGATTGGGTGACGAAACAGCACCAGACGCGTAGAATCGGACCAATCATCAACGTCACCATGGAAGGCATTTCGAGGATTGAACCGGTTGGGTTTACGCAATATGTTGCACATCAAAGTAAAAAAAATTTATTTGCAGTGTGCAAAATTCAACATTCAAAAAAACAACATTCAACTTCATCCTGCATTTCAGATGCCATAAAGGTAACATTTTTTTCACACACTTGTTAACTGAGTTAATCTAGTGCTCCTCTGATCATAAATATCTATGTTATGTTACACTTGGGTTCAGTTAATCAAACTATTTTGTATAGTTTGCCAAATTATATATACTCTTACTTAACTAAATATGCTGTATGTACATATTAGAGTTTGCAATGTTAAATAAGCAGGTACTTCCCATAGTTACCATCAAGTAAATGAAATGAAAAAGTTGTTCTGATTCTTTAATATAGAATGAGACATTAAAATTATTCTACAGTTAATTCATTTATATTGAAAGTATACTATTATATAAATGGGTTTTTGCAATTGTATTTCACAGTCAATAGCGATCCAATAGCCCTGATGTGAGATTAAAATAAACTTTCTGAATGCGTAGAACAGGGGTGCACAAAATAAGCACCCCGCCATATTATTACATTAAATGTGGGCACTAGAATTCAATATGATTTGTGAATTGCTGGACCTAAGCAATGACTTGACTTGGCTTGCTTGATTCCATGCAAGGACTCAACTTGACTTGCTTGATTCTAAACACTGCAAACTGGGACTTGACTTAACACTTGAAGGTTAAGACTTGAGAGTTACTTGTGACTTGCACATGTGTCACTTACTCCCAATATTGATAAATACAATATACACTATTGATCAGCTGATCAAGAATGAAGCAATCACAGATTTGTGAGGAACTGAACCTGGCAAACCTACCAACCTGGCAGCTGCACCGTATCAACTCTATAATGCAGTGTTAAAGGGCTCGGCATCGGAAGATGAAGTTGTAGAATTTCATTTTATATGGACCTGCATCTTACTATGTTCCTTAATCCCTGTTTGTTCTAGCACTCATTGTCAGCCTTGTTCTCAGTTTTGTGTCTCCAACTTTTCTGTTTCACTTTGTTTTTGGAAATTTTGTTTTAAATCTGCTTTTGGATCTACCTTCATCTCTACTCAGTTCCCTGATAAGATTACACTAACCATGGAATAAAAATATACACAAAGTTCAAAAAGATAATAGTGAACAAATTGTAAACTTTAATGTCTGGGCTCCTGGAATTGAAAGGAATTCTTGGGAATTTGTCAGTTTCACCTGGGCTAGAATCTGGTTAGTTTGGAAAGAAACTAAACACATGCATGAATATCCATCCATCCATCCATCCAACCATCAATCAATCGCAGCATTAGATGTCTAAGCACTTTATTATTCAGTGTTAATTTTTGTCAACTAGAATTCAAATTGTTTTATTTTATTAACCATTAATATTAATTCAATATTAATTCAAATTGTTTTATTAACCATCCTTCCAAACTCATTTCTAGGACTACATCTAAGCATATTCATCTGGAAAATAGGCATAAACAGAATGGGAAAACCATGAAAGCTGAGGTTTATCAACGTTTATAACTACTGATCAGTTTTGTTCATCCACTTTGTTCCTCTGGGAAAAACAGTTTGCAGCACAACTTACAAAACCTGACAGGTCTGAGTATAAAATAAAGTCCATTTCAGGGTCCAGCCCAATTTAACCTGTTTTACAAAAACCAAAGAGAAGTTTAGCTGGGGATCACAATTTTTCATTAAACTTTTCGTTAAAATGGTCAACAGACTGAACAACATCTCCGTGCCCACTACAGTCTATAATATACTTCGATCTCTCCTCTCACTGGATTCAGCTGCCACCAAGTCATTTAGAGGTTTTATTTGTTCATCTTTGTGTTGTTTGTTTGTTGTTTACTCATGAATGGAACCACACACAGTCTCCTGAATCAGGGCACATTTCACTACATGGTATACTTGGTAACCATGTATGTAACAAATAAAATTCTTTAAATGCTTTACTGGACAGTGCATCTCAATTGGTAAAACTGTGGTAAATTGTAGGGCTTATTCTTCTACCATCAGATTACATTTTACCCTGACATTTTTATAGCTGTAAAATGAGGAAAAAATGTTCCCTCCTTCAGTCTGATCTGTCTCATAATTGTGCATCCTAACCTTCTCACCATCTGCCAGTACTTTGTGCATTTCTTCTGCTTTATTGCAGCAACAGCCGGAGGAACAAAGAGCATCCAGAAAAAAGTCTGAACAATATAGGTACTGCCTGTAATCTTTAATATGGATCCAATCCAATACCACTTTTGTATTTTGCATTTGCAGAAAACTGTCCACAACAAAAGTTGTTTTTAAAAGTATTTATTAACATCGGACACCTTTTCCATTAAAACTGTGCCCAAATGAGGGCACTTTGCTGGGATCCCCTCAATGGTTAATAAGGCTGAACAACAGTGTCAAAAAATATTGGAAGAGAAAATAGAGGCAAAATTATTTCTGGTCAAAAGTTTACAAGAAGCTCATTATTGGCCTCTGGATATAACTGTTAATAAACATTAGTGGCACAAGTACAAGTTACACTGGTGTCTCCTATAGATATCACACTGTACTCATGTAAATTTCCATATTTTACCATTTTCTGAAATTCTCACTAAGGTTATATGCCAAGACAGGTGATATAGTTGTTTATCCCAAGTATACAGTAGTAACTGTGTATTAAAACATCAGGACTTACAAAACTGAGTTTCATTGCTTACCCTGGAGATACAGCTCATATTTTACAATATAAAGTGGTTTGTGTATGAAAACATGTTTGTAAGTTGTCTTCATAATTTTGTTTTATATCCTACTTTGAAACAACACGCAGTATAAATATATGGTTGCACATTATTTCCTGATTTACGAAACAGTTCTCAACAAGTATTTAAACTGAATGGGAATGATGTTAAATTCAGTACAGAAACATCAGGCTAATATTCGTGTTATTTTGCACACAGATCACCCACAGTCTTGCCGACTTAATGTCTGTTAACTTTCTTTAGGCCAGAAATTTCACAGGGCAGAGCTAAAATGTGTAATAAAAGAATAATAAACTACTATAAAACATTTATTGAAGATTACTTTGAATTACAGATCTGTCCTTATAAATCAGTTATAAATCAGTTGGCTGTGCTATTTGATAACAAATAGAGATTTTACAAAACCATCATCAAAACAAGCATCTTGAAATGAATTTAAACAATAGTTTGCTGTTAAGAGCGTAATTCAATCATGTAGGCCTCTAAGATTTCAAAATAATTGTACAAATCTCTCCAAAAAACAGCAGTATGATGTGATTTGTTAAAAAGCGAAGACCAACCCTACCCAATTTCCAAAACACAGCTTCTTGAGCTACAAAACAGATCTATATAAGAACATTTTTATACATTATAAAATCCATTTGCAACTGTGCTTAAATTTAAAAATGAAAGGTGGAAAAATAACAGTAAATATCATGAAAGACGAAGTTTGTCCCCACAGAGCTGCTTTCCATTCGACAGTTGAGTAACAACTTTCTAGAGTAAAATTATGTCTGTTTTCTTCCTTAGAATCCAATATACTGTGGTACCAATAGGTCCAAATAAAAGATACGGTTAGTATATTGGAATAATGTTGTAGTTAAAAAAAACAGAACAACAAACCTAAACTTAACTTGTGGGTACCAGGATTCTCCCTGTAAACCAAGAAACAAAAAAGAAAAATATGAACAGTAACATATAAATGCATTAGACTGTAGAATACATGGTGATCACTGAGATAAATCTCTAAACTTTTTAGAAAAAAATCTTAATGAAATATTTAGCAACACCATGGGAAAATTACAGTGCAGTGTTAGGAAGTTTAAACCTCACCTGTGGACTTCTTCTTGTAGTAAATCAGTCCGGCGAGCGAGAGGACCAGGCCCAGAACCAGTCCAGACGTCCCAATGATCACCTTGTTTCTGTCCCCATCAGACATGGAGGGATCTGAGATTAAATCAAAAGTAATTTTATTGGTTTCATTAGGACTAATTTATTCCATGTTATATTTTATGTGTCCAAATAAATATTAACTTTCATGGCACTTTAATAAAATGAAAATGAATTCTTATTTTTCAGCTACCAACTGCAGTGCTCTGATTTACACTGGTCATAAAAATCTGAGAGTCTTGTTTACTATGGAAAATTTTGGCAGCAATAAGTACTTCAGTACAGCATCAAAGGAAGTTGTATAACAGCACTTTTCAGACAAATAGTACATGTGTTCAATGTTTATGACTTCTCTATTTTTTTCTAGAATATTTTTACAACGGTCTTTACAATCCAACAAAAAACCTTAAAACTGAGTTGCATTACATCAAGGATGAACTGCATACAGAGATGATAAACAAACTTGGAAACCAAAGTTCAAGACGTAATACTGCACTAACATTGCCCATCGTGGATGTACAGATACACAATCTCACAGTCACATCATCTCTATGCTGAATCTCTGTTTGTCTGTTTTTATGCACACATGATATTTGGCACACAGGTACTTCTCACCCTATAAGAGGTTTTATGTAAACACACCCATACACACACACACACAGTATATGCAAACAATGGAGATGGCTAATATATAGCTCAGTAATACATAATGGTATTACTTTTTACATTTAGACTTTCTGACCTGGGTAGCACCAAGAAAAATCAGCTAATAAGGAATAATGGACATTTAAAGTAACAGATTCATCTGGGGAACAGAACTCTGGAATCTGTTAAGACAATTTAGCTGGACAACCAAGAAATCTTGTCACAGTGACAAGATGACTTTTTTGCAGCTATAGCCACTGAATGCTGGAACTATAAAGACAATTTATATAATAAAGATGCTCTTAAAATGACTGAATGTTGAAAGACTAACATTTTCTCTGTTACTTTTTTTAAAAAAGCAGAGTAAATAATATTTTCTACATGTGCATAAATGAGAGGGAGGACAGAGGAATGGTGAGGATGCAGGGAATAGAGTTGGTGAAGGTGGGTGAATTTAAATACTTAGGATCAACAGTCCAGAGTAATGGGGAGTGTGGAAGAGAGGTGAAGAAGAGAGTGCAGGCAGGGTGGAGTGGGTGGAGAAGAGTGTCAGGAGTGATCTGCGACAGAAGGGTACCAGCAAGAGTGAAAGGGAAGGTCTACAAGACGGTAGTGAGACCAGCTATGCTTTATGGGTTGGAGACGGTGGCACTAACCAAAAGACAGGAGGCAGAGCTGGAGGTGGCAGAGTTAAAAATGTTAAGATTTGCATTGGGTGTGACGAGAATGGACAGGATTAGAAATGAGTATATTAGAGGGTCAGCACAGGTTGGACGGTTTGGAGACAAAGTCAGAGAGGCGAGATTGCGTTGGTTTGGACATGTGCAGAGGAGAGATCCTGGATATATCGGGAGAAGGATGCTATGGATGGAGCTGCCAGGCAAGGGGAAGAGAGGAAGGCCTAAGAGGAGATTTATTGATGTGGTGAAGGAGGACATGCAAGTGGTGGGGGTGATGGAGAGAGATGCAGAGTACAGGAGGAAGTGGAAGCTTTTGATCCGCTGTGGCGACCCCTAACAGGAGCGGCCGAAAGAAGAAGGAGTAAATAATATTTTCAGCAGTGGAGCAGATGTGACACAGACAGTAATATTTTAGTATGTTTATAAGTGAAAATAAATCTGACCCATAAGTTTTCCAAAATTCTGTGTAGTCCATGCTATGCTGTTCACAACACCAAATGCTGAAATGTTAAAAATTGAATAGTCTGATTCATATAACAAACCAGAGACAAACTGAAGTAGAAACCCTGCAGCTCAACATTACACACCACTTCTGACCATATCAGACCTGTGTCACTATTGCTTGCAGTAAAATCTCTGTTTGCTATAGTTTATTACCCCATGGGATGACCTTGGGTTGAGGGAGGCTGCTGTGCTCCACCTTGCAGGCGATGGTCTCTCCAGACTTGGGTGTGAGCTCCAGGTAAGAGTGTATCTGATGGTACCAGTCTGCATTGTACAGCTCTTCGGTGGACGTCACATCATTCTTCACCTCCTTCCCATCCCTCAGCCACGTCAGTTTGATTCCCTCCGGGTAGAAGTGATACGCACTGCATACCAGCATGGTGGAGTGTTGCCGACTGTCAGATTTTAAAGATAAAACCTTTACAGAAGGTTCAACTGAAATGAAAAAAGGAAGAAAATCCATACAGCGAACAAACATGCAAAGAGGATTTTATAAATTCCAGTTCCTACACCACTGTGATCCTGGACAAAATTAAGTATTTATGAAAACTGGATAGATAAATAGTTTCTATTACTGTACAACAATCATCTTATTTCTATTTGTATATATTTAAACAAAGTAATTCTGATACAGTTTCACAGTTGTGACAAAGTTAAACAGAAATTTCTGTTGATGAAACAAGTAAAAATATATGAACGGGTCTGTAGCATAGCATCATGTCCATTT
Source organism: Heterotis niloticus (assembly GCA_018136845.1). Lineage (NCBI taxonomy): Eukaryota > Metazoa > Chordata > Actinopteri > Osteoglossiformes > Osteoglossidae > Heterotis > Heterotis niloticus. Next base: position 2,788,055 of record CM030903.1, read on the forward strand.
TGTTAGTACGCAGTGCAGAGCTGCTCACCTTTATGCCACAGTATCTCCTTGAAGTAATTCTGAGCGTTGGGCCTGCAGTAGCCATCCAGGTTGGCGTGCTGCTGGTCGTTTTCTCCGTCTTTATTCGCTTGCGCTGCGTTTTTCACTCCGAGTTCCGTGTAGCCAAAAAACTTATTCGCAGTGCTGTTGTATCTCAAATGTTCTACTTTGTTGAAAATGTACCTGTCGATAAACTCGATGTCTGTCAGATCCTCAGAGCTGTAACGACATTCGTTTTGGAAGTGGTAGAAGAAGCCATCTGTAGAAAACAAACAAATCCGCTTAGTTTTTGTTAACCAGCTCGCTTGCATGAACCGAGCCCCCCCACCCCCACTGGAATCTGGGACGCCGGGGTGCGGGGGTGCCAACTACGCCTTTCGACAGCGTCCTAGCAGAGCCACATGTACGCCCGCTCCCCTGAAGTCCGACACAACGGCAACGCCATCGGCCGAGGGTTGGACAATTGTTTACACCTGCACGTACAAACAAAGCAAGACGGGAAAAGTTGAAGCTCCCCCTCCCGACTTTGCAATATGATGTTATGAGGAGCACAAGGAAATGGTGTTTATTTTACAGTCCAAATACTAAAATGTAAATGTGTAATATAAAATGTGTAATATAGATATCCCCCAGGGTCCGAATATAATTCATCTTTGAAAATTCGTCAGATACCGAAACTGCAGGCACTAAATATCTGTCATCCCAGGATTTCACCACAGTAAAACAGTTTAAACAGAACTTACATAACAGACACTTAATGTAGCCATTATTTATGTTTATATCGCATAGCAGAGTAAGTACAGTACAGGGCATTTCATCACTAGCGCCACCACTGGTGTCACTGCGTTATTGCAGGAGATGAGATGGTGCGTGGAGGGGGTGTGAAGTAAGAGTTCAGCCTGATGAGATGTAGGGTAAAACAGGGAAGCTGTGTGCCAAAGTGAACCCAGGCATCTTTGTTCGACAGAACAATCAGCAAAATGGGTTTATTGAAAAGACAAATATGAAGGTAAGAAAGTGACAGAACAAATGACAAAGCGAACGGCATTGGAAAGAGCCAATAAGCAAAGCCGATAAGCACGGACATGCCAGAATACAGTACAGTTATTACGATGCAAAAACGATTTTTAAATTGATTTTTTATTTGGATTTTAATTTGCATTTTTCTGTTATTAGGGATACAGTTGGGGAAAAATTGTTATAACAAAACATCCACATGGATACCAATATTTTGGTTTTAATTTTCAAAAACCTTTATAGCAAAAATTAAAGCAAATTTCGGATATAGACTATTTGAATATGGGGGGGTGCTTAATGGTTTAGAGTGAATTTTCTCAATAAATGGAGAGATATTTCTTGCTTTATATGGGCATTTGATGAAAAACAGCTCGATTCTTGACAGGTCCTTGTGCCATTATGGAGACTGATGGTAAGGAGGACCCAGAAGTGCTTCTTATTGCCCCTAAACTGAATACCCGGAGGCTGAAACAGCTCATGCAGATCACTTCATTCAGGGGATGTGAGCTGATGTCCATGATGGACTGTAGTTTCCTCCATCATCCTGTCCTCTGCCACAGCAGCCTCCACCAAATCAGGGCTCTGACCCCATGACAGAACCCACTTGATCAGTTTATTGCACATGTGCTTCTCAGTAGAAATGACATTCCCCCCCCCCCAGCACCAAACCACTAAAGACCACTCAGTCATGTGGACAGGAAACAGGGGAACTATGTGAGATTGCTGTTCATTGACTACAGTTCAGCTTTCAACACCATTGTCTCCCACAGACTGTTCACTAAACTGAGCGACTTGGGTCTGAACTGCCACCTGTGTGCCTGGGTTCTCAGTTTCCTCACAGGCAGACCACAGGTGGTGAGAGTTGGTAGTTGCACCTCCAGCATCATCACACTTAACACAGCAGCTCCACAAGGTTGTGTACTTAGCCCTCTGCTCTATGCACTCTACACTCACGACTGTGTGGCCACGCACGCCTCCAACTCCATCATCAAATTTGCTGATGACACGGTGGTGCTGGGCCTCATCTCCAGCAACGATGACACAGCATACATGGAGGAGGTGGATAACCTGGCATCATGGTGCCAGGAGAACTGCCTCCAACTGAATGTAGGCAAAACTAAAGAGATGGTGGTGGACTTTGGTAGGCGACAGCAGCGGTCCTACACCCCCCTTAAAATCAACGGGACTGCAGTGGAGAGGGTGAGCAGTTACAAATACCTGGGCGTTCATGTCACTGAGGACTTGACATGGACTGTACACATCCGAGCTCAGGCCAGTAGAGCAAAGCAGCGGCTCTACCACCTCAGGCAGCTGAGGAAGCTACAGGTCTCTCCGGCGATCCTTAAAACGTTCTACTCTGGTGCTGCACAAACTGTTCTGACTCAGAACATCATCTCCTGGTTTGGGAATAGCTGTGCTCGCGACATCAAGGCACTGCAGAGAGTGATCCGGGCAGCGGAACGTTGCACCAGATCTGTTCTGCCATCCCTAGAGGACATCTACACCAGGAGATGCTGGACCAGAGCGACTAGGATCATTGGTGACCTGTCTCATCCCAGCAACCATCTATTCATCTTGCTGAAATCAGGCAAACGCTTCAGAAGCATTATGGCCAGAACGGAGAGGCTCAGGAGGAGCTTCTATCCACAGGCCATAAGACTTCTGAACCCGGACATGCTATCACAATCCCCACAGAGCAGGGTCTTCAATATTCTGTGACCACTCCCCTCACTGTCACTGTCACTGTCCTTCCAGTGCACCATAAGGTTTCTTTACCATTTATTTATTTATTATCTTATTTATTTTACTTATTTATCTATTTGCTGCTTGTTTCTTTTTTTCTTGGTGTTCGGTTGTTTGCCTGTTTTATTTTTCATTGTAAATTTTCATGCACAGTCTATCCTGGATCGGGGCACATTTCACTACATGGTATACAACCATGTACGTGACAAATAAACTCTTTTGACTCTTTTGACCACACTGGGGCCACAGTCTGGTGGAACTTGGGGAGGATAATGGTGCTTGCATTAAAGGACTACAGTCAGCTCTATTCTTTCCAATACAGCACATGTGTGCTGTCAGACAAGTGCTGTTTGTTGTGTTGAACCTCCCGGTACCTGAGGGATTGGACCACCTCCACATCTACACTGTTAATAGTAACCATACGCAGAGGCTCCATAACACCGTGAAGATCAAACATCAGCCCTGTTTCTTTGATACCGAGTTGGAGGTGGTTTGAAAAAATAACAAAATCCCATTTCAGACATTTGTGATCCACCTCATCACATGTCTCTACAGCCCAGTACTACAGAGTCATCAGAGAACTTCTGCAGGTGACACCACCTAGACCAGGCATGTCCAAAGTCCGGCCTGTGTTCAAATTTCCAAATGGCCCGCAGCCTCTGTGATAAAATCAATGATATGCGGCCCGCCAGCACCGTTGACCGCAGCATAAAATACACGCATACAAAAAAGCTATTCTATATTTCACCACAAGTAGACCTGTGGCCGCTGGAGCTCACTGAGCTGCAGTGTGACGCCGAGTGTCGCAGTCACCAGGCACCAACAGCTCCCTCTTGTCAACTTTTACCGCCAGCTGGATAACAGCAGGTTCCAAGAGATTCAAACATTTGCTAAGAAAATGCTGAGCTTGTTTGGCTCCACATACTTGTGCGAGAAGACATTCTCGGTTATGAACATTAACAAAAACCGCGTGAGGACGAGACTAAGTGACTCTCACCTGCGTGACATCACTGTTTTTGAACCAGACCTGGCTTTAAATTCTAAAATCTCAGTGAACTGATTTTTTTGTGATGATCAAAACCACAGTTTTGAAAGAACGATTGATACATGGACTCATATGGCCCTCAATGTTTTGTACTTCTGAATAAGATAACTGTTAGTGTTATTTTCCTGTTCACATGTTTTGAATTTAGAAGTTTACAGTGAGCATTTGATAGTGAATAATATGTAATGTTTAAAATGAACCTGGATATTTTTAATCTTCCCGAAAGTTTTTTTTCCAGACAGACTTTTTCTTCATTTTATGTGGTCTTCAAATATGAAAGGCAGAGTGATTTTGGTAAAAACTTGTTTAGATGTATTTGTGTCCTGTGTGAAGAAATGAAAAGTTTGCCATTTGCAATAAAAATTTCATAAAATAGTTCATTTGCATTTAGTGTTAATGGTTCAAAGAATTTCAGGCTGAATGGTCGGCCCCCACACATTTTCACCTCACCAAATCTGGCCCTCTTTGCAAAAAGTTTGGATACCCCTGGTTTATGCATTTATACACAAACATCATCTAGGTTTCCAAAACTATGGGATACTCTTGGCTATGCAGTATAACACCTTGAAGGGCACTATACTGTATATGGTTAATAATAATCCGCTTAAGGTTATTTTGCATTATAAGAATACGGCTGCGTACGCACAGGCCCACGTTTGTTGCAGTAAAATCCCAGTTTACCAGTCGCTTCGGGCGGGCTGTTTTCGGCTTGAATATTAAGTTTGACATTGTTTTTGCATGTCTTCTGCTGTGTGAGTGCGAGCTGAACCCAACCTGGAGCTCCCCAGCGGCCTATGAAGTTCGGTGTTCTGCTCACCACTTCTTCCCTCACAAAATCGATGTAAAACATCTCATCTCCATTGAGGCCTTTCTCATCCTCGGGGTCATCGCCTTCGGTGCTGCAGGTGCACACAGCTATGTCCACATGTGCTGAAAAATAATAAGAAATAAATACATTCCAAATGAATCAGCTACTTTTGTACGTTAATGTTTATTGTGCTTTACAGTTTGTACCTGTTATTTGGTTAAATCGTACGCGATTCTTTAAACAGAATTCGATTTAATATAAAATCCCTGGTCTGTGAGGACGAAAACTACATGTGCGTAAATCTGTGTAATAACATAGGTTATAAATTAAGATCCGTGGCTTACCCTCCGCAAGTGATGAGACAGACAGGACCTGCAGCAGCAGCGGTGCGATGAAGACAGAAAACCTCATTTTTTTACCATAAATTTTACTGCAAACTTTACCGCTCCGCTCGCCTGCGTCGGCGCTGAAAGGGTAAAGTGGGCGGTAACGCGGGGGTGTGAGTAAACGGACCAATCAGAGAAAAGCGCAGCAGAAAACGGGCCAATCGTAAGGAAGCGCTCTTCTGGTGCTTAACGCAGACGCCGAGAAACTCAGGTCGTTCGTGAATGCGGGCCACGCTTTTCCGCAGTTTTGTCGTAGATTTCATTTTCTCTTTGCAAGATAAAAGAAATATATAAAACGTATGCTGAAAATGAAATATTTTATTTAAGAATATAAAGGAATATTTGATCATTTCAAAAAGTGCATACTTCTACGTGAAGTAGAATCAAGAATGAAAAATAATTTATTGTCGTACAAGGAAGAACAAAATGAAGATCATCGGGTCCGTGGTAAACAGTACACTTAAGAGGAGAACGAAAATATAGACAAATACGTGAAAACTTAGTTATTGATAAATATAATGATATGTGTAATGTCAGGGCAAGCAGGAATACACAAACACTATGGTGTACATGTCCAGTAGTCTGTGGTTTCTAAAGTAATCCTATTACCAAATTGTCAGTATTATTAACAAAAATGTGTGTTATTTTATTTCTTTGATGTATTCCTATGTTTAAACAGCCATTTTTCAGGGCTCGACAGCAAAAAGTTGCTTCATGCCTTTGTTTCCAGCTTGTTTGACTGGATTGACTCCTTGTTATCTAACTGGCCCTCCCTTCATTCATGCAGGTTGCCTGTCACCTGGTCCTGGAGATACTGCTGCATTTCTCACATTATCAAATTATTATTTTTTTAATATGTGTGTTGGGACATCAGGAAGCAATGTAGAGGGTTTGTGAAACACCTGGGGCTTTTTCCAAATAAGGTGAAAGGCTTAGACGTTGGAAATTATGTGCAGGACCCTTTTGTCACTGTCGATGCTGTGGGTGCCTTTGTGAAATAGTGCTTTGAATAAAAGAAACTTTCTGATTTTGTGCAACAGGAGGCAGGGAGTTGACTGCCCTGACTTTGTTTCCTGGTCCATCTGCAACTGTTCTCCACCAGCAGCCCACACGCAGCACAATGGCGGTGCAGCCAGCACTCACACTGGTATGTTTGACGGTTCTGCTGGATGTCACACCTGAGCAGCACTGTGACAGCCATTCAGAGGGATCATTTTGGCTTGCAGGAGACCCCAAACTGCTGACCAGATGCTACACTGAAAGGGAGCGCTGGCAGCAGACATCCAGGTCCTGTTGCACTACAACATAATACCTTTGATATCCAGTATGACCAAGTTTTTCCTCACACCAACACAGCTTGATCCCCACCTGAGCGGACCTCACTGCACCTGGCAGCCCTTAAAGGAGCCTTGGTGGAGGTGGAATGAGCAAATGCCGTAATGGAAGTCCTCCTTCCTGGATCCATCCTCTGTAATCCCACTGACAGCATGGCCAGAGTAATAAAAAAGTAGACATTTTTTGTGCATTATCATTATAAGGTCATTTTTGCATTCTAAAAATGCAGCCATTTAGGTTTGTTGTGTAAAAGATGTGAAAGGCAATCTCTTCAAGTGGACTTTTAAACAGCCATATCTAGGCAACCCAGCCAAACTTGATACTGAGCTGGAACCTACGGAGCCCAGCCTGGAGCTGCACACTGCCCTGTGAATGCAGCGAATGTGAGCGCTGCTTCTTTACTTTTAAAACCAATGTAAATCATTTCATCTCTTCTAACTGCATTTCCATCCTCAGGGTCAGTGTCACTGGTCTTATAGACAGCAACCTTTATATCTACATGTGCTGAGAGCAAATGGAGGCAAAATGTGTTCATTATTAATGAGCTGCAATTTTTTACATACAGTACATATATTCATACATATATTAGTTTGTTAGTTACTAAAACTGAGGACTTTTGCTTATCCTTCACATATAAAGAGATACACAGCACCACAAGGTGAATGAACACGTTGAACCTTGTTCTTTACCACAAACCACAGTAAACTTTCCTGCTTGGTGCTGACTAGCAGCAGGTGATGTGGCTCCAGCAAACGGACCAATCAGGTAAAAGGAGAGCTGTTTGTCACTCAGTTGCTGGGTGACACTGGCAGTTTCAAAAATACAGACTCCTTCAGAACTGGAGGGGCAACTGGGAGAGGAGAAAGGTTTCATGGTGGGATGGGGAGTTTCGGACCAAGTGATTGACCAACTGACCTGAGCAGAAAACTTGCACGCACAGACACACACAAGTCATCTGAAGTTTAAACTCATCGCACACCCAGAGCCATGATTCTAGAGTGAAGGACTAAAACCTTCACAAGTGCTGCAGCTGAAAGCTGAATCTACTGGTCATGTGATGTTTGTTACTAAATTAAAGATTTGGGGACATTAGCTGCCAGGATGTGAGCCTGTGATATGATTTTTTTAGGCTATAATGGCCACCCTGCAATAGACTCACACCTCATCCAGTTTCATAGCTTGGCACCCAGTGATACCAGATTCTGTACCACCACAGCCCTGACCAGAATTAAGCAGTTCTCCACTGGCAGCCCAATGGCAGTGCAGCCAGCACTTACACTGGTGATAATAAATGGATGGATGTGTCAGGGCTCATGTCAGGACCCAACTGCAGACTTAAAGGGCAGGAGATTTATCATAGAGATCTCCAACTTACAGGGGGCAAAACAGGCCAAGAGAAACAGGACCCAAAAACCAGAACAGGCAACAAACAATCCAAAACACTGGGCAAAAATAGGTCAAAAACCAGGGAAGTGATCGGTATACAATTCAACACAGCAGAAGAACCAGGGTCAAAACCAGTGGCAGAAACAGAGAACACTATCACAGGAAAGAACAGCCATAGTCTGAAAAGAACAGGTACAAACACGGGACTTAAATACTCAAAGCAATAAACCACCAAGACAGGCTACTGGGGAAACACAAGAGGCAAATGAGGGTAACAATGGTGATCAGGTGGGGAAGGCAGGCCAAGGAGAAAGACAGAAAGAAACAGAAGCACAGGCCTTTGCAATGTTCAAAAATGGCCAGCAGGGCAGCCAAAAGTCCCTGAGAAGCCCGGAGACCTGAGAGGATGGGCGGGTGTGTTTCTAACAATTTATTATCTATATTATTGTAAAATAATTTTATATATAATATTTTTAAGTTTTAAAAAGTTTTAAATCTAGCAGAGAGACTGAGACAATGAGTTTGGACAGATTTTTGTCTGTGTGGTCATTCTGATCAGTGAAGAAACATCTCTTTGAATCTGCATTCAGCTATTTATTTAATAAGTTTACAATGTTTCCACAGTGCAGATGTGCTCTGTAATACGGAGCAAAATGTACTAAAACATACTAACACCTTAAAAATGAGGACATGCATGATAGAAAGGCAACACTAAAAAGTGCCCAGAATAATGGAAAACTCCAGATTGAAGACAGGTGAGATACAGCAGTATGAAATGTTGTATTAAAGCTGACAGAATTCACTGCTGCAGCTGTGCTGGTTGAGAAGATCAGAACACACACAGCGGGAGCAGATGAGCCAGCGTGGAACAGTGACAAACAGGCACAAAGAGACCATCGGGATGTAATGGCTGATTTTGTTAAAGAGCAAAATGCAATGAAACTTAACAAATACAGCAAGTCAGAATTAAAGATGCACATTCACACATTCAAAGAAATTAAACTTTTTCCAGCTAAACTAAAACAAACCCAGCAAACACCCACCCCACCCACCTATTTAGCTAAAGTGACTGTTAAGGTAGCACCAACCGCTTACATACGAGTAAAGGAGCCATTATGTCTGCCTCTCTCTAGTTCCAAAAATCTATGATGGAACTGCTGTCATTCTTAGCCATCATCTGTAACAAGGCTGTGGGTAAGAGGTGAAGAAAGGGGATTCTGCCAGGGGTCAGAGTTCTGATTTGGTGGAGGCCTCAGCAGAGGCCAGAATGAAGAGGAGCCTACAATCCATCATGAACTGTAAGACTGTAGTGCCTATCACTCAAGAATGTATTAATAAAATGCCTAATACTGAAAAATTTAGGAATAAAGAACTTAATCGTGAACATGGTGGTATTAATAAAGTGCCAATTGTAAAAGAACATATTAACAAAGTACCCACTGATGAACAAAACATTAATAAAGTGCCTATCAATAAATAATATGTTAAATTATTAATGAGCAAAACATTAATAAAGTAACTATTAATAAAGAACTTATTCCATTTTACGGCACCCAGGAACGACGTCAGCGACACCAAATAAAAATGCACAAACCTTTTCCTCTCCTGCCCTCTAGTGGCCACTTACTGTAAACAGCTTTGGTCCATTAACTTTTCTGTACGGGCACTCAATAGCAAAAACAGCGCAGTCTCGCAAATATTTAAGCAGAGCTTTAAACGCCGAAATGCACGATAAACTGTGAGCCAGTTTGCACCACGAAATTACAGTCAGATGTTCGGATAAAACATAACCCATCGTATTCACACTGTACATTGCTTCTGCCATTGCTGCCGCGTCGCCCATTACTGCGATTTGATAGGCCACGGTAACTGTCAATCATAAAGCCACACCCATACTTTCTGTGGCACCGCCACCGTGCAGTTGTTTGTGTCGCTCCTTTAAAGTTTTGATTACGTCACTACAATTGATTGATCCGATTGGCTCACAGCTGGCTGGCGTCTGATCTCACAATTTCTTTCCCCTCAATTTATTTACTATAAACAAGCAAACATACCAGCAGGAGCAAAAAGAACTTAACATGGCGCAGAAAACAGCAGTAGTGATAAATGTGGCAATCCTAGTTGACAGTAACATCAGGAAGGAGCATGAGAAGGTTGAGAAGTATCAAGGCCTGAAGGAACAACTGGAACAAATGTGGAAGGTGAAGGCCAAAGTGGTTCCCGTGGTAACAGGAGCACTGGGGGCTGTGCGGTATATACCAAGGTGATGCGCTGTCCCGCTGCTGTTCTGCACAGGACTGAATCCCCTCAGCCACATCATCACAAAGAGTGGATACGGATACAAGTTCAGAAGTGGAGTAACCATCAGCCACCTCCTGTATATGGATGACATCAAGCTGTATGCCAAGAGTGAGCGAGACATCGACTCACTGATCCACCTCACCAGAATCTACAGCGAGAACATCGGGAAGGCGTTTGGACTACATCAGGCATGTCCAAAGTCCGGCCCGTGTTCAAATTTCCAATGGCCCGCAGCCTCTGTGATAAAATCAATGATATGCGGCCCGCCAGCACCGTTGACCGCAGCATAAAATACACGCATACAAAAAAGCTATTCTATATTTCACCACAAGTAGACCTGTGGCCGCTGGAGCTCACTGAGCTGCAGTGTGACGCCGAGTGTCGCAGTCACCAGGCACCAACAGCTCCCTCTTGTCAACTTTTACCGCCAGCTGGATAACAGCAGGTTCCAAGAGATTCAAACATTTGCTAAGAAAATGCTGAGCTTGTTTGGCTCCACATACTTGTGCGAGAAGACATTCTCGGTTATGAACATTAACAAAAACCGCGTGAGGACGAGACTAAGTGACTCTCACCTGCGTGACATCACTGTTTTTGAACCAGACCTGGCTTTAAATTCTAAAATCTCAGTGAACTGATTTTTTTGTGATCAAAACCACAGTTTTGAAAGAACGATTGATACACGGACTCATATGGCCCTCAATGTTTTGTACTTCTGAATAAGATAACTGTTAGTGTTATTTTCCTGTTCACATGTTTTGAATTTACAAGTTTACAGTGAGCATTTGAATGAGTGAATAATATGTAATGTTTAAAATGAACCTAGATATGTTTAATCTTCCCAAAAGTTTTTTTTCCAGACAGACTTTTTCTTCATTTTATGTGGTCTTCAAATATGAAAGGCAGAGTGATTTTGGTAAAAACTTGTTTAGATTTATTTGTGTTCTGTGTGAAGAAATGAAAAGTTTGCCATTTGCAATAAAAATTTCATAAAATAGTTCATTTGCATTTAATGTTAATGGTTCAAAGAATTTCAGGCTGAATGGTCGGCCCCCACACATTTAAAAAAATAAACAAAAACATCAAAAGATTCGCAGAATAATTCATATGAAAAAGTGCTATTAAGCGACGTTCGACGCTCGCTCAACGTCACCAGAGCGTCTGTTAGCGATTGGCTGGTGTGGAGTCACATGACAGGACTGATGAAGGAAGTGGATGGTCGACTTCGCGCCCGCAGAACCCCGTTTTATTGAATTTTCGCTCTGAGTGACTTTAATGGTGTAAATCTAAGGCGATCGGGGAGCCACTTGATGGAGAAAAGGCAAAAACAGGGGTTTTATACATTCACAACGGAGTCATCAGATGACTGGATGCTCGCTGAGGGATTTCGTCCTCTTATTGGAGCAGTGAGCGGAGAGCCGCAAATATTTAAAATCACTCAGTAAGCGTGCATTTAAGCCTTAGAGCTGAAGTTTGGAGTAAAGCAGGGGGACATAATAGCAAATAGTATATTTTCAGATGTAGCATGTACATTTTCACGCCATTAATACGAAGATATGGAATTTTCAGGTGTTATTAGTATATAAATAGTCTTCCCAGAGTTGACAGAAGAGAAGCGCTGATGTGGCACCAAAAAACAGATTCTCACAGTGACGCTTCATCTCTTAAGTGAATTCACTGCCATGACATTGACAGAGGACTCCATCAAAACAATGCTGTAATTTATATCAAAACCTTATTAATGATATCAGTTAAAATACTGTAGCGCCCGTCAGAGGCGCCACCACAGAAAGACTCGGGAGTCAGGAGTCCAGGGAACTGTTCTTTTATTTCGTCTTCCATCACAGCGACAAAACTCTCCGAAAACCGACCGCTCTCCTCCTTTCTTACTCCCGCTCTGCGCGCCCAAAAACCCCGCGCCCCGGAGTCTCCGCACACTGCGCATGCTCCCGCTCCATCTCCCAGGATGCACCCCGGCAGCAACGCACACACAACGAACAGACAACCAACCAGACTAACTTCTTCTTCTTCTTATCTTTCAGCTGCTCCCGTTAGGGGTCGCCGCAGCGGATCAACTGTTTCCACTTCTTCCTGTCCTCTGCATCTTTCTCCGTCGCACCCACCACCTGCACGTCCTCCTTCACCACATCCATAAATCACAACCAAACAGACTAACACAGGACTATAAAAAATTAACACCCAGACAACTTTTTACATGTACGGCCGTGCCGTTAAAATACGTTATGTTCACTTTGCACGCAGTTAGCAACGCGGCTGTTTAAAACCGTTCGCCTTTTACTGGCTTGCAGTGATGGTCTGTGGCCACAAGGCGGCAGTAAGCTGTAGCCGGCGCGCCGGCAGTCCTCACGATTCCCCAAAACCACGTGCTGTGGTAATAAATACTGCGATTACCAGGGTAAACGGCTTTCCCCAGTTTTGGCCTAAGAAAATAACATTGCAGTGATTTGTTAATGTTCGCACTCTAAACTACCATCGTTTTTGCCTGTTTCACTCCCTCCACAGAGCTGGCCTCTCCAAAAATATGAACCTGTCATTTTTACGGTTTAAACTGCACAAGCATGGATTCAAGGAAATACATTTGTTTCTCACCAAAAGATAATTTCTTGTGTTCATGAATGTGCGGCCTGACAAGTAGGCAGAGCTCAGAATTTTAAAAAAAATTAAATAAAAAAACTCAAAACTTTTGCTCCATGTAGTATCAACTGAAAAATGTGCTTTTCGCAGATATCGCAGTGTGTGCAGTACTTCTTTGTTTCCGATAGATATTTAAAAATCAAGACACACGGACCTTCATTCTGATAATAATAATTACATTCTAAGGACACTTTTTTTATCAAAAGATTTTTACTGACTTGTGCCATTTTTACATTGCAAGGATTTTTGAGCCCTTTGCAAAAGGGCTGCTCACAAACCTTTTCAACAAGAATATACTGTACGTATTTCATTTTCGTGCGAACATAATGTGACCTGAAAGGCCTGACACAATGCCAATAATCGAAGTCTGGACTTTGCACCCTGAGGTTCTCTACTGTGAGCTTCAAGAAAAATTGATATTTCCTTTATTCTTACTTAAAGAAAACAAATAAAAAGGACAACTCAGCATGTTTTCATCAACATAAATACATTTTTGAAAATATACACAGCAATCAAATACGAACACACGTTTGAATGGGAAAAGTCTATCAAAGCAAAATACACCCGGGTCTGACATATTGCGTTGCTTATTTTGGTCGGCAGATGATCAAGATGTGAAGAAGAATCCAAGAGAGATTGGAGTGGTAAGCAGTAAAGGCCTGGAAGATTGGATGTAACAGTGGACAGGAAAGGGTCCTCACATTTGTGCTCAAACGCCATTTGTGTCGGACTCTTCCTCCGCACCGCGCTGGAAAGCCATGTTTTGCTTGTGCACCAGTTGGGCGTAGGCTCCACCCTTCTCCAGCAGCTCTTGGTGGGTTCCTGCCTCCAGCACCTCGCCGTCCTTCAGGAAGATGATGCGATTGGCCTTTTCCACCGTGCTCATCTTGTGGGCGATGAGCAGCACAGCACAACCGTTTGAGTTCTTTCTCAGGGCCTCGTGTACCTGCGTAAAACATTGTTTCATACATCATTTATTCAAGATTATTCTCCTATTCACAGTATAACAGTATTTTAAAAGCAGTTATTACCAAGTAACAAAGAGGCCAAATACTGATTTAGTGTTAATGCATATATACATGGTTAGCTGATATTTTAACTGAACACAGAAGTTATTTGTCAAAGTTATTTATAAACACAGATTAATATGCAGGATTAAAGGATATGTTCTGGTTAACAGATAACAAAGTCCATTGATTATGAGTTTTAAAGCCATGTGGTGTGCAATGTCAGTAAAGCAGCACAAGAAGCAGATTAAGTGGTGATGAGACACAGCTGAAAACAGACTTTAACAGGGACATTTTGACAATAACACAGCAACAATGAGCTCATGGTGGTGATGGACGGGACCGTACAGACTGGGGAACTGACACCTACCAAGTGCTCACTCTCGGTGTCCAGGGAGCTGGTGGCATCGTCCAGCACCAGGATCTGGGGTTTTCGGATCAGAGCTCTGGCGATGGCGATGCGCTGCTTCTGACCCCCCGAGACCTGACCGCCTTTCTCTCCAGCATCTGTCACAAACAACAAGACAGGAAGTCATTTTCCCAGCTGACGTGAAAGTAAATTGCAAATATATTCTGGGTCTCCAATAGAGTCCCATCCATAAACCATGTGGTCACTATTCCATCCAGTCTTTCCATCCTCCCCCTTACACACATGGGCACACTTAACCTGAAACACATCTTTGGACAGTGAGAGAAAACTCACCACTGGAAAGAACACGCAACCTCCACATGGACTGAACCGGATTAGAAAACATGCATACACTCCACACCCTTCAGACATACCGGTGTCATATCCCTTTGACAGGTCAGAAATGAATTGGTGTGCGTTGGCCAGCTGGGCGGCCGTGATCATCTCCTGTTCGGTCGCATCCTCCCGGCCGTATTTGATGTTCTCCCTCACGGAGCGGGCAAACAGCACGGGTTCCTGACTCACCACAGCAATCTGCATGGAGCAACATGGAAGATTGAAACACAGCAAGACACAAACATACCTCATTTACACACAGTGGTCAAATGATGATCAAACGTATACATACAGTATGTCAATTTCATCAATAACTTTGCAGATCAACTAATTTTTTGTTTAATTTTCTTAAAATTATAACCAGAATTTTTCTGTAGCTTACAGACAGTGAGTATGTACGTAATGTGGAAAATTGTGCAATGCATGTACATGTAAAGCATATAAACTTTAGTTGTTAACATAAATGTGAATAGAGCTCATATATATTTACTGTGTATATGTGCAGTGTATATACACTGCCCAGCCAAAAAAAAGTCACACACTCTAATATTTGGTTGGACCGCCTTTAGCTTTCATTACGGCACACATTCGTCGTGGCATCGTTTCAATAAGCTTATGCAGTGTCACAACATTTATTTCCATCCTGAATTGCATAAATTTTTTTTAAGATCTTGTATCGATGATGGGAGAGTCGGACCGCCGCGTAAAGTCTTCTCCAGCACATCCCAAAGATTCTCAATGGGGTTAAGGTCTGGATTCTGTGGTGGCCAATCCATGCGTGAAAAGGATGTCTTGTACTCTCCCTCCTACTTGCTCATTCAGTATATTCAGGTACTGAGCTCACCTCATTTTTTGGGCACATAACATTGCTGAACCTAGACTTGACCAACTGAAGCAACCCCACATCATAACATTAAGTTAAATCCAGGTGGTGACTTTTTTTGGCCAGGCAGTGTATATACATCTATCTCTTTCTGCCCATAAATATATTGTACATTCTGTATAACAACAAGCTGTATGTAAAGAGCAACATAAAATAAAGCCTGTGGGGTTAAGAGGATGCAGCAGGGGAGGATCACAAGGCTTTTCACTGTGAGATATGCAAACGTGTAAGAGGAACATTTTTAAAGATGAAGAAAACCTGTCCGCATCAAAGATAGTGGACAACATCACTGGAGTATCGTAAATAAGATTGTGAATTCAGTATAAATCTGTGCTTAGCTTCTTCTGTTAAACAAATTCCTCTCAAAATGCACAAGGTGAAAGGCGGCGAGGGTTCACCTTGTCGTGCAGGTACTGGTTCTGATAGCTGTACAGAGGCTGCCCGTCCAGCAGGATCTCGCCCTCCTGCAGCTGGTAGAACCTCTCCAGAAGGCTCACGCAGGTGCTTTTCCCTGCACCAGAAGGTCCAACCAGAGCAGTCACCTCACCAGGCTTCAGCTCCAGAGAAAAGCCCTGCGCAACACAGATTACAGCCATTAATCTTGAGACACAAGTGTGAAGCTGGAAGAGTTTTAGATACTAAAACTGTAACAGCTTCTCTGTCCGCACACACCTTGAGCACAGGTGTGTCAGGCCTCTTTGGGTACGCAAATGTGATGTTCTTCATCTGCAGGTTCCCCTGCAGCACTCTGGGAGCCAGTGAGCCCTCGGGGGGAACCTGCGGCTGTCTGTCCAAATACTCAAAAATCTTCTCCGAGGCCCCAACAGCCTTCTTCACGTGGGGATAATAAGACATCAGGACCTGGTAGAGAAAGAGCAGAGGTCTGATGCTGAAGAAGCTGAGATGGCAACCAGAGTTTCATCTCATTCCTCATGCTGGGTCATTTTCCATTCAGCTCAAGAAGTGAGATGATCCAGAACTGCCAGAGTATCGCTTCAATGGCTACAAACACTGCAAAGATCCTGCCAGGGAAAGTTGGCTGTACCTCAACAGCGGATGCGAACTGCAGCTCATAGAGGACAAAGGACACAAGGTCACCACTGCTGACGTCCTTCCCTGTGACCAGACGGCCACCGTAGTACAGGATACTGACCTTCAGGGCCAGGCTGGACAGCTAAACAAAAGGAAGAGTTCATTTAAGTTCAGTTAAGCGTAAGTCCGCGTGGGACATCTACGTCACCATTTTAACTTATCTGGCAGACAAATCCAGATGTGAGACTCACACTGTTGGTCCAGGTGGAAACGGCATAGGCCGCCGCTTCAGTTTTGTTCAGTGAGTAGGTCTCCTCCAGCTTTTTCTTGTACCTCTCTGTCTCTCCCTCTTCATTAGCAAAGCTCCTTACTGTTTTCATGGAGGAAAAGGTCTCCATAGCAACATCATTCGCCCGGGCCAGTGACTCCTGGACCTTCACTGACAGCGACTGAGACAAAAACATTGCACAGTGAGGGGCTTCCAGCGACCGAGGACCACATTCTGCTGCCATGACTTGCAGAATTAAACAAAAATGTCACACTTTCATGTACATTCGATGACTGGACAGACTGAATGTGGGAAGGAAAAGAAGTGTTAAGGCCTAGGATGATGTACCTGGTAGAACTTTCCTGAGAGCTCAGGAATGATGAGGATGACAGGCAGCCCCAGCGCCGTGAAGAGGGACAGCTTCCAGGAGAGCCGCACCATGAAGATGAAGAGGAAGGTGACGCGCATGAAGTACCACATCAGCAGGCTGAGCTTCTCACTGAGGGACTCGCTCATGGTGTTGGTGTCCGTGGTGATGCGGGACACAATGTCACCTAGGAAACGACATGCAACGCTTTTCCCAATAGTCTGGTTGTTCTTGAAAGGAACAGGTGAACTCAATGGTCGCAAAAGACCGTTGTTAAATTATTCCAGCAAAAAAAAATTATCAAAAACATTAAAAAAACCTTTTTTTAAAACATAATGTCAGATAAAATGTAAACATTTATCAAATTTTAAACTTTTTTGGAGAAAATAACTCCAAAATAACTGAAATAAGGTTTAATAATTTTGGTACAGCCATCTCTACTCTTTGTTCCTTGTAGCAGCGTTCTGATCATTGGTGAGACATCAGGGTATAAAAATATTACTGTAGGACACAGTGCGGTACTGTACAGCACCGTAGTAAAAAACTTTATGCTTACACTTTAGATTTTCTGGACAGCTACCCCCCAAATACAGCACAGACTGTAACTGCCAAAAAGTAAGGTGATCACTGAAACCAAGACTCAAAAGACAAAACACAATTCTTAAATAAAGAACATCATAGCTTTTGAATTCCCTCTTTTTGTAAGTACATGTAAAATATGTAGATTTTCTGACATTGACTTGACTCTTATTCCAGAATGATCGTTTTGGGACTTCCTTAAAAGTATAACTGATAACATTTTGACATTTAGATATTATTCAGATTGGGGATCAAGCTGCAGTCAACCAAGAGAAGCATTTTCACTACAGCCTACGGCTTTTTCTGGAACATTTGTTCACCTGAACTTCACAAAGGCCACGCCTCTCACCTGTATGCACCGTGTCGAAGAAGGCGATCTCCTGCTTCAGCACAGCCTTGAAAACCTGGCCCTGGATGAAGGTGTGGATGCGGCTCATGGTGATGTTGTAGATGAGGTCGCACACAAACTCACTCACGGCACTACAAGAGATGGAGGAGCGGAAGGTCAAAAAGCCACAGAGCAGCTTGGCCAGATCTCTCCATCTCCATCCTCAGACCTGCGGAAGCAGCTCACCTCATGATGGTGATGAGCGACATGACGGTGATGGCGTGACTGAAGGCCTCCGGCTCATCCTCGTTCATGATCCAGTCTGTCATTTTGCCAGTGTAATGGGGAATCGCCATCTCACCTGGGGGCACAAAAAATTACCTTAATGCTATTACACAGTGAGGAAAAACTATGTTTCGAGACAATTCTCATTTATTACGATGCAGGGACTCGAAATACTGATTTTTTATTCATTTATTTGTTTTTACTGTCATTTTTGTGCTTTTGCTATAGCATCTACACCAGCAGCACAAGCAGTATACAACTGTTTACTATTATGGCAGTAGGATGTGCTCAAATAATCGAGCTTTAAAAACTACACCAGTACCAGGAACATGTTTTCAGCACAAGGTTTGCAAAGTTAAAGTCAAATTTACCCAGGGAGGAGATTATCACAAAGAAGATAACCGCTGAGAACCGGATAAAGTATGACTTCATGTATCCCATCAGTCTCTGCAGGGAAGCTCCATTCTTCTTCTGGGGTTCCTTGGTTGGCTTGGAGGACAGAGAAGGGATGTATCGTTGCCAGAGGAGAAGCGACACGGCTGTGACTCCATAGCCCTGGAGTATCTGGAGCACAATGGTGACAAGATGGACACATTACACAAATTTGTTAAACGTATGTCCAGCGACAAGTGATAAACCTAAAAAAATATGTCACACCCACCCCCTGCCAGGAGTGCCACCCCCAGAGCAGCTCCAGAGTCGGTTGTCCACAGCCCCACAGGAGGGTGATGTAAGCCGGGGAGAGGAAGCTGTGCACCAAAATGGTCTTGGCCACTTCATGGCCCTTCAGCCACTGCGGGGAGCTGGTACACAGGGTGAGGAAGAGGACCACAGAGGCGCGCAGCACCCCACCGCCCCACAGGGTGAGGAAGGGGTGCGGTAGCAGCAGAGGGGAGAGCTGGGTCCAGGCGACCACCTGCAGGACGAGGACATCCAGGCACAGACAGACCAGGGGGGAGAAGGCCATCTTCTGCATCCTGTCAAACACACAAATGTGCAACAGGTGCAGAAGCACCGCGCTGAAGATCTGCTACACAGCACAGACAGTTACACTGTCTCCCACCAGGTTAACGCAGAAAACCAAATTCTGGCCGTGTGTGACCGGCTTTAGGTGGCTCTGATGTAAAGGAGATGAGAAACACACGCTTTGGAAGATGCGTGTGAGCACTAAGATGGGTCCTACAGCACAAGGCACACATCGAACCTCCGAACAGGGAATTCCCCACATCCACACGTTTGTACAACTTTATAAACCAAACTTCTTTTGCTTTCGGTTTCACTTGCAAAACCTACGTTTCTTGACACAGAAGACAAGTGAATTTATCGCCGATATCAGTTCATCACACGAAGATATCAGAACACATTCAGTCGTGTTGTATGACAGCTTAGCATAAAGACTCACCTCGTTCAGAAGCCGATATCTGCCTGTTTATTCAGAGCCTTCAGAAGCCCGGCATAAACACTGAAAGTCAGCAAAATATAGCAGAAGCCTGATGTGCTTGTATGTGTGTGTATTGTGCTGAAGAGTCGGTATTTTTAATAAATCCACGTAAAGATGTTTATTGTCATGTAGAGCAGGATCTGGTTGTGCGGTCCTCGGTGTTAATAAAAAGTCCCAATAATACGAAACCGAAACTAAAGGGCATACAGAAGAGGGGCGGGGTTTGAAAATGACCCGCCCCCCTCTTATTTGCGACAACCTGTTATTAATAATAATTTAGCATACCGGTAGAAGAATCACTGCATAATTATTAAAACCTTTCTTTCAATGATCATATAAAGAAACTGTGGCTGCTGTCTAGTCCTTCAGGGTATAAGTATAAAAAGTCTTCTACTTCCGCAATGATGGGCAGAGTAATGAGTGGAAAGTTGACGAACAGTGACCCCTAGTGGACGTTTGAAAACACCGTTTCTAAGGCTAAAAAAAACTTAAATTTAAAAAACGTATTAAATCCATTTGCCACTTGAGTGACTAACAAACGGATATGTTCCTAAAATTGTGCGATTGTGGCACTGTTCAAGATCCGATTTGCACATTATTTAAAGAAACTAATGAAATAGTTAATAAAGTTTTAAGTCAATTTATAATTTCCTGTCTGTCCATGTGCAATTCCAGTACTGAGTAAATAGCAGCAAGACATGTATATGGGTCTTCATATTTAAATATTTAAAATGGCTGTGCATATTTTGGTGGTTACCTCAACCAGTCATCAGAGAAGCAGGAAGAAGAAAAACAGGGTGTAAAAGTCAGTGGAAGACAGCAGTCTTCGATACAGCAGTACTAAGCTGAAAGCGAAGAGGACTTGAGACATCTTCGTCTTCTCATCAAGATCAAAGAACATAGTCTGAAAATGGGCTTGCATCTTAACATGAAGAAGACAAAGATCTTCACGACTGGTAAGTTGGACAACTTCACACTAAACTGAGAAGGAATAGAAACAGTAGACAATGTCAGCTTACTTGGACCGACAATCAAAAATGAGGTGACAAGCAGCCAAGAATCCAACAAAGAATTGTTCTGTGCAGAACAGCCTTGAGGGGCTTGGACAAAAGTCTTGAATGCAGGGATGCAACTCAGCAGACTTAACAACAGTCATGACAAAATGACACATTGAGACATTAAGCTGTTCATTTATGTGCAAGAAATAACATCAACTCCTCAAAGAAACAGGCTATTAAGAATTACATCTTTTTATAGTTAATCTGGTTAACTGGTAAAAACAGGCATTACAATTATCTAAATAAGATTATCATTTTCATATTTTGGCATCAGCCCTTCAGGGTGTAACCTGACCTGTCCCTGCGGCCTGCGTATCCAGGATGCACGTTGGGCCACCGCCACCCGAGCTTGAACAAGCGGTTAATGGTCGGGAGCCTCTGAGTGTTTTGCCATTTTAATGTATTGTGGGACCTATTGTAGTAAATTTCCTTTCCTTATCTGTCTTAACCAGGCTTTTGTCTCATTGCCAAGTTTGTTCCTACATCTAAATGTTAGACTCACAGAAAACAAGGTAGAAATCACTTTTATTTACCCTATCGCTCTCTATTTTGAAGTGGAGCAGCAGTTTCTTCCCTCTGTGTTTAGGCACCACTTTAACAACACATTTTAATGCACAACAGAGACCCCAACTGAACGTATGCACTCATTCAGAGTTACGCTGGTTTCTTGTTTCGTTTGCGTTCGGTCCATTTACAGGTGTTCTCTGCTTCCGATTCTGGTCGAGTTAAAAGTCAAGCTGGACTAAGAATAGATTCTTTGCAGAAGTTGGCCACAGTAGGAAGTCGACCCCAGCTGCTATACAATAAGCTTTCAGTCTGAAGGACAGAGTTTTACCTTAGACTACAAGCACCCAAATTCAACCCTTTTCTTGAATAAATAAACGCACTTTTTAATGTAGGTAATGCTGAGACACTAAAATATGTATTAAAGAGATTTATACATAGATCTTTCCTCTGAAAAGCAATGGCAACATTTAGTAAAATTTCATATGAGCAAAAATATTCATTCTTGTAACTGCACAAAAAAGATGCTTAAAAAGCTAGTTGTTGCTACAGACGTTCAAATATATTCACAAAATATATGTCCCGCATACTCACACACACACTCACACATGCGTACACACACCCTATTCCTATTCTTTTCCACACAGTGGCAGGAAGTTGTCCAGATATCCGCTGTGTTTCTGAAAAAGAAAGAGAGAGGCTGGGGGGATGTTGCAGGAGGGAGCTGAAACCCACATTCACACGGTCCAGTCCTCCAAATCGACTCTGGGAGAGAACCCACCTCACTGGGAGGTGGTCCAGCCGGGAGACCGACACGCAGACGGACCTTTGGACACAGCGGGGCAAAAAATCAAAGAAAGGGGTACGAGGGGTACATTTGAGGTTTCTGCACAACTGCCCTGCGGGGCAACAGTGACGGGACGGGGGGCGAGAGCCAGAGTAGCTGAGGCTCAGCTGCCATCCTCCTGCCTCCTGCACCATGGATACCCGGCTGGTGGCCGTGAAGATGACCCTGCTGCTCTGGGCCTGGATGAGGCCCTGCCGAGGTGAGGCTACAATGAGGGCAGAACCAGGTAACAAATGGATTCTAGAACAGGGGTTTCACCAATAATTTAAAATGCCTTTCCATACCTAGACTGAGACAAACACAGCACGACACAATAGGACCAGTTTCCATCAGTTATTTTTAAACATACTACAAATTTATTTCTGTTTTTCTTTACAGTCATCGCTCAGCAAATTGCCTTTTCAAACAGATGTTTAGTTTAAAGAAAAAACTAATTGTGATGGCAACAGAAAATATTTACAGCAAAGAAAACTTATCCTTGCTTTAATGTATGACTTGTACGTTTGTATATCTGTGTCTATTCGCGCCTCATTGTTCCCCACACACCTGCCAGCCTATTGTCCGTCTGCCATCCACCCCTCGAGTCCACGGTGACAGCCTGCAGCCCTTGTTCTCCAGCAGCTCGTCCATTTCCTGTCACTGTCCGCCTTTCCTAGAAACTTCCTGTTTATATCAGGACCTCAGTTTCTGGCATCCTGCACTGTTTAATCCAAGTCCGCAGATATTATGTTGACGCTGAGACTTCTCCTATGTGGGACTAAAACATATTGGCAAAACCTCACAATGGATTTAGATACGTATGTAAGGTGGGGCACTAAACCTAATGCATATGCAAGGACGAAGCATCTCCTCGGTTTCTTGCACTTATCCCTCTTGGTCTACTATATCTACTATAATGCAATGTTGAATACACAAAAGCTGTTACAGTCATTTAGATCATGGTTTCATGAATTCCAGTATATAGCAAAAAAAACTTTATCATATCATTAATTGACTGATCATTATTATCTCTATTATTATTGATGTCATTTTATTCTTTAATTGACCTCAGAACCAACTTTTTGAAAAAAAGACAGAACCATGAGAAATTACAAAGACTTATAGATACAAGAAAATATAGCTCTGTTGTTATTATTATTATTATTATTATTATTATTATTATTATTATTATTGTCGTCAGTCATCAGAGGCCTGTTTTGCAAATAATTCTGTCTCTGTCTTTCTTTAGCTTCAGCCCTCAATGACCCCTGGGTCCAGTGTCCCTCTAAAGCCTGCAAGGACAAATTTGCAGACGGATCGTGTGACCCGGGGTGTTTCGTCCCTGAGTGTCTGATGGACGGGTTCGACTGCCTGCCCAGAGAGACGCCCTGCAAGTAAGACTGTTTCTTCAGACATATGAGCAGCTCCCTCTTCCATGAGTCTATATTAAATCACAGCAAATTATATCTGACACCCGGTTAGTTAATCGATGCCTTGGTTTATAATGCAGAAGAATGCTGTGCTCATTCCTTCTGTGTAGATGGAGTACTTTTTTGATTCTGGATAAAATGATGGCTATAATTTATTATTTCTCATGTCCTTTACCTTGCTGTGTTGCTGTTCTTCTCCTGCCACCTCCTTCCTGGCTATATGCAGGCAGGCTTACATTTACTACTGCAAAGACCACTACGCCAACTCGCTGTGCGAGAAGGACTGCAACAATATGCTCTGCGGCTGGGACGGCAGCGACTGCTTTTTGAACCAGGTCCCAGTATGGGCAAAAGGCACCCTGATAGTCCACACCAAAATTCTACCTCAGGACATCCCGGAGCAGAACAGGCCCCTGCTTTGGGCCCTCAGCACCATCCTCCGGACCACAGTTAAACTTTGCGGGACTGCACCCTTTGACACCAGTCAGCAGCTCTTGGCACTCCAACCTCACATTCTGCAAGATCTATTAATGCAGAAACCCAGTAACAAGAGCAATAGGTAACAATTCAAAATCGCCTTTTTGATTCTGAGTGGTTTTCCTGGATGTGAATCAATTTTATACAAAAGTGCTCATATAAAAGAAAAAGTGGAAGGTAATAATTCAGGTATTATGCTGCTTAGGTGTTCAGTGTAATGACATTTCTTGGGCATGTTTATAATTCCTTGAAAATTTGCTCCTTTTTCAGTGTGCATACGGTAAGATTTGTCTCACGTTTTACTAGTATTTTGGCTTATTTATTGCCCGTTTTTATTTCCTCTCGCTCGACAGTTCGCTCCTGTACCTCCAAGTGGACAACAGGCCGTGTTCCACTGCCCCGTCGACCTGCTTCCCGTTTGCAACACAGGCCGGCAACTTCCTGCAGGTCGCAAAGGCAAAGATCCAACTACTGCCTTCCTCCCTTCAGGAAATCCAAAAAGTCTATGAAGTGCGAGGAGTAGGAGAGGAACTGGGGGACCGGGAAGTTATAAACCATGCAAACAATAGTAAGTTCTTCCACCTCACAGTAAAAAGGTTTTTTCCTCATGCGTCCCTGTGAGAAAACCATGACAAACTTTTCACACAGGTTTTCACTCTTTCAAATGTGAAACCTGAATACATCTGCCATGAAAATATGAAATATGGAACACTCTTCAGCAGAAATGTGTTTGTATGTTGGAGTTTTTCAACCAAACCTTCCTGCACTGCAAACCGTAAAGCTGTTTTCTTGTTCAGAATCATAAATCATAGCACCTGTACTTGAATCTCTGGCTGAAGGTGGTCACCACTATATTGTACTTTGCAAAATGCTGGTAAATCACTTTTTTGAATTTTTGTTCTGAAAACTGAATTATTCTTAACATGTAGGAAAATGACTGATATTTCAGCTTTATTTTTCTATTCACTTTTCTAGTTAGTGTCTTTCTGTGCTACTATTCTTCCATTCCTCTGTTCACAGCATCCCCTTCGTGGCTGTGGGTCGCGGTTGGCGTCACAGTCGGGCTCCTATTGGCTCTCGGGTTGCTGGTTGCTATGGTAATGAGAAGACTGCGGAGAAGAAGACAGGAAAGGGAGGGAGGGCAAAGAGTGCAACATGTGTCTACAGGGACTGAGACCAGCTACACGGGTCAGCCGTGGAAACTGCGCACGTCACACAATGGGGAGCAGATGAAAAAGAAGGGAGCAGAGAACAACAGCAAGAAAAAGAAGAAGAAAGCAAAAGAGTCTGGAAAAAGGCGCAGCGAGCCACTGGGAGAGGATGCCATTCGACTACGGTGAGAACCACACTGAGAAACAGTTTTGTTTTCTGGTTGCAAGCAATAAAAGAGAAGTTAAAATTAAAGAATATAAAACATTCTTTTAATTCATGTTATTAGTTAACATTCTTGAAATGTAGCTCTAAACAGTGAAAATAAATAATAAATAAGTGTAAACATTTTACAAAGAAGACTTTTGTCTTCTGCTATTCTCCTCTGTTTGCTCCAGCCCCCTCAGAAAGGAGCTGGATATTGGAAGTGACACAGATATCACCCAGAGCTCTATGGAGGACACCAGCTCGATCCAAGACCACCGGCCTCAGGAGCAGAAGCACTTCCGGGCCACAGCCGGTCAGCTTCAGTCACTTAATTCAGGTTTGAAAACTTCGGTCTGTTCTAGAAACTTCCTCATCGGTCTGTTCTAAAAGCTGTACAACGAAAATTATTAGCAGGATGCATTTAGGCTGTCAAGGTTACCAGTAAACATTTGTCCTTGAACTTTATCTTCAGTTCCCTCAAGAAGGTGGGAAAGCGATACGAGCCAACCACACAACAGGACACCCAATAACGTGAGCCTAAATTTTATTTATGTATTTATTTAGGTTGTCTGGTGGATGTAGCTGCAAAAATACCAAGTAAAACGATTTACAGTTGGTCCCCTACTCACAAACTTGCCTGGTTTTGGACAAAATCCATACAGTGAGAATCAGGTGTTTGCAACCTCTACTTT
Source organism: Heterotis niloticus (assembly GCA_018136845.1). NCBI lineage: Eukaryota > Metazoa > Chordata > Actinopteri > Osteoglossiformes > Osteoglossidae > Heterotis > Heterotis niloticus. Next base: position 2,814,048 of record CM030903.1, read on the forward strand.
TTGTCTGTTGTGAAAAGTACTTTTTTGATGCGCAACAATTTTAAGAGAAGAATGTACCGGTAATAAATTAAAAAATGCAATGTAAATGCCTCCAACCGGAAGAGGTCTGCAGGATGTGAGGAAGCAGATTGGATTTTTGCAGAAGAGCCAAGTAGCATCCCCCTCTCCCTCCCAACCCCTCCCTCTGGTGAGCCGGGATGCCTCGTGCACGTGCCTGCACTTACTGAGTCCTCTGGAAGAAGTATTGGCTGTAAATAAGAAACAAAATTAGGAACCTTTTCCCAAGGTGCTAGTACTCCCCTGCAGCTCCTTGATCCTTTCCTTTATGCCACATAGAAGAGAAAAACAAACCAAAACTCAAAACAGCATTATAACAACAAATATAAATATAACACATTTTTTATAAGAAATTAAGTTGCATGCTACTTTTCTTGCAATGCAGACAACCGTGCATCAACTGCACTTGAGGTTTTACATGAGCATTTGAGGATGATGGAGAGGCAGCACTTCACCGATGGCCTGAAAACCGACTGATGTGGAAGCCATCAGATGCAGATCATCCACGTTTTTCACCTCCTCCACTTTTTTGAAAAATGGAAGGCAGCACCTCCTGTTTGCGTGTCCGTCGAGCGAAGCTTTTCGCATGCCATGTCGAATTTGTATGCCAGCTATTTTTATGCAAAAAGTACAAAAAAGTTTTTATGTCTAAAAAGTTTAAAAGTAGAGGACCAACTGTATTACGGTCGACCCAAATAATTTCCATATTCAGAAGGAATTAGGAACATAATCTTGCTATTTAATGTAATTCATTGACATCCTTGTGTTATAGTCGGCCCCGGTCCAGTGGTGTGGTCCAGATGGGTCTGTAGTCCTAATCCGTGCTGTTAGGAGTGGACTGGACCGCGTGGTACTGGAGCTGCTGAGAGCTGGGGTACCGGTCAACAACACGGACCACACTGGTACTGCCCCTCTGCATACCGTCCTCCTGAGATGCAGGAGCCTTTAATTTAATATGTTTCACTATTTCAGTCATGTGATAATTCGGAGGGAGGTTGGCACTGTATAATCTGTTCGCCTCTCTCTGGTTCTCCCCACATACCATTCCTTTTTCCCATCATTGACTCTTCCTCGTGCTCTTCCTCACTCCAGCTCCACTGCTCCCCTCTGATTCAGAACAAAGTTAATGTGCTGTAGTCCAGTCAGTCAGGATGTACTGTATTAAATTCCTATGCTTCTCTCTCTCTCTCTCACATCCTTTGCTCTCATTGGCCTGCTCACCCATCTTCCCCTCTCCCTCTTTCACCCATCCTTTCTTCTCCTTCTTGCTCACACTCTGCCACCTGCTGCCTTCACACTTGTTCTTGCTCTCCTTCCTGCACCTCATTCTCCTTCTTTGCCCCACCCCCACCTTTCCACTCTCCATCATTCCCCAATTCCTCTTTCATTACTAAACTTCCCTCATATCTTGTGTCCCCGCTCTTGCTTTGCCAACACAATCTCTGCACCAGGGAGGACAGCCCTTCACTGGGCATGCTCAGTCAACAACCTCTCCCTTGCTCGGACCCTTGTTCGCTTTGGTGCAGCAGTGGACCTGCAGGACTATAAGGTAGCAGATTTTTTGGTTGGGAGAATCAACAACGTTGACCAAGTCATGGTGATTCCCTTGAGTAGTTGAGAACTTTGGTGTAAACCCCAGGTTCCACCTCTTTTTGGCAGGGCGAGACTGCTCTTTTTCTTTCTGCACTCTATGGCTGCTACGACACTGCCAGGTTCCTCCTGCTCCAAGGGGCAAATCAGAATTTGGCTGACAGGCGTGGTCGGCGCCCGCTGGATATCGCCCGGGAGGGGTTACGTCACCATGTCCTGGAACTCCTGTTGGCTTACAGGCCTCAAAGGGCACCCACTTTGATGAACCCGGACCATAACATGCTGTGGGACGATCACGCTTACCAAAATGACCAATGGCATCCAGCATCTGGCCTTCCTGGGAGAAGTGCGTCCTTTTCCGGGGTCCTTGGCTACCGGGAGACATCACCACCTCACTCCAGGTGATGCATTCTACTTTATTGTATACTCATGCCCAACAACACAAGTGTCCCTCGAGTTACAAGTATTTGGCGTATGAATTTTTGTGTATACCAGTAAACTTATCTAACACCCTTCTCCAAGTTACGACCAAATACGAGGCAGATTTTTCGCAGTTACGAGTAATAAAACAAGCACTGGAGATTTTTCCATTTATTCATTTAAAACACCCTGAACGACAGATGGAAACTTCTCTGAAATGCACCACTCTTAGAGCAATATTTTCACATTTTGAGATTTTGGCTTACGAGCCGATTTCCAGGTGTGCATTATGTCTGGAAATATGGGGATACCTGAGGTATAACTTGCTGAGCTAACGTTGGCACAAGTATTTGAACTTCATACCAGTCTTTGCAAAACTGGAAACGCTGTGGGGGAACTCATTGTCTCGTGATGTTTGCAGCGACTGGTCAATGGGAAGAGGACGGTGTGTCTCCCCTCAACACTGGCATCCCCAGTCAAATCAGTCAGCTACGGCACTGGTCTCCCCGCGGATCCTCGCCCGTCCATCTCGTCCCATCAGCACGCTGCAGGAGGTGACGTCTGAGGCTGAGGAGGAGGAGAGCGAAAGGCCGGGGGAACCAGCCAGGGCAGTGACACCCCACTTCTTATCCCCTCAGCCGACACCCCGGCAACGATCTTTCTCGTGCACCCAGCATGCCCTGCAGCGCCGCTCCAGCGTCAACCAGGTAGAGAATTCAGTGCCGATGAAGGCAGCGGATGAGCATGTCGCCAGAGTGGTGGTGGTTCCCGTTGAAAGAGCCAGGAGCCCCGCAGAGGTCCGACCAGCAGCCGATCTCCCGGCTAAGACGCAGTTGGACTGCGCCCCGAAAATGGAGAGCGAGAGGGTGAAGCGCAGCTTAGCCAATCCTGAGAGCTCAACACAAACTGTCCTCTGAGAGAGAGAAAGACCCATTGGAATTTATACACTGGACAAAACACACGTTAACTACAGCCAAATAAGACAAGTTTACACACTTCCGTAGAAATTCAATTCTACATCTGTGTTCTAAATTTTGATGTAATAAAAAATGTATTAAATGCCTTCCTGTAAAATAAATGGAAAAGAATGCCATGTTATTTTGTGCTTTTCAGTTTCCTTTCCTGTTAAATCATATTTCATCATGTGTTTAACTTGAAAAAAAAAATCTGGTTAACGTCCCATCAACTTTCACGTTCCTATTTCTACACTGAATTACATCTCTGCAGATCAGGTGGGAACAAGTTCACAAAATATTCCCTGGACAGTAATTTTCAATTATTGTATTATAATGAAAGTTGTGTATGATGTACATTTTTCTAGTTACTTTAATAAAGAAGCAGTTTTCTGTTGCTTGGAAGTGTAAAAACAAATGGCACCTTTGTGGAGAAAAACCCCTGCTTTTTTATAACTGTGTCTAATTTAATGACTGCTCTTAAGACAGCCATTATTCAAATGTTAACTTTATACCTTTTTAACTTGCAAAAAGGGCAAATGCAGCCCTACATGTAAAGCAAATACTTTATATTAAATATCTTTGGTATACCACATATTTATACAGTGTGTTTCTACATAATTGATTCATTTTAAAAACAGCAACTTGGAAAGTGGAAAATATGAACATCTTGCTGCATCCACATACAGCAGCGTCATTTCAACTCCACAAACTCCTCAGCCACCCAGCAGAACAGAGCAGCAGACACGCAGGTAGTGTGTACAGACAGTCTTTATTGCAAAAGAGGTAGAGAATACAGGTGTTTCACTGTACAGAAAAGACAGCACTGTTTTAATACACTCAGTCAAACTGTAAATATAGACAAGACACATCCACATCATTCGTGTCATAGACACCCACGCACGCACGCACACTCACACACAAGCTCAGTAGAAAAAAAGGTGAAACGAACACAAAAACAACAACAATCTTTGGATTTATCTCTATTGCCACCTTGTCCTCAACACTGTACTTTCACCTATATCTGAGCTAGAAAAAAAAAGGTTAAAATAGTTATAGTAATATAGCAATAATATCAGTGATAATAATGTAGTTTCCCCAGCCCTCCCTCTCTCTCACACAGCTTTCACACGGCAGTAACAAGTAGGTAAAGTGGTGGAAAACCCCATTCCCAGTACTAAATGACATACACGCATGCACGCCTCATTTACACACGCATATCCACACAAACAGGATGGTGGTGTACACTACATGGACGCTTAAAAAATAAAATAAAATTAAAATAAACAAAAAATTAAGTGGGGGGAAAAAAAAAAAAAAAAAAACGCCAGCCAGAGTGGGACACCGCTCAGTCTCCTCTGCCAATCGCCAGCACAGATACACCCCTCCCCTCTTCCCGGCGAAACCTCAATGCAAAGGGCAGGGGGCGTCAGTTGGAGTTCTCCGAGTGGTCACTCCCGGGAGAAGTCACCGAGGGGGGGGAGCCTGGCTCCTGCCAGCTGCCGTTAGTCTGAAATGAAAAGAAATTAGAAATTAAGATACGGATGTTGGAGGGCTGAGGCATCCTCAGTGATCTCAAACATAATTCATACAACAACCTGAAGAAATTCAAAGTCACAACCACAAAGGTAACAAAAAACTGTAGTTTTATTAGACATCCCCTAAACACAGCACCTCTTCATAGAAGACCAGGCAGGATAGTGTGAAAACAACATTGTGAAGCATGTGCTATATTCAGTTGCTTCAAAAAATGTATTCAGAAGTTAAATATTATTTATTATTTTAGCTAATGATTTCTTCCAAAGCATCTTAAAATGTGTATTTGAATGTGTTTACAATTATCACCCAGTTACAGCAGCTAAATTATCCAGTATTGGTAAAGTTTCAGAAAAAGTATATACTGTATATACCCCCAAACTGTATTACCCTGAAGTTACTAATATGTGTAACGCTGTTTGTGTGTGTGTTCAGTATCTTGAGTATCATTTCTTTACTAAATTGTACATTTTCGCTGTGTTTTTCCCCATCCATACTCCCCATGCTTTACAACCACTTCCTTTCGCCCCTTTGGCTCCTTCCTCCAAATATCTACTAGCATCCCCTCCTTTGATCGCCACCTCTCTCTCCCCCACTCCTGCTTCCCCCCACTTTGGGTCCTTTCTCCAGCACATCCCCCACCACCCCCATCTCCCTCCCCTAGAAAACAAAAGATGTCTGATGTACATGTTGTGTTTAGCATGTAGAGCAATAAATTATGTATCAGACTGTATAACCCTTAAACTTTTTGCATATAGTGGCTGAACTGCCATTTGTTTTCCATGTACATGCTAGTGCAGCTCAGTCAGGGTGGCATATGCTCTGTATGTGATGTAACTCCATCCTGTGCTTCATCCAGCTACATATGCCAATACCAAAAAGAAAATTAAGATATTAAATGGGCATTTTGGTGTTTAATGACTATGCAAAATCAGGACTAAGGGTGAGAAGCACCAATGTGGTAAATTTCAAGTCTGTACCTTGAAAACCAAAATTGTGCACAAAGAACAAACAGAATGACAGAGGCTGAACTTCATAAAGAAATTCATATTGCGGTAATTTTTCCGAACCAGTTCAACTCAACAGCTTTTACCCCAGTACTCTCTATCTCACGTATATGATGGGTAATTATTGCTCTTCTTATTTTGATGATAAGATGGGCACAAATATAAGGACAGGTGCACTCAGTGGGGGAGAATTTGATGACCATTAGATGGAGACAGAAATAAGAGTCATCTTTAACCCCACTGAGAAAGCACAAAAACAGCTCCTTGTGAACATGCAACTGGCATTCTGAATGGGATTTGATACCAATAAGAGACACAGCGCGCTTCTTACCCGGTTCTCTCTGGGACTGTAGAGTCGCTCTGAGAAGCGAGACTGGGAGTCCTAGCAAAGAATCACCCAGAATGCATTTAAAAACACAATCCATTTACACAGGCAAACGATACAACAAAGAATATGCACTATTGCACCATGGTAGTGGTGGCAATAGTGGACATAACTGTAAATATTATCATAAAGTAAAATAGCAGTGTGGTACCTGAGCTCCAATGTGGTAGCCTGTTTGTTCTCCATTCATAGGAGGGACTCCCAAAAAGAGGTCAGCTGACCCCGAGAGAGAGAATGAGCCCGAGCCTGCAAAGTGAGGATGAGGTCAAATCTTCAACAGTCTTGTTAGTTAAACTCTATGTTAAATCACTGTAAATAGAGTAAGAACTGTAATAATTACATCTAAGTCAAATTACACAAGTTAAAAAAAATGCACACACGCATGCACGTATGTGTAAGCAGGGAGAAGAAGGTTCTGCTTTGCAGGTCTGCACTTTACTTTGCCTCACCAGTGGAGTTGGGGGTCTGTGGTGACTGCTCACTCTGCGTAGCCCCTATGGCCGTCTTCATGGCGTACAAGTTGGCCTCCTCCTGGAACTTGCCAATGTTCTTCTTGTAGCGAATGCGCTTGTTGCCAAACCAGTTGGACACCTATTGTGGCAGCAGCAGCAACAATCAGACAGGTTATCAATGTCTCACCAACCGCACTTATAAAGCATGAATCAACACACAACAGTGAAAATAAATAAGATTAAAAAAAAAAGCTATGAAACAATTTGGGAAAAACATACATTACAACAATGGGAAATCTACTATGGTGATAATGTCTAATAGTGACTTGAATAATTTAAATGTAGTCTACAGTTCTGCTGACTACACTGTATTATATCACTGAGGTGGAAGAGACAATTAATTTCAATACAGTTGAGAAATTGTTTAGAAGACCGCAGACAGAAAGATGTGTCACATGAGTAGTATCCACTCAAGACAGCTACCTGAGACACAGTGATACCGCACTGTTTGGCTAGCTCCTCCTTGGCTTCTTCGCTGGGGTATGGGTTCGAAAGGTGTGAGTAAAAGTACTCATTCAGGACCTCCGTCGCCTGCTTACTGAAATTACGCCGCTTACGCCTGTAGAAAGTCATCAATATCTAAGCAACAAAATTCAAAGGTTTCTGTGTAATCCACCACTGTCAGATCTTTACACTGATTCACATTTCAAAGCAGTGAGTTTTAAAATAAAAAATAAAAAAAATAAAAAATTAAGCTGGTGAACTTAATAAGGATCTGGTGTTTGTGGGGACATAAAGTCTATATTGAGAAGTAACTGTCCCTGTGGAGCCAGAGCCCTCAGAAATGTCCCCAAAACTTTTAGGAAAAGAAACGGCAAACACACTCCGTGAGACCTGGCATCTAAGAAGCGGGAGCGCAGGATCATGACGGCCTCGCAGGTGCTCTGCTTGAGCTGCGTCTGGATGGAGCTAAACTTGCGGTGAATGATGGCCACCATACGCTCAATCTCTCGTGGGGAAACGGGCCGGGTGCGAGACTGCTCTCTCAGCAGGTTCATCACATGGGTCGTGAACTCGCTGCAAGCCTGTGGGGAACAGACACTGCTCAGCACCACTGACATCTCCACAATTACACCAATTTAAACTCTTTAGCACAACCTGTTATGTTGCCATTTAAGTAAACTTGACATTATTTAAAACCAAAGCTTTTCACTTTTCCCTACAGTGCTTTTTCAACCTGTTTTTCTTTTAATTCATTCAAACTTTAAATGAATTTTTAAAGTTCCCCATTCATAAAACGTTAACTTTAATTTTACATGGACAATCCATCCTCCTTTCTCCAGACTATATGTTGGTGCCTGGATATAGTAAAAATCCAGAAAATCAAAAATGCAATTAAATCATATTTTGAACTGTATACATTCATTCTTTTCAATTATGCACTTAATTTCCTAAACCCACAGACATCTCAACCTCGGTGGCGCACCGATGAGAGAGAGAACAGTTGAAAAACGACCCTGTAACAGCTTCCTCTACTTGTCCATTAAACCCCGACCGGGCCGTGTAAAAAGGCGCAAATATAAAAAGCTAGTTAAAAGGGAAAAAGCCAAGTAAACCGCAGTAAATTCTCAGGACCAACGGTGACGTGTGAGATGCTCTGTGCGAACAGACCCTGCAGTTTCCAAATGAGCTTTTAATTAGCAAAGGGGATTAATTGCTTTAATTAAATAGACTCAACTTCTGCCCCTGGACTTAACAGTGGGGCTCATAAAAGTCAAATTAGCAGTGGCTGCTCTCCATTCCCAGACATCAGCACCGCAGCACCTGAAGCTTCTTCTCAAACGCACAGGGTGATATTGCAGCCAGATGTCTTCCTCGGACTAATTTTCCAGCATTTCTTCAGCTACGCCGTAGAACACCGAACTCTGCTGTGATGCTGAATATATAATTCCTATAGTTTCGAATGAACTTACTGCAAAAATAAGCAGGTTTTATTATCATTTCATACACAATTTAGTGAAATTGCAGCAGCCCCTCTTGCCACAAGTATAGCTATATATAGAGCAATGTGGAGCAATAGGTGTCAACTAAGGCATACTTTTTACACGGCCATGTGGATTCCACCCAAGTCTGGTAGCATGAGTGAGCAACATGGAGCTAGATCATCACAATGTTTCTCGCATTTAGAAGCATATTAATTTCATTCCTGTAACTGCATGTTTAACATATTTTACAACATTTTTAATGTTTGAAGTAATAAACATGTTTATATACATTTAGTGTTAGTATTTAATATATTAAAGTTTTATTTTATAAAAAAAAGTAAAAATGTACTGCAAAATAAAGTAGACAATTCAAACATTGGATTCTGTTTTTGAATTCTGGACATGTGATTTAGTAAAACTAAAGCTATTTCAATTTCACAAAGTTAAAACTATCTGTTGGACTGTTGTTTGACACGCGATATGACTACGGGCTCAGATACCCCAGCGAAAGCCATCGAGCACCTGCTCATACTTCTCGAGCTCAGTGTGGTAGATGGTGCGGATCTGGCTCAGCTTGCTCTTGTAGTCCGAGTGCTCCAGGGAGCTGTCAGGTGACATCCCGCCTGAGCTGGTGGCTGCCGACACCGCAGCTGCTGCACCGCCGCCCTTCTCGGGCCCCGCGACACCTTCAGCCAGCAGCATGTTGTCAAGTCGCACCAGCTGAGGGTCCTGCGGTTCCTCCTCTTGAGTGCTACGCATGGACAGGCCTATATACAAACACATAGACACAAAGTCAGCCATATCTGCCCTTTCAAAAGTTACAGCAACTACATACACTGGATTGGATGATGTATAATGTTTTAATGCACAAATGCAAACAGTGGAAACTGTGAGACTGCTACCACAGTCAACTAGTGTATAACAACGCTTTAACCTTTTTCACACTGTTGGCTGCAGTGGTAGCTGTGCATGTGTTTTATGTATTACTGCGTCATTTCTAAGCTGGCGTAAAAAAACAATTTACAAGTAATAAAACTCTGTACCAACACACTGCAGATACAATGTATAATGGCAAGTCAGAGTATTTAAATTCATTCATTAGCTGACACTTTTCTAATAAGTAACTTATGTTAAACTACCAATTTTATTTTTTTGGCATTAAATGTTTGAGAGTAGGGGGTGGGATTTGAACCTACAACCTCCAGCTTCAAACCTCTCTAACCTACACACTACCTACCATCCCATTACAATCAGCAAAACATCTCGACTATCAATCCAGTGTAAAAACCATGACCCAAGGCACTACAGCGGGAACTGAACCAAGAACCTACCAACTGCAAGGCAACAGCTATAAACTGCTTTCCGTCCCTATCCAACCCAGCTGTTTTGTTTTAGCTGGCGATTTCCCCCAAAGCAGTTTAGTGTTAAATCAGCCTGCAAGTATTTACTTATTTAAACACTGGGCAATTTCGACAAGAGCGATTTAGGGAAAGCACCTTTCTCAACAGCAATAGGTGGGATCTGACCCTACAACCTCCAGGTGCAGACACATCAACTGTAACCACTACACTACCCGCTCATGTGTTTACAAAGGACAAACCCTGTGTTGTGCAGGGTTGGAGCAGAACGATGTGAAATGTTTGGCCATGATGTCTACCGACAAAACTGCAAGTTGCCAACGAAAATGTTCGTGAGCACGTATGGAGAGACATTTCTCCATCTTAATACGACAGTGCAGTACAACCACATAACTTTGTCTCAGGCAGTGCGTTTAATTTGATTTTTTTCTTTCAGTAAAACTCGTGGAAATAGTTATTTTACTCTAAAAAATGTATTCGACACTTGCATAGACGACCAGAATTACCTCAGAGTAACTGAGAGAGAAGGTGGACGGTTATACAACATATACGTAGTTCACTTGTTACAAATCTTCAAGCGCAATTGGTTTTAAACAGAGGTTTGTTCGCCTTTTTTGACGTTTTCAACAGAAAAGTGCCGCAGAAGGGAATTATGTCATGCGCAGCCACTCGGCTCCACAACAGTTCATCCATTTTTTATCGAGTTGTTCTTGTCGCCGCCGAGCGCCTCGGGAGCGACGAGCCAAAATGGCGGCGCGGCGCCAGCGAGACGAACCGTCGGCCGCCACCAAAACTGCACCAGTGTTTTCATTCGCACAACAACACCAGCAAAGACTGAACCGACATGACTGACACATGCGACGTACACTTGTGCCACCGACTTTTCACATGAAACACCTATATTTTTATCTACGTCTCTTCATCGCACTTGAACCAATATGGCGCACACAGACTTTGTTTTTTGCCCCCTTTTTGGTCCGAAATGAAACAAAAGCACAGACAATGTAAACTTTTAACCAAATTAGTAAAATATTCCTCCAATCACAATTCACCCTTTTTTACTAAAGAAAACTCACCGGTTTTTTCTTTGATCTCACACAACACGCTGAACAAAGCGGGTTTCATTCGGTGACAATTCAAGGCGTGTTTTCTGTCGAGTAAAAAAAATATATGAATTAAGAAGGGAATCGTTAACTGTGGTGAAACAAATGTTTTCTTTTTGGCAAACATTTACGGTGTTAAGTCTTACTGTGCGATTAAGGGGTGCTTTATTTTATTTGAACCCTGTTTTCCGCCACGGGATCATGTTTATACTCGCAGCCCGACGTGGAGCCGAGCCGCAGCGGGCCGCGCACTACTGCCCAAAAGGGCCCACTAAACATGATTTATTTCGTGGCAAAGTTCACCAACAGACCATAAATGCCCAGTTTTTACCCACTTTTCATTCCTCTCAACCATTAAGCCGCCCAAATGCACGATCTCCCGGCTTAAACCGACACCACTGCCTCCCGACCCGAACATTTCGCTTTTAGTGTCTCAGGAAAAAAGGGCGTTAAATTGAATGACATCTCCACTTATCGACTACTACTCGGTCACAAACACAACTAGTAACCAGTGCGCAACCAGCAGCTAACTAGGTAACTACTGTAAGAGGAGCGCACAGCCGGCTAACCAGCTCGTAACAATTAGCCACTTTAGCTACAAATCACAGCAGCTAATTGGCCGCCGCCGCTTTCATTCCGGGCCGCTTTTCAGCGCACTAAATCGGCGCAGGCTGGCGTTGTTAACCCGCTGAATGATCGCGGAGACGGACAAAAGTAAAACTGCGGTCAAAATGCAGGCAACACCCCGGCAGCGCCGCACACAAAAGCGGCTAACGCTTAGCTAACAACACTCAACTCCTGTCAAAAGAGAGGAAAAAAAAAACTTGAGCCAACTTATAATGGGCGACGTGCCAAACGCGGCACAGCTCTCTTAGCCCCGATAAACTGCGTGCGACTCCCAGTAAAAATATGTCTAACTTTGCTTGGGCTTCGTCCAGACTCTGGTCGGTGATGGTCATGATTTGCTGCAAAATGTCCCCAATGTCTCTGCGGTTCTCAAGTCCGTTTTCGGAGCCGTCCAGGCCCGGCTCTGCGTCGGAGCGGTGTTGCGAAGAGGGGTGCACCGAGTTGAGCGGCTGCAAGCCCGGGTGCGCGTTCAAGGCGAGGCCGCGGCCCGCAGGCCCGTTCCCCGTGAGCGGTTGCTGCTGCAGCATGGCGCGCCGTGCCTCCCTGCCTCCAGTCGCTGTGGCTGTGCGTGGCGCCGCGCAGGCTGCCGCGGAAAAGTTCGCACGCAGCAGGGTCCCCTAGCGCTCCGCCGAGAAACGACGGCGTCCGGGGCCACCTTAACTCGTTTATTACCCCCCCCGGGATAAAAACGCTGGAAATGAATCACGACCGTGCGTTCGCACGGCGCGCACATGCGGTTGTGCTCGCAACTTTTGTTTGCCGCTCCAATGGCGGCTGGAAATAAACCGGCGTTTTCCATAAGCGTTTGCGCTCGGTCCTTACAGCATGGCCGTCATTCATCTCCATTTATTTTTCACCGCACTCTTAATTTACTGCGCTGGGAAAAATAGATTTATGATCTGTTTCGCGTATATTTTGTGGTCTGTTTCATGGGGGCATAGCATCTACATTATACTTGTCACCGAAGTAGAATATTAGTTTATAATTTAACCTGCAGAAATGAGTTGTTAGAGTAACATAACTCGGTCAAGTTGTTTTGTTTTAACTAAAAAAAAAAAATGTGGACAACTTCAATGTTCCTGTCAAAAATTTGGACTAGGATATCTGACAAGTTGGAAAAAAACAATATGGTTAGAATATTAAACAATAAATAACTGTCAGCGATGAATAGAGTTGTCACTTTTAGGATTCGCTACATCACTTTTTAGGATCCTGTCATCTCAGTTTTGAAGTGTGAGTCAGGAACACAACTTCTTGAAGAAGGGAATCATCCTTCATGCTTCTTTGACAGATAAAGAGTCCAGAAGATGTCCTATGTTCTCCAAAAGTGTTCACAGAGTTTATAATGCTGTTTAGATGTGCTAATTCCAGACACTAAGGAAGTTGCTTAACTTGTTTTTGGAAGTCACAACTTGTGTCCTCATGTTATCTTTGTGGAATATGGGAATTCACTTAAAATATAATATTCACTGGCTATGAAAAGTCTACACACATTATTGAATTTTCATGTTCCAGAAATCTGGATAAATAATGTCAGGCATTTTTCCATCTTTATTTTGATTTCTGCTTTTGCATCACAAAATCCCGCATTTGTGTAACAAAGAAGGAATATCGGCATTCCTTACTTTATGTCTCAGTGACCCCCGTGTGTTGCCTGCCAGTACCATTTCATATCCACATCCACATTTAGGGTTATAGTATTGGTTGAAGAGATTCTTTGGTTTTCTCCTAATAAAAAATGACCACAATATAAAAAATAACCAATAATTAATCATCCTATATTCTGCTTCTTACCATTTTCAGGGGTTGAAATTTTGCTCCTTACTCTAATTTTTATACTTCTGCGCACTGGTCTTAGACATAAGAAGTTTCCAAATGGTAATTCTACTGTCGTACTCATTTACACTGAAAATAAAAATGTTTCTCCTGTGATGTCCCCATGTCCTGTTGAAGGTCTATTGTGTGGTTCCAGGACAGCCTCTGGATCACCACAACCCTGCCTAGAATAAGGGGTTCACAATAGGGAGTGAGAGACTGAACTCTGTTTTGGAACCTTTAGCCCAACTACTTGCATATATCAGGTGGAGAATGTCGGTGGCATCAAAACACCCGCATGCAATGGATCATTGCAGCAATGGATCATTTAAGAGGGTCAATATGCTCATTTTTAAATATTCTAAATATGGTCATTTTATGTACTGTAGACCTAGATTTCAATAGTTTCAGTTACACAAATTTGACTCAAGATTTAAATCACATGAGCGATCGCTGGCATACCCCTTGCTCAGCAGAACATCTTCATTGTTTACAAGTAGTTAGGCGCAACTGCCCTGATGACCAGGCACTTGGTCTTCAGAGTTCATGATCTGAAGGGTTCACTTCTGCCTTTCATGATGGAGTCAGTTTTGCTGAGATCTGGGATTTTCCTGCACAACATCTGCGGTATCCGAAACTAGGAACAACCCAAATGTTATTATACAGTTTAAATATACATATGAAGGATTTTTTTTTTCAAAAATCCCTCATCCGGTACAGGCTCCCTGTGACCTGAGTTACTCCTTAGATGCACCAGGCACAAGGTGAGGTTCACCTTGGCTGGGATGTTTACACAAACACACTGAGGGTCACCAGTTTGCATGAGACACAGCTTTGGACTGGACACACGTTCATAAAAAAACTCCTCACACAGAACCAGGGCTGGATTTGAACCAACAACCCCCTCCATTGGGAGATACTAGTTTCACTACTGTCCAGCAAGCAAAGGATGGTGCAAGTGGTTTGGATTTACAAGTTTTCCTCTGAATAATCACATTTCTCAGTGCAGTGGGTCTGAGGAAACTCTAAAAACGCAAGGGGGGCGGAAGATGCCGCAAGTAGGTTGTTTCCTGGTTTGCTGTGTCCTTAACAAGTGACTAGTCTCTCAGCATCTTCTGGGTACAGTTTAACATTATGGCAACTTCAGGAGGTCAAAATCTTGGACTGAGCTTTTGTTATTCCACTTTTGCACATTTAAACATGCCCATTATCTGTTGTTTTATTTCCATAAAGCAACACTGCCTTGTGCCAATGATAACACAGCAGCTGAAAATTGATAAAAGGAAATAAGAAGTCAAATAAAATCTACCAATGACCTCTAATTTGGTTTTATCTAAATTCCAAACTTAAATATTTTTGGATATGGAAAGAACAGCGAGTTCTCAAAACCCTGAACCAGTGGGGGTGTGGCTTGCATGTTTTTTATTTTTTTACATTTTTAATTTGACAAACATACCCAACAAGACAGTAAATACTACAGCCTTTCTCAACATTTTAATGACTTTTGCTGTATTTAGACATGTTTAAATCTGTGGAATGTATACCGATCAGCCACAACATTAAATCCACTGACATTTGAAGTAAGTAACTTTCATTATCTTATTATGGCACCTGTAAAGGGGCGGGGGGAGATATTAAGCAGCAAGTGAGCAGTCAGTTGTTGAAAGCAGGAAAAATAGGCAAACGTAAGGAGCTGAGCGACTTTGACAAGCGCCAAATTGTGATGGCTACACGACTGGGTCAGAGCATCTCTAAAATGGCAGGTCTTGGGGGGTGTTCCTGGTATGCAGTGGTTAGTACCTCCCAAAAGTGGTCCAAGGAAGGACAACCAATGAACTGGCGACAGGGTCATGGGATCCCAAGGCTCACTGATGCACGTGGGGAACCTAGGTGAGCCCGTGTGGTCTGATTCCACACAAGAGCTACTGTAACACCAACTGCTGAAAATCTTAATGCTCGCTGTGAAACAAAGGTGTCAGAACACATGGTGCATGGGTGTGGGGCTGTGTATGGGGCTGCGTTGCCGCAGTCCAACCAGTCAGAGTGCCCATGCTGACCCCTGTCCACTGCTGAAAGCGCCTACAATGGGTACGTGAGCGTCAGAACTGGACCACGGCGCAATGAAAGAAGGTGGCCGGGTCTGATGAATCGTGTTTTCTTTTAGATCATGTGGACGGCCAGGTGCATGTGTGCCCTTTATCTGGGGAAGAAATGGCAGCAGGATCCACTATAAGAAGAAGGCAGTGTGATCTCTGGGCAACATTCTGCTGGGAAATGTTGGGTCTTGGCATTCGTGTGGATGTTACTTTGATGCGTACCACCTACCTAAACATTGCTGCAGACCACGTACACCCAAATCAAGCATCTGTGGGATGTGCTGGAAAAACAAGTCTGATCCTGGAGGCACCACCTCGCAACTTACAAGACTTAAAGGATCCGGTGCTAACATCTTGGTGCCAGAGACCTCAAGACACCTTCAGAGGTCTTGTGGAGTCCAATGCCTCAGAGCTGTTTTGGTGGCATGAGGGGGACCAACACAATATTAGGCAACCGGTTTTAATGTTGTGGCAGATTGGTGTACTCTTTGTAATTTCAGTTAGCACAATGTAAAACATAAAAAAAATGGTGGAAAGAAAGTTCAAAATGAAAGGAGATCATATTCTCAGATTGAAGATGTGATTATTACTTTGCATCTTAAGCCGCCCAGTCAAAAAATCCTGGAATTATAATACATTTAAAATATCTGTAGTATGTAAGATGCTGGAGCTCTTCATAAACATATGCAGCACAACACCTCTGACCCCAAAGCAATTCTTTTTCTTTCATTCTCTCTATCTACTTCTCCTTTAGCTGCAAGTCAACAGGAAGTCAATAAAACCACAGGTTCAGTGTGACACAAACAGACAGCAGGTTTCAACACACTTTCTGTCGTATAACCGGCAGCAGATGCTTTGCAAGCACACTGGAAGCTTATGGTTTAGTCTGTTTGTTGCAAGTAATTTAAAACAATGTTCTCTTGCTTTGTCAACAAAAAATAGCAGTATAAAGTGATTCTGTACTGTAACACCAGGACTGGGTCAATTTTAACTACATTTAACAGATATTACTTATTCTGTACACCTGTACGTTTCATGTCATATTTGTAAAACAAGATTTTACATACAGAAATTTCCCACTGAGAAACAATATTTTAAGGCCCCCTGCAAACATCTGTGAGGCTAGAGAGTAACTATAAGACAGAACAAAGAATAGAGAACCGCAGTTTACGTCTTCATGTCTTAAGTATTTTCGAGATTTTGTATGAAACCGAAAAATGCTTTTTAGAAGTGTGTTGCACTTCCAAATTCTAAGGAAACGTGTTAAGTCTTGACTTAGCCCTCTGGCGTTTCACCTCATAAATGTGTCTGTCTGCGTTGTTTTCGCGTGGGACGCGCACTCATATCAGAGAGAAAAGGGGGGTGAGTGGGGCAAGAGAGGAACAGGAAGAGAAAGATGCAGTTTGAAGGAGTGAGTTTACACGGCGTGTGTGCGTCAGTCAGTCCTCTCTCCATTCTAGCAAACATTTGACCGTTTCTGTGTTTTTCCCACTATTTTTTGCGTCACAGGCCCAAGTGATGGTACCGTCGTTTGGTGTCGATCCGAGGAGGTGATGCACAGCGAAGAAGAAGGAAAGGAAACAGGTAAGAGAGAGTGATCAAAACAAGACGGAAGCAGACGGAAGCCTAGGAGCCATGGGGGTGGGGTGGACAGACAGACTCCAGTACACATTATCACACCAGTGGAACATTAGATCCACGTTCACATATAAAATGGAACTACAGTCCATTAGACACTTTCTTCAATAGGAGTTTTTGAGACGATTCCCAGTCAGCAAGTCAGACAGCAAAGGCCTACATTGTTTTGCATTGCCTTAGGCCATTTGTTTCTGTCAGTTTGGACCCATTATTTATATCAAGTTTTATTAATGTATCAGATTAATTTAGTAAGCTTTAAAAACCCTATTTCAGATTAAACATATGTCAATCTTTTTTTAGTGCTCAACGGCGGAATTCATTATATTTCACTGAGAAAGTTAATCTGTGACGAATTTTTATGTAAGGAGGAACTCATAAAAACGTTAAAAAAATGTGCTAACATTATAGATGTTGAAATGTATCTATTGTATTTAAATGGGAACATTTTTCAAGAGATCAGGCTGACTGATGGAGTTATTTTACAATTTTTCTTTGAAAGAACCTGTTTCTAATTTCTTTTTCTTCAGGTTTGCATGTAGGCTTGTTGGCTGGTGTCGATGTCAATGGAAGTCAGTGCTGAAGCTGTTGATGTCTCAGATTGTCCTACAGAAGTGGAGCATTTAGAGCCACTATTCATCTGCGAGGAAGGGGATGAAGTAGAATGGCATGGAGCTCACAGCAGAAATGGTGGCAGGGGTGTGCATTCTCCTCACGTACACAGAGAATCTGGGGAAAACATTGACAGTGGTGTAGAATGTAGAAACAAAGAGGCAGAGATAGAAGATTCAGCAAAGGAGACAGGTAGGACGGGAGAAGAGGAGACAAAGGGAGAAACAGACCAACTGAGTGAAAAGGAGGCAGTACAACAATGTGAAGAAGAGTTAACTTCTGAGGGAGGGAGAGACCATGAGGAGAATCGTGAGAGAGAGACAGCAGGAGACAAACACACCGAGTTAGATGAGAACCTGGGTGGACCAAGAAACAGCAAAACAGAGGCAGAAGCAAAATGTGGAGACATTCAAGCTGGAGCCAATTCTGAGGAAGAGCAGACGGCAAGAGGAGCCAATGGAGAGGGAACGAGTGACAAGTTAAACAGAAATGTAGGAACACGGCATCTTGACCAGCAAGTTCCTAAGCTGAGATCAAAAGACACACTGAGTCCTCCAGATGCACAGAAACAGGTAAACCCATCCTTTATATCAACACTGATCAGTAGTTTCTTGTGCAAAAATGGATGCAGGTGCTTGTAAAGTTCTGATGTTTACAAAGATGTAAGAATACTTTGACACAAGAACGTGAATTCTGGAGCAAAGGTTCAATGGGGGAATGAGTCTCAGCAAATGGAGACTGCATGAGGAGAATGAAATAGCAGATTAGCATGACACTTGGACTTTACGGAGGGAGAAGAGGGGATGGGAAGAAAGAACAAAACACACAGAGAAAGAGATGGGTCCTTCAGGCCAGAGCAAGACTTAACAGGGATGATTTATAATTCAAGTCATTACAGGGTGCAGAATGTCTCCTAGTTGTTTTTTTGGTAAAATACATTTTTAATATCGACTATACCGTCATGTTGGATAATATACGTATTATGCTGCTTACATACCTGGGCTGTATGTAAATATGTAAAATATGTAAATTCGGTCTCTGTTCTGTCGGTGTGGAATTTACATGTTTTCCACTGGGTTTCCTTTGAGTGCTCTGGTTTCCTCCCACAGTCCAAACACATGTGATTCAGGGGAACTGATAAGTCTAAATTGCATGTAATGAGTGTATGTGTGTGGACGGGTGTGTAAATGTTTGAATTATTGTAGGTAGTTTACTCTAAAGTCAGCAAAATACACCATTAGTTAATAATTCCTAAAAGACACCCTGGAAAGAAGTATTTGCTAATTAATAATCCTTCCATTCCTTATTAAAAGTCACCCTTGGTCAGGACCATGGTGGTTAGAGCCTGTCTCAGAATCACTGAGCACCAGGCTATGAAACCACCCCAACGTGTGTGGCCAGGCCATCACATGGTGGCCATACACACCATGGGCATTTTATCTTGGCCAATTAACCTGAAATGCATGTCTTTGGGAAGAAACCAGAGCACCCGGAGTAAACCCACCCACACACGGAGAGAACATGCAAACTCTACACAGACTGAGCTGAATATCCCCCCACAGTCAAACAGCCCAGGTACTGTGTGGCATCAGTGCTACTTGCTGTGCTGCCCTCTGATAAATAAATGTAAATGTTAACATACAGGCTGCATTTTCAAGTTGACTGTCCTCACAAAATGTTGCTGACCACATGTAACAAGAAAATGATATGTGTCATGATATCACCATTTTGCTGGTGTGTATTAGTCATATTAATACATCAGCTGCAATACTGTATCTTTCATTGCATTTTACACCTCGAAGCTCTGTGCTAATGCTTCTTTATACTTACATATTTTTAATTTATTTTTAAATGTCGAATCTCTGCATTTTTTTTTACAGAGACTTATGTACAATTTGAGGTTGCATTTCAGTTACTTCATTTGCCCGTTCATGACCGGTAAACCCCCTGCTGCAACCTTTTTTTAAAAAATAAAAGCGGCTAAAACATGCGAGATATCCTTAAGATGGTGGGTCACGGCTATGTATTGTCAAAATCAGACTCAAGGAAAGAAGATGATGTTGATTTCGGCAGAAACAAAGTAATGCAAAGACAGAAGAATTTCAGGAGCATGTAGATAAGCTGTATAGATGTTTCAGTGGAACTGCTCTTTAGCATTAAAATATATGTCCTACCGTTCCCTATCAACAACACATATAGGTGACAATACTGTGGCAATATTTAGTATTTATGTCCTTCTTTTGTATTTTTCTCTCAGATGCGCAGGTTAACCCCTGACTTTCCTGACTCCCTGTACGAGCTGCTGTGCTCTATTCAGGAAGGAAGGAGACTCAATGACCAGCGTTGCTCTTTTGGACCAGAACGGAGGTGTCACTCTGAGCCAAGCACCCCTGTCCCAAGACACAAAGGTAAAAAATGTGGTACAACAAGCATGATCATTTTATACGCCTTAGATCACGGATAGGAAGTAGTCTGCTGCATTAGTTGCAGCTCAAAGCATCTTGAGGTGCCACATTTAGGCTTTGTTCTTTTAAGAGAAGAAGGTGTACCTCTGGCTGCTGCTGATAAGGATCTTGTCGCTCCTCCATTTGGCACTTTATCCTCCCACATGGTGCCAAGTAATGTGCACAATGGAAAGAAATTTTAGTCAACACCAATAGCCAAAAAAAAATCATTAACAGCCTACATTATCGATGTAATTCATGTGTATCCTACTTACCGCAGTTTTTGAGCATCAAATTTTCATTAAATTACAATAAATTGGACTTTAGTCAGTCAAAAGTTAATGTGTGCTAACAAGGAATTGTATTATTATTGTCATTATTATTGTTCTCAGTTTCTGCTTGGCTTCAAAGCACTGATCACATGCATGCTGTGAATATTTTATCAAGATATTTAGCTTCAGAGAAGTACACTGCATAAACATTATGCCCCTAAAAATAAAGTTTAATGGATTCCCAATTACAGATCCCCAATTTGTACCCATGCCTACAAGCAAATGCGAGCAGAAAATATTTTAAAAACTATGTTAAAAAGACATGAGCGTTCCACTTTAATTTTAATCGCATTTTAGCCACCATTTTCATTTCTAAAATTTTTCTTTTGCAGAGCAAAATTGCCTTACATTTCCACTTTCTGCCATTAGAAGGCAGAAAACTGCACTCATTATTTTACTTGCTATAGCTTTATCTGATAATAAATTGAGGGATTGAGCCATATTATTAAGCTTATTTTTATTGTAATCTAGAGGATGGACTTCCAACTAGTTTTAGTTTACAAACAAATTTATGGTCTCAGTTGTGTTCATAACATTAGGTACAGAGTGGATTATGGTTATTTATAAGGTAACCATACCGATGTCTTGTCCTTTTTTGCTCAGAATAATTATATTTTAGAAAGAGAGAATACAGTTTAGAAATTTTCTAAAGTTCTGAGCTTTTCAAGCACAAGAACCATGAAAACATGATCTGGTTAAGGTCATTTGAAGCTCTGTCACCTATTTTTGTGACGCTGATCTTTCGGTTTGTGTCTTTTCATACTGTTATGGAAACTTAATCTATTATTTTTCAACACAGTGATTTTCTCGTCGATGACGTCACTGCAAAAGGAGGAATTTTTTGACCTACTGGCTACCTCCCAAGGCCGTCGACTTGATGACCAGCGTGCAGAACTGCACAGTTCATCCCCGCCAGAAGCGTGTCAGTTTAAAGTGAACAAGAAGAAGAACAGCATAAAGGGGGCAGAATCAAAGGCAGTGCCTGCCAAACAAGCTCCTAAAGAGGATCTGTACAACATGATCCTAACCTCTCAAGTAATTTTCAAACTTTTTTTGTGAAACTGGGTACAGTAGCGGGTACAATACCTTATTAATAACCAAGCACCAAACTTAGAAGTGTGCAGCTCATACAATCTCCTCACCTGTAAATCTGTGGCCAGTAACAGTCATGAATAGACACGTTATCCTCTTTACTTGGTGTCTTTCCTTGTGTCTCTCATCATTTCCTTGTGTCTCTCAGGCCCAGGGGAGACTCGAGGACCAGCGCAGTGCTCCTCCTTGTCCCATGGATGATGAGGACTTCTTCTCCCTGCTGCTGAAGGTCCAAGGTGGGCGAATGGATGAGCAGAGGACAGAGCTCCCTATGACACTGCGATACTGATGCCGAGGGCGAACCAGGAACCGGGCATGGAAGGTTGTCTTTACAGTGGGTGGGGACCGTGACAGACAGGCTTCCAGGCACGAGCTCCACATATTTGCCGAGGCAAGGCTGCTCCAAAGCCACAAAAATAAATGTCTAATCATGTTTGCTCGAGTTAGGCACTGCAGCCATTGATTTATTCGCTCTTCTGGGTTGAAAAAGATAGCAGCAAAGGGCCAGACAAAACAGATCAAACAGCACTCGCACTATTTCAAGTATCTTGAGAAATATAGTCCTACTCTTTTCCACATATTTTCAGTATGTGCAAGTCATTGTTCCGAGTGTCCGTGTTCAGCTGGGGTTCTGATACTCTCAGTAAGAAAAGGACGTTCATAAAAAAAGAGGATGGAAGTTACTTAAACATGAGATTTTTGCTGTAAGTTATTGAAAGGCTTTTAGAGTCTTAATTTAAAGGCTTCTATTGTAATGTTTTGTGTGTAACCCAATAAAACTACACAACTACTTGTGACAAGCAAGCATTGTCGTGAAAATGTAAATAAAATAATGTGACATCCATTTCTTTCGGCAAGCAGACTTGAGGAATCCATCCCAAATGTTCATAGAAGTGAAATAACAATGTTCAAATTTTGTCTATAATAACTTTGTGACATTTAACATCAAATGCTGTATTTCCAAAGTTTTGTCACTTTGCTTCCAGGAACCACATAAACAAATGAACGAACCAAAGTGACTGAATAATCTAGATTGCAAAGGTGAGCAAAATGAAATATTTGAAATTTAAATTTAGTTTTTTTTAAAGACTGCACTACACGTGTTTGAATCATTCTGGAACACTGAGAACAGACACTGTAAAATTTGATATTTTAAATATATATATTCTTTATGCAAAACCTGTCTTTTCCAGACAGTGTGCCACTATTTCATTGCACATTGCAAACATATGGTGATGGGCAGGAAATGTTTGCAATGCTGATAACAGTCTAAAATCTGCATTTTCATGTGAAACATCAGTCCTGTAAATGTTGCTGGATATCACACTTTTAACCAGCACACTAGTGCAGAAGCTAAAATAACATTTAAAACCTCATAAATTATATTAAATGTTTATACAATAGATTTTCTTTAAACAGTATTAGCTGACATACAGAGACCAAATGTTCACAAAAAAAGGAATGAAAATGTAAAAGGGGAAGTTCATTAGTACATACAATGCATGGTAAAAAGTGCGTGGACACCTGAGCATCAGCCCCACGTGTGTGTTGAACTTCAACTTCCAAACCCATGGGCATTAATATGGAGTTGGAGTTCCCCCCTTTCCTGCTATAACAACCTCCTCTTTCTGGGAAGGCTTTCCACCAAATTTTGGGAATTTGTGCCCATTCAGCCACAAGAGCATCAGTGAGGTCGACCAAGAAGGCCTGGCTTGTAGTCGGAGTTCCAGTTCATCCCAAAGGTGTTGAGTGAGGTTGAGGTCAGGGCTCTGTGCAGCCACTCAACTTTTACACCAGAATGGCCAAACCATGTGTTTATGTAGCTTGCTTTGCGCATGGAGGGGGGCACAGTCATACTGGAGTAGGAAAGGAGCTTCCCCAAACTGGGGCCACAAAACTGGAAGTACACAATTGTTTAGAATGTGTGTGTATGCCATGTGGGTGTGACTCAGACAGCTCAGCTAAGTCATTGGAAGGGGGGTTCACATACTTTTGGCCATACAGTGTATCAAACTTGCCTCCTTTTGAGTTTTTCAGCATTGACTTTTAATAACCTGCCTCCTGTTGATCTGTGAACAGTTATCAGTTGGTCAGTTGTCCTCCTTTTACATAAAAGTTAATTTATTCATTTAGTTGATGCTTTCCCCCCCAACACAACAACAAGAGTTGGGATTTGAATCTGTCACTTCTCAATCCACGGTCAAAAACTCTAACCGCTACTTGCCATTCACCTCCTTACTTTCTTTAGCCTCCAGCTGTTGGTGTCCAGAGACTGGATCCAATCTGATCTACTTTCCTTCCTTCTTTAAAGTTTGTTTTCCTGGATTGTTCTAAGAGCTGAAGCATCAAGTTTGCAGCAGAGAGAAATTACTATATGTTCACAATCCAAACATTACTAAACTCAAAAATGAATATTTTTTATTTCAAAAGTGGTACATTTACAGTATCTATTCATACATGAAAGTGCATTTTGTCATTTTATTCTTAAAAGTCTGAGAAAAAGCAATCCAGCTGCAAATTTGATAAAACTGATAAAAGCGTTCATACAGAAGAAATGCTGAATGTGCTTGGTCACAGTGACCACAGGAAGTCTTTAAGCTTAAAGACAGAGATGAGAAGATGTGGTGAAAATGGTACTGACCAGGCTAGATGGGCTGTATGTACAGGACTAAACTTTTACTGGGTCTCTGATGATGCCGCTTGCTGATGTTTTACTGTAGTCTATTTGCTTGATGGCTGATCTGAAGTCACCCACAGTATGACTAAAAGTATGTGGACCTCCTCCTTTCTAATGACTCAGCTGAGCTATTTCAGCAACAGCCACACAGTCCACAAATGCATTCTAGACAATTGTGTGCTTTCAATTTTGTGGTCACAGTTTGGGGAAGAAGCTCCTTTCCTGCTCTAGTATGACTGTGCACCTCCCATGCACAAAGTGAGCTCCATAAACACATGGTTTGCCCAGGTTGGTGCGGAAGAACTTAAGTGGCTGAGCAGAGCCCTGACCTCAATCCCACTGAACCCCACTGAGAGAGACTGGAACGCCAATCTTCTCGCCCGACCTCACTGATGCTCTTGTGGTTGAATGGGCACAAGTTCCCAAAATCTGGCAGAAAGCCTTCCCAGAAGAATGAGGGCTGTTATAGCAGGAAAATGAGAAACAACTCCATATGAATACCCATAGATTTGGATTGGGAGGTTCAGCAAGCGCATATAGGGGTGACGGTCATATGTCCACACACTTTTGGCCACATAGTACACAACACAATGTCAGACAAAACAGAAGCCATTTAAAAACAGAAGTATGACCAAGTGCACCTTCTTCCTAGCTGCTTCCTCAAGGAACCAACATGTGGGGACTGTAACTCCATATATGCAGATCATTATCTTAAAAACCCAAATTAGAGTAAAAAAGGCAGCACACATTGTCATCATATTCAAAATATAATGATCTAACCAGCTAATATTATTGGATATCAGGTAATCCGATTGGCTAGTAACTAATAAGTTGATTTTATTTACTTATCTGTAAACCAAGACAAGCAGGTGCCTCATAACTGGATAGAAGGTGAGCAACTGAGCTTTGGAAAATCTGTGAAACAGAAAGAAGTGTGAAGAAAGGTAAACGGCTTACGTTCGACAGCGGTACGACAATGTAAAATGTATAAACAGCATGACGTGTGAGGAACAGGGAGAGAACCAGTGACGTTTGACAAATACAAATTTGGCAGAGGAGGATGCAGCGGGTGGGGAACAGTAAAGGCCGACTTGCTGATTAACTGCTGCCTGTGTCCAAGGTGACTTACCCTGTTAGATAAGAAATTTACCAATGATTTACCCATATAAATACCAGAATATTTTTATTCTATGGAGTCAGAGTAAGTACCCTTCTCCAGAGAATTTGAGCAAAGATTTGAACCCTGGACTCCTAGACCAGAAAGTCGGCACCAACATCACGATGTTCTTCTTAACCTTAACTGTTGACACGTATGCGGGTTATGCTTGGGAGGCTGGTAGACTACAACTACATTTAGAGCAGGTTAACCAGGTCTACCGGTATTAATGGTGGAGAAGTAAACACGGCTTGGTGTAACCAGCAAAATAGATAATTTTCGTAACTCCTCTGCGTATTATGAAATGCATTCCAGAGAGCGGCCGTTTTGCAGAACATGTGCAATGGATGACTAGTTTGGATTGGGAAGATAGGATGGGCATTTGGAGACTAGTTTGGTTAGAAAGGGACAAATTTGCAGCGGGATGCTAGTTTGTGTCAGTGAAGGAAAATTCAAAGAGACCAGTTTCAAAATTATAAACACACACAACAGTTGGACACGAGTTTCTATTGAATAGGTAAGTCATTTTCAGATGAAACTAGTTTGGGTTAACAAGCAGCAAATGAAGAAGAAATGTGCAGTAAGGAACTGGTATGGGTTAGTAAAGAGCAAATGTACAGTGAGAGACTCGCAAGATGACAAAGGTGAGGAGCAGCAATGGGAGACCAGTGTCTGTTTAATAGCAAATATTAAATAAGAAACTGGTTTGAGCTTCTAAGTAACAAACATGCAATGTAAGGCTCACTTGGGACAGCGGAAAAGAAGCGTGCAGTGGGAGACTCGTCTAGGTTAGCGAAGAGGAGACGTGCAACATTGACTAGTCTGGATGTGTAAGGAACAAACGTAGAACTCGGGACGGTGCAGAACACCGTGTAAAAGCAGTTTAGGTTCACAAATATTTAGTCGGAGGTGAGTGTCAGCTGGGGGGAAGCGTGCAATAGTGCCACACCAGTTTCGCTTTTGTAAACTGGTTTCAGTTCACTAAACATCACCTGCTGAGCGGGAGACTGCTTTCTTGTCTTGAGTGCTGGACTAGTAGACTAGTAAACGACGCAGAAGACCAACGGCGGGCGGCCGGCTGACTTAGTTAACGCCGAACACCGAAGCCAGGAGGCGAACCCGGGGCAGCGGACTGGGCGGGACTGGGCGGGGCCACGTGGTCTCCGCGCGGATGAACAGCGGCGGCGCGCGGCAGCGGAACACCGCGTCCAGCTGAGCTGAGTTGAAGTGGCGCGTGAGTGCACGAGCATAAGAGCACGCGGCGGGAACCCGACATTTTGGTGAGTGAAACGCAGGCGGCTTCTCGGCTTTTTTGGAAATGTTTGCGGCTGGAGGCCTTGGGGGGGAAAAGCGTGACGGTTCATCCGCCGCCGAACTGGAGCCGTCGGTCTGGTCGGCTGGGTTTACATCGCGGCACAGTACCTGTACCACGCCTCGCCCGTGATTTACTCTGCTTGCTACGCTAATTCGTTCGCCACCTGACTCCAAACAGTGTTGGCTACTTTGGCTACTTTTAAGATTTTCTTTCTATTTAACTCCACTTCCTGACATTTCAGGTCATGTTCTGGCTCAGTTTCCTTCTGCTTCTGGGTGTCCCACCTGGAGAAGCCACCTCTCGCATCTCCTGCTACGACGACCAAGGGGAGCCCACCGACTGGTCAGGGTCTCGCCGCTCAGTTCAGACTGTTGCCAGTTAATGTGCCGGTGTTCACGGCGCCATCGTGACATCAGCGTGTCGTGCTGTCACATGGAAGTCACCCCATGTATCCAGTGTGTCCTGCGTCTGACGTGCCTCCCTGCCCGGGCCTTGTGGGGCTCCTGCGTGATGTATGGCTGCTGACCTGCGCAAATGTCCTGTCTCATCCCCACCAGGTTCTACCTGTACAAACTGCCTCACCTGGCTCACCACCCCCAGAGCAATGGGCTCCAATACCTGCTGATGGACCCTGGGAGCAAGGAGTGGACCAAGGGGACCCTGCTGGTCAATGACAGTGAAGGAGCTCTGGGCAGGACGGTGGGACAGCTCTACAAGCAGAGAAAGGTGGGGAAAACCATTCATGTCGATATTATAACTTCAGCATCTTTCTGTATTTGGAGAAAAACATACAATATTTTGTCAAAGAGATGAGGCCATCATACACTGTAGCTTTGTTTAATTTTTTTTTTTGGGGGGGGTTCAGTTGAATTCTGTAGTCTTTTTTTTGCATTTGCTTGTTTATTGAAGCTTTTACAACCCATTTTATATTTCAGATTTAGGATTATGATTTTCAGTTGCCTGTTTTCCCTCAAATGAGTATCAATTTCTGCACTGCAAAATTTTGGTAAAATGGAACAGAAGATCATTTAAGAGGAACTATACAGTTGCAGTGGGTATCTTTTTTTTAATACCACAGTTTGCTGAGTGCACTAAGATGATGACATTGTCGTCATTTCCTTTCCTAAGCACAAACGTTGGTATGAAATTTGTTTTACAGAGCCCACCACGCTGTTAAATCCTATACAAGTTTTCCCTTGTAAAAATTCCTTGGATTATGCCAGAAAATTAATTTCTAGGTATTTTATAGGTCTTAACAGTACATGGTTAATAGTGGATTGAATAAAGACCAGGTATTCATTTTATAAGAGTGTTTTCATAGCTAACATTGCCATCTACTTATGGAAATGACATTTAAATTTCTAAGGCAAACTGCCAAACTTTGAATTGTATTGTTATACTTGTATGTGTGTGTTCTTCATTGTTAGGTCAGCGATATGGCATACATTCTTTACAATGACCAGAAGCCTAAGGAGACAGCTTTGGATTTTGCTGTGCGGCATGAAAAAGGCCACACCAAAGGTATTATGATGCCTTTTCTCTCTCCCTGTTATGGTATCCTTCACATGATTGTGCAGTAGATATGCTTTGTTTCATTACTACCTATTAATAAGAATAGGTGTCCTGTATATGTTTTAAACTGCTAGTCCACCATGTTTGTGTTTCTGTCCATGTTAACAGTTATGCTTTGTTTACTTTAGTCATCTAAGCTTTTTTGCACCTACAGTAGCTAAACTGTTCAAGATGACACCTTGTGGTGGAAAATTAATAAAACATTTCTTAATATCTTAAATACTTAGCTTCATATACAGTTAAAATACTAACTGAATCAATCTCCCAACTGATCAGTGGTTTCAAGCTCATGCTGCAATTGAAAATGTATAAATATCACACGTACATAATACTGCACCTTTCCCATCGGTTTGTCTCATGCATCCCACAGGTGTTGTTTTGTTGGATGAGACGCAGGGTTTCTGGCTGGTCCACAGCACACCTCATTTTCCACCTGCCAAGGATGAGGGTCAATATTCCTATCCTGAAACCGGGGAGAAAAACGGACAGAACTTCCTCTGTGTCACTTACCCACTGAAGAGATTCCAGACTATTGGTGAGGATATACATTAAATTTTAATAAGAGTATAAGGATAACAGAGAAAATTGTCTACCTTTTCTGTATGTTCCTTTATTGTTCTCCTGAAATAGATGAAAAATAACACAGGGGTTTTAAGTTGGTATAATCTCATTTATGCTCCTCTAATGTTTGCGGCAGCCCAAATGACTGGCTCCGTTGCCATAGTAACAATCAGAAGCATCTTTCTAATGACTGCTGTAACTCTTGTAAGCCTGTTGTCTGTGATTTAAAAATTCATTGTAAAAGGTGTGATTATTCTGTAACTAAACTCAACATTCCCTTAGTCTAATGAGTATAGAAGACAAGATGCCACTCTTCATATAATTGCATGTAAGGTGCGTGCATGCACACACAGACCTGCCGAACTTTGTGTTAATGGAATGCCCACTGTGTGGCGCAGGTGAGCAGCTCACGATCAACGAGCCCCTCGTCTATGACTGCAATGTCCCTGACTCTCTGGCCTCCCACGTTCCATCCTTGGCTGAGCTCTGTGGGAAGAGCCAGCAAGTGGGGTCTCACTCCAAGCACCTCTCCTCAGTCCCATCCAACCGTAGCGTAGAGCTCACCTCTTTGGCTGGCAGGACCTTCATCAGCTTCGCCAAGAGCGCTTCCTTCGACGACGGTGAGTCCTTGCATATGTGACAAAGACCCATTGACAAAGCAATACAAAAAAAAGTAGCACTTTTGTGGGGCCAAGTTCATTTTCAAACAGTTTTGAAGTGGAAAGCGGCTAAAAAGAAAGACGACAATGTGAAAAAGGGCGCATATTCAGACTTTATATTTTCTGTCTAAAAGTGTTCTATTCACTTAAATTATTCAGCAGTTTGCGCACCAATCAGGGAAAATATAAGCTGAACTTTGTAAGGAGAAATAACATTCAGCCTTGGGAAGTGTGCAGCAGTTCACCTTTTTGCTGTAACCAGGGCCTTGAGGTTTAAACACATTTGTCAATGTGCTCTTTGTGTCCTCAACACCAGAGTCACTTTGATCTCTACCTTCACACTTAATAGAAGCTCAAAATACAGATGTCCTTCTGTTTGTTCATGGGTTATAATGTGGAGAAGTCTGATGCTGCTTTTTTTTTTTTTTTTTTTTTTTTTTTTTTTTTTAAATGTTGTTCCCTTGAAGCTGGTTTGATATTGAAACATTTTAAAATGACAAAGTGAAAATACATGATCTCCACAAACCCTCCTTCGGTGTGTTGAGCAATTCATTCCGTAAACAGCAGCATTCATTCATAGCATCATAGGTGGGCTGAGGTGCAACCGCTGTGGAAGTGAGGTGACAACACTGTTGGATTGTAGTACTGTACTGGTAAACATCAACACATTGATGTATGATGATAAATATGACCTTTGTGGCTTTTTTTAAAATAAATTTGTCATTGGTCCATCTTTAGAACTTTAGTCACCTCTGTCTGCTTTTCAGACCTGTACCACTCTTGGGTGGCACCGGCGCTCCAGTCCAGCCTGCTGGTCCAGTTCTGGCACGAGTCCACCGGTGTCCTGCCCTCAGACTGCTCCCAGGACTGGGAGGTGCTCAACGTGAAGACCATCTCCCTGGGAACCACGGATGAGTTCAGCACCACCAAGGACCACTCCAAGTGGGCTGTGGGCAAAGACCACATTGGGAACTGGATCTGCGTGGGCGACATCAACCGCAACAAGGCGGAGGAGAAGAGGGGGGGCGGGACGGTGTGTCAGAGCAACTCGGCCGTGTGGAAGGCCTACAGTACAGCGGTGATGGCGACCTACCCCTGCGACGAGTGATGGGGCAGGAGGGTGACGGCTGCATCAGTCCAGATGCTCACAAGCAGCTTCTTGTTATATTGAAATCATGTTCAGAGAAATATGTGATTCCAATAAAACCACTCTGATTGCGCTTAACTGTGGAAGCAAGCAATTTGATTAAAAAATGGCAGCGGTAGAACAGCCTTTTAGTCTGGAAATCCTAATGGCAAACTGAGGTTATGAATGTAAAATGTAAGGTACTGTGTATTTTAAAGTGTCCCTTAGGGATTCCGTAGCATAAATATGTTCTATAATTGTAGAAAATTGTTCAGTACTAGAAATACTGTGGGCTCTCACAGCGAGAGGAGCTGCATCAAAATAATGCGGATTTCCTTACTGTTGTTGCTTCCTGCTGTATGCATAGAACTGAAATTTCTATAGGCAGCACACTAATTCTACACAAATATCTGAATGCATTACCTATATAATATCTAAAAATTATTAGATGAAATGTCTGAGTTTGGGTTTTTTTTTTTTTTTTTTTTTTTAATCTGTGACTGGTGTGCAAGTGCATCAGGTGTGTAATAAAGATCTGCACAAATTGGCTTTTTTTTTTTTTGAGATGTGTACATTGTAATTGTTTGGGTTTAAATATAACATTTAGAAAAATACATTAATGGGCAGGGCAAAAGAGTTCAGGGTCTACTTTTTGTGTCTTTCAGACCTGTTTGTACTGTATTGTCATGTTCATTTTTAAGCTACTGAAATTTAAAAATGACATCTTTGCAGTTAATGTCAGAAAATGAGAATGGCAGAGAATTTTCCATTCACAAAAATGGGGGGGGAAAATGCATGGAAAGGTTCTGAAAACTTGACAAAAGTTAGATGCAAGGAGGAACAGGTGAGGTCTTTCACGGAAGTAGTAGTGCACCGTGGTAAGAGATTTACTCTATTCAGTGTAATGCTGTGTGAGCTTCCATTAGACCGCAGGTGTGCTTTCTATCTCCTGAAATTCTCACTGCTTCAGAAGGTTCCTCTTTGCATGGTTTTCCTTCATATTATTTCAGTGTTCAAAATGCCTACTGTTTGTCACAGCTTAGCCACCTTTGAGATGCTGCTTTAGTTAAATTACTTTTGCCTTTATTCATTTAGCTCTTTAATTTATACAGCTGGGTCATTGTTCACTGTAGAAATTCAGGGTAAATTTCTGCTCAAGGTACGAGGCCTTCTAGCCAGCAGCCTCAGGCTCCAAAGGTAGCAGCTCTCACCACTTTGCCCCTTCTGCCAAAATGACTGTTTCTTGTTATCTGTTTCTGAGCTTGGCACTGAATGTAAATTAAAGTATCACAAATAAAAGAGAAGAAAACTTGCCCTCAGCTTGACCTGGTTTAAATTTTGAAATAAAAAATATAAAAGTGCATGTAAGGGAAAAGACCAAACCAAAGGCACCGTGTCAGACTTTCCAGCCATTAAGCCAATTCGCTGCCCGCTGTGAAAGTCGTTTTTGTGCACCATCACCTCCGTGACCTCAGCCACAGCAGGGAGAACGGGACCACGGTGCCCTCGTGGCTTTTACAGCCGCTTGCTCGTGTAAAATTCGGGCAAGCCGACTGGCTGTTCGCTGTATTCCGAAGAGGGTTTTTTCTCCTGCTGTAAAGGCACAAAAATAGCAGCTGGATATGAAGACATGAGCACGCCTGCCCTGCACGCCGAATTTATTTGAATCACATCCTCACACTAAGGAAGTTTCACATAACCTCTGGTTTAACTTGCATTAAAGTGAACGGATCTTTGCAAAATTTTATTCATTTTGTTCATCATTGGGAATTAAGCAAGCAGAAATGACCAATGTGTGCACTGTGTGCATTTGCATGCATGTAGCAGCAGCATCAAATATTCAAAGATCAGAAGTAAAACCCCATTAGCACTGCCTCTTACAGCACTTTTCCACGATAATACTTTTATCCCTTTGAATTTACCAGTTTTTTTACCAGTTTACCATACTTTTTACCATCTTAAGGTGTATTTGTTCTCCATAAATGACTGTTTTCTGTGTTTAATGTTAAGAAAGGTATAGCTGAACTATTTTGTATTGTGTTACACTGTTTTCATGCTCCATTTATGATACGTTCTGCATTAATATCCTCTTATAGTGCTGTTTCATTAAGCTCCATTTCTCAACCACACAGCTAGAGCCCTAATCCAGGTGTTACTGCACTGTATGCAGGCTTAAAGGCTCTAAAGCAAAACTTGTCTGCTTGTGTGTGAAATGGGCTCTGTTAGTAGAAACCTGATGTCTGCACAGTGTTTTGCATGGCTTGTATTTGTACTGTCCCGCGCACTGTGCGACTTCCTTCTGTCACTGGAGAATAAAATACACTTTAGATTCTGTAGATTATTTGTAGGCAAGTCTGCATTGAGTCTAACATCAAATTCTTCTATAAAAACAAACTGAACTCAATTCTGACCCTGGTACCTTTTGATCCCGGTCACACTGTTGCTGAGTGCATCTGCAGCAGTTTGGTGCTGAAAACCACAACGTCACCTGATGTGTCACCTCTCCCAAAGGCAACGTCAGCTTAAGACAAAATAATAACCAGACCTTCACACTGTACGGCTCCAGCCACAATGATAAAAATAAAGCAAAACGATTACCAGGAAGAGAAAGTACCCTCTAAGTTTAGAATACAGTTAAGTATATAATGCACATAATACTAAATGGACGTGACTAAACAACCTGGACATATGACACAGAGAGAATCTTATTTCTGCTTCCAGTTCTCAAAATACAGTAACTGGTGATAACTGAAAAAGGCACAGATCTACAGAAATTAAAAAATAAACTCTAACCCACAGCTTACATAAATAGTCGATATAATACAGTTCTTTCTCCTTTTTGCCTAATACCGTACTCCAAATCTTGATGGGTGCACACATACTGTACATAAATCAAGCCAATGGAAGGAAAAGTCCTGTGCATTACATTACACTGCTGTAACCGGCCACCTCGGTATATTCGATGCATTATTAAACACACACAAAACAGGCAAAAGTCAAGGCAGAAATATCAAAAATGTTGTTTATTACTCAACATGTTTAACAGGTAGTGCAGAAATGGCTGCAAACATCCGATACAAACGCAGCCAACCGAATCGGTGTCAATCGTTCACCAGGTAATGCATATCCTCACGGCATTGAGCAAACGTAAATTAAGCTTTCTAGCAAAAAAAAAAAAAACCAAACTAAAACAATATTAAACCACGCTGCTGTCAGGGGCTGCCCCCCAGTCTGGTTTCTACACGGCCAGCAGACGGATGCCAACTGAGTGGTCCAGCCCACTTGAGGCACCACACTAATGTACTTTTATGTGTGCATATTTGTCCGATAGTGTAGTTTCCCTCAGAATGAGGTACTTACGTTACCATTTTACACCTCTTTGAAGATCTGGCCAAACTTTAGGACCAACAGCCAGCCTCGCATCCGCACACCCGCCTCCTTCAGGACATGGACCTCACAGGCTCAGTGCTGACTGGGACCAGATCTCACAGCAGGGGGTACAACAGGTACATTCATCACACGCCGCTCTTACCTCGGTCACACTCGTTGAGCTACTTCATGAGCAAGATGCGGCTCCCGCTGCAGCGCTGTTCCGCCACAACTTTCTTGAAAGCTCAGCATGAACAGCTGGTCCCTAACCTACAGTTTGAGGGGTAGTGTTTTACCACGGTATCACAGTGTTTCACCCAGGCATCAGCCTGCTGGAAAATAGCAGATCGAGAAATAAGTAGCAGATTTTCTGGGACTATGCAGGGTCTTCCAAACACATTTGACTGTTTAAACAGATCCATATATGGGACATACAGCACTGATTCTAGCAATTATTAGCTTATACTTTAATACATTTTAGTAAACCACATTTATTGCATAGAGTGCAATATGTCAGTAAATATAGGCTATTAAATATATCTTTTTATTTCACAGACCCTGTATATTTTAATACAAAGTCATCACTGTGAATTCAAGTGAATTAGAATATACGGGCCACCTGAAACAAAGGATCCGTGCTTTTAAAAGTACAATTCTGCATTTTACATTTGTTTGGTTGCCTTAGCCCACATTTTAATATCCCAGAAAATCATTGAGACATGATACTAGACAAACATAACTGATAATATTAAAATTTTCATTTTGAATATCCTCTGTCATTTTTGCTCCACTGTATTTTAGACCATTTTCATCAGAGGTTTCATGACAAACATTCCCCTAGAATAAATCATATACATTACAGCTTGCAGTATCACCAAGATGCCTTATAAATCTGTTCCCTTACTCTGATGTCAATGTAAACAAATTTTGGAGTTGACAAACCTCAATAAATGCACATTCACTATGTTTAGATAAATACTCTTGACATGACAAATGGATGTAAAAATAATAGTGTATTACAAAGTACCAAAAATAAAATGGATATTTTATTTCTTGGAATATATTCAGCTAGTTTTTTTCTTGCTTTTGTCTATTTACAGGAACTTCACTCATTGTCATCCTGCGCCAGGGCTTACAGAGCTGCGGATGTCAGTTTCTCTCTGTCACTCGGTGTCACCTTGACATGCCGGTGACACTCCACAAGAGCCACTAATGACCACTTCCCACCCCAGTGCGATGCTGCTGATGCTGGAAAGGCAGCTATCATGCATTCAATTAAACATACTAACAGCAATAATGTGTTTAACTGGATAGCAAATGCATAATAAGTCACCAACATCAAAATTTGCCTCTGCAGTGCTTGTTTTCAAGTGTAAAATGCTAATATCTGCCTGAGATTTGGACCATAACAACATCACCATGGGTCTGGTTGTTGAGGGTGAAATGCCTGACTGGAAATAAACACGGAGCCACGATAAAGGTTCCCCTATGAGGCAGATAGAGGTTCCCTTTAGTACAATAGTAACAGCTTAGTACAAGGTGTGGTGTTTCTCTGGCGTGTTTCATTTATTCCTGACGGGGTTTATAGTTGCATAGTGTGTAAAATGAGCCACGGCTGTACATGAGGATCACGTTCCCACAGCTGGGGTCACGGTCTCGTGTGAGCCATTAAGGTCACTTAATGTGATGAACATGCTGTACACTGGCAACCACCGTCTCTGATCGTGTCATACAGTAATACCTGGATTAGAATGATGTGTTTTAGAGAAATTAAGCTTAATGAAACAGCACTATAAGAGGCCATTGATACAATACATTACATAAATGGAGCCTGAAAACTGCACAGCATAGTATTAAATACATGTGTTATACCTTTAATAGTAGCAAATAAAACACATACAACAGTCTGTTTTAAGGACAACAGATATAAAATTTTGTCTTGAGTTTTGAAAAATGTGATAAATTTTGATAAATTATCATTTATTATTATTAATTAAAGGGCTAAAATAAAAGAGCGCAGTCATAAAACAGTGCTACGAGAGGTAGTGTGAATCAGTTGATGGCAAATGTGAATTACGAAAAAATTGAATTGAAATAGTTTTTGAAATTTTGAAAAATACAGTATTACTCGGGCTACAACAAAGGCTACAACAAAAGCACGCGACTGAAAAACAGCACGCGACTGAAAAATACAGGAGGTAGCGCTAATCGACGGGTGACAAATAAAAAATGACAAAAAAAACTGAAATGGTTTCTGGAATGTTTAAAAATATCGTAAATTATTTTGACAAGTTTCTCAAAGGGCTAAACTCAGTCGACGCTAATCGAGGTATTACTGTATTTGTCAATTAGAAAAGCCTTTGGTGCGGAACAGCTTCTCAGAAACAGGAAGCACCCTGGATGGACGGACATGAGGAGGACCAGGGTCAGCATCTTTAACCACACAGCCTTTGCTATAAACTGTGGCCAATTTCACTACTTACTACATCCCCACATCCCTGCAGAAGCTCCATAAGCTGTGTTTCCAGACGGGTGGAGCCGGGACTCGGACAAGGCGAGTCAGAACAGGTTCCTGACAAGATTCCGGCCCTTGGTTTTGATCCGCGGGAAGGTGGCGCTGGTCTCCGTGCTCTGCGACTGCGGGCCGCTGGGGGTGCTCACGCCCTGCCGTCTCAACAGGAAGTCCACGCTGGATGAGGTCATGGCGTAGAACACGTTTCCTGCCGCGGGTATTTTCAGTTCTGACAGGAACAAAGATGTATTTCATTATGTGTCATAGCCTGTAAACTACCGTAGAGATGAAAAATTCCCCTCACCACTGCTGTGACACATTCATTATAATGTATAATAACCAGAAACTCTTACCAGAATAATAATCTCATTCTATGTTATCAAGGTAGATATCTGAAGCAGACAGACAGTAAGCTGCAGCTTCTACAGAATTATTGTTATTTTCCTTGCTTAGTCGGCTTTTTTATGTGAAGAAACTACAAAAGTACATTTTTCCTGCTTTATATAGCAAGATGTTGCACTGAAATAATATCACTTTCTTGGATGTCATTGAGGTCAAGGGTGCCCAACATGTGGCCCACCAATGTGGCTTGCAAGAACAAATTTATCAGCTCAATTTGGTTCAGTTACATATATTTTTACGCAGTGTTGTTTCCAGAGTGACACAGTGCTGAACCAAAGTCCAAGGAAGGAAGTGAACACCACAATACATGTACACATACCCACGAAACCCACTATAAATACTCGAAATTGTATAGAGTAGCATGATAATTATAATGAGCTACACCAGCTCTAAATAAAATACAATAACAAATAATTATTCAACTTGGGTAAAATTCAGCATATTTCTTACAATGTTTTTTTAACGCATTCATACCTTGGATCGCTTCACAGTAATGATCATGGCTGAAAAAGTCTAGACACCCCTGATCTGGGTAATAGCAAAATATATTCTCAGCACGCTTTCCCATTTTCAGTGATTTTTCCTTTTAGGTTGTCAAGTGAGCGCTCAACCACTTGCACTGCCTGTTACCTGTAATGACGCTATTTTCGGCTTTAGATCATAAATGTGAAGACTGCCGCATCGGTACCTTTTCCATCAGGCAACAGCTGGATAAGCTCATATCTGGGCGCCTCCTTTGGGTCCTGAATGTGCTTCTCCAGCGCATGGCTGATCACAGATGGGGTCTTGTCATTGCTTGTCACCTAAAACACAAGCAACGGTTGTGTGGGAGTTTGAAGTTTGGATGCTCTAAGTCACATACAAACACCCTGGTACATTTTCACATTAAAATATAGCCAGCCTTCAGACATACGCCAACTAGCTAGTTGCTTTATTGACTCAGCATCAGAATGCTGAAAATAATGACACAGGATGATGCAGCTCAACATCTGTGGTGAAAAATTAACAAAGAAATTCAAGAAAACGTTAAGAAATTTAAAGCGAAATTGCACTCCTCAACAGGAAGCCTTATGAGGTCAGCAAATACACAGCTGCCACGAGGCAGGCTTCACTCATACAATTCTGCCTTAACAAAACTCGAGTTTCTCTGGATGAAACTTGAGCTCCTAGACATAAAAAAAGGGAAAAGTTATGACTGCGGGCTGTAGTTACACTATTGACAGTCACAAGCCAAACTTCCAACAACTAATTGTTTCAGTTATAATAGAAAAATTCATAACAAACATCTGAACTCTGTGATTTTTTTCAGTCCCTACTTCTGCTTTATGTGACATTTTAAAATATTGGAAGACCAAAAAAAGATTTATGAAAAGCTGATTTGTTGCAGGTAACAAGCAATGGAAGAAACTACAGCTACTGTATATACAGCATTTCAGTCTTTCTACTGTTAGTTGTAGCTACTGTTCCTCCATTCTGACCCAGACTTGTGCTTCTCTGTGCCCCTGGGTGTTTTTGTTTTCCTCTCCTCAGCTGCTAGTTGTCTTACTTTATACCTAGTATACAAGCAGTCTCCCATGTCTCTTCAACCCTTTGTTCTGCATTACTGTGTGAGGTAAGTGTTCCATAAAAATAAACTGAATTGAAAAATAGATATTGCTCTGTAAAAGTACATGTAATTGAACTGAATACCCATAGGTCCTGTTTAGGTCAAGTAATCAAGACTCTATTGTATGTACAGCGATGACCCTGACCCTCCTATTTGAAAAATTAATCTGATAACAGTCAGTACCAGTATACTGCGGTACAAATTTCCATCTTGCAAGTCCATTCGTATCCTGATGATGCGCATTTCTGGCCCAGCTTCCTGGCTTTTGCTGGTGGGAGTGTTACCACAGGAGACGGAGCGACGGTGCGATTTGATGGCATCACTGGTTGGGGACAGAGGGGCAGGACTGGGGTCAGCAGGTGGGGGGGAGGAGTCCACATCCAGACATGAAACTGAAGGTGACTTCATGTGCTGAAATATTATTAATAATTACAGTTATTAGTACAGATACATATTTTTCATTATCAGTCCACAGCAGTGACAATATTAACAATAAATATGCCTACAGTAACCATCATGCACTATAAAAATACTCATATCTCCAAATGTCTTTGCATTTTACTTAATATAACACATCTGTTAAGCAACCAGTGGATTTAGAATGGAAATAAAAAATAAAAGACATTGCAGTTCACCTACTTTGGCAAGCCTAGACAGCAGGTGGTTCACAGGTGAGGGGAAATCAAAGGCGTTTTCACCCTCAACAGCTGGATTCGCCACCGAGGACAGAATGCTGCAAAAAAACAGAAGTTAGCAGACGCCGGCAACAACCTACAGGCTTTTTATTCTTTAACTAACACAAGTTATTCTTTAACTCATCACGGCTTATACCGGGACACATTCCTTTCAATGCTTCAAGTTATTTTACAATTTATTTTGTGGTAGAATAGAACAATGAAAAGTCCGTCCATTTATGCTGTAACTGAATATAGTCAGCATTATACAAATATGCAATGCCTAAATTATATAAATATAGCTTTAAAATGACACGGACGCTCAGTGCAGTGTGTGTAGGATTTGAATGTGCATGAAAACTTTTGACATTTACTGTTCAAACCCCAAATGACCCAGTTTAAGCTATCTCACACACACACCAAGGCACAACTTACATAACCAGGGGAGCCCCCTTCTGAAGAACATCTACATGTCCACATCATATACTCAGTTACAGGTAGCATCTTTATGATCTGTGCAGTGAGAGGCACATCCGTGTCTGTGCACGGGTATAATAAAGATCCTCTGTTTCCTCCGTGTGCTTTATCTATGCGTGTTCAGGTGTATACACGCTGTGAGCAGGTGTGCTATCTGTGGTGCTCCATCTCGGCACACTGAGAACCAGGCTGCCTGCTTTGTTTGTTAAACACGCCACTTGGCTGCTCTCTCACACACGAGGCCCTGGACCTGCACCCAGCACATCGCACCCTGGCGCTACCCCTTCTGTGTTTTGCCAGTATTGGTGTGTGTTTTTATTTTTTTGAAGTAATTCTTCCTCCTGTACGTAGGTTGGCAAATGCTTTTCAGATTGCAAAAGAAGCATTTAACAGCAGCGAAGGCAAGCAACAGTATGTGATCAAAGGTGAAGTGACAAAATTTCTATAAATGCAACAGTGTCTTGTAACCACAGGAAGTTTTGTGACACCTAACTATGAACAACGTGATGTACTGTAGGGCAACTTTACTTTTGAAGCTATGCCAAGGCAAGCAGTGGAACATCCAAGAAGTTGTGTGTATAGATATTAAAGAAATCAAATAAACACTTACTCTCCGCAGTGTGTGACAACAACTGTGGGGTTGAGGGTGCGACTGGGGCTTGGTTCGATAGCCACCTCGATCTGACTGGACAGCCTGTAACTGCGAAAACCACACGGGCTGAATGACATCGGCGGTGTTACTCTTATAATGCTAGCAAATGAGAAATTAAGTGGAAAAAATAAGGGCTGGCTCTTCCCTTATTGGCAAGTTGGCTGTATTGGTCAGTATCAGCAAAGAATTAAATTTGAAATTTCTGCAGTGAATAAAAGATACTAGGAGATACTGCTGATGTTCTCAATATGTATTTCTTTACTAAAAGGG
Source organism: Heterotis niloticus (assembly GCA_018136845.1). Classification (NCBI taxonomy): domain Eukaryota; kingdom Metazoa; phylum Chordata; class Actinopteri; order Osteoglossiformes; family Osteoglossidae; genus Heterotis; species Heterotis niloticus. The sequence continues at coordinate 2,854,575 of CM030903.1, forward strand.
ACACAAATATGAAACAAATTGTAGAAGAGGCAGCCTGAGCTGACCTGCAGCATAACTTAGTGCACCCTGGGTAATGAAATGCAGCTATGAGGCTGTTATGAATACTGACCCTGTACTACAATTACAGTCTTGCTGAGAGAGCGGCACAGACAGAAAATTTGGTCAAAAGGGGGTAGAATAAGCACTGGGGGATTATGGGAAGTGTCAGTATGCAAGAAAAAGTCTCAGTTCTTCAAAGAGCAAAATACAGAAGTGCCACTGCTGAGTACCACTACAAGCACTATTTTTATGTTTAAGAAAATAAAAACTATCAGTAGACAAAATCCAACTAGTATAAAAATGTGATCCAAGAATTAATTCTTTTCATTCTTTATCAGTGTGATAAGTACATGAGCAGTACAGGGTATTAACTGTCTAAAGAGTCTTGCTTTACTCATACCTTTCTTCCTCATTCAGAGTGGGAACATTGTTGTACCAGTGTAGAAAAGCCTCATCGTGCACAAACGAGCAGTTTTTACATGCGGACTGAAGATGTTTTATCTGAGCTAATACCTCAAATTCCTGGGGAGAGATAGAAGCAACATTAAAATACACACCAGGCTCCGCTATAAAGTAAGATTACAGTAGAACAGAATATGTGCACGAAATACATGGTGCATCTGAACACATGAGTGTAAAGAGCTTCTCAGAATTAAACTTCACAATTAAACCCAACATGAGCTTTTTTGTTATGTCCAGTTATTTGGTGTTTTTTAACACATACCCGTCTTCGTTTGTCAAAGTTGATATAACCATTCTGAAACAGAGAAGTTTTTTTAAATACATTTAAAGTCCCCACCATCAGTATCTGTTAACTCATCCATGGAAAGCAGTGAGAAGATCACCCACCTCCAGCTTGTCTTTGACTGCAGTGTCGAGCATGGTGAGGTCCTTGAGGAAGATACCCAGGTAAGGAACAATGCCCCGGGGTAGAGACTGATGAGGGTGGGGGGAAAAAAGAGAGTAGTTAATGGTTCTATCTACACAAGTTCCCTATCGCCACATTACAATACCCAGGGAGGGGACACCCCCTGAAATTTATTTTTCTCCTTCTGTCTGTAGCAGAGAGTTTTCTGTTTTCCTCTCCTCGGCTACAGGTTGGTTTACTTTATTGTTACTAAAACTACTCTTATTTGATGTATGATTTTATGTGAGTTCTATAAAAATAAATTTAAATGAATTGAATTAAGAACATTATGGCTAATTTCAGGCAAGGCATCAGCAACCCCCCTGTAAGCAGATCTTTCTGCATTCATATACATTTTCTTTGTTTGGAGTAGTATCACATTTCTTACCCCGGTTCTCCTCCTGTTGTTCACCTTTGCATCCACATTAAGAGACGATTGCTGAAAGGCAAGAGACCCTTTTTAACCGTACACACTAAACCACTGACCTGTAATGCTTAAAAGAGACATCTTTTGTAAACAATCTCCTATATCAAATATTTGGAAATTAATCTTCCATTTATCTTTTATGATTTGTTGATACATTTTTTAATTCAGTTTCATTTGTAAGTCACAATCAATTCACAAAAAAAAGTATTTTCTTTCCATGTACATAAATGTGATTAAAGATCAACTCTATACACCATGATAAGGTTTTATACTATACTGTGTACTTTTCTCTGGAGTTTAAAAATACTAGCCAAATTTGTTCTACTAGTTAAGTCTTCACAAGAAGGCACCTTTTTCTACAGAGATTTTAGCCTTTTTTCAAAACTTGCAGAAAAGCGTTTGGAACACAGGCTGCGCTCCAGGGTACAATACAGAACAGTACAGCCTGTGGTCTGTACTCTAAGGTACAGTACAGAAAACCCACAGTCTGTAACCTCAGGAAATCTGCTGTATTGTCAGATATCTTCATAAACAGCAAGTAATATTCGCTATGAGATCAACTCTCTAGTTAATGCTCAAAAAATTTCTGACAACTGTTTGATGAACGCACTGCCCCATTTCTCTCTTGACAATCTTTTTATAGGCCAGATTGACCAAGAAGAAAAGTGTTTTTAGAACAGCCAGTTAGGCTTCACAGAATGTTCTTCTGCTAATTCTGTAAATTCTTTTATATTTTTAATGCATAGTATTCCCTTTTAGCCCCCTTTTAAGGGTTGGAGCTAATGTATGATATTTATTAGCGGTCCAGCAGTTGACTTACATGATGGCTTAGACTATAAATTTTAATGTCATTAGCTGAGAACCAGGTGTAATGTTACTTGACGGTGATTTTGTTTTGCTAGAGAAGCACAAAAAATGCTCATTAAGATGCTGGGTATCTTTTAGGTGGGGTGGCAACCATAATCATCTATTGATTCAACAGAACTGAATGTTTAAGGCCTTTATACAAACACCGCTGTTGCTAAACTCACCTCTTTGAGCAACTCCCTGAACTGGGAATAGTTGTCTTTCTCAGAGAAAATGTCTGAGAGCTCTTCGTATCTCTTCACTGCCTCCCTGTCCATGTGGGATCACAGAAGAAGGGAATTCATCATCAGAGTGCACGTTTCACATAAAAGAAATGACACTCTGCTTTGGAGAAAAGCCGTCTGCGAAATAACTACATGCAAATGAAAAATGTGTTTTGCATATTCCCAAAGAGCTTGTGCGCCTATTGACCAGTGAGAAATTATATTTAAAAAATGCATTGTTTCGTGCATATTCTCATTTTCTCACCTTTGAATTTGTTAACAGTTCTGACTGGTCCTTCTGATCTACTGTGTAGTGGTGTTCAGTGAAGTGTGCTGTTTAATCTGACAGAACATTGCACCAATTCTGTCTTCTTCATGCACATCTTAAGAGAAAACATACAAACCTGTCCGTCTCCACCCAAGTCTTCCTCAGTCGGTGAAGAGGGTTGCTTTTCAAGGCAGACACAATAGCGTAGACTGAAGAGAAGTTCTTCCGCGTGCAGCACTCCTACAAAGGAAAGAATATTGCAGTCGGATATTCGCAAAGACGACTCGAACTACTCCTTGGGGACGTTGTGTCCATATTTTTGACAAACCAAAGCAGTACAAAAGAGCTGGAAGTCTGAAATTTAAAACTACAATGGAGGACTTCAATCCAAAAACTCACCGAGATCCACATTGGTGAAACTGTTTTGAAGTAGAACAGGAGCATAAAAAACAGCAGGATGCCTGCTCACCTCAGCCACGCTGATCCACTTCTCCAACAGCCTGGCCCTCTGCTGGCACCGCAGGTTCTTGTCCCAGAGGCAGGAGGCAGTGACCGTGTTGGCCAGGCGGTTGAACTGCTTCACTGTGGCCCTAACTGACCAGCAAACCCCCTCCCGACCCTTCTTATCCCGCTGGGACCACAGAGAGCCCAAGCAATGGTAGGGCACCAGACGCACAAACAGCTCCTGAATACAAGATGGACGTGTTTGTGAAGCTAGAAGAAGCTGCGGGAAGATCTGAGACATTCTGGCTCTGAATTTGAGCGGCCACCCTAAATAAATTGTGAATTTCAGTGCTGCGGCATGATTAAGTGATAAATTTCAGTTACCACATTTTTCTCCAGTGTATATTTCTCACTCACTGTCTCTATCATAGTCAGCTGTTCCGCAATCAGCTCTGCAGGGAAGCCCAAAATGTTGGTGGCATCAAACATGGAAGTCTCAGAGTCGACTGAAGAAGTCAAGGAGGTCACACTCTCTGCAGCAGAACAAGACAACTCAAAGTATGTAAAACAACATGAATGTGCATAAAACGAAAGGAATAAATGCAGTGTTGTTAGTATGACCATAGGGCAGCCAGTTTATCTTCTGGCAGTTTTCTGGTTCTTTCTACATGTATACTGATAACAGCCTGTGTATCTGTGGCTGGTAACTGATCCCAGGTGTTATTAATGTTTGCTGGCTGAAGTGGAAAAAACAAGTGCCAATTCTCCTCTTATTGGCACATTGGCTGGGCACTAGTCACTATCAGCAAACTACTAAGCATTAAATTGTGAATTTCTGCAATTAATAAAAGATTCTATGAGATGTTGCTGATATTCTCAATATGTATTTCCTTAACAAAGAGCCTCAACTGTTCCTATGGAGGGGGATCTTGTTATACTGGTGACTAGCAGATTACTGGGTAGACACACAGTCTAACAAGCAGTAGGAAGGCAGCATGAGCCACCTTGCAGTGTAACTTGGTGCACCCTGGGTAATGAAATGCAGCTATGAGGCTCTTACAAATGCTGACCCCAAACTATAGTTACGGTCTTTTGCTGGGAGAGCAGCTCAGGCAGGGAATCTGGTCAACAGGGAGGTGGAAAAGGGCACCAAAGAGAAGAACATAAAAGTACCAGTACTCCACATAGCTGAGTACCAGCCCGCTACAAGTCCAATTAAAATGCTGCATGTTGCACATTTTCTTTCTACGTTTGCGCTTGTGGTGAACATGGTATTGATGGGACCAGTACTGACACAGCTCCAGCTGCGTACCTGCAGGTGAGTCGCACAGCAGCGTTCTTTCGCTCAGCTCCTCTGCGATTTTCAGGAACCGCTTTTTCAGCTCTGAACCTGAGGGGTCAGACGGGAGGTAGGGGGCAAGTCGAAATATTGGGGTGGGATCTCCAAGTGACAGGAAGTCCTCTTTGTACTCATCGAGCCATGTGTTGAAGACCGAACACACCGCCCTGCAACAGTGAAAACTGGCTAGGACACACACCTCCACAATCGCATGTTGGGACAAATCTGTATTGTGCAATGAACAGAACTTCTGAAAATGTGCACTTACCAATACTCAGGGTAACTAGAACATAAACAGGTAACAGGTACAGTAGCAGAATAGTAGTTAGTGTTGCTGCTGCCTTTTGACTCAGAGGTTGGAGATTTAAATCTTTTCGGTTCCCTTGAACAAAATGACGATCCTAAATAGTGCTGATAAAAGTTAGCTGGCTGTATATACAGGCAGGTAATTGTACCTTAACATTGTTACTCACTTTATTTTTATTAATTCATGTGTTCATTTAAGAGACAGTTTTCTCCAAATCAGCTTACAGTGAATACTCCATAGTATTTGGGTGACCACGAGACAGCGTGGTATATGTTTCACCGGAGAGTTTTTTGTGGGAAACTGCACAGGCAGGAGACAAAACAATACTGATACTGAAGAGCTCAGATATACTACACTGTAACACAGTTACTGACCACCCTGTGCACCACAGCAATATGACACACACACTAAGGGCAACTCAGAGTGACCAATTCACCTGAAACATGTCACTAGACTGTGGGAGAAAACCTCTGCAGATACAGGGAGAACATGCAATCTCCACACAGACAAGGCTGGGATCGGACCCAGGTCCTGTCACCCTACCCAGCCACTGTGAGATGACAGCACTGATCAAAGCACCACCATGCTGCCTTGGCGCTAAATGTAAATTTATAACAAGTTCACGATTGGTTTGTCTAGATAACAGATACTTACATCTGTAGCACATATTTTGTGCTAGAAAATCTCAAATGGGATTAATGTTAACTATTTTCCCCTACCGTGAAGTTATGCTGAAATCATTCCACTGAACTGTGGACTCGGATTTGGCTAAACTCGAGCTGAAAGGATGAAGCGCATTGTACAGCGAATAATGGCTCAAGATCATTCAGGGACTCACTTGTTAAAGGCCGCCCTGTTTGGACTGGCTGTGTTTTCCCCCGGTGGGTTCTGCAGCCTGTAGAAAGACAGAGACAATGGCCAATGCAGTGTCGCAGTCCCAGAGTCTATTTTAAACCAGACAGTGTGAGATCGAAGTGGGTAAAGGGGGCCAAAACAATACTATCTCTTAGCTGCACTCTTCCTCCTTCCTCACTCTTTTTTGTTTCCGTCCTCAATCTCAGAGGACAATGGTTTTGTTTGTATGTTTCTCGGCTTGCTGCACATTTCTCTTATCTGTGTCGAACCTGTCAGCCAGGATGTCCAGCACCCTCTGGGTAGTGGTGAAAGAGCGGTAGGTGGCCAGGAAGACGGAGATGAATGAGGTGTCACCCATGGAGAAGGAGTGGAGCAAGTGAAGGACCAGTTTCTCCTCAGTGCCGGCTTTGACACACTGCGAGCGTGAACCCTGCAGCTGTTGACCTCGCTGGGGGGGAAAGGACAATAGTGTTACAAGAGGGCACTGAAAATGCGATCTTCTTAAGCTCTTAAAACCAAAATTAGAGAAATGTCTGCCACTGCTGTTGGCAGAGTTTAGCCTTTTTTTAAGGTGTCCACAAAGTGCACAGCAACTATGGTAAACGGACGCAGTCTCACCCCAGAACGAATGGGAGTTCCAGGAGATGGGCGAACCACTACCGTGTAGATCAGCCCTTCCTCCTCCTCCTCCAACACCGTGGACTGGAAGCCACAAAAAAAGGCAAAGACAAAACAATCATAGTGGTGACATGGAGCAAAGTGGCCGAGCTACATGTATATGAGGACTGTCAGCAGAATTGATAACAGACCTCATGACGGAATATACAGTTACTATCAGCCACTATCACTGCAACTAACAGAATACAAAGCAAACCAAATATTTATGACCATTTTTTGTACACAGCAGATTGAGCGCACCACCACACCCACTTACTTTTTATGCAAAGTCTTTTGAGCAAAATCTGTTTATGAATACATTGCTACTTTCAGTACCAAAATACAGTTTGTCTTTAAAAAGCAACTGCAAATCCCTTTAGCATCCATGTAAATCTATAAATTGCTATGGATACGTGGCTATGCAATACTGTACACATTTTATGGGTGCATTTCTGCAGAGAAGTTTAGAGTATCTGCACATTTAAACAGCTGGGCAATTTTTACTGGAGCGGTTCAGGTTAAGTTCCTTGTTCAAGGATACAAGATGGGATTTGAATCTGGCTAGTTTGAGTATAAAGGTGGTAGTTCTAACCACAACACCACCTGCTGAAACTTGCACCGAGCTGAACTTGTATTGTTGTGTGTGTGTGTGTGTGTGTGTGTGTGTGTGTGTGTGTGTGTGTGTACTGTAGGCAGCGGGAATCTTACCAGGTCTAATGGGCAGTACCACGTTGTCTTCATGGGTGAAGAATCCACCTGAGGAACACAAATACACACTCAGTCATGGTGATGTTCAAACTCCATTTGAAACAGTAAAAGGACACTGTGGGCAGTAACATGAAGTGACAAATCATAATGCAGGTCTGGCACTGCGTGCTGGCCACCAGCACCACATGCTTTACCAGCCAGTGTGGGAAAGACAGGATGTCACTGACGGCAACTGTCTTACACACCCAGCGTTGCATAAGGATGGCAACGCTGCTGACTCAAAACGCCATCTCCATATGGCACAGTTTGCGTCATCATGTCTAGCATCAGCTAATTTTTACAATTGAATATTAGTATTTACTTTGCGCAAAGTCCCTCTAATGCTGCATTAGCCTCAGCTTTATTAGAGTTCAAACTGCAGTCACAGCCACACAGTACTAAATAAACTCATTAAAATCCATTTTGACATGATTAAACCTTTTCAATTTAATCTAAGCCGTGAAAAGAGCCACTATCTCACAACGCAGTTCTGCATATTGCATCTGAAAAGTGTGGGTCTGTTCATTAGTTTATAAACCTTTTATTTCTGTTTGATAAAATCGCCATGAAAAATCAAAGCGGACAAAAGCTATGAAAAATCTCTTGACGTTCGATGTCAGCGTGAATAATAATGTGATTACAGTGGCACCCCCAGCATGAAAATAGCATATTCCCATAATTCCACGTTCCCGCAGGAGCCACTTGGTTATAAGGGCTTCATTGTGGTCATCACCGCAGCCGTTACAAACGCTGATGTGAAATCTTCCACTACCCTGCTGGTGAGCTACTTTGATGCAGTCGGAGCTCTTCACACCCCCGGGTCCAGAGCACACAGTTCCACTCGCACTTACATAGCCGCTGTAATATCACTTTGAATCCCACCGGCCTCTTAGAGGCATTTCATTTACAACCACTGCAGCATTTAGTGTTCAAAGTATTTAAGTTCTTCTTATTTTATTCTATAGGCACCCGACCGCCGCAGCCCTGGCGAGAATAAAGCCGTTACTGCTAATGGATGGATGCATTATTTTACTCCACTCTTATAGCTGCAGTGATGTGTTCTATAGCCCCTACATTTTTAACGCTTATTCTTTCATCTGACCCTTTTCTCCAAAGCAGCATGCAATGATTATCAGGTAGCATGACCCAAGGTGATGTACAGTGCTGGACGTGCTACACCAAACCATTTCCACTTATTCGCACATCATATACAGGAAAACAGTGTAGCACACATACAGACTTAAAGCAATTTCCAGTGACCAGTTCATCAGAAACACATCTTTGGACCATGGGAGGAAACCAGAGCAGCTGGAAGAAACTCAAATACTGGGAAAACATGCATACTGAACACAGACTGAGTGGGGATCAAACCCACATCCGAATGCATCGCCTGGGCGCTTCGAGACACCAGCGCATTCACTGTGCTCCCACTGTTAATGCTAGTTAGTTTCATGAGTGACTGAATGTCACCCTCAAGTAGGCCGAGCATGTTCCAAAATTACCATTTTCAGTCTAAGGTGTTTACAGGTAAAATGCAGGCAAAGCAGACCCGTCCCCCCTCCCACCGTTTACTGGAAGACTTGGCAGCCGCCCTTAGTCCTTCACACTGCTTCTGTTTGCATATGCTGCTGCTTGGACTGTCGCTGCTGTGCTGGCATTTCACAGCTCCACCGAATGCTAACGCTGATAGCAAAACAAGAGCTACCTTTCACTCGGCAAGTCCAGGCAGTCCCAGAGCTGCCCGCTCCCTGGAAATGTTTATGGCCTCGCAACAAACACCTTGTTTTGCATTTGCGGTTCATCTGCTTGTTCATAGATTCATTCTCCCTCCTCGTCTTGTCTTTTGTCTCTGGGTTCTTGTGTTGTTTGTCTGGTCCTGTCTTTCCCTTTTACACACATACACATAAACATACACACACACACAGATACAGACACACACCTGAAGCAAGTAAGTGGTTTACGTCAGCTGACCACACCCATCCTGCACACGTCCCTCAACGGCCTTCAGCTACTGGTGGAACAGCTGTGCATATCAGAATTTTGTCTCTCTCTCCCGTGTCTCTCCCCTTCCCCATGTCTCTGTCCTACCCAGACTGATAAACCAGTACAACCAAGTGGTGAAAGTGCAGGAAAGAGAACTGACCAATTCAGAGATACTCTACTTCTGGCTTGTTTATTTACAGACCCCCAGAGCACAGCATTGCATAGCTTAGAAACACAGGAGCACCGTTTCCACTGCGTTCTTTGCTGAAAATGACCTGGCTCTCAAAGAAAAAATACAAAAAAAACTATTATTTTTGCTTAGTTTCAAGATATTCATTTCAATTTAATTCAGCTTATTTTTACAAAGTGCTGAAAATGCTGCCGTTCAAGGGATGTTATCTTAAAAAAAGAAGTCGGGCAATACAGATCATTCTGTTCTAAGATGATACAGATGGCAGCTGAGGAGAGAAAAACAAAAGGCCCTCAAGTGCAAACAAGGGGAAAAAAATAAATCACTTAGGGTCCAAGAACCGGTGGCTGCTCACCTCTCCACTGTGTTGCTGTGTTGAAAGAGGACCTGTGTGGACATTTCCACCATAAAAGACCAGTATGTCTGGCAAAGCCAAGCTATAGTCTGAAGGTGTTAAAGTTGCAGTCCATTCCCATGGTTACTTAACTTTATTCATTTAACCAAATTAAAAAGCTCAGCCAAAGAAGTTGCAGTTGAGTTTAACATTCAGACCTTTATGCAAGATCATGAAAATCTGACACTGAACTGCTGCTTTAAATCTTTATGGTTCAAATTTCAACAAAATAATACTTATAACTGACGTCACAGTCAGCTTATATTGGGATCTTCTCGTCTTTCCCTTCTCGTTTGTCTGGTTTTTCCAACCTGATGTCCCGCCCTCCTCTCCCAGAAGATCAAACACACAACAGCAGAAACCAGTTCACGTTGCACAAGAGGTGAGGCTGCTCTCTTCATCTCAGCACTCTTCAAGCTTACAATAACATGGTTTATGTGACGAAAAGGTTCTGCAACAGTCGCTCACCTACACCCTGGCTTTCATATCCCTAAACACTTTGGCGAACATTTGCCACCTTTTCCTCAATCTCAATCCATAGTATTTGTAAGCGTTTCCCTTCCTCTTTATAAAACACAGCTTCAGATCTGTTTGCTTGATCCCTGGCTACTTTTGAGTTTGCCCGGTGTGTGAAAAACAGTGTGTCCTGTGACACTTCCTATATCTTGCCTTCTTCTTCTCTGTGCCCCTCTCTCTTGGGAGGAAGTGCATAATGGGTGCAGACAAACAGAGGAAACAGGACACATTGCCGGCAACCGCTTTTCTTTCTCCTCTGCTTTTCCTCTGCAACTTCAGGCAACACAAAACTACACCAGGAACCTCCGGTTCATAATCACCTCTTGGCAAATGTTTCTAACAGCACATGCACAGTTTACATGCTAATATCTTTGCAAAGGGTAGTTAAAGGGCATTCTACCATTTATTTCCCATATATCTCCCCTTCTCATCTCTCTTCGTAGACTCCCTGTTGCGGTTCAACTGAATGAAGTTCAACTCTCTGGTTTCACCCTACAAGACCATCAGTAGATGGGCACTTTGTTATCAACAAGGTTGTCTCACTCTCTTGACCCCAGTCACACTTCTCCATCTCTGGCCACTTGGTGGTCTCACACGCAAAGGGCCCAATATCAAAAAAGTAAAGTTTCTCAGTTTTGGCTCCAATGTAGTATAAGGCACTCCCTCTGCCCCTCAGAGCAACTGAATCCTTCTCAACATTCAGCAAGAGTCTCAAACCATACTGTATCTTTTGACCTGCTTCTCTCCTGATATCCAATCTGCTCTACAAATGTTCAATACATTATCTGCTTTATTTTTAAAAAAAGGAAAACGCATTGGTTCTACATGCAGCCGCTGATGTTCTGGCAAAAATGGGGGCTCTGGACTAAGTTGGTATTCTCTGAGAATTTGTACCTCATTCTGTATTTCTCTTGTTGCGGAAATGCTTATTCTGAATTGTATATCACTGTGGTGAAAAGCATCTCTTAAATGAAAAAATGTAAATGTAATATTTGCTACATTGTAAGAATTACATAATGCTGCTGTATTTTATTACTATGCCAAACTAGAGCAGAAAGAATATATAACTATGCATTTACCGCTCACAAGTGTAGTGTCTGCAGCTCTTTTAAATATGCCTATTGTTAATTTATTTCTATCACTATCCTCCACCAGTTCCTTTTGTATAGCTATTCTTATTCTCTCTGTCTTCCTTTAAAAGACCAAGGCTAAAGTTCCATCTTAACTTTGTCTTTGCTAATCAGTGGTACTCTTTTCATTTGTTGTTATTTGCTGTCTTGCTAACATGGTTTCCAAATTTTATCGCAATGTTTGTAATTTCTTGTATTGATGAATGTTAAAAGAAATACTTGCATACATAACATCTGTGCCCGGGACTGAGGTGATCATTAGATATGCAAGCACCTTTGAGCACTGTCGCTTTTCCAACAGCTATGCGGTTACTGAACATGAAACGGCAAACCCAATTCATTGCTGTATCCATAAACCTCAATCTCTGTCTGTCTGTCTGCTTGTTCTTCATGCACAGCCATGCTTTTCAAGCCAGAGACTTCAAATATGGCTCACAGGCATTTCTCACCCTTTTTTTGGTTTTTGCTTAGACAAACAAACAAAGACAAACAAACAAAGACAAACTGGGTGCGTCATGCACCAGAGAACTGTGCTTCCAAGCAGTACCCTGCTAATTTATCAAGATGACAAACGAGCCACTTCACACTGACACACACACAGACTATGGGTCATTTAGAGCGACCAACTAACTGGAAGCACATGTCTTTGGACTGTGCGGCGAACCCACAGAGACATGGGGAGAACATGCAAACAACACACAGACTGAGCTGGACTGAAACCTACATTGGAACAGCCTTGATGTCACTGGAATAAAATTCATTATTCAACCATAATATTTCTACATCAGTAAGAATTCGTGCCCTCTGCCTCCTGATACCGGTACCCGGATTGTTACACCTTTAATAACAGTGAATAAACCCAGAAAACAATCTGTTTTATGGATAACATAATGTGACTTTTTTTTTAATTTTGAAAAAAAAATGTGGTACATTTTGATAAATTATTCAAAGGGCTACAATAAAAGAGCACAATCACAAAAAGGCTCTATGGGAGGTAGTGCTAATCGAGGTATTACTGCATTGCCAAAAATACCCACAACAACAATGTAGGAGACAAAGACAGCTGGTGGCTATAGATTAACTGCTGTAAAATTTCATCACTGCCTTTCAGCTGCAGTGCTCCAGTCAACACTGACAGGTTGAGCAGGACCAGAAATACGGCTGGTGCAGAAAGCCAAACTGCTCAGCAGTGTTAGCTGCCCTGGACAAGGAGCTTAGACAGTAAACCCAATCCAGCAAGGACCGCTGCCAAAGCAAGCTCTGTAACAAGGCATCTTTTATAGAAATCTGGTCAATGGCCAGTGAAAAACAAGCAACAGAAGTGCGCTGTTACTCTGCAGAATTCAGTGTGTTTTACAGGAGAAAAGGGAAAGTTGAAGCCATGTGCAGCAGCTATCACTTACAGTGTAAGATGAGGATCACATCCCACAGAGGAGTTCAGCGATGCAGCTCGGTCATGTGGGTCTATTGCCCGGTTAGCTGACCTGACAGCGTTGCTCTGCACGAGGCCTCCCCATCACTCGTCCCGACTGAACAAAGGCGGTAAAACTACACCTTGCTGCTTGTCCACTGAGCCTGTGCATTATACAGAGGTCACCGCTGCATAATTCATCACATGGCAGTGAGGCGGTCATGTGATGCTGAGCAGAAGGAAATTACCACACAGCTAACAGTCTGGGTTACTTCTTTTTATAGCCCTCAGTTTCTAGAAGCAAAGTTCTAAATGATATCTACGTGTTAAGCAACTCAGCAGGCACCCATTGCTGAAAACTTTACAGAAAGACTACAGTTTTCCTAAACTAAACTGCAAAACCAGCACTGATACTGGAAGAGAAAGGGGGTGACAAATAAAGACAAAGCTAAGATTCTAATGCTAGGTACAAAGACTTTAAAACTTTTTGTAATATTAGAACAAGTAAATGCAGTGTAACATTACATACAGTATACTACACCCATAAAAATAAATATCCACATAAATTTTTACTGCTGTTGTAAAGTAAACGAAACCAAAGGGAAAACCAAAATAAATAGCAGGTATTTATATATACCACTTATACAGCCCTAGATAATGGTTTAATAAAAGCATAGGCTAAGCCGTACAGTAGGTCTAGGTGGAAAAGTAGAATGTGAGTGTAAAGAGAATGAGTACTAATGGATCTGAGAATTTACATTTTTTTCTCTTGTTTTGTTTTGGAAAAGTAATCTCATCTATAGGGCTGATCAGACTGTTTGAAAACACTTTTTGAAGAATCATTGATGAGATTTGGGCAACTTAACAACACATATATTAGTATTTTACAAATGTAAGTGTATGCTATTATGTTCTCTATATGACAGACTGAGAACTGTCGGATGTGGGGCAGTGGCAGTTTGTGAATAGTGGTTGTGCATCTTCAGACCTGGGAATGGAACAGGGTTGGCTAGGATAGGGTAGGGATGAAAACGATATAGCAAACTCTACAGGAAATTCACAATGCAAGAATAAAAAAAAATACACTGATCAGCCACAACATTAAAACCAGCTGCCTAATATTGTGTAGGTTCCAATCATGTGCCACCAAAAAAGCTCTGACCCATCGAGGTATGGACTCCACAAGACCTCTCGAGGTGTCCTGTGATATCTGGCACCAAGAGGTTAGCAGCAGATCCTGGAAGTTGTGAGGTAGAGCCTACACGGGTCAAACTTTTCCCAGTATATCCCAAAGATGCTCGATCGGATTGAGATCTGAGGAATTTGGAGGCCAAGACAACATCTTGAACTCTTTGTCATGTTCCTCAAACCATTCCTGAACAATTTTTGCAGTGTGGCAGGGCCACTGCCATCAGGGAAAACTGTTGCCATGAAGGGGTGTACATGGCCTGCAACAATGTTTAGGTAGGTGGTACCTAGTTGGAAACAACCACACGAATGGCAGGACCCAAAGTTTCCCAGCAGAACATTGCCCAAAGCATCACACTGCCTCTGCCAGCTTGCCTTCTTCCCATAGTGGATTCTGCCGCCATCAGGTAAATGATGCACACGCTCCCGGCTGTCCACATCATCTAAAAGAAAACGTGATTCCTCAGAACAGGCTATTGCTCCGTGGTCCAGTTCTGACGCTCACGTACCCATTGTAGGTGTTTTCGGCGGTGGACAGAGCACTCTGCGTGGGAACTCAGAATGGGCACTCTAACCAGTCGGTCTGCAGCAATGCAGCTCCATAGTCGGCAAGCTGCGATACACTGTGTGTTCTGACACCTTTCTATTATATCAAGCATTAAGAGTTTCAGCTATTTCTGCTACAGTAGCTTTTGTGTGGGACCAGACGGGCATCAATGAGCCTTGGGCCCCCATGACCTTGTCGCCGGTTCACCAGCGGTCCTTCCTTGGACCACTTTTGGTAGGTACTAACCACTGCATACCAGGAACGCCCCACAAGACCTACCGTTTTGGAGATGCTCTGACCCAGTCATAGCCATCACAATTTGGCCCTCATCAAAGTTGCTGAGATCCTTATGCTTGCCCATTTTTCCTGCTTCCAACCCATTAACTTCAACAACTGACTGTTCTCTTGTTGCCTAATATCTCCCCACCCCTCGACAGGTGCCATTGTAACAAAATCATTAATGTTATTCACTTCAACTGTCAGTGGTATTAATGTTGTGGCTGATCAGTGTATAAAAGGACACAAGAATAAGACTGAGTTCCCCACCCAGAGCTGCTGCAGCTGTAATGGGTCCTGTGACTAAACCACAGCAATGGCTCAAAATCTGCATCTGAGAAGGATGTACCAGCTGAATGAAGCACAATAGCTAACTTTAAGAAAAAGACAATGGGTGTTAGAGAATGCATCCTTTCTGCTGTACATGAAAGAATGTCAAACAAAATGCCTAAAGGAATTCATTGGAACGCATCAATCAAAGCATAATGTTAGCATCAGGGATTGCTGTGGCTCACAAACATTGGACTACAAGAGTAGCTTGGACACAAACTTTTTTCATTTCTGACATGAGCACCAAATAAAAGCATCCAACAGGAAATGCATGGGTCAAAACGGCCAGTTCCTTTAAAGTTTACAGTTAAACTGGTATGGATAGTCCAATAATACTTCCGTTGATGTTTTTTCTCAGTATCATCTCTTTGACTGAACTCCCTTGGGCTTCTCATAACCAGCCAACCACATCTGCTGTTTACTGAAGGCATTGATATGGGCCTTGTTGCCGGGGTAACCATATGCAATTATTTGAAAATAGTTACTCTAACCTGATTTTCCTGACAGCTGTTGGAAACAGACAGCCTCACCCCAAAGCAAAACATGCTGATGCAAAAGTACTTAAGCAGTTTACAATTTACAATTTTGCTATTTATTCCACTGCTTTCATCCATGGCAACTCACAGTACTGTCACCCTGTTGCTAAGGGGCACAACAGCAAATCTTCGCGAACCAGCTGGCTTTTGGTAACCAGTCAGGTTATGACCACTAAGCCAACAGCTATTTTCTATGTGCACGTTTCTAAACCGGGATTATCAGTTGGGTTTAACAGTGGTGAAGCGTCTCAGGAAAGTTCTAAGGTTCTTGAAGCTCCTTCAACACTGCCTCGAATGCAGTGCTGATGGTGAACCTGCTATGTTAGTGAATGTCAACAGGATGGCAAAAAACATACTGTATGAGACTTTTGAGTCATTAATAACGTGTATGAATAAACTGGTCAATAAAATAACATAAAGAAGCCGAAGGTATTCTGTTTTCTGGACTGAATATGTTTTTGTGAGGGTTTTGTAAAGGTGGCTCCTGCTTAAACATCAAACATCCAGCTTTAGCTCCCCCCAAAAAAATAAGTGTGGCAAAATACAAAGTTACCCTACATAAATGGTTTACAAATTAAGAATATAAGTAAGAAAAGATATATTTTGACATGTTTCTAATTTACTTATAAATTTGCCTGTATAATTTTTCTTTTGCAATGGACTGGCATCCCATCCAGGATGCAGTTTCACAGGCCAGCACCCAGTGATTTGGGCATAGTCCCGACATCAGCTCAACTCTGCCCAGGATAAAGCAGGAAAAAACAATTAATGTATTCATAATGTATTTAGTATGCATTTGTGTATAATGTATTTATATGTCCGTTAAAATCTGCGAGAAGAAGCAGCAGCATACCTTTGGCAAACGGCCATGCGGTATTTGGGGTTGTCCAAGAGGAAACGGCATCGAAAGTGACAAGGAAAACAGAGGAGGTCTGACCTGTTGCGTCTCCAAGTGCCCGGTGTCAGTCGTGTCTTCTCTGTAGCTGTCGGTCTCGGGTTGCAGAGGCCGGTAGCCAATCAGGGGCACATCCTTGGATCCGACCCCTGGCAGGTCCATATCAGCGGTGCGCATACTCCGGGGCAGCATGGTGTGAACCACTATGATACAAAGAAGGGGCGGGAGCTGGAGTTAAAACTCGTTGATAAACAATTACGCAGTTATTCACAAAACATATATACAGCCATGGGGTTCAACTGTGGATGTCTGTGAAAACCAACGCAATAAGAATAAATCACGGAACACAATATTGAGTAAATTATACTGCATTTGTGCCAAAACTACACTTACTGGAGCAATTAAGGTTATGGACTCGAGTGTAGAAAAAAATCAGCAATTGCATGGAACAATCATTTCAAATATATGCCCAAAAGAAGCAATTCCAACAAGATATTGACACAAGGGTATAAACAGCACCCACATATGCTAAGTGGACATTTAGTACCGATTAACCAAAGTGTTACTGACAATGTTAACTGTAACTATAATGATAATTCTTTATTACTTTAAAAACAATTCCTTTTTCCTTTCAGCTCACGCCGGTTCTATTTCTACACAACAGCCAATATTTATCACAGCATCAGTTTACATCAAGACAGGTCCACTGACATCTAAAGTTTACTTGACTGACTGCAAATGATCATCCTTCTTGTAAATAGAGGTGTGATTCTCTACCTTCCTGTCTTACAGCAGCTTCTGGTGTTTGAAATCAGGGGATGCCAGCTGGTCTGATGTAAGAATTACTGAAAACTGTGCTCACTATGCAACTTGGGCTATTTTATTAAAGTCTAAGCTACTATCAGGCTGATATCCTTATCCAGGTTGACCTGACAAATCAATTAAATTAATCTGAAAGAAAAACACCGGGTGCAAAGCAAACATGGCTAAATAAACATTAGAGATTCAAAAACAAAAACGAATATGAAAAGTTATTCCAAATTGTTCAGGATGTTTGCAAACTTGGCAGCAGTTAACCTGCTAAAGTGAAGACCTCGGTGCTCGCTGTCGGATGAAGTGGGGCAAACAGAATCCAAAAAAGGAAGGCAAAAATATTGCAGAAAGAGAGCTTTGTTTGAAGAGGGTGGATGTTAAACAAAAGTTATATAGTCCTTATGCGGCCCTTTGTTTAGTGGCATAATAACTTACCAGGTCCTGGGGGAATAAGTATAATAGAAATAATGCACAAAAGAGCTATAAATATTGGTGAGGACGGACTGGGATTACACGTACGCTGAGCGGAGGGGGGCACGTCCCCCCATGCTTATGCCTTTGCTGTGTAAGGAATGAGCTGGAGGACAGACAGCCAAGAATTTATAAATCACTTTCACCTGGCAGTTTTGCTTCGCTGGGGGCCAATTTGTTTACAGAATTTACATGTGACTTAGTCAAACGAAACGCACCAAATTTGAATCCCAGCTACTCCTTCCTCCTCTTTTCTGACTCTGAAAGTTTTCGGTCCCCAAGCACACAGGAATCAAGGAAATACTTCTTCAGGAAGGAAATGACAAACACAAACAGAGCGCCCGACAGGAGAACACAAACACACAACAGCTAGGATGTCAGATTAAGACGCGGTGACGTACAGTTTCGGGAACAAAGCAACGCGCATATCTGAGGAGGAAGTGCCTACACGTAAATATCATACAAACAATAATACATTTGTCAGCAACTACTGGCAGAGGAAGAAGTACAAGCAGACTTCAGCTCTGCGTGTGTCAATGTAAAACTGTGGTGCACCACAACGCCGGATTCAGCCATGTGGGTAAAAACTGTACAGCAGCTCATTGCGGACTTGTTTATTTCAGAAAGACTTTTTAAAAAATTACTTACCAGTTACTAAGTTATGAACATAAACACCATCGTGCAGGCTGCTTCTGACACTCATATGAGCACTTCAGAAAGTTCCTGAAGTGCCAAAAGCAACAGGAAAAGCATATTTTCTAATATAATTGCATGTCTTGGGAAAATATATTTATCTATAACTTAGCATTTCCCAAGATAGCGCGAGAAGTAGTCGGCAAAGAGAAGTTTAAACCAGTTGAAGTGAGGAGTTCCCAGTTAGCCGAGTTCATGTGTGCAACGGCAGCAGCGGTTGGTGAGGTCACAGCCCGCGCGAGCACAACGCCGCCTTTATGCGCCTGCGGGTGGCGCTAAAGCGGATCATGTGTGTGTGTGTGTGTGTGTGTGTGTGTGTGTGTGTGTGTGTGTGTGTTGCGCGGGCAAAAGGCTCACACTGTACACCGGGTAAGAGTAACTACTGTAAAAATAAAAGCAAGCATTTACTCTCTGTCGCAAACGCGACCGCAGCCGTTCACATGGTTTCTCTCTCTCTCTGTTGCACGCAACGACAGGGCGAACGCTCACACAGGACACGCGCAAAGCGCGGGACGAGCACAACTCACTCAGTCGGCGGCTTTGAAGCGGTTTTTGGGGGGTCTCGCCGAGGGGGGCGCGGGGTCCGATCTTCCACTTCTTGATTTTCTTTATGCGCGCAGCTGGCGGCTGCGGCCGGGTGCGCGCCGCCGCGCCACTGTCGCGTCCATCGCGTCGCGCGTTCGGATGACAGGATGGTGACCTGCGTCTCTCTCTCTCTTTTCTCTTTCTCTCTCTCTCTCTCTCTCCCCGTGCGTGCGTGTGTCAGTCCATCCCCGCGTCCGTCTTCGTGTGCTGTCCAACCCCCCCCCCCCTTCCGCCCCGTGTGCCGCGGCACTCTCTCGTGCTCTGCCCCGCACTGCGTCCGCACGAACACCCGCAGCAGCGCAGTTTCCTTCCCTGCGAACTTGGGGACGCAGCTGAGAGCCAAACATCCCGGACAGGAGGGACCGGACGGACCGGTCGACAGACACATTTAACGGAAGTGCAGCATCAGTTCGACTGGAAACGACCGTAAATGAAACTTAAACATCGCTGTTCTTCCGTCGATAAAATGCTGAGTTCGAGTATTTTTTTGCTAATTAAAGGCAGGAAGATGAACTTACATTTAGATGCCACATTGACATGTTTATTGGAAGAACTTTAAAATGTACTGGCTTGGATTAAGTCAATCTGGCTAGGATTTCTGCCCCCCCCGCAGAAAGAATACCCTCAGCCCCCCCCCCCCCCCCCCCTTAAATAACCTACCCTGGGGTCATGGGGCGTTTTGTGTGTGGAGGTGGGGGGGGGGTGTGTTGAAAGACCCCCCATGAGCAACTTCCATCGCTATTAAATGTGTTCAGGTGCATCGCAGGAGCTGCGGAACAAATTACACATGAACTTGGTGCTGAAAGAGGAATACCAGAGTAAAAAAACCGTACACAGAGAATGCTGTGTAGAACCCGGGACCCAGTGAGAGGGGGCAGGTTTCGCTTCCTCTACCTCAGCCACCCTGAGAACTCTACTGTACTGTGTTGCATAGAGCTCTACTGCACTGTACTGTATTTTAAGTGTGCTGTACCATACTGTACCCTTAAGTTCTACTGTACTGTTACTAGTGTACTGTTCTCTACTGTACCATGTCGCACAGCGTTGTGCTTTAATGTACTGTACAGTGCGTGATAGATAAGGGCATGCTTTGCATAAACTCCCTGCTTCTACCATTCCCGGCTCAAGGAAATGCTGTGTTATGTAACTGCCTTGAAAACTGTACAAAGGTGTGCTCAGCCCTTCATGAATTTATATTCAGTATAACTGATTTAAACATAAAAATAGTAGCTAGAATGTAATAATAAAATTTGCGCATCGTGCACTCAGATGAACTATCTCTGCTTCCTGGTAAACGTTTTACACCTCACAAATACTCTGTGTTGTACATCTGACACTGCGGTGAAAGGTCGAGAAAGTGCGTTCACTTACATCAAACTTGTCGTTTAAAAGACAAAACATGACTTGAAGGCGACGCAAGCTTCATTTAAATTGTAGTTCTAACCGGAAGTTCAGGGAATAACCTTTGCTGCGTTAAATTGTGACGTTTAAACTAGGTGGCCATTACGTAATATTATAACGCATTTTAATTTATGATGCGACAACCTGTGTTGAAAAAAAATGCCACGGCTGCTCGAGGTCAAACGTCTACAAACACAGCTTGCGCGCCACCTAGGGGACGGTTAAGAAATTGCTGAACTGACTCGTTTATCGGCCGTTTTGCGTTTTCTTTGCAGCAGAGCTGTTGCGTTCATCAGCCAAACAACCGTTGACATTATTAAACCTTATTAAACTTCTCCTATTACTTGTATTCTTCAGATATGCAGTGTACAGTACTGTTTTAAAGGCACGGTTGCGAAACTTGGCAGCGCTTCTTGCCCACGTGTTTTCCCACAATGCAGTCTGCGGTGCAAGTTTTGCACAAATTCTTTTCGTTTTTTCGATATGCGTAGCCCCAGCCCGATATGTATTTTTTCACTTCTGAATTGTTCTCCAAATGTCTAAAATTATTCACACGATATGGCATCAGGGGCGACTGATCGGTGGCGGTGCTGTCGTTGCTTCCAGATGGAGGTTCCTTCTAATCTGCGACTGACCGGCGTCCACAGCTGGACGCGCACTTTTTACAAAGCAAAAGATTTCGGGACTGAACTTTCCTGTCGTTCATGTGAAGTTGCTGCCTGTCCACGGGGGTCACTGTCTGTTGGGCTAAATTTACTTTGATTTACTTGTAATATTTAAAGGTGCGCGCTGGGGAGGCGAATCCTGCCCCTTGACTGGGAAAATTGGTCAAAATGACGGAATAAACACTTTGCCGTGTTAAGCTGTGCAATAAACTGTAAAGTAGAACTAAGGAGTGCAAAGTGTGAATTTTCAGTCATACGGCAAACGAACCGAACTACCGGAGAAATGTGGACGGAGTTTTAAGACTTTATTCCTTCTGCACAGCCCAGTGTGTGATAACGCGTTAGTGTGTGAATTCACAGGAGCGGCTTTAAACGCGCTTATTTGCTGCACTTTAGCCCCAGGGCTGTTAGCGAGCGTTGGAGATGGGCAACGGCGTGCGTCGCTCTCCTTTATTTCCCTTCGCTTATTTGTTTGCCGAGCCTCGCTCGCCCAGGGCTGCGGGTCGGGTGGCCCGAGTGTCCCCACCCCCCGCCACCGTGTCCCCATCGCCCCCCCCCCCTTGTGTTCCCATCCCGCTGGGTGCGCGCCTCCCTCCTCTCCCCTCCCTCCCTCCCTCTCCACTTCCCCGTGTTTTATGTCTGCGTCACAACAAGTCGGCGGAGAGAGAGCCGGAGATGATGGCGCCTCTCGCGCCCTGATTTCTCGCGCGAGCGAGTGCGCGCGCGGCGGCGGCGGCACCACCGTCCACAGCCCGGGGGGGAGGGGTTGAGCTCGGGGGCAGCGGGCGCGAGGACGGAGCGCGAGGACGACGGGGCGGCATGACGGCGCGGCGGGACGCGGGGCGGCGGACGACGGACGCCTTCTCGCTGACAGCTTGACTGACATAACGGCTTGGCACACGCACACACACGCACGCACACGCACGAACACGCACGCAGTTAACTGTAATTCGCCCGGACGCGAAACGCCGCATGTAAGCGCGTTGGATGTGGAGCGCGCGCTGTCATCGATGTGACCCGGCTTGACAGGTAGCTACAGGAGCGCCGCAGCTCGCGCCACACACACACACACACACACGCGCACGCACGCACGCACGCACGCGCCGCTTCCCGCATCCTATTGCATGCGCGTGATTTGCGCGTTCTTGACGTAGTTTTTAGTGGAAAAATAATAGCAGTAGTCATAACTGGCATTAAACTGCGTGCCGTATTTCATGACGGAGCGTGTAAATGCGCCAAGTGGCCGTGCTCTCACTCTGCTCTTCTAGGTTTGTGCGCCTGTGTGTGTGCCGTTCGCACACTAAAAGGGCGCAAGTTGCTTATGATTTTGTGCTTTTTGTTCAGCTCCCTCTCTTTTGACAGATAGGATGTTAAAATATGGACACATTTTTGTGTCTTTTTGACCTGTTTGTCTCTTTGCCACCTCCTCAGGATGGGTGGAGTGAGCGAGGGGGATGATGTTCTGGCCCGATGGAGTGATGGACTGCTGTACCTGGGCAACGTAAAAAGAGTGAGGGCCTGCGTGTGTGTGTTCGGTTTGGGGGGGGGGGTGTCGCTGGGGTCCATGTCCTCAAATCGCCCCCTGTGTTGTGTCCCCCCCCCCCCCAGGTGGACGGGGTGAAGCAGTGCTGCCTGGTGAGGTTCGAGGACAACTCGGAATTCTGGGTGCTGAGAAAAGACATCCACTCCTGTGAGGCTTTTCTACTGTCTGTAGTTGGAGTTTATGTCTGAGGTCCTGAAGAGTGCTGAGCTGCTCTCGACTCCCATTTCTGCTGTAAATAGTGGCGTAGAAGTTGTAATATTAGCAGTAATAATAACAACATTTACATGCATTAAATACTGCATATATTACTGTATATTTTATGATATAGGTACCACCTGTTTGTGTCCCGAGGTTACAAATTACTAACATCTGTCAATTTCGGTGTTAAACTTATTTACTCTCAGAAGGCTGCTTCGTATTTGTTGTAAAAAAAAAAAAAAAAAGAATCTAATGTGGCCCAACTTTGTGGGAAATCGTGATCAGATGTTTACTTTTCAAACTAAAATTTTAATCGATAATCGTGTGAGAGAGGACGCCCCCTTCAGGAGGCAGGTGGTTAGAGGCTGTGTAAGTCCCCCCCCCCCCCCACCTTCTTTCTAAAGATGAAAAGCAAAATATTCAAAATGTCAAAGAGAGACGTGGAGCAGTGAAGGCTGAGTGAAGTCTGAAGAGATTGTGGGGGCACTGAAGTCAGAAAGAAAGCAGTGTGCATAAATTAACGGCAAAATCCTCTCTCTCCTGCTCAGTTTCAGCTGGAATAGAGGAAGTTTGCAGCGTCTGTGATGCCCCACCTCTTAAGGAGCCTTTAGTAAACTGTCTCAAGTGTCGGCATGGTAACCGCACACATCCAGCATTATCTAATACACTGCATTCAATTCAGGTCGTTGCGTCTGTTTGTGTGTGTGTGTGCGCGCGCATGCATTTTTTGCTGGTGAAGACAAGACAGATTCTGTATAATGAATGTAAACACAGTTTTATGGACATGTCTTACATTTAGCTGATGGATGTATTTCACAACATTTAACACATACACAATGTGGTAAATCTCGCATTAATAAATGTCAAGTTTTGATATGCATGAAAATGAGAAAAAATAAATTACTATATTTGCACAGTATATATTTTTGCATAAGGTCACACTTTTTGATATTATGAAGCTACAAAAAAGACTTCCATTGTAAAGGTGATTTGCTAATTGACTGATGATGCTGCTTTCAGGGATCTGAACAAACAACCTTTGGTTTTTAAATTGTTCAGATCTGTAACTGTCAGCTATACTCAGTGTGTTTCCCCACATATCTCTTCTGGGGACTTTAGATTTGTCGTGTTTCAAGGACACGATGCTTGAGGTCGATTGACGATTCTGCCCCAGTTCTTTGTGTGTGTGTGTGTGTGTGTGTGTGTGTGTGTGTGTGTGTGTGTGTGTGTGTGCGTGCATGCACATGTGTTTGTGTTCTGTAGACTTCAGCTGTATTTGTTTCAACCCCATGGCTTGTGCCCCTGCATGAACTCGCCAAGCTAGTGTTGTGTTGGACCAAACAGTTCTGAAGAACTTTATTTGCACAATATTATAAAACTGATGTAAGCCTATGTATCCCGTTTTTATTTAACTGTAAACATCAGATGTGATCCCTTGAACCCTTTCTTTCTCTTTACTTAGGTTATCACCCCCAGTGCCACATTCCACCTATCGACCCTGAAGTTGACAGCAATAACTGGATATGTCGGCAGTGTGTCTTTGCTGTTGCGACCAAGGCAAAATATTTCTCTCCGTTTG
Source organism: Heterotis niloticus (assembly GCA_018136845.1). Classification (NCBI taxonomy): domain Eukaryota; kingdom Metazoa; phylum Chordata; class Actinopteri; order Osteoglossiformes; family Osteoglossidae; genus Heterotis; species Heterotis niloticus. The sequence continues at coordinate 2,878,979 of CM030903.1, forward strand.
GGTTTTGTATGTTGAGGTTGTTTACTTTGGCAGCATTAAGCTGTGTTATCTTGTGCGATTTTGATATGGGGTCCATTCAGTAATTCAGAAAGGACTTAAAGATGGGGTTCTTAACTGAGACTCAAAGATGCTTTGATGTTTTGTGCATCGGATTCAGAAGATCCGTGATGCGCAGGCTTGCTTAGAAAATAACACAAGTTAAATAACATATTGCTGTACTGTTACAATCTGAAGCATAATCCTGATAAGGTAATCTGCTTTCAGTGAAATAAATTCAGTTCAGTATTTTCTACAAATATTGCACTGAGTTTATTTCACTGGCATCAGGTTTTCAAAAAGGTCCAAGGCCTGGACAAGGTGATAAACTTTTGCCTCACAGGACTGGACAAGAGCCCTTAAATTATGTGACCAGCAGAGGGTGGCAACATGCTGGTAACCGTGCCTGCCATACAGCTTGGTTGTCCCTCTACGCACTTAACCGGGTTGTGAAAAGCCCACGTTTTGGGGAAAATGTAACTCGAGACAGCCATTTCCAGTATTCTTTATCAGGAAAATTATAATGCATTCCAGCCCAACTCAAAACAAACCCAAAATTTCCCCAAATTTCAGTAAAACACAGAAAAGGCTTATGTAAGAAATCATTTTGTGTACAGTGCTGCACTTAAAAGGATTTACCACTTTGCTGTAATTTAAAAAAAAAACTTTTATTTACAACCAGGCAAACATACAGCTAGAACTTTATTCTTGTGGTTGATAATTCCCATCCTTACTGTATTCACCCGTGTAGAATAGCACTAATATTCACTGATGTAGCACAGCGCTAAACAGATGCCAAAAGATACATGAGGCAAGTATGGAATTTAAAAAAAAAAATTGGTTAACTTTTTAAAAAAAAATTCTACGTTGTATCGAGCAAATCAGCACCTATACAGTATACAGTATCTTAAAAAGGTATTAAAAATCAATTTTTTTAAAAAGCGAATTCTAGTGAAAACAGGTTGTGCAAGTGCACGTAAATTGAGGGATTACAGTACTGTACTGTACACTTTTGCCTTGGGCTGAGGCACCTGTGAGGGTTTAACATATGAATGTTACCAGAATGTTTTAAACAATGGAGCAGACATAAGTAATAGACAGGACAAAATTTTTATTAATTTCATTGTGACTCTTTGTGCCGCTTTAAAGGTGAACGTGAGAGTTTTAACTAGTTCATTTTTTGCAGCAAGTGGCCTCAGGTTTTCATTAGGTTAGTGTTTACCATGTTTATATATACATTCAGGAAAAAGACTTGTCAGTTTATATTGTTATTAAAGGCTTTATGTTCAAGATACCAATGTACTAATATTAAATTGCCAGTTATGTATGTGCAAGATATCAGATGCTGGGCTACAAGCTCATCTGCAACTCTTAGTTCCAACAAAATTTTGTTGAATCGGCTGATCGTCATAATCGAATACTAACTTGTTTGCAGATCTGAGCCAACTTACAATATGGATTCTTAAAACGGGTGGACAAAGACATTTTGTACATAGGATGTACATTCACGGTCGTTTTTGTTTTCTAGAGAGGGGGGGCATTGAAACGCGGCCGATTTGCCCGCCTCATGCAGCTGATGAAGCTGAAACTCCCCTATCAGCTTTCTGCTCTCGAGTGGGACCCTCAGCATCTCACCAACCAGCAGCAGTGTTATTGCTACTGTGCTGGTCCTGGAGAGTAAGTTAAACTTCTCTTGCCAGTTCACTTCGCTTGTTTAATGTCTAAACTTTATCTGTATTGGTAACAAGTCATAACAGTGGAGAGAGATATGCCCTCCCCATTGCTGAAGCACATCTGTGTATAACTCATGTCATTAATATTGCTAATGTTTTTTTTGTTTCCTTATACTTGACAAGTTATTGCACCACTGTTATTATAACTGTGCAAGTTATTTTGTTTATCTCTTAGATTTGTTCAGGCCAAAAGCAAATGTAAACAAACTGCTTCATATTTTGTGCTCAGCACTGTCACTGGCTAAGTTCAGGGCCAGCGCTCCTAGGCAAGAATCAATCCGTCTCGTTTTGCACTTCCATCTCAGTTTTTATTTTAAATATGGATACTCAGAGATCACAAAGAAGGGAACGTAACATTTGAATTAATAAAAGAGTTATTTTTAATATCTATTATCTAAAGTGTGTGAACATTGCACATGCATAAAACACAAATGTATACTTTAACAAATAAAAACAGACTGAAAACTAAACTTATTCTGAAAATTGAACTTAATAAAGGGAACAAACAGATATAGGCACGTGTTTAATATTTACTGCATAGACCATCAGTTTTTTATATACAAAATTTTAGCTTCAAAGTAAAAACATTTTGGAGACACAGGGCTGCGGTCTGTTATACAATATTTACATAATATATGAAGCAGCAGATCATCAGTTTTGGAATAAATGTGGTGCTCCCAAATTTTGCCACTGCTACAAAATCATCTCTGGCTGAGTTAAAGGTTTGCAAAGTACTTTCTGTCACCTTCTGATGTGAACACCATTCTTTGACACCATGGTGTCTGGTGCACTTACTTGGTTGTGCTGATCACTCTGGAGTCACAGTTGTGGTTGTTTGACTTTGTGCTCAGATTACCTGTCTTCCATGTCCATGTGTACCAGGTGGAACTTGAAAATGTTGCAGTGCAGCAGCTGTGGCCAGTGGTTTCACGAGGCATGCACCCAATGTCTGACCAAACCCCTCCTGTATGGAGACAGGTGGGTGTTGTAAATGTATTCGTGAAATGTATTTCATGTGCAGCATTGGTACAGCTCTTTTTTTTAACCTTCAGACCTGATTGTTTCAGCTCTCACAAGCTGACATTATCCCCTTCAGCAACTAACTGTGGTTTTGCATGTATAGTGTGAAGACCATTACATTAAAACAGAACATAGCAGTCAGTTTAATTAATTTTCAAATAAAATCCAAGTTATTATGAGTATGAATTTGAGCAAATAGCATGGTCAGTGTTCATGATGTTAAAACTGTATCTCAATATTAGGTTCTATGAGTTCCAGTGTTCAGCATGTACAAATGGACCAGAAACTATTCAAAGACTGCCAATGAGCTGGTGAGATTATTCAGTTATTTTTGTCTTTACCTATTATGCTTGGCTATAATAACTTTTAATTGGAACATTTCTTAGTGTACTTTGTCTTATAGTGAAATTTAAGTATTAATTAAGAATATTGTCAACAATTTTCATTTCACAGCTATAAAAATATTCATAAACATATATAAAAATATATGAGATATATAATTTTAATATATTTAGAAGAGTGAAGCAGAGGCTTATTATTCTGCTCAGTCCACGGTTGCCCTTGTTTCTCTCTTTTGTACGTTTACCAAACCGTTGTTACAGTGCTGTTGCTATTGCAGGGTAGATTTGGCCCATTTGGTGCTTTATCATCTTTCCCTGTGTTGCAAGAGGAAGTATTTTGACTTTGACCACGAAATTCTGTCCTTTGCAAATGAAAACTGGGACTCTCTGCTTCTGGGAAAGGTGCGGACATTTTCATTATGGAATATTTCAAACGGTATACACACGTTTGCTGCATATACCATGGTGTAGCTGTAATTATCAAAAAGTTCATACAGTGTACATATATTAATATATAAATAAAGCTGAGGTATACTGAGTTTAGCTGAGATAAGTTTTCCTTTGAAATGCCTGTGGCACTTAAGTTGGACAAGTTCACTTTAGATAAATGGCATAAATTACTGAGTTTCTCGTTTTATTGATTTATATGTAAGCAGTTTTTCATAGTACTCTGTAATCCACGTGAAGATTGTCATTTTTAAATACATTAATTTATCACTTCTTTTGGAAACACCCTTTTTTTTCTTTTTTTTTTTGCTTTTGTTTCCCACTCAGCTATCAGACACACCCAGGCAAGATCGCTGTCACAATCTCCTCAACGCTTTAAACTCACATAAAGACAGGTAAGAAGATGAAGGTGGCATTGTGGATTACCTTGAATAATGTATGCATTTTAATAATGAAAGCCAAAGTACAGCCAAAAGTAATTTGGAATTCACACTTTGGTTCCATGAAACGTTTATGCCTGATGGGTAGAAATGACCACTAACACATCAAAGTGAAATTAGATCTTGGGAAAGTTGTACTAATTCACTTTTAAATGATGGTACCGGTCAGTTATGATCACAGTTAACAAACTCACAAAGACTTTGTGGGCTTGAGGTTCAAAGAGAAAGTTACCCAGGTGCCTGTTTTTGGATATGTGTGTTTTTTCCATAATCTGCTCCTAACATGGCAATGCTTATTCTTTCTGTATTTTACTTAAAGTAAGCAGCTACCCAGAAATCTGCTGTCCATATCTGCATTTAAATAATGAAGCCACAAAAATGATGGAAGCCTTCACCTGAGTTTCAGTATAGTTCTGTCGTGCAGGTTCGTGTCTGGTAAAGAAATAAAGAAGAAGAAATGTCTGTTTGGGCTACAAGTTCGTGCTCCTCCACCTTTGACCTCTGACCTGTCACCCCTGATCACCGATCCTCCCATCAACATTTCACACAGGAGAAGGTGAGAAGAAAGAATATGGTAGTAATGTTGTAGAACTTCACACCTCCTACCTTCAGCTGTTATGTTTTATTCCAGTTCCTCTGCAGGAGAAGATCGGGCCCAATTCATGCATACATCTCATAGTTTATTGCTCTTTTTTTGACATTATATAAAATTTCAATAATGTAATTCATGATTTTAAAGTATTTTATTTTAGTGTTTGATCTGAATGCCACTTAAATGTCACTTCTGAGGTGGGATTTTTGGACTTCTAAAGGAACAAAAGAAATATTTTAGCGATGCGCCAGAACCAGCAGCTCAGGTTGTCTCCATTCTTTGCTTGTCTTTTCTCCTCTGGGGCAGTCCCGTGTCTTTGCCGTGTCAGAGGAAAGCAGCAGAGCCTGAGACGCGCAAGTCCAAGCGGCGCATCATCGACACGCAGGTCAGTGCTTCTGCCGCCAGCAGCAGTGAGCCCAGGGAGATAGGCTACAAAGCTTTCTTACCTAAAAACAATGTCCTCGGCTTTATAAAACTATTTCATAGTTAACTTATCCTTTTCTCCACTTACTTACCCTTTTTATAAGTGTATGTTACATGCAGAGAGGTATAGCTGTAGATAAACATATTTATTGAAAGATACTGGTGCTCCTCAGCTTATGACAGGCTTCTTTTCTACCGACTCCATCCCAAGTCACCGATCCCCTTATACTTACTATATTTTATATAAATCATGTGAATATATGAACAGTTCATATAAATAAGAATGCTACCCTGTATTTGGTGGGATTTGTTAAACTTCTAAATTAATTTCACATATATTTTTTATTAAAACAGTGCAAATGTAGAATAATAATATAAATGCAGGACAGCACTATAATTATATTGTCCTGGTGCACTTTTATTTATGGGTCTATTTGTAAATCTGTTGTCTGTTGCTTTTTCTTTCCAGCCCCACCATAAAGTTTGCTTTTTTTACCTGCTGTTCATACAAATAACTTGAATATAAACACAAACAAGTAGTTCTGTGAATAAAATAAGATTTTAATCAATCAAAAAGTCACTCCTTGACATCCAAACACTGATAGAGTTGATAACAAATATGGTGGCCTTGCTGAACGATGGTGGAACGGTTGTTCAACGTTATAGCCAAAGGCAGGGACACAAAAATAATAGTGTTAATATCATGGCTATCTTGCGATGAGGATTACCTGTATATTCATGCTTGATGCATTTAATCGGCACACATCCTTTTCTGCATGTGGTGCAGCACCGAGGTTTATGTTTCATACTAAGAGTGAATACAGGGCTGAATTGCATCTGTGTCTTCTGCCATCACACTGCATGAGGGACACGGGAGGAGCAGGTATGGTAATGCACACAATCTGGGAATGAGTCCAAGCTCACTTTGCAGTCGATTACGGTTTGGTCAGGTGGTGCCGGCATTTTGACAACGCAGCATCGCTCTTCCGCAGAGATTTTAAAGGCAGAGAACACCGTTTAAGTCGTGACAGGGTGTAAATATAACACGCTCCGACACTGCTTAGACAGCACCTCTGCAAATGTGAACGGCTCCCACGTTGCAAAGGCAACAAAGGGCCCGGAGGTTTTTGCCTCTTGCAAATCACCTTTGTGTATTAATAGAACAAACCAGCTCTGCAGTGGGAAGTAAGGACATATCTGTGAAGATGCAGCTTTCGGCCTTTAGAGGACACTGTAGAAATACATACAGTGCTAAATAATGCTAAATAAAGGATCATGCAGGCAGAGCACATGAAGCTCTCTAACATGAGATGTGAAATTCTACTACTCTTGCTATTTGTTTATGATGTATTCAGTATGAAGGAATATGTTAGCACAATTTCTGCTGCTATATTCCCAATTTTATCTGTCCAAATAACGATGGGGGGGGATTAACTATTAAAAAACAAATTCTTACTTCATGAAGCCAGCTGTCCTCCAACACTCATCTCTTTACCCTCACGTATTTGAATAGAAATAATGTACCTGCTGTTATGCTGAAAGGGACGTTTTGATTTATGGATTGTCGCCTCCATATTGCCATTACGCACCGAGGCTGTGTTTTTACATTTCGTTGCGTTGTGTCTTCAGAACGGAGCACGTTGCACCCCCGTCACACAGTCAGCCACGGCTGCTCTCATAGTTACAGCAGCACCGCTTACGTGACTTTGAGGTTTTTATGTTAAAGCTGTTTTCATCAGGTTGGTTAGTGGTGTATTGTCCTCTGTATGTCACAAAAGCCTCCAGAGCCAGAAAATTAATTAGCAGTGCTTAGGATGGGCAAATTCAGAACAAATTGTCTGTGACATTTTAGGCCCTCTTACAATTCTAAATAGGCCCCGAATGATTAGCGACAGCGCGGTTTTGCATCATCTTTATGTTTTTCCTCCGCAACGTCACCGCAATCCCTGCATGTCATCTGCCGGTTGCAGCAGTTGCTGAATGACTGTAATATTTATGAAGCTAACTAATGTGGGGGTGATTATGCAGTGTACAGTTTCAAGTGTGAAGCAGTAATGCACTCATAAGGAAAGGCAAACAATATAAATAAGCATCGCCTGCCTGCTTAGGTATGAATCACCAAAGCACGTCCAGGACGTAAGCCGAGCCTTTAAATAGAACTGGTTACACAATGTGCCTTGAATACTAACTCCAGGCTTCATAATTCAGGGTAAATATCTTATTTCACCCCATGTGAGGTGGTTGTGGCTGAATTATGGCATTACACTGATAATGGCTGCAGTGGTCAAAAGCGTGCGACAAAGTTTCTTTTCAGCGTTGCGCATCAAAGGTGTGCCTGCGCTTTAGCAGGGAAGTCAGTGTGTTTACGGAGCTCCACCCACTCTCCCTGTAGCCCCGCCCACAAGGTGTGGCGGCCAATCCATTGGATTTAGTGCCCTGTTGCCATGGTTGCGCAGGTGGGACCGGCCTCTACACCTGCAGGAAGACGGAGGATGAGCTGAACTTTGGGTTAGTGCTCCGTGTTCGGCAGTTTACTCTTGCTCGTAGTCCATTATTCCCTTAATTTTGATATTCCTGATATGTTTTATACATTTTTCGTAATGCTACAGATTTTATCGTGAGATTTTTTTTTTTTACCATGTGTTTCCTTTTTAGAGTTCCTGCCTTTAAAAAACATATATTGCAGTTTAAAAACAACTTTAATCTCGCCATCCTCAACAGATCCCCCCCTAAGCGAATGTTTGCTCTCTACCACCCGTCTTACAATGGAGCACAGAGCATCTCCAGAACTCTGCATCATTTCAGGTCTGTATACTTTGTACAAACATTCAGTAAGCTTCCCAGATTTAAAATCATACTAAGAAGACATTGCACATCATGTAAAACTGGCAGTGCCCTTTCTTCTTGGTGCTGAATGTGTATTTTGTATACTTTTGTATACTTTGTCCTGTACCTGGTGTGTAACACAGTTAGATGCTAAATTTATTAACTGTTATTTGAGCGAGTAGCTCTGGTGCCTCACAGTACCTGGGGTCCTCGGATGTGAGTTTGAATCCAGCTCATTTTGTGCGGAGCTTTGATGTTCTCCTTGGGTCTACATGGGTTTTTTTTCCCCCACAGTCCAAAGATACTTGTTTTTACATTATCGGGTCACTTTAAATAGCCTGTAGTATGTATGGCAACCCTGCGGTGGACTTGCATCCCATCCAGAGGCAGTATCCTAGCCCAGTGATTACAGGAGAAGCGTCAGGCTGCCGTGGCCCTGCTCAGGATAAGTGGCCAATGAAAATGGATGGATGGTTATTGGAATTGTATTAAGTATGTTTCAGTAATTTGGGAGGATCAATATTTGCAACCACTTTATGAAGCTCTTGCTTCTACTTTAAATTTGGAACAACTTTTCTTGGCTTCCTCTTATGTATGTAACACTTAGCGTATATAAAAAATGAGCATGTATTACATTTGTATATTTTCTGTATAAGTTTCTCAGTATTCAGTTGAATAAAGGTTGTGTGTGTATTTGTCCTCATTATACAATATGCATATTGAACAATATTTACTCTACCTGGAGAGGACCGGTATCTTAAGTGGTTGAATGGTTAAGGCCATGAACTGATTACTCTCACAAGTACTTTCTTAAAAGTTTCTTAGTCTACAGTAGTATAATGATCATAAATTGTAACTGTACAACAAGAAGAAGAATATTAATGGTGTAATATAAAAAACAAACAAGTATCGATACATGTGACCTTTACAATTATGAATTACCATATAGCAAATTAGTGTCCATGGAGTGTGAGTTTTAAAATGCCATTTAGAACATCTTATTTTTTCTGTCTAGAATGTCAAAGATGTTTTAATAATCGGTCCACATGTATAGTTACAGGATTAATTATTGTCATTAATAGAGGCCTTCAAAGCCTAAATCTGTGCGATTACACTTTTTTCTCCCTTCCCCAGCGTGGAGGACCCCTGCAGCCTCCCACCGCCCTGCCTCCCCTTCTCTCGGCCACCTGCCCAACAGCCTGGCCAGAAACCAGACCCGTACCCCTCGCTCCTCCTGCGTGACGTCACATCCTGCTCCGGGGGGGTTGCGGGGGAAGGTTCAACACCGGAGCGGGGATGGGGAGGTGGGGAAGCCGTCCGGATTTTGGCGAGACGGATAACGCCAGACGGGAAGGTGCAGTATTTGGTGGAGTGGGGGAACGTGAGCGTGTACTGAAGATGAGGGACGGCGCCGAGGACTGTGTGTCGGACCGCGTACAGCACAGCTTGGCACCCTGGGACCGAGATGACAAGCAAAAGGAGGTTGGCATAGAGGAGAAAATGAATGTAAATGTGGCGTCTGAGGCAGCAGGTGATGTTGCATGACCAAAAAAACCTTCAAGAGCTGCAAAAAGCCAGGAGTTGAAGTCACGTCAACAAAGTAACTGCTTCACCTCCCTGTCATGTACATTTCCTCCTCCGTCGACTATGACTGTCTTGTCTGAATAACTCTTCACATCACTTCTGAGTGAGCTCTTTCTCCAGCGGTGCCCCTCTATCTTGCCTTCTGAATATTAATGGAAAAATATAGCAATTATTGCTTTAATCTCTCAACTGTTCACCTCCATTTTGTCTTTGTTTAAAATATGCATTTATGTATGAAACCTTTTATTTTCACATTATTGCGTTACAGACAGAAGACCAGGGAGACTTTCACTTTTATTTCATAGCATAAAATTCCTCTTTAACCATTTTGTTTTCAGTGGATCCAGTTCAGTGACCGTTCATGTCTCCTAAGTTATGTGTTTTCTTTTAACATCCAGAAGTGTGAACATTGCAGTAGAGGTTTGGGCATTTGCTAAAGTTGACCAGAAATTAAAAATACAACCCAGTGCTAGTTAATATTAATGATAATGCAGTACTGGGTGTTGTTTTGAAATTGTGTGAAAAACAAATATCTTTGAAGAACTAATCTGATTGATCTGTTCAAATTCCTGTTGACTTCAGAAGTTATCAGTGATAAAATATGAGAGCTGAGAGCTGTTGCAGAAACGTGCAGTGTTGTTTTCTGGTATTACGCAGCGGCCCGGTTTGATCCTTTTGGAATTCACGAAATTGGGAGATGGGGTTAAAAAATGGGATACATTTTGAAAATAAAGTAAGTTTCAGGAAAATTGGATCATTTAAAAACTGCTGAAAAGGTTCAAGTTGCGATTGTTATTTCAGGTGTCATTCTGGCATACAAAATGAGATGAGGGAGACTATTGAAGTCCACAATGTAATCGGAAGGAAAAAATGTTGTATTCTCACATGTATTTGTACGGTTTTGAGGAAAGAAAGTGTAAACGTTGGGAAAATATATGGACTCTTTCTAACAAGCAGTGCATGAACGCCGATGTCAGGTGCAGTCCTGTCACACGTACGGTAGATTTAGCTCATTTTCGGAGAATTTGGTTGTTCCTGAAAACATACGGGGGATTACACCATTGTGAGTGGTATTGAATGTGCTAGTGCCATCTCTGTGGGATTCTCACCTCTCTGTCGTGTCAAACACAGGTTCACACGAGGGTGAACTGGGAGCCCAGGAACACAAAAAAAAAAACAAAAAAAAAAGTAGAAGTTGGTTTGCAGTCACGTCCAAGTTTGGTTTGATGTATCGTTTTGAGTTTTTGTAAAATTATATTTATACTTGTATTCAGGGTAGTTACACCATACACGTTAACAAATAAAGTTGACATCACATATCAGTAACGTGTGTTTTGTTTCATTTAATATTTTCTAAAGTACATTGAGACGCGGGTGTGTTGTTGCTGTGGTAATTTATGCAGCGATATTGCAGATTGTTGAGTAAATCACTGTCTCCTAGTGACAAATGAGCAGCATGAATATGAACGACTCCACAGGTACACATGTCACTCTGTTATTATTTTTAGTGCCACTCAAGTTTATTTTCTACATGTTGCCACAATAACATCAGGCTGTTCCCATTGTTTACCACAACTGCAGTATCCAGAAGGAAGAGGTGCCAACAGGGATGCTGTGGGTTTCCAGGTCTGAGGGAATCCATAGTTACTGAACTTCAGCTCTTGTTGCGGTCTTGCCTGTCACAGAGGTACTTACCTTGTGTGGACAGAGTAAGGATGCCATCCATCTGTCCATCCATCCATCCATCCATTATCCTTAACCGCTTTATCTTGGTCAGGGTTGCGGTGGTCTTCAGCCAATCCTGGAATCACCGGGCTGTGAAGCTACACCCTGGATGGGATGCCAGTCCACCGCAGAGTAAAAGCCCCTCATTTTTAAATGGGTAAATCACTGTAAAGCCGCTTATCTAACATTCTAAATCAAGTTGGCAAAGGTGTCGGCTAAATTTTGGCAGTAGGCATTGGAGTCGTGAAGACAAAGATCCTGGAATTTATTTTGAGCTTTTCTCCAAAGACTGACTGGAATCCATCTGGTGTGTTGTTGCCTTTCATCATCTGCTTCGAGCAGTTTATGCACTTTCAATGGTAAACAAGTAAAGCATGAACAACAATAATAGGAGTAATAATTCACCTACAATAACAATGTTCACTTTTTAGCTAAGCAGTCATGAACTGTAACGGTGCACACATAACTGGAATCCGGTTCGAATGGTACCGGCATTTGCCGCCAGATGGTAGTGATGCACTGAGATTAATATCCTGCTTCCCAAGCTGTGAGGAAACTGTGGGCCGGGGAGGCCGCCATCTTGGCTCCATGGAGGAACGCAGTACCGCAGCGGCTGCACTATTTGCCCCCCCCCACACACACACAGCCCGCATGAAACCGCCATGGTGCCGGTTTGTTTTATTTATTTAAACGCACAGCTTTACAGTTGCGATGCGTTTGTGCACTCCTTCATTGCAAATATACGGGTTATTACATCGGTTGGCAGGTGATCCAACGTGCCATTCTGTTACATAACAAGCGCAAGAGCCGTTTATGGAAGTGGCAGTGGCTTCACGTGCCTGTTTTTTTTTGTGTGTGTGTGTGTGTGGGGGGGGTGTTAAATAAAGCAGGAATCGCTGTAACGCCACCACGGGTCAATAACCTCAGCGTGGATTTTACGGTGACATTTCGGCCCTCACTCATCCACCCATCCACCCATCCGCACACTCATCCATCCGCTCCCTCGCTCGCTCCTGTGGCCAACGGTCGGCAAATAAATCATAAACTGGCGTTCAGGTCCGCGACTCATCTGTTCCACGACGGAGATAAAAATACTAACGTGATCCTGGCATCCTTCTCCCTGTTGAGGTGCGTGCGTGCGTGCGTGCGTGTGACTGTGTTGCGGAGACGCGATGTGGTCGTCTTACACGCGGGTGGCTTTTCGTGCGTTAAGCGTAGATGGAAAAATTATAGTGTATATTTGTACTGGAAGACACACACGGGCGCACTCACCCCCCCCCCCCCCCACACACACACTCACTCTCTCTCTCTCTCTCTCCCTCCCTTCCTCCCTCTCTCTCTCGTTTTTCCCACACCTCTCCATCGGCTTCTCTAATATATGAGTCCGTATAGCGGCTGTACCGCCAGGCTGCGCGTTTGGCCGCCGTGCGCCCGACTGTCGACGAGGCGTGGATTATGATTCCCCCTTTTTTATATTACTGGAATACCGGTGACCGTCGACAGAAACTCTGAATTTTATATCACCTATCTATATATCTATATACATTTATTTATTTGCCTGTTTGTTTGCTTGCTTGCTTGCCCGTTGGTGTCTCGTTGCCTTTTACGCGCAGAGAGACGCGGAGCCGCGGAGCGCACGGTCAATGCCGTTAGAACATGTCCTATGTTCCCTTCCAAGGTAAGTGTGTGTGTGTGTGTGTGTGTGTGCGTGCGCGCTCCTGTCCCCCGCTGTTTGTCCCTCCGTCCGCTGCCGCATCTCTGACCGCCGTTGCCGCCGCTCCGGCCGGCGCCTCCGTGTCGCCATAGCGCCGCACGCTCGCTCGCTCGCCCGCCCCGTCACCCTGTCACACGGCTGTCATTCTTCAGTGTCCACCGCTCACGCTGCTGTCATCGGATGCCCCCCTTCCCAATTTACCAGCTTCTTTAAGTGTTTCTATATCTGTGTGTGTGTGTGTGCTATTGACAGGGTACAGTAAGTGTACTGGGGTGCTGGGGGGGCTCAGTCCTTGTCAGATCATGCAGCACCAGTGTCACCCACGGGCCACACGGAGATGAGCATCCTAATATCCTAATATTCTGCGGTCTGTTCCCTTTTTTGCAAAAATATCCACCCCCCCAACTGACAAAGGGCAGCCTGCGTGTGTATCCGCGTACACATCACGCACGTACCGTTCATACACGCGTAAAATGTGGCTTTTCCAACTGTGGTGTGTGAGTCTGGCTTCCTGCCTGTGAGCTGCAGTGTGTCACAGGCTCCTGTGACAAATGCTCAAACTCGCGGAGTGCAACGGCGATATCATTAATAATCATACGCCGGCCGGTGCCGCTGCCTGCGCTGCTGCCGCTGCCGCTGCCTGGCGTATTATGTAATTAGACGTTGGAGTCTCCTTAGGATCATTTGGAGGAGTTATGTCCCGTTTTTGAAGCTCGCACTCTTCTAGGAACGGCTTGAACGCCGGGATGCGAACGCAAACCCTGCGCTCGCACGCCGTGACAGGGATGGAGCCGGAGAGTCGGCCTGTCGGTCTGTAGGCCTCGACCGGGGGCAACGTGGCACGGAGCGAGATGTGGACTTTGCCGAACTATAAATAGGCAGGAAAGTGGCACAGAGGACAGGCCACGGCGCGATGAGTAGGATGAGCACGAAGAGCAGGATGATCAGGTTGGCTTTGAGCAGGATGAGTCTGCGTGACCCCCCACCCCCCCGTGAGAAAGTGCCGTAATCCACCCATCGTAAGTCACAGGTCCGGCGATGGATGATGGCCCCTGGGCACGGAGCGCTGAGCCTGAGATGCATGAGACTGTGCCTGCAAGGTGCTGGATGAACTTGGCTGTGGATCATATGACTCGAAGTAGGTGTTTGCCTGGAGGTGTTTCTCTGCCAGTGCCACGGTTACTGTAAATCCATTGTACCCTGGTACAGTCTAAGCTTTGTGTAATCTTGCTGCGTCCGGGGATTTCGATGTCAGAAGAGCTTTTGAAACCCTTTTTTAATTGCAGGAATTCTATTTTATCACTTCTCGAGGAGCGGAGCAAATTCTTGCAGGGGATGTGCAAGTGTGAACTCTGGTCCTTATTCCAAAACCAAATCAAGGGTGAACTGTTTAGTAGGATCCTCTTCTGACCCCAGAACAGCAGAGATTCAGCAACAAGGTGCTGCACTTCCACAGGGTTCTTTCTGCATGGTGGTTTGTGAGCTTTTCTGTTTTTGCAGATGTCACATTCATTCTGTTAACATCACAATCCAGCTCATCACAAAGATGCTCTTTTGGCACAAGAGGTGGGACAGTACAGGCTACTGTAGTAAAGCAGGGTAAAGTACTGACAGGCTAGGGTCGGGTAGTCATAGGGTAGGCTAAAGCCGTGTCTGTGGGACTGTAGCATGTAAAAATCCCACAAGGTCGGCCGAAATGTCTGAAATGCTGGAACCGCAGCGACCGGCACCAGTGTTGACGCCGCGTTCAAAGCCACTTAGACCCCCGCGTCTTGTCCACCGTGATGGTCATTCGGACAGGAACCGGGCCTGTAGGCCTGGTCTGTGTGTTTATATATTGAGTTACAGCCATGTGCAGAGGGAAAGCTGTGTGTTTAAACGCCTATGTGTACCTAATAAAGTGGCTGGTGGGTGTATCTCCTAGGTTTATGTGAGTGGTGTCCAAATATACCAGTAATGATATTAATAATAAATAAAGGAGCAGGAAAAAATAGCAGAGTGCACATGAACAGGGCAGGTGAGACAGCGCTTTGCAAGGTTAAGGCATGAAAATTTGAAGACACGGCAGACACACCAACTACACACACTGTGCCGCACATTTTCTTCACATTGCAGTTCCGTTACGCAAACTCTTAAAATAACAGCAGAAAGGAGGGCCAAGGCGTTGGGTGAGAAAAAATGAGCTCTTAGTTTAACAGTTATGAAAAACGCATAGACCGTGGCGAAATTCCAGCAAGTATAGTTTTGACTCACTTCATTAGGTGCGATATATGTCTAAACTCCTCGGTGTAAAAACGTTATTACCGGTTGCTGTGTCCCAAGCTGGACAAAGAGTACATACAGTACGAGCCTTATTGGAAACGCAAAAATTTTGCTGTAAAATGTGGAAAAACTTGGTAAAAATAACAAAACTCTATTCTGAGGTGTCTGCTTATCTACCTAGATCCACACGTGATGGCGACTGTTGAATTTCGTCCTCAACATATTGGGGTAAAGAAATTCTCTGAAGAAAAAAGATTTCTAGCCTAAAATTTCCTAGAATAAGAGGTATTTTCTCTGTTCTTATATTCACACCACAACAGTTTTTTTCTGGTGCAACACTGGACTTCTGAAAATGGCTAAGTGGAAAAATGACATACGACTTCCGCCTGTGATTAAGCCTGACAATTTCTATTTTAAAACATTATTATTTTATGGAAAACAGCAGTAATAAAATATTGTTTGTTCTATTGGTGCCAGTTCAATTGAGGGGGGTTAATGGCAGCCATATAGTGAAACCCCTAATATTATATTTGAAGCTCTGAGTTTGTTATAGCATTATGAGCAGCTAATAAGTATGATATATGAGGTGTTATAAAGCAACGTACGGTTAGCATGTTGGCCGGCAGGTGGCATAGTGGTTAAAAATGCCCCATGTAACCGGAAGGTCCCGCGTTCAAGTCCCTTTCCTGCTGTTGTTTCCTCGATCAAAGAACTTACCCGGAATTTGTACCGTAAGTTATTACCCAGCTGTGTAAATCGATTAACAATTGAAAGTGGCTGCGTCTAAAAACTAAGAGCGCGAGTCTCTCCGGACAGCGGCGTCAGCTAAATAAATGCTTGTGAATGTAAAACATGGCATGTAGTAGCTAAGGACACTCATTTGTAACCTGAAATTTGTCCAAATATGGTGCGGATGACAGAGAATTCCTCCTCTCTGCGGACCATATTTCTCCATTAAAAATCAAAAACATCGCACACCTCATGGAGTCGATCACAGTTCGGCTCTGCTTCAGTTGCATGCATTTGCATGTCATTTCCCGTATTTGCAGCCCGATCCCGAAACGTTCACGAATAACGCCAGAGGGGAGTGACACTGACAACAGGGCCGCCGAGTGATCTTGGCTGCCTCCTCCGGGCTTTTAACCGTAAATTTAGGTCAATGAAAGACAATAACGGATAATAGGCCGCATGGTTCGGTCATGAATTTCTTTGTGGAGCAAAAGACAGCAGCAATTTGTTAACAAGTTGCTTCTCGCAACTGCTGTAACTTTAGTGAACTAGCATTGCTCAAGACAGTTACATGTTGGAGTAACTGAAGACTGTACTGTGGTGACTTGTTACTCAAGACCACACTCTGAAGGTAAAGCGGTTACTCAAGAGTCTGACCCGATGCTCGAGGCGCAGGCGCTCACGGGGAGCCTTAAGTCATAGCCGTAACGTGACGGTTACTGGCCAGCAGGCGAGGGTGAGCTGGTGCTGGTGGGTGAACCTGAGCTGAGGAGTCTGCAGCTGCCCAAAAGGCTCGGACCATGGAAGGCCCGGGGCAGGAAGGTGTCCCACAAAGGGCAGCAAAAGGCCCTGGACCAGGGCAAGCGCTGAGGAAAAATCAGACTCTTCTTCAGCTTCTCCACCAGGTCCTGATGTCACGGTTCTCCGGTCGTCCAGGCAGACAGAGGTGCGGGTTTCCACCGCACAGCGCTGGAGAACTCAGATGTTTCCTAGCCATTTCACGCAGTTGCTCGTCCTGGAGAAGGTGTGCGTAGTTACAGGCCCGTTTCTGGAAGAGCTGAAGTTACTACATCTCAGCAGCGTGTGATTCAGCTCCTTGGCTTTGACACGTTTGCTGAAAATGCATATTGCGTTTATGAAACCCATACAGTTTGTGCCAGGGTTCACGGCATACGTATAGGCCAGAAATCATTACGGTGGTCATTATACAAAAAGTGCTATGTTTTAATGAACCTGATTTTCGGCGGCAGCATCGCTTACATAGCAACGTGGAAGCATCTTGGCGGAAATGCACCAAATTTGTGGGATTAAGTAATCGACCGATAGACGGGTTTCTCGCGTGCTATACCTCACATTCCCAAAAAGCATTGCCGGGAGAGCTGTCGATATCTATCTGTGGGGCAATATTTGTTGCACATTTTAATTTTGTGGCCGCTTTTGTGATTCATTTGGGCAAACCAACCTTCTTCGGTGCTTCTTGTCACTTTTTTGCTGCTTTTTTGTTACTTTGCCAAGCAAGGACTCTAACTGCCAGACAGAAAAGGACAAAAGTAAGATTTCGTTTTTACCAGTGGCTGCCCTGGGTATCCCGCCGCTGTGTCGAAGTAACAGACGACTTAATAAATTTGTTAGCTACGCAACTGCAGCTTTTATACTTTATTTGCCAAAGTTCAGCGCTTAAGTTTATCAGTTTCTAACGTATTTGTAATGTTTCAGAAAGTGAAACAAGGGCAGTGCAGACATCGCAGGTATATTTTTGAGCACAGTGGGTGTTATATTTGCTGCCATAATAATAATCATAGAGAAAATGACAAGTGCATGAGATAATATGAGGAGGTTTTGGGTTTGATGGTGGTCGTATCATGCAATGCGTAAAATTACACACTTTGTTACGAGTAAAAGTCGGATCGTAAAAACGTTTTTGGCACTTTTGAAAAGTAGCCTCATACGACCATTCTAGCAGATCTGTGGACGTGTTTGGCTTCACCGGGTGCTGTTCCGCTGAGCGCCCTGGGCTGGGCGGAGGTGTAACCCCGAGGAGCAGATTTATTAGCGGCCGTGTTAAACTCGGGCCGTGCGTTGGGGCTGAATTCCACTCAATTTCTCATCGCCGAATTACAGTATTTGCTTGAGCTACGGCTTACATTATTATGGTCGAGAAATGGATGCTTTTAAATCACCGCAGCATCGCCCAGAGCAAATAGCGGCATTTGTGACTTTATTACCCATCGCAGGCCGGGGAAGAAGTGTAGCATGCAAACTTATAATTAAAATACGCTTTCGTGCCACGCGGTGTGTTATTAAATCGATCGTGGGATCGCCGTGTTGTCACGCACACTTTGTGCTCGGATGCTGCCAACTTTGCGGGATTCGCCTCGGTCCGGGAGGCGCGAGCGGGTCCTGGTGACCCCATCGGTTTGTATTTGTTCATATGTGCTTAACCTGTTTTTGCACGAGTTACCTTCTCAGTGGTGGTAACATTTGCTGAAGCTCGATCCAATTGACCCTCTTCAGAATGGCGGTCACGATGACAGCATGAAGTGCCCGATGGTGCTCATTGTAAATGGCTCTAATTAATAACCTGGATGGGCATGAAACAAACAATAAGCCCGAGAAACCCTGACATTTTCTCGAGCGGCCCTTCGCTGTCCTTCTTGTTAAAGGTCTGGGGGACAGTAGTGCGATTCTGAGATTTCCTTCTCCTCAGCTCAACTAGTTTTCCCCGATCATCAAAACCTTATTTGCCGGGTTTCAAATCACAGTCCTTCCTCCTTGTTAGATTCCGCCTGGTTTATTATGGCGCTGCGGCACCGCTCATAAAGCCCTGTAAATACAGAAAGGCGCAGCTGACGCTGTAGCAGATATATCCCACTAACCCCCGGGATGTAGCCCGACCCGCAGAAGGCCTCGGCGGAAAGGATGTGGCAGTCGCGAATCTCGATGACGCTCCCCAGCTTTGCCAACGCGCAAACGCATTTGCATGTTTTAACCGCAGTCGCAGCACGTAATGACTTGAGATTAAGCGATAATCTCAAGTCATTGCAGTGCATTATGGGGTTAAGAAAGCCACATTAATAGTCTTGTTTCCTGCCATGTGCAATTACATCCACGCCGCGCTCGCTTCCCCTGCGTCGTCTTTCCGTGACTGATCGTATACGTGCGCCAGTATGGCTGAATTTTATGGTGGCGTCCAACGGAGCGACGCTGCCGGCGTGCAGCACTTTCAAGGGCTCGCGATGACTGTTTAGAAGAGCGGGAATGCACTCGCGGGCCACTTTGTTAGGAACACCTATCAAGTACCTGGTTTGAACTTTTTATGCCCGCGGGATGAATTCAGCATCAAGGTGCTGGATGTTTTCCACACGGCTCTGAGCTCATGTTGGCTTGACAGCTTCATACACTTTCTGTAGATTTTTTTTTTTTCCCCAGCACTTCCATTCTGCTAACGTTGAGTTCCATCTCATCTGAAAGATGCTGGTAGGGACTTGAGAGGTGGGGACGGTATAGCCATAGGAATAAAGTAAAGGCACTGTGATTTTTTATATATCAGCTTGAGACAGGCTAGATGGACCGTGGAGAGGCCAATAGACCATCAGCAATGAGGTTTGGCCACTTTGTGACATTCAAACAATGCTTATTTGGCGCTAAAAAGGCATAATATGCTCCCCACACCATTACACCCCCGCCACCTGCCTGGTGTACCTAATAAAATGGCCAGTGAGTGTGGATGAGTAAGGTTATTTAAGTGTGGTGCGAGCTGACTGAGGGAATTTGGAGGTTACCATCGCTTTTCCACAAAGGCTGCGGTCTGTTCTGGTTTCTGTTTTTCCTCGGCTCCGTAGCTTTTTTCAAGCATTATTGGTGCCTCCTGTTGATGCTTCACACATAAATCGGGTCCAAATTGAAACGCATCCTCGAAAACTGACTCCCTTCCACCAGGTTTGGCCCCCAGTGTCGTACCGCATTCACTGGAAACCAAATAAATCCACGAGGTTGTTATCTGGAGCTCTGAACACCGTGATGGTGATGCGCATCTTGGTGCTGACATCACAAAGCCGTGCCTTGAGCCCCGGATTGCAGATTATGTAGCCGGTCTTCTGGCGCAGAGCAACCGGTCCGATCTGGCTCCAGCAAGCCAGCCTTAGAAAGTTTGAACAGCGGGCTTTTTCCAAGCTTTGCAGAAATCTTCGCATCTGAAGAAGCGCACATGGAAGCCCACCTTGCCAAGATAAATGGCACAACCCCTATCGTGCAGGCACCCGAACGACAAACCAGATGGACAAACATGTGGGCACACGCAGGATATGAAGAAGTGTGGAGTGCCCACACATTGCTAGATGCTTCTGCCGGGGCTTGGGACGGCTCACGGTCTCCTCCTCTTGATTTAGTTGGGAACCATCGGGACCGCTGGTCAAGACAAATAAGCGTTCGGCTACTTCTTTCCCAGCGCCGCTCGCCATAATGGGCAGCCATTACCCCGGGTTTGCCTGTTATGTCATTCTGAACGAGACCGTCTATGTAATGAATAAGCTGAAATAAAGATAAATGAAAGTGAAGAGCGACCCCTTAGTTATGTAACCGTGCGATAGTACGCTCAACCACAGGAGATTTCTGGAGTTGTGTCAGCATAGTAGGTCCATATCTAAACTCTCGGTGAATATGACAGAAAATGATAGATGAATATAATTCCATGAATAATTACGGAGTCCAGAATGTACTTTTTGATGTTTTACTTCAGTTTTGGCAAAGGTGGACACCAGAACAAGATACACGGCGATATCCCGGTTAACGCTCCCCCATTTTTCGCCGTTTCACCACAGTGCTCCTGCTTTGACGGTATGGTACGGAAGCGGTTTTTAGTCTCGCTTTTTTGTTATTAAAGTTGTAATAATTCTTATTCTCGCATCTCTCCATTGCTCGCGCCACGCGCTCTGACCCCCACCCCGTAACGGTGGCACATTCTCTCCGTTTTTTTTGCCCCACCACCCTCCTCCGCCTTCGGTCCCAAGGCTTGCTGTGCACAACTCCTGGGTGCGCACTTTCACGTGTTTCCCTCTCACGCGCCCCTGTCCACGTCGCAATTTCACACCCGCACCTGCGTCGGCATCAGTCAAGAAAGTGAGAAGCGGCAGAAAATTCAAAATCATTTAACCAAACGCAGACATTTTGTGTTTTCCCTGACAAATCATGACAGTAAGGGGGCTGTGCGCAGCATAAACTGTGCTATAAATGAGCCAAAGAAGCTATAAAGAAAGGAAAAGATCTACAGGACGTTACTTGAAAGGAGAAGTTATTAGTTCTTTAGTAAGATCTAATGTTAAAGTGACCCCCTTAACTGCTGCTTTGGTTTGCGGTCCACTTTCTAGGAACGCTGACTGGGGTTTTACTGTATGTCCGCTGTGCTTATGAAACGGGCAGAGGGGAGAGCGCAATATGCCCACTTCCTTACTGTTGAAGATGTAATCTGGATGGAAGTTGTTTTTATTGGCCCACCTCGGCACCCCTAACTCAGCGCATCTGAGGATCCGAACATCCTGCCTCTACGTAAGACAGAGAGGCAGCGGGGTGGGATTTGCGCTGCTGCTCTGATGGATGGGGATCGCATTAGCCCCAGTAGCGCGGGAAGCGGGAGACGGTTGGCACTCGCAAAATCACAATGTAGGTTAGCGGCGCCGAGCAAGGACGGGTGAAGTGATGCCCGGGCTCCCGTGATTTATGTGGACCGAGTGCATTCTTCTCCCTTTTAGACATAAATAAGCGGAGTCTGCCAGGGCGCGACGTTTATGGCGAGATGTGCACGACGGAGAAATACGGGAAGGCCTCAGCAGGCGCCTTCATTTATCCAGAATGAAGCATAATTCATACAGTCAAGTCTTGTATGTGGAAGGTTTACAATTGGCATGTTTTGCAAACTCACGAACAGTAACGCTGCTGTAGAGGTGTTGTTAAGCCATGGAGCTAAGTGAAACGGTGCTCTGAAAAGGTTATTAATGCTGTATATTGCATAACTGCGGCAGAACATGGAGTAGATTAGTTATACCTTTAATAATAGTGAATAAGCACACAAAGCAGTCTCTTGTATAACTGACAAATTTCAAAGTTCCCTAAATTTATTTAAAAATATTCTTTGGAGGTAGCACTTATTGAGGTTGTGACTGTATTAGTCTAGACTGCATGGCGAAAAGTATGTGAACTCCCCCCCGTGCACAAAGTGAGCCCAGGTTGGTGTGGAAAAATCTGAGTGGCTGCAAAGAGCCCTGACCTCAACCCCACTGAACCCCTTTGGGATAAACTGGAAACGCTAACCGTGAGCCGAGCCTTCTCGCCCGACTTCACCAATGCTCTTGCGGTTGAATAGGCACAAATTCCCAAAATCTGGTGCAAAGCCTTCCCAGAAGAGTGGGTGCTGTTATAACAGCAAAGGGGGAACTCCAACTCCATATGAATGCCCATGGGTTTGGAATGGGACTTTCAACAAGCACATACGGGTGTGATGCTCAGACATCCATACACTTTTCCCCATGTTGTGTATTACTGTACTGAGCGGTTTTATTTGTGGCAGTGGTCTTATTTTGCCTGCTGTGTTCATGGTGTCTTCTGAACACAATTGTTTTCTGCAGAGCATCACTCATGCATTTCAAGATAAAGTTCTCAGAGGCAAGTTTTCTGGTTTTTAAAAGCTCTCCCACAATAAGGACCGATAAATCCCAGATTTTGGGATTTTGTGCCACACATCACCGTGCCGCAGCTCCAGCTGCCACACGGATCACGGAAATCGCTGCACGGACCTTCTGGTCTTTCTCCCCAGTCTCCATCTCACCATCTCCTGGGAGCAGGAAGGACTTTGCAGCGATTTCTCGCTGTGACGCTGGGCCATCAATGAACCGTTCAGCCAACAAACATGGCGCATCCTTCTGCACACAAGTTTCCTGGAAAGTTCCCAGTGTTCAACAGAGGGTAGATGTTGAAACAGGCCACGCGGGGGCTTATCCGCGTTTCGAAATGGGGGGGGCGTCGGCTCCGAAGGCAGATAACCTGCGCCACATCAGACAGGGGTTTTACCGTCTGTCCTCCAGAGCTGAGATCACGGCGACTCCAGCGGCGGCGGCAGCAGCAGGCGAGCTTTTCTTGGACAGCTGTCGCGCTTTTTACCGCCGTCTCCGGATAATCGATTACGGAAGCCAATGAACACATGGCCATATTAGCTATTTAGGTGCATTATGCGATCCGGCAAAGCAGTCAAGTTCTTCTGCGCTAGAAGTACGAAAATGGTGACAGCAGTCAAGCTTCCGTTGCCGTCAGAGGCAGGAATCGACGGAGCCTGACAGGGAGGGATGGCAAAAGGAAAAGGCCGGAATAATGACTTGATTTTTTTGTGCAGGTTCCGCTTTGTAATGGACGCGAGGAGGCGTGAAGCTCAGTGAGCGCTAATGCGTGACCTGGGTCATTTTTGGCCCCACCTCTCCATTAGAGGGGTAGGAAATGAAAAATGTGCATCTGCAGCATTTTGCAGTTGTAATAATTATCGGAATTAAATTTTAGTTCGGTTAGTACGGTTTTCGCTCTCTTTTGTTGCATAAAAGAGCACAAAAGATTTGGAGAATGGAGACTTTC
The DNA here is from genome assembly GCA_018136845.1 of Heterotis niloticus. Classification (NCBI taxonomy): domain Eukaryota; kingdom Metazoa; phylum Chordata; class Actinopteri; order Osteoglossiformes; family Osteoglossidae; genus Heterotis; species Heterotis niloticus. The sequence continues at coordinate 2,902,465 of CM030903.1, forward strand.
TGCTTGTCGCAGGCCTCCCTTCCAGGGCTTCAGACCTCTGAGGCGTGACTGTAGTTTCGTGCAAAGTTGTGCTTTCGAACCCGGGGTTTGGTCTTGATCCAGCAGCGCGTGACGGGCGGGGATGTGTGCGGAGACCCGTGAGCGTAATGAACCTCATTTGAGGGCACCGCTCGTACCCCGCTGTCCGCCAGTTGCCTTTCACAGGCTCACGGGGGTAACGGGTGTCGGCTTTGATGTTTTCTTTCGCCCGCTGTCCGCTCAGCTTAGTGGGAAAGTGGATGTTGCTGTGCTGTGAATTCAGTTTAAGCAAAGTGTTGCTCCCGTATTCATTTCACTTGTTTAATACTTCTTAAAGTACTTTCTATTCTTAAATACCAGAGAGGATCTGAGGGAGGACAGGTGCACCTGTATGTCTGCAGGGAAAATCCTGCATCGTATTGTCTTACACCTGCATTTTGTTAGACTGAAGAAACAAAAACGTATTTTTTTTATTGTTAAAATCCCACTTGTAGGAAAATTTCTGTATTCGATACACATGCTTCTGAAAATGCTGTAAATGCCAGTATTTTATTTACGTGCCTGTTTTTGCTGATTATTACTTTTTCTTGTTTTTTGTTTTTCGTAGCTCATTTAGGGTTAGGGAGTGATGGTTTGGGTTAGGATTGGAGATTAGGATCAAAAATTGGGTTCGGGATAGGGTTAGGGTGTTTAGGGATTCGGATTAGAGTTAGGTTTGGGAGGTCAGGGGTTAGAGTTGGGGTGTTAGGGTTAGCGCATTAGCTCATTTATAGCACAGTTTAGGCTATGTACAGCCCCATTGCTGTAAAAATACATCAGGTGGAGCCCAAAATGTCTGCATTCAATTAGATTATTTCGGATCTCCAGTAACTTTCATTCACTGCAGGTGAGACACAGTGATGTGGAAAATTTCTTAAACACCGCTAGAAGCCCGTTGGGTGCTCTTGGAGATGTTTAGAAGCCTAATTTCTCTGCCAGTATTTAGGTATGATTTATTATTTCCTATATCTGACCAGTAGTGATGGCCAGGACCCCAACAAAATGCCAGCGACACACACGCCTCTACATGCAAGGTTAGGGTTAAGATGATGCTTTTCCTCTCTGAAGCGATCAATTCTTCCCTTTTCAAAGCTGCTTTTGGCAGCTTTTTACACAGGTAGTTGGTGGAAAGGTGTGCTTAAGTGCCCTGTGGGTAATGATTCAATGACACAGTTCTTAGTCTATCTCTGGATTGAGGACAGATGACTATAATTATTCTCCATCTCCGAGGAACGGCGCCTGATCCGCCGTCTTTCGCCAGAACACACACCCAAAGGGTGGCGCGTGTGCACACGTGGGCCTGCGCAAACATATGCTTTGCAAAGTTCTCGCTTTCTGCCGTTCGTTTCAAGATGCAAAGCTTCGCACTTAAAGGGCCGCAGAAGCTCCTGCGCGACTCAAAGCGGACAATTACATTCCTGCACGGGCTTTTGAGTTTCTCCTCTTTATTCGTGCAGTGTGTCCATGTGTCCTCTTATGTCACCATCAAAATGCCGGTGTTGACCTGTCATCTGCTGACAAACTTAAAGGACAACGGGGTTCGCTTTAAGCTGGTGAAATTTATCAGGACCCAATTTCTATAAAATTACAATTCGGATGGGTAGGAAAAGCCATTAAGATGGATACTGTCAGCCCATTTGGAGGTTATGATGTAATATATTCAGGAAGGGCCGGCGTGTCCAGCATTCTCAGCCCGAGGCTGTAGCCGCTCGGTTTTGTAACACAGGATGTGTACGTGCGCACATACGCTCATGCATCCTCACATGCATATGCACACACACACGCACACTTTGCTGTTGAATCACACTTCACCCCCCCCAGCCCCCCCGTGATATTTCTTTTCCATGCACTCACTCATGGTTACAGCAGCAGGGCAACAGACCAACATGAGATGTGGGCAGCAAGAGTTTCAATCTCAAACGTGACCATAGAGTTTGGCAGTGGGAAATTTTTTTTTTTCTTCTTCTTGTTCTTCTTCAAATTTGGCCTGGCAAACAGAACCCAATGGGATGTGCAAAGACAGAAGGACGGAGAAGGAAGGAGAAGGAGGTAGATGGAGACAGGGGAAGGTGGGAGTGAGGAAGGCTGAGAAACAGATGGGTAAAGGAGAGGGAGACAGAGGGGGAGGAACAGATGAAGAGGGAGATGTAGGGATGGGTGAAACTAAGTTGGAGAGAAAGTTGTCCCTCGGTTCACTTTCTGAAACGTTTGCGTTGTCGAAATAAGGTGTTTCAAGCGCATTCCAATCCAGTTCCGTGCTGTAATCTGTAAATATACGGTAGATCGAGAATTGTTTCATAAACATTTTCGTTTATGCATTTCCACCGAGCTCAAACTCTTACTGCATCCAACTGCTTCACTAAACTTTTTCTATGCGCGCCAGTTTAAAGTAAAATCCATCTGTACGCCAGCTTAGCTCGTTCAACTTTTCCGGGCTGTCGACCCATAGTTTAGATCGCGACTGAAAACCATTTAAGCTCCATTTTAATGTGTAAAAATAATTTTAATTTGATATATTTATAGAGAGAGGAAGGGAAGAGAAACAGGGAGGAACTAGTCAGTATTTCATGGGTGGCTGGGTTGCTATGGGAACGAGATGTGGGTTCCTTTTTTTTCCAAAAAAGTGTCCTCCTTTCCTGTGCATCTCTCTCTTTCATTCCATCACTCTGTTTTTCTCTCTCTCTCGCCCTCCCTCTCGGTGTTCTTGTTCCTTCGTTCTTCACCTCTGTCCGACGCTCCCCCGTCGGTGCTTCTGCATTCTGCGCGGCTTCAGCCTTGCCTTCCGTCGTGGACCCCCCTCCCCGTTCCACAACCCCCCAACTCTGTCACTCCCTCTCTGCCCTCCTCCCAGTCCACTTCTCGCTCTGTCCATCTCTCCCGTTTCTTCCCCGGCCTCCTTCTGCTCCCCCTCAGCTCTCCCTCTCTGATCATCTGTCTCTTTAACACTCACTTATATTCTATTCTTTTCTCGGTTGTCACGGCAACGGGCTGGGGGCGTGCAGGCGAGTGCGAGCGAGCAAGGGAGCGCACGGGAGTGGGTGTTTCGGAAGTGACATCTCTTGGGCAGTAACCTTGTTTCCTGTTGCATGAGTCGGGGATGGAGTGTGGAAAGTGCAGCAACAGCGCCGTGGAGTGGAGGGAAAGGAACCGCAGGCGGAACCGCTCAGTCTTCGCTCCTGAGTCCAAATGAGCGCTCCTCTTTTTCTTTTCTCCTGTCAGCACATTAAACATTGAATATCTTTGGGCAGATCCCAAAACCCAAGTTTTTTTTTTTTTAATATTTAAAGAGTGTGACCCTTCAGAATTTTTTATTTCAAATTAAGCACGGATCAAAAGTGTGGCTCAAGTTTAGCGCTGAACAAATCAAAGAAAAGTTTGAAATGTCCCAGCTGCAAATTCTATTTTTTTTCCCCTTGTACAACTTAGCGAAAGACGCTTTAAAAAACAGAAAAGTCTCTTCCGTGAAGTCGTCCTGGAGGAGGAGCGCAACGCCTTTCCAGAAGCAGTGAGTTCTGTACCGGAGATGCAGACTCAGCCAGCCAGTTTGTGAGAGTTGTGCCTCGGGCGAGATTTGCCAGATTATTTTTAGTGCTATCTGGGATTCGGTGAGGTGGGTAGCCGGCGTTGCCCCGCGCGCTTGTGTAACGGCACCGGTGGCTGAAGCTGGCCGGTTTCGGAAGCGGCCTTCAGCCCCGTGGAGCTGAATGAGGGTAGAATCACTGAACAGCACATACATGTGCAGCGCGTGGGAGACACACGTCCAATTTCAGCAGATGTCGTGTATAATTTGGTGCCACCAACCTCCACAGTGTGCTCCTCCCTTGCACCAACCAGAACCCTCCCTCTTGCCCTATATACTGGATCTGAGTCGATCACGGCGCATTTAGGAGACCATCTAAAGGTGCGTAGATACTAAGAATAGAGGTAGCACTGACATTCACACAAATTGCTGGTGATCATCACCGAGGGGCAATGCAGAGCCTGTGAAGGACATTTGAGAAGCTCCCTCAACCCATTTCATCTGTGACCTCACCTAATCCCAGCCAGCTCTTACCAGAAGCAAGCAGTGACTTATATACCCCTGCACCCCAATATCCAAGTGTAATCTGTTCCAAGAAATGGCCTGAAGATCGCAAATTCGGGTATCTGGAAGTCCTTTCCGTTGTTTCTTATGAAGAAACTTAAGATTTGTTCCAGGTTAATTTGAGGAACTCCAATTCATTTTCCCAAAATGTCCCTCACACTCTAAAATGCCAATGTCAGTGTGGTGAACACTTACCAATTCATTGCATTTGAGTGTTTATATGATGTTACCTTTTCATTTAATGTTATGCATTATATTTTGTTCCTTATTATCAGAAGTAATAGCAGCAAACATTTAACAGTTAAATTTATTGATAAAATAAAAATGAAAGCAGTATAAAAGAAAAAAACAATAAAATGTGCCTACAGTAATGTGATGAGCAATAACAGCCATTATTGTAACTGGGGGACAATAACTGGGGGACAGACTCACTGAACAGAAGTGACCAAAATGACAAAGCGCAAACTACATTTGAACCCGGGCCACACGAGGCAAAGACCGAGAACACAGATGCCAAATACAGTGACGCCACCTGATGTCAGACTTGTACTCACACCAGTATTTCTCTGATGTGTATCAGCTTTGCTCAGATCGCACTCGTAATGCTGGAACTTCTAGACTCCACCGCTGGGTGTTAATGTACCCCACTGTTATATTGAGCACTTGGAAACACGGGTGTAGGTGTATTTATATCTGACTTGTAACTCCCCAGCTCCTCTACGTGCGATTCATTTTTTCTTGTTGCTTTACCTTCTGAGATCTGTTGTATAAACCTAAGCAGAATAAAACTCCTGAGCTCAGCTTAATGAGCCACACGCAGACACGTCGCTCTTCAAATTTAATGTGGTCCAGTGGAGCACGTCCTGCAGAAGGCGCTGTATTAATCCCACAGGTCTGTCTCTGCGGAGCGCTTATGCGGCGCAGGCGAATTCACCTGGCGCGGTGTCAGAGCTACCACACGTTACCCGTCTGATGTGTTTGTAACTGTGCTGAAGTGCTGGCTCGCGCAGGACTTGCAGATTCAGCAGAAAGCAGATCTTTCAAGCCGGGAACATCTGAATCCAGGCGGAACTGCACTTTGACCTCTCTGAAATATGCGTCTTTCAGCCTCAGCGCTTTTGAGGAGCTCCTCCACGTCAGGGTAGAAGGACAGAACTGGCTTTCTCAGGTCTAGGATGGTCCTAACTACTGGTTGGAAGGCGAAACATTTTGTTAATGGTGGATGAAGGTGGTGTCAAACTGGATTTCCTGTTGGACTCTGAGGGAAAGTGAAAATTTGGAGCCTACAGTTATGGCAAAAATGTAAGAAGTGGAAAAAATAAGGAAAAGAAAGGCAGAAATTTACTGGAGATAAAACTTCAGAATTTGGAAAAACAAAATATGTGCAATTCTAGGCATTTCTTGAGAAAATTTCCTTCTTTGGCTTCTCTTTGGAGCCTTTAGTTATGTCCTCAAAGACGATGTTTGAAGTAAAATCATTGTGAATGTCGGGTTCGCTCCATCAGTCGCGTGGTTATGATCTTTAGTTCAGTTTTGGAATAGTTTTACGTCAACCTTGTTACTCAGCTTCATTCAGCTAATGTTTGTGCCGCTTTAAAAGAGCCAGTATGAGGGCTGGCTTGCTTTTTTGCAATATGGTGGATCCGATTAGAGCCTGAAGACCTCATACAGCAGTGGTCGCTGTGGCCTGCTGGATGCCTGTCACAGCACCACTCGTGCGCTTGCTGTCTGCTCATGGGTGGATTTATTCCCAGTCTGAAGACATTTGGGTTGCTGCGGTGGTCAATGAAATGGACCCATGAAAAAAAAGGGGGGGGACGTGGGATTAGTTGAACTGAGGGTCTCACACCTCATGGTGACACCGCTGTCTTCACATTCCATCAGGTTGTGGGTTCGCATCCAGAATATTCCAGGCCACAGTGACGGGACCATCGTGATTTTTTTAGTGTCGCTGTCCTTCATGTCACTGAACACACCGGTTCCCACTTGCTGAGAAAATAACTTCTTTCGTTAAAGAGAAACTTTTAAAAGCAAAATTCGGACTAGGGGATGCCTTTTTAGACGTCGGCCAGAGCAAACTTTGCGACGTGCTCGGCAAACATTTCCGAAAAGATGTGCCGCCTGTGTTCAGTGAAGTGTGTTTTTACTGTCTAATATGACTCAAACTTGGTCATTGTTTCATTTCTGTTATGCTTTTCACATTCATGCTGTATCTGAATTTGTGTCCTACAGAATCTGCTGCAGTGCATGTGCCCTCCGTGGTCCTGAAATGCATCAGCATTAGATTGGTATTAGAGGTGCGTGGATTTTGGGCACACATTCAAATGCAATGCGCTAGGCAGCTACACGGTGGATGCTCAGATACGGATGCAGTAGCACGGTACTCCATGGTACTCAGCGGTACTCCATGGTACTGAATGTTACCTGAATACAGTAATACCTGTATTAGTGCTCTAGATGTGTTGTCGAGAAACGGAGCTCAACGAAATTGCGCTGTCAGAGGTCATGGCCACAAAATATTGCGCAAATGTAGCCTGAAAACTGTGTAACATGAAATAAAATAGATTAATTACACCTTTAATACCAGCAAACAATTGGAAAACAATACATTTTATTAATATCAAATATAAACTTCCAAAAACTTTCAACTTTTTTAAAATTATGGTCAATTATTATGATAGATCACTCAAAAAAATATGAGCGCTGTGGCACAACGGTTATAGGTGGGGCTAAACAAGGTATTACTGTACTCATTTGTGTCCATTTTTTTAACCATTTCCTTGCTGAGTAAAGTAAGGGCGTAACATCAGCATCCAGCGCCAGGTCCCTGTTGCCTCACCACCAATGTGATACATTTCCTGCATAAAAGTTTCATGAATATATATACTACTGTACAGTAGCTTTCAGTCTTGGAAATGTGTTCATTTTTTAATATAGCCTTTTTGTTACCTTTTGTCAAGTGCTGGATTTTTATATAAGTGTTTGTGAGGAAAAGTGGCCACTGTTCTTTATTCCTGTCCGCACTGCGTTGCTAATGGACTCTGTGTCCCCCCCACTCCCTCTGTCCTGGTCTGTGTTGCTCCTGCAGATGCAAGGTGTGCTGCTACGCCCTCCTTCCGGGCCCGTGCCCCATCCCTCGCTCCTTCGTACGACCACCCAGACTGGAACCCCCGTCTCTGTATGAACTCCGGAAATCAGCTCTATATGTTAGACCAGGAGGAGGTACGTGGACCGTGGGGTGGGGGCTTTGGAACCACCTTCAGCTGAAGCTACCCTCTGTCTTAATGTCTGCACCTCATAACCAACCAGGAGAAACGCTCTTAACCGCAGTAACATCTGTAGAGGTGTTGTTGAATGACTGAGTTTAAGGAATCAGCGCTATAAGAGGTCATTAATAAAGAATATTTAATAAATCGAGCCCGAAATCTGCAAAATACAATGCCAAATAGATCAATTTTACTTTTAATAACAGGAGAAACAACAGTTTATTTTCTGGATAACAAATAGAAAATTGCAAAAGTTTCTTTGAAATTGTTTTTTTGAAAATATATTAAATATGGTAAATTATCATGATAATTGTTCAAGGTTTTAAAATGAAAGAGCGAGCGGCGATCGAGGTATTCCTGCCCTTCAGAAAGTGGAAAGAGGGCTGCACGGTTCTCCTTTGTGGACATATGCGCTGCCCTTACCTGCTGTTGCTGGAAAGAGATGGCAAATACCTAGAAATACAGGTATCCCTCGAGACTGACAGGTGTCTGGCGTGGGACTTTTTGCGTATGGCAGTGAAATTAGGGCAGAATCCGCTTAACTGGGACACACGGGGACTGGAGCACTTGGGCCCAACAAAGCAGCTGCCTCAGTTATGAAGTTTGCATGATGTAAAAAATTAAAAAGGTCTTAAAAAACCCTACCATTTTACTAAGCAACAAATGATGCATTTAAATGAATTACAGAACAAATTTGAGAGAAGTATCTCATATTTAAATATTTAAAGTGTATAAAAATCATAAATTTCCAGTCTACGCGACGATTATTGCTGCCCATTTTTGCCCATTCTTCTCTCGGTTTGTCCGGCTGGTTTATCAAGCGTGCATTTCGGTACTCCGGCCGTCTCCTTCGGTTGCTGTTAGGGGGATAAACGTCTGATTCGGTCCCGTAAGGCAATTCCTTCAACTGGGTCTTATATCTTTCCGCAGCATCTTTGGCAAGGGTTCGAAATTTTATAAAGTCGGAATAAAAAATGTGTAAAAAAAATCACTGCCAGTAGAACCTCTACACTGTCTCAGCACCAGGCACCAGGACACACGTGCAAACCTCACACCCGCTAGTTCATGGGCCACGTTGGCCGGGGACGGGGGGGTTACGGGCGGAAATTCGGCAATGCCGCAGTGACCTGTCCCGATTAAACATCGCGGTGTCCCAAAAAAGTGAAGGAAACACTGGGTGTTTGGTTTTATTCTTTAACATTTGTCACAAATAAATGGCTGCTCCGATTAAATGACTGCCCAAATAACCGGGATTCACAAGCATGGGGGAATTTTCCAAGTTTGCGCCACACCGGTAGCCACGTCTCCGACTTACAGGATTTCACTTTACGAAAGGAACGCATTGCGCTCGTGAGTAGGGGGACACCTGTATTTTTTCCTGCTTTACTGTGCTGTGCGGTAAACTATGTCTTTGTGCTGCGAATGTTAGTGCTTAGCATCACTGCCGGCAGACACAAATAGGTGTCGTCCCCAGAATGGACAGAGCAGTAAATCTGACGCAAGTTTGGACATCACAGCCATTGTGAGGATTGACAAGGACTAAATGATTAAAAACCCGCTCCATCTTTATTGTCCTTTTCGTGGAATATCCAATTGAGAAGTAAATTTGTCACGACCGGCTGGCACTCATTGCACCTGAAATATTTATATGTGTCATTCATCTTGTGTGCAATATGAGGGCCTCGCCTCACTTGCGCCGCTTATCTGAGCTAATAGCCGCGCTACTTTATTCCGACGCTTTCTTAACCGCCCTTCTTTGGAATAACAACGCTCAACTTCCCGAATCGCGTCTGTCAACGTGCTTCCTGGCTGGAGCAGGATTTCCAGCGCAGCCGGCTGTCCAAAAGCATATTATTATACTTTATGGATTTCGTGGACCCGTACTCGGGAGCTTTTCCATGTCTAACATCAAGATCTAGAAACATGTTTGCTCAGATTTTGAAACTGTCACGCAGTATTACTAACATTTTTGCTTTCCAGGGCAAGTGCTGTAGGCCCTTCTCAAATGAAAGCTGACGGTTTGTGTGCCGCTTGTCCTTTGACGCTGCACAACAGCCTGCATCAGCCTGACCGGTTTATTATTTCCACAGTGGCTGCCCTGCCAGGGGTATGAAGGGCTCGTGGTGTTAATCCCCCTTGCTGAGGCGTCCTTCCTCTTCCGTAGCTTCAGTCTCTGACTTGCGTCTCAGCTTGTAGGCAACTGTGGATGTAAATGCACAGCACAATTGCACCCTGGGTCCAGTGGGTGGGGTAGTGGTTAAAGCTGCCACCGCTGGAGTTTGCAGGTTTGATGCCCACCTTCTGCTGTGGTTCCCTTGATCAAGATATTTACCCTGATTTGCACCTTATAAAGCAGCTGAGCTGGGTGAATGGATAAGTTGCTGTAAGCTGCTCTGGAGAGAAATGTCAGATGCATAAATAAATGTTAATGTATGTATTGGCAATATAAGTTAGTAATAATTCAAACTTAACTAAAGATTTAAGTCAGGCTTCTGCTTTAAGAGAGGTTAAAGAGCACTACCGCAGTGCGGCACAGAACGCAGTAACTTTGAATCGTAAGCCGTGCTTTTTCACAACTTTCGCTCCGCAGCCCTGTCCTTCCATCACGGTTCTGCGTCTCCCTCTCAAATCTTCTTCTGTGCGGCTTGGCAGGCTGCTGTGTGCCGCAGTCACCAGCAGGAGGTGCAAGACTGACAGAATTCGACAGCGGCCCCCCCCGCTACAGCTATCTGCTCAGAGGGACTCATCCCTGCGTCATGTGCAGTAAAACACAGTAAACACCCAGGCGCTGTGCACTCTACACTCCGCACTGTTGCGCCACTGCCTCCTCTCGCGTCTGCCGCTTATGCAAGAAACCACAAAGCGCATCGCAAGGACCGACAGCAACGCTCGCTGCAAAATGATAAGGCACAGTTCATATAATCAGCGTATAAAATAAACACATTTTTTCCCCTTTGAAGCCGTAACTGTTACTTAGCAGCCGCATTCATATGCATTGTGAGCATTTAATATGGCCGCTGAATAAGTGACTGCAGACGTAGTCAAAAGAGCGCCGTGGTGTTTCGCCTGTAGCCAGCGTTGTCACAATGCATAAAGTACAGCTCATAAATACTTAGCATTTTTACACATGCGTGACCCGTGGGAACCCATCTGGAATGGTGGGCCTGCTTATGTAAAAGACTCACACGTGTAGTTGACTGAAGACGGGGGACACGATATTTCAAACGGAGGACACGTGTTCAAAGCGAGATCCCTGTACAGTATATGCTGTGTGAATACCAGGATTAGGTACTCGCTGCTCCTTTTATTAGGTACACCAAGCTGGTGGTGGGAGCGTAATGCTGTGGGGAATGCTGTTCTTTGCACACATTAGGGATCTACCGAGAATTGAGCGTCATTTGAATGCCACAAAGTACCATAACCTGACTGCGGACTGACGCGCCTCTTCGTGGTCAGCCTAGCCTTTCTCACGCTCATCTTCCAGCAGGTTAATGTGCCACATCACAAAACTGCTTCATCTCAGCATGGTTCCAAAATATCACAACCCCTTCAATTTACTTCAGTGGGCACACCAACCCCAGCTCTCAAACCAGTAGAGCATCCTTGGAATGAGGTGGAACTCAGTGCTGGCAGAATGAATTTACTGCCAAAAAATCTACAGAAATTTTATGAAGCTGTCAAACCAGCATGCACCTAGAACCCTGGGGTAGGTGTGCAGCACCGCGTGCCCGAATTCATGCCTCCCTGGGTCGCGTGCTTCCTTCAAATTTGAAACCGGGATTCTTCTTACAATTTCAGCATTTCGGCGGTATGAAGAGAACGTGTTGAAATGCAGGTGAAAATGCATTCCGGCAGGATGCGGATACCTCTGCGGAAGCACAGCACGTACAGTAGCGCCCGCATTAAATATTCCTACTGACAAATGAAGCCGAGCGGCTCAAAGGTTCCTTCATTTAAATATCTGCGACGCACCCGCCTATCAGCATGTCAGACAGGTATGTGCGGATGGAAGGAATGTCCTTATTTCGTCTGCTCTGCAGGATAATCAGGTGTATTGTAGCAGCCCCTCGGAGAGTCAAAATCGGCTTTTATTTTGCGAGCATCCGCGTTCGATAGATCGATATGCTGTGAGAAAGTTAATCAAGCTTAGGAAATGTAGCTCAACATTTCCGCTCGGCGCCGTACGAGCAAATGAATGCCAGATGATTTGGGGTAATGACTTTATTTCTGCCATTTAGTTGCGCTAGACATGTAAGGAGGCAGCGTAGTCTGTTTTTTTCAGCAAGTGTTGAACTTTTCTCTCTCGCTTTCTTTAAACTCCGGTCCTGGTCAGGGCTGTGCTGGTTTTGATCCAGGAACCGGTGGGGACCTGGCTCTGGGGCGGGGGCGGTGCGCCGGTCCATCAGATGGCGGCCACACACCCGGGCAGTTCAGGGTGAAACACCTGCCTTTGGACCATGGGTGCAAGCCCACACAGATTTAGCCAAATTCAAACCCACACCCAAACAACACTGGCGCTGTGAGGTGACAGCATTATGTGCCACGCCAGCATGCCATCTGTGTTAAAATATTGCGCGGAGTAAATGAACGTATATACAGTAATGTCCAAAATTTACCCCAGCGCGTATCCTCCTATTCTTCCTCCGGTTTTGCCCCGTAAAATTTAACACCCTGACATCAGTTTAGTGGTCGCCTGTAAGCCTGGAAGATGAATGGCTGCGGAGCACAGTGCAGTCAGCGTGACATTCCTAGGTGATGCTGGGCAGGGCGCCGGAGAGCTGGCGTCGGCGCTGAGCAGTAAGGCCCGTTAGACCATGAAGAATGACAAACCTGTGGCTCCCCCTCCACCTCGCAGCTTCGCCCCACAGCTGGACCCCGAGAAGCAGCTTTGACTTGCGGCTTGCGTCCCGCGGCAGCAGCCGAAGCCTCGTCCTTCTTAAGTCGCGGCTCGCGGCTGCTTTTCAGCCCAGATGGAAAGCACAGTCGCTCGCGCCGGGCTCCGCTATCCTGGGCGTAACAGTGACGGTCGGTACAGAGGTGAGAGAGGCAGACCTGCACATCTGGAGGCTCCGGGTCCCTCAGGATCCCTGCTGCTGCACATGTGCGCGCACAACATAACCTGGACGGTGCCGTTAAAAAATGGGCCGTAAACATGAATATTAAACCCACAATTTTACGGATTTCACAGACAAAATTATACATCCGATGCACTGCAACTTCCAGGTAATTTTCCACCTGAGATGTCGGTGCATTAATACCGATTTGCGCTGCCTCCTATACTGCTGTTTCACTCCTAATTTTAACACTTTATTTATCGTAATAATTTAGTATATTTTTAAGATTGAGATTTTTGTAATTTTACGTTTGTTATTTATAAACTTGACTGCTTTCTAGGTTTGTTCAGCATTATTAAAGCTATGCTAATCTATTCTGCATTACATTGCACGAATGCAGTTAAGCTCCATTTTAAGCTATTTGTACCCGTACCGCGGTATCCGGGTGTAATCGGTTCCTAGAAATGGCTCAAACGGCGCAAACTCGAATATCTGGGAGCTGTTTCCATTGTTTCTTATATGGAAAATTATGATTTGTTCCGGGGACATCCAAGAAAGCCAAATTAATTTCCCAAAACAAATCTCTTAAGACACTAAAACACCTTTTCTAGTGCGACGGAGAACACTTTAAAAACGAATTGTCGAATCACCAAGCAGTTAAGGAGGTCATTCGTGTGCATCTTGTGTTTATATGCAGTTTTGCCTTTTTAAATTTGGAGCCATATTTTAGGCTCTGTTCCTTATTAGTAGTGATAGCAATAAGTAAGAAAGGAAATTTTTTAAAAAAATGTCAAATAGGATGGCTTCCAGGGCGACTTCTCGATTTGGATACCGATCCGGCAATGAATACATACCGATTCGGCGATCGGTACATCTCGGACGTCGGGAGCTCGGACAGGTGTGTATTAATGTCCGCTTATAGCGCTGTCTCATTGCGCTCCATTTCTCTACAACCAGTCCAGGTATTTCTGGATCATCATGGCCACCCCCACTGCCTCCTAGTAGTCTGATTCATACTTACATGCATACATTCAAAGTAAGCCTTGCAATATATCATTGGTTATTTAATACACTTTAATACACTTTTGTTACAGATGCTGTTTTATGGACATTTGTATTTAACAAACATTGTGCAGTATCAGGACCCCCCCCCCCCCCCCAGTAGTTAGACTATTAAATACGGGATCTGCTGTACTGTAAGTCGCTTTGGATGATTCACGTAATAATAGCTGTGCAATAGCTGTATTCATGCAGAAGAAAACAACTGATCCTGTTCATCATGTCATGGCTGCCCTCAGTTGTTTATCCTTTTGGGTGATAATACGGTTTCTATGGCTGCTTTAAGATAAAAACTTACACTTAAATAAGCTGGACTGAGCTTTCGTAACAGCCAAAATAGGACTGCTGGGTGAGGTCTGTCTCGGGCAGTTTGGGAGGGGAAAAGCTGTTTTTATCCTCAAATGCTAAGCGAGGTAACATTTATGTCCCTGCGCTTTGTGGCGCGTTGTTCCGAGCATTCTGGTGCCGCTTGCCTTTGTTAACCGTTCACGGGCTTGACCAATTTAAACCCAGCCCGGTATCTGCTGCTCTCAATATATAACCACCCACTCTCTTCCCATGTTGTCTTCATACAGGAATCCGCGAATCAGAAACTGTCAGAATCGCGTTGCGCTGGTGCCCATATGGCGTCTTTTGTCTCACCGAAGAGCCACGTTTCCCCTGGCAGGCAGCTCACATGGAAGCACTATTCTTGGAGAGCCAGATATAGAAAGACAGAATGCGACATTCTGCTTGCCCCCCGAGTCACCGAGAACCCAAAGTTTGGTCTAAAGGACCGGCAACCGATCATCGTGAGCTACGCACTCCTATAAAACTCCGCAACAGCCCTCAAACGCCTACAGGGGCTTTTCCCGTGTTTCCGACTGCTCTTCACGGGTTTTGCTCATGGGCAGATCCCATGTCGACAGACATCGGTCCCGACGCCCGACGTTTGCCGTTTTGGTTTGACCTCCTTTCGCTCAGGCCCAAGTCGCCAAACTCTTTCCCTTCATTTGACTTTCCCCGAAAACTGGCCTTGCCGATTTCCCCGCATTTGTTCCAGCTAAAGCGCGTAATTCCCCCAAGCAAGCCGACAAATTAAAGCTCGCATTAAAGTGGATGCACCGCTGCTGACCACCCAGCTGAAAGATTAGATATGATTCATATAAATGGAAATAGGGAAAATTTAACTGTCATGCAGATTTTGCAACTCTCCAGAGGGTTTTTTTAGGACTACCTTCAACACATGGCCGCTGCGACTAATTAGAAGTACCAGCTGACCCAACAGGGTAAATTTTAATGTACTGCCAAGATGCGGTAACCAGCACATATTTCACATGGTAATGGTCTGTTTGTGCCAGCAATGGTGCCCAGCAGTCTGCAGAGGGCCGATCGGTATTGCAGAATGAAAATAGGTTGCGACCGTTACTCGTTTCTGAAGCTAAACCTGACATTTCTCGTGCGTGGGTCTGACCCCCGGTGGCTCCCTTGCCCCCCACAGTGCGTGGCGGGATAACAAATGGAAGGATGCGTTAAAGCGGTGACTCACGGACACGCGGCGATGAATTAGTCGACCATTAATAAACAATGTTTGATTTATTTTTAAAGTAGCACGGCACATGATTTATACAGTTCGTGCAGAAACTGCCATCAATAAAATATGCAACGAAATTGAACATCTTGCCGGATAATTGCTTGCAGGAAAGAGCCACTGACTGGGCGAAAATATAGTCTGTGAACTGCGTTCTTGTTTATGTTGGCTCATGAAGAATTTATGAAGAATAATAATGGTTTACCGATGCCGTGTCGCGATTCCATCAGAGCTTACAAAGCAAACGTTTCAGACGCTATTCTGTGGTTGAGAATGAATGAAGGAATGAAACTTAATCCCAGAGGGAAATTTCACCCAGTTGGCAGCGGCAGCATATAAATTCTCAATTTACGACACACATGCATGCGGTGGCGAAGCAGAGCAGATAGATAAGTAATTAAGCAAGCGTGTTTATACACAAGAGAGGGCAGAACCGAGGAGGTGCATGACATCAGATCCGAGACAGCGGAATCCGAATGTAAAAATCCGCCGAAAATGCCCATCTCGAGAAGCTGGGGTATAAAAATCGGGATTTCAAATTCAGGCTCTTAAGTTCCTGTGCCTCACTGCACTTTGGCTGTTAGTTATGACAGAAAAGGGGGGGATTCAAATAAGGCCTCGAAATAAAGGCTTCCTTTGCCGCAACTTACCAGCACTTTGTTTAACTGTAGTGGCAGTCTGCATTTTTAAAATATACATTGAAAAGCTGTTATTTTATCAGATGGTGATATCCCCTGGCTGCTTGTACTGTATTTGTCATTGTCCAGCGTGGACGCACTTTATTTCTAAAGAGCTTTATTTACGCTTCTGCTTTTGTCTTCTTCTGCCATGTATGAAAATCCTGTGGAAAACATCATAAAGTTATACCAATAAGCATGTTTCGCTGTTTTTTTTTGTTTTTTTTTCCTTCATAAATATTTTGCCAGACAATTGTTATACAGAAATTCTTTTCTGTTTTGGAAAATGAAAACTTCTGTTCGAGCTTCGGTTCGATTTTTAATTGGACGTTTTCACTGCCACGCTTTGGTTTGTGACAACATGAGAGCTGCTGTGTTATTATGGGGCAGAAGAGTGTCTGAAATCATGAAATAATGGCATGTCTAAAAGTAGGAAAAACAACATATTGCGACGATGGACGTTTATGGGGAGAATGAAGACAGCAGCATGGTTTCCATAATGTAGCTTTTACTAAGGCATGAGGCAACAGCAGGGACCCCCACAGCAGCCTGCCAATCTCAGGGCTGCTCAGTGCTTCGTGCGGGGAAAAATAACTGCCGAAAAATAACTGCCGACACTTATTGGCATGTTGGCTATGTATCGGTCAATATCAGCAAACTATTAAATATTAAAAGTTGAGCTTCTGCAGGGAATGAAAGATACTAGAAGATACTGCTGATTTCTGCAGTATATATTTAGAAAAAGGAGCACACATTTCAAAGTAATGGTAGGAAAGCAGCATGAGCCGACTTGCGGCGTAGCTTAGTGCACTCTGGGTAATGAAATGCAGCCACGAGGCTCTTACAAATGCTGACCCCGAACTACAGTTACGGTCTTTTGCTGGGAGAGCAGCTCAGGCAGGGAATCTGGTCAACAGGGGGTAGAAAAGGGTACTGGGGATTATGGGAAATGTCGGTACATGAGAAAAAGTTCAGTTTGTTCAAAGAGCAACACATGAAAATGCTGCTACTAAATGCCAACCCGCTACAAACGTTGGTGTCACCACCCACCCCCTGCCCAGCACCCAAGCCCTGTGGTTAAGGACTTCTGAACTTGGGCCAGAAAGCAGTTTGATTACATCCAGGTTCACTTGCTCTTTGGCTCCCTGGATGTTGTCTATGAATTTTGACCCTTTGACCTTTGTTCCACAATTTGCACTTCCCAATTTTTCGGACCCCGATTTTTGGAAACCTGATTTTCACAACATAATTTTTTTTAACATAAATTTTCAAAATTTGAATCCTTAATGGATTTTGAATTCAATTTCTTTTGTCTCTGATTTGACACCATAAATATGCAAGGTGTAGTCCAAAAAGCAAGATCCTTTACCCTCTGTAAAGATACTTTTGTACTTGTGTTACACTGAGGTCCGTGTGTACTTGGTGCCGATGTGTGTTGACGTGGCTGCGTAAATGCCTCGTATGATGTTTAGTGACACTAATGTAGATCCTGCTAGTATCTACATTATAGAGTAAATTTGTAAGTAGTCTATATAGTATCTTTACTTTTTTCCACACTTGTTTTGACACTTTGACAAACACCAGTGGCGCTCAAAGAATTACTGCAACTCACCAGTGCTTGACAAAAAGCTCCGGAAGAAGCAGGTTCGCTCCTCGGCAGGGCGCAAGTTTACGTATCCGTTCTACATATTTACTGGAATGAATTAAACGCTCAGTTTTTGCAATGAATTTGTAGGAACCTGTAAGTAAACTCGTTGATTTTGTACAGCTCGGAAGTAAAAGAAATCCAAGTTTAATACTGTGACTCAAAGGACAGTGTAGACCATCTGTAACATCTAGAATGTGCTCTGGCCAACTTTTTATATTAATCTCCTAAACAAGCTGGTTTTTAGACCGAATATTGTTGGTGGTCACGTTCAAAGGCCCATATGGATCAACCTTATGGTAGCTGTGTGCCTGTTAAGTTTTATGTAGAAGGAGACTGTGTGCATATGTCAGCTGCGCAGTTATGGGATGCGTGACCGCCGTACTTTTTTGCAAATTGGGTCCTGAGGTGCCGACCTGTTTTCCGGCTCTCCTTGCACTCCGAATCCATCCAGCACCTGCACACAGTTCAGGTGCCTGGGGTACCTGTGAAGAGGTGTATTAGTCAGCCCCTGTAGCATGACTACCTTTAGCTTCCTGGCAACCGTAGCAAATAAAAATTCAACTGAAACAGCTCCCCTTGACCTCTGTTTTGTCAACAGTAAAAGGACACGTTGCAGCAAGCCGGGCATTTGCGTGGGGCTGAAATAATGACTGGTATAGAAGATATGAATTTCATATGACTTTATTGAAGGTCTTTAGAGATTTTTTTTTTATTTTTCAAAACCTTGAACTGATTTTTTTCTGTCCACTTTATGCTCCCGCTTGGGTGTGATTTGGTTCAGCGAGGAGTCGTGGATCGGGATTCTGTCCCCCCCTCCCAAAGGCTGCTGCCACTCAGTGTTGCTAACATGTTATGTTCGGTGCATTTCAGGGCACCTAATGCGCAAACCATAATATATTTGGAAAAGAGCAGCTGTTGACCTCTGCTAATGTGCTTTTAAGTGCAGAGCTGCAAGTCTGCAGGTATGATATATGTCTTCTTGCTACACCACACAGCCCACCACACCGAGCCCTGGAAATGATGCATTTTCCACGTGGTTTTAAAGCAAATACACTTTTGTGCTAATAACTTGCTCAGTTGGATGATGAAGAGCTCAGGTGGAGCGCTATGTGCATGATAAACAACCAGCAGGTATGCTGGATGCCCCTGCAGGAGAGCAGCTGGTCTACAGCTGAGGCTGACCCCCCTGTTTCTCTCTCTTTCGTGCTCTCTCTCGCAGGTTCACCCCTTGTTGATGCGAGAGCGTCGCTCGGAGCCGCACAGGAACAAGCTGCTGCGCAGGACCGTCAGCGTGCCTGTTGAGGGGAGGCACTACCCCGAGATCGGTGAGCGAGGCGCTTGGCCCATCTGCACTCGTAGATCCCTAGGGGGAGGGGTGGCGAGAGGCTGCGTGCAGAAACCTGGACCCGACGCCCGACGGTACCCTTCCTCTGACATCCAGCGCATGCTGACAGATCCTCTCTCTGCGGGGCTCGTGTACAATCCCTTCAGCACCATCCTGTAACCGTACGGGCCCACTGACACGGATTTTCCTCGCGAGTCGTAAGCCGATGCCTCAAGAGCACAACGTGGCACGTTTTCACGGGGACTGCTTTACCGAGGAACACACTGCACACACTGACAAACCTTTTACACCAAAAAACACCACATTTCCTGACACGTCGACAAAGCCAGACCCACAGTTTCGAAAATCCTTGTCTGAATTCAACGTTTCTAAGGTCCTGTGGCAGCTCAGATCTTCTGTGACGGCATCTGAGGTCCTTCATTCTGCACGGTGGATTACAGAGGGGTTCCCAGCAAAAGATTTAATGAGAACCAAGTATCACAGCATTGTGGAGTACTTAGTAGCTTGCCCAAAATCTAAACGGCCATAGGAAATCAATTATCTAAGCTATAAATGTAATATTAAGAGATTTAGTCGACCTCTGTGCTATCGAGATTACGAGCTCTACAGATCTACGGTCGGTCATTTGTTAAACCAGGGTTTGTAGAATTCATTTGCATGCTGTGTTCTCAGATTCACATAAAATGCCACAGTTAATGGGGGACAGGGGATGTGGTTGTGCGGAGGGATAAGCTGGTGAATCCCAGCTTCTGGGCTGCTTACCTGATGTATGATTCAAATCTAGCTCAGGTGTGTGTGTGTGTGTGTGTGTGTGTGTGTGTGTGTGTGGAGTTTGCAGGGTCTCCTTTGTGTTTGTACCCCCTCTAAGGGACAAAAATGTACTGAAAGAAGGCAATGGCAAACCAATTCTGTTTGTCCCTGCTTTGGTTCCCTGGGAGTCAGTAATGACTCAGTTGTACTTTCCAATTTCAGTGGAGGACACAAGTACCTTGTTCGGTATCTGCTGTGCTTTCTGAATGCCAAGCTTCAAAATAAGGCAGGGGTTCTGCCAGCTGTTCAACACTACAGCGTTTCTGCACCTTGGAGAGGAGTCAGGAGTTGATGTGTTACCGTTATCTTTAGCGTCGGTCCGACTCTGAAAAGCACGGGACTGACATTTGGTGTCTTATGTTTGGAGGTAACATGATTGGCAGCCCAGTCCTTCATGTGGAGTCAAGGTTTGTGAAGTTGGTCGCTCATATCGGTCATGTCTGATTCCCGCGGCTCTGCTGTGTTTCCCGCTCCTCAGGAGGGAATAACCGAAACTTCAGACTCTTTGGTCGATGGCGGATTCTGGCACTGTCTAAATCACTCCCGTTGGACCGTGTGGCTAACACGGCTCTGGCTGTGTGAGCGCTTCAGCTGCTACACCTCCTTCATGTTTACTCATTTTTGGGTGCAAAGGCAAGTGATCGACACCCAAGTCTTCAAATCGAATTGCTTTCCATTGGGTGCCCAAGCACAAATTTCTTTTTATAGGTTATGAAAATGGCAGAAGATGTTAAAATTAGCAGCAAATCTGTATCTTGTTACACCTTTCCATGCTGTGGAATCTCATCAGAAAATGCAGTCTCTCCTCAACTCGAGTAGGTAATGTGATCTTGATAAACCTTCCTAAGATGAACTCTCAAACTCAAGGCATAATTGTTTTTGTAACAATTTTTATCTGTTCCCGAGGCCAAAGTGGGCATACATTTATGCTAAAATATCACAAAACCAAATGTTACTTTAATAGTTAACATTAGTTATTATGACATAAGCAGGTATTTCCCTTCATTAACTACTTTATAATCCCATACGTCTATCCACCTGCGCTTGTTCAGCACTTCCATAGCTATTGCGTACCCCAAACATGTCGCTCGCAAATAAAGCATCCATACACTTGATACTCCTTGTTTGGGAATGAAATCAGCTTTTTAATGAAAAACAACAGAACATTACAAAAGAAATGAGTAAAAATAATGCAAATAAATTCACCCTGCTCTGCTGTGCAGATGGGTATATGACTGCAGGGACTTGACAACGGTAACCTTGGTTAAATTTATCATCTAAATATTAGTTAATAATCATCATAAATTCCTTCGGAGAACATGGAACATAGACTCGGTCTTCATAAACGCAAAGAAATGGCAAAGTAGGAGCAGAAAATGAATCTCCTCGTAACCCGAGTACCGCTCGACTGTATGACTGCAGCCCTACAGGCACGACGCTTCTGAAATGTATGGGCCAGCGTGTCACTGGGATTGACTTTATGTTTCAAAGACCCCCAGCATGTAGAATAACTACTAAAAAATTTATACCGCACATGGCAGGCTTTTCTTATTTAGAAAGGCCATGTACTGTCAGATCATATTTACTATACATCAACTGGCGGAACAGAACTACTGAAGGACACCAAGATGTATTAGTACGGCACATCGACTGCGAGAGCTCTTTTAATAAACAAATTACATTTTGTGGCTTTTTTCATCTTGGATAGCAGCGGTTGGGAAAAGGAAGTGTCGCGCAATAACACTGAATCTGATGATGTGCAAGGCGTACAAACCTATTTTATTAATATGTACAGTTTGCATTTAATTCATTCAGGACATCACACCACAATGCAGCAGTGGATGCTGGCGGAAAAAAAAGAGCCTTTGTTGCATAATTGTGTTGGTGAAGAATTAACACATAATGACACATTGAGTGAAAAAAACATCATTTGATCGGGTTTTCTAATCGAATGACAGAGACGGATCCGAAACAGCAGCGTTTGCTCTTTGCTGGGGACAGTTATGTAGTGCTTATCCTACTTTAGGTGTTGCTGAGGTGTTTTAAGGCGAACGCACATTGTGATGTCACTCCCTAGAAGCACGTAAAAAAAAAAAAAAAAAAAAATCAGTGCCTGTCACCCATTATTGGCACGTTGGCTACGTATTGATCGGTATCAGCACACTATTAAGTATTACTTTTTGAATTTCTGCAGTGAATAAAACACTAGGAGATACTGCTGATGTCCTGTATATTTTTTCTTGAATGAAGTGGAAACAGTTGACATGCAGCGTAACTTAGTGCACGCTGGGCAATGAAATGTAGCTGTGAGGTTCTTACGAGTGCTGACACGGAACTACAGTTACGGTCTTTTGCTGGGAGAGCAGCTCAGGCAGGGAATCTGGTCAGCAGGGGCCAGAAAAGAGGGAAATGTCGGTACACAAGAAACAGTCCAAATTCTCCGAAAAGAAGTGGAGCTACTGTGTACCGGCCCACTTCTGCGGGAATAAAACTTACTTGATAGACTCGATCAGTTGTGAACCACGTTAGGACTCGGCTGCTGTGTGTCTGCCTCACCGAAATTCTGCTTTTTCTAAAGAGGTTCATGCTGAGGAACCACGGAACATCAGACCTGTCATAGGGAACGTGTATGAGCTCATTGGGGAACTGTCCCTCCTCTTTGTCATGCACTCGAAAGTGCTCCTCTGCTGCCAAGCCTCTCTTACCTTCATTTGTCTGAAAGTAAAATTGCAAGAGCATCTTTGGCACAGCTGTACTAAGCAGTAGCATCAGAACCTGCAGCTGGCGGCTTGGTCTCCACGTAGGGAAATTTAAATGATGTGCATGTAGCAGCAGGCACAGCAGAGATTTCTTTGTTTTTAAATATCGCCGCTCGTGACCCCTTGCTTAGCAGACTTTTCGTCTCTTGGCGTCCCACGTTGCAGCTGTGGCAGATGTACCTCGCACAAAGGTGGAGCGCCTGGACCTCAGCGTGCTCCGCTCTGCTACTGAGCTTCCTCTAACTCACCATTTTGGGCACTGAACTGTCGGCAGATAGCTGCTAAAAATGGCAGTAAAACGATGATATTTAATGATTTTGCAAATATTTATGGACACGAGAAACGGTGACAATTTCGTTGCGCAATTGCTGTTGTTTTTCAACAGTCATCAGTGATGCTCTCATACTGACAACTTTCATATTTTCCAGTGTTATAATAACGGTAATGGTTCTTAGAAGAACATGAGTTACAGTCTCCTGTGAGACACAGCGAGCAAAGCAGAACAAAAAAAAAAAAAAAAAAAAACTGCGCAAATTATACAGAAGTAAACTTCTGCCAGCCGTACCTTCTGGAATTGAATTTAATAGATTGTTCGGCATGCTTACGGTAACGTTAACTTTTAAACTGTGACATTGTCACTGGCTTTGGTGGCTGTTCATTTTGGTCTTGCATTAACAGCGATGATCTTGAATGCTTGCTGTTGTTCTGCCTTTGAAATTCAAAATTATTTGAATTACCGTATTGAATGACTCTCAGCAGAAACCCATTGAGGATCAAAGGCCACTCAGAATTTCCACAATGACACATTTGTCCACGGCGGGAACATCGATACAGCGCGAGGTTCAAACGGCGAGTCCGTCCTTCCCTTCTTTGGAACACGGATGCATTTGTGACCCCCGCGCCCTTGAACGCGCTTTTTTTGCGACAGCCTTTTTTCCACGATCTGTCCGTCTTGCGCACGTACGCAGAGACGCGGCGTGACGGCCGCAGCAGCAGCCTTTCCCTTCGGCTCCTAATTGAACGTTGGCAAACAGCAGCGGCGCAGCTCCGAGTGGCACGTATCCATTGACGAAAGTACAGCGCGTGGGCGCTGTCATGCCGCAGCGCTTCGCTCCTTTCTCCCTTCCCACGGAGGCTCACGGTCAGCAAGGGCGCCGCGAGCTTAATGGCGGAGCGTGAGAACAGATGTGGCAACCGGAGCGTCGAGGGCCCAGCGCGGCCCACGGTGCCAGGCAGCCCTAAGCCAGGAAGCTGTATCGCACTGGAGTGGTCAGCCTCCTCACACCGTCCATGGTCAGCGGGCAGCTGTGTCTGTGCCGCTTCCCTTTTACGCGTCAGTTTTACTTCTGATTCACCCAAGGTCTGCTCTTAAAATCTAAAAATCGCTCACCGTACTCACTTATTTCCCTGCACCCCCTCTCGCTGGCCTGCCCGTCAAAAAATATGTTTTTCTCTTAATTTCCCTCGCTGCCTGTTTTGAAAAATGAAAATGAGACACTTTGGACGTGACTGTAAATTGTTGTCAAAGCACTTGTGGGTGCGGAGCCGTGGGAAAACAACTTGCATTAACAATATTACAGGTAATAGTCACCCACCTACCTTCTGCTGTTTCCAAAATAAAAGAACATGTTTTACAAAATGCACTCGCATGCTCTGCTCTCTTTTTCTGTAGCAGTGAACATTTTTGAAGGAATTCACAGTTACAGAAAATGGTTCCAATCCTCTTTAACATGCCCTTTAAAAATATGTTATGCGCTGTACAGTTTTTAACCTTTTCACTTGTTATTATTTGGTTTTGTTATTAGCCAAGGTTTACATTTTGAACCTCTGACCTCATGTCTGGCCTGTGTGATAGTAGCTACACCAAACTTACTTTGCCTTGTTTTTTCCAAATGTCACTGACTGAGGGTGCAATACGATGCGACTGAACTTTATTATCACATCTGTCTGAAATCTGTTTATTCGGTTACTCTTCCGGCAAAATTTTGAGAGTTCGGTGTGACTCCTCATTCGTGCACCTTCTTTTCTGTGTTTTTGGTACAGTTAGCACTGCACCTCAAAAATGACCGATTCGGTTCAGTTCGGTTTTTATGTGTATTGCACCGTGCTCACCAGGGTGACACCGACCACCGAGCAAAAGTCCAGGGGATGTTACAACAGAGATGTGAAAAATATAAGACAGAGGGTCCACTGTTAAAGCCACAGATATAGTTATTTGCTTACTATTATCCAGGTGGTGACTGAGGAAAGGAAACAAATGAGACCACAGTGGCAAAAAAGGGGACAAAAATAAAGCCCCGCAAAGCTGGTGACTCATTTCCAAACCTCTACCGGTTTTTTGGCAGTTGTGATGAACACCACTGGATTGGACCCTGGTCCAAAAGTACGTTTTGAACAAAAATAAATTAGCGTAACCTCTGACCTGCTGTGCCGGACCTGGCCTCCTGGCCGGCAGCGCAGGCGCCGCTGTTGAGCGTCACAGCTAATGCTGGGTTGCGGTGCTGTGCGATGGTTTACTCAAACACAGCTGTGTCGTCTCCCAAGCTCCCGCTCGCCGTTTCGGAGTTGGAAACGGTCCGTTCCTGGTTCTCGCTGCGTTTCAGCTGCCGCTCATTGTACGTGCGCTTTTCTGAACTCAGGACGGACGCGTCAAGCCTAAGTCTGTTTCGTAGACTCTGCACACCTCTTTGATTTATTCATAAATGATATGTTTCATGGCAGTATGGAGGTTATGCAACTTCTTCTTTCAAGTGATAAAATAGTTTGGTAATGAAGTTTTTTTAGGGTATGCGAATTTAATCATGGTGAGGGTGCTCTGTTCTTGTCCCCTGTAGTGAAGGTGCCCTATGGTATCGTACTGAATTATCTCAGCCAAACATATCTTTAGGAACAAATGTTACTCACGCTGTATCTCCGGTTATTTATTAATATTTCATTGATTTTTTGCCATTTTAATTTTAGTCATTAACACCCCCACTGTTCGACCTGACAGTGGGAAGCAACCCCCACACCCACCTGGTGGTCTCTGAGGGAAGGGTATTGCACTCTGGCACCCTGGCTGCTGTCTGTTAACACCACCGGTCACACAGTACTGTTCAGGAGACCTCACACACATGCTGTGTGTGTGTGTGTGTGTGTGTGTGTGTGTGTAAAAGAAGTTTTGTATTCTAATTATGGAAGGTAAAATACTGATTTTGTCTGTAAACATCCATCCTCCTGTACTGTAACCAACTGTCCTTCACTTTGGATAAAAGGGTTTCTTATGTAAAAACAAGACAGATGACAAGTGATGCTGGTGACCAGTACTGGAAGGAGCCAAGGCCATGGTGGCTGGTGCATCTCAGCTGATGAGATCTGGCACGCACCTTCAAGCTGGCAGGAGGATTTGTTCTGCTGCCAGTGGATGCTGTTGGGCAGCACTGTGGAGGGGAGGTTAGGGGTTGTGAGTTCGGAACCCCGCCGTGACACGGCTGTTGTGCTCTGCTTTGTAACCTGAACTGCTTCTACACAAGTACTGTACATGACGGATCTTTTTATAGTTGTTTTTTAGGAACAGGGTCTGTGTGTCTCAGCACGGCTTCCTTTTCTATCTGTCAGCTGTTGCTGTTACTGGTGGGCAACCGTTCCTCCACAGACCGGAGGCTTCTGGGACTGGATTGGAGACCAAAGCCTGGGGCAGGGTGGCACTGGTGTAGTGATTAGCGTTTCTACTTCCAGCGTCAAAGCTTGCACATTTAAACCCCAGCTTGATAAGTCCTGAGTGTGTAGTGCTACAGTAAAAATGAACCTGCTGTGTCAGTGCAGGTAACTTAATGTTAAGTGTAAAAATGATGTCGAAACCAGTGTACATAGAGCAGGTATAGGTTTGGCCTTGGCTCAGGGCACCACCCCCCATGCATTTACTGTCTTGTTACTGATAGAAGACTAAACACAATTAACCGCTTTGAGAAGAAGAACAGCAGTGAAATAGTGCATCTTTTATGACCTGTAGTATCTATTCATCACCCACTGAATTGCCCGCTCACGAGTAGGAGAGGAGAGAGGAGGCTCATCTAAAATATCTTGTGGTGGACTTGTGTCTCGTCCAGGGTGTAGTTTTATAGCATATAGATGGATGGAAAGGTATAAATAATTTTATCGTAAATGTAAACTCAAATTTCATTTTGTCGATTATATTTATACGTGAGCGCGATCAATGTTAAGTGCGTAACTGTGTGTGTGGGGAGGGCAACTGTGGCTAAGAAGAAGATGCTCTGAGAGACATGGTTTTGTTATAATGGCTGCAGAAACAGTGGGAGAAGAAACACGTAACAGAAACTCGGAGGGAATGGATAAATTTCAAAGGGACCAGAATCACATCACTGATGGTAACCATGGTAATAATTACAGAGCAGACAGGCTGCTGAGGAACGAGAGGCAGCGAAGACGAGGAAAGGCAGAGGCTTCGAAACACAGAGAAAATCCAGCAACTGCAATCATGCTTTACACTTTTTCATTGCACTTTTCTTCTGCCTCACTCTGCATCTCACTCCCTACATCATCGCATTCTTCTCACTGCATTTCTTTACTGCTGATATTTTTTGGCTCGTCTCGATCCATATTTTGCTCATCCTGCCTCTTATTGATAGTATTAAGGGTTAAGAGGTTGTAACTGTGGGTTTATAGTTGTCATGGTAACAAAAAGCAGTGAAATACACTTGTTCACCCCCCATTTTCTCCAAGTGGTTCAACCCAAGTAACTTCAGCAAATTTCGGCAAGCCGGACTAAACCACCGAATAAGAAAACGTGGGTTGGGGCGTTAAATACTGTACTTACTGTAGTAAATAATTTATTACGAATCGTGGAGTAAATGTAAAATTGAATGCTGCTAGATAATAATTAGTGCTGATGCGCAAGAACAATGGAAAAATGTTAAGCTGATCCTTCGCCGTGACAACAATTTGGAAGGAGGCGCAGGTCCGGCTGGATGCTCTGGATTAGTGACAGCAGGTGGCTGCATGAATATACATGAATATTAATATAGAAATACATCATTTGGTCGTGATTTATAATCATTCTAGCCCTCGTAATCGGCAACGCTGTTATCATTTATATAAATCATTTTCTGCATAGCTCTACTGACAGGTGCGTTGCTTATTATTATTATTATTATGACGCTTATTATGATTATATTTTGCAACCCCCAAACCTATGGTGGTCTGCGATGCTTCTCATCTCATTCGTCTCCTTTTTCCTCTGAACCTCGTTTTTTGAACCTCTGTGTGTGTGTGTTTGTGTGTTTCTGAGAGGGAGGGGGCCAGATCACACAGTACCTTGCTATACTGGGCCACTCCTAACACCGCTATACACCCCGTTACCGTCCCCCCCCCCCCGCTGCCGGTACTCCCTCCTCGCCGGGACCTGACAGCCATAGAGACACCGAGAGTAGGGGGGCAGCGCGCATTCAGCCCGGCTCGGCTCGGCTCGGCACGGCGTCGCATCCAGCCGTACACCTGCACGGCGGAGCGGAGTCGATTCCACCGGGTACACCTGCACCGGAGCGGCTTGCTTGCTGCTGCCTGCGGAGAGAAACCGGAGCGGCGGAGCGACGGACTGAACTACCTCGTCAGCCGCCTTTACGTACCTACGAACGGGCGGACACGTTCGCGCGCGTTGGGATGCTGCGCCGCTGACGGATTTCCCTGCGAGGACCTCCGCGGAGAGAGAAGGGGGGTGGGGGACACACGCCGGGGACAGAGGGACACGCCGGAGAGAGGCGGGGACACCGCGGACTGAGAGGGACGCACGCCGAGGACGAGGACACTCGCTGTGGACCGTATTTTACTCGCATGAGAAGCGCCGAGCGCGGCGACGCGGACGACATGCGAAGGAGAGCGGGAGCGCGCGCGCGCGCCGCCTTTTCGCGGGCTTCTTCCCGCGTACTCGTTTGATACGCGCTTGATGCACTCGTCCTGCGTACTCAGATACTCGGTGTACTCGTTTGATACGCGCTTGATGCACTCGTCCCGAGTACTCAGATAGTCGGTGTACTCGTTTGATACGCGCTTGATGCACTCGTCCCGCGTACTCAGATACTCGGTGTACTCGTTTGATACGCGCTTGATGCACTCGTCCCGCGTACTCAAGATACTCGGTGTACTCGTCCCGCGTACTCGTTTGATACGCGCTTGATGCACTTGTCCTGCGTACTCATACTCGGTGTACTCGTTCCGTGCGCTGCTCATGAATGCACACGCAGGTACTCGAATTGGCTTTGACTCCTCGCACACGACGCGATTTCACGTCAGCGGTCTCATGCCAGTGCGGTTATATTCGCGTAAAACTTTACAGCAACACCGTAGTGCTGTAGTAATCGTCGTACCGGCGAACGAGGTGAACAAAACGACGGAAACTACGGTACTTAAGGCTTAATTCGATTAGCGACTTTGGGATTTGAACACGTAGGGGATCGACTGTGCAGAATTACAGTTGCGACAAGTAGAAATAGTTGAAATAACAATAATAATAATAACAGCAGCGAAACATGAAAGAGGCGTGCGGGCGGGAGCACCGCCGCGGGAGCGAGCCTGAGCGCGTTCCCGTCCAGGGGCTCCGGGGCCGCGCAGCCGCCGTCGGGGAGCAGGGCGAGGCCGGGGCTGTCGGGCTACCGGCGGGGCTGCCGCTGCCGGAGCTTGAGGCCATGGCCTGGGGGAGCCGGAGCGACGAGCCCCGCGTCCCTCAGCCTTTATAACGGGCGCTGCTGGATCGCGGGTTCCGGGTTCGGCTCAGCCGTGCGGAGCTGCGGACCAAACTGCGTTTGCTGATCAAATACATTTACTTATATTATACATTCATTTTTATTCCCGTAACGGTATTAGGCGCGGGTGAAAAAGGCACACATAAGCGAGACACAGTAATCCTCACCCCCCTCCCCGGTCAACTCCGAACCAGTACTCATTCCATCTGAGATGCATCTGTTAGCATTAAACTGGTAACGTTTTAAAGCCAAAAATTACATTTATGATGCATCATCTGCTCAGAGAGATCACCCCACAATGACATGAATCCTAATACTAATCCGTGTTCGCAAAGCTTCAGCAGATGCCGAAATATTGCATGCAAATATGTTTGTCCGGTAGGTATTCGGTTTAAATCTGTGTTGATGTGATGTGTTTTTTTGCTAAAACGCTGTTTGGATAACTGAACAAACGAGGAAGGGATTCTGTTTCTGTGTCCACGCAACTTTGGTGCCCTTGACTGAAACGCTGCTAAAAAGATTGACTTATTTATGTATGTGGCTATAATTTATTACTGCCAGGGTTGGGGATTTTTCTCATGTTATTTCGCTGCTCTTTCATCCTATTTGCCTCAGTGATGATATTTATGCTATCGTATTATTACTTTAATCTGAAATCATACAAACCGAACACACAGAGCTCCTAAGGGCCTTTTTTTTAAAGTGATTTACGTATTTATTCGTAGAAATACAGTTGGTGTTGAACTCTGCCATTACATATCTGTGTGCGAAGGTACCATGATGCACAGGTGTGAAGATGGACATATATTCAGCAAACATATATTTTACACGTGCAGTAGTATCTTAATAGTCAGTTATAAAGATTTGTGTTAATTCTTCTACGGTTGCTCACTGTATTGACTTCGGGCTCGAAAGACTGAGGAGCAAACAAAGAATCTCAGGAAAAGAGGACCGTGGATATTTCGGCAAAGGACCTTTTCACCTTGACTCTGAGCAGCAAGAAATTAACAAGGAAAAAGGGACAGATTCTAACGGTGTTTTCAAGAAACATGGTGTCCTGTTCCAGCTCGGCCCATTCGTAGGTAGGTTCAACCCCGTGTGTGTGTGTGTGTGTGTGTGTGTGTGTGTGTGTGTGTGTGTTGTGAAACTGATTTGAATTCTTTAACTGGGACGTGTGTCCTGCCACCTGGGTACATAGATGCAAGGGGCTACTGTGGCGGTTTGTATATTGAGCAGCAGATGGCATAGTGATAGAGATGCTACCTCTATACTTGGAGGCCACAGGTTTGAGTCCCGTCTCCTGCTGTGGTACCTTCAAGAAAGGTGCTTACCTTGAATTGCTCTAGTAAAATTTACCCAGCTGTACAAACGGGCAAGTCTTTGTAAATTGCTTTGGGGAAAAGTATGAATTACCTGAGTAGATACACATCAATATCACACACACCTGTATGTTATATATACAGAAAAAGACATAAGTTCACTGCCGCTCACATGACAATAAAAGTACAAATAAGCTCACCGTAACATGAAAGAAAAACTCAAGAAATTATTATATAATGATGATCAATTGGTGAAAAACTTGACATGGAAACAAAAATGTGCAATGTATGTGCAAAAGCAAGAAAGATGGTGAAACGTGCTTGCAGTGGCGTGCAGGAAACTTGCGACAGCGTGTACTTGCACGTTGTTTGCAGTGGTGGCATCGGAGAGTGCGTATGCCAAGAATGGGCGTCTTGCACCTTGTGCGGTGGATGCACTGGACCAGCCCCCACAGGACAAGGGCCAGAGCTGGAGTACTAGCGCCAGAGGGATGCGAGGAGATTGAAGTTTATTCTTGTTAAATGGTGCTGAGTCAATGTTGGCTCGTGGCGACTACAGATAGTTGCCCTCTGTTGGGTTTCATCTTTAATGAACCTTTGATAGAGGGGCGTTCATAGCTGTATTTTTTGTGTCAGTCCACCACATTACAGATCTTCCTCTTTTGCGTTGACCTTCAGCTTTGCTGGGCATGATGCCCTTCTGCAGTGATTTTTTTTTCTCCACTTGAAGGGTCTGATGTATGAATGTCAAATCCTTGTCATTTGAGCTTCCAGGGGTAGCTTGGATTTGATCTCCTCTAACATCAGTGCGCTTGTTTTGCTGTTCAAGGTATGCACGGTGTTCTCCTCCAATACCACCGTTCAAACGCGTCAATTTTTTTTTGTCCGGCTTCTTCACATCCTACTTTCACATTCACATTGGAACATGTCGAGTCCTGGTTCGCAAACTTGCATCTCTGCACTTGAGAATCTTGTCTTGGTCCTTCATCTCTGTTTGCCCAAGAGCGTTTTGCCATTGGATTTCTTAGCTGCTTGTCATCTCATTATTCACCGTTTTTTCAAGTTGGCTGAAGTTGTCAAATTTTTCTGTTCTCTAAGAGTGAAATTGACCAGTTGTCAGGATGCTTGTCTTCTTCACACTAAGGTGCCAGCAGATTTTGAGACTTATTTGTTCCTGAAAAGCAGATGTTTCAGGTTGTCTTTGCTTATAGTTAGCACTATAGTATCATCAGGAGAATGAAGCATATCGATGAGGCTTCCACCATTTTTCACATGACAGCTTTCCTTATACGGTCCTGCTTCTATTTTTATTTGTTCTGCCTGTGAATTGAATGGGTATGGTGAAAATATATGGCTTTGTTGTACGCCATTGCAAATTTTAAACGATTTTGTTTCTGCTTCTTCTGTTCAATCTGTTGTTTCTTGGTTCATGTGGATGTTGCGCATTACAACTTTCAGGTGGTCGGGTTTACCCGCTTGCAAAAGTGCCACAGAGTTTCTCATGATTTTCACACTCAAAGCCCTTGCTGTAGTCAATGGAATATAATTATGCATCCTTTTAATATTCTTTTACCTTCTCACATCCGCGATGGTGTCACTTGTTTGTCACCCTTTCCTGAATCTTGCTTGCTTTTTGCTGTCCTTCCAGGAAAATGAAGATTAGAACAGTGTTAATGAAGAAAGGAGGCATGCATTTCTGAGCGCTATATATGCATGGGTGCCAATGAAGTTATAGCGCGTGGGCCATGATGAAATGGCATTCAACGCGGCAGCGTTAAGAGGGGTATTACAGCTTTACAGCTCATGACGTGTCTTCAGTCAGGTTTTCGGAACTAAGATCTCCTAGGATCTCCCAGATGGTATAACCAAGCCTAGGTCCACTAGGTCTGCTTCCTGTAAGTATCTCATTTTTACCACTCTTGGATGGTTTTCCTCTGTAATACAGTTTGACCAAACCCTGACTTGTTGAGCAAGAAATGGGCCAATGCCAGGGCACATTTAGTCCTAGAACATTTAATGCTTAAAGCTTATGTAATATTTGTAAGATTAATCTTGTTAGGATTCTACCGCTATTTATTATAGTTATGACCTGCAGTGTTACCTGCTCTGCTCATTATTACAGTCACTACAACTGCTACCTTTAATTTTAAATGGAAATACTGCCATCTTGTACTGGTGATGTGCCATGATAGTGCCAGCTAGGTTGCTTCAGGCAGCCCAGCTTTGCTCTCATGTCAAATACTCTTCTCTTTTCCATAACTTGTGTAAACTTGCAGTAAAATATGCGAATTCTGTTTGTTTAAAGTGTAAGTCTCCCACCGTGCGCAGACCCCCCCCCCCAGGATGAAAAAACAAGTGGACATATTTCTAGCCAGACAGTGAAATATAGAGAAAAATGCTGATGTCCTGGAGCTCTCCAACACCCACTCCCTTGCCGTCTCTGAGAGAAGTTGCTGGAAGCTCACGCTGCCCTCTCGTTCTTCAGCTTGACATCAAATTTACATTCAGAATAGACACGCACGCACATACATGCGTGCGCTCACAAACACACACACGCGAAGGGAAACAGTGATGTGAACACAAACCTGCAAGCAGACACACACTCTCCATTTCCCCTTACATAAAAAACTGGTGACATTACTGTTCCTGAAATAAGCAGAAACACATTTAGGTGCTGAGGTTAAAAATGATTTGATAAAAGAAATCATAATACAGCTAGTTATTCTGCTAGAAATGAATCCCTCGCTTGCCTTTCCAGCAATGTCGCCCAAATTATTTGCCTCGATTACAGTGGTTCAGTTCATTTACATTTTATGTGAGCAGTAGACGTCTATAATTTAAGAAAATCTCCATGCAATTTTGGGTTCACGACAAGGCCGGAGTGGCTAGGGATGGACTGCGAAGCACCGCTTCTGCTTGATGCAAATGCAGCCCTGCACTCTTGCCAGCCTGCATTTGTAGGGCGTGAGTCAGTGTGTGCCGCTATGTGTGTTTAGCGTTGCGCTGCTCGCTGCACTCTATTCTGCTCTTCTACTCCGTGTGTGTGTGTGTGTGTGAGTGAGAGAGAGAGAGACGGAAATGGAAGGTACTTGGACTAGTTGCCATGGAAACCAAACAAAGAGCCAGAATTTAGAAAAGAGGAAAATGAGAGATGGATTTGACTGGACATATTACACCTTCTGCGGAAATGATGCTGCTGTGCACGTTGGGCGAGGCGTCTTTTCCTGTACCGGTTCCTTGAAGAAAAAAAAAAAGAAACGCATACAGTTGCTATGCCTGTGAAACAGGTGCCCTGTTTTCATTTAACGCGAAGATTTTTGGTGCCGAAGAAAAGTCGTGGAAAATGATGTTGGGATTGTGTTCCATTTTAACACCTTCTGCGACCATTTGTATGTATTTTTCTTTATTAATATATTGGTTGCAGCGGTGATTCATTCTGATTAAGCTCAGTGTCTTGATGTGGCGTCTAACATTAAATATTTTCTACTTGGAATTACATGCCTGAAGCCTGTGTATGTAGGCGGCTCGGTTTTTTAAAGTGGATCACCTTAAATAGCATAAAGCATTGCCGAGGTGCAAAACAACCGCCATTCGGATGAATATTTTGGACATCTTATGAGTTGAGACGCCATTGATTCTCCTGCAGACCTCAGCTGTTACGAAAGAGGCCCAGTTGTTTGAATCCTATCATGCTAACTGGAGTATCGCTCTTTATTTCCGTGTAAGCGAAGCAAAATCATTTAAAATAATTTGCCTGATAATTGAGATATTTTTTCACATGAATTAGTGAGAACTGGGGAAAATGCAAATGATTTATTCCCCAAAGTGGAGCGATGAAGATGTTTTGAGCCCCAGGTGGAATTAGTGTTTTTTTAGCCCTCATTTAAACCGATACTGGAACACAAAGAGAAAATGAAAAAGTTGAGAATAGTGAACTAATGAAAAATATTTAAAAGCTTTTCTAAGGGGTGCTTTTTTATGTTTACATAATATTATTAATGTAGCAAATTATTCATGCAGTATTTCTAAGCAGGGAGGAATAATCTGGATGAACTCGGCGGTGGGTGGGTGGGGCTTTGGTTTACCTGTGCAGCACCTGAGTGTGTCTGGGGGTCCTGGCCTCTTCTGGGGAACAGTGAGCAGCATTCTTGAAATGTTCTTACCTCTCCAGGGATGGCATCACATAACTCTCACCACCATCCCGGGCGACCAGCTTTATTACCCAGTTACCTTCCTGTTCACCCCAAATGACCCCCCCGGCTCCAAACGCACCCTTTAGAAATGTGCGGCAAAATACGTTGCGTATCGAACTTCATCTGAATAGTTGCTGTGCCGCCATCCCGGCTATATGGTCTGTGTTCATTGCTTTTCGGTAATTGATTTGGAACCAAACGCGTTTCTGTGAGATTCTGTTGATGTTCGTATTGAGTGTTGGAGAGAAATTGCTTGGCGAAGTGAAAAGTGCACCGTCAGGCTCACCGTGCGAAGCCTCCAAATTTTAAAAGGAATTATCCGTTCTGTCATGATCTTTAGAAATGGAAAATAAACATCAGGCAGAAATGAAAGGCAGGAGCCGTCAACCACCAGGCAGTGAAAACAAAGCGTAAAAACAATATGGGACAGTGCGGAAAAAAAGTTTGTTTGTGAATGTCATTCTCGGGCCGCATTTCAAATCAGAGCTGACGGGGGGTGAAACATGAGAAGAGTCTTTTAACTTTTAATGTCTGATGCTTGTACTGTTTGCCCGTCATTACAGCGGTACCATAAATCGTACAGACATACAGTACATACTGTATTACTGTGTTCTTAATAATCCAGATTTACCAGTCTGTCAAACCCCTCATTTTGACTTGTTTTGTGACTCATTTTTCCCAGTCACCTCAAGCACACGTTACATCATTGACTAATGTTATATACAGTAATAACGTGGATCTACGGTAGATGTGTCGTTGAGAAATAGGATAAGAGGTCATTAATACGGTACATTGCATAAATGGAGCCTGAACACTAGGCAACATAATACATAAACACAAAAAACAGTCCATTATATGGATAAAAAAGTAAAATCCCAAAAAATACAGGTTTTAAATATTTTTGAATGTGGTAAAATTTCATGATCAGTTACGCAAAGGGTTAAGGAGTTAGTAAAGCAGTGCTATAGGAGGAAGTACCAGGCGAGGTACAACTGTGTTACTGTGTTAGGCAGTGTGGTGATTCAGTTTAGTGTTTTTCTCAGCACCACTTTCACAGCAATTTTTGGCTTTTACATCGGTGTCGATATAAGGAGCACCTTTACAATAAGGCACTATGGACGGTCTGATGGGATGGTAGGTTTTTCGCAGGTCTCATGGGTTTATGTGCCTCTTTGCGTAACAGCTCCCTGTGCCCTATCCTTGATGATGCATTTTAAGGCCAAAAGACAAAATACAGTATGTCTGATACATGGAGATCTGACTTTGAAGTACAGTAGATGCTCTCTGTGGCAAGATCAGCTTCCCACGTTATGCTCGAAAGTTGTGGAATGACCTCCGAAAGGCAGGGGGGCAGAAACGGAGGGTCTTACTACGTGGCCAAGGTTTTCACACGCCTGGAGAAGGTGGAAACGGGGCAAATGGGGGGAGTTGAAGACACGGGAAACACAGGAGCCGTGAAGGTACATGAGTAGGAAAATGGGATTTTGTTGAATGGAGGGAGAAAAGGAGGAGGAGGAAGAAAAAGGAAGACAAGGGAAAAGCAGGGGAGGGGGGAGGGATGACGAGAGCAGTGCTGGGAATGTACGGCTGGAATTATGTAAAAGAAGTGCGTGGGAGAGAGCGGTGGGGGGGGCACAGGAGGGAGATGGAGAGCTGAAGTGTATTTATATTCCCGCCGGCGAAGGGGTTATCGCTGTTCCATCCTGACTGAGGTTCAGAGGCAGGAGATGTGCAGAAGACAGGAACAGCGAGACAGGAGAAGGAGGAGCTTCCATACCTTCTCTATGAAGCTGTTGTGAATGCTTTTTTATTCCACTCTGGCACCATTGCCCAGGTGTCTATCGTTTAGTTGGACGCCCTCTGTAAGGCCACAGACTGACATACGTTGCTGATACGCACCCACTGTTAATGACAGCAGCTCCTATACTGACCCCTACATCCTCATCCACCTCGTTCGTCTCTCTTGTTCTCCTTCTGTTTCCCTCTCTTGCTTCGCCTCACCTGTCCGTCTCTCCTTCTCTCTCCTCCAGAGCACGCTCGCGCTCGACGCAAGAGCTTAGCTACCGGGAAGCAGCCAAGCATGGAGACCCCTCCCACTGCCCCTCCTCAACCCTTCCGACAATCCGTGAGTACCCCTCCTTCCCGGCCTCGTTCCCCGCCCCCTTCCCCGTTCCGCCGCCGCTCTGCAGGCACTCCTCCCATTCCCCTGTCCCTCCCGCTCTCCATTCCACCCGCTTTTTGTCCGTCCCTGAGTCCAGCACGGACTCCCCGCCTCACCCCCTCGCCCGTCCTGTCCCTCACTCTCCCCCCCTCTTCCTGTGCTCACCGGGCTGGTGGCTGGAGGGTTGCAGGTTCAAACCCAGGGGCAGGACTCTGTGTCGCACCTCTCCCCATCAGTGAGGTATGTGAACGAGACCTCGGGGCATTAAATTTGACCTCCATCTTACTGCACGTTGTACTGCCTGAGGGACACATCCGCTACTATTTTTAGGATACAGTTATGATACTGTAATTTGCATCACAGTTTATTAACCCAGCCAGCTGAGCTGTCAGTCTGCAGGTGAATAAGGTCTTTACTTGGCCTCTCAGACTCAACTAGAAGAGATCCAGTGATGTGATCATGTGACCTACCTCACAGTTCAGATTCGAAAGTCAGAAGACCACATTTAAGCCTAAAATTTAAGTGTGGAACTCAACTGGATGTGGTGCAAGAGCTCTCTGACTGTCTGTTGCCTCATCTTGCCTATGATATTAAAACTAAATTTTAAGCATTCACTGTAAATCGCATTGCATAGCGTAACAATGTGTTACACATGCAAACATTAGTAAAAAAACAGCAAATCACCGCTTGAGTGCACAGCGATAAATTAAAAATGTCGGTACTGAGGTTTCAGAGACGGATAACTAATGCCATTAATATCAGATGGAGCTTTTATATGTGTAATTTCCGTCTCATTTGCTGTCATCTTCTGTTGCCATCTTTAAAGATAAAATGTTGTAAAATCGCACGCACATTTCCTTGTATTTGGATGGTTTCAAACGTTTGTGCACTTGAATTGAGCGTAAATCTGTGTCTCTCTGTGGAGCAGCTGTAGCTTTAGGACTCACCCACTGGCGTTCATTTCCATCAGCGTCTACAGTTTGTACAACCAAAGAAACCCGAACGCAACCTTTTACTGTTTAATCGGGGGTGAAGTGATTTTTATTAAGCCTCTCATTACATTTCACACTGTATTGAGGTATATAGCTTTAAAAAGGTTCTGTTAAATGTTTCTCTGCAATTACAGTTTTATTCTCAAATTCCCATCCCCAGTGTACAGCTCTGTGTGGGTAAGTCCAGTACCGCACTTGCAGAGTAATCCTGCCCTCTATAGGTGGTTGCTGATATAGTTTGTGTCTGATGGTCACATGTGCAGCATTTGGGAAATAGAGAGATTTCAAGTGATGGATTTCTTATGTTCCCTCTTTTCTCATAACTCATCTGTCTTTATACCTCCCTCTTGGTTTTGTTCTCTGACATCTTCCTTCTCTCCTTTCTCCCTCTTGGTTTTTTCTCTGAGATTTTCCTTCTCTTCTTTCTCACTTCAGTTCTTTCTCCTGCCCTTCCCACCACATCTTGGGGCATCCCCTGCTTTGATTCCACCCCCCCCCATAATTTGTGCTCCTTGATAGTCCAGACTTTATGTTTCATTGCACATTCTTCATAGTTTCCACATTTTCCATCACGCCCTTGTTTCACCTCATCACTCTGTGGGATCCTTCATCTAACCTTCCTGCTTTTCTTCATCCCCTGTCTCAGAGTTTTCTCAGTAGGAGGTTAAAGGGCTCTATCAAACGGGCCAAGAGTCAGCCCAAGCTGGACCGCACCAGCAGCTTCCGCCACATGATCCTGCCCCGCTTCCGCAGCGCCGACCAGGACAGGTTTGTGCATTTAAACCCTTCTGCTGCTTTTTAAATGCAAATATCTGAAACTTACAGTATCTGGATATTTTTGTATGGGAGTGTGCCAGGCAGGATGAATTTATTATATTTTGGTCCCTATTTCGATCTGTCTCTGTGCTCATAACCTCAAATGCTGCTGTTTTAAAGTCCCGAAACGAGCATTCGCTCCATTTTTACACACATATTCACCAACTTGCACTGTATGCAGCTTCCCATGATTCAGACTTATGATGGCTGTCCCATTGACCTTATTGTATTATTTTCAAGTCCTTTTGCTTGCAGTATCTTGCACTGCATGACAGTGACCGCTCTATCTGTGGGCCACGGTTCCATAAGGCAGCCAAATTTTTCATTGGTTTAGTCAGTATTTGGGTGTCTATCAAAGGTTGTGCTTTATTTAATGAAACATTTCAATATTACATTTGTGTAACATAACAATTACTTTTTTACAATGACCAGCAAATAAAAAAGTTAGTGTTTTGGTGGTGCTGAAAAGAAAAAGTAAAAATTTTGAATTGAAAGTGAAAATAACAGTACAGCATAAAAATATAATCATTACAGTGTAGTGTGTTTGTATTATTATTTTGTATCATTATTATTTTAAGTGTGTGCAATTATTGAAAAAACAGATAAAATTCTGTTATACAAAACAGTATTTGTCCATGCCCATTGTTTATATGCCCTTATGGCTTAGACAAAGCAGCATAAGGGGGTTTGTGACTTCACCGAGGTTATCGAAACCAATGACCCGTATATACAGTATTTATTTTTTAACAATAGCCGCTAGATATATTAAACTCACATTTGTCTGGGTACGTCTAGACCTTAAAAAAACACTTACGGTTAGGGTTCTATCTTTGCTGGTTGTGGGTGGGAAGTCATTTCAGAGTTCAGACCTCGTTCTAATTCTCCCCATACATCCTTGTCAAACAAACATATTCAGACCATCTCAGATCCACTTTAAAAAGTGAGTATCTCCATGGTGTGATTTCACCATATCTTCCCCTCTTTACACTGGGCCTTCTCCGTACGTTTCACCCGGCTGCAGATCGAGCTCTCTGACATTGCCAGCATAAAATGATCTCAAATCAGGATAAAAAGTCGTCCTGTGGCAAGAGGTTGTCCGGTGCGGGACGCAAATACTTGCCACTGCACTGCAGGGCAGCTGAGGATTTGTTTCTTTGGCAGGAAAACACAGTGCTGGCTGATTTACTTTGCTAAACGGCCTAAAAAGTGGGAATCTGTGCCGAGAATTTACCGAGTCTCAAACAGGTTCACATCAGTTTCCCATGAAAACTCAATGCTGCTTGCTGTTGGCCACCTTGCCGTGTGAACTGGCGTAAGGATCTATTTGCACTGGGATCCTCAAACTCGTCTTACACCATCATCCACATGGGTGGTTTCCTTCTCGCAATTTACCGATGCTGTGGACTCATCTCATCTGAGGCTGATCAATATTTGGGATAAGGATGCTTTAAGTCGGCATTGTGCGTGGCAGTAATCTTCTCATGGGGCGTGGAACCACTTCTACCGATTTCCCTTTCAAACAGCTTTGAGGGGGACAATTGATGTGCTGTTGTTGGAGGTTTGTCATGAAGAACTACTGACTTGGTAAAATCAGAGTTTACCTTTTAGATTAGCATTACTGAAGAGCAGTTGAGAAGAACTCCTCAGTGCCGTGAATTACAGCAGCACATTTACATTTATTTATTTCTCTGATGCTTTTCTCCAGAGAAAAGTGGAAATGGGTCACCTGTTGATACAGCTGGGTAATTTTACAGGGGTAAAAGTGGGTGCTTTGGTCTAAGGTAGTACAGTTGGAGGTGGGATTTGAACATAAAAATGCAGCTGTGCTAAAGACTGTGCTCCCTGGTCATTGAAGCCACGCATAAAGGCTCATGCAGTTAATTTTTGAGTGTCCTGAACTGTTGCTGTTGGAGACATTGGTGTCCTTGGGGCTCCACTGATGGACTCCAGTACTTAAGTATTTATCTGTGTGAGGTAACCACTAGTTTTAGAACATAATGTAAGTATGAAGTGATGCACACAACAGTTTAGCTAGAATCTTCCAGGACCAAAGATGAGTGGTTTTTTTTAAAGCATGGGCTTCTGAGCAGATATCTAAACAGAGTCGCTGAGGGCTGCAGATCAGGTTGCTCAAGATGACAAAGGTCACCGAGGCTCAAGTATCCCACCTTTAGGGCATTAAAGCTGCCGTGTTTCATTGTGGCTACCTTGGCCAAGTGCTGGTCTTAATCATCACTGCACTCCAGTAGAAATGAGTGTGTTGTGAATCACTGGTGCTACACTAACATAAACAGTAGTGAAGATGATGGATGATGGCAAAATACTTGCCGGGAGGATCATGCGGTCCACACACCCAGAGCCCAATGCTAAGACACTAGCAGCGGAATGGCTTGTTTTGTAACTTGTGACGCCAGAGTGGTGTTTGGTGCTTGAAATGGTAAAATTTAGGTTGATGACACCCTGGACTGCAGCTCTCAACAATCTAGCAGTGCACAGCTCTTATATCAGGTAGGAACAGGTGCAAAGCATCATTCCTCCATGAATTTTACATACACATGAGCAAAATATGAAAATGGTGTTAAAATTGTGGTCTTGCTGCATAAGCGTTAAGCAAAGCGTGAACCTAGCTTGACAGCAAGAGGCACCTTAGTCACCGGTGCTTCTGTGACCAACGCATTAAAAATGACTAATGTGACAGGCAATGGGGTGGGGGGTCTCCCTCAGGTTGAGTCCTCATTAAGGGCACCAGCAAAAGTACCTGCTTCAAAATCAGGAGGCCGCTACCGGCTGATGGTCATTCCGAACCATAAAAAAGCTCAAAGGAGGTCTTATGCCGAACGTGAAATGAAGTCTGAATGTTCTGCAGCAGCTGGACGTTTCACAACGCCTGTTTGTGGGCTTAGCAGAGCAAGGAGCACAAGTGATGGATGGCTGAGTGGCGGAGGAGCATGGTTCAAAGCATTCACACAATTCGAACGTTGGTGTCAGCCATAGTATCACTACAGCATCACCCACCAGACCTGCACTGTAGATGATCCCGGGTGGGTTTGGCCGTGTAGATTTCCATCATGTGCTATTTCTAGACAAGGATCGAGCTGATGAAATTCACTGTGTTTCAGTCATCAGACCTCGGAACAAAGTTGCATTTGGGACACGGTTGAAATCCCATTCTGCCACCATCGCATTTGTGCGAACACAAGGTTTCCTGGCACAGGACTGGTGTTTTCCTGCAGATAATTTCTGCATCCTAGTTGAATCCAGGTATCGTGGTATAAACTGCGCATTGCTGACATGCAGCGACCCACCATTGTTTTAAGTGACAGTGCTGTGGATGTTTCTATTTGTGGCTCGTGCTTTATAGCACTCGCCTGAGCACCGGCGGCCTTTCCACTGTGTGCTTGAGTCAATGACTAATACTGGGGATTTTGAAACACTGGTCCCATTGCATCCCCCCACCCCCTTACCCTAAGGAAAACTTTAAATGACGCACTGAGCGCTATTATTAGGTTCCCTCCTTACCAATGTGACCGTTGCTTTTTGATATCCTGCCTGCTTCTTCGGAGGCGCCGATCAGGGATTTTGATGGTCTCAGAGATCCCACTTCAGCTGTTCATTCAAGTTCCCCACTTACCTAGCTTTAAAATCAGAGATTAGTGTTGCCGAGGGGAGCGTTGGTGGTGGTGGTTGGGGGGGCTGAGCTGCTGAGAGAGAAACCTTGGCTTCATGTTTTTCAAGATGTTTTTTGTGGGCTTTGGGGCAGGAAATTTGTAATATTGCGGGTGTTTGTGAGGTTATTGTTGCTTTAAATATTCCTTGGTCAAAGTAATATTTCAGTGTAAAGTAGAGAGTAATTTAAAATGCTTGTAATACTGTATATCAGATTTATACCAGTAGCTTTACAGCATCTTGTATCAGTTTCCCAGTGTAAAGGCTTTATTTATGAACCCCTTGAGCATTGCTGTATACACACTGCAGTGTACATGCCAGTGTGGGACACAGTAGTGTAATTTGTGGTATTTTCTGTTGCCCTTCCATATCATCTTGCATATTTACTTTTGGTGACCTTACGTTTTTGTTTAAACTTGGTTTGTTTGTTTGTTTCTTTCTTTCTTTCTTTCGTTCTTTCTTTTAGTTATTTGCTCCCTGTGCTGAATTTTCCGTTTACATAACTTGATTTTCTCTAAAAAGCCCCAATTTCTCCTTCTGTCTCGATTGCTCTCCCACTCCCCCTGTCCCCCTATTCTGTCTCTCTCTCTCTTTCTCTCTCATCCTCCCTTTCCCTCCCCCACTCTTCTCCTTTTCTTTCTCTCTTTCTGACTCATTCCTTTGGGTCTATTTTTAACATCTCCTTCCATCTCTCTCTCTCTCTTTTTCTCTCCATCTCTCTCTCCCTCTGCCTCTTGCTCATTCTCTCTCTTTCTCTCTTCCCCCCTCTCTCGCGCACTCTCTCGCTCTCTCTCTCTCGCTCACTCTCTCGCGCTCTCTCTCGCTCTCTCACTCACTCTCACTCTCTCTCTCTGCATTTTCTGTGTTGCACGCCCTGATGCACACATTACAAGTGCCTGTCTATTAAAACCCTGACACAGGGAGAAGGTGCCAGGCAATGGACCCATCAGGGACGTCATAGTAGGAGATCTCTGTCTGTCTGTCGGTCCATCTCTTTTGCATTTCTCTGTGCTGTCGCTCTCTCTGTTGTTCCGCGCCGTGGCGGTCGATCGCGGATCCGTCTTTGCATTTCCTCCGCGAAGCTCCGTGTCAGTGCATCCCATCCGCATGTCAGTCGGTCTCGCTGTATTTGCAGTGTTTCCTCCGAGATCTGCTCCAGTGCAGCAGCACAGCGAGATTTAGTCCCTGTCTTCAGCGACCTTTTACACTTCTGTGATGCCTGAATCAGGTGCAGCCAAGAGCTGGACATCCTTTACACTTAGAAATGTTTTTTTTGCTGCTAACCATGCTAGTAGGAAATGTAAGCAGGTCTCTGTGACAAGTGGAGAGAAGATATGCAGATGGTGCTGCTGAAT
Organism: Heterotis niloticus; assembly: GCA_018136845.1. Taxonomy (NCBI): domain Eukaryota; kingdom Metazoa; phylum Chordata; class Actinopteri; order Osteoglossiformes; family Osteoglossidae; genus Heterotis; species Heterotis niloticus. The sequence continues at coordinate 2,946,033 of CM030903.1, forward strand.
TCGCCATGTGTGGAGACTTGTCAGATCCTCCAGCATGCCAAGGTTTAGGCCAGGGATGCATCTCTCTTCCTGGAAAGCTGAAAGGTCTCTCATTTTTATTCCTGTTCAGTTCTTAAATGCCTTACATAATTGATGATTTATTTGGTTTCCTCATTGCTAACGTTTGTTTGGCTCGTGCAACCAGCTGAGGCTATAAAGAGAAACGGGCTATAAAGGCTATGAAGGAGAATGTAAAATCATATTTGCGGCACTTTGATTGTCGGCACCGTGGACCAGAAATTCGGGCACTTAATGGTTTAGCCAAATTAACTGCTTATTAAATATTTGTGTTCCAGATGTGTGGAATTTATATGCAGCTGGTTACGTTATTACCAGGGGATGTGGTATTTCATACAACCCTGACATTTTGTGCATAGCGATATTTTAACATATCATTTGTGCTCATGCACCAAATGCACTATTCACATACAGTATGCCTATAAAAATGTACCCTGTTCCGTCCTGAAAAAGTTAGGTTTTATTTATAGTAATTCCTGTATTTGTGCTCTAGATGTGTTGTAGAGAAATGCAGTTAAATGAGGTTATTAATGCAGAATAGTGTATAAATGGAACCTGACAACTGTACAGTATGAATCCAAAATAGATTAATTATACGTTTAATAATAGTGAATGAACACAGGAAATGGATAAAATTACTGGTGTTCCTTCTAAGGTGTCGTTTTCTAGCCTAGTGCCCAATGACTTTGAGAGGCTCTTAAGCATTAAGTGTCTGATCAGGGATAGTGGATGGATGAGTGGAAACGTAAAACTAAAAAAATTAGTTTTGAAGTGCTTCTTAAATTTTCTATAATATACTAAATCATGATGGTAAATTACACAAAGGGCTACAATAAAAGAGGGTTGCTGTGAAACCGCACTACACAAAGTACAACTAAGAAAGGTATTACTGCATTCTTCCATCAGAGAAAACCCTGGTGTTTTACAAATGTGGGGACATGACATGTGGCCGTTGCGAAGCTGCAACTGCGGCTCTTTTGATGTTGAGTCCACGGGAGACCTCAACTGTGAATACTGTCCATTACCTCGAAGATGGTTAAACCGCATAAACATTTAAGAACGATAGAAAGAGAAAGAGAGACGCGTTTCGCCATCTGCAGTGGCGTCTCTGTCCAGAGGAACTGGAGGTGTTGGCTTCCGTTGAACAGAAGCCCAAACAGCAACCAGGCTAGAGTCTAATTGTACAAATAACTGAGTCAATTGTTCACTAATGAGCTTATGTTCTCAGAAGTGGGCGCAAAACAAATATGTGGTAGATTGTACTAAACAAGATGGAAAAAACGCATTATACAACAGAATTCGTGTTAATTCGTTTGTTGTGTTTTGTAACAATCGATGCCGCTGTGGCCCAGGTGATCTGGGTTTGCCCACAACCCATTAAACCTGATACCTGGTTTGCTAGAGCCTGATCTTTGTAAATAAACGTGGTATCGGCACCTCAACTTGCAGTATCAGGATCAAGTCTGGTTTTTGAAAGCTATGTTCTGATAGCCGTGTCTTTCCCGAACCCCCCGCCGTTCTCGGCTTCTTCGTTTTCTTTCTGTAGGACTCGTCTGATGCAGAGCTTCAAGGAGTCCCACTCCCATGAGTCCTTACTGTCCCCCAGCAGTGCGGCCGAGGCACTGGACCTCACGTTGGACGAGGATGCCATCATCAAGCCGGTCCATTCGAGCATCTTGGGCCAAGAGTACTGCTTTGAGGTGCTTGCGGGCATGGGGACACCCATTGCTCATGGACAGTCTGGAAGCTTTTCAGGAACTATAAGTTCTGGCAACACCTTCCCATGCAGTTATTTTCCTACACTTCACTAAAGTCTCGAGTTAATTAGTCACCGGGTTTGATAATATCACTGAACCGAGCTTAAAATGTTTCATGTTCCATATTCCCTGTGGTGGCGGTTTCATCACGCCTCAAAACTTGATGATGCAGTGGTTGTTATATACCCCTCCGTGCGACAGCCTTGGTCATTAACGTCTCCGTCGCTCTTCCAAGGTGACTACGGCTTCAGGGACTAAGTGCTTTGCCTGTCGCTCGGCCGCTGAGAGGGACAAATGGATCGAGAATCTGCAGCGAGCCGTCAAACCCAACAAGGTAAAAGACACGGAGGGTGTTGAAAGGGAAGTGTCTTTTCGATGTTCCGCTCATGGCTTTCTCACCGTCTGAATTTCCTTATCCTTCGGCTCCGCTATTACTGATTTCTCTCCAGTACATCCACGTGTTATGAAGAAATAAGCTGAAGCGGTGACTTGGTGTGTCTGCTGAGGAAGTTTCAAGGTCAAGAGTCAGTGTTTCTTTCCATTGAGTATAAATTACTTAATAAATACGTTGCATTGTATATACTGAAAGCAGCAATTAAGCTTTGCGTGGAGAGATGCCTGCAGGTAGGCAATTTCTTCACCGCAAGGAATCATGAGCCTACAAAAATAGGTCTCCAGCACCAGGATAATAAAAAAAATGTCCTAAATAGTTTGCTTGTCGTTGCATATTGAAAATGTGTTTGATATTTTGGGCAGGTTAGTCATGTTGAAAAATCAGACATTGCAGGATCCGTACTGTGTAAAAAAGGCAGTGGGTGTGAGAAGGTTCGTATCTCCAGCGCCTTTTGAAAACAAGCTTTTAAAAAAAGCTCCACTTCTAATGTAATTACATGCACACTATGCATTTTAAGTTAGTTGCTGTGTCCTCGTACGTACTTTGCATCACACCTGTGCTTTTCTATTTCCCCGCACCCTTCCACGTTCCATTTTCACTTAAACCATATCTCTGGGCATGTGAATAATCCTCATTCCCGTGGATTCACCTGCTTGTCTCTGTATGTTTCCTCCTTGTTTCAAACCACATCCACCTCACCGTGCAGGACAACAGCCGGAGGGTGGACAATGTGCTGAAGCTGTGGATCATCGAGGCACGCGACCTCCCCCCCAAGAAGCGCTACTACTGCGAGCTGTGCCTAGACGATATGCTTTACGCACGCACCACCAGCAAGCCCCGCACAGACACCGTGTTCTGGGGAGAGCACTTTGAGTTCAACAACCTGCCCGCCGTCCGCAACCTACGTTTGCACCTCTACAAAGAGACGGACAAGAAAAGACGGAAGGTAGGTTATGAACATCTGAGCTACAAGTTTTCAAAGATGCAAATATTTCCCCATTTAATTATTTTCTGAAATTTCTTTGATGCAGAGTGGAAATGGTTGCTTTTCTGTTTTCTGCTTCTAGTCCGCAGTGAAACCACTCAGAAGGGGGAGAGAGATGAAGTGGGTTAGTGTGAGACAGTTCATTGTGTCTTGTGTAATATCATTTTTTATCGATATAAACACTTCTACATAACTATACAGAGAGTATAGAGAGGTACGTGTCTGTTATTGATTTTGAAAGCAACCAAATGCTGACGTGTATGCTGACAAATTAAATATTTGCTTGTGGTCAGTCAAATGCAATTGATATATAAGCTTAAAAACTTTTTATGCTTTCTACCACTCACTCACCTTTTTCTCCTCTACTGTTTTTTTTCTCTTGTAACAGTATAATACGTGAAAGAACACAATCCCATCTCATGGGTTTAAAGCAGTGCACAACACAATGAATAGGTTATGGAATATTTTCCCAAGTCATTTTAAGGAAGACTTTAATGTTGCTTCATGTTAAAAAAGGAATAACCAAGTGTCCCATTTACGGTGTTCCCTTTTCTCACACCCTGTGCTTTCAGTATAGAGGAGAAGTCAGGCCCTGTCTCGTGTGAGCTGTTGATGAAAACAGAACAAAGACCTTCAGTGAATTTTAAATTGATTACAGATCTGATACCATTCCCCTACAATAAATAGCGATGGGTCAGCTTGTGCACAGTTCTGAGTTAACAGACTTCTAGACACAGTCATGTTCCTAATTTCATTTCAGTAACGTATTGTTGAAGCTGTGCCATGCTGTCACTGTCTAATTCTACTATGCCAATAAGTCTTAAATAATCAGTCTACCATTGTGGGATTCTTACTAGTTTCTTTCTCATAATCCTCATTGTCAACTGGTTTAATTTGGACACTGCTGGAATGACGTTCTACTTGAATTATGTGCTGTTGACATGCTCTAATGCTGTCAGTTTTTGGCCTGCAATATATCAAAAACCATCTCCCCACTCTCAGGAGAAGAGCACCTACCTGGGCCTTGTCAGCATCCCTATCTCCAGCATCACAGGCCGACAATTTGTGGAGCAGTGGTACCCGGTGATCCAGCCCAGTGTCTTGGCGAAGACAGGTGGCGTGGGGGGCGGCAAGATCATCAATGCCTCCCTACGCCTCAAGTCGCGCTACCAGACCATGAGCATCCTGCCCATGGAGCTTTATAAGGAGTTCGCCGAGTACGTGACCAATAACTACCGCACACTGTGCGCTGTGTTGGAACCTCTACTCAGTGTTAAGAGCAAGGAGGAGGTGGCTTGTGCCCTGGTGCACATCCTGCAGAGCACAGGCAAGGCAAAGGTAGGGCTCTGCGATCGAGACCCAAGGCCATTGGTGAGCTTGCAGAGTGAGGTGTGAAAGGTGAATGGAAGCACTCTGCACTACAGCTCCATAATGTACAAACTCAACAACTGATTGTCCATTGTAATGTAGAGGCTTCTACTGAATATGTCGAATATGAGGAATAAAAAGAATGTTGAGTAACAGCGAATGAATGTAATCAGAAAAGTGAAATTGCATTCAATGTTATATTCATAGCACTAGTGGTCTAGAACTGTGGCAAAGTGGATTGCAGGTAAAAAAAATACCTCTCTGGCAGTTTAATGTATGGTATTCTCATCTATTTAGTGTGTCTGATCTTTTTTTCTGCTGCAGGACTTTCTGTCTGACATGGCGATGTCTGAGGTGGACAGATTCATCGACAGAGAACATCTCATCTTCAGAGAGAATACATTGGCAACTAAAGCCATAGAAGAGTACCTCAAGCTGATTGGACACAAGTACCTCAAGGACGCCATTGGTGAGGACCAAAGTGTGAACTTGGACTCCAGAAAGGAGGGCAGAAATGTTTGCTAGAAGGGTTTCAAGTTGAAATGTTCTCATAGCCTGTGTCTTGTTTTCAGGCGATTTCATCAGAGCCCTGTACGAGTCAGAGGAGAACTGCGAGGTGGACCCAATGAGGATTCCACCCTCTGTCCTCCCTGACCACCAGGCCAACCTCCGCATGTGTTGTGAGCTGGCACTCTGCAAGATCGTCAACTCCCATTGGTCAGTTGTCTTCTCTGCATTATATGACACCTGTATGATCATTTTTAGGGTTGCGTACCTAAAACCCTAAAGTATGTTGATTTTTGCTTATATTGGGTTTTTATTTTCGTAATTCCTATTGTATTTGGTATCCTAGCCAAGGTCTTTACCTATTCATGGTCAAACGCAAAGTGTTCTTGAAAAACAAAAAGTAATCCTCTTAATGACCTCTCTGTTAACAAGTGACCCGCAGTTATACACATGCCATCTTGCTTTGTCCTGCCCATTTTACCTATGTAAAAAAATGTTTGCCTGCTTATTTATTCATCCATTCAGTTAGTAATCTATTCATTAACCCACTTATTCAACTCATTTTCCATCACTGTATATATGCACACACATTTGTAGCATGTATTTTGATTTCCTCTGGGATTAAGGAGAAGAGAAGTTGTAGTTATTCATGTGATGATTTCGTCATTTGCTGATCATTCAGTCAAAGTAAGATGCATTTTATATTATAGTAACTGATATTGTAGAAAATTAGAGGATACATTTCAAATGCTATTTTAATTGTATTTTTTACCCATATCTATCTATCTATCTATCTATCTATCTATCTATCTATCTCTTTTATTTTGGTAACTATATACTGTACATACATATATGTGTGTTGTGAGTATGCACATTGCATGCTGTTGTAACCAAGGTTACTTCGCTCCGCTATTGAAGTTTCATTCATTCATTCGTTCATTCATTTATTCAAATGATATTTAATATGTACTTCATACAGTACATTTTATATTTGCACATTGTTTCTTTTTGGACACATGCAAAATTATCCTTTTCATAGTGCAGAAATATTTTTATATTCATGTGCAATATGCTGTTTAGAATGTAATGCCAGAATGCATCATTTACTGGCACAACAAGCTGCTTTTGGGATGTAAAACAAAGATTTGAGAAGTGAGGAGCATTTTCCAAGATCTGCAGACATGAACAAGAAAGCACATTTTCCATAGTTTGTCTGACATTTCGAGAACTGAAGGTATACATCCTAATGTAGAACTCCTCCTGCAGCAGGTTATTTTCGCTCTGCACTGTAGAAAGGTCACCCGCTCCCAGCCCCGCTGCCATTATCGCTCTCCCTTCCCTTCATTTCATCAGTGCAACTGAGTCCATTTACTGCTGCCTCCATTGCTTTGATCATCTGGTTCATCGGGACACTTGATGGAGTGAAATGGAGCTGGAAGTGAACGTTTAACCACTCATTGTCCCTGTAGCCTCAAGCGCTTCAGCAAAGGGAGGGTAAATCACGAAGTAATCGTATTAACTAGTCACACACACCATACATTTCAAATGACTCAAGTGCAGCGTTGGTAATGAAGAAAAGGAAATATGAGGCACCTGCAGCACAAACCCGAAAGAAAAACTGCCTTTTGCTTTCCAACAACTCAGATGCTGTATCATTGCAAACGATATAACTGTGTGAAAATGTGTTTCTTTCCTTGTTCTTATTACACTCAGTCAGATATGGAAGCAGATACACATTTTATTTGATATCTAATAAACCCACCTCACATTCCAGATGTGAACCTATGGTGTATCTGCATGAACATCAACAGATGATTGTGTATTATATTTAATATTTTACAAATGATGCAATGTCTCTCTTTTAAAATGATGCAACACTTTCCCCACCTTTGAGTCATCTTTGTCTTTGTTTGCTGTTTTCTCAGTTGCAACATGCCATGTATTATATATAAGCCAAGATTTCACTGTCTCTCTCTCTCTCTCTCGCTCGCTCTCTCTCTCTTGCTGTCTGTCTGTCGCACTCCCCTTTCATCTTCAGTGTGTTCCCGCGGGAGCTGAAGGAGGTCTTCGCCTCCTGGAGGGTGCGCTGTGCTGAGCGGGGGAGGGAGGACATAGCGGACCGCCTCATCAGCAGCTCGCTCTTTCTGCGGTTCCTGTGCCCGGCCGTCATGTCGCCCTCGCTCTTCAACCTGACCCAGGAGTACCCTGACGAGCAGACGTCGCGCACGCTCACGCTCATCGCCAAGGTGGTGCAGAACCTGGCCAACTTCTCCAAGTCAGTGACCGGGTTCAGTATGCAGCAACTATTGTCTGGTTCTGTCATGCTTCCATGGCATCAGTTCTCTGACATCTGACACTGCTTTATGCAAAAGCATCCTTTGTCAAACACTCATATTATCTTTAATGGATGTGTTCTTATCTGTGCTGAATAGAAAATAGCCATCTATTGAACCATTCATTCGTACATCCATATAGGCACCTGTCATCCATGGATCAGTTTGACATTTTTGAAAGCTGCTCTGTTAAGAAACAATGCAAACTCAAATGACTGTTAAAGTTTGCACAGCGTGATGCTGGAAGAGCTAGAAGCTATTTCTTTTTTCATTAAAGATCATCCATACAGGGATCCATAATCCATAGGTCTGTATGTGTTAAAGAACTGTGCATGTGGTTTTATGAGACAGATGAAAATAAATTTAAATGAATGATTTAGGTAGTCCTCAAGTGACGATATAGGTAACTCATGATCACTTTCTACTTTCGACAGCTGTCATGTTAACCCTATTATATTATTTTCATGTCCCAGTGTTTGTGACGTTTAACTATGACTATTTCATCTGTGATACCTAAATATTGATCAAATATATAAAAGCCCTATTAAGCAATGTAGCATTCATACATGTTAATATATTAAATATCCTCACGTTTGTGCAATATAAGGGGATTTTCAGCTGCTGGTGAAGTCAGTTTATGAGTTGTAGGAACAGAACCCCATTGTGGGTCAAGGATCACCTGTATGGCAGTTTAACTTTATAAGCCTTCTTGCCTTTTCCCCCTTTGCCAGGTTTGGCAGCAAGGAGGAGTACATGTGCTTCATGAACGAGTTCCTGGAGATGGAATGGGGGTCGATGCAACAGTTTCTGTATGAGATCTCCAACCTGGACAGCGTGAGCAATGCGGGGGGCTTCGAAGGCTACATCGACCTGGGCCGTGAACTCTCCATCCTTCACAGCCTTCTGTGGGAGGTCATGGCTCAGCTCAGCAAGGTAGACGGAAAGGCACAGTCTAATCAACTTTCATGTGAAAAGCATATTTGTCTTTCCTGTTTCCTTGAGGTTTGCAGTATTTGGGTTATAACTGTCAGAAATATTTCATTTAAAAACTGAAAAGTTGCGTGTAAAATGTAAGATGGTGTAAGTTCTCCAGTTAATGTTGTCCAGAATGTGTTACTGCTGTGTGCGATTGCATGGTGGAGGTGGCAGCGTGTAGCCACATGCTGGAGTTCAAACAAAAATATGATTTTGTGAAACTAAGGAAAAACCAAGATGGAGAGATGACCAAAAATAAAATTAAAAAAACCAATCTCCAAACCAGCTGCTTTATATAACCATCTTAACCGTACTTCTAACTTCGAGCAGTTGGTCATCGTTTCCTTTGTCGGAAGTGCAAATGTAAACGTATTAATGACTGCGATAAATTTCAGCTGAGGACCATACAGCTTTTTACCAGCCTTGTAATACAGACAAAACACAATGTGCTGCATAAGTAGAATTTATTGTTAAACATTCAGTGCATTTGCTTTAAGATATACTGTACATTGCAGCATGTGTTTTCTTCAATGCAGCACATCTTTATGCTCATAATCATGAATGATTTTCTTGTACACGCAAGAAATAAGAATCAGCTTACCCAGGTCTTTGGAAAATAAATCAATACAGACCACTCTGTACTGGATCAGGTGTTCTTTCCTTAGTTTTGTGTGATTTTTATTCCCTGAAAGAATCATGCCATGTTTAATAGTCAGTTTAACAGCAAAAATTTCGATACTCTGTTTACTTGTCTTCACTTGCATATCTTAAGTGCAATTTTTGATTAAAAAATGAAACTTTTGAATGTAATCCTGCATGGGAATCGGGGCCTTTTTCATAAATGTGTCGCACTGATGGGTACAAGGAGATGTGTTTCTCTGTGTTTCATTTCCAGAACAGTCACTTCTGGTTATTACTGTACACACTTGCAATTCCCCACACAACAATACAATATAAACTGTGACTGCAAAGTATTACTTGATGTCACCACTGTCACTCTCCTAGGATGCCATCATCAAGCTGGGGCCCCTGCCACGCCTCCTGAATGACATCAGCATGGCCCTGAGGAATCCTCACCTGCAGAGGCAGCCCAGCCACCAGGCAGACCGGCCACCCCCTGAAAGACAGACCGAGCGGCTGCTTTCCCGGCCCAGCTTCAACCGCGGGATGTCCTCTGACTTCCAAAGCCTCATGATGCGGGACCTCAACAGGTGCTGGTGGCCTCCATGTTGTTTGTTGGGTGAATCTAGTCAAGCATTACGTGTTGTTCAACATGCTTAATGCAGACAAGTGGAATAGATGCAGATGTACTGTTAAGCAAAGGAAAGGAAATGCACTTAAGTAATGCATAATGGCGTAACCCAATTTCAAAAAAGTACAGTGTGAAGCATAGAAACAGTTAATAGTGATCATGATAATATTATATAACAGAGTAAATGAAAGTAAATCGTTTTTTGAACTCCAATAAAATATTGAAATACTCTAAATGAACATCTCAACAACAAACACATTTAAAGCACCAAAATCAGACAGTTCCTCTGACAGAACAATGTCTTTTAAATGCTTACTTTTTTCATAGAAATTCACCATACACAGTCATATCATTTGCATATTACACAACAAGCAAAAACAACATTGCAACACTTAAGATCAATACCAGCCCACATTCCTGAACCTACCTCCATCAAATAATGAATGAGGGACCCCCCCCCCCCGGGTTATAATAACAAACTCCAACATCCCCTGTTGATCCCTGGTGTCCTGCTCCCAGCTCTATAGATGTCACCCGCCTGCCTTCCCCTACCTCTGGTCTGTCCAGCGGTGGGGGATTGTCTTCTCGGGGTGGGATGGGGCTCTCGGATCGAGATCACCAGCACAGGGCCTCAAAGGATGTCTTCTACGTGACCCGGCCGCCCTTGGCACGCTCCAGCCCGGCTTACTGCACCAGTAGTTCTGACATCACTGAGCCCGACCCAAAGGTACCCTCAGAGGTTCTAGGTGGTTTCAAACTGACACGACCTGAGTTGTGCTATGCTTGTCAGTGCGTAATAAAAAAAAGTCACAGTTGACAAAAGTTTGTTTTCCATGTCCTCCAGGTTCTGAGTGTCAACAAAAGTGTGTCTATGATGGATCTGCAGGACTCCAGAATGAACAGCATTTCTAACCTGCAGTCTGTGGGAGACATGCTCAACTCGTCCCAGGCTTCTATTGCTGGCCTGGGCAGCTTCGGAGCCTTGTCGGGCCTGGGTGGTCTGCGTACAGGTGGCCGTCTTTCAGCCGGCTCAGGGGGGTCCAGCATGTCCGGTGGGCTACGGGCGAGCCAGTTGAGCCAGATGGGGACCACGACAGACTCCCTTTCGCAGCAGCAACAGCAGCAGGCAGCCGCCCTTCGATATCCTCTCTCCTTCCAGAACCCCCTGTTCCATTTGGCCACCGACGGGCCTCAGCTGCACCACCAGCACAGCCGCAGCCAGCTACCCCCACCCCTGCTGCTCGCTCCTGAGCCCGAAACTTCCAACCCCAGCTACATCCCTCCATTTGGGCACGGGGGCTTCTCCCGCAGCGAGGACCTGTCCACTCTCAGGCCTGGGGGCGGTCCCAGCATGCTCCACTCCCACAGCTACAGTGACGACTACACCCGGCAAAACCAGGCTGACTTTGGCCGCCGTCAGCTGTCATTGCAAGTGCAGGTAGCTAGCAGTGCTATCAAGTAATGGCAGCTTACATGTCCGCAAATGGAACACCTCAGCTATTTATATCTTCAATTTCCTTACAGATGGCCCTCGATTTGCAACATATGCAAATTATGACAACTTAGATTTACAACATCTGTCCTATCAACCTTATTGTCTTACTTCTTAGTCCTGACATTTTGTCTGTTATCGAGCACTCCATCTGCCATTCAATAACAATGGCTGTTTATCCGCCATACTTATTCCTGACTCAGTGTTTAGGTATCAGCATTTCCGTTTTTTATTAAAAAAAAGTTATTTACAGAACCTTTCCTTTTGTGGTTTCTTTCAAGTTACAGTTGCCAGAAAGAGTGTTCTGGTGGTGCGGAAAAGAAAAGGCCAAGGAAATAAATTTTAGAAATGAAAGCGAAAATAATAGAGCAGCATGAAAATATAATTACAGTTCTGTACTGCACAAATTTGTCATTGAATTGGTCCGTGTTTAGGCATCTGCTGATGACTGTTTTTTTAAATAAAACATTTAATTTACAGAAAGCTGGGCTTGCTATTCCATGTAAGTTAAATAATTAAAAATGGCCAACAGAAGAAAAAGTTAGTGTTATTTTCTGAAACAAAAATGTGAAAGAAAATCATTCCAAATGAAAGGCAAAATAATAGGGCAGCGTGAAAATATAATACTACACTGCATTGATTCTTCTTTGATTCTTCTTTGATATATTTCACTGTATGACCACTTAGCACTTTTTTCCACTGTGTGTGTGTGTGTGTATATCAGTATTACTGTAACACGAATAATGTGTAAAATTAGTGGAAAAATATAACAAAATTGTAATATATAACATAGGACTCGCACATACATTTCCTTAACGTTTATGTAATAATATAATATTAATAATAATGATACTAAGAGGTTTTGTTACTTATGGTAAAGTTGACGGAACCTCATTGTCAACTGAAGACAACCTGTATTTCCAAAAAATAGAAAAATACAATTTAAAAAAAATGCAAGGATCACTGGGGATAGGATTTTAATGTACATTATAGATGGCTTTTTTGTACTACATCTCATTCTTAAGATGAAGAATAAAATAATAAATAATACATTTTATTAAATAATAAATATTATTGTAGTTTTACTCAGCAAAATTACTGACGATTTGTCTGTGTTCATTTTCTCAGGATAACCTGCCACAGGCACCGCAGCAGCAGCCCCAGACGGGCACCTCTCCTTCCTCCCTGGCGACACCTCCCTCCACAGTCCAGCCGGTTCGCCAGAGCTCTAATGCTGCACCTCCCTCTCAGCGGGTCAAGTCGCAGCCCTCCCATCAGCTGTCTGTCGGGTCGGCTGCGGCGTCCACCCCTCCGACGAAACAGCGCCCACCCAGTGGGAACCTCCTGCAGTCCCCGGAAGCTGGTTTTGGTGGACGGCAGCAAGGGCCGCGGCAGCAGCTGTCCGTCAAAGACAGCCCCGCTCCTGGCTTGCCGCATCAGCAGAGCACCACCAGGGAGACCCCGGGGCAGCAGGGGCCACAGGCAGGGTCTACGGCAACCGGCCAGCCAACCCAGCAACAGCAGCAACAGCAGCAGCAGCAACAGCAGCAGCAACAACAGCAACAGCAGCAGCAACAGCCTCAACAGCAGCACCTGCTGAAGCCTTCAGTCAGTAAACAGGTGACCACTGGCTGTTTCTCTATGGTGTTTGCTGTCCGCATGCTCTGTCCATTGGGGCAATATGCAAATTCTATAAAGAAAAAAAACAACCATCAGCTCTTAGCCAGTTTATTAGGCCATTATTTGAGAAAAAAAAAAACATTAAAATCCTTCCATATTTATTGTTTTTAATCAAGTCTCAACTAGCTAAAAAAATGTCCTCATTCGAAAGGAATAACAGTGAATCATATAGCATGACTGCCCGAGGATGTAAACATTTACATATTTGACAGTTTTCAGCTACTTACCCTGATTTACCCATTTGTACAGCAGGGTAATTGTTAATGGAGCAAATTAGAGTGAGTATATTGATATATTGATCAAGGGCACTGAAACAGGGGACTCAAACTTGCAGCCTCTGGGTGAAAAGGCCACAGCACTAACCATGATGCCCCCTGCTGCCACAGCATATACACAGCGCTCAACATTTTTTGGAATGACTGCTGTTACTACGGTGTAGGGGAAAGAACAGCCTTTAATGAGCAATGGGGGCAGGGAGATGGGAGCCGCGGGGGGTGTGCCTGCTCTGTTTGCGCGCTCATGACGCAGCTTTCCTTAAGCTCACTTACTCCTTTCCCCCCAATCTTTCTTAACAGTCCTCCCAACATCCGCAGTCCCATTTTCCTCTTGCCGAATGCGCACTCACAGTTGTCAGATATCACAATGGTATCTTTGCGGGAGACATGATCTGACGGCGGGGGCATTATTTTGTCCGACTCCACTGACGTTTTTTTTTCCGATACCAGCGCGCCGCGTCCCTGCACGACTTCCGTTTGTGATGTCAGCTTTAATTTGTGTACGATCCAATTAATTTGCTGTCTTTTGTTTGTGCCACGTTTCCATTATAGCAGTACTGTAAGGTTTAAAGTCACACAGGAGGGATTACATGGGTAAGTACACAGACAGTCAGCAGTCCTTTTGCAATAGCATAATTTTAACACTTTTTGCCAGTGTGTCTCTTACTAAAACATAACAGTGATTCAAAGGAAGTCACTTAATATCCCAATGGTCATACAACAAAATTATGCATAACAGAAATGTCGGTATTAAACAGAAAATCCTGCTGATATTCGCCGATTCAGAGAAAAAAACATGATTCAAAAGCAAATATTATCATACTTAATGATACACGATGCCAGCTTGGTTAATGTATAATGTGTACATTTATCAACATGCAATTTAACCTACAATATTAAGCATCATGTGCAGAATTTTTCATTTTGCACGGCACTATTTCGGAAGCCCTTATTTTCTCTGGCTGAATATAGAATTAAACGCCGTAATTAGTTTTTCAGATGGTGCTGTCCAAAAATTATTATATAGAAGAATAATGTCTTGTCATTGTGTTTTGATTACTTACTAGTGTAAAAGTGGGAAGTTTAATCTTTGTGTTTTATACTGATGCAGCAGTACTCTGGAGTATAACCCTGCCCATTCATAATCTACACTGTAATACCATCCTGTTTTGAAATTGTTTTAATACTTTTGGAAATATGGGCGCTCCTGGAGTTAACGGGGTTCCATTGCAACAACCACATAACTCGATTTTGTCACAATTTGGAAATCCCCTTTGTTTTGTAAAAACATATGAATATATAAACAGTTAACATGTATAAATGCTGTGTAGTATAACAAGGCTGTATTATATTTTTTTCACTAAATTCACACATGACTCATGTGAAAATAATACTAATACAGAGCACTAACAAAATACAGCACAGTATTAAAATGATATTTTAATGCTGCATGTTTTCACTTTCATGTTCATGTATTTTCTTATGCTTTTTCTTTTCAGCACCACTTGAGCACATGAAAAGTTCTGTAAATAGAACAATGTTTTGATTTAAAAAAAAAAAAAAAAAACCACAGTTGCTGATATACTGTATACCAAAGCATTAAATCGGTGACAGCTGGGGGTGTGTTGTGACAGCACGGCCAGGTGATCGTACCGCAGGCGGAGTGGTGCAAGAAGTTACAGCCAAACATCTAGACTTAAATAATTGAAAATAATTGAATGCAGTTGATGGCCATGGTTGTAACCTTAACATGTCATAAATATGAAGCTACCTGTGTATCCATATATATTACAAGATTATACATCCCTTCGGATTTTGTTGAAGGAAAGACTGAAATCAGGATATATTACACTTTATGTGTCATGCAACTAAGGCAAGTTTTTCATTTGCAGTTATTACCCTTAAGTCGTCCTTTTATTTTTCACTTAAATATTATTTATTCGTGATCTTATGAAAGGTGAGAAAAAGTCTGGCATTATTTGTCCTCGTTTCAGTTTTTGTATCAACAACATCTGAAATTTCAAAAAGTGTCTTTAAACTTCTGATATCTGCTTTACATAGTGGGACTTCTCTGTAATGGTCGTAAGAATGTGAATGTAGATTTTTATGAGAATATGGAGTAAAGGCATTTGGTATATTAAGTGAGAGGATACTAACAATTTAACACTGTCACCTTAATTTCCCACCTTCCACATGAACTACCTTCAGGTCTTGTTTAGATTGCACAAAGTCTAATTTCTGGTTTTCTTCTGCCATTCCCTCCCAGGGTCAGATGCTTACCATCCTGAGGCTCTGTGTTAGTTATGATGTGATGTGAACTGTCCAGCATGATTTCTCTTAACATTTTTGCAGGGTTCGCAATCACCTTCTACCCTCAATCCATCGAGTGCGGCGTCCGAACGGACTGTAGCCTGGGTGTCCAACATGCCTCACCTCTCGGCGGACATTGAAACGTCACGGATCGACCGGGAGGACTTCAAGCTGAAGGAGTACTCCAAAAGCATGGATGAATCGCGCCTGGACAGGGTGAGCCAGCCGGAAAAGTAGCCTCTGCAGTGAAACACGAAGATTTTTCACACCAGTCTGAACAGATGGCATCAAAGAACACTTCGACGGAACGCGTAAAATTAGCCTTAATGTATGAACTTGGGCTGTAATGACTCATGCAAAGCCAACAAATTTGTGGAAGGGACACCCTATTTTTTGGCACTGGAGTGATGCTTATGAACAGCCTGTGATGACCTGCTTGTGACTTACTTGTGGTTCAATTTCTCACGGGAAAAAGTGAGATAACCTGAGAGTATTTATAAAGCAAATTACAGTTCTTGGATCCCACAGCATGGTACCTGTTCTTCACGCGAGTGGGCACGCATACCTCCCCTTGTGAGCTTAAAGTGGACATCTGAGGACATGTCCTCAGAGGGTTTTAATCAACCTGCGCTCCATGGAGATCAAAGTTAGCCAATTAAACACAAACTGAAATATACCTGAATATATTCGCCAGTGCACTGCCACAGGTCACATCTAATTTGATGGCTCAGCCCCATGTGGACTATCCGGTCAGTCATTTTTTTTCTTTTCTTTCCTTTGAGTGCAATGACAATGGGACTGCAATTACTGCTGAAGTTGGGGGAGCTTGATGGCTTCGTAAAGGAGAAAGTTGCAGAAGTTCAAAAGTGTACATACCGAATTCAGGCACTCGTAACAGTTTAGGATGCATTCATCACCAGAATTATTTTGCTGCTTTAGGGCTGTGGTTGTAGTCACATTAGGCTGCCGGTTCCCCACTTACTGCCCTGTTGGCTGTGTATCGTTAGTATTTGCGAACTATTAAGTATTAATTGTTACTAAAGTTGGATAAAAGATACCAGGAAATGTGTACACAATATATATTTCTTTAATAAAGTGGACGACTTTTTGAATGAAGGCTAGGAAAGGAGCGCGTGAGCCGATTTGCAGCGTAACTTAGTGCACCCTGGGTAATGAAATGCAGTTACGAGGCTGTTATGAATGCTGACCCAGCACTATAGATACAGTCTTTTCCTGGGAGAGAAGCTCAGACGGAGAATCTGGTCAACAGGGGGCAGGAAAGAGCACCAGGGATTATGGGAAACACCAGTACATAGGAAAAAGTACTGGTTTTCAACAGAGCAAAACAAAAAAAGTGCTTTTACTAAGTACTGCTGAGTTCCAGCTACATAAACCTTTCTCTTCTATGTCTGCCACCATCAGGTGCGGGAGTATGAGGAGGAGATCCACTCCCTGAAGGAGCGTCTGATGTTGTCCCACCGCAAACTGGAGGAGTACGAGAGGCGGCTCCAAACCCAAGAGCAGCAGACCAGTAAAATCCTGCTGCAGTATCAAAGCCGCCTGGAGGACAGCGAGAGGAGGCTGAGACAGCAGCAAGCAGAGAAAGACAACCAAATTAAAGGAATAATAAACAGGTAAATAGATGGATGGACTACAGTAGAGAGGGACATGGAGGTAAGAGGGGGAGAACAGATGGGTGACAGCAGCATTTATACAGCCTCCTATATTGCTGAAAAGTTAATTTAGCTTAAGACTTTAAAGGAGGAAGGAAATGAAACAAATTGGTTACATTATTTACACACATAAACCGCTTAATAAATTTAGGTTAAATTTGTCATGTATATTATACTGCCCAGCCAAAAAAAAGTCACCACCTGGATTTAACTAAATGTTATGATCTGGGGTTGCTTCAGTTGGTCAGGTCTAGGTTCAGCAATGTTATGTGCCCAAAAAATGAGGTCAGGCTACCTGAATATACTGAATGACCAGGATTTTCAAACAATAGATTTTTTTCTTCCCCGATGGCATGGGCATATTCCAAGATAACAATGCCAGGATTCATCGGGTTCAAATTCTGAAAGAGTGCTTCAGGGAGCATGAAATATAATTTTCACACATAGATTGGCCACCACAAAGTCCAGACCTTAACCCCATTGAGAATCTTTGGGATGTGCCAGAGAAGACTTTACGCGGCGGTCCGACTCTCCCGTCATCAATGCAAGATCTTGGCGAAAAATTAATGCAGCTCTGGACGGAAGTAAATGTTGTGACATCGCATAAGCTTATGGAAATGACGCCACGGCGAATGCGTGCCATAACCAAAGCTAAAGGTGGTCCAATGAAATATTAGAGCGTGCGATGTTTTTTTTGGCCGGGCAGTATATAAAGACCGTGTAAATACTGTACCTGCACAAATATTTAAAAAGTACTAAACAAATAAAATTAAATATGTTGACATTACCACTGCTGTTCATAAAAATAAAAGAGATATGCCTGATGGGGTGATTTTTTTGGAACAAATGAACCCCTTTAAGAGAGAGGACAGGAGTGCAATAGTAATCATACAACAGAACTGTGTGGGATGCGTTACATAACACGTGGAGCAGCGCACAGCTCGGCTCACTCAGCTCCTCCTCAGACTTGACATTCAGAAGTTGTGTGAACATAAAGGTAATTGTATACTCTTGTTTCTCTACTGGCCCAATATCTACTATGTTCCTCATGATTTTTTCTTTGAGCATCAAGGTGTTCACTGAGTAGGTTGGAAAATTTGGAAACGAATCGAGCATAACCATATTACCATAGTGCCAGTTTAGTTCCTGTGGCCTAAACTGTCAATTTTTAAGAAACAGCTTTGTACTGATAAGTGTGATTTTAGCCAAAGAACTTATATTTGTTCTTGTTTATAGAAGCTGACAAAGTGAAACAGATGAGGGGTGGTTGCGAGTCAAATGCTGCAGAAACATTTCCGAAACCTCAATCTGATCATCGAATTAGAGCCAGTTCCTAAAGCGGTCACTCACTCAGGGATTATTTATATACTTTTGGGCAACGTACATTTCAGGCGTAGTTTTTTCATCAAACTGGAACCCGCAGCTTTCGAAGGGCTCGGCCAACTGCTCTTCTTCTCAGAGCAGGGACCCCAGGACCACAGCTAAAATCTCAGCATATTCATTTATATTGTGGCTGAGACGAGTCAACTGGCTGGTTTTGATTGGTCAGAAGGGTTTTTGGCTGGCTGTCACATAAGTGCCTCCTTTAGTTCGGTCAGGCAACTGCAGGTTGCCAAAAGTGGGAGGCCACAGTTCCGCTGAACAGCACATCACGCCTGGAGTGTGTAAAGAAAGCAGTCGGCTCGGCAGGAGTGTATATCCCGTGGGGGGGTGACATGTCGACAGGCGAAGCTTCACAATATGGACACGAAAACATGGTGATGATCGTCATCGAAACGAATCCATTTCATTTCATTCTGTACTGATCTGTGACTAAAACTAAATTGCACAGAGAAGAGAAATAATATTATCGTGTATTAGTATGACCAGCCTGTCACTTACTCTGTTTCATGGCATCTGCAGATGTTTTACTTACTTACACAGATCGAGATGGCCAGTACAGCAGTAATCTTGACACTGGAATTACTTTTTTTAGCTCTGTGCACATGTTTAATCAAAGAGAGGCTTTGGAGATCCAAAAATGCAGTTTCTTTACTTGTACTTTACTTTGTGTTGCATTTGCGTATAAATTTCCTTTACCACTAGAGTAAATTAATAAGTTAGTTTTAGTTTATAAGTTGTTGGCAAGTTATGTAGACTGCAGCATTATTTGCAGAACTCTGTTTAATTTACATTGCTGAAAAGTAACAAAATGTGAATTAGAGGCAGACCACAAAAGCCTTGAAATCCAGTCAGTCTTTGCCTTAAGGGCAAACAGCAACAAACGTAATGAACTTTTATATGGATCTTGCATTTCTAAAACTAGATTAATAATACAAAAATGTAGATGGAATTTTATGTCAGGATTGCTGGAGACTTCATGAAGACCTTAGCTGTTCATATTATAACTATTGATCCAGAATTATCTCCCGGCAAAGTTTTACAGAATGTGTGACAGAGCTGTTTGAGGGGAAAATGATTTAACAGCAAGATTACTCAGTTTTGTGTGATAAACTCCAAAAGTTGCTATTTTTTGGCTTCTACAGTCATCCCACAATTCCCATTGTGCAGGTTGGGTTAGAATCGGCTTTCTTAAGTTTGCGCTGCCATTCACACAGTAGCTGAACCGAGTAGCATTTGCTGGAATGGCTGTAGTGTAACAGAGATGGTACACAAAGTCCTGTATATGGGTTTATACAATTGTGTACTATAAGGTTATTAACACAGCATACTGTATAAATGGAGGCTGAAAACTGTACATGTGCAATATAATACAGAATATATTAGTTAGACCTTTAATAATAGCAAATAAATACAGAAAAAAAACCTATTATATGGACAAAAATATATATTTAGAAGAAAAAATTGAAAAATATTTTTTAAAAACAAATTTTTAAAATATGATAAATTATTATGATGCTATTTTAGCAAAAATACTAAAATAAAAGAGCACTATGGTGAGACAGCACTATAGCATGTTGTGCTAATTGAGGTGTTACTGCGATTTACTGTATGCTCAATATCAACCTGAGAGGGACATGAAGACCTGCAGAAAGAGAAACTGGTATCTGGCTTCTTCTCACCGCTGAATTTTGGGAGTTCTCTAAAGTGCTCTGTGCAGATAGGTGGTATCCTTACATGGGACTTTCATTGCATTTTCTAAATATTGTTTCTAAACTACTGTGAACAACCACCAAACATACGTGTGAGCTATCACAGTACAAACAGAATCCCGACTCGATGCCGCCGCTGCTGGTGTTAGGGTTAGAAACTCTCATTATTCTGTAACTGAAATTTTTTCGTAGGACGATGAGGTCGCGAGTTCACCGTTGCACCGCTTTCTCAGGTGGGCTTTGAATCAGCAACCACCCAGTTCTTCAGAAAAGCCCAGGATCAATGTTTTCCAAACATAAAAGTCAATAGATTTTTCAAATATAAATGTTCTTTTTGAATAATATTTTTATTCATTGCTGGGCATTAAATTTATATGAGTTTTTTTTTTATTGTTTCTGTTTGTGCTGCATTTCTATGAATAAAACTTAAGTATAGCATCCATGTTATGTAACCTTTTACTGGTATCGTGTACGGTGAACTGCTGTAATTATAGGCATCAATAATGTTGACGCTAAAATTGATGTTATATAGTAGCAAATATTTATTGTGTAGCAAATGCAATAATTCTGTGTACAGAACACAGGCACTGAGCACTACTGAAATATAAATATATAAAATCTTTATTGATCCAATGGGAACAGCTGGGACTAGAAATGAAATCTTTTGTGTGCTTAGTGGTGCTATAAACAACAATATAGAGTACAGTACAACCTCGATTTTGCAGACCTCAATTTAACAGATTTTGGCTTTTCAGACTGTCGCGAAAATAAAAAAAAAATAATGAGAAAACTTTTTAAGCACGATATAAGGGAAAAAATTTACATATGTTTAGCTTATTTCAGAAAATAACTTCTATAATATATAAAATAATGTTTCGGTTACAGTACTGACTATTTCGTTTTATTACCCACATTACCTATTCATTACACATTACATTGGCCACATGCAGACACCTCCTCTCCCATATAGTCCAGGAAATTGTGGATGCGCTGTATTAGTAAGGTGGAAAAGATAGTTTTACTGAACATTTGCAACTTTTTGTCTAGTTTTAGTCCAATTTTTCCAATTTCCACTAACTGAATGCATTTTCCCATGTCTACATTCAATTTTTACATTTACTAGCCCGTAGTTGTTAGCTTCACTTCAGCAGTGGTCATATTTTGCTGACTTTAAAAATCTTTTCTGTCCTTCTGTACGAATATGGTGTTTGGTGTACATTGTAAATGGTGGTGATGGTGAAGTTCATGGTAGCTGTAAACATGACACAGCTGGAAACAGATTAATTACGCTCATGGTTCTGGATTTAAATGTTCAAAATGCATGGACCGTTTGAACATTTTTGGGGTTTTGCTCATCATATTGTTTTTGGCCAGCGATACACATGTGCCTCTATGGGAACTGCTTTACCTCTGTACAGTAATGTACTCTCAGAGGCGTGTACTGTATAGGTGGGGATATCTTTTTACATTTTTAACAGCATTTAAGAGAATTTTAACCATGCACGTGTGTACTGGCAGATATTTGACCACATTGTTTTATTATGATAGTTTTCATTTTCTGAATAATAAGTGTTAGAGCTGCTGTGCCTTTTGTTGGCAGAGAAACCTTTGTAATTTCCCTTCTGATTTATTTTTTTTAACACAGCTTCTTTTTGGTACAAAAGCATTTCTCTTGCGTTGCCAGGAGTAATCCTTTGTGTGGGCTTAATGTTGTCCGTTATGATAAAGAGCTTAAGTTCAAACCTATTTTGTTCTTTTAGTGTCTTAACTTTTGCCCTCAGTTTTCTTTTCCGTTGTGTTTTTTAAATTTATTTATTTATTTTTTTTAATGAATACCTGTCAACATAAATTCATCAAATGATGCTTTTAAATTCATACTTTATTGTGGTTGCATGCAAGTCCTTTGATTCATCCTTGCAAAAAAACTGGTAATCTACAATAACTGGTAATTTGCAGTGTAGAATTCGCCTATGATTTCATTCCGGTTTCTGCTATTGTTTTCTGAGATCTGTTGCTTCTGCTTGACGTTTCTTCCCTTGATGGTGACTAAACTGGCAAACTGTTTCCTCATACGTTTCCATATTGTTGTGACTGCATGAAAGCCTTGAAAATCTTTCAATACCAGTTTAATTGGTACAGTATATTTTATAATACAATAGCAGTGGATTAGACCGTTCTTTAAAAAATGTGAACAATTTGCATTGTTAATACAACGGTAATGTTCCTGGCTGTAACTTTGTTTAACTTTTATATTCTTCCTTTCTGTTAAAGAAACACAACACTGTACATTCTTTATGGAATAAAACATTCAAACACAAATATCTGAAAACTCCACCTGTGGATTTTCGTTATTTATTGATATTAACAGTGCTTGAAGTGGCTCGTCCTCAGTGGGCCTCGGTAGCTACCGACACGTCTACGTTTTACGCTTTGGAAAACATGACTTATACCTGTGTGCTGCCATTTCCCACAATCCTCTGGTGTTCTTTTCTTCCCCCTGTTGACCAGATTCTCTCCCAGCAAAAGACTGCAACTGTAGTTCGGGGTCAGCATTCATAACAACCTCATAGCTGCATTTCATTACCCAGAGCGCACTAAGTTATGCCACAAGTTGGCTCACGCTGCTTTCCTACAATTTGCTAGAAGTAAAAGTTTGCCAATACCAACCAATACCCTCAACAGCATGCCAATAAGGGGAGAACCGGCACTGATTTTTCCACTTCAAGCACTGAACATTAAGTCCTTATAGCCAGAGCTGTCTTATTATAATTTATAAATCGCCTTTACACATTTGCCTGCTGTGCCGCTGAATGTGCTAAAGTCCACATTTTTGCCAGTCTGAATTTGCACATTAAACACCTTAAAGACTGTTTTTCTGTCCCATACCCTGCAATTATATTTAATTTATTTTGGCATGTATACGAGGTGTAAAAAACATCTTGTACATAACCTCTTAGACAGGTAATATCTTAGTCTTTATCATGAATGAATCATCATTTGAGCACGTCTCGCCCTGCTTTCTGATCTTCAGAAATGGATTTCCTGTGAATGTGATGGTTTATATTAAGCAGTGAAAATAAACCTCTCAAAGCGTTCTGTTTAAGGTGGATGTGGATATTTGCTCCCGATCTCCAAAACCCCTGTGAGAACACCGGAGAGCAGGAAAGTCCGTGGAACAGCGGACGCCTCGAAACCACGAGGGATCCTCTGCGAATGGGAAACGGTGTCACATTTCTCAAGATGCAAAACATGACACGACTCGGCTTCCCAAGCGTTACAACCGCCTTTCTGGCTGCTGTCATCAACGCCTTTTGTCCTGTGAACTCATTTCAGTTCCTTCAAAGGAAACATCACATAACAGAAACTGCAACTGTACCGCATTTTGATTCTTAGATGTTTGAACAAGCTTTGTGCATTTGCAAAGCCCTTGAGTTAAGTAAATTGCTTGGTTTTTATCATTTAAAAATGGAAAAATTGCCTGGTTGCAAGTGACTATGAAAAGAGAAAGGTTTATGAAAAACTGCTGGTATTAGAAAGACTGTGTTGAAAGTCTCGACTGAATACAAATGAATCCTGGTTGGTTTTAGTATATCTTGGCTTTATAAATATAGTAAAATTGTGTAGGGAATTGTTTACTATTTATTTAAATGTGGGCTATGGTCCCGGAGCGCTTGCTGCTATTCCCGTGAAGGCCCGAGCTGGCTGTGTGTTGTGTGTGGTGCTGTAGGCCGCAGCATATTGGACCAAACCTCAGGAGTTTGGTTCTAACCGCCACCTGTTTCTGTCTCTGCCTCTTTCAGGCTGATGGCCGTTGAGGACGAGCTGAGAGGGGGTCCGGGTCCCGACCTCAAGTCCAGACTGTTCGCAGATCAGGTCTGTTTTCTGTCTGCGTGACGCACTGGGCTTGTGTCTCCTCCTGCGTTTTACTGTGCGCCCCTTTGGCTGTCTTTGCTGCCTTTGGATCTCCGCCCGTCGCCCCGGTTGCCTGCGGAGTCCCCGTCCTCGTCCTCGGTGGCATCACGCTGCTCTACATTCGTCTGTCACCTCCGTTTGTCTCGCCGTCTTTGTCTTTTTGTCGTCCGTCGGCGTTCAGTGTTTCTCTCATCACTCCTCGTTCTGTCAGTTTGTCAGTCATGCAAACCATTTGTTCATCCGGGCAATAATTTAAATTATTTATTTTTTTGTCGCCACGTACCTCCCGTTGAAGGGGACGATTATATCCGAGCTCAAAGCGTTTCAAATTTAACTTTAAATGAACTGTTTCAAGTCCCTTTTGCCTGTACGTCTTGTGAAAGCTCATTCAACTTTTTTTTCCCCCCAGCTCAAATAAATACATTTTGAATTGCCTCGTGGCTGAATTTTTCTGTCGGCCATTTTGTTTGCCATGTTTTCAGCCCCTTCTTGTGTCTTTGAAATGAGAAAAAACCCACGTTCAGGCATTACTCACCTCCCAGAAACACGCACTTTCCCTGTAGATGTTGCCGGAACTATGGAAATGTTTTTACCCCTCAGACTATGTGCGCGCAGCCCTGCCAGTCTGAATGAAAACCTGCTGAGCTATCCGTGTTCGAACAGCACATCAGAGCGGTTTTTAATCGGTTTAACAGGATTGTCATGTATCCCCATCTCACATAGGAGAGAAAGGCATTACCCACAATGCATTTCTTGGATGAGCTGCTGCCTTTCAGCACGTTCGGTACCGTTAAGCAAAGAGAGATCAAGTAAGAAATCAATGTTAAATCCAAAGGCAAACACCCCGTAGGGTTAGAGTTGGACGTTTCTACACCAAGACTTAAACAGGCTTAAGAGGCATACAGCTACAGTGATACCTCAGTTAATGCTTTGCCACAGCACTCTTTTATTTCAGCCCTAATAAAAACATTTTTAGACATTTTAATTTGTTTTGCATGAAAGACTGTCTTCTGTGTTTAGTCACTACTACCGAAAGCTATAACTAATCTATTTTGTATTGACACAGTTTTCAGGCTCCATTTATGCAATATTCTGTATTAATAACCTCTTATGGTGCTGTTTCCTTAAACTCAGTTTCTCAGCCCTAATCCAGGATTTACTGTAAATAAAGCCAAACTTTTTCCAGACGGAACAGGGAAGGTTTTTTTTTTTTTTTTTTTAGGCCTAATGCATTTGAATAGTGTATTAGGTGCACGAGCACAAATAATGTTTTAAAATATGGTTATGCATAAAATGTCAGGAATGTATAAAATGCCACATCCCCTAGCAACAGCACAACAAACTGCACATAAATTTCAGTGCATATTTGTACCACGGCTGTCCCAGTCAACATGTCTGGTGTCGCTTATGTTTATTATGTTATATCGTGGTGATGTTTGTTTACCAGAACATTTGCCCTGCTCTCACTGTGCACCTTAGGAATATTTATAGTTAAGGCATTTATACAAATCTGTATAACCTGAAATGACCACATAGATGCTGGTTATTCCCAGTTCCACTCTACTTTTATCCCTAATAGTTGTGGGTTATATCTTTATTTCCTATATTCATACTATCACGTCTTTATTATTATTATTATTATTATTATTATTATTATTATTATCATCAATCATCTACTGGTTAAATTCTTGATAATTCTTTAATATCTGCACTTTTTGCAGAAGTGTTTTATTAAAGTTAATTTGTCCCACTGGGGAGCGTGAACTGTGTTCTCTAGTCTTTGCAGTGTGGATAAACATTGTTTTTTCTGTCAATGTTCATCAGTCAAACCAGGGCCTGCTGGCAAGTGATGTTCAGAGCAGTGATTTTTTTAAAGTGCCAAGTTACCTTTGATAACGGATAAATAGCATTTTTTGTTATTTTTGCACTTAAAATAATTTATTCAAATTTTAATGACATTTAACTGAGAACAAACACTGTATTCTTCCCTAAGACAAATGTGTGGGCAAAATTTCATGGTCTTGCCTCTGAAAACACCACTGTAACCCCTCAGCACTCATACGGCATCTTTGTACAGTACTTTTATTAGCATTAGGGAATCAATGTGTACAAGGCAGTGATGTGATGAAAAAATACACGACTGACAATGCACGTTATTAACTATTAAGATGCTTTTAACCGGCTTTTTGTGCACTCATTTCTTGCAGAATTCCTGTTTTTATAGAGGGTGTAAGTGAATGTTGTGCATAACTTGGATACATTTTTTCCATTAGTGAGAATGGGGACATTAAGGTATAAAATACTTATTCACCTGAACTCGTGTGAATTTTATCAAATTATTTTTCTAGTGATATCAGACTGCAATTATATAAAAATGCTCATTTTTAGGTCCTTTAAATAATGGATTCCCGTACAATGAAAAGTAGCTACAACAGACTTTTTACTCCAGCTATGGTGCATATTACAGGATCATTTTGCTTCCGCAACAGATATTTCATTCTGTGATGCTTTGATTCAGAGAAACACAGTTGGGCGTATCCAACCTTACAGGTTTTTGTCCCTCAGTGGTGTCACGTGGGCTACTTTCTGGCTAAATTTGGCATTTTTAACTCTACATTACTGTAAAAGCAAAATCTGGTCATCTAGTGAAGGTCATCTGCCTGAAACGTTATTTAGTTACGTTATAGTTGCACACCACCTCCTACAGCATGGTGTTCATGTGCTCTGTGGAGTGAAAGACATAGGCAGCGATCTTGTGAAATCCATCAATGTGCGCAGGTCGAAAAATCCAGATGTTAGCTGAAGAAGGTTTCGGCAAGAGCTGAAAGCTGCTCCAACAGAGGCTGGAAAAGGCTGAAAAGGAGGAGAAACATGAGCTGACATGAAAAATATGACTTTGAAAGATCAAGATAAAGAAATCATATTTTTAGTCTGGGAACCAATTTTCTATGACGTAATAGTAATTTGATCACAACACAGATTCGGGTAATTGGTCGATTTTATGGAACAAATTAATGAGGTCATTTCATGGAATAATATCACTGCATTATGTGAGATTAATGTGTATTTTTGCTATCTTTTTTGTCAAACATGATCAAACGAAACCTGAGAATGATATCAGCGTCAAGGTTAGCAGCATTAAGAATGCCTGTGCGCTAAATGATATTTTCACACCAATTTATCAACCTGGGCCTTTGATGTAGGACTGATCCGGTGAAACCAACCGCTGTGGTGAAATACCCCATTAACCACAGTCCTATGGTTATTCTGCACTGCTTGTGCTGCTGTATGCAAGTTGCACAGTCATTCTGGTTAAATCCTGCTGTTCTGCAATATGCAAATTCATATAACTTTTTTATTTATATTTTTGTGAGCATTTTAAGAAAAATGCAGTTGAGATGGTGAAGGCCAAAAGCATCCAGGAGACCATTTGGCCTTTAAAATAATTCTCCAGCTGTAGGGTAAGCATGTTGCTGTCTATGGTACAAATGTGTATGTTTTATATGCACTGCCTGGCCAAAAAAAAAAGTAACACACTCTAATATTTGGTTGGACCGCCTTTAGCTTCGATTCCAGCACGCATTCGCCGTGGCATCATTTCGATAAGCTTATGCAATGTCACAACATTTATTTCCTTAATTTTTCGCCAAGATCTTGTATCGATGATGGGAGAGTCGGACCGCCGCGTAAAGTCTTCTCCAGCACATCCCAAAGATTCTCAGTCGGGTTAAGGTCTGGACTCTGTGGTGGCCGATCCATGTGTGAAAATGATGTCTCTCTCATGCTCCCTGAAGCACTCTTTCACAATTTGAGCCCCATGAATCCTGGCATTGTCATCTTGGAATATGAAGAAAAAATCTATTGATGGAAAAACCTGCTCATTCAGTATATTCAGGTAGTCAGCTCACTTCATTTTTTGGGCACATAACATTGCTGAAGCTAGACCTGACCAACCAAAGCAACCCCTCTTCGTAACACTAAGTTAAATCCAGGTGGTGACTTTTTTTTGGCCAGGCAGTGTGGTTCGCTACACTTATGGTCTACAGTTAGTTACTTAGTTATAGTCAGACGCTGCCATCGTGAATACATTTGTGAACACTTTTATACTCAAAAAACAGGAAAACTGGCTGTATTACTGCTGTAAAGGTGCAGAATTTGTTTACTAAACCGCAGCTCATACAGCATGTTGTCTGTGTCCACATGGTTACCATGACATTATGCCCCCCCCCCGTGTGAGATTTCTGTGTCAGATCATCCTTTGTGGGAGTCTGTTTTTCCTCTACGTGTTCTGTGTACCTTGTTTTCCCGTCCGTGTACATGTACTTGTGACTCATTCTCCTTCTGCTTTTAAGTTGCTCTGTCCATTTTCATATTTTCAAATGTGACTTTTTTTTCCTGAGGGGGCTGGAGGGGGCTTCTGATTATTTTTGGTTTGCGTGTTTTCTGGGCTGCTTTACATATAGGAGCAAAACTTCTGCAGTTTGTCTGCATGTTTTCAGCATGTTTGTCTGCTGCCCGTGTTGCTGTGTGAGGCACTAACACACTTGAGCGAGCGCCATCGTCTCTGTCCTAACCATCTAACCTCATTTCAAGACTAACTGCACAGCAGCTCGGTGTGTAAAGACTGTTTATGCGCTGTTATGTGGTTGAGATATTTGCACCCTGGTTGTGTGGTGACCGTCATCAGCAAGCGAATGGCCATCCGGCTGTACTCTCGACACGCCATCTCCACCGGCCTCTTTGGGCATGTTGGTAGCGCTCTTAGCTTTAGCTTCACGGCATGATGAGAGTGTTTTGGTGTCACCTCTGTGGTTGGCATTGCTGTTCATGCTGAGCGTGTGTGTGTGTGTGTGTGTGTGTGTGTGTGTGTGTGTGTGAGTGAGTGTGTTTGTGTGTGTTTGCTTGGTGTGCGCACCTCTGACTGTGTGTGTGTGTGTGCGCGTGCGTGCATGTAAGTGTGTGCGTGCGTGCGTGCGTGCGTGTGTGGTGCGTCACGTCTTCTTGGCTTTCAGCGACACCACAGCTTCCTTACACCCCCAACCCCTCCTTCTGCAAAGCGTACACATGTTCCCATACCCTCTCCCTCCCCTGCCCCCCCTCCATCTCTCCATCTCTCCCTCCTCTCTCTGTGTTGATGGGATACGGTGATTTCTCTTAGGGGAGGCAGCAGTCCATCGTAGTGCAGCCCCGTCTCGCGCCCGTCCCACCCCGAGTACACAGGTAATACAAATACAAAGCAGTATTCGACTTACTGTAACTCACACGCTCCGTTCACACGTTCACCCATCCTGCAGCATCCACAAACACAGACACACACACACACACACATGCACTGACAGTCACACACCCAGACTGAACCAGGGACGTGATGACAGACAGACTGGTGCGCCGACGTCACTGTGACACATTTCAGATCTTCCTGGTTTTGTTCATTTTTATGGAATGCAGTTTGCCTCTTTTCATGCATCAAACGCCACATTTTCTTCATCCTGGCTCTTTCACTGACATTACAATGACAGTATATGTTTCACCATGAGTCTGACCAAAACACACACACACACACACACACACACACACACACACACACACACATACATACACAGAGCACCTCTTTAACACACTTTAATGTTGCAAATGACAGACTGTGATAAATTGGTTTCAGCACATTGCTTGTCTAAAACTGTAAAACAACCATACTTTTAAATGCAGGAATAGCTGTTTCACTTGTATGGTCGGTCCAGATGCACTTTTAAACTTTTGAACACCAGTAAAAGATTACAAGTGACACCAGCGGGTCGTGGAGTTTATAAAACCCAGTGTTCATAACCTTATTTCATATTTTTAATGTATCTTTTTTTAAAAAAAAAAGGCAGATGGGTTCTTCTGTGGCATTAGATTAAATTATTTCAAATTTAGATTTTTATTCATAACAGTCAAAGAAGAAATATCGCTGATGCTGAAACTGGAATATTTGTAGTGAATTCCCCCAGATAATTAACAAAGTGGGCAAACAGTACATTGGCTTATCTATGATATATACTGCAACATTTGAGTTCAGGTACATTAAGATGCTCACAGACACACACACTCACACACACATACACACACACACACTGACAGTGGAACTGTACAGATGGTCATGGAGCATAAAGAGATACGGAGACTTCCTGTAATGCTTTGCAATGGGTGACATCAGTGAAACTGTACAGTTTGCCAGTCAGTGATTCATATTTTCTTGACAGCTGCATCTGTATATCTCCTCCTTCCAAAAATGTTGCTTAATCGATTACTGTAACAAAACTTTATTGTCTCCACTCCAAGCATCCTCCTTCTGTCTTCCGTTTCTCCATATGTTTCCTTCTTTTCTGTTTGGTAAACTGGAGAGGTAAGACAAACTGCATTACCTGCCAGGCCACCACAGTTATTTTACCCTTTAATTGTACACAAATCTTAAGTAACAGAAGTGAGCATGCACATTACACGCTTCTTTTTTCGCAAACACGGACAGCATGCACACATACAGACTGACAGACACGCTGTCAGAGGAAGGAATGTGCTTCACACGCGTGTGACGGTATTGTTAAAGGACAGTACCTTAACCACGACCTTAAAGACAGACTGACAGGTGCACAGACCTACATGCATATGTACATGAATAAACATGCAAACACAAAGTTTTTGACTTATAACATACATTTTGTGCACATAAAAGCAACCTCAGCTTTGGATGGTGAAGCTACTGATTTTATTAGTCATATTTGGCAATTTTTACTCATTATTTTCACTGTTTTGGAGATGTGTGCTTCTCTGGCCCACTTCAAAGCATAATCTTTACATTTTTTATATATAAGCTTCTCTTTGGTTAGCATACAGTAACACAAACATAGACATAGTCACACACACGCACATATACACATACATACGCAGATTTTGTGGATTCTTTGTTTGTCACCTAATACTATGCAGTATACAATAATAAAGACTCCCATCTACCAAGGAACAATGTTCACCTTCTCCTCCCCCTCCTTCCCCATGAGAGCATTATGGGAAATCTCCGTATCTAACCCAGTACCTGGTACGGGTACGTTCACTGTGTGCGTGCGTATGTGTGTGTGTGCGCGTGTATGTGTGCGTGTGTGAGCATGCCCATGTGTGCACGAGTGTGGGCTTGTGTGTGTGTGTGTGTGTGTGTGTGTGTGCGTGTGCGCGTGTGCGTGAGTGTGTGTGTGTGTGTGGCATTCGTGTCGTAGTTTGTGTGTGGTGCTCGTCCTTGCTTTTATGACGTGAGTTTTATGTAGCATAACATTTTACGTGGGGGGTGGAAGGTGGAGGCAGTGCTCTTTTATGGTGACAGTTGTCTTATGTTAGTTGTTTGGTATGAGCCCGTGTGCCGCTTTTTACAACCGTCATCTAGTGTAGCACTTTTACTAAGCATGGCATCAAGAGCATAGCCAGCCTGAAATTTCAAAGTGTTTTTTTAATTAATGGCATTAATGTCTTTTAAACTAAATGTTTTACCATTGATGCAGTTCTTAAGAAATGTATAGTTTTTTTATTTAAGTGCTGGGGAGCTGGCTGTCAGTTTGTTTGTCTGTGCGCCCGTCTTTTTTGTTTGTTGGTTTGTGACTAACCACGCTGACAATGTGCTTGAGCCCTTAACTGAATGTCTTCCGTATGCTTCTGTGTTTAACACACTGATGTGTGTATCGTGCAAGATTGTTAAAGCACACTTACGACACAGTTTAAAAGCTAAACACAGGCACAGTCACATCGGTTGAAGGCACTACTATTAATAGTAAACCTTTTTCACAAAAGCACGAAGGGGCATTTGTTGAAACTGCTAGCCGTATGTCGGAAAATTGCAGGAGCGATGATCAGCTGGCCAGTTAATACAACACAAACAAAGCGTGTATTTAATTGTAATCTGATGGGCACTTTTTAAGTAGTTGTAGGGGTAGTGTTTCACTCCAGTACTGTCTATTAAACCCATTGTCCTATCTGCAATTTACATAGGGGATAGAAAGATAAACGTGTTGCAGTCAGCTTTTTCCCAAGTCCTAGATGCTGATAAAGATGTGTTTTGGGGATTTTTAGAGGCAAACGATGTTACTGACATTAGTCCAGCACTAACTTAGGTGCCTCCAGGCCTCCTTCCACTTCCTGCCAGCGGTATTCTAGTAGAGAGCATTTCCAGGTAACGGTTAAAACTTCACAATGTTCTGAGTGAGAAGAGAAATGGTTTCCTAGTCCAAGTTAATCCTAATTAAGAAATATGGGTCTGCACTGCTTCCAAAACATGACATCAACTGCAGTAATTGTTGATGATGCTGACCTATTAGACTATTTCTCTGCTGAATGTAGATTACAAAACCGCCTTCCTGTTTTTTGCACCTTCATGATAGATGATAATAGATGGGCCTACACTACTTGCTTGTGGTACTTTGAAAATGGCTTTATGTGCAAATTATGTCCAGATACTTTTTATATCTCTCATAAGATCTTAATTCAATGCCTCCTCAGTTCTGTTTATAAGAGTTTCTTTTATAATTACAGTTGTTAATTTTTAATAGTTGTATTAAAAATGCATGTCATGCCAGGGTCATTCAATGCTGTGTTTCAATCTACCACAATACTGTAGGTGCCCTGTAGCTGAATTAACCAAATTCTTTTCTTTCCCACTGCTTCGATACAGACGTCACTGAACTGGACTGGACATGACGGCTCGTACAATGAGCTTGATTAGTAGTATAACAGAAATCACACTGGTATTGGCAATGACGTTACTCTGCGCCAATGTAGGTAAGAATAGCTGAAAAGACCAAATAAAAACTTTGGCTCATCCACTGATCATAAATTAAAACCCAGCTCTTCATAGGCCAGTGTGTTGGGAGGTGGCAGTAGCCTATGAGTGTGGGTTTAAATCTCTGATTGGTGAGTTGGACACTGTTTTAATTTGATTTAAAAGCAATGGTCGTATACGTCCATTTCTCATTTACCATGTAAAACTATACTACAATGTATCTCTATTTCAGTGTCAATCTTTGTATGGTTATATTATATTATATTATATTATATTATATTATATTATATTATATTATATTATATGTGTGTCATTTTAAAGATATCTAGTTGCATCAAAAACATGTTGTGCATATAATTCATATTTAATGCATCTGTCTTTTATGGATACTGATTTTTGTCAGGTTTCAGTCAGTTTATAGCCCTCAGTCATCAATATGTACAATTTCTTACTACAGTAGTTTTTTGCTATGAACTGTAAGCAGGTACAAGACAAAGCATGCGCCTTGCTGTATTCCAAAAGCATTTCTCTGATTAAAGCCTCAAAATATTTAATAAAAGCCAATGTCACGTTCATATGGTGCTTCCTCTAGGTGCATTGTACACTGACAGTGTAATGCAACACCCTGACAAAGACTTGACACTCTACACGCTGGACTGTTTGGACTAATGTGCATCCATTGCTCCTCAAACCGCATCCATCACCACTCACACGCTACTCCTGAGCCGCACCGCACTGCACCGCACCGCACCGCACGCTTGAGAAGAGAAGAGCGCTGAACACTGTCCTGTTTGTCAACCCGAGGTTTTTAATCCCTCCCATTCCTTTCTTTTTCTCTGTTTCCCGCTTCCCCCCTTTGCTTTCACTTCATCGCTGTCACTGTCTCTCTTTCCACGTGTCGGCAACTCATTCTCTCTTCTCTTTTGCTGCGTTGCTCCTACGCTCCATCACGTCTTCTTCCACGTCTCCCCTTTCTCTGCTCCTCCTCCTTTCCCTGTTTCATGGCACCTTGTCCACCTCCTCTTTCCTTTCTCATTCACATCTGTCTTCCCCCAAAAATCTCACCCCTTCCTGACTCCTATGACTTCCTTTCTCCCTCCTTCCCATGCCCAACATCCTTACTTGGAATTGCCCCTCTCCCCACCTTCCCCTCTCTCCTCCCCTGTGTCCCCCCATCCCCCTCGCCCCCTCTCTCTCTTTGCTAGGAAGAGCAGTATTCCTCCCTGGGTTCTGCAGACCCCAGTGTGAATGCCGGAGGAGGAGGAACGGCCATCGCTCACGGCTCTGGAGTCTCTTCCTCGGGCGTCTCCTCCACAAGCTCCCCTTGGAACGGAGTCCTCCCCCCGCCCTTACCCCCTCCTCCCCTCCCCCCTCCCCGCGTGCACCTCAACCAGAACGGAGAGCTCCGCGGAAACCAAATGTCCTTCCCCGCGACTGCGCCGCCAGCAGCCGGGAGCGCAGCTACAGCCCCGCCTGCCCCGAGTCGAGCGGGAGGAGGAGCGGATCAATGACGGCCAGGAGACAATTAGGGACAGAAGATGTATTGAAACGCAACCCTCTCAGCATCCCGATATATTTTCTTCCTCTTTTTTTTCTTCTCGGAGGCAGAAAATATCACGTTCGCTCCCCTCCTGTGGCACCAGGGAAAGAGGGAGAGAGAGAGAAGTGATGGAGATGTCGGAGGAGACACACTGAGCTCACTGCACACACGCAGAGAAAAGGGCTTTCAGACCAACTTGATCTCCCCGGTCTGTGTTCTCCTAGCGGCCAAAGGCCAGGCAAACTGACCTTTTTTTTGTTCACAGCATCTTGGAAATTAATCCTTTTACGAGCCGATTTTGGTGAGGATAAAATGCGGACACCAGCTGAGGAAAGTGCGCTAACACAGTTTTCTGTCTTTCGTGAATGTTTTGTGCCGTCAGGCAGGAGCTGCATTGTGAAATTCACAACCTCAAGATTTTTTCAGGCATAGTAACAACAACCAAACATTATATTTCGCATCCATTAGCAATTTGTTAAAGCAGCGTAAAGGTAAATGAACCGAGGATTGCTTAACGTAAAAAGGGAAGGTACCTCCTGTCCTGTCCTTCCGGTCTTAGCTCATAGTTCCCTCTGGCTTAGGATCCAGGTCCCAGATCACTGGTGTTGCAGCGCAGTTTGTACTTTTATGCTTCATTTTTATATTAATGGACCTTGTACGAATTATTACCTATCCAGTACTGCCACAGGTGTAACGCAGAAGAAGCGCCGACTCCACTTGTTGTTAAGGGCCGTTTGCATGGCGGCGTGATGCAGGCAGGACCACGGTGGTGCCGTCCGGCTTCCTCAGTGCCTTTCCAGATCAGGGTTTTAATAACCGACAAGCAGCAGTGATGATGTAAAGCTATAACAATCATAGTTTCACAGCGGAGAATAAGGAGAAATCGAAATAGACAGACAGTTCAGATGTCAGCATGGAAATTAAATAGAATCGGAGGTGCGAATACCGTAAGAGAGGGCGTAGCTTTCTGGGGACGAACGTGGAATGCTTCACTGAACTGGACTTATGCAAAGTTTTCGCTTCTCAATCTCAGAACCAAGATGTGATAAACTGGTGCTTTTGCGAAATTACAACGCATTTCCCAAGTCAGTTTCATACCTGAGCATCTAAAACGCGTTTCCCCGTTCAGCTGGATGTCGCATTCGTTTTGTCAGAAGGCTGTGATTTACACCAGTTTAGTGCAACATCACGGTCGGTCCATCTTCGTGTTGTGTGTGCGTTCCCCATGCTACATGTTAAATAGAAGGCAAAATACAGACGTTTATGTGGGGTTTGCAAACGTAAGTTGAAGATACACACAGCGATTCAAGAACCGAACACATAAATGTGTCATTCAGCAACAAAGTTACAGAGGCGAACATCTGTACAACTTTCAGAAGTATTTAAGGGTAACTACAAATTGGTTTGAACTTCATATTCGTATGATACATAGTTACCGAGTCATACATTTATGAAAGTTTTTGACTCTTTTTGGATCACAATGAATTAGTTATAATAAATCTCAGTAATGCAATGAAATGCCACTTTGGCATTAGGTATACAGTAGGTGTTGCAGGGGAGCAGGGTCCCTTAAATGACATATTGTTTTATATATTTTTACATATCCCAGTTCATACCACATCCCAATTAGTTTTTTTTCCAGTCAAGTCGACACAGTGAACAATGTAGCTGGACACCCAGCAGTGATGAAGTGCACGACTGCCCTCCTACTGTGCTTCGGATCTTATATACGAATCTCACCGTAGTGGTCGGGCAAATGAGAAAATTTGGTGACTTACAATAATATTCAAGGTTAGATGGGGTATACAACATTCTGGCTCTTTATAAAATGTAGAACAGGTTAGCAAGAAGCTCGGGCTGCCTGTCGTGAGACAATTGTGGCATCTTCTTGCGCGCTAGAAAAACACCTCAAAGCTAAAGTGTCCTTTGTCCGTTGGACTCCCGGCAGAGAACAGTTTAAACCTAAACCCAAAGTTTCCTCCCTGCAACATCGGCTCAAATTAGTGGTGGGGATGAGGAAATTTAGCAGGGACTTTAATGTGTAAAGAATGAGGAAACTGCCTATAAATAATGTAACGTTCAGTCTTTTGTCATTGTTGTGTTTCGCCGTTTTTTTGTGCAATTCTTCCCCGTCTGTATTCAAAGATATGCTCACCCAAAAGGACGTGCGGATGCAAATTTAGAGGCCGCTGACACGGGTAATCTTTTAAACTGGTTTTCCGCTACAATAATCCTGTTCTTCCCATCATGCTCTGGCCTATAGGAGCTAAGCCACTTGAAGCAGCAGGAGTCCTAAACCAGACATCATTGCCTACATATATATTTCAAATATTTGTTTACAAATATTTGTTTAACTAGAAGACCTCCGATCATTGGTTTTCTGGCCCAAATGACTTAACAAAATGGGCAAAGTCCTGGTTTTGTTCTGCAGACCCTGAAATTTCAGATCACATGTAAAATTTCATACCAACTTATATGAACCCATTTTGCTTTTCAGATTTACAAACTGTAGTAAACCTGTTTCGATTTATCCTGTCAAATTGAATTTGGAAAAGCTTCGTGCCTTTTCCACAAATTAGGAACATATGCCGTTCTTCATGTCTATTCTGAACATTTTCGCGAAATGACATTCGTGCGTTTTCCACAGACCCAACCTTTCACAGTGGCGACAGACTAAAACCTGGATTTTTGCTCTAGATGTGTTCTAGAGAAATGGAACTTTAATGAAACAGCGCAATGAGAGGCCATTAATACAGAATATTGCATAAATGAAGCCTGAAAAGTGCACAACATAACACTAAATAGATCAGATATATTTTTAATAACAAATCAGCTCGGAAAACTATTTTATAGATGAATATAAAATTTGGAAAAATGTAAAAATATGGTCAATTATAAATTGCAGGAGAAGAATAAATTCGTGCTATAGGGAAATGGCGCTATAGGAGGTAGTGCTGAGGGAGGTACTACTGTATAAAGGACAACTTTGAAAAAGGTGCGTGATTACAACCATCGATAGTTAAAAAGTAGAGCTGGGGGAGAGCTATAAAAGGAAATTACAGAAGAAAGCATTTCTAATTTCTTTTCATGCATATTTAGATACTCCTTACAGAGGTTTGAATCATCTCCAGAGAGACACAAGGGTGTAAATGAAAACCTTTGGTCTTACTTCAGCGGTTCTTGTGGGAAATTTCCCAGGGATAAAGTTAGATCCTGAATTCTACAGTGTGTTTTTGCAGCTGTGCGGTCTGAGTCCGGTGCACGATACTTTTTGGAAGTTTGGGTGCTTCACCTTGAACCTAGAACTCATTTTCATGCCCAGTTTTGCTGAAATATCATGACAGCTCTGTCCTGCAGCTACAGTGTGAATGAGAGCCGCCAGAAAGTCATTGTTCTGCCCTATGATGTGGGTGGTCATGTCTTCCAGGACATAAACATTCGTGGGCTGGGTTTTCTAAATTGGCAAAAAAAAAAAATACAATTTTGCCCCAACTTGCACCTAGGGTGTGGTTACCTGAGGTTTTACAGTGAAGCCAGTTAACTTAAGGGTCGAGGTGTCCACTTTGTTGTCTTTCCGCCTTATACAGATGTAGAGCAGAGAATGAAATGTAGTTTCTCCGGGACTGGGGTGCACAGTACTGTGAACAGGCAGCATGATGACAGAGGGCAACACAGACAAGCTGAACTGATAAGTAGAATAATAGATAAAGAGAAACTGAAAAAGATACAAATACAAATAGAAAGGGTAAGATAAGAATAACAAGATCGGTGCAAACAGTCAGCGATGATGGCAAAGTGGGGGGGTAGTCGGTGGTGGTGGTAGTGACCAATCCCTATACTTTCCGAATTTCAGCAGCCTGACAGCCCTCGACAAAGCAGCAGCAGCAGCATTAAACCGTTTACAACAGTCACCGTATAGGAAGCCATAATGTCTGCAGTCAAAAGTTGTGGTCCAGGCTATAAAACAAAATCAGAATTAAAACAAAAAGTTTATTACTGAGTCAGCTGCAAAGGCTTCGTTTGAATGGCACTCTTCAATAAGCAATGAATATAAAGGCATGAACTTTGCATTAGTGTAACCGGTGCAAAGATCTGGGCCTACAGGGTTAGCGACTGGATGCGTGTTGTTGTAAATATACCTCAGCGAAAGAGAGCCGAGAGACTCAGGTAAATCAGCTGCCTCGCAGCTGCACGCAGACGGACACGACGAGTCCACGCCAAACGCATCCGAAAAATCGCCATTGAGTAGCTGTGCCAGCTGTCGGTAGCAAAACTCAGACACCGGTTCATCAGACTCCTCCCCCTCCTTCTCTCTGTCTCCCTTTTTCCCTTCCAGCCATTCACGCAGCGCCGTGGAGGCCACTCTGGAACCTAATTGGCTGAGGTGGAGTGGGCACACCTCCCATTGGCCTGGCCTTAACTCAGACGCCCATCCGTGGGATGTGATTGGCTGAAAGTGGGGGAATGCACAAAACCAGCGGTCCACTTACTGAAAGGCCCGGTAGAAGCGACGCCATCGGAGGACCTCGGTCGAACGTGCTGTCCCCCGTTGACTTTTTGCCATCTGTAATCGGTCGATCCCATTTTTGTTTCTCCGATCTCCAAATCGCCGGATTTCAAGTTACTGAACGGACGAATAGCCGCTCTCCACCAGCGGCCTGTTTACTGTAGCGTGTGAAGAACAGCATCTACGATTGGCTGCGTGCATCGTCTTGTTTCGCTCACAAATTTTACGGAAGGAACGTATAAGGAGAAATATTTAACCAAGAAAAAGAGAGATAAGGGGTAAGGCGCTCTTTGAAGGTACAGGTGTCCCCCGAATTACGAATGTAACGCGCTCCTGGAAATCGACTCGAATGGTGAAACCGTGCGATCCGGAGGCATGACGTGGAAGTATTGCTTTCGGAGTGCAGGGCATCGCGGGAGTGAATTCCAGAGAAGCGTCTGTCGGCCATTTCGGGCGCTTTACTTAAATGAGTAAATGGGAAAAATTTCAGACGCTGGGAGCGAAAAGTCAGCCGTGTATTTGGTTATAACAAGAATAATTTCACTCGTGCGCACAAAAACATGCAAGTCAAACATTCGTATCTCGAGGGAAGCCTCTACTTACCTTTTTATTCCGTTGGGAGTTTTTCATTCCTTAAAATACTCAGAATTCAGATCCTTCATGAATTCTGTTCTTCTTTCACTTCTGCCAGTTCAGTCCTGCGCTTTATATTTTTCATTGGCGTCACCCTCCCTGCTCCTTTGGAGACTCGGTGACCGGGCTGTCACGGTCTCCCTCTGTTCCCACATCTGTTTTATCCCCTTTTGCACTTCCCCACTTTATATATCTTTTCCATTTGTACATTCCCATCTTCACAGAGGCCTCTGCAGGCTTTGCTCTCTGACTCCCTCAGTATAGACAGCCTCAGTGAAGCGGAAAGTGCTGTGTGGTGTGTGTGACTTTGGTGGAGGCTGGACAAAATGTAATTTTTCTTTCGCTTATTTCTGTTGTTAACCATATTATTATAAGAACGCTACTTCTTCATCCGGACTCTTCCTAATTTATAATTATTTTGTGATATTTATTAGGACCTTGAATACAATCAAAGAAGTCTAAAATGATCTTTTTTTAATCGACGGACTTCTGATGTGACAATCTCATTGGACATTTTTTTTCTTTTTGGTGGAAGTTTGTTCTCCTGGGAATCGGAAAGGAACGAAACTGTCGCTCTACCTGCCCCACCCCGAGCCCCAGCCCCTGTCCTCGGCCCCGGCCCCGTGCCCCTGTCCCAACAGCGATGTGGACGTTGCCTTGACCTGTCCCCTCTGTCGCCTCTGTCCGGTCCTTTAGTAGCGCCAGGCAGAAAGAACAGGTGGGATGGATTTCTGGACAATTCCTGTGGAGCTCCTCATTCACCAACCAGGAGAGACACTTTGCGGGAGACTCTTGGCTTTTACTTCCTCTTTGTGCCCCAGTTCTTTATATCAGACTTTGGGACATCTGCTGAACAGAGCAGCTAGCAAGTCGGTTGGTTCGTCCATGGGGGGGAGGGGGCGAAACAGAAACCCAGGGCACGGTTTCTGTTTCTCCTCACGCTGCCACACTGTATGGACTCCACTGATGCACCGCTTGGGTGTTTCTCTTCTCGACACAAGAAAACGGAGAGATCAAGAATATGGAGAGAGATCAGAGGTTGATTTTGTTCAAGTGAATGAATGTCTGAGTGTGTGTGTGTGTGTGCGTGTGTGTGTCAGTGCATGTGTATATACTGTAAGTGTGTGTACAGTCTTTGTATATATACAGGATATGAGTGTACATACAGTATGTCCACATGTATATATGGTGTGCAGTCAGTGTGTGTGTATGTGCGCGCGTGTGTGTGTGCGAGTATGTGTGTTTTCCTCTCGCTCCCTCCATCTCTACACGGCAGGGACGCTGTGGAGATAGAGAGCTTGTGAGAGACACAAGGACCGATGTCCTGCAAGTATTTCCCGTACAGATGCTGATCACACATGCAAGGATGAACTGTCTTTCACTCATGTCCACCGTCCTGGTCACCTGCGCAGCACCTGTCTCAGTCTCTCTCTCTCTCTCTCTCTCTCGCTCTCGCTCTCGCACTCAGTTGTGCACTTATTAAGGCATTTTGAAGTGATTTTGGTGTGAATTAATGATGTTTGTATATATATAGAGTATAACAATATTTCCCGTTATCTTCATCTCCTTTCTATGATTAATTCCTGGTACTCTTATGGTTCTTCCTGGTTTATTTTCCTGGTTTCATTTAATGTTTATGAATCCTGTGTTTGCTGGGGTTGTACTTCAAATTTCTTTAACTTATTTATGAAGAAAATAGCCCTTCTGAGCTTGCTCTCCTCTCCTCTCCACTACCCTCACCACGCCGGTCCTCTTTCCTCAAGTGCAGGCTGCTCTGTACGCTGCTAACCACTTCCTCCGTGGCCCTGCCATTAATCCTGACTCTAAGGTTAATCTTACTACGGTATCTGTACGTAAAGTCCCCTGTGAATCCTGCTTCCATTTAGAGATTTCCTGACAACATCTCCCCCTCCATAAAGCAGTTTTCACAACCTTCTCCAGGCCCCCACAGAAGCCATAACTTCCTCACCCTTCTTGTTCGGTTTTTGAATGAACACACATTCGGGGACCTTGTACATAACAATGGAAAGAGTGAATATCGACGTGTGCATCGCTACTGTACATGGATTTGTTATGAATGTGGATATTCTGATTACTATGATAATAATAATAATAATTGTTACTTTGATTTTACTGAATAATTTATTTGATGCAGTAAATGAAACTTTCTTCATTTTTTGAATAAGCAGGAGTTTATATTTTTCGGGTGGGTAAATCCTGGAAATATTAAATACATAAATAAATGAATAAATACATAGATTAATAAAATGAGTAAATAAACAAATAATTAAATTCCTAACTTCACATGTGATTTTAATGTTTTTATTTTATTTGCAAAAGTAACCTTAGTGATGCTGGGACATTGTTCTTTAAACATCAGGGAACAAATATGTTAATATAATAATGTAATAAAATGATGTCTTTTACTGTTTACTATATTTTCCACTTTAGTTGTGGTGTGACTTGCAGAGATGGAACCTGGAACTTTGTTTTTTGCAATTTCAATGCACTGTACATACTTTTTGCAAAACTCGCCAACTGACAGCACAAAACCACACACTCCACATGGTGACTACCGCAAAATTAGATATTTAGTGACAAAATGTATTATTTTTAAGTAAACATATGCACAAACAATATAAATGTGGTGACTTGTGATAGTCATATTACCGCAAATATACTCAGAGTTGCCAGTTTATTAGGCACACCCCCCGCCTTCACACAAATTGTGCACTTCAACAGGCCATACTTCACTTGACTGTGATATGAGGTGTAATTCAGCCAGGTCGGCAGTTCTAGCATCAGTTAGCGTTCAGTTTTGTGTTGGAAGTGTGCAAAACCGGCGACCTTGGTGAGTCTGCATGTGGCTTGATAGTTGGCGCTAGGCTTGCTGGCTCCAGCATGCCCCAAACAGCTGTCGTCCTGCGCTTTTCACGCTCCACGCTTCAAGGCTTTACTGAGAATGTAAGTGAGAAGTGAGAATGTTACCGAGCGGTCGGCGATCCGGAAGATGAGAACAGCTTGTGGATCAGAGGGGTCGAAGGGGAACGACAAGTATCATGCAAACAGATAGACCGCAGAGCCACAACCAGGCAGATCACACCCAAGCTCGACGCCGGTGTGCAGAACATCGTCTCAGAAAGCGCCACTCATCGGATCTTCTCTGGAACGGGCTGCAACTGCTGAAGACGATGCTGTCGGAAAGCACGGCACC
This sequence comes from Heterotis niloticus, assembly GCA_018136845.1. Taxonomy (NCBI): domain Eukaryota; kingdom Metazoa; phylum Chordata; class Actinopteri; order Osteoglossiformes; family Osteoglossidae; genus Heterotis; species Heterotis niloticus. The sequence goes on from CM030903.1 coordinate 2,988,789, forward strand.
GGAGGGCACAGCGGCATCAAAACAGGAAGTATTAAAAAAATTCCAAACCACAGTGGGTTTAGGATCTCATTTCTGCTTCTTCTCTCCCACAGAACTCTTGAATCCCTCTCAACATTCAAGAAGGGCCTAAAATTAACTTATTTCAGATCCACTTCACTCCTGATCCCATGAAAGGTCCATAAAGGCCCTTTACATCATCTATTACATGTGCTGTTGTATTTCTCATCAATTCTACAGGCACATGCATATGGTATGCAATGTACAGTACAATGGAAAAATGGTTAAATGAGCCTTGAGAATCAAATGTCTGCGTTTAAGCCTATATTTATTGGTAAAATACACTTTTGTTTGCTCTGACGTATATACTGTTTTATAGAAAAGCATCTCCCAAATTAATAAAAAGATAATGAAATAAAAGTGCTGCGATGGACAGATGTCCTGTACGTGGTGCTCCATGCATCTTGCTCTACATTTCCTGGATCGGCAACGGAAAACGGCAACTCTGCACAAGATGAGCGGCCGATGAAAGTGGAACGACCGCAGTGAGTCTTGCACTAACTTTTTTATTCACCAACAGCTTTACGTGTGGTTTTTACTAAATTTGGCTTAGACATCTGTGATGTTAAACTTTTGTAAACTGAGCTCATCCAAACTATTTTAACCTTCTAATCTACTGTATGCTAAGAGAATTCAAATAAGAACCGAGGGTGGTAAATAAAGAGTGCACCTGTGGTTCTTCAAGGCTTCAGTGGAACTGTGTTATGAAAGCAGCAGGTGGTGCCCTTGTTAGTGAGTCCTTACCTTGATTTACTATACACTTAACATTCCAGGTCCCAAAAGTGTCAAATAAAGGTTAATGGTAACAACATTATTGTCTTGTGGGCCTAAAAAGTAATATCCTTTCTGAGAATGAAGAGCATCAGTGCCTTCTTCTGGTCCCTGTGAGACACTGCGGCACCAGGCAAGCCTCCAGTCACGCCTGGAGGGACATCTTCTAATCCTGAAAGTCACAGCCTGCCCAGCACATCACCCACATCAGTGGTCTGGGCCCCATTTCTAAGAGTCCAGCAAGGTTCCCTATACCAGGGTTAACAGCAGGATGCCAGTGTATGAAAGAAATAGGCATATTTTTATAATTATTTTAACCTTAAAAGCTTGCTTTGAGTGTACTTATTATAATTTTTATTCTACACACACACACACACAAGTGCTATGCACATGCTGACATCAGAGATGCTTATGAATCTTATCAAGCGCCCCACACACACACACACACACACACACACACACACACACGCTACTTACTAGACAGACATTTTTTTCGCTACAGACACAAATAAATGTTCTATGTTCATGTCCCTACAGCATGTTACTATCAGTGCCACCCACATCAACCACAACAACCAGTAGCTGTTATATGACAGCAAATGAAAATGTAAAAATTATTTGGAAGTTATACACACAGGATTGCATGACCACCTTAATTCAACTCCCTCCACAGTGTTTGCAGCTGGACTCTGGTTTTTGAAAGCAGTAAGTATCTGGGATGGACTTGTGAAAAACTGGTTTTGAACTGGAGTTTTTACTACTTTTGTAGACAAAAAGTACTTTTCAATCATTTAAAATTATTTTTTTAATTTTAATGTAGCACAAGTTAGTAAAATGCTAAAATAAAAATATCAGTGATTTTCAATGATTGTAGCTGTATCCAAGATTTTTACAGAACCTAACTACAAACTATAAATCCAGGATCATTCAGTTTCCGGCGAAGAACACAGCACGGGATCAAAACAGCAGTTGGAATCGAACAGGAGGTTTTGCAGATGAGGATTTTTATTCACTAAATGTAGTGTTATTTTTACAGTAGCTGGAAGATATGTCAGAGTATCTTTATTCATTATTATTTTATCCTGAGGTTTCTCCATCACGTAGCCTGCGGATAAATGGTGGGTTTTCTATACTAGGCAGCTTTTATGCACCGTGACTTAATGGTGAAAGTGACTTTGAACTTAAGAGCAAACGGAGCGAGAAACAGACTTCCGGTCCACAGGTATTTCTAAGGTGAGGAGTCGGGGTCGGAGTCCGGTTACCATGGAAACCAAGGTGTTGCTGAAGCTGAATAAAGTTGGCCAGAATTGGAGGAGGGATGCGCGTGCCTGTGTGGTGAATCGAAGAGTCTGCGGAAACCGTATGCTTTTTATTTAAGTTTTAGATCAGTTTTCTTTTTAATGAATAAAAAACACTGACATTAAAAACTCAAAAGTTTTTTGTCTGTTATAGTCGTTTCCCGGATTTTTTTTTTTTTTAACAAGACCCAAACAGTGAGGTACGTCGATGTAAACTTTTCTTAGTAATAAAAGTGAATTCGGACAAAAATAATTCTAAACACATTGCTGAGAAGTTGAGATAGCAGACGGTACGAACACAGTTAAACTGGATATTTATATTTTAAGTGACTGCACAACTAACGGCCTGCTTCCCATTGTGTAAAAAAAATGACCCGTGGGAATTATGATGAATTAAACAAGTTTTTCTAAGAAAAACTGAATTTTTGTTACACAGATTAATAGAAAACCTGGCGTATTACTACACGTATGAAACATTTACTTCGGTTATGTCAAAATGTTGTAAAGTTAACATTTAAAACGCATATTAAAATCAGCAAACTATGTTTTATTTACGCTTGGCGATGTTTTATTCTGATACAAATGTGCCGAAACACCGCAACACTTGCACAGGGGGATTTCTGCGTAGCGGCTGGCAACCCGGCGCGCTGGTTCGCGGGGTCTCCGCAGTTCTCGCGGTGTCTCCGCAGTTCTCGCGGTACTCCAGCGGTCGCTGCCCGAGCAGTAATGGCGGCCCTCGGTGCGATGCCTGGAACAGGGAACAACACTAGACACGCACCGGGCCCTGATAGCTGACCGACAGCAAACGGCAGAGTTGGCGCCTTGCCTCCCCTACCCGACTGACGAACGGATGGGCAGGGGCGGCCGAGCCGCAGCAACGTTAGCAGCGACAGAGAGCGCCAGGTCCAGCGCTGGTACACGAGTGGAAGCCAGGCGACACAGCGAGAAGACCCGAGAGGGAGCCGCTAGGACGGACACAGCGGGGTAGGGGAGGCGGTTAGGCACACACGGACGGTGGGCACGGGCACGCAGAAGGAGACTTCCGCACTGCCGCTATTATGAGCGGACCGGTCCAGGACAGCGAGCCGGAGGCGAAAGTGCTGCACATCAAGCGCCTGTACAGGTCAGTGGAGGCCGAGCTGCGGGAAAGGAGCGGGAAAGCGGCACGTCACCTGGCCATCGGAGCGGAGAGCCCGGCTAGCGAAGCACGGTTAGCCGAACAGCGTTGCGGCACGCAGAGCGAGGGCATGCGGCACCGCATCGCTTCCGTGCGCCCCCCCCGAAAGTGGCTGCTTGCTCGCCTGGCCCACGCCGGCGTCACGTAGGTAGATGTGCGCCCACCTGGCGACGCTCGTCCAGCCCCCCGCTTTAGCACCGTAACGCGGTGTCGAGTGGGCAGCGGCGCGGGGACGCCTAGCTGCATGCTAACTAGCTGTTAGCTAGCGCAGGTACCGGGTTCACTGCGAGAGCAACGGAGGAAAGAGCGGGGTTTCGCTGGAGGGCAAAGCTGGACGCCCCGCACAGCTGTTGGAGTAATTTCGTTCGGACGTGGAGGTGCTTGGTGTCATGTGCAAGGGTTTGGGTGCGAAAATGCATTTTCAGAGGCACTTCGCTTCTGCCTTCCGCCAGGTTTCAGGATGAAAAGTAGTGTTTGTCCGCCCCGACTCCGTGAAAATAACCCGGTGGATCCACAGAGGTGTTGTGTCGTTTAAAAGCTCAAATGTGTAATATCAGCACATCTGCATGTTACGCACTACAACTGCGGTGTCATACACCAGTACTAGTAGATGAATAAAAAAACAGGTGTGAATTTCTAGTGTCAGGAAATGTGCATTTAAAATACAGAAATATTAGTGTAGTGTCAGTGTTTCTAACATCTTCCTGCCACCTTTACAGTCATTGTAGGAGAATTCTTTGACAGTCACCTGTCGCTCATGTTTCCTTAGCAACGCTGTGACCTGGTGGTTAACCGCCTTGTTTGACTGTGCTGTACGTTCAGGGCTGTGGTGGAGTCTGTTCACAAGCTGGATGTCATCATCGGCAACAAGTCATCCTACCGCGAGGTCTTCAAACCAGAGAACATCAGCCTGCGGAACAAGTAAGCAATCTGGCCGTTCGTCCGTGCTTAAAATTATACCGCGATATTTTAGTTTCCAGATGTGTTGCTGGCCGTCTGTAATTTTTGCCTGCAACTGAAGACTGTGACAGATTTATCTGTATCGACCCGCTTTGACTGCACTGTTGGCGGAATTACAGAATGAGGACCCCTGAGACTAGACTGTGGGAACATAAGCTTTGTTTCTCTGCTGCATTTTTAAACACTGGCGCTCACACAATACAGCAGCAAGCCTGCACTTGAATACAGTGAACACAGAAATTGTCATCAATCTCCATATAACTGTCCACAACAGTTAGAAACAACTATTTACAAACATGCAGCAGTTGTACATTGCTGGAGAGCCACTGGTAAGCCCCGCAGGAGCCAATAGCATTGTGTAGGAATTCATATTATTGAGGCAAGTTATTCCCAGCATTTTTTACTGTATTTATATTTTTCTTGTATTTATACAATATCTTTTCTTTATTTGTTGAATATTTTTGTGACAGCCTGTAAAATCCAAAATTTAGAGTTCTGATAAATGGACGATTGACTGTAACACCCACTCGAGCTTGGTGCTTGCTCAGGGATTTTCCTTGACAGCATTGATTGCTGGTCACTTTTCCTTAAGCTCTGGTTATTTCCAAAATTCAGCTGAGTCAGTAGAGCATTATTGGCAACGTTTAAGTTCCGAACTGCACTGCGAAAAGATTAACAATATGTAACCCGGGTACGAACGCTGACGTGCAGTGCCAGTGTGGCGGTCCGTGTAGATTGTGACCTGGCTTTGTTTGTGTGTGCAGGCTGCGAGAACTCTGCGTCAAGCTGATGTTCCTCCATCCAGTGGACTATGGCCGCAAGGCAGAGGAGCTGCTATGGAGAAAGGTCTACTACGAGGTCATCCAGGTTATTAAAACCAACAAGAAGGTACTACTTTACTACCTCTGTTTCCAAAAAACCTGCCTCTTCACATTGTGCCTTAAACTTATGGTCAGAATTTAACATTCAGTTCTGACATGCAGATTTTTCCCCCTCTTTGTTCTGTTCCCATTTCTCTCACTCTTTCTGTTTACTGGCTCCTGCTTCAATTAAATTGGTTTTATTCTCATGGAAAATGCTTGTAGATGTAAATGAATAAGCTACAAAGAGTATAAAATGAAGGCAGCTACTTAACAATAACAAATGAAAATCAGATTTATCATTATAATACTCTTCAGGTTGTGTTCTTCAGGCTGTGGCAGGCGATATATTTTCCATGAAATGCCACAAAAATCAACCACATCACCCCTGAAAATGAAGTTCTGGAATTTAGAATGTATTTGTATTCTTCTGTGACAGTGATTCTGTTGTCTGCCAGCATGTTTCACACACAGCTTTTATCTCCGCCTCCTGAAAGTGCGATTATGGCTGAACCTGTGAATATGTGTACTCTGCCCGTTTGTCTGTCTGTTGTTATTTATTCACTTATATTTGTCTTTTCCTATGGGTTGTTACTTATTTGTGTTTCCTAGTAGATAATCTGATTTTCAGAGGTTGAATGTTGTGAGTTGGCAAGTTGTTCTTGAAGAGAGCAAGTGTTTGCTGTTTTCAGAGCGTATTTGAAACCTTTACCAGCCTTTTCTTGACCACATCTTGTCCTGCATGCAATTTCTGCATCGTCCCTGCAGCACATTCACAGCCGCAGTGCGCTCGAGTGCGCCTACAGGACCCACCTCATTGCTGGCGTGGGCTTCTACCAGCATCTCCTGCTCTACATCCAGTCCCATTACCAACTGGAGCTGCAGGACTGCATCGACTGGACGCACGTAACAGACCCCCTCATTGGTGAGAGCACGGTAGAAGGAACTGGGCGCTCCCAAACAGACACAAGGAAGATATGTTTGTGTTTCCAGTTTCCTATGATGGGTGCACCCTCCCTCCTGGTTTAGATATAAGAACTATACTCATAGGCCCACTTCAGCATGAAAATAATTGCTGATGTCTAGAGAAACGTTCTTCAGTCCTTAGGGACAGTGTTAACAGCATTTCGTCCCTTAGGTTTTTGAATACATATTTCCACATGACATCAGAAACATTAAATCAGTTAATTATCAAGAATTTTTGTGACTTTTTTAACATTTGTGATCAGATTTCTCTGTTTCGCCACATATACTATATAGAAGCACTATATATGTTATTTTATGAAGAAATGCGTGAGTTAAAAAGATCCCAAACTTTTTTGATTATATTGCTTATGTCACTTTTTTCCATAAAACCTATCCCAGATTAAGTCATGTGGACTAAATTTTGGCTTTTACTTTTGATAAAGGAATGTTTTTCCATGCAGGTCGGAAAAAGCCAGTGTCAGCCACTGCCAAAGAGATGGAGTGGGCCCAGATGGCCTGTCATCGCTGCTTAATGTACCTGGGAGACCTGGGTAAGAGAGGCTAGCTGAGGCTGCTGCTCAGCTGTCTACAAGGTTCAAATGTTCAAATTTTTACTATGCATAAACTGTGTATCAGAATAACTATTAAGGACAGACATCAGTAAATGTGACACTTTTTTTTTGCTTTTAGAATGTGTGAAGAACAAATGTTCGTCTAAAGGATAGTGATAGTGTTTTAATATTGAATAAACCTTTGCACTGTTGTCTGCAGCACGGTACCAGAATGAGCTTGCGGGGGTGGAGGCTGAGCAGCTGGCAGAGCGCTTCTACCACCAGGCCTTGTCTGTTTCCCCCCACGTTGGTGAGTGGCACTGAGTTTCTTCACCTGGGAAGGATTTCAGTTCACTCCTTATCTCCACTTCTGTGTGTGTCACAGCGGCCTTGCATAATAGAAGCTAGCATTGGCTTTATTTATCTATTTATTGTTCATATCAGTCTGAATCATGATTTGTAAACAGTATATTTATTGCTTGATGGTCCTTCCATTTTCAGGAGCCAGCAGGACCCATTAGTAGACAAATTAACACTGAATTAATATCTTTCATCGTGCAGCAGGAACTTTATTTTTGCTCTACGTGTACTTCCGTATACTTACATGTCAGAGGTTTTGCATATTATACCTCTAGATAGGTTGTTTACAACCATTACACGTAGATAGCTAAATAGTTATACAGTGGTATATGTGCAGTCTCTGAATTGCAATGTTTTTGTGCCATATGACCAAACACCAAGACAGATTCAAAACACATGCAAATTTATGGAGAATAAACTTGATTCTGATTATGGTGAGCAACAACGCTTGCTCTGTGTTGCAGGAATGCCGTTCAACCAACTTGGCACACTGGCAGGGAGCAAGTTTTATAATGTGGAAGCCACCTATTACTACCTGCGCTGGTGAGATGCGGAACAGATCTGCTACCTGTTGCAGGCCAGATACACTACTCATACTGACCACTGGATGTCAGTGTGTTCCCTTGCCTGTGGAGGTCCTAGTATTATTTTATTGGCAGCTTTGTTTAGGAATTGCATTTATCTTTTTGGATTTTGTAAGTAAAATTTGTATTTTGTCTGGGGGCAAAATCTTAATGGTTCTTCTTACTAGAAAATCTTGCTGTGTATGCAACATAATAAAATATATTATGTTATAATATATAATAAAAATATCTTAAAACTACCTGTTTTTGTGGAGATAAAGCAGTACGTTTACACAGTTGTTTGCTATGTGTCAACAGCATACAATCAGAGACACCATTTGAGGGGGCTTATGGGAACCTGAAGCGTCTGTTTGACAAGGCAGCCAAGATGTACCACCAGGTGAAGAAGCAGGAGATTAAGAGGCTGTCACCTACACGCCAGAGGTAGAAACAATGAACCTCCTAGTAAAAATGGCTACTTTCGTTAGGGGTGTGTCATAGCACCCGCGGCCACTGACACACACCCTGCAGTGGGGTTGTTAAGGACCTGTTTGAACCTGAAAGGTGTAGTTCCTATAATACATGAGCAAAGAGTGAAGGCAGCAAAGAAAATTTTGGTGACATCTGTAGAAAATGTAACCTGCCATCTGCAATTCAATGGTTTCTCGCCAGCATGACTGTTTTGATGTTTTCCAGACTCATAAGCTAGGCTCCATCTAGTATTAATTTGCATGTTTTACCACTTCATCAGATGATTTCAGAAGCTGATCGGGAAAGTTTGTGTTATGTTTGAAGACTTGGAGTACAACCATAGATTCCACCTCTAATTTACATTAAAAAACTTAAGACTTTAGTGAGCAAAGTATGTCTTTTCTCAGTGTGGTTTTAGAACAGTCAGACACCATTTCAGCCTCTTTCCATGCTGTAGGTCTAAAGATATCAAGCGACTTCTGGTGAGTTTCATGTACCTGCAGAGCCTGTTGCAGCCCAAGAACAGGTGAGGAAGCTGATGTGTCTCATGCCTAATGTGTCTCACTACAGTGGAATTTATCTTGATGGGAAAACATTTTATGCATTGATAAGGCAAACTCTCGATTTTGCATTTATGCTCCTATTTTTGATTCTCTGTGTGTCATCTGGAAAACAGTACTGGAAGTACTGATACAAAATGGCCTCATAGTAGCTAGACATGTTTTTTATGAGTTTTGTGGGTAACAAATAGCTTTCTACCAGCTATCTCATTTTCCCTGTATTGTTTTTTGTCGTCAAACCGCCTGTCTAGTGTACTGCGCAACACAGTCCAAGAGAAAATACATTTTGTCGTCTCTTGTACACCTGTATAAGGCACAACGATAAAGTCAACCTTGAAATTTAGTAAAACAAATTTGCTTACTCTTAGCCATATTGTCAACTTGGGTTTTGACTAATTTGCATGTGTATGTGTATGTGTGTACCTACAGCCTCCAGGAGACAGAGCTGACCTCCCTTTGCCAGTCTGTGCTAGAGGATGTCAATTTGGTACTCTTCTACCTGCCCACTCCAGCACACAGCAACTCGTTGGCCAGCGAGGAGGATGGAGAGCACGATGCTGGCTGCTCCTTTCTTCCCGATGCCCTGGTCTTCAAGATGGCAGTCACTTGCCTCATGGTGGTGCATAGCCTTAAGAGGGCAGGTCAGTGTAATGCTGCAGAGGCATGTAAGAATACATTCACACAAGTTGCTTGACTGTATTTTTTACATTTGTTTTCGTAAATGTAAGACAGTGTGTGGCAAAGCAGTTTGTTGTAAAAATGTATTACAATAGAAGAGAAGGTGTCAGCCACAGATTTTTGAACCCTCGTTTTTTTTTTTTTTGTTCTATCCTTCACATTTAGTTTTTTACACCGTGGTTCTGAGAGGTAAGAGCCTAAGCAGTGTTTCCTTGTCTCTCAGGTTCAAAGTTGTATAGTACGTCGATTGCCTTTACTCTGGCTCTGTTCTCCCACCTGGTGAACCACGTCAACATCCGCCTGCAGGCCGAGCTGGAGGATGGGGAGGGTGAAGTACCTCCTCTCCATGCTGACAACACGGGTAACTGCAAGTTGCAATTGGACTGTTTAATAAGTACCCTGGCTCCTCACCTCACGAACTGAGATTGCAGTAAAGTGCATCTAGAGAGTAGCATATAAGCACTGGCTGAATGGAACCTGCTAATGTGTGATGTTTGTGAGTTTTGTGATTCTAATATTGTTTGCTACAAAGGAGGTATCTTCACTTAGGTGATAAAAATAGTTATGAATAAAATGAGTTATGAGCAGACAAATGGTTCCCGTTGTGCTCTTAATCTGAGGGGCCAGTTTAATTATTTTGGTGTTTCTTCAATTTTTTTTAAAAAGGCAAAGACGACTGTTGCTAAGCATTGTTGTTTTCCAGATGACCCAGATGTCAGAGACACGACATTCGCAGTTGACTCAGAAGGCGGGGCCCTTCAGAACGGCACTGAGGGAGAAGAGGAGGAAGACTGTGGTGATGAGGAAAAACTTTTAGAAGAGGGTGAGGACAGTGCAGTGCAGAGGAAGGGTGAACCAAAGAGAGACGAGGAGAGGAAGGTGGAGGAGGAGAAGCAAAAGCAGAAGAAAAAGTACTCCCGTCTCAGCATGCTGCGTCGACGGCGTTGCGCTCGAAAGGAGGATGACAGCGATTTGAGCGAGGGGTTCGAGAGCAACGAAGAGGACGACGAGGAGGAGGGTGTGCAGACAGAGGACACAGGAGCTACAGGAGCACCAGATAGTGGCTCCTCTCTTGCCAAAGAGGGGAAGCGTGGGCGACTGGTGGAGGCGGGAAGCTGGGAGAGCGGCTCTGAGGAGGAAGAGGAGGGTGGCACCGCCTTTGACATGGAGACGGATTCTGATATGAACAGCCAGGAGTCCCGCTCCGACTTGGAAGACATGGAGGACTCGGACAGCCCGCATCGAGAGCAACCGCAGTCCTCTCCCCCGCTCACAGCTCCACGGGAGGGGGGCTCTACGCCACCAGCCACCAATGGGCCTGCGCTTCCTAGTGATCCCAACATCACCAGTAACCTGCAGGCCATGTCTTCTCAGCTCTTTCAGTCTAAACGCTGCTTCCGGCTGGCACCCACCTTTAGCAACATGCTGCTACACCCCCAGACTGCCCCCCGCCCCATTCCGGATTCCTCGGCTCCCGAAGAGACAAAAGTCCTGCAGGAGAGTACCCCCTGCACTGCCAGCCCCAGCACAGCAAATGGAACCAATGAAAATGGTAAGATACCCCCTGTGCCCTTGCGTACACCTGAGCTGATTTAACACCGGTTATTAGACAGTTGGTTAAACACTGTAATCTTTAATTTATCTAATGGAATTTACACACAGACACACCTTTTGATTTGGATAAAATGTGACTTGTTGCTGTGTAAACTGGTAAAAAAGTTGTTGAAACACAAGTGCTTTTTTTTTTTAGGGAAAAGCACCATGGCTATGATGCCCTGACTATTCCTGGACATCCACTGAACAATATTATTTACACATTGTTTACATTGTTTTACTTTTTTATTTTGCAGAAGTTGAATCAGACTCTGAAGGCAGTGTGCACAGCACCCAGTCCTGTCGCAGTGAAAAGACACTTTCCGAGAGACTGGAGATTCTCACCAGTCAGGGCCTTATACTGGTTGTGAAGGTGTTTGTTGATTGGCTGAGGACAAATACTGACATCATTGTCATGTGTGCACAGGTAAAGTTTCGGTGATTCTTTTTAAAACGTTAATGGCAGTTGTCAGAATGTAACAGGAAATTTTTGAGACATTACTGAGAACAGCATTTGAATACAGGTATGTGCCACATAATGAGATGTAGGTCAACAACAGACCGCCTATACGACGGTGGTTTGTAGCCTAGGAGCAATAGGCTATACCATATGCAAATCAAAACAGACGTGGTGCAGCATGGAGACTCTGATGTTTGCACGACGGCAAAATCACCTAATGACGCATTAAACATTTGTTAATTTTAACATTTTGAAAAAATTATAGTTTTATATTTATTAATAAAATTGACTTTGTTGTGCTTATTTGCTAGTAAAGGTATAACTAATCTTATTTAGTATTGCACAGTTTTTACAGGCTCCATTTAAACAATATCCTGTAATACTAACATCTTATAGTGCTGTTTCATTAAGCTCCATTTCTCAAGAACACATGTAGAGCACTAAAACAGGCACTAATGACTTTTTTTTTTTTTTGGTTCAACTGTAAGAAAAATGTATACTGGCTGATGTCTCCTGTAGAGCTCTCAGAGCCTGTGGAACAGACTGTCTGTGCTGCTCAACTTACTACCCGATGGGAGCAAGATCCTGGAGGCAGGTGAGAGACAGTGGGGTCCTTTCATTAAGTTTCATGTCCATGCAAGTTGGGAGTTTGAGCTGTTATTTGGACTCTACCGTTCAAAAGTTTAGGGTCATTTAGAAATGTTCTTGTTTTTGATAGAAAATATTTTTTTTGTCCATTAAAATAACATCAAATTGATCAAAAATACTGTCCAGACATTGTTAATGTTGTAAATGGCTATGGCAGCTGGAAAGGGCTGTCAATGAATGGCATATCTGCATAAATGTAGAGAGGCCTATTATCAGCAACAAGTAGTCTTGAGTTCCAATGGAATGCTGTGTTCACTAATGCAAGTCTGTCACTTTAAAAGGTTAACTGATTATTAGAAAACCCTTTTGCAATTATTTTAGTACAGCTGAAAACAGTTGCACCGATTAAAGAAGCAATAAAACTAGCCTTCTTCAGACTAGTTGAGTATGGTGCATCAGCAAATGTGGGTTCAACTACTGACTCAGAATGGCCAGAAACAAAGAACTTTCTCCTGAAACTCATCAGTTTATTCTTGTTCTGAGAAATGAAGGCTATTCCATGCAAGAAATTGCCAAGAAACTGAATATCTCCTACAATGCTGTGTACTACTCCATTCACAGAGCAGCACAAACTGGCTCTAACTGTAATGGAAAGAGGAGTGGGAAGCCCCAGTGCACAACTGTGCAAGAGGATAAACACATTAGAGTGTGTAGTTTGAGAAACAGATGCCTCACAGGTCCTCAAGTGGCAGCTTCATTAAATAATCCAGTCTCAACATCTACAGTGAAGAGGCTGGGAAGCTGGCCTTCTAGGGAGAGTTGCGAAGAAAAAGCCCTATGCTGATTAATGAATTTCCAATAAAAAGAAAAGATTTATATGGACAAAACAACAGAGACACTGGACACAGGAAGATTGGAAAAAAGTGTTACGGACAGATGAATCCAAGTTTGAGGTGTTCAGATCACAAAGAAGAACATTCGTGAGATGCAGACCAAATGAAAAGATGCTGGAGGAGTGCTTCACAACATTTGTCAAGCATGGGAGAGGCAATGTGATGGTCTGGGGCTGCTTTGGTGGTGCTAAAGTGGGAGATTTGTACAGGGTGAAAGGGACTTTGAAGAAAGAAGGCTATCATTCCATTTTGCAACACCATGCCATACCCTGTGGACAGCGCTTGATGGGAGCCAATTTTGTCCTACAAGAGGACAATGACCCAGAGCACACTTCCAAACTATGCAAGGACTATTTAGAAAAGAAGCAGACAGCTGGTATTCTGTCTATAATGGAGTGGCCAGCACAGTCACTGGATCTCAACCCTATTGAGCTGTTATGGGATCAGCTTGATCGAATAGTACGTAAGAAGTGTCCATCAAGCCAATCCAACTTGTGGGAAGGTTCTCCAGGAAGAATGGGGTGAAATCTCGTCAGATTACCTCAACAAATTGACATCTAGAATGCTCAAGGTCTGCCAAGCTATAACTGCTGCAAATGGAGGATTCCTTGACGAATTATTATTTCAAATAAAAATCATTATTTCTAACTTTGTCAATGACTATTTCTTATTTGTTTTGTAATATTTTCTATTCAAACTCATTTCATGTTTTTTCCATGGAAAACAAAGAAATTTCTAAATGACCCTCAACTTTTGAACGGTAGTGTATGTAGCCAACAACTTTGTCCACAGTGACTTGCAGGGCTAGATCTGTGCAGCAGGAGTGGAAAAAACCACTCAACTAACACTTACTCCGTGCAATTTAGAGTCATATCTTTAACCTGAAACATGTTTTGGGGTTCTGGAAGAAAACTAATGCAAACAAGGGAAGAACAGGCAAATTCCAGAATCAAATTCGCATTCCAGGAGCCGAGCAGCACCTGTATCTCTGTATGATATCTAATTTGTGCAAGGTGTCTTTCGCTTTCTTTCAAGACCTGGGATTCGACCAGGATGTGACGGAACTGCTGAATGAGTGTGAACATCCCAACCTGACCCAGACGGTGTTGCTTCCCGAGGACCTGGCCCTGCGCAACTTGCCAGCCCTCAGTGCAGCTCACCGCCGCCTCGACTTCACCCATGAGAGACCTGCCCTCAGCCCCTTGCAGGAGGTAATTCAGGTTCCCCACCACTGACCCATCTTATTATAGCTTACATTGCTGTTTGGCTCTTTAAAAAAATGATAGGTTTTACTACATAAACATTTATTGGGTCCATAACTTACAAACACTTTTGGAAACAGAAGTCTTTTAGCACCTCATGTCAGTAATCTAAAGTCACAAATTATAAATTATGCTTATTAATACAGAAGGTTCACAGGAAGTTATGTTAAAATAGCTTATGTCAAGTTATGATGGTTGAGAAAGTTTTTTATGATCTCTTTTCATTTTCACCAACCACTTACTCACTGTAGGTTTGAGTTGGTCCAGAATTTATCCTGGATACATGTTGCACAAGGCAGTGTACAGTCTGTCGAGTTTGTCTTCAACTTGCAATATACTTAAGATTAAGCCTCTAAAATAGTCATTTCTACAACCTGAATATGGTTTGCTTATATAAAAATAGAAGCTTAAACATTTGCAATAGGTAGTGAAATTTTACATTTTTTTAAATTCCAGTTTCAAATGCATTATGAACACTTCCATTCAGAGTTTTTTTTTTCCCCCCTTGCCTCTTTTAAAAATTTTGTTGTGGAATGAATATTACCAATATTTCTGTACTTAGCTAGTAATTGACAGTAAAACACAGCCAAACTACTGAAAAGTTTAATCAAAATAATTCAACTCATCTCCACTGTTCACAGCTTGTGCCTGATATTTGCAGAATGCTGACCAATAATGACATGTTGAACAATGATGTGCCTGTTTAAAAGTTAACCATGTATTTGTTGCAAATTTATGTATGAATTCAAGATAAGCTTTTTCTATTAAATAAGTCACAAATGCCTGGAGCAGGCAATGCTTGGTCTTGGACATCTGACCACTGACTGATGCTATTCCTCCTTAGAACAGAAGGTGGCACTATGTCAGTGAAACGTTGCATATTAACTGCACTGTCTTTTTTTGTCTGTTTCTCTGTTCCCCTTCCTCTTCTCCAAGTGTGTTGTACGGCTGTGTTGCATCCGCAGTTTTGGCCATTTTCTCACAAACCTTCAGGGCAACGTGCTGCACTTCAACCCAGAGGCGGGTATTTTCACCAGTATCAGCCAATCGGAGCAGGAGAACTTGCTTCAACAGGCAAAGGCCCAGTTCCGCATGGTGAGCGGCAGCAGGCTTGAGCTCAGAGAGCAGCTTGAAGCTCTGCTTCTTTTCTGGGGTTTGAACAGAAAGACCATACTGCTGCAAACCTACAGCTTGCCGGAGATTTAATCTGAAGGGTAACGGGTTTAATGATAGGAATTTTTTTCCACTGCGCAGTTTCCTGAATTTTTTACCTGCCCATGCTGTGGTTGTCTCCCTTAGAAAGTCATTCTTAGATTACTGACCACAGCAGTCTTTAGTTTTACACAGTTATATTTTAGCTGTGTGGCTCAATTTCTACAAATATTTGTTGAACTCGTCACCGAAGAGATTGTTCTTCACACCGAAGGCCAGGGAGCATCAGGTTAACTGGAAGGAGTCTGTAGGTTCCAGACAATGGGTGTGGTGACACAGTGGTGACAGAATGCTCTGTGTCTCCGCAGGCAGAGGAGGAGGCTCGCCGCAATCGCCTCATGCGGGACATGGCCCAGCTCCGTTTACAGGTCTGGCCCCTGGGTGTACGGGTACCCAAACCTGTTCATGTTTGTTTGCTTTAAAACTGTAGCTTTCTCTCAGCTCAGTCACATTAATTTATGTTTATTTTTTGTGGGTTGTTCCTCAGTAATAGTACATGATGATGATGTATTATGTATGTTTTAGCCTTTATGCTAAAACATTGTTGTATCACAGCAGTTAAAATTAAGTGAATAGTGCAGCTGTTTGTATCATCTGTGAAGATTGCTGATTTTAACCGTGTAGTTTAAAGTGCTATCGTGGTTCTGTAGCTGGAAGTGTCCCAGTTGGAAGGGAGTCTGCAGCAGCCCAAAGCCCAGTCCTCCATGTCCCCATACCTGGTGCCGGACACAGCCGTGCTCTGCCAGCACTTGGGCCTGCTGAGACAGCTGGCCAGCAGCGGCTGCTTCATCATCATCATCCCGCGCACAGGTAAACAGCTGTACTTCTGTCTTGTTATGCCAACTGTTGTCATTGATGAGCTCAGCAATCTGTCACGATGCTGTAGTATGTGTGAAAATGACAAAAACACGTGGTCAGTGTACCACACCTCCAATATGACATTTCCCACTCACCGATGAAGAAGAAATGTAATTTATTCCTTTAACTGTCAAAGTCTGGCATACTGACTGATATTTTGGAGCCTCACTAGCAGGATTTTGAGTGTAGCCACAAGGGAAGAAAATGAAATATGAAATTGTTCACACACAAGAAAAAAAACATTCAGTTAAATTACTTTTTTCAAGCAGTTTTCTGGCTTTTTTGGTTAACCTGGAGCTCAATCACCATCAAACCCAGAATTTTTTTTCCAAACTAATGAATATATTAAAATTTAACTGAGTATCTATTTCAGTTGACATGGTAATAATTGACTAGCAGAAAACGTTGTAATTTTAATGTTTCCTGTCCCACAGTGATTGATGGCCTGGATGTGCTGAAGAAAGAGAATTCTGGTGCCAGGGACGGAATACGGTTTCTGGAGTCTGAGTTTCGTAAGGGCAACAGGTGTGTGTGTGTGTGTGTGTGTGTGTGTGTGTGTGTGTGTGTGTGTGTGTGTGAGAGAGAGTGAAGTTTTGCACAGGAGCCGTTAAGTGGGTGTGGCAGTGAAGTCAGATTGCCCGCAGGAGAAATTTTGACAAACTAATTATTTAGATTCATTTATACCCACTGTACACTTTCGCAAAGGGAAAATGTAAAATCAAACATTTTAATGCATTAAAAATGGCATGTTTTATATGTTAATGAATATAGGCTTCATTTCAATATTTATAGTTATTTATAAATAGTTAAAAATAAATTAAATGTTATAAATAAATAGTTATTTCTCCTTAGTCTCTGGCATCTTTGCACTTCTTTGTATGTTTATATGCGTGGGTATATGTATGAACGTTGTGTTTGTCTATTGTACAATATGAGCCATTAGGAGCCGAAGCCAAATTCCCTGTATGTGTTTTGTACTTGGCCAAATAATTTTGATTCTGATATAAACATTTATAACATGGCATGGTTTGCTTTTTATCCATTATGGGCTTGTTTGGGTCATCTTTTCTTGTGTGTCCATTGCCAGGTACATCCGCTGCCAGCGAGAGCCGGGGAGAAGTTTTGAGAGGGACAAACTGAAACGGCAGGACATTGATGCCTGGTGAGCAGCAGCAAGAACAACTGAACATAACTAATCTCTCCCTCTTCTTCAGGAGCTTCTTCAAGACTAGTTTTTGGAATGTAGTTTATCTGTCAGGACTGAGTTTGATGTTCCGCCGACAAGTTTGTAGTGGATTTTTATAGCAGTGTTTCTTTCGTGAACGATTTAAGGCACTTGTACAAGATGGTAGACAGCTGCCGCCAGCTGACGGTGTCCCAGAGCAATGGGGAGGAAGACACCGCTGGGATGGTGACAATCCTGACTGGACACTCAGTAGAGGAGCTCCCATCTCGCTCTGCAGCCATGAAGGTCAGTGTCCCTCTCAGGTGCCCCACAATTCATTGTGCTCACACTAGTTTGTGTTTGAAAATAAAGTTTTTTGTTTCATTGTCCCTCTCAGTCTGCTGTCCAGGCTGTAGCTGCAGCAGGCATGGAACTAAAGAACATCCAGGAGTTCTACCGGCAGTGGAAGGAAATGGGCTGAAGACGAGAGGGATCAGGGTCGGCAAGGCGGTCAGCTGATCACTCTCACTCACTCACTCCCTCTCTCTCTCCCACTCTCTTGCTCTGTCTGTATCTGCGTCTTTGGGAAACATAACTGGAGAAAGAGTGGAGAAAGTGTGACAGTGGCAGAAAAAGAAAGGCGAGCGACAAGGGCTTGGGTCTAAGAAACGATCAGCAGATTCCCCACCCCCCCATTCCCACCACAGGAAGTGACTCCAATTGTTGGGGGGGAGGGGGAGGAAGGCAGCGGGAGTAAAAACAAACAAACGTAAAAATGGTGCCTCTGGTACACATTATAACCAGGTATATACTGTATGTGAATAAATAGGTATATACTATGTGTTGAGAGAGAAACGCCCGCACACCAACACACACACACACACACACACACACACACACACACACACACACACACACCCAGATACATTAATATAAATATATACTTAGACATGCTTTTGGATTTTTGTTTCCTACTTTTTCTTAAGGTCTTGTTGGGATGAGGAGACACTAGAACAGTCTGGGTTTGATCTGCATGGCTTTTACCTGGGTTGTCATGGTCCCCTGGCAGAAAGAGAACCACCTTTTAAAAAAATCCTGCATCTGTTCAGCTCTGTTGGGCCCAACAAACAGTAGGTTTTAAAGGGTTAAAAAGAAAAGGGTTCCGCTTGGTGGACGTACAGTTATTTGGGATTGTTTTCTTTCCTATGTGGTTTTTTTTATTTTAATTTTATTTTCCTTGCTGTGCTCCTTTGTGACCAGTGATTAATGTATTATTGTGCTGTATGTGTATGAGGATGGAACTGTAAAATGATTGGGTTTTGCTCTGGTTTGTTTTTTTTTATTATTATTTTTATTTTTTGTATGTCATACTGTACCCATGCTTTTCCAAGAACCCCACCCTACCGCCACTGACCTCTTTTGTTTTGGAAAATTTCCTGCCTTGGTCAATGAAGGAGGGGGTGTATTGGGATGTATTTGGCCAGCCTCTCAGCAGAGGGCTACCGAGCATGCTGACCACACTCCTCTGGAGCTGCTGTCCCTACAGGTCTGTCACTTTGGCTGTACGAGGACTTTTAAGACCCAAATCCGACCGAGTGGATCCCCCCTCCCCAGCATTCATTGAATCATTTACTAGTCTGTAGTTCCTGTCCCATTATGCACTGTGCAGAGGAATCCAGTAAGTGTGTGGCCACACATTAAACAATAAAGATGTTTTGTTTAAAAAAAAAAAAAAGTCTGATGTTTTTATGATGCACTTACTACAGAACATCTGCATTCTGCCCAAAAATATAGTTTGTATTTTTTTTTGTAATAAAGATACCTTTCACCAACTAGATACTGTGGAGAAGACACCTCCGAGGCCAAAATAGGTGAACCACCAGAGCAGCCTTGGAGCAAACATTTCAGGGGATGACGCCACAGGAACCAAGGCACCTTCGGCGTAAGATACGGTCCTTCACTTCAGTACAAGTTGTTCAAAGTCCTAGATACCTTGATTGTCATGAAGAACATAAAGTTCACACATTCATAGATAATTGCATAAACCAGTTTAGTAGCTCAAAGCTGGCGGTGGAGTTGTTTAAAAATACAAACGCTGACGACACATTTACAGAAGTGCCAAAGAAATATTTCTGTATGGTGAGGGCTGCTTTCCTTATGCACATCTCGAGGGTCTCTTTGCTTCTGTTTGTGACCTTCACGGATGGGATGTCAAAAGAGTCCGTCTTTGGAGGGAATTTGGTTGGGGGACTAAGGGTGGCAGGTCTGCTTTTTGTGGATGATGTCATTTTGGTCTCTTAACAGTGATCTCCAATGCACACTGGAAGAGCTCACCGCAGAGTGTGAAGTGGCAGGTATGAAGATGAGCTCCTCCTTGGAGGCCATGGTCCTCTTCTGTAAATGTTTGGGCTGCTGAAGGGGGGGGGGGCAGCTATCCTTACTGGAGCAGTTCAAGTGTCTCAGGGTTTTGTTAATGAGAAGAAAGAAGGGAGCAGGAGATTGAAAAGCAGATTGGTGCAGCGCTGCCCATTCTGTGGGCACTGTACTAGTCTGTGGTGATGAAGTTGCAGCTGAGTTTGCCCCCCCCCCCCTTAAGCTATGTTCCCATTTCCCTGTGGTCATGAGCTCTGGAACTGAAAGAATAAGATCACAAATTCAAGTGACCAAAATGAGATTCCTGCACCCTGGGTGCTAGGGTGAGAAGCTCAGCAGATCAGAGCAGAGCTGCTGTTCTGTTAGACTGAGAAGAGTCAGTTAAGGTGATCTAGGCAGGTTGTCAGGATGTCGCCTGGCCGACTCCCTGGGGAGTTGTACCTGGCATGTCCCACAGGGAGCAGACACCAAGGCAGAACCAGGACATGCTGGATGAGACTACCTGAGGACCCATCAGGTAGAGCTGGGCCACCTTCTCAGCCACTCTAACCATGATGCTCAGCAGCAGAAGAAAATGGACTGACTTGGGCTATTTGTCATTGAAACTTAAGTGATGGAAGACCACAGTGTGGATTTGGAAGGGAAGACAAGAAGTGAAAATTTTAAGAAACCTGGTCAAAAGACTCAAGATCACAGACTCCCCTATGCCTAGCCACCACAGTTCAAAATCCTGAATCTCAAATACGAATTGATATTTTTTAATAAAAGGCAGGTATACACCAGGTCTGGGAGTGGTTCTTACCAGCAAGCAGCTGGTTAATTGTCATACGTGTTTTCGTTTTCAAAATGAATTTCAGGCATCACTGATTTATGTAAAATATATAAGCTAATAAAAGTGATGAAAGACAATAGAACTAGAACAACAAACAAAAATACTGTAGAATAATTAATACAATTTCCCATTATTTCCAGAATCCTACATTAGAAGTTGAGTCAAGTTCAACACTGGTTAAGGTTATACAAGACCATCCATGGATCTTCACCCAGAAACTTACAGTACCAGATCACCCAGATGGCCGGACTCATTACTTTGTGCTTCTGCACTCGAGGGGTCTAAAATGAAAAGCTCCAAGTCCTCAGTTCTGGCTCTAGTGTGGAGGAATGAGCTCCCTCTGTTCCTTGGAGGAGCTGAATCCCTCTTAACTTTCAAGAAGGATTTCAAAATACATCTCTCCTGGCCTCCTGTCTGCTCCATAATGTTCGCAACCTGTTTATGTTTGTGAGATGGACTGCTGTTTAGTCTGAGTGTAGAAAAGCAACTGCTAAAGGAATAAAAGTAAAATGCCAAAATGAGGTGGTTTCCTAGGGCTGCCGGAGGACTTCTGTACCAATGTGGCCCCTTCAGAAGGGCCACTGTGCCGTTTGTGAAAGTGACCCACATCTTGCGCCCAACACAGTTTGTACTCTTTCTCTCCCGTTTGTTTTTTCTGCTCTCCCGGCTCATTCATCTCCCATTGCGGCCTCCATTGTTGTCGCTCCTTGGGTCGCGTCCATCCGCCCGAACCTCCCCGCCAGCCACTTGGGTGCGAGCCCAGTTCTGGTGGCGCTGAAACAAACGGGCTCGGTTCAACCGCGCCGAGAACCGCCCTCGGTCACCTGTCGCCGTCGCCACTGCCCGGTTAGTAGCCGAATAAGAAAACAAGAAACATTTATGATAGATAAATTATTAATTATTAAAGATGTAAAAGTTGAGCAGGATTTGCATTTATTTAAGGGAAAAAAAATCAAAAGCTAAAGTGTAAAATGCAACGATTAATGATTTTTTAAACTTTTTTTGTGAAATAACCACGCACTGTACAAGCTCCCGCGAACCCGTGCAAGTCGCTGTTATTTATTTCCCGGTTTCATTTCATGCGACGTCAACTGGACCGAAGAGCGAGCGAGCGCTCGGCCCAAATCCGCGCAGAAGCGCACTCGCGCCTCGCGTGATCCGCGCGAACAACGTGCCTTTCTCAGCGCGAGCCAATGGCGCGGAGGGAGGGGCGGTCCTCGGGGGGGGGGGTGTTTGCCGCTCCTAAGGGGCGCGCGCGGACGACGCCGCGCTCGCGCGCCCCCGACGCGCCCGACCGTGGAGAGCGCGCCGGCGGCCGAGCTTGCGACTATGATACGGGCTTCGGGCGGACGAAATAAAGATAAAAACAGGTTTGTGTCGGAATCCGCTTTTCTCCGCGCTCGTTTGCTCTTCCGTTGCTATTTTTGACGCAAAAACGTGCTTTGTTTGAGAAAAGAAGGCGAGCAGGTGTCATGTTGACGGGACGGATTTTACAAAAGTGGGGACTGAGGCGTCTGAGGCGGCTGATGTCATTTAGTGATGGCTGTCGAATTTGCGACCGAGCCCATGTGTCTGTCCGTCTGTCCGTCTGTCTCTGTCTGTACGTTTGCTGGCCATACAGCGAAAGACTGAGCCCGGGCCCCTTGGCAGTCTGCCAGTCTTAAACTCTATTCACTGCATTCGCGCCTGCTCCGTTTATGCTGCATTCCTCTAAAGTTGCACTGGTTTTTACCCATTTACCCACTTGGGTCATTTTTACAGTTTGGGGCTAAATATCCTGATCAGAGGTACCGGAGAGAGTGTCGAACCCGCAGCTTCCCGGTCCAAGGGCAGCAGCCCCTAACCATCACGCCCCCTGCTGACCCACACCGGGATTTTCCCACTGTCCTCCCAACTTGACAGTTTCACACGAATTTTTACCGCTAGCTATTCCATCAGAAACGGGCTTTTGTAAGGTGACACTTTTCCCCAGCAGTTATGTAACCATTGAGAGAGCTGGGTAACTTTTACCAGCGTGGTAAAGTACCTCACTCGGGAGCAGTGCAGCAGGAGGGGGACTTGCACCTAAAACCCGTTACCCAAGAGGCGGCACCACTAACTTCTGTACCACCTGGTGCCCGGGTGGACTAATGCATCCAGATTAAGGACACAGTGTTTGTGAGGTGAAGGGATTTTACCGGAATTTCTCTGCACATATAGTTGATCAAAATAGGGAGAAGACCAACCAAACAATAAACCATGAAAAATTGGGGAAACCAGCAGCCAGATTGTCTCGCATCAGATCCTCTGCAAAAGTTAACTTTCTTTTAAACTCCAAAAAGTTGTTGTATTGATTGTTAAATGTTGGTTTGCGTCCAGGCAAGTATATGCTAACACGAGTTTAATGAAAATTTAAAATAATGCAAAAAATGCAAAATAAATCCAACAGTTTTTGAGTGTAAAAAAAATTGGCTATAGTACTAATATTTTAATCTTATCATTTAGCTTAATACTGTGTGTGCTCTGTTTGCAACTCCATGTGTTTGTAGATGGAAACAATCAGGAATAAGCAGTTTTGTCACAAATACTGTATTATTCCAAAACATGTAAAAATGTGTCATACAAGCAGTTGTGCAGAATAAAATACCTGCTGTGAAAGCAAATCACAGCATAATGAGTTAAATACAGCTGTACAAAATAGTAAGGCAGTTGTTTAAAAGAGGGTATACAGTTCATTTTCAGTTTTCAGGGTTTTATGAGGGAGGAGGTGTCTGGATGTTGCAAGAGTCCTGAAAATCATAAGCGTAATGTAAGTGCAATTTTTCACTACGGTACTGTGTATTACAGTAACACTTTTATACCCTAATGTAACATGTAATGAATAGATAATGTGAGTAATAAAATGAAATGCGGTTGCTGTTGTAACTGTAACACAAATACAGTGCCGTGATTTATATACAGAAAACAGTGAATAAGGTGTCAGTTCAACTGGATCAGAGTGGCACTACAGGGGGACTAGCAGGTGCTGTGCTGCCTTCATCACACTAACTATGGAGATGGTTGCATGGTTCTTTACTGAAGCACAGTTAGCATTGTTCAAAATATTATTATATTAGTTTTTATATGCATTAATTGTTATTCTCTCCAAAAATAAAAAAGCATATTTTCCTGAGGTAGTGCTCTGTCCGCTCGAAGGACCTACCTTCCCACTGTTGTACAGTAGCCTCCCAGTTATCTGATATGAACAGGACTGAATGGTGGTCAGATAAACGAAAATGCCGGATAATGTGGAAACGGTAAAGGATAGATGGAGAAATGCAATTTAAATAGAAGTCCTGTGTAAGTTTGAAATCTTGCTTATTAATAAAATAACCATTATACAAGTACAGTACTTTTTTTTTTTACAGAAACATTCAGATCTGAATCTTTCAAGTCTCTCAAATTTTTTGTAGATTTTGTCTCTTGAACACTGAATGCAGGAATATACAGTATTTATTGCACAAAAGTTATTGTGTAAAAAAAACAGCGATTAAACTTTGTTTTCCCGGTTTATTTTTTTTACAGTAAGGCCTTGAAATAGCTCACGTCATGTGGTCATGTCGGATAATGAGGACTCTACTGTACTCTTGAGCAAGGTACTTATCCTTGTTCCGTTGAAAATTACCCACCTGTATAAATGGGGCAAAAATCATCATATCTAGCATAACTCGGTGAAATACACTACCCGGCCAAAAAAAAAAGTTACCACCTGTATTGAACTTAATGTTATGATGTGGGGTTGCTTCAGTTGGTCAGGTCTAGGTTCAGCAACGTTATGTGCCCAAAAAATGAGGTGAGCTCACTACCTGAATATACTGAATGAGCAGGTTTTTCCATCAATGGATTTTTTCCTCCAAGATGACAATGCCAGGATTCATGGGGCTCAAATTGTGAAAGAGTGCTTCAGGGAGCATGAGAGAGACATCATTTTCACACATGGATCGGCCACCACAGAGTCCAGACCTTAACCCCATTGAGAATCTTTGGGATGTGCTGGAGAAGACTTTACGCAGTGGTCCAACTCTCCCATCATCGATACAAGATCTTAATGCAACTCTGGACAGTAGTAAATGTTGTGACATTGCATAAGCTTATTGAAACAATGCCACAGCGACTCAAAGCTCAAGGCGGTCCAACAGAATATTAGAGTGTGTGACTTTTTCTTGGCTGGGCAGTGTATATTAGAGAAAAGTAATAAATAAATTTAAATGTAAAAATGGTGGAAGCAAGTTTAATTAATCTTTTTTTTTTCAGATTCCTATTGTGTTAGGGTGCATACAGGTCATGTTTGTGCTGCAAAATATTTTTACAAGTAGACAAATGAAGAAAATATACAGTGAATGAAGTAAATTCCATTAATCTATTTTCATAAATCACATATCCAGAGCCAGGTCACAGTGGGATAGACTCTAGGGAATGTGAAGTCAATTAATAAACTGAAAATGTTTATACCTGAATTTTCGTTTGGCCAGTGTTTGTAACATGAGCACTGAGTTAACTTTCACACACATGCTTGTAACACCAGGGCATGCTGGGAAAAGTCTGTCAATGGTCAGTAAATCAAATGCTCAGATCTGACTTAATATGTGTTTAACCCGGTGCTGTGCTGCAGGGTGTGGAAGATAGCTTTGGAAATGTTGCGATAAACAAAATAATTGCTCACTAAGACGCTACCTTAGTGTTAACCATGGTTAAGTGTTAGCGATGAATTCCCACTGTAGCGTTAAATGCCGTTATGATTTTGAACATAAAGTGAACCTGAAAAGGCGTTTTTGTGATCTATAGGAAGGGACTTTGTAGGGTTTTGTGGTATAAGCCATGTTGTGTTCTGTCTCTATGGAAGCATAAGTGACTGGATTCATCTGTAGTCACCGAGCACAGCCTTGAAGCATAACGTGTGTCTAAAGTTGTCGTTTGTCCAAAGTCAAAGACAATTCTGCACGAGCATGTTGAGTGCAGGCATAGGTGACGCTGTGGAGATTAAGCGGAGCATCACTAGAGGATAGGCTGCTCATTGTCCTTCCCCAGTGATACAGACAGCCATTGAAAGAAGTCATGTGATGGAATCACGAGTGAGGGAAGGAATTTCTGCACTGAGGAGGAGGCCGAAAGAGAGCTAGGGTGAGGAAAGTTGATGGAGTTGAGTAGAACTGGGCCATGGGGGAGTGAAACAAAGGTCACAGAGTTCAAGTGTATAAAGAAAACACAGCAAATGATCCTAGGGGAACCAGGGATCAGCAGTACAACTGATAAATGACAAGTACAGAAGTACTCTCCTGCCAAATGGTTATAACAGTTCTCTTTTTAATTTATTAAGCAAATAAGTAGTTAGTAGATCATTAAACATTTTGCAAATTGTTAATACTTCTGCTTAGTACTTTTTAAACAATTTCTGCTATGTGAAGTGGTTGGCCAACCACCTTCAGCGTAAGGCTTACATGATGACGGATATCCGTCTTGATCGGGGTTTGAGAAGGCTTTGGTGTTCGGCCAACCAACCAAAAAGTTTCCTCTCTGGGAGGACTTTTTCGCAAAGAAATCACTAGGGATTCTTTCAGGTGGCATGCCTTTGAAAGCTCACCCATAGTGCACCAGATATTGGCTGGTATGGGCAAAAAATTGAGCACTCCTAAAATTAGAGCATGTTTTTCGATAAGTAGAGGTGATTTTATTTCCTATCTGCCCCTCATCCTGTCCTTGGGAGAACAGAAGGGGCAGGGCTGTGTTATAAGGTTTGTTCTGCAGTTTAAATAACAGGGTGCACAGACACTGAAGCTGTTGTAAAGCTGAAATATGTGTTGTCCTTGACTGGGCAAATGTGTTCAGTCCAATCAGAATATGTAATTCCCAGGTATGTGTATTGCAATTCATTTATTAATGAACAAGCAAACTTTAAGAGATGCGAACAGATAAATGAAAAGTAGCTCAATTCATTATAGACCTGCCACAATGAGCTCATGTAATGGACAGAGAAGAATCTGCATACAGAGTCAGGGCTGCAGCCCCTCGGAAGATCTCGGTTTTTGATACCTTAAATGCGGATGTGACTCCTGTGCTCACTGTACAGGTCAAGTTTTCTCTAGCACCGAATAACCCTGGCTCCTTCTTTCCTTCTCCACCTTTTAAAGCCCTCAAAAGACCTTGTGTTCTCACCAGATACTGAGTTAAACTGCGAAAGTCCACTGCTGCAATCTTTCTCTACTGCAAACAAAAGATTTCATAGTGAGTCCACTTGACCTGATGGTGTTTAATGACACTGGGAGTTGCTTGGTAAGTACAAAGTACTCAATAGTGCGTGTTTCCCGTAGCTTCTTCAGAGTTGTAGAAACTTTGGATTAATGTCTTAAGTACAGTCGGTCAGCCACTTAAAACCTTCAGGTAGTGAACTGTACACCTTTATACATTTTTTGTAGCATTTAGCATTTTTTCACAAACAGAGCTGGTTACCAATACAAATTGACCCCTAAAACTATGCAATTTGCTGACACATAGAGATCACAAATAGTGTGCTCTGCCTTAAGCTTTTCAACACTCTGCTGTAGCTTTGGCCACAGTTCTTTATCGTGTCATAAATGCTGCTGCAAGGAGACCCAAGACTTGCAGGTATGAGCATGAGGCATTCCAGCTCACCAAAGGAAGGGACCGTCTGCCAGTCTGGTCTCTGCTAGCTGCTTAGTGGGTGGGAGAGAGAGAAAGATTTCCTGTTTGAAAAACACCTCTGCTGCTTCCCACCCCATGGAGCAGTCAGCCTACTGATGTTTACATTTACTTTATTTAGCAGATGTTTTTTTCCAACGTGATGTACATTGTGAGTAAAGAACAGTTTATTTCACCAACAGAAAGAAATATAGATAGATTTATGATTATCCAAGCACAGTCAGCACTATCGTTTTTACCAGGGTACCTTACAGCAGGAGCTCTACTGTATATAGAACTGATGACAAGCCCCTGGCCCAGTCCATGTCAGATTTTACTTTTGACCTTTTTGAGCAATAACTCACCTCCAGGCCCTAATTTGGGTATAAGGTATCCATTGTACTGTATCTTCTTTGTCATGTTAGACACACCAGTGACACAAATAGTAAAAGTACAATGAGCCTTGTTAAATTAAAACATCTTACTCTATGGAAAATATTTCACTTGGTTTAGATAAGGACTGTGTTTTCACTGCCATGTGAAGTCTTATCAGTCTGTAGCAATGAAGAGGTCAGGCCATGTGCTGAGAGTGAGTATAAGTAGGTGTTAGTAGGTGTTAGTGCTAGTAAACCTTGCTAGAAATCATTTCCAAATTCCAAAGAAATCATACAGGAGGTCTGTTGCTTTGCGGTTCTGTGCTTCATTTGGTCAGATGAGAGAATTTTCAGTAGAACCTACAGAATGTGAACATCTGTGTGTAAGAGGTGTGAGCGTTGGATTCGCTTGTGAACATAGAATATACTGTATACAGTGGTCTAGGAGAACATTTCAGCGTTCTGCCTCTGACTTCACAGGGCTCAGTATTCACACTGCACTCACATTGCTCACACTACGCACACACTGTTCACACTGCATTCACACTGCATTCTCACTATGATCACACTACATGCACACTGTTCACTTGTTTTTATAGTGCAACATGAAATAGTTACACCCCAGCTGGTGTTTTCCACAGCATTCACACACACACAGCGCTCACACACAGCAGTCACAAAGGCCTCTCTGTTGCTTTGAACAGGGGAAACGGCCCCCCGCTGAACTGCCAGGCAAGGCGAACCTTTCACTGCTGGACTTAGACCTGTGGATAATGCCAAAAAAAATGAGGGCACGAATTCACCTCCAGCTCAACTGTTAGTGGTGAAAATGCTGTAACAAAATGCACGGCAGGACTCCGTTTGCCCTCCCTGTCTGCAGCATGTCGCTCTGGTGCTTCTATAACACTGTCATAAAGTAATTATTTCCTCTTCTGTTTGAATAACACCAGTGAGATTTTATGATTGGCTCTCAGGATGAATGACCATAATAACCAAAAATGAGGTTGCACAATTTCACAACAAAATGATAATAATGTCACATAATTTAAGTTAAATTGTCCAAACCTCTCTCATTAGTGGCAAGCTGGCTATTTGTTCAAAAGAACTTAGCAGTCGTTCCATTTGTACAGCAGAGTGTTTTATTTGAATAATTTTCGCTATATACTGTATGTGGCTCAACTGGGCAGATTGGTGGCACAGTGCGTAGTGGTGGCACCTTTCGGTTCCTGGGCTGGATGGGTGTGGCTTCAGCTCCAGCTCAGTCTGTGTGGAGGTTCCATGTTCTTGCCATGTTTGTGTGGACTTCCTTCCACAGTCCAAAGCTATATGTTTCAGATGAATCGGTCTTAATGTTATGTACTGTGTGTGTGTGTGTGTGTGTGTGTGTGTGTGTGTGTGTGTGGCCATCCTGTGATGGGCTTTCATCCCATCCGGTGTGTACTCTCCTACCCAACAGCCCAGTATTTCTGGGATAGGCTCAAGACCACTGTGACTCTGACCAGGGGATGGAAAGGTGTCGCCCAAGAGTGTTATAGCTGGTCATTGCATTTGAACTGGCAACCTTCAGATTACTAGGGTGTTACCTGTAAACTACCTACAGATTGTAGGTTTCAGATTTAAACATCTTTTATTTCCAAAATGGAATGGGGAACAATGGAGGCTGTGTAATGAAACATGGCATCACATGCAGACTCTGGAAGCTGGCAGCTGCTGAGTGGGAGGCCTCTGCTGTCCGGCCTACAAATGTGCTGCCTAACAGCCATTTCAGTTTGTCAGTGAGATGTGGGAAAGGAAAGTCATACTTGGGTTTGAGGGCAATGTTGCTTGTGTTTGCTCTCATAAGTTATGCAGCTGATATCATACAGCATTGTTGCACTTGTTATTACAATAAGAAAGTTGTAAACCTTCATATGTGATTACTTAAGTTGTTTCTCCGGACACCACAGGGTGTATGAACTAAAATGAAATATATTTTAGACGCTGTGTAATAATATGTCAATCAATCAATTGTTTGTTTGTTTGTTTGTTTGGATTTTATTGTGTAGCTTGTGCCTAACATAATGGATGTGTGATGTTTGAAGACATGATATTTATGTGCACTGATCAGTTTAGATTTTGAACACTTGGCTATTATAGATAGAGGAAAGTGGTTATTTTAAGGATAAATCTAACATCTGTTTTACACAGTGCAGTTCTCTATATGCTGTGTTTGCACACAGCATGTTTATTATACTAATGTCACTCAGTTTTCTGCCCACTTTTTCGGGTGAGAGTCATGATGGAAACACGGTAAGAAATTGGCCCAGATCCTCCATTCCTTACAGTGGTTTCAAGCTCCTCCCACTCCAACTTAGAGTTGCAATCTCTTCAACGTGGCCTGGTTAGGCATTGGGATCTCCTTCCAGTAGGACATGCTCTGTATAACTCCTGAGGGACATTGTCAAAACACGCCTAAATCACCTCAGCTGGTTTCTCTTGATCTGGAGGAACAACTGATCTACTTTGAGAATCCCCAGGATTGCCAAGCTTCTCATCCTGTCACTGAGGATGAGCCCAGAAATCCTGTTTAAAAACCTAATTTTGATCAATTTTGTTCTTTCGGTCACAACCCAAAGCTTATGACCAATAGGGGAGGATGAGGATTGAGCTGTGGTTTAGAGCTTTGTCCAGACACTCTGAAAAAATCCGTCACCACCCCAGTATCTCCTCAGAAGTGGTTAGCACCACTCCGTCCCTGTTAAGCTTAAGGCAACAGACATTGTGCGGGAACATCCTAAAGGCCATCTGACAATCAATCTCCATGGCACCCAAGAGCCCTGTTGGTCTGCCAACACCTCTTAACTACATTGGAAGATTCCCTGAGAGTATTGCCCAGAAGGTGTCATTATTTAGCCTAACAGCTTCTCTTACCGCTGGTGTTCACCAGCAGGTTCTGAGGTTGCCTATCGTGACAGGCACCAACCAACCTCAGACGACAGCTTTTGGCACCTGAAACTACAAATGAGGTCTTAAACATGGTCCATATGGACTTCATGTCTCCAACCTCATTTGGGATGAATTAAAAAATTTCTTAGAGGTGGGACTTAAATTGATCTCACACTAAACTGTCTGCCATTCTTTTTCGGAAGACTGCCACAAAACGTTTGGGTGTCCCAAGTCTGTCCAGCTGGTGCCCTGTAGATCGAATACAACTCCCCACCAAGTGGCGATCAATTGACAGCTCATGCTTTTCTAGTACAGTTGTGAATGTCCTTGTGTGGGAGGGGACATCCACAACTAGCACGGAAGTCCAGTAACATTCACTTCTTGAGTTCAGTTCAGGAGTTCGCCAAAAAGGCTGAATATTCATTACAGCTGCTTGGTGCATTTTCACAAGGTTTCCTTTCTGTGACCCGCTGCTGCATTATAGGCAATTTTCTTGTCAGCTCAGGTTAACTTTAACTGTGTGGCCCTCAGCTGTGTCCGTTTGAGCGGTCTTTTTATGAGAAACAACTCTGGAAGAGGAGACAGACCACCCCTAGTTGGGGTGTTTGTTTCCAGAACCCAAGCTGTGTGTAGAGGTGAGACTAACTGTGCCTACTTTTCCACCTCCTGCGCCAACTTGGGCTCCGTCTTCACAACAGCAGTGATATTGTTTCCAGAGTCACTTTCTACTACCACGGACCATACCGTCTAAGGTCATACACTCACGCTGACCCCTTGGTTGGCATTGCACCTGACCCCCATCCTTCACCTTGCAGGTGGTAAGCCCACAGTCTGACTCTACATTGACATTTCAAACTAAGACTATGATAAATGTTGGTTGTCCAGCTGCCAACCGCTTACTAACAAAGCCCCACCCCCAGGCTTGGTTCCAGAAGTGACCCTAAGGGTACACTTATCCCTTTTTGAGGACTCATGGGGCTTAATGTATTTGTCAAGGGAGACCCTACCAGGAGCTCTAGGCTTCAGGCAACGTAACGCTGAGGTTTCCAGAGAGTATGACATATTATGTTCATTATGTCATCAGCAAATGCCATTTTATTAATACATATATGGCAAGTCATTAATTTGTGTGTGTGTGCAATATAATGGAAAGATCACACAGGTAGGTACAGGCCTAGTTTAAATGAGCCATAACTCAGCGAGCAGCTGAATGCTTCATGTGTGATCTTTTCATTATCTGCTGTCATGTCTCCCACAGCGGTTCCTGTGTTGCAGCTCAGCTGCGGTGGTCAGCGGGGGACCTAGGGCCACTCAGTGGGCAGTGAGCAGTGGGAGGAGATGGAAGGGACCCCACGGTTCGAGTGCCCCTTGTGGTGCATGCTCTGCCGTAGTGGGAAAGCCTGGCTGCGCCAGCTGTGCCAGGGGGCGGGTGAGGTGCTGTGGCTGCCTAATGGTCTGTTGAGTACCAAGCTCCCACAGCTGTTTGACATAAACCAGGTTCCTAAGGTAAGTGTACTAGAAGCACCAGAGGTTAGATACACAGACTGATGATTCTATGACAAGCTACACTATGTGACCAAAAGTGAGTGGATGTCTGACCATCACCCCCATATGTGCTTGTTGAACATCCCATTCCAACCACATGGACATTGATATGCTGTTGTTCCCCCCTTTGCTGCTATAACAGCCCCCACTCCTCTGGGAAGGCTTTCCACCAGATTTGTGGAATTTGTGCCCATTCAGCCACAAAAGCATCAGTGAGGTTGCGCAAGAAGGCCTGGCTCGCGGTCAGCATTCCAGTTCATCCACAAGGTGTTCAGTGAGGTTGAGGTCAGGGCTCTGTGCAGCCGCTCAAGTTCTTCCGCACTAACTGGCCAAACCATGTGTTTATGGAACTCGCTTTATGCATTGGGGGCAGGGCATGGTCAGGCTGGAGCAGGAAAGGAGCTTCTTCCCCAAACTGTGGCCACAAAGCTTGAAGCACACAGTTGTCTAGAATGTGTTTCTATGCTGTGTGGGTGCAGCTGAAACAGATCAGTCATTAGAAGGGGTTCACATACTTTTGGTCATATAATGTATATGTAATATTTGTATACATTTAACAATTTCACTCTGTTTGTTAAAATTTTGATTATTTTAGGTGCGTACATTTTATAGATTACAATTGATCTTATTGTCTTTATTAATTTCTATAATACTGGTCACAAGGAAGAAACCAAGTGCATTACATAACTTTTTGTGAGCATAGAGTTAATTTAACTTTGCAGTCACAACAGCATAATGATAGATATGCACCTGTAGTTGCTGGTTAGTTACTGTAAAAGTCTCACAATAATTAATAAGAAAAAATAATTGTCCTGTGACACTTCCCACTCCCTTCTTTCCTCATAGTGCCATTTCAGTTTCTGTTCTGAGGGCATTTTGCTACCCCTCATAGTGAAAAACAGCAATAAAGGCCATTTTTTACTCTGCAACCGAGAAATTTTCTAAATAAATAGCAATAAGATGTTTTTGAACAGACATGTAACAAATCCATTACCTGTTAGATATTGGTAAGGCAAGGCTAGACACAGTTATTTATTTGCACAAAGCAAATTCAAGGTTTTTTAAAGAGGCAAAAATAAAACATAAGACCTCAAAGAAACAGAGGTTTGCTTTCTTCTTTACCTCCATTTATGTATAAATCCCCTCCTGCAGGTGTTCCAGGAAGATGGCATCACCTCTGGCTATCGCCACCCTCGCAGCTCTGCCCTGGACTGCATTCTCAGCAGCTTCCAGATGAACAATGAGACTGTTAACATCTGGACTCATTTTCTGGCTACCTGGTATGATGCACATTTTTGTAACAAGCATCATCTGGATACTGGTTCATAGCCATTGTCAGCTGCTTACTGTCTCCTGTTGCATTCTGCTAAAATGTGCTCCCACAGAAAATGGCATCAGTCTGTCTCCACCATGGTGTGTGGACCTCTAAAGGGTTATAGTACTCTGCTTTCTTTAACTGATTTGTCTGCCTGTCGACTGTCCAATGACAGGTACTTCCTGTGGCGGTTTGGCATGCTCTGGTGCTCCATGGACTTTTTGTCTGAGAACTACAACTGGCCCTTTCTGGTGTACATGCTGCTCGTCTGCTTGTACCCGTTTACGTCCAGCTGTGCCCACACCTTCAGCACCATGTCTCCGGAAGCACGCCACATCTGCTTTTTCTTTGACTATGGCGCCATCAGCCTGTACAGTCTGGGTAAGGCCATGCTCCACTGGATTTACCTATTCAACCTGTCTGTGGAAACCCCTCACCATAGTTTTCTGTTTGAAACAAGACAGCATCTGATCACAGACAGTGCTTTCATCTGACCTTGGCCCAACATTCCACCTAAATTCAATGTTGTAATACAGCTTAGAAATGTAAGTCTGATTAGTACGGTAAAACCCTGCCATAACACAATAAGTGTGGTCCAGAAAATTGTGTTGTGTAAAATGCAGGGCTATTGCAAGTAAACGGAAGCAATATTTTTCAGGTACTGCTAAAAGAGAAAGGAATAAATTTTCATGTATATATTGTCATTTATTAGATGTCTAGGAGCTAGACTAATTATTAGGAACAAAATGTGACAAAGGTAATGTGTACTAATAGAATAATAACATTGCAACAATGCTATTTTGATCCTGTTGTCAGCAACAGTATGACAAGAGGTCAAACTGGATTTGTCTGTGGAAGCACAGGTTTTGTTTCTCCACTGCAGTTGAAACAGCAGCACTCACAGGGCACAACACACCACACCAAAGCTCTCAAACACAGTGAACTTAGAGAAGGTCAGCAATCCCGCAGTAACACCTCACAATGGTTAGAAACGGGTATTTACAAAGATGCTGCAGCAGTGCATTATTTGTGACTTATGATTTCCCCCATCACTGCTGCAGTACCAATAATACTAATAGAAACTTTTATGCAGATATACATAATCTTCAGTAAATCCTGTACTTTTGTCACCATCAGAAGAAGATACTGGTGATTGCAAGATAGGAACCAGTTGCTAATAGCATTATATTCAAATGTATCTTATTGTGGAGGGTGGTATACTGTACTGTATATACTGGGGTATACTGTTTATTAACCAGCATGTCATAGCCTGACCCTGGTTAGGACACCCAAAAAAAACCTGCTGAAGTAAAAGATGAGGTCAGTTTCTGTGTGAGGGAGTCTTACTGGGATTTGTGTTTGCAGGATGTGCCATCACCTATGGGTCCTATGTGATGCCCTACTGCTTGGTGAACAGCTGGCTACACCAGCACTTTGTGCCTTTGGCTGTTTTCAACACACTGGTGTGCACCAGTCTGTCCTGCTACTCCAGGTAAAGGACAATGCACGCCACTGATCTCTTGGTGATCTTGAAAATTTGGATACAGCGCCGCTTTCCTGTTCCTTAATGCCCAGCACTTTAACTACTATTAGTGTTTTAAGTGGAAAAATAAGTGCCAGTGCACCCCCTACTGGCATTTTGGTGTGAATGTTGGACAGTATTAGCAAATTATTAAATATTCAATTTTGAATTTCTGAAGGGAATAAATGTCACTGACACTCACAATATGTATTCCTTTTATAAATTAGACATAAATTTTGAATGAACAGTATGAAAGTAGAGTGAACTGACCTGCAGCGTAACTTAGTGCACCCTGGGTAATGAAGTGTAGCTATGAGGCTCTTATGAATGCTGACCCTGAACTACAGTTACAGTCTTTTGCTGGCAAAGGAGCTCAGACACATAATCTGGTCAACAGGGTGCAGAAAAGAGCACTGGGGACTTTGGGAAGTGCTAGAATACAAGAACAAGTTCTCCTTCTACATACAGAATTTCCAGTAAAGTACCGCTGGGTGCCAGCCTGCTGAAAGCACCGTGTGTTGATTATTTCCTGTCAACAGAGGACTTGGACAGGAGAGATGACAGATGTGTATGTGTTTAGGTTTAGCCATTTTTCCCTCTATCATTTTCTAGGTTCCTCGAAATACCGTTTCCACATAGGAGTAAAATATTGAGGACACTGGCGTTTGTGTATCCTTTTATCTTCGACAACATCCCTCTTTTCCACAGAGTGAGTGTTCTCCGTATTCCCACTGCAATGCTGCAGAAAGAGTGCAAAGAGCGAACAGCTTCTCAGCGGCATTTTTTACAACACTTATGATACATGACGGTCAGTTATAGATGCTGCATTTGTTCTATTGGTGGATTTCTGATGCCCATTCTGCTGTCGAATGTTTGCGTAGCTGATGCTGTGCTGTGAAGATGGCTGTAATCCCAGCGAGACCCTGTCCACCCACTGTTACCACCTGATCTTCGCCTTCCTGACCTGCTTCCTGTTTGCATCGCATCTTCCGGAGAAACTGGCGCCAGGATGTTTCGACTATATCGGTTTGTTCCTTTGTAGTCAGCTTCCAAGTGGCAGCTCACATTTAGCTTCATTTTTTATAAGCATACATTACTTTTTTCTGTGTCCGCAGTAGTCAGACCTCTTTTATTTCCTACAGGCAAAGATTATGGTAAAAATCACCTGTTATGTACAGTAATGCCTCATTAAGTACCATCTCCAATTGCATCATTTCGCAGTATTGCTCTTTTACTTTTGCCCTTTAAGTCATAATAAAATTTGAAACTAAAGGTTTGTGTCACTTAACAACGGGGATATGTTCTGAGAAATGCGTTGTTAGGTGATTTCATACTTATGCAAACGTCATAGTGCATACCTGTGCCGCATCACATCCATTTTAACTTGTATATCGCACAGGCTATTGCTCCTAGGCTACAGACCTGTACTGTATGTTACAGCAGATGCAGTAAACACAAGATGTTTGATGCTGCTGCCTGCGTAACATAGCATACTGTTTTACAGTAAAAAATTTTTGAGTAAAGAGTAAACTTTAAA
The DNA here is from genome assembly GCA_018136845.1 of Heterotis niloticus. Classification (NCBI taxonomy): domain Eukaryota; kingdom Metazoa; phylum Chordata; class Actinopteri; order Osteoglossiformes; family Osteoglossidae; genus Heterotis; species Heterotis niloticus. The sequence continues at coordinate 3,025,169 of CM030903.1, forward strand.
GTAGCGATAAAAAGTAGAATAAATGCATAAACCCGTAACATAGTTGTTTATTATCATTATCAAGTATTATGTATTGTATATAATTTTATGGAGCCACTGTTGTATATGCACTCAGTCATTGACCGAAATGTTCTTATCTGGTGCGTACCTGTATTTTGAAACAGTGTTGAACTTTTATATTTGTTATACATAAAATAGACTATTTTTTGTGTGTATTCACTATTGTTTAAGGTGTCACTAATCTATTCTGTATTGTGTTGCACAGTTTTCAGGCTCTATTTATACAATATTCTATATTAATTCTATATTATAGCTCTATTTCATTGAACTCCATTTCTCAAGATCACATGTAGAGCATAAATTACAGTAACATTGTATTTATTTTGGTGTTTGTAAAAACACACACACTTCATTTAATCCATAAAGTGTATAATGTTATTTTTATGCAGCTACACTTTTTTAATGTCTCCACATTCTTCTGCCCACCCCCTTCTTTCTGTCTGATATTTGCTGCTTGCTTCCTAAACGCCTGTCTTGGTCATCTTCACCACCCTCGCAGGCCACAGTCACCAGCTCTTCCACATCTGTGCTGTAGTAGGCACACACTTCCAGATGGAGGCACTGCTGACAGACATGGCATCTCGCAGTGCCTGGTTTGCGGCCAACACGGCCGTCCCCTCCCTGCTGGGCACGGTGGGAGCTGTGGCACTCGCTGTCGTGCTGAACCTGGCTGTCATCGCCTCCTTCAGTGCCCTCCTCCTCCGGGCGCCTCATCACAAGGCTGCAATCCGCATCGGCGGCAGTGTCCAACCTTCTGCAGAGCTGAAGGAGCAGTGAAGATCTTACTAACTACTGCATTTCTCAAAGGGTTTCAAATTCGCAGTTGTGAAGCTACACCCATCTCAAGTCAAGTAAAGAGTGTGGGAAAAACCTGCAATTTTACCGTCTACCACATTCTCAGCAAGCAGCTTACGACAAGCTCCTTTTTAGATTTTATGTCTGCCTTCAACAGACGGTTTTCAATTAATCTCCAGTTTGCTTGAAGTACCAGCATAGACTCTGGTTCTGTGTTCAGTTCATGAGCTGAAGACCCAACAAAGTTCTCAATATTCATCCTCCTACTTAATGTCATGCTAATGCTCATTGATAGTGATTATTTGGGTTGAGTGATGCTCTTTGTAAGTCTAACACAAAACTTTATGTTTAAAAGCTGACTGGTGAAGCTCAAGCTTTTACTTATTAACCCGTTGGCAAAATGTCATTTTGGTGGTAGTTGGCTGGGCCCAGAGTGATAGAGAATAGAATCCCAGGGCTGTTTTCAGATTTAATTCTGTATATTTTCATACAGCCATTATGTCCTCTGCTGAAGTATCAGCATCAATTAACATAACTAAGTTTTTGCCAATTTCATTGCCTTAGGCCTTCATTAGTCCAGTTGTACCCAACCAAGTATAGATGGGATTTTTTTTTTATTAAACCTGAACTAATGTGACAGTAGTAGGGTTACCCACTAAACTAACTGGACTATACACTACTGACATAGCATTTTAATATATTTTTAACATTTCATATTCAAGGCAACACTGTTACCTTTTGTATGCTTTGGTCATCTCACCATTTCTTATTAACTGAGGTCAATATTGATAAGACTGCTGGCATGAGCTGTGGACCCCAAAATGGTGCTGCTTACTTCAGTTTTGTCTTGTTAGGTTTGACTGACAGATCAATGCAACGTTTTCAGTTCTCAGTCCAGAGCCCAGGAAGAAAAACACCAAAGACTGCAATGTACTGCGCTTATGGTCCAATACCACTGTGTCGTTTCAAAAGCACCACATCTTAACCTGTTTTACGAAGCTCATTTCTGTAGCTAGAGGTGAGCTTTAAATGAATATATTGTTTTTTCCCACTAAGAATAGTTATATGGCTAAGTTAGTATTTGTGGGGACATTAATCCCTGTACAGTCAGCCAAATACCAGCCCTGTGCTGCCCCATTGCTGAATCCACCTTACAGTCCTCTAATTTATTTTTAAAGTTGTTCTTTTAACTGCCTTCATGCACTAAAGTGGCTGGTTTACAGCTGATGCTGGAGAGCAATTTTAGGAAACTGTCCGACAAATTTATCCCCTGTACAGTTACGATTAAACACGACTGTCTGACGTGGTTGCATACCTTGTAAGCAGAATTTCTAAGTGGTGTTAAACTTTCTAGGAAACTTAATGTTTTCTAATACTGTATAGTGTTTTTTGCTTTTTTCCAAATACAGTAAAACCCCACCATAACACAATAAGTAAAAAAAATTCAGTTGCATAAGAGATAGTCCCCGTACTGACATTTAATTAAAAAATATGTTCAGGTGGTCTTCCAGTGAGTGTGCAAAAAGAAAAAATAAGAAACTTATTTTATTTTCATTTATTACATGTATAAGAAATATACCAGTTATTATAAACAGAACAAGCATGTCGAATGCAATATATACTAATAGAATAATAACACTGCAACAGCCTGCTTTGACCGTAGTCGGCAGGGTAACGAAAGGTCGACTCGGGAGACACGACCGTGCTTTGTTTCTGCGTATCGTGTTTGAATGCTGACACTCACAGAGCACAACAACAGGCCTGCACCAAAGCTCTCAAACGCAGAGAGGGTGAGCATTCCCTCTGTAACTGCTCACAGTGGATAGACACATCTATTTGGGAACCTGCAGCAGTAGCGCATCATTACAATGCTAATAATACTAATAAATACTACTAATAAAACCGATATATATTTTTACCCAAACATATGTTGTCTTCAGTAAATTCTGTACATTTGTCACTGTCAGACGATGTTGGTGATTGGAAAGGGAGCAGAAGGACAGGAGCCAATCATCAATGGTGTTACATCCCAATTTGTCTCATAGCAGCGCATGTTATCGTGGGGTTTTACTCTATATTCTGATTTTTGATAACTTTTTGTGCTTTGATGGAGCTGTAAGGAATTACAAAGGTCCGTGGACCAGGAAGGCAGAGTACGTGAAGTGATGGTTGGTGATGGAGGTCAGTGCTCAGTTGTACAGCGGTCTCTTACGGACCAGCTGTCTGAAGAAGCGAACGCAGTGCCGGGATGAAAGACGAGCGAGAAGTAGCTAGCTGTGCTCCGAGCGTAGACGCTGCTGCGGTCATTAGTTTTATTCCCAGAGCATGCTAGAAACATGAAGCAGATTCTACTTTCCTCTATGGTTACGTGTTTTTTTTGAGTACCATAAACTGTCTCCATTTCAGTTTGATCGGCAGTGGAGTTTAAATTTGTTCACGTTCATGGTTGCTGTGCCTGAAAAACGGTGATATTTGGCCAAGAACAGCCCAGATGTCAGCACTCATCTGTTTAGAAGCTGTTGCTGGTTCAATTAGCTACTAAATGTGCACAAAAGAGTGAATCCGTGCGTGGAACTGGGCAAAAACCCGCGTTGCCGTGGCCCAGCGTCATGTTTTAGAGGTCTGGCAAAACTGGCCAACTAAAGGTCTGTGGTCAGTGTCTGCGGAACTTATTGTTAGATCTCAATGCCAGTTGCCTTGCGATCACTGTTAAGTGGCCAGAACATTGCGAGCAGATTAATGTTCATTTTCAACAGCATCTGTTGACTTTTTTATTTCCCGCTACGAGATGATGTGTCTGACAAGATGAGTCTCGTGACGCCTTGGATGCGTTTGCGTTCGCTGCTGTGACGCCACGATTCCACGTCAACCCGAGTCGAGATGACGTCAGAGCGGCACAAAGTGAAACGTCTCAGAAAGCGGCCCCCTCAACACCAAATGCACTCATTTCTGAACTGTTTTATCTCCAGCTGAACCGAGCGTGAACGCAGATGTTTACCGTGGTGCACGTCGAGGCAAAACAATGCTGTTTGACCGCACAGTTAACGTTTCTCACTGTTAAGTTTGTCACTTTATTTTCATATCAGTTTAAAAAAAGTAATCTAAGGTGTCGTTCAATACATTTTGAATATTTTCTTTTTTGCGTGTAGGAAGTCAGTTATCTTTGGTTTCTTTTTCCTTCAGCATGAACATCCATGAATAACTGTTGTCTTTCATTTTCATTTTTAAATAATGCATTGACTGTGGTGAAAGAAATTAGTCCAAGTTGTGATCTTTTGTGTTCACTACATGGAAAAGAGTCGGAATAAAACGCCTCACCTCGTGTTTGACTAACCAGAATATCTGTGTCTGTTTTTCTGTGCACCCTGTGATGGACTGGAGTCTCCTCCGGGGAAGGGTTCACAGCCTGGTGCCCTCTGCTTCCAGGATAGACTCTAGACCTCCACGCCCCTCCTCAGGGTACGTGGTTTATGAAGATGGATGGCTTAATGATTAATATTTGCTTTTGCATACTCAGTACATAGCGCCATTAATGAAAGATCCTCCATCCAAGTTCCTTAACCGCTTTATCTGGCTCAGGGTTGCGGTGGTCTTGAGTTTAACCTAACATCACTGGGGAATCACTGGGCTCTGAGCTACATCCTGAATTGGATGTGAGTCTGTCACATGGGGGCTACACACATTCACGTGTTATGGGCAGTTTAGAGTGACCGATTAACCTGAAACACACGTCTTTGGACTGTGGGAGGAAACCCAGACAGCCACGGGCAGAGCGTGCAAAGGCGACAGACTGAGCTGGATTCAAACCAACGCACCTTCAGCTCAGACGCTGTTCCATCCTCAGAAGCAATTGGCCTCGTGTTCACACATTTTTTTAAGCGATGCGAATTAAAACACATCTGACATTAAGTGTCAACAATGAAATGTTTAATTTGTAGTGTGAAAATAATCGTAAGTATTTTACTGTTTCATGGATTCACAACTTTCAGGGTTCCTCTGAATAAAATATTTTGTGAAGAAAGCGCAAGGCAAACCCTGTGTAGGACACGCCATAGATTCTGTGTATTTGGAACACCACTACTTCGAGAAAACCATTTTTCCCTTAGAAACAGCCTTGAAGGGGGTTGTCACTGCAGGACTGGCAGGTGGAACAGATGTCAGAGCTGCTGTTGCTGAACTCAGAGGTTGCAGGTTCATGTCCCCCTCCAGTTGCTGTACTCTTAAGCAAGGTAAACACATGGGGAAACTTTGGTTTGATTGGTAGTCCAGGAGTATCACCCTCCTCAGTAACTAAACTCCTGGACCTACACCTTCCAAACTCCATTCCCAACCAGCTGAGCCATGTTGGCTTGGACATCACCTGGCTTATGAAGGTGAGTGTTGAATGTTGGGTAACCAGGAGAGCTTGATGACAGGTGGGCAGCTAGACCCAAATGTGGAGAAGATGTAATAATATGGACTTAATGGGATGACCAGGGAGAGAATGTGGAAGGTAAAAACTAAGGTGGTCTCGTGGTGATAGGAGTACTATAGGCCATGACCCCTAAGCTGGAAGAGTGGCTCTGCTCCATGAGATCCCAGGAAAGATGATATTGACTTCAATTCAGAAGAGCACCTTGAAACACCTTGAGTGCCATCAGCAGGTATTCAGTCGCCAAGGCCTTTAAACATCCTTCAATGTGGCCACAAACTGAGCCTTTGCAGCTGCTCAACTGCTGAACTTCTGCACCACTTCTGATTCACTGCTGCTCCACATTAGTTGCCATCTGGTGTCACCAGCACATGCAAAGTTCCCACAGAACAGTTCTTCTGGCACAAACAGCTGTGAATTTACTTAGGATTTCTATGGATTTTCTGCAGATTATTGTGTTTGCCCTCACCCTACCTAAGTTGCCTGCATTTCCATGTCACACACAAACACAAACTTCCCCCTCTTTTATGCACAGCATGTGTGCTGCTTCCTTGTCATTTGTGTGACACCCACCTGTCACTACAGTTTACCTTTGGCTGTGGTAAAAGAGCCCAGTAAGGTTTAGGTGGTCGTACTGCGTACCCTGTCCACATCTATGGCGCACGTGCTCAGCTGGAGCCGAAAAACTGGGGAACTCACTGCCGGTTTGGGTTAATAACTATATTTAATAATAAGACTGGGCTGTAACTTCAGGGTAAGCAACATTTATGCATAAATCCGCAAAAATATCTCACTGTGCAACTTGTGTTGTGCTACACTCAGGTCCGTGTGTGCTTGGTGTAGATGTGTGTTGTGTGTGGAGCGGCTCAGTGCTTCCTAAAGGCAGAAGGGGGGCTGTTTAAAGGGTTCCTTTGCTCTTTAGTGACGCTGATGCAGATCCTGCTGGTGGTGTTTGAGCATCATAGCGGGGAAGAAAGCAGTCTGTCTGAATATTGTATACAAGGGATTCATTCTGATGCCTTTTCCTCACTGGATTTCATGCTTTACAGCCAAAATAAGAATTAATTTGTCAGATTCTGTTGCATGAACACAATATTGCTGTGGAAGAATATTACAAATATATTATTATAAAAATATGGCCCAACTGCTGCTTTGTTTGCACAAATCTACAACCCCCCCAAACTCAATCGCCCCTAAGAAGTACAGCCCCGCGCAGGTGTGATATCAACAGGTGACGCGACTCTCACACTTTCACTTACATTTCCGATCGACCTTCACCTTCATTTTATGGATAATCATAAAAGCAATGCCGGCAAGGGAGTAAAGGAAGGCTTTCCATAACCAGCAAAGGAGCAAGGCTTCCTGACAGTTACGCTCGCTTTAAAACTGCGTTTTATACGCATCTGCTGTGCTTTTATTTTAAACACACTGCAGACAGAGGCTGGAATTTCACGCTGTCTTTCGCAGAAGGGGCAGAAGAGCAGCGAGAGGCGAACCGGTCGGCACGGCAACCGCACGGCAACCGCAACAGATCACCTGATGCGCTAATTTTGCCCTGACAGCTTCCTCCACGCAAAACAAGCAGCCGATGGAAACGCACTTTTCGCAAGCCAGGTGACTGTAAATCCAGCTTCTTCTTCCTCTCCCCCTCCAGTTTCTCCCACTTAACAGAATCTCTGGACTTGAGCTCATATTGACCATGAAGTATGAACGGTCATCTGTACAGGAGCCGGGGTACAGATGTTAGCCGCCAGGGTGTGAACCATGACAGAGTCGGACTTCAGGAAACTGCAGGAGTTTAATTGGACTCTGCACCTCTGCGACGCAGATCCCTCTTGCAACCGGACTCAGCTGAGGTACCACAATGTCACCCTCTTGGACGAAGTCAACCTCCCTGGTGATGGGACCCCTGTGCTTCGGGCCGCCATCTCTGTGGTTTACAGCCTAGTATGTGTCCTGGGTTTGACTGGCAACCTTCTGGTGCTGTGCGCCCTTCACACCAGCAGCCGCAGGCAGAAGAGCACCATCGGTTTTTTTGTTTTCAACCTGGCCATCACCGATCTGCTTTTCGCCATGGTTCAGCCTTTCTGGACTGTCGATGTGGCTCTGGACTACAGTTGGCCCTTTGGTTGGTGCATGTGCAAAGTGGTGTCGCTGTTGACGGCGGTCAACGTGTACGCCAGCACATTCTTCCTGACCGCCATGAGCGTGGTGCGCTACTGCTCAGTGGTCAGCGCCCTCAAGCCATCCAGGCCACATGTGCAGAAGACATGTGTGATGAAACTGGTAACGTGCATGATCTGGTTAGGGGCCTTGCTGGCCGCTACTCCCAGCGTCATATTCTCAACTGTGGCCAAAGTAGGTGGAGATCAGCTCTGTCTTCTCAGATTCCCTGACGGCACCTTCTGGTTGGGCATCCATCACCTCCTGAGGGTCACACTTGGCTTTCTCCTCCCATATACCATCCTTATTGTCTTCTATCTCCTGCTGCTCAATTTCCTCTGCAAGCACAAGCTAAGTAGCGTCAACCGCCATCGCCAGAGCAGAGTGTCCAGATCTGTGGCGGTGGTGGTCCTGTCCTACTGCATCTGTTGGTTTCCCTTCAACGTCATCACCTTGTGGGGCGTCCTCATCAAGTTAGACGTTCTCGACTTGACGTTCTCCTACTACGTGACCCACACTTATATCTTCCCCGTGGCTACTTGCCTGGCCCACACAAACAGCTGTCTGAACCCCATCATTTACTGCCTGGTGCGCAAGGAGTTCCGAATGGAGCTAAAAAGGATGCTGTGCAGACCAGGCCACCGGAACCTGTGTAAGACATCGCTGTTGGTGATGACCGGCAGCAAAGACGCAGCTCAGGGGGGCTACGCCGTGATTCCACTTGCCCATCGGGAGAGCCCAAGTGGCCGCTCTCATGCAAAGTCAAACACTTACATGACCTCGGCTTCCAGTCCCAGAACTTCTGGCCCTTTGGCTGAAACAGGGCAATGAAATGGTGGCTAAAGAACAACTATGATGGAAAAGGCTATGAGTCAAACCTCTGAGAAGAGCTTCCTTCTTCCTCCTTACTCCAGGCGCTGGGCAAAGTCTTGCCATAAAAAATGCTCGCACAGGTTTTGTTTTATCACCTGTGGCTTCGGCGTGAATGGAATTTCTTAACTTGCATAGCAAACAAGCAGCTTCATCGCGTGTTAATGTTTCATGGGCGTCTGCCCCGTTCATTTGCCCCGTTGCTGTCCATCGCTTTGCTAAATGTTTACCGCCTGCTTTGTTTCTACACTCGAGTGGTGTTTCTTCCATTTCCCCACGGCTCCCCATCTCTAATTCACGGAGAGCTGGATTGCAGCAGATAGCCAGCGCGAACGGTGCCGGCGGATCGCAAAAACCACCGACCTGAGTGACAGCCTGATAAAAACCTACTGACTTGCGATCATTTATAAACGCTGGATATAAAGCTAAACTGCTTCTGTGAACACAGTCTCTGTATTTAGTTTATGCCGCCTGTTTGAAATGCAATAATTTGTTATGCATTATTTCTACGTTTCACAGGGCTGCAAACAAAGACCGTCAACTATTTTTACTGTGTATTTGGGACAGGAGGTGGCCTAGCAGCTACAGACAAGGACAAGTAGTCTGTAGGTTGTTGGTTCCCGCACCAGTACTAAGCGCCTCACCTTAACACCCAGCTCTTTAAAAGGGCCAAGTAAGCATTTATTTGGACCAAGTAAGCTTTTAATAATAAGCGCCGTTTATTTAAAATATTCAGCAACGCGGTCACATTTAGCTGACAAATTTGGCGTCGGAAGTTCCAGGTGAACTGAGGCTGAGCTGCAGCGGGGGTGTAAAAATTCAGGACTTGGCTGCTAACATCGTGCATTAACTCCATCTTTGTAGCTGTAAAGGCAATGATTAAAAAACGACATTTTATAATAAAAGCATTCCTTAATAAAATGACTCCCGATCTTGCACTTTTTTGTCCATTTTCATAATTTGGCACTAAAAGAGGGATAAAATGGTTCCCCGGTGGCTGTAACTTTCCCCATCTGAGGCCTCAGGTGCTTCCTCTGAATCCTCAGTCGACTACAGAAGATGCCAGCATGTTGGCCAGCGCGGTTATGGCCACGGTTAATTGTGAACAACAAATAGTGGTAAATAATATGATTTGTTCTACATGAGTGTGTCTAGAAATGTACAGGGGGGCTTCTTTCGAACTCAAATTCATTTAGCTATTTTGACGCCAAGAACATGTGAGCTTGATAGAAATTTGAACGAATGAACGAATGAATGCATGAATGAATGAAAGAAACTTTATTAATTTATTTGGCTGCAGCATCATGAAATATACACATATCGTACATAAACGCATACACTGACATAAAGAACAGATAAGTAGGTGAATGAATAAGTTACTAAGTGGATGAGTTGGTGAAAGAACAGAAGGGGTTCCAAGAAGGATGAAGCAAGAAGGTTAGCAACTCCAAGCCAGTTATGCACTTATAATTCCTCTTCTTCTGGTTACAGCGACTGTATTAGACCCCTGAAACCAGGCGCTGCTCTTATACTGGAGATGTGGAGATGCTGGTGTTTGACGGGCTGCTGCAGCCACCACACAGTGACAGCAAAATCCTACCCAGGTCCTGCAGAAGCCAGGAGGTGAATGGGTGCCTGATATTTGGGTTAGGGAGGATTTAAACTACAAGTAGCAGAGGTTTGGAGGGGTGCCGAGATATCGATCAGTTCTTCTCACTGCTGGTCGTGGCAGTTTGACCTGCGAGTCACCAGGGTTTGTCTGCAGCTTTTACCTCCGTCTGAGTTCCTGCCTGTAACCTTGTAAAAAGGGCAAACAAAAGGTTCAACCCAAATCGATGCTGATGAAAGCACTGGCCTTAAAAGAAAATGTTTTAAGAAATTGGTCTGTTATAGGTTGGTATGTTATAAATGGCTAATAATGTTCATTTCTCTATCAATCCACCCATCCATTATCCTTAACCGCTTTTCCTGGTCATGTTTGTGGTGGAGAATCGCTGGGCCCTGGGCTATAAAACTGCACCCTGCAGGGATGCCAGTTTAATGTTAATTTACTTTGTGTGTTTCTTTTCAAACATTTTCCTTTAGAAATGGCAGCACACTTCCATCTTAAAATTTTAAAATGTACTTTAATTGCAGCCCTGGGCCTCACCTTTATTAAAAATGCTTGTAAACCTCTACTGCAGGCCCGCGTGAGCTACATTTATTTCTTTAGCCGTAAATTTTATAAGAATATCCGGGAAAAGCAAACTCCCTTCATCGTGGAGTGCTGCACTTTTGGTAAAATAATCTTCAATTTTTTCACACACGCTGGCTTGTTTCCAGCTGGGAATGTGAGCAGGAGATGTGTGTGTGGGGAGGAACGCTGAGCTGTAGGAGGATCTTTGGGTGCTTCAGGTGAGATGAATTAGCGTGAGAGGCAGGGGGTCTCGGAGGCCCCGAGAGGGGCAGCGCTAAGGATTGTGGGACGTGGAACCCATTCCGCTTCCCCGGTTTGATCGTGTGAGCGCATGTGGCGAGGGTGAGCGAAGCCGAGTGTTGGGAGGGATCGAAAGCTATCATCACGCTTGTGTGTGTGAGAGAGAGAGAAAGTGATGACAGCCCTGTCTCAATGGCAGAAAATAAAAAAACTGTTTTTCCACTTGACAGCAAAGGTCAGTACGTGTGGGTGGCGCAGCACCGCCCAGGGGCCGATACGGGCACTGCAGGGGGGGACCTTCAGAAATAACGCGCTCGAACCATCCGAAGCGCTGCTGTACCTGGACAGAACACGAAGGGCACAGCCGGCAGCCGTGCCACAAACGGCACTCAACCATTTTTATTCGTGGCAAGACTATTTACACAAAGTCAGGCGTACATTTTTGTCAGACACGTTTGGCCATTTATATTACACCTCCATGATTGTCCCAGCGGTCTTCCGTTCTATCTCCACTTAATGTTCCTTAGTAAGAGACTTTTATTAATAGAAATTTTATTAAATTTTCTCACTTTTCTTTTTCAACCCAGTGCAAATAGGAGAAAAAAAAATCTTTTGGTCTGTTAATCCTTCCTCGACATTTACTTTTTTGTTCCAGTCGTAACTGGAGTTACACTTTGACTGACCAGTCGGTGTTTCCTTGATAAATTCAGATTATTACTTCTTTCACAGATTAAGTGCTCACGCTTCTATCTTTATGTTCCTTTGGCTCCTTCTGAGATTCGAGCTAACATTTGAAAGCTGTGCCAAACACTCGGAGGTGCTGAGGAGTTTGCTGTGGAGAGGGATCCGTTACACAAGTCAAAAATAAATGTCTTTGGTTGCTAAGGCAGCCATAGAGCTAAAGGCGCAAATGAGCTGCTTTGATTCCTTTGTTATGGACAGAACAAGTCCTTTCCAGAAGTAGAACTTTATGATCATACTATATTGTTAAAAAGACCATTTGCAGTGCATCTCATTTCATGATGAAACAACTAAACATCATGCTGGGTGTACAGGCAGCAGAGCAAGAAAGTGACCCCATACTACACACACTAACAGCACAGTAGATACTACATAACAACACTGGATTACATCACTTTTAAGTCAGAAATAAATGAAAGAAAAAGAACAGATTTGCTGAGATTAAGTAAATTACAGAGCACGTTTGGAAACTCTCACAAATGTCACCTTTTTTCCGAAAAGCAGGCCACACCGAGACGCCACTGGGCTGCAAGCGGGGCCTGAAAAACCCACATATTATTGAATCACTCATTTTCTAACTGCTAATCACATCTTTGCAGCGCTTTCACATTAAGGATGTTTACAAATGATTAAATAACACTGGCTGGTTTCCTAAATTTCAGTTCCATCTCAGATTTAAGCATTTCCATCAGATGACAGCCATCAGCCGCAGCACGAAACGCCTTCATTCCGGCCTGGGAACGAAGCAGCTTTTCCAGAGGCGTAGATTAACAACAGTTTATTTTTAAGTAAAGTACGACAGCGCTACGGTGATACAAGTGTAACGCTACTGTAATGTACGTGATATGAAAGCGGTGCTGGCGGATACGGTAAATGCTATAGATGCAGTGTCAGAGTCGCGTCTTTAGGGTCAGTACCGCTGTGGTTTATGTACAGTGAAGCTCTTGCCACAAACTTACCAAACTGACCGTAGTCAGCACTTACAAGGTTTGGCTTTGCATGCATTCATGGCACTCTTGAAACATTCCGATTACACAAAGAAATGACCCGCACTTTAGTGAATGTTTGTCCGAAAAATAAACTCCTGCCTTTCTCCAGTAGATTCCCTTCCAAATGAGACTGTTGGGTACATATTGCTCTCAGTTGTGCATTCGTGTTTGTGTTTTTCTGCATTTCTGCAACAGAGTGACTCTTCATTTAAAAAAAAAAAAAAAACCAAAATGTAATACAGTCCATCCTTGACTTTCTGGATCTAGAATTCTATGGGCTGTCACAAAAAAATTAGATTTTTTTTTTTTAAATTATACATAAAACTTATGTTGATGCTTACATAAGGGAACAAATAAATATTTGAGTAATAATTAAAGAAAACAACTTCATTAAAGAATAAAACAGACAGCGCAGTGCCCCTCGTCCCCCTGTAGCGCCGCTCTAATCCAGTCGTATCGGCACCTTAACCACTGCTGTCTGCATATAGTTCACTGTAGTGTACGTGTTTTACGGTTACAGTACGAGTATTTCATTTTATTACCCACATTACCTGTTCATTACACATTATATTGGGGTATAAAAGCGTTACTGTAGTACATAGTGCAGTACTATAACAGCACCGTAATAGTAAAAATATTACAATTAAGTAATACCGCTGATTTTTCAGACTTTGGCCACATCCAGGTACCTCCTCCCCTTTTACTGTGGGGAGGAAAAAAAAAATAAATAAAATCAAGGATGGACGGTAGTGGCAAACGCAGTTTCCTTTGTCTCTTTTTCATTATTCATGTAGCACTGATGTGAAAACAAAGAAGGATGGCAACACTGCATAATCCATGTTGAAATAAACAAATTTTGTGTAATACAGCAAAAAAATGGAAAATGATGCTGATGGATTATACTAGGCTGGCTGGACATGAACTGCGTATGCTTACTGTACATGTTTTATGCATACACTGTATACTAATTGTCTATTATCTGTCATCAAAGTTGCTTTTTGGAAGACCACGGTGTAATGAACTGAGCTTTTTAGCTCACAGGTAACGATGAAGATCCTCTGCCTTCTGAAGGTCTCAGACCCGGCGGCTCCTTTGGAAGAAAAATCCGTTTAACAAAATCAGCTTTTGCAGGTTTTTATGCTGCACGCAAGTGGCCACCAGTCGTGCTTTCCCATCTCAACGGCATGACAGCCACCTCCAGGTGAAGGAACGTAGGCTTGGGTACCGTGCTTCCTCGGAAAGACCCTCACTTGAGCATGTTCTACAACCCCATTGTTTCCAAAGTGCCTTCCTAGGGACGAAGACGAGGTTGGAAGGAGCAAAGCCGGAGTAGAGTGGATGGTGGCCACAAGTCCACATCAGGCTGAGGACGTGCAATATTGTTAATGGAGATGACTGCTCCCTCCAGCCTCCTTGCCCGGTCCCAACCCTGCCTTCCTGCTTCACTACTCCAAGATGTCCAGGTAGACCGGTGGGTTCTTGACCAGTGTGACCAAGCGGCTGTGGATGTCCTTGATGACCATTCTCTGCTGCGGCTCCCTCTGCCAGCAGGCCTGCATTAGAAGATGCACCTCTTTGGGACACGTGCGGGGTCTCTCCAGCTCCCGGCCCTGCGTGATGCACTCTATGGCCTGGGGGACACCATGTGCCAGCATGAAGGAAAGAGTAGAAAGATACGTAACTGGCGATGAAACAACATGTATTTGCACATTTTCACTGAGCCCTGGAACATGTTGGACATCTGCAGAAATTCTTAACAGCAATACTGCACCGCAATTGGGTACTACTGCCAGCTTTATTGCTGTTTTGCCAGAGTACTCTTTTACTTTGGCTCTTTGAGCAACTTCTCATAATTTAAAAATATTTCAAAACATATTTTTGGAATTTTAAATTTATTAGCCTTTAAATGCTATCAGAATTGTAATTGACCTATGTTGCGTTATGCTGGACTTTTCAAGCCCCGTTTATGCCACAAACTGTGGAGGCGTCCTGCTACGTATCAACAAACTGCGCTTCTGGAAATCAGTTCATAAGGCAACATCTCGAAAGTTGGAGATGAATCAGCATTATGGCGCAAACTTTGGAACTCCCCCCATGCCCGTTGACACAAAAATCAGTGTTGCCCCTCTCTCAACCACATGAATACACATGTAAGCGTCCCCTGCTACTTCTGCCCCTCGGGTACCGTTTTCAATATCCCGCAGCCACCCCACCTCCACCTGTCAACAGGAGGCTCCGCAACCTCGCTGTACGGCAGATGCTGGCCCCCAGGTGGACGCCAACCCCGATAGACTGGTGTGTTTGGATGGGTGCTGGGTGTGCAGTCCAATCCTCCCAACTCCCTAAATGAGCCCCACATTTAGTCATAACTCAGTGAACGGTGCTTAACGGTTTCCGTCCTATACGCAAAACTTAAACACGCTCCGGGCGACACCTGTACTTGATTTTACTGCTGTACTCCAGCAACCGTGTAGCTGATTCTTTTAATGCGCTTAACTGTGGACTGTTTTGCTAAACATTTACCATATTCCACTGGAGTACAACAGTAAAATATGGTAAACATCAATCCAATCAGCCATTTTTTTTGCCACTTCCAGCAAAAGCGGGCCCTCATTTCTCCCCCTGCACAGGGCGCAAAAGTTAATGGCTACTCTGAACCACAGAGGTGGAGGGGTGCAACAGAGTCACATGCAGGCTTTTCCTGGGACTGCTGGACTTGCCCGGTTTGGGGAGCTGGTGACCTCAGTCGTCGCAAAACTTCTGCTAATTGAATAAAGCGAAGAGGCTGTCAGCAGTAGACTGCTCTATGCATAAAAGGCTTTCAATCACTGCAATGAACTTATGAAAAATTGATATTGACTCATTGCAGCATCCTCCACCCTTTCTCTGGTCCGGGCGGCGTGTTGGAGACGATCTATCTGCGCCCCCTGTAATTACGCCTCGACGTCAATCGTGCGCCGGGAGGGATTAGGCTAATGAGGTTAAACAAAGTCGACCCGGGGCGAAGAAGAGAGCAAATGAGATTAAAACGGAGTGGACGGGAAAGGGAATCTACCTCCACTTGAAAGGAGAGAGGCCACTCTTTCCCATAATGGCTTTGCTGCGGTTTTCGCCGGGCTCCACTTCTTGGTATTAAAGACGAGCGGCTCGGCTCTCATCACCAGTAATAATTCCAAATATTAGGCGGGACTCGGCTCTGTCTACTACCTTAAAATAATCTCCGGTCAAATCCTGTTTCACGTGACCATGGTTGAACAGACAGCCAGGTTTGGGGTCCCTGGCCTGAGCACTTTTCCCGATACCAGGAGGTCTACGGCAACAGGCTGGAGAGTCAGGCTTCTGCCCTGCGGCTCTCACCTCACTGTTGGAAAGCTGGTACCAAGGCTGCTTTCCATAGGTGAAAATCTCCCAGAGGACCACACCGAAGCTCCAGATGTCACTTTCCGTCGTGAACTTCCTGTACATGATGCTCTCGGGAGGCATCCATCGAATGGGCAGCATGGTGCGTCCGCCAACCTGTAAATGGTGGGAGCAGGTAGAGTTGGCTGCAAAATGGATTCGCCATGAATTAATGGCACCGGGGTGACCCCGCCAAGTACGGACACATGCAGAAAGGAAGAAAACCAGAAGACTAGAAAATAATATGTACTACATGCGACTTTTGTCAGATTCCTTCATTGGAATCGCTTGGGTTATGACCCGTTGGCCCCGCGTCGTGTCTCACCCTGTAGTAGTCCGTACTGTAGATGTCCCGGGACATTCCAAAGTCCCCGATCTTCACCACCAAGCCCTCGCCAACTAGGCAGTTCCGAGTGGCCAGATCCCGGTGGACAAAGTGCAGGGAGGCCAGGTAGACCATTCCGGAGGCGATCTGGGCTGCAATGTGCAGCATCTGTGGCAGGGTCAGCTGCCCAAGCGGTGGTATCTTCACCTCCTCCAGAATTCGGGCATCAGGACCATGAGCCCTGACAGAGCACAGAAGCAACTAGTCATGCGCGTTGCGAATTTCATTCTGAAACTGAAACCGCGATAATGAAACACCTCATTTTGCAACCAAGCCTCCATCTTCTTCCCTGTATAATAAATCTTTGTTAAGTTTAGATTTCATCCACGCTGAAGTACAGACTTAAACCAGTGAAGGCTGGGCACCTTTATCAGTGGAGGCAGGTAAGGAAGTCGCTGCCTTTGTGTTTCCAGCAGAGGCTAAGGAGCTGGTTTCCTCAACTCAGCTTAATATTACAAACAAATGAGCCATTTAAACTAATTTTGACTAAAGAAAACCTCAAAACCCAAAGACCCAAGTAAGTCAGCCGACCGGCGAGAAAGCCCAACGCATCCGAAACGTCACCGATTTCACGGGCTGCTCCTCTAGCAAAGGTTACGTGCAAGGTCAGACTCGGGCGCACGGCTAATAAACGTGTGATTTACTGGTGGACCCCTCGCTGTGCGATGTATTAGAGCCAATTAATAATTATCCAAGTGCAAATTACAGATATACTGCTATGGACCAGAAGAACACATGCTACTTCCCTCACATTGCAGAGACAAATCACTGCTGACATTTCTCCATTTGTCCTAATATTGGGCTCCCTGCAGTGTCGCCCCTCTGCTGCCTATAGCAAGGGCTCCAAGGCTCGTGGAGCTGGATGTGGAATCACTATTAGTTTAGGGGGCAGGTGGCCAGGCAGGAGCAGCTGCTGAGGCTGGAGCCACGTCCCAAGCAGTCTGCTGGAAATGTGATTTCTCCTATGGCCGCCTGGACGTGCGCTTTGTGAGAGCACCAGCAAATGGCCCCGGTCCCCAGCCTCCAGTCTGGCTCCTGTGACACATGGTGCGCAGGGCTTTGTTCGCACACACTTCCTCCTCTGCTGCTCAGAACCCTGGGACTGTGTGGCCCAGGTGCGGGACCATGAGACACAGGGTGACCTGGAGTTGCGCTTCTTAGTTCAACGGCCAGCTACTTACCCAAGTTCTTACTCTGCTTCTCAGCTTTAACCAGGCGCGTATAAAAAGTGCTAGCAGTAGGACTTCTGCAGCAGAGACTCAGAATCACTTCTTTTGACGTTTGGTTCAGATTTGTGACCAGACTAAATTATTATAGATTAGAAACAACATAATTTAGTTTATTTGCATCTGACCCGTATCTATGAGAACTTCCATATTCACATGCATTCACTTTCCTTAAACGCTTACATTTGTGAGGGTTGTTGAGATCTAGAACCTTCACAGGGAATTGGACTGTAGGAGGAAACCCATGCAGATCAGGGGAGAACTTACAAACTCTACCCAAACCGAACGACATTCAAACCTGCACCCAAGCAGCCCAGGCGCTGTGAGGTGCCGGCACTCTACGCTGCGTCGCTGTGCCGCCCTACTCCCGAACTGTTTTTGTTGTAAATTTATGCAACTTTAACAGGTTTGTATACCTGATATGATTCCGACAAGATACCAAGGTGTCCCCAAGATACGAGAGTCTGACTTACAAATTCTCGGATACAAGTGAAATTATTTAATGCTCTTTATTGAGTTACAAGCAAATATGAGTCAGATTTTCTGCGTTTACAAGTAACGAAACCTGAGTGTAGAGGAATTTTCAAAGTTTGTACCAGCAGCCACTCTAGTGTACGAGTGTGTGCACATCTGGCAGAGATTAGTTATGTCTGTTGGGTTCAATACACGCAAACATAATTTTGTCCTGAGTCCTTTTATTAGTTCTTATGCGGAACCTACAGGAACACAACAGTCGCACCCAGTTCGCTGGTGGTATCGCCACCCACTCTTGTCTACATTGACTGTCTTCACACCAAGTTGTGCTTGGTGAATCTCATGTGCCATCTTGCAAACTCATCTCCATTTATTATCATTATTATTATTATTATTGCATTGCTGTATATTATTTAATTTAAATGCGTTTATTGGTCTCACTTTTGAGAGGTTTTGGCATCATTCAAACAAACTCGGGGGTGACTTTGTGGGCCCAGGAATGATTAAAAAAATTTCCCATTGAAGTTAATAGCGATTAAATCTCCGGCTTATGAGGTTTTATCTTGAAAGCTGATTTCCTGGAACACATACCATTCATAAGTATGGGGGATGCCTGTTTTTAGAACTGCATACAGATTTATATCGACAGAGTGGGCAACACATCAGATTCACACTGCAGTGAAGCCTTTTTGAGCAAACAAATGTTTTAGGAATTGGAGCTGAATCAATCAAATTCAGTACTCTGTTGTCCAGTAGGTATAAGCACTGTTTAACTTCACTGAAAAGGCAACAGACAGGACAGCATGTACAGTACATAATGAAAAGGTGACGTAAGCGAAACATACCTCAGGAAACGGTTGAGATCCCCATGCTTCATGTACTCAAAGACCATGGCCAGGGGCTCCCCATCGGTGCAGACCCCATAGAAGCGCACAATGTGCTCATGTTGGAGAACAGTCAGCAGCTCGGCCTCACGCTGGAAGTCCTGTCGCGTGGTCTCGGTGGCATCCTTCAGGGTCTGGTGTTGTATGGGCAATAAAGCAACATTGGTCAAAGCTGATCTGGAGCTACCAAAACTTCTCATACAGAAATGAGAAAGGTGCAGAAGGAAGCTAACTGTGACCAGCTGTGTCTCCCAGCCAGGGATCTGAATTAACCTCAACCAAGTGAGTGAAATTTTAGCAAACAAAAATAATGTCTATCATCAAAAAAAGTGATATCATCTGGATCTGGATGCCAAAATAAGAAAAAGACACAGGTGAAACCGGACTGTACTGCGTTTACGTTGCAGTGCACGGTAGTGGGAAACACAGTAAACCTACGTGAAATGCCAAACGCTTTCTTTACTGCTGGCTTTCATTAGCTGAGATGAAAAGGTAAATGTTGGAGACTCTGTCATACCTTAATGGCCACAAGCATCTTGTCGGTGTCAGGACTGAGCTTGGCGCACTCTGCTAGGTAGACCTTGCCGAAGGCACCTTCCCCCAACTCCCACTTCAGTACAATGTCTTGCCGCTTGATGTGCTGCACACCTGCAAAGTTAACACCTTTGTACCTAATATGTCCGTATCAATGCGACCCTGAGCTAGACAAATAGTCACTGACAATGGATGGATGGATGGATGGAATGGATGAGTGTATGAGTGGGTGGAAATATGAGTCAATGGGTGGGTGGGTGTATGGAAGGAACATGGAAATTTATTTAAACTTAATGGCTGTCAACATGCTTTAAAATGGTTGCTACATCTTAATTTTTATGAATCCACAATTTTTTAAAAATTAGCCAATGTAATTGATGGCATTTTAGAAGATGTAGTACAGTTTTATATTCCAGGAGATGGCACTGAAAATGGCAGCAGGAATTGACTCCGCCCACAGAATGAACACTGCAAACTGCACGGCTTTGACCGGCAGCCTACTGCTCGAACATGGAATTTGCATCATATTTTTTCAGATGGTGAAGGCTGCCAAAGCCGTGCCAAAGTGAAAAAGCAATCTGTTGCTCACAAAAAAAGTGCAGACGAAAGTATAAATAATGACACCATGTTTAAATGTAATTTTCAGGACAGAAATTTCTGAAAAATAAATGGCATGCTTGGGGATCCCCCCCCCCGACTAAACCTAATTTCAAAACTGATTTGATTCTTTTCAGAACTGGAAAATGATGGACTGAAAAGGGTTTGAGGCAAGGAATTGAAAAGACAGAATTCCTGCAGCAATCTTTGACTTACACATGTCTTTGTCCTTGAAAATGCCACTGAAGTACTGTGGGTTCTCCACAAAGCTGGAGAGCCCAGATTCCAAGGTACTCTTGTCTGAAGTTGGAGTGCTGGTCCCAAAATTCATGAAACGGAGCGAGACTGCAAGGTCATCTTCAGTGCCCAAGACGGAAGCCCCTGTTTCCAGCGGAGCAGATGCATTAGCACACTACCAGCCAAAGGAATAACAAGTAAAATCCTGCATGCTACACACCGATATTTACAAACAAAATCAGTAACCAACTTTTCTAGATGTCTTGCACCCACTGCCATGTACAGTATCAGGACGCAGATGTTACAAATAATGGAGAAAAATCGAGTTCAGGGCTAATGATCATTGATGAGTTGTGTGGAGATAAGATGCTGCTACAGAGATAGCAAACCATTAAGCAACCAACTGGATGACAGCTGTAGAACCCAAATTGCTTCCAAAATCTAAACCCCACTCAGAGAGCAACCACAGAGTCCCCCTGGGTCCAGGTAGGCTGGAGCAACCAAGGGGAATTATGCAGAGAGGTGAGTCAATTTGTTCCACTTAGACATTGAAAATGGGGTCCAAGAGGAGCAGCAGGGCCTGCATACATCAGTCTTCTTTAATGGCCACTATCACCAGCTATGGGACCTGAGGATATTTGCTTTTCAGGGGCAATTAGGACCTCACGCAGGAGCACTTTGCCTGAAAGTCTCACATCAACTTAGCAGAAACTGCAGCGCCTCTACGTGTACTGCACTGTATTATGTGGATCAAGACATTTCATCTGATTCCACAGCAATGTGCAAAGGTATTTCATCAGGTTAAGAACCTACTGCACTGTCTACTGTACACATTCCGACCTGAGATAAAAGCATCCCTCGTTGTCTGACTAATCCACTCTTGAGAATGTGTCGAACAGCAAATTTTCAGATATTGCAAGCCTATATTCCATTATTTTCAATGGGGAAAAATAATGCGTTTCCAACTCATCCCAAATCCCAAAACAATTTCCCCAAATAGGAATAAAACACTGTAAGCAGCTGTATAACGGCTCACCGTGGCCTTCTTTAAGAGCTTTTCCACTTTTTTACAAGACATTTTCAATTAACAACAGTAAAGGTGACAGAAAGAATGTACAACGCGTATAAATAACACAATATATCAGGAGAACAGCTGAGATATGACTGCAGCTCAACCGTTACCCATCCTGGCTACAAATGGCTGCAGTCAGAAATCCTGAGGGAAATTCTGCCAGAGTTACTGCTCCAGGGTTATTCCCGCTCTCAGCTCGATCAGTAATGAACCAAAGCAGGGATCCATTGACTAAGCTGCATTTATTGTGAACAATTTTACAGCTGCGCACTTTGTGTCGAATGCAGACATACATGAGAAAAGCCATCCTTGTAACTTTTACCCCTGATTATGCCACTGCCTCCCCTTTATTCAGTTACACAACACACCGAAAATGGCCGACAGGCACTCCTTTGACCATACTTTACTGTCTTAAAATATGTTTACAATCCTAACTCTACACCCTCTCGCTTGAACTTCAGTGCAAGCTTTGAATTTTTTCAGAAGCACATTTGTA
The DNA here is from genome assembly GCA_018136845.1 of Heterotis niloticus. NCBI lineage: Eukaryota > Metazoa > Chordata > Actinopteri > Osteoglossiformes > Osteoglossidae > Heterotis > Heterotis niloticus. The sequence goes on from CM030903.1 coordinate 3,046,918, forward strand.
ACAGGATTTCAGTTTGATAGTTGGACCTCACCACGCTTCCTGGGGTATAGGTCAACAACCTCCAGAGTCTTCTATCCTGTACCTTTGCTACTACCTGGCTCCAGGTAAGGCCCATCTCTTTCATGTCTGTTTCATAGTGAAGTCTGGATACAAATTTTACAATTTGCTACAGCGTGTCATTAGGATATGTCATATATTATAGATATATAATATTCAAATAAGCAAGAATTTGCACAGTGAGGGATACCTGCATTATGTAATACTGTAGGATACCTCAGGAATATCGAGAATGTGTCATAGGTGAGAGTGAAGCTAGCCAAAATTCCTGGATGGTAGCACTGAGTATGACAGTAACTCCTAAGCAAGAAGCATAAAGGACGAGAAAGTAGGAAATGGTAAAAGAACAATGGTCTTACGGTGGATGCCAAACTTTGAGTGTTGGCCACACTTGTTGATGACCAGGACCATGATAAGAAGGAAGGTGCATGCAAACACCGCCAGACCCACAGCTACCGACACCTACGGATGGAAACATGATACAGTTGGACGGTCCTGATTTTCATTGCCACCTGTCCTGTTTGGGCGATTGAAAGTGGATAACAACACAGACTGCATTACTTTATGATCACATTCTTGCACAGTGACATGATACTCACGCCAAAAACCCTGTTCTCCAGATTCTCTGTGACATCTGCGTTAGATTTATTGGTGGGAGCTGTAAAATTCCAAGAGAAGCATTAAATATGCATTTAACTGTACATTTTAGCAGGAGTCTGCTCATGTTATTCCTGTTCGCATATTTTGAAATGTATACTATAATGAAATGTGATGTCAGCAGTTGTTTAATCAAAATTCAAGAACTTTATAGTTTAAGAGCTCCGACTTTACACTGAAACTGTCTTCGAATCAAATATAAGGAGTTTTGGCAGAATGAAAACGGAAGGTCCTGTTGTGTAAGTTGTAGAAGTATGAAGTCAAAGTGAAGAAAATGGTATAATTGATAAAGATGTGCTTGATCCAGCTCAAAAAGACATTTTAAAGCATGCGGTATACTTACATACGATATCCCTTTTGACTAGCATTCAAAGAAAAAAGAAAATATTTCTGATACATAAGGAGCGTATGATCACGAATAAATAGTGCACAATACAGGATGAGCATAAATGCCAATTAAATTATTTACAACAATTGGATAGATTAGCGGTAGTTCATTTGGGGCACTCACTGGGTATTATTCCCTCTGGATCAAGATCTCCAAAAGGGCTGTCCATGAAAATTCCAGTTGCAGTGGCCTGGTCCTTGCCCAGCCCATTGTCCACAATAAGGGTGTAGTGGCCATTATTGAGATGGGTGGGCTTGTTGAGGAAAAGGCAGCCATGCTGCACGGAGCCGTCGTCTCTGTCCAGGATGAGCTGAGTGTAGGTGAACTCGGACTCGACCAGCTCCGAGCCGTTGTAAAGCCAGTGGATGGTGGGGGCTGGGTTGCCATCTACAGCGAACGGGAAGCACCAGTGATGCTGGGCTTCTGCGTCTCTCAGCCACAGGATCCTAACTGGGACTGCATGTTGGGACCAATGGAAACGACAGCAGTCAGAGTTTACTGTAAGAGACCGGCTTACCCAACTGTAACCTCACCCAACTGACTTCCACAGAAATGCCGCTTTGCATGGAAGTCGATGCAGAACAAATACAAATTTGTTGAAAACAATGTAACAAGCATATAAAAATTTCCAAGAATGCGGAAATTAAGCCTGAGGCTTGAAGCTTGAGGTGACCGATCACCAAAACGATCTTACTCCCAAAACAGAAATGGCAATTTTGCTAAATGTGTGATTTCCTTTAAAAGAACATCAAGGCATCTGCTCACTGCCTACTGACCTTACTTAGCCTATTATGGTTCTCTTCTTTTTCCATAAATCAATGCCTCCCATCTTTACAGTAAACCTGTTGACCTCACATTAATAATAAATCCGCATTTTATGAAGGACTGCGACCACAGGCGGCACCTAGGAGCAGAGTGGACAGGAGATCCAGGAAATGGTCCTTTCAAATTGAAGGAGGTCCTGATGCACGATGCCCAGGAACTTCTTATTGCCAATCCAATACTGTTAACCTATGACCCTCGAGAAAGTACTTTGTAAGGGCAAAAGCTAGGCACTCAGCGATGGAAACACCAGCTCGCGTGCGGTCTGTCCCTACCCAGCGTGCCGACAAGACAGCACATTAACCGATCAGCGCCGGGACTTTCCATGTAGGCAGCAGAGTGTCGCTATATAAAACCATGCCATGGAAACACTGCAATAAAATACAACGTGACAACCCCGATGCTCCACTGTAATGGTTAATAAACCACGCAATTGCATTATGCTATCATCCATCTTAGACCAATTTTGTCTCATTACAGAAATGCAAATTTTCTAAAGCAACTTTGTACAATTCCAGTTTTACGCACCGTACGTATAAATGAAGCGAAGCTGCAGACGCTAGGCCGACACACGACGGCGGAACCCGTGACAAACGTGTCCGCAGCACAACCGTGCAGGTCCAGCCCTGTAAATATGCTGCTGATCTAATTAAGGAGGCGGTTATGAGCGTCTACCCAGGAGTGGGCTGATATTGACAGATTAGGAGGGCTGCAGGCTTACCGCCTGCCTGTCGATCCGCCCCGGCCAAGCAGGCTTCCGGAGGGCGAGGGAAGGGCCCATTAGCGGGGCCTCGGCGAGCCCCTGTTCCTCGACCACCGCTGCCAGACCCCTGCAGCACCACCTCTCTCGTACCCCCTCTCACCCTCTCTGCACGAGACTGCATTACCGCGCTTTAAAATGTCAGGGCACTTCATTGTACCGTGAGATTGCTCTCATATTTAGGTTTCAGTTACTTTGTTTTGAGAAATTGATGACATTTACAAACTGTTTAGCAGATAAGGATGGCAAGCTTGATGGATGTTCACATTAGTTATAACCAGAACAAAGATCTCCTGAAACGCGCTTGAAATCTGTCACATTAGACTCTCGGGTGCGTAATAATTACAGAGGGGTTTCTTCTGGGGACGGCTCAGTGAGTAGCGCTGAAGCCTCACAGCATCTGGGTGCAGGGTCAAATCTGGCTCAGCGTGTTCTTGCTATCTCTGCATAAGTTTCCTGCCACAGTCCAAAGATGTGCGTTTCAGGTTAAATGGTCATGATCAATTGCCTGTAGCGTGCGTGTAGCCACCCTGTGATGGACGGGCATCCGGGAGGTTGTCTCATATTCTTGTGCCCAGTCATTTCGAGGTTCTGGACCACTGCGACCCTGACCAGAACAAATGAGTAACTAATAATGGATTGGTTTTCTTCCCAATAGTGCCTTGTATTTATCAAGAACATTCAGCCACCAATAAGAACTGATCACCTAAGCAACATGAGACGTATGGCGTATGAATAATCAGAACCCAGGTAAAAAAGAAGAAGCCTGTCCAAAAGCAGCCCACAATGTGGTGTGGATGTGGAAAAGTTTCCAAAGCGACTGCTGTTAAACTCACACTGGATGTCCAGCATGACCTTGTCTTCCCCTGGACCCGCCCTGTTCTCAGCCTCACATGTCAGATTGTGCAGGTTGTCCATGGAGGAGACGTTATAGAGACTGAGGATGAGCTCCAGTTCCGTCTCTCCCATTCTCTCCTGCAAATGAAACAGCGCTCGGTGTGTCTTTGTGGTCCTGGTTCTGCTAACACACCAAATCCTCATACAAACATTTCTTTCATGAAAAATAGCGGTTCATTTCTATTAAGGTTGCAATGCTGTGCATCTTTACAGCATATGCAAAAACTCAACCCCCGGTGATACTGGCTGAGGACAAAACTGTCAGAAACACATTTCTGCATCACTTTAAACCGAGTTCTTGTTGAATTTAAGCAATATGAAAATAAATCAAGTGACTAAATTTGGATAAACCAAAACCAAAAGTGTCCCCATTAAATGTTATGCAGATTTCAGAGTGATTGGGACTCAATAGCTGCACTTATACATTTTGTTCTTTAGAGAACTGCAAGTTTTTCTTGTGTGCTGCCACTTCCTATAATCCCTGGCACTCTTTTTCTGCCCCCTATTGATCAGATTCCCTGCCCGAGTTGCTCTCCCAGCAAAAGACTGTAACTGTAGTTCAGGGTCAGCATTCTTAACAGCCTCACAGCTACACTTCATTACCCAGGGTGCACTATGTTATGCTGCAAGTTGGCTCACGGTACATTACTGCTGTTCTTTTGAAATTTATGTCCCCTTTCCTAGAGAAATAAATATTGTGAGCATCAGCGATACCTGGTCGTGTCTCTTATTCACTGCAACATTTCAAAATGTAATACCTAGTAGTTTGCTGATACATACAGCCAACATGCCAATATCAAGAGAACCAGCACTTTTCCCACTTGAACTTCTAGTTTAAGATTCATTCCACAAATTCCAACAAACTTCATCCAACTGAGTGTCATTTTCAATATTGTTCCTGCAATTATCCCTGCAATACTAGTGCACAGCACTGCCCTCTACATACCTGGAGGGTGTATTGTGAATGCAGGTCCTCTGTTACCCATCTCCCTGAAGGCATAGGATCACCTTTCACCTGGCATACAAAGGTCAAGTTGCCCCCTTCTGGGACTGTGTGCTGGGAAACTATGATGAAAACCTCCGGCATGCCTGGAGAAGAGTTAACAGATGTTCTAAATTTATCGTGTGCAAATATGCATTAAAGTATTAAAATAATCTCAGAAAAGTGAAAAGGAGAATATCACCCACTGCAGTTTTCCATCACCACGTCCTCCAGCTGGTAGATGATTCCGTCCGCATGGCAATGGAGCGACTGATGGAGGAGGTCCCCAGTGCCGGCCTGCTGCCACTGCTGCAGCCAGTAGAGGTCACAGGAGCAGGCCAGGTTGTTGTCCTTCAAAATCCTACAGTGCAATGAATGAAAGTAACACAGAGGTCAGCTACAAGATTTTAGTTTATCTGAGGATTTTATGGAGTTCTTCAGAAAAAACAATAGATCAATAAACAAAATTATTCTCTGGCCCCAGCAGATTAATTTAAGAGGCCAATAAAGTTTGTGAAATGTCTGTTACTTACAGGGTCATTAGAGGAAGAGAATGGAAAACTCTCCAGCTGACAAATTCTAGTGAGTTGGAAGCCAAGTTACTGAAAGGTGAACAAAAATAATTTATCACATGAAAAATTCACACAGTTTTGTACATTTTATTCCCAACTCGGGGATGCAAGTTTTTCCATATGCCTTAGTATTAGAATGTGAAGTGTGCCGGGACTCAGTGGTACTCAGTTGTAGCTGCTACTTCTTTGTTATGTTCTTTCGAGAACCGGGATTTTTTCTTATGTACCACCACTTCCCATAATCGCCAGGTCCTCTTTTCCGCCCCCCGTTCACCAGATTCTCTGTCTGAGCTGCTCTCACAGCAAGACTAACTGTAATTCAGGGTCAGCGTTCATAAAAGCCTCATAGCTGCATTTCATTACCCAGCGCGCACCAAGTTACGCCACAAGTTGGCTCACGCTGCTCTTCTACAGTTTGTTTAAAATTTGTGCTCCCTTTAATAATAAAATACAAAATGTAATGCCTAATAGTTTTCTGACACTGACTGACAGTCAACATACCAATAAGGGGAGAACTGGCAGTTATTTTTTTCCTCGCTTCCAGCTCTAAGCAGTTCACGACCTAAATGTACTTGTATTTTTAAAACTAATAACACACAGAATACTCTCCTCTTCAACCAGCTGGCAATATTACAATACTGGAAATACATGTCAAGATATTTAACTCTTAAGTCTGCCTGTCTGGCAGATGGCTTGAATCTGGACATAACTGCTAGTGTTCATTCTGCACGTGCTACAGGTTGCAGAGACTACAGAAATTTCTTAAACACTTTGGTAAAAGAGATGCAACCCTGGCATCGACGGGGAAATACGTAAAGAAAAGCGGCTTGTGAAGAGAAGACTATAAAGCAGTGATTAATGGGCATTAGTCTGTGAGCTGAAAACAGATTCGACTTCCAACACTGGTTTCATAATCATAATTCATAAAGCCCCGGTTCCAGCTACTCGGTTAGACGGCTGACTTAATGCGTGCGTATGCTGAGAGTGACGTGTGCATTTCCATCCAGTCCGGGGGGACATCTTCCAAAATGAAAATGTGCCAATCCACACGAATGGCTTAAAGCCACAGCGTCTTACTGTGTTAGATGGATAAATCAATTGTTTTTTGACTGTGCTATGAGGTCACACATATTAGTTGGAGCTCTGCTGGAAAGCGCATAGGGAACAGAGGGAGATGTAATTAATTCTAGCTGAAATTTATCTTTCAGCAGCACCAGCTTCCATCGAGGCTTGAAACGGCAAAGGCCGATGATGTTCGGTCTGCGGGAAACGTCGGAAAAGCCCCCTGGATGTACGCGAGGCCACCTGTAGACGGCGATGACAGAAGACAGCCACCTGGTGGGGGGCGGGCGACCGGTTGGTGCAGCTGACACATATCCACTATGGCAGGAGTAATGGGGGGGATCCAAGGGTTCAACTATTTGTTTTTCCTTGCTCCCCCAAAGCTCACATCAGACATGTCGGCCATCAGGGCCTATCTGTTACCAGCTTGATGTGACTGAAAGCCGCAGGGAGACGGGAGCCAAGAAGAGCAGCTGCTGCTGCCCCTTGTTACCTCGTCCCTTGACATATGAAGGAATTGATGTGGGGGTGTGGACTGTTAACAGGAGTGAGACTGAAGGGACCAGTTTTAAAAAAACAAAAAAAAAAAAACCTAGAGCACAAGGACCACCTTCCACCAACTAGGCAACCCCTCCTCCCTGCCATGCTCTCCATTCGAACGTCACAGCTGTTACACTGCGCAGCCTCTGTGAAATATTGATTAAGTGATAATGGACCTTTAGTGGAGTGTATTTATTATGCATCAATTGTCAATAATCGGCCCAAGCGCCGACTGAAAGGTGAGCAGTGAACGTCTTCTCCAATTACCCCAGACCCCCCACCCAAGATTGGGTCCAGTGCCTGCAACCACCGAACTCCAGGTGTCCAACACTGTGAAATCACTGAAACATGGAGAAGGTAAAGCGGATGTTTTTCCTATCAGGACTTCTACCCCACTGTCGACAGTGTCTGAACACCGCGGTAAACTGAAGAAGGCAGGTCATCATTCTACTACCGGCTGAATTTCAACTTGCGCTCACTGCCATATGGTAAACGACAATGATATTAATTCGCTACAGGCCATCTTCCATTTTTCACACTGTATGGGGGAGTCAGCGTCTGGATGTGGCCAAAGTCCAAGAAACTGAAAACGTCATTTAAGCGCAATACTTTTTACCATGGTGTTATACAGTACTGCACTATGTACTACAGTAACACTTTCATACCCTGATCTAATGTGTAATGAACAGGTAATGCGAGTAATAAAATAAAATGCAGTCAGTGCTGTAAGTGTAACTGTAAAATACATACAATACAGTGAATTATGTACAGAAAGTAGTAAATGAGGTGCAGATACAATTGGATCGGAACGGCGCTACTGGGGGTCTACGGGCACCTTTGTTATTTTATGCATTAATAAATTTATGAACTTTAATCCAAAAAAGGAGCTGAAATATTCTGAGTTATGAGGTGGGTTGTCTGTATGTTTTCTTTAGCTGTCCATTGCAAGAAAACTTACAGCCAATATTTATTAATTTTACCAATACATTAATCAAAATCTAAAACAGAGGAATCAAGGAGGAAGAGAGCTGCTGGGTTTTTTTTCTTTAACAATTTAAGTAAAGAAGGAGGGATGTTGAGTTACCTGCACTCAGTTTGCAGATAGGAGACCAGCAGGAGGCAGTGTGGAGCACAGCAAAAAGGACCACCTGCCCCCCCCCGAGTGACAGCTAGCGCGTGAGTGACAAACCCGCCGCGCTGACAGGGACACTTACACATACTGGAGCTTGAGGTTGTCCTGGAAGGCCCTCGGTGAGATGTGGACCAGCCCACAGAAGGTGATGGTCCTGGTGAGACGAAAACAGGAAGTGCTTAGGAAGCGAGCAGACAACACGGGGGTCGCTTATCTGACCAAATCTGTGTGACGCCTGCGGACACACGCGTGTGCATTAGGGACAAGGACAGCGCACGCACGCAGGACAGCACGTCTGGATCAGCAACACAGTGGAAAGATGCTCTTCAATAAAATAAACCTCACATTCTGGTGTTCATATTCCGCGCTCGTGCTAACTGCACCCATGTATTTAACCCACCTATTTAAGCCAAATTCTGTCGTACTGTCGTACAGTACATTTGCATTAAGTACATTTGACTGTTAGATATTATCGCCATCATCATTACCGATATTAAGGCAACACATTAATTACTAATTGAGACATTAAAACTGACGTCAAACGTTTGAATGAGGAAACATTAAGGCGACGCTGGTTGCCTCACTGCGCTATAATAAAACAAAATAGTGAATATAAATAACAGGTAAAAATAAGTCAGTCAATAATCCTTAGGCCGAATGTGTCCGACATTACTTACAAGTTCCTCAGCTCTCGATAAGGGGCGAAATCCAGATATGTAATGTTTCTCAGATTGGCTTGGTTTTCAATGTAGCTGGTGAGGAAAAATAAAAGTGTTATTCTGGTATAAACTGCACGTTTACATGGTACAGACACAATATTTGAATAACTAACATGCAAAAATAGACACAAGTGTGAGCTGCAGGCCAACTTCAGCTTTGCCGTGCATTTGCGATGACTTAAATGTCGACTGTATTGCCAGAAAGCTGGTGAACATTTGAAAAACATTTGTTTTCGAGCAGCTCCAAGGACGAAATAGAAGCCTGGTGCACATACATTTAAACACAAATTGTTTTGTGACCCGAGAACTGCAAAATGCACTGAAAACCACAGCCGTGATTGAACTCCAGCAAAGGAAGAAAAATAAATGTCTGTAGTGTTTAACTTTGCTATTTGAAAATAGAATATACTCAAAAAACATTAGCATTTTACAATAAGTATTAAAACAAAGCATAAAAAAGCAAGGCATTTTCAAATAAGTTGAACACCAAACAATTTAAAGCGCCGATGTTTGAAATGAACCCACAAGATCATTTTCCAGCGCATTAGAGTCTGCTGGCAGAAACGGAATTGACCAAGAAAACACAAGTCAAAGCTCATTTTAAACAATATGTACGTATAAGAGGGATAATACAAACGAATACCAAGATTAGAATATTTAATTTAACAATAAAACATCAGTGCTCATGATCTTTCTTCCATTTTAGTGGTAACAAGGATTTCTTGAACTGGCCGATCCATTCCCCTTATAGGTAAGAGCTTGTAAAATACTGTTTTGCGCTGATACTTCACTAAACTCATCCAATATTATTTTCTTTTCAGGTTTCAAAAGCACAGAAAAGCTGCGAACGTGCTCTTGCACACCAATTTACGCTGCGACTAGTTGCGTCGTGCGGACGTTTCGTCCACTTTGCGCTAAAAGCAATGGTTTAGAGTGTCTGAACTTTCTGACATTCTTTGTAAAATTATAGTGCAAAGAAGTTGTAAGTACACAACTTTATTATAACAGAAAATTCTGCATCAATGTGGGTAAACATTTGCTTTCTCTCGTGAGCCCTCTCAGTGCCCTGTACCGGTGTAAAAGGGGCAAGAGAGGTAAAACCTGCAGGACTCTCTAGGCACCTGATGGGGGAGCAGCAACCAAAGTTCTTTCTACTATCGGTACAAATCGAAGGAAGGTGGACAGAGTCGATGCGAGGCCTGCAAATTTTATATCTGTGATATTACATGTGGCGCTGCATCCGCAAGGAGGCCGCGCGAACGTGCCGCTCGTGAGCGAGGAGGCTCGGAGACGACCGTCTGTGGTTTCTGACCGCAGACAATTGCGAGACGAAGCAGTGATTCGACTTCCAGCTGTAACCAAACCCAGTTTATCCTTTAATAAATCTGCGCTTCTGAAACAAACCCACGCGTTCTGTCTTTGGCCATCAAGCCGAGCACATATTCCTTCTGCTGGTAAGCAGCAAGTAAACAAACGGCGGACTGGAAGTTGTGCGTTTTATCTGCCAACTTCTTTATATTCGTCCGGTAGCAGAGCTGGATTTACGCTACTAAACCACCAAAGCAGCCAAAAAAGGGCCATAAAACATCAGCCACGCGACTGGTTAATTATTTCTCGTATTTCAGAGGTACGGGGCGGTGAGGCGCCCGTGTGCTCGGCGCGTAGCTCTGCTATGTGTGTCGGATATCGACTCTCCGAGTCGCAATATAATTACAGAGCAGGTGGGACGCAGATCGCGAACTGCTGCAGCTTATTGGATTGAGCCAAATGGCTAATATTTCATCTATTGTTCTCAAGTGGGCGTTCGCTGGCAGTTCGCAAAATTGCATTTCGAACTTAATGCATCGCAAATCTGCGTTTTTGCATCTATTGCAAAGGGTTAGGTTTTCTGCATTTGTCGTTCTAGGGTGCATGCATTCCAGGAATTAGCAAATCGTCTGTCCTTGAACAGCAACAGCAGGTAGCGTGATGGTTAAGGACACCAACTCGTAACCAGAATGGCATAGGGCCCGATCCAAAGAGGAACGGAGCTACCGCTCACCTGAACCTGCCGTCGTGCTTCGGCTCAGCTGTCCGAAATGCATAACTGTCTGGATAACTGAATATATATATAAAGCTACAAACAACCATAGGCGGACATAAAATAATTCACAACAGTGACAAATTCGGCATAGCAAACCGAGCCCAACTGAGGAAAGGGTCATGAAGCCTTTTTGGGAACAACAGGTGAGGGAGGAACAACTGTGAATTTTAAAGGGCGGTACAGGGTCGCAGCATTCGGGCTTTTTATACCACACAAGTCGGCCAAACCACAAAGAAACGTTAAGCTCTGCCATTGCTGATGGGAAAATGGAAGGCCTCATATGCTTGAACCTAAAAATTAAATGAAGAATTAAAAATTTTTAAAAAAAGTTTGGTGACACTTTAATCCAAAAGGACTTACAAAGTCAAGTTACCTACGATTATCTGTTCATTTACGCAGGTGGGGAATTTATATTGAAGGAACTCAGGGTAAACACCTTGAGCACAGTTTTCACAGCAGTGGGATCTGCAGTCTCCGAATCTGCAGAGTCAGCAGCACTAACCACCACACCACCTGCTGACCACACCCAGCATCGCAAAGAGCGCTGTCCAGCACTTCACCGCGAAAGCTGCTTCCCATGGGTTTGCATTTCTCGAACTCATATCCGTGACGCTCCCGCGCGTCTTCGTGCAGAAGGAGACCTGCGCTGGAGGGGCCTCCCGCTGAAACGCAACTCCTCGCCTCCTCTAAACTCCCAGCGCACCGCTGTATTGGCAGAGCGCTGCGTCACAACAGACCAAGTGGCAAATCCCGAAAAGGCCTCCCCGGCTCATCTCGGCAGCGCGTCGCTGGACTTTACCGCGCTTTCGTTCGGAGGCCGGAGAGCAGCCAGATCCTCGAGATCTCAAGCTTAGGACCTCTCATCGATTAACCACCCTGATGCAGAGGGAAGAAGTTACAATAAAATCAAATCTTGTCAAAATAGTCGCCCATAAACATAATAGATACTCCCTGTGAATAACAATGGCCCGACATCCGATATGAAATCGGATGCCCAAACAGCACATCTCAGCATCCGAAGCAACGCACATCACAGTAAAACCCGAAGAAAGTTTCTTTCCGGCGTTAAAAAAAAAAAAAAAATGCAATATTTCATCTTTTAAAAACAGAAAGAAGAAAAAATGTGAACATTTAGCTGCACTGGAAAGTAATGCAGTTATCGAACGCGAATCGAGTCCCTGACTTCACGGCATGAAAAGACAATGAATTGGACATGGAGGCCTGGGATCCGCTTTCAAATAATGAAGGAACGAAGATGTAATATGGCCAAGTCGGAGCCTCGGAGCCTCCTTAAGATGTTTCTTGCGCGCCTAAAGCGACACCGACAAGACCCAGGACGGCTGTTATCGTGCCAAACACGAGATGTTAACAGTTTCACAGAAATCCTGTTTGCTGTCACCTCAGAATCACGTCTATGCCAGGTCTCAGTTTGGAAGGAATGAAACGTTTGCAAAATAAGGACAAAGTTCACTGGGACAAAGTTCATTGAATAAAGTTGCTGAAGGAGTCAAAAAGGGGGAAAAAACCCAAAATCACAACATCAAGCAAACTTTAAAAAAGGTGCAAATATAAACCGATATGCACATATGTGTGCAGTCCTCGAAAAGTAAAGAAATAGTGTGGCGTGCTTTAAAAAAGAACCTGACAGACTAAGCAAGCTTAGCTACAGCATTTGCTACCGTTTATTATTATTATTATTAGTATTATTATTAGGCCTTAATTTAAGAGGAAATATTTGTCAGTGAGCTGCAGATACCGATGTCCGTTTCTGAGGTGAAACCACACAGTCGCTGGACACCCAGAAGGATGGAAACGAAATCGGTTTTCCCGCTCACAAAACATCATTTTGTCCGTCAATAACGAGTCCGGCGTCGAAAGGAAGACAAAAAGATTTTCAACTAAAAAGTCTGACGAAGAAACGAAAAATAAGAGAAGAAGAACGACAAAAAAAAAATAAAAAATTCAACAAGTAGAGCGAAGCGAGCGGAGCTCCGCTGTCCGCCCGCTCAGACCTGCCGGAGACCCGGGAAAGTTGCGTGAGGAGCGGCGCGCAGAGCTCCGAGGATCCCGGCTCGGGACTCACATGTCGGTGACGTTCTCGCTGTCCGGCGGGGCCAGTGCGGGGATACTGGCCACACGGTTGGCCTCCAGGCACTGCACACTGGTGAAGAAGCAGCGACAAGTTTCGGGGCAGCCGCCCAGCACCGGCACCGGTACCGGTACCGCCACCGCCAGCCCGAGCAGCACCAGCAGGGCCGCCCTCTCAGCGGCTCCCATGGCTCCGACGGGCTCGGCGCGGGCAGCACCCTACTGTCGAAGGGGTTTTGTGCTCGCTTGCAGGCGCAGCCGCAGCCACAGCCAGGCGCCCTGCCGCTTCGCCGGGACCCCGGGGACTCAGGGCTGCAGCCTCCGCCCGCGCTGCTCCACTCGGCGGCGGAGGGAGGGGCGCCGACGTGCGGCCAAGGCGGGACGAGGGGCTGCGGCTCCACCAAACAGCGCCTCCGAATCTCCGCTCTTGCACTCCCTCGAACCCCAGCGCCGTCATTTTTATTCGCATATTTTTGCATCTTTTATTACACCTGCTGTGCCATGAAAAGTCACCCCTTCTGCTCACAATTCTTCCCCATATTTTCACTGACAGACATGGAACTTCCGGCGAGAGACAGAAACGGCGTAACTGCAAGGTTAACTGGCGGGCAACTGAGGAGAAGCAAACAAAACAACTCCTAAAAGCAGAGGGAAGGCAAAACTAAACCCCTGGGGGTCCAAGTACCAGTGGCTGCCGACCTGTACGGGGATGGATGGATGGAGCCGACAAACTGATAAACTCGCAGGAGCTCAGAAAGCCGTGCCCCTTTTATTTGCTAAAAGCGTAGAACTTGGCAGCTTTTATTTGTAAGGTGCCTTTCACTAACACACATATCAGTCGTGTGACTTAACTGACAATGCGGCTCCTTGGGTTTTCCTTAATGTGCCGCATAACCAATATCTGTCATTTTTGGGAACCTGTTCTTGCATGGCCGAACGGGCCGGAATGAGTTAGAAACTCGGCTTTCACATTTGTGGCAGTTTGTCTGTTTTCACATCGGTATCTGAGATGCTCACCCCCCCCCTCCTTTGTTTACTTCACCCAAAGCGTTTCCCTCTACACCATCTGTCTGGAGCTCCGGGTTGGGAGCTTTATTCTGTCAAATTCCGCCTTTGTGGACCCGAGCGAAAAAGCAGCGGCAGTTTTCGCGCTGAAAAAAATAGAAAAATGTCAATTCGATCCTCTTACGTGCGTGTGGTATGTGGGTTAACCCGTCTAATTTACCCTGGTTAGTCAGCTTAACTTCAGACCAAAATGGACCCGGAGCACAGATATCCACTGATATCCACGAACCTGCGATATATTCTGAAGTCCCTCAGATGAACAGGTTGCTCCATATCTTCTGCTTTGGCTAAAACTCACCATTCAGAGCCTGAAGACTCTCTTCCTAGCAGGAGTTTAACCTCCAGTAAAGTGGAAATGTCATTGAAAGCGGAGGTGGCACCGTGTTTGGGAAGTCCTGCACACGTCGCGTGGAGGTCTTTGTTCACCGCCGCGCGTGAAGAATAGAAAGGGGGTGTGTCTCTGTGGTAATGGATGGGGGGCTTCCAGCAGGGAGACACCATGGAGAGGAAATTTCCCCCCAGGGATGAATATGTTGTCCTTATAGTCGCAGTACATTCAGGGTTGGGTCAAAGAGCCATGACCACGATTACCGGTAAGAGCTGAGCTGTCATTTTTACTGCTCCGCACTTCCGTGCCGTTCTCCCGGATCAGCCTGCGGTCAGTTGACAAGCGGGCAACAGGCATCGGCGCTCATCTGAGCCCCGGACACCGTTCGTCCATTCAAACCGGCGATCTTCACAAAGCAATGGAGCTCTGCTGCTCCCTAAAGTTAAGCAAACTTCTCCTCCATTCCTCATCTTCATGAATTTCTTCAGAAGATTAGTAAACGTCTTGCATGTAAAAGATTTTAATCGGTTTAATCCCAGTGGCCTTAACCAGACGGCTCACGTTTTCCGGAACGATCCCGACTCCATTATATGGACCACAGCTCACTGATACCCGCAAGTGGAACAAAATCCTCGCACATCCTGGTAGAACTATAATTTCCACATTGAACCGTGGTTTTACCAGCAAAGACAAGTGCCTGACAAAGAAATATTCACAGGGTTTTCTTCTCTATCAGGAGCTCCAAGGAATCCGTTTTTGTAAGGCTGGATCTGAGCGTCCGCTTTACTCTTCCCATCCATCCATCCATCCATCCATCCATCCATCTTTTCTTTTTCCCTCGGTAGCTGGGAGTTTTTTTGTTTACCTCTCCTCAGTCGCCAGCCGGTTTACCTTGTAGCTACGGCAGCTGCTGCTTTCTGTCTCTTACTGGAACTTTCTTCAGTGCTCTGTGTCGCCGTGAGAGAAAACAAACTGAACTAAACCGAATTCATTCATTTGTCAATGTCACAAGTATTACTTTTATAACTATTTGCACTTGTTTACTTCTTCATATACCTACTTTCTCCCATCTGTCCCCGTGTTTATCCTCAGTCCCTGCATTTACAGTTTATGAAGGCCTACTGTATAGTGGATGACTGATACCGCGGTACATTCCGCCGGACTTACCGAGCAGCTAATGTAACTGCAAACACTTTAGTGAGTGCTCACGAAAAATGAATAATTGAATAAACAACAGCTTCATAAATCTGCATGAAACCACCTGTCAGGATCACCTTTGCATCTCCTCAGACCCACTTCCAGGGCAGCTTCTCAGGTCACGCGGTGCCAGACAAACTGACGGCGCTTTCGCGTCTGCGTGGCCGCAGCCGAAGCTCTTAGTCTGAACCGCGCGCTTTCGGAGAGGAGCGACTAAAGCGCGAACGCGAGCGAGACAAAGGGCCGCTCTCTCGGCCACGACCGAATCGCCGGGCGACGGCGACAATTTGGAAATAAGCGGAAGAAGGAGACATGTGGTGATGCTTGTAGGAAATGCAGGAAATAGCAAGAGGGTTTGGTGCAGCATTGAATTTGATCCCCTGCACGCCCGGAAAATAAGATATACGAGTAATTACGCTTTTAATTTGCCCATTTGTTTCTGCAACTCTTTCTCCATCTGGGACAGTTAAGCATGGGAAGTCACAAATAAACAGGGCCTCAGTAGGCAACGCCGAGAAGCAAGGAGCAAATTAAAGAGAGAATGAAATTAAAGCGACAAATAATTCGATCTCAAACAAACAAAGGCCGTAAAATGCACTCCGCCGACTCGCGCCGTCCCTCCTTTATGTCACTAAAGTAAAAATAAGCGTCCGCGCTTACGAAGGGTCAGTATGAGTGCGTCAGCTGTCCGGCTGTACATTTCACCTTGTTTCACCACGTCTTCCGTGTAAAAAAAATTCAAGGCATGGAACCCGGCTTATTTATTCCCGCTGCACCAAAGCTCAAACGCCTTTATAATCTTAAAAGGACATCTTGTCAATAAAAGCTCATTCTGAAAGTTTTTAAAGCAACAAATTGTACATCGCATTGCGGTTTGTCGTCTTTTTTTTTTCTTTTTTAATGTATGCCGAGAAGCGGAAGGCGAATAAAGCTGAGTTATAGCGTGAATGGCTGTCAGGCTCAATAAAACACCACCGGGCTGGGAACCGTCCTCCTCGCTCGGCGTAATGAATCCTTCGGGTTGTAAAAACTCATGTTTATGCATTTGTTAGGATTGCACCGCAGGCTGCCAGATGTGCCGGGGAAATGAGCAAAACATCTGCAAACCTGCTTTTAGAGACTGGCTGTCCGCTGAGGCACCGAACCCGCCGCGGCTGTCAGGTTCGAGTCCGGCTTCTGAATTTTTCTTTCTTTTAGAGCAGTGGCAGCACTGGGCAGCAATGGAGAGAAATAACTGGTGCATCAGTCACAGTTCCTCCCAAAAGTGGTTGAGCGCCATTGGTCTGACGGCTAAAAAAGTGTGAAGGTGCTTCTTTATCTCGCAAGAGCAAATCCATCATTGGGGTCATCCATACAGTGAAGGACATTTGAATATAGACCACTGCAGCAAATTGCTATTAAAACTAAAATAAATAAAACGAACACAAGTCTTAAAAAGTCTGCAGTGCAGTTTTTGTCAGACAGATTTTCTATGACCCATTTAGTAAAATATTTAAACATCTGAAGCCCCGCTATCTGAGATCACATTCACATCTCAAGTGATGATTTTAGCCGGAAATGCGTTTTCACCGCAAAACATCTGTAAGCTCTGGTCACGCAGACCATCGTGTGTTTGGAGACGAATCGACTTGAAACACATGACTCGCGGCGGAGAAAGAGGGAGCAGAGATAAAGACGGTGGAGAGGAAGAAGCAGAGGTAAAGCGAGAGAGGAAGGGAGGGAAGAAGGTATGAAAAACTTCCATTGTGATGGAGAAAAGAAGGATTTAGTGTTTAGGGCCCGAACGAAAAATCCGAGGGGTTGACAGGGCCCCGAAGCACGCAATCCATCTCCGTGTCAGCCCCTTCTCTATTTCAGAAGAAGGTGTGAAGAGGTCAGGAATATGCCATGTTAATTCTCACTGCGCTGTCAAGTCTGACTGCCTGATTCGATTTGTCCGATTCAAACGTAACCGTGATTGATGGTCGACACTTAGAGAAGGACAAAGCAGCGGTTAATCGTTTTTTTGGTTTCCTGTCTGATCATCAATCCATCTTCCTCCGGTCAGCCGGGGACAGCAGACAATTAGAGCGCTTATCACTGGGCGCTCTTGGCAAGGACTGCACTGCAGTCAAGTTTTGGTTGCAGGAGGGTTACTGCATGGTCAGCCGTGTCCCCCGCAGACGAGGGCGACCACCAACTCTGATCCTTGAAGACTATACTTCCGCCCCCATATGGTTATGTTTGTGTGGAACTGCGTATGTGTTGTGCTACTCTCGATCTCAAGTTTTTAAAGTTGCGGAGGTAGGAATTATTCATGCCCCCTTGTCCATTATTGATGAACACCTGTACCCTGGTGTCAGAGTGTAAATGGTTCCTTGAAATGGCTCGAATACCTTAAACTCAAACACCCAGAGACTATTTGCATTATTTCTTACATGCAAAATTATGATTT
Source organism: Heterotis niloticus (assembly GCA_018136845.1). Lineage (NCBI taxonomy): Eukaryota > Metazoa > Chordata > Actinopteri > Osteoglossiformes > Osteoglossidae > Heterotis > Heterotis niloticus. The sequence goes on from CM030903.1 coordinate 3,064,701, forward strand.
GTTCTGGGTTCAACTGAGAAACTCCAGTTAATTTCGATAAAATATCTCTAATACTCGAAAAACCTGCTTTAGATCACTATACACACCAGTTATGTAACTGCCCAAGAGTTTAGGAGGTACTTAATATGCATGTATGTGTTCATATGTGGTCACCTTTTCATTTAGCATCAAACATTATGTTTCCTTCCTTTTTATAAGCAGTAATAGCAACAAACGTTTAACAGCCAAATTTTTGTGAACGTGAAGAAAAGAAAAGAACATAAAATGAAAAAAAAAACAATAAAATGTGCCTACAGTAATGGCTGTTACTAGGGGACTGACCCGATGAACAGAAGTGGCTGAAACGACAAAAGAGCAAACCGTGTTTGAACCCAGGCCACATGAGGCAAAGACTGGGAACACGGATGCTGGACGCAATGACGCCACCTAGTGTCACACTCGTACTCACACCGATTTCCAGCATTTTTCTGATGCGCTTCATCTGCTCCTGCGTAGCATTCATTGTTCTGGGACTTCTCAACTTGGATACTAATCCAGGTATTGACATACACTGCTCATTGTATCGGGAACTCAAAAACGAGGACTTCAAATATTGTTGTGTACACGTGTGTTTGTGTGTAGGTGTGTGTATTGACCTGGATAAAGATTTGAAAGCCCTTCTATGTTTGTCTTGAAAGACTGGACACACAGGCCACTACAATGGAACCCCCAGGAGGGACTGGGCAGCCACTGATGTTTGGTGCCCCAATAGTTTATTTTTTTCCTGTTCCTCACTGTAGGGATTTTATTTTTGTTTTCCTCTCCTCGGTTGCCAGCTGGCTCATCTAAATGGCTGACCATCTCTGCTACTTTAACAACAAATGATCTGTGCTGCATCTTTCACTTCTCTGTTATGAGATCCCGTGAAACTTTATTCAGCGCTCAGTGTGATGCTGGTGAGAAAAGTGCTATATAAAGCAAATATGTGAACTCTTTTCTAATGACTGGGCTGAGCTGTTTCGGCCACACCCACAGAGCATACAAACACGTTCTAGACAATTCTGTGCTTCCAGCTTTGTGGCCACAGTTTGGGAAAGAAGAAGCTCCTCTCCTGTTCTAGTATGACTGTAACCCCCCATGCATAAAGCGAGCTCCATTAACACAAGGTTTGCCTAGGTTGGTGTGGAAAAACTCGAGTGGCTGCACAGAGCCCTGACCTCAACCCCACTGAACACATTTGTGATGAACTGGAACGCTGACCGTGAGCTGGGCCTTCTTGCCCGACCTCACCGATGCTCTTGCGGCTGAATGGGCACAAATTCTCAAAATCTGATGGAAAGCCTTCCCAGAAGAGTGGGTGCTATTATAGCAGCAAAGGGGGAACAAATTCATATCAAGGCCCATGGGTTTGGAATGGGAAGTTCAACAAGTAAGTATGTGTGTGATTCTCAGGTGTCCACGTACTTTTGGCCGTGTAGTGTAGCTGTCGTGTGAGAACTGAACAAAGACACTCATCTACAGAGCAAATTTACACTGGCCGCCACGTATGAGTTTACAATGCATGCAAATGGTGCATTAATACATTGTCCTAACTAGATGTAAATGGCACCTGTTCAAGCACTTTGGATCCAAACTCAAAATGACAGTTAACCAACAATGAAAATGTTCAACGCTTTAATGCATTGTCATTCTTGTCTTGGATTCCGAGCTCAGCCAATCTTCCGATTTCAGCATCATCACTGAAATTTTGACTTTCGGTTAAACTCCCTGCAAACCCACCGATTACAAAACACCTCACGGTGGGTTAGACGTCTGTCCGCAGGACAAATTTAAGCAAATCTCTGTGCTTGTTGTAGCAACAACAAAGGGTTTTTGCAGGCGTTTTCCCTCCCAAGCAACAGAGTCAAGATGCTATGCTCCTCGGGCGCTGAAACAATCCTCGGTCCTCTTCCAATTAACGTCCAGCATCAGCATGCAGGCATAGTAAAATGAAACTGAGTAAAAGCACATTTGGACCTGGTACAAGGAAAGGCTTTTATTCGGAGGACGGTTAATGCACGGTGACGGTGTCCAGGCTGCAGCTCTGCTTCTTCCGCCCAGGAATTCTGGGAGATGGACACATGTCGGCCGTGAGGTTTTATCACTGCAAGGCAGCAGCGGATTCTTCCGCTGCGTAGGACCATCGATCCACCGTAGATATGAAGAACATAATGATGCTTTCAGGAACCGAGCAAAGCACCGTAATTACTCTCATACTAAGTCATCATCAGGCCAGAAAGGTACTAAATAAAATGCACATTTAAACGCCAGGAGTTCACATAGAGGTCTGTACCGCTCTACGGAAAGGGAGCTACAACCGCAGCGCGGCAGAGAGAGAATCCTTCCTCCAGATTCCTCAAGTGAAAGCATTTCTCTGTCAAAGATGAGAAAAAATGTTCAGCGCTGAAAAATCCAAACCCTCTCATTCTGATCAATATTTTACTGAGCAAAACAGAGGGTGTAGGCTTCTCAAATACATCACCAATGTTTTTTTTTTTTTTTTTTTCCATTTTATTCCCCGCAGCTGCATTTTCCATTACGTAGTTATACTGTACCAGAAAAAAAAGTCGCTCGCTCCAAAAAAGGCCCATCAACACCCAAACACTAATATCCAAACTATACAGCAAGTGGTGTTAGTGAAACTCACAAGGGTAAACCCAGGATCGATTGACTCCAGCTTCTCGGGGTTTGGGTAATGTAACCGAATCCCGTCTCCCTCATTAGGGCTGTTCTCAGGCCGGCTGGGGAGAGGGGAGAGGCCCCATCGCCATGCAGATGAGCAGAAACCTGAGCAGCTTGGGTTCGGAGCAGCCAGCCCCAGACAAACTAACACCCTCCCGTTGCGTCCATCTCTCCGCCCCGTCATACCCTGCCGAAATTCACATATTTCAGCTGACAGCATGTGAGGTCGTTCAGCACGTGCAGAAAAAAATGCTGAATAATAAGTTTTAACAGCAAATAATCTCCATGTTGCCCAATGTCAAAAGCCTTTATTTAAAAGAGAGGTTTTGGAAGGCGATCGTGCAAAATGAATCGTGTCATTGTTTTAGAAAGTCGGCGTGAACGAAACCATTTGCGTCATGTGTGAGCTCTTGTAACTTTGTCAACACAACTGGACGTTTATTTTCTCCCAGTTTACATAAACAAAGGAGACAAATATAACTGCCAACAGTACATTCATGACAAACAAGGGCTAAAAGATGACAGAAAGCCCTTGTTAATGTTTTGTGATTTCTAGCATGCCTTAACAGCAACGTGGAATAGAAATATATCTGACAAAATATATTTCACAGCCAACTGGAGCTGGTGGGGGGTCAAGCGAAATATTTGCACTTAGACAATCGGTGCATGTATATGGTTACAGCTGCCTGTCTAACTCAGTGTGGCTCAGAATGACAAGTTTGGTGTCAAAAAGGAGGGTGAATGCAGCATAGGTTGCTGAAATAAAAGAAGTGGAGATGTTGCTGTCAATTTCCTCCGTACCTGACAATAAGGAGTTAAAGGTGATGAACCTGCTGAACCCAACATTATGTTGGAAGCCTTTTGGGAGACTTGAAAACATACTGCAGTACGCACCTCTACTGTCCTTTTCTCTACTTCCCAGCATTCTAATGTCCTAAGAAATAATCTTTAAAAAGACATCCATCCATCCATCATTGTTGTTACCGACTTGATCCTCATCATGGTGGCAGAGGTCTGGTGCCTGTCCTGAAATCACTGGGCCCCAGGCTAGGAAGCTACACCCTGAATGGGACACCAGTACATTGCAGGGTGGCCCCCACACACATTTACACGCACTGAGCAATTTGTACCCAATCAACCTGGAACACATGTCTTTGGACTGTGGGACGAAACCAGAGCAACGGCAGAAAACCCTCACAGACATGCGGACTCCCCTCAGAGGTGGATTAAAGCCACACCCGAACAGCTGAAACAATGTGGGGCAGCAGCGCTACCTGCTTAGTTACTGGCTGACCCCTAAAAAAAGTAATTTAAATAAATGTCCAAAAACCGTGAAATTCCTAGTTTCAGAAGGATCAAAATTCTGACCACTTCCTCTGGAGAACTACGTATCAAATCAGGCGTGAGGTCAGGTGGCCGTAACTTAGCTGTTTGAAGCAAAGTTTGAAAAATATTAAATAACGGTTTTGAAATTAAGGTTACGAATAAAGGCATTAAGCATTAAGATATATTTCAGAAGAGTGGAAAAAATGTCAATAAATAATGCCATGTAAAAAAACATTTTGCATTTTCAGAAGTGTCAGAAGTACGATGAAGATAGAAGAAAATAAATAATTCTCACTGTAATTTGCAATTACACATTTATTTTACAAATTTATTATTAAAATAATAATTTTAATAATAAATTTGTAATCGCAAATTACGGTGAGAATGCTGATCCCGTTTGCTTATTATCTTTACTCCATTGCCTTCCAGATTCTGTAGAGAAATTAGAAGATACATCCACTAACACTCTGGTTTTGAGCTTATTGTTGTCATTTGGTTGCCCAGGTATAAATTTGGGTCAGAATGAACCCTTTTGCTGTTCCAGGTTATTACAGAGAGAAGCTTCTCTAAGTGCCCAGTTTTCCACTTAAGCCACCTTCTTCTGAACCTGGAGAATGGGAATGAGTAGAAGATCCTGCAGAAGTTCACTGAGAAGGAGCTACTGAGCCAGGTCAGCCTGACCACGACTGGAGCACAAAACGTAGTATCGGGACCCCAAAGTAGAGCTGCTGGTTTGTAGACCCCAGCCCGGGGCATGAAGATGTCAATGCAAGATGGACCCCTACTTTGTGGCATATGCAGTCCACAGATTTGTCTTCTGAGGAGCTGGATGAGTGCAAAGTGGACCTTCCTGGTGGACCAGCGATTGGTCTCAGCCAGAGCTGCTTAGACAATCTAAGTGGTCAAATGTGTAAATAAGTCCAGCGATCCAGAGAAGCACCAGAACTCGACTTTATGAGGAGCTTCGTTTAAAGGCCTTACTGTGACCCACGAGGGTCTTCTTCACTTTCAAGTGCACCAAATTTGGATTTCCCACAGCTCTACACAGCTGAGCAGCATGAGATACTTTGGAGAAACTTTTCTCCAAAGTCACTTACAACAACTACTAGTTAGTATTTAGCTGACTTATGTAACCAAGGACACTTACAGAACTGGATACAGTGTGGGGGGGGGTGTATCAAACCACCTAAAACCTGTTTTAGGGAGGAAACATGGAGGGAGATGTTAATTCCACACAGACTAAGGATTCGAGCTCATGTCCACTGCCGCAGTCCATGCTGCGAGTTGCACGGTCGCCATGGCAACTTGTTCGATAAGTGTGAATTTATTTGCAATGCTTTCACTGATGTTTCACACTGCGTCACCGTATTTATGTATGGGATGTTTGTGAATGTTTGATGAAGTGTGCAGTGCATAAGAACCACGAAAATGATTAAAAAGCGCAGGTAGACGGACACACGGTATTAAAGTAATTATTGAAGGAAGACTTCTTTATGTTGTGTTATGGTAACTGATGTTAAACATTCAAATAACTATCATTTTAAATGGGATTTAGAGATGTTTTAGCCTAATTTTGGGTCTTTTACTAATGAAACTAATAGTAGTTGTGACTTTCTGTTAAGACAGATGCGCTTACAAAGAGTTTTTCAGGAACAAATTACCTTCATAAAGGGAGGAAGACCCCTGAGCCACTTTAAAAACGGGTTCGCACGGTTATTGCTGGTGTTTTCTTGCAAATTTATTTAGTAATCCACTCCAAGTGTGAGACGCTCAAGTACAAATTCTGATGTATTTCTATAAATTGTATCAGAGATTCCCCCCCACTAAAAACTCCTGCAGCTTCAAAAACAGGACAGGACTGTCAGAGGGCTTGAGGGATGAGCCTCACAGTAGAAGCTGGAAACTGGGAGACTCCCACACGCCCGTACTGGAAACGGCTCCCTGTCCCAGGTCCTCTCCTCCATCGACCGACAGGGCCTTCTGATCAAACAGCCCGGGCTGTAAAGCCGCCAGATGGACGGCCCAGGCCCATTTGTGCAAGATGGATGGGGGCTACAAGTCGGACAGTAATTGTTGCAGATGGATGGGGCTCGACGCTTGCTCATCCTTAACACACAGAACTGTGCAGATTTGGGGGTGTCTGGGTAGGGGGTGGGGGGTCAGTCATAAGATGCACTGCAGTACCAGCACAGTGCTTTCAAAACTTGGCAAGACCCTACAACAGCAGCATGAAGTGTTTGTGCAAAATCCATAAATTAAACACCTTTGTGTTGGGACAAATGAAAGTACACGAGGAAGCAGCGGTGCAGGGGTGTCAAAAAGATTCATGGACACAACGGGAGGCAGTACTTTGTTCCCAGGGCTGCCGATTTTTATGTCGGTTGCTTATGGTAAAAGCGTCTGTTTCACGCACGCGTTGCTTTCGACAGGGACACGGCCGCTGTCTTCGTTTTTCTCACAGCGCTGATTTATCTAAAAATGCATCCAGCAGATGAGCGTAAAGCGGTTCTTTCACAGCTCTTGCAACATCTGTCAGCGCTGCTGTCCTCGCCACCATATGCCAGGCCTGTTTCATTAGGCTCTGCTGGCGGTGGTCACAGCCAGCTTCGGCTGCAGCGCTGCCCCTGATCAAATGACTACGCGCTGCCCCTTTGGGTGCTCAGGGAACCCTGCCGAGGAGCGGGAGATGTGATCTGGTTACTCTGATCAGAACCAGCACAAGCTTAGCGGCACAGGGTTTAGTGTCCGCTATTGCGCTCCGACTGCCTCTGAGCAAGATTTCTAGTTACTGACCTGTAATAGTTGAGTTGAAATCAATTTTTGGTGGCAAAAATGATATATAACCAATGGACCACCAGCACTGTGAGCTTATAAACCTATATACAAATGCGATCCATTTCAAGCGGTTTCAACGGTCAGGATTCTAGCAAATATCGCTAGATATTTGGTTCGCAAAATGAAATCTCAAAAGTTAGCATGACAGGACAAACGGGTCTGGGTCCTCCCGAGCACAAAAAATATGCCTCGCATTTGGTGTGAAACAGCTTCACCGGAATAGGCAAAAAGTCAAAACTCATATTTCAGTGGACAATTGTACTGCTATAAAAAGCCAAGCCATAACCTTTGAAATATTTTTTGACATTTCGAAGTATTAAACAGCAGAGTCGTAGCTGGATTGGGGCTCTAACTATTTTCTAGAGAGATGGAGTGTAAGGAAACAGCGCAGGAAACAGATTAACATAACACTGAATAAATGATAATAATAATAGCAAATAAATGGCGAAAACAAATCCGTTTCAAAAACAGTGACTAAAAATGACAAAAAATCTATTTAGAATTCTTTTTACATTTTTGTAAATATTCTAAAGTGTTAAGGAAAATTATTGAAGCAACTAAAATGAAACAGCATTACTATAAAACACCACAGTAGATGGTAGCATTAATATATAAGATATTAAGATTAATAATAGAGATGGGGTTATTAAGGTTAAACTTATGAACTGAGATAAGTTTAAAAGAATAGCATTAAAGTACAATTAAATAAGCATATAATACAGGTAAACATTATATAATAAGAAATTGTAGAGTAATTTTCTTTATCCATGTTTACAAACACCCAGAATTTTTTTATTTTGTAGGATGTAGTCACTTGTTTTTAAATTTTAATGTCCTGAGATGTCACACAAACACAATTGTGTATTTGTTTGCACACTGGTTTTCTTTATTTCACCCAACTCAGCCCAGGGATTGCACTTTTAATCCATTAACTACGCACAGAGACACAGATGTACTTGGCACTGTACACTGCCAGAATTCAGCAGGGATGCTGGGAGATCGGGCCTGGATCCTCACTTTATCTCTCCCCTGTTGTCTTCATGTTGAGTGACTGGGTCAACTCGGTGTATCCAAACAGTTCTTACTCCGCTGACCTTCTCGGCCCGACCAGACCAGAACTTCTGTGGTGTCGCCGCAGTCGGGTGAAACGGAATGAACCCCACATTGATCGAGTCCAGCGAAAGATAGCATCAGTGGTCAGATGTGGCTTACACATGTTTGCAGAACGACAGGAGATAAGATGACAAGACCGAAGTCGATATAGAATAGCAGCCCCCCTTTCCCCTTCCTCTTGATTCCCCTTCATCTCTTATGCATATGCACATAAACAGTGGCAGGCCAGGCCTGGGGGGGCAGCTTGTGTGGTGGGGACAGAGAGGAAGGGAGGGAGGGAGATGATTTGTAGGCCTTTCTTGTGCACTAGCATTACGAGAATGGCCCTCCAGGGCAGCGTGAAAGGGTTCCTGGTTGTTAGGAGCGGTAACGTGATATCGGACCCCCTCAGCCTGATAGATTTATTTACATTTCAGCGCCTGAGCCCAGAGAGAAAGCGAAAAGAAGGGGTGCACTGTAAAAATGTTCAGAGTTTTTAATATTTATATTTATGCACTGTGATGGCTCTATTGGAAACATTTGGTGAGTGATTTGAAAATGTGAAAAAGGAGATGGCTCCAGATTTTTTTATGGTCTACAAATACAACGAAAAACTGGAACATGCTGGAAAGCATATATATATATATATATATATATATATATATATATATATATTTTTTTTTTTTTTTTTTTTTAACGCATGTAACTTTGCTGGAGGTTTAAAACACTGCCTTGTATTGCAGCACACTTTTATGCTTTTATGTTTAGTTTTTCACACAGTTTTTTTTTTTTTAACCACAGAATGACAGTGTAATGTATCTGCACATTTTAAAAAAGAAAATGAACTTGTGCTGCTAGAGTAATTTATTTACTTGCCTATGATTCAGCCAGCATTCAAAGAGGGAAGGAACTCAGTGGTACTCACTAGCTACCAGTGTTAATATATTTTGGTCTTTGGAAAACTTGGACTGTTTCTTGTGTACTGATGTTTCCAACAATCCCCGGTACCCTTTTCTCCCCACGGTGACCAGATTCCCTGCCTGAACTGCTCGCCCAGCAAAAGACTGTAGCTATAGTACAGGATCAGCATTCAAAACAGCCTCATAGGTCCGTTTCATTACCCAAGGAACACTAAGTTCAGTTTGCTTTCCTACGATTTGGTCACAATTGTGTCCCTATATTGAAGAAATATATATCATCAGCAATATCTTGCAGTAATTTTTATTTGCTTCAGAAATTCAAAAGTTACATCATAATACCTACCTACTGTACTTAATACTTAATACTGTACACACAACCAGCCGATACAGAGGCCAACATGCTGATAAGATCACCAGCATTTATTTTTTCACTGAATTCAGCCATGCTTGCCTGAAACAGTCCAACATGGTGTCCAAAGTAAAGATTAACTCATTTCTATACAGGCAAATATCAAAAACTTGACTTGGGAAAAATGAAAGTGTATGAGAAAGTACTTAAGATGGAAATGGAAAGTGCCACTGAGTCATGTCTGAGTCCTAGGTGACTACTACTCTGGTTTTCAGGGGAAGAAGGAACAGAAGTGGTTTTCCATTGCCTTCTTTCAACATATTCTTTCCTTAGAGGGGTGCAAAAAGAGCGGAGAACCTGCGAACTCCACACACACCTGAGCTGGACTTGAGTCCCACAACAGGCAAATAGCCTAGGAAATGTGAGGCACCAGCTTACCCTATTGCACCACCGCATCCCCCAAGACAGACAAATATAACGCAATACAAATGCAACATTTACATGAGTTTGGTGATGTAGTTTCGTCGTATGCACTGAAATCTAACGCTTTGTTTGTTGGCAGGACACGGCACACCATCTTTACAGAAGTAGAATCTCTGCCCCATCACAGCGCCTGGAGTATTTGGGTGTGGGTTCAAGTACAGCTCAGCTTGTATGAGGCTTGCATGTTTGTGTGGGTTAAGAAGGATTAACTTTGTTGTTAACTGCTTTAAGCACTTATTTAACAGCTCATTCCCCATTGCTGTCACTATGGCAATGCCCCACAATCTCAGCCGTTTCTTTAAGTGTCCCAGCCTGTACCGCTGTCCCTCACCACCACCATCTCAACAGGACAATTTCAAAAGCAACGGATCCTGCAGAACTTGTGCAGAAATCGTAGAGGTTAGACACCAAAGTGCCGAACAATCGCAAATCACAAATCCTTTGCAGGCAAACTGCTTCGAGATCAGCCGTGAGCACGAAAGCGGTGAGCTGCAGCTCCCATTTAGGATGGTGGGCTATTTACCCTGATAGCCATTAAATATGAATTAAAAACCACACAGGCCTCTTTGCCTCTGAAATGTCATTACATATTTTTATGGCAAGTGATTGTTGAATAAGCAGTTTGCTGGGCTCCCCAGGGCAGGAGAGGCATGGGGGGAGGGGCAACAGTATATTTTGCCAACAGGCAGGTCTGGAAAATAGAGAGATAATAGCCAGTGAAATGGAATTTACATTAGGGGCTCTAATAGAGTGGAACACTTCAGGGCACGGCTGTGGATGGCGAGAAGGCAGAAAAAAAGAAATATTTTGGAGGATGTTTGTTTCAGTATCTCCACAACAGGACTGCAGAAGAACGATCAATTGCTGTAACGAAAAGCGAAGGCAGCTTGCTAGATTAAATATCAGATTTTAACCGCATTAAGAGCATCCATGAGAGATGTATGTGCCTTATACCTTTTATGTGGCCCCAAGTAATCTTTAACCTCATCTCAAATGCAAGGAAACTCCTTTTGCAGAAGTGGTGCCATTTCCCGCCATTATCCATGGGTTCAAAAGGGAACAGCAACACGGCAGCGACACGGGCGCCTCCTGCAAGCTCTCGGCCGCAGCGAGACTGTTTACAGCGACAAATAAAACAAACCACAGAATTCGCAGTCTTGAGGTCTGTTTACTCCCCGTCCGCAATGATCCATTAAAAACCCCGTAAGTGAAAGCGCCATTTCGCAGCGTTTCTATGAAATACCAGAATTACTCCCAGAGACATGCTTTGTTATGCCGGTGTTAAAATGTATTATTTCTTGGTCTGTTTAGATAGTTTAATCGTCTGTAGTTAATTTATAAGCATACTGACAAAATATCTAGAGACACAGACAGATATAAATGAATAAATATAATAATGAAATAAACTAAACTTAACTAACCTCTTGGTTGCAGCGGCACACACCGAAAATCCACATGCACGCAATACACATACAGTGAGCAAAACTGAGATTAATAAACAGATGAGAAGGTCAGTAAGTTAACAGGGAAAGCTGTTGAACTGTATGCATAACCATAATAGACATTTCAATAAAATTGCTAAGTCAACAAATGGGGAATAAGGAAAGGTTCTTTATTGGTACATGCTATCTCTTCGGTATTGACCATTAGTGGGATGCTGGAGGTCACACTTGTCTAAAATACTTTATCCTGCTTGTATTTGTACCATTATTGGTCTGGCTGAGTTGTATTGCTCATATCCACATTTAACAAACTCATTGGCACACAGTGAAAGCAACCATCATCAGAGGGGAGTGATGACCGACATAAGGAAAAATATACCTACTGTATGTGTTTTAGAAATACTGTGTTTTCTCTTTCAGGGAAGGGAGCACTTTGTGGGGTTTGAAACTTACCAAAGGGGAAGTTTAGTTCTGCTTCTTCTGTTCAGAAAAACACCTGCGGGTCACGTGCGACACAAGTGCAGGGTTTAGAAGTGCCTGTGCCCTGGAATTACTGACTAGCCCAGTGGGAACCATCAAAGTAAGTCATTCTGAGTGGAGCTCAGGCACATCATGGTAAAAGCTTTAGTATGATGCACTGATGCTGAGAGCGGCTAGGAACACGGGCGGCACACAGTTTATGCAGACATGCTTTGGCGCTCACACATATACAGCTTGTGTGTTTTTATATTTACTTAATATTTTTTCCACTTTTTCATTATAGCTTCACAACAATTTTTATGTGAAAAAGAGCCCCACGAAAAACCTTGATAAACAACCAAGTACCAATGAAACCACCACCCTGGGTGCCACAGAGCCACAGAAGAAGATGCTGAGGGACACTAACATCAACTCAGCACTAAGAGTAAAAATGAAGGAATTAAAAGCATTTTAAGAAATACCAACCTGCCATTATTACAGCTGTTGAAATATTTCTGTGGCTGCTGTACATCCGTAAATAAAAAATAAAAACAAAGCACACATTCTACAAGAATAAGAAATAAGATGTAAGGCATGTAAACTGTAAAATGTTAAAAACAGTATAAATAGAAAAAACCCTTTTTTATTAATGTAGCAGATGTACAGCTGAATGTACAGAAATATATTCTAATAGTTGAGATACCTGGCATTGCCTTGGTCAAAAAGGTGTAGTGGTGGAAAGGTAAATAATATATAATATTATCACCAAACTGTTTAACCATTAAAGTGTTTGTATTTAGTACACAACTAAAGTTGAAATGTACTGAAATGTACTCTATGAAGTCTGACTGTCTGACTGACTGTCTGAATGTTTGTTTTGTTGTTGTTCCTTACTCGTACATTTTCTTCTTTAAAAAAGATGGCGCCGTCACCGACGCGAATGGCTGCAGTCTTCCAGGCTCCTCTTACATTTTACCTCTCTGTTATCCTACTACATATTACATATTTTATGTTCATGCTGAGGATGCCTGGAAACAAAAACTTTTCATGGTGACAGCACTGCTATGGTGTTTTGTTCATCCATGACAAATAAACCTTTGAACTTTTGAAGTGTTGTTAGGACTGTTGAATAAGTGGATACTAGAGAGTGATGCACTTGTTGAAAGCGCAGTGGAAAAAACAAAATATTTATTGGCAAAATTTATTGCTATTACATCACTAATGTGTGCAATGTCATGTGCGTGTCATGTATAATTTCTTTCTTAATTTTTACATTTTCATTTGCTTACACATTTGCCATTGGGTCTTGTAGTGAAAGATGTGGATGCCACTGTGAAAGAAATTTTCAGAGACAGCAGCTATTGAGAGGAAAATATAAGAAAACTTCATTCACTTTTGCAAAGGTAGTCTCTCCGAACACAAAAGTCTGATTCATCCCACATATTATTGGCTTGTTACTTTGTACATTTAACACTACAGATTTTAGGCCCTTCTTACACACACACTTAAGCCAGGCACATTCTGCACAGAGACAGGTTAGTATCAATTCCTAATCTTAAAGACAAATTTGGGTTACGTGGTTGAAACTGGTTCAGCACTCTCTTGACTCATTGCTCTTTTTACACCCGTAACAGACAGAAACATTTCTAGCAACACATTTTCTGCACATAGGCAAACTCATCTTTGCGTGTTTATACGTTTTACATTTTGTTGTCACGCCACTGACAGCAACAAGTGTGCCAACTGTAGTGACATGCAGAGTAGCAAAAATGATAAATCACCAAAGTTTATTGTCTTCACACTTGCTGGATTATTTGTGTATATATATTACCTTCCAGTTTGCGTGTGCTCGAGTGAAAAATTACATCATCATGTTTGTAGAGTTCGTGAGGTGGTCGTGCTCATGTGTGAGGAAGCGCATTGGCAAGAAAATCCAGGTGACATCAGCACTCCGCTTCTCCAAATCTGGTCAGAGACCGATTTAGTTTAGTGAACTTGACTTGGCAAAAACCTCACCCGATGTGAGAGTACCTATGTGAGACATTTAAAGTCAGTGGCTTAAAAAGCAAAACTGTGCTTAATGAAAAAACACACAACCAAACAGACAGACAGAGACTGAGCTTTTTTTATCGAAATAGAGATTAAGAATACTATTAATGGCATAAAAAACAGTAAAAGCCACTTTTTTTGAAAATGCAGCAAAGTCAGCATGTAGTTACAGTTTATTCGTATTTGGCCCTGCCTTCATGACAAACTAACAGTAAAATTATTACCTTCTTCTGACTTATGACCAATACCCTCAACAAATATAGCACATTTAATGGTTATGCTGGTTTTACTTGCATTTGCTATTGTACAAATTGGACAAAAGTGCTTCTCAACACCATTCTTTAAACAAAATAAGCATTTTTGTTGCCAGCGCTATAAACCACGTCACTGACAGCCTGTTCCCAATGTATGAAATTTGACAAAAGACGAAAATACAAGGGAAAAAAAAAGCAATATTTACTGCAAATGCCGTAAATCTTTCATGGGAACTCATTTATAATATTTTGGGAGTTTAAAAACAACTGAAAGTGTTGCAGATTTTGCATCTTGCTTGCTTGTCATTCATTCTGCGTGCCTTTTCACAGGCTGTTGCAGAGCCCCCAGAGGATCCTCCTGTCGATCATCGAATGAACAACATTACAGAAGACTCATTAAAAATACAATACGGATGATTCGGAAATGTGAATCATATTTGCACAAGCAATTAAATGCCGAGCTGTCGGAGAAATGGATGCAGCTCCACCGCGCTGTACGTACGCGCTATTTGCACAGTGTTACCTTCTCTGAAGGGGGAAAATAAAATTATTGCTGTGATTTGATAAAGCAAACATGTGCCTGCCTTTCCCACATACAATGGGCAGTAGCACACAAACACAGTACTGTAGGAGCAGGACATTTGCCCAAAATTTCTTGTCAAAGCCTGCTTCTTGTCCATCATCATGACTTGCGACGCAGTCATCTCATTCCTTTATAAACTTCTCAGGCAGCAGGGTTAAAATTAGTGACTTCGTGAAGCAACACCAACGCACACCCCTTTCAGTCCCAACTATTTGTTTCTTTGTTTATTTAATTTTTCTGGTGCCCTTTTTCAAAAGCAATCCGCATTAAAGGCCTTCGGTTTCTAAGGGAGGCGCTATACTTCCTCCATTGCCTAGCAACCATCACCAAGGACAGCAATCCATTGTTGTCAAGGCAGAGCACCTGCGCTGATATCGGTCTGGATTTCACCTCGGTCACTTTTCAAACTGAGCTAAAATAATAAGTACAGTAAGATTTTACAGCAAGAGGCTGAAATGTTAATTTATCAGTGCAAATAACTTTGTGTTTTATTTCTGAGACCTACATTTCAATATCGGTGACTGAACACGTAGCCTTCGTACATAAAGAAACTAATGGAGGAAATGTGCTTTCTATGCAATTTTCCCATATTGTGCTGCCAGCTAATGTCAATCCTCAATGAATTAGAAATATATTTTATTAATATAGTTCTAAACACGTTTGTGTGTTACAAATGTATTCGCAGTAGAGTGCAGGAGGAGGCTACTTCAGATAGAAGGAGGGACTTTTATGCTGAAGGGGCTTTGGGGTAATTTCAGCGACACGATTTTTACACAATTTCCTTGAATAGCACCTGTGTGGGAGCACACGTGGGCGTGTCTGTCTGTCCATCCATCGGGGGGTCTGTCTGGTAGCTCTGAGTAAACATCACATCGCAGCCCCCGCCTGTCAAGGTGGACCCACCTGTCACCACCAGTGGCCACAGAGCTGCTCAGAGCCCGAGTACCGCCGAGGCCACAGGAAGCCCAGAGCTCGCCTGTCCCTCGCACCCGGGCTGTATCCTCCATCGACTGCTCCTTGCCTCGCTCGTCGCGGGAACAGGGGACCCCGACCACCCCGTCCCGCGCTTTACCCCTTTTCTACCCATCATCTGTGCCATTTCAGGGTTTGTGTGAATGGCACTTCTTCCTTTCAGCCTTTTCATTTTTTAAGTGCATTTGAGAGGCAGCACTTTTTTTTGTATTTACCCCTATGAAATCATACTGGACAACCTCGGGGTTTTGTTCTCATCTTGGTAAGTGCTTACTATTTCTTTTACTGTTCTAATGACAGACATAGGCTTATTATGACTAAAGAAACCCATTTATGTGCAGTGCATTGTGCACCAGACTAGCTGGCATGACAATATTAGTTTGACCTTCTGTATCCACAAAAAAATCCCTTTATGCCAAGCGTGTGTTTTCAAACTGTTATGGCGTTTCTTCTGCTTCACAAAAGATGGTCAGAAAATGGAAAAAATACAAACTGCTGGAAGTAATTCTCTACTTGTGTGATAAATGTCCTCATGTAAGTACTGTAGTGTCGATACGAACATATTTCAGCAATCGCAAAAATGGGGCGGAACGGAGTTCGACCGCTGAGGAAAATTTCCTTTTATATCCCTCGGACAGAACTACAATAACAAGGATGGCTAAGGTGGAAAAACTGGAAGTGTTGAACACAAATTCCACGTTAAAAAAAAAAAAAAAATTGTATTCCGCAGTTTGCCCAGCGAATATGCTTGTGCCACCATGGATCTCCCCATTCGGTGTACAGGGGACAGAATGCAGAGGGGTGTGTAAGTGCATCGCTAGCTGCGTGTGTGTTGTGTTTACGCAGGGATGCGAACTGCACGAATGCCAACATTCGGCCATTTATTAGGTTATTTATTTTATTAATCTTCTCGCTGCAACACTGAAAGAGCAGCACAAGGCGGCCGAAGGTAACTGTCACCTCCCAGGGCCTCGGCCATTTGGCTGCAGGTTCAAATCTGGCTCTGTTTATTAGGAGCTGTCATGGTTTTCTTGCAGGTGCTCCCATTTCCTCCTGTTTCTTCCTTCAAGTCCCTAAAGGGGGTCTGCAGTTATATCTGTAATAAATATTCATAAATTGCTCCGTAAAAAACATTTTTACATATCGGCATAAATAAGAACCGTCTTTTGGTCACAAACTTCTGTAATGAGACAATTCCAGCCTCAGAGAACATTTAAGAAGGTAGGTGAGACCAGATGCTGACAACCGAATGCACACAAGCCATCAAGAAGTGCGAACACCTCTATAATAGCAGAACTTTTGGCATTTTGGAGGCCTGGTGCACTCAGTTGTGAGTCACCATCATGCGGAGGAGAAAAGACACCAGCAGTGAACTCTGCTGCTGCCCATCAATTTGGGAAGAGTTATAAGCCCATTTCTGAACAATGTGAAATCCATCATTCCACTGTGAGCATAAACGGAGAACATTGAAGACAGTTTACGATCTTCAGTTAAATTCATCCCAAGGTCAGACCTTATAATGCTCAAAGAAATCACAAAGAACCAGAAAGAGCTACATCTAGGGATCTGTAGGCCTCTGTTGACATGCTAAACATTGAAGTTCGTGACTGACCGTCAGAAGAAACTGAACAAGTATGGTTTTCACGAAAGCCAGAAGAAAGCATCTTCTGTCCAAAGAGGATATGGCAATAGGGTTTAGATTTGCGAAGTTTCAATGTCCTTAGGACAGATGACACCAATTTGGAGATGTTTGTCTAATGCATGTTTGAAGAACAAATACAGCGTATCGCCAAACTCGACGTACAATCCGTCAAGCACGGCGATGGAGGGGTGAAAATTCGAGTTTCTCCCGCAGTCGCAGGACCTGGGCGACTTGCAGTCATTAAGTAGCTAAAGTTCTCTTTAGTTTCGTCTCGTGACTTCCTAAATTTGACAGTTTTCTTTGTACCAAAATATTCTACAGGAAAATGTCAGGCTGTTTGCCAGGCAGCTGGAACTTGGCCAAAATTTGGTCCTTCAGCAGGACAAAGATCCCAAACCCATCAACAAATCTACACCTTAACAGCCGGAAGCAAAAAGAATCAAGGTGTTGAAATGGCCAAGCCAAATTCCAAACTTCAAACTCACTGAAATGTGGTGAAGGGACATTCAGAGGACTGTGCATTAACAAATGGCCTGAAGCATGAATAAACTGAGTTGATGTTGGAAAAAATTGGGGCGAACCACCCCCAAAATGATGTGAGAGACAGATAAACAAGCACAGAAAACAACACTGCTGCAAAAGCTGGGTCTACAAGCAACAGAATCGCAGGGTGCACTTAGTTTTTCCACACATTTGTTATTAAATAAATAATGAGATACGGGAATAGTGTGTGTCTGTCACCTGAGGACAAAACTACCCAATTTAGGACCTGGTAAGGTCAGGAAATATAAATCCAAACAATTTGGAGAGGTTATGTTTTCTTTTCATATGGATTTCTAACTAAAAACCTACATGCAAAATTAAAAATAAACACACAAATATTGACTCAACTCAGTAATACAAGCAGCTTTTACATGAACACCCTTACACTGTGAAAAAGGCAGTTTTTCCTGTGCTTTATGAGTCAAAGATGACATTTACTGTCACTCTCCTGCATCATTTGTGGTATCAGGTTGAACAAACTGGGCAACAATGAACAGAAATGAAAAACATTTATTTATTATAATTTTATGAAACATGTTGAGGTTATCATTGTGATGCATAAAAACACCTTTAATGGCGGCCAATTTTTAACTGCAGGTCACATTTCTCCTGCAGCGGACTAGGGTCCCATTTGGGGTCTCCCCTGCTTGGCCTTGTGCCCCGTGCTTCCAGGATGAGCTCTGGAGTGCCGTGACCCTCACTCGGATAAATGGATAGTGAGTGATTTTTTTCCCCACAAAAAAATAATGGTAATTCGACCCCCCAATAATGGGAATTCGCCCAACGGGGTAATTTCATGGAACAAATTAACCCCCTTAGGTGAAGGAAGGGTGTAATGTGAGACGCCTAGCACAGCGAAAAGGCGCGCCTGAAAAACAATCCTCACTACCCAAACTGCAGGTGAACCGATCCTGAAAAGCAGAAGCCGTACTCAACGGGGCGACCGTCGGAGAGTCAAAAATCACGACGGCAAATGCCGATCCAGGAAAAATCCCTCAGCGAAGGGACATGGCTCCTGAGCTGAAGCGCAATGACCGACCAATGATTCAGATCACCGCAGAATTGAATCAACAATTCCTCAACCTGGTTTGAAAAAAGAAATGTGCGCTGTGAGCTTCTCAGAGCTCATATTTAAGGTTGACCTTCTGTGCTAATCATACCAAACCAATGGGGAAACAGAGATGAGCACATATCCTCCCCAGTGAAGAAAATAAAGTCTGATCCTTCATCAGATTATATTTATATTTAGGGAAGCCAAAGGATCATTCTAATGCACATGGTCTGTTCCCAGGTGGTAAATGGGCTGAAACTGCAACAGTATGGACAACCATCTTATTGGAGTCCGAGGGTTCCACAAAGTCCTATAATGGTCGAGGAATCAAAGCGATTTTAGGAAATACGGTGCAGGCTATGGTGAAAGCACGTTCCTCAAGATCTTCTGAAAAGATAATGACTATTATACGCCGAGCGAGAGCGGAGTTCCTCTTTTCACTGCAGCAACAACACTGGGTTATAAAAACAGACAAGAACACAGGAAAAAACTTCTGTAACTAACAAACCAACATCGCTCTCCTTCTCCCGCGTGCTCTCTTCTCCTTGTTTAGTAACAAACATTTAGCACTCATATTTGGACACAAAACTGCAGCAGATCCCCCTCACTCACACTTATCAGCAATTCAACATTTCTCTGACCATCATTTGGGTGTTATGATGGGTTTTTCAAATGTTGATGTGTAGATGTACACTGGATGGTATGAACACAGGTACAATTAGATTTTGCTGTTGTTACCCAGCAGGAAGGATACAACCAAAACACTGAATGTGTTTCAAATTATTAACATTACAGGTGGCAAGTTTCAATGTATAGTTTTAGATTTTTTTTGCACAAAAAAAGGCTTCTCGGGAACTAAATGCTAGTTTGAAGAATCACTCAGTGGCCCAGTTTCACTGATGAAACCAGTGTGGCTTATTGCTCTAAAGCGGGCATAGAAAGTGATCCTTGCCTGGTCTCGGAAACACAGTAAATCTCTGCAGAAACTGCATCGCTGATGTTAAACACACATCTCCAAGTAACCGACCGAGTGCCGAAGTTGTGACGCAGAGCGATGAGGCCAAATGACAAAGCCTGTTTTTGTTTAGGTGTTGGGGGTAGAAAACATTCAGCTTTTCATAGTAAACAATGCAGTAAATTTTGTTTTACCCTTCAATGACATTTTCACCTCTTATGACTCTATTGGGGGGTTGTTTTACTGTAGAACTTAAGGGCAAATAACATTTTTGTGCAGTATGTGTTTGAGCTTTAATGGATTAATGTGCTGCATTAATAAAGAAATAGATAAATTAAAAAAACAAACTGAATGGAAGGAAATTACTTTGAAAAGCAAGACGTTCACCCAGACTTTCTCATATTTACCTGCAGGTTGATGTTAGTCCACTGCGGTGTGGAAGACTGGTGATTTTGTTGTTTTTAGTGTTTGAACCAACAACAAATCCCAGTCTGCCTCGCTGCGACGTGACACGTCTGTCAGTGGAAATTATTTTAAATATTATATTTTTATATACTATATTTAAGAAGAGGGAAAAAAATAACAGAAAACAGGTGGAAGACATTTGCCTACAAACGCAACTTTATTAGGCAATACAGCGCTGTCTAATCTGCGGTTGTGTGTCGCCCTCTGGTGGACAAATAACGGTTCGACGCGTTGCGCCGACATAGCAGCGTCTCTGTCACATTTATTTTTTAATTTATTTATCTATCTATTTATTTATTTATTTTTACAATTACAATCTTCCGTGAAATATAGTCAAGTAATAAACTTATAAAACAAAATCGTGAAACCTGGCGGGTTCATGTTTCTTTAAATGAGCGCAAGTACAAACTGTCGGATTTTTCTCCAGTGGCCTCACGCTGACGGTTTCAGTTGGAATTTGAGTTTAAACTGTGAGAATAAAGAGGGAATAAAAATAAAATGCGCGGAAATAAGGACAACCGAAGATGCCGCCGAACTGCATATACGTTCCTGCAAACGTTGCTTTGCTCCGCGTCCCGTTTGGAACGGCGGCTGCAGGTGCGGAACCACCGCCGAGTTCAGGTGCGGGTCGGTTTGTGTTTCTGGCAAAAATAATCGTTTTTTTTGGAAAGGACTGAGTCCATTTCGTGCTTAACTCCCGGTTCTTTAGTTTTAATTTGAACAGCAGAAAACATGCAGGCCAGTGGGGGTCCGAGGGCCTTTTGGAGGGCGTTGGTGCTCCTGCTTTGCCGCTCCCCGAGGAAACGGCGGCGATCCGACGACAGGTGATGCGCTGCTCGGCCTTTGTTCCCCAAACCTGGGCCAAAACTCTGAATCCTGGGACTCTTCCCATACCCCTCCGTGGACCACATCCCCTGCCTGAGCTGCTCTCCCAGCAAAAGACCTTAACCGTAGTTCAGGGTCAGCATTTTATTATCCAGGGCGCACCAAGTTACGCTGCAAGGCGGCTCACGCTGCGGATGTTTGGCTTCCCTTTTTATTATAGAAATATTTACTGTGGACATGAGCAGTATCTCCTGGTGTCTACCGTTCACTGCAGAAATTCCAAAATTAATACTTAAAAGTGTGCTGGTGCAGAGAACCGGACGTGATTTTTCCACTTTGTATGAAATATTTTGACCGCGTTTGCTTTGCCGGTCTGCGCTGTTTTTCAGCCCACTCCACGCTGCCTACCTGACGGTGGCGCTGTCCAGCCTGTGCCAACGCTGCGGCCGGATCCCCCGGTGCCGCCGGTTTACCCCGCTTCCCTGTGGTCACCTTTACTGCGGCCGCTGCTCGGAGCGCATCGTGGATGATGGTTTCCGGGACATCGAGGGACTCGACCGCAGTCCCTGCCCACGATGCAAGACCCAGCGGCCCAGTACATAATATTCTTTAAAAGGAGCACTTAAACAACTGTTTTAAACCGCCATTCCCGTGTTTATTTATTCATTTATTTATTTTGTAAATTAAATAAAATATTTTAGTAAAAGGGTTCCCGGCTCCGTGTGATTATTTCAGGGAAGGATCCAGGTCACTTAAATCTGACACTTTTTAAATTTTATTTTTAAGGAAGCTGTGTCCACTTAAGACACCCAGCCCTGTTCTTGGACTGTGCAGCAAGGTTGTTTTTCCTGCCATTCTGACTGCAGGTGGTTGCTCTTAGATAAAATATTGTAGTAAAAGGTTTTTTTAGATTTGACCAGAAGGATGACCACAGTCACAGTTTCTGACTGTGTATCTGTCTCAGCCTACAAAAGAAGACAAAAGGCGTATCTGCCAGTACCACAGCAGTTCAAACAACTTGGAGGTACGGTTCTGCCCTCGAGAACAAGGGGTCACGGTATTTTCAGACTAGCAGACTTGGAATATTTGGTCACGTTCCTCACCTTCAAATAACTTTTTTTGGCAGAGAGCTGGTGCACCGATTTAAACAGCGCAGCACAGCATCACCTGACCACGATCGTGAACGGTAAACATTGGCATGTTTTTCAGAAGAGTGTAAACAGGATGAACAAGCTGTAGATGATCCTACATCTTCCACATCTGCGAGCGCTGAGCCGCCAGCAAAGACCTGCCTCTCTGTCGCCTTCCCACTCTGTGCGCACCAGCTCTCTTCCTGTTCTCTGCCCTTTGAGGTAAATAAATCTTTTTATTTCTTACTATATCTGTGTTAAATAATGAATTTCATGTGACATGCGGCGTAAAAGAAGGGACTGATATATGTATGAAGCCATGGGGCTAGAAAAAAAGTAGTGCTGCTTATCTCATTTACGAAAAACCCCACTGTTGCCTTCCACCCTGCAAAGCTGTCATCTTGCCTGCTTTAACATTTATTTGTTTAATAGATGTTTTTCTCCATAACTTAGAGTAAAAAAAAAAAAAAGTGACAGATCCAGACATGTGGTCCACTAGACCAATGACACTTTTTACCAGGTACATTTACAAATGTAGCTACACACAGAATTGTAGATGAACCCCTGGTCTTTCCAGCAATGAACCACCTTTTGGTCCTTATAATTTGAATTAATATAATAGATGGTATTTTTTCCCCTCCCTCGGGAAAAACAAATTTGCACACAACTTACTGGACTGCCAAACGTTCCATTATTTCGTCATCCAACAAGTGTTTATTTTTGCTAAAGACTGTTGCAGCAAGTCTGCTTCTTCCTGAACACGTTTACTAACTTTACGAAGCTGAGATGTCCTATTGAACAGAGAATGAGACATCCAGTGAAGCATCCGTTCATCCATTTTAACATTCAAGTAGTTTTTTACAAGTAGTCGGAGTAATAATTTAATTTTTGAACAGCGATTTGCAGTAAATACAATTGTGGTGGCATATAGTGCTTTCCCAAATTTGTGGTTAACTAAATAAATGTAATATTTAATACAAATTACTGGACAAATTCCCCTAGTAATGCTGAGATGTAAATGTATCGTACTGGCCAGAGTATAAGATGGTTCAGATGGTTCAAGATGACCCCCCCTTTTTCAACACCAATTTTTGAAAAAAGATTTTCGGAACATTATATCTTATCTTTAGAAAGAAAAATCATATTGATTAATATTGACCATATTTGTGTTTTTAACACGGTATTTTGGGCTCACCATTTTCAAATGCGACATTCTGTAACTTTATATTTCAGAGCTGTTTCATGGTTCTGCCCCACTAGTCACCATTACATTTAAAACTGGCATTATCACTCCTCCTCAGTTCTTGGTTAATTTGGCCTAACTTTGAACTACTTTTTTCCAGACCATCTTGAGGTTTCACCATCTTTCTCGCTCGCTGACTCCTATTGATCATTTCTGTGGGTGACTGATGGCAGTGGATAAGTGACGCCACCTACTGGTGTTATACAATATGACCTTTGTAGGTCCAGTCCTCAAATATAAGATGACCCCAACTTTTTTTTAGATGTAATTCCCAGAAAAAAAATGCCGTCTTATATTTGAGCCAATACAGTACATATTTTTCCCCTGTTTCCTTTTCTGTCATAGATAAAGGAGGACAAATGCGCAGCTGGAGCCTTGCCGGAAGACTGTGCTGTCCTCATCCCGCTGTACATCTACGGTTGCACTGAGGACACCTCTACCAGCCAGTGGGACAGGTGTGGTGGGCAGGAACAATTCTGTTTGCCATACTGAGGTGTTAACCAATTACGGGGGATTTTATTACTGCTACCTGGCAACTGAGGTGTTACCGAAGGTCATATCTGGGAAGGGATTAGGTTTTCAGTTAAATACACATCAATATGCATGTCTGCCATCTGCTAGATAAGAACAGTCGGCCTTTGCACTGAAGGTTATTTTAAGATGAATGACAAACATTCCGTAATAAGTAAACTAATGTAATTGTTTTCATAGCTCCCCAAACACGGAT
Source organism: Heterotis niloticus (assembly GCA_018136845.1). Taxonomy (NCBI): domain Eukaryota; kingdom Metazoa; phylum Chordata; class Actinopteri; order Osteoglossiformes; family Osteoglossidae; genus Heterotis; species Heterotis niloticus. Next base: position 3,088,746 of record CM030903.1, read on the forward strand.
TGGAAGCATACATGGGACCAGGGCATGTGTGTATTTAGAAGGTCACCCTAACCCTACTGGCTCTGTGCATTTTTAACAAGACTACTGAAATATTATGTATCTTAGTGAATGTCTTAAACTTCAATGGAAAAATAGTCTAATTCATGAGAAAAGTTTGGTTTATTCAAAATGTGGTATGTTGAAGTAGTTTTCATTAAAGGTTTCTTCAGTAATTGTGTCTTACAGGGGTTCAGCCATAAGTTCAAAACATTCGGATAGGACGGGATGGGACTTTACTGATTCCCGTAGGGAAATTCTCCAAACAGCAGCTGGACACAAAAAACACATCATATAAATAATGCACACAACAATAAATAAATAACAAATGTGAAAAAAAAATATATATATATATATATATATATATATATATATATATATATATATATATATATATATATAAAGCAGTGTGCCCTTCTGGGGGTCTTTCATGATCAGGATTGTCCTGCCTTGTGCTAACCACTGGGGGTGGGAGCTGTTAGCAGCTTATTTATTTGTGCTACTAGGTGGTCATGGAGTGCTGTTAGCTTCTTCAGCCAGTAGGTGTGTACCTTGTCAGGTCCAGGTGCTGTCCAGTTCTTCATGCCTGAGACACATTGTTGGATATCTGCCCTGGTGATGGTGACTGGTTGTTGTTCTGGGAGATCACTGTGGTCTGCTCTTAGGTCTTCCAGCCACTTCGCATTGGTGTTGTGTGATGCCTCTTTCTCCCATATATCCTTCCAGTACTTCTCAGTCTCGGCTCTGGGTGGATCTAATCTTTTGCTGCTGTTGTTCCCTTGCAGTTGTGAATACACCCTAGATGGTTCTTTGGAGAACAGGCCATTTATTCTTTTGGTTTCTGCTTCCCTGGTATATCTCTTCAGTCTCATTGCCAGAGCGGTAAGTCTTTGTTTGGCAGTCTCCAGAGCCTCGCTTATAGGCATCTTGCTATAATTTCTTAGCATCCAGGACCTGTCTCTCATGACTCCCTTCTGCACCTCTGTGAGCCAGCTGATGTCCCTTTGGGCTACCCTGATCCTGGCTTCCAATCTTCTTCTCCATGGGGGGGCACTCTACACCGGTGCTCTCGATCTTGTACCCAAGCATCTCCAGGATTACTGTTGCAGTGGCATATACAAGCTCATTGGTTTCAGTGATGGTGGGGATATTGAGTAGAGCACTGTTAACTTCTGTGAGCATCATCAAGCAACTCAGGAGCTGTGAGGCACCAGCATACCCTCATGCACTGCTGCATCCCCCAAGAAATATCAGAAGATGGCAGAGGGCAGAAGAGCTTCTTACTGCACCAAAGCTGAATAGTCTGATGACTAAAAGAGCTCATGGTAATCATTTCATTATGGTATGTGAGCCAATGGCCAAGCTGGACTGTAGCTTCCTCCTCATTTTGGCCTGTGCCACAGCCTTTTCTAAGCATGAACAGATTTTTTGTACTTTTCGCTGGTAAGCATCGTTTTGCACTACAAGTAAAAGGCACAGTGGCAAACCACATTCCAGACCTACTGAAAATGTGCAGGTAAGAGCTGGGATCATCAGCACAACTTTGAATGTATGAAGATTTATACTAACCCCCTCCCCCCACCTGTCCTGGAGATGGGATTTAAAATGCTGCTCACCTCTGCAAGGTGGTTAAATGCAAGAGAGGCCATCTTTGTTCACTAACAGCAGAATGTGACTCAAGTGCACTAACCCTCCATGTGCTTTTTTGAGAGATGGAAATCTCACGTTTCTTCTTGACTTTTCCTTCTGCTCTTAGTTTCACTTGTGTGTTAATTCTTGATTCTTGTTCTTGTCGGGGTCACCGTGGTCTGGAACTTGTCCCATAATCCAGGGAAAGGTGGTTGGAGGCCACTTCTGTGGACATTCACTCAGAGAGCAACAAACTTTGGGCAGTTTAGAGTCACCAAATAACTTGAAACACATCTTTGGACTGTGGGAGGAATCCCATGCACACATGGGGAGATCATGCAAACTCCACACTACCTGCTGCCCATTCACCTTTGGCAACATCCAAACCTCATGTGAAAAAGCACCAAAAACTGGCTGCACAGTCTAGACTAGCGTTCAGCATTTCAGGTACGAAGAACAGATTCTGGGGACCTTCAGACTTACAAATTTAATGACTGATCTGCATCTGAAGCATCAGCTGAAACCAAATATAATCAAAATATTGCTTTTATTTGTATTTTAAACTTGAACATCAAAGATGAAGTGCACCAAGGAGCACAGCGGTTAAGGACATTGACCTGAAGGTTGCTGGGTTAGAACCCACTGCACCATAGTAGCTGTGGCTCATAGACATAGAATAGAATAGAATAAACCTTTATTATCCCATGAATGAGAAATTTAGGTGGTACAGCGCTCTTATGACAAAGGGAATATAGGAGAAGAACAAGTAAGGTAGTAAGAAGGTCTAGTAATCGATAAACACAAAAAACCTATATACATAAATAAGTTATAAATAAGTTAACCAGTTAGACAGCGTTGTGCAGTCTGACAACTGCTGGTAAGACTGCACATAACTCAAGTAGTCAAACCAACTCCCTTTAACCATGAGTTGCTAGAATTTAAGTATTACCGGGCATTTTTAAAATGGTGTGACGTCATATTCATTCACCGCAAAGCTCGTTTTTTTTCTACAGACAATCAGTAACTTTGTGCTGATTGGTCAATTAGAGCTTCCAGTGGGCGGGCCTAGCTTAATAACGACCAAGATGGCGACGCCGAGGAGGCTTTTTTCCTTCTTTTTTACTTCCTCTAAACAGCGTTGCACTTCTATTCGAACCTGTGTTTTCGCTATGCGGTTGCCAGGTGAGATACATTTGGGATATTAAGCAGCTTGACTCCAACTAAAGTTTATCGTGAAAGTTTTGTTCTGACTCACAAATCCCTGAACGCTTTGAAAGTTTGCCTTATTTTATTGCCTTGTCTCGGTCTGTTTTTTTTTTTGTTTTGTTTTGTTTTCTCATTCGCTTAAAATTTATTTTAGGTACTTAATGAAAGTCCCTATTATTTGGCCAGAATATTTAGTGTTTTTTTGTATTCAGACAAACTTAAAAGTTAGTCAGGTGACCGGCCGAAAAACCCGAGTCTTCAATGGCGCCGTTAGTTGTGGACGGGAAAATGTATCTTCGTGTATGTTTATAAGTTTTTGATTTAAATGAAGCGACAGGATTTAACGTAGAGGTGAGACATGGCCGTCGCTGAGGCGAAAAGGATGCAGCGTGAATGAATTTGGCATTGAAAGTGAACCAGAAACCCGGCGAACACGACGTAAACCCCGTTTGAATGCGTTTTAAGTTGTCAAGCCGATACACAACTTCATGAACCAAGTTCACCGTTGAGTTTGGTGCCGTCCATGTAGCAGTAAGCGCGTTTTAAAATGGATTCTCGGAGCAGAACAGCAGCTGTTTAAATAATAATAATAATAATAAAAAAATTAGGTAACCTGTGGACGTCTTGCTTGGGAAGAACTAAGGCGCCTTAAATAGCTGGTTCGTAATTTTTCTGTCCTGTACTCATTGATCCCCTGTCTTATAGGTTCCTTATCTACAATGTTAGTTATTTCTTTGGCCTTTTCTTTAGTATGCAAACTGGTGAGTTTGTAGTGTTTATTTGCAAAAAAGTGTATATATTCTAGTTTTGCTGAAAGGTTTTTGATAGATGATTAGTTACCTTTATTTTTCCTTTGCATAAAAAGTAAGAATAATTTTTAGTAGCACAAAGCAATATTGTGCTACAAAAATGTATTCATATCCATTTAAATGAACTTATTGAAAATGAGGGAAATAAAAATGGCAATGGTTTTGAGAGCGATGTTTGGAAATGAATCTTGGCAGCCTAGGTGGTTGGGGGAGGATTTAAGTTCAGCACAGAATCTAATTGTGGAATTATGCTTTTATAGCTTAAAGTTAATGTTTTTGTACCCCTGACTTAAGACTAGCTTGGTGAAATAAAGGTTTAATTGTATAGCTAGTTTATATGATGTTCCAAGGTGAGTTATTTCTTTTTATATGGTGAAAGTGGAATTTAAATACTGTAATGACCGCTTTTGGAAGAGTTGTGCTGGGAACTTATTGTTTCAGGAACTATTAATCACTATGATTCTGAGAAAGAGGTGGCACCAGTGGAAACCTCACATCTCCATCAGCAAAGTGGAGTGATGACAGGTGGTTTTTTTTTTTACTTTATTTATTAGGGCTGAGTCAGCATGCCAGTATATTGTTTAATTTTGTTTTTTGATAACACTTTTTCCATGTTAGTTTCAATCTGTAATTCATATTTTGCTTTCCCTCTGTTTAAACCAACTGTCCAACATTTTCCATTTATTTTTCTTTCCTTAAATTTCTTCCATTTTTTACCTGCATTTCAGGTACTGCGTTGTGCAGTCCCATCTCTGATGGAACGATGGCACAAACCCAAATGTCAAGCACAGAGGGTAGTGCCAGTCCACCCTTGCTGGATATGCCACTCAGTACCTTCCACCTGCCCAATCTCTCTGTATCCCTAGATGGCTACTGGGACTTTGCTGAGAAAGACCTTATTGAACAGTCCACCATGATGACTTTGGAAAGCGCAGGTGATGTTGCTCTCCTACTTGCATCACCAGTAATATGGTGATTCTTCCTTAAGTAGAGTTAGATGGAAACTAGAGGAGGAACTATCCATTTAACCCCTCGTATCTGTAGGTTGTTTGAACTGGTGGACACGTGTTGGGGCCAGTTGTCAGAGACTGTTACCTCTGGTCACAAAGGGAGATGGAAACTGCCTTCTGCATGCGGCCTCAATGAGTGAGTCTCTTACCCTCAAAAAGCTAAACCCGTGTGAGAACTGCTTATAACCACAGTCAAAATTGAAAGCAAGAGGCTACAGGACTACACTGTTTGCTTCCAGTTCTCTATCTAGCTAAAGAAGTAACTACTCTATTGATACAATGCATTTTATTTGAATAATAACCTTCAATTTTATGTACACTGTCCAGTAATGGTTCACACACTGCATGGTTTCACTTTTGCAGGGAACAAATGTTCATTTTAAATTTGTGGAAGATGTATAATATGTTTAATTTTAGACTATTTAAAAGTGCTTGTTGGATTCCTATTCTATTTTGTGTGTCTGTGTAGGCATATGGGGCATCCATGACAGGGACTTGACGCTGAGGAAATCCCTGCATGCTCAGATGGACCATGGCCTGAAGAAAGAGGCACTAAGGCGCCGCTGGAGATGGCAACAAACACAACAGAACAGAGAAGTGAGCAGCATCTCTTACTGAATAATACTGTGCTAATGAAACCTGATTTTCCTTCAAAACTGACTGACATAGCATTTTCCTCCAGTACAATGGGCCCCAGATTACAAACTTTTGCATTTAAAAAAACATTGCCACTTCAAACCATGCACTGAAGCTGTAAGAGTTGCCATAAGTTTTTCAACACTCTGCTCTAATTCTGGTCAGGATATTTTATTGTTTTTTTTATTTTTTTTTATTTTTTATTATTATTTATAATAAATACAGCTCTCAGGGGACACAATGTGCAGTTGTATGCACAAGATGTCCCAGCTCACCAGAAAGAAGGGCTGGTTGACCGTGCAACTTTTCCATTTTAGAAGCCCCAATGGAGCTCTCATGCCATGGCATTTACTCATTTAACAGACTCTTTTGTCCAGTGACAGATGTGCACTTCATCCACAGACAGAGCTACGGCTACACACACGTGATTCTAAATCACAGCCAGTCAGTCCAATTCTGCAGTTTTTACGAGCACACGCAACTTGCACATCTATTAAAACACCATCTTTATCCTTATTTTATCAACTAGATGCTAGCATGTCATCCCTGTGGTTCACATTTTAAATATACACTTCTGTTTTCATTTTTATTAATTGATACCATTGACTAAAGATGGTGTGTATTTGTGTGTCCAGTTAGGGCTGCAGCTCACAGAGGAGGAATGGCAAAAGGAGTGGGATGAGCTACTGAAGTTGGCATCTAGTGAACCCAAGACTCAGCAGAATGACAGCTGTAACAGCATGTAGGCTGAGTATAGTATAGGCTCCCATTATATGCAGTTCATCTTTGGTTTGTGGGATGGAAAAGACATTGTTTCTAATGAGTAGTACTGTATCAAGACTCCTATTTGAGATTCTTCCACACTGAATGTACTGTAGTTGACCCCAAGACAGTAGTTGGGGGGGGGGGGTCTCATCTTCTGAGTTGAAGTCCTCCTTGGTTAGGTTCTACTCTCTCTTGTCAGCAAGGTGAAGTCTTCTGAGATGCCAATTTATGAGAGTTTGGAGGAGTTTCATGTGTTTGTCCTGGCCCATGTGCTGCAGAGACCCATTATAGTAGTGGCAGACACCATGTTGAGGGACTCTGAAGGGGATGGTAAGACAATGAGTTTTTACTTGCCAACATTTACTTGATTTCCACAACTGAATTCCACAAAAAATGCATTTCTGAAAAGTCTTCAAAGTGGTATTGCTTTTCACTACATTGACTCCAAAACAAAATCTGCAAGCTTACTATTTAACACCATTTGTTCATTGCTATTTTGTACTTCCTTGCATTGCTTTACCAGCCTTTGCCCCTATCCCATTTGGGGGCATTTACCTTCCACTGGAAGTGCCTGCTATTGAGTGCCAGAGTTCACCCCTTGTGCTGGCTTATGACAATGGCCACTTTTCTGCCCTGGCTTCTGTCAAGCAGAAAGACAGCTCCCAAGGACAGGGTAAGAGGCTAATAAGGACTGTCTGAGATGTCATCATCTGTCTCTAAGGGAGTATATATGCAAGTTGAATGCTGTGATATATTTAAACATGCATTTTGGTGCAATCTGACTAATCCCTCTTTTTTTTTTCTTCTCTCTCCTCCATAGCTGTGATTCCTCTTACAGACTCTGAACACCATGTGCTGCCCATTCATTTTGCTGTGGACCCTGGTGAACAGTGGGAGTGGGAAAAGGACATGGAGGACAACTCAAACTCAGAAAGGTAGGTTCCTGTCCGAGTCCAGCGTAGCCCCAACCTATGTGTATTTTGATGAAATTCATTGGAAAATTTTAGCCATCCATGTGGACAGATGTAAAAGAGAATCTGCTGCTTACTTTGCAGTCCTTCCTTGCCCTGAAGAAACAAATAGAATAGCAAGGAATGTATGAAATGTAACATGAATCATGGTTATGTATACCTACATTTTAAATCCTGGCTAAAGCATAGAAAAAGTCTTTCAGTTAAGTAGAACAACCACATAGGGTAAATAAAAATGGGAACTTTGACCTTGTTTTTAATGAGTGTTAAAAGTGAACCTTGTTCCTCTCTCTTTCAGTGTGACCCTATCTCTAGAGGCCAAGCTGCAGTTGTTACACAGTTACCTAAATGTCATTTGGTTGCCACTGACGCATCACAAGCAGGTAAACCATCAATTCTTTCAAGTTTCACTGATAATGGGTATTAAGTTCAAGAGTATTAAAATTTCACTGCATAGCATAAAGTTTTCTGGAAACATCTTTTGTGCTCTCAGCCATAACTACCAAAAACCTTTCATGTTCTTAGATGAGGCAAGAGTATCCATGCTTAAAATTAATACTGAAACGGCACTAGTGCTCATTTGTTTTATTTATGATTTATTTAGCAGGTACTCTTCTACAAAGCAGCATATGACTACAGTAATATTGTAGGGGACAATATTACTGTACAGTACTATTAAGGAAAAAAAAACAATATTTTTAAGTCAATCTTCCAGTTACCATGTGAAAAGAGAAAATTAAAAAAAAAAATTGTAAACATGTTTGAAGTAGTTACAAATGTAAGAAATATAATATTTAGTCATAGGATAATGCCATTAATAACCTGCTTTAGCTATGTTGTCTGTGGTGTTACGAAGGTTTACAAACATCATAAAATAGGGTTTGGGAGACTGGATCTTGAGCTTTGTTCAAATACCAGCACTTAAAGTACAATAACACGCCTGTCGCTAAGCTCTCAAACACAGAGGGTCAGCAACCCCCATAACACCTCAAGTTGAAAATGGTATATACAAACATGCAGCAGTTATGGGAGAGCCAATACTACTAGAAATTTGTCAATGTGCTGCCTTCACATGACAAATGTACAGGATTTATTGAAGTTGAAAATGTTGGTGTTGGAAAGGGTGGAGGAGGACATTGATTGCCAGTTACTTTATATCCAAATTCATTTTAACCTGGGGCCCAATATCATGGTATTTTATAGGTCGTAATGCTATAGTTTAGGAAGACTAATTTGTTGACTGCATTTTATCTGCTTTTTTTTTTTTTCTTTTTTTTTCCCCCCCCCCCCCCCCGTTCAGCAAATCCCCCTAGCCCTGGCTGATCCTGCTACAACTCCCACTGGACACAAAGGCCATAAATCTTCAGACTCTGGCAAGCTGGACAGAGAAGCTGATAGTGGACACTTTGTTGGCGCAGGAGATGGAGCTGAAAGTCAGTCTGCCAGTCGGACCAAGGGGACCAACATATTTCGCAGCCCTCAAGGCTTATCAGGGACATGGCCACATTGCAAGAAGAATGGTACACAGACAAGACAAGTCAACTTGGTGTCCAATAAACTGGGTGGCTTGAGGAATAGCCTAAGCAGCAAAATATTGAACATGGGTGGATTGATGGCAGCGAAGACAGGAGGGGCCAAAGGTGGTGCTAAACTGCCTGAAGAATGTTATGAGATGAATAAGAGCTCACAAAAAGGTAACAAAGGCAATAGTGGGGACCCTGAGGTGTCTGGGAATTTGTCCTCACCTGGTGGTGAGCAGCATGATACTCTGTCTCACCCCTGCAGAGACAGAAATGATGTGAAGCTGAGTGTGGACATCCTCAAAGGTGCTATGCAGGGGGACAGGAATTACATTTTTGCAGCACTGCTCTCCACGTTCAGTCAACAGGCCAGCCAAAAAAGAATTACTCAAAGTTTGTATGAGGATCTGAATCCGCGATGGAACTTAAGAAAAAAAGAGGCATCTGTACCTCAGTCATCTAGTGAGTTACAGGTGGAAAAAAAAGTAAATGACACTTCGTGCTCCACAACACCAAAGGACAATTCTTCATCTCCATTGCATCCCCATGGGTCCAATTCCCTGTATCCTTCAATCTATCATAGTATCTTCCCCTTTGCTCAACCCACCGTGATGTTTTTCACTCATGCGAGCATTATGGTAACACGCAAGATGTTGGGAGACAGCTTCCCCTCTCTTTCCTTTGTACCATCCAGCTCCACCCCATCCCAGCACTTTGTTCCATCACAAGATGCTCCTAATGTTCAGCACTGCACTGCAGAAAAGGACTCTGACTATCCTACAGCACGAGTTCCAAAAGGAGAAGCCAGAAGCAGCCTCAACAATGTTTCCCGGGAGATCCATAGCAGCCCACCTCCCATGAGCCACAGCTCCCTGGACAGCAGAGCTGAATTACCTGAATCTCAGCCCAGAAAATGTAGAACAACCAGCTGCAGCTTTTATGGGCGTCCAGAGACCAGAAACTACTGCTCGTGCTGCTACCGAGAGGAGCTCCAGAGGAGCAAAGCGAAGCCAGACTTTCACAGGTCTTGACTGAATATCACATATACAGGCATTTAAGCCTAATACCAGTGTGTAGGCTTGTTTTTATTCATTAAGCTACATTGTCTGTAAGAACTTTTTTTTTTTTTTTTTTTTTTTTTTAAATTAAAGAAATCTTAAACTTGTACAAGATCTTTATTTTTAAAGGGAGGTTAAGTTTTTAAAAGGTGTCTTAGGGTGAGGTGCAACGTATGTATTTTTAAAGAATGTTTTTATAGCCGAGGAACTGGTGTGTAAGACTAGATTTGCACTCTACACAAATAACCCAAAAATGTAATTTTAGTTTTTATTTTGAAGACTAATGCTGTAGAGTTTAAAGGTGTGGTTACATATTGTATTTGCTGCTGTGTTCTAAGAGTGTGTGCTCATGATGTTGAACAATAAAGATGCAGTTAACCAGTTTCCTGAAAAATCAGTCTAGCCTTTGCTTAACTTTACCTTGGTTGTATTTGCTGAAAATAATCAAAGCTTTATTGGATTTCAGCTCCAGTGCAGTGCTTTATAGAACTGTTTAATGTACAACTGGCTGCTGCTCATTTTTGTCTGAAACTGACACCAATTCTTTTTGCTCAAATTAACTTGTTTGACTCATGCAAACTGACTCCTAGATAACTGGTTTCAAATAACAGCCCAATTATTTCTGTTCTATTTATGGGGTGGTTAGCTAAACATTAGCAAAAGCTCCTAAATGTCCTATCAGTGTGAGGAAAAATGGTGGTGCTGCCAAAAGGAGGAAAATGGAATTTATTCCTGATGAGTGGGGTTTGACATCTTAACCTAAAAGCTCCCGGTTGGTATCTCAGGTCCAGGCAGTAGAACATGATCTTAGCACGTCTACATCGGGTGCAGTCGCGGACCCCACAAGATCATTCTTTTGTCAGGCTTCCAGATGTTGAGGTCACATCAGGACCACGGAGAGCATCACCACATTAGCAAGTTACAAGCTCTTTCCACAAGGGGTCACCATCTAAGGCATTATGGTGTAGTTTTGGGCATAAATTTTTGTTTTATGGGTTTTTCAGTCGAGGGTAGAGACTGTGAGAAGTGGTGTTAGTGTGGGAGGAAAAAAGGACTTCCAGATGTTGCATGTGAGAAAGTGGCATGCTATCAATTAAAGGAGAACTTAAAAGTGTAAGCACAATTATACAGAATTGTTCACATTTTTGTGGTTGACAAATGTAGGTGGTGTCACCCACATGCTCTTTGTTGGATGTTTGGAATAATCCTGATCATAAGGCTGTGAATCATCGCCACATTTCTAGGTTGCTTCTCAAGGTATAGTCAGAAAGGAATGCCTTAGTAAACACAAGCTAACATACAGATACTGTAGCTGGAATTTTCTCATTTGCTTTTTAACACTTAGATTTTAACCAGGAATTCACTATCCAAGTTAAAAACTGGCTCTTCTGAATCTGCTTTCAAAAAAATGTTGAAAGCGTTAAGCTGTTTATGTTGTCAGCCAAGGTATAAGATGTAGAGCATCATAGTCATATCATAACTGTTAGTGGAAATGCATTTTGTGAAGTCATTGGTTAAAAGCGTTGAGCTTTCATTTTTTTTGCTGTTTTTGTCTTTAGTGAAAATGTCTCCAATGGAACAGAAGTGTGAAGAAGGTGGATGAACCAATGGCTAGGAAAGCCCATAGATTGGAGGAAAAGTTGACGGTGATACCTTGGAGGCTTTTGCTATCTGAAAATTATTTTTGAGGAACAGATTTAATCCAGACAATGAGGTATAGTTGTATCATAAAGCCATTTTGGATACATTGGATTAGTCGGTGTTTGATAAGGGAACAGGGTACAAAAGCTGGATTGGTGGATGCAGAATATTTCATGGTTATAGCGTAAAAGAAGATAACTTACAGTTTACTGGTGTCTGCAAGAGTTGGAAAGACTGGACAAAAGTGCAGGTAAACTTATTAAAACTGTTTATCATGATAAGTGTTACGCCTTGGTCAAGCGTGCAAATACTGGGAAGGGGTCACAACCCCCATTTCTCACTTGTTACAACTATTGAATTTATGACACAGGAATAATTTATGAGTTCATTTGTGGGTTCATGTGTTCACGTCCATTAAATTTTTTCTTAAAAACAGCTGAATTTCAGTTCATTTTTACTGTGGCTACTAGCACACCCGAATTCAAATCCTGAAACTCTCACATCATGACGCAGCATACAAGCACGGAGTAAAAAATATTGCACGTACTGGCTACACTGTTGCGGGAGTATTGCGCATAAATGGCAGCAGTGTGAAGGGCAGGGGGGCAAAGTGTAGACTTGCCTGAATTTGTACAGATGGCTGCCTCGTATCCACAACTGGACTCGGGAAAGCTTCCGCTCATCTTCGACTTATTCGTTCGGAAAGAAAGCGCCCACTGAGACCTAAACGCTCACTCCGTCGCCCCCGGCGCAGGTCGATGGGCGCTGTGGCGTGGCGCGGCGCTGCTGTTCCTTTAAGAGGCTGAGGCGCCCTCCCGCCTCCCGCCTGACAACTCCTCCATGTCGCTCTCCGCCTCTCTTATGCCGAGACCCTCGCACACAGACAAGTTAGCGGCAGACGAGAAGCAGCAGCCGTCCGTCCCGGGCGAACGGGCTGCTTCTGCTCGCTTTTCCGGACGCCATTGAGGGACGGAAGGAAGGAGAACGGAGTCTGCGCGAGCCCCAGGGCGGCTTCTTTCGCGCGGCGTCCGCGAGCCGCGATGAGCGCCGTCGCGTGGCGGCAGTGGCGGTGGGAGGTGGGCTCGCGCGCAGCCGTCGTTCAGTCCCGCGCTTCCCCGCATCGCTTCCCCGCATCGCCGTCCTGAAATGGTGCTGCTCCCGCGGCGGTTTCTGACTTACTTCTTGCACTTTTGCGGGTTTTTTCGTCGCCGTTTCAGCATCCAGTTTGTAGCCAAGCGGAAGACGCCGACATGCTGACGGGCTCGAGGACGACGTTCAAAGTGCGACAGATCGTCCCTGACGTGAAGGTGCGTCTTCGTCGCCTCAGCCTCCTTTTGTCCCTTTTAAATGAACTATGGAGCCTTGCTCTAACTTTGCCGGTGACCAATGGGACATTTAAATGACCCAGATTTATTTAATGGTAAAACAGACTGCATCCGTGCGTGATTTAGGTTTATTTAAAACCAGTAAGTTGAGCTAGGGTGTTTGCTGGCTGGTTGACGTTTTACTACAGGTTTGTTTCTGGTGATCTAGTAACATTTTCAGTTCTCCAGTAACATTTTCACTTATTTTCAAACAGTTTGTTGCTGCAGTCGGTGTGCTATAAACAGGGCTTTGTTGAACAATACCGAACAGAATGTATCGATACATTTTTTTACAACAAGAGAAGGTGAAAACAACGGATCGCAGCGACTTATGAATACATCCAAACATATAACACAAGGACAAAAGTTGCAATGTTTCACAAGGCAGTTCTGCAGAAGGTCTAGAGCTTATCTGCATTGTATGGGTAAACTATTACTTTTTTCCTAGCATGGTAAAGTTAATCCCTTGGGTCACCAATAACTGCCCATATGGAACACAATAACAAAATGCTACCAAGTTAATAACACTAAAGAGAATGGACAGCACAGGACCCAATCGCTTTCAGATGTTGCTGAACAGCTTTGTTTCAATAAAGTTTACATATAGATATGATTTAAACTAGATATGATTACTTTAAATAATAGTTTTTAGGCCACATCATCCTTTTAAAGTATTTATTTTAGTGCTTTGACTAAGTGTGCATGTCCTTGTATGGTGGGCAATGCTGAGGAGCACCATATATAGGAATGAATGCATCATAAATCATGCAACCATATAGTCTGCATGTGATTTGGACTTATAGCCCACAATCAAACCAATATTTACCTTAAGTTCATTTTTGTGTGTTTTCGCAGATTGTATTTTTGTTAGGGTCTGGATTGTACTGAACAGCTGGAAGGATGTTTAGATGCTGTTGCACAAACAGCTTGTAACACCTGGGGGTTTCATCTGTTCAGTGATGGACACTTTGTGTTTTGTTTATTTGTTGTTTTTTTTAAATAAATAAACTGAGGTACTCTGTTTGTGATGAAGTTTTGCACTCACTGGCCAGGAGGCATGAGCTTGATTTAACTGTAAAATGTCTTGCCTCTTCCATAAGCTTATTTAAGTGATGGCATGTGGAAAGACATGCTACAGTGAAATAGCAGGGTACATAACCACCCTTGTTGATCTTTTGCTTGCATTAGTGGTTATGTGCTATCATGATGGCAGCAGTGGCACGTAACACTGACCATCCACCTCGTATCCAGATGTGGTTATTGGTTTGTGACAGAAACTGAAAAGAGGACATTTTCCAGCCTTCCGTGCGCTTTTTGGTACACTTCAATTTCACAAATCCCCAGCAGACCACTTGTGGGGCTTTTTGGAGAAATGCCAGTGCATGTGGTTCATTTTTGCATCTGCCAGACCAGTATGAAAAACACAATGTTTATAGTAAGTGAGAAAGGGGGGTGCTGTCACTTTCTCAGTCGTAAATAAACTGCTTTGCTAGCCTTAGTGAACTGATATTTTTTGGAAAAAATTAGTATTCATTTCAGTTTATTTTTATGTAGTGCTCTTCTCACAGTGACACGGAGCATTAAATAAAGGACCAAAGAGACATGGAAGAAGCAGATGTAAAATACGCTCTAGATATAACAGCTATAAAAACTTTAATACCCAGAAAAGCTGGCAACTGAGGAGAGGAAAACAAGTAACAAAAGAACTTAGAACAAGAAAGGGAGGTAGAGAAATAAATGTGTTGGGGGACCAAGTGCTAGTTGCTGCCAACTCCTTCTGGGCATGAAGCATTTAGATTTTACCAGTTTTATTTAGTATGTTTAAATTTTATTAAAGTGAAAGTTTCAGTTGATCTCTTGTCCTTTCCTGTTGCTTCACATTCAGCTGTAATAAACATAGAACAACTGTGTTCATTAATATGTCAAAATGTCCAAATTTATATGGTGTAGTCTGTTTCTGTTGATTTCCAGTCACTGGCCTTACAGCAGGTGTGTTATTGCTTAGATATGAATATTGTTGCTATGGCAGCAGTAAAAAGTGGCCTTTGCCTGTACTTATCCTTTCAGCCTGTTTATTAAATCTGGAGGTCACCAAGGATACAGCAGACTTGGAATCATAGTAAAACTGAAAAGGAAATAAAGCAATTACTGATCAATAATTAACATTCTGAAGGGCTTTTTTGTATCTTGTATGTGCATGTAAAGTGAAAATAAGCTTTATTGTCATATCAGATTTTGAAACACACAGAAACATCATAATAGTGCTGAATTCTGGACAGTATAGGGACAGATCATCATCACCACCACTGACCAGCCTCCCACTGTATTATCTCTACTGACTGCTTACATTGAGCCTCTTATCTTACCTTTTTATTTATCTGTTTATCATCTTATCTGTATATTTATCTATCCATCTATTTCCATCCATTTATTTATCTGCTTGTCTACTAATCTGTTCATCTCATCATCCTGTGATCTGTTTACTGTATTGTACACCATGGTTCGGGAAAGAGTACGTTTGGTTCTCTTGTGTATATTTGTACTGATGCAGAATGACATAGTGAACCTCAAATAAGCGTGAGCCCAAAGTGTTTGTAAAACCTTAATTATTGACATAAAAATTGACATTGGTCAGAAATGATTTATCATCACTTATTTTTATACAGTGGCCTGAGCTTGACTAACTGTGTTTGCTTGCTTTATGATTACTTGGTACTTTTTAGTCCTGGAATTTTTTTTACAAACAACATTTTCTGATTCTAGTTAGTATTCCATTGCACTACATGTCCCAGTAATTTGGATGCCGAGATGCTGGACACTGACCACAATTTCTAGATGATTTAAACTACATGCTGACAAGAAATATGGGATATTTTAAAACTGACCAAACTGCTGGCAGCCACTACCTGGTATGTATTCACATTTCCTACTGAGGGATTTGAAGATATTTATTGTGTCAGCATGTGCATGTATAAACAATCGTGCAAATTCCAGCATCTCATTTAGACTCCTCCTTTCCTATGTAAGTAATTATGTCTTTTTTTAAAGAAGTGCAAACTTTGAGGAGTCTAGTCACACATAACAGGTAGGTTATATCCACCACTGCCATATTTTATTCCAGATTATTTTAGACCTCAGGCTTTATTGTATACTTTATCAATTTCTTGGTGTGTCGTTCAGATGCGTGTGGGTGAGGCAGCTTCTGTGTGTATTTATTATTTATTTAGTTTTAAATTGAGAAGTTGCCTTTTGTGATGAATTACCGCATCTCTAACCCAGTGAGAGTGCTGGAGGAATGCTGATGAAGCTACAGTCCTCCAGCATCCTACATTTTTTATAATATTGTAAATATGTGTCATGGGTTGTTAAGAGGCCCCTAATTGTCTGAGTTTCTTAGTTGGCAGCAGAAGTCATAATTTTATCGTCTGAAAGGACCAAGAAAATAAAATGAAGATTGCAGCTTTTCTACTTCCTCCTCACTGTAGATAGATAAGGCAGATAAACGAAGGCTTGGCTGCTTGGTTTCCAGACACACCCAGTCTCATAAGAGCTGGTACTTGTTCAACCAGAGCATCATGTTGACATCTTTGAGCTGTGATGATGGTGTTTCCTTCCTTATTGTCTGTGCTGCAGCTTCTGTGCATCTGGCTACTTTGCCCTGCAGCTTAGTCAACAACAGAAGGTTTGGTTTGACCAGGCAGTTGTCCTGCAAAAAAGCATCTGTGTGTGACCTGTTTGCCTTCCAAAGGGAAAGGCATGTGTCAGGTGAACTGTGGCTCTAAATTGTCCTTAGTGTGAATGTATATTAAAAGGGTAGTAATTGTAGAAAGTTTAGCATATATAGCAGTGAAAGATGCTTTGGTCTAATTGCTAGTTAATAATGAGCCTGATAAACCTGTGTCTGTGATTTGGAGGTTAGTTTAGAAAACTGTCTGGGGAACTCTGTCATCTGTTGATGGAAATGCTAAAGTCAAGTTAATCTAAGGTACCAGATGTTGAACAGTAATAGATTTTGCTCTGTTTTTCATTAGCTAACTGAGCCCTCTAGTATGTTGTATTCATCTCAAACTGTCAGTCTGGTTTTTTCTGGCATCTCACATTGGTTCAAGTGCATCACTGTGGTGAATCCATGTCTGCAGCAAAGAATGTCACACGTTCCAGTGAGACAGGTTTAGAAACAGTTTGGTATGGCCTCGAAAAGCCATACTGAAGGCTTTTTCTTTTCGGTTTGTTTCATTCAGTTCAGTTCGGCAGTCTTACTAAGCTGATGTTCTCCTTCTTCTGAGGTCAAACTAAACTGCTAGTGGTGCAGTTTACTGAACGACGAGCTTGGAAGCTGTGCTACTGCTTCACTGTCTGTAATACTGATGACGAGAGGCCTTGAATGCAAGATGGCAGCACTGCAGTTTATGAATGGTGTTTGAGGTTCATGTCCCAGACCGTCTCACGCTTGGGATAAGACGTCATACTCTTTAGACTAATCTCAAGTTGTTTTTTAAATATTCAAACAGAGCACTGAAACAGTCTGGGCTGAAATCTGAGTTATTGTAAATTGGTTTCCTAACTACATTACCCAGTATGAATTATTGTGGCAGAGGCTCTGGAAAGAACTGCTTTTATTTTACTTTGTGTAAAATCTCTTTGGACTTCAAGGTACTGTATGTCCTGATATCCTTTGTGAGGTATTGCATCCGTCAGTGCCTTTATGATTTAAGTTCAGTAACAGCAGTCTTTGCTCCTAAGATTTAATTCAACAATCTGTCTACAAATTAAATTTGCTACCTTGGGGAAGGATACCTATGGGTAAGTCTCTGTATGTGCATAAAATGAAACACTCATTGTATAGTTTTATCTGTATTGGGATTTGTTCTTAAATGCAAATTAAATAATAAATGAAGGATTTTTTTACTTGAATTTTCTGTTTTGATCTGAATTCTTCAGCCTGCAGGCTCTGCTGAGATGGATAGGATCGGGGAGGTTTTTTTTTCCATTTTTTGTAAAGATTTCTTTCCATTGCACTCTCCGTGAAGAAAAAAATAGCCAAACTGCTGGCACGTCCAGCTGAAACACTGTCAGAGTTTTTCAATGGCAAAAGACAAATGGGTGACAGTCAGCAGAGATGACAAAGTGTTTTTTTTTTCTTTTTTTTTTTTTTTCCCCCCTTCCCCTCCTCAAATCGCATTCCTTCTGGACATGTTTGATTGGCCAGCTGTTTCACATGGACCAGCCCATCAGTTATTTTTGGACTTTTAGTTTAGTTACTCTGAATCACAAACTGAAAGTATTTTCCACATTCATAATATTTCCAAAAATTTAAAAGTATATGTATTAACAAGAATGTTTCCTAGTCATTTTCTTTGAAAGCTGTAGTGCTTCAAGTGGCCTTCTGTGTTAAACACAGAAGAACACTGCAGTATTACTGTCTAAACCCAAAGAAACAAATTCAGAGCTTAGCAGCTGGCTAGACATGATTGTGTTTCATTTCAGGCTCCGTTTTGGTCTCTAGGAAATGTGAATATTATAAGAAGCCTGAAGTGGGTCTCATGGGGAAACACTTCAAAGGGTGCTTGTTTTCAGCAAGCAAACCTCTCTCCCCCCCCCTTGCTTACATTCATTGAAACTGCAAGTACTTCAAATGGGGGAGAAATGTATGCCACAAGTCCATGCAAACAAAAACATAATCTGCCAGACAATAAATGTATTAAAGTGTGGTTAGGGTGGCATTTTACATACTGATCTATGACTCATTGTAGCTGTTTTCATTAGCTCCACTGTTGAGCCACGTGAAGCTGTGGTGTCTTTTGGCTGCAGTTCTTGTGCGTCTCATTCCTCAGCAGTGAGGTCTGCTTGGCAGGGGTAGAGGCGTAGCGGTGTGTGTGCTACCACGGCTGTGCGGTCTTGGCCCCGCGCGGCAGAGGGAAGCCGTGAGCTATGGAAACTGCAGCGGACCCTGCTGTCTCAGTAAAGGAAGCAGCTCCTGGCCTAGTTGGGTCTGAGGTTTCACTCTTGTGCTCAACATTATGGTTCCCATCTCTGGTGTTCTCACACAAACATTTCAGTCTGTGTTTTACATCACTTGTGTCACTCTATCTCTTTCTTTGTTTTCCCTTTTTTTTTTTTTTTTTTTTTTTTGCTTTTCCGTAAATCCTATTCATTTAATTCTTTTGAATTCTTGATTTAGTTCCCCAGAAATTCCATTATGATTAGAAACCCCAACGATTCTGGAAAATGGCCTCATTGGTTCACAAAAATATCTCAATAGGTGAGGAGTTTGTCCAGTTATTTGGGTTTCATTTAATTCTTTATAGTGTTAATTAAAAAAAGTTGAACTCAATGGAAAATATCCCTGCAGTACAGTGAATATGTTTGCTGAGCTTGTAAATAAAATAAGAGGAACACAGATGGAAGGTCTCACAGGGAAAGAGAGCATTCCATGGAAATCCAAATGTGCAGGATACCAAGTCAGAGCACCCTTGAAGAAACAAACATAGAAAGCAAGCAAATAATGCACATCTGTTTGAAAATGTCCAGAAAATCACAAAAAAAAAATTCTGCTAGAAACATATGTCAAATATTTTCATTATGTTTAGTCTTTTGATTGATGCTTTTCTCCAAAGCAGCTACAATGATTTTATACAGCTGGGTAATTTTTGGTGGCACAATTGACTGTAGGTATTTTGCTCAGTGACTGCAATAGGAGGTGAGATTCAAACCTGGGACCACTATGCTACTCACTGCCACCTACTAGTATCGTGTGAGTTCAAGTCACATTGTCCTAGTCCATTAGGTTTATAACGCTGTTAGGTAATTGCTGGAATTTTGATGATGGATCCTGAGGTCAGACAGAAGTGTTCTATGTTTGTGAGCTTTGTTACCACAATTCTTTCCAGAGTTGGGGGACAAAATGACAAGCCACTTAGCACAGGCAAAAGCAGCAAAATTATTGTTGGGCTTCAAGCAGTAACCAAACACCCTGTAAGGTTTTACAGTGCCTCTCCTTGTAAACCATTTAAAAGGCCTGTTTTCTTCTCCATGCAGTTCTGCTTCGGCAGACCTCAGGTGGAGGTTAAGTCAATAAATGGGGTGGAACAGTAACCATCCCCTGGGTGTCTAGGTATAACTCTGGCATTCTGCCATACTTTCTGTTGTGAGGCTGTAGGCTTGGTATGATCCTGTTTTAGCCTGGGTTTGTTTGGAATCTTCTATGCCAGGTCCCAAAGTAGTTCAAGTGACCAGTCTCCACAGCTTATTTTTATGAACCTTCTTAAAGAAATAGATGAAAAGTGTAAGACAGACTAATTATCTTATTATAGACTCAAACTACATTTTGTGCAGTGTTTTCTATATTTCTTGCAAATAGGTCTGGTAAACATGATTGATTCAGATGGATGTAAAAACTTCAAAATAATTTCTGCTGTGAATCACAACTACCATTCAACTCAGAAAATTGATTTTCTTCCCTAGTAAATATGGACCCAGCCTCCTGGTCCTGACACTTTTTCATATTTCTTTGCAAAATTCAGTGAAAATGTTCATTTATTTTACTTAAATTCTGATCTTCAGTGTTAGGTCTAATTTTCTTTTGCTTCCAGAAGAACATGAATAAGGTGCATGCTTCATGATTTTTGTTGTCTTGATAGCTTTTTATAGTTTCTTTAGATTCTTATTTTTTCATTTTTTTTGGCAGCACTTCGATTCTGCTAACATTGAGTGTTATCCTAAAGATTCTGTACTGGCTTGAGAGGTGGGAATGATGTGGCTGCTGGAGTAAAGTAAATGCACTCTTGTGTTCGTTGAGACAATACAGTTTTGTGACATGGCACATTTTCCTGCTGGAAGCATTGGTTTGAGAGAGGGTAACTGACCATGAAGAGATGCACCTTGTCAGCAAAGATGTTTTGGTATTTTGTGGCATAAAAACAATGCTCATTTTGTACTAAAAACCTAATGAGTGCAAAGACAACATTCCCGACATCATTGTACTCCCACTGCCAGTCTGTACCAGCCTGTTGTACTTCATAAAGTGGCCAGAAAGTGTAGATTTAGCATGTTCTAACCATTAGGGAAGAAATTTGAATAATTAAATGCAATTTTTACTTCCTCCAACTTTTCTGTATGGTATTTTCTGACATATCCATAGAATGTTCCGTGTGTAAATAGACCATTGTTTGCTTTTGGCTATTTATGTAATCTTAACTGTAGTAGCCCCATATGCCTAGAGACTGGAAAAGTATGTAAACAAACAACAAATGGTCTAAAGGAAGTGATGTTTGGGGAAGTGTTTGGGCTTCTATGAACTGCCCACTGCTGAGAGGTCTGTGGCCCGTAGGCACCAGCAAGAGTTCCTCAGACCTCTTATTTGGTCCTCTGGCCACAAATTTGCATCCAAATGGTGGATGAGTTGCACCATTCCCTTCAACCAGATTAGTTTAGTGAAGTTTAAGAGCTGCTGCTAGTTATTTTCAGTCTGGAGGAAATAAAATGCAGATTTATGAGGAAGCAATTGTGAAAGCAGACTTCATGCTCTCGCCCGATGAGTTCATCTGTCTCGGCCTGACTCAGCCTCTCTGAGGACGCTGGGGAAGTTGTTGGTGTATGCTGTGCCAAGGTTGTGTCCGAGGACACATCTGCGGGATGGTCTGGGAGCACATATTAGCCAAACACCATTGCTGGATTGCATTTGGGAACGTAGGCAGGCAATCTCATCTGTCACCACGTCCAAGATGGCTATTTTGAGTAAATAGTGTTGTAGATAATGATCATCGGAAGGTTGTTACCCTGGTGCGACTTTCTTGGGAAACTTCCTGTTTTTAAATTTTGTTAAAATTTCCAGTTGAATGATTTAGATGTTGTAGATGGCTATTGTTCTATTGTCACTGCTAGCTAAGACAAAAAAGGTCATCTGCAGACAAAATAAAATGTGCTGTGTAATATCTTTCTGATATGATTAAAGTTTCCATGGTAATTTGCCAAAGCCTGTGTTTCTGACATCACTTCATGTCACTTCAAGGCTATTCTAATCTCCACACTATTCCTTCAACAGAATACTGCAGTATTGGCTGCCAGTTGATACTTTTACTAAGGTAAATAGTGCACTAAATAATAGGGGTGTGCATAGCTAAAAACAGGAACAGCCATTCTATGCAGGAGTTTGTTTTAAAAAAAAAAAAAAGTCAAATTATGGAGATAAATTTTTCACTCCTTACCAGAACAGTGGGCAGGAGCTTTCCTGCTAAGTGGGTCCACATGTGTCAGAGCACGGTCTGGAAATAACATCTGTGAGCTTAGATCTTAGAGGCTGTAGAACACATGGCTGATTTTAATAACTGCATCCCACTAGCAAAAATGTTTAAAATGATGGAAAACTGGTTTCCTGAATGTTAGAAGAATAGACAACCAAATTGGCACAAATAAACAGAAAAACATAAGCTAAGGAAATCTCCAGGATTCTGAGCTCGCTGATCTCACTTAGTTAGTATGCTCAGATGCTCAGGTTTCTTCAGCTCATTCCTCAGTGCTCGGCATTAATCCTTTAAACTGCAGTTTCCTGCAGCAGCACTGTTCCATTGCGTCCCAACCCACATACAGCTGAGACAGTAGCCTGAGCCCCAAGAGCAGAGCTTACACATAAGATTCTAAGGAAAATGGGTGCCGTTTGGGTTCATTAGTTCTTTGAGTGAAGGGTTACAGTTTTACGTGTGAAGTGGAGATTAACCACTCATATGAAGACCTGACTTCTGCCTGGTCCTCTGTTCCTCTAGGGGAGGATGCTGAGCCATGGGGGTCTCCATGCCCGGGGCAGAGATCACTTTGGTCTACGCTGCTTACCAGGTGAGTCCTACTGGTGCTCAACACTGGCTGTCTCTACATTTTTGCCACTGCCAAACGATGCACCGTGCTACTTTACCGGCTCTGTTTCTTAGATACTTGTATTTTGGCCTTCTCATTGGTCTATAATGTTGAATAATTCTTCCAAACTTAATAGTTCTGCACTACAAGCATCTTCACCCTCATTTAATCTGGGTTGGTGCTGTTGCTGCCCCCATATGCAACTTTATTTGTAGATATAAAGTTATATGTAAAAATTATAATTCAGAAGTGATTGGATATTGAAAG
The DNA here is from genome assembly GCA_018136845.1 of Heterotis niloticus. NCBI lineage: Eukaryota > Metazoa > Chordata > Actinopteri > Osteoglossiformes > Osteoglossidae > Heterotis > Heterotis niloticus. The sequence goes on from CM030903.1 coordinate 3,111,507, forward strand.
CAAATGTTTAAAAAAAGGTTTTGAAATGATGATTCAGTACAGAAGAGCCATGTGATCCCATGGAAGGTCTTGCTGGTTTCCTCATGGCTTGTGGAGAAAGTCGGCAAGCGCCTACTCTGTGTGTTACTCTCAGAGAACAATTCCTCAGTGTTCTCCGGACTATGGAACAGCCCCTCTGCTCCGAGCCGTAATCTCGGCGTCAGCACTCTGCTTCTCCAGGAGCTCTGCTCAGGAATGTTGGCAGGGCCCCCACGGCTTACCAAAGCCAGGCTAATCTTTAACTTTTCACATTTACACAGCTCTTCTGGGAACCTCTGTAGGAATTGCATGTGACTGTGTCTCTCACTTTCACTCTACATTCATTTTCATGGCCTTGTTTTTACCCTCAAGCTGTTTTCTTTTTTTTTTCCCTCCCCCATGCGTGTTTTTCAATCTTGTCTGACACTGAACCTAAATTTACAGCCTCTGCTTCATTGTTATTTTGAAATGCAACCTGTTCTTCTTTCACTGTTTCCCACCATTCTCCTCCTCTGTAATTACCCCAAACCCGCAGCCTGCTGAAACCACACTGGTACATTAAAACCCAAATAAAAATAGAAAGAAAGAACCAATATAAATGGTTTGTTTGAAAAACCTTTATTTAAGGGAAGCTCAAAGGAACTTTCATTCAGAAGCCAGATCCACTGGTGAAAAACAATAGCATACTTACTCATTTAATTCACTCACAGAACAGATTAAGAGGGAGGGAAATGCAGATGCATGATAACTAATCCTTAACCCACTGACTCCACATTAAATCAGCAATGAACACTTGTGCACCTGCAGCATGATACTGAATTGAGTCTATGTAACTGGAAGGGCTCACATCACAATAAATGCATCCCTGTGTTCTAGATACCAGGTGCAAATGCCCCTAGCAGCACACTGCACATTCTCAGGCAGCACCTGAGGACAGGAGAATTGAAACCAAGTCAGCCAAAAGATAAATAGTCATTACAATTCTTAATGATGGACAGAGCGCCTTTCTGGTATTTTGTCAGTTGGTTTAATAACACTAATGAAAATTTGCATATCACCTTGCATATTGGTTTGTAGGTCAAAATGTTCCAGATTGCATTTTATGGACCATCACAAAAATGTTTCAGGAAGAAACTAGAGAAAATCTAAATTTATTTTTAGCATAAGAGGAAATAAAATTATGATACAATGTTTAGGTATTTTGGAGAAAATCACTTAATGCATTGGTAATGTTTTGAACGGTGTTGGTACTGTTCCTCAGTAAAGAACCATCCAACCATCTTCATTGTTAGTGTGATGAAGGTAGCATAGCGCTGCTCTGATCCAGTCGTACTTTAATCACTGCTTTCTGTATATAATTCACTACTATGTGTGTTGCAGTTACAGTACTGGCTGTGTGTCATTGTATTACCCACATTATAGTAGGGTATAAAAATGTTACTGTAGTACATATTATAGTACTATAGAGCACCATAGTTAAAATTACATTCTCAATTTTCTGGGCTCCCCACATCCTGACACCTCCACCCCATTTAGTCTGGAAAAACGAGGGTGAACAGTAGTAGCAGCAGCAGCACTAGCAGCAGTAGTTGTAATAATGTAAGTCTAAAAGAAGCAGCTTTAAACAACAGTATAATATTGATTAAAATGTTAGTTAAAAGCAAAAATAAGTGTTTTGAGCAGCTTCAAGTTATCTACAAAATCTAAAATCCTCTCATGTACAATAGGATTTTCAGTTTTTTATGACGTGATGACTGGAGAAGAAGCCTTCTATCACCATATGTGTAACTTTTTGGAGCATTCGGTAGGTTTGCACTTAAATCTAAGAGTACAACTTTGCTGTTCTCTGGTGCCACGCTGTTTATGGCTTTGCAAACTAACAAAAAGTAATAAACCTTCTATAGTTAATAGGAAACAGTACTGGTGCAGGTCAGCATCGCACAGTGACAGAAAATATCTTTCTTTTGCAGTATTTCTTTCTTTTGCAGTATTTCTAAGATGCTAAAAAGGAGCGTTTTTTGACCTTATGATTGAGGTGAAAATTCGATTTGAAGATAACATCTAGATTTTGTTCTGTTAAGCCACAATTTAAGTCTTTTTATTTTTCTTTGTGGAAATTCATGCCATTGGCCACACCCATATTCTGTCACAACTACATTTTATGCCCACAATCTGGTTTTGTTTGTGACAACGTATTTATAAACCGCTTCAGGACGGAATTTTTCTTTGAAGTTATCACACAATGATACACACATAGGATTTAGAAGAATAAGCATTACCACCTGAAGAAAACCAAATTGGATCTGCGCTGCATACATTATAGATTACATATATTACATTATTTATTTTACTTTTGTGCAGTGGGCTGTTACTGGGATCTCTGCAGAACTTGTCACCTTGTAGAGAGCCTGCATGAACATAATAATATGTGCTAAGAAGATCCTTTCCTATCCATGCAGTTTTCTAGAACACCCCATTGTACACCCCATTGCTTTGCTGTTGTGCAGCACAGCTGTGTTTGGTATGTGTGGCAAGTTGTTGTGTTTACTGGCTACTGATTTGAACAGTACAGCCTGAGGCACAGACACAGGCTAAGGGGCACATTGATGATATCTTCTCAGTCACCTCAAGGTAAACCCAAATCTGAGCCTGTAAATCTAATTCTCTGGTCACCATGGTGTCGCAGAATTGTTCCACATTTTGTTTTGCAGGAGGTTTAGCTCAGTAATAAATTTCACACATCTTCTAAATTTGAGGCCTTTTACTTATTGAATGTATTTGAGTCATAAATTATTTTAATACTTTCCAATATTTTGCACAGCCCATGTTTAATGTCAGTAAAACATTATAACATTAATTTTGTTGTTTGCCTGTCTAGTACAGCATTGAGCAACAAATGCTGAAATGAACAGTAGACAGGATGTGGGGCACTGTCTCACATGAGACCCAGCTGCAGATTTTTTAATCTTTTTCTAAGGAATTTCAGTACAGGAATGTTTTTTGGGACTTAAACATGATTTTCTCTGGTTGTGCCTGGTGAAGAATTTAGCGTCCTTTGTGAGGACAAACCGGCACCTCTTTGCCCGCATAGCTCTGAACAATGTTGCCATGGGAACCAGGCCTCACCAGCAACTTCTTTGTTTTGCTTCAGGAGACCATTACAAATGTGTGTTCTAACTGCCGTTCTTTATTTATGGTGGGGGGGAGGCAATGTTATATTTAGTATTTGAAAACATTTAATTTTCCATTGTGTTTAAAAGTACAATTACCATTTGCCTCATATCAGCAAAATATACAGACAGTTAAAGCATGGTAAGTAGAAAAGAGCAATGATGTGTGTCTGCTCTTAATGAACATGGCAACTTCATTTTTTACAGTGTGTGTAACGTGTCATAGTGGGTTGGCTGGTGCAGTATGTGAGATTTGCTTTTTGATTGTTACGGAAATAAGTAAATCTTAGAAGTATTTGGACAAGAGCCAGTTTGACTCTTTATGTGCAGTTTGATTGTAGTTGAGTTATTTTGTGGAGGAATGCAAACCAGATGTAAGATTGTTATTAAAATAACTGCAAGTGATCATTTTGGAACTGCTTTTTGTGCCCCAGGGGAGTGTGTCCTGCAAAGGGCAGTGTTGGTAAGGAAGAAACTATTGCCTGCAGAGGGAGGTGGCTGGCTGGCAGGGACCCTGTTCTGCACCCATTTCAGAGTTGCCTTTGTGGCTCAGGACAGCAAGAAACTTGATGTAAGTGTACAGACCACTGGTCACTGCTGATCTTTTCTTTGTTACATAGAGAATGGAGTAGTACAGAACACACACAACTTCTTTCTGCCTTTTTTTCCCGTGTGTGTATGTGTGTGTGTGTGTGTGTGTGTGTGTGTGTGTGTCATGTAGATGCTTGTACTTAGTTGTTTGCCATGCTGCACTGTATGTGACCCGTAAGAATCGTGGGCATCAGGATGGAGCTCTATACACTTGGCCAGACAAGAAAAAAACTTTTCTTAGCATAAGCAGCTTTCCCTTTTTGATCCATTCTGAATCCCGTTATTACACGATTATTGGGTTTTTATTGAAAATTAAATTATATTTAAATATTGTTTAGTCTTAATGATTTGAACTAAAGTATTAAATGGTGTTAAGTGATTATTCTGTACACTGTGTTCTATATCTACAACCATGAAGTTTGGTAGTAGATCAGTCAGGTGTTGATAGCAATGTAGAGATTAGCTTTGTAAGTCATGTAACAAGTGTTATTTTTCACTGGATACATACAGTATGCAAGAACTTGCTTATTGTGGAAGAAGGACTCTGAGCTGAAGAAAATATGCAGTGAACTGATGCCTAAGATAGATCACTCTCACCCTCAGTTTGTGTGTTCAGGACAATGCAGACCCGGTGCTCTTTGGAGATCACGACGTGGTGTTGGCCTCTGTAGAGAAGGTGGTGGCAGGTAGGCTTTGCTTCCATGAGTTATCGTTCTAACCATCTTGATTCGAACCGCAGGTGCTGAGTCAGAAAGCAACACTAACTCATTACCGCTTTGCACGGTACAGTTGGGCCATCTCGTACAAAACTGGTTACACCCAACACCTCCTTGAAGTTTACCCCTGAGGAGCTGGTCCTGTACTGCCGTGACCTCCGAGTGCTCTGCTTCCTGTTTGATCGGCTGACCCCCGAGACTCAAGCGGTGGAGGTGAGAGTCCTTGGGTTGCTGTGAGGTTGGGAGGTGTAATGTCATCTGAAATGGTGACCCTCTGATCATTAGAGCACTTTATTTGAATGTTTTCACAGATAACCTATGCCATAGCCAAAACCTACCAGCCCCTGAAGCCAGGCTCTATTCTCTCCTTCCAAAATTCAGCATTAGGCAGTGTGGGTAAGTTTCTCAGCCAACCTTCTGTCCCACAACAGCAAATGATTCTAGAGCTTAGATACTTATTTGACCAAAGCAACATTTGTTCTGCCCACTAATTGTTCATTGTAAACCATTAAAGAAATGCTTTATCTTTTTATGTTGCAACCCTGTCTCATTTGCTCATTAAATACTACTGTGGTGAAATTTGCCATTAGTGGAGGTTAAATGACTGTAATTAGGCAGAGACTTTCAGAATGTGTTACTGCAGGCTTTATTGTAGCATAAGTGAGTAATGAACTGGGAAAAGGTTTAAAGAATCCAGATTACATATTCAAGGCATTAAACAAAAAAAAATCAGTTGGTAATAATTCAGACTGTTAAAGGTAGGCTTTATGAACAGGTCTTTTAGCCCACATTGCGCACTTTGTCATCTGTGGTGCTAATTTTGAGATACAGTGCATCAGATTTTAGGAGCCCAAAGTCTTAATGGTGTTATTGGTTTCTTATTTCTAATGTGTTGCCTGGCAGAGATGAGACAGTTCCTCAGCAACCGCAGACAGGACAGCAGCATGAACTGGTTCGAGACAGCAGCTGACTGGGAGAAAGAGTTGGAGAGGACCAGAGCCGTGGGCTGGAGGGTCAGTGCTGTCAACGACCGCTTTGAAATGGCCACCAGGTATAAATACTGCTTCTATGGTGAATGTTAAATACTGTAATCTGGAAAAATTAACCTGCTCTCTTACAAATTAATTCAGCACATCTGAATGTATGAATGTAAATCTTATGTTTGCTTTTTTTATGCTTTATTTAAATAAATAAATAAATAAATAAATAAATGAACTCCCACATTCTTTTTTCAGTCTACCCAAGTTCAGTGTGGTCCCACAGAAGGTTCTGGACACAGAGCTGAAGAAGACCTTTGCCCACTTCAATGAGGGACGCATCCCTGTGAGCAAACAGATTGTTTTTCTCTTCAGGGTTAGGTAGCACCAAAAACACAAGTAATTTTTAAAACTTCAGCACATACCGGGTCTTACTGTTCAGGAGAAGAGTGTGTTCCTCTTGATTTGTTGTTTCATTAAACAGGGGGATGAACCACTGGAGATGTTTTGACTTTTGTTGTGTCACTCCTGCTTTGTAGCGATGGTGTTGGCACCACCCGTGTGGGAGCGACTTGTTGCGTATGGCCAGCTTCCAGAACAACATCTACCATGAGAAAGATGACATCAAGTGTGTACTGGTGATTTCCTAGTTCCCTCTGGGTCAAGAGTCCATTTCCATACATGCTGTCTGAATGAGTCCTGTCAGTTTACATGAGTCATTGATAAATTTAGAACCTTAATGATGTATTATTAGTGGCTGGTTGATAAAAGTGCCTCTGCTTTAAGACTAGATGTTACAGAAGATGAAAGCTTTCTCATAGACCAACCTTATGAGGAAAGGTATTTTTCAGATAACAAACAGGTGATTGAACTGAATGTTACAGCGGCAGCCATTAATTGCTAACCACATAGCTTGTTTTTCTGGGGAGAAGGAACCTGGAGGCTATTGTGTTTGGGGTCCAGCAGCAGTGCGTAGTGGTGGATATGGCTGATGAAATGCCAACGCTGGCTGACGTCCAATTGGCCTACACTCGTCTGCGGATGCTGTGCCTTGGGGGTAGGTAGTCTCCACGATAATTAGCCTTTTCACATACGGAGTACATGTGTACCAGCAGGTGTTCAGTTAAATTCATGTAGAAATGCTCTATATAAGTATAGATTGTTGTCCAGGTTTCTGCTGGTCATGGAGTGTGAAATCGTCCAGGAATTAGTTGTGTTATACACACATCGGCCACTTTATTAGGTATACCTGTTCAACTGCTTGTTAATGCAAATATCTAATCAGCCAGTCACATGGCAGTAACTCAGTCCATTTAGGCATGTTGACATTGTCGAGACAACCTGCTGAAGTTCAAACCGAGCATCAGAATGGGGAAGAAAGGTGATTTAACCGACTTTGAACATGACATGGTTGTTGGTGCCAGACGGGCTGGTCTGAGTATTTCAGAAACCGCTTATCTACTGGGATTTTCACACACAACCATCTCTAGGGTTTACAGAGAATGGTGTGAAAAGAGAAAATATCCAGTGAGTGGCAAGTCTCTGGGAAATGCCTTGTTGATGCCAGAGGTCAGAGGAGAATGGCCAGAGTGGTTCGAGCTGATAGAAAGGCAACAGTAGCTCAAATAACCACTCATTACAACTGAGGTATGCAGAAGAGCATCTGTGAACACACAGCATGTCGAACCTTGAAGCAGATGGGCTATAGCAGCAGGAGACCACACCGGGTGCCACACCTATCAGCTAGAAGATTTGAAAAATGTTACCTGGCCTGATGAGTCTAGATTTCTGCTGCAACATTCGGATGGTAGGATCAGAATTTGGTGTTAACAACATGAAAGCATGGATCCATCCTGCCTTATGTCAACGGTTCAGGCTGGTGGTGGTGATGTAATAGTCTGGGGGATATTTTCTTGGCACCCTTTGGGCACCTTAGTACCAATTGAGCATCGTTTAAATACCACAGCCTACCTGAGTATTGTTGCTGACCATGTCCATCCCTTTATGATCAGAGTGTACCCATCTTCTGATGGTTAGTTCCAGCAGGATAATGCCCCATGTCACAAAGCTCAAATTATGTCATGTATTGAACATGACAATGAATTCACTGTACTCAAAGGGTCTCCACAGTCACCAGATCTCAATCCAATAGATCACCTTTGGGATGTGATGGAATGGGAGATTCGCATCGTGGATGTACAGCTGACAAATCTGCAGTAATTGTGTGATGCTATCATGTCAATATAAACCAAAATCCCTGAGGAATGTTTCCAGCACCTTGTTAAATCTATGCCACAAAAAATTACAGCAGTTCAGAAGACAAAAGCGGGTCCAACCCGGTACTACCAAAGTGTACTTAATAAAGTGGCAGGTGAGTGTATATGGTTAGAAGTTTTCAGTTAGTTACTAGAAGTATTAAACCTAGGATAGCTTTGATGTGGGGATTTTTTTTTTTGTCTGCATGACCCTATTCTCAGATGTACTTTACATTTACACATTAGAAGAATGTAAAGTAGAAATTGTCAAAGAAGTAAGAGAAACAATCAGATTAATTATTTTAACATGAGGCAATATGTGAAAGGGAAATCAAATGTTACAAGTACTTAGGAGCCACAGAAACTGTTCATCATGAGCTAGACACATGAAAAGGTCAGAGCTACAGGTCTTTGAGTCTATCCCGTCCTCCCTTTCTGAAATTTATAAGCCACTCTTGTTCTCCAACAGACATCTCTACATCTGCGCCTGTGCCTGATGACAGGTGGCTGTCCACTCTGGAGAGCACTCACTGGTTGGACCATGCCAGGTAGAAACACTCTGGGAACCGCGTGACATGCATCCTTCCTCCATCACTAGGCTTAACAAAGTTTATAAAAAAAAAAAAAAGTCTATTCTCAAATTTAATTGATAAACAAATCTGGAAGGATCAATAAGGGACAGGGGGAAACTCAACAGACTGGTCAAGAGGGCCAGCTCTTTCCTGGGCTGTTCGCTGAAATCCATCGAGCAGGCTGGGGAGGAGAGGATGTTGTCCAAGCTGACATCAATCATGGACAACGCCTCTCACCCCCTACATGAGACTGTACGAGCACTGAGTAGCTCGTTCAGCAGCAGACTCTTACATCCACAGTGTAGGAAGGAGCGCTACCGCAGGTCATTCTTACCAGCAGCTGTCAGACTGCACAACGCAGTCTAACTTGGTTAATTTATTTATAACTTATTTATGTATATAGGGTTTTTTGTGTATATAGATTACTAACTTATTTGTCCTTGTCCTTCTTACTAACTTACTTGTTCTTCTCCTATATTCCCTTTGTTATAAGAGCTCTGTAACACCTAAATTTCTCATTTGTGGGATAATAAAGGTTTATTCTATTCTATTATTCTATTCTATAAATTAATTTGGTTATTCTCCAGCATAACTGGATGATGTTCCTATTTTACAAATTAAGCTTTGCAGATAATAACATGGAAAACCTTTAAGTCCAACGTGAAGATGCTAACCGTGCCCCGTCCCCTTGTTGCATTACAGGTGCTGTTTGAAGAAAGCTGCAGAGGTGGCCTGTCTGCTGAGAGGGGGGCAGCTGTCTGTCATCCTTCAGGGTAAGCGTGGAATGCTGGTCCTTTGTTTATTTGTCTGTATTAATAAAAATCTAAATTCATTGTTTGTGGCTTCAGTTACTATTGGCAATATTGTCTGAGCACAGCTCTGTCAGGTTTGAATGGATAAATGAGTCAAAAGAAATTAAAGACAGCACTGTAATTGCTTCAGTCCTTATTGAAATTGATCACGTGAAGCTTTCAGCAGAGCTGTACAGTGAACACATGGTGGTGCTGTTTACAATTGCGTTCAAAAAGTTAAAGGGCCAATGTAATTTTGAGCAAATAGTTGAAATTTTTGCTTATACAACAAATCGTAATTGAAATGGAATTAGAAAAGTCTCTTGAGCTTAAAGTTGCGTACTGTCTTGTTTCGGCTGTTTGTTTTACAAAATTGAATTCAGCACTGAACAAAATGAAAATTCTTCACTGAATATTATTTTAAAATCCTCACGTTTGTCTAGATCTCCAACCACATATCTAAATAATTAATTGAAATAAAAAAATTATTTCAGTTTACTTGCTCATAAAATTTTTTATCAGAGAAGTATTTCCACGCATCTTATGGGAGTTCTTTAACAAGGCCTTTATGTTTTGTTTTTCTGTACAATAAAATATTGTAGTGAAGCAGTACAGTATATGTGCAGAGGTGTGACTGACAGCTGTGTCTGTTTCCAGAACCAGAGGATCGAGACATGAACTGCCTGGTATCCAGTCTGGTACAGGTGATGAGTGACCCATACTATAGAACCATGCTGGGCTTCCAGGGCCTGGTCCAGAAGGAATGGATCATGGCAGGACACAGATTCCTCAGTCGGCTCAACTACCACCGAGACAGTGATAAAGAGGAGGTGAGAATCACAAACGCCATAATACAGCTATTCCTGGAGAGCATTTGACTTCCAAATTAATTTAACACCCTTCAGCAAGTTTCAGTCAAATATAAGACTAATTTTTCTCAGTTATGAGTACCAAGAGCTACTGTAAGTATTGGGGAATTTTCAAAGTTTATGCCATAATGGTAATTACGTTTCCCAATTTGAGAGATTTCACCTTGTGAGTTCATTCCTGAAATCACATTATGCAGGTAAGTAGGGGGACTCCTGTATCTGATGTGGCAGATTTACATTTTAGCCTCATTTTTTCTAAACATTTGGTCTTCTCAAAAGCATAGGTGTACAATACTGTCATTTTTAAAGGTATGCCTGACAGTTGATCAGGAAGAATTGCAAACGTTTGCCTGTGTGATGATACTTGAAGTCATTCCAGGCCAGGGCGATGGTAGACAGTCTTCCAGCTCCAACTCCTTCCGTTGTCTTCTGCCTCTCTAGGCTCCTGTGTTCTTGCTCTTCCTGGATTGTGTGTGGCAGCTGTGGGTGCAGAGCCCCTCGTGTTTCCAGTTCACAGGAGACTACCTGGTTGCCCTCCATGACAGCGCCCAAGTACCCCTGTTCAGCACCTTCCTGTCCAACTGCCAGAGGGAGCGGAACAGACGCACACAGGTAGGAGTGCATGGTGGTGGAGATGCTGCTGCTACTACTAGGTATGCGGCAGTTCCATAATGCTTTAAGAATGACTTTAGACTTCAGATTCAGTTTCTTTCTGAAGTGACAAATCCAAATGGCATGGAGGTGTAATATAAAACTGAAATTTAAAACTCAGTTCATTCTGAATTCTAGCCAGCAGACAAAGGGAAATGTATGAATATTGAGTGCATCCTCCCTCTACTACAGTTCACCAGAACTTTTTTAGTAAACATTTGAGTTGAAGTGTTAATACTTTTTCATTTGTCAGTTGACAGAACAAATTAGCTTAAATGCTGATATTACGAATGCTAATTTTTAAAATGTCAAACTAATTATCAGAATAGCCATTGAATTAGTAATACATTGTTTGTATTATTATTCATACACATGTAAATGTTAATACTACAGCTACCTAAGCACTTGCATCACAAACGTCTACCATACTGTGAGTTGTACCTAAAGTAGAGTTAAATTAAAGCTTGTGGACCCATGGTGTTGAGGAATGTCTCAGTCATTGGTTGAAGACCAGAACTACTTCATGCATTGCAGTGTAATACAGTTTAAAGGAAAGTCATTGACAATTTTTAAGTTGACAGGTGCAATTGTGCTTGACAGCCCATTATAGGGGCTTCCTTATATCAGACTGTAACATATTTTATCATATGTTTGCAGCGCCTGCCTCAGAGCTACACTCCAGTCAATGGATGGAGTGAAGGACAGCCTGAGGAGGTTTCCCAGCATCCCTCTGACCCTCCGTTTCCACCTGTGTGGGACTGGGCCTTGCAGTACAGCCCACACAGACGGGCCTGCTTCACACAGCCTGTTACCCAGCCCCTCCTGGCCACTCCATCAGTCCTCAATGGGAACCTCAACACCAACCCTGATTACTGCAAGGTTAGACCAGAGCATGCTGAGAATCATTCAATACAAACATGGTAGTACAAGTAGATGGCAGCTGTAGGTTTGTTGGAACAGATTTGTCTGACGGTTTGCAAGAGGGTCAGCTGTTAAGTGTAACTGTGGGGTCAATTTCTGAGCTCTTTTGGTCAAGAAGTAATATGTAGGTCTACAATAAATATGCTTTATTGTATGAATTTGTTTGTTAAAAAAAAAATTGAAGATTGACTGAATATGAATCTAGGTCTATTATATTGCATTATTTTGTCTGATCTTTATTCTGTATCTATATGTTAAGCACCTCTATTTTATCTAAACATATACCAACATTCCTTGCATGAAAGTGTGCTGTCATCTTCAGCCATCTGACATACAAGTTAGACCCTTGTTGCTTATTTAGAGTAGTGTGACAGAAATACATTCAATAGAAGAAGGCAGAAATGATGAATAGAAGACAAAAGGAATGCGAATTGGCCCAGGATGGAATGTGGAAAAAACAGTCTGGTGAACATTCTTCAGAATATTCTGGAAAATGGTTTTCGGTCTTCCTGCCCTGCTGCCCCAGCTTGCTGGTTCTGGTATCATGGATATGCTGGGAATTTTCGCTATCTGTTCTTTTCATGGCACATAATTATAGCGCTGTTTTGTGTTTACCCAGAACTGGTAAGTATGGATATAATAAGGAGTGGTAATACTGAAACATTCACCAACCGTATATAAAACAGGAAGCTCGGGACATAGGAGACCTTTGTGGACAGTTTTCACACTGGAGTCTTATGTCAAATTATTTAGTCACTGTCTGTTCAGCCAGTCTTTTCCAGTCACCAGCAGCAAACATGAATAACTGACTTATTGTAATGAGACTACTTGTTTCTGAAAGCGACATAAAAGCTGCACTGTTGAACAGATGTCTCTTGTTCCTTTTTGCTGCTCTGTAGCCACCATTTTCGGAACTGGTGGCTTTGAGAAATAAGTCTTGCCATTTTCATTGCCAAAAATAAGTTTAAACTGGAAAAATTAGCCAACGCTGCGCCTTTTTTAAGCACAAACAGTGTGGTGTCAGGTAGTTCTAGTTTTTACTTTTATTGCTTAGTGGGTAATGTTAACAAAGCAAGGTTTTATTAAGTGTAATAGAATAAAAGGAATGATATGAGTATCAATGCTCTTGTGTATAGTTTTGTGGAAAATGGCTGTTTGTTCAAGCTTATTTACTGATAAAGCTGATGAAAATCACATTTGCATAATTCTGCGCATGGGTGGGGCCTGAGATTTCAAAATCTTGCCATCTGGTTTATGGTTTTTTCCAAACCACAGCTAGTCTATAATTGTCAAGTTCGTAGCAAATCGGTCTTTGGAAACATGAATTCAGCCATGACTCAAGTTGTTCAGCTTAAGTATTAAATCTGGCAGTTCAGTGCATTCATTTGTCATAATGCAGAGTCTTGATGGCAGTTGTTGCTACTAGAAAGGCTTCAGAAGACCTGTTTGTAGATGGCAAATTAGACTGATCTGCAACGGGTAAATGAAGAGGCATTATTTCAAAAGCGTACAGTATAATATTTCCTCTAATGTAGCCAGAGGTGGATGTTAGTGAATCATGTTTTCTGGAGAAATATTACTTTTCAAACTAGTATTTGGTAGTAGTCCTTTTTACTTTACTTTCTTGTTTGTAAAGAAAAAAAGTATGTTTTTTTCATTAAACTTCTGTTTTCTCTCTTTATACCTTTTTTTTTTTTTTTTTTATTTATTAAGCATTTAATTTCCTGACATTGAAAATGTAACCTGAATCAAAGTCAACTGAGCTGTTGTATATCTGGTACATTTTAACTCAAGGAGATTTGTGGATGAGTACTTACTTGAGTTATTTTTTTTTAATAACTATATCCAACTGTGCACTCAGTGCTTTGTATTGTTTACATTCTCTCTCTCTCTTTCTCTCTCTCAGGCAAATGAAACCACTCCCGGCTTAGTCTTCCTCTTTTCACGGGGCAGTTTCTCCTCTCCTTCACACCTCCTACCCTGGCGCAGCAGTGGGGGGGTGGGCTCCTACCGTAAGAGCCACCGACGGGCCCCCTCTTCGGAGAGCCCACCTGGGCTAGACCGCCTGCTGAAGGCTTGCTCTCTGGCAGAAACCTGTAGGGGCGCATCAGGTCCCCTCGACCCTTGGGAGCCCCTGCTTCCCATCCTGCTTGGGCCCTGTGTGAGGGTATGGAAGGAGTGTTACCTACGAGGGCCTCTCCATACACAGGTAGCAAATATGTTATATAGATATAATCATTACAGTGTTTCCATAGCCACCCTATTCAAAATTACACATATTCTACAATTTTAATAAAAGCCTTCAGCATACATTTTATCACAGCTGCTTCCATAAACACTTTCACTTAAATTACCTCTTACAGAGGTACCTTTCTGAATGGCAGAATGGTATGTTAATAGCAAGTATGATAAACTGTAATATTTATTTATTTACTTTATTGCAACAGCAGCAACACTGGATAGCAGGAAACTTAAAACAGCATCACAGAAATAAGCACTACTGTCCAAGTTTGCTGCACTTAAAAATGTGCAGTTTTTATACAGATCAAATAACTTTGGTAAAAGAGAATTCATTGAGTTTTCCATATGGAGGGAATGGGCCATAACAGTAAAGTGCTATCACATTATTGAAACAGAGAAATCAATTTAACACAGGACTTCCGTGCAGACTTTAAAATGCAGACTTTCCGATTTCCCTTGGAAACAGTGTTTAAATTGAAGTTCTCTTGACTGTAATTATAGTGGTATTACAAGTAATAAATTTAATTAGAAACTCAGTTTCACTGTAAAGCAATAGTAACCCCCAGTCATACAGTCTATTATATTGCCAGAAACAACTGGAACACTTTACCCAATACTGTAGAAAAAAGAGACAGAGACAGAAGAGAATTCAAAAAGCAAATCCAGAATATCAACAAGAGAATCAGTCTGCCACTACCTATATTTACAGGTGACAAGCAGGAATGACACTTTCTAACTACCAACTCCTAACTAGACATCCCTGGCTACATTCCCCCTCTCCCAGATCAACCACTGCTGAAGAAGAAAGTGTAAAACTCTACAAAATAAGAAACATGGTAAAACTTGGATGTGCAGCAGGAAACAGAGATGAACGATGATGTGGAGTAAATAAATTACCTTTGTATTTTGAAGGCGAGTGTCCACCTGTCATCCACATCTTCTCCATTCACTTTGGTCCCCACGCATCACCCGGTGGACCGGCTGGCGCAGGAGGTGCAGCAGCTGAGGGATAAAGTGGCACTGGCATCTTCTGCGCATGCAGCAAGCATAATCAAGAACCAAGAGCTGCGCCGACCAGATGCCAACCTCAACCGACACGCCCGCAATGGAACTTTCCTGTTTGCCGCCTCACGACCTATCCAAGTTGCACCCAGGGCCGCTCCCCCAACTTCTCCCCTGCCCAAGGCCCCACTTCCTGCACATCGGGACTCAGGCAAGCGCACGTTCCTTTTTGGCTCTGGTCCCATTGCCCGGGCAGACCTACACTACACCCCAACACCTAGCGCCAGGCTGGCCAAGAACAATGGCTCCTCCCTGGGATCCTAAGTACAGTAGGTTCACCCCGAGAGTAGCAGGGTGAGCGCCGCTTGCCATGTCCCAGACAGCATTTAGCAAACCTTCATTGTGTAAATTATTCATACATGTCAAAAACATGTTTACAGTTTCTATTTTATGTTCAGTCTGATTTTTATATTGGATATTGTGTGGTCCTGCAAAACTGGTGATGGCCCATTGAGAACTTTCCTCTTAGTGTGACATTAGAGAGCAATTCTACAGCTGAACACTAGAAGGAGACATTTCACA
Source organism: Heterotis niloticus (assembly GCA_018136845.1). Classification (NCBI taxonomy): domain Eukaryota; kingdom Metazoa; phylum Chordata; class Actinopteri; order Osteoglossiformes; family Osteoglossidae; genus Heterotis; species Heterotis niloticus. Next base: position 3,126,863 of record CM030903.1, read on the forward strand.
CTGAGGGGAGGAAAAACCCTACTAGGCATCAAAATGAGTATTTGCAGGAATGATGTGTGTAACTGGAAAAACCGGTTTCACAATTTCCATCGTGATATTTATATGGAGAGGAATGAAAGAAACAAAGCTGCCATTTGTCCTGATATGCAAGTTACTGCACAGACTCAGCTGTGCACAGTATCGAGATATTAGGATACAATCATGGCCAAAATCACTGTATTGAATTTGTCACACAATTTTTCAGGGATGGCGCCAAAGAGGAACTATATTTAGTTTTTTTTTTTTTTTTTTTTTTTGACCGCACCAGTGGGTGGCTTGTATTTGAGAGGCGGCCCTGCATGAACTCTGTTGGGGACCTGATTGAAATTCACGACGCCATGAGTGGGACTGAAGACATTCATTGTGTGCCAGGGGTCCCCTTCTGCGTTACAGAACACGCTTATTAGTCCATGTATTAATACAAGTCTCTTTATTTAAAATATACGCGTGTAATTCTGCAGTCTGAGAGTCCTGACTGGGCCACGCTGTATTCTCATGGGTTTTGTACAGACCTGTTAGTCACTTACAGATCCGTCAGTATTTGTCATCGTTTTTTAAAGTGTGACATAATTAAGTCAGATGTAAGGGTTTTTTCTTTTTCTTTCTTTCTGGCTATATTTCAGTAATTTCTATTATTGTTTAGATAGAAATTTAGAAGTACTTTCAGGATGTCATCTCCCCCAATGCTTTCTGTGTTAGTGTGTCAGTGTTGTTGAGTGTGTTGTAGGTCTCTGAACGGTGAACAGGGGGTCAGAGCATCTGGTGGTGCAGGAGTCGAGCCTTTTTGTTTAGATGATGTGAACTTCCAGGCAGCAAAAGCGCTGCCATATGGGGGGTTGTTCACTGCATATAGCAAAGCTAACCTCTGAGTGAAGAAAAAATGCCTATATGGTGCTGCATTCTGTCTTTTTGTAGAAAAATAACAGATATTAGATGCAGTATTTGTGTACTATGCCCCCTGATTAAAAACAATATTGACCCTCATGACTATGGTGATACAATAAGGTTCTCATTTGTTCATTTTATAAATTTTCTAGCTTAAAAATGGAAAGCTTATTTCAATTGTCAGTAAAACATTCTTAGGCAAACTGTGAATGTTTGCAAATATTCATGACTGCTGTGTTGTTGCCTGCATTTGTTCGCTGAGAAAACAGGGTCTCGACTTCACCTCCTGCACTGAAAAAGCAGGTGAAACGTTCCTTCACCTGACATCAGGTGATTCCAGCTGTGCAGCTAATATTTGTAATGATGAGGATTCCCTGCACTCAATGTATTTTTTATGAATAAATACAGATTTTGGTACAAAACAACTTAAATGTATATATCATTTTCAGTCAAACTTATTTAATAAGTTGAATAAATGTTGCTTCAGCCACAAATCTGTTTGTTTTTAATGAGTCTGTTACATTTTATATCATTTTGCAGTACAATTTGTTAAAAATACTTAGCAGGGTTTCAATGAAAATAACTATACGTACATGATGAATTGCAAACGGCAAATTCACTGGTACCTTTAAGATTAAACAATTTACATTCAAAATGACATTAAAATACTCACATTTTATAAATATAATCTGTAATCTGCAGCTCAAAGTTACATCACTTCAAGTGTTAAAATAAGTATGATGGTCTCACCAAAGCACTTTTTACATTTATTCACAGCAAAGATGCAAATAACTGCATTTTGATGCCAAATATAAAAGCTCTTACCTGTAGCTGTGGTCAAGAATGAGATGGGAGCAATTTAACATACGAAACGACAACTACTGTACGTACCCTGTGTCCGAGAGGGTGTGAAATGACCGACCGCGGTACGGCACATTTACAGCCACGTACGTTCATGAAAACGGCCACCCTCTGCTCGCAGCCGTCAGCATAACCCCTTGTTATCTGAATCTAATCCGATCCTGAAAACATCAGAGAGCGAAAGGCGACATTCCATCGTTGTAAATGGGGGAAAAAAATAATGCGTTCCCAGATCATCCGAAAACTCCCCATCATTTTCTCTAAACATCGCAAGCACTCTTGTTGAACACTTACATAACAGTCCACAGAGGATTTCTTTACAAGCGTAACGTGGAGAAGATGGTAATAATGCACAACATATTTAAACTAAGCGAGCACGAGACAAATTCTACCAGGAGAACAGCCCAGATACGACTGCGCTGCGCTCTTGTTTCTTTTCCGGCTGCTTCTCGGCACGGTTGGAAATTCCAGAGGAGCTTCACGCTGAAAATTCTGAAACGGGGATCTATTGACCACGCTGTGCTGACCGCAAACTTCACAACGGTGCACTTTGACGCGCATGTACGTCAGAGGCCCATCCGCGTAACTTTTACTGCCAGTTATTCGTCCGCCTCTTAAAGCAACACTTCAGCATTTCTAACGCCACAGCTTAAATATTTTTGTTTGCGTGCGCTCTGAAATTTTTTTTAAAAACTTTTTTGCAATTCATGCTACCGAATGTTCGGACAGCGAGGGATACTTGTACCTTCTGAAGGCCACCGTGTGAGAGCACTGCAAACTGTCTGGTACACAACACGATGTTAAATAAGCATCTGGCCTTTGCGCTATGTTCTCCGCTGCAGTCCCCTTTGTCACCTGTTGACAGGTCCGCATTTTAATGCTACCGGACTGTCCTCCAGCATCTTGGAACGTCTCTCTCCGCATTCCCGTCCGCACGGCGCTCATCTTCAGGTCAATTCCCGCGACATCCCTCCACCTGTCGCTGCGCAATCCACAGCGGGCCACATGGGGGCGGAGCCAGGCTGTCCGGGCCGTGCAGGAGGCTGCCCAGTTGGCGGATGGACTTGCACATGGGACACGGATAGTCCGAGAGCCCTTCGATGTCCTCAAAGGCCAGGTTGACGATGCGGTCGATGCAGGTGTCACAGTAGAGGTGGCCGCAAGAGAGGCGCCTCAGGCGGGCGCTGTAGGAGATGCAGCACTGGCAGTGGGGCGAGTCGGGACCCAGCGATACGCTGCCGCTTAGGGAGCTACTCTCCACGCTGCTGGCGTGGCTCGACTTGGCAGGGGACCTGGGGGGACAGAGGCGAGATCACAGCATGGACACCACAGACCGCGCTCAAGTCTTCCTGCCGCCGCCACCACCTTTACATTCATGCATTACTGGACCGCTTCAGGTAAAACACCTGGAGTTACAGCACAGGTGCCGATGCGGGTTTTAGACCCGCAACGCGCAGTCCCCTCCACCATCACCGCCCTCCCCCCGAGCCCCACTTTCCCGCACGCCGTCTCCTCGCGGTTCCCTCCGGCGTCGCCCGCCTAAATGGGTCGCCGGGAAGAGCAGCGACCGAACTGCGCCGCAAACGCCGTCATTTCTGCGCAAAGGAGGCCGAGACGAAGCCGGACGACCCAATTTCGGCCTCGGAATGAAAAATATCCCACAAGTGTCGCGCGATTAATTATTAATTCCTGCAAAGATGTCAATTTTGTCCCGTTGTCATGGCTTCACGCACCACTCGGGGGCTCGACTCGCTCGACACACACACACACTTCTGCTGACAGCGATGTTTTCGCCGAATGAAACCCTTAAAAACGCACACGAGCGGAACGCATTATAAGGAGCTTAACGTTGAAATAAAGACGCGCGCGCGACCCCCCGTCACTGCGCGCGACAAACCGACTCGACGCGTGACTCGAAGGCTCGCGGAGGAAACGCAATCGGCGTTTATTGATTGATGTTTGCCGCCAGTTTTGGGAGCCGGCGGCGGGGGGGGTCGAGAGCATGCGCTCCGTACCTCTGCGAGGACTCGCGCTTCCAGCAGTCGAACCGGAGTGCCGAGAAGATTCTCCAGAGGAGCTCCATGCCGTCAACTGGAACAGCGCACGTGCGCGGGGAACCAAACCGCAACCCTCCGGTGGGGGCACATCCTCGGCACCCCCCCCACTCCACCCCCCGCAGCGGTCAAGTCGTCTGGTCGCGTCGGGGTCCCGCGAAGGTAAAACGCGGCGCAAAAGGAGCCGCGAACACGGCCGTCGATGCGGGCGTCAAGGTGAGCGCACGCAACGCACGCTCGCTCGCAGCCGTGGGCGTCTTCAAGCGTGGCTGTGCGTTTGCAAATCCGGCGACGGAAGGATGGAAGTGGAGGGGGGGGGGAATAAAAGAGAGGACGAAACGGAGCCGCAGCGCCGTGCAGCTGGGAGTCCGAGCGCAAGCGTTTGCGGGCGAAATGGGACGGCGATGAATATTTAATTCGTCCAACGCGTAATGCAGTTTAACCCCAGCGTGGCTAAACGGCACGAACCGTTTCGGACCCGCGGCCGTTCCGTTGCATTCGGGCTGCGCTCCACAAACACAGCGCTGTTTGTTGCTGACGCAGGGCGGAAATACCGAACGCAGAAAATAAACAGAACCTAAAATGCAAAACAGGAATCACCTGACAGTTGACTCTCACTTTTCTCCACCTGTATGATTTTTTTTTTTGTCCCTTGGCGCGCAATACCGACCTGGCCGCCAGGTGGCGACATCGCTGTCCTCCACTTGCTGTGGTACCATTGAGCAAGGTGCTTCACCCTAAATTCCTCCTGTGACATTTAGCCTGCGGGATAGCACGGGCAAATCGCTGTGTCAAAAGTGTCAGATGAATGAATAAATTTCAATAAACTCATTCAGTCGTGATCAGTTGTCATTCGTGCCATATTGGGTTGAGTCAGAGTCTTTCCAGAAAGTGCTGGGTACCAGATGGGGTGGCAGCTCATCGCAGGACAGCAGCAGATCCAGTGTGATGCAGTTAAGGAGAAGTCCAGCCAACATACTAAGCAGGAGGTGTAGTGGGTAGACCTGCTGCCTTATGAGTAGGTTATAGGTGCAAATCCCACGTTTTGAGCAAGTTATTTACCCTAAACCTTACTCCAGCAAAAATTACCTTTGTAGCTACCTTTGGTAGTTTAATATTGTTTTTGGACGAAAGTGTCAGCTCAATGTAACTCTAAGAAGTTTTCTAACAAGGCATCATGAAATAGCGGCGGTGGTGGAAGTATCATGCAGTCAGCCCCGACCTTGCAGCCTGAATCTCCTCAAAATGTTTAATTCCCAGCAAACAATAACTGGCACTCCATTTGTGTCAGGAACTTGGGCTGAGCCCCTCCAACCACCACCACCGTTTTGTTGTTATAACTCTGATCAGTAGGAATGTTTTGCATCTGGACATCACTGCCCTGGAAGACAGCTGTCCAGATGAAGACAAAATGTTGCGTCAGATGTCGTCTTTCGCTCACGCCGGTAATATGGCTGCTATCTATCTATCTATCTATCTATCTATCTATCTATCTATCTATCTATTTTCCTTATTTATTTATTTTTTTTATTTCATTATTTGTTATTTAATTTTCTTATATCTTATTTATATATTTATTTGCTGAGGATGTCTGGAAGCAACTTTTCATGGTCACAACACTGCTATGCTGCTGTTAGTGCACCCATAACAAATAAACCTTGAAACCTTGCTAACATTTCCCTCTGGAAAATTTACTGGGTCCCTTTTTCCTGGACCAATCATGAGGTTCTTTGGAATCAAAACTTACTCTGACACTTTACCCTGCGGATTATCAGGATTATTCGGGTAAACTCTTTGTTTAGGATTTTTATTGTAATGTCTGGGCGACTTAATCCAACTACCGTGTGGTGAATGTGCAGCTCTGCGATGGTGCAACTTTCCATACAGCTGCACATGAATATTTACACCTAAATTGGAAAACGGCAAACTGCTCATCTGCAAATGTAAAAATTGTATCCTTTTTGCTTGCTACATCATCTCTATTTCTATACATTTCACACCGTCCGCTTATTCTTTATGCACAACTTTGTTTGTCAAGGCAAATTTGGCACAAAGGTACTTCTCAACCTAGGTGAGGTTTTTAAATGGTTAGGTTCATCAACCCCAAAAAAGCTGCTTACTGTTTTGAAAATTTAAAATCTGCCCTCCAACAAAGCTTAGAGAAGTGGAAGCAGTCACACACAGAGCATATGTACTGTACGTGACACTGATAGATTTGCTTGCTCCACTTGCGTACACACACTTTCTCACACACACAGGAAGGAAGGTAATAACGTTTTGTGATCTATAGTTTGTTATTACCGAGTCCTAGTCAGTCCGCACATGCCGTACATGCTCTACACGCACACTGACACACACTCTCCCTTACATAAACAAATGTACTAAAATCACCAAGTTTTAACAATAATAAAGTTTGGTGATACATAAAGGGTGATAAAAATAGTAAGAATTTAGGTAGTTCTGAGAACGGAGCAAAATTCTTAGTATTTTCACTCATCCCTCGTATAATTTCTTACTGTATGCACATCCTTACAGCCAGCGTGCACATTGCTGTCAGTGTCATCCACTTGTCACACCGCAGGAGACAGTAGCTGTTTTATATATATATATTCTCGCATATATATATTTCATATTCTCGCATATATATATATATATATATGCGAGAATATGAAAATGTCAAAAATAAATAGAAATGATAAAACATACAAACAGCACTGCACATATTACTACTGTAAAATGTATAGTTTGGTGATATTTTGTTTTTGCTTTTCCACTTGACTATGACCGTGTCCACCTGTCAAACAGCACTCCCAACAAACTAAATACAACCGCTTTAATGGTTGAACAATTTGGTGTTTATACCATGTTATTACTTTATACCTTTTCGGTCTGGCCAGTGCCAGATAACTCTGGTAGTCCTAGGTATAGCAGAAGTATCTGCTCAGAAACCTTTGCTATTGCACAGATTCCGTCTAAATCTAAATCTTCTCAAATTTTGTGGGCTGCTTCCAGAAGAATCCTGGCACACAGGACTCACTTAAGCGGCTGTGCTGCAGAGCCAGTGGGGCTTTTCTTGTGCGATTTATGTCTGTGGGAGTCTGTTTTTGTGACCTGCGTGAAATTCATATCAGTGTTACAGTGAACCCAGGCCACGGAGCTGTTGGTTTACTGCAAATTTACTTCAACAAACGACCAGTTTACAGCCAGCCGTGGATTTTTAAAAGGACATCGGGCCGCTTCGACTGCGCCGTGAGAACCTTCGCTGCAATAAAACTGGGGAAATAATCGCTACTCATTTCTTTTTACTGCGCCAGTGTCAAGGATTTTTAGTGCCTGCTATTCTTCTTCTTTATCACTGGATTTTAGTAGTTATTTTTGTTTCTGCCATGGGCGCAGCTGCTACTTTTAGGTCCGTTTTGCACAACCTCCAGGCTATGAGGAGACGACCAAAACAACACCGAGATGAGGGAAACGCGCACAACTGCGCGTAAAGGTGAGTATGAATGGGGGGGGGGCAGAAGACCAAAAGAGAAAGGGGATTTTGTGTGAAGCCAACGAGCAAAAATATCCATCCGTTTCGGAGCAGCAGCCTGACTGATCCCCTGTTTGGGCGCACAGATGGTTTCCTCCTCCTGAGGAGCGTGTGGATGGGAGGAGGAGGAGGATGGGGGGAGGAGGAGGAGGAGGAGGGCGCGCTGCCTTCCGTGTGTCGCTCTTTCCCGTGTAGAACCTCGTGCTGCTTCTCCTGCGCCGCGACGCCGAGGTAAGGCATCGTTTATGATGCGTAAAATAAAAAATGTCCGGGCGCTTAACGCAGCGGTCGGAACCGTCGCGCAACCTCCGTTGGTACCACAGAGGAATCGGTTGTTCGAAGCTCTTTTGCGCGCAGACCAAATTCCCGAATTCTCATCTCCGTCGGCTGCGAGAAACGGTTTCCCCCCCGTGAGCGTCAACGGACGCAAATAAGGTTTGGGCAGCGCGAAACGAACGGTGGGTTTCGACAGGACAGGGATGTGCGAGGCTTGGAGGAGTCGTTTCGCCCGAGTGTTTCGTCTTGTTTACGAGGCGAGGAGTCACTCGGGCGACAGTCGACGCGTAACAATGCGCATCGCGACGCCGGAGCGCCGTTTGACGCCGCATGGGGGCTACGCGTTGGGTTTGCTTTCTTTCAGACGTCGCTTGCCTTCGTTCCCAGGGGACGGACGCGACTGGCGTGCTGTACCGCGTTTTTACACCGTTTTACAAACATCGGCGTAGCCGAGGTGGCGGCCTCGCCCCTTCACCTGTCAGCGCGGCGGCGACGCGACGCGACGCGGCGTTCGGGCGCAGCGGGCTTTTGGGCTTTTCTTGGAAACCCCGTCGTGTTTGTCGTCGACGGGTGCCTTCGCCTCGGTCTTCCGTTGAAATAAGACACTGAGGAGGAGAAGGCGAAGCCGCCGCGCAGATGCGTGGAGAGACGTGACAAAATGACCTTGCGCCGTGTGGACGGTCGGCGACATTTACCCCGTGCGTGGTCACCCGCAGGGTAAATCGTGGGACGCTCGCGTTTCGCCCCATTGCGGTGCCGCGCCAGTTCTGCTACGTCGACCTTGTCGTTGCGACGCGTGTCACACTCTGCGGTGTGCGTGTGCGGGGGGGGGGCTCACATGGCCCGCTGTGCCGCTTTTACCACAGTCCCCGCAAACGTGGGCTATGCAAACATCTACCTGGCGCACCGCGGGCCTTGCGAGATGGCAGCCGAACGCGCAAATTCCCCCCCGCGCAAACCGCGGACGTCGCAAGTCCGCTCCAGCCGGAATGAAAGCTCAGATTTCGCCGATGTAAAGGCTGAACTCAAGACGAGTCGTGCCGCGCTTCTCCACCATAAATAAGATACGAAACTATATTTACAAGAAAAAAGCAAAAAAAATCAAATTTCAGGATGCCAGACTGTTCGCAGGTAAAAATGAATGACAAAAAAAAAAAAAAAAAAAAATAGGATTAGTTGGGTGTCATTCAAAACGTGAAGGTAAAAGTGCTCGCAAGAGGAAGGCGTGCACAGCTGGAAGAAACGGGATCGCCTCTTTTCCACGATGACTTAATGGCATCTTCAGAAATGTCATTGTCCTCTCCAGCTCCTCCAAGTAGATGAGAAGCAGGATGCAGGGGGTCGTTGTGCACGGATGACAGATTTTTTTAAGGAATCGAGGAACGCTGTACGTTGGTCTGAGAAAAGTGCAGAACTGCCCCGCGGCATTTATTGGTATTCATTTTTTGCAGTCTTTTTAAAACCTGTAGCAATGGCAAATTTGGCTGAATTTCTCTCTGGGGATGGGGAGGGACTGGAGTCACATGGTCTCATGCGAGGTTGTAAAGAGAACCCCCACCCAGCTCTTAGGAAAGCCTTTAGGCGCCGGCGCACATTTACGTACCTCCCTTCTTCCTCCTGTCCACTCCAACACGGGGGGCAAAAACGTGTTAATATGAGCGTTTCGATAATTCACCACCATTTTCTTAATGGAAATCTGAAGCCCCCCCCCCCAAGCTGTACCTTGTTGATGTTGGTGCAATAAGCCAGGGCACCCTAGTACCCAAGCAGGTGAAGCACCCGGAAAAATATTAGCACGTATCGGGCCCATTTGCAGAATATTTTAGCCACTGCGCATTGCAATTTTGGTCCTTTACCAGGAAATGCCGCAGTGCTTTTGTGGCTTTGGCGATGACTCAGAGAACAGACACAGAACCAGGAGTCGTTTTTAGTTTTTTTTTAGGGTTTATGCTGAAAAGCTACAGTGTGTGTTGATGGGAGGATGATCCTGGCCTTCCTGTCTGAAGGATTTCCATCATCTGAAGGAGCCCCGCACCCGCAGACATGGCTCGAGGCCTAACCTTGACTAATCCCCACCCAGGCCGCTGCTGGTCTGTGGGATGGCTGCCCACTCGCCGCTGGTGCACGCGGCCAGCCGTTTGAAGCGGGCGCCTATGCTCCTCCGGCACCTTCCGCGAGAGGCGTGACCTAGTGTACTGAAGGATGAGGCGGCAAGTTTTTATTTCTCAGCTTTCTGTCGTGTCACAAATCACGAATAAAGATGATGACCGGAGATGAAGATGAAAGAATTAAACCTTGAAATCGATAGTGACGTTTTGGGAAATGAGAGAGAGAAGAACGAAAGGAGAGACCGGCATCCTGTTATACCAGATGAATACAAATCAACGTCCACACATTTCTTATTTCACGCTCCTTAAGGAGTCCCATCCTCCGGTTCTTCTAAAGGCTCCATCTGGATTCTCGACATGGCGCTGAGGTATTTTTGTCCTCGCGGAGGCCGCTCTTTGCCGATCTGTGCTGCTGGCAGCGCTCTATGTGTCAGCGGTGACTCGACAGAACCGGCAATGGCACAGCATGGCAACGGGAGGTTTCTGCTGTCCTCTGGACTCCGATTGTCAGGTGGGGTGGGGGACCTTCGGCCTCGGCTTCACCAGCTCTGCCGCGCTGACGCATCCTGCCCTTTGATTTTATTGTAAGGCGGCAGAACGTGGGGACTTCTACCCCACCCAAACTAAGACGACAGCTCAGTTACCCAGGGTTTTTCGAGGTTCCCTGTATTATCTGTAGGCGTTCTGCTGCTCCCTGGATGTTCGGTTCAACCCTGAATCCGCTGAAGACCTGCAGAACATTAAATAAATAAAGAAAGGAACCAAAGCGTGAGCTGCAGAAATACTCGCTCACTTTCCTTAACCGCTTCTCCTAGCCGGGGTCACAGCAGGCCAGCACCTGTCCTGGAATCAACCAGTGGCCACACACACACACACACAGACAAACAATGAACAATTGAAAGGCACCTGAAACACATGTCTTTGGACTGTGGGAGGAAACCAGAGCAGCAACAGAAACCGCACCCATCTGATGGATACCCAACCTTGGCTAATTTGTTATGTGGGATATTCATCTTCTTGCTCGCTGCAGTGGACCAGGTCCTGGTCTCGGTTTGTGTAGCTGTGCTGAAGGAATTGCGCCCAGCTGTGAGTGTGTTGTCCTGGGTGGCCACTTTCCCGTTAGACACACTGGTCCGCGCATGTCTTTGGGCATCCTAACTACTGGTTTTGTTACCTGTCCTTAAATTTATTTGTATGTATAACCAGGTCTGGACTTTGGTGTTTTTGGGCAGCTTTGCTCGTAAACACGCAAAGTGAGATGTAAAGGCCAGTATAATGAGGTTAAAGTACACGATGCACTTTAAACTAAAGCTGAGTTGAGAGTCCATCGCAGCGAAGCTGAAGAAAGAAACTTTCTAAGGAAATTTCCAGAAATTCTGTCTTTGAAATGTAATTTTGTTTTAGTTTTACCGTGTTCCTTATTTTTTCTCTTTTTTGCCATTTTTCCATTCTTTATCGGTTATGAAATCGCCATAGATGCTGGGTTCCGTGCCTACGGAACCCAGCGGAAAATCCGGCGCCGTTTCCAACACGGTCTCGGTGAAAAACGGTCAGCTGTATAAACGCAATGTAAATTACATGCATTTAAATCTGCAGACCGAACCACTTTGGTTCCCTCCCGTGGTCTCTAGGGGTCGGGCTCGACTTGATGGCGCTTTCTGCTACCAAATCTATAAACAATCAAACGGTTAGGAAAAAATGAAATATCAGTACAGGAGCCGAAGGGTCTGGATAATGGCTGAGGCCTGGACTCGGGTTGAAGAGACCGAGGGAACAGCGATGCAGCACGATGAAGGCTGACTGCAAACCATGGGTTATCAAGCCAGGAATTAACTGAGAGCCAGAACCTTCCAATGTTTTCTGAGATTTTATGTGCCAGTAAGAATGTCTCCCTTGTTTTAAATGGGTATCACCAGTCATCTTGACACCAATGAGTGTACGAAACGAATGAAAGGAAGAAGCGGAACTGCAGCTTGTGTTTCTGAACTGTTCCCGGTGATTTATTCCCTGCATGGCTGCAAATGTATCACGTTGGTGACCCCCCATCACGTCAACCCGTTCAGCACGACCTGTTGGTTGTCCCCCACTCCCCTGCTGGCACCACTGGCATTCTCATCCGTTAGCAGTTCATTGCAAATGCTTTTCCTCCATCTCCACTGCCCAGGAAGGAGTCCCCTGAGTTCCAAGATGGTGCCAGTCTTTCACGCTTCCATCTCTTGCACGGCCATCTGTTCGCGGTCTGGCCCCTGCATGCCGTCATTGGAAAAGCTGAGCCTGGTTGCTCAGTCCCAGCCCTGGTTTCGTGCTGCAGCCACACTCCCGCTGAGCGGCGCTGGGATGGACCCTTTATCTGCGGCCAGTTTGTGTGTCTGCCTCTTTACCGCGTTGAGTCCTGACAAAATCAGGTGTCTTCGCTCACCTGAAATCTTGGGCACGAATTCCTTTTAAAGAGGAAATAAATTGAGGAATAAGAGAGTGTGATATAGAATCAGAAAGGATTTATGGGTGTACTTGAGCTTTCGAACGCATAAGTTGTAGAACTCAGTTGCCTTGTTGTGTGATCAGCATGCGTCCAGGAGAACCTGCGTTTATCACCCTTGCGCTGTAGAAGGAGATCCTTTTCATGCAGTTAAAACCTGTTTTGTCCATGTTGCTCTGCCAGTAGACGGTGCTGCGCTTTGGGGCTCTGGTAGGGGTGGAAGGAGAGTGAAACGTTGCTGTTTGTGTTTGACCAGCCATAAGTTTATCGTGTTTCACATGCGGTCAGGACGAGTGACCGTTCGCAGCCATTTGAAGTTGTGCGTTGTGTTTACGATGACCAGAAAAAAATCCCGAGTGCCGCGTTCACGTGTGTAGCGACTGGCGCAACAACTCCTCGCAAAACTGCAAAACAGTCACTTACAGCAGCCTCCACACTCACCCATCGACCCTTTTCTAAAAATCCAAATAGTGCTAAAAGAACCGTGTTTTTTGCACAGAACTGCAAATTATTACTTATCTCGCCCGAATGTGAACTGTGTCAAGCTTGTGATCAGCAAAGAGTCATGGGCCCGTCCACCACCACCGCAGTTCTGAAGCGCAGCACCGTCTAGTGATTATTCAATCCTGTCCCATCCTATTCTATCCTCTCTCATTCTCTTCCATCCCATCCCATCTTATTCTATCCCATGTCATTCTGTCCCATCCCATCCCATCTTATTCTATCCCATGTCATTCTGTCCCATCCCATCCCATTCCATCCCATTTTATTCTATCCCATCCCATCTTATTCTTTCCTATCCACTGTTAAAATGAGCACCAAGGAGTTTGTAATACATCAGTCCTGAGGAACTGTTTATCCACTTAGGGTTACAGTAGTACAGTCACAGAATTTCAAATAAGTACGATGTGTTTTTGTACAATGTGCATTAAATGCAGACAAAGACAAAACTTTGCTAGGTAGTGGTGAAATATATTTACTATTTACATGAATAATGAATGTAAGCACTTCATATGAAGGCGAACCAATTTAGCGGGGGTGTAGTTGCAGCAGTGCATTTCTACCGATGGAGATGGTGCTAAATTCTGCACCATATGAACAGCTTGAGATGCAACACAGTAAAAAGCACATCCCACATGGGCAGAGCTGTCGGACTGCAGCTGAATAAATACTCCGACATTGCAGTAAAGTGTTTTTCTCCACCCGGAGAGCTCATATTTTTCAGATAGTGGTCAGACCCTGGTTTAGTCATCTTTGGCTACGTGTAAAACTCGGCCGGCTCCAAACCCTGTGACAAAAGGCAGCCTCGGAAATGTTTTCAGGTATTCCTGGTATTTCTTGCAGCAAATAAATATTTATTCAGTCAGTTTTAATTCCACTGCACAAACCTCTGCAGCTGATTTGATGCTTTTTCTACCTGGTCAGGGGCTGCGAAGCCCATTTTAGATTTTCTGTTAGTCATTGCGGTTCTGTGCTGCGATCTCAAGGTGAGCACCGGCCTGACATCTCCCAGTGCAATTGAAGCCTGTTAAAAAGAACTAGAATTACGTAACTGCATCTTTCACTGTTGAAAATGGAGCTTTGAGATCCGAACCCCCCCCCTCCTTGTGTCTTCAGGTTTAGTCAGTTTACCAAAACCAATTCGCAGTTTCCTGAAGATGCCATCCAAACTCGGAGCATTGTAACTGCTCTTCTTATTTATTTTTTCAAACTCACAAGGCACCACACAGACTGCAAGGTCAGTAGACTCAGCATGGCCCCGTATGTATTTTATCGTTTACAAAATATATTTTGTGCCTCCTATTGTCGTTTTTTTAGAATATTGTTCTTTTTAGGAGGATAAAATAATGTTGGATAACACATGTACACATGCAGGCTGTAACTGCTGCTGTGTGACAGATGCTATCGCAGCCCGAGGGTCTAAACCACCAGGCTCGGGAACAGCTTTGTACCACAGGCTTCAGACTGTTGAACTCCGACATCACAAACCCGATTACCACCACCACTGACCACCACTGCCCATGGCCACCACCCATGATGCTGTATAGTAAATGTCAGCAGTGAATCATTTACACATCCCTCCTATATTACCTTTTATTTTTATATTGCTTGGTTTATATTTATCCATCATTTATGTCTATAATCTTTATATCTGTTTGTCTAGGTTTACATTATCTTTTAATTTATTTCTCTATATTTACTTTTCTTCTCTATGAGGCGTACTGTGCGCTACGGACCTCAGGAGCTTTATTTCATCCTCTCTCCCCATATCTGTTCTATAAGGAAGGGGGCAATAAACGATTTTTCAATTTTGAATCTTGAATGAGAGGCAGGTGTCATAGACCTGTATTTTGACCTCATGTTAATGAATCGCGGGCACGCTTTACTGAAAGGATCGCACGGAGAAAATGTAATCTTTTGTCCGCCGTCGGCTCATAATTCAGCTATTACGGGCTGATCGAACTCCGCCGTAAGAACACTACTGTTCTGCTGCCCGGGTAGCAGCAGGCGTCAAGGCCAAGGTCCACACGGAGCTGTTACGGCAAGTTCACGGCTCAGTTTCCACACAAATGCAAACGCCTGCGTTTGAAAAAGGGGGAAAACAAATGCATTTCTCTTATGATTGCAGTCTGTAGGAAAAAAGCACATTAGTTCTGAGACTGATAATTCTTATGACCGCTCCCATGAGCCTGACACTGCAGTTTATTTCAGAGCTCTGCAGTCTTTCTTCGGGAGAGTGATGTAGGGACAGATTATATCCCGGTTTTTAAATTTTTATCGAGTGTTACCGTGAATTTCTCACATGCAGTAACACGTGGATTGCAGCTCTAGATGTGTTGTAGAGATGGAGCTTAATGAAACAGTGCTATAAGTGGGCATTAATACAGAATATTGCATAAAGGGAGTCGGAAAACTGCGCAACATAATGAAAAATATACAAGTTAAACCTTGGATAATAACAAATAAGCACAGCACCCTGCAATGGACCGGCATCCCGTCCAGGGACGGTTTTATAGCCCTGTGCCCTCTGCTTCTGGGATAGAGTCCAGACTGCCGTGACCCTGCTTAGAGTAAGCAGGTGGCAATAACAAATGGGTACAAAGAAACACAGACAACAAGTCTATTTCATTGATAACATGTGAAATTTTTTTAAAAAATTATAAAAATATGGCAAAATATGATTCCTTACTATTGTAAAACAGCACTATGTGAAGAGGTGTTGCTTAGTCATTTATGGCAATGAAAGTAACATAAATTTTAATATTGAGTTTTGGTTGTCCAGGGCGTTGCATTGTCAGTGTGAAGGTAGGTTTGAAATTAAACTTCCAAATTTAAGTAGTCTGAGCTGTAGTTTCCATAAGCAGTCGGCATGTCAGGCATCACTAGTTTCTTGCCTTGTGGCCTATGATCAAGTAGAGCTCCACTGTTACACGATTACTTCACAGAAAGTGACTTCTTCACTCTTCCGCAAGCCTGGGTCCTATCAGATGTTGTCGAGAAATCTCTCGTGGCACTTTTGCTACTTGCTAAGTTGCAGGCACCTGCGTCTGGAAGATTAATGCTCTTTGCGAGATGCTTGGGCTGTTGTGCTGCAGTTTGAGATGTTACAGTGCAATGAGGAGTGAGCAGAGAGCCCCCCATGGAGTCATTAGGTGTAAAGAGGCTTGTAAAACCTTGTGCTGTTAAACACGGCTGCCTGTACTGTTACTCATAGAGGCCACTTCTTCACTCCTCTGCTACCATCACCGCTATCGAGTGGCGGCGAATACGCAGAAACAAGGTATAAAATACTATTATGCAGAATACAGAAGTACAGACCAAACTGATGTGGCCACATTAGTCCATAACAAATTTCTGGCAGCCTAACAGGGGTGTCAGTATGCTGCGAGCCAGATAATCCACAGTTTGTACTGGGAATCTAGGTATTCTGCACATACACATGTACACCTACTAGTAGTTCGCAAACAGAAGTTTCAGGCCTGCTTTGAGTTCTTAATCTTTACCAGCATGCAGTTTTTCAGATAGGTTTTCTGCACCACAATGCATCCACATTTGTTGGTCAGCAAGAATTTGGTCCACCGAACGGCAGCTAACAGTTTGGCTAAAGTGCTTGCTGAGCAATCGTGATTTCTTACTGCGTTTTTGAAGGGTTACTGCTGCACGCAGATGTACAAAAATCGTTCTTGCTGACAAAACAACTTTTTTGCCTCACATTTTACTGCAAAATGATATAAATGGGATAAACTTAGAACCGCGGAACTGCACTTGAGGCTACGGACTATGAGCGATGTGACTGAAAGAGACTGGAGCAGCGGTGCGTGGAGGTGGTTGTGCGGTGAGATGTTAGCCATCATCAGAGGGTTAGTGTGACATCAGAGGCCACCGTTGTTGCGAGTGGCGCCATTACAGGGTAGAATTGCACAGCAGGTGGCGCATTCCATGCATGGCGAGGGGGAAAGGTGAGGTCGGTGGCGTTTTGGAGGAAATAGGATGGCACGAAATCCATTCTGCTGTAGCATCAGGGGAGATGTGGGTTTGGCAAGATAACAGCGGGGTAACAGGGTAAGACTGTATAACTTTAAACCTTTTACCAGTTCCTAAATGAAGGGCTTTTCTTGTAGAGGGTAGATTTGCTGTAGGTGCTGCTTACGTGCCTCGGGAAAAGATAGTTAAAAAAGCACTGTATGAAATAGAAGCACGGTAACATAGTAACAAAGTCTAACATTTTTTGGACAATTGAATGGGAAGGATTTTTTTTATTTTAATTTAAACTACCTCCAGAGAGAAACTGCATATCAAGTGTTTAAAAGGGTGAGTGCCATGATCTGCTATGCTGTATGAAGTTAATAGTATCATCTCAGTGATATATTACTTGTTTTTAATTCTTCTCTCTTATACTGCATTATTATTTTATTAATACATGATTTGACCATGTGTCTGTTTTGTACAGCTTACTGACAAAATTTTTATGCTTGTAGTCTTGCTGAAATTGCTGATTTTCTGTGTGTATGTGGCTACTATGCAATGGATTGATGTTCCATCCAGGGTGTTATTTTACACCCCAGTGCCCAGTGATTCCACAGTAAGTGCCAGATCACCATAACCCTGACCAGGATAAAGGAATTAATGAGTGAATGGATGGTGATACAGGTGATAAATACATATTTACAAAAATAGTGTTTATGGTCTCATAAAATCCTTAAAAAACTCTTTGTAAGCAATTCACTCATTTTCATTAACCATTTACCCTGGTCAGGACCACAACAGTCTGAAGATTATCC
Source organism: Heterotis niloticus (assembly GCA_018136845.1). Taxonomy (NCBI): domain Eukaryota; kingdom Metazoa; phylum Chordata; class Actinopteri; order Osteoglossiformes; family Osteoglossidae; genus Heterotis; species Heterotis niloticus. The sequence continues at coordinate 3,144,379 of CM030903.1, forward strand.
CAGAATCCAGAATCCATGGGCATCATGGAACACTAGTCCATAGCAGCGTGGCCACACATTACAGACAATTTAGAGTGAGCTCTTAAGCTGCAACACGTGTTTGGACTGTGGGAGGAAACCAGAACACACAGAATAAACCCACACAGCATTAGTATGCAAACCCCACACAAACTTAGCTGGTTTTAAACACATACTTGAACAACCTAGGTGCTGTGAGACCTCAGGCCCACCCACTATACTTCCAGACCTTTTTGCCCCAGTACGGCTCTGAGCAACCAGCCTTGGCCCATTAACATCTCTGTACCTGTCCATACCCACCCAGATGTGCAACCATACTCCACACGGAGAGAAACATACTGATGCACTGCAGTCGTGCCAAACTCTTCGTCATTCCTCGTCTCTGTCAAATGGGTCAGTACCCCACAGTGTCTCCCTGAACCGCTGAGCCTCCTTTCTGCAGCAGACAGCGGGTTTGAGCGGACGTCTCTCTGGTCTCGCTCATTATTCACAGGCACTGTGTTTTTTTTGGGCTCTCTCATGCCTGCCTGGCAGATAGGGATGATGGGAGGGTGGGGGTGGGTGATCCACAACCTCTTTTGTCCTCCACTGTAGAGTAGTCCGGTGGCTGTTTATTTTGGACTTAATGCAGTGGCCTGAGGATTTTTTAGCTGGAGCGCATGCAGGGTTTTTAAACTCAAATACGTTTCCTGGCCTGTCAGACAAGTAGCCATGCAGGGGTTTCTTTTGGGATTATTCACATTATGTCAGAGTTGCTTTGCTTCTGCGTTTCTATAGCGGCTCTGAAGGTTCCCGTACATTAATTTTGAAGCTTGGCTGGTTGTAGCATTTACTGTTTTCGACAGTACTAGTATATCTATATAGATTATGATACTAAAACTGAATGTGGCTGAATACCAATTATTCATCCCTAAAATGCTGCTCTAACATTTCCTTACCATTCATACAAGCAATGCTTAATACAACCGGTTTACTCGTTTTGTAGGAGAGAGCCAACCAATCAGCCAACAGCTCGGTCTTCCAAGTGTCCAGTCCACCACCCACCCATCTGCCACTTCCACCATCAAGCCAACAACTCGGTCCAGCACCCAGCCAACTGCCCAGCCCACAACCCAAACTGCCCAGTCCAGCACCCAGCCAACTGCCCAGCCCACAACCCAAACTGCCCAGTCCACTACCTAGCCAACTGCCCAGCCCACCACCCCAAGTACCCAGTCCACTGCCCAGGCAACAACCCAGTCAACTGCCCAGTCCACCACCCACCCATCTGCCACTTCCACCATCAAGCCAACAGCTCAGTCCAGCACCCAGCCAACTGCCTAATCCACCACCTCACCAACTGCCCAGCCCACAACCCAAACTGCCCAGTCCACTACCCAGCCAATTGCCCAGTCCACCACACAGCCAAGTGCCCAGCCAACTGCCCAGTCCACCACCAACTGTCCATTCTACCACCCAGTCTGCTGAAGGCTGTTACATAATTTGATAATAACACTCAATGAAGTCCCCTGTCAGGCAGATAATAGACTTTTCCAAAGTGGTCTTTCATATGATTTATACAAGCAATTGAATAAACCTGCGAAAAAGAATAAAAATGAAGTGAGCAACCTGGAAGACTGCCATGTAGGTGCAACAAAGGCCGATTACCTGTGGTTTCATATTTTATCTTGATGATGAGTATTACTGCACTCTGTGAAATATTGCTTTCCAATCTGCTAGGATTAAATCTCAGTGCCCTAAAACCATGAAATCTACAGTACATTTATGCCTTCTTAAATAAATGCCATGTATTTTTGATGTAAGAGCTTTACACAGTGCTGTAAATTGCCTCAAATGCAACCTGTCCAGAAGATGTGGCAAATAGCTGAAAGACAAAAAAAACACCTTTCCCCATCTGTTTGTTGAACCATCACTCTGATAACCTCATCTCCCAGCAGGCCACATTGGTGTCTGTGCCTGCAGCGACCCTGCAGCCGTGTGCGGACATGAAGCCGTGTGATAAAACAGAACCCACCCTGTGCTGTCATCTTACCCTGACCTCCACCCTGCTGAGAGCAGCGTGCAGAGGAACGGCCGGCACAGCTGACCTCACTAGCAACGCTGCAGGGGAGGTGCTAGCAGTTCACGCTCTCCTCTTCTCCTGCTTAGATGGGAGAATCCCGCCTGGATTTAATATACTGCCTTGATGTCCGGCCATCACTTGGTTAGATTCAGAGCTGGAAATGGGGAAAAATAAGTGCCAATTCTCCCCTTCTTGGCTTGTTGGCTTGGAGTGTTGGTCAATATTGCCAAACTTTTGAGTGTGCAATTTGAATTTCTTCAGTGAATAAAAGAAGCCAGGAGATACAGCTGTATTTCTTTCATGAAGTGGACACAAATTTTGAACAAACTGCAGGAAAGCAGCGTGAGCCGACCTGCAGCGTAACTTAGTTCACGCTGGGTAGTGAAATGCAGCTATGAGGTTGTTATGAATGCTGACCCTGAACTACAGTTACAGTTTTTTTGCTGGGAGAGCACCTCAGGCAAAGAAACTGGTCAACGGGTGGCAGAAAAGAACACCGGGGGATTATGGGAAGTGTCGTTGCATGAAAAAAGTGCTTACATTACACATGGGTTTCGGTGCATCTCTGTGTGTCATAAAAACTGCAATAAAGTGGCACCCCAGACAATCAGAAAGGTTTTTCTCCACAGAACAGCCCAGGAGAGTAGAAGCATTGAGGACAGAGAGAGCTGGAAATACCAACCCCCCCGCTACATTTTACATAGGGAGGTGCAGTTCCAAGAAGGGAGTCCTCTTGAAGGATGGCATGAGCACCTCAATTATGGAGATACACAAGAGTCCCGAGGCTGTGTTGTCAAGGGCGGGCTCACCTGGCCAGTGAACCATCTCACGCAACACACTGCCTCGACTCAACCCTCAGTTTCTGGGCTTTGAGTGCTGAAAGAGCTCGAAATCCTGCTAGATTTGACCATCCAGGCTTTGCACAGGCCTGTCCTAATAGATGTTCTCCTATTACCTTGAATATACGGTATAAATCTGCAGATTATATTGCTATTGCTGCCCTTCGGATCATCTATACTTCAACAACTGCCTCAAAAATTGGCACGCGTTGTATTATTTCTGATGTAGTTTTTAAGATTGGGTGGTTATTGCATCTTTGGGATGCCAGTTTGATGACTGCTTGTGAAAAGACCCACGGTGATTTGAATGGATGTCCAGTAGCTTTCCCGCTAAAGCCATAATGTACACTTTGAGGCAAAATAGTGCGAAGAGCTACCTGATATACCAACCCCCCCTCCCTCCATTCACCCTGCAGACTGACATAATGGCTCCGGTTGCCATGTTCCCGTTCTCCTTCAGCGGCAATCTGCCGGACATTGATTTTGTGTCGGCGGTATATTAGGGGAGATAACATTAAGGGAGCTGCCAATGTCTTTTAGCAGCTTTGCCGTCCTATTAGGTGTCTGGTGCATTTCGATCGCTCCTTTGTGTGCTTTGTGTCGAGTGTCATTTATTGCCATAAAGAGAACACCGACATGGTGTTAAAAATGAAAATTATGTAGAATGAAATTAAACCTTTCATGTGGCACACGAAACATCAATTTATTAGCTGAGGCTGAAACGCAACGCTAACCTGGTCTGTCTTTTGTTTCTAGACCTGCTGCGGGAGATTGTCCATTTCGACTTGGACTGGCTGTCCAGGGTGTTTGGTCGGAACTCGAGCCTTAGAGGTCCAACATCCATGCCCTTTGAGAATACCTGAAGCAGGGCGACCGTAAATTTCACTGCTCAACGTGAATCTTCTTCTGCTAAAATGGAGGATGGTTACAGAGACAAAACGGCCTTCATCCGGGGGGCTAAAGATCTTGCCAAAGAAGTGAAGAGGCAGGCCGGTAAGAAGGTGGGTCGGGGCATCGACAGGATGTCGGACGAGTACTCGAAGCGCTCCTACACCCGTTTCGAGGAGGACGATGACGACGACTACCCCGTCCAGGGCCAGGATGGAGGCTTCTACCGCAGCAACAGCCGGGCCAACGACGATGAGGGAGCCCACAGCGACTCCACTGAGGGCCACGATGAGGACGATGAAATTTACGAGGGTGAATACCAGGGTATCCCGCGCGCCGACTCGGGCAAGATGGATGGGCAACTGGGTGGTGGGCCGGGCCCCGTTGGGGCCCAGTTTCGGGACTTTGGGGAGCAGGCCGGCGAGCGGAGGAAGGACCGAGAGGAGTTGGCGCAGCAGTACGAGACCATCCTGCAGGAGTGCGGCCACGGGCGCTTCCAGTGGACCCTCTACTTTGTGCTGGGTCTGGCGCTCATGGCTGATGGTGTGGAGATCTTCGTGGTGGGCTTTGTCCTGCCCAGTGCCGAGAAGGACATGTGTCTCTCCGAGCCCAACAAGGGGATGCTGGGTAAGTGGCGACGGACATTTTCAGCAATGATGTTTCAGTAATGACGGTCATCACGATGCTAATGTTTGTGGTACAAATCAAAATACAGATCAATGTCATGGAGAGAAGATCTGCAGATGGTGTAATACACAAAAATGCGTCTGACTTCTGTCCCTCTTTGTTTTGTTAACTGTCAGTAGTCAAAGGGTTCGACCCGTTTATACCTTTCAGTCCCGTCCTTCTAGATCAAATAGCAGCAAATAGCACCAGCATACCCACAATCCTTTGCTGAATACCAAACGCTCACATAACTCCTAACCTTTGAACTTGAACGATTACATTTTTTGTTATAGTTCTATCTGTTTTACTGTTGCACAGAAACATCTCGATCGGCTGTACCTTCTATAGCGCTGTTATGGCACCGCTGTTGTAGTCTTTTGAGTAATTTATTGTAATAATTTGACATTTTAAAATGTCGCTACAAGTTGCTGCAAACTGTTTTCCTACATTTTTAAGACATTTTTAGTTTAATTATCTATTATGTATTATCCATAAAATAGACTCAGTGTTTATTCACTATTATTAAAGGTATAACTAACCTGTTTTGTATTTTGCTGTAATTTACTCTATTATGGCATCTTATAGCTGAGTTTCTTTAAGTTCCATTTCTCAACATCACAGCCTTAATCCAAGTATTACTCTAATTTTCTGAGTTACTGCTGATAAAACATGTATCGTGTTATAAGATTTTCCATATGCTTCACAATTCTTCCAAGTTAGAATGACTTGCTATTTGTGGTAGATGATATTAAAGTTGTTATTTGAGGCCCCACAAGAGGCTGAACTGTTATTTCACAATTAAATTAATATGTTAGCAAAGTGAAAAAGTGGCCAATGTTTGACAGGATGCCTCTGTGCTGAGACCACATCCAACTTCACATCTGAAGCCTTATCACTGTATATGCTTGATAGAATATTAGAATATTACATATTGAAATTATTCAATGTTAAACTATTATAATGTATTACACTGTATATATTATTTTATTCTATATTATATACCCTGAAGGTTGCTGGTTCAAATCCCCTTAGCACTGCTGTAGTAGCTTTAATTGCTGTCCTTAATTCCTCTGCGAAAAATGTGCTCAAATTTGTCATTTGCTGTCAATTACCTTTGATAAAAAATATCAGTTAAGCATAAAATGAATTATAAGAAAATAATCTGTTGTATTTTTGATTGTTTGTACCTGTGTAAGATGTGAAAAGCTGGTAAGACTGATGACAAAGATACGCTTCTGGAATATACTGGATACGGCGAGGGGGGCGGCAGAAGAATGTCCTGCCTTTGGCTGTCAGGGAGCCGGGAGTTCAGGGGCTCCACGGCTCTATTAATAGGGCGATGCCCGTGAATTTCGCCGTTTTAACCTGTCCGGCCCGAATGTAGTGATTTGTTCCCCGCACCTGTTGTCTCCGCGTCTCTCCCAGCTGCATCCCGTCTGTATTCAGGACGATGCTTTGCCTCGTGCTCCTCTGGATTGTTCCTTCTGTTAGCTTTCCCTTGCACTGCTTCTCAGCCGAGTCTCATTTACATGTTAACCTCATTTTCTGAAACTGGACAAATGTCCTGTGTGCAAAGGGTCACGGGTTTTACGGCTTTTCCGTCTGTGGGGATGTTTTTGTATTTATTTGTTCGCATGCGTTTGGATACATAGGCAGGTTGCAAACCTGTAGTGTCCTTGTAAAATACAGTAATGTGCGTGTTTGTGTCCACATGGGGGGACCGTTTGCATCAGTGTTCGGTATAGGAACCAGTTGTGAGCCGGAGAGCAGTCTGTCTGTGGTTACACAACCTCCTGAGTCATCCTGGACTGTGTCGCATGCACCTACATCATGGAGACACAGTAGGGTAACAGCGTTCATATCACTCACCTATTCTTCATCAACCACCATTTCGGATTGCAGCGATCCATCCCCTCCCAGGACCTACAGCTGAACACACAAAGGACAGGATGTTAGTGTGTTGCTGGCCTCTCTCTCTTCACTCCCCCTACACACACACACACACACACACACACACACACACACACACACACACACACACACATCCAGTATATACACATTCAGTCCCTAATGGCAGTCTGCTGTGATCTAGTCACATGTTAGTATGTCTCTGAAAAGTGAGGCAAGGGAACATCTGGAGAAAATGCTAAAGGACGTTCCTCCAGAGGAGCACAATTCCATCTCAATGATATTGTGTTTTAATACCATACCATAAAACCTGGATCAGGGTTCTGGGTGTGTTGAAAATGGAGCTGAATGAAACAGGGCTATAAGGGGTCATTAATACAGAATATTAAATAAATAGAGCCCTGGAAAATGAGCAGCATGAGTAAGTAAACACATAAAACAGCCTGTTTTATAGATAAAGAAATGTAAAATTTAAAAAAAATATGACAGATTGGGAGAAATTACTCAAAACTCATAAAATAAAGGCACTATAGTGAAACGGAGCTGCAGGGGGTAGCAAATTTCATAAACGTTTCTTAAAATGTAACTAAATTGTGGAGTTGAAGGACAGCGCTGAAGATGAAAACTGCTGTGTAATGGTGTGCCTTTTATTGGAAATCGGCTTAGGAGGATGGCCAGGAATCAGTTTTCAGCAGAAAAGCCTCGCTGGTGAGGAAGTGAGGAGAAGGTCCATCACTGGGGTCTCCAGCTGTGCCCGAAAATGAATGTAGGGAAACGGGAGCAGGTCGGCGGCCCACCACCGTGTGTGTGAGACAGCCAAGCCTTCGTGCACATAAGCGTGTGTCTGAACTCAGAGTGCGTGTGTAAACCATCTGTAAACCGGTGCATGACGCAAGAGTTGGTGTGCGTGTGCGCTCTCGTGTGTTTGCAGGAGGAGGCGGATTGTTTGCGCCAACCGGCGTCTTGACTCATGTGTGACTCTCTAAATAGCACACCCATAAGATTCAGAAGAGCAAAGAGCGAGGAGATGATGGAAAAAGATCTGCATTTTTACTTGATCAGTCTGTCTACTTGTACTTGTCAAGTGATGCTCAACATCTATACATGAATGTGAACCATAGAACTGATCTCAGATGTTAAATTTCCCAGCCTTTTACTTATATGTACAGTGTGTGGGTATTACAAGGTTATATATGTACTGTATGATCAAAAGTGCATGGACACCTGAGCATCGTACCCGTATGTGCTTGTTGAACATCCCATTCCGAACACACGGACGTTGATATGGTGTTGTTCCCCCCTTTGTTGCTATAACAGCCCTCATTCTTCTGGGAAGGCTTTCCGCCAGATTTTGGGAATTTGTGCTCATTTGGCCACAAAACCATCAGTGAGGTCGGGCAAGAAGGCCTGGCTCGCGGTCAGCGTTCTAGTTCATCCCCAAGGTGTTCGGTGGGGTTGAGGTCAGGGCTCTGTGCGGCCACTCAAGTTTTTCCACACCAACTTGGGCAAACCCTGTGTTTATGGAGCTTGCTTTGCACACAGGGTGGCAGAACAGTCGCGCCTGAAGAGGAAAGCAGCTTCCCCAAGTCACGGGCACCAAGCTGGAAGCACACAGTTGTCTAGAATGCGTTATTAAGTCATAATAATGAGGTGGAAGTTATTTATTCCAGTACTTGGCTATTGAGCAAAAAGTCAAAGCGATGAAGGGTTGGCTAGGGGATAGAGTCTTTTCCTGGCTGCTTTAATGTAGATTTAAACATGGCTGGCAGTAAATCATTGGGGCATTCATTATCCAACCACAGTATACAGTAATAATTCTCATATTTCATTCAAAATGTGAGAAAAAAAAACACTGTAATGATAATTGTTTTTCTTGTCTCTTTCTAATGAAGAAGCAGAGCTCAAACCTGTTCGAAACTGGCTATGAAAGTGATTTGTTGCAGTAGGTGGTGATGGGGGAGGACGAAGGACAACTTGCTGTGTAGTTTTCACTCTGACTGATCTGCTAATCCTCGCCCTCGTGTTCCATTTCTGCTGCTTCCCCTGGACTCAAAAATCCGGACACTACTTGTGGGTCCAGCAGGGTGGCTGGGTTGGCCGATGGGCCGCTCGCAGCGGCCTTGATGTCCGGGGACGGTTGTAGCTGTGAAACTGTCCAAAATGCCCCATGTTTATATAATCTGGCACTTTCTAAACCAGACTACCCCAATTTTAGCTTTTCTGATGGAAAGCAGAAGCCCGTTTGTCGTACACATTGCCCCCCTCCCCCGGGCCTTCCTCTGCCGCAGAGCACCGGAGTCTCCTTGACCCATCCGTCCCTTCTGGTGTGGGAAGAGCTCTGCTGTCCGGCTGCATGTCCTGCAGTGACTGGCAGCTGTGGCCAGCAGCATCTAAGACCACTAAATTTGTTCAGTCACAGAAAATAAGTAAATGCCAGGATCAGATTCATATTCCAAAGAGACAGGAAATGTGATGTTGTTTGTTTCTTCTTAATTCTTCCAAATTTAAAATTAAAATTGCAATAGTTCTTTTCTATATGAAAAGAACTGCTTTCTAGGTTACACTCACAGGGTTAAATTTTCGTGTTTAGGTAAAGCCTGGTTTGAATCCCTACTCCGGTTGTAGTACTGCTGAGCAAGGTACTCATCCCAAATTTCTCCGGTGAAAAGTACTCGGCTCATTTGTAAATATTGTACTAAAGAAACCAAAAATTGTGAGCCATCTTGGAAAAATACATCAGCCAGATTTCTTTCTCTGCATCAGTCCACCTCTGCCCATCCGGCTGTTCTTTATGCACAGCTTTGTTTTTCAAGCCACATATATGACATTTGGCACAGATTTACTTCTCACTGCATCTCTCACTCACACACACACACACACACAAATGGGGCACATTAGTGACGTGAGAGTGATAAAGTTTGGCAATTTGTTATTTCTTTGCACCTTTCTTCCTTTCACATTCAGACTCCAGCAGTGCTGGGTAACCGGGATAGTGAATAAGTAAATAAAAGAATGAATGAAGGAATTTAAGACATGTGAACTGTGGATGTGCCAGTCTGGGGGTCCATGTGGCTGCTTCAGGGCCTCGACTCTCGGAGTAAATGTCCGCACTGAGGACAGCTCCCCCTGGCTGCGTCCTCTTGGGGACAGGGGATGACGTCCTTCTCTGCGGTGATGGCTATCGCTCCGTTTCATCGCCCAAATGCATTGTTGAGCCACAGATAGCTGACGGGGCTCCGAGGTGCCTCTCGCATACAGCCTCGCGGTCACCTTCTGTGCAGACAAGCACTGCGGTATTCGTACTGCAGTCTGCCTGGAATGCTGAAGGAAGCGGCTCTCTGTGATGTGTCATCAAACTATTAACAGCATTTTTCACTACGCAGCCGCGATTCCGCTTACAGTAATTGAATTATTGACCTCATTATTTTGTCACGGCAGTCCTAACCGATGGTGCCGGACTCCTTGTGGTCCCCTGCGATGGACCTGGGCGAAGGACGCTAAAGCCACCGCAAATCCTGTCCCCTCATTGACCTCAATACTCAGATACTGTATGTTAAATAGGAACTCAGGCAGGCAGAAGGAAGCAAATGGAGTGTAGAAGTAGCGCCATCATCATTTAAGGAAGGAGGAACTTGTGGAATTTTTTCGCTCTTGCACCGAGGACCCTCGAGTCCAGCAGCGAAAATGACTAAAGTAGGTATTCCTATCGTCCATCTGTTCATTATAGTTACTGCTGGTATGAGGATGGCATGAATTTGTTCAGCAGACACAAATAAAATCAAAAAATGGTTTGGGATCCAAGACCTTTTTGCCATTTCATTTTGCCTTCTACACTGGATGATGCTGCGATACTGTATAAAGACTGTGTCACTACTATTAATGGATTATATTTTTGGCTTTAAACCCAGCATTGCAATTTTTGTGTCTGTGCTCGTCCTGTCAGTGAAAAAGCATGCAGAGTATATAAAGTAATAGCTCTCGATTGATGGATTACACCCCTGGGCCCCGTGTTTAAGAAGCAAGAAGCTGTCAGAAATGCTCAAGGTGACTGCTATATTAGTAAAACAAATGTTCACTATTAGTTTTCCTTGCCTCTCTGGAGCCTTGTGTGAAATCCTGCCAACATCACAACTGTCTGTTTTAAGGAAAAAAGGCCTAAAGAGTTTATAAAACAGGCTGTAAATTTTCCCGGCCTGGCAGTATTTCAAACCACGTAATGTGAACTGGCATCTGCGATTGTCCAAGGCAACTTAAAAAATGTCCTTACATTAATTTTCATTTGCCCATTTATTCAGCTGAGTAATTTTTATTGAAGTAATTTAGGGCAAGTACCTAGACCGCTACTACAGCTGGAACTCGAACACGTGTCTTTAGTTTGTAAGGCACTACCCCAAGCCATTAAGCTACACGCGACCCCAAGGAAACAGTTTTCTCAGTTATTAAACCCTTATTTGTATAGAATTGGCATGAAAAGGATTCAAACCAGCAACATTAGTCAACCTTAGAAGTTACTACCGCCAGCCGCTACACTACCAACTGACCCATAAGAGGGAAACCCGGATGTCAGGTAACACTGTCCTAGTAACAAAAGAAATGAAGGCCAGTATGTACAACGCTGAAACAGGGGCAGCTCTCTAGGTCATTCGGTCCAACAACCATTCATAGTTGCTCACCTTTTATAAAATGCAACTCCAAAACACTGAAAAACACATTTTTATTAAGCACGTTTAAGGAAATATTTTTCCCTCTGGGTTCACTTTGTCCGGTTATGGTTGAACAAAGGTTTCAATACAGACAAAAATCTCAAAACTGAGCTCGGATTGAACAGCCTTGAACTCTGCTTGGTCAACGCTGGACTCTGATAGGGGTCTCATCACACAGATAAAAGGATAACTGCAGTATTAACAGCCTGCTTGTGTGATATGGTGGTTACATGAGACTTGACACTATTCAGTAATAAAAAAACTAATTGTAAAACATTCAGGTTCTCCAGAGATGTGCAGGTATCTCCCTATGAGTGTAATACGTTGCCGGAAACTGGCTGGTAAGGTAAAATTTTTAAGTCAGAGACGTATTGTGAAAATATTGCTTTAAGAGAATGGGGCATTGTGGGAAGTGAGTGCAATCCAGAGAAATGTCTGTCGGCCATTTTGAGTGTGTTACATAAATGAATAGATGGGAAAATATCCACGTGCTTGGTTCTTGTCACTCATCAGCACAAAAATTCAACCTCATATTTAGTTGTACCTCGATAAAGGGTGTTAGATAATTTCACTCATAAGCACAAAAATTCCCAAGTCAAAGACTCGTATCTTGGTTGGTACCTTGGGTGGTAAAGGAATAAATGTTACTCGCTACTGCCCACCTCTAGAAGCGCAGGATCGACTTAAGGAAATCTTAAAGCTTTCACAGAAATGATGCCAACATCAGTCTCATCAAGAAGTTGTTATAGAAAGTATGTAAGCAGTTTGAATAGAAGTAACAAACAGCTCTTGTGAGTCTCCCGCTGGTTGTTTCTATGTTCTATGTCAAACGTGGGATTGTGGAGGCGATGGTCAAGGTCAGTGGTTTGATTCAGAGCCACAGTGGGTTGGTTGTTCTCTGCGTCTGTTATGAAGCTCGGATAAAAAAGATTTTCAGTCCCCATTGTTGTCAGAATCACTGGCAGGCTATTATAGTGGCTTTTACAAACTTTGTTAAATTTAATTTTTACTTTTTTGTTTTAGCCTTTTTGTCTTCATCATAAGAAATCTGTTATTATTTCTTAATTTCTGTGAAAACAGTGTTACTTATGAATGCAGTATATACAAAGCTACTTGGTTGGCAGCAGGGTTATTTTTACTGGAGTAATTCAGTGTAGGTACCTTGCTCAAGTGTATGATACCAGAACTGTGAATCAAATACAGGTCCTTCAGTTGAAAGATTCCCTTCTAACCACTGTGCTACCTACTGGATTATATGCTTTCAACTAATCTTACAGAGATGTTGAAATAACTAAATAACTCGGTTCTGTCTCTGTGTCTTTGATCTGTCCCACCAGGTCTCATTGTGTACCTGGGTATGATGGTGGGCGCTTTTCTCTGGGGAGGACTTGCCGACAGGATTGGACGACGTCAGACTTTGCTCATCTCCCTCTCCATCAACAGCGTCTTTGCCTTCTTTTCCTCCTTTGTTCAGGGATACAGTACCTTCCTTCTCTGCCGCCTTCTCTCTGGTGTCGGGTAAGAATTAGGTGACATTCAGTGGTTGAAGTGGAAAGTGGCGGAACTCCCTTTATTGGGATGTGGACTGTGTATTGGGCAGCATCAGCAAAGTATTTAGTACTTAAACAATTTTGAAATTCTGCAGTGAAGAAACCAAGAGATATTGCTGATGTTCACAATGTATATTTAATAAAGGTGACATAAAGTTTGACTGAATTGGCAGGAAAGCGGTGTGTAAGCAGCCTTTCAGTGTACCTTAGTGCACCTCGAGCAATGAGGCTGTTATGAATACTGACCCTGTACTGTCTTTTGCTGGGAGAGCAGCTCAGGCAGAGAATTTGGTCAACGGGGGCAGAAAAGAGCACCGGGGGGATTACGGGAAGTGTCGTCGCACAAAAAAGTCCTGGTTCTCCTACGAGCAGAATGTAGATGTCCAGCTACTGAGTTCCAGCCACTTGAACCACTAGCAATAACTTCATTTGTTCCACCCAGCTCTGCTTTATGATGCTCCATTCCGGGTTTGTGAGTCCAAAATTGTTCAGAGCTTGGTCTCTCGGCCTTTATATAGCATACAGCTCCTTGGCTAGAATTTGTCTTTGTGGCACTGGATTAAGGAAACGATGTGAAACGGAGCCCTGTTGCCTTCCCGTCCAGTAATTTTGCTTTTGTGAGCTCTTACAATTTTGAGAATACAAATAAAAAGACAGATGCTATCTGAGTCAGATGTGAGTGGGTGTATTGCTTGCTGGGAGAAGTACGGCTGAGCTCATTTCAAAACGAGTAAGAAGAAGAACGTGCTGTCATTTCAGTTTGTTTTCTGCCCCCCAGGATTGGAGGCTCAATCCCCATTGTTTTCTCCTACTACTCTGAGTTCCTGGCTCAGGAGAAGCGAGGAGAACACCTAAGCTGGCTCTGCATGTTCTGGATGATAGGGGGCATCTATGCTGCAGCCATGGCCTGGGCCATCATCCCACATTATGGTGAGAGACAGCTTTTGTTATGGATCCATTCTTCTGGCTATCGCCCCACATTGCGCTGGTACACGGCCCGCAGTTTTGGCCCCTCATCGATACATGTTGCCATCTGATGTGGAGGTTTAAGACAAACTTTAATCTTTTTATGTTCTACTGAATGGTTTTAATTTTGGAAATTGAAAGTAAACTTTGTGTAACTTGGCAGCATCTTCTGATTTCAATTCCTCCCATTTGCTGATGTTCCTGTTCTCCTGGCAGGCTGGAGTTTTCAGATGGGCTCTGCGTACCAGTTCCATAGCTGGAGGGTCTTTGTGCTGGTGTGTGCCTTCCCCTCAGTCTCCGCTATCGGGGCCCTCACCACCATGCCTGAGAGCCCTCGCTTCTTCCTGGAGGTAAGTGGAGAAAATGGCAGAGTATCTGCTCCGGAGTCAGCCAGCATGATGCAACTCTTGAGTGAATTTGAATAGTTGCTTGAAAAGAAGCTGAAAAATAAATCATATAGTGGAGTTGGGTCTGGGTTCCGAATGTAGCTTCCAGAGACTACAGGTCAGTTGTAGCAGCCATACATATCTACATATGTATGTACATATAGATACCCTGTTTCCTATTAGAACATGCAGGAAGGATGGGCAGCCACTGGCACGTAGACCCCCAAGCTTTGTTTTTCTTTCTCTCCCTGTAGTTTTTTGAGTTTTTTGTTTTCCTTTCCTCAACTTGCTTACTGTGTAGCTACTGTAACCTCTCCTTTCTGTCACTCACTAGAACATTGTTCAATGCTCTGTGTGGCTATAAGAGAACAGCACTTGATAAACAGGAATTGAACTGAATGTTGTGTTCGCCATGTAGTCGCCATGTTATAGTAAATTTGGAATGATCTCTTGGAAACTCTTTATTTATGGGAGAGACATTCATAATAACCGGTAGCACTTGTGGGTAAGCCACCTGTAACCTTCTTCAGGGTTTGAACTGCTGGACTTGTATGACAACTTCAATGGCACTGACTGCAGTGTGTGAAGTAGACGCCGCACTTATTTTCTAACAGAATGGAAAACACGACGAAGCCTGGATGATCCTGAAGCAGGTCCATGACACCAACATGCGGGCCAAAGGTTACCCAGAGAGAGTCTTTTCTGTGAGTTCTGCTCAAAACCCCTAATGTTCATTCTACATTTTTAAGCTCTGCTGCTGATAAAACATTCAGGTTCTCCAGAGGTAAAATTGTGGTAAACCAGTTACCAGTGGGCTCCAAGCCAAATCTAGATGAACTAATGCTAACTGTCATGTTGATAGAGGTGTAATTGTACAAGAAGTGTATTGAACTCAGTCAGCTCACAGAGGTCAGTTTCTGCCTTGGCTTATGTCCCTATTATCAACCCGTGACATGTCACTGCCTTGTGGACCTCAGGTTACCACCATTAAGACGGTGAAGCCTTTGGATGAGCTGGTGGAGATGTCTGATGAGGCTGTGGTCTGGCACAAGCGCTGGAGGATGAAGCTCTTGAGTGTTTTCCAGCAGGTACAGTATAACAGTGAGGTTGGGATCATGGCATCTGTGGCCATCACGTTTATTACCGTGGTATGAAGCGTAATAATGGAGCGCATTGTTGTATTAGTCATGTATTATGCTGTACTGAATTCATCCCATCATATGTCTTGCTTCTTCAGAGACTGCTCAAATTATGTCATTACATAAAGTGATGCAAACCGTATGTAGTAATGCAGCATTTTTAGCGGAGCGCAGTGTGTTTGCTTTACAAACAAGGCAGACCACGGGGAAGAGAATATTGATTGTCTTTGGCATCTCTGTTGGTTCACTGGCTGTGTGTTTTTGGTCCCTTCAGGTGTGGAGTAATTTCCTTGCCTGCTTCTCACCAGAGTACCGCCGCACGACCCTTATGATGATGGCCGTGTGGTTCAGTATGTCCTTCAGGTGAGACAGATGACCTTCCCGTGCCGCTCCTAGGGAGGTGTCTCCAAACACCTTCGGTTGTCAGTGGGGTGGCAGACAAAGTGGATCATTTAAAACTATTTTTTTCCATTTATGCTTCTTCTCTCCATTGTCACATATCTGTTGACTGCAATTCAGTACAACAAAACCAAAAAAATTTAACTGGGGGAAATGTCGCCTTTTTTTTGAACAAGAAGTGGAAACAATTCGGGAGCAGCCGAAAGATGAAGAAGAAGAAGAGGAAGAAGAAGATTTTTCAGTTGGTCTTCCGCTTACTGTGTGAGCAAAAGGAAAAAGAAGTTTTCATTTATTTGTCGTGTAGAGGGTTCAGGAGACTGGACTGTAGGAGCACGGGCTCTCTTTCTCCAGTGCATGTTTAAACACAGGCACTCACAAAGCACAACAACATACCCACACCAAAGCTCTCAAATACAATGAACACAGACAAGGCCAAAAATCCCACAGTAACTCCTCAGAGTAGTCAGACATAACCACAATCATGCTGCATTTTGGGAGAGCCACGGCTTCCCCTGCTGCTGCTACAATATTAATGTTACTAATACAAACTTTTACCCAAGTATACATAGCTCCAAATTCCGTATATCTGTCAGAAGACATTGGTGATTGATAAGGTTTGAGGAGGATGATCCTGTTACATTTGAATTATTGCCGGCTTTTGCTATACTTCATCTCAGACTGTCATGTTGATGTTGCAAATTGGACAAAGGCATCAACTAAATAAATAACTAATAATGTTTACCAGAAGTAGAATTTTTCATACATCTGGAATGGAGTAGCATGGCCACTTTGCTTGGCTTCTTACGAATGCAGTTTTTTTTTTGTTGTTGAAAAATTGATGGACAATGTTTCTCATCTGCTTTTTTAAAACCCTTCTTGTTGGTCACCAGTTACTACGGTCTGACAGTGTGGTTCCCTGACATGATCAAGTACTTGCAGAAGCAGGAATATGCCAGTCGCACCAAGGTTTTTGTCAAGGAGAAAGTGGAGCACATCACCTTCAACTTCACCCTGGAGAACCAGGTCCATCGCAATGGGGAGTACTTCAATGACAAGTGAGTGCTTCCTCTGCCATTCTGCCATGAGTGAGGACATCAGGGCCACTTCATTCTAAGCATCTATAAATGACTTTTGTGGGTTCTGAAACCATTTGGAGCAGTAAGGTTTAGCATTTTCTCATGTAATTTATCGTTTATTGTGTCTTCCTACACCCTGCCACAGACCAGCATCCCATATAGGGTATAGTTTTGTAGCCTAGTACCAGTGATCGTGGGCACCGAGGAGCACTAACTGGGATAAAGCAGTTAACAATAAAGGATGGATGGATCCACTACCTGATCAATTAATACCTTTGATTTTGAGAAATTATTGCTAAATAATACAATGAATTCCACGTCTGTAGTTGGTATTGATCAGGTGTTGTTCACGCTAATGCAAGTTAGTTTAGTCCATAGTTTAATTTTACACATCTGTATTAAATCTAAGTTTATTCACTTAGGTGGTGCATTTTCCCAAAGCAGCTTATGCTTACAGGCACTGTAACCATTTTTATAGGTGGGTAGTTTTTACTGAAGCAATTCAGGGTCAGCATCTTACTCTGGAGTACAACAGTAGGAAGTGAGAGTTATACCTGTGACCTCTGTACCCAGCAGCAGCTCTAACCAATAACCGTAGCCTCTTCATTTTACGTTAAATGTTTTCAGGCCCCAGTAAACCATCGTTCCAGTTCTGTGTGCTGCATTCATAAAGGTTTCCGAGTCGAACAGTTTGGAGCGTGTCAGCCTTGTTTTTATCATCCAAGGTTCATGAACATGAAGATGAAGTCAATGCTGTTTGAGGACTCTGTATTTGAGGAGTGCTACTTCGAGGACATCACCTCCAGCAACACCTTCTTCAAAAACTGCACCTTCATCTCCACACTTTTCTATAACACAGGTGCTTCCATACGTTCAATGTACTGTTCCCTGTTGTGTTTAGGTCACCCATCATTGCTCAGGTGAATGCCATCTATTTTGAATTTGCTGCAGCAAAAAAAAATCATTACATTTACCCAGGGTTAATCCTCTAAAGAAATGTAGTGGTTTGATATCATCGTGTTGACAAACTTTATTAATCTCCTCCTTTTTGTAATCCTCAATTTATTCTGTGAATAGTTGCCATGCCACATGAATTCCAATCAGTTTCGATACTGGTAACCTAGCAACCTTCCGCAGCATCCATCTGCAAACTGATGAATTGCAGTTTCAGCCCGAGTCGGGCTGATTGACTTTTCAAAGCGCACGGGAGCCAACGGCGGTTAAAGCTCTTGCAGCCAGATGATGCGAAAATAAGGAAGGCTTTTTAGTGTCCTTGATGTTCTGAACCTTCCTTAGGAAACAGTCATTTGCTCTGTGATGTTTATTCACAAAGGGAAGAGCTGCAGGTTACAACATGGAAAAGGCATTCCGAAATAGCGCGACGGGCACGGATTTATTTATGAATTACATGTGTGTTTTTAATGTGCTACTGTTTTCACAGGAAATCAGAAGAGAGGTTTTGACTGGAAAGCTGTGTGCTCAGAGCGTATAGGTTTTGTGGGTGGCTGTAGGTTGACGCAGAAATCGCGAATTAACTGAAAATACTGCAAAGCAGGCTGGTTTTAGCAAAAACATAAATAATACAGAATGGCTTTCTGTCTGCTTTGTTGTGGCTAAATAAGTTATTGCACATCTACTCAGACAGTGAAATACAGCTCAGCCTTCACTTAGGGGATTCGATTTTTGGAAATCATATATGTCACAAATGTATTTTTTACAGAAATGTATTTTAATCATAATACAAGTGAAAATAGAAATATTGAACAAATTTTAAACTTTTTAGGAGAAAATGAATTCAGTGATGCATAAAATAATAGACGTGGCACAGCACCCCCTAGTCCGCCTGTAGCTCCGCACTGATGGAGTTGTATCTGAAGCTTATTCATTGCTTTATGTATACAATTTACTGGACTGTATTTGTTTTACAGTTACAGTTACAGATTGCATTTCATTTTATTACCCACATTACCTGTTCATTACACATTATATCGGGGCATAAAACTGTTACTGTAGTTCACAGTGCGGTGCAATACAGCACCATAGCAAAAAATATGTTTTGCTTAAATCACAATTTTTGATTTTTGGCACATCTGGACACCTGCCCTCGTAATCCAGAAAACTGAGCATGGACTCATTGACCAAAAGAGGACTTGACAAACCCTGAGAAATGCGCCATCCAACCCCCTGCCTGTTCTCCGCTATCAAAACGCTGTTCAGGGCTGCATGATGCATGTGCTGATTCTTCCAAGGGTGAATGAGGCCCGAAATCCATGAAAGTCGTTTCTTCCACAGACCTGTTTGAGTTCAGGTTCATCAACAGCCGCCTTATCAACAGCACCTTCCTACACAACAAGGAGGGCTGCATGCTGGACTTCAGCGATGAAAACAACGCCTACATGATCTACTTTGTCAGCTTCCTGGGCACGCTGGCTGTACTGCCGGGAAACATCGTGTCTGCCCTGCTCATGGATAAGATCGGGCGGCTGAGGATGCTGGGTAAGTGGACGGGACTCTGGTTCTGCCTCCGCTTTGACGGACGCTCATTTCCGCAATAAAAGAACTTCACAGAGAAGAATGCGAGTCAGTGATATCATTACAAATCTGAATGACACATATTGCAGTGGAGTACATCAAAATATTTATTTTTGGATGATAAAATGTGGGATAAAATGTGTGGTAGTTCTGGGCACCTCTGCCACAGTTAAAATGATGCGAAAAAGATCGTACACCTTCTTTCCATTTCAAAGCTTTACATTTTAGGGCAAAAATAATCTTGTGGTCCTTACTAACTTCTCTAGTTGGACAAATTGAGGCTCAGATAACACAAAACGCATAGAAATCTGCGTTTTTATTTATTCAACAAAAAGTGAAACGGGAATCTCTTGTGGGGTTTTTTTTTTTTTTGTCACCTTGGAGTATATTTGTGGAATTTTAGGACCTGGTAGAGACCAGATGATTGTTTTTGTTAAAACACATTAGCAAGAAGTGTCAACTGTGTATTTCTGGTTTGGGTGGTTAGTGTAAGGGGGTGATGATCATTTGTCCACATACTTTTGGCCATATAGCATATATAGATATTAATTTTCAAGAGCCCTAATAGCGAAAATTTGGATGTAGAGTTTGGATATCGAAGGATCGCCGTATTTAATAATAAGGCTGGACTGTAACTTGTGGGTAAGCGACATTCGTGCATAAATCTGCTAAAATATCTCTGTGCAACTTGTGTTTTGCTACACTGAGGTCCGTGTGTGCTTGGTGCAGATGTGTGTTGCCGTGGCCCGTTTGCGTGTGGAGTTGCTCAGTGCTTCCCAAAGGCAGAGGGGGGAGCTGTTTAAAAGCCTCATTTGCTCTTTTGTAATACAGATGTATAGCTCTTGCTGCTGGTGCTTATAGATTGTACAGGTGAAGAATGCAGTAAATTTGTAAATATTTTTTGGAGTATCTGTGCGTTTTTTCTCCGTTTTTTCATACTTTTACAACTCCAAAATGGATAAATAAAAAACCTTGAAAGAAGCAGCTTTACCCCCCCCCCCCCCCCAAGACACTAGGTCTGACAGTTATTAACAGACCTTTCTTTTTTGGCAAAAACGAACACAAAGTGCAAATGCGACCTCTTTTCTGTTCTTCCATTTCTTTCAACACCTTTGTCATCAGCAAGAAGTGAGAAAAATTTGCGTTTCATCCCAAGTAGTGTTTTTAGCAAATGTGTTTTTCCCCAAAGTGCTCAAAATGCCAAGTAGCACAACCCAGTGCTGACATGTTCATTGTCGCCTCAGTTAGATGCACCTCTGGAGCATCATGCAAGCTTACTTTTAACTGCATTTTTTATTATTGCTTGGCTCAATATAAATGTGCATAAAACCCATGTATGAGGAGCTGCTGATTCCTTTCCGTTTGTCGTGTTTAACACCCCTCCCCACCTGCCACCCCCACTGTCTCTCTCCTCCACAGCTGGCTCCAGTATGATATCGTGCATTAGCTGTTTCTTCCTGTCCTTCGGCAGCAGCGAGTCCGCTATGATCGCCCTGCTCTGCCTCTTCGGGGGCATCAGCATTGCCTCCTGGAGTGCCCTGGATGTCCTCACAGTGGAGCTGTACCCCTCCGACAAAAGGTGAAGCTGCATATTCATTGTCATTGTCCCATTATATAGCTATATGTATGTTTTATTAGGCACAAAAATCCTGAAATTTGCCCATACAGCCTTCTTGATGCAGGCCCATGTCTTTAACCACTATTCCACCTGCTGCACCATTACCTGTGCTTGCTTGGCTCAGAGCCCATGAGCAACTGGATATTTTCATCATGCTTTTCGCCGGCATTTTATGGCCACCTGTTTAAAACAGGCCCGATTTTTTGCTCCAGCTCGAGTATCACCGTATTTGCCACCAGCATCCTTCAAATATACAGTACTGTACATGCAGATATTTGTACAGCAACAGGTGAGGCAACATGGATGCTCGTGCAATAACGCCGCCTTGTGGTTAGAGAAATACCTGCATTTGTGCGCTAGATGTAGTCTTGAGAAACTGAGTTCTTAATGAAACAACACTGGCCAGTTTATCAGATACCTTATATATACTTTATTTATTAGAGAGCTAATAATGGTGCTGGATTTGTGTCCACAGGGTTCTTTCTCCATGGTGGTTTGTCAGCTTTGCTGCTTCTGCAGATGTTTTGGTGTCACAGTCATTTTGTTAACATCAAATTCCAGCTCACCCCAAAGATGCTCTATTGGCACAAGAGGTGGGACGGTACAGGCTACTGTAGTAAAGCAGGGTAAAATACCGCAGTGTCTGGGGACTGTAGTGTGTAAAAATCTCACAAGGTTGTGTCTGATATTCTGGAACCAGAGCATCTGGCACCAGTGGTCAAGCTGTATTCAAAGCCACTTAGACCCCCACATCTTGTCCTCTCTGATGCTCATTCAGACAGCAGACCCGTAGACCTTTTCTGTGTGTTTATAGACTGAATCACAACCATGTGCAGAGGGTGAGCTGTGCGTATAAACAACCATGTGTACCTATTAAAGTGGCCAATGGCTGCAAGAGGCTGTTGATACATCATGTTGATAAACGGAGCTTGAAAACTACGCATGTGATCTAACACTACATTATTTACACCTTGAATAATAGCAAATAAACCTCAAATTGTCTACTTTATGCATAATCGACAAAACGCTTTAAAAATATTTTTTGAAAATGTAAAAAATAAGGTAATTAAATTACTCAAAGGGCTAAAATAAAAGAGTACAATTGCAAAGCAGGGCTGCGGGACGTAGCGCTAAGCGAGATGTTACTGTATTTGGATTCATATGAATGTTGAAAATGTGAAATATTGTTATATGTAAATGAGGTGTATAAAATGGGTTATATGTAAAATGTGTTAACATAGTTCAAGGTTCAAGGGTTTATTTGTCATGGTGCACTAACAGCAGCGTGACAGTGTTGTGACCATGAAAAGTGTTGCTTCCAGACATCCTCAGCAATAACATACACTTTTCATAGGTGACTCTTGAAGCACCTTTGTGGCCCTGCAAAAGCACTCAGTGTCGCCCCCTTCTGTCCACGTAGGACCACGGCCTTTGGCTTCCTGAATGCACTGTGCAAGCTGGCCGCCGTCTTGGGCATCAGCATCTTCACCTCCTTCGTGGGCATCTCCAAGGCCGTTCCCATCCTATTCGCCTCTGGAGCCCTGGCTGCAGGCAGCTCCTTGGCGCTGAAGCTGCCGGAGACACGGGGACAGGTCCTCCAGTAGCGGCTCCTCACCTGGGGAGGGGGGTGGGGGTGGGGGGGAACACGAGTGACCACAGCCTTGGTCCGGTCCTAGGTGACCACTTGGGGGCATGAAGGAAAATCTCTTTGCCATCATTATCACCCTATAAGGTGAAATAACTGCGCCTCAACTTAAATTAACTCCTTTTGCCTTTTTGACAAATTTGGAACAAGTTCATATTTCTTGAAATAATGCTGAATGTCGCCCACAACGGTTTGGAAAATCCAGGCAATATGAGTGAATCTGGTTGCATCGCAGACTTAGGTTGTCTCAGATTTCAAAATGGAGGAATTTACGACACTACCGACTGAAAATATGCTCACATATTTAACTATACTGTATGTGCGTGATGTTAAACATCTGGTTTTATATTTTTCATTTATAATGTTAATAGTTAAGAATGTCGTGGGACGTGTGCTGTGTTTAAAGGAATGTTTACCAACACTTTACTAATAGCGTGTTAAATATATTAATTTGGGGATATTTAATAGCGCGTTCAGGTGGGGAAAAAGATGGGGGAAGCAGCGCAGGGCTGGTAGTCTTATTTACTGTACAAGCCATGCAGATTTCTAAGCCGATTCATTTAATCCATAACCCAAAGGCCTCCCCTTCCATTAGCCTGCTGGCACAAACTGTGGTCAGATGGCGATCCTTCACCGTGGCCTCGGTCACGATCCGACTGCTCCCTCCAACTTTCTCATTTGCTTTAGTTTAGACCGTCATCGGAATTGCACTTGAAATGGAACTGCCACTTTATAGATCTAGAACATTCCACATGCACTTGGAATATGTCTTATATTATTTTAATGTTCCTGATAATTTTTTTAAAAAAGGAAATACGTGGTGGGTTTATGGCGAAGGTCTGACTCATTCGCTTATGAAGATTTTCTAAATGTGCTCAGAGCTGACGTCTCGTTTCTGTGAGATTCAGCCCGTACGTCGTACGCCGATTCTCCTCCGCCGGTACAGGGTATACACGTTTACAGGAAAAGCGTGGCATTTTTCACTTCAAATAATATGATATTTCTCCGTGAAACAAGTGCGGCCACAAAATGACTGCGCTGAACACAAGTGAAGTTTCTAGACGTATTTGTTTAATACGAATGAGTGGAAAAAACTACAAATAACAGCGCAAATGACTGCACTGCTGCAGAATAAGCCTGTGCGGTACTAGTGAGGATCTCATTTGTGGTGTAGCTTTTTGTGAAAGGATTTGTAAAGCACGAAATGGAGAATTTAGTATTGGTCAGAACCTATACATTTTCTCAATTCCTGGAAATTGGCTCGCAAGGTAATGTTTCAAGCTGTAATGTCACTACCACACAAGCGGCTCTTGTAACTTGTAAGTGCGAAAAATCAGCCTCGTATTTGGTCTTAAGTTAGTAAAGGGTGGTAAATAATTTCATCACATACGCAAAACTCGTATCCGGGGGGACATCTGACACCGAGGGCAGGTGGAGGAACAGCACGGGTAGAGCAGCGGCTGCGTGACGCTGTGAGCCGAGGCCTATGTAGGAAATGGGCAATAATTCAGTCTGTAAAATAATAATAATAATAGTAATAATTTAAAAACTGGAAGAATAGCCAATTCGTGTCCCCTCCATCCTGTGTACGTGTAGAGCTCCCTCCAAAGAACAGTGAGCGAGACACCGGTAAAGGAAAGTAAAAACGTTCACGTTGCTGTAAAAGACGATGACGCCGAAGCACAATCGGTCCAGAAAAACAGATTTCAACAAACTAAGCTAAAACCTGTTTTGTGTTTTCAGCACTCGGCGTACAACCATGCGTGTTTGTGTGCATGCGAGCGTATGTGTAAGTCTGTAAATAACCATATCTGTGAAATAAAGGATAGTTAGTAAAGAAATATCCAAAAAGCCAGAATAAAAGAAATGCCTTAGGTAGTAAATGTAAATAAAACAAATCTTCAAAGTTTCAAATTCACTTTAGTTAATGTAATGTAGGAGGACCACAGTTTACCATGTTTAGTCATACATAAATCCGTTTTGTTTATTTAACTACGTGCTCATTGAGAAAGGCTATTTTATTGAAATCCAGTGCTTATGTACGGTCAGGATTTATCCTTTTCTCTGATCGATTGTGCCAAGAAACAAAAGGCTGCGATATCTTTACATGGCAGAATTGTGTCTGTGTGGGACCATATGGGTGCCTATCTATTTTTGAGTGCTGTATGTTGATCGGAAATATTTTTATTTGCGTTTTCACGTCCATTTGGTAATCTGCTTGTTATGCTATATAACGTCACGGAAGGCATTAAATAGACGGTTGCGGTTACACCTGCAGCAGTTGAGCAAGCTGGGAGGGTTCAGCCACCAGATGCTTGTATTTCTTTTGAATAATTTCCTATTTCAACAGGAAAAGAGGGAAGGTGAGAAACACAGCAGCGCCACATTGCCGCCGACCAGCTTATGTTCGCTTATGACACATTGCGCTGCTGAAGTCTAGAACGTTCCACAGCTATTAAGGAAACATGCACTTTTTTACATTATTCCACTCTAGTTAATACTTTTGTACAGTCAGTAAACAGGATGTTGCTTTTTTAAATCACATCTGGGTTCTTGCATCACTGTAGTCAAAACACATTTGTATATATTTACAGTGGATATAATAGTGCACTCAAATTAATGGAGAAAATGTATACATTTGTACATTTTTTCAACTTCTTTGTATTTTATTTAAACATGTGTAAATAGAGAAAGAGGCCAACATGGGTTAAGGAGTTTGAATATAGAAGCTGTCACAGTTGATTCATCTGAGGTTCGCCCCTTCCTGTGCTGTACACCATCTGGAAGAAGCAAATATATGTAATAGAACATGCTGGAAGTGCTGGATGTATTTCAGGCAGTGTATTTGCACATTAAATATGTTATATAACTCTAATGCTTATTGAAAAAAGTGACATATTCCAGTACCCGATGTGACAGTAAACAGCCTCCAGCATCTTCACTGATATTCTTGGTGTAACTTGATGTATGAACTGGAATCCAACAAAGAGACAGAAACTGTGCCGACAAGACAGCTGCTGCGCAGAATGACACAATTACACAATTTTGCGCAGAATTTTACTGAATTTTCGGGATGGTGAGTGGCCGGGCAGAGTGGAAAACAGCACATATAGGCGTCAGCCCACCTTTTGCTGTGGAGACACTTAAGAGCACACACAGGTAACGCAAATGTACCAAAGGCCTCGCTGCAGTTTGACCAAACAGTTTTAAATGACCAAATGAATTGCGTTTGAGCCGATCGGTTTACCAATGGGTGAAAATCAAGTCTACTTTACTGCTGTTTTTGCGAAAAACCATACAAACCAGTGAAAAGACTTTGTGATCGAGATCTTTTGTGTACTTTTCCTTAAAGTTTTCTTTTTTGTCTGGCAGATGTTCATTTTTTTTGAAAGCACAAACAAATTATTATCATAGTGAATGTCAGAATTTGAATACCATTAATATCCTTTCTGAGCAGAGGATTAGTGAATAAGTGTTATTGTTGTGACTGAAGTTGAAGTGAGAAATTAATTTCAATATTAAAGTATATCTTTCCCATGCTCCAGCATCTTTTTTAATGTGTCATCTCTTTATGTAAATATCAAAAGTGTTGGTCTCTATCGTATTTAATGGCGCCAGAATATATGAAATATTAAACCAAGGAATTTCAGTGGAGCTTCACAGACTACTTCTGGCTGCTTTTCCAGTATATGTTGTGCTACCTTGTAAGGATTATTTCCAGTTCTCACTTTATTACATCTTCATTTAAACAGTCAGAAGTGCACAAGTAATGAAAGCAATAACAAGGATAAATGGAATATTTTCTCCGCTCTGCACTGCCCACCTATAGAAGTGAAACCGAAAAAGGTGTCGATCATCCTCAGCAGGTGAAGCTGCGGGTCTCCACACTTTAAAGACTCCGTTTATCATCTCACAACGTGGTTCTCCATAAAGAAGCCCCAGGTCTGCATCAAACTATGACAGCATTTCCATTATTTGAACATAACTGAAAGTTATACACAATAACTGTCGTGCTGTAGAAATTGTAGGTGTTTGTATGTTTCCTGTATGTGCAAAAACAACAAAAGACAAAAAAACAAAACAATCTAAATGACCGAATACTGCTGTCTTTACTTTTGTCTGTTTTGTAAATGACAATTTAAAATGTGAATACATGTGTAAATGGTAATTATCACTGGATATGAACAATATTTTAATGTAACACCTTGAAGATATTATTAGTTTATGTGAGTTTTTTGGTTTGGGCTACTTGTTGAACATACAGGATTTGCATTCCTTACTTAAGCTTTTCAACTTATGCTTTTCAACAGTGGATGAAATAAATAAATAAAATGCAGTAATAAAGGTTCAAAAAACAACCCGATGTGTGTATGTGTCTTTCCTGTTTTTGACCATTTTGTTTGGCTGCATTTATTTTTTTCACGGAAGACACATGAGAGTAAAACAGAACAAATCCTGCCTTAGTGTTAAAAGTGCACTGCCTTTGCGATGAGCCAGTATAGATTATAAAGGCAATTTACAAGCACAGGGCTGTCAGAGACCGTGGCTCACCTTTGCTCAGATATTCCCACACACCAGGAACCTGAGACTTGACCTTGCCCTGTGCAGTTCGATCATGGACTTGCTGATGGGTAGGCCCCAGGTAGCAAGACTGGGGAATATCATCACCTCAGCACTGACTCTCAGCACAGGGGCCCCCCAGGGCTACGTGCTCAGCCCCCTGCTGTACTCCCTGTTCACGCATGACCGCATAACCTCGCTCAGCTCCAACATCATTGTCAAGTTTGCTGACGACACCACTGTCATCGGCCTGATCACCATGAGGGGGCCTATAGAGAAGAGGTGAGAACCCTGACCTCATGGTGTCAGGACAATGACCTCCATCTCAACGTCAGCAAAACAAAGGAGCTGATCGTGGACTTCAGGAGACAGCAGGGGAATGGCCATACGCTTGTCTCTACAGCCGGCACCCCAGTGGAGAGAGTGAACGGCTTCAGGTTCCTCGGCGTAAACATCACTGAGGACCTGTCCTAGTCACGGCACACCAGCACCATCATCTTCTTCCTCCATCGGCTGAAGAGGTTCGGCATGGACAACAGGATACTTGTCAACTTCTACAGATCTACCATTGAAAGTATCCTGACCGGCTGTTTCACGGCCTGGTACAGCAGCTGCAGTGCGTCAGACTGTAAAGCTCTACAAAGAGTGGTCAAGACAGCACAGATCTGCCAGCCTTGCAGGACACCCAGCAGTGTAAGAAGAAAGCCCATAACATGTTAAAGGACTACAGTCAATCCAGCCACAAATTGTTTTCCTTGCTCCTGTCTGGAAAATGCTTGAGAAGCATTCCGATGAGAACAAGCAGGTTCCGGGACAGTTTTTTTCCCCACACCGTAAGACTGTTAAACCACTGACCCCTCCCTTGGACCGTGAGACACTATCAGTCAGAGTCTGTCTGTATGCCCTGTATGGCGTTATCGGTTTGTTTGTTTGTTTGTCTAACTTATTTAACATCTATGTATATTTATTGCTTCTTTTTCCTTATTTATTTTTCTTATTATTTTATTTTTCTTATTTTAATATTTAAATATTTATTTATATATTTTTATTTGCTGAGGATGTCTGGAAGCCACACATTTCATGGTCATAACACTGCTATGCTGTTGTTAGTGCACTCATGACAAATAAATCTTGAAATCTGAAATCTGAAACACCAGGGAGGGGTGAAGTGGGGTGTGAGGGGTTTCTGAAGAGGAGTATTTGACAAGGGGGGGGGGTTGTTATGTGTCCTGGATGAAGGTGCTGTGCGTGTAAATTTACCTGCATGAATTCATGGAGTTCTATCCTCTTGGCATACCATAAATGTAGTTTAAATTAAAGACAACCAGAAAAACTACAAGGACCAGCATCGTCTGCAACGCTTACGCGTGAACGTCACGTTTGCGCATGCGTCAGATTGTGTTTCCTCTTACTGCGCAGCTGCAGGACGACGTTAGCAACGGTGAGATAACTAGCAACAGTAAATATGTTTTATAATGCTGTCGAGATTAAGGCAAACAGTTATAAGTGTTTAATTTTTTTTTTTAAATCTGTGTGCAGAGTTGTGACAAATGTATTTATGTACTGTTGGTAGTTGTTGCTAAATAATGCCTACGGCTTCTGTGGTGACTAGCTAGTTATTTCATTAGCCGCTTCATGCAGCTGATGTACTGTAGTTCTGGTCCTCTTCACAGAAAAGTTAAACTTGTACTCTAGTGAACTATTGCCGAATTATTTATTTATTGGTCCAAATGCCTTTCAGCCGTCTCGCTGAACTCATGGAAATATAGTGAACAAGTGGCAAAGTGAGGCTATCCCTTTTTTTCTGGCCCACTCAGAGGTGTAACGACTTCAGGGCCATTTTTGTCCTGTCTGAAGTCTGTGAAAAACAATAGGACAACTTAAGAGCACTTAAGGGTAAATATCAGCACATCTGGGCCAGGTACACAGTATGTAAAAAAGTACTGGAGCAGAAGCAGTGACTCAGGTGCCATTTATAATGTAATTTCAGTTGACATTTTTATGTGGACATAAAACTCAGTATCTTCAACTTTTTGTCAAGTTCTAAAGCAAAGTTAAATGAAAGTTGGCCTTTCCCAGTCAGTATCAAACTGTGCAGCCCATAAACCAGACTGAGTTTTCCTAATTTTCCTTACTGATGAAAACAGCAGTTCCTGAAGCAGCTGTTAGTACTATAGGGGTCCTTGGATTAAGATGTTCTGGTAGAAGACTTCTGACAAATGGGTCATATTGCAAATATATAATCCTACAAAATCCTTGAGATACGGATACAAGCAGATACGGTGCAAAAGTGTTAGGCAGGTGTGAAAAAATGCTGTAAAGTAAGAATTCTTTCATAAATATAAATTGTAATAGTTTAATTTTATCAATTTACAAAATGCAAAGTGAGTTAACAAAAGAAAAATCTAAATCAAATCAATACTTGGTGTGACTACCCTTTGCTTTCAAACCAGCATCAATTCTTATAGGTACACTTGCACAAAGTCAGGGATTTTGTAGGATTATAGTCAGGTGTATCATTAACCAAGTATACAAAATAGGTGCTAATGATCATCATTTTCATATGTAGGTTGAAACACAGTCATTAACAGAAACAGAAACAGCTATGTAGGAGGCTTAAAATTGGGTGAGGAACAGCCAAACTCTGCTACCAAGGTGAGGTTGTGGAAGACAGTTTCATGTCACAGGTCATACACCATGCCAAGACTGAGAACAGCAACAAGACACAAAGTAGTTATACTGTACTACATGAGCAAGGTCTCTCCCAGGCAAAGATTTCAAAACTAGACTGGGGTTTCAAGATGTGCTGTTCAAGCTCTTTTGAAGAAGCACAAAGAAACGGGCAACATTGAGGACCGTAGATGCAGCGGTCAGCCAAGGAAACTTAGTGCGGCAGATGAAAGACGTATCATGCTTACTTCCCTTCGAAATCGGAAGATGTCCAGCAGACCTGGCAGAAACCGGTGGGACCCCGGTACGCCCATCTACTGTCCGGAGAAGTCTGGCCAGAAGAGGTCTTTGTGGAAGAATTGCGGCCAAAAAGCCATACCTCGGACGTGGAAACAAGGCCAAGCGACTCAACTATGCACGAAAACATAAGAATGCAGAAAAAAATGGCAGCAGGTGCTCTGGACTGATGAATCAAAATTTGAAATATTTGGCTGTAGCAGAAAGTAGTTTGTTTGCCGAAAGGCTGGAGAGTGGCACAATAATGAGTGTCTGCAGGCAACAGTAAAGCATGGTGGCGGATCCTTGCAAGTTTGGGGCTGCATTTCTACAAATGGAGTTGGGGATTTGGTCAGGATTAATGGTGTCCTCAATGCTGAGAAATACAAGCAGGTACTTATCCATCATGCAATACCATCAGGGAGGCATCTGATTGACCACAAATTTATTCTGCAGCAGAAACATACAGCCAATGTCATTAAGAACTATCTTAATGACAGCGTACAGAAGAACAAGGAATCCTGGAAGTGATGGTATGGCCCACACAGAGCCCTGATCTCAACATCATCAAGTGTGTCTGGGATTACACGAAGAGACAGAAGGATTTGAGGCAGTCTACCTCCACAGAAGATCTGTGGTTGGTTCTCCAAGATGTTTGGAACAACCTACCTGCCGAGGTTGTTCAAAAACTGTGTGCAAGTGTACCTAAAAGAACTGATGCTGTTTTGAAGGCAAAGGGTGGTCACACCAAATATTCATTTGATTTAGATTTTCTTCTGTTCATTCACTTTGCATTGTTAATTGATAAAAATAAATTATTAACACTTTTATTTGTGAAAGCATTCTTAGTTTACAGCATTTTTCACACCTGCCTAAACTTCTGCACAGTACTTATGTCCTTGCTGGACTTACTTCATCTTTTGATCGAAAGCTGCATTTACTATGTGACTTGGGTGTCTCGCAGTAGCCATTTCATTCAAAATTCAGTATCACAAAAAAACAAAATTAAGTTTTCTTTCTTACTTGGTCAGTTATACAGGTGTCTAAAAAACTACTGAATTGGAGTACATGTACTGTTTAATAGTAATTCAAGTACAGATGGAAATGTTCTGCTTTAAATACTAATTAGCAACTGAGCAAGATGTGGATGAAATGTTTTCTTAATCCAAAATTATTGGATCTGATGGATGTGATACATCCACTGTACAGGTTGCCCCTCTCTGCATGCATCTCAAAGCAGCTTTGGGATGCTGTCTGTCTGCATTTTGCATCAGAAGTAGGTTTAACTAGGATGGAGTGATACTTATTACATGTCGACCACCCAAGATGTCCTCCAAGTGTTCTGCAGATGTTGGAGCTATTGTCAAGAGGAAGCGCCATAGCATAACGTTAGCCACAAAAATTGAGATTGTGAATGCCGTCGAAAGAGGGGAAAGACCCATCGATGTCGCTCGTCGTCTCAGCCTCCCTCCATCAAGTGTCAGGACCATTGTACAGAAGAAGGAGGTGACCAAGAAGATGGCAGCTGTGAGTCCTAAGCACTCCAAGATGAGAATAACAAAGGAGAGACCAGAAATTATGGAGAAAATGGAGAAAAGACTCGCAGTCTGGTTGCAGGACCACCATATGCGAAATATCCCTGTAAGTCTTGGCCTTGTTCAAGAAAAAGCACTTAGCTTGTATGGTGACTTAAAGAAGCAAATGCCTCCTGAAGAAGCTGCTATGTGCCAGGTGTTTAAAGCAGCCCGTGGGTGGTTCCATCGCTTTCAGAAGCGTCACGGCTTCAAGAATGCAAAAGTTCTCGGAGATACTGGTTCTGATGCACAGGCTGCTGAACAGTTTCCAGAATACTTGAAAAAGATCATCAAGGAAGGTGGATATAGCTCCAAACAAGTCTTTAATATGGAGGAATCAGGACTGTTTTGGAAGAAGACTTGTGTACTCGAGAACGAGAAAACTGCATCTGGACTGAAAGCAGCCAAAGAGCGTGTTACACTGTTGTTCGGTGCCAATGCTAGCGGTGATAAAAAGTTGAAGCCTTTGCTGGTGCATCGCTCTGAAAACCCACAAGCACTGAGAAACGTTGTCAAATCTCTGCTTCCTGTTGTGTGGAAGTCCCACCAGAAGGCCTGTATCACGAAACAAATCTTTCAGGAATATCTTGTTGATCATGCCTTTCTTGAGTTGCGTGACTATTGCAAGCAAGAGAACATGGACTTCAAGATACTGCTGATACTGGACAATGCTGCCACTCACAATTTGAACTTCCAAGTGTTGTGTCCTGAGATTCAAGTTGTTTTTCTCCCCCCAGAAACTACTTTGGTGCTGCAGCCTCTTGACCAGGGCGTTATTGGCTGTTTCATGGCTAATTATCATAAAGAAACCTTCCAAAAATCGATTGCTGCAACAAGTAATGGTGAGAAAACGGCTGAAGAATTTTGGAAAGATTTCACAATTTTAGATGCTATATACATCATAGGGAAAGAGTGGCGAGCTTTTACACAGCAGCATGTTAATAGCGCATGGAGAGCTGCTTATCCTCATGCTTTGTACGAGTTTGAAGGGTTCGAGACCCAAGTGCACAAGGAACTGGCGCAGCTTGCAAAGGAAGCGCAAATAAACGTGAAGGAAGAGGACATAGAAGAGCCGATCGATCCTCACAGTGTTGCTCTTGTTGAGGACCTGGAGGAAATCAATGGGTCTTTTGAAGACAGTGAGGAGGAAGATGATGGAGAAAAAGGAAAAAATTTGACTGTTGCTCTGCTTAAAAAATTATTAGAGCACATTGAAGCTGCAGAAGAAATAGCGATGCAGCACGATCCTCTGTCCGACAGAGCTGTGCGGTTTTCAACAGCTGTACGAGACGCATCTTCTTGCTACAAACGTCTGCTAGAGTCGAAATTTAAGAAAAGTGCTCAGTCAGCATTAGATGCTTACCTGTATCGCCAAAAACAAAGAGAGCCTATGGGTGCTCTTGCTCCCGAACTCCTGGGACCTCAAAACGGAGCCCAAGTGGCAGAGCTGGCAGAAGATGAGAAAGAAAAAGAACCGATGGATGTGCATATTGTTCAGCTTGATGAAGATTATGATTCTATATTCAGTGAAGAGGAATCACAAGAGGTATTTCAGGGACTAGAAGGGGACAGTGAGGATCCAGATGATCCACCTCCTCTTCCTCCATCATCTTCATCCTCCAGCTAACCAAAAACAAGACCTTCTGCACAGTTATGACAACCAAGGTTCTTCTTTGCAAGGTGAGCCGTTTCTGTTACTGTATTTAGTTTGTTTTTATTTGCTCTATTAACTGGTTTTAAATTTTCAAAAAGGTGTAATTGGCAGTGAAATGTTTTATATGAAATACCAGACACAAAATTGGGGCATTTAAAGTGTAATAATATAACATATGAAGTTAAAATTTTAGACTCAAGCAAAATATGGTGTACAGATGGTTTATGGTGTCTCAAATATACAAAGGTGTGCAGAACTTCAATTTAAAACTAAAATGGTATAAAATAGCTTAACCATAGTGAAAGGTGTCTCAGACACATTAAAGTTCAAAGAACATGTTCTTCCTCCACATGAATTTTAATTTGAAAAATAAATAAATTAACATGTTTAAAAATAGAATCAGAATCAGATTTATTTGGCCAAGTATGCTCACGCATGCAGGGAGTTTGGCTTTGATTCCCGGTGGCTCTCGGTGTACAATGGGCAAACACAACATTCAAAAGTATAGATGTGTAAACACATAATATGTACAACATAGCTTATTTTGCTGTCAGTATTTGTTTTTTTTTTTTTTTTTTTGAGCACAAATTGATAACAATGTTAGTGCCAAACAGGGTAACATTCAGCCACACTTATGCATTGACAACATTGTGGGGAAAAATAGCCTTGATTTGCATTGTAGTAAATCATATCAAGCACTTTTATAGTAAATTTAGCATCTTAAGTGAGGGACAACCCCCAATATTGGAAAATGCTTTAAATAGACTAGGAAGGGGCAGAAGATAAACTTTGTCAAAGAGAAAAATAAGATTTGGCAGATATTTCATCTGAATGGCTTTACAGCTCGAATCTTCTCGTCCTTCGTCAACAGAAAAATTAAACTGGAATCAGATTTATTAGCCAAAATAAACAAACAAACAAACAAGCAAGAGTGCAGTTTTGTTCGGGTCCATTTGTCAAAACCAGTTGACCGGGCATTCGGTTTTGTTTGGCGATGAGCAACAGCCACGATGATGGTTGGAGGAGGAGAAGAGCCCAGAAGTGAAACTCAATTTACTGAAGAAGTTATGAGCAAAAACTTGTGCATAGCTGTTCCTTAATTCAGTTGAGCACCAGTAGGATGACGTGGTGGGGGGGGTTAAACACTCGTTCATTTTAAAATGCGACAAATGTTTTTGGATGAAATTTGGCATCGAACCACCCAGATTGTGGTTAACAGCGCAGCTTGTTGGCTGACAGATTTCTAAGGACTGACACCTCATTACTTCAACGTATTTCCTAAGTTCTTGTTGCTTCAATGTTAATTTTGTATAAAAAAAATGATGTTATGCTTCTAAGCTTGTTTTGAAATTTGACAAAAAAGTTTGCTACTGTCATTGAACTGTTGGTTGAAAAGAACACCTGAGTTACCCTACCTGCCTCTGCTCCAGTATTTTTCACATTATGATTTTACATATCAGATTGAGGTCAACTGAGATGTTGATATATTATGATTTTGCTGAGTAGGATAACTTCCTCTCACATTGAGGCTTGTTATTCACAGCTGCTCGGGGTAATGTAGATAAAACAATAATCAGATTCTTTCAGCAGGTTGGGCTTCCTGCCATCCAGGTGTTCTGTCCACTTGGCGTTCTAATGCTGCCCAGTGTGCTGCGTTGCGCCCGGCCTCGTCTCTGCGCCCTCGCCCCCTCCTTTCACGCTGTTCCGGTCCGGCCCCAGATGGATGCCAGCAGGCCAGTGGAGCGCTCCATACGGACCAAGCTGTCCCAAGCCCTTTCCCCAGAGCACCTGGAGGTTCTGAACGAGAGCCACCAGCATGCGGTTCCTCCAGGTTCCGAGTCACACTTCCGCGTACTGGTGGTGAGCCAGCGCTTCGAAGGGCTGTCCTTGCTGCAGCGCCACCGCCTAGTCAATGAAGTGTTGCGGGAGGAGCTCAGCAGCTGTGTCCACGCCCTGGCCATCCAGGCCAAGACACCCCAGCAGTGGCAGGGAGACCCCACCCTGGCCAAAAGCCCACCCTGCATGGGCGGCTCCAAGCATGATGCCAGCATGGAGGGCAAACTGAAGGCAGGTCGTGATGCAGTCTAGCAACACCAGTGCAGCTGGTGTGAGTACTGGGGTCACATCTTACACTCGGGAGGGGGGTAAACGGGGTCAAGATACTGTACTGGTGTGTCAGGTCTACTTGCTGTTTGATAACTGTCTTCTGTAAGAAGTTGGTTTGGAAACACTGAATTCCCCAGCATATGTTTTGTTGCAAACAAAACAACAAAAATGTGATCTGAAGAGTGGGAACTGCGCAAAACCACTGAAACAAGTGCATTTGTGCAGTTTGTTTTTGTTTATTCTGAAGGATAAATCTGATGTATGCCGAGGATACTCGTTTTTGCAGTCAACTGTCTGTATCTTGTCTTAAGAATACACTGATGATAAAGCTCTGTTGTGAGTCATTGAGTCTGTCAAGTCTGTTGTAGCTCATTGCTTTGTCACACGTAGCAGCTGAATTGTCATAGTGAATTTTTATTCTTTTTTCTTTTTATTGCTTTGACGTTTGTCAGTTTAGACTTTTGTGTAAAAATGTTGTAGAGGAGTGCCATATGAAGATTAAAGAGTAATCATTAATTGTTAAAACAAATCGAAGAAGAAGAGTGCAGGTCAGCGTGTGCCTGTCAGTGTACAGAGTTACACTTTCATTGTCACTAACCGAACGTTATTTTCGAATCCCACGGATCAGTAGCCAACATTCGGACATCTTCTGCGGGCTTTCGCTGGTCATTAACCAACAATTTTGCATCGCCCAGTTGAACTCGGTGTTCCCTTGTTATGCTGCTGAAGCGCACGCTCACTCCATAGACACTCAATGTTCAGTAACCAAAACCAACGGCTGATGAGGTGGGCATTGGCGGTACAAAATTTTAACTTGCGAATTGTACACAAGAAAGGTTTGGAAAATGTTCTGGCTGACGTGCTTTCCAGTGCGGTCTAGTTAATAACTGTGAAAGAAAGAAAAACATTCACGTAGCCTTCCTGCTCAAATTTGTGAAAACTTTATGAAAAGTTTTTTTTTTTTTAAGGGGGAAGTGTTACGGTTACAGTTTTTTCTTTTTTTTGGGCGGGGAACTGTGGTTGGTCCTTGTCCCGTTCTTGCAGTCTCTCCATAGGGGTTCGGCACTCGACAGGTCCGTCAGAGCCCGTACGCGATAGGACCGCCGGCGGATAATGTCACCCCTGCAAGTGCATATCTGCGCGGACCGCCATGGAGGCAGCGGCAGCAGCTTTGTCTTGGTCGTGCTTTTGTGTTCTATGATGTTGAAAATAGTGGGGATTTTGCTGTTTGCCCTTAAGTGTTGGCACTGGTGTGTGTCCAACCACTCGGTGTACCCTGTGCTAACACTCCGTGTTCCATTGTACCCGTATGATCCCGAAACAAGATGATAGAACACTAGGCGAAGTGGCTGTCATTCACCCTTGTATTGTTCTTTTTTTTTTTATGAATTCTGTAGTGGAGGTTGACAGGACCTTAGTGTGTCTCCTGTTTTCTCTTTTGGTGACCCAGTTCAAGATGTCCGTTTTGTTTTATTTTGGTCTTTGAGTTTGGAACCGCCTATTTTATGTCAAACTGTTTGGTGCTTGGTTCTTTTGGTTTTTGTGTGTGTTCTGTATATAATTCCTTATTCGGTTTCACCACTCCTCACTGTAAATATATTGCACTTTGTCACTGTTTAAATTGGAAAACCGTGCCGTATATTGGGGATTCTCCGGGTAAAGGGGTTTTCTCCTACCACCTACATTTTTCTTTTACTTAAAGTGTTACGGTCCTTACCGCTGGTCCCTAGCCAACGAGCCGGGTCGTAACAGTGTGCACTTGCATGCTTATTTTTCTGACACACATGGCAGTTCCACAAGCAGCTACAGGTGTAAAGAGCACCGCTGAACTCAGCAGGGACGCAGTCTTGTGTCTGTATCTTTAGCTACTGACAGCACAAAGCCATGGAATATTTATTCTCTATTCTATTATTATTATTATTGTTATTATTATTATTTATTATCCCGTATTTGTCACATGCCCTTTTTGTTTGTAATAATGTAGTGTTTCTTAAATGAGGACAAAAGCATTTTTCCTTTTTGCTTTTCAAACAGTAACTTAAAGACCAATTAAAAATGTTTTTATTAACCAGGCAGTAAGATGACCATGTATTTTTCACTATTGAATTTTTTTAGACTCTGTTTACTGCTTTATGGTGGGTTTTACTGTATTTACTTTTTTCAGTTTTTGTGTACATGTGATACTTCCCATCAATAAGTATGTTAGTGTCTAAACCAGTGAAGGTTTAGTTTTCATTAAAGTCAGCAGGTAGTTTCACGGTTGAGTCTCCTGCCTGCTGTGTTCCTCTTGAATAAGGAGAGCAGTATGAATGTTGGGGTAAAGTATGCTGTATGTTAGAGTAAAACATTGTAAAGGTACTTACAGCCGCATTGGAAAAAAGCAAGTTTATTATTCATTCTTCTTTTCCCACAAGAGGGCAGCAAATTTAACTTTTTTTTTTTGCCTTAAGGCGATGAATTGAAAAGTGCAGCCATGATAATAAGAAACAAATTGAGATCTTAAAAGAACAGGACTGTTTGAATTTTTATGATCATATATTTTGTAGAGGAAAAAATGTAAGGATTTTATTGTAAAGCCTGAATATTAAGTATGTAACATTAATAGATGTGTGGTGGAAATATCATATGTACCTCTCTTTTGAGAAGAGTTTCTGACCAAGTTCTGGGTCTTACGTGCTATGTAAATCACTTCAGAAATACGTTTTTGGCAGGTTTTTGAGTTTGTGTTGACCTGAGCTGACATAAAGCCTTTTTGAGGGCTTTCCACAGGGTCCCAGTGGTGCCCCAGTGTCCTGCTCCAGTGCCACAGCCGTGCGTCAGCATGGGGAACGACCCCACTGGGTTCTGCTGGGACCCGGGGTCTTGGATCGTTCCCGCGAACAGCATTCGCTGTGATTTACACTCCTTGTAGCAGAGCAGGGCTGCCCCTCTGGGGGGCCTGTTCACCGAGCCA
The DNA here is from genome assembly GCA_018136845.1 of Heterotis niloticus. Lineage (NCBI taxonomy): Eukaryota > Metazoa > Chordata > Actinopteri > Osteoglossiformes > Osteoglossidae > Heterotis > Heterotis niloticus. The sequence goes on from CM030903.1 coordinate 3,182,567, forward strand.
TGTGATGGGTCCTCAGCAGCCTGTCTGTCACCTTCCTGGCACTGTCACTCCAGCTGAGTCCCATAGGGAAAAATTTTGGCCGCTAGCCGGGTCCTCTCGGTCCACTCAGGGGGCGGCCCAGTGCACAGAGACCCGGGGAAATACATACATCCACATTTAGTCCTTGTCCAGCGTGTTTCCGTGCCTGGAGGGAGGTGCCATTTATATGCTTTGATAAGTACAAACTTGTCAGAAACAGATTTGAGCCACATGATGGATTTAGTATAACTGCAATGAAAGAATTTTATTTTTCCAAGCTTAAAATTCTGTTGGTTCTGCTGAAAGCAGAGATACGCTGTCAGTGCACCAGTGCCAAAAAGGCTTCTTTATTTGTATTTGCGCTGTGTGACAATACTGTTTGCTTGACATTAATATAGAAAATTGAGTAAACGGATGTGTGAAGGAGCTGACGGAAGAGATGGACAAACATGGCTGAGGGCAAAGCGAATTCAGGATGCAGAAACTGTCTGTCCCTCACATGAGGTTGCTGCTGTGGCCCCACCCACGGTTAAAAGCCTTGCAAGGGGGTCACTCTGTCACCTTTCTCTCGCATTAATTGCTGTCTTACATTACCTACATTTATTCATTCAGCAGACGCTTGTCTCCAGAGACATAAAACTGAGTGAACAGCAGAGCAGACACGAGATTCCCAAAGCACGGCCACTTAGTCCAGTACCACCATTTCTACCAGTGTCCACCACACCAGTAACTGTGTGTAATGAGGCAATATATTTAAACATAATTTAGCGAATGTGTGGATCAGATAGCAGCTCAGTAGAAGTGGCTCCAAAAGATGAGTTCTGAGGCTGCTGCTGTCATTCTCCTGAGAAGCTTGCAGCCACAGTGTCAAACTCTTGCCTAGAAAGTGGCTGTGAAATGTTTTTATCATCCTCAAAGCAGCATTTTCCCCTTGCAGCCACCTGTCAGCCATCAGGTTCGGCCCAGTGCGACTGCAGCTCACTTTGGACAGAAACTTATACCAGAAAAAGAGCCCTGTTAATTTCTTCAAGCGTGAATCAAACTGTATGCAGCAGAGTCCATAATGGAGTACTCTGTATGGCCAAAGGTATGTGGACACCTGAGCATCACCCTCATATGTGCTTGTTAAACATCCCAATGTAAACCCATGGGCATTAATATGGGGTTGCCCCCCTTTGCTGCTGTAACAGCCCACACCTTTCTGGGAAGGCTTTCCACAAGATTTTGGGAATTTATGCCCATTCAGCTACAAGAGCATCAGTGAGGTCGGGTGAGAGGGCCTGGCTTGCGGTTGGCATTCCAGTTAATCTCAGGTGTGTGTGTGTGTGTGGGGGGGGGTCTACATACTTTTGGCAATACAGTATAGATTCACCAACACTTCTTTATTACATTGCCCGGCCAAAAAAAGTCACACACTGTAATATTTTGTTGGACCGCCTTTAGCTTGGACTCCGGCACACATTCGCCGTGGCATTATTTCGAAAAGCTTATGCAATGTCAAAACATTTATTTCCGTCCAGAGTTGCATTCATTTTTTGCAAAGATCTTGTACCGATGGGAGAGTCGGACCGCCGTGTAAAGTCTTCTCCAGCACATCCCAAAGATTCTCAGTCGGGTTAAGGTCTGGACTCTGTGGTGGCCGATCCATGTGTGAAAATGATGTCTCTCTCATGCTCCCTGAAGCACTCTTTCACAATTTGAGCCCCATGAATCCTGGCATTGTCGTCTTGGAAGGAAAAATCCACTGATGGAAAAACCTGGCCCTGCAGTATATTCAGGTAGTCAGCTGACCTCATTTTTTGGGGCACATAATGTTACTGAACCATAGTAATTATCCAATGGAAGGCTCTTACCTATTTTTTGGCCGGGCACTTTATGTGATGATTATACACCCAAAATTTGGTGCTGCTGCTGAGAGTTGAGGAAGCTGCAGCGGAACCAACGGGAGTTCAACGTAGGGAACTGAGAAGGTGAAACTCGCAGTCAGGTGATGTGATGTGCTTTCCATTCCAGAACAGGTGTCCTGGTTTCACAAGCACCTCTAGAAGCTCCTCTGACACCGAGCAGTTGGACCTGTTTCTCCAGCCTTTGTTCCCAGTCGCTCTTGCTCTTTTACTCCCTTTGAACTTAAGCCTTTTCTAACCGCACAGAGACAAAAGTACACTTTGTGACTCTTGAGGGATTTTCGGCAGCTGAAATGATCTTAAAACCTACTGTTAACGTAAATAACCCCACTTATTTACCGCCACCTAAAATTATGCAGATGAAGTGGAGTGGAAAAAAAAAAAACATTTATATTGCACACGAGGTACAGATTAATTCCTGCCCAAACAGAATGTTGAAGCCGGGGGCAGACAGTTTGTGACCGCGCTGATGCACAAAAGGACAGAGGACAAACTGGGGTAGTTTGTGTCCTGCCAGCACCCTTTGCCCCCTTTGTGTCCCTCTTCGCAGCCCAGAACTGCAGAACTAGCCGTTCTCCCGTTGAGTCACTTTGCCAGGAAAAGCCTTGCTGAGGTTTCAGCCTTCAGGGCTCATCGCGGCGCAGGACAAAGGACTCTCAAAATGCCCTCTGTGGCCCCGGCCGTGTTTCTTCCGGGGGTGTTGTTATTTCTCCGGCTCTCGGGGTGCTCATTAAGCAGATGTCACGGAAACACTTTGCCGTCTTTACAGTAAACACCTTCCAGATCCGGAGGTTCCTTCGCACCTTTGCCGGATGGTCCCACCGTCTTTCCTACCCTTTAAGATGAGACAACAGTTGGCTTGGGTCTGTTTACAAAACAGACCGGCCCCTCCTGCAAAGCCCCTACTCCTCATCAAGCCTGACACCCGGCCTCTGTCTTCCACACACAAACACACTCATACACAGGCCTTTGTTTGGGCTCATCTGAGCAGAAAATGCCTCATATCTGCTGGTTGGAGATATATCTCTAGTGACTGGCAGAAGCTCTTAAGTGTGTGTCCTGCAAAGAGCAGGCCTGTCCTCCCTCGGGTCAAGACAGAGACCGCGGGGCGATTTTCATTCATTTGGAATAAAAAGTGGTGCTGCGGTGGGCAGAAAGGGGTTCCACCTACTTGTGATGCTACCATGTAGTCCTAAGTGCACAAAATTAAATTTGATTTGATCTTCTCACCAGGATGACACAGAGTACTGAGCAGAGGTCCCAAGTGTGAGAGGAAAACAAAAAAGTCCCAGCAACAAAGAAGGGGAGAGAAACCTCTGGGGGTCTGAGCACCAGTGGCTGTGCACCTCTCCTGGGCTTTCTGGTCTGACCATGTGGGACCTGTGTGGGTTGTCTGGGGTGATGGTGATAAAGGTGGAGCTGAAGAGGGGGAGCTGGAAAGGCCACGTTCAGGTCTGGGGTCGCCTATCCATTTGTTAGGCTGTTGTGGGGTCCTGACCACAGAAACCGGCGATGATGAAAAAATGCACCATTTTTCTGCTTCCCACTTGTTTGTGATAAGAACAAAGGGTGAGCAACCAGCAAAGGAATTTGAACTTAAATGTCAGCACATCTTTGCTCTTTTGTCTAAAGTCAGAAAGCAAAAACACTGAGAAGGACGCATGCTTGAGGAAATTTCCTTCCCGTTCCTGTTGCGAGGCCAAGCGTGTCGACCGAACTTATTTATCGATCGCCGAGCTGCAAATCTATGGGACGTGCATATTAGTGGGCAGCAGGTGGCGCAGTGCTCAGGGCTGTTGCCTTGCGACCAGATCTGCTCCTGCTGTAGCACCGATGAGCAAGGTGTTTACCCCGAAGTGATGCGGTAAAAATGGCTCTGCTGCATGAGTGGGTAAATCATTGCACGCAGCTGTCTTTGTAGATTAATAATGCGACCTGTAAAGTGATGACATTGCGTAGCACCGGGGACAACAGAACCATAATCAATTATGTTGGGGGGGGGGGGTCTACGCCTTTTGATCAGAGAGACAAAGTCAGTTTATTTCTGTTGTCATTAATTCATTTATCACGTCTAAGGCAAGTCGCGGGGTCTTCCGATTGTTCACGACAACCCCAGGCTGCATAAATTACCATGTTTAATATTTAACAAATGAGTCCATGAAAGAAAGAAGCCATCAGCGTGACTCTTTTGTCAGTGCGCTCTCTAATATCGATCCTATTTAAGAGCAAAACAAAAGAGCCGTTTTTCAGAATTAACCAAAGCGGCATCGCCAGCCACCGACGTGGGGGTCTGCGGCGCAGAGCCGCAGAGCGGCATCTCCATAGTACAAGGGACCTGCTCTGGGATAACCAAGTAGGTCAAGAGAGCTGATGTGGGGTGAAGGAGCTCAGAAAAGCGTGAGGAAGAGGTCAACCGTGAAATTCTCCCTACCCCCAGGGTCGGACCCCGGGAGTGGAGACGCTGGGGCCGGACAAGCAGGATGGCAGTCAGCCGTCTACTCTCCCCGCAGCCAAACATCTCAACCTCGTCCTGTAGAAAGGCACGACTTTCCTTAAAGAAGGAGTCCGATACCGTTTGGATCCACCTTTTCATTGGGCAAAGCCACAAAAAAAAAAGTCTTACCTTAAAGTTAAGGTACGTGCACATCTACGTCCCAATCCATTGTAAACATTTTTGGATTAACGATGACCCAACCCTGGGTCAGCAGTAACCAAGTCGCATGCTGGCTGGGTTTCACCACATTATTGTCACACGCTTTGCCTTTATGCCTTAGGTTATGACAATTCCCTGTCATTTTTGCAGATCCATCATGCTGGGTTTTACAGATTGCTGGTGTTGTCCTTGGGTTTCACCATCCACTGTAATACATAGGACTAAAATTCAAGGGTTGTCTTCATAACGCAGAGAGTTTGGTTGAAACAACCCAGCAAATTCTGTCCTCTCCTGACCAAGCATGGGCTCCTCTTCACGCAGATTGCAAATGAGGCACAAACTGGCCTTGCTGAAGAGGGACCAGAGGTCAGAGAACTTTACACAGCCCACGTGGAGAGCAAAGCGGATCTTTCCACTGCCATCATGTCATGACCCTTGAGTGCCACATTCTGCAAGCTGTTCGCTGGAACAGAACTCGAAAACTTTGGTTGCATCCAGCATGGCACAAAGTCGGGAGATGCACCAACGCCCAGGTTTCTGATTCCCCGATATAATGAGCAGTGTATTAATGCCCATTTTGGGATCCTAGTCAAGAAGTTCTAGCACAGCTGAACACAGCTGAAGCTCACGAGAGAAATATTCAAAATTTGAGTACAAATATGAACAGAAAGCTGCATGGCAACTCTGCACCCACATCTGTGTTCTCAGTCTCTTCCTTGTGTGGCCCGGGTTCAAACACAGTTTGCTCTTTCGTTCTTCCGGTCACTTCTGCTCAGTGAGAGAGTCCCCCAGTAATTACTGTAGGCACATTTTATTTTATATTGTTTTCATTTCTTCACTTTTACATACATTTTATTAAATGTTTGTTGTTATTACTACTTATAACAAAGAATTAAACATAATGGATCATACAAATAAAATGTAAGCGCATAATAAATACAAATGCATATGAATTACCTCACATTATTTGGTAGTTAGGTCACTGGTATTTAAAGGGTTTTTCATTGTGCTGAAATAAATATTTTAAAGTGTTAGGGATATTTTGGGGGAATTAATTGTGTTTTTTATATGATCCTGGAACAAACCATTGTTGTCTCAGTAAAAACAATGGAAACAGCTTTCCAATATTCAAGTTTCCTGAATTGGAGCCATTTCTAGGAACCAGTTATAGTCAGGGGTACAGGTGTTCAGCTCTCTGGAGATTTCATTAAAGCTGCACACTAGTGTGCTGGACCTCTCCTGGAATGAATTCATTTACCATTTGTGTGACTACGGTAAAACCTACTGTGGTTCTAATGAACATGAGAAATAAAACTCCATTCCTCCATTCATTCATTTCTGTGCAGCTTTATAATGTTTTAAGGAGCTCGTACGGTTTGCCATTTTCTCTACTCTGACAGCTGTATCATTAGGCTTGTGAAACTCAGGATAAAAATGTGTTGTTCCCCTGGCTTTTTTAGGATTGTTTGTGTGTGGGTTTTTCAGTTGTTTTTGGCTGTAATGTGATGTATACCTAAGATGAATCTGCCAATAGTGAACTTTTATTACAATCAGTCACTGCATTTTTAGCTCCGCGCCCATCTCTCACTCAGCACTCAGGATGAAAAGTGTAGAATTTACTGTACTGATTATCCATGAGTGCAGGAATGTAGGATGTGGCTTTTGAAGGAGTGCGGGGGGTTGGGGGACAAGAATAGGGGGAGGTGTGGAAATGTGGTGGGTAGGCAGCACTCCTCCCCAAGTCAGAGAAGGAGGATGAGACCTGTCATTAGGACGCTGAAATGAAGGGAACGCTCCCCGGGAGGACATTGTCCCAGGGCAAAGAGGAGGGCCTGGTCTTTAGTGCTCTAAATAACGTGGCCACTTGCATTGTTCTGCTACCCATTGTAGTGAAAGCGGTAGAGGAGGCCAGTCAGAACTTGTGGTTAGATGGAAAAGAGGCCTGTGGGAGGGGCCTCTGGAGGGGGGGGGGGGCAGGGATCATTTTGTCGCCCCCACATCTGGAATCCGTCACATTTCTACAGTCTTTAGGAGAAACCCGCACAATTGCCTCAAAATGTACAAATTATTCTCTTAATTTCAGAAGCTATGACAGTAGGCTGCAGAAATAAGTTGAAGTCCCTGCTCAGTCTGTGAGCTTGGATCTTCTCTTATTTGTATGGATTTCGTCCTACTTCTCTCGTTTCCTCCCACAGTCAAAAGTCACATGTTTTGACATAACAATCTATAACACATCACACCACTTTTTATTCAGTTACGTTCTATAGAAACTTCAGACAACGCTGCAATAAATAAAAAAGTGATAATGGATGGATAGATGGATGAATGGATTTAGCTGACTTTTTCTTCCAAAACAACTTACAGTGATTTTCCTCTTTTTTAATGCATCTGGGTAATTTCTAATTCAGGAAATCCAGGTAAAATCTTTGCTCAGAGGTACTGCAGGAGAAGCTGGGACTTAAATTTTGATGTTTCCAGAGTAAAGTAACAGCTCTAACCACTACTATAAACACAGTCTATAGAAAAATGTTACGAAAAAAATTTGGAAGAGACAAGTCACAAAAATCTCTTTAAATTGTTTTATAAATACAATTAAGTGCATGTTGGTGTAAATCACTTTGTATGAAACAAAACACAAGATCACAGCAGTCTACTGAAACAGATTAATAGCTGGGAAGTTAAATTACTGAGAGCAGTGAGCAGTCTGTGTGGTTGCAAACTAATCATTTACTTGGTTATCAAAGTGAAAGTGACTCAAAGTGCATGTTAAAGCTGCTCTAGATGGAGCTACCATGTTTAAAATCCTGCCAGCAATGTTCCACTCAGCTTTTTCACACAAAGCATCTTTTTCTATCCCACCATTAATTTTACAGTTCCTATTCATATTAGCTGACTGAAATGTGCAGACACTGGGATCTTATGCTCGAGTTACGATTCTTTACGATTACTAACTTGTGTCAATTAATTTGTTTACTTTTTCTTCAACATTTTGTTGTCTTACGTACGTGTTCCAGAGTGAAAATAGCCTGCATTTCCACGTGCCACCATTAGTTGGCAGCAAAACACACATAAAATAGAAACAGTGGGAACGTCGGGGCACCGTCGTTTCATGTGCTTCCTGAAATTGGCGATCGATAACAAGATTAGAACACTGCAGGTTTATGGCCAGAATCTATCAACAGTTTTCCCAGAACAGGTGCTTGGAGAAAAAATGTTTTTTTTCCAGTCACTTTAAAATTATTTTCACTGTATCTTGTATAAAAATGTGTCACCTGATACCAATCATGTAGAAATCAAAACTGAAAGCTGCCCAGACCTGACAAACATTGAATATATTTCTGTGATGAGTTGGTCAACATCACTGAATGGGGGGTGGGGGTGGAGATGACAGTTTTATGTTCAGAAATCAGGTTTCCATTTTAATTCAACTTTAATAACTTGATTAAAAGTAATAAAATAAGTGTAGTGGCATCATGTTGGGGGTGGATCCTGTTTCCTGTTTCCATTGAAGGTTGAAAACTGCGACCCCGGAATACCCGGACATAATGGATGGAGAGAAGTTTTAACCCTTGAGTCCTGGTCAGTGTCCCGGCATCACTGAGCACCAGGCTATACATGAGCCTGGATGGAACACCAGTTCAACCGCAGGAACGGTCAACTAATCGAATAAATAAAAAAGCAGGCATCTCAAGGACTTAGTTTGACCTACACCCAATAGTTAAAGTACATTTAAGCTAATTCGTCAATCCATTAGGCCATGTTAAACAGCTAGTAATGGGAGATTGGAACGGGCCAATAAAAGGTGTTGACCTGAGGTCCTGCTGAGTGTAACCTCATGACAGCGACAAACAGCACAAGTTGTGCGACACTCACTTTGGTCCCCAGTGGCATCATCGACTTAATTGAAAGCAAAACGGTTTTTCGCAGTATTGGTTGGCATTTAATAGCGACCACACTGAGGATCAATAGCTGAATATCCCTTGAGGGCAGAACCATGGACAGAGGGCAGTTTGTGCAAGTTTGGTTAGGAGGTTCTTCCGTGGGTCCTTGTCGCTGTACTGCCTTCACCATAATTATAATTGGTAACTCAAGAAAATGTGTCAATTCGGGGGAAAGTCAGAAAGTACCCACAGCCATGACAAATATGGCTGTGGCAGATTCGGGTGATTCTTCACTTACCCTTGTAAATTATCCATTCCAGTCTGGTTTTGGTCATAAATACAGCCGCAACTTGGAAAAAGTCGGGACGGTATGGAAAATGCCCAAGAATGGCACAAAATTACACCCGAAACACTCAATAAATTGGTGCCTTCAGTACATAAACGTTGTATTACGTGTTGTGAGAAGGAAAGGCAACGTTGCAACGTGGTAAATTCTTTACTGTTCCAACTTTTTTTGGAATGCATTGCTCAGTGGCAAGAATGGATGTTTATTTACCAAAAAACTAAGCTGACCAGACTAAACATTAAATATCTTGTCTTTACACTGTTTGTGATGGATTACAAGTGAAAGTGAATTTTGAAATCACTGCTTTCTGTTTTTTGTTTGCCTTTTCCATACCGTCCCAACTTTTTCTTAGTTGGGATTGAAAGTAATAACTACCAAACTATGGTGAGTCTATGGATAGAAATGTTGCTAACGCTCTTGTGAGATGGACAGAAAATGTAGAAGAAAATATAGGAGAAGGTAAGTGAGAAGCAGTATGGGAATGCGTATTGGGGGAGAAAGATGGGAGGAATCTGTTTTTCCTGTCAGTTGGGGTTCGGGAGACAATAGGGAGCTTCCAGCCCCTAAGAGAAACGGCTTATTACTGGCAGCAAGGAGGAGGAGGGGGGCTAATCACTTTCCCTGGTGGCCGGAGTGAAAGATCACAGCACCAGCAACAAGGCCTGCCATTCGCTTTAAGAGGTGCCCAGGGTGGCTGATCCCAGCTGCTGGGCTATTGAGGGGTGATGGATGGCTTCATAAAGTCCCTCTCGGGTGTGACCCCAGCAGGAGAGAGCACTCTGACTATCCCTCAGGCTGAAGACAGATGTATAGGCCTCCCATTCCCTTGCTGTCTGGCTGTTTCCCACAGGACAGAGCACTGCGGGTCTCAGCTACTGTGCCAGGTGAGAGCACCTCTTACCCGCAAGCCGCCTTTGAATTCAAAATGTATGTGGCGGGGAGGGGGGAGCAAAAGAGCTTGACACTATATCATGCAGGCACATTCAGCACCGTGGTTAGTTTTCCACTTCAAATTTATCGTGGAAATCCTACAGCCGCTTTCAAGGAAATGCAGCTAATGGTCAGCGGTGATCTGTTTGAAACTAAGCTGCTTTCTCCACCCCTCCAGATTTTGAAGTAGCTGCATAGTAAAACCACTTTATTACCCCAGTAAATTCATACAGACTGGTTACATTTCACTGGACTTGGTGAAGAATTTAAAAGTTTGGGCCAGTTTAGGGGAGATGCCTTGGCCCCTGACAAAGTCTGGGATCAAACACTTTTAAAGCCCATGAGAGCAAAGCGAGCGTACAAAAATATATCATTTTTAATTCTGCACAGCTTTTACACCAGAGTGTAATTTGTTTATTTAGCTGCGAGTATATAAATAAAACCTCATGAGAGATTATGTTACGCATCCATCTCCAGACGAACGAAAAGTCGATCGGTTTCTTCTGCCCCCCACCTCCACCATTAAAACCATTTGCAGAGACAATGAACTTCTTTAAAAGAGGTCACATGGTGCGGCAGACCAGTAGTTAAGTTTCAAAAATATAACCGTAACAAATCCATGTCATGCAAAGTCACACAAAACCAACATAGCACTCCGAGCGCCGCGGCTCTGAATAAAACAATATATCAAGCGGCCTGACACGTGCACAACACGCATTTTGCCGTTTGCTATGGGGGAAAAGAGACGGATTTACAGGAAAGGAATTATCCAGCTCTGCACAGAGGTTTGGCTTCAAGCGGCAGCAACACTGACATCATTGTTAGACAGCAATACACATGCACAATACACAAATTCCTGCAGAAAGATATGTTGAAGATATGTTGAACTATGTTGCAGTGGTGTGGGAATGAAGACTGGACCGCATTTCGCGACCATCACCTCCACGTCATGGCCGATTACCCGTGTATGAAGAGTAATTGTGCCCTCATCCTCATGAGAATTATGAGATCTCTTGGTTTAGAGACATCCCAGATAGGATGAAAACAAGCGCGCGCGTGTGTGTGTGTGTGTGTGTGTGTGTGTGTGTGCGTGCGTGCATGCGGGGGCGGTGCTGAAAGAACAGGAGATTTTTTGTGTCGAGAAAAGAGAGGCCCGGACACTTCATCTTCTCTTCTCTGTGCTGCCAAAAAGGTCAAGGGTCAAATGTCAGGGCGATTGAAGAATTTCGAGCTGCATGCCGACAGATGGGGTTACAGGGTGGGGGGAGGGTGGCGTTCGCTGCCACAGGGGAAGGTAGCCGTGGACGTGTTTGCGTCTGTGTGTTTCCCCTAAGGTCCGACTTCTCTAACATACCTCCTTCGACTGCTAACTTTGGTAGAATCAACATATTCGGTGCAGAGTTTCACTGGGTTCCATCGCGGAGTTCTTGTTACAGGTACTTGCGGGATTTGGACATCTGGAACGAGGAGGGGAAGGCGGTTGGGGTCATGAGAGAGGATAGATTCTGTTTTTGTTTTCTCTGGTTCTCGGCCTTCTCACCGCAATAAATTCGGCCTTTTCGCAGGATCATCTTAAAATCTTACCGGAACCGTCTTAAAATCTTATTAGTCTGACGGAGCAAAATCCCGCTGGTGGGAGCCACTCCCTTTGGACTCGCGGGCTGGAAGTTCCAATCCTACCTCCTGCTTTTGGACCCTTGAGCAATGCACTTCCCCTAAATTGCTCTGGTAAACATTAGCCAGCTGTATTTATACGGGTAAATCATTGCGAGTCGCTTTGGAGAACCGCATGGGCCAAATGAACAAATTTAATTTATAAAAGTGGCACCGTGGATCCGCAGGGGGTCCACTGGTCCAGTGGCGTGTGCTACAGCTTGTCTGTGATATTCTCCGTGTTATGTGGCATCGTTTTTTTTTTTCCATTAAACACCGGTTTACTTGCACACCATCATAAGAGAGCCACGATGTTTAAATTTGAGACTCAATGCATGAACGCATGCATTAGCGCGCAAAATGCTGCCATGCAGGAATAACAGTTGTGTAATATTGTTCTGCTCTTTATTAACCGTCTCTTGTTTGTATCTTGCTATGATTTCTTTTCCAACAGTGATAACAGTTGTATTCACTGCAGAGGATCCCTGTTGCGTCTGACTGGGGGGGGGGGGGTTTCCTTTCTTCTCTATCCAAGGTTCTGCACCAGTGTTTCCTTCAGATGTGCCAGCAAGGCTGACTTGGCTCGGTTTTGGGAGAAAGAACAAGGCTGCCACACAGAGCGCCCCAAAGGTCATGTCCTGAGGCTCAGGGCAACACCCTCCGCCTTGCCCAGACACCGCCTCAATGGAGCCCTGTGGAGAGGCACATCATTTACAGTATCGGGGCCTGGCCTCCCTCCCGTCCTCGCTCCCGCACTCCGAAAAGCCTTTCGACGGAGCCCGACGCGGCGTCGAGCCCCGACCTGCGCACAACATGCTCGGCCCACTCGCCGAGTTATGCGCTACCTGGGTCCCGCTCAGACTAATGGGGCCGCTGGTTGGATAGAGAAGGCTTTGAAGCTCGGCCCCACAATGTACCCTTTCTGCGACTGGGCCGAGAATTGGCCAGCGGGGTTCCAGAAGGAAAACCTAAACCCGGGATTAGCCGGGCTAATGGCCCGTCGCCTCTAGTTGATGTTAATGAACGTTAATTGGGGCCAAGAGACCCACAAACTGCGGTTTCTGAAAGCTGTGACGCCCCCCCCCTCCCTTCCCAACACTGTCACTTAACGCCACAGCCGCGGTAGCACTTGTCGGCTGACAGCCTCCCTCTGTTTGCTCTTCACTCGTTGTCAGAGTCGATTTGCTCCCACCACAATGAGTCCCATTCACCGGGCTTGATCTTCACAGCTATTCACAGATCGCCTTTTAGAGAAGTTTAAAGCTCAGCGACCCCCGTTCCCCCCGCAGCTTTCGCTCATGTTTCCATCGGGACAGGATGTGACTCCGGAGTTTGGATCTTTGCGTGCGTCACGTGTCCCCGCCGCGCGCTGCGGTCGTCTACCGTTTGCAAATGACGGCAAACCGACTCCTTGGTTTGGCGGGATGGTTTGGACCCTGCTGACAAAGTCAGCGGTGCTTTGGGTTTTGACTTATTTGAAGTGAGGAAGAGAGAGACCCTGTTGGTAGCGCCCCAGGCCTAACACCTGGTACCACTTTATTAACCTGGGAACGGCAGGGCTGCAAGGGCGGCCCCCCAGCCGCCACAGCTATCCTTGTAGGGAGTAGCAACACCCTGCATCACAGTGCCGCCAATGATTTTACTACTGCCATGACCCCGTGACTCCCCCCTCCCTACCCCCTCAACTGCTGCCTCTCATTGGTCACCAGTAGGCGCAGTGGCAGAGAGGAGAGGATTGTGGGCGAACTACAAGGGGTCAACCGATGGTCAGAAATTTTATTGGGGCTGGGAATGAGGGAGAACACATAAAGGACCACCGTGTCAGATTTTAACTATGAGGATCTTTCCTTTTTATCCTCCACAGTAGGACTGAATTGGTCCAGCCAGGTGATGGCTCACTGCTGTCAAGAACGTAACCACCTGGGGGGTCAAAGGCAAGGGTACCAGCATCTCTGAAATACAGCAGTACTGGTCACGTGCAGGATTATTTGATGAACGGGTGTCGTAGTGGCTTTTTCCTCTGTTATCAAATCGGGTTTTCAACCAAAACAGGGCATTGCAAAGCAGTCAACAGCCATAAAAATGTGAAACTCATCTGATGTCATATTCGCTAGTATGACGCAGGGAACTAAGAATGTTTTTGGTGATCTTTAAATAAAAAAGTGAAATCCCTCACTGTGAGGTTTTACTTGTTCTTCACTCACAGAATTAAATTGGGCTTCATGAAAAGTTTCAGAAGCAATTTCAGCAAAGGAGGAGCGAGGTGGTTGTTTGCCCTCCTGGCATCCAGTGCGTCACAGAAGAACAGCGCAGAGTCCGCTGGTGTAGCTGGCAATGCCGGCATCGCTCCTACAAGGCATGGCATGGACTGCAGCGCAGAGTTACGAGGACAGCGTCGCCCCGGAGATACGATGGGATAATTTACTATGGTATTGTATGACTGCTGCAGCTTGACAGGCAGGGGAAGCAGGACAAGGCAGGGAGTGCACGGCAACTCGGTCATGACCTGGTGTCCGGCCTTGGTGAGCTCCCTGGTCACAGTCTGCACACGTCGCAGTTTAGGACCTTCAGTAAATTTACCCCCTGTAGTTTGACCACAGTCCATGATTCTAGGCAGAAAGATTATTGACAATAATCCAGCGTAGTGAGTGGGAGTTGTGTACCTTTGAAATACACCTGAAACAAATGAACACGCTGAAGTGGAAAAAGAAGAGAAGTTTTCTCAGGCAGCTGTAGACCTTGTTCTTCCTTTGTAAAGCAAATAACAGCTCTGGGTGCCTAGGTTAGGCCTCTAGATGTATAGCTGAGAAACTGAGCTGAATGAAATAGAGCTATAAAAGGCCATTAAAACAGTATATTGATATTAAATGTTTTGATATACGGGTACGCGTCACTGAATGATGGGGATGTTCTGAGAAATGCGCTGTTAGGCGATTTTATTGTTGCGTGTACATGTGCTGCTTCATGTTCGTTTTGAATTATTATTATTATTATTATTATTATTATTATTATTTTTATTATATATATGGTATAGCCTATTGCTCCTAGGCTACAAACCTGTACAGTAGACGTGGTGAACATGAGATGTATGAGGCTGCTGCCAGCATAACATGGCATCCTGTTTCACAGTAAACTTTTCCTTTTATAAGTAGAAAGATTACACTCCACAATGATAAAAAGTACAGTATAGTAAATACATAAGCCAGTCATGCAGTTGTTTTTTATCATTATTGTTATCTACTGTATATAATCTTATTGACTGGCACGTTGTTATGTGGCGTATACCTGTACATGTATATTGATATACAGATCATTAATACATTAATAATACATTAATAATTGTATAAATGGAGCCTGAAAACATAATACAAAATGCGTAGGTTTAATAATTTTGAACAAACACAGAAAATGTGCTATTTTATAGATAGCAAATACTAGATTCCAAAGGTTTTGTTTGGAAATGTTTTCAAAAATGTTTAAAAGGTTTAACTATAATAGATTACCCAAAGGGTTAAAATAAAATAGTGTTACCACAAAACAGGACCGTAGGTGGTGTTAGTTTCCCGTACACAACGTGCCCTCTCGAGTGTCTCATGGACATCGTTGCCATCTTTTTGAAAAGCACGAAGCGCTCCTTCCCCTTTCTTCTTTCTTTCCTTTGTCCCACAAGGTGAGAGACCTTTGAGCGATGAAAGGCTGCAGGAGAACTCAGAAAGAAACCCTTGTCCAGAAACACTCCTACGTCACCATCTTTTTCATCCCGACAGTTTCCGAGTCCAAGTGCAAAGGTCAGGACCCCCTCCCCCCCCCGCAGCTTCGGCGACAGGTCAGGCCATGCGAGCCTCATAACTGTAAATGGACGGCTTCCCAGATATGCCGCACGCTTTCGGAAGCAGCGCTTCCTTACCTGCGTGTAAAGGCTGACGTCGGGTCTGCGCGTGCCGTAGCCTAAACGCTCGACTTTATCATCGTCGTAACTCCTTTTCTGTCCTTCTTTTTCGGATTCCGACATAACTTTACCTACCTGCTCGGCTGCATTATTTACACCAAACTCTGCGAAGCGCATACTTTTTGCGCCCGTCTGAAGTCTCCTCGCAACAAATCGCGTTTGTCAGCGAGGTCCAAACCACACCAACATTTGCATAAGCTTCTGTCAAATCAAAGAGACGGGGAACAGATGCAAGAAATGGGTCTCAATTTCAGAAATGGGAGAATAAACAAACGGGGCAGAAATGTTCTTCTAGACGGAACTCCGAAACTAAAGAACACAGTGCTGATGAAAACAAGCCCAGGGGTCCATGCAAAAACGGATACTTGATTTAGGATTCGTAGCTCCGTTTAACCCGGTAATTAACCCCAATTTGCTGTAGGAAATAGAAAAAATAAAATGTGTGACGTAACCATCGCACAGGATGGGCGCCCGCCATGCTGGGCTCCACACACCTCTATTGCACATGTACATAAGAGAAGGAACCTTAGCATCGATGGAGGTTTCCTTACTACACAGTTCCATGAACTAAAGGGGAAAGTTGTTACATCCACCGGCATATTATTAGGTACACGCGGCTCTTCCTCTGCACACGGTTGTGACTCCGTTTATAAACACACAGGCTACGTCTACGGGTCTCCTGTCTGAATGACCGTTAGAGCGGACAAGATGTGGGGGTCTAAGTGGCTTTGAACACGGCTTGATCGCTGGTGCCAGACGCTCTGGTTCCAACCTTTCAGACACAGCCAATCTTGTGGGATTTTTACACACCACAGTCCCCAGACACTGTGGTATTTTACCCTGCTTTACTACAGTAGCCTGTACTGTACCACCTCTTGTGCCAATGGAGCATCTTTGGGATGAGCTGGAACGTAATGTTAAGAGAACGAATGCGACATCGATGCAAATGCAGAAACGGCAATGCTGACAAAGAACCCTGCGGAAACAAGTCCACCGCCTTGTTGCCGAATCCCTGCTGCTCAGGGGTCAGAAGAGGATCCTACTAAACAGGTGCGTGTAATAAAGTAACCAGGAACTGTAAAATATGAGACACTTTTGTGCATCTCTTTCCTATTCAAAAACAGCTCTTTCATCACAGCCTAATGTTAGTGGCACAACATTTTAAGGCACAGAGCCCTACATTTCTGTGAGGTCTAAATGCCAGACGGAAGCCTGGTGAATGAAAAAGCAAAGACGCTCCAGTCACACTTTGGATCTCAGTGTCGTCATATTACTGGGAGACTTTGAGCTGCCTTTTGAAACGGTGGTATTTAGTCTCAGGAGAAAGAACATGGAACTGTGGGTGTGAACAATCAGCCCAACCAGCAGCGGTTATGTTACTGGGCAGTGCAGCTGGGTTCACCCTCCCCAGTCTTTGCCTGTCAGGGAACCTCCTACCACTGCTGTTTACTGCGTTTAATGTGTTGACTTTATTTCTTCACCCTTAATGAACCATCCAGTTTACTCACCTGTGTCCCACAAGATGCCAAATTATTAACTTCATCATTAGATGACATTGATATACATTATAACATCATATATTTTTAACTTTTAGTTTTATGCAGCTGTATTAGTCATGTTTTTGATGATTATACATGGCAGTGATTTGATATTTTATTTTATTTTATTTTATATATTTATTTATATTTATTTGATTGCATTTTATCACTGATCATTTTATTCATCAAAATGACACACGTTTGTTCTTTGAGCACTTTCGGTACTCAGAATACCTCAGAAAGTTCTGGGTCAGTGTCTCTCGCATGGTGGGATGTTTTTCTGGCAAGACAGTGGGATCATGGAAACAGTTTTGCAACGTAGGTCACATATGACAGCAATTACAGCCGGCAGAGAGGCAGTTTTTTGCAGCCCATGACCTACAAACTGGCTTACAACTGATCTTTTCTCCATGAAAAAAACCTGAATTTTTATTTGTTTTATCTAATCATTCAGTTAGCGTAAGAACATTTTTAAAATGTGACACCTTTGTTCTGTACACTTTACAATACCAACCTTAATGACAGCGATAATACAAATATGGATAAGAAAATTAGGATTGAACCAGTTAAATTCTTATATTCTTTTGCATTTTGAATGACCTACAATTTTTGCAGAGACCGTACCACTTTTCATTACTCAGGTAAGCAGTATTAAATGTGTGCTACTGTTATTTGTGAATTTGAGACTAATCTGGTTGGTGGTAAACAGCAGTTAGGTGGCATATTGGAGGGTTTTACTGTATTTGTTTCAGAAGGAAGACCCTGGATAACCATAATATAATTATAAAATAACAACTCATGAAAATGCACAGTTTGACAACCGTGCTGTATTTAATAACTGTATTTATTTTCATTATTAACTGTTATATTCATTTATTTTACTGAGAAGTAAAACTGATTATTAATGCTTTGGATTTTAGATATAATTCAAAGATTTAGCCAATAAATAGGCCCATCTCACCTGCTACTATAAATCATGCTAGAAATAAAAAAATAAAAGGTCAACAGCAGCAACACAACACAAACTAATGTGAACCACAATTTTTTTCAGTTTAATCATCCTTGACTTCAGTTTTTATCAAGTGTACAGTTATATCAGCATTTATATTGCTATTATTTCCTTTTGCTGGTTTGTATTTTTGTCAATTTATTTAAACTGTAAACTTGATTTATTTTCTTGCACCAGCAAACAGAATATGAAAACACGAAGATGCTCTGTTCTGTACTGCGAACAGGCCTTATATAGCCTGTACGTTCCCACTGTGATTGCTAGATGTGCATTAAATGTTTTTTCTGCGCCGCAGTTGTATTTGCGCTGTTGCTCATCATTCTATAAGCGAGAAGATTTAGAAGGGGTTACTTAGAAGCACTTTGCAGGGTAAAAAAAGCTTAAAGGTTTAAGATGAAATAAGTGCGACCATCCCACCAGGTACACCTCTCTATAAAAACAAACTGAACATGAAATGAAAATGTTCAGTGTTGAACAGAATTTAAAAAAAAAAAAGAACCTGGGTTTTTCGTCAAACTACGGGGCGGGATGCAGTGAATTAACAGTGAAATTTAAAGGGCGATGGTGTGACGAAAATGTCCTGTGGGCTTCTTCCTGGCATTAAATGTGTAGTTTTCTGTATAAACGTCGCTTTGACACAGTTAGGTGTTTGCATATAGCATTAGAATTATTTATGAAGAACAAACAATTGTACTTATGCCCGTATATTTTAGCCAAATTCCGCACTGAATTAACGTCGCTTGTTGACGTCTCGTTACAGGACGCCACTCGTGGAAATTATCCGTTCCCCAGGTGACGGACGTTCGCGACGCCGTTTGTCACAGAAACGTCCCGTCCGTCAATCAGGAGCGGGCAGCCGTTCGATTGGCCAAACCGCCCTCCCCTCCAGCTGAACGTGGCCAATCCGACGAAGCCGAACGTCAGGTATCGGCGTAGGGGAGGCGGGGTTTTGTCCTTATATGGCGCTCATGGCCTAATTAGGAAGGCGGCGGCGGCGGTCGGGTGGAGCGCGGGCGCGCAGCTGCTTAGTGTCACTGTCACCGGGACTCTGCGCGGCGGTGGCCGGCGATGGGAGCGACGGCCGCCGGGTGAGACGCGCTCGGTAGCTCTCGGGAGGATTTCCTTGTTCGCCTTTCAACTTCTTCTTTTTTTCCCTTTCGTACAACTACGGATCGCGACGTTTGTGGTTCAAGGGCGCGCTTTTGCGCAGTCGCCCTTCTGCGGCTCCCAGATTCCTTCAAACGGTGGAGCCCAGCAGCTGAAGTTCTTCCCCTCCCGCCGGCAGTGGATCCTCACCAGGATCTCCTGAAGACACCTCCACCGAGAGGGGAAAAGACCCGTCGCGTCGTTTTCGTTTCAGTCCGCCTCTGGAAATTTAAGGAGAAGGAACTCCGGGGAGCGGCAAATCGGCGGGAAGGATCTCGGGATTTTTTTTTTTTTTTTGTTGCTAAAAGCGAACCTTCATGTCTGCAGTCCCTGTCGGGGCAGAACGAGTTTCTGGTCGTTCCGGCACTCTCGGTTTCCTGGGACTTGGGTGCGAGCACTTTTGAACTTTGAGAGCGTGTTTCTGCACGCCTTGTGCGTTTCCGACACCACCGCGGCGATCGCACCGTCTTGCGTAACGCCGATGTGGGCTTCACACCTTTTTTGATCGGATCCCACCCACCACGTCGCCGCCGGTTAGGAGGACCTCGGCGAAGGACCTGTAGACGCCGGCACGGTTTAACGGGACTGTCCGGGGGAGAAGAAGGGACAAGAGCCCGTTTGCGTTGGAATCGTGTCTCAGCCACCACCTACCTGCGCTCCAGAGTCACCTGTGGGGTCGGAACGGGCGCTCCGGGAGAGCATGGCAATGGTAGTAAACCAGTGGCAGGAGAACATTACCACAGACCCCGGGTCCCAGCTCCAGATGTGCGGCCAGGACTCGGGGGGGGGCACCCCAGGAACCCCGTCAGGCTCCACCTCGGGGAACGATGCCCTGTCCGGGGACAAACTGCCCAACGTGGACTGCATGGTGTGCGGGGACAAGTCGAGCGGGAAGCACTACGGCCAGTTCACATGCGAGGGCTGCAAGAGCTTCTTCAAGCGCTCCGTGCGCCGCAACCTGAGCTACACATGCCGGGGCAACCGCGACTGCCCCATCGACCAGCACCACCGCAACCAATGCCAGTACTGCCGCCTCAAGAAGTGCCTCAAAGTGGGCATGAGGAGGGAGGGTGAGTGCCGCTCCACACCCCCGACATCCGGAGACCGCGGGAGGTTAAGAACGCGACATCACGCCCCAGTTTAACGGAGAAAATTCAAAAGTCCGTTCAATCCGAAAAGTCCGTGAAACACCGTCGGGAGGAAACGGAACGCCCGTTGAACAATAAACCGCGCATTTCCAACTTATCAGTCAGACCGCTATTGGGAAGTGCCGACGTACTGACGTATAAACTGGAAAATAACGGGGGAGTGCCGATTCACACACTGAAAAATTTTTGTCTGTTGAATCTAAAATCCGATAAATCGGGAGTCCGCTGAATCCAGGGTTTCCTCTATCGGCTTTTTACTAGTTTTTTTTTTTTTCCAAGGCGACTTGCAGCCTTGAAACGAGGACCTGGGCAGCGATTTATCCGTTTGTCCATACAAAGGCTCTCCTCACGGTGCCAATACGACGATCCCCCAACGGCTGCGGGAAGTCGCGGTACCCGCGGGGGGCTGCGGCGCACAATCCGGGCGGATCGGTTCGGTTTTCAAGTCCGCAGTAACGATGGTTTTTGTGGCAAAAGAGCCGCTTTGTTTGCCCATTAATGACGCCTCTTGTTTGTAGGGGGGCGCTGCGCTCCCCCGGTTGCGCGGTATTAGGAACGGGTCAGTTAGTGTTAACTGGGGACAATGGCGAATTTATGCGTCGGTCAGGCAGAAATGAGCTGGACTCCGTTTAATAGCACTTTATCTCACGCAGCGCTCCGCTATGGCACGTCGAGGGCTTTTTTTAAACCTACAGAGAAGGGCGAACGAGCGAGGCAAAGTTCGGGAACTGAACTTGTTTCGTGGAACCAAAAGTGCAGCTGACGCTGTTCCGTTCGTTGTTGCAAGGTGATCGCCTCTGGGCTTCGAACTGCTAGTGTTCTCGGAAGTCCTTAAGGTTGTGAAACCACGTTAGAAGCGTGCGTTTTCCAGCCCTGCAAGGCACAGGCGGTTATTAATATGGCACATTTCACACACATGCATCACTGTGTCCATTTTCGTAGTCACTTTTATATCCAATTTTTGCCGCAATTTTACTACTAAATCTTTTCATGTCTTTTATGTAGGGCACTTTCTGCTCCAGGGCAATAATACTGTAGACGAGGGATAAATGCGTTAGATAAACTGATTTAGCATCTTATGAATGTTATTTTATACTTGAAACGCCGGGTCTGTAATATTGGTTCCTCGGAAGTTTTTATTGCTGCCAGCTGGTGCGTTTCGGAGGCCGTTCGTACGGAGACGTTTGCCAAGGTTCCGTTCAGCTATTATAAATTGTGAAGTGAATTTTCGTCATTGACGTCCAGCGTGGACACAGATCTTATATTTTAAATGGAATTTTAAGTGGGAACGCCACACAAACGCTTGCAAATCCGACTTAACTGCTGGCTCTTAAATCGGACGCAACGTTGTCCTCATGTGCGGTGATGGCGATGTCGGACCTGCGACCGACGTCAGGTGTCGTTCAGGGAAGCAGGGGGACTCGTGGAAAACCTGCCTGTAAACAAAACCAACAAGACAACGACGGACGGGGGGGGGGGGGGGCAGGGAGAGTGTGACGTCAGACGCGTCGCCTGGACAGGCATACATGACGTCAGACGCATTTTTGCGTCACATCTTGGGTGACGGACGCAACCTCGGGCACCTGTGTTTTACGGGCACCTCGTGTTTGGGGTGGGAGGAAACCGGGAGCACTGGTGCCAGGGGTTTTGGGGGGGGGTCAACAGTGTGACTACGCGCCGGATTCTAACCCTCGATGGCGTTGACTGCTGTGCCTTAAACATGAGCCCTTCAGTCTTGTTGAGGCCACGGTGCCATGCTTAAAATATTGTTAAACTAAGTGTCTGAACTGTTTTTTTTATTTGTCATTGGATGGATGATATTTACTTATTTATAGTTTTATATAAATAAGTAAAGTAAGGATTTACTTCCAGCAGTGTGACTACGCGCCGGATTCTAACCCGTCGATGTACGTTGAGCTGCTGTGCCTTAAACATGAGCCCTTCAGTCTTGTTGAGGCCCTTTGGTGCCATGCTTAAAATATTGTTAAACTAAGTGTCTGAACTGTTTTGTTTTATTTGTCATTGGATGGATGATATTTACTTATTTATAGTTTTATATAAATAAGTAAAGTAAGGATTTACTTATTTATATAAAACTATAAATAAGTAAATATAAGGGTTAGAGATTAGGTTGAGGTACAACAGGCCCTAGGGGAAGGTTAGGTGGGTAGTGGGATCCCCTTTATAGTGCAAGCTCCTTTTGTTGGCACGAATCTAAACTTTTATCTCCTTGACACAGTTACCAAAAATTGGACTAACCTGCACAAATTTAAGGGCGAAGGGGTTGATTCATTTTTAAGTGCTGTAAAATGAGGTGAAAACAATGCAGCAGAGATTCATTTCATTGCCATTAGTAAAAACAAATATTTAAGTTTAGTTCTCCATCTAGAAGGAAGTGTGGCCGACCGTGATCAACCCACATATTTGACTCTGCTGCCCATCTCTTAAAACATTGCTTGAAGAGTCAGTTCATCTGTCCTTTCAGGTGTTGGGTGGTGATTAAGACAAATCATTCCAGCAGAGTTTCTTGTGCAGTTCTTAAGAAAAGGCCTAAAATTCAACCTTTAGTTATGCTGCAATATTCATGCAAGCATTTTGGAAACCAAGAACAGGAGTAGTTGAGTGCTCTTGGACTGCGGGATATTTCTGCTTCCGGTGCAGTAATATTGTTTTAGTGTTGCAGATTTAATTTTGGCTGCTAGACATGGTGTGAAAAAATTTACTGTACATTTACTAAAATGGTGAATGTGATTGCTTGGGTATCTGTTTATGCACAGTTGTACCTAGCACATTATGCAAGATTGCCAGCAAAGCATTGTTCTAGCGACGGCCACATCCCACCTTCAGCATCTTTGAAAAAGGTACTAAAAATAGCAAAAATTACCCAGCTGTATAAATGGGTAAAATATTCACACTGGGTACAAGTTCCATAAAAAATTCCATAAAACTATTTTTCTGGGTTCTTATGTGAAACATCTACACACTCAGTATTACTGTACATTAACACAATTATGTTTAGTATAAGGTCTTTTGTTTAACTGGCACATGTACTAAATTTATCTGGTTGATGCTAGAGCTTTAAACTAGGTAGGCTAACACATTTGTGAAGTTGGAGTGTGGAACTAAAGATTTTACCTGTAAGGTGTTATGACTTTAAAACTAGTAGCAACAGCTTCCTTTTTTCTTAAATTCAACTCTGGAATCAAGCTCCTTCCAAGTCACTAACCTGAGGGACATTGTGTGAGATGCCAGATCGGTGCAGTGCTGCTATGATCAGTTGATGGACTTGTATTTTTACATTTTACATATCCAAGCCATGAGTCCATTGCCAGTACGGGTAGGTACAAGTATTTGACTTGCGTGTTTTTGCGTTTACAATATTTAATTTTTATTTTTGGACTTTAAATATGCTTTACTGAGTTGTGATTAAACAGGAGACTGATTTATTTTTATTAAGTAATAAGAGCTGAACGTGGGGAATTTTGAAGTTTGTGCTGTAATGGTAGTTGTGTCTCCAACTTAAGATTTCGCAGGAATGCATTGCGCTCATCGCTAAGAGATTTGTTGCATATTTTGGTTTTATTAAAAGATCACACATGCTGTCTTGAACTGGATCCATTGAAGTTGCCCTGCTGTATAAATGCAAGGTTTTTCTCAAGTGGACGTGGAGTTCATACCTGATGAGATGGTAGTACTATCTAGCCTTACTTTAAAACTAGTGAACTTTGTCAAAATCACAAAGTTGCAGTTACAGTAAATAGAAGGCAAGTTCACAGAATTATATTTATAATTGTTAAGAAAAACATTTTTTGACTTAATGGTTTAGCATTTGTTATAACAATGCCCTGGTTGCAGTCCTGCGGCAGATAATAGGCCAAAATGGAGTAACATTCATCTCCGCCGTGTTTGATGATCTTCACACTCAGTAGTTTATGAGGGAGGTGCAACTAACATATTATTAAAAACGACAGTTAGTATGTATTTCCTTCGTAGAACTTGGTACAGTTTGATGTTCCCTCTCGGAAGCACACGCGTTCCAAGTTCTCTCCACTACCTGTAGCCGAGTGCCTTCTGAGCCGGACTCTCCACTGGTCAAGCACCTGTCCCCTACTTTCACCACACTCTAATGGTGAGATGGGGTAAGATGTGGGATGGAGGACAGGCAGGATAATAGACAGCTGGAGTAGTGAAATTGGCGCCACTGCAAAGTAAGGAATTGTAGCCACCAAACACATTTTTCCACCAACAAAGGTTGTGCCTTCAAACCCCTTTTCACTCTTAACAATGCGCTGCTGCTCACTGTTGTCAACCGTCAACACTTTACTGGATACGGTTTCTATACAAAAAAATTGACATGTTTGTTAGGCCTAAACAAATCCTTTGGCGGGGAAAAGAGCATCGGCTACACAAATCTGAAAGTACTGGCAAAGACCCCAGATCAGTTCTGAGAGGAAAGGTCAGGAGACTGAATGAGCTTTTGGAAACAAATGGTTTCTATCGCTGACCCCATTCTTTGTTCACCCCATTCAGGGTTTCAGTTTGTTCACCTTGATGCTGATTCTCTTTGTAAAGGAAGAATATCAAGTGATTTCATAGCTCATTAAGCTTCTCTACATTGATCTTCTCTCCAAACAAAGACACAGGAAGCACATAGACGTCGCTATGGTTTATTGAGAGAAAGCTGCGTTCTTCGTTGCCCTTTTCCCCAGTGACTTTTCTGAACCTTTGTCGGTTTGTTTGGCACCTTCAGTTCAGCGTGACGTCAATGCCTGACATTCCTCCCCAGCTAAAGGTGGCTCCCAAGGAGGGAATAATAACCTACAGCAAAACGGTGCTGACAGACATGCATACCTGCACCGGCTTGGAAGGTCCAAGGTGTACAGGCCCGACCTCTGACACAGAAAGCTCAAATATTTCACCATCCTACCCCACCGAGACGGGTCACCTGGGTCGGTGCCAGCTGGTCATGGGTCGTGGATTTCGGAAAACTGAACTGTATTATTCGAAATATGCTTAACAGGAGCACATATGCTGTCACAATGAAGCCACAGTGGCTTTCCTTGTTAGTATATTTAAATATTTTTGCGCCGAGCCCGTCCTTAATTTACCTGACCTCAAATGTACTGAATTTGGATTTTGTGGACCGTTGCAAAAATGTTTCAGAAAATGAACAATGATGTTAGCATTATTAGTTGATAAAACCTGTTCGTAATATAAGAGAAATATAAATATTTCACTGTTTTGTTAGTTATTTTTTGAGAAAATAGCTTCATTAATGGATACAGTAATGGTTTAAAAATTGCTAATACTGTGTCTCAGTAAAGACCCATCTAACGGCATTCATTGTTAGTGTGATGAAGGCAGCAGAGCACCCTTTAGACCTCCTGTAGCTGCGTTCTTATCCAAATGTATCTGCACCTCATTCACTGCTTTTTGTACATAATTCACTATACTACAGCACCAACTGCATTTCATTATATTGCCCACATTACCTGTTCATTACCCATTACACTGGGGTGTAAAAGTCAAAGTGCAGTACTATACAGCACCGCAGTAAAAAATATTAGTTAAATTGATTTTTAGACTTTTTCCAAATTCTGACACCACTTACCCCCATATAGGGTGAAAATTCAAGGGCTCAATGTATATGTATTATTTGTATCAGCTGTAGAAGTGGCAGTAGAACACTATAATAACAGTTTAGTTGGCTTATATATGTATTTAAACAATTTAATCATATCGGTAAGATGAATTTTGTGGAAGCCTCATTTTAGAATGGAGTCTGTTTCTTCAGAAAGGGCCATGGTGTAACACAGCATTTACTTACTCTCATGCATCTGTGAGCGATGAGCCCGTCTGGGAGCGGTGAGGCCGCCACCCCTGGCGCACGTGCGCTGAACTGCCTGGCGCTGACTCCCTCGACCCCGGCTCACCCAGCCTGTTCTCTGTGCAGATGTAGGTCAGGGGAACTCAGACATTAATAATGGAACGGATGGAGGCAAAGACCAAATGCGTCAGGCGGCAGTGACACGTGGGTAAATACTCTGGCTGTTTGTGGGGGGTTGGCTGTGTAGGTGAGGGCTACATGTCCACAACCTGGTCTGCCTTTAATTACTGCAACGCAGGTCACATAGGTTAGTGTCCCATGGGTTGTTCTCACATCTCTACGGTGTTTTCATCTCTGCCGTCTGGAAGATGCTGTCACAGCTTGCAGGCTGACACCGCCAGGCAAGAACAGCATTTTCCCATAGGCTGTCAAGATGGCTGAATTCTGGATTGGTCACCCCCACTACCACTGACCACCACCTGCTGTACCATCACTACTGACAGTGCACTGATTCTCTTGAATCTTACATTTCTCCATTTATGCACCTATTACTTCATTTGTTACCCATCCATCTATTTATCTATTCATCCACAGTATGTATGCATCTATTAGTCCGTGTTGGCCCGTGTTGTCATGAGGCAGAAATGCAACAAAGTGAACCTCGAACCTTGTGCGTTGACACAAGAGGCATCACTTTGTACTCGAACACTACTGACTGCTGTGGCTTCACCTACGCTGTGATGTCATTCAGCTACATGTCACGTGCTGTATATTTAAGCTTAAAATTTTGGATTCTATTTTTGTAGCAACTTGCTGTGATTTCTGTTTAAACGGTCAGAATCAAAATATTTCCCTTTTTCACCTGACAGCAGGAGTCAATAAGAAAGAGCAGCTCAGTAATAGGACTTTTAAAAACACTAAAGTTTAAACACACAGTTTATTTAAATATATAATGTATAGAAATACAGATGTGTAGCTGCATATGTTGCTCAGTGCAGGCCCCTTTTCACCATCTGCTACCAGAACTGACTCGTGAACAGAACCGGGAAGCTTCTGCGTGGGTGAAACTCCACCTTTACATCTTCAGCAGATCCTTGCCGCGTTTAGTAAAAATAACGTATTGGGCAATAAAAGCCATGACCAGGATTTGACTTGAATAGCTGGGTTAGAGCAACAGCACAGCGGCCGAGTTTTACAGCATGTAGTTGGTCAGACTGGGACAATGCGGCTAAATGCCCATAAAGCCCACCCAGGGGTACTTTTTCAACTGCTCATGCCTGAAGAGTTTGGGTCGGCTGGTTTTTTCGTGAGGGCGGTTGGGCAAGGGGCTTGAGTGTAACGGTAGTCGTTGTAGAACAGAAGGGGGCAGGGGTGGTGTTTGGATTGGAGCAAACGTGTGCGCAAAGGCCAAGGCCAGGTAGTCACCGCAGCCTCTGTGTTGTCAGAGTTTCTGAGGTACTTTCAGGGAATGGACGTGACTTTCTGGAATTGGGTCACTGTAGGATTGCACAAAACTAGTCTCACCCTGAATGTTAAATATTTGGCTCTTGTGACCCCTAATGACCTCTTAATGGCCTTATCACACCACACTTTGTTCCACTTCGCTTTACCTGGTCCTTGCTTGCAGATAAATATGCTCGACTCTTTACTTATACACCTACCTACATATTTATGTGTTTTTGTACCTGTATGCATGTGTATGCATGTGCATATGTTTGATGTGTAGTGTGTGCTGCTCAACCAAATGGAATTTCCCTCTGGCATATACTGTGTTAGCCCAAATACAAGACGACCCTGCCTATAAGACAACCCCCTCTTTTTCAACACTCATTTTTGGAACATTATATCTTTAGAAAGAAAAATCATATTTATTCATATTTACCATATTTGACTTTTTGAGAGTTGTATGACACCTGTACCTCATTGATTACCATTATCTTAAAATTGGTATCATAACTCCTGACACCTTGGACCATTTGCCTAACCATCTTGAGGTTTTGCCATCCTTCACACACTCTGGCTCCTGTTGATCATTTCTGTGGATAACTGACGCCAATGGATAAGTGATGCAACTTGCTCGTGCTATACAGTATGACCTTTATAGGTCTGGTCCTCCAATGTAGGATGACTCCCGTCTTTTTTTAGATGCAACTCCCAGGAAAATTACCATCTTATATTTAGGGCAATGCGATGGCTTTTCTTTCTCTTTCTTGTTTATATGATATATATATGTTGAATTTCCTGTATACAATTCTGTATACTGTAAGTGCTATACCCCGATTCCCAGTATAGAATATGTACTATATGACCTGGAATGTTATTTTTGATTTGAGATTTTACACGTTTACCGGTGACTTCCTTACATTTTCTTCTTGGAAACCCTAGAACATTTTTTGGAAACTATTTGCCTGACATTGGCATTGGACTTTTTGGCCTGTGCTGTGGCTGAGGAGGTGAGATGGAGGTCAGGCTGTGTGTGAGTCACTTGAGTTTCAGATTATAATCTGGGTGATGTCAGCACTCTTGAGAAGTACCAGCTGAAAAGACGTCTCTGTTGAAATGTCCTTTTTCGAGTTGAGACGGGGAATCACCTACCGTCTGCCATAGAACCCCCTCCCCTTGTCAGCGCTAACAGTCACTGTATTGTATGCACCTTCACCTCTGCCAGAACATAGCAGGAAAAGGGGCTGATTCTCCCTGTCACACACCTCTGCCCACCAAAGATGCTCACTCTTCTAAAGCAGCGACCTGCTTGGAAATCTTCCCAGTCCCCTGCCTCCTCACGCCCTTCCCAGTGTCATCCTGTCTGTCCCGCGGAGCTGCATCTAGTCCTACCCTGGTTATTATTTTCAGGCAACATATTTCGACACGTCCGCATTACAATGCAGAGGTTATCATACCGTGTATCAAATGTGGGAAACTCAGAACTTGTTCACCAGATAACAGGTGTGAACCTGCACGCTCAAGGGTGGCCTCATGCTGACAAAGTGCTTTTTGTGCTTTTAAGGCTGAGTTTCAGCACAAATTTGGGAACGTACACCCCACGGTCATTAAAAAAGTTATTAATTCTCGGAGCTTTTCAAAAGGGGGGGTCTGAAGGGAGTTGTTGCCCTTCGTAAAATGTGGCGGCAGCCGAGGTGGAAGCGAACGCACCAGAGAGAGACACGGATCTGATTGCTCGTGTTTAGAAGATGCCGGGTGTAACGTATGCATGATGGGCTGTGGGAGTGAATAATAAAAAAATAATCTCTGTTTTCAAGATGACTCAGCTGACAAAGAGTTTGAGAAACTTGGGAAAGTGCAATACGTTGCTAAATGAAGACTGGGTTCGGTTTCGAAAGCCACGTAAGCTGCAAACAGCCTTGTTACTGTGCTTTACAGAATATATAAACAATCAGAATATATAAACATTTACCATGTGTACTGTTATGTTACTTAATAGGGATTGCAATGATATGTAAAAAAAGGGTTTATTTGTTAAATATTTATGATTTACTTTGCTTGTGCAAATGTAGTGTTGGCACATGCATTTTGGTGTTGACTGAGCAGGAATATCTGACAGTTCCTCATTAGACTGTACAGTATAAAATATTCTTTATATCTAAAACTGTTCCTGTCCAAAAGAGTGTGTTCTCTTATACTGAACCCAGAAATGAAACGTCACGGGGCTTTGTTACTTTTGGTTATTTGGCACGTCATGTTAATATAGTACTAATATAAAATAATAATATGAATAACGTGCGGCGGTTTGGATATATTTTCGTGGGAAACTAATATTTTGATTTTAATTTCTAAATCTTTTTTCAATACCACCAGAACATTTTTTGTAGCTTGCTAGGCGTTGTACGTAAAACAAAACATGAATGTAATCACAAACGAAAAGCGTAAATAAAACACAGATGTTGACAGACAGCCAAACACTTGACTGAGACTAAACGTTGGGACTGGAAAATAATATTTTGTACAAATGTTTATTCACTCCCTCCCTCACTTTCTTTAAGTGCTCACGCTGGTCAGGTTTGATCCCAGGAAAGGATGGGTTTTCTACTCTAGCTTAAACGACACTAAATAATAATAATAATAATAATAATAATAATAATAATATCACGTGACTGGGTCCCAAACAGCATCAAACATGGTGCCTTGTATCAGCCCGTGTTACTATGCAGGAGATGGAGTGATTGTTGCTGTATTTTGGAACCAAATGTCAGAACTTGTAAATAATACAATAAATAATTATGTGAACAGGATGCCCGCTGTAAGTCCGGGCCGCTCTAACTTGTGTATGTTGTAAGTTGAAGACTAACTGCTTATGATAGATGTTTATGTCAGTGAAGAAACATTTAGGCCTGAATAAACTGAAACATTTGCAGATGTAAAGTAAAGCGCAGACAGTGTTTGTTCATGACAAAATGGTGCAACAGTTCTGTATGTGGGAGCAGAGGGTGTCTCTCGGAGCAGCTGGTGATGCAGGCTGGCCTCTGTGTGCCCCTCAGGTTCAAGGATTGGTCAGAGTGCAGTGTGATAAACCTCAGCACCGTCAGCATCATTCATTGCTGCTGGAGCCCCGAGGCCCGGGCAGCCGGGGAGTCCGCGACACCTTGCACGTTCATAATTCACACCCACCCCCACCCCACACATTTCCAAAGTGGGATGCAAGCGGAGTACAGAGGGCACAGCTCCTTAATCCCATAAAGATATTTTTACATGCCATGCTAAATTATATATTAACAGGATTTGTTTCTTAACTTCATGCAAAATTACGCAAGCTTTGCTTCATTTTAGTTTTTTCCGTTGAGAGAGCAAAGGTCAAAAGTTCAGTTATTTGGAATAAGTATAATTTCTCAAATATGTTAATGAACACTTTGTTTACACAGACCATCCTCAGATGTCCGCAGGGAAGAGGCGTCCAAATATGGCAAAACTTTGGGAAAATCAAAAACGTAAGGGGGACACCTATTGTTTCACGCATTAAGTTATTTTCTCTAGAATACCTAAAAATGTGTTTAAAAAATTATATTTTCCTGTACACTTAAAATAGCTTTTTTTCCCCAATATTTATGATTGTTACATTTTTTTCTGTAATATTTTTGGGACGATCTGTAAAATCTGAAATGTGTAGAATTGAGGCCTGCCACACTTGAGGGTGGACTGTTGTATGAGTGTTCGCAGGAGATGCCGGATGGGTGACGTGACAGCTAACAGTAATGCAGGAAAAATTGTTCCAGGACAACCGTTACACTTGTTAATGGCTCAGACTCTGACTTCAGAGTTCTCCAAATACCACGTTTGCCCTGTTTGGCACAGTCGGCAGTCTTGATGTGCGTGACTCTGACTCAGGGAAATGAAGTTAGAAGTTCTCCATGGTCTTGCATGTCCAGACTTATCTAGTGGCTTGAGAAGGAAGGCCACAGCCTTTTCACACACATTTGACTGACTGCGAAACTCCAGCACTGAGCGAATGAAATGTCATTCATTCCCCTGCGGGATTTTTGATTGTAGCAACATGAACTAAAACAAAATATACATTATACCTGTATAGTGCATTATACAGTACATTGTACACACTGTAAATACGCAACCATACACGCAATGAGGAAAAAACAAGTAGGATAAATAGGTTAATACATGAGACAATAAATACAATAATTTATAAGAAAAAGTGGGCTGAAGTTGGCAAATTTAGATTTAAAATGTATAAACTATATACATTTTATAGTGATATTTCGATAATGGTTTAAAAGCAAGCAACTTTCATACAGATTTGAATGAACTGTATGCTTTTGTAGACACAGCTGAATATATTAAGCATCCTTCCAGTCATTATCAATAACCACTGTTACCCTGGTCAGGGTCATGGGAGTCCAGGGCCTTCCTATTAAAATGCTTGTTGGAATGACAGTCCATTGCAGGGTGGCCACACACTTTATGAGCTATTTAGTGCGACCAATTAAGCTGAAGCGCAAGTCTTTGGACTGTGGGAGGAAACCCAGGGAGATATGGGGGTGAGCATGCAAACTCCACACAGACTGAGCTGGGAGTCAAAGCCACGTTCAAAAAGCCCAGGCACTGTGAGGCAGCAGTGCTACCCGCCGAGCCACTGTACTGCCTATTTATTAAATAGTTAAGGTACTTAAAAGTACAACAGCTTAAGTTTCTCCCGAGGTTTTCACTTTCCATATTTCTTGTCAAGAGTCTTGTTCTCTGCTTTTTTATTTCACATTTACAGGCGAAAGAAGCCTATTATAACCACAGTGTACGTATATTTGTTTAAACTTATTTCTAAAGCAACTTGCAGTGATTTAGCCATTTATACAGCTGAGTAATTTTTAGTGCAAGAATTCAGGGTAGGTGCCTTGCTCTAGGGTACCACAGCAGGAAATGGTAGGTGAACCTACGACCTCTGAGTCCTAAGGCAGCAGTGCCAACCACCTGTTGCTCCTGACAAACAGTCCCAACATGCTTCCTTTCCAACACTGCATTTTATTCTGCCCTTTTCCAGCTGTGCAGAGAGGGCGCATGTCCAGCTCGCAGTCCAGCCCTGGCCAATACCTGAGCAACAACAGTGAGGTATACAACGGGCAGCCCTACCTGTCGGGGTTCATCTCTCTGCTGCTGCGGGCTGAACCTTACCCGACCTCCCGCTACGGTGCCCAGTGCATGCAGTCCAACAACCTGATGGGCATCGAGAACATCTGCGAACTGGCTGCCCGGCTGCTCTTCAGCGCCGTCGAGTGGGCCAAGAACATCCCCTTCTTTCCTGATCTTCAGCTCATGGATCAGGTGATGCCAGCAGATTGTCACAAGCAGTTCTGTTGGGGATTTAGAAAGTAAGAGAAAGATGATGATGGGGAAACTTTGAGAGGAGAAACCTTGGTAGATGTTGACATTTCCTTTCGTAGAGTAGGGTAAGTCAGATTTGACTTCTAGGGGAACCCCCACCCCCCCACATGGTTTTCATGCTAAGGGAGGATATGGAAGTGTTTCACCAGCACCTACATTCCTTGTCTATCCAGCAGAAAGCTGTAAAAATGAAAGTGCAGTGCAGTAAGACAGTTCAGTGTTTAGGATGCGTTCCTAGAAAGCGTTGCACTAACCGAAACTGCAGTAAACGGAGCCATTTAACATTATAGCATGTTAGATCAATGACACACGCACAAATACACACTTGTGTGCGCACACAAATTTAGTTTAATTCCCCAGGAGCTTTGACACGAAAAGGAAATGTGTGCCGTGTGTGTAAAATGAAAGAAACAAATTGTTTGGAAGTGCTCCAGTGCTCCTGGGAGGGGGAAACATGTTTTGAGACCGCAAACCTGCAAGTTGTGTTCGGCAAGCCGGGGAATCAGGGGTAGGGGTGCGGTGCATAGAAAAAGAGGGACCATCCCCCCCATGGGGGAGGAGCCTGAGTACAAAGCAGAAGCATTGCATGTGAAACAATGAAGATTATTATTAATGTTGACAACAATAAAGCCGCTTGCCATGACGTAAGCGCATGAAGGCTATAAAAAACTAAACGCTAAACAGGGCAGTGTCGAGCAGGGTATTGCTGTATAACCGGGGTGTGTGATATTGCTGAATGTTCTTAAAATAAAGTGCGACTACAAATACAAGTCTGTTTCAAATATCGAATTACTTATTTTGACTGTATCACCAGACTATTACGAGGAACTGATATACCAGCCCGAAAAAACAGGGAAGTATTGCAAAATGTGAACTGAAGAATTTTACCTGTTAAATTTGAACCTGGTTGATACAATCTGTTAAACTGAGGATTTACGGTAACAATAAGTGCCATCAGACATGAATTGTAGCATCCACACTCAACTAATTGTATTTGTTTTGGGGTTTCCTTCTCAGCAGCATCAAGTTGAAAAGAAACAGGTGAGTCCCGCACCCATGATTCACACGCTTACCTGTGTGTGTCCCTAGGTGGCGCTCCTGCGCATGTCGTGGAGCGAGCTCTTTGTACTGAATGCCGCCCAGTGCTCCATGCCCCTGCACGTGGCACCCCTGCTGGCGGCTGCCGGCCTGCACGCGTCGCCCATGTCTGCCGAGCGCGTCGTCGCTTTCATGGACCACATCCGCGTCTTCCAGGAGCAGGTGGAAAAGCTGAAGGCGCTGCAGGTGGACACGGCCGAGTACTCCTGCCTCAAGGCCATTGTGCTCTTCACCTCCGGTCAGTGCTGTGGGCTGAGGTAGCCTTCACAGAAATGGAAAAGAGTTTGAATGGAAGCTCCAAGCTCATAATCTTGACTGCAGATTTGCAGGGATTGTGTGACCTGTACGTTGCTTCCGTTAATCCAAAGGCTTTGCACAACAAAGAAGTTTAAAATATCCAAGTAGTTTAAATAACATTCAGGCTTTTCTCCATCCAGTCCCGATCAAATTTTTGCACTCGTCTAGTTAAAAATGTTTGAAAATTATCATAAGAGGTGGGATTAAAACCCACAACTCTTGAATCCGGAAGCACCAGCACCACACTATGTGGTATCAGCTGCCCTGGTGTTGTATTTTATCCAGCCAGCCATTATCAGGAACCGCATTACCCTGGCCAGTATTCACGGTGGTCCAGAGCCTACCCTGGAGCTTCTGCGCACCCGGCTATGATGCTGCATCATGGATGGGACACAAAGCCACTTCAGTATGGTCACACGCAGTAACACTTGTTGGAAAATTTAGAGAAATTGGTTACCCTGGAACACATGTCTTTGGACTGTGGCGGGAAACACAAGAGACTGGAAGAACATGCAAACTCGCTGAGCTGGATTCAGAGCTATGCGTCACGCTTGATGTTATGAAAATACTACATGGGGCTTTGGAGCTCATTGTTAGGATGCCTTCATTCAAGGAGTTGGTGCGATGGTCAGATCCATTGCCCATAGATTTAGAGATCGAAGGTTTGAATCCCTCCAACTGTAATTCTGTGAGTTGCTCCTGTAAAACTTACCCAGCTGTATAAATAGGCAAATCACACTAAGCTGCTTTGCAGAAAACCATTGTCTAAATGAATAAATGTAACGGATTTCTCTGAAGTGTTTTCAGGAGCAGGGCTGACTGGTCGTCTGGATGGAGCTGCTGCAGTGCTTCCATGTTTAGAAGCGTTTTGTGTTTATTCCCAAGCGGTTGCTCTTAACACCCTCTGTCTGCCGATCCTGTCAGAAACACTTGAGCACCTCTCCCTGACCTCCGTACTTCAGATGGATGGCTGAACCCTCCTCCTCTTGTTCTTCCATCCCTCGTTACTTCCATTTATTATTGAAGGCGAGCAGGCAGACACCCTCCCACGGCCCAGACCAGAACACCAGGGCTACATAATGCATGCGGAAGAGCAGCCGGGCTCTGACCTACATAACCCCCGTGGCTGGAGGCGTTTGTGTGATCCGCCCTGCTGTCCCGGGCAGGGCCACCGGTCTGCCTGGCCCCCCACCGTGACCCAGGAATGCGAGCTAACAGGGGTTGACACTCTGAGCTCCCAGCCTTGGCTTTCGTGTCCCGTCACTTACCCTGTCATTCTATCTCGTACCTTGTCCCCCCGCCGGTGGAGAGTCTGGGAGTGGGAGCACCTCCACATGAATGAACGCTCCTCTCTGTCCCATGTGTGACAGACGCCACAAACATCTGGCGAAGCCTTTCCTTACGTTTAACGTTCGCATTTCAGCTTCACTTGGCGTCATTGGAGTTTGTATTTGATCCACAAATGTAGAGCCAGAGCACAGCAGCCCTGTGTGCTACACGGCCCACGGATCTGCACTGCGACTCCCTCAAGTAAAGCACCTCTGCCCAAATTCCATCAGCTATGGAAAAAGGTTACAGGGCTCCTGTTTACACTCGGAATGCAATAGAAGAATTATGCGTGTGGGAAATTATTAAATATTTCTGGAACTGCATTTGGCTGGGGATTTAAGAGGTCTAAAAAGCTGATGCTGCTGGCGAGGTTCAGGGCCAAAGTTCTGTGCTGAAAGCAGCTGAAGTCCTGCAATTATTTTTATCCGTTTCAATGAGCTTCCCGGTAATTCGACGTGACCCGAATTTGAGGTTCGATTGGTTTCTGTTGCGATTATCTCGCCGCGAGAGAGGACGACGCTTTGACTGACAGCTGTGCGCAGCTTTCACAGTGGACCTTTTGGTAGCTTTTTCACCAGTCGTGTCTGTGTGTACGGCCTTTAGCTGCAATTTTAATCTATACGTACATGTATTTTCTTACTTGAATGTACAGTTATTCCCATGTATTTAATGCATATGCAAATAAACAATGTGAATAGTGAAAGCTGTACGTTTGGGGTGAGCTGTTTACCCACCTCTCTGTGGTCTGTCTCTACAGATGCCATCGGCCTTTCGGATGTGGCACACATAGAGAGCGTCCAGGAGAAGTCCCAGTGTGCCCTGGAGGAGTACGTGCACAACCAGTACCCTGGTCAACCCAGCCGATTTGGCCGGCTCCTCCTGCGGCTGCCCTCGCTGCGAGTCGTGTCTTCGCCTGTCATCGAGCAGCTCTTCTTTGTGAGACTCGTGGGCAAGACCCCCATCGAGACGCTGCTGCGGGACATGCTGCTCTCTGGCTCCAGCTACAACTGGCCATACGTGCCTGTGCAGAGGGACCGACCCATGTCGCTCCACTACAGCGAGAACGGGCCCTGACTCTCTGTCCCCACCCGCCTGACTGCCCCATCCCAATGCCCCCCTCTCTCACTGCAACAACACCCACTTTATCAACACAGCCATCCAGCCCATACCAGGGATCAGACCCACACGAAGCCTGACTCCCACTTGCCAGCCTTCAGCAGAATGTGAAAGGGAACGGATTCACGCGCCAGCACAGGTACTCCAGATTCAAGGCATTAATACTATCTCTTTCCTGAAGAACATCAACAATACCTTCTGATGGACAAAACCAGGTTCACTGACCATACGCAAATGCATATCTTAGTCCTTAGTCTTCCACACAGCTAGGACACCGAGGAAGCCGCTGTTGCAATGCCAAATTTTTACTAGGACAGATTGAGGTGTAAAGGATGACGCTCATAAAGGTGCAATGAACTGAGCACCTTGGACAACACATCCAGAATGTGGTGTGAGCAGAACAGCTGTAGCTTTGGACTTTGACAAACAGCACCCAGCATGCAGCTCCAAAGTGGCACAGATGTGGTTACCAGGTGCCACCGCAGGCTGTGTCTATCGCATGATGCAATGGTGCCCCTGGCAACCAGGACCCAACAAGTCCACCAGTGCTGGAAGAATGATCTGCTCTTGATGTGACTGCATTCTGGGAGCTGAGGTGAGCTGTCAGTCAGCAGTTTGCTCAGCATATCGACAGGAATATCCAGTTTCTGCGCTCAAATTTTCAAAAAAATTCACGGTCGGCCCATGGGAGAAACGCACCTGTTGTAGATGTTGTACACGGTTTGGTATCAGCAATAAAATTAAGATGTCAAGGAGTGTTTCTAAATCATACCATTGCACTACGATGTCGAAAATGTAAAGTAGGATTTCAAGCCATTGGGACAGTGGGGAAAGAGGACTTCCTGTACTGCTATTAGCTCCAAATAATGTTTCTATGAGCTTTTGTTTCTTAACTCTGTATGAAAGATGGTCAGTATGGATTCAGCTAAATAAAATTTTTTCATTCAGACTTTTTTGTTTTTGCTTGAGTCACTTTGTGAAGTGGTTTCACCCCAGTTTCAACAAAAATAGGCTGTCCAGTTCACATAAAGGTCAAATGAAGCTGTTTTGATGAAAACCTAGAAACAATTTTGTTTGTTACTGTGCATATTCCCA
The DNA here is from genome assembly GCA_018136845.1 of Heterotis niloticus. Lineage (NCBI taxonomy): Eukaryota > Metazoa > Chordata > Actinopteri > Osteoglossiformes > Osteoglossidae > Heterotis > Heterotis niloticus. The sequence goes on from CM030903.1 coordinate 3,220,347, forward strand.
GAATTTTGAGCCAGAAAAATACTATTGTGCTGCTTGTTCCGATTAAAAGTTTTCGTTACAACTTTTCCATTTTTTTAAGAGACTTTATTTGTGTGTTATCAGTAGTTTCTTTTAAATTAGTGTTGGATTTCTGCTTATTGGCCTGTTGGCTGCATATCAGTCATTACCCTCAATCTATTTTGTATTACATTTTGAATTTCTGCAGTGAACAAAAGTTACTAGGAGATGCTCAAGATGTTGACTATAGTTATTCAATAAATAAGATAAATTCCAAACGTTGTAGAAAAGTGTGAGCCTTGCAGTGTAACTTAGTGCATGCTGGGTAATGAAATGCTGTTATGAGGCTCTTACGAATGCCCGAACTACAGTTACAGTCTTGCTGGGAGAGCAGCTCAGGCAGAGGCATCTGGTCAATATGGGGCAGAAAAGAGCATGGGGGATTATGGGTGGTTACGCAAGGAAATGTCAATTTTCCACAAAGGGAAAAATGTAGAAGTGCTGGTAGCTACTGAGCACTGCTAGGTACTGACTCCATGCTTTGATTTAAATATTGCACCTCTCCTTTTTTTAGGGAAGTAACCGAAAACATCCCAGTTGCGATGAGTTTAGCAACAGTCGATGTACAGATTTTTGGCTGAGAGGTTGACTCGCGTAGGAATTGGAAAGAGGCTTTCATGCCTTCCAGGAACAACAACCAGGTCTGTTGTAGATTTGATGGCAGGGTTAACTTGAAAGTAGTAGCTGGCTGAAGGAGCTGGCCTGTGGCCGTCTGGTAGGGTACTGTGTTGATGTGTTTGACAAGCTGTCGCTTGTCCCTCTTCGTCCATATTTCCACACGATGCCTGTGAAGCGTGACTGAATTGTGTCCTTGGTCCAGTGCTGTTGCTCCTTGGCTCAATGGTGCAACAGTGGTGGCAGAGCGCAACCACAGCAATAAGGTAGGCAGACTACATACTGTTAAAATAGCCAATACTTCAACAAAATTTTTTTTCCTCTATTACCAGCAATGTTTCAGGTAGAACTCGGCAAAACCACAATGTCTGAAACGGTCAGAATGTTCAAACATGATTTTACCACGATAACCCTGGTAAGGAGTCTTAGCTGCATTTGTTTGCCTTTGTAAATGTAGGAAATCTCATTTTTGCATTCCCAGTTTTATTGCTCTTTTTACACATGAAGGGTAATAACATGAACTTGTTTCAGGGTTTAGTTCACTTAAGCTGATGGTTCAAAATGTAATTCTGATGACTTTTTGGCTATTTAAAATATCTTGATTCTTTTGTAAAGAACTGAAAGGTGTATATGAAATGAACATATCTGTTTCACACATCCTGACTCCCATTGTTCCCAAAACTTTAGTTAGGACACCTAAAACAAATAAGATTTGATTGGAAGTCAGGCACTATTAGCTATCAAAATAGGTGAATATATTTTTCCTTCCCAATTTTTTTGTTATTTAATGCACTTAATCCAGGGTTGAAGTACAGTGCTCAGAGGTCTAGGTTTTGTTTGTAAGCGATAATAAAATCACGTTGAGCATTGACAGTTTAATGCTTTCTTGGCCACCCAGTGCTTAGCCTGACTTCACCTGTTAAGCATCAAGGAGTTTTTCTTGTCAATAATTTAAAATGTGTCCAAAAACAACAAAGGCAGCTTCATCTGAATGGCTGCTTTGAAAATATCAAAGTTTTCAGCTTTACATAGTCTGTAAAAGCCATATTATAGCAACCCATGAAACTCGGTGCGAAAATAAAAGAAAGTCAAGTGTTTGACCAACACATAATCTGCTGGTGCCTCACAGTGCCTGAGCTGCGAATTGGGGGTGTGAAGTTTGCATGTTCATCCCATGTTCATAAGCACAGGTGGAAGAAAATGCTATAAAAGCAGCTCTACACCCTCCCTTACTATGAAAACCAAGAGTCATTGCTATGAGTTGAATCTGACCTCATGCCACTTCCCCTTAAGGTTCAACATTTTAGCAAAAATTTCACTACACCATCTTGCATGACCTACAAATAAATTGCACTTAGAGCTTTTAAGACATTGCAGCTATGCTACCTATACTGACAAATGTTATTATCTTTTCATCTATTCCAGTCAGACTGAAATATAGTCCCATAATAAACCATTGCTAGGAATGGCAGAGACACTCAGGGCTGAGGTAAATCAGAGCGATTGCCGGTGACCTCCACCAGCTCCATAACAAAAGGGTACTTGCATGAGTTTAACCGAGAGACCTCCACTGTTTGTGGCACAATCTGGGCTTCGACAAAGAATTTTGTGGATAAGTAATGAAAGACCGCGAGGCCTAGAGGGGACATTATGATTCAGCCCCATGAATCATAGCACGAGTGGGAAGAGGGGGGTCGGGGAGGACAGACGGACTCTGGAGCTGCACTTAAAATGTGAACGTCACTTACAAGGGCAAGTCGTCTGTCCCCGGGGGATTCGCCACCCAGCAGGGTCTCGATCGATAGGCAAAACGTCAAATTGAATTGAGGTCAGCCTCCGTCCTCAAGAGGTTCTGTTTTTGGGCTCTCCATCAAGACCGCCAGCCACCTCTGGACATTTGCAATTGTGTTGGTGATTAATTTCTATGGAACGCAGCTGTATTACAACCGATGGGTTCATCTGAGGCTTTAAAGCTTAGCGGCCCAGCCTGGTCACCAGAGCATCTGTTAATGTTAAGAAAGCAGTCCTGTAATGAGACATAGGAGGAGTTATTTAAATCTGTGGCTTGTCTGCACATCAGTTCTGCTGCTAGGTTGTGTAAAACGTTGTGGTGAGGTAAGAGGAATGGGAGAGGGAAAAAAAAATATTATTTTAACTTGTTTGTCATATTGGCTTCATATCGAAGGAACTGCTAAATATTATGTTTTGAAATTTTGCAGTGAATAAAGGATACCAGGATAATTGTGATGTTTACGGTTTATGTTTCTGCGACAAAAGAGAGACAAATTTTCTAATGGCGGGAAAGCCATGCACCTTGGGTAATGAGATGCAGCTATGAGGCTGCTATGAATGCTGATCCTGAACTACAGTTACAGTCCTTTGCTTGGAGAACAGCTCAGACACACAATCTGGTCAACAGGGGGCAGAAAAGAGCACCGGGGATTATGGGAAGAGCACAACATACATGCACCGGTACTCTACAGCATGCCACCACGTACCGGCCCAAATTAAGCACTCCTCCTCTGTCTTCCTCATTTCTCCCTCTTTGATGCTGGAACATAACTTCATCGCCACGGAGATGCAAAACCAAGAAAAACCGCCATTCGTCTTGCCAAGTTAGATGCCTCCTGTGTTCCCCCATGAATCCTTAATTCAGACAGGCTGACTGCGATATATAGCAACACCATCAATATTAATGTGGGAGAAAGTTCCCCCAAAGCCAGTTAGGATTCAGGGCATCAATATTAATGGAATTATGCCGGAGCCCTGCTGCTTAGCACAAGTCAGAAGGTGGTGACTGCAGCAAAGCGCTGATTTCAATGTACAGCCACATTATGGCATCCCCACCCCCAATCTGTACGCTGAAATATCAGAATCAGAATCAGAATCGGATTTATTTGGCTAAGTATGCTCACACATATAGGGAATTTGGCTTCGGTTCCCGATGGCTCACAGTGTACAGCAGAGAGACGCAATATACATGCACGTGCATACACAAATACACATACAAGTGCAAAGATGCATGACAGTGCTGGAGAATAAGAATATGAATAAATATTATGAGGGAGTAATAAATACTGTAAGGGGAACATTGCACAGGCTAGCTCCAAACAAATCAGCTGTTCACGGACATAACAGCGTGGGGAAAGAAGCTGTTTTTGTATCTGACTGTTTTTGGCGCACAGTAATCTGTAGCTCCAAACCGGATAGAAGTTCAAAAAAGCTGTGGCCTGGTGACAGGGGTCCATCAAGATTTTCCCTGCCTGTCTCCTAATTTGGGAAGAGTTCAGGTCCTGAGGCAGGGCAGTTTGGCATCAGCGAGCTTCTCCGCAGACTTGACTAACACGGTGCAGCCTGCCCTTTTCTTGTTTGGTGGCTCATCCGAATCAGACAGCGATGGAGGAGTTGAGAAGAGACTCAGTGACTGTTGTGTAGAACTGGATCAGCAGCTCCTGCGGTGGGTTGACCTTCCTCAGCTGATACAGGAAGTATCATCCTCTTCTGGGCATTTTTGGGATGGTTCCACCTCGTCCTTTGTCCTAATAAATATGTACCCCATAAATAGATGCGTATAACTTGGTTTCACATCCTAGTGGTCACATCTAATGCACATATGTGTATCTCCTGCTTTAACAGCAGGTACTTAAACACTTTCTTCAGCGCAAATTCTAACAAAGCATCAAGACCCGAACCGAATCAACACGGAATTCGTATAAACTAAGAGATGCAGTTCAGTTACTAGAGTTCTGACAATTCTACAACTGTTTCAGTCCATCAAGGGCAACGGTGTATGTTTAAATACAGAATCTAGTTTTGTTTAAACCGGTAAATTTGACCACATCATTTCAGCAGATATTTCTCCAGCAGCCCCAAAACACCTCATAATATTCGTGCCTCACCCAGCGCTTCAACCAAAATGTGTTTTCAGTTGTTTTACAACCATTTTGTCTCTAATGATATCATGTGTTTCCCATCTCCGACCCCTCTGTTGGAACACAGATACGATTATGCTGTTGCTGTTTCTGGGTCACTAAATTAAATATTTCAGACTGTTTATTTTTAGTGCTGCCGGCTCCCAGTTTGTGTGCGTTCTCCTTCTGTGGGCTGCGCTCCCGTTCCCGCCCCTCGTGTTACCATCCCTCTAGGCTTTGTTTGACCCACTACTTAATGCCCTGAGGATGCGCTAGCGAACCATGGGGGATGGTCTTTGTATATGCTGGACAACTGAGAAGTGTCACAATGGCTTGGCTTTAAAACACATCATGCGCTGTATATGCTGTGATATAGCAGATCATTATTTTTGCATTTTTGAAGCTTTTGCCATCTTATTTTGGAAGAAGGGTTTTGTCCCCAGTTCCAGTCATTAAATTTAGCTGTGATCCAAACTGGACCAGATGAATAAGACGAATAAAAAAATGTTCCTTTGTCTGCGATGTATATTTTTTTGCCTGCGTGTATGCAGAAATGCAGTCGCTGCGCTGTCATCGTCCTTGCAGTTATTCTTCTCTTCTAAGGTGCACAGTAAACATTTCGGTCCTCCCCAGTGAGCGTTAAGTTTTGTTAGCTTAAAAATTCTCAGTTTCAACAATTCTGAAAGTTCATCTCTACTCCAAGTTTGGAATCCAAATCCAGTTTTTTTTTAAAATAATGCGTTACGCGGATTGACTGATGCTACCAAGGTGCAAAACTCTTCTCACGGCACACATCTGTCTGTTGTTTTAAAAATAAAATATTTAAAGCACAAATTCCCTTTAAAATTCTTTGTATTAGAAAGATACTGCTATTGTTCATTTTGAGGTCAGTGTTTTTATGAAGGTTTGTTTAGTCCTTTTAAATGCGCTTCAGTTCTGGAATTAAAGCAACAAAAAATGAACAATGCTGATATCTTCCATTATTCCAGCTTGAATTTGGTGCGTACAGTACAGGGTGTGTTAAACATGCCGACTCAGAGCAGCTCATGTGTCATAGTGGCGTAAAGAAGTTGCCACCCCCTTTATGAACCAAAAAGTCACCAGTCTCAGGAGCACTGAAGTCCCCACCCTAGCTGTCCCCCCAGCGAACCTCTGAGTGTGTTGGCATCATCAGGTAGGCTGACAGGTGGCAGCACCTTTTCAAACAGTCGGGATACGGGAGCCGGTAGGGGGGACTCTGCTCATCCACCCACCCCACTGCCACAGTCCACACGAACCCTTTGTGCGCTATTTGCTGCTGTCTGTAACCTATACAATGTTCATAGACAGTTTTAATGAATACCACTGTTTTAATAATCCATAATGGGACATATTTGCAGCACCCATAAAAAGTGTTCAAACTCCATGGACTTTTTCATACTGTACTGGGGCAACTAGTTATCCGTTTGATTATTTTACTTTTTATTAAATCCATGTAGAAAAATGTATTTTTTCCCCCCACCTTGACATTATACAGTACTTTATGTTGATGAGTTGCAAAAATTGCCATTTAAACACATTATGCACCCACGAAATAGCACAATAAAATGAAAAAACCCTTTGTAAGCACATTCACATGCACTATATGGCTTGGTATATGCTGATGTTAATCCTCTATTTCATTTTTATTTCAACAAACTGAATAATAATAATAAAAAAAAATAATAATAATAAAGTAATAAATTATTTTATGTACCTATATAATTAAGTATTTATAATTTAACAATTGTTATTATTAAAATTTAAATTTTATTAATCCATTTAACATTTTTTACTATTTTTACTATTATTATTATTATTATTATTATTATTATTATTATTATTATTATTGCAATCCCTGATTCAACTGTATCCTGATAGCTTTGTCCACAGCAGTTTACAGTGTTACATTTGTACATTTGTACTCTTGCTACATTTTACATTTATTTTATATAACAATCTCTACAGCAAAATATTCTTCGTACATGAGTTCAGCAGATACACCTGGGCCAAAAAGTGGGATTCAAACCAGGAACCTCCAGACTGATAGGCAGCAGCTCTGATCAGTATGTTGCCTGCTGCTCCCTCAAAACAGCAACATGTTTCATGTCATGAAAACGCTTCATAATTCATTTGCAGCTTTCAAGCTATCAGTGTGAACAACTAACAGAGATTCCAGCATTTTCCTGACACACAGCGGTGCAGCTGCCAACAGGAAGAGCAGCCCAGGTCAGGGAAAGGGAACTCAGTCCCCGCCTGGGTTTGGTGGCTCGCGCCTCTCACATTAATTTGTTTTTACAAAACAAAAATGAATGAACAATTGTCTGTGTCCATCTCCATCTGGCTTTGCACTGCTCTGTGTTTATTTGTTGTGCTGGACCACATTATGGCAACTCCAAACACTTTGGCAAGTTCTTCTCAACAAAAATCTGCCAGAAGCTCAGAAAACTGTGGCAAATGTTTAATTTATTCCTGAGATACAGTACAACAAAGCAATTTGGAATTTTGTTTCCTCAAACCCACAGAAATAAAAATACATTCCTAAAAACTAAAAAAACTTCTGTGTAAGCTGCAAAAAATGACATTTGAAGCAACAAAGGTAAAATATAAATAAGGAAATGAAGTGTAAATAAGCAAACGCACCTTAATATAAGCTCATATGAGCATCTCAATAACTCATTATTTTGCCGTATTTTTAATAGAATAATGGTCTTAGATTTAGCAGAGCCTGCTAAAAATATAGGACAGAACTTTATTAACCCCGGAAGGGAAATTTACACAGCAGCCGAACACATGACACACAACAAAAGGTTGCAAGTTCCAGCAAATGAATGAGCAATAAAAAATAAACAACAAATGACAGCTACTAACTGCTGTAATATTGCAGATATTTTATATGACAATATTACACATAACAATATTAAAAATAAAGGATACGTTCTGCTTGAATGTATCGAGGAGCTACTGTACACAGGTTATAAAAGTATGGTTCTGGTGTCTGGCACTTCGTCACCACACGCCTGGGCCACACATGCCATTTTTGTGGCCCCACATATTGTCTCTGCTGCCCTGCATCCAAAACCCTGGGGGAAACATTTGCCCCACTTCATGCAAGGGGGGGGGGCTAATGGGGGTCCTAATGACTGCAGCCCACCCAGCACATGCTGACCAGCATCCGTTCCCACCTTGCACAGTGTGTGTGTGTATGTGTGTGTGTGTGAGTACCAGTCCTTGGGCTGGCTGCCCCAGCATGTAGCTCCCAGGGAGATCCGTGACCGATGCTCCTCAAGTTGAGGGTTCATCCTCAGTTCAACGCGGGGTTCAGCTGCCGGTCAGTGGAGTGTTGCTGCCTGGCTCTCTGCAGCCTCCTTTTTGTCAGCGTTAAGCAACCAGGCAGCACTAACAAAGTGATGTATCAAACACGGGTGCTGCGGTATTTTCACTGCCAAAGTTGCACCCGATGCTGGCTGCTTGCCTGGACACACACACACACACACACACACACACACACACACACACACACACACAGTGTGTTTCTATGCAGACTCTATTGCTGTATGTGTATGTATGCATTTTGGCCTTGGCTTCTGCATTAACCTTTCACTTCTCATATCTGTACAGCAGCTTTTTATTTTGACAGCAGGTTATGGACATTAAATTGTGCACACAAACCACACTCACCTAGAAAGCAGGTAGTGTAGGTGTTAGATAGGCCTGCAAGCAGCATGCTATTAGTTTGAATGTCACTCCCACTACCCATCATTTTGACCACTGTTAGAGTTCCCTTGAGTAAGCTGTTCATTCTGAATTTACCCTCCAGGAAAAAACCCAGGGTAAAAATTGTTAACTGTGAGTTAAATGAATAAATCTCAGCTTTGAATTAAAAAAGGGTGTGTTTGAGGTACTTGTGAGATTTGAGTGAAGTGAGTTAAAATAACATGAGTGTTTTTGAAGTGTTGCACAGTTTAGCTGTAATGTCTATGTGTCTCACCTTATCCAGGGAATGGGGCGCTACACTAGGCGCTGACCTCAGCATGACCTACACTGCCCTAGGGTTCAATCCTCAGTCAGTGACTCCTGCAGCCTGTATGAGCTCTGTGTAAATCTACCGTAACATTAAATATGTTCGGCTACGCTCCAAAAGTTGAAAGAAATTCTGTGATCATCCAAATAAGATTAAATCCCTTCATGGCCCAAAAAGCCATTTGAGAAGACATTCATTTGTGATCTGCAAACACACCAAGTGTCCAGGTGTCCACTGTTAACCTGCAACCCTGTGTTGTGAACAAGCCTCACTTGCAGACTTGTGGCAAACCTGGAAGAGACTCTAATATTGATCAGCTGTTGGAGAATTAAATTCCTCCCCCCTTTAAAAAACACCTCTGACCAAAGCAACTTAGTGTTCAGCTGCTTACAGGGATTTTGCCTTTTATTCAAGGTCACACTGTATTGGAGCATTTCAGGGTAAGCACCTTGCGCAATGATATTCTGCCAGGAAGAGGGATTCAAACCCACATCCACCAAGTCCAGAGGAAGCATTGCTAACCACAACGCCACATGCTGCCCTTGTGAAGGATACAGTATTGCTGGATTGAAAGACTGGCTCCTGTGGTCTTTGCGACAGATAATGATTATAGGAAGACTCCACATTCAGTCTTGGTTGTTTTTTGTTAAGTGCATCTAGATCATAAATCAAAGATACAGTTTTGTCGACACAGTTCTCTTGATATTAATGATGAAGTAATACCTATATTTGTGCTCTACAGAATAGTAGAATGAAACAGTGCTGTAAGAAGCCATTAATACAGAATATTGCATAAATGGAGACTGCAACATAAATTACATTTAAATTGTTACAGCAGATTACCATATTGCCTGAATATAACACATTTTTTTCTGGGAATTGCATCTAGATGCAGCACCAGAGTGACTAGGATCATCGGTGACCTGTCTCATCCCAGCAACCATCTGTTCGACCTGCTGAAATCAGGCAAACACTTCAGAAGCATTATGGCCAGAACGGAGAGGCTCAGGACGAGCTTCTATCCACAGGTCATAAGGCTTCTGAACCCAGACATGCCATCACAATCCTCACAAACCAGGGTCTACAATATCCTTTGACTGCTCCCCTCACTGTCACTTTGACTTTTTTTGACTTTTAAAAAAGTTGGGGTTGTCTTTCAGGACTGGACCTATAAAGGTCATATCGTATAACACCAGTAGGTGGCGTCACTTAATCACTTGCATCGATTACCCACAGAAATGATCAATAGGAGCCAGCAAGTGTGAAAGAAGCTGAAACCTCAAGATGGTCTAGAAGAAAGTACCTTAAAGTTAGGCAAATTGAACAATGAGCGAGGAGGAGTTATGATGTCAATTTTAAGATAATGGGGATCAATGAAGCAGAAATGTCAAACAACTGTCAAGCAGCCAAGAAATATGAAGTTATAGAATGTCGTGTTTGAAGATGGCGAACCCAGAAAAACCATCTTAAAAATGCAAATACGGTAAATATAAATAAATATAATTTTTCTTTCTAAACATAAGATATAATATTCCAAAAATCTTTTTCCAAAAATGAGTGTTGAAAAAGAGGGGGTCTTCTTATATTTGGGCAAATACGGTACTTAACCGCACAGACATGGAAGCACGGTGTGCTACATAGGTTCCTTTACATAGAAGTGTTTCTGAGGCCTGATAAATAGTCCAGCGCTGATGTTCCGTTTGTCTTTGTACATTAGGGATGAGTGGTTTACCACTCAATAGGAAGCAATTGCCTGGTGTACTATGGTAACATCAAACAGTACTCAATTTATCGGTTCGGAGGGGCATTACTGGGGCGGTTAGCATACAGGCAGAGCTTAGAGATGGTCTTATGGGTAACACAGATTTGACTTTACAGAAATCTAATAGCCTTGCATATTCTGCTGTGTCTGAGTGGATTTTCTCCTGTGCTCTGGTTTCCTCCCACAATCCAAAGACGTATTTCAGGCTGATCGGACACTTTGAGTGACCCATACCTTGAGTATGTGTGGCTACCCTGCAAGGGACTGTGTGGAGATCCAGGATGAATCTCCTCCTAGCCTAGCACTCAGTGATTCCAGGATAGGGTCTGGTCCACCATGAGAAAAAGAAGAAAGTGAATGAGGTATCTAATGCCGCTGTTGGGTTTATTTTACTCTCAGACTTTTGTAGCTTCAAATCTGGACATTTTCCTTAAGAAGACATGAAATGGTTGCTTAACAAAATTCAAAAATTAGAGTACTCATTTATCTAACAGAACATTAGCCCGGGAATGATGAAAGATCAAGATTTCATGCACTGATGTAGGCGCACAGCCCGCAGTTTGTCTGAATTTACAGAGACTGAAGCAGTCAAGCTTCATGGCCTGCTGACCTCATCTTCTGCGGTCTAATTAACCAAGTAAAGCAGAGCCTGGGTTACACTGGAGTAACCTTGCCGTGTAATTGGGTTCAAAGTAAGTGACCCGAGAGGAGTGGGGGTTAAGGTTGTTGTGTCAGGTAAAAGGGTGTCATTTAATCACACACAGGGGGCTAGAGAGCAAGACCCAGAGCTTGTCCCGTCTGGGAGGCCAGCCCAGGAACGGTCAACGGGGTGAAGGGGTGGTTGCTAGGCAACACACACATCCAAAACTGGGGTCCACCAAGCTTTTAACCTTAGTAAAGATCAATATGGGTAGTGATACAGCTAATAATTGAGCTACAGATGGGGATGCACCCAAGGCTATGCTGCAGGCTCAGTGGGGTACCCCCGATGTACATCAAGAGGAGTGATTAATGAAAAATGGCCAAAAAAGCATTGCAGTGAAGTGGCCCCTTCACTTTTAAAGCCCAGCGAGTGATGAATGAGGAGCAGTGATCTGGGATCAGCTGACTGGACCTGGCAGACCTGGCCATTTGACATGGGACCACAAGCTGTCAGAGTGGAAAAGCTGGTGAAAAATGGGCCTCCTCATATCTGGAATGTCCCCTGATGCACCCATCTGCAATTTAAAAATGCCTTGCTTTCCCTTCTGCACCACAATAAACATTAACCTTACCTATCCATAAAGAGACACTTTTTCAATTTTTCACTTTTTTAATAACAGTGACACATTGACTGGTGCTCTATGTGTTGTTGAGATCCGTTGCTTAATGGAACAACGCTATAAGAGGTCATTAATAAAGAATATTGTTTAATCTGAGCTTAAAAACTGGAATATCATACAGAATGGATTAGTTATACCTTTAATGATGAGCAAAGAAACACAGAGACTGGTCCACTCTGTGGATGACAAATGTACATTTTTTTGACATTGCAACAATGTATTATGACAAATTACACAAAGGGCTGAAATAAAAGGGTGCTATTGTGAAACTTGGATACAGAAGGTGCTTGTTGAGTGCTTGTTGAGGTACTGCTCTACCACGCATTTTCCAACACTTATTTTTAAAACACTGCTCTATAAATAAAGTAAATTCAAATGAGATATAATTTCTTTTATTCCAAGATGTGATATGAATATTATTAGGCATTTCGAGGAGGCCGTTCTTCACACGTTGGTCCTGCTGCGTTGATCGATGAACATCCTTCTCGCTCAACATTAAAATTTTTTTTGTGCACTGTGTACTAGGCTGTGTGCTAGCATTTAGCAATTTTACTGATAGACTTCAATCCCTCCCTGGAAGAACTCTTCCACATGTAAATCCATAATCCCTAATAATTTTATGCTTCTTATGTCACTTTGTTTCTCTAACATCACTTATGAAAAAGGAAACACATTTCTACTTCTTATTCTATTTATTTTCTTTTCTTTTCTTTCGTGACCAATTGATGTCTGGTTAAAGAGTGCTTGGTGTAAATGAATCCCTCATATGTTCAAATGCCTAACCACCTATTTATTGATACTAGCAGTTTATTGCAAATTATTTGGCTAAAAATGTACATTTTATCCAGCTCAACAAGAATAATTATATTGACACATGATTTTGATTTTAATGCAGCGCTGTTATGGGGCCAAGATGCTTCAGTGGCCGTCCGTCATCTGGGACTAATGGAAGCTGCTTGCCCAAACAGTCACCTTTTTTGAAAAGCAAGCGCGCCAGTTATCTCTGTTTGCCAAACAGCGTGATGTCCGAAGTTCAGTAATAACTATTTAATGAATATTTTTGCTATAGGAGATCAAGGCTAAGCGTGTTAACAAAAACTTTTCTGTGGCAGTCACCATATGCGTGTTACATTTTATTTGTCTTCTACGGCTGCCTATGTGTTACACTATGTGTTAATAGCTAATAGCTATATAGAAACTTGATAAAAATAGACATCAGAATATTTGAATTATTTAATATATTCCATCAAGAACATGCGAAGCTGTTAATAGTTGATATTTTCCTGAGACGGGCCTCCAGCAGTTTCATTCCTGACAAGTGACTTTTTGCAATTTTCACGTTTTTCCCAGTCTTTAGCGGCCTGTAAACCTGCACTCGCTCCAATTCTCCATCTCCCTCCTCCAATTTATGACCTGCCATCTCTGACCTGAACCATGACCTTCTCCCCAACATAAGTACATTTGAATGAAGCCAAAAGATTTATTTATCAAATAAATCACTGCATACTGAATGGCCAGAGAACATAAGGTCAATGTCACACGAGGGACAGAAATTAAATTACAAATATTGCTAGCTTGGACACGAGAAAGTGGCCGTTTTAGCGTGGCATGTCATATTCTCATGTCATGTTCCCATGTGAGGGTTGAACCTAGACCCCATGTGGTGGATCTATGCTGAAATTGATCCCTCCTCAATGTCACATTGCCCAGGAATAATTTTCAAATCAATAAGACAACCACAAGTCATGAAAAAGAGTAATATGAAAACTAGTCATGCTACACATGTATACACAAGTATGGCTGCTTAAAGAAAAATTCCCAAATAGGCATCAAACATCAGCTATGGTCATTATGGAAAAATGCTTCAAAGAGCAAAGCTCTTAAATTTACAAATAACAGTAACTTAATACTACCTGCTTGGTGTCTGAAAGAGGACTGCTGGGGGTAGAATTATTTAAAAAGGACAAATATTTACTGTAATTATACTTTCAAAAATGGTGTCAAGGCTCAGACCTGTGAAGAAGAGAAAGGTTTGCTTTCACTTGACTCACCATTCTGAAGAAGTAAGAAGAGAAGAGCCTCCAAAAATAGGTCTGAACTTCCCTTGTTTTATATTTTCCTGAAACATAATGCTGTTTAAGTCTTTTTTAATTTACTGAATTAGTTGATGGCTTTCTCCAATGAAACTTAAGAGTTTGTGAATAATTTGCCCAGCAGGGAAGGTTTTACTGGTGCTTCAAGCACACAGCTTCCAAATCCAAGGCCAGCAGCTCAGACCACTATACCACCTACTGCCCCTACTGTACCACGTTGGCTAATCTTACTAGCCTATCCACAATTTGAGTAAAAGTTTACTTTTATTAAAGGCTTTTTGATTCTCGTAAAATTTCCAGAAATGTGATCCAAGCTGGAGTTATCGCCATCTCTTGGATACGATTTTGCCACAAAATTTGGAAACTCTTGACAGGTTGGATGAATTGTCATGACTGTGAACACAGACTGCTTCTAGAGTACTTGTGTTTCCCACAGTCCCTCAGTTGGTGAGCTGCAAAGTTTCAGCCATAAAACTCACTGGTGACACAAACTAAACATTATACATCCATAATGCATATACATTTTACTTTGAAGTCATACAAATAATTTTTCCAGCCAGTCGCAGTACTGGTCCAGTCAGGGGTACCACAAGATGCACATACTTAGACTTCTCATCCCAAGGTGAAATGCACTGTAAGAACCTAAACATGAACTAGGCTGTGATCAGAACTCTTATTAGCTACTGTTGTGGTGGACTATGATGGACAGATGGAAATCTTCCCAACAGCTGTGGGATTACCGAAGCCCCCAACCTGCAACTGACCTCAGAAACCCATCCAGATGCCTTGCTTGGATTACCCAAAGCAAAGAAATCAGGTGACACTTCTTATTGGGAAAAGGCCTCCTTTGATTTGACAGGATAGATAGACCAGTGGTCTTAAAGTTTATGTAAATGCTTGACATCAGCATTTTTATGGTTATTCTATAACACAAGGAGGTTTAAACATTGCTGGCAGAGGTACAATGGGGATGGTCAAAGTGTAATGATGGCTCATTTCAGCACACGATAAGAACGTAGGTCTTAAAAGGCTTCTCTTTTCCAATCCTGGTAGAACCTGGGGCTGAGACCCAGTGCCCATATGGGGATGGATGATTGTAAAGGAAACTCTGGATTCCTGGAGTTATTTGATAACTCTTCTACTTTATCAAATAAAAAAAAACATATTGCATCTTTTTATTTAGCAATTCATTATTCATATCCAATTTTAAAACTTTTAAAATTTGCTGCTTTCTCTGCAAAATGCATTAAAAGCATCAACACCATTTGTTCACCTCTTTACCTATAGATGTGGTGATTCCAAGCGAAAGAAACATCAGGTAAAAGGAATATGAGAAGCTGGAGAAATACTAGGGATTGCGAGTGGAAGTAGAGAAGATGTGGAAGGTGAAAACCAAGGTGGTGATGGGAGCACTTGGGGCCATGACCCCTAAACTGGACAAGCGACTCCATTAGATCGTTGCAATAGCAAAATCGATCTCAGTTCAGAGGAGCACAATCCTAGGATCGGCAAAAATGCTGCCTCGTTCTCTCAGACTGCCAAACTTCTGGTAGCAGAGCCAAGGTCCGGGAAAAAACAGGGTGAGGAAGGACTATTTATGTATAATTTACATTATGTTAAATAATGCTATTCTGCCAATTGACTAAAAATAACAAAATTTAGCTCCGACTCTGGTTTATTTGTGCTCATTATTGCCCCTTCATCATGAAATAAGTCAACCACCATGAAGACCCATAATTTTCTGTCTAAAGAACGTTTTCTGTTGCCTCCCTCACACCTGGTTTTCCCTTTTCCCTCATACGCTCTGTGGCCAAAAGTGTGTGGACACCTGACCGTCAACCCCACATGTGCTTGTTCAACCTCCCCTTCTAAACCCATGGGCGTTCATATGGAGTCGTCCCCCCCTTTGGTGCTATAACTGCCCCTACTTTTCTGGGAAGGCTTTCCACCACATTTTGGGAATTTGTGCGAGAAGGCCTGGTGCGCAGTTGGCGTTCCGGTTCATCCCAAAGGTATTCAGTGGGGTTCAGGTCAGGGCTCTGTGCAGCCACTCAAGTTCTTCCACATCAACTGGCTAAACTATGTGTTTATGGACCTCACTTTGTGCACAGAGGGGGACACAGTCAGGCTGGAGCAGGAAAGGAGCTTCTTCTTCCTCAAACTGTGGCCACAAAGCTGGAAGCAGAGAATTGTCTGGAATGTGTTTGTACACCGTGTGGCTGAAACAGCTCAACTTGGACATTAGAAGGGGAGTTCATATACTTTTGGCCCTACAATGTATACATATGTGATGGATCTCCTTAACATAATCCTCCAAAATGCTCCTCACATTTCATGTTTGTTTCTTTTGTGCTTTCCAGCACAGAAGCGTCTGTCTCAGCTTCTCCATCTCTGTCTTCCTTCATCTGCTCCACGATTTCTTCCCATCCCTCAATCTCTCCCCCCTTGCCCTCCTTCTTCCGCCTCCTCCTCTTCCTCCTCCTCTCTCAGCTCTGGCCTGTCAGAGTTTTAAGAAGCCACTGAGCTGTGAAATCGCACAAATTGTTGTTGCTTTACGTCTGGCCCCAGCAGCCAAGAGAGAGAAAGAATAAGGGGTGAGAGAGAAAAAGAAAAGGGTAGATTTTCTGCTCCAACACTTCTGAAGCTTTTCTGCTCCCCCTTAGACACACACACATACACACACACATTGTACCCCACCCCCACTTCCATATGAACACCCTTGAACATTCTGAATCCCCCTCCCTTGCCAACTCATCACATCTTTCAGTGCCTGGGTCACTTCACAGAGCAAGAAGGAGCAGCAGCGCCCCTCCATTAATGAAGCCTGCAGATGTCTTTACAAACACGCCAACTGCCGCACCAGTCAGCACTTCTCATTGGACAGTTTTTGTTCCTGTTTTAACAAGAAAACTGTTGCAATTTATCAATTCCTTCTGTCTGTTCAGCTCTCACAATGATGTGCTCATATTACACACATTCTCACTGGCCATTTTATAAGGTACAACTATCAAGTACTGTTTGGGAGCCTCTTTTGCCTTAAAAACAGCATAAATTTAATGACAAGGTGCTGGACACCTTCCAGAGCATTTTTAGTCCATGTTGGCTTGACAACTTCTTACATTTTCTGTAGAGTTTTGGCAGCAAAATTCATTTTGCATGCACTGAGCTCCACCTTTTCCTAAAGATGCTCTACTGGCTTGAGAGGTGGGAATGGTGTGGCCACTGTAGTAAATTACAGGCATTCTGGTGTTTCGGAACCATCCTGAGATGATGCAGTATTGTGACATGGCAGATCATCCTGCTGGAAAATCAGAATTTGAGAATGGCTAGACTGACCATGAGGAAACATAGCTTCTTTTGCTACTTTTTGGCATTAAAGCAATGCTCATTTGGTGCTAAAGAGTGCTGTGTGCAAAGAAAACACTTTGGACTCCCAGCCCCAATCTGAATTGTCCTGTTGTACCTAATAAAATGGCCAGTGAATATATGGATTTATTTATATTGTTAATATGTTCAGAATTATGGATCTGAATCACTCTTGAAGGGTTTATTAATTTCACCCGAATGTTTTTTCTTTGCAGCACACAGCACAGGGTTCACAAGAACAACAAATTTCTCTTTATCTTTGAACAGCCAGTGCTGCTATTGAGGATGTAGCCTTACAACTTGATGGTTTTTAGTTTGGGCTTCTCCTTTTGCCTCTGCCATAATAAAAGGTGGCACTGCAAATTACCTTGAATTGTTTACCTAAAAAACAAGCTGTGTAAATGGATCAAATCCTGAATAAAACTGAAACAAATGATCAGGAACAAATCAAAGATCAAATATCTCCATCTTATGGATTTAGAGGGTCATTGCAAGTTTTAAGATTTTGATTTTTAAAAAAGAAAAAAATCCTGATCCTGAAACAGTGACCTTGACCATAAATGACCTGACTTGAACAGAAACTTGTTATAGTAACCTTTCACTCTGAAGCCAGGTTCACAAAATTGCAAAGCTCCTCTCACAGTCCAAAGACATGTATTTCAGGTCAATCGGTCACTCTAGTTGTCTAGTTGCTCATAGTGTATGTGTGTGTGTGTGTTTGCTGGGTGGTGTCCTGCCAAGATAAAGTGGTAAACAGTAATGGATGGATAGTTTTTTATTTCTTAAATATTAAATTTCATAATTTAAATAATTTATTTTTAATATGCCGTTGAAAACTTTAGTTGGCAGTTTACATAAACGCTGTCAGTGTGCAGTTTCCTTGACAACCACACGGGGGCGCTCCAGCGACATCTTGCGAGAACCTCTGACCCCGGAAGTACATTTTCCAAACATCTCTGCAGCCTCATAAATGGCGGCACAGGGGAAGCCACCGGTTGCATTTGTACCCGCTAAAACGTTTGCCAGTTGAAGTCCGCAACGAGCGCAGAATGAGCGCAAACCGAGCGACCGCCTGTCCGTTGTTCGCCGACGAGCAGGACGTCCGTCGCATCGAAGACGCCGTGAAAGCCGCCATAGCCGCCGTCCTGCAGGTGTTCTGCGCTGTGAGCACCGCCCGGATGCAGGAGTGCAGGAGGAAGGCGGCTGAGGCGCAGCGGGAGAACAACCGCCTGCGGCTGCAGCTGGAGGCGGCGGAGCGGGAGCTGCTGCGGTTGCGACGATTCAAAGGGTCGCTGGAGACCACTGGAGCCGCAGGGGGAGCTGGCGGCGGTGTGGCTGGAGACCCACGGTGCGGCTGCTCCGTCCCCTCCGCCCCGCCCCCGATGCTCCGTGCTCACCCGAAGGAGCCGCCCTCCGAACCGACGTGGGAAGGAGACCTGAGCAGTGAGTTTCCTCCTCATCCATCCAAGCACTGGAGCAGAAAAATACTGTGGTTATGGACGCTTATCCCCGGGAGACGGTCCTGAAAGTCATATTCCGTTATTAATAGTCATTCCTTACAACCCCATCATGAATTCATTCCATAGTCACTGCAAGTGATGTCTAGTGCAAGGAACAAGTTGTGTAGTGCATTAAAATGGAATGTATAGGCAGTCCTTGTGTGTAAGAGTACATGTATACCCAATACTGTGCAAAAGTCTAGACGTTCACAAAAGTATTTGTCTTAGACTCTTATTTTAAGTCTTGGTGTGTCAGTAGAGAAGGGCTTATTTAAGGCTTGCAGCCATTCCTTTTGCAAGAAGTGAAATATTATGCTGAGACTTTTGGATGTTCTTATTGAATGAAAGTATCATATATAATAGACCACAGTCCAGATATGAAACTTGAGGAGTTTGTATGCATACAGATGTGTAAGCAAATATGACAAGCAGGTGGTAATGGTGGACGATGTGATGTGTAAATTGGACCAAACTCTTTGGCTGAAGGAGAACCTGCTGTGTTGAGCGAATAAAAGTGGGTGAGGGGTAACCATATTGTAAATGTCAGGTTTAACCTTCAAATCTTAAAACCTGGCAAGAGTGAGTACAGCAACTAGACAGAGTGGTCATCTTGCACAGTGTTTTCAGATGTGCTGTCTAAGTGCTTCTGCAGAAGCACAGATGGAAGAGGGTAGGTTGAGGACTGGAAACTGAGTGCATAAGATGAGATATCTCAAGCTGACTTCCCTTCAAACTTGGAAGGAGTCCAGCATCGCCGTCAGCTCAGGGTTGGCGGAAACCAGTAGGACCCTGGAGCACCCATCTATAGTCCAGAGTAGTCTGGTCAGAAGTGGTCTTCATGGAAGAGTTGCAACCGAAAAGCCATTCCTCTGATAGAGGTTGTGAGCAACTTACCTTGTGTTTTTGTGTGTAGATATTGCAGGTGCTCTGGTCTGGCTCTTAAAAAGAAAAAAGCAGTTGTCTGCTGATGGGCTGGAGAGATACATGGATGAGTGTCTGCAGGTAACAGTGAAGCATGGTGGAGGTTCCCTGCAGGTTTGGGGCTGCATTTTTGCAAATAGTGGTGATTTGGTTAAAATGAATGACCCCCTCACTGCTGAAAAGTACAGGTAGATTCTTATTCATCATGCAGTACCATTAGGGGCCATCTGATAGAGCTCATATTTATTCTGCTGCATGCCTTTGACCCCAAACACATGCCAAAGTCATGAAGAACTGTCTTTAGTAAAAGGAACAGCAAAGAATCCTGTAACAGGTGATATGCCCTCCCAGAAAGCACTGATCTCAACAGCAGGCGAGACAGCCAGTCTGCAAGAGAGCTGTGGCAAATTCTCCAAGATCCTCTCAACAAGGCAAAGGGTGATAACACCAAATATTGACTGTGTACACACACTATACTGTATACACCCATCAGCTACAACATTAAAACTACTGACAGATGAAGAGAATAACATTGATAATGCCGTTACAGTGCCACCTTGTCAAGGGGTGGGGGGGGCGATATTGGACAGCAAGTGAGCAGTCAGTTGTTGAAGCGTTGGAAGTGGGGAAAACGGGCAAGCGTAAGCATCTGAGCGACTTTGACAAGGGCAAAATTGTGATGGCTACATGACTGGAACAGACCATCTCCAAAACTGCATGTCTTGTGGGGAGTTCCTGGTATGCAGTGGTTAGTACCTCCCAAAAGCGGTCGAAAGAAGGACCACTGGTGAACCGGCAACAGGTTTATAAGCCCCCTTGGCTCACTGATGCATGTGGGGAGCAAAAACAAGCCTGTCTGGTCTGATCCCACACAAGAGCTACTGTAGCACAAATTGCTGAAAACTTTAATGCTGGCCATGATAGAAAGATGTCAGAACACAAAGTGCATCACAGCTTGACGTGTATGGGGCTGCGTTGCCACAGACTGACCCTTGTCCACTGGCAAAAGTGCCTGCAATGGGCATGTGAATGTCAGAACTGGACCATGGAGCAATGGAAGAAGGTAGCCTGGTCTGACGAATTAAGGCTGTGTGCACGTGCGTCGTTTACCTGGGGAAGACATGGCAGCAGGATGCTCTGGGCAATGTTCTGCTGGCAAACTTTGGGTCCTGGCATTCGTGTGGATGTTTCCACCTAGGTACCACCTACCTAAACACTGTCGCAGACCACGTACACCACTTCATGGCAATGGTATTCCCTGATGGCAGTGGCCCTACCGCACTACAAAAATTGTTCAGGATTCGTTTGAGGAACATGACAAAGAGTTCAAGGTGCTGTCTTGACCACCAAATTCCCCAGATCTCAATCCAATCGAGCATCTTTGGGATGTGCTGGAAAAACAAGTCCGATCCATGGAGGGCCCCACCTCGCAACTTGCAGGACTTAAAGGATCTGCTGCTAACGGCTTGGTATCAGATACCACAGGACGCCTTCAGAGGTCTTGTGGAGTCCATGTCTTGATGGATCAGAGCTGTTTTGGCAGCATGAGGGGAACCGGCACAATATTAGGCAGCTGGTTTTAATGTTGTGGCTGATCGGTGTATACATATATCCGTATGTATGTATTTGTATATAGTGGTGAAGAAAATAGTAAAAAAAAAAAAAAAAAACTGTGCCTGTTTTTACAAAAGTTTATGTCACAAATGTTTTTGTCATGAGGACCCAGTGTACTCTAATGAATTACGAAATAAATAATACATTCAAATGGTTTTATTACTCCTGTTTTGGAAAATATGTAAGTGCATACAGGCAATAAAATGTTTATCTGTGGCTTACATTCACAGGTCCTTGTGAGGAGACAGATACCCCAGTAAACCCTCAAGCTAGCAATGATGCATCACACATTAAAGAAGTTTCCTTCACTGAGGTTTTTAATCAGCAGAGTCATGGGAAGAAGCCAGCAAACGTCTCCTCCTTTGAAGTGCCTGTGGAGCCAAAGAGGAACCCCAGGCCTCCTGTCAGCCCAGGGAACCATCTCCATGTGAAAGAAGAGCCTCCCGACTTTGAAACGGTGTATGTCAAGTGTGAGGTGAGCGAGGAGCAGGTCCGAGACGAGGATGGCAGCCCTGGGTCTAGCTGTCCTTTGTGGAAGAAAGACGAGCCGCACACAAGCCTGATACCTTTAAACACTTTGCTGCCTCCTGGAGATGAAGCTCAAGGTGCCACCGGTGCCTGTGATGTTCCCTCTGCTCTGATGACTTCACTAGCTCGTAAGTAAAGCCTCTTGGCATGTTAGCAGAGCAGCGACAAATCCATTTCAACATCATTATTCTTCCCACATAGTTTTTTTATTTTTATTTATTTTTTTTTTATATATTAACCTGCCTAATCTGGAGGGTGTCACTTTGAGAGCCCTTGCTGCCCTAAAATGGTTATTTTTAGTTCTCAAGGTGATAAATGTTGAATTGCAATGTTTGTAGTTTTTTCATTTTTTTAATATACAATTTTCTATAACTTATTTTAAAAATGTTAATGTCAATATTGTCTTCTGAATTTTACATTATATTTATTTTAGAATTTTATATAGCCATTATTTTTGAATGACATTGCTGGAATGTTCACTGGTTTTATTTTCCAGTCCAAACATTTTTTTTTTAAATAAATTTTAAGTTATAAGAAAATTGTGGTTAAGCAAAAATAAACAATCAGAAATTAAATGAAACAATTACAAACATTGTAGTTCAACACTTAGCCCACATTCAAACCTCAACATTACTGCTTTTGGGGAGGTGTGGGGTTCGTAGTATTGGATGGTTAAATTTGCCATGTTGGATGTAGATGTTTGACACTAATTTCACTATTATTTCAGAGAGGATTTCAAACAGAGAACGACAGAAGCGGTACAGGGAGAAAATCCGAGCAGATCCCGAGAGGCAGCGAATTTACAGGGAGAGGGACCGCTGCAGGTTCGACTGTCTCCGTTTGCCATCTTCCTGCTCAGCGTGAAGTCACTTGGGAGAAACATGACCTGTTGTGGAGAAAGGATGTTATTCTCATGTGATAATGATTTTGGTTTACATGTTGTGCAGTGGCTACATCTGTAGAGATTATGTGCACAAAATGAATATGTGAAATTGTTTAATGGATGCAGAATCCAGGTTTGCTGCCAAGAGAACCTCTTTGCAAGTTCCCAAAAGCGTATCTGCAGGTAAGGTGTGTATTTACATGATGCTGGAGGGTTACAGTGTTGGTAAACCTGCCTACAGGTACCAGAAGAGGAGGAAGCTGATATGTGAGCTGCCAGAGCAAAGCCAGAATCTCCGAAGGCAGGCCTGGAGGGAGGCAGCACGGCGTCATCGTGCCCGCAAAAAGTCTTGCATCCAAATGGCTCAGTTTCCAAGCCTCGAGGAAATGGAACCAGTAGTACACCTTGAAAGCTAGTAGTAATGTAGCCCCTTGTAGATGCTGTCTGCACAGGTCATGGTGGAGGTCTGAGGAAATGAACTCGAATGCTCAAAAATATAGACACTTAAGTAGCCTTTTATGTATACTGTGATTTTTAACAATGACAAATGACACATTATTTGTATAGCTTATTAAAAGTCAAAATTCAAACTTGAGTGTTTCTCTGCTGATGTCAGTCAGTGCTTTGGAGTAAACCTATGTGAAGATCTTTCCAGAATCTCATGAGTTAGTGTAGGTTTAAATTAAAATAGAATATTTTCATGTTATGAAATTATGAGGAGAATTCCACATATATTGTTTAAAAGCAGCTTTTTAAAATTTCATTTCAGCGTCTTCTACAGACACTTTGTTAAAATCTTAAGTTTGCTTCCACACAGTTTGTAGAGGATTTGCGTTTGTGACAGACCCCCGTCAAGGATGTTCAAGGCAAACCTGTTTTTAAATATAAACATAACTATACACTCATGTAGGCCATAAGTTTACATACACCTTGGCTAAAAACTTTCAAACTCAAAATTTCACACATTTCATTTCACCAAAAAATTTGTTTAATCAGAGCATCTACGTAATGTCCGTAAGTTTTACCAAAATGATTAATAGACATATTTAATTCAACTCTTATTCGCTGTCAGATTTTCAGTGGTTTGAAAGTTTACATAAACCAAGTTAGTATTTGGTGGTATTGCCTTTTAATTGCTTAACTTGAATCAAACGCTTAGGATAGCCTTCCAAAAGCTTCACACAACATTTTGCCAGAATTTTTGTCCATTTCTCCTGACAGAACTGGTGTGATTGAGTCAAGTTCGTGGGCCTTGTCGCTCGGTTCAGCCTGCAAATTTTCTACGGGAGTCGGGTTTTGCAAAGGCCACTCCAATATTTTCACTTTGTTGTCTGCAAGTCATTTTGTAACCCACAACATGATGCTGCCTCCCCCATGCCTCACAGTTGGGATGGTGTTCTTTGGATTAAGAGTCTCCCCTTTCATCTTCCATACATAGCGCTGGTCATTATGACCAAACAGTTCAAATTTCGTTTAATCTTACCAGAGAACACAACATCCAAAGGCTAGGTTTTTGTCCTGGTGAGCAACTGCAAACTGTAGTATGCTTTTTTTTATGTCAATTTTGGAGTAATGGCTTCTTCCATGCTCGACAACATTTCAGGCTGTCTTAATGGTGGATGATGACACTCTTGTTCCTGATGCTTCCAACTCCTTCACCAGTTCCTTAGTTGTAATCTCGGAGTTCTGTTTAACCTTTCAAACCAAAATTTGTTCATCCCTGGGAGTTCATTTGTGCCTCCTTCCTGATTGTTCAATTGCTTGTGGTACCTTGCACCATTGGGAAATGGCTCCTATGGACAAACCCAGCCTACAGAGATCCATAATTTTCCTCCTAAGGTCTTGACTCATTTCTTTTGATTTCCCCATTGTCTTAACCACAAAACCACAAGTAGATATTCTGATTGAACACATGGATTTTTTTTGATAACATGTGTTGGGAAATTTTGAGATTGAACATTTTTAGCCAAGGTGTATGTAAACTTATGGCCTCAACTGTATATTACAACCTTGTTTACAAGTAATGTTTAGGAAATGAGTAGCATCTTTGATAAATGGCCCAGTTACAACACTACCATCTTGGAGGTCTTTGCTGTTCTCTTTCCAGCCATTATTGGTAGTGGTTCTGTACAAAATATGAATGCTAACTTTTTTTTGCAGTGTCCACATTGGAGTTATGAGTGTAGGGAAATACTTGAGAGCTGTTTGGAAAATTACATATTTTAGCTCCACACACAGAAGAGACTCTTCAGTTAGATGCATTGCACCTTGCTAGCACATTTATGAATACAGTTCTTAAAATATCAGTGACACTACTCAATGCCAGCATTACTTTGTTCTTCATCAGTGTTTCCTGTTTCCATTTTCTGTGTACATTTGCTCCTTTTTATTTAGGCTTTTTCATATGCAGAGGCAGTTGTGCCAATACAACATTTGTAACATAACCAGTGAATTTGGGTTCCATTCAGAAATCACACCATTTATGTAATTTGTGCTGCTAATGTAAGAAATTCATAGTGGATAAATTTCCTGAAATACACAATTATGTAATACATATATAAAATAGATAGATTTAAAATCTATTGGTGAGGTGCCTGTCCACAACTGAAAATTGTCTCCTCGTGTTGCGATCTTAGCTTGCCATTGATTCCTTAGTTTGGGCATTATGGTACTTTTAATTTTATTCACTTTTGGTTTGCATGTGATCTGGCAACCATGTGGAAATACAGTCACAGCTGGGGTGTATTATTTTTCATACATATATTCATTTGTTTCCTGTCCTGATCAGGGTTGTGTTAGTTCAGAGAATCCAGGAACCACAGAGTTGCCTGGCGGGGGGAGGTATACCCTGGACAGGACACCAGTCTGTCTCAGGGTAGAGGCACACTGTGGACAATTCAGAGTTTTTGTCCATCCATCCATCTGTCAGTCATCCTTAATTTTATCCAGGTAAAGGTCAGAATTATTGGGTGCTATGAAACTACACCTCGGATGAGGTGGCAGTCCACTGCAGGGTGGCCACACACAGTTACACGCAACAGGCAATTCAGGGTGTCCGGTTAACCTGAAATGATTTTGGACTGTGGGAGGAGCTCCATGCAGACTGAGCCGGATGTTCTGTGAGGCAGCACGGCTACCTGCTGCACCACTGTGCCACCCAGGATTACAGCTGCAATGACATATAGTCACATGATGTGCAAAAGTAATTCATATTAGATGCTGTAACATAATTTTGTCTTTTGCTTTTTAATTTATGCATTGGTAGTTTTATAAGATGGAGAATTATTTTGAAAATATGAACATGGAAGACTTTATTCAGCCAGTTAAGGAGCTGAGAAATCTGGCTTATTTCATGAGGTCACAGTAACCAAATACTTTTGAGTATCTACAGTAAAAACAAATAATAGAATACAATAATAGAAATGAACTCTTTGGGTTGCTGGAGGCATGTACAGATTATTTCCCTGTAAAACCAAGTTGCCTATGTCTTTCTCCTTTTATCGAAACTTCTCCAACAGTATAAAAAGTCATCTTTCCAGAAATTCTACATTCTTACATTTATAAAGGCATTGAAAATAATTATAGCCTTACAGGACCCTGGAACTGGGGAGTAACATCCCAGTAACAACAACAATTTCTCATTTTTTGGTAATCATATTTACCAAGCAACTCTCTAGACTGCCTGCACCAATTCCAGTAGGAATTTTACCAGGTTTAGACTCAAAAGTCCTTAACCATCTGCACTGCTTGACCCTGAACTGCTTAAGATGCCCTGATTCTCTGTAGACTGTTCATAATATCTGTACTGTTAGCACAACCAGGAGGACTGAGTGACCCAGCTGATGCAGAACATCTAGAGGCCCTGCATCTTATATTTTTCTTCCTCTCCTGCAATGCCATCTAGGTTTTTTCTGTTTTTAAGCATGAACCACAGTTTCTTGTATAGCTGCATATCCCTAAGACCTTAGGAAGAATCTTTACAAATATAAACTGAATAGAAATGCATTTTTAAAAGGAAAAAACACAAAAAATACCAGGAAAATGCTGGCGGCAATGGTTAACCTTGTTAAATAAAGCAAATTCAATGTTTACCTTGTTAATAAGTGTAAAAGGTGCTCTCTGTCAGATGGTTTGGGGCACATTTGGTTTTATCCAGTTAGAAAATTCAGCAAAGGGTTGGACTGAGGCTTTTCTTCTGCTAGACATTGATGCTTATACTTGATCTCTTGAGAGGTTTGCTTGCTGAAGTCCATGCAGATGGAACTGCTTCTGTTTTTCAGTGCAGTGAAACATTTTCTTATTATTCACCTTTATTCACCAGCAGATGCCTTTGTCCCACACAAACAGCTATTTTACCTTTTTAATCCGTATGGATTCAGGCTTGGATTATTTACTGGATTATTCAGGATTTTTCACATTTGTTGATTCCTTCAAAAAATAAGCATGACTTCATGTAAGACATCAATTTTGAACACATTTGATGGCGGATGTGTTTCGTACATCCTTCACAGGGTTGGACACGAGTAATGTTTGTGCGTGTTTGCGCAGCGCGCTCTCGGGAAACGGGAATAAATCCAGTGCTTCTTTCACCAGGAATGAATGAAGCAGCAACAATTTTCGGAATACGAAGCGTTTTCTGCGAGCTTCTCCATTGCGATTCCTCGGTTTATGCCTGTGGCCAACAGCCCTGCTCTAAGGTCGAAGCTTTCAGCACTACGGACGCCGCCCTCGGCCGCAGACGCACGAAGTCTTTGCGGGCGTTGCCCCTCCGTTAGATGGCCGAGAAGGAGGAAAACACCCGGTACGATGCAGGAATACGAGCAGAACCCAGGTTTCATTTAAACCCCAGTTTCAGTGCCCGTCGTCCTTTTATTAAACGATATTGTTTTTGAAAGAATTGCTGTAAGCCTGATGCTGTTCCAGTTGAGCGTGAACACGGTGGTCAGACGCGCGAATGTGCGCGGTTTCGAGCAAGGCGCGCACTCGCGGTACCATTTATTGGGAGACCCAATGTAATAAACCACATAGTGGGGAAAAAATCCGTGTCAGCTGAAAATAGTAGGCTTTTCAATAAAATAAAAGTGGGTATGAAGGCGTGCTTCACGTTTGCTTTAGGGGACGAAGCCTCCGCCTGTAAGATGCGCTTCGTATGAAGGCGGCGCGTATTTTGGCTGCAAGCAAACGTCGGTTGGTGCGTTTTTAGCGCCGTACGTGTGATATAAACATGACGTTCAAACGGACAGAAGAGATGTGAAATTGGCTGTCTTGCCTTCATTGTTCATGTTAGGGGAATGCCTGGAGACTTGAACGAGAGAGCCGGGGCTTTTCGTCCAGCAGCCGCCGATGCGCACAGACCGATAGACCGACCTAGGAGGCAACCGAAGCAGAGCCGCGTCGCGCGTCTTTACGCCCCGTTCTAATAGCGGCTGCGGCCCGGCGTTTTCCTTCGGTCTTCCTTCTCCCACCACATCGAAGCTGGTGAGCAATTCTAGCGGCAGCTTCGATTCCTGCATAGGAAATTCAACTCTTAAAATTCCTCCCAGAACATTTTGATGTGAAGCACCGAGCAGTCCCAAGTCCTGAAGTCCAGGGTTTGACCGCACCAAAGCCGGTAGGCTCGCATGTCGAGACTTGCGCACAAGCGGACTCAAAACGACCTGGTATTCCGACAATTCTGTGCAGTTCAGTGCCTTTGTAATTTTACCACAGTACCAGGACAGTGCATTTCTTTACCGGTTATCTGTTGACGAATCTCCAGGTTTAACCTAACCCTTTTAAAATAAACGCATTCTTGAAAGAAGTTTAGGCAACCCCCCCCCCCCCAAGTATCTCAATGAGGTTCTTGTTCCATTTATAATACACGCACATATATTTATTTAATTTATTTTTTTGGAAACAGCAACATTTTAAGCAGAACTTTAGGCGCACTCCCCACACACACAATAAATTTGGATTTTATTACTGTGTATTAAGATAATCACTCATTTGTTTGACTTAACACATACTTTTATTTTTATATTTTTATTTTTTTTTTACAGCTTTTTAGCTTTTATAAAAATAACATCTTCCTGATTTAGGTGTGTTTTATGATTCTTTGGTTCAGCATATAGAGTGCACAGTACGCAAGCAGGTCTTTTCATGAACATCTTTTAGAGGTGGAGTGCAGTTTAGAAGAGAAAAGGTGTTGGTCGCCTTAATTTAACTTAATTTCACCAAACTTTTTTGGGGGTTAAACAGGAATATATTATAACAATAAAAAAAAAATTTAAAAAAATTGAGATTTTACTCTTCAGAAGTTCACCCACACCTTCTGTGTGTCATGGGAGGCCCTTAGGGCCCTTTGGATTCACCCCAGCCTGTTTGGAGAGATGGCTCACAAGTGCAGTTATTTTCCACAGATGGCATCTACCTCAAATGATCTATATTTGTGCTACACACTTGGACATAAAACATGCTCCTGAGACCCTCCTGAAAGTTGTCTGGGCCACCCAGAGCAGCAGCAAATGTGTGACAGATGCACAGAGCCTCCACAGAGTCCCGGCTGGGTGCTCAGCTGCTCTGCTTGTGACAGTTGACTCTCAGTGAGGACTTTCTGGCTGCTGAATGGGTCAAAAGACTAGAAAGCCTGAGGGGGAGCATGGATGGTGGCTGGTGAGGGTGCAGTGAGATCAGGGCCAACAACAAGCCATCAAACAGCAGCTTGTGGGAGCTTGAGGAGCTACATGAACAAACTGGCCATTTGTGAGCACCCAGTGCATCACTGTACAGTACAGAAATGGTATAGTCCAACATGATCACCCCTCCAAACTGAACTTAGTTGGGAGTGCCCCTTTGCAGGGATTGCTGGGAAGAAGAAGAGGAATACGAGGTTTGAGTTTGGCTATAGAGGAAGAGGCAGAGGAACACTAAATAGGTAAGAAGAGCCGTGATCCTCTGTAGCTACAGTGCCTAGACTTGGTTATGGGCATTGGAAGGGTCTATGGTTCAAATTGATGGGAATAAAAGCCATTTTCAGGTGGATTGAGGAGTCAGATGAGCTTTGAAGAGAGGGGAGGGTGAGGACATTTTGCTGTGCATAAACAAGGAAATGGGCAGAGACGGCTAGGGGGAGCCATAGCTGGCCGAGAAGGGGACTTGCTACCTTTGAGTCCCTGAAGGGAAGATATGATTTTGACAGGATACTCACATTGTTAGACAGACTTGGGAAGCTTGTATAGTTCAATCTGGACATGTTTGTCTCATTTCTGATCGGCTTTTCCTGTTGCTAGTTTGCAGAGGCAGTTCCCCCAGCTGGCTACATCATGCCCTGTAGAAAACAGAGTGAAACTGTCAGATTTCTGCATAAAAATGAGACAAACCATAATAAAACGATAGTGTATATGATAAAAATATATATTTGTGATTAATTTTTAGCTTGTTGCTAAAATCTGACCAGATCTGTCTTGCTAGAAGTATGTAGGGAGCTTCCAAAATGGCCGCTCCAGAGTAGAGCTAGTGGAGTTAGCAACTGCTCACTTCCTGATTCAGCCACTGTTTGTGCTCTTTTGTTTTCAGAACTGCTCAGTAAAAAGAGACTTTTTTGCAGTTTAGAGGCCTGCTATTCATATGAATTCATTTTAGTAAAAAAAAACAAACTTGTGTTTGCAGCTTTGGAGGCTACAGGGTATAGGCCTAGGCTAACCGTCACAGAGCTGAGTGCAGTTCCATGCCTTGCCTGCAGTTCAGTTGCCCTGGAGATCGGTTAGTCTGTCAGTCGACGGTTAGTGTCTAGGCTGAGCTTTCGGGGACAGGAAAAACAAACAGGATCCTTGGTGATATTCTCTGTTCAGCTAAACTGGTGCTGGCAAAAACAGCAATTCTCAGGGTTTCCCTGATCTGTTAGCAAGCACTAGCAACAGCTTTGTGGCAAACACGTGGAGCACTCTTTGCCAGGACATTTTTTACAACTGTCAGTTGGAACTTCTGTATGCATAAAGGGTTAAAATCGGGATGCTGGTATTGTACAAAGTTTTCTCTTTTGATCAAACAACCTCATGTTTATTATGCTGAATATAAGGGAGACTGGTTTAAATATGCCCACAAAAATATTGATAAAATGTACCTTAAAAATAGCCAGAATTAAAAATTTTACCCTTTGAATGCCTGTGTTTATGCGCCACTCTTCGTAACTCCAGTGCAAGTACAGGATTTGACTGTCTTCTGCTAAAAAAAGAGAGGAAAAATAGAGAAAACTGCATTTGAAAATGATCTGTGCATTAACTGTGTAACTGCTTAAATGGTAAATTACGCTGCTTATAGTCAAGTCCTATGCATTTATATGGAAATTGAAGGGTTAATTCAGGAACACCGCAAGGTAATACAGGCTCAAAACAATGTACCTAAAATCTACCGATAAATGAAGCTGAAAAGACAGGAATTTTACACTGCATATCTGCCTCATTTGTTTATAGACTTTATTTTAAGCCTTTGGCCACCACCTTGTACTGTGTCAGATGTCAAAACTACAAGGACTCAAATTAGAAACACATTTCAGTACAGTGGCATCCAAGTGGAACCAAAGTACTGATTTGAATAAAATCTGCATGATGTGTGGCCAGAACGGCTCTGGAAGAAGGTAAACGTGCACTACAATGAGGCAGGTTTGAGTACCAATTTGAGGCAAGAGCGGTGGATCCAGTCCGCCGTGCAGGGCGAGAGCTCTCCTCCTTTCCATGGTCCTGAACTTGCTTAAAGGCACCGCCTAACACCACCACGTGCTGACTGCAGTCACACGGCTCCCGTAGGAATGTTACTCTAAGCAGGGTCACAGGCATTCCAGACTCACCGCCTTACCACACTCTTGTGTGAAAAGCAGAGCTCCGAGTGATGATCTAAACTGACACAAGACTCTGCATTCATTCTATAATCTAATCTCCTCTCCTTTGTGCTGTATATTGTTATTGAAAACCACCAGTGAACATAGCACTTGTTTTCATATGAAAATGTGTTTTCACTTTGAGATTCTTGCTGCTAATACATTCCCTAAGAGCAAGCAGGATTTAAACTATTACCATTAGTACCGCGCAGTACAGTGTTATGCCGTACGGGTTAGACAACGCAGCTGTAGTTGTTTTTCCTGTTAAGTCGCTCTGTTCCTGCCTCTCTCGCTTTAAATGAAAGTCCCACCCACCGACGGCTCACTCCCGTGTTGGCCACACTGCGGCAGAGCACATACCTCTTCCATTTACCCCGCTGCAGTCCGGTGTCCTAACTGAGCTGCTAGTGCTGCCTTAGTAGTTAACTGTCAGCAGAAGGGTGGCAGTAAAAGGATGGGCCTTAGTTCTGGTCTGCTGCACAAGCCGGATCCTCACAGTCAGCTGGAAAGGGCGTGAGCAAATCCTCTCATTCTGCTGTTACTCCAGCGCAGGAAGTGTGTTTGCAACTCTTCTGTCCCACAATTCCCTTTCAGCCAGTTGTTAGCTTATCCCTGCAGTTTCTATGGTAAACTCCCATGAATCACTGCTCTGCTCTGTAGCTGCTCCTCCAAAAAGTTCACATAAGCAAAGAAAGGAGCCAAGAGGAGGAAATTATTTGATTTGCTTTGTGTTTTTGTAACTAATTCGCTTACCCCTAATGTATTTAAATATGGACAGGAGGGTGAATTAAAGTTTACAATTACAGCACCATTGAAAAACTGACTTTTAGGGAATAGAATTCTTTCCGCAGAGCCCACTGAAGTTACTGCACTGATTTTGAGAAAAATGCAAGTATTAAATAAAATAAATATTCTGAAATTCATATAATACAAAAAAATGCACACTAACTGTATGTAGCATATGAGCTACATCCCATCTCCTTCATGTAATTTTACTCAACAACGCTCAAGTAAATTTATTTAAAAGCTGAATTGTTTGCACATCAAACAGTCTGAGAAGTGGCAGCGATAACAGTGGCCTTGTTTATTGTTATTATTAATGATAGCAGCAAAGGATGTGTTGCTTCTCACTTACTTGGATCTCAGTTCTCAGATGTCGCATCTGTCTCGCAGCTGTCACACCTCACATTTTCTTATCTTCTCACACCGCATGCATCTGTCAGGTTTCTGAGGCCTCGGCCAGCTGCTCCTGAAAGAAAGCCTGGGTCTTACCAAGGACTCAAATGTCCACAAAATTGTTGTACGTTGTCATTAAATCCACATTTTACAGCCTCTGTGTAATATAAAATAACACAGCAATAAAACAAGTATAAAGGTCAATTTTGCTGAATTTATACTCAAAAATGTTTACTCAAAAAAATAAATATAGAAAATGGGCTTCTTTGTTTAAGATAGTGGATTTAGAAGCATGGTTTGTTCCCACATTTGAAAGATTTAAAGGTAGGAAGTTTTACTTCATCTAATCAGGCTGGAAAGGTCAGACCATTTTTGATCATAATAAAAACTGAAATCTTGAATGTGATTTGAATTTGTTGTGATGTTAAATGGCTTCAAACCCCACCCATCTGTCTTCTCTGTATAAGTTTTTCTGCTGATGTCCTTAGACTACCAACAATGATAATTTCTGAAAGCATGTCATTCTAAATTCATTTCTCTTAAGCTGGTTTTGCAGTGGATCACGGCAGCCGAAAGTCTGCTCGTGTTATAGCTGCCCTGCACCTGTTGAGCAACAGAAGCAGTGCAACTGCTGGGTTTTACATCTGCTGCTGTCAGTTTGCTGTGAATGTGTGCAGTCGGAAAAGATTTGTAAAACACTGAACATTTCTTAACCATCTTCCTAGTTCCCTTCCTTTCATCTGATATTCATGCTCAAACCCTGGGTCCTCTTGACTGGATGTAATAAGGTTTTGATATTCTATAATGGTAAGATATTTGTCTTTATGAGATTTATGTAACCATATTTTTGGGCAGTGGATGCTGTTTAATATCTGGCAGAGTCTTGGCAAATGGCAGCAGCTGTTTCCCTGCAACTGTGTTGCTGAGCAGTTTTATCCCCCCGTCGAAACCAGAATTTGCGTTGTGCGTGTTATGCTTTCGCCCCTCTGCACATATGACATAAGAGCAGGACAGCAACAAGGCTGCCGATCACAGCGCATAAAAGACGATAGCGCTTTACGGAACTGGACTCCAGCAACCTTCAAAGGTAGGTTAGAAATATACCTGACAGCAGAACTTCTAGCTCTTTACTATGCATTTTGAAATGCATTCACTAATATTTCCTTAAATTAAGACAGTGATTCCACCCCTTTTGAATTATTTATATGCAAATAAAAATCCCTGAAACTTTCATGTTCTCCATTTCTGCACAGACCAAAAGTAAAGTGGCTTAACTTTTGAAATTTTATATGGTTTACATTTAGCTTTTAATTGTGAATGAATGACTTGGGTTTTCTGTCTTTCCAGCGAAACTCTGACCTAGAAATAAAGGTGTGAGAGCAAAGAGCAGATGGAGAAGATGGCTTCTTCCTTTGCATCATACTCAGAAGGAACAGAGATGGACAACATTGCTGGGAAGACTCAGCACTTTTTAGGGCAGATCTACATTGATGAGGTCACAGAGACGCTGAGCAAGTATGAGAAACAAATAAAACGGCAATATGAAGGTTTCAAAAACATGGTGGAGCTGATGAATAAAACTCCAGCTGATGCTTCAAAGCACAAGACCCATTTTAGGGAGATCTACGAAAGAGAAAAGGGGGACCTGAGCCTGGATGTCTACTACTGGAGCGTGATGGGATCCGGCCGTCTCTTTAGCAGGCCGCTGCTCAAGGTGTATATGGGCCAGTCCGCTGGCAGGCGTGAGGACATGAAGCAGAGGTGCTCCAATCTGGCCTACCTCTTCCGCATTGGCCTATCAGCACATATGGCATACATACACGTCACGAATGACACCGTCGAGGAGTTCAGGGACAAGTGGGCCCTGCGGATGACCGAAATTCAAACCCACATACAAAATACCTTAAACCAGTGTAAGGACTAAGTCATCAAGAGGGAGAGGAACTACCAAAGAAATTCAACATTTTTGCATTTTGTCCACTTTACAAGAAAATCCATAGCCGAGGATTCAGCAATTGTCTCGATACTCAACTGTGTCAGGATATATGAAGCCAAAACTTGTGTTCTGCCGTAACGGTTACTTCTGTATCTCTGTTTAATAAAATTTACATCTCTGTGCAGTGTTTTTTAATATGTGAGAGACAGATGTATGGTGCTGTGGTGTCATGGCTCCTTTGTTCTATACGATCCGGTGTGTTTATACTTTTCGCGCCCTTAACTATTAGTGCTGTTACAACAAAATTTCTGTTGCTATTGTTTGTACTCCCTTAAAAGCGAATAAAATCCCATTTCATTGATCACCTGCAGGGTCAGGGTTTCCCATTCTGCTTTCCTGTGCCATAATAATGCTGAAAGGGGTTCAGAATGTGCAGCCACTTGCATGAGGCATCCTGGCTGTCTATAGGGAGGGGCTGTGTGCCATTACGGTCTCTGAGGGCTGCTCATGGCCACGGAGACAGTGCTGCTTTGTTTATGTTTGGAAAAAACCGCTGTTGCCTTCCCCCCAGCGGATCTGTCCTCTTGCTGAATACATCGAGTGTAAACTCAATCTATGTCTTCATAAATAATAAGACTGTATTCCTGTAGCATCTGAGCATCTATCAGCTCCAGTTTTATAAAATCCTTTGCTGATCACTGCTAGATAGAACACACAGCTGAGGAAAGACCTTGCTCCTGTCATGACTTCTGTGACAATGAAACTATTGCTGTTTTTCAACTAGAACCTGGAAATTGAATCCAGTTTCCACAAGTAGTTCCAAATCAGCTGCAGATATGGTTTAGTTGAGGAAAGGGTTCCATCTGGCATTTTTGGGATCCTACATAAGAGTACAAATGAAATGCAGCATGTATCTGTTATAAATTTCACTATGTGGACTAAGTCTTTGTGTTCCCCACATTTGTCTTTTTCAGACATCAGCTGTTTCTGCGTCATCTCACTGTTGACATGGCTGATATACAGGAGGACAAAGAGAAGCTGAAGAAGGGTGTTGTCACAGTGCTGAGGTGCTTGTCCACCATCTCCTCAGCAGCTTCTGTGGTCAACCCCATTTTTGGGGTGGCTGGTTCTCTGCTCCGGGTAGTGCTTAACCAAGTGGATGATGAGGACATCCAGAAGCTGAAGCAGGAGTTTGCCAGTGTGAACCGAGCCTTGGATGAGATCTCCCAGCAAAACCGTAACGCTTTGCTGCAGATCAAGAAGGAGACGGTGGATGGGCAGTACTGCCGTGTGGAAGAGAACCTACGCAATCAGTTCCGCAAGTTCATGGAAGTTGTGGAAGCCCCTCCCAAAATCCAGGAACAAAAAAAAGAAGATTTTGAGAAGAGCTACGCTAATGACCTGGGCGACCAAAACCTGCACACCCTCTATGACGGTGTCATGGGGAAGCCAAAGCTCTTCAGCAAGCCCATTTTGGAAGTGTACATGAAGCACTCCAAAGGTGATCGCCAGGTGATGGAGCGTCTCTGCACCCGCCTCACCTACCTCTTCTGCATCGGCCTCATCGCGTTCATGGGCTACTCTGCAATTATTGAAGATGATGAGGAAGGGCTAAGTGAAGAATGGAATGAAAAAATGCAGGATGTGCAGGGCAAGATGCAGGAAGTGCTGAGGAAATGCAAATGACTCTGCTGCCCCTAAAGTCACTATCCATGCACCTAAAACATGCTGGCACTTTATACCCCTGCTCCTATTTCTCTAAGAAAGGGTAAAACGGCTCTCTGTCTCACACAGCAATTCCACACATCAGTTTTAAGTACAGTCCATCCTCAATGTTCTGCACCGCATGAGGTGAGGAGGAGTCCAACTGTGGCGAAAGTTGAGAAAATAGAAAGCGTAATTTAAGTATACTATGTTTTTACTACGGTGCTGTATAGTACCGTACTGTGCACTACAGTAACACTTTTTATACCCCAATGTAATGTGTAATGAACAGGTAATATGGGTAATTAAATAAAACAGAGCCAATACTGTAACTGTGACATATATACAGACAGCAGTGAATAAGGTGCAGCTATGACTGGATCAGAGCGGCACTACTGGGGGACTAGGGGGTGCTGAGCTGTGTCCATTATTTGATGCATTAATAAAGCTATTGGCTCTAAAATTAGTTTAATATTTATATTTCCCCTTATGGTTAAAAAAAAAAGTATTTTTCGGTATTTATGATTTTTCCATTTTTTTGTGGACTGTTTTTGTAGCGGGCCACAAAATCCGAAATCCATAAAATCAAAGGCCAGAAAATCGAGGATGGGCTGTACCACTGGCTTGCAAGCTCCACAGCTTTGGAAACAGTTAACCGGAAAGAGTTCTGCTTCACAATTCCTTTTAATGTTGTTACTTTTTATACTTCTTACTAGTTTCCATGGAACTCATTTGTAATGGAAGTTTATTCTGTGTGATATATAACAGTGAATTGATAGTCATAACTAGACAGTGAATTTATTGTCAAGTAGGGCATGTATATTTAGTTCTTTCCACTACAGTTTGGCTTTAGGCTCAAATCCAGCTCCATCTGTGTGAAGTTTGCATGTTCTCCCTGTGCCCGTTTGAGTTTATTTGGGTGCTCTGGCTTCCTCCCACAGTCCAAAGAAATGTGTTCAGATTAGTTGGTCGCTATAAACTGCCAATGTTGTCCAATTGCATGTGTGTGTTGGACCACCCTGCAGGTAGGCTGGTGTACTCATCTTCTGTCAACCATGGGAGAATCTACACCTAATATAATTTCTAAAGGCGGGGTCTCTTGTCTGAGAAGCCAGTAAGAGACCGTAATGCTGACTGGGTAGAAAAATTGTAAGGATACTGTACAGAGACCAGCTTGTTGTCTTGTGCTTTAGATCTGAAAACTTGCTAAACTGAAGCTTCTGTCAAGTTCATAACTCTAATTTGGGAAAACACTATTGAGATATCCATCAGGCGACTGTCCAGCGTAGGCTCATACTCTCTGCTTCTAGGATAAGATGGGCCACGTGAACTTGCTTTTGGTTAACGGTGGAGATGAAAACAGAAAAATAGAAAACAAGTAAAAGTTATAAATTGCATTGGTATTGACATGCTGTTTATCCTGGACCTGGGTCTTTACTCCTGTCCTTGTGTAATAGAGCTTTAATGTTTATAATAATGCTTTTGCCTTTGCCATTGAGTCCAGCTGCATCACCTGCGAATGAAAACACTACTATGAATGTGTCTCGGTGTAATAAAACTACTCTGTGTCTTGCGAAAATGTACATTTGAACACTAATATCAGCTGCTTTAGTGACGTAAGATGAATCCAGCTTTGAGCGTTGAATGAAATGGCCACGGACCATCATCTGACCATCACTTTACATTAATTTCTAGTTCGGAAAATCCCAGTTAACGCTGCAAAAGTACAGTTAAACGCAGTTATGTTAGATAGATGTAAACGGGAATGACGTTGATCCAAACGTGCCTTTTTATGGTTGATGTTCATTATTTTTTATGGTCTGACTACGTGTTGTTTTCTGTTTCTAAGCTGTCAAGTTCTGTTCTTTTATTCCTACCCAGACTGTATACTGACTTTTAAGGACATGAATTGAAAACCCTAATACGCATCATATTTATTCTTAAAAGATTGCACTATGATGTATAGGAAACACTATTTAGCCCTCATAAATGTTACTCGAGCCTCGACAATATTTCCTGCTACACAGAATTCAAACAAGCTGCTGTTCAACAATATTTACTCTCCTCATATCTTCCTGTGTGAACTATCAATAAAGGTTTTCTGTAAAACATTACATTTCAGAATGTATGTTTTCTTTCTACAATTTTTGAATTTCTCCACAGAGGTTATTAAGGACCCTGCCTTATTTCAGTTTCTGTTTTTCTTCATCCATGTCAATAGAAAAATGCACATCCGCATGTAGCAACGCTATTCTGAAGGTCTGAAATGTCATTTAAAGTAGTACATTTTTAAGACCAATTTCCCGAGTTGCATTCTTTATGATTTTGCAGTCATAGAAATGAGCTGACTTTCAGTATATAATGACTTTTTGGAGAATGCACAGTTTATGTTGTTCTGTACAAATAAGGTAAATTTGCTTAAAATACAGGAAACTGGCTCTTCACCTTGTGAACATAAATGGAACAAACTTGGTTCTTTTGTAATTCCAAAATCAGTTTAACCCCCACATCACGATCAGTGGAACTTTAATCTCACAGATATTCCTGCATTTATTTGTATTTGGTTTTGTAATAAAAACTGTAAACCACCTTCTTGGTGTAGCACCCCTGAACAACTGTCCCAATACCCAGCCGTGTAGATGGGCAGGACGTTGTAGTAAGTAATATTAATATACCATCCATCACCTGACAGTGTTCATTTGTTGATTAAAATCATCCCATCAAGTACAGTTATGATCAAATTACCATAATTTTTCATGGGAAAAATATATTCAGTAGAAACCGACGGTCTTTATTAAACTGTCTCCCATCACTGCCATTAACCATTTATCATTGTCAGGGTCACAGCAGGAATCGCTGGTGCAAGGAGGTATGCTCTGGATGGGAGGGAAGTACATTGTAGGGTGGCTCCACACGCACGCGCACACACACACACACACACACACACACACACACACACACACACACCATGCTGCACACATTAGTGATGTAGTGATAAAGTCTGGCAATTCATATTTCATGTTTCCCTTTCCTCTTGACTGCAGTCAGCATGTTAGTCTTTGTGGTGTTCGGCACACTAATAATATTAATGCACTAAATACAACCACTTCAATAGTTAAACAGTTTGGAGTTACATAATGTGTTATTACTGCTTACTTTTCCACTGCTACACCTTTCTGATCCAGGCAGCACCAAGTAACTCAGCTAGTAAACGAATGCTTTATGATATCTGATGTCCGGCCAGTTTTCACCAATTCACATCCTTTTGGATTATGGGAGGAAACCAGAGCACCTGGAGGAAACCTATGCAGGTACAGTTTGTTATAAATCATCATCAACAACACCTGGACTAAACCCAGTGTCATGGCTGTGGAACATTATATAAGACAGACGGCCACACACCATGTGTGACAAATATGGTGTATTAGCAGGTAAAGGTTTAACATTTCTCTCTACAGTGACAGAGAACTTAATGCTGACTCTCATCTATCCATCCATTGATCCATCCATTGATCCATCCATCCATCCATAACCTAGATTACTCAAGAACAAGAGAATTCAGAGGAAAAACTGGGGATTTAAATGTGTTTACTAAGCTGACTGCTTTCTACAGCACGCAGTGACTGCAGACCCCTTTGACCCACCAGGATAAGCAGTTCAGCCTACAGGACAGCTGCCCAGGCCTCTTCTGAGCAGTTATAATCAAACTAAAATACTTGCAGCGTATTTAAATAAAATGAGTATACACATTGATATAAGCAAACTGTGACATATAAGCATATATATGTGTTATATAAGCACATGTGATATACTGTATAGAGAAGATGTTTCTATGCCAAGCTTTTTTCCAGCTCATCAGCACTTGAAGAAATAAGCAGTCCTGCCGCTGTATTAATCCCTGTTTTTGTGTCTTTCCTGTTTAGGCCTTCAGGTGAGCACGAAAGTGGTAATAAAAGGCGAAGGAGCGCTAGGTGGTGGACCTGTAGTATAAACGTGTGTCCGCCAGGGGGCGACAGTGACGCAAACGTTGTTTCAGAACGAAGTCCTGGCTGTCTGACCGGTTTATAAAGATGCTTAAAGGTGAGAATAAACCAAAGCAAAATAAAAATACAGTTGTAATTGTGCGAAAATAAGTCTCAGTCGCATTTGTGCCCAAACTTGCAGTCGGTGTTGTAAGTATAATGCTGCTTAGTGTAATATTAGCACCAATAACGCTTTTTAAAGGACATTTTCCGCCCATGGATTCTTGAAATCGTGAATGTGAGCGCCGGAGCTGAAAGGCCGTGGACGAAGCCATCAAACCCCCAAGGGCTCCAGCCCAGCTCTCCGTGTCAACGGGAGAAACCGGTCCTTCTGGAGCCCAACTCGGAAATATTTGCCCACTCGCGCAAAAATTGAGGCAACTTTTGCTCCGTATCGCTTGTGTCGTTTCTACAATAAACGAAAAGCGGGCGTGAAAAAGTCCGCTCGCAACACAAATGGAGATGTCGGTCGCCTGAATTTTGAAGTCGGCAACTGATTTTTTATTTTTATTTTTTTGCGTCGAACACAGTTTTTGCCGCTTTCGCCAATGCGCTGCGTGAAGGAGAGGCGCCATTGCGGCTCAAAGTGTCCGCACCTGAGCGGACGGGGCGCAAATGTGCGTTCCGAGGTCGCCGAGCCGCGTCTGCGCCCTCAGTGACGGAGCCAACGCTGATATTAATATTAACGGACGACGATCGCACGCATTTTAACACAAATATAAAATATGTGCAACCCGAACGACAATTCCCATAACAAGGGCACAACTGCGACCAGATTTCTTTTTTCTTTACAGCATTTTCTCAGTTAACACCCGACGGCTCACACATGAATCTGTTTACCACCTGAAGCTTAGGGTTCAGAATAAATGTTTTTTAAGAGCAAAAGCCAGTCACTAAGCGTCAGATTTTAGTGGAAATTCTAACGAGGATAAAAGCCCGTGTTTTGACGGAGACAACAGCAAGGTGTGGACTCCACCCAAAACTACACGAGCTCTTAAAAATCTCGCAACCGTGCGTATGTGCGGGTCAAATTCAGCATTTGTGCCACATCGAGCAAACAGAGATGGAGAAAACGCGCAGCCGCTTACCGAGCTGCTGAGGATCGCATCTCCTTCGGAGTCACGACTTCTGCCGCTGTGCGCCGCGGTGCGCCTTTGCCCGCAAAGTGCGTTTTCGCCGGCGTTTTGCCCTTTTCACGCACAAAGTCCGACGAGTGATTCTGAACGCTCGTGTCGGACGGGAGTTTGCAAGAAGGACGTCGGCGAGAAGGGACCGTGAAGAAGCCCAGTGCCGGACATGGGTGCTTTACCATGGTGAACGGGGCTGTTCCCTCTCCTGTCGTCCTCCCTCTTCCTCCCATCTCCACACCTCCGCATCTTCGACCTCCACCGTCAGCTGGAGGAAAACTTGACTGAGTCGCAGCGGCAGAAGGACAAGGGACGCCTTTCTTGCCAGGTACAGGACAGAATGCCAATATTTATGAACGCATAAAACATCCACGGCGACGGACAGGTGGACGGACAGACAGACAGACAGAGGCATCCGGACAAGGTGTGTCTGGAGGGGGGGGGGGGATTTATCACCGCGGGGGATGCTGGAGACAAAAAAGACATCATTTCAATTTATTTTTTAACATATTTCTCCTGTTAATTTCATTCGTGCTGCCTAATAACCTTTATAACCTTTAAAACAATAAAAAATAACCTTTATTTGCACAGAGGTGACGTTTTACTGCACTACTTGAGGTCACAGGCAAAAGATGGAGGAATTGTCGGGCTTACAGCTTCAATTTGGTTTTAAGAGGATCAATCTGTCTTTTTCTGTGTATAAATATGGGGAAATGGAGCAAATGTGCTGCGTGAACACGGAGACGTTGCCTTAAATGCAAAGAAAGAATCAACTGCCAATAAAAGAGTGGCTGAGGAGTCATTTGTTACTGCCGGGGTCTTGGAAGACAGTTTTAGTGACTGAGAAACGTGAATAAATTCTGCTCTGGAGTTAAGATGGTTCTCAGGCAGACGAGGCAGCCTGAAGAAGCAGAGATGTTTGGATGAATAAACCAGACATCGGTGACGAAAAAAGGGCATCAGCAGGGAATGATCTGGTTGCAGTGACGCACACGGTGCTTGGGAAGCTACAAGCCGATTCTTCCCTGAAGGAAATATAGTTTAAAAAATCACTGTGACAATAATACTTTTAAATGCAAACTGTAAAAGTCACATTTATTGTGACTTAAAAAATGCCTTGACATTTGATCGTATATTTCCTTGATTTAGCTTAAATCTGTAGAATTGTTCTGTTTTGCTGTCCCTGTAAACATGAGGAAAGGAGATGAGATTGAAGTAGTTCATATTTGTCACGCTGCAGTGGACAAACCCAATAAAATATTTGGTTCTTGGAAACTGGAAATTCCAGGTAAGCAACTAAAGTTGAGGTGTCGGTTAACACCTGATCTGGAAAGGGTCATTGGCGACTCCTGGGTGACCATTTGTGTGGTCTTCAAGGCAAGGAGGAGCAGAAATGGTTTTCTATCACCTTCTGCCAGCATATTTTTTCCTTACAGCAAACACAGAGGAGAACCTGCAAACCCCACACACATCCTTGAGTTGGACTTGAAACCCCACATCAGGCAAGCAGCCCAGGAGGTGGGAGGCATCGGCTTACCCCACTGCACCACCGCATTCTCCCAACATCTGCCAGCTCTTAACAGTCAGAAATTGTTGCTAATTCTGTTGTGAGTGTGAATAATCTCAGATGCATTTGACAAATGGAGATGTTTCAGGTATGTTTCTGCTCCCTCTCTGTGTTGCCCCTTGTCTCTCTCCAAGGCAATGGCCAACCCTCTGGAGAAGGTGGTAGCCCAGAAGAAGGAGGCCATCGAGGCAGTGATGGAGATGTTTGAACGTGGGGCAGAGGTGCTGGCCAGTGCAGTGGGTGAGCTCTTTCCCCTGTGTGAGGCGGCCGCTCCGGTTCTTCGCTTGGCCCTGGACAACGTTCAAAGCAAGGAAGTCTTCTATGTCAAGGAGCAGTTTCTGACTGTGCGAAGCAAGCTGGACATCCTGTCGGCTGAGTTGGAGGCATTAGACTGCGAGATCAAGAAAGGTCAGCTGGATGCTCAGTACTTCTCTGTGGAGGAGAACATTAGGAATCAGTTTCGCAAGTACATGGATATCCTGGATGCCAAACCCCAGTTTCAGGAGACCAAGACAAAGCTGTTCCTGGACCACTTTCTCAGAACGGGTCAGGAGAAGAATCTGCATGTGCTCTACGATGCTGTCATGGGCCGCAACACTTTTGGGGAGTCAATCTTGGAGGTGGTGGGAAAATACGAGGGCCGAAACAGGAGGCTTCTGGAGGATTTCTGTGTCCGAATGAAGGAGCTCTTCTGCCTGGGGCTCATTGCCCTGCTGGGTTACAGTGCTCTTACTCAGGGGGAAGAAGAAGAACAAAAAAATATTGAGGAATGGAGTCAGAAAATCAAGGAGATGGAGACCAGAATGAAGTCGGCCATTGAAGAATGCGTGACGGCTTTTCCGGAGCAGGCTCTCCTGGACTCCCAGCGGCTGATCCAGGAGAAGATGGGGAACAGCCACCTGGACACAGCGCAGGCTCTGCAGGAGTTCCTTGCCAAGAAGTTTGACTGGGTGAGTTGGTCCGTCCGGGTGATCAACCCTTCCGGCAGCACTTTCCGCAACTGGCGAGCCGGCGACCACTTCCACCAGTCAGTGGGGCAGAACTGGTTCGAGGTGCCCAACGGGAACAACGTGACAACAGTGGTGTCCTACAGCTGTAGCCCACAGCCTGTCCCACGGGATTCTGTCCGGCAGCTCATGGAGGGGCTGGGGAAGAAAGGTGATGCCAAGTCTGTGGTCGACACCGTGGC
Source organism: Heterotis niloticus (assembly GCA_018136845.1). NCBI lineage: Eukaryota > Metazoa > Chordata > Actinopteri > Osteoglossiformes > Osteoglossidae > Heterotis > Heterotis niloticus. Next base: position 3,264,535 of record CM030903.1, read on the forward strand.
CAAGCAGTTTCCCGGGTTTATGGTGCATGCAGTTAGCTGCTACAAGGAAAGCTGGGCAGCCTGGAGCTTTCCGGAAGACTGCCACTACTGGGAGAAGCACAAAAACGTAGCCCTGTGTGTCCATTCCGACTGAAGGCAACCTGAAGGCCAAATCGCATTCAGATACGCAAATCGCGGTTTGTTTTTCAGGAGATGTTCAGGAGGAAGTGTTAGCAGCTCAGTGTTGGTAAAATGCTTTATATTCAGGCTGGTTGCAATATTATAAAATAAGTAAGAATGGATTAAACAAAGTATTTTATTGTGACAGTGACAAAACTATCTATCTATCTATCTATCTATCTATCTATCTATCTATCTATCTATCTATCTATCTATCTATCTATCTATCTATCATTAACCACTTTTCCTGGTCAGAGCTGCTGTGGTCTAGAACCCGTCTCCTTATTATATGTGATTCCTAATAATCTGATAATTGATTTATTATCAAAGAATAAATGATAACTATTTCACAGTTTTCCAAATAATTAATGCACTCATTAATCCGCTAATATACTTAACTATTGTCACATCTCGCATACAGACCTACTGTAGAAGGACGAATGGCATCCAGAATGCTTCACGGCAGCGAGAAAAGTGTTTAGCTGCATTATTTTGCACCGCACCCCAGTATGCACCTGCGAATGGCTGTGATGTCGCATGCGGGACCGCCTGATGGTTTTGCTCGGCTCCGATCGGGAGTCGCTGTTGAGCTCCGGATCAGTAAGAGGTTAGGCTCCGGGACTGTGTGCATTTGGACTGCGTTCCAGCAGATGTGCGCAATGGCCTCGCTTGCATTATTCAGTCAAAACCACTTAAGTGTGCTTAAAGTTGTCTGTATACTAATGCTTGCCATGATAAATAAAATATGAGTTTATGTGACTTCAGATGGATTTTTAAACTGCTTATGGCTGCACAGGGTTTATATATAACATATACATAACATAACATATATAAATGTACTCCCATGAATTAAAAAATAAAACAGTACCAAAATATAACCATTCTTGTGATGAGATTTTGCTATTTATTGCTCAGCTTTGCATAAATGTTTTTAAAACTATTCTTACTAAATCATTTCTGCTAAAAACAGGAAAAAATGTTATTTTTTCTCCATCCTTTAATGTTAAGAATTCTCTAAATGATATTTGAACATAACTCAGCACTTTTTGATGGCTGACTTTAGTTAGATGGTCTCTAAATAACCTGTAGCTGCATTAATTTGGAGAAAATGTGCTCCAAAGTGCTTGGCTCAGCGCACTGGAATTACTTATTATGAATGTGAAGGGGGAGCCCCGCAGAAACAGTGGGCGGGTGGCTGCGTCAGGACTTCTGCCTGCATTGATCTCCATAAATTTTGCGTCTTTCCCACCGGCATTTGTCTGCATCAGCTTTATTCCTGGGGGAAAACACACCCTGGGGATTCACATCGGCTCAGCAGGTGGCACTGCTGACTCAGGGCTTCGTGGTCATGGGTTTGGATCCCATGCTGTGTCTGTGTTTCTATGTTTGCATTTTCCCTGCTTACATGATGGGGTCATCTCCCATGTCGAGAAAACATGTAGTTCAGGTGAATGAGTCACTCAGAACCACCTTAATTTGGTAAGTAAGAGTATGCAAACATTTCTGAGAGGCATCACATCCCATACCAGCCTGGTGCCCTGGCTTCCCTAAGTGGATATGGTTCTACAGAATATATGGAAACAACTTTTATTTTATAATCCTGATTTCAACATGTAAATAAAAGCATCACTTTGTTTTATTATCTTTTTTCACAACTCTTAAATACTTACTGACACACTCCCTGTCGGTAACCACTTGCCTAAGACAGGGTTCACATCCCATATTAGAAGCAGAGGGCACACGACTAGTCAGCACCTGGATGAGATACTGGTCTGCTGCAGGGTGGCCACTCACGCAGTCACTCACTATGGGCAATTCGCGGTGACCAGTCCACCTGAAGACACATGTCTTTGGACTGTGGGATGAAACCCACACAAACAGAGGGAGGACAAGCAAACTCCATACCAACCGAGCTGGATTTGAACTCAGAATGGCCCGGTGCTGTGAGGTAGTGCTGCTACCCGCTGCCCAACTGTTGAGCCCAAAACCATACATCAATCCCTCGCTGTCTGCTTTCTCTCTGTCTAAAAATTGGCTTTCACGACTTTTAAAAATTCATACCCAGAAACTGACAATCTAAATCAAAAACCTGCTTCTTTGAATCTGCATCCTTAAAAAAATTGAAATTTTGAAATTCATCAGTTGATCAATAACTGTATTTAGAGGCTAAGAGCAATTTTTAACATGAACTTAAAATCAACATTGTGTACAAATAATACTTGTAAGGAAAGTAATTTTATTAAAGTAGAAAAAAAATTTAGTGAAAAGTAAAATTTGGGAGGGAACTATTAGACCAAGCCCCTGGTCAGACCCAACTATTTATCATGCAAGGGAAACACGTAAATGTCCAATAATCCTCCCTTTCTTACTGTTTTCTTCAAGCTACCCCCACCCACATCCACCTCTCCTTTGTCCAGAAGTGTCCTCGGGGGGGGTGGTTGGCTCACCACCCTCCAGCAGACTGACCCAAGCATCCAACCAAGTGCATAATCGCAGTCCAATAGTTCCAGATCCCGACAAACAGCTAATATTTCACCTCTTTGCCTTGTCAAAATAAACAAATAGGCCTGTTTTTAACTTTCCTACGTGGCTGGAATAAAAACTCATGAGCAATCAATACGTTTTGCACATTTAGACAAGAAAATCCTAGGGTTGGCATTCTCACACCCAGGATTTGAGTAGCTGCACTCAACCTGTAACTAAATAATGGAACCGCAGGCCGGCATAAGGCCTGCTAACACAGCAGGATATTTCTGGCTCCATCTCACCCCCAAGCAGGTCTCTCAGAGACAGCAAGAAGTAGGCCCGCTGCCGTTAAAGGGGAAGCAGGTTTTCTGAGAAGCGCTTACACGGAAGATGTAACGGTTACATAAAAATGAACATAGAGCGACTCAAAAACATACATTTGTTACTCAGCAGCTAAGCATCGGATGAACATTAGTTTAAACTGATTTGTAAATGCTTTCATAATCGGAAGAAATGCTCAACGCACCACATGGTTGGCGAAGGGCTTTTTGTATCACCCTGCAGATGCGTAACAGATAACTGAATTTAAAAATCCTTCTTGAAAAGAACAAACAAACAAACATCTTCATGCACAGCATCCAAATTGTGTGCAGAAGTTCAAGTTGCCAGTACGGCTTTGTTTGTGTGCCGACGCATACTGGATAGCGGGGATATTTAGTTTTAGGTGGTAACCCCCTTTGCAGCGCTTCAAAAAAAGGTTTTGTTAGTCTCATTATGTTTAAACGTAGCTTGAAAGGGTTAAAAAAGGAATAGTTGACGCAGTTTTGGACAGAACGGTTGTGTCTGTTATATGCTGCCCTCCATCTTTCGGGGACTGTGGTCACATTTGCTCCAAGGGAATGGCTGCATCGCACCATGCTCAGATGTTCATTGTCGGTGTTGAGCGACAACCAGAGTTTGACCGGTTCTGCCTGTTATTTACGACTTCTCCTCAATCCACAGTTACCAGATGTAAACCTATATCTGCACCAAGGGAAGCTCCCTCATATTCATTAGCGGTTCTGCGGCCGTTGCCCTGGCAGCGCCTATTGATCTGGGGAAATCTTTCCATTTGAGAGGGATTTCAGGCGCTTTGTGTCGGTCCTGACGGTCACGGCAAGGCAGAAGCCCGGGTTCGTGTGAAAAGCTTTCCTGTGTGGTGAAGGGATGCGGCCGAGCGATGCGTCCCTCTGTCTGGGATGCAGTGAAGCAGACAGTCCTGCACAACCAAAGCCAGGGGGCGCTGTCAACAAACACATCACATTGATTTTTGAAACGCGGTGCGAAAAAACGGTGGCGACAAAACACGCCGAGCGAGGGTCATGAAGTTGTTGAAATATCTGCATTTCAGAAGGCCACGCCATTTATCATGCAGTTTAATTTGTTAGCACCGTGTATAAAAGTGGGTTTAAAATCCCAGACTTAGCTTCAGCGGTAACCACGCTGAAAGGACAAAAGGAAGTGGTACTTCTCGGACGGCTCAACATGGACCCCTTGTTTCTGTTTCACTTCTGCTGTCTCCCTAGAACTGGAGGTTATGAATAATGTCTGCAGTTTCCCCATGGAATCAGATTCTTTATATTTCCACTGATTTGCAAGCGAGAAATCTGGAAAAAGAAAGACAGCTGCTTTCTAACTTTGAGCCGAGGTAACAAAAGCAGATTAAAATATTCCCTCATAATATTTATTCTACGTCTCTTTTGTTTGTATGCATGTATGTATGAGTGTATGTTTGTATGTTGTGTTGTCATATGTACACCCAAGCAAAATAGTGTGCACGAAAGCAATAAATCTGATTCTGATAATAAGATCTACGGAAAAAAATTCTTAAAAATTGCAGCATAAATCACTGATAATTTAAATCTAAACACAGAAATGTACTCTTGTCTGCAAACCATTCATACTTTTTTACTCAACTTGAAATGCAGTTTGATTAAAAAGGACCATATTTTAAATAATAATTCTTCAGTGGTGTTCATTACGTGTCAGGTCGGTACCTGGTGAGGTTTATAAGCTGCTTCATAAAGTGGAAGGAGTGGGTAGAGAAACAAAGAGCATAGATTTGGTGGTAAAATGAAAAAAGAGTTTTGCCCATTGTGGAGACATGGAAAAATATTTGGGGAAATATGACATGAGGAAATAATAAACTTTACAAAGAAATGTAGCTATAAGCAGAACTAAAACCAAAACAGCTTGAAGCTACAATAAAGAAAAAACCCATGAAGTTTAGCACAGTTCTTGCCAAGAAGATAATTGGTTCTTCTTTTTCTCAGAATTTCTCCAGTTCTTCTTTTTGCTTTTATTTTGGGATAGCCATACGTTCAAAATATTGCTGAAATTATTAAAACGAAGCCCGTAAAACAAAGAAAGCGCATGTGAATTGCATTGTGGGAGGCTCACCCTGAGCTGCAAACACACAGGCACTGTGATACCAGACAGATGCCTCTGCGGTGGCTCTGAAGTTGCAGGCAAGCTGCGTGTTTATCCAGCATCTTGGAGTGTTGTTTTCAAGATCTCCTTTTAAGCTTCTTCATAGAATTTACAAGTTCTCAAACAAGCGTATAAATTGAATTTAATGTACAAATTTCCCCCATAAGCATAAGTGAATCCTCAAAAATTGGGATTGTTTGCTCAGCAACTAATTATACAGTTATAACAAATTATATAATAGACCTAATATAAATGTAATAATAGCATTAATATATGTGATAAATCCAACTTTATACATCTAATGAACTTTCTGACCCGATCCTCACGAAGTGGATGTGACTGCACCCGAGCAACGTATTCCGACTGCGCGACTTTGCCAGATGATCTGCAGGAGGAAGTGAAATCAGTCTGCATCAATATTTAATAAACAAACAACTGATTTTATGGCGCGGAGCATCAGGGTGACCCTGGAGGCAGCCGATCAATCGCAGGGCATCGCTTCCTGCGCGGAACTGCCAGTTGCAGCGCGGTGTAATAACATTAGACGTCCGTCAGAGAGCCCCATCGACCAGGCTGCTCCTCTCTAAGTGGCCTAATCTGATCAAGAGCATTAAAACACTTGTTCACCAACACACGAGAGAGCAGGAACCAAGGCCTTCTGGATAAGCAGCCTAGAGCTGCTTTTAGCAACGGAACAGTGCTTGAAGTGGCTGGTGTTCAGTGGTACTCAGTAGCAGCACTTCTACCTTTTGCTCTTTGAAGAACCGGGACTTTTTCTTGCATACTGACATTTCCCACAATCCCCCGGGGCTCTGTTGTGTCTCCCGATGACCAGATTCTCTGTCTGACCTCATCTCCCAGCAAAATATTGCCCTAGTTTATAACCATTATCCATAAAAGCCTCGTAACTGCACTTCCTTACCCAGGGTGCACTAAGTCACAGTACAGGTGGACTTCAAGACTACACTGTCCACCATCCAGACCGCCTACAACAAATGCTGTGTCAGGGAAGTTCACCGCCTCCACTGTACCATCACCACCCACACTACTGTCTGTTTCCACTATAATGTTTGCGCTCCTGCATCACTTAAAGCAAATTCCCACATTTTTAACGAATATATCTTTATTTTCTTGCGTGGCTTTCCTAGGATTCATTTGAAATTTACGTTCCCCTTATTAAAGAAATACATGTGAATATCAGCACTATTGACTTGTGTTTTTTATTCAGTGCAGAAATTCAAAATTTAATGCATAACAATTTGGTGATACCGAATGCTACGCAGGCCAACATGCCAATAAGGGGAGAAACAGCACTTTTTGTTTTCCACTTCAAGCACTGGAGTGGAGGAGGTTCCCTTCTTCTTTAAAGGTAACAAGAGGCACACATATGTAGGTGCACATTAGATAATATGCTGTGCTTCTTCATATCTTTTCAAGCATTTTCTGTTTCCTTCTGTTTTGCTGGGGTTTTTCACAGTCAAGGCCCAGTGTAGCAGTGAACGCTGGGATGCCGACCTTCCCGTCTTGCCCTCCCTCTTTTCCAGCTCAAAGACACGTCAGCACCTTGGCCTTTTCCACACATTTCTTAGTACTTAGATTCTGCCTTCCTGCAAGAGAATCCAGTAGACTAGCACACGGTGCTGCAACGTGTCAGCATGTCAGGGCTCTGAGGTACCCACCAATGCTGTGTCTTCTTCTGGCTCTCCACTTTACACGGCCCATTAAATGGTGGTGACAGGAACACTGCTTTATTACCATGTTTTTCTCTCCAGTGTCCATATAGTGATTGTGCTTGAAAGCAGCATCAGACCAGATCAGTCAGATCAGAGCCAAAACAAGAATAGTCAGCAAAACACAAAGGCAGCAAAATAAAGCCAAGACCTCCCTAATCTCGGCCCATTCTACACTTCTTCCTGATTCTTCCCTCTCCAGTCCTCAGACAAGCTGCTTTACTGGCTCCCCTGTTGGGCTTCAGTTTCCAGCAGCTTGTCATCTTTATCCTATTAAGGTGAAGCCGGGGTGGGCATTTGTGTTCAATCTCTCAGAATTTGCCCCACCTCCTGCCTAGGTGTTACCACCCACCAGCTCATTTTAAGTCCAATGTATACGGGAATAAAATTATCTTGGCGAGACGTTACAACACGACAGCTACATAAAACCCACTTTAAGGCATTTAATATCCATATCAAAAGAAATCTTATGATTCAGTTGCGAACCACACAAGATGATTCGCTTTGCAGGCATCCCTGGTGAAACCTGGCTTCCACACGAGCTCAAGATGTTTCCGCTACTTTCTTCTGGAGGCCAGAGGCCTGCGCAAGACAGAAATCATGAAAAATCCAGACAACCGAATACTGTCCCAGCATCCCAATTCAGCCAATGTAAGCAGACTACAGCGTGACGTGCCGGTGCAGAGGGTGACTCTGGTGCTTCGCAGCTCCCGGGCTGTCCTTGTGGACCAGGGTTCGACTCTGTCTCTGTAGGACTCCTCCCGGCAGTCCAAAAACACACTCAGAAGATGGTGGACAACTTCTGGATTCTTCCATACATCGGACAGCACATACAGTAAGTGACTAAGGGGCGTAACAGCAGGGGCTACGCTGTCACTCGTATTCCGGTTAAAAGACCCTTAAATGAAGTCTGCGGTATCTATTCAATAATTCATCGAGCAAGTTTGTGTAAAAAGGTACAAAACATCTCTGCGTCTAACGTCTGGAATCAAGGCTTTTAAAGATGGGAGGGCTGTTACTGAAGACTATAAATAGTCCCATGTGATATCTCTTATTTGTCTGTCCACAGAAGCATTAGCGAATTAAACTTATAATCAGGATATTGATCCCTTCTCCCCTCACGGATGCACTGATGCAGGCCGTCTTATTTTAGCCTCACCCTCCCTCCCCAACTTTCTCTCTCTGTCTTTCTTCACCTAAACTCTCAGCTTCTACCTCCTTGGTGGTATTGGACATGACCTTTGACAAGTCAATATGCAGGTGACACAAACTGTAACTGGGGAACAATTAAGAAACCAACTTTTATATATATATATATATAAAAAGGTACCAAAACTACAGGTGTACACTTCAGTTTTACTTTAAAGGTGACAAATATCATTTAAAATATTATATTTGTATTTCCTTCATTTGAAGTACAAACTGCTTTGGGCATAACAGCAAAACTCATTCGTTTGCCAAAGCAGGAAGAACTGAGAGCTTTTCCGAAGAATTACGTTGAACTGTACATATTAACATGGGTGGATGTTGTGGTGATGTAATAGTCATAATGCCGTGTTTTTCATTACTGTACTTTAAAAAATACTGAAAGTAAGGATTATATTTTAACTGCGTTATTTTAAAGCTAATTTTCTCTCAGTGTTGTTTCTGCTGGTTTCCTGCAAGCAAGTCAGATGTTTGCTTGGCATCACGTGGATGGTGTGGGAGGCCGCGACAAACAGGCGGGACGGAGAGCCAGTCATGTTGGAACATTGAGGCGTGTGCCTGGGTGACAGCCAGCGGGCCCTTCCGTTCCTCCTCAGATAACTGAAAAAAAGCACAACAGATTCCGAGTGCACGTGTTTTGCTTAACCCGCCGAAATCACATTAAATTGGCATCGATTCCACATCATAGGGGAAATTTATAGATTAAATTTACAGGGATGCTCATTGTTTAATGGATTTTCAGAAGAATCCTTTTCAGTCTTGCTTTGGAAAGAGAAACCATGCAACATGTCGTTTCATTTTTTCATAAATTGCAGGGAGTTTTTCCAGCGTTGAAATCTTAAAAAAATCCCACCTGGTGTTGTTAAATCGAAAGTAATTCCAAACAGGGATAAAATCTTGCCATATAACTTTTGGGCAAATCTAAGGTTAAGTAAGACAAACCAATTTTGCTACACATAAATACAACCTGGAAAAAACCTGCAGAACCAGAGGTCGTGGTCAAAAAACATTCCAGTTTCAACCTGCTTAAAACTGTGCCTTCATTTTAAACAATACAAACCAGCATGCCTTTCAAATACATTGAGCTGCCATTTAAAAAGTAAATCTTTTCTGACTTGTGTTGTCTGAGGGCACGCAAACTTCAAAAATGAGGTTTTGTTTAGATTTATTAAATTGACCTCTATCAGTGTTACAGCCTGTATCTGTTTTCTGGGATTTGCTCTTAGCTTGTATTGATCGTGGGGGTGTGATGGAGGGAACAGTGACTGCTGTCTCTGTGTCGGTGCTGGTTGGGGCGGCGACTTGGTTTCTTGTGGTTATGAATACAGATTAGTGTGGATCATTATTCTTCCAGCTCCCATTGCCCAAAATGCCATCCAAGTTCATTCTAAGAGGACAACCAGCACTGATTTCACTCCACGTGAAGCACAGCCTTTGGTGGAACAAAGTTTCAGAAGTGCCAGCTGTCCCCTTACTGCAAATTTTTGTGTTTATTGGTCCATATCAGTAAACTATTAAACATCACATTCTGAATTTCTGCATGGAATAAAATATACTAAGAGATATTACTGATGTTCAGAATATATATTTCTTTAATAAAAAGAGTGCAAATTTGAACTTAAGAGTAGGGAAGCAGCATGAGCCGACTTGCAGCATAGCTTAGTGCACGCTGGGCAATGAAATGCAGCTATGAGGCTCTTATGAATGCTGACCCCGAATTACAGTTACGGTCTTTTGCTGGGAGAGCAACTCAGGCAGGGAATCTGGTCAATAGGGGGCAGAAAAGAGTGCCAGGGATTATGGGAAATTTCACTACGGCAGAAGCAGCCCCAGTTCTCCAAATGGCGAAATGTAGACGTGTACCAAATCTGTACCAGTGTCTACCAGCCTCTCTCTGGCAGCAATAAAATTATTAAAAAAGCCAAAACTCCAAAAAGCAACATCCAGAAATGCAACTACGAGTACGGCTGAATGGCAGCTCACTTTGAGCATTCAATACAAAAATGAAAGTTTGCATAACAGGACTTGTTGCCCAGCCTGCTGCCTCCTAAATGTAACTCCTTCTGCCTTCAAGGCCTAAAAAGTTTTATTTACAAAAGAATAACCCTGAAGACTTTTTTCCTGCTAATGTCCTTTCCAAGCATCGCCAGGCCAAGCGCTGTTCTGTTTGAGCAGCCAGTTGCTGTTGGTGACGCAGCTCCGCTGACGGAAAGGAGGGCTCTGCATTTTGTCAGCACTTTGACAAACAAGTTTTTTCATTTCCTCTGAGCCTTCCTGCTAACAGAGGAAGTGTGGATTCCAGAGAAGGCAATCCATATGTCTAAAATGATAAAAAAAAAAAAAAAGTAGTAGGATGGTGTCTTCATGTTATCTTGTGTCTCCATATGCTATGGAAACACCTGGATTGAGAGGCGAGTGTCTCCCGAGAACAGCCTACGGACTGCAACGCGATGCATGGCCAAGTCAGGACGTTTATATGAGTCCCGCCGGTCCCACCCGGTTCTCCTTGGGCAGACAAAGTGCTGGTTTTGTGGTGTAACTCCAGGTCTCTCCACCCAGCTCCCTTCTCCACATCCACATCCAGAAATAGTGAGAGGCTGAGGGTGACTTACACCGCAAATAAAGGGATCTGAAGGCCGCAGTGGAAGCACTGATGGATTCCACTGCTCCTTCACCCAGGATTACAGTGGCAACTGTGCCCCTGTTGCCTTGGTGAGCCCTCCATGCCCCTGGCCTGGTTCCCTTTCTGTTGTTCTCACTGATCTGGAGACGTTGCGTCACATTCCTCCAGAAGCACTCCCACGCTCAAAGCCGAGCACCCCGCTGTGACACAACAGCCAGCCTACTGTTTGAAGCCTCTGGCTAATTCCCACGTCTCTGCTTTCCTGAGCTGATCATAACAGCACTTTCGCGTCGCGTATCAGCCCGTTCCAGGAAGGCTTGGCCCCGGCGTGTTTTTCCCATGGGAGCCGGTCATGTCCGCAGAGGATAAGCGTGAAATCGCTGCAGGAAGCACCTCCTGATACCGTTTTCCAACGGCACCATCCAAATGTGTTAGACACAAATGAAAGCGTTCGGCTGAATTACTCAAAAGCGGCCAATTTAAACGTTTCTTTATTTCGCTCAATGGCACCGCGTAAAAATGATCCGGAAATTTAATTCACAGTTTAACCCAACACCGTATTTGAAATATTCCCATGGGAATGAGCTCGGAGGGAGGTTTGGGTTACATGTCACATCCCCCATAATCGCTGAGATGTGATAAACATATTGTGTTTCGCAACCCAAGGTGTTGCACTTTTCTGTTCGGCCAGTGGGTTTGTGGCCAGCAGCCACACCGGTCCGTCCCACGCCACGCCTATCGCTCCTCTCTGTCTGACTGAGAACTTCCCTTTTTTCTCCTGGTGGCAGGGTTACTGGCAGAATGACTAACTGAAACCCAGGGCACCGTCTTTATCGTACATCTGCAAGTCAGCATCAGGATCTGTGCAACTTTAAATATGATGTTAGTCTGCCACAAGGTTCGCAGCCTTTGGTGGTGCTGCACGGAGATACCCGTGCTCCTTTCCATTCTGCGCTGCAGTCCGAGCGTACGCGCTTGTTTAAAATGTCCGTCTCTGGATCACCAGCTCACCAGAAACACACATCTTTGGACTATGGGAGGACACCAGAAGAAAAATGGGGAGAACAGGCAAAATCCACAGCGACCGAACACGAACTGAACCCACGGCTGAGTGTCACGAGACACCGGTGCCACCTATGCAGCACAAAACACATTTTACATATATGTACATTTTTAAAAACGCAATATTTCAGCTCTGGGAAACCATCGCAGGGGCCAAAAGACTGAATTCTTAAAGTGCTCCCTGAAAATCACAGAATTTTGCTTGACTCTCAGCCCAGCCAGCATTTAAATGTATAAGCTCACCTGTTGTTTTTTGGGGTAATAAGCGACGTATGAAACTAAACTGAAATTCACAGTAACAAACGTTGATGGAGTTGCTGAACAGGAATTTTTAAGCTGTGGCAACAATTAACTCTGCAAACACAGGCGCAACACAAGAGAAAACAGGGCTTGTCCGGCGCTCACTGTTTTTGCCAACAGCAACCATTGCTCCCGGTGCCACCTTGTCAGTTGGGCAACCTTTTTTGTTTCTAAATGCTAACAACCACACCGAAATTCTTCTGTGCCGTACTTTAACAACAAACGTCCACCTTCTTCTTTCATGCACACGTTGTGTGGATAAGAAGAGGTTCTTCATGGCCATAATGATCATTCTTCTGTAGCAAAGCCAGGGATGTGTTGACACTCTGCTGCGCCTACATTGTGTGTGACGTCTAATTTATCCAACAGAGAGGCAGTGTTTGGCACCACAAAATGGCTGTTTGTTCTTTTAAAAAGCGTGCGCTTGGCTGGGTGAAGGATCCCGGCATGGCTGTATTGTCTGAATGCACGTCCTTTATTCTCTTGCTCTCTTTTTTGAAGCTGTGCCCATTCACTAACATCAGCTGCGCAGACCTCTCCTGCTTCTGCAAACAGATCCCAGAGATAGTTCTCAGGATGATCCAGAATTTTGGACCTGAGATGCCTTGTGTGCACATTTAAAACATCTAACATCGCTGAAACACCAAATAATGTGAGTTAAATGTGTGCAAGGTTTCCCTCCTCATTTGCCCCTGCTGTACTGTTGCTGCCAGGCATTGCGGATCGCCGTATTCGTGCTCTCGAATGTCACAGCAGAGGACGGTGTGAGAAGTGACAGCGGGACGACACCGAGAGCCTGAACAATGACGTACCCAGCTGGCTTACCAGCGCCTCTGAGGGCTGACAGCGATTACAAATCCATAAGGGCCTTTCTCTCCTGGTTGTGCTGTAACAGCAAAGCTGTCCTGCCAAAGTGCTACCATGAGCTCTGTAGATGAACGGATAAATCCCGCTTCCATGGTGTCCGCGTTCAGAAAGCTGACGTCTTTGAAAGGTCCTCGAGGGCACCTTCCCTCCAAGTTTTCCACGTCCTTGGGAACAACAGCCTGCCTCAGAGGAAGGACGACTGCGGAGGAGAGGAGAATTCATCTGCACGTCCGCACTGCCTCACGCTCACAGCAGACGGGGACGTTCACACGCTGACTGTATGAGAGCCCATGTTGAGAAAAGTTGTAGGCTCCTCTGTTAATGTGCTTTTGTGCTGCTCCTATGAAAATATAGTGCTAAAAAAGCAGCAAAATAAAACAGGTGGCATTGTCCTTCAAAACTGCAGACTGTCGGAGAAAGCGCTGGCCTTTGCTGCATGAAGGAAATCCTCCAGTTAGAAGTCCTGTGTCACTGAATGACTCGTTTATGTTCCTAAAACTGCACTTTTTTCTGTGTGTGTGTGTGTGTGTGTGTGTGTGTTTGTGTGTGTGTGTGTTATGTCCCTCCAGAGGAGTGTTTACAGGATGTTATCTGTCTCATTGCCTGCCCCTTATCCCTCAGAGTGGGCTCTCTGGAATGCTCATGGGGGATGGAGGAGCTCCAAGGGGGAGTGCCACAGGACCGAGAGTATATATACATCCCGACCCTGGGAGGCTCCTATTCGCAATCACAGCTGGGCTTTGCTGGAAACTCCATTGCGCCCCTCGGCACTTGCTGGACTTGAGGTGAGTCTCCTTCTTTTTACCACTATTTTCACCTTCATTGAGTTATTTAGCAGTTTTTTCCCCTCTGCTTTCTCCCTCTTGAGTTTTGGTCCATCTGCGGCTGAAGGCTTTGTTCAGCCTTGGTGGATTGGGAACTGATTCAGGCTCTGGTTCAGACTGAGAGGTTGTTTCTTTGTCCATTGTTCAGAAAACGCAGGTGAAATTTTACTGAACCAGGATGCTGTTGCTGAACAAATATTGACAGGCAGCTGGTTGACTGTGGACATGGCAAAGTGGATTAGGCTTTAAGGATGTCGCTGTAGGATCTGCTGGCTGGCTTCTGCTTCTCACAGGAGGTTTGCAGGCTTAAACATTTTGCGGCTGGGGGACTCCATTCTAGAACCACAGTTTGGCTTGGGCAGAAGTTCATCTCGATATTTGACTGCGGCAGACTGATGCAAGCAAGTTGTGAACAATTATGTGACAGCACAAAGCGTTTTTCTGCGGGGAAATATGTTTAGGCCAAATTTGCCGCAGTGAGCACTTGCTTACAAGGCTCATTTCTCAGTAAGTATGTCTGTTTTTTTACTTTAACTCTCAGATTCGTGGTCTGTCACAGTAGGATTAGAAAAAGAATGCCAAATTGTAAATTTGTAATATTGTTTGGAATCCTTTAAAACATTTGCTCTCACCACTGTAGGAATGGATATCGATGAAGGCTAAAGCAAAAAGTTTCAGACCCAACTATGAATTTAAATGCCAGTTTGTAACTGAATATTTGCCTTGTATATTTCTTTCAGAGGATAAACTGTGAGTGCCAGTTTGTCTAACATATCAGTACTGAGTCCAGCTGTCGAAAATCTGCCAAAAAATGTTAATGGGGGATGTGTGCTTCTTATTGCAGAATATGTACTATAGTAACAAGCCGGGAGGGTTCTGAAACTAGGGTGTGCCTGTCTCCGGAGTGAGCGCTGGCTACGGCCAGATGAGATATGTGTGAGGTCATTCTGCCAGCGCAGAAAGGAACTGAAATTTTAGCAAAGTGGATATCCTCTTCTCTTTTTCCCCCCACCATTTCCCATGCTGTGAACATCTGTGACTGCTTATATTATTGGCAATAGCTGTTATTTTAAAATTCCCCCAAAAGGTCCAGTGCTTGGATGTTGCATAATCCTGTGTTGTACTAAGAAGTCACCCAGGGTGCTGTGGAAGTTTTTTTCTGTACTGTAACTTCTGGTATGTGGACCGAAAAGAACAGTCTGCCATAGTGCAACTCAACTAAAGGCCTGGTTGAGTTTCCTCAGTCTGAGAGTTGAAGGGTGTGGTATGAAGGTAGCCATTACAATGCTCCTTTGCATATTCAGCTGTAAATCATTGAGCGGTATTAATTTACCAGTCGTATACCTTATGTAGGCAGGCTTTAGTTCAAACGTTGGGAAACAATTTATGTGTCCCAGTGAGAAATGGTTGTGAAAGAGGTTGTTAATCTTCATTTGGGGATGTATGTGCCTCAAAACATTATTCTCCATCTTTCAGGTTCCAAAAGTCCTTGGTGTTCCTCCTTGTTCAGTTTGTGACACGTGCCAAAGATGAATCGCGTAGAGGAGTGGGTGCTGCAGAACAAGAGCAAGATTGAGAAGGGCGTGGAGATCATGGGACAAAGCTGTGAGGTGTTGGCTGCCACCGTGGGCCAGCTCCACCCCGTTCTAGAGGCTGTGTTTGTAGCCTCGGCTGAGATCCTCAGCAATCCCGAGGGAAAGGAAGCCAAGTACCTGGCTGAGCAGTTTGAGAAGGTGAACCAGAAGCTGGAAGGCATACAGGACGAGATAGAAAAAATTGGTTTAGAGCTGCAGCGGACCTCCTTGAACAAACAGAACTTTGATCGCGAAGCCCAGATGATCAGCCAGTATGAGAAGTTCCAGGACTTTGTAAATGCCAAGCCCAAGTTCAAGGAGAAGAAGATGGAGAAATTCCTGAGCCATTTTGAGAACACAGATGGTGACCTCAACCTGGACGCCCTATACAATGCGGTGACGGGGGAAAACACTTCTGGAGACCCAATGCTGGAAGTGGTGGTAACAACTGAGCAGAGAAGCCGAAGGGCGGTGGAAGAGTTCTGTGCCCGGCTGAAGAAGCTCTTTGTGGTGGGCATCATAGCCGTGATGGGTCACGCTTCTCTTAAAGAAGGGGCAGTCGGGGAGGCAATGGTGAAGAAGTGGCAGCAGAGGATGGAGGATATAGAGATGCGCATGAAAGCAGCCGTGGACGACTGTACGCAGAATTTCGCCATTCAAGCCAAGATAGATGTAGAGCACCAACTTCTGGAGAAGCAATGCAGTGTTGATCCCCAGTTCTCTCAGAACCTTTTAGATATGCTAGGGAAAAAGTATGACTGGGTTTCCTGGTCAGTCAGGGTTTTCAGTCACGCCGGCCTGTTTTTCTGGAACTGGCTGGCGGGGAAAAAATATCACGGTCGTGGTGGTGGGAATTTCTTTGACATTCTGACAAAGAATAACATCAGGGTTGTGGTTTCCTTTAGCGTAGATCCCAAGCCAATAAACAAGATCCACATCCAGGAGCAGATTGACACGCAAAAGCTGAAAGGTAACATGGTGGACGTGGCCCAGTGTCTTCACAAGAATTTTCCCAACTGCGTGATACACGCCATTAGCCGATACAAGGAGGTGGTGGAGGTCAATAACTTCCAGGATGAATGTTACTATTATGGGAAACACAAAAGAGCCCATTTGTGCATTCACTCAGAATAACACTGCTGTTTGAGGAATTTCTCAAACGTCCAAGCTCAACATTTAGCTTTTAACTCGCACGCAATCTTCTATAATCTTTTACGAACGTGGGTAATTCCTCGGGTTTTGCGGTTTGCGTCGTCCCGGCTACGACTTTTTTAGCTGGGGTTGTTCTTCATCTTTAGAAAAACAATTCGTTTATCAATCCATCAATGAAATGTTGTAAATTTGGAAGAATGTTTGGGAACACAAGGTGGTACTTCATATGTATTGACAATAAAATATATGTTACCTGTGCTGCATAGCTATTACCTGGCTCGTAGTGCAAGCTTTACCTTTATAGTTTGACATTTTCACATATATTTACAGTATATTATTGCAGGTGACGGATTGTAATGACACTATTGAATTTGAAAAGTTGGCTATTGTGTATTCTGTACTTTCCTGATTTGTATACTTTGTCTTCAATTCATCTGAGCTATAGCGAGGAATCATTCATTCTGTCTCCTGTTTCTTTTTTGTGCACACTGCCTTTTTTTACATAATAAATACCATATGAACACCATGCAGACACTGTTTGTCATTAAACTTCCTTCTGGAAACCTAAGAAAAAGAGAAATGAGGAGATGCAAGCGGTACGGTTCATTTCTTAATCTCATGATTAATAATAAATGTGTGACTGTGACCCATAAACTATTGCGTGAATTGAGAGAACAGGAAGTGAAGGGTTGGAGGCACAGCCTTGCAGTCAAAGGATCAAGGTTCACATTTCTGCTCCTGAAGTTGTAGCCTTTAGAAAAGCACCTATCCCGAATTACTCCAGTGGAAAGTATCCAGCTGTACCTATGGAGGATAAATGGGCGAGACAAATTAAATAAACATTAAATTCGATGGCTAACCGACGTAATTCACTTTTGTTGGCATAGCCGATGTGGCCGGCGTGCAGAGTGACATTTCGCTTAGGTGGGACAATTGCTTTATTTAGCTGCAAAACAACCTGAGAAGCAGATAAAAATTCAAAGAAGTCTCTATCCTCCGAGTTATTTCAGTGAATTTTTTTTAATTCTGATTTATTTTTCATTCCTTTTGAAGGAAACCTTGTCTCCATAGTCCATCGATTTGGTTTGACACCTGAAACACTTACAACGAATTATTGCTTATCCTTCAACGACTTTGCCGCTGCACAGCAACACACACCTGTTCTTACCGCATAGAGCAGATCAGTTTTTTGCTTGTACATGTTTATTTTAATGTTTTCCTTTAAATACAAAACCATGAGCGTTAGCGTTAGTCAAACCAAAGCTGCTGTGTGGTGTAAAAGTGTGTGCATACTGTGGTATTTTTTCTAGTATCACAGTTTAGGTCATTATTTTGGTATATTCAGCTGTGCATTCATAAATTGTTGCATTGTCTTATTCATAACAATATTTACATTTTTTGCACTTTTCAGAGTAAACAAAGGGCAGCAGAAAGGGGAGCGCAGACGAAACAGTTTGTTGAACTAAGTTCTTGTTATAGTGCACATGTTCTGCACAGGCAGGTAGGTGAAAAGCAGCAGGTGATGAAGGACTAACTTATAAAGGTTCAAGGAGCTTGGGAAGGAAATGGGTCTGAAAGAGATGAGTTGTGGGATTCTTCTTGAATTCTGGATGGGAATCAACAGCTCTGAAGAGCAGAAGGAGCTCATGCCAATACATCGAGGTCAAGACTGAGAAACAGTGGACTTCACCTTTTCAGCCTCTTGAGTGGGTGGCCAAAGATGGAGGAGTGTAATGTTCCTGCTCGGGCGTGGGGACAGATCTGATGGTCCTTTTTCCCTCTTGTGTGGTGTAACCAGAGTCCCGAATCTGATGGGGACAGCTGATGGAGAGACATGAAGTGGGAGATCATTGGAACTCAGTGGCATGTGAAACACAACTCGGGCCACTGAAACGCCAGACGGGGGTATTGCTCTACTGCTTTAATGATCCTTCTGAATCTGATGTTCCTGAAAAAAAGTTCAGGTTCAAGGAAGTTTTGTCTAAGTCATGAATAAACCATATTATGACTATCTGAGCAGAAGGACATTCAGTAAAATGCTCACTTGGGCCTCTCTAGGGACACCGGCATTAGGGAAAAGCTGCAACAGTGCTGTCAGTGTGTGTGTGTGTGTGTGTGTGTGTGTGTGTGTGTGTGTGTGTGTGTGTGTGTTCTTAACTAATGTTTGAATTTTCACATCTCATAGATTTCACTGGTAGCCACTAAGGAGGTAGTTTACATGAGTGGTGATCACTGACTCCTTGATGTTATATCACATCGAGCCCATATATGCAGGTCAAAAGTTGTTTTTATTTATTTACTGTCACCTTTAGTGTGTCATTTTTCATTAATCAAGCATTTACAGTAATACAGTCCATCCTCAATGTTCTGGAGTTTACATGGGGAGTATCTTGAAGCAGCAAAAGTTTGGAAATTTAGCTGTAATATTTTTTACTGTAGTGCTGTATAGTACTGCAGTGTGCATTACAGTAACACTTTTATATCCCAATGTCGTGTGCAACGAACAGGTAATGTGGGCAATAAAATGAAATGCGGCCGGTGCCGTAACTGTAACACAAATACAGTACAGTGAATTATGTACAGAAAGCAGTGAATGAGGTGCAGATACAACTGGATCAGACCAGTGTTACTGCGGGAGTTCATTTTATGCATTAATAAAGTTGTGTTCTCTAAAAAGCTTAAACTTAATGCTTATATTTTCCCTTATAGTATCCTTAATTTTTTTATCAGTATTTATGGTTTTTCTTTTTTTTTCTGAAATATTTCTGTGATGGTTTGAAAATTAAGGATGAACTGTACCTTTATTAACCCTGCTGACAAGCATTGTGCTGCAATAAAATGCTTTAATTTTAGTTCTTTGAGGAATCATAATAGTTTGCTGTAATTTGAAACATTTTGCAAACTATTATTTGGAATTTTACATTTATTTGTAATCCATGAAATAGACTGCTTCCTGTGTTTATGCTCTGTTAGCACAAGTATAAATAATCTATTTTCCATTATGCTGTGTAGTTTTCAACTTCCATTTATGCACTTTACTGTATTAATAACCTCTTAGAGCATTGTACTACATCTGGACCACTAATACAATGATTTCTGTATTACAGCTTCTTCTTCTTCTTCTTCTTCTTTCACCTGCTCCCGTTAGGGGTCGCCACAGCGGATCAATTGTTTCCACTTCTTCCTGTCCTCTGCATCTTTCTCTGTCGCACCCACCACCTGCATGTCCTCCTTCACCACATCCATAAATCTCCTCTTAGGCCTTCCTCTCTTTCTCTTGCCTGGCAGCTCCATCCCTAGCATCCTTGTCCCGATATATCCCGAATCTCTCCTCTGCACATGTCCAAACCAACGCAATCTCGCCTCTCTGACTTTGTCTCCAAACCGTCCAACCTGTGCTGACCCTCTAATATACTCATTCCTAATCCTGTCCGTCCTCGTCTCACCCAGTGCAAATCTTAACATCTTTAACTGCCACCTCCAGCTCTGCTTCCTGTCTTTTGCTCAGTGCCACCGTCTCCAACCCATAAAGCATAGCTGGTCTCACTACCATCTTGTAAACCTTCCCTTTCATTCTTGCTGGTACCCTTATGTCACAAATCACTCCTGACACTCTTCTCCACCCACTCCACCCTGCCTGCACTCTCTTCTTCACCTCTCTTCCACACTCCCCGTTA
The DNA here is from genome assembly GCA_018136845.1 of Heterotis niloticus. Taxonomy (NCBI): domain Eukaryota; kingdom Metazoa; phylum Chordata; class Actinopteri; order Osteoglossiformes; family Osteoglossidae; genus Heterotis; species Heterotis niloticus. The sequence continues at coordinate 3,284,644 of CM030903.1, forward strand.
CTCTGGACTGTTGATCTCAAGTATTTAAATTCATCCACCTTCGCCAACTCTACTCCCTGCATCCTCACCATTCCTCTGTCCTCCCTCTCATTTATGCACATGCATTCTGTCTTAGTCCTACTGACCTTCATTCCTCTTCTCTCTAGAGCATATCTCCACCTCTCCAGGGTCTCCTCAATCTGCTCCCTACTCTCACTACAGATCACAATGTCATCCGCAAACATCATAGTCCATGGTGACTCCTGTCTGATCTCATCTGTCAACCTGTCCATCACCATTGCAAATAAGAAAGGACTCAAAGCTGATCCTTAATGTAATCCTACCCCCACCTTGAAAGTATCCATCACTCCTACCACAGACCTCACCACTGTCACACTGTCCTTGTACATATCCTGTACCACTCTTACATACTTCTCTGGCACACCCGACTTCCTCATACAATACCACAGCTCCTCTCTAGGTACCCTGTCATATGCTTTCTCTAAGTCCACGAAGACACAATGCAACTCCTTCTTACCTTCTCGGTACTTCTCCATCAACACCCTCAGAGCAAACATCGCATCTGTAGTACTCCTTCTTGGCATGAAGCCATACTGCTGCTCACTAATCGTCACCTCCCTTCTTAACCTTGCCTCCACTACTCTTTCCCATAACTTCATGCTGTGGCTGATCAGTTTTATCCCTCTGTAGTTACTACAGCTCTGCACATCACCCTTATTCTTAAAAATTGGTACCAGCACACTTCTTCTCCACTCCTCAGGCATCGTCTCACTTTCCAAGATTACATTAAACAATCTGGTTAAAAACTCCACTGCCATCTCTCCTAAACACTTCCATGCTTCCACAGGTATGTCATCTGGGCCAACAGCCTTTCCATTCTTCATCCTCTTCATAGCTGTCCTAACTTCCTCCTTGCTAATCCATTGCACTCCCCTATTCGTAGTCCCTACATCATCCAGTCTTCTCTCTCTCTCATTCTGTTCTTTCATCAGCCCCTCAAAGTACTCTTTCCATCTGCTTAACACACTCTCCTCGCTTGTGAGTATGTTTCCATCCCTATCCTTTATCACCCTAACCTGCTGCACATCTTTCCCAGCTCGGTCCCTCTGCCTAGCTAATCGGTACAGGTCCTTTTCTCCCTCCTTAGTGTCCAACCTCTCATACAATTCACCATAAGCCTTCTCTTTAGCCTTTGCCACCTCTCTCTTCGCCCTACGCCTCATCTCCTTGTACTCCTGTCTACATTCTTCATCTCTCTGTCTATCCCACTTCTTCTTCGCCAGTCTCTTCCTCTGTATACTCTCCTGTACTTCCTCATTCCACCACCAGGTTTCCTTGTCCTCCTTCCCCTGTCCAGATGTCACACCAAGCACCTTTCTAGCTGTCTCCCTTACCACTTCTGCTGTAGATGCCCAGCTCACTGGTAACTTTTCACTGCCACCCAATGCCTGTCTTAATTCCTCCCTGAACTTCACCTTATAGTTTTCCTTTTTGAACTTCCACCATTTGATCTTTGGTTCTGCCCTCCCTCGCCTTCTCTTTTTGATCTCCAGTGTCAAAGGATTTCTGTATTACAGCGATTGTTGTATTTCAACCAGGTTCTAAAAATCATTGTTTTACAGGCACTGTTACTCCTTGTTTTGCATTGTGAGAGTTGTGTTATTACCCCAGGTGTTACTTTAACCTAAAGCACAGTAAATGCTGCTATATGCACAGCTACAGCATCTGGCCTGCTGCACACTAAATAACACAGGAGCTGAGAACAAGTTTTTCATCTGAGAGAGTGCAAATCGAATGAAAGCTGATTCTCTGCAAAGCCCTTGGGAGCCCAAAAGGAGAGAAAGAAGCTGGCAGAATAGTTTCCATTGTCCTGTTGCCAAGGCAACTGGCCTGCTGCTCCAGTGGAAAATTCATTCCTGCCCGGCAAGTTTTACTTCCTTCAGTTAATTCTCCCCACCCCATGGAGCCAATGTGCAAGATGGACAGAGGGTGGATTCGGTGTCACAAGAGAGCAAATAGATGAAGAGCGGAATCACATGTCTGCCTTCGGTTTCACATATTTCGCACTCTAACACATTTTTTTTCTAAGTGTACAAACTTAATGTACTGTTGAATTAAATAAAACAAAGGCCTCCCCCAGAAGGATGACTGTAGAAACAAGTCGAGGCATGCACTGAATTTATGTGACTTTGCAGAGGTGGGAATGTACAGTAACTATAAAGAACAGTAAAAGTAACACAACAGCAATTAATTCAAACTTGAAAATGTTCTATTACAGCAAGCAGAAAATACTTGCAAATTAAATGATGTTCACAGCTACAAAAAGCTTAATTTTCAGTTATGTATCTTGAGCTTCTACAATTGAACATCATCACTCTGAAAACCTTTTCCAGGAGTCTCCCAGGGGGTGGGGGGGACAGTTAGTCTGGGGGTTTGTGCTGCTACCTTTGTACTGGAAAGAACCAGTTTGCTTTCCACCTGTTGGTGTAGTAACCTTGAGCACAGTACTTACCCCCAAAATTGCCCAGGTGTTGAAGAAGGTCACTGCCAGTATGTCTGTCTATCTGTATGCCTGTCCCACCCATTGTGGAAACCTGTCTGGTTCACCCGTCTCTGGTGCTTTTTGTTGTTGTAGGTTTAGTCTGTAGTTGTAGGTCTGGTTGCTGTGTGCTGTTGGTCCGCTTCCCCACATACCTATCCCTATTTCCTAATGTCTGTTCTGCTCTTTATTTATTACTACTCTATTTATTATTATTTATTGTTCTACTGTCCCGACTATACCTATTTATGTCCATATTTGCACTGAGGATGCCTGGAAACAAAACTTTTCATGGGGACAACACTGCTATGCTGTGTTGTTCACCCATGACAAATAAACCTTTGAATCTTTATGGTGCAAGTTGCTCAGCTAAATGAATATTCACAGCCCCCGGGCTGGTTGGATGTGGGTTCAAAACCGGCTCAGTCCGTGTGAAGTTTGCACATGGCTGTGTGTATGTGTGTGTGGCCATCCTGCAATGACTAGACATCTCATCCAGGTTATAGTTCCATAACCTAGCATCCAGGGATTCTGGAATAGGCCTGGACCCCCACAGTTCTGAGCAGAAAAAATGGGTTTATGAAAGGAAGTGAGCAGCTATGATTTGTAAAAATGGTCATGTGAGGAACTCGCTTGCCTAGCCATGCTTCATCTGAATGTATGCATGATGGCATCTCACACCTATGGCATAATTTTTTTAAGCTAGACAAGTCCCTCTTCTTTTCATTCTGGTCTAAATGTGCACGATCAAAACGCATTACAAACGCAAATTTAACAGAGTTTGACTCATCCTTTCTGATGTCTTTTTCCACTGGGAGTAAAAAAAAAGCAATGCTTTTGTTAATTTCCTCTGAACAGGGCCTGGACCTGTGTCAGGAAATCTGATCCGTGAGGCTCCTGCCCTTGCACAGCACAGCACAGCGAACCTGCAAGAGGCCAGGCCTGCTCAGATATGTCTGGACATGTTCAGAAAACTGGCAAACGGTGGCAAGAAAGGACAGCCCATGTTTACGTCAAAGCACCAGCATCACATAGTGCTGCAGTTGCATCTGCCACCTGCAGCTTTGCGGAGGAAGAAGTCTCAGTTAAATTTCAGCTAAAATGTTCCCCCAGACCCTGAAACAGAGTCCTGCTGTTTGGATCTGGATTTAATTCATTCTGACAGATATTCTTGGGTTTCTTGCAGAAATATAAATGTTAAAAATTATTGAACCTCCATCCTGATGCACGTGTGCCCAGGCTGTGGCCCCGGCAAATTTCACAGTGCTGTGCCGTACCACCACCACGAAGGGAAAAATCCGGTTTAATGAAAGACCAAAACAGCCGACTCTTGTACAGGCTTAGTGCCGCTTTACTGTTCTGTTGCAGTGTTTGGGTTATGGTAATAACAATTCAAATCGGTTTGTGTAGCTTTGTTCACAACTCTCTGGTGTCTTGTTGGACCCCAAAATTAGCTCTGATCACTTGCAAAGGAAGTTCTGGAAAGTTCTTGCTGGTCCACCCTGCCAAACGTGTAGAGATTTCCTAAACCAGATCTAGATCACTACAATGCAAACTGGGCCAATGAAGTTTTCAGATAAAAGCTTAGGAGATGCATTGGACCATGCTGTGTTCTCAGGAATGATCATCCGCAATTGGGTGAGTCTACGCCTCATGTGCTCATGGCCGTCCAGCTCTACCACATATCTTCAAGTTTCCAGCTAAATCTGTCTTCATGTTGACACATCAACGTTGCCAAATGATGAAGACAAAGAAACATTGCAGTGGAATGAGCCCAAGGCAAACTGCAGCATCATCCACAATTCAGTACTTATACTTATTGAAATAATTATTGAAATGGATGGATGGATGGATGGATGGATGGATAAAGAAAAACCAAGCAAATTTGACATATGAATTTGTCACAATTACTTGCATGAGTGTTTCAAAGTCCTTCATTTTCATAAGAAGCAAATCTGAAAACAAAAATGACTGCAGCAGGTTCCCACTTCCATGAACGTGTGAGGAAGAAAGAGTGCGTGCAGCAGACCATCTGGAGTGCAGCCTGGTAGTTTGGACCACATCTTCACAAACTGTAATTAACTCTGCTATATCAGGCTCTGACTCTGCAAAGTCTATCTTTAGCAAATTCGCAGTTCAAACTGCAGCTCTGCTCACACAGAGGAAAAAGCCAGCCTGACTGTAGCATCTCCTGCTGTGCATGAAGTGTCAGTGCTCGCTGTGCTCCCAGCTCTTCTCAACACACCTTGTTCAAGGGATTTCTGGGGTACATGCGGTTGTACGTTACGGCAAAATCGATTCACTGTAAACAAAATGGAGAGAAGTTGGAGGCACAGCCACAGAGCTTGTCAAACTCACATGGCTCCAGGTTCCTTAAGAGACTGAAATACAGCAAGATTTTTGATGCAGATGATTCCTCGTGGGCTCAGGCATGAACAACATTGTGCTCATGTAGCTGGGTTTACAGTCATAGTTTATGTTTGGACAGCGTGTGTGAAGCACATACTAAGCACTTTTGGACCTTCTACAAATCAAACTTACTCCCTCAAATGTATCACAGTTTTTCCAACCACTGATCTCAGCCACAAGTGGAATATTTTAAGGTCAGCCCAAAGATGATGATCGGTAGAAGCTGGCGTGATTCTGCAATGCACTTCAGTGAGGAACTTCGCTCCATCTGCTCATGGGAGGAGCTGGAGCTCAAACACTCAACCTTGGTGAAGGGAATGAGGGATGTTTTTAATAGGAGCAGACAGACTCTCCCATGAACATGATTTGGTGAGACAGTCTCACATTGAAGCCGGCCCATCAGGTGACCTCAGGAACGCAGAAAAACATCACGTGGCAACAGGACCGTTGGGTCGGGATGCACGGACGCATTGTACAGCCTTCTAAAATCTCAAGGTTACAGCCATCCTCAGTTTAATGTAGTCTGCATGGAAATAATTTCATTTTGTTCAGGAGAAAAAGGACCAATAAGGGCTCCAAGGACTTGAAGATTCCTCTGCAACATCACGGGCTCTTTCCAGAATGTTCCACTGCAAACCCAAGGAAAGTACAGGCTTTCTAAGACTCATCGAGAGGACAAAGCACAGACTTTTGTAGTTTAAACAACTCCATCCATTTTAAAGATAGATAATGTGTGAGCCAATACATATTATCTTAACCCCACTTACAAGTTCTTCTTCTTCTTCTTCTTCTTCTTCTTCTTCTTCTTTTTCTTTCGCCTGCTCCCGTTAGGGGTTGCCACAGTGGATCAATTGCTTCCACTTCTTCCTGTCCTCTGCATCTTTCTCCGTCGTGCCCACCACCTGCATGTCCTCCTTCACCACATCCATAAATCTCCTCTTAGGCCTTCCTCTCTTCATCTTGCCTGGAAGCTCCATCCCTAGCATCCTTCTCCTGATATATCCTGAATCTCTCCTCTGCACATGTCCAAACCAACGCAATCTCGCCACTCTGACTATATTATATTATTAACACTAAAAAAATATTTTAGTCTAGTTTGTACTTTATTCATTAATATAACTGAAAATACCTAACATGTTCTCAGCATCGATGGACACCTTTGCTCTTCAAAGTTCATTTTGGAGAATGTCGTTCTCAAGACGAAAGAACTATCAGATAGAAAAACACAGAATTGTTTCAAAACTCAAATCTGAATATCAGTAAAGATGTAAGATTTTCTTCCATAAAAATTACATTATCAGTAATAATTCATAATTTGAATATGTGGGTATCTTCAGCTACTGGACCATGACAATTTAAATGTACAGTATGCTATGTAAATGAGCTTTATAAATACTTGGTTCATTGAAACTAGTATAGAATGAGGATCAGGGTGAACTCCGCCATGGCCAGTTCCAAGCCTAGATGAGAAAGGAGGAGGGTTGGACGAAGGGTTAGCTACCCCTTCCCATAAGAAGTTGACAGTCACAGAAACATTGAAACGTCCCACAGGAGCTGCAACACCTTGAAGCCCCCAGAATCAGGAAACATTATGCAATCTGACATTTCTGCATCAGTAAGGATCACATGACCTAACCGGTGGAGAACAACCCCAGCACCCACTGCTAAGCCACTAAGTCTGTCATATAAATAAACTTAGAGTATTTCAGCTTGAAGTCTCAAGAGACATTTTACCCTGTGCCTCAGGTATTTTTCGTGGTATAACAGGTAGCTGATGTTCACACATACAGGTAATCCAGAGCAGCCAATTTACCCAAAACACAGGTCTTTGGACTGTGGGAGGAAACTAACACAGCGAGAACATACAAACTCCATGCAGACTAAGCCAGGTTCAAACTTACACCAGGGCAGAACCAGTGCTGAGGCAGCAGGGCTACCCATTGTACCACCCATTCTCTGTGGCATTCAGGCACCATTTTTAATGGTTTCCTCCAGATGGGTAAGACTGTGATCCTCAAAAAGCACATCTGCACCATCTGGTTTTACAAAAATCCCTACTATTTTGCACTTTGTGTCGTCCAAACTTGACTGCCTGTTGTTCACGTTCCACTCCGTTACATCACTGGGTTCGGACCGGTGACACGGAATAACATATACTATAATACTGTGGGTTCCACCGTTGCTGACAGAGAGTAACCTGTGGTTGCAAACGCCGTGAGGCCTGGTTAACAACCAGATTGGTTCACTGCCAGCTCTGTTTTTCCTCTCTCGCATGCGTCTCAACGGAGGAATGTAGACTTGGACTGTTATCAAAGGTTCAATGACACACTGTTGAGGCAGTTATTAAAATGTTATCATTTTCTGGATGTTGTGATATACGACGCTGCATATAAGACGCCACCGGGTCAACCTTTTTCCTTCACAGCTCAATATGTAATGCTGTTTGCACACCAAACAGGGTCAGAAATTAAGCCAAAAATAACCCCAACCACCCTTCCTTTACAGTGGCTTTAAAAAAACACAGACATGTGTATGGCCAGAGATAGAGCCCCCGCACCCAGGGTACCCCCCCATGAAGAATAGAGCCTCTTCAAAGTGCCATGAAAACCAGTTTGAACTGTTGAGCCACCTATTCCACCGAAAGGAAACAAGGTGTGCACTGGATAGGTGGTGACAGGTGCATTGTTACAGGGGAAAGATGCCACTCATGGTTGTTGGTCTCCAGCAGACAAAAGCTTTGCTGAATAACTGGGATGACATGGAAATCTTTATAACATATACTTTATTACATTTTGCATTGCTTTTTACCGGTGATTCGTTTTCAGAGTTTTCAGCCACTTTTTGTTCTGCTGGGTCTCAAAGACCTTTCACTTGGAAAATAGGTTTTATTTCTGAACAATTCATGATAAAGCAGAAAAAGTACAATAAATGAAAGAAGAAACTGTTCGTAGAGCTGAAGCTGGAAGGAGAGAGAATGAACAGTGGAAAACACAGCAAAGGAGAGTAAATTGTTTCTCTAGGTCTGTCATCCATATGACTTCAACCCCAGGTCAAATTTATGTGGAGTGGTGGCCAAACAGGCAGTTTGTCCAGGTTGGACCCCACAGAGGGCTCGAGGTAGACACTGGAGATATTTACACATCACTGATAGATCCAGATGGAAAAACTGTACTTTTCCCTACATTAATAGATGGATTTCTGCTCATCTCTTTCACACCGTGTTTAACTTTGTCCCATTTTTGTGTATTTTCTTTCTGTCCTGGTTGACTTTGGACTCATGTTCAGACTCGTGGTCATGAGACAACACCTGACCAGTCATAAAGCAATAAATTTCACAAGGGAGCATAACCACAGCTGAATGACATGGGAATCTGCTTATAGCTCAGAGACGCATTTGTACGGGACACAGGAAATGTCCCCAAGTTTGAAATGTACAACTGAGCAGTGTGACGCTCACTATGGTGATGCCAAAAACCTTAAAAACTGAGAGAAACAGCAAAGCCCATTTTAAAGATGCTTTGTGAAAGTTTTAATAAACTGTCTGAAGATCTTTGTGTGTGAGTCTTTGTTCCGGCTCTCAATTTGCCAGTTGGAATTGAGAAAGTATTAAAGGAACCTGGAAAAGAAGAGGGGCAAGAGGAAGGTGGAGGCCTGTGGTTCAGTTTTCGGTGTTAGTTTGCGAATTGTCTGCTTCCCTGACTGCTGGCCATGCCTGATGAAAACAAGCACCAGGTAAGGCCGATAAGGTAAATTAATGCCAGACTATAAAGACACTACTTGGGCTTGGCTCACTTTTCTGCTTTTGACTGTGGTTGGGGAGCCAGGGAAGACTATTGTACTTTTTTTTTGTTATGGAAGTCAGTTAACATTGAAAGGGGGCATTATGTGTTGTTTGCTTTGCTCATCCCAGGAGGAAGGCTTAGGAATTGGGTTGCACTAAAAATGATGACTCACAAAAAATGAAGGGAGGTTTTGATTTGCATTCCTCTTTGGTTAAATTTTCTCCTCAGTCACTGTGTTGGGTCCCACCTCTAGCCTGGGCTCTAACATGTAGTATCCTGCATAGATTTTCAATTTCACGTGTGTCAGTTCTCAACTGTTGTACTCCTGGTTATTAATGCCCCTCAGATCAGTTTCCAACCATTTTGCCCCTTTGCTTTTTTTTTTTTTTTTTTTTTTTTTACTGCAAGCTTTTCAGCTCCAGGCAGAAATAGGTGAGCAAAGGAAATGTGCAAAATGAGCTCAGCTTAAATCACAGGTCTCGGATTTGTTTCATCTCCTTCCACTCTGTTGGAGCCTGGCCTAAGCTGAAGACATTGCTGCCCCTCTATTGATGGAAGCGGGAGCCCCGGAGCTGCACGCTTGACTGCTGGCTGAACCTGATGAAACAAGCACCAGGTGTGGTCAATAAGGCAAAATTAAAGAATAACTATAAAGACACTAAGGGCAAGCTTTTGAATGGGAAGCTGTGAGTCAGTAGGAAAAGGAGTGAGCTTGGGCATTTGGAGTTGTTAGTTTGCCTGAATTTTTTGGGTTCTGTGCGGTCTTTTTGGAGCCATTGATAAAAGGATTTATATGATCTCAATTTCCAAAGAGGGACCATGAGAAAAAGAACTGTTTTCCACCCCACACCTGAGCACCTGTCAGACTAGAGGTGCTCAAGAGTTAATGCTCACTAAAGCTGATATTTCTCCAGTTTTACTCATATGTTTGGATCATTTAGTGAAAAGTGATTTTTTTTAATATGCAGAACAGGCAAGCTCCACATAAAGTTGAGCCAAATTCAGACACCCAAACAACCTCAGCACTGAGGCAACAACGCTGCCTGCTGTGCCCCCTTTTGTCTGTCTTTCTATTATTTTAAAACATATATATATTTTTTTTTTTAAAAAAGCTCACATTTACACTCCTATAAACCTTGGTGGTAAGTGACCAATTTATTCCTTTTGCACAAAATCAATTCAGCTGTGCAATATACATATTTTTTGGACAGCTCCTTATTTTGCTTCAAAATGCTAAACATTCCATGTGTTCTTGGGTAAAGTGAACCGTTCAGCTATACATTCCACATAAGAAAACGATGTATTTACCTCTATATTTCCATACAGCTTGTAGCCTGCAAATGAAAGCTTATTTAATGCAGTTGTCTCACACTAACCTTCATCCCTGTGCTGAGTCTGCGACGCCATCTGCCTTTTACAAAGTTGGGTGCTGTTGCCACCTGATGGAAAAGTCATGTAAAGCACATAAGAATGCAAGAATTTTATATATTTGCATTTATGTGCTTTCAGGCCTTGGTCCTGAGGTTAGTTGTAATTTATTTGTCTACCTCTCCTTACCTTCATCAGCAGGTGAAGCTTTCCTACTCTCGCAGCCAAATGCTATTGGTCAGGCACCAGGGAAGGAGGTATGTAAGCAGCAAGGAAATCTGAACAAGAGAGCTGTTTGGGGAGCGATATTTGACCTTCAGTGATATTGTTACCCTTTTCTCTAGAAGCAAAGGATGTGGAAACTTTAAATAGTCCACATGGTCCATTTATTCACGTATGACTGCAGAGCCCCATTTTCAGGAGCCTCCAGCGTCCTGATGGTAAACTCTCGGCTCATCCTTAAAGAACCCTGTTTAAATCGGTTATTACAGAAACGTTTATAATTGGCACAGCAGGAACCCGATATTCTGTTTAAAGCAAGCAAATTCTTTTTCCTTGGGTTGGAAGGTACTGGCATTCCAGAAAGTTAGTTTTTGGGGTCAAAAATGGCCAAAGTGATGCAGCTTTCTTAAACATGCCAGTCTGTTACTGTTTTGTGAAATGAATGTTCCATGCATAAGATTGCAAGAAATCATCGGTTTTTTGCCAGTACAAAGGTAACCACTGTCTGAAAAGCAAACTGGGGGTAACCAAGACAGGAAAAAGAAGCTAAAGGCCCAGATGCACAACTGCACCAGAGGATAAAAACCTTAGTCTACACTTTGAGAAACAGCCATGTTCCCCCTATGTTCTTCTCATATTTATCCTTAGGATTCTGTTGCACCTGTGCATCCTTTGCACCTGTGTGTGATGCGCTTGTGTACTCTACACTGAGAGCTACCAGAAACCAAAGCCAAATTCCATGTACGTGTGAGCACACTTGGCCAATATAGAATGAAAATGAGCTTTCATAAATCTTCTCATTGGGATCAAATACTTTTATATCTTAATTGTATACACAGATTTATATCCAAGAAAAATGAGGGAAAGAGTTCTGGTCCTGCAAGGCTGCCTGGTTGGTATCCTTGGTGTGAGATTTAGTAGAATCCGTGTGTTTGCGTTGAACTCTTGTGAACATCACAACTCAATTTAAGATACTTAACTGCACGTGTGGGTTACCTTCACCAAACTGGCCAAGTCTTCATCAGCAGTCATCTTGAGTCTCCACATGTTTGTATGCTCTGGGCAATTTAGAGTGACCAATTGCCCAGAAACAATGTCCTTGGACTGTGGGTGAAAACCCACTCAGAAATATGCAGAACAGGCAAGCTCCACATAAAGTTGAGCCAAATTCAGACACCCAAACAACCTCAGCGCTGAGGCAACAACACTGCCTGCTGTGCCCCTTTCATCTGTCTTTCTATTATTTTAAAACATATATATATATTTTTTAAAAAGCTCACATTTACACTCCTATAAACCTTGGTGGTAAGTGACCGATTTATTCCTTTTGCACAAAATCAACTCAGCTGTGCATATTTGATGGTTTATTCAGACAACAGAAGTACTGTGTTATTTCTACATGAACTTCAACTAAACCCTTACCCTTCGTAAAAAAGAAAAATAAAATTACAGTTCTTGTATGCAAAAAGCAGTCTACTGAATAACAATTGTATAGCTGAAGAAAAACAGTCACCAGGCACGGCTTTTCGCCACAAATTAGTATGAATTGTCACATGAATCACTAACTTAAGTTCTGTAAAAAAAGAATTTCAGGAAGGAAGGATTAGACCAAACCCCTCACTGCATCAGTCTATCATGCTACTTCTACCTCGCAGGGTTTAATTTTCGATATCCTGCCGCCACTCCACCTCCATGTTGTTCATGGAGTCTCAAAAGGGAGCGCCATAACCTCACTGCACGGCAGTTGCAAGCCCTCAGGTGGACTCCAACCGCAACAGACTGTACACCCAGCACCCATCCAAACACGAGTCTAATACTCCCAATTCCTGAAATAAGAGGAAGAGGAAAAACCAGAGAAAAGGACAGAATATTGGGAGTTATCTTCTTCTGCAAAGCCAAAGGGTAAAAGGCAAAAAACGTGACAGATTGATACCTTTTCTTGTGCGCAGTTCCTACACAGAGCCCTGAAGGTGAAGGCGAAAGCACCGATGGCGATGCAGAGCTGGATAACATCAAGAATGATCAACAGTATCTTGACTCCTCTCAGAAGCATCTAAGCAAGGGAAGGCAAAAGATTGAACTTCAGGAAACTCAAACTACTGTAACTGTAGCCCAAGAAATCAGTTAAAAAATATCACAATATGAGCAGTGTGTTGAAATAAATGCGCCTAGAAAATTCACGGTCATAATATCCCATATACTGTATCTGTGTTATAAATTGCTTTAAATATTGAACGTTACAGAACAAATTCATTAATATTTGTTCCCTTCTACTTCTCAAAATACGTATCATCATCATGTACTTCAGATTTTTGCAATCATTGAGATTTTGCTGCTGCTCCCACATCTGGCCGAATTCAGGGGACACGGTTGTCTGCCAGTCGTACCACGATGAGCTTCTGTATCCGTATGAGGTCCGGTCTACCACACTCCACTGGCAGTATGACCACATGTGCGATCCATCAGCCAGGTCCACAGAGTACAGCACAATGGCTGCCACGGCGGTGGCACAGCTACATAAGCTGGCGAACGCAGACAGATAGAGCCGAAGGGAGAACAGTGAGGTGGAAAGCTGCTCACGGATGCCGCACAGGTACAAATTGAAAAAATGGAACACGGTCATCTTCTGCAAATATTCATTAACCGTTGTTCACTGTGGCCAGGAGAAGTTAGCAGGCATCATTGAGGTGGCAGCTGAACACTGAATACAGTTGGTCTCAGGCTACTGCCTGTGTCTACTTAAAAACAATACAGTGCAGTTTAATGCAAACAAGCCTGGAGCATAACCAACACTTCCACACATCATGACTGTGTAGCCAGAAATGCAGTTAACTTTAATATACAATAACTGTTCTTATATTTGTATTTAATCCACTCACCAAACAAGGACTTGGGAACCTTTCGGCAAGAATGTACATAATTCCCATAGTGATGAACTGTCAACAAAAAATGAACTGAACCCAGCAAAATGAACAAAATGTATTTTCAAACACGAATCGCTGTAAAATCCATATTTACAAACAATGCACATCCAGTTAAATATTCAAATTTTTAAAAATCAACTCATGATTCCACCCAGCCAATAAGGAGCACCTATCCATTCCAGGTAAGAAGGGTATTGAGTGATGACGATGGCTCCAAGACCGATGTTCAAGAGCCCCACCATTATCTGGAATGCCTGAGAAAAGACGTGAGGAAACAAGCAGGGTCGACATTTGTGTAGCTGGAATTCATGCAGAAAAACTATTTCCAAATATAACCAGAATGGAAGTTTTTTGCTATCCGTTGCTGCTGCCTTCACTACTGAATTTACTGTCAAACCTTAAGATTTAAGTATTTCAGATACAATGTATACCCTATATTTACATTTTCATCTGTGCATAACACCATATTTTGCTTAAGCAACAGAACAAGAAGTTGTGCCGTTCTAAAAACACCTTTTGGTTTATGAGCATGTCTGTGTTTCACCCTCAGTTGTACATTACAGCCCTGTCCAAGCATCCGAAGCATTAAAAAAAAATTAATTCCTGAAAATAAAATTTCTAACGTTAATGCACACATACAGAAGAAGCTACTTGTTCTCAGACTTGCAGTGGCACTATAAAGTTTGTGAATTTTCCAAATTTCTGCAAAAATTTTACTTAAAATGTGATCGGATCTTCATCAGTCATCTAAGGCTGATTGACAGTTACTTTAAAAGTTTGGCTGAAGGCATTGCTGCTCAGCAGGGAGTCTTACTGAAAACATAGGAACACATACTTTTCCCAACAAAGAAACTTAAAATTGGATCATTTTTGTGTGCAACTTGTTTTACTGGCTTCTTTTTATCTATTTTTTATTACTGTGTCCTTTTTAAAGACAAAGTGGTTGCTTTTCAAAAAGTTCATTTGCTGTTTTTAGGGCGTCTGAAGTAAATGCCTGCTGATGGCCTTTGCTTGAAGTTGTGAAGTAAATTCTGGAAGTAAGAATGTGAAGTAAGTCAGATTTAGTTGCAAATATGGTGCATAATATCCCTTCCTTTTTTTCTTGGACCCATCTGGAACTTTAATAAACACGTTTGGGAAAATTTTTCAGCCAAGAGTTGCGGCGATGCAACCACAGTGGTTAAAGACGCCCTGAACAAAGCAGGTACGCTCCACACCGAGAAGCAAGGTGTGACATAAATAAAAATGAGCTCAACTGGAATCACTAAAGAAAAGTTTTGCAAATAAATCTATATTTTATTTACAAAAGTGCAATTGCTGATAGATGCCCAAACACTGACCGGGAGATTCATGTCAAACACAAAGTTCTAACAAAAGGACCAGCGCTTCAAAGGGGACCCTGCTGCCTAACCTTCATCCTAAGCACCCGTTTTACCTTATCCTCACCTGTAAACACCACGGCAACCCCACAATCAAACCCACAGCAAATCTAACTACTATGCGATGGTTCGTATCTCCTTTTTTGGCTAAATTGCTTTGTACAAACATCTTAACTGAATTTTTTTAACCTTAATATTTGAGTGTAGAATTTTTTTGTGTGGAGAACTTCTTGTTCCCAATATTATACATCTAATCTCCTCTTGGGTGAACGCCATAGTAAAGTTACTCTGAACATCAGGTAAAAATAAGGCACCCTAAAGCAACAATATAAAGCATATATCTTAGGGTTTTAGCATATTTTAGTGCACAAATATACTCATTCCCCAATATTAAATCCATTTTTCCACACATCCAGTCAGTTATTATTAATACCACTTATTTATATAGTTGGTACTATGCCTTCAACTGAGAGACATCTGAAAGTTAAGCAAGATGCAGTGCATTGTGGGAACAGTCTACCCACGCTCTTAGGTGCAGCCTGGCTCTCTATGACTCTCTCAGTCAGTTGCATTTTGGGGGAAGGGGGGACAAGTGCTGGTGCATCAGGTTCATCTAAAATCAAAGTGCAAACTGGATTTTCTACAAACAGTCAAATAAAAGGAAAGGGCTGAAAATGTCACCCTGGACTTATGATGGCCATACAAATAACCACATATTATTTTGGGCCCCGAAATTTTGCTTGAACATCTATAACACACTATATGGCCAAAAGTGCGTAGACACCTGAGCATCACCCCCATATGTGCTTGTTGAACTTCCTAGTCCAAACTCATGGGCATTAATATGGAGTTGGAGTTCCCCCACTCTTCTGGAAAGGCTTTTCACCAGATTTTGGGAATTTGTGCCCATCCCAGCATCAGTGAGGTCGGGTGAGAAGGCCTGGCTCGCAATTGGCATTCCTGTTCATATCCAAGGTGTTCAGTGGGGTCGAGGTCAGGGCTCTGTGCAGCCTGCTTGAGTTCTTCCACACAAACCTGGACAAACCCTGTGTTTGTGGAGCTTGCTTTGTGCATGGCGGGGCACAGTCATGCTAGAGCAGGAAAGGAGCTTCTTCTTCCCTAAACTGTGGCCACAAAGCTGGAAGCACACAATTGTTTATAATGTGTCTGTATGCTGTACGGGTATGGCTGAAACAGCTCAGTTATTAGAAAGGGGGGGGATTCCACATACTTTTAGATATATAGTGTATTTAGTAACATTAAATCCTATTTTAGCAATGAATTAGGACCTGTTTGGAGGAGATAAGTATAGTCTTGTCTACCTCCCCTGCACCCTTCTATCCTTGGATAGTTCCCAAATGGTATACAGTTGCTGCCAGTTATTAAGGTCAAGTAAAACATGTAAGGCGAACATATCATTATTCTTAAGACAGAAATAAATACCACTAAGAGGAGTTTTAATACTGGATAACGGAGGCTGTTCTATCACTTCTGTTAAATAAAGTAAAAAATATACAGTAAACTATAGCTAAACATTAATCTGCAACTTTTATACATTCTTTTCTTACAGTAACTGCTTTCATTATTTTTCAGAAAACATTTGGCTTAATATTTTAAAGGCATGGTCATTTATTTTCAACAGAAACATCTGTCTAAAATGTTTGACAATATGTCATACCAACAAAAAAATGTATGGGTTCTACCAAAGCGGCAAAGAGAACCTACTTCAGTGCTATTGACCTTTTCCTTTAGTAAATATGTCACCGAGCACCTAGATTTCAATCATATTTAAATGTAAAAGCTTTCAATTTTACGTTTAAATTGTAATGATCGTACAGTAGTACCGTTTATATCATTATTTGTAATATAATCTGTTCAAATAACATTTTATGATTCAACTGTCACCCATAAAATGACTTAGCAGTAAACATTTCTAACAAAAAAAACTCAGTTGTGCTCATTTGTGTGTTTATTGAATACATCAGTGATACAGAATCAACATACCATATTAATATGACTAATATTTTGCTGCTTTATACCTATCACATATTTCCCCACATTCCGTGTACCACACATCATTTACACAAATTACAGGTTTGAAGCTCGGGTACAATAGGTGCTGATAGAGCAACTGTAAAACAGGGCCTCTTACTGTCAGACACTGCTGTCAAACTGCCTTATCATTTAAGGTTACGCTAACAGAAAAAATAATGGAAAGTGATGGAAAACAACAAGCAGAAAGCGCCAGAACTTCTGCGGTGACTCTTTTCCTTTAATCATGGGGGTTGGTGGAGACCTCCTCCATAAAAGGTTCATAGGGTTCAGGATCCTTCTGCATACAAAAGGCAAGGAAGTTGGCATGAGACACAGATTCAGTTCTACAGTCTCTGCACGTGGCAGACACATGGAGGTCAAACAGTCTTGCATGCTTCTTGCTGTGTGATATCTATCAGAAATCTTTTCGACAAGCAATGTCAAAAAATGGTGTAAATGACTGTAAAAGAACTTAAGAGCCAAGAGAGCTACAATTTCTGGGATACCAAGACCAATTTCTCACCTGGACAGTTACTGGACCACTGACATCTGCCTGCTGCCCTGTGAAGTTCTGATCTCTGAGGTTCTTAATGAACATGACACTCACTGACTACTTGTTTCATGTTCGCATATGCAGAGGGTTGGACCATCTTTTGCCCGATCGCAACCTAAAATTACCAACAAGGTTCCTGCTCCACATTGAACTGACAACTTCAGTTTCTGCAGACATTTGGGGGGCAAATTAATTCTGCCAACATCCCACCTGTTTCAAACATCGTCAACTGGCTGAAGAGGCGGTGATTTCACAGCAAAGCTACTTTGGTGTTTGTGAAACCATCACCATTGTGGAGATGTGTTTTGGGACACAACACATTGTCCTGGTTGAGGTACAAGCTGACAAAGGCCCAACTGGCTATGAACAGATTGATGCATTTGGTCAGCATCAGTGGTACTTTGGTACTCTGGTATTCAAATGATGCCCTAATGGTACTTAACTGCCTAAAAAAAATCTGAAAATCTTATTTTCAGCTACTATTTTACTGACTCCTTCAATACTACTCCATTTAGCCCCAGCCACACCATTTATTGCCACGTAATGTGTAATGTGGCCATTGAACAGCTTTCTTTGCAGGTGACTTTCTTAGAGATGAAAACTGACTTTGAAAAGTGGCGGGCAGAAAGCAAGAAGAACTAAGGTACAGAATTAGGTGGGGGGGGGGGGCAGGCAATGATATAACTGCTCGATACCTTTTTTCCTCTGCAGTTCCTACACAGAGCCTTTATGGACATGACAGAGGCACTGATGGCGCAACAGAGCTGGATAACAGCAAGAATGATTAACAGGATCTCAAGTCCCCCCTGCAACATCTGAGAGAGAATGAAGAAGCTAGCATTAAGACGACTCCCAATGCTGCAGCGAGAAAATCTACGTGTCCATTGAAAAATTAACTGTTACACATTATGGAAAAGATGCACAAACATTTGTTGAATGAAAAAATGCAGAACCATTTCCACTTGTAAACAAACTCACCATCACCAAGTGCTTCTCATTTTTGCAGAGATCAAGGTCTTTCTGAAACTCTGCCATTTTTGCGCTAACCGCTTCAGGGGAAATGGTTGTCCACCAGCCATATGAACGTTGCTCTTTCATCGTCCAGTTGCACACATATTGGAGGTCCTGTCCCATAGCCAGGTCCACAGAGTACAGCACAATGGCTGCCACGGCTAAGGTGCAACTAACTACATTGATGAATGCAGACAGAAAAGCCTGTAAAATGGAACAAAAACAAGAACAGTGAGCAGAAAAGCAGCTTTCTGACACCATAGAGCTACTAATTGACAGAACAGAGTATACCTATACCTTGGTATTTGAGTTCCTGGTTTGTGAATTCCTGATAAAATGAGCAGCATATATTAATACCCTAGCAGTCTTGGCACAGTAAATGCTATGTGAGTGAAGCCTAACCATACGAGAGAAACACTGGAAAATGGTGGGAGTACAAGTGTGACACTAGATGGAGTCATTGTGCCCAGCATCTGGGTTCTCATATAAACACACAAATGGATATTAAGTACCTTGTTAACTGCATTGCGCTTTATAACAACTAAACCACACCGACACCGCCGCCTGCTAACAGCCAAATGCCATCGCAACTACGCGCTATCACTTTGCCGACAGCCACCTACTCAGAGCTTTGCCGCACCAGCTCCTTCACCGCCTGTTGCAAGTTTCGCCCTTGGATACCGAGTTCGCGAAACAACACTAAAGTCCATCGGGCTATAAGTCTACGGCATCCTACTTCCACCGGCCTCATTTTCGCATTCCAGCCCCACTCCTCTACTTCCGCCGCTAGTTCGCTATATCTGAGCTTCTTCCTCTCATGAGCGTCGTCCACCGACCGTTCCCACAGAACCGTGGGAAATAAATAAATAAATAACCTATAAAATAAACTACCCGCTGGCTTGCTGACCACAGCACCATATCTGGCCTCATGTTTGTACTAACTATTTCCTGGGGCACAACTAATCTTCCTCCCAGGTCAACCTGCATCTCCATATCTCTACTTCCTCTTACTTCACCTAGCTCCTTCCTACCTCCGCATCTCCTACCCTCCTCCCCTTCCCTAATAAACTGTACCACTGCCCTTCTAGCCTCATGTCCCAACCATACCTGCAACCTCCAGTTTTCAATGGCCGCAGCCAGGCACCTTAGCACCTGGTTATGCCTCCACGTATACCTACCCAGCGCTAAACTAACCTTACAACCAACTAAAATATGCTTAACTGTCCCTACCTCTGAACACAGAGGACAAGCTGTATGAATATATATATATATATAATGCCAAGGTGTGACACTGTGCGCATTTCATGCTGCAGATTGTGTCTAGGCCAAGTCAGCAGGCAACTCAACACTGGCCTCAGTCGTGTCCACTTACCAACAGCACAGTTTAACGTAATCCATGCAAAAGCCTTGCGCAGAAATGACAGGAAGATCCACCATGACTGCAGCAGTTAACTTTACCATACATTAAGTGTTCTTATATTTGTATTTAAGTCACTCACCATACAAAGACTTGGGAACCGTTCAGTGAGAATACAAATTATTCCAGTGGCGATGAACTGAGGAAAAAAGTAAAGTTATTAATTTTCAAAAATTTGAAAATTTTCCAGTTTCAGTTTCTTTGCATTTTACTCACTGTTTTCTTTTCTATTTTGTACCTCCTTCAGAACAAAAAAATAGCCTGCATTTTAGAGTAGAAACACAACAGGAGGGCACATAAAAAAAACTTAAGAATAAAAGTTGTGTAAGTACAAGTGACCACCTTTATTTCATATACTCCTTCTTAATGTTTACAGCTTAAATCTGGTGTTTGTAATGTGTTGTGACCAATGAACGGAGGATGGACGTGGCATACGCTTGTAAAATCAACAACTGGCATTCTAATAAGGGTTTGTGAACAGCATTTTACTGAATTTTAATGTTGCTCAAAGAAAAATGTTAAAATGAAAGCTGCGACCCAAAGTATTTTTAAATTATAGTATATAAGCTACATCCAAGATTTTTACAGAATCTTGCCAGAAAATAGAGCAAGTAACATCTCTTTTTGCACCTTTATTGATTATGTAGATGATGTTCAAAGTGGCCAGAAGTTGAAGAACACAGCATATTTATGGAACTGATAAGCCACCGGCATTGAATAGGGTGCCATTACAGAGATGTAGTGGTGTGACATCCACCAGTGCTCCATCTACAGATGTAACAATTTTAATAATTGGGAATAATTGGAAGGAAATATTTACAAACATCACTTCTGCTAGAAAAACCAAGTCTTTACAACAGTGCCCATATGCCTCCTTCATCCACAGCACACACCACTCTGTCTCTAAGAATGAGCAACTTTATACCATACACTCTGCCCTATGCCATTCCATTTTCCATTTACATGAACATCCATTTCTTAAAGTAAAAAAAATGCAGCCCAACAACCATCATTTGTTTTAAATACACATCATTCATTCATTCATTCATTCAACATGCACATCTATACAATATTTAAGTTAATCCAAGAAATATCCGCTTGTATGGTGACTTATCAAAAGGACTCTTCCTCAGGGTATTTATGCACATTTCCCATTATTCCTCCTTTTTCAGCTTCTATTTTACTGCCAATAAGAAAACTGTTACTCTAGTAAACAGTTTCAGTTAATATTTAGTGTGACAATATACATCTTTTAGATGAAAACAACACACTTACATAGCATAAATGCTAAAATTGTAGGATTTATCCCTGTGTGGAGCAACTGCAGAACAGTGACAAGCAGCGTTTACACAGAACAGGTCCACAAGCAGTTTCTGGTACCTGACAGACATGGTACACAGCAAGTTAGTTAGTTAATTTATTTATTATATCTTTGTCTGAGGTTTTTACAGGATCTCACTCATTAATAAGTGAAGGAAATTGGATTTTTCATTATTTATTTGCGTCTTATTGATTCAGTTTGGCATCATGAACGAATCAATATTCTCCTTGTGTTGATGTGAGTTTCTTTCAGGTGCTCTGGTTCCCTCGGTCCAAAGACGTATCTCAGGTGGACTGGTTATTCTAAATTCCAACGTGTGTGAATGTGAGTGACCTTGTGAGCGTAACTACCCTGAGGTGGGCTCCATACCATCCAGGATTTAGCCTAACTAGCCTCACATGCCATG
Organism: Heterotis niloticus; assembly: GCA_018136845.1. NCBI lineage: Eukaryota > Metazoa > Chordata > Actinopteri > Osteoglossiformes > Osteoglossidae > Heterotis > Heterotis niloticus. Next base: position 3,306,009 of record CM030903.1, read on the forward strand.
TTTCAAGCATAGAAACCGTACTACCACGACCTAGACTTGGCCAAGCAGTGAACAAAAGTGTGACTGACTTAAAAGTAAGTTTGCAAAAAACAAATTTTAAATGAACCCATGGGTTTCCTTAATTTTCATTATTATTAATAATCCTGTGTATTTCCTAGCATGAAACACATTAAATTCAAACAACACTCATCCCACAAATGTACAAATAATCAACTTACTGTTCCACCCAGCCAGTAAGGAACAAAAACCCATCTTAAGTAGTGGATAACCCAACTGGGAGTGAAGAGGACTAAACCGAGGCAAATGGAAAGCAACCCCAACACTATGTGAATCGTCTGTGAAGAGAAGTACAAACAAGCAATCCTTGTGTTCAAAATGCATGCAAAACATTTAGATTAAAAGTAAAGTTAAGTACTGACTTCATCTGGCAACCTGAAAGTTTAGGTGTTCCAGACAACATTTTTATTTCATTTACATGCTTTTCAAAGCATAGTCAACAGTTCTGTTTAATAAAGTTATTACTACTCAGTATTTAAATCCCCCTCCCACCCCCAAATTATTTAAAACAATTTTTTACAATTCTTTCTGTTTTAGACTCCCAGGTTGGTTACACTGCCTCATAATATAAGAAATTATTTACAGGACCAGCAGTGAATATTTCAGACAAAGGAAAGATGTAAAGAAAAAGAAACTAAAGGTGAAGGGGGTCTGGTACTCACGCCTAGTATGGCCTGTGCACCTCCAAGATGGATCCTCAGTCGCTGGGACACGGCACACACAGGGCTGTAGCAAAGGGCCCCCAGGAACTGGCACACCAAGGGGCAGTTGCTCTGAGGGTCTGACTTCACAGTGATTACTGTCACGCCGTCACCTTTTGTCACAGACAGCACCATACTTACCGTCTCAAGAGCAGCTGGGAAGATAGAATGAGACAGAGTCTGGCCTCAGTTGTACAGATCTCCATTTTACAAAAATTGAATTTTACAGACAGTTATAAAACAGCATAATGTAAGGGGAAATATAAATATTTAACAAATTTTAAACTTTTTTTGGAGAAAGTAACTTCATTAATGAATAAAAAAATAAATGCTGTGCAGTGACCCTTAGTGCCAGGGCCTTATTCACTAATTTCTGCACATAATTCACTTTACTGTTTGTATGTTTGTTACAGTACTATACAGGATTGCAGTAAAAAAAAAAAAAAAAAAAAATACACTTTTGCCACATCTGGATCGATCCTCAACCCATACAGTTTGGAAAAAGCCAAGACCGACTGAATGTACAACGTAGAGAACCTCGTGCAAATGGAATTTTTTCCAGTTCACATGCCTTGTTATTAAATTCAAAAAAAGTTGAAAAAGATTACATCTGTAAACATGTATTCATTCATTTACATTTATTTATATAATACGGGAGAAGGATGCTAGGGATGGAGCTGCCAGGCAAGAGGAAGAGAGGAAGGCCTAAGAGGAGATTTATGGATGTGGTGAAGGAGGACATGCAAGTGGTGGGGGTGACGGAGAGAGATGCAGAGGACAGGAGGAAGTGGAAGCTTTTGATCTGCTGTGGCGACCCCTAACGGGAGCGGCCGAAAGAAGAAGAAGAAGAAGAAGAAGAAGAAGAAGACATTTATTTATACAATAGATGTTTTCACAGTTCAGGTGCTGGTTAAATGTGATGCAGTTCCTCAGCCGCATCTGCAGCTGAACTGAATCCTGTACTAAAGAAGGGCTCTGACCACTGCTCACCAGATCTCGCTTGGGTTTCGTCAATCCTGGTGGCTTCGTGCCATTTAAACTCAGTATTCAGTAATACACACCGTAGTGAATAACACAGCCTTCCTGCATATTCTTACGTAGCGCAAAGTTGATATAGTTTCTAAGGTGGGCCTACTGAAATTCTCTGGATAACTCCTTCTATTTTGATAAATAATACTCTCAAGAATAGCATTTTAAGTCCTGACAGCTTCAGATACATCCTCCCCAACTGGAACACCATTTTGCTGGAAAAATGTACCTTTTTGTCATAATCCTCTACAGTAATATTTCAGCCACATAAAGACATGCAAAGTTTCACCCAAAACTACACAAAAAGAGCCACAGAACACTAGTTCCACGTTTACATATCAACTTGAGCTTACAGGCTACCTCCATGTAACAGAGCAAACCATAAAAAAAATGAACTTGAACCTTCAGTCCAGATTTTTGCAGTCTGATTCCATGGCTACTATCATGTAGGTCCAACCCCTGCTTTTTAGAGAAGGAACAAGTTTAAATAAAACTTTTTCACACAACATACCGACTTATAGTGGTCTGCACCATGAAATCGGTCGTCATACAGCGAAGGTTTTCCCTCAACGATGAGCGTTTGCGCCGCGAAACCCGCACTGCGTTGCTGCGCAATTCCTGCTGGCAGAAAGCAAGGGCGGGATCTGCGCTTTTCTTCTCCAAACTTCCGCTTTCCGTCCAGCGCCGTAAATAAAGTTTGGGGGGGGGGGGAAGAAAGAAAGAAAAATAAGTTTAATATAAAATAATGAATCATATCTACCCTGTTGGTCAACGTTTTAAAGAGGATACAGGTATAAGCGGTGCGTTTTTTTTTTTTGGTGAAACTATTCAGTTTCCATTCCGGTTGTCCCCTGTGGTTATATATTTCCTGACTGGGTTGCAAACTTTTATTTTTCAAGTTCAACATTGATATTAGAGGGGGAAAAAGACGTAGAGGTTGTATAAAACCTTTTTTTCCAGTGAAAAGTAATATTTGTAATGTATTACATGACGGCACGTTACGTTTTAAAAGAAAAGCGCTCTGAATAAAATCGTGTTTGAACCTTTGAACCTAAAAAGTGATTTATCTATTTGCAAACTGTTTAGAAACCCAAAAACAAGGAAGAGACAGGTAGGTTACTTTTTCCCTTCCAGCACGGTCCACTTTCCTCGGCCCGAATCCCCGCTCAGAGAAATTCTGCTTATTTTAAAGCTTCTCCATCTTATTTTAGTAATAAATGGGAGAAAAACGGGGACGGTGGGAAATCGCAGGCGACGAGAAAAAGACATGAAAGTGAAAACTAACACATTGATGGCCAAAGGGAGAATGAAAGTCAATAATCGCTGCCGTGATTTGCACAATAAAGCAGTCTTTTAAAATGTTTGTGTCAGTATGGGGTCGCACCTCTATTGTCATCTCGAACTCAGAACCATCGTGAATACATGCTGCATGTGGGATATTTGTTCTTGAACAGCTTCAAGTGGCGTGCTGGTAGGTCTATACTCTCGTATATTATTATTATTATTATTATTATTATTATTATTATTATTATTATTATTATTATTATTATTATTCCACCTGAGGCTGCACCGAAAGCCCAACATCCTCGGGCTGCAAGTGATGAATGACGCGCGTTGTGTCATTTCCCACAATGCTCCACGCCTCCAAAGCATCTCCCACAATGCCCTGCGCCTCTTCTCTAGGAAGTAAAATGTAGTCAGCTGACCTGCATGGTAGGTTAGAGTGCAGTGGGAGAAACTTATTTCTTTGGATATTCTGTTTTTCGTCTTTTGTTTGTCAATTTTAAAGCAAGTTCGGCGTCAAATTTTTGTCAAATTGCTTAATAATGTTGCGGCCGAAGGCGCTGACGCAGGTTCTTAGTCAGGCGAACACGAACGGAGTCCAGAGCACCCTGTGAGTACGGCTGCTGATACTAACGGATTCTCTCATTTCAGCACATTGAGCACACGACAAATAAATTATAAATATTCCTAGGATCTGCAAATGTAAGCACTTTTATGTGCCAATGCAGTTAAAGTGGAATTGTTCCCGAAATTGCGAATGACAGCTCCTTATTTTTGGCTGTATTTCACAGCTGGTCGTAGCTTCGACTACAGACAGAATTTTCGTTTGTTTAGCAGACGTTTTTGAAAAAGCGTTTTGTTATACAAAATAAAAATAATGTACAAGGTTGCAAGATAACAGCAGATGATAGCCCAGCATGAAATAGTTATTGCACCTGGTATGGTTAACTGGAAGTTGGCAACTGGAAAAAATAAAAGGATCTGTGAATGAAGTGCACTGACGTAAGCTGTGTGTCAGCTGACTCCCTGGTATGGGAAATGGGGGAGAATAAAGTTCTGGTGGCTCAAGACAGAAACCATTAATCCCACAAGAACTGACATCGGCATATTTGAGATAAAGTGGTGATGGAGACAATGGAAATTGAGGATGGCACTTGCATATAAAATAGGCTGTAAAGTAAAATCGTATTGATGTCTGCCCACCATAGGCTGTTGAACAACGAAGGCTCCCTGCTCGCCTACTCGGGTTACGGAGACACAGACGCCCGCGTCACGGCCGCCATCGCCAGCAACATCTGGGCGGCGTACGACAAGAACGGGCACTTGGCCTTTAATGAAGACAAACTCAAGTTCATCTTGATGGACTGTATGGTGAGCACCCCCCACACACAGTACACACATGTGTTTGTGTTGTTTGAGTACCCTGGTCAAGAGATGTGAACCTAAAATCTACAGATGACGGAGTGAGGGATCTGACAACCACACCACCCAACGCCCCCAGTATGTCAGTTCAGTGTGCTGAGTTGCTGTATTTCAGCCCTAACTGCTGCCACTAAACCCTTTATCACAGTTAAACTGAAGAGATTTTTAAGGTTTGTAGATTAGTGTCAGGTATTAGTTTTTTTTTTCTTCTTATATTGATCAGTTGTTGACTTGATAAGAAGGTGACTGCTAATAAAAATTAAATGTTTTGTTCCCCTGCAATTTCGGCATGCAGGTACTGGCCTTTGAGGTGTGTTATCCTAAATAGTCGGAAAACAACAAACGGTGCCTTCTGCAGGTTCGGTGCGTAAATGCGTGCTGCGTTGTTGAAGGTAAAAACTGTGTAAATTACTACATTGCTGGCTGTGTTGCAGGAGGGGAGGGTGGCCATCACACGTGTTGCCAACCTGCTGCTCTGCATGTATGCCAAGGAGACGGTGGGCTTTGGGATGCTCAAGGCCAAGGTGGGTTCACAGCTCATGTCTGTGGCAAACTGATGTTGTATGAATTCCCTGCTGCAGCCAGTGAGACTCCACATACTGCAACAGTCCAGGTGTCACTTTCTGGAGGCACACAAAGGGTAGGGAACTTTGTCCAAGTCTGGAGGATCTGGACAAGAAATGGGGCGAACCTCCTTAAAATGTTGTATGACCGTGTGTGGTTTACCTGTGGTGGCTGTCACAGGATCGTAGAGGAAACACTCCAGAATAACCGTGGTAATGCCACTATGTAAACTGTAGGTGACTTTTTTAAAATAATGGTACGTATAATAATTTGAGAAATAAAATGTAGCCTGGACTGAAGACCCAATTGTCGAACCCCAGCTAAAGTTTTTCAAACATGCCGAGTAAAGTGAAGCGCACCTGATTTTTCAAACAATTGTCCCAAGCGTCCAGCAGGTGGAGATAAACGTCGTATTAAAAAGTCAGAGCCGCTGATGTGTTTTAATGTTGGACATAAACATTCTCCAAAGCATCTGTAGGGCAATTGTAAAGCTTATTTTTTTAAATAAAGAGCCAGTTTCAGATGTAGTTATTAAATTAGCATTTTGACCTCTACAGTGTTAGCTGCTGACTTGGCAGAACTGTTTCAACCATTAGGGTGGCACAACTTCAGGACTCTTGCTGATAGTTTTATTTCACATCCATATGGTCTTTTTTTGGGGTGGGAGGTACAATTTTTTTTATGACTGGTGAGGAAAATACACCTGATAAATGAGTGAAATGCAAAGATTTGACCCCGAGTCCTCTGCAGAAATTTAAATAAATTTTCATATTTATCTGCAGGCTGAAGCCCTGGTTCAGTACTTGGAGGAGCCTTTGACCCAAGTGGCTGCATCGTAGGAGAATTTTTGTCTGTAACCCTTTTTGTTGGGCTCTGGTCTGAAGCCTCACCAGGAACATCAAGTGGAACATTTCTGGAATGTTCTGGTCTTTCTCCAAGACCAACTTGTCATTGTTTCTGATAATATGGCAGTTTATATATATTTTTCTGCTGAATATGTTGTGTTTACAATTCTCACTTTCTTGTTTCCTTTCTCTAGTGCTCAGCCTGAGTAACTTTGTCCAAAATGTAAATTTAAAACACTCAAAATGGCTTAATTGTTGTTGATTTGTCTATGAGTAAATGCTGTATTTACATGTGTGAGATGTTTTTCTTAATGGTTTTTTTTTTAAAATTTAAGGTCAATGATTTTCTGCTATGCCATCATAGCCATATGGTTACATCTGAACACACACTGTTCATGGCACAGTCCGGTGCTCTGAATCCAGATGTTCCTCAAACAGCCATGAGAGAAACATGCTGTTTACTGGACAAACTGGAGTCAGTAGTTCAGTCTTGTTTTAAACATGGCTTTAGATTTCAGTGGCTCTTTTATTTGAACAGTGTTTTATGGTCTTGTGGTCTTTCAGATAGTCTCTTTCAAAAATGTTTACCACACATTAAGTTAGATGTCCAATTACAGGGAAAAGGGGGCTTGAGTGAAACAGCGATAGAAATTTTAACTTTATTCCTCTATTTTGCAAAGCGAATAAAGAATACCTGGACTCAGCAAAACTACCTGAGTGAGCAAAGGGTTCAGACTGTCTCTTTAAGTTCTACTACATTTGTGGAGGGCAACAATGATGCGCCATAAATGGATGGTTGTGGGCTTGTTTCAGTTTGCATCTATGATGCGACCCTTTAATCTAGACTGATAAACACAGGGTTGAGTTCCCACAACGTAAAATGTAGTTCAAGCCAAAAGCCCTGCAGGACAACAGTGCAAAATGTGGACCAATTGGTGTGAAGCTGGCGACAGCCGCTTGGTCACTATTGACCATTGAAGATGGAAGGCGTGTCCTCATTACACTGCAACCTGACTGGCAACAACCGTGATGAAGTCCGCTGTAGCCATTGTCTCCATTCCCTTTGGCACGGTGCTACTTTAGCGCAGCTGTAGCTTTTACTTGTACGTGTTTCTAAACAGCAGTAAAACTTGAGTCTTTCCAAGGAAATTGATGTGGTTTTACTACATCTCGGTTGTAAGTATCTCCTCTGTTGGAAAAACTAGTTGTCTCATTTTCTTTACAAACTTGTCTGTACGCATCACTGCTTATTTTACATAAAGAAGTGGGTTTACAAAATAAACAGCATCTAAGGCTAAGATGACTTTTTTCCCTCAAAGGTGCATCTCCTTTCATGGTAGTGCTAATGAAAGCGATGTCATAGTCTGTAGTGCTAGTTACTCCTGGTTAAGTCGCTCACTGATACGTTAAAAAGATGTTGATGCTACCAGCAGTTAGTTATGGTTAAGATTAGGGTTGGAGAGGGTTTAGGGTTGTGGGCAATGTTGGGTTGAATTACGGGTAAGAGTTAGGATTGGGTTGGATGATGGTTTAGGGATAGGAATGGTTTGGTTTGGATGAGGGTTTGGGGTCAGTGTAGAATTGAGTTAGGTTTAGCTCTGTTGACAAAGCATTTTTTGATACACTTATAGAAAACGCCCTGCAGAAATGGGAGTTATTACCGTGTCTTACAAGGAACCTCAGAAAACACTTTATGATTTAAATCTTATACGGTAATGTCCTTTCTGGACGTTTCTGCGTTGGATCCCTGCAGCCTGGAACTGACAGCCCACACCATGAATAGCGAAAGGTGACAATTCAAAGCGTCACAGAAGATCCATCACGGAAGTCAATCGTCCCAACGCCAGATGGCGGTAAAATGTTTTTCTGCTTGATTCCGGGTCTGGCTGTAGAAACCTGTTTGGGGAGAACATTAACTGATCATCTGCAGCCAGATGCCTCTGACAGTCCAGGCTGCACAGGGAGCTAAGAATGTCGGTGGTCCTCGCTGTGTGCGACTGGTGGGACCAGTAGAGGGACAACCAGTCTGCAAAGTGCGAGGGTCAAGGTTCACTTTGTTACTCTACACCTATACAGATGTACAGAGTGAACAAAATGTAGCTTCTCCTGGACCATGGTGTACAGTGGCATGAACAGATTGAGGTAGAATATAGAAAAGTAGATAAATAAGAAAATTAGAATAAATGAAGCAAGTCATGGTGGTGATCAGGCCCTTAAGGAGAGATTCTTATCTCCCACCTGAGCCCATCTCAACTGCTGTGTTCTCACTGTCCAGGTGACACTGCATCTCACTGCGGGTGACAGAACAGAGTGTGGCTCCATTAGTGTGTCAGTACCTGTGAGGTTCACCTGGTCTCGGTGCACTTTCCTGCTGTCTCCCCGCTACCCAGATACCACAGTAAATCGGTGATTAAAATATACATAAAAACTGCAGTTTTTGTATGTTCAGTTCGTTTTATTAGAAACATTTACAATCCATTTTGAAACCGTGTTTTAAAAAAGTAATACAGCATTTAAAAAAAAAAAAAACAAAAAAACTCAAGAGCACATGAGCTAGTAAAGGAATGGGAAGTGATCTTTTGTTGTCACGGCGACCCTGGTGACCACCCCATCATCAGGCCAGAGTCCCATCCCTCAGAGAAGCACAGGCGAGGCCTCTGAAAGAGGAGGAGGAAAAAAAAGGACGGATGGTTTGCGGACACACAACTCCAGCCCCGAAACGGAGCTTCTGTTAGCTTTCGGGCCGTACAGGTTTGCGGGTGTCAATTCTCCTCTTCCTCACTTTACTATTCCAGTATTGTTCTTTACTATAGAACACCCCCCCCACACACACACGAAAACTTGCAGATAGAGGTGTGTATGAGTGTGTAACATCCACTGCATCGCTGTGTCTGCACACTGCTAGAAGCTTCTGGAATCTGCAGCTGTGGTGGTAGCTACACATCTGCGTGCCAAACCACATATCAGCCAATTGGAAAATTATTTTTTTTGTCACTTATTTAAACTATTCAGCACATAGCTTTTGCACAGCTGGTTTATAAAATGCCTCAGTCACAACAGGTGTGTATGGCTTCTCTCTCTCACACACACACACACACATGCACAGATGCTGCAAAGAGAACTTTGTACAGCAAGAGAGAAATGTGTAAGTGCACAGGCAGCAGCTCTATGACAGATGCAAATGAAGATATTTTTCTTGCTCATTAAGAATCCATGAACAAGGTAAACTGACCATGTAACCTAGTCAAACTGTGCACCTGTGTGTGTGTGGGGGGGAGGACATGTAAAATCCCAGCAATTTTTAATAAAATCCCCAATTCCTCTATGTTACAGTTATTTCACATTTTAATGTAAACTGCAGAAAACAACCACAAGTAACAATGAAATACGGCACAAATGACTTCTTAAGCCTCATAATTAATTTTTATTTGTTTTGACTATTTTACTAGAAACTGATTTCATGTGTTTAGAAATATAAGTTTTTCTATTTTCAAATAAAAAAAACACAAAATAACTTGATTACTCATAAATAGGCTCACGAATTTTAATTTGTTTATAAATAACATCCAGATAGTGACTTAACACCTTCATATGAAACAATAACCCAAGTTAACAAAATACAATTTACAAAAAGTGTACTAAGATTTTTTAAAAGATACATTAAAAATGTTCAGTGGAAGAGCCTGAAATTATTCTGCAGCAAAACCTTTTTACAAATTATTATGACAATATAATAGAAACTGTCCTCATCAATGACACAGTTAAGGAGGGCGCAATTCACAGAACGGGCTTTTGTACAGTCAAAGTTGTGGACTTGTTCTCTCTCTCTCGCACACACACGCACGCATGCATGCATGCACACACACACAGGCGTGACATGCATCTTCAGGCAGTTCCCACCTAATTTGTCAGGATGAGGATGAACAGGCCACCTCTCTCTCTCTCACACACACACACACCTTCAAGACCCTCCATGGCATGAACGCTTTACTTTCCACAAAAGATCAGACTGATTCCACAGCAGAACAATGGATTCTGCCAACAGGTGTCACTGAGAAGGAAACTACACTGGTCCAGGTATTCAACTCATTTCTTGACAGTTTTAAATGCTCCTCAAGTCACTTTAGCAAACCCCACTTTACCGCTCACTTCCAGCTAAACATCACATTTAATACGTTTTTTTTTTTTTTTTAGAAATGCTTTATGTCATTTAGAATTTGGACAATAAAATGCATTGTGTTGGGTGAAGTGAGAAGCATCTTCAGTGGTTCTTCTACAGGAACAGCAACAGAACCCGACTTAATGCCCATCCTGCACGTTACCCCCCCCCAAGAGAGAAAAAAAAAGACACTTTACATTGTATGAAATTTAGGAAAAAATTCCAGCGGTAGTCAGAAATACAAGCTGGCGGTTATTTTACAAAAAACCTTAAAAAAAGACTTTTCTTTCACCCATGTTTAACTCTTTGGGAAATATTCACTGGAATTTGTCATCCCTGAAGTCAGACACACTGCAACAAACCCTTTTCTGTGATTCTGATGTTTAATTATAATAAAGTTGCTTAAAACAATATATGACTAAATTCCTAAATTTATTTTTTATTTTTGGTTGGGTCTTCATAGCCAATTTACATTCCTAAAGCATACCATAGTAAACCATAGAAAATCTTTTTTTTTTTTTTTACAATATAATTCTGGTACAGTAAGTGTTGGTAAATTACATTAGTAAGCATTTAAAATTATAATTTAAAAACTTTAAGATTTCGTTTCTAGCATTTTCTTCTTTGGCTACAGTTATTAACCAAGGACGTGAGCATTCTATGTGACACACAAACAGAATAAAACACTGTAATAAATCAGCTACAAAAAATATTTTAAATTGAGTTTTAAACACTGAAATATATTTCTTATAATATGCTTAAGGTAACTATTTTTCCAATAAATATTTTTCCTAAATATGAGTAAATGCAGCATGCTTAATATTTAATAAATGCTACGTTCCTCTCAATACTTTTTGCAACAAAAACCTGCTGGCCACATTAAGGTCGATGTCTTGGATGATCTGGTGTCTGAAAGGGGAGAAACAAAAATCTTCCCATAAGAGCAGGATGTGGGGCGACAAGCAACACGACACCGACACATCACGCCCGCTCTTCTGTTAACAACATTTCGTCGACATGCAGAACCTCCACGTCCCTCTTTCACACGACATTATACGTTCACATTTAAACGCTCTATTTTACAGTGCAATTATGACGAATGGACACAGCACCAGAGTAATACGCTAGATTATAGAAAACCATCTCATCTGCTATGGATGTGTTATTACACTAAACAACACTTGTAGTTATTTAATAGGCCTAAGGCGTATAAGCGATGAATGAATATTAATAGTGAGTAATAGTGCAGCAAACATTTATTGTACATGTAAATGTCCTTATTGTCTGGAAGCATTGCAATGAGAATGTAACGTCAGACATGTTATTTAGATAAAAATGTATCTCCAAACCAACAGTAATGTTGCCATTTCAAAAAAGTACTTTTTCAAAGCAAAAGAAATAAGGGAGAAGTAAATTTCAAATTTTGTGAATAGGAGCCACATCAGTTTGTACAGACTTTTCTCGCTATTAAATATCCGTATAAATAAGTGACTGTAAGAGTTTCTGGAATAATGAATGGTCCCATGATGACTCATTTTTTTTTAAAAACATAAATAACATACTGTTAAATAACTTCATCTAGAATCACACACATCTAAAAACAAATCAACCTTGACTCATAGAGTGAAGCAATTCTCCCATTTACTGTCCATTTATGAATCGCCTTTGCTTCCAGCTGAGTTCAGAAACTTACAGAAGGGGAGTGAAACTCGGATGTTTTGCACTGAAATTGGAGTGGTTTCTGAAAATGACTTTTCACGTTGTACTTCAAAAATTTATTGCTTTTTGATATAATATCCTGTTTGCATTCATTTAACGGGTTTTAATAATTTTATAAAAATATTTGTAAATTATCTTCCTCTAAACATGGGCCTATACAGTTTATCTAAAATGGAAACAAAACACTTTAAAACATCTCAACAGCTGGTAATTTGGAAGTGCAGATGCACTGCACAACATTGCCACTGCTGTGTCAGTCGTGCCTCCAGTAAAGTCAACCTTGACGATCAGTTCCTTTAAATAAACAACACGGTCAAACAAAAGAGAAAAAATAAGTTTTCAATAGCAGTAAAAAAAAAAAAAAAAAAAGACGGCACCAGTAATGTTGCTGAAAATCGCACGTTTGCCTTATTCACACACATTCACGCAAACGACATCGAGACCAGCGCACTTTCTCTAATCTGAAACATCATGGTAACCGCGACGACACCTCCTCAGGACCGGACTCCTGCTGCGCAGGGCCGCTAAATGACCACCTCTCACCCAGTGCGGTTTCACTCCGACGGGGGGTAGCTCCCTATGTGATGCTACGCAAATGAAGCCCCCACCCCACAAACAACTCAAACAAATTTCTCGTCATTTCGCCTTTGCTCTCCCAGGGAGCGCCGATGAAAACTGGCTTCTCAGCTGAATCTGTCGTATTAATTATTGTTCATTGTCCCTACGTCAAATAAATAAATACAAAATCATACTAAGGTCTGTATTCACCATCGGTGGTTGGCTGCTTGTGTTTAATATCTGTAGGTGTTCAGTTTATTAATAAGGTGCTTTTATTTTTTCTCAGCATTAAGAGTAAGATTCACCTAAAACAACAATACTAAATTATATACACATTCTTAATTTGCATGTTTACAGATAAATGTCTTTTTTGTGAAAAAGCAACTTCTGATTTTGCCTTAGCTTTCGGCTCCAAAAAAGTTGTACATTTTTTTGTTCTTATTCGTAAGTGTAAAACACCGGTTTGCTTTGAACGAATCGCTTTAATTCCAAAAGTTTTAAACAGGTACGTGGCAGACTACTTTGCAGGAAAATGCACTTCTTCAGAACCGGTTTGTATGTCTGTGTGCCTCATTTGTTCACTCACGCAGTAGTGGACAGAAAAAATAGTTGATGTGGTGTAAGAACAGGTGACTCTCACATTTGTGCAAGACGGACATGCGTGTCCTTTTAATGGCCGCTAGAATGACAAATGATTCTAGAAGCTTCTTTCCAGTATTCAGTATTCAGTGGATGACCACTGGGAATAAATTGACTGCCATCTCCCAGGGCACCCCCTTCACCAGAAGCGTATTTTTTCTCCACACCACTGCGCTCCTTGTCTGTGCGGCGGCCGAGTTTCTTCAGAGCAGTTGGGGAACCTTAAACAAAAACACAATCCTCCTGGCTTTCCTTTTTTTGGGAGCAGCCATTTCTGCAGGAAAAAAAAAAAAAAAAACATGCCCTCTTTTGAACTATCAACAGCCTCCATTCGCCCCTCCTTCCTGTATCTCCCAGCTGGCTGGGAGGCAAGCAGAGGGTGTGTAATTTGATTCAACATGAATGGCGACCAAACGGGGCGTCTCTGCAGCTTCCCTGTCAATTAGAGCCGGCTGATTCATCGTGGGGCCCCGAGACGCCCGGTCGAACCTGAACCTGTCGCATCAGAGCCGCCCCCTCGGGTGGCAGCCACAGGAGGTCTGCTATGCTGCCACACTAAAGGGAAACTTCTCTCTACATTTGCTCCCTCTGTCTCTATCTCACAAACAGACCCCCAAGCCAGCTGCATGGGCAGCTTACAATTTAACCCCCCCCCCCCCCCAGCGCACGGCAGGCTGTGGTCCTTTGTGCTACTTGATCAGGTATATTTCATCAAGAGGCGAAATGCATTACGTCACACCTGGATATATAAAACACAATATTGGTATTCGAGGCAACAAATTTCAACCCTGTAATGAGAACTTGTTGTCACAAGCACAAGCCTGCACTTGGTTCCCTCTTAGTTGAGGTCAGCAGGATCCAGCCCGATTCAGGATCCGTCCTCTTCTTCTGAGGCCTCGGCATCTGGGGACAAAGGAGGCCCTCGTCGACCCTTGGGAACAGCCCTGAGCAACAGCAAAGGGAGGGGTCCTACTCGCCCAGCTGCACCCCGGCAGGCCTTCTGTGTGTGCGCAGACAAAGGGGGGACGAGGGTGGGGGAGATGCCAAATGACCCACTGTACAATATGCAGCGGCCACAAGCTGGATCCCTTCTGCAGCGTGGGGCACCCCGACTGCCTGCACCTGGACTCGGTCATTTAAGTAGTGACCGGTTTCTGCCGGACCGGGCCGTGTCGAGTCGATGTTGGGTGCCAAGCTGCTGTCGTGAGCGAACAATAGAGGCTCCAGGAAGCTACATGCCGTCACTGCTACTAGAACTGATCTATAACTTGCACTGTGTATGAGCAAACGGTTGGTAAAAAGGCTACTCCCAAAAAAAAAGGAAAAAAGAAAAAACAACATTCCCTCTTGGAGGACACATATTGAGACCGCCACCAGACACCTGCTCTGCAAGGACCACATTCTGAGCTACAAATGGCCAGCAGGTGCTGGGCCTCAGATTTGGGCAAGGGCTGCTCCACGAGGTGGTGGTCTGCTCGTGCCTTTGTTCTGACAGGAGTGGCTCTTTGAAAGGAGCATCCAAAGCAGAGCTCGGTATTCCAGCAATGGTTCCCCACTTGCTTCCCATTTAGCAGTGCTCCCCTCCCACAGTCCAACTGCGTTGTCTAGGTCTTTTATGACCAAATTAATAGCACATTAATAGCTACAGATCATAAAACATGAAAAAAATCTTAATTATACAGGAGAAAAACACTCTGGACTGTAGCCAGTGGGCAAATTTCAAAGCTACTGGTCACAACCTGCTTAACACCAGTAAAATATGTATGCTGTAGTGTGGTCCTTAACTGCAGATACCACCACAATGTGCGCTAGACTAAAGACGAGAGAGCTGATCGTACATAGTAGTGCTGATCGCATTGCCGAGCTGCTCGCGTCTCTCATCTATCAAAGATGAGATGCCAGAAAAACTAGGCTCCACCCCTCCTGTACCACACTGTACCACTTCACAGTGAAACAAAAACCATAATCAAAGTAAAGTGTTCACATTGTTTCCTCTTCATATCCACCCAATAAAAAAACAGCAGCACCAAAGAAACGACAAAAGATGTAAAACCTACAAGAAAGGCTGGATACTATATTTTTTTTTTATAAACAAAATTTTATAAAATATATATTTAAAAAATGTATTTCATATACTTTTGTGTAAATCAAGCAGCGCTTTGCTAAAATATCTGCTTGCTTCATTTCATATTATCTGGAATAAAGCCATACTTAATCATAGTAACCATAGAAAACATAGTGATAAAAAAAGGATGGTGTAGGTGGCAGCTTTAGGAGAATATCCGGATGGCCTGTGTGACCACGCTGTGGCAGACCGGGCACTCCGGGTGGCTCAGCTCGCAGATGCGGATGGCACACTCCATACAGAACAGGTTGTGGCCGCAGGGCACCAGGGCAGCCGTTACCTCGCTTTCGAAGCAGGTCATGCAGTCACGCACTGTTGCCGGCGGAGACTCCGGCACAGGCAGTCGCATGGGGAATCCGATGCTCGCGGTGATGGGCTCACTGTGGGCACGGCGCGCCTGGCTGTGGGACAGGGTCCCGCTGCTGGGGGAGCTACACGAGTCGGGCAAGCCTGGTGAGAGCCTGGTCAGGGGCAGGGGCAGTCCGGCAAAGCTCTTGGACCTCTGCTGGGTGTAGTACGTTGCCTGCTTGGGGTAGTCAGGGTCTCCCCAGCCCTGGCTATCCTCTGAGCCAAAATAAGAGCACTGCTTCTCACCAGGGCTCGAGAAGTCACTCTTGCTGTACATTCCGCCATTTCCTCCCCCTCCACCACCGTTTCCCACCACATCTGGGAAGTTCTGGCGGTAGCTACTTGTGAGAGGCTTGCGCTGGCCCCCCTGAAGGCCCCACACCTGATGCAGGCGGCTCTCGAGACCCCCGCTCCCCCCGGTGCTCTCGGCCCCCAAGCAGTCGTTCTCATTGTTGAGGTCATGGAGCCCTCCAGTGCGGAAGGCAATGTGGGCCTCGATCTCCTCGCGAGCCCGCTCAGCATTGCCAGGGGAGCCGGTGATCTCGAAGACGGGGTCTCGGTCACGGCTGGGCGTGATGATGTAGGTGCAGGTTTGCTGCTGGATGCGCTTAATGGTGGAGCCCTTTGGACCCACGACCAGTCCCACAACGCGGTAGGGCACCCGTACCTGAATGGTTGTCTGGCCAGGCAGGGGCGCAGGGGGCGACACATTGAAGGACAGGCCCTGCTTGTTGCGGGATGCCCGCAGCATGGAGAAGTGCTCTGCGGCAGAGATGATCTCACGGCGGGCCAGCGACACATCTTCCCTCCGGCCCGTAATGAGGAACACAGGCTCCTCTCCACGCACGGGGGTCTTGATGTAGGTGTTTGTCTTGGCACGGAGAGCTTTGATCTTGCATCCTGCATAATAAATAAGAGGCAAAGAGAGAAGATGAAGTTCAGGACTTTAAAATGCAACTCTTTTCAATGGTAATTGTAGGTACTGGCAGAAACTGGAATGTAGGAAAGTTACTTTGTCCCAAATCTCTTTATATGAAAATGTTTGACCTGTTACAGCACGTCAGTAAGAATTCAAATTCATTAGGGGATTTTTAAGTACAGGGACAGACTCCACCTAATAGGTACTATGAGATGGACTACTTTACTACTTTAATGTGAATTAAATAACATGATTCAGCTACATTGGAAATGCAAACTAAAATGATTTTCAGTTACTTATTTCAATGTCACATTGCAATTGCGAACAATGAAGTGACCCCCCCCCCCAAATTCTACACCATTTATTTCTCTATTAAATATCAGAAACTATTTTGACTTAAACTGATGTGTATATGATTTTTTTTCCGTTCATCTTTGCTTTTACCTAATGAATTAGCAACAACATAAAGGCTGGAAATTTATTTATTTCACAAATGTATCTTGTATGTTCAAAATATACACTTGATTCAGGAATGCAGAAAAATGTATTGCAACTATTAACCAGCTGCTTTTACAGTCATTTATATTCCACAATTATATGTTTTCCCTAGAGGTTTAAGTTTAGCCTCTGGTTAATTACGTATGGAAAAACTGAAAAGGTTTTAGAAAAAAGGAGATGTGATTTTATGAACACCTGGACATAAAGGTATTTTAAAGAGCTTGACTTCAAGAAATGTTAAGTACAGCGATCATGATGGAATTCAGATTCATATTTTGGTCACATTACAGCAGAGGAACTTCTGTGTGGAAAACACATTTACAATGACCATTGTTTCTTGCCAAAAACTCAGCATTATTAACTGCAGTTTGTCTCTTTGCTAAATAAACAGCATGTAGAGCGTTGTCTTCTGCACCTTGAAAATCACGAGTTGTCTTAAAATTTCAAGACAAATCTTCAAGATTTCAAAAATTATATCTCAAGATGTGAAACCCAGAAACACAAGCCCACAATCTTCTTGAACAATGTAAAAATAGCGTGCATGTTCTTGTCCCAGCCGAGACAGCCCCTCACACTTAAAAAACGTCCATAAAAAAAAAGTAATAATCCTGACTCGGGGAAGACTATTCATGACAAATCAATGTGTTTCCACATGTCATGATGCCAAGCAGGAACACAAGCTGAATTACAAACATGTCACTTGCCTCACAAGTGACATGTTTGTGCTGATGAGCAACATAGTCTACTCTTTATCCTGCATTGCCGACATACAAATAAATACGGTCCTTAGGAGATATTCATACTATATCAGACCTACTACAGTACTGTTCACAAAGCCTAAAGAGTCGTGTATGCATATATTTAAAAAATATTATCTATTCATACATGGGCAATATTACATTGCTATAATAATTTCATTCATTAAATGTTACAATATTTAAAATTCTAGAAACATTTCCACATCAAAATAAAAAGAAAACTTACGTATAAATGTAATGGAAAAAAGATAAATGTACAATACAAAAACAGGACATATTCTCATGAAACAAAATTGCTATTGAGTGCAAAAAATGTACACGAAAACACAGTCAATTTCATTAACGCTAAAAGCTACTAGTTTGATACTACTACTGTGTGATAACAGATAAAGTAGCACTAATATTGTATATACACATTAGTGCAATTTTTTTTCTCTAAAATTTGTGCAAACTAACACCCATTACATTTTACGGATTCGAGAGAGAAAAAAGCATTAAAAGGCGCAGTTATGCGAAACGGCATTGTCATTACATTATGCTGTCAATTATTTGTTTTCTTTAGTCCATTCAGAACAGTCAGCAGTCAACAGTCCTATAGTCCTGTCATAAATAAGCATGGAATTAATGCATTCACAGTGATGCCCTTGATCACATCTCCATCTGTTGCAATATTTCTCTATATATGAACAGGTAACAGCCCTGAAGGGCGCAGTGTAACTGACATCACCTGCAACAGTCCCACCCTGGTCTCTGGTGGTAAGGAGAACATTAATGCTCAACTCTAAGACTGCCTGAATGTTGAAAGAAAGAAAGGAAAAAAAAAAATCTGAAAATGGGACAGGAAAGGCAGAAAGCTGAACCTAAAATAAGGAATAGCACACATAACTCGACTTATCAGAAATGCCACAAAATCCAATGTAAAGCTGTTCTGGGTACTTTGATCCACTTATTCTGGAAATGTAGTAAGACAGAATCTGACTGGCATGGGGTTTAATCAACCATTCAAAGAACCTTTAATAAGTTTAATTTGTCTCCATCTATTTTGCTAAAACACAGCCCAAATTCCTTTTCTGATTAAGTTATGGAATGCTGGCTGATGACTCGAACATACATGGCACAGAAGGGTATTTTAATGCTTTGGTCCACACCTGAGGTTCCCTTTGCGAATACATGGATGACTGGAGTATTTAATTATCTTCACCTTGACAATATATGATCTGCATGTCAATTCAAAGGAATTCAGAAATGTCTAGACATGCTTCTAGAACTTATGAGGCTGCTGCACATGAATATATATATACCTGTGAATTATTGTAGTCTTTGGACTTTCAGCCTTTGCTCTCTGCATGTGGGTGTATTTATAGTTTTGAATGTACTGCTTCTGCCTGTTTATAGCTGACCCATTGCTGTCCGCAAAACTACTAAAAGAAGTGTTTGAAAACAAGAAAGGCAGAAAGCTGGAAAGGAAGTAAAAGATGCAACGTGGAACAACAGAGCTTGTGACAAACAGCGGAGAATATGCAGCTGGCAGGGAGTGCAGCGGCACGGCCGTTCTGAGGATCCGCCCAATAGCTTCCTGCTCCGCCGTTGCCCTATTAACATTCAGGCTGACACTTTTGGGGGGCGGATTGGCGACCAGGTGCAACACGGGGAAATGCGCTTCACAACATCATCGCACACCCTCACGGTCCTTAACCGGTAAGGGTCACGGTGGTCTGGAGCCTATCCAGGGCTAGGAAGGACCATGGACGGGATAGCAACGCATCACAGGGTACCCGGACGCATTCAGACAATGACGTACGACGAATTTAGTCACCAATCCATCGGACCGGGAGGAAATCGCAGCAGCCAGAATAAACAAAAACATCCAAACACCGCAAAAACCAAACCGGATTTGAACCTACACTCGAACAGCCCAGATGCTGTGAAGTAGCAGCACCACAACCTTACTGCCCCACCCTAGAAGATGCCCCTCACACTGAAGCTACAATGCCGAACCCATGCACTGCTGGGCATCCACACACCAGCTCAGATCACACACTCACCTGGGAGCAGAGCTGTCACACCCTCGGCCCACGGAAACAGACCTTGTCAACAATGGAAACCCACCCAGACCCGGCCAGCCAAGCAAGTCTTCCCATCTTTCATCTATTTTGCCCCCGTGGCACTTTTTTATGGGTCCAACTCTCAGCACGATGGTGACAAAGGTGCTCCAAACCATTTCAGGAAGTTAAAGCGTGACGTGAAGTGGCCTCAGGGTGGAAGTGTATGATCTGCAAAAGGTCATTTTACAGGCTAAATAACTGCCAACAAGGTGTGGTAAAAGAGGGGAAGCTATTCTTCCTTGTCTCTATGCTGGGCTTTCGAATCCCTCTGAATGTTCAAGAAAGATCTCAAAACATCTCGTTCAGAACCATTGCTCCTGTCTGCTTCGTAAAGTTTCAATACATTGTTTTAGAAAAATTGTACTCCTGTCAATCCGATATGAAGCTACTGGCTCACGAACAGTAAAAACCACGGTTTTCGGATTATACTTCTTATCTGCAGTTGAAATACCGATTGTTTAACTCTGAGATGAAGGCAGATTTGGAGAAAAGCGTCCGACGAATAAATAAATAAATGCAATACGCGCTTTCGCGCGCTGCCACCGTTTGTTGCTCCCGAGTGTCTGACGGGACACAAAAAAACCCTCCACACCCCCTTTTGTCTGAAACGGCCAAGTTCTTCACCTCAGCCTTCGCACCAACACCGAACTCCCCCTCGCCGCCTCACTAACCGTCGACACGATTTTAGAGTAAATAAAACGCCAGTTGCATCCAGACGCACGAACTACGCGCCGCCGCCTGACAACTAAGACGAAGTGAGCACAATGGTAACAAACGCGAGCGGAACGGGAATGCGAAGTAAAGTCTGCGCTTAAAAAAAATAATAATAAACTCTTGAAAAGTACTCGAATAACTGCAAATATCTGAAGGAGCCTATAAAGAAAGAGAGGGTTTATACCGATTCCTGTCAGCACCGGCGCCTCGGGCGCTTTTGAAAAGTCTCGCGCGCGGGAGAGCACAAAGGAGGAGGCGCGGCGCGCGTCACGTTTTCGCCGCGAGACTCGGCGCAAGTTAGGCGGCTCCGCGCTCATTTTGACAAGAAACGTGGCGGCTCCCGCTCCCGTCATGCGAACCGGCGGTAACTTTGGACGTTTGTGCCAAGTTTAACGCGGAAGCCCTTACCTTGTCTGCCCACTATTTCGGCCACATGCTCCGAGCTGGGCACCGGCACGCACTCGGTGATGTTGCTGCCACCGCGTCCCTTGCTTTCGGTGGCCGAGCCCTCGTACAAGACGCACAGCTTGTTCTTTCCCTGGAGAAGCCCCACGTCGCTGCTACCGCCGCCGCCTCCGCCTCCCCCTCCTCCGCCGTTCATGTGGTTGTTGTTGTTGCCGTTGCTCCGGTCCTGCGCTCCCGATGCAGGCGCTCCGCCGACACCGTCCTGCGTCTCCCCCAGACCCAGCAGGGACAGTTGGCCCAGCGCGACTCTCAGAGCCCGAGATTCCTCCTCCTCGTCGTCGGGCGGCACCAGCAGCCCCTCGCTGCCGAAGCTGGCGAGATCAGCGCCGTAGCCGCCGTTCTTGTCCATGATCCCAGCCAGAAGCAGCACGCTCGGCATGGCTAACAAAGAGTGAGACAAAGACAAGGCGAGCAGAGCGGAGCTACAGCGCCAGTGCCGCCTCCCCGGCCCTGCCCTCTCCCACATCGGACCCCCGCCCTCGAACCCGCCCCCTTCCTTTCAGAGTCTACGGAAGGCGGAACGGCGTCTGGGTAGGACCGCCCCCCCCTCCCAGACACAACGACTTGTCCCCGCACTCGTCTGCGGGCCTTTGCAACCGCGCGGTCCTAGCGCCCTTCACGTTGTTCGCGGCCATCGTCCTTACAGTCCTGACATAATAGTTTGCAAAACATGAAAGCAATGGCGAGTGTTTAGCTTGACACCAAAGTTCATTCCGATTTCCTAAACCGTTTCCCCCTCCTTAAAAGGCGACTGTTTTGCTAAAATAGCTCACAAAAAACAGGCGATAGAGTGACAAACATCACGTGCGCGTTCCGGTTCATACCGGCAGTTTCCGTTAGCTGGAGTGACTGAAGGTGACGGTTCCTTTTTTAAAAAAAAAAAAATTAAATATGCAATAAGACACGTGTTTAATGGTTGTACATATTTGTTTGATAACTGCTGGTAAGGTATTTTACTAAGGACGTTAAGGTGGAAAGTGTTCGTTTTGGATCAGGTGGGTTTCAGCCGTTATGTGGAGGGCGGGAAGAGGTGCGAGCGCAGCATCAGTGGTCCTAAACACACACACACACACGCTTCCAGTAACAAAAGCTGCTTTAACAGCCTTCGCATAACGAACAGCTACTGACTCTCCCGTTCAAACGAGGCCACGCCCAGCAGGTTTATTTTTTTAAATAAAAACCGAAAAGCGCTGCAAGGAAAAAATAACGAATTTTGTATCGCGATTTCTGCATCTGCGAGCGCAAGTTTGTTTCACATGTTAATACATTTCCATGGGGTTCATCATATAACACAATCCTGCTGTCATAATTATTCTGGGACTGTTTTAGAGGCGCTCTTTTCAGGGACGCTTTTAGTTTATTTCCCCATTCACAGTGCTTTATGTGGGGGGGGGGGTGTGCTGGGGCTCCACTTATTGGCACGTTGGTGTCACCCAAACTATCAGCCAGGTATTCAGTTTTGAATAAAATGCCCTAGGTGATAGGATGCTCAAAATATACTGTATATTTATTTAAGGCTATGCAAATTTTTAAGGAACGGCACAGAAGTTTCATGAGCTGACTTGTAGTGTAACTTAGTGCACCTTGGATTCATAACAGCTGTGAGGCTGTTATGAATACTGACCCTGAACTACAGTTACAGTCTTTTGCTGGGAGAGCAGCTCAGGCAGGGAATCTGGTCAACAGGGGGCAGAAAAGAGCTCCAGGGGTTATGGGTAGTGTTGGTACTCAAGAAACGGTCCAAGTTCTTCAAAAAGCAACGTGTAGAAGTGCTTCTACTGAGTACCAGTAAGTACCAGCCCAGTTCTGGCACTGCCTGTTCATATTTAATTTGAAATGAAATGTACATTTAAAAGTACTCTACCAGATGACCATTCGGAGTGCAGGCAAAGTAGCAGACTGAGAGGACTTGATGGCACGTGGGGGAACCAGAGGTGTGTCTGGTAACCACACCAGAGTAACACCAGCGTAAGCCCCGGCCTCCCACTTGTCTAGCTGCAGGAAACAAGCTTTATTTATACTGAAATTAGCCATGTCATCATTAAGAGTGCGGCATATTTATAAGATTATACAAAGGCTCATCTACATACCTGAGGGGAGGCCTTTGTTTTGGCCTGAAGGAGGTGCCCTGGTGCACAAGGATGCTGAGAAGAGGGCAGTTGTTTGGGTAGATGGGCACCATGTGGCACCCCTTGGCTGCGATGTGCATGTGGTGGCTAAGCCAGATTGTCTGGCACAGAAGCCCTTCTGAATGAGTTAAATTAATCAGTCGTCATTATATGTGTGTCCTTTTCATGCTCAAGGAGCTTTGCACAATGGGGGGTACAACAACAGCCGCCCTCCCCCCATTGTCCTCTTCCCATCACATATTGTATGATTTAATGCTTGTATTTTCATAGATTAAGTTCCTTAAACATACAGTTGCAAGAAATGTTTAATTCCTGAAATGCAAATTCCGGTAGCTGTATGCAAAGGGATATCGAGTGTTTACATGTGACACTTTGGAAGCCACATAGATTAGTTTCAGGCCTCAGTGGAGTAACTGCAATAAATGTAGTTATTGCCCCAGTCAGTATACATATTTATTTATTTCTATATAAATGACGACTTGTGAGTACCAGAGTGGCGTACAGCGCAAGTACTCTTGACTAAAAGCTGGTTTGGAACCTTTTGGATTTTTATATAATAGTAGGGAAGAATAAAGCGGACAGAAATGGCATTTAACAGATTCAACTGCATCCCGCCATATATTTATATCAGATTAAAAAATCAAACCCTGTGTTTGTAGCAAGTTGCTTTTTCGATGGTGACACGATGTCGATATAGAATACGCTGGGTAGTTAATGACAAATAACCAACGATATGGGCTAAAGAGCTTTGTGTGGTTGTGATGTTACGTATAGTTCCGTATTCTAAACAAAATCGTGATGTTTTGCCTTTTTGCTGTTTCTGATGTAAGATTCATGGTTCTGCGCTGTAACTTTAAAGGGAAAAAAAGGTATTTGATTCAAATGGCGCTGTAGCGATTGGCGGGGGATGATGTAATGGAGTGGCCAGTTCAGGTGTACATAATCTTTGTCTAGACACATTCGGCTAGCATTAATTAGGGAGGGGTTCCCCTGGGCTCCCCCAGTGTGTGCTGGGGGCGCCGGGACCAGGATGGAGGTGTTAACCCTGTAAGGGGCTGAAAGGGACAGCGCAAGGTGCTGGGTGAGCAAGGACAGCAGGCAGAATCCCAGAGTTCTAAAAAGTACTGGTGGGCCTAAAGTCACCACACTCCACGAATGGGGTCCACAGAGCATCCTGCTTCAATCACCGCAGCCATAGATAAGCAGAATATATCAGTGCTGCTTTCTAGCTCAGATTGTTGGTGTTTTCCTCTGTTTCTATGTTTTAGGCCCATTCACGAATGACATTTATCTCTTTTAATCACGTTCTTCTTGTTTTTTTTGGCTTTCCTGAATTTCACAATCTTTATCTGTCAAAGTTGACTGATGTTAGCATGCGAGTCATCACAATTTGACTGACTGTCCCCAGTACGGGTCTCATCCCTGCATTCTCCTGTGCCCGTGCTTGTGGTGAATCACTGCCAGCGCCGTGTCGGTTTGTCTCACAGGGCGACTTTATCCCTGGTGACACACGCCGCATACGTGGCTTTCCTAGATGAAAGGGGAGGGGAAAACACTTCTCATTGGCATCAAATAAAAATTTTTTAGGCTTGTTTGTCTAAAAAACACCCATGTGTGAATTCTGCACTTCCTCACATAGTACTGTAAAGCATGAACCATGTCAGAGGCACTTGGGACAATGTCAGGACTCACAGTGATACCATTATTATTATTATTATTATTATTATTATTATTATTAGTATACAGACTTGTTCAGCACAAAATGTACAAGTTCTTTATATAGTTTTCCTGGAAAAACTGAATAAAATATAGGGTAAAAAAAAATCAAACACGAAGTCTGTAATGAGTTTCAGGAAAATAATTATTTGCATAGAAAATACTGAAAAAAGCAAATAAAAAGCACGCACCAGCTGTTTTCTGCTTGCCATGTGAACTTTTCAGTCGTAAGTCAAATTCTTTAATGATTTCACCACCTGCTGCTCATTGTCTGTGCTGTACGTTGTGCTATTCTGGTGCGTCGTCCTCCAGTATATCAGTGTATTCCCCCCAGGTATGCTGTGGAAAATACTGGAAGGCTTTCTCACTGTGAATATAAGCACAGTTGTATACCGAACTGTCTTGGCCAGAGCAGTTGAACAAGTTATTGGTCATTTATTGCATGTGTTGCATTAAATTGGCGCTCATTAAACTGCAGCTGAAATTATAATGACAGGAAAAAACAAGTGGTTTCCGGGATTTATTTATTTCACATCTTTGTTACTGAGAGGGTCGATAGTAACAAAGCAGGATTAATCAATGAGTGTCTCCATCATTCATTAGATTACCGTGTTGTTGCTTTCAAAGGGGAACAGTTGGGTTATCGACACTGCACACGCTCACGGGAGGGGCGCTGAACTATTGGACCCCGTTGGTTAAATCCTAATTGAAAGATGTCAGGTTGTGGAAGTGAAAGTGGATAAGTGCCCCCCACCCTAGGCAAGCCTCCTTGGTATTAAGCAGATGTTGTCTGGCGTGCGCACACCCTCACACACCCACACACAAGCGTGCACAAACAAGGCCTCGGAAGCAACTGGGAACGTTGAGCTCAGCCGGGAATAAGAGTCAGGTGGTTATGACTTCATCCCTTTTCTTAGCTATTAGGTCATTCCTCAACTCCCGTCCCCCAACCCCCATCCAACAGCAGAAGCTGCCAGTGATCTATCTGACATCGATGAAACGGTAAACAGCTGGGCTTACATCTTGAGTGATGAGTCAGAGCTTCATCACTTTGCGCTCATCGCTGTACACAGTCCACTTACTCGCAAGGAGGTCATCATGATGGCGACCCAAGCTCTGATGGAGTCAGCATGCAGTTTCAGAGGCGATGCTCTGGGTTTCATCTAAAGGATACCGAGCTTATGTGTGGAACGAATGACCTGCAGGATGAACAGGGTACAAAACAGGAGGTACTGAAGGCGGAGCCACTGAGGAGATACAGAGCAAATCACTTTACCTCACATACCCAGAATCACTTTGACATCCAAAGCTTCTCAACTTTCAAGTAAGTTGGCTCACACAACCAAGAGGGACACGTGGATGTGATCAGTTTAGTACCACTGAATGTTCTTGGTTCACATCAGAATGGGGGCAGCAACTGGCGTAATAGCTGAAGCTGCTGTCTCTGGGTTTGGAAGTTGTATGTTCAAGTCCCACATCTAACTGTAGTACTCATGGGGGCCGGTGCCTACCCTGAATTACCTGTGTAAAAATTACCCCGCTGTATAAACTCATAAATCTTTGTAAGTCACTCTGGAGAAAAGTGTCGGCTAAATAAATGCAGGTGTAAAAATGCATTATGAACGAGGTGTTTCATCTCCTGTGGGTTGCTCTTACCTGCTTGGCCAGGCTCCAGAAAGCTGTCTGTCAAGATTAATAGGTGAAAAGCACAGGTAGCGCAGGGGCTGTTTGTTATGCCACATATCAGGAGATTTTGTTCCCTGGTATGCTCTCATTTGCACAGTTGTCAAAGTAAGTATAGTTCTGGACTTAAGAAGTGTGGCCGCAAAACTGTGTAATTCATGTATACCAGAAACAACCGCATGTAGAAGTTCAGTTGCCATTCATTTTAGTTTAAAATTAAATGGATTCAGCTAATGAAGCATTATTAGGATGTGTTTTTATGTTACAAAACAGAAAAATGTAACTTTAAATATAATTCTTTCATACTTCCAGGTACTTACTTATATCCATTGTTAAATGTGTTGTTACTTGCTTTCAACTCAATGAAACGCTTAAAACAAGTGGAGAGTCACAGCTTTCTCCACAAGAGGACGCTCTCTACACACCTGAAAAACAATCCCATACGTTAGGCCTTCTGTACCGGAGAACTGCCCGCTCCTTTTTGTGGTTGTTTGAACATGGGAAGAAATATATTTAATACAATCTGCTTTGGCATCATCATGTGTGGGCCTACGTCACTAAAAGTTTAATCTTTTAACCTAATACTTCTTCAAGACTGCTTCACTGTAGTGGCCACACTTCCTGCTGCAGCTGAGCCAGGTTGAGGGCCTCTGCCGCCTGGATCACCTGCTGGACCTGTCAGACTCTTCCACCAAAAGCCTCCGAGCTCCTCTCCCAAGGAACTGTGAATTCTCTCATGATTTACTCCCTTCTTCGGTGGGGTCACACAACTACGTTGGCCACAGCTCTGTCTGTACTATGCCTGGGAGCATAAGCGGCTTGTGACGATCGATCGCTATCGTCCGGTCTGTGCCAAAGTGGCTTTGAAGGATGGTGGCATGTATAGTTTCAGCTGTCAGTGTACACTTCCACACATCCTAATAACCTAAACTCAAGTTGAGTTGGTAGAAATTTTATCCCTCTTCTACACTTTTCCAAGTATTTGTGCCCCGAGTGTCTTGTCAGGATGTCACCTATAACTTCCTGTCCCCAGTGCCACAATGCATGGTCAAAATTTTCAATTGTACTGCACTTTTGTCACACCTGACCACTCTGCAGACTGCGTACAATCCAGTGTGCTACAGTGCTATTTTTCCAGGTAACCGATAAATTATAATTTCTTTTAAAAACTATGCTAATGGTACAACAGAGTAGTGCGCGCACACACACTTGTGCTGGTAATGTCGGCATTTTTAACATTTGCAACAGATTCAGAATCGAATTTATTGACCGAGTATGCTCACACATACAGGGAGTTTAGCTTCAGTTTTCAATGGCTTATGGTATGCGCACACACACACACACACACACACGCAAAAGATGCATGACGATGCAAGCAATACAAGAATAAATATTATAATTGGAGCACTTTGTTGCGCAGACCAACAACAAATCAGCTGTTCATGAACATAACACCATGTGGAAAGAAACAGTTCCTGTGTCTGCTTGTTTTGGTGCACACTGATCCGTATCTTTTACCTGGTAGATGGGAGAAGTTAAAAAAAAGCTGGGGTCTGGTGAGCGGGGTCCATTATGATTTTCCCTGCCCGTCTCCTAATTCGGGGGGAGTTCAGGTCCTGGGGGCAGGCCAGTCTGGCAATGGCACTGGCAGTGAGCTTTTCAGCAGACCTGACTAACACGGTGCAGCCTGTCCTTTTCTTGTTGGGTGGCTCATCCAAAGCAAACTGTGATGGAGGAGCTGAGAACAGAGTTAGTGACTGCTGTGTAGAACTGGATCAGCAGCTCCTGCGGCAGGTTGAACTTCCTCAGCAGGTACAGGAAGTAACGTCCTCTGCTAGGCCTTTAACATGGACACCGAGTTGGTTTCCCACTTTAGGTCCTGAGAAATTGTAGATCAGAAACTTAAAGGTGTTCACCACAGATACAGCACTGTTGAGAATGAAAGGAGAGGCAGTATTAGGGGGGGTCCTCCTGAAATCCACTGTCATCTCCACAGTTTTGAGGAAATTCAGATCCAGGTTATTCTGTTACATTACTATGTTACATTTGTTTACCTGATACTTTTGGCCTTTTATTTTGGGCAGAAATGTTGGAAAATACCTGTACAGGTTTATTACGTGTAAAATGCATTGTCGTGGCTGTGTCACACTTTGGTGCACCACTTGATGGCGATAGTGAGCTAAAATTGTCATGGTCCTGCTCATGTGGAAGAACAAAGAATATGTCACTTAATTTGGTCCAAATAAATATCAAATTTAATTTTGCAACAGGCACAGATGTGTGCTAAAACAGATGTGTGTATTGAAAACACAAATCCCAGGCATGATGTTTCGTTGTAAGAAAAATTCGTACCAGACCCAAATTTTAAATCATATTCAGATGGAAAATGTTTGATTTGGAAAGCAAAAAAAGTCCCTGGCTGATGTTATTCAGCTAATTGTTCATAAACAAAAGCTTAATTGTAGGAATTCAATTAGAATTCTGTATTATTATACATTTTCACTCTTTCAAAAGCAGCACCTTTCTGAGCTCAGCGAGATTTTCATTGCTGAAATTGAAAGAACGTGGCTGTTTTTTGGGTCCATTTTCGAAAACGTGCAAGCGTATAAAGACCTTTTTCAAAAAAATCGGCTGAGAAATGAATATGGCGCTCTGATTGTTTCCAGAGCTTTTCCGAAAAAGAGCCGTTAGGTTTTTTCCTTCTCAAATCTAACTTTTTCGGCTTTGGGAATGGAAACGATTCAGTGATTTACGAGCAATGGTTTCCACTTTGGACCACAGCATTAGTGATGGGGTGTGGATTCAATAGCCATAGCTGAGCACAACCAGTGGAAAATGTGCCTTGTGCAAGGAAATAGCGTAATAAAAATTAAAATCAAAGCACGGTGCAGTACTTCTAATTTAAGCCTGAACTGCAGACAGAACAGTCGGGTTTGTCAGCTGCTACAATGGACATCGCACAGACTTATGCAGAGGCTCCCCGCTGAACTTATGCTGTCTTTACAGCAAATATTATTAACAAGATGATGCTTTTATGTCATTTTACACTTGAATGATCTCTCAGGGTTAATTCAGTTAAGGAAATGTCTGCTCCATCATCTCCATGTATTAATTTCCCATTGTACTGGTCCCAAAGTCCACAAGTTATCCATAGGCACACATAAGACACATACCAATGTGCTGAAGAAATGAATACACAACCAGTAAATAACATTAATAAATAGCAGAATACAGTCTAATCACTGACAAGACCTTGTGTGGTGTTATGGAAGTGGATGGATGTTGGTAAGCCCTACCCAGGAGTGCTTCTTAGAGAACCTGAGATGAACAACCTGGTAGCTGAAAGAGGTCATGGTGATCATTTCATATAGGAGATGTGAGCCAATGTCCATGAAGGACTGCAGCTTCCTCCTCATCCTTGCCTTTGAAACAACCGCTACCAGTCAGGACTCTGAACCCATCTTCTTGACCTGTTCAGAGTCTGTGCCTCTCAGCGATGTTTCCTCTTCAACCCACCACAGCGTAAAAGATCACAGTGGTGACCATGGTGTGGCACAGCAGATCTTGCTTCTCCTGTAAGAAGGACCTCAGCCATCTAAGAATGTGTAACTTGCTTTGTCCTTTCTTATACAGCACATCTGTGTTGTTGGATGTCTGGTTTGTTGCTGATTTGGACCCCCAAGACCACCTCCTTGTCCAGGAACAATATGGTGAAAGCCAACCATTAGCTCCTTCATTTTGTTGGAGCTTTTTTTATACAGATTTTACTCTTTTTTACAAAACATCTGCCTGGGTAACACTGGTGCTCCATTGATGAGTTTCATTTACACATAAAATATCCACTTAGGTTCACACATTTATAGTTTATGTTTTGTGGTTTTCTGTGGTCATGATTTTTAAAATGACAAACTACACAGGAGATTCATGAAACTTTCTCAGTTCTTTATGATTTTGCATTCAAAAATTTGAATTTGACATCAAATGTTTGGGCTGGTAAGGAAAATACTTAATGTGTGTAAGTATTCAAATTGTCACTTAATCTGTACTCTTCTGTCCTAGAAGGAACTATAAATGTAAATCCACTTATGTTCCACATTCATCATTTTTGCACAGAAGCTGTTTGCCCAAGACAGTACATATTAACAAGCAAATAACTTCAGCCCACATCCAAATCCTGAAAAGTCCTTTTTATGGAATATTGGATTTAAAATCAGATCCATTTACATGCAGCCTTAAAAAGCAAGATTATAATTAATGCAAGAATAATCTTTTCATTCATCTGTAGGTCCCAAAAATCCAGGTTGAACAATACGGTTGTCAGGGCGCGCAAGTTAGGACCCAATCGCAGACTTAAGGGCAGAAGAATTATATCAGGGACATCCAATTCACAGTGGGGGGAGGCAAAACAGGTTGGGAGAAACAGGATCCAAAAACCAGAAGAACAGACAGCAAACAACTCAAAGCACTGGGCAAAAAAACCAGACAAGTGATCAACAGGGTCATAACCAGAAAACACTATCACAGAAAATAACAGTCTGAAAAGAACAGGTACAAACACGGGACTTAAATACTCAAAGCAATAAACCACCAAGACAGGCTACTGGGGAAACACAAGAGGCAAATGAGGGTAATAATGGTGATCAGGTGGGGAAGGCAGGCCAAGGAGAAAGACAGAAAGAAACAGAAGCACAGGCCTTTGCAATGTTCAAAAATGGCCAGCAGGGCGGCCAAAAGTCCCTGAGCATTCTGGAGACCTGACAGTTC
The DNA here is from genome assembly GCA_018136845.1 of Heterotis niloticus. Taxonomy (NCBI): domain Eukaryota; kingdom Metazoa; phylum Chordata; class Actinopteri; order Osteoglossiformes; family Osteoglossidae; genus Heterotis; species Heterotis niloticus. The sequence goes on from CM030903.1 coordinate 3,337,210, forward strand.
AAGTTTCTACTTCAACTTTCCCCTGACTTGTGGTTTTTTCTGCACTTACTTATATAATTGGATATAATTTAATTTAATTTAGTTCATTTAATTATTTATTGACTTTATTTGTATTGTGGCACTGAGCATGTTGTTGGCATAAGAATTTCCCTAGGGATCAATGAAGCTTTATTTTATTTATCTTACAGAATGAGCTCTGCACTCCAACAAAAAAGACCTGGAAGCTCATGGTACACTTTTTGAACTAACTGTCTTCGTGATATTATTTTACACACGCTTGGACTGCTAACAAAAACACAACACATTTCCTGCTTTGAGACTCACTATCTGGTAGAGGTTTTCAGAGAAATGTTTGCTTTACAATTATATTTTTGTGAAATGGCTGAGCCAGGTTTTTTTTTTTTTTTGGTACTGGCTTACAGTCCTGCAAAATCATGATTCAAGTTCTATTTAAAATACTGCAACTGCTGAGAGCACACTAATAAAATCCACTGTCAGAGTTGAATGTGCCCAAGGAAGGAGATGAACAAGTATGGCAGCTCTGAATAAAAAAGTTTACGTGTATCAATATATCAATATTTGTTTTAATTAAATTTATAGTAGCAACATACGTAAATGAGTAACTCTTGGAAGCCTGAAGGAAGCATCCAGACTTTCCTGGCCTTTCTGTCTGTGGAAGCATGAACTCAGTGTCGGTAAAGTATTAGTCATCCTTCCCTGCCCCTCCTGCTTGGCAGTCGTACTCATGCAGTGGGTAGGAGCAGGGAGGCCTGAAGGACAGAGCTGGAGAGGGGAGATACTTTGCTGTCTCTCTGTCAATGCTGTCTTATTTCTTGCAGTTACTTGCATTCATTCATTTCATAAACGCTTTTCTCTAAAGCAACATACAACTCGAAGTAAACAACAGTGCATTTCACCAATAGATGGAAGTACAGGTACAGACGTACGATTCTCACGGTCGCTTGGGCCCACACCATTGTTTTTACCTTGGCACATTACACCAGTAGCTGTGAAAGGAACTGATAAGGAGTGAATGTTAAAGGGGCACACAGGAGAGCAGTAGAGGAGCGGGTCCAAAACAACATGTTGTAAGACTTTTGTGAATGTTGAGAGAGATTCGGTTCTAAGTAACAGAAGAACTGAGCAGTGTAAATCATGGACGCTGGCTTAGCCATGACACGGCTCAGTCTGACACATTGTGTAAGGCAACTGGGGAGCTTAGCAGGGGGATGGTCAATATCTTAGTGTTCATCAGCTGGGCACAGGAGCAGTGGAGCCACAACCAAGTTTTTTGTTTAAATTGCATCTTTCAGTCCCCGTCCGGTGATATTCGCAGTACTTACAGTTTTTATCACATAGACCTCAAATTGAGATGGGCAGCTGCGTGTGCCTCATAACCTCCCGAGAATAACATTTATAAGCTACACGGTGAACGGCAGAATAAATCAGTGCTTCTGTGTATGCGAGTATTGATTTTTGGCTTTGAGTATAAATAAGAAAAACATGCAAAAACAATGAACCTAAATTGGTTATGTTTGCCATGTGATTTGAGTTACCCAGGAACTATTCAGTCATCTTCTTATTTCCATGATCACAGGCCTTTGGAACAAATGAATTTCTCTGACGTACCAACGAGAACATCAGTTTTGTGGAATATCTAGATTATTCCAAGTATGCAACACTATTTGCTGTAATGTGTGTTCAAACAGAAAATATGCTTCTGACTAAAGATAGCTTACACGGTGCTGATAACAGGACTGCCACAAATATCCACTTTAAGGACACAAGTGACAAGTTATGTAGTATGAGGCCTAACAGGTAGAATGTGCACATTCATAGCTGTGTGTCATTTCTTATCTAAGACTCCTGCTCTCATGATTTCTTACTTTGAGAGACAGAAGCCATTGCAAGACTCTTCAAAAACATCATGCCATACTCAGGAGACCTCAACATTAACCTCAGCAGAGGGTTCATCTTTCTGGTAAGCCTAAAAGCATTCTGCTTCGCTAGCTTATTCTTTCTCCATTCAGTGGTTTCTGGCCCTGCTCTGCAGTCAGACAGTCAGGCAGAGTAGAGGTAGAATCTTTACAACTTTACTGCAGAGACACCAGGCAGAAGTCACCCAGCTTTCCTGAAACCTGACCCTCACGAGGTTAAAAATAACTGCTATTGCAGGGTGCCAGTCAAGGCCTGAGGATTATGTGGCCTTCCTCCATGGAAGAACAATTTGTTTATCAATTTTTTAATTCACATTTTTTGATGACACATTGAAAATAGTAGCTGGTTGTGTAATGCGGCACTTAAGAAACGCCCTATTCTCTGACTTTCTTTAAACTTTCACACACTCACTTGACGGGGGGGATAGCCCCAGAGGCTTTGTGGTGGTCGTGTTAGACCATTTTTTGCCTGTTTTGAGTGTGTTGAAAGAGATATTTGTGCCCTTTCTCACAACTGTAATGTTGTTCCCAGTTAAATCAATCTCTCTTGCAATCTAAAGCCCACTCTCGCTCAGATTTTTTTGAAAAATGAAAACTTGTTTTAGCTGAACACCTCTAATGCTTCTTGTCACAGAATAGTGTCTATAAAATTGTTTGTTCTACGAAAACAGCAGCATTTACCTTCAACAAACAATGTGGACATCGTGGCTGTTATGCCCTCAACAACCATCCAAAACTTCTGCCTAACCTATGACAAGAACCTTAAAGTCACCCAGCACATACGTTATGGCGCCAGATCCTTGACTACAAAATACCTGGCTCATCCAGAATATTCTATTTCAACACAGCATTCACCCAAATGCTAGCCTCGATATTCTCCCACCTGCAGAACACTTACTACCATCATGTGCCATCACACCTTTCCAACACCTATAGAATGCTGCTACAGCACTTATACCTGACCTAAACACTGGGAAAATGTTGCTTTTTCAAAAATGCGTGTTTCATATATTTGGACCGAAAAACCAGCTAAACCAGTTAAATAGCCACTGGCAAACTTGATGTTCTTCAGAAGTATAGAATTTCCTCTACGAGGTGCATTAGGACCTCTGACTGTTTGGCAGATGTGCTTCAAAATATCTGGCCTTTGAAGGACATGATGAATGTCTGGGGCTTTGAAAGGCAAAAATTTGACACGCCACATGTCCCTCACCTTGTGTCCCTAGTATACCTATGATCCAAATGGTCATAGATATTATCATCTTTTCAACCCTGAGCCCTCAGTAACAAAACACTCTTCAATTCAGACCTTCAAAAAAATGTCAGTTTTTCAGACTAATTCAGTTATTCGTGTTCCACTTCACTCCTAATCCACTCCTGTCTACTGGAGACACTTGGGATTTATATTATTTTGGTTCTAGAGCCTAAAAATGCTCTGTTTTTAGAATGTTATTTTGTTAAACTGTGAATGTGGACTTCCTGTTAGATATCCTAACAGCTGGTTGAGTCCTCTCTGATGCACTGAAAGATGGCTGCCTTTAAGTGATTTGGATCATTTGGGCTTTTCAGAGAGGTGATGTAGTGATTTTATAGGGTATGCAAAGGTAAAAAGAAAGAATGATCAGATAAATGAAGACAACACAGCAAATTCAGCCCTATTGTTGGGCAGCAGGATGAACTGTATCACAGACCGCTACAGTTTGCTTTTATGCCATTCAGGGCTTGTGTTTGTCTTTGATGTGAACGTGACATTGGTGGACAATGGACTATTTCCACAGGGAAGGTGTGTCCTGGTTAGAGCACTGACAGGCTCCTGACAGATTGCCTTTACATTAGAGGACAGAGTCTAAGACCCCATGGTGCTCTGAATAAATGAGTTCCAAATAATTCAATGGAAATTACATTTGTTTATCATCTGTTTGTGAAACCCTGTTGCTAATGGCACAAAGTTCCACAGTGCAGTGCCAACTGCACATACATCAAGCTGTGCACACAAAAGATATGTTTCCTTCTTCTTTTTTATCCTTTAACATGTCAGCGGTTGCCATGCTTGCTCAGAAACATCTGAAATACACCTATACCCCAGTATCTGAGCTCCTTGTTTCTCAGTTGCTTATATATTGTGCAGTATATATTAATATCCAAGAGGAAGTAGAGGTGATGAATGCACTTATATTGACAGCACCATATTGGACTACTCATATCATATATTTTTGACACACATCACCATACCAACACAGAAATATTTCCATTACACTGCTTACAGGGCCTGAACTGGAAAAATAGGTGCTGCTACTCTGCTTATTTCCATGTTGGTTAAATATCACCCAGTGTCAGCAAACTGTTAAATGCAAATGTTGAATTTCTGTAGTGAATAAAAATACTATATTTCAATATACCTATGTTTCTTTAATAAAAGAGATGCAAATTTTGAATGGCATGTATGCAGGCTGGGCCGACCTTCAGCGTAACTTGGTGCACCCTGGGTAATGAAATGCAGCTATAAGGCTTTTAGGAATACTGGCCCCAAACTACAGTTACAGTCTTTTGCTGGGGAGAACCTCAGGCAGAGAAGCTGGTGAACAGGGGGGCAGAAAAGAGCACTAGGGATTATGGGAAGTGTCGTTACACTAGAAAAAGTTGAGATTCCCTGAAGACTAAAACATAGAAAATCCAAGTTTCCTGGGAATTAGTTTTGATGGTTTTACACTGGAGTTTTATATGTTAAGGTTCTGTAAGTTATGGGCTTTGTGTAAGCGGTGGAAACTCAGTGCAGACCTTAAAGACCCAGTGTTTCAGGCTTCTTCGTGGAGGCCTTGAGGCTGCGAGAGGGAGACTGTTAGCTCACAAGTATACCATGCTTGAAAAGAATTCATTGTCTTGTTCCGTTGCAAACAACGTATTTACAGGCATTAAGAAACTATTTCCATTACTGGGCTACAAGCATTTTCTTTAGATACCCCTCTGGAATCTAGTGGGAGACAGGCTGGATGGAGAGTCCTGCTGCAAAACAAACATTGCCTTTTGTGGCCTCAAACACAAGGCCACACAGTTAGTACTGTTGCCTTACTGCACGAGGGCCCGTTTTGCCCCAGTCCCATCCCAGTACACTTACACTGCCCATTCGCACCTCAGCGCCGGACCTCAGTTCCCCCTTTCAGCTCCTTATTTGATTGGAGGAAAGATTTTCGAAGCCTCCGCCCTTGCTGCTATAATAATCCGTAGCAAAGTCAGGTTCCTCTGAACTGTAAGTCAGGTTCTGTACCAAGAACTTTGGGAACATTTGAAAGGATTTTTGATAAAATCAGATGCTGTCATTTTTTAAACTCTTGTTTTACATTTTGAGGGATTCTTTTCCTTTCCTGTAAGAGGAAACTGATGTTTTGTGATCTTCCCACATGGATACCTTATGATAGCATCAAGTTTTGCTTTCAGTGGACTGAGCAGAAGATGAATGATACAGGGGGAAGGGACAGAAAGCGTCTGCCTTGGCTGTCTTCCTTTAAAGCTGTCAGTAAGCACTGCTTTTCACATACGATGCTGACAGAAGCAGTTCAGATCTATTGCTTTCTTCTCTTGAAAAGGGAGCAGGAGAACATAAGAGACCAAGGCAGGGACAGAGAAAGGGAAACGGAGTCAGATGAAGCAGGAACTTTGGCTCCCTTTGCTGGGCACCTCCCTTTCTCCCTCTCTCTCGCTCTCTCTCTTGCTCTCTCTCTCTCGCGCTCTCTCTCTCACTGAGTCCGCAGGGCAAACAGGGAAGGCGCTGACATTCTGCTTCCACGCACAGCAAGCCGACTCCCAGGAGCTCCAGGTCGTCGGCAGCAAACTCCCAGAAAGCTTGTGTGATCTCTCCACAGGGCTTTCGCGCACCACTACGCATCATACGCAAGGTAACTGCACTGCAATGTGATGTAATAGAGCTACCATCGCTAATAAAATATTTTGCTTTGAATTTGCTAAGCTGTTGTAGGTTGTGATGAAGCTAAAAGAGAGCGATAGGGATTGTTTTACATTGCCATGCATGCTTATAGAATCACGTATTTATTTATAGCTGATATAATTTATTAATATACACAATGTGGGGCACCTGACTTCTGGCTGTGATGTTACAGCGGCGTATTATTGGTCAGGTAAAGTCTTGGCATCAGACCAGCCCTATGATATTATTTTATATTGGGAAGACTGCTGACTGAAAAATGCTACAGAAACAAAAAATGCACCAGGAATACAGTTAAAAGAAACTAATGTTTGTTTGACAGTGGACAAATCGCAAGAACTATGTAAATGAAGATTATAGCCTTAGATCTTTCTACATGTCTACCTCACTATTTTAGGTACAGTTCCACAGGAACTTTGAGTCCAGTAATATTACACAGTTGTTCAAATACACAATGTTTGCTTGCTTGTACTCACTGTCAGTAAGGCATGTTAATGAAGAAATGGTTTGGAAGAGTTTCTGTTTAATAAGTAAATCTTCCTGCGCACGTGAACTGCCTTTTCTGTCTGCCTCCATTCACTGAGCTGTGGCACCAGCCTTGCTAAATTTCAGCGGTGTTACCAGAGCCCCGCTGCATCGTGCTCCCACCCCTGTGATGAGTCAGTGTGCAGGAATGGAGCGGGACACTTTTGGCAGGCAGTGGCTGTGGCCAGGCTCCACGCCGGGCAGGCGGAACACTGACCGGTCTTCTAAGGAAAGGCCTGAAATAAGAAGCGAGTAGGAAGAATCCCTCTGAGCCGCAGACATTGAGAATGTGCTTATCCGCAATCGAAAATGCACCCAATAACTAGCAATAATTCAACTACTCTTTGAGTCAGAGCATTCTTTGTAAACAAACCAAAATCATACACAGTTACATACAGCTTGGCCGCAATAAGTAATATTTCAGTGTTTTAATGAGGGAAGAACTGAACAACCGAGACTCAACTTCAATGAGTTATGTAGTAAGTTTATTATTCGCATGATGAAAAGCAACATTTTTTTGGTTTTATTACTGTTTCTAGAAAAGTACCTCGCTTTGGGCTCTAGATTTGTTGTAGAGAAATGGAGTTTAATGAAACCGTAGGATAAGAGACCAAAAATACATAAAAACTCCATAAATATGGTGGTCTGAAATATATCCTGGAATCATTGGAAACTGGCCTAAAACAAAGGTTCTATATTTAATTTTAGCAAATGAACACAGAAAGCAATCCATTTAATAAATAACAAATGTAAAATTATGAAAATAATGGAATTTAAATTTCTTTAAACTATGCTAAATGGCTATGAGTTACTCAAAGCGCTATAATAAAAGCGGAAAACCATAAACCTGTGCTACTGAAAGTACCGATAATCCAAGAATTGCTGTATTGTTCTACAGTAATGCAGAGATGCAGGTGATTTAATCCTTCGCCCAAGAGGCCACAACTCCCAGGCAACAGCAAAGCCAGATAATGGATTTGCAGTCACTGAGAAACGTCACTTTTATTGCTCTACAGGAAGTGACACCATTACATCCAGAAGTGTTTTTGGGTCACCATGGAGACACCGGGTCAGAAACGAACCACCCGTGGAGGGAGCACTCCCCTGTCACCGAACCGCATCACCCGCTTGCAGGAGAAGGAAGACCTGAGCAACCTCAATGACCGGCTGGCTGCCTACATTGATAAGGTGCGCTCCCTGGAGGTGGAGAACGCAGGTCTGCGGTTGCGCATCACCGAGTCAGAAACGGAGATCAGTCGCGAGCTGTCCGGCATGAAGGCCGCCTACGAAACCGAGCTGGCTGACGCCCGTAAGACCCTTGACTCTGTTGCCAAGGAACGGGCCCGTCTGCAGCTGGAGCTGGGGAAGGTGCGAGATGAGTTCAAGGAGCTCAAGGCCAGGTATGGCACCACTTCAGCTGAGGCAGAGGCCTTGCATCCTATCCTCCACAGTCTACTGTTTCCATCCTGTTGGTCTGTGTAGCTACAACCACATTGTGAGAATCCTCTTCATTTCCATTTTTCCTCCTTGTTTATCCATCTTTTTGCTTTTATAGTCATCTCTCAATTCATGAACACTTGGCAATTCATGAAATTTGCCATAAAAAGCTGTCTGTTTTAGTGCAGCTCAAATTTTTCTCCCAAACCACGTGGCCATTTTCCCCAACTTGTGCTACCGCTTGCCTTTCATTTAAATGCCGCAAAGCACAGGGCAGACACAAACCTTTACTTGTCCCCCTGAACAAGCACAAATGCATGGAAAATATCAAATTCAACAAAAATCCATACTGGGAGTGGGCAACCAAATGTTAAAAATACAAAAAAGCAATAATCCACCCTAGTTATTAAACTATAACATAACACGATGCACCAAAACACTATATTAAACATAAGTAAATCAACACATACAGTGCAAGGCAAAGGGTGATGAGAAAGGTCCACTATTCTGGGTGGAGCTCTGGCTCTCCTATCAGGCCTTGCTGTTTTATAGTTGTTTAAACAGTTGATAAACTGGGGTGGGGAGTTGTGGAGGAGCTATTGGCCCCAGTGTGTTTGAGAGCTTCAGGGGTGGTGCTCCTGTTGCACACAGACTCCTGTTGAATCAGGGCACATTTCACTACATGGTATACTCGGTAACCATGTACGTGACAAATAAACTCTTTTGACTCTTTGACGTGTGCCAGATATAGAAAAGTTTGTGTCCCACAGTGTGACCTCCTGGGTTATCAGAACCCTTAAAAACAATAACCATTACAATATATAGAATGTATGTCTTTAATTGGCAAACTATAAATGGTTTTTCAGGACTGCAGTACCTGTAGGTTGAGGGGTTGATGTATATAAGTGGTTCTTTACATTTTGAAAAACTTCAGACCATAATGAAAGTGAACATTTCCAGAATTAAACATAGCGCTGATTTTTTTTGTAACAGTTTGAATAGTTACTTACTGTAACCCCTTTAGGCAAGGATGGTGATCCTCTGCCTCAGCACGAAGGAGATGGCTACATTTCAGATGTATAAGAAGTTCATCTTGTTTGCTCTGTCTCTCCCTCCGTCTGTCTACAGTCATTCTTTTAATGTTTCCATTCTATTAGTGATATAAATCTCTGGTCAACACTGAGTGAAAGTGGACTGAATTAAAGCCACCAGTCTTCCACCTGTTTTTGCATACTGGAGGTTATACAGGGACACATTCTGAAGGACGTGTAGAGCAGACAGCAGGCATTGCTCTTTACAGTCCTGTGCACAAGTTTAAGATTTACAGGACACATTATTATAGAGTATTATGAACATAATTACAATGTATTTTGAGTCTTAGACCCGGTCCTTTTTTAGACGTCAGTTCCAGTGGAGATATCAGGCTACCATTGCTTAAGCTTAGTTATGTTTTGGGTAAATCTCTGTGTCTGTTATTATCAATATTATGTATACTTTTGTATGTGGCATCATGGAACGGTGGGTACAGCTCCAACTCAGGGTATGTGGCATTTGTATGTACTTGCCACGTGTGCCTCCCACAGACATGCAGCATGTTTCCTTGTATTCTTTCCCCTACCTATAAAACCAACTGAGTGGTTTCCACGAGTCAGATTTGACTCGGTGGCTCATCCATCTATACTTTTGCATAATTCATTTTGTTACAACCACTGCTTTTGCCTTAGTGTGTTCAGTCCATGAAAGATCTAGTCATTTCGTAAATAGCCAACTGAGTCAATTCTGACTGAGTTCCAGCATTCTGTTTCATTCATGTACAGCATTAATGTCACTCTTGACTTTTATCCCATTTTTTTCCTGTTTTGGTTCAAATGTAAACGAAAAACATTTTCCAGCAATGTTTTTGCACAGATGTACAAATGCTTCATTTCAGAAATGTAGTATCTTCTGCAAGTCTTGAATGATCTTACTGTTAGTCAAACAGGCCTCATTGTTCTCTGGACAATTTTGCTAGCTTCTTCTGTACAGTGAGCAGCACTGTTGCCCTGTCTAGACACGGGCCTGAACCCTGAAGCTCAGTCGATGTAGACTTATGTTCCCCCCATAGTTGCTCGGGTTCTACTTGTTTCCTCCCACAGTCCAAAGATGTTTTTAGGGGGATTGGTCTAAGTCACCTCTAGTGTGTGTGTGTGTGTGTGTGTTAGTTATAATGATTTATGATATACATGGGTGAATAATAGGAAGGTGTTTACCGCAGCTAACATTATAAGTGGTCATGGATAAAACTGCCAACTAAGTACCGAGCAGTAATTCTTTCATGTCACTTACAAAAGTAAATGTAATACCTTTGTACTTTCCTTATGCACGATACAGGGCTTGTGCGACAATAGGGTTCTTTATGCATAAACATTTATTCCCAGTTGAGAGCCTGTTCTCTGACAGAGAAATCCATTTTTCCTGAATTGATATCACTACATAACTTAAATCAAAGCTGTGCTCTGTGCCAGCATAGTCGCTGTGTTACAGTAAAAACTTGCTTAAATAAAACTGTGATGTAAGTCATCACAAGGTGAAAATCTGGCAAAGATTTAAAGCCCTCATGAGAATTTTTCATGTTTCACTGGGGTACCAGTACTTTGCTATGTGTGTTAATGGCAGTCATGCTATACCTGTGGGCCGCAATACAGTCCAGAGCTGTGGAGCTCTGTCCCCAATCGCTCGATGCAATGTCACCTCAAGGCAAACACTTCTCATTCAAGAGATGTTTGCGTTTTCTCCACGACCAGTGTGTGTTTAATGTGGAAGTGATGGATGCTGCAGCGTAGAGTGTGATTTCCTTTGGGGCTCAAAAGCAGAATCTTGAGCTGAGGTCATTGTGAGCACCCAGCATTACACCTGCACTCTTGAAGGCATTAAAGCATGATGATAATATGCTCAACCACAATTCAGTTTTTTTTTTTTTATAGCAACTGGGATTCATGGGTCTGACTATGCGAATATTGTTCTAAACAATGAAAGTTTCTGATGTATTTTCATTGGCTGATTTCATTGCTTTATTGGTTTTGCTGTGACTGTGAAAATTCATTGAATGTGCATCAGTGACCTATAGATGTTGCCGAAGCGGTCCTTTCTATGATCCGGAGACATAAATAACTCCCAGAGTCTATTTTAGATGTATTAGTCTGCACTGAAGAATGTAAACGCTAGACCAGGCCCTGTCTGCTGGTGCAAGACAGTCATTCCGGCTTCCTCTCACTCCCACATCAGCACTTATGTGTTTGTCGGTGTTTTGTTGCTATGGGGTCTTTGTGGTCCTGGCAGGGCAGTGCGAGAGGCCTAGATGTGCGCTGACTCACAGGAAAGTCAGGGTAGGATTGTATATTCTGGCATCGTACACACAGGGAGATATGCAGATCTCCTGCCACCGGCTGGATTAGAACACGCTTGAGAATTTTGAAGAGACCACGGAATTTGGGAAACTGGCAGGTTATTTTGTGTCTCAACTCCCAGGGATACGCTTTATAGTTGGACAACAGCCACCTTTTGTAGTCCACGATTCGAAAAACAAAGTCACCAAGGCACTCTGCAGCATTTAGCTTCGGTGGTATTACTTTTGGTATTTTACCCTAGTAAAATACAAAATAACAGAGCTTTTATATCCACTGCATCCCAAGATTGCTAATTTTAAGGTCTTGCTTTTGTTTTCTAAGGCAAACTGCAGTTGCAGGTACAAAGATTTGGTATCTGACGCTCGGAGAAAAGATTCGCCTGCAGGCGTAGTGCAATACAGAATTAGTGACTTATTGACAATGTACAGAGCTGATAAGAGAACACGTAATATGATTATTATTTTCATACTGATCAAACATTTCCACCCGACTGAAGCACGAGGTGCTACTTATCCAATGTTACTATGTATTTTACACAAAAAATATTTCACTTGGTCCAAGTCATTCATCATTGTCATGTTGATGATGGCTATTTACCTGGTACAAATAAGAGATCGGTTACCTGTTTTATATTATACTATAGCATTAAATTCATTTCAATTCAGCTTATTTTTATATAGCGCTTTTGATGTGGATGAAGAAACAGAGAATTGAATGGTAGAAGATTTTCCTTTGTTAGGGTACAGAGATATTAACTGTTTAGAAATGCCAGTTGGCAACTGAGGAGAGGACAACAAAACTCTACAGACAACAAAGAACAAGAAAAAAAATAAACCTGTGGGGGTGTGAGTATCAGCCATGCTGGACATTTTAATGTGGTGGCAGAAGATGTTTCTGTGTGGAAACATCCAGCATGTTTATCAAGGCAGAGTTGATAGCAGGGATGTTAGGGTCCATATTCAGGACCATAACTGATGATCCATTTGGTAGCATCGAGCAACCCTGAACTGTTGGCCACTGAAACCGGTGCTGTTGTTACGAAGGCACGGCCTTTCCATGGGGGGCTGGTGATCCAGGATCAAGGAGAATGATCAAAAAAAGAGGGATACGTGTGAATACACGAGTTGGCGTCAGCTGCTGAAGTCCTTGGTTGAACACGTGGGCGTTCAGTCCAGTTGTAAAGTCTGCAACAGAGGGGCCATAGTTCACTGTAGTATGCAGAACATTCTGCACTTTAGGACCCTGATGACTAAATGCTCCTCAGTTATCATACAGATCTCTGGGAACACAAGGGATCCTAAGACTGTAAATGGTGACTTGTGAGTGTGATCTTGTAATGAGGAAATCGGCTATATAAACTGGGTCGAACCTTTGAGCCCTTAGTAACTAAAAGCAGTATCTTAAGTCATATCAATATAGGATGGGTACTCAGAGAAGAGATCAAAGAACTGTAGTGATGTTGCAGTATTTTCATAGAAAATCAAAGCTCTAGTTCAGCTGCATCCAACAAGCCTGCTTAGATCTCATTGTGTATCTCTGCGTGTCGTATTTCACTGTCAGAGACAGGCGAATGGCATGAAAACACCAGCCTGCAACCCTCAAGGGTAGGAAAGGAAATTGTGAAGTGGCACACAGATTGCGGGGGTAGTGGGAGAGTTCGGTTACACCAGCACCCTGTTGTGTGGACCCCACCTGCTCTGCTGGCCAATGACTAAGGTCTTTTGTTTGAGGACAAGCGGTGCACACAAACAGGCCTCCCATGGGTGTGGAACACACCCGTCTGCTCCCGTTCCAGCACGTTTCTGCGTCTGCCAGTGTGGGCACACTCGTTGCAGGATGCTAGGCTCAGACAGTCACCTCGTGCCAGAAACCCAACACCATGTCAGGCAACATGATCCAGGACAGCCATCCACTTGGACGGGCTCCTGCATGTGACGCAAAAAGGGAGATCAAAGAATGCTTCTTTTGAAAACACAAAAAAAAAAAATGTTTTTTTTTGTTCAGCTCAGCCTATAGCATAACACGTTTTTCCCAGTCACTTCTCAGATCTTCAAATGTGCGGATACTCTTTCTGATGAGGGTGGTGGGGTGGTGCAGTGAGTAGCACTGCTGTCTCGGTGAATGGACTGTTTAGGTGTAGCCTCTAGACTGGCTCAGCCAGTGTGTAGTTTGCATGATCTCCTTGAGTCTGTGTGGGTGTTCTCTGGGTGCTCTGGTTTCCTCCCACAGTCCAAACACATGTGTTTCTGGCTAATTGGTCACTGTTAAATGCTCATAGTATGTGACCACCCTGTGATAGACCGGTGTCCCACCTAGGGTATAGTTTCATAGCCTCGCCTTCATAACCCTGACTAAGATGATGGATGGCTCTTTCTGGTGTTTCACTATTTCTTTCATTTTTAAAAATTGCTATAATTCTTTGTTCCTGTTTGCTGTAATGTTCTTGTGCCTGCTGTTTCTTAGCAGAAAAGATTTTATAGTCTTGTTTCACGCTGACTTTATTGTGAGGTTCTGCTAAATTCTTGCACAGACTTTCATTGTGTCAGCATAGACGTGTGCTTCATGGACTGGAAGGGCATTTTTGAATTCTTGTAGCTGGGACTGGTCCATCAGAGAACACCCAAGGAAATTCATTTATCTTCATGCCAAGATGTATTTCCTGTATTTAGCGCAATGCTTGGTGTAGTTTCCTTTTGGGACAGAATGTTCTCCAGCCTATCATTATAAAAATGTCGTATTAATAGAAATATCAACCAGAGCCATATTTCTGTTACTTGGTACCTTACATTATATCAGATATATAATATTCATATATATGTTACAGCAGGAATAACAATGATGTAATCATTTATATGTGTTTTAATGCCTTACGTTATGGTTTAATTGTTTAAGGAAAGGGTGTGTTCTACATGGGCAATAAGAGGTGCATTCACACACTATGAGCAGTTTAGAGTTATCACTTCACTTGAAATGTATGTCTTGTCCCTGTTGCGGACTGAGCCAGACTGAAGCCCACGTCTAAATTCTCAGCCCTGGAATCTATTACCTTTGACCTTTTTTGCAGAATATGTAAAATAGTGGATAAACAGACTCATACAAATGGACAACTTGGATTTCTGGGCTTACGTTGTACCTATTCTGTACCTACCTACAGTATTTATCTTTTAAGTCTTATTTTTATCTTTAATTCTTATTTTTCTAATTAACGGTTTAATTTTTAACATTCCATTCAGAATAATTTTACTGTAAATTTATGTGTACTTTGTTCATAATTATTCAAGTTTTGTGTCCCTCCACTTTTTTCACTTTGCACAAAAAAAATGTATTATTGTACATGTTTCAGTAGGTGAGGTTTATGTGCAGAACTTGTGGTCTATATGTCTAAGCGTGAGGTTTTTCAGGGCAGAAAGTCATTTCTGCCAAACAAGGAGACCAAACAAGGGTCACAAGACTGACAAGGAATCCGGGGCGTTATTTCATTTAGGCTTTCAGGACTTCCACAAAGCAACTCGAGTAAAACATTGAGTTAATCTCTATTAGACTGGATTGTGGATCAAGGTCACCAGTAGAAATGTAACCGGACTTTACAAAAGGATTAGTGTTACATCATGCTGAGTTACAAAACTATAAATAAGACATAAATGGCACAAGAGAGGGATGGTTAAGGCACTGGGCCCTGTCTGGGTCTGCTAAACCTTGCTTTAAAAATGTCCTTATGCTCCTCAAGCTCTTCTGGAATATGTAAGCCCAGCAATTCTGAACTTTATTAGGAGCCAAAGGTGTCTGTTTTGCTTTTTTCTGTTTGTCTTCTTGCTTGACTGTGGCAGGCCATCACTGCTAACCACAGGATAAAGAATGCGATGGTCTGGAGAACCAGGGAGGCAGGATTCTTTTTCATTTGAAAGACCTCCTGGATGACACTTGGAAAAGAAAAGAAGATTCTCTTTTGCGCCTCAATATCTGCTATTCCTTCCATGCTTTGGCTATTTGTGTTTGGCAGTGGTGCCACTGCTTTGGTACTGTTGTCTCCATATAGCATGGAGCACTGGAATTAGTCTGTGGAGGGCATTATTTGGATTTGAACCCTTTGTACTTTTGGCATCTGAAGTTAGGGAGCAGTGAAAACTCAAGAACTGAATTCTTTTTGTTTCCTTGTATTGGTATTGTACTGGGTTTCTTTGGACATGTTTTCATTCATAAGTTTGCTGCCGCCACACTAGAACATTAAAAGCATGTGCCTGCTTGTTGTGCACTACTAGTCTTGTGCTACAGTCCACCACACCCCTGGAAAGTCTTGTGGTTGTAACATAGACACAGATTTTCGTATTACCGCTGCTGAACAAATGAAATGGGCCGTGCCACTGTGTGTTTATGGCTCCGCCAATGGGGATGGAGAAGCAGACCTGAAAAGGCAGAGAACGTGGACGGCGGCCGCTGCACAGAAGGCCCTTTGTTGATCAAAGCGAGGCTCCTAGCCCTTGTGATGGCGCTAGAGCCAGGATTGTTAACCAGCATCACTGGTAGACTTGTGTGTGTGTGTGTGTGTGTGTGTGTGTGTGTGTGTGTGTGTGTGTGTGTGTGTGTGTGTGTGTGTGTGTGTATGTGTGTGTATGTCTTTGTGTGGGAGAGAAAGAGAGAGACAGACATTGTACATGTGAAGAAAAAGGCCTTGGATCAGAGTTTCCATGGTCCTTGATTCCTTCCTGGACCGACCCGGAGTCCATGACTCATTCCTTCGCTCACGGGCCTAATTGCTTTAAGATGCTCGAGTTCATGTGCGGATCTCATTGGAAGAAAAGCGAAAGAGGTGGGATCATGGGTGGAGTGGGTTATGCAACCGACATTTCCCACCCATCCCTGAAAACTAAAAAGACGCATCTGCATTCTCTACCTTAGAGTAATATTAACAGAAAGGGGGTAAGCAGGGTGCCTTTTAAGCACAAAGACTATTATTAATACTGGGTCTGTGTTCTGTGCATCTCTTGGTGCCGCACTTCACCCTGCACAGGCCGTAATGGTGTGGCGTCCAGGCTTGGTGCGGTGATTGGTGCTTTGTGCCACGCACTTCTGACGTTCTTTGTCTGGGAGTGCAGCCTCACGTGGCATCGCCGTGCGGTAGAGGCCGCGTGAGAGAAGAACGCCGGGAGTTCTAACCACAGCAGTTGGTGTCGCTCCAGTGCGCTAATGTGGCTCTTCCCATAAACACAGCTCAGGAACCATTCCTGAAAACGCGCTGCAGATGTATGTTATTAGGTTTGGTATTAGATAAACACATGCAGGGGTTTCAGCTGCAGCACAGCACACCGACAAGTACGTTTCCACACACGGCACGCTGTATTGCAGCAGATCATGATGCACACTTCCAAAAAATTGTGCCTAAAGCCATAGGCATTCATGCCCTTTGAACGCTTTCCGTTTTGCTTTTGCAGTAGGACGCTTTTGTTTAACCTTACCATAATAATTTATCAAACTTTAAAAAGTGTAAAAAACAAAAAAAAGTTTTCGAATTTTATATTTGTTATCCATAAAATAGACTGCTTTCTGTGATTATTTGCTGTTATTAAAGGTATAACTAATCTATTTTGTATTATGCTGCACAGATTCAAGCTCCCTTATACACAATGTATTCAGTCGCCGACATCTTATTATGCTGTTGCTTTAAGCTCCATTTCTCGCCTCACATCTGTAGCGCTGATCATATATTTTATATCCCTATGCCTCTTTTAAAAATGTTAAGTACCAATGTCTGAATTTAGCTATGCATGTTATGGTTTAAGCCTTCAGTCACTGTATGCATTTGTATTGCTTAGGAAATGTAAAAGTTTCCCAAGTTAAGAAAAATAACCGTGCTAAATAAGACCTGGTGCATCAGAAGTACCATATGCATACGTCACTTATGCTGTAAAATATACTTTTTCAAGACGGCAGAGATAAATGTGAAAAGAAAACCACTGCTGGCCATCACAGTGTATCCTGGCTTCAACTTAATCTGTTTCAGATAACCAGGAATAGACAACATCCCCAGGGAAAGGCATGAGACTTCCCTTCTAAAGCCTGAAAGAAAAGCACAAAGCGGCCTGATAGCACGTGAATAAACCACACGCTCGGTGTGATTATTGAGCTTCAATCTCCCAACACCGAAGATGCACAAATACACGGTGGCTTACCTTTCCATTCATATATTAATGCTTATTTCCTTAACTCATACTTCTCTTCAAAGCAGCTTACAAAGGTTTACTCATTTATACAACTGGGTAATATTTAATGGAGCAATTTAGGATGTTTACCTTGCTCAAAGATACAAGAACAGTGAAATTTGTACTCTGACCCAACTCTGGCACAGAAGTGGAATCTCCTGCACTACCTGCGGCACAAATATACTAATACATTAAAGACAAGTGTTCTTCCCCACTGTAAATATGCAAAAATACCTCATGTGATATAAAACACAGTGCAGGGATGTGCCCAAAACTGCTCCATTTATTTTCAGATATGTTCATATGCTAATGGTACGAGGAGTTACAGTATCTTATAGGGCTTTGCTATATGATGACTGCAGCGTGTTCATTCATTCATTTGTTCATTCATTCACTTGCTAGTTCACTCGGTGAGATCCTGGCACCTTTGTTTTGCACTGAGGGGTCTGGTTGATGAAGCTGCAGTCTGGTTCTAGTTCTAGTCCTCTACCCATGTGTTGGATTTTCAAAATGAAAATATTTTAGTTCCTGCTGTTATTGTTTCCTATTTAATGAGGGATTGGCACAACTTTGTTGGAAGAACCTTTATTTCAGTTATTTTTACGGCTTTCTCGATTATTAAACTGTCTGTATGATCATAAGTTAAATTGGGAGGATCTGCTGTTAGCAATAAAAACCAAAAAAGCAAAACAAAAAATGCATTCCAAATTAGAAGCAGCTTTTAGGAAAATATACTCTCTGTTTTAGAACTCAAGTTACCACCAGTCACAGTCAACCAGGGGCCAGTCATGGTAGTTAATGGTTTTTTACCATTCTACATTGTTTAAAAATATTCATACTGGATTATATGTCAACTGTGGTTGGAGTTATATGCAAGCAGTGAGACCTGAAACTTCACTTAAAGAGCTCTGGGATTACCCTGGCAGCCAGAGATGGAAACATAAGGGGCTATTTTTGACCATTTTTTCCATAGATACATAGATTTTATTCAATCAAACCGTGCCATTTACCCCTACAATAGACTTGGAAGGCCGCCCATCCCTGAAGGAAACTCCCAGTAAATTAATGTGAACAGGAAAGACGTTGAGTCAGCTGTAAAAAAAAAAGAAAGTAAGGGTGCAGTGGATTTATGCAAGGAGTTGTGGTGAGCAGTGATTCCCTTTGACTGTCACTGACTGTAGCTACATAGATATACACGTGCGACAGCAGAGCAGGTCACAGGTCAAGTACAAATACGAGTGTGAAAAAAGAAAGTAAAAGTGTAAAAGTACAAAAGTCAGGGCAACCGAGCACCTGCACTGTGCACACATGTACGGTATATCACAGTTTATTCAAATAAAACAAGAGTTAATGCTGATGTTGCCTTTTTCAGAAACTTTGTTCATACTTCAACTTTTCAGACCACTTGTGCTGTGTAACAAATGAAACATTCATTTTCAAATCAGTGTTGTGGTTTTTAATGTGCTTCAACCAGGATTGTTTCTACTGAAGTTCAGTAAAATCGGATAACAAATATCAGCATGAATAAGATGAATGGAGCGGCATGAGTTTTGTTGTACAGGTCCCAGTTTTTCCCCATTGAAAACCGAGTGTAACATTTTCTTAAATGGTGCCATGCTCTGTGAATTAACTCAAAGGAACATTTTCACAACTAGACACAATATGCAGTTTTTCTGGCTCAGAATTTGTATAAACCAAGAACATTCAACAGGATCTAGGATGACTAAGTCTTGCCATATAAGAAATCTCAGTTATATTTACAATAAGATGGTGCCAAGAGACAAGATCTTTCCATTTTTGGTTCAGAGCATAAGGGGGATTTCTATAGGCAGCTTAAAGACTAAGGTTACCATGACAACACCACAGTAAAACACTCAGCTGTAGCCTTTGAGATGGGGATGACTATGAGTCACACGGGTCTTTGCTTCCTTCTTTTCCGTTGGTCTTCTGTATGGTTTTGCTACTTCTCCTAGGACCTCGCCCTTTTCTAAATTTATTCACTTTAAGAAAATTTTCAGCAAATAATTATTTTCAGCCACCAGATGCATATATAAAATAAATCTGTATTACAAAATTTGCCGTCAGTCCTTAAGTTTCTTGTTTTGACTTTTTCCTTGATAGTACTCACAATAGATTTTTGGCCATAACAAACATCACTTCAGTGCCCCGATGTCAAATTTGTGCTTGTAATCGAAAACATTGTGTAAAAAAAATCAGGGGCAGTTCAGCTATTAGTACTGAGTACCAGTGTTTGAATGGACGTAGCAGGAATTATAGTGGCTTGGAGCTACGGCCTTTGTACTTGTGGGACTGAGGTTTGAATCCCACCTCTTACTTTAGTGCCTTACAGAAGGTTGCTTATTTTCAAACTCCTCCTTAAAATGACCTGCCCAAAAACTGATAAATTAAATGGATCACACACAGGATTACAGTATATCTAAAAATAATAAAATTACACAGAGATGTAATAAAATAATTAAATCTATATTATTATTATTATTATTATTATTAGGGTTAGGGTCATGCATGCTCATAAATCATCACAGTGTCATACAAACAGTTATGACATTTGTATAGGTTGGTGATGCAACAGTTTGTTTTTTTACTTTAAACATTTTATTATGCCCTTACAGCAGTAATTCAGGGTTATTTAGCTTTTAAAATAACAGAATGTCCGCTAATGGAGCTGTGGTGTAACAGGCTTGCATGAGCTCACATGCAGCCGCCTCCAGCTGTGTGTCAGAGCATCACCACTACTGTGCAAACTCACCCACCAGAAAAGGTGTCATCTTCACAGGCCTACATACAAGTGACCATCGGGATGCGGCTCCATCAAACAAAGAGCTCCTCTGCACTTTCACAACTCTGCTCCCACAACTAAAGACCTGCAATGGAGAAAAAATTCAAAAATCTTTAAATCATTTAAATGCTATAAATAGCTTATTTGCTCTTTCTTCAAATAAGAAGACATGGTTACATTTTTAAAAGTATGAATTACATATTGTGATAAATACCAGTAGAAGCAAAACATTCAAAACAAGCTCTGACCTCTATTTGAGGCTCTTTGTCTGTTGCTGAATGCACTTTCAAAATGAATTTATTCTAGAATGAGGCTATAGCTTCATTAACCTTGGCAGGGAAACTCACCTGATGGACCTGACTGGAAAATTATATACTTATAATGAAACTTACTGTAAACATAATTTTTTAAAAATCTTCATCTTCCACATTTAAATAGTATTTTTTTCAGTTATCTTCCCCAAGGCCTTTAATGTTATACATTTTGAGAATTAAAGCATGCACAGTAGCAGAACCATAACTATGCTGTATATTAGACTCCTGCAGATCTCCCATAGCTTTGACCATGAAGGGTTCTTCTCTGCCACATCTCCAGGAACAAGCAGTGGCTAAAGAGAAGACATTTCTTAATGGAAATGATGCAGTGTTGTCCTATATACCCTTTCCCATATAGCTGACACCAAATTCCATTCATTTTTTCCCCCACTTTTTCACCATTACAGATGAATGCAACTCTGCACATGGATACTGTGGTCCATTACTGCATTCTCAAGTCTCTGTGCTCTTGCCCAGTTTGTGTGACCAAATTCCTAGGCATATTAAGAAGACAAAATAAAACAAAAACAAAAGGAGATAAGCATAATCTTTACTTATCTGACACTTTCACCAAAACTATTTTATCATTTGGTGTTAATAACCTTTCTTATGGTTTTTACTACAGGTGAAGTGACCCAGCAAGTTTAGGTTTACAGGTGCATGATCTTACCCTTTAACCCACTGATATTAACAGCATTAGTTTACGCATGGACAGATATAGGGTGTGCAGTTCTCCTGGGTTTGATGGAAATATTTTTGAAGTCCCTGAGATTCTAGATAACGTGAGTGCCGTCCCTGCAGGAACACCAAAAAGGAGTCTGACCTGGAGGCGGCGCTAGCCCGCCTGAAGGATCTGGAGGCCCTGCTCAACTCGAAGGATGCCTCCCTGACGACCGCCCTGGGGGAGAAGCGCAGCCTGGAGGTGGAAGTGAGGGACCTGAAGACCCAGCTGGGCAAGGTGAGGTGCAGCGCTATAAATACAGCATATGTGCACATTAAAACAGGCTGGTCTAAGTTACAGTCTCTTTTGCTGATCAGTGCTGGCTTGTTGTATGTGGAAATCTATTTTAAAATCTGCATTTTATTGATGAAACCTGCATAATATACACATATATAACCTCACACATTTAACAGCCCTGTATCTGAAACTGTTTAGTTAGAAAGTAAACCGGGCCTCAGACTGTATAAGTTACAAACTCATTCCAGGCACTTCAATTCCCCGTAGCTTTTAATTATTTCCATGTAAGTTCAGTTCATTTTAACCAAATTTGAATCAATATTTAATCGTTTAGCACCCGAGGAGGACCGTTTCTTGGCACTCTGAACGCTGGCAAGTAGACAGGCCATGTCTGCTTCGAGTATAGAGTTAAGAACGCTGAGGTTGTGGGTTTGATCCCTGTATAACTAAACATACCGAAAGCTCCAATAGTCTTCACTTTAGCACTCTTGAGATTATTGCAACACTGGAATTTATTCTATAAAAAAAAAAAAAACCCAATTGCAAGATAGGCTGTGTAGCATTCAGCCTTTAAACAAACATTTTTGTACAGCTTTAACCCCCAAAGGGCAGACCCCACCTCCGGGTGGGTTCCAATGAACAAAGCAGGCATCGTAAGTATCCATACTTTAGAATGTGATACACTAACCGCTGATTTTTTTTGACACGTATGTGACACACCACCATCAT
Source organism: Heterotis niloticus (assembly GCA_018136845.1). NCBI lineage: Eukaryota > Metazoa > Chordata > Actinopteri > Osteoglossiformes > Osteoglossidae > Heterotis > Heterotis niloticus. The sequence goes on from CM030903.1 coordinate 3,359,433, forward strand.
TTCAGATCAGTTTGTATCTTTCGAAAACAGAGAGCCGAGAACAAATATCTGCAGCTTGAACCTCACAGACAGAACATTAAGTTCCTCCTCAAGGTGCAAAAGTGCATTGAAACTGTGGCTCTAAACAAGGTGTTGCTATGCTGATGTCCATGACAGATGGGCTTCATGGGGTTTGTGAAACGCTGGCTTACTTCGAAAGTACTGCTACTTAGCGAAATAAAGTTAAAATAAAAGCGGTGTGATGCCACTACTTAGTTTGAAAAATTCTGTATGAAAGTGGACACATTTTTGCACAGTAAATTCTGTGCAATATTTCTTGCAAATTTTTTTTGTTTGTATTTTTCTAGAAAGGGATCCTGAATGTCTAGAATGATTCTTAAACGGCTCTGAGGCATACAAAAGGTTAAGGACCTCTTTTGTAAACCCATTTTTGTTAGAAATGCAAAACAACACTGCCCCATGACTACACTCAACAGCAGCACTGGCTTTTTCCACCATATTTGTGCAGATGGCCATAGTCAGCACTATTCATAAACTGATTTTTTCAACAAATATGTTGCCAGATTTAAATAACAATTACCACTGAGAAGATGCCCACTGCTCTGGGGAGAGACAGTGCTCGGTTTATGAGGAGTCAATGAACATTGCCCCATGCAAAAAAGTTGTGGCTTTACAACTCATTTCCAATGAACAAAGAAGCTATTGCCCCAAGCGATGCTTAGTGGTGCTATCGACACAGCCCTCTGTTTGTTTTAACCTTTACTTTTCCGCCCTATAACCCATTTCATTCCCCTGTTTGGTCCGCTTTGACCCATTTGAATGCCACCCTGTGACCATGAGGATTTCTCTGATGTCATGGCAGCTGGAGGGCAGCCTGGGTGACACCAAGAAGCAGCTGCAGGATGAGATGCTGAGGAGGGTGGACGCTGAGAACCGCATCCAAACCCTGAAGGAGGAGCTTGATTTCCAGAAGAACATCTACACTGAGGTCAGTTATTCTGCTGCCATCAGCAGCTGCTACCAAAATTTTGGAAACACCACAACAGAGGAGTTGAACTTTGGAGCCTCACAGCAAGGCAATCCAGCAAGGGGTGGACGAGCTGTAAAATTATTACAAAACTGGTAGATGACACTCATGGGAAAAATATCTTGATGTGGTCGAAGGCCTGTTGGCTCCCCACAAAATGGGATGCTACAAAAATGTATGGAAAATAATAGTACAGGAATTATAGTATTCAAGCTTTAGACAAAGGAGATAGCATAAATGGAGTCTGCAAACTGCACGTGTATGGCATAATACAAACTATTATTATTATTATTATTATTATTATTATTATTATTATTATTATTATTATTATTATTATAGTGAATAAATACAAAAATCTATTTTATGGAACACAAATAGAATTTTTTTTAACTACTCAAAGGATAAATGCTACTGCGAAACAGTGCTATGGGAAGTCACATTAATCGAGGTATCATTATATTAGCATTAGTAGATGTATACACGCACACATACATACACGAACAAGTACGTACATACGAGTCACCGTTCAGTCATTCTGACATATTCCTTTGCAGGAGCTGCGAGAAACGAAGCGACGCCATGAATCCCGCATGGTGGAGATTGACAGCGGACACCAGCAGGAGTTTGAAAGCAAGCTAGCAGAAGCCTTGGCTGATATGCGAGCCCAGCACGAAGAACAACTCAAGCTCTACAAAGAGGAGATCGAGAAGACCTACGTCAGCAAGGTGTAGTGTAGAGTCTTTGGAGGACTATTGCAGGTCTAGATTTACTTCTTTTAAGCTGTCTGGTCAGCTTTATTCACTTAGTGAGGTTGACAGGTTATCTTAGATGGTGTGGTGTGGAGAGATTCTTGGTGATATAGGTTGGCCCACAGATTGTGGCCAGTGCCACAAAGGAAAGCCACATCTGTAATTCTGGGAACCTACATGAAGGGAGCAACTTAATGGATGGAGAGGATGCAACACAGGGCTTGCAGGGGTCCAGAACCACCAGAGCTACTCCATGTTTCTCCTTCACAGTTACCTGGTTGTGTTCCTCAGGAACATACACCTAAAAATCTTAGTGGACATGCAGTACTGTGAGGCTTCATCTGCAAAGTGACCTAAATCTAGATAGTTAATGCTTGAATGAGCTTTGACATTTCAATAAACACACAGGTGTTTATCTGTCGAGCAATACGTCGATTAGCGTAGCCACCCGTAGGCGATTTTAGTTTGCGGCCCTTAGCTGAGTTTGCGTCTTTCCATCAGCTGGAGAACGCGCGTCAGTCGGCGGACAGGAACAGCCACCTGGTTGGGGCAGCCCATGAGGAGCTACAGCAGACCCGTATACGTCTGGAGTCTATGTCTGCCCAGCTCAGCCAGCTGCAGAAACAGGTGAGTTTTTACCTCCTCCAGATGTCATTTTCCACTCGCACCCTCACATCTTCAACCTACACGATGTTGCTGTCAAGTTTTTCACAACTGCCTGCTTCACAAAAGTTTCACAGCAGTACAGTCAGACCAACCTAGAAAACTATCTTCTCTTTGCTTAATACCTGAAATACAAACCTGTTACCCGCCAGCCCCACAGAGTGCATAACTCACAGTAGTGCAGTGTGTAATGGTAGAACAGGGGATTTTGCTGTGTCTTACAGCATCTGGATTGTGGAGCTGGACATGAGTTTCCTCCCCAGTCTATGTGGGGTTTGCCTGATCTCCCTAAATTTGGAATAGGTTTATTTGTGATACTGTGCTTTCATTCTACAGTCCAAAAATGTGTTTCAGGTAGACCCCAAAACTGCCCATAGTGTATGTTTCTGTGTTATGCTGCATATAGGTGGATGACTGATTTTAAGATTTAAGATTTTAGTGTGGTGTATCTAACACTGTAAGTCATGTTGCATAAAAGGTGTCCACTACACATTGTATAGTAATTTTTGCATGTAGCTCCAGTCATAGTGTGTTGAATGTCTAAACCAGTGCTTCAAGTGGGCTGATGCTCAGTGGTACACAGTAGCTACCATTTTGCTCTTTTCCTTGAGTATGGACACATCCCATAATGCCCGGTGCTCTTTTCTACCCCCTGTTGACCAGATTCCCTGCCTGAGTTGCTCTCCCAGCAAAAGAGTGTAACTGTAGTTCAGGATCAGCATTCATAACAGCCTCATAGCTGCATTTCGTTACTCAGAATGCACGAAGTTATGCTGCAAGACAGCTTGCATTGCTTTCCTACTGTCATATTTGTTGTGAATATCAGCAATACCTCTGAGTATCTTTTACTCACTGCAGAAATTCAAAATTTAATATTTAATATTTTGCTGATAATCGACATGTGAGCTCTGGCCCTTATCTTTGTCCACTTCTAAACCCTGGTCTACACCCTGGTCCTCTATCCCAGTTAGCAGCACGGGAGGCCAAGATACGGGAGTTGGAGGAGACATTGGCCCGGGAGAAGGACACAATGCGACGCCTCCTCAGTGACAAAGAGCGAGAGATGGCCGAGATGCGGCAGCGCATGCAGCAGCAGCTTGATGAATACCAGGAGCTGCTGGACATCAAGCTGGCCTTGGACATGGAGATCTGTGCCTACAGGAAGCTGCTAGAGGGAGAGGAAGAGAGGTCAGTGCATGTGTAGTGCATCTACACGTTGCCATGATCAACACTTATCCAAAGTTGAAGAAATGTCCACATATACACCCGTAAAATACCCATGAACACACAGTCCAAGTTTTTTCTTGAAGCAGAGGACATGCTTTTAGCATCTCATTGTCTTATTGCATAATGGTTAACGTTTGAAAATTACTTTTCTGCTGAGTTTTTAAGCATGGATGTCTTTCCCTATTTATTGCACACCATCCCAGGCTAACACCTCCCATCTTGTGTGCCTCCTAGGCTGCGTCTGTCCCCTAGCCCACCTCCACCTCGAGCCACTGTAACCCGCACTTCAGGGTCAGGAACTCATTCTCGAATCACCCAGTTGAGTGGCCAGAGCTCCTCCGCCAAGAAGCGGCGCATTAATGACACTGACAGCGAGACCTCCAGCATGGTAGGGGGTGCTGTGGCACGCACCCGAATTATGCAGCAGGCCTCTGCTAGTGGCCGCGTGACTGTGGATGAGGTTGACCTTGATGGGAAGTATGTGCGACTCAGCAATAAAGCTGATCAGGTGAGGCGCCAAGGTTTGGAAAAAGGGGAAAAGGGGGAAAAAGGGGAATGTACTAATTAAAATGCAGTAGGAATATTCTTTAAAGTATTAAGGAGCCAGAACACTTTAAAATATCGATTTAAACATGATTAAAAACACAAATTAAAATGTGTCACATCTGACTCTTAGGCAATGAGGAAGGGATTTGCTGTTTCTGCATGGTGGGGTGTAAACCCAGAGGAGAACCTGCAAACCCCACACTGACCCCTGAGCTGGACTAGAACCTCGCATTAGGCAAGCAGCCCAGGAGCTGGGAGGTACCAGCTTATACCACTGTGTTACCACATTCCCACTTGTTAGTCTCCTAGTAGCAATACTAATAGCAACAAACATTTAATATTCAAATTTATGCACAAAAATTAAGAAATAAAATAAATATAATATAGAAAAAAACAATAAAATGTACTTACAGTAATGGCTGTTACTGGGGGCCTCACTGAGCAGAAATGGCTAAAATGATAGAAGCGCAAACTTTTTTTGAATCCGGGTCACAAGAGGCAAAGGCTGAGAACACAGTTGCGGGTGCAGTGAGACCACTTACTGTCAGACTAGTACTCCTGCCAATTTTGAATTTGTCACAGATTTTTCAGGCAGCCCTTGTCCTCGAACTTCTCAACTTGGATACTGAGATGGGTTTTCAAATGCAGTCATTGTTCAACATAGAAACACTAAGACCACACTTTATGATAAAAAAAAATTATCATTTCTGAGACGCCCAAACACAGACCGAGACCTAAACATTAATAAATACGGTGCCAAAGGTGGAGCCACATCATTACACATTATAACTAAATGTAGGGGCTCAAAAGCAAAATAAAGTTAGTGGGACAGCTGTTGTAAGTCTGGGTTGTCGTAAGCTGAGGACCACCTGTGCTGCAAAATGTGAATTTATCCTCACAGGTGATGCTATGATAGCAGCCCACATCATCTGTTGGACTATTCACACTGTGTTTGGATGCGATGTGTGTGTCTGTTTCAGGACCAGCCCATGGGTCACTGGCAGGTGAAGAGACAAGTTGGCACTCAGACCCCCATTGTGTACAAATTCCCTCCAAAATTCACCCTGAAGGCTGGCCAGACTGTTACTGTAAGTGCCACTCTGTCATTGTCTCTCCAGCAACTTCACACTTGGAACTTCTATACATGCAGAAATATAATATCAATTATTGCTTTGCAATCCTTTTATCCTCTTTTCAGGTTGAGTAAATTGCACCCAGCTGGGTCCTCATTTCCACTTAATGTACATGCCTATAAAATAAGAGTTCAATAACAATGTTCATTACAGGTGAATTTTTAAATGTCTAATTGTGCCTGTAACCATAGCCCAAAGTCTAATTCCATCTTCTGCTGCCCAGATCTGGGCATCCGGGGCAGGTGCATCTCACACACCCCCTTCTGACTTGGTGTGGAAGACCCAGAGCTCCTGGGGTTGTGGAGACCAATTCCAGACCACCCTCCTGAACTCCAGTGGAGAGGTGACAAACACTAAAGCACCTTTGGTCATTCTCAGCATTTATACACGTGTATTTGTGTATGTGTGAATTTGTGGTTGTAGGCCTAATATTTAAGAGAAACTAGTGGATTCCTACTGGTTCTGCTGGCCACCAGTCAGTGTTAATGGCACCTTTTTGCTCCTTTGGTTGCCAGGAGATGGCAATGAGGAAGGTGACGCGCACAATGTTCCATGATGTCGATGAAGATGATGACATGGTATGTGTTTCACAGAGGTCAAAGGTCAAAAAATTTTTGATTTTTTTTTTGTTTTTGGGATGCATTCGATATGAAATATCACTGGATTTTGGTTTTAAAAGTAAACGGATGCTAAACTGATGTGGTAATGTTACTACTTACCAAGGTCAGCTTTACTCTTTCGCCAAAGGATTTCCGCAGGTGACATGTGTGTCTCTGTCGTCCCCTGCAGGTGGCACACAGCACCTGCACTGATGGCGAGTATAACCTGCGCAGCCGCACGGTGGTCTGTGGCTCGTGCGGGCAGCCCTCCGAGAAGCCCAGCAGCAGCTCCGCGGCGAGCAGCTCATTCCGCAGCAGCAGCGGAGGTCTCCCCGAGGGGCTCATCTCCCACTCCTCCCACTACGTGGTGGGCAACAACATGCCCCGGCAGGTGAGGCCACATGTCGCACCGTCACATGGCCCGTGGGCTGTCACAGCAGGCTAGCGGTTACAAGTTAACAACTGCATGGAAGGGGCAGGTGGTAGTGCAGTGGTGGTTAGAGCTGCGGCCTTTGACCCAGGAGGTTGCTGCTTCACATCCCGTGTCCTGTTGTTATACCCCTGAGCAAAGTGTTTACCCTGAAATGATACAGAAAAATTGTACTGTAATATTTTCCCATTGATAGGTGTCTGTGTCAGCATTTTGGAACATCTTCCTTTAAAGAGTCTTGATATTTGAAAGAACAGGTAGTGTAGTAGTTAATAGCCAGCAGCAGGGTAATGTCTGAGGTTATGTTTGCTATTTCAAGGTCTGGACCCTGGTTTATATAAAGAACTTGGCAGTATTCTGTTACAGTGCTGTGAAAAAGTATCCCCCCTTTGCAATTTCTCCTATTATTGCGCAGTTGTCCTACTGAATGGGAGCTTTGGATAAAAAGTAATTTCAGACAAAGGAAACCTGAGCAAATATTTTTCGCAACGCTGTATACATATTCACAGTCGTATATTCGCTCTTTATGTGTTGTTGACAAGTGCGGCCTAATGATTCGGCAGTATATGAGGTCATTAATACAGACTATTTCATAAATGGAGCTTGAAAACTGCGCAACATAATGCAAAATAGATTAGTTATACTTTTAATAACATAGGAAAAGCAGAGAACAGCCTGTTTTATGACTAGTCAGCCAAATACTTATGGACCTGACTGTATATTGTGTTATGTTATGTTATGCTATGTTATGGACTGTCCCACCTCCCCACAGGCTCGACCCACTGTGGAGAACTGCGCCATCATGTAACGTCAGTGCTGTCCCTGAACACGGCAGGAAAAACAGCCATTCTTTGCATACCAAAGTTTTCCTATGTCTTTTTTAAGTATATATATATATATATACTGTATATTCAGAAAACTGATCTTATTTTTAATGACATAATCAGCAGGTATTTTTTATATATATTTAGAAGTAGATTTGCTTTGAAATGACAACAGGCAAGGAAAATCAGATTTTTTTAATGCTTAAGTTAGTTTTATCTGCCTGCTAGATAGGTTATTTAGTTAAGCTGTTATAACTGAGATGTGGACGTGGAGTTGTACAGCAGTTTGATCTTCACCGGGTTTTATATCAAATGTGTCGGCTGTCATCACTGAACATGCACAGCTTATAAACCCGCATTTAAGTCAAACTACTGGGCCGTTTACGCTGTTATACTTCATAGCTAGTAACAGGCTTCATCCTTCCTAGAGCGCATTGCTGTCAGCATTTAAATATTGATCGAAAGATGTGTAGTGCCTTAATTTGCTTTTCATTCTTCTTCAGTTTATTTCAAAAACCCTCCCTTGTAAACAGGATTCAAAATGATATGGAAGTGCATGGAAAGGATGCTTAAATCTAGGCGTGTTGCACTTGAACTTGTGGAAGCTTTAAACTATGACTTTTACATGAATTCCATCAGTTCCCTTCCAAGTGATGGGAAACAAACACTGACATAGAAAAGACCTGATGATTTTTTTTCTGATATTTGTTGACAGAAGTTAAGCAAAAAAAAACAAAAAAAAAAACAAAAAAAAAAAAAGTTTTTATATAAACGGGGCTAAATTCAGAGACTGTTGACAGGAAGTAAAATAGGCAGCTGAAATAGTTTTTGTACTGTGTTTTAGTTAAGGTTACCAAAACACAGCTTATTAATATTATTGTGTCCCTGGTAGAACAAAACTGTTTACTGCACTATTTATTTTATACCTAGAAATATGCAAGCCATAATAAAATTTAAGGTGTAATATGCACAAATTTGCAGTTAAGGAGTCTCAGCTTTCAGCGAACACTTTGCTGGTTTGCATTGATCGGTTATTTAAAGAATATAGTATTGGATAGGTACTGTTTACCAGGGTCTCCACAGGAGAAGCACAGAATGTTTATTTCTCCTGAACGATAACAAGTGCTCTTCATTTGTGTGCTGAGATTATCATTTAGAAATGTATATTAAAGGGCTTTTTTCTGCTTGTAATGGTTAAAAGAGAACAGTGTTGTCTTTTAAAGCCCATTCCCAGGCCCACTTCCCTGGTGGCAGTGTTGGCGTCTATTTTTCTTAGAGATGAATGCTGCAGCTTTTTTGCTTGCACTGCTGTATTATGAAGGCTGGGGCCAAATCCAGGGTTGAGAAGGGTGACAGGTTCATGTAACGCGTGGTCCTGTTCTTTGTGATCATAGTCTTTGTTTCGTGCCATATGCAGTCAGGTTCTTACCAACCCCGAACTGTAACCTGACGCTTGAGAAACATTCGATTTATTTATGATATTTCGATTAGCCTTAACAAACAGAAGGTGTTTAAACTTGGGAGACTGATACGTTTAACAAAATGGGGGGTAAAAACATTTTGAAGCAAACGAAACCATTGACATATTTTTCAAATCTTTGTCTCGCTTTAATTTCAGCATGGAGTTTTTTTTTTATTTTCAAAACATGTCATTTTTAATAGTTTAAAACATCATCGCACCACTGTTACAAATGAAACATAAAACTGTTTGTTACCTTGTTACAAAAAGGTGAAGTTTCAGAACAAGCTACACATTTTGTAAGACTGTACCATGTCCATGACTGAATAAACACTGTGTTTGTATGCTGAAGCTGCTTTTTCCTATCAGTGTGTGTGTGTGTGTGTGTGTGTGTGTGTGTGTGTGTCCTCACACAGGGTTACATTAAACACTGATAGAACTCAAGCAACCCCACAAAGTATGAACAAACCACAATTGTTTCCCTTGAACACTGTGGTGTTCTTTACCTGTACATATGTATATCTGTTGCCAAAAGTTATCTTTTCATACTTACTGGATAGACTTTCAGATCTACTGAATGTTCATTTCATGCCGGAAAATATTTTCATAATAAGACAAAGCATTTGTATGTACTGTACATTACATACACACCAATAGCTTTGTTACATTCAAATATGTACTGTCCTCACCAGGATAAAAGGTAAAATGGAGTAAATAAGCGCATTTATAGCCCGAACGCACTGAACAGGGGCCATCGTGCAGGACCAACTGGATCCGTGTTTGTTGGCCAGGCTGGACAAATCCACTTGTGCTCAATGACGCAGCTGCCGGGATCCTGTAAAACCTTTAACTACTCTGTCTTAGTCTGAGCAGACGTCACTGTCTCTGAAATATTTAAATCAGACAAACCAAAAATTTGTGCTAAAACAAAATAAGCCACATAGGACTCAATCTCACTTCAGCGTTCAGTGGCGAGCCTAGCTGCTTTATTTGCTTGGAGAGTTTTTTTGTGAATTTTATCAAACAAGAAAAGTCATAGCACTCTGCATTTAACAATAAAATTCTTTATGTATTACTCAACAACACAAAGAAATGGACGAAAGCTTGAACATCAGAATGTGCATCTTGATTCAAAATGAACGTAACACTTTTGTAAATGTGCTACTCGGTAATATGAACATGTGGTCTAAACCAGTTTGTGAAGCCGCTCTCAGCTTTTTCTTAACCTCACAAATGCTGAATATTCCTCATGTTCATATTCTGCCTGTTTACTGAGTAACAAATGTATGAAAGTGTTTGTCTTTTTGAATCCCCTGTATTCTGGAATACAGTCCACATCTGAATGATGTCCAGAGTCCTATGTGCTTTCGTAAGGCAATGTCCCTCCTGTCCAGAAGGTGGCAGTGTGATAGCAGTGTTTTGTTACAATGATCGTCATTGAGGGAGCTTCCCTGGGGAGGGGGAGGGTGGTCGGCGGACCGGGGGGAGGTCGTAATGTCCAGGGATGTGGCTGTTGACTGGGAGGTCATAGTGATGCTGGCTTTCCGGAACATCCTGGAGCGTCCATTGCGCTGAGACAGAAAAGACAAGTAAGCAAACAGTGGCCAGAACGCGACCAAAAAACAAAAGGAAATCAGACTCTGAATTTAATGTATGTTTTAATTTTTTTGTGTCACTGTAAAAAATTACCCCATTACCCCCAGCCTTCCCTCTCTTTATGAAGATAATACAGTTGTTAGAAACCCAAAGGTTTACTCAAATTACTAGCAGTCTAAATGGTAAACATTTTAAGGAATAAAAGCACCAGTTTACGCCAAATTATTAAATACCACAAAATTACTCCAACAGTTAGCATTAAATGTCATAACATCGGGCAGTTTCTCTGTAACTGTACGTCTGTCTACCTGCACTCCTATACTTAATGAAGCCTCTAGCCTCTACCCCACAGTCCAAAACGATGGGATTCAGGTGAGAAGGTCAAAATTCATTGTAGTATGTGTGTGTATTGCTCAGCTTTATAGGGAATTCAGTGCAGTGCACTATAAGCCACCTTGGATAAAGTTAAAAAATTTGTTAATAATTACATGTTATTTTGGAGAAAAGCACCTGCTAAATGAATAAATATAAATATCTGTGCAGCTCAGGGGTCAAGAGGCGTGTGAAATCCAAATTTGGTCCTTGTAAATGCAAAAAAGTGCTTAGTAAAATGAAGAGGCATTATAGAAAACTCATGAAGTTGAATCCTCGTAAATCATTTCATCTTCTCATTTGCCCTCTCGACTTTATGATGAACTGCATACTGCAGTGATGTCCTAGTCCTCCCTGGTCTCCTCCTCCACATCTACCTGTCCCCGCTGACACCTTCTTGCCTCCTAAGGCCTCTCTTTCCACCACTCTCTTCCAGAAACCATGTCTTGTGTATCACTGCTGAGCTCAGGTATTAAGAAAATAACTCAGAAGTCTCTCTTCTGTACCTTTGTGGGTGCTCTGGTGAAGGACACTGCCCTCCACTTGGGGTCTCTCACACTGCACAGGAGACTTCATCTCCACGTAGCTGCTCTCCACAGGGCGAAATGGCGGCGCAGGCAGGTCCCTGATGGTGGCGTACGGATTCTCGCTGTTCAGAGAGCTGCTGCTCACGGCCTCACAGGAGTTCTTGGACAGCTCTGTTTGGGCAGAGAACACAAGCTCAACAAAGACTTGGAGCAACTGCTTTCAGAGAAGCAGACACCCAAGGGAAAGTCTTCGAGAATCTGGAGTAAGCTGACCTAAAGTCAAATAATTTCCAAAAAAGTGTCCTTTGTTTTCAGAAGGATTCTTGCTCATAATGTTAGCACTTTGTATTTACGATGATGAACTTTACCTGTGACGTAGAGGAAGGTTGGCTGATACACATATTGAGGTTTTTCCTGGTTGTCATACCTCATACAGAGAGGTGAATCTCATTTTTTTCTCTAATTTACGTTCTCTAAATTAAATGTTTCGACTTCCCATTTGGAGTGCAAGAGGTGGTAAACATAATGGCAGCAAGAAATGTGTCTTGCACAAAACAATCACTACAAAAATGAGACTCTTGAAGTGTAAAGACAGTCAGTCGTGGGACCGAAAATAATTCTCCAAGGTGGTGCAATAAGGAACGAGAAGAAAGCTGCAACAAAATAATATTTGTGAGTGACACGATGGAAAGCTTAAATGTTAGTTGATTATGATTATGAGCACCGGCACCATGAGAGACCAAACGGAAATAAAAGAAACAACAGAGGGACATTCATGCTGATACCTTTGCTGTAAAATTTGCCAAAGCTGTGATTGCAGTCAATCCCAAAATCTCCTGTGGGCACAAGTAAAATGATGCCACCATAAGCAAAGCAACAAAGTCTGATGTAATATTTAAAATGTTTAGAAGTGATGAGCAAATGCTACACGACTGCACTGAGTGGGGGTGAAGCAGAGGAGACCGAGCACCACTGCTGCTCGGGTTCCAGTGCTTTGGCCGTGTAAGGCACCTCCATTCACCCATTAACCTTAACCGTTGTACCCTGGTAAGCATCATGGGGGTTCAGAGCCTATCCCAGAATCACCGGGCACCAGGTTATGAAATGATACCCTGGATGGGGCACCGGTCCATGACAGGGTGACAACATGGGACGCATAAACATGGTTCACTGTGGTGCTCAGGAATTATACTGCAATTGCGAGTAACAGAAATTCTTGTCACTAACAGCGCAGTAAAAACCCCAACCCTAACCCTGCAAAAAAATACAATGCCAATCCACTATCAAACGTTCTACCGGAAAGTTCACCAACTGTAATACTAAACGTTTTTATTAATTTCTAGGTGCACAAAAATTAAAACCAACATTTAAATTACTGAAAAAGTCTACTGTCTCCACAAACTCATATTTAATGTTGAGCATTGACTGACTTGTGGCAGCAAAGCTTTTTGCAGAAATTCAGGCTGGCCTTCTCTCCACAAGAAAGTGTTTGAAAGTATGACAGTTCTGAACTTTTGTAACTCATGCATTTGTAGCATGAGCATCAAATGTATGGTGAGCTCCTACACAGGAGATGGGATGGAACCAGGAGGCTGCTAATGGACATTGTTGTCCTTACCCTTGCCCTTGAGGATGGAGTCCTGGTGGTGTTTCCAGTCAGCGGGCAGTGTGGCATTGCAGTCCAACCCAAAGAGTCCCAGTCTCTCCCTCTCCATGTTCTTCACATTACAGAAGAGCTGGTTGTTTGTGTTCTGCTTACAATACACGCAAATAAATAAATCAACCCCTGCGCCAGAGACGCATAACTGCTCCACTTAACTGTGGTAAGTGCAATGTTTCATATCTACTGGATGAAAAGAACCAATTTCTGCTCATTTAGAATTAATCAGAAAAAATTCCCACAAGACCCAGCCACGCTCGCACATGGCCTGCGCACAAAGCGAAACAAAGGCATGTGCCGAATGATGTATCGGCCACAAGTGGAGCTCTGACAAGACCAACACTTCTTCGGTTCCATCCCTCTGACTGCCTCAGTCAGTGATTGTGTCCCATTCTACGGTCATGGTCCTAGAATATTTCATTGCAATACACGTGGAGGAAAGTGTAGATGGACACTCTACAGATACCCAGCCACATGACCAAAAACAACCTTAACCACAAAGGTCAAAAGGTAGCTAGAACTGTAGCCAAAAGAAGGTAAAGTCACAACTGCAGTTGGGGCTATGAGAGAGTTTCTGCAGTAAACACTGAGTTGGATAAATAAGTACAAATGTGTAATAATGTCACATATTTGCCATTGGTTAAAAAAATTAACTGCCCACATGTGCTGTTTGCATCTTCTTTCTTTTATGAAGGGATTATAAGCAGAACTCTGATTTATAGCACATTTGCTTTCTTTGTAAGGCAGCCAGCCAGCAGAGGGACACAAGTTGGGGACACTTGCCTTGATGCACATGAGCGAACGGCCCTGGTTGTTAGGGACCTGGGGCAGGGGGGGTCTGTTCTGGGACAACGTGTTGTAGCTGGGGTTGGAGTAGTAATGATGGTAGCTGTGAGGGACATCTGAGACAGAACAGGAGCAATGTCAGTGACCTGCAGCTTCCCAGCCATCACTTTGGATAAACACGAAACTAAAGCCATACTGGTGTCCAGTGAAAAAAGGACTAAATAAACATCATTCACTAGATGTGGAGACAATGGACCAATTAGAAACAAAGCATGCACATGACAAATATGATCATGGAGTAAAAACACTGTAAAAGACCCCCGTTGACTGTGCTGTCCAGGACTCGGGAGCATGGACTGCAGAAAAACATGCTTTGTTTTTCCACAGTGTGTTTTAATACTGGCACTCACAGAGCACAACAGCATGCCCGTCCCAAATCTCAAACACAGTGAATACAGAGGGTCAACAACCCTACCCATAACTTTTCACAAAGGTAGCAGTGCAGTATGGGAAAGCCATCTTTGATCACTGCAGTAGTTAAAATAGTAATAGGAACTTTTACCCTAATGTACCCTGCCTTTTGTAAATCCTCTACATTATCTGCCATCAGAAGATATCTGTGATTGGAACAGGAGGACTAGGATGGCAGTAAAATTGCAAATTGCCAGTTGCTTTATAAATGCCTTCGTAATTTTGTGAAGTGTTTTATTGCGAATTTTTACTGTATATGTTAATGTTATACATTGTAGATATGTAAGTTTGTTAGATTGTGTGTCAAGTGTGGCTAAGGAGTGGCAGCACTCAAAGGGAAGGGGGCTCTCACACAGGCAACGGGATGCACCTGGATCGCCGTACTCAGAGCTGGCGCTGTGGGTGGAGGAGAAGGTCACCGTGGGTGTGGTGTTCTGCTTGCCTTTGCGCTGGCGCCGATAGTACAGGAGCAGGGCCAGCAGGAGGACCACCAAGGCTGTCAATGCTGCGATGCCGACCACAGCACCCAGGGAGTCCTGCTCACCTGGGGACAGGGGCGCCATCACGCTCACTGCCCGCACTGCGAGGGGAAAGGGGGAGGGGTTAGATGCCGCTCATTGTCCATCTCTCCTACTTCTCACACTACAGTGTTCCCCTGGCAACCACATCAGAAAGCCAGCTCTGCTGGATGGGCCACATAGCAACAGTGAATGGAGTCATTTTAAATTAAGTCAAGTAGTGAACTGAACAGATATGTCATAACGCATATTGACTGAATATAATATTGTGCAACTGCTGAAAAACTAGAAAGTGAGGCTTCGCCCCCTTAGCGTTATACCTTCCTTGCAGTCAGGTCCCGAGCCACACACGCACATTCCAGTGTGGGGGTCACAGCTGATGTTACGTGGACAGGAACAAGTATGGGCGCAGTTTGGGCCAAATGTCCCTGGGGAGCACTCTGTATATATATATATATATACACACACACACACACACACACACACACACACCCCATGAAGCATTGCGCAGTGTTATTTAACAATGGGAGTACTGTTTCATGCACTTATGTACAGAAGCTGTGTAGCACCTGGAGACTTACTGGATTGACAGTAGGGACCTGTGTAACCCAGTGGGCACACACACGTCCCAGTCACATGATCACATGCCTCTTCACATGGACAGCGCTGGCTGCAGCCATACCCATAAGTCCCTTGGGCACATCCTACAAGAGAAAAGCATAAGGGTCGTCCTTTTGTACCATTTTATCCTAAAATTTGAGTAGGTTTGCACAATATCTATTATTGTGTGTATTTTGTGTTCACATTGCTTTGAATACATATTTCCTAGAAACACTATACCTTCCCTAAACGCCACATCCTGAGCTGCACTTGAACCCCACATCAGGCACATAGCCCAGAAGGTATAAGGCACCTGCTTACCCCACTGTGCCGCAACACCCCCAAACAAATTAGCTGACCATTTTAAGTAGGTTAACACTATAAGTCACTTTGAAGAAAAGCACAAGTTAGATGGCTAAAAATTAAAAATAGTAAGAAATATATTTAAAAAATAGCAAGGCACTCACGCTGGGAGCAGTCAGAACCTGACCAGCCTGGGGGACAGCGACAGGACCCGTCCTCATGATGGCACGTGGCATTGTTGGGACAGCGACACACTCCAGCACACTGATTACCATAGTGTCCCTCTGGGCAGGCTGAGGAAAGCCAACAGGTCCACTGTTCAGTATTTTGGGACCTGATGGCTTAAAGCAATGTGCCATAACACTGACACATGTGACATGAAATAAGCATTTTTCATGATGGCCCGGTGTACAGCCTGACAAAAAGTTTATAAGTACCCGAACTGAGTTAGCTGGGTCAGAAAGTTGGAACGTGTAAAGGTCAAAAGTAATGTCAGATTATACATCATGAAACTATTTAAGCTTTCAATGTCTTCATAAGTAGCTGTACAGTACGCTGCTGTACCTCAGTGGCTGAACTTCCTCATTTGTTGTCCTACTGACAAATTGCCACAGAAATGCCTATTGTCACACATTGTTAATGTATGTAACACAGTGTCTGTGGGTGTGTGTTTGTGTGTCTGTGTATGTGTGGTCAGGGTGAAGTAAGCTTTGTGTGTGACATATCTACATGACACATGTGACATTGGTATTTGTGACTTTACAAGCCATATTTCAAAGACCAAATGTTGAACTGTGAAAGTATTAAGTGGCTGTTTTGGAATTTAATTTCCTGTCTATGCAAAAGCCTCACTGTGGATAAGAAATGTGTGTGTGCCATATTTGTAGCCTGTGGCTTGAATGAAAAAAACTGTGTATAAAGAATAAACAGAGAGAGATTGAGCTTTATAGAAACAGAGGTCATTGATGATGATGCGGGTAATAATTTTTTATTAGTAGTATTAAAAGAAGGAGCTTCTGCTAATCAGAGGATGAATTTCATAACCTGGTGAGTCCTGTTTGCTGTATGTGACACGCGTATGACCGTGATAGTCCACACTCACTGAGCTGGCACCGAGATCCCCGGTACCCAGGACTGCACATACAGCCACCACTGTGTGGCAGGCAGGTGGCGCTGTTCATGCAGGAGCAGCTCTGGTTGCAGTGGCGACCCCAGGACCCCTCTGGGCAGGGTTGGTCACAGCGGTTACCTGGGAGGGTGGAGTTGCAGTCAGCACAGGACCGGAGGGTAAAAACTGACAGCAAATGTGTGCAGCAAAGAGGGTTAAGCACCTGTCCAGCCTGGCAGACAGTGGCACTGTCCTGTGGTACTGTGGCAGCCGTCAGCTTGGAGACAGTCACAGGCGTCCGTGCAACCCTGGCCGAATGTGCCCCTCTGCTCATAGCGACAACACAGGATAACTATGAGTGCACATGGAGATGTGGTCATGCTCTCCTCAGTCAAATCTATAGACTAAAAACACTCATCATAGCCATAAAAATCTAATAATAGACAATTTCTTTCTTTGTCAAGTTAAAACATACTTTTGTCACAACACTGACTTCCCCAGCAGGAAATCCAATACACTAATACTGTACTGAGGCACTAAAGGAAGAAAAAGAAAAAATATTGCTTGAAGCAACCAAATTTTAAAAAGGATTTCAGTTCAAAAAAAAGGAAAATAAATTCCCAAAGGTACAATTATGCATTCAATCTCAAATATTAGTTAAAAAGAAAATTTCAACCTATGTGAGATTTAAGAGAGAAAACATATTAAGAATGATTGTGTGGCGCACCGGGCACGACTGGTCACACAGTGTCCCCTGCCAGCCGGGAGTGCAAGAGCAGGTGCCATCTATTGGACTGCAGGTTCCTCCATTGGCACACTGACACGTTCCATTGCAGTCTGGACCCCAGGTACCTGGTGGGCACGGGCTGGAGCAATCTGAACCCTTCCACCCTGCAAAGACCCCACAGCACATCATTTCATTACCCCACGGTGGACCGGCTTCTAAGTGAAGGCAAATCAGTTCTCAGATCTTTAGAATCCGGTTGTAATTATGCGCTTTGACCAGCGGCGGAAAATTCCGGAAATTCTCCCCCTGCCGCTGACCAAATGCTTGGGTTGGGGTCACACTTTGAAACAAAAAGCTGTGCACTAGACTTAACCTCACAGCAAGGAGAGAAGCAGTCAAAACTTTGAGTACACCTGCGCAGTCTAGGTTGGAAATAGCAGGTCTGTCACAGTTAAATGTCTGCAGGAAACTCACTCATTCCTCCCAAACAGTTGTACTAGCTTATTTCTGTAGTTGGGTCCCTAGACTGCATACCGTTGCCAAACTGATCGGCAACTGAGTGCCTCGGTAAAGACTTTGACGTCCCACCTCTATCATGATGGACACACCAGATGTTTCCACACAGGTCCCATGTCAAGCAGCCACTGGGACCTGGATGCCTGGAGGTTTATTTTATTTCTTCTATGCAATAAATGCACTGCCTGGCCAAAAAAATGTCACCACCTGGATTTAACAGTGATATTATGTGGGGTTGCTTCAGTTGGTCAGGTCTAGGTTCAGCAATGTGTTTTGCCCAAAAAATGAGGTGAGCTCACTCCCTGAATATACTGAATGACCAGGTTTTTCCATCAATGGATTTTTTCTTCCAAGATGACAATGCCAGGATTCATCAGGCACAAATTGTGAAAGAGTGGTTCAGGGAGCATGAAAGAGGCATCATTTTCACACGTGGTCCAGACCTTAACCCCATTGAGAATCTTTGGGATGTGCTGGAGAAGACTTTACACAGCGGTCCGGCTCTCCCATCATCGATACAAGATCTTGGCGAAAAATTAATGAAATAAATGTTGTGACATTGCATAAGCTTATCGAAACGACGCCATGGCGAATGCATGCCATAATGAAAGCTAAAAGCAGTCCAACGAAATATTAGTGTTTCACTTTTTTTTTGGCCAGGCAGTGTACAATGTATACAGTAAAATTTGTACTAATTTTATATACAGAAATGTAACTTTCATAATGTTTTGGAACTTTAATACACACTTTTGACATTGAGAGCTGTTTTGCTTTTCCAGTGTTTAAGCATCAAGTAGGTTCTTGGTTTACATTTCAGCTGCCTGCTGGGCGGTGGGAGAAAAGTAAACACGGTCTCACCCTGTTTGCAGAAGCAGGTGCCATCAATATGGGAGCAACCGACAGAGTTTGTACAGGTACAGTGGATGGCGCAGTTCTTGCCGTAGGACCCTCTTTCACACAGGTTCTCGCAGTGTTCCCCCTGTAAGTCACACACACGCACACGCACACACACACACACACACACACAAAGAGTGGAACTGCCTCATTCTTAGGCCATGTTCATCACTGCTCCACATACATTTTGGTTGACAAGACACTCACGGTGTAGCCAGGGCCACACTGGCAGTGGCCACTGGTGCCATCGCAGGTGCCCCCGTTCAGACACAAGCAGGTCTCCAGGCAGCCATGACCGTAGTAACCCTGAGGGCAGGTTTCATTGCAATGAAGCCCTGCCCAGCCAGGGAGGCACGTACATTCACCCTTCATGGGATGACAGCTGGAAGATAAACAGAGAGATGAACAGAGAGATGTAAGGAAAGGTGGAGCAAAAGTCTGGAAGCCAGTCTGGAAAAAAGACAAAATGAAACCAAATGTTGTCTTTGCATCCAGGACAGCTGGAGACACCCACTGTTGGTCTCTTTGTCTGCATGGAGCAGTGGGGAGCAGAGCAGTAAGTACCATCACCTTACAATCGATGAACCCGAGTTTGAATCCTGGTTCCCACTGATAATCCACTAAGCAAAGTACATGCCCTCTTCTCCCAGTTATATAAATGGGTAAAAGGAGTCTCAAATTCTCAAAAGCAATTACAGTTTGTTTCAGTGGTTTAGTTTATTTCCTATCGTGAAATGCAAAAAAAAAAAAATCACTAAATCTGAAATGGTCACAATTTTTGCACATTTTGTTAAAATTATAATTATTACCCAACATAACATGACATTTTCCCTTCAGTAATTGCTATATATGATTTGATTTACTCCTACGGTCCAAAGATATGTGTTTGAGATGGATTGGTCACTTAAAATCGCCTGTATGGTGGTGTGTGTGTGTGTATGTTCCTCTGCTGTATCGATGTGTCGACTCTAAAGAGTTTAGTACAGCGTATCTATCACTGGAAGTCACAACGGAGGTGTTAGCTAAGTACTGCATGATAATCATTTTATGTCGAACTGAAGAAAAGTGTCTGCCATGTTAATAAATGTAAAAACATGTCGGCCTGCTCAGCTGTCAGGAGGACCTCACAATCCAGCTTTGGTTCTTGCAGAAAAGTGCTTCAACTCAAAGTCAAAATATTGAATGAAACTCCTTTAAAAACTGAATTCTTGTCAACCAAATGGGCTGTCTGAGGAGAACTGTAGTGAGGAGAAGATTAATACAGAAACCTAACATTGTAATTTTGGAGAAAAGTTAAGAATCTGCTGATTGATGAGGCTGGCATTATGTTAGCCTCGGTTGCCAGTTTTGCAATTCTCATTGATGTAACGGTGAGCAATAATGAATGGAGGGTGTGACCCCTTACCTGAGAGTGTGTGAAGGGTGGCAGAGGCAGTGATGCTCGCAGCGAAGGCCATACATCCCCTCGGGACACATCCTGTCCCTGCACTGCGGCCCCCGGAACCCCGGTTCACACAGGCAGCCCCCGTCGATGTTGTAGCAGCGCGCTCCATTGGCACAGTCACACATGCCCTTGCAGCCCAGCCCATAAGTGCCCACTGGACATTCCTCGCTGCACCTGAGGGAGTCAAAGTGGGGTGTGTGTGTGTGCGTGCTGCATACTTCCCTTATCACAAAATTGGGGAAAATACTGGTGCAGTGACTGCACTTAAGACACGAGGGAACACCCTATCCATCCCAACGGATAGTGTGTTGGTTAGCAGTGTGGAAACACTGTTTAGTCCTGAGGAAAAAGGGAGCCTTACTTGAGAAAGGCTTTTATGTACTACCAGATGCACAGTGGGTCTCCAACATGTGAACTTTTTGCAATAACAAACTTTTTTCAGAAGTATTTGTAATTTATTTTTGTAAAGAGAGGTAGCATATAATTCCCATCAGGCTCCGAAGCTTTGCCCCATTTGCTGACAGACAGTGTTGGTGAATCATAAGCACTGCCATATGTTTTTCAGCACCCCATTCTGGCTGTGGCTGTTTATTGTTTGTGTCATTTCTTGTTTACAATATGTTGTAAATGCCGCTCGCTGGGACCTCAGTATGTGCAGGCACTCACAGGGCTCCACAAGCTAAGCAGTGGGGGTGACTGACAGCACTACCGAAAACCACCGCTGTTGCCTTGCACCCTGTAAAACTGTTATGTTGCTATAATTTACTGTACGCTCATTTATTTATCAAACTATTTTATTGAAAGCAACACACAACCCAGCGTAAACACAACCGAAATGCATTTAACCAACAGGCATTGAGACAGACATGGAAACATGATTGTCAAAATGCAGTCACTGAGTACAAAACTGCTTTTTTTCTACATTATAGAAATAGAACAGAATAGAATTACAAAGTTTATAACAAGCCTCCTGCTCAGTCATTGTTGGATTTGGCTAAAAAACTCCTCTAGTAGCGATCCAAGTTTAAGTCATAATTAAATAAACAGGAGCCCCACTGTAACTTGCAATTCACTTCAAGTGTCTGAGAAGAAAATAAAAATCCTGTGTTTGCTTCATTCTGCACTCGAACTGGAGAACTACAGTAGAACTAGTAGTTAACAACCTGAAGTGACGTGGCACTGTCCTTTGTCCGAGAGTCACTAATGTAGCCATCACTGGTGTGGTAGCCTTCAGGACTGACCTCTCTCCAGTGAAGCCCGGCGCACACTGGCACTGTCCACTTTCGGGATCACAATGGCCACCGTTGTGACACACACACTCGTGGGCACAGTTAATCCCGAACCTCCCCTCGGGACATCGCTCCGTGCATACCGCTCCCTTAAGGGCAGAAGGCAAGAGGAAGCACAAGAGGCATCAGAATCAAAGCTGAGTGTCCTGCTGACTGTTACTCTGGAACCCCTGGCTATCCCACAGTGTCCATTTCTAAACCATAAGTGCTGGGAGGTCCATCCAGTGTGGTGGACTGAATACAGTGCAGGAGTCTGTGTGGTTTTCCAACTGCGATGACCACGGTTGCCAAATGAACGACTGGGTTGTGTGGAAAAGAACCCAAAGAACACTTCCAGCGACACTTATGTCATCTGGGACCACTGGCCTAAACTGACATCACTGACCATGAGAAAGAATCCAAAGACGTATACAGTAAAATTTGTAAAGATCTTTCTGGGCAACCTTACCGTCCATCCAGGTGGGCAGGCACACACCCCTTCCCCTTGGCAGTAGCCCTCATTCTGACACGGGCATCGACGTGGGCATCTTCCCGCCGGACAGGTCTGGTCACAGCTGTGGAGGATGGTGGGTCCAGTTCAAACAACAAATTATTTTTCCTGTGTATAAATTGCATAAACTGGCTATGTGGGTGAAAATAAAAGATCCAGAACACTGACTAAGCTGGGAAATGCTCTTCAAATGAACTTCTTCAAGTGTTCAGTTTACAGGAACAGGGCAATAACAACAAACAGTTCACGGCAGTTCTCACAGTGTCCCGGTGAAGCCCTCCTTGCATCGGCACTCCCCCGTCTCTTTGTCACAGGAACCCCCAGGCCCGCACAGGCACTGCTGCCGACAGTCTTTTCCAAAGGTGCCAGGGGGACAGGGGTCCTCGCAGCGGGAGCCTGTGTATCCCGGGAGACACCAGCAAGAGCCCGATAGGGGATCACAACGGCCTCCATTCCTGCAGCTGCACTCATGCTGGCACCCGGCACCCCAGTGCTTCTCATCGCAAACTGGAAAGATAGGCGTACGGATTGTAACAGGCGTGAGTTTCCCCAGTTTCATCGGGGGCGACAACTGCAAAGGGCACAGTCTGCAAGGACTGTGCTTAAGGCAGCTTCAGATTCATGCCCCCCACATGTGAGTGTGCAACAACATGACATCAGACACTGACATAACATTGGATCATACAGTATACCTAATTCAGCATTAGCTCTGACATATACAGTTACTTACTGTAATACAGTATTGACAATACTATTTGCATGGAGCCAAAAAAGACAAATGAGAGTAAAATCTAGAATTTTACAGTTAAAATGCACAGGAATCCAGATGGAAAACATTACCATTTGCACAGGATCTAGATTTTATTATTGTGGAGCTTTTCTGGTTCATTTGACTAGTATTTCTCAGTTTTTTTTAATTTACACACAAAAAAACACAGAAATGCAACGCATAATAATACTCTCCAAACTGGAATCAAGAAATCAATAAAAGCTTTGCTATGTTTGGCAATAGATCATCTACAGAAAAGGAAAAAATATTATTGCTAATGATGAGGAACCCGGTGGAGAAGCCGGACGTGGGACAAGTCACTGCTCGTGCCCAGTTATTCCCTGTGGAAGCCATATGGTGAAATGACATAAAACAGATTGATGCTCATTCCAGAAAACAGCACTTTTGTTTTTCCCCGATTATTCAGATGCAGCATGGATTTTTATGTTTCAAAGTAGCAATAAAATGAAATCAATGAAGTGCTGGAACAAAGAGAAAATGAGGCAACGGAAGGACCAGTGGTCTCCATTCTCATCTTGTGATTGGATTCCGAGCAAGAACGACTGTGCTGAATTCTGGTTTGAAGGGTGGCAGCATGGCACCGAGTGCCTGGATGCTGATGCTGGAAATGGGTTTGAACCCCACTCAGTTGTGTGGTTTACATATTGTCCTTGTGTTCAGGTGGGTTTCTCCTGGGTGCTCCCACAGTCCAAAGATGTGTTTCACCTGTGCGATATGTGAAAATGTGTGTTACTTTGCTCAGATGTACAGATGAGACCCTGAACTACAGGAAGTGTTGCATTTCTAGCACTGCAAACTATTTTGGTAAAGGTGCCAGCTATCACACAGGGGCCACTGTTTGCTGCATTGGTGAAAAGCAACTGCTAAAGAAATAAACGTAAGTGTTTCAGGATTTTATGAAAAGGACAGGAGGTATAAATATTCAGCTTAGGAGCTCTGCAGTGCTGAGAGCTAGAGTTAACGCAGGAACTGACACTGGATTTTTGGTAATAATCACCGATTTACATGTGCATAAAAGGAGCTGCTCTGAGTATCTTGGTTTCCTCATTGCAAGCTTTGCCTGTTCCCAGGGGTTTCGGTGTGACACGGATGTGTGTTTTGGCATCTCTCAGAACGCCAGCTCTTGTTCCCGTTCCCTTGTTCATCTCATCACGCAATCGCCGCTTTATTTTAATTACCTTTGATGGTAGCTCATTGTTTGGCTTCTGGCTTATTGTACAGGATCCATGCTTCGCCTTTATTGTTAAGCTAAGAAATGAGGTAAGGTTCAGCTTTGAAAATTCTGAGACAGAGGAATGTTCCAGAATGTGGGAAAATTCAGACCGCTCTCCAGTGTAGTTCTCGGGGTGCTGACCCCGGTTCCCACAGCCAGCGCAGCGCACTGACATCCAGTGAAAATCAGTGGCAATTCCACCATCGGTCCTCAACACGGGCTCTTCAAAAACCACAGAGGTTCTCCACCCACACTGAGACCTCCCATCCTATTTTGTGTCCAGAATCCATCCACAAAGCATCATGTTCCAACCTTATACGTCACTAGCATAGTGAAGAAGAGGTTTGTTTTGGTAAGCGGGAAGGAATGATGATAAAGCAGGGCAGCAGGTGGTGTAGCAGTTAGAGCTGCTCCGTCTGCACTGGGAGGTCACAAGTTCCAGCTCATCTTACTGCTGTATTACCCTTAAGCAAAGAATTTCATTTGCAAATGGTTAAACCACTGTAAGAAGTTTAGTGTTGTTATTTGCTTTGGAGTGAAGCATCAGTTAACCTCCAACCCAGAAGCAAAAAGACATTTATTGACCTTTACAGAGACACCCAGGGGCACTGTGTGTGTGTGTGTGTGTGCGCGCGCGCGCACGCATTTATGTGTATTGCTAACTCACCGCTGGAGCAGTCTTCACCGCGCCAGCCGATCTCACATTGGCAACGGTCCGGAGCCTGGCAGCGCCCATGAACACACTCCTTAGTACAGCGAGCTGGTCAGAGGGAAGCATGAAACCTGAGTGCATTTGTCCCTGTGTCTGTACCATAGTCCCCGCAACAGTCCCTTGTTCATTTAACCTTCACCTGCTCACCTGCTTCGTCTCCCCAGGGTCAAAGCAGCTGTTGATCTGTGTTACTGTATTTAAATGCTTATCTTAACTTCAACTTTAACTCTCCCTTCATGGTCAAAATGAACTTTCATCAGAGCCAGTTTAACCTCCCTACTGGTTTTGCCATGTATGATATTAAATAACAGGCAGAAAAATAAACACACTCACTGGACACCAATCGCCAGGCACTTTAAGTTTTTGACTTTCTTGTATGTGTGTGTACCACACAATGAGGATAATATTAACCTTGAACCGTGCACATCTAGGTGGCTCATGCAGTACTTACGGACACATTTGTCCCCACTATCGTAGTAGCCCGGGCAGCACTGGTACCTCCTGCGGTAGTCCATCTTCACAGCCTGCCGATAAGCTGTCTTGTATGTGATCCTGAGGGTGATGTAAAAAGTGTCTCGTGAAAGTTTTTACACAGCTAGCATTCTCACCTGATTGACACCTGTCCAGCAGATACACACCTGTGATGGCTGCATTTGTTTAAGCTCCAGCCACTGGAACAGGGCTCCTCCAACACCTGGGCGAATGGGTGTGAGTATGACTGCTTCACCGAGGTTGTGTAGCTGCCAGGAGAGCACAAGCGGTCAACCGTTTTTCAGGGGTCAGCTAAACAAGTAAGTGATGTGCATGCTTCTCCTTCTCCGATCCCTGACCTCTCTCACCTTTCCCATAAGCTGCACACATTGGGGTCCCTGGGGCTCAGAAGCCAGGAGAGGTCAAGCAAGATGCTCAGGAACAGCAGCGTAGTACAGCTTTTCAAAGCCACTGCCATCCTGG
Organism: Heterotis niloticus; assembly: GCA_018136845.1. Classification (NCBI taxonomy): domain Eukaryota; kingdom Metazoa; phylum Chordata; class Actinopteri; order Osteoglossiformes; family Osteoglossidae; genus Heterotis; species Heterotis niloticus. The sequence continues at coordinate 3,385,060 of CM030903.1, forward strand.
GACTGAAACCAGATCACAACATGATTACAAAAAAAAAAAAAAAACTGCAGCAATGACAGCAAAATACTAATACTAATACTAATAATAATTGTCATAATCATCATCATCATCATCTTTGTCATCATCCATCCATTCAACAAATAACATTAATCTCTTTATCCTAGTTAGGGTTGCAAGGGTCAAGAACCTATTCCAGAATCAGACTGGGTGCTAAAATAAGAAACGACAAGCCCAAGTGGAGACCAGCCCACTGTAGAATAGTACTAATACTAATACTAATAATTTTACCTTCAGTGTGTCCTTGATGCAGCCACAATGAAATGTAATATACCAGTAACTAAGGTACTTTGTAAGTAGTAAGGTAGTGAAATGAAAATCGATCCAAGTAAGATATAATATAATAAAATGATAAAAGATATAAAAGTAAATATATGAATAAAATGGCATAATAAAGTGCAGTCATCAGTCAAATTACTCAGTTTGCTCATACTTGCACATGGTTTTTTTTTTCTCTAGGCTGCAATTTGATTTTTAATAAAACTTCTCAGTTTATACACAGATCTGCTCAAAACATCGCTCTCTTGTCCAAAAAGCATCTTTTCTCATGTACAGTACGTCATGGTATCTCTTTAGTACTCTGCTCCATCAGTGAATGCTGCAATACTTGGTGCTGTTCTGCATAGATGAATACGGAAAGGTTGTAAATTAGCAGTAACAGCGAGAATAAAGTCCTAGGCGTTTAGTTTGTGCAGGAGAGCTGTATATTGGAATGGTTGTTAATAAAATAGTGTTTTATTTCTTTCAATTACATCTCAGTGGCGAATCCTTTTAAATGCTACTCTGCACACAAAGTGCCGGTTTTTACTCCACTTTCGCCCCATCGTCTCCTGGAAGGGGAGAGCTCTTCATGGAGATGCTCATCAGGTAAAATATTTGTCAATTATCCAACTTCTTCGCCTGGCATACATAGATGGATGCATGTGCTGCTGTTATCTGCAAGAGGAAGATTATTCCGCAAACACCGAAACCGGCTTTTTTTCGAACAGCTCCAACCGCACCGGGAAGTTCGGAAACCACTGTGGCCTTGCTGATGTTTGAGAATCGGCATAACGTTCAAGGGTTCTCCAGTACAGGCTTCACTGCATTGCATTTCCCTAAAGTCAGCAGGTTTACTACTTCTTCTTCAAATTATGTGGTCAGTTAACTGTGCAACCTAACCAGTACTCATAGGCTGAAGGACACTGCATGTCACCATGATTTATGAAGTAGAATTCGTATGCAAAGTCTGTGGCATGCCAACAGGCAGCCATCTTTAAATTTCATTTAAAAAAACAGATTGTTCATTTTTTTCAGTCACACTGCTGTAGGAGGTCCCCTTAGTAATAAAATCAATTTTCTTTGGTCTGAAATCTGATCATCTGAACATTTGTGAAGGTACTTAAGGTCAGCTGTGCAAATCTAACAACATTCTTTCAGCTTTCCATCCATCCATCCATTATCAATAGCCGCTTTATCTTGGTCAGGGTCATGGTGGTCTAGAGTCTATGCCGGAATAACTGGCACAGGTCACGCAGTTTTTATTAAAATAATTTTTCTGCAATCATCTGATATTCTCGTAAATTTTGGCCAGCACTTCTTTCAAATATTATTGGCATTTCCATGTCACGGACATAATTGCCAACTCCCCACAGACGTACAGAAGCATTTCACACGTGGTGCTGCAAACTGCTGGACAGAGGAAGATCCTGGATGTGAAATATGCGAAACGCCACTCCGGCTCCCATCTGGCCATCCGTCACGCTCTGACCGGCCCCCACACACTGCAGGGGTAAAAGGCTCCACCCCCCCATTCCGCAGGCACACCGCACTCACATCTGGATCTCATCTGCGAGGGGTCCTCTCTCGGGAGCTTGTGGGTGTGTGTGTGTGTGTGTGTGTGTGTGTGTGTGTGTGTGTGTGTGTGTGAGAGAGAGAGATGAGGGGCTCACAGCAGCTCCAGAGAAAGTCCAAACTCGGGCCTGCAACTCCCATGAAAGTAGCCATGACCTTCTGTCCGTGTGGCCCACCGTGGGAAATAGTGTTGTTCCAAAAGTTTTCTTATTCCACACTGTGCTGGAATCAAAAGCATTCCCACTTGCTCATATCTGCATATGATAAGTCAGCGCATGCAAGTAATAAATCTAATGACGTACTTCTCTGATGTCAAAATGAGAACTTTGCTCTTCGTGTGCAAGTTTTTTAGTGCATTATTATTTAGTGGATTAATAAAGCATTTCTACTGCAACAGGCTGTCCGGAAAAATTCAGATTCATCAAAACATCAGAAAGGCGGTTCTAATGGTTTTCGCTACTCAACTTGGAAAGTAAACTGTAGTTTTGGAAGAAGTAAATTAAAAAATCCTTGCTTAGAAAAGCAGTTATTAGGAAACTGAAGGTCTGCCTTTGTGAACGTTATGCAAACACATTGCCGGCCATGTCTTTGTTTTTCACAACTTTGTAGGTGACATTTGTGCAGTAAATGGAATACACTTATCCGATCCCTTAATAAGCTTAAGTCTTGACAAATTTTAGTTTGCTGTTCATTTCCAGTGGTTTAAACATAAATTTGTCTTCTGTGTACATATAACAATCAAAATATTTTTGTCATAAATGTGTATGTGTAATTTAGACATATAAATGTGAGGAATTCTAGGTTTATTCTTGCCTACAGATCATGAAATCCCTAGTGCCAACCCTGCTGTTACATACAGGGTGGGATGTTGTAGAAGAGAAATCCATACTGGATGGGGTCTGGACCACTTCATAACAGAAGTTACACTGGAAGGTACTGCACTGTAGCAGCAAACGTAAACTGTATGGGCAAAAGTGTGTGGACACCCAAGCATCACACTTATATGTGCTTGCTGAGCTTCCCAATCTAATCCCATGGGCGTTTACATGGAGTTGTTCCCACCTTTGCTGCTATAACAGCCTCCTCCTTCTGGGAAGGCTTCCCACCAAATTTTGGGAATTTGTGCCCATTCAACCACAAGCGCATCAGTGAGAAGGCCTGGCTCACAGTTGGTGTTCTAATTCATCCCAAAGGCATTCAGTGGGGTTGAGATCAGGGCTCTGTGCAGCCACTCAAGTTCTTCCATCCCAACCTGGGCAAACCCTGTGTTTATGGCTCTTGCTTTGTGCATGTGGGGGGGGGCACAGTCATGCTGAAGCATGAAAGGAGCTTCTTCTTCCCCAAACTGTAGCCACAAAGCTAGAAGCACACAATTGTCTAGAATGTGTTTGTATGCTGCGTGGCTGAAACAACTCAACTTGGTCATTAGAAGGGGGGGGTTCACATACTTTTGGCCATGCAGTGTTTCAGCACAAAAATGCCATCCCATTGACTGTCACCCAGCCTGTTGGACATTACAGAAGCGCTGAGCACTGGAGTGGCACCAAACAAATAATTACTTAAGCCTGAAAGCAAATGACAGCTGCCTATCTGAGCCCAAGGCACCGACTCGGTCACTTAGCAGCATAACCATCTCAAAATGTTGTTCAGTTTCTGGTTAGAGTTAAACACACACACACAAAGACATAAACATAAATTTAAGAAACTAGGCAAATGTTTTTTATTAAAAGGAGCAATTGGCTTTGCCACCCGCTTCATTGGACTGAGGGTAGATATTTTTAATTACTTTTTTCTACTTTAATTGTACTTTGTCCCCACCACAGCTGTATTCCCATGTGTTTTCAAACCCTCTATGAGTGGGATGGGTCCAGTAAAGGAAACACAACAGAAAAATACATTTAAACAGCAGGGTTTGCACGGTGGCCTGAACAGAGTGCAGAAGTCCACACTAATCTGTCAAGCGGCAACTGTATTTAGTCTCCATATTCCAACATTATAGGTTTATTGTATGTCTCAGAATTTCCCTGGACTACAGCTATACCCCAGTATTCAAGCTCCAGGTTTCTGACTTCAACACATAATGTTCTATCCAAGCGAAGCTGGACCACATTAGAGATGTATTGGAAACCGGTGCGAGTATGAGTGTGACACTAGGTAACGTCACTGTTACTGCATCCTTAACTCCCCTCAAAGCCACAACCAGTCCAGCCTTGGAAGAACAAACCCTGACAGCCAACCAACTCCTCAACCTTCAAACAAAACTGGAACCACAACTTTGTTTGTAACTACATGGCACATCGGGGATGACAATCTCATAGCGGCAGACCTGGCTGAAATGAAAGGAGCAGTCAGTGTGGGCGGCCTCCACCTTAAGGAGGCTGCCGTACTTGCGACCTTCATCCACCGTCACCTTGTAGAAGTTCACCTTATTCATCCTGATGTGCACAGTGACCCTGGTGGCAAGATACAGGAAACGCAGCTGTGATCTCAGTCTTTGCCTCGTGTGGCCCGGGGTTCAAACACAGTTTGCTCTTTTGTCATTCCGGTCACTTCTGCTCAGCTTGTCAGTCCCCCAGAACAGTACTGTATGGATATTTTATTGTTTTTTTTCCATTTTATATTGTTTTCATTTCCTAAATATGAAAATAAACAATTTAATGTTCATTTTTATAACTACTAATAAGAAAAGAAATGTAATGAATGACGCAAAAGAAAAAAGTAACTGCAAATAAACAGACACATATATATTATTGACCTCAGTAACTGTTTGGTAGTTAGGTAATTGGTGTTTAAAGAGTAAAGCTGAAAAAGTATTTTAGAGTTTGGGGGATATTTTGAGGAGATTAATTTTTCAGATTTATCAGGAATCTCAATTTTCCCTCATAAGAAATAACAGGAGTGCCTTCCTGATATTTGAGTTTGCAGCATGTGAGCCATGTCTAGAAACCAATTACCCTCTCCACCAGGGTATAGAGTGCATATAGAAAAGGTCATACAGCCTTGCATTTGGGAGTTCTCTTATTTTAAATTTATCAGCCATTACTACTTGTTTATCATAACTTTGCCAAAGCAAACAGGAACGCGCAAGAATTTTGAAACACGACAATATTAAAAAAAAACAAAACTTAAATGGCAAACAAATGCGGCCTCAGAAAGTCTGGTCACAGCAGTATGAGCGCGGCAGGCAAACACATTCCCTGATGAAAACAGTGATCATCATAACCGTTAGACAAATAAATAAGGTGACATCACCCTCTTGGTCAGACACTCAGACATACGGTGCAGCACATTCACTTTGTGCAGTCACGTGTAGTTCAGTGTAAGTCTGCGCAGTGGCGTCCTCCTTCCCCCCTATTTTCTGCTGGCGTCTTCTCATTTCCATGCAACACAGAAACTGGGCTGTTTGCTCAAGTCTTAAACTAAAAAGTATCTTTCAAAGCAAAACACACTTAACATTCTGTAACTCCATTCACCAAATCACATAAATAAAACAATATTTAAGCAAGAAAAAACTCCAAAAGATAACTACTCTTTTCCACTGAAATCCACTGAAACAATTTTTTCCAACATAGCACATTTTTAGTTTTCCAGAAAACTGTCTTAATTGTATTTATTTACACTTAACATTTCATAGGAAATCAGATCATACGAAACATCTCTGAGCTGAGAAAGACAAGTGGCTCGAGTGTAGTTCCCTGGAAACAACATCTTAGTGTCTATTAATCATATCTACATGTGCTTTTCATACATTTTTCTACAGCATTTGCTGTCACCACTACAAAAAACCAGTTGAACTGAGATGGTTTGGTCACAAGGTAGGACGGAAAGTCACAGAGGACACAGAACAGAGGCCACGCCTGAAAACATTGTCTGGATTACCATTTACCATCTCTAACAGTAACCTCTCCCCCTCTGACAGATTTAGCTGTAGTATCATGGCAGACCACTTTTTCCCTTGTGTATTGCAAGCAGCAGATTAGTCCAGATTACAGTATTTTACATTCTGGAGTGGTCTAAGCAAAATGTAAGTCAGCATTTTTAAATACTGCTGGTAAATAAAGGTTAATGGCAGTGTTCAGTAGTTTTGCAAGGATCTACCCATTTACACAGCAAAGTATTCTTACAGGGTTAAGTACCTTAAATAAGGGCAATAAAGCAGGAGCAAGGATTTTAATGAGGGACTTACTTATTGCTGGACAACAGCCCAAAAATTGCAGTACATTGGTGTGTACGGGATACGGCCTGTGTGCGGCCACTAGTAAAGCGAATGAAACACAATGAATCCAATACAGACACAAACAATATTTTCAATACTGAAACACATACTCAGTTTCAAAGGTCCCAATGGACCTCTTAGCTGGCTTTAAGCACCCCAAACCCTGAGTTTCAAAAGCAGAAACTCAATTTGGGTTTTTATAAAATAATAGCACAGGCACTGACTAAATGTATGCGTCACTCAAGGCACCCAGTGTCGCAGAGGTGGGCTCCAGGGTTTATGGGAGCCTGCAACAACCCACTATCCTAAGAGACACACTAAAGGGATTTGTGTTTGTGTTCGGCGAACAGCGCAGACAATCCTAGCCGCATCAGGATTGATGTGGTTCAGATCAGCAGTGGGGAACAAGGGTAAACGCAACAATGCTGTGACAGAGACTCACTGCTTCTTTCATCAACATTCTGATTTCTAAAATGAACCAAATGAAAGCCATACGCCAAAGCGAGTGCTAATGCTATTTTGAGCAAATCTAAACACTTACATGGATTTATTAGACTCCTTCATGCTTTTAGCAGTTTTTTTTCCGACCAAGTTCTAACAGTAAAAGCAAAACCGCTTCAATAAAGATGCCAAGACCCAAGAAATACTGTATTCTGAGTTTGTAGGTATGCGTTTATTCATGTGTGTTTTCTAATACATCTTACAAAGGAAGAATACCTTTACTGGAGCAACTCAGGGTACAAAGGCAGAGATGAGATTCAAACCTGCAACCTCTGAGTGCAAAGGCAGTAGCACTAAGCACTTTGCTATCCAAAAAAGATATGCAAGAAATATTAACTATAGATATTAAATATAGATATGTTTTATTTCATTTTGCATCAACAAAGAAGATGGAATTCTCAAAAACTACAAAATGTTCAATTTATCCATTATATAGCCCTGCAGTATGACACACATAATTTGTTTGTTTAGCAATGCTTTTTATGCAAAAATGCAATTGGGAATCTCTGTATCTATTAAGCTCAGTCTCAGTTTGTTTTTTCTAAAACAGTTTGTTTTTCAAGCCAGACTTAAATTTTTTCATGTGTCAAAAAAGCCACTTAGTATGTTAGAAAGATGTTTTGCTACATCCAATAAGGTTTGGAAACACATATGTAGTTGTTTCACATTTTGGATGTAGTTACATCACATCTGGTGTGCATATCACACTGACACAGCAGTTTGACTGCTAAATGTAAAAGGTTTAAGGTTTATACAGTTTGGTTTACAGTGTAACATAAATACCAATGTAAATGTATAATTTCTTATTACTCTATGCACTGAACCTGACATTTACATTAGACTGTGAAGAGAGATCGGCAGGGGTATGTGGGAGCAAGGACCCATCCTGACAAGAGGCAGTGGTGATGGCAGGTGTGGAATTGCCAGTGGGTGCTTGGAGTAAAGAGCTGAACTGGCAAGAGGGAACGGTGATGCGGTGTACATGACAAAAAAGCACAAAGTGAAAACGTACAAGACACAAATATGTGGGACTACATACATTACTGAAGTAAGGGTAATAAAATTCTGTAATATATATCTTGTTACTGCTATTAACCTTTTCACTTTCTGATTCAGGTAACCCACCTAGATTTTTTAATAATTTTGTTCCTTACTCAAAAATACTACAATATCTGACCTGAAGTTAGTAATCATTTTAAATATATTTCTCCTCCAGACTGATGCTTTAACTCCATTTGTCTTCTCTCTTGCACGTCTCTCCCTTTAATAAAAAGTGGTTTCTCTGCTGGTAAATAGCATAAGTAAGCCAGACACCAAATGGCACAGTTTGATGTGTTTGTTTTTCCTCTCTTTCTTTGCCCCTCTCTCGAAGTCGAACCCTTAATTGAGGTAGAACATTTTAGTCACATTTTGGAACGCAGAGGCATGAGTGGGGGAAAGTAAAGGAGGTAGAAAAATGAGTTGACTTTGGATTACTTGCAGAGGGAGAACAGGGAGCCAACAGCAGATGGGGACATGTGTGCCTGGGGTGTGTGTGCACTCAGCTCAGGACCAAAATACTTGGTAAAAAAGTAAAAGTAAAAATGAAAAGTAAAACTAAAAATCTGAGACAAGAAATATACAAAATATTACAAACACTGCACGCACGGCCCTATGGGTTTTCAGGCTGTCAAGGCACATTGCAGAGTTTATCTTTTATAGGTTCATTCTGACTTCTCATAACTTTTGCAGTGGTTTTGAGTTTAAATGTTATTTGCAAAACTAAAAAGCAGCCAGAACCCAATTTGGCAGAGACCTCTGTAAAGAGTTTAGGGCAGAAAGAAACCTCTGGCAATAAAATAAAGTGTTTTCCATCATTGCATTTACACACTGGATCTCCACTTATCTGTCACCCTGTTGCATGTCAGCATAATGACCAGAATACATTGCAAGAGCACTGCAAATACTACTTCTGATTCTTTTGCAGATTAGATCGCTAAAGCCTGGCATTAGATGTGATCCTGTGTTTTTATGAACCCTGGCAATATCAATCATACAAAGCCTTTGTTTATTTTGCTTTGTTAACTCGTAGCTTGAGCAAAAATTATTTTCAAACGTTCCAAACCAAAAATGTACTGTGTGCACGTCACTACAGCGCGTTGCTGTCAGTGCCAGCAGCGTTCAACCACAGGAGCCAGTAGCTGTTAAATGTGTGCAAATGGATATTTAAAAATTTATAAGAAATGACACAAAACCCACACACACACACACACACACACACACACACACACACAAAGTGCTGTACATATTTATGATGTAAGGATAGAAAAGTTTGCTGATATAGATTTAGTTTTTTCCTTTCCACTTCACTAGGAATATACTAAATACAACCACTTTAATGATAACACAGTTTGGTTATTATATAATGTGTTATTACTTTTTACCTTTCCTCCACTACACTTTTTGGCCCAACCTGGTTAACAACCTCATAGCTATGTTTCATTACCCAGAGTTATACTTCGAGTTGGCTCACGCTGCTTTCCTCCTATCAATTTGAAATTTGTGTCTCTTTATTAAGGAAATATATATGATGAACGTAACCAGTATTGTTAATTCACTACATAAATTCAAAATGTAAACCCAATAGTTCACTAATACCAACCGATATGCATAAAAAGAACAATAAGGGGAGCAGCCACTTACACTCTGGCAAATGTTTCCTGCTTATTCATAGAACCCATCAGACAATGGCTAAAGACTCAGGAAGGCAGTAGGGGTTAAGGAGTTGAATGGGGTAACAGCTTGACTTGTAGTAAAGAAATAGATCAAAAAAGGGGTCTCATACTGCACCCCTGTGTTGTGCATACACTTTACCTAACACAGTGCAGGGTGTTCAGCACAACAGGCAGCACCCTGGTCCTGGGTAAGTCACAGAATATAGTTTTTGCAGTCAGGTTCTGCAGAATATGGCAATGGAAAAACTGCACTCAGCCGACGGTTAGAGAACTGGCGCACGACATTCTTCCACCCTGTCGTACATCATAAAAAACAAAGTAAGAAGGGAGAAAGCCCTCTCTCCCCCAGCTTTGAAACACTTCACCTTTACGCTCATTTTCTCTTCTCTGAGAACAGCTGAATGACGATCTGTGCTTCTCCATCATCACCAAGTGCATGTATGATGATGCGGAGGAATAAAACTGAAATGAGTGCTTTTTTTTTATCAGCAAATGCACAAATGAGGCAGATGAAATCTTCATAACAGCATGAAGGCACAAGGAAGGTCATTCAGTTCATCTTGCTTGTATGAATTTTATCATGACTGTTTCATAAAATTTTAATTTGTGAATTTTATGAAGACTGTGGTTCTACAGCGTTACAACTTCAAACTTCTACCCAGTCAACACACGGCTAACAAATATGTTGTTCCATGCGGCCACGGTGGCAGCGTGTTCTTTACATTTTGGCCAAAACCAGAATGGATGTGGATTCCCCTGTCAGAGACGTCACTGAGACACAAAGAAAATTATCCCATTCTTTCAAACACAAGAAACGACGCCACTGCTTAGCAGCAGTTATGACAAAACAGATGCTTGGTTTTCAACCGATGTTTGAAAAAGCTGCTTTTTTCGGAAGGCTGAAGTGCATTCTGGAGTTATATCTGCAGTAACGTAGCCCAAAAACAGATGCGCAAGACATATGAAAGGGAGTAAATGGTGTAAAAAGCCAAACCTGGGCCTGGCCTGGAAAACACAGAATTACTTTGTGTTTGCATATGGCAAAAGTGACCAGAACTGCCCTTCACCCTGTGATTTCATTTTTCCTGCACTGAAGTTTGATTCTTTAATAGAGTTGTGTGGAATAGTCATTAGATCAGAGTGCGGAGAATAAGCGCTGGACACTGCAGCACATTTCAACACATGTTCCTATGCCATAGTTTTCTGGAGGAAAGGCAAGAAACTGTCAGGTGAACAATTGCTTTGGTCAATGACAAAAGCCGTGTCTGCAAAGTGAAAACCAGTACATTTCAAGCTTAAGAGTGGTGGACACCTTTTAATAACAAGTATTCAGAATATTAAGAGTCAGCCTGTGGCATCACAATGTACAGTTTTGCTGTACACACCTATAATTTTAGGTGAAATAGCTTCAATAAGCTGGATGAGACTCAGTTCACTTACAGCACCTGTTTTTCCAACAAGAACTGGCTCCTATGCGATTGACAAAGAGGGGAATGATGTCAGCAGAGCACGATTTACTGGAAGAAATGCATCGGTTTCCTACTTTGGCTCCACTCGATGCTGCCCTCCTTCATTTTTGGTGTTACTTTTTGCTTATGTGCGGTTTTCCCCCAAAAAAGTGACTAGGAAAAGTGAGAAAGGTGTGAGAAAGATGCGTGGTGGCGACAAAAATTTAGGTGGATATCGAAAAAGAAACACTTGAAGTCATCAAGTATTTTGAAAAACGAAAGAACGAGATTGCTCCTGCAACTGATATAAAAGATGGGACGTTGCGGACAAACAGCAGAAACGCTAAGAAAGTTAAAGCAAGTTTTTTTTTTTTTAATCAGGAAAAAACTGCTACTGAATGTATTAGAACAACATATAAAGAAGCGGAAGACATGGAACGTCTATAAAGCATTGGATTGAAGATCAAATGAAAAAACAATCAGCAGCTAAACTTAAATTTAATTTACATAGTTTAAACTTACATTATTACAAATTTAATGTGTTTTTAAATCTGCAAGTATTTTAAGACTCTTTATTGTGTTTTACAAGGACTTCTAAGAACACAAATAAAGTGCAATAGGAGAACTGATTGTATAATCTTTTAGATCCAAAATAAAGTTTGTTTATTCGCATTCTCAGTTATATCATACCTGCGTCCAACAGCAAGCGCACAAGTGGGCCGCGCAGGCGAGAAGCTGCGCGTGATGCTGAGTGATGACCACCACAGAGGGTCTGGCTGTTCAGAGTAGTCATTCATCCCCTCGCATCCACTCTGTTCTCCATCTTACAGCTCACTGTCAAAACGCCCCTTTAAAGCCACTCACCACAAAATTTAAGGTGCTGTTTTGACAGCGTTGACTGAAGACAGAGAATGCAAAGGCCTTTAAAAATGTGACCCTTGCATGATAACACAGACACATCTCTAAACTGCTTAATTCATGTCACGCTGTTCTTTTGGAGTTCCGAAGAGGTCTTGCCAAACATTTTAAGGGTGGCAATTAATATAAATAAATACTGCAAATATTTTAAGAAATGTATGTAAACTATTTTGTATAAAAGAATATGCCAAGAATGTAAATATTCTACTAATAATAACAAAAGTAAAAATCCATCAATATAAAATAGCACTTGGCAAGAGTATCAAAAGGTTATTTCAAATGCTGCGACAAAAAATGGTAAAATAATATTAAAACAATTATACATTTGTTATATGCATTGTGTCTATTACATTCATATTTTTAATATATATATATATATATTACACACATACAGACACACACAAGTGGCAATGAACGAAGCGTCATCTCTGGTGGTGGTTGCTCTGGTTCCAGCATTTCAGACACAGCCGACCTTGTGGGATTTTTACACACTACAGCCCCACAGACACACCTTTTCCCTACCTTATGACTACCCGACCCTACCCTGTCAGTACTTTACCCTGCTTTACTACAGTAGCCTGTACTGTCCCACCTCTTGTGCCAATAGAGCATCTTTGGGATGAGCTGGATTGTGATGTTAACAGAACGAATGTGACACCAAAACATCTGCAGAAACAGAAAAGCTCATAAACCAATGTGGACACAACCACTCTGTGGACATAAATCCAGCACCTTGTTGCTCAATCCCTGCTGCTCAGAGTCAAAAGAAGATACTACTGCAGAAATGTATCTGATAAAGTGGCCAGAAGATGTATTTACAGCCATTTTGTAATTGTGTTTTTTTTATGTCAAATAAAAAAAGAAAGGATATTAAAGTACAGATGGAAACTGAGGGTGATATCCGTTTGGGGGTTAAAACACGAAAATATGGAGGGCAGAAAGTAGGGAGGTCTGCTATGCACAGCCAAAGCTGCCAGCAACACTCCAACCAAAACCCACCACGTTCCTTCTCTTACGTCTGATGGGGGCCTTTCCTTTCTGGAAGGTGACAAGGAAATCTGTTCATTATTAATGTGATCGGTTTAGGTCCTTTTCGACCGATAAAGGAAACGGGGCCAGATGTGCAATTTGTGACCATGTGGCTGTAAAGAAATGTGCATGTTTTTCTATGAGAATTGAGCCCACATGTTGCATCCTGAGGCCAGACCCTTGCAAATGTCCTTGAATTACGGCTGCACCACAGCCACGTTTGCAGCAGCAAGCCTCACACAGGTACTGTTACATACACAGGCTTTGTTTTTATCAGTCCAGCAGCTGCATTTGGAATTTTTATACATTTCTCTGCATATTTTGTGTTGACTAAACCAACAGTGCACACCCCTTGGTTTTAAACAAATGCCCTCCTGTTTAGTTCCGTAATAATGCATTGTTTGTTCCTTGGAAGAGGGTTTAAGAAAACATTCCTTTAAATAAATCTGATGTTCACAGTTTCATAGCATGCAGTACACATCCAGGGCAGCAGATGGTGCAATGGTTAAGGCTGTTGCCTTGCATGTGGAAGGTCCACAGTTTGAATACTTGCTTCTGCTGCAGTCCTTGAGTACCCTTAAGGGAGGGCCTTGCCCTGAACAGCTCCAGTATGAATAAGGGTTGCGTGACTGAGTAAATAACTGTAAAATCATCTGTTTCTTTAGTTTGACTTTAACAAAGGTGCGTATAAATGAACAATAATAATGCTTATGGGTGCTGAATCGTCAGATTTACAGTGATATGCACCTCTACTTACGCTGACCCCAAAAGGATCAGTCAGGAAGACAAAGGGAATAAAGCACTGCGCAAGTTCAGGGTTGCTTTGCTGCAAATGACCTGGTATGAAGTGAGGGGGCGAGGGGGGCAGTGAAGCTTGCGGCCAACCATCCTACTGGAATATGGTTCATATTTCAAATGGAAAGGAAATAGATCAGCAAACTCTAAGAAAGCCACTTTTTAATATTAGGCTAAGGCTACATTTTAATGTCAGATAAGTTTAAAAAGACATACAAGCATTTAAAAATCAGACAGTGAGGAAAATTTCTGCAAAATTCTGAAATAGTAAGCATAGCATTTATCATTCAGGAGGTTATAAAAGAAAGTTTTATCCTATCCTGGAATCATTGGGTGCTGGGCTATGGAGCTATATCCAGGGTGGGACACCAGGCCATTGCAGAGTAGCCACATAGTCACACAGTATTGCCAATTTATAGCGACCAGTTCACTTTAAACACATGTCTCTGGACTGTGGGAGGAAGCTTACAGACATGGGTAGAACATGCAAACTCCGCTCAAACCGAGCTGGATTTGAACCTACGCCTCCCTTTTTTCCAACTCAGATGTGAAAATATCAAGCGTACGCAGTACAATAACACATCAGAGCAAAGCTGGCTCCTCCACACTTCAGCAAGCTAACAGAGTGCAAACAAAGATGTCATAAATACCTGATCTGAAACTGAACACCAAGTCTGACAGCAACCAAATGCGATACGTCTTCAGTCTCGTGCAGCTTCCTTTTCTGCTCCTCTCGCCCTGTTTTTCACGATCCAGCACAGCCGTAGCTGGAACTCACTAAAGGCAGAAGAGAGGAAACATCTTGAGAATAAAGTGTAAAACTGCACTCACACATCCTCTTTCCCCTAACATGACCCACACTGATGCTCCGTCCCCGCTTTCCCTGCTTCAAATCTGCAGGGATGCCCCCCAAAAAACATTTATGGACAATTCTTCCAACATCAGCAGTATTTTGGAAAAAAGTCACATTAGCATTTCATGTCTGAAAGCCAACCTCTGACTTCCATGACTGGTGCCAGATTAGCCTTACATCACCATGTGGGTGTTGGTTTTAAAGCTTAACGCTTTGCTGCTTGGTGGCTTCAGTAGAATCCATAATGCAATAAAATGCGAGGACAAGTTTTTGCAAGATTAATGAAGATCGACATTTTTCTGTCAGTCTACCAGTTGTAAGGGAAAAAATGGAAAAAAGTTTCCAGTTATTTGTTTTCATTTATTGCATGCATAGGAAATAGATTATTGCAAACAGATGAGTTATGTGGTATATAAAACATGCATGAATACAATAACAATACTGCAAGATCAGACTTCAACCATGCTGTAGGCAATATAAAAAAAGAATCAGCTCAAAATTCTCAGTTATGGAAAAACAGACTTTGTTCCATCAAACTTAAACACAGGCACTCACAGAGGACAACACACCTGCACCAAAGCTCTTGTCCAATAACGACAGAGAGGGTCCAAATCCTCCAGCAAATCCCCACAACGGTTAGACACAACATCATGCAGCAGCAGTGCATTGTGGGCGAACCATGGCTCTCCCCACAGCTGCTGCTGCAACAATAATAGTATTAACAGAAACTTTGACCCAAAAATATTTGGTGTTCAGTAAATCCTGTATATTAAATGCAGTCAGAAGAAGATGTTGGTGGATGGGAGGATGGAAGCAAATTTCCAGTTGCGTTGTATCCACATTCATCTCACTGTGGGATGTGTTATTGTGAGGTTTTACTGTATTTTTACCAGCTTTTGTTGCTATGTTTTTCCTTTTTTGTTGTTTTTGTTTTGCTACCAAGGACTACAACCAATACTAAGAATAGTTCATCTTTAACCTACAGTTTTCCATTGGGCCCGGCACTGTGAATTATATGAAGTGTTCTTTCAAGAAGTGGAAATGAATATAAGACGGTCATGGCAGGTGTAAATATTGACCAGAACATTTTCCAGACAGGAGCCATTTTGCCTCCAAATTCCTCCCCATAAAAATTTCCCACAGACCTTCACTGGTGGATTCTGATAAAGGATTCCCAGCCGCACCTGCGTTTATTTCCATGTGGAAAGTATAAAATGAAATGAAATTATTACATTTCCAGAACTACAATGAAATAGTGCAACATTTTTAGCTCAGCCAACACTGCCACAAAAATAGAACAGGAATACTGAGCTGACAGGGCTGGCATGAATGTCCAGGATTTCCTATGGATAAACAGTCCAGGTGGTTGGTATTTTTAAAAAAACTAACATGAGAGATTTTCCACAGCACCTAAGAAACAGTCTCTGGGCACAAACCTCCCAAAAGTTACCCATAAGACCCCTGAAGTGGCCGCTTTTTCAATCCACAACAAAGGAGGCAGGTTCAGTAGACATCATCAATAAGCTTCTCACAATGCGGTTCCTTAATTCTGCTGTCAATATTTCATTCCCACTTGCGTCGAGTCTGTGTGGAGTTTGTATACCCCACGTGTCTCAGTGGGTTCCCTCCCACAGTCCAAACACATGAGCTCCAGGTTCATTGTTCACTCCTAACTCCCCATAGTGTGTCTTCAAAGAATCTGGACCACTTATTATTATTATTATTATTTTGGATTACTTGCTTGCTTTTGTATATTCAGAACATAAGAGTCATCAATTCTTAATTCCACAGCTCAGCAAGAACGCCAGCTAGACGCCCAAGGACAATGTTATGTGGTCTCCCATCCTTTAAGGAGCCAAGTTTAACCAGAAACTGTCTGTGTTAAACGACAAAAATGGAAGAAGAAACCAAAAGTTTTTCTCCCTAAAACCACCATTTAACTGGTGTCATATTTTCAGATGTTTTTCAATAGCTTAATAGAGCTGGTGGTGAAAACATCAATTACTACAGTCTTTTTGTAGCGGTAACTGCTTCTTTTTGGTTTATCCAGCGTATTTTTTTATATTATTTTGAAAAAAGTACTTAATGCAGTGACACGGGATCATGTTTGATGTTAAAACCGCCACCTTTCTTCCTCGGGACCCCAACCTAATGCCTCTCCCCCCCTCCAGCACGCGTATAACCCCCGTGTGGTTTGGACCCCATGGACCTGACAGGTTGTCAAATCCATCGGCCACACATCTTCCTTTTGGTGCATGAGAATGAGTTTGGTGCCTTTCTGTTTTTCCACATCTTCCAAAGCACTTCAGCACATTCAAGGAATATTCTGGACCCTTGTCCCCGAAGCGCAATCCGAGAGCTACGGCCTGTTTAAAGTTACTGAGTTACTCACAAACCGCACGCAGGGGGTTTATAAAAATATTTCAGATACAGACTGCATTTGGTTGACTTTGCTGTAACTAAAAGAAAAAATCTGGTGAGCCCTACCAGTAGTCAGCAGCAGGGGCTTCTGGGTGTTGGACCAAATATTGAAAAGACCAGGGGTCAGCATTTTGAAACTCCTTAAGCAACTAAAATATCCTAAGACCTAATAACTCACACGTATAACTGGCAACTACAGGTAAGAAAACTACAGGTTTGCACCTAAAAAGATTTACAAGAGAGGGAGTGTGGAAAATTTGGAAAAACATTTGTGGAAAAACATTTGGGCAGCATTTAAATTGCTCTATTGCCATGCAAAATCCATTTTGGATTCCCAAAATGGATGAGCGAAGGAGACACGTTTGGGCTGACTCCATTGAACCTTTGTCGTCCTGTCACCAAACACGGGGGACACGCGGCCACCGAGGTGTCCTCGGGTGGCCGCAAACACTTCTCCGACGGTGGGAGGAACGCAGAATGGATGTGAAGCTGCTGCTGAGATTAGAATCGGAGATTTTCAAGGTGTTTGTGGACGCAAAACTATCCTACTTTGAATTCTGTGCTTGTCAGTGGCTACTTTTAGAATTGTGAAAATATATATATATATATATATATATATATATATATATATATATATATAGAGTTGAGAAAAAAGCTGCAGTTAATAAAGTTTATTTGAGAAGTCATTTGTCAGCTTTATTATTTGTTTCTCAATGTTAAAATGACAATGCAGCTATCAAATGCGCCTCAGTTTTAAGTTCTGAAACTTTTTTTGGTATTTATTTGTCCCTCACGAACTGATCTGCACACAAAACAAGTTTAATGTACAATTCAGCTGCGTTACACGTTCATGTATATAAACTTTTACCATGAATTTACCCAGCAAATCTGGGCTCCCAACTTTGCTGAGGAAGTGCGGTCTCGTAGTGCCTGGACTTTGACTTTGACTGCAAAAACCCGACAAATACAAGTAAAAGGTTTCAAGCAATAGAAAAAAATGAATGAAAAGCTAAATTAAGTTTGAGGTTTGTGCCTCTTTCGAAGCTTCGCACCGTCTTATCAAAGTCACAGGAAAGGTGAATGACAACTTTACTAAAAGCAAATAAAGGAGAAATAAATCTATTTCGGTGAACGGAAAAGATGCGCTTCTGCTTCTCGCCGAGGTACAAAACGAGGCTGTTTGAGCCGCGCTGAGGCGCCAGAGAAGCCGCAGATCTTCTTACCCCGAAGTCCGGACGTTGGCCGCCTTTCCCGCAGCTTGAGATGTCGTCGTCGCCGCCGCCGCTCTTCCCGCAACCCTGAAGCCGCTCGACTGAGCGGGCACAGCCGCAG
Organism: Heterotis niloticus; assembly: GCA_018136845.1. Lineage (NCBI taxonomy): Eukaryota > Metazoa > Chordata > Actinopteri > Osteoglossiformes > Osteoglossidae > Heterotis > Heterotis niloticus. The sequence continues at coordinate 3,403,177 of CM030903.1, forward strand.
CGACGACGATCCGATTCGGGGAACCGCGAGTTCGGTCCCGCAAGGTTCGGGGGAAGCGGCTGCTAGTCGGCGCTGGGGGGCGGCACTGCGTCCGGAGAATGCGGGTGCGGGCGCGGCCCCGAGGGGCGGGCGTCGGGGTGCTGAACGCAGACACCGGACTGAGCAGCAACAAAAGTGACAAAGAAAGAAGTAAAGTAACGGCCGCCATAGCAACCGCCTGCTTCTGCCACCAAATACTTGATGCAAAAATGGAAACTCAGCAAAAAAATAGGGAAAAAACTCTACTTCCCTGCGTTTGTGCAGGAGATAAATGGAGAATACAAGCATATGATCCTGAGCTTGAAGAACCTGTGGTTCTGTAGACATCGGGTCACATTTATGGTCTTTAATCTTTATTATTTTTGCATTGTTGTTCACCGTTTTATTCTGTCCTGCCTGTGTTGTGACGTTCATAACTGATGCAGCGTTCCTTTTGAAAAGTTACGGGCTCGTCTGTGGCTTCAAAAGTCTAAATAAAAGTCGTTTGAGGCTGGAGCGTCACTGCGACACTCAACTCTACTTTATTAAAAGAAAATCAAATATTTATATAAAAAAATAAAATCCCAGCACTCGCGCACTCCGACGCCCTCACACTTCGCTTTTTCCCGCGCTCTCCCCTCACTGCCACATCACTCCCTCACGCTCCCTCCGCATTCACCCTTAAATAAAATAGTCCCACTTCACGCCCAACAAAATATCAAATTTAAACTCTTACACTGACGGAAATCTATTTCTGTGAATAAACATCAGATAAATTATACAGAACATAAAGTAAATATAGTGCATGTTAATGAAAAACACAATGCAATGGGGAAAATGATTGTGAATAAAAAATAAAGTACAATAAATAGCCATATATACCAATATACATTATACAGTTCAGTAAGAAATACTGGTACATAGAAATATATCTGATAGATAGATAGATAGATAGATAGATAGATAGATAGATAGATAGATAGATAGATAGATAGATATGGTGTATAAAAATAATGGTATGTTATAGGGTACACTGCTTTCAATGACTGGTTAAATTTCACAGTAAAAAATTACATTTGTTTGTTAAACAGATGCCTTCCCTCCAACTTGTGTACAAACCAGAAAAGAAAGCATGTATAATAATGCAGAGTGACTTAAAGAGAACTGAACACTTTCATAAATGTACTCAGCTGCATGGCATGTGGGGGCATATTGAGCATCTGTAAGCTAGAAAAGAACGCTGCCACTTACTTTACAAATTCATTTAGACTTTATCGCCTTATTATATTTAGTTATGATGTACTACACATTTAGGGAAGTGCTTTAGTTCCTTTGAAATCACCTTGTTTACAGTTTTTGGATGGAATTGCAGTATTTTGTAGATACAGTAGTGTATAAAATAATGTTCATGGCCATCTGGACAAACACAGTAATGCGCGAGATGCTAACCTGTACTCGGATTCAGTTTCCAAGGCAACTCGTGATCAACACGGTTAATCTGTTCTAAACTGAGCCACAACTTGTTTTTCTAGATTAACACTTGAATATACGACAAGGTAAACAGCATGGCAATTTATGGTTAACTTTTATTTTGGTGAAGTCTTTGTGTAAGGAGGCTTCTCATGTTTGCTTCCATATATTCATACTTATTTATCCATTTTTACAGCTGGGGAATTTTACAAGTTATTTTACGTAAACTGTGATTTTGGGACCTTCGCAATGATGCCAGCATGACCAGTAGAAATTATTTTAAGTTGATAATGATGTCTTTAGAAGAGGACCATGACAGTGAGCTTTTTTGACCAGCGGAGGGAAACTTGGAAGTGGAGTAAAGGCTTCCTGAAAAACAACAGCCCAGGGCTGATAAGCAGCCTCTCAGGATGTCAGTCCTTCCAGCCGGAGAGGCTGCGCGAGAGCAGCGGCACACGTGCTGTCAGCTAATATTGCTGAGGAAACGGGGCCAGCAGGAAGAGGATGGAGATGCTTTCCTGTGTAGCGGACAGCTCTTTATACACAGCTTTGTTTTTCAAGCCACAGACTTAGGAGGGGTGATGGGAGAGCTAGTGGATGCTTGGAGTAAAGACCCAAACTGGGGCTGTGCTAGAAGCAAAACAAAAAGTGAAAATGTTCAAATTAATAGTAAATTACAAATGACACACACATGGGGCTACACATCTTATTGACGCAAGGTTAAGAAAAAATTGTTGATATATGTATTTATTGTTTTTTTTTTAGCTCTCCACTTCCTGACCTGGCAACACCAGGTGTCAACTTATTATTGTTGTTGTTGTTGATGTACATTTGCTGTATTTGAATAAATTCAAGAGAAGTGGTTTTACACCAATAGCTTAAATAATAATAATAATAATAATAATAATAATAATAATAATGTTCCATTTCATTATAACTTTGATTTTTATAATAATATTAATATGCATCTAGGGCGTTTAAGTACAACTAAAAAAAACACAGCAGTGTCTAGATTCCAGCTGCTTCCAGCTTTAAAAAATATAAAATTGGTTATAAAGGTAGTTTTACAAACATTTGGATCTAAAGGGGTTTTGGTAATATTGAATGTCCTCTCCTCCTAATTAGTCCACTAAATCCAGTATTTACTGTGCTGTATTGTAATGTATTGTGCTGTATTTGACTTTATTTTACTGTATTGTACTATACACTGATCAGCCACAACTTTAACACCAGCTGCCTAATATTGTGCAGGTTCCCCTCGTGCTGACCCGTCGAGACATGGACTCCACAAGACCTCTCAAGGTGTCCTGTGGTATCTGGCACCAAGTGGTTAGCAGCAGATCCATTGAATCCTGTAAGTTGTGAGGTGGGCCCTCTGCAGATTGGACTTGTTTTTCCAGCACATTCTACAAATGCGCTATTAGATTGAGATCTGAGGAATTTGGTGGCCGAGACAACACCTTGAACTCTTTGTCATGTTCCTCAAATGAATCCTGAACAATTTTTGTAGTGTGGTAGGGCCACTGCCATCAGGGAATACCATTGCCATGAAGTGGTGTATGTGGTCTGCAATAGTGTTTTGGGTAGGTGGTACCTAGGTGGAAACATCCACACGAATGTCAGGACCCAAAGTTTGCCAACAGAACATTGCCCACGTCAAGCTGTGATGCACTGTGTGTTCTGACATCTTTCTATCATGGCCAGCATTAAGGTTTTTAGCAATTTGTGCTACAGTAACTCTTGTGTGGGATCAGACCAGACAGGCTTGTTTCTGCTCCCCACATGCATCAGTGAGCCAAGGGGGCTTATAAACCTGTTACCGGTTCATCAGTGGTCCTTCTTTGGACCGCTTTTGGGAGGTACTAACCACTGCATACCAGGAACCCCCCACAAGGCCTGTGGTTTTGGAGATGCTCTGACCCAGTCGTGTAGCCATCACAATTTGGCTCTTGTCGAAGTCACTCAGATCCTTATGCTTGCCCATTTTTCCTGCTTCCAACACATTAACTTCAACAACTGACTGTTCATTTGCTGCCTAATATACCCCCCACCCCTTGACAGGTGCTATTGTAATAAGATCATTGCTGTTATTCGCTTCACCTGTCAGTGGGTTTAATATTTTGGCTGATGTGTGCATTGCGCCGCACTGTACTTCGGTCTACATTTGAACGCGCTGTTTACTCCAGGGCAGCAGGGGGCGGTGAGGAGCTGTCGGTGCTCCAAGAAAACAGAGGAATAGAAGAATAAGTAGTGAGCGCTGTTTTCATTTGATAAGATGTGGGCGCGTGATGCGGCGTTGGGCGGGATTTCCGCTGTCATGGCGGCCTTCTTGTTTGAAGCGTGGTTTTCGAGAGATGCGCTGACTGATGCGTTAGTTTTCCAGTTTGTATGAGTATGACTTAAACTGTTTGTGCTGCTGTTTTCTTCTTAAGGCACATTGCAAAGTGTCCAGCGGTTATGCAGAATAGTTAAACGATTAATCGATCCGCATCATGGTTGCTGAAAACAGATAATTTTATTCGATCAGGTCAGAAGGCATGTGGCGCGTAGTCCCCAGATTTCTGTAACAGGTTTATTAGAATCAGCGTTACAGTAGTTTACGTGTTTATTTGTCGGAGAAATGGAGAAACTTTCGGAAGGCAAGAGCCGAGGGCTCCGATTCGCCGAGCAACAGCTTCTCCGCCACGGCTGGGAGCACGGTAACGAATGATGCGAAGACATTTGTGCTGAGAATACATGATATTTTACAGCTTTATTTGCTCAACTGGACCTGGTGACGTTTCAGGCAAAGGGCTCGGCAGGGAAGAGAACGGAATCGCGGAGGCGATCAAAGTGAAGGTGAAATGTGACAAAGGAGGGGTGAGTGGAGCCTTTCAAGCGGCACCTGACACGGGGTTCCGAGTGCAGGGGGCTTTAAAATCTCCTGGCATTGAAAGAAAAAAAGCTGAGAATCCATTAATGGTCCTCGTTAGCCTGGTGACACCTGTATTTTTGAAATAATGTCTCCCTGTGGAAGTATCTCTCGATAAACTTCCAAGGGTTTTTGCCCTACTTGAGCTGTTCGTATAGGGCCAGCAGGTGGCACTGTGGTTAGAGATACGGCCTCTGGATTCGGAGGTTGCAGATCCGAGTTGCACCTCCTGCTGCGATACTCCCGATCGAAAAGTTTCCTCTAAAATTGCTCCGCTAAAAATGACCTCACTGTATAAATGGGTACATGACTGCAAGCAGTTTAAGACCAAGTCACTTTGAAGGAAAATGTCAGCAAAGTGAATAAATATGAAGCTCTTGTGCATGCTCTTCAAGGACCCAGTTTAAAACAAAATGAATTTGATAACTGGTGGCATGAACAGCATTGTAGCATCGCGTGTGAGATTTATTCAGCAGCAACCCTGGGTTAATGCACTACATTATTAATTCACTGCATAATCCAGGAGAAAAGGCAGCAGCTGCTGTAGATGTGACAAGCTGTTCTCCACAGGTGGGTCACCGGCAGGGGGAGCAGTTCACATTCCACTGGTGGGACCACGTTTTCAACAAGGCCTCCGCCAGTCTGGCTGTGGAGTCCAGTGAGGTTAGTCAATGCCACGCCCACCAGCGTGTTGCTTCTTGGAGGTCATGTAAATACAGTGTGGTGTGAAGAATCTCTCCTGCCATGCAACAGGATGGAGTGAAGGTGAAGAAGGTGGCAGGGGAGGAGGAGGAGGAGGAGGAGGAGGAGGGCACTGCTGGCATGATCTCCAATAAAAAACCTCGCAAGGCAGAGCTGACCAAGGCCAAACTCTATGGACACTTTGTCAAGGTATTCCACTTGGGGAAGCGGGGTCATCGGCTAAACCCTCTTTAGCAGGACAGGAGAGAGACAGGACACAGTAGTGTCATTTTTGGCACGTAAATTGGGAATGGATTTGAAGATGATTTTTGCTTTATCTTAAAGGAAAAAGGACATAACTGCACTCTCAAACTTAGTGTGAATAACAGATGTTTTAGTCCCTTTATCAATGCACACATGTATTTCTTGAGAAGCGCATGTATATACAGGGGTTGATTAAAATGGCCAAGAATTTTATTTCGTTCCAAGAATTGGAAAAAATTTTTTGGCGTCCGTATCTTTTTATATACAGGTATACTGTATACACAAGCACACAGATAGGACGTGACAGGTTATGACATCATAGTTGTTGGACGAACAACTGAGACCAGGTTGGTTACCATAAAACATGGGAAACAAAACCAGTGTGTGGATTATAAGCACAATCCAACTGTCCAATTATTAGAACAGAATAAAAGACACCAGAGCATGAAGATGTTCTCGCTGTACTCTGTTCTCTGAAATTTTGATTCTGGGCTCTATTTTAGGTTCTCGGCTGTGTTTTTGCCTTCATTACAGTGACTTCATTAGGGTTGACATTTTCTTTGACTGTATTTTACACAAGACCTTTTAAGGTCTAATGCTTCATGTTTAAAGCATGAATTTGAAGAGATGCAGTCGGTACAGAATGGGTTCATCATTTGTTGGGTGGATCAGTGTCTCTGAGGGGAGCGCTTTGAAAGCTGCAGAGGTTCTTGGAGCTGACAGCTTTGCTTGTCCCTTGCAGTCGGCCACCCTTCTGTCAGGGCAGGAGGAGCCGGAGAAAAAGGACAGTAGCACAGATGACAGCAGCGAGTCAGATGACGAGGATAAAGAGCTGGACTTCACCACCAAGTATGTGCTGAAGCTCCTTTCTATTCTTGCAAAACTTTGTACTCCTAAAAATGAATTTTTTTTTAAATTTAATTTTATTTTTAGAGATTTTTTTTTGACGTGTCATTCCTATTAGGGCTGCTAAAACATTTGTAGTCCCCTTTGTGCTGGTGTCAAATGGGTAAAATTCTTATTTTCTGTAAAATTATCTTTAAAAACTGCAGCATAGTTACTGAGGGATTTAAGTTTTTGCTCATTGTTTCTGTAGTTTCATTGCCCGACTTTACCTCGTATTCTCACAGATTGGCTGTATTCATGACACTTTGAATGTTGATCTTCACAAACAGGTTGTCAGATGAAGATCTAATGAAAGCCTGTGGAGGTCGAACAGCTCACAAGTAAGATTCCCATGCTTCAGGCTTAAGTCATAAATAGGATAGCCTTGTAGTTGCATTAATATTTGACATTTTTCCATGTGTAGTTTTACTTTGTTGTTGCTTGTGCTGTAGTACTGTGTGGCATAAAACTGTGCAGAATACATATGATTTTCTTGCATTACAAACACTTCAAGTTACACAGTTCCACAGAAATTCTTTCTCGTCTCAAGCTTAAAAAGGGCATCTTTTGCTTTTGCAGGGGAGCGAGACACGGACTCACCATGAGCGCCAAGTTAGCCAGGCTGGAGCAGCAGGAGCAGGAGTTCCTGGCAAAGTACGGCAAAAAGACTCAACCAGTTGACAGCATCTGCAAAGCAACAGCAACCTTCTCTGGTGTCTCTATCTTGCAAGGAGAGGAGGACCACAACAACGAGAGAGGAGGAAAAAAAGCCAAGAAGAAGAAGAAACAGAAGGAGGAAGAAAACCAGGAAGACCTTATGATGGATTGCGGGAACAGTGGTGAGGTTTCGGAAACAACTCCTGAGGTTGTCGTTCCCAAAACAAAGAAAAAACACTCAAAACAAAAGAGTGGTTCTTCAGCAACCGAGGTGCGAACTCCCACAGAGGCAGACTGTGCTCCACCAAAAAAGAAAAAACGCTCAAAAAAGGAAAAAATGTTGACAGATGACCTTGAGAACTGTAGTGCGGTCAGTGGGACGTCAGACGGTGCCTCAGGAGAAGCCTATCCAAGTATCCAGGGAGATACAGACACAGTTACTGAGGTCAACAGCAAAGACTCTGTCAGAAAGAACAGAAAAGCCTCAAAGTGCAAAAAGGAGACTTTGGGAGGAAGTTCTGAGCGATGCTGTGATGCTGCAGGAGCACAAGACCTGAACTGTGAGCCTCCTCCGACAAAGAAGATGAGATGTAACGGTGTTGAAGTTCTGAAGTTGGGTGAAAGAGAAGAGGAATTGGCAGGAAAGCAGACGAAAATAAAAAGGAACAGACACAGTGAAAACATAGCGGCTGAGAGTGAACTGCAGGATGAAACCATTACTGTTGTGAAGAAGAAGAAAAAGAAAAGGAAATCGCAGGAAGCAGCTATAACCAACGGGACTGATTCTTACTCATAGAAGACAGTGTCATCGTCTCACTTTATAGTGGTGATGTTTCACCAAGATTTTATGCCCATCCAATGTAATCTGTAAAGCTTTTTAGTCACCAGCTCCTACAAAGAATAAACTAGACGAGTTTTACCATTGCTGGTTTACTCTTCTTGGTGGTTCCAGAACTAACCGATACATAACACTAGATAGTGATAATAAACAATTATGTGACTGGTTTATGTATTTGCTGTACTTTTTATCATTTTAGTTTACTCTTTCTGCTTACAAAACAAGTTTACTGTAAAATAGTATGCTGTGTTATGCTGGCAGCAGCCTCAAACATCTCGCACTTACCGCGTCTGCTGTAACATCCAGTACAGATTTGTAGCCTAGGAGCAATAGGCTGTGCCATATACAAGTCAAAATGGATGTGATGCAGCGCAGGTACGCTCTATGATGTTTGTACAACGACAAAGTCACCTAACAGCACATTTCTCAGAACATATTCCTGTTAAGTGGTGCATACCTGCATTGGCCAAAAAATTATTCAAGAATCATTTATTGTTTTACTTAAGTAGAGAATAAAATTAAATATGACGGTTGATCAAAAATGACCAACAACTTACCGAATTATGAGAATTGTGTAAAGAATTGAGGATTTTTTCATCGTCCATATTTACACTTTCAGGCTTGGAACATGCTGGTATTACATAGTATTAAATGACTGTGCTCCTATGTTACCATTCAGAAATGAAATCTGGGTCCTCTGAGCCTCATGATGGACTGTTCACCCAGACCCATTTGTTGGATTGGCCAGCAACTGTGCCATTTATCATAGTAGCTTGTAGCAATTTGGCTAAGAAACCTCTGCAGAAATAGAGACATCAAAGGCAGCGTGAGGAACTCTGCTTGTCACCAAAATGTTGCTGGATGAAACACTAGCAGGTACCGCAGCACTGAATCGCAACAAATATCAGACTGTGTGAACACTGAAATGTCCATCTCTCCACTTTCTAGTAGTGCTAGTGTTCCTGTGGGGTGGGGGGGTAAAATAAAAGAAACAGACTATGAAGTAGTTAAACCACAGTTACAAAAGCAGCTGCAAAGTTGAGTCATTTTAGTTTGACTGCCAGTTACCAGCGTGTGTCGCTCTAACAGAGTTTTCAAAACAGCATGAGGCCATGTACAGAGCTCCAAAGAGTTTGGTGCCCAAAATACAAGCTGTTAAATGAATGGCGGTCACAAGCTGAAGCTCAGTACCAGGGATAGACTGACTCTTCCCATAGGATGGATGGGGAAATTTCACAAAAGTGCAAATTGCCAGCACCTCTGTGGTCCAGTCAAAAAAAAAACTATGCTGCGAGCTTCACAAAGCTAGAATTAATGGCAAGGTTGCTTCTTGGAATCTGTGGATTTAAGGCCAACACACAAAGCCCAGGGCTCTGAGCAATCTGGGAAAAGCCATACCGTCTGATCGGTCGTCTTTCACTGTATTTCCTACAGCTAGACGGGTTTACATTTGCAGAAAGTCATAGGATGCTTCACAATGAATGGTGAGTCCATTGAATTCTGCATTTGGTTCATAAGTATTTAAATATCAGAAATACTGCTTATTAATCAAAAAGTATAGTTGCAGTCATAGTAGATAAAGCTGTGATAAAGATTTTGTGCCTACAAACATACAGGGAGATGAGCAGAAAGGACTAGCAGAGGCGAGGAGTAAGTTTAAATATCCAGAAGACAAAAAAGGATGCACTGTGTACGTTTAAATAAAGGAATTTAGGCAGAAGCACAGCATCTGCACCAAAAAGACAGTGCTGCTGGTCAAATTTTCTTTGTATTCATGTTCCCACTTGGAGGCGCTTATCTGCAAGTCCATTCAGTCAGTTTCACTTTCAGAATATTTTACTGAATATTTCTAATGTGTTGTTTTCGTTTCTGCCAGTTCTCCCTGTGATGGTGAAGGTTTCCTTCCACAGTCCAAAGATGTGTTTCATGTGAGGTGGTGACTACATTGCCCACAATGTGTGAGACTGGGTCTGAACGAGTGTGGTTTTCTCTGGCAATGGACTGGTGCCCCATCCAGGCTGTGTTCTACCTTACACCGGTTTACTTCCAGAATCGGATCCGGACCACAGAGACCCTGTAGAAAAGCAGTTTTCGATCATAAATAAATGCATATTTCACTTATTTAAATTCTGATGCTTTTTCCCTCCTGTATTCATAAAAGTAAAAAAAAAAAAGGATTATTACCATTACTAAACTTTTTTACTTTTTAATGTTAATTCTGATAAAACAGCTGAATTATGAATTAATTTTAATGTTATTTAATCTAATTTATTTTCTAAAAAAGCTGAAGTATAAATTAATATGAATGTTTTTATTCAATAATGTCATAAGCTTGTTTTATTCAGTAAACTATAACAACTGCCACATCACGTCTGTCTGAATGTGGAAAACAGCTCACATGGGGGTGATCCACTGTACCTTCTAGTTCCTTCCTTGTTCTGCTGTGTGTACAATGTATGGGACTGAAAGGGAACTGTCACTTTCTTACCATGAAAAGTTACTTTGAAGAAGCGCTGCAAATGTGCTGCTGTGTGAGGGAGGACTGTCCCAGCTGAGAAAGGGTTAATCCCAAAATCCACCATCTGCTTCTCCTCAGCACGCCTTCGACCTCCCCTCCAATCCCCGTCGTCTGTTTCCTTCCCCCACCCATTCTGCGCTTCGCTGGGGTATGAAAAGGCTGAATGGGTGGGTTTCTCACAATCATCTGCACCCCAAGGGGCATCGAGCCTCAGAGCGACAGCTGACACTTGCACTGGACGTCTGGAGACGATTTAACTGGGAGTGAGAGAAAGAAAGAGAGGCTCTAGACCACAACAACCAACAGAATCACGACAATCCTCAGACCACCATCTACACCTGACACCTACATTACTAGATATTCTTACCTGTTTCTTTCAAAGCATGGAAATCTCTCTCATCTGGCAGCCCAGCGACCACCTGGGAAATGAAAAGTACCAGATGTTGGACCTCAACAAGCGCCTGGAGACGTACCTGGGGAGGGTAAAACTCCTCGAGGAGGAGAATGAGCATCTAAGGGGGGAAGCTGAGGCTCTAAGGAAACGAAGGAGCTGCCATGTGTGGAGAGAAGAGCTGGAAGTCAAGCTGAGGGAGGTCAGGGAAGAGGTGGAAGTTGCTTGGAAGGAGAAGGACAGGGTGGAGCTGGAGGTTGGCAACCTTAGTGAGGAGCTACATTCTGTAGAGCTCCAGAGGAAGAGGGAGGTAGCTACCAAGGCTGAAGCCAGAAAAAGGCTTGATGAGAGTAGGAAAGAGCTGGAAGAGGAACGCAGAGCTCAGATCTTGCTACGAGAAAAGTTAACACAGCTGGAGAAGGAGTTGCAGCTTCAAGTAGAGGTACACAATGAAGATGTGTCATTCCTGCAAACCAGGCTACTGCAAACCCATCATGTTCCTCCTCCAGTTCACATCCAGGTCCCGAACCTTCAGAACCTCAGCCAAGAGTACTGTCACAGAGCAACCCAGGTGTGGCAGCAGGGGGCAGAGGCGTATCGAAGGCAGATGCAGCATCTGGAGAACTTTCTGACTCAGACCAAGTCCCATATGGCCCAGGAGACCCAGGAGAAAAAGCAGAACTATCTGAAGGTTCAAGCCCTGGCCAAGGAGCTAGAAGCAGTTCGAATGAAGAAGGAGGCCCTTGAGAAGAGTGTTGCTCAATTGAGGGACAAGCAGCTCCAGGAGCTCTACCATCTTCAGGTGAGAAGTCTGGTGGAACTTTAGTTGGGTATAAGAGCCAAACCACCATAAAAATCAAATTTCTCTACTAAACTTTTTAGATTATTAGTAAAACAAAACTCTACAGTCACACTGTTCACTGATTTCACAGGAGTTTATGCCGTCCAGTTTTTCTTACGACTCTCGTGGCTATAAACTGTATTTGTATCTGCTATTTGACTCATTCGCATATAATAAACCATCTGTGTTTCATGTTATAAAAATAAACAATAGCAGGATTTCCTGAGAATTTTTTTGTCAGTTTTTTGAGACACAGTGAGGCTCTGCACGTCTTCCTTATTTCTATTTTAAAAACCTAGAGTGTTTAATGTTACACTTCATCAATGTGAAAATTAAATTTTTTCTCATATCAGCTCTAAATTTCTGCCATGCATTTCCAAAGACCGCACAAAAAGAAAGGTTAAGTATAGTAATTTTGGAATAAACTGAAAAAAAAAAACTAAATGATACTCAATATTCAGTCCTTAAAAGATGTCACAACTCCTGATGTTGATGCCAAGCTGTACACTTCAGACAGCCCAACCCCATCTAGTCATTTCATCACTGGTTAAGGCACTGGTTGGTTGGGGGTGTCCCACAATGCGCTTGGTGCCCATTATGCCCTGGACGGGCCTCTTCATTGTCTGTCCCCTCAATGGCTGGTAGGCAGTTGGTCCATTGTGTGTTTGTATGATTCTTTTCCAGCTCTGGCATGTGGGCTGAGGAAGGGAACCTCATTTTAATTGCTAATGGTCTCATTCTTCTCTCCCTGCATTCAGTGGCCATTTAGTTGAGTGAATTATTTGTATGTTTGAAACTTTAAAAAATCCGAATAGTTGATCTGAGCAGTTTTAAGCAAGGATGAACGTTACACAACTGCCCACTGGTTGCTTTCAATGTCCTCGTTCATCGTGTGAATTTTGGAGATGTGGAGGGGGGTAGAGTTAAAGTGTATTATGTCCTCATTGATTCCTTTCTGTGATGTCCCTTGCTGTTCCCCAGCTCCATCTGGAGTCCCTGGAGAGGGAGAAGACAGAGCTAAGTGACCAGATTGCTGTTACCCTGGGGGACAAGCAGAACCTTCTGCAGATGAAGATGTCTCTGAGTTTAGAGGTTGCCACATACAGGTACTGCTTCAGGCTACTTCAAAATGCACTGAAAACAGTGGAGTTATGAAAAGATAATCCCACATCTAGCTTTCAAAAAAGTCTTAATTTGGTGTCCTCCTCTGAGCATATTTTAAATTTCACAGGAAGAAACATCTGGTTGGGAGCAGTCTGAAGGTGGGGGTCAGTCCACTTATGGACTCCTGCTTCCTTTCGGTCATAGAATAATGCAGAAAACAATCTCTCCTTCTCCTATAGAAAAGTATTGACCAGCTGATCCACCTGATAGCACAGAACAACCCTAGTGGTTTCCAAGTGTGGGAGGTGGCATGACCATGAGAACATAAGAAATGGCACAAAATTGTGAGCCTGAGAATATTAAGACAATAAAAAAAGTATTACTGCTATGCTTGCATACTGGGAAAACCTTCAAATACATTGGGTATTGTTTAAATTAGACCAAAATGTACTTAATATACTGTACATCTCCAGTCCACTTGTCTACTCAGCCCGAAGCTGGTGGAATTACTTAGGCAGCTGTTAAAATCCTTCTTGTTCACTATCGGCATGCCTGTGCGGTCACCAGCCTGTGGAGGGCTGACTCAGAGAAAAGCAGTCAGTGCATCCAGATGGCTCGACAATGACGAGGCTTTTGTGCCATTTCCACAACACATCCCAGTCTGTCTGAGAGCAACAAAAGCCCCCCCACAGACCCAAATCTGCCGCCCGCTCTGAGTTCAAATCCAAAACCTCCTGGGAGAGCCCGACAGCAAGGCGACAGCTCAGTCCAATGAATCCTTTTAAGAAGTCTGACTTTAGTCTGTAAAAAAGCAACCATTTTGGATTTTTACTTCTGCCTTTGTCAGTTGTAATGGATGTTGTCACTATTGCAATCTTACAAAGCAGCTGCCCCTCCTATATGAAGATTCCCAGTAACACTGAGCATCATCAAAACAGAATTTTTAGTTTAAGTTGATTTAAATCTGTTTCATTCTTTACATAAATGGCTGCAGCGGGCGTTTGTCCATTCTCCCTTTTCTCCCTGCATTTGCAGAGTTCTGCTGGACAGCGAGAGTTCGAGGACACACATGCCTTCAATAAATCATTATACCAGCTCCTGCACTTTTGGTATGTATAAATGTTACTCCACCAGAACCTAAAGTTGATCCTATGCATGATTCATGTCTACTTTTTGCCGGATAATGACAGTGATCGCCATCTGCCGCAGCCTCTTTGTGATATTGAGAGGAGCATCTCACTGCTTACTATTCCATCAGCTAAGTAATGAAAGCTACTGAGATGGTTCCCCAGGGGACAGTGGGCCATGTTTCCTGTAATTGAAACCTGAGGGAAGGAAGCGATGATCAATACGGATCCATTAGGGCTTTAAAACCGATCACAAAGGAGTGTAGCATGAGCAGGGTTTTAGAGCCGGATTGATTTTTTTTCAGTGTGATACTGCATTATCTGTGATGCATGTTGGATTAAAAGTCTGCTTTAAATTAGATATAGATAATGAACTGAAATATCTGCAGAATCTGCAATATAATCTTGCCGTTTGAAGAAGCAGTCGGTTCAACAAAACTGAACCGGTATGTGTAGAAGTTCCAGACAGGCATAAAGAACATACGTCAGTGCCTTTTATCTTCAGTCTCTTGGGTTCAAGTCTAGAAGGCCTTTATTCCAAATGGGTAGTGAGTGAGATGACTCAATTTATTGCATTAATTAGACACATTTATCTCAGTTTCTGAGGTTTCGGTGGTGGACAGGAAGTTAAAATAGCTACATGGATCAGCCGTCCAGGACCAGAATTGAACTGCCATGACACATATCTTCAGTGTCTATGGAGAGCTTCTAGACACTGTTTTAATTGTGCCCATTGAATATGAACTCACCAAATCCTTTCTTCTATGCCATTCATAGATGAAAAACGAAGTCTGAGGAAAAGCCCCGTCACCTCTATAACCAAACGTTCAACAAAAGTTGAGATGAAACCATCAAAGATGGTCTTGACTCATCTTCAACCCAAAGTGATTTCCCAACAGCAAAACATTTTGAGTCCTGGTTTGGCTAAAGAAGAATACAGTAGTTGGCATATGGAAAAATCAAAGCCTCTTTGTCCATCAACATCTTATACAAAAGAACTGCGTAATGAGAATGAGGTAGCTGAACACTTCAGAGCTCAGGATGTCAATGAAAAAGTGATTCTTGAGAATGCTGTCTTGGAAGAAATGGCAGAAAGATCAGGAGGAGTCAACGGAGTAAATGTCAATCGGCCCACCTTGGAAGATATATGCTTGGAGGGAATGGGTAAACAATATATATACACAGCTGAAAAAGACAAAGAAATGTATCACATGAAGACAGAACCCATCATAAAGCAAGAATCTGTAAGTGATATAAAAAATGAAGAGCCATCAGAAGTGCCTCCAAAAACTGAAATGGAATCAAATCTCAAATCAGCACCTGAAATCCCAGAAACAGAAAATGCAGATATTATTGCAGCAGACAGACAACTTACAGAGGAATCTGGGGGCAAGCATACTGAAGAGTTCTCTGAAGTAACTTGGGAAAATGACCGTCAACTGGTAGCTCAACAGACCTCCTTGCTTGTCTCAGGGGAGAAACAGTCTTTGGTGGAGAAACACATTAGTCATGTTAAAAGAACAGTCATGGGTTCAGAATATGAACCAGGCAAAGAAAAAAACATGGATGAAATACCAAGTAATGACAACTCAAAATCGATTCACTTTAATGGTGAGGAGCAAATTTCACGTGAATCTGAGGTTCCCTTGCTGGAAGCAGAGGACCAGTCATCACAAGAGATGGTCACAAGGAGCACATCTGAGAAACCTTTTGAAGATGACATGGCACCAGAAGAGAACTTAATCAATGTACTAAATGAAGAGGCTTTTAAATTAGAAGGAGAAAATACAGAAAATAGAAAAAGTAATCATGAAAGCTTTGTGATGGAGGAAAATGAGGGAGTGAGGGTCTTAAGGGAAGAGACAATGGATCAAATGTCTTTACATCTAGAGCAAGTAGACTTTTCTGATGATGATGATGATGAGAGGGAATACTCACAAGCATCCTATTCTTGGAGAACAAGAGATCCAGACAGCAATGACAGTTATGCCTTGGATAACACACTTGCTGACACACGCCCTCTGATTCGATACAAGAGTGATGAGGCTGACATGGCTACCCAGGCATCCCACTTAGGTGAAAGTGACACTAGTGAAAATGATGATGAAAGAGAACCTAGAGGAGGCATTTGGGATGGAGAGAAACAAATCAGTTTTACCTCTGAAAGTGCATGTGTGATGATGGGTCTTAATGAGGAGGCTGAAGGGGAGATAATACAGAAGGACACAAGATCACCCTTAAATGAAGAACAGATGGATGCAGGCCAAGCACTAAAGAGTGGTGGATCCATAAATAAGAGTATAAATGAGATAAACTTGGAGGGAGACACAGGTCATCCTGAGTGTAACAGGGAGGACATGCGGGGGTATGAAGAAGAGCTACTGAATAAAGAGAAGATGAGTAAAGGCCAAGTGGAAGTGAGCAGTGAACCAACAAACAAGGCTGATGGATATGACAAAAAGGTAGGAGGCGATATGTATCAGTTGAAGTCTGAAGAAGAGGAAACACATGACAGGAGCAAAGAAGAACCATTAAATGAAAAGAAGATGGATGGAAGTCGAGTAGAAGGAGGTGGTGCTCCTATAA
This sequence comes from Heterotis niloticus, assembly GCA_018136845.1. Taxonomy (NCBI): domain Eukaryota; kingdom Metazoa; phylum Chordata; class Actinopteri; order Osteoglossiformes; family Osteoglossidae; genus Heterotis; species Heterotis niloticus. The sequence goes on from CM030903.1 coordinate 3,419,468, forward strand.
ATGAGACTTCTGTAACTGAGAGAAATATGGATGAAAATATGGATCAGCAAGAGACTGAAGAAGAAGAAATATATGATGAGAGCAAAAAGGAAGCATTAACTGAAGGAAAGTTCAATAAAGGACACATAGAAGAGAGTCACGATTTCATACGTGAGACTACTGAAAATGAGACAAATGTAGAAGAAGACCTAGATCATCTGGAATCTGATGAAGATGATCTGACTCTTCACAAGTTCACAAGCGACACCACTGAAAATGGGAGAAATGTGGAAGAAGGCTTGGGTCGCTTGGAACCTGAAGTGGAAGAAATATATGAGGAGAACAAAGAATCATCAGTAAATGAGGACAAGATGGCTGAAGGCCAGGTACAATGGAGTGATTACCCCATAAATGAAACTGATGGAACTGAAAATCATATAGCATCTGCAAAGGAGGAAATACATGAAGAGAACACAGAAGAATCAATTGAAGAAAGGCTCAATGAAGGAGAAGCAGAAAAAAGCAGTGGCCCCATAAACAACATTGATAAAAATGAGACAAATGCTGCAGAAGACTTAGATCATCTGGAGTCTGAAGTGGAAGAAATATATGAGGAGATCAAAGAAGCATCAATAAATGAAGAGAGGATGGCTGAAGGCCAAGTAGATTGGAGTGATTACCCCATAAATGAGACTGATGGAACTGAGACTCTTGTGGCATCTGAAGAAGGCAAAATACATGAAGCAAACCCAGAACCTTTCACTGAAGAGAAGACAGATGAGGGAGGAGTAGAATGGACTGGTGGTCCCATAAGCAACATTGAAGAAAATGAGAGAAATGTGGAAGAAGGCTTGGATCATCTGGAGTCTGATGGAAAGGATCTGACTCTTCATAAATTCATGAGTAAACCCACTGAAAATGGGAGAGATGTGGAAGGAGACTTGGACCACTTGGAGTCTGAAGTGGAAGAAATATATGAGGAGAACAAAGAATCAGTAGATGAAAACAAAATGGCTGAAGGCCAAGTAGAAGGAAGTGATTACTCCACAAGTGAGACTGACGGAACTGAGACTGAAGTAGCATCTGAAGAGGAGGAAGTAAATGAAGAAAGCACAGAAGTATTAATTGAAGAGAAGGCAGATGAAGGAGCAGTAGAATGGACTTGTTGTCCCATAAACAACAGTGAAGAAAATGAAAGAAATATAGAAGAAGACTTGGATTATCTGGAGTCTGATGAAGAGGATCTGACTCTTCATAAGTTCATAAGCAAGACTACTGAAAATGGGAAAAAGGTAGAAGGTGTTTTGAGTCACTCAGAGTCCAATGATGAGAACAAAGAGGAACCAGTACACAAAGAAATGATAGATGAAGGACAGGTAGGTGTCATCTGTCCAAGTCAAGAAACATTTGTGCAGGAAAATGGAAGAAGACAAGGACCATTCTGAAGACTCGCTGGAGGACGGAGACTCTAGGTCATCCGAGGGAAGATATAAAAAAAATGGGGGGTGCTAAGAAGAACAGCAAAGGTTTCCTGTTGCCTTCCCTTTACTCCAAGCAACTGAAACCCCCTGCCATCACTAAAGGTTCTAGGGTCCTGAGAAACACAAGCAGAACCCCATAATCCAAATAAGGTCAAGCAATAACACTGCATAGAAACAATATGCAATATCCCAGCATACTTATAACTGCAATTTACAAAAACTACAAAGATTGTGTGACCAAACAAAAGCATCATAAAAAGAATATTGCACTGACATTTTTATTATCTTTTAAAACTAATTTTAATTCATAGTTTCCTTTCTGAGTACCATAGTAATAACATGAAGCCTCCTTTTGTGACTAATACCAAGAGTGCCTGGGCAACATTTAACCTTAATGTATGTTTGTAGCTTTTCTGCAAACCGAGCTTTAATAAACAAAGCCAACTCACCACTGAAGCCAAAGGAGGAATGTGTGGCCTTTAGTGGAGCTTTTATGGCCTCATCTACTGATTCCACCCAATCTCGGCCTCAGTTCATGCTGACTGCTGAAGATGTTTGTTTTCACTTCCTCATGAAACCAGGAAGTATCTTCCCTGAGATATATTACAATCTAAAAATAAATCCTAAACAATTTTAAAAAGCAAAGAATGTTAAAACATTATTGAGATTTTACAGGGGTATCAAGCAGTATGATTGTAGCTCCCTTATATTTTCCTTAGTTTTTACTCATTTTTGTGTGAATAAGGCTTTTCGGACACTACACCTAGAAAAGGATTTTTTTTTTTTAAATCCATAAACGTAATCGTGCTGTGAATGATAAAAATAGTTCTCAACCACATTGTCCCTGAACTGTAAGCAGAATTGTTTAATTCTAATATTTTAGTGAATAGCTGCCCTGTGGAAACGGAGGCAGCAAACTGTACTTGAATGTCTGGTTTTGCACCGGGGTGACGCCGTAGAGCTGCAAATAAAGTTGCTGTGAAGTGGCCTGTGAAGCTTTGTTTGTTCTGTTGCGCACCGTTCGACAATCCCCAGATTTATTCATAAATCTACTACTTCACCAACAAAAAAAAATCTTTAAAAAACGGACTTGATTTCGTTTATTCGGTCTGGGTCCTGCAAAAGCCTTACTTAAGGCTATAATGGATCAAAAAATTCCCTATACGACTTACTTATTGTTTTCATCAATTGCTCATCTCATGCAGATTTTTTTAAATTATATATATATATATATATATATATATATATATATATATGTTTAATATATAATAAAAAAATATATATTAAATCTAAATCTGATTTAAAATGACTGGAAAATGGTTAGGCTCCAAAATTTGTTACCTAATGTCAGTTGTTGACTGATTTATTCCATAAACTTGTGCAATGTTACACATTTTTTTATTCATCCCAAAATTCATCAACACGGGACACAAGCTGTGTCAGTCCGGTCCTACACTCCCATTCGGTTTTAGACCAAATTTTCTCCTGATCTCCCATCTGCTCTATAAACTATTTACTACATTATTAATTAAAATTGTACAATCTGTCAATTTTACTCACAGCTGCTGGTTTGTGCTCTGGCAAAAACTGATTTTTAACAAAATGAGAGTAATATTTCTGCATCTCTGTGTCTCTTGGTGAAATGCACTGTTGTTTACTGCGGCACATTACCAAGGAGAAAAGCATATGCTGAAGGAATAAATGTAAATGCTTACTGCCACTCATCTGGGTCGACACAGAAATGTCTACAGTGTTCATTCCACAATAAACAATGAGAAAAAAAAATCACAACTCAACCTGTTCATCATACTTAGAACCCGGTGTGGTCGAGCCTCACAGTTTCCACACACAATGGCCGGTCGTTCTAAATAACTGTCCGACTAATTTTTGTTCTTTACTCAAAGTCCAAGACTCTTTCCAGCTTTGCTTCTTGAAAAAAAGCTCCACATTTTAAGACAAATACAATATTTTTTGAATTAGCTGAAAGAACTGGAGTCATTGTGGTGGTGGTTCTGCCTGGGTATTTCAAAGCCCTTCAGGGCAGACTGATTCGCAGTGCACATTATCAGGCCATAAATGGCAAACCAGGGTGTGGGGTGGGCAGGGGGGGCATTGTCGGGAACCAGTGACAATAGAGGACTTTGCTTCTTCTTCTTCGCCACTTTAAGGCCTTTTTTCCTCGGCCGTTCAATTTTCAGGACAATGCCAGCTACGCACAAAGCCACTTTGCTTCCTTTCTTTCTCGCCTTCGCCCCGACCAATCGGGGATTTCAAAAGGATGAAAATTCGGGCTAATTATGCTGACATCAGCCCGCCCTGCCGACCGGGCATGTAAAACGCACACCGACTGTGGTCATGACTTCAGCTGCATGGAATTCCATCTCAAACGTCTTCAACTGCAGGCAGACTCCTCCATGAGCTCCTTAAGGAGGTCCACTTTTGCTCCTCCTTACAGCATGACCGTGCATCTGCAGTAACTGTGACCGCTACAGAGCAGCCTTTTGAAAGCGTAAAGGAACGCAAATCGTGTTTTTGGTTGCTTTTAGTCCTGAAACGGTAACGTTCCTCAGCACAATACTTAGAGATGAACAAAGCGGCGTAGAGGAGTAAACGCGGTCATGAGGGCACCTGTTTCTCTCACGAGTGCTGTTATCGTATGACATGGCTCAGCAAGGCTTAACTGATGAAACCTCCTGCAAGATCCATATTAATAGCCAGGCAGCTGCACTGTGGCACAGTATTTTCGGAGCAACGCATGCAACAACTGAGCAATTGAAGTTTCTCTTCCAACTGGGTGGTGATGGGAGCGAACGCGTGGCCTCTGTCTAAATGCGCACTTTCCTAGAAGCCACCTGTCCCTCAAAGCCGATGGCAGCCGTTCGTTTCTGTTGACCCGAAATAGCAGGTCAATGACGGGGTTTTCCTGAAATCCAGGAAGTACGAGGCCTGTCTGGCGTCGAGTCCCACCTTAAGTCGGCAGAAAATTAACAGCGTCTTCCTCACTGACCTATAATGTTTGAACTGCTGCACCTACTTTTTATGAATGCAACTTTCCTACTTACCGAACTGTCTTCATTTTGTCTATCTTGTCCCTTGTTCACACTCAACACAGGAGCTCCGTCACACTCAACACAGGAGCTCCGCAAGGTTGTGTACTTAGCCCTCTGCTCTATGCCCTCTACACTCACGACTGTGTGGCCACACACGCCTCCAACTCCATCATCAAATTTGCTGACGACACGGTGGTGCTGGGCCTCATCTCCAACAACGATGAGACAGCATACTTGGAGGAGGTGGATAACCTGGCATCATGGTGCCAGGAGAACTGCCTCCAACTGAATGTCGGCAAAACGAAAGAGATGGTGGTGGACTTTGGTAGGCGCCAGCAGCGGTCCTACACCCCCCTTAAAATCAACGGGACTGCAGTGGAGAGGGTGAGCAGTTACAAATACCTGGGCGTTCATGTCACTGAGGACTTGACATGGACTGTACACATCCGAGCTCAAGCCAGTAGAGCAAAGCAGCGGCTCTACCACCTCCGGCAGCTGAGGAAGCTACAGGTCTCTCCAGCTATCCTTAAGACCTTTTACTCTGGTGCTGTACAAACTGTGCTGACTCAGAACATCATCTCCTGGTTTGGGAACAGCTGTGCTCGGGACATCAAGGCACTGCAGAGAGTGATCCGGGCAGCGAAACGCTGCACCAGATCTGATCTACCGTCCCTACATGACATCTATACCAGGAGATGCAGGACCAGAGCGAGTAGGATCGTCGGTGACCTGACTCATCCCAGCAACCATCTATTCATCTTGATGAAATCAGGCAAACGCTACAGAAGCATTATGGCCAGAACGGAGAGGCTAAGGAGGAGCTTCTACCCACAGGCCATAAGACTTCTGAACCCGGACATGACATGACTACCCTCACGTAATCTCTGACCACTCCGCTCCAACCCCCCCCCCCCCCCCACTGTCACTGCCCTTCCAGGGCACCTTAACTGTTCCGTACCATTTTCCCTATTTATTTACTTATTTATTTACTTATTTACTTACTTATTTATCTATTTACTGCTTGTTTCTGTCTCTATTCTTCTTAGTGTTTGGATATGTGTTTGCTTCATTTTCCATTATAGATTGTTCGCACAGTCATCCTGGTTCAGATCGGTGCACATTTCAACACATGGTACACAACCATGTGCTTGACAAATAAACTCTTTTGACTTGACTTGACTTTGACTTGTTGTCATCTTGTTTACTGTACTGTGCACTGTGGTCTGAGAGGAGCTGCATTTCCTTCTCTCAAACATCTGTATAAGTGGAAGGACAAAGTTGAATCTTGAAGCATCGCCACCGGTGAGTCACGTTTTTGAACCGGGATAAAAAGCTGGAGGTAATCTTAAACATTTACGTACGTCTTCCGAAGAAAGCTTTTTATCTTGTGTTGATCTTTTTCCGTTTGGCTAAATGGACCATAATCGCTCAACTTGTCACATTCCTATTTCCCACTTTCGTAAAATCTAAACAGATTTCTTCAAGGAAGGACCAGCTTACAATTTTATACCTGCAAATACGGATGTTGGGGGCTCAGTGATGTCACAGCATCTGTTAATTTATCATTAATATCCTTAACATATACGCGGACCGTCTTCATGGAGCTCCAAACTCTCCATCGGAGGAATAATGTACGTAAGCAGCTTCGGAAAGTGGAGGTGACATTGTCGACCAGTGAAAAAGCAGCAGCTGTAGAGTAAAACATTGTGCAGCTTTCTCCACCTATACACCCACTGGCCACTTTATTAGATACACCTGTTAAGTAGGATCCTCTTCTGACCTCAGAACAGCAGGGATTCAGCAACAAGGTGCAGGGCTTCTACAAGGTTGTTTCTGTATGGTGGTTTGTGAGCTTTGCTGTTTTTGCAGATGTTTTGGTGTCACATTCATTCTGTTAACGTCACAATCCAGCTCATCGCAAAAATGTTTTATTGGCACAAGTGGTGGGACAGTACAGGCTGCTGTAGTAAAGCATGGTTAAGTACTGTTGTGTCTGAAATTCTGGAACAAGAGTGTCTGGCGCCAGCGATCAAGCCGTGTTCAAAGCCACTAGACTCTCGCATCTTGTCCACTCTAATGACAATTCAGACAGCAACTGGACCTGTACACTTTGTCTGTGTGTTTAAATAGTGAGTCAGCAACATGTGCGGAGGGAGAACTTGTGTGTACAAACACCCATAGTTACACCCACTGGCCATTTGTACCTAATAAAATGGCCAGTGGGTGTAACTATGAAGCTTCACAGATTTTTATCATTATTAAATATATACTTTATATATGGCGTGGAATAGATAGAATATAATCATACTGCAGGGTTTCTAAACCGTTTGTTTCAGCACCATCTAGCAGACTCACAGTGAGGTTCAGGTCTGAAGACGTCTGGAAGTTTAGGATTCATGATCTCATCGGTGGCTGACAATGGAGGCAGCTGACTGTCCCGGTGGCCACAGTGATCACACAGCAAAGGGGAGGGGAGTGGATGGCATTCCTTTCATCTGTCTCACATAGCCTCTGCATTCATATCACACACATTATTTTTTTCCTCATTTTCTGCATGAATTACATTCATAAGTTGTCCATCCAGAAGACAAAAAAAAAAAAAAAACACCTACATTGCCATCATCTTTAATATTGTAGTTGATCTATGCCTTAAATATCCTAACGTTTATTGATCCTCACACTCCTAAAGATATAGAACTCTTGCCTGTATCATTGCAAGTTCCCCCCATCACTAATATCCATGTGGAGGAGTGGAAAACACCACCTTCACACATCTTTCACCCTAGAAGTGTAATGAAGCTCAAAACAAATTCATGAAAATATACATAGTACAACCCCAAAACAGAAAAGGTTGGGACAGTATGTAAAATGCAAATAAAAAAAAACAGTGATTCTTACATTTACTTTGACTTTTATTTCATTGCAAACAGTATGAACCCAAGATATTTCATGTTTTGTCTGGTTAACATTTCATTTGTTAACATACATCCATTCCTGCATTTCAGGCCTGCAAGACATTCCAAAAAAGTTGGGATGATGGCAATTTAGAGCTTGTAATGGGGTAAAAAAATTAAATAATGTGATTCCAAACAGGTGATTTTAATCGTGATTTGGTACAAAAGCAGCATCCACGAAAGGCTGAGTCTTTGAGGTGCAAAGATGGGCAGAGGATCTCCAGTTTGTCAACAAGTGCATAAAATTATTGAAATGTTTAAAAACAATGTTCCTCAAAGAAAGACTGGAAGGAATCTGCATGTTTCTCCCTCTACAGTGAATAATATTATTAAACAATTCAAGGAATCTGGAGGAATTTCAGTGCGTATAGGGCAAGGGCTGAACACCCGTGATGTCCGATCCCTCAGACGGTGCTGCATCAAGAACTGTCATTCATCAACAGCTGATACAACCACACAGCGAAGGGATTACTTTGGCAAACCTTTGTCAAGCACTACAATACGGAGTTACATTCACAAATGCCACTGAAAACTTTACTGTGCAAAAAAGAAGTCCAAAAGCCAGGGTCTGTCATGGTATGGGGTTGTGCGTCAGTGCCCTTGGCAAAGGTAATTTACACTTCTGTGATGGCAACATTAATGCAGAAAAGTACATTGAGATTTTAGAGCAACATATGCTGCCTTCAAGACGACATCTTTTCCAGGGACGTCCATGCATTTTTCAACAATTCAATGCAAAACCACATTCTGCACGCATTACAAAGGCATGGCTGCGGAACAAGAGGGTATGGGTACTGGACTGGCCGGCCTGCAGTCCTCACCTGTCCCCAACAGAGAATGTGTGGAGAATTTTGAAACGAAAAATGCAACGACGACAACCCCGTACTGTTGCACACCTTAAGACGTGTTTGCAGAAAGAACGGGACAAAATAACGCCTGAAATGCTTCCATCGCTTGGTATCCTCAGCGCCAAACCGTCTTTTAAGTGTTGTGAGAAGGAATGGCAATGTTACAAAGCAGTAAATGCTTTACTGCCCCAACTTTTTTTGGAATGTATTGCAGGCCTGAAATGCAGGAATGGATGTATGTTGACAAATGAAATGTTAGTTGACCAGACAAATCATGAAATATTTTGGGTTCATACGGTCTGCAATGAAATTAAAAAAGTAAATGTAAGAATCACTGTGTTTTTTTATTTGCATTTTACATACTGTCCCAACTTTTTCTGAGTTGGGGTTGTAATAATTTTAGGACACTATCATAGAATAAAAATTTTGTGTAGATTTTCATTCGGGTGGCACAGTGGGTAGATCTACTGTCTCAGCATTCAAATCCACCTCAGTCTGAGGCATCTGCATGAGTTTTCTCCTGGTGCTCTGGTTTGCTCCAGACTACAGCTGTTGTGTGACAGGCTGGTACTCTAACATACCTATTGCTCTGGGCTTCTGAGATCAGCTCTGCACCATCATGACACCAACTTGGGACAGGCGAGATATGTTTGACCAGTAAAATCCTGTATATCACAGTTTGCCACTCACTGCTATGAAAAGACAGACAAAATCATGGAGAATGAGTGCCGTTTGAGTTGAGAACAAAATGAGTCAATAACCGATTAAAACTAAAACTCCCCATTCCCCTTTTTTTTTTTTTTTTTTTACTCACCACAACTCCTTCTGTTCGGATCACTCAGATTTTCTACAGCAACTGAAGTCATTTTCTGAAATGTTTGGTATAGAGCCATGCAGAAACGCAGCCAAAAGGCAGCAAACAAAGATCTCTTTCACCCTTTCAATTTAATGTCAACTATCTAGAATCAGTAGCCAACTGTTTTTTTTTTTTTTTTTAAACTGCTTGACATACAGAATTTAAATGGCTGGATTTGTAGCTTCTCCAAGGGATCGATATGTCTCACTAACCAAACAAGAAAATGCACAACATTAGCCTGACCCTAGTTGTGTAGACAAGCTGTGCAGAAGGTCAGATGATCCATAACGTGAGGGCTTCCCCCTAGTGGACAAAGCTCCTCCATTCCCAACTCGCTGAGGACACAGCCACAGCTCTGGAAAAAGTCACATTTAAAAACAAAATTAAATGTTGAAAATGTATTAGGCAAAAATATGACAAACATCAGTCTTGTTGAACACGATGGATTTATGGTGTTCAATTAATTTTCCCCTTCATTTATACAATAAAGACAACTTCTCGCTTGTAGGTCAACTTGTCTATTTAATATATAAAATACGGAAAACATACGCAAAAAGGGAAAGGTATCAAGGGACAAATGGATACTTTGGTACAATAACAAACACTTTTTGTAAAAGCAGTGTAGAATTTTAATAACATAGTGCATACTTTGTTTATGAAAATATACACAAATTGTATATCATTCTCCAAAAACAAAACTTTTTTTTTTTTTTTTTTTTACAAAACTCGAAGCAGACTAGCCAAACACAATATATTACCTATAATTTTTCTTAAACTTTTTTTCTTCAGTTACAACTTACGTCTTGTGGTTTATAATCTCATGATAATACAGTTCATTTCATATTCATATCTATTATCGATTCTTATTTTAATTTCATGCAAGTACATAACTGAAATCGTTCTGTGTCTGATTTGAAATAAATTAAATGTGCATTTGTTTGCCACTTTGTGTACTGACTTTTTCCTTAACATTTAACTAAAAATTGCAGCATTGGTAGTTTTATTCAACTTGTGTTTTTGCCTTTATTCCATTACTTTATATACAATAATATTACTACAATTTACTCATAAACCGTGCAATATTAGTTAACACCCCTTTTGAAGAAAATGAAACAAAAAAAATAACATTTTTTTTATATATTCATATGACCAAAAAAAACCAAAAAAAAAACAAAACAAACAAAAAAAAAAAAATCAAAAGAACTCTACCCTACACAAAACAGCAGAAAATGATTGACTTTATTATTATTACAATTATCATTATAATAACAATAACCATAATATTAATAAAAAAGACAACAGAACTGTCACCAGCACAAATTAACACTAGAAAATGAGTGCGATTCTAAGAGATGCGAGAAACACGGGGCACAGGTCACCTCCTTGCGATTGTCATTCGTCCAGATGACTCTTCATGCAGCTGCCAGGTAAGCAGAGGTGCGTCGCCTCAGTCTGCTCCCCGTGTGTGTCCCCCTCAGGCCACCAGGCGTGCGCTCTCCACCACAAAGTGCCATGTCCAACTTCACCCCGTAACAACCAGGTCTGCTGCTACCATTCCCCCAGGCACGGAGAATCTTCTGATCCCATGTCACTGCCAGCGGTTTTTCCTCTAATACCTTTGTGATGGTTAATAAATAAGAAACATAACCTCCATCCCACTGTCAAGTTAAGGCATCTGCACTAACTTATGGTGACACTTTCCTCTGAGCGCCAACACAGAAGAGAAACCAAACATCCATGGAGAAGCTGTGGCCCAATGCTTTGGTTGCAGGCTGTAGTGGAACCAACTGCTTCCTTTTAATAGTATAACAGTAACAATAATTATAACAGTAATAATATAACTAGCAAGTGCATGAACGTCAGAGAAGCACAACGCTTCATGGCAGGGCAGTACAATTTCATGGTGCCAAAGATAAAAAGCTGTGGAAGTCTGCCTGGGTACTTCTGAGTGGCCGTATCAGATAAGCAAGAGGCCTGAGGTTAATAGCCTTGCACGTAAATGTGCTCCTGAAACACTGGTGATCACATCTTTTGGAATACAGCGCCGATATTATTGTGCCACCAGTACCCTTTAACCCACCAAACTACAAACTGACTGCAAGGGGAGGGAAACAAGAACTTTTCCAGATTCTGAGAAATCTTGCAATTTTGCAAAGATGAAAAACAAGGAAAAAAAAGGAAAGATGACTGTGATATAAAGACCTCTTTCACTTTTGGAACAAGTGTAAAGACTGCAAGCAAACGCTACCTGCTCCTTTTTTTTTGGGGGGGGGGGGGGTTGAGGATTAAGGGGGCTGCTAGGGATAGAAGCAAGCAGAGAAATACAAAATGTGGAAACCTCCTGCATAATTAGTCCCAAAATACTCTTAAACATCATATTCATTTCCAACATTTGAGCCTGAAATACCCAAAACTGAAACAACGAGAAAGACTGGATGCAGCTGATCTACGTGAACCTCAGACCAAAATGTGATCAGAAGAAGGACCCCCTATTGCCCTCTACCAGATTCCTAATGAACCTCACACCTCTGCTGCATCTTTAGAGCTTTCCAAGCTTTGCAAAGAAATACTTATAATTCCTGTCCACACTCTAAGAAAAAAAAAAAAACACATTATAAAATAGTCAATATACCATACGTGACAGATAAAAAATATTCAACATACTCTGGAGTATTGCACAGCTGCAATACAAGTCATAAAGATAACAAACATACAATTTTATCTTACAGAAGTTACTTGCTTTTTTTTTCTTGTCTACTGCTACCTCAGAAGTGCAAAAGTGTGGGCTTTGGATAGCGATTCCTCTGTCCTAGAACTGTGCAGGTGGCTCAAGCTGCACACGGCCTCTGAGTGGAGATCCCGCACTAGGGTTGTGCTGATGATGATGATGCTGTTGCTGCTGCTTGTGGTCTTCTGCTTACTGTGCACCCTTCTCTCCAGACTCAGGGCCTGACAAAATGGCTTGCTGTACGTCATGGCTCTAGGGAATGAGCCTCAGAGCGGTGACCAGCAATAGAGAAACAAGCTGGAAAAGAGGGTGAAACCTGGGCAAGCGTAGGATGGGGTGGGATTGGCGCCAGCATCCTATGAATGCAGCTAAAGCATTCAATGTTTTTTGTAGCCCCTCAAGAGTCTGACTGGAGGGAAGGAACGCGTTGCTGGGGTTCTCAGTATGTAGGGGCTGGGGGATACAGACAAACACGTGGCTTTTAAAGAGGACAGAGGGGTTGGGAAATTAAAGTGCGCTCTACTTGAGTAATAGTTACAGGTCATTCAAACAGTCGTATCCTCTGCTACCTCCTCCTGCCCCTCCAGCATCCAAACCTGGAGTTCACTGGACTGATACATACATAAATACATAAACAGATCCACTGAGATTCAACACGTGTTTTAGGGATATCTCGCAAAATATATGTGCATATATATTTTTATATACAATCCCTACTTAACTATCAGTTCTTCCAAAGTTTTTTTTTTTCCTTTTCTTAAAAGCTAGTCGTGCAACTTCAGTCTAAGCCACTTTAAAACACACTCCACTGTTTGCCTTCAAAATGACAGCTGAAGGTGGCTGTAAAGGAACACTGAAGACATCTGTGTATATACATGGTTAATCACTGTTTTACAACAAAATATCGCAGGGAGCCCATTGAGTTCTAGCATTTAGTTGCCTAAAAAAACAAATACTTCACTGATATTCCAATATTAAAGCAGCCAAAATATTACATTATATAAGCACTGTGATTACAACTCACAGAAAACAGGTCTGGTTATATTAAGGTACGTCTCCTTGTGATATATTGAAAAGATTTAGCAAGTTTATCTTATGGGGATGAAATTCTACATACTTCAAACATACACAAGGCTACAATTTTTAAAAATGGACTTTAGCATTGAAAATATCACTTTAAGGGCCATCTCTGAATGCATCAGCAAAGATGCAAAAAAGTGAGCTGAATTCAGAGCAAAGACATGGAAAAAAAAACAATGAACTTTACCAAAAGTTTAGCTAAAGTTCGGGAGATGTAGTGGCCAATCACTGACAGTGCTTCTTCACCCCATCCGAAGGCCACCTTGTTTCAGAGCGCAATGCAGACACGCACTGTTGTTTACGCTCACTGCCTTCTAGACACGTCTCACTAACATGATACAGCCATTTTTGCTGCTGTATTCTCACAATAGTTTTTGGAATAAACGCACTCTGGTGTTTGCTGGGCATGCTGGTGAGCAGAACTGTGGTGCACTATGCCACAGGCGCTCTAGCGGAATCGCCGCTTTCTGTCACTGGACACCAGTACGTCAAAGGACTTCGTTCACCAAAGCTATGGTGAGGAAAACCAATCTTACTCTTTGGGGAAGAATATGAATAAAAATGAAAACTACAGCCAGCATTACGCCAATGCAAAGGATTAATGAACTGACAGTTCAGCTACTATTCAACGAAAACTGCAAAATACTGAGAAACAGAGTTAACACCACACAAAAAAAGCTGGAACGAAAGCAGGAAAAGCCCCGTTGTCATTTGTTCATTCATGTCATTGTTTTGTCCTTGAGGCTGGCAACCAAAGGCTCCCACGTTCTTCTGCCCAGAAGGATGTACATGACTTTTAAAAAAAAAAAAACAACAAAAAAAACAAATTCAAGTTCCATGATCTGCTGCCATCTAATTCCATAAATCCACTGAAACTCTGTAAATAAACGCAGTTAATCCCTGGTTTGGTGGTTCAGTCCATGAGAGTCGTGTGTGTGCGCGTGTGTTTTTGTGTCTGTGTGTTGGTAGTGAAAGAAGATTGTGGTGGGGATGGGGGGTTGTAAGAATCATGTTCTTGAGTTTGCTCTTAAGTGACCCAGGCATCCAATCTCATCCGCTTGACACCGGCGCCTTCCTGCTCGCCTTCCCCCGAGGGCCGTAGGAGAGCCATGGCGGAGCCAAAGTCTGGTGCCCGGGGCTGGTTCCCGTCGTCACGGTCGCTGCCCTCGTAGGAGCTGCCGTTGCTGCTCAGGCTGTCGACAGGGGAGCGACCCGTGGGTTCTGGGCGCAGGGCTCCGGGGTACTGTGGTACAGATGTTAGAGTGCTGCCCGACGACGAACAGGGTGTGCTGCGGTCCCGATTGGGCGACACCGGCTCAGACTTAATGCTTACGTTGGAACTGGTGTTGACTGTCAGCGTGGCACCCTGAGCTATATGACCCACAGGCCTGAAGGATGGAGGGGGACACAGGAGGGAAAGGGAAACAGAAAGAGAGAAAAAGGAACTGAGTAGCTGACTACTTCTTGTCCACACTGGGTAGAAAGCGTGGCGTAAGCCCAGTGTTACTATAGTACAGACACAGCACTAAGGAACATTCTCAGTCACTACAAACAGTACGACACAGCAGACAGGAGATGATAAATGGTCTGACAGCTCATACTTCCCTGTTCCTGAATTATTTCAAGATATACGACAGCTTTAAAATGAAATAGTAAAAATTTACCAGCCAGACACAGATCTAACACAGCTTTACAGATACACCAGGGTGAAACATTAGATGGACCTCATTTCCAAATCACAAAATATGAAATTCTGAATGTTTTATACAATAAAGCTAAAATTTTGTATTTTATTCATAATTCTGAATATACAATTAAATATTTCCTAGCATTCATTGTGCATCACAGCTGTGTGGAGAGGGAGTTTATTGCAGGGTCGATCTCTACGCTACATCCTGTGGAGGAAGTACCAAATCACGATATGACAGAAACATGGCTCCACACTGCTTCACATGTAAGAGAACTGAAACATTCACTGTGGTGGAACGCTATTCTGGCAAAGGCAAAGCACTGGGATGAAAACAAGACATTATATGGAAGCACAACGCCTAGAAGCCATGCTTGTCTACATCAGAGCCCAGGAAACAACGGCAGATAATGCTGTGCAGCCTGACTGTGCTGTGCCCTATTTATACCGACAGCGGGCATCTGGGATCGCCTCCATCCCATTAGCATAAAAGCAAATCTGTTTTCCTCATTCACTCACACTTCCTTCCATTTTTCGTCATCATTTCCTTTTTGAGTCTGAAGCCGTCTGTCATCTGCTCCAATAAATTAGCAAGGCTTAAAAAAAAAAAAAAAAAAAAAACGCAGTCCCTGAAACTGTGGCCAAAACCATTTTTCACAGCTCCATAAGCAAATATTTTGAGGACCCTTACGTGAAAATGTACACCCTACTTAGCGCGCTTACAAGCCTCGCTGCTCTGGATTACAGACTTCCTGCTGAGGCGCGGCAGTGCAATGGAGGCTTTCCTGTCATCTCCGAGCACGGCTGCATGAAAAGACAAGGACAGTGATGGCAGCCTGGCCAGCTGTGGGCTGACGCAGAAGCGTATGGAGATTCACGGAAGAGGAGTACAATACCAGCTGAACTGTTCTTCCCTGCCCAAGAGTAAGTTTGACTGCGATGTCATGCTGCAGGAGGGAAAAACAAGCCGTTTTAACACTCGACGGGTAGAGGGCGACAAAGAGCACAGGAGCTGTGTCCTTGGATATAAAATATGAATGCAGATTTTATGCAGAACACTTAGCCTGAGCCATTTCAGATTGCACAAAAAAGTTAACATACAGCATCTAATTTCTAAACTAATAGTGTACGACATCAAAATTTATCCAAACTGTGTTAAAAAAAAATAAATAAATAAATAAATGATGAAAGGCTAAGTCATTACACGAGACTGAAACAGACTGGTCTTGTTTGCCTGCAATTTGTCAAAAACGTATAAAAATGTTTTCCTAGACATTAAAAAATCCCATTGAGCTCAGGTTTAAATCTCTCTGCTGACATTCTCTGAACCACCACATCTGAAACATATGGAACCAGTTCAAACGTATATAAAAAGTAAAACTGCACTTTAAACGGTGTTTCCCGAGTGTGGAAAAGGGGCAAATACATATAGTGTATCAACAGGTCCATCTTTAACCATTTGACTTATCTTTGTAAGTGCTGCGTATAAACATTTTTTCTGTTTATTTTAATTGAGATTTAAACACCAAAGGAAAAACAACCTCCAGCTGTATTTATGTGTTTAAATCAAAACTAGGACCGAGGAATTCATTTGTGCACCTCAAACCTAAGTCGAGTAGGGTAGGCAATGTACCATACGTCACTGTCATACATACAGTTTTATTCTGACCAAACTGAATGTAAAACTTCTGCAGCACAAAGTGACTAAGAAACAGGCCTTCAGGTCAAGTTTGTATTTATCTCTTCTTGTTTCCTGTTTATTATATCTCCTTGTTAATACCACAACGCTTCACCGAATGAGCACTATCAAACCTGCGAATCAAACCTAGGATGAAGTTAAGCACCATGTCCATCCACATATTTTAAATGCACCAGCTTTATACGTGCTGCATTTTCAAATGCCTTTTGGCCTCACTTTTCATTTTCCCACAAGGGGTGACAGTGGAGAACCTCAGAAGAAAATGTCTATTACCATTCCGTTCATGCATCAGCATGTGACACATCAATTCTTCACAAAATAAAAAAATGGAAATGTCGTAAAATTTAAATATAAAACATCACTTGTACAAGCAATAAAGTAATTTCCTGGGGTCACCGAATATGTTTAATGTTATTAAAATAAAAACTGCAGCAACTAAAATGAAGAGTTTTCTGTGTTCACTTAGTTCAATTAAAAACACATTAAAACTTTTGTCTTTACATTAATTCCAGTTTTGCTTCCAACTTTTTAAACCGCATGAATTTGTGGTGCCGAAGTCCTGTAGAACGTTTAGTCTATGTATAAATGCCCGTTAATTCACTCCAGTCCCAATATGCCTGCCAAGTTAAACTCGGCAACGAAAAGCCATCGTCGGTGCTGCCAGGGAGGCATAAAGAGCACAAACGCACAAAACGATACTGGAAGCCCCTCCAGATGAGATCAAGAAGAGCACAGTGCTTACCGCTGAAGAAAAAAAGCAAAAACAAAACAAACACCATACAAAACAGCAGATGTTTTTGGGGTGCAGTCAATCTGGCATCACTCAAAGCATTGACACAGATCAGACGACTATGGGCTGCCACCAACAGACTGCGCAGAGCCGTGTGAAATATCACAGCTTTTCTGTGTTCTGTTGCCCTCATTCCTGACAGCTGAGGTGTGAGGGTGCTGTCGTGAAGACAAATCTCCCACATGACACAATGACAACAGCAGCACACAGAACAAGCGCCGAGATGGTCAAGTAGCAAGGGGGGGGGGGGGGTTGCGATAGAAAACCTTCTTGAGATCTTGCGTAAATTCAGCAGAACAAAAAAAAAAAAAAAAAAAAAAAATCCAATTATCAAATCAGATGCCGAGTCTAAAAACCATCAATTGTCATTATGATCCATTTTCCACCGAATACCAGTGGCAACTACTTGCGTTTGCCACCTGAATTATGTTTGTTTCAAACATATCAGGTTGAAAGGTTTAAAGAACCTTCATGCTGGTCAGAAGCATCTAAAAGTCGAGATGTTTGGGGAAACAAGCTGGTCCAACAGATGAGGGAAAAACAACAACTGCGCTGACAGCTGACAAGTGACAGGCACAACAAACCATAACATAACAATAAAGGGGGAAGCAGTGGCAGCAGGACACACTTCATACTCTATTAACATTTAAATTGAGTGCTCCAGCCATCAGGTGTATGCAAGCTAAGGTCACTGTGAAACTATTACAACTGCCCACTCAGAGGGGGAAAAAAAAACCAAAAAAAATCCATCTGCCTTTCACTATGAATCGCTGATGCTGACAGTAAATGTGAAATGCGCAGAAAAACCATCCCTTCCCTTTTAGATGAAGGAGGCCTGCATATCACAGGAGTAATATAATAAATTGTAAGCTTGGGCAAATAAAAGTGGCCCAATATTAAAAATCAAGTATGGAGGAAATGACAAAAGAAATTACTTTCTCCAGAGTAGAGGTGGAAAAGGGGTATTACACATGCTCCTTGTAGCTCTAATGCCCGGCTGAGTAATAAATTGGCGTTCGCCTCGACGCTCCATTAAATATAGCGGACACCACCAATCTGAAGGACCACCAAGAGAACAGGGTGCTGGTCCAGGTCAACCAGGAAGCAGGAGAGTGCATAAGGACAAAAGGCAAAAAGTAAGATATCATGTCAGAAGCTAGAAAAATAATAATTAAAAATAAATAAATAAATCTGCTCCTTGCTTCTTTTCACTCAAGACATTTTTTTACATGATAAAATACTTGTTTTTTTGTTTTTGGCAGGAAAGTCAAATTTAAATTTGACCAACTGAACAGCACAAATGTATGGTACTGACTCAACAAAGCTTTCATTTGAAAGTACGTGGCAAGTGACTACTGCTGCATTTGCACAAAACTGATGGTGACTGCTCAAGGTGTAAACTGTACTTCGGCATGGTGTTCAGAAGATGCCGGTGAACTCTGACGTACACTACTCCTACAGCTGTAGCTTATTCAGGGTGAGGACTCAATCCTGAGCTACATGCAACTACAGCCCCGTGGACCCACCACTTGGCTGCACAAACGTTCAAACGACAAGACATGAGCGTGATGGCACACAGTGCATTACCAATTCACCTTAGGTTTGCAGCAAAACTGGAGATGCAGTTAGACATGTCAACGTTCTGTTTGTCCACGCCCCACATGCTGCAGACAGAGAAGAACACATGCCGTTACACGGGTTCCAGGGCACGTGTTGCAATAATGTGTAACCTGTTTACCCATCTAGAACAAACCTTGTCGGGGCAATTACACGGCTGGGCCTTCAACACCTACACTATGGCCGCCTCCTTATCTGGCACTTGTGCCCTCAGAAAATGCAAAGTTCTGCCAGTATTAAGGTCAACATCGCACAGAAAACAAACAAGGCAGCTGACCAAGGAAATGTCAGCTTCAGGTTCAATACCCTTGGTGTTTCCTTTTGAACTTTGTGTGGAACAACTCCGTAAAAGAGCAGTATAACTGTGGCAGTATGGAAAACACAACTGAGAGAGAACACCATTGCTTTTGCTTAAATGCTCCTCCTTTCAGCTACAATACATACACAAAGAGGGCTCTTTGGACAAGCAATAAAAGTGTAGCAATTTTAATAAATAATAAAACTGTTTAAATTTACTACTGGCACACATCAGTTGGTATACGGTGAAACGACATGGATCTGATAGGTGAAGCAAATGGCATTTCAATACTGTGGAAAACACTCAGCAATCTGTCAGACCTTTCTACACAGCCTTCTTCTGAAGTATTTTAAGCTTTGGGTATAAACTTTTGGAGCAGATTTCTTTACTCCCTTT
Organism: Heterotis niloticus; assembly: GCA_018136845.1. NCBI lineage: Eukaryota > Metazoa > Chordata > Actinopteri > Osteoglossiformes > Osteoglossidae > Heterotis > Heterotis niloticus. Next base: position 3,438,931 of record CM030903.1, read on the forward strand.
TGTTATTTTTCATAGCGTAAAAGTGAGGATCTCCCAACAGCAACAACCATGTAAACTGACTGGAAATTACATGTGTTGTTATACTTGCTGTAACTTATTGTTCTTACAGTGCTGCCTAGCAGAAACAGACAGATATTGAGACAGAAAGAAGGGACACAGCTTTGCCCAGTTCTGAAAGTGGTGTTGTGCCCTAACCATGGAGGTACAGGTCATTTAGTCTGAGGGTGGTAAACTTACACTAAATTACTGAGGGAAGCCAGACTGAGCTGCTGCTGTTGTTGTTGTTGTTGTTGCTGCTGCTGCTGCTGTTGCTGGGATACAGAAGGCTGCTGCTGTTGCTGCTGTGGCTGCTGCTGTTGCCAAGTGGACATGTTGCCTAGCGACAGGCCACCCGGCGATGTGAAAGCCTGGAGTGCTGTAAGATCAGCACTTGTCAACTGGTAATCTGAGATAAAAACAAGGACACATTCAATACATATTCATTTAGAAAATAACATGCAAAGTTCAACCCATATTTATCAAGTTGTTTTATGATAATTGAATGTTTCATGTATGTATTTATAGAGCAACAACACTGAATATGCATGGGCACTTCAAAAATATAAATGGTTACAGTGTCACGCATCCCATGGTGCTACTATCTTATCCTTGTCAACAAAATAATTATGAGGTAAAGTGCCACTAGAGAAGAGGAGTAAAGGGTAAGATCTGTGTGAAAAATATAAAACCAACAAGTGCCATAAAGACTGTTGAGGGAATGAGGTGGTGGTCAGAACCCATATAGCCATATGCACAGAAACCCGCCTAAACTGTACTTGTTGTCCAGGGAATGATGTAACCCTGTTTTCATTAGTTTTGTGGGAACAATACTTCATACCAGTGGAGCAAGTTCTGGAATACATCAAATGAATAAAAAATCAAGGCTAAGTTAGCACAGTCAAAGAGCATGCAGTTCAACTTGGGTCATGATTCTGAGATTGGCTTTCAGGTTACTGCTGATGAACATATTCAAGAATATGGTAAATTTCTGTACCATGGCAACCATTGCACAGATTTTGTCATTTTTAGCAGTGCCATGGGCAGACTGCTTTATTGTATGCCCATGTATTTATTTTGCTTTCTTGAAACTGCTTTGTGTAACTCTCTCAAGAAGGTGAGATGCACATTACTGCAGTAAGGGCCTTGAGACAATGTGGTGGCCATCAGAATTCACTGGCAGTTTACCTGTATTGTAGGCAGTTGGCATGGCAGAGAAGGGCAGTCCCTGGCTTAAGAGGCTGGGTGTTGCCACAGACACCACTGGGGTAGTGAGTGGCTGTGTCACCTGAGAGCCACCCAACCGCTGAGCATTCTGGGGAAAGACGCAAATTGTAATGTTGAAACAAATAGGAAAGTAAATTTTAACAAGGTATGTACAATTTAACTTTTGCTCCTACAACAATGTACTCATATGCAGTTCAGCAGGACTTCTAGAACAACTGTCTACTGAAGATCTGTCTTCCGGGAAAACAATCTGATATATCAAATGCATAATATTTGGTCTTTGTGACCCCTAAATAATGCAGAGAATTGTCTTAAATTCCTGCTGTTCAAAACAAACCTAAACAAAAGATAGCCCTTTGAAATGAAGAACAGCTTTTTAAATAACTTCTGTACAATGTACAACAGAGGAGTAACAACGTGAAGGAGAGATGATAAAAAGATAGAATGGACTTCATGCAGTGGTATTTCTCATTGAGCAACCAGAACAGTGACAGGAGCTCAGCAACTGAGCCTGATGCAGAACTTTACAGTTGTTCTGGCTGAAAGTTGGTTGTCAGACAGGTAGCAGGAGGCTGTCTGCCAAAGTCTCCAACACAGTTGAATATAATTGAGCTGCACAAACAAGTAATATTGTGACTTGTAAACTGAGCGAAGATCATGCAGCCTGTGCACAAAGGGCCATGACTAAAAGCATAATATATTGCATTTATTTAGGTCTTTAATCTGCATTTGATATGAAAAAAAGATGCATTAAAAGTGGTGTGGTCCTTGTGAACTACCTGAAAACAAGTTTGGAATTTTTGGTATCAGCCTGAAAATATCCAGTGAATATTTATCATGCATACAGTCTAATCACAGTGAATGTAATAAAAGTAACAGAGTAATACACAACACTGTCATGAACCGGCTCCACTAGAAATGTTTGCATGCATGCACCATAATTTTTTCCCCCTCACATGCCAGTCTACAGTGTGTCTGAGAGGAAAACTCTCACAGCAGCATTATATCTGACAGTGGAACCAAGCAAGCAACATACAGTAATGAAGCTGCAACTGGTCCATTGCTAAAACAAGTAAGAGGTAAGACAGCACCACAATGTCACATTAATGTGTATAGAGACAAAGGTAAGCACTTCAGACTGGTTTGCATAGAAAACACACACACACACACACACACACACACACACACACACACACACACACACACACACACACACACACACACAAAGTGTGTACAAATGACTGAAAAGCCATCATGCAGTGTTCAGAGATCACAGCAGGACCTCCTCACCAGGCCTGGAAACAGTCCAGAGGTTGTCTTTGTGAGCTCATCATAAACAGCACTTAAGAGCAGACAACCTGTGGACATTCAGTTCTGCTTCAACACTCACTGAATGCAATCCATTAAATTCCACCTGATGGCATTACTTCTATGACAAACATTTAAAACTGGTTTCCTTAGCTTACTGACTTATACAGAAAGAAACAACAATATTTGGCTCTCTTTGTTCAGTATCCCCCCCCCCTTTTTTTTTTTTTTTTTAAAAAACACAAGAACTATTATTTTTGAGCTTTTTAGCAAAAGAATTTATCAAAAGTAAATTCATTTTTGACTTCTTTAACAACAGGATTTTTCATGAGAAAAATTTGGATTGTAAATCTTCTTCATGAGGATGACTACAGGATCTCTTCTTGGGAATGAATGATCATAAAGTCCCAACCTGGACAGGTGACCTCACCTCCATGCTCCTTTATCACTAACTGGATCAGGCCTGGCGTCAGTCTCCAGTCCTTGACATACCACATGCATCACGCACATACATCCCCCCCGTCACAGAGAAGGGCAGCACGCATGGACCTCGTACTACTAGGCTGCCACAGAGGGTTACCTTACTCACCAGCTCTAGCTCCTCGTCCGTCTAGGGGTGGATCAGATCAGAAAGGAAAAATGGATGCTGGGTTACACCTTGACACTACAGTAATTCAATGCCCAGCCTTATTTCACAGTCTACAGTGTATTCCTCATGTGCATCTCATAAGTTCCATGCAGAAAGACCTCACTACTACAAAAACAAATATCTTACTCTCTACTACCATCCATCACTGTAATAACTCCTAAAATTACATGTAAAAACATGGTTAAACTTTGTTGCAACATCAAGTTGCCTTTCACATGAGTGAAAGGGTAATTCGTGCTCCGGCTCACCAGCTGCATCAGGCTTTTGCTACTCTGTGAGGTGATCACCCGGAGGTCCGGCTTGCGGCTGTTTACCATCTGAGGGCTAGGCGGAGGTGGAGACTTTGCTGGAACTACTTTTACCAGACTGTTGCCATTGGAGACGGTGAGAAGACCTGGGGAGGCCCTGGCACTGACATACCCATTTGCTGCAAAGACACAAACACACAAATGAATTACTGACCAATGCAGACGGTGCCATGTACATGTGTTACCAAAAGACTTTGCTGGCTTCATGTTTTATTCTTGATCTAAAATTAGTCAGCACTGAAAGATAAACCTGAGGAAAGTAAAAAAGATTTAGGTATCTGTGTAAGAACATGCATATTTCAAAAAGCATAACAAAGTGCACCAAAATCCTTCAATTTTTCTGCCAATATTAATTTTTTGGAACAAAGATCAGTGGTAACTAAGAAAATTAACATAAAATAAATAAGAAAATTATGTTAGATTCAGTATGATGTCTGGTAAAGCAGCAGCACAAGCATGAATAACAGTAGGTTGATTTTGTGTGTGTGTGTGTGTGTGTGTGTGTGTGTGTGTGTGTGTGTGTGTGAGTGAAAGAGAGAGAGAGAATGTGCTCAACATAACTAAAATGTGAATGTTTAAGAAGTTCTTCCTTTATTAAAATACTCTTTGAAGGACAAGGAGAACAGGGAATTGAACTATGAATAAGGCCACCGCCTGAGGGTCTGACACATGTACGGTGGAATGGCATGAGGGAGAGTTAAGCTTTAACATGGAACAGGATTATACTGATTGACAGACACACCTGACTGGCACCATTTTGACCGACAGGCAGCTAGACAGACAGAGGGACAGAGAGATGGACATATTTTTCAAACTGGTGTAGCTTCAACAGATGAATGCAAAAAATCATTAGTGAATCAGAACACATTACACGAACAATAAGAGTCCAGCACAAGTGCTGTTAAGAATTAAGAGCAACTACTCTGCAGCCTTCATGAGTTTTACACATTCTTTGTTTTGAAGCACCGCAGCATATCTCAATATGTCACCGGCAGCCGCAATCCAGAGGCTAGGGGACAGTGAATCGGGGAAGATCCATCCTGAGGAAGCAGAAACTAGATCTTCTCCCAAAAGCCAGACCAGGCAAATGGAGTGTGTGTATCTGCAGCTGGCATCAGACCCGTGGGGTATCTGACTGCATCTTTGCACTCCCTCCTCCCGTATACCCCCCCAGACACCCCAAATCAGGCCCAGCCTCGGAGCCTCATTTTCTCCCATGAGGCCCATGGCTCCAATTTCTCTGGCCTGGGTGCTGGAATGTAGGGAACGCTGGATGAGGTCAATGCTGACATTCCCAGATCCCAGGCCTTCGCACAACAGCTGAGAGCTGAGCGGGGATGGAAGATGAAGGGGGCAGGGAGAGGGCTGACTCACTTGTGCTGCATCTCACATTGCCTCTCGCTTCAGAGACCACGAATCACACTCTTCAAAAAGGAAAAGTTATGCTACTGGCAACTCTTGCTTCAGTCTTTTAACATCTTGTTTGTCATCTTCTTCACAAACAACATTTCACCAGCAAGGAAAGAGAGTGGGAGAGGAAAAAAAACCACTAGACAGACTAACTTGCGAGACATTCAACAAATTACAGTGCTTGTTATAAATATAGATGTTTTAATGTAATAAACTTTTTAAATTTTCATTGCAAAGCTTCAAATGTTCCACACATGCTGCTGTCAAAGGCACCTCTGAGGAGGAGGACCTTTTGAACGACACAGATAGTCAGCTGCTCAGATGTGAGAGAACAGCTGATGGTGGGCAGCAGACTGGGGGGGGGGGTGTGATGGAGGTGCTAGTTAAGACCAGTCATGTTTATCACTTGGTTCTCTCTCTCTCTCCCTCCCTCCCTCCCTCCCAGCACCTCCCAGGCACTGTGACCTTCAGCCTTCATATGCCACAGTGTCCAGTGACAGAGCAAGGCCAACATGCATATGAAGCCATTTCATTTCAATAACTGCACAAGTCTAAGATTTTACCTCATTTCAAACATCACATGCTCCTCCACTGACATCACATCAGTTTAACACTTTCACACTACTGCTTCATCACTACTTACAGTTTATATTTTATTTTAGTGCAACATGCAAGAACACGGGGCCAGTAGAAAAACAAAACATCCTTTGTTCTTGGACAATGAACTATATGACCACAATATTATTGGTCAGAAGTACCAATTTTTTAAATCGTAAATTTTCAGGACCAAAGCTGATAACAACTGGTAAAGAATGTTAAAATATAAATGGCTGGCTTCAATTCAGGTAAATATGTTCTGTCAAATGAAGCCAACCTCCTTTTAAAATGTTCAGTTTGTTTAATTTATGTTTGTGTCACGAGACTTACCAACTGGACTTGGACATGCCCCATTCGAGTTGTTCAAGTCACCCCCTAGAAGCGCACCTGCAGGAGAAGCACCAAAAACAGACGGCATCCCATCAGCATGACAGAGAAGAGTCTGTACCACTCAGGTTATAACTGCAGTGAACAGCTACTAAGCAGCACCTTAGAGAATAAACACAATGATTTGAAGAAACTGGTCTCTATCCACAATAAAGAAGCCCAGCATGCCTTGGAAAAGTCTGTACCACCAAGACTGCTTTTTTAAAAAATAGTTGGCTGATAATCTTAAGTTCTGAAATTAAGTAACCATAATTTTAAGTATTAAAGCCTAATTTAAATTAAACTCCTCAACTCAATTTAAATTTTAGAAAATGTAACCCAGTGGAAAAAGGACAACCTGACAGTTCTGCCATTAAGCCTATGCACACATCTTTCTTACTATCTGTTTTTAGTAAAATTTCCGCCCCAGTTTCAATAAATAAATAATCAAGGTTCGGGTATCCCTCATACAAAATTCTTCAAAATTATGCTCTAAGAAAATGAATGCCCTCCTCTGGGTTTTGAAGTTACAAACCTGACGTGAGTATGCGCCACAGCCAAAATCGAAATTTACGCTTAAAAAGCAAATAAAAACACGTCATTTCTAGTGTGTCCCTTGGGAGGGGGAAGTTAGCTTTCACCGAGTCTGCTGCGAGCCACTGCACTGTAAAGTTACTGCAGGCATTTGCTTCTGATCGATATTTATATTTGTGGCCGTTTCAAAGTGAAATACTGTGTCATTTTTTTTTTTTATTTTTAAATTTCAATACTGTGCCACTTTTGGGTTATAATGGGGATTACAGGCAAACGAAAGCCCATGTATTGTCAATCAAAGGTGAAAATTATTAAAAGAGTGGGAAAAGGGCAAAAGCAATGCATCACTTGCTAAGATTTTTAATGTTGGTGACGCAACCGAATGTGACATAAAGAGCAGCAAAAAATTTTTGACGTTTGCTTCAAAATTACACAGGGAAGATGGCACCGTGGAAATTAGAAGAAGCTGTTTATTATTTATGGTTTCTCCAAAAGAGAAGTCAAAGCGAACCCATTTCTTGACCTCTGTTACGCAAAAAAGCATTACAGTTGAACCAAAAGCGAATTACACTTAGTTTTGTATAAACTGGGTATTCTTATGCATGTTTGATTATCCAAACTATTTGACTAACCTAACCAACCTTGGTCTCAATTAGTTTGGATAGTTGACATTCCACTATATTATTAATACGATGTACTGTATTATTTTCAACACATTTTAACAATGGATGTTAATAATTTGGTTATCCCTGAAACAATAGCGCTGTAAGTGGATATGACACCTACATAAAGAAAATGTTACTACTGCACAGTACTGTAAATGCTAGACTTAAAGCAAAATATAATTTGTCATTTTATTTTGGTTGACATCCTTTATTTTAATATTCCCATAAAGAATATTTTCTAGCTAATAGTACACTAACATAAAAACATAATTTCTAGCCAACAGGAAACCATGAGGATTTTATTTTCAGTTAAGCGAATAGGAAAATTAAAGACGCTGTTACTCTCCTAATAACGCTACCTATTGCTTAATCTTTAATGATTTTAACCAGAGGATTTCTAGCTTGTCTGAGATGCCATTATTTGCTAAGCCCAATGATAGAGCTAGACTGTTGCACCTGGAAATTTTCAAACTAGCTTCCGTTCAGAGCTGTCAGCAGAGCTCAGCACAGTGTGCCAGACCTGCATATTCTGTGCACAGATACAAACAATGTCACAGTACAGTACAACATTTTTCCGTAAGAAATAACGGGAAATTGGGTTTTTAGGAATTAACAAGGTTTGTAAACCAAGGGATCCCTGTATTTTTTTATAAGATATGGCAACAAAAATCATAGAACACTGATAAAAAGAGATATATAGTCAATGATACTACATTATATATTATATATTAGATATTATGTATCTGAAATCAGTGTAAATATAGGAGGTAAGAGTAGTGGTTAGGTCTGATGTTTTGCATTCAAATTCAATCCCTGCTCCTGCTGTAGTACTCTTAAGTACCATTACCTTAAATAAATCCAGCAAAAATTACCATGTTGTATAAATTACTGTATTAAATTGTGAGTAGCTTACCACATAAAAGTCATTTTACTGAAAATGTCAGCTAAATAATGATATGAAAATGTACTGACTAATGAGCTGGTAGGAAAAGATGCCCACAGCAGTTTGGCACACCTGGAAAAATGGACAGCTTGTGAAGGTTTCTAGTATGACTTGCTTTAATGGAGGCCACCAGTTTTACACTACATTTCCACCATCCCCTCATTAAATGTTATGATGGAATTTCTTAAGGGAAGAGGAAAACTAGCCAGTGCTGAAGACTCCAAAGGATTAGTTTCTAAAGCCCTAAGAAATTAAACTATAAGATTTTTTTTTGCTCCTCAGCTATTAGGTCACCTTTCTCACCTGCGCTGGCCGGTCTCTGCGGTAACCCTGGAGACACCGTGTTCCTCTGTAGAGCTGGTTGCTGTGGTGATAAGAGGCGCGGGTCCGACAGAGACGATGTCACAAACGATGTGGTAACCAGGGCACCGCTGGGATTGCTGAACTGTAGTGCGCTCTGATTGGACACTGGCACTGTGACTGGCATGGAGAAAGTGGGGGCTGGGACTGTGGACTGCAAGAGAGGGAGAGGAGACATTATTACAAAGATGCTGACAAAAGCTAGACATCATGATCCACATCATGATCAAGGTGCGGAAGATGTGCAAGAAACTCTAAAGGTTATTTTGCTTCGCCTAACAAAAAGCTACACTAGAAGAGGACTGCATTTCACAAAAGAATGTATTAAATGATCATTATTAAAATACATTAACCATGCTGCTAGTGAAAGCAAGCAAGTAAGTAAATAAACTCAAGAGGTGGCACTGTCAGTGGAGGCATTTCTGTTGGATTCAGACAGCAGGATGAGAATTTGGACTCCTTGACTGCCTTTATCAGCAGAATACAGTTTGAATAGCAGGTGTGCATCATAGAGAGAGTCAAGTGCCCAGGATTTTGTCCCTAATTCACCACACCAAATGGCTTCATTAAGTGTCAGAGAAACAAGTTACACGCAGTGAAGGCGATGCTGCTCCCCGCATACAGGAAGAAGTGTGATAAGAAGGCGAGGTTCACGTGAACTGGAGCAGCGCACATCAGGCTGAGCAAGTGACCACAAACAATAAAGTGCAAGTGAAAATACAGGACAAATTCAGAATATATAACAAAACAAAAAATTATTTTAAACAAAAACTGCCTGAATTTTTGACATATCACCTAATGATAACAGGAACTGGAGTGATTTATTTATTTAGTTTTAAGTAGTTGACATTATCATTCCCAAATGTAATGAATCATCTCTCAAATAACATTAATCCTCCAAAAAGTCTTCATGAATTAAGTCGTCCAGAACAGATTGCACCACGGCCGATAATAAGATTGTGCTGACTGCTACATTTGTCTGTATTGCCGGGCATATTTAGAAAACAAATTTCACCATAATTGGCTTTATACCTAAAAAGGGTATTTTATGAGGCCTGACACAAAACCAGTAGCATGAATTTTTTTTGCAGTTAAAGTGAAAACATTTTTGTAACTTGTGCCAGATTTCTTACTTAAACAAATACCAATCTTTTGAGTAAGGAAGTATATAAACCTATGCTACAAGGTAAATATTCTTATCGTAGTGTTTAAACACTTGGATAAAGAAGCCAAAGCATTGATAATGCCAGACAGAAACAAATAGATACTGCCACAAAGAAATATCATATCAAACACAGGTCACTAAAGTGTAGTGAGCAATGGGTCAGGGAGCAAACCAAAATGTCTTTAATAGTTGAGAGTTGGTCCCCGCTGACTCTTGTTTAGCTATGAAAACACAACATTTAAATAGCATTTTCATGAGGTGGAAGATTCAGCGGGCTTGACCACTTGTGCCTTCTAAGAGCAACCTATTTTCCCCGTTCCTCTGTAAAAAAAAAAAAAAAAAAAAAAAAAAACAGGGCCTCTATATTTAGAATGTGGGACAGACATTGCTGAACTCATCCTGAATGGGACCCAGTTTAAGAAGTTGGTTTTTAATTTTGCCCCCTTTTGTCCTTGTCTTTCTCATGCTCCAAAGACTGTGAATGTCCTCAAGTTATTTCACACATATGCTAAGGAAATAAACACAGCAGCTTAGCCTCCACCGTTGAAATCCTGAACGATGGCATATACACTTTTGTCATTTTGTTCCCCATAAATTATATTTATGATTTTTAATTTAACCATATTTATGGTTTTACCCCCTTTATTTACAGTATCAACATAAAGCAGTAAGTCAACATGCATAAAGGTTGATATGAATTAAAGTCCCTGCCATAACTGGGGAAAAAATTTGATATAATTAATTTTTCTACGGACTTTTCAAAGCTAATCTATTACTTACCATAAGTGCATTATTTAATACTTTTCTACTACAGAAATGAAATAAAATGTTAATGCATCAAAAGTTACAATGTTAGGTGAATTCTGTCCAACATAATGAAAACTGCATTTGTGACTTATATCAAAGCAAGATTACTGAACAACAAGTACATTTAAACAAAAAACATCCAGCTGCATACATTTTTTAAATCTGTTATTTTTGAGAAGCTATACAGCAAACTAATAATACAAAGCTTATAAAAGACTGTCTACCTTGTACACCATCACAAATCCGTTGTAAGAATGTGCTACAACTGAAAATAATTCAGTATTTAACAAAAAGAATTTACTAGACCAGTACTAAGCCTCCCTTAGTTTAGCTTTGTCTTTAACTTCTCTCAATGAATGAATTATGAATTCATAAAGGCCTCAGTAGACTGTTAACAGGCATTTTTACAGAGACTTTTTAAATTACTACAGTACTTTTCATTGCCTCTTATGTGCTTATAAAGCATGGGAATGAGATAAAAGTTATCTGATTGTATTTTTAAATGCTAAGGAAAAAGCTATAGAAGAAGAAGAAAAAAAAATCTCTAGCCTGCTGTTCGGTGTGGAACGGCATATATAAAATTGGATTGTCCTTAACATCATCATCACTATGAACGTGATTTCTGCAGACCATTGAATTTTATTTCTCCTCATTTAGAACTAAATTTGTTGCTTTGCAGGAATTTGTCTGTGTTACAATTTATACTCACATCAGGCAAAACACTGGCTGGCATAAACATTGCAAACTCCAGTCATCTATGTACTGTTATTTACCAAGACAAGCAAGTAAAGATGAGTGGAAAAACTGACAAAGGTACTGGTGTTTGGTCAGTTGGGTTGGGATGTCAGTAAAAACACTCTGGGGGGCGGGGTGGGGGGTTGGTGAGCTATGCCAAAGGCTCAGAAACAGCACACAGTTATCGCATGGCACCAGCCAAGTGAGTGGGGGGGGGGGTTAACGGGTGTTAGTGTTGCTAGCAGGGAGAAAACTGCAGCATACAGCACATCATATTCACACCGTGGCTTCCACTTGATGAAAAACCATGGACTACCTGAAGATATTATTTACTGCTTAAAAGGCTGTTAAAAAATTCTTTTCTTGACTGCTATTGTATCTAACTGTCAGTAAAACAAATGCAGAGACATAGACATGTACCATTTCTTTATGAAATGTTTTCTCTAATAAAGCAAACAAAGGGGTCTTATTGAGGAATACAAATACCAATTCAGAAAAAAGTGTTTAAAAAAATTGCTGTGGTTCAATCATAACCGCTTTCATCTCAGAAAAAATGTAAAAAAATGGATCACAGATGAAAATATACAAACTTTCAATATTCATACTTTCAGTTAATCAGATGGTTTAACTGAAAATTCTAAAAAAATAAATAAATAAATAAAAGATCTGCTTTATTGAGCATCTACATTATAGCCCAGGATATTCACATATGAAACACATCTATACTTGCATTTAGGCAAAAATATTAGTACAAGAGAACCTTTGTTTGTTTTTAATATTATAAGAAATAGAACAGACTTCACTTATATTCAGCACTGTAAATCTTTAGTCAGCCAGCAATGAAAATAACCTATTTTCTGCCCTGAACTTTACTCTGGTGAATTGCCTGAATGTGAGGGTATCAAAATGAATTACATTTATGCCCTAGTTTCATTCCCTCCCTCTGTCCTAGAAGCCTTTTAAAGTTACGCTATAACTTTAAAAAATGTGTCTGTCTTTCTCCCGACCCCTCAGGGTCAATCGCAGATTTCCTACAGTTCAGATGACCTTGACACTTCCACATGAACTTGATAATGTGTTACTGCTAATCTAGAACTTCACTTAAGTCCATCCTAACAATAGCCAAACTATCATTAACTGAAAATCAATAAACTGCACAGAAATAATGGTAAAGTGCCCAGTGCATCGCTGTCACAATGATAGCTGCAGGACACAGCAAGGAAGGGCAAAAACCTAGCAGAGATGAACAGTAACCGGCAGCACTCCATCTTCTGCACACACACACACACACACACACACACACACACACACACACACACACACACACACACACGGCTAGAGACTCAACCTCTTGACCTGTTTGCAGTGCTGTATGCTGCACTTTTCCCTGACCTTGGGTGGGTATGTGTTGGGCAAAGTGGGGGGTGGGGAGGAATGTGTAAGCAGAACTCAGGGCTGAGCAGGTGACCGTCCCAGTGCCTCCTTAAAACAAACTGCACCAAGAAGCTGGTTTCACAGATCAGTGCCGACCACAGACTGCATCCAATGTCACACAGTCAAAATATGGCTTGATTAATACCGGCCAAATAACATGGGCGAACTCAGAATCTATTTATAAGTTTTCCCAGTCATGCTTGTCATAAGACCATAACTGAACCAAAACGTTAACCGTTCCAGGGGTTTCTTTTACGCTTTACTGCTCAAGCTATAATGAAATATAAAGTCAAAAAAAAAAAAAAAAGTTTTACACTAACAAATTATGAAAGTTACCACTAAATCAGGATTCAAGCTAAATGAATGCGGTCATTTTTTTGGAACTACAGTTGCAATATTTATTGAATGTCCAAAAAAGGAACTGTAAAAATTTATTTAGGTAGTCTTTAATAACCCAGTAATGGATTTTAAAAAGTTACATCACACTAACTATATACAGCCTGTGTAAGACCAAGGAGGCAGTCCACCGAATGGCAGCTGACCGGGCCTGGGCCATGTGTATTGCTGTGCTGCCTGCGCACATGTAGTCGGGCTCTCTGCTACCACAAGAAGGGTTAACACAGAGGCCCCGACCAGGCTGGTGTCAGGTAGACACATTATGCATCACACAAAGAATTAAAGGCACAATGAGGGAAGAAGGAGAAAGTAAGGAGCTCAAAAGGAAGCCAGGTATGGGAGGGGGATACACCTTTCAGGGGATAGACCTACTTGAGGCCATATCCAGAACCAAAATTTGCACTTGTCTCCTCAATGGCACTTTCCAACTTTTTTTTTTTTTTTTAAATAAATAAAGCTCCTCAATTTGCAACTCTCCCATCATTTCAGAAGGAGAAGTAAAAGCCAAACATTGTGCCTTTAAGTGCCCTTGCCCAAACACACACTTCGGAGGGGGATTCTGGATGCCTCTATGGATTGCTGTCAGTCTCTATGGCGGCGATTCCTGTACTCACTGACAGCCTATAGCTCTGCATCATTTTATCAAATTCCTCGTCAATTTTTTTGTATTTCTCCTCAGTGCGGGGGGTGAGGGAGTAGGGCTCCTCTGGTTCTGGACTCTCAGAGTCACGGTGCTCTTTCTTGCTCAGAGCCTTGGTTCAGGGAGAACAAGAGAGAAAGAAAGAGAAAGAAAGAAAGAAAGAGGAGAAATTAGAGGTGCGGGGGGTAGATGGAAAGGCATGGTACTCACGCTGTATCGTTTGAAAAGGAGGTCCAGGTCTTCGTTTGGTTTGCGGTACTTGTCCTCGTTCAGGGGGCTTTGGTCGATAGAGTCCTCCCCATCAGGCTCTGGACTGTTGCAGCCATTAAAGCCTTTCTTTCGTAAAGTCTGAATGATTTCGAAGAGGGGGAGGGTGGGTCATATGATTACAGAACAACAGTTTGCTGCTAGACATTTTCTTCAGGTCTCATAACACCAACTGCAAGTCGGTTTGATGGTACTACAATCCAGTTATTCTTTCTTACGACTCCAAATTTTAACCGTTTCCGTACGTGACAAATAAACTCTTTCGACTTTAATCCAAATCTTTCCAAGACAAACAACAGAAACTGTGGACACTGTCAAAATAGCATGATGCATTTGTACTCATAAAAACGGGTAAAAGTAAAGCCAACATGCATCAAGAAAAACACCCCTAGGTCCATTTCACACACATAAGAAAGTGGGGGCACCGAACAAAGAACAGTGCTGGCTCTGCTCCAGAACTTGGCCTCCACTTCTTGTTTCTGCTGGCCTCAATTAGCTGTACCGAGGCTACTGTGCCGATGAGGCGTGCTGAAACGTATGCTTTTCACTTGCCAAACATACAAGTTTGAAATATTCAAGCCATATAAGGTCAACTGTGTCAGCGGCTAAAACCGTTCCAATAAAAATACGCTGAAAGTAGGATGGAAACCTTTCGACTGAAAAATTAACCTATTCCAATAGTGGCAAATTACCAAAATATTAAAACGTCCTGCTCTTCAACCAACCCGGTCATTCTGCAATAATATGAAAAGAGGAGGAAAAATAACCCGTTTGCATTTCTTCAGTTGACAGTTTTCAGTGCCCTCGAAATGCACCTTGACTATAACACCAGAGGACAGACAGTTTGAAGTCGGTATGATACAAGATCGATTATAGAGTGCAGACATTGCGTTTCAATTCTCGGTGAACTGAGAATAAAGGGGCCACACCACTCACACCCGGAGTGTGAAATCTGCAAGTAAGTACTGTATAATTAGATTAAAAACACTGTGTTTAAGTGGCGCCCCCTTGATACACAGCACAAAGGCACTTTAATGGATGAGGACAGGCTGGAACTGAAAACACCGGCACTCGGAACGTATTGAAAAGATGGCATTTACGAGGGTCAGCGTGAATTTGCTGCTGCAGTGCTGAAAGCATCTCAAAAAGAACTCAGTGTTAAACAATTCCCTATGTCTTGTAGCTGAGAAAACAGAATGACTGGCCATCAATTTGCTGATGAAGTAGCGCATTCCCTTCCCGAGCCCCTAGATGAACTTCAACTGTGTTTACCCAGGGAAATGTGTTACTCCACATCACTATAAATAGGCATGGATGCATATTAAAAGAAATATCACAGGAAGAACGCTCAAGCCATTTCATGCATTTCCTCATCTTCAAGTTAAGGTTAAAGGGTTGTTGAAGGAAGAAAACGACACCATCACACCGACATCAATGTCAGTGGAATGCGAGTCACTTAAGCCGTACTACCACTTCCTTTGCGAAGGCCATTTGAGGCAACTTCTCCAAAGTGCCACTCGGTGCAGTTCCATCTCCTGGCAACCTTTGCATGCATAAGTTGAAAAGCATTGGAAACATGGGGGGAATTAACCTTTTTCCTTACTCTTTTGTCTGCAAGAGTGGCAGCGAGAAGCTGCAAAAGAAGACACCTGCCATTCAGCAATCTGACTGTCTCTCCGTCAACTCCCTCCATTTGCCCGCTTGTCTCTCCCTGCTAGCAAACTTTTCCAAGTGCTGCCTCTATTGTATTGCCAGGAAGTAACTTTCCTGCTGAGTGCGTGCTGATCTGCTCTTCCTCGTCTTCCATCTTGCCCCGTCAATCACTCTCCAATTTGCCCCCCGCCATGGCAACAGCTGAGACAACACCTCTTAATGCTTTTTCTGCTTCCTCCTTTCGGGTCCCAGGGATCCCCTCCCCCCCAGGCTCCCCACACACTCACCTTCAGTCCAAAGATCATCCCCCCCCCCCCCCAAATTAAAAAAAAAAACCCTACACCTCTTTGACTCTCTCTTTACCCATTCCAGCATTAATCATTGTATGACTTCTTAAAGACAATGACAGCTTTTCATCCTCTTCCCCATTTCCCTAACAGATTTGTTTTCATGCCATCCAGTGCCAACCTAAACCAACCAACAGCACATATAATGATGTATATGTGTATGATAAACATAGAGATTCATGCACAGGCTCACCTTGGTACCTTGCTACTGAAAAATGCAGTGAGAGGGGTCTGAACCTGCTTTACTGTCCGGGTGACCTCTTGTTAAGCGAAGATATTACCATTAATTTGAAAAGATAACGTTTTTATGTGTTCCTGAGACCAGAAAGTGACACCCATTTACACAAGAAAAATCACCAAATGCTACTAAATTGGACACTTACTCATAGTTAGCATTAGTTATAACAAGGCAGTTTCCCTTCAGTGGCTATAATGTACAAATATATAATTGTGAAGATACGTGAAGCCAAATAGGGTCCTTATAAATATGAGGAAATGTTTCTTAAATTGAAGGAGGGGGAATTATTTCAAACCATTAATAACCTGAAGTTTGTGTAAACCAAATGCTTGTATCTTAGATGACTGTACATGAACAATATACTATAAATTCAGCTGCATTGCAAAGAGTGTCACACAAAAGTGGCGCTAAAGGACCTTTCCCTATTTCGGCGAAGCAAAGTCACATGGCTTTAGTCACTCTTGCCTCCATCAACAGATGCCTACATCAACAGAACCTACTTGAAAGCAGGGATAACATTTAAGAGATTAAGTTACTGTAATACTGGCTAAGTACAATAATTCAAACGGATTGTAAAGCCCCAGAGTATGAAACGTGAGGATGTAAGAGCTAGTCAGGTCATGTGACACACCAGGACCATGTGAGGGAGCTCTCAGCAGCAGAGAGAGGATTAGAACAGAGGCATCCAACTTTACCTTCATGGTATCTGAGAAACCCGCAAAGCAGGCTCAGCCCTCAGGAGCCCCGATAGGGCATTGTAGGTGATCACCCCACAAGAGATGCACGGTGGCCTCTTCCTTCCCACCAACTGTACCTTTACATCCAAGTTAGAAAGGTTGGGTCAAGCTTCAAGTTTTAATGATCCCACATTACATTTTGGAAAAAAGATCTTTCCAGGGAAGGAAAGCTTTGATCTTTTCAGGGAATTTTTATTGGTGATACTATTATATACATAGGGTGCGTCAATCTCCTTTCCACAACATAAGATCTGGATAATGACAAAACTTCTGTCATCCATGATGCTACTGATTGGCAAAAGAACCAAAGCCTTTTAAAAAAAGACCAACATCATCTTCCATCCTCCTCATCTGTCTATCTGCTTATTCTTCCAGTGTCGCACTCTCTTGGTCTCGCACTCTGTTTTCGTTCTTCTCCCTCTCCTGACAGGGATCTGCAGTCAAGTGGATTAACACATTCTGGCAGAAGAATCAAGCTGCCTACACTCGCAGCACGCGTAGAGCAGGGAGAAGGAATGTGTTTGCGCGTATGTGTGCGCGTGTTCAAACGCAACTCTACACAGTTTGTGCATTGGTGGGAAGCAGTGATTCGTTGCGTGAACGTTAATTAGCTTATGGACATATGTGACTGCGTGGTCTGACACTGACAAGTGTTTGCTTGGACAAACTCAGTTGGCAGAGAAGTCAAAGTGTGAATTACGTACCCATATTGACATCTTCTCTATGCCTGCTCACTCATCAAATCATGTAGATCAGTGTGTCCAGGAGTCACATCTAGGAGAGGGCTAATCTGAGAAGTGCCCGGGGATCCAAGCTGCCTCCGCCTCTCCTTAGCCTTCTGCGGAGGGAAATCCCTAAATCGGAAGGGGGGGGAGCTTCCTTCCGCAACGAGTGATTCGGAACAGTTTTGACTCTCCCAGGAGGTCAGCTCACATAAGGTCCGCTCAGGTTTGTGGTAATGGGACCCAGCGCAGCCAAGTGTTACAACCGCAGCCGAAGAGACCGCACACGAGCGCACGCATACAGCCATAACCGGGTCAACGGCAGCTCCTGCTGCCGCCAGGGCTTCTTCCGCTATGCTACCATGACACACGTTTGGTTCAGTACACCACAGCCAACTTCCAAGATTGAGAGAATCATCCTCAAGCAGGCAGGATTCACACGGAACATGTATTTTGCCAGGTTTTAATTTGCTAGTCTTCTGCATGATACACACATACATCTGCATATTGTATGTATTTCAAAGAAATATATGACAGCAAGCTGATGAAGAAATTTTTGCCAATTTACAACTACTAGTTAACCTCAAGTACGTTCAGTTCATTTTAATTCCTTTTCCTAATATTGACCATATAAACTTGAACGTAACAAAAGCATAAGGAAGATAAAATGGGCAGTAAGCTTCTCAAAGCCGTCATGCTGAATCAGCCCTCAACGTGCAACCATCTAATAGTAGGCAGACAAAGGCTTCATGGGTACAAACTGTAGCCATGCCTTCTCCTGCTGAGGGAAGGTGTTGGTGGGTCCAGCAGCGTCTGCTCCTGCTGCCCCACCACCTTCCGGACGCCTGTATATCCACACGGAGCACACGCAAACCCTTAACCCAGCCAATGAGGAACAGCTAAAGGCCTTCTGTCCTCAGCTCAAACTTGCCCCCAAACAATTTGTCATTGCTCCTCAACATCAATAGTGTGGCAGAGCGGTGTTAGAGGTCACTCATGTCCCCGCTCAAACCACAAGGCTCGTGGGCACAAAGGTCATATGCATTCATACATTTACACCCATTTATACATTTATACCCCAAACAGACGTTCCTCTGGTATTCCAGACACGCCTGGGCCCTTCCAGCACTACACGTTTCCGATCTTAATGGTCACACTGGGAGGCAAATGATATTAACGGCTCTTCTAGTTTAATGACACGTCATCTCTGCAGTGGTGGAGTTACGGTAGAAAAGTTCAATTTGCCTGCAGGTATAAAATCTAATTTGCAAGGAATTGTCAAAGAACAAATTCACTTGTGTTGGTGTGCAGAGAAGAGTCCTCATACCTCGATGATGTCGGCGTTCGTCCGGCTCTCATGCGGCTCGTTGTACTCTGTATACTTGAGTAGCACCTTGTCCATGTCTGTGCTGGCATACTGGAAGAGCTTGTTGGTGTGGTTGAAGATGATGAGGGCAATCTCACAGTCGCACAGCACGCTCAGCTCGTAGGCCTTCTTCATCAGGCCGAACTTGCGCTTAGTGAACGTCACCTGGCGGAGGTGTGGGTGGACAAAGAAGGGGCGGGGAGGAGGATAAGCAAAGAGAAAAGTTGAGCGAGAAATGCACGGAAAGAAGTTTGAACAATAAGAGGGAAATAGAAAAGAGGCAATGAAGGATGTCGAAATGAAGAGAAAAGCAGTATGAAAGAACAGGGAAGAATACAATAAGCGGGGTGCAGCAATACAAAATTAATAATGCAAAGAAATTTTAAAAAATCCAAATGCTGCAGAAGAAGGTAATAAAAACCAAACACAAAAACTGATAGGCATATAACAACAAACCAAAAGCTGAGGCACTGCTCATCAAAATAAAGGGGAACCGTACAATTTTTTCATGTCTGTAGGCAGACAGCGAGATCAAGGGTGAAAAGGCATCAGATTTGGGATTTTCACATTTTTACTTTTTTCTCCTCCACAATTTCAGGCACGGCATACGTTTTTGCACAACGAGCAACGCAACGCAGCAGGTTTCTCTGGTCTTTTTCTGTGCAGAGAGGCACATGAGATCAGAAGAGGAATCCAGACAAAAAGGCACACGGACGCAGTGGCAGTTTCCACGGCGTCATCGCTCCCCTCGCTAATTGCTGCGCGCTCGACATGTCGCACAGGCAGAGCTCCTCGGAGCGGAAGACGGCCCCGCTCGATCCCCGCTACGCCCCCTCCCTCCCCTCCTTATCCTCGCTCGCTGCTCCCTGCTGCCACAAATCAAATTATTTCGGGGTCGTTTCCATGGGCAACCGCCTACGAGACACCCTGCTCCCGCCCCCACTGCCCGTGTAAACACGCAAACGTGTGCGCACAAAGGAACGCGCACGCACAGGAGAAAGCAGGACACAAGTCGGTGAAATCACAGAGGAGAACGGAAAGTAGCAGCGAACGAAAGAGGGAAACGGTTCAGGAGTTGACAAAAGACAAGATGCTTGGCATTCACAACACAAAGGATTCTGATAGAGAAATGAGACCAAAAAAAAAAAAAGTCTCACAAACCACATGAACCCATGATGTGGAACACCAGTGAGCTTAATGTTCTTGTGATACGTCCTCATACGTGAACATCCGCACTCAACAGGCAAAAAACAAAAATGCATCAGTAAAAAAAATTTTAAAAAAAAGACTGTTCTACACAGGAGTTTGGTCTTTTTGCAAACTGAGCATTTGGCCCTTTTCACCTCATTCCCCTCGATCAGAGCGGAAATGAATGGTATCGATGATGAGCGACGGACCGTTACTCTCGAGCGCTCCACACACCTGGATACAATGGGCTCGGATCGTTCTTGTTTAAGTAACTCTTGTCTAACTGAGACATTTGTGTTGAGCTCAAAAGCAGCATTGGGGTAATTCATTAAAGATAAATATCAGACAGGAATCAGACGGAGGGGAGGACGTGCTTGGCGGAGGAGCTGTATAATGTGATGAAGAAAGTCATCAGAATCCTGGCCTCGGTGGTAATGGAGGGATTAAACAGACCCGGGGTGCACGCCGTCTTTACGGAACAGCTGGGCTTCGCGAGAAAACGCCTGCGGAGAGCGTCTGGAGGGACGGGAGCCGCTGACCCGGTGCGCCTCGACTCCCACTCGGGAACGCCGCGAAGGCATCGTTCCGCGGGGGGTCTCTGCGAACACCCACTCCCGGGGATTCGGTGTTGGTCCGAACAATGACACGGTGGTGAATTTAAATGCTGTTTGCTCGAGCGTTGCAGGCCCCCGCTGTGAGAGGAGCACAATCGCTGGTCTGCACGCACTAAATTAATTTAAGCCCGTACTGTGCCGTCCTCCGTTTATGCACGACGCTTTCATGTTGCTTACGGGACTTAACAGCATTTACACGCGAACACGCTTTTGGTTAGATGGCCCATTTTTAACCTCTGATTATTTTCAGTTGCTACGCTTTTAACAAAGACAATTGTGGGACAGCAGGTGACACAGTACTTAAAATCGTCCCCTTGTTATCTCAAGGTTCCAGATTTGAATCCCTGCTACAGCTGTACTACCCTCTTATCAAGCTACTCTGGACTAAAACAACAGTACTGAGCTGTATAAATGGGTATATCATTGTAAGCACAAAGAAAAACTGTGTAAATCGCTCCCGGTCAAAGTTGTCAGCTAAATAAAGATCAATAGAAATTATTTTGCTTTCAAAAAAGCAAACACAGGGAAGGCACCTAAAAAAGATGGCACGTCGAGCACTCAGTGCCGAATATTTACATCGGCAAAGCCTGCTCGGGTAACAGCTCCTAACTTACTCCAGCACTGACCAGATGCTGGTCTTGCGTCAGAGTGCCACCCGATTACTGGGACAGCAAGATGTTTTTCTTTCCGAGTTTCTCTTTCATTTCGCAACCTCTTTGTTTACAGTTATTCATGTGTATGCTGCAGTTGGAATTTTGCAAGCAATTTAAAAAAAAAGAAAAAAAGAGGTAAAGCAATGAAAGAAAATGTAGTAACACAAAATCCATGGTGTAACTACCTGAAATACATATACCCAAAATTAAATTAAAAACTGACAATTCAATAATACAGACACAGTGAAAAGTCTGAGTACATCTACACAGCCTGGGCAATACCTGTATAGGACAATGTACACAGAAGAGTGAAAGCAAAGCAATCCACATCCACAACTGTCCTACATCTCTGTGATCTACTGCACTATAGCTGGGAAGACTTGGTCCCTTGTTTCCAGATGAAACTTGTTAAATAAAGGCTGCATGGAAAAGTTTTCAGCAATGTACTCAAACATTTGACCAGTACCATACATTACAAATGATCTGCCCAAAAATGAAACACTCATTTCATATAACAAGACCAACTGCACAGCATTAGGAGTATAACTCGCATCCTTTTGGGTCGTTTATGCGATTGTTCCTCTTCCAAATTCTCTCCCCTGCTGACAAACCGCCTATTTTCACACAGTTCCGGCATATCCGTTTACCTGCTTGTTGCGCTCATCTGTGATCCGCTGGATCTGAATCTTTTTTCTGCCCATGCTTCCTGTGCAGCGGGGAACCCGGGGTGGCCGACAGGTCGGAGGTGTACGGGAGACAGTTGGCAGCTGGACGAAACCTCTTCTCTGTCCCCGTCTGCAGGGGCTGCGTGAGAAGTTCTTACACCCCAGAGGTGAATCAAAGAAGGAAAACCAAGAGGTTCTTGCAGCGGACGTTTAGTTCATGGGCTGCAGAGGTAGCCGTTCATCTGGTCTTCTCCAGGTATGAGTTCTTCTGTCCTGCTTGAGTGCTGCTGGTGGCACAGTGTCACTGGTGAAACAAGCAGAGAGGAAGAGACAAAAATCAATGCTGAAATCAGTCATATTTTCATAGGCAAGCAGAGAAAAATACACATCAAATACAGTGTATTTTCCCAGGAGGAAGAGGGTAAAGCCCACCGTGGAAGTTCCAATAGGACTTTTGACCTCCTTATACTGGAATTATCAACTATTATTGTACATCAGTACTGCAATCATCCTGCATAAATCCTATTTTCCAGAAGAACTCACAGTCCTGCATGAATTTTGACAGCAAATGAGTGCTTTTTAACCTTTATATGAAGGACACACCATACCATATTCTTGCATAAAATGCACTGAATTAGGCCATGGCAGCGAGGAGTCAGCTTTACTGGCCTACAGCATGCGGAGGGCAGGACGCCTCATTCGGGGCTTCATACTGGAAAGCACCAGTTTTAGCAATTCGACAAACGCAGGTGATCCAACAACAGAAATTCCAACAATTATTAGAACTGTAAACCAAATGGTTTCTGGCTCATCATGCTTTCTGATTACTCTACTTTGGTAACATAATGGTAAGCATCAATAACCACCTTTTCTGGTAAAGACAATTCAGAGCCTATATTGAAAACATGGTATGAAGCAGGAGACACCTTGGATGGATGCACCAAGAGAAACTAAGGTATGCCAATTCACCTGGAGCGCATTTTTGGGCTACTGGTGGAAGCCTGGGGAGAACATGCAAACTGTATAAAGAATGAGCCAGAGTCAATCCTACATTTAACTGCACAACCTGAAAGCTGTGAATCACCAGAGCTTCCAATTGTTGCACTATGCAGCCCCTACCGCATATCTTGGTCCATCCATTGATTTATACATCCATTCTCTTTAGCTGCTTGCTAATGACACCATTACAAAGAGGACAACCCTGAAAGTGCCTAATACCTTTTTAGGAATTTTTCTGCAAACAGTAAAAAGAGGAGACAATTCACAAGAGTGCATGAGACCAGCTTTCTTAGCAAAATCAAAATTTTTTTCCAGCGTTGCTTTCCTTACACATTTAAACAAATCTTGAAGGTTTAAAAAAAAAAAAAAAAACACCTTCATCCACTTTTTTGTGGTTAAGACGGTACTCTCTGTTGAGAAAAACAATCATCTTCCTTAAAATATATTCTCACTGGGCTCTCGTTCTGGTGCACTTGTGAACGTTAAGTGTGAACACTGACTTTCATACTGAACACCACACCAAAGATTGCTAATAATCTCTGATAACACATCTGTTTCTGGGAAGCACATCAGTATATGTATACATCCAGAACGCTTAATATTTACACACAACCTTCATTTCATCACACTGGACACTGAGGTTCCATGGTTGAAGAATCTCATGTAAAGAGTGACTGAAAAGCTACTGCTCTGACTCCTGGGTAGATAGTGGGATTCCTATCTCACTGAGCAACAGTTCCAAGAAAACTATTGGATTAGTTTTGGAAAATAACCACTATCTGGCAGTTACTTCTCCAGAACAGCTTGGTCACATGTACATACCCTTAACCACATAGCAAATGGCTGCCCTTTGTTAGTTTTAAAGACTGAAAAGGGAGAAAAAAAAAAAAAATAATAATTTTTTTTTTTTTTTTTTTTTAAAAAGTGCTGTTAAGACTCTTCCCAGACCTGCATATACTTCATTTGCTACTCTGCTTTTCAAATGGATAAAACTTAAAAACACTACATATTCAAGTAATGTTTAATAAAAAGTCTTTGCTACAAATAAATAAATGTTTGTAACTGAGCACTCCAGAAGCTCTGCCAATGAGAGCCAACTAACTGCAGGTTCTATGGTCTGTATCAACCCAGACAAAACAGTACACATGAGCTGTGTGGTCACCACAGGCTATGGGAAAGCTGCATATGAAAGGCTGCCTTATCAGCAGAGTTATGCAGACAGCAGCCCTCTGCCCTTCACGGCCGAGGCTCACGTCCCCAATGCACAGCACAGCAAGCAGGGTCACAGTGTGCAACCTCGGTGCTTATTGCTCTGTTGCCACAATGAGAGTTGACTAGCGTCAGCCTGTGGAAATGGGTTCAGTGACATCTTAAACCAGGGTGTCCAACATTCAGCCCAAGGGCTTTGTTGCAGATCACCGTTTCGCTTAATTTGGCACATAAACCTACTATAAATATTACAAGTGCTACTCGGTCACTTTGCAATACAGTTGTGTATGTCTAGCTGAACACATGTCAATAAAATTAAATCATTTTTCAATTTCGACAATAAAGACTCAGTACGTTTTTTTTTTTTTTTTTTTAAACAAATCATCAGAGCAGCTCACAGTAAAGATTGTGGCCTTTGGCCACAAAAAAGCTGGACACCCCTGGAAAAGTAGCAACTCAAGCAACCAGCTCTCATTTATGTTGAATCGCCATACATCCTTATTTTTCTTACCTCTACCAGTTCTATGACAAGGAAACAGCAAATCTGGAAGGCATACAGTCCTGGGTAGATGTGTGTTCAAAATCAAGTATCTGGCTGCCATTCTTCATCGTTCCTCCATGCACCTTGGCTAAAGCTATTATCCAAGATGAAAATTAGTCAGAGCTCTTTCACATTGACTGGGGCTTCGAGCCAAAACACACAATTAAACCAGGGTCTCCAGAGGGACAAGAGGGAGGTGAGAACCCCTTTGCACACAAACAAATAGTCACGCTGGGTCCCTATAGAAACGTCCACTCTGAGCATTACCCAGTTTTGAAGGACCTCTTCCTCCAATGGTGCTCCAGTGCGGCAGCTTCCAGCTGCCTCACATCACAGAATAACCCATGGCTGCAGAACAGAGGTGGTGGGAACGTGAGGGATCAGTGCAGTCAGTGAAGCTAAGAGGAAGTTTCACACGAACACAAACATCCAAACCCTCAGAAACCCTCTTTATAAAGTCATCCAATGGCTTTTGTAAGAAGAAAGCATACTGGTAAATTTATCAAGTAGAATGTTCAGGAAATGAAGATATGAGAAGTCTCCGTTTGATACGGGTTACCCTGTTCGGCAGCTAACACAGGCTTCCTGCAGCTCAGAGATTACAGTTAGTGCTGGGCCAGCTACTCACAATAGTCCGTCAGAGCTGCACCACTGTTTTAATCAAACTGTCTACAGTGCAAGTAATTTAGAGAACCGCCAAACCTGACCTCCAGCAGTGCTGAGGACAGATGTTCCCAACTGTACTCATTGAGCATTTAATAATGGGAAAAACAAATGACTAACAAATAAGGACAGCCAGTTTATTCCAAATCAAGAATCCTTTCCTCATTCACTACACGCAATGCGGATCACAAAAAAAGACAAACGGAGATGATGCCTGCACCTTCAAAACCCGGAACATTTCAGCTTAAGGAGATGTAACAGATTAGGGAACAGAGGGATCATTGATCTCAAAAGCCAATTGCACTCCACAAGCAGCCAGCAGCATCACAGCAGATCTCTGGGGTTCTGGAGGCTGGAAGAGGATACGCTAGCTTCTCCTGCGGAGACCCCAGTGGTAGACTGCGCTGGAGACATCCTTTCCTCACCAAGGATGATCTGAATGCCTGTAAATGAGCGCACCATTTCCAAAAGTTCCTTAAGCAGATGCTTCCTGCTGAACACTGGCAAGATTGTTGTAAGCAGGTCTGCTAAACTAAGAGAAGATGAGCTTCTCATGACAGTGCCAGAAGACATACTCCTCCTTAATGGTTACTATTTAAAATAAAATTTAAAAAAATAAAATTAAAAAAAGATGCATTTTGTACAGTGGGCTAGACTCTAAAACATGTACAATCGACCGATTGTTTAACACGATCAATAAAAATCCCATACACAATTGCTACCATAGACGTTAATAACTTTATAATAAAAACAATTATTCCCGACAATGATTTCCTCCAAACAAGACTGCTTGCTGGACATCAGTCATTGACTTCATCCTTGCAGGCAGAGAAGCAATGTTCCACCATTAACTACCAGCTGTGTGATTTGATGCAACTTTCCACCACCACAGAAGGCATAAAAGCTATCCTATTTGGGTGGGGGGGCACTGGCCCTGAAATGAGCAATGTCTGTCCAGGTCTTCTGCAGAGAGAGAGAGAGAGAGAGAGAGAGAGNGCAGGGTGACACCACAAAGGTCACAAAGGTGAATACGCGTTACTTATGAGTGACACTGTAGGACGGTGGGGGGGATAACTGTAGGTGTAGGGAAGCAGAATGGTTTGTTTTGGGAATGTATAGGAGGTGAAAGGGTTGAAAAGTGAAAGGATAAGTTGAGGGGCGAGTGTAGAAATGGAGAAGTGCTGGTGACATTGCAAAAGAATGAGAGCATGTAAAAATGAAGACGATGAAGGAAACAGAAGAGGTGCGAGCAAAGCGGTGTGGGCAGAAGCATGAGATGCAGAGAGAGAGGTGACCAAAAGGAGAAGAGGGAAGCAATAGGAGTGAGAGCTGATTTGTTCAGTGAAATTTGATTCCTCTATGCGGAACATGAGAGAGAGGGAGTCGGGGAATGAGTGAGAGAGAGAGAGAGAGAGAGAGAGAGAGAGAGAGAGAGAGAGAGAGAGAGCTGAGAGTTGAACCTGATCCCTCTGGCCACAGGTGTCTTGGGTGGGGCACTGTAGTGCAAGGTCAGCACTCTGGACATCAGAACTCAGCTTCCTTCCACACTGCTGAGCCAGCAAGTTCTAGATAGATGCACGCATAAGGCAAGGAGAACCCCTTTGTGCCAAAGTGACACACAAACACAATAACAAACATGCAGGTCACATCACCTTTCCCCACAGGCACACGGCATATGTTTATCTGAAACACAGTACAAAAAGAGCAGATAACAAGGGACCATCTCATGATGGTCCCCAGCTGTTTGCTGTGGAAACCAAAAATACGCTGTAATCTTCAGGCTGATAGGTCGCAGCAGTATAGCGACACACTAGATGTTCCCCTGGCCATCAACCAGAACCCTGGGCCTTCCGTATGGAGTCTGTTCACCTGAAACAGGAAAGTTGGGAACCACGGCTGGTCCGCTCGATTTCCTTCCCCCATCCCAGTTCTCCTCCCAGTTTTCCCAGGCCTATCAGCCAGCCTCAGATTTGTGTCTTCCCCAATCAGATAAAGACAAAACATGAAAGCAGTTAGCAAGGCATTTTGGGTGCGTGGGAAAGCAGTTTGGCAAAAAAAAATATGTCCTCAGCTCAAGGAAAGAAAAAAAAACAAAAAGAAACAAAAAGAAACAAACAAGAAACAAGGTTCAACCAGCACCGATGGTATCATAAAACATTTCATCACTGCTTTTGTAGACAAAACATAAATGAACTAATCCCAGCATTTCAGTAAAGACGCATTCGACTAACAAATCGGGCAGCTTCTTCCGAGCTATAATTGATCGGGATCAAATATAACTTACTGAGCATCACCACTTATTCCATGGTGAAGAACAGTCGTTTCCGAGGAGCACTAAAAAGGGGTCTGCGCCGTTCGCACTCCAGTCAATGTCACATCGATAGATTTAAAAGACTAAGAAAACAGCCACTTTGATTATCAAAACAACATAAAGAACAACTCTGGCCCACCATAACCTTGCAAATATCTGTATTTATCAGGTCAGAAAAGAAAGGGTTCAGCCAGCCTTCCTCTACCTGAAACAAATTCAATTACTCAGGCAGTGTGGAGAATGACAATCAAATTCTCCACATTCAAAAGCTCCTGACTGCAACTCAGGCGGAGTACTTCTGCAAATAATGTTTTTGTACAGCTGTAAAAACACTTGTCATTCCTTCAAATAAAATACAGGGTTTTACCAGCTAAAATAATAAGAGCAACGTCTGGTATATAACTGATTATTCAGCTTCCTTTCAATTTCAAGGATTTGGAAGCACAAGAAAGTGATGATACAGCAAAAGGGGGAATAAGCAAGCTGGAAAACCCACCTAAGGAAAAGGCTTCATCATAAAATGCAATCTCACCTACCTCTGCACTAATAATGCTAAAGGGAAATAAGACTGCAGCAAATAATCATGATAACAAAAGGAATTAAAAGGCAGAGCTTTCAAGTGGTGTCATGTACTGCATGGAACCAATGTCAAATTCCATTCAGGCTGTTACCACCAAAGCTCATAAGGACATCAGATACATGTTGAATACTTAAATCACCACAAAGCATTGAATAAAATAACATTACACTGTTGTACTGTATTTAGAGAAACACAGGCTGGCTCAGAATGCAGAGAAACTGAAGTGCTAGCAAATGGATGACAGCTTCCTTACCTTCAGTTTCACAGAAAGTATCAAAAAGGTCTGGATCCACAGGCACCATTCATTCATGCCCATCTGCACATATTACAACATCTCACAACAGCGGTTTATTCTTAACTTTACTCTGGAGAAACTGTAGACAAATCACGTTAAGAAACTAAAGAGCTCTGAAAACTTGTGGAAGCCAAACAAGCGATAAACCCTGTAACTTCCAAAGCTCAGACATATCCTAAGCTGAAACCGAAGGGATGCACCATGGTGCTGAAGATCTTACTCCGGCTTCACCACTGACTGACGGCACAGACTGTTCACAGACCTGAGAGCAGAGTGGCTTCTTATGGTCTTCAGCAACTGGTGCCAATTCGTCAACATCTAAAGCAGTAATTCACAAGGGCTGGAGGGATGTAAGAGCTACCAGCACAAGAGACTGACTGCGTGAGCGTGTGCATGCACGAGTGTGTGTGGTTGGGGAGGTGGGTTTGTCAGATTGTTGACAGGCTCACACCTCTGTACATTCTCTCTCCAGAATCTGCAAACTGTAATAATTGCAAGAGCAGCTGTTCACACACCTTTTCTTCAACACAAACCTCCACACACTGCTGAACTGTTGGTGGCATCAACCTGGAAATCTGGTGCTACATCTCTGCTGTGCTACATTAGGCTCTGTGGCCACATCACAGACATGCTTACCCTGCCAATTAGAAAGAGGAGATAGAAGAATGACTGCACTGTGAAGGCTCATGTGCTGAGAGAAGTCCTCCTTCATCTAAAGCATCTGGCACTACCAGCCTGCTCAGAATTTTGCCATTAAATATGATCGGTTGAACTGTGTTATAGGCAACACGTATGGGTGTTCAGCTTACTGGGAGAATGTCAGACTCCTATGTGCGGCGAGCTTCATCTAGCAACCGCAGGAGCACTTACCAAGTCAGAAAGGACATTACATGACCCAAGAAGTGTTTACAATGTTAGTACGAATCATCTCATCTGCTCATGTTCTTCCCACTCTTTGGGCCACCTACCTCTAGCACAAAATATATGCATGTGCAAGGACTCTAAAATGCCACATATGGATCAGAGAAGCATAAAGAGGCAAATTCTGCCGACATAACAAACATAATTTGTAAAGGACTAAACAAGCTGTGTTGTGCAGGTTTGGAGCACCTCCCCCTTGCTTGCTGCAGCACTCCCCAGGATTCTCCTCACAGCACAGATTGTGCTGGCCCGCTGCCGGGCCTCTCTTCCTGCGACAGATCGGAGCGCTGAGCGCGTGTGCCGAGGACCGAGGCTGTGGGGAAAGGGGGCACAATGACAGCACGGCAGGAACGAATGCGTGACAAGCAGCTTCTCCTCCTTCCTCTTTAATAGCCACCCTCATCTTTCGACTCATGACGTCTTTCCTTCCAGTCCGCAATCAATTTGCTGGTGTCGGAAGCAGAGGTTGGAAAGAAGATCCCCAGGATGGGTATGAATGAATACGTAAACTCACCTAAATCCTATTGAAATCAAAATAATTCCACTCAAAACAGGTCACTTCAAACAAAAAGTACCACACTTTAAAAAAAGAGAGAATTGTTTAAGAATTAGCACTTAGACATCAAAATACACACACTTTATTTCACAATAGCGTATTAATTGAAAAACTGACTGGCAAATTATCATTTTATTAATTTGTTCATTTTTCCCCCAATTTATTCACTACACAGTGTTACTTGTAAGCAAATAACTCCGTATTTACAGCACTTTTGTACAGTTTCCAATTTGATTTAACGCTTGATTTGCATAACAATACATTCCACAAAAGTCATATTTATAGAACGGAACATTTGCCAATCAAAAAACTTGGAAACTAATTTGAGGAGTGCTCGCCTGAGCCGGAAGTTTGTCTTTCTGACGCCATTTGCAGACAAAGACTGTATATCAGTGTCTTCCATAGAAAATTGCATTTTCCTCTAGCATGTTATTACAGACATTTTACCGTAGGGAATACCGCGGGCCAAACTGGTCCTGAGCACGTCCCAGAAAACGCTGCCACCCTCTGTAACGCAGTTCGAAGAACAATGCAGACAGCGTGAGGTGCGATCTCTAAGGAGGTACATCTGTTGGAGCCGTAACAGATTATTCCCTGACATTTCCAAGCTGTGCAGGACAAACAATCTGCTGCAGAACAAATATAACCTACGTATCCACCAACGTCCTAAAGGAAGATAAAGATTTCTCTTACATTTTAACTCATTTGTATGCTAAACACCAGGTCCCAAAATCAGAGCTCATCCTGACTTGCCCTCACTTGGCACGGGACAGGAGAATCACGGAGGCCATCTGCACTCTGAACATCCCGTTCCTGTGCGTGTCGGCCCACAGAGCGCAGCAGCTGTCTTCTGCGTGCTGGAGATGTGGAGGCCCTCAGAAGCAAAGCTGGTTCTGGAATCTCTGTGCACAGTGCAGGGAAGCTTTCGCAGAGCACAGAAAGCGAGTTCACACTCAAAACAACTTCCCTGTCTTTGTGGGAATCTCAAATCAAGTCGCACTTAAATGTAATAAATGATTTCAACCTCCCAAAATGAAACTCAAAAAAAAAAAAAATGAACATTGATTTTAAAAGTCGTCCCCCCCCCCAAAAACCTAGTCAAAAACTTTTTTAAAAATTGTAGCGAGATTGACATGATGTCCATTTTTGTTTTTCATTGTCCTTAAAAGGACATTACTGAAGGTTTACAAAAACACGCATGCACGCAACCAATGCTTTTCTCCACTGCCATACTCACATCTGTTCATGAACAGCTGGTGCACTGAACAGGCTTCCTAACAGCTGACAGCCTAGAGGCGTGGAGGCGAAAGCTCTTCCCTACTTCTGGCTCACCTTGATCCATTGTCCTCTGTGAAGATTCTCCTGCAGGTGATGCATTTCCCTCCACCATGTGAGCAGTTTGCAACACAACGCATCTATAGTTAACACTGTAAAGGAGGGGGCCACTGGCATCAATTACGTAAATACATGATCCTTTTCTCTAACCTGCTCTTTGTTTTCAGGAGAATCACTGGCCAGATGGAAAAACATGCAAACCCAATTGTCTACATGGCTCATGGAACATTTTGGATTGCTATCAGGGATATTTCCAGCCACAAACTGAAAAAAGGTGCGAGCTGGAGGACCTGCAGCCAGTAGCTTGTAATTACTAATGCCTGGTCCTGACAGCTGCTGAACAGCTCATCCTGTAGAACCTTCCAGCCTTTCCAATGGCTTTGTGCTTAACAACATGTTCCCATCCCCACTTCAGAACTGAAACTGCTTATAATCGGCTCACAGAGTAATAAAACACCAATGCGTGGAAGTAAGACACCCTGTGTAGGAACACATCTAAATTTCTCAGCTTGCTTGCATTTAGTACAGATCCTACTCGTTTATCAATAACTGCCTCTCTGGTGCATAAAACCAAGTCCCCACAACTTGTGAAAACACAAACTCATTGTATTGGAAATACTCATGTATTTGAAATACGTTTGCTAAATAATAAATGATCATTTTGCTCAAAGGTTAATTTAGCAGATACTGTTCTATCAGACTTGGTTTTATATGCACAGCAACTAATCATTTATCCATTTACACAGGGAGGTCATTTGTTAAGGATGCACCAACATGGAAATTCTGGGATGACGCCAATATCCAGTAATTTCTACATACCTATCGGCCATTGCCAATATACTAAATATTCAAAAATACAAAGGGAACGGAATTAGATCTGCTTGGTTGAGAATTGTAGACACGTGTAACATTTATTTGTACAACGTTTCAGTTTTGCAGACCGTGTACAATCATTAAAATAAACGGCATCTGCTGAACCACATTTGGCTGACTACCTTATCTTTAAACATGGAACGGTTTTACAAGCTGTAGTCTTAGACGCTATGTAACAATTTTTGCTTCCTTTCTGATAGAATAATAATAATAATAATAAGAAACTAAGAGCTGAAATAATTGAAATTGAAACAAAGGGTAAAATGCTACAATGACAAATAAGTAACACCACTTAACAGTAACTTTTTCCTGGAAGCGAGCCATTGTTTTTTCTTAGCATCTCTGCCTTGTCACAGGAAATTCGGATTCTTTCTGGTGATCACATTACAAGCCACGCTGAACAATCTCTCCCTGTTGACCCTCATTAAGTTAATCAACTTCAAGGTATTGAAATCTTGTACTTTGTTACCCATTACTTCAGCAACTGTTAAAAATGGCATCTTGTTAAGCTCTTGCTTACTTTGAAATAACTTCCACACCACAGACATTTTCACACCTTGCTCCAGCATTGCCTAAATGTTCTGCTCACCTTGAGCGCAATGAATGCCTAACCAAATATTGTTCTGAATTGCCGGTCAAATCCAAACATCTGTCTGATGCTGACTAAATTCAACAAATATCTTCTCATACTGATGTGACTCCAATATCAGTGTGCATCTCTAGCAATTATTACTGAAGAAGATCAGAGTGTTCATTGCTCTCAGGGGTACAGCAGAGCGAGGGGGACCCCACTGAGGACCTTCCCATTGTAAGGTGATGACTTTAACTGCTATGCTACCGGTTACCCCAAGCAGGGTACCTAGCTGGTGTTCAAGAACTGTAACACCTGCTCCGACGCCACATGTACACTCAGTACAGCACAAGTAACAAAATAGTGGGTTAAGATGGCAATGAGATTATCTACCATGGCATGTTTTATAGAATAAAGAATGTGAACTGCCTTCTGTTTGGCAAACTGCCTATTACAGGCAACACATTAAAGAAGGCATTAAGTCAAATTGTTTATTTATGATATAAGAACTTAAGTGACAGAGGAAAAACCCTCCCAGAGAAGCTGAGTGGCTCAAATGCACACTTTGCCTTGGCCAACATTCCATGACAGCTGACCAAGGAAGACAGCGCATGAAGAATAAAGTGAGACAAACATCAGGCAAATGGACAAAAGTGACAAATTAAGAGTGTTGGAATCTAGTTGGAAGATTTTGGGGATACTGGACAAACATGACAGGCTTAAATATTAACAAAAAAATGCAAGGCTGATTTGGGATGTGAGAAAAAGCAATGGAACAGACAGGCCGTGGCTCTGAAGTGGAGACAAATAGTTCTGATCTTTGGGGATTTGCGTACCCTGCGTTGTTGCACGCAGCTCTCTGACATTTGGGCTGTGCTGAAATCAGACTGACCTCCCCGGACTCCAGATCTTCCCTGTTGGCAGCGCTCCTGCCGATATAGCCGCCTGCTCCCGGACTGAAGTTCAGACACACACAGGCATGTGTACAAACATATAACTAACCACAAACAGGAACACTAATGAGCAGATATGTTCCAGGATCCATGTGTTGAGCACAGCTGAGTAACTTTGTTGAAAGTACACTGGTCATTTCCAAGTTTCCCTAAACACACGTATTTTCAGCAATAAATAAATAAATAAATAAATAAATAAATAAATAAATAAATAAAGTGCGAGGAATACAACAACATACACGAGAAACAGTGAGAGGAAAGCAAGTGGTTCATGAACAGCGGGAAGGAACAGCCCCTCAGATCAAAGAGAGGGAGAACGGGTTGCGGCCAAGTGAGACCCCAAGGGGTATATGGTTTCAGCTCCTGGCACTGGCGGTTGCTGTTTCAGCTGCGCCGGGCCAGCCGCCAGCCTGCTCTCACGCCACCAAACTGTCCTTTATTTCTGTGGCAAAGAAAAGACCTTACCCCATGGCAGCACTTAACATCCAAACGATCTTTGTCCTCACTTGATGCAACTTCTAACAAGACCCTTCTCCAAAAGCAGTGTATGGTATCTGTGCTTCTGGTACAGCCTGGCAAACTCAGTCCTCTTTAACAAATGAGGGTGAAACCTTCAGCTGTAAGGATTCAAGAGGGGCCTGATCTGCTGTGGAACAGGAAAGCAGATAAGCACAAGGGGAAGCTAGGTTATCGTAGGAGGTCTAGGAGGAAAGATAACCACCGGTCTTTTCCTGCTTTGGGAACACAGATGTGTTCGGGAGCTGTCACAATATCAAACCAGATTTCAATGTGCACTAAAATATCAATTATGAGCAAATTATGTCTGCTACAGCAAAAAATTACCAGAGGCATAGGCTCCTTTATAACCTATTTATGAGCTTTGCGAAGCCTGATCTACCACAAGCAGTAAGTGATTCAGAAGATGCAATCAAAGATGTTAAAAATGCCCAACATGGACATCTAGTTAGCAGTACAGTAACTGTGCTCCCCAGGTACCATCAGCTGGTAACATACTGAAGCAGTCTACCCTTGACTAACGCATAGCTCATGTTGAATCAAACAGTGAGGCTAATGAAGCTTCAAGATCATTTCAGAAACTGTAAGAACTACTGTGAATAGGCAACATTAAGTAGAAGAAACCCAGTGCTCTGCTATCATTGGGAGAGGTGTGGGGTGTAGATCCTTGTCACCTGCTGACACTGACCCTACATCGTGAGGTTGCCTAACATGGATTTAGGTAACAGAGACCACAGCAATAGACACCACAATAAAATGAAGACCAGCCTAGGGGCTGACTGGGAGGTAATTGCAACAAAAATTGTTATTGCCATCATCATCATCAACAACTACAAGGAAACAATAAGTAAAATTCTTAACAAAGAGTGAAAGTTGTAAACACTGAACAATGTTAACACTAAATATAGGGAGTAAGGAATAAAAGAATTATATTAAATACTGTTTCAAGATGTTTTGACACACTCCTACCTGTATGATAATTCATGATAATCCATGATATGTATAAATACCCTTGGACAGCAATTCAGAATTCATATTTCCGTTTTCCCCCTACCATCCCCCCAAAATGAGGTCAATCCATGATTCCATTTTTCCCCTACATGCTGGGTATTTTAAGCAATAAATCCCCTTTTGGGATCATTAGAGGTGGACAGGATAAATTTAGTATGCTGATTTGTATATTTTTAGTGAGATGCAGCATTTCGTGAATGAAGGAGCACTGCCTATTACTGGTTTCGCATCATATGCGATTCAAACTGGCAGGCAAAAATTTAATTCCTAGCAGTTGCAGTTTTATCCATTTAGAAGGTGAAATGCAGCAAATGGCTGCAATTTTCATCCACTCTTGAAAGGTCACAAGAATTCCCATGGTTTTTCTGAATATGCATTGCTCTAGAGTCAGGGGAATTGTCTCATTTCACAGCATGCTTCAGACCTGTACACAGCATATTTCAGCAAGACCCACCAAAGGTGTGACAAGCAAAATGCTTCAAAAAGGACAAACTGTATTACATATATTAAAAAAAAAAAAAAAAGAGGGCCTCTTCCTATTGATATGACACCACAATGGTAAAGTCTATCACTTTATGTACTTCCCCTTCAAGTCTGGAGCAGCTGTCACTGTAAAAAGACACCAGGAGCAAAACTCCCAATGCTGAGTGTTTCTGCCAGTTCAACTCCAAACAGCCGCTCTTGCAATCTGAACAGACTCTGGGATTGCTCAATAAAATGAAAACCTTTAAATAACAGAAGCATAAGGAATTACCTATATTTCTACTAAAAATCACATTTTATTTGCTCTCTGATGTTTAAATTCTTTCAACAGAAATAATAATCTGCCTATTTTACCCACCTGAGTCCTGGGGTAATGTGAATATGTAATTTTAAAGCAAAAGTAATACTTCTGTTTCTAACACTGGCAGCATTCAGTTTTATATGGTACAGACGAATACTGTCGAACAACTCCGAGGTAGTGGATTCACAGAAGGAAAAACTGAAAGCAGACACATTAGATACTTTTTGTAGTTTATAGTACTCTAAATTACTTGGCTGTTCCAGGTAGTATGTACCAGATGTATTCCAAATATACCAGCAAAATTGCAAAATACACTGAAAAACATTCAGCTCTGC
This sequence comes from Heterotis niloticus, assembly GCA_018136845.1. Classification (NCBI taxonomy): domain Eukaryota; kingdom Metazoa; phylum Chordata; class Actinopteri; order Osteoglossiformes; family Osteoglossidae; genus Heterotis; species Heterotis niloticus. Next base: position 3,475,414 of record CM030903.1, read on the forward strand.
AGCAAATGGAGGCACCACAGCTAAAGAACTTCTTCTGAGATGTTCACCTGCTTCGCTGTGCTTAACATGGCAGCAGTCACTCATCTCCGTTAACAGTTTTTGAGTGCCCCCCCTCAACGTTTATGCACGTTCCTGTAGAGCAGATGATCAACAGCTATATGTTTGTATATTCTCACCATTTACCTAGGTTATTTCAGAGTTGAGAGCTGTGTAAATGCAGTGGTTATTGCCACGTGAACTGATGGATGAGCCCTCCACACAGCTGTATGCTTCTTCATAGCAGGAGTCAATCACTGCTTCAAATCTCCAGCAAATTTGGTCACAGCCAAAGAGAACAAAAATTGATCCATGATCAAACTGTGGATAGCAGTTACATTACTGGTTGGATCCAGTCCCTTTGGACTCAAGGGACTTGTCCTAAACTGCCTAACAGATTTTCAATAAACAGCCCAAATATAACTGATTCACCTGTAGTCCTTGAGTAAAGTCTGAGTTTTGTCTTCATATCAACACAATACAGGTATCTCCTACTTTCCAGCATAATGAACTCCCAGAAATTGGCTTGAAAAGTAAAATTTTGCAAGTTGGAAAAGTAATTATCATGACACAAATGGTGAAATGCATCACATTTGGTTCTTTTTACACATAAGCAAGAAAAATTAGCTTTATTTGATCATAACTTGGTAAACATTAAATTATTTAACTCATATATGCAAAAACTCCCAAGTCAAACACTAATATCTGTAGGGATACCTGTACTTCCATTGCCACCTGAGCTTCATAACTTTTCTTACCAATTCCTTTTTGTGTTGAAGCCACCAGGCATTTAAAAAGGTACCTGTTTTTAAGTTGCTTCAAGAACCCAGTCAGGAATGGATTTACCAAGTGACAGATATGATTTTTGTGTACTTCTTAGCTACATTAAACTTCAAGATGTACTTTGTTCAAAACAATTTAAAAAGAACTGACTTATAATATTAGTAACTCAAAATTTACCTTCCTGACAACCAACATAGAAGTACATAATAAACAATCCCAGTATTTACTCATTTACTTGTAAACACTCCCGAGGGCACTTATATATACACACACACACAAACATAACACCTGGCATTCTTTTAAAAAAAAAAAAAAAAAAATTGTTGGAAAAAATAAATAAATAAATAAAAGGAACATTGGTTATCTCCAAGACACAGATGTACTGACTGGTCGCCATGGCGCCTGTGCTAACCCCTCCCCCACAGGTCTGTCTGCAGGCACCTAGAGCACTCAAGACACACATGCAAATTAAGACATTCATCAACCTGAGCTCTAAACCAGACAGAATAACATTTCTTCAATGTGGACAAAGTAGATCACAGGAGAGTCAAGATTAAAGTTTTACCAAAGAGTATACAGAGCACACAAAATCAACCACTGCCTACCAGCATCAGTAGAGCGGGGTGCCGCAAGATCTTAAAATAAACAAATTTCTAGCAAAGGCAGCATGCCATCAAGATCATTTATTGCTCTTAACTGACAGCTTAACAGTATGAGAATCAAGAGACCTGGAGGCAAGCATGTATTAAAGCTGACACAAAATATGTATTGTCACTACTGTACTGCCAAAATACCAAGTTTGAAACCATTGCATTCAAGCAAAAAAGGGCTCTGCAGTACAAAATGATCTTCCAAAAAAACAAAGGCCGGATCAAAGTTAAATATACTAAATCATGCGACAATTTTAATAAATCAAGCAGTTAAGAATAATAGATGGCAGATGCAAAACACCAAACATTTTATAACCTCTGCAAAAGGAATAAATCCTAGGGACAGTAAACGTAACTATTTGCATTGTGAAAGCATAGCATGCTGAACAATTCGGAAAGACGGCACACCAACATAAACATCTACACACAACTGTTCCGACTCTGGATGCCTAAATGGCTCATTTCTGCTACTAAGTAGAAGGATCAGACTTCTGGCGATTCACCTGCAATGTTCTCAAACTACAATTTTAATCGTTGCTAAGAAACAAAGCTGATACAAGGAGAGCTCAAACTAACAGAACAAGGGTCAGGCATCAGTTTGCAAAAAAGAAATACACAATGAAGGGGTTGTGAGATACATTGAGAAACTAAAACGGTTCAATGGGGTGCACCTCTAACAAAACAAAAAAAAAAAAAACACTGACTTTTCAGGGTGAATGTCTGAGGGGGGTGTAGACGGAAGACTCAGAAGCAATCTGCTCGATGACGTTAATATGAGACAGCAAAAAGCAATGAAAGGCGACCAACAGGCCGTTACAGAGTTGCTAGATGCAGCTTCTGTCACCTTATGTCACGCCTTCATAAAAATAACTGCCACCGTTGGAACATATGGCTATATAAAAATTACAGCTTGATACCAACTTACTGGTATGGAAAAAAATCATAGCTCAGTTTTCTGGTTTCTAAAACACTTTTGAATTATATTCAATCATTTCAGTGACAATTTTAAACATGAGAAAAGAGATGATTAAAAGTCTGCAAATATCAAGTGAACTGTCTGCTAAAGAACAAAAATCATTAACTTGGGTATGTTAATGGTATTGTTTCCTTACTCATCTGCACATTTTTTTGCTTGGTATATATCTGTTAAACTTTTGAAAACAGTTTTACTATGTTCATTTTAAACATGTTGAAACCATAAAGCACAGCATGTACAAATCACTGTTGAGCAAAATGTGTTGTCCTTTCATCAATTTATCAAATACTATAAATTTCAACAATATGCCTTTTCAAAGTGTTTAACCATTAAACTACTGAACTCTATAATATACTCCATGTATAAGTGAACTGTCCTTTATGCCCCAATACACCTAACAGGCAGGGCTGTACGACAAGCTCTCCAAAAACTCCATGCAGTCTGTTGTTTCACACAATGTGGTTTGCTAGAACATTTATGAAATCATTAATATACTAGCAGAGCTACCCAAAGTTGTCCAGGTCAGAAAGTGGAAAGGGAAAAGGTAGGAACATCTTATATAGCACTAAAGTTTACTACCCTTCCATCACCAATGTGTTAGGCACACTGTATGTCATATACAATTCCTTCATTTTTACTTTGAAACAAAGTAAAACGTAATTTTTTTTGCACACATATTGCCACTACTGGCTCCTGCTTGATGCTGTGAAGATGATGTGGATGTTTTTCAATCCCTGAAGTCCTCCCTGACTTTTCGAGCTGGGAGCCCTGTTGGGATATTCTGGACAGAAGGCTGTTAAATTGGTTGCATTCTGTATATATGAAGCACATGTCTACACTAGGCTCCCCTGAGAAGGTGGAACACACTGATATCACAGAAAGCAATATGCAAACTGGCCATAGTGATATACAGACAGGAATTAAATTATACATCACTAAACCTTATTACACTGCTAATTTTGTAGTGTCGTGTGTACATGTATATTTTAGCAAGCACATTAGTGTCACTGTTGTTATATTTACTCAGTGTGACAACTACATGCACATTTACAAGCCTTATTTCAAAGGCCAAAACAGAAATTTGAGGAACTAAGTCACCATTTTGGAGTTTAATGAACTTATACATGGAAAAAAAAAAAAAAAAACATTTGAAATAGGATTAGCATTAACTGTGTGCCAAATTGTAAGTTTATAGCTTGAAAAACAAAGCTGTGCATGAAGGACAGACGGCAAGCCTTTATAGCTACAGACACTGCATTTAGCATAAGTACTACATAAGTTATGTTGAATTGCATTATAAAACATTTACACACATACTTGAACATCTGAATAAAATACGTTATTTTTTTCAAAATAGGCATTTGAGACTTTAAAAAAAAAAAAAAAAAAAAAAAACAATGTTATATACTTAAACTGTGTGCCCCTTAGTCTGGTTCACAATATTGATCATGGCTCTCGGCCAGAAAAGGCCGAACACATCCACTCTAAGGTTAAACTAAATCCCCTGCTATGCTAGACCTGCTCATTCACATAAATAATTTATTCAAGTCTGACATTATGAGTTGATTAATCAAAACCTCATGCCAGACTCAAACCACAGTCATTCCATCGGTGAGAGGAACCAGGAAAATGTTTAAATAAATAAATAAATCTATCTATCTATCAGAGGTTAGGTTTCAAACAATAAAGCAAATCTTATTCCCAGCAAACGAAAGATGGGCTTTGCACCCCCTTTTGAAAAATGAATCTAAATTACAATCATGACAAAAACGGTCTCTTTAAAAACCAATTCAGAACTTTGAACAGAGAATTCTCTATTATTGTTACTATTACAATGAAGACTGATTGCTTGCTACAATATACAGGTTGCATTCTTTGTAAAAAGTGAAGAAACATTTATTTAAAAATACCTATAAGAGAGCTTAGGTAAGGAATTTGATTTTGACAACGATAAATGTAGGACGAGCGGTACGTCCCAGTCAGAAGTGGGTTTCAGACTGATTATTCAGGAGCCTTCCGAAGAAGTGCCACAATACGGATGGCATCTTCAAAGGATGCAGGGCGAGCCGCAGGGGTGCCCCACTGAGAATCACGATTCGCACCACCTGACTGCGCTGCCACAGCACTCATCAGCTAATGAGCTTGACTAGAGAAAGGCCAACACACAATCGCTCGCTTGGTCCCTTAATTCGGCATTTTGGTTCCTGCACACGGTGCTCCTCAGTTTTTGGTAATGAGTCTATACGAAAGGGCTTCGGAAGTTGTCTGGAAAAAATGCATAAATGGGAGAAGAACTAGAGAGAACTGTTTAGAGCTTCACAAACCTCAGTGCCATTTCAGACAGCAGCAATAAAGACCACACAATATGACCCTCATATATATCACTTTCTACACTGATCTCGCTGTACTCATTAACTTTTTTCCAATCTGTGTTTCATTCTAGCGCTATAAAGACAAGTCTAACAAAGTCAAACGCATGGAAAATAAGGGCAATGACTTCAAACTATGACAGCTCATGGTAACCAAAGGACCTTGAGATCCAGATCTGAAGAACCATGTTCATCACAAATGCTGCAACCCAGAAGCCCAGATTCACCACAGTATGTTCGGTACTTTGATTCGTACCCTTTAGATGTGCTGTGTTCACAGTTACAGCTCCACAATGAGGACAGCAGGCAGTGTAGAATTTAGGCTTGTGGGTTCAAAGCCCACTTCTACAGTTCTCACCCTGAATTAATGCAGTAGGGGCACCCTGCTGTCCTAACTGTTTAGACCAACAGTTTAAGTCACCCTGAACATAGGCATCGGTTCAGTAATAATAACAGTAACAATAATAAAGGTCAATATTGCAATACCAAAAACCCCAGTAAGATTATGCTTGTGATCTTTGCCTTCACATGTGTAACTTGATAAACTGTTACTACTGGTACATTAAGCCTCTATGTACCTTAAACCTAAATGTTTCACCCGCTGTACGCAGAATAACTACTAGTTAATACTTTAGATTCAGAAACAGTCAGGTTCCAGGGACGAACAGGACACACCGAGGCCAAAAAGAAGCAACACCGTCCAGAAAATATTGTACAACACAGGAGGAGAAACACAAATCTTGGACAAGACAACTAGTCCAAGGGCAACACTAATCGGTCGTGCAAAACAAGAGGACCGTACAAGAAACACAAAGCATATTTATAGCATTTTAATATACAAATTTAAATTGGAAAACACTTTACCGCAGGGAACGTTTGGGCAGCAGCCCCGTCAGCCGCCGGCAGCTGTGTGTGCAAAACCTATAAGGATGTAACCAGTGCGGGATCGAGGCGGTACTTAATTTAACTGTCGTGAATAGATATTTTACTACTGTTTTAGGTCCAAAGGATTAAGTACGGTGTCACTTGAGGGGACCGACGATGCGCGACAGCGGAGCGGCGACACACGGTCCCTCGCCACGCGCGCCGCCTCCGAGACGTCACTCGCGCTGCCTCGCGACGGCCGCGAGCGCTCGCACTTCGAGAACCACCGTCAGTACAGTCACTCGTCACAAAAATGATTATTAAATAATAACAGCACAAAAAAAAGAGTGGACAAATAATACACACGGTTTTAGAAAAATATAAAAAGACCACACGGCTGTACAGTGACAGTGGCCACTACATCGTCGCTCCAGATGACGGCGAGGGCAAAAAAAAAAAAAAAAAGTCATCGTCCCGCGAAGCTGAAGTCACTGCGAAACAAGTCGGAGTAAAACTAACACGACTAGTTAGGCAACTAACCATAACAAGTATACGAGTGACAGCACGCCCCCCCCACCCCCGAAATAATAACAGCAACAATGATCATTTCAGCTTGACGGGTGCTTTAGCTAACTAGCCAAAACAGTCCACTTAGGCAGGCAGAGACTTACCGCTGACGAGGGTATCCGCATCTGTGAGTTAAACTGTAGAAAGGCTCGATATGTCAGAACTGACAGGATGATTACAAGGACATTAGTAATAAGAAAGTTGTCAACGCCGGCATCGGTTAAATCCCCTCCTGGCCGTAGCAGGGAGCTAGCGAGTTAGCTAGCTAACTATTTAGTTCAGTCAAGGGATACAATGTAGAAGTATTGCGCAGTCTACCTTGATTGGTGCCGCTCTGTGACTGACGTGCAAAGAGCCAATAAGAAGAGGGTCCGGATGTAACTCGTACAATCAGAAGAAATATGGGAGGGGCCATGGTGTAAGTGGGGAGGAGGGACCGGTGGGAGAGATCATGTTTGGATGGAGGGTGCGTATCCCTCCGCCTTGTCAATTAGGTTTTATAAGGAAACGTCTTAATTAAAGAAATACAGTTTATTTGCCGTTCATTTCTGGCGTCCTACGTTGGTTTTGTGTGTACTTTTAAATACACTTTCGTCTGCTCTGTGAATACTTTGCACCAGCAGTCCAGTAAATGCATTTAAATAAATGCAATGTGTAAAATGTGTTCGTGGGGTTTATACTTACTTTTTCATTATTCTTCATCTTGTGTTTCTGAATAGAATTGCAAAACATACCAAGGCGATGGTGCTTCTCATGTTGAGATTTTAAAGCCAGCAGTGGTCACAAACAGCAGCGGCTCCACATTGAAAGATTTGGGTTTAGAACTTGTCCTGGGAAGCGGACGTACGGCATGTAACAGATGCCAGCCCGACACAGGCCCTGTAGACAAAACAGTCACACATTGTTAGGATCACCTGCTCTTTCTTGCTTTTTGGAGGGTGGGAGGAAACCAGAACAGCTGCAGGAAACCCACTTGAACACAGGAACGTGCAAGGTCCACACAATCCACAGAGAATGGACTCGGGAGCATCAGTCCAGGAGGTGCAAAGCACCAGTGCTACCTGTTAGGCCGTCCCACTGTCTAAAAAATACAGACATAAATGAATTGTTTTAGACAAATTACAGCAGGTTGCAAACATAATTCAAGTTGAAACTGCATCGGTAACAACTTCTACAAATAAATCTCCAGCATTAAGAAAAAAAAGGGGTCACTTTCATCATAGCATCAGGGTTCCGGACATGTGTGATGCATACAGGAGATCATCCAGCTCACCATGTTATATATCATTAATATAACCCTGCAACCTATTATTTGTGGAAAAAAGAAAAAACATAAAAACCACTTTTGTTATTCAGTCATTTCTTTCTGGAAAAAATAACATTCCTTATTTAAATAATTTGTAGTAAACTGTACAAAAATTAAATAACTGTGAAAAGCACATGCAGGCTGAAAGAAATTTCATGAAAGTTTTCTTTCGATAAAAACCTCTGTGATGCTGCTGCCGTAATGATGATTTAGTCTTATCAAAAAATCATGATGATGATTTATTACAGTCTTAAGTAAAAAAACTCAGAAGACTATGACCTTAGAAACAGTTCAAATAACAATAATGTTGGAACTCAAATGGGTAAACTCAGTTGGTTTGTTGGAGAGTGTGAGATAAATCCAACTTGTTTTTTTTTTTTTTTTAAACAGATGACTTCCAATACATTTAAACAGTATATGAACAAATAAATGCAACATATTCCCTTTATATATTTTTGACATGTGTAATTGTAATGTTTTACTGACTATATCCTACATATCAAAAATTGCATGCTGGGCTGCTTTCAAATGCTAACATATTCTTCTTATAAGTTAAACCTGTTTTCAGCAATTGGATACAGACAAAAGGCTATTTGTGCACATTATCCATAACAAATTTAAGACTTTAAAAAGTGTCGTGTTTGTTCAATTTTCTCAAGCGGCGCCATGATCGCCTGCGTGGAACTACTTTGTATTCCAGTCGCGGAGGGACACCTGTTTACGGTGAGAAAGGAAGTCACGTTGCAGAGCGGAGTGAAAATGAATTCCAATGAAAACACACTACTTCGTTGCAACGCACGTGTTTTTTAAAAGTTGTTGCCACTCGCACACAAAGTAGCATAAATGCGTATTCGTTTTCAGGTAATAAGTAAAACACAGTAATATATTTGTTTTTTTTTTTTTTTAAATAGCATCGTGCAAGCTCCCCTAGTTCTCTACCGCAGAATTTACGTCATAACTGCGTCATAATGTTTAGCCCATTCGCTCAAAGTGAGGAGGATTTAAAGTGACAGGAAGGTGACTGTCAACTGCGTGTGGCGTCTGTGTTCAACTTGTTCAGTTCGTCCCCAAATAGCATAAAAAAAAAAAAAATCCGTCGGCTGTTGTCTTTCATGCGTCTTTTCCCTGAATTCCACTGAAAACCGACAGTCTGCTTCAGCAACTCGAGCAACCAAATTTGTCCCCCGAATAATAAGCGCTGAACTGTCAAACGGCACCTGTTTCAGGCAGTTGTGTTTAATAAATGGTCAGAAGGATCACTTTTAGGGATTTATTAACAAGTGGCGGGATGAATGCTTTTAGAAATAACAGCTTGTGTAGCATCTGGAATCCGACAGATACACTTCTCAACATTTCATGCAAAAAAGTGCTCCCTAAGGTACTGAAACATACATAATTCCATATACAGCAAAACATGGCATCACTTGTAGTCTTTTAAACAATATTATATTTTACGTTTTTTTCAAATATATGTGATATGGCTGCCCAAGATTAAGTGGTTAGTGAAAATGGATGGAAGGATGGATGGATGGATGGAGATGGGTGGGGTAAATAAAAGAATCACCATTCCCCAGAATGCAGATACACAGACATGTTATGCACACAAAATGTGCCCTCTCATCTTCATGGCTACATGGATCTCTTTAGCTGTTTAGAGGTTCAGAAAGGTTAGATAACCAAACAGAATCAATTCTTCTGAGAATTTCAAAGACTGAAACATTCCAAGGGTCAAGTAGGAAATTATTGTGTTTATTGATTTATTGGCATACAGTATGTATTGTATCAAACACGGGAGTACCTAAGGTACCTGCTACCCAGGGCAGATCCTTTCTTTACCCTAGTAACAATAGACTCCATGTAGTTTGAAGAACTAAAAAAGCTTGTACGCTTCCAGATCATAAGCTAAATGATGAAAATTTTACTCATAATTCACGTATTGTTTAATAAATACTTTTAAAATAACATAACAATGGCACCAGGAATAATTTAACGCAATGTTCCCTGGTCCCGAGAAACGCTGACGTGGACATGGTCAACCTTCTGTATATGACATTTTAACAAAAGGTTTTTACTTTTTGGGATATTATAAACACACAAATAAAGAGCTGACAGCAGTTGTTAGATATTTTTGGGGTCTTTATTTTTATTTCTTTTTTCACATTGATGTTCCAATTCTGGGGCTCACAGCCAACAGCCCTTTAATAATAGTACTTGTTTAATTCCGAGTAGACTGCCAAATAAGAGCATTACAGAGAGAGAGAGAGAGAGAGAGAGAGAGAGAGAGAGAGAGAGAGAGAGAGAGAATATTGTGATAAATTAGTTTAGGGGTGAGAGGTGCAGAGTCAATAAACAGGTCAAGAAAGTTGGTTCTGTCTTGCATCAGAGCCCTACATTGGTGGAGGCCGTGGCAGAGGGTAGGATGAGAAGGAAGCTGCAGTCCATCATGGACATTGGCTCACATCCCCTATATGAAATGATCACCATGAGCTCTTTTAGCCACCAGGTTATTCAGCTTAGGTTCAATAAGAAGTGCTTCTGGGTCCTTCTAACCAGCAGCCATCTGCCCTCATAATGCCACACAAGAACCTGCCCATAATTAGAACTTATTCTGTTATTTATTATTGTTTTTTATTTATTTATTATGCTTTTAATTTTCTTATTTACTTTTGGTATGTGTCTTACAAGTATCTTATACATGCTCTGTGTTCAGCTGCTATAAGGCAAATTTCCCTGTAGGGATCAGTAAAGTCTGTGTCTATCCTATGGATGGGACAGTGGGCTTGTAAGAAACAAGAGATTACACTGTTCTACTCCTTATGTAAGGAGCTTAGGTTTTCCAGTAAACAGATGGGGAGCCTCACACCATCTCTCATACTGGCCCTCTCCTCCACTGAGAGAGTTCAATTGTTGAGAATTGTTGGCACTGGAACGACAATTCATGCGTGAAAAGAAAGGGGAAAAAAACAATTAAGCAGAAGAAAAAGTAATAATTTTTCATCGGCATTTCTTTTTTTAAGCCTTGTCTTGTAATGGAATTCACAGAAGGAGGCGTCATTCTCAAAGTGTAGCAGATGGCAGCAATAAATACTTGCCCAGCATTGTTCTTTCAAGCAAGAAAATGAGAAGCAGTCACCTACTATTAAAGAAGAGCACAAACTTACATGCGAACAGCAACGTACCATAAACAATAGCTGTGGCACTACATCTTTTGTAGCTTATTCGGGGAAAATGTATAATAATCTAGCAAAATAAACATTTTGTTTGCATTTGTTGAAAGCAGTTCAGTGGGCTGCTTTGGTCTGATGAAAGGTTTGTGAGATAATGTTGATAAGTGTTACAATGACCTTATTTTATATTGCTGTAATATATAGGCACTTATTTACCTTAGTCATGTTAAAACTTGCATATTACAGTAGCTGGCCTTTGAGGGGATGGTACTTTAGCACTAGGTGAGTGGTTAGAACTTCTCGAAATGTTTTTCAGGCCCAGACTAAATGTGTTTTAATGTTGGTCTTGAGCTACTATGATCCACTAGCAGACCAGTAACAGTCACAGACAGGTGCTGTGTCCTTTGCCTCCCCTTGAACTAGGAGCTGATCTGCAGCTCAAGCTAAAGCCAGTGGCCCTTGTGACCTGGCGGTCTTAGTACAGCTGGGAGTAGAAGCAGATGCCCCCCCCCCCCCCCAAGAACCTGAGAGGTGGTAGCAGTGTGTGTGTGTGTGTGTGTGTGTGTGTGTGTGTGTGTGTGTGTGTGTGTGTGTGTGTGGAGGTCACAGAGAAGCTGTTGTAATTCTCCTTAATTCTCTTAATTTTCCAGGCATGAAATATGGCTCGCTCAGTCAGTCTCACCTGTTCCCGCAGCTTTTATTATCCACATTTTGCATTCTTCATATCTCCAAAGCTGAATGTCTGTTTGTTTTCTTATTTATTTGTTCTTTATGCACGGCCTTGTTTTTCAAACCACAGATTTGAAATTTGGCACACGGGTACTTCTCACACTAAGTTAGGCTTTTGTATGTGTAAATTCATTGAACTCCATAAAGGTTTCTTAGTACTTTGAAAATATATACAGTAATGTGCACTCTGTGACTAGGCTCAGAGGCGTGAGTAATGGAGTCACATGCAGCACAAAGCAACATCACACAGAGTACATAGTCACACGAACAGATTTCTCATCACACATTCACACACACACACACACACACACACACACACACACACACACACACACACAGTCTCTCTCTCTTTTTCTCTCACACACTGATGAATTTTCTCGTGTCCCACACACAGGGCAGACACCACTCACTATACACCTGGATCAATTTTTTTGTTATATGTGCGTAAATAAAAAATGTGAACGGTGATACAAAATATGCACGACGCACACAGTGCTGCACACCTTAGTGGCCATTCTAATGATAAAATGTATTGAAGAATATATAATGGGCTATTACTTTTTGCCATTCCACCACTACACTTTTTGACCCAGACAGTGCTGGGTAACACAGCTATTTATTTTTATATCACAAAAACTTTTTGCACACTTTTGGCTTAAGTCAGAAACAAGAATTAAAAAAACAAGACTTGACTACAGAATTTTGAAAAAACATGCATGATGGTGAAATAAAGCTTGGTGCTTGGCTTTGACATTTGTTTGTCCCGATGGATTGGCGTTTCATAGCAACGGTCCAATGTTGTGGAATGGAGGTGAGCTTGAAATCTCTTGTTTCTTTTAAGGACATAAACCATCGCCCAAACCTTCCAGCAACTGTATTGCTTTGTACTCTGAGACATAAGAGTTCTGCTCTGAACAAATATGATATTTTTATATGGCTGACATGGGCTCACATTAAAACTCCACTAAAGAACTGACAATCTTTAGCTTTGTAGAGTTTTGGCTTCAAGTCACAGCTGATCACATCAGTTTCTTCATTTCATTTTATTTTTCTTAGATGCTTGTGTTAAAAAAACTGAAACTAAAATCCTTGTACAATTTTTAAAAAAATCATCCTTTGTTCCCTCTCTTTCCATCCATTACATTTTTGTTGTTGTTAAGTTCCGTAGACTTGGAGTTGACTCATGGCAACTCTATGAATTGTTGTCCTGAAATGCACCCAGTCTTCAGCAAGTCGGCTAAGACTTAACAAAGGAGCATCTATGGCTGTGGTGACCGTGTCCATCCACCGCACTGCAGGTCGTCCTTTTTTGCGTTGACCTCCCACTTTGCCAAGCATAATATCCTTTTCTGGTAACTGTTCTCTCTGCAGAATATGTCCAAAATAAGACAGTCAAAGCCTGGTCATTCCAAGTGAGCTTCCAATGACAGCTTTGGCTTAATTTGCTCCAACTCAGTGTCTTTGCTCTCCGCATTATCCTTGAGTCTCCACGATTCTTTGCTGACATCACAATTCAAAGGCGATAGTTTTCTTCCTGTCCATCTTTTTCATTGTCGACCTTCGCATCTGTATGATGTCACTGGGAACACCATGGCTTGGACGAGTCGGATCTTTGTGTGCACAGTTATACCCCTGCACTTGAGACTTTTGTCCAAGCTCTTCGAGGCTGTTCTGCCCAGACCAATTCTTTGTCATATTTCTTCGCTGCTTGTTATCTCATTGTTGACTGTCGATCCAAGTAAGCTGAAGTAGTCTACTGTTTGTATTTCTTTTCCATCCAGTATGAATTTGCCCAGTTTTTCCATTGTCAAAAGCTTTGTCTTCTTCAAGTTAAGATAGAATCCCATTTTCAGACCATTTTCATCACTTTATACCTTCTGAGTTATGTCTGGTGTTTCAGCCCCTTCTCCCCTCAGTTGCCTATACCATTATAATGCATAGCAAGACCATTTATCTAGGGTAACAAATCTACCCCCACACACACACACACACACACCCCACACCACAGCCACCTTAGCTTACCACATTTAAGCATCTGTGCCTCCTTGCTGAGGACACAGTTATATGTACAGGTCTGACAGAAGAAGTTAAATAAAGTAAATATTAAATATTTTAAATCCAACAACAATTAAAGCATCTGTGAGACACATGTTGAACTTCTACAGCAGTGGCTCAGAAGATGGTGCTGTTTCCTGACTAAGTCCAGGGATGCAGTTTGACATCTGTCCATCTTTTTCATGTCACTGCAGGTGTCCTTTCAATGCTTTTATTTGCAGACACGCAAGTTCAAATGGTGTGGCCTGATGTTTAGGAACATCTCCAAGGACAGGATGCCCCATTCGAACTTTTACTGCTGTGGAGATTCAGATAAATGGAGTCCTACAGTCAAATATCAATTTAATTTTACACAACAGTGTTATATTTCAAGGTTCAAGGTTCTCTTTAATCTTAATTTGTCTTATACAGGTGTAGAATGCACAAGAGAGAATGAAATGTATTTTCTCCCACAGTACACTACATAGACATGATAATGTAGGACTACACAGACAAACACATAGTTGGTAAATGATTAAATGACTATTTCATAAAATAAAGATGAATAGACGAGTAGATGAACAGATACGTGGTATTGACAGTAAGCAGATGCAACAGCAAATATTACAGTGGAAACAGATAGTAGTGCTGGTTGTGATTATACTACGGGATGTGGTTATTGGTGGTGGTTGTGACCAGCCCCTGTGGTGTCTGGAGCTCAGCAGCTGATCCTGACCCTGCTGGTTTTGGCCCACAAACTGCAGTCATGTTTTCCATACAGCGGAGGTGAAAACAGATGTCGGAGCAGGAGAGACGGGTCCTCTGCGATCATACAAGCTTTCCTGACATATCGCTTGTCGTAGGTGGCCTGGATGGTGGACAGTGAATTCCTGGTGCTGGATTGGACAGCCTGTGCTACCCCCTGCAGAGTCCCCTGCCCTTTGACATGCATATAAATTTATCTGAGCAATCACTAAAATGTGATTCATTTTGCATCGATAAACTGAAAGTTAATAACGGTGAAAAAAGCAAATTAAAATATCACCTCAGTAAATTGGGGAAGAATACAGTATGCAGCGAAAAATACTCATTCCAAGAAAGCAATGTTGAAATGTATAAATGTTATTCATGGAACTTGAAATGTACAAAAGAGCAAATAAAAGGTAATAATAAGGTTATTTTTCTACATGTAATTTCAGAGACATACAACTCCAAATCCACCCACAACAGGATTTTTTCGGCTGAAATTTAATTTTTGACATTCTGTGTGTAAAACTGAGCAAAAATGCCACACGGTGGCACAAAACACTCACAAACTGTCGACCTGCTCGTCCGGAACGGCGTTGTCATTTTTCTGACGCTAGGGGGCGGTATTGTTCCCTTAATAAGACCGGCTCACGTCTGCATTTTTAATTCTCAATTTTTACTGCGAATAAAAATGTTAGCGATAGTATTTATACGCATTACTATTAATTTAAATTATAAATCCTTTTGGTGTCTACAATAACGGGAAAATCTTTCATGTTTAAGATTTTCAGCTTTTTTCCCCCGCATGCATGATTCCTTCACAGCCCGCAAAGCTGCGCGCTCCTCCAACTGAACGCATTTTGAATTTTGAATGACAGCTCCGTTGCGCGTCTAAAAAGGCAAAAGTCCGTGGCTGCAGTGCAACATTTTTTCTTGCAGTCCGAGGTGAAAAGTCATACCGTCAGGTATGCCGTATAAATCACTGCTTTTCAGTGAAATGTCCGCCTTTTTTACCGCTCGGACGAACGAGGAACACAAGCTCACATTAAGAGTTTTGCTCAAATTTGGGCTTTTGGCACTGGATAAATTTTGCCATTGAAACATTTTTTATAGAGCAGTTTAAAAGCACTATGACTACACATCTTCAGAAATATAGTATTTTATCTCTTGTTATTAACTGTGCTCCATCACATAAAATCATTAGACATGAAGAATATTATGAGAATACAGGATACAGGAAGCATGCAGTTAATAATAAACGAAATTGTATTACTGGACTTGAGTAAGAGAAGCACTTCAGTTTATACTGAGGTGTAGGCCAGTAAAAAATCCTGTAAAAAGTATTACCTATAATAATAATAATAATAATAATAATAATAATAATAATAATAATAATAATAATAATAATAATAATAATAATAAATACATTTTTACAAATAATTTCATTTGTTCTGATTGTGTCATTTTGTTCTCAGTTTCCCATGAACGTGTACAGTTATGTGTTCGCTTTGCATGAATTAGGATTTAAACAGGTACAGTAGACCCATGTGAGTAATCATGCACAGCGCTGGATGACCCTGTTTATTTATATATTTTATTATATTTTATCGGTATTTTCACCCTTTTTCCAAAACAATGAGGTGGCTTGAGATGATGCTGCTATAAGCAGTGTTTTAAACTGCCTGTGCTAAACCGGTCTGTTTTATCACAGTTGATCTACTTGTATTCGATGATTTATGCAAGATATGGAGGAAGAAGCTTAATGTCTGCGATTTGTAAAATTTGGTCCGAGAAGTCCGAGGACTCCAGCTGCACGTGGAAGAGGTGAAATCAGGAGCTGCTGCCCAACACAAAGAGCCTTTTCCTCAAGAGCATGAGGAGTCCAAGTGTTTCTGTGGCCCTTCTGGGCTCCGCTGCCACACAACCAACTGGGTGGTAATGAACTGAAGCATTGAGCTGCCATAAAATCCCATCCTGCCCCGCCCCCCCCTCCCCAGCCCTCGGCCCCCAGACGTGCCCTGGGGCTTCATTCACACTGATTCACAGCCAAGCTCGCACCAGGCAACAAGAACGGGAAAAAAAATCATTTTAGGGCATCAGCTGCCATACATGTTTGGATCCAACCCTTGTTCACTCGTGCTGTGAAGGGAGACACCGCTTTCACACAGTGCAACAGCCTACCTGTGAAAGCCACACTGTTACTGCTCTTTTCATTATAGCTGTGGGATCACAGCGACAAAAAAGTAGACGCCTTTATTTGCATGTTTGCAGAGGTAACGTGAGCAAAGCGTGTGACAAATGAACATAGAAAATCCCTGCTTCTTCAGCGGCGTCACAGTTTGTTCCCGAGAGTCGAGTGACCTCAAACCGTGTTGTATGAATGCAACTGGCTAGCTGGGCATTTTCAATAATAAATTGTCTGTAAGCAAAGTTATGTTTGTAGAGGTTATTTTACTACACACAAAACAAAACAAAGCTTAGTTGTTCCTCCCAGTGGAGCAAAGCACAAATATGAGCTGAAACAGATAGATGTAGCTGACAGAGCGGTTGCGACTGAAGGGCGTCCGTGATGGGTAACCGAGGTATTTATCAAAGCAGAAGTCTCATTTAAAAGGTGTTAAGTAAAAAAAGGTCACCTTTTAAAAAACAAGAGGTGAACAAGCCATGACTGAGACCTTTGATATGAAATCATATTCATGAAGTCCTAAAAGGGATGCTGTTGCATTTTTGCCACACAAACTAGGTAAACTCAGACCTTCTCAGTGGTAAACTTTAGAAAGATGAATCCAAAGGTTAATTTGCCAGGCTGTGGGAATTGGGGGTGTGTGTAACAGTCTCATGCTCCATGGGGGGATCAGCATTTTTCCTTAAAAGTTCTTGAAACTTCTTAAAAGTTCCCTGGTTCTGTGAGATGGGGCTGAATTCAGGGTTTGCATTTTCATGCATTTTTTAAAAAAAACTACATTAGCTCCTCAGCTTCCAAGGGCAACTTTAACTGGAAATCGGTTTGTCGCTCAATGTGCTTCTAATTTCAGCAACACTTTTACCACTAAATCATCATTTAAAAAGTACATGATATAAACTTCCCTCCACCTATTCTTGGGTTAGGTTTCATAAAAACCTTAAAAAAGTTATAATAACTGAAAATGTTCTGCAGCACCTCGACCCATTCCAGGGCAGGGTAGCTGTGGCCCAGTTTCTGTCCCAGAAAGGGCCCAAGGCCGGATGCAGTTTGTATGGGAATCTAACCCACTGCAGCATAACACTTGCTATATAGAAATGTTTAAAATCACTGAAGATACAAATCTGTCATCGCCACAACCTTCTATTCAACAGAGGCTGCTGAACTATTCTGATAAAAATGTTCGGTGTTTGTCAGCTTCTGGCCGCTTTCAGCTTTCATTATTAGCAATTGTATAAGGGTAATGAGGGCTAGATGTCTTTCAATTTATTTACAGGTTAAGCTCTGTAAAAATTTTTGCCACGTATATAATACATGAAATACTTTTAAAAAGTAATAAAAAAATAGAAACATCTTGTAAAACAATTTTAAAATAACAAACATATAAACGCATATTCCCTACTAACTCCTATTTAAAGTCGAGTTACTGGCTGACTACCCTGCGATCATGGGCAATCGTCCTCAACTTGTTACTGACCACCAGAATTCAGGAACATCGGACTCAGGTTGTAAACACCGTGGAAGCAAGTTGAATGAAATGGTTCCACAGTCACAGCTTTCCTAGGTGCCAACTGTTGGATAAAGATGGAAACAGCCCAATTTTGCTCATTTTAGTAAACAGAGCAGAAAAGATAGATTTCAAAATGAACAAACTGGAAAATACAGTATCTGCATCATAACTTAGAAATCTGTAAAATGTCATTTCACTGTAATTTCATCGGTGCTACAGAGTCACACGTACCTCTATTCTATGCTTGTCCCCAAATTCCTGTGACCCAGTATTGATGCATTGGTAACACAAAATCAGAGCATGTGAAGAATTAAAAAAAAATTAAATCATAACAAAAATGAAAAAAAAAAACAGCTCATTTTGGTATAATAACAGGTGTTAGACATTTGCTGTATAATTGCATTTATTTTAAACAGTAAACAATTTTTTTACTTTTTATAAATGTAAATATGTTTTTGCATTTTTTTTCCTGTTAACTCTTTAAAATCTTGATTTTTCTCACCATTAACTCATACTGCCAGTGATGTCAATGCTAATATTATTAGAAACTTTTTTAAAATATGATACTGGGCTGAACATTTATTCCACTTTTCTTAGTCAAGGATGAATGTAGATTTTCATGAGCACATTTTGGCATACATGTGTAAGACTTCACCTTGTTTATGAAAAAATGCATAAAAATGGTTTGCAGAATTTATACTATAGAAAAAGTGCCAGTTTTGGTTGTCATAGGCAGTCTGCTATAATAATGTTATTTTATAACTATTCTCCCTTTCTCATGCAGTGATTTGTATGTTTCTTTCTCGGATAATAAGGATTAAAGAAGCCACAAGGGTACTTTTGTGTCATAAATCAAAAATTTGAACCACCACACTGGGTATTGTTTCCACATTCTTATGACCGACATTCTAATTAGAATTAAAATCACCCCCAGTCTCACCCACCCCCCCAAGTCTGGCAGAATTCTTCCCAAGCAGGAATTCCAGCACAAAGTATAAAAGGGATTCCACCGACTTTGTAATGAAAACAAACTGCAAATCACATGTTGTCCACATTTAATTCATGTAAAACGCATTTCTATTTCTTTATACCCTGGGTGTCTCATTGGGAGGAACCCTCCGACTGACATGGTGGAGTGTGTGTGTGTGTGTGTGTGTGTGTGTGTGTGTCTTGTTTCAGACCTCTCAGCAACCCGATGAGATGCTCCTGCCCTGGCATTTGGTGGCACCTTGTTTCCTTCATTCAGTTCTGCCCTTTTCAGCTCAAATGGCTGCAGTGTTGGAAAAGGCGAACAAGGTCATTTTTACACTTAGCAGATTCCTTACACAAAAACCTTTCTACCTCCTGTAGTCTTTTATTGCTCTAGCTATTTGAGTAATTTGTAACAATTTACTATATAATTATTTTTTTAATATTTTCAACATAAAAATATTATAAATACCATAAATAATGTTTGTTATCCATAAATAAACTGTTTTTGTGCTTGTTTCCTATTATTAAATGCAGCACTAATCTATTTTTCATTATGTTATGCAGTTTTCAGGCTCCATTTATGCAATATTCTGTTTAAAGGACCTCTTAGAATGCTGTTTTATTAAGTTTCATTTCTCAATGACAACTCCACAGCACTAATCCAGGTATCACTGTAATGGGATTTTTGCTGAAATTTGTTCCAAACAGTTAAATGACAAACATTTACTCTTGCCAGATTTTGTAAATACTGAGCAGGTTGCTATGAAGCCCTTTAATATCGTGAATAAGCATCGACATGTCCACCCTAAGAGACTGCAAATGTACACGAGGGAACTGCCATCCTGTGACCCTTGCAGGTACACGACCACCACCGTCACCGCCCCCGTATCTCCTGCACTCTGACAGTGGGGACCCCCACTTCCTGCTCCACAGCCTGGGGGGAGAGGTTCCATGATGGGCCGGAGGGCATTAGCATGAGAAAGTGCCCTGTTCCTGTAAACTTATTTGTCCTTTGACCCCTGCTTTTGTGGGCCACGGACAGCAAATTACTGCATGGGAGACGGTAGGATCCTCACTCCATCAGCTGTAGCCCCCCCTCCTCTGCCGTCTGTGTGACTGCCACCCAAGGAGAAGTTGGGGAGAGGGGACGGATCTCAATCTGGTCCTTTTAATACTAAAGTCAATTCCCAGCCTCCCCCACCCACCCCGTCCCGAATGCCCGGGACAGACACAGCTCCCGTGTTCCCAAACTCTCACCCAGACAGGCTGAAGGACTTCATCTCATCCGCCTTTATTTGCCTGTCACCTCTGTCTGCACCTCCTTTTCTCATCTGTGTTTTAATTAAGAGCTCAAACCCTTAAAATTGTTATCGCCGGGATCTCATTCTCATGCCTCCAGCATCAGAGTGTGTCTGGACCTGGGTGGGCAGCCTCCTGAATCAGCCACATATTTAAACAACCGGCATGAAGAATTAGAGAATCGATCAATAACTTCTTTGAATCGAACAAACAAAACTTCAGTTCTTTCACACAGTCTACTTTAAATGATCAAACACGCCTGGGGAATTTGTGTGGAGCGGGGAACAAAAGACAAGCAGTCATTCATATGGCATTTTAGCCTTCCTAGTGATAATACTATGGTCTTATTTTTTGTTTAAATCCCCAAGATTCCCCTTTCTATTTCTAAGCCACTTGTGTCTTCTCGTGCAATTGTTCATTTCAAAATAAAACTGAAATAACTGTCATGTATTAAATTACAGTAATGGCTGGATCAGAGCTCTGTCTGTGTGAAAAACTGAGCTTAAGGAAACTTAGCGCTGCAAGAAGACATTAATACAGAATATTGCATTAATAGAGCCTGACAACTGACCAACAACATACAAAATAGATTGGCTATACCTTTAATAACAACAAAAAATACAGAAAACAGCCTATTTCATGGATAACAAATAAAAATTGTTCAAAAATATTTTTGACTTTTGAAAAATATAGTAAATTCTTACAATACGGTGGTACAGGATGTGGTGCTGAAGTATTATTGTATTTGAATTTCATAATAATATATTGCATATGTACAGTGTTTTAAACCGAAAAAGGGAGAAATAATTGAAGTTTTGGTGCTGCTTTAATTTGTCAGAATGCCTGTAGACCTCCGGGCATCTTGTCGCAACTCCGCCAGACAGGGGCATACAGACACAGCGAGGGCCATGTTGGCGGCAGGACGCGATTCGCAAAGCCTTTGTCCCATCTGGATGGGCGGAAGAGGCTTTTCAGCTGCATCGTCCGCCTGTCAATCGGTCAATAGCTCAACAATGTCCCCAGGCACAAGGGTCAAGTGACCAGGCCCTCAGTAGCACAGAGCTCATCTTCAGGTCCAGAATGCCCTCTGCATCACCCTTCAGCTTCCTAGTGGCCCCCAGCTCCTATTGCCCATAGTACACACACACATATTGCAATACAGTTCTTTTTCTCTCTGTGCTCAAGTGATGAAGCAATTCCCTGATATCTGAATCTAATTTGTCCAAAATTTTGGATACCACATGTCTGTTTGCAGTTACTTTGAATGAAGAAAAAGTGCTTAAAACATTGTATGAGCCCATGAAGTGAAGGACAGAGGCTCGTAAGCTTTGCTGTGTGGAGGAGGGAGGCACCTGTATCAGTATGTATGGCCCCCCTGTAGTGGACTGGGGTCTCATATAGAGTGTACCCCCCCCAGTGTAGCGCCAGGTAATGCCCAGATAGGCTGCCGACTCCGGAAACCATGACCAGCACATGAGGTTAATGAAAATGAGTGAATATAATGTGTTAAATTTGGACACTAACCGCCATTCTGTCACATGTCCACAGGTGGTGCAGCACATTAGGAGCTGGACTTGTAACCAGAACATCGTTGGGCTGAGTTACACTCTTTTAGTTCCTAAGAAGACAGCTGTTCTTTTGAAAACCTTACATAAAATCCCCTGCTGTAATAATAAGTAACCTGTGCATGTCACTTTCCTGGGGACACTTTGACTGACCTTTTCCAAATCAGTCACATCAGTCCACATCGCATGGTGACATTGCTGTCTTGTTTTGAATTGATTTTTGACACACACTTTCTTTGCCGGAGAGTGATATTTATATTTCATTCTGCATCAAAAGTGTATACCAGCAGCACGTGCAAGGCAATCTGTGTTCATACAGCTTCTGCATCTCTGGATTTACAATTTGGTGGCACTCGAAGAAGAAATAATTTTGGGCCATATGCTGAACCCTTAGCACGTTCATTGCATGTAGTGCTCCTGGTACTCCCCTCACGCCTGCATCGATGGTACTCAAGCACCTTGGATGTACAGATACTTTCCAGTGTTTGATGGGGAGGTAAACATGTTATTGGCGTATCTGAAGCATCTGTCTGTGTGTGTGTGTGTTGAGGTGGGGGTTGGGGCACAATGTTGTCGTTCTCCACGCCTTCTATCTTGCTCTTCACCCTACCCTGCTTGCTGCCAGCACATACACGGCCGGTTGCCATGGTGACAGATCGAGCGGTGTTGCGGCGCCAGGCCGGTGAGTGGCAGCTGCGGACTGCCGCTGTGCCACATTGCCCGGCTGTGCTTGTACGGGTGTGTATGTGTGGACAGGTGTGCAAAGCTTCGTGTAAGAGGGACCCATGTGAGGGAAACTGATGTCACCGAGAAAGGCAGCCTGGATTTGGAAGCCATGTGCTCTGATCATGCCTCCTCATCCATTCTTCACAGCAAGCAGCAGCTGAACCCGGTCAGAAACGTGGAAATAGCACCACTTCTAAGCTGAGGAGCACATGTAGGTGGTGTGTTCGTGTGAAGAATTGTGCTTCCACCTTTGGAACTTCAGACCAACCATCAGTAGCTCATTGTTTAAACTGTGAAGCCGAGAAACATGTTGTTTTGACCTCCAGTTATACGATCAGTGGGTGTCTTGCACATGAAAGAAAAAATAAAAGAAAGAACAAATAAAAATTTACTTTGTTTGTCACAGCATTTCATTTAACAAACATTGCACACAAATACATTACACATAAACATACTGTACGTGTATAGTGATGAAAAAAGATGAATAAGTTGCTGCACTGAAGCAACAACGAAACAAGGAAGTGAATTATTCATACTTTGTTTTTTGAAAGGAAGCACAAAAATCAGCCGACTGAGTTGTATCCAGCAGATGTTTCGTAAGCCTGTAGAATAAAAATAATGACAAGTTGACTTTTTTTGGTTATATTATAAAGATATGAACGCGAGTTTATGTTTCAGTCAGTTTAGCTGCAGTGTTTGAGAATCATGAATGTCACACTTCTAACATTTGAACCACATTGTTCCAGCACAGGTGCCCCTCAAGAGACGAGGGTTTGAGTTACAAATTTGTTTTGCATACAAGTGAACTTATTTAACATCCTAGTTATCAAGTTATGACCCAAATTGAGGATGAAATTTCGTGTTTGCGGTCAACAAGAGCTGAACGAATTTTTCATCCACTGGCGGCATTTCACCTCATGAGGTGATTTCCAGGAATGCACTGTAGGCAGGGGCCACGTGCACTAGAATTTTATTTTTTTTATATCGAATTGTACTGTAATCTTGCAAGAAATTACAATTTTGAGACGCAGTTATTTTATCCTCTGCGGAACCAGTTTTACACTTGGTTGCCAGTCTGACTGATGATCTTGATTTGGCCGCAGGTCCTGGAAAAAGCCAGCCTGTTGTACCTTTAACCCTGGTTTATAGCAGGAATTGGTTTCATGGAATTGCAGAAATACCTTGATACTGAGACATTTTAGCACACTGTGGTTGGACTGATGTCCTGTTCTGGGGTGATTTCCTGCTCTAGCACCCGATGATTCCGAGATAAAAACTGGAGATCATAGATGGGAGCGTGATCCTGACCATGTTCAAGTGGTCCATGATGAATAATGGTTGGATAGATAGAGAAATGACTTGTTTTTTTTTACATTTTGAAACAATTTTTTGGAATTCTACATTTGTTATTCATAGATAGACTGTTTCTTGTCTTATTTGCTATTATTAAAAGGCATAAATAATCTATTTTGTCTTATGTTGCACAATTTTCAAGCTCCATTTCTGCAATCTGCTGTATTAATGTGGCTCTGTTTCTTTAAGCTCCATTTCTCAACACATCTAGAGCACTAATCTAGGTATTAATGTGTTGTGTAAGTACGCTAAATTAAGAAAAAAATAAGAAAGAATCTTCTGAGTAATCCTGTTATCCTTTGGCTGAAGCTATAATGTGAACTGGCACTGCTAGACATTTTTACCGGACCTAAACACCTTTTTATACGGTACAATAGCAAGGTTCCTTCCTGAGATCCAAACCACAAACCTTCAGGTTATGAATCCATCTCTGTACCCAAAACGCCACCTGCTCCCCCCATGATAAGCCGCATTATAAGCCACGGCCAACAGTGGTGCCGTCATTTAACATGAAATATGAGAATTGGTTAAAATGGTGTGTTGGTGGAGCCACTTCATCCCTGTTTGTGGATTCTTAATGAAATCTCATTTCCTGGATTGTGTTTGCCATGCACTTCAGGTCGGTGAAACATGGACCTGTTGTTGAATGTGTAGATTCCACACCGTTGGTTATGGGATCCTCTCTGGCATATTTCACTCTTATGGTGACCATCAGACCTCGCATTATGATACAGAGACGTTTCCACAATCCAAAAACGTGTCCCCAAAGCTGAATAAATGCAGTCTAGTTCCTTGTGGAAGCCTCTGCTGCCCTATAAAAACGTGTCTGTGCCACTGAAAGAGCCACCCAGCTGAATGCACAATGACGTATTGTTTTTTTGTCTTTATAGGGGAGGGGGCACAAAGGAGAGTTTGTATTAGACCAAGTTGAAGTCTGGGAGAAGTGAAAGAGGAGGGGCGGGCTGGACGGAGCCATCGATCTCAGTTAAAATGCAGACGGTGACAATTGACTTGAACTTGAACCCCCCGAGGTTCCCTTGACCTCAGCTCTGTTCCCATCCCGACGACACCATCTCCCCCTTGTGATGCCACCTTTTGTTATGCCGTTGGACCTCACTCTTCGCATATCCCACGCCCGCCTTCCCGTCCGCCGCAGAGGGTCCGATTTTTAACCCTTCCCCAGCTTGCAGGCATTTTGTCCACTCACTGTGAGCGCTTTGTGGTGTCCCACTCCAACAATGCTAATTCAGCTGGAGAGCTTCATTCCCACACCCTGCCATCATTCACTTCACTCTGGGAGCTACAGAAAGGTTCACTGTACCTCTGAAAATCAGAAACGGGGGCCTTCTGGCGTGTCTAAATGTTGCCACAGATATTTTACACCACTGTGAAACCCTACAAGCTTTCTTCATATAATTCTTTTCACTTTCATGTGGAGTCATTGAATCTGAATGCAACACAAGAAATTGCTTTTATCCTCAGTTTTACTTACAACCTTTCTGCTTATGTTTTGTCTCCAAAGTGTATGGCTACACTGAGCTACATACAGGGATTTACCCATTTTGTACAGCAGCGTAATTTTTGACCAGAGCAGTTGAAGGCAAGAGCCTTCCTTAAGGGGCCTACAGCAGAAGGTGGGGTTTGAACCTATAAGGTGCAAGGCTAAGGACAGCAGCGCCAACCACCACACTACCAGGGGCTGAAGCACACATCCTCTTCTTAGAATTTTCTCAGTCTTTCCATTTCACAGTGAATAAATCTATGAGATGCTTGTGGAAAAGGCAATGGAGGCGAGAAAAAATTTCACAGAACGTTACTTAAAGGCAGATTTTCAAGTTCAGCAAAAATATACATTTGCTGGTGGCAATGAAGAGGAAGTAAAAGCTGCCAGCTGATTGTGGTGGGTTTGGTTCCAGCAGACAAACCACTACACACAGCTGTAACAGGTGGATAGACTTAGCGAATAAGGCAAAATGTTTTGTTCTTTCCAGCAGTTTCCATGCGTCACCATCTGCCTTGGATCCTGGGTTTTAGCGATAAAAAGGGGTCAGAATTGTCATGGGTTTGTTTTTGCAAATATTAAATTGAGTTCTGTGAGGTGAATGAATCTGTTTTAAAATAAACAAGAAACCAAAGCGAGCTGGGTGTTGGAGGGGAGGTGCTGGTGGGGGGTGTGCCCTGTCTGGGCATTTTGTCTCATATCTCTTGGCCGATGACAGGCAAGTGTAATGGTCCTTCAAGTAATGGAATCAGCCACTCCAGAAACAAACAGTCGCACACACACTGAAAGCATTTGTGGTTTATTTGCATATGAATGACATCACCATTAGGTCTGGGGTCGACCTGCAGGGGGCCGTCGGGGGGCGGGGGTGCTGGGGGAGACATTACTCATACCCTTCACCTCGACTGGCGGCCGCACCATCCTTCAAGTGCCAGCAAAACTGCGCCACACGTTATGCTCGAACCAGGCGATATGATCACAAGAGCAGCCTCTCGCAGCACAATCGCTGAACCCAAGCATTGGCTGTTTGTTTGGGAGGGACAGTTCAAATACTGCAGTTGTATGGGAAGATCGTATTACACTGCCCAGCCAAAAAAAAGTGACACACTCTAATATTTGGTTGGGCTGCCTTTAGCTTTGATTCCGGCACGCATTCACCGTGGCATCATTTCGATAAGCTTACGCAAAGTCACAACATTTATTTCACAAATTTTTTGCCAAGATCTTGTATTGATGATGGGAGAGTCAGACTGCTGCGTACGGTCTTCTCCAGCACATCCCAAATATTTTCAATGGGGTTAAGGTCTGGACTCTGTGGTGGCCAATCCATGTGTGAAAATGATGTCTCATGCTCCCTGAAGCACTATTTCACAATTTGAGCCCGATGAATCCCGACATTGTCATCTTGGAATATACCCATGCCATCAGGAAAGAAAAAATCCACTGATGGAAAAACTTGCTCATTCAATAAATTCAGGTAGTTGGCTCACGTCATTTTTGGGGCACATGGCGTTGCTGAACATAGACCTGACCGACTGAAACAACCCCGCATCATAACATTAAGTTCAATCCAGGTGGTGACATCTTTGGCCAGGCAGCGTATTAGACAGAGCTGTATAAAGTGTTGCAGCAATGCTTCGACAGCTATTGGATGCCATTGTTTTAAAAAAAATGCTGAATTCATTACTCTAAATAAAATATTTGCAAGCAATACAGATGGAAAGCACCTCAGCCAAAGACAAACATTTTCCTTTCACTTGGACCAAACCTTACATCCATGATAAAATCTAGATTAGGGCTGTAGATGTGTTGTAGAGAAATGCATCTTAGTGAAACAGCGCTATAAGAGGTCATTAATACAGAATATTGCACAAATGGAGCTTGGAAACTTCTCAAAGTAATAAATAAGATAGTTATACCTTAATAATGTTGATATTAATAATACCAAATAAACACAGAAAACAGAATGCTCCATTAATGGAAAAAATGTGAAACATTTTACAAAATGTTATTTATTGCTGTAAACAAGCCAAAGAGCAGGATTGTGAATCGGTACCGTAGGAAGCAGTGTTAATGAAAATATTACTGTGCTTAGAATATTAACAGCAGCTGCTGTTGCTGATCGGCTGCAGTTCACGAACATTTTCATTTTTATATAAATCAACAAGTGCGTGCAAAGTCCTGTGCGGTAAAAACTCCACCGCTGCTACTGTCTGGTCAACTTGGAGGGGAGGCGATGGTACATGATGGACCCCAGACGGTGGAGATGGTAGATGCAGGGTGGCGAATGTTACAGAAATGCGAGTGTGCTTTATTGCCAGTGCTCAGCTGCAGACCCCCTTCTCCTCCCTAATAACCACTAAGTGCTGCCTTTCAGTTTTGGGTCTCTGTGTCTTCTGTTTTTTTCTGCTCGGGAGCTTACAAAGCAAACAAACCCCATAAGTCTGTTTGGTTTGAGCAGCTCTGAGAATGAGGTACAGCTGCGAATATTCCTCAGCCTTCATGGTCTGTGTATTCTGCGCGAGAAGCTACAGGAAATTTGGCCACACTGAGAACAACCTGAAGATTTAGGGGTAGAAGGTGATAAAGTGTCCAGATGTGTTTCATTGCTGTTCTGATCCACCGATGTCCCATCTTGGCTCGAGTCCTACACTTCTCCGACCACCTGTGGATCAACACAACACAGTACTACATGTGAAAATGATGGATGGATGGGTGGGTGGACGGATGGATAGAAGGATCGATGGATGTGACTCAGATATGCTGACAAGCCATAAACATGCGCCTCAAGCTTCTTCAAAGTTCTCATAAAAGTTCATAATTCTTTCCACTGCCTCCAAGGTAACAATGGGGCTGAAATATAAATGGCACCGGATTCCAGAGTCATAGCCCCTCAGCGACCTGAACCCATGTATTTCTCACCGCTTAATCCAGCTGCAGCCAAAATCTCATCAGTGCGCTTCCTAAAGCCACCTCTCCACTGCTTCCAAAATGTGCTTATTTGTCAGAGTTCAGTTCATTATGGAGCTCACTAAACTAATACAACGTGTCTGCTGGCAGCTTGACAAAACCGTGAATCAGATTATGGGGGGATAACATTGCCAGAGGACGGCGGGGGGGTCACTGGATGTGCCACATGGACGGCGGGCATGCAGGACATCGATGGCATTGGCACAACTCCATAGCAACTCAGCCGATTAATAAGGGCATCGTAATTTTTCCACTCGAAAGCTGGTTTATTTGAACAGCATTTCATTTCATGCAAACAAGCGCAGAACAAATCAGAATCGGAATCAGCATCAAAGTCTGATTTATTTGCCCAAGTAGGCACACAAATACCGGGAATTTGGCTTCAGTTCCCAATGGCTCACAGCATACAGGAGACAAACACAGTGTACATACATACATATACACAAATACATAAAACAAGTGCAAAGACGGGACAAAGATAAGCTGAAAATCATTGTCTGTTCTCTCAGTGACAAAATCTAGCGGGAAAAAAAAAAACATTGTTTTATACTGCGGAAAACACTTTTTACAAAAGAGAGCTGACTTTTCAAAATCCAAACCAATGTAAGGGAAAATAGCCACTAGGAATTAATAATCTGCAGCCCATATAGCGCTTGAACATTTTTGCTTTTAATACTGGTATCTCTGGACGTACAAGTTTTTGACTTACTCATTTTTGCATATATGAGCATTCTTTTTACTGCATCAAGACCAAATTTGAGGCTGATTTTGCGAATAACAGGAGCCGAGTAGGGGAATTTCCCATTTATTCATTTAAGTAACTCAACCAAAATGGCTGACAGGTGCTTCTCTGCAGTGCACTCACTTCCCATAATGCCCTGCTCTCTTAAAACAATGCTTTCACATTACGAAATTTTACCTTATGAGCTGATTTTCAGCCTTGCCTTACACTTATAAGTAGTGGGACACTTGTACTTACGGCCAGGCGTTATATCTCATTTAAAAATGCTTGCACACAGGGTGAACAGCATCCTGGCACAATGAGGTACCTTTTGCCACCAGTTACTGTAACAGCTCTGCTCTGTTATGTATTACTTTGGTAAAGTACCTGGACATTGTGTGACTCTAGACTTTACTCTCAACCTGAATGATTCGCCATGACTGAAACTTCCTGATGCTAAGCTGTGAGTTGTGTGAAGTAGGAATTCATAACTGCGGTGTGAACGACTCCTCGAAGAGGTCGAGCTGAATGTAATCCGTCGTCCGTTTTTCTCAACCAGTCGGGGCTACGATGGTCCAGAGCCTCGGCATCATTAGGAACCGGGATTTGAAAGTACACCCTGGATGGGACACCGGTACTTCGCAGGGCGCTCACACACGGCACACATTCGCACACGCACTTTAGGCATTTTGGTATGACTAACTAAGCTGAAACACATATCTTTGGACTGTGAGAGGAATCCAGAGCCCCCGAAGGAGGCCTCTCAGACCCGGGGAGAACGTGCAAACTCCACACTGAGTGAACTGGATCCAAACCCACACCCAAACAGCACAGACTACCACGTTGCCCTGTGTGGAGCTATGTAAAGCTAAAAAGGCTGAAAATATTCCAAATGCACAAATGAAAAATTAAAGCAATTTCTGGGGTATGCTGGTGTTTTCAGGAACTAAAAAGAGAGACATTCTATTTTTTGAAATACATTTTATTAACCTTTTTTAAATGCATAAACACATAATATACACTGGACATGAGAGCGGAGATTTTGAGTGCAAAAGATGCAAGAGATTATACAAGTAATAAATTGATATTACACATAAATCTTCGTACAGGGAAACATCATATAAGTGCCTTTCTACGTGCTACCACCATGAGCAGCTTGCATAGATATTCTCAATAGTTTGTGCAAGGAGGGCATCTTGTAAACAAGGGTTGCAGTCCCCTGGAACTTGTGAGGTGTGACAAGCGTGGGGTTTCGTGCATTCAGACAGAAATACACCAATTTCCTCAGCTGGGTGTTGATATTTCAGAAACAATTAACATTATTTCATAAAAACTGTGTTGCCAGAGCAAAATATCTACCTATACACTCTAAATAACAACATAAACATAGTCAGGGGCAACTGTATGCATCAGAAGTGTTTGCATTATATTCCCAAATATGTACATCACAAGTTCCAAACAAGCATCTTTTTTTGTTCAAAGAACTGCTAGAAAAAATGACCATTTTCAACAAAATGACTGTTTCCGGAAATTTTTCATTCTCAAAATATAAACAATGACCTGCAATTTTTTGTGTGCTGCGATACAGTGAATATTAAAATGAGGTTTGCACTTCCTTCCTCTGAACTGAAGATCTAAAATGCGTCGAATGCTGTGTTTGTCGGCTGACTGGGCCGTACGCAAAAAGCGTGGCGTGCGTGATGCAAACAGGGCCCCCAAAGTGGCCCTGATCTCCACCAGCACTGCAGGATCTGATGCGATTGGACACCGAAGGAACGCAGCGCCGGCAGAATCACGCCTGAGTGCTTGAGCTCACATCCTTCTGCTCACATGTGGTTCCTGCTGGCTGTGGCTGGAAACCTCTAACCATGTATTTCTTGTAAAATTTAAATCAGTCTGGTTGAATCTTCAAACAGCTGTTTTACCCTTACATGTGTAAAAACACGGTAATCCTGACATCAGTGCTCTAGATGTGTTGAGAAATGGAGCTCAAAGAAACAGAGGCTATTAATACAGTACATTGCAGAATTGGAGCCTGAAAGCTGTCGAGCAAAATGAAAAATAGATTAGTTATACCTTTAATAGTAGCAAAATAAACTGAAAATGATCTATTTTATAGGCAGTAAACATAAAATTGAAAAAAGTGTCAAAATCTTTTTTAATGGGTTAAAACATGGTAAATTATTATAACAAATGGCTCAAAGGGCTATCGCGAAACAGCGCTACGAGTCAGTGCTAACAGAGGTATTAGTGTTACCGTGGATCTGGTTTATCATGGTGCTCGGACAAACCATGATCCCCCCATGCCGTGTTCAGATCCCAGGACCACAGTAAACCAGAATGTGGCCATGTTGTTCATTAATAGCGCAAAGCGTTGGCTTTGCAGCCAACAGCCGGGAGACTGAAAGGATAGGATGCGGCCTGGTAGGAGAAACAGCGGTGATTCTGATCCACACCCCTGGTTCCAGCTGAAGCCCCCCCCGCACATTTGCATAGAGGATAAAGACAGCAGCTCACTCCTTCACCTGTGTATCTGCGCAACACAGAGAGCTGCTCGATCACAGTGCAGTTTCCTTCACTGCTGCCGTGGGTTTCACATTCACAGACGTGTCATGGAGAAAACACTGCAAAAGCAGAACAGAGTTGCGTGCACAGCAATGATTAAAAACAGTCGCCGCTTTTGAGAACAAAAAGTGAGTTGGAAACAAAGAATTTTATGTTATAAATCTAAGGCACAAAATATAAGGCATAATAAAAGCCATAATTTAATGTGGAATTGCGTTTTGGGTAAATTCGAAGCAGAGAGGCCAGCAGACTCTTTACTGCAGTGCTGAAGTTAGGGCCTGCCAGCATTGTTTATCCTGTGTGTAATGTGGTAAAGTCTGCATCTTATGTGGGAAATTGAGTATTTTAGCAACTACCCTGTTTTCTATCTGGCTCTGCTGCTCAAAAATGTACATACAGTAAAGTGATAATCAGTTGCACTCAACTCCTATTTTCTTCCTACCAAATACGTAGATATTCTCTACCCATGTGCCATAAACCAAGTCTGCAGTGAACTTTTCAAACTGCAAACACATGGATTGCTGTAGATCAGCTGTTTGGTTTGCTGACTCAGTGCAGTGAATGCTGACTACCATTGACCCAAGTCACTTCAATTTAGTTCTGATGGCCTTCAAAGGATCTCGGAAGCTTTTAGACTCTTTTGCTGTGCGCACGCGGCAGTGATTGAGACTGCAGAGAAGGAGATCTTTCCATGTGGTTGTCCGGAGAGACATTACTGAACTCTAGTTCTTCAGGTGG
Organism: Heterotis niloticus; assembly: GCA_018136845.1. Taxonomy (NCBI): domain Eukaryota; kingdom Metazoa; phylum Chordata; class Actinopteri; order Osteoglossiformes; family Osteoglossidae; genus Heterotis; species Heterotis niloticus. The sequence goes on from CM030903.1 coordinate 3,507,744, forward strand.
CTCCGTATCTGCAGGTGTTCATGTCTTCAGAACAAATGGTCCAGTTGATACTGTCGATGTTGCAAATGGAACCTTATCCCTCATTTCTGTGTCAGATGTTTGAAAAGAGCTTGAGCAAAGACTGTGGATGCCCTGATGGATGTGTTCATCCATTCAAATTTTTTCTCTTGTGGCAAAGTAAATCCAAGCATTTTTCTGTCCAGCAGGTGTCTGATAATGGTTCTCCTTTTGGTAGAGAGAGGAAAACCACGTCCGCTGCTGGTTCATCGGGTCATGAAATTTGATAAGTGCCACCGAACTGAACCTTGGCGTTGCTATGGCCAGATTGATGCTGATGCATCTTCTCTGTAAGTTAACCGACTGTCGTCATCCATCTGTCTGTTCCCTCAATGCACGTCATGCTGAGCCACCTAGGAGAACAAGGACAATAAGAAGAGTTATTACACCAGAGTTTATGTCTCTGTTTTGCTGACTGGGGCAAAGCAACAAGGATCCTTCTAGGCACAAGGTGTTTGAGGCCTAACTTGGTCTTGGGTGGACTAAGCTCATGTGAGCTGGTCACAGCCTGCTGGGGGATTGAGGGCGAAGTTGAAGCCTCCTGTAGGGGCCTGGTACATCGTGGGGCTAAAGCAAAGAGGAAGCATGTGACACACCATAATCTGAAACAACTGCAAGGGGTTCCTGAGAAAGGCCTCTTTTGACCAACATCTAAGACCGGTAACATGTGTTACTACGGCATTACACTAGGTTGTGGGCTTTCTGAACTTTTCTAGAGAACTGATAAAAACTGCTGTCAGCTGTTGAAGAAAAATCATGAGATGATTTTTTTACTCTACAGATTGGAAGATGTTTTCTTTTGTAACTTTGACGGTGCAAGAATTTGAAAACTCCTGTGCACTTTTAGATTTTAGATTTTTGAAGCCTTCGTCGAAGTTTAACACTTCCTTCTAACGCAATGTGACTTGCACTGCTAAACACACTGCAGTGAAGTAGTATTTCGCTCCTCTGTACATCAGAAGAATGAAACCCCTTCAAGTGCACACATTACGTTCGATTTGGGGCCACTTGAAATACGCATCTCCGGACGATGACCGGAAACCAGAGCACCGGGATGAAACCTACACGGACACAGCAACTGACTGAGTAGAGAATCAAACTTACATCCTCTTTCCCCGCTCAGGTGCTGTGAGACAATGCCAACACCGCTTTTAACATTTTACACTGGTACAGCTTAAAGAGTGTGAAAGCTTAGAATAAATGACCTGCGACCATATTCCCAAATATTTCCAGTAAAAGAAAAAAACAACGAACGCCAACATCTGCTTGGGACCGCGGAGCAAAACGTTTTTTCTGCCCTGTTGGTATGGAAATCAGTGCCGTTCCGTCTGACCAATATGGACGAGTTCAGAGCGTTAAGATTCTCTCTCCAAACCCCCTGCATGTGTTCTCATACACCTGGTGACCGTGAGGCTGGAGGTACGAAGCAGGGGTCCATTCTGAAGGTTTCGGGTTTCTGCCTCGCCGAGACCACACACTGTTCTAAGTTAACTGCATGCTCATATTTATGCTCATTCTGTCCTCCTTGCCCTTTTTAACTTTCCCTCCCGCACTCGTCTGCCCCGGATGAATAGCGGGGCCGCTGCAGCGGTACGGCGTTCCTCAGCCCCGACACATGCTTGCTGTCCGCTGCTCCCCTCCCCCTCGTCCACCCCCGCCCCTGAATAGCGCTGCGAGTCGCGCACACAGTCAGTCTGTCAGCTCAATAGGAGCTCTGGCCGTGAACTTGAAGTCCTTCTCTGGCCCCCGGTGTCGCAGGGGAGGAGTAGAAGGGAGAGACAGACAGTTGGGGGAGGGGGGTGCCCAGACGCAGACAGACGAAGGACCCCCCCCAAGTACCAGTATGGGGGTCTCATTGCAAGAGGGCTTTCCCAGGATTGGTACCTCCATAGATCTGGAGGACCAGCTGCTTCCTCCGCATTTACGCTGACAAGGGGGCCGCGCCTGGCAGCCGATACGCCCGCGAGGGCGTGGCCTGCGGCACCAGCCAAAGCTCTCCAGATGCACCCACCCAGACAAAAGCAGCCGTGCCCCCGACCCCCTCACTTCCCTGCCCAACTTCTCATTATCTCATCGCCGGAGCCTCTCCACTCCACATTGTGTTTAACTCCGCGCCGCATTATCTGCGCCGCCAATGCCGCTCCGGCTCGTTCTCAGGACCTCCGGCCATTGACAGCTTCACAGTGCGATTATCTGGGCAGCTTCTAGAACTGACATCACCGCGGTTCTCACTGGGGGTCTGCAGAGAGGGAGGAAATGTAGTTCTGTACGTCCTGTTGGCTTTGAACAGATTATCCGGGATTATCAAAAACTCTATGTGGTTTATTGTTAATAATGTGCGCTCATGCAGAAATCGCGCTGTAAAAGTTTATCTCGAGACTGACAAGAGTGACCAGTTAAGAAGTTTTACATTACAGTAAAACATACATATATACAGTCCATCTTTGATCTTTTTGTACTGCATGGGGGAGGGCGTGCACGGATATGGTGACGGTCGAGAAAGTTAAAAGAGAAATTTAAGTGTAATGTTTTTACCACGGTACTGTGCAGCACTGCACTGTGTACTACAGTAAGACTTTTATACCTCAATGTAATGGGTAATGAACAGGTAATGTGGCCGATAAAATGAAATACAGTCGGTGCTGTAACTGTAAAACGCATACAATACAGTGAATAATGTACAGAAAGCAGTGAATGATGTGCAGATACAATTGGATCAGAACACACCTACAGGGGTCTGGGGGAGATGGTGTTGCTGTCATCACTTAACAGTGAAGATGGTTGGATTTTTTGTGAGACACAGTATGAAAATTGTTTAAAATATTACTTTATGCTTTAATGAAACTATTTTCCCCAAAAGCTAAAAATTTAAGTCTAATTTATCTATGTATTCCCTTATATTATGCTTGAAATACCCTAGATGGAAAATTTTCGAGTTGAAATTGTTACGCAGATTGGCCTCGGTTTTATGTGTGACTCCTAAGGTTAGGGTTAAGGTAGCCTACCTGAGGGTAGCCTAAAAGTAAAGGACTTCTGTAACAGCAGGTGGCATAGTGGCTAACACGGTTGCTTCTGGATTCAGAGGTTGCACGTTTCATTCCTACTTCCTGCTGTCGTGTTACGAAGTTACGAAGGTATATAAGCAGGTAAGTAAGTTTCTGTAAGGGCCTTTAGAGAAGAAACATCAGATAAACAGAACTGCTTCTCCTTTCTTTAGCTGCACATCACTGTGGAGAAAAGCATCTGCAGAATGAATAAATTTAAAAGTCCAAATGAGTGGGAGGAAAGTGTGAATTCCTTAACAGGAACATGTTGGTGATAGGTTTGAGTGTCATCCACCAACATTACACAGAATGTAATGTCCGCAAGCAACCTGCATTCTGGGTCTTCATCGGGTGCCGATAAGTGGCCAGAAACAAAGGGAACGTTCTTTACAAGGACCAGACAACGGACTTCATTGTTTACCAGCTAACTTAGTTAATCTGGTCTAGCCGGCTCTACTCGGTGCTGCTCTGGTTAAGCGGTTTTTAATCTTCTTGCTCCTTGGCCTCAATAATGGAGAGCCGCAACACGCACGGGAAACAACGCGTGACCGATCCAGGTATGAACAGCAAAAACCTCAGCAGGAAACGCAAACGCAACTTCTACTGCGCACAAAAAAATTATTTTAATCTTTTTAAACTGTTATCCTAGTCACTTTTTATTAGTGAGCTTTTTTTTGGACATAAAAAGCATATGTAATTTAGCATAACTTAATTCCTAAAATCCACCTGAACAAATGCACTTTAAGGAAAAACTCAAAGAAACCTCCTTAAAATTAACTGAACACAAACTGCAACTCCAACTTCCTTTCACAATTTGTACACTTGGACTTTTGAAAAAATATATTTGCTTATACAATATTTCCTAATTTTAACTTTCAATCATAACAGGGAATAAAAATACCACTTTCATTACCCTAAAGTATGTTTATACTTTTACTTTCTATTTTCAGTGTATGTTCATGTAGTAGTAGTTCAATATCTCTATTATTATTATTATTATTATTATTATTATTATTATTATTATTATTATTATTATTATTATTTCAGTACTTTAGTTATATGTTGTTATATAATCTCATCTAGTAATAGCTTCCTTATTTAGCTTCTTTCCAAAAGACTTATTATTTACTCTTTGCCAGATATTTTAAAATAACAAAAAAAGTGCTGGTTATGTTAAAATTGTAATGTGATCATTTTAAAATCTTAACATTTAAGTATCAGCATATACAATGTGAATAAAATAAATGTAAATATTATCTTACTTTTGTTTTGTGACTTAAATAAATCTACATACTGAATGAGTGTAAGGCAAGGCTTATTAATTTGTGAAATATGGCCGCACAGGACTCTGTGGGCTCATCTGGGTTCAGCAAAATGGAGGCCTCAGACTGAGGGAGGCCCTAGTGTACTCAGGTGGGAGCAGTGGTCCCATATGGACACATGTGCAGGGTCTGGCTGAACCAGCAGCAGGTTGTCCACCTTCCAGTTTCGGTTAAGGGTACTCAGCCCTGTTAGTATGGGGTAGTCCGGCTGCTTATACAGCTAGAGGCTGTGTGTGTGTGTGTGTGTGTGTGTGTGTGTGTGTGTGTGTGTGTGTGTGTGTGTGTGTGTGCGCGAGTGAGTGTGTGCACCTACTGACATATGTGCAGTCATGATGCTAAGCTATTACCTGCTTGGGTCCCACTGCCATTTCGTGCCATGCCAGTCGCCTCCTAAGATGGTGGCAACGGCTGTGCCTTGCGAGAGAGGCGAAGGGGGCAGGCGTCTAGGAGGGGGAGGGAAGGTGCGAGGGACGTGGGCAGGGAAGCCTGGTGAAGCGAACGACGGCTCCTCCTCTCCTCTTTTGCCATCAGCCAATCTCCCGGGTTCCCTCGCGATGGCGTGTGCCCATGGCCTTGGAGGAAGGGGGGGAACGAGAGGGATTGGGAGGAGAAAGAGGCACAAGCGTGAGCCTCTTGTTTGGCTGGCAAATGGCACCATCCGACACACACACATTTTTCACATCTATTCTGTTGGTACAGTCTGCCCCTGAGCATGCAAATGACTTTCATTATGCAAATACATGCAAATAAGAGACGACCATCTGAGAATCAAGGCTGGGAAAAATCTACATAGAGAGAATGAAAGGAAGAAGGGGGAGAAGAAAGGATGAGCAGGACAAATCTTTTCGGGTGGCAGGTGATAATAAGGGAAATTAACGCGGCGACGAGAAACAACGGTAGCCCAATCTGGACAAAAAACGCCACCGCTGCGCATCCTTATTCTCTCTTTCCACATACAGTACATGTCGGTTTTGCTATAAAACCAGTCGTACTTGCTGTGCTCCTCCACCCGAGACCACTTGGGCATCCTGATTGTGTCTGAGCTCGAAGGCAATAACTGGCATTGGCCAAGGAGTGCAACCCGTGTTTAAAGCTCCTTTTTGCCGTTTCGTAAGCGGTGAAGAGCTGAAGCAGACCTCTCTATTGTTTCGTGCGGATGAAGTGTTTGTGCAAAATGGACCAGCAAACCGTTATTCGTCCGCATCCAAACTTAAACAGCGAAAAGATGAAGCATGTCACCCGAATCTGTGCAAGAAGTGTGAAATTAAACAAGGAGGCCACGGGGTGATGCCAAACATATGCTGCCCGGGAATCTCTCAGTGTGAAGCCGTGTTTACATTCTCAGCGTCTGCTGGTGAACAGAGGTTGTGCGGCAAGACTTGAGAAAACTCATTTCTGTTAAGGCATCTGGCCAAAGACGTCACGGAAAGCCAAGTGCACAGACAAAAAGTGCATGCTGGCCTGATAAAATGGACACTCGGGATGCTCAGACACATCTGGTCTGCAGTGTTAGATGATTTATGCCATTGAAATGAGCGTTTAACTGATATGGAATGAAGCTGCTCAGAAGCGTTGGCCGATGAAAACACCCGTCTCGCAAGTTTGGGGCACCGGCTGTTCGCCGTGCGTTTTGCTGAAGTTACTCGCCCCCTTCATTTTTCACAAGGGCTGATTTATAGTTTTATATCTCAAAAAAAAAAAAATCTGAAAAATGGCAGTCACTTTTTCCAGCCGCTCCCGCTGGCTTAAAAAAGCCTCAACCGTCCTTCAGCTGCATTCAACAGCTATAAATTGAATACATAACAACTGACAAGGTAATTACCCGGGAAAATACAGTGCGCACAGAAGGAGCTTGTGTAAGAAAATGGTCGTGACAAACTCCCAGGGCAGGATAAATCACAATGAACGTCCAGGGCTTTTGTAATTCAGAGGTGCTCAGCGCTGATCCCCCTCGCAGCAGCTTATGGCGGCTGTTGTTCTGCGGGACGACACCGTCCTCGCCGCTTTACACGCCTGCACCTGCCTGCAGAAAGACGGCGGCGTCGAGAGCCATCGAGCGCCCCGGCCTCACTCGGTTAAACAGCAATGGGACAATGGCTCTCGCGCCGAGCACCCCAGAGCGGAAGGGAGAGAGAGGCCTAAAGAACCACGACAGGGGTGGGGGGAAGGGGGGCACTGACTTGGCGTACACATTTAGGCTGTCAGACTCCATTGGTTGGCAGCGGAGAGAAAATGTCCTTTGTTACCGGATGGCGATGGAGGGATCAATGGGGTGAGGTGGGGGGTTGAGGCCGTGTGAGAGAGTGGGCTGAAACATGGGGAGGGGCAAAACTAAAGGGGGAGGGGTGCCAATGAATGGTGGCAAACCTTGCCTAATTTGCTCTTGACATCTATCTATCTATCTATCTATCTATCTATCTATCTATCTATCTATCTATCTATCTATCTATCTAGCTGAATGTCTCTCTATCTATTTATTGCCTTGGCCACTCAAGTGGTTGTGCTTTCAAAACCTCTTCAAGTCCTTGCTGGAAAAGTGCTTCATGCAAAGGCAGACCACTGCTTGACCTTGGCAGTGGAAGCTGTAACGAAACAGGGCGCGGAGATTTGGGAGAAAAAACTGAAGGAACATGAACACGGTCGTCTGTTTTTTCCCTCCCTTCTTCCTTCGTTGAACCAACATCTCACCCCTGGCTCCAGAGCTGCACCTGGAAGCATCAGACTGCGTGCTGTCACACAACTCGCCTCTTCCCCGCGTAAGCATCTACGCTGGTTTTCCAACGTCTGTGCGGGTGATAATGGTAGCCAGCCTGAGTAGAGACTGAGTAGCTATAACGTAAACCGAGCTGTAAATATTAAATGGCACCATATATAATATTTTCTTCTTAACTCCTTCACAAAGTCACCAACAGCGTAAGCACAGATGAGGGCCTCATTTTAAAAACAAGCCACGTGATTTTCAGATCTGGCTAGACCAGATTATTACACTTGTGTGGGCCAATCTATCTGAACTCTTTCAAAATTTGCGATGAAGAAATTCAAACTTGGCGATGTGATTTTGTGATAAAGAAGTGCAAAATGCAAACATTTCTTTTTTCACTGCTACGTGTATATGTTTCATGAGTCTAAGTGAGCTTCCCTCGTCGATTAACAAAGGTTCGTTCGTTCCTTCTGGATTTATCTGGAGAACTTGATCATATATACGGTCACCTTGATGGACCGTATTTTTGATCGATCTCTCCAAATGAATCGTGTATGTGATTGACCGATCGTACAAGAGGAAGTCACAAAAAAATACTTACAGGTGTCGCAGTCGAAAAACTGAGCTGCTGATGGTTTTCCCGAAAAAACTGATCATGTTAGTTTAGTTCAGCATGTATAGAAATGGCCAAAGCTATGTGGGGGGGGTTGTCCAGAAAGGGTCTGTATATACCTGTTACTAGTATGTTTTTTGACTCGACCCCCTTTATCATCACAGGTCCGTCAACTCCACTTGGACCGGGAGGTGCTTTGTTAAAACTGGGATTGACCTCTTTAACAGGCCAACAGCGAAGCCCTTCTTCGTTTCTGCTTGGCATCCTACACCAACAGAAAGCAAGAGGGGGAAAGGCCAAGAATCACTCCTTTTTTTGCCAAAGAAGCCGTCTGGCTGCACTGCTGGGGCTGTGGTGAAAAGGCGGTAAAGGACTCCATTGTCTGCCCATGACAAGTGTACTAGCTCTATTGACTGTACAGTTGACTGAGGTTGCAGGGGGGTGGAGGGTGGCTACAATGACTGTTTTTTCTACTTGACACTTGGAGTCTAAATCTGCTGAAAGCCAAGACAAATCCACCCTGAACCCCCACCACCACCACCAACCCCCTTCCCAGACGGACAAAGGAGAAAAGATTCTGATTGGTCTTTTGTTTGGAAATACCAACTTGGGCCATTTCAGGGCAGGAAAACATAAGGAGGTTCTTTCTAGAGTTTTCTGCAAGGACCCACAACGTGGTGTGTCAGAGAAATAACAAAAAAGGCCGCCACACACAAAGACCCCCGCCGCAGGCGTAGTCGTGGCCGACGCAGAAACTCGCGGTGCATCAAGAAGGGAATGGTTGCTCTGCAGGTTGTCACTCCAACACAGACTGTTCGCAAGCGCACAGGGAACCAGTCAGTGTGAGGCCTCCAGGACGAGGAGAAACCGGCTCTACCTTAATACACATACTGGAGATCTCCAGACAAGTCCCCTGTCACCACAGCAGAATGCCCAGGAGGGGTGGTCAACCACTGGTAGTTGGACCCCCAGAGGTGTAGAGTCGGGCCTTTTTTTGTTTTCCTTCTCTCAGGTGCCAGGTGGATTATTTAGACAACCATTCAGCTCTCTTAGCTAACAATGGACGATCTATGCTGTGCAGCTCACTACCCTGTAGTAACACCTCTGTGTCACTGTGTCACTTTGGTGAGGAGAGCGATGGATAAAAATAAACCAAACTGAACTGAAACTAGCTTCTAAAACACAACAGACAAACAAACAGTGCAATCGCCACCCACTCTGGGCTGCCACCACACCCACTCCTTACTTCTCCTCGGTGCCGCTTTGCATCCGCTGGCAGATGCCGACCCGCACCTATTTACGTTTCTATGGCAGCACACACGGCATCACGCTAATAGCTGTCACCGAGCTAATTCCCCATCCAACACAGACAGAGGTCTCTAAAGGTGTGACTTCCCCAGACCGGGCAGGAAATGAGCAGCGCAATCGTGCCAGGTCACTGCCTGTCACTGCCTGCATCCATTGCCACAGCTCCCCCTCCAGCATAGCTGTCCGCCTCTCCGTCACGCTCCGCGACTGCATTGCAGCAGCAAGGACACAGCTAGGGTGCGTACGCGCGGCAAATGTTAAGGACCTACATGTGAGCGAGAACCGCGTGTCTTAGCATGTTTTTAAGGAGAACAGAAGTAGAAAAAAGTCTTCCAAGAGGTCACGGGTGGGACTGGCCTCCCTGCCGGTGAGGTTTAACAGAAGCATTTATGATCAAATAGTTTCATCACAACTCCCGTTACCATGGGTGACATTGCTTTTAGAAAACATCCAATATCGGAGTTAGCAAACAGCTTCCATGCCTGAAGGGGAAGCCAGTTGTTCTTCCATTTAGAGGTAAAATCTGAAGCTGCGAGCAACTGCTGTATTGCGGTTGAAGGTGGGGTTTTTTAGCGCAATGCCCCCTGTCCACTGAGTGACTGGTCATTGAGATCATGCCAGTACTGCGGGGGATGGAACTGCACCGCTTACAGAGGAGGACGCTACCAAACGGAGGCGACTGTCCCGCGGAATTAATGACCAGGAGAGTCACATCTGAACTCTGTTAAACGGAATTTGGACCACCATCAGCTGTTGTTGGAAGGACCCGTAACATCGGTTAAGGAACAATGCAGCCTTTTACAACCTTTGCCGGCTTCCCCTGGCAGTAAAAATAAAAGGCAGGTGTTAATTTACTGTGTCGTTTAATTTTTTATGAGCGATCACAACACCCTGGCTGGCTCGGCTTCTCTGGAGAAGCGGTCGCGCAGCGTCGGCGTGTCAGTGCGGTCTTGCAGAGCACTGCCATGTGACTCCACGGTAAGCCCTAGCATGCCGCACATGGGGCTCAGAAGATTATTAGATTAAAAATGGACGTGTCAACCCAGCCACCCTGCCAACCCTACCCCTAGGCTGCAGGAAACGTCCAAGGATCAGGATGGCTTCCTTTCCTCCTTTTCTGCTTTTCACGTGTCCACTATTTCACAATTTCAAAGAAATTCTGAATTACTCCCAAGCAATTGGGAAAGAAGCTTAGGAGCTGGCATCCGGGGAATGTAGATTTAAGTACAAACGTTTATGATCAGGTGGGAATTTCGGGAGCCACACATCTCCCGGGAGCAAGAGCTGAGGAGCAAACTGCAGCTACAGGCATCAAAACATCAATGACTGGGAAGATAGTGGCAGTTTAACACAGCCCAAACTGGGTCGTGAGACTCCTGGCTCACCTGTCAGGCCTCTGGCTTCATTTTTGGGTGAAGAAGGATGGACCAGGTGTGGGGGTGGTGTGGGGGGTCTCATACAGCAGTGTAATGGGATTCTTGTTACTTTCGGTTATCTAGCTTTATGAAGACTGTACACCACTCATACAGCTAGATAACCAAAGATAACAACCAACCCCTCGGCTGCCCAGCTTCTCAGTCCAGAGCAGATTTGGACCTGCAAGCAAAATAAAAATATGTCAAGCAAACACACGAGAAAGGGACTGAGCTTGAGCACTGCATCTGCTCTGCAATTGCACTCTGAAGCTGACAACTCCCCCCCTGCAAATTATGTATTATTACACGTGAAGTACAGAAGGAATACAACAGGAAACAGATGTTAATGTGCATTCAAGTGTTTCACAAATTTTACGATTGAATTTTCAAAAGAATTCTTTTTGCTGACTATGCTCCAGTTACCTATATCACCGCTGTTTTAGTTTGCCCTTGTATTCAGTAAACATAAAAAAAAAAAAACATTTTTAAACATGCTGATGTGGCCGAAACTCCGATCGACTCCTTTTTATATTACAAATTCTGTGAACATTGCAATTGACTATTATTACTTTACGGTGCATTACTATATATACCAATTACTATTAGTCTAATTGTTATTTCTAAATTTATTTTGGTTTTGCACATTTGCTCAATTGAGCATTTTTCCTGCAGCAGCTCAGGGTGTGTTCGCCGCTGGCTGTATCAGAGCTCACTTGCAGGTCCAGATCCTTTACCACTGCACTGGATTCTCTCCTTCTTTCTTGTTCAGCAGTGGTAAATCTGCCCAGCCCCTGCTGCTGGCTTAAAAAAAACCTCAACCATCCTTCAGCTACTGTTTTTCAGGGCTAAATCTCTCTTTCTCTTTCCTTGGCAATACAGAAATGTTTAGCGCACCAAAGACAGCCACATTATCGGTTATACTTAAAGATAACACAAATAAAATCACATCCTCTCTGTAAATGTAGGACTGAAAGGCTTCGGTTTTTTGGGTCCTTTAAATATTCAGATTCGAAAACAATACGGGCATGCTCAAGTGAACACACACACACACACACACACACACACACAGCAGAGAGAGAGGTGTAATTAACACACTTTCTCTTAACCGAGTGCCACTGCAAGGCTCCACCCCCCAACCCCCCGGGTTCTAATTACACTGCAAAGCGAGAGAGAGGAAATCGGCCTCTTCACCACCTGCATCCCTCCTCTCCTTCACACTGCCAATGGCAGCAAGACTGTTTCAGGCACAGAACAGCTTCACCCCTTGTTATTGACACTAACATGATTCCTACAAATAATAATAATAATAATAATAATAATAATAATAATAATAATAATAATAATAATAATAATAATAATAATAATAATAGAAGAGACAACATACCATACACCCCTACTGTTCTGTATGATACAGTGATTTGTTGCACAGGTTTTGTCATACAGTTTCTAGTTACTGCTCTGAACACACAGTCTGAACAGACAAGCTGTGTGTATACATGCCGCTACATATTATACATGTCATTTCTGCTCAATTTTTACTTCATAAATAGCTGTCAGAATACATATTTTTTTGTATTTCTTCGTGTATATATTCCTGTGTGCATGTGTGTCCAAAAATATTTAAGCAGATTATTATTGTTACATTACTCATGTTATGTCTTTCATTCTAAAATAAAGCAATAAATAAAATGCTAATACTAATAATAATAATTTTTATTATTATAGTAACAATAATAATGTAATTGCATATATATTTTACATTGTAAAGGTATGTCTGTATGACAAAAAGATACAACAAATTTAAGAAGTGTGAAATGATACATTATTTTCTTTCTTGTATGAGCATAATTTCTTGTTCTTTAAGAGATTGTACATACACATATATCGCTTTATACTGCATTAACACGATTAATACAAATTTTAATACATTTAAAAAGTGCTTCCACTATAACAAAAAATTAGAGATATACCACCATGATATTAAATAAATATGGTTATTGATATTATTTTAAAATATTGTAACTATTTTTTGTTTTAGCGTTCAACCCATTTCATGCATGTGTGCAAAAGAGGGCCCGCAGCATATTTTTGTTACATAAACATTATTCATACCTTTTTTGGGTGAGATCCCATTCTGTAACTTGGGATTTAAACGAAAATTCAGCCATTATTAATTCTCAGCAATTTAAATAATCCCCATCGTAATCCTAATTTTAAATCCATTTAAGTGATGCCCTCATAAAACAGGTAGAACAGGATTTCCCTTAAAATAATTGCGCAAAAAATCGGACATTTTAATCGGATGTTCGGCCCTCGCGGCGGCCGCGCGCGCACGCGCTTTCAGCACCACCGCGGGGGACAGCGGCTCGAGCCCCCGCATCGGCACCGCGTTTTACCGCGTTTTACTCTGGCGACTGCGGACACCGCGCCAGCAGAGAAGCTGTACGCGCAGTAAACTCATAAAATAATGTGTAAGGGTATACAAGCAATGAAAAATGCAGCCACGGTTCTTGAAATTGTTGTAAAGGTTACTACTGCAGCCTGCGTTTTCTAAGCAGCTTCATTGTCTGTGCTTAGATTTAACTGAACAGAAATCTACCCCCCCCCCCCGAGAGAAAACCACCGGGGGGGGTCCACACTCCTTGGAACTGACACGTAGGTATGAAACTGTTCGTTCATTCATTCATTCATTCATCCATTCATTGATGGTGTAGTGGCGTCCGTTGCTCTGTTTCTATTAACAGATTCCCTATACATAAAAATTTTAAAAAGTGACTTCATGTTGGCTGAAATTTAGTCCAACCACCTTATTAAATCAATAATTTAAGTGTTTGCCTCCAACTATCACACCACTCTGTCCTGTATAATCTTCCGTTTGAACCTCAGTCTATTGAGCATACATTTAATAGAATTGTAAGCGCAATATTTCAGTAAAAGTCCCGTTGGTCTTAGCAGCTGCGGTAAAAGAGGTAAAAACGGGTGTAGTTTGTACCTCCACCTCCAGCAACGGATACCAATCTGGTGAGGAACTTATCAAAAGGGACATTTCTGAAGAAATTTAGCAGAAAATAAATATGAATATTCGTATAGGTTATGGTGGTTAAAATACAGCACTTGGGAATGACAACCGTGATTTAAATGTGAAATATCTTGAGCCAAAATGACGTTTGCCTTGAAACTGGTCGTGTAAACACAACTATTCATATGTAATGATCCAAGATCAATTTTATAGCTTTGTGAGTGTGTACGTCACTTTACTGCTCTTACACTGTTTTACCACAACTTTTGTTCTGGACTCGTGTGGCGCTTCCAAACCGTCGTCATCTAGTGGGAAGCATCTTAATAAGAAGCCAAAAAAAGTAAATTTAAAAAAAAAGAAGTTTGCAACGAATTATAAAAAAAAACGTCCTCCAATGTGAGGTCTGAACCTTGTTTCTAGTGTGTGTGTGTGTGTGTGTGTGAGTGAGAGAGAGACAGAGTAAATTTTTACTGCAGCGTTACCTCTGCGACAGATTCGTGTCCCCAAATCACCGGTGGGTCCTAAAAAAGACACAAAAACACAACTTGCTTCATTTAACCGCGCTGGTTTTGTCACCACAAAGCATAAAACATGTTTTCAAAATGGAGCCCAACCAGACCCATCCGGGTCAAGAGCTGGCAAGTATTTGCAGCGTGCTAGAAGTGCATTGTGCTGGCATTACATAAAATACCTTGCTGAACAAAAATATATGTTCATAAAAATTGTTATAAAGCAGGGCTAACGGGCTAGAAATAATGTTACACCACGTGACAAACGCTCCGCGTCCAATCAGAAGCGGGAGATCCACACGGATGTGCGACTCTGACATAAATCACAGATCAAGAAATGTATTTATAAAGAGAATTAAAGCAAAATAACTGCTCCCATCCCAAACCCGGGTCACACTTTACAATCTCCGCGCAGCAGCTGGCCATACAATTGATTGTGCGCAAAATAAAATGTCTATAAATCCATCCGGATCGATTAGCACGGCCTGCATCGTAATTCAGAACGCTCCTTACAATTTGTTCAAATTCCCTAGATATACTTTACTTTAACGTCATTGCATGTATGAACGTGGTAAAAATAAGGTTCAAAGTTGAGGCACCTGTGAGCAGTTTATTTTTACTTACATAAGAAGGGCCTATAAATACAGTAAAGCCCACCCGCGACCCCATAACAAAAATGTGCATTGCTGTCTTGCTTTTAATTCAGAATCGCGACTGAATGGACAAATTTCTGTCCCTACAGTTTATTTAGGGTTTCAGCTTTTTCAGAGCGTTTTTCTTGCATCGTGTTTGGTCGCTTTGCCGTATATTCCCTTTCCTACAGACAGAATTAAATTTGACTTTAAACGAAAGAATCCTTGTTTTACAGCAACAGCAAAAGAGAACAGCAAAATGCACTTTTTTATTTAAGTATTTTGTCTGATATTTTGTTTGTACGCGCAATAAGGCGCACACACCTCAACCACACATCAGGCACAAATTAAAACTTTCCTTAAAATTTGTCACCTCAGCAACGGGGCTTCAAACCACAGTCATTCGATTGAAACAAAAATGTTGCAAGTGACTGTAAGCCACATTGTGTATGACAGTCTCATAATTTCACCTAAAATAGAAGGGAGGGAATTGGTGAACCAAAGTACAACCTGGTGACGCACTGCTGTCGATTTTTAAAAGCCATTTAAAGGGCTGAACACTATATTAAATTAAGGTGCCACCCCAGGATAACAAAACGCTTCCTTGCTAACAGGCAACACCTTTTCTAAAGAATTATAGATGCCACCCCCCCGTGTTTAATAAATCCCAGACAAGTAGCACAGATTGATGGTAAACAGCGTTTGTTGCAAATCATTCAGACGCGCAATATTTCATACAGACGACTCATTTGTATGCCTTTTGCAATAACCTTATTGCAGGGCCTTTTAGTTCCGAATTCTTTCCTTCTGAACCCGCTCGTTGTGTTCAAACACATCAACATTAAATGGCAGAAAATCCACGCATGTTCCTCCCAAATGTGTGTCTCCTCACCCGGGCTCTGGACACTGACCCCGGTGGACATAAATAATAACCAGATGTCACCACCTAAAAGCCATATTGCGTCACTTATGTGCCTTCAGTTTCTGGGCTTCACGTGTCCGGTGCAGGTGAGCTACACATGTCCATCCACCCCCCCCACCTCCTTCTCGAAGGGGGGTGGGGGATTGGGCCCCAAATTCGCCCGGCGCGTGAAGGACGCGCTTTTTGGCCTTAGGTTTGTCGCCGGGCATCACGGTGGCCTTTTGGATTTAGGGAGGCTAAGGATTAACTCCGGGCTCAGCATTTCACATTAAATTTATTAAATCTTTGCGATCAAAATTGCCCTTTAAAGGCGACTTTGAGGTGCTGTGCCGGAAACACAGCAAAACGAGCAGAAATCTGAGGAAGCTGGACTCAGCCTTTTCATGTGATCTTACACGTTCACTGGTACTTGGGGGAAGGAGCGCAATCTCGAACGAGCTGCGCACCACACATGTAGATGTTCGACGGTCTGTGAACATTTTTACGCACTTTTGCGCTCGCGTTCCTCCCGAAAACGCGCAGGCTTCTGCGTGCACTCCGTCCGACGGAGGAAAGCACTGGTTGGTGGGAGGGGGGGGGCGCTTGGCAGCGAGGTTCGCTCAAAATCACGGCCACCTTTTTATTGTGCTCAATTGAGCATGAAACTTGGTGGATTAATGAAAAATTGGGGGGCAAGGTCGGAGTTTTAGTTGGTTGGATCTGCACAAAGCAACGTTAACACGCGCACTTCGGTCCCCTAAAGTAAAACTTGAACTGGGCTGTGAAATTGAATGAGTAAAAAAAAAAAAAATGTGCGGGAGGAGCACCTCCGGCCATGCGACCCGCTCCCGCTTCCCTGTGCAAACCCCAGTACTCGCCGAGTACTTGATCCGGTAGTCGATCCCGGGCTCCTTCATTGTCACCGCCGCGCGTCACGGCGCATCCCGCCCCTACGTCGCTGTCTGCCAGCGTCACTCGCACGGAGCGAGAATGTGGAGGATAATATCGATCCAGGCAACAGAAAACGGATGTAAATCGATTGATTTGCGATTGATTGACCACCCCCCCCCCCAAAAAAAAAAAAAGAGAGTCGTGCGGATGCGCTACGCGCGATTCCTCTTCCAACGCGTCGGCTTGGTGACGGCGACGCGCGTGAGCGCCTTTTCAGCATCGCATCCTTTCCGCGGCGTTTAAAAAGGGTCGAACCCCGTTTTGGGGTGACAGCCGATCAGCGAGGAACGCGTTCGGGTCTCGGTTCTTACCTCCTCCTGCGCGGGGCCAAGTCACGGGCTTCCCACGGCGGCGAGGCGAGCAGCGCCGCCGAACTGCGCCTCCGCGGGGTCGTTTCTCCGCCGCTCCGGTGCTTCATGGCCGCGGCTCGCCGTGACGTGGCGCCGGCCCCATCCATTCACACGTTCTCGCTCGGGCTCCCCCTGTTTTTATTATTATTATTATTATTATTATTATTATTATTGTTATTATTATATTATTATTATTATTTATGACCACGATAATTTCCCAAAGATACGCGTCCTCCTCCTCCCTCGCGAAGGGAGCTGCTCGCTGCCTCCGCCGACACGCAGCATCCCCGCGCCAAACTGGGTATGGACCCAACACACGCACGCCAAAAAGACATATACCGCCGCCAAGGCCCACCCCTCTATGACACGCTGCAGCTACAACTGTGTCCCCACCCTCTCCCAAGTAAAGTAAGCAGGAATAATGGGATTATGCAAAAGATATTCCACACCCAGATTCCTACTTTACCTATTGTACGTCAGTCGTTCCTCCCTGGACGGAGGCCGTCGAAACGGCGTCTTTTTGCCTCGCCCTCATTTCATCTCCCCGTTTTTTTTTTTTTTGTGTTTCCAGGGAGGGGGGGGATCACATCTAAGGAGCAAAGGCAACACCGGGCGCCAAAAAGTCCTCACTGCTATTTCTGCACCTGCAAGGAATTGCCCATTTACTTAAAGCTTTAAAAATGTTAAATTAATTCAATGAACGCGCGCAATGAAACGTAAATTCGGAGAGCTGGGATCTGCGCACCAGCAGCTCCCGGTTACCCGAACTTGTGGCACTGCGACAACTGCGCAAAGTTCATGCTTAGTAGTTTATGAACCTGAGTCTGACTTCAGCCGCCCGTCCGGATCAATTGCCCCGTTTTCCATTCTGTCTCGGAATGCGACCACTGCGGGGTTGGGGGTGGGGGGTCGCCAGGGTGACACCGTGCAAATCAGCACCAAGTACAGACCTACAGACATGCGGGCAGAATGGGGTCTGGGCCGCTTCATTATCATAATAATCAGATCTGGGGGGATAAAATCTCCTTTGAATAAATTACTTGTTCAATAGGAGGCGCGACTGCCAAATAGACAACTTTGTCAGCTTCTGTTGTTGTTGGTTTCTCCCTAAATGTGGTCTGGGTCCTCCATTATTTCCAGCCCGGTTTTGGACGTCTTCCTAGAAGCCTCAACTATAAATACAGTTACTGTTTTCGTTTTGCGCCTAAAGCCTGGTGAGCTTTTTGCGCTGAGAAACCCCCGGTTACCAGGGGCGGCCTGCGGGAGCCTCTCTGGAAGCCGGCGCAGGAGCGCGCTAATGGGCTATGGATAATGCACAATGGCCCCGCTTTTCTCCCCGAGATGCATGGGAACCGGTTATGCACCCAAGTGGACAAGAGACTTTCAGAATTGTGATGAGATGTCTCAAGTTCATTATCAGGCAACCCCCCCCCCCCGACACCCCCACCGCGGCATCGGTGTCCCTCCCTCCCTGTCCCGACTCCTGCGCTCGGCAACCTGCCTCAGCATCGGGGGGTTTGCGGCAGCCTCGGCTGCAAGCGACATCTTTATTCTTCTCCAACGAGGACGTAAACACAACCGAGATTTCTGTGCGTCTGTGTGTGTGTGTGTGGTGGGGGGGGGGTACATATATCTGCGCTCCTAAATCCATATAAGACCGCACAAGTATGCAAGCGCGCTTTATTGAAAGATCACAGCCTTATAATGACTAAGGATACCAATATTTGGTTATAAATCACAAAATTACGTTTCGACCTAAACACTTATTTATCACTAGAAAAATGTATTAACAAATATATGGGAGGAGTTGTATGTGGAAGGACTACAATGGATTTCATTTTATTGCAATTTTTGTTTTCAAAACACCTGTTTTGCGGTGTAAATGCACATTACAGTGATGGGAAAAAGGTGCCGCACCATCCGCCGCCCCCCTGCAGGGCTGCAGAGATTTTAGAGTGATTTTCTGCTGTTGAAATGTATTATTTATTGAAATTTAAGGAAATATATACATGAAGGCAGCAGGAACATACGTTGCGTATATGTTTTTCTATTGCTTAAGCCACAGCTTGGTCATTTATAAGAGACAAAAATCCATTTAGTTGATGCCGATGCACTGACAACTCTGCCATTTTATCAACAAGGACGATCTGACTGCGTCGCTTCTACGCTCATTCGCAATATAATGGATAACTTTCACTAAAGTAAGCATCAATTCTCCTGCAGGAAATTTCCACAGCTGAACAAATTTCCTCTCTTTTTTTAGCTTTTGCTCTGTCGCCTTGCTTATTGCTTTATTTTTTGCTTTATTGCTTAAGCGAGGTTTCTACGCTGTTGGTTCCCCGTTGTGCCTTCCCCAGCATTTGCCACCACATTCAATCCATGCTTCTTTGCAGTCGAACACGCAGATTAATACTGTAAAATTTACAGCGTGTGACTGTAAAATGTCATTGATGCCGAGTGAGGAGCAGAGTGACTGATATTAAAATTCCCATGAATATTATTTGACCGTTTCTGCTGAAGCAACGTGGTCGTTGGGATCATGTGCGCATGTGTGTGTTTAGGCTGTATTTATGATGTATAAGGTTTTTAACATTTGTTTTTCTTAACCTAGAGAATGACAGGGGAGCAACCAGAATGCAGTCGTTTATTTTTGATGCTAAGCTGAATTATTAACGGCAATGTAATAACAGAACGCCGAAGTGCAGCGCCATCTTTTCTGCACCTGTCAAGCTGACCACTTGGTTAAATGTTTGCTCGTTTTATAATAATGCAGAAATCATAAGGAAACTGGGACAGGAATCCTTGGAGTTTGAAGTTGGTGTTCCGCGTGTTTTCTCGCACTTTCTAGCGATCTTCTCCCCACCCACATAAAAGGTTAACGTGGCCAAAGCAAAAATGCACTCCTTGCAAAATCCCAAGTGTTTGTATTCGTGTTGCCGGCTGTTATATTTTTTAAACTCAGTTTATTCGCAGTCTCGTTGAGTGCAGGCCTGTGGAGGCTACCTGGCATCTTATTGAGGAGCTCCGTGCAGGAGGAGGAAGTTCCTCCAACGTCTGCAGCCCACTTTTCTCCAGCATTCACGCCCATGCAGCAAATCACACTTTTACACCGAAATATTTGTCTGTCTCACCTTTACGCTCTTAGTTCAGAATTGATAATCGTTGGGTAGGTATGTGGCCATTTGTGAAACACAGTAAAACCATAGTGATAGATGAACAGCTACACAGTTCATTTTCATCCCGGGTTTCTCACAATGCTGTCATCAAAACTTGTATAAATTTTGAGGTTTTACCATGTTCTTACCACATTTTGTATCGCCTTACAAGCATGCATTACAGTCAAACTAACTGCTGGATGTCACCAAGAAAGCTCGATATTAATTTAACTTTTTTTTTTTATTTTTTTAGATTTTTAAAATCCAACGTATTCTTAATATATGACAATATTTTAATAAACATAAATCCGTACGACTTTATCCTGTTTTCCCGAATATTCTTCACATTAAATTTAATTCCTTAAAACTGTTCATTCGGTTTCAGGAATAAGTTAATAAAAAGTTCACAAGTACTCATAAGTTTTGTTTATGAACGAGCCTGACTGCCTGAACAGAGATTTAAAAAATGAATAACAAATTCTGGCAGCAGCATCTCGGGAAAAAAAAAAAAAAACTTGTTCCAAATATGTTTTTATTTTTTAAGCAGAAAACAAATTCTGGCAAATTCCCGTCTTTCAGTCTTGCTGAAAGAAGTAAATGACGAGAATACGTTTAACGCACCGTTCATAAGTATTATTTATAAAGCAGTTTACGTTATATTGCATTACATTTTTTCAAATTAGAATAAAAAAGCCAACTTGAGGTCACTGAAAGTGCACATGAAGCTCATTCGGTTCTTGGTGAAGCAGAACCCGCGCATTTGATGTGGTCGTCGCTCGCACCGTACAGTAAATTCACAGTAAAAAATCACCGTGGGCTGACCTGCATTGGTGTAAAATGGACCTTTGCCCTTTATTTACAGCCACCATTTGTGGTCACTGCATCAGTGCGTTTGGAACTGATACTGTCGGTGAAGTTCACCCCCCGGTCCAGCGAAGCGATGCCTTTTGGGGGGGTTCTCACCACTTGCAATAAATTGAATCACTTGTCTGGGTCGCCCGGATTCCGAAACGTGCTCAGCAACCCAAACCTGCCCATCTTTTGTCCCCGTAAAGCTGCCACATTGTAAGGCCTCCGTGGGAGCCGAGTCCTCCACACACACACACACACACACACACACACACACACACACACACACACACACACACACACACACACACACACACACTTCTTCACACCATTGGAGATCATCCATTTCCCCCTAAATTGGTCATCACACCACATCAAGTTTGGAAGTCACTTCTTAATAAGGTTCTCATCTAACAAGCATGTATGGAAAAATGACTCAGTTTGCCCAAAGTCTCTGCAATTTTTAAAAGTGTGAACATAAGGATATTTTTTCTATTTGTGAATTTCATGCAAGTGCTGTAATAAAAAGCGAAAAGATGCATGAAACGCAGAGGTGAAAGCTGTGGAAGAATTCAATGCTTCAGTCATGGTGTTTAGATGTAGTGAGAGTAAAGTTCTCCGCAGGGACGTAAGAAACATCTACAGCGTCCTTTCCTATCTTATCTTTTCCTGTCCAAACTTACTAAAAACCGAGCCCTATAAAGAAAAGTAAAATGATGAATTTTAAGCACATAATTAGAAAATCTTTGTATATACAAAGCTCCACAAAAGATTTAATTTCAGAAATATATGGATGTCAAAGAAACAGAGATCAACTATAATTCACCTTGAAATGTGATTATAAAATTTCTGACTTGTGTGATGTGGGTTATACTAAAATTCTTCTAGAAGAAAAACCTCTGCAGGTCTTTGGTGGTTAGTAAACCGTTGGCAATCCATTGTTTCATTCTGATGCCCATTAACTATGGTTAAATTGACGTGTTTGTGGGGTGGCACTACCATAGAATATAGGGAAATTGTGATTAGGCAGGGTTGGCTTCATAGGGTTACCTTGAAATGGTCATTCCTCTCTCTCCTTCTCTCTCTCTCTCTTTCTCCTCTCATCATCTCCTTGTTCACTAATGCACATTTAGTAATGGCATATGAACATAAAGTTGCAGCAGATCCCCTTTACTCGCACTCAGTGCCTATTCAACATTTCTCTGCTCATGGTGTGAATGTAATAAAAGGTTTTTACAACATAGATGCTGTAATTCTGTGTTGTATACCACATGGTATGAATACAGGTGCAGTTAGATTTTACTGCAGGCCAGAGGCTACAGTTACCCATCAGGGTTAGTACAAGCGCAACACAAAATATTTCAAAATAACTACAGTACAGATGGGATGTTTTTATATACAGTTCAGCTGGAAAATAACAGAAATCGTTTTCACATTAAAATAATTACAGTTCCATAAAAAAGGCTCTGTACATGTTTAGACTAAAAAGCGTTTTGGGGAGCTCTGAACTTAAATGAAATTGTTCATGCAAAAAAAAAAAAAAAAAAAAAACTACATGTTTTATCAGGAGAACATAAATATAACAGACATAGTCCAGGCCAGAGGTATATATCAGATGACAAGAGAAACATGGAAGGCATTCACCAGCCTTCTCCAAACAAACGCATTTGGATACCAGAAGAATAAGAAAAGCACTTATCAGATCAAATTACTTTCCTACAGACTGCTTTTTGCCATTGGTCACAGTTCCAGGTTTTGTGCTCATTACTGAGGTGTATGAATATGAACACATTGGTGCTGGAGACACAAAGGAAGTTTTGATGCTTGTGGCAAATAAACTCCAGTAGCAATGGCTGGTGTTCAGAAATGTCAGATGATCTGCAAATAAATTTTTGAAAATGTTTCAAATGAAATGAAAAATTTCTAGAGAACCTTGACAGAACTCCAAGTATCTTATCTTCTTTTTCTTTTGTTTATTCCTTAGTGAAGGTATTAATTCTTGCACTCGAAAATGTTGTCTATGACCTTTAAATGCTGGATATGTCAATATCTACTGTAGAAAGCTCTGTTTGTTTGTTTGTTCTTTATACACAGATTTGTTTTTGAATTGACTTGCAATTTGGAATATAGGTACTCCTAAACTTAGTTGGGTTTTTCTGCATAGTATATAATTTTGGGTTCTCTGACAAAGCTCAGCAAGGTGTGAGTAATAGGGTCACATGGAGGATGTAGCAACATCACATGCAGAATAGGTAGTCATACCGGCAGATTTTCTGCACCAACCCTCCAAGACGCACAGCCTGACAAATTTTCTAGCTGCCTCTCTTCCCAGCACGCATGCTATAACATACCGGATGCTATCCATTTTCTTTCTCCGTAAACATCCACAAACATACACAAACATATGCATGGAAATCTTCTCGCTCTCACTCTCAAACACATGCTGATATTTTTTTGCACTCCTCATACAAGATGGACACCACACACTACTTTTTCCATACGGATGGATTTTCTTCATAGTTGTGCGCAAATGAAATATGTGAAAGTTAATAAAAAATGACCATGACACCCACAGTGTGGCATGTGTTAGTGATAAGGGTAGTAAAGTATGGTGATATATATTTTGTTTTTTTCTTTCCACTTGAGTAGGTCTGTATTAAATTCAATGAGTAGTAAAACAGTTTGTCGATTATATGATTATTATTTTTCACCTTTCCACTGCAGCAACTTTTTCACCTGGTCAAGGCAGCCAGACTTAAGATACCTGTGAATAAAATGATGTCAGTACAAGAGGGTTGTTTTAACTGTAGAACACCAAACATCCTTTCATTTCCCACATGTAAATCCAGGCTTAAGACTTACTGTTGTACATTTGAGTGCCTTACATGAAGGTACTGTTAAATAGTGTATATCCACGCCACGCTCATGGTTGTTACATACCAGTAGAATAACCTTCTACCTGTTACCATGTTATTAGTGACTAACCTGGATCAGATATTTCTTTTCTCATTTTTTGTTTTCCTCTCCTCAGCTGTAGTTTCTGTAACTTCTATTTATTATACTGTATAGCACTGGATCATTTCCAGTGAGTTTGTTTAGCACTCTGTTGCTCTTGTGGAATATAAATAAATTGATTTTTAAAAATTAATGAATTTTTTAAAATCTGTTTTGTTCTTTATGTTTTTTCAAATGTTTCTGCAACTTTCTTGCAACAGAGTCCAAGTGGTTTTGAAATGGTGGTGTTAACCTAAATGCCAGCTTTCAGAAGCCCAGTGTGTGCTGCTTTTGTTCAAACAGAATCAGGATTGGGGGAAGATGTTTCAGCTGCTCACTAATGTACAAGGTTTTTATTTTTCAGTGGGGGGCTAACAACTTTCTATTATAAGTGTCTGAAAACTTCAGTTTGATCACCCTCTTGCCCTTTTTCCAGAGGAAAAGATGATCTTGTCTCACATATTTGCTTATAATCAGCATAGGCAGAGAAATAGAGTTATATCTGGGACGTGGAACTATGTGGGTGGGATATGGAAGTACACACTTGAAATTAAGAAACAATTATTTTTTGCCCCAGATTTCCTTACCTTGAACATATTTGCATTTATTCATTTAGAGGATGCTTTTCTCCTCAGCAACAGGCAAGCTGTGGGTTAACAAGAGGCAAATAGTTACCAAAGCAGACATGCAACTGTCAAAGTACCACTGTTTTAGCAGCACACTTTACACATGGACCTGCTGATGGAACTCATAGACAAAAATAGTTTTGCAAGTATTGCCACCCAGTCCATATATGTCATATGGAAGACTAAGGCTTTGGTCTGCATATCTATATTATGATATGGGGACATGAAGTTCAAGCTGAAATAATTGGTTAATAACCAAGGAAATGAGCAATGAACATTCTTCAGCAGTGGTTACTGACCAATGGAATTTAAAAAATTATGTTCAGTTACTGACCAATGAAAACGTGATTCACACTCACAAAGGCACTTGCTCATTTGCATTGTTTTTCACATGGCACTCTGGACCTTGACAAGCAAAGGGAAAAGAAAATGGAAAAACAATGCAAATAGCTGTGGAAAAAGGAAATTGCTGAATTGAAAAGAAAGTTTAAGATAGCATTTTAATCTCAATACGTGTTCTGCTGCAAGGGAAGGCCCAAAATGGAAAAAATAAGTTTTAATTTGCATTTACATCAGTGATGGATTGAAAAAGGGACTTTTAATTTGCACATAAATATATCTTTTAAATCATTTCCCTAAGAAACTTTTAATTTGTGCTTTTATTTGCTTTAAGAAACTGAATTTAAATGTATGCATTTGTACATGGATCTGTTTGTCAGTACACTGATTATTTTATGTGACGTTTATTGATTTATGCACTTTATTCTTTGAGCGTTGTTTTCCGATTTAATTTTTTTCTTCAATTTGTTTTAAGAATTAATGGTTTATTCTTTCATTTGCCCATGACACTCATTCTCCATACATTATCTGAACTGCTCCATAATCAAAGTCACACTTCACTTGTGTAACAGATATGGAGCTATTCCACGTTAAAAATATATGTGAAAAGTACTCAGAACTAACTCTGAGAAATAAGTTTTTTTGTTCTCATTTGATAATGTGCTACCCAGAAAAGACAAGTACATTTTTTTTTAAATTAAGTACACTTTACTCAACTGTGGAGGATAACCATTAAAAGTATATTTTTAATATATAATATTTTATTATTTGTTAAATGAGTTTCCTTTCAAATTTATGTCATAATTCCATTTTATGCCATGTTGACAGAATAACAGCATTCGCAATCTGCAAATCCATCTTGGATGGACAGACAGAAAAAAAAAAAAAAAACTTTATTAAAACTCTTTATTCAGTTTATTCTAAAAGATGTTAGTCAACTGTCGAACTTTCACTGTAGTGTAGATAACGCAAATAACTTCGGTCACTTTTATTTTAGTGAGTTTGTGTTAATTTTACTTGCAAAGTAATGAATTTCGATTTCAATGTATTTAAATCATTTCCCTAAACCGTATACTTGGTTTTCCAGAAAAAGCCTGATAAAAATTTTAAAAGTGTATAGAATATGACTATAAAAAGCACATTATTGAAAGAAAAACACTATAAAGCTTTGTCCGTGACGTTGTGAAAACACGCTGAAGTGGTTTTATGGTGGGATAAAATATTGGAATAATTTCAGAAGGAACTACAAGGAAATCAGTAACTTAAATATGATTCATTTAAGAATAAAAGATATCCCACAGTGAGAAGTACTGGGTCTTTATTTGTCCAGCTTAAGGAAAACAAGTTTTCGCAGTTTTTCCAAACATTAAATATTAAGTCGCGCATGAAATATCAATAAGCGCTGTGATATTATAAGGAGTTCCAGAAGATCATCGTAAATCGGGGCAAATCTTGGAGTACAAACTTGACGATAAATTATGTTCAGGTTAACATTTGAATATATTTCTGTGAAATTTCGGAGGGCTGAACTATAAATGGGGTCTGGACCACAAGTCATACCTGAAATGGGCGCCTTACCTGTGTTACCTGTGGTCACCATTCAGCAGAAATGAAGGGAGGAATAAAGAGCGAGAAAGAGCAGATTATTTTTTATTTGAATCCCTCCTTTCTGCTCACCTTAAAATGGGGGAAAGGGGGAATCGGAAGCGCCGTTTTAGGGTTCAAAATTACACTTTTGGGGGTCGACTGAGCTGTCAGCGCGGCTCCCTTCAGTTCTTCACCTTGTGCGAGTCAACTGGGGTGGGGGGGTTGTTCCTCAGGTAACCCTCCCACCCGTCCACACACACACACACACACACACACACACACACACACACACACAATATAAGCAAGTTCACAAGCCTGCTGAAGGCTGCTTTTTGCGGCCGCAATAACAGCATCAATGTTTTTTTAATAATATTATTATTATTGTTTTTTTTTATTACCGGGAGCGCAGGTGGTCACAGCAATCATTGGGATGGGATTTCAAATAATTGAATAACTGCAAAAATAACCATCTAAACTTCATTTAACTGTTTAATCGTTTTAACAATAGTATTGGTTTAGTAACGTGGCAACAAAGGTAGATATTTTTGCATTATTATTATTATTATTATTATTATTATTATTATTATTATTATTATTATTATTATTATTACGTTTTGGATCACTTAATTATGAAGTTGGATGTTGAAAAAATATAATTCATTTCTGATATATATGCCATATATAGCATACTTAACTTTTATTATTACTTTATTTAATATACTGTTATATTCATTAATAATATATTAATAATATATGTTTAGCTTTCACGTATCTTGAGCAAGTGTAGGGAAATATTATTTTTTCTTGTACAAAGTTTGCTGCCCTTTGAAGTAATAAATATAGTTTTTAAGTTTCTCTGCAATCCTCCAATAAATAAAAACGAGAAGCAAGGTGGAGGCGGTGGAGTAAAAATGCGGTGAGGCAGAGTAAACACCTCACTGTCCCACTCAGGTCCCCGTGGTCTGCGCCAGACTCTACTGTCCACTCGGTGGTCCCACGCCCACACACTGCACCGTCCAACCGGTGTCCCCGTCTCACCTCATCTTAATCCGTCAGGAGCAAAAGAAATAAAAGAAGCAAAACCCCGTTTCGTATAAAAATAGCATTAAAATAATCCCACGTCACCATTGAATAATTTAGGCTAAAAAATAACAGCGACCACATACATGCATCAGAATTATTTTTTCATTGAGACCCCAATACATGTCAGGCACTTTTAACGACAACCAAAAAGCAGAAATTAATTCGTTTTAACACTTTTTAATCCTCAAAGCAAACCTGCGCAGTTTTCACGCCATTTTTTATTCCAGAGAAATAACTGTAATCTCAAATTTTCTATTATTTTCTAAATTATTTGATATTCGACTTAATATTGAGTCCACCGACGTCCGCTCGCAGACCTGAAACCATGGGGTTTTTGCTGCACTTTTTCCATTTTAAAGGCTTCTTCCTCTGTTTCGGTGTTTAAAATATATTTTTTTATGGATATGATTTTTTTTAATGCACTTTAAAGTTCGATTTGTGAGCCTTTTGTCGTTTTTCTGCAACTTTTTACTTTGCAGGTATTATTTTTCCCCGTTCAAGCAGCGTCAGTGAGCATAACCGACGGACGGGAAGTATTTACTCGGTATTTTGTGTATTTTCTTTTCAAAAGCCTGTTAAATGGTTATTCGTTTATTTCTTTTTCTTGGTCATCACTTATTGCCCTCCAAAATGCAGAACACTGGGCTTTCAAATAAAAAACACGAACAAAATGCCATTTCTGTTACTTCTTTAGTTTAAATCCATCGGCGCAGACGGACTCCCTGCTGCTGCGCTACTCTTCAACATCTCAGTACTCAGTAGTCGTTCAATCCCTGCTGCTTGTAAGCGACAAAAAACTAAACTCCAGAATTAAAACCTTGTGCATTTTTTAAACAAAATACTTCATATAAGTAATGTACTTACTGTAACCACTGAACTCACTGGGTTGGCTGTGCTCATATACATGCTGAGGTAGTCATTGGCAGTTTATTCACTGTACTCACTGTACTCAGTTTACTCAGTGTACTCACTGTACTCAGTGTAGTCAGTCTATGCCTGGGATCAGTTACACACATTGTTATCTGCCCAGGAGAAAGGGGTGGAAGAATTAAAAAAAAAAAAAAATCATTTCCATTGAAGACAAAACAGATTCAAATGTACACTTTTTCAGTGTTTGTCTGTTTGTCTCTGGCAAATTCTCACTGTCTTAAATTCTAAATATAACAGGGAGCACACTGGCTGGGTGCTGATTCCTTACAGAAGCTGGGCTGGTTGGGTGTGGGTTCAAATCCATCCCAGTCTGTGTGGACATTTGCATGTTCTCCGAGTCCATGTGAGTTTCCTCCCACAGTCCAAAGACATGTGTCTCACCTTAAGTGGTCCCTCTAGTCTGCGCATAGTGTGTGACCACCCTGCAAGGTATTGCTGTCTAGTCTAGGGTATAGTTTAATACCTCAGTATCCACTGATTCTGGAACAGCTTCTGAATATTATTAGGTATAATAAAGCAGTATTTGTCAGATCCATGGTGTACAGGGGTGGTTTTCAGGCATGTGTCCAATTTGAAACTAAGTTTTATATCTTCTTGTATCTATAAAATACACCAATCCCGGGGTTTGTTTTCCGGCTTAAATTAAAGCACGGTGCAGAAGAGTGGCATGTAGTCTGCTTAACCACAAGGCACCACTCTTCAGTACTCATGCAGATAGAAGAGTTGCAGCCAGGGTTGTCATGGTACAATAAACCACTCAGTTCTTAGAGGCAATTTCGTGAATGAAAAACAGAGTAAAAATATAACAGGGGATCACCCGAATTGCGTTATTTGGCCAAAAAGCTAAATTGTTCTGCTTTTGAGTATTAAAGACCATATTGAGCACTAATAAATGTACTTTCATTGTAAAATTATTGACACATAAGGAGGTGTAATAAAAGGGATAAGTCAATGAAGACTTTTATGATAATATTATATTACTGTGTATCTGCTTTTGAGCTCTGTGGCTGCTTTTGATAAAATGGGGTCAACAACCCTCTGGAATATCAATGGTTGTGAGTTCGAGCCTGATTTTCACTCTTGCTTCTGATTTTTTATCCACCTTGTTTCTGAGAAACCTGTGTTTGGTGTATTCTTGTGCCAGTTGAACTAGATACCTCTGTGTGTGTGTGTGTGTGTGTGTGTGTGTGTCTGTGTGTTGTGAGAGAGAGAGAGAGAGAGAGAGAGAGAGAGAGAGAGAAACCCTACATTGCCATTTTATTGATGCTCGAAGGCCCCCAGATGATGGGATCTCTCTGACATCACTTCTATTAAAACAGCTTTTTTAAACTTACTTTCTGAGTGCAATTCTAAAACCTAGTTGTGTAACAGACAACAGCATAACGTTCATAATTTAACATTTAAGCCATTACACAAGAAATAATGTATGTAATATAAAATAGGTAAAAAGGCAGAGAAACCTGTGAATATTGAATATGTCCAAATATGCTGGCATTGTTCAAATTCAGTGTGTACACAGCTAAGTGCTTTTTGAACAAAAAAAGTTTTGTTTCTGCCTGATGTCCACAGCAGAGGAACTGCAAGTTTTACATTCATTTCTGAAAATTGTAGTCTCAGCTTTTCTCAGTTGACATTAAAACTGTTCACTATATATGTATGTCTATAGTTGTTGACTACTTGTCTGTGTCTGCTGACTGTATATTTATAACTATTGATGCTCTCTTTATCGATTAAGTTTATATATGGACTGTACTATATCCTATATATCTATATCCACTATATTTTTAAATATCTATTAATAATATAATTGTATCTACTGACTATATTTCTATACTGTCTGTATATCTATACGGCTTTGCATTATATTTATAAAGAAATTTCCAGAAGAGGTGTTTAGGACTGAAGATTTTGGATCAAGAAGATAAAAAAATCTCAGACAGACCCAAAGGATGCCATTCATCTGCGTGTTGTTTCCCAGGGCGGGAATTCCAGTGCACATGAGTTAAAAGCTTGGATGCAAAAAGAAAACAGGATTCACCTGGTGAGCGACAAAGTGGTCAATGGAACGATGAATTGAAATAAATGCAAAAATCATAAACTGCACTGCATGCTGCTAGTGCATTTTTTCAAGGAAACGATTAATAATCGTAAGGTCAAAATTCAAGTTTTGTGCCATCATTTTATGCTGTTAACATGAAATTCATAAATGTTCAGGCTTTTATTTGTTCACACATTTTGGCAGTCAAGTAAGGTAAACAGTGACGCAGGGAAGAAGCAAAACAGTAAATCTGCTTTTGTGAGCGAATCTGCCATAAGATAATGGCAGCAGGTGGAATTCGCGCACAGGTGGAGGTGAATGAAAAATGTTCATGTTTTTTGTGACAAAATTCGCAAACCTTTTCCAGTCACGGAGTCGCTGTGCATAGTCGCCCCCTGCTGGCCGGAGGGAAAGCGGCCGATTGAGTCACGCCGTCGTGTCGGTCGTAAATCGAGAAAAAGGGAATTTGACCTCAGAGACTGCGAAAAACGTACAAATCATCACAATTTTTATTTGACAAAAATGCTTTTTTTCTGCCTTCAAGAAAAAACAACAACAGTGCCTTGCATTCATGAGCGCATCCTTATTTGCTGGAGGAAAAGAGTCATTTTTCGTTCTGCGCCATTCAGCTTTGTCTTCAGGTAACAAAAGACAGGTTCGCTTATTAAAACAGTAAAAACTTTATCAAAAAAGCAAACACCTCTTCGGACTTTATTACATCAGGGATCGACGTCGTTTCCACTTTTCCCGCATGGACCATCCGTATTTCTGAAAACGACGTGAAAGGAAGCACATTTTTAACTGACGGGTGCGTGTGCCCACCTTGGTCGGTGGCCCGATGCTGGCAAAAATCGGCATCACGTTTTATTATTTAAATAACTTAAAATTTGGTGTATTTATAATCGTGACTTTGACTTTTATTTGAGATATTGAATTGACTGAAGATACAGAAACAAATGAATAGAAGTTACTCGGTGTGCTTTTTCTTTAGAAAATAAAGATAAAAAAATTGCTCTCGATAGTACAGGACCCTACTGTAAATCGTTGTATATAAATGAATAAAATCACTTAAGCCTTCATCGTACGGACGTTTCGCGTGTGACGTAGCGCAGGTTACGTCACTTCTCCGAAAGACTGACAGTTGAAACGGCGTCTGGGGTCCACAGGAGGCAATAAGCCAATAATATAAAATATGATTGTTAATGCATTTAAAGGCGTTTAAAATTAGTAAATCCTTAGCTAGGAAGCTCTGAAAAAGTCTGAAAAAAGCTCTGAAAGTATGTCTAGTATGTCGATGCATATGATATGACGTCACTAATACATTAAAAAAGTCAAAAAAAAAAGCCAAACCTGGAAAAAGAAAAAATCACTGCTGCGAAATTCTTGCTACGTGCGTTTGTCATTGTTGTGGAGTTACATTTCCAGCAGCTGAGATTTTAGTCAATTTAATAAAAACACTTTATAAGTGACTGGTAAAAGGCAGTCAAATAGTGCGCCGGAAAAAAAAAAAAATCACAATACTTTGAAAAGAATAAAAGCAACTGAAATTAAATGCCTTAAACCAATGCAAACATTACAGTAATACAACGGTACAATTTATAGAGTTATGATAAATAACTGACGGATTTAGGACTGCGTGCCTTGTATAATTTCAAATAGAGATCCCAAGTTTTTAAAAATAATTCTCTCGCTCTGTATTGTTTTTTCTCACCTGAAAATATAAGTCATATTGAATTTGTCTTATTGAAAAAATATATATATTTAATTATATTAAATTTTGATTATTGCCAATTTTAAGTATTTAAGTGTGTAACGTTAAAGTTTCTCAGTGTAAGAAAGCAATCTTATTGTAAGTGCATCGTCTTAAAACACGTCATAATTTTTTATTTGTAAAATGCAGTATAAGGATTAAGACAAATTATCAGATATTAACGGCATATATTTTTGCTAAGCCATCATAAGTCACTTTTTAATGTTCCTACTTAGAGCTTTAAATTTGTGGCCCTCATTTTTCTTGAACGTTCAAGAGTGAAAAGCATCCCGAGGAGAAGCACCTGTGGCCAAAGAGACACCCTGGCCGAGCTGCAGGGAACAGCGCCAACTTGTGTGCAAAGCAGGCAAATCCGAGCCATTTATTCTAGCCAACTGGAACCAAATATTTATTGTGTATTAGCTGCTCACATTGTCAGTGAATTTAAAACAGACACAGCGCTGTCTTTGTGACCATTAACCCAATTTTCAGCCTTCTGAAAAATATTATGAACGCTTCATCGGTTTTTAAACGAATGAATGTAATAAATGTACAGTATAGTGTTGCAGTACACATGCAAAAGCTGTAATCTCAGTTTAGATAATTTATTACAATATGAATAGGCTTTTACTGACTATGAGCTGCTTATAATTGTTATAATTGTTTCTGCTGCTGTTTTATTACAAGCCATGTATTTACTGTGGGACATCAATTCATCTCTGCTTTTTCCCTCTGCTGTATTAGTATTTTAATCTTTCTTATTAAACTCGACCAGCTTCTGTTCTTTTTAATAACTAGTAGACAATTGATGTTACAGCGTGCACGAGTACACTCAAGCGGGAATTTTATAGAAGCATAAGCACGAGTTCTTACATGAATGCATCTCTGTAACTTTTAGCACAGTCGCTCACAAAATTATACTGACTTCCTACAAAATAGGTAGCATTTCATTTAAATTTACGTTAAAACCAACAGCCATTTAACTCATCACCGTCTTGTCTGTTCAGCGAGGAGAGCATTTATCACATTTATTTAAAATATTAAATAAGCTAGTAGTCAAACAAAACTAGAGATTGAAACGTTAGAATTCCTCACGGTTACTTTCATTACATCCCTCCTGGACACAGGAAGGGCGCATGGAGGAGGTTTGGATGAATTGAATTTGTGTTTTTCTTAGAACCGAAGTGCTGTTGCTTTCTGTACTACTTCTTCTCCAGAACCTATGTAAAATGTCTAAATATGAAATAAATTCAGTCCTTGCTAATGGTACTTGAAACAAACAGGTCAAGTGCCAAAATAAAATGGCTGGCACTGATCTTCTGCAAAATTAATATGAATAATTGAACCTTCCCCCATGTTGGGTCCACATTGGGGGGGGGGGGGTGTTGGAAATGGCTATTTAATCCATATTGGACATGTACATTTACTCTGCATTACAGACGTTGGTCCTTTTGTGTGTCCAGCTGGACGTGGGAAACTGCCGGGCCCCTAAGACCACAATAAAGGCCGTGTCCATCACGCCTTCCTTCCCACTGAGTTAATTGGCGCCGTGCGACGGGATCCTTTTTTTTCCACGCGCGTCAGGGGCCTGGGCATCATTAGATCACTGCTGCTTGGTTCCCTCCTCACCTGCCCCTGCGAGGTCACCCTCCCTCCCCAGCAACCTCCTTTTCACCGCTTCGCCGAGGTTTCCACACGCTTCACCCTCACCATTTCAACCATAATTTTAATAAAGGGTAAAGCAAGGCTTAGTATTTATTGGAGAATAATGGACGACACAGTGGCCACAATACGAAGTGGAGTTTCGGAGTAACGCCAGCGAACCTCTCCTGCTGATAACCAGCCAAGATGAAACCCCTTTCTGCTTTTATCTACGTTTGCATTTGTTAATTTGGAAGACACACATAACCCAATCGTGGGCAAAAGTACATTCAAAAACTTAAAGCTTGGGAAAGACACAAGAAAGCTTTTTGCAACAAATGTAAAAATATTAAACAGGATATCTAACAAATTGTCCTTATACTACAAGATTTCGATGAGGAGCTTTGCTGACTTCTATCCTTATTATTCTTCACTGATGTTAGTCGCTACATTAGGAAAATCCCCATTATTACCATTCCCAAATTCCCGTAAATCATCAGTTGCCGAACGAAAGCTGTATCAGATAAATTTAAGTTATCAAAATGAAATGCGTTTTTATGCCTGACAGCAGCAACATGTTTTAACATATTTTAATGCAATGAAACAAAATATTATTTCTAGGTTGTCCTTTACGATACTAATATTAATTTGTCACCAACCAGGCATCCAAAACAGCATCCAGAGTCTCTTCTGAAGTACAGGGTGTGAAACCGGGTCCACGGATAAAACTATTTTAATCGTTTGGATCAGGGATGTTTATGGCGTAAACATAAAATTCACTGTCTGTGTCTTTCACTCTGCAAAGCACAAGGACACTGCAAAATTAGAGGCCCTGTGTAGCGTGAAGTAACCCTGAAGTAATCTAGTAAAAAATACCCTGTAAAAAAATGGGTGAACTGATGTAAGTAACTTAACCTCCTAAGTGAAGAAAAGGCAAAGCAAAAGGAATCAGTAATAATAATAAAAAAAGGAA
Source organism: Heterotis niloticus (assembly GCA_018136845.1). NCBI lineage: Eukaryota > Metazoa > Chordata > Actinopteri > Osteoglossiformes > Osteoglossidae > Heterotis > Heterotis niloticus. The sequence continues at coordinate 3,542,531 of CM030903.1, forward strand.
GGTACTATTTCTGCTGTGTTGTCATCTATCTATCTATCTATCTATCTATCTATCTATCTATCTATGTCTGTATTTATTATGAAATTAAGTGAATGCACTACTGTTCTCGAATGTTTATTTCAATTCAACTCAGTTCGGGTTTTCCTTCACCCGGGCAACTCCGAACAAAATTCCACTTGATTTATATCTATGTATCGATATGTGACCAGACGCAAGGAACTGCCTTGTCGTCCGATGAAATAAAAGGTTTATTTGTTTGTTTGTACTACATCTTGAGGGGAAAAGATGAAACAGTTTAAACACCCTAAACAGTGGATCACAAGGCCATTTATGAGAAGATCCAAGACTAGAAAGCGCTACAAAGACCTTGCCTCCCCAAAGGCCGATGGCATGTGAGCAAATATTATCCCCGACCGAGTGTCTGTGCCGCTCCTTCCTGCAGCCTCCGGCTTCCTGGCTCTGGCGGAGGTCTCTGTGTGGCGTCTCCGCGGCCTCACATCCCGTCCCGAGAAAAAGGCCCCGGCGTTAATGGGCCCATTGAGGCTGAAGAATGGACGCTTTGTGGGGACAGCCTGGAGTGGGTGCCCATTCACTGGCACACAGGCCCTCGCACGCAGTGCCCGCCTCAGAACTGGGTGCCAGGAACGGAGATCCAGCGAGCCGGCTTTTCTCGCCCCCCGTGGGGAAGTGACAGGGTGAGAGCGGGAGAGAGAGAGGGAGTGGGAGCCGCTCCGCTGGCCTGCCGCCCCTTAGCATTCGAGAGGAACCTGCTTATAATGGGCAGCATTGTGGAGCAGCATTTAGGGCACTGGAAACCTGGACCTGTGCCCTTAAACCCTTACAGTCGTGCCCTTCACCTTCACAGATTAAAACGCAGCTATTAGCATCATCTGTGAATGCTTAAATGTAGGCGTTGTGACTTCTTCCTGTATTTCAAATTGCGTCACCACCGAATATAAAGATTTCCAAATTAAAACCTAAAGTCAGACTGCTTCTCGCTGCTGTTAAGTATTGGAAATGCCGAGACGGAGAGGTTTTGTTTTTGCCGCGCACAAAACGCAGCTTCATCTGTCCAACCAATGCTAAAGCCGTCCGTTTTTAACATTTTAATAAACAGTGTGCCAACATGCAAGAAACTGGGTGCTTTCTTTTGTAGCGCGCGTACCTGGAGGGGCCGGGGTCCAGCAACTTAAGAAAGACAAATGCGAACGGTTAAAAGGTCACAAATGATAAATCCTTTTCAGATTTATGTTCGAGGGCCCCACATTTCAGCAAAGTTTTATATAATGAACCGTGCGCCTTAACCCCTTTCTTGTTAAACGCGTTAATGCTGCATTTGTTCTCATTTTATTCCCAGAATCCTCTCCATTCTTTTCATTTTCAGATGTTTGTCACTCTGCTCGAGGGAGAAAAACATGCCGCATGCGCCGTGTCCCCGCGCCGCAGGAAGGGCGCGCACGGAAATCAATACCGTGTTTTACCACCGGTGTCTGTCCTATTCACACCCCCCCCACCAAGCACCCCCCCCAGCCTCCACGGCAGTTTAATTAACATGCAGCGCCGGTGCCGCTCCCCTTTCCTTTCACCCCTGAATAGACAAAGCGGGATTGTGCGAGGGCCTCTTGTTTTAACTGCGCCGTCCCAGGAAGTGAGGTCTCGCTGAGTGTGTGTGCGAGTGTGTGTCCTGAAACAAAAGAAGTGGCAGGGCCGGGGAGGGGAGGTGTGTGCGTGTCGGGGTTGGGGGGGTGGGGGGGTTCGGCAGTGTTTACGCAAAAAAAAAAAAAAAAAAAAAAAAAGTGTTGTTGCTACTTGCCTTTATGCAAATTGGCATTGGAGAAAAGGTCCCCGATGCACAAAGGCTATTTGTACTTGGGGAGCGGAAGAGAATGACAGAGGTTGGGAAAGAGGTTGTGGGGAACAGACAGAGAGAGAATTCCCATCAGAGATTTGGGTGCCATCATGTAGTATTTAGTCCTTTCGCCGTTTTACTGCCCCGCAAACCTGTTATTCATTTATTATAATGGCACCGATTTGTTGTGCGTTCATTATGCAGCTCTCGTCCCTTTTATTTCAGCTCAGTCAGCTGTTTTCTGTCCTCTCTTTCTTGTATTCTTCTGGAAATGCTTCCTCATTTATTTTTAACTGTCTCGCGTTCCGGAAACTTCCACGAGCTGTCGCGCTGGAATATTGCGCAAGCATTCATTCGCGGCTCGGCGTCATTTGACGTTGGTCTCTGTGCTGGGGACACCTGGGACATGGATCACGCAGAGGGTTGTGTCCCCAGCACTTGTTGAAATGAAACATTTCTGGGCTTCTCAAGTTTTTGCACAGACTGCTGAAGTGCTGCATGGCAAGTTTTTGTGAATAAGAGCAAAGAGTTCTGTTCATGAACTTTTACAAAGCGTACAGTAAAAACTGGAAGTGAAATGACAGAGAATTCCACCAGCTGTCAAATGCATCCAAATTTGGGTAAAAACTGCAGTGACAACTTGTGGCAGCATATGGCTTTGAGGCTACAGGTGGTGTAGTGACAGCTGCTGCTTCTGACCTCTGAGGCTACCTCTTTGGATCCTGCTGTAATCCCGTTGAACAAGATTCCTACCCTAAATTGCTCAAGTAACCCTAACCCAGTTGTGTAAAGGGTAAAATCACTATAAGTAAAGGCTTACTCTGTCTCACCCACCATTGTCTTGGCAAACCCACATCTCCCCCGATGCTACGGCAGAACAGATTTCCGGCCATCCTATTTCCCCCAAAAAGCCACCGACCTCACCTCTCCCCCTCGCCATGCGTGGAATGCACCACCTCCTGTGCAATTCTACCCTGTAATGGCGCCACTCGCAACAACTGTGGCCTCTAATGTCACAATAATGCTCTTACATTAGCTAACGTCTCACCACACTCCCAGCTCCACGCACTGCTGCTCCAGTCTCTTTCAGTCACGTTGCTCATAGTCTATAGTCTCAAGTGCAGCTCTGCGCTTCTAAGTTTGTCTCATTTTATATCACTTTGCAGTAAAATGTGATGCAAACAAAGTATTGTAGTTTACTTAATGTTGTAAGTCATTCTAGACAATGAATGTGTGAACCAAATTATATGAATTTGTCGTAGATATTCTGTGAACACAGATGGTTTGTAGAAGCCCTGTTCACTCTCTTAAATGTTGCCCTAAACAAGCAGCGTTGGTTTCCTGTAGTTATCCTGAAGTGAATGTGTGTATCTTAAAGGAAGCAAAACAGCAGACATGGAACTGTCATTCAGTCATTCATCTAGCTGTAGCTCATGGGAAAGAATGGCTGCCACCAGTTTCACCATTAAAGGACGACAGAAGCCAGTAAGGAAAACTGTTTATTACACGACAGAAGAACCACCTGAATTTGAGTATTTTTCATTATTTCTGCCAGTATTAATACAAATTGCATGTTCCTGTACTGAACCATGAGGACCACGGATGCAGGGTGGCATCATGGCACTTTGTACCTCCTTTAGTACTGAATGAACTCAACAGCTTTCTCAGTGCCTTTGCCCAGTTGTTCAAGCCGATAGCTAAATAATTCATTTTCAAAAGAGACATTCAGTCTCAGTCACAAAGTATAGCCGTGGAGTGTAAACATCTTATATTTCTTAAGTCATGGTGCATTTATTGTGTATAATTTCAGACAACGTGATAAATTTTCAGTCATCCATATCTGAAAAACAAAGATGGTCTAATGTGTAAAATTAATGCCTAATGTATAAAACACAGTTATATGCAGAAGAGATGTTACCAAAGATGTAAATGGCCAGAACTAAGAAAATGACATGAAAAAATGTTCCTTCTCAAAATTCTTCAGAGGAACTGAATTTCGTTTATTTTTTGTAGCAAACATCTGAAACATTCCAGAAATACTGACTAATCTAAAAAAGAAGGAATAACTCTTTGGTTCTGGACATCAAAATAAAATGATTTGCTTTTGGAGAACTGGACACAAGAGTTGGTTCTGCTGCTGTGCACTGTGGTATAAGCAGAAGGTGAAATAAAAAGCAGCAAAGCGCCACGTCGCTGCTTAGCCTTAATCCACACTTGTCGATCATTCAAAATCACTAAATTCGCTAAAGATTTGGCGCGACATCTAGTGGTCGTACTTGGTAGTGAAAATGCTGCCTGTTCAGTTTTTTCCTTTTCCTTTTACATAAAATCCCCTAAAACTGTTCACAAACTTTAATGTCATATTTATTACTGCGTTACTGTGGAAAAGAGTGGACAAATCACTGTCTTAAGCGCCACAAAAACAGTACAGTGCAGGGTGATACTTTTATAAATTTAGTAACTCGGTACCGGTGGCGGAAATGTGTTCAACTCCCAAGCGCCAAAATCTGTAAGAAAAAGAAGGGTAACTTCGATTTTGGTGCACATTACATGTTCATATGATAATTAGTTACCGAGTACTAAGTTTATCAAAGTGATCAGTTTTTTTTTTTTTTCTCCATCACCCTGCGTATAGCTCCTGCTGTAATGTGAATGTGATAAAACAATCCAGAAACTAAAAAAAAGAATTTAGACACTGTGGCAGCAGGGTCATACCCTGGGAATAATCAAATATAGAAAAATTCACATTTCGTTTTATGCCTTTTATATACAGTATCTAAGACATTAGAGAGCAAATTTGCAGGTCTTTGTTAGGAGGCCTGAGTTCCAGGAAGCACACGCGCACACACACACACACACACACACACACACACACACACACACACACACACACACACACAAATATACTCAATATAAATTGCATAAAAAGAGAGGACTGGATAGTTAGCCAGTATGAATTAAAATCTACAATGGTAAGTTATCCTGAGAATCTTGGTGGACTGGGACCAAAGTGAAGATGCTGAAATTGTTGCGATGACTGGATGGGCCTAGTTTGTGTCCCACACAACAGCAGCTCTGCTCAGGGTTGGATGGTTCAGCCGTTGAGATGTTTCTCAACTTCCTCTGTCCTCACAGCTTGCAGCTCCTGATGGGATCCTTCCTCTCCTGGCACCTGGATGACCCGGGAGAAAAACAGGGGCTAGACTGCGAGAGGATCACCAGAATGAGGTGGCAGCGAGAGCCGACCTTCACTTCTCTACAGTTTCTCTGAGCACCCGCAGTGAGTCAAGTTCAGCCGTCTCTTTCTCTACAATTTAAACTATTTTGTACCAAAAAAAAGGCTCAGAAATAACTGATGACTCATCATACAGTGACTGCCTGTATAGAGATAAACACTGTACACCAAAGATTATATTCTATGACCTCTCCTATGTATGAAGTGTGACAGTGACAGACCTCCCAGTAGATGCTGTCCTCGAAGCAAATGGTATCAGGGGGCGTGCCATAGATAGGCAATTTCAGCAGGAACCCTGTATAACAGAGACAAGGCACTTTCTGTCAGATTATTGTTAAACCTCTGTGCTCATGATCATTTAGGTCAAATCTGAACCACGTGACACTGTTGGGATTAAGTCATGTAGCAGTAAAAGCTTTTTGGACCAAGCTAGGCTGTAGTTTGGGACATTTACCTGTGATAACACCTCCCACAGCAGCGAAGCCCAGGGTCACCCCTAGGGAGATGACCTGTCTCACACCTTGACCAGCAGCCGTAACGGAGTCAGAGTGAATGTCGGGGAACACGTCCTCCATCCTACACACCAGAACATATAGTCAGTGAATTAAAAAACTTAAGTGAACATTTTGAATTAAATTATTCTCTGAGATTCAATCAAAAGCATACAGATTGTCCTGAAATTATGATATACTCAACATACAATGACTTCGACTTACAACAGTCACCAATGATAGATAAATACAAACAAACAAACAAATATTGAAAAAAAGAAATGGACCAAAATTTCCTGGAATTCTTGCAAGCCAAATGAGCATCCTTCAGCTAATCAAACATGTTTATATGAACATCTTATACAAGTATGTGCCACATAACAACATGTCAGTCAACGTTGGATCGCATGTACGATGGGGGTCCCATAAGATTATATGCAATACATAATACTTAGTACTGATAATAAACAGCTATGTTATTGGTTTATGTACTTATTGTACTATAGTTTTTATCTTTTTTTAGTGTACTCTTTCTATTTATAAAAAAGTTTACTGTAAAACAATATGAGCATTTATAGCTTATGCTATATATAAATGTTGTGAAAATGTTACAAAAATGTATTTGAACTTTGCTTATGTGTACCTTCTCTGTGTGCACATGAGACATCACAGGGTAATGATTGCATAAAGTGAACACCGTACGAGACTGTGTGCTACGCACCAGCCCTGGCCACGCACAGCCAGCAACCATGTTTTCATGTCTGTGAGTACATCAGACTCACAACTGGTGCAACTCATGACGCGGCCTCTGATCCCTAACATGGTTGTTAGTTAAGGACAGTCCATAATATGAACATATAGAGGTTCCTATGATGTCTAACCTAAACTCACCTTCAAACTAAAAATCTTGCTCTGCAAAGGGTCACTCACTTGCACGCGCTGAGGCGACAAAGTAGACTGCTGACTCACCCTTCTCCATAGATTTCTTTGGATGCCATCGAGGCTGTGATGGCCCCTACAATGGCTCCCAGGATGCCTGGCATGCCATGCAGGTTGTGAACTCCACAGGTGTCCTGAATGTGCAGCTTTTCATCGAGGATGGGCTGGGCAGGAGAAAAAAGTAAGCTGGGTGTTCAGCTGTCCAACAGGCGGTTCTGTGACCACAAATTCAGGGTGAATTCAGAACTGCCCTCAGTACGTTTCTGAAAATGTGGATTGGTTCTTTAATGTGTTTCGGCTCCACATGTTATTAATTATTAATGTTTTTAATGAGAACTGATAGTTGAGACACAATTCAGTGTTGACATCCTTACGCTCAGATACTTGAAGCCCAACGTGGAGATGGTCCCTGCCAGGAAGCCGACAATCATTGAGCCAAGTGGCGTCAGCATCATCTCCCCAGCTGTGCCCACAGCCACACCCCCTGCTAGAGCAGCGTTCTGGATGTGAACCTGGAAGGAGGGTCAGTAGTCCCAGGATTAATGTTTATAGTAGCCACAGGTCTCAGACAATCACATTAAACCTAATATAGCCCAGTATCTGAGCTCCCGGTTTCCAAATTGCCAGTACTGAACAAGCTGTTTCTACTAATACTCGTCTCAGTATTCAAGTCAAAAAGAGAAATATTCAGAATTGGTGCAAGTAAAAGTACAAAGCTGGGTGGCATCACTGTGCCCAACATCTGTGTTCTCAGTCTTTGCCTCGTGTGGTCCGGGTTCAAACATGGTTTGCTCTTTTGTCATTTCAGTCCCTTCTGTTCAGGGGGTCAGTTCCCCATTAACAGCCATTACTGTAGGGACATTTTATTGTTTTTTTCCATTTTATATTATTTTTTATTTTCCATTTACTTTTCATTTCTGCACTGAATATTAATTACCTTATTACCTGGTTATTAGGCATTTGGTGTTTAAAGCGTTTTTGTGCTGAAATACTGTAGGTATCCGATACTGTAGGCTAAGGATATTTTGAGGAAACTAGTTGGGGTTTCCCACTTGAATCTGGGACAACTCTGATGAGGAGTGCATTTTATAAAAATACATCAAATTAAATTGAGTTCCTGTAGCCAGATCCTCTTATAGTTGTTTTGCTAAATCTCATTTTATGCACTTTAGTGCAACCAAACTAACAAGGGTACTGTATAAAATTGGATTAAATTTAACTGTGCCATGGTGCCTAAATTGAAGCTATAGTTTGCGAATTCAGTTGGTACCCTTTTGCATTTTGCAATATCCACACAGTGATTGTTTGCCTAATCTGACACCCCTCACCATGTCCAGCTTGCCCTCGTGGTTGACCAGAGAGGACATGGCAAAGGTGGCCAGCGTACAGGCGGCCAAGGAGTAGTAGGTGTTCATCGCCGTGCGGTGCTGGTCATCCCCGTGCGCGGTGATGGCCGAGTTAAAGCTTGGCCAGAACATCCAGAGGTAAATGGTACCTATGGAAGTGATGAAATGGGTGAAAATATCTGCAAGCTGAGTTCTCAGGAAGGCCCAAGCTGTAGTTCTGTATACTAAGATATTTACGTGGATTCATGTAGCACTTACTACGGTAAGCTGCCTATAGTGATATACCCATTTACAGCTGGAAAATACTTAAGTATGGTAAATACCTTGCTTAAAGGTACTACAGTCAAGAGGAAGCAACTCCACCAGTCTGACTGCCATCCACTGCCCTCTCAGTTGCCCCTCAACCATACAATTTTACCAGCTTTACAGCTGAAAGCTAAAGTCCCTCCATCTATTTATTTGGAAGCACCTCAGCATCCAGCTGTAAAATGCTTTGAGGAAAAGAAAAATATTGTACATGAAAAATACAGGTATTCATTTATTTAGGAGTGTAATGTCTTCCTCATAAGGTGAAATCTTGTAAACTGGAGATAAGATTACAGTTACGATGCAGACTTTCCTTACAGTCAGCTCTTGTTTCACTTGAACACAAAAATCTGCCTCATTTGGCCGTAACACCGTAAATGTTATTAAATGGTTTCACTTCTATAGGTGAAAACTCATAAGCATCATATTCTGAGGGCTACCTGTGCATTAGAAACAGTCTGGACGGACGCTGCTTACCAATCATGGCGAAAAGGTCGGAGTGGTAGACAGAGCAGTTTCTGCTCTTGCTCTTGTCCAGCTGGGGGCGGTAGAGCACCCGGGCCACTACCAGTCCAAAATAGGCGCCAAAGGTGTGAATGGTCATAGAGCCACCTGCGTCTTTTGCCTGGTGGGGAGACAAAACCACAGGCGGCTCGACTGTGTCAGCCATTCACCATCGCAGGGATCAGAGGTTGGAATGTAATGATGGAGCGTGCTGTGAAACGGGAGTTCACACAGCCGCTCGGGTTTACCAACTCACCCCCACGAGTGAGAGGACGATGTATTCATTGATGGCAAACAGAGTAACCTCGATGAGAGCCATCAGCAGTAGCTGGACCGGGCTGGTCTTCCCCAGTACGGCCCCAAAGGAAATGAGCACTGACCCGGTGCAGAAGTCAGCATTGATCATGCTGTGGACAAACAGACAAACAAACCATCTTTCAGCTCAAAAGCCCCACTTTATCACCACAGCTCAGTATCCATTCTCATGACTTTCCTGTGCAAAGCTGGAAATGATTTATTACTATTTTAACCCATCCTCTAAAGAGAGAAAGTTCTGCATGAGTCTGCTTAGCTCATTTTAAGGAAATGATGCTTTGTGTAATTCTGTTCAGTAATTTTCTTTCTGTACATTTCTATGCTATTATCCACAATTTAGCAGATCTCGATTTAACATATTTTGGAAACATCAGACAAAAATCTATACTTTTTATGTTAGAACTTTCCCTTTATGTCAGGCCTTTGGTGCCTCGTCATAATAGTCTGCTTGTTCAAAATATGCTTCAAAATATATATGATTTGTTCTTCCATACTGATGTTTTTTGCAGAAATTTAGATTTATTAAACTTTATTGGACAGCCATTCCTCTGCCCAATTAGTCCATTAAATTGAGGATATGTTTGTATTTTTAAGCAAATATTCAGATTTTAGGACCCTTTCTTCACGCTTAAACAGTTATGGTTTTACCCCATAAGTATGTGAGCATTCATGTGCACTTAGGCCTTCCCTTCTGTATCTACTTCAGTGTCTGAATCCCTTGTGTGCAGTGTGTGTGTGTGTGTGTGTGTGTGTGTGAGTTTGTACAGGCACGCATGTGTCTCAGGGTAGCACCTCTCCACGCCGACATGGATTTTGCCATGATGCATGCCATGGAAGAAGCCCTGCATGAGGGTGGCCAGCTGCAGCGAAAAAGCAGCTATAAGAAAGTTGAAGGCCACACTGCTGAAGCCATAGCGCTGCAAGAAGGTCATGAGGAAGCCGAAACCGATGAATATCATCACGTGCACGTCCTGAAAACCTGGCAGCCACAAGAAAGAGGAAATTTAGCAAAACAGTGATCGGTGCAATGGTCAGTTTCAAATCAAGCATTTAAACAATTCAAGTTAAAAGAGTTTAGTGTTGAAGTAACTCTTGTCTATTGCTAGGTCACAGAACAACTGCCAAATATCCCTATATCATAAATATTAAACTAGTATTTCATTTAAAAAATAATCAAAAAGGAAGATCTTATCCATTCAATGAATAAATGTTTTTTTTTTAATCGCAGAAGGAAATTCCAGTTGGTTCAGTAGAAATCGGTTCAAATTCCCTTCAGTTTGGATTATGTCCCACCTCCTGCTGTTACACTCACGAGCACCGTTTTCATTCTAAATTGCTCCAGTAAAACATCCGAGCAGCAGAGATGGATAAGAACGTCAAAGTAATGAATAAAACAGTGAGAACTTTTAAGGACTTCATCAAGTTCCTTCACCTTGTCTTTTTATCTTTGGTCTCGGTTATAGACCAGCATAAGTGGACCTAAAAATGTGTGACATCATCATGTCCACCATGATGGAATGATCCATCATGATCTATCAGGGATGGATCTACCATCCACCATGATCTACACCAGTAAAAGCTTTAAACTAGTAAAGGGATTTCAGAATGTAATAGGTTTATTCACTAATTCCTTGACATCAGTCAAAAGGCCATGCCTTTCCACCCCTGACCATAACCCACCATAAGTAACTTATCTACCTTGACCTTTAGTACCCTGCTAACCTCTGTCATTCTTCACCACATTTTTACCCCGAATATACCATTGTCTTTCTGAGTAAGGGAGGTAACAGTCCTCGCTATTCAGACATGAGCTCAGTGTCAAATGAACTCCTCAACATTGCTTCCCTGAAAAACAAAAAAGAAAACCTCTAGTTATTGAGTCACTTTCATATGAAGATTTTCAGGCTCGCATCCGAAGCACTGGACTGAAGCACCGGAGAGATCTGTGGAGGAATCTCTGCTGTTTACCAGCGTTGCTCTTTTACTGTTTGCCAACAGCTAAAGACAATTGGAGCTTCCCTCATTTTTTTGGTCATTCTGATTATTTGCAGTTCACCGACTGGGGTCATTTGTGGTCTCTGTGTCCTGCTGAAGAACAATTTTCCTCTGTGCTGTTGCCTAGTGGCTGATCACTGGCACAGAAGGAATTGATGGTAGTGGTCACAGCACCTCCTAACTGGCGCAGAAATAGTCAGTCCATCCTCCATCATGACTACACCAAATGACAAAGGCATTCAGAAAAAAAGCTTTCAATTCCAACATCTTAACCACATCGATGTTTTTTTTCCCCCTTGGTATAAACTTTCACCAAAAAGTAGTCTGTACACCTGCAGGTTACCAAAACTTGACCTGCATTGGGTGCTCTGTGTTACAATGCTGACGAAAGACTACGTCTTCGATAAATTGCGTGAACCCAGACGAAGGTACCCATCCTTGGAAAACTCCACTGTTTTGACCATGAATCCAGAATACTTTGCCAGTCATCCATGGCCCTGCGTGTTGCTTCACGCTCGCACCTTTCCGCTACACCATCACCACCAGTATTGAAGCGGAGATGCCCGCATTTGTATGACATCTCAACAACAGCGAGGGCAAAGCGTACTGTATGTGAACTTTTGACAGCCTGGGACTCAGACACACCCACAGTTTATGCCCCTCCAATTTCCCTAGAACACTCCTTGTTAAGGTGGAATTGTCTTCCCCTGGCACCACTACTGATGCCCACTATTTTCCCACTTAGCCGCTGCAGCTGAAGAGGCCGTTATGTTTTAAAATTGTAGTCCGGCTTACATATATTTTCATCTAAGTTTCTTTCCATTAAAAATATTTTTTATGGGTATAACAGCGTATGTAGAGCACTTGTGTTTTTGTCATCACTACTGCAGGAGAATTAACATGTTTGCTCTGCTGAACCCGTAGAACCAGTAAGTATGAACTGCTGAAATCCGACATCTCAGGTCCGATCACCACCACCACCGTTGACTGCGAGCATTTCCCACGACTGCAAATTATTTGCACAGCCGCAACAATGTTTATACTAAGTTGCACTGACATTATATATGTAAATATACTATTTATAATGTGTGCAATTTTTAATGTTTAATTTTTTAATCTTTAATTTATCTACATTTATATATTTTTTAAATTTATTTTTCTCCATTTTCTTTCTCGCTATTCTGTGAACCGTAGACCCAAGCAAGGTCATTTCATGCTCCTTGTATATCTGCCATATTAGGGTTTATAACTCGATCATTCAGTCTTGATCCTTAATCCGTAACTCTGGTAGAAACTCATCCTAGACGTTGACTTCTTAACTTTCTTCCACCAGTGCGCAATTGCAACAGCACTTCACAGCTAGAAGTGTAAGGTCATTGCTGAAAATGCTTAGCTGCTGAGACACCTTTGCAATCTGCTCAATTCAGTTAATTTTTATACAGCAAACTTCTGACCAGAGTGACACATAGCACTGAAAAAAGTGAATGGTAAATAATAGATTTCACACGTGCCACTGGTGAGGAAGCAGACATAGTTAAATGTTTAGAAAATACAGTTTGCAGTTGAGGCGAGGAAAACAACAAACCTACCAGGGTAAAGAAAGTGAGAAAAAAAGAACTTTTGGTGGCCCAGGGGTTAGTGGCTGCCACCACTTGGCTCCCAGGGCACAATCAGGCTATGAAACATAAAATATGGCCAAGTACCTAGCAATACTGTAGTCTTCACATGGAATATGGTACTAGCCAAAGAATTAATTTAACACAGCATCATCAAATAAGTTTCTGGATTATTTCACCTCTACCGAAATGCTTGTCAATCTCAGCACCCAGTGTCTTTATTTGATCTTGCAAACCTTATAAATTCTTGCTTAAGAAAATTTAGAAGCACACGAAGGAGCTGCCCTAGCTTCATATTACTTTTACCTTCCTGAGCGAACTTTGTCACCTTAGCTCCTCCTCAGCTTCTGGAACATTCCAGTGCAATACAGCCACGAACAGGTCACACAAAACCAAAAAGACTCTTGCCTCCCTGTCAACACACCTGAGAAGCATGAGAAAGAGTTGCCTTTGTGTCATTTTCAGCCACCCTATGGACCTTCATCATCAGACTGTCATCACCTCAGCATCCGCTCCGTCTTTGGATGATCTCACTCCACACAGCCTTGCAGAGATCAGCTTCAAATATCTATAGCTGGTTTAACAGACTGTTCCAAGCCCTTCATGTAGATCTCATACAACCATAATTCTCATCGCTTTTCTTGGCATAAACATGTTTATGCATTTTTAAAAAAATCTTGAGTCCCTATTTCATTGTGTGGAAACAAATAGAAAATTAAATGCCCTGCATGACTGGAACAATATCATTCTCAACCCATTTACTATCACAAATGCACTCCTGTTTTTATAACATCACTAGAGAGCTGATTTTACACAACTGAGCAGCACTTGCACTTGCACTGCCACATACTGCACTTGCGACATTCTTTCTAACCACAGATAAATCAAAGGCAACCAAAGCAGAAAGTAAATTAGAAAATGCATTACTTGGCTACGGCAGAGGCCATGGACCTTCTGGCATCTTAGCCAAGCAGGAACCCTAAGTGACTCACTGGGGTAGCGGAAGTAGAAGTCATTGTCATAGTTGGACTTGTTGTGGTGCAGCAGCTCTTCGTGCCACAGCTTGGAATCCGTTTCAGAGTCGTATTTCACGAAGACAGCAAACAGGATGATGAGGATCACCTCCAGGAGAATGCAGGTGAGTGGTAGCTTCAGCCGCAGGTTGGTACTGAATTCAGCCATTGCTCTCCTCGCCTACCTACAAATCCAGGTATCAGAGATGGCACAGCTACACGGCTCCAGTTGATGTGTGTGAGGGTGCAGCCAACGCGGGATTTTACTCCTCTGGGTGCGTTGCTCCTTAGGGGCTTGCTGACACCCTTAAAATTTCCACCAATCTGGAGCTGCTACTGACCTTGGCCCCTCCCTCTCACACCTTACATTTAAGGTGGTCTAATGAGTTGACACCACTGCTTCCTGTTGCCCATTATCTACAGCATGTACAGTATTGTGACTTATTTTGGTAAAACCGTTTGTGAGACCTTTTTGTATGAATGCTGCATGCAAAATGAAATTTCATTCAACCGATACATGACGTCAATTTGGCTGTTGAAGGTTTTGGACTGGGGTTGAAGTGGGAGAAAAATAAGAGCTTGTTTTCCCCTTACCGGCAGGTTGTGGCCCTGTCAGATGGAATCGGCAAACAAATAAGTTCTGAATTTTGAATTTCCGCAGCGAATAAAAGCATCATTTAAGATTAAAACACATTGTAAAACGTCACAAGCGATTTCCGGCCCTAGCTGACGAAATGAGGACACAGCGTACATGGACGCCGATTCTACACCGAAGCATTTCTTAAATTCCGACATATTTGTGTTGAACTCGAAAAATGACTTCCTGACTTAATGATCGCACATGGTTCAACGCTGCCGTAAAAGCAGTAAGCAAGAAAACAAGCTGGTTCAATAAAGTTGGTTGTACATTTCAATCAAGTGACTGAAGTAGTCATTCGAACTAATGTAAAACTGTTTAAAAAACCAACTTTGGAAAATTTTTACAACCGTTGGTTATTTCAGTTGTCATGCATATAACAGTCGAGGCTACTGTTCCATAAATACAGAAAAAATAATAAATCTTTGTAGATTCTAGAAGAATCACCCATAAGAGAGTGTCACTCTGGGCCAAATACTCAGAATGTGACTTCCAAGCTATTCTCTCATTGCCGGCAATTATTTTTGGGGCATTGCAAACTCTGTTTTGTCCTTGTTTAAAAGTAAATGAGAAATTAAGTTATAATCACCGTCCAACAATGCATCCAGTGTCCCGCACGAGGGAATCGCTGGAGTGAGATAACAATGAATGCCCGCTGCATAATAGACTTGCTCAGGCATTGACAAGTCACGACCATGGATTTACTGTTTTATTTAATTCTATTACAGTTCTGAGGGACAAAGAAAGGACAGATATGTTGAATTCTGCGCCTTATAGCTCTGGCAAGACGTTGCATAACCGTGCCTGTGAACATGTGATGGGATGTGAGATGCAGACAAAGCGGCCCCTGCGTACCCATCAGGTGTGACCAGATGGCAGTCATCATTTTTTTTATCTACCTGCACTTACCTCTGTATTCAAAGAGGAGCTTTCATGGTTTGGAATCTGACTTGTTCATTGTATGCACATATTATACCTTGTAGGTAGTCTGGGTTTTTTCAAAGGTTTTTTTTCTGGCGATAAAGGTTCTCACATGATGGGAAGGGCAGCTTAGCAGCTCTCCCCATTTCCTACAGCAAGGTTTCATGGGGAAGCACATATCCTTATTGGCTCGCATCTTACGCTCACTGCCTGTTTTCTGGAAAGCTATTAAAGCCAGCATAAAAAAAAAAGAAAGTTATGAGGTACACAGCAAACACGAATGGGACATGAGCTACAAAATCTGAAGGCGATCAAACTGCTGGCATTCCTTTCTCTTGGAACAGCATGTTCAGTCCTGCTGCTTCTGTACCTCTGGTGTATTTCTGTCTCTCGGCGAACGATCACAGAGATGTCAAAGGTGGGTTCATTTCAACTCATTGGAACGGCTGAGCCTTCTGGACCGATTGCACCTGAGATACTGTCATCAATTTCTTGAAAATATGGCAAGGAAAAAGCCACAGGCAGGTTAGGAGTCGATCCTCTCTTAACACAGCATGAAAACTAATGTTTTTGTAAGCCAAGCTCAAGGTTGGAATGGTATTCACTTTCAGCCTGAGGGTTAAATGCCGCAAAGCTCCCTTTCGGAGCCCATACAAGAAAAAAAGAAGCACTGTAAATAATATAGCGTCTATGCCACCAGGCAGTAACCTAACAGGCTCTTCCATGGCAAGCAATTGGACACAGAAAGAATGCATGTTAATAAGATTTAGGTTTCGAAGAGATAAAGAAGGTATTTTGCAGAAATCCTTCATGCATATTTTAAGCAGCAATTGGAAAACACGTCTTCAAATTGCAAAAAGCTGTCAGCGCACCTTCAGCAGTTGACCATTAGCTGGTAAATGAAGGTTCGGTTGCAAGTTTAGCAACGCACGAGAGACCATTCCTCGCTCCGATGTACCTATAAACCTGGTCCTGTGTATGCTCACGAGTGTGCATGTGTGTGTGTGTATCTGGTATGGACCCTGAGTGTGAAAACCGGCAAATTCATTGCTCCAGTCCTCTCATTGATGTGTTCAGCAACATTCAGTCGCCTCAGTCACAGAAACACAGCGGCTCCCTGGGAAAAGTCTCACCTCTTCCATCATTATAATTTACACTGTAAAACCTTAATGATACCCATAGGCACAGGTGTGTCAAAGTCACAAATTAATCTTCCATCTTAAACTTTCTAAAAGTGATAATAAAACTGTCAGTTGCACTCTAAAGAACTTGTACATCTGCCCATTTCATATCTTTTCAGCAGGTCTGTGTAAGTAAACACTGGTTATTACTCGTCTGACCGGTTTTGTCAAATTTGAGATAGCAAATGTGTAACGGATGGCGCCATACAGGTCAGAGAGTCAAACTTTTAGCTCTGCCTTGGCGCCTTTTGAAGTCACGACAAGAGGAAGAACGGAAACATCTTGGGACAGAGACTGAAAATTTTGCCCCCACTGCAGCAGATAAGCAGTTTCTAGATGGCTGAAGCTAACGTTAAGGTTGGACAAGCCTAAGGAAGAAATTACAGACTTCTTGCTGCCCTCCGGTTGCCTGTTTGTGGTGGATGGTTTTGCATCTCAAAAACACAAAGACCGATTCAACACTTATGGGTTGGTCACCAGTTTTTGCAGTTCGTGAAGATACCAGTAGTCACTGTCATTCCAGACGAAAAAGTTAAGCACAGTGTCAGGACCAGTAGTGCCTCTACAGCCATTGTGCAGACGTTTCAGGTGAGAGATAAAGCATCATCTCTGGTTCCATCTGTCACAGATGACTCGAATTCTATCAGCATTCAGGCAATATGTGGCGACACCATACGTCGCGTGTTTGTCTATTGATCAAACTGGGCTGGGTGTGGATCTTTGCGCTCCTACCCCCCCCAGCTGTATATCACGAGATATGCAAATTCTTACTGTATCCCAAACTTGTGACATTTTGCCAACATTGAAAAACATTGCGGCCTGGTGTTACCACGAACACACCCATGGCAACGGTGAAGAGGAATCAATAAAAGCTGTTTGGCAGCAGATATTTTCCGGTCATGTCTGAATCTGCAGTTTAGATTGAAATCTTCACGATTTGCTCTGCCTTAAGTGCGAACATTATCAAACGTAACTACAGTAGCGCTCTTGGGCGGCAGGTGGGGTCCGAAACATCGTGGCGGAATCAAAAGAAACGTGCAACAGTGCGGTTTAGAAACATAAAGGTTCGGAAAAAGAAGATTGCGTCGGTTGGAAAAAAGAAAGGTCTGGCACGCTGCCATTTCAGATAAAGCCACCACCGTCGCGGACAGCGCGTCACGGCATTCCGGCTACGTAAAAATGTAAGCAAGCACTTGCGGCAGAGCATATCCTTGCCACTATCTCCTTGCTGTCTCCATAGCTTCAAAGATAAGGCAATCGGGCAATCTGGTAGCACCGCTTGGAGATGTGGGAGCCTGCGAAGCTTTTTGGGAGGTCAGCCAGGAGACGCATCTTAGACCACCTGAATCTGATGGGAAACCTGATTCTGCATCACAAGGGCAAGTCAAAGCCCATCTTTTATGTAAAAGAAATACCAGCCCTCAACCTCTGCTTTGGATCCAATCTAAAATATAGATATTCTATTTCAGCACTCTTTTTTATGAAAGCGCTTGAAGCCATGAAGGAAGATTGCATGTTTTACCCAGCTCTCACACCACATCTGACCATCAGATCCAGCTGGATCTGATGGTCAGATGTGGTGTGAGAGCTGGGTAAAACATGGGGTCTGAGGGTCGACAAAAAGGGAAGTAAAGATGCAGCGTTGATGGTTTGTCCTGTCCTGCTGCCATTGTGCTGAGGGAACTGTAAGGGTTGCTCCGCACGGCAGGTATGAGCAGCCCGTAAGCGTTGACGCATTCCTGCTCACGATGTCTATCTGTGAGCATCACATGGCAAGAACACCTTCTCGCCAGCCAATGGATGCGACCCCAGAATGACTCGATTTGCATTTCGAACATTATCTTCCGAATCTTCTGCACTGTTGCTTACGCAGATGCGGTGAAGGTTCACCTCCCATATGCGATGCCCGTGCGGCTAGACGGTTGCTGAAAAACGTACATCTTGATTTTAGCTGGGAAGGGACATGTTTTTGTATAAAAGTGTATTTTTATTGTTGCAACTGAATACCTGTGAATTTCAATGCTTTTGTTTTAGCACATCTATTTTATTAAATGACAAACATAGAGGGACATGCATCCGCAGTATTGATGCAAGTTGTGGGTATGCCTTTCTGGGTTAGAAAAACCCAGAAGTTGTGAACTGTCAGCTGCACTGTTAAGGTGCGATCGATAAACTCTAATGATGACTGCATAATGTCTCCAAGTTACAAAACATGAAGCGCAGACACTATTTGCAGTAAAAGGTTTACAAATATTCAGTGTGCTGCCACAAACATCTGTATCCATCCATTCATTCATCTGTCCATCCATCCATCATCATTAGCCACTTGTTCCACGTCAGGGTCCCACATGTAGACAATAATTTAACACACATTTAACAAATATATATATATATATCAATGCAAAAAAAGTGTTTCATAAAAAGTTTAAGAATGTACACGAAGTATAAATTATTGCAACGTCTAAGCAGTTCTCTGAACAACAATGGGTTACAACTCCTTATCAGTGATGTGAAAGGCTGACATCGGAGATTAATAGGAAGCTTTTTGCTGCAGTTTAGTTTTTTCTGCTAAAGGTTATGCAACAAGTTTTTAAGCTTAAGCTGGGAATTACTTTTCTGCATGAGTGCTGTGGGTGTTGGACAACTTTGGTCCTTAAATAAATTAAGCAATAATTTAAAATTTGTTCTGTGTTTACTCAAGTTTCCTTTGCTAAATATTGTATTTAGTCTAAACATCTGAAACTATTCACTGCAACATATGCAAAAGGGAGATTGGGATGGGGATAAATACTTTTTCACAGCACTGTACATTTGGATATCCATAATAAAACATCTTGTTTCAACCAACTATATTGACATGCATAAAAAATATGCTTTAAAATGCACAAATATTTATCACCAAATGTATGCAGATTCAATATCAATCGAAGGAATCATAGTTAAGCCATGAAAATATTTTAAACAGAACACTGTGGGTGGCGCTAAGAACTGATAAGATTCACCTGACAGGTGTTCACAAAATGATCTTGATAGCATGGCAACTCTTGGGAGATGAGTGATGTACAAAGATTTAATTGTACAGTTTTAGTTTCACACTACAGGGTAAGAGTAGATTCCAGTTCTACTGTAGGTGTTAAACTGGACACGTGAAAACGACACTAAAAACATGACAGGTAAGTGGGAGTGAAACAATGTCTAGTTCTAAAAACCTACTGGGCATTGCCTGCGTTAGAAAGTGGAGAGATGCAAATATGTGCACCAATAACACAGAATATATCACCAAACTGTGTTGCTTTTAAAGTGGTTGTATTTAGTATAAAAGAATTATTAGTGCTTTCAAACACGTGGATGCTGCAGAAAGCGACACTCACTGGTTATAGTCAAGCAGAAAGGGGAACGGAAAAAGTAATACCCGAAATATAATAATCACCAAACTTTACTCTTACATCACTAATGTATGTTGAACTGTGTGTGCATCATGTATTCTTTCAAATTGATTTTTCACTTTGTACAGATTTTAAAAATAATTTTTTTATTTGCACACATATTACAACTACTGACTTCTGTTACCACTTGCCATTTTTTGAGGATGGTGGTATTTTTCCATCTTGGAGTAACCTGCCATCGCCCCTTCCTGTTGCCATTTTGAGTATTTTGTCCAACACATGCCCTGAAAATAGACAAACAATTAACATATGTTACCAAATTTTACTACCTGTAAACTGGATGCTCTTGCACTACAATGAAAAGGTCAAATACACCCTCATGTATATAGCGTGTGTGTGTGTGTGTGTGTGTGTGTGTGTGTGTGTGTGTGTCAGCATTATAGTCATGCAATTCAGCCAGTGTGTTATATGGCCTGCATATGACATAACTACATATTGTGTGACATCAGCATGTGGACCTTTCCAAGTTGTATTTTAAAAACCTAATGTAAAAATTTCTAAATAGTAAACCACTTTTTTAAAGTTTACTGGACTTGATAGTACAAAAACCTCAGTTAGGGTGAGAACTACCACTGTAGCAAATTTCAAATCTTTGGGCTGAAAAACAAAGTTGTGTGTTAAGAACAAACAGACAGACAGACAAACAGATTACACTTTATACAATAGATAGAGATTTTGAGAGCTAATAAAGAAAAGTACTTAAAATATTGGGTTGTGTGTCCAGTTCATTTAACCCTTTTATCCTATAATTCTGTGGATGTCCTGAGATTCTGAATGACCTTTATCAAGGATGGCATATCCTCTGCATGTAGAGACATCAGAAATATGTTCCTAAGGGGTGAAAAATCTTTATGAGAATTTTCTTTGTTACTCCTTTAGTTGGTGTCCATGATTATTATTTATTTCTGTCTAAAGTATTTAACTATTTACCCACTTGCACTGGTCTGTGTTGTCCTGTGTCATCATGTTGTCTGTTTACAGTGCTGTGCACCACGGTCCAGGAGACACTACACTCTGTTCTCTTGTACACCTTGATCAGGGAGAAAGACAGTCACGTGAACCTCGAGAACTGGAATTTATCAGCAGATTCTTTGAACAAATAAAGCCCTTTTGCAAAGAATGGCAAGACAAAGCAAACATTCTCCATACAATGCATTCGGCAATAACTCATTCTTCATAGAATAGAGCACAGAATATAGCACATAACATATTTATAAAATTTTGTCATTTAAATGTTTCAAACGATTTGTATTGGCATTCACTGTGCACAGAATTAAACTGTTCATCGGCGTTCTTAAAGACTACAGCATCACTGGCAAGAATTTGTACCAGATTATCTATAAACTATATTTAATATTCATATCCACTAGATGGCCTAGACAGCTTTATTGCGCTTCAGCAGTGAAACTCCAAAGAACCTAAAATTGTCGGAGGTGGTGCATTTATGTCAGCAATTTGAAAAGAGTTTCAAAATGAATGCATTTTTGCCATTGATAAAAAATAAAATCAAAACGTGAACTTTAGCGTATTGGTGTAGCTTCAAAGGAAAAATTGCGCCTTGCAGCCTGTTTACAAGAGAGGGTGAGGACACCACAACTCTGCACTGGAAAAGCCAGTTTTGATGAAGTTTTGACATTGAGGTCGGTGTTTATTTAGTTAGATGTGTATTACTGTGGCAATGTTTTTTGTGCAAAGTGATTTAATCCTTCTAAAGGCAGAACCCTTCAGTTGGTTTTAAGAGTTTGTTTGCTCAGCTGTCGGAGGTCGGTGTGGATGCTGGTTCTACTGGCAGGTTGCACATTCACTCTGCCTTCCCTGCGCATTTTTCAAATTTGTAGAAAACATATCAGAAGTACAGCATCCATTTGTAAATACTGTGCATGCAGTGCATTCCTCTTCCTCACTTATTTGTCCGTGATCTCCCAACTTTTGGAATTAAATTGTCTTTAGTTAAGACAAAAGCAATGATTTTGTGGACTTTGTCTATATTATTAATATTTGTGAAACAAATTATTAGAAAATCTTTAGAAAAAGGTGTGTATTTTTTATTTGGGTATTTATTTTGGCACTTTTTCTGTAAGAAATTTTAATTAAACACCACCACAATGGAAAGTCACCTAACAGCCCGATTTAACTGTTCTCTACGAGCGGTAGATATGGGCGGATGCAGAAGACAAATACATGTGAACAGAAAGAGGGTGAAAGAAGCTCATGAAGACTAAGAACCAACTATGTGACAAATGTAGTATTATCTCTAATATTCCTGGCATTACGAGACTGTTGCACTTGCAGTCCTACCGATCTAATAAATAAATAATTATTAATTATGAAATAATTCATTTCAATGTTCAGGTACAGTGAAATTAAATGACTGGTTTTGTAGAACAGGGGTGCAGCTCCTTTTGTCACAAACTTCCAGAGTCACTTAATAACCAGGAACATCGATACATTTCAGCTGCGCTATCATTGTGTTATTATTTGTGTGTTATTATTTGTGTAAATTTTGACATGTGGTGAACTATCAAAACTTGCCGTAATTATATTTTGTCTGCAGGAATGGTAATAGAGAAACAGACAGAGCGTGAGAATGAAGGGATACTTGTCACCTAGACTTGCCCTCATGAATACTAATGGCTGTCCGAGGGAGGTTAGAATGAGTCCCTTTGATAGGGATGGACAATGGAGAAGGGACATAGGGGAGGCTGTGGAATCCCATTATTTTATTTTTATCCAGCTCTTTTTTTTCTCTCCATGTTTTGTGTTTGTGCTGTTTTCTTTGAGCAAAAAGAGATCACAGCTTTCATAGTGCAGCTATTGTGTCTAGAACACTTGGCAGGAGGCGATATTGCTTCCTCTTTCAGCCACCGGAGTCCAGGGAGCGGCCTGGGCAGAGAGCTGCAAAGAGTCTCCAACTGGATGAAATGGCACAGGTTGAATTAAAAAAGCACTGATATCTTAGTAGTGTTTCTGGATCACTGGATCAGGTGTTATTCAAAGAATCATTACCTCTGACTGTTATCCATGTATCCGTCTGCCCATCCATCCATCCATCCATCATTACCACTGACCATTATTAAATGATACCCATCCATTATCCTTAACCACTTTATGCTGCCAATATGGAGTAATATTTCCGGTAATTTATTGTTCTCTTTAATTTTGTGAAACTTTAACTTTCTCATAACATAATATTAATCCACCAGCGTGTCAGCATATTTTAAATAAGATAATTCAGATAAAAACTCTCTAGCTATAAGAAGTTTGTGATTTGTGACTGATATTTGAGAGGTTATTTATAATACTCTTGCTTGTAAAACTGTTCTGATCACCCTTATAGTTGATGCCACAGTTGTGCCAGTTGATGCTATAATTGTGCGCGGCTCCTTTGTAAAGGCTATTTCACAGCAGCCGACTTTCCCATCGCTGCCACAAGAGTCTAATGAACTTGGCAGAAGATACCAATTGCTCAGTGCCTGGCCCAGAAAAAAACCGCTCCCGTCGGACCTAAACTTCCCTTGAAGAAAACGTCTCTACAGAGCTACTTTACTCAAAATTACTTTCAACTGCAACATTACTTCACTTTCAATTTTCCTCTGGGCTTCTGAAAAGAACAACACTTGTAAGAAAGGTTTATTCTGGTTATAAATCTTCAAGAGGAGACAATAAAAGTACTCCACTCATAATAGTTCACCTAATAACATTTTGCATAGCAGGTGCCTCTCCAAACGCCACCATGTATTATTTGGTGATTTAATATTTGAACCTTTATGGAAACTGTCATTATCTGGACAATTATAAATACAATTTCTGTACATTCCTGAAATTTCAGCACCTTTTCACAAATTTTTAACATTATGAAAGCATAGTTTGCTCATCTAGTAGAGATTATTCACTGTGGAGTGGAGTTTAGAGTCACGTCAGTGCTTCTGACAGACACTTAATATTAAATATCATGTTAAAGAGTTGGGCAACAAATAGAAAGAATGGCCACTTTCCAATGTTAAATCACAAAGACAAGCGGTGACTTTAAAGTTCTTCCACTTATGTATATTTTTCAGAGGGAAATATGATGGTTTAAGGAAACAGACACTTTGGAGTGCAAAACACTTTGGATCCCCCCCCCCCCCCCCCCATTGCTGGATAACAACTACCAGGCAGAGAGAATATCCATAAAAATTGTTGCGATATGAGACTTGATACTGAAAATCGCGGCCCCTCCCTGTGTAACATGACTTTGCAGCCTCCCTCATCCTCCTGTGCCTCTTACTATTCCATTCCTGCCAGTCCTATATGAAGACCTAACGGAAAGAGGTGGCTGGAGGAACAATGGGGGCCTGTGATTTCGAATTAACATCTGGGACCCGGGGAAGAAAAAGGTTGTGTTTTCTGCCCTGTGGGCCTGTGAACTGTGAATATTGACCAGAGGCTACAGTGGGAGCAGCAGGACAACAACTGAGAAGGAGAAAAAAATACACAGCGAAGGTGGAGGGGAGAAAAGAAGACACACTGCTGTTGACACAAAGCCACTGTCCTTTGTAGTCGGTGATATTGATCATCAAACTCGAGCACAAATTCCTTCTGCTTGGAGTAGAACATGGCTGAGTGATCGATCTCCGCTCTCCGTAAAGGAGGAAAGGTCTAGGCTGTGGTGGTCCCATCGACTGACAGGTTGGATCTTTTGTTTTATTTCCGCTAAGCTGGGTGCGTCCAGGGTTTACTCACGGTGTAAGGATGTTACTGCTTCCAGAGTTCCTCAGTGATTTAAGCTCTGTGGTAAAAGTAAGGATGAATCTTTGTAATTGTTTCTGGTACCACAACCTTTTTAGCTTTTAAACTTGATTCATAGAACTGCCTGAATATATATTTTCATCAAACTTGTTTTTTTATTAGTTGCATAGGCCATAGAGTACAAAAGGCACAAACCAAGCAAAGGATAATGGTTTGTAACCTCTATATAAAAATAAATATATTTTAGCATCTACAGAGAAATGATTAATATTATGCTGACACAGTCCTACATCTCCTAAATATTCTTACCACCTCTGGAGACAGTACTAGTGATCCACACCATCAGGATACCATGATGGTTGTTCTCTGAGTTAGAGCTGTAATTCCAGCAAACAAAACATAAGGGTTTAAGTTTTTACTCTAGACTCCTCGATACTGTTAAAAACTGTAAAGGCTGAGTCACAAAAATGAATAGGTAAAGATCAATGCTTGAAGTGGGCTGGTACTCAGTGGTACTCAGTATTCAGCACATTTATATTTTTATCTTTGGAGAACCAGGACTTTTTCAGGTGTAATGACACTTTCCGTAACTCCCTGGTACTCGTTTCTCCCAGCAGAAGACTGTAACTGTATTTATATATATATATATATATATATATATATATATATATATATATATATATATATAATATCTCCCTCTCACCTTACCTTAACTGGGGGGGGGGGTGTGATATGTCTGTGTGTGCCTTTCTCAACCTCGGGTCCTCTACCAGAGGCCTGGGAGTTTGACTCTGGCATAATATCGAGAAAGAAAAGCATAAATGGGTGTCGAAAATACTGTGTGTCATGCAGTTAATCTCTTTGGAAATGTTAGCTCAGCTCTGCTTTTACTGTCTGTTCGGAGGTCACTGTGTTACTGTTGTACCAGGTTGTTGTGACCATCATGTCCACCATGCGGTCTCCAGCTGTTGTGGTGCTGCTCTTCACCTGTTTCACCTGGGCATCAGCTATCCTACACCACCGTGGACAAAGTGAGTTGAGTTATATGACAATGTAATTTATCCTATTAACATTTATTTACCAGAGAAAAGCAACTTTTACGATGATCTACCCATTTATACAACATTTTCACTTGACCAGTTCTGGGTTTTAAGTTCAATTACACACATAGGCTAAAGAAAATTGAACAGTCCATTTGAAACCCATATCTCTGGACTATATGAAGAAGCCCATGCAAACACAAGGAGAACATGTAAACCCCACATAGACTGAGATCAGATTCCACGTCTAAACCCACATCCCAAGAGCTGAGAGGCACCAGCCCTTCCCACGCTGCAAATTTTAGCAAAATTTTCCCACAACTGCAACAGAATTACATTATTTATTGCACTATGAATGTAAATGTTGTCATTGAGGAAAACTGTTGGTAAGTGGAGGAAATATTTATAAACTGAACTGCAGCTGTGCACACGACACTGCGATACCTGTTGGAGCCGCCAGTTTACGCTGAAGTCACAGGCTCCCGAGGGGCAAACGTCACTCTGCCATGTCTGCTGCGCTCCAGGCCACCACACTACAAGGTGAGGTGGACAAAGGTGGAGCTGCTGCCTTATGGCATCCAGAATGTGCTGCTTGTCACCAACGGCAACGCACAGAAGGCATACGGACCGCATGCGCACAGAGCTTTCCTCCGCCGGGCACATGTTCTGGATGCATCTCTTCGCCTCACAAACCTGGAGCTTGAGGACGATGGACGCTACCGGTGTGAGCTTATCAATGGCCTTGAAGACGAGAGCGTGGTCATCACCTTAAGGATAGAAGGTAAAGGATTCCTGCATGTTGAGGAGGAACAGCCATACACTCACAAGCTACTCAATCAGGTACACATATCAGCTACTAGGTTGGATCCACTTCTGCCTCCAGAACAAAAGGAGTTCAGCAACAAGGTGCTGGACACCTTCCACAGGGTTCTTGGTCCATGTTGGCTTAACAGCTTCGCACATTTTAAAGGAAGTAAATTCAAGGAATTGTTGTGTTTTGGAATCATGTTGAGATAAAGCAGTTTTGGGATGTGGCACATCATCCTCCCGGAAGATCAGTTTGAGAAAGACTAGGCTGACCATGAAGAGATGCACCTGGTCAGTGACAATACTTTGACACTTTGTGGCATTCAAATGCTCTTTTCATGCTAAAAGCATGATGTGTATCCTCACTATGGCACTCTTGCCACCAGTCTGCATCATCCTGGTATATCTTAAAAATTCACAATGAGTGTATATTATTTTTAATTTGATAAAAACACTTTAATGAACTTTAACAATTCTAAATGACCTTTTCATCATTTTACCTGTACACATTTTAGCAGGTAGCGCTCTTAATAAATAAGTAAGACTAACAATGCTGTTTAGTAACCAATAACCACGCAACCAGCCAACAGTCCCGGGGGCAAAAAAATTAAGAATATTGTACCCAGTAGAAATAGACATAAAATTTATTGGGGGATATTAGGTTTGTTTGAACACTTGGTTGATGTTTCCCCCCCCAAATCCTTGTGTGCAATGGAAACGGCTTTGAACAACAGCTACCCTTTCTGTACTCTTAAACCAGTTGCTCTCAATCGCATGTAGATGTTTTCCTCCTCTGACCAAGAAAACTGTCAATACTTTTGTTCCAGGGGTTGTGTTTCCACATCAGAGCAGCAGCGGACGTTATAAATTCACCTACCAGCAGGCTAAGGAGGCTTGCGAGACCCAGGATGCCATTCTGGCCAATTTCCACCAGCTCTACAGAGGTGACAGAGACGTGTACAGTACTGTTGTCTGCTGGAGTTTGGTTTCCTGCCCGTTATACCTTTTTGTGCAGCGCAAAAATGTGATGCGGTTCTCTAGGCTTACATGTACTGATGGTTTGCACTGTCGTATCTCTTTATTCTGCTCCACATCACATACTTTTTTAAAGCACCCGTGACAACACTTTTGCTTCCGGGTCTTAGTTACTCCAGAGTGTGTAGAATCATATAGATTATACAGACGCAAAGCTTTGTAGACATTGAACAACCTTAGGTCTCTGCTATTTTGTATGCATTTATTAAGTTGGAGCTTTTCTCCAAAGTAGCTGGGGATGTTAAGCTACCTATTTGTACAGTTACATCATTTTTATTAGAGCATTTTAGATAAGTACCCTGCAAATGCAGTAGCTCCAGCTACTACACCATCTGCTGGGGACTGTGACGTACACCGATACCACTACCACCACTGACCGCCTCCCACTGTACCATCACTGTCTGTTCATCCATATACAGTATCTACTTATCCGTTCAGTTTGTCTGTGTTGCCCTCCCATCAAGCTGTCTGTTTAGTGCACTGTGCACTATGGTTCAGGTGAAACTGCATTTGATTCTCTTTTGTACATCTGTTTAAGTGCAGAATGATAGTAAAGTGATGGCAAAAAGGTGAAGTTTTGGGTGATGTTAACAGAGATTTATGTTTGTAGCATGGACAGAGGGACTAGACTGGTGCAATGCAGGATGGCTGAAGGATGGGACGGTCCACTACCCAATACTGAATTCGCGAGAGGAGTGTGGAGGAGACCATCTTCTACCTGGCATTCGCAGTTATGGCCCAAAACACAAGACCAAAGATCATTTTGACACCTTCTGCTTCACCTCCGCAACAGCAGGTCAGCAAGGCTGAGCAAAATGCACAGATGTGTTCCGTACAGCTTATTGTTTAAGCACCCATGGTTGCTCTCTGTGCAGGTTTTTACTGTCCATAACAACAGGATGACCTTTGTCGCAGCCCTGCTGAATTTTTTCCAGGTTGTGGCTATGCAGCGAGTAGGCTAATCCCTGCACTGGACAGAAGAGTTGTTGTCTAAGAAGCCAAGAAACAAGTGTCAAGCTGTGGGAACTGGATAGTGGTGTCTCAGTGTCTTCTTTCAGAGAGGGGTGGTGGAAATTTGTTGGGGTTCCAATAGTAAAACAATAACACAAATCACTGCAATGAATTCCTTCTATAATGCTTGATAGAGGGAAAGCCTGCACTAAATGCTGAAAAAAAAAATGTTGGTTTTCCAAATTTCAGGACAGACAATGGAAATCTAAACATGGTGGCATCGCAGCTTTGTATAGTGGGAGCACTGCCATGAGTCTCATGGAGGGGAAATTGAGACACCAGAAGGGATTTCATAACATTGTTTTTTTTTTGTGCTTCTTAGACCCCCAGGGACCATGCTGGCCAAAAAACAACTTGAGTTTTAGATTACCCTTGTACCCAAGCTCAAATGAACTATTTTGATGTTAATCCCTGCTGCTACACCTAATGGCACCCTTGAGAAGCATGAGATGCCACATTATCCTTCACAGTTTGGTGTAAGGTGCTTTTTGGAGGGCCATCTGCTATACAAATTAATTTTCTGATTTACTGAACTCATACAGTGCAAAATCTAAGTTTGCAGGCCCATGTTAAGCTCACTACATTCAATAATGTAAAAATGGTGGATAGCACATATAGCAATCTTTTGGTATCCAGTTCTAGTTCATCCCTGAAAACAGGCAGGATGTTGAATTTTTGGATTCCAAATCATTTTGGAAATGGTAAAAAAATTAATAGCATGCTTAAAGTTATCTGAAAAAAAACTTATATAACTATAAACCCATGATTTGGCCATGATAAAACACTATAAACACCAGTTTAATTAGAAAATACTTCATATTAGTGTCTGCACTGCATAGAATATGAGAGGGCGCAAGTTTGGGGTTTTGAATGTGAGTTCAGTGTTACGAAATGATGAAACGTGCAGTAAATGCAGTCGCACAGACCAATCCGCTCAGACAAAGTGAACTGAGCAGAAACAGCAGATAAAACACCAGCACGGGTGCAAACACACCCAGGCGTCTCACTTTGGAAAAATTCATAACAGTACAAAGTACAGTTTGTTACAGTATTTTTACTACAGTACATTGTATTCTCCTGTATGGCAATTATTTGTTGGTTTTTATAACACTTTGATTTTTGCTATTGTTTTCGATTTTCCGAAGTCTTCAGTTACCACACTTCTCTCTGTATACCTCTCCCCACCCACCAGGTAAAGTGTTTTTTGTGGATGAGCCTTTGAACTTCACAGAAGCAGACCAAGCTTGCAGAAACAAGGGGGCTGAGCTGGCCCGAGTCGGGCAGCTTTACTCAGCATGGTACTTTCAGAACCTGGACCGCTGTGACGGTGGTTGGTTGCACGATGGCAGCGTTCGCTTCCCCATCGCCACACCGAGGGAGCACTGTGGGGGCCTGCCCCACCCAGGCGTGCGAAGCTTCGGCTATCCTGACAAGACCCAGCGCATCTATGGGGCCTACTGCTACCGCTAGTGGAACTAGGAGACACGGAAGGGTACCTAACTGTTGCAGGTTAGAGAATGAAGGACTCTGACATGATTAATATACTTTATGTAAGGAAATCATTTACATGGAAATTTAATACAACTCAAGCTGAACTGAATTTGAGGATACTGCTTAACCCTGGTTGAAAATGAAAGACCATTAAACTGTGAGCAACTAAATTGGGTTTTGATCTGCCAAGCGCCTGAAGTGGCCAGTAGTCAGCGGTATAAAGTAGTGGCACTCTGTCTTGTTACCCTTTGGGGTGCCAACACTTCCTATAATCCCCTGGGGCTCTTTCCCCCACGTTGACCAGATTCTCTGTCTGAGCTGCTTTCCCAGCAGCTGTCGTAGTCAAGGTCAGCTTTCTAAACAGCCTCATAGCTGAATTTCATTACCCAGGGTGCACTAAGTTACGCTGCAAGTTGGCTCACACCATTCTCCTCCTCCTTTTTTTGCAAATCGCTGCTACATTTTGGTGTTATACTTGTGCTACCTAAGCATTTGCGTTCATGTTTAATAAATGACATACAATGTACAGCTTAAGTACCCCTGGCAAAGACACTGCCAGTTCTGTCGGTTTGTCTGTTAATGTTTTGTCAGTTGGAGACACTAAATTGGGTCTTGGCAGGTAGGGACCGTGTGAATTGTTTGTATTTGTATTTTTTGTTGTGGCTGCTACCCTCATTGACCCTGGTTTGATTAATTTTTTCTAAACGTAGACTTGTGAACAAAATATAAGGAGGGGTACAGTATTGATCATACCGCTTGTACGGTACTCACTTTTTATGAGTAAAGTACCTCCTCAGATCTGTCACAAGAGCTCACTTTTAGTGCAATGATAGCCCAAATTACTGCACAATAACAATAAAATCGTGGTGACACAAGTCAAGCCAATTCCTGAATCCAGTTTATATTATTTATTATCAACAATGATCACTTTCTCCCTTTATTGATAGGAAAGCTCTGAAAATGGATGGATGGATGGATGGACAAAGAAGTGCACTCCATAGCAAATATGAGATGGTTCCTTAAAGTATGTTAAAAGGCTGTTTACACAGTACGGCTAAGAAAATGTAACGGTAATCTCAATGAATGAGTTAAATCCGTAGCATTTTTTCCAAATTTAACTCTGAGTAAATGGTAGAGTGCAATAGGGGTCAAATTAATCGCTCAAAGATCTGTTTAAAGATCAGTTTCATCCATGTCACACATTGGTTATGCTTTATTTAGCACTGTTTTTATTGAGTTTAACAAAAACAAGCATTGAGGTGAGCCAGGTTCATGACACTAACAGTCACAACTTGAAGGCTTGCAGGGTTCTCCCAGCAATTTCATATAATATCAACTTCCTGAAATAAAAAAGGAATCCTAAAGCAAGTTTAACTGCAGTCATCACATTAACATTATTTGCTCAGTTACCTTTTCCTACTTTGCAAGACCTCGAGTTCCAGTAGAACAAAAATTTTTGGATACCAGCATAACTGAAAATGAATTAAATTAACAAAATTTAAAAAGAAGAGAAACCAAACATCTTTCTTTACATCATAGAAGCACTACTTGGAGTCGACCTGTTTTTAGTGACACATCTGTTTCAGCCTTTCAAAGTATAACATCAGTCACATCTTCGGTCCAGGTATTAAAAAAATGTAGAAATGTAAGTTTAAACAGATCAAATGAAACCTGGAAATTGTCAACAGTCACCCAAGTCAAGAGAATTTACGGCCTCTGTTTCTGGTGGAGGTTGTGGTATCAGCAGTTATTAAATGAAATATCAAATGCCTTCAGAAATTTGAATTGCCTGATATTGCTTGACAGCGCAAAAATGTAATCTACTGTCCCTACCCTTAAATAATTTTTACCCTTCATATTTATTAAATTCTTTTATGTGAATTTAGTCCAGTAAGAAAATTTCTTTGAAAGAAATGGGTTTTTAGTTTATGGGACCCTCACCTTGCACCCTATAGTATCCAAGAATTGAGACAATTATGAAACGTGTAACCCATATAAAATGGAAGAAACTGAAAACCAAAATTTGGTGATTTTTACTCTAAAATAGTCCTGCATTTATTTATTTATTTTTTAAATAAATATTGAAACAAAAATGTTTAATGCAGTACAATTCAAGTCAACTGTAACATAAACTGTGTCTAATTTGCCACATACAGTATTTATTTAAATTTTTGCATTACAAACATCTTTGAATGGATATAAAT
This sequence comes from Heterotis niloticus, assembly GCA_018136845.1. Classification (NCBI taxonomy): domain Eukaryota; kingdom Metazoa; phylum Chordata; class Actinopteri; order Osteoglossiformes; family Osteoglossidae; genus Heterotis; species Heterotis niloticus. The sequence goes on from CM030903.1 coordinate 3,574,641, forward strand.
CATTTTATCTAGCAAAAGACTTTATACTCTTAGAGGAAATTATTGCTCTTCAAAACTTTATTACAACATAAAGTTTACAGTTGGAAAGAAATCATTACTTATAAGTTCAGCTGACGATCAGTTGTTAACTTTGTGCAAGATATTGAAGGAAAGCATTGCCGTATACGGATTGCACAAAAAAAGAAAAGTTTTAAAGTCATTCTTTAAAATTCTCTCAAAAATAACCATTTCAAACATTATTTGTATTTATTTATTTTGCAGAAACTTTTCTCCACAGCAACACAAAACTGCCGCTGAAAAATGAAATAAGAGTCATAAACATTTCCTACGCATATTCCTTCTGGGGTTTGGTGTTACAGCCTTTTTTTTAAATCTCCATCCCAATAAAGGTTCCCTTTAAACAAGGAGCCCAATGTATGAAAATCTCATTCAGTCTTTTCACCCAAACCAAATCTCTTGTGCTTATAAAATGATAGACATTGTGCTCCTAGATAATAAACATTATTGTCTTCTAACACCAGCATGGCCAAAGAACCACTGAAGGTCAACAGAAAATGTCAATTATTTCAGGCAGGATATTTTAAGGAAGACTGTGTTAAGAAATGCAAACCAGTGGGGTCTTAATGGGCATTCAGACATTCCACTTGTCATTCCAGAACGCTGGTGCAACCTCCTCCACAGCTGTGTCATCCAAAACCGCCTCCTCGCTTTGGGAAAAAGTCGCCGCAATCTGCTTGTCATCTACTGAGCCCTGAAACACTTAAAGTGAAGGAGATTTTTATAGACGGATTGCATGAGCCCCCAGCACAAATTATAATTTAAAAGTGTTGCTTTAAGGAAGTCTAAACCTAAGCCTTTAAGGAATTTAAATTCAGTGTTACCTTCTGTTGCACCCACACATCCTGAAATCCACAAATGCTTCTGAGTCATCCCTCTGCAATATTCTCACCTGGGACACAGGTGACCTGAGGCTCCTCCCACTGGCCACTGGGCAGGCACTTAATGACAGGGTTGCGCCTCTGCCAAAAGCCCTCTGTGCAATAGTAGCGCACCATTGAGCCCACCTCATAGTGCCGGAGAACCTTGCTGGACACCCTGGCATTGGAGACGTTTGGCGGCTCACCACAGGAGGCTGCTCAGAATGGAGGGGGAGATTAGTGGAAAGAGGAAAGCAGGGGGAAAAAAATGCTAAAATTAAAAAAAAAAAAACACCATGAATCAAGATTTTCCTTGTAAATGAATTCATATTCATTTGAACTCCTAATATACTGCAGTGTCTGCTTAAAAGTCCACAGTGAACCCCTTTCACCTGAGTCAAAGATAGATTTCAGCTTTGAAGTCAACAATTTTTGTTTATTTCTTATTTGTTTGGGAAGGAAAATTTAAATCTATGACAACTGTTTTAACTGAATAACTGAGAAACTAGAAGTTTTCTATCCCTCTCCACCCTGTGGAAACATCAGTTCTTGTTGATTTCCACTAGCATGTAGCATGCCCCACTCACTGGGGCCCTTCTTGCAGGTGTAAGGGAGGTGGTAGTTGCAGGGTACATCACTCCACAGCCCACCATCGTGCCACACCATCACCACGCAGTCCTCTCCAGACAGGAAGTAGCTGTCAGGCTGCCCATTGTACCAGTTCTCATACAGCTAAAGAAAGACAAGAAGACGCCTCACAAAACATACAGGGAGATGTGCAAGTGGGTATAAATAAGACAAAATGTGAACAAGATAGAATGGTAGGAGATGTAAAATGGAATCACATAGTCCAGTTTACCCCAGGATTCGATTTCCAGGTTTCCGAGTTCCCACTATAATGAGCAGTATATACGCTATCTGGCAAAAGTGTGTGGACACCTGGGCATCACTACCATATGTGCTTGTTGAACCTCCCATTCCAAACCAATGGGCATTCATATGGAGTTGTCCCCCTTTGCTGCTATAACAGCCCCAACTTTTCTGGGAAGGTTTTCCATCAGAATTTGGGAATTTCTGCCCATTCCACCACAAGAGCATCAGTACATTTGACTAAAGTAAGTGGTAGGATTTAAACCTTTAAATTTTGGATGCAAAGGATTCATAATCACCCATGTGCTTGCAAAAAATCTGTGCAATTTTTTTGTTGTCTTCCAGAATTTTTGGTGGCAGTTGCCCATACACCTCAGACCCAAGAAAGCTCCGCTGGAGCTGGCCTCACCAGAGGGTTGCCGTCAGACCAGTGAAAGTGCCCCTCCAAGGTCCTGTCATTTAGTCCGGTCCACTGGTACTCCTTGTAGTTAGCTGAGGAGGGAGCCGTTGTGGGGAGGTGAAGAGTTCAGGCAAAGGCAGCAGGAATGTAAGATTAGGATCTGTCCTCGCATTCAAGACATAATATAAAAAGCAACAGCACTGACTGCCATATTTTGGTTATAATAATACGTTGGCTTATCCTAAAGCACATCTATTTTTCACGGGAAACAAGGCGCACAGATTTGCCCACAGATTGTAATATCAAAGAAAACATGTAGGGGCAAAGCACTTCAAAAGCTTTTTGTGAGTTGTGACTTGAGACTCGAAACAAACTTGGGGTTGCTTAATATCATGGAATGGGTAATATTAAAAATGAAATTCTCTTTAATTCTGAGGTTCGAGTTACCTGAGTACATTTGCACCCGTTTGCATTTGTAATGCACCTGTTTTAGCATTCATAGCTGTAATATTCAAACATCATTTTTGAGGGGACACCAGCAGTCACTAAACTCTGAATTCCTAAATCCATTATCGTACAACTCATGCAACACAAGACCGCTAGTGGTTTGCGGTCTGTTCTGTTATTTGGAGACAGCTGACCAAAAGAGGACAAAATATTTAGCATCTGGAAGGTGGGGCAGTCAAAAGTACTTGGACACCACCTGAGGTTTATTTTTCTCCGTTCTGTGGCAATCAGAAGTTGTGTTCCAGTCTTCAACTGCTAGCTGGTGTTTCTAAACAGTTAACTCTATCTGCTGCCTAATAAATAGACAATCTGTACCACTCCCTTCTTTTTGTTTCATTCAATGTTCTTGTCACCCTGGTGAAAAGACTGCTGCATAGACATAAACTTGATTGAATTTTGGAAGCAACACCAGCTTGTGAGAATTTTATTTTTGATCTAGTTTATTTCTTCACAGTTTGTGACTGTTTTTGTTGCGTGCAATTCCTGTACGTGAAGGAACATTGTGGTAAGGGGTGTTAGCAGGTGGTGTGTAATCGGGATAGGAGAGGTACTGTTGATGAAGTCCTGCTCCTCTGGGCTCATGACGGATGCTAGGTGGCCCCCGTGTGCGCGGCACTGCTGTTCGGCCACCTCCCAGGCTTGGTGGTTGGTGAAGTGCTTGTAGCAGAAACCCTGGAACTTCTCCCAGCCGTTCTCGCAGGGCTCAAGGTCTGACCCGCACAGGGAGAGACAAAGAAATTTAGAGGGTCTTTGAAACCCTGAGCAGAAGACCCTTGTGTAAAAATATAAAGGGAAAAGGAAGAGCGATGACTCACCAATGTGACAGAAGTCCCCACCATAGGTAGGAAGACACAGGCACTTAGTGGAGTCCCCTTCTTCAATACAGGTGCCCCCATTGAGACAGGGGCTCTCAAAGCAGGCATCTGGAACCACAGACAGTGGGACTCAAGTTTTACAGAACTGATTCTTAAACCAGTGTGAAGCATGCAGCTCTGTGCTCCTTAACTACATGAATGTTTAAATGAGTAAAATTTGATTGATAAAGTGTAAGCTACACAATATGGACAAAAGTGTGTGGACACATGAGCATGACCCCCATATGTGCTTGTTGAACCTCCCATTCCAAACCCATGGGCATAAATATAGAGCTGTTTCTCCCTTTGCTATAACTGTCCCAACTCTTCTTGGAAGGCTTTCCACAAGATTTTGGGAATTTGTGCCCATTCAGCCACAAGAACATCAGTGAGATCGGGCGAGAGGACCTGACTTGCAGTTAGTGTTCCAGGTCATGCCAAAGGGGTTCAGTGGGGTTGATGTCAGGGCTCTGTGCAGCCACTCATGTTCTTCAATCCAACCTGGGCAAACCTGTTTATGGAGCTTGCTTTGTACATAGGGGGGCACAGTCATGCTGGAACAGGAAGGGAACTTCTTCTTCTTCCCCAAACTGTGGCCACAAAGCTGGAAGCACACAGTTGTCTAGATTGTATTTGTATGCTGTGTGGTTGCGGCCAAAACAGCTCAGCTCAGTCATTAGAAGGGGCGTCCACATACTTTTGGCCATACGATATACAGTACATCTTTTCAGAGCAAATTATTGACTGAGGTGTTTTCCTTTGTATTTACCAACTTAGTCCTGCTTATACTAGCAAGAATACTGCATAATTGCTATACAAAAGAGAATGGAAATACAGCAAAGCCTCAGTTAGAACCACTTCCAGCAGAAATCACATCTTATTTTTGCCATTTCAGTAATTTAGCCCAATAATTTACACGTTTTTAAAAATTTCAAAAAACATTTTGAAATCTTTATAATGGAAATTTTAGTTAGTTATCCATAGAACAGGCTCTTTTCTGTTTTTTTTTTAATTCTGTGCTGTTATTACTGCATTTTTGCATTCTTGTAGCGCTGTTTGTTTGTTTAAGATCCATTTCTCAAGAGCGTCTAGAGCCCTAATCCAGGTATTACTGTGGCAAAGAAAGTGGATGTGGATCAAATGCAAATGTCGCCAATTCTTTATACGTGAATTGTTTGATTTTCTTAGCCACTTTGACACTACAGTGTTTGTACCATTGTGTACCTTTTTAGATTATGAACAAATATATATTGTGCTTCTAAATAAATCTCTGGTCCCAATAATAACTGCAAGCTAGACTTACTGCATACAATATGAATAAATTACCTATGCTTGCTAAGTCAGGTACTGTGCATTATATCTTAAACCAGAGCAACAGAATCTGACGTGCAGAAAGCATTTTTACATTAAGTGGGCAAAAACAGCAAATAATTTCCCCCAAATTTAGCCTCCCTTATGGTAAAAAGTTTTATTCTTTATTGTTAACAAATCTGTATTGTAGAGCAATAAAATGCAGTTTGTTCATAATGAACTGTATTTTATTGCTCTACAATGCAGATTTGTTAACAATAAAGAATAAAACTTTTTGCCATAAGGGAGGCAAAAAGTTTGTTCATAATGAGCTGTATTTTACTGCTCTATCGCTGTTTTAACTATTTTAATGTTTTGTTCACCCTGGAAAAATAACTGATTTTATCGACACACCATTTTAACATGTAAGTTCCAGTCTTGTAGTAAATATGTTGTGTAACATAAAAAAGGTAAAAATGATGAAAGAGCCCCCTCTTCTGTTCATCCCAACTCCCTTTCCTATGAAAGGGGTTAACAGAAGTTAGGGTGACTTGAAGATCTTCCATTATCATCCAGAAAGACCAGCAGAAAGCAGTTAAAATTTGGATTATAACATTGGATTATGCAACATTGGTTGGGATTTGTTAGCTGAAATACTTCTCAACCCACCTTTTTCTGCCTTCTCTATTGGTAGAGTAGAAAGAAGGGGTGGCTGAGTTGGGGCAAATTTGGTCTCTGCTTGGTTTGCATCCACTAAAGGCAAAGTAAAAGCTGTGCTAGTCAAGTGTTGGAAATAGTCCTCTTCTGGAGGAGCTGAGTGCCCTAAAGCAGACAGGTACTTCTGAGTTTCAAAGGATGAGGATGTTGTGAAGGTGTCAGTAGGATATTGTGGGGTAGTGAATTGCAATTTAGGATCTTCTGAAGAGTCGAGGACTGGGCCCTGGGTTACATCGGGATGCTTGGTGGTGTATTCCAGTTCCAGATGGTGCTCCTGAGATATTACGGGAGAGGGTTCAACATCCCACCTAGGACTTTGGGTGCCATTGGGGGAAAGGGTAGTTTCCATTACTGCAGTGGGTGCTGTGGCATTGTGCTCCTCCTCATCATGGGACATGGAGCTGTTGAGGGTGGCTTCATACAGTCCACCAGTGGCTGGAACAAGAGTGGCAGATGATTGTGAGGTCTCCCCTGGTTCAGTGAAGGTGGTGTCTTGAATTACTTCAGTAGGTTCTTCTAGAGAAAAAGCGGATGCCAAGAGCTCCCCTGGCTCTGAGGAAGGTTGTAGAGATTGAGAGACCTCAAACTCCCCCCTCTGCAAAATTCCATCTCGACTGACTGTGCTTTCATCTGAATGGGTTACTGCAGGAAATGTGACCTCATGAGTTTCGGTAAACTCTTCCAGTTCCACCTGGTCCACTCCAGAGTGCTCCTGCTCAGTCAGGATCAAAGGGTCTGGCTGAACATGAACATAACTGGCCCCACTAGCTTCTGCCTCAGCTGCCCAAAAGGGTGAGGTGGGTTCAGGTGAAGTCAAGGGGCCAGGAGAAGTCATTAGTTTGACAGCAAAGCCTCCAGATGGGAGTATTTCCTGCCCCCCGGAAAACTCACTGGAACCAGCACCTGAGGACATGGGTGAGAAGCTATCTGAGAACCCTCCAAGGTCAGCAGATGTAATGGGTATTTCCAGCCACTGCTGCCCTGAAGCCTCTTCTGTATCCTCTACAGGAGTGGAGGAGTTGGTCCCCACAATGCCAGATGGCACCCATGTGGAGTCCACACCTGTCACAGAATGATTAGATCTTAAAAATACAATACTAGGTTGTGTGTGGCTGTAACCATGGTTTGCATAAAACATGCATCAGATTTACACTAGGAAAAACTGACCCTACATGGTACTTGCCGATTTACATTTATTCCAGAGAAATGAAAATGTGCTCAGCAAAATTCATAATCCATAATAAACTAGAAGCTACATTTTTTTACGAGAAGTTTACAAGAATTATTTTAACAATATTTAAAGTAAGGATCATCCAGCATCAAAAAATGGCAAAACTTTTATCCAAAAGCCCTAAATAAACACCTGGTATTTACACTGGAGATACAGGGCTATTAAAATCATCTCTTAAAACATAGAAAAGAGTCTTAAAGGAATAAAGTGCAATAATACAAAGTATTCCAGAATCATTTTTAGGTCCAACTTGTGGGTAGGTTTAAACTTGACCCAAAGTGATGATGGTTGGCTACATACCAGTTGATCCATTGGAGCCACCAACAGATGGTGGAGATGATGTTCCTACAACTTCCTGCTCCACCTGCTCTCTGGAGGCAGTAGATTCTGGCCACATAACAGTTGGTTGCCGTGCGGGATCAAAGACTGGTAGAAAAGATTTGGCTTTACTGTTGTATTAACCTTATTAGTACATGTAACTATAGGGATGAACAAAAGTACTACAGTAAACATAGTACTTCACAATAATACACACAGGACAATGTTCTTAGTATTGGTAATTATTGAATGAGGTGGGGCAGTGCTCGGTGGTACTCAGTACAGACACATCTGTTTAGTTTTTTGTAAAAATTAGAATTTTTCCCCTGTAGCAACATTTCCCATAATCCCTGGCACTCTTTTCTGCCCCCTATTGACCAGATTCCCTGTCTGAGTTGCTCTCCCAGCAAAAGACTGTAACTGTAGTTCGGGGTAAGCATTCATAAGAGCCTCACAGCTGCATTTCGTTACCCAGGGTGCACTAAGTTATGCTGCAAGTCAGCTTTCGGGCCACTATTTTACCATTTGTTTCAAATTTGTGTCCCCTTCATGAAGAGAATATATAATGTTGTGATTGTTAGCATTATTTTTTATTAAATGCAGAAATTCAAAAATTAATAGTTTGCTCATACTGACTGACACCCACACCAATATGCCAAAACCTGGCACTTATATTCTTCCACTTCAAGCACAGTGGGAAATACTATAACAGTTACAAGCAAAATAAAATGTACCTTCAGGAATGATAGTGGATTGGACATCATGCAAAGTAAGAGTCAAGTCTGTATCTGGAGGTCCTGAAGTGACTGAGTCTTTGGGTTCTTCTAAGACTGAAGCGTTCTGTTCCACAGACTGGCCTTTAACGTCAAACCAGGTAGCAGCTGATCCTGTAAGAGATGAGCTGGGGACAGATTCTTTTGCCCCCTTTGGTGGAGTATATGGTGTTGTAACATCCCACTCTGAGGAAAGTGTGGAAAGCCCTAAGTGAAGATCCTGATCCCCACCTAGGGGTAGAGCAGATGTAGAAGTTTCATTGAGCTCTGATATTTTTTCTTCTTGGCGTTCACTTTCCTGTAGAGGAAAGCTGTACCAGGATGCCGGGCTGGCAGAAGGCACAACTGTGTCCTGCTCCTCAGATGAGCTAAATGGAGATGTCACAGTACCACTTTCAAGTTGCACTGTTGGAGTGAAATTGAAGTAGCTGGAGTTGTCTACCGAATGCTCAAAGACTATTTTAATGTCTGTTGGGCTTTGTGAAGTTTGATAAACTGACTTAGAAAGGCCAGAAGATTGCAAATTTGTTTCGTACATAGGCTGATAGTGTTTGGAGGGTTCATTAAATGACTGAGATATGATGGAGGCATCCAGTTCAGCATTAGACCTTTCATATTGCTGATGATTTCCAGCTAAAGGAATAGGGTCACTGGGTTCCGGATTCAATTCAGGCAGCGGACTGTAGTGTCCATTGATACCACCAGATGCTCCAGGTGAGGAGAAAAGCTCTCTAGATTTATTTGTCTCATTCATTAGTAGATGTTTGATGGCAACACTAGGATTTCTTGATGAGACTGTGGGGTCACTAAATTCTACAACTGACTCAGTCAAGGACTTTAGACCTTCAAAAGACTTTTCAGAGGCAGGTGTAGGATCACTTGGCTTCAGATACGTCTCTGGAATAGACTGATGGTGTTTGGGCCCCCAGGCATTTTGCACAGAAGACCAAACCTCTTTGAACTGGGCATTATTGGAAGAAAACTCAGAGGTAGAGTCATTCTGGGAGCCATCATGAAAGGAGATGTCCACCTGTGTGAGCTCCATGGGGGTGACCACCTCGGTGATCTCCTTCAGGTGTGTTACATCTGTGGGCCTTTCAAATACAGGGAAGGTTGCCATTGGTCCACCTGGCCCACTCTTCTCCTGCTGCCCCAAGTTAAAATCCACAAGGGTGTCCTTTAGAAGGGGGTCCTGTCCTGGGTTTGAAGGAGAAAAAAAGGAAAAAAAACTTCATTATGTTCAATAACCAGACATTGAACCAAACTGTCTTCAAAGGACTTGAAATAAAATATCACACTTCATCTATTAAACATGCATTACTTGACATTTGAAATTTATTTACAAAATTCTAAAGACAGATAAACTGGCAGATATACAATCATTTGAGACAAGAGCAAGGAAAAAAAGTTTGTTTTATAAAAAGCATATAACTGTCAGAGTCATGATCCATCCTCACAGGGTTTACCTTGGAAGCAGTAGACATCATGGCGGCTGTGTGGCTCAGGGAGGCCTGACTGATTGTGGTAGCGGTAGATGGTTCTGACCCCTGGCTTCAATCCTCCACAGTGCTCTGTAGGGGTGACTACTGGGTACCGCACACTGCCATCCGCCAGCCACCCAGGGCTGCAGTGGTGTAGACCATTATGCCAGGCTGCATACATCTGACCCAGCGTAGCCAGCTCTGCTTCACGACTGCCACAGTACGCTTTGGCCTCCTCCAGTGTGAGGTGCTGGGGAGCTGAGTCATACAATATTTTCCCTATGCAAAAGGGAAAAAAGGTGGTTCAAAACCAAGGATCTTCAGCTTTGGGTATGTGAACTACTCTGCTTTCGTCCCTTGATGGGTTATTGGATGTATTTTTTTTTTCAGAGTAGCTTAGAATGTCAAGTTACTTACAACTACTTACCTGTTTGGGCAGGGAATTTTTACTGGGGAAATATAATAAGTACAGGGGTACTACAGCAGGATTTGGGATTTGAAGTAGCAGCTCTATCTACTATCTTACAGCTGACCCCATTTCTTTCCTTTATCATTTAGTAGCTGAGTTAAAAGGTGCTTCGAAGTCAAAAAGATGTAGTGATGGAGAAGTAAAAGGCAATAACACATTGTTTTACCATTTAAATGGTGGTGTTTAGTAAACAAGTATTAGTGCTGTTGGAGAGGTGTAGAAAGCCACAAAAAGTGACGTTCACTGGTTGTAGTCCAGTTGAAAAGAAAAAATAAACATATACTACCAAACTTTGCTACCCTTACATCATCAATCTGTGCAGTGCTCTGTGTATGTCATGTACAATTTGTTCATTAACTTTTCTATTTTCATTTGCTCACAACAGCTATTGCGTTCGGTTGAACACATGGATAACACAGACAGCAACGTGCATGCCTGGTGTAGTGATGTGTATACAGAAACAATAAATTAAATATCATTAAGTGTAACCTTTAAACCTGCAGAATTTTGTGCATTTTTGTGAAGATGTGTGTGTAGAGTGTGTATGGTATGTGCACATTGACATGCAGGGACTAATAACAAACAGCAAACTGTCAGCAAACTTTATTATCTTCCATTTTGCGTGTTTTTGACTGAGGAAGTACATATGTGTGTAGAGTGCACGTGTGTGTCTATCTGTCAGCATCAACTACACTCTTATATGCACCGTGTGTTAACATCACTACTCTTGTGTCTCCAAACCTTATTAAACTGTGAATTTTAAATTTTCAAAATAGGAAGCAGCCTTTTTGGAGTTTAAGGAACTTGACAATGCACAAACCTCACTTAAGGTGAGAAGTACCTGTGTGCCAAATTTGAAGTCTGTGGCTTAAAGAACATGCAAACAGACAAACAAACAGACAAACAGATGGACAGTGATGATCTCACAAATACAGAGTAGTACAATGACTTTTGAAGCCATAATTTTACAAATTGGGCAAAGTAACCCATGAAACACTAACCATAAAGCCAAAAAATACCAACTGCAGAATTAAAGGTTTAATCTCAACATTCACATTAAACTACAGGAGCTACAAAGCCTCAGCAAATGTATTACACATCTGCTGTAATACTGTTCAGTTATAACTTGGATAACAATGACTTTTTACTCTGATGGTTCAGTCACATATAAAAATCATATCAAGTTTTGCAGATCTGACTCTTTGAGGAGGCAGAATGTCCACATTACCAGCAATGTCTTCCACAAAACAGTACACATCATACAGCTTCTCAGGATGCTGCTTTTCATAGCTCCTCATTCCAGGGTCTTCCCCCATGTCACCGGAGCAGCCTTCGCTGGGGTGCTGAACAACAAACCTGTTGAGGGAGTAGAGGTTGTTTCAGGATTTAGTCAGATGTGGTGGGTCCTCGTGCATGACTTCTTTATATCTGTATTTCCTTCCTAACGTAAGCTGAATTACTTTGTTAAGCACTTTAGAAAAAAATCTGCAAATTTAAATAGTCCATGTCCTCCCTGGTGCCAGCTCACACTTCCAGGTTTATATCACTGCAGAAGAAGAAGGGTGAGCAGAAACAGTCCAATCCAAAATGGTTTTGTAATGTTTTCTTTAGCAGCCTCATTTCAAACTTATTCTAGATATGGATTTTAGCCAGCAGTGACTGTGTTGGTCTGGTAAATGAAGGATTAAACGTTATGCAAAAAAGTGCTGACATCATGGAGTCAAAATGGTAGTTTTAGTGTGCATTAGATGTGCTGATCCTTACTGTGCAAAGTTAAAATAGACCAGGGGTTTAACTAGTTTGATTATCTTTAAGCAAGCGCCATTCTGATGAACCAAACTTTACATGTTTAATCTTGGTAAAAAGCAATGCTTAAAGTAGAGAAAAGCACCAGTTCTCCCCTTACTAGCAAGTTGTGCATCTTAGTTGGAACCAGCAAGTTCTTATACATTAAAATGCGTTAAAATTTGAATTTCTGCAGTGAATAAAAGATACTGTGAGATATTCCTGATGTTCACAAAGTATATTTGTTTAAAAACGGGGACACAAATTTCAAATGTAGGAAAGCAGCCTGTGCTGACTTGCAGTGTAACTTAGTACACTGCAATATTGACAAAATCTTACTTCTGCATTTTCCTCTGTTTTCAAATAAGCTGAAAGAAAATGGAAAATGGCATTTATAAAAAAGGATATTTTAACATTTTGAGCAGTTTTTAAAGTTAACTGACAATACTTTGAATTGGGACATTAAAGAAATGCAGCTATGAGGTTGTTATGAATGCTGACCCTGAACTACAGTTACAGTCTTTTGCCCAGAGAGCAGCTCAGGCAGGGAATCTGGTCAACAGGGGGCAGAAAAGAGCACCGGGGGGATTATGGGAAGTGGCGGCACACAAGAAAACAGTGGGTTCTCCAAAGGGCAGCATGCAAACATGTACTGCTACCAAGTACTGCTGAGTAGTGGGCTACTATAGTCAGATGCAATAGCAAGGGGGAAGCTGAGGCTGCACCCTGGCACTCACCCGACTGTCTGATCCGAGAGCCAGCCGGAGTGGCACTGTTCCAAGCCACTATGATAGGCTGCCCAAAGCTGGGCTGGGGTGGCCATGTGGGCACCAGCATTGTCACAGGCCTTATGGGCCTCCCAGAATGACAAAGCGTAGTGGCCAGAAGCATGTTGATAATGAAACACCACACCTGTCAACACACACAAGATGCTCATAGTTACAGCGGTAAAGCCAGTAACACCTGTTGGACTTCGTCTTCAAAGCAGCACGGGCAAACAGCAGTGGACAAGGGTAAAACTTCTGAAGTGCACCTTAAATGGCTGGGGGTTTTTGGGATACAGCACACATAACTACTCATGGTTTAAGTAATATTAGTACCTTTAAGGACAGTCAAGGTTGTAAGTCTGGTGAGATTGGATAGTGCAAGTATGCAAGTATATCTTGTACGCATGTTTTGGAATACAAAGAGGTGGGGGCACAAACACCCCTTTGATATTTGTATTTAATTCTACGGATTGCTGCTGTTAATGTGTGACAAGTTGCTATACTACTGGCACATGCTGAAACATAACATTGTTTGAGAGCACAATACAAAGCAAAACATTTATTGTACAGTAAATGCCATGTAAATCTGGTTTTTGTATCCCTGTTGATTTCTCTTTTCTTTGTGAAATAACAAACTGCAATGGGAAAGAAAAGCACATGAATAAATGAATATTATGTTACACATGATGCTTCTTTTTGTTGCTTTGCAGTAGTACACGGAGTCACGTTCACAGTGAATTAAACAAATTCCTTCAAAATGCAGGTACTCAGCAATGAACAAGAGTTTAACATCTTGCAAATGTGAGTAGCAAATGCAGTGCAGATCTTTAAATGAGCTGCTTCTTGTACAGTTTGTTACTTGCTCTTGGATTAACAAAATACAGTTTGGTTTTGTATATTTGACTGCAATATTTTACTTTAGCTACATTGGCGACCCCTAACGGGAGCAGCCGAAAGATGAAGAAGAAGATTTTACTTTAGTTACATATGGTTTATATATTTCGTTTATTCTATATTCTGCATGACCCTTTAATGAAACCCCTGTAGAATGAACACATGTACAACAACGGTAAATATTGCGTACAGTAATTCTAGGAAATAGGATTTATAGAAGTAGACTGCACCGATATTTATTAAAAATTACTGAATTAATGGAAGACTAAAATGGCAGCACAAACAGCTTTAGAAAAATGTTGCACTAGTCAGTATATTTATACACAACAATAGAATAATTTATTAAGTATTTATTAAGTATAATAAGGAGCTGGTTGTAGGTTTTTATCATTCTTATTCCTTCAGCAGTCAGGAAGTAATTTGGATGACCAAATAAGGTCGACCCTACAGCACCAAGTTGTCAGATCTGCTAGAACTTTGCTCTCATTGTTAGAATTTTTCCTGTTTAATCCGGTATGTACAGTATAGTTTATAGGTTTGTATGGAGCAGCTCATTTTGCCATTATGGCATTGTTCTGTTCCTTTTCCATGTTGCCCAGGGGCTCCTGTGTACCTTATACTTACCTTTTACTTTGACCGTAACCAGATCATGGGCATCTTCCAGGCCCTGTTGAACCTCGCAGCGATAGACACCTGAGTCGCTGTGGCGTAAGCCATCCAATTGCAAAGTAAGGTCACCAGGAGATGAGATGTAATTTGGCAAGGAAGCTCGTCCCTTGTAGAGTTCGCTGACCTTCACGACATGCCCTAGTGCTACCAGAACCTCTGTGTCCTGACCAGGTGAGAGCCAGCTCCATCTGATCCTGGGTAGAGTCAGTGGGGCATGACGCCCTAAGGTGGAGGCTGAGGGGACTGGCTCCGGGAGGGACACCAGGCAAGGCAGAGTGAGGGAGCCCCCCAGGACAGCTGATACAGGTTGGTTGTTGCTGACAATCACCTGCAGGACTTTGCTATCGCCTACTGAAAAAGTCACAGAAACACAAAAATAAGTACATACCTGAAAGGTGACACCGCATAACCAAAATATCAAGTAATAAATGTTGCTTTGTATGAAATTATGCATTTGTATGGCACATTATCTTGCAAGCACTTTTCATGGCACTAATACTGTATTTTAAATTGGCCAAAAGTTTCATCTAAATAAACAAATAAACAGTGTACTATAATACACCTATTCTTAGTCATCTGGCCTGATCAGTGTAGGCTCAAGGCTAGAAGGGGGTACAGCCTAGACCGGACACCAGTCCATCACAGGATGGTCACACACACCCACACAGACAATCCCTCAAACGCACATGTGCACACTATGGGCAATTTACACCCACGAGTTAACCTGAAACACATGTCTTTCAACTGTGGGAGAAAAACCCACACAGACACATTGAGAGAATGCAACACTCCACACACTCTGAGCCACATTGAAACTCAAGCCTGAACAGCCCAGATGTTGTCAGGTAGCAGAAGCACTTCTATGTCACTTTGCTGCCCTTTGTATAACAGCATAATTCACAGATGCAATAATAATAATAATAATAATAATAATAATAATAATAATAATAATAATAATAATAATAATGTACTTTAAACACATGTTCAAAAAACTGAGAAGTTGTTAGTCACCATAGGTTATAAAAACATTGCATGAATATACTATTAAGTGCATATATTGCTATGAAAACAGCGGAAAATATCCAGGTAACTGGTTAATATGATATCTTCTACTGCTGAACAATTTCTACTTTACACACAATGTGTTCTGAATTCATACAATATAATAATGAGGTGATTTTTTATTGCAACTTGTGTTCTTATCAATTTGAAATGAGAGCCAAAACAGAGATTTATTTTCCTAGAATGATTTCATTCTGGGAAGTGACGACGTACCTGATTTGTGGTTGATGTTGGAGATGGACGCAAAAATAACAGGGCTGATGGTGCAAAAGAACAGCAGCAGCGAGATTTCTGATCTGCAACAGAGGTTTCAGCATGACTTTAACATATGGGATCGTTTCCAGGAGGACTGAAAGGGGTTGATGGTTGAACTGCAAAGGGTATCAGTATAACTATATGATTACTTGACAACATAGAGGGACAGTGAGGGACAGGGATTTTTATATAAAACAGATAGCTGAACCATTTGTAAAAGGTCTGCAGTGTCATTGGAAATGTCACAAGCACATCTTATGTGGAAAAGGAAAAAGGAAACAACCACAGTGACCTCTACAGTGATTCGCTGCATAAGGAGGCCAAGACTAGAGCAGCAAACAATAAGACAAAATAAACACTTTTTGAGAAAGATAATAAATAACAGGCAACTTCAGCATCACAAAGGCTTTGTTTTAAGACTACTTTTCTGGTAAAATCTGTTGTGGAATTGGAAAGTGCCATCATGTCATTACTGACTCCAGGGCAACCACTGACATGGTTTTCAAGGCAAAAGCGAATAGAAGCGGTTTGCCATTGCCTTCTTTCAGCATATTTTTTTCCTGTATGGAGGGGTGCAAACATGGAGGAGACCCTGCAAACTCCACACACACCCCTGAGCCAGACTTGAGCCACAAATGAGGCAAGCAGCCCAGGAACTGAGGTACCAGCTTACTCTGCTGCACCACCACAACCACCAGACCCTGCTGTAAGGGCTTTAAAATTAAAAAAAACAGCTCCTCCACATTTTCCCAATACCCCAAAAATCTGGAAAGGTCTGTAAGTACACTGCTGAAAATCTTGCCATTTCTAGAAAGAAAAAAATGTGAGGCCAAAGGAATGCTGGCCATATTCCTTTCTCAAATTGAAGGACAGCTTCTGCATGCAAACCACCAGAGACTGATTGACCCCTGGGCTAAAATGAGGGAGCCATCCTTCATCCAGGCCAATAATGACTGGTTGTCTTTACAAATATAAGGGCTTCTAAAGTACAAAAATCCCTCCTAGAATAAGCAAACAGAATCTCAATTTCAGGCAAGGAAAGACAGAGTTTAAAAGGCACAAGTTGGCAGCTGTTTATGTGTTAATGTGCTGCTTGAAAGTTTGTGAACCCCTTAGAATTTTCTCTATTTCTGCGCAAATATGACTGAAAATGTGATCAGATTTTGACATAAGTCTTAAAACTGAAGAGGACCAAATTAAACAAATGAGACAAAAACATTATACTTGTTCAATCGTTTGTTGAGAAAAATGATACCATCTGTGGGTGGCAAAAGTATGCAAATATCTGGTTTGACCCTCCTGTACAGTAACAACTGCAGTGAAACGTTTCTGGGAATATAGAAATAGAGAAAATCTACAGGATTCACAAACTTTCAAGCATCACTACATTCAGCAGAAGGAATAAGAATCTCCAGAATATACTGGAAAAATGAATTTGTGTCAGAAAATTTCAGGCAAAATTCACAGCAATAATGAAACAATAATGAAAGTCAACGGGGGACATTGCGGCAGCGAGGGACTCGGCTTATTGTTGGAAGTGTGCGTGTGTCGTGTTTTGTGTGTGTGTGTCCTTGGCCTCTGCTTCACGCCTCTGACCTGATTCTGGAGGTTACAGCTGTTGTGCGTGACATGAATTATGACAGACGCCATTCCCCTAAGAACGACGACGGGTACATCCCATCTTCCCACTGATACAGCTGAACATCCTCTGGCCCCCTTTTTGACGGAGGAAACGACTCTTTTCTTCGCCTTGCTGAAGGTCCAAAGGAGGACTGGCATTATACTTCCTATATACAGTAAATTGTATTATATGCATCAATGAACAGACTCCTCTTTCTTTAAAGAACATTTAAATGTTTGAAAAGTGATAACTTCATGACTGAGGATTTTTTTCCTGCTCCCTCTATGTCTGATTTTGTAAAATGGAGGTTCAGAACAGCAAAAAGTGATTAAATGCCTGGGTTTTCTTCTCTTTTTATTTAGGTAGTACAAATATAAAATTACCTCAGAGAGATGCAGCAACTGTGCA
Source organism: Heterotis niloticus (assembly GCA_018136845.1). Taxonomy (NCBI): domain Eukaryota; kingdom Metazoa; phylum Chordata; class Actinopteri; order Osteoglossiformes; family Osteoglossidae; genus Heterotis; species Heterotis niloticus. The sequence goes on from CM030903.1 coordinate 3,591,929, forward strand.
ATGTATGTGGCACAGATCACATCATAATGCAGCCACAAGCATGTTGCACTTGCTCAAACAGCATGTACTTGGTAACTATAACAATTATGGAATTCTCTTAAACCAGGATAAGTACATGTTAGGAGGGAGGTTAAAACTTGTGCTTGAAAACAGGAAACTGGCTTTTCTTCTGTTGAAGAATTCTGGCACAAAGGTATGAACAGAGTTGCATGGTGGGCTCGGGTTCTATTGCAGTGTTCTGCAAGGTTGTCAGTAAATCCTTCAAATTTCCCTTCATGACTTTCTGGCAACTAAACAGAAGCTGACTATTGAACTTCTGCTGGCTGAAATCTCAACTTCTAGAAGTCACAGTTTTCAATTCCACAATTTTCTACCACTTTCACTCCAACAACAGTTAAAGAAATCCCAGCTCCAAATCTTGTTTAAAGTCTTACTGATCCCTTCTTCTGGCTTATGTCTATGACCACATTTCCATAAGTCAAGGAGAAAAGGCTGGGCTTCCTCTGAGACACCTAGAAAGATGCATCCTGGCAGCTCCAGAGGTGCACAGACAGGCATATTCACTGAGGCCTCTTGTTGTGAATACAAAATGAATTCGCCTGGAGAAATAGGGGGAGGGCGGTCGCCTGTCCTTGGGCGACAAGAGGCGAATGAGAATGGCTAGACAGAGAACAGGACACTATCATCTTCTCTGTTCTTGGACGTTGCTTCAGTTATACATCTCGCTGCTTTCCTCATCTTATTGGCCCAAACATGTGAAGTCAACCACCTTCTCTTTACCTGATATAATTTTCTCTAGTTTCTGATATCCTCAACAGCTCATACCACTTATCCACCAAGCCACCCATCCGTTTCCTCAGCATTTAATGTCAGCACTCATGTGGTCCACTGTTTGGGTCTCTTTCAGTGTACACTCTGAATTTCTCATCCTCCTACCCTGCTCAGACTAGGGTTGCCTATGGTTAGTTGTCTGTTCTATCCAAGCTCCATCTCCTGCGTCGATATTTATTCACCCTAATAGACACTAAACCAACAGGAGATGAACACGGAAATAAATCATGGTGCCAAAATGTGGTTACTTGGGTCCACCTGTGTCAGTGTATGAATCTATAAGATACATGTAGAGAAGGGCATGAAAAGGATGCTAACTTTCTCAGCAGCTGAGACCAAACTGAAATGTGGCTCGTTTCTCATCTCTGATACGACATGATTAAACCATAAAACCTCTTCAGAACCCACAGGGATTTGACCTGATAAGACCAGGGAGATGCCAAAAAAACCATAGCAAAGCCTAGCAGAAATGGCACTAAAAGACTGCATGCAATAACAGCACGTATTTCAGTATCTGCAGGTGTACACATTGATTTTTCAAAAAAGATCACAGCGCAGGTTCCGTGTGTGCAGTATTTATGTTTAAGGTTCAGAAACATCCACATATTATTTTACAAGCATGCATTTCAGTTTCTATTTGTATTTGAGGAATACAATCCAAGTCTGGATACTTAAGATACTGTAGTGGCATTTTGCAACCTAGTTTACGTGAGCTAAGTCAAGAATTGATCAGCTGAAGTGGCATTCAAAGTTATTTTAGGCTAAATCTATATATTTATAAAGTTCATGCTGTATTTGCTTGTGTGCCTGTTTTTTTATGCACAGCTTTGTTTTTCAATGAATGAATGCATGAATGAACCCAACTTTATTAATTCCCAAGGGAAATTCACTCGGTTCTAGCAGCATCGAATGCACACACAGATATGTATAACCACTTACTGTATGCATACATACTGTAGATAGAGCGAACAAAACAGAGATAAAGTCGGGCATTACAATGTCACAGAGAGGTTATTTAGAAGTTGCCACCCTGGCAAAACGCAAACTCACTAAATGTCAAGCTGCTAAGCATGCATACTTACAGGAGGCAAAGAAAAAATGATCAGTTCAAGTCCCAGAAAGAGCTCTGTTTACTTAAGGAAAAAGTTTAGTCTAAATTATTTTAGTAATACTGTATGTCTCTAATGTGCTTTACTAAAAGTAAGGGTAAAAAAGGACTATTAGTAATGCACTGGAGCAATGTTAGAACAAAATAAAACCCTGCACTTTTCTAACTCTCCACCCAAGAGCAGTGCATCCAGGGATGGTTTTGAACATCTCACTGAAATGTTTCACCTCAACAGTCACACCACAGCTCAGCATGTGTATTTGGTGCAGTGCAGTATCCTGAGCCAAACACATGCTGTCGATTCCTCTGAGCTCTAACCCTTCACTTGATGTTTTATTTAGCTCATCACAGCTTTCCCAGGAACGGAGGTGAATAAAACATCTCCAAACGCCCATCGCCTTCTCGGGAGCTTTCTCAATGTCAGACGGAGCCTGTTTGGCTTGCAGCAGTTGGATTCGCAGTTTGAGCCTGAAAGTCCAAGTCAGCTCACTTATTCATCTTGCCCAATTTTGCAGGACCAATGGAACAGAATTCATATTAACCTTCTGTTCAAATCACATACTTTGTGTTCCTCAGTAACCAGCAAACTTTACATAATAGTCAGTGCATGAGTGTGTGAAAGACAACAGCAGCGTAATAAAAATAAATAAAAATATGCATCTTTTATAATCAGTCTGTATAATAAATGCATTCTGAAATAAAGAGACCACAGTAGGAGTCCATGTCCACAAAGAAGAATTGCATTGATGTAGAAACCATCAAGTCCAGCTGTGGACCAAACAAAATTTGCCAGAGAGGGCTTTCCCCTGGTTTTCAAAGTAAAGCAAAATCTAGATCTTACTAACTGAAATGAAATGTGGGAGGTATAAAAAATGCAGCAGAAAGCAGGAGCTCGCTTTAAGAAGCTTGCAGAGAACACTTTTAGATGACAGATGAAGAAGTACTCATGTCAGTCTTTGTGAATTAACAATGCAGAAGCGTTTAAATGCGCACAAAAAGATATTTCAGATATAAATGCTACTGATGGCATAAACCCAAACAGTGGTGGAGCGATGCACGTTTGCCACGTCAATCTCACATAGCACCTGCGGATCAAACAGTCAAACAGCAGACAAAAGTGTTTCCAGCAGAACCAGGGCAGCATCGAGTCTCAGAGGACAGCAGTATCATCTAGGCAGTCCGTGCTCTCCTAAAAAATCCGTGCTCTTCCAGCATCCAAGCAGAGGCTGCGAAGGTTCTGACTATGACACTCACCCTTCTAAATGTACTGTTAAACTGTCCAAAACCTGGAATCTCCCCCTCACCTCCCCAAAAGGCATAATAGGCTGAAATCTTAATGATAAATAACTCCACCTTGCAGCTCCTCCACATCTCCAGCCGCCCTCTTGCATGCTGGTTGGATCATCTTCTCCAAATGTTTCCAAGGTATTAACATTATTTAAAAAATGTAATTTTAAACTTCACTGCCCTGCAAACAGGAACCTTTAAAAGTTACAAACATAACCTGTTGAGTGTTGTACTGCGTAAAGTCTGCTTTCTTAACCCTGATATCCACCGGATTGGTCATAATTCACATAATGTAACTGAAATTCAAACTGTAACCAGTGATCGTGGACGGAAAACGTCATCTTTCATCCAAGACCAAGCATATTTTACAGTAGCAAAATACAGGTTATTTACATGAAAAGATTTCTGCGCCGTTAAAAGTAAATAATAACGCACGCCTGCTATCCATATATGGGGAACGTACCGCATTTTGCGCTGTTTTGCTCAAAGCAGGTGGTAGTTGGTTCGCAGCCCTCCTGCTCGGTGCTGTGTGGTGAAAAGGAGACGCTGCCGTGTGGAAAATTTCTGAAAGTGATCCGACAGAGGAGATAACGGGTCAAGAAGGAAAGAAGATGCCTGAGATGCAGCAGCGCCCTGTGAAGGAGAGGAGGGCGAGGGGGAGCCCGGGGGATGGAAGGGGCAGATATATGACACAGGGATGCAGGGAGGGAGCGGGAGGGAGAGACTTGGGGGAGGAGAGGAGAACATGACACAGCCCGTTTCTTCTCCAGCCAGGAGGCTCGGGCTTATTTCTGTCGCCGTGGATGCGGGGGAAGCGGGATGCGGGGGCGGCGACAGATGCTGCGAAACGGCGTCATTCTGGAAATCCAGTTCAACCAGTCGGGCGCGGGAAGGGCGAGAGAGGAAGGGTCGAGAAATTGGGACACAGTTTAGGTCGCAACTCGAATATGAATTCTTTTATAAAACGATGGCTGTGCGCAGAGGAGTGAAAAGGGATCCTAAAGTTAGGAGAAAGGTGCTAATCCCGAATTGCGCCGTTTCAAACGAAGTGGCTGCGTAAATGCGCAAACGCTGCGGTCCTGCTGAATTATGCGTTCTTAGTGACGTCACTTCAATTTTGTACATGTTAAATCACATTTAATAGTGCTTAAAAATTATTATTGTTCTTTGTCTTGAAAGATTTTGCCTATTAATTATATTTAGTTCGGTTCCATCCATCCATCCATCCATCCATCCAGTGTCATTAACCATTTAATCCTGGTAAGGGCTGCAGGGGTCTGGACCCTGTCCAGTCCAAAGTCACTGGGCACTGGGCTATGAAACGACCCTCGATGGGACTCCAGGTCATTGCAAGGTGGCCACATATGTATGCAATGCTTTAGGTTGAGCAATTAACCTGGACCACATGTCTTTGGACTTCAGGATTAAAGTGGAAAACCTGGAGGATGTGGGTTCAAATCCAGCTCAGTCTCTTTGAACCCTGATTACACCAATAAGTTAAACTGCATCATTCCTAAAGCACAAAAAATATCAAAAGCTGATCAGAAGAACAGCCAGTTCACCAGGTATCTTTTAAAATATTAGTTATAACTGAATGAAGAAAAAAAAACTGTATAAAATGTTGCAAGTTGCTGGGTTGTAAAAAGTCAATGTCTAAAAAACTCCAGTCAAAATAAAAGATTAAATACGGGATGAGTAATCCTATAAAATGTTTGGTAGCCCAAGCAGCTTCTCAAGCACTTGTGAAGGTGACTATGGATATTATTTGCAGGGAATGCATTAATAGATCAAAGTCAAATGGGTTATTAATTGCAAAAGTGGTTATAAGAAGGTGAATAGAGACCTTTGAAGACGCTGACTCAGGTTGTCATGTAGGTATGCGATGAAGCCCAGCTTTGAGATTCACGTCTGGAGTCTCAACCACATCTAGGCGTGAGATGAGCAATGTCACCCACTGAGGTATAACAACAGGATGGAGGAGAATCTCAGTCTGTGTCAGAGAGTTAAACAAATGAGGAGCTAACAGCGGCAGGTTGGAAGGGTGAATACAGCTTTGTAAACCCCATCTCCACCTGGAAGTCCTGGGTAGATGTCAGGTCATGGAGGAATTTAACACAGGGGTACGGGCAGGACAGTCAATAATGGCTTGGAAATCAGCTGGATCTGAGACATAGAATGCATGCTATGAGGCCAGGATTGGATGTAATAAGCAAAATATCACACTTATGATGTCTGCTCCTGTAGACGTAAATGCATGTAGGTACGTAAAAGATTATTTTGGAAATACTCTGTAAATCTTTGGCATATGTGTAGCCAGTGCATAAACAATACCAGGTACCATGATGGAGCAGCAAGCAGATCTGTTACTTCACAGTGGGATGGTCAGGTGTGGGTTTGAATCCAACTCTGTGGAGGATGCATGTTACCCCCCTGTCTGTGTAGCTTTAATATTTGTACTCTGGTTTCCTCCCACAATCCAAAGTTATGCATTTCAAATTGCCCATAGTGTGTGCATGTGCGATCACCACAGTTGTTTTACAGCCTGCCACATAGTGATTTCAGGATAGATTCTGCACTGCCACAGCCTTAACAAGGATAAAGTGACTGATGATGATGGAAATATTGTCCTGTTGCTGATATTCACGATACACATTTCTTTTTAATAAAGGGGACAGATTTTTCAGATAAACAGAAGGAAAGCCATGTGAGTCCACTTGCGGTGTAACTTAGTGCACCCTGGATAATGAAATGCAGCTATGAGGCTCTTATGAATGCTGAACCTGAACTACAGCTACAGTCCTTTGCTGGGTGAGTAGTTCAGACACAGAATCTGGTCAACAGGGGGCAGAAAAGAGCACCAGAGGATTATAGGAAATGTCAATACACAAGAAAAAATTCAGATTCTCCAAAGGACAGCATATACTGTAGAAATACCACTTCTGTGTACTATTGAGTACCTTAGCCTAAAACTTGCAGAATATAAAATTGCCAGTTTTCGGAAAGATTGCCACAGTGGCTTAAAATGAACAGTGAGGACATGTGTTGCATACTGTATTTAGCTGAAATAAAACATCTTGCTGATAACAATATAATCCTACTCATAATCCAGCAAGAAAATGATCACTAGTTATCTAAGAACATGCTGGACATACAGATCCGTCAGCTATATACCTCTAATTCTTTTGTAGCTTATTTATGGCATCAAGTTTCAGGAGAAATGCAAGGAGAAACTGCACCATAAAACCACATCACATTGCATAGGACTGTCACCTTTCAGGTCTAAGCCAGTTGTGCAGTGGTTAGAGCTGCTGCCTTCCCCTGGAAGACCACAAGTTATAAGGGAAGTTTATAAGAGAGGGGGCATTAGTGTGTGAGTTTACAGCGCTATGTATCACCAACTTTAGTACCGTTCAGCTTGTTTGAATTAATACGTACTGGTTTAAATCTCTTATCCTGTTGTAGTAACTTAGAGCAAAGTATGCACTGTACTCCTCCCATAAAAATTATACAGCTGTATATATGGGTAAGTAATTATATATTTTGGGACAAACATTCAACTAAATAATATAGTTTCTCTACAGCACTGAGTATTCAGAATGTTTTCAACTAAGTCTTTGTCATAAAGGGTAACTCTTGCAACTATGGTTGGATTTATATTACTATAAACTATTATATTTCAAATGTTAATATCCTGTACACAAGGATCACAAGATTCAAGAGTGCTTTCATGAACAGTCAGATCGAATCCTCTGACCTCCATGGCCTTCCCACTGATCAGATTGTCAACTGCTATGAGAAATTCTAGCATGCAAAGTGCAGAGCAACTTTCCTACTTATTCATTCCACAAAGATATGGAGGGTTTTCTTCTTCAAAAATTGTGACGTAAAACTAAACGCAGATCAAAAGAGTAACATGTGGCAAAGATCTGTCAAGTTTCAATATTGCATACAGATTCATGACAGCATGCCAGTAATAAAATTAATCGTAAATATGAGCAATAACCTGCTGAGAGGTAAGGGGTCTGTTGCAAGTCATCCCTTTCAAAATAACATTTTTCATCTTGACCGTATGAAGGTCTGGCATTAGGCTTGACTAGGCGTGCAGGTAATGGGACGGTGTGGAATTCCCAGCACAGAAGTGAAGCTGACTCAGTCCTGACCAGGCAGGACCGATGCAACCGTGCATGGAGGATATGGACTATGTTCTGCTCCTACAGTAGGAAGACAAAAACTTATCAGCTGTTTTATGTCCTTGTGAAAGAAAAAAATACAACCTCTGTATGACTGCATGTTTGTGGAATGTGGAATGACCTGCAGTGCTGTACTTAGAGCCCGGTTTCACGCTCAGAAAAAAAAAAAAATCCAATTAGAGCCCAGGGTGAATACAACTTTAGTTCAAAAGTGGGCTAGGTTTTAGAGAGGAGAAAACCTTTATTACAGTTACAAATATCTGTGTGATAGTTGTATAAAAATCAGCACAATTTTTCAGTGCAGAAGCAAAAATAAGATAAAAATCTATATATACAGAATAGACTTAAAACCTTTATATGAGTCCTTTAAGAACACAGCAAAGGACCATTTGGAAAGCAGCAACATACATAGCTCAAAGGGTGGTACAAGCCTTTTCCCACTCCACCTCCACAATCTTGTAAAGTTCCATTGAAGCTCTGGCATCTTCTACAGACGAGTGCCCACTTCTACCAACCTGCCGAAGACAAAATGACCAATTGTTTTTATTAGAAATAATTGTAACATACACTATATGATATTCTTGACAAGAATTAGAGGTGAGTGCAGACATCATTACAGGCAAAAATACATCTTCTTAAACATCCAAAAGGCTTAATTCTAACCACAAAGTGCTTTTTGGGTTTAAACCGTGAAATAATTTTGCAACTTGATTTACAGGTGGCCTTTGACATATCACAGTGATCCAATCTGTTAACCTAGCAAAAAGTCAACTTTGCCATAAGTCACAAGTCCCCTTATAAGGTGTTCTTATAAAAACTATAAAAATATGCTAAAAACATGGAAATGTTATGTTGTGAAATGGAGTTAAAATTTTCCATTAATTTCACAAACTATTAATATTAAAATAAAACATATATAACAATAAACAGTACAGTATTATATTTCCATGCTTCACTATTATTTTCACTTTCTACATCTGTTTTTCGTTTTCTTTTTGGCACCATCAGAACATTGACTTTTTTCGGTTGCTAGCTATTTTAAATTAAAAAGCTGAATAGAAGCACAAAAAAAAGTAAAAAGGAAAGCGTTGTATTTTTTTTTTTTATTTTTTTAATAAAACACAATGACTGACAGCCACCCAAACAATGACTAAAACAAATATGGAACCTTACAGCAGCGTAGTCAACCAGTGTTATTATGTAGTAGATGGAGTGGTCGTCCTAAGATATAAGTACTCAAAAATGACAGTTAATAGGACAGCTCTTTTAAATCCGGATTGTTGTTAAGCGGCTTTTTGAGTTGAAGACCACCTGTCACTGAAATCAATTGATCGATGGCATAAAAAGAGTGACACTCAGAAGAAAGCATGATGTTTTGTCACCTGGATGTCTCTTTTTAGGAGGGCTTTTGTGAGCTTCTTCAGAGATGCTGGCTGTGTCTCTGAAAAACCAGCCTTCCTGTTGAGCAACGGGATGCGGGAGGTGTCACGTGTGAGGCTTGAGGGGTGACTATACGACAAGGACTTGAAGTCATTGTGGATGGCATGGCCCACCACCACCTTCCCCTTCAGGATTTTCAGGATCTAAGCGATGCAGAACATGACACATATTAGCTGCGGGTTTGAAACATTCTGCCACCCTGGATTATCAAGCTTCTTAGCTCTTCTACAATGGGTCCACATACCCTTATCCACAATTCTGAAATCTGAAAAGCTCTGAAAATATTTTTGTAAGCTTGGCACCAAAACATTTAGTGGCAACACCTGGCCTGATGCTGCCTATGTGTGACAATGTTAAAAAAGTTTAAGACCTCCCCCCCTCCCGTATAGTAACAGTAAGAAGAAAAGGAAGCGTCTATCATTATAAAAAGTACAAAAAGTGGAGTCAGTGGCGAAGTGGTGTGCTTGTGAAGCATCTTACTGATCAGCACATTATGAGAATGACCACCATACATGACTTCCAAGAAAAAGAAAGATACGCTTATAAAGTTTTATACTGACGGTGGTGAAAAAAATAATGAAAAATAGGAAGACATTGCAAAGCAATGACAATCTTGACTATATGTTGACTGAGTGAATCCAACAATGAAGATGTGACTGTGTGCCAAGAATGGTTTGTTGGTCATGAAACAGCTAAAATATACTGTGAAGAACTGAATGCTGAATCTAAGTGGGAATACTTGTATGTTTTGTTGCAGAAAAATATATGCTTGACTACACTGTGCTGCCCAATATATGGTACATGCAGAATGTAACGTTTAAAAAAATCAAACAAAAATTATTCATTCTGAAACACAAAAGGTTTCAAATAAGGGACTGAGGTGTACTATCTATGTGATGAGACATGCTGACACAAATCCTTTTAATGCTGCAGTTGATAAATAACAGGTGATAGTTTGTGTTAACTTGTTAGCAACTCTGGGCACCGCTGACTTCAGCTTACCTCACTTCTGGCTTGTGGAAATGGCTTAGCATTTTTGAGGTGAGCCCACGTGATTCCACTCCAGCGAGTCCGAAAATCAGTCACGGGTGATGTGGGTTTTATGTAGTGGTCATAGACAATGTCCCCGTTGTATGAAACAATGCTGCAGCGTGCTAACTCATTGTGGCAACCTTTGGGACCCGAACCCACCATCTCACAGTCAATGGCCAGGTACTTCAGGAGATTGTCACAAAATTTACTCTGTTCAGGAACCTGTGGGGTGGGCTGAGTGTGGCCATGGCTTTGAGAAGCTCCTTGAGCTTTGGTGCTCTGGTGTGAAGTGCTGGTTGAGTTTGGTCTTTCTGACTGGATGCTTGTCAAGCTGTTCTTAGTAGAAGAGGTAATAGTAGTGGAATAGCTCTTAGGAAATGTGAGCTTTGCAGAAGCTGAAGAACTTGGATTTGACCATTTGTAGGTGTGCAAACTGGATGCAAAAGCATTCTTCTGATTTTTCATGGCTTTGGGCTTTCCCCCAAATTCTTGTTTATTATCTTGATTTTTCACAGATTGTCGCTTTCCATCAGAGTCTTGTCTGGATTTGTTTCGGAAACTGTGGTTATACTGGGATGCAGCTGTGGCGGACTCTGAGCTGCTGAAATGTACAGGGAAGACTTCAGTCTTTTGCGGCCTTTCATTTGAAGCTTGCTGATGTTTCTTCAGTTTGGGTTGGTTCTGCTTATTGTGAAGGAGGAACTTGCGCTCTAGAGTTCTGCGTCTCCTAAGGAACTTTTCGTGTTTTATTTTCCCCGCTGATGTCCTCATTGCTTCACAATTGCTGGACTCATCATCATGGGCCATATTCAGATTAAGGATAATGCCTGACATCTTGGGCAAATACTTCAACTCGGCTGCTGTGTGTATCCAGAAGGTACACAGGACACGTTCAGGCTCGGACTTTGTCCTTTATTCCAGCTCAGTAATGTAGATGATACCAGCTGAGGAATATTTTCACGTGAGGGCTGTCTTTACTTGAGGCGAACTTCTGAAAAAAAAAAAGAATAAGAAGCGTTAACATGAATGGCAACGACACAGCGAAGACACATTAACTACACATTTATGTAAAGTTTACTGCGATACATAACACGAAGCTCTTTTGTACAACTGGTGAAAAAATAATTTACAAGGTAACGCTTGATTTTTTTCAAACAAAAAAGCTTTATTTTCCACATGAAATGAACCGTCAGTGAGATCGGTCAAACACACAAGTCAACAAGTACAGAAGCCTCCGATGACACAGTCATGCAAAGACCTTCGATTAGGGAGATGCAATACAGTTTTATTGTGTCAATAAACGTTTTGAAAAGTAACACCGCTTCAGACAACCGCGTACAAAATCACATAGGTTTCCGTAAGCACACAGAGACACGTGTTCAGACTCGATTAAAAAACAAAACCAAAAAAAACAACGCTTACCGCAAACTTTTTGTGGTAAACACAACAGAAATAAAAGAGTGTTTTGCACCCTAACAGGACACGTAAAAAACTGTAAAAACGGGAGCAGCAGGATGAATTCCCGGAAGCTTTTTCACCGGCGGCGCAGCACCACGTGTCCACCCGCTTCCGCCTCACACGCGGTCTGCTTCCGGTTCAGAGGTCATAGACTTTTAAAGTGACGAGTCCGGTGGGTTGTAGAGGTACAGTTGTCTGTGTGTATATATGTTAGTCACTTGTTATAAATTCTTGAAAAATGTGTTCTGCACTCTTGTCGATGGACTACATTTAGCTATTAAACCAGAGACCGACCGAGTGGCGCACAGGCAGCTGTATGTCTCGGTACAGTATAGTACAGTAAAGCGATACGTAGCTGCTGCCGTTTTGAACACCAGTAGTGTTTTTACTCAGCGCTTGCTTTTTATTCTGAAATACGTCATTGCTGCATTGAACTGTATTTTGTCAATAATAATATTCATACAGTATTTTGTATCAAGTAAAGCCACGTTTCTGTTTTCACGTTGTGTTTCTGTGGTATGTGTTATTATTTGTACGTCTGTGTGTGTGTGCGCGCACATGGCTCGGAGCAGTGCAACATGCAAACACAATTGATACCAATTGAAGCCTTTATAACTCCAAAGTCGTTTTAAAGTCATGATCGATACACGCATCCCTTCATTTATTCATAAGTTTTGATAAATTAAATACTGTAACCGTCATCTATCCAACTGTTACTCATAGCTGCTTCCCCAGTGCAGGATTGCAGGATCCATTATTTTATTTATTAACTTGAACCTTAATGAAAATTAAATTTAAGGTAAGATGATTGAAAATAAATACACTTACTTACACTTTACAGAATCCTGTTTACCACTACACTGTAAACACAGTAGAGGTGAGTTGAATTGAGGCAGTCCCACACTTTGTTCTGTTTGGGTGCGTTTTACTGCCTAGTACTGGCTGGGTTTGGATATGCAGGTCACTTTCATTGGGCAACTGGAAAATTTTGGAAAACAGGATGATGCAGAAAACAGAAACTGGAAAATTTTTGTATCTTTGGGATTTCATAACCTGGATGTCCCTAACATGAGGATACGGTGTGTATTTGTGTCTGTTTGTCTTTCCCCTTGTGTGTGTGTAATCCCTTGCCAGTGACTTTCTGTTCTCTTTCATAGACCTGTCCCTCCACATGCTTGGCTGGCGATGGCCATGTGCATCTTCTCCCCAGAGCAGCTGAGAGGCTTGGCTAAGAATGTAACATTGTTCCTCTCACAGTACAAACACATCTCAGATTCCTACATCATCGTACGTATTCGTCTCCATCACCTTTCTATTATTGCATTATGGGCAATGTCTATTCATTATGGGAATTTTAGCATCACCAGCTACCTGAAACACATCTTTGGACTGCAGGAGGAAGCTGGAACACCCAGACACTAAACAGACAGAACTGGTGTATATATGAAAAGGGGCACATCCAAAAATTGTATAAAAGCAATTTTGGACATGTAGGTCTGCAACATGTATTTAAAGTTGATATTTTGAAGTTACTTGTTTAGGTGTTTCAGGGTAACATAGGAATTTATATATTTGGTGAAAGAATGGGTGAATTTTTTTGTGTGTCAGGAGCACATCATTGATTTTCTCAGTTTAAATTAATGGTAATGATAAGGTTATTTTTACGAGTAGATCTTTAGAAATGAATAATGCTTATTTTGCAAGAGAAGCTTGTAGAGTGAATGACAGCTTTCTGCCTGCAGGAGTTTTTCAGTGAAGATTTGTGGGAGACGCTGCCCCCTATGTGGCGGGACGCTCTTAGCGACCTTTCAGCTCCCCAAATAGCTGACCTCTTGCTAGACAGCACCCTCACAGAAAGGTGGTAAGTGCCTCAGTGATGCTGTCAGCACTTAATCCTAAAAATTACAAGAACTTCTGCTGAGATATATTTTGTTCATACCAAATTTTACAAAAAAATTCATTCCAGCTACCCTTCTGTGTGGCCTCTGTCACTACTGGCATTCCGTACTTCGGCGCACCTTTTGGCTTTTCCCAGAAAGCCATATGACCTAAAGATGCCAGACACAGGTTCCTCACTGCCAGAGGAATTCCACAAGAACAATAGCCAGAGCTCACTGCTCGGGCACATTTTCCGCAAGCACGTCAAGCCCAAGAAGCAACATGAGATCCGTAGGCTTGGAGCGGTATGGGCCTGAGTGGATCCTTGGATCAGTTCGAGACTATTTAAAAATTGATTTTCTAAAGTTTATCACCCTGTATATTGAACATCTCCAATTCTCTTCCAGTTAGTGAAAACAGTCTGTGATAAAACTGGTTGCCAAAGAGTGGTGGATGTGGGATCTGGACAGGTAAGCCCAGCAATGTGACTGGCAAGATTTTGTTTGTGTCTGTCTGTGTTTGTATTTCCCAGTCACAAATGAAATTGTGAAAAAATAAGTAAGCAGGAAATTGAGCTGTACATTTTAGGTTGCAACTGTGACTCAACATACTGTATAAGGTCTGTTCAAAAAATGTCAGGACTTGTAAAATTGCCACTAGATGGCACTGTGCTTCAGGATTAATGTAGGGATGGGTAGTCAACGAACATTTGCTGACTGTGTTTGACGGGTTACGAGCTGGTCGCAGTCCATATTAAGTCAAGATCAGCAGCAGTTTGCAGTTGGAATCATCATGTATCACATTTTCCATATGATGCCATATGATGTTGATGAGCTTGGCTAATCTGATGTTCTGCAAGGAACTGTTGCATTGTATGTGAACACCGCTCCATTTCTTTGGTCATTGTAAATAAAATGGACAACAGCAAACAACTAAATATGAAATATGACAAGCTTGTAACTTGTCACGTGCAAAAAGCAAAGGTTCATTGACCTACTTCTACCAGAATCCCAAAGTACAGCATCATCTGATGGCAGCGCTGTTTGTTCATGTATTTTTATAACAGACCTTATATTTACACAGCCTGCAACTGGCACATGTTTCTGATACCATTTGTCCTCTTTAGGGCCATTTGACTCGTTTCCTGTCCTTTGGGTTTGGCCTATCAGTTACTGGGATTGAAGCAGATGCTGATCTGGTTTCCATGGCCAGAAAATTTGATGGACAGCTACTGAACACTTTGCAAAAACAAAGCAAAAAGAAGGTGATACACTGTGTTTCCTAAGAAGTCGGTGGTGATTGATTTAAATATTAACTTCTGATTAAGGTTTATTTGGTGTCTTGATATTGATCTTCATTTTTTTCAGAATACTGCACAGCACACCATAGCCGCAGCTGGCCCCTCACCTAATCATGTTATTGGCTGGGTCAATCCCAAAGCATCCTGGGAAGAATTCATCCGACAGCTAGAGATAAAAGAATGCGATTGCGAGAAACATAAAGCTACTCTGAACCACAGTAAAAACAAACAGCTAAAATTGGAATCAAATCCGGATCAAGATCTTTCCCACATGAGCCAGACTTTGTCCTCATCCCAGTCTGACTGCTTAAGTTGTCCTGACTGTCTGATCCTACATCCGCAGCCAAACTCTGCGGCTTTACAGAATTGCCCAGAATCAAAATGCCTGGACTTGCCACACTCTCCAAAGCGGCAGCGTGTGCTTGAGAAAGGAAAACCCATGAGTCAGTTGTTTAGGCCTCTGGCGATCTCCAGCTGCAATACTGCACCATGTGAGGAGACGCACTGTAATTATTGTCACCCAGCAGAGCAGGTTGGGGAGTTTAGGACTACAGGGTTCATCCTGACAGGTCTTCATGCTTGCGGAGACCTGAGCGCCACCCTCCTGCGGCACTTTGCCAGCTGCCCCCATGTACTGGGCATCACATCAGTAGCCTGCTGCTACATGAAGATCACCACAAAGGAAAATCCAAATCCTCCAGGAATTGTTACCCCTCCTCACCCCACCCATTTCTCTCACTCAGAATTCGGCTACCCAATGAGCTCTTGGGTGAGAGGGTTGCCCGGACACCAGCTGTCATATAAAGCACGTGAGGGTGCTTGCCATGCCATAGAGGACTATCTGTGTCGGCTAAGGACAGAGAACAGAGTCCTGAAGACACACTGCTACCGGGCTGCTCTGGAGACAATCATCAGGAGGTCGCGACCTGATCTGCGCAGGGCTGGCATTCAGACCATCAAGAAGGCCCATCTTCTGCCCTTCACAGAGTTAGTGAATAACTAACCAAGATAGCATTTTATTGTTTGTACAGTGCATGCTGACAATAATGCTGGAGTTTAGATCAGAGCTTCCCTTTTTCACTCCTAAGTTTTATGTTGTCAATTAGACTGTATCCATGCAGAAAGAAGAAAGAAAGGAGGGTAAATAGATGGGTATCTAGGTAGATAGGTGGCTAGATAGGTAGGTAGGTGCCTAGATTAGTGATTACATAGGTGGCTATATAGGTACATAAGTAGGTGGGTGCATAGGTAGATACCTATGTAGACAGGTGACTGCAAAAGAAGGTTGGCACCTCAGTAGATATGTGGCTATGTAGGTACGCAGGTACTGAGTTAGGTACTCGGGTAAGGCCAGGTAAGTTATCTAGGCAAGCAAGTGAATAGTACATTAAGAGGTAGCTAATCCTAGTAGAAGTATTACTGAATATTTTTAACTGAAATAAGATTTGGTACAAATGGTTTACTTTTTAAAATTAGGATTGGAAGTTTTCATGTTTTCAAGAACTGTTAGGGCTGTAGGAAAGTTCAGTTTTATTCTCACAGAGTTAGCAGTTAGGATGCGTGCATACAGGGTTTTACCTTTATGCCCCATGTAGAGTTCAAAGGAGCATCTGTGTCTGCATGCAGGTACGTGCGGTTGGGTCTGCTACGTGTGGGACTGCCCCCAGACCTTCCACTGGACCACGCCAGGCTAGAGACCATGCTTCAGCAGCAGGGCCGTGTGGTTGTGTACTTCAGCCTGGTCCTGTTGTTGGCACCTGTTGTGGAGACCCTGGTACTCTTGGACCGCATGCTGTTCTTACAAGAGAGAGGTGAGGAGAGCTCGGCAGCTGTTGCTAGTTTGCAATCTGTCTCTTTCACTGATATTGCTGTTTTTAACTGACTATTTAACTTATTGATGTCATATGTAGTACTTGGTACTGACAAACAGGATATGTACATGACACCATTGGATTTCTTTGCCACACACACTAACACACACTAATGGGCTTTTTCACTTAAACACACAAACACTGAGAGATTATATAGCTTGGTGATATATAATTGTTATAACTGTGCACTGCACTATGGCCTGTGTGCATGTTGCAGGCAGTGGCATTTTTGTGTTTGACCACAACAGCCAACAGCTGTTGTATGTGAGCAAATGAAAATGTTGAAAAAGAAATTATCCATAACACACACACATAAGCTAGGTAATTTAATTTGACTACAAGCGGTGGTGCATCACTCTCTGCAGCATTCATCTATCTGACAGCACTAGCAATACTTACGTACTAAATGCAGCCACTTTGGTGATTATATAAGGTGTTGTGGCTGTTTACCTGTACAGCACTGGGTAACACAGTTAGTGTCCTTCAAAATGATCATTTGTTTTATTTTCAGCAAAATCCTTTGCAGTAGTGGTAACAAAAAAAGGTTTGGTTTTTAAGGTTTGAAAAAGGTTTGAAAAAGACCAACTCATCCGGTCTCTGTACTTAATCTTAATTTCTTATTAAGGCATTATGGGAGAAGCAAAGTTAATTTAAACATTGTCTGTAACAGTAATGTATTGGTAACAAGAAACATTTCCATAAAATATTTTTACTCTTTAGTCATTTTTAACAACATTTGTGGATCATTTCACATTTATAACAATTCAGTGATTTTAGGTTGCTGTTGACGAATTGAAATCTGAAAAGATATTCAAAAGAATTATATGCATTTTATTATAGATAACCCAAATGCATGGTAATGATATTCTTACTGAATAACATGATAAAATAAGTATAGTAAAATTAATTTTATCTCTCTGAAGTATAAAGAATTGTCATATAAATGCTTTGTTGAAGACTGGCAGCTAGTTTAAGGCTGAGTAAGTGAAAGTACAGCAGATGTAATAAATAACCGGTGCATGAGACCAACCCAGTGGCGGTGTCAGTCATCAAACGATAACTCAGCTCTTGCTGCGTCTGTGCAGGTCTGCAAAGCGAGCTGGTGCCTCTCTTTGATCCTACGTTCTCACCTCGAAACCTGGTGCTGGTAGCACTGAAGCCAGGACATGACAGTGCTTCTCAAAGCGCCAGAGCTTAGCGAACGGCCATGTTGAGCGCAGGACTTTGGATTTTGCTCCTGGAGCTTCATGTGACTGTTGGTAAGATGCATGCAGGTGTTACAGGGCCTGGGGGAAACAGCCCCCCATTCTCCTCATCGCATCTCCAGTTCATTATGACATGTGGCAGCTCAGTTCAGGTGAGATTTTTGATAATTTAATAGTTGTTCATTAGTTTTTAATTCTCTTTTTATGAGAATGGAAAATGCCAGACTGCATACAGTCTTGTTTTCAGGAATTTAAGGTTTTGGACTTTTGTACCCTGGAGTTTCAAGTACCTTACCCTTATGCCCCAGTTGGTGTTTTATGTATTTTCCATCTGATGTTGGAAAATACACAGTGAAATTGTTGAACCTCCGCACAAGTCCCCCAGTCTGATACCTCCCTCTCAAAATTTTGTTTCTTCCACACTCCTCAAAAGTTAAGGGATATAAAGATAGTATTTCTTTCTCAGCAAAATTGAAGTGATTACTTTTTTATTTTCCATTATATTTTACTGTGCTACACTTGACTGCGGTGCAGCCTGTCTCTGAATGAGAGGTTACACTGCTAGACTGAGGAGGGGATTCTTGGGATGATTCAAAGGTTTTTAATATCGCCAGGAATTTGTTGGCAGAACAGACTATAAGCCAAAAAGTGTTACATTTTACAAACATTTCATATTATTTCAATGTCATTTGCAATATATTCTACATCTCATGTCTAAATTTGTCAGCACAAAGTCTAGATATCAGGCCACCAAAGTGCTGTGTGTACAGTGAATTAAAATCAAAACCATTGTGCTTTATATTTTGATATTTTACAGAGTTCATTTATGTTTCCCAAACGTACATGGTTGGTTCTGCCTGTGGCAGCGAACCATAAGCCTGCAGTCCAGCTTTTTTATTAACGTTCTTTAGCTGAGGATCTGCTGCCTATCATTGGAGGCATTTTTATTTCAGACACAACTCATTTTAAAATAATCGTTCACAATTTACAGTACACAGCACGAATGAGTAGACCCCCTCTGAACATAAAGATATATTTCTATTTCAAAATTATGGTCATTACAATTCACGGGAACAAAATATAAAGTTATTGAAGTTATACTTAACATCATGGAAAGATATGTCATCATCTCTAAAATAAGTAAATTGGGTAACACTGCTGAAATCAAGGGTTGCAAAAATGAAGGGATTTTCACCCATTGTTAAATTCTACAAATATGTAAAATTGTAGTACTCTGTATGTCCACTGTTACTGCTTAGTACTGCATTGAGCCTTCTTGGCATCGAGTGCACAAGTTCATGGCATGTTGTCACAGATATCCTGTTCCGCTCCTGGAGGACGACCTCCTTGAGTGCCTTGATGTTTGATGGGGACGCTGCGCAGCTTGCATCTTTGAAAGGGGTGACCCTTTTGGCCACTGCAGCAGTTTCACTTTGCTCTTCCACAAGAATACAGCAGTGGGCTTGGAAGAATGTTTCTGATCATTATGTTGAAAAAATCCCAGATGACCCAGAGTGTAGAGATCAAGTAGCATTTTTTCTTTAAAGATTTTGCTGAACATGTGTGAATTCATGATGCCATCAATGAAGTACAGTTTTCCCATACCTTCAGCCCTCATACATCCTCATATAAGAACTCTACCACCACTGTAGGAAACCATGCACTTCTGACTGTACCCCTGCTCCTTGCAATGCTATACATTTTGGGCACCATCAGATGCAAAAAGATTGATTTTGGTCTCATGAGACCAGAGGATAAATTCCCAAAACTATTCATCTTTTTTAATATGGGTACTGACAAAGGCTAAATTGCCTATTTTGGTCTTTGCCTTCAGCAGCAGCTTCCATCAAGAAGGATGTCCATGCATTCCACTTCTGTGCAGGATGGATCTTAGTGTTTGAGATGAAACATGCGACTCCAGTTTGGCTGTCCACAACTTTTGTCAGCTCTGAGACATTTGCTTTGTGATTTTCCTGCAATTTTCTCAGCAAAAAATGGTCATCATGAGGCGACAGCTTACAGTGACGGCCTGAACCTTTCAGGATGCTTTACGCAAGTCCATACTTTTTGAATTTCTGTATCCCTTTTACTGCTGTATTTTGGCTTGTTGACAGTAATTTCCTAATCTTCTTCGACCTTTCCTCTTTGTTGTGCAATGAAATAATTTTCTTCTACTGTCTCCAGACAGTTCTCTCCCATGTGATGCCAGCATTAAGTCTGGGAGCCATTCACTGGGTTAAGTACCACTAGTTGCACCTGTTTGAGTGTGATACTTCAGCACCCTTAACCATCCTCAGTGAACAAATTTTGGCGTTTTAGTATTCAGTTTTTATGAAGCTGTACTCATGTATGCCACATGGCCTTTTATCATTTTATTACAAAAACACATTTTCCTGTTCAGTATTGACAGGTTTCATTGGTAACTGATAAAACAGCTTTGCTGACAGACTACCATCATGCAGGATCCCAAATATATCTTATTGGCCGAAAGAGACAGCTTCTTAGCTTTCAGAGATGGTGCTCTCATTTATGCTGTATACATACAGTTAAGAAGACATGACAGACCAACCAGACATGAGCACAGTAATGCCTAACTTGATTCAAATTTACCACAAATTGCTGTAGGAAACAGTCAAATACTCAAAATAAGGGAAGGACTCAAGCAATGACCTTTTTGGTTTTAGTCACTACTTTTAAAGGCCTAAATGGACAAGTGAAAATTAAATTATTGAATGGCTATGAAATATATGACATTATTATCCATGATGTCTCTTACATTATATAATTTTCATAAACAAAAGCTTCACTATTGAATATAAAGCTACACAGTAAAATTAAACAAATCAACTTTCTGCAGCCCCATAAAATAGAAATAAATAAAATACCTAGTATTATTTCTAAAAGTTTAACTTTAACCCCCTGTGCTGGACTGCCTAGTGTCTCTGCTTCATTTTAAACCATTTACAATTTATACACATTTTAAAAAATATGGCAGAGCAGTTACACATTAAGGTGGTAAAATATAACTGGACTCACATTTATAATAAATTATGAGGAAGACAAACATTCAAATTCTTGATGTTTAGTAAAGACTTGTTGTTGTGCATTTTGCCATCAGATATACAGACCCACAATTGTGAAAGTGTAGCCACTCAGTCCAGTACCACCGTTTTTACCATGGTAAATTACACCAGTAGCATCACATAGAACTGGCGTCAACTGGGCACAGCGTGTTTCACTCATCTCACAAGCTATGAGTGAGGAACCATCTTTGGGTCTCTGGTTAGTTTCTAAGCAGGTGACCCAGTGTAATCCGAATAATGGACAAGATTCAGCAATGACTGTGTCTGGTTGAACATGAAAGCAATGCATTTACTCACAAAAAAAAAAAAAATTAGACCTCACATTTGACAAGGAAAGGTCTGAAAGTAAAGCAAAGTGAGTGAGACAGCTGCTGTTTAGTGTCTTCAGGAAATACTCATTCCAACACATCGGAGGCGCACAATCGACCACATTTCACGTCACAAACTCAACCTTCCCCTGTTTTGCATGCAATATATGCAGTGCTTAAATGCTGCTGACCTATAAGCACTGTTTATATTCATGCATGGCTTTAAAAACCTACAGCAAGGTGTTTAGATGGCCTTGTATACCACCTGTCTCTGTGGTGCACGTACTCAGTTGGGGCTGATGGGAAAACTCACTGTTACAGTTGTTTGTCATT
This sequence comes from Heterotis niloticus, assembly GCA_018136845.1. NCBI lineage: Eukaryota > Metazoa > Chordata > Actinopteri > Osteoglossiformes > Osteoglossidae > Heterotis > Heterotis niloticus. The sequence goes on from CM030903.1 coordinate 3,613,253, forward strand.
TACTTGTCAGTACAGTCCATATACGTCTGCTAACCTTCCACAGTAATTTTTTTCTAAATGAATTGCACATAATGTGACAACCTGAAACTGGCTTGTTAATGCAGAGTCAGCTAAAAAAACTTACACCTGCTGCTCATTTATGAGTTGTATTTGCCTAAATTTACTGTAGACTGAAAAAGAATACTTGTTACCTGTTGGAGGGGGATTTGACCACATCATCTCTTAGTTTCTTTAACGTGCTTAACAATTCTCTTCAGTGTGTGCTGTATTATTATGGCTTTCTCTCACTATCTATATATCTATCTATGCACACACACATACTGTAGATATTTAGCATATTTAACAAATGGAAACACAAATTTCTGTTAAACTTTAGGAAAGCAGCCTGAGCCGACATGCAGCGTAATTTAGTGCACCCTGAGTAATGAAATGCAGCTATGAAGCTGTTATGAATCTTGACCCTGAACTACAGTTACAGTCTTTTGCTAGGAGAGAATCTGGTCAACAGGGGGCAAAAAAGAGTACCAGGGATTATGGGAAGTGGTGGCACACAAGACTCAGTACTGCAGAGAGTAAAACAGAAGCTGCATCATTACCGGCCACTACAAACACTGACCATCTAGGCTGTTTAGATGACAAAATTGCACTGCTCATAATTTTTTACAACCAGTTTCTATTATACGGGTCATTCTCTGCCAGCATGGCTCAAACCCCCATAAAAATGTGGTCAGTTTCAGGTCAGAAAGTGCTGTAGTAGCAAGCAAGGTACTTATCCTCCATTACAACATTTAAAAAAATTACTCATTTACTGTAAGTCACTTTGGAGAAAACAGTGGGATAAATAACTGTAAATAAAATTCAAAACAGCAAAGACTCCAGTGGTAGTGACACATCTACTCTTTGGTGGCCATTAAAACTGCTTGTTTTGTATTGGCCGCGTTTGATAAATCTTGGTGCGCACAGCTCACCTCCTGCACATACAGAGCTAGGCACAGTAGCCGCAACCACATCTATACATCCATTGTAATGGTGTCTCATCTGGACTCGGAGGTGAGGGCTTCGAGCCGGACCAACCCATGGTACTCTTTACGGGTACACCGTCAGAGAAATGCGACGGACAGTCTGACAATTATATGTTAGTTGAGTAGTATCCTATGTCCTGCACCGTGCGGGGGAAACACCTCACAGCGAACCAGTGCTCACTAAATTATGCTACTGTGGACCTCAGTAGGGAAACACTGCTTCTTTACAGAGGCTGTCAACACCAGGGATTCCTGGGAGAAGGGAAAGCTGAAGACTACTTACCTCTTCTCAGGATCCCACTCTGACACCAAGTTGTCATAAATTACATGTTATTATAACCAACATTAGGCCTGCAGGAGATCAATCATAACTGCCAGTTATGGTCAAAATTTCTGTGTTGCGTATCAGAAGTTGCCTGTCTGTTGTGTGAAGGTGCAGAGCTCCATATGGACTAATGTCATCATAAATTGTGTGCAAGTGGTAGAAAAAGAAAAAAACAGGGATTTATTAAAAGCATTGATGCTTTTTATTGGAGGAGGACATGAACTGAGAGGAGAAAGACTCAGCAGTTATCTGAGGCTTTTAGAGATTCATGGAAAAAATGATTACAAGCCACAGTAAGGGCTGCGACAAGCACGACGTACTCCTGGAAGTCCACTTCTCCATCGTTGTTCTCGTCCAGGTCTTTCATGATGTCGTCTACAGTGTTTTTGTCCTTGCACGCCTGCGGAAGAAACAGCAGAGAGAAGGTGACATGGGGAAGACCTCCTGGTTCCTCAGTGGTCCAAGCGTGACAACGGAAAGCAGGAGCACGAGGGCCCGATGTGGAGACCGACAGCATTAGAGCTTATGAGCAGGTTACGAATTTCCTCAGAGGTGGAGGCTCACCGCCAGAAAATCGCTAAGTTCTCCCTGAAGAAGGCTCTTCAGCTCCTTTTTGTTGAGCTTCAACTTGTCTCCCTCCTTCGAAGAGTATTTGTGGAAAACCACAATCATTTTCTCCATGGCTTCCTCTAATTCAGAGCACATTTTGGCTTTTGACTGAAAGAAAAAGAGAAAAAACGAAGTCGAATTACAGCAGCCCAGCACATTTTATTGCTTATGTTCAATTTTTTTTTTTCATTTCCTAAAACCATAGTCAGTTTTAAAGCCCCTAAGGATTCCTGCCTAAACCTCCGCATTGCTTCTGTTGCTATGGCACTAAGTCCGCTAAAACAGAGATTCGGGGAATTTAACCACTTGCCCTGAATTTACCTTCCGAAACAGCGTGAAACGGGGTGCGTTTACACCGTTTACGCTAACGACGTCACAGATTTCCAGAAATTATTTGCAAACGTTTTGCTAAATGTCTGCAGCAGGGTCCACATCCTTTTCTGAAATTCACATCCTTCTCATAATATTTTCTTTTACTGCCTTGGGAAAAAGCGCTCTTTTACTGCCAAGCGCATCCGCGTCATATATTCGGTTTAATAAAACATTAATAATATTTTTAATCATATTTTTAAATGTCGCAGAGCAGCGCTGTTCGCACGTGGGTTCGGCCCAAGTTGAACCCATTTCGGATTTAACTGACATTGGCGGAATTTCTCCTTTTACGTGCTCATACTAAGGCATTTTCCCACAATAATCTGGTCGCCATCCGTAAAAAAATAACTTTTTACATTTTTAAAACATTCTGTTTTATACGGATTGTTGCCTTCTTATTCCCTTTATTCAATTTAGCGAGTTTAAATCCACATTTCAATTTAACGTACGCTCGGCAATGTCAGGCCTCCCAAACAGTAAACGACATGCTGTTATAAAACTCTAGTTTCCCATATAAGATGTTAAAATATTTTGAAAAACGATGCTTTTAAAGAATTGTTTACCCTGTCTTAAGAAAAGTGCGTTTTTCTTTATTCTGCGAATTACAATAAACCAAGCACCGTCAGAGGTGACGTCATCTTACCGCTGGCCCGCCGGCTACGCTCAGGCAGAAGAATGAGAGCCGCACGTCGACCTCCCACCTTTTATACCTTTTTATGGAGCACCTGTTTGCAGAATGAGCTGAAGCCCCTCCCACTCCAACCATTCCCACCCCACGGTCTTCCACCCCCCCACCCCCCGCTGCACAGGTGCCACAGTTGGAATAAATGTTTATAACCCCCCTTTTATTTTTTATTTTTTACTCTGTTTGACCCTGGTAAAATGTTAGCGATGCTCCACATCTGAACTATGCATTATATTAAACATCAGGCTTGCTTGGCTACTGGGGAGAGCACTTCCGATTCCATCTCTGTTACCGCTTTGACTCTGGTGTGTTTGGCACCTCCATCTCTATTGTGCCATTGCTGTGTGACCTTCACCTTCCTTGGAGGGCTTTGATTTTGAAGAACATTCGGGTTTTTACTTTTTTGTGATACGTAGGCCTGGAAATGGAGGTTGTAGATTTGACAAAACATCCAGGAGAGGACTTGTGTTTAATCCACATTCACCTGGGAGCCAGTTGCAGTGTGAAGGACCCACAAGGGGGGGTTCCTCTGTAAATGACTTACCAAAAGATGGAAGTGTTTTGTATTCCCACACGGTTCCAGTTCATCCCAAAGGTGTTCAGTGGGGTTGAGATCAGGGCTCTGTGTAGCCACCCAAGTACTTCCACCCCACACAATTGTCTAGAATGTGTGTGTGTGCTGCATGGGTGTGTCTGACACAACACAGCTCAGTCAGTGGGGGGGGGGCACACACTTTTGGCCATTCAATGTATGATTGTACAGTGACAGTTATGTGTTACCATGTTTACATATGATGTATACATATGGTATATAGAGATACACAATATATAGATAAACTCAGCACTGTCCAGGTTAGAAAGTGGGAAGGTAAACAGTAGCAAATAGTAACAATGCATCATATGTATCACTAAACTGTATTATTCTTAAAGTGGTTGATTTTAGTACGTAAGTATTGTTAATTCTGTTGAACACAGCAGAGTGCTGGTCATAGTCAAGCAGGGAAAAACAAAAGTAATAAAATATATTCTCGCACTTTACAGTATTACCCTTATGTTAGTGATGTGTGTAGTGCCGTGTGTGTGAGCCATGTATAATTTATTTTTTTACATTTTCACGTTGTACAAATTGTTACTGTCATTTGCGCAAGTGGTTATTATAGACAGTATCCATGCAGTCAAACAAACTGATGCGCCAGGTTGTTTCCCATTGTAAAGGACTGACTTACAGCCATCTAAGAAACTGGGAACTGATGCTTAGGCCCAGCTTTTGCATCACAAGAAGCCCCATGAAGGAGACAACGGACAAAGATGTTAGACCGGGGGGGAGGAAGTCTGGATGAAGTGCAGTGTGTGACGCCAAGGACAAATACACAGTTTATCTCACATCCCATAATTATTTAGCTATCTGTTGCTTTGCCTTTGAACTGCTGGTTTTCTGTTTTATCATTCAGCATTTGCATGAAACAGCCCAGCTAAGCCACCTGGAAGGTCGTGCATTAACTTATGTTCTCACAGTAAGCAGCTTTTTTTCAGTCAAATACAAAGTGACACAAAGAAACTTGCAAATATGTTCACAGTAAAACATAGTATTTAGGAAGCATATACTCATTCTTAACCGCTTTATCCTGGTGAGGGTGGGTAAACAGTGGTCAGTCATGATCAGGAGCCAAACACATATATAAGCACACACCATGGGAAATTTACCGCGACCTGCGCGTTGAAAACACGCGCCTTTGGAGAGCGGGAGGATATCAGAGCACCTGGACAAAACCCACATAGACGGGGGATAACATACAAACTACACAGAGTGAGCGGGAATGAAACCAACACCCAAACAGCCTGGGTGCTGTGAGGTAGCAGTGTCACCCGCTACACCACCGTGCCTCCCGTGCCACATTAAATTGGATAAGAGAATTTGTTACAGATTTATGCTCCGGTGTGCCACTGAAGGGAGGACAGCACTGGAAAAAAAAAAAAGGTGAGGTCCATGAGGCAAACAGCAGCAGACAGTGAGTTAAGTGTGCAAAACAATAGACACAAAAAAGGCTAGAAGAGACCTGAACAGGGCTGGGCGACGCAGGATGATGCACACAAACATTTCAACATTTTAAATATCAGAAAAATCGTTCATTTTTGCACAGCACTCTCTTCAAATGGCGACAGATAACCCGTTTATACGGCATACAGAGATTTAACTGCCTAACTGAACTGGCAGCAGTTCGGGAGTTTGAATTGGGTATTAAAAAAAGCAAGAAAATAAATAGCAAAACGTACAGTGGAGATAAATGTACGTTGTAATGCCGGGTTGTTCTGAAATCTTGGAATTCCTGGACCACACTGTAGCCTGCCTCTCTGTATCTGTATTTGTATGCAAATTATACACCATTGCTGTCTTTTAGTGCTTAAATTTTACATATCTAAAGGGATAAGCAGGGTGACCCATTCAAGAGAGCAACGAAAGGTGCATTTCAGGGTGCGCATTACAGTCTTGCGCTTATGCCTATACCGCATAGGAGGTGGCAGCAGAAGCTGTAAAAATAGCAGCAGTGATGACCCCCAGGAGGAAAAATGTTAACCTGTTTAAAAAGTGATTCTCTAAACACAGTGCCTAACCTGACAAAATAAAAAATACAAACTTAGTTTCTCCACCCAGCCTGCAAGGCAGTGGCTTCACCCATCTGTGCTTATTTACTGTGGGGATTTAAACCCTGGTTTACATCACCTGGTGCCATTTGTTCTGTGGGCACCTGGGGGTTTGCAAGGGAGGAGAAAGCACACCGGGGGAAATCACTCATCGAGGTCCCAGGTAGTCAACAGAGCCGTGTTGCCAAGGCCAGCAGAGTGCGGTCGAAGTCTTCCTGGGTGACGTGGAAAAAGAGCAGCAACCTTCCCCTTTGTTTTGGAAACTAAAGCTTCCATATCTAATTACCACACTGCGAGAAACTGGAACTAAACACATCCTCCCCATCATTGCGTCAGTCACCATTTACACATTTTATATAATTCCCTATTAAAGCACATTAACACATACATAACTGCAGCTTAAATAAGTATATTGCGGCATTTTTAAAAATTTATTCTGAATGTTGGGCATCGAACACAGATGCGCTTAAAAATCTGAGATTTTGTCTGAAATGTAAATAAGCTGTTGGTTAGAATTGGTTTTCCTACATTTCAGTCTCCGCAGCGGAAACCAGGCGACTTTATGGCCGATTATATTAAAGCTTTTGTCCTTTTCGGCCCGTGTTTCAACATAACAGGATGCTGTGGATTCGCATGGCCGCCCAAATAAAAGTCTGAAATACAAACACATCCGTTCAGTACTTAGTTTGCCAATATAGTCTAGAAGTATGGGCATTATAAGTGCAATTTATCTGGCCAATTTTAGTAATTCTGTCCAAACTCTTTACATTAAGCAGATGCGGACACCAGCGATGTTAAACACTGCCACCTATTGGTTACCTGCATGTATTGCCCATACTGCCTTTACAATGTGGTAAAATTATATAGAAAAATCTACAGGCACTGACACTTAAATTTTAAAAAGTACAAAATATAAACTTCTGTGAAAACAATGACAAACGTCTCTTACATTTACCTACATTTATGTGCCCTCTACATACTTTCTCTCCCACTGTTGTACATTGACCCTGCATATACTGTAAAGTAAACCATCAATAGTTAATAGGAATTCTACACCACTGCATCTCTCCAAAGGTCCTAGGACTGTCCTCTACCTAGTATTAAATTAAACAAACAAACAAATAAATAAATAAATAAATAAACTAATGATTTTGAAAACCAATATTGCAGTGCTGAGGCAGGGAACTGGAATTCAGAATGAGACCAAAGTCAGATACACTCAGGAAACAGGGTGGTTACCATTACCATTATTACACCTTGTTAAACATTATTAATATCAATGCATCACACTGATAGACTGTCTATGTTTAAAATACATATAACATTCTTTAATTCAACTCATTTTTAGTGTGCATTATCCCCAGCATTTTCCACATTCACCGCAGTTCCATTAGGGTTTCAAAAGCTTGGCAATAAAATGATTAAAATGGTCTCATTTCGATGTTTGCAACACCTTTATTAATTCAAACGAACCTTTGCATTCCTGTGAATCATTTAAATGAGGGGTGAACAGAAAATTGTGTTGTTTTGCAGATGTATACAGTACTGTATGCATTATTTTACAAATAAAATCAGTTGTGCATGACACATTGGCATAAAAACACATTTAGGCCTGTCGGTGGTCTACACATCCAATTATTTTCAACATCATACATAAAAACTATGAAAAATCTACACATAAAACTGCAATTAAACTCAGGAATTGAAAAACCAGCACTCAGTTTCAGCTCAGTCCAAGCCACATATAGAGGAGCACTTCCCTTTCCTTCATTTAATCCTTAAACCTTCAGTTAAAATCCGAGTTATGAAATGTAAGGTCTTTTTCACATAGTCATACTGTACATGCGGTAACACTGAGAGCCGTGGAAGCTGTCCTATCACAAAGCATACGATAAAAACAACTTTTTTACATCTAATTTTTCCTTACGTTCTAATGGCTGCCATTACCTTGACGCACAGTCATTTTCTTTAAACGGTTTCAGTGTATTTACTACATTAATGTTTACTTTTAATGATTCTTTATTACTGTGATGTACTGGTAGTCCAACAACAACATTTTTGTTTGTACAGCACCTTTCATACAGTGGTCTGTAGCTCAAAGTGCTTTACAAGGTTCATGAGACGACAATGAGAACAAAATAGTATACAAGAATAAAGAGACAATGGTAAGGAATGACTAGTGATTCTGGGATGGGTTCTAGTCCACCACAACCCTGACCAGGACAAAGTAGTTAATGACAATGGATGGATGGATTTTATTCACTTTTGTCAGCAGGGAGAGCCCCTACCACTAGGGAGTCTCCCCAAACAGCAAGATTCATCCATTTATAAAGCCTACAGGACACATGCATACATTGTGCTCGAGCGCATGCTCAATTTCCTATAGGTTAGAGTCTTGTTTTCTTCAATTCTATTAACACTTCATGTGCATAATTCCTAGTGCAGTACAGCAATTTTTCTTCTGGGCCTCCACTGTTTGAGACTTTCACATAGTGTTCACTTAGTCTTCTTCTTCATACAATACTGAATATTAACAAATACCACTAAGACACGTACATGTATTTTTCAAAACTAGACTGTCTATCGATTTATCGATTAATAAAAATGCCATTTTGGCTGACATCAAAGGAGCTGCAGCTATTTCATATTGTGACCCAGGGACTGAAACCATGTGGTTGTATTTAGCGTAGTGCACATACAAGATGATAACTCACATTTCATCATGGCTTCAGGACAGCTAAATTCAAACCCTCAAAGTCCCTATCCAGTGTCAACGGGCTAAAACAACATATGGTTGGCACAGTTCAAGTCTGTCATGATGCATACTTGGGCATATTTAGCCATCTGCTATATCTTTTGAAGGTATGACACAAACAAATGTGATTTTTATAGAAGTACGTTATGCTGTACATCAAGTTCTATTTTATCCTCTTCTGCATTACTGATTGACATATTCTCTGACCTACTCTCCTCCCTGAAGGCTGGATTATTGCTCAAACTTGCTGTAAGATGTTTATCTTCCAATGGACGCTCCACTGTAGAAAAAGCAGCGCCCAAGTTTTCGCTCCGAGTGCTGGAACCACGATCTCTGCTGATGGTGGGTTTGCCCAGCACACTCTTCAGCTGAGCCCAGAAGAAGGCTTGCTGCTTTGCTTCTTTAGGCCATTCAAGATATGTTTTGGTGTTTAACATCTTCTTGAGTTTGCAATACTTGTTGGGCAGAGAGTCTGGATCGATGGGTTCCTTAACCACCAGGATAACATCACTGAAAGTCTTGCCAATGGCCCGTTGCTGGGCAAAGTAAAGCTCGTAGTTGCACCAATCACTGTTGACAAAGTGCCGTGATAATACAAATATGACCTGAAAGGAAAAATAAGCATAAAAATGCAGCTGTAGCCATATTGTAAATATAGTTTTATAGTTTTAAATACACATCCCAGTTCCAGACAGTCCTTACCTTTTTGCTGCTCTCAATATTATCAATAATGTTGTCGATGATCCACTTTCCCGGCATGAAGTCTCTCTCATGAATGCAGATACGGTAGGGGGGGCTGCTGCTCTCTAAGCAGGTCAACAGCTGATCCCTCACCCAGTCCGCATCCGAATGACTATACGAAATGAATGCATGATAGGCGAAGGCTTGAGCAATTCCAGACCCCTCCTGGTAGGCCCTGTATTTTGCCATGATGATCTGATAGGTGGCCTTCATGTACCACGGCACATTAAACACGTAGCACACCAGCATAACGGCTAACACCACGGCAGCTGTACATGCCACAGAAATAATGACAATAAGTCTGATATCGCATGCGACGTAGCCAGGAAAGAACTTGGCCACCATTGTGTTGAGGAAAGGCTCAGGGTGGTAACAGCGGTAGCTTTCTGGCCAGTCTGTGATATTGAACTTCCCTTTGACTGTAGCCTCCTGAAAGAAGGTGTGGAGGTCACAGGTGCAATGGTAAGGGTTGTTACCCGCTTTTAACCTAGCCAGATTCGGCATATCTTTAAATGATCCCATACTGATAAGTCCAAAGGAGTTCCCGTCAAGTGTCAGTGATCGCAAGGTTGGATTGCTCCACCCAGAAGGAATGAACTTGATCTTATTGCCACTGAGAAGGAGTTCTGTCAGGTTAGAAACTTTCTCAAAATAGTTCATGTCCAGGTGGTCTAGGTTGCAGTGGGACAGGTCCAGATACTGCACATTTTTGGGCAGACAGCTGAGGTCGCTGCCAATGAAGTTGTTCTGACGAAGGATCACCTTTGTGAGGTTCTGCTTCCATTTACAGTCACTCGTTACTTCCTTGGAGCCCAGCTGGTTGTGGCTCATATCTAAAACACGCAGGTTTTTAAACTCTCCAATGAGAGCCACCAAATCTTTCAAGCTTGTGAGGTGGTTGTTGCTGATGTTAAACGACTTGAGCAAAGGAACGGTTCCCTTGTAGTTACACTGTGGGTTGTAGATCTGATCACTTTGCAGCCGATTGTTGGAAACATCCAACTCTTCCACTGCTTTCATCTCATCCCAAGCATCACATGGCACAAAGTTAAAATTCATGTTATTTATGTACAGCCGACGGACTTTGCTAAACCATGTAAAGCGCCAGTCGAATCTCAGTATGTCCGGATTATTGATATCCCTGCAAAATCACAAATATTCCAAAATTAAAAAAGAAGGTTTTCTGCAAATGAAGTGCAATCATACATAAAGAAACTTTCGAATGATGTCATGCTTAAGCAAATAGGACCGTTAAAAGGTTGCGTTTCTCATGCAATACAGGTATCCCCCTACTTACGAACGTAACACATTTCTGAAAATCGGCTCACAAGGTGAAATCTCATCAGCTGGAGGCAATGTAAAAGCACTGCTTTAAGAGAGTGAGGCATTATGGGAAGTGAGTGCATTCCAGAAGTACCTCTTAGCCACTTTGGGTCTTACTTTGATCCTAATCTGGTAAAGGGTAAGTAAGGGGATACTCTGTCCGTAATTAGTATCTGAAGTGATACCAATGCTAGTGAGGCATGGTTAAAAGGAAAAGCAACTAACCTGAGAATCAGGTCATCCAAGACAAGGTTTGTCACGCTGGAATCCAAACCCATGTCTATAAACGTGGGTGACCGAGCAAAATCAATAGACAGGAGTCCAAGGCCTTTGACAGAGGAATTCTGGAGGTTCACCAGAACCATCCTCAGAAGATTCTCATTAAACTTGCCACGATAAAAGATTAGATGATGCATTTTGATGTGCTTAAAACCTTGGAGAAGGTCTTCTGTACCAGAGTAATATTTGAATTCAAAAAGGTTCCTGAAGCGCAGCACACTAAATGTTTTGTTAGCTAAATCTTGCAGCATCTTGGGAAGGGCATTCGGGTTTTTGTCTAAGGCCACATCAAACCACATGTTTCTCGTTGTGATAGCCTTCAGACATCCTGGTTCATATTCCAGAAGGCTCGATGCACTTTTGATGGCAAATTTTTCCAAGGATATATTACACAAGGTCCAGAAGTCTTCCTGCTTCAAATGTGGTATTAGAGGACCACCCAGAGAAAGTACATTTAGTTTGGTAAACTTGGAGAAAATATGAGGCAGGGTGGCCTCAGTGTAAAAATTATTGGACATCTCTAGATTTTTCAACATAGAGAGGGGCTCCAGGGCTTTGGCTGGCATAGACCTCAGGGAATTATTGAAGATGTTCAGGTCTTCAAGGAGGGTATTGTGTTGAAAGGCTTGATCTTCAATCAGGGAAATATTATTAAACTGAAGCCTGAGGACCCGCAAGTTACCAAGGTTGGCAAAATCCCCTTCTCTGATAGCTTGCAGTGCATTGTAGGATAGATCCAGTTCCTCCAAGGAGGGAGGAAGAGCAGCAGGTACCTGATTCAGTCGGAGCCCCTTGCAATCTGCGACACGGTAGTCCCAGGAAATTTCACAAGCGGTTCTTACTGAAGGATGAAGGGGAGAGCCATAGATACTGACCAAAAGGTCTGTCAGTAAAATGATGACCACTGGTATGGCTTTACACTGGATCTGTTAAGGAATGTTAGCAGTAAAGGTCAGAACTACAAGGGATTTCACACTTTGTCCACAGAGGTCTACAAGGGCTTTCCCATAATAATTACATTTAGGAGTCAGTAGGAGTTTGACCTTTTGGCTTAGAAGTCATGCGTTCAAATTCTACCTCCTGTCGTAGTACCCTTGAGTAAGTTACTGCCCAGAGGAACAAACTCCAGTAAAAATTACCCACCTGTATAAATAGTTAAATGACTATAAATCACTTTGGACAAAATCATTAGCCACATGAATGAATGTAAATTGAAAGCACAATTGAGTCTGTGATGGACTGGATTCCCATTCAGAGTACATCCTGACTCATGTCCTATACTTAAAACAAGTCACAAAGGTTGTGGTAAATATGGTTATTCTAATGCAGACATAGAATATTCCCAACCTTGGGTCCTAGTGACACACTGTGTATTCAAGTTCAATCCAACTGAAACATTCATTCCTGGTTTTATTTCTGTTTGTACTAACTGACCTGCTTAGTGAATACAGAATGAATAAAGTGAATACTGTTTGTTGACATAGTTTGTTGACACATTTTTGAACTGGGTTCAAACGGATGAAATAAGATGAAGCTTTTATCTTTTATTTGCCTCCTTAAATAGTAGTCTCTTTTTATTTATATAATACAGTAATAAAATAGTGACATATACAGCTGAAGAAATATTTTTCATGCTGAAGAAAACATAAATTTACACTCTTTTTTTGAGAAATGAACAAAATATGAAACACAAGAAATGGCAGAAACAAACCAAACACCACAGTACACAAGAGGCCTTTTCACCTTACCTGATGCATCCTGACTCAACTGGGTAATGTAGAGATATGTCCAGTAGTTCTTTACTTTTTATTCCACATAAGTGTTAAAAAATCCTGATGGTATCTTCAGGAGTTGCTTAACCATTGAAATGATGCCTGTGAAGAAAGGATCCAGGGAACACCCACATAAGGAAAGAGACATAACATCAAATCCCAGGATTTAAATCACACCTCCTGCTGTAGTACCTCAGCAAGGTACTTAACCTAAACTGCTCCAGTAAAAACTGCACAACTGTATCAACAGGTAAATCAGTGAAAGTATCTAGAAGTCTAGAAATATTAAACCCTGTCCTAGCGCAGGTAAGGACCTCTTAAGGTTAGACCAGTTGAACATAAAATACTGAACTACATATTGCATTTAATAATGGAAACAACAGAACTTTTAAGGCACAATTTTTCAGTTAAATAAAAATTCCAACATATACCAACTATGTAACATTTATATAGAATAAATTAGGGCTTAACAAAATGTAGTGCTATCTGTTATTAGTAGTTCAGAGGATAAGCAAACATATTTCACTGGTCAGTTTTAGGTTGAGTCAAGGTTTAGTACAGTTACAAAATGTACACATACGCTAACTTTTGTACCTATTTTGTATTGTGTTGGGCATGTGCAGCTTTCAGCTCCATTTATGCAACATACTGAATCAATAAGATATAAATGTATTTTTATTTGGGTGCCATCTAATCACCACAATGTCTCCCTATTTGTACAACTGTAGGGTAAATGGTGTCCTGATTTATTATCTGTCAAAAAATACAAAAATCCTTCAAAAATCAATATGCAGTCCAGGCTGAGCTGAGTAAATGTTTACTGCCAACTTTTATTGTCTCATACAGATTAGAAAGAATGACAAAAACCTGTTTATGGGCCTTCATTCAGGCTGATCCGGAAGTCATCTTATTTACCCGCACTATTGACATGTCTCTGTATTTAACTACCTGTGTGCTGCCAACAATGCTTCTAGGTGCATTTTCAGAAAAATGTAAAATATGACCAAAATGATAAGATACTTACTAACTGTGAGAGGGTTTATCCCCTTTAAAATTCTCTAGCTTAAAATAAAGGTCTATTCTCCGTTTCCATGGTTTAAGTTCAAAGAATTTGATTTCAAACTGCCAGAAGATCAGAAACTTTAATACATTTTGACCATTCCTTGAAATTTTTTTTTTAGCTGTATAGACTTCTACCGTACTGAAAGATATTTATCTTCTTAAAAGCTACAAATACATTTTACTGCAATGTGTCAAAGCATCACAGCTGACTGAAACAACCCTCATTTGACCTGATATTGTCCCTGTACTATTTCAGCACATGAAAACGTACAATTTAATATTCATAAGTATATTTTATGTAAAGCAGAAGCCTCAACAGGTTTACTTGGTGTAGGCTTACTGTTAAAAAAAAAAAAAAGACTTTAAAGGACAGACAAATCCCTTTTTCTTTTGGAAGGAGATAAGCATGAGAGGTCACTGTTTGGTGAGTTGAATCTTGAAAATAAAGTGCCCCAGGACTGAGTTATGTCTCCATTTATAGCCATTGCTATTTACTATTGTTTAAACCTCTGTGCAGTGTTAAAGCGCCATTTGAGTTTGACTGTTTGGTTACTGCTATTCAAAAATCATGAGAAGAAAATAAAGCTTTGCATAAATCCATCCACCACTGCGCCTTGCTTTGTCACTCCTTGAACCTGACACATACTCATGTGATGCATAACTATACTGACTTTTCTAAATTACTGTATAAAAGTAGTGTTGGATAAGTTGATCTGGCTGCCAAGCCATGTATTATCTGCACATATTTGCTTGTAATAATAATAAAAAAATAAAAAATAAAAAAAAAACCATAGCCCTACCCTTTTCTTTGTTTTGATTTTTAGACAGGCTGGTGAAAATCCCACAAAGATTGTTCAAATGTTAGTTACTAACCAATGGGATTGAAAAGTACTTCTACTTAGTGACCAAAGAAAGTGTTTGAACATGGATTGACCGCTGGTGCCAGTCGTTCTGACTCCAGCATCTCAGACACAGCAGACCTTGTGGGATTTTTGCACACGAGTCCCACAAACCTAACAGTGGCTTTAGTTTACTACAGTAGCCTGTAATGTCCCACCCCTCAAGCCAAAATCTTTGGAATGCTTTATTATACCTAGAAGCAACTACATATACAAATACACAAAGTGCTTATTTTTCTGAACATTAAGATTCAGACTACATACAGTGCAACACATCAGTCAGTTCTTACCTTCTGTGTTAAATATAACAGATGCTTTAATTTCCTGATAAAAAAGGTTTTGGACAATCTTTTTAAGTCAATTCTGCACTGACAAGGAGTCCAGGTTTAAAATAAAGCCTTCCTGTCTACTGAAGTTTTTAAATGTTAGAGACCATACTATCGTTCGAGGACTAACTGACACAAATATGCCAGGAATTTTGTTGGGTCGGCTCAGAAGTTAACTATTGATAGCCCTTCACTATGGGGGTCTCAAATTTAAAGCCTAAAATAAAATATTTGAACAGTGGTAAACTTTTTAAACATATAAAGAGTTGCAGTATACATAGTTCTGAAGCTTCTAAAACTGTCACAAATATAACATAATAAAATAAACTAACTGTGCTGTGAAATACCACTGTGGAGTGTGACTATTACAAGGAAATGAATCCAAGTAATTTATGTGAGTCTGGTTTCTACATCACCTTTTCACTTGGCTTATTAGAAAATAAGGAAACAGTTATTCAAAAGTGTGGAACGTGACCAAGTAAAAGATGAACAATCAAAAACATTAACCAGCATGGCAATGTTTAAGAACCTGCAATAACAATGGATTTCAAGACTGTTTTATTGACACACAGGACATTGTTTCCTCAAAACACACTGCATGCTTCCTTATTGGTGGGAACAAAACCCGAGGTCAGCTAAAACCCAGACCACTCGCTATTTGACAAGGAGTAAAAATTATTTTATTGCAAAGGAGAGCATGCAGTTTTATTTGTGGAATGTATGGCAGTATAATATTTAGCTTTAAATACTGATTAGTTTTTTTATTATAGCTTATATAGGTACTGACATACAGCCTTGCTGCTACCACCTGGACTACCTTTACAGCAAACACTAATACACCCAGTAGACGAATTTCCATTATGAGAGATGCTGAATTACCATTAGTTATTAGGAAAAAAAACAATTCCTGGAGGAAGAGTATGCACAATAAACACATTTTAAAAATATATATCTATGTATTTTTCTGTTTACAGTAGCACAGCATATAGCGCTACTGCCACAGAGCACCTCTTGGGCATGGGTTCAAATCCAGCTTGATCTGTGCAAAGTTTGCATATTCTTCCTGTGTCTGTGTGGGCTTCCTCCCACAGTCCAAAGACATGTGTTTAAATTATATGGTCTCTCTGAATAGCTCATAGTGAGTGGCCACCCTGACATCCAATCCAGAGTTTCACAGCCTTGTACCCAGTTATTCTGGGATAGGATACTGACCAGCAAAAAGTGGTTAAAGATGATGGATGGATTTTCATTCAGCAAGCATGGCTACGACTGATTATTTGGTTTCAGTCACCAGTTCAAACTACGGGGAGACTGCTTTCAGAGGACAGCAGTCTGTTTTAATGTTTTTAAGAAAGTTGTTGTTTTAACACATCTCTGGAACACTTCAATACCACGTGATTCTCATTTTTGGCGCTCCCTTTTGATTTTGCAATAAAACTTCTACTGAAGTGGTGAGCTGCGTGCGTTTATGAATTGTCATTTAAAACAGGTTTTCTTCAGCCTGGGTGGTGCTTTTATCCAACAGTAGCCGGACTGTAGAGTGAAGTAAACAGCATTGCAAGCACCAGACAGCACCAACTAACAATTTGCGAAAGCGCGACAGCTGCGCAACAACTGCGCTGCCACTGTTGCGGAATCGCACGCAACTCTCCTAACTTTCGACAGAAACAGCGCAACGTCGCTCACTTACTTTCTGACCAAATGCTTATGTACAAAAATAAAAAATTAAAAAAACATACACAGGCTGCTTACCTTCACAAAAAGTGCATTACACGTTCACGGAATTTAAACAAGTCATGCAACAGAGATCTCTGCAACAGAACGCAATTCCAAATAGAGGGAATCGAAGACGGTGAAACACCTCGTACTTGTACCTGCCATATCTGTGTCGCTAAAATGATACAGGTAGCGTAGTTTAAACTTTTATCGTCTATACTAGCAAAATAATGTCAGCGCCTCGGCTGGTAAACCATCTTAAAAACAAGCACTTGTTATGCTAGCTGCTACGTGCGTTTATGAACAACATCAGGTGTAAAACCTCCGGCGCAACGCAAGACTGCATTTCGTTGAAAAGGCAGCGAGTCACAGAGAACGAAAATGCTTAAAAATTCTCCGCATTTACCTTAAACGTGAGAAAGAAACGGCGCTGGCGTCTCCACCCGCCTCACAGAGCCCGGCAGGGCGCCGCTAAATTCTGTGTGCAGGAGTCTCAAAAACAAAGGGAGACGGAGAAGAAGTTGCGCAACTGCGCTCGGCAGGTCCGACGGGAGCCGTGGGCACTTCGGATAAACACAGGTAAAGTTCGGATGTGACTTTCAGAACTGCACTTTTCTAAAGCATAAAAACCCATTTTCTTCCAAATGGAGGCCCACCCTCCTCTCCGCTACTTCCACCCACAGTGTGGGTTTCCTATGCAGCCACTTTCCAGATCCTTCCACGCCTTTGTCTCATTCGCCTCAACGCCTGCATTCTTCCCTACGTCTTGCAAATAAGTTCCTCAAGTTATTGCTCCAGCTTTCCTTATATGCCATCATACTGTGTTTTAAGAAAGTCCCTGAGGGAAAAGGAATAAATCTCACTGCCCACCAGTACCGCTCAGAGTGAGCTAGCTAGCAAATGATCGGTTTAACTTTTACAGACAATATTCCCATCATTTATTCACTTTAACAGTCATAACACTGTTAACCCCCATCAACACGACATCTTTTACCTTAGTTTCTACCATAGGAGTGAAAACACCTGGAAGGTGGAGGCCCAGTTCATGTAAGGTCATGGAGGCCTAGAGCCTCATCTGGGGACCAGGGTATCACGAGGTATAAACCCCATTGCAACAACATTGGCCTACATCTTTAAATCTAACCAGAACAAATATTTGCTCAAAAATATTACCCTGCATGGTAGTTGCCTGTTTTTTGCTTCTTTTCAGAAATAGAATCAGAAAATTTTATTATCCCAAAGGAAATTACTTATGTTACAACTGTGCAGTCGACGAGGACACAAATAGCAGGAAGACACACATAACAGGAAGAGAAATAAGCAACTGTAGTGATAAACATGTTAAATAAATACAATATACAATAAATAAATATAAATAAGTATAAATATCCAATATGCTACTATAAGTTCTTTAAAATATATAGATATACTGTATTGATGTCAACACACGAAAAGTCCTTAAGATGCATGGAGGGTTCCACCCAAAGTCCAGCAGCCTGAGACTCTACGAACAGCGGATAGAAGGAGGGTGAGGATTAATGAGTGTCAGAGCCACTATCCAGAATGAAACAAGGAACATCCGTGAATACATAAAGAAGATGGCCCCCCAGGACGAAATGATGAATGAGTGCCTCAGGCAGCAGAAAAAAACAATGGATAGTAAGAAGGAAGAGAAGGCATTGTGGAAGACCAAGCCCCTCCATGGAATGTATCACCGGCAGATAGAGGAAGTGGCTGACGTCAAGAAATCCTACCAGTGGTTAGAGAAAGCAGGCCTGAAGGACAGCACAGAGGCTCTGATCATGGCAGCACAAGAACAGGCCCTAAAAACCAGATCTGTAGAGGCTACCACGCTAGACAGGACCCAAGATGCAGGTTGTGCAAAGATGCCCCTGAGACTGTCAAACACATAATAGTTGGGTGCAGAATACAAGCTGGGACAGCATACACTGAAAGGCGTAACCAAGTGGCGGGGATAGTATACAGAAACATCTGCGCCAAGCATGAGCTAGAAGTCCCCAAGTCCCGATGGGAGGCACCTCCGAAAATGGTTGAGAATGGCAGAGCTAAGATCCTGTGGGACTTCAAGTTCCAGACAGTCAGGCAGCTGCTGGCCCATCAACCAGACATCGTAGTGGTTGATATGGAGCAGAAAACAGCAGTAGTGATAGATGTGGCAATCCCAGCTGACAGTAACATCAGGAAGAAGGAGCATGAGCAGATTGAGAAGTATCAAGGCCTGAAGGAACAACTGGAACAAATGTGGAAGGTGAAGGCCAAAGTGGTTCCTGTGGTAATAGGAGCACTGGGGGCTATGACTCCCAAACTTGGAGAGTGGCTCCAACAGATTCCAGGTACAACAACTGAGGTCTCTGTCCAGAAAAGTACACCCTCCACATACTAAAGAGCAGGCATAGAAACAGACAAGCAAGATACTGTGCCTGTTGGCTTGATATTGACTTGTGATCATTTAAGGGCTTCTTAAACTTATAAATTTGTAATAATTAATTTTGCATGAGATTACAAAAATATTTAAACAAAAAAAAAGCATCAGTTAAGCCCAGTGATTGTGGGATAGGCTCTGGACTGCCAAAACCCTAACCAGGACAAATGGTTACTGAAGATGGATGGATGGATAGATGAAATAATTGCCTATTAGTAATCTGCCCTAATAAAATAAAGCCAAAAATGTCCTGCTAGTTTAAGTAAAACACTGGATTTTTACATCACGTTATTAGAATTTTAAATAGAGATTAGACTTTATTTGAATAGACTTTAGAACCTACTTTTAAAAATGCTGTACTTTTTTTTGAAACTGGGTGTTTAAAATTACAATTATTATACAGTACTGCAGCTTACTTACCAGCATTTGCCCTTAAACACCTTTTATTTTGACAGTGTTTATTTCTTTGCACTGTTTCTCAGTTCTAGTAAAGTTATTTGCATGTTGCAAGACGCAAGTCAGCTTGAGGATCGATTACAAACTTGTTTGATCACAATGACGGTGATGAATGTTAAGAATCAAGGATGTTTACTGTAAGACACCCGTATACAGCTGCCATACAAGAGAGCATGAAATTAAGTTCCTTGATGCACAGAATAGGGGGAATGAAAATTAAGAGGATAAATAAAAAGATAATATAGGTAAATTAAGGATAAGTAAATATAATTTAATATATAGAACATGTAAGTGTGTATGTATTTATGTATCTGTTCTATATATTTATACATTCATACAAACATGAGGGTTGATGAAAAAATGCTTTAACTCCCTTCACAGAGCTAAACAAATTCTTAGTATTACATATTACATTTTTCCTAATTTTGAATCCTATATTTAACCTTTAAAAAGTATATATATTTTTTACAGCCCTACTTTATGCCACAGTGATTATGTAGTACTTGAGTGCCTGCTGGCTGATAAGATTGTGGAAAAGTGGAAAGTAGCCAAGTCACGCACGGTACCAGGAATATTACAAAACATGTTCCCAAACCAGAAAGTTAATACAATAGATGTACTCATAGCATTTTTCAATTTAAATCTTGTGCACTTTATCAGTGTGTCACACATTCCTGTTGTTGCACATCCAATTGTCATCTTTAGCTAAGCCACTGAAAATGGGAGGTTAACAAACAACTTGAGTTGTGGTGTCCTGAGTTTTATGCAGGGTATGTACCATTCATTCATCTGAAATGAGATCCAGTGAGTAGCAGAAGGCAACAGTGATTATAATAATATTGACAATAATAATAGTAAAAATAAAGAAAAAGTAGAATGCAGTTTAAAAAAAAGTTTATAGGGATCAAACTTTAGGTGTACTGTATTTCAATAAATCCTTTACATTTCTGTACAAATACACTAACATCTTATTAAATAGCATTCTGTCATAACTAAAAGCTTAAATAAGTTGCAGACTAAAATTGGTGTGGCTCCACAAAGTAGAGCAAAATAAGGCTAAGAGCTCATTTTGATAGCACAGTAGGTGCCAGACCCCCAGCAGACTTCATGCCAGAACTTAAATGCACTTACAGCTTGCATTGAGCCACAGTTTAACACTTTTAGCTGTTGAATACAGAATAAAGAAAGTCAATAGATATTATTCAATTATGTACCCTTTAATCCTTTTATGAAATGTGTGCGTGCGTGCATGCATTTGTTCGTGTTCTCTGCACAGTGGCTCACAGCCCAAATAAATAAGCTTGTCAGACAGTTGATAATGGACTGCAGTTTAGTCTAATGTGATACGATTTTGTTTAATTTAATATTAGTCTATTTACTGCTTGTGCTAAACACTTAAGCTTAGTATTTGCTGCGTTGATCTGCAGTAGCTAAGTTGTCTTAATCTAAAAACCAAATTAATGTAATGGCTCTTTAGGCTTTTATCCATTTTTTTACACACTGTACATTATACAGTGATCAACCACAACTTTAAAACCAACTGCCTAATATTGTGGAGGTCCCCCTCATGTCTACAGAACAGCTCTGACCCTTCGAGGCATGGATTCCACAAGACCTCTGAAGGTGTCCTGTGGTATCTGATACTGACTTGTTTTTCCAGCACATCCCAAAGATGCTCGATCGGACTGAGATCTGCGAAATTTGGTGGCGAAGACAACACCTTGAACTCTTTGTCATGTTCCTCAAACGAATCCTGAACAATTTTTGTAGTGTGGTAGGGCCACTGCCATCAGGGAATACCATTGCCATGAAGTGGTGTATATGGTCTGCAATAGTGTTTTGGGTAGGTGGTACCTAGGTGGAAACATCCACACGAATGTCAGGACCCAAAGTTTGCCAACAGAACATTGCCCACGTCAAGCTGTGATGCACTGTGTGTTCTGACATCTTTCTATCATGGCCAGCATTAAGGTTTTTAGCAATTTGTGCTACAGTAACTCTTGTGTGGGATCAGACCAGACAGGCTTGTTTCTGCTCCCCACATGCATCAGTGAGCCAAGGGGGCTTATAAACCTGTTACCGGTTCATCAGTGGTCCTTCTTTGGACCGCTTTTGGGAGGTACTAACCACTGCATACCAGGAACCCCCCACAAGGCCTGTGGTTTTGGAGATGCTCTGACCCAGTCGTGTAGCCATCACAATTTGGCTCTTGTCGAAGTCACTCAGATCCTTATGCTTGCACATTTTTCCTGCTTCCAACACATTAACTTCAACAACTGACTGTTCATTTGCTGCCTAATATACCCCCCACCCCTTGACAGGTGCTATTGTAATAAGATCATTGCTGTTATTCGCTTCACCTGTCAGTGGTTTTAATGTTGTGGCTGATCGGTGTCTATCACAATATTACAGCATTTTCACTTTTTTGGAAATTTTCCTATGTTCTTGATTAAACTCTGGCACTAGAACAGATTGCAGGGATTTTTCCATGCAAAACACTTAATGAAGATCTCTTCCTTGATATTCAGATTTCAGATTTCCATCCATTTTTAATGTCAACAAATTGAAAATCTCAATTTAAATATATGCAATTTTTTCCCCAATTCTGCAATTAAAAATAATATTCAAGTTGTATGTTTAAACACAATGGATTTGATATTGAAACTATAAACCAATGTATTTCATTCACGTGACAAAAGTTTTTGCTACTGTTACAATAAAAGCCAGTTTCTGATAGCATCCACAAATACAAGAATTTTCACTATAGAACTTGTCTTGCCAGAGAGTAAAACACAGCATGAGATGTTAGAATAATAAAGAATTTCAATGTTTTTTTTTTTTTTTTACCTATGACATATGATTTGACAGAAAACATTTGCACTTCCTGGTTAAGGTGAGCTGATACTTGTTCAAGGTCAGTTTCACTTATGTCTGGCAGCTTTTATGTATTCAGTACCTCAAGGTACTTCTGCATTATGGGTTAGTCATCCTGTAAGCATAATAATTAAAGCAGAAAATGGTTCTCTTACCAAATACTTTATGAACATGAGATCACATGTTCAAACAAACAAGTTAATGCTTGATTCAGGTTACATCATGTATTTACACTTTGAAGAGGCCTATTCTGTAGAAAATGTACAACACAAGCACATTTTATCTACTTAAGCCAGATTTATGCTCAAAATAAGCTCCTGTATCCTGACACCAGCAGTTCTTCAGTTTCTCAGTGATGAAAGTCAGGCAGGGCTAAAAAGGATGTTGCAGTCCCGCAAAGGTACATTTGTATGTGCTTTTGCAAACTCAGAAATATCTTCTGCTGCCAGATTAACATTAACAGAAATAAAATAAATCCTGTCCTATAAGCATAGACCGGAGGATGGATAACAATTGAAAAATGTAACAGGTTTTTTTTTTTCAGCTAGACCTTGAACACACCTGTGTGGTTGTGGAAGAAAGTGAAAGTGGTGCTTTGTTACATGTTGACACAAAGGTGTCTACTTCTGTAGAGTTCCGGCTGTAAGCGTTCACGGAAAAGCAGGTAAATGTGTACCCAACTTTGGGTGTGGCACGAAAATCCTTTGGGCATGGTACTAATTTTGTGGTTTGAGAGGGGCAATTGCCTCACAGTCAAGTAAAGTTAGGCTCCAGCAGAGGGCCAGCAGGTTGTAGGTATTTGGTTGCATATTAAACATAAGTCTAATGCGTCACTAGAGTAAAGCAAACATGACAGCTTGTACTTTATTAGGATTATGCAAGACTGCTGTGACATCCGTTTAAAAATGCTGCCATCACTTTGGGATACGTCACTCCAAATATTCACCACTCCAAAATAAATTTTGAACAAGGAAGGGATCCATTGCTGTCGTTTTTGCACATTACAGCTCATGGACAAATTAAAATTCTGATTACTCAAATGATTCATCTTAAAGGTGTTTATAAGCCCTTTTTTAGGTTTATATGTATGTATGCCTGCAACACAGTAAGTTAAAGCAGAATAAAACCCTCAATGAAGAATAATTTATTCACTTAATTTTGCCTCCTTTATCTAAGTCTCTGACATGGCAGAAATTTATATTTGCTATAGTAGTTCTATTTTTCACATCACTTTTCATTTATTTTTTCCTCTGAAATAACTGCAGAACGGTGCAATGGTATAAAATGCAAAAATACTTTGGACACTGGCGGTGGGTGTTGAATAAAATGAGGTGGCAATAGAGATGGAATGTGTGGGCTAGAAAGATGGAACTAAATGTACAGGAGCAGGATGTGAAGGAGCTGCACAACACCCACTTTGGCAGGGAAAAGGTGTTCTGGCCAGGAAAATCACAGCAGCATAATCTGAAATCGGTGTTATTAAACAGACACAAACAGGCCGTGACCTGTTTGCATATTTTCTTACAAGCCCCTAATTCGAGAAGTGGTGTAGTAGGTGGCCAAGGAAAAGTAGAAATTAAGCTGTGCTTTATTTAGAGGACCTTATACTTTTGGATATGAATGTAGTATTTAGAAGCGTTTTGGATTTTGGGTAAATGGTTTGACAGCTGTTAAATTCCATTCAGCATTCTTTGCTAGTAGTGTATCCTACTGAAAAATGGTTATGTGTAAAACTAAAAATAGGTGCAGTAACAGCTTTGTTACTTTGTGTATGAAGATTTGATTTGTTCCAGCCTTGGTTTTTTCAGTGTGTATGGAGATAAAATTTGGACAGTGAGAAATAGGACAAGAAGTAATTCAGTGGCTTTACAGTATGGTGTTAGTGAAGAATGCTCCGCATACTGTGAGCCAACCGCAAAACACATTGGTATTGGAGGAGCTCAAACCCAAGTTACCCATGGAACCTCAAATAACAATCCTTTGACCTTCATACTGCAGACACATCATGCGGAGAGAAAGGACACTGGAGACCGACATCGTGCTTGGTGAGGTTGAAGGTCAACGCAAAAAAAGAAAGGCCTGCAATCTGATGGACTGCGAAGACCAAACGCAGTTCAGGTCAGCGGTCGGCAGAGTCGCTTCAAGTGAACATTAGCTCAACCACACTTAACAATGTCTTTGTTAAGCAAGTAAATGACATGTTGGTGAAATTCTAACAGTATACAACTAAAACCCACAATGTTTATTTTCTGCATATTTATAGACTTTATGAAATGAATATTTCAGCCATTTCATTATGCACTGATGTCCCTTCTGAGTACATTCAGCCTTTTGAGTGACATAACATTCTGTAGACATTGCATGTTTCTAGAAGCGTTGCCACAATATAAAACATAAAGCTCAGACATGTTGGCAGTCATGGTGCATATCAGCATCTGGTCAGTAGTAAGACTATGTTAGCTCTATAGACCTGCATGTCACTTTACACAGCAAATACAAAAGGCATATCGATATGTTATGTACATGTGTAGTTTAGTGGGTTAATACTATTTCTCCCATTTCCTGCATAATACAGGAGCTGCAGCAGCATGAAAATAATCTATGGGAAAATACAAAGTATGGAGCCCATGCTCAGAGGCAGTGATGCTCTCACCCCCGACTTACTCACTCATTTCCATGGCTTCAAAGTGGGGCTGGAGCCTAGAATTTCATATCAGTCCCAGCACAGCTTTTTCCTCTGCGTTCAGCAATGTTTACTTACACAGCATATTGTGCTTGGTGAGTATGGCACACGTCAAGCTAATACATTTTTTAAAGGAATTGTTTTATATAAACTATATAGCTGAGTTTAAACAGAATGTTTTTGATGTATAGCAGTTTTTCAGCCGGTAATATTCACATAATAGCAGATTATCTTTAAAATCTGAATTTGTAGAAAAACAAAATGCATCTTGGCAATGTAGACAAAAATCAGTCTAATACCATCTGATTTAAGTCTAAATGGTTGGGTTCGCAAAGCACTCCTTACAGTTGGGACCTGATGCCAAGTTTTTAGAATGCTCGACGTGGTGTATTTTGTATACGCATGCCCACATTTATAGATAATGTACAGTAATACCCGGATTAGTGCTCTAAAATGTTTTTGGGACCTGGAGCTTAATGCAACAGTGCTATAAAATTTTGTTAATATAGTATATTGTATAAATAGTGCTTGAAAACTGCACAGCATAATACAAAATAGATTTGTTATACCTTTAGTGATAGCAAATAAACACAGAAAAAAGTCTAGGGAGAGCAAATATGACATTTAAAAAAAATTTTTTTCAAAATGTGGTAAACTTCTGTAATAAATTAAGCAAAGGGCTAAAATAAAAGAATGCTATTGCAAATGAGTGCTACAGGGAATAGTGCTAATCGAGGTGTTACTGTACATACAATACATATATTTAAAATATAGTCAGTTTAGCCAATCTACAAAATAGACTCTTTATAATTTTCACTTGGAATTACTGAGAACATTGGAGCAGTATGAAATTTCAAAATCCTGCACAAATACAGCACATAACGGCTTCTCGTATTTCCCATATAGTGCAGCTGATCCAGGGTTGTTTGCATCTTATAGTAAACTTACCTTTGTTATGTTTATCATGGCCTGTTTACCACTGCAAAACATTATTCAGAGAAATACATCTGTTAAGGCAATTCAATAAAACCTGTTTACTCTCCAGGAAGTCACTACTAACACTGCAATGAAACTCAGGAGATCTGTGGGTTGAAAAAATTGAGGTATTTTTGTTCCCTGGCACATCGTTCACAGCTGTGCTGAAGTGCTCTGCGACCTATACTTAGGTTTCATGACTTTTTTGGTGGCATGTGTTTGTTTAAGCGGGCTGGAGGGGAGGCTGATATGTCTAGAGGAGCCATAGTGTGGCAGCAGCCAGGAGAAGAGATGGGCCGAGCGTAGAGGCCAAGGAGGCCGAGAGGGGTCCACCGTTGAAGACCAGCCGGAAAGAGACCACCTCCTCCTTGTAGTCATTTTCAATAGCCATGCAGCGGAAGACCCCCTCCTTTAGAGGCAGCTCAGGGGTGGGGGCCAGCACACAGGAGTCATTCAGAATGGAGCAAGAGTAGCGCTTGATGCATTTGTCCTTCTCCCAGCGGTAGGTAGCATGATAGGAGCGCACAGGGCAGGGCAACAGTACAAGACCGTCTGGGTCCACAACCACCTCTTTTGGAGTAGTGCTCCTTGGGGCTGTGGAGTCAGGATACACATTACATCCCATTAGTTACACATTCATAACATAGTTATACGTCATCATGTTTCTGTTTTGTTTAAATGTATTATGTACACAGTTTAATCTAGAATGACTAATCAAGATTACTTTACAGTGATGGTGTTTAACACCTTAGGAAAACACGTTAACTACACCAGGGATTGAATTCATATCCAACACATAGTGCTAACAAAAGGGCTAGTGCTTCAAAAGGGATCCCACTACCTGCCTAACCTTCACCCAAAGCCCTGCTTTTCCTTCCCTTAACCCTCCGCCACCATGTCAACCCCACAGTCACCCCACAGCAAGCTTACCTAGCTACTATGCAATGGCTTGTGTCTCCCTAATAACAATGCTAGCAAACTACAAATCCAAACATGGCATAACAAAGTAATGATGCAGTATCTCATCAGGGCTGTCAAGTGGGCACCTTTCTTCGTTGGTGTTTCATGAAGTTAGGCCCATAATACACCTACCCAGCGACAAACTAACCTTACAAACTTCTAATATATGTTTTACTGTCCCTACCTCCAAACAGAGGACAGGCTGGGTCCTCACCAACCCACTGCTTCAGGTTCTGTGGCAATGGTTGCACATCATAAACAGCTCCTAGGTGAAACCTCATCCGATTTGCATCCATACTCCACAGCTCCCTCCAGCTTAGCCTCCTCTTCTCAACTCCCTCCCAATTCACCCACTGTCCCTGCTTCCCTTGTGAAGCTACTATAATGCACCTCTCTGTTTCTTCCTGATGATGTACCTGCTGTACAACCAACCTCCTTCTCTCTATAGGGCCTGTCTTACTCCACATAGGGTCTCTTATCTGCAATCCTAGTCCTTCTCTTCCTTGCTGGACCCTTCCAACCAGCTGTACCTGCCTCAAACCTGCTTTTGCTTCTTATACTGCTTGCCTTCCATCTCACTTTTTACCTGAAACTACCCTGGGTACCAGCCCCCTTATAACCGCATTGTTACTACCCGACAGCTTGCAATTCTATCCTCACCTTTGTGCACTTAAGCTCCTCTGTCAAGCTTGGTAGTGACAATTCCAGAATCCCTTTCCGATACAGAGCAAGACTGCTTAGACACCAAGGAACCCCCAGCCACTTCCTAAAATAGGAACTGATCAGCCTCTGCAGTTCCTCTACCTTCATGACTGATGCCTCATACATTGTTAGTGCCCACATCACCCTTGGGAATAGGCATATTGATGTGTCTTGGTGGGTATCAGCAAACTATTATGTTTTGAGTTTCTGCAGTGAGTAAAAGAGACTAGGAGCTATTGTTGATGTTCACAATGTGTTTTTTAGTAAACGGGACATAAATTTGGTCTGAACAGTAGGAAAGCAGCAGGAACTGCCTTGCAGGGCAACTTAATGCACCCTGGGTAATGAAATGTAGTTGTGGGGCTATTGTCAATACGGACCCTGTGCTACAGCTACAGTCTTTTGCTGGAAGAGCAACTCAGACAGAGAATCTGGTCAACGGGGCAGAGAAAGAGCACTGGGGAATTATGGGAAGTGTCAGTACGCAAGAAACAATCCAAAGAGCAACAAGTGCTGCTGTATGCTGCTGAGTACTGGCCAATTCAAGCTATGCTCATAACTTATAAACAGTTTAGTTATATCTAACTACACAAAGAAATTACACCCAAAATTATATAATGAATGTTAAAAAAATCTGACATTAATTTATCAATTTTTTGTATTTTTATTTCTTTTTTAGTGGCACAGTAGGTCATGGTTGAATTCTACAGTAGCTGGTAAAGGACACTTGGAAGTGAGGATTAATGCAGTCAAAGTAAATCTGGAGCAGAACTGTGGGAATGAGAATGAAGTACAATTTCTCAGGAATGTAGAGCAATAACTGCGAGAACAGATTCTCCCCCCTCCCCCCCGGGGCGTTTTCCAGGACAAAAAAAAAATAAGACGAAAAGCAGGAAGAGGTCATGTTGTCCTACCTGCAGCTTCTCCACACACTGAAGAATTCGACTGGTCCAAACTTTGGACTATCGAGCTACAGATGCCAGGGGAAAAAATGGCGACAAAGACAGGATGGGGCATTAATCACCGTTGCCTGATTTAAAAGTAACTTCTTTTAAAAAACTAAGAAATTTCTTAGGGATTTCCAATGCTTGTGTACACGCTGAGGAAGTGGAAACATCAAAGCTGCTGTTTAATATGCACATAGCTGGACTGTTTTGTGTTGACATTCTCCCCTGTGTGGGTGGATCATTATAAATGGTCTATGTACTGGTCTGGTCCGGTACTGCTCCGATCTCAGTGAAGCTGATTTATGCTTCAACCACAACATTTTTCTACAAAGGAAATTAAAATCTAACCACATAGACAAAACTGCTGCCTGGGGAAGCTTAGGCAACTTCCACCAGCTCACATAACATTTGATAGTCCTGTATTTTTTAATAATGCAGCTCTCAGCATTAGATGAATTATGTGTTTATTCTGTGTAGATCCTTATTAAATGGTTTAGTCTTTAATGCAATTACCCTGACAATGTCGAGAAAAGCCCAAATAAAAAGTACTAAATGCGGATAGATTTACTGCTAACTTAGCCAAATGGTAACATCGCATCCTATCACTGCCTGAAATTCATCTGATATTTTCAATATGCAATGAGAAAAAACAGAGTAATACCATATTTTCAATATGCAATGGGAAAAAACAGAGTAATACCTCAGTTAGCCATGCTTCAGTTAGTTAGGCATTTATCATTTCATGCTTGTTTTTTGCAACTACTGCTGAAAAAGTGCAGATCAAAAACATTGTATTATGTTGAGGAGTTTTCAAGCTGCATTTATGCAATATTTGGTGTTAATGACCTTTCATAGCACTGTTTCCTTAAGCTCTTTTTCTCAACAACACCTCTAGAGCAGCAAGAAAATGGATTCCATGCAGTTTGTTTAGCACCAGATAGTAAGACAAATAATGCAGTTTCTACAGGGCTATCTGGTCATTGTTCTTAAGCATATTACAGCCATTCAGTTGCAGAGGCACTGATGCACAAGATCTGTTCAGTTCTGCACATTTTCTGGCTGATCCATAAAGTTACTTCAGTCATACCCGGTACTGATGGTGTATGGTGGAGGGATGGCAGTGCATCTCTTCTTGCTTGCCTCCCATCCACAGTATGGATCACGCGCAAGGATGCATTCCCTGCAGGTGTCGCCATATCGACTGCAGTCAGCCAGTGGGATGCGCTGGACCTCCATAGCTGTGCTTACATACAGGTGGCCCTAAATAACAATGGGAATAAATTAACAAAACATGAAAATACTGTATCATCATGAGGCTGCTGAGGGTAATATGGAGTCAAGCAAATAGCTTATAGAGAAGGTGACCAAATGGCTGTTACATGTTCCCATGGTGCAGTGTTCAGCAGTGAATGCATTTTCCCAAGGCAGGAAAGCACAAGGCTGCTGTAAATTGTTGTAATTTGTTATAAAGCTGCTGCTTGATGTTTTACCTTCTGAGTGTCAATAGCCATGGCAGTTACGGGACCTTCATCGTGAAACAGGGAATACTGGGAAATGATGAAGGCTTCCTCAATGGTGTGTAGGACTTTAAGGACCTTCCCCGTTTCTATGAAGGGATGAAGAATAATTTAATCACAAAAAATTTACAGTACACAAAACTAGACCATTACTGAAATGCTAATATGACGATTCATTTCGATCAATAAAATTACCTTAAATTGTTAGTGAATGGGCACAATGAATTAATTTTCAGTGCAGCATCAATTTGGAATAAAATTTGTATGGTTTAAGTTCCAATAATTCATATAAATGCTGCTCAAAACATTTAAATTATTAAAAAATAAAACTGCATTGTACTTAAAAGCAGCACTATTTACAATGTTTTAGTTAGTTTTAGTTTAGTCATTTTCTTCTGCTCTGATGTCGTGTCTACAGCTCAGCTTCCATCATGTCTTCCTTTGCTTACTCTGTTTTACATCTATGCTTGTTTTTGTATCCCTGTTAGAACCACCCAGCCGTCTCACCTGTTCCCAGGTACAACACACTGTAGTGCTCATCATTGACCGATAGGACCGTGTTGGCTACAATCTGGGTGAACCGGTCATCAGTGGGCAAGTCCAAGGGTGCTCTGCCAACTGGCCACATCACTTCCTCTATCTCTGCATGATCCCTTATGACTTCCAAGTCCCTGGAGCCTAGGGGTGTCTTGGAAACACACTTTAGGTGCAGAAATGGGAAATAGGAAACAGTCACCAAACAACGATCAACCATATTAAAAGAACCTTAAGGTCACACTTGAGCTCTAATGACTTAAAACGTCTTTCGTACAAATGCTTCTTCAGTAGTTAGAAAGGTTTAGAAGGTGTGGCGAATGCTGGGTGAATGTTTCTCCGGCTTGAAGTGCACTGGATGTTTGCATCTGCTGTTGCTGAGTTGTCATGGATACGATGCCTTGGAGAAAAGGCAGCCTAATACTCGTAAAGAATCTGCCAAACCAAATATGTGGACGAGCCGATCCACTGTGGCAACCCCTAATGGGAGCAGCCGAAAGTCGGTTTAATGGGCTGTGAATCCCTACCTCAAGCTTTGTGCTTCTGGGAAAGGTCATGACCCCAAAGAACTTTCACTGGAGCAGTGATAATAAATGAATGCATAAACATAAATGATGGAATGTCGTATAAAACAGGCACAGTAGTCCTCAACTTACGGCAGCTGTCCCATTAAATTTCTTTCTTTTTTTTTTTTACTTCCAACATTTTGTCCTAACATTTAACCACAACCATACCATCGCCTGTATGAAAAAATGAGCACCCCATAATGCAGCAAGGCATCATGTCTGGTATTTTTGGTCAGTGTTTGGGTGTCAATCAGCTATTATTATTATTATTATTATTATTATTATTATTATTATAGGTATATTTGTATTGTTTAAAGATTAGCACAGTATATTATTTTCA
Source organism: Heterotis niloticus (assembly GCA_018136845.1). Classification (NCBI taxonomy): domain Eukaryota; kingdom Metazoa; phylum Chordata; class Actinopteri; order Osteoglossiformes; family Osteoglossidae; genus Heterotis; species Heterotis niloticus. The sequence continues at coordinate 3,644,779 of CM030903.1, forward strand.
AGACCCAGTTTTTGGTCATAACGTTTGGTGTCAGGGTTTGGGTTTCTAGCAGTTGTTGTGTTATATTCACAATTTTTTTTGTTTTGAATTCTATTCAAGTCACTTTTTATTTACAGTGGCCAGCAAGCAAAAAGTGACTGTGTTAGTGGTGCTGAAAAGAAAAAGCAAAAGAAAATAGATTTAGGTAAAAAATATAGTAAAAATGCAGTATGAAATCATAATTTAAATACTATAATAGTATTATTTTACTGTGAATAATCAATGAAATTACTGGGAAAGTTTAACAAACTCTGACTGTATAATGTAGCATTTACACATGTTGACCATTTATGTATCTTTCTGGTTTATCAAAGGCTATAAACACATACACACATATATATGGATATAAAATAATATGTGACGTATGATGAAGTTACTGTAACGGAATTATTCCAATAAGCTGAGGACCACATGTAGATGAATGGATGACTGCAGCTGTTCATGCGTTGCTGTGACAGTAACCAGTTTTGTTTTAGTCATTTCCAGAAAGTACCGTTCTGGGCCGAGAGGCTGTGGTTCCCTTTAGTTTGGAAGCAGAGAAGGCGCGGTCAATCTCCTCAATGGAGTAGGCACACACGACAGTGGTGTCCCTGGGGGTAAAAGTGTATCATACAGGATGAACCCATTTTTAGCTAAAGAATTAGCTTCAACAGGAAAGTGCAAATAATTTATTAACTATAAGTTCAAACCAGTAAGCATTACACGATCAACCAAACATTGGTGCCATGTAGAGATCAATTGCTACACCATACATAGGAATTGTGGGCAGGTTACTAGTTCAAGTGTAACTTCCTAAATTCCAGGCCCAGTCTGTAATCTAAATTCTGAGCCCTAGTGGCAGAAGTACACACTCACCAAGCATTGGAGAAAAGCCCATACATCACACCAGTCCTGTTTTCATTTGTCAACACAAATGTCTGCTGGATGTAGTTGTACTGCTGCAGGCTCTTGTGCACCCCACATATGACACGGGCCTTCAGGAACGTAGTCCAAGTGTCACTCCTGCTGCTGCCCTCATCCACCTGGACAAAAACATGAGCAGATTCCTTACTTTTAATCCCTCCTGGCTACCAAGCTCCTTCTATAATTAAGTAGTACATGCTTATAATACGATACACTAAGGAAACATTTCTAGTTCTTTCCACCCTCAAAAAAGTTTAGTAGGCATAATAATGCACTGCATGCTGGTCTTCCAAAAAAAGCTAAAACTCTGCAAGGCATTCTAGCCGCAGCAGTTGATCTTGAACTGAGTGCACATTCCAAAAATAAGTGGCAAAACAGCTTTCTGTTACAATGTCCCAAAATTATGGAGCAAAATCATACTGAATATCAGAGAGGCAGGTTCTGTGGACACCTTTAAAAAGCTGCTCAGAACATTTATTCATCTATTTATCTATCATCTATCCACCCACCCATTGACATTATCTGCTTTATGCTGGTCAAGATCACGATGGTCTGGTCCCTATCCCAGAACTTACTTTATCTATCTATCTGTCTATCTATCTATCTGTCTATCTATCTCATTTTTATTACAATTTCATTCTCTTTTTTCTTTTTTGTGTAGCATTTCAAGATGCAAAATTTGTAAGAAAATGCCCTATAAACAGTAATTATTAGCTATTTAGTGCCTGAATTTGAATGAACAAGAAAAGAAAATTCAAAATGCAACATTTTACTTTGCTTTTATCTCATAAAGGTGTGATTTATGATGGTTTCTTATAATGCTGGCTTTAGTTCATGTGAAATTCATTGCTAATTCCCCTCTGAAATGTCAGACACGGGCTTTTCTTCCCAGTGAGGGACGTGAGCAAAAAGGGCGTCGAGGTTACCAAGCAGACGCGCCCGACGCGCGCTTTGTAGGGCTGCTCGTCCACATCAGCTGTGCCGTTATATTCGCTGAAGAAAAAGTAGATCTCTTCCTTGTGCTTCTGGGACTCTGGGATTAGCGCTGCCCCGGCAAACTGTGGATCTAAAAAGCCAGAGATTACCGTGTGGAAGCCATGTATTTTGTTGGAAAGCTGGGTTATCTGACAGCTGGGGACTCACTGACATCCAAACATTTGCATGCAGAAAGCAACTCCACCATTTGGTGGCTGTAAAAATCACAAAAAGAGGAAAAAGGTTCAAACCTCACTAAAGTAATCGCTGCCCCAATGGACAGAAACAAGAAGTAAGGCCTGGAAATATGGAAGTAGTAACTACTGTGATTCCTTTGCTCATTGTTCGACTTAAAATAAATCTATTTTTATACAAATTGGGTTGTAATAAATTCTTCAACGTCTTTCAATCTCGTCTTCGCATTCGCCACCGCAATTTGTTCTTTAATCTGCTGTGCACTTGCAGCTGTCCCGCAGATCCACGTTTAAATACTTGGCCCCTCTCTGTCCTCCATTAACCCAGCACTGCATGACCTCACTCACTGAGCAACCATTTGCTCTCAGTTTTCAGCATCTTGCGGGGGCCAAAGGTCCGGTGGATGGAGCCTGGCTGACGCCCAGCTGCTGACAGAGCGGAGTACAGGTTCCCATCTGTGGGAAAAAAAGCAATTGTGGAAATAGAAACAAATCATTCCCCTAAGATAAGGGCCCAGTTTTGCACTGGCTATGACATGAGAGTGCAAGGCCAAAAAAATTAAATTAGAGCAGAATTTAGCCCCCCTCCCAAGTTTTCAAGGCATCTCACCAGGATGTACTCATCTGGCTTTAGTTAGTTTGTTCTGTTTCCACCTAACATTTAACACAGTTATTAACTTCGTGTCTGGAGAAATCCAATGTTTCAGTTTATTTAATACTCTGCTGTATTTCCTTTCTCTTTAAAAAAAAAAAAGATGTTTTGCTTTAACATCTTTAAAATCTTCTAACTCCCACGATCCAGCGTTACAGTTTGACCTTGCCGTACCGCATTAGACCATAATTTTCTGACACATCAGGTATGCATAGAACAGGTCTTCCTTCAAAGTTTTCTGCCAGTCGGCCCTCAGTGTTTCGGTTAAAGTTGATTGTTACCCAACATATTTAGCACCCAGAGTGGATTTCTTTAGCAGCCTTCCAAATACCACTTGTGGGCCCAAACACCGATGCCAATAGAGTACACCAATTTGATGACCCTTAAAATTGTAGAACATTGTAAGTGATGAGGGGCTCAGCAACCCCCATGTATCACCCCCCATATGACTCCCACAATGCACTGCTGCTATGTGTGTGTAAGTAGATGTCTAACCATTGTGTGGAATTATTGGAGGATTGTGGACCATCTGTCAATGGTTCCCAACTTGTTTCTTTTCCAGGGACCCTAATTTAACATTTTATACATATCACAGCCCACCAGATAAGTACATCTACAAAGCAACTTGTACAAACTGTAATATAGCTTCCACCCACAGTCCACTTAGTACATACAGTAGCCCGACCGGATCACTCACTGAGTTTACACGCTACATACCTGCTAGCAGACTGACAGACCTCTGGGATGGGTTGGGTGGTGAGATGTCAGACGGGGAGATCTTCTGCTCACTGCCTGTGATATTGGTCAGCACCGTGTTATTTACCTGCAGACAGCAAATGACTCCATGGATAAATACCCCTTGAAAGCAAATAAAACCTATTAACTGATAAATGACTTTCATACCAAATTTGCAAATTTTTGTTTTTTTATCAACTTTTGATAAATAATAATGCAATAAAAGCATGTTAAAGCTTACCAGAAGCCAGCATTTTGGGCTGCCTGCATTGGTGCTGCATACCAAAAGGCTTTCATTGATTTTCTGAATAACAGTGATGTAATTGTTACAGTCCACCTGGGGGGGGGGGGGGGGTGTAAAAGGAAGATTAAAGCATCGATACTGCACATAATTTAACAGTTTAGCTGCCTGCCAGAGGCGTACCTGACGTGTTTGGCACCCAGGGCAGATAACAGTCATTGATGACATCGCCAGCACCCTCCAGCCAACCAGATCCCAGGTGGCAAAATTTAAAACAGCCGATGCTGCACTCACACGACCCCGCTGCTGTCACCGCTCACTCTAGCGTGTTGTGTGTTCGATTCCTGCCTATGTTTATACTCGCTTCTGTGCTTGCTTTGTGGCTTCTGCTTGTATGTTCATGCGTTCCACGTTCCAGCCCAGTACCTGTCACCTGTGTTGTTGTTTGCATGAGTTTGGGGGTACCTGTGACTTGGAGAAAAGTGGACAGGTAAGCACATTATGTGATGTTCCCTTCACACACAGGTGTGTGTTCTGCATAAGCTCATTAGTTTAGGAACGTGTCATTGCCGTGTTTTGGTTGGGTTTCTTCCTGTTCCTGGTAATCTGGATTAGTCGGCATGGCTCGCACTGCATTAACTTTGACGCTGCATGCGTTCCTCTCCCTGTGTGCCAGTGTTATTGTGAGAAAAACGGTAAGTAGCATCACTTTTCACACTTGCACTTCCATACAATAAAACAGTTTTGCACCAAATCGTCCATGTTCACGCCTTTATTTCTGTCCCCACCAAAACCTCTGCTCCAAGCACTTTAATTTTACACCCTTCCACCTCTAAACACCTTGCAGTCATAACATTAATGGAGACTCATCGATAAAATTGTTGCCCGCTGTGAATGCCAGCGATTTCCCCCAATTATTTCTTTACAGCCCTGGCATCCCCTTTCTGCCTGGCACCTGGGACCGACCAACTTCCCCCGGTATGCATGGTAGCACAGAGCAGCAGAAACAATATGCACTGCAGTGGTTATTGGCTGAATAGTAAGACCTCCATTAGGAATGTGTGTTCATTTTGGAGCTGCACTTTCCACTCCGAAACGCAGATCTTGAATTCCCCTAAATTGCTGCTTCACGTGCTGCGTCAGTTATCTGGAAAAAACTGTTTCTTGCAAAGCATCCGTAGTTCACCCACCTCCGGCGAAGCTGATTTGCTGGAGCACGCTTGTTTCGCATTCTCATCCACAGGAATCGGAATCTGCAAAATCCAACAAAAGCAATGCAAAGGCATCTCAGCCCAGCTTCTACAGCACAGCCAACTGGAAGCACCAGACCCTGTGTGACAACGGGTGGTGCGACCACATCGGGTGTTCGCAAGGACAGAATCAGCCACCAAGTGTGCTGCTCATCACCTACCTGAGCATCCTGCACTCCCCGGTCTGTAAATGTCAGCAGGTAGATTACTGCCTGGCGCCCCAGGTAGAGGGTGTCACTTCCCGGTTGGTGGTAAATGGTCACATTTCTCTCTGGTGTTGCAAACTGAAACCTGGGTGGTTCTGGAAGGCAATTGCAAGACAGCTGTGATACACTGATGTCTGTAGTTACAGACGGATGGATGGATGGATGGATAAATAGACAAAAAGAGAGGTAAAAAGGTGGATGGATGGATACACAGACAGACAGACAGACAGACATAGATAGATAGATAGATAGATAGATAGATAGATAGATAGATAGATAGATAGATAGATAGATAGATAAGCTGTCAGCCTGTTGCGTCCTGGTTCTGTAATATTCCCCCCATCGGGTGCGTGATGGACATCCCAGAACAGACGCACATCTTCCCGGAAAATAAGTGTGAATTTGGCAAAGGTCCAGCGGTAGCTGTCCATGGTGCTTAAACTGCACCGTCCGGTAACAACGGACGCCAGGACCTTCGCACTGTACTGTACAGCCGTGACGCGGACCGTGCAGAAATGTGAAAATAATTCATTAAAAACAGTAGCTTACTGTCCACAACTATTGTGTCAGTTGTGGATAAACGATTATTTGTGAGATGTTTGTTCAGTAGTTTAAAACAAGGTTGTCCATCTTCCGCTTACACATCTCTCGTCCGTAACTGGAATTTCTGGACAGTTATGTAACGAACAGGTCGGTGCTGATGTTAAACGCTCCGTTGCTCAGGGAGTCGAGGCGTCCGTCTGCGCCTTCAATAACCGTGCGTGAGGGAGAAGCCTAGAATCTTCCACGTTTTGGCCATCCTTTTCATGTGGCGCTGTCTACAGTTTACTTTCGAGGTCACTGGAGCTCCAGCTTGGCCAGCAACGAACCGGCACCGCAGTACCGTTCCAGGCACCTGCATTGCGGTCGTGCAGTGGAAACCAGTTCGCCCTCGGCATAGCAAACGCGTTCATTGCGATAAACCGCACCAAATGCATATTTGGCCAAATATACTTACATGAGCATGCGGTCGATTTATTATTTGGCAAGCGACCTTCAAATATATGTAAATATATATTATATATATATATATATATTTTTTTTTTTTTACTGGGAGCCCGTGGCAATATGCTGTGGTTTGCGTGGGTTGAAACTGAAATGCTGCCGTCGATTCATCATCATTCAGTCATTTTTTTAAACTTGTTTAAATATCACTAAATATCGCGGCGAAAACAAACTGTTACATGCAGTTAATGTATTCGTACTGCAGAATACGTTCGTGTTACATATTAACCCCAAAGGTGGAGCTGGATCGGGGGCGTCTGCTTTGCAGTTCTGGCGCGCAGATGTACACCCCCCCCCCCAACCACCCACCCCTGGGATTGACAGTAGGTGTCGGTATCGTCATTTCATGGGAGGGGGGGGGCGGGATGGGGTCCACAACGGTTTCATCTGTCTCCGAAAATGCGCAGCAGCCCAGCTGTTAACCTCACGGCGACGCGCAACAACTTACGCTGGTTTACTCTGGATTTCACGCTGTTGGCCTTGACATCACAGCAGCAATAAATGTGCGACATAACCACGTCACAACCCGACAGTTCGCGGGAGCTGCGGATCATTCGTCAAAACATTTTGATATTTATGATCTCACCATTCATTCATTCATTCATTCATTCATTCATTCGCATTACTGACGTGATCTATGTGCCAGTGCGTCACACAAATAAATGATATTAACCAATTAAAACTGTACCGCGAGCATCCACGACCTCACCCAGCATGTGAACGCGTGATTCACGCGCGAGCCGTCCGAGTGACAGCGTGAGGGCGCCCCTACCGTCAATGCTGAACTTGAGCCGCGGACGCACGTCGGCGACGGCCGCGGAGAACAGCGCCACTAATATGAGGACATTCATGTTTGCTCTCCGCTGCGAGAGTCCTGCGGAAGCTGCCGAGAGATGCGGCTCCTCGCCCGGGCTGGGATGCGCTAAACAGCCGGGTGACGACGCGCCGGCAGCCGAAAGAAAGTGCCGGGATCGCAGCTCGTCATCTGTCGCCCGCAGTTGCCGCAGCTTTCCCGATGATCGCGTCGGAAAACCGGGGGGCTGCAGGCTCCACCTCAAATACAACCAACAAGTGTGTGTGTGTGGGGGGGTGTGCTTGCTCTCTCTCTCTCTCTCTCTCTCTCTCTCTCTCTCACACACACACACACACACACACACACACACACACACACACACACACACACACACACAGGTGAATGTAAGAATTAAACCCCAAAGGAGACAAGTAACACTGCCATATAAATATTAATAAGCATTCAGTCATTTCCAATTGAAAAACTGTATTTGGCTTTTCTGTTCACTAAACAAAATATCTTGTTTTCATCATCATAGTGAATCAAATTGCAATGTGTTGCTGTTGATACGACTGTTCTAAACCATTCAAGCACAACGGTACAAAAACGTACCTTTAGCAGCCCAAAAACTAAAGAATGCATTAACAAATATTTAAGGTAACAGGCATGGCTGTGTGGCAGAAGGATTTTATGAAGAATGAGTTGCATCTGGCTGAAATGGGGAAAAAAAGTGGTCAAGAAAATAAACTTTTTGGATATCCACTTTGGGGAGGCATGAACCCTGTAAGAAAGTAAAGGCAGTTTAGCTTGTTATACTACTTATAGAAGGTCCAGATGCACAGCTGCGCCAGAAGGTAAGGACATCAGAGTGCAGTTTGAGAAGCAGATGCCTTGCAGGTTCTCAGTTGGCTGCTTCCTTAAACAGCACAAATAAATATCAAATACCAGGCTCATCTGCAACAGCGAATAGACTACGCCGGGATGCTAGCCTTAGAGAGGGTTTCAAAGAAAAAGCCGTATCTGACCCTGGCAACTGGACACTGGTATTTGCTGTTTATTTGTGCTGTTAAGTTAGCAGCCCGAGGACCTGTAAGGCGACTGTCTCTCAAAGTGCAGAGTGATGTTCTCATCCACTGGTGCAGTTGTGCATCTGGGCCTTCAGCTTTTTTCTCTATTCTGGTTACCTCTAGTTTGCTTCTCTCAGACAGTAGTGGACATCATTGTACTGCAAGAAATAGTCAGTTTCTTGGCAATCTGACACATGGAACAACATTCATTTTGCAAAACAGCAACTGGCATGTTTCGTAAGAAAGATGCATCGCTTTGGACATTTTTGACCGCAAAAACTAACTTTCTCGAATGCCAGTACCTTGCAACCCAAGGAATGACAATTTGCTTGCTTTTCTGAACAGAATATCGGGTTTCAGCTGTGCCAACACAGTTATAAAAGTTTCAATAATAACCGATTATCATTTAAACAGGATTAAGGATGAGCTGAGAGTTTACCATCAGGACGCTGGAGAAATGTTTGCTGAAAATGGGGCTTTGTAGTCATATGTGAATAATAATCAGATATTCACACAGTAACAGCCATTTTCAGCATTAGTTATGTCTTGGCTATTTTTAAAAAAAATAATATGGTAGCACCTTCACAAAAGAGGGTAACAATTCTTTTGAAAAAATCAAAGAAATTTCTTTGTGATTCCAAACTTTTGCAAACTACAGTAGTGTAACTACCACACACACATACACACACACACACACACAGATGGATGTCAAAATGAATCCCCAAAACAGACAAGGCTTTCCATGTAAACATTTAATAGACAGAAAAATATATTTATACTATAATTGTAGCGAAATGTGTGATCATATTTTTCTACATTTTTTAAGTAAGAATAAAAAATATCTTTAATAACATTCTACCACTGAGGTGTGATACTTCGACCATTTTTCACAATATTTCACTGTAGCAAATTTTAACTGCACCTGAGTGTTGCGATCAACATCCACTGAAAGAATTTGTGTTGAATGTTCTAGAATTCGAAGGGTGGCAAATGTTGGCTTTTCATATTCTGTTGCTCAGTGGGCTCCATTAAAATTAATAAATTATTTAGTTGGGGGAAATCGATTTGTTTTAAACCAGCAGCGCAGCGGGCCTGAGATGCATTTGTGGCGAATCGTTGGAGGCTGAATCATCTGCTGAATCATCTGCTCGGCTCCCAGAGGAGCTTTTGACGCGATCCGGTCGCCGTGCCGATGCCCGTCTGCTTGGGGACCGCTGTGTGTGCACCTCGCTGCTGTAAGTGAAGCCAGGACACTCTCGTCAGGGCGGAATGATGGAGGATTTGCGAACAAAGTGAACTTACTTACAAAAAAATGTGTTATATCTGCGCAGAGCGCCTGTTAGTTTTTGCGACACTGTCGTGCTTCTGTCAGCAGAGCTACTGCGCTTAAGGCACCAAATACGGCACAGCGGCGTTTTCACCTTTTATTTCCGGCACCTTTAACGGTTTATGTGAAATTGGTCCACGCACGTCTGTGAGACAACACAGTACGTTTAAAATCTCTATTAAATACACTGCTTTTATCTGCTGTCAGTGCAAATATCTTAAATGCTCTCTTTAAATTCTATCAAATTCTGTGGTTTATGTCTCAGGACGTAATAAAAACCGTTTGATCCCGACGACGTCCTAAAATTTGGTAAGACAGCACAATAGAAATTCAATATAACGCACAGAAGCCATGTGTTGAAAAATAACTACACCTCCACGATTCAGCATCTTGTGGAGCCGCTGAAGAAAACAACCGATTTCGGGTGTTTATGCTGTTCTAGGAGGGCCGGATGACCACCGCACCTGTAATATTAATAATCATTCATTCGGTTTATCCTTGATCCTCCTGACTATATGGAGGGACAAGGTGTCTGGATGTAGAAAAAGTCCGTAAAACGATACAGTAAAACATAGAGTACAGTGAATTATATGCAGAAAGCAGTGAATAAGGCGCCGATACAATGGATCAGAGTCGGGGTGCAGGACTTGGGGTCACTGCAGCGCCCTCATCATTTGGAGTGTTTTCGCAGCCGTTCGTAAAATACGTGTTTGAGAAATTGAGGACTGAATCCCGCCACCTGAAAGCGGCAGAATGGCAGCTGCAACGGCACAAACTGGTACTAAAAAAGTTCCCGGTTTACGGTGCGGTTGTGGAGAGGACGGTGACGTCATAGCCCCCCAATAAATGCTTGCCTGTCAAATCAAAAGAATTTATTTGTCACATACATGGTTACCAAGTATACCATGTAGTGAAATGTGCCCTGATTCAGGAGACTGTGTGTGGTTCCATTCCACGAGTAAGCCAAACAGCAATGAAAACAACCAAACATCAAGAAGTCAACAAACACTAATAGATAAACAAGTGGTAGATAAATAAATAAATAAATAAAACAAATAAATAAAACCTTAAGTTGCAGTATGGGGACAGTGACAGTGAGGGGAGCAGTCAGTGGATATTGTAGACCCTGGTTTGCGAGGATTGTGATGGCATGTCTGGGTTCAGAAGTCTTGTGGCCTGTGGATAGAAACTCCTCCTGAGCCTCTCAGTTCTGGCCATAATATTTCTGAAACGTTTGCCTGATTTCAGCAGGTCGAACAGATGGTTGCCGGAATGAGAAAAGTCACTGATGATCCTAGTTGCTCTGGTGCTGCATCTCCTGGTGTAAATGTCCTGTAGGGATGGCAGATCAGATCTGGTGCAGCGTTCTGCCTCCTGGATCACTCTCTGCAGTGCTTTGATGTCACGAGCATAGCTATTCCCAAACCAAGAAGTGATGTTCTGAGTCAGGACGGTTTGTACAGCACCAGAGTAGAAAGTTTTAAGGATCGCCGGAGAGACCCAAAGCTTCCTCAGCTGTCTGAGATGGTAAAGATGCTACTTCGCTTTGCTGGCTTGAGCTTGGATATATACAGTCCATGTCAAATCCTCAGTGACATGGACGCCCAGATATTTGAAGCTGCTCATCCTCTCCACTGCAGTCCCGTTAATTTTAAGGGGGGTGTAGGACCGCTGCTGTCGCCTACCAAAGTCCACCACCAGCTCTTTAATTTTGCTGACATTCAGCTGGAGGCTGTTCTCCTGACACCATGGTGCCAAGTTCTCCACCTCCTCCATGTATGCTGTCTCATCGTTGTTGGAGATGAGGCCCAGCACCACCGTGCCGTCAGCAAATTTGATGATGGAGTTGGAGGCGTGCGTGGCCACACAGTCGTGAGTGTAGCGGGCATAGAGCAGAGGGCTAAGTACACAGCCTTGTGAAGCTCTTGTGTTAAGGCTGATGATGCTGGAAGTGCAACTGCCAACTCTCACCATCTGTGATCTACCTGTGAGAAAACTGAGAACCGAGGCACACAGGTGGCTGTTCAATCCCAAGTCTCTCAGTTTAGTGAACAGTCTGTGGGGCACAATGGTGTTGAAAGCTGAACTGTAGTCAATGAACAGCAATCTCACATAGTTCCCCTGTTTCCTATTCACATGACTGAGGATGGTGTGCAAGACGTGGAATAGGGCAACATCCGTGGATCTATTGGGGCGGTAAGCAAACTGAAGTGGGTCTACAAAGTTGGAGATGGATGCAGTGATGATGGCTTTTATGAGTCTCTCAAAAACCTTCACGACTACCAAGGTCAGTGCAACAGGCCGGTAGTCATTTGGGCATGAGGGCTTATTGTTCTTCGGTACCGAGACAATGGTGGACCTTTTAAAGCACATAGGGACTGTGGACTGAGCCAGAGACTCGTTGAAGATGGTAGTTGAGAACTCTGGTCAGCTGATCGGCGCAGCAGGCGCCCGCTTCAGCACCCTGCGCACATCGGACTCGGCGACGGTGATGACGTCAGGACACTCCGTCCACCGGCTGCGGCTTTCGCTGCTGTCGTGGATGTCTTTAGCACAATTGGGCATAGAATGTGTTGAGTTTGTTAGCGAACCCAGAGTCGCCACTCATAGCCACGTTAGATTTCCTCCTGAAATCTGTGATTGTGTGCAGTCCCTGCCACAATTGGTGCGTGTCACCCTGGTGGAAAAACAACTCCACCCGCTCCCAATACCGGTGCTTCGTGTCTTTCACTGCACGCTGTACAGCATATGAAGCCGCTTTATAAGCACTCATGTCGCCGGTGGCTACTCCTGCGTTGTACGCAGCAGTATGCACATTCATTGCCTTGCGGATTGTTCCATCCGTATAGATGGTCCCAAAGTTACGATGGTCCAACTTACAATTTTTCGACTTTACAGTGGTGCGATAGTGATATGTGTTCAGTAGAATCCATACTAACAATTTTCTTCCCAGGCAAGTAATATGTGATATATGCTCTATTTTTATGTTATTGTTTTAAATGATGCCTTATCCTAAAGACCTTCAATAATGTTCTGGACTGATGCCAGATACCCGTGCAGCTCCTAACTACAAACAGCACAAGCAAAAGCTCCCTCAGGTTTTCTTATGACGCTGGGCAGCAGCAGTAATCCACATCTCCCAGTCTGCCATGCGGTCACTAGTATATACAACCGATACTCTACAGTGTTCTGTGTTGCTAGCGTTTTTGTTTTGATTATCCCCCTCCCCATATCTACTTTGTGTTTTGTGCATTCATCATGTCTCCAAAATGCCCATCTGTGTCTGTGTCTCCTGAAAGTGGCATGAAAGCGGAAAAGCCAGTAATGACTTCTAAGCTAGGCTAGCCTAGGCTATGCTATGATGTTCAGTAGGTGTTATGGGGTGGGTTGGTGGAAGTAATCGCAAGACACCACAGTAATAACTTTAAGTTCCGCTAAACTCTTTACTGAGCTGTTTCCGACAAAGAGTGTTACCATTAGCCAGGAACTAGCGCTAAACATTGGCGATTGGCAGTAAACAAAAATGGAATATGCTACAATTCAAAATAAACAAAATACAAGGTCTTAGCAAGACCATGGTTGCAGGAGAGTTCACAAGGGGCACCGGAAACTAAGCACCCGCAGGAAGTCCGGGTCAGAACTAAATCCTGTCCATGATTGGTTCCTACACCAGTCAATCAATCAATCTGAAGACGGGGGCAGAGAGACCGCCTGTGGTCTCTTGCTGAAGCAGCTACAGGCATGACAGTAGGTTAGGTTAGGTGCATTAAATGCATTTTCAACTTAGGATGGGTTTATTGGAATGTCACCCCATTGTAAGGTGAGGACCATCCGTATCTTAAAAAAATAGGCAAAAATTACATATTTTCCTTTAAAGCACAAATGCATAACATTTGTGATGTCTTACCATGTCTTACCAAGTAACAGTTTAAGAAAATAGCAAAATTAGTCTTATTTTAATTGAAATATACAAATGTTGCCACACATAACTTAGAAAATAATGGCATTTTGGAATCTTGAGGGGCTTTCCTCCCCAGAGGCGTTATGACCACATGAGGAACTCAAGATGTGGAATCTGAACCACGGCACCACCCTGCCCGAGGCACACAGAGGTAATCCATGGGGTTTAATTCTCCACGTACACGTGATTAGATTTTTCTAGGTTATTTTGGGTGAGGGTAAAAATGTGAAAAAAATAGAGCATTTAACCCACTTAGTAGGCAGCATTGACAGCTGTCTTAGAGAAATAACAGCAATGATTGCCAATGTATATATTACTTACCTTTAAATTAAATTGTCTATATTTTGATCACATGTAGAGGTGCGTTCTGTTATGCAGACACAGTGTTTTTAGAGAAACTGCATGCTTAAATTTAGGTCTATAAACAGATATTTGAATATCACCAACTGATAATATCGGTCCATTTAAAAACAATAAAAAGGTGCAGGCCTTTCTAATTCTAAAGCTGTACTTGGCTTCTGTGTTAAATAAATCAAAACATTATGTTGAGCATCATAGGGAAACATAAGTGTGTATTGGTGCTGACTTTTAAAGCTGTGCGGCACAACTGTGCAAAAAGTGCTTTTAACCACCAAAAGCAAGAAAGAATAAGGCAAATGTTTAAAGTTACACACATTTGGTTGTGAGGCACTTTAGCATGAGTGAAACATCTGGTTGAAACCAAAAGTAATTGAATTTTTGCACATCCACTTTGGAGGCAGGAGACTTGTGAAAAAATAATGGCAGTTTAGTTTGTTATTCTTTTTTTATTGACTCATAACATAGAAACCAAATGTAACTACTAGGCCACCCTGATTTACCACTGCATTAACTTTCAATAAGCTTGACCTGATAGAACACAGAAATGAACAGAAGCAGTTGTGTCAGTTAACAGAGCCAGAATAAACAAAGCAGCTTATGTTTATTTGTAGCCATTTGGTGTACAATCGGATGCATTGCCACAATATTTCAGCATGAAAATATTCATAAAAATAGGCAGTTTTATGTTCCATGAGTGATATGGTCAGATCAGTAATTTTACTATATAGTTTTATTGCATATATAACAGTTGGTATGACTCTATTTTTATGATACTGATAGTTATTAGGGTAAATACTTCTAGAAATAGCCGTTACTGAATAAAATGGATTCATGTTTGATTTTATAACATTTCAGTTTTTCAAATTGTTGTGTTTATAAACAAACTAAACTAGCTCAAGAGGAGAATTTAGATTGTTAGATAGATCTGATTTTTCAGTCTTAATTCCAAAAAATCAGTATTGTTAATCTTGATTTATATTACGTGATTACAAACTTTGATTAATAAGTTTTCACATTTGTCCCAATGAGTTTTATACATAGTAAACTTTGGAACAATCCCTTTGCAATACATGCACCTCTAAAATTTTAAACTGTACTATAGCATTTAATTATATATAATAAATAGTAAAATGAAACCAAGAGTATAATATATAGATCAAAAATAAAAACCATACACAAATATTAAACCATATCAATGAATTCAAAAAGTAGAGGTTGACTTACATGCCAGAATTTTATAGCAATAATTTCTGTGTCTCACTTCCCAAAATACCTCAAAGACATGTGAACAGCATCTCACCGATTGTCTGAAGACATATTCAGTGCCAGTGCTACTCAGAAGAATCAAGGCCACATGAATTCCAAAACTGAACAGAAATTACACAATACGCCTAAATACAGCACTCCACAACCAGTGCCCTGAAAACCAGGAAGGGACACCACTTAAACCTCACCCTCCAGGTCATTTATGATAAATGGGAAACAAACAGACAGCCCTCGATTTTACGTTCAATCACACATGCTTTTTGGTAGAATGTGATTTGATTTTTAATAGCATTTCTCAATTTGGTCAATACAACAAGTTCCAGTAAAAATAAATAAATAAATAAATAATATTCCACTCACCACATGTATATGGCATTTCCCATTTCTGAATTGGGTTAATACCATAACGTCTTTGACCACAACCAAAGGGATACAGGGGTTTTGTTTGTGCAAGAAAGCTGTGTGTGCACACCTGGTTGTTGTTTAAACCATTTTCTTTGTTTCAGTTATGACACAGTGCAAAATCCTTTTAAACATACAGCATACATAAAGTCTTGTTTCTTACTTATATGAGCTTCAAACGGTGTTCTAATGAAGTTCTTTGGATTTTTAGATTGCAGTAGAATGCATTATATTTTTCCCCGTAAAGATTGGAAATGGCCGTCTACACATTTTGTCACAATGCAGCCTTTTTTATTAAACACACTTAATTATGTTACCACTAATGAATATTTGTCATTGTCCTACATCACCATAACTACAGTACATTCATTGTTCACCTCAGCATCTTGTACAAGCTCATGGTACTCAAAAGAGCTGGTGCTCAAGTGCAACTTTAGCTCTCATCCCCATTTCAGATCAGCTTCATAGTGAACTTTCCTGTGTCTACACCATCACCGCCACCCCCCATGGAGGTGCGAGGCACAAAGTCAATGTTGGCATTGTGCTTTATCTGCCCTTTGCTTTGGCTCCAAAAAAACATGAACACGAAGCAGATTGCCACAGAGCTGAGGAAAGACAGAAAGCCCATGGTCATGGCAATGACAAGGGTCTTGGCATCAAATGGGAAGGAGCCGCTGGCTTGAGCGGTGGCGTTGGTGGCAGGGGGTGCGGGGACCAGGCTCAAGCTTTCTTCAGGGAAATGGGGAGTAGTACGGTTGTGAGGAGAGGGCAGCTGCAGCACATGCAAGCTGACTGAGATGCTGTCGTTCCCGGCAGCATTGCTCGCCACACAAAGGAAAGTGCCACTGTCCTGCACCTGGGCATAGCGAACCTCCAAAGTACCGTTTTTCAAAACACGAAACCGTCCTGTAGATGGCAAGGAAGTCTGCTGACTGGTCATCCAGCTGATGGAGGGTGACGGATCACCATCTGCACCACAGTCAAAGGCCACCGTGGCACCCTCTTCCACTATGACGTCCTGGGGCCTGCGGTCAACAATACGTGCCTGCCTGCAGGTGAAAAAGCCCTGCAGCTCTGTTTCGGTGATGTCACGGAACTTGCGGCCACGCGCTATCTCTGGGGTGGAGCAGGAGGGCGGACGGCCATCAAAATCCAAGCGCAGACGCCGGCGCATCACCCACAGCAAGCGGCAGTCGCAAGCCAACGGGTTGCCATCCAGACGCAGGGTCTGCAGATTTGCTACAGAGTGGAAGACACGTTCCTCCAATGTAGATAGTTGGTTTGAAGACACATTGAGAAGATGAAAGAAGCCCAACCCTCTAAATACATCTGGCTCAATCTTTAGCAGACTTCCTCCAGCCAAATGGAATTCCTGCAGACGAAAGAGGTCACCCAGTAGGTTCCCATGCAGTGCCGTTATGGGGTTATATGACAAATCCAGATAGCTCAGGTAGACCAGGTGGCGCAGTGCTGCATATGGGACGGCAGTAAGGTTGCAGTAGCTGATGGTCAGGGAGGTGAGATTGAGCCCGGTCAGACTGTTACTGGCTACTGTATCTAGTGAAGGCCAGTGTGTGATCTCAAGGGTGCGCAGCCGGAGCAACTGACGGAACGAGTTGTTGGGTAAGATGCTAATGTTGAGTCGGCGGAACTTCAGGTACAGGAGGCTCTGGAGCTGAGACAGGGCCTCTGTAGGGATGGAGGTCAGATTACAGCGGTCCACATTGAGCTCCTCCAAATTCTGGAGGTCTACAAAGGCCCGATTTGAGATGAAGACCAAATCATTTATTCCAACATCAAGAAGGCGCAGGCTAACAAGATCACGGAAGGTGTAGTCCAGGAAGACAAGGATCTCATTGTTACTGATGTCCAGAAACTGGAGACTGGTCAGTTTAGAAAAGACTCCCACAGGAATGATCTTGAGATGATTGTTCTTGATGTAGAGGCTGCGCAGGCTTTGTAGACCCTGGAAGGCATCTACCTCAATCATGGCAATGCCATTGTAACTGAGGTCTAACTCCTGTAGCTGGGTTAGACCTGAGAACTGCCGGCGGCCAATGGTTCGCAGTCGATTGTAAGACAAATTCAAGCTTTGAGTGTCAGTAGAAAAGCCTTCAGGCACGCCTGCAAGGTGTTGCCAGGAACAGTTCACCTGGAGCTTTTCAAGGTGGCAATCACACTTCTGAGGGCAGGGCCATGGATGCTCAGACCCTGAGGCCCCTTCCTTAAACTGGAGCAGCATCATCCATGCTGTCCACGAGACAATGGCCTTCACAAACATTTTGCCTCCCATCTGCAGGAGAAGACACAAAGAAATACAGCTATTCAGCCACCACACTTATAAATAAGTAATTTGTACATCGCAGTCAGTAAATATACTCTTCTGCATGTATTCCTTGACTTACAACAGTAACCTTGTTTGTTGTCTCTGTGTTTGGGTGTTTGTTTAAGATTGTGTTTTATTTAAAAGTTTTGTTTACAGATTTTTTTTTGTTCCCTTCAAGTTGTGTTTTATTCAAAATGGCCAGCAAGTAAAAAAAAAAAATACACTAATATTTTGTTGGACCACCTTTAGCTTCGATTACGGCACGCATTTGCCATGGTATCATTTCGATAAGCTTATGCAGTGTCACAACATTTATTTCCATCCAGAGTTGCATTCATTTTTCGCCAAGATCTTGTATTGATAATGGGAGAGTCAGACCACTGCGTAAAGTGGTGCAGAAAAGAAAACATTTAGAAATGAAAGCACAAAAAAAATTGCAATATAAATTGTAATACTGCACTGTTTTTACATTACTATTCTACATCAGTATTATTTTAACATGAATAATGTGTGAAATATAGTAATTCTGTACAACATTCATGCATCTTCATAATTATATCCTTATAGTTTATATAGTGTAGGATGATCTGGGACCAGGTCATTGGAACAGAACCCTGTAAACAAAGTTAGGGCTGAAGTTACACCATGGTGAATTTCACCAAAAAAGGACTCACCAATCCAGTGAGGAAACACAGGTTTTCATAACCAGTGTTCAGCTTGGATTTGGACTGAGGTCAACCCACTCCAGTCTCCCCTCTCATGCTGAACAGCAGTCCTGCTAAGAGCCTGCAATGATTTTATATTTTAAAAAAAGATTTTACAAAAACTAAGTTATAAAACTGCACATTAGTTATTTAGCTATTAAGAAAATAAAAAAGTGGGAATTCCTAAATAATGAACATTTTTTTTGGATATCAGACAATTTACACTGGATTTAACCAACACAGCAATTTGTCCAGAGTATCAATTCAAACTGAGCAACGCAAAATACAACACATTCAATACAACTCAACACATGAAATATAATTTTAAAGCATCAATTGCAGTTTGCTGTAGTAATTTGGCCCTTTAAAATGTAATACCAACTTTAGAATTTTAACATTAATCTACTGGCAATCGCTTTTTATTTCACATATAATCCTTTTTCTCAAGTAAGCGAGAAACAAAAAGTTTATTCTATCATTTAGCTTAGAAATTAAGATTCTCGTTGTATTTGGATGTGCAGCACAAAAATGAAAGGTTTATTCCACTCCCAGAGGAAAGGGTCCTTGAATTGTGCCATTAAAAATTGCTCAGCAGTATAAGTAAGTAAATAATTATGTCGCATACAGCATAGTCCTAATACTGCAAGTCACTTTGGAGAAAAGTCTCACCTAAATTCATAC
Organism: Heterotis niloticus; assembly: GCA_018136845.1. Taxonomy (NCBI): domain Eukaryota; kingdom Metazoa; phylum Chordata; class Actinopteri; order Osteoglossiformes; family Osteoglossidae; genus Heterotis; species Heterotis niloticus. The sequence continues at coordinate 3,663,905 of CM030903.1, forward strand.
ACATGTTGCAAGTGCACATCCTGCTATGAGAGGTGCACCCAAAGTGTTTAGCTCCCAGGCCGGATATGTTTTTTGGGAATTTTTTGGTTTAATGGGTCCAGTAATGTACTGCTGCTGCATGCTTTTGAATATTTAAATGTCCAACCATTGTGGGGCGTTATAGGCCAGATCCTCTGTGGGTTCTACAAGTTTAAGAGTTTTGGTGAGCTAGTTGGTTTGTTCTCTCAACGCAGCTTTAATGATAAAATACAAATTGTGTCGCACAAAATAAAAAAAAAACTCGTGTCACATTCTGGTCTTTGGGTTCTTCCTGTTTATAATTCCAACTAAAGTGGCAGGTTATTAAATTAATAAATATGTAAAATAGTAGAATAGCTGTAGTCCATGTTAAACGTTGATGAAAGTGTATATTTTGGTTTAACTGCCGGCTGAGTACTGAGCTGCTGCAATAGCTGTTATATGTCTGTTAAAGTGGATGGAAAAGGACCAGCGTATGATGGGCACACAACAATATTGCAGATGCACAACACTAGCATACAAGGGAGAACAGCTGTGTAAGCGAAGCAGATGCCAAACAAAATGGCCTCAAGTTCCAATTGGTTCCTGGGTGGGGGGGTCTATACCGTAGAGGAAGCGCTGCAGATTATTCCACACTCAGATTTTGCTTTGTCGGATGAAGAGAAGCACTCTGACAAAAGTGAAGACTCTGAAAGTGACTTTCTAGCCCTGCATGACCATAAAATAAAAGTCTGACTTTACCGTGTAGTGAAACAGCGGGGTCACCAGTACTGTACTTGCTGTTAACAGGGATCTTTGGCCATGTTCTGAGCAACATCACTCACTGTGCAAAGTCTCAACATATCTTGTTCTATTGTATTTTTCATACTATTAAAAATACAAAAAAATTCTCATACATAAAGTTATGTCATATGTAATTTTGATTTTTTTGTACATATTACACAGTTTATTAAAAAAGTTTCATTTAATTCATTAATGAAAAGGATATTTAACCACTTTCAAAAATGTGATTTTTATGTCTCAGACACCTAAAAAAACAAACAAAAAAAACCCTTGACAATGTAAAATAAGTTGCCAACAGATAGGACAGCAATAGAGTTTTGTACCCTGCAACGCAATTATTAACTACACTTCAGTCTGCGGCAACTCACACCTTACATTTCCTGGTAGCAGCAGATCACCTACAGTCCAAACTACAATACAGTGGACAGATGCTTTACCACCACACACAACTTTACCTACACAGGTTAGAAGTCAAAGTGTCATCTTCCAATAAACAAACAAAAAAACAAATAAATAAATCACTGAAAAGCATTAACCTGAAAAACTATTAAACAAGGGGTTAATGTTCAAGGTTGGGTTAAAATATCATAATATTCAAAAACTTCAGTAGCAGGTGCAGATACTTAATATTTCCTGTATTTCACACATAACAATGCCAGTGAATAAAATGATAAATTTGTTCCATATTCTCTAATGGTCAGACCTCTGGTTACAGGACAAAAAAACTGGTCGTGCTAAATTTTTAAAGGCCTAAACAGATACACAAATTAGCATCAGCCATCAATACGACGAGCAGATAAATTGCTGCATGCAATATTTTATAGGCAGGCAGACCTGAGCAAGCAGAGAAGCTTCTCAACTCAGCCTCTGGCGATGCTGCTTCTCGCGCAGCTTCACATTCACAGACGGTCTTATAGTCCCATTCGCATGTAATCCACTGGTAACTCTGGATGTTTTGTAAGCATTGCAGCATTAAGCTCTGTCTTTTACTTTGTGCAGAACACAAGAGAATTTATGCAAATTATAAGTGTTAATCCTGTACTGTGGACCAAGAGACAGAAACCAACAGGTGCACAAATTGGCAATTTCTCACTTTCATTTTCAGCTTAGAAGCCTCGCCAAACCCTTTCAGTACCGAAAAAACATTGATAAAAAGCTACTGAAATGTTACAAATTTTCCTGTGTCGTGTTGCAGAAATGCGTACGTGTCATTTAAGTTTTCCAGTTTTTTGTCACATGTTCATGATCATTTGTTTCCGGGGTAGCTTGTGTTCCTTGTCACTGAAGCCTACCATGGTTTACAGCCTCATTGGCATCACAAAACCTGTCGATATTGCTTATTACGTAATATCTGGATACAGCCCTGCAAACTTTAACAGCGACCAAGAATTTATCTGATGAATACTGCAAAGACAGTGTCAGTCTCTAACCCATTGCAGTCTCCATTCAGGCTGCCTCATATCAAACATCAGCCACCAGCTGACATCAACCAGACATCTTATTACCATCAAGGACTGATCACTCCCATCTTCTTCTGTATCTTTACCACCACCAGTGCTGACCTTGTTTGTACTAATATGTACATTACATTGCCAAAAGTATGTGGACACTTGAGCATTATACCCAAATGTGCTTGTTGAACATCTCGACCCAAACCCATGGGCATTGATATGGAGTTGCACCCCCTTTGCTGCTATAACAGCCACCACTGTGGCCACAAAACTGGAACCACACATTTGATTTCTCTATATCTAGCAATTCATGTATCTACCTACCTACCATTTATAATCCACCTCAGTTCATCTGTGTTGTCTATTGAGTTGTCAGTCAACTACAGACCACATATACAGTACATAATACTTGATAAACAACTATGTGACTGGTTTATGTATTTACTGTACTTTTTAATCATTATTTTAAAGTTTAGTCTTTCTACTTATTAAAAAAGTTTACTGTAAAACAGTATTCCATGTTATGCCAGCAGCAGCCTGTACATCTCATGTTTACCGCATCTGTTGTAACATGCGGTACAGGTTGGTAGCCTAGGAACAATAGGGTACCATATACAATAATAATAATAATAATAATAATAATAATAATAATAATAATAATAATAATACAAGTCAAAACAGATGTGAAGTGGTGCTTGTACGTGCTATGATGTTCACACAATGATGAAATTGCCGAACAACGCATTTCTCACAACGTATCCCCGTTGTTAAGTAACGTATACTTGTACTCATCCTTGTATCTAAGAAGCCCCTGCACAGTAAGTGCTATCCAAAAGAAGCCAAACCATGAGAGAAACATCAGAAGCTGGCACACGCTGGCTGGTTTCACGCTGGGTGGTGTCACTGTGTCCAGCATCTGCATTCTCTGTCTTTGCCTTGTGTGGCCTGAGATCAAACACAGTTTGTGCTTTTGTCATTTTGTTAACTTCTGTTCAGCAGGTACCACAGTAACAAGCCATTACATTCAATCCATTTTACCCCCCCATTTTATATTCTTTTCATTTCTTCATTGTTTACACACATTTGCCTATTACAGTCAGGTCCATAAATATTTGGACAATGACACAATTTTCAGTATTTTATTTCTGTACACCACCACAGTGGATTTGAAAAAAAAAAGCATTTAAGATGTGATTGAAGTGTGGACTTTCAGCTTTAGACTTTGAGCTTGGCTCAAAAGTAATTGGACAAACTAAAATAATAATAAATATAAGGGTTATTTTTAATACTTGGTTGCATATCCTTAGCAGTCAATGACTGCCTGAAGTCTGGAACCCGTGGACATCACCAAATGCTGAGTTTCCTCCCTTCAGATACTTTACCAGGCCTTTGCTGCAGCGGTCTTCAGTTGCTGCTTGACTGTGGGTCTTTCTGCCTTCAGTTTTGTCTTCAGTAAGTGAAAAGCATGTTCAGTTTGGTTGAGGTCAGGTGACTGACTTGGTCATTGAAGAATATTGCATTCCTTAGCCTTGAGTAGTTCACTGTATGTTTTGGGTCATTAGCCATCTGTAGTGTGAAACGCTTTCCTATCAGTTTTGCAACATTTGGCCGAATCTGAGTAGATAGTATAGCTCTAGACAGTTCAGAATTCATCCTGCTACTTCTATCAGCAGCCACATCATCAAGAAACACCAGTGACCCAGTTCCATTGGCAACCATAAATGCCCATGCCATAACACTCTCTCCACCATATTTGACAGGTGAGGTGGTATGCTTTGGGAGCCCTTTCTTTCCTTCTCTATACTCTTCTCTTTCCATCATTCTGGTACAAGTTCATCTTGGTTTCATCTGTCCAAAGAACCTTGTTCTAGAACTGGACATGCTTTTTTAGATGTTTTCTAGTAAAGTCTAATCCAGCCTTTCTGTTCTTGAGTGTTATCAGTGGTTTGCACCTTGCAGTAAACCCTCTGTATTTACATTCATGAAGGCACCTCTTGCTTGTAAACTTTGACAATAATACGCCAACCTCCTCGAGAGTGTTCTTGACTTGGCTAGATGTTGTGAAGGGGTTTTTCTTCACCAAGGAAAGAATTCTCCGATCATCCACTTTAGTTGTCTTCCGTGGTCTTCCAGGCCTTTGGTGTTGCTGAGTTCACCAGTACATTCCTTCTTTTTAAGAATGTACCAGATTATTGATTTGGCCACTCCTAAAGTTTTTGCTATTTCTCTGATAGGTTTGTTCTGTTTTTTAAGCCTAATGGTAGCCTCCTTCACTTGCAAAAATACTTCTTTGGGCCGCATAATCCCATAGGTCACATAGTTCCCAAATTCAAATTCAACACCTGGAATCAACTCCATATTTTTTATCTGCTTAATTTGTCATGAAATAATGAGGGAAGAGGACACTTCTGGCCATAAAACTGCTTGTCAGTCAATTGTCCATTTACTTTTGAGCCTCTGAAAATGGGGGACAATGTATATGAATGGCTGTTTTTCGTAAATGGTTAATGCGATACTTTTGTTAAACCCCTTAAAATAAAGCTGAAAGTCTACACTTCGATCACATCTTAACTGCTTTGTTTCAAATTCATTGTGGTTGTGCACAGTGGCAAAATACTGAAAATTGTGTCATTGTGCAAATACTTATGGACCTGACTGTAAGTGTTCACTGCTGTTACTAACAGAAAGGAAGGAAGGAAGTACTGCAGATAAACACAGATCCATATCAATTACCTTATTAACTGTTCATTAACCATAGTTATTAATAGTTAGATAACTGGAGTTCTTTAGTTTTTCACCATGAAATGGGTGTTTTAAAGTGTTAGGGATTTTTTCAAGAAATTAACTGGGGTTTCTCAGTTGAACCCAGAAAGAATTGGAAATTTGTTCATAAATAATGCAAATACCTTCGCGATATTTCTAGAAACTAATTATACTCAGATACCAGGGTATAGGTGCAATGGAAACTTCAAAAATAAACATTAGTGCGCACACAAAGTCCCTTATAATGAACTTCTTGTTTGCCCTTGGACACGCATGCAGCCTTGGAAGTGCAAGTTATGACCTCAGTTACTGGGTGCTACGCTATTATTAGCTTAACACGGCAAGAGCCCATGAGACCTTCAATCCCCAATTAAGATTTCCGAAAAGCAACAACAATGGAAGTCAGGGACTGTGGGTGTGTGAGGGAGACTGCTTGTTATTTTTGGCTCCAGGTTCAAATTCCCTGCATTCAGAGATGCAACCCTGTAGAAGTTCGGAGTCGTACTGTTAGGCCTTTAAAACCGAACAGCTGGAGTGAAATATTCTGAGGGTTGACTGATATTCTGACATGACTGAATGTGCTCCTTTCCGTCTGCTAAATGATCACCGCTAGAATAGGACAAGCGCAAAAAATAATGCAAATTAAAAAGCGATTATTATTTCAGAGCAGATAGAAATATTAAAGACTGTGGAATAAACAAACCACATTTAAAAATGCATGAACATCCTAAGTCGAGTTATCAGGTCAGTGTAGAGGCAGATTAGACTGCACTGCTATTAAAGTGCATTTTTTACGCTGAGGTATCAGCTTGTGTCAACATTTTATTGCTCATCTGCACCTTGATGCATGTAGGCAGTTTGTGTGCTTTACACACTGGTTCATGTTTGCATTTTGTCAATAACTATGTATTTGCATAGGGTTATGGTCAAGTTTCAGGTTGTAGTTGGGGGGGGGGCATAGGGTTTGGGGTTAAGGCTACAGGTTAGGGCTAGGGGTTTGAGTTAGGTTTCAGGTTATAGTTGGGAGCGTAGGGTTTGTGGTTAAGGCTACAGGTTGGGGCTAGGGGTTTAAGTTAGGTTTCAGGTTATAGTTGGGAGCGTAGGGTTTGTGGTTAAGGCTACAGGTTAGGGCTAGGGGTTTGAGTTATGTTTCAGGTTATACAGTAGTTGGGAGCGTAGGGTTTGTGGTTAAGGCTACAGGTTGGGGCTAGGGGTTTAAGTTAGGTTTCAGGTTATAGTTGGGAGCGTAGGGTTTGTGGTTAAGGCTACAGGTTTGATTAAGGTTATTGCTGGGGTTAGGTTTACACAACACAGAGGCATTGCCGAAAATGTCAGCATATACACACGTGTCTTTTCTTTGCCTCACAGGTGGTGGCCAAAACGGGCTACTGTCAGACTTAGATTGAGCTCCACTTTTTTTTTTTTCCAAAGAATGAAGCCTTTAGTCACCCTGCTGCACAGCCTACACTGTGGGAAACATCTCTACTGCAGTACTCGTACTGCCTGCTAATGTATAGCCTTAGGCATGCAAGTAAACAGATACAGAATCACTGCACGGAGACAGCAGGAGAGCGAATACCTGCAGTGCTTTCACTCGGTCATCATACGTTCAGAAAATTCAATTTTCAAAGTACACAGGATCAACGGGACATGTGCACAGGGTGCTAATCCAAACTAAAGCACAGAGTGTCTCTGCTATTAATATTGTTTACATTTGCCCTTCCACCATCATGGCATCATCTCCAAGTTTGCAAGCGGGTACTTAGCAACCATAAATTTGAAAAGACTGACACATTTATAACTGGGAGTATAGAGCCATGGCTAACAGATACTTAATGCCCACCTCTCTGTGCAGTTTTGTCTCTTTCACCTTGTAAAGCACTTTAAGCTACAGCATTCTGTATGAAAATGTGCTATATAAATAAAAGTTGTTGTTGTTATGTGTTTTGTCTAAGCTGGCCAGTCCAGAATTTTGATCTTAATCTGTTCCACAATGCTGGTGTTCTACCAGAAAGTGTTGTGTAAAATCCAGTTGAATCCTGGATTATACTCCAGTGATTGTGCATGCAGAGTCAGTATTAAAGTTTATATGTTTATATGCTGCAAGGTTTACAGAATATTTGACTTTATTATATCATTTCAGTGACCTAGCATGTAGTGCTCTTGCCTCCCAGTGCATGGGCATAGGTCACCTCAGTCTGTGTGTTGTCCCAATGTTTCCCCATCTCTGTGTTGGTTTCCAGGTGCTCTGGTTTTCTCCCACAACCCAAAATGTGTTTCAGATCAAGTGGTTACTTTCAGTGGCTAAGGGTCATGGTGGTTTAGAGTTGATCCTAGAATCACTGGGCACCAGGGAACTATACCCCAGACTGGGCCCCTCTGGTGCCAGTTCATTGTAGGGGGGCCACAAACATTGTTATATACTGTGAGCAATTTACAGTGAACAGTTAAGATGAAACATATCTTTGGACTGTAGGCAGAAACTCACACAGACCAAGGGAGAACATACAAACACCACACAGACTGAACAGCATTTCAGCCCATATCCAAAGAGTGTAAGCCATCGTTCTGCCTTAGTGTAGAAAACACAATGATAACTTAGTGGTTAGAGCCGTTGTTTCCATACTTGGAAGTTACAGGTCTGAATCCAACATTGAGCTGCTCTATCCTCATACAAGGGCCTCATTCTGATATGATCCTGTTTTTTTTAGAAAAATTAACCTGTATCAAATGAGTTAATTCCTAATTTTAGTGCCTTAAAACTGAAAGCTGCTTTGTAGTAAAGGATCAACCAAGTGAGAAAACATCTATGCAAGTATAGTTAAATCTCAAAGAGGTAAAGCACTTGCATTTTTCAGTGTGAGTGGCCATAGACAAAAAAAAAACAAAGCGTTCTTTGTCCAACCCTGTTCAGCGAATACAGAAAACATTTTCCTACCTAGAATATCTGGGGAGAGAGGGGCACTGTCACTTGGACCATCAAGATGTTTATGTTTCTCCTTCACCTTTTGGTTGAGAATTTTTTTTGGTTTTCTTTTCCTTTCCTCAGTTGCCAACTGGCTTACTTTACATCTTTTCTAGCTTGTTTAGTTCCTATAGATATTAAATGTATAGCTAACCTTTACATTATTTTACATCTTTTTTTCTAACATGTCTACTGATCTTTCGTTCATTGCTATGTCATTGTGGGAGAGCTGCACTCTATAAATATAAACCAAATAAATAAAAATAGTAACAATACTCTGCCCAACATTTTGTTCCATTTTGTTCCAGTAATTATTCTGAATGTTCAAATTCTGGGTTTCGGTGTAGGACAGTGTCAAAGGATACAATAAACAATTTATATTTTACATAAATTGCTGCCTCCTACATCCTCCTATTTGTATAATTTTTAATTGTTCCTCTTACTAGGTATCTTCTTAGGGTTTGATTCTGCATCAGAAAACTCTCTGGGGATCAAAGGACATGCATTTAAAATCAGTGCATTTGAACCAACTTATTCTACTGTACATAAATGTATACTGGAATACCCACTTGTACAACCATATTTTTTTTTCTATATACTTGCACACAAACCCATGTTAACTGGTAGTCATCCTTTATACACTTATGATAAAAAAATGATGTCATAAGGGGGTGCAAACAGATACCTGAGGCTGGTTCAGGTATGCAGAATGGGACCCCCCCCCCCAGTGACAATCTGTCACACCTTAACCATTTCACATCACCCCGCACTCTTTGCTATGCATGAACACCCTTGCCTGTTTATTTTTCATTCACTCACTCGCTCATCTCTTTTTCCTTCCCTGTATGTGTGTATATGATGTACAGTATGTACATTGTATACTGCTGCAGCCAAGTGAATTTAAGTCCGGGATAAATAAAGCTCCATCCGTCCATTCATCCATCCATCCATCAGCAATAAGAACCAAACAGCAGTGAATACATCTTGTTTTCACCACTGCACTTTGGTGCTGACATTTTGGTGCCATCATTAGCACCACCATTAAAAAAAGGGTTTTTGACTATTTTTATTATTTTTTTTTTTCTAATTTTAAGTACAGTCAAAAAAGTCCGTATTAATTCACATGCAGCAGCCAAAAAGTCTCAAAGATGCTTCGTGTCCACTGGTCCCTGAAAGAGATGAGCTGGTTCCCCTCTCCAGTTAGAAGGTCCTTTCCAGACCCTTTTTGGTGGCTCTCCTACGTTGGCTTCTTATTCTTTACATTCATTTTTTTTTAAAAAAATCACAATCGGTGTTCAAAAATAAACTTTACCAACTGTTCCTAACTTGGCATAACGCGTTACTGCGACCCCACGCCACAAAGTTATTACAAACACACGGAAATAAATCTGTTTTCCAGCATTTGGAGAGCAACTCACCATCTGGCAGCTTCACCCCAGGCTTCGAACTGCGATCCCTCCACCTCAGCTCGGCTTTTCCCCCTTAGCAGCTGCGCGGCTCCAGCCCGGCAGCTTCAGACATCCGCACAGTCCAACCGACGCACGTTCCGTCGCACCTGATGCGCATCTCCGCACCAGCACGTCTCCTCGCACCTCATGCCGCCTCCTCACTCATTCCTCTTCCTCAGTTAACACCTGTTTTTGGAAAGAATTAATCAGGTGGGAGCCAAATTCAATTTGGGTCGAGTTATTTTTTGGTCGGGAGCCCCAGCAAGCCAGGCAGCTCCTGGTCTGCGGACACATTTGCGCGTTATAGTGCAAGGGGGAGCCAAGCGCACTGAAAGAGAAGAGCGGCTGGAGGGAGGGGGGATGCCCGGATTTGGGGGGGGGGGGGTACAATGGGGAAAAACGTGACCAACCACTTGTTTACTTTGGTCCAGTTAACTCCCAGCATCACTTTGACGGCGATGTAATAACAGGGAATGAATGTCGAATTATGTTGCCAGTTTGCCAGTTACATAGAGGAATTTAACTGGGATGCTGGCCCAGTGCGTGGAAACGCGGACAGAGACGGGGACGTTTCAAAGGCATCATGGGTAGTGAGGGACGGGTCAGCCAAATCTGGGGATTTAGGTGAAGCGCCAGCTGGGATGCAGAATAAGACTGAGTGCCTTGGACCACAGGAAAGGGAGGGAATCCAGAGTTGTTTTGTTTTAAAATGTACATGAGGGGGATGGCTCTTTTCCCCTCTTTTTGCACAATGTTTTGGTTTTTCAGTTTAAAGAGTTACAGTGTGATTACAGAAAGGACAAAACTGTACTTCCATAAACAGGTGGCTGAGTGGGATGCTTGTGTTTAAAGGAGAATACTTTGGTGGGCAGGCAGTGGTTAGAAAGGTGAGAGCTGCTGGAGAAAACGTTGGCCAACGTTGGTGTTTCTGTGATGGTTTCTATCTGATGGTGCTGGGTTAGGCTTTGTGGTGAGATGTTCTGGTATTTTCTTTATGATGTCTGATAAAAGTTTGCACTGCCTTGTGCAAATTGGCTTGTGTAGTAAAACTGTAGACTTCTGAAGGTGTTTGGGCACAGCATGGCTTACAGTGCACCTCCTCAAAGCCCTGCCTATTCCTTTTGTCCTCTACTTTTAAATAAATAACTCTCTCCATTTTTCCAGGATTTTTAAAGTAGTCCTTTTTTAAATGTAGGGGCCAGCAGGTGATTTAGTGGTTACAGCAGCTGCCCTTGGACTCAGAGGTTGCAAGTTCAAGCCTCCTCTTACTTACGATAAGTTTCTGCAGTAAAAATGACCCAGTTTAAAAACCACTGTAAGTGGTTTTGGAGAAAAGCATTAACAAAAGCTGGCACGGGCTCAAAGCACACCTGTCTGGACCTGCTCTTCTCTGAACCCTGTGCCATTTGTGTACATTTCCACAATCTCCCTGTGGCAGCCTTGTTGACCAGTCAGGCCAGGCCTTCTGTCTGTTTCCAGCAATGCTCTTTGTTGGAAACAACACCCAGAAAAGAGTTGAACGGAACTTAAACTTATTACAGTGGTGCCTCGTGATTGCTTTCACCAACCCACACCATAACACCTATCGAACATTGTAGCCTAGCCCGGCTTAAAATGCATTACGGTCTTACCAGCTTTGTGTTTCTTCTCAAGAGTAATTGCCTTCTTATTCTTCTCAGCAGTAGTAGCAGGAGACACAGATTGGTGTTTCGTAGACATGATGAATCCACAAAACACAACGTAGATATGTGGGGGGTAAATCCAAAAAAATTCTTGCAACACAGAGCACTGTCAAGTTACACTAGCAAAGTACAGTTTCTACTCAATGCACATCACTATCGCACCATTCCAATGTCAAAAAGTCGGACCATCTTAACTCGGGGACCATCTGCATTTTTTTGCAAAAACTTGTCAGATACTGGGGGCGAAAGGCCGTGTGTTGGTGCTGCTACGTTTGGTATTGCAAATTATATTTATAGTCAAAAAAACTGACCCAACTTATTCTAGTGCACATAAATATTACATAAAAGTTCCCTATATTTTAATCGTACCATATATTTCCACACAATGTTGCTTCATCTAGCTACAGTCAATGCTAAATGCTGGCAATATTAAAATGGGTTATAACCAGTAATTTAGAACAGGGAATACTGCCCAGTTTCCCTAATCCGCAGCAGGTCCACTAAATTTTTGTTTCACTATGGTTTAAATACCACCAATAAATTCCTCAACAACCAAACTTTGTTGTTTTAGAGCTGATATTGCCGGTAACGCTTCTCCCACATTCGTTCCAGAAGCAGAAGCTGGAAATTCAAAAATGAACTGCAGTGATTTTATTGGACAGGAAAATGAAAAGCGTATACACTTAACTTGCATGGAATTATCTCTTCGAGTTCTGGTGAGCTCAGTAATAGTCATCTCTGGATCCACTCAACCATCCATCATCTTTACCGCTTTATCCTGGTTGGGGTTTTGGTGGTCTTCAGCCCCAGAATCACTGAATACCAGACTATGAAACTACACCCACATGGGTCACCAGTCCGTAGCAAGTTCTGTAATTCCATTCACATATTTTATAAGCAATTGCTAACATTTTGATTTTTTTTTGGACATTTTTAATATTTTTTAGCGTTTGCTCTGTGCAGTATTGGAATATTAACCACATACATCCACACTATGAGGCTGTAACCCTGTTTTGAGCAAACTAGAGGTGTGTGTGTGTTTAAGAAAAAAAATCCATGGGAAGCCATTAGTGATTTGGGACGACGGAAGCAATTTTGGCAAAGCTCACAGGAATTTAATAAAATTTGGTCGCTGGAGGGAAGGCATCTTAATTGAAGAAAGTGAGCGAGAGCCAATTCGCTGTATTGAGAATGTTTCACCTCTGTCTCATATGGGAGTTAAGTTTCAAAAGCTCTTGAGAAGTAACACAGTTGAACAGGAACAAGAACATAGCCTACATTTGCTTGTGTAAGTTTGAAAGACCATTGTCTTTGTGTAACGTAGACAATGTCTTTTTTATGGTTGTTTTGGAGTGGAGCATTGTGGAAAAACATGAAATTATCTCATTTCAATCCCATATAGACCACCTAGATATATACTTTATGGCCAAAAGTTTGTGGAAACATGAGTATCGCCCCCATGTGCCTGCTGAACCTCCCATTCCAAACCTGTGGGCATTCATATGGAGTCGTTCCCCCTTTTTGTTACTATAACAGTCCCCACTGTTCTGGGAAGGGTTTCTACCGCATTTTGGGAATTTGTGCCGATTCCACTACGGGAGCATCAGTGAGGTTGGGCAAGAAGGCCTGGCTCACAGTCAGCATTCTGGTTCATCCCAAAGGGGTTCAATGGGGCTGAAGTCAGGGCTCTGTGCAGCCATTCAAGTTCTTCCACACCAACCGGGGCAAACTGTGGGTTTATGGAGCTCACTTTGTGCACAGAGGGGGGAGGAGCACAGTTATGCTGGAGAAGGAAAGGAGCTTCACCAAAGTGTGGCCACAAAGCTGGAAGCACAAAGTTCTCAAGAATGTGTTTGTATGCTAAAGAGTGCAGCTGAAACAGCTCAGCTCAGTCGTTGGAAGGGGGGTTCACATACTTTTGGACATGTAGTGCAAGTGTGTGCAAATAAGATCAAAATATATCCGCAAGTACTTTTCTCTTCAATAATTTGTGGGTAATGAATGGCGTTAAAATATTTTTTATTATTCAGTTACAATGAGCAGTCTTGGTCTTAGTTCAACAACTGGCCTTGGCCTTTTTGAAGATTTTTACTGTTTCCAGAGGGTGCACTGCTATTTTGCAAAAATAAATAAAGAAATAGTACCCATTTCAAAAAATTTATGTTACATTGATGCAGCACAGAAAGCAGAGAAATCCCTCATTCCAGTATCCTTACTGCTGCAGATATTATAATAAGTGGATTAAACATTCTGAAAAGGTGAGCCTGCAGTGTGGCCATGACTTTGCAACTTTTGCAGTTCATTCCAACATCGAAAGGTCAGGCTGATGCAGCACAAAGTCTGCTGGATGGGTTTTTAAGCAAAAAAACAGCAGATTGACCAGAAGTACTGTGGGCTGTAATGGCATCATCTAAGGCAGAGATACCGAGAACTCTGCTCACATCACAAAAAACAAAGAAAAGCAATAAATTTGGTTAAATCTATAAAAAAGTGAATCTGAATAAGTTGTGTAGCGGGGTGTGTGGAACCTCAGAGACCCACTCTTGGGTGGAGGCCTCTCCCACACACGATACCCATCAACCTCTTGAGACGGCCTTGAAAAATGAACCCAGCAGTAAGACCTTTCGGTTCAACAACTGCCTAGAAGATCAGCTCCTGCTCAAAATGGTTCTTATAGGCTTTTTCCCCTGTAGTCCAGAGTCGTGGTTGCTGCCTTTTTTTGTGACTGATGTGAAAAATGACTGCAGTGCTAACATGTAACCTAGGTTCCTCAATTCACTGTGGGTGTGCATCACTGTAAAGTATGGAGGTGTCTTCACAGCATTCACATAGACCTTAACCTGGATGTTCTCCCCCTGTCTATGTTCTTCGGAGCGCTCTGGTTTCCTCCCACAATCCAAACACACGTTACAGCTTGGCTGGTGCTATAAACTGCCAATAGTGTGACTGTGTAAGTGAATCTGTATGTACCATTCGGTACACAATATTTTGCTGTAGATAAACTAGCAGAGTCAGGCACAAACATACTCTATAGTCACAGCTGCTCAAGAATGCATCACATTTCTGGGCTTTTTTGCTTATGCTGGTGTCTCCGATGCCCAAGGAGCATCACTGGTATCAGGGTGGAGGTCCTATTTACACAGTGGGCTTATGCACATTAATGTTGAGACATTGTGGAACCCCTCTAAACCTCTGTTTACAAGTTTATACTGGACCTGGCACATTTAAAGAGTTATAACAAAAAAGCCCACATGTTCCACCTGGATGCAAAGAACTTACCAGGCTTACATACCACCTGCCGGTTGTTCTTCATGCATAATGCACCCAGAAACCACCTTTATATCCCAGGGCTGACAGCGATCCCACTACCTTACAGATGCTGGTGGACAGCTGGCCAATTGCTCTTAATAACTTACCCCTCATCCAGCCTCCATCTTGTCAGCGTGCATGAAAAAGCCGCTGCTCAGAAATAAAACTAAATCCATGTGCAATAAATTGTTAGAAACCGAACCAATACAAATATGCAGCACAAATGACCGACTTGTTTCTTTAGCACTGTATGCCAAACATTTAAACACTATCTGAAAGCATTATCATTGGCAGAAGGTAGCAAGCTGGTACTGTTTTTATAATCCACATGTTTTTTGTTTCCTTTTTTTTCCGTTAATGTCCCTGTGTTTATGTGACCTAGATCTTAAAATATACTGTGGACTGAACCATAAGGCACATGCTGAGGCCCCATTACTATGACTAACACCCATCGTACGCTAATCCTCAAAGAGCAAACTTGGAAATGACCCCACACGTGACTCTTCTGCAGATGTGAAAACTGTGAATGTGGAGGCAGTGAATGACCAGACTGGGCACCCAGTCTGTGTGTATGACCCACTGTTATCTGCTGCCTTGGAGAACATCTACGCTTCTGGAAGATAGGGGAATTTTTTGTATGTGTGTGAAGAACATCTGATCACTATCCAATGCAGGTTATGACATAGCTGGATATTTGGGATTTATATAGGTTACGTTTTCAAATTCTGCGTCTATATTTGCTGTTCGCATGCATGTTTGGGCATTCACTGATGAAGGATTGGGGGTCTTAGAAACAGGTTGTTTGAAAAAAATGAAGAAACTGGGACAACAGAATTGCAGTAAACAAAGGCAACCTGTAAGAAATGGAGGTACCACTGAGAGCAACAGCCAGTGGTTTTTTTCATTATTTTTAATGCAATATTTTCTGAATGTTTTATAGACAGGAAGCAAGGGAGATGGAAATATGCAGCTTGAAATCATCGGGCCTAGTGTTCAAAATCCCTGTGCCAAAATTTACCCCTGTTGATCATGCCAAGTGGATGCTGCCAAAACAGACGAAAGTAACAGGAACAAACAGGGCCAGCTAGGCTACGGTAGGAGCAAGGACTCGGGAGAGTGAATGGCAAAATCCTCCATCTGCAAATTGTTCTCCTTATGACCATGTTTGTCTGCTCCAGGATATGTTCAACTTACTCCAGGACTTCTGGTTTCCTTGAGGTCTTAAGTTTCAAGTTTTTGTATTCATGGTAATATTGTATTTATTTACACCCTTGTTTCACCATTCACCACTGTGCCAGGGCTGCTTGAGAGTGGTACGAGTCCAGTATGGCCTCTGTGAAGTCTGTATGTTCTCCCTGAATAATGGTCAATGCTGAAGATGATGGATGGATGGACGGACAGATGTGCGGACAAGTTGTTTAAAGCACACGGTTACAGTCAGCCTCAGCAGGTGCGTGTAGTTCCTGCACAAAGCATGACTGGCCTAGGTCAGGCAGTTACAGGCACAAGTGCATGAGTCAGCAGAGCGGGCCTTTCCCATGGGATCCCCATGCCTAGGACCAACCCGTCATCAACTGCCATTTGCAGATCCCTCACGCAACACAAATAGGGGTAGAAATTTTCAAACTTACTGTAAAAATGTTTTTAAAAAGCCAATATTGCCCCTTCATTTTCTGCACACACTCAGTGTTTTCTTAGCATTTGAAATATAGAGAATGAACAACAGACAAGTCGATTTTGGTTTAAAGTAACTCTACTGCCCGTACTTTCAAGTATTTTTGTACAATGGAATGGCTTTTAGGAACAGTTATGACATACAGTAAATGCTTAAGAATCTGAAATGCTATAGATTTTAGCAAACTTACAGTAAGAATGACATTTGTCATTATTATTCATAGTTGCACAGAATGTAGAGGGGTCAGATGCATTTGCAGCAAAATTATTTCAGTAAAACTAAGGAATGGTTGTTAATATTTGCTTATTTATTAATAAAAGTATTGTACTTAGTTTCTATACTTCGCCAGCATGTAAAAAGATCACAGATACTGGTTTGGTAGACCTGCTTTTCAGACAGATTTGAAGCAACACCGTTACAAAACCTTGTGACATTTAAAAAAATATTCCAGAACTTCCTTGGCCTGAAGATGGAATCTCGTCATTTGTCATGGGAAGCAGCATATGACCACTGTGGTGGATCCTGGGAAGTCTGCTGGCATCTGCCCATTTGCTGTATTTGCTAACAGAGACCAGATGAAGTCCAGACAGCTTTGAAGTTACAGTTAGAGACTGAAAAGGACTGCTGAGACTTTCATCTGATCTCTAGTAAATCTGATGTTTAATTTTTCCAGGAAAACTTTGAAAAAACTATTAGATTAGAAAAGAATTAAATATTAACTCTGTGCTATCAAGATTTCTGTATGCTTGGCTACCCTGGTAATAGGTTAAAAATTAAGCAAAAGGACAAGAGACAATGCAATACCAATACCTTTTTTATGCACACCTATCATATACTGGATGGGAGTCACTTCTGCCTCAGAACAGCATGAATTCAGCAACAAGGTGCTGCACGTGGCCCACAGGGTTTTTGGTTCATGCTGGCTTTATAAAGGTCCTGTGAATTTTTTGGTTTGCGCATTCTTTCAGATAACATTGCATTCCACCTCATCCCAGAGATGCTCTACTGGCTTGAGAGGTGGAGATGGTGTGTCTGCTGAAGTAAAGGCACTGTTGTGTCTAAGGATCCATTACGCAGCTTTGTGATGTGGCGCATTATTCTGTTGAAAGTATCAGATTGAGAAAAGCTAGACTGACCGTGGAAAGATGCACAAGGTCGGAAAAAATATTTTCTGCTTTGCGGCATTCAGATTATACTCATTTGGGATTAAAAATCCTAATGTGGGCAAAGAAAACATTCCCCATACAATACACTCCCACCACCAGTCTGCATTAGCTTTATAAATTCAAAAGTTTAAATGAAGTATCATACTGCGGTTTTCTTTTTCATTTCAGTATTTCATTGTTAAATTTGTCTGCATTTTTGGTTCCTGTCAGAAATTTAGTGTCCACTGCGAGTGTTGCGTACTATTGCCACCTAAAAAATTGTGCTCTTTGTGTCAGTGTGTCAGATAGGACAGCAACAGCTTTGAACTCTATGCCACTGTGTAAGGGTCCTTAGCCAAACTAGTTCACCGAGTTAAGAATTGCAAAGGAGCACCTGGGGTTTTAAATGTGATAAACTTCAACCTTGAGGCTCATAGAGCTCCATTCCACAAACCCCTGGGAGAATCAGACTGCAGGTAAAGGAAAAAGGAGACCCAATTCTTCTCTACAGGATTCTCAGTGAAGAAGCCCTGGTACTAGTATGTTTTTTCAATAATGCAAAATATAAGAGCATGTTTAAAGTATGAGGAATGCAACAGACTTCAGTTTATCCTTTCATAACCCTGACCACAACTCTTTAATTCCTAGAATTCTGCTATCTTTCTAAACATCAGCACAAAAGCTATTAAATGTTGAATATGATGTACGCTGTATGGCCAAAAGTGAGTGGACACATGAGCATCACCCCCCATATGTGCTTGTTGAACCTCCCATTTCAAACCCATGGACATTGATACGGAGTTGCTCCTTTCCCCCTTTGCTGCTATAACAGCGCCTACTCTTCTGGGAAGGTTTTTCATCACATTTTAGGAATTTGTGAGCATCGGTAAGGTCGGGCGAGAAGGCCTGGCTCACGGTCAGTGTTCTAGTTCATCCCCAAAGTGTTCAGTGGGGTTGAGGTCAGGGCTCTGTGCAGCCACTCAAGTTCTTCCACACCAACTGGCCAAACTGTATATTTATGGAGCTCACTTTGTGCATGGCGGGGGCACACTCATGCAGGAGCATGAAAGGAGCTTCTTCTTCCCCAAACTGTGGCCACAAAGCTGGAAGCACACAGTTGTCTAGAATGTGTGTGTGTGCTGCATGGGTGTGTCTGACACAGCTCAGCTCAGTCTTCAGAAGGGGGGGTCCACATACTTTGTGTGTGTTATTACAAAAGTAATGTGGAAACAAATCTTTTACATGCACTGTATTCTACTGCTACACCATCTCCTGCCGTGTGTGGCAACCACAGCCATACTGTACATAAAGAAGCATGACTGAAAACACAGGAGTGTTATGCTGACCTTCCTTAGCTACTGCTCTCCTGGTTATTAAGACAGCAATGAATAAATAAAATGATGAAAAGGGGCACTGGCTGAAACCTGGTATTTTGTGACATGACAGTGGAAGCCTCGCTCATCCTGTAATTTTTCTCCTGTATATTCTGTTCTATTGCATGTATGCTTGTAAAACTTTTTTCTGTCTATTTAACACAAATTCTCTTATGGAAAAGTTTTTCAGACGTTACCTTGCTGCTTGTTTGTAACAATTACAAGATAAGAAGGACTTAAAAGTAGTTCTGAGTCTTCAACAAAAAAAAGACAAAACAGCCTCAAGAGAGTTAGAGTAGTGGCAAATAAACGTAAAAAACAGTCAACATTATGGATAACAAATTGAAAAAAATTTTTCAACATTTTTTTTGATTACCGTTATGGCCAATATAAGATTTTATGCTATTGTGAATGAGCACTATGTGAGGTTTTGCTAACTCAGGCATTACTGCGCTTTTCACACGTTTTATAATTTATGATGTAATGTAATATATTATTTTTATTTATATTGATGTTATAATTTAATATAATTTTATTTAATTATATTTAGTTATTTATTGACAATCACTTTCTATTTTGTCTTTGTGGCACTGAGCATGTTGTAGGCATAAGAATTTCCCTATGGATCAGTAAAATTTTATCCTATCTTATCTCATCTGGGAACATCACAGCCTCCTCATTTTTTCCTGCATCCTGCAGTTCCTTGTGAGATGAGCAAGCAGCTGTTTCTGAGCGGGGATTTTTTTTTGCCCGGAAAAGGCTGCCTTCACAGCCTATTTGTATGTTTTCTCTAGGGTTGACTTCATCACAGCCATGAGTGGTGACGCCGCCATGGCTGCCTGTAAATATATCCACAGACCACGCGACCAGGCCATGTGCACACTGTGGTCTGATGCATGGCTATGGGACCGCAGGAGACTGAGTAAGATGGGGAAGTAGTCCAGGCCTGGTGTTAGATGATTGAGTCAGACACCTGTCTCACCCCCTCTGAGGAAGACAAGCTAGTAGAATAAAGTTATTTTCACAAACTGTGGTATAAACTTAATACTGTGGCGCCATGATGTGACACCTAACAAAGTGACTGCATAGAGCAAAACCGGTTTTTGTGTTGTATCTCATTTAGAGGCACTGAAGGTCTCTTGTTGTTTTAACAAAAGACACTGGGACCTGAATAAAGGAAATATATTCCCGTCTCTTTGACTATTAAGAGCTCAGCATCTCTGCTGCTTTGGTTCAGTGCTGAAAGTTTTATCACTTCAGAGAACATTTAAAGCTTTGGCTAGTTCTCCTCCTTATCAAATCTAAATTTTGTGAATTGTTTTAACTGTGAATAATGGGGCATGTTAGCAAAACTGATATATGACTTGTTGAATGAAAGCATATGCTAAAGAAAAGTCCATACATCTAACTTATGTACAGAATTTACAGCAGTTAAGGGTAGGGATTTCAGAGACGCCTATAATGGGGGTCTTACCAAGTCGTCTTAAACTGATTTTTCTTCCATTTCAAACTGTTTCGTGAAAATTAAACATTCAGATATTAAACATTTCCAATGACTTATTTCGCTTTTTATTTCGCTCGAGAGGTTGTTAATCCTAGGAGAATGCATGAACAGAATGATGTCAATAAAAGGGCAAGAATCAACTGCTTGGCTTAAAGAAGTTAATCGTGTCCATGTGGAGAGCTGCTTCCCTAAAATGTTTTCCAACCCACAAGTTCTTAGGTCGACTTCCTCAAAACTGCTGCATATATATTGAAGTGTCACACTGGCCCTCATTCAGAGGGGAAAAACACTTCAAGAACAGTTTTCTCGGGGTCTTCCACACCAACTGGAAATAAGGTAAAGTATTTTAAGATTTTTACCACCATTTGCAGAATTCCTATCTCAGTTCCAGAAGGCAATTTGTTACTTTAAGGAATTATTAAATATTACTGCTGTGTCTGTATTAAACTTAAAGAAAACCAATCCATGTAACAAGTCAGTCTGGCATCATTTTAGCAGACTAGACAGGATAAAAGCATTTTAGTGTCAAATCTCAGACTGTATAGATGGAAAATGTTTCACTGCAAAACCTAGAAGCATTTTGCAAATTCAGAATAGAGTAAGACAATTTTCCAAAGGCTTAAAAAATTATTCGGTATTTTTTGTTGTTTTATTCAAATTGCGGTTCAGAAACGTAACAGGAGACTGTATGATGCCAGCAAAACAAAGCTTTACATAAAAGAATTTTCACAAAATACTGCATTTGTAGAAACAACAGTTTCATGGTAATAATAATTAAATACTCAGGTTTATTATAATAATGATGTATCTTAAAGCTTTTCTCTTGAAGAGGACACTGAGATATGAATACAGTTAAATTTTCAGATGTATAATATGGAATCTTGCCTTATATTTGCCAGACAGTTGAACCTCAGCTGCACATGAAATTGTAATAAATGTGGTTTACACTGAATGTGAGGTAGAAAGCACATCCAAGAGGCTATAATGTCAGTTTTAAATTGTGTTGCACTACAGCGCACTAAGATTATTATTTCCCAGTACCCTGCTACTTTTTAAAAGGCTTTGCTTTGAAAAAACATTCTAATGGATTTTCCACAGAATGCTGCTGTGTGGAAGTGCGCTGCTCTTGTTGGCCTCGGCCTCGGTGCTGGCCCATCCCTCTGAGACGCTGTCGCTGGATGCCGAATGGGAGAGTTGGAAGATGACACACGGAAAGGAGTACAGCATCCTTGTAGGTCTCTTTGCCGACTAAACTTTGCTTTTCTGTCCAGCGTATTTTACACTGCAGGAGAGCATGTGCAAAATTCTCCATGTAAAGAATAATATGGTAACAAAATTCAAACTAGATGACAAGACGGTTGAGTGAAATGGGATGTTATTATTAAAAAAAATTGCCTCAAACCCTCAGCACCATTATTTATTAAAACTAAAGTAGAAATTTTAGTTGATGCGGTAGTTTTATAGCCAGTGTCTTACACAATAGGTAAATGACAGCAGGCAGCAAGCATCTTTACTGTCACCCTTTTTATAAAAATGAAAAAAATGAATATATAACAATAAAAAATGGTGGCTTCTGCTTACAAAAGAACAATATGCTTCACATAAATAGGACAAATAAATACTGAGTATTGATGCACATCTAATGCTCCTGGACTGCGGTGCAATGGTAGTCGAACCGGGATTCGTGTTCATTTGGCCGTAAAATACGGAGGTGTTCCTTCCTCGAGGATGCGAGGAAGAGTGAGACGCCTGTGTTTTCCTGCGACAGGGCGAGGAGGACCTGAGGAGGGCTGTCTGGGAGAAGAACATGCGACTCATTGAAGCCCACAACAAGGAGTTCGAGCTGGGCATGCACTCATACGAGCTGGGCATGAACCACCTGGGAGACCTGGTAAGGGACAACACATTCATTCTAATAGATTTGCTTAAAGCTACCGAATGCAACTGATCTGGCAGGCACAGAACATCGATCTGAGTCTGAATGGGCTGCGAGTTACATGTTTATAAGTCTGATTAAAAGCCGAAGGAGAGCGGAAAGCATGCAACTCATATTTTTATTTTTTACCCCAGTTTTGTTTTCAGTTTAACTTAAAGTGAGGAACCCACCAGCATGTTTGATGTCACTGGAGTTTCTCTCACCATACTTGCCAGAACATCTGGATGCATGCATTACTGTTCTGCTTACACTGTGGCCCTTTTCAAAAGGTGTTTGTTTAATGTCAGCCAGAAAAGATGCAGATTTGCTTGGGTTTCGGACAATGAATTCATTACCATTCTTGTATATAAAAGGAAAACAGAACAGATCTCTAAGTTCAGGGACATTTATATTTATTTACTTCCTTAACTAATGCCTTTCTCCAAAGCGACTTGGATCATTTTGCTACCTACAATTATTTATCTGGGCAGTTTTTACTGGAATAAGTTGGGTTACTGCATGGCTCAGTATGCCAGTATATGTAGGAATTTGGCAGGATGCATCAGCATGTCACTTCCTGGATCAACCCAAGCCCGCCCCCAACCCCTACCCCCCAAATATACAGCTGAATCACAACTGCTTGTTTTGTCTACCGCAGACTGTGGAAGAAGTGGCAGAAAAGCTGACGGGTCTGCAGGTCCCGCTTTTCCGTGACCCCAATGCCACATTCGTCCCTGACAGCAACCTGAAGCGACTGCCCAAAGCCATCGACTACCGCAAGCTTGGCTACGTCACACCTGTCAAGAGCCAGGTGAGGGGACAGCGGAGGCCACACGTCCATCTAGTGGCTCCCAGTTACTCAACATCCTGGCAGTTTATCGAGTACCACTTCCTCGCATCGTATAAACATACTAAAGAGTCCATCTGCTTCTTGGAAACAAATTTAGCCCCAGATTTAGGACAGTTCCTCCTGGTGAATGTCAGGTTACATTAAATCAGTTAAATGGGGGCTCTGTGATCATTAGGGCAAAATATTTTTTGACATGCTTGTATTTCTGATTCAGCAACAACAACAGCATAATAATAATAATAATAATAATAATAATAATAATAATAATAATAATAATAATAATAATAATAATAATAAAAATAAAAGTGGGCTGCATGTAGTGCAGGTCTGCCCCCCGCTGGCCGTAAAGCAGCATGCAGCTCTAACACTGGCCTGCCTGTCACCACTCAGGGTGCCTGCGGCTCCTGCTGGGCATTCAGCTCCGTCGGGGCTCTTGAAGGCCAGCTCATGAAGACTCAGGGGAAGCTGATCTCACTGAGCCCCCAGAACCTGGTGGACTGTGTCACCGAGAACAGCGGCTGCGGCGGTGGCTACATGACCAAGGCCTTCGAGTATGTCAAGGAGAACCAGGGGATCGAGTCTGAAGACGCCTACCCTTACGTTGGACAGGTAAGCGTCTTCTTCTTTATCACTTCTCTGTGTAGTTAACAAATGTTTCATTGTTAAAATTTTGTTGACACCTGTATCATCCAAGGTGCAATCCAATATATTCCAGCCTCTTGCTTTCACATTATGGGCAATTTTGAGCCACAAATAGGGTTAAAACACATACATTTGGACTGTGAATGGAAATCTGAGTACCTGTAGGCAAATCCATGCAAACTCCACTCAGAATGTGGTCCAAAATTTATACTTTTGTCACTAAAAATAGTGGTTATAAATTAGGTATGAAGGAGTTACAATGTCTAACAAGTTTGCTCTGAAAATGAAAAAGGATTTTTCTGCTGTTGTTTCCCCGTTCCTGCCTGTGTGTTCCTTCATGGTGGTGGTTTTTCGTGTGTGTGTGTGTGTGTGTGTGTGTGTTTCCCTCAGGAAGAGCAGTGTGCTTACAACCAAGCCGGCTGGGCGGCCTCCTGCCGAGCCTACAAGGAGATCAGGGTGGGCGACGAGTGGGCGCTGCAAGCTGCTGTGGCCAAAGTGGGTCCCGTGTCCGTAGCCATAGACGCCTCGCTCTATACCTTCCAGTTTTACAAGCGAGGTGAGACTCATAACCAGGTTTGACCTCACCTGGTCTTACATCTTTACATTTCTTTATTCTTTAACTCAGAATAATACAGTTATCCCCTAAGGTGACGTAATGTGAAAATATTGTCTGAGAGAGCAGAGCATTATGGAAAGTGAAAGTCCAGAAACGTGTCTGTTGGCCATTTTGACTGTGTCACTTCAATGAATAAATGAGTAAAATTTCCCGACATTCGGCTCTTGTTACTCTTAAAAGTGAAAAATCTGCCTCATATTTGGTCATAACTCAGGAAAGGTTATTCAATGATTTCACGTGTATATGCAGAAACTTGCAGAAACTGTCTGTGGGTACCTGTCACACTTTCCTTCATTTTCCAGGTGTGTACTATGACCGCAACTGCAACAAGGACGACATCAATCACGCTGTGCTTGCCGTAGGGTATGGAGTCTCCAGCAAGCACAAGAAGTACTGGATCCTCAAGAACAGGTTAGTTGTGGTCTTCAGTGCAGATCTGAGTCAAAAGGATGTGGAAGGAGCTAAAGCTACGAAGCTGAGAACTAGACAGACACACTGCTCCAGATTAATACGTAAAGTTTCCTTTACACTTCATGATAAATGTCAATGGAAACCTGGTATACCTCTTCAAAAGAGGGCTGACAGTATTGCGTTACACAATCTTTACAAGCTCTTTCATTAATATTAGATATTGTATGTACACTGTATGGCCAAAAGTGAGTGGACACATGAGCATCACCCCCATATGTGCTTGTTGAACCTCCCATTTCAAATCCATGGACATTGATATGGAGTTACTCCTCTGCCCTTTTGCTGCTATAACAGCCCCCACTCCTCTGGGAAGGTTTTCCACCAGATTTTGGGAATTTGTGCCCATTTGGCCATGAAAGTATCAGTGAGGTTGGGTAAGAAGGCCTGGCTCATGGTCAGTGTTTCCAGTTTATCCCAAAGGGGTTCAGTGGGGTTCAAGCATGTATTTCAATGCTTTGGTCAGCACCTGAAGTTCAAATACATGAACATATTAAGTGTTTAATTTGGGTCTTCAGACACTGCATAAAGGAGGTAACACATCAACAAATAAGTTTTTCACAAAAAAAACTTATTGACACATTTCAGTGCAGTGTGAATGTAGTCAGATTTCTGCAGAAAGCTGAAATTTAAAGAAAGAAAGAGGAAATTAAACATTTATGCCTTATTAGTCTGTTTTAACTTACTACCATGCTGCTGAAAGCATAACTGTATTTATAATTTTACGTAAGACAGATTTGTTTGTAGAGTCTTCAGCAGAATATCACTTACATCTCACTAATTTCTATAGAAAATGTATATACTTACAGTTATGACTGCCAAAGTCGAAGGTATACATTTCTGAGGGATATGTAACATCCTTTGGCCAGAGCTTTGGAGAGCAGAACCACTGCATATCAAGTTCTTGATCCAGGCGGCTTGTGATATGCTGCCAGGTCCATGTCACTAAGGTCCTTGTCCATCACACTCATTTTGTTTGAAGAGGCCAGCACTGGAGCGCATCCTCAACATCTGTCCAAGTGAAGGCATCATCATGATGCCACAAGCAGGTGTTCAGTGCTGTGGTGTAGGAATAACATACAATAGGTCTGGGCCAGTCGATGAAGGAGGCCATATTATTGGTGTAGGCAAGTGAAAGAACACAGTTAGAGCCCATCTTGGGGTTCTAAGTGACAGCAAAAGACTTGCAGTTAATGGATGACTTATAAAGTCAACTTGGGATTCCAGCCACCATCTAAGTCCAGAGCTTGTGTTACTGTGTGTAGCCTCTAGACAAGGAGCCTCTTTGGAGTCTAAAGTGTCTTGGGAAGAGAGAATAAAAGAAGTTTATTGGAGAAAGATGGCGAGGTACTGAAAGCGGTGAATGCATGCTGCTCAGAAGACTGGAGGACAAGAGGTTGCAGGGGAGTCATTGTATAGAATCAATGATTTCATTGGCTGTTAGCAGCAGTCAGAGGAGAAAAGTTGCTGCTGAGGTTGTGGCTGCTGAGGTGAGCTGTGGGTGCCGTCGAGGTGACGCTACCTGGATGCAGGCCGGTAGCTGATCCACACTGGTCGGATCACCTTGGCAAAGATGTCTGAGGCTGAAAACTCCTTTTTGCCCCAGGTTATCTCACCTTTAATTTCTCCAAACGCATTGCGGGATCTGTGATTTAAATTAAAACCTTTGGATTAAATTTAGAAAAACCAGTCGTTGGCTTGATAGGGTAAAACATTACAAAACCCTGTGGAGAAAACCTCTGAATGAATGTAAAGGTGTCACAGTAAAACTTTCTGTAGTAGCAGTGCCTACTGTAGACCTGGTTTACAGTACCACTGTTTTATTTGGACTCTTTGAGTATTTTATCATATTTTTAATTATTTCAAAACTTTTTGCAGTGCTATAGCAGTTATCCCTAAAATAGACTGTTTTTGGTGTTGTACTTGTAACTGATGTTCTTTGAGGGGGGTGCAGTGGGGTAAGATGGTGCCTTAGAATACCTGGCTGACTTGCCTGCTTTTGGGTTCAACTCTTGCTCAGAGGTGTGTGTCAAGTTTGCATGTTCTCCTTTGTGCTTGCACCCCTCTAAGGAAAAAATAGGACGGAAGAAGGTGACAATAAACCCTTTCCATTCCTCCTTGCCTTGAGAACCACACAAGTGGTCACCCAGGAGTCACACGTGACTCAGTGGTGCTGCCCATGTACACTTCTCAGGGTCCATTTATGCAATATACTGTGCAGAAGACCTCTCATAGCACTGATTCAGCACAAAGCTGAAAATTAAGCATTGTTCTTGCATTTCAAGAGTCAAAAAATCTTTATTTTCAACCCATCCATATACCAGTATGTGGTAAGCTTTAAATACCATTTCTCTGTGGCCCATAGTGCTACTTTTCTGCAGTCAGACAAGGGATGACACGAAGTGTGGAAAACGACATCAGTGCAAAAAACAATGACAAATACAAGTACCAAATACAAACATAAAAAATACAAGAAATACATTAAACACACTTTTAACTGTGATTTATTTTTGCCAGGTACCAATGAGCTCCTGTGTGTCTGATCTGACTTCCCCTTTGTCTCATGCAGCTGGGGTGAGCAGTGGGGAAATAAGGGTTACATCCTGATGGCACGAAACCGCAACAACTTCTGTGGCATCGCCAACCTCGCCAGCTTTCCTGTCATGTAACAGCCAAGTGGAGGGCGGCAGAAAGGAGGGATCGCAACAACAGACTTTTTCCACAAAAACTTTGACCCATTGCAGTGTGACTGTAGTCAGATTTCTGGAGGAAACTGATGCTTAAATGAAGAAACGGAATGAAATGTTTATGTCTTATTAGACTGATAAAACTCGGTACTGTGCCACTGAAAACATAACTGCCTGTTTAATTTTATGCAGTGAAAAGTTATTTATAGTGCAGAAATGATAGATTCATCCAAATAAAACTGATGTTCTTGAGTGAAAATAGCCTTTTTGTGTAATCATTGATGCTGCTGAGGAGCTGCTGTAGTGATAAATTATTTTGGATAATAATTTAGAGGACTTGCCTTTGAAAATCAAGTAAATATGGATACCTGTTCCTAAAATATGTATCATAATCTTGACATATTACTTATTTTAGCTCATATATTGTATTTTTGTGTTCCAAGTTCCAAAAGTATGACCCTGTTTTACACAAATTCCTCAGAAAACTACTGTAAAATACCGCATAAATGTGCCCACTTTAAAGATGTTCCAATTTTGTCATGAGAGCCACGTAAAGAACTGGCTGAATTACCCTTCAGGAATGAATATGAATATCTGGAATCTTCTTCATCTTTCGGCTGCTTCCGTTAGGGGTCGCCACAGCGGATCAATTGTTTCCACTTCTTCCTGTCCTCTGCATCTTTCTCCGTCGCACCCACCACCTGCATGTCCTCTTTCACCACATCCACAAATCTCCTCTTAGGCCTTCCTCTTTTCTGACTTCCTCATACAATACCACAGCTCCTCTCTAGGTACCCTGTCATATGCTTTCTCTAAGTCCACGAAGACACAATGCAACTCCTTCTTACCTTCTCGGTACTTCTCCATCAACATCCTCAGAGCAAACAACGCATCTGTAGTACTCCTTCTCGGCATGAAGCCATACCCCTGCTCACTAATCCTCACCTCCCTTCTTAACCTTGCTTCCACTACTCTTTCCCATAACTTTATACTGTTACTGATCAATTTTATCCCTCTGTAGTTACTACAGCTCTGCACATCACCCTTATTCTTAGTACCAGTACACTTCTTCTCCACTCCTCAGGCATTGTCTCACTTTCTAAGATTACATTAAACAATCTGGTTAAAAACTCCATTGCCATCTCTCCTAAACACTTCCATGCTTACACAGGTATGTCATTTGGACCAACAGCCTTTCCATTCTTGATCCTCTTCATAGCTGTCCTAACTTCCTTCTTGCTAATCCATTGCACTCCCTTATTCATAGTCCCTACATCATCCAACCTCCTCTCTCTCTCATTCTTTTCATTCATCAGCCCCTCAAAGTACTCTTTCCATCTGCTCAACACACTCTCCTCGCTTGTGAGTACGTTTCCATTGCTATCCTTTATCACCCTAACCTGCTGCACATCTTTCCCAGCTCAGTCCCTCTGCCTAGCCAATCGGTACAGGTCCTATTCTCCCTCCTTAGTGTCCAACCTCTCATACAATTCACCATACGCCTTTTCTTTAGCCTTCGCCACCTCTCTCTTCACCCTACACCTCCACTCCATTGTACTCCTGTCTACATTCTTCATCTCTCTGTCTATCCCACTTCTTCTTCGCCAGCCTCTTCCTCTGTATACTCTCCTGTACTTCCTCATTCCACCACCAGGTTTCCTTGTCCTCCTTCCTCTGTACAGATGTCACGCCAAGCACCTTTCTAGCTGTCTCCCTTACCGCTTCTGCTGTGGATGCCCAGCACACTGGTAACTTTTCACTGCCACTCAATGCCTGTCTTAATTCCTCCCTGAACTCCACCTTATAGTTTTCCTTTTTCAACTTCCACCATTTGATCTTTGGTTCTGCCCTCACTCTCCTTCTCTTTTTGATCTCCAATGTCATCCTGCAAACCACCATCCTATGCTGCCTAACTGCGCTTTCCCCTGCCACCACTTTGCAGTCTACAGTCTCCTTCAGCCTGGCCCTGCTGCATAAGATATAATCCACCTGTGTGCATCTTCCTCCACTCTTGTACGTCACCCTGTGTTCCTCCCTCTTCTTAAAATGCGTGTTTACCACAGCCATGTCCATCCTTTTCGCAAAATCCACAACCATCTGACCTTCTGTGTTCCTATCCTTGACATCATACCTACCCATCACCTCCTCATCTCCTCTGTTCCCTTCACCAACATGCCCATTGAAATCCACTCCAATCACCACTCTCTCTCCCTCGGGTACACTTTTCGCCACTTCATCCATATCACTCCAGAATTCTTCTTTCTCATCCATCTCACACCCAACTTGCGGGGCATATGCACTAACAACATTCATCATCACACCATCAATTTCCAGTTTCATAACCAACCATCACTCTGTCAGACACTCTCTGCACCTCCAAGACACTCTTGACATACTGTTCCTTCAGGATAACCCCTACCCCGTTTCTCCTCCTATCCACACCATGGTAAAACAGTTTAAACCTCCCTTCGATACAACTAGCCTTACTCCCCTTCCATTTGGTCTCTTGCACACACAATATGTCAACCTTCCTTCTCTCCATCATATCAGCAAGCTCTCTCCCTTTACCAGTCATACTACCAACATTCAAAGTTCCAACCCACACGTCCACTCTCTTAACCTTCCCCCTCTCCTCCTTCCTCCAGACATGCCTTCCTGCTCTTTTCCTTCAGTCGCTTCTCTTTCTTCGGCTAACAGTAGCCCAATTTCCGCCAGCACCCTGTTAGCTAGCAGTGCTGGTGGCGGTCGTTGTTAACCCGGGGTTCGACCGATCCGGTATGGAAATTTGTATTTTTGTCCGCATATTAGGTTTGGCAAATTTTTATGCTGGATGCCCTTCCTGACGCAACCCTCCCCGTTTATCCGGGCTTGGGACCGGCACAAAGAAATACACTGGTTTGTGCATCCCCTTGTAGCTGGATTAATATGAATATCTGGAATGAATATCTAAATATCTGTGTATGCCTCCAGCACTGGGTCTGGACCTCACAACCCTGCAGTAGGACAAGGACCTAATGACAATGAATAAATGCTGGCAAACTGGTTCCTTTCTCATGCTGGTGGTGACAGTAAAAATGACATATAATGTTTATTTTCCATTTTAAAACAGATTATGTCAGCTTTTGGGAAGTTGTGACATTTCCAGGTGCATGGGGGTTGTTACCTTAAATAGCAATATATACAACCCCAAATTAGAAAAAGGTGGCACAGTATGGAAATGCAAATAAAAAAGATGCAGTGATTCTTACATTTACTTTGACTTTTATTCCAAACCATCTTTTAAGTGTTATAAGAAGGAATGGCAATATTACAAAGTGGTGAATGCTTTACCATCCCAACTTTTTTTGGAATGTGTTGCAGGCCTGAAATGCAGGAATGGATATATGTTAACAAACAAAATGTTAGTTGACCAGACAAGACATGGAATATTTTGGGTTCAATTTTTGGGTTCAATTATTTATTTATTTGCATTTTCCATTATATTCCAACTTTTTCTGATTTGAGGTTGTAGATATGTGGTGATAAACCTTAGGACAGTAGGTCATTGGTCCTGCAGTAACGTATTGTAAATGGTGGTTGTTTGCTGTGGGTGAATAAGTTCTATTTAAACAGTAAGCAGGAATGTTAATAATAGGTCCTCGCACACAAAAACTGCCTTGAGAAAAAGCTCAGCATTACTGTGCAGTTCACCTTTCAACTGACTTTTTTCTAAACTGGATGCCTTGATTTATTTGCAACCATAATCAGGATCTCCAAACTTGTGGCCTAAAAGGAGGGGTTTTATACCAAATATGAGACTCTTCTACTGAGCTGCACAAATAGAATAAAAAACTAACTGGTTCCAGCTCACGCCTCTCAGAGCACTCTGTGGATTGCTATGGATTCAACCTTGTGCTACCCAGGCTGTCAAGGTCTCTACATCTCATCTATAATTTTCACACATTTTCCAACCAAGTCCACGAATTCTGTTATACACAACACTCTTAGTTTAGAAAGACATTAGGAACTCTCTTATGATCCTGTGTGGTCTTTCTTTTTGGTCTCCTGTTGCTCTCACCCCACATCTTCCGCAAAATATGAAGCAAATCAGGCTCCGTAAAAGATTGTTTGACATCAGGGTTAGCTGAAATGGTTAAAGATATCAAATTTATTTTCAGACCAAACAAGAGTAAACTTCAATGACTCAAGAATTAGATTGGGCTTACACGAAATGGGCATCTACAGAGGTAGACCAGCATCATTTTACCACAACCTTAGACAAGGAGATCAACTTTGAACAGAATTAAGGGAAGCAGTTCAGTTCATTCCAAAGGAGTTCAGTGGGGTTGAGGTCAGGGTCACTCAAGCTCTTCCACACCAGTGTGGGCAAACCATGTGTTTATGGAGCTTGCTTTGTGCACAGGGGGGCACAGTCATGCTGGAGCCGGAAAAGAGCTTCTTCCCCAAATTGTGGCCATAAAACTGGAAGCACAGAGTTGTCTAGAATGTGTTTATTCGTGAATGCAGCTGAAACAGCTCTGTTTGGCCTTGGTCAACATACAAGAAAATTCACTCATCCATTCAGAAGTCCATGTTTTGAACTTTATTTGTGTCCATCAAGTTTCCTGAGAGCCACAACCCAAATTCTCTTTTGAGGAGATAATAGAGCGTACAGTACTTACACTGACATGCAGCAAGGAAACATTTTAATGCTTTGGTCAACAGCTGAAGGTTAAATATATGGACATGTGGACACCATTCTGAAAATTGCTAGATAGTACTACATAATTTTCTAACAGATCTGTAAGCATCACCAGTTCCTTTCTTTTCAAATTTGCATGTTATGTGTATTTATACAAATGTATTAAGGAGAAATGGGGCAGAGACACATTTATAGCTGTAGCCTTGCATTCCCGGGACCTGAATGATGAATCATACCTCCTGCTGTAGTACCCTAGAGTAAGGTATCTACCTTGAATTACCCAGCTGCATAAAACAATGCTTGCCAATGTGGTAAGTTGTTTCTGACGAAAATGTCAGTAAAAATGAACAAAATAAAAGTTTGTCTGGCAGGCAGCATGCAAGGTGTTGGATGCTCTGACATTTTAACCTACATTTCGTGTTATGGATGGGACTATTTATGCATCAATTACTGTACACACAACATCAGCAGTTATGCAGGTTTTCCACTGTTTCAAGATTCATCGATAACAAGGCTTAGCTAAGCACATGCCCCAAATACACAACAGTTAAATCCGAAGCTTGGTTGCATTACTGTCTTTAACAGATCAGCCCAAAAGAGTGAAGACATCAAAGAAAAATTTATATAAAGCAAGCTAATAAGGTGACAGTCCAAAATACAGGGCAGTGTTTTATACATATATTTTTGAAATACCTGATTTAGCTTTTTTTAGAGACACCGTCCGGACTTCTATCGCTCAAGTTTTAGGTAAGTACAGCCTTTTTCGCAATAAAAAGTTAGACAGCCATTTTAACAGATTTTTGTAATGTACACGTCAGTTCAACTGAAAAAACGCAGCTACTGATGTGCAATACATTTTTCCTCTTCTGTGATTCTGAAACACTTGGATTTATTTTGACTGCCTAACACAGACAAGAACAATTTAGTGCTGTTTCCCGAGGCTTGAGTATAAATACAAATATTAATATCTTTTTTAAACACAGTATATGAATGTATATTCTGACATGCATATAGAAAACATATGTAACATTTGTTAACTGGAGGTTTTTTCTAAGTGATTTGGTCACATTTGTCAGTTAAAAATGCCTGCAAGTTTACATTTTCCATACAAAATGAATGCTGTAGTCTTTCACAGTATTACTTTTGTTTTTTCCCAACTGTACACATTTTATATACACTTGTACCACAAGTCTTCAGCTCAATTTTTTGGGAATTATTAAGTTATAAAATCTTAATAATATAGTTTAATCCCTCAATTAAAAGTGAGGTTCTGTAAAGATGGAGCGCACAAAATTATATCATGAATTAAAATTCACTGTAAGATATTCTGTAAGATATTATATTTTCCACAACAGTGCAGACAGTGTGGAGTTTTACTCTACACTGAAAACCCGGGTATGACACTTTATCTTTCATTAACAATGAAGTTTTTCAAAATCATTGAAATTAAATAAATAATATTGTTTATACAACCTTTTATTTAGTGTTCAGTGCTTTACAATTTGAAAACAGTTATTTTTGCACATCAGGGGTCTTAGAATGTAAAATGTAATTTAATTTCCATATTGGGAAAGTATTAAAAAGTTGCTGACATTAAATATCAACTCCATATCTCATCTGTGAATGAGGATAACAAATATGGCGATAAGACTGTGTCATCACAGGTGACATTTGTCAGCATCTAGGCACTTTCATTTGGTTTACAGTTAAAAAAAAGTGTAATAATGGACACAGCTTTAGGGAAAAGCCTCTTCAATAAAAATGCACTGAACGAAAGGATTCCTGCACAGCTCTCAGTTTCAGCGGCCTCACTCCAAAAAGCAGCACTTTTGTTCCTTTATTCTATCTGAATGCATTCTGCTGCCAACTAATGAACCAAGCAGAAATGCAGGCTATGTTTTGCTCTAGAAAAGAGCGATTTAAGAAAAAAAGCAACAGTGAAGAAAATTCAATTCAAAATAAAAAAATAAGGCACAGAGTACTTTAATTTTAAATATTTTTGGAAGATACAGTGGGGAATGTTTATTCTGGGCAATGACTGCATGTGAGACAGCACCAGGTGGACATACTTTTTAAAATAACCTTTTATAAATATCCATAACTGTAATACAGAAAATATGAGTCAAAGGAAATTGTTTGCTCAGTTACTACATATTCAAACTTAACATTTCTATGGCTCCTTAGCTAAGAAACAAAACCAGAACTCAAAGTCCATAAATAGATTTTTTTGTTCAGTTCAAAGCTTCTTTAACCTCTAAGTCAAAATCAATTAAAAACTTTAAAAGAGGGATATCTCAAATTATTTTTAGGTAGCTAAAGTTCTGTAATAAACCTTGGGTGACACACATAAACCATAAACTTTCCCCTCTGCAATATGTGTGAAGGTGTGATGCTTTAAAGTTACTCACCTATCAGCACTGTTTACCTTTTAACAAGTCGCAAATTTAAAATCTGGCACCCAGGCACTTCTCTCCCTAACTGAGGCTTTTGTATATTGAAGTTCACTCAATAAATTCAATTTTACTCTATAAAGGGTTTCAAAATGTAAAATTTGGTCTCTGACAAGGGCCAAGTGGGAGAAGTGACGTCACACGTGATGCATGTGCATGTGATGTTTGTGGATTTTCACGCCACACACACGCGCACACACATTACAGGGGCTTTAAAGTTTGGCAGCATATTTAGGTTTTTTGCCTTTTCTCTGAACTGAGACCAGCACATGCATCACTTTTTAGTGTTCTGTCTGAAAGCAATAACAGTGCTTATATACTAAATGCAGTCACTTTAAAACACTTTGGTTTGTATGTTTTATGTTATTATTCTTTACAATCCAGCCCGATTTTTTAGTAGTTAGAACTGGTGCCTCTGGACTTGGGAGATCTGAATCTTTTCCATTTCTCTACTTATACCACAAGCACAAGTAAATAATAATGGAGACCATTACACTTGTGCCAGAAGCACAAATAAACAGTTACTGGCACTGTACTGCAATTTGACAGGCTTTTTACCATGTTCCAGACACCAACATGTAGCTAATGCTATATAACTAAAATATATTATACTCTACTATAAAATATTTTGTAGCTAGAAAACAGGGCCCTTTTCTTATCACAGTATTACAGTATTAGCTGTCATGAAATACACAACAATATCTCATATTGTGCTGTAATATGTTTGTGTAAGGTACTTTGTCCTATTGGCTCTAGCAAAAGCTACCCAACTGTACAACTGGGGGAATCATTGTGAGCTGCTTTGAAGAAAAGCGTTGTTGACTGTTAATGAATAAAGATGGTCCGACTTACGATTTTTCAATTTTACGATGGTGCAATAGCAATATGTATTCATACTTTGAATTATGAATTTTAATAATTTTCCTGGACAGGCGATATGCAATACAACACTGTCTCATGATGCTGGCGAGCAGCAACGATCCGCATCCCAGTCTGCCACACGGTCGCTAGTGTATACAACTGATATTCTATGGTGTTCTGTATTGCCAGTGTTTTTTTTGGATAAACCCCCCCCCAAATCTAAGCTGTGTTTTGTGCATCTATCCCATCTATGAAACACCCGTAATGACTTTTAATGTAGGCTAGGCTATGCTGTGATGTCTGGTAGATGTTATGGTGTGGGTTGATGGAACCAATAGGGAGACACCACGGTAACAACTTTAAGTTCTGTTAAACTCTTTACTGAGGTGTTTCCAACAAAGACTGTTATCATTAGCCGGGAACCAACGCTAAATATTAGCAACTGGCAGTAAACAAAAACAGAAGTTTGACAAAATTCAAAATAAACAAAATACAAGGTCTTAGCAAGACAGCAGTTAAAGGAGAGTCCACAAGGGACAGCGGAAACTGAGCACTGACAGAAAGTCCGGATAGGAACTAAATCCCGTCCATGATTTGTTCCTATGTCAGTCAATGCTTGGTCTAAAGACAAGGGAGGAGAGACCGCCTACGTTCTGTTGCTGAAGTGACCACAGGTAGGACAGTAGGTTAACTGTATTAAATGCATTTTCAAGTTACGATGGGTTCATCGGAACATAGGCCCATTGTAAGTTGGGGACCACCTGTTAACATAAAGATGCTGTGGCTTTTAAAGGAATTTATTCTTCTCTCTCCAGGGTAACACAGCTGAAATTTAAATTATCAGCATGGTATTGTGGAGACTGTTCCTTGTTGTGCTGTGCGGACCGGCATCAACCCCGCTGACTGTAAACCTGGACCAACACTGGCAACAGTGGAAGAGCAAACACAGCAAGGTCTACCAGAACTCGGTAAAAGCTGACAAAGTCGACTTAGAAACTAAAATGAATTAAAACCCAAAATCTTTGTTTCCTTCTGTAACTCTCATTTCTAACACAATATGTTGCCTCAACTGGGGACAGATGTCCGAGTCGGTGCGACGGCAGATTTGGGAGAAAAACTTTGAGCAGATAATCCTGCACAACCTGGAGGCTTCCTTGGGGATGCACAGCTATGAGCTGGGCATGAACCACCTGGGGGATATGGTGAGTTCTCAGTATACCATGCATTTGTGGACCCCCTGTGTACAGAGTAGACCACAACTCAAACCATATGGTCCTTTGTTGCATCGAAAACATGTCATTTTATCATCTTTGCATTCTTCTAAAGTTCCATCATCACTTTTTTAGACCCACCATGAGATCGTCACATTCAGGGCCAAGACTAATGTACCTTCAGGTCTCAAAAGGAGCATACCTACTACAACTGGGTCTTCAAAATCTGCTCTTCCGGACTCAGTTGACTGGAGGAGCCAAGGCTATGTTACCAGTGTGAAGGATCAGGTTTGAAAATCCACGAACCTCATGCATGACAAAAGGAATACTAATATCCTACTTAAAATAAGAAATGTCTCATGGTGGTTTGTCTTCTGTAAGTAACTATAGACGTGGCCTTTAGCCATCACATGAAATCAGTGTCACGATCAAGACTTTTGAAATAGTGCCAGTGAGCAAGGTGTTTATGTCCTGAAACTGCTTGTGCCTTTTTCAGCACTCCCAGTTTTGGGTAAAAATGGGCAGTTGGTTTCCTGTAATAGCATTCATTTGGATGCATCTAATGCAGATCTCCATAGTGATGAAGCATCTTCTTTAGGGAGGATGTGGCTCCTGCTGGGCTTTCAGTGCAGCAGGGGCCCTGGAGGGACAGCTCATGAAGACTACAGGCCAGCTGGAGTCCCTTAGTTCTCAGAACCTGGTGGACTGCTCCTTCAGTTATGGAAACCAAGGTTGCAACGGAGGGTTCATGACCAACGCTTTCCGGTATGTCATTGGCAACAAGGGTATCGACTCCGATGCCTCCTATCCTTACACTGCACAGGTGAGATGATCAGAACCCACATTCTCTAGTACCTGAAAACTTAAAATGTTGATGCTATAAACATTTGAGTTTTGCAGTTGATGTCATCTGTTTGTGTGAGAGGACACTGTGTTACCTCAAATGTCACCTTTCAGGATGGGCAGTGCAATTACGACCCGGCCAACAATTCAGCCAACTGCTCCAGCTACAGCTTTGTGCCCCAGGGCGATGAACATGCCTTGCGGGAGGCAGTGGCCACCATCGGACCCATCTCTGTGGCCATTGATGCCTCACTGCCAAAATTTGCCTTCTACCACCGTGGTATGTGGAGGAGATTGCACAGACACGGCTGAAAACTATCATTTATGTTCTCGTAAATGAGAAGCAGAAGTGTTTGGTCAGTTTTAAAAATGCTATGTCAGCTTTGGTTGGGATATATGAAAACAGTGTGAAGTGTCGCCTGATTTTTCTTCTTTATGTAAGTAAATAGTTTTGGTGAAAATATCATTTGCAGGTGTGTTCAACGATCCAAACTGCGGCTACACCGTGAACCACGCTGTTCTTGTAGTGGGTTATGGCACTCTGCACGGTATGGACTACTGGCTGGTGAAGAACAGGTATGGCAATTTAAAAACAAAATAAAAATATTGCATTCTACACAGATAAGTCTGATTTATTCACCATTATTGTGCATCTATGAAAGGCACAATATAAAAGATGCTCCTTTTGGATTTCTTCTTGAACAAAGAGCACTTATTTCCAATAAACCACAAACATGCACACATGCAAACTGTTGGACTAACACAATGGCAGATTTCCTTTACCTCCATGTTCTGTGTTCCTTCTTTTTCAGCTGGGGGACAAGTTTTGGTGATCAGGGTTACATCCGAATGGCACGGAACAAGAAAGACCAGTGTGGCATCGCCCAGTATGCCTGCTACCCTACTATGTAACGTCTAAAGCCCAGAAGACGGAATAAGTTGTACATCATTTTGGGAAAAAGCATCTGCTAAATGAATAAATGGATATTATAGTAAAATACCAGCGATAAAAAAAGTTATCAGTTTGTGTGACGTAGTTCTCTATGTACTTCTATAAATCTGAATTATTGAGCAAAAGAAAATAGCAGTAAATTTCTCACTTTAGGCCCCTTTCGACATCAGTCATAATATAGTAGAGCACACTCATTTTATATGCAAGCCATTTGGACTGAGAATTTTCATGTTTGTAACCAGAGCTGGGTGTAGCTAAGCTAATACCTTTACTGAAAACAAATACACATTGTACATGCCTGCAGCACAACTTATGATTTATTCTAGAGCACAGAACGCACACTAAAACAGTTTCACAAATATCATTACAGGCAGTAGTCAGTATCCAAACATTGCCAGGCTAAAAATATTGGAAAAAGTCTTTGACTGCCGTTCAAATACAATTTTGCTTATTAGTGTCACAGACAGACAGCACACAAAAACGTTCATGCAAGTCACACTGATATTTTGTTTGGATGAACGCTATAACTGCAACTATGGTCCAAATCTCTTTGGCATCCAGTCTCTGTGCAACATCAGCTCTTTCAACAACAGCAGTGGCTTATGCTTATATAAACCATACTTTTGCGTTTTGTCAAAAATAGACCTTCTGAGACCATGCATCTGGTACCACCCTGGTTGTAATGTTTTACACTGGACTGAACTCTATGTAATACTACTACTACTACTACTACTACTAATAATAATAATAATAATAATAATAATAATAATAGGTGATTATTAATGCTTGTGCAATGCACAAGGTTTGATCAGCGATGCCTTAAGTTGACTGACAGATACACAATAAAGATAAATGAAAGTTGACTTCTACATAAAGTCGTAATTTATTCTAGTTTATTAAATCACAGTCCTCCACAATCCAGTGTGACTATTGGCTCACGAATAAAATAAAAACACGATACGGTGCCGGGAGTGGTGGATTGGAAGAGGAATGCAAAGAAAGGAATCGGATTTTGACCGTGGGTACCGTGCACGCTCTGCCGCAAACACTAACAAACGCAGGTTAACACTGATGGAAAGAAAAAGGTTGGCTGAAAAGGCTCACAGCCGCATACACACAGCCTCCACCAAAATTCAAGGTTACAAGCAACATAGCGGAAAACTGGAAGAAAAAACACCGTAGGCCAAGTGATGCGCGTGCGACACAAAAAACGCGCGTATAAGCGGATCGGGCTTATAAGCGGAGTGCACTGTATACTTATATGTTATATTTGATCGATGTATTATTACTGTTCTTGTTAATACTGCTACTAACAGTTATTATTATTACTGTCATTATTGTTATGGAGAAGTGATCCCCCCCCAACAACGCAGAGGATGACATTTATAATATAATATATATAATAATAGTTTGGATTCATATTGGGTAAAGTAGTGTAAATCACAGTTACAGTTCAAGGTTACACACTTATTAAAACCTCACGCCCACTCTGAAACCGCAGACCTCAAGCGCTGGTCCGTTTCTGCAGCCACTACCTTTGGCCGCTAGAGGACGCACTTGACATCTACAGTAAAATGCCAGTTGCGGTTCATGGACGGTAAATAATAATAATAATAATAATAATAATAATAATAATAATAATAATAATAATAATAATAATAATAATAATGGCCTCAGCACCCAGCTCAGGTTTTGGCCATTTACTGGGTTTGCATGATTTTTATATCCATTTCGCACAATCTTACTCAACCCAGAACTTTTTAAGATGATAAATGTTTCAGATCCATGGGATTCTCAGAGCTGGATTTAAACATCCATCCATCCAACCATTTGGTGAACCACATTACCAGAGCAGGCTCACAGCAAATGTCCACTAAGCTATGAAACTGCTTCTGAATGCTATGCCAGTCCATCACAGGGTGACCACACACTAAAGACTATGTGGAGTGACCAACTGAGCTGAAAGACCTATCTTTGGACTGTGGGAGGAAACCCACGCAGACAAAGGGAAAGCATGTGAACTCCAACCAGACTGAGCGGGATTTCAACTCAAACTCCCAGAGCTGTGAGGCACCAGTGCTACCGTGCGGCTCTGGATTTAAACGAGTGATAAAAATTTTGTACGAATATGTTTTTATATACAGTTATGAGGTTTAATCTAATGCCAAAACATTGGTCATTGAACTTAGCATTTGCATGGTCTGCATGTGGAGAAAAATAAAAAAGAACTTTGTTGGATTTATTGTCTAAATTATTTGGTTAGATGTCATCCCTCCTATACGCTGCGTTTCCCTTTTCTGCCCCAGGTTGAGTATCAGCCAGCCCCTTCTGAGATAGCATCCCTCAAGAGGTGCAGGTGAGCAGGTGGCGGTGCCGTGGCTACAGGAATGCCGAACTGTCCTATCGTGGCCAAGGTCAGACCCGTGAGGACATCAAAGCATCATGTTTGTAACGGTCAAATAAAGGGGGATACAGCACTGGCCTATGGTAGAGTATCCCATAGTTTTTACAACATGAACCTGTCGGAACTGAGCGGGGACGAAAGTGGATCCGCGTGTATTTATTCCAGGATGTACACAGCGCAAAAAAAAGCAAAACTCACAGAGAAGGTAAACAGAAAAGCTGGAATTACAGAACTGAGAACAAGACCAAGGGTGTGAACAACCAGGGACAGAGGAGCACAACAGACCATACATCAATCTCGCAACAAGATTTGGAAACTTCCTCTTCCAACACCGCGATGTTTATGACCGTGATAATGAGCTGATGCGGTAAAGCCATGTCAGGTAGGCAGGCTTGCCAGGTTCGGCTCCAGACGGAACCTGTTATGTGCAATTTTTTGGTTTATGTTTCTCCACTTTGCATTGGTTGTGAAGTACGAAGCTGTAGCAGGAAATTAAGTACATAAATGGTGCAACCAACTGTAACCTTGCACTGTTCTCACATTCACAGTTAAAAATTGAAAGCTGCACTGAAGTTGATCAGATGGCAAATCCACGTCTTGGTTCCACTCTGTATGTTTTTGCTTCCAGGTTGTAGTTAAAGTGATGAATTTGCAACACGCTTGTCATTTTCAAAAAGCTGATCATTCCGCACCTGTCCACTTCATATTCCACTGCTGGGTATTACAAGCGGGAAGAAGGAAGTGTGTGAAAAGGGCTTTTTTCAGCTTCTGGACAAAACCGGTTCAGATTCTTTGTGTGAACAAACGGTCTTCCCGAAAACTTCTGGTGGAAGTAAATTAAAATTCTTAAATCATATTACCTGCAACAATTGGTATAAAAATTATTGTTGGGCGCTACAGCTTAGATCTCCGTATGGCTCCTGAAATTTGCGAAGCATCAAAGAAAGTTTAGAAAAACTTTTGTCACAGATTGTTTGATCATTTTTATACATTTATGTGTCCATCCGTTATCCATAACCACTTTCTCCTGGTCACGGTTGCAGTGGTACAAAGTCTATCCTGGAGTCACTGGGTGCTATGCTATAAAACTGCTCCTTAGATCCTATGATTTTTTAAAATTTTTATATAAATAAACTGTTATGAAGTATATGCCGCAGCATATAACTAAAATAAATTTTACCCTA
The DNA here is from genome assembly GCA_018136845.1 of Heterotis niloticus. Lineage (NCBI taxonomy): Eukaryota > Metazoa > Chordata > Actinopteri > Osteoglossiformes > Osteoglossidae > Heterotis > Heterotis niloticus. Next base: position 3,705,785 of record CM030903.1, read on the forward strand.
GCTTTAAGGTATATGGCAAAAGATGAATGTTAAAAAATGTAGTCATACATTTACCAATAATGTTTACTTTAACAAAAAGCATGCTTAGTTCTTCATGCCCAAAAAACTATTAAACTATATCACTGCATGTCTGTTTTCAGCATTCTTGCATACAAAGGATAAACAAGGAAGTAAAAATAAAACTCAATTGCAGAGAAGGTGAACCTTGTCAGTACAGTACATTAGTTGACGGGAGGAGGCCATAGGTCAGGTATTTTTGGCTCACCTGACACTTTCAGACAACCTGAAACTGCCAGTCTACAGGCAAGCGGGAGACGGCACTCTAAATGAAATCAAACGTCGCACTTTAGTTCTTTTTTATTGTTCTCACGACATACAAAGTTGGTGGAGAGGCAGCCTTTACTGATGTACAGTTTGTGCTTTTTTTGTTAAACTTCCGGCTTGTGGTTTCGAAACAAACCACCTGACTGCAGAACTCATCCTGTTTGCTGCAACTGTGAAACAGCCAGAATTCTCTCTCCCCTTTGTCTTCACTCATTTTTTCATGTAAATTTAAAAAAATAATTTTGGTAAGGATAAGTACTGCTAAAGTTGTATTTTCTCATAGTTGGTAAAAAATTGGATCTCTATTTAAACCAGCAGCAAATTCATTGTTAAAGCACAGTTTCCCAATTGGTTTTGAAACAGCTGTTGCCCCACTTTCTGTCCTTTCATTTCAGTTTCCTGCTATTTAAACTCCACCAAACATTTTTAAACAATGACAGAAAAGCAGAGTTACTAAAAACAAATCTGCTGGAAATTCAGAATTATACACACTGCTGCTTTCTCATATAAATAAAATGTATACACCTATATGTCAGACAACATGCTGAATTCAAATGAAAGGAAGTAAGGCCTGTTTTTCCATCCAGTATTAAAAAATATATAGACATTCACCATAAATTGTGTCAGCAATATTTATAGTTATGATCCCTTTGGTTAAGCTTGGTAAAGTGTTAGGGGTCAAAGGGGTCGAACATAAATGGGTCCACAAAGGGTTTACACACCAGGAATCAAACAAAAAAGTTTTTTTGGAAGGGTTTTATTGAAAGATTAGTGATTTAAAGTGAATATTCACATAAAAAGGTGCTGTGTTCAGAGGTGCCAAGGGAAAATAATAAAACTATTCTACTGTGCGTGAACCAAAGACCCACTTTCTACATTAAATTCGGAAAGGAAAAGCGGCAAAGCCAAAACAAAGTGTTCCGTGCCTGACTGACCGCACTGATCTAAACCACCTAACAAAACACACAAATAGAAACAGGACACCATTCTCTATACAAGCCATACAAACGTACTGTGTAAAAGCACACACACCAAAGGTAACAAATCACACTGCAAACCACAAGGCCAACCCTGCAGCCCTCACATTCCTCCAACTCCTTCCCTTTTTCTGTTTCTTTGGGGTTCTTTGCGAGCACAGGAAGCTTCTGAAGTTAACTGGCGTAGGTGACGTTCTTTTGCAGTCTACAGGACTCATTTGAAAACAGGGAAGAGACACAAATGCCCAACCAGACCCTGGGCCATTGCAACATGTTGTTTCAGCTCTGAAATTACGGGATGTCTAATTCGGATGAACACAGCAATAACTGAATTTGCACTTACTGTTCTTCTATAATTCTGGACCTGAAATCTGAAATCCCAAGTTCTACCAGGACCAAGTAAAAGCTCCAAACCCTGTGGTATCAGGAAATAAATTAAATTTTGCCTGAACTGATGAAGATGGACAGGAACTGTGAACTTTATCCTAAATTGGGTCTTATTTTTGTGTTTGAAATGAACATTGATTTGGAAAAGGTTGAGGAGCTGCAGAAATGGTAGAGCTGAGAGAAGAATGTCAAGCTGATACCTCCACAATATGCAGGCTTCCATGGGGATGCATGTGTACAATCTTGCCATGAACCACCTTGGAGACCTGGTCAGTCTGTGATATGTAATAGTTCTGAAAGCAACCAAAGCAGATGTTTGCCTTTTGTATCTTGTGTTAATTTTTCATCTTTGCAATATTTTAAGGTATTTCACTGTTACCTCATTTTAGACCATAGAAGAGATTCTGGCTGAAACCCATGTGCCTTCACATCTGAAGGGCCCATCTGAATTTGTGGGATCTTCTGGAGCAACAGTTTCAGATTCTGTTGTCTGGAGGCAGGTTTGTACCTCCAAGTACCTCCAGTCATGTACATCTTACATTTTGTACACAACCTGCAAGAAATACTGTCGTGGATCACTGGAAAATGTACAGTAACCACATCTGATAGTCAGAAGTCCTTAAAATGGCTTTAAAAAGTAGCAGCACTTCTACATGTTGATCTTTGGAAAACCAGGCCTTTTGACCAGATTCTCTGTGTTCATAACAGCCGCATAGCTGCATTTCAGTACCCAGGGTGCACTAAGTTATGCTGCAAGGTGGCTCATGCTGCTTTCCTGCTATTAATTTAGTGTCCCCTTTATGTTTAAAATATATAAAATGTAGAAAAATAGTATACATCAGCAACATCTCCTGTTAACTTTCAGTAGAAATTAAAAATGTAATACTCAAAATTTGCTGGTACCAATACACAAGACAACATGTCTTTATGTTTTTAAGCACGTTCATGGAAAAATTCTTGGTTACAGACCATGCAGAGACACACATGTGCAAACGGAACGTATGGGTATGTATATACAGTGTGAAAGCAGTAGTGTGCTAAGCAGTTGTAGTTAAACAGTATCACCGGTTCTCAGACTGCTTAGTTCTTGTTCTTTCCCTGTGACCTTGAGGACGTTTTCTTTTCTTGCTACAACTCAGATGCATCTTCGGTAAGGTTGAATGTCCTCAGAACCTGGTTGACTGCTCTTCCAAACACAGCAACCAAGACTGAAATTGATGGTTCGTGACTCACGCTTTCCAGCATGTTACTGACAACCAGGGCATGCGGTCTCGCACCTCGTACACCGGACAGCTCAGTTTCTTAGGATCAAAATTCTGAAGTGCGTGAAAAACTTTTTAAAAAAAAGTTCTGTGATTTTCCACTAATGTCCCTAACTCTGTGACCCAGGGTGTCATCATTATCTCCTCACCATCTCCTATTTCGCATTCACAATGGATGCTGCAGATGTATCCTTCTCCACTGAGCTGCCAACTTCTCCATTTTTACCTTTTTGCCCCAGGGAGATGCAGGTGCAGTAAAACAAGCACTGGCCACAACTGGATCCACCTGTATAGCCAGTGATGCCACCCAACCATCTTCTTTCTTCTACTACAGTGACATGTGAGGGAGACTCCACAGATACTGTATAACTGAAGCTATTTTCTCTGATGGAAGGACTGTATGCTTAGTTTAAAATTTCCTTTAAAAACTTCATCTGAAAATATGTGGATTAAATAAATGTTCCAGACTGGGTTAGACTTTTGTTTGTAAGTGTGTAAAATGATGGGTGATGTGGACTACTGGCTGGTGAAGAACAGCTCTGGCGAATATGAACTCTTTATAGCCTGCAAGACCAGCAAATTTCTACAATAAGTTGGGACAACTAATTAAGATAAAAAATAATAATAACCATCCGGTCTGTTTGTGCCATCACCCAGGGTGTGGTTTCATGGTTTTACCCCTAGTGATGCTGGGATAGACTCCAGACCACCGTGACCCTGGCCAGGATGAATCAGTTAAGGACGATGCATGGATGGGTGGATGAAAGAACGGATGAATGGACTGATGCAAATTAGTGGTCTTTGGATAGCCCCTTTGGGGGCTGGGCCCAGATTTCTTGCATTTATATCTCTTTTTTGGTTAGTACCATAGAACTACTCTTTATCTGTTAATATTTTATTATACAGTAGTTAACACTAACAGTGCTAAATATTGCTCTTGCAGTCTGTTGTGTTGAATATGTCTAAAATGTACACTTCAATAAAATTCTAAGATTAATATTTATAATTTTGAAAGACAGTTTTTTTCCTCTGTTGTCAGTAAACACTGGCATTTACTGCATTTATTTTTTTATTTCGTGGTACTTTCACATGAATGTACCTACATGTGCTGGTTTATGGAACCTACATAAACTTTTTTCATGAAGCATTTAAAAGTTTATTTGCATAGTAAGCACAGTTAAGATTAATGTTTAAGCTATGAAATGAGGTGATCTATCACTGTAAATCATATTTCCAGTCTTCCAGATCTAGTAATATCCACTGCTATTGTCAGATATTTGCTTTTAAAGTCTGACTTTTGCAGCTATGTACTGGATTCTTACAGAGAAGTCGTTTATCTTTGAGACAAACTTTAATATATAGATAGACTTTTTAGTAATTCCCCTGAAATGAAAAGCTTTTAAAACACAAAAAGTGGGAAAAGTTAACAGTATTAAAACTCGCCTCTATGATGAAGTACAGCGCCTTCCTCACACAGAGGGGCATCTCAGTATGCGACCCTCACTTTTACTTTGTTTCGCCTGTGACCCATGGGTGCAAGGCGGCTGTGCAGGTAACATTTGTGAAACTTATTTCTGCTTTGTCCTACCATTGGTTGGGTAGCTACTGCCTACAAATAGGACGCCCGGATACAGTGAGTCATCTTCAGAAAACCATGTAGAGAAAAGGTTTTGTTTCACGTCTCCTTGTGAGGCGGTCGACCGTGGGTCAGTATCATATCTCGCATTGCTAATGCGTGAGCAGTAATGCTTCCTGCACCTATGATGTCTTTTGGCCTCCCTCTCAGCTGGGGGCCAGGTTTTGGTGACCAGGGATGCAATAGGATGGACAGGGAGTGTGGCATCACCATGTATACCCATAACTCGACCATATAAGCAAATATTTATTGTCATTTCCACATGTACCCACACAGGAATGATGTTAGGTAGCACACTTTGGCATAAATTACTGTAATATGGTCCTTGTGTACTTTTATCCATACATCTCAGTGCTTTGGAACTGAAGTACTATTATATCATGCTGTAAGAATATATTGTATTTATATTGCTATTATCTAAAGTGCCTAAGGCCAGTGTATAAGGTCAGTGCCTATAGCCAGTGCATAAGGTCAGTGCCTATAGCCAGTGTATAAGCTCAGTGCCTAAGGCCAATGTATAAGGTCAGTGCCTATGGCCAGTGTATAAGGTCAGTGCCTATGGCCAGTGTATAAGGTCAGTGCCTAAGGTCAGTGCCTATGACCAGTGTATACGGTCAGTGCCTAAGGCCAGTGTATACAGTCAGTGCCAGTGTGTGCGGTGGAATGAGATAAGGAGTTCCTTTAGCGTGACAGCTGCACCCTCTGTGCGCTGAGGAGGAACTGAAAGGAACTCATTGGGTTGCCTGCGTTTAGGAAGTGACATTCGCACGGCACAAAGCTGGCGTGTACAGCAGTTTTCTATTAAATATTTTATTTGGCTGCTCGCATAGCAAGAAGGCTCTGTATTCGCAGGTAAGAACAACTCGTCCTGTGGCTCTTCGGTTACTTTCACTTTGCCGCGTTTTTATGGTTGGAGCAGCGCCAACGCGTCGTTACATCAAAGGTTAAATGTGTTCTTAATGTATGAATGTTTTTTTGCTGTAGTTTTCAAATAAGAGATCGTGTAGCCATGTTTGGTGTTTTTTTTTTTTTTTTTATGTTTGTCGGAATAAATGTCTACATAAACCGCCGGCTAACAATAGGTCGCTAAGGTGTGTCGAGGGGTCGCCGTTCATCCATCGTTCGTGAAAGATCTTTAACTTGAAATAATTCAGGCGACAAATCTTAAACATAACCGCAAACTGTTGAGTAACTTCTGGGGGGGGGCGGTTGTGTCACCAAAACGCCGCGATTTACCGAAAAAGCGTGGATTCAGTCTGGGTTGCCGTGGAAAGTGAAAGTCCGAGCGGTGCTTATGGTGTTTCTGGCGTTTTTGTGCGAAGGAATGTCGGCGGAAATTCACAGATCGAGTGGATTCCCAGGGGCTAAACTTCCAAAATATACATCTTTTCCCCCCAAAGACATTTTTACTTTTGCAAAGTTGGACGTCGGTTTTACTCTCGCATCCCGTGCCGCTTCGTCCAAATTTCTCCAAACTTGCGTCCGGCGCTCGGTCATGCGCACGCCGGCGGCGTCCAGTACCTGCGGCGGCAAAAAAAGGAAGTTTCTGGCGACCAATCGACGGCAAAGTGTCACCTGTTACTGGAAGATGTGGGGTGCGGGTGTATGCGTTTCCAGTACAGTACAGTCTGCCGCGTTCAATGTAACGGCCCGTTTTCACCCTATTTTTCATTTTTATTTTTTGCTTCTTATCATGTCGAAACTTTATGAACCCCTAAAAACGTTTTTAAATCATACAAAGAAACCGCCATAAAAAATGAAACCCGCTGCATACATTTAAGCATCACATTCAGAAAATACAGACACGCTCGTATCAGCGCCATAAAAAGGAGTTTTTCTCATTTAAAATGACATAAAGACAAACCAAAGGAAAATGGCTGATAAACACCAGCAGACTACAACACACACACACACACACACACACACACACACACACACACACACACACACACACACACACACATACATCCCCACACCCCCACTCCCCACGTTGCCTAGACGCTCATGCAACGCCGCAATGCATTATGGGATACTCCCAATTCCCTCCGCCGCCTCAGTATTGCTGAACAGCTGCAGTGGTTGGACAATATGGATCATGAAAACGAGGCTTTTACTGTAAAAATATTTACTAAAGACTTAAAATTTAAGTTCCAGTCGACCTCATGCACACAGGTTGATGACGCCGAACATCCAGAATGCGAGGCGCCCCCTGCTGGCCAGGGCGTTCATAATCACCGTCTCCTCGCTATACGACGCCGTATGTAATGCACTGTTTGCGGTATAGATGTGCAGGGTGACAAAATACAGGGGTTGTAGAAAGAGTGTTTTCATATAAAAAACTACTGTCTTTTTGATCAAACATTTTTTTTAGAGCAGTACTGTATTTGCTTTAAGTTGCTGCGTTTCTGCTTCTTCTCACTGCGCTCTTTGACTTGCTGTGCTACCATATCTGCTCGACTATACATATATTTTAGTATAAAAATCATGTAAAAATAAAATGTTTAAAATTATTGATTATATATACAGTATATATCTACGGTTATGGTGTCATGGTATGGTATATATCTATGATAATACTCAAGGCTAGACACTAAATTGTTGAAATTTAGCCATAAGAAAGCAGCCTCACTAAGCTGTACTTTGTATGCACTTTAGAGAGGAAACCCCTTTTATTACTGTTATCCCACATTTAACACAGTGCTATGACAAGGTTGAGGTCAAGTGCCTATAAAAAAGAATTGACACCCTTGGATCCACATTTTATTGTGTTAAAGCATCTATCCATGATCAGTTAAACTGAACATTTTTGCTGCTTCTTAACACACAGTACATCAGAGTGGGGGCAAACACTTTTTGTAGTCACTGGCCAGTGATGTTTCTGTGCTCTACTAATTCAGCAGTGATCGTTCTTCACCCACGGACAAGGAGCTCGATACAGTCGGCGCCAAATGAGAAATTTCTTAGCACTTGGTGACAGAAGCTGCTGTTACCCCGGCTTTGGCACTGTTAGCTTTAGCTGGTTCTTGCGCAGAACCGGAAAAATCTAAAGATATTGGAAAAAATGCTCTGGTTTCCTCTGTTCCAACACAGCAGCAGAGTTTTAACTGTGAGCAAGATGCTGCGGAGCCTGTTCATCGCTGCTCTGTTTGGACTGGCAGCCTCCACCCTGCACAGCTCCGACCTGAACCTGCACTGGCAGATGTGGAAAAACAAACATGGAAAATCCTACAAGGATCAGGTAACAGCCCATGCATTTCAATACAGTGAGAGCACAAGATGTAACTCACAATTCATCAATATACCTGCTAAATTATTCAAATTATGGATTAAACATGGTCTGGAAAAAGCAGTCAAAACACCAAATGTGGAAATTTTCGGTCCTATCTGGGCTTAAAATTTTCCTCCGACGGGGTACAGGGTCATGAAGTGCTGCGACGACAGATCTGGGAAAAGAACCTCCGCTTGATAATCCTGCACAACTTGGAGGCCTCCATGGGGATGCACAGCTATGACCTGAGCATGAACCACCTGGGGGACTTGGTGAGTGTTTGGCAGAGTTTGGTGTGCTTATGCATAATATCCACTGCGGAAAAGAGCGCTACTGTAAAACAGTGCTAGTCAAGGTGTTGTTGTTGTTGTTGTTGTTGTTGTTGTTGTTATTATTATTATTATTATTATTATTATTATTATTATTATTATTATTATTATTATTATTATATATAATAGCTTTATTATGTCTGTATTTCAAGATGCATCACTTAACGGTGTATCGTCTAAAACCTTCCTCCTTATTTTCTCATTTTCTCCAGACTTCGGAAGAGGTTGCAGCATCCCTTACTGGGATCCATGTGCCTGCAGATCTCAACAGGGTGTCGTCTACGTTTGTCGGACCTTCCAAAGCTGCTATCCCAGACACCATTGACTGGAGACAGGAAGGTTATGTCACTGATGTAAAGAATCAGGTACAACAATGCAAGCGTATTCTGTCTGTTAAACTGGATAAACGTCCTTCACCCCAACCATGTAGCCGTTACTGCTGTCGGCAGCAGAGTTGTCTGCCACCCTTAAACAGTACAGTTTTATGAAAAGTGTGCTGCTAGAAGAATCTCTCCAGCACTAATGTTTGGCTTGTCATTCTTCTTTATCCCTCATTCTTCTCCCAAAGAGCTGTTTTCTTTTTCCGATGTAAAAACCAGAAGTAATTTCAGCCCATCAAACAGGGTCAACAACAAACTAAACAAATAGCCATTCAATGTGGGAAATATTTTTTCTGCCATTATTGCAGTTTAGAAACAATTGTCTTTGTCTCACATTAAGGTCACTTCACAAAAGTGGCCTTCTGCACAGCTGCAGTTAGAATACAGTTAAACAATATATTCAGTTATTTTCATAATCGCAACTTTAAGTTTCTGCTTAGTCAACGTCCTCAGTCGCAGTTCCGCTGCTTTCTGCGTGAAACAGTGCTTGAGTTGGGAAATGATAAGTGCAGATTTTCCCGTTATTGCCATTACGAAATAAAAGTTGCATTTCTGCTGTGAATAAAAGATATTGTTAATGTTCACAGTGTATATTTTTTCATAAAAGAAACACAAATTTTGCATGAAATGTATGACAGCAGCTTGAGCTGACTTGGGCATAACTTACTGCACCCTGGGTAATGAAGTGTAGCTGTGAGGCTCTTATGAATGCTGACCCCGAACTACAGTTATAGTCTTTTGCTGGGAGAGGAGCTCAGGCAGAGCATTTGCTCAACATGGGGACACAAAAGAGCACCGGAGATTATGGGAAGTGCTGGTACTCAAGAAAATGTCCCGGTCAACACGTAGAAGTGCTGCTACTGACTACCACTGAGTACCAGCCCACTTCAGTCACTGGTTAAGGTGCATTGAGAATGATTTTTAATAAGACCCTCTCAGTAGTAATAAACTTTCTTACAGGGGGCATGTGGCTCTTGCTGGGCTTTCAGTGCAGCAGGGGCCCTGGAGGGACAGCTGAAGAAGACTCAGGGGAAATTGGTGTCCCTCAGTCCTCAGAACCTGGTGGACTGCTCCTCCAATTATGGCAACAAAGGCTGCAATGGAGGGTTTATGACTCAGGCTTTCCGCTATGTCATTGACAACAAGGGTATTGACTCTGATGCCTCGTACCCCTACACTGCACGTGTAAGTTAGAAGCAAAATTTGGAAGTGTATGACAGTTTGTAAAAATCCCATTAATAAGAATGTCAGTAAGGACCGCTATTTCGGAATGTTCGCTACTGCTGACCATCTCACTTTTCACCTTCCAGGATGAGCAGTGCAAGTATAGCTCTGTCAACCGGGCTGCTAACTGCTCCAGCTATCGCTTTGTGGCCCAGGGCAGTGAAGAGGCATTGAAGGAGGCAGTGGCCACCGCCGGACCTGTTTCTGTGGCCATTGATGCCACCCGGCCAACATTTACTTTCTATCGCAGTGGTATGCAGAGGATTTTTTAAATCAAAATTTTCTCAGATGTGATTTTTAACTCAGTATTTTTCATTAATGAACACCTTAAATACAGTCGCTCAGCATTGCCAACTGCTTGTCCAAGTCAGTGTCACAGTGATCCAGAGTCTATTCTGGAAAGGGGAAGCTACACACACCTTCACACCCTACAGGCAATTCAGGATCACTAAGTAACCTGAAACACATGTGTTTGGACTGTTGGTAGAAACCCACATGGGAACATGGAAAGCACAGACTCTACACACACACACACACACACACACACACACACACACACACACACACACACAGAGCTCTGTTCAAACCATAATGGCTGCCAAGTAGCAGCAGCACTACCCACCACAGTCCCCCCGCCCCCCCACCCCAAAAACTGCACAACAAGAAACACACTCAGGTTTTTTCTTAAAGCACAGTTAGTTTTCAAAGTTCATTTCTGCATAAACCATTTTGTCTGTAGGCAAAAATTTATGCTTATGATTTATAAAAAAAAAAAATCAATAAATGCTAATTTCATAATAATGATCGATAGTTTAGAATTATTTTTTGTTTATTTATCAAATATATTTTTTAAGTTGAGGTATCAGCATTCTGGATACTTGAATTTTGTTATAAAGCACAGAAGAAACACAGCGGTGCCACAAGCGCTAGGTGATGGTTTGTACATATAAAGTTCATCATTTCGAAGTTCATAAATTAAGGACCTACTGTATAGAATAGTGTACTGTGTATAATTTTCTATGTGATTGTATGGGGAAAAGTGGAAAAAGTAAGAAAAATGAAGCACATAACGTAAACATAATATTTTTTGTGTAGTACCGCACTGTCCATTACAGTAACACTTGTATACCACAGCGTAATGTGTAATGAACAGGTAATGTGGGCAATAAAATGAAATGCGGTTGGTACTGTAACTGTAACGCAAATACAGTACAGTGAATTATATACAGAAAACAGTGAATAAGGTGTAGATATGACTCCATCAGATCCTGCTACAGGGGGACTTGGGGGTGCTGCACTGCGTCCATTATTTTATGCTTTAATGAAGTTATTTTCTCAGAAAAAAGTTTAAAATTGATAAAAAAATGTACATTTCCTCTTATGATTAAAATATTTTTTGTAATATTTATGTTTTTTCTGGAGTATTTTTGCAACTGCTCGTAAAATCTAAAATTGGTCAAATCAAGATCCAGAGAATCCAGACTGAATTGGGATTCTTTATTTAGCACCCACAAATGTGCACACTAGTTCTACAGTCATAACAGTTTTTTTACTTGTCTGACTCTTTATTTTGGCACAGTGCTTGCAATGAGTGGGCTGAAAATGTTTTTTGCAGGTGTCTACAATGATCCAAGCTGCAGCCAGACGGTAAATCACGGCGTGCTTGCGGTTGGGTACGGCACCATGAATGGCATGGACTACTGGCTGGTGAAGAACAGGTACGATAAATCTTGGACATACGTGACCTTCTGATATCCTCTCAATAATTACTTTCCCCAAATTAATCCAAAAGCATTAACAAAGCTTTACTTTTCCATAACCCATTTCCTACCGTTTTTGCTTTCAGAGGAGGGCAGTATTTTGGCGACTGGCAGCAGTCGAGTCAGACTTGTTGCATTTATTGTGCCCTAATTCAGATTAGTCAGAATTTACCAAAAATATATAAAATATATTAATATGTACAGTATGTTGTCGTTTTAAAGTGCCATTGAGTTGATGTGAACACATAACCGCTCTATGGATAGTTTCCCTAAACTGTGTATAGCATTAGGTGTAATGATGCTATATTTGTGAAAAAGTATTGACCCCCTCATTGCCCCAATTATTGCATATTTGTTAAACTGTATGGTTTTGGATCTTTAGACAAAATAGCAATAGTAGACATAATAGTAGACAAAGGTAAACCTGAGCAAACATAACACAGTTTTTACATTATTTCTTTTTATTTGAGGAACAAAGTTTCCCAACACCTTTATCAATACCCATGACTCTGGTGTGTGTTTACTCTGGTTCCCTTTGTCTGGTGCTACATTTTGTGTGAAGATCTGAAACTATTCATGTGACAAATGTGCAATAATACGGGGAATCAGAAAGGGAGAAAATACTTTTTCAGCTTTACTTTTTTGACACAATGTACATATTTACTTTAGGAAATGATTCTTTTTTTAAAGTGAGACTTCCTCTCCTTCTTTTCCAGCTGGGGCACATATTTCGGTGACCAGGGTTACATCCGGATGGCACGGAACAAAAATGACCAGTGTGGTATCGCCTTGTACGCCTGCTACCCCGTTATGTAACAGAAGAGTGAATGAGACAGCAGTGGCCAACATTTTTTATTGTAATCTTGACTTTTGCACTTTATACCACTATTCAGGTTCATACCTGACACATGATCATGCTACATATTCTAAGATTTAAATGTATCAATTGGGCAAACATTGCTAAAACAAGTGTTTATATCAATGTGTTGAAAAGCTGGAGTTCCATCCATCCATTTTCATGAACCGCTTATCCAGCTCAGGGTCCTGGTAGTCCAGAGCCCATCCCGGGTTAACCAGGTGAAAGGCTAAAATGGTAAATCCTGGATGGGACCTGCAGATTTGCATATTTGTATATTCAGCGATTAAATAGTTATAAAATCTTTGCTCTTGATCAGCAGAGAATTTATATGAGGCCCTGTTAGCTTCGAATCATTCAGTACGTTGTACTTACCTGCACATCCCTTCCAGCAAGACGTATATTTTCTGCAGTGCTTAGTTAGAGCTTTGGTCTCTGATTTAAGATGAATCTCAGAAAGGTGAAGTTTTTGCTTAAGCATCAGGTGTTTTTTTAAATAAAAGGGAAATGGTCATTATGATATGCCAAGGGTTCTTCTCTTCTCTTTTAGCACCAAAATTCTATTGTCAAGTTCACCAAAGCTGGATACACAATGTTGCCAGTTTTAAGGGCCATGCTGACTTAAAATAAATAACTTCATATTGAAAGGAATCAATTTTTTACTTCCTGATGCAAATCTACTTTAGTTTTGGAATTTAAGCATTTGTTTCACTAGCCACTTATTAAGTGGGTTGACAAAAGAAGAGCATGGTAAGTTTTTTCTTGTCAAAGGAGGGACAGTGTTGAAAAAATGCAAAATGCTTATGACTAAGAAACACGCATTTGCTTACTTTTTATATATATAATATAAATGGTTTGTAGGAAAATTCTGATTTAGGTCATAAAAGAATCAAATCGTGAGTCTCCAGAAGGATCACAGTTGTTTCTGCAATGTTTGTTATTTGTTATGCTATGGTCTGAATTAATAATGAACTAAGTTTATTGAAATAGATTTGAATAATTTAAATATTTACATTTTTATTTAAAAAATATTAACTTGAAAACGGTTTTGAATGTTAGCAACATTTATAGAAGTCCGGTCTGGCGAATGCAGACAACTGCATGCCAGGAAACTGCTTACCTGGCAGTTTCATTTCCGATATATCTTGCGCCTCATAACAAGTCATCTGATTTCTTTCAAAAGTCTGTGGGGAAAAACTGCCGAATTTGCCATTTGAGCTAAAGCAGCGCGGCTCATGTGACCGAAAGGCGTCCCAGCTGAACTCCGCTATTTAACTAAGTGAAATTGTAACGCTAGCTGTCGTAATAGTGAAAAAGTCTAAATGCTCCCATTTCACAGCAGAGCTCAGCACAAGAGAATTTTGCAAAACAGCCAGAAGCACTGAGGCAGAAACTAAGCAGTGGTTTTGACAGGAGGTGGTGTATTTTTCCACCTAACATGAACGGATAACAATTAAAATGTGCATTTTGAAGGCGATGCATATAAATGGGGTCCCAGATCGATTTGGTGAGTAATTTATTGACTCTATTATGAAAATGCCATCGATTTACCGCAGCTTTTTCTATTCCTTCATAATGTGAAGATAATCGGACGAACTGAAGTTTGGAAAAACGCAATTTTGAGATGACTGGAATACGCCCACCAGCCTGTCAATCACACTCCTTTCTACATAAAAGCTCCTCAACCCTATTGCCTTCTTCCCACGCTGCAGCTCGCAATTCTCTGCTTTGGTTTGACCTGCTGCTCCAAGCTCTGCTCATTTGCCAATATGCCACGGACGCCAATACCGACTGGTTAGCCTTTGATGAAGGCTTCTCAGCTGCCAGCTCTTTGGTTTCCGATCCTCTTGGCCCTGCCCAGTCTTCTTGATCCTCTCCCACACCCAGACATCATCTCTGGTGCTCTCCCTGGGACTGCCAGCCTCCTTCCAGAGCGGCCGCCAAGACGCGAGGTTTGTGAGGCCTCGGTCCCACCCTGGTTGGCCATTCCCTTCTCCACTATCCCTTGGCCTGGTTACCCCCACCACCTCAGAATGGAGCATGGCAGGCCTCCAACATATCCTTTGCTCCCACAGCATTCCCTTCTCCTGGGCTGACCAATCACCTCCTTTCTTCTTCTTGGCTGCCCTCCGTGCTCTACCCTCTCAGCCTCAAACACTCTCCCCGCCACCACTACTGCCTCCTCTGCTACACTGTTCAACTGCACTCCTGTACCTGGCACCATCCATGGCCCTCTCGCTCTCCCCATCTCCTATTTCTTCTACTCTCTATCTTCTCCTGCATACTCTCTGCACCTGCCTCTGACCTTCTTTCTTCTCTTCCCCTCCCCAAGCAGTTCTTCTGCCACTGAGGCCTAATAAGAAGAGAATGAGCTGCGGGTCTCATTTTCAATCAAGATGAGGCACAGCACCCATTTTTGGGGGATTAGGCAGAGGAGTTCAACACTAACAGTACTTTTGCTAGAGAAGTTGTTTTTAAGGTGTTGGGCCTGGCCTCAGGACACATATACAGCCAGCAAAATGAACCCCAGAATTTTGTGGATGTCATGCTCCTCACCTAAATGTATCTGAAGATGGAGACCTGCACAGCCAAGAAAGAATGGGGATGAAGCGCTACAATGCAGAGCACTTGTGGTGAATGGACAGAAGCATTAGTACGGTCCAAGTGTTCAGCCCTTTGTCCCTGCCAACACGGTCATAATCTTTCTCAAGGAGCACATTTACCTCCCACTGGGCTGCAAGGACATCTGGAATGAATTTGGGATTTGGAATTGGTGCAGACAATGAAGCATGGGGTGCATTAATGCTGTCTCATCTTCCCCCTAAGCGTCAAGTGAAAATGTCTAAGAAAATGGAAAGGCTTATGAATAAATCCTTGGTGGACTGTTGCTAGACAGTATTTGGGTGATATCTGGGGAAGTTGGCTGTGGGTTTTGGGATTGACTGGGAGAACATCATTATTTTCAAATAATCGAGTATAGGCTTCTGCTATCTGAAAACATGTTGTCAAAGTTTCCTGAAACGAACAGACAGCTCTAATAGAAATTGTTAAAAGTGTACTTGGGATAACTAGGTCTATTCAAATCTTATGTCTCGTGTATCATTTTTACAAGAAAATTTTGACCACAACACAATTTTTTGTGTGAATGAAAATTTCAAAATGTAATTAAGTACAGTTTATTCTTTAAAGTTGAATTTTTAGTCCAATTATATTTGTAAATGACTTTTTCCTTTCAAATTTGTTGATATTTACCTCTTATGTTTTAATACCATGTGCATTTGCGTTTTAATTTCTGAAACGGTAGTCTTCTTCTTCTTCTTCTTCTTCTTCTTCTTCTTCTTTATCTTTCGGCTGCTCCTGTTAGGGGTCGCCACAGCGGATCAACTGTTTCCATTTCTTCCTGTCCTCTGCATCTTTCTCTGTCACAGTTTCTGAAATGGTAGTAAACATTACAAATGCATTGCAAAAAAAAATACACAATAGCTGTAAGCAACACCACAGCAAAGAGCTTCATGTTGAGGTTTTCACAGGAATTTCATTTTCACTTGTTGGTCCCTAAAATGTCGCATGATGAGTTAAATCTGTGATTTTAAGCCTTTGATTCCTTAGTCACATCTTTTAAAGGAGCAGAAAACAAAGGAGCTGAGTCTATGTCAAAAGGGGGTTTTCACAGTTGGAACAAATTCCGGTGCAAAAAAGTGCATTAACACCATATTGTCAGGAAAATAAGTTAACTTCATGTGTTATCGACAGTAAAACATTCACAACCAGTACATTTCATAAACTTTTAATTTAAATTTATTTTTGGCTTGAAGAGAGAGATAAATTCTTTAGTATATTAAATATTGATATTTAGTACCAAAAGGAGCATGGAAGTGTGGCAGTGTCCAGCATATGCTTGTCCTCTCATGGGGTAGTGTTCAGGAGGAAACTAAGCCTACTTCGTGCACCTGCACCTGATCCCAGCCACCAAGAAGGGGGTTAAAAGGAGCACCAGCAGGCGGCTCATGCCGAATCTTCAACACCGCATCTGCCCACCTGTGAGAGGGAGGGAATCTCCTCACAAGCCTCCAGCCCTGTTCAAGTCTATTTCCATCTTTACTCAGCTTCCTGTGCTCTCCATCCATGTCAGGCTTTTAGATAAAGACCCAGTCGCAGACTCAATGAAGTGAAGTAGGTTTAATACAAAGAAATTCAATTTGGGTGAAGAGGAAATAGAGTCAAAAAAAGAGAAATAAACAGCAAAAAATCCAAATCATCAGGTTAAAAACAGGGCCGAAAGCAGTGAAACAGACACAAGAAAACACAGCCACAAACACAGGATTGAAATACTTAACAAAATAAACAACAGCGATGGGCCATTGAAGGAACACAATGAGAGTAAAAATGAAGGTAATAATGGTAGTCAGGTGGGGAAGGTGGGGCAAGGAACACACCTGAGTAAACAGAAGCACATGGCCCTGCAGTACACAGAAAGGCCAAAAGTCCTCATACAGACAGGAATCCTGACAATTCAAATGCAGTCTAAAACTATACCGCATTCCTGCATCTTCTAGGACACTACAGAACTTTGAACATCCCTGCAAGGAAATTCATTCATACGACAGTTGAATGTGTAGGGCACATAACAACAGAAGCAAAAATAAATTTAAAAACATGGTAAATAATAATAAATGGTAGAATATAGTTTAATCATCGACAGGTCCTTGAGTGGTGTTGTGGAGGTGGCTGGCTGTTCGTAAGAAGGACCCAGAAGTGCTTCTTACTCCACTAAAGCTCAATAACCTGGTAGCTAAAAGAGCTCATGGTGATCATTTGATTTAGGGGATATGAGCTGATGTCCATGACGGACTGTAGCTTCCTCCTCATCCTGGCCTCTGCTACATCCTCCACCCGATCAGGGCTCAGACCCATGATAGAACTCACTTTCTTGACAGTTTTGACAGTCTTGAGAGTCTGTGCCTCTCAGCAGATGTGATGTTTAATCCCCGATACACAACGGGATCTGATTTACTGCAAACTTTTTTATACAAACAGCAACCTAACCACCACTTCAACACTTGTGAATAATTATGTAACAATTTCTAATAAAAATAATATTAATTTATTAACATGTAAACAAGCAACCATCAATATTACAGGTAAAGTTAACAATCGAAGACTGCAGTTGCTGTACCTTCAGGTATTTTTACATATAAACATATCAGTTTTTAGCAGTTGGTCACATCTACAGGGATGGAGGGAGAAGAATGCAGTGTGAGAAGAGACATCATTTTTGTCCAAAAACAATTGTTTATTCATTCGTTCGAGTCAAAACAAGAAACCATGACCTGAATGATTCTGTTCTGCTGAGAGCATTTCCACCTGTAGCCTCAGTGGTGCAAACTCACAGAGAACTTCTAGGTTCTCAGGTACTTCCTCTCCCCACACTGCAGCTAGGGAGCTTTACACTGGAGCACCTCTCTTCTGTAAACTGTTTTGGAGTAACATTGGGGGGGGGGATAAATGAAAAGGAGTTTAAGGACGAATGCCTGTGCTGAATTTGCAATTCAAATAGTAGCTTTAGTTCATCCACATCCTGGTAAAAATGTACCTTTTGGGATCCTCTGAGGCTGCAGTGTGAGACTCCACTGTCTGGAGAGGGATGCAGCGCCACCAGTGGCAGCCTACAAACACAGCTAAGCCCAGCAAGCACAGCGAAGGGGGATTGCCAGCTGGAGGAAGTAGACAGTTAGGGAAGGTTGTCACGAGGTGCGAGCACTCGGAACAACGCGCACACGCGCGCACACACACAGCCAAGGTTGTGAGTATAAACAAAAGTATATAGAAGAAATCCACTGAGAGTCCCTCCAGTACCAGAACCTTTTGCATCTACCTGAATCCTGTGCCCTGTAGGTACACCCCCAGATTCAAACCCAAATCTAAACGTTCCTTCCTTCACATTTTCCATACATTACAACGTTGTACTCAGTAACAAAGCAAGATTTTTCTCATATTATTTGTGGATACACCATGCAAGGGCATAGCATTTACTTTGAATTTCACTAAAGGGGAAAAAGGGAAATGAAAGAGAAAGGCGTTCTGTCACAGTACCAGCAAGCCTAGCGTGACAATCACGTGCTGGTTACTTCCACACAGGAGGTGTTCCCACCTGAGAAAGATCTCCGCACCCGCATTCCACACACCCGGCTGGGTCCTCACAACAGCTCAGAGGTAAGGAATGTGTCACTTTTGAGTAAATAATCTTTACTTTGCTTTACTTTCGGCAGCTTGAACTGAGGAACAGGTTGAGGGCTTTGTGTAGCCAGCAAGTGGGGTAGTGTGTAGTGCAGGTGCCTTGCTAGGTGAAAACATCCCCGAGAGTCACAGGCCTACCACCACACCCTGACCTGACAGAGTAAGAATACCCTTCTGGGTAAAAGGGTACATCGGAATAAAGCTGCGTACCTGACATTGTGCACTGCCTTAAGTTAAAGTATCCTTGCTTGGGAGTTCTATGTAATAAAGTACTAAAGCTGAAACTGCATTTTTTAAATAATATTAAGTTTAGTAGTTTACACGCAAGTACAGAGGGATTTTGAATGACCTGAACACTTTCTTAAATTTATTACTCAGGAAATAAGTCGACATTTAGTCTAAACAAATTTGAACAGCTACCCTTAATTTTATTCCAGATTTTAGACCCAGTAACTCAGTAAATAGGAGCCCCTGCATTTCTGTCTCTCTGTCAACAGCATTTTAAATGTTTTATTTTGATCTGAATATCAAAAGTCCTGCATGGTGACCGTGGGCAATGGTGTCAGGAAGCTGCTTGACAACAAGCAGTTTCAGTACTGTTTTTACATTTTAAGATGTTCGATTTCCCCTAAGAGCTGTGACACTGGGCTGTCAACTGATCGAGGGCTGCATGAGGATAGTGTACTGTGGTTCCCTCACCCAAAAAGTCTTAGAGCTGGGCTGCAGGAGCCCCAGTGAAACTTTGGACTAGCGAAACAGTGCAAACACATTGATTTCCATTTTATAGCACGGCTCAGCTGATGAGAATTGCAAAACAGCAAAACAATGAGACAGGAACTGAACATCTTATGGACACGAAAATGCTGTTCTCACATTAGATAATAAACAGCAGTTAAACGGCATCTTATAGCATTTCTCAGAAGCTACAGTATTGAACTGGAA
The DNA here is from genome assembly GCA_018136845.1 of Heterotis niloticus. Lineage (NCBI taxonomy): Eukaryota > Metazoa > Chordata > Actinopteri > Osteoglossiformes > Osteoglossidae > Heterotis > Heterotis niloticus. The sequence continues at coordinate 3,725,367 of CM030903.1, forward strand.
CATCATTGTACTGAGGTACCTTGACTGATCAGTAACCAGACTATAGTATAAATACATCTATTCCCCATTTACACTCCTATGCTTGAAAACCAAACTTAAACTTGGAAAATGTAAATAGGGAGGCCGTTTTTCATCATTATAAACAGGAAAATAAAATTAGTTTTAAACACCCTCGAAATCAAACCCCAACCGCTTTCCCCTAATATCACTAAAATTCCTGTATAACTACCAAGCCATCATCTCTCTCCCTCTGTCTTCTCCTTTTTAAGTAACAGACATTTTGCAAACTCACAAAGCTGCAGCAGATCCCCTTCACTCACACTCAGCGGCTATTCAACATTTTACAGTTTGCGGTTTTGATGTTATGATGGGTTTTCAAAACGTAGATGGTGTAATACAGTATATTTTGCGGTATAAACACAGGTAGAGTTAGGCTTTACTGCAGGCCAGAGGCTACAAGTCCCAAGCAGGGACAACACAAGGTAGACACATAATGTGTATTAAACCAACAGTACATTACAGATGGGAGTTTTTATGCACAGTTCAGCTGGAAGCTGTAAATATTTTTGCATAAAAAACTTGGTTCAAAGCAAGAATGGATATGTGGCTAGGCTGAAAAATATTATAGGGGAGCTCTGAGCGCATAACATATTTTTGAGTTAGAAAACATGTTCTGTTGGGAGAATTTAAATAGGAAGGATGTAAACTGGGGACAGGTGTATATTATTCTGTGAATCAACTAAAAACTAAAGTAAGGATCTACAGCTGTGTGTAGTTCAGGGACTCCACAACTGCATAGACTGTAAAGGTAAAAATGTAAACCTCAGTGTGCAGTTAATATGCCAAAGTTTGCCAGCAGTTCTGAAGCATATTAGCACAGAATTGTATACTTAACTTAAGGAAAATGTGGGCAACATGGTTAAGGCGAAGAAGCACAGGACACTCAAGCTGTTTATCTCCTTTGGATGGTTGCTGCTCATCCAGAGTATCTCACAATGTCTGCCCGCATGATTTTTGCTGGGGTAATTCAGTAATTTCCTCAAAGGTACAAAAGTGGGGACAGTGGGACTCTGTGGACAGTTTTCAGGTTGCGATGTGTGGGGATATTAAAGGGATGTGGCCTTGCCTTAATGGCAAAGCAAATCTAATTTATACTGTCTGAATTTTTGTATGTAGCTCCTCTTGAGTTTAGACAAGATTCTCTCCTGCTCCTGTACTACGCGCTGCCCCTACTCCAAAATGGCTATTGGGTTCTGTGGCTTGGAACATCAGCCTGTTATGATGCATGGTTAGCCATTTATATTTTGTAAGGAAGTTGGTGAAAGTCTTGCCCGTTTCTTAGTCTCTCAGTACAAGAGATTTGACATCCAGCAAGATGCTGTGGAGCCTGTTTATCGCTGCCCTTTTTGGAGCAGCAGCTGCCACCCTGCTCAGCTCCGACCTGGACCTCCACTGGCAGATGTGGAAAATCAAACATGGCAAATCCTACCAGGACCAGGTAACAGCTCACATTTCACACAGTCCATAAATAATGATTAAGAGTTAAAGTTGTATAACCGAAGTGATTCAATTTATGACTTTAACTGAAGGTGGAGGTGAATATTTTACCAAGGTGACTTTTCCTACTGTGGTTGTTTACATAATATTCTGCATTTGTGCAGACTGAAGAGATTCAAAGAAAGCAGATTTGGGAAAAGAACCTTTGGCTTATAACCTTACACAACCTGGAGGCCTCCATGGGGATGCACACCTATGACCTGAGCATGAATCACCTGGGAGACCTGGTGAGTATTTGATATGCTCTATGCTGAATAGATTCACCACACTGGGGCATCCTGGGTTCAGTGTAGTTCATCGATTTACAAAGAGTTTTACTTTTCATCCTTTCTCTCTAAAGAATTAAGCAATAAAATTCAAATGGTTCTTCTTTAATAAAAAAAACAACTATAAACGCAACTTAAATCTTTAAAATAAATCTGTCAAATTCTCACAGCTCACTTAAATTCCATCACTTAAATTAATAGGCACAGCCCAAACGTCAAGCTTTAACTTACAAAACAGTCTTTTTTCAAGCCTTCCCCCCACCTTAAGGAAGGCTTCAATTTAAATGAACTGTTTCTCTGATTTGGCTGCACCCGGTTCTTATTTCCTCGTCTTGAGCCAGGTGTGGTTATAGTTCCAGCAGGGAGTTTTTTGGGAAAATATCCTTTCTATCTAGTTGTATGCATGTCAAGCTAACATCTGAGTCTTCTTTGAGAGTTTGGCTTATCCTCTGTGGTCAGTTGAGTTATACCTTTCTGAGCCTGCCATACAATTTTGGTTCTCAACAAACGTAAGTCAATTCTTAAACTATTTTGAAGCAACTTCTTTCTTTCACTTTACCTCATTTTCAGACGCCCGAGGAGATTGTAACATCCTTATCTGGGACTCGAGCATCTCTAAACTCCCAAAGGGGGCCCTACGTGCTACTCTCTGGAGCTGCTGTGCCAGACGCCATCGACTGGAGAGAGAAAGGTTACGTTACCGATGTGAAGAATCAGGTACTAAAATCCGAGCCCCTTGGCTCCAATGAACAGGACTGAACTGTGTGTTTGTTTCAAATGGTATAAATTTCATAGATACACACAGTTAAAAGAATGCAAAATAAGTGAAATAAGTGAAACCATGTCTCAATAACACACATTTGAACTTTTTAATTCTTCATCATCCTCATCCTTTTGCCATATTTTCCTGTTTTTATTCAGAAAATGCAGTCCCTTTGTTGTTCCCCTTCTATTCACCCAGCCATTCAGTCATGTTTTGTCCTAATTTTCTTCTAAACAAAGTAAACACTAAACTGCCACCAAACGAAAGTGAGAAATGATCGATAAAAACTACACATCTGTTGTTTGCAGCACTTTCCACATTTTGAAAGCTCTGCGTACTCTTTGTTAATCTCTCCCACTGTCCAGATGTCCTGTTTGTGTTATGTAGGCGTATGCAGACCTGGCCAGGCCAAGTGGAATGTGGAGATCTCAGGACTAAACTCTTTTTTGCCAGGGGGCATGTGGCTCTTGTTGGGCTTTCAGTGCAGCAGGGGCCCTGGAGGGACAGCTGATGAAGACTCAGGGGAAACTGGTGGCCCTCAGTGTTCAGAACCTGGTGGACTGCTCCTTCAATTATGGCAATGAAGGCTGCAATGGAGGGTATGTGCATAAAGCCTTCCAGTACATCATCGACAAGCACGGCATTGACTCCGACGCCTCGTATCCTTACACTGGACAGGTGAGTTTGGTTGAACCCATAATTCCAATTACACGAAGGGTAAAGAAGTCCTTCAATTATCCATACATCAAACACGATCACGGGCACAAAACATCCAATGAGCTGTTCATGCTGATCATCTCTCAATGCCTTTTCAGGCCGGGGAATGCAAGTACAACCCGGCCAACCGGGCTGCCAACTGCTCCGACTATTACTTTGTGGCCCGGGGGAACGAAGAGGCACTGAAGGAGGCAGTGGCCACCATTGGACCCATCTCTGTAGCCATTGACGCCACCCGGCCATCCTTCACCTTCTACCACAGCGGTAGATGGAGCTCATTTCTTGATCGGTTATGCGGCAGTTGACAAAGTGACACCATTTTTTAAAATTCTTGCTTTAAAATGAACACTGCAGCTGATGGGTCACCGCTTACATTATCTTACCTGGATTTTCCACTGTGACTCCAGTGACTATTTGGTGATGTGTACAACTAATATGGATGAAAATATTGTTCTCAGGTGTTTATGATGATCCAAGCTGCAGCCAGCAAATCAACCATGCAGTGCTTCTGGTGGGTTATGGCACAATGAGCGGCAAGGACTACTGGCTAGTGAAGAACAGGTGACATGATTCTTGACTGTTTACAGCATGTGCAGCATGTATATTGTATTTTTGTCAAGATTTTTTTAATCATTCTGCCATCTATACCAAGTTGTATCACTTGTAAACTGTGACACCTAAACCTAACTGCAGTTGTATTAATTCCACCATAAATCAGTTAACTCAGAATTATCCCTGTAGAAAAACACATTATGTCTCTATCCATGTCTACATTTATTTCAGCAAATTCATATTTGTTTTATAGACAGTGCCACTTTCCATTCCTCTTTTGCAGCTGGGGGGCAAATTTTGGTGACCAGGGCTACATTCGAATGGCACGGAACAAAAACAATCAGTGCGGCATCGCCTCACAGGCCTGCTACCCTGTTATTTAAAGCCTGGACAGCGGAACAGAAAGCATTTGAAACTGAACTGTTTAAAGTCACGTTTTAACATTTTTTAAACTTTTTTAAAAGTTTCACGCCACTTTTTTGAGATTGTAATGTTGTGAAAAGTTGGGTTGCTGTAACTCTTGCGCTGACATTGTGAATACTTAGTATAACTACATCTTTCACACCAGATTATATCTCGCATGCCCTGTGTATCACCATGTATTATTTCTGAAGGACTGCCGTGTTTCTAAAGGCTCGCCCGTGGCACATTTTGCTTGCCACGAACTTCTGAAACAATGACGAATGAAAATATCACAAAGGCCTGTTTGCCAAATTACATTTTATTTACTACATTTTAATAGCTGTAGTGCAATGTCACAACAAACAACTTCACATGAGGTATTCAAAGGAATTTCATTTTCGCTTGTCGGTACAAAAAGTCCCATCGGGATCGAAATTGTCATCTTAAGCCTTTGGTTCATTAGCCACATTTGTTAAAGGAGCACAAAACAAAGAAAGGCGATCTATTTCCATGTCAAAAGGGGGGGGGCTTTCACAACTTAAAGAAAGAGGAGCTTAAGGAATACTATAACCAGCACAAGGTTCACATATTTGATCAAACAGCTGAAGTTTGTGCAGAATTTGACGGAAAACATTAACCCTTTTACTGTCCATAGTAAATCTTTAAACATCCACCAGATGTGATGTTTTGATGATTTAATCCATTTGCTTTTGAGTCGCAGGCAAGTGTGTTCTACAATACTGTACATTAGATGCTGCTTATTGTTCAGACCCTAAGGGAGAATGAAAATGTGACTTTCGCCAGCCGTTTATTTTTATTTTTAACGCAACGCACTAAAGTTGTTAATAAAGGAGTCTGACCGAAATGCCATGAAGCATCTGACATGTGGGAAAAGCAGTGGAAATGACCAGAACGGTTCGGGATTTGACTCCGTTCTTGATTCTTGTGTCATCTAAATGGGGTTTTAACTTGACTCCTGTGTTTGTTATACATTCCATCTAAAGGTGTCGGGATAAAATGAATACGCAGCACAGATTGTCTCTTCAGCTCAGCTGGGTAAAAAAAAAAAAAAAGAAGCCGACTGCATGGCGTGATGTTTTCCTCATACGAGGAGAAGCTTCGGACTGCGGTCAGAAACAAGTGAGACGCAGAAACCGGCAGGGATGAATCTTTGGTTGAGCCTCACAAACACCTGAGGTAGAATCCCGCTGCACCTGAGTGGACGACTGTTGGTTTCGCATACAGTCAGCACGCCTTCGTTGCAGCAGCTCGCTTTCCGCTGCTTTGGTGACAGCATTTGAGATAAATGTCAAAAGTACCTTAACACATACAAGGAAAGTTCTGGAAGAAAAGAAACTTAGCTTTAGTCCTGCTCAATTCATACTGGAAAGTTGGCGGTAGGTGGCATAGTGGTTAGACCTGCTAGCCCTGGATTTGGAAATCGCAGGATTGAATCCTACCTCCTGCCGTGTTTCTGCAGGAGCAATATAACTGAATTAAAAATTGTAGTTAAAAAACTATCCTATTGAATAAGGGGGGTAACTACTGTAAGCAGCTTTGGAGGAAAACTATCTCCCAAATAAAGTAAAACTCCATACACGTGGGATTCTTTCGTACAGTGCCTCTCGGCACCTCCACAAAAGTGGGGACAGACGGGTGCTGAGGAATAAATCTGCTCAGCCCTGTCTTCTTTCTGCTGTTTCAACGCCCAGCGGGTTGCAACAAAACACACCGTGGCGCATGGTGCATGGTTTACACTCAAGCCCCAGTGAGCAGACAAACCAGGCTGGTGAAAAAAGGAGATGGCCCCTCCCACAGCAGAATTGTGAAATCCCTTTCAGGGCGCGAGCCCTCCATTCTGCTCCCGTTCAATATTGATTTTCCTGGGCCACAACTCTCTCGTGACCTTGACAGGCCCGATGCTCGCGCGCATCATCCTCCCAGGTGTCAGCAATCCCACAAACCTGCTGCTTTCACTACCTTCTGTCAAAAAGAGCCTTTTCTAGAACATACTGGGGAATGAAAGAAGACAACAAGGGTGCTGTACTGTCACCGCTCCAGACAATGGGGCCAACAAGCGCTCCTGCTGCGGCTGTTTCATTTCCCCTCCTTGTTTGCAACTGTTGGCCATTAAATTTTAATTTCCCCAACCCCCCCCCCCCCACCACGACCCCTACCCCCACACCCGAAATAAACATCTCTCTTGCCTCTACGATTGAGCCGCTTCTCTGATCTCTGCCCCCTTTGAGTGGCCCAGGCCCCGGGGTCTGGCCTCGAGCAGACTAGACATTCACAGAGGAGACGGATGGAAAAAAGAGACTTCTACACCCTTTGAAGTGAACGAAAGTCGATGGCGCCTTTCATGGGGTGCCTTTCAACAGCGTGCTGCGATGGGGCCAACCCAGCACCCCCCCCACACACACAAAGGTTAAAGACGGGGGGTCCAGGCTTGACCGGGCGTCGCACCCAAACGGGCAACCAGGGCCAGGGAAGAAGGTGAGATGGTCGGTCAGAAGTGACCATAAGATCTTTTTACAGGCAGAAGGAGTAGCAGCAAGACAGCTGCCACCCCTCCTTAAAAAACATTCTTTCCACACATAAACACATACGGGATGTGGCACAGGTGCTCAATAGCGTTTCCAGGGTCAACAGCAATTGCTGATGGTCACAAAAAACGGCCGCTTTACTCAGCTTTTGTCCCATCGGCCATACAACACAGTAAAGTGACCTGTCAAAAAATATTTGGATAATAACTTCTGCTTTACAGCACTCAACACTACAGCAATACCTCGGCTACATCCAGTGCTGCTGTTTCGAAGCAGCATTCTTACTTTACCCCTTTTTTATATTAATTTATCAAATTTTTGAACATTTTTTAAAAAGTTTAAACAAATTTTAATGCTTGTATCGATTTCTCATCAGTAAAAGACTTCCGCGTTTATTTGCCATTATTAAAGTTACAACTAATTTGTTTTTCATTGCTTTGCTCTATTTCTCAGCAACATATCTAGGGCCCTAATCCAGGTATTACCGTATTATTACTTATTACCGTATTAATTTTAAAAAAGCAGTACAGTGTCCGTGGTTGCGAACTGACCAAACTGTACGTTACTCAGCACAGACGTCCACTGGTCAGATCCTCCAGCACTTTTGCCGCCTGCCACTTTGGCACCATTTACTAGTGGCCCGTGTGTGAAACGTCTCTCTCTCTCTCTCGCTCTCTCTTTCTAACCTGGCTCGACCCTGGAGACGCTGGCTGACAGCAGATAAATTGAAAGCGGCTCACATTTTAAACCTTTCGAAGCCGGAAAACAAACAAGTATTTAGGCGCAATTTAGGCAAAGAAACTGGTAGCGAAGGTACATTCGGGAAGGACAGTCTTCATCTTTGGTATAGCAATGGGATTCTACAGCTATATCCAAAAAAGGTTTTTAACATCGAATACTTTCACAGATATACAAACTTTTTAAAACAATGACAGGAGACAAATTAATACACATAAATAAATAAATAAATAGATAAATAAATAATACTGACAAATGAAAGCTGTTGTAATAAATAAATAAGCTTACATTTTTCTACAAAATTCTACTTTTTTTTTTTGGAAAAATAGGCATCAGGGTGCATCTTCTACCTTGGTGGAAAAAAGTTACAGTCGTGGTACAATACAACAGTGGCCCCCGAAACGCCTTTTTTTTAAAAGAAAGCAGGTTTTTAATCCATGTGCTTCCAAGCATTAAAAAAATTACTAAAGTTATCGCTTTCACTCCCTTTTCCACACCAGCACTGTGAAAAACATTTGTTCTCCTCACCAGTCTTGCTCACATTGTTGTGGGGACAGGAGACAGGAAAAGAAAGATCTGCAATGCTGCAGATGACTGTTGATGTTCACGCCGTCTGGTCAATCGCTGTCCACTCAAGAATCATATTTCCACAACACCGGTATTTTCTCCTGCTCCTCTGAGACACTGTAGAGTCCTTTGGCAAGGAGCCATGGAATACAGCCAACTGTCAGGTCTTACAGTTAACCAGTATTCATAGTCAGAAGAAAAGAACATTAAAGCTACTGAAGGAAGCCATCTAGATGTCTTTGTTGAGGCCCAAAATGTTCAACTCATCTGTCAAGAGCTGCTGGAGTCTTCTGCTCTGATGCCTCTTCCTGAAGAAGCCTTAGCATACTAGGAGAACCTGAGGAGCTGTTCCCCATGTAAAGGCTACAACATGCCATTGGGTTGGGTTTTGATCTACTACTCCATGACTCGATCGAATGATGCTCGAGCAGAACATTTAGTAAAAGTTTTTCAAAGGGTAAAACCACTTTGTTCAAATTAAAATATCTGTGCACCAAAACTGTTGCGCCCTTTATGTGTTTCAGTTTAGTTTGAATTGGAGAGTTATGCCTGCAAGCGTTCCACTCCTCCATTCTCTCCTTCCTCCCCATCAGGCCTTGCTGCAGTACACGGTGGAGGCTGCGCTGGACCCAGAGGAGCCGGTGGAGGAAGGACGGCCCTCATCAGCCCACCTGTTCAGGTTGCGTCGGCGAGCGTTCATGAAGAAGTTGCTGACGGTCGAGAGCTCCAAGCCCAGCTGGTGGGAAATGGTGATTTGCAGGTCCTTGGAGGGCCGCTGGTTCTCGCGAAAGATGGCCATGAGGGTGCGTCGCTGCAGGTCTGTGAATACCAGACGTGTTCGCTTGGTGCCCTGGTTCCGATCCAGCTTGCTCTGTTCCTGCTCTTTCTGCTTGCAAGCTGAATAAGCAACAGAGGGAGAGATAACATGTTTTGGTACACAACCAGTGCAGTGGTTGAAACTCGGTAGCAGTACTTGTACATGGAGAACTGGGACTGTTTCTTGTGTACTGATGTTTCCCATAATCCCTTGGTGCTCTTTTCTACCCCCTTTTGACCAGATCCTCTGCCTGAGCTGCTCTCCCAGCTAAAGACTGTAACTGTAGTTCAGGGCCAGCATTCATAAGAGCCTTATAGCTGCATTTTATTACCCAGCGTGCACTAAGTTACACTGCAGGTAGGCTCACAATGCTTTCCTGCTGCTCATTTCACATATTTAGTCAACATCAGCAGTCATTCCTATCATCCATTATTCACTACATAAATTAAAAAAATATTTGTTTGTTTTTTGTGCATTTAGCATAGGGCAGCACAGCTAAGCTGACAAAGACTGTTTTTTAGGTTTGATACCACCTTTTTCATTTTTGGGTGAAATTTGTAGTTGTGTCTTTTTCTTTTTCCACCTTTTGGTTTTGTACTTGTATTGCGCCATCATTGTTGAAGACAGGCACTTATTTTTCTTGTCTGTTCATTTAAAGACAGTGTGTGGACCCCCCCCCACACACACACACACACACCCCTGGACAAACTTGGGGGCATAACAACACCAACAAGGGACAGCATCATGTGACCATGACGTGGTCCTTTCAGCCTTTAGCTCAACAACTGACCTTAAAGTGGAGGCCAGAGGGAGCCCTGGCTGGGAAGAGAACTCATTCACACCTCAGATGATAGACAAGCAACCCTGGATGAAGGCCTTTCAGAAGACACCTCCCATCTTGCCTTCCTCCCCACAGCAACGTCAGTCCCCTCTTATTACCCTTTTTAGTGCGTTTCCACTTTACTTTACAGCAGAAAGGTTAAGAGGGAGGTAAACACAACGTTAAGACTTGGTTATCTTTAAAATACGGAAGTAGAGTTACACATACCTTTGAAACACCAATAACTACATAAACACCTTCTTTAAGAGGTCTCAGCCCACACTGCACTATGATGGGGTTCGCCATCTTTCTGCTCCCCTCCCAAAGTGTAGTAAAGGTTCCACCCAGATGGATTTGCTTCCGGCAATTTCTCATGTTTCATTTCTGTGGCCATTAGTCTCACTGTTTCTTCACAGAAAATAATCCAGTAAAGCAATAAATAATATAACTATGGGGGGTTTCCTGCAAATTACACAAAAAACACCAAAGTCGGAGCTGGAATCAAACATCAAACACTTTAGCGTTAAGGTGGCTACTGTTGAAGTTGAAGACTCATCATTCGGCCGGCTGCAAATACACCAGGGATTCGACAATGGGAGAGAATCCACGGGCAGTAGAAGACTGACTGAAATATAAGCGTTTCTGCCACATTTATTTTTGTTCTGCCATGATAAAAAAGGACTTTAGCAGACGATACCTTTTCAAATCAAACCAGCGATCGCTCAGTTTGCAAAAAAATGGGTAAAAATTCACAGGCAGCACGAAGGGCGTTCATTACAAAATGCTCACAATGGAACACACCCAGCCCTTTGTCTGCCTCCGCCCTTGCAATGTTTTTTGACTACAAATTTAATGCCTTGTTTCAGCCTGGATATGGACTTCACATCCCGGGACAAAGCATTACCGACGCTGAGCACTGCTGGAAGCATTCTGCTAAGCGCACCTTACGGAAATTAACAATGAGAAGCAGCTGACTGAAGCTCCACATGACAGGAGGACACCGTTTGTTGCGGCTCGAAACACGCTCGTCCGGATGTGTGCAAGCACAATGGAGAATGAAATCCAGACACCATCAGGTCATACATCCATATCTCCAATATTCCTTAAGATATGTCCTCCAAGATGCCATCTTACAAACAGGAGATTCATCTTTAAATGGATTTATTATGTTTTGGTCTAATCTGTCTACCCTTCCCCTTGGAACACAGTACGGCAATCTCATCTTCAAGTAGATAAATAATAAGCAATATTAATTTTTGCTCATTTAAGAAAAATGAGCGCATATCTCCGAGCAGCTCTGGTTGCTTGGCCACCTCTGCCTCCAGCTTCCGGAATCTCCCCACCTCTCGCGCATGGCTGTAGCGTTTCCCCACTTAGCGAGATGTGGTAATCGTGTGTAAAAGGCCCACGATTACCATGCTGTAAACCCCCAGCACGGGGACGCTCGCGCAGACATAAATATTCCCCTGTAGGCTCCTTATGGTCATGGGAAAGACGTGTAACCGTGATGCATGTTCCCGTCTTATGTTGCTGAAACGTGATCGATGCTCTAGCCCCCCACCCACCCCAGCCCATCTCTCAGCCTCCCCATTCTTTACCCCCCACCCCCCATTGATGTCTTGGGCCACTGGCTGATAGAAATTATTGATTAAATGTGTACAGCTCAGATTCCTGGACCCACAGAGGCAGGTTAACCCCTTCAGCCATGGGATTTGTGGCAACCCCCACAAAGAGCGCTTTGTTTGTTTGAGGATCCTGCTGTCGAAATCCACTGCACATCTTTATGGCACGAAAATGCAGGGCTTATTCACCTAATCGGTTTGGACCGGTGTACAGATCTGCTGAACAATGCCATCCCTCATGGCCACATCCTGGCATTTTTAAACCCACTCTTTCCACAGCGCTGGATACTTCAGAGCTGGGATTCATCATATTGCAAAAATATTTCAAACCTCATTTACTTTTCATTCTTGTTGTCAATAAACAATCTTTTTGGTATCAATTTGCTATTATTATAGGTATAACTAATTATTTTGTGTTATGCTGCACATTTTTTAAGCTCCTTTCATGCAATATTCCATATCAATAACCTTGTAGCGCTGTTTCATTAAGCTCCATTTCTTCATGTTTTTAGACCGCAAACGCTGTATACAAATATGACCAACCAATTGTTTCATCCACAAATATATCTCATTTGTATTTACGCCAGTTGCACCTTCTTACAAAAAGATTTTTTCCCCCGTTTTCAATAGAAGTACAAATCAAATCTTAGGTGTACAAGATTCTGTCTACGTTTGCCATTGAACAATAATAAACAATATTTCCCTCCAGCTACTCATCCGTATGCACTCCTCCCACGAAAGTGCTTGGTCTGGGTCCCAATTTTATTTCTTTTATTTTCTGGTTACAGGTTCAGCTGCATTCAGCACAAAGGTGAAGATGTGCATTCTGATCACAGCCTGAATTTCAAGATGCTGGTGTGGTTTTTGCTGCCAGCGCCTGCTGCTCATTCCCAGGGAAATCAATACGGCCTGGTAATTAAACAAAGGGGGTTCATCTGAAAACCCAACCGTCTTAGAAAGTGCGTTATGACATAAGCAACAGAGACAACCAAGACAAAGTTCTTCTGTCCAAAACCAACTGCAAAAATTCTGAAATGCTGCATCCTTCATCGAATCGATTTTTTTTTCAGTTCAGTCAAATAAAATAAACATCCTTAGCCGGATCGCACCGTCACTCAGGGCCTTAATTCTTGCTTAACATGGCACATCTTAAAACGTTTGGCGCATATTTTTAAAAAGAGCTATGGGACAAGGTTAGCGTAGCATCATTTGGTCGAACTAGAAGAAAGGGAAGTGAACGGAAAATTGGCGACAGCACAACCTAAACCGTACTGGTAAAAATCACCCAGCTGCACCGGTGGACAAATCACTGCAAGCTGAGCAATGCTATAAGGCATTTTGGAGTAAAGCATCGACAAAATTATTTAACAGCATGACTCTGGCTGCTAAATATTTAAACCTGGCAAGATTCCCCAAAAATTATATTATCTGAATTCATGGTGTCCAACCCAGCTAGTGATGCTCTACTGTCACATTTTATTTGTCACCGTTTTCCTGTGTACATATTTGGAACAAAAGATTAAGGAGTGATTTTGTGACCAAATTCTTTAAGAAAATTCATTTAAACAGTCATTTATCTGCACACAAACTGAGTGTACGTGACCGCATGCGCGTGCACTGGAACGCAGGACGATGTAAACGCTCATTGCTCACTGCTAACCGCGCGTACCATAGAAGAACTGAAGCCACGGCCCCAGCATCACGCCAACAGCTGAGGGAATTAAACAAAGACATTTCGGGTTTCGACCCCCATTCGCAAACCACACTGGTGGCGGACAAGCCTTCGGGACCCGGTGCATGTCAGTAAACTGTGACCGGGTCGGTCAGCAGTCAGACCGGCTCTAAAATTGCTGTTCTGTTGTGCATAAATGTAGAAATGCGCGATGCTGGTTTACATCTGAGCTGCCACACCAACACAAGATGTTGCTTCTAGTTTCATCTACGCTTTGCGTTCCCACAAACGGGCGCCATTTAAAAGTGTTTTACCGACTGTATCCACTTACTGGCGGCAAAACAATTTACTCTACGTCTTACTGAGTTTGTGACTTTAATAAAAGAAATACTTTTTTCTCAGCTTCACAAAACGATTGTACCGCTTTTATTAAATGAGAAGAAAAGCAGCATCTATTTGTAAAGCACGACACTGTGTCAGAAAACAGAAAGTTGAGAAACTAAATTGAATTTTTAAAATATGATGTTAATGCAATTCTGTGCTATCATGCACTGCTGTTATTTAAATCGGTGCCACACTTCTGCAAATATCTGTACCCAGAGGAGATATGAACATTGTTTACAGCTTAAAATCAAAAATTTAAAGCACGTTGGTTTGTTTCCCTGCCTTTGTGCTGCTATCAACGTCAATTTCTTATTCTAATGCTGCTCACACACAGAAGCGGAGTTATAGTCACGGAAAATATTTCAACTGCTCCCGTCATGACGTTTTATACACAATATTTTGCTCCTTTAGGACAAGCAGCAGCAAACATGTTCAGCAATTTAAAAATAATACTGATTCTGCTATATTGGTGTTCAGAAAGGACTTTGGTCAGCCTGACTTTCTGGACAATGCTGGGTGCTTTGGTATAAATAAGACTATGTTTACCAGTGTAGCAGATACGGGTTCAGGTTCGGCTTCAGTATTTACTGGCATAATAGGCCAAAGGAAAAAAAGTGCTGTTTGTGTTGCCAAGAAGTATTTGGAGATGTGAAAATCACAAAGATGGCTGTTATGGACAACAAATATGAACAATTTCTAATGGCGACTATGTGGTGCACAGTTAGACGGAGAAACGGCGCAGCGCTTACCTTCGAGCCGCAGCGATGCCATCCTTTGGAACTCTGGTTCCTGCAGCCAGCGGGACATCCTCTTGAAGGTCTCACGACCAGACTTGAGCTTCCCCCAAGGTTTGGGATTCCGCAGGAGATCGGACAGAGTGCCCTGCGAGCGGCACAGCACCCGCTCGGCAAAGATGGCCTGCGGGATGCTGTACCTCTTGAGCTCCGTGATGATCCTCTGAGCTACCTCCTTGGTGTTTATCTCCTCACCCGTGCCACCGCTGATCTGAGAAGCGGAGAGCATGCCGTCGGTGGGCAGGGAGGCTGGGCGGACCTCTCCCACTTTGGAGGGTTGCTCCGCGGGGGGCGGGAGCGGGTAGTGGTGGCTGTACATGTGCGGATGGGGAGTGTGTGTGTGCTGGGCCCCATCTGTCCTGTTCAGCTGGTGGCTGACGTTGGCTAACATCTGCGATGATGTTTCCCTCCCGAAATCTGGTGCCCTGCAGAAAACGTTGCCACTGTGCATGTCATATCCTCCCGGAAGGGTCTGCCCCGTGCCACTGTCTGCACTACAATATCCATGCATGGGAGTCCCTATGCCTGCCCCAGTGGAGGATGGCGAAAGACTCTGAGAGATGCCCAGGTCTTTGGCATAGGGGCTGTAGAAGCTCCCACCGAGACCTCTGTCCTCACGCATTAGCGTGAAGCTTCCGATTACATTGCTGACCGGTAAACACGGGTGCGAGTGGAACTTGTCCTCCAGAGGCTGGAGCGGGGTCAGCGTCGTGTACGTGCTCCCGCAGGGACTCGGCGAGTCGCCGCCGTAGCCGAGCGCAGACAACGAGTGGTCCAGTCTCTGAGGACGGTGGTCCGGGGCCTCCAGGCTCATGAGGGTCCCCCCCAAGGAGGGCCTGGAGAACGTGTCCAAAAGCTCCCGGGAGTGCAGCATCACCCTGCTGTCCTGGGGGTGCGCAAGCTCGCTGTGGATTGACATCTCCAAGATGTTCCCATCCATCACTGCTCAGGTCAACTGATCCACTTCTTCTTTGCTCAGCTTCTTTTGTTTACGATCTCAACTTCCTCTCTGTTTATTCCCCCCTCCTGCCCAGGCTGAGGTTGATGTAAATGGTGGGAAATTAATGGCCGACCGAGAAACGGATCACACATTCAGCCATGACTGCTTCTTGAACCTTCGTGGCCACATCGATGTCCATATTCATTTGTTGCATGCAGGACAAATCTCCTCTTGTGTCTTTTTCTTCCAAAGTGGGTGGATAACGGTCTGTGCGGCAGCCTGCGGAAGAAAAGGTTGAACATACAGAATATAAGACGTTGTTTACCAGCAAGCATCCCTCCTTCTTGTAGCAAAGTAGGCTTGCAGTATTTACATTTATTCGTTTAGTGGAACTGATCGATTTGAGGGGAAATAAAGCATGGCTTTCCATACAATACGTTTAAAGCGAAAATAATCCAAACTTAGTTCACCGACGAAACAAACAGCGTTTTTCCATGCGGAAACGGGCGCCACTTGGCTCCGCGACGTCTCCTTCGACCTGAGAATTTTAAAGCCCGTCACCTGGTGGTTAAACTGGCATTCGATCCCCGGCTCGCTGGCCTCACCTGACGGCCGATGGGCGGCGGGGATCCCGGGCGAGGAGGCGAAGGCGCTGGAAATAAATCACAGCCGCCGAAACGCGACCGTCCGCCCGCGCTCCCAAGTGCGCGTCTGTGCCGCGTCCCTGCGCCCATGTGCCGGCGCTTCCTTCGAAGCTCCGCGAACAGATCCAGCGGAACCGAAGCAGAGGCCAACACGGTCCGGTCCTCCTTTATCCTCCCGTCCGCTCCTCCGCGCTCCTTCCTCCCCGCGTTCGCCCGTCCGTCCACAGAAGCGCGCAGCAGCTCGCCGTCTGTCTCTCTCCCCCCTCCGGCGCTCTGGTCCCGCTGCCTGGCTGTGCGTCACTTGGCTCCGCTGCCTGACGGACGCAGCGCACAAAAATTCCAACTTGCTTAACCCTTTCGCTCCGCGTGGGGTCCATCTGCCTGACCAGAGACCCCCTGCAGCTCAGAATAACAGACTGCCCCCCCCCAGGAAATGTTCTGTCTATGTGGGGCGGTGGGCACCCCATGCGATGCTCTACAGTAGCATCCCCTCCAGGGTGTAGGTTCACAGCCCAGCGCCCAGTGACTCCGGGATGGACTCGGGACCGCCAGAGCCCTCACCAGGTCGTGTCAATAATAGCAAATGACGGTAAATGTACATGTTCAAACCTGAACCTAACCTGTAAACACGATTAGGAAATTTCTGCACAATTCATATAATAGTTTATATATTTCATTATATATGTTATTATAATTTATTAAAAACAGAAATCTGCGTAACCGTTTTTCACCCCCGGAAAAAAATGAGCGATGGCGAAATCGGGTTCCAAGTTGGTGTTCGGCCTATTTATAATATCAGTTAACTAAACATGACAGCTAAGATTTATAAATTGCTAATAACATTTTTAACAGCTAGATTATTAGTACTGATAACCGTTACTAATCCATGTATTATTATTATTATTATTATTATTATTATTATTATTATTATTATAATATCGCAAAGCGCCGACTCATGTTGACTTTGGCCTGAAGCTGCTCTGTTCAGTGTATTTTTTAAAATTTAAAAATGATTTGTTTTTCTTTTGTTTCCCAGCCTGTGATGCACTGGTGTTCCGTCCAGGCTGTGGTTCATAACCCAGTGCCCAGTGATGTGGGGATGGGCTCCAGTCAGCGTGACCCCGCGCAGGATACCGTGGTCAATGATGGATGGATGGATGGATGGATGGATGGATGTTTTGAAGCGTGGCACTCTGGAGTTTTCTATACTGGCTGAGGTGAGCAGCTGAGCATGCTGGGTGTCCATAGGAGGGGGAGGGGGGGGGGGGTTCGTTCCAACCGCTTCTGACCGCATCTGACCGCTTCTAGGCTCCAGGTTTCCACCAAGAGACCAGCGCCTGTGTCCCGGGCTGCTTTCCGCCAACAGATGCTGCCGTATCGATCCGGTTTCAGCTCGGCTGTGAAAAGGGGTCCGAGGAGCTGAAAGGGGGTGAAAGTTCACCTTCTGCTGCAGTAAAACCGAGCGAACCCACAACCGACTGTCACAGGTTCATATCCCGCCACTACCCCCTTCACTACCTCTTAAACAGGAAACGAAAACCCTTCCTCAAATCAAATTATTACTGTAAAAAAGTAAAAAAAATACCTTGAATAAGCCCACATTTACACCCTTAAATTTTACGAATAAGAAGTTTAAAAACAGGATTCGCAAAATTATTGCTCCTCCTCCACTTTGTAGCAATTGGTCTTTCTTTCTATGACATTATTATTATTATTATTATTGTTATTATTATTATTATTATTATTAGTAGTAGTAGTAGTAGTAGTAGTAGTTTGCTGTGTTTTTGCTATATTTACTAAAATTATTGTTGTCGTGTTAAAAAAAAACATGTAGTTAGGTCCAAAATCGTTTTATTCTAGAATTTCCTAGAGCACCGGTTTTAAAACAAACGCGTCCTTGTTGAACGTTTTTGTTTGCTGAACTTTTATTTCCTAACTTGCTCACCAGTCGACCTAAATGTATTTGTTGCTGCGGAGCAGTGCGCTCATAAAAATGACCATTAAAAATAAACTGCACGGATGCAGGTTTTCCAACACAAGCCGTGCTCTTACTTTTGCGAAATGTTCATTATTAAACATTTCGTTTTTTGCTATTTATTTGGACTATACAGTGATTTGATCTGTCTTGAAATATAATATAGAGGTTTAGAATAAAAGAGACATGTTTTTATTGCAGTTGGTATTGCTGTGTGTGTGTGTGTGTGTGTGTGTGTGTGTGTGTGTGTGTGTGTGTGTGTGTGAACTAGGATTGCATCTGCACACCTCTGCAAACACAATTGTCTCTTTATGTTTATGCGATACTTTGGACAATATTTTCCAGGATAAATTTTCCTTCCTCAGCACACAGTGATGTTAAAAAATTATTTCAATGCGTCGTTGCAGTTTATTCTGCGGTTAACTTCATATTTTTGTGCATCGACAGTCCTGCTGCCATTATGCTGGGCTCCTATTAATAATTCATCGTTTAAAAACGTCTGTATTTATCTTTTAAAGCAGATTTATTTTAAATCCCTTTTGACTTTTGGGTCGTGATTTGCCTGAAACATTTCAGCTATTTTAGTCCCCAGAAATTTTCACCTTTAAAGCACAGACGCAGCCACAATGAGAACTTCTCACCTGCGGCCTAGTGGGTCGTATCAGCGAGTTAAGAAATCCAAAGAAGAAATCCAAAGAATTTATTTGTCACATACATGGTTACCAAGCATACCTTGTAGTAAAATGTGCCCTGATCCAGGAGACTGTGTGTGGTTCCATTCCACAACAAAAACAGCCAAACATCAAGAAGTCAGTAAACACAGATAGATAGATAGATAGATAGATAGATAGATAGATAGATAGATAGATAGATAGATAGATAGATAGATACCTTAGGTTGCAGTATGGGGACAGTGGTTTAAAAGGTATAAAAGCATCACTTTTAAAAATGGAATAAAAATTTCTTATCTGCTTGCTGGATTTGGGTTGAGGGAAACGCGGTGCTTTGGATCAGTTACCCTGTGTGTGTGTGTGTCTGTGTTGACCTCCTGTACACTGAAATAATTCCACTTAAAAGTAAAAATTCGCACATTTCTGTCGCCGCAGTGAAATTTTGGCTATAAAATTGGGAAGCAGTCCGACGCAGTGACAGTAACCCAAATCTCAGTTGTTTAGGGTCACAAAGGCGCAAAATTGTAGGTTATTTCCACATTAAAATGTAATTTTTACAATTCCACTCCACATCCTCGCCTTAACGGACCTTCGGAATGTCAGCCTGCCGAAAATTTGTAATAATTTGAGAAAAAGTCGGAAAGGAGGCTGAGGGCCAAAAGCAGGGAAATAAATCGCGCAAAATGAAAATGAAAATTGAAACAGAAGAAAAATGCACGCGCATAAATATATTTCTGCAATGTGTGCAACGCGTTTTTAACAAATCAGTGTTTAAATATATTTTCTCTTGAAATCCACACATTCATTGGAAAAGCGTGTATTTTTCATTCATAGCAATAAGCACAACAAAGGGATCCTCTCGCTCTTTTCTCAATCGATAAAATCAATTATTTTTATACTCGTTATAATGGGCAGAACAGATGGACAAAACATTTAAGGACACAAAATAGTCTGCAGCTACAATTTATTAAAACACAAACAAGCATAAAAATGAGCAGGAAAAAAGTAATTTTGAATCATTTTTGTTAATTTTGCGGTTTTAAAAATTGCGTCTTTGTCTCTGTTTTTGTCCAAATCTAAAAAACTACTTTTAAAACACATGCACAGTGTTAGACAATAACATGCAGTTTATTTATTTATGTCTAAGTTTGTTACCACTGAGCTTATACAAACCTGGCAGAAAGACACATTTGTCTGGAATTTGATAAGAGCAAAAGTGAGCAGCGTTATGGGGGAAAGGCGAGAAGGATGGGGGGGTTCAGTTTATTTATCTTTTTTTTAAAAAGGACAACACAAAAGCTTTTGTGTCAAGTTTATTTTTGAACAGGGCTTTATTATTAAATCAAAAGTCATACAGCTTACAACGCCAAGGCGTTTTCCTAGATTTCCAGCTCTACTGATGAAACATTTTGTATGAATAAAGGTGACACCAAACGGACAAAAAATATTAGTTCATTTAAAAGTTTATTTACATTGATGTACTGAGGCATTTTTATTTATATAACATTATAAATAATAGCATTTCTCGCAAAAATGCAGCTATTACTCTGCTTTTTTATATATCAGGTGGCTGTTGTTAAAGAACTTTTAGAACTTTTTAGCTACTTATAAATTAATTAAAAAATAATATTTAATAGGTGCAAAGTGGAAGAAATACAGACCAAAAAATCAATACAGTTATATAAAGAAAAATATGCTTTTATCATAAAATGATGATCCAAAATGACAAGAAAACACTGCACTTCTGAGCTCAGTTCTGTTATAAAAAATAGAAAAAAATTTCCTTTTAACAGAAAACATCCCAAATATCCTGTCCTATCCCTACAACGTCTGTTTCAGTTCATTTCTCCTCAACCAGAGTATATATTTCAGAAACCCTGCAAAATATATTCAGAACACAAACTCCGCCAAAGTCTCAGCAATGTATGGAAGCTGATGAATAAAGATGCAGAGAACAAACTAAAAATATGCATTTGAGTTATTTGGAAAGCGTCCTGAAATAACAGGTTATGATTCCGCTAGCACTGATGCACCGGCTGGCCCTTCGCAACACTTCCATGTAGAAGTGGCTTTAAATGAGCAAAGCTGCAAATAATAAGCTGGCAAAGTTCTCAGAAGCACACCATTTTGCCACATCACTTTTGTGCCCACGGTTTCCTCAATACATTCAGCCATGCTTTTGTCTTCTTCTGGGTTTTTTCCATGGTTCTTCACCTATAAGTAAATTCGGAATGAAAGGAAGCGAGATGTTTTGAGTAGAATTAAAATACTCTAAAAAGAGATTAAAAAATAAAGATATTAAAAGCTAAGGCTCTAAAGTCCTACACAGCAGCAGGAAATAAGTCCACATATATAAAACATACACTTTACTGGATGCAAATAAGTGCACGTAGAGTTGGGCTTCCCCTTCCTGTGTCAGAGATGGAGTAAAATTTAACATTTACACTGTTTTACCATCTTACATTTCTGAAGAAATTATTCATTACGCAATCTTTCACACAGATTTCACTGTTGAACTCCTGAGAGTGCAGTTAAACATTGGGGAAACAGAGAGGACGTCTTTCACACCAGTGTTCATGCTTTCTTAACATGCCCCTTCCAGAATATTTGTCTATAACTCCATTGGTTATTGTTGGTACTATTTTGGCCCTGCATCTGCCCAGTTGTGACCCCATCGGATATGAAGAAGATGCTGCTCATTTCTTTGTGAACACCATTTTAAGAGGAACAATGACTTTTGAAATAGAACACCATGAACTTGACCTTTTCGAGATCCAAACCCTGAAATTTGTTCTCTTCCGTTGTGTTCTCAGACAAGATAACTAAACCTGACTCTTCATTCATGAGAAAAATGAGAATATTTTGGGCCTGCAGCTTCAGATCATCTTTTATTTCATATGTAACCTTCAGGTTTTTGACAACATTATTTCTTCTTTTTGGCAAAATCCAGATGAGCCAGGATGAAGCACCACAGGGGTCACAGCATCAAAAAATCAGAGGCACGATGCATTACTTTCAGATAATATTGCGCATGAGAAGTCCCACAGTCTGGATCCAACCGAACTTTTCTAAAACCGTAGTCCGAGTGTTACACTGCAAATCCTGTAAATCAAAGTTCTTCTAAATACCCTGACCGGGATAAAGCAGTTAAAGATGATGGATGGATGGATGGATGGATGGATGGATAAAAATATTCATAAGGAATTCAACATGGGATTCTCCCAAATAAAAATGTTTACCTTTTCAGGCCCTGCTGTACCTGCACTACATTTTACTCCAAGTGGGTGGGGCTTTTACAATGTCCCTCTTTGATTCATACATTTAAATCTAGGACTCCAACAGTCTCTCTGAAATCACCACTCCACCCATCACCATCTCTCCACGCCTCCACGTGCAAGAAGCTAAAAACTCATCTGTCAGTGTATTATGGTTGTGACTTTTATGTCAGGTGTGATGAGCAAAACACACACACACACACACACACACACACACACAAGGTTACGTACAGCGCTGCTTGTCCCCAAACGGCCCCATAGCTGTCCTTGACTTGCAGTCCCACAATAGACGTGTGGTGGCATCCGTGTCTCTGGGCTCACGGCAGCTTCTTGAAGACATCCAATAGGAGTGGCACATTAGTCCAGCTTAAACACCCACCATTGTCTGTTTTCCAGCCTTCTGCTTCAGCTGTCCT
The DNA here is from genome assembly GCA_018136845.1 of Heterotis niloticus. NCBI lineage: Eukaryota > Metazoa > Chordata > Actinopteri > Osteoglossiformes > Osteoglossidae > Heterotis > Heterotis niloticus. The sequence goes on from CM030903.1 coordinate 3,747,505, forward strand.
GCAAGAACACAGCTCCATCCCTCATATCTCCGTTCAATATTTTCTTTTTTATCCCATTGGTGTATCTCGCAACTTCTGCAGCACAGAGCCTTCCTCTTCAGTCCTCTGCTGTCCCCTCTTCTGCTTCTCCACACAACTGAAGAGCCAGCATCTGACCCCCAAGCCTCCTGTTTCTCTCACTTCTCCTTTTAATCTGCATGTTAATAGGAAAGGTAACTAATCAATATGGTCAATGGCCAGGCCCAGCGATTGATATCATCTCACCACCCCTTTCTCTCGCTCTCTCTATCTCCCTCACACACACACACACACACACACACACACACACACACACACACACACACACACACACACACACACTGCACCCTCGGCTACAGAGATCTTAAAAACAGGTGTGTGCAGTGAATAAACTAATTTATTCAGGTGATGGCTTCAGTTTTTATTCTTTTCTCATTTGTCTGTGTTTTTCTTAGCAGAAGATGAGACTTCTTCAAGGGTCCAGTGTTATAAACTTCACACTATGTTTTCTGGTGGTTTTTTGTTTCATCGCAGTTCTATTTGTGGATTTGCAAAGTCCTAAAGGGCAGAAAATGTTGGTCTCTGAGGGGCAACACACAATTGTTCTGTTGGAGAAATATATACAGCTGAGGGCTTAAAGTCTGTTAGACACATAGAAACATACACACACGCACACACACACACACACAAACACAAACACACGCACAACCATCTTACAACTACCACACACCCGCGGCCTGCCAGATCCACCCCAGGACATTCGCTGCAGAAGTGTGTGGCTCTGCTGGTGCTGACAGACATGAGAGGGATGGCAGTGGATCAAGCAGATGAATGCGCTCAGCAAGAACACAAGGAACGTTATAGATGCAGCCTGGCACCCTGACAGGCCGCTGCTCTCCTCCATGACCTGCATTCTCTCGGCTTTTGCCTTCCAGAAACTTCCATCCATTTGATTCTCAAGCTCGAGGTTTTCTCAGAATTTCCTTTCAGCAAACATATCCTCCATAAACAGATAAAAGGAGAACAGTGTACGTTACACTCTGACAAATGAAATCTTGCATTTTACATTTAGACTATTTATATAGCTCCAGTTTTTATGGCGTAAGCCATGTGCTTGCAAACAGGAGCTTTAAATAAATTTAGAAGGTTCAAAGTTCACTTTACTGTCATTGCAGTTGAGGCAGATGAAGCACAGGGAATGAAAAGGAGTTTCTCTTGGACCGTGGTGTGCAGTACAGTGAACAGACAGCATGACGACACAGGACAATACAGACAAACTGAATAGATGAGCAGATTAGAAACGAGATAAACTGATAAATAATGAATAAGGTAAGAATAAAGGATCGGCGCAAACATCACTGATGTTACGGTTGGGGGTGGTTAGTGGTGGTGGTCCTGGTCAATCCCTATGCCTCCCAAAATTCAGCAGCCTGAAAGCAAGTACTTTTTGCATCTATAAAAAAATAAATGTTAGGTTTAATATTAAAATGTGAGTATTCTCCTTCCCTTAGATGATGGCAAGGCTGCATCTGCAATGCTGGAATTGGTCAGTTTCATGCTGAAATAAAATTAAAAGAGAGGCTATTTGTAAGTTCAGCCAACACAGAACATGGGGACTGAGAACAGAAGATAAATATGAGAGCGTTTTGTAGAAAAATGTCAGCATATTTTTGCTAATCCTCCATAAAGTCCTGTTTTTCTGGCAGAAGTGTGGTTCTTCTTCAAGGTGCATGCACCACACAGCCCCCAGTGGTATTTCTCCTCTGTTCTTCTCCCTACCCCAAGTCCCAAGTTCTACATCTGCAATTCTTAGCACACCCCAGAGGTGTTCAGAATGACCACTGGCCTCGGTGACCCCCCCCCCCCTCTTTTGGGCTGTTGCCCTTCATCAGCTAGGTCTCCATTTTGGATGTTGCAGTTGCCTAGCAACAGTAACTAGGGTGGCTGCTCAGAGGCCAGGAGCTATTGATCCCAAAGATAATACATGGACCACAGCCAAACTCACCCCCTCCCTCCCTCACTCCCTCCCCACATACATTTCCAGCTGTGTTAGGATCTGTTTTTCTCTGTTTTATTTTTTTATTTTTTTCCCAAAATTCACTTTGTAAATATATTCCCTATTCAATGCCAGTGAGGTGAATAAAATAATTTAATTTCTGTAAGGTTTGCCAGCAGCTCTGACACTGTGATAAAACCACTAACTTTTCCCAAATAAACATGGCCTCCTCAATACAGGGTGCAGCGGTTTGTCCTCATTGTATCAGTGGGCACTTCACAGGAAAACATACACACAGAGGCTTAATATTTGATATTTTAGTGTTAGCACTAATAATTCAGTTTTTCAGCAGCGGATATTAAGAGGGAGTGTCCAATACTGGCCAGTTTCCTTTAAATCCAAACATCCCTAAAACAGCATATATATGAAGTTCAAAGTCTGTTCAATAACTAATGATTTACTGTATACAGTATTCTGATGCAAATTTTTAAAATATTAGACAAATATATTTTAAAGTACATTTTGAACAGCAGCATTATACAGAAGTACCAACACATCAGCCAGAAAATAACAGGAAACTACAAATATGTATACTTACGCAAGCAGGTTATTTATTTATTTTTCCCCCCCAAAAAGTTTCCATTTGTTTTCCTACTTGACTTTTGTTGGCTGCTACTGTATATCACATGAAAGGTTGATAAAGATTTGACGTGATTTATTCTGGTTTTATTTTGTACATCAGAAATGCCTACAACTTTAATGGGGGTGTGCAGACTTTTTAGATCCACTGTAGAGCGCTTTCGTTTTTTCACTAAAATCTCAAGTGTTTTAAGCTGTGGTGCCTACAGTAAAAGGTTCTTCTGTTGTGTTACCCAAGACCAGAACTGATACATACAGGTTGTCTAATAACTTTTTGCTCATATCCAAATGTGCTGATTTTTATTTTATTAAAAAAACACAAGTGCGGGATGTATTTAACCATAACTGAGTCAAAACAATAGATAAAGTGGAAATTCAGTGCCAGGTTATCTCTGTTTAGTGTGGAAGTGAGCAGCCTTTGTGATGGACCTGAATGAAACCCCATCCTTGATAGGACACTAGTGCATCAGTGTGGCCGCATACACCAACAGTCACACAGTATACAGTTAAAAGTAACTGATTAACCTGAAACACATGTCTTTGGACTGTAGAAGGAACCCCACACAGACCTGGGGAGAACATGCAAACTCTACATAGACTGAGCTGGATGCAAACCCACACTGTGAGTCAGCAGTGCTACTCAGTGTGGCACCCACGAAAGCACAAAAAAGAGGTAAAGAGACAATATAAGAGGGGTCAGCGGTTAGAGAGCAGCTCGAATCTGTTCCAAGGTTTCATCCATCACACTGATCCAAAAGACTGAATGGGATTTTGGGTCCCATCGATGTGCAGCAATTACCATGGTACACACACCCGACATGCTGCCAGCTCACACTGCAAATGGAAACCTGACATTTTGAGCAAACTGATTTTGTCCACAGACCTGCTGTGTGAAACAGTGAAATCCAAGAATGTTTACGATTACTTGTATTTATCTCTTTTGCAAAACCAGTTCTGTCATTTTTTGTTACAGTACAATTTTTCCTGTTCACTTTTGCCTCGGTATGTAGCTTCAGAGTGCAGCCCCCACTGATTCCAGGATAGATCTCCATGACCCTGTCCAAGATAAGGGATGGATGGATGATGATCCACAATGGAGCAGAGAGCTTTAACTGGTCCGGTGGCCACAATCATGACTGAAGAACTCACATGCAGAATGAAACTGAGGTGTTAAAACCGCAGCTCCCTTCCAAACTGCACACTTTAAAAGCAAAAAGACTCATTTTACACTTTTGTGGTCATCCTTTGCATTTGTACCTGTGATCTGTGGTCACAGATGGCCATTCGGCATGTGGCTGGACACAGGGAGCCAATTCACCCTCTTGCATTCTATGGACAGGTCACTGGGCCTCTGCACCTTCGGTCACCCCCAGCTGCTTAGACAGGATGTTAGTGCTGGACTCCTCCCCCATGAGGCCAGAGCTATTGCATTGTCCAGCTGACCCCCCACCACTAGCTTGTCGCTGGTCACTTGGCTAGAGGGCCTCAAAAAAGGCAGCCAAGGGCTCAGGCTGCACAGAATAGCAAAGAGATTATAAAAAATTAATCTTACATTTAAAAACCTAAAATTATTCTGCTTCTGTGTTTGCATTCTAAATACGTCTACTTTAGATGCAACTGAGTAAGCAGTATACAAATTTTTATAAAAGCTTACGACTGATGTCAGGGGAAAGCAAATGAGGGTCTTGGAGGAGCAAATGTCCTAAATATCATAAAATTTATCAAATAATTGTATAAATTTTATACTAAAAGCAGTGGTTAAGGCGAAAGAGATGGTTCACCCCTTACAGGCACGTGGTTGTAATTATCAGTCAGTATCAGCAAACTATTAGACTATTACATTTTGAATTTCTGCAGTAAATAAAAGGTATACTGCGGTTGTTGACTACATATATTTCTTTAATAAAGGGGACACAAATTTTGAATGAAAAGTAGGAAAACAGCATGAGTTGACCTGCTGTGTAACTTAGTGCACCCTGGGTAATGAAAATGGGGCAAAAAAGAGCACCAGGGGATTATGGGAAATCGTGGTACACAAGAAACAGTCCCGGTTATCCAAATGGCAAAATGTAGATGTGCACCAAATACGTGCCGCTGACTACCAGTCTTCTGCAAGCCCTGGCAATAATAAAATTATTATCATAGGGAAATCAGACTGCAAAAAAAATCGGTGGGAAGCCCAAGCTGGTGACCGCCAACAATATCCTCAGCACCACACGGGACAGAGAAACATGGGCAGCCCTCTGGGCTGGGGCCTGGCTGCCTGCTGAGCACCGGCTTTGGCTTCAGTTGCCTGGAGTCATGTCAATAAATCAATAGTACAAGCGTCACTGCAGGCCAGCGAAGCCACACGGCCTGTCATTGATCGGCAATAGGGGTGGGGGGGTAGTTGAGGGCAGGGCATCACGAGCCGGGGGCTGACCTCTGCAATGGCTGCTGGGAGTAAAGGTCAGCAGGGATGGCAGGAACTATATTGTCGGACGAATCTCATGTCCATCAATTTCTCTGTCAGGGCTCAGCAAAGATGGATGCTTTTATTTCGCTCTAACATCATCTTGCTTCTGAGCTTTGAAATGTTCACAGGAACTGCCAAGCCTTTAGAAATATACACAATGTATAATATTTTAACTTTATATATTGCAATGTGCACAGGGTTGGGCTCTGATGGAGAGTGCAAGGACACTGAGACACAGCCTTCATTTACAATATGTAGGACAGGAGGTAACAACCAGGAAGGGTATGTGGAAATGTTGTTATATGTAAACAAACAAACAAACTGTACATACAGTATATATGTGCAAAGTTAAACTATTATACAGGTATCCCCTATTGATGAGTGTAACGTGTTCCTTGAAATCCTCTTATAAGATGAAACCACATAACATCAGAGATGTAATCACCATTGCAATGCAAACTTAGAATATACCCCCACGCTCATGAGTTATATTATATATCATAATTATGTTATATATCATGAGCAACATTAAATCTATACAAACAGGATTGATTTTTTTTTTTTAGACTTTTTAAAATATGCACAATCCATTGCATAAATCTAGCTGCAAAGTAACCATCAGCGATAAAAAAAAAAAGACGCACACACAGTAATGGGACTAACAGTAATGTTGATGCCCTGGCAAACCAACAGTCACAATTTACTGTGATGATTGTTTTAGCTTTGCATTCAGTGGAAGGAAACTATTTTTATTTGGCAGATAGATAATTCCTTCTGTTACAAAAAGCTGCAGATGTTTATTACCTGGTTACTCATTATTGGTTATTTATTACCTATTATTATTATTATTATTTCCACAATACCATGGACACTATCATGAGAGATTCTGTGCTCTTTCATGCCAGAAGTATTTTTCTCCTTGTTTTAATGTTTTCCTTTTTGTACAGGAAATCCATACCTGTAAAATTCCGCAATACATTTATGTATATTAAAATATGCAACATTAACGCATATAAAAGTGCTGCTTAACAGAATTATTACCTTATTGTAGTCCATAGTTTACACATGAAGTGGCAGGAAGTGACAGGGTGTCAGCAGTGTGGCTGTTGTGCTGAAAGTGAACAAAATGAAATGAAAATTAATACTAACATGTCTCCTCATTGCCGTGGAGTCTTTAAGAGTGCAAATAAATATATTGGCTAAATATAATATATACAATACTTTAATGTTTCCTTTATTGTAGAAATTCCGAAGGAAATATTAAGAATTTCTGCATTATATAAAACATATAAGCTGTCTTGTTAATAAATATAATAGTGGGAGCGCTGTGCGTTATTGCTGGTGAAATTTGCAGTGGGACAGGCGGTTGTGGAAATAAAGGGCAGAACCCCTTTGGCCAGGTTGCCGTGGAAACCGAGTATCCCATCGATTGCGGTGTCCAGTCAGACGCCTTTTCCCGCCACTGATGGGCGCGGATCGATACCCCGGTACAGTACAGTGTTTTTACCCCCCATTTTGCTTCGTTCCTACCATTGACACGGAATTTTAAAGGAAAACAGCTAAATGCTTCGTACGGTGTGCAAGTTATTCGTGACGTCGTTTGTAAGCATGTTTTATTACAATTCCCATGTCCGCTGGATGCGTTTCCAGCGCATAGTTGTGATGGTAACGGTTTCCAGGGGCGTCATTTATTAAGTTTTTCTACACATATAATTCGAACAGGGGCTAAAATTCAAAATTTTTCCCCACACAAACGGAAGGGGTGTAACAAATGGGCAGTTTGTTTAAAAAATGTAATAAATATAACGATCGACAGAGAGGTGATTCTTCGGAGCTGCGAGTGCGGGTTTACCGGACCGCATGAGGTGCGTCTGCCTCAGAGCTCAGAGGCCCCTCGTTGTCTGAGAAGAGGGGACAAATGTTTCCGTGTAGACAATGGCCTGTATTTGTCATGATAGAATGCGCAACAAATTTTCCAATAGTTTGTACATATTAATGTTTATAAATAATAATAAAATAATAATTCAAAAATCAAAAGCTGAAGTGACAGGGAATACAGACCAAGTTAATGTTTACGGAGCACATACAAGGTGAACTGAGTGTGAAGGAGATTAGTTTTACACCCTTCTTGAATGATGAGAGGGATTCAGCAGCTCTGAGGGTCAGAAGGACCTACTTCCAGCACAATGGAGGGAGAACTGAGTGTTGGACTTTTCATTTTGGTCCCTTTATGTGGCACCACCAAGCAGCCAGAGGTGGAGGAGCATAGCGGTCTGGCTGGGATGTAGAGAGTGATCTGGTCCTGCAGAACCAGAGTGCTGGACTTCACACGGGCAGCCACGGTGAGATATGGGGACACTCTTCTAGGTCAAACACACTTTGGGCTGAAATGTTCTGGCTCAGCTGGAGAGACCTGAGGGCCTGGACATCACCACAGCCTGGACCAGATAACTTCCATTAAAAAGGCATCAATGACACCTTCCTGCTTCAGTTTTTCTTTGGGAAATCAGGGGTGCTATTAAAGGTTATAAAAATGTTGCTTAGAGCATAATTTCAAACGTGAGCTGGAGAAAGGAGTTGAGCTAAAGAAAAATGCAGAACTTAATCAGGAGAAAAATATTAATTATTTACAATGTCAGGCATTCCTGTTTTAATACTGAAAAGGACTTCAGCAATGTCTCCCAGTTGTTGCCTGTACTTAATACAAACCGTCCCAAAAAATGAACTGCGTCGTGAAGGTGTAACGCAGAGACTATGTTAAGATAATGAAGTGTTAGTTCCCCCTTGTGGCGATCGATATAAACACACCTGCAAATTAAATTTACATTAAATCCTACAAAAAAGTGACATGAAACCTTTGTTGTACATAAAACCCATTTTCGCCGAATTTGTTTTAATTTATATTTTCATTTATCAACTGTGCAATATGGTGTACCCCAAGGCTCAGTTCTGGGTCCATTACTATTCTCGATCTACATGCTGCCACTGGGTGATATTACTCGGAGGCATAGGGTCAGCTTTCACTCATACGCTGATGATACTCAACTTTATGTCTCTTTTGAGCCAGGGGACTATAAACGCCTTCTCTCATTAATAAACTGCTTCAACGATTTAAAGGCATGGATGAGCAACAATTTCTTATCCCTAAATGCCAACAAAACTGATGTCCTGCTGGTAGGCGCTAGCAATGCAGCCCGCAGTGAAATTGTATCTCTGTTTGAATCCAACGGCCTGAATTTTAATATCTTAGACTGTGTAAGGGACTTGGGTGTGCTCCTAGACACAAACATGTCGTTCGTGTCTCATACAGCAGCCTTAACAAGGTCGTGCTGGCTACATTTACGAAACATGGCTAAACTAAGGCGATTCTTGGATAGAAAGGACACTGAAAAACTGGTCCACGCCTTAATCTCAAGCAGGATTGATTACTGTAACTCTTTGCTATCTGGCTGCCCCTCTCAGATAATCTCCAGACTATAGTTAATAATGACTGCTGCAGCAAGGATAGTTACAAGAACCAATAAATAGGACCACATCTCACCAGTCCTCCAGTCTCTGTACTGGCTACCAGTCAGATTCAGAATCGATTACAAAATCTTACTGCTGACATACAAGGCAGTGAAAGGGACTGGACCAGCATACCTCAAGGAAATTCTTGAGGATTACATTCCAGGTCAAAGCCTTCGATCATCAGAAGTAGGTTTCCTGACAATTCTGAGGATCAGCAAAGTTACAGTAGGTGGACGTGCATTTGGCCACATGGCGCCTAAACTCTGAAATAGTCTGTCAGATGAACTACGCTCTATCACCTCCTTACCTCTTTAAATCTAGTCTTAAAACCTACCTTTTTGATCTACCATATCATGCATGATGACCGTTGCCTAGCCTCTTGAGTATGTACCTTGCCTAATTGTTCCCTGTTTTTCTGAGCCATTTGTGCTACAGGTCACCCCGCAGTGTGAATAGACCGGCTGGATGGGACATTGGGCCAGAACATATGAAGGGGGCAGGCGTAAAGCCAATCAATCGGATCAAGCCGATTACAACAACTCGGACGCTGCGGCTGTGGGAGGCCACGCCTGACTGTGAACTGGAACTCTAACTATACCATACCCCATACACTACATTGATAAAAAAAAACCACAACCCTTATTAACTTATCATGAACTGGCTATTACATATGTATAGAATGCCCAGGAGGGGTGGGCTTCCACTAGCACATGGACCTCCAGAGGTTTATTTTCTCCTATCCTCTTGTAGAAAGGAGTTTTTTTTTTGTTTTCCTCTCCTTCGTGGCCAGATTGTACACGTATGCAACCCTTGTCAGGTCTGTACAGTGCTCTGTGTCACTGCAGTGAGAAGAGCGCTATATAAAAATAAAATTGAATTGAAAATTTAATTTATAGTTTTCTGTGTTAAAGTGAACGCATCCCAATATGAAAATGGAAAAAAAAAACTGGCATTTTAAATCCAGCATTCATTCATGAGATGTAAATGTCACTCTTTTTGATTTAAGTGCTTCTACTTGTCTCTCCTTCAGTAAAACATAAGGCAGAACTCTAGCTGTGCTTTCTGATACCCTCGGACCTCATGAAAGGTAGAGAAAAACCATAAAAATTGCTCACAAAATAAAATCAAGCACTGTTTCACTGCCTGAACCCATCTCATGTGAATTGAGTTCTACTGATTCTGCTTCATTAGTATTATTATTAATAATGTGCATTATCTGTGGATGTGCTATTTTGGATGAAGGGTTAACTTTCGAATATGAACCTGACAGAAGCTCTTATCAGTTCCAGCACATTCCCAGCCCTTCTGGCTAGGTCAACAAGGGTCAAAATCCCGCACTAAAGGTCCAGAACCTCCTTCCCTGGAGACTAACTTCTCGCTGTAGAATGATGAAGCTTGGGAGAATCGATAACTTGGCTTCCTAAGCAGTGACCACTGACTGCTGGGTGCAGTTCTGACGGCAGTATTTTCAGAAAGATTTTAACAAGCCACACTTTTCTCCATTGTAAAGAAAAAACTTCAATTAATCTTAGCTGACGTAGAAAATATTATAAAATTATCTAGTTAACCACAGGCACACAAAGACAGATTGTTGAAGTGCTATGAGGTGTTGCCTCGAATAAAATCAACAGACCAATACACGAATGGTTGCATTTTTTTAAAAAAAAAAAAAAAAAAAACTAAATCTATACATTTCTAAAATGTATAGGATGATCAACATCATTAGCAGCTCCCACATTTCACCATTAGCAATACACAAATGAAACAAAAGTCAAACCAAATAATCTAAGGCAGTAAGGTTTCCCTGACTGCTTGCAGATTATTTTGGCGACACTCCCTCAAACCCTCGCAGTGCTTTCCATCTCTACATGCATCACAACATCTTCCAGTGGTATTGATCCACGGTGGATTAATGGAGTGAGCGGGCCAGCCTACCCCCCCCCCCCCCAGGGGGTGTGTGTTGGGGGTGCAGACAAACTCACGATGAAAGAGAGGCCAGGCGTCTGTTTTCACCACGTTTCACATCATCACTGGTATTAGAGTGACTTTGAGGTCCGTTTTGCCCTCCAACTGCTGCAGTGCAGAGCCATCATTGGGATGCCTCATCTGGGACACAAAGGTCACAGACTGAGTGGGACAGTAAATTTCACTGACCTGTGTTGGAAAAAATAACCCTAAAATAAAAGCTTTGTATTTTAAACAGGTGCAAGTACACAATAAATATCATTTTCAGTCAGTTTAGTGTTAAGAGTATCAATAGAATTCATGTTGCCCCAAGGGCAGTTTCATGGAATCCCCTTCTTAACAGCCTTTTGTTATTTAATACTGACAATAAATAAAATGTTTTCACTAGCAGGTTGTAATCTGTCTTTTTAATTGCAAACAACATAATCCATTGTTTACCCTTATTTTACACTGAATTACAAACTAGACAAACCGCAGAACTGGTCATTCCATATCTAAAAATATGAACAAGGTTTACATTGTGAAACAAACCATTTGACATCCATTTGGTCAGGCTACATCTGAATTTACTATTTAAACCAAAATCTTATTTCATCATTTACTCCCAGGCTTTATTAAACATTTTTAACAAGAGGTTCAAGCAGAAAAAAGAAATACAGAACATAAGAACAAACTGTGGACCACTGTGTCCACTTGTACTGATTTAACTTTCCTTTCCTTCTAATATGGACAGAGTTGTAATTTAGATGGAAAGTCAGTGTTTGCCAATAACTAGCCACATGCGTAATAAGTTTCATATATAACACAGGAGAAAGGCAAGTCATCATTAAACTTAAAATATCCACCAAAATACTGTTAATGTTAAATCTAAATTTTAATAAAGACAATGTATATTTTGATATATGAACTAAATCGTAGTGAAATTTCATTTTAAAATATCACAGCCATTCCCCCTTGTATCATACTGAAGATGATTTTCCCTTTTAAGTTAAAAACCATCACCCAGTTGTCCTAGGAGTGATAAATACGTATAAACTGCTCGTCTCATTACAGACTCAGTTAAATTTTTTCTAACAACAAACTTAGGAAAAATGGTGCCACAACCCGAATCAGCAGGATGCTGTTCCTCTGGCCAGATCAGTAGCGCTCTTTGGGCTCGCTGAACTTGCGCCGCTTCGGTTGGTTTGCTTCCTGGCTGATGGGGAATGTGAACAGGGACTTCTGCAGATCATAAATAAACATAAAGTGTTGGGAGAAGATCCTTTTATTTTCTGCAGTATGACCATGAAATATTATACTAATTAAGCAGCTACAACACAGACTGCATCAATCCAGTTCACTGCAGCTGTACAAAATGAACTCAGTTTAATATCATCTGGAAACCTTATCAAACTTTTTTCCAGTCCTTTTCATTTTCTCCAGGATAAAAACCTGGGCTTGTACAATAAAGACTATCAACACAGAGACCTTTGATTGAAAATTTAACATTTAGTTCACTTCATTACACATACAGATGACTGATACCACAATCCAGAGAAAGTACTGATATGTTAAAAGGTTTTGAACCATGACATAAATACTGTATTTACAAAAAAAAAAAAAAAAAATTACTTTCACTTCTCAAACATTAACCACTATCAGCCTTAATTATCTAACAAATGACCACAGTGTTTAAAAATTATTTAAAACTCCTTAGTGTATTATTTTATGAATTTAACATGTAACAATAAAAGATTATACCGATGGGTTGTCCTTTGTTTTGCATTTCTGGCCGATGCTGCATACCTCATTTTCCACCTTCTGTGGGGAAAAATGATTTCATATACATTTCACCTCAACCTTATATTTAACACCATGCAGTTCCATTACTAGCTGCCATAAAGTCACATTTTGCATGGAAGGTGAATAAAATATTCTTCCATAAACCCAACAAGTATCTGCCAAAGAACTGAAAGAAGAAGAGAAATACACTCAAAACTGTATCACACATTCAAAATATGAAAACAATGTGGGAAATTCAGAGACCAACTTAAAGCTAATTAGATAAAACCATAACACCCAAGACAAAATGACTTCAAGGTGATTAATGATTATGTCATTGAACCAAATAGAAAACACTGAAAACATAAGAAAACTGTAAAAATCTTCAGAATATCTTTGTCGTGCCTCATACCACAGACTTGTTCGGTGGTAGCTTTCTGATCTACGCACGCACACACAATATAGATTATCAGCACAAGTTGATTTCTGAGCATACAGACAAAACCAGCTTTGATCCAGTCAAATTATCATGAATTATTTTTTAATGTGAGAATATCAGCACAAGACAGCCCAAGTTGAGACCAATGTTGTTACAGTAAACTTACCATTGCAGAATTACTAACTTGGTTACTCCTGGTTTTTCGAACGGTCACGTTTGAATCTGTAGTCTTCACAGGAGAATCCACCTAAAACATATCAGCCACCAGTCATGTCTAGTCTTTCATTCTAATAAGTCTCTGTGGACTGAAGTGGAAAAAGAACTATTTTGGAAAAATCTTCCTCATTTAACTAGTCATACCATCTTTTCCATAACAAAATCAAATCCAGGACCAAGTAAAACATAGAACAAATTTGGCATGTGGGATAGACGGTATTAGTTGTAATAATATACACAGATCAGCCACAACTTTAAAACCAACTCCCTAATATTGTGCAAGTCCCCCTCATGTCGACAAAACAGCTCTGACCCGCCAAGGCATGGACTACACAAGACCTCTCAAGGTGTCTTGTGGTATCTGACACCAAGATATATTAGCAGCAGATCCATCGAGTCCTGTAAGCTGCAAGGTGGAGCCTCCATGGATCGGACTTGTTTTTCCAGCACGTCCCACAGATGCTCGATCGGATTGAGATCTGGGGCATTTAGAGGCCAAGAAAACACCTTGAACTCTTTGTCGGGTTCCTCAAACCAATCCTGAACAGTTTTTGCAGTGTGGCAGGGCCACTGCCATCAGGGAATACCGTTCCCATGAAGGGGTGTACATAGCCTCCAACAACGTTTAGGTAAGTGATACCTAAGTTGTAACATCCACATGAATGCCAGGACCCAAGGTTTCCCAGCAGAACATTGCCCAGAGCATCATACTGCCTCCCCTGGCTTGCCTTCTTCTCATAGTGCATCTTGCTGCCATTTCTTCCCTAGGTAAAACGACACACATACACCCGGCTGTCCACATGATCTAAAAGAAAACGTGATTTGTCAGATCAGGCTACCTTCTTCCATTGCTCCATGGTCCAGTTCTGACACTCATATGCCCATTGCAGGCGCTTTTAGCGGTGGACAGGGGTCAGCTACCTATGCTGACCGGTCAGTCTGCGGCAACGCAGCCCCATATATATCAAGCTGTGATGCACTTTGTGTTCTGACACCTTTCTATCACAGCCAGCATTAAGGTTTTCAGCAATTTGTGCTACAGTAGCTCTTGTGTGGGATCAGACCAGACAGGCTAGCTTCTGCTCCCCATGTGCATCAGTGAGCCAAAGGGGCTCATAAACCTGTCACTGGTTCACCAGTGGTCCTTCCTTGGACTGCTTTTGGGAGGTACTAACCACTGCATACCCCCCACAAGGCCTGCCATCACAATTTTTCCCTTGTCAAAGTCACTCAGATGCTTACACTTACCCATTTCCCCCAGCTTCCAACACATCAACTTCAAAAACTAACTGTTCACTTGCTGCCTAATACAGCCCCCACCCCTTGACAGGTGGCACTGTAACGAGATAATCAATGTTATTCGCGTCACCTGTCAGTGGTTTTAATGTTGTGGCTGATCAGTGTATTTATTCACAGGCCTTACCTGAGAGCATTGTGAACTGTGCTGTATCTCTTGATAAATCTTCATATGTTCTTGGCAACCTACTTGCATTTAAATCCCAAAAAGGAAAAAATAGTAATGATTCAATAATAAGTTATTTAAAGCACACAGCTTTAACACAGAAAATTCAATAGATCCAAAATTTAAAAAAAAAAAATATATATATATATATATATATATATATATATATATATATATAAAATTATAAATGTATATACAGAATTGTTCATCCCAATAGGGTCCCAAATTAGGTACACTCTGAAAAATAATTATAATAAATTATAAATAGGTTTACCTGAGCTTTTTACATCAGCTTGATGATTATCATTATTGTCCTTTTTCACTGATGACTGATTCTAACAAAGACAAGAGTATATTAACCTGATAAAATATAAAGCCCTTAATCAATTACATCAATTTACCCCATAAGGCTAATTCCAATTGTAACAGAATGGCACTATCATTATTTATAAACAGAAGAATAATCAATTCCCAGGCAATAAGTATGATTTACAAGTTCTTCTGTATAACTAGGATATTTCTATTCTAAAATGTACTCTTAAAAATGCAAAAATATACAGATCATGCAACTAGTAGAAGGTAATTTTATTAGTACCTCAAATGTATTATGTTAGATATGCTAAAGAAGTAACTGTTCAAGGTTATTATATTACTGTTTACACACTGGCATAAAAAAGTACATTTTAGCTATACCTGTATAGCTTTATTTGTGAAAGCCTGCTGCTTGTGCTCTATCTCGAGGGTATGTTTGTCGGTATCACACATGGCCTCCTTGTCATCTATCTGGACAAAAAGGTATAACATTCATTACAGTCATCTTCACAACAATGCATTTAAACCATTGATTTATTTCTTACTTGCAGGAATGATGTTCTTATACTAACAACATAATCCTGAGTAAGTAACATCCCCAAAAAGACAACATCTTAAAGGTCTAACAAAACTGTTTATATTGTGTAACTGTATATTAGAACACATATTAAATATAAATTAATATACCTGTTCCAACCTCTCCCTTTCTGTAGTGACATCAACCTTCAAGGTGTGAAAGGGAGTAACTACTTCCCCCATGGTGAGGTGAATAGGCTCCTTCTCAAACATCAGCCCATCACTATCTCCTTCCTTGAAGCCAGGGGGCTGATATTCTTGAGGGGTTACTGGGAAACAGAGATGTGATACTGACAACACCATGACCCATTTTTGTGTGCACTTAACCTGATATCTGTGTTATGTGTAATATTGTTATTTGTTTCAACCCATGATTATCATAATGAGAAAATTACAGTACATCCTATAATCATTTTTCATTTTGTAATGTAATTTTTCACTATATTACTTTCAGCATAATATGCCTGTGACATTATATTTTATATGACAAGTGGTGTTTCATGTAGCCGCCACAGTTACCATCATCATAGTAAGACAGCTTCATGTTGAGGTACACACTGTCAGGCAGTGGCCCCAGGTTCTGCATCAGTGTGTACAGTTTCCGCACTAGGAGGATGCTGCCTTTCCGTGTATCGCTGAAGTCCATCTTCATTATTTTCTTGCTGCGGCTAAAAAATACTTTTGCTTGTTTTTATTATTCATCTCATCCCCAAATGGCCGTTAAAACTGTTCCATTTGGAGAAAACAACAGTGCAGTGTACTCAGTGACCAAAACATGAGTATGTTCAATTTTTTGCAGCTTTAGGCTGCTGTTAACTTTCTTTACTATTTCCACAATAGAAGCTTAACAAAACAGATGTCTTTTAATTTTTACTTATGGATGTGGTTTATGTAAGGATATACAGTAGGTATCATAAATACATACTTAAATGTCATACACAATTTCATCCCATAAACATGCAACTTTCAACATCTTCTTACTGACTGCACACACTAACTTACTGTCACTGTTAATGTATGTTTAATATTTAATTTTGTTTTGTTTATTTTTTGTTTGCTGTTTTGTTTGTTTGCTTGTCTATTTGCTGTGTGACTTAGATTTCCTTTGTGTGTCACCGCGCACAGTCTCCTGTCGATTTAGTGCGCACTTCTCTGTATGGCATACCTGGTTACCATGTATGTGACAAATAAATGTCTTTGACTCTTGACTTTGAACAAAGGCCTAAAATTCACATTACACATGGAGCTAATGCACTTTAAGAACATATTTGTTTTGGGTGTGAAGAAAATAAAGACCAACCTTTCAAAGTCCATTTCAGGTCCATTTTCTGTGTATTGCACTCTGAACTGATAGAATTCTGTGACTTTCTACAAGCAAAGAAAAGTTTGTTGGCATTATACAAACTAAGCATATTTTATTATTTTAAACAGAAATTTTAAATGTTAGTTTTTATTTGACATATAAACCCAATTAACAATCAATGGCTTCACTGAAAGCTCCAAATGCTATCTCTTTATAAAGAAAATAGTGGTAGTGAATAAAACCTGTAATTTTCTACCTGGGGATTCTCTGGATCAGTAAAAATCTGTGACCAAAAGAGAAAACAATATTTTTTCATCTTTAAAAAAATAAAAATGTTCAAATACTTAAATTACAGTCAGATTTAGTAAAAGGATACTTACAGAGAGGACAACAATTCGCAACTGTGGACAAAAAAAATTCTGCTTATTTGAAAGCAATATATTTTAATTGGTTTTTGCCTCATCTGCCTGCATTTAAAGAATTTAATTCACATGTCTCTGCTCTACTGTATGCAGCCAAATACAATATCTTCTCACAATCAATATAATTTGTCTATCAGTAAGATTTTAAATTATGCAGAAAACAAATTACAAGAATCTTTTTCAAAGACAAGCAAGTTAAGTGTGCAATGTGTCAAGATATGCAATAATATAGTGAGATATGGTTAAATAAAGATATGAACTCAAAATTCATCACCCCTCCACACATGAAAAAGTAATTAACTTACATATTTTTTCTGAAGCGCATCAAAGCATCCATGCATCCTGAATAAGATAAATTAAAAGTAAAGATGTAGATAACAGCTTTTCCTTGACTTTCTGGACTATATGAGTGGAGGGGGAGTCAGGATATGGAAAATTCCAGAAAAATGAAAATGTAATTTCAATGTAATATTTTTCACTACAGTGCTGTATAGTACTGCACTGTGTACTATAGTAACACTTAACAACCTAATGTAATGTGTAATGAAGAGTAGAGTGAATTATATACACAAAATTGTGAATAAGGTATTGATAACACTTGTTCAGAATGCAGCCGGGGGGTACTAGCGAGCACATTCATGTTATCTTTCATTTCTTCATGCATTAATGAAATTATTTTGATCAAAAAGTTTAAAATTGATTACATTTTCCTTCGTATTATGCTTAATATTTTTTTACATAAAAATGTATTCGTTCATGATTTTTCTCTTTTCTTTGGAATTTTTAGGACTGTCCATAAAACAAGGATATCTGTATTCTAATTTTATACTATATTTAGACAGCCAATTAAATGTAATTTAAGTCACAGTATCTGGTGCATTTTTTTATTGAGGACAAAAATGTATCTGACCTAGATAGATTTCCATGATAGTATCATATCAAGATTACAGATGCAAGGATTTTTGTCTAGATGTTGAAGACTTTGCCAGTCATAAATTTGCTAACGGAATTTACTATAGGAAGACACAATTTTGGCTTATGGCCATGTTAGCATCAGCTAATCAGGCAGCTGAAGGTAGGAGATTCCAGCTGCCAAATGAATGGCTTGCACTTCAACAACATTAAAAGTCAGCTTTTTAAGTCAATGTAGACAGAAGCACAACTGACAGCCAAGCAACACACAAAACTGCCTATTTGCAGAGAAAACAATTACTGGCAGTCTTTTTGCTGTCTTTGACCTGCATCTGACCTCACACCAAACGATCTACTTAAGTGTTGAAGTATGTATTCATTTTAAAGGCATTTCACTTAGTAAAACATTTTAATACAACTTCAGAAAACATTGCTCGCTATTCTGTTTCTGAAAGTACTAACCACTGAACAATTTGCCTGGCCCCTGGGCAGCTTCGGTCCTCCCTAAGTATCATCACTTTCTGCTCTGCAAATCAATGCAGATAAAGGCCAACATAAATCAGAGGTACAGTCTACAGCTCTAACAAGCAGTCAATACTATTTGCTCCGTAAAATCAATGAGTTTATTTATCCTCATCTTTCATATTTAGCACAGCCATTAAAAGAACATAAAAATAATGAGGTATTAGGAGATATACCAACTGATAATCCAGCCTTTATTACTACACATCCTACCAGTTTATTAAATGTCTGTTGACCTGACCTTGTGTCAACATGCTTTACCTTCCACATATTTGCTTCCATAGGCTTTTTCTGGAAACAGGCCCCGGAGGTAAGTGATGCAGGAGACTGCTACAGCGAGCAGCTTCTTCACTACTGTCAAAGACTGCTGTTCTGTGGTCACGACCTGTGAGAGCAGCTGAGCACACTGTGAAGAAATATATGAATAAGAAGACTACACAACACATATGAGACCACATATTAACACTGGATGTGCTTGTGTACTACCACCCACTCATGATCTTACCATACTGTGCTGTTTTGAAAATAAAACACATACAGTATTGATGGCAAGCTGCATAGAGGTTAAAACCACCATCCTGCACTATGGACACATACACTTGCAGCTGGCATCGTTAACACAACTATGTATACTCTATTTTGTGCTTTTTATAATTTATGTCAGGTTATTATGTTTTATGCGTGTGATTTTTTTTTCCTGAAACGTACTCTTTTTAGCTAATAAGCTAACTATTTACCTGAGACGTCCTGGAGCGCGACTGACAAGCCATAGTGACGTGCAGCGGTTTCGAAGCTCTTCAGAATGTGGAAAAAAATCGAGAATATTGGTTTAAAGTTTCGTTTAAAACAGCAACTACGGAATAGGAAAATTACCTATAGCAGTTATGTATACATATAAGAAACACGTACATCGTCAACCAGGAACGGCACGTTTAAAATGTACAGACGAATTTGAGCTGGCTAATGCTAGATGCTAAGAGTTAGCCTCTCACAAAAGTAAAGGTTAAGTAAATATTGGATTCTTTCCTAGAATATTTATCAATATTTAAGTCAGTTCAAAACTTCAGAGCAGTTATTTGTGGATCGCAACGTAGTTTAGACGGTATTACTTTTATAAATGAAATCAAACTACAGCCAAACACTAGCCCCCTTCCCGCCTCTTGGTGCTCGTGGCTGGAATTTTCGCGCCACTTTTGTTAACCAATAGGAACTGCCGCTCATTACAATCCGCACCAACTCACCAAAACGGTTAAATGAACCAAGATTTTATCCACCGTCTTAAAAAGATTCTAGAAAAAGTAAAAAGAATCATAAATGTTGACAAATATTTTTTTAAACATTTAACATTTTAGTTTTTTGAGAAAATGATTTCATTAACGATCAAAAATTATCTTTCAAAAGTAGCTGATACCGTTTCTCAAAAAATGAACCGCCCAACCATCTCCATTGTTAGTGATATGGAGGCGTACAGCGCCCCCTAGACGCAGTGCAGCCCCGCGCTGATCGAGACGTACAAGCAGCTTGACCGCTTTCTGTATGTAATTCACTGTACTGTACGTGTGTTACAGTTACAGTACTGACTGTGTTTCGGTGCAGTACTGTACAGCACCGCAGTAAAAAAAATACGCTTATTTTTTAGATTTTCCACACTTTCCCATGTTCGGACAGCCCCTCCACTCCGGTAAATCGAAAAGGGATTCCACTGTAGCACAGCGGGAAAAGATACACTATTTACAGCCCACATTAACGTGACTTTGTACAAACCCACGTTTTAGCCGCAGAATAAATAAAATATGTATCACTTTGTTATTCAATTCACACCTCATTCAGTATTAGGCCTATATAAACTTTTACTGGAGCAGTTCAAGAAAAGTTGGCTCGTCTAAGAAACAGCGATGGCAGAATATGGCTCTTAAGCTGACAACTGCCAGGTAATGAATTCTCTTCAAGTTCACTACCTGATACAACTCCTCGTGTTTTCTCTTTGCTCACAGTTCTGTGTCGCGTCTTTAACGTTATATATGGCAACGTATATCAATCTGAATAATTTTTGCTTATCACATACAAATTATAACTACCACCTACAGAAATAATTCGTTATCAATTCATAACACATGCAAAAATATTTGCTTAGAAGCTAAGGAAATCACCTCCTGTCATTAAGCAAACATGCTTGCAGTTTTATTATTATGATACAATCCGGGTGGCAGATAAAAAAAAAAATCTTTTCCTACATAAAGTAGAGAAATCATGTTTACAGTAAGTTGTTAAAATGCCCAAAAGTAAACGATATTCCTAGTGCAAAACTGAATCAAGTCGTCAATCGACCTCTAGCAAACTACACTGCATAGTAATTACTTTCCTGACAGAATACAAACATTAGACATGCATGTACATATTACCTCAACGGAGGAGACGGTGGCTTTCGTGTTATCAAAATGTGATCAGAAATATTTAAAAAAAAAACAACCGAGCAATATAATCAATCAAAAACAGAGACGTATATTTGAAATAAAATGTAAATCGCAATTACTGGGGACCTGGACATCAGTCATGGAAATAAGTTTTTCTAGAGAAATCATTGGCTTTCCCGCGCGCTCCGGGAGGTTTTCCGTTTTCCTATTGGCTACTGTACGCGTCTCTCAAGGCTCGTAATCCCCGACGGTGACGTCACTGTCGTCTTGCGCCATTTTATACAGAATAAAGAAATAGTGCGGACGCGCATTGGGGCAGGAGAGGGGTACACCTTTATATCCCGCTCGGGTGAGACAAGGAGAGTAGAGCCGTAGGTTAGATTAGTTTAAATATGTCCACGGAAAATCAGGAATCTGAGGCTCAGTTTGAGTCTGAGGAAGAAAAACAGGTGGGTCTATTTATGTACTGTGTGTGTGTGTGCGTGCGTGCGCGTTGTGGACCGTGACACGGAACGGTAGCTAAGGGACGCGAAGACAACATTTTATATATGCGTTGACTCAATTTAGGTCCTATATGGGAGATTATAAGCTCCTCTCGGCGGTAATGTGCGGAATCTCTGCTTTTCAAAATGTCTTGTTCGACTGCTGCTGTAGCTCGGGCTGAAGAAAGAATCGTGTTTGGGCTTCCCCTCATGTGATTGGCTGGAGCGTCTCTCAGTCACACAGCCGCACGCACCTGATTGGCTTGCCGCGCGTCGTTGTCAAAGTGTACAAACGCCTTCTGGTTTTAGTTTGAACACAAAAGCGAACTGCCAAAAAGCAAAGGTCGTGACACCATGCAAAGAACTGTGTTCTGGACGTGGTGCGGTTTTCCTTTGCTTGGAAAGCTTGCACTGGACAGAGATGTTTGCTAATATGGGAACCTTTCGCTAATATACTAGTGCTCAGTGCTAATGTCTCAGCAGTTCCAAAAATCCAGCCATGTATTGCCTGCAGACATTATCCAAATGCAGGGTTGCGGTGGTCTCACACTTGTCTAGAGAGGGCAAAACATGCAAAACAAGAACAGTTAGTGTCATCGGTCTACCTGAAACGCATGTCTTGGACTCTGGGCGGCAACCAGAGCACCTGGAGGAAACCCACACAGTCATGGGCGCGGAAAGCAAAATCCTGGCTGAGCCAGAGTCAAACATGCATCTGGACAGCCCAGGGGTTAAGGCGCTTGAACTGCCTGCTGTGCCACCCGCTCCATAAAGTGACGTAAAGACAGGGCACGCTTTTTGCAGAAACACCCTTTATGTACACACTGCTCTGGCAGAGAGACCAAATGCCACCAAAGACATGCAAATCTGAGCAGAAACCTTAATGTTTTGTTAAGACAACACTGAATTGGTCTGTTTAGAACTTAGTGTCACAGAACGCTTTAGAACCATCACAAGCAGTACGTTAAAAACTTGGAATATATACACACACACACACTGTTACACCATTGTGTAAATAAATTGCCATTATTTACAGCATTAAAACAATTGGGAAACATTGACAATTCTTGACAAATTTCAATAGATGATTTACCTTAGTTTAGCATATTTATTTTGTGCAATGATTTAAATATGTATAGATCATGTGCACCCATCCTTGTACTATGTTGATGTAAAATCTTTGTCAGTTACAATGTGCTACTGACAGAATTTAAGTTAAAACCAATTTGAAAGCCACACAGGTTTTGCATTTCTGTATTTTCAAATTGTGTTAATATGCTTGTGGTTTTGAGCATGTTGAATCTTGTTGGAGCAATTTTTGTGTTTTTGAGCTGTACAAGAGCTGGAGGAGGTTTGCCGTGGCAACTTTTATGTCAGTCTATTTTTTCATGCAGAATGAAGAAGTTATGGGTCAACTCAAGTGAGCAGATAAGATAGATGTTACTGTATTTTAAAGTAGTCTTAGGTGTAAGTTTTCTCTTACAACAGGATTCTCAGGAGAAGAATTCGAACCCCGTGAAGGCAGAGGAGGCCAAGCTAAAAGCCAAGTACCCAAACCTGGGGCAAAAGCCTGGAGGTTCTGACTTTTTGATGAAAAGGCTACAAAAAGGCGTAAGTGGAAAAGTGGAAGCTCTCTGGTTTCTCCCTCTACATTTATATTATAAATGTATACTTCACCCTTTATAATATGGGCGGTGTGTATTCACAGGTACATTCCATCCTCAATTCAGCAGACCTGGATATTACAGGTTTCAGGTTTACAGAGCCTCGCAAAAATATTCCATAAAAACTGAAGAATCGTCTCAGTTGTTAGTATGATGGAGGCAGCACAGTGCCCCCATGTTCCCCTGTGGCAGCATCTGATTGAGTCATATCTGCACCTTATTCACTGCTTTCTGTATATAATTCACTGTACTGTATGTATGTTACAGTTATAGTATTGGATGTGTTTCATTTCATTACCCAAAAATACCTGTTTATTACACATTACACTGGGGTATAAAAGTGCTAACTGTAGTACACAGTGCAGTACTGTACAGCACTGTGGTAAAAAATATTACACTTGTTACGTTCTTGATTTTCCAGACTTTTGCCTCATCTAGACACCTCTTCTCACACCCATATAGTCTGAAAAATTGAGACTGAGCTGTATTATATTTTATGGGCGTGATATTAATTTGTTGAGTGGTGGAAAAGTGTCAGAAATTCTGGGAATTAAACTTTAATTGATGTTGTTTATATTTACATTACCACACTGTAATTTGGTTCTTGGATGAAGTAGGGTGTCCTTATCTGTGCTAACAAGTCACCGTGTCTCTCTGTCTCTCACAGCAAAAGTATTTTGACTCAGGCGACTACAACATGGCCAAGGCCAAGATGAAGAACAAACAGCTACCAGCTGCCGGGCCAGACAAGAACCTGGTAACGGGGGACCACATTCCAACGCCGCAGGACTTGCCTCAGAGGAAGTCCTCGCTGGTGACCAGCAAGCTTGTGGGCTAGCTGTGCTCAGCGCCTGTCCTCATTCCCCTCTTCCAGCTGCTCCCATAGTTCTCTACTGGAGAAGCTATAGTCAGTCAACTTGGGTTTCGGGGAAGGGGGCGGGTTTGTGAGCAAACGTGTGTACAGCCACCATGTGTACAGCTCAGCCTTGTGACATCGTCTGGTCTGCGGCTTTACTTCCCATCCTTGGCAGTGCTTGAAAGATCTAAAGAACTACATCATTGGAGTCCAAATACTGTACATGGACTTTGTTTTTTTAACCTGTTCATATGCATTTAAGTAACCTAAATGAGTTTGACTCTGTTGGAGGTTTTGTTGAGTCTTGGAGGATTTTGAAATGTTATTTTGTACAAACCCAGATTTGGAGGAGTCTTGGTTTAGCAGCCAAAGAAAAGGTGAATTGTGACAATGATTTAAGGTATCCAGCATCTCCTTGATCAGTCATGTAAATACTGCACCACCGTAGATGAGGTTGTTTTACGTTTGTCATCTTCTAACCGTAGGCGTGGTACATTGGGCAGATTTCAGTCATTAGTGCTGATGTGAAGTGTTGTTTTCCTCTTTGTCTACTTTTCCTGCCTCTATCTTTATAACTTGATGCTCCCTAGCCCTGCAATTTGCCATTTTTCACAGCTGTGCACAAAAAGGCAAAACTACATTTATGTTTTTTGCTCCATTTGTACTTTAACCTCATACCTTTCTACATCTTGGTGAGATGGTAACTTAACGCTCGTTTCTCTTTAAAATGAGCCGGGGAGGTGACCAGCAAACAGTGCAACAGTCAGGTTGCAATTTCTGGGTCTGCAAACTCAAAACTGTATGTTCTAGGCTGTGGTGTTTTGGCATGTTTGATAACTGACAAAAGTAACTACCTAAATGGTGTGACTCAGCAGGGCGCAGGGTTTCATAGCATAGCTGGTTTTGTGGTGTCAGAGATACTGTTTTTTTTTTTAATCAGAATAATGGCAAATACGAAAAACCTCAGTATGGGGCCTTTGCTATATTCGGGGTGATTTAAAAGGAATCAAACATTTTCATAAACTTATGAACATATGATCATGTAGTTTGCACCAAATTAGCTACCCTTATTTTTTTCCTCCAGATTTTGGCATCCAGTACATTTATGAAATGGTTCAGTTAATCTTGAATCACCCTGTGTAACGTTCATGGGTCGAACATATCGAGTGGTCAGATGTGTGGTCCACTAGAGTTAAAATTGTTTTAGAAAAACAGTTAATGTAAAGTCGTGTCTGGGTCGCTTCGCTACCAGGTGTTGGAGCTGTTTTCTTTGCTGTTTTTGGTAGAGAAAGGGTGGCAGGTAGGTTAGGGAAAGGCAGTTGCATGTTTCTGTGGGAGGTTCAGGAGCCAAAAGGTCTTTCATAGGCTGAATGTATTTTGCACTTCATGTTGCTTCAGGTACCTTTATGACAGAAGGCTGAACGTTTATGGCAGCTGCAGTGAGAACCTGGCTGCCTATACTTGTCCCTGGAAAATAATCACTTTAAAAAACAAATGAATGCGAACGCCTCCAGTTTTTATTGCTGCACTTATTGTGGAGGGTTGAACACCGTGGGCCCAGATCTCAAAATATGCCAGGCGTGGATCTTGGAAGGTGCAATCAAATGTTTGTGTTTTTTCGATGTTCTACAAAAAGATGTGTGGAGAAACATATCTGCAGGCCAGGAAGTTTCCTGTGAAGTTCCCACTCAGCAGTCAGAGGATAAACTACACACACAAACACACTAAATGATGTATGCACTTGAACCTGGTCAAACATGATACTGTTTAAAATGCAAAATGTTAATGTTTGAACATGGAAACGTCATAAGGAGCCCAGTATTCCCTGCAAAGTCCAGGATTGAGTTTGGAATTTGTGTACACAAGGGCTGAAATAAGTCTTTCTCCAGTTCTGTTCTTTTTTGGTCCAGGTTGAACATAAACAATGCCTTGTAAATGTGTGTAATTGCCTCTCTTGTTTACATGCTTAGCCAAGCCATGTACTGAGGACGGACAGGAAATGTTGAGGGCAGAACACTTGCATGCCCTTTGCCTTGTTTACCATCATCAAGTTTCAAATTGATCTAATATTTTATGTGAATAAAAGTTTTATTGAAAATTGTCTGTGAATTGCACTGTGTTACTTGTCCTAGTCAGGTAATGCTTGGGTCTGCACAGAAATTTCCAAAAAATGGCATTCTAAAAACAGCCACCACCTTTCTGCACATCAACAGGATAATATCCTGACATTAACCATTTTGCATAAACTACATTGCAATTACTTTTTGTACTGCAGATGGACCCTCACCACACTTAGTTGTTCCAAGAAAAATTGGAACGCTTTCCTAAATGCATTACTTACTAATGCATTATTACAGCGGCTGGTAGAAAGCGACAGTTCGCACGATAGTTTGTTAAAGGTTTGTTTAGTCAAGAAAAGAAGGGAAACCTAGGGGTGTCAAAGTAGGAGTTGGATAGGTATTTAGAAAGCACTTATTCAAGTGTAAGGGAGAATGGGGAGAGGGGCCTCCCATTAGACGTGCCACCGCTAGGGGAGTTAGAGCATAGGTTCGATGGTAGTCCACCAAAGTGGAGTGAGGTTCAGGGTGCGGTAAGGCGCGCAAAGGCCTCATCTGCTCCAGGGCTGAATGGGGTCCCCAGTGTGCACCTGCTGTACTTAGGTTTCTCTGGAGGCTCTTTAGAGTAACTGGGAGGAAGCAGGTTACTCCAAGGGCCTGGCATAGGGCAGATATTTATGCCGAAAGAAGGAATCTGTAAAGATAGGGCAGTTTAGACCGATATGCTTGTTAAAACGTAGAAGGCAAGATATTCTTTAGTGGCACAGAGGCTGTCGGATTATTTGGTGAAAAATAGACTAATTGATACGAGTCCAAAAGGCAGGGGTCCCAGGTTTCTCAGGATGCTTAGAGGACCCTAGTGCAATATGGCATTAGATTCAGGAAGCTAAGTGTGAAGAAAGGGACTTGCATGTGGTGTTTTTAGAACTTGCGAATGCCTTTGGCTCTGTGCCACACAGTCTTATTGGAGCACATTTGACTTTAGAGCCCCAGGCCAGATAGCTAGCTTAGTGAAAGAATATTTTTGGGATGTTACAATGTGTTTTACCTCAGTGGATTAAACAGCCTGGCAGAGGCTGGAAATGGGGATTATGGCAGGCTGCACCATCTCCCCACCAGCATTTGCTATGGCAATGGAAATCGTAACTTGTCACGGGGGCTCGTGGCCCCAGGTGTTGTGGAGGAAGCAATCGCGGGACACAGGCAGCTGAACGGACAAACCAGGAGTGCTTTAATGGCACTAACTCAAACACTGGCAAAACAAGGGGTGCTTGACAACCAGAATCAGCGTTGTGGCAGGCGAGGCTGAAGAGCACCAAGAAACATAAAGGTTTTAGCAAAAGAACAAAGTTACTGCAATGCAAAGTAATAGACCAGAAGCATTAATGTAAGTAACAGAACAGAGAACAGAAGACTAAGCCGCCGGTAAAGGCCCGAGGGCCCTTTTAAAGTGTCCGCAATTAAGTGCGCCACCTGCAGGCACTCACTCCATCCAGGAGGCGGGGTGGCAAGACCATGCACCTAGCAGTCTCGCAGCACCCACAGGCATGACAGTACCCCCCCAAGAAGAACCGGCTCCGGACGGTCCAATGGGCCCAGGTGCTGTTCATGGGTGTCCCAGACGAGGCGTGTCCAAGATGGATGCAGGGATCCAGGAACATCCAACGAAGCTGCAGCACGTCCACTCCACCGGAAGCTGCAGGCCCCGCCCCGATCATGGCCATCGAGGAGGCAGGAAACTCAAGTACCTAGGACCTTCCAGTCCTCAGATCGCAGCTGGTTCAGGTCTGGCAGTTGCAGGGGGTGGGGTGACGACGGGCTTTAGCCGAGGGGTGGAGTAGGTCTGTCACATAGGAAAAAGGAGGACCTGTGTAACTCTGGGAGAGTGCCTTGAGAGGGGTCCCAGGTTGCAAGGGGCCATCTGCAAAACACAGGCAGATGAGGGCCAAGCAAAATACAGGGCACAGGTTGCCTGCGCCAACACAAGTTAACCGCGGGGCAACACACGGCGCATAGAGATGTGAGCGCAAAAAACTGAACCAACCGCGGGGTAACACGCGGGGTGCACAGAGACGCAAGCACAAACAAGGAAGTCAACCGTGCGGTGTAGCGCGCAGGGAAAGGCAAATAAAGACACAAGTGCAAGGCCGGCCGTCGAGGTACGGCAGGAAATCCCCCCGAAAGGCGCTGGGGAGCAGAATCGCCGAGAGGGGCGAACACACAGGGACATACGGAAGAAGCAAGAGTGAGAGAAGGGGGGCCGGCCATGAAAGAGTGTCCTTGACCCTTGTTACCCAAGTGAACCACTCTGAGGGGGAACAGGCCACGGAGTCAAGGGTGAGGTGTGTCCGGGGTCGCGGCGGAGGGGGCAGAAGCAGCAGCCAGTCGAGAGGGGGCTGATCGGGCGTCTTGCTGCGCGTGCACACGGAGCTGCCAGTCCAGGGACAAGGTGAGCTGGGCGCACAAAGCACTAAACTGTTCAAGTCTGTCTGCAAGGCGCACGAGTTGGGCCTGGTGTTGCACTAGCAGCCGCCGGTGCTGGGCCAACATCGCGCACAGTTGCGTTGCATCCGCTGCTTCCATGGCTGGGCTCAGTCTTCTGTCACAGGGGCTCGTGGCCCCGGGTGTTGTGGAGGAAGCAATCGCGGGACACAGGCAGCTGAACGGACAAACCAAGAGTGCTTTAATGGCACTAACTCAAACACTGGCAAAACAAGGGGTGCTTGACAACCAGAATCAGCATCAGGGCAGAGGAGACTGAAGAGCACCAAGAAACAAAGGCTTAAGCAAAAGAACAAACAGTTACTGCAACGCAAAGTAATAGACAGACCAGAAGCATTAACAATATAAGTAACAGAACAGAAGACTGAGCCGTCGGTAAAGGCCCGGGAGGGCCCTTTTAAAGTGCGCCACCTGCAGGCGCTCAGTCCATTACTTCAAAAGGACAGCACAGGATTTTGTCAATGGGCATCACCCCTGAGATACTGATGCTGCTAATCGGGCAAAATTGAGCAGGACTTGGGACTGCACCTTATTCACGCACAATACGATTCGCATAAATACAGCTTTGGTGCGAAAAGTCAAATATTTCAGTGTTTTCTCTTCATTTCTTAGAGTTCTGCGCTCAACGTGCGCGCTCACACCGTGGCGCCAATCGCGCCGACGTCACCCGTCTCGCGGGCAGCTTCAGAACAGCGAGCGGCGCGAGACCGACACTTGACGGTCAGAAATTCAAGTCGAGCTCGCCCGTCTTTCTTTCTTTCTTTCTCTCTCTCTCTGCATTTCTTTCTTTCTCTCTGCATTTCTTTCTTTGCATATTTATTTATTTCGCTGCGCCCCCAACCCCGTCTGCTGTCACCCGTCAACCCAGCCGGGTGGGAATTCCAGCCGTCAGGAACGCGCCAGAAGGTTCTAGACTCGCCGCGAAAGCCCGCTTACCATTCAATGCCAGTCTGTGCTTGGCAAGCACGTCGTCCACGACGCGGCGCAAGGTGCGCAGAGCCTTGGTCCGCACCGGGCTCCGGCTACGCGTCCCCGTGTGGAGCATGAAGATGGTCTGCAGCAGATCGTGAGTCTCCTGTTCCAGTACCTGTTCGCCGGGGAACTCATCTACTGAATGTCGCACCATTGTAAATAAAAAAAACAAAGACTTCAAAATTCTGTTTTGTTCAAAAAATAGAAAAAGAAATACTCGTCTCCTCCTCAGACGTTACTCTTCCACTCTGTCACCATTGCCGTCCGCTTGGTATCTGGGTGCGCTCTGAAATACGACTTATATAGACGTTGTGGAGTTGGGCGTGGCCAGACGGGCGCAAAAGTTCCATTCTCATTTGTATATTCATGAGCCGCAACTTTTTCGCTTTCTTTTAGCCGCTCATTTATTAGCCAATGTGTTACGTCATTTTTTGAAGCCGTTTATACACAAATGTTGGTGGTTGGATGATTTTTTTTCTCTGTCACGCCGCTTTATTGCGCTCATGTACTAAAAAGTCACAGAAAGTTGCACGTAAACATCTCACTGTAAAAAAAGTCCCAGATTTTTCATGAATTAAACCCTCATACAAACGTCTGTGGCTCGTTGGCGCCCTCTCGCGGTTCATAAGCAACGCAACGCAGCACATTGGTGGTGGGGGGGTAACAGTACACAAGTAAATGCGTCTAGTTGCCATGACCACCGGTTTGCCCCAAGCATTTGCAGAACAATCTCTGGTCTTTCACTTAATTTTTACAAATAGTGCATTACAAGGATACTAAGCAAATTCATGTAAAATGAATTTATTTAAAATACTGACAAAAACTTAAATTACTGCCAGCTCTTGGTATTTTGTTTAATATCACTGGACAATTTTTTTTCAAAAATTTTGTTTCCTGAAAAATATTGAGATTGTGATGACAATGTCAAGCTGAATCCCAAAATTATTTTAGATTTGCTGCATCACGTGGGAATTTGCATAATAATCCCGACACATTGTGTTACTTCAACTGGGCTTCAAATGTCTTGCCTATACTTAACTGGTGCCTCTCGTGTTCATGTCCAACAATAGTCTGCCAACATTGATGGATTCCGATTGCCCTGACACCATTTTTCCATGGTTGCAGTGTCCTGGCGAAACCTTTCCCCATGTTCGTCACTGACTGCACCGAGATCAGCAGGGAAGAAGTCCAGGTGTTGAATTTTCAATGCCGTGCTGCACTTCATGGTTTTGTTTACTTTAAGTGTGTTGTCAATCAGCTCAAAGTAGTTATGTGCTTTGTAGTTGCCAAGAAAATTCAACATCATCCTTAAATGCCTTCCATGCCATTTTCTCTGGCCCCACTAGCACATCTTCAAACTCCCTGCCATTGACAAAGTGTCAGATTTGTGGACCAACAAAAATGCCTTCCTTAATCTTGGTATCATTTATTCTTGGAAACATCTGTCTCAAATAGCGAAATCCATCACCATCTTTGTTCATTGCTTTCACAAAATTTTTCACGGATCCAGGTTTTATATGAAAGAGGCAGAAATATCTTTGTTGGGTCGACAAGTGGTTTATGCACCACAATTTTCTGCCCTGGAATGAAATGCTTACTAAGCGGCTATCCCATTCATAAAGGAAACAATAGTACTTTGTATATCCGAGCTACATTCCTAATAGCAGTGCCAATACTTTTAGATCACCACAGATGTTCCAGTCGTAATTGTTGTACTGAATGTGTTTCAACAGCAGTTGCACGTTATTGTAGGTTTCCTTCATGTGCACCACATAGCCAATGGGTACTGAACGGTGCACATTGCCATTGTGTAACAGGACAGCTTTCAGCCTTAACTTTGATGAATCGATAAAAAGACGCCATTTTTGTGGGTCATACACATAACCCAAAACCATAAACAATCCATCAATGTCAGTGCAGAAACAAAGGTTGTCAACCCGTGTAAAGATGTTTGTCAAATGTTTCTTGACGGTTCCGAAATAAATTTTTGTACCTGGTGACAGCAAACCCCATCCTTGCAATCTGGAATCAAGTAATTCTGCTTTAGCTTTTGACAAATCCAAGTCCCTGACCAGGTCATTTAATTCTGGCTGTGTTATCAGATGAGGATGACCAGGCCTAAAGGGTTCAGCATCTGGATCAGTGTGGCATCTTCATATCATGTCTCTGGAGGCTTCAGCACTGGCAAACTGTCATCGTGTGGCACTGGTCTCATGGCTGAAGGGTGATTGGGGTATTCAATAGATTTCTTATTTTTAATAGAGAAGTCAGATACATTGGTCAGACAGAAGTAACAGTCTGTCAAGCAATCCTTCTGTTCTTGCCATATAATTAGGACTGCAAATGGCATTAACTGATGGGAAAATCACAAAATAGGATATCTACAAAATGCTATGCGATAGGAAAATTTTAAGGTGATTTTCTAAATCAGCAGCTTGAAATCCATAAAATACACCCAGAAGTGTTCAGGAAGCAAAATCTTTGTTGTCTAGTGTATTCTTCGTAGAAAATTTGCACTTATAACTGGATCTCTTTTTACATGGCTTTACAATTTTTTATCAATATGATATGTTCTGTGATGTTTCATTGTTTTTCCATTTAGTTTTTATTTCATGTATCGTTTTCCAGTTTAGGTTTTTTGAACTGTTACTAAGATTAATGAATTACGGGAACATGGCCCTCCTGCTCCTCTATACACTGCAAAGGGGAAAATGTAAAAAATCCAGAGAGTAGAGGTTTTATTGTTGACAGTGGATGAGGGAGGCAGAGAAACAGCAGTGCAGGGAAAGCCAGAACACCAATGGCTTCCTGGCTTATTAATTTTGGTATTTTAACATTTTGCTGCAAATTTAATGGAATTGCCATCACCACCACTGCCACCAACATGACAACTAACACTACTACTACTGCTGCTAATAGTGTCAGGCAAGATATGAGGAGGACAAAAAAATCATAAATAAAATGTATAAACTGGTGCATCCCCATAATAATAATAGAATTTCTTCTTTCATTGCAGCAGACCTGCTTCAAGCTTTCCCTGAACCACTTTAAGCACCTGGACTACGAGTTCGATGCCCATGTTTCCGAGGATTTGTTGTAACTTCTCTGGTTTTCTCCCACGGTCCAAAGAGGTGTGTCAGATGAATCGATGACGGCAAAAGTCTAGGGAGCAGCCTGGCCAGCCTTGAGCCATGTTTCTGGGAGGTGCACCACACCCCTGGAGCTCTCCAGTTAAAATAATGAACAATTTGTTTGCATCTGAGCAAAATTTTCCCCTCTATTTGCACTGTAATTCTCATAGTTACAGTATGTTAAGCATGGCACATTTCTGGAGGCTGAAGCTTCTAAACAGCCAAGAGCATGACACGAACTTGACAATCTAGACCAGACTGGTTTTGAACTCACTGGTATTACTCGTTTACTGTATCTCTTCATGACTATAAATCATCAGAGGGCCAGCTATCGCTGATGCTGACCATGTGCATCTGTTGCTTCATGGCCATCTGGCCTTTCGCAACCTTATACCTCCAGTAGGACTACGTGCTGTATCCCAAAACACATCATCTCAGGATGGTTGCACAAACACATCAGCACCATCACATTACTCCAGTGGCCACATAGTCGCCACCTCAGGCCAGTAGATCAGTCCTGAGAGGTAGTTTTGATGTAGAAGATCCTGTAGAACACCATCAACTGTGTGGGTGGTCCAGTTGGTTCTTCTCATATCACAAAGTATCGCTGATGTCTCACATCTGCAAGACAGGATGTTGTGACCTCAGAATATGAGCATCAGCCAAATTGGGATCAGGTAAATGAATTCCACGTTAGACAACTGATCATCAGTAGGACAATGGAAATTTTGCACAGAAGATGTAAAACAAAGTGTCTTCAAAGGGCTTTTCTTTCCCACCAACCACCTGCATGTCCTCTTTCACCACATTCATAAATCTCCTCTTAGGCTTTCCTTTTTTCCTCTTGCCTGGCAGCT
This sequence comes from Heterotis niloticus, assembly GCA_018136845.1. Taxonomy (NCBI): domain Eukaryota; kingdom Metazoa; phylum Chordata; class Actinopteri; order Osteoglossiformes; family Osteoglossidae; genus Heterotis; species Heterotis niloticus. The sequence continues at coordinate 3,780,948 of CM030903.1, forward strand.
CCATCCTTAGCATCCTTCTCCCAATATATCCAGCATCTCTCCTTTGCACATGTCCAAACCAACGCAATCTCGCCTCTCTGACTTTGTCTCCAAACCGTCTAACCTGTGCTGACCCTCTAATATACTCATTCCTAATCCTGTCCATCCTCGTCTCACCCAGTGCAAATCTTAACATCTTTAACTGCCACCTCCAGCTCTGCCTCCTGTCTTTTGGTCAGTGCCACCGTCTCCAACCCGTATAGCATAGCTGGTCTCACTACCTGTGCTGTCCTCGATATACGTGCTCTATACAACTTGGCAGCCAGATAAACGCCTTCCTAGCATCAATACTCTGAGAACGGTTGGCTCTTTGTCCACAGGTTTATTGACGATAAAAAGAAGGGTGAAACTAGAACATACAAAACATAATGAACATTATGTTTGCTTTAACATATTCAGACATACATAATGCAAACATACCAACTTTACAGAACATAACGTCGTCCTAGAAATAATGTTCTACAATTGTAAATAATGATAAAAGAATCAAAAACATACCCGTGATGCCACCAAAGGCACGAGATGTATACTGATGGCACTGGTTCAACTCAGATAGGATAGCGCGCACTCTCCCTGTCATGCTCACTACTTTCTTACGGTTGGTCACGTGACACGACTCCCATGTGTTCTTAAAGTGACTGTAACAAAATACAGAATACTCAATTACTTTTAAAGAATGGAAACAAAACTTTTAACATGTTAACTGTAACAGAACATTACCATCTTGTAGACCTTCCTGTTCACTCTTGCTGGTACCCTTCTGTCACAAATCACTCCTGACACTCTTCTTCATCCACTCCACCCTGCCTGCACTCTCTTCTTCACCTCTCTTCCACACTCCCTGTTACTCTGAACTGTTCATCCCAAGTATTTAAATTCATACACCTTCACCAGCTCTATTCCCTGCATCTTCACCTCTGTCCTCCCTCTCATTTATGCACATGTATTCTGTCTTAGTCCTACTGACCTTCATTCCTCTTCTCTCTAGAGTATATCTCCACCTCTCCAGGGTCTCCGCAACCTGCTACCTACTCTCGCTACAGATCAAAATGTCATCCCCAAACATCATAGTGCATGGTGACTCCTGCCTGATCTCATATGTCAACCTGTCCATCACCATTGCAAATAAGAAAGGACTCAAAGCTGATCCTTGACATAATCCCATCTTCACCTTGAAAGCATCCGTCACTCCTACCGCAGACGGACTGGCACACCGTCCTTGTACATATTCTGTACCACTCTTACATACTTCTCCGGCACACCCGACTTCCTCATACAATACCACAATTCCTCTCTAGGTACCCTGTCATACGCTTTCTCTAAGTCCACGAAGACACAATGCAACTCTACCTTCTCGATTCTTCTCCATCAACACCCTCAGAGCAAAAATTGCATCTGAAATACTCCTTCTTGGCATGAAGCCATACTGCTGCTCACTAATCGTCACCTCCCTTCTTAACCTAGTTTCCACTACTTTTCTTCATAACTTCATGCTGTGGCTGATCAATTTTATGCCTCTGTAGCTACTAATGCACTATTTCTAAAAAGATTGTACTGCAAATTCTGGGGCAAACCGGTGGTCATGGCAACTAGACGCATTTACTTGTGTACTGTAACCCACCCCCCCGTCAATGTGCTGCGTTGCGTTGCTTATTAGCCGTGAGAGGGCGCCAAGAAACTTTGAATCCACAGACGTTTGTATGAGGGTTTCATTCATGAAAAATCTGGGACTTTTTTTTATAGTGAGATGTTTACGTGCAACTTTCTATGACTTTTAGTACATGAGCGCAATAAAGCGGCGTGACAGAGAAAAAAAATCATCCAATCACCAACATTTGTGTATAATGTATAAACGACTGTACTTGGAAATATTTTCTCTAAAAGGCTACAAATAATTTTTCACCTCGCGGCGAGTCTAGAAAACCTAATAAGTTCACTCAACAACAGTAAAACAAGCTTCCTTGTGCGGTCGTTGCGCTTTGACTGACCCAGTAACTGTCGCCTGCGGAAAGCTTCAAAAAATGACGTAACGCATTGGCTAATAAATGAGCGGCTAAAAGAAAGCGAAAAAGTTGCGGCTCATGAATATACAAATGAGAATGGAACTTTTGCGCCCGTCTGGCCACGCCCAACTCCACAACGTTTATATAAGCCATATTTCAGAGCGCACCCAGATACCAACTGGACGGCAGTGGAAAGAAAGCGGAAGATTTACGTCTAAGGAGGAGACGAGTATTTCTTTTTTCAACAAAACAGACTGTTAAAGGCTTTTTTTTTTAAACTTTTGCAATGATGAGCCATTCAGTAGCCAGACGTCCCCCAGCGAGCTTAATTGACATCTGCTATTTGGGAAAAAGCATTGGGAGACCCGAGGCGAACCTGTGTTTCGGTCCACACGCGCCGCACCAGGCGGCTGCCGGCGAAGAGGACGACGAGCTGCTCTACCCGCCAGACGAGGGGGAAAGCTGCTGCTGCTCTCCCGCTGTGGAGAGAAGGAACGAGCTCGTCCTGGAGCCACTTCCGAACAGTGGTGATGAGGACGCCTCTTTGCCCTCCAGCGCCGACGACTTGCCCACGGAATGTGCAGGGCAGATGTGCGAGTTCCCCGGCGAACAGGTACTGGAGCAGGAGACTCACGATCTGCTGCAGACCATCTTCATGCTCCACACGGGGACGCGTAGCCGGAGCCCGGTGCGGACCAAGGCTCTGCGCACCTTGCGCCGCGTCGTGGACGACGTGCTTGCCAAGCACAGACTGGCATTGAATGGTAAGCGGGCTTTCGCGGCGAGTCTAGAACCTTCTGGCGCGTTCCTGACGGCTGGAATTCCCACCCGGCTGGGTTGACGGGTGACAGCAGACGGGGTTGGGGGCGCAGCGAAATAAATAAATATGCAAAGAAAGAAATGCAGAGAGAAAGAAAGAAATGCAGAGAGAGAGAGAGAGAAAGAAAGAAAGAAAGACGGGCGAGCTCGACTTGAATTTCTGACCGTCAAGTGTCGGTCTCGCGCCGCTCGCTGTTCTGAAGCTGCCCGCGAGCCGGGTGACGTCGGCGCGATTGGCGCCACGGTGTGAGCGCGCACGTTGAGCGCAGAACTCTGAGAAATGAAGAGAAAACACTGAAATATTTGACTTTTCGCACCAAAGCTCTATTTATGCGAATCGTATTGTGCGTGAATAAGGTGCAGTCCTGAGTCCTGCTCAATTTTGCCCGATTAGCAGCATCAGTATCTCAGGGGTGATGCCCATTGACAAAATCCTGTGCTGTCCTTTTGAAGTGATGCGAAAAGGAACAGCAAGGAAATGGGAGTTAAATTGGATTAATTTCTTACTATACGTACACGGGGATTGTTGCACCCAAGGAGCGAAGGGATTGATATTTGGAGAAGTGACTCTGGATGCAGTGTGAGAACAGGCCTGATTCTTGCTGCCAAATTTTTGGAGACACCCGTGAAATGCTGGGAATGTGGGCGGTCCCTAGCTGTGTTTGGGGCAAACTTTGGCAACCTTTGTAAATACAGATGTGTTCTAAAGTGTCATACTCAGGTTGGACCATTACTGAATGGCCTCTGAAGAATTGTACTTTCTTGGGTATTTAGAATGGTTTAAAAGGCATTGTATCCATTATCTTGTGTATTAGGTATGATTGCGATGATAAGCCTGGATCAGGAAAGTGATGAGATGAACGTCATCAGGACCGTGGCTGAGAACATGTTCTCTGACAACACGACAAACTGGGGCCGCATCGTTTCCCTGGTGGCCTTTGGGGCAGAGGTGAGCAGGCGGCTGAAGGAGAGTGGACGTGAGCACTGCATCAGGGCGGTGGCCCATCAGATGGCCACCTACCTCCTGTCGGGGCAGAGAGACTGGCTGCTCAACAATAAAGGCTGGGTAAGTATGCCACTGTAATTGAGCACAAATGAACCAGTGATCTAAACCCGTGATGTTTGGTGTGCTATGTGACCTTTGTTTGCATCCTTGGTTGCAGTGGGTATTGCAGCACTTGGAATTTTGCTTTGTTCCTAACTTTGATTTCTTGCCTTTTCAGGGTGGATTTGTGGAATGTTTTGAGGTTGAAGATGCTGAGTCGGTGGTGAGAAATGCTCTCCTTGGATTTGCAAGCATGGCGTGGATAGGAGCGGGAATTGCTTACCTAATGAGGTGAACATCCTGGGCAAAGCGGAGCAGCGATTGAGACTGAATTCACTGTGGCCTCACTCAGTTCAGAAATGCCTTAGACAGTGGGACAGTTTGCTAAAAGGTGAAGATGCAACTGGAAGATCCACTTTCTGTACCAAAGTTCTTGTCACTACAAGTCAAGAGTGGTTCAGAGGTGCACTTGGTGCTTTGTTCACGTTGGTGTAAAGAATGTAGTAACTGGGCCTCCAGTGTTGGCTTCCTTGTATCCCAATCTCTTTTGGCTTGTATTATATTTAATGTACAGAAGATTTTATTTTTATATAATTTTTTTAGTTTTATTTTAAAAAACTTTATCCAGAGTCAATATCGTTTTTTTTGAGAAGTTGTGTATTTCCTGTTTACAGCCATGTTCTTGTCCTTGTTAACAATGTTAATCTGCCAAAATACAGGACAGTGATGTTTGATTTATTTCTTGTGACTTGATGCAGAATTGAAACTTGAAGGAGTTGAGAAAACCCATATAAGCTTGTATTGGTGAACTGTGGAAGACACATTACGTTCTACCTTTTTAGGGAGTTCGGAGATCAATGGGTTATTTGTAGACTGACTTCCAGTGTTGCTGCTCTTAAAACATAACATCTAATTGTAACTTTTTTTTTTTTTTGGTAATGTCTAAACCAAGTTGGCGGAGGCAGGAATTTTTCTGTCAACATCAAGGCCTTTGGCACCTTCATTCCTGATTGACTCTCAGTGACCTTAACCGAACTGTGACTCGTTCAGTTTTCCTCAAACCAGAGTGTAAAACTTCCTGGAAGGGGTTTTGTGCTAAACTCGTTGCTTTTGCAGCTGTGTACTGTGGTCATGAGGAACCTGGCACTTAGGAGCAGTTAAGCGCGCAGCCCCTTCAGGTTTCTGCCCTGTACTTGCATCCTAAACATTTCTTGGGGGAGGTGGGGTTTCTCCAGTAGTGTACAGTACCGTGGTAAATGCAGGGAGTTCTTTGCTCTGGAGGTCATCCCCATCCTGCAATATTGTGCTTAATGTCATCTGCTTGTTTGTCTACCTGTTATGGTACTGATTCCCCAGCTCCCTGCATTTCTAAGTGTTAGAAGTTTTGCCTTCTACACGGTTGTAGTCCGGCTAAGAACGGTTGTCTTTACTGTTCTTAGGTTTACATTTCTATATGTTTGGTTTGTTTATTGTGGTTCTTGCTATACAATAAACAAATGCTGAGCAGCTCCCCACCCTCCTGCTGCAGTATCTAAGGAGCTCTGGTCACAGTGGGGTATCACTGTACTTTTGCACATCACTGCATAATGTACAGATTTATAAAACCCTAAGAATAAAGGACATTTTCAGATTATATCAAAACACAGTGCTAACAAAAGGACTAGCGCTTCAAAGGGGATCCCACTTCCTAACCTCTTATCCTAAGCACCCATTTTACCTTATACTAACCCTCAGCCGCCACGGCAACCCCCCAGTCAGCCATCAGTAAGCCTATCTAGCCACCATGCAATGGCTTGTCTCTCCCTAAAAACGATTCTAGCAAACTCCAACCCAAACGTGGCATAGCAAAGTGATGGTCCAGTATCTCATCGGGGTTGCCAAGTGGGCACCCTCCTTTGTCAGCGTTTCGTCAAGTGAGGCCCAGACACCTTCGGAAGGCTCGAGGTAAAAAGTACTCGCCGAAATCTGTTTTTTGTCAGTACTTCTGTCTGAATTTAAGGAGATGTGACCCCAGCTTGGAAAATGTTGAGACGGTATGGAAAATGCAGATGAAGACAAAGCAGTGATTTCAAAATATACTTTGACTTGTAATCCATCGCAAACGGTATAGAGACAAGGAATTTAATGTTTAGTTTGGTCAACCTCTTTTTTTTTTATAAATGCACACCCATTCTTGCCATTTTCCTTTCATTTTCTTCCTCACTTTCGTGTGATTGGATTGGTCTGCAGAAACCACCAGTTGGCTGCAGGGTTGTACTTTCTGCACCCCCTCCCCGATCTGGGAGGTGGTGCAGCCTGAAGATGCTCACCTGCCACAGGTACATTTTCAATACTACCTTCTGCAAGGGTCTGGAGAAAATGCTGGAAGGTGGGTGGGTGTGTTTGATATTAAGGAGTGCTTTTCCTCCTGATGTCTCACCAAATGGCTATAAACATAGCCGTGCTGTGACTGACATAACAAAAGGTATCAATGCAATTTGGTCCGTTTTCAGTGGGATTGCGGGGTCAGTTTTACCAGATGATCGCTGTGCTCCCCAAATTCCTTCTATATGTAGAATTTCCAGAACTTTTTTCCACATGACATGCAAATAACTTTAATGGGCCTCCTTTACAAGCCCTTTGAAGACACTTTGTTTTACATCTTCTGTGCAGACATCAGCGATACTTTGTGATATGAGAAGAAGCAACTGGAATTCGCGCACAATTCACGCAAAAAATAAATGCAAATTGAAACGAAAATTAAAAAACAGGCGAGGAGCAGAACAGAAAACGTGTGAACACACGCGCGTCTGACTTCATCGCCGCAAAGAACTACGTAACGGGGTGACGCGGCCGCGTCTCATGGCACACGGGAACGCGCACGACGAGCACGAGCGGCACGAACCGCACGTCCTCGACGCCTCCGGCGCGCGCCCGTCCTCCAGGGAAACGCGGGTCCGAGTTTAGCGTGAAATAAACGTTGTCTCGTTTTAAACTTTTAAACTTTTGCTTTGCAGCGTAAGGATTACGAGCGGAATTGGCGGGTTTTTTTTCTTTTCTTAAAAAGCTCATTTTGGAACTTTTTTTTTTCCGTTTTGCATTGAAGTGTAAATTCGCACAACCCGCAAAAACACGCTTTAAGCAACCCTGAACCGCATTTTAACACAAACGTCTTTTTAGGACAGCCTGGGAATTTAAACTAGGGTTTAAGTGAACTCATGCGAAGCCTGGGCACCACCGCGGCCCTTGACCACTGACAGCCACTTTGAGTGTCTTATGGTTACCTGTGCATATTCGTCCATTTTTGTATTTGCTTATTTATTTATACATTGTATTGTTCAGTTATAGACACAGATTTTTATTTTATCCCTGTGGACCCAAGGATCTTCATTTCGTGCTCCCTTGTATACCTGCTGTGTCTGGGCATTCAGCACAAAAAAAAAAAAAAAACAAACAAAATTCTCAAATATAAGAGTTGAGTTGAATTAAATATACGTCTGCATTCTGTGGATTGGCATCCCATCCAGAGTTTAGTTTCCCAGCTCAGCACCCAATGATTTTGGGAGAGGTTCTGGACCAGGGGGGCACTGACAAGGACAAATGGTTAAGGATAACTGATGGATGGATGGATGGATGGATGGAAGGCTGGCTCTGCTGTGTAAAACACTCTAAGGGGAAAAGTGTTGCTAAGACCTCCCTGACATCACCAGTGGTCCAACTGTCACCGATGCTTCGTGTGGAGGCTTTTCTTTATATCTCATGCAAATGGGCAGGCAGATAAGAGCCCTGAGTCAGACCCACATGCGTCCCGGAGAAGTGCGAAGGGACGTCACCACGGAAATACCACAGCATTTAAAGTGCGATCGCAATCGCCTTGAAAGGTTAGAGTCAGAACAGCTGCTTTAGCAGGGCCGTGAGGGGACAGCCCGACTCTGAGCTTCTCACCTGGGGGTCCTCCATCAGGAAATGACTGAACAGGTATGGAAATGTGCACATGGCTGCCATTGTTTTATGCATTCAGATATCACCTTTGAACAGTCACCGAGCTGCACAGCGAATACACGTCTCCGACACACCGATGACCCCGTATTGACCCTTGAAAGCCCGAGAATGTCAAGCTTTGCTCTGGACCGTCCATCCAACCAAATGCCACAGTGAAAAATTTTCATGACATTTTCTTTATTGGATGCAGCAGTGGGCTTCTTTGCATAGGATGAGCGCTTACAGATAAAGGCCAAATGACTGAATGATTATCTTTACTGCAAAAAAATGAGTAATAATAAAATAACTATTTATATCGGGCTCTTAGAAATACAGAAAATGCTTTATATGCAGAAGACAAATAATGCAAATAATGTTTATGGGGCTCACTTTGTGCATGGGGGCCACAGTCATACTGGAGCAGGAAAGGAGCTTCTTCCCCCAAACTGGCCACAAAGCTGGAAGCAGAGTTGTCTAGAATGTGTTTGTATGCTGCGCAGGTGCAGTCGAAATAGCTCGGTCATTAGAAGGGGGGTTTACATACTTTTGGGCACACAGTGGATCTGTAGAAAAATAACCTGAACTGTATTACACACCTGTAGAACTACATGGAGAGACTATCCATGACCCGTGATGGGGCGAAGGGGGTCTCTGTTGTCAAGGTAACATAAAACAAACACATAGAGTGGATGAATAGCTTTTCTGACATGCCTTTCAGTGTGATCAAGGGTGTGTAGGATGGCAGAGCACTTACAACACCTTTAATGCAAAATTCTTCCTCCTTTGTTATGGGAGTAGCAACTAAATGGACAAGCATTTGAAACAAAAAGCAGTAAATTATTATTGTTAATTGTTAACTGGCGTCAAAAGCATTCCACGTGAACTTGTTTTCACACCTCGCCATGGGCAGCATTGCTTCCTGCTTATCTTTGTCGCCAAACAACTGACATCTTTGCAGAACATCCAAGTTTATTGCAGAGCATATGCTGTTGTTGATAGTTACAATCCTCTTATTTTAAGCTCTGGCTGCCACTCCGGCATGTCCTGCTCCTTGCCATCAGGCCTGTTTGCGTCTAAAAATAAAGCATTTATTTCAGAAGCTGAAGCCCACGCAGCTCTATTTTGGCTGTGTAGCTCATGTAATTTCATAAACACACCTCCATCTAAAGAGGGGTAATGTTGTGTTTCCAGCTTGAAGAACAGAAGGTATAACACCTGCTCCTACCTTACATCATCTTGGCAGTGATAAAGCTGTGCTCATGTCTCCAAAACAGAGTTACCTGCCGTCAGGTAAATCGTAACCGCACCCCCCAACACTCTGTTTATTTATTACTACCACTTAGATGAACATCTGATCAGATTTCAGCAACCATTTGATCACAAATCTCAGCATTTCCCAAGGCTACACCGACTCGCTCTCATTCCTACAGTGACAACTTGAGCAGCAGAATGGAAGCTTCCTGGGTTGCCGTTAGCAACAGCCAGCCACCCTCCGCTTTAAAAACCCCAAAACAGTTTTGTCAGCAGTCAGATAAGCGAAGTTGACTGCACAGGACTGGGCCAAAGGGGAAGGCACAAACATGGTAAATATAAACGTAGCACAAACAGTCATTGCCAAAAATGTATCAAAGAATTTATTCCGAATTCCGTCCAAGTACATTTTATCAGTTGTTTTCTCACATTTTTCATGCACATAAGTTCTTGCACAATTGGCAGTAATAAAAAAGCTAAACATTTAAATAACCAGTGGAAAAAATCAGTAACAAACCAGTGATCTGTCACACGAATTCAGTCTAAAAGCTTTTCAACCTGTAGTTTTTTCAGTACTTTATTTAGGCCTTCCTATTGTCAAGCTGTACCCACATCATCTATTTGCTTATTTCTACCTTTCGTATCCTGCTCTTATTTTAAATCAGGTATTTTCAGGTGCGGGGGGAGGAAAAAATACAAGTCCCACACAGGCCTAGCTGGCAAGTGTGACCACCATAATGGTGCCTTGAACACAGGGGTTCTGCTCGCTCTGAGCAACAAACATCAGCTGATGAGGTTGTTTGCTCACTTGTTACTCAGCCGCTGTGCAGACATGTACACAAGAAAATCGCTCTGAGGTGTGTACATGTGAGTGTGTGTAACAAACCTGTGTTAGTCATCCTAAATGGGAAGTGTGCTGTTTGCAAAACAGTTAGCGATAAGCAGAATAGAATAGACAAGAAACTGGGCTGGTTAACAGTAATTAAGTTGGTTTTGTGCAATACCACACCCGTACGTGGAAGATGAACTAAGTTAACCTAGGGTTAGTCCTAACAGGTGTTTCAAGCTCCATATGTGCAATACGTACTTATCCCCCGCTAGCCGTAATCCACGTCCAATAATTCATTTTTATGACGTTTGAAAATTTATACCCACAATTCATTCTCCAAAATGAAAATGCTGTAATGCCAGAGCAGTGACTTTCAACTATTTTGGGTATTTTACTTAACTGAATAAATGAGAAACAGCAGAGAAATTAGCAGTAAAAGGTATACAGATGTTTTTGCTCTGATATATGTCTGTGTTTGACGGAAAGTGCAGCTGTAAAGTTGTTCGTAAGGTCCTCAGTGGATCCCTTCTTCAGTCTACTTCTCACCCTTGGGAAAACAGATCAAGTTAAAAAGCAAGAATTCCCCCAGAGCTGTAACCCTGGCCAGCTGACATTTTTAGCACCGAATTCACCTGGAATTCCAACCACGTTAGAAATAGCCAGGAAAAGTAAAATGAGTGCGCTGCAGTTATTCCTTAGCTGTTCTCCTGTATTGCTTTTCATGCTTAAATTGTTTAAATATATTGCACATTATCACTGTTATTTTTCTCACATTATCAAGTGAAGATGTCTTCTAAGGAAATAAAAAAAAAACATTTTCAAGAAATTCTTATTGGGCAGTTATAATAGTGTTTAAGTGATATTTACATAACATTTTAGGGGGGACTGGAATGGGCTGAGAACACTTTTCATTCATTCATTCATTCCATTTAAAATAATGGAACATAGCCTCCTGCTATATGAAAACTCACCTTCTAACATTTTCAGGACGGTATGAAATTTGGATAACAGGAGATGACAGATGTATTAATGACCTTTAATTCTGTTGTTTTATTAAGCTCAGTTTCTCAGGATGCATGTACTGCTGTACCTGATATAGTTGTGCTTTTCTTATTTTGGAATTAATTTAATATATTCACAGACCTTTCTCAGTTCTTGCCTTCCTGGCCCTTCACAAGGCCGACTTCCTAACTACGATCTCTCTTTCCGAAATTCTGCACTTAGCATTTAAAAATAGGGAGAAAAAAGCTATTTTTGCTCTTTCTTACAAGGCCGTGGTCATGCGAGAGACTATGCTTCCCTTTTGTGCCTAAATTGGGCAGAAAAACTTAGGTCATTTGCTAGAAATACTGCCCTGGCCATGCAGTGCATTGCTAATAAGCTAACCTTGGGTTGTTTTTGAATTTCACCTAAACATATTTTTGCTTCTGAATTCAAGCAGGCTGTAAATAACCCATTTGTCCATGCTATTCTAAACTGTCCAGTTTCTTCATTACATGTTTTCATTTAGTGATGTTTTTCTCCAGAATTTAGTATCTTACAACGACGTTACCCATTCTCACAGCTGGATGAATTTTTCCAGAATTATTGTAGGGAAAGTGCATTGTACCCCGATGTCCTAACCAGGTTGCCCCAAAGCACTTAAAATAAGAAACAAAATGCAATAATTATTACTCATTACTAACATCCATCTATTTATACTCCAAGTCCAGTATTTTTAGATTTTTTTCTAGACTAGCAGACACATTTTCATTACATACTGGGCTATTTAAATTTTCAAATATATTTCTCTTGCGCTTTATCTTGAAGCGCTTCAGTGTTGTAATTTAGTAAGTGTCTGACATTTTGCGATGTGCGTGGAATGAAAGACATTTAAATTTGGTCACTAGAGACTGGGGGTAAAGAGACTGTAATAATGAGTCATAGCAGGTTTTTGTGTTTCACTCTAGGTCATGCAGCTCTACATCCACAGTTGTGTGCTGGAATGCGTGTTTGCATGTCTGTTGGAAACTTACTGACATTCAGAGACCCTCTAATGAGTGAACTTGCACAGGTAGTCTGGACCTGAGGGAAATGGTAGACATGGTAAAATGGTGTAAAGGGCTGGTTTGGTGCAGCACAACTCCAGTGCTTTAAGTGTAAAAAATAAGTGCCATTCATTCTTACTGCAAGGCATCGTAAAATCACAGGAGCGATTTAGTTAAAACCAAAGATGTGCCTTGTGTTTCTATTTTGAGCAATTTAGCTTGAGCGTGTGAGTCACAAACCAGCAGCTGAACAGAGGCCAGCAGAGAGCAGGGCTGTTTATTGCCTACATAGTGGTGGTTGCTCTGACATTCCTGTGATAGAGACCTATTGTTCTGGAAGAACTATTAATGGGTGTGGACCTGGTCCTGATGTGAACTGTTCTTGTGTGCAGATTTAGACCAGTGGGGCCACTTGCTGCTTTTTTGTACTTCCTTCGCAGGCTTGTGGGAAATGAGAAAAAAAATGCATTTTTATTTACTTGGTTGGATGATGCTTTTGTGAACATTTTAAGCAGCTTACATGCTTTGTAGGTCTGCAGCAGGACATTTAGGTTCTCAGATCAGAGATACAGCAGAAGGGGTCCAGCTAAGACCTGAACATGAAACGCTTTACTTCCATCTCTAGTTGGGGCAAAAGACCTCCTGCTGCTTTTACTGCTGTTTTCTGAGGGCAACACCAAGCCAGCTCCAGCTGGTCTGCCCAGACTTAAAGAAAGAGCTCTACTTAAGAGGTTAAGGTACTTTTTTTCTCAGGCAACAGACTTTACCAAGGGCTCTGTAGACAGTTAGTGGATGACTGATGTTTTTGTGCTTTGTTTAACAAGCAGGTGTTTGCCAAGACTCAATACCCTGGTTTTACTTTTGGAAGTACTTGTCGTCAGAATGTATTCTACTTTGCAATTCAGTACATTTACAGTTTATTGCTACGCCACCCCAACTCAAAAGTACACCTTATTATGAGTTTCATCCAGGTCAGGGCTAAAGGACGCTTACTTTGTTCTATTTTTCTGCAGACAAGCATACAAATGTAATTGTTCAGCACATGCATGCAGAATGTGAATATTTGCAGAACAGGTTTTGGTCCCTTCCCATCACATGCATTAGCTGGGTGCTAAAATAAGGTGATGGGTGTTGCTATACTGATTATGAAAAGTCAACACTGAATGATTATGACTTATCATACAAGATAAAAAAAATATATATATATATGAAGGCCAAAGTGGTTCCCGTGGTAATAGGAGCACCGGGGGCTGTGACTCCCAAACTTGGAGAGTGGCTCCAACGGATTTCAGGTACGACAACTGAGGTCTCTGTCCAGAAGAGTGCAGTTCTAGGAACAGTTAAAGTACTGCGCAGAACCCTCAAACTCCCAGGCCTCTGACAAAGGACCCAAGGTTGAGGAAGGCACACACACATACCACCCCTCCAGTTAGGGGAAGGTGAGAGGGAGATTTTATATGCAATACACACACACACACATACATACAGTATATAAAATTTGGACAGCTAAAGTCATTATGTTCACTGAGCTGATCAGAAATACAGTATATACATGACTTTGTATGCCTGTTGTTTAAAGTTTCATGTTTGCACAAAGGCTACATGTTTGCTCCTTATTTCCTCTTCCCAGCACTGATTAAAAATCCACGATCGGCATCTGCTGTGTTTTCTCCATCCTCTCACTGGCGTGATTCACAAAGCCCAGAGGTGCTAGCACATAGCTATCATTCTTCAGTGGCCACATGCGTTTGGAACGTAACTTCTTCCGAGCAATTTATCAGCCATGTGGAATTGCAGTTACTGTACAAATTCTACTGAAACCAGGACCCCCAACTACACACAGGTACGGAGTGCAAATGGATTCAAAAGACTGAGATGCTGATTCTCTTAGTACACTGAGTCAAGTGTTGGATTTAATGTGTACTTAGACAAGTTTTAAGGAATAAACCAAATCCTAGTCAAGATACCCCAGCTAACCTAAGTCATCCAAAGTGTTTCCTTCCCAACCCTGATCATGGGTAGTGAAGGTCCTGTGACCATGACCGAAAAGTGATCAAACTGCACCACAAACAGCTTAGTGCACCCTCCTGCTGTGTATATGGGGGTATTTCTATCAATAAATTCCCAATCTGCTCATCAGGAAGCCACATAAATCTTCTGTGCAGAATTTTTGAGAAAAAACAGAAGGCCAGTCTAAAAAAGGTCTCTGCTTTTCCAGACTGATAAACATCGCTGTTCTACCCACACATTTCTATTTTGAACTGAGGACACAGTCATGGCTTTCCTTTCGCTCATCTGAATTACTGCAGGGGTCTTGAACCTTTGCAAACAGCCTTTTAAAATATTCTTTATTTGCTGACAACACTTTCCTCGCTCTCTTATTAATATTTTCTGCCTTGGATGCATGAATCACCCCAGCACTTGGTTTTCATATCAAAGAAACCTACTGTATATCCTCCTCTTGGAAGTGAGCTCCAAACAAGGTGTGGAAACATCTCAGTGCTGATCAGTATAATGGGATGCTTGTGAGCTGAATTTCAAGTAAATTCTCAAGGTATACGTTTTGTATTGTAGTGACAGTGAGGTAGCCATGCCTTTCCCAGAATGCACTGTTGGTGGATGTTTGTGAACAGTTGTGTCTAACTGTTGAGGGGAGTTACAGTGGATTGGTGGCGCTCTCTGTGTTCACTGTAGAGCTTTGGTGCAGGTGTGTTGTTGTGCTCTGTGAGTGCTACTGTTTAAACAAGTCATGGAGAAACAGTGCTTGTGTTCCTGTAGTCTAGTTTGTGGAGCCCTCCTTTATTTACACCACGTGCTACACAGTTGGAAAGGATTGTTATAATGCAATTATGCTATTAGTATATATATATTAATCTTGTCACATGCATGTTTTGTTTGTAATAATCGCCCTATTGTCCACACACCTAATACTTAAACATTTTTTTCTTTTCAAACAGTCACTGGAAAGCTAACTGAAAAATAGTTTTTCAATAAGCTTGCAATAAGGTGACCCCACTTATCAGATCAAGAGTGGGTTTTACTGTATATTTGTGAATCGTATGATATCGATTCACACATGGATCATAAAGTGTTTACTGTTTAGGTACGGACAGCTTTACAGAAACACTTAAAGACGCAATCCATTAGTATTTCTGCACCTGTGTCACAACTTTTGAAAGGAGCGTTTTCCTTCTCCCGCTGTATTGTCAATGTTTGCTTTACATCCAGATGAATATGCCCGGTGTTGTCAGCTGCTGGGCCAGCCATGTGACTCTAACATTGAACTGTTAGTTTACAGACCTGCAGATCTGCCGGAGTACTGCATGGATTGTTTATGTCACTGCATTTGCTGTCTTGTTGTTACAGTCGTGTATAGGGAGATGACCCAGTGGATGAACACATCACATCATGTTCATCACTTCATTTTTCCTTCTGTACCGGTACTTCCCTGCCTGAGCTGCTGTCCCAGCAAAAGACTGTAACTGTAGTTTAGGGTCAGCATTCATGATAGCCTCACAACTACACTTCATTACCTAGGGTGCACAAAGTTACGCTGTTTGTTAGAAATGTGCGTCCCCTTTATTAAAGAAATATATATTACAAACATCAGCAATACCTCCTAAAGTCATTTACTCATTACAGAAATTTAATGCTTCATAATTTGTTGATACCGACTGACATGCACATCAACATGCCAGTAAGTGGCACTTATTTTTTACACTTAAAGCACTGGAGAGGCCAGTACTGTAAAGTGAAACAAACTGTATTTTTATGGCAGTGTTATGCTGGGAACGGGGATAACACTGCCATAAAAATACCATAAAAAACTCTATATAATTTTCCCATAATTTGTCCCTTTCTGTGCAGTTGGGAGCTTTTTGTTTTCCTCTCCTCAGCTACCAGCTGGCTCACTCCATGGTCATCTGTAGAATGCACCTATAGCTGCAACCTTTGACCTTTCCTAGCGACTTTGCTCAGTGCTCTGTATCACCCTGGTGAGAGAAATGCTACGTAAAAATAAAATGAACTGAATAATAATAAAAAATGTTTTTAAACCAACAGATGCATACAGACTGGTCTAAAAACTATGTGCTCTGAGTGCTGCTTGTTCTGAGTAGAATTCCAATCTGTGCCACCTAGAGCAGCAAGCGCCATCCAACCATCCCACCTTTGTGACAGTTCCGCTGGCAGCCAGAGGGCTATGAGGTAATGTGGACCTGACACATGACACTTTCCCACGCATTTCTCAAATGCTAGAGCTGGGCAGGCACGCAGGCTTTTGAACCCCGACGTGGGAAAAGACGCTTTGCTGACGGACCGAAGGTAAACAGTCACATGGTCTCCAAACTGAAACTCTCACAGATTTGTGCTGATGTACTTTTTGGTTTTATGGCTGAGTGTTAAAGGTCCAAACTGAAGAGCTGAAAAATCCCACAGGCACTAAAAATATAACAATTCTGTTTATTCTCCTTTGTAAGAGGCAAAAACAAGAAAAAACATCATCATTATGAGATTATAAGGTAATTACAAATGTCATAAAACTGGGTATATTTTAAAAACTGTAGTTATTGCTGTAATAAATTGAGTAAATTATTGACAACTCCATGCAATATAAAGTCACTGCTGCTTTCCAGGTCTTCAGTGATTTAAGAGTTTGGTTAATGTGTACAAAAAGCTGTTCTAGATCAAGGGCTTCTGTGACTTGCTGGTGGCAGAAGATAAATCAAACAGGTAGAAACATGAGAAAATTGAAGTATATAGAGTTTCTTGCCGACATTCTATGTAACACAATGCAGTACAAACAGGGTAAAAGGGCCATTTACAGGGACACCTGCTCTGCCATTAGCAGTCACAATGCAACAGGGTATCAGGAGGCACTCGGCAGGGTTTCTCTGCATGACTTCGGTTACATTTATTCATATAGCAGATGTTTTTCTCCAAAGCGACTTATTATTATGTACGTAGTATTTTAGTGGACACCTTTACCCAAGGTGACTTACAAAGCGCAGCACACTAAACTCCTTAAACTTTTTTTATGTCTGTGCACCAGCATAATGCAACACACACTTTAAATTCAGGGCCATCAATACGCTTTGAAACACAAGTATCTGGACTGTCAGAGGCAGCCTATGCAATATGGAGGATGAGGAGTGCCAGGTCGAGCAAAACGCTAATGGCCAACGAAATGACCAAGGAAAGTCGCAAAGGTGCGCTCCAAATGTTGGTTACCGACCAATGAGGTGCGAAAAAATCTTCAGTTAGCGACCAGTGAAAGTGTTGCTGAGACTCGCAAGAAGTGAACTCACGGGAGGTGAAAGTGAACCAAAAAGGAAAGTAAAAATCTGACTGTTAAAATGAAAGAGGCAAGATAACCCAACTGGGCCAGGGCCAAAGTGCTGAAAAGAACATTTTAATTTGCATATAAATTTTGTGCAAAGGAATGTGCTCAGGAAAGTTTTCATTTGTGCAAAAAAATATATCTTTTCCCCATGGATTCATAGTTTATCAGTACACTTTAGCTATATTATTATTATTTTTTTTTCTCTTGGTTTTCCGTTTACTGGCCTGAGGGGAAAACCACCAGGGTTAGGAATACCTTTCCACGTGCGGCCAGGCTGCTAAACTCCAACACCTCAGGTCTGATCACCACCACCGACCACAACTGTCAATGACCACCAGCTCTTTGCACATGTACAATTTTTTTTTTACAATGTTGTACTGGCATTACAAATATATTTACGTGTTTCTACCTATCAATCTTTTTTATATTTTTAATCTTTAATTTATCCATATATTATCTCCTTGTTACTTTAACTTTTCTTTGTCCCTGTTCTATGCACCATGGCCCTCATCTGCTTCATTTTCCTTTCTACACCTGCTGTAAGAACGTACGTCAATAAATGATTCTTCTGCTTCTTTTTCAGTTTGTTTTAATGATTAATGCATTTCTTGTTTGTTCTCCGTGTGGCACTCCTGGGCCTCCATAATGCAAAGGGTGACCAAACAAACTGAACACAAACTCAGAGAGAATCAAACCCATCTCCAACCACATGTCCAGGTGTTGTGCGACACCCACGCTACCCGCTGTGCCACCAAGCCACTCAGTTATACTTGTCATCAAAAAGACCACAAAGGTATCAAAGTCACACCCAGCGGCTCTGTCAAAGCAGCCTTTCCTTTGCAGCCATTGAGGTCTGCAGCTGGTTCCCTGAAAAAGTGGACAGGTGGAAGTGTAGGGAGCGTTAACAGTGCACAGTGGTAATTTCCAGTGGGCGATTTCTACTCTTCTATTGGAAACCCCCAGGTGTGGCGTGGAAAACACACCTGCCACTACCTGACACCTTTCTGTTGACATTCTGGAGGAACAACTAAACTGGCTGTGTTAAACTTCCCTGTTGGTTGGTACTGAGGGGAAGACAGCAGGGGTCTAGGTGACAGCTGGCAAGGCGATGATCACATGTTGCTGTTATCAGTAAACATTCAGGTATAAAGTTTATTATTCCAGATAATAAACTTTTGAGGATTGATAGAAAAATGTAAAGACAGTTCTTGTGAAAGCGACCACACAGGGTGGTTTATATTCTGTAGACAATCTGAGCACCACAACGGTGTTCTGTATTGGAGCACAGTGCAGCTTACCAAAAATATGGCAACGGTTCCTCAGCACGAAAATCAGCCCTCCCCCCCAGCACAAACACACATGCCTTGCCCCACCCTCACACAGAACTCTGAAAGCTCAGGTCTCTACGCCAAACCATATGACTGATTCCAGACTGGTTCTCACACGTACACACCTTAAATGCTGAACAGTGTTGAATTCTAACTTCATAAAGTAAATGCTGCAGGATAGCAAACCACACCCAGACATGGATAATGAAAGTCTTTGCACTTTCAGTATAAAATGCCTGAATTAAAGAAAAACATTTTGTTTATATTTTCCTGCACATGGTGGCCGCATTAAAGCTCCTTACATCTGAAAAGATTACCTTCACCTTTTGCCAGTCATTACATCACTGATCTGTTTAATCCCGAAAGTAAGGCGGCCATGAATTGCACTGCTACTGCCTGTATCTGCAACTGTCTCTCTAATCTCTGCTCATGCTTCTCTGAATGCTCAAATCTTAAACAGCATGAATACCACAGTCCAAAGACATGTTTTCATGCAAACTGCTCAATTGAAATTGCCCGTAGTGTACGAATGTGTGCACGTGTGTGTAGCCACACTGTGATGAACTGCTCCTCCAAGGTGAACCCTACCTGGCACCCTAAGGATCAGGTATAGATGCCAGACCGCTGTCACCCTGCATTGGGCAGGCATTTATTGATCACAGATGCATGAGAGAATTTACTCCTTGGAGCCAAAATGTTAATATACTCCATCCGCCCCCCTGATGGCTGCCCGACTGTAAGAAGATCATGTGCGCTGTCTGCATGAGAAGCTGCTTCTCTACACTGATCAACCACCACAAACATCACAGTAGGGAACAAAGTTGGCCGTTTTGCAGTCAAATATCTCTGATGTTCTAGACACATTTTTATTCCAGCTTACTGCATAACTGAAGGTGCACCTTGCCGGGCCGTACAAGTTTCTGTGATGGGGGTCAAGATCATAGCAACAAAGAGCAGTGCAAGTCCACAGACGTAAGAAAAAAAGAACTGTGAGTAATAAAGAAAGGCGGAGAAGAGCACCAAGGTAGAACAAGGTGTTCGAAGCCGGGTTTATGTAACTGCGTGGTGCTCACGCTAAGGTGGAGATGTATGGATTATGGAGATCATGCGTAACAGGCTGGGTGTGTCGGGCAGCATATCATTAAGAAAGCTGTAGTTTGTCCGGCTGACAGAGCAGGTGTGTAGTGTGCAAAGGCCTGCGTTTTCTGGCTCGCTGAACACACGGCTGCCGGGAATTTCCTGCCCCGTGGAAAATCGGCGGCAGGTGTGCGCGCTGCTTCACCTGTGGCCAAGGAAGCCCATCCCTCTGCTCACCTGCTCCCGGTTGCCAGATTTACTGTTAAATTTTGATTGGAACTGCAGGCTGTCTCAAAAATGCAGTTAAGGATTGGGAGTGGGGGGGGGGGGGGGTAACTGAGCAAGTGTATTAATTTTAATTTTTTAAAATTTTGCTTTAGTTGCAATTGTTTACATTACACTATAGTGGACTGGCAGAGTGTAGTTTCATAGTCCAGCATCCAGTGATTTTGGGAGAGGCTTCCAACCACCACGACCTTGACCAGGATAAAGTGGTTAAGGATACTGGATGGATGGATGTATGGTATACATTGAAATCCTGATATTTCAGTGGAATTTTTATGCTCTCCCAGTGTCTGTATTGGTTTCGTCCTGCAATCTAAAGACATGTATTTCAGGTGGACTGGCTACTCAACGCTCCCCTTATTGTGCAAATGTGTGAGTGAGTGCAGGGTCGCAGGCAACGGACGCTGAAGGTGGCAGAGTAGTTAAAGCCATGTAGCTCAAAAGTCAGAGGTTCAAATCCCATCACTTGCTGTACGTACTTACTGTAAGTTGCTACAATAAATATTACCCAGCTGTATAAATTATTCTAAGTAAATTTACATTTAACCATTAAGCAGATGCTCAAAAAATAATACGAAGTGTTAAGCTGAAACATTTTCATCTAAAGTGACTTACAATGGTGGATGCACTACAGTCACTTACTCACCCATACACTAGATCACACACTCTCAGTTGCACATTATAGGCAATTCAGAGTGACAATTACCCTGAAACACACATCTTTGGACTGTGGGAGGAAACTGGAGCACCTGGGGGAGTGTTACACAGACACAGGGGGAACAGGCAAACTCCACACAGACGGAGCCAGATACAAACCCACACCTGAACAGCCCAGGTCCCGTGAGCCTGCTGCGCTGCCTGCAGTGTCCCCTACTTAATTTGCGGCTGGCAAAACCCTAAGCTGCATTGTCACTGTATTCTCTGTAAGCTTAGCACAGGGACTGACCGTGACCACCACCACTGACACTCACCGCACCGGTAAAAGCATAACCCACGGAAACATTCGTCCTTTCACACGCGGCCAGGTAGCGCGACGCGGCGTCCTGTGTGCATATACACAAATGGCGAGTTTCTACACCAAACAAACGTTAAACTGTTAATCTGTGTTAACCTTAACTTCCACGAGAGTCTTTCAGCCTTTAGTTTACGGTGTCTTCTAGAAAAAACACCCACTACCAAGTCAGGGTGGGGGGCGGCCTCTCCCCCTCAGCCAAGAGGAGGAGAATCCTGTTTGGGTTTGGGGCGTGAGAGCTGGATGCCGATCGTGCTGGGATGTGGATCCGCACGGGCTGTTTGGGGTCAGGAGCACGGTGTCGTCAAAACACAGTGATGTCTGACCAGTGCGCTTTGCCGTGCCCGAAAGACGTCGCGTCAGCAAGAATCGCGCCCTGGCGACTGAAAGGAAATCCAAATCTCGGCTACAGACATAACAAACCCTTCAAGACTGTGGTTGGCGTCTCTGTCACTGTCGGTTAGGGGGAGGATCTCAGCGATGCAATTTTCACTCAGTTCTTACAGGACATAATTGCAAAATCGGTTACTGTAACTGAGCCACCGCAGATGCCGCTTACAGCAATGCAAACTAAAACAGATGGCAGCAAGAGGCCAGGAGAACTGTGGTGAGAGCAGATCAAGCGTGTGCAGCGCGCGAGGCTGTATGAGCCAAACCTACTTGCAGGTTGGTCCGATTCTGCGCAAACAGGTATTTATCCGATACCACCTGTATAACTTAGCTTATGCAGCAGTGTTACTGAGCCTTCATTGCCCTTTAATATCCGAACGGTGCTGATCTGACCTGTGGATACTGAACTCGAAGTCTTTTTTCCCCCTCTTAGCGACTCCCAGTACATTATGGGAACACATTCACATCGGTACATTTTTATTATTTTATTCCGATTCATCACAAATTCAGTTAGGGCTAAAAGGCTCGACTTGTGTCAAAGGACAAAAAAAGGTTCTTGGAATGAAAAGTGAAGAACAAACAATCTTTTATTAAATTAGGGGTTAGACCAGCTGTCATGCGGTGTGAAGGTCCAGGGTTTGGTTCCTACTGCCACACAATCCTCACTCTCACCTGATACAGTAAATACACCTTGATGTATAAACTGGTAAATCACTGGAAAGCTTAGCACCAAGTCATTTGAAAAAGATTAATATACAATTTAAAACTTTTTATTCCTATGGAACATTTAACAGCCCAGCCACTGGATATTTCTTTTTCTAGTTCTTTCTTCTCATTTATTCAGTCATTCACTCAACACGCGTCTTTTTATCATTCGGGCACTCAGCGGTATGGAGTAGCAGGACTTCTACATGCTGCCCTTTGCAATTTTTCTTGTGTAACAGCACTTCCCATAACCCTCCAGTAACTCACGGCTACATTTCACCATCTAGGGTGCACTAAGTTATGCTACAAAGGCACCTTATGCTGCTTTTTTCCAAACTTTGTGCTGCAGTCCTAGTCCCCCTCTTCCTTGTTGGACCCTACCAACCACCTCTTTCTGCCTCAAAACTGCTTTTGCTTCCTTGCATCCTTACTCCCTAACAGCTGCAACTCTAACCTCACCTTCACACACTTAAACTCCTCTGTCAGGAGTATCTTGTATCCTATTCACTGTGGACAACTGAAATTTTAACAGTAAGGGATTTCTGACACTGGTCGGTGCACACAACACAGGAAGAACCGGCGCTGTTTTTGCACCTCGTCTCTCCTGTCTGTGCCTTATGCTGTACTGAGCTCTGCCAGCCTCTCCTGCGGATTGTGCGCGATGTAGATTTCAGTTGACCCTCTACAAAGGAAACCCGGCTCTGTTCCCCTGATGTCTCCGCATTCCAAGCCCATTATATGAGCCGGGTTTCGGGCAGGACATCGTGTGCCTTTTCTGTTCCCTTCTTTTTTCCTCGTTGGCGATTTGAAAGGGCTCCTTTCACGCGATCCTGCAAAGCTCATCGCGCAAATGTCCCTGAGCTGGTTCACACCACACAAGAGCCCTGAATACTTGGTGTTAAGAGGGAAGAATGTATAAAAAGGGCCTTCAAAACCAGCACCAAGGTTATATTTCAGAAGGAACAGGACGCCAGATGTGATCGTCTGACCTACAGCTATTTTCAGGGTGGTTTATTATATCACGGTGCCATATCATCCTCAGCTCACATTACCACACAAGTTTTTTTTTAGTGAGGTTGGACAATCGAGAAGTGAGAGGGACCGAGATTAAAGGCACCTGAAAGAGGATCCTTTCATAAAAGCAAAAAGCCTATGCTGATGTACGAAAAACACCAACTGGGGATCCCCTCATGATGCTTAAACTCCCCCACCGGCTTGATGCTTTTCATGTTTAACTTAAAAAATAAAAAAAAAAAAAAACAAAAAAAACGTATTTTGTAATTCAGACAGTTGGGTCCTCAGGCACCAAAAAGTATTTTAAAGTCTTTTCTGAGAGCAAACCACCACACAGGAGCAAGACGTGCTGTGGCAGTAACACGCTGCAGTTTTCCACTGTCTCAGGGGTGGGGTGTTGTGACCCTTGTACAAATTTTAAAGAAACTGTAAATTGTTTTAAAGAGACCAGAAGACAGCAAGATGTGCAATTCCACTTGGAAAACTAATGGTCAGGTTCCTCAGCTCTGTCCCTCACATCATCTTGTAAAAACCTCCCATGAACAACCTGTGTGCATGAGTGTAAGATGAACAACAGTGAGCTGAAAAACAAAGCACAGCCTCTTTCAGTCCTATGGTTTTATACATGCGAAAAAAAAAAAAAAAAAAAAGCCCATTTGGCTTTTACGAGGTTCCAAAAATGGGCTAACGTTTTTTTCTTTAACAAAAAATAGGCCAACATGAAGAAGTTGTGTGTAGAAAAAACTATTTGCACCCCACGGTTCAGCAGCTCGTGAGCCACATTCAGCAGCAATAATGGAGGCAACAATTTTCCGCAGCAGTTGCTCACATCACTTTGGAAAAAGTTTCACCCCCGCCTTTTCACATCAGAGCTTCAGTTCATTGAAGTTTGTGGCCACTGTTTTATGCATAGTTCTCTGAAGGCTCCACGCAGCATCTCAGTGACATCTAGACTTTGACTCGGCCGTTCTAAAAGCACGATCCTTTCATCCTTTTCTTTTCTGCTTAAATACTGTTTGAAAGTCTTTTTAAATTGAACAAAAGCCTGGCGTGAGCTGTATTGATTTCAGTCTTTACATTAACAATATTTGACATTTCGGTAAGAGTGTGTAGGCTTAGCATATTTACTCTGTGTGTGGGTGTGTGTGTGTGGGTTTGCCCTAAATAGCCCCTGCTGTCCACCATTATTTCCCATACGTATAAGCAGACTAAGCTGGGAGATGAAGCATCTGTTGTGAACCAATGCACACACAGAGAAGTTTGTGGAAGTGCTGTTACATTCATTCCCTTAGCCACTGTGCTTCTTTAGCATGACTTGTAGTGATGTACCTATTTACAGCAGGAGGTGGGATTCAAACCTGCAACCTTCAGCTCCAAAGCAGATCTAACTGCTACGCCCCCTGCCGCAGCAGAGAAAAAACTACCACCGCAGCTACAAATCCATACTTCAACCACTACTCCACCTGTATGCTATGGTCTTACAAACACATTTTCAGCAAAAGTTGACACTGCTTTAAACTCACTTGGTGCAATTTTTGTTTGGTCTGTAAAAACCCTCTTCACATTCTGTTTATTTCTGACTCACAAATACCCCCAATATATAAAAAATATTATGAGGAGCACCATGAGAAGAACTGCTGACATTTACATGTGTGGGCACACGCTCTTTCGTTTTCAATCAGGCAGCCAGGCAGGCGGCAAGGAGGCGGCTGGCGAGGACTGAGATGAAAATTTCTAAACTGTGCAATGGTTCGCTTCCTCTATGGTAGTCTTGCGTACTACTGCCGATACCACTTCAGCCACTATATATCACCTTTTACAAAGATCACCATTTAAATCTATTCAGTTTTCTTAAAACATTCTTAATACAGCCACTATTTTAATACTTTTTAATGTTGCTGTGACTCCCCAGGTTGTCCCATACATAACCCAAGTGGTACTCAACATTTTTACTTATGCTCTCTGTAAGAGTTTAAGAATAAATTATATATTTATATTTGATTCTCATTAACTGCTGCATCCTGGTCTGGAGGCTCCTGGAATCACCAGCTAGGAAACTACCGCCTGCAATGGGGTGCCAGTCCATTGCAAAGTAGCTACGGTTGACTACGTTAAATAAATATAAATATGCGCTCAGTTACTATACTAATATTAATACTGTCTTAATATTTTTATGAAAAGCACAGGGGAACACATGCTTGTTACAGGTTCCGTCAACCCACGTCACATCGCTTGCCAATTGCTGCCCCAATAATTCAGCAATTTGCAGGGGTTTCCCTGTTGCGGGATAAAGCAAGTTTTTGTGTTTGACAACAAAAGGAAGAGTTCGTGAAATCCCCAGGTAATGGCCCAGTGTCTCACTTCTTCTTTTACCGTCAAGACTAACACAGCTTTCTTTCCATGTTTCTAAAAATAATAATAAACAACAGTAATGACAATAGCAGTAGCAAAAAAAAAGAAAAAAAAGGAAAATACAAACTCTCAGCATTATTATTAATAATAATAACAATAACAACAATAATAATAATAATAACAAGGAACTAGAAAAGCTGACAGTGTGGGAAACCCCATGGATGTTGATTCAATGCCCAAAAGGGACTAGCCACACACACACACACACAACAAAAAAAACACCTTTGGAAATTTTCATCTTTCACTCAAATCAGACAGAGGGTCTCTCCTTAGTGGGTACTAAGCTTTTTTTTCATCATCATCTCAAAACCTAAAATTGCACTGAAAAGCAGATGCTGTGGCAGACGTCAGCAGAAAATAGTTTGAGAGAGCAGCTCGAAACACGGTACAACGGTGCTTCATGCAGGAAACCATTTGTGTCACAGAGTCGGTTAGTTTTACCTGGCTATTTGCAAAACTGCCCACCATGTGGATGACCTGTTGATGTGAACTTTCAGCAACATCACACACTACAAGCAATTTAAGCGACCATGTAACCCGAAACACATGCCTTTGGACTGTGGGGGAACACACAAACTCCACACACACAGAGCCAGATTCAAACTCACATCTAAAGTGATGAAACACTGTGAGGCAGCAGCACTACCTGCTATACCACTTTGACCCCTGTAAGCTTTTATATTAACTTTTGCATTTCAGCTCAGCACATGTTCACTGTTGCTAGTTAAAAAGATTAGTGCTGCTGAGCAAATGATTAAGGAACTTTGGAAAAAATATTGCAGTCTATTCCCATTTCTTGTGCCATCTGCAGCCTGGCAGTTTAAAAGCCACCAGGCAACCCCCCAGTCAGTACAACCTCAGCCAGTCACTGTCTCGAGGGTGTAAACCTCAGGGGCTAAACTCTGGTACACTCTGGATACACTGCCAGTCCACTGCTGAGCCTTGTGTATCACAGGTTAGACTCAACTATGACATCTCACAACTCTGCCAGTGAAAGATCATTGATATCACCAAAAAAACCTTTTCAATTAAGTGTATTATGCATGAGAATGATAAAAAGAACATTTTTACATGCCAAAAATTTCCAACTTGTACACGAACAATTATGCAATTCATTTGTTCATTCACAATAATGCATTTGAATGCAATGCTAAGATTTTAATAATTTGAATCAGGCTTATGTATGATTATAGTTTATATCAAAATGAGTATTAAGAGGTTGCAGGTGATGTGTTGGTTAGAAATGTCACCTTGAATTGAAAGAACCTGAGTTTAAACCCCCTCCCGCCCCATTTAATAAAGATTAACAGTGATTCTTTTATTGTACTGAAATTACACAATTTATAGGTCCACCTAGTGGTCAAAACAAGTACTGCATATATCGGTGTTAGAGAAGGCATTCTGTAAAAGTTATATTTTCTGCTCATCTAGTTATTTCACACATTAAAAACACTGAAAAAATTTAAATTATAGATTTAAAAATACTTCAGTTTATGCTATTCATTGTACATAATTTTAAATATATTAAAATATTCATAAAATGACCATAACCATGTTTGAGAGTGCTGTACCATTTATTTAGCTATGCTATTAAATGCATACATTAGTAAACAAATAAGCTGTTTTTGGCATCTTCTTACTCATTTGTATTTCTTTCTGCACAGTAAGAATGATTGCGAGGCAACTTAACTTGATGCCAAGACTGAAAAACAACCTGGGTGTTTAAAAAAAAAAAAAAAAAAAAAGCCCTTCTGTTAACTACTCTTTTATTATCCTGACCATTACTCCTTTAATTATATAAAAATAAAACTTGTACCCTTTATTAACAAGCAACATATACTGGAGAGGAACAATTATGCCAACTCTTAATATTAACAACTATGGGTCATTTGACAAAAATCAATATTTTTATTGTTTAAGTGGAATAGATATGTGGAGGGAGGAAAAAAAAAAAAAAATACAGCCTAAAGTGTGAGCTAAACCCGTTTAGCCAATAAGGGCCGTATTAACTACACTTTAGCTTAAAAAAAAGTAATAATAATAAAAAAAAAAAAGCACAAAGCTTTCCAAGGTGCATCCAAAAACCAACGTTTGACAAAAATAAAATAAAGATAAATAAATCAACATCGGGGAACACAGCCGTAATCTTCTGTTTGCTGTTCAAAAAAAATGGCGTAACAATAATGAAAGATATTCAAGTGAAACAAACCCTTGAGGGAGGTTTTAATAAACCGAGTAACCCAAGAATTGCTTCAGCCCCACTGTTAACTACAGGCACATCTGGATGCTGGTGAATAACAACAACCACGTGCGAAGCCACATGTTTCTTCTTGATAACAGGGGGACGCGAATAAACGGCTCTTTTGTCCATTTTCCTCAGAAACAAATTTTGTTTTGAGTAAAAACGTGCTTCCAAACAGTAAACACGGTTAATACAACCCCTGAGAATAGCTGCTGACCACAACTACCATTTAGGGCACAGCACTAACAGTACTGTCTCAGTACGTACACAACGCCATTTCCTGAATAAACACTGTTTCATGCAGGATAAAAAGTGGTACCAGGCATGTTTACCTGAGCAATTTACAATTTTTCTTTCATACACATTTGTGTGAAATGTATGTTAACTCTCCTCATTAAGTTCTGAGGCTTTTAATATATAAAAAAAAGGCAGACAGTAGCTGTGGAACATGTACATTGTAAGATAATGTATTCCCCAAGGCGAGTTATGATGAGCTGCCTGACGATGAGTTCCAGCACGGGGCAAGCAGCTCCTTCAGGTGCTCCAGACACCAATGAGAAGAATGACTAGAAAGGCTTGCAGGCCTACCTTCAGGCAACAACCTTCAGGGAGACAGCTAAGTCTAACATCTTCTGGATCTGCTGTCCTCTGGGGCGGGACACCAGGAAACCGCTATTAGGGGTGTTTCTGGGGAAGTGAAGGAGGTCAGTGTTTCTTGTGGGCTATGGGATCTGTGCTGGGAAGCAGAGGCGTGGGTTGGTCTTCGTCCGAGTCAAATTCCACGTTCTCGTCCTTTATCCAGTTCCCACTCCTGTCCTGCAGCCATCCTGAGCTGAGCAAGAGAAGAAAACCCACTTCATTTATACAAAAGCTTAACCTGGTATCATTTCTACTTGACTGACTTAATTTCTCAGCATAAACCACATTTATACAAACTGTTCACGTCTCTCCAGCGAAAGGTAGTTACCTTTTCAGTTTTAGGTAGTGTTCCAGCTCACGATGTCTCTCTGTTGTTAAAGAATCTGCTTTGGAGGGTGAGGTGTGATGGGCCTTTCCTTTGCCTATCGCTGTCTTCTTCTGCTGCCTTTGCTGGATGACTACAGCAGCACAGACTGCGCTGAGAACAGTTTTCCCACCACATACACCACCGCATCATCTTGCTATCAACATTTTACTGTGAAGTCACCCATTTTAAAAGCTTGTACCTTTGTTGTTGGTGTTTTGATGAAGTGTGGCTGTTTCTGTGCTCAATCCCTCAGGTGCCCCTGCAGATGGACCCTGGTACCACAAAGGTCTTTTGCAAAAGGAAGTAGTACTTGTTGATGCCTTCTCAGATGTTGTGCTTTTATTGGGACAGAAAGGGAAAAGACAAGTTGACTTAAAACATTTCATAGAAAACCTCAGTGATTCATACAAGAAGAGACTCAATAATGTCTCTGTACAGAATAGAATCCATGTTTAATGTAACAGCAAAAAGAGGGACCAATGTGTTAAAAAAAATACCTGTCACCCACCCGTAAAATGCATGCTTCTACAAAAACATAGAATGTTTTATACAAATATTATCAAAGCATAAGCTACTCAAATCTGTTTCTTTTTAAATTCAAAAAGTGATTAGATACTTTGAGACTAAATACATTAAATAATAATGTTACTTTTCTAGTAAAAACTGAAAAATTAAAAAAGCTGTATATCCGTTACCTTGTCTTTTTATGACAACTGCTATAGGGTGTTGATTTCAGCAGGGCATGGTGGGTAATTTTTTGGGTTTCTGTGAGTAGAGGAGCGGCAGAAGCCTTTTCCTACGAAACAGGAGAGATTAATATTATTTTGATAACTGATGAAAATAATATAAAAATATCTAAACAAACAGAATGGACACAAGTTTCAAAACTTGTGTGTTGAAGTAATTACACCGTCGCTATGTGGAGGATCTAAAACAGAAGCATACAGTCTATCCTAGATTCTGCCAGCTTTGTCACAATAAATGTAGATAATAGGATGGTTCTTTTGAGGCACAGCATCAAAATAAGAACATTATTTTATGGGTTAATGCAGTTATTTTCTTTAAAAAAAACACTAAATATTTATAGTCCCCTTTTTTTAAAGGTTTAAGTAATTTTACTGTAATGTATTGTGCAAAATAAGTCTGCACTGAATTGCAGGACAGTGTACCATGTAGTCAGTAATTTACTTTTATTGTAAACTAGAAAATGCAGCCAGTGGTTAAAATGTACCTTTTGGGTAGATTATTACATAAAGATTTGGTGCCCAACATCAGTGAATTAGTTTTACTGACACTCATCCACTGGAGAGACACTGCAAGGTCTACTGAATGATGACCACACCCTTTGCACGCACCTGTGGATAAACACAGGATCACCTTCAACAACAGGCTGGTACAGCTGCAACGCTGAAAGGAGCCACCAAAGGTAATTTTTGTCAGTAGCCACCAGTCTCCACAATGAACTGCCAGGGTGGTGACCTTCTAGTTGCCTCTTCATGACTATCTCATTACGAACTGTACCACCTCACCTCACCTTCTCTTGGATCTAATTATGCCTGCACTTTTTTTTATGTCACAGATTATCCAACTGTTCTCTGACATTCCAGTTTATCCACCATATCCACATGACATGAGCAATTTCAAGGATGAGTCTCTGTTATTGACAGTGCTGAGAATTTCTCTCCGGAAATTAAGGGGGGAAAAAAGTTAAATTCATGCAATAAAATTAAAAATCATCCGCAATAGTGGAATAAGAAGCTGCTGCTGGTTACCTGCCTGTGTTCTTCAGTCTGGATATATTCCTGATGTCGATGTTTTTCAACTGCATTCTGAAACTTTGTTTTCTTTCCATAAAACCACTTCAACCCTTAAAAGGAGAGGAGGGTTGGATTACTGCAGACTTTTTTTTTGGATTATTATTAACCTCTGCTAAGCACAAACATTTATCCACTGTGGCTTACATGTTTGCACAGTTTAAAATGAGTTACCCATTTGTACAGCAGCGTATTTGTACTGTGCTTGTTCAGGGTAAATAAAGTTCCACAACTGCTTATACACAATTCTGAAATCCAAAAAGCTCTAAAAACCATATGTTGTTTCTATAACTTTGAGGCATTTTATTACTATACATATAGCTTTATTTTCCTCAATTAATGTGAATATTTATATACTTTTCTGGAGAAATATTAATGTGTTTGATTAAGAGGTGTTACCCCAGACCCTGATAGGGAGTTAAATACAATATACAGGATATGCACCAAATTACCTTTCCATAATCCAAAATACTCTGAATTCCAAAACATATCTGGTGCCAAGGATTTCAGACAAGAGATTATGGACCTATGTCTCCATCAAGCGTTATACAACAGGAGTCAAATTTGTACCTGAGATATTTGAACTGCAAGGCCATAAACCAAAACAATACTAACACACTTCAATTTAATAATGTAATTGCAGGTTTTCTTCAAAGTAAAGAACAACTTAACATGCACAAAAATGCATTCCATGACAAAAAGGAGAGCTTTAGATACAGACATGCGATTATCAAAGCTCAGCTCATTTTATACTGCTGTTCTACTAACATCACTCAAGCCACAACCTACAAAAGTGACAGTAAGTGGGAGTAAATACAAGGTGTGGTCTGGTGGATCCTTCTCACCATTAAGGTGTCTCCTTCCCTGGCGGTGGAGCGCCAGCATATCCACGGTGTCAAACACGGGCCGGTAGGAACACACCAGGCAGGTGTACCTGCATGCAAAACACCGCAAAAACGTCACCATTATGTCACATTTCAAAATGATTTTGTCACGCAAAGAGAAAGTGGGCAATTTAATTCAGCCCTCACTTTACCTTCCATTTTTCATCAAAGCAGCTTCATCCTCAGGAATAAAATTGGACAGGAGATCTGCAACACGCCGTTTCTATAACAACATTATGGGATATTTTAGAACAGGGAAAGCACTTTTACTGACACACAACAGCAGCTTAACAACAACGTATACAGTTACACCGAAATAAATAAAATAGCACAACGTAATATATGTACAACAAAACACACACATAAATTATAGTTACACTACACAACTAAGTGGTATTACTTCTATAATAACAAAAAACAGCAATAATAATAAAGTGTTTAACAGTAATAAAACCAAGACAAACTTCCCAAACATAGCACGGTTAACTGTAGCTACAGCACACGGAGCAGAAAGGAAAGGAAAGACCAAGCAAAACTGGCTAACAAGTGACGACCAGGCGTGTGATAGCTACGCACATAAATTATCATAACAAACCTTAAGGATGTTTAACTGACTCGAATCGTCTCCTTCCCTCTTAAACGACATTTTAGTCACAAAAACCGAACGCAGCCACCAAACTTCAGTGACGCCGGAAGTGTTTTCGCGACACCAACAATCAGTTTCGCAACCCACGTGACTGCATGTTGCACTATGGGTGTTTTTAAAATTTAAAAACTTGCGATTTCGCCTGCGCAAAATAGCCTCCATACCCCAGCTAACTTATTTGTATAATATGAGTGCCGCACGCATTAATTATTAAATTATTATTATTATTAAATTATTAAAAAAAAAACGCCACTGAATTGTAAATGAAGCTGTTTCGAAAAAGTCAGAAACTACATTTCCCATGCTTCGCGATGAGTTGCTCTGTTCCGTTCACTTCCTGTAGATGGTGGCGTCAAGGGGATCCAAACGGTTTTTTATTCGCCAAACTGTGTTTCCGATTTAAAAAACATCAGAAGAATTATTTCGGGGGAAGATGTTTAAACTTAAAATCATCAGAATAAACAGCCGGCGAATCAAAGGTATCGAATTGGAGCCTCGCTAGCCTCTTTGCGCCTGGTCATAATTCTATCGATACAGTAGTGGCAGTGTGTATTTTTCTCGGTTTGATGTTCTTGCTCTGAACTCGACCCTCAGAGTTACAATAAATAATATATTTGGCATAAATTCACTCTGTTGTGCATAATTTAGGCGCGGCAGTTTGTCCCTCTTTATAAGGAATTGAATTCACCTGTACGGTTGCAGACAGTGCTGTACTTGAAGGTTATTTTGTCACTTTATTTATTTACTACTTTGCCTCGTTTCCTTTGCCTTGTTGAATAGGCGGTTTTCACCCGGATGAAAACAGATCGATAGAGATGCGTGGTAAAATGTTATAAAATTGGATGTAACGCCGTTCCATTTCGGATATCATCGATATCCCGGAAGACTTCGGAACTCGGTGTGCTCCAAAGTCCGAAGACCATTTTACGACCGCATCATAGTCAGTAAAAGGTTAATAATGCAGACAGCCGTTGACTTCTACAAAAGTCTACAAAAAAATCTACAAAAAAATCATTAAACTATAATGCATAAGAAAATTCGGTAAGATTGACTATATATTGCATTTTTATTAACTTCTTGTCCAGTGTGGAGTTGCAGCACTCCAGAACCTATCCTGGAAACACGGTGCATGAGGCAGGTTTCACATTGGGAGGTTTATTTTATTTTTTATACACTTGGAAATTTTGGAAAACAGGGAAAATTGTATCTTTGAAAATTGGTAACTAAAATTTTGCAACAGGATTATGCAGTGGAACACCCAAGTCTCTGTGTTATGCTTCTCTCTCTCTCTCTCTCTCTCTCTCTCTCTCTCTCTCTCTCTCTCTCTCACACACACACACACTCTCCACTTTGCAAATCCTGAAGTTCGAATGACTGTTGTTCTCCACTAACCAGCACCCCCGTGTGTCTGTCCACGCAGGCCAGCGGTAGCCATGTCGCCACACCGATGCTAGACCCATGTCGGCCGAGCGGGTTCCTCTCCCCGCTGGGGGCAAGACTCGCTTTGCGGGCGCCCGGGCCAGGTCCTACGGGAGTCTGGTGAACTCTTCTGTGTCTCCGCTGAGACAAAAACGCATCGAGCACCAGGTGCAGACGGGAGAGACGTTGCAGGGTCTGGCACTGAAGTATGGCGTGTCTGTGAGTGCAAAATACACCTTTTATTTGCTGTCCAACACAACTATCCTTTGCTACAGTGTTGTGGTTATTTAATAATTCCATTAATATACTCAATTGTGGACATTTAAAGTGACCATTAAAGCTTTTTTTATTATATTTTTTTATTATAAATTCTACTTTGCCCTAAATATTTACTCAAAAACGAGAAATTTAGTTTTTACAAGAGCATCTAAGTTGGATTACATTGGACTGAAATATCAGGCACAAAGTGCAGAACAGTTTCTGGACTGGACTGCTGGTGGTGCAGTGGTTGAAGATGCAGACTAGTAACTTGAAAGTTGGTGGTTCTAGTCTCACCATAGAACTCTTGATCACCAGCAAAGTGTGTAGCTTTATAAAAAGGATGAGTACTTTAGGATATATGCTGATTTACAAATTAAAGGCAATAAAATGCTAACATTCATTTAACAGTAAAACTGTTGCTTACATCCCTAAAAGAGGCATGTCATAGGCTATCATACCACTTTGAGATTTATTAGCTAAACCACTTTTAGTTTTGATAGTGTAATGAGTTTCCTCTTTTTTAGATGGAACAGATCAAAAGAGCTAACAGACTATACACCAACGACTCCATATTCCTGAAGACATCTCTCTGGATCCCTGTGCAGACAGACTTTCATAGCTTTGATAACGGAATCTCCCAAGGAGGTGTTGCAGGTCTGTTTGATGCTGACCAGGAGCAGAAGGACCATGGTGAAAACAGTGAGCCGGTCAGCAGTAAAGATGAGGGGGATGCAGGTGCAGCAGGGGGCCCGTCTGACCTCTCGCCCATGGATTTCTTGAAAAGAATGGATGGCATCATCAGCCAGTCCAAACTAGCAGCTGTTAAGAAGATCCAAGATGGAGCTAAAAGGTATGTTGGCATGTTGCTCGTCTGTGTTTTACTGGCACCATTATAGTTTTGTTTGCTCATCTCTCACTGACTGTTTCCACTCTCACGTCCTCAAAGGCATCAGCTGGTATATCTTTTTCTGCATTGCTTATTCATTTTTTTTGAGAAATTATAATTTTAAACAGTATAGAGATGAACACTGGGATGTTCGAACTACAGTGTTTGTCTTGCTGAAGCCAAGTACTTTTGTATCTTGTTGCAAACATCTGAAATGACTTTTTGAATGTCCAAAATGCTTCACTGTTGTCTATTTTTAAATGAATTTTTTTCACTGAGTATTTTGTGAAACTGCTGTGTGGTAGAGCAAAAATAACCTGCATTACAGCTTTTTTCACCATTAGAATACTCAGAGTCCAAACTTGCTCAAATAATGCTGCAAAGGGGGTTGTGCATCATGTCAGTTTTACATTTGTAAAATTGTGCCATTTCACAATGTGTCTATATATTACATCTGTATTCAAGACCTTTACAGAAAATTCCAAACAAGTAGTTACATGTCTGTTATTGTGCTTTTTCACCGAAAACTGAATGACCAGATAAACATGTTTATCTGATGCATCAGTGTCTCTTTATCGGAATCAGTTTTTCTGCTCTGCCTTTTGATGCACAGAAGAAACTTGGTCCTTTGTATATTTGTTTGTATGCATAATGAATTATTTTCCTCTCTTTACATTTTAAAGTAGGTTCAACTTCAATGTTCCTGTTAATAAAAGATAATATAATAAACTAGTGGAACAAATTATGAGCAATTGATGAAAATAGAATAGAATTTTATTTCATTTATACCTTTAGCAGAACTGACCTGTGAGTAAAACAAGGGATTAAGCTCTACTGTTAAGCTTTTATTAATTATGAGGTAGTGGGTGGATTTACTAGCAACTCAGTTATGAACAGACTTCTGCTCTCTAGCGTGTTTATAAGATGAGGTACAAGTGTATTTTAACTAGTGTCTCCAACCCGTTTGTGTCTGATTTGTAGTCATGACCAGTAAAGACTTTTATGATCACCAACACTCTTAAATTAAAAAAAAAATTTGAAATCTATCTTAGGAAAAAAAGTCTGAAATGATGAGTAAAAGGAAAAACAGGGAATCTTTTAAAAGTTTTTGTGTCTTGAAGTTTGACTGACTGGAGTTTTAGAAACTATGGAGTACAGGCATAACTTAATGGGAAATGGGTTCTTAATAACATTTTAAGTCAGTTTTTCAAGCCAGGGAGCTACTTTTTAAGGGTCTGCAGATGATTATTACCTGTTTTTGTCTCTGTACAGATTGAATTGCACTGAAGACTTTGGCCCTTGTAATACCTCATCAGAAAAGCCTGTGGAGACTCAGAGTGCCTCCTCCATCTCCTGGGTGGGAAACCAGCGGGCTGTGTTGGGAGCCGTTCCACTGACTGTCACCAAACGTACCAAGAAATTGAGGGACAGGGAGGATGAGATCTTTGAGCTGTGATTTCACAGATACTGCACTGAATGTGCTTTCTGCTCAGGAGGTGGGAGGTTTGTCTGCTGTGGCTCTTACTGAGGCAACACCAAGTCAGTTGGGATAATTCAGTGACCCCCTGTGCCATACAAGTGAATTCATACCTTTAGTGTAATCTGTTTAGCTACGACTAAATGTGAGCAGGAAATTGCACACTGGCGAAGTCTCACTGTATGCATTATTTATTAACGGTCTGACCTGCTCAGAAACCCAGTTCTGGAAGATTGGTTGTGTTTTGGACCTTTTCTCAGTCTTGACACAATTAAGTGTCAGTGAGTGTGTGACTAAGAGAACAGAACAGATTCAAACATAAAATAAAAATGAATAGTGTGTGTGTGTGTGTGTGTGTGTGTGTGTGTGTGTGTGTGTGTGTGTGTGTGTGTGTGTGTGTTGTGAACATACACTACTGGTAGTTGTTGAGTAATCGAACGACAGTCAAGCGTATAGCAAATCTTCACACCGCTCAACTAAATGACATGGCGTTTGTCTGAAAAGTGTGTGTCCCGGTGTTAGATGCTACAAGGGCATGATAACTGAATCGGTGGTGTTTTTTTATCCTTTTTGAATTTTATCCCAGAATGTCTTCCCATATTTACATTCTTAACTTTGGTGGTAACTCTGGTAGAGGATTGAAAGCACCCCAGATTAGTTAACAAAGCCTGTGTGGGTGAAAATTGTGAGGAGCTGCTTGTAGTTAGTGATGGTATGTGATGTTGGATTGTTGGGTGTGTAACTGCTGTACTAAGCTTTAATTTAACTTTAGTATAACAAAATACTTTTGTTTTTTTTTTGGCGGTTTGTGGGAGAATGTGTGTTACTGTTATTTTTACAGTCAGTCTTCACTCATTTGGATTTTACAGATGTTCGTATCTGGAACACACAGCTTAAAGGGGCATGGTGATGTCTGCCTGTTATACTCTGATGTTGATTTTATTTTGTCTCAACTGTAAAACCACACTGTTTTTGGAAATATCCAAATTATATTGGTCCTGGTTCATGTAGTTGACATTTTTGACTTTATCCACAAAGATCACCAAGGAAATAAGCACATTGTATGGTTTTGTACCATTGTTATGGCTGCTTTCCTCCAGACCTCATTGATCCAATGCTGCCCTCATTGGAGATACCCCCAGGTGTTGTTGGAGGATGTTGTTTGTCCAACACAAATTGTCTTAATTTCTGCTCAGTATTAAAATCTTGGATGATGAAAAATTAATTCTCACACATGTGAAAAGCTAGTGTTTCTCTTGCACTTTGTTTTTTTTTTTTTTTTTTTAAACTATGAAATGGATAATAGGATGAAACAACATGGAAAATGTATGCAAATTTTGTGGCCTTTGTTCTGAATGGTTGTTAAAACAAAAATGCACAGTGATGTGTTTTGTATGTAGGTCAAATTGATAATTTACCCCCCCCCCCCCAAAAAAAAAAAAAAAAGAAAATAAATTTATTTATTGTGTATTCATCTTGAACATCACTTTTCCAGCTAGAAATTTAGTGCAAGAGCAGCACTTCCTTCTTTTGGCTGCAGAAATGATTTGGCAGTTTGATCACAACTGATCCTTATGGGGCTTTAGAATATAAAATATAATATTTATAATATATGTTGCCTGTTTTGTGTTTCTAACTCCAGTGCAAATACTCATCCACATACTGTCAAGCGAAAACTGTTTATATTTGTGTACTTGTGTGTATGTATGAGGTTACTTTGTCCTTTATGACAGTGATTGTTTATTAGTGTTGCCTTTAAATTTATACCATTTAGTTATGGGGATGGTGCTTACCTGAGGGTGAAAAATAACTTCTGCCTTCATTTAAAAAAAAAAAAAAAAAAACGTATACACTAAAACCCCACAATAATGTGCCATGCAGTAACACACATTTTGGTGTAAGGCATTTGGCAGTTGGCTCCTGGTTTCCTGTGGGAGGGAAAGGTTTAGGAAGTGACTTGTCATTTGGGAATTTCTCAATTCTGTGTATGGCCATTTGTGTGCATCAGTTTTGCTAGCTTTTGTCCTTTTTGTGATCTTTAGGAAAAAAACTCACTAAAAGTTTCTATTAGTATAATATTCTCTTTGTCTCACTACAGGTGTACAGCTGTGGCTCTGTCATAATGCAGGGCTGTGGCATGTTTCTTTTATTTCTATGCATGTATGCATAGCTGTGTGTAACCATGGTAAGGAGGGCTGTTCACCCTCTCTGTGCTTTTGGGATGGTGTGTTGTTTTAGTTTGTGAGTAGAATTATTGCAAATACTGGGTTGAATTCAAGTTGGCCTCCCTCAAAATGGTGAAGGAATGTTCACACATACACCAATTATCCTACTGCAGGATGGTATTGGCTAGCTCAATCCAAGCATTTTTATAATATTTGAGTGATTCCAGTATTTAAACCCATGCTATATATCTCACATATACCTAAAAATTGGTCTATTTCATATGTGCTTAATTCAAACTGTTTTCCTGTTCTTTATCTACACAGTAACTGGAATATGACCTGAAAAATATTGTTTTTCATTAACTTTACAATTACACAATTCTGCATTTTGCACAACTACATTTTTTGTTGTGGACCTCAGCAGGGTTTTGGTGTACAACCTTTAACCTTCATGTGAGATGTGGCTGCTACTCCACATCTTCATGGCACCAATGTGAATAGATTGAAAAAAAGAAAACATTAACTGATATTTACTCAAAATTTTTAGTAGTTCATCCCTAGGTCCCGTAGTGAAATATCAGTTTTTATAAATATTTACAAATTGTAAGCTGCTTTGGATAAAAATGTTCCTTAAAACAAACCAGGAAAATTTTGGATCGCTACTCTTCTACTTCTTTTAGGCTTTGCGACATGGGAAGAGCTCTCACGACAGCTTGGGGGTGGTCACTAGCACGCTGTGGCCTGCTGATGCAAAAGTGGCTCCAGCAAAGGGTTGGTTTTCTTTTGTTGCTTGACTGCCACACCTTGTACTTGGAACAGCAGTGGCATCTGGACGGACTAGTCTCCGTGCGGCATTCTTAACTATGCATCAGTTATTGTGTTGAAACATAGTACAACAGCGTACAAACTGTACCCACATCTTGTCATAAGAGAACCCAGAAGAGCTAAATTTGTAAACAACAACAACACTGGATAAGGGAAAGAAAACTGGTTTTCAGTATGCATTCATATTACCCCCCAAGCAAAATAACCTTTGAATCAAATGGCCTATTTTTTGCAACTGTAAACATAGTGTGTACAGTGTTTGCGTATACACACTATTGACCCGACTATATGACAATTAATATTATAAGACGACCCCCTCTTTTGCAACACATTTTTGGAAAAAGGTTTTTGGATCATTGCATGTTTTCTTTAGAAAGGAAAATCATATGTATTCATATTTGCCATATTTGTGCTTTTAAGACTGTCTTTTTGGGGTTTGCCATTTTCAAACACGACGTTCTGTAACCTTGTACTTCTTGGCTGCTTGAGAGTTGTTTGACACCTCTGCCTCATTGACGCCATTATCTCAAAATTGGAATTATAACTCCTCCCCAGTTCTTGGTTAATTTGGCCAAAGTTCAAGTTACTTTTTTCCAGACCATCTTGAGGTTTCGCCATCTTTCTCACTTGCTGGCTCCTGTTGGTCATTTCTGTGGATAATTGACGCCACACAACTTTTGAATATACTGTAAGAGGACCCCATCTTTTTTAGATGTGGTTCCCTGAAAAAAATGCAGCTTTATATTCAAGCTAATGATGTATATACTGTATGTATATACAGTGTGTGTGTATGAATAACAAACAATAGCAAACAGTATAAAGAATTAGTATCAATGTGTATTTTATTTCCATTTATACAAAAGCTCAAAATTCATATCAATATAATGTCAGTAACGATTTAAAAAACAGCCTGCTCACCTTGAAAGATTAAATTAGGTTATTGCTTTTCACCATTGTGGTACTCTGGTAAGAGTACTGTGATGTTTACAGACAGTTTATACACTGGGCTTTATATACTGTATATTGTGTATACAGAGGCTCCTCACAATTGCCACCAGAAGGTTTTTCATATTTTGTTCTGTCCATAAATCTAAAGTTACTTCCAACCATAAATCATGATAAAAGTTTATTAGACTTGACTGTTAATTAATAATTGCTTATTTATTTATTTTTGATCAGTTTTTTTTCCTAAAACCTTGGACAAAGTGGCATAAATTACAAATGTAGGATTTTGTTGTAATATTTATTTTAACTTTGGCCTACATTAAAATACTGTTTTAAAATAGCTGAAATTACTGTAAAAACTCCTGTTCGAAGCTGGGTTTTGACTGATTCATCACTTAAGGATACGTAACATTTCTCATCATTTGACATGTTACTGTTTTTACTGTGGTCTCCATGGTAACAACACTGGTGCTGTTACATTCATCAGTGCTATCAGCCCCAAACACTAACTGTAAACACTGGAAACAAGTTGAATAATGCGGTTTCACGCTCCTATCACTTTACTGCCATCTACAGGTTCTGTTATAAATTTTAGCAAATTGAAAAAGGAAAAAAGCTAAGGAAAAAATAAATTAATGTTAATGTTGCTGTCTCTGAAAGCCCATGTCCATCTTCAACCTGAGGAGCCAGTGAAACAGGGTACTTTAGGCATGCAGTACTCAGTCGCAGCACAAGATGACAGTGATGTGTTGCAGTTGTGCCAACATCCCTGTTTTCCGTGAATAATAATATCAGCCCTTACACTCAAAGTGTCTTCTGTGCAAAGACCATTTCTGTTTATCGAATGTTCATCTCCCTTTTCAAAGACATTTAACTCATGTCCTTTGGATGAGAAACATTTTGTTTAAAGATATAAAAGTTTTGTTTTTCTTGTCATGAAAAAGCCCAGACAAAAGCTGAGTGGGTGTTGCAGGACAGACGTTTCCTATTTCTCTGCTTGGACTTCAGAAATTCCCAGTGATTTTTCATGAACGCAATGTTCCACAGCCACAGCTAGCTACACTGACAAAGACCAATTTCACACAACCTTCACTCATTCTACAAAATCTGATCTGCGACTTCATCTTTAGAAGTTAAATAGAATATCTTACACTAAGAAAAATGTAGTTAAGGAAGGTTTGAAAAATGTCACCAGCTGTTGCTTTATGTTTTGTTCAGTTCTTGTGCATCAATTAATAGTCCTTGTCCTCCCCTCACTGTCATCCCTGTGGAGCTCCTTACCAGCATCCCTCTGGTCTCTCACTCCAAGGGGTAGCTGGATCATAGCTTGTCCTCCTCCAACAGTTTGTTGAGGCCAGTGCAGATCTTGTTGAGATTGGAGCGAAATGGCCCATTTGGAGAATAAAGGGAGGCGAGCAGCTCCGGGTTGGAATAGTGGTTAAAAACGTGGTTG
Source organism: Heterotis niloticus (assembly GCA_018136845.1). Classification (NCBI taxonomy): domain Eukaryota; kingdom Metazoa; phylum Chordata; class Actinopteri; order Osteoglossiformes; family Osteoglossidae; genus Heterotis; species Heterotis niloticus. The sequence goes on from CM030903.1 coordinate 3,822,508, forward strand.
ATGCGCCCATGGGATTTCGGGGTGAGGTGCTTGTCCACCAGCTTGAGCAGCAAGTCCCGGCATTCGGTCAGGATTTCCGACATCACAGTCTTGTCAAAGGTGAAGTCAACCTTGACCAGAAGGTGGGAGAGGGTAGTCATTTTGTCACTTTAGGGAAAAAGGCACACAGTGGCAATGCACAGCAAAGTCTAAGCTTTGATATTACATTTTTCTTCTACAGATTTTGAAAAAAATGCATGTTTTACCTTTTAACTGCTGCATTTGAGTGCGGTTTATAAAAGGTTTAGCAATAACAGCTGGAACCAATGAAAAAGTGAGTCAAAAAGTCCAGACAAGAACATCTGTATGAAAAAGGAATCTGTTTAAGTTTGCACTCTATTACTTTCTATTAAACTGAAATTTCTTTCACTGTACACTTGGATCTCATCTTACAAACACAAACTGGGACTCAAAGTCAGTTTGTAAGATGGAGATGTTCGTAAGTCCACCCATATCACAATAAAGTGAAAGTTAAAGCTTAATAATATAATTTAATGTCTCAGTTTATTCACAGTCAAGTTTGGTTAAAAAACGAACAGTAAAGATGAATTTAAGAAGTTGCTCTAAACTTTTGTTTATTTTGTTTTCATAAACAGCTGACAGGATGCAGTTTCTCCATCTTGAGAACATGCACATTGGATGCATGTTTATTTTCATGGCTTTTATTAACACTGGCCTGTATCAAGTCACAATAAACTCAGATCTACATTAAAGTGAGTAAACTAAGAAATACATACTGTCCACAACCTTCAGTTGCATGCGGTGTGTTGTGTTGTGCATTACAAGTGCTGTCATATTACTTAATTTGTTACTTAATGTTACTTGATGTGCAATTTCTGAGTTTCAGCCCCCACGGGAGAATAACATAGCATAGTATAAAAAGGCTAGTGTATTTCTGAAAATACTAAAAGTTTAAGAGGGCGTGATCAATTCATCACTTAGCCATGTTTGTCAGAATCTGGACACCTAACGCTAACCATCAAAAAAGTTTAATTTATAGTCATGTAGCATTGTTTATTTGCTAGGTAGTCTATGTAAAATTTTTGGATATGGTAACATAAATAAAAATAAAATAAGAATAATTTAATAAATAAAAATACCCAGAATAAAAAAAAACCACACTGTCTTTGCCCCCTTCTTCCCCTTGCCCCCTTGCCTAGTATATTTTTACTGGCAACAAATTGCAAAAAAACAAAATAGGATAGGTAAGAAAATGTTATAAAAAATAAAGTAAATGAAAATTATTCATATGTATGAGTTATTTTGTGTGCAGGTATGATACAAAAAAATACAGATTTAAATTATAAACGTTTAGCAGCCATTCTTTTGACCTTATTTTCTTAAATTACTTTACTATACATTAATTGATATTGCTATACAACAACGGACTTTGAAGATTGCCTTTTCGGGTAACAAAAAAGTAAAATGCTTCTATCTTATTGATGTTGCAGTGCTAACATCCTTATGGCTACCTCATAGAAGCTGATGGCGGTCATGGCACCCTGGTGTAGCTTCTTTTTGAAGTCCTGGGCCAGGCTGAGCTCCTCCGTGTTGAAGCGGTTGTGGCGGTACAGTACGCTGATCTTCACTGCCACTTTGATGAGGTCCTTCACTACCTTTTGGGCCTCCACACGATTTCCTGTGTACTCCTTCGACACCCTGTAAAGTTCGTCCAGAATTTCACTGCTGGTGTCGTCGATGAACACCTGCACCATGGACTTGCTCGCCATGTGGCTGAGAATCTTCTTCTGGGCCTTCATGGCCATGTCCTTAGAGCTGAAGGACTCCATCATGCCTTTGGGTATGGAAGAAATTGAAGGAAGAATTAAAATGTTGATAAATGAAAAATATGTCCCTGGAGCTGAGCCGACAAGTTACACACAATGTACTCGTGCCTCAAAATGAGGCTGTGAAGATTTTTTTTTTGTCATGGTGGAAAATAATCATTAGAAAGAGAATTGACAAAATAGATGTTTTGAGGAGCTTTATAACCCCAGAACATGCCTCTAATATATTTTATTCCATAATTTTTGTGCACAGATCTGCTTCTCCAGTCCTGTGCAACTTCTACAATGTTTAGTATGCAGGTTTGCACTTGTATGCTGCAATAGTCTCTGAAAGGTGTATTTGACTGCATAAAACGTGCCTTATTAATGCCAAAAACAACAGCAACAACAGCAACAATAATAATAATTATAATAATAATAATAATAATAACCTTGTTTACATGGCAACTTTTATACAAGCTTTTTACTTCAAGGTGCTTTTCAAAAAGAAAAATTCTACTAAAAGCAATGAAAATAATAAGGAAATCTGAGGGTCTAAAGAGGTAGGGTCCTCTGAGATAAAAAAATAACTTTGAAATGTTAATCAAGAGTAGAATTTTTAAAGGTATCGATAGGAAGGAACTCTCTGTATATACATTGAGGTTTTACTGGATAATTTTGGTGCTTAGCAAACTTTTGGATTGCTTAATAGGCTTGCACTTTGACTGGAATGTTCTACACTGCCAGTTTATTTAGTGCTCTGTAAACCAGCAGAAGAGTCCGTTCTGAAGCTTGCTATAAGTAACCAAAGCAATTCGAGGCTTAGGGTTCACTTAATTTATACCTAAATGAAGATCCACCTGCACAGTTAACAGACAGCATGATGGCACAGGACAACACAGGCAAGTCGAGGTAAAATATAAATAAAGTGGAATAGACAGATGAATAGACAAAAAGATGAATAGATGAGGAAAAAGGATTAGAGATGGTGGTCATGATGCAGCGGGTGGGTGGTCAGTGGTAGGGGTAGTGATCAGTCCCCATGCCATCCAGAATTCAGCAGGAGAATGTGGTAAACATTTAGTAAACTTTGCCCACGTATTGTACAAGCATTATTATTGGTTCTGGGTCTCTCGGTGGTGCAGTTGAATGCAGGAGAATCAGCCATGAATTGAAACAGTGCTCAAATAAACATTTCAACTCAGCTGGATTATTGAGAACAAATGTAAGAACATGTTGTGAGTTTAAAATGTTGCTGCTGGTGATACAATGCGCTAGAGAATAAATTTGCGCTTATTTGAAGGCTGTGCTGAAATCGCATTGTTTGCTGTGCTAACACAGCAGGCTCGAGTGCCTGAAAAATAATGCCACAATTTAACCGAGCATTTACATTTACAGTGGAATTGTTCGTATGTGGTTGTCCAGTGTTTGCGAGGGTGGGGTGTGTGTCATAGCTGTCAATGTTTTGTTTATATCACCAGTGTTTAACCGCGCCATCAAAAGGAAAGAAAGTATGAATCAGCTTCCGCTGTTTGCCTTGGGGAATGTTGCTGTAGGGAGGAGCTGGACGGAAGCAGGAGTGTCTGAACATCTCACATGCAAAGGACTTTCAGGAAATTTCCAGACTGCTGAGTGTATTTTCGCTTTGTTTATCGCTTCACAACCCCATGTAAATGGACTTAGCTGTAATGTTAAAAACAGAGTGTAAACAGCAGCCACGATTCAATGTAAAACATAAATAATGCAAAGCCCAAAGAGGAAAAAATATTGTTCACAAGGAAGGTAACAGATGTTTTACAGAGACAACAGATTGGATGAAAAGCTATGTTCTCTACATTAAAAAAACTGCTGGAGGTACAAAATAACTTGACTGCTATGCATAACTCCTGGAAATTATTTAAAATGAATCTGTTGTACTATAAAAATGTTTAATTCAGTCCTTTTGGAAGACCTAACCGTATGAACTAAATGTAGTTTTGTAGTTTTGCTGTCTAAAAAGCGCTGGGGACCAGGAGTCTATCACAGGGTGACCAGACGCAGGCACACACAACAAGCGGTTTAGAGTGACCAGTTAAGCTGAAACACATCTGTTTGGACTGTGGGAGGAAACTAGAGCACCCAGCAGAAACGCACATGCATGCAGGGAGTGCATGCAAACTCCACGCAGGCTGAACCGCACATAAACCCACACCTGAGCAGTGTGGCTGTGGGGTTGCAACTAGGCCTATTGTGCCACTGTGCCACCCGGACTTAGTTTTGGGATGACAAAACCCTAAGCTCAGCATCACATCACTGTCAGCTTAGCACAGGGACTAAACGCCACCACCGACCACCTCCCTCAACTGTGCCATCAACTTGCCCTGATCCCTTAATCCTACTCTTTATTTATGTATTTATTTATTTATTTATCCTCTTAACTTTTATCATTTGTGTATTTCTGTTTACTAACCTATTCCTCTACCCATCTATTCATTTTTCACCAAGCTGTCTGTTTACCACACTGTGCACCGTGGTCCAGGAGAAACTACGTTTCATTCAGTCTCATGCATCTATATAAAGCAGAACCTTAAACCACATACCTTGAACTCTAAGCTTCTCAGTAGCTGCTGGTGTGAATATTAAGTGGAAAAAAAATAGGTTTCTCCAAAAATAAATTTTTTAATTAATTTTAGGAAACAGGAAACCTATTCATTCAGGGATGTGCATGACATGCATGTTGCTGGTCATCGCTTCTCAAACCATTTCCTTTGTTTTTACATCTCACATATGAACATAAGCAACACATTCATGCACACACAGATGAAAAACTGTCAGTGGTTTTCCTCTGGTCTGCATGCAAAGGCACATACTTTCCAGACACAAAATTGCACGAATTCTTGATCTACTTACGTACCCTGAGCTCAGCGATGCTGGCATGAACTTACATGCCCCTCGCAAACCTGGCCCTATCGAGACAGCCAGACAATCTTGATTTTACACAGATAACCAGTAAATGCAAAATACTTGCTGACTGTTGGTATATGGACACGTCTCAAACACTCCCTTGCCAATTTATTAGGTACACCTGCACCTATGTAGTCAGATCCTCTTTTGACTCCAGAACAGCAGGGATTGAGCAAAAAGGTGCTGTATTTATGTCCACAGAGTTCTTTCTCCTTGGTAGTTTGTCAGCTTTTCTGCTTCTCCAAATGTTTTGATGATGCAGATATTCATTCTGTTAATATCACATTCCAGCTCGTCCCAAAGGTGCTCTATTGGCTTGAGAGGTAGGGCAGTGCAGACTACTGTAGTAAAAGAAGGTAAAGTACTGTCATGCTCTTGGGACTGTAGTGTGTAAAAATCTCACAAGGTTGGCACCAGTGACCAAGCCGTGTTCAAAGCCACTTAGACTGCATGTCTTGTCCACTGTAACGGTCATTCAGACACAACTGGACCTGTAGACCTGGTTTGTGTGTTTATATGCGGAGTCACAACCATGCGCAGAGCCACTGTGTGTATAAACAGCCGTGCGTACCTAATAAAGTGGTCAGTGAGTCTGTTTACATAAATAAACATAGACTAAATTATTTTAACTCATCAGCCCACAACAACAAAACTGTGAACACAGCCTATAACAAGTCTAAGGCACCATGGGGGGCAGTATGTGCTGTTCTTGCTCTTAACCTGAAACATACTCAAAACCCGGTCCATCTCACAGAAGTTCCGATACCCAACGTCTGTTCGCCCCCAGCACCAGTCGCCAACCTGGAGTACCACAGTTTCTGATGCAGTCAGTGTTGGTAAGTCCTGTTTTTGTTTTCCTGCAGCTGAGAGACCCAAGGGTTTAGATGTTAAAAGATGCTCCACAGGGGCTCCGGCTGAAACCTCATTTAAAGTCTCAGGTGAGTTGAAGAAGAATACAGCCATTACAGGAGATGGACACACACTGGGTAAACAGCACAAGCTGTTGCCCTGCACATTGTCTCTGTCTGTTTAATGTACCAGGGTATTAAAGTGGGGTGTAGTAGTTTGGGGGCAGCTTGATACAAATGACTTTATTGCTTTATAAATCAGTGTTCGCTGTGCTCTTTGCTGTTGTCCAGACATTTTAGCTCACACCTAACTATGGTACTTTTCCAGAGTCAGCGGAAAGACAGGTAATTTTTACTGCAGTAAATCAGGGTATCTTTCAGGATCAAGGACACTAAAGCAGGGACCAAAACAAACAGTTATACCATTCATTTGTGACTGAGCAAATGCTTTTATGCATCACTATATACTATATATGTACTGTATGTAAAACTGTGTACCCATTTACACAACATGGTATTAATAAAGCAGTAACTCAGGGTAAACACGGTGCTCAAAGGCAATACAGCAATGGCATGAATGGAATTTCAGCCTCTGGCATATAAGCTGTTATCCCTAAGCAATACAGCATTAACCATTCCATTAAAAGTGCTCTCCCAACTCACAAAGTAACACAATCTGAAAACCTTATGGATGATTAATAATTTCTGTATTTTAACTTCAGAAGTTTGAAATTCAAAGAAGGTTTAAACCCAATATGTGTAGTCTCATTCTGCGAACTTGCTTGACACGGTCCAGCTGATCTGATGGTTATTTAGCTGAGCAACTATTCTTTTACAGTATTAAAATGTGGCACCAGAAGTATTGGTTAAGTTATACAGGTTGTTGGTTAGTTTGGGGGATGCGGTGGGATAAGCTGATGCCTTCCAGCTCCTGGGCCGCTTGCCTGATATGGGGATCAAGTGCAGCTCAGGGGTATGTGTGGGGTTTGCAAATTTTCCTCTGTGTTTGCACCCCTCTAAGGAGAAAATATGCTGAAAGAAAGCGATGGCAAACCACTTCCATTCATCCTTGCTTTGACAACCTTGCCAGTGGTCACCTAGAAGTCAGTAATGACTCAATGGCAGTTTTCAATTCCAAATAACTAGTTAACTACAGTACTTCAATTGGTTTTCCATTTACAGTACATAGACATTTTATGTCTGGAAAACGCACTAACTTAAGAGCAGATAAGTTAGTGACTCAACAGGACAAGTAGTTTTTGGAGTGGATGTGGAGTTTGTGTGCACTAGGAATGATATCTTTTGGCAGATATGAATGACAGTACAATAATGTATAGTATTTGCATAAGGAGCCAGTGTACTGTTTGGATACTCATATGGACTGTGTAGCCAGTACTGTATATGGTTTAGTCTCAGAATAATGTGAAAAGGATATCCTTAAGGCTGGAACACTCATACATATCTAGAACCAGAGTGCTGGGCACAGCGGGGTGTAATGGTGTCTCACAAGGAGGAACGGGAACAAAGTGGAACAACAGTCCTGCTTTGGGGTAAGATTAGGGAAGTGGGCCTATAGTTTTCAGAAGTGAAATTCAACACTGAATTACAAGATGGCCTAAATTAGTCCATATAATAGTATTAATAGTTCTAGTTAATAGTATTAATTGTTGGTGAACATCTATCACAAGCCTACATACATAGCGCATCAAGATGACATTAAATGAACCTTTAAAAACATGCGGCTTCTGTATGGTGCTGCTCCTGACCGCTGCCGTCTCATTCACAAGACAGGTTCAGTGTGCATGTTAATTATTATATTAATAAATATTAATAATCACACCTTTGAAAACAATTAGCATCTCTCTTGAAAATTATTTGTGTTTAATTGCAGCTCTGTGGTAGCCCTTCAAAGCAAGTCAGAATGCTTCTAATAAATAAAATGTTAACAGTGGTTTGGTAATAAAAGTTGTGTTTTTCGCCTGAATAATTTGATGCAGTTATTTCATGTATTTTCATGAAAATCAAAATTCCATTTCTATAAACACAATTCATATGCTTAATGAAAGAGGAGTGATTTGAGTCAATAACTGTTTATACAGGCTCGTGTCCAAAAAAACTCGGCTTACAACTTATTTAAACGCATTTTCGCTCTGCCGTCACATCCGAACGTGGATAAACTTGGCCATCGGTAAACGCTGACTGGTCAACAATAAACAGCATCCAGTGAAAGCCAAAATGGCTGGCAGCAAAATGGCTGGCTGAACGGAACAGGAAAAGGGTGACAGAAGTGCAGCAGAATAAAAGTATTATTTTTTTCATGAAGTTTTGCAAATTTGCTCAAATTAAATGTAAAAGTATTCATGCCAAAAGCTGTCTAGAATTTATCCAGAAACTTGTTATATATTACTACCACCAATGGTAATGGATATTTTATTAGCTTTTTTAAAATATATTTTTTAAAGCTGCCTAAAGAGCACACAACAACATGCTTCTTCTATTCACTACTTCTTCTGCTTCAGCCATGTAGTTAAATTGTCAAATATGAACATTCTGCCAATCCACAACCGGGCAAAAAATAAAGAATAATTCTGACAGTTTACATAAAAATAAATGTTGGACCATCAAACGCCAGATGAAAATAAAGCAAAGCATTTGCACATCTTCTAGACTTTCTATTTTAAAACGATTGGTGATCATCCACTGCGGTATCTCAAAAGCCTGTTGAAACTTTCGCTTCTTTATTTTTGCTTCGTGAGAAACTGCCATCTCCCCTCTCAGCACCGTGTTTACTTCTTGACATGCTGAACAACTTCATGCTTGGCCTTCCATTGACCGTGTAGTCCGGTTTTCTAAAAATATTATATTAATATATTAAAATAAATACTAATATTTAAATATTAGTGTTTTTTCAGCTAACTCTTTGCAAAGACACAAACTTGACTTCACTTTGTGGTAATGGATTGTTTTGAAGATTGCTGGCGTGGTTGGTGGGATGCGAGTGGCTCCATGGCTTGAAGCTCTGAAGTTGGCTTACGACCGCCTGCTTGCTCAGGCAGGTATGAAGCATCGCATTGTGGTTTGCATAGCACTGGCAGGTTTCTACAGGCCATCCTCCTCCAATTCCCTCTAAAAGCAGATTCCACAAAGAAAGAGGTTTCGCTTCCATCTCTCTAACCCTCAGACAGCCATCTTTCCCAGCCTCTCAGACAAAACAAGTGGCAAGAATGCGCCTCATCTGAAGTGTCCCACTCTGCCCAGGTGAGCAGTGCTCCAAAGAACCCTTCAGGCTATGTCAGTTCTATCTTTCCTGATGTTTTGCTGTTGTCTTTTCTTGTTCAACAAATCCGTGGCGCTTTTTTCATTGTGTGAACCCTAATGTGCGTGGAGATGCCATTGTCGTGTGCTATTCAGTTTGCTCACGTTGCCATGTGACTGAGCCACGGAGGCATTATGATATTCTGGATTTTTCCTTTGTGTTGCCATTCTGTTACTGTGTTGACACTGCCAAAAGTTCAGAATGAAGGCCTTTAAAATGTTTCAAATCTGGAGGCTTTAAACTTCCATTGAATTTATGTTTACATCTAACTTAAGGTTTGGATTTGGGTTACATTTTTGATGCCCTGTTCTAACTTTGCAATCTATTTTTAAATGTTTTATCTTATAATCTAGCTGCTTTTTTATACACACTGCTCACCTTCTGCACATGGTTGTGACTCAGCATATAAACACACAGACAAGGTCTACAGGTCCAGTGCGGTCTAAGTGGCTCTGAAGGCAGCTTCATCACTGGTGGTTGCTCTGGTTCCAGAATTTCAGACACAGCTGACCACAGTCCCACAGATATGACAGTACTTTACTCTACTTTACTGTAGTAACTTGTACTGTCCCACCTCTCAAGCCAAGAGAACATCTTTGAGAACTGGAAGGTGATAATAACAGAATGAACATCTGCACCATCAAAGCATCTGCAGAAACAGCAAAGCCAACAAACCCCCATGGAGGAAGAACCCTGCAGAAGTGCAGCACCTTGTTGCTGAACCCCTGCTGCTCCGGAGTCAAAAGAGGATTCCACTCCACAGGTGTACCTAATAAAGTGACCACCACGTAAAAGATGCATTGAGGATTCCAGCTGTTTTCTTTCGAGCGGACTAAATATCTACTTAAACCCCACAGAACTTTTGTCCCAGTTTTCCAGTAACCTGGACAACACTGGAGAGCCGCAACAACTAAGCTGAGGTATAAATTGAATTTTGCAGACAATTGTGCAACAATCATTGCATTTCTTCACTGCAGAAGTATGAAGCAGCAGGGCACAGCTGTGCTTTTGCAAGTGGCTGGAAGGAGAGATGGAAGCGATCGTTCGGCCCCATCCACCTAAGGGAGCTTTTTCAACATCCAGCCATTACACAACACATCTGCAGTCAAAGGTAACTTCTGCAGGAGCCAATCCTATAGAAGCACCATGTTTTCACACCTAAAATCACCACATGTGCAGACTGACAGCTGGTTTATACAATATACACAGACGCTGTCTGAATGACACGTCTCAAATAACCCAAAGATGTGGCAATCTGGCATTCCAATTCCAAACATCTTACAAAGCCGCCTTTCTGTTTCTGCCTGGATGTTAAATGTGATGTAGGTCTGATCGCCCACAATCCTTCTGTGTATCCTCAACGTGTACAACAGTGAGGATGGATGCCTCGATAAAATACTTTGATGCTCTGGGGCATGTTTTCATATCGATTTTCCATCTTTCCTATCTACCTTAAGCTGGACGCAGAGGCCCAGCATCGCGCTGGAGTGGAAAATGGATCACGCGGAGGTCACTGATGTGGAAAAATGAGGATAGCAGATCTTGACCGGTCCACCTGAGACTTCCAGCAGAGAGGAGCAGTTTCCAGAGTTTTGCCTGATTTAAGGCGCAATGCTGTCCTGTGAATTAGGGGTACAAATTCTGTTGGAATTTATTAGCAGTGATTTCTCCGCCTTTAATGCACAATATCAATACACTCTGTACTGAATGCATTGTCAAAAGGGAAATGATCGGCATATAAATTAAATCGCCAATGAATTAAATTCAGTTCCCTTTTCTAACCTGCATTAGATGCTGTGATTAAAATTTATCCTTCTGTCATTGGTCCATATGCCCAGGATCAATAATGATGCTGTACTGCACCAAAATTATGAAAAAGAAATTCAAATATTTAAACAGCCTAAGCTGGACTTCTTTCATTCTCATTTGAAAACAATTTTGATTTAATTTTACTGAAATTGCTCCTTTGAAATGCTGCATGCCTAATACTCCAATTACTATAGTTAAATACCAGACTTACAGTACTTCTACCAGGGTACCTCCAGGCTGTTCCCGCACAACAGCGCAACACTCGCCTTATTTTGGTACCATTAAATGCTGTGTTTATTGTAAGACCTTTAACTTTGTCCTGGAAAAAAAAAATACAGGAACACAGATTTATAGTTTCTTGAGGAGACCAGGCTGTTTGTTTCTAAATTCAGAGTCGTTTTAAGTGCGGGCCAGATAAAATTTAGGGCTTTTTTCTTGACCAGTCGGTCGCACCTAATTTCTAGCGTTTGCTGACCTGCATGAGGTGATCCTGCCAGGGTGGAAGGGAGCTGTGATAAAGAGGATAGATTAGCAGATTATGTGTGTAAATATTTAGCATACCAGACATGACAGCTGGTAACCTGTAGCTGTCCATGTGGGGTGGGGTCAGATGTGGACTAACCTTAGAATCTGTGCGTGCTGAGAGCATCCTGTTATAAGCACCTAGGCCGCACCTAAATTCTGCGCAGAAATTCTGCGAGTGCTGCCTCTGGAGTCGTTCATCGTGGTTTAAAGCTTGAACAGAAACTGCGCATCTGCATTGAATCAATCAAACTGCCTACTTGCCAGCTGCTTTAAAACATGATACAGGCAGGATGGGCCTAAAAGAAAACACCGCAAGCCGTGTGTGCTGTGCAGTACAGGGGCTCCACGCCAAATATGTGGGGGAAACAGGTAAGACCGCCAGGACCGGGCTGGCGCAACGCAAAAATGATATTAGAAACCGTAAGCACGCAGATGCATGCGGAGAGATGCTTTTGCGGAAACATTGCTTAGAACCTCTGGAGATCACAGGACTTCACGCGAAACTGGAAGGAGAAAAAAGGAAAAAGACTGGATCACCTGATTTAAAACGCCCATTTTGCCTCAGCCAACACCTAATAAAGTCCAGAAACAACTTGCAAAAGAGACAGGTGAGTACCTACTGGAAGGACAGCACACCTTTTCCTCCACAAATTTGTGCAGCTTTACCCTAACATAACCGAAACCCCTTACCTGACTGTGTGTTATTCTGGCTATCTGGCTCCATTAAAAAGTGCCCCCCCCCCCCAAAAAAAAGTGGAATTTTCTGGCTCTTGCTGTCATTGTTTAACACAAAGAACAACTATTCACGTGAAAAAGTTTGAGCACGTGGACAGACTTCACAGCTGGTTGTCCCCAGCGCTGTTCTACACCCCCTTTGACATGAGCTACTCCTGAAACCTGGTGGACAGTGGAGCTGCAGAGTGGAGACTGAAAATGCTGGAAAAGTATGGCCTGGTTTTCAAAAAGGCCTCTTTTTTTTTTTTTTGGAAAAACACACACACACACACACACACACACACACACACACACACACACACAAAATGTGGCCTTGAAAAGGAAGTGAAATTTTCATCCGTTAGGCAAATCTGCAGCGGCAAAGCCCAACCGCAAACACCGTGTTTCTACGTGATTAAAAACAACACTGAGATCATAATACATAAATATGTACAAATAAACTTTGCTGTACAGCAAAATAAAATTATGCAAAGCATGTATACATGGAGTATATATGTGTATATAAATAAATAAAATGTATTTATTTGTGCATAATTTATGCCCATATATGCACACATGTATAATAATATTATATAAATATATAATAGAAATAATATATAAGACAAAATGTATAAAAAATATAAAACAGTATATATTACTGTATGTATGTATATAATAACTTTGCAGCAACCCACAAGCATGAGATGCTCAGCGAGACTCAAAAAAAGAAAAATTTGAATGCAAGTTATTTACTTTTTAAAGCACCATCCAAAAAGCCTCATTTGTTTGCTTACTTCAGGTGCTGCTACGAGCTGCAGAATTCTCGCTAAATCCATCTTTGCAAACCTCCGCACAAACCCATCATCTCAGGCTTAACATCCTACAAAAGCTCCGTTCTCCACTTTCCCGCCACGTGTGTTCTGCTCGTCTCCTGGCCTCACACAACCTTCCGCATGCGGTGTGTCAGACGCCACGAGCTGTACAGAAAGGCCTTTGAGTAAGAAGACAGATGTGTCCGGCATTACAGATGTTCTTGTGAAGGTGAGCGAGGGTAAAGTAAGTTACAGGCCTTCTCGTCTTCCCTCGGTCTGACCAGATGTAGATGGTGAAGCTTTGTATCTGCTTACCTGTGTCTCTGTGGGTCCAGCGCCCAGCTCCACGTCAGGCTCCTGGCTCCCCTCTGTGCCCGCGACAGGTGTGCAGCATTCAGTTACCGTGGTATTTGCACCCCTCCTTCTGCAATGTGAAAAGGAAGCCAAAATCCCCTGTGCTGGCGTGATCTCCTTTCCTCAGTATAGCTTGAGACCTTCTGACAGTAGAACTTCCTTGAGGAACTATTTGCTCAAGGCACGCCCCTGAATGTGTCTCTCTCTCTCTCTCTCGCTCGCTCTCTCTCTCTCTCGCTCGCTCGCTCTCTCTCTCTCTCCCCCTCACGTGTCCTTTCTCCCCTTCTCTCTGTCTCTCTCTTTTGCTCTCTCACATGTTCTCTTTCTTCCCCCTCTCTCTCGCTCTCTCTCTCTCTCTCCCCCACATGTGGCCCCCACTCGCTCCCTCTCTCTCGCTTTCTCTCTCTCTCGCTCTATCGGTCAACCTTACTTTGTGTGTGTTTGCTGACGCAGAGGGTTGCCTCTGCCTGTTCTGACAAGTGCGCTGCCCACAAAGAATTTAGCGATAATCCAGCCGTACGGCTCTGTGAAAGAAACACAGCTTAACCCTTTTTTGTAAGGGCTGCTGCAGGAATGTGGGGGGCCATCAGCACACCGGCGTAGGGGGGTTTGTAGCTTTCAATTTGTATTTTGATGCCATTTTTGCATATCTCAGTGCTGTCCCATTTAGACCCCTAGAACAACATTTTTTTTGTATAGCACATTTTCATACAGAATGCTGTAGTTTAAATTGCTTTACAAGTTGAGATTTACTTATTTATTCAGCTGCCTATTGTCTATTATCCTTAACCGCTGTTCCTGCTCAGGAACACGGTAGTCTGGAGTCTATCTGGGAATCGCTGGGCACCAGGCTGTAAAACTAGAACCTAGGCCCAAAAATGTTTTGAGCAAAGGATTCCCCATCTGTGTTAATGGGCAAGATCATCAGAAATTATGAAAAAAAAGATCATTTATTCAGAATTTAAATGAACAGAATGTAGCCAAACTGCTAGCTTCCCACATGTTGTGGGAAAACATACTGCTGTGACAAGCTTGCAGCAGTCATTTTTTTCATATAGCACCTTTCATAAATGTCAGTGCTACAAAAGACACAGTAGGGGACAATTTAAAAATTAAATCATAATAGTTAGTAATAGGTAAGCAAGACTGGCACAGGGGGGCACCAAGTATTGCTGGCCACTCACGGTGTAAGTCTGAATACGGCTCAGTCTGTGTGAAGTTTGCATGTTCACTCAGTATCTGCACTGGTTTCCTCCAACAGTCCATAGATATGTGTTTAATATGTAAAGCATTACTTTATTCTAAATCTTTCTGAAGGACATACAAACCAGTCCAAGTCTGAGTGCACAGCAGTTAGGCAGTTTAATGCGTAGATCATCGTGAAAAATCTGGTTTCAATCGAATTTTTGACTGTTGCTGTAGATGTGAGGGTTCGTATGCATGCCCTTATGAGATGTGTTGCTCAACACTAACAATTCACACATGGCTTTTAAATCACACATTTGCATCTCACAATTCAAGTAAGAACCACCCAGACATCTGAGCGGTGGCACTGTCGGAAATGCCCTCAAAGCGCCTTGGGGTCTGCCGTGGTAAAGACTTTATTATATTTGCAGCGCATGTGGACACGGAGATCATGTGAAAATTCAGTGGAAATGCTTTATAGCTGCTAACTCGAGAGACACCAGACAAAGGTAAGATGAAGTGACCACAAAGCGACAAGAGCCTTTTTCTTCTTTGACTGCGCTATGTTTATTTCCTCTTGCCTGCTGCACTCTGAGAGAAAACAAATGCATTACAACTGGAGACAGACAAGACAAATTCTAATAGAACATCTGGAAAATAAATTTAAAAATGACAGATAGAGTGTTATGTACTTTAGAGAAGTACCACCACCACTGACCACCTGCTATATCACCACCGCCACCACCCCTGACCATTTGCACTAATCTTATTACCTGTTTGTTTATCATCTTCTTACCTATTTGTCTGTTTGAAGTGAAAAATGCCATCAAGTCATTATTGACTCCTGGGAAACCAATGCCATGGTTTTCAAGGCAAGGAGGAACAGAAGTGGTTTGCCATTGCCTTCTTACAACATGTTTTTTCCTTAGAGGGGTGGAAACACAGAGGAGAACCTACAAACTTCACACAAACCCCTGACTGGGACTTGAACCCCACATCAGGTAAGCAGCCCAGCATCTCTGAGGCACCATCACATCCTCCTGTATTTGTCTACCTATCTGTCTTTTTATTTATCTGCCTACCTCATGTCATCTGTGTTGCCTTGTCATCACGGTTCAGAAGAACCCATATTTTCAGCTTCTCATACACCTGTATAAGGGCTGAATGACAATAAAGTGAATTTTGAACCTTGAATATTTTCAGTCTGCAAATAAAGAAATCCACAACCCTCACACTCATTTAAGGGGTTTCCTTCAGCCCTCTGGCTGTGGTTACTGGCCTTGCAGTTTCATGCTTTTCATCATGAGCAACATTCAAGAGCAGCTTCTAAGTCTAAAACTTCAGAAACTGACCTTCCACCTCCAGGCCGATTTTAGCACTTTAGTAAAGGTACAAGAATGTAATGCAAAATGTGACATATGGACGTTTTATTTTCCTTTTAAATTCTCTTTTACAAATAAGCTTACACAGAATTTCCTTCTCCTGTAGAATTACATTAAAGGCTGCTACAACATGCTAATACTGATAATTCCCCCAAAATGAAGTATCATCCAATATGTGGCTGTTGCGGTAATGTGGCCTCATTGTTACATTTCGGGTAATGGGTCAGTATCACTGCAAAGCTGATCGCTGCCTCCAAGGTTCACGTCACTGTCATCCTGCCCTAGGCCAGGTGAAAAAGAAGAACGAAATGCAGATTCTCCTGGACCGCACAGGACAACACAGACAAACAGAGGTAGAGTGTAAATAAGCAGATATATAAAGAGATAAATAAAGAGATAGTTGTTTATAAATACATGTTAAGGTCCCTACAATTACTTACCCATTTATACAGCTGGATCATTTTTACTGAGCTACTCAGGGTAAGCAGTTCCAATTGTTACGCCCCCTATTGCCCTGATTCGGCAACATCACCAGGCAGCACATGAGGAAAGTATGGCCACAGACCCCTGCACTGGCATTACCTCCTACAGTGCTGTTTCCCCATTGCACTTCTTTATTTGACTGCTTTGAGTAATTTAGGTTAATAATTCACCTGTTTTTACATTTTGGTAATATACAGTAGGCTCATTTTTTGGCTATTGTATAAATGTTGTCCAGAAAATAGACTGTTTTCTGGGTTTATTTCCTATTATTAAAAACACTGTATAACTAACCCATTTTGTATTATTCTGTTTCGAGCAGTTTTCAAGATGAATTTATACAAATGCTGTATTAATGAGCTTTTATACACTGAGCTCCATTTCTCAACTCACATGTGGAGTAACGCTCAAAGCATTTCTCTATTTAACTTCTCATACAATCGGTGTGAGTAGGTGTCTGCTGTACGGAGCGTCCGTACGGACCACAGCTTGGCCATCGGCAGCAGGAGCAGTGGCCCATCCCTGCTAAAGTATTTTTGAAATGAGCCACTGCCTTTTTCAAATAGCTGACTGTAGCTACAATCATTGTGGCAAAAAAAGAGATGTGAATCTGCAGTTAAGACTCCACTGTGGGAGAAGACAGACCAAAAAAAAAAAAAAAAAAAGACTTCATCATTTTACTGCTTTTATTTTTATCGTTTGACTCCCTGCAACCGAGAAAAGAAGCGCAACTGTTCGGTGAAGCTGGTCACCTAGGCAACAGACAGGAAGTGCAGTTTAAGTGGTTTCCTGATCGCCTCCCCTTTATCACCTAATAGCATCTTGTGCGGAAATGACTGCAGGGGGGAATGCTGGGAGGTGGAGAGAGGGTGGGAGGCCGCTGCACTTTGACCCTTAACTGGTTGTTGTGTTCACAGACAGGCATTGCATGATTGTCGTGTCAAGCTGAATGGCCTTTTCCCAAAAGTTAAGCGGCATCTCAGGCAGTTGTCAGTCAAAACCCCAGCTGGAGGCCCCTCCACATTTTACCTAGAATGATCCAGAAGTCACAGGTGTTCCACCTCCAGCATGAACCCTCCATTTTACTTTCTGTGTCGGACCTACAGAGGCACAATAAGGTCGATCTCTCCATGTTGGAGCACGAGCTTCATCTTTACAGACGGTGAGAAGATGATTCAGGATGATGTTGTGTAGTCATGAACAGAAAAATGCTGCATGTTTCTCTAAGCACAACTCTACTACACCAGGTGTGATTTATATCTCCGTGTGTTACCTGATGGCATGTCTGTCACCTGTTTGTGGTGTTAACGCATGTTAACACAGCAAAGGGGGAAACAGCTCTAAATGGATGCCCATGGGTTTGGAATGAGATGTTCAACAAGCACATATGAGGGTGATGCTCAGGTGTCCACACACTTTTGGCCATAGAATGCATTTGTAAGCACTTTCCTTAAGAACACTGGTGATTTCTTGGCCGGACAGAAAAGTATCCCTAGCTGAGAACATTTCTTCACAAGAAAACAGCCTAGTTTATCAGCTTAAACACAGTGGAAGAGACCTTTCTGTCAATTCCTATTTTAGGGTTAAAGTAGTTTAAAAATGTTACCAAATTGTTTCACAAACACATTTATATTATCATCAGAGCTGATCAAGACAACTTTGTCATGTTTTAAAATAAAAATAGGCTTCCAAAATGTCTCTTTTTTCCTAGACAAACTTTATTTGTATCGAATTTGAATGTAGTGTTACGGTCTTTATCTGGAGAACATTATCTGTTCATGCAAAATGAGTCACGCTTGTATAAAACCATTCTTGCTAGTTCCCCACACCAAACCTTGTAAACAGAAACAAATATAACTAATACCTAATATTAGGTA
This sequence comes from Heterotis niloticus, assembly GCA_018136845.1. Lineage (NCBI taxonomy): Eukaryota > Metazoa > Chordata > Actinopteri > Osteoglossiformes > Osteoglossidae > Heterotis > Heterotis niloticus. The sequence goes on from CM030903.1 coordinate 3,840,558, forward strand.
TATAAATTCACTGGGTTCCTCTGAACAGAATCTGGCGCTGTCCTGCTACTTCAGAAATGTTCTGGTTCTGGACGCTTTTCATAGTTTCACTGCTGTGATGTTTTTCTGATGGTGGATGGGGTGGTGGATCAGCAGGTGCTTCTGTTGCCTGAAGCACCCAGGGTTGTGGGTGCTGGATGTGACCCTCTCCTTGTGCTCGATTTGTAAGTTTCTGTTGTGCACCGCGCGCTCCTCACTCTTCTCACAAGTTTCCTGTTGAGGAGAACAGGTGGCTCCGAAGTGCTTTAGTGTGAGGCCATGTGACTGGCCAGAGACAGACTGCCCCAAGCTTCTTCAGGTTTACCTCTGACCCCAACTGCATGCCAGGCCACCGATATTTTGAAGATCTGTAATAATAACTTCTCCATGAGGAAAATGGTGGGGAGCTTCTTCAGGTGAGGAAGAAGAAGCATATATTTTCAGCCTTGGAAGAGCTCGCCTGGCTGGGAGTAAAAGACCTGGAGCATCAAGCTATAACCTGGTCCAGTATTTCCCTGGGTTTAGTTGGAAATCTCCATTGAATTCTGCCACTCTTACTCTACCTGCTGCCTCTTTATCACAGCTTTTCGTGATTGCTTTGATTGATTTTTAATAAAGCTTGTGTTGTATTAAATTGAATGATTTATTCTTAAATACTTGTGTACATACTGTGGGCCCAGTTTTAAGCTGCATTTTGTTATGCCCACATAATTTATATTGGCAGACAGTGCAGCAGCAGGCCCAGGCCAGGTGATTTAACAGGAAGTTCATGTCGTACATTTGAGGGGTGGTGTCACTGATAAAATGAAAATTTGGAAAATGTTAAGAAATATAGGGTGGGGGGGGATCACACTACATGGGCAAAAGTGTGTGGGTACCTGAGCATCACCCCCATATGTGCTTGTTGAACCTCCCATTCCAAACCATGGGCATTCATATGGCGTTGTCAGCTGTCAGTCAATACTGCATTAGTTTCTTATGAACGAGAGACAACAAAGAAGAAAAAGGAGAGCCAACTTGTGCCATGCCTACATCCTTCAGCTCAGCAAAATGCAACTTTAGAGACCATCTTTACTTATATACCGAGCTCAGGACCTTCTTTCAAAGGTTTTTCACATCATTAAGTATGAACGTAAACCATAACTCGGTAGATCTTAATATTACGTTTCTCAGGTGCTGGTAACAGCAGGCTTTGAGGAGGTAGAAACCCTGACCCCATGCCTAACCCCACCCCTGAAGCAGAAAACTGGAATAATTTTTTCTTTTGCCAAACTACAAACTATGAAGGAAGTGGATCTGAGGAATACATTAATAAAACAGCCCGTGGGAGGTTCACTCGCTATGCTCCCGCTGTCAGCATCCAGTGGGGGACGGCGGGCCGTTCTGCTTCCGGAAACCATCCTTCCCGGCCCTGTAGATGTCAGCAGAGACAACTGGCCTTACCTTCCCTCCTTTGTTGTGTTTTCTTTGTCTGCTGCTTTCCAAAAGCGCTTTGAATCTCACTTCATTTTTATCTCATCTGCCTTCAAGGGTGATGGGGTGCAGGATGTTGTTTTGCCATCTGCTTGCTCCTCGTCCCTTCATAGTTCGGTATTTAGACACATTTATCTCAGTAAATTCTGTATAATTTAGTATAATTTACCTACATCTTTGTGTTATTAAAGGTAAAGGCAAAAGGTGAGGTACGCGTCAGCTTCCTTTGGCTTTCTGGGCCAGCACGCTGCTCAGCGCACATCCTTCAATTGTTTGTAAATTGGACTTCAAAAAATATCGACTTCCCTCCAAGATAAATAAATCCTTGCAAATGAATGCAAGTCGTGCGCAATACTTTGCTTTATTCCCCAGATGCTGTGTCCTAATTTCTTTTTAAAGCGCACATTTGACAAAAGCCACCCTACAAATTCATCAATCGCTGTAGTTATCCGTGTTCATTTATGAACCACTGGCAAGAAGTTGGATTTTAATTCCTTCTAAACTTAACCAATGAAAGCTATACACCATAGCCGGGCCTATTTTCCAAAGCAAATGTTTCCGCTGGAAAAGGCGTATGGATGAGTCAGTATTTTTTAATTGATTGCGATGGTGAATTGTTTGCCTATAATTCGCTTTCACAGAAACGCGAATGATCTCAATTTTAATAAAATAGCACTCATTTCTCATGCTTACATGCCGCTCTTTGAAATTAGCACAGCTTGGTTGCGGCTGAAAGGAAAACGGTGGATGAACGTTTTCGCAAACCCGCATCAATAAAGGTTCGGTTTGCTTAGGCCGCTGCTGAAATTAAAATAACATATACACGATGCATTGGCAAACTATCAAGTGGATATATGGAATAATCGGAATATATCTGTCATCCATGACATTTAACGTGTAAAAATTTGGACTTCTATCTCTGTTCTACTTCTGTTAGTTTTCTGTTTCTTGGACTGTGTCAATAACTGTATTAAACTGTCTATTGAGTTTCTATGCTTAGTTTACTAAACAGTGGATAGATAGATAGATAGATAGATAGATAGATAGATAGATAGCTAGATAGATAGACTTACTGAATTAAATCACTAGGGGTCACTGTTGTATAACCGCAGTCTGTGCTCTTTAACATATGAACTTCACCCAGGATTGGCCAATTTTTCTTTGCTTAATTTAAATAATCACATCTTTGTATATTTCTTTGTGTGCTTTTTTGCCGATGTTTTAAATCCATTTATTATCCAATGGACTTCTGTTACTTTTTTTAAGTACGCACTGGATTGTAAGCCATAGCTTATTATTGAATTTAAGTGTTTTTATTTCATGTTGTGCCAACGCCTTCATACTGGGTGCAGCAGTCCTAATAATTCATCAGACAAAGACGTTACTGCCATTTTCATCAGATTTATCAAACCTTTACATCCACAAATAAACGAATGGAAAAAAGCTAGTGGGGAGGGAATAAAATGTACAGTGCATGTGGGCCCCATGTTTTTAATATGTGAAACTGAGAAAAGAAAGTTAAATTAACACAATGTTCAACCATGTTTGACAGAATGGTCACTCTTTTTGTCCTAAGGGGGACAAGCGAGAGGTCACTATGATGTGGCACAAATAAAACCAAAAGCAGGAACCCTATTATTAACAACATCTGGGGGTGTTTTTGGCTAAAGCTGGTCGGGGTGTGAGGCCTGCCCGTTGTTTAACGCTCCTCTGTATTACTTATAAATCCATTCGGATTTGCAAACGCCTTCAGGAGACGTTGCATGTCACCGCGCTGCTTTTATGGTGACAGGGAACAATTCCCGAGGCTTGAAATCCTACGAGCAATTTCTAGAAGTGAGAGCCTCAAGTGAGATATCAAGGTAAAGTGATTGAACACTTGAAAGGTAATTATTTTTATGTTCTATTTTAATGCTAAAAGCAATATGTTCGCAGCTGTTGACAGTAATTCCATATGGGAGCTAAGCAGGAAATGCGTCTCACTGTGCAGGTTATGCTATAGTGTATTTTTAACAGGCATATGGGAACTCCGCAAAGTTAGACGATTAAACATTTTGGACATTAAGACAATTAATTGTAGTCATAGCTGGAAAAAAGTCATTCTGAAGGCTTTTGTCACCCTCTTTATTTTGGCTAAGCCTGCTAAGTGGCACATTTTTTTGTCTTGCATTTTCTAATTATAAGATGTATGACCAAGCCCTTCTGTCTCATCTCCATTCTGCATGCAGCATCTTTCAGTCATGGCAAATAACACTTCAAAAACTCAGCTTCAAAGTTCATCTTATTGTCCTTCTGAACTTATGTGGACCTACAGGAGAATGGAATGTGGCTCCTCCTGAACTGCAGGGCGTAGTGTGGATAAACTACAGGGCAACATGCAAAAATTCAGAAAAAAAATTAGGTTAAATTTAGAAAGGGAGACAAATAAATGGATGGATATGGATAAATACAATAAAAAGAAAAGAGGATTAGGGCAAACAAAATCAGTAGTGATCAGTGGTCAGTGGTGGTGGTAGTGATCGGCCCCCATGATGTGCGCTTTTCAGCAGCCTGGCAGCCTGTTGGAAAAAAAAAAAAAACATCTCTTTCAGTTTACAAGCTTTTAAGTATGACTTGCAAAACCACTCTTTTATCATTATTGTACATATTTTGAGAGAAGAACAAGTACAGGGTTGAAAGAGCAAAGGCTGATTCTCTTTAAGAAATACTGCATCAAGACAATTCAGAAGAATTTTTCTTGCTGTTATTGCTATGTTTAACTTGTAATAGGTTTCTGTTCCAAGATGTTAACAGTTATTTATAGTTTTTCATTTAAAAGTTAACTATGTTTACCTATCAGTCTATGCAATGATCCCTCCAGACAAGCAGAAGACAATAGAAATAATAATGGCAATAGCCGTGCAGTGGACTTTACACTGGGAAAGGGGAGAACAGCGGCCCAGATCTGATTTGTTTCTTAATTTCTGACATGTTGTGATGGTCTTTATTTTGCTTAATAAAGTCACAGACAGCCGACTCACAGCATGACCGGGTCTGGCACTGCTCCTTTGAGAATGGTGGCCTGTCAAGCAGTGAATGGGTTTCTGTGTGACTTTTGGTAGAAAAGAACACGCTTGTTTAGTGCAACTTGCAGTAAGAAAATTAATTTAGTTTCTTCCTAACTCTCCATTCCCACCCATCCTCCCCAACCCCCACCTTGCAGTCTAGCCCCCAGGATGGTAAGGGACATTCCAGTATAAGGGTGGTTGGTTGGATTAATGTGGAAAGGAAGAATGCTGAGTGACTGGGTGTTTGTACGTAACAACCAGGCAGCTTGAATAAAATCCTGTTACTGGACTCTGGGTTTCGCAGCGGCTGGGAGCTTTGCTGAGCTGACGGTAGTGCTAACAAAGCAACTGCGGCGCATGCGACCCAGGCAGATGTGTCCATCCACAATGGAACGCTGCTTTGCTGAGGCTTATTTCATTAACTCCCTTAATAGCATTAACTCTATTTGGCAACAGAGCCTGGAAGGGACAAAGACAAAAAGAAAAATCCAATCCACGTAGACTGCGGTTAAAATGAATAACTGATGCTACAGTCAGCCAAACAAAAGGCTGCAGGTAGCAATTCTTGAGATGATGTTTTATACGGCATAAAATTACGCAGGAATTAGGTACTGCAACCTTCGTGTAAGAAAGGTTATGCAAATACAACCGTGCGTTTTCTACTGTATTAATACAAGCGATTTGGCCTAGTTGAGCCATTCTATACAGTGAGTCAGGTTCCCACCAGAGCAAAGCGGATCCAACCTTGCACACCGGATCCTGTCCTCCCAGCCAGGGACGTAACAAAAGGAGTGTCAACGCAGGCGGACATTGCGGGTTCTCAAACGCCATCTTGCTGTCAGTCTGTGCCTGAGATCCCCACTTTTATTTTCCATGCCCAATCCTTTGTTCTTGAAGAACCGCACTTCTTCATCATGCCCTCACCCGAAGTACCAGTAAACTCCGCACCTCGGTGTTTATCTACTTGGTTCTGTCTGGTGCGTTGTTACTGCGTAATGTGAAGTTATCTGGAATCATGTCTGACTGTACAATTCTGTGCGTGTGTTGCGTCTTGATCCGTCAGATATTTGGAATTTTTATGCTCTTCTGCATGTTATTATGCTTGAAGGGAGTAGGGATGTGGGCCACCATTTTGTACACAGTAGAAACTGCACTTAGGTCAGTGGGTTTTTCGACAGCGATGAAGATTAGGTTTTACCCTAATGAAGTCAGATGGACTTCTGTTTATTTCTGAACAGCATTTCTATTAGTTATATCAAGCAATGGTGAAAGATGCTTGAAAACAAGAACAAAAAGGCACTCCTAAAACAGCCAAGTTTATAAATACACTTTTTAATGGATGCAAACCTAACAAATGCGAGTGATGGCTGTGTTTGCCCAGTCTTGTTTGTCCCATCAGTATTTGTGAATTATATTTCCTCTGTGAACAATGGTTTTACCAGCGTGACTTTTGCCGGTAAGGATTTAGCTAACTGAAAAGAACTTTGTTCTGCAGTAGGTAGTGGAAACTGCTCACATCTCTAGGACTTCACTGTCCTCCATCCAGACCACCTACAACAAACGGTGTGTCAGGAACGCTTGTATCTTCATCGAGGACTCCTCTCACCACTTGCATCTTCTGTTGTCACTACTACCTTCTGGAAGACTTGCAGGCCAACACCACCAAGGTCAGGAGTAGCTGCAACACTGACTTTTTTTATATCTATTTATCTACTTGTCTATTTATCATCTATTTATGTATGTATAGTGATTTATTTATCGATTGTGACATGCGTTACCGTCCAGGCATGCTAGGGATGAGAGGCCAGATAACAAACTTAACCGGTATTTTATTTCCTGATCATCCACACTTCAAATCTCCCCTTCAGTAAGGCAGAGAGTAATGACAAAATAGATGACAAGCAAGTTCCAACCCGGCTGCAGTCACCCTGCCTGAGGCCTGCCCTCTCCACCTCGAAAACACCCGGCTTCAGCCCACACTTGTTACCCTTTGCCCCCCGGAGCACAATAAAAAGCACTGAGTGCCGCAGCAAACCCTGTCCTCATCCCACTCTGTTCCTTGAAATGCTGTCCTTACTACAACTATCGATCTATTTGTCCATTCACCTCAAGGTTCTCTGTGCTGCCTTATTGTCTGTTTAGTGCACTGTGTGAGAAATTACCTCTTGTTCCCTCTTTTGCATCTGTATACGTCCAGAGTCACATTAAGGTGAACCTTGAACGCTGGACACAGCAGCCCATACAGTATCTGGCCTAGTTGCACCGAAAACCCCCTAAATTAGGCCGATTAAAGTTAGGGGGCATTTACTTTTTCCACACCCACGAGTGCCTTTTAACTGTCTTCCACACCAAGGAAGTAGCATCAAAGCAAAGACTTGTGAAAAGTAAAGGCTATAGTAATAGCATGACTCAAGCATCTCCTCAACAGGGATCTCCTTGCTGAGAGTTTGAGAGCGGCCCTACCTTGGTTGGATTCCTCAGCAGACCAGCAAGGTGGGAGGATGGCCTGCAGTTGACCAGCCCTTCCTTAGGGCTTCAGGGGGGTCAAAGGCAGTAAACTTTCATTAATCCTGTTACCCCTTCCCCAGCTATCTGCTGTGGGTTTGGGGGACCTACTTTGGTTCTGTTGAACTGTCAGCCAGACCATCCATGCTATACACCACTGAGATTTATTTGTTTGTTTGTTTATTTCCCATCTCCCCCCCTTTTCCTCTTCCTTCTTTCTCATTCCAGTCTCTTTCTCCATATTCTCTATGCCTTCAACATAATCACATGTCAAATTTTGTTTTTCTCTTTCCCCCTTCAATCCCTTACCAAGATTTATTTTTTTCACTATGCACTTCATTCACTCCCTCGCTTCTTTCACTGAGATATACACACATACACACAGACATACACCATGCATACACATTTAATATTATAACTCATCTCCAAATTCAAGGAACTTTGAGCTCCTAATTTTTTTCTTCTGCTGTTCATTCCGCTGTTTATGAGTTTGTTTCATCTATCCTACCAACAAACAAGTTTTTTTTCCCTTTTTGTGCCTTTTTACGTTGTTACACTGCCTTTATAAAAAACAAAAACAAAAATATGTCTGTAAAGGTATCCGTTTCTTTTGTTTCGCATAATACCATTACCTTAGCAAGACTGCAAAAAACAAACAAAAAAAAAAAAAAAACAGCGATCTTATTTGTTTTTGGAAGCCACACCTGATGTTTTGTTTCATAAGGCAGCCATTTTACCCAAAAAAATCTTGCAGTGCTGCCTGGTGAGGACAGCATACCTATCATCACTTGGTGGAAGGACCTAGACGTGAACGGCAGCCAGCTTTCTAGTTTTAACCCCTCCTGCCTCTCTAGAACTTGATAATGGGTCAGGAGGTTGTTCTCCAGCATTCTCCTCAATCAGCTTCCGATGGCTGTAGCTTCTGTTTCCAGCTTTTTGCCATGCAGCCGTGTGGCTGGCAAACCCCGCAAACTGCAGAATGGAACTGTGCTGCAAGACTGGGAAATTCTTGAACGCTGACTCCCAATTAAGTGCATATGAAAGCAGACAAGGCTTTTCGGTGTGTTTGCTCCCATGCTGAGGATGACAATGGTGCTGCCAGGAAGGAGTCACCTTAATCAAAGGGATTCGGTTGCTGAAAGCCCGTCGGGCAAAAAGAAGCCTCGCCGCCTCGGATAACAGGTGCTACAGCCCACCTTGCAACCCCTGACATGCTGCGTATTTTATTCACGCTCACCAGTGCGTGCCTCCGAAATGGAGAGCTTGTTGAAGAAAATCTCAGATTGCTACCAGGCTTCCTCACTCTTCCCTGTCTCTGGAGGTTGATGTTTCTCAGCATAAGAGGCATCCCGCTCTCTGTTCCTGCTGTTCCGGCCTCCACTATCGGTGCTCTGGAAACCGCCTGGTGGCACTGCTTGCGCCAAACATGTGGCTGTTTTGGCCCTAGGGTTCCCTTTTTACCGCAGTAAAATATAGCCTTTAAAAATATGAACATAACAAATGCAGTACGAGTGCATTCAATTAAAAGTCAAAAGTCAAAAGAGTCAAAAGAGTTTATTTGTTACGTACATGGTTACTGAATATATCCTGTAGTGAAATGTGCCCAGATTCAGGATAGGGGACTGTGTATAAAAATTTACAATGAGTAAAACAAACAAACAGCCAAACACCAAGAAGAAAAGAAACAAACAGCAAACAGATAAATAAATAAATAAAAAAATAAATAAAAAAATAAATAAATAAAACAGTAAATAAACCTTAAGGTGCACTGGAAGGACAGTGACAGTGAGGGGAGTGGTCAGAGAATATTATAGACCCTGGTTTGTGAGGATTGTGATGGCATGTCTGGGTTCAGAAGTCTTATGGCCTGTGGATACAAGCTCCTCCTGAGCCTCTCCATTCTGGCCATAATGCTTCTGAAACATTTGCCTGATTTCAGCAGGTCGAACAGATCACTGCTGGGATGAGACAGGTCACCCATGATCCTAGTCTCTCTGGTCCTGCATCTCCTGGTGTAGATGTCTTGTAGGGATGGCAGATCAGATCTGGTGCAACGTTCCGCTGCCCGGATCACTCTCTGCAGTGCCTTGATGTCGTGAGCACAGCTATTCCCAAACCAGGAGATGATGTTCTTTTTAAGATCATTTTCAAAGATGTACACCTTTCAAACTCAGTTTTAAGCACACAGCCTCAGTGCATTTAAGGAAGATGGTGGTCTAGTGGTTAGGATTTGGCACTCTCAGTGCTGTGGCCTGGGTTTGATTCCTGCTCAGGGGTTTTACTTCAGATAGAGGAGCCCCCATGCTGTTATATTCATGAACAACTGATTTGTTTTTCTCTGCAATGTTCCCCTAGCAGTTTTTATTCCTCTTTATAATATTTATTCTCCTGCACTGCCATGGACCTTTTGCACATGTATGTAGGTGTAGCAAAGTTGTGCGTGGGTTTAATGGAGTTATAAAGCAGGCGGCGAGTATGAGCAGTTAGTTGTTAGTGTGGGTGCTAACGCGGATTGCATGTGTTGTGTTGTTGGGTAGCGCAGTGGTGCCCACAGTGATGGAGGGGAGCAGTTCCGGGACGTCTGAGCTGTGGTTGAGCGTTCCGGAGGTGTCATGGACCTCACTCGACAAAACACCGACCAAGGAAGGTGCCCACGTGACAACCCCGATGAGATACCGCACCATCACTTCGCTGCACCATGTGTGGGGTTGTAGGTGTAGTAGATTAACACTGTGTGGTAAGGAGATACAAACCATCGCATAGTAGTTAGATCGGCTGTGGGTTTGACTGTGGGGTTGCCGTGGTGTTTACAGGTGAGGATAAGGTAAAACGGGTGGTTAGGATGAAGGTCAGGGAATGGGGTCCCCTTTGAAGTGCTGGTCCTTTTGTTAGCACTATGTGTTTGATGTGAGTATGTGTGTGTATGTGTGTATATTGTGTTTGTTTACAGCACCCTGAGAGCCACTGGAAACCAAAGCCAAATTCCCTGTGTGTGGGAGCATACTTGGCCAAGAAAGCTCGATTTTGGTTCTGATTCTTGTTACGATTCTGAAGGATGTGCCTGGGTGTAATACCACTTCTTTCACAGACCCATTACAGCTGCACTACGGTGATGTTTTAATTTAGCTCACAGCACTTAGGCCTAATGCTCATGGCCTTTTGAATGCCTTAAACCCACACTGAAATAATGGCATCACCCAGTACAATTGTCATTGTTGTGAGTGGCACAGTTAATCTTTAAGCAGAGCACAGCCTCCCAAACCCAAAACCAACAGTCAATAGGCTTTGTGTCACTCTACTCTTGGAGGAGCACGACAGTTGATATAAGGGTAACAGTCTTTACCTAGGACGCAAAAGAGATGTTTTCAATATCCCGAACCCAGCAGTTCTTCTGGGCAATGCACTCCTGAAACCGTTTCTGTAAGAATTACCCAAGTGTAAAAACTGGTAAATGCTTATAAATGGCATAACTCTGTGAGCTGCTTAGGAGAAAAACATAATCTAAATGAATAAGTAATACATCACTAATAATGGTTACTCTGAGACACCACCCGTGAGCAAAGGAGGTTAAGAAACACACTTGTCCCCATTATCCGGTCCACCGATGTCTGGTTCCGCACTTATTCAATCATTTGTACATCGTCACTTTAATCGGTGCAGATTTTCATTTATCCGGCGTACCACATGCAGCCTGGGCCAGAGGCGTTTCCACAGTGTGATAAACTGAGAAAGCATTCAAAAATTGCTCAGCCGAGAGATTGGGAGATGCATTGCATTGTGGGAAGGGCGTACTTGCGGTTGCTGCTGTGGTCCGATGCTCTGAAGTCCAGCCTGATCGCTCACATACAGGCATACGCCACAAAACAACGTGCCGATCAACGACAGACCGCATATACGAATGTGGTCCCATAAAATTAGGCACAGTAACTTTACTTTTCCAGTATCATAATTTTAAAAGAATATTTCATGTACTGTATAAGATTGTTAATATTTTTCCCATTCCATTCATTCTGTCTTACTGTGGACTCCACAACTTTTTCTCCGTGACATTAGACATCATTTCAGGTGACTTTGGGTTAAACCTAGGACAGGCTTGGAACAAATTTGATTTTTTCCCAAAAGAAATAATGGAATAAATCATTTCATTATCCGATCTTTCAATATTTAGTCCGTTTTGAGGAACGAATTATAGCGGGATAACAGTGGATGAGCGAGTTAATATGCATACGAAGGCTGTTCGACCTCAGACCTGGGTCCTCCAGGCCTTCCAAACCTCCTTACAGTACGGGCTCAGCCAAGACAACAGGTTGAATCGAGTGGTTCCGGGGGGAGATGAAGCAACCACCTCCTGGTTGCACATTGCGCAATTCCTAAGGGTTAGTCTGGTGCAACCGAAATGTTTAATTCATCTTTAATATCTATTGCCTAATTATATAACACTTAAAAACTTAATCATTTCTGTGATGTGGAATAATGACTGGCCCAAGGCGTGTTGATGCCTCCTTCCTCCTGCGTGTCAGCGACACGCGGCTCCTGCCGTACCAGCATGCAATCGCCAACCATCATATTTGCTCATCCTGTATCTCCCATGTCCGCTTAGCTAAGCAGAAGGCAAACTGGCGTATGTTTATCTCTGTAGGAGCAGCTGGATGGAGACGTTATTCAAAATCGCATAATGGAATGCAGTCCATTGTATTGCGCCCGTGGAAGCCATACATATTATAGCAAAGGAAAGCGTGAATGTTATGCACTGCCGTTATCGTGCGGCACGGCCGAATATTGTGTTTCACGCGGCCGCATCCTGGATGCGTCTCTGTCGTGCCGCGCGACAACAAGCCGCGTTTTGATTATTTCGGAATCCCACGATGCTTCACCTTTTTGTTCCGTCTTTGCATACAGCGTCGCTCTTTTTGATGGATGACAATACTGCGGTGCATTCTTGAAGCCCCCCCCCCCCCATTGGCTTACCCCAAAGTAATAATACAGCACACTGTGTTTCGGAAGGGCCCGCGCTGCACCCGTGCACCCGCACCCCACCCGACTATTTGCATTAGTTTAATTGGATCGACCGCAGTGTTTTCAAAGGATGGCAGGACGGTGCAGTTTTTCTTTACGCCGATTCATCTCTGCTAAGCTAATAACCCCTGTTGAAGGGCCCTCTCCTCTTTCACTGCGTGCCAACTTGCCATCTAGCTGCGCTCTTGAGACATGGGTGAGGGTGGGACAGAGGGGAAAAAAACCGTGGAACTGAAACAAAAGCAATCATAAAAAAAGTAGGAAAAGCACATGAGTACAAATGGAAAGAAAGCCAGAGCCCAGCGCATAAATAGTCCATATTTTTTTTTTTTTTTTTTTGGTGATGGAACCACCGTGACGAATTTCTGTTCTGGCAAGGTTATTATTTTTAAAAACAAGTGACAGAAAACAGCATGCAGGTGCGGGTCAGACTGACAGAAAGATGCTGCCGCCATAAAACACCTGGACTAGTGTACAGGTATTAAGTCCAGTCTGGATGGACGCCGTGTAAGTTGCTTTGATCTCAAACCAGAAGGCGGTTTGCTTTGTTATGTACAATCTTACTAGACTGACCACCCATCTCCATTGTGAGGTTTGGTGTGGACTGGTGTGGACGTCCATCTTGTGAGAGTCAGAGATGGTGACCCTGCGTGGTTGTATAGCAGCCAAGGAATATGAGGCCCTTTCAAAGGACCAGGGGCCCCCTATGGCGCAAACACTGTTCTCTCATGATGGCCACACACTCCAGCATAATAAAGCCCTCCCTAAACTTCAGGATGAAGTCGATCACCATCCATGACCTCCCTAGCACCCACATCTAAACACCGTTGAACCCTTATGGAAAGTTCTTGAGCGCAGACTATAAGGCAGAAAGTTTTCTTCTTGAAGAATGATTTAATATATTGCAGCACGCAGTTCAGGACTTCTGCGACAGCATAAGAAAGGAAGGTGTATAAAATTCGGAGCGGCAGTTAGCACGCGCGCATCCAGCCGGCAGCCCTCGCGCACCAGGCCGATCTGTCTCACCTGCGCTTGTTGACACCTCACGTCGCACTAAACCTGCGCTCGCAGGACAGGGTTAAAAACATCACTCCGATTCCCAACCCTAATGCTCCTGGAACGGAGAGTCAGCGTGGGGGTGACCTTAAAAGCGATAACAATTTTTTGCAGCGCAGCATTAGCGAAATTGCTGCACTTGGAGAAAAGTTAGGGGCGAAGCCGACCAGGTGACTGTTCTGAAGAGTTCATTTAATTCACCGAGGTCTCTGCGCACAAGCCATGAATAACCTCGCCTATTCTGCTATTGCTTCCGAAACACCACCGAGTAAGGGACTATAAATAGCTTTTATAGGCTTGGTCCTTGGTCCCCTTTTTAATTAAACTCATTGGGAAAGAAGCGGCTCCGAAAGTGAACAAATTTGCAATGCAGATAAAACCGGTCGATCCGGGAAGGCGAACAACATGCTCGCGCGCTGCGGCGCCGAAACACTAGGCTGCTTGAAAAGGGATTATTCTGGATCACTGATGTACTGAGGCTGTTGTCTGTCTCATCTAGATATAGGTTTTTTTTTTACTTATCCAAAGCAACACACATCAGATGAGACAGACGCATTCATACAAGTTACTGGGGGTGATAACCACCAAATTTGCAGTTATTAAGGCCGCAGCGATTTGGTGAATGGCAGCTGTCTGGATTGTCTGCACAGGAAGGGCCACTGCTGGGTTAAAAGTGATCTCTGTGTGCACGTGTTGAAAGGATACCGCGGTAACCTTGTTAGGATCGAACCCCGCTGGCACATACAAAGCGCAAAGCCACCCGAGCGGAGTGAATGTCCGTAAAGAGGAGGTGAAATGAACCCACGGTGGGCGCCGTAGTCACAGGTACAGGATTGTTCAGTGCACACTTGCTGTTATGTCCGGAAGAGGAAACATCCCGCGCCGTGGGGAGATCGTAACTTCACTGTTAGAAACGGTTGCTGGAAAGAAACAAACCATAGCGAGGAAGGAAGGAGGAGGCGGGGATGAAGTAACATTTTACTATCTGCCAGCTTCGGCGAGGAGGGATAGACTCTGTGTAGCGGCCGCGGCCTTTATTGTTTAATCCGGCGTCTGTCGGATTGGCACACATCGAAATGAAGGGGCGACCTCGTCCAAAGCACAAAAACAGCCCCGCTCGCGTTTGATCGGAAAATGGCTGGAAATGAGCGACCTTTCAGAAAAAGAAAGCAGTATTTTCCTTTGAAATGGAATCACAAAACTCTGCTTTCCGCGTGTCTTTAAACGCTCAATGTTCGCAGAGCACAAACACCTTCTAGGCAATGAGCTCCTCTTCCAACTCCAAATACACGGGAGGTGGTTTGGGCCATTAAACCTTAATGTCTCTGGCAGCGTTCTGGCAAGATGGGTGGGAAGAACCCTAAATGATTTTGTCAGTATTTTATTTTGATTTTATTATGTTGACGAAAAACGAAACAAAACTTGCGAGAGATATTTTAAAAACAAGGATCTTGCATAACAAGTTGAATGGATGAATGTAAAGAATGCTAAGGTAGAGAGACACTTAAAACAAACTTTTCCATGTTTACTTGCAAAGGAAAAAACATAATGGAGGTGGTTAAAAAAAGATTTTACATATCCTGCTAGATTTAGTTAATATTCCAAATACTGCAAATATTATAAATATTATATATAGACAAATATTGCACATTTTTGTTTCAGTATGGGTCAGCTGCTTATTTATAGCTTAATGAGGAAAAAAGTATTTTGGGGTTCCTTGGAAGAACCACATTTATACCAAAACTGATATGAGCAGGATTTGTGATATTAGCATAAAATTAGCATATTAGTATAATACATCCTTATGATAATAAAATTACCCACAAATCTAGGTTTTATTTTAAATAATGCAAAATTTTACTTGAGCTCATAAATATAGTGGCACCTATCTATCTATCTATCTATCTATCTATCTATCTATCTATCTATCTATCTATCTATCATTATTATTATTATTATTATTATTATTATTATTATTATTATTATTATTATTATTATTACTGAAATTCAAGACAGCAATGGTACAGATGTGAGGGACATTTTGAAATCAAAATTGGATGAAAACTGGATTTTTACTAATTTGGAACTCTCTAAACTGTATTTGTCTCACAGTTACTGGAATGAAAAAGATTAATTTCAGACTGCAGATATGAAACAATAAAGATTTTCTTTTCATCCATTCCTGCTGAGGCACCTTTTATTTTTTATGTGTTGAACCTCAGAGTGTATGTATGAGAAGGGTTTGCATGTGAGCTTCTGGATTCATGCATTTTTGTTTTCAAATTCTGCCGTCACCTATACAAGCGCTTCAGCAATTTATTGCACTGTTACAGGGAGAAGCATTTGTTTTCTGCTATGAGGCATGTGCCAGAGCCCTCAGTTTACATTCAAAATCTTTATTCAAGACAAAACCCTCTAACTTGGAAAAAGTGATAATGAAAAAGCTGTGCTGTTTTTTGGATGGAGGTTAAAGTACAGTAAGTGCCATAACCGAATGTTCAGCAGTGGTGTCTTAAGCAGGAAATTGTTCTTGTGCAAAGCCATCCCTTAATCTCTATTCTCGCTGTTCTCTTCCTCTGCCTCACTGTATGGTGTGTGTGTGTGTGTGTGTGTGTGTATCTCAAGGAGGTGGTGTGAAGATGCTGCATGCCTCTACATGGTGGCATACAGTGATGTTTGCTTGATGCCCCCAGCGCTGTGAGGAAACAGAACTGAAGGCTGAGATGAGGTCAGGTACGTGTCAACCAGGAGTGGCCAGGCGAGAGAATCAGATCATCTCTATAATAATCCATTTTATATGTTTCTATATATATTCTATTGACTCTGAAAATGTTGAATTCCCGAGCAATAGCTACACTTCCCACTTAGTTATATTTTAGTTACAAACATCTTATTCCCACATATTTTGTGCTATTTGCTGCTGGGAAAAAGATGCCGTTTCTGACATAGCAAGGTTATTCTTAATATATATTTGGGAATAATCTTATTTGACACATCTTTTCTCTTTGCAGCATGCTTCACTCAGTGGGTTGTTGGGGCCGGGTAAGCCAACACTGGGCTGCCAGACGTGGACCAAGATTACAGCAGGAAGCCACCTCCAGCTCTATTTGAATATCTGGGATGTGCCCACAAGCCATGGAATGCTAATGTGTCACTGGCTCGCCTTTCGTACAGCAAAGTCCACATATGTTGGGTTTTTTTTTTTGCTCAAAGCCTCCTACCCTTTCCCCCCACAGCTTTTATTTGCAATGCAGGGAACTCAGTTCAGCTCACTACCTTCCATCTTCCATGGAGATAGAAGTGATTATCTGCGGGATTCAGTCATCATCACTGTCGGGAGGCAGAGGTTAAGGAGTGGGCGTGTATGAGGTACGGTTAAGCATAACCCCTGTTTGGCTCTTGGTGTTGGGGTCGTGCTCCCGATTGCCAGTCAAGTGACAAATTGCTCTCTGCTGCTGAACTGCCTTCACTTTAACAAAACCCACAAGTTTCAACACAAGATGAATCCAGAAGGTACAGTCTGTCTTCTTCTTCACTTTGCAGAGCATCCTGCTGTGCTGTTGCACTTCAGTTCTTCCTTTAGCACAATGATTGGTGTCCATTTGTAAAATATGAAAGTATTCTTGTCTAAGAGTGTGGCTGTTTCTGTGCAGTTATGGGGGACAGCAGGAACCCAACATTTTTAGGGGCAACCTTGTGTTTTTTTGCATCGTGTTCTGTTCTCCAGGCGATAATGGCATGTTGTGTAACTGCCAGCCTGCAGACATGCTGCCCTGGCCATACGGCATTGTTTATCTAGGGGTTTTACTGGGAACTGGTGAACTGCTTTTATGCATCGGTTATTGTCTTGACCTCATCGGCTGCTTCATTTTAATTAATAAACACGTTCATAATGGTAACATAAAAAAGCATAACACGACTGGTGGAGATAAAAAAAATTTACTGTATAAAATTCAGGGTTACCTTACTGCAAGGATAATGAAAAGCAATGCTTTTCTGCTGGGTTTTCAGTTACTGTGCGCAAAGATCTTCTTCTTCTTCTTTCGGCCGCTCCCGTTAGGGGTCGCCACAGCGGATCAAAAGCTTCCACTTCCTCCTGTCCTCTGCATCTCTCTCCATCACCCCCACCACTTGCATGTCCTCCTTCACCACATCCATAAATCTCCTCTTAGGCCTTCCTCTCTTCCTCTTGCCTGGCAGCTCCATCCCTAGCATCCTTCTCCCGATATATCCAGCATCTCTCCTCTGCACATGTCCAAACCAACGCAATCTCGCCTCTCTGACTTTGTCTCCAAACCGTCCAACCTGTGCTGACCCTCTAATATACTCATTTCTAATCCTGTCCATCCTCGTCTCACGCAGTGCAAATCTTAACATCTTTAACTGCCACCTCCAGCTCTGCCTCCTGTCTTGTATTTGTGCGCAAAGATAAAGAAAAAAATAGTTTATTTATTAGATGAATGTGCAATAGACTGATTGTTATAAATAAACTGTGCATCTCACAAATAAATTAAATATTAATAACACTATAATGACACCCTTTAACTGTGTTAGCAGAATTATGAAAGAAGAGCTCAGGAAACTCGACTGTGGGAACGTGAGGTTTGCTTTTCCGCAACATAGTTAAACCCTGGCACTCACAGAGTACAACAACATGGTTACACCGAAGCTCTCAAACACACTGAAGCCAGAGACGATCAGTGATCCACCTGTAACTCCTCACAATAGTTATACAACAATTTACAAAGATGGAGCACAAGTGCACTATGGGAGAGCCACGGCGCCTCCTACTACTGTTATATGTAGCCAGTAGGCTTGGTTTGCTGCTTGTAATAGGAGGGAGTGTATGCGGAGGGCACAACATTCATATCTGAATACAGCTTGGTTGAGAAGATTGGTCTTGTTAAAGAGTAATAGGCTACACAGATTCTGAGTTCTATGCTGCTTAGAGCAGGTACGTTGCAGTTGTAAGTGTTAGTTGTGGAGTTTTTGTGTTGGTTTTGCATTGCAGTAGATGTCTTGGCTTATTTCTTACAAAATATATCCTGTCCTCTCTGTAATAACTGCTGTTCTTTAGATTTATTGCTAACAAAACTCTGTGTACAAGATGCAAAAGTTGTAGTATATAAAAATTTGCCAGTTGGTTCAGCAGCCCTTACCAGTTACACTACATGGCCACAAGTAATGCATGTGGACCCTGTTTCTAATGGCTGAACTGAATTATTTCAGCTGCACCCACGCAGCATACAAACACATTCTAGACGATTGCATGCTTCCAGCTTTGTGGTCGCTGTTTGGGAAGAAGAAGCTCCTTTCCTGCTCCAGCATGACTGTGCTACCCTCATGCACAAAGCAGGCTCTATTAACACATAGTTTGCCCAGGTTTGGATGGAAAAACTTGAGTGACTGCACAGATTCCTGACCTCAACCCCACTGAACACCTTTGAGGTGAACTGGAATACTGACCGTGAGCTGGGCCTTCTCGTCAACATCAGTGAACAACCTCACCGATGCTCTTGTGGCCAAATGGGCACAAATTCCCTAAATCTGGTGGAAGGCATCCCAGAAGAGTGGAGGCTGTTATAGCAAAGGGGGGAAACAACTCTATGCGATTGCCCATGGGTTTGGATTGGGGTGTTCAACAAGCACATATGGGGGTGATGCTCAGACATCCACACACTTTTTACCATATAGTGTATATGAGGTTTTATGTGAGTGGTTGGCTATTTTACTATTTTTTTCTTTTTATTTTCTTACTTTTATGCGTTTATCCTTGTTCTTTGTCCTAACACTTAGTCATGAATTGCATAGTCCAAGGCAATCCACTCTAGTGGGCCTGTTAATCTGTTTGAAGGCGCTCTTTTACTTTTTTATTGCTCTTTTATGTGTGAATCCCAGTGTGCAGCTTAGCTCCAGCATCCATGTTTCTCTGCTGAATGGTGCAGTTTTTTTACTTTGTCACTTTTAATCTTGATTGTGTCACAGGTATGAGCTCCAGTAATCTTTTCTTCAGTATTCTGGCTATTGTGGACGGAAAGGGTACAGCTTCTCCAAACTAAGAGGTGTCTTTTTTATGAATTCTGTCATCTTTATAAAGTTTGTATTTGACTGTTGCCTGCTTTGTCTCTGTATTGATTTATTCGCAAGATCGGCCCTCGGTTCTTGGACTCGGTTGAGGGGGGGTGTAGTCATCCCCTTATGTGTCACATGAAGCCCTAATAAACCCATAATACAAAAACTAAATTATAAAAGTACATAATAAAAACTATCATGCAAAAGTAAGTCATCTTCACTAAATCTTGTACGTTCGTCACTGTCAGAATATGAGGTTGGGTAACTCCAGTCAGCTTCATCTACCAACTTTTGCTTGCTGCTTTCTATTTTTTTTAACCAACCTGGATGTGGCCGACCACCAGCCATCCCTGACGCCCAGCCGTCGCCCTGCAGTGGAGCACCACATCACCAGGTCCCAGCAGACACCGACCTCTCCAGGTTCACCTGCCAGCATATCCCTGTCACCACCACTGGATCCAACCGACACGCAAAACATCCTTTTCATGCTTCCTAAACTGCACCTGTTGACTCCGCTACTGCTAATAAATAATTTTGATGTGTATTTGGTTCTACCCCTCCGTCTTTCCTTCACGCTTGCATGACACAGAAAATGCTGGTGACTGAAAAGGGAGCAGGAGAACAAGAGTCAATAGTTTATAACCAGTAGTTTTATATGGAAATTCATCTAATTTCGGGGTGTGTATTGATGGGTTTTAGTATAGTGATAAATTTGGTAGTGGCATCATCATAGTACGTTTCCCTGCAGGGATTAATAAAATTATATTCTGTCCCATGTTCCCTCATTTGCATTCGAAAGTGGTGTTTGTGAACTATAAACACAATGAAATATTTTTGCATGGCTTGTTCTGCATGACTAATAGACTCCGCTTCGCACTGGTCATGGCCTCTCACATCACTCTTTAACTGCATTGAGTGGGTATGAACCCAGCAAAGATATAATGGCTTCACCAGGATGCTCCCCCCAGGGGAATCCTGTATACATCATTGTTCTTCGCTCAGTCAGTAGTTTGAATTGCAGATTACTGCTTAAATAGCATCAAGGTCACGGCAAGTCTGCAAAGAATCCCAAGAGGCCTTGTAAACCAGAAGATCCATCAGTCTCGTAAAATAAATAAATAAATAAATAAATAAATAAATAAAACTCAAGAAAAGCCAAAGTGACCGCAGATCCCTGGAATGACAGAAACAATTGTGACAACGCCTGATGACCAAGATAAAGCAGATGATGGGCTTTGTGATGTACGCTTGTCCTTGAGCCAAACGTGCCGAGCTGTCTTCGGTTATTCTGAGCCACCGTTGCCCCTCCTTGTGGAAGTCACGTGTTCATTTCTGAGCCATTTCTGCTACACGTTCCAGGTTTGAGACCCCAGACTCTGGTCAAGACGTAGGCAGGTTTACCTGAGGCCGCTGATCCAGAACCCTTCTGCTCCGCAAGGCTGCCACATGTTAATTTCCTAAGCTGTGCCCCATTAAATTCCGTTCCTTGCTCTTGCGGTAAAAACATTATTTTTCCTTTGGTAATAAAGTCAAATTGCAGGTTTAGTGGAACACAGGATTAGCCGGAATGGAGAGGTGACTTGAATTGCTTCAAGGTGTTTTTAGGAAAGAAACAATATTTACACTATTAAAGAAGAAATATGAGTGTTACATAAGCAGTTGTATTGTATACAGATGTTGTCTGTAGTTCTGATTTCTAGTTATCTTTGATTAATAATTGTTGCTGGAAAAAAGTATTGAATTCCTCTACTTTTATGAGTTTGTCAAAATAAAGTGGTTTACCTAACCAGTTTTCAGTTTTAGTAAAAAAAAAGAGAACAATGAGCATTTTTGTTTTTTCATTTATGACCAAACTAATTTAATCATTCCCATCCATATTTATAAGACAAAATATCCACAATATGAGGAATTTGTAGCTGACTGTTGGGTACTTTCATCACTTTGAAATGAGTTTTAAATCAGTTATACATTACACTTTCCTGCAAACCAAATGAGAAGCTGGATCTTCTTGTTGAAAGTTTCCCTGTGGGTGTGCTGTTCTCGCACTCTGTGCACCCTGTGTTTCTTTGCTCAGATCCTAGGCCTCCGAATCCTTCTATTGACAGAGTATTCAGCGGTCCACTGGATTTCTGCTTTTCAGCAGAGCCCGTCCTTGTCAGTATGGACATATGGTGACATGTTCAGCAAGCACCTGGCTCATTCTGGCGAATGTTGAGGAATACTTTGGAATTTCCTAGATTTCTGTGTGAAGAGATCGTAAAATGAGATCCGATCTTTATTTAAGTAACTATGTTAAAGACAATCTTATTTAATAGGTGAATGCCATCTTGAAAAAACGGTTATTGAAGTCAGGTCTTCCATTCGGTGTGTCATTGGTTTCCTTCAACTCAGGTGTGGGTTTCACTTGGTTGGTAGTATATAAACCTGCACAACAGTAGTTACCTGGGCTTTACAACAGAACTCTGCTGAAATGCAATGCAGTATAGTCAAGGGAAATTTCAGGGGACTCCATAAGAAGAATTTTTTAAATTTGTCAGACTGGAAGCTTATAACTTATAAAAAATCTTAGCCCTCCAACAGCTCACAGTCAAGCAGGTAGTTTACAAGTGGAAGAAATTCAGCATTGGTGCTACTCTCTCTAGAAGTGGGTGTCTGATAAAGACCAGTGCAAGTACATGCTGTACAGGCCATGAAGTGATAGAGAACCCTAGGGTGACAGGTAAGAATCTGCAGGCATCTCTTGTACTTCACAGTATCTGTTTATGAGTTTACCATAAGGAAATCACTTAAGTAGCGTTTGGGGTAGGTTAAGAAAAAACCACTGCTCCCCTTCTGAAAAGTATGGTTTCAACTTTGCTAAAGATATAGATGTTACACAGCACAATGTTCTATGGACATATGAGACAAACTTAAACTTTTTGCTAAATGTGCATCGTGTTGTGCTTGGAGAAATGAACTCAATGACCAAAACCACAATTCCAGCCGTGATGCATATGGGAGGAAGCACAATGGTGTGGGGCTGCTCTGCACCCCCAGGGCTTAGATGACTTACAATCATTGAGTGGCCAATGCAACTGAAGTTCTATCAGGAAATTCTACAACAGAATGTCATCTGTCAGATAAAAAAACTCAAAAGAAGCAGTCACGCAATATGGCAATACTCCAAAATGCATTAGTAGCTCGACAACAGAACGGGTTAAAACAAATTCTTCGTTTTAGGATTGACATGTTAAAATCCTGACCTCAGTCCCGCAGAAGTACTGGGACATGACCTAAAGCAGGCTGGTTAAGCAGAACAGCCCAAAAAACGTATTAACTTAAATAATTTTTGCAGTATCGATTAACAGGCCAAAATATTTCTTAAAAGCCCTGTGGATCTGATCAACAGCTACATAATTTTTCCAAGAATGACCTTCATTTTTAAACTATTAGATTAAAGGAGATAAGGAAGTGTTTGTGTGCTGTCTGTCTTAAATAAGACCTTTCGTTTTATCTTGATAACCGTTTATGAAAAAATAGAGAATTCCAAAGGGTTCATAAAGATTTTCACAACTGTGTGTTAACCAACACCATGGCACTGTAGAGAGGCCTGGGAGGCAGCCCTATGTAGCCACCCAAATAACCACATTAGTGAAACATCTGCAAATCTTTTAAATCATTCTCTATCAGATTTTTTCTTAGTTTTTATAATACATAGCTGAACATGCCTATGAATTGTGCCATACTGTTAAGAAATTGTGGTTTAGAAGACATATCCAAGCCTAGATTTACACTGACATTTATTGATTTTGCTCAGACATTTCTCCAGTGAAACAAAAATCTCAGACCATCCAAAATACATTTCAGAATACATGACCTTAGATACAATTATATGAATATCAAAGTACAGCTTGGTTGGCATTTTGCTGGCCCACAACAGACTGCCTTTTGAACTGACAGTCAGATAATACATTCTATGGCCAAAAGTGTGTGGACACTCACCTGAGCATCACCCCCATATGTGCTTGTTGAACCTCCCATTCTGGACCCATGGGCATTCATATAGAGTTGTTCCCCCCCTTTGCTGCTGTTACAGCACCCACTCTTCTGGGAAGGCTTTCTACCAGATTTTGGGAATTTGTGCCCATCCCAGCATCAGCGAGGTCGGGTGAGAAGGCCTGGCTCGCAATCGACATTTCTGTTCATACCCAAGGTGTTCAGTGGGGTTGAGGTCAGGGCTGTGTGAAGGCTGCTCGAGTTCTTCCACACTAACCCAGGCAAACTATGTGTTTATGGAGCTCGCTTCGTGCACAGGGTGGTGGTACGGTCACGCTGGAACAGGAAAGGAGCTTCCCCAAGTCACGGGCACCAAGCTGGAAGCACACAGTTGTTTAGGATGTGTTTGCTTGCTGTGTGGGTGCAGCTGAAACAGCTCAGCTCAGTCTTTAGAAGGGGGTCCACATACTTTTGACCTTAGAGTGTTTGTAGATGTTAGGAAATCAGGAGGAAAGTTAAGCTGAAAGAGATGCATTTTGACACCCTGTGTGAAGGCTGGGAATTCATTCCACCACACTGAAGTCAGAATTGAGAGTAAACAGGCCTTTCTGAAAGTGGGACCATCAAGCAACTGGGTGTGGATGACCACAGCACCCTTATTTTAGGGAATGGTCAGCCCTCTCATACGGACAGATTCAATGCAATGAAATCCCTTAGTGAAATTCTGCACATCTGGTTGAAGGAGTGACCATGCAGGGAGCAGCGGTGTTTAAACTGCAGCATATTTTATGTCTTGCTCCCATAACTGAGTAACAGTAACCGACAATGAAACTCGAATGGCTTTTCATCACTAAGGTACTGAGATTCAGACAAAAGTCACTGGAAATAAACAAAACTAAAATCAGAACTTCAACAAAACACCCAAATCATTTTACTTAAACCCAATCCTTGAGCATCTGAAATTCAATCTTAAAAAGTCTTAATGTCACCAGTTGGCCACACCTGGTACTTGTTTCCTCATAATGAGAGCACACCACACGCAGCTGCAGTTGCTGGCAGAAACCAGACACGAGGAGGTCTTTTCCTTTTGTGAGCTTCTTTCTACAGGTCAGCACGATTACTGAATAAGAGAAAAACTACCTTTTTACTTTGAAGAGAAAGTGGAGAACTTTTTTGATCCTTGCGGGGAAGTTTGCCAATACAGAAGCTGGACACAATGTGCACATATGAAAACTCAGAAGACAGATAACAATAAATATCATAAGCACAAAAAATAAATAAAGGTACAAATAAATATATAACCACAATAAATAACAGAAGACAAGTTAATTCCTGACAGGTTCTTCTGTGGTGTTACGGAGGTGGGTGGCTGTGGTGGTGAGCTTCTTACTGCACCTGAGTTGAATAAACTGGCGGCTAAAAGAGCTCACGGCAGTCACCTCATTTAGGAAATGTGAGCCAATGTCCATGACGGACTGCAGCTTCCTCCTCATCCTTCCCTCTGCGACAACCTCCACGGAATCAGGGTTCAGACCACTGTGGCCTTTGCATAACCTGCATGTGGCTCATTTATTAAAAATGACCTTTAGAAAATCCTTAGATTTCCAAAAATTTTTCTCTACCTGACATGGACGCTATGCTAGCATTCCTCAGGTGAATGAGAGAACCTGAAAATTTAAAAACCCAGCCACTCTTGGGTCACAAATTCCAGGTCTGCTTCACTGCGCCTGGTGGTGGCGTAGCTTCTCAAGGCTGTGGGCAACATGCTGTTCCTCATGACCGGACTTGACGGCGGCAGCAATCGGATCAAGTTTAGGTAAGCTGGCCCTGGGGCTCTGGTCCTACACGCGAGACTGAGAAGAGATGTTCTTTTTTGCAGTGCCTAGGGCAAACTGGTATGTGTGTGTGTGTGTGTGTGTTGTCGCAAAGAATCGGCTTGCTGAAGGAGGCACGCTGCAAACCCGGCCAATAAAAACGGCCTAATAAGGGTGCGCCGCCTTGTTAGAGGCATTCGCTGTCAGTTTTACAGCAACCCCATCGCTTCTTTTTGCCTTGTTAACATTTTTGCATGAGAAAAATAGGAGGACATCATCGCCACTGTCCCCAAAAAGCGTAGCGCAAAGCACCTTCACCTCCAGTTACAGGTGAGAGCGACGCTTTTCTGTGCTTTTCCGCTTGCTTACCCTGTTTGTCTGCGAGACGTCAAGCT
Organism: Heterotis niloticus; assembly: GCA_018136845.1. Lineage (NCBI taxonomy): Eukaryota > Metazoa > Chordata > Actinopteri > Osteoglossiformes > Osteoglossidae > Heterotis > Heterotis niloticus. The sequence goes on from CM030903.1 coordinate 3,865,929, forward strand.
CCCAAGCCAGAGATGCTCTGTCCGACAAGCTTGTCCCCCCACTATTTCTTTATCTTGTTTTTCGAGCCCGCATTTGTGTCCGAGCCTCTTTAATACGACAGCGCCGTGAGCTTTTCGGCGCCCTCATCCTCCATCTCCCGCACGCTGAAGGGAGGTTTTAAAATGCCGATCGGGTACGTACAGATATTTCACGCTCGAGCAAGAAGCAGATTTCGACGTTTTTTGCAATTATCTGCAAATTATTTTCGCCGGAACGAATAAAGGGCGGAGCGCAAATCCGCGGCGCTCTCGGAATCGTACGCGTCAAGGCCCCCCGTTCAAAGGCCTTAAGTCAATGAAACATTCCAAAACAAAGTTGACTGGAGGACTTTTGGATTCAGACCACAAAGACGTATCCTCCGCAGTGCATAAATATATTAATTGAAGGACATGGAGATGAGTGGAAGAAAAATACATATTTTGTTGACTTGTTTCGCGCAAACCAGCGTGCGGTAAAATGCTCGGTGTGGTTTGGTTTTTGGCGGCGCGGTAATTATTACCTTGCTTTGGGCTTAATCACGGGCGCATTGACAACTGGAACGAATAGGACAAGAGACAGAGATTGAGGTGGCGCTCTTGAGGATCCCCTTCTCCGGCATTCATAAGAAATGCTCATCTGCATGTGCGTTCTAAATTATGAGTTTGTTACAGCTCTTGAGTTGTTTTTCCTCTGGGTTATTTGATGAAAGGCCTGCGATTCTTTTCAGGCCGTTTCGAGAAAACATTTTTTAATAAGGCCTATTAAAGCAGCGGCGCTGAGAGGCTCAACCGGGCGGGGGGGGGGTCAACGGGAGATGCTCGCCGAAATCAACCGCGGCGGTCGAGATCCTGGCTTTTCAACCCGTGGACTCGGATCTGGCTGCTTTTTAAACCGCTACACCTTAACCCCCGTCTGTTTTTATTTTCAGCTTCCGTCTTTATCCCCGGATTTCGTTGTTTGGCTTGCGCGTTCATCGCTTCCTTAGGCAAAACTAAAATAGACATTTATATTTATTTAAATGTAATTTGCACCATGAATTATGCATTCTCTCGCAGTTTCCAAAAAAAATGTGCAATTTTTTTTTTTCTTTTCTTTTCATTGAATCTGCACAAAAAGTACAGACATGTCTGGGACGCGTATTAAATTTCAAGCGAAGGTAATGTTTTGCCGAGCGAAAGGGGAGAAGTTAAAAAGCAGCGGATCATTTTTAATAGCAAAATTGTGCTGACAGGTGACACGAACATGCTTAGCGGGGGGAAAAAATGCACGCGTGGCCCTGCCGTTGTTATTTGCGCTTTTGGCATTTTTAATTCAACACCCTGCTTTTCGACAAAGGCAGAGCCCTCTGACTCGCTGAGCATTACTAATCCCCGAAAAGGTGTATAAGATTAAGCCCAGTTTCGTCTGAGATCCGCACTTTCCGATTTAAATGAACCATATATTCTAATGGCGCACGAGCCATGAAAATATTACGTTATAATTATTTTTTGAGCGATTTTGCTCCAAACTTGCAAGAGACTCCAGCTTCTTCCCTGTCGCAGTAACTGTTCGTTGTCTTCATTCATTTCTTAATACTCCATATTAATCCAGAGTGCACAGCAAATAATATTAATAATTCTGGGTCTTCCAGCAACAGCCCCGAGCACTTCAGTGCATATCCACTGCTCCGGTGTGGCACCTGGCGCTAGTGTCCCCGTGCAGCTGGAACTCCGCCTGCCGCCACATTTCGGTCCGTGGTTCCAAGTAACCTCCCTTCCCGACTTCTCCAGCAGCTGCCAAGTTGTACTTTTTCAATTAATAAAACGCTTCTGAGACATTTAATTTTTGCCACGTCAAGTTCAGTCATGCAGAAAGTGGACAACAAGAACGGTACGCTGCCTTTAGGGTTGGGGTGGGCTTTGTTTTTCTATCAATTCTTCAAAGGGGCCAAGTAGAATAATACAGTGCATAGTTTAAATAAAATTAAGAGAAACAAGAAAGCATGAATTTGTTACCTGCGTAAGCAACCCCCCCCCCCCAGTGTATAATCCCTCTGAAACCCAAACTGCTGTCTGCATCAATTTGGTTGTTAGATTTTACAAATTAATCTTTTTTTGCAGTGCTTTCTTAACAGCAAACTGGATTTATGATATCCAAGCGCCTGCTTGTTTATAATGAAAACTGCACGTCCTATTATAAAACTAGATTAGGTTTCCAGTATTACAGATTACTCTCCCGTTGCACTGAACACCGTGTTTTACATGGCAGGACACTTTCAAATGGAATAAAGCCCTTCTTCTAACCGCTTTTATCTTGTTTCACGCAACTCGCATCGTGAAAGACATTTGCGGAAATTTCAAAGCAGTGACGCGAGTTCCATCTGTTATACTGGCGCCGGACAGGGCATAAAAGGGGAAAGACAGATATAATCGCAGCGATGATCTTCATTGTGAGGAGCAGCTACGAGTTCATGATTTATTGACAAATTTGTTGCCACTGTATTTGTTTCTATGAGTAACCGCTGTTGTTGGCTGGGGGCCAAAACAGATGTCAACGGACACAGAACTTTAGCAGTTGAAACTGAATCTCTTATTTTTCCCTTCCACTTTGAACAACCACAAATTCTTACTCTATGATTTCACGTCCATTTGGAAAGGTTCCGGCTCCAATGTGGTGGAATGAATCTGCCCTCCCTCAGAGCTGCTGATTCCCTTAATATTCACGAATAGACTCAAAAAGAGTCAAAAGTCAAAAGAGTTTATTTGTCACGTACATGGTTACTGAGTATACCATGTAGTGAAATGTGCTCTCTGTTTGAACCCCTTTATCTCCTGATCTATCAGCACCAAAAAGTTACATTATATTATATTTCATATTTAAGAAGAAAAAAACTTCACTCCCTATCATTCTATTTGCATCTGCCTGTCTACTGTATTTTAGTAAAAATGGTGGCACTGAAATGATGTACTGTACGGAGGACTCGCACTTGTTATCTGTGTGTTGGTGAAATGCACGTTTGTTTACCCGCACAAATGTCACATCAACATTTCCAGGTGAGCGTCGTGTTGCTATAGAATGGGTTGGGTCTACAGATTTTGTGGAAGTCAGACTTGCAGAAACAGAAAAGAAGTGCAAGTGAAGATAGGTAATCCTCACATGAAGAGTGCTGACCCATTGTTAATATTTAAAAGTCCTCCCAGTCAGGGTACTTAACAAAACATAGAGGGGCTGTGTAACTCGCAGGCTTTCACACTATAACTCAGCACCTTTGTCACTCATGGCCTCCTTATACACTGTATGGCCAAAAGTATGTGACTGAGCTATTTCAGCCGCACCTACACAGCATATAAACACATTCTAGACAACTGTGTTGCTTTGCGGCTACAGTTTGGGGAAGAAAAAACTCCTTTCCTGCTCCAGCATCACTGTATCCCCCCATGCACAAAGCGAGCTCCATAAACACATGGTTTCCCCAGCTTAGTATGGGAAAACTTGAGTGGCTTCACCCCCATTGAAAACCTTTGGGATGAACTGGAATGCCGACTGTGAGCCAGGCCTTCTTGCCTGGCATCGGTGCCCGACTTCACCGATGCCCTTGTAGCTTGATGGCCACAAATTCCCACACCCATGCTGCAAAATCTGGTGTAAAGCCTTCCCAAAAGAGTGGAGGCTGTTATAGCCTCAAAAGGGGAACAACTCCACATTAACGCTCATGGGTTTGGATTTGGAAAAGGATCTTCAACAAGTGCATATGGTTGTGATGATCAGGTGTCCACATACAGTTGGCCATATAGTGTATATCATGAGCCTCATCCTCTGTGGATTTTTCCAAAAATGATGATGGCCATACCTAACCATAAAAAGGTCTTTTAAACACAGAATATATGTAGGCACTGATTTAACACGTAAAGCAGATGTGATATCAAGCAGTATAAGTTTCCAAATGCCAACACATATTGACCTCTCGTGTGGTAATGGCGCCTTATAAAGCACACTACCCATGAGGCCCCATAAAGCCTGTTTACAAGAATAGCCTCAGACTGACCATATGCACACAATAAACGTTAGTAAGTGACAAGAGCAGGAACAAATTCATTGTATTGTGGGAGACATTCGATGCATGGTAACAGAATTGGAGTGAATTTTTACCCAACATACTGGAGAAAAGGATCTGCTAAATGCAAAAATGCAAGCATAGAAAAGCATCACAAACCTGACCTTTTGGCATATGACACGTTCTAGGATTTTAGCACAGAAACGTGAGCTGGCTGGTGGAGGGGATGGACTCTGTGGCCCAGGCTTCTGGGTAGAGAGATAAGCTCATCCTGATTGTGGTGCCAGCTCACGTCACCTTAGCCAGATGGCGCAGTGCACCGGGACGGCCATGTGCCACCTTCCTCTGCAAGCACCGGCCTGTTGCAGCCATCTGTGCATGGCACTTGCTGCTTTGGGACATCGTGCTCAGTTTTTTCTTCCAGTCCATTTGCATCTAAATACACTATTTCAGGCCGATGAACCCGGGGTCTTGGCTTCCAAAGGCCCCGGTGGACAGAGAGAAAGGAGCAACAAGGCCTCAGCCTCCCAGTACACACACTCTGCTGTGTCGTACACTTTCTCCTTTGTTGCATTGATGGTTTTCATCTGGAACAGAAATGGAGAAAACAAACAAGTCGGTCTGAGAGAAGCCTTTCCGTGCACCCAGGTCTGGGGTGTAAGACAGACTGTTTAATTCATGTTTTCATAGAGTGCGGTGACACTGTGAGCACTGAACAAAATTCCAGGGAGCGGCAAAAAGCATCAGTTAAAGTAACAATAAAGAAAACCAACTAGCAGCTGACACATCCCCGGTTATTGAATGAAGACATATCATGACTTTTTTAAATCACAGGTGGTATTAACAAATAGCTAGAAAAGCAAACATGGAGGAAGAATGAGTTGAATCTCTCTGGCATGATTCCAGTGATTTATATCAATATAGTATATGGCTTCAAGGTGCAAGACTGAAAAAGTGAATTGGAACTTTAGCGGCGTGTCGAAAATGCTATAGTGCAAGCAAGTCCCAATTTGACGCTCAGAAGTTACGGCAGTGTCTCCCGAACAGCCGAGCCGAGCGTTGCCGAGCATTCATCCTATCGGTAAGTTTTTATTGCGCTCCATCTCATACACAAGAAAACAATTTTGACCAAATTTCTTGGCTGTTTTGGACACCTTAAACTGGTAAAGTAAGTTAAATAGTGTGCATGACTATAAAGGGAAAGCCCAACTGAAAAATAAAAAAACAAGAGCATATTTTTATAGGTGCAATTAAATAAACAATATTTCATGTTCATACTCAACCTAACAATGCCCTTAAACACAGTCACGAAAGCAGAAAGCTGGCAGACGGCAGCTTTATTGGGTGAGGAAATACATCTGAAACAGCAGGGTGAAAATCCCGGGAGGATGAAGTGGGCGCAGTTCCGATGAGGTTCAGCTTATTCCGAACGAAAGAAGAGGGTGAGCAGCAAAATGAGAACAAACTGCAGCTGCTTAGTCCAACTTTATTTGTCTTGCATTGGTTTACCACCACAAAATTTAGGCACACAATTAAATATTTAGCTGTGGTAAAACCCAGTGATGCCAGCTGAATGAACATTAAGCAAGGTGGAGCATGGTAAATAGTGGCAGGACCTGGCCAGACGGAGCCCACCCCACCTTCCGCAGGTGCACCGGATCAACTCATCAAAGAGGGAATAAAGGGCACAGGGACGGGCGGCACCGGCGCGGCGTCTTAACCGTGGCACCTAGTTGTGGCCGTGCGTTGTCCCTGCGATTCCTGACGAATTTCAACAAACCTGTCCACCCTTGTGAACCGCAGTCCCTTGTGTCGCTTCCCCACTTGGGTCCCTACTATATTCACATTTAGAGGAGAAAATGCTCAACCCCTCATTTCTCCAGGTACAGTATACTGTGCTTGGGTAGGAGCTGCCCCCTCTGTTATTATGATTTTATTAACACAACCATTCCTTCCTGCTGGTGGTCCACATTCATTTGAAACAGATTTGAATCTGAAACAGCAAAAGCTGTGGAATAAATGATTCCCAAGTGACTGAAAATACACTGCAGCTGTACATCAATTAAACAATACCGAAGCCAAGCTGAAGAGACGTAGCTGACCAAAGCCGCAATACAGAAATGTAATTTATTGGCACCGGGACTCAAGGCAGACTACATGTCTGATGAAGCTCTTCCTGTAGGACAACTTTAAATATTCATTTAAACACGCAATTTATAGGGAAAAATCCAATGTTTTAGCAGTCGTGTTGTTTTAAGTCTGTTCGCGGCTTGTTACGCTCACCTTGGATCATTTTTATGTCTGCTGTTTCCACACATTTAATATTTGGTCAAAAGGGAAATAGATTTTGAGGTTTCCACGGTCAAAGGAGTCAACTGTTAAATACCGAGTGCATCTCTTTGACTGTTAAAGGTGAGTGACGCCTAATAAAAGTTGGGTTTGTGGTGCGGCTTGGGGGGAGGGGCTTTCGAATGAAGAGTAAAAATATGAAAGACATATCTCCACTTTTTATTACCACTTATTTTAGATTTAGATTCATTATTTTAGATAGATTTATTTTCCGCACAAAGGGCAGGTGGTTCTGTTCCCAGAATATTTTATTTAAAACCTTCATCAATACAGTGAGGTCTACTCATTTCTGCATACATTAAGGCCGCTGGGTTCGTTCTTTTAATAATTTACAAATATTACACATAAGGTGTTGTGGTAAAGCCGTGGTGCAGTTTTCTATGCAGTTTTGCCCTGGGATTTATCACAGCTCCCTCAAATACAGTAAAGGAGCTGATGAAGATGCACAAGTCAGTGCTTAATATCTGCCACTATAAGGTGTGATGTTTATATTCATTAAAGGCTCCAGGCTTTGGATTTGGTCTTTGACATAGAAAAAACAGAGCTATTAAAATGCGCTTTCCCCCAACAAACAGTTCTGCAAAAAATACATTAGTCCTTTAATAAATTTTGTCAGTGTGTTTTGATGCCAACATGTCCACTAATATCAGGCGAACAAGATCAGTCTTTGTGGCGCAGCTTCTGAATCTAATGATTCTTACTGTCTGGCTTAAGTTGCTGTGACTTGCTTTGTGAACCATTTCAACATCTGACTCAGACTTGGTTGACTTGTCTCCATGAAACATCATTATGAAGCAAAGGGCATGTTGGAAACTGAGCTTGAAGGCTGGGTGACTTACAGTATTAGCTGGTGACCTTCTTGACCAAACTGTTTCAGCCAGCAGCAAACAGACCTACTGAATAAGGGAGCCACCCTATGACATTAACTTTGATTTTATGCTTCAGCAAATACATGCCCTCCAAATTTTTTTATTCAGTATCTCATTTCTATCCTGAGGCCTGTACACATTCCAGAGACATATAGAGTACTATTGTAGTCTTCAGTTTTGTGACTTCATTATTGTTACTGTACATTTATTTTACTGTCCTGGAAACAAACTTGGGGTAATTCACACCTGACCTTTAAAAACTGTACACATCCTTAAAACAGTTCTGCTTTTACACCTTTTTCAATAGCATTGAGCCCTGGCCAACAAACATTCAAATAAAATTTAAAGACTACAGTCAGTGATGGGGGAAAAAAAGAAGGATTCATAGATGGAAGCTTTAGTCCTGTCTTATTCTTTTATACATTTTAATATCTATAAGGCTCAGGTTCTGTGTGTCTCTTTGCTTGGTCTTTGTTCACAGCTTTATTTTTCAAGCCATAGACATGAAATGTGGCACACAGGTACTTCTCATTCCGGGTGACGTTTTTTGCATAGTCAGATTCATTAAGCTCCAAAAGGCTACTAATGGCTTTGAAAACATACAGTTTGCTCTCTCACAAGGTTTGGCGATGTGGGAGTAGTGATGCCGTACGCATAGCATATATACAGTGATGCTGGTGGATTTTCTTACTCACCAAAAAAAAAAAAAAAACACACACACACACAGAAACACACGCTGACGTACCTTCTTACGAAAACATTCATAAGTTGAAAATTAATAAAGTGTAGCGATACATAATTTGTTATTACTGCCTGTACATCACTACGCCCGGCATACGCGTTGCTGTCTGTGCCATCCATGTGTTTCATCAAAGACGTCAATAGCTGTTGTATGCGATCAAATGTAAATGTAAAAATTGATAGGAAATTATATGTGACAAACACAGCGTTGCACATATGTACGGGTTATCACGTAAAGTTAATAAAGTTTGACGATATTTGGCAATATGCATTTTTCTTTTTCCTTTCCAGATGCCCTCTTGATGCGGCTAACATGGGAAAATCTTACCAATTGCTTGAAAAAGCCCAACTGAAGGAGAATGAAGAAGCACCGAAACAAACACTAATCACCATGTCAGTCGAAACAGAGGTGACCATATCAGGTAAGATTTGAGGTGCAGGGTGTGCTAAAATGCCCCTGAGACAATCCAGCACCTCGTAGCAAACTGCAAGATGCAAGTAGGGACAGCATGCAGTATATAGAGAGGCACAGCAGAGTAGCAGGCATCATTTACAGGAACATTTGCATGGAACCTGGCTTGGATATTCTATTGTCTAAAGATAGTGGTAGACAACAACAACGCCAAGATCCTGTGGGACTTCTACATCTAGACAGATAAACAGGTAATCGCCCTCCAACCAAATACAGTGGTAGTTCATGAGGAGGAGAAAGCAGCAGTGGTGATAGATGTGGCAATTCCAAGAGATAGTAGGAAGGAATATGAGAAGCTGGAGAAACCACAGGGACTGAAGGAAAAACTGGAGCGAAAGTGGAAGGTGAAAACCAAAGCAGTCCCATTGTGATAGAAGCACTTAAGGCCATGACCCTTATGCTGGAAAAGCAGCTCCATCAGATTCCAGGACTGACAACATCAAGTTCAGAATCCTAAAAGCAGCAAAAATACTACTGCATATCTTCAAATTCCCAGGCCTCTGGTAGGATACCCAAGTCAATATAAATATAAACACATATAAGAACAATTTGCTGCTATTGCAAAATCTTTAATTCTTCATATTTTCTGCATGACAATGAGTTAGGAAAATTCCACTTGAGATATTTTATTTGTGAGAGTGTGGCTGTATCGCAGTGAAGTGTTTGCAGGAAACACACTGGTTCCTGCTGTATTTTAAAAAGTGCAAATTTCAATACTACCTGGATATTACTCAATTTTTACTTTTTGTGCAGTAAATGACCCCCAGTAAGATTTTATGTGGCCTTATATACAGACTGTCTCTGTGGTGCACATGCTCAGTTGGGTCTGAATGGGAAAACTCATTGTTGGGAAAGTTTGCAAATAACTTGGTATGGTTTAACTGTATTGTATTCTAATTTTAAACTGTAACATATGGGTGGATGGTATTCATACATAAATCATCTGAAATGTCTTCATGGATAAGATTTTCTATGTTGCTCATGTTTACTTTGGGCAGATTTGTATTACTGCGGCAACCCCCTACCCCCTTTTTGTGCAAAGTGGTTGGGTCCTTTCTAAAGGTTGAACATTGGCTGATAATTTGCTTTTTTGTGAGGCTGATGTAAATCCTAATGGTGGTGTTTGAACATTACAACTCAGGTTAAAGAAATCTTGGGCAGCACATCCCTCACGAATATAGAAGTGTGACACTGTCCTCAATTTTAAAAGGTAACCAGTTAAAAAATAGGTATGGACATATTGAATTAAATTCTGCTTAAACAGTAATTTATTCAGCTCACAACATTAGGTTTGTTGCTGAATCCCCCAAAATTTTAGCTGTAGCAATCGGTGTGAGCATGGAAGTTAAATAAATTCTTCATTGGCTTTACACTTCAGAGCCTTTTACATGTAGCAGCCCTTTGCCCGACGAATGCAGATTATGAAACAATCCCGTGTCTGCTTCCTCCGAAAATCCGAGTTTATTTTATTGCATTCTTTTTACCCTCAGAAATGGCTGCACATTATAAATTGTGGAGAATTTCTACCTGACGGTAATAACATAATAGGGGAAAGACTGGAAATCTGAGTGCTTTACAGAGGAATTCCCATTTGCCTTCTGCAGTGGGCTTTCAGAAGAGTGCACACACCATTCATTTTCTTTAAATTTTGCCATTTCCATCTAAAATCAGGATTTATATTTTAACTAGAGACGCATATAGATTCATATAAAACGTCATGCAACATTTTATATACATTATCATAGCTAACAAGCACAAATGAATTACAGTGAAATCAAAACTCAAATTTATTCGGCTTTGAAGTATTGCTTTGCTCAAAGCTTATAAACAGTATATTAAAGTTTGGTTGTGAATTAATTCAAGCAACGACATTTTTATTGTCTTCCTGATATACTGTAATATAATTTCCCAAGCTATGCAAATGCATGTTATTTATGCACTTATTTATTTATTTATTTATTTATTTATACGAATTTGCTTCAGCTGCTTTTCCCGTGGAATAGATGCCCTGCCCAATTCTATTTAATATTTTGTCCGCAATCACATTACCTTTCATTCGCATCATTTTAAGCTGAGGGCTGACACAACTTTAAATGGTATATTTCTGCCACAGAATATTACAATAACATAGTGACGCCTATTGGTTTTTATTAACTTTTCCTCATTTGAATTTATTCGTTTTGGACTGCTTTAATAAAGGAGCAGAGCTTTTCCAGTGATGATTTCAGCTGACGGGGTAACACGGGGTATTTTCACCTTGAGCAGTGCTGCAGTAATTTTAAAATGTTCAAGAAACGTCTCCTTAGTCAATTGCCCTAATGCATTTTGAGAATGTCCTCCCTATTTGCTGTGTGGAAATGCCCAGACAAACCATCAGATTGCACAGAGATGGAATGCATTATTTATTACTGGAGTAATTTATGATGGACAGGATTGATTTGTGGTACATATGTGCCTCTGGTTTATGACTGACTGCAGGTACATCCATTACGGAGGGTAAGTGAATGCTCTTCTAGTTCCTACTGCCGTTTAATGTAATGCAAAGTTGGTCTGAGTGATCACATCACTCAAAACAAATTTCCAATAATGTTAAAGATGTTGCACATTTCTGCCATTATTACTTATTACCATACATATTACACCATGTTTGTGGATCAGTACTAAAAAATTGGTGAAATGGAGTATGCTATTACTGTAACAGTAGATGAAGTCCAAAATATTAGATATGTTCACCTATCTATACAAATAAATATAATTATTTAACAAATGCTTTAATTCTTCTTGAAGGTGTTGTAAATCTGCGAATGGAAATTGATTCCTGGTAAAATTGTTTATTGTTATATCTATCAGTTACTTGGCAATTTAAACTTTTTTTACCCTCAGTAGCGCACATTGTTACTGTATAGCTGTATTTATTAAAGCATGTGTGCTGTGCTGCTTATTACTTTTTTAGGCATTTTATTCAGCGTTTTACAATCAATTTTCAGCATCATCACCTAAGTTTCAATGCTAAATTTTGTGATGTTAGCATCTGTATTTTCTTTCACCCTTTTTTTCAGCACCACCAGGGCACTCACGTTTTCATTTGCAAACCACTGTAAATAAAAAGTGAGTTAACTGGAAATACATAAAATTGCCAGAAAGTCAGTGCGCAGTATCTTTGAAATATTTTCTTAGTCTTACTGTATATGTTACACCTTAAGTGTTCATTTTCAAGGGCCGGCTTTCAAATCACGGTAGGTGCCAAATCTTTGAGGTGCGGTGATCACTTTTTGTCGGCAGCTTTAAAGCAAACTAAGCAGCAAAGCTTTCAGCCATCGTCTTCATGTCAGAATCGATACGTACACCTTGTAACACCCAAAGTTATGCTCTTTCTGCACCTAATGTTCCTTTTGCTATATTCTGAGATTGATCGAGATCTAAATAAGAGGGAGAATAAGTCCAGTCACATTTTAAGTTGACATCATAACTCCTCTCACAGTGTCTCACCTATGCACATTTTGTGCTTCCCAATTCACCCTGGAAGTTAAGCACTATTTTAAGTCAGAGGGGTATTGATTCTGCCTCTTTTCCCAGTGTGCAATTTCAGCTTAACTCATGTGTCAATGAAGGCAGACTTTTGCATAGGCGCCCCTGGATACTGTCCTAATTCATGTCCAGAGAGTGCTAAATTTATAGCCGTATTACTCGCTTATTCCCTCAGAAGAGGACTGTTATTTATTTAGGCAGTTTCTCAGCCAAGATCAAGACCACCTTGAAAAGCACAGTTGTTTCCCTATTTGTTCTGCTTCTCCTCTGAGCATTGATTTCTCTCCTCTGTCCAAATCCTGTGCAAATTAGCAGAGTAGCAAGTCAATGAAACATCCAGCACGCCGAGGAAGGCTTTTAATATTCATAAACTTGCACAAAATTTGTTTTGGGTGCTGCATGCGTGAGAAGTCCTCAGTTGTAATATGAATGTTGCTTGTTTTTTATTCATTGGTCTAACACAGTCGAGCCCCCGTATCCGCTGATTCGGTATCTGCGGTTTCAGTTATCCGCAGTTTACCGCGGCCAAAAAATGGGGAAAATTAAAGAAATACACGGTTTGTAAGTTTCGAAGCGCACGTAAAGTGAGAACGGGCCGTAACATGGTGAAATCCAGCAGCCCAAACGTGCCCAGTACTCGACTCATCTTCCTTTGTCTCCGTACCCTTGCTTCCCCACTGAACTTGCCTCCGTTCTGCTTCCGGTGTTCTCGCCGTTCGCATTCATGTAAAGCGTTCGGTATTACCCGCAGTTTCACCTGACCGCGTTCGGTCCTGGAACATATTACCCGCAGATACGAGGGCACTACTGTATGTGTATTTGTTTTACATTTGGCGCTTGTTTTTGTGTGCGGCAGGTAGCGCCGGTGCCTCACAGCTCCCAGGCTTTTGAAACAGGATCAGTCTATCATGGGTTATTATGGGTTTCCTCCTACAGTCCAAATACATGTGTTTCAGGCAAATATCCTTCATGCATCTGTGAAGGAAAGCACTGTGGCATCCTGAAGCTGAATACGATAGAGGTCTGTGAGCTGGTCTGCATTCCTGGGGGTTATCCTGTGACTGACCTCCATGGCTCTGGATCCAAGGATTTAAAATATACCCCGAGTGAGTAAATCGACCGCCCCTCCACAAGGATTAAAAAAAGAACGAGGAGGATGGCACTCATTCAGCTCTCAGAATTTTTCTTTTTTGCCTGCCGCTTGTTTGTCCCCCTCTTACAAGAGCCATGTTTTCTGGCCCAAGTCTTGGAGAGGAGCGCTTCTGATTTCTCAGCGCTTTCTTTTTACCCGTTGTTCTTATCAAAATCCGCTCACCCACCTAAGGTGATACAGACAAGACAGGATTATAGCATGAGATAGAGAGGGGGAGAGAGGGTGGCTTAAGCGGTGCCGCATTAACTGGTCCGCGAATGCGAGATCACGACAATTCAGCTCCCGAGGATGCACTTTAGTGCAGCGAGGGGTATAAACAGGCATATTAAAAAAGCCTGGAGGAACCCTGTTATGAAAAATTGTACTTATTTGTTTCCATATATTTATCAGCTGCATAAGCAATTTGGAAACCTTGCAGCCCCAGATTGTAGCAGGCAAGATACAGACCCCTCCTTAATAAAAAAAGGACATAATAATAATAGTAATAATAATTAATGTGGCTCTGCAGTTTGTTGCTGTTGGGAAATTAACACATAAAGAACTTTGGACGGAAATAGCAAGATCCATTGCCTTGTTGTAGCTCAGTCTACACGCCTTAAGCTTTCATATCACACGCTAAATGGCATGATTAAGTATAATAGACATCAGCACAATAAAAGCCGTCAAATAGCATTGGCGCTAATTTATTGGTTTTTTTTGGGATTTTTTTGCTAACAGAGTCATGTTTAAAATTCATTGCGTTGTTCAGGCTGTGGGCTAGTATGGAAAGAGGGAGTAAATCTTTTTTAGAGGCTATCTTGTTGATAATTCAATACGAAACGTGAACGTGTTTGGGGCTGGAGGTGTCCGCTGCTGTCATCCAAAGCTTTGCTGTTCCTCTACTTAAATGCATTGTGCGTTACGCATAAGAAACTGGCCAGGATGTAGATGGGTAAAAAAAAAATCAAAGGTAAAAGCAGAAAAATGCATCTAAAAATATGTCATAATACCGCACTTGAAAGATGTGCTGGTACCTGCCTTATTTTTGTCACATTTTCATCTGTTCTCCATGGAAAGGCATTAGTAATGGACTAATAGTTGCAGAAGGACCTGGACAATCGTGGATTAATAATTTTCTGCAGCAAATGTGTAAAGCATTAGTTATTTTGAAAGAAACCTGTGTCCTCGTCCACCATGGTTTTTCTCTTTCTCTGTCTCCCACTCGCCATCAGCCTGGCTTGCTGCTATCGACCTTAGCCTGATCGTTGCCTAATCGAGACCGCAGTCCTGTTCATCTTGTTTTAACCGTGCAAAACAATGATGCGCATCTGTCAAGTGTGTGGCGGCCCTGTCTCTCCTCTGTGACACCCTTGGGCACTCCACGATGGGTCTATTCTCCCTGCATGCTGGACCCAGGCCTTGAAATTCGACAGAAACGGGTGGGAGGTGATGAAGCCACATTGGGCTGTTGCTAGGGTGGTTACATGATCTGGCACTGCTCTTCTACATTATATTACACCAGTAACCAAACTGCATTGGAATGAGATCAGATGCTACGTGCATATGTAGGTGCCGTATACTTGGCACACACCTGGACAGAGGCTGCCACTGTATGGATGTCAGATTCCAGGCAAGTTGCTAGTATGGCTAGGCCTCAATTGACAACATATGTGGCTTACAACAGCTCAAATTTATATTTAATTTACTTTATTATAGTCTGATTCCCAGCATTTGGGCATGATGTGTAACAATGACCTCTCATTCTGCTGTATGAAAATATCAGTACTCCAGTGCACTGTGTTTGTTCTTCACTCAATGTTTTCGTGTCCAGCACTAACTATTATTGTTCCTCATTAATATTGTTTAAACATTTATGGTCAGTTGTGGGGTGGATGTGGCCACAAAGGCAGGACAGAAAGTACCAAACAACAGGGACCCCAAAACAAAAAGGCTTTAATCCCAAAAGGAAACCCCAAACAGAACTACTGGAAATTGCATTGCATCATTTCTGACACCTGGGTGGTCACTGACATGGTTGTCAAGGCAAAGAGCAACAGAAATGGTTAGGCTTTGCTTTCTTCTGCCATCCTTTTTTTTTTCTTCAGAGGGGTGCAAACACAGGAGAACCTACAAATGCCACACACACCCCAGAGCTGGACTTGAACCCCACATCAGGAAAGCAACCAAGGAGCTGTGACGCACCATCTCATTCCCCAAACAGAAATATACTTCACACTGAAGAACTCCAAAGACCTCCGACCAGCTGCCTTGTATAATGTGGCCCCACTTCCCTTATTTTCCAGCAGCTGGTCCTCATCCAACAGAGGCAGGCATTGAGGAGCTGTCCATCAAACAATGCGCCGCCCCCTTCAATGCCTGTACCACCCACCAGCTCGCACC
Organism: Heterotis niloticus; assembly: GCA_018136845.1. Lineage (NCBI taxonomy): Eukaryota > Metazoa > Chordata > Actinopteri > Osteoglossiformes > Osteoglossidae > Heterotis > Heterotis niloticus. The sequence continues at coordinate 3,881,472 of CM030903.1, forward strand.
TTACGCTGCTGTAACCAAACATTTAATCATAATCTTTGCTCTCGTGTCTATGTTTGGGTGTCTGGCAGCAATTGTGTTTTATTTAATAAATCGTTGTTTCATTTACAGGATTTTTTGCTCATAATGCCATTCAAATTACTTTTAATTTGCAAAGGCAAGCAAGTGAAAAAGCGAGGAAACAGGTTTAGAAACTAGGAATAATAGTGCAGCATGAAAATATGATACTCTAGTGGTTATTGTTATTATTTTAGTAGGAAAGCAGAAGAAAGCTCTGTTGCACAACATAGAATTTGTGCATTTCAGATGATAATATACAAGGTTTGTTTTGCACAGTATAGTGCAAGGGCTTATGACAAGGTTATTAGAATAAAACTCCACTGCAGAGTCCAAAGCACCTCTATTTTTTTGCTTGTTATTTTTGAGAAAATTCTCCCGGGCTTTGGTTTGGGGCCGAACACGGCACTTCACATGTAAATAAAATCAGTTTAAGAGATGCTCCTTTCCATCAAAACATAAAGTTTAGCAAACTTTAGTCTCGTCGTGAACTAGACCGGATGTTTCCCTTTTTTTAGGTGCCGTGTAACCAACCTGTCTGCTTGACTGCTTGATGGAGTCGCACCATCACGTCATTGACATCTGCTTTTGTGACAAACTAAGCACCCTCTCCTCCTGGGTCTGGGGGGCCTGACTTACTGCTGGATTGAACAATTAAGGGGCCCGCACTTTAGAAAAATGTATTGCCAATGCCGAAAGACCTCATTCCCACCATAATGGGACACAAGAAGTTGTCATTTACAGTGGGGGAAAAACAAGATTATCAAAATTGATTTTTGAGACCGATTTCTTTGTTTCCTTCACGCCACGCCTTCCCAAATTGCCTGTCACCACTGAAAAAATATATCATTGCCCCTAAGAAATGGCTCTTTTTGCCTATGAACAGCTAAACTGTCTGCTGAACTCTGCACTTACAAAAGTGAACTTTGCAAATCTTCAAAGCCAGCGGGGGCCACGGCAGCAGGGTGGTCGTCTGGCGTTTTTGACCCGATTTGGTGTATCATTCAGGCTGTTTTCATGGTTCATTTCCTATGGAAAGACAGGATAACAGCACCGGTGCATCTTACACTAGGATTTGATTTGCACGAAGGCCACACCGGACTGCTGAGCTACTGTGTGGTAGGCAGTTCCAGACAATTTCAAAGGTCCAGGTGGTACTCCAACATCCAAGTGACAGTGCAGGTATTACATTTTCATTTAGAGATGAGGGCTGCTTCTTGCAGGTGAGCAGAAAATTACGAGCAGGTAGTTGCCTGCACTGTGGAGTGAATGGACACCAATGAATCTGTGCAAGACAGCAACGCAGCAAGTAGATGTGTGGGAGTGCTTAAAAAGGAGCCGTGCTGCCCGGGTGGGGCTGCTGGTCCTGCCGTGGGAGTGGGAAGAGAGGAGGATGAGATGGGTCCTGGTTTTGTGAACAGGGTACCTGTAAATGCAGACAGTGAGGGAGGGGATCACTGTGCAGCGCTCTGAGCTCCAAAACCTGGGATAATAAAGGGGTGACTCCAGTTCTCATGAAGTGCCGTACAGCTCACCTTGTTGCTCTGCCTGTAAATGATTGTTTTTTTTTGTTCCTCCCCATCCTCCGCCTTCAGGTATCACAGCAGTTTCCTGTTTTCTTTACCCTCATCCATTTTGCATTTTTTTTGTTCCTGCTCAACGGTATAAAATGGGACTTTCTTGCATCTTGTAATGCAGACATCACTAAAACAGCAATATCTGCTTTTTGGCTATCCCGCATCCAGCATCTGTCACTTCTGTTTGGTGGTGTTGGTATCACGGTGGCATCTCCGTGCAGCAACGGAAAAGGTTTTGGAATTACTTATAGGATTTCTCGGAGGCTGAAACCATGTAAAGTTGCATAAGATGATTTAGGACTCAGTGTTGCTGCCTGTAGACTGTAGGGAGGGCAAAAATTATTTGTTGGTTCTGAAGCTGTGGTTCAAGGTTTAAAGTTCACATTATTGTCATCCTGCATTTATGCAGAAGAACAGAGGAGAATTAAATATGGCTTCTCCTGGGCCACGGTGCACAGGAAGCTAAATGGACAACACAATGACAGTACAATGCACATCTATCGAGCAAACAGTAATGCAGATATGTAGGAAGATAAATGAACAAACAAATAATGGGTAAGAAAATGTTGTCTAATACAGTGCCAATGCCAAATGACCTGCAAAAGTACAATTTTTCTTATTTTTATCACATTTATGCCTCACGTTCATTTATCTGGAATATGATTTTCTATTACTGTACCGTTTGTAATATTAATTTCCATTTATATTGTTGGCATTGCTTGTAATAATAATTTTCCTCTTCACCGTACCTCTACTATTACCCTGTGTACTGGATACTTTACAGCCTGGCAAATCATTGTGGCTTTGTTTATGAAAACTCACATTGAGTTCACATTGAGTTTAGTGAATTACAAACCTTTATCATCACATATTTTTTTGCTAATTCTTGCCACAAAAGTGCAGGGAGGATTAGGACAATGACGGTGACATCTTCCAAGATAAGAAACATTCGATGCCATTGTACTATGACACGAAACATGATTAAAACACAGTAAAAACGTAATAAAAACAAGGTGAACAAATGGCACAGTGAGTAAAGGACTGGATTTTTTTTTTTTTTTTTTTTTTTAAGTAATGCATTTAAATTTTGCCAGTTAAAGCCCTAAGAGGACCCTGCGCTTAATGTAAAGCAAACATACTTTGCTGTACAAACAGGTGAATGCAGAAATATTGATATGAGCGCTAAGGACAATAATAAAAGACTCTTGTGTATATTAATTCACTTTAAAAACCCATTTATTTAGAAATTTCAAGGAGTTGTTTTAAAAATCCCATTTTTTTGGAGATATTAGAAGGTCATACCGTTTAAGTTTAAACATCCCCTTCAGTCGCCACCCAGAATAATAGCAGATTTCTAAATATGTTTCCTGTCAATAATTTTTGTGCTCGGGGCCTTGGGTCTCTGTCGACTCCACAGTAAATAACAGTCATTGCAGTGGCTGCCCTGCACCCTTTTGCTTGTCGGCCTCTGGCACTATAAGAACTGGTGTTTATGTAAGCAGTAAGGTTTTAAAGTCATTTCCACGTCTGCCATAGATATTTTCTTATCTTTCCTCTCTGAAACAACTGCCTGCTGTACAAATGCAGCATTTTATACAACAGTGGAACTTCGAAGGAGGAGCTTCGCTTTTAGCTGGGCTGATGCTATACTGGGCAAGTTTTAATGTTCAGGAGAGTGAGTTTATGAGAAATGGTCAGTTTTAACAGCACTATTATTAAGTTAAAAGTTGCAAATCGACACCTAACCTCCGGACTAAGTGTTAGATCTGTGGCCGCAGCTGCCTTTTTGACATGTTGGCGCCTGTTTGATGCCTGAATGCTCTTGTTCTGGCCGCTGGTGGAAACGCTGTCAACCTAGACTCATTCACGGGTTTCGCTACTGTTAGGTCTCTGACTTGACCATCGGCAATCAACAGATGGCTCCACCGCTCCAGAAACTCAGAAACAGATGATTTATGCACGAGTCCAACCGGACACAAGCGCAGAAGAACGTTTGTGTGATGCAGAAACGTCCGCCTTTATTCACTGAGCTGATAACTTTATCCAGAGTGATGTAAAATGTGAGATGTAGTGCTGCCTCCTTCATTCACCTTTTTCTATAGCAGAGCAAGGCGGCACACTCACACACACACACACACACACACACACACACACACACAATAAGGGCAACATGGACTCGACAATAAAGCTAAAACACACATCTTTGGACTGTGACAGGAAACCTACTCAGACATGGGGACAGCATGCAAACTCCACACAGACTGAGCCACCACTGCACCATCTACCCCCCTGCAGCCTAACTTATTAACTTAATACATGTGGTCATGCTGTTGGTGCCATTAAAAATGTTTTGCAAACATATGAAACCTGAATAATACTCTTAAGAATATTTTAAATCGTGCTGGGTGCAAACTGAAGTGGAATTTGCCACCAAGCCATTACCAACTTCTGGGTGACTATTGACATGGTTTTCAAGGCAAGGAGCAGCAGAAGTGGTTTGCCATTGCCTTCTTCAGGCATATTCTTTCCTTGGAGAGGTGCAAACACAGGAGAAACTACAAACCCTACACACACCTGAGCTGGACTTGAAACCCACATCAGGCAAACAACCCAGAAGCGGCGAGGCACCAGCTTACCCCACCAAACCCCTCCAAACTGAAGGATAACGCTGTTAACTAGTGACACCAGTAGATGTTCCACGGTTTTTTCCAGGAATGTCACACTCAGGTAGGCTGGGGATGCTGTTCGGCTTTCTCCTTTCATTCTTCGCTCCATCCTTCCTCAGTTCCTACGGTGTTGTGCTCATCTGTATTCCTGCTAAGGTGCTGCTCCCCTTATGATCCAGCATACTGATGATGCACGGTCCAGACGCGTCACATTAGATCAATACAGACCGTTTCCAACTTTAGGCGTTCATTAATGATCATCTTTAAGGAACATCATTCAACCTAAGGATTTATAATAAAAAATGTGAATCCCCCCCACCCAACATGCACTATACTTTCTGTCAGGAGTACAGAAGAAAGAACTGCTGAGATTAATATTTGATGGAATGTGATGCATTTAACCTTTAAGACGTCCTGCTGGGGGGGGCGTCCCTGGGCTGACTGACCTCTCCTCCTGCCATTTGAAGGTCTTGCTGGATCATATCAGTCTTGTTGTTATTTGTACCACACCGAAGACCAGAACGTACGGTGTTGTTAAATTTCTTGCTCCTTTCTTGGCCCCCCATGTCACATGGACTCGCCTCGGATTCCCGATTTTTTTTTCCTGTCAAGTGGGGTCACGTCCGTATGCAAGCGTACGTCGTACTGAAATGACTATCGTGGCCCGGCAGGGCGTGTGAGGTTCAGGGAGTGGCCAAGCAGATACCAAGTGTGGGAGGACTTAGAGAGCTTTTCACCTCCTGTTCATCTTTACACAGTACCCAAAATGCAATAAAAAGCAGCTAAAGAGCCCCAACCATCTCAGCACCAGCAACCACAGTTTTCACCCTCTCGCTCTTTCTGAGTCTGGGATTCAGTACAATCCTTTATTGGTTGATCAATAGCATTTTTTTAATTTTCATTTTAATTCTTCATGGCTCCTTGTGATCTTGTCAAAGTCATCATCACTGGGTCAAATTTTGTTGGCTGTGGTTGTCATGCAGATGCATGTCAGACAAAAGTAGCTTGCATGTTGTGAAGGAAGTCTTGGAAGCTGGTGAATGAACATGAAAAATATGTTATGAAACAGGCGTGATGGATGGACATGCGGTTAAGATGAACCCGACTCCTAGCAACCAGGTGCTTGGTTTCCTAGGTGAGGAAAGGAATAGAAGTTCACCATTAGCTTTTTTGTACCTGAGTGCAGACAGGGGAAGACCATGCAAGTGCCGTCCACCACAAAATGGACGCAGGCTCCACAGCTCCCAAGCTGGTCAGGAGTCGCAAGGCACTTTCTCTACCTGCTGTGCCACTATGCCACCTTGGAAGCAGGGCTAACATCTCAAGGAGATGAACAGAATGGTTCTGAGTTTCCGCGCTCGCTTTGTAGGTCAGCAGCAGGTAGGTTCAAATCTGGCTCAGTCTGTGTGAAGTTTGCATTCCCTTCCGTATCTGTATCGATTTTGTCTGAGCGCTCTGGTTTCCTCCCGCAATCCGAAAACGTGTGTTTCGGGTTAACTGATGTACCCACAGCGTGTGCCCGTGTCCCGGTGATTTCAGGATCGATGCTGGACCACCGCAACGCTAACCAGGACCAATGGTTTCTGAAAGTTGGTGAGTTTGCATTTGTTTAAAAGGTCCAAACGTAGAGTTACGCCCAGGCGACTCATCAGCTCTTTCACCAGCATGGATCAACCCAACCCTAACCTACAACCAAGCAGTCTGACAGTTACCGGGTTCCAGCTTCACCACTTGATGACAATGGAGAGTGGTGGCAAGGACATCAAAGTCAGCGCTAAACACGTCAGCAGATACAAGAGCATCGCCAAACCACCACGACTTTAAGGATTCGCTCACAGATGTTTTCCAGGAAATGCTCATTAAGGTATTAGTCCCTCTCAAGCTCCTCGGCTGTCCCGTATGAAACCCTCCGAAACCTCTGTACCTGAGCTCAGGGGGCGACATGTGGCAGCTTTGCGCAGGTTCCCTCCAGTCTAATTCCCCTATCTAACTGGAGCAGAACATCCACGTGACACACGGAACAGGAGGACCGCTGGCTTCTGGGCACTAACATGCACCTCAACTTCCACCTCTTCTGTAAATCATGGTTCTCAAGCCTGCAGTACGAAGCCCTGCACGGTTCCACCTTCGTAGAAGTGTTGCAGTCATGTTAATGGACGGCCTGTGGTAGCACCACGTGATGTCTCCAGACCCTGCTCTTGTAGATAGGAGGCAAGGCAGAAAAAAGAGAGAGATCGTGTCCTTAGTTTGCCGAAGCTCCGACTTCTCCGAGTGCAGGTCAGAAGCTGGAGCGAAGTGGCCGTTTTCTTGTCCCTGACCGACGGCTCCGTCCCACGCCGCCATGACACGTGCTGAGGATCGATCCATCTGGGCTTCTTTCATGCGTCGGCTGCTCTGCACAGACAAACGGTCCATCGGTCAGAAGGACAAACAAATCATCTGGCAGGGTTGTGGATTCAGAATTATTCATCCCACAGAAGGCCCTGTTTACAAATTATATTTTGATTTATGCAGTACAATGAGTTCATCCATCGCCATCGGAGTGACACGGGCGCAGTTAGAGGTGAGCCAGAAGGTGATGTCACACTGTTCAGACAGCAGTGTATCAAAGTGCCATAAGACAGAAGACGTCTTCCTTGCTTTCGTAACTTGTCCTTCACCCTGCCTGGTTGAAGAAACTCCAGAAGCGTCGCATAAGAGCCGAGTACGGATCTCGAGCTAATAAAATCTCCAGTGATTTGTGTTTGAGGAGAAAGCGTGACGCAGGAGGATGACTCACAGGCTCGGTGCATCGTCTGGGGACCCGAACATTAACATGGATCTAGAGACACTTTATGAGACTAAATTCCCGAATCCAGCAAAAATTGCTGCAGCTGAACAGATGGGATCCTCTGGCCCCCTTCTTCAGTTACACTTGGGCCTGCGAGTATCCGCTTTCACCTGCTAGGTTGACCCGTTATTACACGGTGATACGCAAAGCAGAACAATAGGACGGTAATAAACAAATCGTCTGGGTTTCGTTCAGGGTCCATATTTATAAAAGCCCGAAAAAACACAGCAAATGTTTAGCGGCGCTCTAGAACAGCCAACTTAAAACCACATGTTTGCATGGGGGTCTGGTCTGCCAGAGACTGTTTGCTGTTCCATTTCCCAGTTTTTTATCACCCTGCTAATAAATGCATTTAGATAATAGCAATAAGATGATATGTAATAATTTCAGATTGGTCCTGGCCATCATCCCGGAGACTCAGGCACCCAGCACCCTCTCTCTCCAAAGGTCTGGCACTCTGGGAAATAACCCTGAATCAGAGAATAATAAGGAAGCATTAAAACCTGCCTGCTGTGGGCTTTAATCTCTTCCATGTTTTGTTTTTTTTTTTTTTTTTGTCAGAAAGCCTCACAAAGCAGCAGCGCGTTGCTTAGATGTCTGCTGACGTGCAGAGAAATAAATTGACTTACGAAGAAAATTGGAGCCCGAGTCCTCGGGAGATGTTTAGCCAAACTTGCGGCGCACCCAGTGTGCTGAGGGAACCGTGCGTCCTTGTCTTTCAAGAGTCACCCGAGGTACGGATCAGTTCCGTTTCCTGTGATAACAGCCCAGAATCTTCTGTGGAGAGCGTACGACATCGAAAAGTCGCCTGACCCGGCATAAACCAGATCTTTTCCTTCTCGCAGATCATCTGAGAGGCCTCCGGTGGCACGGAGACATATCACAGGATCGCTTATTTTCCGACGGTCTCTGGGACTTAGCGATTTGAATGCTCGTGGTTATGTGAGGTTTTGCGACAGCACTCGGTATCTCAACCCCAGATGCTCCCGCTCACTGTAATATAGATGTCAGATGCAGCAAACTCCAAAGGGTTTTGGGCTGGCTGTTCTTTTGAGGGGTGTGCGGGGGGTAGAGACGGGCACCTGGGATGCTGATGCTTATCCAGCGCTATATTTATGTGTTGTATTTGTTGTACTGGCCTTACTGTGCACTGTTAATAACATTACGCTGACATCAGCAGTCCCAGCGGAGGGGTCCTGGAGATTGTGAGGGCGAATGCAGACCGCGATTGCCATTTCTGCAGATTCTGTCATCGATCATGAGCATCAGATAAGCAGCGGTGATGACAGGCTGCTTACCTCAAACTGTGTTAGGATTAATCCGCTCCTTCCTCTGCCCCACTGCTCGGTTTCCTTGGCTGCGGCTGCGTTAGCCCCCTGGGAGGCGCCGGACAGTGAAACGGGCCTAAAAGCTCAAACACCAGTTCTGTGGTCTGAAGGGATGTTGAGAATTTCAACACTGTGCTTGGTTGTTGACTGGCTGGGGATTTTGGCGACTTCAAAGTGACGCAGCAGGGACCGCTACGTTCCAGAGCCTTGACTTCGCAAGTCTATGTGCTCTGGTTTCCACCCACAGCCCAAAGACATATGTGTGAGAAGTGGTGACTCTCAGTTGACCATAGAGTCTCTGTGAGGGAGCGAGTGTATGAGGTTGCCCTGCAGTGCACTGGCACCTCAACCAAGGTGGACCCTTCCTGGCCCGACACGCCGTGATTCCAGGATCGGCGCTGGAATGCCGAGACCCTGCATTAAAACAAGTGGAAATCAATAATCAAAATAATAAAAAATTATTGACATGAACATAACTACAAAAAGTGCATTCTTCTGCCTGAGATTTAAAGACAGAACATACGCTACATAACAATAAGGCAGCTTCAGAAGGTGTTATAAGCCCGGTAGAGTCGACCAAAATAGATCCACAAAAATCCATTTCTTTACAAGTTGCTTATGTGCAAAAGTTTTGAAACATAGTTGTAAAAATCAAGGCAGAGGAAAAGACCTATTTGGCTGAGATACCGCGTAAGCATTCTTGCTGCCTGTGACCTCTGGCGGACAGAAGAATGCGAGCTTGTCTAGCGTTCAAGGGCCTTTGGATGAAACCCTGGCACAGATAAGCCACTACAGCCAAATAAGACAAAAGGCTGGATTCATTCAAGTTTTAAATTATCCTTTGCACTGCCAACAGTTTCCTAACCGTGGAAAAGGGACCGCATTCATCTGCTGATATTCGTTCGGTTTTTCATATCGGGATGAGCAAAATTAAAACCACTTATCACAACTTACACCCAGATTTTCACGGTCGTGTCCGTTGTGGGATAACCGGTTCAGGTCGACGCGATTTGGCAAGACGAACTGAGACCACATCTCAAAGCTGTACCAAGCAGGTGCATGAAAGAAACCGTGAGACGCAGGGCACTGTGGGAATGAGGTACTCACACTCTCAGCTGCGGTCCGAGATTCCATGTCCTCCACTTGAATATTCATTCACCTGTTTGTGTTTGCCTCCTGCTTTGCTCCTTTGTAGCCTCACTGCCTATTAATTTATTCATCTTAGTTCTGTATTCCTAAAAATCATCCCTAAAGAAGAAAAAAGTTGTAGGATCAGCAGGCTTGACAAAGAAGCCAAAACATGTGTGAGTGGCTCCAACTTTGGAGAAACACTGGGAGTGCCGAACTGTGTGGCAAAATAAATTTCTCTTCCAATGTAGTATGTCTGGAAACCCCAGGACAAACAATTTATTCTGTGCAAGATCAAATAAAAAGCAAGTGCTGCAAATGTCATCCACTCCATTACAGTCTCTTGTGGCTGCCACTCACTTCTTCGCTTAATGGTGTCGCCTTTGGGTTCCTCAAGCCAGTTCAAACCCCCTGTAGGTACAAGTTTACTTCATGAAATCCATCCATTCATTATCTTTGACTGCTTCATCCTGGTCATGGTGGCTGTGGTCCAGAGCTCCTTGGGAACTACAAGTTATAATTTATGTTGTTAACAGTTATTGTTCTGTCTATTTCAATGGTGTCACACCTCATGTCTTGGTGGAGGGGTGAATGTGCTCCTCCAGGGTTTGTCTTTAGCTGCTGGTTAGCAACTTTTGGCCAACAAGTTGTGCTAAAGTTGTTTAAAGATGAAGACCTTCTGACTGGATGCTAAGGAACGCATCAGGGCTCAACAATGCAAGCTTTCAAATGGTCCAGAAGTTCTACAGAATATTCAGACTGACTGGAAATGATGTTTAAAACTGTGCTTTGCTCAAAATGAACATCGCACTGAACAACTTCTGGAATGGACTCACTTTGTACCTCTATCGCTAAACGTGGTCGCTTAACGTCTGCACTGTGATGGCTCGAACGTCATAGCCTACAAAGATGTCAAAAAAAATGGGCTTCAGTGTTGAATGTCTTTTGAAATTTTAAGCGCATTAGAGTGCTCACATCACCCCCTTTCCATTTGAAATTATTGCTGAATTCAAGATGTCTGCCTTCAAGAATGGGAAGCAGTGCTCACGCGCACCTCACAGGTACGCCCACCGGTCTACTACAAACGGTTTTGTTAGATCAATCCGACATCTCGACAACATTTGAGTGGTTCCGCTCTTCAGATCCACCCGAAAATAATATTCATTTCAGCTGGCCTCCACAACTCGCCTCTGCTGTTCCTGTGTGTCGGCAATTGGTAAATGAAGTTGCTGAATATCGTGCGTTTTTATGGGACGAATCGGACAACAAAAATATTAATAAAAGCTGGGCATGACAATGAATTTTTAGTTTCCGTTTGTTTTAAGTTAGCTTTGGTTTTGATGTTGCCTAAAGCTAATAAAACATATTAAAATAAAAATTTTACTTAACATTTTACATTTATTTTAAATATGTCCAGGATATTAACCAAATATAACCCATACATAAACTGAGGGACATCAGTAATATCAATTTTAATAAAAACGTACTGGTTAAAGTCGCATTGGCTTTGCGAAGAAATCTAATTGCGACTTCTGGTTTCAGCTAGCGCGTCCTCACGGAGGTACTTGGATGGACTCTGAGCAGATCTCGGCACGGCTTTCCACGCAGCTTCCGCAAACAGCAGGGCCACGCTCTGGTCCGAACGCAAAAAGAACCAGAATCGCACCCGCAACTTAGTGGCGGTCGCCTCCGTCACTCCGCGTGCCATTAATTGGCTCCCACGTGGCAAATACGAGCCAAGAGCAAAGCGAAAAGAGAAGAGGATTCTTTGCATCCTTTGAGTCTACGTTTGAAAGGACGTAGAAATGTGCGCTGAGGACTAACGCCGGGCCTTCCCACTGATCTCCGTCTCGAGAACGGAAAAGAGAGGAGCGATAAAAGTGTTTCGCCGCAGCCTGGCGCGGTTGCTCTTCATGGAATATATCATGATCATCAGCACACCTTCACCAGACAAAAGGTGTTATATCTCTATTATCCCTCAATTGCCTTTTTAATGCTATAATTATGAACCATTGTACTACAATTAGAAGCCATTTCCCTGCTATATGACTCTTGGGAGCCAGATTTGATCGATTGATATTGGATGTAGCTGCTAAAAAGGCAAAACTCGCGACACAGCAAGAGGTCTCCAAAGTCACATTTATTGTTGCCTGCTTTTCTTCTGCCGTTTTAGTTTTCCTAGTCATTCTTTGGGCCTAAGTGAGCCGTCCCCTCCGCCACCCTTTAGTTTTTGTGTCTTAGGGGAGTTCAGGCCAAGAGACTACACAATGGTGGACATTGCTGTGTTATGGTTTACAAGTATTTTTGTGGCATGATTTATTTATGAAGGATCGATGCGGAGCCTCGCTATGATGATGAAATTGTTGTCACCCCTGCTGAGGGAAAGGGGCAGGGGAGGACACAGCAGATGGCGCTGGTGTTTCAGAGCCTGGACGGTGTGACTGGATATGGGTTCCATCCCCGCTGAGTCTTGTGGCGTTTGCGTGTTTTTGTCAGCTAATGTTGCATCGGCACCTGCAGGTAGAATTGACACGGAGTTCTTCTTTTAAACTGATCGTCTAGTGAACATTTAAGGAGGATAAGTGGGTCTGAAAGAGAAGTGTTTTGAGGTTTTTGGTAAATATTGAGAGGGATTCAGCAGCTGTGAGGGAGCGAGGGTCCTCACCCCCCGAACTGAAGTCAGAACCAAGGTAGGGTTTTTGATTTAGAGTGACATCACCAAGTTGCCAGAAATGGATGAATGCAGCAATCTGGGTGGGGTGTAAAGATTCATCAGGTTGGGCAGGTTTCTGCGAGCAGATGCACTGATGGTCTCATGGGCCATGACCAGCTTTGAACTAGGTTCTGGCAGCTACAAGAAGCTAATGGAAAGAGACAAGGACAATGATACGCAGGTATGCTTTGTCAGGCCAAACACACTTCATGCCTCAGTGTTCTGAGTCAGCTGGAGCTGCTCCAAAGATGTTCTGAAGAGCTCCAAACCGTTTCCCTTCTTGATCACAATGAGCTGTTGTGGACACACATCCATCAGGGAACCTTTGGAGATATCTCAGCAGATAACCAGTTTGTTTGTCTGATTATTATTTCCATTTTTATTTGAGTCTCTGTAACTTGCTGGCAGCTCAAAATTTGTGACAAAGTGCCATTTTAACTGAATTGTGGGGATTATAATGGATTTGGAAAGAAGGCTGAAACAAAAAAATCCATTTCTTACAAACTAGTCTTTACTAAAGTGATAAATGCAACATGAATCATTCTGACGTCCGTTTAACAGTTTTGGACACTCAGGCACTCCTCATCCAGCTCTAACAACTGTTAACATCGTGCATGTATTTTGCAAGAGGGGTGTCCAAAATTCTGGCCAATAAAAAGTATGCATTCTGAATTTCGTATTAATTTGAGCCTATTGGTCCCTCTTTCTATTTTAAATGTTTTAACGTTTGAAATCTTTGTGCTCATTGTACTCTTGGGAAATAGCTTGCTGTCTTTGATGAAAAACGCCGCTGTGGTGCAAAAGTATGTTTCCGAGAAGTCTGACTGTAATGCCGAAGCGCGTTGCGTTGCATCGTATTGCACATCTCTTTGTAGTGCAAGCAACCGCATCTTTTTGCACATCTCTGACAGCGACGTCCGCTTTCATCTGTGCCACGAGCGAGTAAATAGTTTTAAAAATAAGTTTTCTTTTTAACATCTCAGCCCCATGTTGACATCTGCGAACCCCAGTCGTACCGGTCCATGCTGAGCATCTGCCTTCTGTCAGCAGGATCCAGACTCACCTCCGCTGGCCTTTCCTCTCACCGTCACCCAGTTAAAATTCCTCAGCCCAGGGGTAAATTTTACAAACTATACAGGTATTTCATTTTTTTCTAGTTTTAAACCGTTTTCTTTTCCCTCTGTGGGTTTTTATGTGGTCCAGAATATACTGTGAAGTTTAAAACTATTTTCTGACCTCAGGAAAAGATGTTTGAGCACAGCCTCCGGGAAAAGGGAACGTGGAATAAACGGAGCGGCGGTTTGAGCTGTTGAGCGGTTGGAGATGGAGATGCTCATTAGCAGTCTGGGCTGGGCGGCAGCATGAGTTCTCATCCAGAAGATTTCTGGGGTGGCTTGGTGCTTCAAGGTAGCTTTCATGAAGACTATGTGGCTGCAGGGGGCCGGGCTGCTTTGTGCTTGTCGCTCAGGTGGAAGTGGGGAAGAGAAGGAGAGCAGCAGCAGGTTGGAATGATGAATTAGAACAGGAAGACGATGTGCAGTGTGGCGTTTTCGAGCCTCGGTAGAATCAGACATAGAATTAGAATGGAAACGGACCGAACGGGCGAGACGAAAGATAAAACACAAGCAGGCGTGGAGAAACCATCTGCAAATCAGAACACCTCCTATTTATTCTGAAGTAACTTGAAGGAAAGCTTCTTGTGACCATAAAACTCCACACGCAGGAACGTTTAATGGTCCAGATCATTCCTGTCACAATTTTTCTGGTTGCTTAGCCGCATCCTTTATCTAAAACGGCTTACAAGCAAACGTACTGCTGGAGTGGTTCAGGTTAAGGGTCTTGAACCAACAGCCAAAGATGTCATCAAACACAACCTTTGGGAAGCGAGATCATCCTTCTTGTGAGTCAACAAAAGTGCAGAGAAAGTAATAAAGAAAAAGGTGGCTTTTTATGTAATTCACAGATGATTTTCTGAGGCCATTCTGTAATAGGTTATGAGGGTCTAATAAATACATTTTGTTTTGCTGTGGAAAAAGGCAAATGATGGGATGTTGTATGCAAAGCCCTCTTGGCAGATTCTAGGAGAATACAAGATTCTGCATATAATTGGGTTTCTGCCAGCTGACTTAAGGTCGAGTACTAAATAAGTTTTGCTTAACACCCATCGCATGCGGCTCTTTCCGAGAAGCAGCAACAAAATAATTTACCTTTCAGTCACTTGAGCAAATTTAACTTTATGGATGTTGGATTTTTCCGATTATTTTCTATTTTAATAGTTGCTTAATAATTAGCTGACGTACCAATGAATGATGTGGAATAAATACGATTTAATAGTCACCGCTTCAAGTGGAAAAAAAAATAAATGCAGTATGCCTTGCTGTATATCGTTTTACATTGGAAAACTATTAAATGTTAAATTTTGAATTTCTATTGTGAAAAAAGATATTAGAAGATATTGCTAATGTTGGAAATATATATTTCTTAAGGGGGGACACATTTGAAATGAAAAGTAGGAAAGCAGCGTGAGCCGACTTGCGGCGTAACTTAGTGCACCCTGGGTAATGAAATGCAGCTACGAGGTTGTTATGAATACTGACCCTGAACTACAGTTACAGTCTTTTGCTGGGAGAGAAGCTCAGACAAAAATGTCAATACAGCCCTGGTCAATAGGGAGGCAGAAAAGATTATCAGGGGATAATGGGAAAAGCCAGTAGGCAAGATACAGGCCCTGTTTTTAATAAAGCAAAATGCAGATGTGACGTTCACTACTGTGCACCCCTGAGGACCAGCCGACTGCAAGCACTGATTATATTTCTAAAATAATTTTTTATTTAAAGATGTCTCCAGTTAAGCAGGAGCTGCTAATAGTTTATGGATCCGAGCCAAGGACCTGTTGCATATTTGCAGTGCCACTCTGTAGAGATATTTGTGTCTGTGGCTATACGACACCAGAGCTTGCTCCCCTTTAGATGCAGGTATGTAAACTGTGCAATTAGATTCTCACTGTGAGCGTGACTCTGCCAGATGACCCACAGTGCTTCACTTCTCTCACCTTCAGCTGGGAGACGCCGCATATCAGTGGCCGTCATCGCCCACCCACTCACCACGCATACTAAGTTACCGGCCGCGAGTCAATGCGACCTCCTCTCCGGGGCACGCTGGTGTCAGAGCATGGCCGAGGTTTCACATCGCTTTCTCTCATCGGCTCACGCTTTGTCTCCAGCCATCCTGGAGACGCAATGAATTCCAAATGGTGCCATTAGTCATCTCGATTAATGGGCGCCCTTTATTATTTCCTTCGGAAAGGATTGCATTTTTCAGATACCTTGCTCTGCTTGTCAAGGCAACGCCTTTGCAGTTTGTTCGGGGTGTTTGACTACAAAGCCTTGATATTAGCAGTGTTTTTATTAGAAAATGTCAGAGTCACAGAATAATTAAGCACACAAAAGAACTGATGGTTCACTGTGTGCCACTGTATTTATTATATTACAATGTATGCTGACGCCAGTCATACTTATGCCAAAAATATTAGAAGTAATCCGGTGCTGCTTGCAAACCATCACTCTTACCAGCATTTGTTTACTATTATTGCAGTAATAATAAATACTGAACGGTATTGTTTACTATTACTATTACTATTACCATTACAGGTGTCCCCCAGGATATAGGTTTTGACTTTTTGCATATACAAGTGAAATTATTTAATTCCCTTTACCAAGTTGCTAGTAAATATGAGGGTGATCTTTGCTGTTTATGAGTAAGAAAAATCATCCATGCCAGGATTTTCAGAAATTGTACTGACAGCCGCTGCAGTGTACAAGTGAAATTAATCTGTGTGTATATAATATACACTATACAGATGGTCCAGCAATTTTTGTCGAAAACAACTCAGTAAAGAGTTTAATGGAACTTAAAGTTATTACCGTGGTGTTTCGCAATTGCTTCCAACAACCCACGCCATAACACCTGCCAAACATCATAGCCTAGCCTAGCTAGTTGGACCACCATAACTCGGGGACCATCTGTATATATGTATATAGCACTCATTTCGCTTAAACCCAATTTACATGACTAATCTGAATGTAAGCGACAGCGTGAGAGCTCAGTAAATGTTCCGTTGAAAATGTGCCACTCGGCTCTCGGAGCCCTTTTCATTATTTGCTGTGAGGAACCTACAAGGACACAAGAGTCACCCAGTTCACTGGGGGCGCTGCTATCCATACTCTGCTATCATTGTCTCTGCACTGTGGTTTCAAGTCATGCTCTGGGGTTCTTTGTGTACCCAGGAGCACATTTAACTTATGAGATTTCACTTTAAAAACTGACGTCCAGGAATGCATTATGTTTGTTAGTAGGGGGATACCTATATTTGGTAAAATATTACTTAACCAGAGCACCTTACACCATCATACAGGAAGTCACCTTTGCCAATCTACAGCAGCCCTTCATTCATTCATTCATTCATTCATTCATTCATTCATTCATTCATTCATTCATTCATTCATTCATTCATTCAGTAGGATTAGCCTAAATTTGAGCTGTGATAAAATATGTGACTCATGCTGCTTGCTGTTTCCCAGATTAAAATGTATTACATAAAACATTCAGTCCTTTTAATTCAAATAGGACAAGGAGATATTATGCCTTTGGTGCTAAAAAATGAGGCAGCTTGTGTTGCTTGACAGGCCATGAAAATAATTTTTCAAATACGCGAAAGACAAAGTAATTACGGCTTTGTCTTTAGTTTTTTTATTTATATGCATATCTGCGTGCAAAGAGTTCTTATCCTTCTCCCAGCCATGTTGTTTCCTGTGGGCATTGTGTGTGCGTCTGTGTGTGTGTGTCTGTCTGTCTTTACTCCTAACTCAGCGTGAACCACAAGCCAATGAGGCCACGCCTTTTGTTCTGCCGAACGTTGACACCTTTAATAGAGAGCGGCGCCCACCGCTGGACTCGTACACCCAAGCCGGCTCCCGGCCAACTCCTCATGCATAGAAGACGTAGTTGCGGGAGGAAGACAAGAGGGAAATTAAATTAAGCCTCCATCTATGTCCTTTGTCACTTACTGGAAACAGATGTTTTCTTTTTGGGCTTCTTGAGTTGAGAGTTTATTAAATTTAGCTGCCCCCTCCCCCACCTCATGTCCCAAAGTGTTCTCTAGACAGACGATGGAAATCATCGAACAGATAGATTCATTTCTAGTGCCAAGCCAAAAGTGTCTACGACTGCAAAATGTGAAGTGTCATCCACTTGAGGGAGCGCCATATAATCATATTTATCATATTAAGCCGATCATTTGAGTGACTGAATAAACTGATGTTTCACATAAGTCCTAAACAGTTAATGAAGTGATGGATTAAAGGAGAATAATGTCAGCGTGAATGTGATGCTAATCCTGAAATTCAGCATTCATCCAATAAAGTTCTTTAAGTTGTACTTTTCTGGATCTTGATCAAGTCCAATAAACAAAATGCTTTATATATGTGTGTGTGTGTGTGTGTGTGTGTGTGTGTGTGTGTGTGTGTGTATGTGTTTCATGTATATGTACATAAATATGTATGAAAATCCGGCATTCTTATCTTTCTTGGAAGCTGGCTTACCTCAGATCCTCAAAAGGCTCGAAATTGAGTTGTTGTTCCGTCTTTGTTTACTCGACTCTAAGAAGAATGCAGAACAAAGCAGAATGCAGACTAAGTCTCCAGCGTTCTAACATGGTCCTATCTTCTTCACAAAAGAACCTTTTTATGTTCTGAGAAATACATAATTAACTTAAATCAGCTGAATGGCAATCGGGCCCCAGACACCCAAGGCCCTTTGTAAATTTCAAAAAAGCAAAGCGAGAAGTAGCCTGAAAAGAAATGTGGGGGGGGGGGGCACCAGGCAACCTTGAATGAGATTTTCCGAATTTTCAGGTGTGCAGCAGTTGTATACTCTGCAGAGTAGCGTCCTCAGTGGTCCATCACAGCTCAGAGCAGATACCTCATGGTTTCGGCTAACAGAACGTTATTGGATGTTTCTCCATTTCAAAATCATTTATTTGTTTTTATAGCCTTACGGTTTTGGGAAAAGCAATTCTCGTAACCCGCGAACACGCATTGCAGGTGTCCGGCAGCAATTTCCAGTGATGTAATTTCATTTTTTCCCTTTTGTTTACGGTGCTTCATAATTTCATCATGTCAGGTGTCACTGTAGGCAGTCCGCCTTTAGAAGCCAGATCCCCTCTTTAATGTCACGGCCGTCCTGTTATGACCAATCTTTCGCCATGGATCTCATCCACCTCTGGCTGCGTGATTCATCTCAACAAAGACCTTTCGCTCATTTCACATATAAAAAAAAAAATCACTGATATTTGCTCTGATTTTACAAAACAACCACATCCAGTGTACAAAGACCAGCCAGGGTCATGCTGTTTTACCCAGTTTTACCTCCTTTTGAGGAGAATTTACCGTCCCAGGAAAAGGAAGTCGAGTCTTTTCCCCTTTGATACTGGAGCGAAAATATTGGCTCTTTAAATCCTGCTGGTCGCCCTATCTCCCATCATGAAAAGGTAAAGACCTATTTTTTTAGGTCATAACTCGGATAGCTGACTGTAAAACCACATTTTACTGCTAACTGCTGCATGACCTTCAGCTTTAAACTGAAATGTTGAACAAAAGAAGCAGCATCACATATATTAAAGAAACTGTAAAAAAGTAAATATATGCATCATTGTAAATATTATATAAAATATTTCGTATTATACTGTATATTATACATATAATTTGTATTTGTGTTTTATTTCTTTTTCTTTCTTCTTCTTCTTCTTCTTCTTCTTATTATTATTATTATTATTATTATTATTGAAGGATAATACAGATAATATGCACATATTTGCTATTTCTGTATTGCAAAATTTATTCATGAAAATAATCTAATGAATACATTTTATGTATGTATAGATCAGGGCAGCGGGTAGTATAATGGTTTGAGCTGCTCCATCTGGACTAGGAGAACCCAGGTTTCAACCCAACCTCGTACTACAGTACAGTTGAATAAGATATTTACTCCAGTAAAATTGAGGGGGATAAATGGGCTCAGTATTCCATGTAGATTAACGCTGTGAGCCAATCTGGAGGTAAATGTGCAAGTACGTGTTTTATACTGATGTACAACATTGCACTCCTAATACACACAATGCTGTTTAACTCCACAGATTTCCCAGGATTCTTTGCTCAGCTGCGTCCCTTCATAATGGAACAGGAACATTTTATCCTGGGGTCACCCCGTAGATGCTGATGATGCATTACGTTTAGGTGCATTCGGGTGCCAGGGTGATGGCCCTTCAACAGCATTGCAGGCCATAACCAGCAGCTCCAGGGAGCCAGGGGGAGAGACAGGGAGAGGAGAGGAAACACAGAGGAATCCTGGGATACAGGGGCAGGTGACCGTTCTGCAGGACATGAAGAAGAAATGTGCTGAAGAAGACACCAAGCACTGGGATGCAGGTGCTGGAAGAGTGATGGAAGGACCCTGGAGGCTGAGGCTCTCCTGAGTCCAGCTGATTTACTTGCTGAAAGACCTTTACTTTGCAGCCCGGTCTCAGTGAATATCTGCAGACCTCCCACAATCTCCGCACCAGCCGATTCCTTAAAAATGTGCAAACTATATAACCCGCATAAAAAGCATTACTTTGTATGCAACAAATGCTGAGAGAAAGCGAGGGGACTGAAGGGCCATCATTACAAAACTGAATAAAATAATAAATGTGATTTTCGGATGTACAAATAAAATTCTCGTGTACAAAGGATGATAAAACGTCGACAAACGCTAAAACAGCAACGGGCTTCTTATGAGTCTGTGAAGTCGTAACATGCAGCAAATAATATTTCATCTTAAAATTTTAATTTAGAAAATACTTTGGGGCGTGTGTGAATGATTTATGCAGGGGTGGATCGAGTTTTTACCGAGAACTGCCGATCCATTCTCACCGAGAGCAGACAGAAACAAACGGCTGACATAAATGAGCCTAATATTTACAGATTTGGTGCCATACAAACTTTTATGAGGTCAGGAAACAGAGCAGATTGTGCCAATAAAGCAACTCGATGAATCTGCCCCGGAACAGAAGTCTCATTTCTGTCCAAGTCAGAAGCCCTCCATAATTCCCGCAGTTTGATTCTATTATAATGTTATCAGGCTTATATTTCCTCCTGTTATTGCTGGAGCAAATAAATAGCTGTGTTGTGGTTTAAGAGAGAAAACCCACCCACACCAGAGACCGCTGACCCAGTGACCTTCCCAGGTTCATCACACCTTCCACCACTGCGGTCTTTACCATGTGCGGCAACGGCAGTTCGTGTTGCGGCATCTGATGAGCTTTTTTGAAGGCCTCGGATGGAGACGCCGAGCCAGACCCCGCGTGGAAACTGCCAGTTCAGTGTCGGGCCTCCCGCTGCTCATAATCTTGCTGTCTTTTGGCAGAATCACTCATCACGACGGTGTGTGGTTCCACGGCGCCAACACTCCTGTGTACTTTTTTCTCAGCCGGCCAAATCTCACCCTGACCGTTTCCTTCTGTTTTGCCATTTTTTATGATTCTAAACACTGCATTGATCATAATTTTCTGCAGTTTTGTTCATGATAGCGCTGAATAGCACTGCGGTCCAATAATACTCATTTTGGCCCGCTCTCTAATATGTCTCTCGACTTCAGCAGGGAATTTATGAAAATGCTGCCTTTTTCTTTGATCTGTTTGAAAAAGTACCAAAATGAGGTCCTCACATTTATTTGACATTGTCTGCAGTCCTTAGAAATCAGACTCTGAGGGGCAGTATTTCCTGCTTTTCCTTTAAGCATTGCATTGAAACCCTTAAAACACCTAGTTGACACCTGAAGGGGCTGTGCATGTAAAAACTAACCAAAAATGCTGCAGATTAATCTGATTTATTACAGTTGTTCCTTGCAATATGTTCAAATAGAGATCCCTGTGCATTAAGTGTGCAAAAATGATAGCGATGCTGTATGCATTGTACATGGTTAGCGCTGTACTTTGTCGCACCCAGATTCCTCAGCAAACCCTAAACAGCTGCTAAATGGAGTTTCGTACGTCTCCTTCATGCTCCTCGAATGCTGTGAAAATGGGGTTTGTGCCACATAACAAAGGGCCTTGACATTTAGAGGTGGAAAAATGAATTCCGGCAGTAGGGAGATGGAAAGACCTAATAGCCTGGGTTCAGGTGGAACTTGCTGCGGCACTGAATCGGTGTGATAAAGACTGCAATGCAGTTTGTCCTGTATAATATTCTGTTTGTTAGAAAGTGTGCCGCGCGGGGATGGAAGGGGATCAGGTGGCGTTGTAATAGGGAGGATGATTAAAGTGGGAAAAAACAACAAATTGCATTGTGAGACCATGAGAATGCAAACTCAGGGGAAGCAGACAGAAGAATTTACTGTACCGGCTCACCACCTTTTCCCATCCAGGTTTTATTTATGATCCCCTCATTCTAAAATGCTTCGCTGATACCTGTGACACGTAGCTGTGACACTCCTCTCTGCAGGGTGCTGGAGAAACGGAGCTGAAATTTATTACATTTCTGCTCTGTCAAACAAAAGCCAAACACAACTGCAGGGAAATCAAATGAACCGAAATTTGTATATGCAGTAGCTCGCAGTGTACAGTGACTTTGATACACACCCTCCCCCCACTGTTTCCCCTTTTGCTGTGTTAAGTGAATTAAAAGATTTAAAGATTTTTTTTTTTTTATTTAAATAAATGTGGCCCTAAAAATGTAAAGGGTGATGCGGTGGGGTAAGCTGGTGCCTTGGAGCTCCTGGGCTGTTTGCCTGATGTGGGGTTCAAGTCCAGCTCAGGTGTGTGTGGGGCTTGCAGATTCTCCTCTGTGTTTGCACCCCTCTGAGGGACGAATATGCAGGAAAAAGGCAATCGCAAACCACTTCTGTTCCTCCTTGCTTTGAAAACCATGCCAGAGGTCACCTAGGAGTCAGACATGAATTAATGGCACTTTCTAATTCCAATAAACGTTAAATACAGAAACACCTTTAGAACAACCTCCATAGTGCTGTATTGCCCTTCTAGTTTAGCTTTATTATTTATCACAATGTACCATATTTTCTAAAAAGTAAATAAACTCAATAACTGTCCATAAAATACTGTTTTCTGCTTGTTTACTAGTATTAAAGGTATAACTAATGTATTTTGTATTATGTTGCTCAGTTTTCAAGCTGATTTATGCAATATTCTATATCAATGAGCCCTTATAGCGCTGTTTCTTTATGCTTTGTCGCTCACCAACACATCTACAGCCCTAAACAAGGTGTTACTGCAGTGATATAGCTGTTCTAGCTGTTCTAAGGTTACAGTAGACGGAAAAACCTCGAGGCAACCGTAGACGCATTCTTTAGTTTTAGCTAAGAAGCATAAACAGACCATAAGACGTATCAGAATACAATGTGAAGAAGAGGGGTAGCTGGTTGCTTCTTTGGTTTTTTCCATCCATCCATTAAAAAGGGATGAAGTATTGAGCTCAAATCGTAACCTTCCAGAGACGCATTGTTAGCCGTCTGCCGCAACGGCAGGCCCGAAAGGCTAGAAAACCGAGGGGAAAAGAGGCTGGGAATGCAATTAAAAGTCTTGCTGCTGTGAAACATAATGTGCTCAGCAGGTTCCAAGGGGTCTGAATGTAACAGGCATGTCCAAGGAGAGAGGGGCCGTTTTGAAGTGGCACTCTGAGGGTTCTCCTCGGTCCTGGAATTAGGGGGTCGGCAGGATGTTTGACGGCTGGTGGGCAGCCATCCAGAAGGAGCGGAGCGCGAAGGCCACCGGTGCCCTTTGGCCACAGGTCTGCTCATGGAAGAAAGAGCTGTGATAAGTTTTGATGCGAACATGCGGTTATGGACTCGCTTAAGAGTGCAAGGCTTACTTCCCGAAACAAACCAGCTCCCAGGTGCATACAAACCGAACACCAAGGTGGCCTTGCATGCTTGGAGCCCTTGAATGGTGGCAACAATAGTAAACAAACAGGTGTACTTACATGGGTGTCGAAAGTCCTTCTAATTTCTTGAGCTGCCTTTTATCCGCGTATATGATGCTGTGTTGTATGCAAATTATACGTATATTATGTAACTTTCTAAAATATAGCTAAAATTCTCTTTCTGGAGTGGGTAGATGTGAGACGCGGCCATTTCACATGCTGTGAGAATTTATTTTTAACAGTGTTTGCATTTCACAACCTGGCCCTGCTTGTTCTTGCAGAATATTTGTGAATATTTTTTTTTTTTTTTTTTTTTATCTCAAGGAACAAAATATGTGGTCAGTCATGCATTTAATGATGCAAAAATGATTTTGACTGTAGGTGCAATATGCATTCTAGAAGCTCTTCTTTCAACTGTCCTTTATTTCAAATTTGTGCCAGCCTCATTTTTTTAACAGTAAATGATCTCAGAAAGGAAAAAACAGCAAAGAATTCAAAACTGCTTCTGAAGAACCTGTGCTAACATCATAGTGAACAAATAATTTTTTTTGAATGTAGATCATTTATAATACGATATGAAAAATAATAATATGAAAAATGTATGAAATGAACATCTCCCAGAAAAGTGGCAATTCAACACTTACAATTGTGTAGTTTTGCTTGACATTGCACCAAATATTCTGCATATTTGACTTTACAATGGAATTTATGTAAATTCTTTTGTGATTCCTCCAAGCAGCAAGTTACATACAGACAGTTCTTGACCTACAAAGGGATTCTTGTCATTAATTTATATTCTTTGAAATCACAAATTCCTTTACACTTTAATAAATAAACCATAGCAATATGTTGTATAATTGTACTTTCTTATATCTTATATTTTCTTACTAATTTCACACATTATTCCTCTAAAAATTCCAATAATATGCAATAATAAAAACAGTACTTGTAAGATGAAATCTTCTAAGTCATATTCAAACTTAAAGTTACAGCATGAATGCTGAAAATTCTATTCTGTTTTTATGGAAGCAAAAAAACAGCCTCATATTTGTTTGCAAGGATATTAAATATTTCACTCACATACACAAAAACTCGTAAGTCAAAGGCTCATATCTTGAAGGACACCGCTGGAAAATTATATTTCCCTCCCACACTATTATTTTCACATTCATTTCTAAATCTGTTTTCCCTTGCTTCTCCTTTTCAGCGCCACCAGAACACTGGCATTTTTGGTTGCTGCCTATCGAAAATAAAACGCAGAATCCTCAAAGAAAATAAAATGATATAAATAAAGCAGCATTTTTGTACAACCACTGCTAGACACTGAAACACCGACAGGGATCAAGTCCGGCTTAAATTCTACAAATTTTAAACAATGCTAATACAAAATAGCAATAACAAATGGTATAAAGGTTACCTAATAATTGCACAGCCCAAGATACAAACAAATGCAAGTGCCTTTTGGAAGAACAGACTGCCAGTGTTAATGTACAGTAATATAGAACGTACGTCAGTACACATTTATGATCAAATTCTGGAGCTCAAAATAATATAAGACGGTTTCCGCTGTCATAAATTTGGGTTGCTGTAAGTTGCATATTTTGCATTTTGCATCTTGAGGACTACCTCTATAATAACTTTATTTGTCTACATTAAAGGCTACACTCTGTTTTATTTCCACAGCCAGCGCTTCCCTCACTGTATCACTCATCGGTGCCTAATGTCCTGGGTATTTTGGACTTCACCTTGGATCGCTGGGATGCCTTGCTCCTCCTCAGTCCATTTAGATTCACAGAAATGTTTTATCTTTGCTGTTCCAACCAAAGGCTTCGCTTATCAGCAGCCCGATTTGGTGAAATAAATATTCCAAACATCCTGGCAAAGTCACAGCCGAAAACATCAGCCACGCCATCTCCGTCGTCCTCCCGGTGTGACTCGCCGATGCAGTCATCTACTGTTTCTGATGCACGTGCACCACCTGCTTGACTTGAACGTGCAAAAAAAAGCCAGGGGAAAATGCGGAGCAAAAGCTGACACACAAGGCAAAGTGCAACAGGTAGAAAAATTGAACTTCAAGCATTCAAAAATGTACAGTTGAGAAATAAAATTTAAGAAATAATTGCCATTTATGAGCAATCTGAGGAGAGGATACAGAGATAACTTGAATGGTTTTGTTAAATGTAACCTTCACGAGGACTTATTATTGCTTGAGAAGGAAGTTCTATAGGGTACAATAAAATTGCGACCTTGTCTAGATTTGTGCACTTTTGAAAAACTTGCAGCTTTTCTTCTTCAGTGCCAAAGGGCAGATTTCTGCAGAGGCTCAAGGGGAAGGTTTTGAGAACGATGGCCAGTATTTTTTTCCAGCCTTGTTAAGATGGTAGAGAACCACTTGCTGGCCCTCCTGCCGCCACCGTCTCCCCAATTTGTCTCTTAATGGAGAGCCAGCAGAGGGGAGCCGTGGAGGGGCCACGCAGGGACCGTGGTGGAGCGGACCATCAAAGACCAGCACGAGCCACAGATGCTTTGGTCAACCAAACAGCTGAGCAAAACTTTGGCCACATCTTGTGGTTTCCCTTCTTGAGAATTTGAAATCAGGGAAGCCTAAAACCTGAATGTATCAGTGCATCTTTGAAGTGCCAGTCTTTTGCTAGCCAAGCATGAAATATTACGCTGAGACTTTGTGAAGATTTTCCTCGCTGTATTGATTTGATGTTTTAAAAAGGTCATTATTTTATGGAAGTGAAGGGAAGTCCTCTCCAGGATGGCTGTGGTGTTCATCACGTTTTTCGCCTTTTGCATGGTTTTCACCAAACTGGCCATTTTGTGGGAGATTTGACATCCCAGGGGATTTATGTATGATGTACTGGTACCCACCTGAGTGCTCTGACACCCTCTGAGAACCAGAGACAGTTCTATTTCTGCTGGATGAGTTAAAACCTTCTGTGCAGATCTCTACTCTCTGCTCTGTTGAACCGGTCCAGCTTTTTCTACTTCCATTTGGCTTCGTCTGTTTGATGTGTTAACTAAACAGCAACCTTCTAATTATCTTCTGCCATGCAACTGGGAATGAAATACAGGTGACATAAAACTACACTGGGGCTGCAGTGGGAGTGCCTGTGCTGTTCGGGTGTGGGGTCCAACCCGGCTCAGTATGTGTGGAGTCTGCACGTGCTCCCCATGTCCATGCGAGTTCCCTCCGAGTACCCTGGTTCCTTCCCACAGTCCAAACGCAAGTGTTTCAGCTCAGTTGGTTACTCTAATCCACTTGTGTGTGTGGCCCCCCTGTGACAGACTGGGGACCCATCCAGGTGTTGTGTCACTGCCTGGTGCCCAGTGATGCCAGCATAGGGATCCAGACCATTGCCCTGACCAGGATAAAGCAGTTAAAGATAATAGATGGCTGTATTAAATTACAGCATTTGTTTGATAGAGTTTTTATTTTGCATTCAGTGGTCACTAAAACAAAACAGCTGCTTTGGACTTGGCTGCCTGCACATTGGTCTGATAACAGCTGTTATAAACACATTGGCCATGACAGAAGCCTCAGGATGAGGCAGAAGCGATCTTACACACCAACGCAGCGCAGCCATCGGGTACAATGTTAACGCAACAGGCGGCGCAGTTCATTTTTTTTCAAATTGCTCAGCTTTTTCTTTTTCATTATGTTTACCATTAAATACTGGCATTACAGGTTTGTGTTATTTTACTGTATGTAAATATGGCATTGCCGGCATCAATCTGGCAGGTTAGGACGGTCCCACGATTTAGTGGCAAGTGCTATTTTTGCAAGCGCTGAGTCAAAAAGCGCCTGCTTGCACGAGGAATCCTTTCACCGAGTGAACCGTTGCACTTCCGAAACGTTTATCAAAACTACTAGCTGACATTAAAGCCGAAATGAAATTCACATATAATAATGTACAAAAAAATGAAGTAAAAATGTACAGTGCCTATGAAAAGTACTCACTCCCTTGGAATTTTTCATATTAGAAATGGAATTGAAAATGGAAAATGATTTAAATAATTTTTTTTTTTCACCGCTAATAATTTTTGAGAAATTACTTCATAGTTCCATGCTGTACCGCGGTAATGAAGGAAAGGGAGATGTGAGAATGTTTAAACGTTGCAGCAATGCTCATCCCAGGGAACAGATCAATATCTAGACCTCTGACCCAGAACCTGCTGCAAAGAGGAATCGCACAAGTCGTCGCCAAGGGCTGAATGACGGCGCCGAATCTCAGCTTCCTGCTATGGCTTGTTGGTATATGTCAGGGTCCCCTTGTGACTGACCTTTTCCTTTCTAACACCAGGCAGCTGCCATCGATTGCACTACGTCCTGCTGCCCCCCCCCCATCTGCCTGGAGAGAAAGGGAGGGTGGCTGGGGTGGGAGTGGGGGAGTGGGGGGTAGGTCTTTGTAGCACCAGGACCAGGGTGATCAGGAAGGGCTGGTCAAGGGAAAGGAAAGAGCTCTTCGGAGGAGACTGAAGAAGCCATGTCCCTGCACCAGTGCTGAGATGCTAGATGTTTCTGCTGCTGCGCTGGTCCACAGCTCTCAAAAGTGTGCCAATGTGACACAGCCTGGAAAAAGCAGACTTTTCCTACCTCTGTCTTCCTCATTCTGTTGCTCAACCAAATTACAAGCCAATGTGGTGGAGGCAGAGGGCAGTCTTCTTGAGCACCTTAAAGTAACCAAGGACAACATAAAACATCTTGTACACCTAGCAAAGGCCCAGAGAACCTGTAACTGTGCTGAACCCTTCATCAAACAGTGCTTGGAGGCTTGGAAGGTAAATAGAGCATTGTGATCTGCTAGCATCTTTGAAAGATGGTCCCCGAGTTACGATGGAGTTACGTTCCAATAAACCCATCCTAAGTTCAAAAATGTATCTATAACATCTAACCTACTCTCATGCCTGTGGCCGTTTCAGCAACGGAACATAGGCGGTTTTTCCACCCCCATCTTCAAACTAAGCACTGATTGGCTGACTGGTTGGTGTAGGAACCAATCGTGAATGGGATTTAGTTCCTACCTGGACTTCCTGTCAGTGCTCAGTTTCCGCTGCCAGTTGTAAACTCTCTTACAACCACTGCTAAGACCTTGGATTTTGTTTATTTTGAATAGTGTTCCATTTTTGTTTACTGGCAATCGCTAATGTTTAGCGCTAACTCCCAGCTAACGGTAATACTCTTTGACGGAAACAACTCCCTAAAGAGTTTAGCAGAACAAAGTTATTACTGTGGTGTCTTGCGATTGGTTCCACCAACCCACGCCATAACACTTACCGAAGATCATAGCATAGCCTAGCCTAGCCTAGTCTAGCCTGCCTTAAAAGTCATTACAGGTTTGCCGTTTTCATGCCGCTTTCAGCAGACACAGACATAGATGGGTGTTTAGTAGACATGATGGATGCACAAAACACAACGTAGATACGGGGGGGTAATCCAAAAAAAAACTGGCGACACAGAACACTGTAGAATATCGGCTGTATACATTAGCAACTGGGAGATCGTCATCATAAAGTCAAAAAATCATAAGTCAGACCATTGTAACTCAGGGACCATTTGTATATAACTTCAAGGGTAAAGGTCAAGTGCTGTTTTTAAATGTAGGTTGTTTTTCGGGAACTAAAACATCAGAGTGACTTTGAGGAACAGCCTTATGGTGACAACATTCAATGGTTTGAGGAAAAAAGCAGACAGAGCTTTGAGGACCTTATTGAGGGTTTTTAGTTCATCCATTCCCATATTTTTAGTTGTCCTTTGTAGAAGAAGGGCCTGTTTTAACTGTGTTGTGCTGCACTGCTCTGACAGAGCATCCACCTCTTTCATTATCTTACAGCCATATTTAAAAGGGTTAGCATTGCCTCCAACTGTGACCACCTACAGACAACTGCAGGAGCTCTTCTGGACTTTTCTACACTCAGGATTGAACCACACATTCTATTCAAGTTTTAACAATTACGTTTTCTGAGTTTGTGCTTCTTTATGCAATAAAAGACACCGAAAACAGAAACCATATATGGATGAAATCATTTCTGAATAAGCTAAAATAAATTGTAGTTGTCCTTGTTCTTCTTCTTGTTAGTATCATAATTATTATTGCTTGTGTGAGAGACTGTGTGTACCTTCGATCCAGGATATCTCCTGGTCTTGTACCAGTGGTCCCAAACCACTAAGATTCTGAACAGAACAAACTATACTTTATGACCCACAGTAAATGAACCCCCCTTCTAATGTCCGAGCTGAGCTGCTCCAGCCGCACCCAAACAGCATACAAACACATTCTGGACAATTGTGTGCTTCCAGCTTGGTGGCCACGGTATGGGGAAGAAGCTCTTTTCTTGCTCTAGCATGACTGCACCCCCCCCCCCCCCCATGCATAAAGCGAGCTCCAT
Source organism: Heterotis niloticus (assembly GCA_018136845.1). NCBI lineage: Eukaryota > Metazoa > Chordata > Actinopteri > Osteoglossiformes > Osteoglossidae > Heterotis > Heterotis niloticus. Next base: position 3,911,134 of record CM030903.1, read on the forward strand.
AAACACATGGTTTGCCCAGGTTGGTGTAGAAGAACTTGAGAGGCTGCACAGAGCCCTGACCTCATCTCCGCTGAACACCTTTGGGATGAACTGGAATGTCAACCATGACCCAGGCCTTCTTGCCTGACATCGTTGCCCGACCTCACTGATGCTCTTATGGCTGAATGGGCACAAATGTCCAAAATCTGGTGGAAAGCCTTCCCAGAAGAGTGGGGGCAGTTGTGGCAGGAAATGGGGGGTAACCCCATATTAATGCCCTTGGGTTTGGAATGGGAGGTTCACCAAGCATGTATGGGAGGTGATGCTCGTGTGTCCTCACACTTTTGGCCAGACAGCGTATTAAAGATGATGGATGAATGGACAAAAACAGACTTTTTTTAAACGTTATGCCTTGAATGAATAATATGATAAAGAATGACCCTGTTTATGCATTTGCACATACAGTTAACATTATGAATCGCAGGTTTAAGAGACTGTTTAATCTCTACCTTCGCAACCATCTTGCATGGTCTCTTCACAGCCACTTCACTGGCTTCTTCTTTCCTCCTCCACCTGCCGTTGCCACCGAGGTCCACAAATAAAGCTTCAGCATGGCCTGACTTTGAACAGTCGCTTCAATCAATGCGGATTGAATTAAACAGAATCTTTTTGTGGGCCCTCATCCTCCATTGTTGAGAAATCCTATTAGACGGTGGGAGAAGGTGACTTTCCTTTTCATCCAGATGACACATACAGACATGCAGAGAGTAGCCCTGTCAGGTTGTCGAGGGTGACAGAGGTAAAAAGAAAAAAAAAAATATTGATTGACCAAAACAGCCACACCTCCCTTCTGCCAGCATTCTCCTCTCCTTCCTGGCAACAGTGATCATCTGCAGGTCTCTCCTTGGGCCCATGCCGCTCATTTAATATCATTACAGTGTCTGACAGCCAACAGGGGGGCCAGTGATGCTGGACCAATTCAGCTCCCCATCTTCAGTCCTCTTACCTGCTCCACATGCCCCCCCCCCGTCCAGTGCCTCGGAGTTGTTCTACAGTCAGTGCTCAAAAGCACCTTGTCAAGCCAAAGCGAGGACCTGGCAAGGATCCTCTCCTCCGGTCCCTTTCGTCAAGGTCACCCACCTCCACTGACAGCAGCGCTAACTGTGCAGAAGTAGGACAAAACATTTTAAAGAGAAATCATTTCTCTGTCGTGTCCTGCCTTTTTCCTCCACTCCTTTTCTGGAAACCGGTGGTGCTGAGGGTTGTAGTGTATCAAAAATAACTGTTTTGGACCTGTGTTCAACCCAATAAGTATTCCAATTAAGAATACAACTATAGGGTGAAAACTGAGCCGAAAATTCCACATGAAAAGTCCCCATTAAAATGTGAAACGTGTTCAGCTCTCAGAAGGAATAACCGGTTCACAAGGGTTAGCGGCTAACGCTCTAACTTTTTGGATTTTAGTTGTGTTACATGAAGAAAAGCCATGAGGTTCGTAGCAGTGTGACGGCCGCTGCCTTATTTTTATTTTAAAGGAAAAAGAGCAACCGGCAAAGATGTCGGGCACGCCGGCGAACGCGTGGAACACGGCATTTCAGACCCGGAATGCTATTAAACTGTAAATGATTCCACTGTTTCTGCCTTGTTTTCATTTCAAAGAGAAAAGAGCATCTGTCAAAGATGTCAGACGCACCAATAAACCCACCCGGTGCAGAGACGGAGTTCTCCATGATGTGTCTGTGGCGTTTATGAACAACCACGTGGCTCTGACATGGAAACACTCTTTGCTGGTAGTGCACCTTTGGTACCACTCACTGGTTTATACTGGGCTTTAGGGTCCTGTTAATTCCATTTCAAGGTCATCTGACTAATTCTGTTTTATTTCCCATCGAGCCTGGCGCAAATGGCCGCTCCTGAACCGCTCTTATGTGCCTCTCTGCTGGGACTTGTTATAAACTGGTTTTCTCCCAGCAGGGATTCTGCAAGCAGGAATAAAACCACAGTCGCTTTCCTGCCCAACCTTTGAAAATAGAACACAATGGAAAGTCAAGCCTACATTTTCAATTACAGCAAAAAAAAAAAGGAGCAGCGTCCACCTGCTGCATTCAACAGCGGCGCCTGTGCATCGGGGACCTCGGCTACACGGGGGGGTTCCGCTTTGACTTATTTCGATCGATAAGAAATAATTCTTCGCTTAAAATACTGTCCGCAGATTTTAGTTACAGTAAAATAGGTCCGAAATCGTGCACAATCTCATCTTTCTGTTCCCGACTGTCGATCCACCAGTCATTTTCAAACATTAATAAAACCAAATCCTAATTCCATTTTGCAGGGTTAAGTATGTAATGACATTTATTAAAAATCTCGGGCTGGGATCCTCAAGGATGCACGCAGTTCAGCGCAAAAAAGTATTACCCAGCCTGTACAATATGTCCGAGCAGCTGATCTCCTCCTGCTCATTCTCTTTCACTACTTTGTTCCAGATAAACATTTGAGGGGAAGCCACAATACTTTTCACATATTAAGTGCATCTGCTCCCATGTTAGCTCCTTATGTAACCATGTATCGAAACAAAAGGTTAATAAGTAATAAATAAATAACTGTGGATTTGCCAAAACCGAACGCCGCTTCTCGGCTCACTCACATGAAATTATTAACATTTATTCCTTTGGCAGATGCTTTTCTCGAAAGTAACTCGCAGCGCGGGATACACCGCGGTATCCCACCCACGGTCGCTCACTCGACCCCAGAACAATGCGGCGCAGTCGCACACTAAGGGCAATTTTGAGTCGCCGATCTAGAGTCGCATTTCGTTGAACCGTGGGAGGAGCGTTTTAGCGAAAAAAAAGGCAGCTGACAGCTGAAGCAGATTTGTGGATGTCCAACACAAGCACAGCTTAAAGGAGAGGGTTGCCAGATCAGAAGCCACCTCCCCCTTATTCCATCACGCCCCGCGCAACAAAGCCTTTTTGTCTGCTGCTGGTTTATCCGTCCTGCTTTTCCTGAAGCTGGCTGTCAGCAGTCGCCGGCTAACAAGAAGCAATTAGCCACAGAATGTGTATAATGTCGCCACCCCCTGCGGCTCCTCTTCGATCCTCAGCCTCACTGTCTGCCGCTCCTTGCGCTGGCTCCACAGAAGTGAAAAAGTAAGCTGCTGTCCGGGCTCCCGGCCCCGGCCGCTGTTTGGCGGGAAGGTGCACGATGTGAAGCTCTCGCGGTCGGCCTCCGTCGTTGGTAATAATATTGGCAACCGTTTGCTGAGGCTGGGACCTCCCTGATGCAGATTTACAGTTGAAATAATGCTGCCATTGACGTTCACATTTCTCCATCTTTATCTTCATCTCCATCTCTCCCCATGACATTTGTAGCCGCCTTGGCCTGATTTATCACCCGTACAAAAGCACCCAACACGTTTTCCATCTTAATTCATGTTTGACTGACACCTGAGCGGAGTAAAGCGGGGTGACAAGAGCAGAAACAGCGCTCCGAGACAGACACGGCTGTGTAGCAACGCATCATGTCCAGCTGGAGGCCCGCCGGAGCCCCATCCAGCTTCCAGGACGGTGACCGTATCTTCCAAAATTTATCGGGCAAACCCAAGATCAAAAGGTCAAATTTTGCACAAGCAAGACGTTGGCTACTTGAGTCTTCTTCATATTTGTGGCGGGAGGTTCTGGCATAGAGCTCAGCAATAAAGTATATCTAATAATACTCATCGTACAGTCTGAAAAGTAAAGGTTTCAATTTTAAAATGGCGTAGGTGTACTGGCGGGTGACGATGAAGCAGGCTCCGTGTCTACTGCTGATCGTATTTCTGTGCTGAATTTTCATCTCCGCTTTGGAGCTGAAGTCGAAAAGGCGATTAAACTCTTCCTTGTTCATCTTTCTCGTTCTTGTTGGGTTTTTACTGAATCTGCTATAAAGCTGTGCATTAATTCTGAGTTTCGTACGTAAATTCCCACAAACTCCGAGCTCAGGCCCAATATTAATCCTGGTCACTGTAAGGCTTAGCACTGCAGAGCCTTTATTAGCCAGGGCATCTGCGCCGTTTGCAGCTCTAGGCGTCTGGCTGTGCACCATTTCCCCGTGAATGAAAAAATGCTAACAGCACGTTGGCAACTCAGAAAAAAAACTCAGAAAATGTTTTAAAAGCAGCGAGTGCAGACCTTAACTGATAAAAATTTTCCTTTTAAGTAGGTAGTGCTAGGCCGCACAACTCCTGGGCTGGTTGGGTGTGGGTTTGAATCCAGCTCGACGTGTGTGGAGTTTGTATGTTGTTCTTGTGACCGTGTGGGTTTAGTCCCGCAGTCCAAAGACATGTGTTTCAGCTTGACTAGCCAGGGTATGAATGTGTGTGGCCACCTTGTGATAACCTGACCTCCTGTCCAGGGCGTAGCCATCTTTAGCCAAGCAGCCATTGAGTTCCCGATCAGGTCAAGCAATTGCTAAGTCACTTCTAAGCTGAAGCCAAGCCCAACTTTCTTCAGTCAGTCTGCACCTGGTGGTGACCCCATGACTTCTCTGAAAGGCAAATGCTTTCAACGCGATGCCGCTTTCTGTAGGGCGTCTGGTACAAATCATATTTGTCACAGACTAGAAAGCTTGACAGACCATCACTTTGAGGCCCCGGCAGTCTCTGCAACGCTTCCTTCCAGTTCCATCATCTCCCAGTCATCGTCTATCCCAGAATGACTGCGGGAGCATCCTTTTCATTATGCCTGCCATTGACAGACTGTAGTCTGAATCATGAACGCTTATGTCTAACACCTGGGCTGCTACAGGAACGCTGATGCGGTGCTAATTTGTCTGTCGGGTCTGCCGGGAGAACCTCAACCCACGATCGCACTCCAGCGCGCACGCGCTTCCAGTGCTGAGACGGCTGTGTGCGTTCGTAAGCTCGCGTACGTGTGAGGTTGTGAAAACGTTAAAGTTCGGGTCCCCTCGCGTTGCCTTGACGCTCGGAACGGTAAACAAAAGGAAAGGCCGGCGGAGGGAAGCAGCCCCCTGTTGAGACCGAGAGCCCCCTGACGTCCCCTGGGTTTCGTGACTGACCTGCAGGGCTGAACGCGTGTTTGCTCCCAAGCTGCCCACCCCTAGGGCTCAGACGGAAGCTCTGCGTGGCCGAGATGTCAAAAAACAGCAAAGCCAATAATTGCCTTCAGAGAGCTGGGATGTTTCAGGTGTGATTTATTAATTTATGACTGCTGAGATGCAGCCGCGGTGTCATCGGTTTTTTCCATGACAGTTTTATTAGAATTTTGTCAGCCTGCTGCCCGGGGAACAGAGGCCTTGGCACCTGAAATAAAAACGTAGCGTGAGACAATGACAGAGGTGTAATTGGAGGGTGAGCTAAAAACTTGTTAACTTGGAGAAAAAGTCACATTTTCGCCGTTCGCCTACCCGCTCCCCGTCTCGCGCCGAGCAGTCTTAAGAAAGGTGGCGAGCGCGTGCTACGGTCTCGGGCGCGAGTGCGCCCCCCGCAGCCTCATTAACGCGCGCGCATGGGCTGGCCTTGTAGATAAGCAGGGTGCGCACCCAGCCGACTTCAAATGTCAGGCACAGAAACAAATGAAAAATGCTGGGTTTCAAATGTGACAGCAGAAATGGAGGGAAATTACTTGTTTTATTTGCTGCCTAAGAATATTTCGCACATTGTTGCTCGCCGCGGTTGGGCATTGCATTAAAATGATTTCTGCTTCCCTTTAGCTGCTTTGGACATGAAAGAAACTTCTTCTGTAGCTGTGAGAGTGGTCATTTGTTTGTGTCGGGGTGCGAAGAAAGGTGGATGCAGCCAAAGTGTTCTGTCGGGCATTTAATCCGCTTGGGTGTGTGATTATGGATGTTTACTGCCTTACGTGGGTCTCGGGCTGCCTACCAGCCGCTGTTCTCCAGAACAGAAACCGGAACAATAAATGTCCCTCTAACTTGTGAGTATAATGCATTCCGGGAATTTGACTCAAAAGGTGAAATCTCATGAATTAAAATTCGGGTTAGTTAAGTTAGTCAACCCTAAAACAGAATTGTCATCACGGCATGAACTTTGTTCGGCTCCTGTTACTTATAAATGCAAAAAAAACAAGGAAAAAAAGCCTCATGTTTGGTTGTAACTCAGCAAAGGTTACGAAATAACTTCACCTGTAAAACTTGTAAGTCAAACACTTGTCTAGAGGGAAACTTGTATAAGCATTCGTCTTCTGAGGGAGTGCCGTTCCACCTTGTCGTGAGTCCATTTCGTCGGAAGTCGCAAATCCTCTTATATTGTATGTTATAATATCAGAATTAGAATCAGAATCAGAATTATTGGGCAAATACGCTGCCACATACAAGGAATTTGGGTTTGGTTCCCAATGGCTCACAGAGTACAGCAGACAAACACAACATGCATGGATACATGTGCAAAAGATGGATGAGTGCAAGGAATATAAGAATAAATATTATAAGGGAAACATTGCACAGACTACGCAATTGTGAGGTCGGGCAATTCCAATCGGTCTCATCTGTCAGCTTGACCCGTTTCACAACCAGATCCATTGCTTCTAGTCCACACAGTCGCTTACTTATCACCTTCTTACCCAGTCATCCAATCACTCCCTGGTGCTATTTAAACCCAACTCTGCCCCAGTTACCTTTGTGAAGCCTTGCTGTCATGTTTGTTCCTTTCTGAAGGACTTCTGTGGTTTAGCGTCAAGTGTAACTCCTTTCTCCTTTGCTATTTAGTACGTCGCTACCTTGGTTCTCCTTCTCTTTGCTTTTCTACTTGACCCATCTTTCCTTTGATTTTGTCCCTTTCTATTTTTCAGCCAAACAGGAAGTAACTGTTTGCCGCTCTCCCTGACACCCAGCGCGTTCCCCACAGGTGGAGCACCCCATTGCCAGTGTCCTACTGACTTTAGTCACTGCCATTGCATAACCATTACCTACAAACCCCTGTGGTTGATAAACAAGTTGGTGTGCATTTGCAATCACCTTTTGTTTCCAAACAATAACAAAGTATTTATTATCATTCAAACAATAGACATGCTTGAATAACATGTTCTATTACAGGACTTTGCTATATTTTTAGCAATTTTGCACGGCACTCATGTTAGAATAATAGCAATATAGAGTAATGATACAAATGTTCCAGCACCACCACAACACTCACTTTTTCACTTCCTAGCCTTTGTGAACAAAATGAAGTATTCGTTCTGAAAGTAAAACCTTTTATAAAGTAAAACAGAATCACCGATAGGTGCCGAAACGCTGACTAAATGAATCACAAATACGGGTGCCCGTTGGCCGATGTTATCGTACAGCAGATGAGCAGCGGCTGGCATTAAGTCCAACATGCAAAGCAAAAAAAAAAAAAAAAATTTGCAACCAAATGTCAGGACTTAAAAATAATATAAGATTGATGGGAATTTTGTCAAAAGTTGCACGTGTTGCACATCGTGGTCCTATAATCAGAATGAAATGCAAGGCACCGCTGTAAAAATTTTATAATCGATTTATCGTGCTAACCTGTTTCAACAACTTCTAAATGTTGGGGATTCTAAATGTGGCAAACTACCCATGGTGGAGCCTATCAGCACCTGGAAGGATCTGAGAACCTTTGTCCTGTGCTGGTACTGTCCCAGGTGTTGAATCTCAGACAGAGGCCTCTCCTTGCAAGTACTATTCTCTCCACCTCCTAACTAAATGCCATTTTCATGCTAACAGGCGCAGATTTTTGGTCTGGTGTGCTTTACAGGAGACCAAAATCCACTGTTTGGGTCAGTTTTCTTACAACCGTGCATCAGGTCATCTGAGTGTATTGTGCGTCCACGCCTTTCCTGTCCTCTCTAAATATAGGCGCATTGAACCTTCGGAGCATTTAAAGTGGAAACTGGGATGACTGTGGAGCTAAAGTGTGATCATTGGAAATTTAATTGTTATAAATGTGCTCGCACGCGGTATTGTGTGTTCTGTCGGAGCCACAGCGTTTTTAATAATAAGAACAAAGAATGTTGCTATTAGCCAAGTCATCGGCGTTGAATTTATTTAAGGTAATAAAGGAAGAGGTAAGTGTTTTCCTGTCTCTGAGGATCCCTAAAATAAGACCAAGTGAAACTTCTGGTCTCCAGCTAGTCATGCAAGGACGTTGACCCTCTTGTTAATTTTCCATTCATAATTTTTCAGACATGCATCATCCACTTTTTTCTACCTCCACTTTAAACCGCCAGGCGGTCTCGTTCTTTCACGCAAAGAAATGGCGGCCGTGCGGTTTTGCGGCAACATTTCAGCCCCACCACAGACACATGGAGCTGTTGAGCCACGAGCAGTGTGGAGCCCAAGCGTGATGCAGTTCCCCTCTTTATGCGAATCGCTTGCTTCGTGCCAATGGAGGCTTGAGGACCGCACACGCCGATCTGTCCTCCCCGAAAAGTGGAGAAATGTGCCCTTCTTTCCGTTTGGAAAGTGCTCACATGACCTTCGGAACCCCAAAAAGTCACACCCATCCAGCACATGAAGGTTTTACTAAGACGTCTTACAACATTTGAGCACTCAGTCAGACATTTACATGATAAGCTGTGGGAGGTATTGTTTTCATAACAATATAAACCTGCAATCCAAAAAAAGTGCTGCATAGCATCCTTCAAGTTACATTTTAAAAATATTGTAGGCAACACAGTACCTCTCAATGTTTTCAGTATATACATTGTTTATTTATTTAATAAGACTATAAAGTGTGATTTAACCTCTTGTTGGTCTGGAAATGTTAAAATTGTTCCTAAAATGTACATTGTTTCATAGTTTATTGATATATGTAATTTAAAATTATTCCATCTTGGTCTTGCAAATGGGTAATCTATCTATCTATCTATCTATCTATCTATCTATCTATCTATCTATCCAAATGCACTTTCCATGTTTAAAAATCCTTCGTGTTTCAGGTGTACGGCTTTCACTGTGTATGTTTTGTCCCGATTTCCATATGAATCTTTCTGCTTTTAAGCAGAGCTCTGCGTCTGACTTCACATGCGAACAGTTTGCTAAATATAGGCGGCAGAAATTAAATGAATGTGTCAGCCTCATCCAGCTGTTCTATCAAATAACAGATTGATGTGTTTTGGCAACATGTGGCTCCGCCAAAGGTTCAGCGCAGGTCAGCAGAGTTACAAAACGCGCCCGTCGGCTTCTTGCTGGCGTAGAAAAGCGTCTTCGCGTTGCTGTCTACTGTGCCCTCGCCAGGCCTAAAAGTGGGCGCCGAAGGATCTGATCAAAGCAAACGTGTCCGTCTTCTAGACCGTGATGATGAATGTGAACCTGTACACATTAAGCCCGCACATGTGGGTGTGCTTCTTCTTCATGCCCGTGGTGCGGGCCTTCCCGCGTATGCCGTGTCCTGCAGACAGATCAACCTGCTGTAGTTGCCAACCAAAGCCCCCTGTGCTGTTGTGGTAGCCCCTCAAGTCAAAGGTGAATTCTAATGCAGTTTCGTGCTGTGTTCAGCAACCTTTTACCCCCCTTCTCGGACCAGGAGTTTCTACAGCCTTCGTCGAACAATTATTCCGAGCAATACCTCGGCGGCAGGAAGAAGATCTCATACATACTTATATATTGATTATGGGTTATGATTTATTTGCCTGAGATAGCAAAAACTGATGGCCCCGCTTGAGGCGAGTGTTGCCAGCTCAGAAAGGTTGGCCAATGAGCTGCCAGGCATTTGGATGTTCGGGAGGACAAGCAAAGGTAGTGGTGTAGTTCGGAGAAAATTCAGCTGACTTTTAGAAATTGTGCACCTCCTCACCCAGCTTGGAACATCTCATGATGTTCACGAAAATGCAGTCTACTTGGTTCCTGAAAAGGCCCTGTTGTGCGAAGGCGCGTAAATCGAGATGCCCGTTTCTGTTATTTCTCACAAGGAAAATTAATGCATTAATGCATTCCCGCCCAACCCACAAAGTCCAAAACGTTTTCCCGACACCAGAAAAAAGCTTACTGTATATAAGTAGGAACATTATTTGCATACGCTGTAGTGGTTAAAAGGATTTGCCACTGTGATGTAATACAGTTTTATTAACAACCAGGCGCACAGAGGAAATGGTGTTTAAAATCAAGCTGTGTTCTAGCAAATTCAGGCAAGTTCAAGTAAACTGGGGGATGGATGTGTACGGCTCAGCTCAAGACCTTGGTGTACATTTATATTTATAGCAGGGAACCACACTTTATCCTTCCCTTCCATTTATTGGCAGTTTGGCTGTAGATGCTACAGCTGTGGGTGATAGGTAAACCACTATGATCATGCAGACAGCTTAGTCTGGCCAAAACGGACTGATACAAAGCTGGGGTTTCCTGGGGTCATGATTTTGTAGATGTGGACTGAATGACCAATTGAAACGCCTCTGCCAGGATAAAAAGAAGCAGCTCATACGAACCACTCTTGTGCACTCAGTCCCCCAACTGCTTACTTCTCATCTTCTGGATTCTGCCAGATCTGCAGTTCTCACAAGTAATGAACAGGAATCTTCGCCATAGCAACTTTGCAAGAGGCCCTTCGTGCTAAACTTGACTCAAACACGGCGACTTGGAGGAACGAATGTTTCCGTTTTTCTGCTGCCCTCTTTGTTTCAAACCTGCTCTTCTTCTTCATTGTCTGCACCTTGCTGTGGATTTGTAAAGCAGATGCGGATGCCTTTGCTCCGTCGTCTTTGGTGCAGACAGCTGGGGGTCGAAGGCATTGTGTGCAAAGGCAGCATAAACGGTTCCTCTGACAGATGTTGCCAGGAAAGGTGGTTTTGTGACCACCAAACAATACATCGCAAACAACAGCTGCTGAACACGGTCATTGTACGGTCCGGTATATAATCCCTCACGTCTCCGTTCAACTAATGCTGTTCAGAACCAAAATCCATTTAACAAGATATTTTTGTCCCTGACAAATATTAGAGCAGTCATTTCGTGCAGTTTTTTCAGAAGTACTTGACACTGGGTCTGAAAAAAGAGGAAAAACTGCAGCGTTTGTGCCATCAGCCTGAGTGGAAAAATGTGATTTTTTTTAACAGTGATTTAATATTTATAATTAACAATTCCATTTCAGTTTGTCAGCAGAGACAACCTTTGCACCCAAAACTTCAGCTTACTCAGGTGTGGGAGGTAGAGAGAAAATGTGCCTGATTTGTTCCTCCATTCAAGTCTCTGTACTTCCACAACCTGCTCTGCTCTGCTCTCTCATGAACAGAATTGGCTCGGACTTAAGATGTCTCAATTCACAGAAACTTTAAGCTCTGTTACGTACAATCGTGTGTTCAAACTCTTCTTTGCCCCCCACCCCGGCCTTTTTCTTCAAGCCAGCTGGGTTCTCATTTTTCTGGCTGTAAATATTTATCAGCACCTGCCCTGGCCTTCACAGGGGTAAGGGCTCATGGGGAACAGTGGCCGTCTTCTTTCCAAGCATCTTGCTGCGTATATCAACTCTCCTGCCCTTATCGGACTCCTCCGCTCACACACCTGTGCCCCAGGTGGATCGGACTCATCCACGCTGACGTAGAGTCCACCGAGGCCTGCTGGCACAAACAGGTTGCTGAGAGGAGAGATGTGACTGCCACTCAGTGGGAATGAACTTAATTTAACCAGCCTTTAGCCTCTCTGGAAGTCCCCGAAGGAAGGAGCTGCTCTCTTTCCCTTTTTTGAACTGCAAGACTAATTTATTTCTTTGCTGTTTAGCTGAAAATTTTTGGCAAAGCAGCACAGAATTTCATATGCATTCATGTACTTTTTTCTGTTTCCTTGGAATTCTTGCTGAGGCCCAGAGGTCTTACAAAGAAATTTCACCCTGGATCGTAAAATTTTGAATATGCCTCATCATTTTGTTACTTTAACATGCAACAATCTATTATTTTAAAGCATTTAAAATACAGGCTTTCTTCATAAGAAATATTATTATATTTAGACTAGCTTTGAGTCTCTGAAAACCCACACATCATGGAGAACAATTTCTTGATTTTCTAATGTAGTGGAGTGCACCTGTGCTTCTCAGGTACAAGTTCATATTTGTGAGGTTTGCCTGTTCTCTTCATATCAATTTACTCTGGGTGCTCTGGTTTCCTCCCACAATCCAAAGATGTGTTTTTCAGGCTTACCGGTGACTCTAAACCTCGTACAGTGCATGGCGGTTGAGGCTGTAGCCAAATCCGCTGCTGTCGAGTTCAAGGCAAAACCAGGAGTAGTAGAAATTGAGGTCTAAAGAGAGCAAGACCAAGTCAAGTCTGAGATAGAAAAATGGGAGTTTTTGAAACTCAACCCTAACCAAAGCTTTACTGGTTTCCACCAAATTTGAAAATTCTTTGAAGAATTAGTTTGAGACTCAGCTGTACCGCACTCGCTGCCGAATCGCCAGTGGTCAGGACAGGACACTTAAACTGAAGCTACAGCTACCTGACCAAATATCAGTGTTCTGTTGTGTGTGCCCCCCCCCACCCCAACCTCTGGTGATTTTTGATAGGATGAACAATTTTTGGCTTTTTTTGGCTTTAACTTCTCCTTAGAGCTCTACATAAAGTGAAGCACACAGTTTCAACAATGTGCTCATCCAAACACAATGAATTCACAGAAGCTAACACACATTTTCCAAAGCTGTAAATAAGTCATATGAGTAAATGGAAACTGATAAATTATCTACAGTATTTCCTGTTTCGTATTGTCATGATCTGAAACAAAGGATGAATATGTACACAGACCTTGAAAGAATAGAGCATTTGTTAACAAATGTGAAAAAGATTTTGTTTCATAGAAAAACATTTTGCATTAAGGGTAGCCAAAGCCCCGGAGCTATAATACTTAATATTATTAGGTAGTTAATATTAGCTGCCAGATTTCCTGTCTTTGCTGTATCTTTCCTTTGCATTTGTTGCTGTCCCCCACCTTCACACACAGCAGACAGTCTGTGTTGTGCTTTGATTTACGTGCCGCTGACTGTCTTTATAAAGACAACTGCTTGATCATGTATGGGCACCGTGAAGAGCAGTTTTCAGGACGCCATCTTTCAGAGCATCTTTTAGTGGCATCTCTGCCTGAGCCGAGAAATAAAATCAACTAGACTGAGACAAGTCTGACAGCAGAACAAACATCTCAAGCCTGGACTTACATACTACAGCCCTGAAGATTGTGTGTGTGCGCGCGTGTGTGTGTGGGGGGGCTATATTATGTGGACTGGTGTCGGGTCCAGCAAGTACCCCTGGGTCAGGGCCACCATGACCATGACAAGGACAAGCATCTCCGCTTCGGAAAGGAGTCTGTCAACACACATGCTGACATTAGGTGCTTGGCGTAAAGCAAAATGCATTCGACCCCACAAAATTTTCCAAGTTCTACAAATTTGTTCTAAGATTCTTCCTCAAAAACAGACAAGTTCCTCAGCCCTGCACTTTAACTTGTTTTAAATAGAAGTTGACTTGAGATTCCCATTTTGAAGCCCAGCTGCTTATTAGAAGGGCAGACTAAACAGAAAGAATGGCATTTGTATGGCCTTGCTGACTCGGGGGAAGTCGGAGCAGGTGGCCTTCAGGCAGACTGACTCAAGCTATGGGGCGCCTGTAAACATGCACCCCTATGCATTATACCCCATTAATGAAACCGTGAGAATATATATTAAATATTTCAAGGCTTATTTTTATTTAATCCCCAGACACAGTTAGAGATGGTGACTTCCGGTTTTCTACAAACTGAACACAATAAGCAGAATAAATGGAGGCGTTGCCCCACCCTATCCACAAAGGAGCCACCAAGTAATGGAGAAGTGTAACCCAAATTGCCAACAGCCAGCTTATAAAAAGCCCTGCAAAAAAAGCAAGTTGTTTTGCTCAGAGGAGGGAAAAAGGACCTGCACAGTTTATATGTTAGCGCATAATAGAAAGCCCACAGATAATTATTATACATTGTTCAGGCTCACAGCACATGTACTGTTAGGCTGTAAGCAGGACAGAATTTTCCCATTGACTTTAACCCTCCCTGCGGCTGGAGCTGTTTTAAAATGTACTTTTGACCATATAATAAGTTAGTGGTTTTACAGAGACTCATTTTATTAATTACAGTGTCATGCATTATGCCATTGATGCATATGACCATATAATGTAGTGTAGGATGTACATTTATGGTCCATCAAGGAACATTTTATACATACATATATATATATATTTTATAGAGCAGCTACAAAGATCATATGATATTTGTATATACAATATGTACAGCACATATAACAAAAATGATAACACCAAAAAATACATATTTATATGTAAAACACCTTAGATGCTCGCTTGTGGAGTCAAGCAATTACATGACTTGGACAGGAGAGTTGGTTACTTCAGGGGAAATTTAGGTGTGTCAGGGTAAGGGGGTGAATACTTCTGCGTTAAAATGTTTGGATTTCCTTTTCCGTCTTGAATACAGTGTAATTCCCAGCACTCCCAGCTGCATGTTAAAGGGGTGCACTAGTGAGAGAGGTCTCCACTGGCACCTTTTACACCAACCCTGGCTCAGGCTCTGCTGCAAATCCAATATCATCACCCCGGTTCACAAGAAATCATGAGTTTCCTGCTTCACTGACTGTTCTGTTGCACTCACCCCGGTCACCGCGAAGTGCTTTGAGAAACTGGCCGTGTCACACAACAAGGCCTGTATCCCACTTTCCTCACCAGTATGCCCACCGCTCCAGCAGAGCCACTGAGGCCTGGACCTGACCTACCCAGAAGGTAAAGACTGTGATGTCAGAATGCTGTTTATTGACTTCAGCTCAGCTTTCAGTAGGATCATCCCCCAGTAACTGGTCAGTAGGTGTCCTCACGGGGTCTGAACATTCCCCTGTGTAGCTGGGTCACCAGGATTTCCTGACCAACAGGCCACAGGCTGTGAGGATCCATGGCAACACCTTTTCACATGAGTATACCATTGCTGTTGACTCCAAAAAGATTCAAGCTGCTCACACTCCTCTCTGTATTGGTGGTCGGTGGTTCACTCACCAGAAGTTCCTGGGCATACACATCACCTAGGACCTGTCTTGGACTCATAACACAACCCACCTGGTGAAGAAGCCACAACAGTACCTGCACTTCGTGAGGAGACTAAAGGGAGCTGGATTTCCACCACCCCATCTTCACAAGCTTCCACAAATGTGCCAAAAGGAGCACCCCTATCTCCTGCATCTGCTGTAGCCTGGGAGAACCTAGATTTCATTCACTCATGGCCTTCTGAATGAGGCAGAATGAAAATCAACTGAACGTTGAACCGGACTGCACTAAGTCGCAGAAATTCTCAGTAAATATATTTTGGTTCCTTGCTGCAAACATGTAATAGAAGGGCAGTTGGGTAAAGACTTTTGATATGCACATGTATAGCATGTGATGATGAATTCTCAAGTTTTTTTTGGCCTTCTGGGTCATTTTAAGCTATAATTTTAGCCAACATTACATGAGGACACCTTAGTTATTCAGCTAGGGAAGCAGAAGTTAACTAGAACCAATAACACACCTGAAGAGAAGACAAAGTGCATCTTCTGCACATTTCTGACCATGATCTGTTGCTTGGTGTACAAGGTTTTAGGTCTGTGATTCTATTTTATCCCTGACTGGTTTCCCGTCAGTGTAACATCCATCCCAGGTTGGTTTGTCTCAGCTGGGCCAGCATCACATCCACGCCACAGGGTCTGTGGAAGCCAAGCTGGTGGGCAAGTACTGTGCAGTGGTTCACTGCTGGTCGTGTCTCCTCAGCACACCGAGCGGTTATGAGCTACCGGCACCTGGCCGCTGTTCAACTGCTGCCCAGCTTCAGTGAGGGTGGTTCTTAAGGGAATCGGTCTGCTGAGCTCCCTTCACCTACTCCCCCGTTCATAGAGAGCTACGCCTAAAAATACAAAGAAGAATATGGAAATGGAAACGTTACCCCCCACTGCCACCGTCACCCCCCGCAACAATTCACAAGTATTTTTGGATCATCTTGGAAGACTTACATATTAGTGATAAAAACGAAGCCAAACATTATCTCATGTTACAGTCCCTTTCTCCGGGTCCAAGTCGACACCGAGGCAAATTCAGATTGATTGGAGGACAATGGCTTACACAAGGCAAAATAAAGCCATTATAAGGCAATCCCAGCCCCCAGCTAAGCCTCTCATTGTGAATTTAAACAGGAAGACCTACTCACTGAGCATACAAGCGATTCTTCATACACTGGCACTCCGAGTCCATCGAGGGCTCCTCCTGGCACCCATGCGAGGCCGAGCAAAACTATTGTTTGCTTGCCAAAGCCTTCCTGTAGATGCCCTCCCCCGGCAGAGTGCCCAACCAGGCTTCCTCCCTCCTATCTGAAGAGCTCAGGATGAATGCTAGAGACCTCCGCTAAGACCTAAGATTGCCCACCCTCAGCTCCTGCAGTTACACTGACTGAGCTACAGGAAGCCCAAGGGTTGAGGACGCAGACTTGAGGTTTGGTGTTTGAAGCCAACCCAGGAAGGTGTCTACTGTTGTACCTTGGAGCTGGTTATTCATTGGTGGTGCTCCACCGTAAGATGGCGTTATGTTGCTTTGAGAAAAGAATCAGCAACACAATGGAACATTAATAACAGCAGCTGACTGTGGAGTTGTGGAACTTAGAGGACCAAAGGGTGGCCTCGAACCACCACCTCCGGCTCTGCAACTGTGAGAACTAATTATCTCGTGTCTGAAGGGCTTGAACTTACCAGCAACGAAAGCTTCATAAATAGTATGTTTATCAAGAACTATTAAGATTTAATATTCAGTGCAACGTGCTCGCAGATAAAAATTTTCACCGAGTGCAGATCCTCTTTAAAGCGCACATGAAATGCGGTGCCTCGGAGATGTGACAAGGCACTTTGGAAGCAGAAAGAAGTTTATTCTTCAGCTGATGTTTCAGATCATAGGCTAAGCGAAATCCCTGCGAAATCGACAGGGATGTGCTGGATTTACCAGCGGTTTGAACTCTAATATTTTCCAGTCAAATCACATTTGTTTGGGCTCTTGCATTTTTTTCTAAAACTAAGCTGTCATGGAGCCCTTTGCAGGTTTTCTTCGAGGGCCCGGAGAACAGCAAAGCGTAAAAAATGAAACTTTAGGCCTCTTGGAGACCTCTTGCTGGAAAGCAACGAACATTAATGGTGCACACTCACGTCATCTGCAAAATACTAAGAGGAGAATTTTAACCGTACGTGTAACTGACCCTGTACTTTTGACAATGAAAAGGAAGAAAGGCGTTGCCGAGCGATCCTGCCGGAGCTGGAGAAGCCTGAGCGTCACTCCAGGAAGAATATAACTACAGCCACTATCAGAGTATATTTGCGAAAGCGATACGCGGCTGGCAGCATAGTCGATAAATTTTATTTTCTGGGAATATCGCAGCGCCTCCGTTTATATCAGAGATCAATACAGGGCCCACGTTTTGGGTGAGCCTCGGTTTAATTATCCCTTCCGTTCTGAGGCTGGTTTTGCTTGTCGGTTCAGGCTCCTGCTGTCTATTCATCCTGTTGCTAAGGGTACTTTCATTTGCTGTGGCTGTGATGAGACCTAATAATAGAATAATCATTACGCTTTTTCAATTTGGGAAATGTCTATTGTTGTTGCTTGTTTTCCATTACCCTTCGAGTTGAGCACATATAAAAGAAAACTAGTCTTAGTTACAGCGGTCTCTCACCAAACCCTCAAGCCGTTCCTTTTATTGTCAGCTTTTCATTCCTTAGACTTGGTTTATTCCGTTTGTGGACTTTTTCTGCGTTTCTTTAATTCCCATTTCATGTTCAACTTGAAGGAAAGCGCCACGTCTTGGCCTTTTTCTGCTTTTTGAACGACCCCGTCTGCTTCCTGGAGCTCCGGCAGGAAATATCTAATCTTCCATCTTGTCCTCATCTTTGGCTGGAAGAAACTGACTGAGCGCTGTGCCGGACCCAAAGCTTCACGTACAAATCCAGGGTGGGACGCTGTCGTTGGTTGTTAAAGTCGAACTTGTTGGGTCGAAGGGATGTGGCGTGCTGGCGTGACAGACAGTGTGTGGAGGTTCATCCTAACGTTGACTACATGAGTTCTGCACCGATAAGGTCAGCTTTGTGAATATCGGGAGGCCAGAATTCACCCCGCAAAGAGGGAACACTAAAGCGCTCTGCTCGGAACTACATGTATCATCCTGATGTGTAAACTCGCCAGTGAAAATGATGAAAATGACAGTAGGTGGAGCATTACCTAATAATTATAACACAATATTATCAGGGTTCACTGAATATGTATGAATGTAACTATATGGTACTGATGTGGCACGCTGTCAATATCTTGTGAGGTATGATCGGCCACCAAACCATCTACTACAAATGACCCTAAGCAACCCAATTATTGGGGCTTTCATTAAATATGACATTCTTAAGGAGAAACTCAGAGATGTTTTCACTGGTATCCTAAATGGGGTTGTTGCTTAGCAACCAGAGAGTATAGCAACCGCAATGCAATTCTGAAACTGACCGGGTCAGCAGAGGCTTAGCTATACATTGGGTTTATGATGAGTGAACAGCACTGGCAACAGTATTTGTGCAGCGCTGGTATGATATTAAGAACACATTAAACAGCGAGGCGAATAAAATCAGTTGGGTCCGGGCCGCGATTTGTACTCACGCTTTATGTTCCCGGATTTTTAAAAAAATCTTAGCGACCACGAAAGTTGTATGTCTTTTCAGGTGCTTTGGAGCAAAGGTGAGCAAAAAAAGAAGGAACAAATGCAAAGTTGCGTTTGCTAGCGCGGCCGTGACCATTTACGTACGGCCGGGACAACGCATACACCGGACAGATTTGTGAGCTGCGGAAAGCATGGTCGCAGTTCCAGTGAACGCCAACTGGAACATTTAAAAGATGGCATATGCCAGCGCGATCACACTGAGTTGTTCTAGCCACGGCTAGGCCCCTGGAGCTGGAACGATTCCTGAAAACATAAATAAAGCGACTGCAAACACTCATGTCGAGCCGATGTCGGATACGCTCGTACATCACAGCAAAGGAGTGTGGTCATTTGCACATATTTCCACAAGTGTCAATCATCCTTTTTCTGCTATCGGTCCTCGCAGCCATCTGTTCCTGTCCCCAGCCCAGAGACTGTGGCGCGTGCATGCTATAATGTACATTAATGAGGAACCCAGAATAATATTGCCGCAGTCAAGCACAGAGCAAAACTGAGCAAAAGCAACAATGACATCTGTTTCCATCAGAGTGTCCTTGGAAGCTGCTTCCCTGGGAAGAGCGGCATTACAAATAAATATCATGAAGCACTAAATAAATGAGTTAAAGCTGCAGAAATGTGCTGACTACATCCATCACTTGTCTGGGCAAAATTGAGTATAGATCTGCGCTCTTTGTTGACTCCCTTGCGGGTTTGGCAGGAAAGAAGAGCTCGGGCGTAGTCGGCAGGACAGGAGCACAAGCGTTGGTTGTGCCAAGAGACACAGTCAGCGGTCACAGCTAAAGGGAAGCGGTGTTGTCGTTTTTGCTTCGATAAGATGTCCAGGGCTCAAAACAATAAAATGTCAGTTATTTGTCGTCGGCAGTCAGAAATTCTTTACGTTTAGCTAAACCATCCAAAAAATATGCACACAAGTCCCTGACTATATAAGTACTGTGCCACATGACAAGGCAAGGTGGCCAAAAGGGGTTTTTAACCCAAACTGCGTCTAATATGTTTAATGAACTATTAGTTTAATGAAGAACAGCTTAGCAAATTGCTTTTGTGCTCATTTTCAAACTTGGTTGTTTTCACTGCTCGCGGTTCCATTCAAGCAGTTAAAACTGTTTATAGTGACAACATTGGTTAAAAAAAAAAAAAAAAAAAAAAAAAAAAACTTTTTTTCTTAAAAATGTTGAATGCATTCATATAGTAGTCACCTCTCTAGATAATATCCATACTCATGCTGTACCAGAAATCCCAGTTTCTTTTCCACGGCATTTTATCAAGAGTGTCATGTTTGACCTGATAAGCCAAACACAAGAAATAGCTTATTTGAGAATGTAAGCAAAAATATCAGTTAAATGGCATGCTTAAAATGGCAAGCATTAGCATTTATTGTGCAATGCAAGCCATTTGAATAGCTTACCTTTATGGCAGAAATGTGTTTATACAAGCATTAAGCTGAGCCAGTTGGTAGCATAGTGGCTAAAGCTATATCCTGTGATGGTTGAAGACTCTGGTTTGAACCCCTGAGCAACATAGGCACCCCAAATCCTTCTAGCAGCAATTACCCAGCTGTATGAATGGGAAAAATATTGTCTTCAGAGAAAAGCCTCAGCTGAATGAATATATAATGATAATCCCCTCCAAGAGCCTCTAAACAGTCTGATGGAAGCCTAGATGATATTATTTTAAAAAATGTGGTTGTCACCATCTAAAGAGAAAGACTTAGGGAGGCAGCTCCAGAGCTAGTTTTGTTATTTAGGTCTTTGTGAGCTGCACTGTATAATAAAAAAAGGTTTTGTAGGATCTGCCTGTGCAAAGGCTTCTTGCCTGAGTTGCAACTGCAACTTCGCCGCTTCTCCCTTCCTGTCTTACGCATAGACAACCCGCAGTGGCATCGAACCCCTCAAACACACCGGCTTCGCCTAAATATGCGACAGAACCGTCTCTAAAAAAAAAAGACATCATAATAAACAAGTTGTTTCTTTCTTTCATCTAAACTATTATAACCGTAACTCAGAAAATAAACCCTCACCAGGGACAGCGTATAGAAAAATACAGATTTAAGCAACATCTGTTGGGTGAAATACAGATCTAATTTAGAGGAACGCATGTTTATCTCACACTGCGTGGGCTGCTAAACCTATTTCTCCTTATGTCTGATTTGCTGACGCAGCTGTGGTTGACAGAAGCGACAAAAGTGCGGATTTCCAATGGGAAATAGAGCAATAATTGGTGCCCGACGCAATAGAAGAATATCTGATGTGGCCTGGGGTCAGCCTGCTTGTAGGGGAGGTTTAGCATTTCGAATTATTATGTACGAAACGCTAACAAAGCAGTCTGATATAATTGGTGATGGAATGTGGACGAAATTTATTAAACTTAATCCTTGTCTACAGCTCGCAAGTTTATACTGAAACACTGGATTTGTGTTGACAAACTTTACTAAGGTTTGGAAAATGAATGAAATGCCATGTTTGTGTCCAGGTAAACATTCACGGAGGTCACATTTTCCTACAACGAACCCACGAGGCCTTCCATCCTTCCGTAGGCATCCGCACTTTTTTAAAATTTATTTATTTATTTATTTTTTTATTTAAAATTTCATTTACACAAAAGCAGTTCAACAGTCATTTGTTTTTGCCAAGAGCGTCACCCAGGATGCAGCCCTCCGCGACAACTGAACCGCACAGATTTCGCGACACAATATTGCCGCATCCCGTAATTGAAAGGAATTAAGCAGCGCCTCGCAGGATGAAGATCCGCTCGGAGAACCGCACATACGCCCGCATCGTGCGAGGAGAGATTTTTATGGGCGTTGGAACAGCGAACATTTATTCGTCTTTAATATTTAATAACCGAGGACATGTCAGCCGAGGGGAATTTCCCTTTATTCGACTGCAGAAATAGGCACAGAGCCATGCGATGCAGGGTATCTGCGGCGGCACGTGCATCTGTGCGCTCCGGCACGGATGCAGAATAAAAATACAACAGACGCCGTGGTTTAAAATTGTCTCGCAGCTTCCCGCACCAGGCAGAGTTGCGGGATTTGTTTGTTCGCTTTCTTTAATCCCCCTCGAATTTGTCTAATGCACACGGCCTATGCCGACAAGCTCAATGACACAAACAAAATTATACGCTTTAAACCACCCACCACCCCTCCACCCAGGACTTCTCTTACGCAGCAAGCTGAGCTGGCGGGATGGGAAGCAATTACACAGAAAACAAAGGGGGGGACCCGAACATAATCTTGTTAGCGGTGACAGTGTCTCTCTAATTTTTAATTACCGCCACGCACGTGATGCAGCGGCAGTCGGTGGCCTGCGGCGGAAGGTTATTGGGACGCGGCCCGTCACGACTTCTGTTAAACCGGCGCCGATGGCGGGTGGGTTGCGAAGGCGCGCAAGCGGGAGAGAGACCGAACGTGGAAGTCAGAAGACAAGAAAGCGCTCGGATTGGGAACGGGGAAAGGAACCGAGGTACCGCGAGGTGGGGGGAATCGAAGAAGCGCATTGCGTTCATTCCGCATTCGGTAATATGAATATCACCAGCAGCGGGAGGAATGGGAGGAACGCGAACGCACATTCACGATCCAATTTGATTCAATTCAGTTTATTTTTATGGCGCGCTCTTCTCACCAGGGTGATACCAAGCGCTGAATAAAGTTTTGAGGAGGTCCTGTGAAGGAGGGAATGGTATAATAATGTCCTTTTTTTTTTTTGAAGTGACCCTGTCTGCTTCCTGGAGCTCTGGCAGTAAATATGTAATCTTCCATCTCCTCGCCATCTTCGGCTTGGAGAAACCGACTGAGCGCTGTGCCGGATCCGAAGCTTCGGCACAAATCCAGGGTGGAACACTGTCATTGGTTGTTAAGGTTGGGCTTGTTGGGTGGAAGAGATGTGGCGTGCCGGAGTGCTGGGAAATGCAACACTTTGGCACGACGGACAGTGTGTGGAGGCACGTGCTCATGAGACAGACGTTTGTTTGGATAAGAATGATAGTAACGGAGGTGAGGGAGACAAAAAAGTCCCAACAGTGAAGAAGAGGAGGAAAAATTAAACCTCCTGGAGTCCTAGTACCAGTAGCCAACCTCTGCTACTGAGTGTTTCACCGGAGTGAAAGGAAACCAATGTGGAGATGTCCAATACTAAAGACCACGATATATAGAAACAAGGAAGTGTGTTATATTTTAGTCATGCTGGGTCTTTGACAGTATTAACTGGCCTTTTTAGTGGTATTAGCCATAAATTGCTTAATAGCTACTTATGCTTTGGACACTGATAATATTTTGAGATGCATTTTTGTTTTGCCATGATTTTTATTTTCCTGAGCTCTTTTAAACATGGCAACAGTTAAAACATCACAAGGAATCCTGGGAGGTTAGCAAATTGGATTAAAATTAAAAGCCATCTGTTTGTGACATTTAAAGATGGATTTGTGACAATTTTCATAAGGTTAACCGTACTGATGTATAGGAGCTCAATGCCTGTGGTGTGACTGGCTTGCTTTAAAAATAGATATATTCTGGTTGCGTGGCTCTCAGGTTCATGCTGGAGGAGAGCAGAAAAGTAAACTGGAAGCAGGAAAATTTGGGATTTTGGTCCTTTGAGGGCAGGCGCTCTGGAGAGTCAACAGCCAAGTGTGCATCGGACAGGTGGTTGCTATGTGATCCAGCCCTTAGAAGGGTGTGACAGAAATGTGCCAAATTGCTGTTGTTAAGCGGTGTCGAGGCGATGTTGACCCATGGTAACTGTATGGATGGTTGTCCTGAAAAGCATCCGGTCTTCAGCAAGTTGGCTAAGACTTGACAAAGGGGCATCCATGGAGGTGGTGATCGTGTCCATCCATCACATTGCAGGTCTTCCTTTTTTATATTGACCTTGCCACTTTGCCGAGCACGATATCCTTTTCTACGGAAAATGATACAAGACAAAATCCAAACGTCCAAAAGGGAAAATTACATAAAAGAGGTGACACTGTTAGGAAATTCAGACATCTCCTAGTCCCACATAAAGCCTAGGTAGCAATTACATTTGGTTATGTTGCTTTCCTCTTCATACTGGTGTCCAAGTTTCAGAGAAATGTTGGGCTGCCACAGGTGAAGGTTGCCTTTGCAGCAAAAACCGCTGCTAAAAAATGTCAGAGTGCATGACTGAGATGGATAACTCTGTGAACAAAACCACCAGGGTTCGGTGCCCGGCATACATGAGGTACGTAGATGCACTACGTGGCTTTTCTCAAACCTCTTTCCCCTTTACTGGTAACAAAAATGTTTTCCCTTGGTTGAGCTTGTATTTTTGTGCATAACAGCTACGGTACATGGCAATAAATCCTTACATACTATAACAAAAACATCACCAATATATTACAAAACATGGCATGCAACTTGTAACCTGGATCTTCTGTTGTACTTGTGAGCAAGGTAGTTAATTTTAATTCCTCCAGTGAAATAACTGGCTTTTCAAAACAGGCCAAAAAATGCCAATACTGCCGAACCCCTGCTCTTACCTTTCCTGCTTCTTTATTCCCAACCGACTTTGTAATTTACGTATGAGCGATTAACAACAAAATTCACTTTTATTCGATAAAGGTGACTCATTTCTCAGTTCAGTTTTGGTTATAACAGCAGTTATGCAGTAGTTAACTCTAAAGAGCTTAAAAGTACCAGTGGGTTCCCACCCTTCCTGCGGATTCCAACGTGTGTGATTCCAGTGGCTGGGATTTTGGCTTCAGTAAAATACGGAAGTTTTATTTTGGTTTTGCGAGTGTGATGAGCAGGACTATGATGTGTGGCCTCCTGCAAACTTTGGGACAGGAACGCTGCACTTTTCGCTGAACATTCAGCCAATTTTGTTGCCGGAAAATGGTTTCGTGAGATTGATGCGATGCATAAAACATGTAATACGTACCTTCCTTACAAAAGAAAGGCAAGCCCGCAGATGCACTCTCAGCTCAGTCCTCATGTTGATGAGCCCGTGCATTATCTGTCACTTCATCACAGTTTTGTCTGCAGTGCAGATTCGGATGCTTTGCATGCATCCTACCGTCGGCCCTCATATGCATTAACACCCTTGCCGGTGTGGGTTCCAGTACATCGTCCTCTCCCCGTGATGAATTGTCACTTTGTTCATTTCTGGCATCTACACGCCTGATCACAGCAGGCCTTGGAGCTGAACTGAGGAGCAGACCCGGAACGGAGGAGGTCGCTCTGAAAAACCCGGGTGTCCAGCGCATTGCCAAGTTCCTTTATCTTACTTGGAAAAAGTAAGTGCGAGAAGGAGAAAGGAGTCAGTCAAGAATTCTCAGGGGGACGCTTTGTCCTACCTGGCTGCAACGTCTCCCCATCTGTTCACTGAAGATCTGGGGGAGGCTTTACTACTGCTGTCCTGGACACTCCCAGAGGGGCGTGCGCTCTTTGGGTCGAATGCCACAGAAAGCCGCGGATGATTAAAAGATGGCCGAGGGCGGTGCGTGCACATCCAAAGCTGTGTGTGTTTTTTAAACTTCTTTTGAGGAGTGTGACAATCCCTCATGGCGCACTGATCTGGGATGCCAAGCTGGCACGGCACAGCAGCGTGAAAGCACTCCTCTTGAATGAGATGCCAATGCACGCTATCTCATATCAGTCAGGTGCCCACCCTGGGTCGGTTGGATGGTGCTTCCTGTCTGAGCGTCGGTTTTTCTTTGCTTGCAGCGGGGGATCCTTTTTCGGCGATAGCAGAGCACCACAGACCGGAAGTTGTTTTTCTTTGTGCTCTTCGGGGGTCCTTAACGGTGCTTCACAGCTCTTACAAGGTGCGTACCTCATGTTCATGCTGCGAACACGGTAAAATGCACGAGTGGATTAGTTTACCATTTGTCAGTTCAGTACTTACAGTTTGGGCTCTGTTTTTCAAAAAAACGGTTCTTGTCAGGGCTCCTGCCCCTCGCCTACAGCACAGATGCCTAGCGTGCTATATGGCCACAAATAGAACAGTTTCTGAGGATTGTGAATGGAATTCGATGCTTTCGGGCCTGGCAGTTCTGGGAGAATGAAACAATAGCTCACCATTTATACTGCTTTTCATCGGGTTTCCCGGCACTTTTTCCCCCCATCACATCTCACATATCTCACAGCACAGGCAAAGGCACCTACCAAGTGATAAAGAACAATAATTCCAACTGCTGAGAAAATGTGAGTGACGGAAAAAATATAAGAAGCACTAAAGGAGCGAGTGGAATGAGAGGGAGAAACAATCTTTGAAATGTGGGCTTTTACCGACCTCATAAGAAACTGGGCGCCGTGAAAGGGGCAATGAAACGCTCCAAACTCAGTAACATTGCAGCTTCAGCGATGTTCTATCATTTTTGTGGCCCAGTTCTCATTTCCACCAAA
The DNA here is from genome assembly GCA_018136845.1 of Heterotis niloticus. Lineage (NCBI taxonomy): Eukaryota > Metazoa > Chordata > Actinopteri > Osteoglossiformes > Osteoglossidae > Heterotis > Heterotis niloticus. Next base: position 3,937,154 of record CM030903.1, read on the forward strand.
CGTTCACCAGCAGATTGCTGTGTAGTCACATTGTGATGCAGCTGCTTTAATATACACGATCCTTCATGTGAACCCAACAGCACCACAAAATGCTGCAGTGCAAGCAAGGGAAGGAGTTTCGCTTAAAGAGCTCCCCTTCACCCTACGAAATTCTGTGATTCAGGTTTGTGAACCCATGTCGTACAAGGCTGATTTTTGCAGGTGTCTGCAGAAGGTTCTGGAAGCAGCGGAAAGGGTTATATGCCGAATAAGACCCCATCCCCACCCTGCTGACCTTTATCTTGAGTGCAACAGCAAATGCTGTGTGACCAGACCGGCCATGCGTGGAGGTGAAAGAAAAAGAAGCGCAGAACAATGGAGCTTATTTTCAACAAATAGCCCAGCGCGTTGTTTTCGTGCCCGAATATCCCGATCCACACCTACGTGGAGGCTTAAGACTTTCGCTGGTAACAAACACGAATCCTGTCGATTATCTTCCGCACTCCTCTCAGTCCTTCTCTCTCGGTGATCTTCCGCAGCCTGAGTATACAAGAGGCTCTGCCCTCAACCTTTCCATTCACTACAGCATTAAAATAACCGGGTATTCATCTTGCACTAAGTACAACAAAATACCACAGTCAACAAACATTTTACAAAGGACAGTATTTCCTGTTTTCTTCTTCATTTCAATTCGAGTTACTACATTTATTTGTAACAATCACTCATTTTCCAAATGGCTTGTAAAGAACTCCAGTTCCCACAATCCCCTACTGGCCATCTTCCCCATTAAGCTGCCCTTCTGCCTGAAAGTAAGACGTCTGTTTGTTCCTTTCTGTAATACAATTTACTGTTACAGCGTGCGTAGTTTTGAAAACTAAAGGTCATTTCATGTTTCTAAACACTCTTCTTCACTACATAAACTTCATAAGCATTTCTGTAAACAACAGCAGCAAGTCCTCCAGCATGAGCCTCAAGTCTGAGACAGATCTGGCCACGTTCTCCATGTTGTCCACCACAACCTGAGCTGCTCTACTCTCAACTCAAAGCTCACTTCCATTTTGCTGAAATCTCAACTGAAACAATGCCCCTGAAAACAAAGAAAATCCAAACAGCTGTTACAATAAACAAAAACCAAAGGTTTTGCGGGGTGCAGACTAATATCACAAAAATCTGTTCTGTTTTATATGTTCTGCAACCTCGGGAAACCTACCAAAAATTGGAGATAAGTCCTACGTGTCTGGAGTGCTGTCGGTCTAAATATGTACCGCATACAATCCCAGAAACAGAGTTTAGAAGTGGCAAAAACCCTGCTTTTGATTCAGGGATCTTAGTGTTGATTCTTGCCGGTTTGTATTTGTTTTATTTACAGAGAAAATGCCTTCCGGTCCTAGCCTCTAGCAGACTGCAGACTTTTTCACTCTGATACTTTTCTCATCTTTCACCCCATACTCATTTTTTGTCATTATTGTTTGTGTTGCTTTTATTGTGTTTGGTACACTAAGTTCCCATCTTCTGTCCCTTCTGCTCAGAACTTTTGTCTCCCAGCCATGACCATACAGTTTAATATAGACCTATTTTTCATTGGAAGTACAATTCACTTCAGTTTGATTTATTTTTATACACCACCCTTCCCAGCATGGTTGTCTCCGAGCACTTAGCATCTGTCAAAGTTGTGCACAAGCGCAAGAAGACACAAAGCAAAGCAGCGTAACAACAACTTTTATTAGCAAAGAACCCAGCATATGGAAGCACAAGCAACTAATGATGTGCCATTAAAACCAAGTGTGGAGCAGAAGGTACTGGAAGGGAAGAAGCAAAAATCCAAGATGTGGAACAGAAGCAAAAATATGTACAGTTCCTCCACCCACCCCTCCTGAAGATATTAACCGTACAGATGCATGCAGACCTGTCATGTTGGTTTATTTTGGAAGTCTTATCAGCTGAGGGGAGTGTCCATTACAAAACATTTTGTCTATTTTAAATTTTCTTCTGCCGCGGTGCAAGGGCATCTTCGTTGATCTTCTTGTTGCGAGAATATCGTAAGAATATGTGAGCTGAGCGGACAAATTGTCCTTAAAACTTACCGTGTCCTTCTGCCAACTCTGAGATGTTAGTGATGCTGTTTTTTTATGATTTCTGTGATGACTTTAGTTTGGCCAGATATCCTAATCCAAAGGAATTCTATACATTAAGCTGAAAACTCAACCTTTAAAACATTTCAGTTCAGTTTGTAGGCTTGTGGAAAGGCGAAGGACTCACTGGCTAACTTTTGCATACTTAGGTGGACCTTACTGAGTTGTGTTTGTCTTCTGCAGGATTTTGAGAGTGTGCCTGAAATGTTCACATGCTCAGTTTCAGGATTTACACACAAGACCAAGAAATACTCTGGATTGAAGGCACATACAGGCTATTACTACACCTTTTACACATCTACCTGTGTCAATGTAATATTTCAGTTCATGTACTTCTGACCTTACAGTGTAGCTGTAACAGGTTAACAGAAGGGTGAGGATACACAGCTGGGTGGGACCTGTTTTCCCAGCGCAGTGTCAGCAGGATACCTAATCCAACCCAGCCCGTGATAAAATAAGGAGGAATAACAAAGGACACGGGAGGACGAGAGGACTGAGATCCTGGAAACTCTGAATATAAAGTACTCGTAGAAGCCGAGCGATATGAACGAATGTACAAAACATACATTTGAAAGTTGCAGAGAATATGATCTCATCTGTAAAAACTGACATACCATGAATAATATGAGTAATACGCAGGCAGAGCAGATTGAGTCTGGCAGAACTGGGTCCGTGCAACAGGAGCTGATAAATAATTTGACACACTGGCAAGAATAAATGCTGGGAAATCGCTCAGGGAGCTGTTTGTTCTCCATGCATGCTGCCAAACTATGACCGTAGATGACCACCCCAGCAGGACCCACAACCCCTCCACCCCCCGAATAGGACGGGATTCACTCCTGGGCACAGCCATAGGGCTCCTTCGTTCCCTTTCATCCATTGCCAATCCTTTTTCACACAGCTATTTATTTCCCTGTTGTGCTCCGGCATCGTCCTGCAACGTGTGGGCTGGCGTGCAAGCGTGCCCTTGACATGTGACCTCCGAGTGAAAGGGATCCTGGGAAACGGCAGTCGGGGATTGTTTATCTGTGCAAGGCGTGGTGATACAGCTGGTCTTATAAGGATTAAGGAACTGCAGAGCAAACCCCCGGGGCCTGCACAGGGGTCGGGCTGGAGATTAGCGCCTTGTTTGCTGCTGCCGGCATGTCGGCTGCAGGAGACCCCAGTGCACACCATCCTCATTTCACTCACCTGAGTTTCAGCAGTTTCGGGTAACCTCCGGGAGGCTCGGATTCTGCACTTACCGCTGTTTAAAATGTACAACAAAGAAGCCGACAGAGCTCTCTGAAAGGCAATGCTTTTTACACTTCCGTCCCATTCACCGGTTCTCTATAGCCATTACGCTCAGTCTTCCATGTTGTTTACTATTGTCCAGGAGTCATTTAGGCTATGAAAAATGGTATTTAGTAATGATAATCTTTAGGAAGCTGGAAAGCTGAAACTATTTCAACGGACAAAAATGGCTGAGTTACGAGAGCATCAGTGGGCTGAGTCCAAATTAAACCAAGTCAGGTTTATGTACGTTGCATTGCGAAAGTTTTCAGAGCCCGCTTTTTCACATTTTCTTGCTGCAGCTTTATGCTAAAATTGTTTAAATTCGTTTTTTCCCCTCATCCAGCAGCACTTAGTACCCCAGGATGACAAAGGGAAAAAAGAATTTTAGAAATTTTTGCTAATTTATTAAAAATATAAAAAACTGAAATTTTACATTGAGACAAGAAGATGTATAAAAGGTGTCGTAATAGACCGTATGTGCCTTCAATCCAGGGTATTTCTTGGTCTTGTGCCGGTGGTTCCAGTCCACCAAGATCCTGAACAGAACAAATCGCACTGTATGGCCAAAAGTATGTGGACCCCCACCTTCTAATGTCTAAGCTGAGCTGTTTCAGCCTCACCCACACAGCATACAAACACATTCTAGTCAACTGTGTGCTTCCAGCTTTGTGGCCACAGTTTGGGGAAGAAGAAGCTCCTTTCCTGCTCCAGCATGACTGCCCCCCCCATCCACAAAGCGAGCTCCATAAACATACATAAACAAAAGCCCGGAACTCAACCCCACTGAACACCTTTAGGATGAATTGGAGCACCGACTGCAAGCCAGGTCTTTTCACCCACCACTGACACCCGACCTCACTGATGCTATTGTGGCTGAATAGGCACAAATTCCTACAGCCACACTCCAAAATCTGCTGGAAAGCCTTCCCAGCAGAGTTTTTAATTTGAGGAACAACTCCATATTAAAGCCCATGGGTTTGGAATGGAATGCTCATGTGTCCACACATTTTTTACCATATTGTGTTATTGTGTATTTATCAACAGCACTGGGTCACAGCAACACAAACACAGAAGCAACATACCATCATCAGTCACTTTTGTGGTCCAGCTTACTAGCAGCCAGCTAGCCTCCATAATCCATAAGATTGTCTTCTGTTATTATTATTATTATTATTATTATTATTATTATTATTATTATTATTATTATTATTATTATTATTATTATTATTCATCAATTGATTTTGCACATTGTTATTTGTCTTTTGAGTGTCTTTGTGTCCAGCAGCTGTATGTTGCTTTTCCTTGTAGGGATCATTAAAGCTCTGTCCTGCCTTATCCTACCCTATTCCAGAAGTGTAAAATGTCATACAGATGAACATACAATGAACATACAGATTTGACAGTTTGAATATCATGCTTCTTTAAATATATGTTGGCATCCTCAGAACAAAAGATAAATATATTTTGTGCAATTCTGTGCCGTGAGATCCTAAAATGGAGCTATGAGGTGAATGAGGGTTAAGTCATTAACGTTTAGCAGAATCGAGAAAGATAGAAGTGCATCTTATTGAAAAGGAAGGTTAAAGGAAGGAAGGTTAAAGTGGATTTTTTTTTTTAAAAAAAGTCACATATGAGCTTGAGAGTTTTGCTTCAATTGTCCTTCTTTGCTGTCCTTGGGTGTGGTTGGTTTCATATGAGCGATAGAGCTATTTTGACAACAGGCCACCTAATCATTTCGACACCTTCAAGGTCCAGCATGGGCCTCCTGTGGCAGTAAAAGCAGCTGTCAGCAATAAGGGAAAAGGGGAAATGACCCTGCCGCTTGATCGCAGTGCAAGGAAGTTGGGTAGCTTGTTCACTTCCGCTGAGGGTAACGCCAAAGCGTGCGTCTGACAGATGAGGCGGTGGTTTTGTGTCCCCCCCAAACCGCTCTCCATCCATCCATTCTCCTTGTCAGCAACCACGCATCCTTGGGCTGAAGAAGCAAAGTGGGATCCTTTCTGACTGTGCAATGATTTTTACCATGAATTACCAGCAGTCAAGAGTAAAGATACACGTGTTGAAGCCTCCGCTCCACGGAAAAAGGTTTTGAAGCCGATACCCCCCATCACCATTTGGGGCCACATTAAGGGGATATCAATATCCTGCTTGAAATTCAGAGAGAAATAAACTTTTCAACAAATATTTTCCCCAAAAATCTTTGAGTGAATTTAATATAATCGATTAAAAGATCTGATTTTCAGGGGAGGAGGGGAAAAATGGACAACGGCTCTTTTCAGAAACAACGGAAGTCCATCTCTTCCATCCCTTCACCCCATCTGTTTATGAACGATTCAAACAAAACACTGCATTGTTTTAAATAGAAGAGTCTGTGTTGTAAATAATAATACTTGTAGCTGCTGGCAAAATGCAGAACTGTTCATGTGCAATGAATTCATCTACCTTCTCATCTTTTCTACCTTCATTTAAAAGCTAAGTTTTAGAAACTAAGTCTACTGTTATGGCAGAGTGAATAACACTCAACAGGTGGTACTCAATGTGTGCAGAAACATCTGACTTACTGACACCTCTTGTAGTGCTGTTTTCAACATCGCTCTATTTTGGTGACTTAAGCCATTTGCCATAATAATTCATCATAATTTGTAAAAACTCTAATATGCTGAAACACATTGTTTGAAATGTTTTATTTTTTCTGTATTTATTTATTGCTATTAAAGGTATGACTAATGTATTTTGTATTATATATTGCATACCTTTAAAGCTCTATTTATGCAATATACTTTATTAATGGCCTCCTATAGCACTGTTTTTTAAGCGCCATTTCTTAAAAACACATTTAGATGCTTGATCCAGGTTTTACTCTAAAATAAGAACGTTTTGATTCCTTCTGTATTTTACACAACTAATGCATTTATCTAAAGCGATTGCTGCGTGGCAACTTTTCGAGCTGCCTTTCTAAACAGCTTATTTATCTTAACCGCTGAGGATAAATAAGTACCTCACCCAAGAATACAGGAGTGAGGTCTCTTCTGAAAGTCAAACCAGCAACCTTTGGGTCATAAACCAATTTCTTTAACCTCTGTGCTGTTAGCGTCCTTATACAACTATTGCAAAAGTCCTATTCCTGTCATCTAGTTGTAATAAGGCCAGCTGAGGAAAAAAGTCCAGTGTCTGAGCGTTGGTACTGCTGTCCCACTGGACCCTCTGCTCTGGTTCCCAGAACCTTCCCAGGCTCCGTTGACCCTGTAGCCGCTGGTAATGGAGCCTGTGTGACGCTCCCATTTGGCCTCTCTGGAGCGCAGCCAGCATTGAGCCACTGCTGTCCCACTGCTGTTGTGTCCCCAAGCATCAGAAATCTGCTTCAGTGACACGCAGAGCTCCACTACTTCTATAAAAGACCAAGACACATCTCAAGAAAATAACACATCTGACAGTTAAACTGGCTTGTGTTTCATTTAGACAAAAATGGAATGGGTTAGTACAACTCGAAGATGCGGTCGTTCAGTGTTTAGTGACAACATCTTGGTTTTATTTTCAGCTCAAATGAGACCAAAACTGTGGTTAAATTTCAGAGTGGTTGAAACAAAGTTTTTGGAGTGACCAAATCAAAGTCTAGCCCTAAAGCCAGTAGAAATGCAGTGGCAGGACCTGAAATGAGCAATTCTTGCTCAAAAATCCCTCACTGTTTCTGAATTAAAGTACTTCTGTGAGGAAGAGTTGGATAAAATTCTTCCACGTCGATGCGAAGGGGTGACATTGAATTGTGGGAAGCATCTGGACGCAGCTGATGCAGTTGAAGGTGGCAGAACGTTTAGAGGGAAAATGACTTGCTTAACCTTGTTAGTTAAATGAATGAAATAAGTCAAAATTTGTGTTATTTCTTCACCAATGTGCCCTTTATCTAACATTACACTTTCTTTGAATATCAAAAAAACTACGTCAAAAATTTGCAGTAACAGGAAATCAGCATGGGGACAAATACTTTTTCACAGAACTATAAGAAAGGCTTCCTTGACTTTATTCTGGAGAGGTTTTCATGTTCAGTGGAAGGATCCTGCATACAAAAAAATAAATAAATAAACATTGAATGTGAGAGGGAATTTCTGGTCAAACTGCGGGGTCTTGGGGTCGTGGGAGACAGCAGCGTATGGCCGTCACTGACCCAGTAAATGTCCGGCATTTTTTTTAAGTGTTGTTGAGCGGTAAAACCTTGAGTTAGCATTTCTGCCCGTCAAAATATCTGTAAATTTAACTTCCCCTGTTCAAATCTGAAAATGTCTACAGCTGCTCGCTCCACAGACACCGCCGCGGGCTTAAATTAACAACACGCAGGGATATGAAAAAGTGTTAAAAGTAAATATTTTCACAGTTTTGGTTATTGACTGGTTTACAAGTGCGTTTGATGGCCGTGGCATTCTGTAGCGCCAGTGGGACAGCCTGCTCTATGAACCAAGAAATGTAATAAAGAACTGAAATGAAGAATGCACTGGCACGTTTATCACAAAAAAAGAACTGACATAAAAACCACCGAACAGCACATTTTTTTCAGATGCCAGTTCAATGCAAGAAACACATTGGCATATTGTACATATTTAAGCATTTATGCAGTATAATGATGAATTTAATATGATCATCCAGCGAGATAATTCATATACAGTTTTTTCCCCCATGTTTTACAAAATACACGTATTAACAGCTTTTCGTATCTATTTTTTTTATTCCAAAACACAAGTGTACATTTTGTATGTAAGCAAAATTACAATGCACGGTATTTAGCTGGCAGTTAGCCAGTGTCTTGTCAACAACTGTTTACAGAATTATAAAGCTTTAATATTCAGTTTTCAGTAAAGCTGTGTCAAAATTTTGCTTAGATTCTGATGTTTTTGTTGAATTCTGCCAGATGGAACAGCATAGCACTCCTGATCCATGCAGTGGCTCCTTGGATGGAACTGACCGAGGTGGACCTGGAGACCTGTGCAGAACGTGAACAGGGATGTTCAACGTGGCCATTGGTTCCAGACTTTTGTGTGATCGCCAAGGTGTTTGATGGGACAACAAATCCATTGTGGACAGAGGAATTAGAGGGACATTGGCTGTAATCGTGTGACCTTCAGAAAGGGCAGAGAGGAAGACGGGAGCAGACATGGATCAAGACACATCAGCAGTCCCATCCGCACAGCTGGGGATTTGGCCACATGTACAGATGAGAAAGGGCACCCACAGGAAGCTCGAGGGGTCTCCAAGCACTTCCCACACCACCAGAACACAGTGCCTCAGTCTTGGTCTCTATTTGATTTGTTGTGTTCTGTCCTTAGGGAGCTGACTTTGCAGCATGTCAGTCCTGTGTTGTTTACAAGTGCAGTCATTCATTCCCGTTTACATTCTTCCAATAAAACATTTCTTGTTTTTGTAATAACAAAAATGTGGTTTCAGTTCCAAGCTCCCCACGTAACATTGTTTAACCCAGCCATGTACAAAAAAATCCCCATTTGTCTTCCAAATGCTTGATACAGCGTTTTCCAACCAAACCGTGCAAATAAACTCCTCATCTACATTCTGACATCACGTCATAACGTCCAAACCACGAGCGGAAAAAGGTTGAACGGTCCACCGACGGTCCACCGAACGTGAACGATAGGGATTTGCTGTTGTTGCTTTATGACCCAATCAGGTGTGCCAAATGGATCAGTTGCATGGTTTTATTTTCTGTTGTGCCAGTCACAACCAACATCTTCTCATCCACCCTCTTCCATTCAAGTTTTCCCTTCATTTGTTGAGTACAAAAATTTTTAAGTTCATTCCAATGAACTGCAATGTTTTTTTATTTTAAGTTGTTTTCGAGCAGTTTTGTTTTTTTACAAATGTCATCGCTAAATGTCTTGAAGAAAGCAAGAGTGATGACGATTTGTTAGTCAGATTGGTGCGTTGTTGCTTTTAGTGATATTTGGGAAGGTAGTTGGGTTTTTTCTTGGGGAATTGGTACAGAATTTTTTTTTTTTTCATTTTTAAATGATGGGAAGTTGGCTCCCTGTTTACATTTTACATGTTTAACTCTAGTTTTCAGGAATGTATTAGGAACGTAAACTAAAGTACGATGGTAAATTCAGCTAAAACTCCAGTTAACCAACATATTTCAGTACAGTGATCAAAACTAACACATCCAGTAGATTTTTGAACAATTTATACTAAATAAATAAAACAATTAAATGTATCATGTACTCTTTAAATGCAGTTTTTCCAACAAAAAGCAGTCTCACATACTTTCAGGAAAATAGTGAGAACACACAAAGGAAAAACAATGAAATGGTCTAAAGTAACAGTATTTATGTCCAACAATTTAAACATACTTTCTTCCTTTTTCTCAGAGTAACGAATCTATTCGGCTGAAGGCGACATAATTTTTTTTTGCCATCTCACTGACACTTTTGCAAGAATTTGCAGGCATTTAAAAGGATGAAGTCAGGAATACAGTTATTTCTACTGGACATTCCTACTGGTATCATCGTGCCCCCTGTTCTCCTGAATGGTACAGCTTCATCCCGAACAGTAAAGGTTTGAATGTCTCCAAGGCACTTTTATGACAAATGGATTGCAAAGGATTCCTTACCAAAGCACGAACCGTTTTAGCTGTGTCTGTATTTGCTTTGAAATGTCTTCACTTTTAATCCCTTGTTTTATGTCTCTAGTAAAAAAGAATATATTGTGAATGTTCGAATCAGTCTATAGTTTTCTCAGAAGTGAAAAATTTAGAGTCGCTGCACCCTTGGCAGCTTTTCATTCCTTGTTGTCTTTCATGCACAGCTTTGTGTTCAACATTGTCTTTCTAAATTCGGACAGGTTGTACTGCTAACGCAGCATCCGGCTAGTTGGGCGTAGGTTCAAATCCACCTCGATATGTGTGGAGTTTGCATGTTCTCCCTTTCTGTCAGGGAATCTTCCCAAAGGGAAATATTTCAGATTAATTGGCAACTGTATGGTACAACGAAAAAGTATTGACCCCCTTCCTGACTTCTATCATTATTGCATATTTTTCACACTGCATGGTTTTGTACTTTTGGACAAAATTCAATATTGGACAAAGAGAACCTGATTAAACACATAATACCGGTGAAATTTTAAAATTATTACTTCATTCATTTAAGGAGCAAAGTAATCCAACACCCATTTCATCCATGTGAAAAAGTAATTGCTGCCTTGGTTACACAATGAGTCAATTGACCAAATTTAATTGATAAGTAGATTCGAGTGATTGATACCAGCCTGCAGCTTCCCTTTTTCGTCTAAACCTCACCATATATTGAATCTTACCATGAGAGTGAAGTAGTCACCACAAAGTTACTCTAAGAACATGGTATCGCAGTTAGAGAATATTAAAAGTAATTATGCCACATGCTGAAATGTATCGGAAAATATACGTCTATAAGGGGTTAGGAGGACATATCTCAGGCTGTGGGAGTCCACTTCTTTTTGCTTGTAGAGCGTGGCTGTGGCTGGGGGTACCTTGTGATGGACCGACAGCCTCGCCAGCATGAACCCTTGTTGCCTACCCTGCGGTGATTCTTGGATTATCTGTGGACTGCTACAACCCTGACAAGGACAAGCAACAAAGGGAAGTGAATGAGTGAATTAAATCAACTCATCTTGACCAATCTAGCTTTAGCCCCAGCAACAGTTTCCTAGCTGACAAGATAGATCCCGATTTCATGTTTGAAACATACTAGTATCTGATATATTTGAATACATCTACTGGATTTCTGTACCTATTGTAAGCACCGTATTATTTATAAATGTGAATATTGTAATAATACGCTAAACAAAATCCGGATTAAATTAAAATTTTTCTAAAGCAGATCATGCTGCATTCAACAGAGTGCTGACGCTACTAAAAACACCATGAGCAAGTTCTCACCTGGCACTGAACTAACACAAAAGATCAAACGAAATGTGCAGAATAGATTCAGAATCCCTCGGGACTCCCCAGCAAAAATCTTTCTAATTTTCCCTGCTGATTTTTCACCAAATATAACAGCAGAAAAGGGAATGGTGAAATGCAGCCTCTTCAGGTGCTTAGCCCTGGATATTCTTAGCCTATTCAAATCTAAACTATTTTTTAGTTTTATTGCTAAATTTCTATGTGGTGCAGTCAGCAAGTTCTAACACTGGCACCAGTGTGACACTTCAGTAGTTTGCAACAAGGTGCAGTTTAAGAATACTAAAAAAAATGTGATTTATTACCTTCCAACAATGTGTTCAAAAGCATTAGTCTGTTTGTTTGTGTCTGAGAGAGTTTGTATAAATGTGCAGCTTTGGTCTTAGATGGGTTGTGGGGTCAGTGTGGGAATTTTATGAATGTGTATTTGAGAATTTATGGCTGTGCTCACATCCTTTTGTGTGCTGGTTGCGACTGAACTAATCCTGGTTTATACACAAGCAGTAAATATAGCTGTGCAGGAATGGCACAGAACCGTCTGGAAATAAATAGCACCTTCCAGTCTCAGAAAGCAACTTCGCTGGCCAGGCGGTATGACTCCCTTCTTTCAACGATTGATGCAACAGACAGTAGCGCCACTATAACCAACTTCTTGTTATCAGGTGGCCTCTTAAATATCTGTTGCTTCATTTATTTCTTGAAAGCTCAACTTTCCTCCCCCCCTCCCACTCGCTTTTAAAATCAAATTTACTCAAATGCGCTGTAGAACAATACATTTTTCATTATGCTGACTGGACCATTTTGATCAGATTTACATTTTTTTTTCTCCGAAATGATGAATAAGCTGGATCCTCAAATGAAAAAAGCAGCAGTTTTTAACTAAAGGAGAATTTACGTTCACTGGGGCATGAAAGTAATATTCGTGTCATTTGGCTTCAGCATTAAAGACAGATGAAAACAAAAGGCATTTACAGATCGTGGTGATAATTATTATTTTTTTGCAGTCTCCTGCAAATAGATGGGATTAATACATATACATACATAAACATTATTCTCACATTTTGGACTAAATCCAATAGATCTCCAAGCCATCGCCTTGTGTTTCATTAAAATTTATAGAGAATTTTCCATTTTTTGCTTACAAGGAGTTTTCCTTTTTTCCTTCCCCTCTCCCCTCAGACATTTGAATGGATTCTGCTTAGCTTTTACATTCTGGATATAATTCAATTAATTGTAGCCTACAAATACAGGGGGAAATGTATTATTGTTTATCACAAGTTTGTGATAACTTATAAAAATAAGCCCTAGTCCCTTCATCTCCAATTCCAAATATGGTCACTTGCTATGGAGCAACAGAAGAACTGCATGCATGCAGAAGTGTCAGCATAACCCAACGTTCAGGTTTAAGTAACACGAGTGAAATTTGACTAAGAAAAATGAGTTGAGCCTTTTTTTTCCCCTCCTCTTCCACTACTGTGGTCAGCAGTTGCATTTTTACTTGATCCTTACGTGCATCGTATTGTGATTATTTGAAATTTAACCCATAGTGCACCAATACAATATGGGTTAAATTTATTTAAACAATACATCTGTTTTTTTTTTTTTTTTTTTTTTTTAATCGCATCAGTTAGGTTATGTTATGTCATCTGCCTTTTTTAAAAAATATTACTTACACCAGTGGCACAGCACTGAACAAAGGTCCAAGGAATAAGGAATAAGAGTCAACAGTACAGTTCAATGTTGGGTAACACAAGGCTAGCTGTTCAGATAAACCGGGTGGCAGCTGAGGAGAGGAAAACAAACCAACAGTGCAGGAGGGGAGGAAAATAAACTTCCGTGGGTCCAAGGTACGAGTGGTTGCTAATCCCTCTTATGTTGACATGGGGCATGTGTGGTTATGTCCAGTATATCAGCGAAGGTAGAGCTGAACATTGGGGCGTGTTAGTGCTCCAGTTGGCGATCTGTTTGGTAGTTGTAGAACATCTCAATTTCCTGGCCATGGAAACCAGTGTGTGTAGTTGCAGGAATGAATGAATGGGCAGCGCAATGAATGAATAGCACAACGAAGGCTAAAACTCGCGGGGGGTCGGAGCGCGGCAAAACGCGCTCCCGAGACGCACGTTGCGCGGTAACACTAAAGATGGGGATCGTCAACTTAACAGCGTTTTTAGTGCTTTCCTCCCACCGTGTGCTGACACTCGCATCCTCTGTTTTGCCTGCTGCCAGCATCAATCTCCGAGCGTTCAGAGGGCTACCGCTGTCACTTAATTTGAGGTCTTAGTCAGTTAGGCCTCTTCAAAATCAGCTCGAGTGTTTTTCCAATCGGAAGAATCCCGGGAATTGATTTCCGAGCCATTTTTAGGCTGATTATCGCCGATCTCTGGGAGCAGCACAATTGCTTAGTTAATCTGTTGCGGCAGCGCCGGCTCATCTCGATCCAGGACCCAGGCCCTCATAACCAAGCCAACAAAAAAACAACCCCTCATTCAGGTTAAAATAACTGGATGCGTGTCTGAATTCATTACTTTAATTGGTTAAACTGGCGACGGTGCCGAAACTGGCTCGGACCTCGGATGGCTGGAGCTTCTCCACCGGTCACTTTGAGAATGTCAATGATTTTCAGAGATTTGTGGCTCTGGCGCTAGGATTTGACCTCCAGCGCGACTTTAAAATCCATTACACAAATTACCCTCTGTGAAAAATCGTGTATAAATGGCGTGGGCTAATCCCTCGAAGATCAGCCTTGGTTAGGTTGTCCAGCAGTTCTATCCGCAGACAAAGAGACAATGGTGGCTGCAGCTTTGTATGGGTCCCTTATTGTGAACTTTCCTTCTCTATGTGCTGGACACAGATGTGCCCTTGTTGCCCATTTATATGATGGACGTGTTGTGCCGACCCCCCGCCCATTCCCAGACACACACTCTCGCACGCACATTCACGCTCGCACATATGTATTTTGTCTCTCCACCTCGATGATTGTGGAGCTCTATTCTGGCGCTGCTCAGGATGTTAGTCATGCACTGTCAGCCTGTCAGCTGTCCTCGACCCTTTGAGAGATGTGTATTTGGTCCTCTGACTGTCAGCGGGGACCACCGGGGGATTTTTCATCAGAAACAATGCTTGTCCGGTTGCTGACACTTTTGTGCTTTTGCGGGAACCGTGCTAAGGAAAGCTTAGGAGGATGCGAACCGAAGGCAACGCTATCACATGCACATAACGTGATGGAGGCTTTCACTTGGGCAGCGATTCAGATGAGTTGTCCATAGGTTTAAAGTATGTAAATTATTATAAAAATTGTATAAGCTATAAAAAGCCTGGTAAAGCTAACACATCTAGTAATAGTAGTAGACCCTTATCCCCACTCTGTTCATTTTTAGGATATCTTTCACTTCTGTGGGATGTGGTGGTGCCTCATAGCTCCTAGGCTGCTTTCCTGATGTGGGGTTCAAGTGCAGGTCAGGTGTGTGTGGATTTTGCATGTCCTCTTCTGGGCTTGTACCTCTCTGGGGGGAAAGCTGGAAGAAGGCAATAACAAGCCACTTTTGTTCCTTCTTGCCTTGACAACCATGCCAGTAGTTGCCTGGTTGTCAAACATAACTCAATGGCACTTTCCAGTTTTCCCTTCATTAAAGAACCCACTTCCCAGCAGTCCAGAGTGTATCCTGAAATCGGTGGGTACTGGGCTAGGATTGGCACACCCTGGTTGGGATGTTAGTCCATTATTGGGTAGACACATACTGAGGGGGTTAAGACCAATCCACCTGCAACACATGTCTTGGACTGTGGGAGGAGACATGAGGAGACCATGCAGACTAAGCCGGATTCAAATCCACAGCAGAACAACCCAGGCACTGTGCGGAGCAGTGCTACCTGCTGTCCTGCTGCTGAGGTCAAGAAGATTCGAACAGATTTGAGTAGTTGAAGGGAGGATAAGGTGTACATGGTAGAAAAAAAAATGTTTTTTTTACATTTAGTTTCCCCATCATATAAGCAGGAGAACACACTCCAGGGTGACCATGTATCCAGGGAGACAGTGATGCCACCATTATTGTTTAATGATGGCTTGGACCATCTGCACCATGCTGCTCTCCCAACCTGCCCAACACCCACGTCAGACTCCTTGGAACCTCCATGATTCCCATCAGCATCTCAGAAAGCACAGCAGATGTTTCGTTTCCTTCTCCGTGTTAATAACTTGTAATAAGGATTTGTTTAAAGTGCCACCTCTCACCGAAAAGCCTCTCAAATCCTCAAGGTTCCAGCCGCCATGACTCAAAAATCCAAGAGCAGCAATTTCCTCTCTTGTCCATATTTAGATCAGCGCCCAATCGGTTGTGTTTGATTTTACAAGTTTGTAACAGAATCGATCAGATTTTTAAATTCTGATGAATGAAAATGCTATTAAAAAGATTGTGTAAAGAAAACAGCGTCGATGTAGTAATTTTCTGAGTGAATGGGAGAAAATGCATAATATTTCCATTATTGTCCATGAATGAACTTGGCTCCAATAGTCTGGAGCTTCTCAGGGTTGTGGGCTATTGTGGATCTCAGGAGCGTGTGGCTTGAGGTCAGCGAACATGGCCTGACGGGCTGCTGTCTGAAGACGTGGCTTTTTTTTTTTTACTTGAGCATCGGGGTATTCATAAAGAAGCTAAGCTTTTTATTACTTGCATTTTGTTGTCTGCAGTCAGGGAAGAATGTTGGTGTAGATGGTGTTGCTCATTTGCAGATGCGAGTAAAGCTGAAATGCACTGTGCACCATCAGAGGAGTTTTCATGGCATTTTCTAACTCTGGGCAAATAAATAAATGCAATATTGGATGATAGTACTGTAAAATAAATGTCTCCATTATTCTTAGGTTCCATCTCTTGCTTGGGAACTTCTGCTCTGTCCCACCATCTCTTCTGTTCTGCGCACCTGCTGTCTCCATATTTTAAAAACAGCTGTCCTCCAGGGTCTAAGCAGTTGGCCTTGGTCAGCACCTCATTTTCTGGGGATCACCTTCAATGAATGCTTGGGATGGAGTGGTGTGGTTAAGGCAAAATCCACCTCCCCCCAGCAACACACACGCAAACTATTTTAGTTTCACACCATGCTGTTCATTTGTTTCCCTGCAGCCATGGTCCAGGCCACCATCCAACAGCAAGGGTTTCCATCCTGACGTTCATCCACACCTCTTCCTGGGTTTATTGGGGTTTGGGGTTTGTTATTAGTGGGCAAACTCCTCTTGTCAGCCACTACAATGAGATTTCTTACACAGTGCCTTTCCTACCTTTATTGCCCCATTTAAATTTTTATTTATTTTTTATTCCCCCCTTTTTCTCAGAGACAGAGTTCTCTCAGGGGAATCTGAATAAGAACCGCAAAGGTGGCAAAACTGTGTAAGTATTTGTTCAAGTCAAACATAATTGTTTTGTAATGCTGGCTCCTTGCGGGAGGCTCGACTGGCGCAGAGGACTGTGGATCACCTATTTTTTTAAGCATTTGATACAGGAACACGAGGAGAACATGCAATAGTAAAGGTTTAACAGATAATAGAAATCTTCATAATCTAATCCAGTTCCGCAGGGTTTGGAGTCTTCATCTCTGTGGCCCACAAGCCATACTGGTCAGATAGAGGAAAAGCAACAAAAAAAGAGATCAAATGGTCATAATAGGAAGGAAATAAAGTTTCCAAAATGCTTGCCTCAGGGACAGTTTGTAGTACTGCTACCTGACAACTCCTGAGCTGTAGTTTCAGGTGTGAGTCTGAATCTGGCCCAGGCTGTGTGGGGTTGGGATGCCCTCCCCAAATTCAAATGTTGAATGCTGCTGTTCAGCACTAAAATGTTTTGTGTTGTTTAGACATTTTTACTTGCTGTTTTGGAACAATTCTAAAGCTTGTTTATTGGTTCCAAAAAACAATGAGCAAAGAATCTTCAAGAATTCTGTCTGCGGGGCGTTGAAATGCTCAGCGGATCCCTTGAGTACGCGACATGATGCGGTGCTAATGTTAATGCCTCACTGTTGTGCCCACAGTCCAAAGACGAGTTCACTGAGTTTCTGGTGCACGGTTAACCGGAAATTGTCCCTGGTGTGTGTGTGTGTGTGTGTGTGTGTGTGTGTGTGTGTGTGTGTGTGAAACTGGCCTGCGATGGCCGGTTATGCCTGTCCGAGGTTGAGTTTCTGCACCCCCTTGACCGTACTTTGGATAAAGCTCTACAATTCTTGGCAGCAAATAAATGAAATTGATTTCTAAAAATGTCCAAAATCTCATTCAAACTTTGATATTTTTGAGCAGAATTGACCAACAAGGTTCCAGCCACCGAGGTGTCCGGTGGCTGATTCGCTGACGCCTTGTCCAAACATTTAAATGTCCTGTTGCCTCAAAAGGGGCAGAATACAGTGGGGATGGATCAAGCAGGTCATGGGGGGGTCTCAGTTTTCGCAGTACGTTTCCAGCCACCCACATCAGCTCCCCCACAGCCTACTCGCATATCTTCAGCACTTCTGTCAAACAGACTTGCTTTGCCTGGCATGCAATAAAGCAGGCTGGATTACAAAGGAAAAGATTACAAGACATTTGTTATGTATGAGATGCTCGTGATTTGTTGTGCTGCCATTTCAGATTAAACTTTCCTGGCATTTCTGTGGCATTTTACGTTTTACCATTAAATCACTTGGCGACATAAAGCGACAACTCATTCTTTTTATAAATGTTGTGACGCGAAGTCCGTCGTCGGCCACAAAATTAACAGAAGTTAGATTAATAACTCCATTAACTCCGTAGCCTAATGTGGTCCATGCATCATAAAAGGAGAAAACCCAGCCGCAGTTTGTCAGTCTGCCGTGTCGGTTAAAGTTTTCACCCGCGCGATGAACCCAAGGATGCAGAAAGTGACTTATTCACATGTGGGAAGATGTAAACAGGGTGGTGGCACGTGGATGCTGGGTTCCGGAGGATAGATATTAAATGTTCAAAGCAGCCGTTTAGGACCAAAATGAGGCGTATTATTTAGGTGTTTTTCCTTCCTATTTTGGGAGTTCAAAAGCTTGTTTATGGGTTCCAAAGGAGTGAGCATAGAACATGTCAACAAGTTTTGACTGGAAAAAATGGCTTTTTGTTTTGAAATGCTTAACTGACCCCTCGTGTGCACAATATGGGACCAAGTGGTGCAGTGCTAAGGCCAATGCCTCGCTATGCATGAGCCGCATCTTCAGGCACAGGTTTGGACCTGTCTCAAGGTGTGTGGAGCGCGCATGTTCTCACCGTGTTCAAAGATGTGCAGAAGAAGGTGATGGTACACCACTCCTGTACCCGCCCCCCCATACCGTGAAAATGGGCATTAGCTCGACATAGGTCGAGTTCACCTACAGCCTGGTTAAAAAAAATGTAGTTGACAGAGCTGTTAAAGAAATAAGATGAAGTAACTGATATTTACAGAAAGCCACAAGGAAGAACAAGTTTAAAGTTAATTTTTGTTCTAAAAATAAAAGTGAAATATTCTCAGCGCTTGATTTAATTTATGGCCCACGAAAGTTTTCTATTCTGTGTAAAATAAGTCAAACTTTTAACCACTAATTTGGCTGAACTCACCAACTTGTTAACCAATAATAAGATGAAATGAACACATAAAAAAGTAAATGTAAGATTTTTCTAATGTTAGGCTTCATTGTTGTCAACATTTCTCCAGACACGTGGAAAATTAAGAAAGTAGATGAAGGAGGTGTTATTCAGAAACACAAACTGGCAATGCAGGAGATCCACAGGAGCTGGACTGAGAACCCTGGTGGTTTAGTTTTGGTGAAAAGAGGAGAGGAAAGCAAAAGGTTGTTTAAAATATAAAAAGAGGATGCATTAACGCTGTCCTCAAAGACCCAGACAGGGGGAAAAAATGCAGTATTACGGGAGTTGGTGCAACTTGTGGGTCAAGGCTCCTGTGGCCATGACGAATGTTTTCTATTGCAAGCAGTTGTTCTATGTTGGAGTACTGCATCCCTGTAAACTTGCAGCCCACTTGATGGCTCAAGATGCTCTGAGGTACAGGTATGTTGTACCTTTCAGCAAGAATATTAATGCACAACCTTTGGGCAGTGCCAAGTCTGAGAGAAGCTTGCAGGTTTGCAGTCCCCATGGTTCCCCATCGTATTTTATGAGGCGTAATGACAAAAGCTGAGACTCACGGTTTCTCTGCCCCCACCACTTCCTTGTTTCACCTGGCAGCCCGCAAAAGTGCCAGCGCATCGCACTTTCCAGACGTGTGCCCCCGATCCCTTAGCCGTTGGTCTTTGATCCGGACGTAACTTTGCAAGCATCGTCTTCAAGACGTTCCTCAGAGCCAAATTCGCAATTTGCTGCCGAGGCGCCTGCGAATCTTCACTTGCATTGGTACCCCTTTTCGTGGTGAAACCGATGGTAATTACAATGCGTGGGGGAAAAATTTATTACTGAATTTAAATGTAAAACATAACAGCTACAACCGCGCACTGCAAACCCCGATATTGACTTTTCGCGCCTTTGCAGTCAAGAACGGTTGCTCTGTGCCTCCATTATTTCACCGCTGGTGGTAAGGATCAGACAATGCAGAAATAAAACAATAACTGTGCTTACGACCCCATGACTTTTAAGCAGGTCCTGGGGTCCGTGGTGGACTAAAACATGAGGGTTCCAGGCTCGTGAGTTGTCCTGTGGTACTAACCTTGATCCTTAAACATTTCTGTTAAACAGAACTGATTCGACTGAAGAAAATTAATAAGAATAAACAAATACTCAGACTATTAGATGCTGGAAACATGGCATCGGTTCCAGGAACTCACGTTAACATCACTGTTCCTCCAGCTGGCAGACCATTCTGTTCACTTTGTCTTCACAAGCCCACTTGGCTGAGAAAGAGACGTTTTTAAATTTGCCCTTGCAGAGTTTTTCCTCTGCATTTGCAACATCTAGAAAAATGGCTAATAAACAACAGGGCTTGCTTTCCCCAAAGGACAGTTCATGCCACGTTGGGATTAGTCCTAATATTCCAGTTTGCGAAACCAAATGGTTTCCCAATGTAAGCAAACATTTCACAGCGGTGCAAGCTTTGATTTATACTCTTATATGCTGCATCTGATGTGAGACATCAACAGAGGATTGAATCTAACAAACCAACTCACACAGACAGGAATCGTGAGCTCAGTCTTTCCAGTCTGCTCTCTCAGGATCGCAGCTTCAGCAGCCAGCCACCCCCACATGCTTCCGCGTACAAGGAGAAAAGCGATCCGTTGTAATTTAACCAAAGGAAATGTTAGTATTGGAGCAGCTTCTTTGTTCAAGACTGGCTAGATCCTCTTGGTTGAAGTGCTAAACAGCAGGAGATGCATTGTGACTCAACCTGGTGTTTGTTATCTTCATTTCTATATCGATATTCTTGACTAGATTGGTTCTTACCTGTTTTGTGTGCTGTTGGAATCCTTTATGCTGCTGGTTTTGCACTTGAAACTGTCATCCTGCTTGAATGAAATGGACATGAATTGAGCCAGGCCATGAACTGCAGAGTCTAGTTAAACTGGACTACCACTGGGTAAGGTGGCATGTGGCACAGCGAGTAGTACTGCTGTTTTACAGCATGTAAGCTGTTCAGGCTTTGAGCGTATCTTGGTGAAGTTTGCATCTTCTCACCGTACATTTGTTCCCACAGTCCAACGGTATGTGTTTCTGGATAATTTAGAATAATAAAGTATCCATCCAACCCATCCAGGTTAAGGGATGAATGTAAAGCTGACATCTTCATCCTTGTTAAAAACACAAATGATTCAAAACTCAAGGAAAGCCAAAACTGGTCAGGTCTACAAGGGGTAGAGAAGACTAGAAAATCACCAGTGTTTGAAGACCATGCAGCTATGGGGTTACTTTTGATCCCTCATTCACAGCCAGTCTATAATTGGGGTGTATAGAGATCACATACCAGCAGTTGCCATTATAGGAGAAAGGTTTAGGTGAGAACCCTGTTGTTCTGCAGTATTAAGGCAAGTCTTGTGATGTCACAGCAAGGGGTATGAAAAATATCTTTTATTAGGCACAGTTCCAGGAAATGATCTAGCAAAGAAGGGGGCTGACTCACCCCTCGAGTGGCAAGTTGGAGTGCAAGAAGATGTTCGTGCTCAGAAGGAGCCTCATATGGAGCTTGAATGGATTTTAAGGTGAAGTGCTGCCTAGGTGCCACATCATGTTGGCTAATGTAGACATGACGGTTACCATGGCAGAGTCTTCTTGGGAACATCTCTATCTACCGTTGACTGGTATAGCTACCCTTTGGTACAGCTACCTTTGTAGTAATACTATAATGATGTGCCTTGACTGCGCTATCAGTGTAATGGACAAAGGATTTGGTAGGCAAGGCTGTGGCAACATCAAACAGCAACACCCACCGAACACCATGACCCATCTGTAGAACACAGTGAACCCCACTGGAGCCAAAATCTCCTCTTTTGCTCCATGGTTAAGTTACTATTTACACACATACCGTATATAGCAATGCATGATGGTAGAGCCACAGCTTCACCTGCCGCCACAACAATCCTTTTGGTTGAGAAATTTAGCTTAGTGAAACAGCACTGTAAGTGGTCATCAATACGGTATACTGCATAAATAGAGCTTGAATAAACACAGAAAACAGTATTTCAAGTGTAACAAATATAAAACTGTTTACATTTTTTTGGAAATTTAAAAAGATATGGTAAATTATTATAATAAATTACTCAAAAGGCTACAATAAAAGTGTTCTGGCACAACACCGCTATAGAAGGTGTCAGTAATGCTTGGTATTTCTGCGTCCGTGTTTCGTTTCGTGATTTTATTAACGGAAACTTGAACGTGCGCTGACAGTTTTTGCTAAGAATCTGACCCTTCCGTGTGGCCGCCAGCCCGCTCATTAATCTGCATTAGAGAGCACAACCGATGCGGACTCTGGCCAAATGAAGCTATCTCTACGCTAATGCGGAGCACTAACAGAGTGCGGCCGGTCTTGGCTCCTTGGTAAACTCCCCCTCTGGCGCTGCTCTCCCACTACAGTTGGTCCGAATGGGCTGGGAAGGTGGCCATGACTCTCCAATCTAACTGCCATTAGAGTCATTAGGTCTGATAGCACGAGCTGATAAAAGTGCCATTATTGCAATTTGCGGCCGATTCCTCGAACTGAATAATGGGGCCGGTGGCGCCTTTAGGACCCGTCCGCCACCCGTTTCCGACGGTGGTAACAAGCACGCCGCGGCTGAAGAAACACCATCGATCGGCAATATCAATCATGTGCTTTGTTGGAAACGGGACCCTGCTCCGTTGCCAACGTTCAAACGCGATTTGCGGAAGCGCAAAAGACCAGCGGATATCGGCTTTAAGTGATAAATGATGGAGCGGCGAGCGCTCTTGTCTTGCGTTCCAAAAAACAAGTGTCGTGGTGGGTCCCGAACATTTGTGTCTGCCACCCGTGCCGCTGTCACACGCTAAGCGGCAGATTTATCTGAGTTTGCCAGGCTGTTTAATATTGGCACTACGGGCACCAGGCGCTATGTGAGGTTACGCATTCATTCGGCACGTGTGGTGCTTTTTGCAAGTATTAACTCTGGAATTCGTGGGAGCTGCAGCTTTCTGTAAACTAGCCCTGGGGCCGTCGTCGATCATTCTTCCGGTGACGCCGCACAAAAACGGGGGGGATTTTGCAAATGAGTGGTCAGGTTAAGTAAGCGGATTACCGGAGGAATGGCATTGTTGTGTACTCACTATGGTGTGACTAATAAACTGGTGTTATCTTCAGGGATGAGAGAATGAGGGAAATGACTTCTGAAATTTTCCCTTTTTTAGGCAGATAGTTGCCTAAGAGAGAGCGCAGGTTTGATGGGTTTTAACGGTAGGGGTTATTTTGGTCCAAAAACCCTTTACTCGGAAGTCCTCGAGATACAGATAATGATAGCTGATCAGCAAAACCAGGGAAGGAACCTTATCTTTTATTCATTTTCCTTAACCACTTGTCTTGGTCCAGGGTTTACCCAGGAATTATCAGGTGCTATGCTAGGACGGTTGGATGGGACTCTAATCCATCCCAGGACGGCCACATTCGACGTCACTCACACGTGCACACATTATGGGCAATCGAGAGTCACCAATTTATCCTAAACAAATATCTTTGGGCTGTGGGAGGAAAATGGAGCCCTCAGAGAACACTCATGTAAAACCCACTCGGACCGAGCCAGATTTAAACCTACACCCATGTTTCCCAACGTGCCACAACCTTATGTACGTAGTTCCTCAACCACCACTGTAGCTCCTTTTAGTTTGCAGACCACCTATGGCTGCCATAAAATTGCTCTATCTGAAGTCCGAAATGCCCCACTGCAACAACAGCAGCCATTAGTTTTTCAGCCACGCCAGATGATGTTCATAAATACTTCCTTTACAGCCAAATAATAGATTCCAGGCCTTGGGCTATAAATGAGGGATGAAGTGTTATGTCAATATCTGCATCCAGAGAAACTGCAAATGTTAGTTAAATATGTGCATGCGGAAAGAACGTCACACCGCTTTCGCAGACTGGCAATCTGTCTTCAAGATCACAAACTTTATGTTCGCGAGTACAAGACAATATGCTAAAAGCCAGACTGCAGAAAAATGCAGTTTACGTTGGGTCAGTAGCGATTGTTAACATATTTGCTTTGCAAATATTTAGAAAAATTCGGCTTTTTACAAAGCAAAGTGGGAAAAAAAAATGAGACCACTTTCCAACGCGATCGAATGACGGAAAAACACGCCACCGCAGCAGCACTAAGATGCGCAAAAAACGTTTCCTTATTTTGTTAAAATTCAGTTTAAAATGAAACGGTCGGCATTGAAAGGGCTGCATTGTTTTATTGTTTCCCTGTGCTCCTATTCATTTATTTATATATTTATTCTGCTGCGATTTTGAGATTTTGCGATCTCTGAAAACCGGTTAAGCGGAATGCACGATTCACAAAGTAACCGTGGGTTAAACGTTTATGTGCGTAAGTGCGTTTTTGTACAAACGGAAAGGAAGCACGCATGGTTGGATGTCAAATCGCGGATAATTGTGTAAGCCCCAGATAATGGACAGTGCTGTCAACAACAGGCTCGATAATTTTTCATGAGTGTCAGAACAGACGTTTCCGTTGCTGGTGGTGTATAATGCAACTCTCACTTTAGCGCGACATGGGGGCCGCTAATACAAGAAGTGGCTGAAGCTTGTGGTGTGGGAGGCGATATGATGTGGCTTTTTGTAAAAGAGTTACCCGAAATTCTTTTTTTTGCATTTATGTCTTGCTTCCGAGCTTGTCTGGAAATTTATTTCCCCATCTGTTATTCTTAACCGCTTGTTCTGGCCAGACGGACAGTAGTTCAGAACCTGTCCTGGAATCCTTGGAGACCAGGCTACCAGTCCACACCCTAGATGAGACACCAGTCCATTGCAGTATATTTATTTATGTACTGGTGTATTTATGCCCATCCTTTTTTAAACTGGTAACTGCTGTCCTACTTACGTATGTTGGGAGGATTGCGGATTGATTTTTGTATAAAATCAGATTAGGAACTCTGCATTCTCTCTGTTGGTCTTGAAATGAAAAGAAATGGAAAAAATTAGGTACCCATACCTATGCACTATTCTGGATGGGGTGAAAGTCTAGACTGAGATATAATGCAAGTTTATTACCTTATGCTGCTGATAAGAGCATGTTTTTCCTTGTCAGTGCCCAGTGTTTACCCAGATACTGGAAAATGTTTTAGCACAACAAGTAACTCATGTAGCTCAGGAGGAGATTCGTCTTTGCAAATGTCAACGTGAAGGACATTAATACATGTTCTCCCAGTCCTACTAACAGTGAAAAACAGGCCCATCTAACGGTTTTCCTCACTTACGACCCCTTCTTGGTGTCGAACTCGGTCAGGTGCTCCGCAGTGAAGGGACCATACATAAAAATGAGAAGAGGAGAAGGAAGATGTTGAATGTATTTATTGTCGAGGAAAAAACCAAGGAATTTTACAGAAGGGTTTATTGTTTGGTACGTCAGTGATAAAAATATATAAATATGATGGTGTTGTGCTCTAAAGTGTCCAAAGTGAAAAACAAACTATTCTACTGTGACAGCTACCTACCTTTTACACCAGAAAGAACAAAGACAAAGCTAAAAGAAAGTCTTTTGCTCCTACTGACTACACTGCGCTAAACTAACAGCCCAAAACATATGAATAGGACACCTCCCTCACTGCAAAAGCATACGAATGCACGCGCACACTCACACACAACAAATCACTGCTCAGCAGTACACACACAAACACACCAGGTCACAAGCTAGTCAACCCACAAGCCAAAACGGTCAAACTCCAGATATCGACAATACATAGAAGCCTGGAGCCGATCGGTCCGGATGTAGGAAGTGACGGCAGGACTGATGATGACGATGGATAGAAACCGGGACGGCGCAAATCCTAAACGTTTTTCCCGCCCCTCGCTCGACCGGCCATCGTAAACGTCGGCAAAATTTTGGCAGGCGCCTCGCCGAACCCACTTGCATCGAGTCGTCGGTTTAAAACGCGAAAAAAGGCTGCGGCACTTTATCACCGAAGCGGTGCTTGTGGGTATTTTCATGCGCTTTAAAATGTCACAGCAGCGCTATTAACAAGACGACACTTGAATTAATCACGCATTTAATGATCGATCAAATTAAGCCCCGCGGTTAATTTAATTTTTTCCGTTATCCAATTAACTTTGTGTTAATGTTTTATATATTGAATTACAAAATGTCCTGCTAATGTTGGCAGAGTGGCTCTGACTTTTCATATTCTGGAAAAAAAAAATGCAATGAATAAAAATTAGCTAAAATAAAAAAATTTAAAAAATCACGTCTCAAATTCCGTGAAAAATCGATGAGGTTACGGTACCGATGCGCGCGCTTGCGCTTGACCGCCTGCGGACGGTTTTTCTGGTAGCTTAGCAAGAATACACGGCCGACAGGACGCGCGGGAAAGAGAACGTGAAGCGCATATGCCGTACATGCGGCGCGTACAATATATAATCAAATAACAGCGTCAGCAGGTGGTTAGCGCTTCCGCGGGTCCCTCAGAGGCCATAGTTTTGAATGCCAGCTTATGCAGCTTTCAGCAAGGTACTTGTACTAAATTGTCCTCTATTCGTCCATCCATCCATTACCATTACCTGCTGTTCCTGGTCAGGGTCTCAAAATCAAAAATCACGAAGCTACCAGTACAGGTTCACTGCAGGGAATTACACAAAATTTTAAGTAGAAAAAAAAAAATTACCCAGGTAAAAACCTGGCCGTATTAAAGAAAAGCATTCGGCTAAATACGAACCTCCAAATGTTTCCAAACATCCGGCTCTGGCTTTACACGGCATCGAACAATGCAACTGACTTTTGCCCGTCCTCAGCTGTTGTGCTTCACTGTTTCAGACAGCACTCACCATTTCGCTACTTGGGGTGCACTAAGTTATGCTGTAAGTCGGCTCCTGCGCTGCTTTCCTCCTACTTCTCCAAAATTTTTCTGTCCCCATTAGAGAAGTATATACAGGTAAACCCTGGTATACGCAGTCTCCCGGTAAGGCAGCTGAATTTGGCACCCGCTCCCAGTTTCCGCAATAGATGTTCTGTTATAATAAAGAGCCATAATGCAGTGCCAGAAATTCGTCTTCGAGAAGTCGAGACGGATTCCGTGGGATGCAAGGAGTTTGTTCCTGTACCGCACCGCCTTAAGACGCAGTACTGTTCAGTATGGCAGCCTGTGAGGGACATGGTTAGCTGATACCCCTACAGTTTCAGCCTCACGTTTGCTTTGTTTCGAAAGGCTTGCGAGGTGTCTGCATTTTAATCTCACAAACAAAGTGGTGTTTGCTGTGTGCTGTGCTGCGTAATCCCCTGTGCGCTCTGCTGTTCTGTGTTGCGTGATCCTCTCTGCACTGTGCTGCTCTGCATGATCCCCTGTGTGTGCGCTGTGCATACTACAAGGTGTTTCACTGATACCTGGAATGATGTTAGATTTGGAATGTTGGATGGGCTGGAAATACATTATTTTTACTGTTTAAAATACTGGAAAACTGCATATCGAAATTGGATATACCGGGGTGCACGGCGTTCTCATTCGCAAACAAAGTGCATAAATCTGGATTTGCGTGCATTTTGAACATCGGCGATGTCTCATAGTGTCTTTATGTACTGCAGTTTACTTATTCGCTCCCAGTAAGAGGAGAAGCAGTACTCATTGCCCGCCCCCCAGACTTCAAGCACATCTGGGAAACTGACAGGGAAAATGCACCTCCTTAGGTTTCCCTTTCTTTGCCTGCTGTTGTAACAGTAGCCAGATTTGCCTTGTTTATTATGCCAGTCCATATTTAACATCACATCTCTCCTGTCACAGCATATTTCATTTGGCTGACAGCCTTCTGCCCGTATCAGGGATCAGGTGCAGCTCATATGGTAATAATGGAACTAATTACTGGAATTTGACAATGATGCTCCGCAGCATCGCAAGCAGCTTTTTATTCTGCGCTGCTGAGCCGCTGGGCTTTGTTAGCTCACTACATTTCTTACTCTTTCTTCAGAACTCCCAGTGCATTATTGCTCTTTATATATTTACAAGCGGGCAGCAAGTAAACGGGGCCTCTGGTTTCCACATTTATTTTGGAGCTCAGTTGATTTTCCTGCATTTGTTCCGCTCTGCAGACTAAATTGTGACACTTTAATACCGCCGATGAATCCATACGGGTGCATGGCTCTGAGGCTGGAAAGCGTTGTACAAAATCGCGATCTTACATTTTTGCCGTACCGCTTACTAACGCCTGGTGTCGTGCGGCTTGCGGGCCTTGTTTCCTTTTGTTCGTCGGGGAACCGAATTTTGTCCTGGGAGTTTGACAGCGTTCGAAGACACAGCTGCCCAGGGCCGGACTGACAAAGGCCGCATCACCCCTGAACGCGGCGGCCATGACCCAAGCAGGTGCCGAGTCTCACGGGGAGCTGCGAAAACTACGAGCGCACGGACCTTCGGATAAGTGCTCCTTCCCACAATCTCCCTTGCATGATGACTGGGATTTAACCCCACCCTTGAGGTCTTGAACTTAATCCCTCCCGGAAATCTTTGGACTGAAGACACTTAACAGCTGAGGCTGGTCTGGGAGTCTTTGCACGGGTCTGTGCAATTTCTCTTTGCATTAGAAAAAAAAATCCCCATAGATAGTGCTACTTATTTTTGGGTTGTTGTCACGCACTGTTTTTTTATCCAGAATGCTGCGAGCGCAGCTAAGCTTGGAACGGAAACATGAAAACAGAAGAAATGAGAAATTTTAAAAAGTTCAAGGCGAAACAATGCCATTCTATATATGCTAACGTACCGATCCGTTTCAAGATTCGATTTCAGATCAGTCGCCCGCGTTAAACTCGCAGCGCGGCCGTGTATAGAAACGTGCTGCAGCTTTCCTGAATAAGCTGTAATTTCCCCTTTGAGCGACTGTCAAGTTATGAGTCTTTTTGGAAAAAAGTCAGGTAGGCGGCCAATAAAATCGTCTCGAATCGACGGCGATGGCGCTCCGGGCATTATGCCTTATTAATTTATTGCAAATCAGATTACAACGTCTAGAAACACCTTAGGATTGCTTATCGAGCAAACATTATAGAGATTGCAGCAATTGATTTCAATAGCCTGTCATTTGAAGAAGGCCGACCAGGGAAAGGCAGAATTCGATATCAACAAGCCGAAGTAATTAAAAACCCTAATCCCCGATGAGATGCCGAGAAGATGCCTGCCTTCCCCCTTATGTTGGAGTTTGGCTGGTTTCTAACTATATTTAGCTGTTCCTCCCCTGCTGGTATTCCAGTTGTGTACTCGCCACGAAGTCGGGCAGCGGAAAGCTCGGCTTGCTTGTTTTCACCGAGGCTTTTTTGTACTGATGCGAAAACGTGCTTCGCGGGCTGTTGTGTACCTCACGTGCCGCAGTGCCAAGATGGAGGACTTGTGATCGCGGATGCTGTCTGATGCTTTTGTGCTCAGATGTGGATATTGTGAAGGAAGTTCAAGACATTGACACTGCTGGAAATGACTAAGCACAAGCAGTCTCCGGTAAGCTACAAAAACTCAGCAATGGGGGTGTTTTATGCACCTCTTCATTTAAGTCATTTCAAGCTTGGCTTGTAGAGTTTTATGTCCTCGGTGGCCCTGGACACCTTAGGGTTCACCAAATCTGTTGTTTGGCTAACCACAGATCACTGACAGTAACGCAGCTTTCTTTAACCACTTGTTTTTGTCAGAGTCATAGGAGACTGGAGAATATCCCAGAATCACTAGGTGGTACACTTGGTGGGGGGGGGGGATACCCTGCTGGACAGCATGCCAGTCTAATGCAGGATGGCCATACAGGTAAAAGTTTGTACATTACACCCATACCCCATGTTGCTAATCCTTTTCTGAAAACCGAGCTTAAACCGTGAAAAGCTAAACAGGTAGTCAACATTTTAAATGGGGGGAAAAAATGGGATAAATTGTAACCCGCTTCACCACATCATCCCCAAAAAGAAATGCAACCAATTGTATCAAATGTCAAGGGTGTAAACCGCCTACATAGCTAAAAAATATATTATCCTCACTCTCCTTTCTCCTTAGTCAGTAACAGACATTTAGAAATGAAATTTGAACGCAAAGCCACAGCAGATCCCCCTCACTCACGCTCTGTGGCTATTCAACACTTCTCCACTCACAGGTCGGCCTTATCATGGGTTTTCAGAACCTAGAGGGTGTTAATGTATTGTGAGGCGTGAGCGCAGGCACAGTAAGGGACCAGACCCGAAGGGTACCCAGCAGGAACAATACAAGCGAGACACATAATGCTTTTCAGAATAACACAACGTTGCAGAAGGGGAGTTTTCATAAGCAGTTCAGCTGGAAACGCTGCAATAATAATCATTTTCATCCAAAAGGCTGCAGTTTTATATATTTTTACATAAAAAAAAAAAAAACTTTCATTTCATGTCCAAGCCCAGTATATGTTTAGGCTTAAAGCATTATATGGGGAATGCTGAATTTAAAACGATAAAGTAAGACAAGTTCAAATGGGAGGATGTATACCAGGGAATGGACATTCAAGCAACTTGGAGTGACAAATTCAGGTCAAATATGTCACTGGACTTTGGGAGGAAACCCATGCAGAAACAGGATAACATGCAAAATCTTCACAGACAAAGCTGGAGTTGAATCCTCATCTAAACAGCCAGCTGGTGTTTGGCAGTATCACCATTGTCTTGCAGCTGAACAGATCCACGCAGAAAATCAACGTTTGCGATATTTAGAGCCGGCTTTAGTTGCACAGCTGCGAAAGACAACTTTTATTAGCAGCACAGCAATTTTTTGTCAGTGTTTTGACGTTAAATATCCTACTTTAAAAAATGCTGCACTGGTATTCTGAAAGTCAATAGTTTTAGACAGGGAATATGTACAGGCCCTTATTTTCCTACAGAAAGTCAGAGACTTAGCAACCCTTCTAAATGTCAGGTGATAGGCTGGATGTGTTTGAAGAGTGTGGTCCAGGAAATGTAGACATTTAGGAGCAAATTTATCAAATATCATTATTATTTTAGACATTATAAGATCTGCGTGACAGCAAGCAGCTTTGGCCAGTGTTCTAAATATATGCGAAATAATGTGAAAACTGCCGTCTGTCTAAAAAATGTTTGCCTTGATGTTTGCAGTAATGCTGTCCATCATAATGTTTTCTGAGTCGTAGCTGGTTCAACGGTCAGTGCTAATAATGGACCAAATAATAAAGCGCACCATAGGTTTTTTTTTCAGAATGAACTTTGAGTGTTTAAGTTTATTACTTTGTTCTGCTGTTTCTTACTGTTTGCTTGCATGTGTTCTTCATGGAAAGGGGATAGATGTAGTTTTTGGATTTCAGTTTTGTTTCTTGACTTCACAACACTGAGGTTCAGGGTGTATGCCTGTGTTTAAAATATAACAACAAAACCCTCAGCGTCTGTTTGGACTTAAAAGTTTTATGTAATTTATATTTTCGACATGCGCTAAAATTTGTCGCCTTTATCATGGAAAGGGTCTACGTGAATAGGACCAATGTGATAAAATAACGCATCTTAACAGCTGTGCAGCTTCTAAGCTACTGCCCCGGAGGTTCCTTGTCTCCAGGAGGGGTGTGAAGTCACTGCTACACAGACCTCATTGGGTTTATTTTTCTCTGTCTCTCTGTAGGGTATTTTGTTTTCTTCTCCTCACCTGCCAGTAATTGCTGCTTTCAGCCAGTGAGTGGAACTCTTTTCAATGCTGGTGAGAACATCACTGTATTGAAGTCAACACAAAACAGTTTCTGGGTTTATTCTGAACTGAATCTTAATAGAAGGTCTGCTTTTCAGTTACTATTTCCTCTCTTTAAAATGAGAATATGGTGTCATCTATTAGTCATGCCAAGTTAAGCTGAACTTCGCCCGTGCTGGTAATTTGTGAGTCATTCAAGACCCTGCATTTTGTTGCCGTTGCCCCTGTGGTTGCCTGCAAGAAATTAAAGGCGGCTGAGGTGCACTTTTACCTACCACCAAGTGCTTGACATCAGTCAGTGACCTTAGATTTAAATCACATTCCTTTGTCGCTCCTGCTCAAGTGCAGAAGCTCCAAGAGTGCATGCACACACATAAAGAAAAACTTCAGAAGCTGTTCTTTGAATGTTCAGCACCCAAACTGCCCCTGCATGCTGACAGCATCAGCACTGGCATCACAAGGCTGCTATACAGGTCAAGTGGGCTGAGGATGCTGGCCCTTCTGTTGAGGCCACAATCTTCTTGTAACATAAGTGGGAAATTGCAGCACTCTCCTGCATGGCGTCAATATTAATTCCAAATGAGAAAGCATTTAAAGAAAAGATGCCTTTGGGGGATTCAAAGCCCTCATTATTATTTCATTTATTAGTTTTGAATCCCTTGGCTGGAAGTGCCCCAGAACTTTAAAATCCTTTACTCTTTATGATCTGTCAGCTTATTCTTTTGAGGGAAGGAATGCAGTAGCGAGGCATAAGCCAACTTCAGTTACACTTCTCTCGGAAAGTTTAACTTCTGTTTCCAGAACCACAATGGCTTTGATGTCGGATTTCCACACTAGCAGGAGACGCACACCACTGGTAAATTCTACGAAGCCATGAAAGAAAACTAGAGAAAGGAGTAAGTTTTGCATCACGGTCAAAACTGCAGATTTGGTTGAGAACATTGCATCGTGGTAACAGGAGGAGAATTAGGATGGGGGGGGGCACCTAGAAATGAGTCCTAATCCTTCTTAACATTCAGTTTTCTGCCCATCTACTCACGTGTACCTTAAATATTACAATAATTAAATATTTGCAATAATTAATAATGACTAATAAAACGCTTATAAGTAAAGGTTAATCTGAACCGGTTCAAGGGTTCAGTGTTCTCTTTGTCATTCTGCACCTGTACTGATGCAGGAGAACAAAAAGTAACCTCTCTTCAACTAAGTGCACAGTACAATAAACGGACATGAGGCACAGTGCAGGGCACAAAAAGATCCAGCAGGAGGGGGGAAGGTAGGTAAGTAAAATGGTTGGTTGGATAAGCTAATCGATGCAAACAGTTGGTGGTTGGAGCTGCAGGAGGTGGTTGGTGGTGGTGGTAGTGCTCAGTCCATAAGCTGTCAAGAATTCAGCAGTCTGACAGCCTGTGGGGGGGGCATGAACCCACAACTTTGAGTCTTGCACTTTGGCAGGAACTGCACAGGAATAAGGGAAAATAATTTCTTTGGATTAGCTGAGTAGTGACTGTGAACAAGAGACATTTTTGTGCTTCTGGTTATTTTTAGGGTTGCAGGCAAATGGCCGCTTGTCAGCTTGTGTCCATCCCGGTAACTACAATAGTCAACCATTAATCTGAGCCACTACATTGATTTCCATTGTGTTGTATAATATTGCCGCTGTGAAAAAGATCCTTATCATTGCTGAACTATGATTCCCTTTTCTAAAAACTCATAAATTGTGCACATTTTGCCACAATGACTAGAGTCACTCTTCCATCAGTTGCCACCTTATAACAGCACCTTATTTGCACTTGCGTTGTACCTTCCTAATGTAGTCTTTCGCCTACATTAGGAATCCACACCTTGAGCACAGATGGCCAAGGATTTTTCTTTCCTTGTCTGTCCGGGGGAATAAGAAATATAACAGAATTATAGGGAAAGCGATTAGCGGTGCGCTGTCAACGCTATGGAACAGGGATCCGTAATTGCGGAGATGAGGAGTTTGGCGCCAGCTGCGGTGCGGTGGCTTCCCCCTTTCCTTCATTTCAGTTATCATAGCGTCTATCAGTCTTTCCCTGACGCCTTTTGAGGAAGTGGGCTGTGGGCTGCAGCTCACAAATTCACGGACACATCGCAGACACTCTAAAGAAGAAGAATTGGGTCCGTGGTTCACTTTCAAAACTCTGCTCTTGAGTTGACTCCGTTTTTTTCCCCCTTTTGACACCTACAGTCATGTGACAAAGTAAGTAAACCCCATGAATTTTTTTTTGTTTTTAATATATGTGGGCATGTCAACATTTGCTCTTCATTTAAACAGTATTTATAGATAAATGGGATGCAATATAGCAAACATTAGGCCACATTTACATTTTGTAGTCCGTTGTTTAATTTAAATAAACATACAAGCAAATTTCGCTTGCAGGAAAAGTAAGAAAACCCTGACATTCATCACTACAGGTGTGCGCTGCATAACAATGTACCAGTGAACCACAGACCGCATATACGACGGTGGTCTCATAAAATGATGTACAGTACATAATACTTGATAATGATAATAAACAGCTATTATACTGGTTCATGTATTTACTATACTGTATTTTTTATTGTTATTTTAGAGTGTACGCTTTCTACTTATTAAATAAGTTTACTGTAAAATAGTATGCCGTCTTATGCCAGCAGCAGATGCAGTAAACACAAAATGTATGAGGCTGCTGTAGCCTAGGACCAACAGGCTATACCATATACAATAATAATAATAATAATAATAATAATAATAATAATAATAATAATAATAATAATAATAATAATAATCATCATCATCATCATCATCATCAAAACGGCCGTGGTGCGGCGCAACAAAAAATTGCCTAACAACACATTTCTTAGAATGTATCCTCGTTGTTAAGCGATGCATACCTGTACCTAAAGTTATGAAAGTTACTTTTTCACTTGACTGAATGTCAGAATCGGATTCATGTGGCCAAGTATGCTCACACATACAGGGAATTTGGCTTCTGTTCCCAATGGCTCTGTGTACATAAGATATTTATGGTGATATTTAAGGTAATATTTTCCATGTCACCTAAAATCCCAAAATAATTAGACAATTTCAGGAAGCCATTTCAGGCACTGAGGCTGTTACCTTTTATTTATTGCTTCTTTCATGTAAACAAATGTAAATGCAATGGCAAAGCTTTGTGGGGTTCAGAGGGCTGTTGCGTGTTCCAAACCAAGATGAGCAAAGCTGGTGGGTTTGAATCTACTAGAGGGCTGAGATGCTGTCCTTTTGTAGCGGAATCCATAAAAGAAGAGGAGCTACTGTAACTGGGGGTCTCAACATTTTCTCCTTTACTCCTCAGAGGCATCTCCAGGTTGCCAGGTGTTACTTACTTGGTGCCAAGGATGGCATCTGAACAGGCGTGCTATGTTTACAAATTTCAGTCCACAGAGGAACATTTTAGAATCAGATTCACTCCCTCCTTAAAGAAAGAGAAGGGAAAAGCAATGCAGTGTGAATGACGCAAAGCTTTTATGTTTTAAATTCTACACATATGGGCAGCATGGGTAATACCTTGACCTTTTTCACAGAAAAGCCCAGGTGCCCATCTGTCAAGCGGCTCTGAGAGACAAGTCCAGGTTATTGAGAACAAGATGGATGATTGCACTTTGCTTCAAATTGCGGCATAGGACACTGCTCACAACGCCCAGCACTGCTGCGTCGCCTCTCATGCGGGCAGGGGGAACTAATGGCCACTGTCAGACCAACTGCGCCTGCTGCTGATGTTCACCAAGACTTATTCAGGGGTTGACACCCTCCCTGTCTCATGCCAAAGACCACGGCATTACTTTCATGCATTTTATGGAGGAAAATAGCTTTTACGCCATATTTTGTCTAATTTCAGGCTCTTCTGACATTCAGCATAAAATCCATGGCTACACAGGGTGCAGAGGGATGCACTGGTGCCTGCGGTGGACATGGGTTCAGTCCCTGCTCAGTCTATGTGGAGCTTGCATGTTCTCCCCATGTTTGCCTGGGTTTTTTGCAGATGCTTGGGTTTCCTCCCACAGTCCAGAGCCCTTAGCGTGTGACTGCATAGAGTAGTTTATCCATCAGTGTAAGTCATCTTGGACAAAGCCAAATATGAGTGTTGTAAAAAATAATGATGCTATGGGTTATGGCTATATACACTCGCTAGCCAGTTTATTAGGTACACCTGTGTAGTGGGATCCTCTTTTGACTCCAGTGCAGCAGCAGGGATTGAGCAACGACATGCTGGATTTGCATCCACAGGGGTCCTTCTCCATGGTGGATTGTCGGCTTTGCCATTTCTGCAGATGTTTTGATGATGCGGATGTTCATTCTGCTAACATCATGTTCCAGCTCATCCCAAAGGTGCTTTACTGGCTTGAGAGGTGGGACAGAACAGGCTACTGTAGTAAAGGAAGGTAAAGTACTGTTATGTGTTGGAATGCAGTGTGCAAAAATATCACAAGGGTGACTGTGTCTGAAATGCTGAAACCACAGCAACCACCAGTAATGAAGCCACATTCAGAGCCACTTAGACTGCACGTCTTGCCCACTGCAGTGGTCATTCAAACAGCAACTGGACCTGTAGACCTTGTCTGTGTGTTTACATGTTGACTCACAACCATGTGCAGAGCCACTGTGCGTATAATCAGCCGTGTGTACCTAATAAAGTGGCCAATGGCTGTATAATGATGTTTGAAACCTGGGACCCATAACAACCATAGTTTAAAATCGTCTTAAACTTATTAGCAGATAGCTGTACACCAGAAAATTCACGGAACATATGTGCCTCTTTTTGGATTCAAGGCAGCTTAAGAGGTTTTCACTGGATGTTTGTAATAACATTCACAGCCGTAAACATGCACATCTTTTATGAAGAATAGTGCATTTTATGCTGCTAATATTTGCCGACACCACACGGTACTTAGCAGCTGAAATCTTCCCAGTAGCACCAACTCAAGCTAGAAAGTCATTCCAGCCATACATTATATGTCAAAACTTCTCGCCTTGGTTTTATGGTCCAATACCTCAACATCATGAGCCTTAATATCTCTCATTTCATCAATGTAGAGTTCCAGGAGCTCAGAGCGATTTCCAGAATTTCCATCTCTTATAGATTCATTCATCCACATTTGAGCTGCAGGGCCATACAGTATGTCACCATTAGCTTAGCCTCGCATTTCGTTCTTTTTTTTTTTTTTTAAACATAGATGCGGTTGCACGGCATTACAGTTGGCCTCAAACTGGAACTTACTGGGTGATTTTTTTAATACTTTCTACTGCTCATCTGGGCAATGGCAGCGTTTTTCATATTCATCACTGAGGAGGGTCCCTGTAAAACTGACCCAGCCCGCACTCTTAGTCTTACTGCCCATTACATCACAGAAAAGTGGCCCAACCTGAAGAATAATACCAGCTAAAATGGAGGCAAGTGAAAGTTTTCAAAAGAACTACTTAATACTAAAAAGGATGTGTGCTGAAATTTGCACAGGTGTACCAGTTAGTGTGCAACAGCATCAGTTGGTGTTTGAAAATATATATGGAACTTCCGAAATAAAGAATAAGTGCTTTAAATGGGATTCCAGCATGTCCCTTAAATGTTAAATTTAAATATCATAAAAATAAAAAAGCTAAAATTATTATTTTGTTTCCAAAGAAACTCAGTTTTCTCTAAAATATTTTGAAACTGGCAAAAGCATTTAGTATCCACTGTTCTTTCATGTTCAGTAGAAATGAAGCTTTTGATTTATGGCTAAACATATTTTAAATAATGAAACAAATGAAAATGGCATTGAAAAAAATATCAGGATCCTTAACATAATGGTTGGTAGCACAGCCTTTGGAGATAATGGCTGTGATCAGTTGCTTGCTGTAGCTCTGAAGGAGATTCCCCTCCCGGTCCTTCGGCCCCTGCTCTTGAGCAAACTGCTCTATTTCTCTCAGAACATTGTATTTTCTTTTCATCCATTCTTGGGTGCTTTTTGAGGTGTTTCTGGTCATCATCCTGCTGGAGGACCCATGACCTGTGATTGAGACAGCTTTCTGACACCGGGCTGCACGTCTCGCTTCAAAATGCCTTGACATTCTTTGGATTTCATCATTTCCTGCACAGATTCAAGGACCCCAGTGCCAGAGGCACAAAAGGAGCCCCAAGAAATCACATAGCTTCTGTCATGTTTTATGGTAGAGATGGTGTTCTTTTCTTTGAAAGCTTGATTTTGTTTTCAACAAAACAAACAGTGAATTGGTGTGATTTAGTGAAAAGCTTTAATGCTGTTTCATCTACCACAAGAACCTTCTTCCAGATGGACTGTGGGTTGTCAGCATGCATTTTGGCAAACTCCAGTAAGGCTTTTTTGTGCTTCTATCTCAGAAGTGGGGTCTTCCTGGGTCTTCTGCCATGGGGTACATTGTCATTCAAACAGTGATGATATGCAACTTGAAACTGTTGCACCTTGAGCTTGAAGGTCAGCTTACATCTGTTTTGATGTTTTCCTTGGTGCTTTGTCCACCATTTGAACAATCTCTTTTTCTTGATGGTCTTGTAACCTTTAGGTTGACCATGCTTGGCCATTACCTTCTTTCTAACCTGCAAACCAACTGCACGTATGGATGAGAAAAGATCTTATAATTTCAACACTTTTCAAGAGGAACAGTTCATTATTTGAATAAAATGCAAGGGTGACAATTTTCAGCCAAATCTGTATTTATTTGCATCTGAGCTTTGAACAGTGTTTTGGGGGGTTTACATATTTATCTCCTGTGGAAGATGAATCTTAAAAGTAGTCTGTATATATGAACAGTCACAGGAGGGAAGAACTCTGCTCCTGAGCTGTAAAATGTCTGTATTAACATTTCCAGAAAGAGTCTTATAGTTTGAACATTACTGTTTGTTCAAAGTATGTTGCTTTGGGAGACTGTGGGCATATGCACAATTTTATAGGACAAATTTTAATAAAATTGTGATTATTTTATCATATTTTGTATGCTGAATATTTGATCATGCTTAATCTCCAACCAGGAACACATACATCTAAATTACAAGGTGGTAGGTTGACACTGGGAGATGCAGTTTGGTGAGCTCGTACTTCACATCTCCCTGGTTTCTTACCTGATGTGGGGTTCAAGTTTGGCTCAGTCAGACATGAACCAGTGGCATTTTTCAACGCCCAGTACCGATACTAAACACACAAATGGAACACGAAGATGTCATGAGGGAGGAACTTGTTCTGCTCAGTTGTAAGAGATAACGGAAGGATTATTCTTTCTCATACAGACACATGGACACAAATATAGAAGGCCGATAAACAAAGAAATCTCATTTCTAACGGCATATAAATGAGAAACAGGCAGAAAATTGCTGTTCCTTTATCTTCACCATAATCTCCTTTGACAGAACGGCTTGATATGGAAGGACTGAAGCTTATTTGCTTGTCTTTTTTGGGCAACGCCTGAATCCCTCAAATCTTTGGAACATATCGCATTCGGGTGTTATTTGCAAGTTGCCTCTGGTAATATATTTTGATATTAGAATGAGATTTTAAAAAAGTAACAAAGGAAGAAATTAAATAAGGACAACAAAAAGGCTGTGAAGCTTTGGCATTATATAGAACTTTTGTCGTTTTTCAGAATAATGGTGACACTTCAATATCACATGACACTTACAGCAGGGTGAGCGTGAGTCGGCCCCAGTGCATCACAAGCATCCCACTTGGATGCGATTGTCTCAGAAATATGTAAATTTGGGTATGCACGCGGGAAATGCTGTATAGCTACGGTGGCTTAGTCTAAAATGTGCAGCTGATGCTAACATGGACAGAACAAGGCAGCTGCGCACAAGTCTGTCATCTCTCAAGCAGGTTTTAATCCGATGCTTGTGAACCTCTGGTATGGTTCGATACGGTGCTCGCGCAAAACTTTAAAATAACCGATTTTGTACGCGTAGAATTAAGGATGGTCTCTAAATTAATATTTCTGCCAATAGGCTCATTGAAATGCCTTGAAATGTATTGTTTTTGTACACATTTTTGTTTGCGGTTGACTTGCTGACACCACTCAGTGACTTCTGAGACAGACGTCCAGCGTGTCTGCTGCCTAAGAATAATGACGCGGGAAAGTTTTATTACTTTTCTGAGATACTGAGTCATGCAGGCTCAGGCTGAAATTTAATGTCACTCAAGAGTAATACTTGTGGAAAAGGTAAAAATGGAGAAATTCCAGCCCCATTAGACAGGTACTCTGCACAGTCAGACCTCCAGGTTTCTGAGGTATTAATTAAGTATTGCAATTTCGAAAGTTGTTTGAGAAATAAAATGAAAATGCTCAGAATAAACGTTGCTTACGCTGACTCACAGCTCCATTTGATATTTTTTGGTTGACTTTCTCATATATTTCCCAAAAACGCAGACGTATCACAAATAGCAGGTCAGAATCAATGCATTGTCATTGCCAGTTATCAGATGGGCTGACAGCAGTTAATCAAGTAGAACCATTATTATTATTATTATTATTATTATTATTATTATTATTATTATTATTATTATTAGCCAGTAATGAATTACTAATAATATCTTATATATGTCATAAAATATACTGTTTGATATGGTACAGCCATTCTCTCAGCATTCACCTTTCCACCAATTTTTCCTGCTACCGTGCTAGATAAGCTGAGTTTTGAAAACAAGAAAATGTTCCCATTTACATGAACTGAATGGGTTTAAACTAGTTTTCATTTGCACCAATGAATGACTCTAAAATAGTCAAATATAGCACTTTTTCCACAGTGATGTCAGCGCCTTCTTAGTATGGGACTCTCACAATGGTTGTTGAATGGCAATGCAACAGACTGTCACAATGAGCTATATATTCAGGCGATGTGGCAGTGGCATTGTGATGGAGTTTAAACTGAGAATTTGTTCGTCATGTTTGATACACAGTTCTGGTCAACATTACTCGCACCCTTGCATTTTACGTAGTCTATATGGCCAAAAGTATGTAGGCCCCCCTTCTAATGACTGAGGTGAGCTGTTTCAGCCGTACCTACAGAGCATACAAACACATTCTAGACAACTGTGTGCTTCCAGCTTTGTGGCCACAGTTTGGGGAAGAAGAAGTTCCTTTCCTGCTCCAGCATGACTGTGCCCCCCAAAAGAGTGGGGGCTATTATAGCAGGAAAGGGGGGAGGAACAACTCCATATTGATGTCCATGGGTTTGTAATGGGAGGTTCAACAAGCTCATATGGGGGTGATGGTCAGATGACCACATACTTTTGGCCATAGACAGTACAGGCAGTAAAAACAACTTTGGTCTTTATACCCTCATTTGACATTTTTACCCAAGACAACTGACAAGGTTTGTACACTAACCGACTTAAAATGATTTTTTTTAAACAGCTGAATAATTTTAATGTGCTCACAGGGAGGCAGGGATTTAAACTCAAGCCCTTTGATATGAAGGTAAGAGCTGTAAATGCTACACTTTCCACTAAGCTGAGAACGTCAAAACCAAATGTATTTTCCGTCACTGAGCATCCGAGGGGAACATTTTCAGTCATTATTATAGGGTTGTTGATAATGTTCTCCTGCTAAGTCAGTAAATGATAACCTTTTTCGCCCTTTTACACATCTAAAACTTTTACAAGTCTAAAAATGACTGTGATGTGATGTATAATTGCATACGGACAAGGCAAATTACTTGTCTAAATAATTGTTCTGGAAATCTTGGATAAATCAACAATGATGAAAATGAAATGTTTGCAAGTCAAATCCCTCTTCTTCCTAAATTTCCTTTCTATGGCCCACAAACCCAACTGTCCATCTTAGACTGCACGTGCATTTGATTCCTGTGATTTTCTTTTAATGTTTTATGTTTGTACTTAAACCAAGTTGTCAGGGACACCTCAGACCTCAGCACAAACTGTACTTTTATCCAAGTCATGTGTTTCTAACATCAGTTAGTGTTCAGCTGAGCACTGGAATGGGCAAAATGAATGATCTTAGTGACTTTCAACTGACCACGACATCTAGGTCTGCCGGTTTCAGCATCTGCCAAACAGCTGCCGTGCGTCATCTTTTCATACGAAACGGTATCAGCGGTTTCCTCGCGAATGGTTTGAACCACAAAAAAGTACCAGTGACTGGCAATCCTGTGTGCAAAAACAGCTTGTAGATCAAAGGAGTCAAAGGAGAACATTATGACCCCAAGGTGTCTGGGGTAAAGGAGTATAACGTTAAGTTGTCCGAATATCAGTGGCCACAAAAAAACAAACAGGGTTTTTGGTGTAACAGTAATTTACTTTATCCACAGGTGAGAGTGTGGCTTAAACACCCAAAACAAACCTACACGCGCAAGTGTGGGTTCACCCCCACCATCCAAGGCTCTACTTACACAAAGTTCATTCAACCCACACAGGTGACAGATCAGACTAGAACAGGGAACATATGGACATACAAGCAAACGCAGAATGAATATAAACACAATCAGGCAACCCAAACACAAGAAATTAGATCAAGCAGCAAAAATCTCAGCACTAAGGATGTCTTAAATTCTTAAATCTTCATTTTAATTGGCTGGGAGGTTTGTGGTGATGTCATCGATGATGATGATTGGCAGGTTGAAGGACCAGTGGCAGCTGAACACCTGTAAACAATCAAATAAGCTACCAAACACAATAGGAACACACTGGGCCATAACAGAATTGTGTAAGCAAACAAATGGACCGCCACTGGACAAATCACATCCAAGTTCGACAATGGTGTGCGGAGTTCCATCTCGGAACGCACCTCCTATCAGGCTTTGTGTTGAATATATCTCTGGGTTGCAACAGGTGAAGACCATATTGAGTGCTGATGCTAGTAGGAAAGAAGACAACACATCTCCAATGGGCACAGGCACATCAGAACTGGACTGCTGAGAGGTGGAAAAAAGTTACCTGCTCAGATGAGGTTCCTTTTGCATCCTGCTGATGGAAGGATTACAACTGTAAGGTAAGAAACATGAGTCTATAGAGCCATTCTGTTTGGTGTCAGCAGAATATGTTAAAGCTTTCCTGGCTGACACCGGGGCTCCTCATACCTGCTGAAAAATGGCACGGCATATCTGAACCTTGTCTGCAGACCAAGATTATTACTCCATGGCTACACTTTGCGTGAAAACGCACGAGTTCACAACCCACGTATCATCACCAAATGGTTCCCAGAACATGATGGCAACTTCTCATTGCTACAGTTGCCTTTGCAGTCCCTACCAAACATCTTTGGGGTGAAGTGGAAAAGGCAGCAAGGCTGTGTAGCTGTCAAATTTGCAGAAATTATGCAACACGGTCATTGCCTAACTACACAACATTCCTGCACAACTCTTCCAGCATGAAGACGTGATGGGTTAGGAAGTATAGGGTCGGGGGTTGGGGTTAGGATGTCCGTGCCTATGGATAGGGTAACCATCCCTATATGAATTCAAGCTGTTAGGGTTGGGTCTAGGGTTAAGGGTTTGGGGTTTAAGGTTAGGATGTTCATGCTTAGGGATAGGGTAACCATCCCTAGACAAATTCAGACTGTTTCAAGGCCAAAAGAAGTGCAATGCTCTGCTAAAGTGTACCTAATAAACTGGCAACTTGGTGTACACAGCACACGTTGGCTCATTTGCATTTAACTTTTTTTTTACATCTCTGTCCACTGGATGTTGTGTATCTTTTTGTAACTCCTGACCAAGTATAACCTTGCAGATGGCAAAAACAGAAGTGGGGCTGTGAAGCATTCCCATGCCTGATGTTTCTTTGTCTGATCACTGTTTTTTTTTTTTTTTTTCCTGCCATTAACATCCCATGCCTTTTGCTGAGAACAATAATTAGAAAATGACTGCCTAATTGTTAGATAATAGCTTCCCTTGCTATCAAAGCCTTATTTAGTCGATGGGAAAACAACATAAGGTGGCTTCTTGTAACTTATCGCTATCGGTATTTAGTGGATTTTGGCACGAATGTTTAATTGGAGCTCTGACTAAAGGAAGAGCAAGGTTTGCACCTGCTTCCCACCCTGCTCCGTCCCCGCGGTCCGGATGAAAGCGCACCGAGCGAGCGGGGGACGCGTCCATCTACCTCTTCAAAAAATGGGTTTACATTTTGGACGTTGAAAGCAATTAAATGCAGCTTAGGTGAATAGAAATGTTTATTTGCATCCAACTATGAACTGGGTTAATAGTACAAATGGCAAACTCGATTTAGTTCTGATGATTGTTGTGGAAAAGCCGATCTTGAGCATCTTCACCTTCTAGAGCTGGGTCCTGAGAGGTGCTGGTGAGGTGTGTGAGAGTGATCTGGAACTATTTTTCCTGTCAAAGGTGGCCAAACCTTCCAAAAGTCATCAAATGACCGTGCTTGTCTTGTGGAATTAAATTGCTTGCTTGAGTCAGCTGTGTATTTGTGGAGGAAGCTTCTGGAGGGCTTTTCTTCAGCGTTCCCATGTTCCTCCAGGTTTTCATAATCTATTACATGTGTGGGTTTTTGTCTCAAATTCTACCTTTTAATGCGTAATGAAACTGTTTCACAGCATTTTGGCTGAAGCTGACCACATGTGCGGTATCGTTTGTAAGTTCACTGCTTGGCCACCGTGAGAAAGTGCTAGCAGTCAGTGTGTGAACTTGACTATCATACACTATTGTTCTAAGCATTATTGTCCTGTTAGACCTATTAAACAAGATCTGAAGTTTATCCAGATTATTTCTTACACTTCTAGCAAAGCAACAAGCAGTTTTATTAAGTGAAACTAACTTTTTCTACAGATGGTACAATCCTGCATGGAACCCAAAAAGCCAATAAAATGGCTGGTAGCTAATATCATCTGTATGGCTGTGTAGCTGAATCGCATTTGTCTGACTGTTTGTTCTTTATATGTGGCTTGTTTTTCAAGCCTCACATTTGAAATATGGCATACAGGTACTTCTCACCCCAGGTTAGGTTTTTGTGAAGTCTGTGTCTCTCTCTCTCTCTGACACACACACACACAAAAGGTGGCACACACCTTAGTGGTGGGTGCTCGCTAAAAACACATGGGGAGGCACATGCTACACACAGTTTACAAGATGTAGAAGGGCTTTCGCTTCGAAAGAAGATGCATTTGTGAGTTTTTTTTTTTTCCTTTTCTCCTCACACACACAGGACAGACCCCACACGTAA
Organism: Heterotis niloticus; assembly: GCA_018136845.1. Taxonomy (NCBI): domain Eukaryota; kingdom Metazoa; phylum Chordata; class Actinopteri; order Osteoglossiformes; family Osteoglossidae; genus Heterotis; species Heterotis niloticus. Next base: position 3,981,939 of record CM030903.1, read on the forward strand.
CATCTATTGGACCATTTTTTTTCAGTGCAAACATACACACAAATATACTGTGTGCATGTTTCTAAGGCCTGTTGCTGTCATTGCCACCTACATGTGCATCCAATGGAGCCAGTAGCTGTTTTATATGCACAAATGAAAACCTGTAAGAAATTGTATACGCATGGTGCTGCACACATTAGTGATGTAAGGGTAGTAAAGTATGGTTATGAATAGTTTTTTTTTTTTTTTTTTTTTTTTTCCTTCCTCTCCTATCCCCCTCCTCCTTTCCACTTCACCACCCCTTACATTACATTTGCTTCATATTTTGAACCTTGACAGTATGATCAGTGTCTTTTCTGGCCCTAAACCACCTACCTATTTATGATTAGTCCATCACATTTATAAGTCCATATGTTTTTGTACCTAAAAACCATGTTTCGCACATTGGTAAATGGGTGAATAACCTTTCGTAACTGTGCTGAAGGTCCAAGGTGTATTTCTTTTAGCTTACCTCTTGCTTATTTTTTGTTTACTTGCTAATATTAGCAGGGGAGGTTAAGTGGAATTTTTCCTCTAAATTGTATCATTATCTTGGCTTAAGATATTTTTCAAGAATGCAAAATGTTTCCATTACTGTGAGGGAAAAGTTTCAAGTAAGTTACCAAGGGAATACTTAAAAAAAAAAAAAAAATGAATTTTATTGACAGAATATGTGGCTTCTCATAGCTTAATGGAACTGAGAGATGGGGGTTTATATGGTAGGTGTCATGACAACCGGATTTGGTAGTTGGGACAGAGCACCATGAGATAGGATTGTTTGTTGGCACTGCTGTCATGGGCATTGATACTATTATACTATCAAATACTGTATTTTCCGCACTATAAGGGGCACCTAAGAGCCTTAAATTTTCTCAAAAATCGGCCGTGCGCCTTATAATCCGGTGCGCCTTATGTGTGCACTGAGTTCCAAAATCTTGTCAAAATATTGTTGTGCGACTTTGATAAGCGCTCCGCTTGACTGACTGTCGGACCATTTCCCGCTGACACAGGGATGTAATACGTACGTTGGCAGCGATAAACCAATCAGAGAACAGGACGTAATACGTAAAGTACGTACGTTGGCAGCGATAAACCAATCAGAGAACAGGACGTGATACGTACGCTTACCTCCGCCACGCCTCCGGTAGGTATACTACCGGTATGCTGCAAAACAACATTTGTTTGTCTAAGGACCTCCGAAAATGGCGCCAGTGAAGAGACATGCTTACGAGGCACAATTCAAACTACAGGCTATCAGTTACGCGGTTGTTCATGGGAATAGAGCAGCTGCGAAAGAATTCAACATCAATGAATCTATGGTACGGAAGTGGAGGAAGCAAGAAAATGAACTGCGCCAAGTTAAGAAGACCAAACAGAGTTTCAGCGGGAACAAAGCGAGGTGGCCACAGTTAGAAGACTAACTTGAACAATGGATTATTGAACAAAGAACAGCCGGGAGAAGCGTCTCTACAGTCACCATTCGACTGAAGGCAACAACGATAGCACAAGACATGAAGATCGAAAACTTTCAAGGAGGTCCGTCTTTCGTTTTATGAAAAGGCAAGGACTACCGTGGCGCAGCAACTGCCAGCGGATTATAAAGATAAAAAATAATGTGTGTATTGTTAAATAGTAGAATAAAGTTCAACTAAACTCACTGTTTTGCTTCCGTTTTTTTTGTAGACCGCATGTTTTAGCATGCGCCTTTATAATCCGGTGCACCTTATGCATGGGTTAAGTACAGAAATAGACCCCGTAATTGAGACTGTGCCTTATAATCCGGTGCGCCTTATGGTGCAGAAAATACGGTACTTAAATTACAAAAAACTAAAATGACAGCAGCTGGAAACTTTTGAATGTGTGGCCTTTGCAAATGTACTTACCACACTTACAGCAAGTTGTGCTGGTTTTACAGAGAAGGTATTTGTAGATGCTAGAGCTCTTCCAACCTCCTCCATCTTCCAGTTCCTTTTGCTTGCTTTTCAGACAAGGTTTATCTCACTCCAGATCATAAAGGAATTCTAGGTGGAAACATGAGTTATGGGCCGGCAAATATTTTTCATCTTGCAGGTGTATGTATCTGTGACTTTGTCAAGATTGTCTACCCCTCCTACCAACAAGTTAACTTCTCAAAGAGTGAGCATGTCTGCAGTCATGGAAACCTTGTCAGTTCTTCTGATAATGTCAAGGTCCCCACTAACTGTTCTAGATTCAGGCAATGACTTTATCATCACCTATTCATTAGGTTGATTCTACTATTGTGTTGTCTGACCATAAGGTAACTTTTCAAACAGCCAACATGTCTGCAGCCATGGAACTTTAGTTGGATCTTGGCTAGTGTCATAGTCCCCACTGATTCTTCCACATCCCGTAACATTTTTCTCAGTTTAACCCCCTCCCCCGGTTAGCGTAATTCAGTTTGGGTCAGAATTGACCTGAATAAAACATTTACTGAAAAATGTGTAGCACCTGTATAATAAATAAAAAAATTTTAAAAAAATTGGAAATTTTGGGTGACTAGGAAGAGTCAACAAATTTAATTCTGAAAAAAGTACATTTACAGTATTCTCACAAAATTGAAGTTTAAAATGGGTCAAATTTGACCAAAACAGCTTGTAAGGTCTAGGACTGCACTAAATGCAACCAATTTAATGGTACAATAGTTTGGTGATCATATATATTTTAAACCTTTCCTCTGCTGTACCTTTTTGACATAGGCAGTGCTGAGTAACTCTAATACAGAAGGCAAAGCTAAAGATTAAAAAAATCACAACACTGATTTTTTTTTTTATTTTATTATAACTGCAAGAATTATCAAAAAAAGTGCAGATTTACATATTTAAATGTAAACTCCCCAGTACTGAGCATTAAGAACTCCAAAATTGGTCCTTCTTTCTGAAATGCTGCCCCCTCACTTTTCAAAAGATGTCTATGAGTGGTTTGGGATCAACATTGGGTTCATAGCTATGTGTCTGTCAAAGATGGTCCATCATGTTTGAATATCACAAATGTCTGCAATTAATGTTCCATGATGCTGGATGCAGTTGCACAGTTATGTGTTGGTTATGATGGCACTTGAATGTCAACTTGTTCAGTTGCTGTAATAATCCTGAGTTATCCCTGGTTAATCTTAGCCACTCTCTTCCATCGTTGGTTCGGCTATCAAACAGCTGATATTTGAGAGGAAAGAAGAATATAAAAAATCAACACTGTGCTGGCATTTGCTTAGCAGACATCATATTCAGAAGGAAATCATTTCTTGCTTAGCACTCCTGGATCTTTACTCCCACAGACTTGGTTGGTTGGCTTTCACTGAGGTGGAGAGGCCTCATTAGGACCATAACAGATAATCCCCGTTTTGATCGAACCCACAGCCCTTCCTTTCCGGTGGGGTTAAATCAAGGGACTGAATAATTATGGCCCAAGTTCTCAGACTTGGGTTTCCTTCTCTGGTCAGCAGCTGTTGCTGACAGGCCTTCATCTTCATATTGATTTCATCACACTGATGGGGGAACCATACCGGGTGCCTGTGAGGAGCTGTACGATGATTCTATGCTTAATAACACTGGGGGGGGGGGGGGACTATACAGGCAGCTGCAGATTGGAGCCAGACCTTCAGGTGTTGGAATAATGAGGCACAGATGGAGAAGGTAACACTGGGCCTCAGAAGGTCAACCTTCTGATTGCAGATGTGACCTTGCTGCCCATGATCTGCCAGTCTGTCTCATGTGACAGGATTCACTCCGCTGCTGTTGTTTCCACTTAACTCCTGTTTTGCGGGACTCGGGAAATACAAGACAGATTAAAAATTCAGCCTTGCTCAGCACTACCTCACACAACTGTTTCACCATAGTGCTCTTTTATTTCAGCTGAGTAACTTCTCATAATTAACTGTATTTTATCAAATTTGAAAAAAATAGTTTTATTTCTTATCCATAAAATAAACTTTTTTTAATGCTCATTTACCAGTATTGAAGACAGACCTGAATTAATAGTCTTTTTTTTTTTTTTTTTTTTTTTTAAGAGCGTAGTTTCATTAAGCTCAGTTTCTTAGGATCGAAACACAGCACTAACCAAAGAATTACTTTTTAATTTTTTTTTATTAAATGTCCCCTTTGGTTATAGGCATTTATATCCTTAAGGTACGTGTGTTTTTGGGTGGCTGCTGTAGCTTTGACTTGAGATCCGATTGCGTTTTTTCCCATAAATTTCCTTCCATTTAATTTAAGCAAATTATCTAAAACCTTTTGAAAAATGAGGAGGAGGAGGACGCACTTCAAGGTTACACAAACCATAGCACAAACTCAATTATTTTTAATTTTCTTTCATATTATTTGTCCCAAATATACAAATTATGCAGAAACAAAGTAGGTTTCCCTTCAAAGAACATCATCCGATCTCCGATAACTGGATGGAGCAACATGAGGCGTACGGGCTGCGAGATCAACATCGGTTTGATCGGCAAAGCGTGATTGAGATATGGAAGCTCAGGTGAGTCCGAACGGGGTCTGCGGGTTTAATAAGGCTCATGTGACCACCGTCCACGCCGAGCCGCTCTTTCGGGCAATACAACCTTTGCGGCAGAGGTGAATAAATGTACAAAGCAAATCAACAATTGAGTCGGAGAATGAAGAAGGATGAAGCTTATGTTATGCTTAATCAAATGAGAGCCCTGAAAAATTGTATCATTCAGAGCCAACAATTGAATTACAGACCACTGAAGGACACATTCTGCTAAACTGCTTTGCTTCTACGTCTATGGGATGAAGTGCCAAATGCTCCAGCGTGTTTACCTTGAATAGGTCATGGAGAAAACATGGTCGTCTGCCACATACGCGGCCTTTGTGAGCGTTTCTTAAATGCATTTCCTTCAAGCATGTGTTTGCCATCCTTTTGGAAACGAGGATTTTGATTTAGTTTCAATTCCCACTTTGAGGAAATTGGATTTTTATTGGATTTTGGCTGTCACATCTCTAAAGCAACTTCTACTGCTGTTGCTGACAGTGCGTTGGGGAAAACGGCTTCATCTGTAGTGCACTCTTTCAGCCCAACGCAAACAAATAGGAACAATCTTTTTAAAAACCTTTTTTGTACAGTAATACCTCTTATAGCCCCGTTTCCCCTATAGTGCTCTTTCATTTTTGTGCTTTTAAAAATCTGTGAATGTATCATAAAATTTTTTTTTAACTTATCCATAAAATAGACTGTTTTCTGTGTGTTATCACTTTTATTAAAGGTACAACTATTTTGCATATGTGAAGTTTTTAGGCTCCACTTATATACTTTAGGAGTAAAATTTTAGCCCGAACCCCTGGCAACACCCTGCCATCCATCATTTGCATGCGCATATAAGAGCACCCAGGTACTTTCACCCTGCAGGAGATGTTTTTCATAAATGGGGCCCCGCCAGCCCCCACCACCCTGCCAAGCTGGGCACAGCATGCTGCCACTTCCACCACCGCCCATCAGGCTGGATGCTGCTTTTTTTCACCCTGATGCTCGCCGCCAGCCCAGACCCCCCTCACCTTCGCCATGATCGGTGTACAAAGGTATAAGCTATGTCCAGTAATCCACAAAAAGTTTGGATTATGTTAACCCTTTTACTTTATTCTGCATTATAAACTGTGAAAAGGGTTACAGATGAACCTTTTTGCTGTTTATAATGACAAAATACTACGCGGCAGCACTGGGTCATGCTCCTGTGAGAGACGGCAGCTTCTATTTATTTCGGCGAGGAGATCTTGCCCTTGCAGAGTGCAGCAGGGTCACTCGAACCCCGGGCCAGAACCCACGGGCAGCATCCCTCCATGCACAATGCTTTATCACAATCCTCCTTTATGTCCTAACAGGACCCTGGGCTAAAGGTGAGGTGTGCAGAAATTCATCACACAGTTCTTCTCCACTTAGTGTTGGCTGTGGCTTTAAATCTTCTACAAAGTGTTGCCCTCGCAGTCGTGATTTTTACTTTTAATCCCCCTCGAGTTTCTCCATGTGGAAAAATCACATGCATCCATATACAATGGAAGTTTAACATTAAATATCATGCAAGTGAATGAGGGCCTTGCTGTGGACAACGGATTAAAAGGTTTGCTGCTGGTTTATGGCAGATGTATGCACGCATCATGCTGATGTTCATGCATGTTTCCAACATACTGGTAGTGGATTATGTGCTGTAAATGCATAGAAATGCGCATGTAGCGGCGATTCTACTGGCCGTTGCTGAGACCGATCCGTGTGTGGAGGTCCATCGTGAGGGTGGGTCTGCCAGTGGAGACGCACTGCCTTGGTTGCATTTCCATGTCACACACGAATGCTCAGTGCCCTCCCACCCCCATCATTCATAACATGTGCAATGGATAGGGTGAGAGCTTATTTGGAAATTTGCTGTACAGCAGCTGAACACATGGGGCACATAAGGCCCTCAGAATAATAACAAGAAACTACAGGTAATTTTGTGGCATTATGAGGCAGATGTTGCTAAGAAGGACCCTCAGATGCGCTTCTTAGTGCACCTAAGCTGAATAACCTGGTGGCTGAAATTCTTGAAAGATGCCTACGTTACACCTCCATCAGCACAGTTTACTTCTAGTTGTGGTAAAAGCCCCCAGTAAGGTGTTCAGGTGTCCTTATGCACTGCCTGTCTCAGTGGTGCACGTGCTCAGCTGGGGCTGAATGGGAGACCTCATTGCTGCACTGGGCAGTTTTTTTCAACAACTTGGTTTTGATTAATCACTGCATTTTGTAGTAATATTGCATGGTAGCATAAAGGAGAATGATATTCATTCATAATTCTGCTAAAATATGTTTCTGTATAACTTATGGCCAAAAGTATGTGAACCCCTTCTAATAACTGATCTGTTTCAGCCGCACCCACGCAGCATACAAATACATTCTAGACAATTGTGTGCGTCAAGCTTTGTGGCCACAGTTTTGGGAAGAAGCACTTTTCCTGTTTCAGCATAACTGTGCCCCCCCGTGCACAAAGCGAGCTCCATAAACACACAGTTTGTCCAGGTTGGTGTGAAAGAACTTGAACAGCTGCACAGAGCCCTGACCTCAACCCCACTGAACACCTTTAGGATGAATTTGAACACAAACTGCAAGCCAGGGTTTCTTGCCCTGACCTCACTGATGCTCTTGTGGCCAAATTGGCATAAATTCCCAAAATCTGGTGGAAATTCTTCTCAAAAGATGAAGGCTGTTATAGCAGCAAAGGGAGGGACAGCTCCATAATCCTGTAATTTGGAATGGGAGGTTGAACAAGCACATATGGGGGGTGATGCTTGGGTGTCTACACACTTGTAGCCATGTAGTTTATGCTGAGGTCCATATTTATTGTATTACTGTAACTCCTTATGTGTAAAGTGGTTCGGTCCTTCCAAAGGAGTCGATTTGGTCTTCTGAGAGCTGACAAAGAACCAACTGATGGTGTTCAGATTCCATTTTATAAATATATGCAGCATTTGTCCCCCCCACTACTTTTGTCACTTTAATAAACACCTTTAGCATGAGTTGCTGGCCAACAGCAATTGTGAGTTTCCAGTGATCAAAGGCAGACTCTGGAGGAAGCACATTCACCCTCCACCAAGACTCAAGATGTGACATGCATCACCACAAGGGTTTGGCTATGCTATGTTTTGCACACATTCGTGAATTTGTGCTGCAAAAGGGGGGGCACCTCCAAAATGGATCATCTGTACCTGCGCACTTGTTTTCACTCCCACGTCTCTCCCTCTCTCAGGTTGATACCTCTGTCTGATGTCTCACTAGTTTGGTGGGCTGTTTTTCTGCATATTTAAAGCAGGATGTATGTTAACTCTTAATGCTGTGCTACAAAACACAGTCTGGCCCTCAGCTGCAAAGCACCGTTCGTGTCATTTCCGACCTCCAATAGATGGGAAATATTCTTATAACGGTGATATTTATTGTTGCCTACAGATTTATGTGGATGATTTTATTATGCCCTGGGCTCTATGGATCATGAGTACCAATTCTCACATTTTGATGCTGTGCCCTGAAGCTAAATATGTCCAGACCCAATTCCGGTGGCCTAATCTCTTTTAATTTATATGTGCATTAATAAGCTGAATATGTGAGCGGTTAAGATATAACACATTAAAGGTGAGGCTAAGGAGAGAATACAGTACCTGTTGCCGGCACAGCTTGTAATGATGTCTGTGGGCCATAAAAATGGCTGTACAGGAAGCCACCGCATCCCATGAAGCATGCTGAGCCATGTATTCAAAAGCATTGCCTCCTCCCTTAGTTCAGAATTTGTTTCCCAAGTGTGTATTTTGCCCCATTTATGAGAGGGGTGCACGCTTCCCCTGCTGCCTCTCTCTTTACGGGTGGGGGGGGTTTCTTGTTGTCATTGTGCTCCGCATCCCCCCCCCGACAAAAATGTTTGCAGGGGCTGGCTGGGTACCTTGACTGCGTTGTCAGCGATGTGCTGCTAAATGAGTCGGGTGGCTGCCCGCTTATTGGGAGGGGAGCATATGCTAGTATGAAAGAGGCCCCGCATTGAGAGATCACACTGTCAGACTTGCTGTTGTCAGGTGTCGAAGTGGGGGGGGGTTATCACATTAATGCCCTTCTCTGTCCTGTCTCTGGGGTAACATGCATTGGCCAGGGGGCAGGGAAAGGGGACACAGCCAATTTTTAATTCTTAAATGTGACACAGAGCTGTCATTGACAACTGGCTCTATTCCCTTGCAGGGAACAGACTTGGGGGGGGCTTTAGCAGACAGACCTCTTTGAGAATGACCTGAAACACTGATATAGCTGCCCTTGGAGAATTGAATTTGCATTTATTTAAGAATCAAGACTCAACAAGCATTTATTGTCAAACTGCATCATAGTTCAAGTGTACAAGGGAGAACGAAGCTCCTCCCCCTGGGGGGGGGCTTAATACACTTTACGGAAAAGAAGGCTTATTTAGATAAATTAATAAATATGAAGAGATGCTTGAATATAAAGGTCAAATAGAATACGCAAATGTGTGAACTGCAGCACAATGTAATGTGAATGTGATGGAAGCTTGCAAGCAGTCAGTGGTGGTGGTGATCAGTCCTGAGTTGTTGGTGGCGTTCCTGAGCCCGTTGGTTTATTCACTGAACTGACCCTTTTCTGGCATACGGTGTTGAACAGCTTACCACGATTTACCATTTCATTCTTATTCTGTAATTTCAGGGCAAAGGATTAAAGTTATTACAGCAGGAGGTGGGATCGAACCTTCAACGGCAGGTGAGGCAGCAGCTTTAACCAGTACGCCACCTGCTGCCCTGTGCAATTGAGTATCCGGGCTGCGTCTGCTCTCGGCTCATCACCTTTTTGTCCGAGCCAGAATGCGTTATCTGGCCGCCTTTGCACAGCCCCACATCCTGTAATGAGCTGCAACATCGGCATTCGCCGTAAACACTGTTATTGCTTTCTGCAGATATTACTTCCGAATTTGCCATCTTTAATACCAGGTTGCCTCCTCTCGCGGGCGGCTCGAAGTCATCCTCATAAACAAGGCTCTTTGCTTCACTTGAAAAACTGATCAGACCATCAGAGCTCTGCGCTTTATTTTTATATATTTATTTTCTTTGTCACGGTGACTGATGGCCTGCATCGGCGTTCGAAATGGGACAGACGAAATGGATTCAGTTAATCAAGTTTTTGCGGCGCAGACGCAAAGCTCGACCAAACATCCATCTGGTAGCCCATTAAGCGGATCCCCCTTTCAGGAGTTGTATTGTGCTGTACTGTTGTTTTTAATACAACTGTGATGGATCAGTTTGCTGTGGTTTAAAGATTATTTTGGGTTTAACTCTTTGACTCCATCCTGCTGCTTGAGGGGAAGGTAGAGAAGTGCTATTTTTAGGCAAACGTTTGGTAAGTGGAGTTCAAGTGGTGCCCACTTGAGGGATCCGGCACAATCTTGGCTGGCCTGCGGTAATAATACATCAAAGTAAGTTGCTTAGTGGTTTTAGTGATTAGAAAGAGACACTTGAAGGTTGCTGGTTCAAATCCCCAGAAGGGGACCCGCTGTGCTGTCCTTAACATGAACTGTTCTTGCTCTGAATCGGTCCATTGATTCAACTGGCATCCCATCCAAGCTGTCTCTCCCTCTCCTAACCAAGCACCAGGTGGTTCTGGAATAGGTTCTGGACCGCTGCAGCTCTGACCACAGTGATTTTGTGATCTACTGATTAAAAAAAACAGGCAGTATTGTTGGTTGTCTTGGACAAAAGTATGAGTTTTCAACAATAGCCTGAAAAAAATGGCAGCATTTCAGTGGAAAGTAGCCTAAATACGACTGACATTCAGCTGTGTGTGTGAGCAATTTTTTTTTTTTTTTTTTTTTTTTTTTTTTTTTTTTTTTTTTTTTTTTTTTTGGTCAGAGGGGCTTCTAGTTGACAGTTAATATAGTGTCTCTGTAACCAAATCATCTTCCTTTCCCTCTGTCACCATTACTTTCCATGGCCAAGTGTCTCTCCCTCCCTTTTACTCCCTCTGTCACTCAGCCCCCTGCTTTCCATCCCACTGTCATGCTGTCCTTTCCCCTGTCATTTTTTTTTCTTGCCTTCTGTTGTCTTCATTGTTCCTCTATCCCTTAACTTTCTTGCTTTGTCCCCTCATCCCATCACTCCTCCTCACGATCTGCCCAGTACAGTAAAGGTATGAGATGCAGGGTGAATATTATTTGGTCCTTTGACAAAGTGACTTTAGGGCTGCACCGAAGACCTTGAAAGTGATTCACAGCTCGCATAAGAGTTCCTCCCTTGTTCTTTGTGGGCTGCATCAACATCACATTGATGTCATAAACATTTCATATTTTCTGCCACATCACCGCTTCCTAAATAACTCAATGTTCTTTCAATATCTGTTATTCCAAGATTACCTGAGCCTTTCAAGGAGCACACATTTTGAGGGATTGGACAGTCTTTAAGTACAAAAATCAGAAAACCAAGGAAGCAAAATAAATAAGTAAATTCTTAAAAATTCAATCAATTCAAGAACTGTTCTTCATATTCTGTGAAAATAGAAAATAACACTTTCCATTTATTACTAATGCTCTTTGCTTGAGCATACATTTGTAAAGGGGAGGTCTATGAATATTTTCATATAACTCAGACAAGAATAAGGAGTGGCGTTCAAGCACACATGACCAAACTTAAGGTCTAAAATAAACGTCCACAACACAAACCAGACTTTTTTTTTTTTTTTTGTGCGCTGTATAGAGGAAAAAAGAACAAAGTGTTTGAAATGTCCATTGTGTGGGTTTGGTCAGGATGGAGGAGGGAAAGGAAATGTAAATGTTCTGGAAATTGTCTCACGTTCACTTTTGCTCTATTTAAAGTTCTCCAATCTTTACATTTGCAGAATAATGTAATTGAAAAATAACTCACAATTTCCTTAAGGTGGGGTAGGACCAGCAAGTCTTATCCATTCTTCATATATAAAGAAAATTAATTGAGCAGATAAACTGTTTCATTATATTTCTTCACATGATCTGCTTAGAGGTTCTGCTCAGCTACCACCACAATGATGTGCGTGTGTGTATTTATATAAAAAAAAAGTCTCTCCTTGCAACCTTAACTTAACTCCTTTGTAGAACTCAAGGGTCTCAAACTCAGCTCGCTGTGGGCCTTGTATATGCATATTACGGTTCCAACCTTTTCCCTTCATTAATTCATTAGCACTATCATTTTAAGACTTTTGTTGCATTTTTTACAGTTGAATATTGGAGTTATTTTTAATCTGCGTTAGGGATTTAGTATTTTAAGTGATTTATACGTTGAGTGGTAACCAGTGTGGCTGAAGGCCGAACAAAATTTAGGCCGGCTATCCGCCCATGACTGGACATGAGCCCGGTGCCATTTAACAGCAACACATTTAGTGAAAGTGCATTTGTATAACCAGAGCAATTGCAAAATTAAATGGGTTAACATTGTTATGTGTGTGTGGACTCTTTGTGGGTTTGTTTGCCTGCTTTGCTTTTGTCAGATGCGACACGAATGGGGACCCGCCGCCCACCGGCCTTTGATGACCCACGCGGGCATAAAAGCGGCCGAGCCGACCAACACTGGCGCGGGACCTCCACTATAGTCCGTGACATTATCTTGCCTTTGTGTATTAAAGATGTATCCAGATTAAACCGCTGAGCGTTCGCACCCCCTGTCCCGTGTCTCCCTTCCGCATCTGGGTCCTATGCCTTGTTGCCGATCAGGTTCCTGACAGCTTTCAGGTTCACTACATACCCGATTACCATCCTTGCTTATTCTGCGTGCTTCCACTTCCCAAGATCTTCCATTTCAGTCCAGTTGGAAAGCCACTTCTTCATTCATTTCCATCCAATGGGAATTTTGCCCTTCCAGCTTTTTCTAGAAAAGATGCCATCAGAAGCTGGAAGGAAGCCTTGTAGCTTGTTGCTTGTTTTGCCTGTTATTGTGTACTCTTGGTTTTGCTTGGATTGTGTTGACCCCTTTGTCTGGTTACTGAGCTTACAACTTGTCTAGCCCTTGAATATATTTATATGTTGGTTAGGGTACTCTTGACCAGGTGTAGGGAGTGGCTGCCATTTTGTTTCATTTTTTATGTATGTTTTTGTAAGGTAGTTAGGGAAGTGGTTTTGTATGTTTATTGTCTGTAGGTGAGATGGGTTGTTATTTTAGCCTGGGTCACTCCTGTGGCTTCGCCAATCTAAATGCACTTTATAAATACAAATTCTCACTTATATAACAGGCATCACTGTATCTTTCTCCTATCCCATCCTTCCATTCAATTCCACTCCTTTCCCCGCATCTCACTCATTCTGCTGCGTCCTGACCCTAGACCGGGTCGTAACAACATATGATGAACAGCAGACCTTTCGGAAACCTGTCTTAAGAAACTTGTAAAAATTGGGTGTATGCCACATTCTTTCTTTAGCTTTCATTAGCTACACTATTGAACCGTTGAAATGAAGGTATTTGTCTTTGTTTCAGTTGTCATCTATTGAACATTGCTAACTATCGAAAGCCCCCTCGATAACTGTTTGCAGCCTAATGAACGGTACAAAGTGAAGACCAGCTCTGGAGTTCATTGCAAGACTTCTCAAAAGATTGAAATGCTTGAGTGTTACCACCGTTCCGCTAGTGGCAGCAGGTGGTGGAATAGTTGGTGCCGTTGCTTCTCGAAGTTGTAGGCTGCCTGTTTGAACCCCACCCGCTGTTTTGTAATCCTGATGCCAAAAATAGTCCGTTGGTATAAGTGAGTTTCCACCAAACTCACGCCTCGCACCTCGAGATGCTCATCTAACAGCGTTCTCTCATGGTCGCCTGGGACGCGAGCTTTGTGCAAATTTGATGCTTTGGCAACAGCTGCGAATAACATCGGTCCTTCTTCCTTTGTTATTTCACCTATTTGCCTGTCATACGTGGCAATAAATAAACTGTACGCCGCAACAGCATCCCATGTGTTGCCGGAATATTAACTTCGTGGGATTCGCTGGCACAAATATAAGCATCTTCGTCCGCCACCGTTTCAAATGACATGCTGTTTTCCTTGAGACACAAAGGCTGCGGGGTTTGACAGCTTTGTCGATTATGTGGATATGGGAGGTTTCCATCACGCTCTTCCGGCTTTTATCTGCGGATCTTGATTAAACCGCAGCCAGGTTATTAGCAGTCTGGCGGCACCAGGCTCTCCCCCGACCCCCTCCTCCCGAGTCCACCACCCACCAAGTGCCCCCTTCCACCAAGTACACCGGGCTTCATGATGTGATCCGCTCCTGCTGTCCACCAATGCTGGTGCTGAGTCAACCTCACACACATCTTTTTTTATTTTTTTATTATTTTTTTTTTTCTCCCCCTCTGCATGTAGAAAAATGACTTCTTATCTGAGACTTTCTCCCAAAAGCTCCTTATTGTATATGCATTGAAAACCATTGGCTGTGATAAAGTCACATAGAGGCCATATGGGGGGGTTGTGAGTGTTGAATTGGGGAGGGTGGCTGGAGGATCAGATTAAGTTGTCAGGGAGCAGCAAGAGTGTGCTGAGCCTCAGCCTTTACAAACACTGTTAAATTGGGGAGAAGCTCAGCGCTTTTCCGGGGTTTCATTCCGCACCGGAATGCCGTGCTGAAAACCCACACCTGAGCTATTTTAGTGGGAAGGGCTGTGAAGGGAAAGGGAAAAGCTCCAAAACATAGTGAAGGTGAAAGGGTAACATGGTCTTTTTAACAAAATCAGATTCAGGCAGTTCTGATGACTGTGAATGAATGAGTCTGCAGAGAAGTTTCCACACAAGCCATGCTGAAATGAGCTTTTACGGGTGCACAGCGAAGATTGTTGTTGAACAAGATGCATGAGGTGTAGTGGTTTGAGTGCCCTTCAGTGTTAACAGTCAAAACCCAACTTGTTTGGTGGTTCAAATCCCACATTAGACAGCAGCGTCCTTAAACAAGATGCTTATCCCAGATTGTTACAGGAGAAGGTGCCCAAGCGTGTGAATCACTGTAAGCTACTGTGGAGGAAACTGTTGGCTAAATGAATGTATGTAGAGATATGAATGCAAGCTGTGTGACCTTCAAGGGTGTCAGCATCAGTGCCCAGTTTACCTCCTGTTCCTCCACAGTGGGTTACAGCCCTTCCAACACACATGGCTATGGTTATGGCAGAGCGGGCATCTAAGCCCAGTAGTGTTTTGGTTCTACTGCAGGGCAGAGATGATCTCTGATCCTTCTGGTATTGGATGCAGTTGCATAGCTGTGGTTACCACTACTTATTCTACTTCCAAAATGAAATGGCATTGACCCCCTATTTGTCAACGTGAGCATGTCTGCATGTGTTTTATCTCTGTATGAAGGAACAAGGAGGAGGGTGGCTGCATAAAAGGAACCGAGTGCAGCTGATGTCAACACCGAGGACTAAATGGGGAAAAACAAGCGATTCCATCCTTTGCTCCGGTTTCTCATATTTATTCCCATTTCCTTAAATCATAATTAAATTTCTGAGGTGAAACCAAGAGGGAATGAAACACCTGGCTGTGTTTTTGTTGATATTTCACTTGCGCTGCAACGCGACAGTAGGGAGACAAGGAGAAGCTGCACTCGAGTTGCAGAGTCCTTCAACTGAGCTCCGCTTTTATGAGATTCGGATGCAAAAGTACCACTGGAGTGTAAAGAGAAGCGATGTTGGCTGACCGATGTGCAGCTGTACAGTTAAATAAAATGCTCTGTAGACGGTAACGCCGCATCTTATCTACGTCCCTCTGTGTTTTTGACTTTGCTGAGCTCGGCATCACACAGCTCCCTCTTCCCTTCATCTGCCCCACCCATCAGGAAGTAAGCAGCAGGTGCGCATCCCTCCGATTCACACCCCACCAGCCCCCATGAACCAGTCGCCACTTTATACTCGGCGTGTCGCTCGGCTCTGTACCAGACAGCAAGTGCTAATTGGAGGAGCTGTGCTTCTCTTGCTGAAAGGACCCGGCATCCAGCAGGTGTCTCACAGGTCTTCTGGAGGTGCAAATGCAGAAGCCAGTGTGATACACCCTGGCAGCACAGTAATACTTGGATTAGCACTCTAGATGTCTTCTTGAGAACTGGACTTTAATGAAACAGTGCTATAAGAGGACATTAACACAGCGCTTGGGTATCCCTCAACATGCAAGTCTTTTACTTTCGAGATTCTGCGTACATAGGTGAAATTGTTCGATACGCTTTGTTGAGTTGCAGCCGAGAGGCGGATTTTTTGGGGTTACAAGCAACAAGTATCAAGTGTCGGGGAATTTCCGACGTCCGCGGTGCGGGGGTAATTCCGACTGCGACTTGCAGTATAAGATTTCGCCTCGTGAGCCGATTTTTGGCAACGCATTACACTCAAGCAGCGAGGACCTGCGTTGCATAAATGGGGCTTGAAAACTGCACATGTGCAGCATAATACAAAATAGCTTAGCTATACCTTAAACATAAATACAGAAAGAAGTCAAATTTATAGGTAACAAATGTAAAATTCCATTTTTTTTTTTTTCTCTCCCTATGGCATCACATCCAGGGAGTAGTTTCATAGCTGAGCACCTATTGATTCTGGAGCCACCGCGCCCCTGGCCAGGATAAAGCGGTTAAGGATAACGGATGAATGGACTGTTTTTGAATTCTTTAGAAATGTGGCAAAGTGTTATGAAAAATTGTGCAAAAGGGTAAAACCGAGGTATTACTGTGTTTCATATGCTGCTGGGCTACTCTAAATCTAGGCTGCAATAACATTAAACAGAATTTTTTAAAGGCCACTCAGACCCTCTTCAACCCTCTCTCATACCTTCTTAGCTAAAATCATATTCTCTTTTTCAGCAACTGATAAGGCCCTATTTATTAATGCAATGTGAAAAACATCTGATGTAATAAAGTGCAAACTCTGACCACAGAAATAGAGAAACACAGAGGACATTGTCCATACCTTAGTATAAACAGAGTAAATATTTGGCTTATTTTACCTCCCAAATGTGCTGGCAATTAAATAAGAAAACGGTGAGATGAGAAACAAAGCGATGCATTCTGCTTTTTTGTCTTAATGAACTCCGCTTCCCTCCTTGATGCTCTGCAAATTCCTTGCTTTGTGTTTTTCGGTTTTCAAAGCCTCCGAAGTTCAAATGACTCACGGGAGTTTGGTCCAATTTAGCAGCATGTTTGCAAATAAGCGAGGTGTGCAGCTTCCGCGCAGATTTCCTTCGCCTCTCCTTCCCCGTGTTGCTCGACTGGCTCTGCTCTGAGAGGAAAACCGGTGGGGGGGAACGGAGGGGGTCGACCGAAGGGCTGCGTCCTGCGCAGATACCTACGTTTTTACGATGTCTTCTGACCTCAGAAGGACCTCCGATTAACAATACTGAATTATCAATGACAGAATGTGGGACCCTACTCCATCGCAAACCCCGTTCTGCTTTAGACTGGCTGTCCAAATTCAGCTTTTTTTTTTTTTGTCTGAAATTAATATTTCAGTCTATAAACTATACACCAGAACCTTGTCTACAGTGAAATTGTACATTTTCTTCACTAATCTATCAGCTATAATGAACATGGCCTGTTACCCAGCCAGCCAGAGATGTCAGTTAATCCCTCCCAGACTGAATCGTACTGTTGCCCTGGAATAATTCATCTTGTTTCACTTACAATTTTTACCCCTAAATGCCTTAGTAACCATTACCCAAACACTTAAATGGGAAAATCATTCTCATGTAGCACTGAAAGCTATGTTTGGGTTTGGTAGTGATCAAAACCAAGCTAAAGAGCATTGCTCATGTTTATGGAACTGACTGAACAATTATCATGAAGTCAGGAATCATGCCCATCCATCTGGTTACATTAATATCTTTGCCCTGGTCAGGATGTTAGTGATCCAGAGCCTATCCTGGAATTACTGGGCACCAGGCTATGAGACTCTGCTTTTGAAGGAGCTGGAGCCCATTGCAGGATGGCCACAAACACATGTTCACGCTCTATGGGCAATTTTAGATGACCAACTAATCTGAAATACATGGCTTTGGACTGTAGGTAGACACCAAAGCACCCAGGGGAAACCCATGCAGGACATGCAAACGCCATACAGACTGATTCAAATCCTTGCCCAGCCTACCCAGGTACTGTGAGGCAAAAGCCCAACTCACTGAGCCACTACTTTTTGTGTTTTGTGTGTTGTGATTTAAATTTAACATTTAAAGAAATGTCAACATTGACAGTCTTACAAAGTATTTTCATTATGCTCACATCAAAAGCTCTAATCCACAAATGACAGAAATATTTACTGTACTGTTAATAATTTTAACTTTGGATTTTGCATGCAAATCATAAACTTCCTGTCCCGGCTGTGCTCAGAAGATGAGGATGTTGACTCAATGAAATCCAAAATTTGAATAATTGAAGGTGTGGACATCCTGATCTTAGAAATGAGTAAGACATGGAAAAAATGAATAAGCTGGCTTGCAATAATAAAACATGCAGATACCTGGGGCAGTGCCGTGGTTGGAATGGCTTCCTTTGGACTTTCAGGCTATCGATTTGAATTCCTCCTGCTGCAGTAACCTTGGGCAAGATTCTTACCCTGAGCTGAAAATGACTGTGCTACATAACTGAATGATCAACTGAAAGTAGCTTAAGATTGTAAGGCCCTTTGGAGAAAACCGTCAGCTAAACAAACATACATTTCTTGGCTTAGCAGCTTCAGTGCAACTGTCCAGCTCAGAAGGAGCCATAAGGCTTTGAGCTTCCATGTTGCATAAAGAGTCCATGCCCAAAAATAATCGACATATTGAAAATATCCAAATGTAAGTGTTTTAAATTAAGCTTCTTCTAGCGTCTGTAGAGTTTGTTCTTTTTGCAAAGACTCCAACCAGGGAAACACCAGGACCAGGAGGATATTTAAATGGGGTTTCCACTACCAGTCAGTATCTGTGTGAAAATGAAGATGATGGTTGTAAATTATTACTCCCCTCTGGTTCCTCACTACTGTTCTCCTTGGCTCAGGTCAGGGGAACACACTAATATGGGCTACATGTGTTTTGTGGGGTTTGAGAAACATACGACCGCGGAGGTACTTCCGGAGTGTTGAGTATGAGGGTGCTATGAGCTGTGTCTGTATTCTTGGCCTTAAATTGAATTCTATTGATTTGGGCTTTGAATTCCACCAGGGTTGTGTTTTGTCTCCGTTCACAAAGGCATGGCTGAGAAGGTATACAGAGGGCTGAGAAGCATCTCTGCTCTTTGCAGATGTCCTAGAGGCAAAACATCCCAAAGGTAATGAATTAAGCCAGAGAGAACTCCAAACTGGCACCAGACTAAAGTCTCACGCTAATCTAATGTCCCTTTCTTTTTTAAATTTCCGCAAATATTTGTCCAACTCCACCTATGTCGGTCCCAAGCCTGGATGCAAAAGGAGGAAGGCTGGGCGTAGGGTTAGCCCTCTCACCCCATAAAAGCCTGATAGGCTACAAAAAAAAAAAAAAAAAACCCATTTACAAGAACACTTCCAACTGCTACCCTGGACACAGGACAGAGGACTCTGGAGGTTTCTTGTTGATAATCTATGCCCCAGGAGGGGTGGTGGGGTCTAAATGTTTATCCACTCGATCTCATCATGTTAGGAGCATTTTAATTTCACAGGAAATGATTATAGATGGTAGTTGCTCTTCTGTAGGCCTTGCCTTCTGCTCTGCGAGAACTGCTGCCCACGTGACAACCCCGATGAGATACCGCACCATCACTTCGCTGCACCGTGTGTGGGGTTGTAGGTGTAGTAGATTAACACTGGGTGGTAAGGAGATACAAACCATCGCATAGTAGTTAGATCGGCTGTGGGTTTGACTGTGGGGTTGCCGTGGTGTTTACAGGTGAGGATAAGGTAAAACGGGTGGTTAGGATGAAGGTCAGGGAGTGGGGTCCCCTTTGAAGCGCTGGTCCTTTTGTTAGAACTTTGTTTTTGACATGAATCTGTGCATTTGTTTAATTGTCCTTCAAAATCTTGATACTTGCTTGTGCTGTACCTCTGCAGTCCCTCTCTGCTAACAGCAAATCTGGACGGCAAGTACAATATCGGTCTGGAGCCGAAGTTCAATTCAAACGGCGTTTGTTCATTCTCACTCCACTTCATTTTGCTGGCCAAATTTCTCCGGTTAATCATTACTGAATTAAAAATGCATTATCGGCCTATTAAAGACTGTAGAAATTTCTTGAAAGTTGCTCAAGGAAAATCCGGCAACCATCGAGCACAAAAAATCTTAAATCATTAACTCGTCGCGTGAATCTAAAATCACGTCCATTACATTAACTGACACATTAAAATGAGCGGTTGGATGGCTTTTTTGTTGTAATGACCTTAAGCCACAGCGCCGAATGTGGGGGAGCAGGACGCGGGCGGCCTTGGATGCCGAAGGTACGAGCGCGTCTGTACTGCACCTGCAGCTTGACTGACGCCTTTCAACAGCACCTGCTGAACGTGAACATGTTTAGCCTCTTTATATTAATGTTTATCCAGACGTATATGCGAGAGATTAAAAATGATTGATAGTACTTGCGTGGTCAAGTTCTGTGAAAACCTTGCCTGCAGCTATAATAAAAAAGTTACTCTATTACTTTTTAAATTAACTTTGAAACCGATTAATACTGCTTGAGATTTTAGAAAATAATATTTATGATGACTCGGCACACTCCTACTTGATACCAGGAGCTGACCTACACATTCCCTAAGCAGTCTGAGCTGAGTTAAGGTCATCGTGCTGCAGTATTGTTTGGGTTCACTTTACAAGCAGTTTAGGTTACTATTTTGTCAGAAACATGTCTTTGGACTGTGGCAGGAAACCAGAGGACCAAACAGAAAAGCCCACAAACACGGGGAAAACATGGCAAAGCCCTCTTCTGAGTTGGATTGAAACCCACATCCAAGCACACAGTTTTGGAGCTCTGAGGCACCAGTTCTAATCCCCCCGCTTCTGAAGAACATATGCGGTCGAGAAAAACTGGAAGGTGCTTGCATCTTCACAACTCGGCTGTCTGCAATAGTATAGTCATCCCTCCATTTATGCTCCTAACTGGTTCCTGAGGCCATGTTGTGTGAAAACTCATAAATCCAAACAGCTTTTCCTATGGGGAAAACTAGGATGCATTGCAGCGCAACCCACAATTTTCCCATATTTCTCTAGAAAAGGCTTAAATAAGTAATAAAGTATATATTAATGTATTCACCTATGTAAAACAGCACTAAATATTATGGTGTTCACCAATGTACAAAATGGACACCACCAAATAAGCGAGAAGAGTGCATATTTTTTTTTCCCCAGTTTTTTTGGCAGATATTTTTGGCCGGGAGATGTCGAGCAGATCAGCGCGCAAATCAAGAAAGGGTAATAAAAATCGAATCACGTTCTAGCAAAAACACGTTCATAAACTGACTGACTCTATATAGTCTATACTCTCTGTTTTCAGGATTATATTATAGACTTTCCGGATTTTTCTATTAGTTTCATATTTCCCCGACAACCTCCGTATAAAAGATATTAAAGAAAGTGATGTGGCCTTATTTCACAGGTTGCAGCAAGGGTATAGTAACAGAAAGCAAAAATAAAAGTCGCCTGTTATCTACATATCGCGTAACGCCAGCAAGAGGGGGCAGGAACATTTTATACGATTACGGGGTCTTTATGCTTTATTTTGCACAGTATTTTACAGTGAAAGTCGAAACTTGGCTCTGGAAATAATCCGGAAACATTTGTTTGGTCACCGGGTCACTTTGTGAAGCTGCGCGACTGGTACAAGGCGGTCTTTGTATGGTGCACAAGTAGTGATTTCAGCTTAACGTTACCCCTGAGGTTGCCTCTGAGCAGCAGTGCTAACATGTCCTCATGTGGCCGGGGGCCTTTTTTTGTCCTAAATATTAAGATACAAGAATTAATTTATTTCCGGAAAGAGCCAGTTTTGTCCGCAATGAAGGAGGGCTAAAAAATGAGCGGAGGAACCAGCCACAAAATCAGCAGACGACGCTTCACCTGTCACCTTGAGGCTTTGCAGGAACGTCTACTGCTTGAACCGTTCAAACAGCCGTGCCCTTGAACTCGGATTCTTTTGCCCACACTCGTCTCCCTCTTCCACAGCTTTCTTCTTCCAATCTTCAAATACACTTGCCGCTTTGGTTTAGATAATCGTTTAGTTCAAAAGTGTCTTCTGCTGGTTTGGACTGTCGACCCACTGCATTAGGAGCTCTTCCAGGTTCTCAGAAAGCGGATGCCAGGACTTGGAAAATCTTCATTTTGTCGCAAGCTGCTACTTAGTATTGTGTTTTATGTGAATTCTGCACAAAAATGGTAGGCATAGTTGACTTGGATGAGGACAAATATTTCAACACCCTTTGTATGCTTAATCATTGCCATCTTCACACTAAAAGGTCAGGTTTTTTCTGGATCTTTACAGTTTTAGTAAGGCTTCCCGTACTTCCTTACAGTCTTTTTCCATTGTGCTGCATTTCTGGTCCCATTTTCACTGAATAGATTTCTGAGCTATTATTTACTCGGGCCCATTTACCTTTACTCTGGTACAGTGCTGTGCTTGCTTACACGTGAGTGTATTTTTACCACCTGTTTTGGCAGCACTTCTCGGTCCCTGCGTTGTAGCACAATCGAACATTTCTGAATCTTCCTGGAGATAAATATGAATGTTTTAACTGTAAATGGAAATATTACATATATATAATTGTTCCTTCTTATATGTGCCAGCTGCACTTCAAAGTTTTGCCCCATGTGTCACATCCACCAATTCTGTAAGAATAAAAAAAAAAATACGAATATGGGATAAATAATAAAAATAGCACCGCGTGACATTTTTATTCCATAAGTGAAAATGAAGAGAGCCAAATGAGGAGACAACTAAATTCTGGTAATGCATTGTCATTCGGGAAGACGTTCCTACTTATCCTTATCGCCTATTAATAATTAAGCACATAAAACCAACGTGGAGAATAAATTCCCTTCCTCGCCGTGACATGTCTGAAAAATCAGAAACCTGGCTAATAACTCATCTCGCATGTATATTTAATAATAACAGTCTCAGGTGAATCTGATGATAACCATCAATAGCAGAGCAAAGACTGAAGATTATTCCTTTCTATCTGCGAATAGATTTTCCTCTTTAGTCCCTACCTCCGACCCAGAATATTAATACCTCTCCCTTGAATTTTAAATAGTCAACACTTACTCCACGCTGGAGGGCCACCGTCGGGTTGTATTTAAATGCACCCGACATTCACAGTAATGCAAGTCGTGCAGTGATTGACTTCATTCTGTCTGTGTTTTCTGGGTAATGGACTTTGCTGGACTGGATGTAGTACAGCTTGCCGTGATATAAACCAGTCCTGGTGCTGGTATCAGGTAAACATATGAAATTTAAAACTGTGATGCGGTTTAGCTTTAAAAGTGTGAATAGAGAAATAATTAATAACATTCTATAATAAAACCCCCTGGACTGTATTGTTACTGGGCAGGACTGGCGCCTCTCTCTCTGGGCCCCCCTGTTAAAGTGATGCTTCCTGTCAGCTTCAGGTAGAGGCCCCTGCAGCCATCCCCAACCACCCCCCCATCTCACATCTCCTGGTCTCCCATCATAGAGCACTTCCCCCTCATAGATAACCCTCCCTGGGGGTGTTGCAGCCCCTCCTCTTCGACAAACCCAACCGCTTTTCCCAAATGAATTGCCTTGCCCCCCCTCCAGAAGCCACATTTGTTCTTCATTATTTAAAGTCATTTACTGGATGGCCTGGGGCTCCTCCAACGTGCCAGCGCGCTCCCTAATGGGACCCGACTGCGGGAGGGCGATGCAGCAATGAGGGGTGGTGGCTGCCAGGGCGCTCAGGCCTCATAAATCACACCCCATTGCAAAGGGGACCTGCTCTGGGCAGCCACATTTTACAGCAAATGGCAGCGGACAACTCCTAATCCCAGCCATTCTGGCTTCCATTTATTTATCTTTTATAGCTTCACCTTTTTTTGCTGCTGCATATTGAGATCTCCCTGAAAAGTTTTTGGAAGGCATTCTAGTGCTGTTTTCCCACAATATTTTCTACTACAGCTTTTGTGTTATCTCTCTGTGACCAACAGGGACCGTACTTCAACCGCAGAGACTGCAGGAGGTGTTTGCCTTGAAACAGTCGAATATTATTCGTCATTGACTATATGACCAAAATATTTTCTATAGCCTCCACCCGATCCTTGTTTTATCACCATGTATGCTTTTTACTATACCAGTATAGACCAATTTTCCTTATGCGTCTGTGGTCCTCATGCCTGGAGCAACTTACTCCACCTGTTTATCTGAAATGATGTAAATAAGTAATATTTTCCCAAATACCTACTTTTAAATCTCTTAGGGAGAAACATAAAATTTAATATTGTTCATGTAATGTGCTAATTTATATTTATTATTCATCTAACTGTTTTTGTCCTTCAGAGTTTTGTCACTTGCTTATTTAGTGTTCAGAATTCACTAACAGCTTTATTGTCTCCATTATTATTATTATTATTTTGTTTTTTTTTTTTTGTTTTTTTTTTTTAACATCCGAACCACAGGCTTTTGTATTCCCTGTAATTTTATTGCTTTGGATTTTTTGTGCCAGTATCTAAACCGAACATCAACACCTTCACAGTCATCCGTAGTGCTAGCATAGTTAAGATGAACGGCTTCACTTCCATTATGGAAATGGTGACGGAGCCGCTGACAAGAATCGGGCTCTTGTTTCCATAAATGGCCACTCTTCACCATCAGTTCCCCTGGCTACCGAGCAGAAAATATCGAACCCTGCCTTCCATCCCTCTCGCGTTGCTTAGAAGAAAACGTTCTTCTATGCTTAATCTGCCCCTTGGACTGGAATTCGACTTTGAGCTTTCGTATGTCTGAACTATCAATCGCAAAAGAAATGGGTCTCGTCTCGGTGGGTCAGTCTGACACGGTGTTCTGATCCCTCTCCCTCGGCCACAGCTGCTGCGGACGACGGAATGGCATGCGGAGGTCAGCGGAGATATCTCAGCGATGGGTTGCTTGCTCCTGAGGAGCTGGTGGAAGCCAAACCGGCTGGAAATGCAGCCCGGCAACCTGCATCAGAGAGCTCCTCCTTTCCGAGGTTCCCTACTAAAGGAGAGATTTATTTCCCTGGTCTACCAGAGCTGAACTGGTTAGTTATACTCTTGTAATACATTCAGAAAAACAAGATGTTTTTGTTTTGCGGCCCACCATTTATTTGGATGATATATTTCGGCGTGGTTAATGCATGCCTACTGCACCTCACCAGGATTTCATCAAATGTTGTACAATTGCTTAACGGTAACTCATGAGATGCCCGGTCACAGTCTCGCCGTCGCCGTCCCTGCATTGCTTTCTGCTGAGACCATTAAACGTAATTCGATTTCCTTTACTCATCATTGCTTAATGATCTGCGCTCGAGGTGCCGCAAGAAGCAGATCTGCTGTCTCTAAAGCCAATTCCAAAGATCACGCCGGCAGCATTTACGTTGTCGCTGCTGGCTGCGCTGGCGGTTCGTCCGTCTCGGCCTGCGGGATGCGTATAGCAACCGCGAACGTGCGATCGCGTCCGGTCGGACATGACCAAGAAACTCCTGAAAATGTCTGCTGGATTGTTTGCGTAAAGCAACGGCAGTTACGCGCAACAAAACAGTCTTGATGCACGACGGGCCACGTGACATTTCTCATGCGAAATATCGCTCATTGTTTTCCCGATAAGATGACAAAGTGCCGCTAAAGAGAGCGCAGGGGTGATCTCAAATAGCCCATTAATCTGATGTGCGACCAACTGAAGTTAAACAGAAGTCTTAGCATGAGATTTAAAGCTAACTAACTGACTCTGCATTTCCCCCATTAAAAGTAATTGAATTCCAGGAACTAAGGCCTCTTTTGTGTCGTATTATAGGACTTTCATTATAATTTATGTTTAATCGTGGTGCAATAAATCTAAATCGATTTCCCGGCGACTCAGAAATCACAGCTGCCAGAGTCTATAGATGATATCGTGTGGTGTCCGGAACGCTGTTGCACGTTATAATGATTGTATAGGAGATAGATGGGCAAATGGGAGCGACCTGCAACATGACTTATTTGCTGCCGGCTTTTATTCACCCAGCTGCCGAGGTCTACCAGCCTTCTCAGGGACAGCTTTGGGCATCGAATACAACAGTGAAGCCTTCCGTCTGGTCCACTAGACACCAAACTCCTGCTGGACATGGTGCTGCACCACACCCATCACTGTCCTGCATGCAGAAGATGCTAGCGGTGGCCTGGTGGTCGTTCTCAGGATGGCAAGATGTTCGGCCGAATCAAAGCAGAATAAGGGAGAGGGAGAGAGGAAACTTTACAGGTTGGGTAGATTCATTAGGAGGGTCGGGAAAGTTTGAGCAGCCCACCCTTGGGGTTTCTTGGTATAAGACTTGGTCACAATCCAGCGCAGATCTTGCTGTTGTTATGACTTTGCTGTTATAATTACACTATTTTCACCTTCCAGGTTCAGTAAGCAATATATCTGGGGTATAAACTGCAGTTTCCATCATCAACCATCATTCTCCACCGGATCACCTAGCTCTCATATGCCTTCGTGTTCAGGTATCTTCACACCACCTGGACGAGAAGGAACTTTTAAATGGAGACCTCTTAAATGTTCATATATGCGAAACTAAACTGATGCCCTGCTCTCTCCGTGTGCTCTTTCAAAAATGTAGAATAAATATTTTGCAATATTTCGAATAAATTTCCTTCCCATTGGACACGCTGTTTGAAGAACATTGATAGCCAATATATTTATTATCCCAGATCCCATTTAATGTGGAATGCATTTTATTTTAATTTCACTACAGTCATGCAAATGCAGTATATTTGTATATAAAATCAACATTATTTTCTGGTGAAAGACCTTTGCTGTTGTAGCAGAGGTCTGCCAGTAACTGATGGTTTTGTCAGTGGCTGACATCAGGCCCTGTTAAAATATTTTACCAACCCCAGGTAAGATTGTTCACTCAAATAGCTTTATTGAAATCCTATACACAGTAGAATATAAGTAACGTCAGTCTGGCACACCAATAATTTGGGAAAATCTGTGTCTCTTGCTAATGTGGCCACAAATCAGAAAGTGTAGCTCAGCCACAAACATCAAGCCGAACAATTTATTCTCTTATAAATCCTACAGGACAGAAAATGTAAAAATCTGATGTTTTGCATCTAAAACCCCAAATCAGAAAAAGCTGAGACAGTATGGAAAATGCAAATAAAAAAACGTAGTGATTCTTACATTTACTTGGACTTTTATTTCATTGCAGACAGTATGAACCCAAGATATTTCATGTTTTATCTGGTCAACATTTTGTTGTTAATATGCATCCATTCCTGCATTTCAGGCCTGCAACGCATTCCAAAAAAAGTTGGGTCGGGGGGAATTTAGAGCTTGTAATGAGGTAAAAAAATTAAATAATAATGTTATTTCAAACAGGTGATGTCGACAGGTGATTGTAATCGTGATTTAGTACGAAAGGCTCCAGTAAGTCTTTGAGGCGCAAAGATGGGCAGAGGATCTCCAGTTTGTCTACAAATGCGTGAGAAAATAATTGAAATGTTTAAAAACAGTGTTCCTCAAAGAAAGACTGGAAGGGATCTGCATGTTTCTCCCTCTACGGTGCATAATATTATTAAACGATTCAAGGAATCTTGAGTAATTTCAGTGCGTAAAGGGCAAGGGCGCAAGCCTAAGCTGAACACCCGTGATGTCCGATCCCTCAGACGGCGCTGCATCAAGAACCGTCATTCATCAATGGCTGATATAACCACACAGGCAAGGGATTACTTTGGAAAACTTTTGTCAAGCACCACAATACAGAGTTACACCTGAAATGCTTCATCACTTCGTATCCTCGGTGCCAAAGTGTTGTGAGAAGGAATGGCAACATTACAAAGCGATAAATGCTTTACCATCGCAATTTTTTTTGGAATGCGTTGGAGGCCTGAAATGCAGGAATGGATGTATGTTAACAAATGAAATGTTAGTTGACCAGACAAATCATGAAATATCTTGGGTTCATACTGTCTGCAATGAAATAAGTCAAAGTAAATGTAAGAATCACTGCGTTTTTTTTTCCCGCATTTTCCATACTGTCCCAACTTTTTTTGATTTGGGATTATATTTTATCTCTCAAACATAATTCTTACCTTCTGTCTTTGGTTATTTTGGGAAGTACACTTGTTCCCTGTTATTCGGTCTATTAATGTACAGTTTTTCAATTCTCTAGTGTACAATTAATAAAATCTGTAAAAATCCTCCTTTATCCAGCCTGCCACATCCAGTCAGAACCATGACATCCGGTCTCAGTACAGTCTTGCCTGAGTGCTAAAGTATTTGTGTTTGTGTCCTCTGTCTTGCACTGCTGTGTTTTAATGTAATAATTATTCATGTATTAAATGTGACATATAGTCTTTGTTTCCTCAAGACAGTTCACGCACGCTGTCATGGCAAGTTTACTATATTTTTCAAAATTTACTTTAAATACTGTACACCAAACCCTTCATGACCCCACTGAGAAAATGAAATTTCTGCGAATAGCTCACCATTACCCTGTAAACCCAATAGACCTTAAAAAAGCAACTATAGAATAACAAATCTTTATTGAATTTCTTACTCTACTTAAAACTAATAAAATAAAGAGAAAATCTGTTGTTCTAACTTCTATTCCCAATGTAGGCTTGAAAAAGCTCTCAGACACAGAATGGCGAATCAGCTTTTTATGCTGTATGGCCAAAAGTGCGTGGACATCTGAGCATCACCTCCATATGTACTTGTTGAACCTCCCATTCCAGACCCACGGGCATTAATATGGAGTTGTTCCCCTCCTTTGCTGCCATAACAGCGCCTACTCTTCTGGAAAAGCTTTCCACCAGATTTTGGGAATTTGTGCCCATTCAGCCACAATAGCATCAGTGATGTCGGGCGAGAAGGCCTGACTCGTAGTTAGTGTTCCAGGTCATCCCAAAGGGGTTCGGTGGGGTTGAAGTCAGGGCTCTGTGCAGCCACTCGTGTTCTTCGGTCCAAACCTGGACAAACCTGTTTATGAAGCTCGCTTTGTGCACGGGGAGGGCACAGTCATGCTGGAGCAGGAAAGGAGCTTCTTCTTCCCCAAACTGTGGCCGCAAAGCTGGAAGCACACAGTTGTCTAGAATGTGTTTGTATGCTGCGTGGGTGCAGCTGAAACAGCTCAGTCATTAGAAGGTGGGGAGCCACATACTTTTGGCCATACAAACAGGCTGATTTTTGCTGCTACAAGAGGGATTTAAAAAGCTTTGTGGATGAAACTAAAGAAGCAAAGTAAAAAGAAAAACTTTTTAATTATCTTCCAGGAACAAACCACAAAAAGTTATGCAGAAAAATTACTCAGCTACAAAGGCCTGAGTGTGTAATGTTGCTACTGTGCGATAGACGTGAAACAAACTGGAATTTTTCTCCATAAGGAATAATAACTAAATAATTTGTCTTATTTTTCGATATTCAGTTCATTTTCACGAGCAGACCTGGACTGGATATCAAGAGTTGGGTTCACAGACGCCACAGAGCTATAGACTAATACCTGTATATTATCGTGTGAATAAGACTTCTTTAGACTTTTACACATCCTCTGAGATTGTGAACCTGCCATACAGGCACTGTTGGTCATTAACTAAAACAAATGTCTTGTGAGTTTTTCTCCAGTGTCGAACAAATTATCACACTTTCTCATCACGTCCGCTTTGGAGTTTTAAAAAGTAGCCTGAGTGTCCTAAGACCACCGTAACTGAGCCCACAAGACTTATTTTGCCTCATTCGAGATGCTGACAGAACAAGAGAACAGTGCAAAATAGAAGCTGGACTGTGAGCTATGAAGAGATCAGAGAACTTGTTTGGGGCAGCAAACACACCATCACACACACCAGGTCCGGGTTGAAAGACCCATCGCGTCATAAAGCCAGTGCTTTCTTTAGACAAAACTATATATTCCAAGCCAAGGACCATCTTTCAGTATCTTCTAGTACTGGGGTTTGACACTCAAGGACATTACCACCCCTACAATATAAGCTAGACACAGACAATAGATCACTTGCTCGTATTCTGTTTAAAACTTTAACAGGTCTTTCCAGGTAAGGGTGCCTACCGATTAAGGTGGATAGTCGCAGATATCTGCACTCCACCTCCAGAGCTTCTTCCAGACAGCTATTTGCAAACAAATCCACCTCTTTAAATCTGTGTTTTTACTAAAAACAAATACAACCCAACAGAGAACAGATGGCACTAAAATCCTTTATGAATATGTATGTCTGAAACTTTGAAAAAAATTCCTAGTTACCATGTTCTATCTGGTAAATGACCTTATTTCCATGGATATGAACAGCAAAGGTCAGGCAAAATCTCATAATCCACACACAGGTATCACATCTTTGCAGGAAAATCAGAGCATGGCGAAACCCATCGTGCTTGTCGGTGCGGAGCCACTAAGATCTAAGTTGAGGCTACAAGCGCAATCCCTCGCAAATCCTTTAATTATTTTGAACAAGGCCAGACATTCATTATTCTTCCCGTTCATTTCCTTTTGAGAGTCTCGGATCCAGCGGTCAGATCAACGGCAAGGCTATCGCCTACCCGACCCCCCACTCCTCAGCCCGAATTCCCATCCGCAATCCCCCGCTTGGTAATTAGTCGACCCAGACCTCCCCTCATCCAAGCAAGCGAGGTCGGCTCAGCGTGCCAGAGCTAGGAATGAATCCAGGGCGTGACTTGTACATGACAGCCAGGGCAGGCTTGATGGATGACTGTTTACACACTCCACACCATCCCCCACAATGGTCAGAGGAAAGCGGAGATCTTAAGGATGTCATAACAGCTGTCGAAATGTCACAGTCCCTTTCTTAGCCAGGCTTGCCTTTTCTATTCGAAGTGGCTGTCCCATGCAGATTCCGGACAACAAGTTCCACCTATTAGATCCCGCAAGATCATCTAGAGATGTAATGGGGGCCATCCCCGCGCGGTGAGAACCTCTCGGCTCTCAGTTACCACGGTTTGAGGAGTGTACAGTAGAAACCGATAACTCACCGCACCATCAGCAGGCCTGCTGCACCGTATTTTGTTGCTGTTTTCATATCCCAGGCTTAGAGTGTTACACTGCTGTGCGTTTGTACCACGGTGGGACTTTGAACGCCGTCATAGTCGCATCATGTAACCTATCTGAATATCTTTCTGCCGAATCCTTTTTTCGCACACAGGTATCTTAAGACACAAATATCGGCTTTTTAAACATCCTTGGATGAATTAAAATGTGCTGCCAAGCTGAAAAGCAGATTAAATTCGCAATGACTCCCCTGTAACCTTACCTTTTCATTCTCATTGTTGCTCTATTTGAGAGACTCCTTTAATTTAAGTCAACTTACAAGGACGTCGGCGAAGAAAAGGCAGCAAAGAAGCCAATTGCTAAGTTTGGGGATCTGATGTAAATTAAGCACAATGGCTCTATGTCATGTAGATAGACCGAGTGTGGAGTGAGACACTGCAAAACAAAGGGATTTATTATATTAAGCCAACAGGTACTGTGGAACGCAAGGTGTATTTTGCGTGAAGCAACCGCACATTCAGACAGAGGCTCCGGTTAGGTTTCCAAACCAGGCGAGCAGCCCTGACACGAGGGTGAGCCCGCAGAACGTACACGGGGCAAATAAACAAGCAGCCGGCGATCATCCCGACATCACCTTTGCGCACGAAATCCATCCGAGAAGACCCTCACCCACTGGAGAGACACTGGAGATGGGCTGCAGGCTGGTGCGAGCGGTCTTCTCACCTCCAGGAGAAACTCCATCACTGCCACTTCCAACTGGAATTAATTGCTGTCACTTTGCTGAAGAGGCAGCGCTTTCTTTGACAGCCTAATTTGACTTATTTAAAGCTTGTACCGGGCCATAAACAACCAGAGTGGGGGTCGTAAAATTGCTCCGAGAAGCATGGGTAGCTAAGACGGAGGACGAAGAAACGTCGCAGTGATATACGGGTCAACAGCGGGGTCTTATTCATTGCCCTCTTGCCACCTTTATTTAATTAACACCTTGTCACCGAGCGCTCCAAGCCTTGGCTTCCAGTGTTAAATAACAGTGTTATTTAAAGCTGCCCCCCCGCCGCTTGTTTTGTCCTCCTGTTTGTCTCGAGAGCACGCAAGAAATTTTCCATCATGAGGCCTGGCGCTGCAGGAGTACATCAAGCGCTGCGAGCGATTCCGTACAGTAGGTTTACTGTATGTGCGTCACGTGCGATGAATTGTTACGCAGCAGACGTTTTAGAAGGACGGTGGATTCACACTGATGGTCGATCTGTCTTCTTATCGCGTCGGTGTCCTTTTCATTCGGTGCATGAGCAGAGCACTACGGCTTCGGAGGGTAGAGTGGTGGAATACTAGGGGATGTTTGCGGTCTCTTCGAATGCAATGTTATTTTATATGAAAGAATATTTAACTACTACAGGTAGCCCACCATTATGACATATACGACTCATGGAAACACCGACTGCCGTCCTATCAACTTTTTTTATATTATTCTTGAATCCTGAGATTTGTGTGACATCCTACATTGCATGTTGAACGTTATGGCGGTCGCTCTGTCTGTCGTGCAATGATATCTGCTGGCAGCACAGCCACAAGGCAACCGTATTCATTATACCGGGTGTCTGTTCACAGTTGTGTGGTATTGAATTAAACGTTTTATTTACAGAGCGTTACATCTGTGATTCCTTGCAAGTAGCTTTTTCTTTACAATGGCCAACAAACAAAACAAAAAAGTGAGCACTTTGGTGGCGCTGAAAAGAAAATGCAACGGCAAACAGATTTAGGAATGACAGCGGAAATAACAATAAAAATGTAATCACGCTGCATTTTATTTACAGTACTGTCATTCTATCTTAGCATAATTTTTAGACAGCAGCGTCCTATTACGCGACGTAACAGCCATGTATGTTTACTGGTTATACATCCCTATGATTCCTGCAATGCAATAGAATAAAGGGGATTTTAGGCTTAAAACAAAATTATCCAAACTGAACCTCGTAGTAGGTTGAGTGCTGCTGAATAGTCAGCAGTTGGCCCCTGATCCACATCCGAAGACTGCTTTTAAATATTTTATTGTAATAAAATAATAATAAATATTTGGATATGTGTTTGCTTCATTTTCCATTATAGATTGTTCGCACAGTCATCCTGGTTCAGATCGGTGCACATTTCAACACATGGTACACAACCATGTGCTTGACAAATAAACTCTTTTGACTCTTTTGACTTTGACTTAAATGTTTCGTCTAAGCTTAAGGAGAAACCAGAACACTCCAAAGAAATAACAGAGTTGTCCTGCAAGACTCTGGAGCCTTAAACACGGTCCATATCCTGGCTTGATGCCGTACTGCCCCTGAACAGCAGAGAAAGAGCAGCCAATGTCAGTGTCTGCTTGAGCAGCGGGGTCTTCCTGCGGACGTGAGAATCCTCCCATCTCTGCTGATCCCTGCTTTTCAAGCGTGGGGGCGGCCTCATAGGGCCGCCTGTCAGCTGTCCTTCACAATGACCATTAATCGTACCCTTGACAGGCGCCGCAACTCGCTCCCACTATTTGTCCAAATCTTGAAAACCACCAGGTCTATTATCGTGTATTACACCGGCGATTTCTCACCGGGCCACCAAAATGAAATGCAAAGACCAAGCCAGGTCCATATTTATGCTTCCGAATATCCCTTCTGCTCCACTTTTTGCGCTCTCTAGATTTCGGAGACAAGGCCTGTCAAGCAGCGCAAATACCAGCAGAACCTGCGGTTCCTCTCGCAATTAACGCAAAGATGTCGGCCATTTCATCGGTTTCGATATGGACCTCGGAATCCGACGGTGACAAAAGGCACAAATTTACCGTTGTGGCGCAGCCTGTCGGCCTTTTCCATTCTGTCTTTGTGCTGCGAGGCTGCAGTTACGGGCTGTGGTTGCAGAATGTGCGCTTGCAGAGGCTGGCCTGTTACTCTGAGCGTCCACCCACATGCTGTCAAGCTCTTCTTGGAGGCTTCTTAATGAAGGCACCTCTTCAGAAAGACCTAACTGACCATTTAGCCAGTTAAGCTGACTTATCGTTTCGGATAAGCATACGCCATAACAGGAGCGAGCTAAAATCCCCGAACAGCTGAGCCGAGTGAGCCGAATGGACGGAACGGATAAATAATTGCGTCGGTCAATATTGCTACCATTTTCTGCTCCGTGTGCTGCCTTTGCCGGCAGGCTGGGGGTGAGTCACAAGGTTTCATGGCGAATGCGGCTGAAGGTGGCCTTGGACTGGCACCCTAGTGTCGCGCAGAGCCCGGCCATTGTTGCATACACCTGGCCATGGTTAATTGCTTCTGAAACGGCAGCATCAACAGATCTACGTTCCCCCCAACTGAGAGCAGCAGGCAGACAGACGCTGACAAGTGGCTCCGTATCGATCGGCCGCCCATCCGCTTCCTGCCCCCTGCCCCCAACCCCTGGCCCCGCTCCCTCCTCCACCTCACCGATGTTCTTTCTCGCGTTGCTCATTTTTCAGCGCTCACATATTCTGGACATTTTTTTTTTCCCCAGAAGGTCTATGCAGATATGACTTAAATATCGCATCCCACCCCACCCCACCCTAATGGCAAACTCACACTTTTCATCTTCAATTAATCCCCTATTACACCGCCGCCCCCGTGCACTAAACACCCGTGAGAACATGCACGACACCTTTTCATTCATTTCCACCTTACGCAATATTTTTTTGTGGTTTGGTGACATCCTTTATTAGCTGGGAGATTTTAACCGTGCAGAAGTACATCAGCAGAGCTTTTCGGTCCTAAAAATAGGAGCGGTGCCTTTCAGCAGT
This sequence comes from Heterotis niloticus, assembly GCA_018136845.1. Lineage (NCBI taxonomy): Eukaryota > Metazoa > Chordata > Actinopteri > Osteoglossiformes > Osteoglossidae > Heterotis > Heterotis niloticus. The sequence continues at coordinate 4,016,370 of CM030903.1, forward strand.
TTCCTGCGCTGAGAATGACACAGAAAAGGTTCCATCTGTTGAATGATGCTCAGTGTATGGCACCCTACTAGACTGTATAATATGGTGGCTGCAAGGCTTCCTGCAGTTCCTCCAACGAGGCCGCCGATCCCTAAGTACCACGGGATCAATTCCTGCTACGTCGTTCTCCACATAAACTCGTGATGCGGATTAGGAATCTTGCATAATCTCCTGAGCTCCAAAACACGTACAGTCTCATGTTCATCTTCACCAACTAGACCTTGTTAGGGCAATGAATGACTCTGCATCGTGATCTGCAAACTAATCGGGTTCAGGGGATAAGCGTCACGCCGATGGGAATGTAAACGCATATCTCTCTTTTTATATAGCCCGCCGGCAATAAAATGTTCATCTGCTGGCAGCCAGCTCACATTTAGTGCTGTGGTCATTGCTTAAAAAACAGAAGAAGAAAAAGCACCGAAAAAGCCCTCAGCCCTAATAGGATGACTCCCCCAGGCAGTGCTGACACCGTCATTGAACATTACGTGTTGTTTACAAGCTGATGGGCTCCTGGATGGTCAAGCGGTGGCACAAGGAACACGGCAGGATCGTCCTCGGCACTTGGACGGTCCACTCCTACAGCTCCTGAAAAGGGGTGACGGAGCACCACAACGGTGTCATGTGTGAGATGGGGAAAGGTGTGATGCGCAGCCGCCCCGGAGGCGATGGGTGGGTCATCGCACGGCAGAAGTTCTTCCCCCGAGAGTAGTCATAAGACCCGGGAGCCGGCTGACGCTGAGCTTTCTGAATCCGCGGCTGAGCTCATTCTCTCACAGCAGAACACGCGGTTCACAAAGAAGCCACTGTTCCAACTGAAGAAATTGAATCGCAGCCCAAGAAGGCGCCGATAAACATGTCGAATGCGTGAAACCACGGGTCTGAAATGTATACACGAAACAGAACACACGATAACTTCTCTTTAGCTGTCTTACAGTGGGTAAATATGTTTGTTTTCACATTTTAATGACTTAGAGGCTGCTGTAGATGTTTGCCATCCTTCTTCAAGGGTCGCACTCCTCAGCTGTTTAAAAATATATTTTGCTTTCGGATATCTGAGCACAGGAACTGTTTGCTGCCTCTCAAAAAACACTTAACTAACACCGGTGTTCAATTTTCTGGTTGTTTCCAAAGGGAAAAAATATTTTGTTTATGCACCTATTGCTTCTTGTTTTCAGGATCATATTGCGCCGCTCTTTCTTGCTGTTTCCGTCCATGTTCACTGGTTACCCGCAGATGACATCCACCGCATGGGGAAATCAAACCTGTCACTTCCACAGCTTCTGCAGCACGACATATTCACCCTGGTTGTTTAGTTAGCCTCATCGCTCCTGGGTTGATAGACATTTCCCAGCGAAGGCAGATCTTGTGAGAAGTACAAACAGTCTGTCCTCCAGCCCAGCGTCAAGATCTCGGATAAAAAAACATCTCTCAGTAGCTCCCTCAAGACTCGGCGGATTTCAGGAATATTATCTGGCATCATAAATGTACAGTATTTATACTTCTGGCATTTTCCTGGTAATTACGTCTCAGGTGATGAGAAATGACCCCGAGCCCCCCAAGCTCCTAAAACGGATGAATGAAGCTATTATAACCACATGCGCACGCTGGTCATCGCCGTGCAATATAATTATGGGCAAACGGTCAACAACTGTGGGGGTCCCGAATGCCCAGTTCAGTTTCTGCATCTAGTAGCCCTTAGTGTGCTGTATTATGGCATAATATTATGCTTTGCTTTGCTTTTATTTTTCACATACTCTATGCCGCCTGCCTGTGAAATGCCCTGCTTATATATTTTTATAAAATCACAACTTGATCTTCATTCCTTTTATTTGTTAATCTATAAACATGTTGCTAAATTTGTTTAAAAAGAGCAGATGATACAGTGAGTGTGTGTATACGTGGGTTCAGATCCAGCTCAGTCTGTGTGGAGTTTGCATGTTCTCCTTGTAGGTAGGTCTCCTCCCACAGTCCAAAGACATGTTCTGGTTAGATGATCACTATACATTTCCCAGATTGTGTCCTGGGGACTACACAGCCTTTCACCCAGTGTCTGAACCACCACAGCCATGAGCAGGATAAAGCAGTTGTGACAACCGTGTTCTTAACATATGAGCATTTCATGGCACTACAACCACGTTAATGTCACCCTGTGGTTAAAAAGCCTTTTTCATTCCTGTGTATTTACCTCTGAAATATGTATCAGCAAACTGGCCTTGTAAACAGCAAGAGCAACAATAAAGCCGTGACATTACACTCAGTACACCGATATCCCATCGCATTCTTTAACGCAACTGGCCGCACACCCAGTTCGGAAACCGTCTCAGCTCCACAACCGTTTGAAGGGAAAGCGAGATATGTAGTTTCATTTTTACTGAAGAATGTTCGTAGATGTTCTTCTCAGCAGCATCAGGCTGAGGATCAAGAGCTACTGTTCCCGTAACTCTCTCGCTGCGGGCTTTCAAGGCAACAGTTGCTTCGTCCTGTGGGGTAAATTTAGAATATTAACAAGCACAATAAAGTTCCAGGCTGTGGTTAGACAAATATATTACAGGACTCTTGAGAAGCTGGCTTTCCAAATTTGTCACATTTTCCAATTCCATCCAGACAGATTAGCAAATTTCGGGTCCCCCAGGAAGTCGTCACACGTGAGATGATTGCTTTTTGTCAGCGCTGATGAGCATCCTTGCGTGAGGTTTCAGCAGATGGCCAGGGGAACAGTGTCACCTCCACTTGGCTCTCCTGTCCGTCTCGGAGACGCCACCACGACAGGCCTCAAGAGGGAATGGCAACTGCCAGAAGAAAAGACTTGAAGTGGATCAATCAATAAAACTCCTCCAACTGACAAAAAAACAGACGCTTAATGTACTCTGAGCAAAATGGGACGTCAGAACTCGGAAGCAGTGATGGATAAGTGGCAGTAAGATGCTCAGAAATCTCATGATTTATTTGTCAAGTAATCTGAGCCAATACTACACAAAGTGGACTCTGTATTAGTCCTCCTGTACATGACAGAGAACTAACAGCTGCTGTTAACCAGAATGGTTTTATTAATGGTTAATAAAAGATATTTGTTACACACTTGATAATTCTACTATTTTGGAAGAACAGATACTTAAAACCAGTAAAACAGAGGTCCACGCTTGTGTAGGTTTTCAGGGCCTTTGAAGGTCTCCCTTCCGGACGCGTCGCACAATACAGTTTCTCTCTTTTAAGAATATTAGACATTTTGCCGGCACCTGAGGTTTCTGCATACTGACAAACACAAAGACATTTATTTTATATTACATTTCCCATCAGGCAGCCATATCTGCGGTGGGCCTTTCTGATGGAAAATCTCTGCTGCCGAGTTTGAGCATTTCAAGTGGAGGAGACGGGTGCAGAGATAAGCTGAAGGTGTTTCGCATTTGGGTGTATTTGAAAAGTTTGTTCTGCGTCTGTTCCATGTGTCCAGAAAATGAACCTGGACCATAGGCGTGTAAAATCTTATTTCTCCCCATTTGACAGTGTCAGCAAAATTCTGTCTGACAGCATTGTCACTTCCACATACATTCACTTGGTTTCTTTAACCATTTGTCCTCCCGGTCCAGAACCTATCCAGGAATCATGGCGTGCCACGTTAGGAGGGGGTACACACTGGATGCCACGCCAGTACAACACATGGTGGCTACGCACACATTTTTTCACTCATTCACACACACAACAGGCAATTTAGAGTTATGATTTCAACTGAAACACATATCTTTGGTCTGTGGGAGGAAACCAGAGCACCCAAAGTAAACCCACACAGACACGGGGAGATCGTGCAAACTGCTCCCACACCCAAGCAACACAGGTGCTGTCAAAATTTTGAGCTACCCACTGCACAACTGTGCTGCCCTCCATAAAAAAAAAAACATTTGTTCATTTGTGTTTGTATAACTACAAACATTAAAAAAAAATCAAGCCTTGTTTTCATGATAGAGACAACATTTTCAAGCTGTTTTAGACAGGTTTCTTGGGTTAAATTCAAGAAAAATGCTTGGGAAATGTATTTCAGTCAGGTCTAACTCAGCAGTTCCTTTTAGGATGTAATGAATCCACCACTGCTGCCAGCTATGGTGGTGGCTGCTGCTTCTGGACTTGTCAGAGTTGCGTGACAGTAACTGGGGCAACGCTACCATTTCTGACATCTTTATTTCACTGCAAGTCACCGAGCGACATGTGCCGGCCCCTGCTTGCATAACCACACAGGCACGTCCAGCGTGTCGAACGGCTTTTTCCATTGTGCCCAATGTTCTTCTTCCGCCTCCCTCCAAGCTGGATGCCAAGACACGCTGCACATCTGGACAGCCCTGCTCAACTCTGGCCCAGCCTGCGTCCTCCGCGTTTTACAACCCTCCACTTCCTCCTTTTCCATAAACAGTCTGCTGTCCATCCAGGGCAAACAGTGCTGTTTGAGTGAATAACTGAGATTTAACTGAGCTGTGATTCATGTAGAGCAGCTGTCTGTTTACTCTGTGCCCAGAGCTGTGCAGACATGGGCTTCGATCCAGTGCTTTGAATCTCTCGGAATATAATATTTACACAAATCTTGTTACACTTTAGCCAAACCACCATCTACGAATTACTTCTGTGTCTATCTCGGTCTCACTGGAACAACAGCATCTGTATTTGAAGAACCATCAAAATATTAGTTGCCCCATTTTTTTTTTTTTTAAATGTTCTGTGTTTGTTTTCGCTGCTCCAAGCAACAGTTAATGAGTTTGTCGGTTTTTGCACATTTTGCCTGGTACCTGACCTGCAGTCCCCGACCAAAATTCCATAGAGATCTGCTATTGTCACTAGGAAAGGTGACACTAAGCTCCTTCACACAACAGCCAACTGGATTACTTTATGAGGAACACATAGGTTATTCTGTGAAACCTTCTTGTGGCATTTGGTGGCACTCATGATTTCACAATGTAGTCCACCCTCAATAAAGTAAAATAAAAAAATAATTGTGAAGCCTCTGAAGAGCAGTGCACTTCACGCACATGAGGTTATTCGACTTTTGATATACCATATGTGGGTCAGTTATTATGCATATCTGCACTGTACTGTATTTTAAATATACTGTCGTGTGTCACTCAGCCAAAAAGCAGGTAAAAGGCAACGACCAGCAGCTGCTTTGATTATAACCATCCCGAAGATATTTTTAAAGCAGCATGTCTGTGTTATTAATACTGGCGTGAAACGCTCGCATTGTACGTGTCGCCCATCCGTGCGACTTCAAGAACGGCACATGGGCGCTTTCAAGTTTCTTTCATTTCAAACATGGACGGGCATCGCTCCGCGCTGTCTAATTGGACGAGGGAGCGGCTACATGCAAATTAGGAGGGCGTGTCCGGGCTCGGCTCCGCTCGGAGCTGCACAGCCACAGAACGGACGCTCACGGACGCACGCACGCACGCATTGACGCACGCACGCACGCGCGCGCGCGCCGTAGGACGCCGCCGTGTCGACGGAGGAGGCGGCGTCGTGCGCGGATTACAAACCCTGCGCGGCGCTGGAGTTCGCACCGCCGACGGACTGAGGGGGGTCACTTTTCGGGGGTCGCCGCGCTGGACTCGAGGGGTCGCAGGGCGGCGGGGAGGTAAGCGCTCGGACTCGTGGAACGTCCCGTCCCGCCCCCCCTCCCTCCGGCGCCGAGTGCCGGACTTAACTGCCGCCCGCTGGTGCGAAGCGCAACAGTGAACAGCGTTGTGGTCCGGAGCAGCGCGCTTGTCAGTGTTGCCTATTTATTTATTTGTTTTTTTGCTTCTTGTACATCCGTTATCGTAAGAGATCGTCATCTTTTTGGGGGGTTCGCTCCAGTTCTGCTGTTCTTCTGGCCGCTCGGACTGTGAAGAAGTGTAGCGGACGTCGCTGTAGCCGATGCATGAAACCCGCCCGACAGCCCGAATTCTCCTCAACCAGCCGCACGCCGGTCCGTCGCCGATTGACTCGGTTCCTCCCAGTTACAGCGGTGAACCAGTGAGTGAGTAGATGCTTCAGTGATAAAAAAGATTATATCTCATTGTCTTTTGTTTGCGATTGTTAACATTTATCTTGTGACGCCTCTGCACAAACGGTGCAAGACGATCGGCTTTACGTTTCACGTGTACGGCACGGTATTATTTTTGCTGTGTAAGTTCAGGGTAAGAACACCGAGCGAAGAACTTCGGTTCTTAAACCACCAGCCGGCTTTAAAAAGTTAAAAAAAAAAAACAAAAAAAAAAAACCGTTCTGGTGAAGGGTTTCCTTTTTTAAACAGTGTACGTGCCTGATTTTGTGGATTTGTTTTGGAAACCGAGGTTAACAAAGTATGTTTGGCTGCATGTAGGTGGGAGTCTGTTTGGGCAGCAGGCGGCGTAGTGGCTACAGGTGCTGCCTTTGAAAGCGGGTTCGAGTCCCACATCTTACTGTATTACCCTTGAGCAAGGTACTTACCCTGATTTGTACCGGTAAAATTACCCCGCTGTTTAAATGTGTCGCTTTGGGGCAATGAATAATAACGTAACTAAATTATTATTATTATTATTATTATTATTATTATTATTATTATTATTATTATGTTTCGCAGTGTCTCCTGCATGCCAGAGACCAGTCTGTGTGTGGCAGACAGGCGCTCCGATGTGGCCGTGGGGGACAATGGGGACAGCATATACAGTGCGGATGGGTGGACATTTGACACAGTGGGGGACAATGGAGACGTGGGGATGCTGGGCGCTGCAGCGGAGACGTTTCCAGTGTTACGCTGCTTACGCTGTTTTGTTCATTTGTACAGCACGGTAATTTTTACCGGAGCAGTTCGGGGTAAGTACTGTAGCTTTCTCAAGGGTACTGCAGCAAGAGGTGGGATTCGAACCTGCTGCTTTTTGCTGCTCCTCGGAGCGGAGTTCTGCTGCGTGATGCTCGGTGCGGGTCATTTGAGGATCGCGCTGAAGTCCTTCAGACGATCATAAACATTTCCATAAATACCGACCCGTCTGTACTGTTAGCTGAAATGCGTACGATCTTGCCGAACTGTTTCGTCCTGTTTCTCTTTAAATCTGCTGCTGCTGCCGCACTTTACTTGGTCTTTGTCACTTGTTTCTCTGCCCAGTTTACAAATAAATATATGGGCTTAGGGTTGTTTGCAAAAGCAGTTGAGAAAATGCCCATTTGAACGGATAAGCATTGAAACGGTGCGGGAACGACTGTACGTACAAATCGATAGGGAGTCTGAATTGTGATGTTATTGCTACCTGATAAACTGATCTCCTTGGTGGATTTGGGTCGTGAGGTTTATTCATCTCTACAGTTTTACACCTGTTCTAAGCATCGTCGTCGACCTGTCCTTAAAGTCCACTAAATTCAACAGTTTTGTCTGGAGGAAGGAATGTTCGGTCAGTCTTTTGTCTACATCCCATCCGAGATTTAATACTGTGCAGCCTGGAAAAAGGGATTTTTCATAATGGTTAATAGTAACCATCAGGTCTGTCTAAGGAGGAAGATGCGACCGTGTTTTTCATTTTTGAAACATCCTGGTGAGGCAGATTAATACAAATTGTGTTGTTCTGCAAGCGAACTGGCTTTTTTGGTCGGGGAGTGGGGGGGTATTGAAAACATCTGGCGATATAATGTCATTTTCGGTGATGTCAGAATATCACGAATGCTTTTCATGTACGCCATTCTGGCACCCAAATAAAACACCTGAGCACTGTTTTACTCCGTTTATTCAGTTTGGTCCACGAAAGCAAGTCCTTAGCGCTTGCGTTTGTTATTCGGAGGAAATAATGGCGATAATTTGAACGAGGAAACGGGATTGGGCGCGGGCTCATGCACCTGAGAAGCGGTGTCAGAATCGGCATCTTCGTCCCGAAACAATAAAACGAGCACGGGAACCCCGGCAGGCGGTCAGCATTGTTTTTTTGGGTTTTTTTTTTTTTTTTTTTTTGCCTCACCAGATATGCGAAACGCGTACTGTAAAGTTTTCTTGACGACAGTAAAGTAATGGCTGCGATGTCCGTCAAGCGCATTTCAGACAAGCGTTCGTCCTCCGGCTTCGGCGTCCACGTTTTCTTCGTACATAAAACGCGCGTGAGACTCGACGATGTCCCCCCGCGCCGCTTGCTGTCGCGCAGCTTCGCGGAGGCGGTGGTCGTCAGGGACGCTGTAAACGGGATGGGTCGTCAAGCACCGAATCGGTTGAATAAAAACGCCGTTTTTGGTGGCAAAACTTAGGCGGGAGGATTTTTTTTTATTTATTGTTATTTTTAAATTATTATTATTTTTTTTTTTGGTGGCGCTCTTGGGGAGGCAGCACGTGCCGCGCGCGGCTCCGGGAACCACGTGCAAAGCCGTCTTGCGCAGCCGGGGTTTGGCGCTCCAGTTCTGGGAGGACAGGCGGTGTCCCGGCTGCTTTTGTTTGGGCTTTTTGCAGGAGGGTTTCTTAACATGGAGGTCCCGTGGATCGCCGGCTTGCTGCGGAAATGACACCACTTAAATAAAAGTTAAAACGCACGCTTGCTTGGAAGTATTGCTGTGTGACACAGCGCTTTATGTGGAGGGAGCGATAAACTGGCTTCGATTTCTTCTCCTGATTTATTTATGGAGACTTCTGCAAGGGGTTTGGCTTAGTGTGACCTGGAGATGCTTAAGAACCTCTTTTCCTGGGGCTCTTGAACTTCTTATGTGCACTGGACTTCACTGTTGCATGCTGACGTCCAGCTATCAGTGCCTTGCACTTCTCGCAGTCATGTTTTTGCTTATGCTTGCATCTGTTTGTTTGGCTGAAGCTTTTCTCCAAACTGACGCACAGGGTTAAGCTGGTTACAGTGTTTACCCATTTATGCAGCATGGGATCTGAAATGACCCCCCCCCTCCTCGCCTTTTCGTGCAAAGCTGAAGAGGACACGGCCTGAAAGGAGGTTCAGATGGACATTTCAGTTTAAAACGGAATTAAAGAGGACTTGAATTTGTCTGCAATTCTCCTTAAATTCCCCAAATTAAACCCAAAGTTATTTCTTTCCTGTGTCAAACTCGAGCATAGCTAATGAAAGGAAAAGTGCGTATCTGACCGCATTCTCCAGACGTGAGATCTGATACAAGCAGTTGACTGACACTATCATGTAAAATAAACACATTAACACATGTGGGTTAAGGTGATGTTTTGGGTAGGATGAATCTTCGCACCTGATCTTGTAACGTTCGTGTAGACGGAGATAAAAATCAGGGGGTTTTCCACAAACTAGGCCTTCTGGATGCTTCAAGGAGAAGATATTCAGAAGGGCGGTGTGTATGTGTGTGGCTTGAGCACTGATGATCCTGACTACAAGGTGCAGGGCATCTGAACAGTTGTGTGTTATGCTGGAAGTGCTGTAGTGTCTGTGGAGCGGCATGAAAATATCGCACAGTTTGCGTCGACTTGCTGAAACGCTGAAGTATCTGCTCAAAAATTGCAAAATGTCATCATGCAGCAGAAGTAAAATTGATGCTTCTCTGCCAGACGTCCTGACTTCTTCACCTGTTGGACCTCACATTATACTCATCGACTAAATGACCGTTACTGTCATTGAGTGCGGCTGTCTCCCCTTCGTTGCCCTTCTTCTCATTGGAAGTTACCTTCATCTCCTTGCTTCGCAGCAAATAACTTGGGAGCGGAAAGTGGTCTCTACCTACTTGCTGTCGCTCTAAAATTGTATTCTAGCCCCATCTGGCCCAAAAGACACGCAGCTCACTTAGCACGGGTAATGGTGCATTTAGTCAAGGGTGTAATTTCATTTCCAGTTTCAAATGGCGAGCTGTTGTTTTAAATCATGTGACGTCAGCAGGGAGCCAAGGATGGCTGTGTCTTCGTAATTGTTCCAGAGGTAATGAGCGCTGAAACACCCCGGCACCGGGAGCAGATTGCCATGAAAATAACCTTTGAAATAGATTGCTGCACTCCCAAATGGCAGGCCTGGCTTTACTTTTGCTTCCTGCATCTCCTGTTTACTTGCTGAGATGGACAGGTGAGTTGCATTTGCCTGGTCCTTAACTCTTTGCTGATGGTGGACACCACTGCTGTTGGCTGGAGCTACCATGCTGAAGCTCTCCGTGCCAGACCACAAAGTCTACTGCAGTTTGTTGTCAGTAGAAGTGGTTTTCAAAGTTCAGTGGTGCATGGACCCCATCCTGTGGACCACGCGTGTCTAATTCCACTTCTTATCCCTGTGAATCTCATTACATATTAATGCACTAAAAATAACTCGTACTGAATTATTCCTCCAGCCATCCATCTATTATTAGTAACCACTTTATCCTGGATGGGGTCACGGCAGTCCAGAGTCTCCCCTGGGCACCAAGGTATGAAACAATTACATCGATGGGACTACGCGTGGAATGGAGCTGCTTTTGTTGAGCAGTTAGATGTGATGTATGGGACCAAGCCGGACAGCCTTCATCTAATGCAAGCGTCCGTGTTTAACCGATTGAGCTGAAAATAAAGTAAAATGAGTCAGAAATCCAGACTCGTTGTTGGAAGCCGTAATTTAGGAACGATTATTGGATCAACCTGTGCACCACCCGATGAATGCTTGCGGACCGCTGGTGGTCGGCGGACTATACTTTGAAAGCCATCACAAAGGCATGAGAGCTTACATATTTCAATCATCAAACCCTAACCATAACCTGTAGGTGCATGTTCTTTAGGATTATAACTGATAAAGATATCAAAAGACAGACATCACTACCGAATGTCATTTGAAATTTTAAACATTACGGTTGTCACATGACCCCCCCCCCCCCCCTTCCATTTGGAATTATTGTTGAATTCAAGGCAATGGAGGGGTCTTCACACATACATTGTATGACCAAAAGTGTGTGGACATCTGAGCTTTACTCCATATGTGCTTGTTGAACATCCCATTCAAAATCCATGGGCATTAATATGGAGTTTTCACCCTCCCCGCTTTGCTGCTATAACAGCCCCCGCTTTTCTGGGAAGGCTTGCTACCAGATTTTGGGAATTTGCGCCCGTTCGGCCACAAGAGTATAAACAAGGAATCCTGGCTTGTGGTGCGTGTTTCAATTTATCTTGAAGGTGTTCAATGGGGTTAAGGTCAGGGCTCTGTGCAGCCACTTAAGTTCTTCCATCACCAGCCTGGGCAAACTGTGTGTTCATGGAGCTCACTTTGTGCCTGGGGTTGGGCACAATCATGCTGGAGCAGGAAAGGAGCTTCACCGTAGTGTGGCCACAAAGCTGGAAACACACAGTTGTCTAGAATGTGTTATTGTTATGTGGCTTTGGCTGAAACAGCTCAGGTCAGTCATTAGAATGGGGGTCCACATACTTTTGGCCATACGGTGTACCTCACAAATATATCTAGCAGTCTAATGCAGAAAGGTATTGGAGCTTGACAGTGACACCTCCCTTTGTACCGCAGCCTTAAATGAGATCAGGCTGCACAGTGATCTGTCAAGGTGGAATGGCCAGCTTCACCTCACTGAGCTTCTCTAAGTGGATGTAGGAATTCTAGATTGCAGAAATATCCGCGACACCTTCACAAACTGAGCCATTTTATCCTTACTAGTATCCATATATCAATAGATCGGCCTGTCGCGTCACTGAAAGAAAGTGGGCTTCCACATCCTAGCTTCTGCTCTGCCCTGATACTTGATGCCACGATTCTTGCACCACTGTGGCACCTCCTATGATGGCAGGATGGCTTATTGAGGTCTGAGAGCATGATCCAGTATACACTTGGGCAAACCATCCAGCACTTTCTATCCCATATTGTCATCTTATCAGCATCCCCACAGGTGGTCTGAAAGGCCACAGCTGGATTAAAGGTTATACCCATACATTCCCACCTTCACACACACACACAGTTTGATTAGCATGACTGCTAGCTTTTGCTTTATGCCCAGAAGACTGACATTTGGGCATGTGTTGAAGAAGAGGAGAAAATAAATCTTATTATGCAGCAGCCTCCCCTGCTTTCCCGCACGTATGAAACCAAAGTCTACGTGGCACATCCTCAGAAAACCTCCCCGCGTTTGCGAATTATCAGCAATGAGTCAAGAGCGTTTTGTTGAGACGGTGAATTCAAATTACACCCTCCTTGGAAAAAAGGGCTTGCTTATTTATCTTATGATGTGAAAATTTGGGGATGAATAGCTCTTCTCCCCTTTAAGGTCGGTGGGAATAACCGCAAGCAACGGTTCGCGTTCCCTTGGTTTGGCCCTCGGTGAGCTCTGCTTTCAGAACAGCCGTAAAACGCTTGAAATGAACCTTGTTAATCTTTCTTACTGAGCACTAAAAGCATAATTTTCTGTGTTTATAATACTGTGTGCTCTGCTTGTATTGCTCATTTCGTTTCCGTCCAAGCTTTTTTGTTAGAGAATATTATATAAATAAAAATCATATAGAGAATATTTTGTAACAAAAAACATTTTTTGTTAGAAAATAGTCTCTCTCTCTATACATACACACACACAATATATATAATATAGTAACACATCGGTTAGCTTTGCCTGCTATAGCACTGTTTTGCTTCAGCCCAATGATTAATTTATGATATCTTGATACATTTTAAGGAATTTTATATTTGTTATCCATGAAATACAATACTTTTTTTTGTCTATTTGCTATTATTCTAGGTACTAATATATTTTGGATTATGTTGCTCAGTTTTCAAGCTCTGATTATGGAATATGTTATATTAATGACCTCTTATAGTGCTGTTTTATCGTTCATTGTTTTATTTTTAAATTCAAAGCTTGTCTAGATGAGGTATTCCTGTTTTTGGGAACCTTGCAGATTTATCAAGTACCCGACCTGAAGCCGAGCCATTGCTCTCTCACGGTTCCATTATTGTGATAATGTGAAATACAACACGACATGTGCAGAATACAAGGTGTGAGGTTGCCAGAATTCAAACTCGGCCACGTTTGTGCGTTATTGATTTCTCTGACCCTTTGGGTATGAAAAGTGCTCCAGTCTGCGTTCCAAATGATCCCTTAATCACTTAATAATGGCGGAAATCATCCCGCCTCATTGATCAGCTGGTCGCCATGAACCACTTGGAAGGCCGCGGGTCGGCGATTTCTTCATTTTGCCCCCGGTTCCCTCCGGGACATTAAGGTGTATGTGTACACACTCCAACGTGCCCACCCACGAATCCATCGCACTGTTGTGTGGCTAAAACGCCGTGCAAAGTCGCACTCGCCCGATTTAGAGTAAACTGGTTTTATACCAATGGTGACTGTGCAGGTTAAATAAAGGGGTTTTGAAAATGCTTTATGTGCAACTTTGGGTTTTGCTGTCATGCCTGGTCCTTTTTTTTTTTTTTTTTTCCCCCCCCGAGCCAGTTTTGACATTGCCTTTGCGTGCTTTTTCTTTTTTTTTTTTTGGGAGGGGGGTCTTTTCATCTGCCACTGAAGTGCTGTTACTGGCAAACACAAAGCAGCTCTGTGTGAAATTGTGCCCGATGAGCGTTCCAGGAATGTAAGTGTAGGAACATGGGGACTATTGTTCTTGGAAGATGACACACAGGCTGCTGAAGCGGAATGGGCTGCGCAACCAGGGCTGTCAAGAGAGGGAGCTGGAAAAGGAGCGAGAAGAAGTGTGTGCATTGGGATGGGGTGGTGGAGGAATAGAGAGTTGAAGAGGTTAAATTTTTCTCAGCCACAACAGGGTTGAGGGAATTTGCTCCGAGTACTTAGAGCGTTCAGACGCAAGCTGTTACTTTCCACACTTCTGTGGGCAGTTGAACAAAAGCGGCTCTTAATTTTAACAAACGTCTTTGTTTCGGCTGTAAATTTTGCACATGCGGAGTGTAAAGCATCTGTCAAATGTCTGTTTGCGATATGTTGCGTTTGAATTATGCTGCTCTGTTGCTTTATTATTGTCATATTCATTTAATTATGAAAGAAGTAAATGATGCCTGGGGCACATTTATCCCCGTTTTCTTTTTCTTGAAAGCAGTTGCTTTGTTTTTTTGCACTTTGTTATTTATTTATTTATTTGTTTTTGCCTAAGTGTTATCTTTTGTACAGATATATATTTTTTTGAAATCTTGGAGCAGACTGTTTATCTTTTGTAGATACTAAGAGATATACCCAGAGATCTAAACAGGGGTTTCATTTGCTTGTTTTGACCCTGCATCTCATTTTCCGCCCTTAGAAACGGCACCGTTTTATTGTCGCACCGAATACTCAGCATGGGGTCATCGTGGAGCACATAAGCATGTTAATGTAGTACAAGGAGTAGAAACTGCTGTGGACGGCATAGGCTGATGGGGGAAAAAAAACTTCTCTTGGTGTTGTGTTTTTGTGGCACTTCTGGCTCAAAGAGACTTCATGCATGCTGGTGTGTGTGTGTGTGTGTGTGTGTGTGTGTGTGTGTGTGTGTGTGTGTGTGTGTTTGGGGGACAGGAAAATGGCGGGTGGTCTTCTTTGCTTAGCAACTGACCCGGCTGCAGCCCCTTTCCCAGATTTCTGCGAACTGCAGCCCCCCTTTTCAGAAGAGGGCTATTTTTAAACCTGGCACACTGGGGTCGCTCTCATATATGATCTGACCCTGGACTACGGCCAAAGAGAGTAAAACAGACCCTCTTTCTTGATAACCTACGTGAGCAAGAGGCTCTCAGTGCTAACCATATGGTTGCTGTACTGGGCAGCCTCTTAAGATAAAACAATGTTGCTCTCCCAGCAGTCACCCCCACACCCACCCCCCAGGTTCGAGTTCATCCGGGTTCTTACATTTGATCCTTCTTATTGCTTTCCCACATTGACTGCGTGGTTGCTGCTCGTCTCCCGAGGGGCCTTCGCTGGCAACCGGCGGCATGAAAAACAACTCAAGGTAAACAAGTCTGCGACTGAAGTGACAGATATTACTTTTAGAGCTTCATCTCGCTCTGGGAGAGGGACGTCAGCCAGACACCTAAATGTGTTTCGGCGACTTAACCCAAGCGGACGCGGACTTAAGTAAGTCACAAAGGAAACGGCTGTAGAAGCGAGGGGGTGGGGTGGGGCAGGGCGGGGGTTGATGTTTTACTCAGCCGTCCCCCTCCTCGCTACCTGTTGAATTTTTTTTGTCCTCACCCAGCACCTGACTTATTTCTGACTCGCCCCGGTTCTTTTTCAGCGTGGTTGCTGAGGACAACCCCAAGACGAGTCACCCATCCGCAAGTACCAGAGAGTCACATATTAGGTCTGTGACAACCGGCGTGACTAAAAAGCGATTAAAGAGCCGATAGAATGGTGTTGTAGACCAGTGCAGGAGAAGTGAAAAACCACGATTGACCGACTAATTGAATGCATATTGAAGAAGGGGCTGCGTGGCGAGGAAACCTATTAAAGCAACGTTGCTTATCGCTTCTTGTTGCCGTTGGATACCGTCGGATCGATCATTAGTCAGAACGGCAATTTTTATCACGCGCGCTCGAGAAGCGATCCCAAAGACGGAAACGGGCTCATATTAATTCATACCGGGCATCCGAGTCGACGGGCGCGCTCCAAATCGAGGGTCGAAATGGCTATTCGTAAAGACGACTTTTTTAAAACCGTGTTCTCATTAGTTAACTGTCACGAGCGACGTCTTTGCCTGTTTTACAAGCACTGTTAGGCAAAGCATGCAGAACATATTAATGCGTTGCGCTAACAAGGCTTTTGGGTACGCGCCCGCTTTGCACATCCCTTTTTTCTTCCCATATTGCTTTAATGCAGATTGCTGTCGAAGACTTGGTTGCCGAATCGCTTATCGTGTCCGCGTATTTGGGTCCTAGCTGTTGTGAAATGCACCGCCTGTGAAACTTTTATGAACTGAACCTGCATATAGAGCGTAAGGTTCTAAGCGTTACGCTGCAGCGAGTGGTAAAGAAGATGACAACCCGTCACTTTTCCTAGGCCTCTGCGGTGCGGGCAACTGAGAATCCCACGGTGCCGTTTTAAAAGTCATCCGTCCGTTGCGTTCGCAGCTGTACGTTTAGCGGACACTTTTGTCCAGAGCGGCACACAGCTCAGAGTAAACGACAATGCATTTCAACATCGCGGATACATGCGCTGCTTTGAGTGTCTCTCAAAGTGCAGACACACGGTCCGGTACTGCTGTTTATCCCAGCATGCATTACGTCGGGAGCTGCGTATAGAAACGGTGGGCAGCGTAAGGTTGTTTTGTTCATGAAACAGGTGATTTAGTGAAGGTTTATGGAGGGGATAGCAGATCAAGAGAGAAGGAGATGTGTGTTGACATCCTTCTTAAATGTTGAGATGGATTCAGCAGATCTGAGTGAGACTGAGATCATTTCATCACGTTGGAGGCAAAACCGAGAACCTCGCGTTTTTGGTTTTGGACCCTGAGTGAGTGGGGCTACCAATGGCCAGGGGTGGATGAACTTAGAGATCTGGCTGAGATGTGGAGAGTGATCAGGACCTGCATGTATCGGGGCGCAGATCAGTTGACGCACCGGTAGACCGTCGCCAGGGTTGAACTTGACACTTGCGGCTACAGGGAGACGAGGAAGGGAAAGATTTGGGAACACTTTGGCAGGTCGGCGTGCATTACTTTGTGGCTTCTGGGAGTGAGAATCAGCTGTCAGACTTGGGGAGGTTGCGCTGCGCTGTGCACCTGAGGCTGTTCCAGAACCGAGATGCCGTTCCGTATCCCTTCTGCCCCCGACTGAAAACAGTTTGCTCATTATTGACCTTTGCGTTTAGCCAGCAGCTAAACTTGCGTTGGGACAGCGCAATCCTAGCAAATGCCGTCTGGCAGCTGGAGCCGCGCTCCTCCTGACAGGTGCTGGATCGGTGTGATCGGGCCTGTCTTGTTTGAATGAACACAAGGCAGATGAGCGGCTTGTCTGTCCTCTGACATGCTGCAAACATTTGACACGCATCCAGGGAAATGCAATGGAAAACAAATCCCTTCGCTTGCTGGGATACAACTTGATGAGCCAAACAAACTCAGGACTGAGGGGAGCGGTGCCGTGACCTGGTTTGATACCGGGGTCAGATGAGGTTTCACACCCAGGAGTAAGGAATGGGATTTGGAGGCGGAGATGCAAATGAGCTTTCCCATGCAGCTTTCCACGTATGGTGCTGTGGGGGGGGGGTGCTTCCTTCTAAGCATCTTCTGGGTACCGGAATGCATCTGCGAGCTGAAGGAAACCTTGATAATAGATATTGCGTGGATGGGAAGCCTTATAGCTTGTTTAATGCTTGTATACATACTGCGCAGCGCAGTAGGAAGCTTACGTATTCTTTTTAACTACTGAATGAGGCATGGTTTCTTTGCTCAGGCCAGTACTTAAAAACACCGCAGGCTGCCTGGTTAATGACTTTCCCAGTCGTACCGCGCGAGCCATATTTCCTTGAAGTTCGCCAAAGCTTTGCATACAACGTAGACGTCGGTTCAGTTTTGAAGGCAGCTCCAAGTTTGCGAAGCTCTAACCTCACCGGTTCACAATGAGGGTGACCCTAGCACACTTGGGGATAGAAAGCTCGCTGCGAATATGTCTGTTTTTAAAATATGCCCCTAATTTGGTTGATATTGCGTGCTTTTTAAGAGGCGTTGCAGTTAGGTTGAAGGAATGGAAATATAGTAAGGAATTTTTCAAGGCATGTGCATCATTTTGAAATGGTAGACATTTGCTGGCTCAAACACATAAATGATGTCTTAAACAAAAGCAAATACACCAGCACATCAAACTTGATGTGTGTGCCCTGGTCAGAAAGTCTGCATGTCTGTAAATGATGCGACTAATGGCAAGCGGAGAGTCGGGATCTGTGCTGTTGGTTTTACGGTGAGGAAGGACCCAGAGAGTTTGTGGCAGAAGCATTTTGTTTAGCTCTGGGCCCTAGAAAGTCCCTGTGGGTGTTTTAGCTGAAATATAATGCAGGTTCTTAACTTAGTTCCCAGTTATCCTTTTTGCCACCTGAAAAGAGCCTAAATATAACCTCTGTCTGTCTAATTCCTTAATTCCCTTTTTTCTCCATTTTATAGCTAAGATTTCAAGCAAAAATAGTTTAGATGAGGGCAAAGCAGGTGAGGAGAACATCTTGAGAACATTTATTACGCACAGCTGCCTGGATTTGATGTCTGTGCACAGCTGGAAGTTTTGCTAAATGTATTAGAAGAGCAGAGCAGCCTGGACCGAGCAGTAATGCGATCTCTGAGTTGGCAAAGTCATCCTACGCTACCTAATCGAGAGAGATGAAGTTGGCAACGTTTTTCCAAACCTGCCACGATTGTTTTCCTTGTACTCTTCCTCACATATATATATATATATATATTTTTTTTTTTTTTTTTTTAACTCTTACGAACAGGTTTCTTGCGACCTTACGTAGAGTTCACAAAAATAGCCTGGCAGTGAGACAGCCCGGTGGAACTGATTTCAGATGCAGCGCTTGGTTCACATTCATGCCATCGGGTGAGCGTTTCAAATAAATGGACAGATGCTTTGAGCTCCACTATTCCAAGACAATTTATCTCCGGGCTACATCAGCAGGTCTGTCTCGCTGCAGCAATTAAACTCCATTATCTCTCAACCAGGTGTGTTAATGATCACGGGTCTCCAAATCCAGCAGGTCTGGCCCCATCTCCAGTGCACTTTAAGGCACTTTCGGCAACTACAAGTTTTATTTTGATTAACACAAGAATGGACCTCTAATGCGTTGGAAGGGAGTACCTGGATGCAAATGCTGAATATCTTCATTTTTTTTTATTTTACAGCAGTTCTTATGGTGTCAAAGTTAATGCAAAAGCAACCCCATAACCATTGTGTAGAATAAAGAGGAAAACTGATTACTGAATAGGAAGGGGAAGTAGAAGGGTCTAGAAAGATGGACAGAAGTGTTCTTTGTTTGCTGTATTTTCGGAATGTTCGCATTAAATTGGTAAAAGTAAAGAGCAAAATAAGGAAGCGGTCCCGTTTTTGCATGTTTGCCGTTACGGGATAAAGTAGGGAGACTACGCACGCAAACCCAAGGACCTGAGCTGTGAGGAAAGCAGTCTGCTGCAGTGTGCACCAGCTGTGGGAACTTGGTGAATTCAGCATCTTCTTCAGGTTTCTGGAGAACTTTCAAGTCTTGCCCCAGGGTCAGGCAGTCTGCTTCTTCTGCTGCCATCTAACCTTTTAACAAAGTTGTCTGCTTGAGACCTCCTTGCCACTTCAGTGAAGCAAGCCACAAGAGGACAGGGTGGTCTGGCAGGAGACATCTGAGTTGGGGTTTGGCCGTGGCTGGAAGACAACATCTCTATCCGACTTCAGTCAGAGGGGACCCAGAGCAAGGCTGAATAATTGGAAAGCAAGTAAAATTGGAGGGAAAGAAACTTTGGTTTCTTCACCTTGCCGCTCAGGAACCTGGAAATGCAGAGAGTTACAGCTCAGTTCAAAGTCAAAGCTCGCAGGCATTGGAATAACTGATTGTTTTGAAATCGAAATGACTTAAGCGCCGTATCTGGTGGAAAATTAATTCCACGCAAGTCAAAGGGTTAATGCATTTGTTTATGTTGTATGGCACAATGAGGGAACTCTACACGAAGCCGCTTGTGTTCTCAAGTGTTCCCCGAAGAAGTTTTCTATTATGCTCATTTGTGGTCACATTTGCTTGTCAAAAAGCTAATTTGGTTTTTTTTTCCTAAATCCCCTCCAGTAGATTCGAGCAAGAGCACAAGAGCACACTTCTGCACAACCTCTTCTCAGGTTGTCTGAAAAGTGCAAATGTGGTTGTTGTACTCTCTCTAGGTTTGATGCCCACGCCCTGCCGGGGCTCACAGCCACACCGGGTGTGGGCCTGTTACATGGAAACAAGCACCAGGTGCAGCCAATTGAAAGAAAAAGGCATTAAAAGACAGGCTGAAGCGTGCTGTTTCCTGTTCCTTTTTGGGCCGTGGTGGGGATTTATCCAGTCTGATGGCAGGACCGTTTAGTAAATTTAGTTTGGCTTCGACTTGCATTGCATTCGTGTCCTAGTTCTGCTGCTGCCTTGTTGGTAATCTCTTGTGCTTGGGTAACATTTTTGGTTAAATGTGGTAAAAGAAAAAGAAATGTGTCCCAAATCGTCCCACACTCCTTCCCCGCCTGGTCACATGCCAGATCCCACACATCCAAACAAGGGGACGTTGGCAAGGAGACTTGCCGAACTCAGACCGCGCACACCCACTGAGACACGTGTGTTTTCTGCTGCCTCAATGAGGTGCAGTGACAATGGCGAACCGCTCTTGCCTCTCTGCGACACACAGCAAGCGTCGATCATATCTTGTGGCTTCTTGCCCGGCGCTTCGAGGAACCCGTTGATCTGTCCGATTGGGACAGATCTCCTTCTCGCAATAACCACCGCCGCCGCAACAAGCCGCCTTGAAATCCCGGGCAATGTTGTAAAGCAAAGCTTCGTACAGTATCCCCGAAACCGCTATGGCCTGCTGCTTGGCAAGTGTTGTCGCCACAGCACGAGCAAATCTTAACATCGTGCAGTTCGCCGGGATACCAGTGTTCTTGGCAGATGGAGAACAAACAGCACAGCATGTTACAGATCTTCTGGTAAATTCGAGCAGAGTTCTCTGCTCCTGTACACCAGATGGAAATTAAGTGCATTTAAGAAGTGCTAATCTGTTCAGAGAAGGGGCTCCTATTTCTGTAAATAGTTGTGACGTTTATGGAGCAAAACCCTTTTCTGAGGATTTTTCGTCTGTCTGAGTCACGCTCAACAGCATGGCAGGACGCGCTTTAAAATGGAAGAGCGCGTTATGTGTGGACCTGTCCATAAGTACAGCTACTCGAGTGGTGAAATGTCAGAAAGGCCGATATGGTGGTTTATTGGCGTGATGTCTTGCGGTAGACTCGCCAGATGAAGGCTATCATGGAGGAACATGCTAGACGTTTCGTATTCGCCTGTTCCAACCATGTCCTTTCTGTGTGTCGGTAGTTCAGGCTTTCAGCAGTAGCTTTCAAAACCTGCCTCGTGTCATGCGTACAGTTTCGGTACTTAGAGGATTATTTATCCAGATCTTTGTTGCTCACTAAGTAAAGATAAAAACACACCGTACCTTAAGAACATGGCCTCCTTTTTGGGTAATCTGCAAGAGCTGTGAATGACCCAAATCAGATTGAATGGAGAATTCCCCCATGAGAAACTCACAGATCCAAGCTCAGCAATGCAAGAGAATGAGCTTTCCTCTTAACTGGACCATTTACAGCCGTTAATATGGAAGTAAACATTGCCTGCTTTAAAAACAGATTGTGTATCTCCTCGCGTTCCCTCATGTGCAGTGGGGAAGCGTTCTGGAGCCGGCGTAAAGCCCACTCCATGAAAGGGAATCGCTCAGACCCGATGCAAGAGCATTTAGTACAAATTGGCACCTTGGATAAAAGTGCCAGACGGGGTGCGTGCGGAGCTATTTTTTGAACTCCATGTTAAGGAGTGGTCAGACTGTGGAGGACATGCAGGGCCGGTAAGCTGTAAAGATCCTAATTAGTTCTAAAAGCTTGTCCGCAGAATGAGATTACATCGGGAAGATTTTCATCTCTTGCCCAGTTATAGCAAGAGACTTATTGTTGAGCAGCTTTAAGCAGGATGTAGTTCTATGATCCCCTTCTCTTGTTCCACCAGACGGGCCGTCGTACGGTCGCCCTCGGACTCGCAAGCCAATCTCGATAGAAGATCCGCGCTCATCTGGATCGGCTGACCGGAGCCCAGCAGTCGGATTGGTCAAGACCCAGGTAGGATTGCGTGGCAGGTCCGGCGATGTGGATGAAAATTGCATCTCAATTCAATGAATGAATGAAAGCCGTGTCTGATTTGGTGACATTTACGCTTCTGCTTGGCGCAAATAGCCAGACTCGGGGTCACCTGACACGCTGCCCAAGCTGTTCGTGCTCGTACAAACAATTTTGCGTATAAAAATCCCAAAATACTTCATCGCAGGTGAATACACATCCAGTTGGAAACTTAAACTATGCAGAAACTCAATTTCTTTAAAAGTTCGAAACCTTCTCGTATATTTTAGATATTTTTCTGCCTTATGCTCTGAAGCTGAAATGCCTTTATAAAAAGCCTTTTAGACGTGTGCTCAGAACTGCAGACACCAGGGAGCCCCATAAATCGATAGAGCGGAGAAGCCTGCCAGGCTGCTCCCGGACCTGCAGTGGCACCTGGATTAATGGCCTTGGCCTGGAATTTGAGTCTGGCCAGATTTGAGGTTTTATATTTATTCCCTTTGAATCCGTTCTCAGAGATGCCCACTACAAACTTCAGACCAAAGTTCGGAATTCGGTTCCTTCTCTGGCGCAGGCAGCTGCAGATGTCCACGGAAGTGCAAAGGTCTAGGTGATAAAAACTTAGCCGCTGGTCTGCGTCTGTTGGGAGTCAGATTTGGGAAGGGCCTTGGGACCGCTTGACCGCCACACATTGGAGGAATACGAGAGATCGCAGCGTGGGCAGTGTGTGAGGGCAGGAAACTTGAAGTCCTGTGATGTTTGATGGTCCCAGGTGACGGCTCCAGCAGAGCTCCGAGGTGGCCGAGGACAAGGCTAAAGTGTCATTGTGACAGGGTTTCACAGGGGGTCAGGAGGAGGCAGATGGTGAGCCAGATGTAGGGTGACTGTGACATTGGAGGACTCAAGCAAACCGATTATCCTGGTTGTTCCCTGGGTATCGGAGAAGACTGCCCACTACAAATCACTAATTGTTCCCAGAAGTCTGTTTTTAGAAAGGATTATTGTCATCATTTTTTATTTATTTATTTTTTTATTTACCTTCACAAAACCATTTTTTCTTAGTCACTGCAGAAAGCGCTTCTCTGGGAGGCTTTGTTTTTCTGAAGATGACTTGTTTTACTGTCTCACTTGGTAGCTTTAGGGGCGGAACAGCGGTGCAATAAGTAGCGCTGCTACTTCACAGTGCCTAGATCATAACATGTGGGTACAGGTCCAGTTCTGTGTGTGGCGTTTGCGTGTGCTTCCAGTGTCTATGCGAGTGTCTTCCAGGCACTCTGGTTTCCTCCCACAGCCCAGAGTAGTTTGTTTCAGGTGCTAAATTGTCCATCCTGCTCTTCTAGTTTGGGGGTTGGCTTTGGGGCTGACCACCCAATCCCACCCCATAAACATTCAGTTGTCTCAAAAACATGAAAGAAAGACAAACCAGCCAGATCCAAAAAGGAGCAGAAAAAATGAGAAGCTGGTTTTTAGGTTGGTCATGGTTCTCCAAGGACTGCAGTGCCATGGAGTTAGTTATGTAGCTTGAAGCTGAAACTGAGTTACTTAATGCACCAAAAGTGGCCTTTAAGTATTTGAAAATCTGATAATTTTTTTTTTTTTTTTTTTTATCTTTACCTCTGAGACACATGGGGTTTCACGGAGTCAATAGAAGGTTTGATCGTTTTCTTAAACTGTAGCTGCAGGGCTCTGTAGATGGATGTTGCATGCACCTGTGCTGCCATAGAAGAGGTTTCACTCTAAGCCACCCTCTCTTTAATGCTACTTCTCTCGCACCCTGCACCCATGCAGGCCAACGCAGACTTGAAACAACTGAAACTGCATTTTCCAGAAGAGCTGAGTACAGTAAAGGCCATTCAGGAGTTCAGTGTTCTACAGGCCTTCAGGTTTGAGACCTGAGAGCAGACAGGTAGTTGGAGTAGAGCAGTATGAGGTGACCACCAGGCTGGTTGGGGGGTGGGGGGAGGGGTTATTATGTCCACAGAGAAGAAATGCATCCTTGCCTCTGCATTCAGTTTCTGATATTCTGATACTTTCCATAGATGGACACAGTGATGGAGCCACTAAAGACGCAAATTTGAAATGAGCGCTGTTCTCAGCACCGTAATCCGCTTTAGACGAAACTTCATATTCTTGTTTGGGAAATCACAAGCGATCCTAAATCGGTGAAATTTGCTGTCGGTTCAAACTTTGATCGAGATATTGGGACTTTGTCAACATCTGGTGTTATCGAGCTCTTTCCAGCAGCGTTGCCTTGGTTACTAGAGAGGCAATTAAAATCCCCCTGGAAGATGATCTTAAATCAATAACGGAGGATGTGCACCTGAACAATGTAGATGTGGCACCGAATCGCGTAACCTGGTGCTCGGTTTATCCTGAGCGTCTGTTTGCACTTTTCCACCTTTTTACTCATCATATTAAACTTGTATGTGGGTAGTAGGTAACACCTGAGGTTTGCCAAGCTTTGCATAAAAACAGTATTATGTTATTATGTCATAAATGTATGTCCCTGTTTATCTTGTCAGTTAAGGTCTGATAATAATGTCCTGTAGGCTACATAAAACCTTTTTTGTTCACTTAGCAGTATGTGCTTCACTGGTATAAGGTAACCATATTTAGAAGCTGTTAAAAGAATGACAAAGTGCAAAACGCGAGACTGAGCGTCAAGGAAGACTGTGTAAACAGGCTGTGAGTCGAGGGGCGGAGATGTCACGAATGGTTCAGCTTTCTAAGAATGATTTTTCTTTCTGTTGCCTCGAGAAGGTAGACAGTTCGGCAAGAAGTCCTCACGCGGTGCAGTAGAAGCGCTGTATGTGACCCAGTGTCTCTGCAAACCTAACACCCACAAGCTCCAGCAAGACTGCGGCTGGCGGGCGCATATGTAAACAAAGTCATACCTTCTCTCCTTGTTTAATGTGAGCGCCGCAGTTCCTGGATCGAGGTAACGGCTGCTCCTGGAGAGTTCCCAGGGTTCAGTGGGTTCATGGGAAGAAACCGCATGCGCAAAAGTGACTGCTGTTCGTAAGTGACCCCCCACCCACGCCACGACCGGCACGTAAGACCTGCAACCGTTTTGGCAGATGGCACTCAGACTCTGTCTGGCGGGGGATCAGATTAGGCCCTCGCTTGCGTGTTAAACCTCGCCGAATAGAAATGGTCTTTCGTCTTGCTCGGTGGGGGAAGAACTTCAACCCCCTCCTTCCCTCCTCCTTACATCATATTCAAACACCTTCAGGTGTTCCTCCATTTCAACTGGTTGCAGTCCCACTGCACAGCTGGATTAAAAACTTGAATTCATGCACGCACTTGTTGAAGATGGATATGTTTTGCAAGGTGCACCGTCTAAGATGTTGAGTTCATTTTGTTGCTGTGTTCAGTCACGTCCTTTTTTGTCTCTTTGGGACTTTTTGGATCAGAAAAGTGTTTTTGAGGCCAGTAAGCCGCATTCCAAAAGTAATTTGATGGACGTTATCGTTTCTGGTCATACATTTTATTTTGCTTTAGGAATATGCGCACAAAAGTTCCATGAAACTGCTTTTGTTTAAGTGGAGAAGAAAGATCTGAACAACCCCCCCGACTCCATTTTCATTCCCACTATTTAACATGAACACGAACTCCGTATCTTCTGTTGTCATTCATCTCCCGGCAGTTTGATGGTACAGTCGGTAACATCGGAGCCTTACGGCGCCTGGGTGGTGGGGTCGAATCTGGCTCAGTCTACGTGGATTCTGCATGTTCTGTCAAAGCGGGTTTCCTCCCACAGTCCAAAGATATAAAGTGACTCTAAATTAGCTGTACTGTGTGAATGTGTGTGTTTGCGTGGCTACCCTGCAATAGACTGGTGTCCTGCCTGGACATAACCTTCCTACCCCAACGTCCACTGACTCCATGATAGGCGAATGTGTGTTAACACCACATAAACTCTTTTCATGCAGACCTAGATGGAGTCAATGAAATTACAGAGGTTTACTCTGGAGATTCTACAACTATCACTGCCTTCAGAGTGGCAGCCATGCAGGGCTTCCATAGCCAAGCCCAAAATCATGTCACTGTGTCTTCCACAGGGTCGACTGAGCTCCCAGGTATCCCTTTGGTTGGAAAAACATTGCCTTTAAATTGTCAACTCCAATAAGTCTCGGGCAGCAATTAGTTTGGGCCGTTGACAGGCTGTCAAAGCTTAGCCTCTGGTGAGTTTCCTGGACTTGAGTTCAACAAGAGTCAACCCCCCCCCTTTGAAGACCAAAACAAACAGCACCGATAGCCATAACACCTCCAACTAATATCCTTGTTCTCCATGCTGTTGCTCTAATTGAATTGTTTTCTCATCATTCCGGTTTGGTCCGTGCAAGCGAAATAAGCACTTTTTGCTTTTGGATATCGCAAGGGTTAAACTCTACAGGCCCTGAAAAGTATTACCAGCCGAGCATGAAATAGAATGTGACACAACGTGATGTGTAGAGAATATAATAACCCCTGAACTGTGAAATGATGGAAAGACAATACTGAGTGCGGCGAGCAGTTCTGAAGCCGACCTCGTGGGCCAATTTATTTTACAGTACGATTCGTGTTGTCCGCACGCTGCACCAATTCAGCTAAGTGGAATTTAAGCTTCTTTTGCTCAGATTCCCCCCCCCCCCCCGCCCCTCTCTGTCTCTCCTTCCTCGCTTTATTTGTTCTTTTCTGGTTATTTATTTCATTATTTTAATTTAATCGATGTCTTTCTCACCTGTGTGGTAGAGAGGGTGTTCGTTCATTCGAAACCCTTGATCAGAATTGTAATAGTGAATACCGCAAAGGACCCCCCCCTACCACCACCTGACCCCCTGTCAACCCCGCCGGGCACGCGCTCATTTGTTTAACTGAAATAAAGTGCCCGCACAGCGGGTTAATTAGCTAAAGTGGGCTCCCTGGGCCCCGGATTTCGCCGAACGGATGGCAGGAGTGGCGGCAGGACGTGCGAGCGACGGCATGCTAATGTGGCCAGACGCAAACACTGCAATTTCTTATGAAATATTCAAAACTGTTTTAACATTCCCATCCTGAACACGAGCATTTATAAATATAGCAATGAGTTGAAATGGAACATAATGAAACGGCGCTGAGAGGGGTCTTCGGTGCGATGTCTTGCATTGCTGGAGCTTGAAAACATGCACAGCATCAGAAAAAAATGTTATAATTTTAATTCGAGTGAAAAAACACAAAAATCAGTCTTTTGGATAACAATTATATAGTTGTAAAAGTTAAAAAAAAAAAATGGTCAGTTACGATAAATTACTCAAAAGTCTTAAATAAGAGCACAACTAATGGAGGTATTACTGTAAATACCAAATACTTTGAAGGTGTTTTAAGGAATAATAAAATGTTCACATGCTAAAAAATTGAGGTTATGAACCTGCAGATTATGCCATGTACCATTTGCTTTTTTATTAGTAATTAATTTCAGAAATTAAAAACTGTTAGAGATGAATTTTTTCATCCTTACAGTAAGTAGTGGCATGGAGTTATAATTATTGAGAATTTTTTTTTTTTTTTTTTGTATTTATATCTTTAGTTCAGTTTATATTTGTCAATTTTTCTCCAAAGCAATTTGGTGTTAAGGTACCTGCAGTTCAGGGATTTGCCCATTTTCACAGCCAGGTCATTTTGATCTCTGACTCTGGAAGCAGGAGCGATAACCAAGAGTTTACCTGCTGCCCTCAGTTTAAAGGAGATTTATGAATTTAGGCCCTCTATATGCTGATTTTTTTATTTTTATTTTTATTTTTTTTTGTCTTCAGAACAATTTTACAACAATAATGGCCTTTGTTTTTTGTGGAGTTTCTTTATTGGTTTCCAAGCTCAAGTATATTGTTACCACTTAGTCATGGCTGATCCTGGTCCTGATCACTGGTTTTCAGCTGTTGAAGCTCCAGGACTTCTTGTCGATTTAATTGAAAATTATTATAGATTTTTTTTTCCTCATTTCCATTAACGTTTGTGTTTTTTTGTTCAGTAAAACTATCTAACATTTGTAGCCTGAACCCATGTTAACTAGTACATTTTTTTTTTTTTAACATTTTATGTTGCTGACAGTTACTGTTGTTCAGATCTAAATTTGAGAAAAAAAGCTGAACTTGTGTGTGTGTGTGTTTATTTGTGCGATAAGCTAAAACTTTATGGGGTCACAAATTTCTCTGTGATAGTTCCATGGTATGCGATGATTAGGCGAGTTGTTTTCTGCATCGGTCCCATCGAGGGGGTGAGCCCGCACCCTGTCTCATTGCAGTAATCTGCATCTCCGCAGTATTTCCATTTAAGGCCAGTGAACTGGGCGCTGGCTTCCCGTCTCGAGGACCTTGCGTGAGTCTGGAAAGACGCGGGGCGCTACCTGCCGCCCGCTGCTCGTCTTTGTTTGCCAGAATCTCACATTTGATGTGCACTTACGTGGATGCAACGGGCATGCAGTCTGAATTTTCTTCCAGACGCAGCTGCAGCTGGAGCCCTGTCTTTGGAGGTCGGTGCAGATGGACGCAGTCTCTGCATCATCTGCTAATGCTCCCTGTCCCATTTTATGACATCGACGGTCCAGAGCCATTGGTACTCCATGCGTGTGGCTGTTCGTCTCCATTCGTCTTCATCAGAAGCTCCTCCAACATCCCCTCCCCGCTCGATATTTAATTCTAATTTAGCCATATGCAATCCAGATGCAGCAGTTCTGATGTCCCCCAGCTCTCCCCTCACCTCCTCATACCTCTGCCAAGTTAGTTATGGATGGGGGGTAATGCAGACCTTCAGTTTGCATTTAAGAAGCTGGAAGTGCTGAGAATGGGCTGCGGGGGGCAGGTGAGGGAAGGGTGTCATGGTGCGATTCGCAAAGCTGACAGGAGGCCACCTCCACACTAACAGGAACCGGAGGTAAATTGTGACTCCGGCAGCAGCAGCGGCAGCCCTCCCACGGTAACGTTCTCCTCCTACAGAGCCCGTGGGGGCCCTCTAATGGCTGCCAGGCCACTTCCCGCATCTCAAAACTCTGGACAACTCCTGCCCTGTCAGTCCTCATGGTGGCTCAAACTAAAGTTTCCATCCACACGTCCCAAATACACCACCCGCCCTTGGACATCAGTCTGTGTCACTCAATAGTTGGGGACTACAGAACCAACAGTGTCTGATATTAACACAGCACTGAATGGTGAGCCATGAAATGAGTATCTCAGGATGGTTTGTCTCCACAACCATCTGCTCTTCGCACAAGTCCTCCTTACTGTCGAAGCACTTAAAGCCCACCTCGAGAAAGATAAATAAGTGTGTATACGTGTGTAAACCCTACAGGGAAGTTCTGCTTGGTTGTGTGACTTGGACCCCCAGGGCTTAAACCAGTATCCTTGACACCGGCACTCCGGTGAACCTTTTGTTCCGGCAGTTGAAAAAGTCACTCCGGGTTGGCGCCATGTTGTAATTGCTGCTCCTGTGGCGGCCGCAATATTGCCCTGCGAGCGAGCCTGTAATTATATGCCGTCTCAAAGCTTTCATTACCAACCCTCACACTCGAGATGTCGACCCGGCAACGGCGATGAGCGCTACGCAGAAGATGAGGAAAGTTTGCCGAAGACTAGAGGAAGCATGGTTTGACGCGAGTGAAATCTCCCACCAACGGCCCCCATTTCAGGCAGAGGGTGTCGGAATGAGCCGGCTAAAGATTTGGCTCCGTTCACGTTTCCATGGCGATTCTCTGCCCATTTCTTATCCTGTGTTCTTCCAGCTCTGCGAATGAGATCATCTCGACAGTTGGGAGCTGAAGGAATTGAATATCGGAGGCGCTTGGTTCCCATCACGATCGCAACCCCTGGTGTTACACTGGGGACAAGCAAAGCAGAGGAAATGGTTTCTCCCTGGGTTTGCTCAGATGGACATTTTATTACTCCGTGTCTGGTGATATTATTCCAAAATCTATTTATGTAGCCAAAGCAACACCCGATGTAGGTCTACATGGTGATTTACCATTTCTACAGCAGGGTAAATATCTTGCTCACGAGTGCTGCAGCCAGAGGTGGGATTCAAACCTCCAGCCTTTAAGGCCGGAGGCAGCAGCTCTATCCATTATTGCTGACTCTTTGTTCCATAATCACATTTATTTCCAAAATAAGCAGTGATTTACCCATTTGTACAGACGGGTAAATTTTACTGGAGGAATTCAGGGTACTTACCTTGCTCGGTGGTACCACAGCAGGAGGTGAAATTTGAAGCTGCAACCTTGGATGGCGAAAAGGTGGCAACTCTGACCGCTGTGCCACTTGCTGCTCACACTATTAACCCAACGTGCGTAGGTATTTATACTGTATATAAATGCATGGCTTCACTTTGTATTATTTTTATATTTAAGTTTTATTATTGTGTATTTAAGTTTGTTGCGTTGGGTACAACAGGCCACTCCTCAGCCGTGCGGGTCTGTCTGTGCTCTTCGGGTTCATTTCCGCTGTTCTTTTGTGCATATATTTTTTTCCCCTTTTATTTAAAATACTTTCAGAAAAGTGCACGGTAACCGAACCCTGATCAACAATTAGCGTGTCAGCGCTGTCACCTGCTCTCCCGCGGCTCGCGTGGGTCCTGCTGTTCGGCAGGGACGGCGCAGCAGCTCGCGTGCAAACCTGCAGGTGGGGGTGGTGGCGCGGGTGGTTGGCGGAGTAACGCTCTGCGGCGGGCGCCGGCGCCAGCGACCTGCTCCCGCGGCGGGACCAGCCAGCCTTCCTAGAACGTGCAAATTGCCAGGAGGCGGGGAACCGGTGTGGGTAACATGTCAGCGCTTCTGCCCTCCAGTTCCGCCTCCGCCAGCTGTTTCCCAACACCCGGCGGGAGCTGGGCGAAGGGACGCGGTGCGGAGGTGACAGTTCGGCAGAGCCAATTCCCAGGTCCTTTACGTCCGTGTCTGGAAGCACTTCACACAGCTTGGGCGAGCCGGCCGCTGCCTGGGTGATGGACACCGCAGCAGCAGGTGGGAGGAGGTGTTTGCCAGGCGGCCCGGTGGTGTCCTGTCGTTGAAGGACGGAGCACCGAGGCACAGCCTTCGTCTTCAGCTTTGTTGTCCGCAGGACAGTAGTGTCTTGTTTACAGCGGCCAAATACAGGAGTGACGGAAGCGTAAAAGGTTTTTATACTCGATTTTTACAATCTTCTGTAATGCCGTTTCCTGTTTTCTGTGTTTATTCGCTATAATTAAAGCTGACCCTCGCCATCTGTACCCCCTTGTTTTTGCAAATCTTGAAATTTTGTGCCCAAAATTCACTGTTCAAGTCAAAAACTACCTCCTCTCTGCATCCGAAAAGATGCTAAGCGTGCGCCAGATGTTTCAAAGAAAACGTTGAAGTTGCGCCGCGAATCCAGGCGAGAGGGATGCAGTGGCCCCGTCTCAGCCGGCCAACGTGTTCCCCTTTTGCTTTCTTCACTATGATTTCTGCCCCGTGATTCAATATATCAGTTCAACTCTATAATCGTTCAATAACCAGTTTCAGCCGTTCAGCCCAATGGCTCGGTTTTTTTAGATAGCATTTTTTTGTTTATTTTACTAAGCGATATATGCTTTAGTTGTGCTTGTAATGTTTATTTACATGACGTGTTTATTCCAGTGCATAAGGAAATAACTGGCATCTGATGTTGTGTAGAACTGCCCATAGACAGACACATTGATGTTCCTGCTGTGTGTTAAATAATTGGGAAACTGTTTTAAATGCCTTAAATTACCAAGAAATCCTTGGTGAACTGATGTTTACGGGTGTTTTAGTGATATTTGTGGAAATTTATTGGGGTACTCGGGATGTGCTGGGATCACACTATTATTTTCCCGTTGGAAGTATGGGCTTCTTCTACTGTGCAGAAATTCACCGCGAGACACATTTTCAGGAACGGATTCGATTCTGAAAATGAGGAATAGGTGCATAGCCGATATATTTGGAATTATCTTGCACAGTTTTCAAGCTCCATTTGCTCAAAATACTGTATTAATGAGCTCTCATAGCCCTGTTTCATTACGCTCCATTTGTCAGAAACCCACACAGCGTTAATACAGGTTTTGCTGTACTTGACCTTCTGTCGGTGGTACCGTCCTCTGGACCTACCAGCCACACCTCCAGCCCCATCCCACCTATGGCTTCTGCAGTAGACCCTACGCACAGCGCTATCGCTTTTCCATCCTGCCAGAGGCATGCCAAGCTGTGCCCATTGCCACCCTCACACCACCACCCCATTGCGAGCGAGCGTGTGAGCCGGAGGTGCGTCACTTCCTCTCGACCGTCATCGCACTCCCCTCTCCCAAGGATCACAGGGACTCTTACTGTGAAACTTGTCGCCGCCAAATTATTTCAGAAATGCCCTAGCGTGTTATTCTGCACAAATTTCTAATTGTGTTTTAGGATTATAGTTCTTCCAGGCCTGTTGTTGTAAATATTTACACGCCAGGGGCACAAAACCGGGGACAAACCGTAAGACTGCTGGTTCACAGCGGCCGGATCGGAACGCTCAGTAGAAAGAACCCCCCCCCCCCCCCCCGACAAAGTGGATGAAAGTGTGATGAAGTCCAAACTTGAAATGGATTAAACTCACACTAAGCACCCTCAGGTTGTTAATGCTTTTTTATACTGCTTCCATCAAACACGGGTGTTATTTCTGTACCTCGACAGCAGAGCGAAGCTAAAATCCAAGCTGGATTGTGCTACCGCGTCCCCATGTGACCTCATGTTCACAGGCGAGCTGATTTAAATGGGAAATTTAAACAATAAGTTATCAAATAACGTGGTTTTATCCTGCACGGCTTCGTCCCCTGAGACGCGACCATGACGCTGTCTGTGACGGTATAAACACACACACGGGCGAGGTTGAGAGGCAAAGTAAACAAGGGATGCTGGATAAAAGGGTAAGGGGTGAAATGGTCCCCGCTGTCAGGGATCACGGCCCCCTGTCCCCCAGCCCGCCCATCTGGGCCCCTCACATCCTGGGAAAAATGTACCAAACACTGTGCCCAGCTCATTGCAAGCGTGTGTTTATTTCTGTTGTCAGGAGAGACGCAAAAAAAATCTCAAGTAATAAAGGGTAGAAAATCGGTCCAGTTCTATCAAATGGCCTTTCCTTGTTGGAGCGATTTTTAAAGGCGATGCGGGGACAGAAGGCTAAAATAACACTTAAACTTGCCTCTTTTTAGGTTTACAAAGACTCCCCCCCCACCTCCACCCCCATTTTATGCAGTACTTTAGGAAATACAAGAGCGGGAAGTGTAAGAGAACCCCCAAAACTGTGGTTTCTCGGGGTCTCTCGGTGAGTTTAGAGCTCTCCAGAGGGACGCATTATGCTTTTGCCCTCTGGCTGTCCCTTCCTTAACAAGCGGTGACAGTTAAGGCATGTAACCGACGGCGGGGGGGGGTTGGCTTCACGCTGCCTCCGCTCAAATTGCTGGATCGCCAGCGGCAGGTCTTTTCGCTGCGGAGCATCTATTCAGCCTCCGGTCCTGCCCGACGCCTCGGGCGAATGATCAAAGACCCACGGCGGCACATCGCAGCCCCCTGGCCCCATCGCCCTTTCCGTCGCTGCGGCCACAGGGCCAGCCAGGACAGCATGCGTCGGGAGGGAGACCGCCGACACGGTTGCTGTGGGATTATGTAACAAAGCTACTCGCACGCCGAGCCTAGCAAGCGGAAACAAAGGCCCGAGCTGGCAAAGCCTCGCGTGTTTAATTGTGTGCCACTTAATTCTAATTGCTCATAAATCACAGTAGAGATGGCTGGGAAGTGGAATCCGTGCCGAACAAAAAGGGGTTAGAAAAAGGTTCCTGAACAGTAGACAGCATTTTTCTTTTGACTACAGCGGTGCCTGTGTTAGCCCTCCAGACCTGTTCTCACACCATCAGCACAATATATTGCTCAACGTATGGAACGGTGTCTCTATCGTAACCGCTTAATCCCAGTCCGGAGCCTAGCCCAGCATCACTGGGCTAGGATACCACCCCCAGATGGGGTGCCAGGTCACTGCATGGTGTTCACATACAGATTCACACAATTTGGGGTGATAAATGAACCCGAAACACGTGTCTCGGGACCGTAGGAGAACACCCACGCAGCCGCAGGGAGAATATGCTACGTCCACACGTCCTGAGCTGGATGCGACCCCGCAGCCAAACAGCCCAGGCGCCGGCATTACCTGCCGTGCCGCAAATGGAGAGGTCTGTAGGGCAATAGGGTAATTTTAGCCCAAAATAAACCTGCTTTTTTGTAAATTCGTAGCTGTTAATTATTATTTTAGATGAGTGATTTTTAATAAGGTTAAATATAGTACTGTGCAGTATTTAAAGTTAATACGTTAAAAAAAACGTAATGAAAGGTAAGCGCACGCCTGAGAGGAAAGGTGCTCATTTGCTGACCATTATTTAGGGAAAACATCCAATGCTACGAAACACACAGCCCGAAAGTTGAGCTGAGCGCAACGTAACGAAAAAACATTGGTTATATCTTTAATAATAATGTGATCTACTGTATATAACAAAACATGAGTATGGTGAAACGGTTCTATAGGAGGAGGCACGAATCGAGGAGTTTTTTTGAGTCTTGGCCTGCATTGTGTTTTAATAAGCAGTGTTTCTGTCCATAGAGTTAGTTACTGTTCACGTGGAACGTTGGAGATACGAACATTTGCACGTTGGGGTTACGCAGGGAATCGTATACAACGATTAACCCGTTTAGAAGCTGAAAGGTTTCCACGCCTGCTCGGTTTTAATCTCCGAGAAAGCAGTTGCTGGGCACGACAGCCGAGCCGGTTCGCTTTTCCTTGCCTTTTCGCACGACCTTCTTGGAGCCGAGCGGGGCCGCTGACGGCCGCCTGTCCCCCGCTCGACTTTCCAACGTTCTCCAAATCAATGCTTCGCATCAAGTTTTGATATTGAAATTAGCCATGTCGGGGGGTACAAATTTCTTTTCCCACCCCTTTCCGACAACCTTCTTTCTTTCCAGGGGGCTGTTGCGCAAATGCGCTGTCACCGACTGCGTGTTTGGGGTCTGCGCCCGTGCGTTGGGATCTGTTGACGCCGCGCATCCGCCGATGCGCTTGGATGTTGATGCAAGCTGACATATTTATCTTCGTACATCTCACCCCCACGCAAGCTCATACTCCATAACAGGTACATTATGAATGCTTTTTATTTTTTATTTTTATAAATATAGAATGAGAAATTAGAACTACAGAAGGTGCGATTTTGCAGAAAGAGCTGTTTAAAGGCAGCTATAAGCCGGCTTTGAATTTCAGCGAGCCGAAAATCGGGGGGGGGGGGGCGAAAAGCTGCTTCGGTTCTAGGTGAGATTTTTTTTATTTTTTTTTTTCCTCCCCCCCACCCTCGCTTCAGAGATGAATGCCTTTCTGGCAGCTCATAACTAAAAGCTTCATTTATGTGTGATATAAATTTCACTCAATGATTCAGGGTCAGCTTCGCACCTCCCGTCGGAGGAGAAAAGCTGTTTCCGTGCATCAGGAACGGAGACGAACGCAGCTTTTATCAAAGGGGTTTTTTAAACCGACTGCTGTGAAAGTCTAATTACTGTCCATCTCTCCTTTTTCCCCGCCTTTCTTGTGTTCCACCGCGCATCGCCTCTTGTTTTATAGCGCGCCATTGTGACAGCCCGTGCGTCTGATCTCCTAAGTGCAGGGTAACTTTTAAAGGAGAATTGCTCTTGTGTCTCCTTCTATCACGG
Source organism: Heterotis niloticus (assembly GCA_018136845.1). NCBI lineage: Eukaryota > Metazoa > Chordata > Actinopteri > Osteoglossiformes > Osteoglossidae > Heterotis > Heterotis niloticus. The sequence continues at coordinate 4,051,785 of CM030903.1, forward strand.
CCTGAAAGCGGAGAAGAGTAGGAGTTGGTTCGATTAATAGGTTTAATGATAACAGCCGTGACGAGAAATGAAAAACCGGTGCGGAATGATGATGGAAGGCAACGGAGGAGAGGAAAATGCATTCCTAGCACAATTACGGTGAGGAAAGAACCTCTGGGGGTCTGAGGCTAACCAGACCCTCCTGCTGGGCCTGCTACAAAATTAGTGTTTAACAGGTCACTTTTGGAAGAAATCAGATCCGGTCATCGGGCGATCTTCGCTCGGTCGGAATGAGGAGAACGTGAGGGTTTCTCAACCCAGCGAAGTTCACCTCGGTCGCGCTTTAACCGCTGCGTTGTGCGTTGTGAGCTGGAGCGAAAAGAAATGAAAAATACGGCTACCGCGCTTGACCAACAGAGACACAAACAGCTACTCGAGGCCCAAAGTGTTTCCCAGGCCCTCTTCCCTATGAGGGTGAAGGAAGTCCGGATGCCCCCCTCCCCTCCACACATACACACGAGTGTTAGAATCCCATCACCGTGCAGGAACAGCTTGAGCAGGCGTGTCTGTCAAGTCCACCGGAGCGACTTCCAGTGCGGGATCCGGTGTAAATGCGCTTCTCCTGACTGCTTTCGGAAATGTGATAATTATTCCCGTCCCCGGAGCCACCGGCGTAATTCCTACGGGTGCGCGCTCCCCCCACACAGACACCCACACACACAGACCAAATTAAATTTTTTTATTAAGGTTTTAATTGCAGTGTATTGAATATTATATGCCCCCATCAATGTGTGAAATTGTTTTTACACCCCTGCCAGGGGCAGGAAGGCAGTCTTACCAAAATATTCTGCCTCTTTATTTTATGTTTGTTTATTTTCCTTAAGTGGGAAAAGGCACCCGCTGTCAAATAAACAAATTTCCAGAAAAAAACTTAACTAGATGGTACAAACAGCCAGAGGGCACCGGTTAAGCATGGAGACCCGGAACGTGTAGGTCTGCGTTTGTGGGCTCGACCGCACGCTTCTGGGCGGCCGATTCCCGGATCGCAGCGTTGGTTTTCCTCTCAGACTGCCGTACTTTGGTGAGGACGCAAAAGTGCCGGACAGCTGATCCGTAGACACGTTTAGGGCTCCGTTCAACCGTGTGACCCTGTTCTTGAAGCGCTTAGATTTGGCACGGTTCAGGATGCTGACTTGTGTGCAGAGCGGAGCTGCTTAGCCACCCCTGCTGTGTCTGTTTGCCTAAGAGGGGCACTTTAGCTTTATTGGAGTACAGAATGGAATGCTGTTTAAGTCCGCAGTCCATCAAGGTGATGAATTTTTCACATCACGGTCCGTCACATTAAAGGTGGGGCTGGATGGACCTCTCAGATTTAAGATTTTTCATCGGCCCATGCCGCCACGCCAGCCTCCTCCTGGTGTACAAAAACAACCCCGCGGGGGCTCCCTGGGAGTCAACTCCCGTTACGTTCGGAAACAACGTGGAGGCAAGTTCCACCCGGTGTGCCCATTCCTCAGGAAGCCAAATGAGCAAAGCAAGTTGGGAGGCCTTGGATGATGTATTGGCAAGGACCAGCATGCTCCTCCGTTAGCAACCTTGCTAGCCTGGCTGTTCCGGCTTTCCACACGACATCCCCAAAAAGGAGCCGACCACGCGAGCCGCCCTCATGCTGTACAAGTCACTGCGTTCAACTCACCCTACAGTTTTTCATGTTCTAGACTCCAGAGCTGTGTAATTCCAGGCGGAAAAAAATGGTGGCTGCTGTTTCTTTCCTCTATTTATGCCTTTTTGGCCTTGTCTGTGCACGGTCCCAAAGGTAGTAATCACATATTGGCAAAGAGGCAGCTTGAAATGAAGCCATACATCAGAGGCTAAGGAGTGGAACAGAAAGGGGGTGGGAGAGAGCTCTTGAGGGAAGGGTAAATAAGCGTCGGCATCGGTCAGGAAACTCCGTCCAACTTCCCTTGGTGTCACGCTCTACCCACCGACTTCTCACACTTGGGAGAGACGGTGCGCACGCACAAACACGAGCGTCACCTTGAAAAATACCTGGTCAGTGCACCTCCCCACACCAACACTTGCACCTGCTTATCGTGTCGGTTGTCGTACCTCCCACGCACACCTACAGTCATGTGAAAAAGTAAGTATACCCCATGATTTTTTTTTTTTAAATATGTGGACATATCAAGATTTATAGATAAAGGTGATGTAATGTAACAAACATCAGGCCATATTTACATTTTGTAGTCCATTGTATAGTTTAAATAAACATAAAGGCAGTTTTCGCATGTGGGAAAGGTAAGCACACCCCTACATTCATCCCTACCTCAAATACCCAAAATCAGATTCAGGTGCAAATGATTAGAACATCATTAGAGAGGATCCGGGAGGACGCCGTCTTGTTTAAACCTCAGATGTTGAGTTTGAATTGCTCTTTGGTGCCGAAGTGAGTGTTGTCACCTTGCCTGGATCGAAAGAGCTCTCCGAGACCTTCAGAAAAGGTGGAAATGGTATATCTGTTCATTCGTCGGTGAATTACTACACAAGTCAAATTGCTTATGTTCTTAAATTACTTAAAACTCAAATTATTTTGTTAAATTACTGCAAAGACAGATTTTCACTGCCCCCCCCCCAATTACATCACCTTTTGTAGCCTCTGCAACTCCCCTGTTTAATCCCTAGAATATGAGCCTCCAAATAAATCCTGCTTTAAATCAGAGTTCCCATCTTCATGTCTTCTTATAAGAACCAAGTGTCTGTCACCCCCTGTTTTTGTTTTTCCAGAGCAGGGTAGGACAGACAAGCTTATAACATGCTGATCTTTCAAGTCCTTTTCCCTCAAAGTAAATTTGTATGTGACTCCTCTCCCTCACTCTCCATTAAACCCCAGAGCAGGATATCTGCCGGCCTAGCAGCCTGTCCTGTTTTGGTGCCATAAAGGAAAAAAAAAAAAAAACGGTGGTGTTTGGCAGCTTGATGTGCTAGTGCTCCTCAGCAGGGCTTGGCTATGTGAGCTTGCTGTGTCAGGTGGAGGAGAGGCCTTCTCTGTGGCGATGCTGCGTCCCCATCCTCCATGCTCACAGCAACAGAGCAGTTGGGTGTCCCCAGTCTCACTGGGTGTTGCTGGCCAGCTGAGATGTCGGTAGACAGAAAGGCCTTTGGGGAAGTGAAATTGTCGCACAGGGCTGAAGCAGGAGGGACACATCTGTTTTGTTTTGTATTTCTCAACAAACCACAGCCAGCGCGCCAGCACTTGTCACATGGGGCTTCTGGATTTGCATTGCAGGAAAAATTTTGGTATATTAGGGCTCAGCACGTAGCTTAAAACCAGCTCCCGCTGTAGTACCCTTGATGATGTTACTTAGAATAAATAATACAGTATGAATTATCTAGCTGTATAAATTTGGAATTAAAATAAGTCTGCTTTTGGAAAATACTGTGTTTTGGAAAAGGTATTTGCTAAACAGTAATTGATCACAATAGGACAAGGATTTCAGTGTGCAGTGATTTCCCCGTCAATGGGCCACAGCTAAGATAAAGGAGGACAAAGCCAGCAAATTCAGACTTGATTCAAATTAAGTTGATGGCTCCATAAAGTGGATTTGACAAACAACATGTTGTATTCACCTAATCCATGTGAGGACCGCATGTCCACCCGCACGGCCGCACCATGACCCCGTTGGCGAACATGACGGTTGCGCTACGGTCCACCCCCCGAGCAATGTGGGAAAGATGAACCCGGGAGGTGGCATGCGTCTGCGTTAAAAGGATGTCACACTTTTTCACAGCCAAAAGTAGGCCAGCCCTCCAAAGGGCGTCCGGGAGCGGCAATGGAAATGAAAACGCTCCCTCCCCTCTGGTACGCAGCCCCCGGACAGGCGGCGGGTCTGAGCGCGTCACAGTCGGGATTCGGCGTCGGCACAGAATCAAACACCGTTTCACGCGAAGGTGGAGGATAAACACGCAGCCCCTTCCTACCTCGGATCCCCTCTGCATCACAGATAGCCGTTCGCGTCCACGTTTGCGGGCTTTTGCCTGAGAAGAGGCATGTGCTTACCAGCAGCCTCCGCTGTTCATATGTCCATTAGGCTTATTCGCAAAGTTTTCTGGTTCTGAATTTGCACTTTTTGCCTCAGGTGTGTAGCACACAAATGAGTGGATCTGTCCTCATTTCACTGTCCTTAACCCCTCTGCTTCCAAGTAAGCAGCAAAATGTTCTTTTTTTCACAAAGTTTTTATTGCTAAGGTTTTGCATTAATTCAAACTGATTTTACCATTTTAGAAAGATGGATGTCTTTACTGGAGCAGCCCAGGGTAGTTACTCTGCTGCAAACCTTCAGGTTACTTCAGGGCTTCATGTCAGTGCTCATCCTTATACACTGTATGGCCAAAAGTGTATGGACACATGAGCCTCACCCCAATATGTGCCAGTTGAACTTCCCAATCCACACTCATGGGCATTAATATGGAGTTGTCCCCCCCCTTTTGTTGCTATAACAGTCCCCACTCTTCCGGGAAGGGTTTCCACCAGATTTTGGGAATTTGTGCCCATTCGGCCACAAGGGCTTCAGTGAAGTCGGGTGAGAAGGCTTGGTTCACAGTCAGCATTCTGGTTTATCCCAAAGGTGTTCGGTGGGATTGCGGTCAGGACTCTGTGCAACCACTCAAGTTTTTCCACCACCACCCTGGGCAAACTGTGTGTTTATGGAGCTCGCTTTATGCATGGGGAGGGGGCACAGTCATGCTGGAGCAGGAAAAGAGCTTCTTCCCCAAACTGTGGCCACAAAGGTGAATGCACACAGTTGTTTAGAATGTGCTTGTATGCTGTGTGGGTGGGGCTGGAGCAGCTCAGCTCGGACATTAGAAGGGGGTCCACATACTTTTGCCCATACACTATAGTTCTGGCCCTATGTGCTCTACATGCAGGATCCTCGTTGGAGTGCAGCAGTGAAATTACTCTTATGCTCCAACCGTATCATGACTGTATGCAGGTAAAGCACTTGTTTTTTCCCCATGTGACAGCTGAATGTCATATAAATTATTTACCATTGGTTGAGTTGTTGGCATGTACAGAATATTGCTTTGGAATGAATCATGGATCTGCATAGAAATGTGTATTGGCCAATAATCTTAAGACTTGGAATGTGATGCAGGGACAGACATTGCTGGGCTTCGCAACAATGGCTAAATAAAGTCTTATACATTTTGTGGCACTAACTGCTTATGCTTTGGCAAATCAAATGTGTGACTATTTATACTTATGTCCAAATTAGCTTACAGTGTTGAGTGTGACTTAGTGTTTTGCATGTTTTTATAGATGGGCAGGATGTGGAGGTCAAACCGGTGTCCTTGGGTTGCAAGGCAGTAGCTATAGCCTCTAAGCTACTCACTGCCCCAAACCATACCAAAGAATGGTGGGCCATATCGAGACACCGATCTTCCTAGGGATTCGCACCCATGCAGACCCCTCTGTTACTCCGCCGAGTCAATGGGTCGAGCCAGGCGAGGCGGGATTAAATGGTGCTGATGCTTTCTTTGTCACCTGCTTGTAAATACCCCTGACCCCAACACTGCGTGGGCAGCCTGCCAAAAGACCGCAGTCGTGAGGAATGTACGTGTGCATGTGATGTAGGCACCGGGGGTTTTGTTTCGATTTAGCCACGAGCTCACAGCACTTTTGCAAAGGCCGGAACATAATAAATTAGGTCTGATCTCTTTTTTTTGTATAATAACATCCTTTTCACAAATCTGTGCATTTCGTAGTTCCTCCTTCACAGACTTAAACCACCAACAGACCTCGGCCGAGTTCCTTAACCACGCTATTTAGCATTCGGACTGGGCTTGGGAGTGGCTGTTCTGGATCTCTCCCTGGTTATATGGAGGGATGGCCCCCAGCTGTGGGGTTAAACGCTCGCAGTCCCCATCCAAGTGCACGGGCCACGGTGTCTAGTCGCAGGGCAGGGCCCGGCAGGGGTGAAGATGGATGAAGCCATCAGATCTTCGGATGATAAATGACAGGATTGAGGAGCTCCCCCCTTTCATGTAAAAGAGCCGCCCTGAGATGCGGTGCATTCATCAATCAAAATGGCCCGCCTGTAATTTCATTATAGTCACAGAGAGGGGACCGGCGCGGAGGCCACACTCGTTCGCAGGGTCTCGGCTGTTCCCCGGTTCCATGGAACCAAATCAAGCTGTAGCAGCCAGGCCTCCGCGTGCCTCTAAACGGACCATCATGATGAACCATGATGTCCCTGACAGTAAAAATGTCCAATAAAATGTCATGAAGTGTAATAAAGAGCTACAGCCAGTAAATGAGTTTGTGAAAGCTGGAGATGCCCTTGATATTACTTAAAACTTTGTCTTTTTCACGCCGCTGAATCTGAACAGTTTCAGCCTGAATTCTCTTCACCAGTCAGTTGCTGTTACTAGAGAAGGAGGAGAGGTTTGAACCAAGGCTGCATTGCATCCCCTTGAGTTATAATAACTTGGACTTGCAGCCACCACATTATTATTTATTTGTATTTATTGCTGTGTGTTATAATTATTTTTAATTCGTGCCGTCTTAACGCCAGCTGCTCCATCAACTGTACAAGAACATCAGCTGGCCGCGCAGACACGATGCACCGTCTACGATACTGTCTGCCTCTCGCTGTTTGCGTATGATCACATTTTAAAAAAATGAAACGGTTTTATTTAAAAAACTTTTTGTTTGTGATTTCATTCATATGTGTGTATCAATCCGTTACTAACGCACCCCGCAATAAGAATTCAAATATAACACGACTGTTGATTTTCTATCCGCCCACCTGCTTCCTTCCCTATCACCATCATCTACTGATGTACAGATTTGCTGAAGATGACGTGCATTTGGGTGAAATTTTTTTATCAGTATTATAGTACCGTAACAGCAGCATTGGTGTTCCTATAATGCACTGCTGCCACATGTTTGTAAATAGTTGTGTCCACCTGCTGTTGGTGAGTTATAGGGGATTGTTGGCTCTCTCTGTGTTCATTGGGTTTGAGAACTTTGGAGAAGGTGCGTTGTTGCGCTGTGTGAGTGCTGGTTCTTTACCATATAACACTGTGCTGTATGTTACCCTCTCGTAGTATCATTTCAGAATGAATAATGTGTGGAATTAATGAAAAATACAGTGCCCAGCCAAAAAAAGTCGCCACCTGGATTTAACGTAGTGTTATGATCTGGGGTTGCTTCAGTTGGTCAGGTCTAGGTTCAGTAACGTTATGTGGCCAAAAGATGAGGTCAGCTGACTACCTGAATATACTGAAAGACCAGATTTTTCCATCAATGGATTGTTTTTTTTCCCTCATGGCACAGGCATATTCCAAGATGACAATGCCAGGGTTCATGCGGCTCAAATTGTGAAAGAGTGGTTCAGGGAGCATGAAAGAGACATCATTTTCACACATGGATCGGCCACCACAGAGTCCAGATCTTAACCCCATTCAGAATCTTTGGGATGTGCCGGAGAAGACTTTACGCGGCGGTCCGACTCTCCCATCATCGATACAAGATCTTGGCGAAAAATTAATGCAACTCTGGACGAAAATAAATGTTGCGACGCTGCATAAGCTTATCGAAATGATGCCACGGCGAATGCATGCCGAAATCAAAGCTAAAGGCGGTCCAAGAAAATATTAGAGTGTGTGCCTTTTTTTTGGCCAGGCAGTGTATAACAAAGCTCTATTACAAAAGATAGCATTTGATATTTTGTTAAATTTTTCTTTACGTTGTCTGCAACTTACACCGAAGTCAACACGGTTTTCGGATTGAGTCCCATCAGAAGTCGAGGACCACCTGTGCTATAAATTTACAGGTTCTTCCTTCATGATTCAGTATCTTTAAGTTGGGCTCAGCCTACACACCGGACCATGACCCATTTTTACATAATTTAGCATCCATCTATGTGCTGCAGATGATTCACAATACTTGCACATAACTGTGTTGCGGACTCCCGCAACTTCGCAACATCCCGTGCAGTACTGGGCTGAGCCGCGTTGTGTTGACTATGTTGGCTGCGTTGACTGCGTTCTCCACGGCTGCTTGGTGGATGCGTTGTCACCCACCCGTCCCGCCTCTACGGCAACAGCAGCTTCTGCATTATTTCCAGTATGCGCAGCCACAACAGAGCCTCTGTAACTGACCGCAGGCTGAGGGTTCTCCCTGTTGGATATGAAAGTGAAAAATGATCAGGAAACACACTCTGTCAGCAGCTGTATTAGGGATGATAGGCGTAGGAATAAATATTTAATGGATTTGGAAAAAGAAAAACATCATGTAAATTAACAAATGACCACATCCATCACATCTGGGATAATTCTGAAAAACGCCAGGAATAATCCAGGGTCTCCTGATGGTTCGGAGCTGTGAGAAGGTGGAGGAAGGTATTGAATTTACAAATGAAGGCCAGCGGTGATATTATATTTCTCTACTGGGGAAGAAAAGTGATTATTGATGCATGCACCTGCAAAAGATGGTGAACTGCAGCTTGGATGTTGTGCACAACTTGGAACAAAAGATGGTTTTGCTGTGTGGGGAGTGGTGATGTGTGAGGTGCCTGGCACTCCTTCCCCCTCGTGGGACTTCCACTGGCAGGACTCTGTCCAGCTGAGCGACTGGCGCTGGTCAGTCTGCAGGCTGCATAACGTTGGGGTAGTAGGAGCTGGGGGGGGGGGGAGTGCAGCGCTTTGTCTCCAGCACTCAGATTTATCACATCCTCCACAAACGGTATTTTGCCAGTAAAACTCACATTTTATACCCATTTGTGAGCTTCAGCGGGGGTTCTATTTTATTATTATTTTCCTTTAAAGCCTTCCTCTCTCTTTACGAAGGTAATGCATTCCTAAGAACCCCTTACTAAGGTGAATTTTTAGATTGAAGACAATTTTATCATTAGTTTAAGTGGTAGAAATTTTTAGGCCTTCCCAGTCCCCAAAATCAATACCTATTTATGTTAAAATATCACCAAATCACAGTTACTGCGGCAGTCATCATTAATGATTTTAACACAGCATAGCGACAGTTTCCCTGCATGAATCACTGCAGTACAGTACGTCTGTCCACTTTCGGACATTCAGCTCTTCCGCACGCGGTTTGCTCAGATTGCTCTGCTTTACTCTCATAAGACCTGTTTTTAAGATGGATTGGTGACTAAACTGCACTGTGTGTGTGTGTGTGTGTGTGTGTGTGTGTGTGTGTGTGTGTGTGTGTGTGTGTGTGTGTGTGTGAGAGAGAGAGAGAGAGAGAGAGAGAGAGAGAGAGAGAGAGAGAGAGAGAGAGAGAGAGAGAGGAGGTGACAGAGGTGGTCATAGCACATCCAATCCAAAGTCTCATTGACAGAAACGGTTCTCACCTGATGTGGGCATCAGTCAAACTGCAGGCGTCCCTGACAGAAGCACCGCTCCCTCACGGCAAGGGGTGCGAAGCCCACACCCGTTTCTGCGTGTCCTGCCCCCCCAGTCTGTTTTCCGAGCACAAGCCCCGCCGACATACCCCGGTGCCGAAATGCCAGCAATCCCCTCGAGTCGCACTACACATTTCGGTACGCAATTTATTAAACCCCGATTTAACGTGATGGCAGTCAGTATGCAAGTGAGTGTTAGCATGAGTGAGCTTCCAGACCCTTTAGACAACAGCGGTAATATGGTGGTTAGAGGCAAAAACACTGATGTCTCAGTGGCTTTCAGACTCACCTTGAATTAAACGGAGGAAATTAGATTTGAATGTGTTTGCTGTGCTCATTTGCCCAATGAAAAATAATGAAGATCTTAATATAGACCCAGTCATGGTGTGCAGCCATTATATCAGTTCTGGACTGAATTGCTCAAATAGCTTGGAAGCAGTAATTATAATTATTATTATAGCTGTTATTATGACGCTAAGATGCTTTTGTCCAACAGTTGTACTCGGTTTGCTAGTTTTGCTCCGTATTGTAATAGTAGGGCCTCTGCTCAGAGCCTATTGTCCTGGTCTTATACTTCCAACACGTACTTCTGGGCAATAAAGACCAATTCTGGGACGATGACTCAGGTAGGCTGTGCTGAGTATAGGTTGTCGAGCTGCCAAACGCAGCTTTAATCCGCAGGAGACCCCTTGTCAGCCTGTCATCGTCGGCTGCCGCCACTGTGCTGGATGACCATCGGGGGGCCGGGGCGGCTGCTCATCAAGTTCACTGTGGAATGATGGGGACAGATCCCTGTCACCAGGGCCTGAATGACACTGCAGTGTTTACCTGGCACGTGGTCAGCATAAGCAGCACTCTCCTTTGTACAGAGATGAAGGAAGCCTCCTCAGCCCTGTCATTGTGCTTTATTCCTTCCATCAGTGCTGTACTTTGTATTACGGATTTATTTTTCTCAATGGGTTGTAAGTACTGCAATGATATCATGGAATATATTTTTGGGTGATGTGACCATTGCTTTATTATTCATCTTTGTTTTCTATAATGTACTTCCGTATCCTAAATGCTTGTTTTGGATTTTATATCCAGTAAGGGATTTTATCTTTGGGCACCATTCCCTTGTATAACACCATCATACAATGAAAAACTATAACAGCTCATGAACATACAGCATGCCTTTTATTGCAAAAATATACACTGTGTTTTCCCAGGTAACATGGTAATTTTACACCAATAACAGGTATTTTATTCATTGTCTGCTGAGTGGTTGCTTTCGTGATGCATGTAAACACTGTGTTCCTTCCACAACAAAACCAACCATTGTACACATTTATGTCACACAAATGGCTTCAGTCAGGCGCAGCATCACAGTTGGTAAAATTAACACACAAACAAAAAGGAAGATTCACAAATTTTTTCATAAACGTGTATTTATACATGTAAAGAACCAAATAAACTATTTCATTCCAGTAAACAGGTTCTATAACATAAACCCCTTTTGTCAAAATTGTTCAGATGTTTGGTCATAAATTGTTTCCGATGGTGGCCTACAGGGTACAAATCAGAAGGTGACTGTCCTGATGGCCCATAAAGAATTCTCTCTTCTACCAAGTTAGTGGTGCCAGTTTTAAGAATTTGGATAACATTATTCAATTCTTCTTTCACATATTGTAAAAAACGTTGTTGCTGTCATTGTCATGCATGAAAAATACAGTGTAAGCTGGTTAATTTTAGCCAACATATAATATTTTTCAAAAGAAAAACCAGCAAGGATGATAATGGGTATTCATCTAACTGAGTGGTTCCACAGAATAAACTGAGCCACATGATACTACTCTTACTGCTGTTCTTCATTTCAGCACCGGGTCTTAAATTATGTCGTATCTAAACTCACCGATTTTAGGTCGGACAGAAGAACGCGTGACCGGGATTGGTGGCGAAATGGGAGAAACGGTTTTGTCTCGGCGACACTGGCAATTTTTAACACAACCGTATGGCTAAAAAGACAAAGGCTCCTAATAAGCAGGAACGTAGCCAAAGGCTGTGCACCAGCTCACGTCTATAATGATGTAAAAATAAATAAATCAAAATAAAATAAATCTCAGCAGCATCGCTTTCAGGGACCCTTGGGGGCCGTTCTCACTTCTTTTGGGGGTTGTAGTATGTCGATTAGAAGCTGTCAAGCCATTTGGCTGATTATTACCTGCTGTTGTCATGCCGCAGGTCCCCCCACCCCAGATGGTAACAAAGGTGATCGCTACAGATATTAATAAAAACTATATGTATAACATTTTATTGACTATTCCTTTCACCCATCCGAAGCATGAAAAAAAACAAAAAAATGATTCAGTCGCTTAGATTTAGGCTGCATTTGTGGTCGTACTGGAGAACCGAGATGTTGAAAGAGGCTAGCGTACCTTGTGAACTTTTTGTTTATTGCTGGGTAATGTTTTTTGTCGTTTATTTGTTTTCCTCTCTATCCATTCATCTACCAGTAAGAGATTTCTTGTATTAGCAAGTGGCAAATAGATCACTTGGCTGTGCAAGCAATATGCATCAGGTTGTCATACAGGTATGGATGTGTATGTTTTCTATATTAACCCTTCTTTATTTCCATTTGCTGAACATTATTATGATTAATGGGGAGAAAGCTTGTTAAGAAAAATAAAAAATCTGAGTTAAACACTTGATGCAGTCAGGATCAGTGTCAAATTCTACATTCCCATACTTGACATGTCTACATGTTTTAGACCCATGTTTGTCATTGCTGGTGTGTACCCTCGTCTCAGTACCCTCACTTCAGACCCTAGTGGCTCCTATTCTGCTCAGAAGTAACTTCTTAGATGCTACACCTGCATTGGTATAAAGAATGACCCCCACTGGATCCAGCAGACATCAGCTTACTGGGAGAAGCTTAGACAGTCGCTGCTTATGTGAAGCCGGGCCGAGGTCCATACCTGAGATTAAAATTTTTCAAATGTATACGTTTCAATGAATATTACCAGAGCCGCCAGGAAAAGATGTTGTACCAAAGGCAAATACAGAAGAATGGTCATCACTGCATGCCAGATTGGATCATTTGAGGCTCTAAAATGCTGATGCTCCCATCAAAATATTGTTGTAAACATAAATTGAAACTAGAATGGCCTCTGTGAGACACCTCTATGTCATACAGAGAGGATATGATTCCCTTCCGGAGAATAATTCAGTTTCCATTTAATAGCAGGAGCTGCTGCATGTGGAAATGTGAGGGCGCCTCATGGCTGTCAGTTTATTTGCAGTGCTGCCTTGATGGCTTAGATGTAAGATGTCTGTTCACAGGATCAGTTCATGAAAGTTATTTTCGCCATGGATCCACTGGATCTTGTGTTGCGTGGTAGAGCAGAGCAGAGACATTTATAAAACGTGCTGCTCTGCAGGAGAAAACAGACATGTCCCTCACTTTGGGTAAAATGGGGGAAAGCCAATAGCCAAGATGGCACTGAGAGGAAGAGTCCATTTGAAATTGGATGGTGGAAGTAGATACATGGTTAGATGTTGTTTGCTGAAGGAAACTGGAAATACAATCTTTGTAAAGTGTTAGGTCATTAAAATGTTATTTAACTGTCAATGTACTTCAAATTAAAAATGAATTTCAACAAATTAATTTAACTAATTTAATTTTAACTGCCAAATGGAACGGCTCGCTTCAACAGCAAATGAGAGAAATGGGAAAAGGGAAGAACAAAAGCAACAAAGTAAGGTGGGGTTTTTATTTTAGTTCCTGTTGAGACACTTGGACCTGTAAATTGAGCCCTGGAACGTTTCCGAGAAAATAAACCTTCTCTGGACCGGGGCTAACCTAATGTTCACTTTGTTGGTTGGCCATTCGGGTCACACGCAGGTCGAGGTGGGATTAGATGTTGGATTTGGTGGGGTCATGCTGGCCATGATCTTTGAGATGAAAATTCCCCATTGTGTGCTGAACTTCTCCTTCAGTCTGCACCAGCTCTTTGTCTTCTGCTGTGCGTGAACCCCGATGTGAAAAACAGTCGGCAACTGACAGGCGTGTGAATTTCCATCGCGCTCGCCCTCATCGCCTCCCTGCAGATCCTTAATTGTAGGCCTCAGTAAATATGTGATAGAGGAGCATTTGAGATGGGGTTATTCCAGCAGGAAACAATCACCAGTGGGATAAATTGGTGATAAAAATGTAGACAATGCAGAAGTAAAAAAAAATAATAATTCCAAGATCTATGTGAGAGTTTTCTCTGAACTTCTACTCAATTTTATTTGAGTGACTTTTCATGGAAAAATGTGGGGATATGAGTAGACATTTCTTAACAAAACTGTAACCTAATTCAAAATCATTCTCATGATTTGCACGTCTATTGCAGTCTCCTCTTATTTGTCGGGTTTACCAGTCAATGCTTCTGGTATTTAAGCGAGGCTGGCACGGGGAAGTGAAAGCTGTCGATTTTAATACAGTCGAGTTGATCTACTGCAGACGGTCTGGATGGTCAAACATTATGCGCTCAGTATGTGGAGCTGTGCTTTTTCAACAGTTATTATCTGCACAGTCATTTCACGTGCGATGTTACTGAATACGAAACCTCTCCATCGAGGTCCAGAAGAATTTCGGATCGCCGAGCAACAAAACGTTTGCCGCATCTCGTAGCAAACGGGGCTGACCCACATCTGCTTTTCTGCACAGCCTCTTAAGTGGATAAATGCACGCAACTTGTAAAGGACCTCGTAACTGCGGCAATATCCTTTCCAACGCTGGTTTCTTTTTATTGTTTTTAATTATATTTAATAGTTCTGAAGAGAAGACGTTGCAGGAAGTGGGGAAGTTAAGCACCCTCTGCTAATGTGCTTGGCTCACATTTAAGGCTTTGTTAGGAGGTGTTGGCCAAGTTTGAAGAGATGCCAGGATGTCACATCAGCCCAAACACAAACGGTCGGTTCCCTCACGTTCATGTTTTCGTGGTTGAGCTTTCACCCAGCAGGTTCCTGACCTTTAAACCCAATGCTTATCTTGCAGGTATGACACCTGCTAGGTTGAAGAATGCTGTTCCCTGTTTGACACGTTCAGCTTAAAGTATTTGTGTAGAATGCAGCTTCTGTTGCCGTCATACTGTTACTATTGTTTATTTAGTTGCCATTTTTGTCTAAGGCAGCATTTTAGATTTGTATAACATTCAGTTCCTCAGTTTGACAGCCTTGTCTGGAGACCTTCAGCTTGCATGGCAACCGCTCTGCTACCAACTTTCCCAACATATGGAGTAAAACGAAGTGTCTGTGTGCCAAAAAGTAGGCACAAATGAATAAAAAAAATAAAAATATCTGGAACTGGAAAAAACACTGTTGTTACGCTGTGATTTATTATTTAATTCTATTTATATTTCTGTTGCTTTGGATACAGCTGACATAGCAAAGTATGTTCACTGTCTGGTTGGCTTGCTTTGCTGGACACTTTAGTTACTTCTACCATGGGGCTTAAATTGAAATGTTCACTGCTAATAACTCTTGTTGTATGGAAGTCTGTGTTGTATGAGAAGAAAGCTGTGTGGACACCTGTGACGTGTAATAAGAGGAACAAAGCCGAAACAAGGAATGTGAAATCTGACTTGAAGATTAATGGTGTGACGTTGATGACAAGAACATGATTCAGAAGTGCTGAGATATGCATGAGTACACAGTACCAAGCAGGTGACGGACAAGGCCGAGCCTGTATGGGGGACCCAGATTATGACCGGATGAAGACAAACCATCTCTAATCCAGGATTATCCTCCTGGTTGTCTTCCCCTCACATCAGGGCAGATCTGCCCAGCAGACTCCTCCAGCTTTCATGGAATGATGTTTGGTGGATTGTGTGTCAGCCCAGGGGTTCAGGTGATACATGTATAAAGGGGATTGATAAATATCTTAGCGCTGTTTTATCTGCCTTTAAAAACATCATTGGTGTCTTTAACACAGTCTTCCTTGCATTTCACAGTGACAGAGACACTTTGAAAACATCAAATGACAGAGCCTGCAGAACCTTGATCACATGTCGGTGACCATTTTACATCTTAAATTCTACATACAGGATTGTACTGAGCCATATTGACTTTTTTTTTTTTCTCATCGATTGTTCACCGTCGCACCGTGGAGCACCTTTACCTAACACCAGCTCACAGTTTCGTGAGCTGTAGCAGTCGCCGCCAAATGTTCATTACATTGTTTGGCTTTACCCCACCCCACACCCGAAACTTTAGCCTCTCTTGCACAAGAATGGTTTGAATGCTTGTTTGGTGTGTGTTGTTTTCAGAAGGATCTCAGAAGAAAGCTATGATACATTTTATGTGGAGTTGCCATGGTCCTCCAGGTACTGGTAGTCGGAGGGGAGTCGACTGGGTGGGACTACTTTAGACAGACAGGACATGAGGTCAGCAGAGTGGAGAGAGGACCCCCGAGGGCCACATCCGAGTGAGTGTTCATGACTTTAGCTTGGAGATGGTGCACAAATGGCTTGGTGAAATAATGTCTACTCATTGATTCTTATTGATTTCACTCCCAGAGTATAAATGTGACTTCTTAACCTACTGTGTGTATGCTGTGATGTACTGTTGGGTGTTTCCATGCTTGTGACAGTCCTCCTTGTATTCAGATACTGTAAGCACTAAATATGAATATTTAGCAACATGTAAAGAAAAATATGGTAACACTGCTGTCAGTGTTCATACTGTACATGCATGGGACGACTGTTGTCTTTATTACTATGAAACATTTTATCACAGCAATACCTCGATTTACACCAAGTCTTACCGCACTGTTTTGCAATAACGCTCAGTTGTTTCAGATCTTTATTTGTAAAAATCTGTTTTAGAATTTTATATTTGTTATCCATAAAAGCAGTTTTTGTGTTTATTCACTGTTACTAGGATAGGATAAGACTTTACTGACTCCTGCATGGAAAGACATATAACTAATCTGTTTTGCATTATGTTTTACAGTTGTCATACTCTATTTATGCATTTATGTTTCACTACACAAAAACCTAACTTAGGGTTAGAAGTATCTGCGTGCCAAATTTCAAGTCTGTGGCTTGAAAACTAAAGCTGTACATAAAGAACAAACAAGCTGACAGACAAACAGAGACATGGAGATTAATGACCTCTTATAGCACCGATTTACTGATATCCAGTTCTCAAGAGCACGTCTAGAGCTGTAATCCAGGTAAAACTGTACTGTGCTTGGTGGTTGCAGGTCTTGGTTAGCACTTGTATTTATTTATATTTATTTAGACATAAAGTTATACGTGCAAACCAGGTGGCCACTAGTGCTTATATTTGTTGTAGGTCAGATAGAGCACGAAAATGCAGAACATGTTGAAGCTGAACCCTATCGAGTACGAGCTCAGGCCACTCCCTATCTAAACTGATATTCTGTTGTTTATTGATTTGTTTTCATAGTTGAAATTTTGACGAATATTAGTCCGTACATCCATTTTAACACCGAGTCAACAGACACGAGAAAGGGAGATTCTCTGGCTGTGTATTGACCTCAGCGAGTCTTCAGCACTTATGCAGGTGGTACCTGGACATCAGCTGGATTGTTTCTCGCTGCTACTGTCACTCATCCAGATGAACATTGCTCACTTCCTGCGAAACGGGTCTTTACAGCTTGGTTTTAAAGTACACCTTCACTAGCCAGCAATAACCCAGACGTACATCAGCGCTTGGTTTTCCATTGTTGTCCTCCACAGACTAAAAATGGCTCTGCTTGTCTTTTAATTCAGTCTCAGTTTCTGGTTCTTTGGAGATTACCTTGGTAAGCCCACGGAAGTGTGCGCTGTCAGACAAGGAAGGGGCGTTAAAAATTAGAGCAGCATTCATTCCCGAAAGCCCTCGGGGCGAATATGTCCGAGCAGAACCGCTCATTGCCTCCCGTACACGCGGGGACTGCTGCTGTCACACATGTCTTTTGTTCATCGAAGACCGCTTCCGTTTCCTTGAGAAGTGCACCCAGTGTCAAAAATTCCTTCCTCCGTTTAATTTTTTACATTTTTCTTATCGCTGCAGAGCTTTTGCCTGCATATTTAAAACGTGTTTCACCCATGTCAGAGCTTCATGCTAAAATACAGAGGAACGTACAGCCGTCTTGAATTTCTGTAATGAATAAAATGTGGTAGCAAAGGTATTGTACATAAACGAATGCTTGGAAATCTGTGCGAACGGATTTGCAGCGTAACTCGGTGCACCCTGGGCGATGAAATGTAGCTATGAGGCTGGTGTGAATGCTGACCCAGCACTACAGTTACGGGCTTTTGCAGGGAGAGTTTGGTCAACAGGGGGTAAGAAAGAGCACGGGGGGATTATGGGAAGTGGTACACAAGAAAAAGTTCCGGTTTTTCAAAAAGGAACGCGCAAAAGTGCTGCTGCTGAGTACGACTTAATATCGCTGTGAACAGAAGGTAAAAATACAGTGAACAGTTATGAATGGAACTACTTAGCCTTTCGCTTCCTTGCAGATTTGGTGCGTAAGTAGCGGTTGCCTTCTGTAATGCAAGCCTCTCCTCTACCCCAGCGCCATCTCTCCTCATCATTCCAATGCAGCCATATTTTTGCCCTTAACTGTTTGACCACTGTGAACCACACTGGTTCTCACTCTTGTCACTTTAATGTGTTCTTTAATAAAGACACAGGTCCCCAAATTGGGGGTGTCAATC
Organism: Heterotis niloticus; assembly: GCA_018136845.1. Lineage (NCBI taxonomy): Eukaryota > Metazoa > Chordata > Actinopteri > Osteoglossiformes > Osteoglossidae > Heterotis > Heterotis niloticus. The sequence continues at coordinate 4,069,876 of CM030903.1, forward strand.
TTTGCAGCACGGTGTTCGCTGGGTGATTTATGGCCGCTGGAGCTGTTAGATTATTTCTCCAGCTTCGGACGATAGCGGACGATTGCGGACGATAATGCCGGCCTGCTGCTCTGGGGAATGGAGCGTGTTTTTCATTTTGTGTAAAAATTGATCTTTTTTTTTTCTTTGCCCACATGAGAAAAAGTTGTATGAAAAATCTAATTAGCGCTCCGGTGTGGCGGGACCTTTGCGCTTCCATTTCTGTTTCCGCACACCCAAAACTACGATGAAGACGGTTTTTCCGGCACGTAATAGCATCATTTCTTCATTAGCTGTCGATCCCATTTGTGAAGCGTTAACATGGAAAGTCAAACTTTTTAGTTCATTTTGCAGCCTCATCCCGCATTACTTTTCACCTTGAGCAGCCTTTTTTCTCAGCTCGGCACATGGCCGGAGGAGGACAGAGAGCAGAGGACTGCAGTCATTTGGAAGCGTGAACCTTTTAATTTAGTGTTTGATCCTTCATTTGCGTTCTGCTGGGTTGCGATGTTCCCTGCCTCGCAGTAATGGCCGGGCTCTTAATGCGAGCAGGGCCCTCATTCGCAGTGTGCAGGAGACGCAGCTAATGGTCCAGGACCTCCAGCCTTGCATGAACCTGGGTCATGGGGGACAAGAAAGGACAGCCTGCTAATAGCTGCCCACACTTGCAGCAGCTCCAGTTACTCATATACAGTATGTTTCACACTACGGAATGGAAAGGGCCATTGAGTTACGTTTGACTCCTAGGCGACCGTTGCCGTGGTTGTCGACGCAAGGAGGAACAGAATCGGTTTGCTATCGCCTTTTTCCAGCATATTTTTTTCCTTAGAGTGGTGCGAGCATGGAGGAGAACCTGCAAACTCCTCACACACCCCTGAGCTACACTTGAACTCCGTATCCGGCAAGCAGCCCAGGAGCTGTGAGGCACCAGCTTACCCCACCGCTCCACCACATCCCCCATTCCACACCATAAGTCACGCCTTTTCGCACCTTATACTCGGGTACAACATATATAGTAAAAAATGTGCACGCAGTCTCCTGTGTTGTACAGCATTTTTCCTGTGCCGGTAGTTTTGTAAGAAAAGAATCATGGAAGCATCTCATAACAACGTGGAGGGTGATGTTGACAAGCAACAGACGCCTGTATGTCTGTTGCCAGAAATGGCTGAACCTTTTTAACAGTGATATTGGAGACGTTGACAGTCTCAGCGGTGCTGCCGTGGACTTGGACCAGCCCGTTTTGTACTTTGTCACAGAATTTTTGATAGCGGACGGCTGTATACTGACATTTAGACGGTTACTATGTTTGGGCTTCCCCTCATGTTTACATTTCTCAACTAGTAATTGATATTATGCTACTGTTATCTGCACCACTGACACACCAGTAATGTTTTATTTAAATAAAAATAAGGTAGACCTGGTATGTGCAGTTTATACTTTGGTGCAACTTATCCGTTTTTTTTTTTTTTTTTTTTTTTTTTTTACCCAAGTATACTCCAAAGCATCTTATAGTCCAGAAAATGTACTGTACATTCCTACATTTTTTGTTCATAATTGTACTTTTCTTGCTCTGTGCGCTCCCTCTGTCACTCGGAGCTACTGAGTCCCTCTAAAGAAGGGTCTCGGAACGCATCTGTTTCAGGCACATTTTGTCTCCTGATCTCCTGCCTGCTCCATAAACGTTTACCACATTATCAGTTTAAAAAGCCGTTCTCCCTATGAACTCTCCACTTGTGTGAAATGTGCTGGCAAAAACGGTGGTGCTGGACCAGTTTACTGAACGTGGAGAATCATCTCTCTGTGTGTCGGCTGGTGAAGTGCACTTTTGTCTACTCTGTGTTGTACATCGCTGAGGACAAACGCATCTGCTAAAATGAATGAATGTAAATTCAGACACAGAGACTGCACGCAAAATTCTACAGTGACAGAGGTCGATTTGAACCCAGGTCTAAAAATGCAGCCATCGTATTGCTGTGCGACTTGCTTTTATCCTTATGTATTATTTGATTATGTGCTGTATTTGCCATGGGCAGTAGTGAATTGGTGATGGTTATATGTATACGTGAGCAACGCTGCGTTGTGCTGACAGCAAAAGCCATTCGAAATGAAATTTCTGCCACAAATGGCGCACAGTGAAATGACATCTCTGAAGTGAGGAAGACCTGCGGCTGAGTAGCAGGGAGAAAGGGCTCGGGGAGGCAGTGGACACGGACGGACAGGCTGAGGGGCCTGGGACACGGGCGCGAGCTGTCGCTGCTGCCACCTCCTCAAAAAGGCCAGTTTGTCAGGCAGCAGGAGGGATCAGCAGCCGGACCTCCCCGGGGTGCCCGGGGAAAAGGACGAGTCACGGTCGCTTTCAATTAGCACAGCGGGGCTTCGCTCAGAGCACACGGCAGGCCACCACGGGGATTCGGCGGGGCATTGGGAGCACAGACCACAGTATTTGTCTGAGCAATCGTGGTGCTTTGCATGCCTACAAGTTGCTCAGGTACAATGTCTGCGTGGCCAAAAATGCATTCTTTTATATGTAGGTTATTTGTGAACAGTAATAGTGCTTTCATTTTAGCCCTTTGAGTATGCACCTATTCATTTTTGTTAACCACTTTATCCTGGTCAGGGTCACAGTGGTGGGCCTCTAGAAATCACTGGGTGTGGGCAATGATGCTACACCAGGGAAGGGACACCAGTCGGTCACAGGGTGGCCACACACACACACACAAAGGACAATGTAGAGTAACCAGTTAACTGAAACACATGTCTTTGGACTGTGAGTGGAAACCCAGACAAAGACAGGGGGAACATGCAAACCGCACACAGACCGAGCCAGATTCAGTCCTACAGCCAAACAGCGTAGACACGACGAGGTGGCAGCACTGCTCATTGAGTTACTATTGGCCTTTGAATAATTTATCAGAACAACTTATGAAATTTAAAAAAAAACACTTTTCAGAATTTTATATTATCCATAAAATAAGCTTTTTTTCTGTGTTTTCTGCTGTCATTATGTGTTATGCTGCACGTGCGGAGTTTTCAGGCTCTGTTTATACAAGGCGCTGTATTAATAACCTCTTATTCCGCTGTACATGAAATGACGATAGGTGTGATAAAACCGGTCTTTCTGACCGGCAAAGAGCAGGGATGGAAGCAGAACGTGGGGTGGAAAGACAGGTAAATGAGCGATGGAAGATGGAGAGTAAGAGTAAGACGAAGCACAGCAGCAGAAAAGAGGAATAGGAGGGAGAGAGCAGACTGTGAGAGACAGAGATTTTGTTAGCCTTATTAGATGCGTTCATCTACACAGGATTGTCTTGAGTTGGTTAGACAGATCCTATCAGAAGACATCAGTCCAACAGAGGGAGGGCGGGCTGAGCTCTGGGAAAGGAAGATGGAGAATGAAGCATGTGTGCATTCTCCAGCCATTTAAGGGGCAGGGCTGCTAAGCTCCCTGCCTGACTGTCCTCCTGGAGGCCACTGTGGAGGGAGATCAGCAGAGATTAAACCACCCGGCCATCGGAGTTACACTATCACCAGCTCCAGGGACCCTTAGGTTTCATAGCGTTTGTTTGCATCATTCTCAACGTCCACATCTCAGTTCATGATAGAGAATGACCGACTTGCATCTCACGTCCACTTTGCCAACCCTGATCATTCCTCCCAACACCTTCAGAGGCTTTCGGTCCTTATTGGCCTAAGATCCTCGAATTAGCAGCTTCGAGCCACAAAGCGAAAGCGCCGCTCTCTATTCTGGGTGCCCTGCGGGAGGAGAGTGACGCAAGTTTTCTGAGGGTAACAAAACGGTACGTTTGTGCGTGAATAGCTATCGCTAAAAAAAAACCTTTTAATATGAATGAATAATAGGTTAGTTTTGTATTGAAGGGGGCTCGGTTTTTATGATGAAATTAGCCAATTTAAAGCGAAATATCCCTGACTTCAGCCCTGATACAAAATATATAGCAAGGATCACACTGCCGACAACGAAAGCCTGCAAAGTTACAGTTGAAATGAAAAATATTTTTTATGAAACATCGTCCTTTCAACATCGTGACACCAGATTGTATCTTAATAATTTGCATTTTCGATGACGGAAACAAGGATGGGAAAAATGACCTCTCTATAAATCTCTTTTTCGGTCCCTGAATCTTATTAGACAGGGTTTCGTTGTAATGGACGGAGAGACAGATAAAGCACAATGGCTGTGTTTGTGGTTAATGAGCTTCCGTTGTGATTTGTGGCTCTGGAAATTCTATTTCCTTAACAGATTGTCTGAATTAAAAACTCCTCTGTTCCGCTCCATGCAGCACTCTGCAATAGATCGAACTGTATTCTTGAATTCACTTTAAATTCATTCTGGGTTTTTTTGGTTTTTTTTGTTTTGTTTTTTCTTTGGGGGGGGTGCTGAAGAGATATTGCAACTAAAGTTGTTTCGACAGCCTGATGGATTATGCAAGAACATGAAACTTTTTTAGTCGCTGTTGCTGTTGTGAAAGAGTGTAAGCGAAATGCCTGAGCTTTGAAGCAGTGGTGAGATTGGTGTAAAATGGTTATGTGTAATTGTAGGATTGAATCCGACTTAGTATGTAGAGTGTTTACACGTTCTCCCGGTGTCGATATTGGGTTTTCTCCAGGTGGCCTGCTCTCCCACAGTCCAAAGACGTGTTGAATTGTCCATAGTGTGCGGCTGCCCTTTGACAGATTGAGGTCGCGCCCATTCCTAAACACACGTGCTTACAGGACGGCCTCTGGAGCGAGTGTGAATGCCTGTATGTGGAATAAGCGCAGTCATACTCCATGGTGCGCCTTTTTGGGTTCAAATAATTTGATTTTACGAGGAGCCCTTTTGTTACCTCCACTTTGACTCTCGAGGAATTTCTTTTCGTTTTCAAGAACGCAATTTTCGCTTCCAGTTGATTGAATACATAGAAATTACGAACGTCCGCTGCTCTGGGGCTCCCTTTTGAAGTTTGACCAGGAGCTGAACTCCAAGTAGTTGAACAGATTTAAATTTCATATTTCATAGTATCTATATCTGTCTTTATTATTGCAGAAATACTAGCATAAGTGTTGTTTTTGGGGTTGCCCTGTTCACTGCAAGTACTTTTGTAAGGGTTTTACACAGTATAGTAGTTTTGTCTCTTTGGAGTTTTGCCGCATGCTCTTGGAATGGGGTGAGCGCCAGCCCTGCGCTCTGCAGAACAGATTGGGGTAGTAGCTCTGATTCTCGTGGTGGGGGAAACATAGATGCAATGCCAAATAGAGGGTAAAGGTGAGAGCAGCAACAAGGGCTTCTTCAATTATGCCTAATAAAAGTACTATTACAATACATATTAGATCGCCGGCTTATCAAATTCTGCTGCCGGGAGGCTATTGCTAACAAGGCATTAAACAAAGTAATTGTGAATGGAAGGCCATCTAATATCATCAGAATGGGAAATGTTGCCCAGGCTGTCTCTCGTCCTTTGTAATATGTTCAGAAGTGACTGAGCTAAAGGAATAAAAAAGAAGGCATTTTTTTCTGAAATCTTGCAACATTTTCTGTAAATATATTTTGTAATATAGATAATGTAGTAGCGTGGTAGTTCAGCGAGTAGCACTGCTGCCTGGGCTTGGCCATAGGTACAAACCCAGCTTAATGTGAGGGTCTGTGTTGGGCTCTTCCCAAAGACAGGCGCTGAGGTCAATTCGTCACTGTAAGTTTCCCTCCTTGACCCTTAAGTGTCGGGGGCTGCTGGAGTTCCTGTAAAAAGGGAGTGGTGAAGACTGGAAGATGGACTTGAGGGATGGCTGGAGTTCTTTAAGAACCATAGTGCCATGGAGTCAGTTCAGTTGGTTGTTTTTCTATGCGTTAGTTTTCCATACAGAATTTTTGATGAGGACCCAAGACTGTGGGGCTGAGAGCCACTTTGGAATTCGCGGATGAAACCGGGGGTCACTGGAACGCACCGCTGCGTTGGGAACCAATGGGGTGACTCTGGCCTGTTGACCGTGAATTACGCACAGCGTCTCCCTAGCCCACTTCATTCACTCACGTAGTTTTGGTGCTGCATGGATTTGAGTCCATTAGATTTTTTTTGCCCCATCACACAATGCAGTTAATCCGATTAGCAATCCATCAGGGCATCGTGGGCCAGCCTCCACGCCGTAATAGGGAATATGACGGCGAGCCTGCATTATTAATTCTTTCATTTCAGGAGTCCCAGATCCGTGGACGGCATCGTCCGGGAGCCATTGATCACCGGATCGCAGCAGCCAGTGCACGCCCCGCTGGAGCTTTTAAAGAAATTGCCAGAGGGCTGGGGGCTTGCGTGGGAGGGAGAGGGGAAGGCGGAGGAGGGGGTGATAGTGATGGCTAAGGGACTGCTGGGGTTGGAAGAGGACAGAACAATGGGAGAGATTGCAGGAGAAGTGGGGCAGTGGGAGGTAGTATGCCTGTTGTATCCCATCTTCAGTTGCATGTTTTTCAGTTATGTTGTATTGATCAGCTATTTGCCTTTTCATTATTAGCTCTTGTATACCAGAATTCATCTGCTCCTCTCCTTAGCAGCTGTTACTGTGAGCAACTATTCATGGTGCATCATACATCTCCCAGATATGACCTCTGGACATCTCAGCAGATCTGACTTTAGAATAACAAAATGCATCATGAGACCTGTTTGTTATGAATTTGATTACGACTGATAAACAATAAGTGGTTTAAATGTAGGGTTTTGCGTGTTCACGTCCCCCTTCCCTTTGGTTTCAAAGACACTGGACATATTGTTTCCCGTGTAACTCAGCTGATACTAATTCCAGCTGACTGCTGGTCTGTGGTCATGCCAATGAAGACATCGGAGTATTTTTGCTGTTGTCTTCTCCTTTCTAACAGTGCTGCGTCTTAGCTTGCTTTTGCTGAACAGTGAAGTCTGCAGAGGTCTCGGCTGTATGCTTCGCCTTGTGGTCGTACTTCTGTGCAAGTGAGGTCGGCTTCTGGAGTGGACGTTGTGGTTTCCCCGGCCTGAGGCTAGCATGTTTGGACCGGCGGAGAGGCGATGTCTTTCGGGTGCAGTTGCCTTGTGGTTTGCACGGGCGGCCAGGGTCCGTTCTTCCACCGTGGTATGTGCCCACCGGTGTCAGCCGGTTTGTCCGCCGGCTCGGGGGAACAATCCAAGGCGCATTGCAGTGCAGCTCGAGCCAGTTGTCGCCACAAGGAAAGGGGTTCATATCCACTCCCTGCCAAACAGGCCTGGGTTGTCACCAAGGACTTGAGCAATAGTTCCAGAGGCACAGGGCCCAGGCTGCAGCAGTGTGGAAAGGTCTGTTGTGGTGCGGGATGGTTAAAACAGATGCCGCTAGTTATCCCCGGTAGTTAGTGGGCTGCGGAGATTGGACCGAAATTGCTGGCCTTGCTGAAATGGCCTTAGGTCAGGCGTTTGGCTCCCGTCGGCCCCTCTGCATGATTGTAGGGGCGGCTGTGTTTGTAGGAAGAGCGTGGAGCTCCCGCCACTGCTACTGACAGAGGAAGTGGAACGCGGTCAAATGCTTCAACATGGCCTCGCAGTTAGCACCAACTTACGGCTGAGCGGAAGGTCGACAAGAGGGAATGTAATTTATGAGACAGTGTTCTGCAGATGAACTCTTACCATTACTTACTGAAGTCAGGTTTGTTTATAGTTCAGAGCTTTCCTTGTTTTCCATGATGTGTTTATCCATTTAAGACTCTTGAACAATAGGATATGTTTTTCATAAAGCTGTGTCATGAGGAAATACCTTCAACGTCTTGGAGGAAAAAAGTAAAATATGTGATTTTTTTTTTTTTTTTCCCCCCCAGATCCAGCTGGAAATTTGTTGTCTGAATTTGGGTGAATTTGTGGGGGTCCAACCCCCTCCCCAGCATTTGCAAGACCCTCTACCATCCAGACCTTAAGAAAATAAAAGGAGGACGGCGAAAGAAATCGCTTACGGGAGCCTGCAGCCCCCGGCTGGAGCAGACAGTGAGTACAGCGAACAGCGTGACGCATTCAGCTGTTTGTGCAGATGGTCCATTAGACCACATCTTCACTGTTGCTCGTGGCATAACCCACAAAGATCATAACAAGGAGCTGTTGTTCTGCAACTCAGTTCAGCACAAACCTCTTAATGTCTTACCCCGGCCTTCTTCAAATAACATTCACCTATTAACCCCCATTAATATGTGTGTCCTGGCACGGTGGTTGAGACAAGCCTGTGATGAGGGGGGGTCAGTATGCAGTGACCTCTGCTTTTACCCTTGCTTATTTATTAGGCTTCCTGCTCTTGCCTTCATAAGCCATAAAAAAGGCAGTTTGACCATGATGCTCGATTTGATAAGTGCTCACAAACTTCCATCGTGAATCAGAGACAGCACTGTAATTCACGTCTAATTTCATTTTTTGCTTAAGGCCAATTTTAGAATGTGAGTTACAACAGAGACATTATGTTTATTTTGTTTACTGTAAATATGACTTCGAAGGCCAAAAAAACAACGTTGACTAACTTTTGGAAAAGCAGTTTTCGTGTGGATGCTGTTTTTTTTTTTTATTTAAAAAAAACAGAAGGTCCCATTGCAATGCTTACATAGGTGGTGCTCCACTTACAACAGGGTTCCATATCATAGGTTAGTTTTGTCATAAATTGCAAATCCCCTTATACTGTATATAGTTCCTAAGAATTTATGAACAGTTGACATGCATGAATGCTATGTTGCATAATAGAATACTGATATAGAATAGCAATATAGTGTATTTTAATTATATTTGCACGCTACTTTTATTTCTAAATATTGTTTTCGTTTGCCTTTTCTTTTCAGCACCAGCAGCACACTCACTTTTTTACTCGCGTTACTTGTGCAAACAAGAAGTGATAGACATTCAAAACTGTCTGAGAGTCAAACAATAACAAACACGGGGCCTTACAGCAGAGCGGCAGTTGCGGTTTTGTCACCACCAAATGTCAGGACTTCAAAACAATATCAGGAGGTTAATGAGATGGACGTTGTATGTCATCGTAGGTAGCATCTGTTGAGGACTACCTGCATGTCTTAAAAAAGAACTTTTAAAAAGGACCTTGAGTATTTTATTTTTGTTATCCCTGCCTTTGCTTTGTGATCCCATGCTTGTCTGGTCCCATTTTACACGTGAACAAACAGTTTGAAGTTTGCACATTGATACACCGTCGGTGCCATGCTCCTGATGGAGTTCAAATGTCCATAAAAATTGTAGGATGGGGTGGAGAGGGTTTCTTTCGGGGCCTTCACTCAGCGGGGTCTGCTTAGCTCTATCATGGCTGGCATAGAAGCACCTGAAGGCTAAATGGAGAAGCTCGCCATTTGCAGAGGGCAGGCGTGAAATATGGAGGGACCACACAGTGAATGGTAAATTGTCACGCCCACAGAGCCTGTAGGTAACGGTTCTCCTGTCACTTTCTGATCGGTCACCCCCATTAACTGTGGTTCTACCCTCACACCGGTCCCAAATGTCAGAAGACGTGAAATTCTCCAAAATCTCCTAGGCTTCGCAATTTACACTGTTGACTGCAAAACAGGCAATGAAAGAGTTGTAAGGCCACAAGCATGCTTTCCTCCATGCAGTTGTTTCCGCTTGTCCAAAGCCAGTGACCCTTATGCCGTCCCCGAATCTCTAATCTCAGAATGTTTCTCTACAACGTGAAAGGAGGGCTCTATCCTCACTTGAACATTCTCTGTGAAATCGGCTCTGCGACCAGGCAGATGGTGGCTGAAAGGCATGTGTTGTCACCACAACGTAAGAGTGACACAAATCGATCTTGCAGAGGCACGGCATAATCCCAGAATCTGCGGCCTGCCCCATTACAGTCAATATACTAAGCTGCAATTGTGCCAACTGCCACCGGAATGGAGGACACGGGGGCAAAGGTCAAAACAACCTAGTGTGTGACACAATGACAGACAGCCCTAGGGAATGTGTGTCACAGTTGCTTTGGAACAACCAGCAGCGGAGGTAGATAATAGTTGATCGTCAATGTGAGACCCTGCATTCTGTCCATGTCTGACAACTTACAATCGCTGGTCACTTTATTAGATATAGTGATTGAATTATGGAAGGGGGGTGGGCTCTTTTGCCTCCAGAACAGCATGAAATCAGCAGCAAAGTGCTGGACTCATTTCACGGGGCTCTTGGTCCATGCTGGCTTGTGCAGTTTCTATAGCTTTCTTGGCAGCACGTCCATTCTGCTAACATTGTGCTCCACCTCATTCCAAAGAGGCTCTTTTGGCTTCATAGGTGGGGCTACTAGAGTAAAGGCACTGCTGTGTTTGAGGAACCACCCTGAGGTTATGTGTGCTCATTGGACAGGGCATATTATCCTGCTGAAAGTATCGGTTTAACAAAGGCTATGCCTACTGTGTAGGGATGCACTCGATGTTGTGGTACTATATTTTGTCATAAAAAACTTAATGTGTGCATACAAAATAGTCCCCACACCATTACACTCCCACCACCAGTTAGTACTGGCCTAGCGTACCTAAAAAATCGGTACCGAGTGCATTTTGTGGACATTTTATGTAGTCAGAAACATAGCATTAATCCCCCTTTTACATAGCATATTTTGGTGACACTTTTGTCTGAAGCACAATATTAAGCAACTTGCAGTGAGCTACCCATTTATACAGCAGGGTCATTTTGTTTAAAGGGGCAATTTGGGGTAGGTACCTTGCTCAAGGGTACTACAGAAGGAAGAGAGATTTGACCTTCTGAGTCTAGAATCTGTCGTTCCTACCCTCTGCACCTATATAAAGATATACAGTGCAAATACAAAATTTATCTAGTGGGTTTGACTAGTGTACCGTGTTAAAATAAAAAGGAATATTTCTACACTGTGTATGGTGTATAGAATCACCCTATGAAGAATCTTACATATAAATTACATTTTTGCATTTTTCCCTGATGTATTTGGTATACACAGAAAATAATACTTTCTCTGAAATGACAGCCCATATTTGTTATTATTTCAAGCATATTTTTGCCAGATGTCATTTGCAACTTTACTGCCACCATTTTTCTGTGATGTAGAAATAGAACTTGTCTGCATGACTGACTGAAATCCAGTCATCCATTTCGTGGTTTGTTCCAAACTTACTGTTTCTTCGTCTTACACATGACACACAATAATTTAAGTATGTGCAGATTTACCATAGTAAACGGTTTTTCTTTTCCCAAAAGAACATGAAAATGTCTACATATGACCCTTACTTTGAATTTTCATTAATGCCAAAGTTGATTTTCTGATTGAATAAAATACAGTGACTTTGCTAACTTGAAGAGCAGTTGCAAAATAGGTAGTTAGAAGCCTTTTCATGTGTCTTTAAAGTAATTTAAAATGAAAATTATAGACTTCATACTGTACAAATTATAATTTATTACTAAATTGTACTGAAGTGCTTCTCTGACAATTTAACTGATGGAAAAAAAAGATTTTCAATCACTTCATGTTAAAAAAAAAAGATAACTCCATTAAATTACTTTCCTCCCTTTTATTTTTGAAGTTGGAACTGGCAAATTGTGGAATGGAAAGAAGTCAGTTTGCAGCAAAAGAAAGCTTGTCAGTGTTAAAAGACAAAAGCTTTTTTTTTTTTAAATACTTGGGTTCCAGGGAAGGGGATATACAGTCCAGATAATTAAATCCAGAAAGGGAGAAAGGAAAACAGCCACTCTGCTGTAAATGAATTACAATGCAGGCTGACTCTTGATGAAGGCGAGCCCTTCCTGTTGGCCGGGATGATTTTCGGCACATTTGGTTGCCGTCACCCAGAGGTTGGTGGAGCGCCGGTGCTGCAGTGCCTCCCGAACCAGGATGATAGAGCTGTTTGTCTGCTCTCTCTTGATGCTGCTATGCACCGTGGCCCCCAGGAGCTGAAGGGACGCTCGGTCCCACCTGTTGTGCAGACACCAATGCTCATCGGCCGCTACTGAGCCACTGCTCATGCAGTAACGTTGAAGAAGGGACTGAGGATCAGGGCAGCTCTCGCACCACAGTGCTCCATTTATCCTAAGCCTCTGTTAATTATCAACATGTCGGGTAATAGTGGCCACAGGCGGTGGCAGACCCCTTATTTTTAGAGATGGGTAACTGCTGGTGTTTACTTTACCCCAACGGAAGGAGAAGGTCACGAGCATGGCAGGTGGAGCATGCTGGGAAGGTTGACGTCTCTGTTTGGAACGAGCTTTTTGCAGAGGCTGGAGGGCTGAAGTGTTGTCCGGATGGTCTGTCCTCACTGGGCGATGGAGAAAAGGAGGCAGCGCCAGATTTCCCATTAGGCACAGTGCGGGGGGCCTACAATGTTTTAGGGCCAACAAAGGAGGGCAGAAATTCTAGCAGCAGAAAGAATTGGGGAGGGAATTATGTAGAAATTTGGTCCAGGTAAAATTTCAAAATTAATTTCTAAAACATAACAGCAAGCATTTCTTTTTCCTTTCTGCTATTCCTTTGACTAAAGTCTTAATAATGTTGTCCAAATCCTTATTAAAGGTAACTTTGCTCCGAACGCACAGCACGGCCAAAGAGGAGTTTGCAGTGCATCATGTCAGTCAGCATCTGCCAGTTGGTGTTCGGCCATCTTCTGGTGCAGCTCACCCAAACTCCGGCCCTGGCGGCGGCTCCTGGTTAAAAAAATCCTACAGTGGGCAGCGGTAGAAGGACAGTGGACACCACATGAGACACTAAGAATAACTGCAGTAATACCTGGATTAATGTTCTAGATGTGCTGCTGAGAAATGGAGCCTAAAAAAGCAGCACTGTAAGAGGTCATTAATACAGGATATTTCATAAATGGAGCTTAAAAACTGCATAGGCGCAGCATAACGCTTATACATTTAATAATATTAAATAAACACAGAAAACTGTTTATTGAAAGGGAAACATGAAATTCCAAAAAAAAAGTTTTTAAATATCTTGAAATGTTTAAAGAGAGGTGAAATTGCTATGATAAATTACTGAAAGGACTGAAATAAAAGAATGCTCTCGGAAAACAATGCTGTAGCGGGTTTTTCTGTACAGTAAAAACAAACAATGGAGGATACAAAAGGGCTTAGCAGGGTTTAATTCTGACACTTGACTGGTTGACAGCACTGGATGCGGTTAAAGTGCTTGTGATTTTAGGAAACACTTCTGGGAAGCGTATTTGCATTCCTTGAGATGTTTTGTGTGGTTCCTCTCTGGTTCTTGAGTCATCAGAAGGAGGACTCCAGTATCTTGGCCTTTTGAGCTGATGAGGAAAATGAAGCTCCAAGCAATGTCCTGTATTTTACTCTGTCCTCACCTTTTAGGGAAATTTTTGGAAACTCCACAGAAGAGAGCTGCGATGGGTGTTCACTTGTGATCCTTCAAGGGGAGGGGAAACATCTTCAAGGTCACTCAGTTAGTATGTGAAGATCGACAGCAAAGTGGGTTCTTTGCGAACATTTCCATTTCTGCCTTCGTTCCTTCGCTGGCGCCGCCCAGGCTGCCCGTCTGCTTGCTGTCAGAGGGAAGATTAATGTCCGTCACTGTGCTGCTGCAGCGTTATGAGGTGGTGCTCTTCCTCCCCAGGTGATGGGGTGGTAGCCTCTTGCAAAGAACTCATTATCATCAAATGGGCTCCATTCACAGGGACAGAAGCACCTTGACTAGCATTCTAGATGCACTGCTGGGAGTCATTAATACAGTGTATTGCAGAAATGGACCTCGAAAACTGTGCATGCACCACATAATACAAAATAAACCGAAGCTAAAGCGGAAATAAAACAGCACGGTGAGGACACAGGGCTATAGCAGGTGGCAGTAATGAAGGTATTACTGTAGTACACCATACGGAGGTCCAGGATCACCGGGGTATTTCTGTGCAGCCAAATAATCAGATGGTGACAGTGAGGAGTAGTGCAACAAAAGAGATTGTGCAGGTTTGTGTGTGTGTGTGTGTGTGTGTGTGTGTGTGTGTGTGTGTGTGTGTGTGTGTGTGTGTTCATCTCCACGTCAGCATAACCACCACTGACATTTTGCCACAATTATACACACTTGAGAAGGTTGAATGGCTAGAAACTGCAAAAGCGCTGAAGTAAAAGCAAATTTGGCAGCAACCTGTAAATGGTCAAAAGTTTGAATATATAGATATTTAATAATGGGCTAACAGGCACACCTAAACAAAATGTTGGCTTTAACTAAAGTGCAGAGAGTGAAATGTCATCAAACTGAGCATAATTTTAAGCTTATTTTGTTTAATTTTATTTTATTTTATTTTATTTTATTTTATAGTTGATTTGCACCCACTAAACAGGTGCACCCAGGAGCCATTGATTTAACAGTTGTTCAAATTTGATCAAAGTTAACGTTTACTCATCGACATGATATAATTTATTGTTTTTATTTCTTTGCTGGGGCTGTTGAATGCTATGATACTGTACATTTCGTCATTGTTGGTGTCAGTCCATATTTAATTTACCATACATAAAATATTTGTATAGTTATGGAGGAAAGGAGTGATTTGTGAATATTTTCTGTTAAACAAAACAAAACGAAGGTGCTTATTTCCTCACTTTTAATAAAAATTTTAATTTTTTGTTATTAAAATTACTTTTGGCTGTTTATTGTCACTGAACACAATTGAGTTTCAGTGTTTCCAGTATGCGTAGATGTGATTATCCACAATCCTGGTTCCGCACTTCTCTGTTTGTTACATTGGACAAATACGTGGGGTCGAGCTCCATCCACGGTTCTCGGATGCTTTCATTTCCTGGCCTGCTACTTGGAAACTGTCAGAGCGGGGAATGGAATTGTGGTTACGTCAAGGGTGTCACGCTGGCGCATCTGGTTTCCAACGCGGGGACACATTTTCACCCCCGTTTGCGTTCCACATCCTCTACCTGTTTTGACAGGTTGCTGATCTCATTACTTTTATATGACCTGAGCAGGCCTTTCCCACCCAGGCCTTTCACGCCCAACACTCGACAGCTGCCCTCTTTGCAGAGTGGCTGAAGCTTGTTGGCACGGCTGTGTGCAGATTTTCTGCTTTGTCTAGATTGTTCATCCTCTAAGAAGCCTAAAAAACTGCTCAATTTTAAGCACAATTGGGAAACTTGGATGGTTTCTGTATAGCTCAAACCAGACAGGAAGCTGAAAGCAAAAGAACCCATATGTGTCCTCAGTTGCTGTGCAGGAGACATGGACTCACTTCCTGGTCAAAACCGTTAATGTGGTGTTTTTACAGACAGTCAGTGGTGGTGGCAGTGATTGGGCGGAGATCAGAAGTCAACCTGAGTTAGAAAGCTATTCCTCAGCCTGGTGGTTTTGGCCCTCGGGTTGCAATAGCATCTCACAGATGAGTTGATTCAAATATGTACAGTAAGTAAAGAAGGTCATGAAGGTCACGCTGCATTAGTCTGACTGGAAAAACAAGACATTAAATTAATTCAGAAATGGAAGGCACTACAACCGAATGGCGATTCAGCCCATAGTTACTACTGATCATATTGCCCCCAGTGGAGCTGAAGCGTATTTGACTCCCACCAAGATTGATTAAGCTCAGCGTTTTGTGGTCATTATGTCGGTGACGTATGGCTTTGGAGAGCCGATGCCCACAAGATGCGTCGCTGCACCGTCCTTAAAAAGATTAAAGTGGACCCCAAATGGAGATGCCCGTTCCGTGTAATTTTAGATGCAGCGGTGGCCAGGCTGGTCCGTCTCGTGTTGCCATTGGAGCTTTGGTTAAAGGGATTTTGTTGCAGAGGGTGTCCCATAAGTATATACTTGGTGCCAATTTAAAGAGCTGCCATAAAACAAGGCATGGCCTTCACTATCGGCTTGCCCTCAACTTCAAGTTCGGTCGTGCGGGAAGAAGCACCTGCATGCGACGGCCTTCTCTGGTTCAGCTGTATTCTATGTCAAGTTGCTGCCACAGCTTTATGTTGTGCAGACGTTTTTTAGGCTGTAACTGGACCCCTTTTTTATTAATCTGGGTCCCATTTGATTGATGCTCTGTTGGTACACATAAATTTCAAGGTTTTTTCCATTAGGAATCCTCCTCATAAAGCAGGCTGGTCCTTTATGAGGCTCTGGTGACCAGTTTGGGGTTTTAAGACCTGTAATGGATTTCACTTGTATGATAATCTAGGATCAACCCCGATAAAAAGGTTTGGCTCACAACATTTTATAGTCTTTATGGTGCCTTATCGCTCTGGTCTGACTTTGCTCATGGCGGGCAGTCAACAGCCTGGCTTCTTTGAGTTATTAGCTATTTCATTATCAGACTCTTTGTGTTGTATTATTTTCTTATGGTTCAGTCGTATAACTGACTCTATGCTTAACTGAGGAGAAGAGTTTTTCTGGTATTTTAATGCATAGAAAGCAAATACAGGAATACCCAGATTTGTGATCTACAAGTGGATGTGAAAATGGAGCTTAAAGAAACAGCATTGTAAGAGGTCATTAATACGGTACGGTACATATTTTGTATAAATGGAGTTTCAAAACTGCACAACATAATACAAAATATATTAGTTATACCGTGAACAATAACAAGTAGATTTGGGGATAACAAATATAAAATTCCAAAAAAATTAGTTTGGGTAATTTTTAAAATATGATCAATTATGATACATTATTCAAAGAGATAAAATAAAAGCGTGCTATTATGAAAAAGTGCTATAGGAGTTAAGGTTTATATAGGTATTACTGTGTAAGAAAAGTTGGACAATGAAACCCCAAAATTTAATGCAATTAAAGTTTCCAAATTCTGAACATTTTGTCTGTGACACGTACTGGTAGTATCTATATCATGTCCTTTGAAAGCGTCTGCTTGTTTTCAGCTTTTCTGTGTGTTTGTCTGCTGAGCGTTCCTCATAGAGGGACTCGGCAACATCTCCCATGCCAGTACCTTACCCTTGAAATCTGTACTTATACCTCAAAAATGTGTTTTTTTGGTCAAAATAGACGTTTTGTGGTGTGCGCTTTTTCTAGCTGACCGTCTGTGCCTGGGGGAATTTTGCACCAAAACATTGTGTTCTGTTTACCAGCAAGTTTGGACTGTGGGCATCATGCAAGGGGGTGAAGCAAGAAACCTCAAGGGGAAACCGTGGTGACAGGCATGATGCCACTGCTGGGGAGAGGCTAAGTGCAAAACCCTGTTTAGTAATCCTTATGTTTCATGTGATAAACCGCGACCCCGCTCTAGGCACGTGGCAGCCTGCATGTGCAGACAGTGTGCGGATTGTATATCAGAAACTATGCGAGCCCGGCAGTCCAAAACAGAGCTCCTGCATTGCACCTGTGATAGCCAGCAGCGTTTAACCGGGGTGTGCCGACTTCCCGAAACTGTGCTAACTAGCACGCATTCGTGGCCCCCTGCGTGCACAACATGCACAGCGTTCCCAATATCAGCTGGAGTGACTTATGGCTCCCCATTTCCTCCTACACACAGACTAATGAGGATTTCAAATCCGACAAGCCGAGGGCATTTATCACGCGCTCCACTTAATGGCATCTCTGCCAAGGCCCCGAGCAAGCGATCCCTTGCTGCCGGACCGTTATAGATGAGCCTGTTTATCTGTTATGCTTTCAATTGTGTCCCAATGCTTAAAGCGAGGAATGAAGGGTTCGCGTGTTGCAGTGTGAAACCCCACGCATCCATTCATTTATTGCTGATTTGGGTTCGGTTGTCCGAACACTGATGCGTTTCCTCCACCGGGGTTCTAAATACGTGACCGAGATAGCTGGGCTTGCTGAGTCTTTGATGGGCCCACCTGTGCATATACTGTACTTCTGCGATTGACAATAACTTGGAATTGCTGTGCATTTCTACCAAGGCTGTGGTGTCTCGGTTGTCTTTGCTCGCTGATTCTAGGGGGTGGATCTGCGACAACAGGTAGACCCCGACTTACTACATATGTAGATGCTGTGACTTCCAAGGACGCAGGGCTACAGTTATGGTCTCATCAACGTTATTACAATATTTTGTCCCAGCGCTTGGTTATAATACTTTGCTGTGCGTGTTGGATATAACAACATCTGTACAAAAACATCAGCTGCCTATGCTGCCACAGGACACCATATTTTTCATCAATTCAGTCAATATTCGGGCAACTATCGGTGACTGTGTTTAGCAAACATACTATTCAGAATGTTGTACTGCATGCAAGGGATGTGCAACAAAGTGCTGAACCTGACCACTTTAATATACACACACCTTCGCTATGTCCTAAACATTATGGTGGCCTGAAATGGGGGCCTATGTATGAAAAGTGCTGTCATTTCTACAGGGTGAAAGCAAAAAGAATAAAAATACCCTCTAGTGAAATCTGAGAATGCGCGCCTTCATCACGTGTGCATTGTTTGACTGCAAATTCAGAACTGTGGAGCACAGGGGCAAATCAAGGAAAAATGTGTCTGTCCCAGACATTATGGAGGGAACTGTATGTGAATCCATACAAGCTACTTTTTTACAATGGCCAGCAAGTGAAAAGGTGACTGTTCTGGTGGTGCTGAAAAGAAAAGGCAAAGGTGAACAGATTTTGAAATGAAATGGTGCATCTAGCTAACATTATAATATACCTATCCCCCAATTTACAAGCGAAATTTGTTATACATGTTAATTGTTTATATATTGTTATGGTTTATATAATACAATATAAGGGGACATGTGACTCGGGAGGCCATCAGGACCAAACCCTGGGAGTACCCATATTTCATATACACTGTGCTTGGAGAAGAATGGACTGGGAAGGACAAAAGTTCTCATTGCCAAGTAGTTTGAAAACGCTGAAAGGCTAGAGCCCATAATAAGTCTGGGAATTTAGCAGAGTAAAATTATCCTGAGCATTTCAGGACCCTTAATATGCAAACTGGGATACGGACTTCTCGGGTTCATTTTTTGTTTAGCTCTCAGCTCCAGGGAAGCTCGGCCCGGAGACTGTGCTGCAGTAGGATGAGTAGATGCCACCTAGTGGTTTGAGAGGTTTGTCCTCTGCTGGTAGGCAGCTTGAGGTGAACAAGCTTCAGTGTGAGAAACTTCCTGCTTAACTGGGTTGATGCTGAGCGACACAAGCCTGGCATTTAGCCCGAGTTTCCTTTCTGTGTGTTTACTTCTTTGCAAAAATTTCCTCCAGGTGCTCATTATTTACTTTGACTGCAGACGCTGAATCATAGAATACCTGTGCAGGTGGCACGACCTTGCCAGATCAGATGGTCTGAGCTACGGGGTGTTGCATTATGCATGCTAGGAACCTGTAAGAGAGAAGGCAGAAAAATATCCCAATACCAAATATTGTTTACTGAATCGATCAATGTTTGCTTTTGTACCGAAGTGTAAATGTCTGTTTCCCTCCTAATGTTGAGTCGTTTTAAGGCCAGCTGAGACCACGGTTCTGTTTTCTGCGGGAAAACATCATTACAGTGGGAGAACCGTACTGCTGTTAGATGAATGTAGTGTCTCTGGGCTGCAACTCGATGACCCTCAGAACCTTGAAGCATCCATTTAATGCTACATCTAAAGTAACCTTGTGGAGCTGTGCTGCTGGGATAACTTGGGTCTGAGATGTGATGGGTAGTAGGAAGGTGTGTGTGTGAGAGAGAGAGAGAGAAACTGAAAGCGGCAGGTTGGTGGCAGAAGAAAAAGAGAAATGTGTTTATGTTTATATTCATTACTGAAGCCGCAGACACAATGATGAAGTATTCAATCTCAGAGGGATAGTGAAGCAAGCCGGCTTGGTAATAACATTTCTCTGAAAGAATCCACACCTCAGCTCTGTCCCCACCATTGATTTATATGCCCATGCATTGGCATTGACTGCTGTGATCAGAAAATCATTTGTTCAAAAAGTGCACCTTTGTGTCCGGTGCCAGCTGGAGATGGAAAGAACAATGTTGCTGTCATGCCTTTGTGCCTTTCTCCTTTTTTTCTTGCTATCTTTTTTCAAACAAAATACCTTTCAGAAGAACTGAGGGAAGTTTCACGTTCGTCTTCAGCAAGATCTTGCAAGTGCTGAGCAGAAGCAGAACTTTGAATCCAAGATGCTGCTCTGACTATATGATCTTAAGGCAGGAACAATGGATGCTGACTCGTGGTGCCAAAGCCAGTTTCCTCCGGTGGGGCAGAAAAACCAAACACTCCTATCATTGTGTGCTCAGTAGTCCTGAACGTGGCTAATAGTCAGATCATCCAGGGTTTATTGTGAGATCCGCCTTTGTCAGGGCCGGATGCTTGTCCAGCACTCCTGGCAGGGAGATGTGCCCGAGCACAGAGGCATGAAAGAGGATTGGCCACAGCACACAATGGAGAAACCCGAAATCTAATCAAGTGAAGGAGGAGCACCTGAGATCTACATGTTCCAACAGCTCAGGTGTGTGGTTTCTTAGAGACCACCAGGAACAAGGCAGACCCAGAGCACTAGGTCCCATGTTGTTGGACCTACATAAACATTGGCCTGGTAGGCTGAATATGCTGGAGGATTAGAGGCTTTCTCCCAAGTTTTCATTTCTAATGTGCAGGGCCGAACGCATCCATGTTCCCATTTTTCAGCCAGAGACAAAGTACCTCAGTGTACCTCACACTGTAGACCAGGGGGCTTAGCTATGGATATGTGGATAAAGACAAGCTTGGGCTTGCTAAAGAAGCATCAACAGGTTGGGTAGTGTGTTTGATGGGCATGGGTCTCAGACCTGTCTGCTGCAGGACCTTTGGTCTGCTGTTCTGTCCTGCATTTAAACACTGCCCAGCACATAGCTGGTGGAAATTTACTCTGATTTATAAACATGGAAATCCATGCCTGTGCTTACAGGTAAGTCAGTTATTGTGAGATAGCATTTGCTGAAAGATGAAAATGCATTCCTGAGGACTGTAGGATGAAGGATTTAGGCAGCAGGTGGCATTTTATTTAAAGACCTCTAGGAGGAAAGCTGCTGCCTTAAGTCCCAGGAGGGACTCTACCATAGTGCCCTTGAGCAAGGTATTTGACTTCTGTTGCACAAGTTAAATATTTAGCCGTATGAGGGTAAGAGGGTTAGATTTTTTTTTTTAATAAAACATCAACAAAATCATTTTAACTGACACGAAAGTATTAAAGTATGAACATGCGAGGGGGCTTTTCAGTTGCCAGGATGTAATTTTAAGGGTAGTCTGTTCTTCAGTTTCTGTGAAAGTGAGTCTCAGATATCTGTTTGCATACTGGGGTGGGGTGCACAGAAGCTCACTCTGCTTTCCAGTCTGGCTTAGTGTGCGTAGAGTTTGCATGTTCTCCCCCCTATGCTCTGGTTTCCTCTCACAGGCTGGGAGTAATTTTTTGAGGCCGTGATGGTGGCGGTGGGAGGATTGATAGGACAAACAAATACTGTAGATTGTATTACAGTTTTCTACAAGGGGTGGTAGTAGAGAAATGGCCAAATCCCTCAATCTGGATGCATTTGTCTGATTTTTACCACTTTCTTTAGTCATTTTACACTTCCTTTCTGAGGAGCTCACGCACAGTACGGTATCTGGACAGACTTTTTCCAGAGGTGTGTGTGTGTGTGTGTGTGTGTGTGTGTATTCTGGTGTCCAGTACATCTTGTAAGACATTTCCTCAAACCCCCCACCCATGCAATCAGTCATAAGCTTGACTTGGCATCGACCGTCTTGATGACCAAGCCCTGCAAATACCATGGAAGAGCGGTGAGGTGACAGCGGTCCACCCCATGGGCTCCTGTTCATTACAGCCCGATGTGCTACTACTACTCATCTCTACGCTATCGTGATGCTATTGCAATGCTGTGTCATCAGTATCACAGCCTCAAGCAACAAGAGGCCGAAAAGCTAAAAGAGCTGAACACTCTCGTTCCTTAACCGCTTGTTCTTATCAGGGCTGCGGCAGTTGCTGAGTGCCAAGCTAGGAGGGGTTCACCCTGGATGGGATGCCCTTACCGCTCTTCCATGGTTCCATTTCTCTAATACCACCCCCTGCAGAAAACTTCTATGACCTATAATACACTCTAAAGTATTTGCTTACCCCATCAACCCAGCACCACCACCCTCGCCTCAAAAAATGGCTCCCACCCTAACTGCTCTTTAGCTCAGTTTTACCCTCATGAGTAACACCTGAAGAAATGCCTTCACTTCCTCTCAGGTCCATGTCCCATAACATTTGTAGGCAGCATTGAATTATTGATCAGCATTGAATTATTGATAAACGCAATATGGGGAGAGTTGGTATTTAATGCAGCGTAACACAGATGAAGGCAAATGGCTTTATTTGTCTTGTGCTTTTTTAACATTTGTGAGATTTATTTGGTCAGCTGCTGTGAGACATTGAGGGCCATGCATGGTGGAAAAGGCTGCGCATAAGAAGGAGAGTTGCTCGCCTTTTTCGTGATTCGGGAAGGCACGTCGCCGACTATTTGAGTGCTGTTGGAGTCTGTCAACTGCAAACTAATGACATTTTTCATCTTTTAGGTGCTAAAATGCGATAATGTTCTTAACCGTTTCCACTCGCGACACTCTTCTAGCCTGCCGTCTGCATTAGAAGATACCTCTGTTGTGAAGCTGTCACGCTTTTGTGCTAAGTTATCTGATTTATGGGTAACTGTGAAAACAGAGCCAAACGCAGCCATGTATCCAGACAGAATTTTACTACTTCTAAGAGTCCTACAGCAGAAATGTGCCTCTCGTCGTAGCAGCAAGGAGCCATTTGCGTTTGCCATCATGGTTTTCGGGGGTATCGGTTTCAAATGCTTCAGATGTTGTTCTTAGAACTTGCTTTTGTGGATTTCGAAGGATGTGGCGTTGACTACAGGGATTTAATCTGAGGCAAGCGTCCCACTGTCTGCCATCGGAGAACGGATAACAGTCATTACTCAAGCTCCAAAATGGAGATAAGGGCGCAGATCGAATCCCCTCTCTGCCTGCAGAGAATTACAATCGCCATTTCTAGGACAGCATTTATTTTGCTTTGCGAGCTGCCTTTTTTCCCGTTGCTTCCCTTGTTTTTGCCAGCAGACACAGAGGCCCCGTCGAGCATCGGGCTCATTGATTTTGGCGTGAAATCTCAGTCTCGCGTTCTGACAAGGGCGGCTGGTTAGGGTGACGTCCGTCCGCCGTTGCTGGAGGCCTGTGGAGCTTCGCTTCGGGTGCCTCTCTGGGGAACGGCGAACAATTCCGACTGCAACGGTGTGAGAGACGCCGTTGGCAAGCCTGCCAGTTGAGGTGGTGGCAGCGCAAAGGGGTTGGGGTGTGAGGGACAGACGCGGCTATGGGTGGGGTGAGTAGTGCTGATGATGAAGGGGGCCTGACCCTGCCTGACAGCCGCAAGCTGCCGTGCCTTAACATGCACTTCCCCCTAGGAAAACATGGAGTAGCAAGTGTCCACGTGGTTGACATCACTGCTCCCACTGCTAATCCTGCTTTAAAGTCAAAGTAGTCAACAGAAGAAGCACCGCACACTTTCCATCGCCCTTGCACAAATTGACGCAACTATCGTCCAACACTCGGTTGTGGGTTTTCTTTATAAACGGTGTATTTTGAACACACCAGTTGCTTATACCTGATGACCTGACATGATTTTTTTTGTCATAAGGTTAAGCTTTCTGGCCTGATCCACATCAAGAAGGATTAAGAGCCACTGTATATATTCTGCTACCTCATAAATAGACTCCTATGGCATTTCTGCATTTAACTGGAAACAGCATCCACCCGCCTGAGTTGTAATTTGGAAGCAAAAATTCCAGGACTTGGTGGAAAAGGAGAGGTGGCCTTCAAACAGGATGAATAAGATTGGGAAATTGTAGAGTTCCCAACAACTTACAGCTTGACTTCCCTACAGCTCAGACGTGCCCAGTTGTTCTGGTTGCTTCTTTGCGCTTTTCATGGTTCTTCTTCCATAGCGGTGGCCACACAACTAAACAGTGAAAATCAAATTTTAAAAAGCTGGCTGGAGCAGATACAGCTGGAAGAAGCAGGGTTTGATACCGCAAGACCTGCTGCGCAACGATGACACGGCTGTAGCTAATCCCCCAGCCATGTGAGCCGCATCACGGGACCGTGTTCGTTTTCCAGCAGGCAGATGAACCCAGCAGTAACGGGTCAGCGAAGATTTCGGCCGAGAGAAAGAGGTCTTTGAGCCGCAAGCCACACACGTGTTGTACATCGTGGTTTATTTTTAATGTAGTTTTTACCGTTTCTCTTACATAATAGGGCCCCGCCCGTCCGCCAGTAGCCCCCCACGGAGTGGGGCAGAGAAAAGGGGGCGGATGGAACGGAGGACCCTATCGACCCGAGAGAAAGGGCCCATGCGCCCGCTCCGGAGATTTCTCAGAAACCAGGGTCTACAATACCCTCTAACCGCTCCCCCTCACTGTCACTGTTACTGTCCCCGCAGTGCACCTTAAGGTTTTATTTTATTTACTGTTTTATTCCTCTATCTATTTATTTATTTACTTATCTATTTGCTGTGTGTTCTTGTCTTCTTGGGTTTGGTTGTTTGTCTTACTCGTGTAAAATTTTTTTGGTATGTAACCACGCACAGTCTCCTGTCGAATCAGAGCACATTTCACTACATGATATACTCAGTAACCATGTAAGTGACAAATAAACTATTTTATCTTATCTTATCTTATCTTATCTAATAGCTTGTATTGCATCGCATGTCTGGTGAGATGACATTGAATTATGCTGCTCTTGTCGTTGCTTCTGTTGCTGTCACAACTGTCTCCTCATCTTTTTATCCATTTTTACTTAACTGTTTATAAGTGTTGCAACCATCAGGTAAGATGGCTTACCATTCAGGTAAGATTTGTATATCCATTATTGCAGCAGAATCGTGTGAAGTACCTTTGGCTTCAGCCCCACACCTGAAGGTCTTCCCACTGGCCCCAGTTGCAATTTGTGTTCTTTGACACAATATTTGTGAAAAGCTGTACTACACTATAAAACTTCCATGTAACAAGTGATATTTAAAGGACCAAGGAATAAAGAAATCTTACTGCTCTTAAAAGGAAAGGAACAGAACTACAGCCAGATTTTCACTGATTGACCAAATATGGGCAAAGGGCCCCCAAATAACCCAGATAGAATAGAATAGAATAGAATAGAATAGAATAGAACTTTATTCCTGCAGGAAAATTCACAACTAGGAATTGCACAAATATGGAAATTCACATATGTATATTAAACTACGAGCAGTTACATTTTTTATTCAACTTTCATTTCATAGTTTGGTGGGCTAGACCTTTCCTGTGTATTTGATAAAAAATTGAATTAACAGTTACTGCAAGGCATATGCTGCTCTGTATGTCATTTGTCAGAAAAGCTTTTCATATTTGGCACAGAAAGGGATTAGCGTCTATTGTCAGTTGCCCACAATGTGTCCTTAAGAGAAACTGCCGTTTGAAACTTTTGTCGCGATCGACAGAGCTGTGCTTTCCAGGAACCCGTTCCACGTGGGCCTAAAAATCATATGTTCGCTTAAGGAGAAACCTTTTGCAGCCTAATTGTGAATCATTCAATAGGCCTCCAATTGATAAGATTAATTTTCCCATAAAATGAAATCAGTTTAAGTACTTTTACCTTTTTTTGTGGTGACGCCACTCTCAATTATTAGTTTTCGTGCGCGCTTCGAGGAAATACGTCGCTTTTGTTTTCATTCTTATTCCATCTAACCTCTGGAAACACTGCGAAATGTCCCACATCTTTCAGGAAGAATTTTTTTGCAACATTTAAGCTATGAAGAGGAATCCATATCTTATGTCTGCCAGCTCGGATTTTTAGTTAAAATCAATATTGCCATAAGCAAGGTGGATGTGATCTCACAGTTGCTATCTTTGCAGCGAAGGTTTAAAAGCGCTCCCCTTTTCATGTATTATGGGGAATTAAGTGCTCTATCCAATAATGTGATGCGCTTTAACGTTTTTGTACTTTGTAGAAAGCAAGAAACGTGTTTTTAAATCTCCTTCGCTTCTGTTCAGTCACAGCCTATTGGTGTCAGAATCGACTTCATTATTCACCTTCGGCTTCTTTTTGCGTCAGAATTGTAGTCTTTAGCACAAAGATGCTGTAGTGGTTTGGCTACAGGTTTATTTTTTATCACAACCAACACTTTGATATGCAGGTAAATAAAAGCACAGACAGACAGACTGATAGATTCTTTATAAATACATTTTACAGGTAATGCATGTATGCAAAATCCTTTGGAGAACTCAGAATGTTGTAATATCCCAGATGTCTACCGCTATTGTAAAACATGGTAAATAAACAAGGTAGCTCATGTAAACAGGTGTTACTTATGGTAGAATAAAGTAATAAAGTCACCAGAAGTGACATAAAGGTTCCTGTGTGCTACCTGCATCTGCAGTGGCTTCTGGCTCAAGAACTTGACACTATTTACTGTTTTGTCCTGCTTTGGTCTCTAGGTATGAGGTCTGTTCTGGCTTTTGACAAGCAGTTTGGCACAGTTTCGGGGCACTGGTTGGGAAATAACCGGCTAAATACGGTACAAATTTGGGGGACACAGCTGGTCGCAATCCTGTCTCACAGTTCCAGGAGTTTTTGGGTTTGAACTCAGCTCACTCTGTGTGGAGTCTGGACTTTCTCCACATCTTTGCATAGCTTTCCCCCAAGTGCTATAGCTTCCTGCTACAGTCCAAAGATACACTAGCAAAGCAAAGCCCCGTTTTCAGCAACCATTTCTCCAGCGTCCTCATGATAAACTCTCGGCACATCCTTAAGTAATCCTGTTTAAATGATAATCGGTTCTTACCGAAACTTTTATAACTGTGTTGGCACAGCTGAAACCCGATATTCTGTTCAGAAAAGCAAGCAAATTGTCATTCCTTGGGTTTCAAGGTACTGGCATTCCAAAAAGTTAGTTTTTGTGGTCAAAAATGACCAAAGCGATGCAGCTTTCTTAAGAAACACGCCAGTTAGTTGCTGTTTTGCGAAATGAATGTTGTTCCATGTGTCAGATTGCCAAGAAACGGACTATTTCTTGCAGTACAAAGGCGTCCACTACTGTCTGAGAGAAGCAAACTAGAGGTAACCAGAATAGAGAAAAAAGCTGAAGGCCCAGATGCAGAACTGCACCAGTGGATGAGAACATCACTTTGCACTTTGAGAGACAGTCGCCTTACAGGTCCTCGGGCTGCTAACTTAACAGCACAAATAAACACCAAATACCAGTGTCCAGTTGCCAGGGTCAGATACGGCTTTTTCTTTGAAACCCTCTCTAAGGCTAGCATCCTGGCATAGTCTCTTCGCTGTTGCAGATGACCCCGGTATTTGCCAATGTGTCCCAATGATTCCAATCTTTTGAATACTAATGTATGTGTTCAGGTCTGTTGGTCACTCTAAGTCACCCATATTGCTTGTCAGTCTGTGTGTGGCCCTCCTACAATGAGTCCCATCCCCTCCTCGAATAGCAGCCCACCCTTACCTCTGCACTGCTGCAAACACACAGGTGAATGAGTAATATAATATTATATATTGAAAAAAATGTGCTGCATTTATAATTTTGTTTGCTTATGAGCAAAGCAGACTGCCTCACTGTGTAGCACAAATTGGTTTCATGGTGTCACAGTTGGAGGTTACATACACAATAATTCACAGTGCTGCTTTGCCCCAGTTAAGCCTTCGATCTGCAGTTATTTATTGCCAGAGAACTGTGGCTCAATGGAACGCTTCTTTTTTAAAATGTTTTAAACATCAGCCAGCCAATATTACAGTGCTGAACACGTGATTTGGTTGTTGGTTGCTATCCCTTGAAGCACCTGACTGTGCACCAAGCTCACTGCAGATAAAGGCACTGGCTAATATTAAAAGTATTTCTAATTATTGTTAATGTAAGGACAGCAGATGGACTTGGAGGTTGTTGGTTCAGATCCTGCCTTCTGCTGTAGTACCCTTGAGCAAGGTACTTACTATGAATTGCTTCATTAAAAAAATACCCAACTGTTATAAATGGGTAAATGATGGTAGGTAGTCTAACTTTCTAAGCTGCTATGGAGAAAAGTGTCAGCTAAATAATCAATGTAGATATAATTTATACTCAGTAATATGTAGTTACTTCACATGCACCCCTACTTCTCCTGCCGGCTTTGCCCAGGCAGTGTGTCCCATCGTCTGGCCTCCCAGACAGCCTCCCGTGGGGTTAATGGTGCGTGGGGGGGCGGAAGCTAAATTGCCCAAAGGTGTCGGCAAGGAGAGAGGAGAAGAGGGACAGGTTGAGGATACGGTGGCAGACACCTCTGCTGGGAAAAATTTTCTCAAACATTGAACATTTTATCACTTCTTCCCCACAAAAAGAAGATTTTATGCAGCTCTTTTTGAAGTTTTAAAGCTTGAACAGTTTTGGGGAAGCGTGAAGTTCTGAATGCAGAACCGACACTGACGTATAGGACAGAGATTTGTCCAATATCGACCCCCTGCCGACAGTTTTGATTTTATTAATAGAATTCTGGGGACTTGCTGTGTAAATGAATTTTTTTTTAAACACAAAGGATCTTTGTCTGTACATCTTGACGTTGCTGTTCCTCTCGTATGGCTGATCTGCTCTCTTAGCTCTTTGATATCTTTGCAGAGCAAGATTAAGGTTCTCTCACTGCATCATATGGCCCGCAGTGAACCTTAACCACTGTCAGTTAATCGATGGCTCCAATGGCCCACGACATCGTGCGTCACAGAGACCCAAATGCCCGGCTCTCTCAAACGGCTTAACAAGTCCACTTCATTAAAGAAACATGCAGAGTCCCAGAGAACGGGACCGCAGAGAGGGGGATCAGTGGCAGCTTACGTCCCATCGACAGCTGTCGGCTCATCAGCATCTCTGCAGCATCCCCTGCTAAACAGCTATTGATTGGAGAAAAAGCTTCAAGCTTGGATAAATGGGGAAAAAAGCACAGTTGAAAGCAAGAGTGTGCCAGAGTTGAAGAGCTGCAGAGTTGTTGTTGTTGTAGAACTTCTAAAAAGGATGCCGAGGGTGTCCTGGCCAGGGCCCATAGGCATACCAGCTGGATATGAGCATTGGATTCCACTCCAAAGGCCAGCACTGTTGCAAGATGGCTGAAGACTAGAATAGGAATTTTGAGTGGAATTTTGCTGTTTTTTTTCCATAAACTACTCCTCCAGGTGGCCGACAATGACCATACTGTGGCCACCCTCCGGAATCTACGTGACCCGCACCACTCCAGCAAGGCTATCAAATTGAGCAGCAGTAGCTTTTGAGGGCTACTAGTGCCAGGAGCAAAATGAGCCAACCCTCTCTGGCTGCCAGGCCCTTCTGCTGAGGAGCATGCATTCTGCAAGGGGTATTTATAGCAGTGGCATGGCTGCCTGCCCCCAGGGAGCTCACAGTCATCTTGTACTCTCTTCTCCACACCTGGCATTTTGTGTTTCATTTGAGCTTCTGAACGGGTGGCTAGTTCACCAAAGGGCTGAGGAGAGTGGTGCACTAGCAGAAGCATTTGGAGTGGCCATTGTTCACAGTGGCAGGCTGGATGTCAGCCTTTTGCTAGAAAAGCACTCCAGTTGAAGCGCAGCTTAAAGCTTAGCACATCTCCACAAAGAGCCATAAGGAGAACATCTCCTAGCTCTTTATTGCGATGAAGCTACGTGTGACAACTAGAACAAGATTTAACAAGGATGCGTTCTCCTGCAAACTCCAACTGCTCCAGGTTGAATCACTCAGCTCTCAGGGAGAGTCTGTTTACAGTAACAGCATCGTCCATCTTCCCACCATGATGCATTACACGTTGTCTGCAGATGCAGCCCGATGAAATTTATGAAGTAAACAGGAGTCGACACTCTTCCTTTCTAATTTATGGCTTTCTGATTATTGCCTGAGCTCACCATCTCATCGTCTTGCAACCATCTCATCTGAATCTGAATTAGCCCGTCGCAGCAATATCGATAGCAGTTCGAGTCCCTGTTGAGTTTCCTTCTGATCCCTTTTATGTCATGTGCTAATGTTTCTCATCGATGCTTGTGGACTTCACATAGAAGCAGTAATCGGATTCAACCAGAGGACACGCTGCCCTCTGCAAGCCCTCTGCCTTTAAGACAAAAGACTGTTTTGCTTGCATTTCATGTTAGTCTCTTGCCATCCATCCGTCTTTTATTATACCTCGAAAAGAAACGGATGAGGTGTCTCCCATTGAGGCCTGACAAGACCAGCGGTGAGACCAGCACTCCGTGCTGCTGGGAGCCGAGGACCTCATACCTCAATGGATGAGATCACTATAACTGCATCTGGACATCAATTTATTTTGCTTCTAGTGCTTTAAACAATCTCATATACAGCAGTATAGCCTTTGCTTGCTGTAACTACTATTTTTATATGTAAAATTCCCCAGAGGAGTGGGCAGTCGCTGACACGAGGATCCCCAGCAGTATATTTCTCTCGCTCCCCTTTTGTTTGGGAGTTTTTTTGTTTTCCTCTCCTCAAGTGATAACAGATAGTTTTTCTTCTCCTTAAATGTATAGCTAATGTTCTATCTGTAGACTAAATTTATATCTTTTATGTCTGTTCTTTTTTAATCTTTTGTTCTGTGATCTGGGTCACTGTGTGAGAATAAATTCAACTGAATTGTTATTAAATTTATTGATATTAGCATTGCCAGGCGATCTGGGTGTGGTTTGCTGTGAATCTGCATCAGTAATTAATACGTAAAAGTAAACTCCACTAAATTGGCTCAAAGTTAGAGTCTGACCTTTGATAAGAACCACTACTTTTTTTTTTTTTTATAAGAAAATTTTTTTCCCCCAAAGCAGAATTTTGCACCGCCGGTTCAGCGGTCTCAACGTAGACAGACGTGAGGCCTTCCCCTTGGGCTTCCCTCCGTTAATTGTGTTCGCTCACCTGTGAAAGGCGGCTGCCTGTGAGTAAATGAGCCAGGTGTCCCTGTGGGCGTCAGCCTCTTGCACTTATCCCCCTTCTCATTCTCTCCGGGACCTTCCTCTCTCGCTGCGGGGGGAGCCACTGAGCTGCCACACCCCATGTTCTCATTAAGCAGGGCATTTTCATAAGGGTTTTTCATGCTGCTCGCCTTCACCTTAAATGGTTTCTGGGAAGTGAAGCATTACTGAAGATGTAATCATGCTTTGGGGTATTGGACGAGGGTGGCTGCATCTGGAGTGGATGATCTGTCAGTTCTCCATGATACTGTAGCTCCAGTACCTGTCCATGGTTGAAAAATGCAGATTGTATTCAGTTAGATCCAAGCCATTTCATTTTCATGCCCTCTCATCAGGGTGATGCAGAGCATTAAACAAAGAGCTAAAGGAGAAGCAACAAGAAAGGCAACCAAGATGTTAGCTGTTCAGATAAGGCAGTTGGCACTTGAGGAGAGAAAAACAAAATACTCACAACTGCAAAGGAGTGGAGGAAAATAAACCCGTAAAGTCAAATTATTTGTTCATCCAATGTTTGTGTATTTGTCCAATATGTCTGTGAACGTCAAGTTGAGTGCTGGGGGCATTAATATCCATATCTGGCTGAATCCAAGCCCATGGTTACACTTTGCAATAAACATCAAATAAAGGGGCCTAGAATGAAGTACGGAAGACCCTTTGTGTGTGATGACAAGCACAGTGCCAAGATATTTCAGGAATCAAGAATCATTTATTGTCGGACACCCTTATCCAACAGGTGTACAAGGGAACATGAAGTAAAGATTCTTGGGTTCACGGGGCACAAAACGGGGAGGATTAACAAAACTAATAATAAAAATAGAATATGTATTGATATGATTAATATGATAAAGATAAAAATCTGAATATAAAAAGATAAATGCAATGTATGAACAAGTAAATAAATACATAAATAAAATAGGTAATGGCTTAGTAGAAATATCAATAAATAAATCTGTACGCATACATGTATCCATACGCACATATATACACACACACACACACACATATATACATAGACACACATGTGTAAATATAACAAAAATATACCAATACGCACACATATGGTAGAGCTCAGTGGTTATGGGCAGTGGTTGTAGTGACTGGGCCTAAGATAATGAAAGTTCAGCAGCCTGACAGCCTGTGGCACATTGGTGCTCCTGAGCCTGGTGGTTTTGGCTCTTAGGCTGTGATAGCGCCTCCCAGATGGCAGTGGTGAAGACAGATGGTGGGGAGGGTGGGAGGGGTCCATGGTGATGTTGTGAGCTCTCCTGCCACACTGCTTGCTGTAGGTGGTCTGCATGGTGGGTAGTGAGGTTCTGGTGATGGGCATGGCTGTCTTCACTATCTGCAGCTGAGCTCCCTGGCCAGAGGCAATTCAGTCTCCTTACCAAACAGAGATGCAGGAGATCAGGATGTTTGCTGTAGCACATTTGTGTATGCTGGTAAGGATGGATGGGTATAAGTTCAGCTCTTTTCAGTCTCCTCAGGAAGTGGAGGCACCATGGCCCAGGAGAGGTCCTTGATGTTCCCTCCCAGGAACTTGTAATTATGCATCAGCTCCTCTGCTGAACCACCATCCACCAATTCACAGAGGAGTGTGAGCAACTTGATTGTTTTACATACTACAGCCTTTATCACAATTGTCTTATGTCTTTCTCTTACAGACGGCGTGGTCCTGGGGTAGCCCACCATGTTATGCTGCTAGGGTCCAGTTCCTCTGCTGCTGGAGATGAGCTGTACCAGGGGGCCGTGGCCCCTCATGACGGCGGCCCTCGTCGTCACCTCTTGCTTGCTTCATGCATCCACTGCAGCCTTGCCCTTCCCCAGGGACCTGGAGGCAATCAGAGTTGTCAGCAGTCAATGTAAGGACATTAACACGAACCTCACTGACATGGCGTCAGATGTTTGGCCACTAGTTAGGGTTTTGTTCCAAAAAAGCCAGAAATGAAAGAAAAAAATTTTGTGAAAAGGAATACCTCCATTAGCACTACCTCCTGTACTGATATTTCATGATAGTTCTCATTCATTTTAACTTAAGTAGTTTATCATGTTCATAACAAACACAAAGTGTTAATAACAAGGGACTAGTGCTTCAAAGGGGATCCAGCACCCTAACCTTCATTCCTCCCTGACCTGTCAGATCTACAGTGAACCTATCTAGTCACTATCCAATGGCACAGTCTTGGTCAGTCCCATCAAAATTTTCCAACTACACATGCAAACCTACATGCGATATGATAATGTGATGGTGCAGGGGTTGTCAAGTGGGCACTTCCCTTCACGGGTGTTTCATCCAGTTAGGCCCATGACACCTCCGGAAGGCTCGACCACAGTTCTAGTATCCCAAAACTGCTCCCCTCAACAACTCCTCACAACACCTACACTACCTAACTGCACAACACAAGCTGTACCCCTTAGCGCCTATGCTAACCAGTTACACACTACACACCAGCTGGCCATTCAGCTACTCCTTACCTCCTCGCAATTCCATTAGAAATCTACTGTCAACTTCGGTACGTGCACCCTATGCTAGAAGCAATGTTCCTTTTCCTCCATAGCCACAGACTGCCGTGCTCGTCTGCCTCCGCCATCTCCCTTACCACCTGCCACAGGTTCTGTCCCTAGATTCTCGAATAGCGCTGTTGTTGACCGAGCTATAAAGCCTCGACAACCTGTCTTTACCAGCTACACCCTTGTGGTTCATCCCTGCCTCTCTACTTCTGCTGCCAGCTCACTGTGCTTAAGTTTCTTCCTTTCAAATTCCTCATCTGCCGTGTCATCCCATGGCTGACCACAGCACCACATCAGGTCTCAAGTTTGTATTAACTATTTCCTGGTGCACAACCAGTTTTCCTCCCAGGTCCACCTGCACTTCCCAGTCTGTAGCTCCCCTTTGCTGACCTGTCTTCTGCCTACCTGAACATTTTCCTCCTCTAATTTCCTCCCCCTTCTTAATAAACTAAATGGCTAAAAAATGTTCCCTTTCGCTCCCTGATCTCACCAGCACTCTCCGCCCCTCAATGGCTGCAGCCAGGCATTTCAACACCTGATTGTGCCTCCATACCTACCCAGTGACAAACTAAACTTACAGCTTGACAGTACATGTCTTATTGTCCCTACCTTCAAACACAGAGGACAAGCTGGGTCCTCACCTACCCACTGCTTGAGTTCCTGTGGTGATGGTGGCATATAAGTAGCTCTTAAGAGAAATCTTATATGATTGATTGATTGATTGATTGATTGATCGGAAATGATTTTTTTAATGTATATACTGTATTTGTTGTCCATAAAATAGATTGTTTCTGTTTAAAGGTACTGTCAGCTCTCCTGTAACACCACAGTTGTGTTCCTGGAAACCCTGGAGCTCTATAAAATCATGCAATAAAAATAGTAACTTATGGGGAAAATCTTGCTAGGGGTAGACCACTCAAGAATAAAACATATTCATAACCAAAACATTACCAAGGACGATAAATAGTTAAACCCATAATTTAATAATACACATTTAGGGTCTCCCACTAAAAAACTTGCTTTTATTTTCTTCTGATAGCTCACAGTGTTGCCTATCAAATGTTTTTTTTTTGGAATGCTTGTTAATTTCAGACTTTTTTTCAGTTTATAAAGTTTTTCTTTCTCCTCCACCTGAAATTATATCACCAACATGCTTGTCTGATACATTCTTTCACTTTTTAACTCTTTTTTTTGGGGGGGGCACAATTAAAGAAAAAATAGCACCAAAAAATGAAGAGAGGCGCAACATCCACTACTAAAGCAACGCACAACTTGAGTCGAGTGGAAACAAAGCAGGAAGTCTTTGCATTTAACTGGGTAGCGCTCTGCACATTCACCCATCATTTTTTGTTGGCACAAAGCAGAAATTTGGAAAATCAAAACGTGTTTTTATACTACAGTATACCGCGATCGAGCCGCTATTTATCTATCATGTATGAGCAAATTTGTATTGTAAAACACAAGCTGTATGAGGACTGACTGTATAACTAATATGTTTTCTATTATGTCACACCTTTGCAGTTTTCAAGCTTTAGTTATAAAATATTCTGTATTAATGACCTCTTATATGTATCTTGAGCTCCATTTCTCAGCAACACGTCTAGATCCCAAATCCATGTATTACTGCCCTTGATGTTAGGTTCACATATTTATTTACATGCATGCAGTTTCCTGTCCTCTTGTTTTTGTCTATAGGTCAACATAAGCAAACTATGGGCGTCATGGTCCAGTAATACGATGGGAGAAAATGTGGAATAATGCGAGCACATCTGCAGTTGTCACAGCTGTAGCAGAATGATGAACAGTGACAACCTAAATTTAGAGCACATTAGTGGAAACATAATGAAGTGCTTTGGACCGCCATGAATACGTCCGTCTGGCTGCCACCTCCTGTAAACGGAGGCTTATTTGTGTTTGCTTGTGCAACCTCATGCGCTTGCAATAACTTCCTGTAGAAACTTAAGCAGGAATTCTTCTGGTAGTCTGTCTTGTACTGAGTTTTCGTTCCTTTTTTTTCCCCCCTTCTTGGAAATAAGAGGGAATATTTGTTGTGGCCCAGGAAGGAGAGGACACACACATTCAGGCAGCGCGTTTGATTCATGAAATCAGTCCTGTTGGGAGGCCTTTTGAGGATGTTATCTAACCATCGAGACCCCGCCGTGGGATTTTATCCACCACCGTCATGGTTTTTTTATGAAAACATAATTGATTATAGGGTCCAGGGGTAGTAATGTTGTCAGCAGCAGACAAAATTATGTTCTGAGCAAAATACAGCGCCATCAGGAGAAGCAGCCACAGTTGAAGTGGATTCCATCAGAGGCGTAATGAAAACCGTGCCTTACCAATTGCCGCCAGTGGCAGTGCACATTGACGCCCTCGGATGGCCGTAATGAATTGGAAGACGCCAAGCCAAGAGGAGGAATGAACTCTTGTTTGCATTTATCGGAAGGGTTGCATTTGTGCGTTAAACGCCATCCAAAATGCTGACCTAGAGGTCCCGATTGAAGCCCCGAATGAGAAGGGATTAAAAGCAACCATTCTTTTGTGTGCCGCTGTGATTTACATGGAAATAGCTGTACAGATTGACCTTTTGCGGTGAACTTCTGTCTGAGCAGCTGTTCCAAATCTGTGCTTTCGAGAAACAAAGCAGATCCCAAAAGCGTGCCAATCCACCGCCTTGTTTCCACAGCTGGCCGGACGCAGTCGTTTCTGAAGCTGTCTGTTCGGTGCGAGTCAGTTTGTCGGGAGCATTCGTGTTCACATCACATAACCATGTACATTGCTCATCACTTGTGCATCGCTCAGTGGTCAGGAGACTCAGCTCCAGTCTGCTACAATAACTAAAGTCAGAATATGCTGCTGAATCTATTTTGTACTGATCTTTGTCAGGTTCTCTTTGACATTTTGCTCACCGCTACATCAGTCAATCTGTAGCAGAGCTTTGAGGTGTGGACCTTTTGTTGCACTGCAAGGCCATTGAGGGGCCCTGAACTAAAGTCCCACATTGCCCAAAGTACCGATCTATATACAGGTAGCCCTCAGCTCAGGACACAGTAGACAATTTACAACAACCTCGACTTGAGATGGCCATCCCATGAGCCTGTTTCTATTATTTTTAAGTCCTAACTTTGGTTGTAACCTCTAAGCATGGTTCAACTCCATCTGCTGTACAATAACAACAGCTGGCCACAATGTAGCAGGGCACCATATTGGTTATTCTTTAGCTCTCCGTTTGCAAATGGGTGTCTATCAGATTTTATTTATTTATTTATTTTTTATTTTACTATGGCATGTATTATATATTTTCAAGTCCAAGCATTTAGTTGCAATGTTAGGTCTCTGTCTGTTTCAGTGTTTAGCAGCAAATGTTAATGCGATAAAATTTACTAATTTTCTGTTTGTGATTTCCCTCAAGTTACTTTTTATTTGCAATAGCTAGCGAGCAAAAGAAGTAAAAAAAAAATGTTCTGGTGGTGCTGAAAAGAAAAAAGTGAAGAAAATACATTTAGAAAAGAAAGTAAAAATAAGAGTGCAGCATTAAGGTATGACTATAATGCTGTACTTATTTATATTATTATTATTATTATTATTATTATTATTATAAGCTTGACTAAAGAACATTTCTTTTACGTTCCGTGTTCTTGTATATTATTCAGGGTAAGAACACACGGCATAAAAAAAATGCTTTTTATTTGCCAGTCTATCCTGCACCACATTTACTCTTTGAATTACACATAAATTTGATTTAATCTATTAAGTATATTAATATATTCAATTATATTTCAATTAAGCTTATTGCAAAAATTACGTATCCTATTTTTAAGCTAAATAATTAAGGGATTTACTGAGCCAAATGAGGTTCTATGCTCATTTTTTCAGTTTAGCTTAAGTTTCAGGAAATAAAACACATTTCACTAAAACACCGTGGAAAGTTTTTGTAGACTGGCACGGATTTGAGGAGAGCAACCTGTGCTATTTTTGTGTCTGTTCTTGAAGTGTTTGGCTTTATTGTGTGTTTTATGTAATGATTTACACAGTGTTTATGTTATTAGGCAGCCCTGTCTGCTCAACTTAGGTGAAAAAGTTTTTCATTCCCTTACATAAGCTGGCTCTGGCAGATGAGCTACAGCCAAGGAGATTTAAATAAGTCTCTGTTGAAGCCTCCAGTTAAACAGGGACTTGTGTTTAAGTTATTGTGTCGATGCAAGAAGCAAAAATGTTTCTGCTCTCATTTTTATTTCTACTTATTTCTTCGACCAACCAATTGGTTTAAATATTTTAATGTCACTTTTCACATTTATTCGGTATGAAATGATATTGTTTTGCTTCTAGGATGACTCAAACCTGGCTCTACCACGCTTATATTTGTAATGGGAATTTTGATTTAATCCCACGAATGCACGCTTATGGCTGACAGAAGTTGTTGAAAAAATATTGCTGATATAAGGTTAAATTGTCAAGGACTCTGGCAAGGGGAAGAATGACTATAATTAGAATATTTAATCCAATGGCAGCTGTCAAAGTTGAGTTTATATTCAGACAGTTTTTGACTGTAGAATGCAATGTGCAAGCCCGGCAGGCGGATGACAGAAGAAACAAACTGATACTATGAACATTAGTCTTATTTTGATTTTCCCATGGACAAGACTGAGAACAATCTGGAATATTGCTTGCCCTCTATCTCTGACCTCTCATAAAGGACTCAAAGTCCTCAAACGCAAGTAGTCACATCTAAAAAAAAAGTCTCATAAAATGTATGTCTGGAATTTGATTCCAGCTAAGACTGAACTTCCTGGGTGAAAACTTGTTTTGATGAATGAGCTGCTAGGTGTGTAGTGAGCACTGTATTCAGGTCTGGCTTGGGACCTTCAGAAGCCTTTGGATCTGTCTTTACGATAAAGATTTGGTAGAGCAGTTCTGAGGATTTTTCTGAGAAGAGGCCTGAAAATCAGTGACCTTTTCAATGTTTGCTTCCAACCTTCCGCTGTCCTCCCTACCTGCAGCTTCGTACCAGTACCCCGGGTTTCAGGGCCTCCTGTCTGACAACGACACACTGCGGCTGGGTTTGGACTTCCAGAGGATGTTGCGCATCAACCACATGCTCTACATCGCAGCCAGGTGAGCAGGAGAACGGCCGCATGGTAGCAAAAGCTCTCTTTATTCGCTCACCTGTGTGGGGTTCACATGGATGTCCCTCCGCAATGACTAAATCAGCATTGAAGGCATTCTTCTCCGTTTCAGGGATCATGTGTTTGCTGTGAACCTGAGCACTTCTGCTGAACAGATTGTCCCACAGCAGGTAAGCAAAAAGCCACACCCACATTGCTGTGTTTACACTGCCATGTATTCATTTAGCAGATGCTTTTTGCCTAAAGCAAAGTACAGTCCGCAGAAAACAAGAGTGCATTTCACCAGCAGATGGAGGGACACAGATGCAGGCGTGTGATTTTCAAAGTGCGGTCACTTAATCCACTACCTCAATGTTTTTGCCAGCTTATAATAGAGTTGATAGGATTTCATTTTTTTTAGCAGCTAAGGTTAGTGCAAGTTTCAGAGCAGATCGGAATGAGGACCAAAGTGGGCCTGAATAAGATTGTTGTAGGATGTACAGAGGGATTCAGCAGCTCTGAGGGAGAAGGAACAGCTCATTTTACCAAGTTGGAGCCAAAGTACAATTTGTGGGCTTTTGACTTTGAGTTCCTTGAGAGTGGGACCAGAGACGGCCAAGCAGAGATGGAGGAGCATAGCAGTCTGGTTGCGGTATAGCAAGTAAATTGGCTCCTGGATCTCTTCAATGGCCTTGCACTTTATTTTAATAAATATAATCATTTGTAGAAAATCGTTTAACAAATAAACTATAATTTATTCAAAGGCTTTAGATCTTGCTTCACGCCTGTCTTTGCAGAATGAGAGTCTGCCTCAGTCCCAACGGGATGTAATGGGTTCCCTGTCACTACTGAGGCAAAAGGCTTTCTTGATTTAATGCCACCACTGACGCTTTTGTGTCAAAACCCTCCGCACCCAGGCCATGTTGTGGCCCAAGACAGAAAAGTGTCCAATTAAAGCGGCGATGGTGGAACGTGAAGAGCCGCGACATGACGGGGCTTGCAAGCAGCTCACCGCCGTGACAGACACGTTCTCTGAATTGGTTCGTTCCCAAGATTTGAATCATGGTTAAGTGTTTTGATTGTTACATTACAGTGTCGAAGTGTAGATAACATCAAAACGCCCAGAAGGGATCGTGTCAGATTCATTGTGTTTATCGCTTTTGAAACAGTCTGTTAACTGCATTGTACTGGTATAACAGACAGGGAGAGAGAGGCAGCATCTTCTCGGAGAATGGAGAGCCATGGCGAGGTTGGGGGTGGGGGCACCGTGCGCAATGCAGAACAGGGTTTTTTTTTTGTTTTTTTTTTTTTTTTTCTGGCAGCCGAAGAAGGATGCCACCATCACTGTCCCCTGCCTTTCCGTTGAATCAGATTTGCGATGACAACGTCTGAGGAACTGTAGTTGCTGAGCAAGTGAATCCAGTTGTGTGGAATTAGGAAGGATGGTAGGTTTATTTATTGCCAGATTTACAGGCAGCACTTTCATTGTTTCCCGGCATCCTCCTCTTCCGCAGTAAAGCTGGTTTTCCTGCGAGGCGGACAGGAGGATCAGTAATGAGTAAATCACCCCGGAGCTCCCTGCTGCCCACAGCACACGAGAATGCTGGGCCACGAGAACTTGCCGGCCGATTGATGGGCTTCTCCCTCTCACGGGGGTCCCGGGTTCAGAAGACGTGCGTGAACACCTCGATTGCACGGATTGATGCGAAGGCAATGGTGTTTCCTTAAGACTGACCCACGCCACAGCCTTGAGTCTAAGAACCTGTTACAATAAATTTGTTCAAGCACAGTAGTAAAAAAACTTTATTGCTTTCTTTTTGTTCCTTAAGTCAGACCTTCTGGAATTTATCAATGGAATTCGTAAACCACTAGTGAAAAGTTCAAGAGACACGGTTAGAAGTCTGCAAAGATGTTTCCTTAAGTGTTCTCTGGCAGCACACAAGTGGACGGGTGGTTCACCTTGGTCCACCTGGCTGTCCATTTACTTGCACATGGATCAAGACCATTCATCACCTTTATTTAACTTGTATGCTCATGTATGTCTTGCAGAAATTGACATGGAAGACCAAGGATGTGGAAAAGTGTACTGTGCGGGGCAAGAACAGTGTAAGTCTCTATGTATAGACACATACACACACACACACACACACACACACACACACACACACACACACACACGTTTGTTTCTGCCCCTTCCATACTTATAAGCAGCATAAGAGGGGGTGGATGACAGCAGTGCTGGTCATTCAGATGCCCACACCAGAATGGGCACAGCGGGTATCCGTTACCCCCACTGGTATGACTTGGTCTTGCACAGTGGGCAACCTCATTCCTCCGCTGGGGGATTATGGGTAATGGCTCAGATATGAAAGCATAAACTAGCTTAAACAGTGCTTTAGGTGAAAGGCTTCCACCTCCCGTGTAAAAACCAGGGACCGTGTGTTTCCAGGACGAGTGCTACAACTACATCAAAGTGCTGGTGCCCCGCAACGACGAAACGCTGTTTGCCTGCGGAACGAACGCTTTCAACCCCACCTGTCGCAACTACAAGGTATGCAGCTTGACCAGGTTTAAACTAGTTTATGTAATAAGCACATAATAGATCTATGTTTTAAATCCCACACATTTTCAAGGGATGAAACCCAGTCACACTGTGAGCACTGTTTGAAGTGGGTCGGTACTCAGTGGTATGCAGTATAAGTAGTGCTTTTTGGAAAACTGGGACTGTTTCTTGGCTACCAGCATTTCCCATAATCCCATATATTTTCTGCCCCCCCCCCCCAATTGATCAGTGCTGTATTGACCCTATTGTCTGAGCTGCTCTTCCAGCAAAAGACTGTAAGTGTAGTACAGGGTCAGCATTTATAACAGCCTCATAGCTACATTTCATTACCCAGGGTGCACTCAGTTACGCTGCAGTTCATGCTGCCTTTCCATTGCTCAATGAAATCTTTGTGTCCCCTTAATTAAAATAATACAGTATATAAATTGTGAACATCAACAATTTCTCCTTGAGTCTTTTATTCACTGCAGAAATTTAAATTGTAACACAATACTTTGGTACACCAACCAATAAGTATGACAAAATGCCAATAAGGGAAAAACTCATGCTTATTTTTTACCCACTTTAAGTACAGTAATCCCTTGGTATCCAAATCTAATTCATCCCTGAAATCTCGCCGGATACCAAATTATTCAGACCCCGAATGTCAATTTTCTCATTATTTCAAAGGGGGAAAATAAATTGACAGTGCGCTCCCAGCCCATCCAAAAACACCTATATAACTGTCAACCCATTCCGTTCAGCACAATAAAACACCTTAAACATCGGTTACCTCTTTCAAAAACAATGAATTATTATTGTTAATTTGCATGTTTATTTTGCATGGTACAGTACATACAGTACGGACCTTTTCTTGTGTCAGGTCCACATGCAGCTCCTGCAGGAGATGAGAGGGGAATGCATAGGGTTTACAGCAGGACTTTGGTGTTATGAGATGCCGAGTAAAGGGAAGACGCTTGTCAAAGTAACTCGCCTTTTCCAAGTCTTTGCTTGACGCAACAACCGGCATTTGAATAAATAGGTTTACTTAAAAACTGAACTGTGCAGTAAACATGGAACGCAGCACAAATGTCTTCAGACAAAGCAAAACAAGTGGAAACAGCTGATAAGACATGAGAGGGGGTGTGGGCAGGTTTTGTCACACCTATGGTTTTGATAAATTCATAACGGTAAACAATACAGTTTATTACAATGCATACAGTATTTTTTACTACAGTATACTGTACAGTACTATATGTTTTTTTGTTGATTTTTTAAAGTTTATGTTGATTTTTATTTGTCTTTTGACTTTTTTATTATGGATAAGCTTCAGATAAAAATGTGTTATTGTAAAAGTCTCCGTTGGAATGCCGATGTATATATTAATTTGCAAGGGTTGCTGCAGTGAAAATTTGGGTATAGAGAGTTCAGATACCGAGGGATTGCTGTACTGTGGATGAGAATGGACCGAATACACTAACAAACCTGAACCTTAAAAACAATCAAAAGAGGCCAAACACAAGGGCCAGATGGGACAGGAGTAGAGAGGGGGGTGGCAGAGCAGCTTGACAGCATGTCAGCAGACATGAGCAGTCCTGGCTGCACACTGGGACGCCTGCACAGGATCTGTCTGTTTGCCAGAACTCATGAATTTAGGAGATAAAATATGTTGATAGGTACAGATACTGGGCTTATTCCAGTGCTCTATATATAAACTCCAGGAATATACAAGATCCCTGTAAACTGTAAAAACAGAGAAAGGTCAACCAGCAGTCATCGTCTGCACATCAATAAATTTTCCAGGTGGAGAAGCTGATTTACTCATAATCCTTGCCGATTACTTTTTCCCCCTCTTCTGGAAAAGCTCCACCTGATGACTGCCAGGGGAAATGGGACCTGTCTGAAAGCGTATTTCATAGCTCATAATCCATCCATAGTCCCCACTGAAAGCAGCCTGGGCTTGGGAGAAGGACCCTGTGGTGAAAGAATGTTTCGCTTAGCCTGTGTTGCCTCTACCGTGGAAAACAACACTCTGGAGCGCAGCTTGCTGACTTGTAATTTGAGCTGTCAAGCTCTTCGACCGAGCCACTGTGTGACAGGTGGTACCTAGTCCTGGGGACAGAGAACAAATAAGCTGGATGTGGTTGCATGCCTTTGCAGCCCAATCCTTCACTTTAATCCAGGTGAAATAGTGGCTTCTCCTAAAACACAGCTCAGGCGAGGGTAACAGCAGCAGCGAAGATTGACGGATTGTGCGGGATGCAGGCAGTTACCATCCACTGCTGTGCTTGGACTGCCAAGACCTGGTATATTCAACGAGTTGTCGGAAATGATTTTACCGTGCCTGTACCCTGCCCTTGGGAATATTCCGCTATTGCTTCCATCGAGGTTTACTATCCTGCGAACAGTCTAGCAGGGCTAGGTCCTCAGGAATCTGCTTCATAGGAGGCCACGATTCTTGCCGCGCACAGCTGCTATGAGCACGACAGTGATTTCATCGGTGTCATGAGCAGAAAATAAAAATGGACACTTTGCATATACGCTTCCTTCTTCCATCCCAGGGATGTCAATGGC
Source organism: Heterotis niloticus (assembly GCA_018136845.1). Lineage (NCBI taxonomy): Eukaryota > Metazoa > Chordata > Actinopteri > Osteoglossiformes > Osteoglossidae > Heterotis > Heterotis niloticus. Next base: position 4,113,488 of record CM030903.1, read on the forward strand.
CATTCAAATAGTGTCCTTTGCATTGGGGATTTAAAGTCAGATGAGTGCTGCTGTCTTTATGAAGGCCTTGTGATTGCAGTAGATCACGCGGGGCTCAAGTTTTGCTACTGTCCTTGCAGATGTCCACTCTCGAGCAGGATGGGGAGGAAGTTGTAGGCCAAGCCCGCTGCCCTTTCGAATCCCGCCAGTCTAACGTAGGCCTATTTGCAGGTAAGTGCTAGAAGGTTTGGATGATGACGTATTTACAAATAAGCTACTGGGCACCACGTAGTCATATATTCCATCACTGGAAGGTTGGAAGTTATATTATTGATTGGCTTTACTTCTTCTGTCATCCAGGTGGCAGTTTCTACTCTGCCACCATGACCGACTTCCTGGCAAGCGACGCCGTGATCTATCGCAGCCTCGGAGATAGCGCTCCAGTGCTTCGAACGGTGAAATACGACTCGAAATGGCTCCGAGGTGCATTATATTACTGCCAACCTTACTGGAATAGCATGTGCCTTGTTTACTTTTGATTTGTTTATTCAAAAAATTGGTTTTCTATTTTTTTTTTTTTTCCTCCCAGAACCACATTTCCTTCATGCAATTGAATACGGAAACTACGTCTACTTCTTCTTCAGTGAGATTGCGGTCGAGTACACGACTCTGGGCAAGGTGAGCGTCTCCGTGAAACAAAAATTGAAACTGACACCTCCACGGAATTTTACTCATCTATTTTTTTCTACTGTCATTAGCAGGAAAACACAGCATACACAACTCCTGTGCGTTCTCTGTACCCCCGTGTGTCCAGGTGGTCTTTTCCCGGGTGGCTCGAGTGTGTAAGAACGACAACGGCGGATCTCCCCGAGTGCTGGAGCGTTACTGGACTTCCTTCCTAAAGGCGCGGCTCAACTGCTCCGTGCCAGGAGACTCCTTCTTTTACTTTGACGTTCTGCAGTCACTCACCAACGTGCTACAGATCAACCAGAGGCCAACTGTGGTGGGCGTCTTCACCACACAGATTAACAGGTCAGCTGACATGCCAAAGCTGTGAACGTAATTTACAACATGAATAACCTCCATAGTGAAATATTTCGACGCATACGTAAGATTGACACATGCATTGCACACAAAACCAATAGAAAACTTCCAAACCCAAGATGAGCAGGTTTGCAGGTCCCGTCTGAGTTCTGTGTGGGTCCGTCCTGCAGCATTACGGGATCTGCCGTGTGCGCCTTTTACATGGACGACATCGAGAAGGCTTTCGGCGGGAAGTTCAAAGAACAGAGGAGCAGTGAGTCAGTATGGACCCCCGTTCCTGAGGATCAGGTTCCCAAGCCCAGGTGAGAAGGTTGTGAGGTCATGTGATGGGTGTGATTTCTTATCATGTTGCGATCACTGGCTTCCATTGTGAGTCCACAAAGAGCGAACTATCCTCCCATCTGTAGGCCGGGGTCCTGTGCGGGTGATGGCCCCGCAGCCTCCTACAAGTCCTCCACCTCTTTCCCCGATGACATGCTGGCCTTCATCAAGTCCTACCCACTGATGGACGAGGCCGTGCCTTCAGTCAACAACCGGCCGTACTTCACTCGCACCGCCAGCAGGTGAGACCTGCCCCCGGATGCTGTGTTTCATGCTCAGATGCCCTCCTACAGTTGTGTCTCACTCTTGAATGCCACCGCGGCTCAGGCCGATTCTTCAAATTAGCAGTAGTAATACCGGCGTCCGGAGCAGCAAAGTGCACGTTGCCCCTCTCAGCAGACGGCAGGCCAGCTGTCACATCTTGCACAGTGGAAATTCCAAGAACTGTCACGGCAAACGATGACGGCCCAGCCAGGACGCCATTTCGCATCTGCTTCGTGTCTTTTTTCCAAAACACTGCTCCTGTTCTCATTCCTCCTGAGTAAAACATGGTCATTAAGCAATGAGTGGAACTAAAAATAAACCCGTGCAGTGTTGTACAGTGAAAATGCAGGATTTCCACTAAGATACACACAATTGCGCCAAAAGCTGGTAATATATATATATTAATAGGAGGGATTATGGGTAATTTTCAGGACAAATGAGAGGCACTGCAAGGGATTCACTTGTCCATCACGCTCTATTAGCTCTGCCAGGGTTATTGAATTGAGTTCAGTTCAATTTATTTTTACGGAGCGCTCTCCTCACACAGTGACAGAGGCCAAAAGTTCCGGTGTGTTTCAGAAAGCAATAGCTATAGTAAAATTATAGATTAAGGCAGCTGAGGAGAGGAAAACAATAAACTACTACCAAGAAAAAGAAGGGGAAAAATAAACCTCTGGTGGTCTAGGTACCAGCAGTTGCCCATCTCTCCTCGGTATTCCAATGTGGAGACAGGGGACCCTTGTAGACTTGGTTAATAAGAAAGTTGTACGACAGCTAGAAAATTTATTTTAAAATTATCGTTATGGTGTGAGTTTCTGAGCATGGCCGCATTGGGTTCTTCTCCAGGTTCAAGTTAACCCAGATAGCTGTGGACACCTCTGCGGGGCCCTACAAAAACCATACTGTGCTGTTCCTTGGGTCTGAGGATGGCCGGGTGCTCAAGGTCTTGGCCAGCACCCATACCAACACGTCATTCAGCACCCAGCTCCTGGAGGACATCGAAGTTTACAACCCGGCTAAGTGAGCACCTTAGCAGGAATGCAGAAACTGTTCATTAGTCTTATTCCGCATTCCTCTCCTAAGCAACAGCCTGTTTGTTTTCTTACCATTATACCCGTCTTTTGCCGTGACACCTTCTTCTTATTATCTCCTCATTTTCTTGTCTAGGTGTAATATACATGGCGAGGATAAGAGAGTCCTGGGGCTGGAGTTGGACCGTGAACACCATGCCCTGTTTGTTGCCTTCTCCAGCTGTGTCATTCGTGTGCCCCTTAGCCGCTGTGTGGATTACGGCACTTGCAAGAAGTGAGCCAACTAACCGTGTGCACCTGTGTGTCACCGTGTGTACGATCTATCGTTCTTTCGCACACACACACACACACACACACACACACACACACAGATAGACACACACATTACACCAAGCTACTAAATCCCTGTGTGCTGCTCTAGGTCTGCCCTTTTAATTTTAAGTTGCTTCAACAATGTTTACACAAACCAGTATATATGCAGTATAATGGTTGTCTCAATATGTTGACTTTGTATCTCACTGTACAAGTGTTCATTATATTTTTTTATACAGTAAATATCTTAATTTGTGGTCTAGATGCATTTTCGACCAATACAGCTTAATGAAGCAGCACTGTAAGAGGTCACAAATATAGCATTTTGCATGAATTGAGTTTGAAAACTGAGCATCCACACAGAATAGTCAAACCATTTACGGTATAATAGCAAATAAACATGGAAAACGTTCCATTTTAAAGTTAGAAAATCCAAAAATTAAAAAAAAAACTTTTGATTTTTTTTTTTTTTTTTTAATTGTGGTAAATTCTTATATGTTGCTCACGGGGCTAAAGCAGCACTGATCGAGGTATTACTGCACATGCAGAGTCATAATCTCTGCTTATGCCTTTCAGATTTCTCTCAGAAAATTTGTATCTCCGTTATTCACGTGGACTCTGTTTAAGTTTAATAAAAATGTTTTAATTCCTGCAGTCTTACGCAAATTTGGCCCATCTGATTGGACAGCGGCCAGCTGTACTCAGCTCCGCAAGCGGAGGCGGTGGAGAAGCGGTGGAGAAGCGGTGGGCCCGTTCCCTTGTTAGTCGGATCAAAATCCCATTACCAGGCACCTTGAGAGCGGAACAGTACACTTTGCGGTAGGATTAGGGGCCCGATAATCACTCGAGGCTACCAGGGAGAGAGATCAGCCTCATAACCACGGTTCTACAGCGTCTCATTTGGGCCTGATGAAGTTAGGCCTGATTTCAGTCCTCACCGCCTCTCTCGTGCACAACAAAGAAAAGCTGGAATTTAGTTTTTCTGCGGACGAGCTCAGGCGCTCGCATTGTTTGCACTGAAAGAAATCGAACGGAGCGATGCAGATGAGTTGGTCTTTTTTTAACTTTTGTAGTCCATCTAAGTCATTATAGACTGTTGCCATGGTAACTGTTGTTCAGCTGGGCACTCTGCTGGTCAGTAAGTAAATGTGAAGGAAAAAGGTCTTCCGCAAGCCAGGGGACTTAACTGTAATGAAGACGTTTCAGGAGAGCAGGGCGTGATGCGTTCCGTGCACGTTTGCTTTTTTCCTGTTCTGCATGGTAGAAATCACACGCTTTCAATTCATTCAGCCTTGCCAAGATCTCGGAGTAAAAAAGTTTTGGATTTCATCTCTTGCTGCACCCAGTTATTGTGCAAGCCACCCAGGTGAGGTTTCCCAATTTTTCACTCTAAGAGAAATAAAGAAAGGGACACCATCCCTGCCTGTGCTGTAGAAGACGGGTGCCACATGAGCTCAGCTGCTTGTCACCATCGCTTCCTGGAAGAGGTGCAGTGAGGCTCCCGGGGTCGATATTAGGACTAGAAGAGACGGCGCTGGTTAGAAGATGAGAGCCAGCGGCGCCGCTGTTGACAGTCCGCCTCGGGTTCCCTCCCTCAGCGCCTTCGGCTCACACGTCACCGATTGTGTGACAGCAATCCCCCGTGCTGCCCCTGGCCCTTGCGCTTGAGGCTGTCAGAAACATCTGACTGGAGGCACCTCTCACGCTCACTTCTCGACACACGAGTCCCGTGGTAAAGTGACGTGCCTCAACGCCTGCCATTTCGGCTGACATTGTTTCCCTGCCCTTTCCTGCTTCGCACACGTGTCGGTGCAGATCCCCTTGTTTTCTTTCCTGGTTTTCATGGCGCCACCATGTTGTTGTCTTGCAGGAGCTGCCTGGCCTCGCGTGATCCTTACTGCATCTGGCTGAAGACAGGGACCTGCGCCACCGTGTCTCCTGGGTTCAAGTACGTAAATCCTTGTTTTTTGGCCGCCCGTGAGACACACAGCAACTCCAGATTTAGTCGCAACACGTGAGAACTTCACATTGACCCCTAATGACAGCCAGCAAGATGAATTCTGTCAAAAATTTCTCTGTAGCTGTTTTATAACTGTGGAGATGGGTGTTGTCTTTATACTGATGTGAAGAAGAAAGTTTTTTTCTGTAAATTTCATCCAGTTCTTGGAGAGAAGAGGAAAAATACAGATATCAATCACAGTGACCCATATGTAATTTATTTGTCCATTCTTATGAGCTTGGAAAGAAACCGTTTGACACTGAGATCTATTGATCATGCAGCTGCCCAGAAAGCGGGCAGCATGGACGCTAAAGGCCAGTCAGCCTCGCGCCCGTGTTCTCTTTCTGCCCTGCTGCATATAATCAAAGGTGCTGTTCACCTGGGTGGATTTCAATCACGCCTTGTGTACCTCTCTGCCCATCCAAGGAGGAGAAAAAAGCATTATTTCACTTCTGTTTAGCCTCACTACAGCCAGAGCTTTTACCATTGTTGTTATTCTAATGTATGATGGGATTTTAAATCAGCTCATGTGTCAGTTTTCTTTTCGCAAAAACTCGGGCAATAAACCAACATGTGACATTCTGTGAGGTCACACTGACGGCAGACCCTAGCATCCATCTCCTCCTATCGGGTCGTCCCAAAAAAATTCTATTTTTCCCTATTTTTTTGGGAAATATTATATTCCGCTCACGCAGCTGCCCGGCTAAATTGCTGCGCTTTTCCCACCGACGTGTAAGAGAGTCTGCGGCATGCTGAGGAGGTGGTGATGTGAATTGCGGGGCGCTGTGATTTATGTTGCATTACTGCATGCAGACACTGGTACAAATCAAACAAGCGAAGCAGAAAGGCCAGAGCAAGCGAGTCTTTTCAACGGCCACATTAGTGCCTGTGTTTAGCTGTTCGGATGGGGTAAAATGGGGAGGAATGTCCGGAAGGAGAGCCTGCACAGGCATCCAGGTGCAGCAGCTCGTAAAAGGGCCCCCCCATGGCCTTGTCTTTGGTTCCCCAGAGGTTATTGGAATTTGTCCTGCTGTCTGGGGGGTATCCGATCCGGGAATGATCTGCAGTCCCTTTTACTATTTTATACACTCCCCAGCTAAAAAGAAAGTCACCACCTGGATTTAACTTAGTGTTATGATGTGGGGTTGCTTCAGTTGGTCGGGTCTAGGTTCAGCAACGTTATGTGCCCAAAAATGAGGTGAGCTGACTACCTGAATATACTGAATGACCAGGTTTTTCCATCAATGGATTTTTTCTTCCAACATGACAATGCCAGCATTCATCGGGCTCAGATTGTGAAAGAGTGCTTTAGGGAGCATGAGAAAGACATCATTTCCACACATGAATCGGCCACCACAGAGTCCAGACCTTAACCCCATTGAGAATCTTTGGGATGTGCCGGAGAAGACTTTACGCGGCGGTCCGACTCTCCCATCATCGATACAAGATCTTGGCGAAAAATGAATACAACTCTGGATGGAAATAAATGTTGTGACATCGCATAAGTTTATCAAAAGGAAACCATGGCGAATGCGTGCCAAAATCAAAGCTAAAGGCGGTCCAATGAAATATTAGAGTGTGTGACTTTTTTTTTGTTCGGGCAGTTTATATTTTATATATATATTTCATATCTTTAAATATTTCTCAGTCCATCTAGTTTCAGTTCTTTTTTGTTTTAGGTATTCATTAAGATTCATTTTCTGGCTTGTATAGCACTTTAAGCTGCATATTTGTATGAACGGTGGTATACAAGTAAAGACATTTATTTATTTATTTATTTATTTATTTATTTATTTATTTATTTGCATGGTAACAAAAATAGCCAAGCAATGAACAATAGGACTGGCCCATTGTTGAGAATTTGTTAAAAACTTCATCTTCCACAAACGCACACAAATAAAGAGATCCATTTATGTGCATTGATCCCGGGAAAAAAAGCTTCTGACAGGGCAACTGATGCTATCATTTCCCCTATAGTTCAATGAGCATAAACATTTCCTCATTTTGGTTTTTCCTCCTTCTGCTTCTGCATCTATTCATCTGAAAATATTTGTAAATTAAGCTCTGTTTGGTTTTCATGAGAACAGCACATTATTTTGTGTGTGTGTGCACACGCATGCCTGTGTGTCTCCCATTCTTTTCATTGTTGTCTTTTTCCTTATAGGCCCTTCAGAAACCTTTTATTATCACAGGGTGAATCATTTTTTTTATTTTATTTATTTTATTTATCCCCCAATTCAGCTCACAAAGAAAAACAAAATTATAAGGAATAAGTGTATCAGAACGATTGGATACGTCGCAACCGAAAAATTGAACAAAGTGCGTTTGTGTCAGGTGTAGATAAAGAGCCTGGATGAAACAGCTCATTTGGTTTATTCGCCTTTCTAACAGAAGGTTGGGAGAGCATCCGAGGTGAGTTGTTTGGGTGCGAAAGCGTTTGTCGTTTTATATTAGTCACGAGCATCACACCTTTGTTGTTCCCTGCTGTTGTCGCTGCGGTCAATGCGAGTTATAAATGCGCTGCCATTTGTTTACGTGACACAGCTCTCGACCGCGCTCGCCAAACATCAAGCGGTTGCGCTGTTTGCAGGAGGGATTTCAATTACGAACGCCGCCTTCCTCTTTCGTAATGCGCCTATTTGCGTTCGAGATGAAGTACCATGCACCCTGCAAGCCTGCCTCAGGGGACTGATGGGATATAAGATCTCAATTTTGGTCTCTAAATCAAAGTACAAGAATCCAGAGGGAGGCTAATGTGATATCACCAGCTTCGCAAAGAGAGTCGTGAGACAAATGAAATTGCTGAAACCTGGGTGACAAGGAGGAGCACGAGAGGGATTCTGGGTAACAGCGTAAACATTGCGTGGTGTGCCGAATGGCTCCTTCTTCTCAATCTTGCAGTCACGCCGTAGAGACCTGCAGAGTCACTAAGCGTGTCTTCTCTCTCTCCCTCTCGCTCTCTCTGTGTTTAAACAGCTTCACCATCAAGCAGAGTCCATGACTCTTCTTTCCCGATCTCTATTAGTCCTTATATTCCAACCGTTTTACCTTGCTTACCACAGTTGGATGAACAGTCGCCATTACATCTGCTTGACATCAAACCTATAACCTTGTCCAGAGCTCCACTGGCAACATAACAGCGGCATTACAGGATAGCTGGCCTCATATTGATAAAAACAGAGCAAGTGTTAAACAAAGAGAAAATTATAGTATAAACATGGTAATAATGTGAACTCCATTTTTCAGGGCTGGTTTTGAGCAAGACGTTGGGGATGACCACAGTGAGTTCCAAGACAGTTGCCTCGGTAAGTCTACCATACAGCTTCCATGTTTACAGCTAGCACGAGTCAATTACCCTATATCTACAGGGAGTGGACAAAATAGCAGAAACATCTCACGAAAAAGTATTTTTGCTTTGAAGGAGCTAAACCGCGGTTACGAAAGCAGCTGCAAAGTTGAGTCATATTAGTTTGTCCGCCAGTTATCGGTGTGTGTTGCTGCAACGGAGGTCTGACGTTGAGCACGTTCATACGTGCGTTTTCAAAGCAACCCGAGGCACCTAACATAGCTCCAAAGAGGCCAAAAAGTCAATTCCGGAATTGCGGGTGCATCAGTCGCAAAAGCTGCAAAACGGTTTAACGCATCAAACGTCTCAAAAATTACAGCTTATGTCAAACATGAACAAACTACACCGGCAGTTAGGATCAGTGGTTGTAAACTGAAGTTCACCGACAGGGATAAGGATACAGGATACAGAATAGTTACTAAATGCCAGAGAAGTACAGTGTAAAAAATCTGCACAGGATCGAATTAGCACCTCTGTGGCCAAATCTCAACCAAAAGTGTACAGCTTGAGCTTCAAAAAGCTGGAACTGATGGCAGAGCTGCCCTTTGGAAACAGCTTGTGTCCAAGGCCAGTGCACCAAACCTGTACTTTTGTACAGTTGTATGGTATGATCGGTCGTCCTTCACCATATTTCCTGCATGCAAATATGTTGCAGAAAGCAAAAGGATGCCTCCAACCTATGCTGTCTGTTGCCAGCTCTTGCACATGGTGTGGGGTCTGCACTGGTGTGGACGGCCATTTTGTCGGAGTCGAAGTTGGTAGCCCTGCTTGGTCGTATAGCAGCCAAGAAGTATGAGTGCATTTTACAGGGCCAGATGCCCCCTGTGGTGCGAACACTGCTCCCCCATGGTGGTCGGATGCTCCAACATGATGAAGTCAACCGCTTTCCATGGCCTCCCCAGCACTCACAGCTAAACATGACTGAACCTTTATGGAAAGTTCTGGAGCACAGATTATGCGGTAGACTTCCATCTCCTTCCCCCTCAAAAAGCTGGAGGTTTTCCTCATGAAGAATGGTCCCATAGCTCCACTGCACACAGTTCAGGACTAAAGAAGGACTAAACATGTTCTGAAGGCAAAGGGTGGCCCCACTCTCTGGTGTTAAGTATTTCTCTTATTTTGTCCTCTCCCTGTTCACTTACGTATTCAGCAAAGACGCTAATAATTTTCCTGTTGAGCTAAAGAGATGCCGTACAGAAACTTTGCTTAGTTGCAGTGCTCGATTTTTTTGTTTCGTGTGCAACGTTCTTCTCTGCTTGGTGTTAACATGATGATGTCATTAGTATTGGCTTAAAAGTTTCGCCCAACTGAAAAATCTTTGTGTGGTGAACAAGCAGTTGAGCATCTGACCTTTTGTTGTTTTGTTTTTTATTGTCCTGCCTTTTCTTTCATTTCAGCTCAACCTTCATAGAAGGTTAATCGCTGCTGCTCTTCCCTGTTTGCGGTTTAGCCTTTTGTGTGGACTTTTTTTCAGTTTTTTTAAAATTTTATTTACCTTTTTCTTTCTTCATTTGTAGATGTCCAGACTACAACAAGAAAGCAGAACACTGCTGCCGATGTGGCTTATGGTCAGTCGTTTTTCTTTATTGATTTATTTATGGCATATACAGGCTACTCATATTTAGTGCCAATGTCTGTATAATGTGACATCTTCTAAAATATGTATACAAGTTATAAGGCAGTGTTTTTCATGTATTGGTGAAGTGTGGGTGTATTTCTGTATTCATACTGCATGTCATCTGATGTTACCTTCCTCATTTGCTCGAGTTTTCCATTCCACTTCTGCTGTTCTCTATGACACTCACTCACTCCCTGTCATCTTTGCATGATATCTGTGCCACGTTTACCACGTTTGTTACTTCTGTGTGCCAAAAAACAAATTTGTTTTGTCTCGTTCGTTCAAGATTATGTTGCTTAATAGGAATACAGGTATCCCCCGAGACCCGACTCTTTGACACACAAGTTTTTGCGTGTATTAGTGAAGTTATTTAATACCTTTTACCGAGTTCCAAATACGAGGCTGGTTTTTCGCACTTAAAAGTAACAATAGGGGGAAATTTTTCCATTTATGCATTTAGGTAACACACCCAAAATGGTTGACCCTCACTTCTCTGGAACGCAATACTTTCACATTATGTCTCCAACTTGTGAGATTTCACCTTACGAGCCAACTTTGAGGAACGCAGTACAGTTTTAAGTGGGCCAATTGTTTGTTATTTAGTGGGGCGGTTTTTTTGTTAAATTTGAGCAGCAAGCTTTTTTGTTTGAACTGCCTGTAGAAAAGCTCCCTTTGTCTTTGTGGACTACAGGCAACACACTTTTTCCCCCGCACACACCTTTTTCTGTGTTCCAAATCACTGCTCCAGATCTCTTTCACTTTACGACTTTAGGTGCTCAATAATTTGATTTTGTTAAGTTCATAACCCATTAACTGATGCTGTAATGGCTTTTCCTGCCAAAAGCAGGAGACATTTCATGGAGTCAACATCCCTGAGGCATTACAAATGGTCAGCAAATGTACCCTGGAATGGGTGAACAGATCTGAATTTTATTGTTAGGCTTTGCAGCTGAAGCACATAGTTCCAGCACTGTAATTTCCCACAATTCCAGAGCCTCGAGCCATTGTCCAGGGTGTCAAAGAAGCAGACATCAAAAACACAATAATAGTCATGTTATCAAATCCCCTAATTCCTCTGTAAAAGGGTGCATTTTACCATGTCCGTTTTCATTGCTCCCAAACATGTTAAACATTAAACTATGATATCTTTTTCACAATGACATCATGGTGGCAATCTGATAAAATCTTACCCAAAATAAGCATGGATGCTGTAGATACGATTTGCTAACCATAGCATTAAAATAGAAATGTAATTAATTTGCACCACTTCACAAGTTAAAGATATTGCTGACAAAATTCTAACAGACGAATCTGAGCCGTTCTGTTTACGGTCTTTTATACAATTTGTCAGTAGGATTGCGAAGTCTAAGAATTAATGCATTCCGATTCACATTAGCCTGTGAATCAAGTTTTCCATCTGATAACATCATGCATTATTTCACCATCGCCTTGTGTTCGGATTCATTAGATGCTGGAAAATTATTGCAAGCTATCTTTCGCGTCGAATTCCATTTATTTTATTTTTAGAAGTAGCTCGGAGACAGAAGAGCAGCGTTACAACGTGGGTACAACGGTACCAAATTCCCGAGGTTGTTCGTGAGGCGACAGGTCGAAAAGCGGCTCCATGAGTAGGACACGTGCGTGAACTGCCCCATACGTGTTAACCTGTTCTTCAGCCTGAACACTTGCTGTTCTCCAGAGGAGAACTCCTGCCATCAGTTCTCTGGAGTGCATTTACTCTCTGCAAAGAAGCAAGAATGTCAAGTCTGCACCCGAATGGCCCGCTGGACTTGGGGTACTGGTCCCCAATTTCCCAGCTCCCGTGCACAAATTGCTCTCAGATGCCTTCTGCAAGTTGGCTATGGTTCTCAGCCAGAGAAAACAAAAGCCATAATGAATTAACTCGTAAAACGGCCCCGTCCGTTCTGCCCTGGCCTCCCCTGATGCCGGGTTTTAATTTGCCCGACGCAGATGGCGATCTGAAAGGACGCATCCGTCAACTGGCAGAGCGATTGAGCTGCTGTCTTTGGCCTGGACTGAGGCCCTGTGGCACAGAAGCAATACATTGGGTCCATCACCCAGCGGTCCAACACCAGCACCCCATGGTGCAAACAGGGCAGGCAGTCAAGAATGACTTTGAATTTACTCGTATTTATCCATACCACTGTAAAAGCAGTACTTAAGTATGGAGCTGATCCAAATCACGAAAAACAGACAGCTCATGGACATTTTGTATTCATCATCAAATATGAACCTAAGCAACACCTGCATTGAACTTTCTCCTTTTGCCAAGTAGGATAGCACGAACATGAAGGCATTTCTCAGTTTCTTGACTTTCCATTAGTAATGATAGTTAAGTGAAAAGTGGCTTACAATGATTGAGTTCACACCACAAACGTAAGGTGGAAGTCTCTCTTTTGGGATAGAAATGTATGCTGTAGGTGTCGTGGGAACCGCAGGAGCTTTTGTAGGCCACCTCAGTAGCACAGTTGGCATTTGTATTAGCTTGATTTGAACTACCAGGGAAATGAGCCTCTTAATCTTAATTTTGGGCGATCGAGGATCTAAAGTTTGGGCCAGAAACACTCCGAACAGCTAAGGTGTTACCTCAGCCCAGAAATATGCATGCTCACCCTTAGCTTAGTCATGAAATTATTTCGGAAAGAAATGCAGGCTTGTCTTATTCATGAATGGGTTCAGCCATTTTCTGATGGGTTTGTAACAGCACTTGTTGGATACTGATAATTTTTCATTTGAATTTATACCCTGTCCATGTAATGCTTAAAAAAAAAAAAAAAAGTGTTTATGCCTTGTAACTTAAATGTCTTACGGACATTTAAGACGATTATCCAGTCCTTTCTATGACCATTAGGCCTACGGTCTCTCTCGTGGTCGTATTTCTGGTCTACTTCTTCATATGTTTCTTTCGCACTTCTGAATATTTGCAATGCTGATTGAGGTGGTCTGATCGGTGGCAGTGGAGATGTTGGTTCAGGCCACACAGAAATCTCTTCCACTGTGCACTGTACCTATAATGGATTTTACTGTCTGGTCCCTTTGTTGCCCCTCCCGGTAATCACAGGGAAGACCACACCCACAAGTGCCAGCACTACCAATCAGGGGGCGGCTTTCCCAAAGGTGACAGTTGGCTCACAGAGGGGTACTGGTCCGGATGACCGCCCTCCTGTGGGAGAACAGGGCTTACCTGACTCGGACGCAATCAGTGTGGAGACGGAGGGTAAGGCGGAGGGGCGAGAGGGAGGGACTCGCTGTCGCCGTCATGTTTTGGGTTCAACTTGCGCTGTAATGGATCGCGCTGTGGGCCTAATAGCTTCTCTGCACATTCCTGCAAAGGCTTATACTAATCCCGCTGTTTATGCATACGGCAAATAACAAAGCTGGCACTGACCCGTCTGTTTATTGGTAGTTTTCTTCTTTCTAGGGAAATTATGTGAGTATACTGCAGGCTTGCAGCTTCAGTAATACATTCTCCCCAGTGGTATTTTGTGATTATACATACTTAAAAAACAATCATTTTTCTCACCGAAAATATCTTTTTTTTTCTCACATGCTGCTTGAGGGTGGAAGTTTAATTACCAGAACAAAGCCATATTTACCGTATAAGTTTATAACATAAGGTCAAAGATTTTAGAAGGGAATCAAGCTGTCACTTATTCGTCTCAGTGTTATGTCTTCACAGTAAATCTTCGATTTAATAGACCCCGTTTTAACAGATTTTGGATTTACGCGTCAAAAGGTTCAAATGCTGGTACCTCCCTGTTACTTTCCAGTTTGTATGTGCAAACTTTAGTCGTATTTGTAGTCTGGTTCAAAATAAGATTTAAATATATATTTTGTCTGGTGTGATATGTTTAGAATATGCTCCAGAATTTTTTTTTTTTTATTATTTAATTAACTTTTGGTTTCATGTAGATGATATTTTACAGATGTCTGGATTTAATGGACATTTGTCTGCATCGGACACCCCCTCCCTAATTATTTCATTCAAACAAGGATGGACTGTTAGTTTATTTCAGTTCAGTTTCTTCCTACTCTCTGACCCCGTGTGCTGAACTAAAGCTTGAAAAACAGCGGATATCAAAGCAAGCCTACAGATAAAAGGCGACCTAGATATTTAATGACAAGAGGAGGTATGCTGGCTGGGTAGGCAATAAAGTAACCTAGCCAGCAGTTGAGGAGAGAAAAACAAAACAATCCAATTAAAAGGTGGGACCAAGTGCCAACAGCTACCCACCCACCCCTTCTGGGATTTTATGTAGAAATAAGAGAGCCATAGTTATAGCTAGGAATGACTATACTTCAGTATATGTCATTGCTTTAGACACTAGAAGCAAAATAAATTGACATCCAAGTGCCATATTGGCCCGAATATAAGACGGTCAATTTTTGGGAAATTTGCATCTAAAAAAGATGGGGTTGTCTTATGTTCAAGGACTCAATCTATAAAGGTCATATATAGAACACCAGTTGATGATGTCACTTATCCACTAGCATCAGTTATCCACAGAAACGATCAACTAGAGCTAAAGAATAAAAAAATGATGGCAAAACCTCAAGATGGTCTGGAAAAAACACCTCAAAGTCAGGCCAAATTAACTAAGGACTGAGGGGGAGTTATGATGCCAATTTTAAGATAACACCTATCAATGAGGCAGAGGTATGAAATAACTGTCAAGCAGCCAAGAAATATATTTACAGAATGTTGTGTTTGAAGATGGCGAACCCAAAAAAACCATCTTAAAAATACAAATATGGTAAATGTAAAAAAATATGATTTTTCTTTCTAAAGAAAAGCTATAATAATCCAAAAACCTTTTTCCAAAAATGAGTATTGAAAAAGAGGGGGTCATCTTATAATCAGAAGCATCTTATATTCAGAGTAGTACGGTACATAAGTGTGCACATATGGTATGACAACAGGTATGCTGTCAAAAATGCTGAGAAAAAAGTTTTAACTACATGAGCCGTAGGAAGTGGAAAGAATAAAATATATAGAAGTGAAACACAGCAGTCCTTTATGCTTCCTCCAACAGAGATGATTGGACAGCAGCTCTGGCTCAAGAGATCTGGGCTTCAGCTCATCATCGTTTCACAGCACACAACTAGGCAGGGCCCACATGCCAACCAAAAATGCACTAACTTCACAGAGCCGCTCCATTACAGCATTACACAGATGCGCACAAGTTGGGGAGAGTTTATGAGTCTTAAGTCGTAGATGCATTTAGGCAGACGGCCACATGCCAGGCGTGATGAAGCATTCAGTCTCAACTGAGGACAAGCCCGGCGATGAGTGAGTAAGAGCCAGTGTGGCAGCAGACGAGGGGAAGCTCTTCAGTCATGCAGCTCTACGTGTTCCAAAGTTTTACCACATTTTGTGCAAGCAGAGTAGCGGCTTTACTCCAATTTATAGCTTTCTTCAGGGTTAGCTTCACCTGCCACTGCCACTCACTGATGTTTACAGTTGTCTGAAGGCTATGCCTGAAGCAGACAGGCCACAGCAGCCATTGCAGCGCTAAAGCAATTGGAAGATATCTTCATTGTGTAATTTTATTATGTATTATTAACAGTCCATTTATATGGGTGAATTTTTGTCTGAAGAAGCCAAATGAATCATAACTTACAAAAAAATTCCAATAATGCTGTGCTCCTTAAATAAGTTTTTAAGCACCATTCAGTACCATGAACCTGTTGTATTAAGACCAGCTACTTCACTGCATTGGGAATTTAAGTCTTTTAATAATATATTCGTACACCGTAGCCACAGTGAAACATTTGAAGATTCATTTTTGACTTTTGGAGTACGGCTGGCTTGTTCAATAGTGTTTGTATTTAGCAAGGCAGTGGTGTTGCTTGTTTCCAAGCTAAGTGGTATTACCACTAAGTTCTGCTACACTTTTCTAATGCTAAAGAGTTAATGAAAAGCATTTTGAGTGTGAACTTTGGAGTAGCTTTTTCATGTTTCTTCTAATCAGCTTGGTCAGTGTGTGGGGAAGGAGTGCACATGGGTCGCTCCTCAGGTTAGCGGCATCACTCGTGCACAAACACAAACAGATGAACCGGTGGGCTGCGGCTAATTCATCTGAAAGGAGGAAGCAAATAAATTGATACCGGGCAGGCAGGCGGTGTTGTGGAATTCATTACCAGTGAAGAGAGAAAAAGAAATGACGGAAGAATGTAGAGATACTCATATTATCACAGTACAACTATATACAAGGTGTTTGTATTTATAGAGCTGGTGCTGTATTTTCATTATATAATATGGTCCACATGTGCTGCTGTATAGTTCATTTGTTAAATTAACTTTAATTTCTTTTCCATCATTCTAAGAATTGAAAGAATTTGTAAGAATTGATTTACATCCTTCAAGGTTAACAAATGGAGGTGAATGAAGCTTTCACTCAGTCAATATGTAGCCATTACCAATGATATCGATAGCAGCAATGCTAATGGCAGTTCATGTGTCGTGTGTTAGGCGTATTAGACTCACAGTGTGCTAGTCCACATGCAATCCTGTCGTGTCCAGAACCTTGCCCCCACCTCCACCCCCTGGTCACTCTGGTCCCTGTGGGTGTGACTCTGTGTTGGACGGACAGCTCCGAACTAATGCATCCCTGACAGCTTGTCCAGAATGGTCATCTTTTTATTTTTAACACATCTACATTTTCTGCTGCTTTTCGCAGCTTTAATATCTCCTAACCTGCACAGCTTAGGCCACACATGCAAGCAGTTCATCATGCTCCAGGGGAGCTGGAACTGGTCTCATATCTACTTTTCTGTTTTTGGATATCTTGTGAAAAATACTGTGCCCCCTGAGGGTGTGCCTTGATTTAGGTGTCAAGACTTGGGTCAGGTGCAACGAAAACATAAGAATGATTAACACATTGAATCCGAGTGTGTATGGCTGCCCCTCAGGTTAAACAATACAACTTGTTGAAAATAAAAAACTGAATCTGTAGATTGTATGCAAAGTTTTTTTTTAAAGTTTGGTAAGGTAAATTACTTAAAATAGCTGAATTACAGTATGTAAATTATGCTGCCAGTGTTGCTTTATTATAGGTGTGTGGGCTCATTCAAGACCTACATTTGAATAGGTGTAGGGATCCAACCGACAACCTAATGTTTGACGCATTAAAGGGATCGTGCTGTCTTGTTCTTTCATCCACGGTGGGAAGTTAATCTGAATTTGTCCCGTCTGTATTAGCCTACGGCCATTCTGTCGCAAAACTGAATGAAGTATGAGCCATTACATCAATTATGTTGTTTCTTCAACCAGGTAAAGCAGAAGCTAATGAGGCAGCACAGGAAATGCCAACTCTGACAGAAAGAGTAGAAAAACACCCTCCTGTGCCACAAAAAGTGTTATGGTTAATCTGGCGAGATGCTGCCAACGTCAGGGGAGAGCAGCAGAACAAAGAAAGCACGGCAGAAGAGCCGTGTGTTAAATATGGCTGCATGTAGTATTTTATGGACATACATGGAGTCGTCTTTTCTGATTTTCTCCCAGATCCACCACGTCATGCATGTTCATACTGCATCCCTCATTTCTTTCAGTGTATAGTCTCCTTTTGTTCCTTTTTAACTGGTTATGGAAGTTATGGAATGTAAACCTTAGTGTGGTTGAACATGATGATGCTATAATGTGATGACTGTGATGGGATAATCCTGCACTTGATCTTCTGGACTCTCCAACATTGAGCAGCCTGCAGTGGCTTACAGCATCCCCATGATATTCCATATTCTCCTCACAGATTTGGGGAAATGCATCTTAAAGCCGTCTTGGATTTTCGTCTCTCTCTCAGACATGCTATATCCTCTGTGTGTGTCCTTTCCCATGCTCTCTAAGACCTTCTGACTACTACAAAAAAATCTTTACACTTGAAAACCATGCTGAAAGGGGCTCTCTGCTCCTCTTGCACACCACATTTCCAGTTAATCAGACATTTTCTGCATTTTCTGCCAGATTACATACGATCACACAATCTTTATTTTTAACTCAGCTGGTTTAATGGTTTTGTGTCGAATAGAAGCTGGGCAAGCCATCAAAGTGCTGCAAGAAAATGTTATGTCCCAAAACGCAGCTGTTTCGGGGAAAATGAGCCTAACTTGCCAGCCCGACAAACTGTCAGTCACCGCACATCCATCTCCATCTCCCACGCGGTCTGTTCTTCACATTGCTATGTCTCTTTCTCCCCCCCCCCCCAGCCCATCTGCCTGTTTACCTTTTCGTGGACATATGAACATCTTCACTGTGTGTCCCGTTATTAAAACATTACGGTTATATTAATCAGCAGATGAACCAAATGACACTGCAGAAACAATGGGAAGGAAAACACATGTAGATGAGTTGAAACAGGAAACTTTCACACTGGCACAAAAGCTCAAACTGTTGTAAACATGCAGATGGTGTCAACTTCCAGGCTTGTACTCGTTTCAAGGGATCCAAAATGTTTCACTCATAAATCTGTATATTACCGCAAAGGAAATGATAAATGATGGATTTCATTATGTGTGTTAAGTGTCATTTTATAAAACAAAAAATACACCTATATCCCTGTATTTCCTAATTCCTCATATATCAGTCGGTAAAGCATGTGACTCGTAATCTCAGGGTCGTGGGTTCGAGCCCCACATTGGGCATCGATGCAAATCCAGCCACAAGAGGGTGCACCTCTGTGTCGGTCCCAAGCCCGGACAAAATGGAGGGTTGTGTCAGGAAGGGCATCCGGCGTAAAAATCTGCCAAACCAAATATGCGGACGAGCCGATCCGCTGTGGCGACCCCTAACGGGAGCAGCCGAAAGTCAGTTGTTTAACAAGTGGTATATATTAATATCAGTCTGTGCCATCCCAGCAAAACCAGTTCACATCAGAAAAGTATTCAATGTTTTACACCAGTAGAAGTGTGACACTAGGTGGCGTCACTGTGCCTACCACCTGCATTCTCAGTCTTTGCCTCATGTGGCCCGTGTTCAAATGCAGTTTGTGCTTTTTCACTTTTGTTCACTTCTGTTCAATTGATAAAATTCCCGGTTCATTATGGTAACACCTCATTACAGTCAGTACATTTTATTGTTTTGTCTGTTTATTGTTTAAGTTCTTCATGTTTAAAACAAATGTGACTATGAAATGTTTGTTGCCGCACTGCCCGGCCAAAAAAAGTCATCACCTGGAGTTAACTTAGTGTTATGATCTGGGGTTGCTTCAGTTGGTCAAGTCTATGTTCAGCAACATTATGTGCCCAAAAAATAAGGTGAGCTGACTTTCACACATGGATTGGTCACCACAGAGTCCAGACCTTAACCCCATTGAGAATCTTTGGGATGTGCCGGAGAAGACTTTACGCAGCGCTCCGACTCTCCCATCATCAAATACAAGATCTTGGCGAAAAATTAATGCAACTCTGGGCGGAAATAAATGTTGAGACATTGCATAAGCTTATCAAAATGATGCCATGGCGAATGCGTGCCGTAGTCAAAGCTAAAGGTGGTCCAACGAAATATTAGCGTGTGACTTTTTTTTGGCCAGGCAGTGTATTACTATTTGTAATAAGAAACAAAACATAACGTATGATACTGAATAAAAAAGTAACTGCATAGAAATGTGCAAATACATATTAATAACCTCATCGAGTGTTTGGTAATTAGGTAATTGGTGTTAAAAGTGTTTTTTTATCACATTAAAATTAATATTTTAGAGTGTTAGGGATATTCTGGGGAAATTATTTGGGATTTCTTGGATGAACCTGAAATGAAAGGAAATAATGGAAATAGCTTCCCAATATTCAAGTTCTTTGTTTTCAAGCTATTTCTAGGAATCGGTTACACTCAGATACTGGGGTACAGGTGCATATGCAGAAATGTGGGATCAGCTCTGTGTCTGGGTTGAGTAGGACTTTGTGGTTTTCTGTGGAGATGCTTGATTCAGTAAATGATGGAGTCAGAGGGGATCTTAAATAAATCATAGGGTAAGACACTATAATGTAGTAGTGGAGAAGGGGGGGCTGGTGGAACGGTCACCAAGTTCACAGCATCAGAGATGATTCATAAAGCACCACTGCTCCCCTGTGAAGGAGGCGTAATGTTTTATTTACTGATAACCCTCGCTGCTATGCCGTCCCCTGAACTGGAGTTCTGGCCTTTGGTTCAGTCTTTTCGGGTTTATAGTGGTAGTTTAGACCCAGTTTGTGTGGGCAACATAGCACTGTCTTGGAGTGAACGCACATTCCTACGAGTTAATTATTGATCTTGAATCAGACAGGGGATTCCATTCTGCAGCAGTAAACTTCATTTACTGGAAGCCCATGGGATTCTGCCAGGGTATAATCATGAGCTCCTGTTTTTTACTGCTCTTACTGAACATAACCCTGAAAAGAACAATTTAATGGTGGCAAATGTTCATAATCAAAATTATTATTTTCACTAAGAATAAAGTAGGTGTGGACTTTGCCTTAGTCTGAAGGTTACCAGTTCCAATTCAGCTGGTAATGTTACGATCGGATGATCCGTTAACTTGCAAAAAAAAAGATATTATTTTCTTTATACACTTCAAGTATGATCTGGGTGGCAGGGTGTTGAGCACAGCCGAACCAGCAAGCGAGGCGTAACGCTGCACACTCCTAGTTGGCATAGATTTAACAAACAGGAATGATTCTGATACAATCGCGACTAAAAAGATGCTTAGGAGCGACGGTGGAGGAGCTGCGTGCAAAACTGGATTGTTTGCACCTGACACCAGCATACAAAACTGAGTGCAAAAAAAAAAATGTGAAAAAGAATTAAAACTGTCCTTGGACCTATAACTACAGGTCAATGTAAAGCACTCAGACGAAGTCCACTTACAGTACATTTTTAAACTGTTTTTGTTAAAATGGATCAAATTAATTCAATAAAGATTGAATTATTTATCATCCCAAATATTAATACATTTCCTAGCTTAAGATAATGGCAGGATTTTTGCTTAATTTAATTAATGAATGCATTTGGGCCTTTTTTTTTTTTTTTTTTTAAGTGTTTCAGAAGACTAAATGTTTTTCAGTAAAAATCACACTTATGCTTTTTATTCATAAAATTGTTACAAACAACAGACAACATAATGTCTGAGAAACGCGAATAAAAAAAGCGCAAATAATAGCGTTTTAAAACTGTATATCCAATACAACACAGTGTATAAAAGAAAAACTATATAGATGGGATTTTTTGATGGAAAAATACATATTAATGTGTCGAGATTTTATGCACAGTCACTGTTTTGCACCCAGAGCTGTTATTCTGTACACCGCCCCACCCTTTATGCGTCTGCGCCATTGTCGTGCATCTGTAAGGTATTAGCCCTTTCCTGTCCACATTTTATCAATGGGTGGCAGTGACACTGTTGCAGCAACTCTGCCATGTGGTGGTTAAACCAAAATACACATTTTTGTCAGCCTTCAAAACAGAATATAGTCCTCATTCCCCAAGTTATTGACTTTTGTCAACTGCCTCCGACCCCTCGTGTCAGCTTTTATCCACAAATGCATCAAAAGAGTTAATATGGTTAATTGTGCCTTACCTTTAAAGTTGCTCGGAACAACTTTACTAGAACGTTCAACAATGCAGTACTTGATGATCCATTAAACTGTGAACGCAGGAGTGTGCTGAACAGGACTGTCAATATTTGTTTTGAGACTCCTTAATCCAAGAACAAGAACTGCTGCAAAAATTTGTATTCATCACACTTACAGGTTTGAATACTAGCTGGTTGGACACCTGGGACAAGATCACACAGTTATTCTATGGGTCACATAAGCCTGAGCTGAGCCTGGTACTCTGCAGAGCTGTTTCCCGTTTTTTGTTGGTGTCAGAAAAGTGATTAAGTGCTTTAAGTCCAACACGTCACAAATCCTAAGCAATTTTTCAGCTCCGGCTTCAGGAGTCACAGCCCTGTGCTATTTGGTCTCCCAAGGACCTCAAAGCCAGATTACAAAATGCAAAAAGGACTGGACTGTCAGGTGCTCGTACTTCGGGATTTGTCCTTGCTTCGCTTGTGTCATTGTATGTATGAGGAAAGTCTGACACTTGGTCATTTGCAGCATCTTCAGGTTTCACCGTTTTAGTACCTGCACTTGCAAAATTGGCTCTGTCACTGAATGACAGGAGTGTTTACAAAAGAGCTTCGCTACAGAAGGCGTCACTTCTTCCCTCTCTCATTGACATGTCAGGTGACACGGTCAACAATCTCAGGCCACCAAAGGCTGTGACAAAAAGCCAGTACTCTGAGGTATCAGGTGGCTGTGGACCATAGATGTTTCACTTTTGTCTGCTTTTAAAGATTTAACTAGGATTGTTAGAGCAGGAGAAGTGGTTCACTTAACCCTAAGGAAAATGGTGACTGGTCTAGGGCTCCAGCAGAAAACCAGGATCAAACAACCAAGTCAAATCACTAACCCGACGGAGCTTTTTGTCTGCCAGTGATGTTGTTGATGGCTGTTCTGTGCTTAAAACAAGTATCAGAGAAAGTTCTCTGTGTTTGTTTTTGATGTTCAGGTTGACTTAAATATGAATTCCAGAAATGATGCGGGGTTGCTTTTGGTGCATAATTCATTGTTCAAAGCTTCACAGATTTTATTCGCAGTCCCCGAGAGGAAAGACTGTCATGCGAGTTTATTAACAGAAAAAGCCACACGTTCAAGAAACATCAAAGATCTGTGCCATGCAGCTATGCACGTTGTTTGTGTGTCTTGCATAAAGATCTAGTTTTGTTCCTGCTGATGCTGGAGAAGTTATCGATTTAAATAACCCCCTTCAAGATGAACATGAAAAGTTGCAGTGAATCAAAAATTATTTACTTGTGAAAATTTAAATCCAATTATTTATCTGCCACTTTCTCCCTCCTAGGTGTCCGACGATTGCCTGAGCCGGAAAAGTCCAACCACAGTGTCCACTACACACTGCTCATAGCTTGTGTGCTTGTGGCTTTTGTTTTGGGAGCGTTTCTCTCTGGGTTCTTGGTCTCCTGCTATTGTAACCACAATGTCCACAGAACCAAAAGACTTGATAAGGACCCTGAAGCCCCTATCCCCCATGCCCTCTCCCTGCGCAGTTTGGCCAGGCTCAATGGTCTGCTGGACAGCCAGTCCAAGGAGGAGAAGCTGGAGGTTCCATCACCCAAGTTATACAAGTCATTCATTCCCAATGGGAAGGAGCATCACTCCAGCAGGAGTGGTCGGTCCATGGTAGGAGGTGAATTAGTTCATCCACATCACCATGGAGCTGAGCTCTCGGGCCTGCCCACCCCAGATTCAACACCCGAGCTACCCATAAAGAGCATGAAAGCTTTCAGGAATCAATGGGAAAAGAACCAGAACTGCAACAATGCTAAGGATGCAAAGCCACAGCACATGGGTGGCTCCCGTCCCAGCTCTGGGCTGCATCAACAGGTCTTTCCTTTCTCACACGGACTGGCCAACGGACAGGCCCTAGGGTGTGCCCTCAACCTGGATGACCAGAAGATCCCCGGTGCTGACCGTGTAATGGGCCAGCCTTATCCCAGCTTTTCGCAGAAGGTGGTTGACGTCAACTCTTTGGATGAGCTCCTGAAACACATTCATGAAATCAATATAGCTGGAGGCAAGAATGTTACGGTGTTAACCTCCCCCATGTCAGCAAATGGGAGTCAGATAGCTTTCACAAACCGTGCTCAGCCGCACATCCCCGAAACAGAATCTGCTTCTTACTACAGCTCATCTACGTTACCGAGGGACAGTCTGACACGCCGCATGGACGTTCCACCAGACATGCCAGCGCCACAGTCTACCCTCGAGAGGGTCTCCCGGCAGCCGTCTCAGAGACACACGTTGATCTCTGCTCCCAAGATGCCAAATGGAGGGGTGGTGCCACGGCAGCACAGCTTCAACCACCGCAGCAGCCACCAGCCCCCCTCATTACTAGCCAGGATGAACTCCACAGGCAGTAGTTGCGAGGTTCACCACCCTCTCATCCCCAGCGGCTACCTGACACGTCAGCACAGCTACAGCGAACACCCCGAGGTACACAGGAGCGTCATTGTCCGCCGGACCGCCTCCCTGAAGCCTGAGGTGCCACCAAAGCCTCTCTTCATCCCCGCCACCTCCCCTGTAAGCCCACAAGGCAAATTCAACTACTGAACAGGAAGTAACCTCCTCTTCTTCAACAAAAGCCTCCCAGACACTGATGAGGTCTACCTTCAATTCACCCTCCTAGGGATTAACGGGTTTCGCTGTTACACCTGCAACTTCTTTTCTACTCATCCAGTGAATGTCTTTGTACCATATTGGTATTTGCTTATAGAGTGCTACCTGCTTATAGAAATGTGACGGACTGGGAACACTGATCCAAAGACTTCCTTGGTTAGGCTAACCCTGCCTTTAGTGATGTTCTGCAACGCAGCCCAAACCACTGGATTAAGTGATCGTCAGAAGCGACATTTCTTGGAGCCTGGACTCTGAAAGGCAATGCGCTCGGGCTTGAAGAAATGGAGAATGACCACTCAACATTATTCTGTTACTGTACTGTAAAGTTTCTACAGAATACCGACCCTCCTTATGACATGTGTATATATGCATGTGTGTGAGTGTATATATATATATTTATATATATATATATATATATATATATATATATATATGTGTTTATATCTATACAGTACATGTATATGTTTACATATACATATATAGTATGTGTATCCCTTGGAACATCAGTATGATCTCTTTTGAGGCAGCTCTTCTGTTGCCTTACTCTGTCAGCAGAAGTATATGATAATACCTCCAAACAGAAGGTCCCAGAATGAGCCTGAGCAATAACCTGCATATGCTGCCGCTCCGTGCACCGCGGTGTGGATGAGTAGCCTGTATCGCTTTTCAGGAGCACGGGTACATGGTCCTGTGGTTACTTTTCCTCGACTCCCACCTCAACCTAACCAGAGAATGCGAAGAAAAGGAATGGAGAGCAATATGTACACTGTCCAATCCTGAGAGCAGTTTTACTTTCGTCTTTAGAGGCGGGAGACACGAGGCCGTGTTGGGCGCCAAACGCCGCACAACTCACTGTATCTACATTTGCGGTTTGCAGTCAGTCATTACGACGAAGAAACCTCCGCCAAACGGGCCGATGTGGTCGCTCCTAGAATGTTGAGAAGATTGCAGAAGGTTCACGTCTTCTGCTGCTCATCGTGAAGGTTCCCCAAGTATTGTCCCACACACGAAATTGTCATTCAGGGTACTGAGCTACAGGATCCCTTTTTTGTCTTTAAGACGACCCCCAAATAATAGACTCGAAAGCAGACTCTCCCTGCTTAAGGACTACTTCTTTATTTTAATGTAGTATTGACCGCTGTTATAATTATTGACTTTGTGGCTATTTGTGTAAATAAAGGAATAATAACTAGCCAAATTTTAATTGTATGTGTAAATGTGTGCCTTATATGGGTTTTAAGGGGAAACAGAAGAGGCTACATCAAGCATTTTATTTTTATTATTTAAACTTTATTGTTAAAATGTGTCATGGTCATCGTAGGTTTGTATGTTTATCTCTCTGCCTTTTTGGTTCCCACAAGACAGTGTAGCTGTGTGTAGGTCTTTCGTGATGGAAAAAGTCATTTCCAGCTTTGAGGCTGCAGGTTTTGCGATTTAACGTTTTCCGCTGACGCCCATTAATATTCCCCAAGATTTTTGGGCCGCGCCTGTCCGACAGGATGAGAATTTCGTCAGGTAGCAGTGAAACAGCCGCCCTTTGTTACACCTCTGCTAAAATTTGCATATAAAGGTTTTTAATTTTCCGTTATATTTTTTAGCTTTGATGTCCAGAACAGTTCAGCAGCAAGAAAAGGTTTATGTGGCTACTGCTTGAGCACAAAAGATGCTGTGTGGTGTGTGGTCTGCATCTGTGTTCACGAGCACCGGGACAACATCCCCACTCTGGTCCTGTCCAACAGGGCACGCGTCTTCTGAAACAGGTCCTCCAGGCTGTGGTTGCATCTCCCCGGCTCTGAGTGTACAGCTAGTCCCCGACTTACAATCCGGGTTTGGTTGTGGCAACCTTGTCGTAAGTCAGAAATCCCCTTATATGCTATTATATTAACCATTGATATATTTAAACAAAGAACACACATAAATGCTATGCTGTGAAATCGTGACATTTCTCACTAATTCCATACATTATTTACGAAAATGTAGGATAAGAACTATAATATAAATACGGTGCAGTATCACATTTTCAGTTTCATTTCTACATGTATTTTCTTCGGCTTTTTCTTTTCAGTAACCCCAGAACACTCGATTTTTCAGTTGCTGGCCACTGCAAAAAGTACAGTACGCACGTATGTATTCACAAATGTAAAGTTATGTAAATAAACACAATCGGTTATAGACACTGCCTAAATCAGAAACAGAGATGGGTGCTCTGTGGCACTGTGAGCATCCACGGTTATCGTACAGCAAAGTGAGAAATTCTCCTTTTGTCGCGTGCGATGCCAAACATGGCAACCAAACGTCAGCACTGAAAAATATAATTCTGTAATGATGTTTGAACAATATTAATGCAGGATAATAATAATCACTGACACCTACACCCTGAGACTCAAATAATAGCAAATATGGTGCCTTTCTGTAGCGCATTATTGCATGGCAGACGGATCGGTCGCCATTGTGTTACAGCTAAACACTGGGGTTAGAAAACACGATCGGGTCGATGGGACAGTTAAGTCCGGTTTGTTGTAAACCGGGGACTCCCTGTATTTCAGTGTCCGCTCTGGCCCGGCACGTTAGAAACTCTGTCCTCTGTGTTCACAGGTATTGCAGAGCGCGATCGTGTTTTCACAAGAGTTTGGTTTTTCTGTGTCTGGGTGCTCAGATCTGATCTTCGGAGAGTTTTACAGACTACGTTTGAATTCATCTCAGGTTGCAGCCGAGTGAGTGGCATCGCCGCGTATTTAGCAGCTCTTTGCGCAACTTTCGTTCACCCACAGGCCCAAGAAGCTTTTAAAAATCACACACAATGAGGGCCGTGTATGGAAAGCGCTTACGTTACATAAATCAGGACAATGTCAGACTCTGGTTTAAAGATGGGTAAGGTAAACATGGTGTGTAGGCAAGCAGATGTGTTGTGCTCAAGTACGGTACAGCTTCTCACAGATTACTTGCTAAAGGGAATGGTCTTTTGTCTGCTGTAGTTACATGCGACTTATTAGAATTGCACACTGTAAATAGAACTGCAGTTAAAGATTTTCATTGACTCATCTTTTTCCCCCCTTGGTGAGCTTTGCTTCTGATACTGTATGTCACAATTACGACTAAATAAAATGTTTTGTTTTCCCTTTTGTTGCTCTGTGAAATTCATTGCCCGGGGGTCTCAACCCCCTTACTTTGTTTTTTGCTCTTGGTGGATCATGTACTCGGACCCAGTAGTAGTGGGATGGTGTCATTAGCTGGAAAAGGCTCTTCCGCAACCATTCGAGTTGGGAGGATTGCGCTCAGGATGTAAATGCAGTTCCATGTTCGTACTCCAGTACAAACCTGTACACTGAATTTGTTCCACTAAAACTGTCTGGAGACACAAATGCCTCCCATGCGAGCATTCAAGATGTTCTTGTTGCCATAGGTAGTGGCCAGTTTAGTCCATAATACTTGGGGTGTCAGGTAGGGTGACCACGCGCCCTCTTTTTGAGACCTAAAAATATGTCTGGTCAGAATTTCTAAATTTCCTTCAATGTCTGACTTTGCTTTCACCTTGATGTTTCCTTCGGACAGTCGTCGCACATTCGGCGTGCGTATCTACATAGCTTGCTGCTTCTCTTTAGGCCCCGCCTTCGCGCACACCACACCTGTTCGATTATGCACCACGGCCCAAACAGCCATTGGCTGAAGGACAGAATTCGTCGGCTAAATAAAGGGACCGTTTCGCGAGACCCGGTACAACAGAAGGGGCTGCGACTGCTGCTCGGAGACTTTTTGCATTCCGCACCGCTAAGCATCACAATAGCCACGGATCAATGGCTCGCATGTGTGAATGTTAAAAAGCCATTCCCTGATTCCGAGGCAGCTGAAAATGTTCAAGCGCCGGAACTGAGACGGGAGCGATTGTTAACGCCGTGTTAGCACCGCATTCTGCTGGCTCGGCTCTAAAATTATTAATGCTGAGGCATTTATTAGTCTTGTTAAAAACTGTTTATGTACTAAAGTTCATTTATATACAGTAGCTGCATGGTTTTGGAGGTGTGTGGTGGGATAAGTTGGTGTCTCACAGCTTCTGGGCTGTTTACCTGAGGTGGGGTTCTAGTCCCACTCAAGGAGGCGTGTGGAGTTTGCAGGGTCTCCTGTGCTTGCACCCCTCTAAGCAAAAAATATGCTGGAAGAAGGCAATGGCAAACCACTTTTCTTCCTCCTTGCCTTAAACACCATGTCAATGGTTGCCCTGGAGTTGGTAGTGACTCGATGGCACTTTCCATTCCATGGCTCTGGAGGCATTTGCCATCCACGGCTCCACCCTGCCCCCAGTGTCCTCTGTCTTTGAAAATCAAAACATGGCCACCTTAGGTTAGACCCCCAACAGAAATTGACTGATGGCCGCTATCATTTGATTTGGTTGTCACTGTGCACAAAATAAACACTTTTATGGTACATGACCTTCAGCCGTATCGCACAAAAGATTTAACTCGGCATAGATTTAGGTGCTCCGATGCCAGAGAAATTCAAACACTTTCCATAATTCAATGTATTGTAGCTGATTTTCCGAAATGGACCGTCCAGTCTTTTTAGCCACCAGCGAGGATTTTCTTCGGCATGAAGGGGCTTCGGTGTGAGAGCGAGGAGCCGCCATTCTGGCAGCCATATTGAGGAGCTTATGTAATTATGAGCTATTGCGGTCAGGTCCATCACGGCCGTGTTTGCTTTGGGGGCAGCAGCTCCAGCGGAGTCATCGACCCAGCATACAATTAAAGGATTCCAATAGAAGGTGAGTCAAAGTCCATTACTCTCCTCACACTCGAGGGGGTGAGGTGCTGTTTATTTATAACAACCTCGCCGGGGATTCATCGGCCACAGGAAAAATCTTGGTTTAACTGCTCTCGGGTAACAGAACTGTAACCGAAATGCACTGGTGGAGTTTGCTGAGGAACTTGTTAGAGGCAGTTTGCTACGTCAAAGGATATCGGTGCATCTGGACGGATGAGCCTCCGTGGTTCAGAGCCGGCATCTCTGCTCCCGCCCGTGTCGGCCCACCGCTTCTCAGTGCCCTGAAACGCTGGTGTGACTTCCAGCAAACAAGACACATGGGTAAGTTCTTGATCTTTGCCTTGACGTTGGTGTCCAGACCGCTCTTGCTGTCGTTCCATGTCTCAGTCCTCATTTCCCCAAAATGTGATGGCATAAAACAGCTTGTTGCTGGTTGGGTGTTTATTGCTTTCTTATGACCTCTTTAGTGAGGCTCGGTAAAGTCTATGGGTTAAAGGGGCTGCAAATAAATGAGAAAAGGGGATTAAAGGGTGTACCATGCGGATGATGCAAAGGGACCAAACCAAGGGGTGTTTGTGGAAGGGTTTTATCGTGAGAAAGGTTACTGATTTAAAGTGAATATTCACATAAAAAGGTGCTGTGTTCAGAGGTTCCAAGGGAAAATAATAAAACTATTCTACTGTGCGTGAACCTAAGACCCACTTTCTAGATTAAATTCGGAAAGGAAAAGCGGCAAAGCCAAAACAAAGTGTTCCGTGCCTGACTGACCGCACTGATCTAAACCACCTAACAAAACACACAAATAAAAACAGGACACCATTTTCAGCACAAGCAATGCAAAAGCATATAAATGCACACGCATGAAATGCAACAAAAGTACACACACGAAACACACAGGGTCACAAATCTACTTACAAACACATCAATTTACAAACTAGTCAACCCACAAGTTAAAATCAAACAAAGCTACAAATCTCAGGAAACAGACAGAAGTCTAGGGCCTGAAAAAAATGGCACAGTTTTTAAAGTGGCAGAGCCTGGAGATGATGGTCCAGATGGAGGAAGCGATGGCGGGACTGATGATGATGGATAGGAACTGGAACCAATGCCAGACAGTGGACCTGTACAGGGACCTAACAGTGTGTACAAAACTCTGGACTGTAATGCTTAGCGGCCGCAGGTTCTACCCTATTGATGAAATGGTTCAGTTTTCACTGTCGCCCTCCCAGGTACAGGAATATATGTGTGTTTTTTAAATTGAATAAAACATTCAGGGGTGCTGTACCCATGTTCCGCATGTGCCACCACTCTCGATCCTGGCGCTTAGCCATTCCAGAAAAACACCGTGCTGCAAAAACAGTTAAACTAAACCATAAGGCGTGCAAGTCGCTTTGGGTAAAGGGTCTGCTAAGCAGCAAAAAAATGGGATGCCAACGGTATCAAATTTCATTAAGTCAGCAAACAATAACCAGCCAAGGAGTCTTTATGCTTGGGTAGGAGCCACGGAACTTGAGTGCTCCCATTAGAGATGCAAGTGAATTAGTTTCTTGCGCATGTTCTGTTGGTTGCTTTTTATATATATATTTTTACATTTTCTCACTTGTGTTGCCGGCAGTCATGGCTTTGGTTTATGGTAACTGCGCCATGGATATGCAAACAAAACTTATGATCTCCAGCAGGTTGTGATATTTGCTGATTTAAAGGGGAAATTAATCTGTGGCTTTATTTACTCTAAAACAATGTGGGAGTATTTGTGTTTGAGACCCACCAGTGAGAAACAGTTCTCCCCACCTCTTGAGGGACCAGGGTTGGGTGGGCTGGGCTGGGCTGGGCTGGGCTGGGCTGGACTTGACTGGACTAGATCAACAGAATAAAAACCTCAACTTTATTTATTAGGAAGGTTATGTAGTGCCACTTTGTGGTGGAAAACAGCAGGTATCAGGATGAACCTCTTATCCAGACAGTAGCATTTGTTCTCAATAAGGGGCTGCTTGCCCTGTGGCTCGCGGGAGTCAGCGATCCCTCACAGGGGGGGCTTTAATGAAATCGCCACTACTTATGGGCTCCTGGATGCCAACTTCAGATGAGAATCATTTCAGTGATGTAAGGGATTTAAATGAACAGTGTTTTTATTATTATTTATTTGCAACTGAGCTATAAAAGGCCTTTCATGTATGGGAGCTTTCCTGTTTAGTCTTGATCAGGTAGACAGAAAATTGTTTTTGCACTTAGTCATGTCACTCATGCACTTGAGGAGGAGGCTGTTGCAAAGCATGGAGTTGAAAGAAAGACTTTGAAGCCTTGCAGGTATCTGTAATAATTATAATTATTAATGAATTAATTAAATATTTATTATTTCCTCAGACACCAATTCCAGGTGTAGTTATTTTTTTATTAAGGTTAGTCATCCTAATCTCGGAAAAGATGCGTGTTTTTTTTTTTACTTTTGAGAAAGTTGGCATAAGCTTCTAATAATCATTTATTTGCGGCTTTTGGGAGCGAAGATATTTCTGGCGAGGTTCCCTGCGCAGCTCCATCTGTGTCACGTTCATCTTGACCGCACAAACTTTCCTGAATGAATTACTTTTCCATAATCTGTTAATTTCGGAAGCACCCACCCCTCCACCAGGCCACAGGGCTGCAAACTTTGGCTGATTTAGCCAGGGTCTGCTGTACAAAATTATATTTGTATTTTTCCCTCAAGGTCAGGCCTACGGCACCATCTTGTTGTTTGTGATTTTTGTATTGGGAAAGCATAGCAGCGGGGACGCCCCGGTTCACATATTTGGGCCGTGCCATGTGTCTCCTGCCTTGTCTAGAAAAGCAAACTGTTCCTTTTTCTCTGGATGGCCTCCAGATATCACAAGCATGCCACAAAAGCGTAGCGCATCTGCGGGCTTTCAGATGGGGTGCAAAGGCATTCGAATCGCGAGGAACAATAAACATTAAACAAAAACGCTTCAAATGCGGTTCTGCAAACAAATAGCTTCAGGAAAGCAACAGAAAGGCTTTGTGTAACTTTCTGTCTGTGAAAATTATTGTCTTATCGAAAGCGCACCCTTTGAGAAGCTGATTCCAGCAATGTGTTCTGGTCTTTCAAGCTTTTGAACAGTCCACAAGCACAATAAATACATGCTGGTCATGTAAACCTGGCCCATGTGGAGACCACAACTCTCCATGGAGGTTTAATTGACCACTGTTGGATTTTGCCCAGAACATGTTCTGCCTGCCCAGATCTGTCGCTCTGCCCTTGTCCTCGCCTGCCCTAGGGCCTGTCCATCTGACGCTGCCAGTCAACCTCAACACGCCTTTTTTGGGCTGCTTCTGGCTTCCTTTTCTATTCCTCACTTACACCTGCCATGGCCCTTCATTGCCTTGTCCAGGTGGATTTCTCATTTGTGTTCTTCAGAAACCCCTCAAGCAGTCTGGAGCAGATCTCCTCCTGAAGTTGTATTATAGCTCCAGAGAGAACCTGAAGCTGTTCTAGCTTCCATCTTTCTGCAAAACCAGTAGCGATGTGGAACAGAATGAAGCTGTGAGATGAACCTCCACCTGCTCCACATTATCCTCATTGGCAAATATAAGATCCACCCCGCAGAAGATGCCATTCTCCCCCTTGATCGACCACTAACTGAGCACCTCCAGTGCTTCCATCGAACGTTTTGGCTGTGATCCGCTGGTTATAGCAAGTCCCTCTGCTCATGCACTCCACTCCATTTGCCCTCCTCGCACAACTGGAGATCAAAATTAATGATGCTTCTCAAGCTAGTTATGTCCAGCCTCGGAGATCTATTGAGTAGAACGTGATGAGTTCCAGAGTCCATGTCTCCGGCTCGCCAGAACCACCCCTGACCACATGTCTGAGGATGATCCTGCTGCTCGCTGCTTGTGCCAACTGGTCTTGCAGTCTAGACCAGTCCGCAAACCCCTACCCAGTGATCCCATAACTTCCAGTGTTGTGGAGAAACTGGCCAACATTTATTAATTCTACACACAGCTGCTGGTTTAATGCACGCTGAGAAAACCGATGGGGGTGGACTAAGTAGCTGTACTTTGTGAGTTGTGCGTCTGCAACCGTCTGCTGGGGAAATGCACTGTTGTTTACTCTATGAACAAATGCATGAGTTTTCAATGGGAATTCCATCATGTTTGGAGATCTTGCATTGCGGAGAATCCTTTCTTTCTCTGTGAAAACATGGCTCCAAGTAGCCAGGGTGTTGCCAGGCAAAGCCGCTCTGGTAAATGAAATAGCAGACATAAGCACAGCCCTCTTTGGCAGACGCTGTGTGTGGAGCTACAGTGCGGTGTAGGGCCTGCATTTGTGTGGAGTGTTGTGATCCAGTGCCGGTTTCCCAGTTCCCCCACATGGCCTTTTCCCGTGATATGGCAGGGTGACTGTCCAAGCCAGGCCCATTTCTACTCTAGAGAGGGCTGATGTCAGCAGGGAAGTATGAACTATGCCCAGTATGCTGGACCTCCCCACCATCCACTCGCATTGCAAAGCTAGAGACACAACACCAGTTCAGTCCAGTCCCCTCCAGAGCAGCACTGTGCTCCTCCTCTCAGCGTTTTCACCCGGAGACAGGGGGAGGCACCTGTCGCTGTCTGCCTCACCTCTACCCCCTTCGTAGGCATCTGTTCCTACAGCTGCCCCACTGCCTGCCAGGACTTGCCCGCTAGCATCCGTCCAGCCCCAACTCCAAGTTCCCTCCTGCCTCCAGAACCCACTGTGCCAGTACACTGTCGGCATTCTGGGCCTCACCCAGCAACACACTGGTTCAGACAGCTCCCAACCAGCCCCAAGGCCATGGCATCCAAACGGTGCCAACAGCTGATCTGAGCCTCTACAGCAAATACAGGGGCCCTGAACTGCAACCGAGTTCCATCCCAGTGCCTCCACTGTAAGTCGACTTTGTCACAAGCAGCAAATCACCTCATACTGGTGACATAAAAACCATGAACAAATAACGCTTTGTTGTACAACAGGGCTTTGATATATTTTTCCACTTATTTGACCCATCATTCATGTTAAAATACTAATAAAAAATAATTATTATATAAATACAGTATAGCAGCTATAAAATGGAACATGTTTTCATTCTTCTTGCAGTCTACAGTAAGTCTTCCTGCTGTACCTCTCACTTTTTCAGTTGCTGGCTATTTCAAGTGGCAAAAAGCAGCTTGTTCTCAGAAATTACATTTTTATGCAAATAAATTGCCATTGCTGGTGGGATTTGGGGTGTGGGGGTTAGACAGGTGCAGCTAATGCAAAGTTATTAGTTAGGAGGGGTTATCCCTATCTGTGATATACAAATAAAGTTATTGACTGTCCCGTTTCCTGTGTGTGTGTGTGTGGGGGGGGGGGGGGGTCTTAAAATTTTTGCTTATATTCTGCTATCTTTTATACCAAATTCATATGAATTCATTCTGTTCTCTCTTCTGCTCTGTCCAGCTCTCTGTTTCCTTTGCCGTTTTTCTTTTTCTGTCCAACTGGGTCCCCTGCTCCTGTTCTAGTTGCTCCCGACAGTACAACAGACTCTATGAATGGAATTAATGTTGTTTTACAGCAAAGCAGTTACTTTTGCAAATATAATATAAAAGGAGGATCTCAACTTGTTTAAATATTATGCTGAAAGGAAAATGGAAAGTCTGTCTATTTAATATTGTGCCAAATACCTGTGTTTGTTTTGTTCCTCTTAGATTTAAGAACTTAATAGCATTTTAGGGTTGATTTTCCTCAGTACATATAGACCATTTTCTGTTGTACTGGATAAAGTTAACATCCAGCCAGGGTAACAGCTCCATTTTTTAGGACCGTGGACTTGGTCTGTGCTATTTGGTCAGTTGTGCGGTGTTGCAATGGATGTGCCTGTTATTTCTTGTGTTGCTCCTTTTGCGCCCATGCTCCAGTGTTTCTCTTGTTTGGAATAAAAGATGCAGCTGCTGCTACAGACCCACACAATGGCGGACTCAACCGAGCAGCCAGTGTCCTCATACGGAAGATAACTGGTTATGCCCAAATGTCAGGTCTTGAAGAGTAAAGCCAGACTAATGAGAGGGCCGCATGGCCTTAAGTCACATAGGTAGAGACCCTCTGTACTATTCTCTTGGGTCTCAAATCCAGATGTTGTTAACATTGTGAGGCCTCGGGAAAGATGGTGCTTGAACATGGAGGAATGCATCTGGAAACACCCCACAGCACGCTGCTCCAGCACAGCACGCTGGCTGGACCGATAAGGTTAACAAACAGGCTCCCTGAGCCGTGTTGCTGGGGGACGGGGGCCTTATGATGGACACGCAGCGGAGCGAAGGCAT
Source organism: Heterotis niloticus (assembly GCA_018136845.1). NCBI lineage: Eukaryota > Metazoa > Chordata > Actinopteri > Osteoglossiformes > Osteoglossidae > Heterotis > Heterotis niloticus. The sequence goes on from CM030903.1 coordinate 4,148,698, forward strand.
GGAGTCGGCGATACCGTGTCAGCGATGACATGTTGGATGCAGACTGTCAGGTTCAACCAAGCGTGGAGCAGCAATCTGGCTCATAAACGCCTCTCTGGTCGGCCGAGGGCAGCAAGACGCACGCTTTTGTTTATGAAGCGGAATCGTGATCGTTGACAACAACAAGACACTTTTTTCACATCTTCAGTTCCAGAAATCTGCGCTCCTTTACACATGACCCTGTGGTGTCTGGTGTCCATCTCTCCTCCTCTACCACCTGCACCCGCCGCTGACCCCAATGCTGGTAACCTCTAGGTTGAGCAGCATCTTCATTTTCCCATCCCCCCTTTCTGTTTGCCCACCTGGTGCTGAACTGGCAGGCGATGGCTCACGCTGGCTCTCGGTCTTCTATCAAAGGCCTTTCTGCATATTCCATTCCTGACAACACCCATTTCCCATCAAAATAAAATTTCTTTCAATACCAGTTGATCTGAATACCCTGCCTGGCTAGCTCAGTCGGTAGAGCATGTGACTCGTCATTTCAGGGGCGTGGGTTTGAGCCCCACATTGGGTGTTGCTGCAAATCCAGCCACAAGGGGGTGCACCTCTGTGCCGGTCCCGGGCAAAATGGAGGGTTGTGTCAGGAAGGGCATCCGGCATAAAAAATCTGGCAAACCAAATATGCGGGCGAACCCTGATGGGAGCAGATGAAAGTCGGTGTACCAGTTGATCTGAATGTCTCCTCAAAGCCACAGTACTGCCCTCCGTGAAATAGGCTGACATTTTGTCCATAAGTTTTTACTTTACAATTTTTGTTATTTGTGGCTTCCTCCCCAAAAAGCATGTGCAGACGTCAAGGTGGAGCCTGTAAAGACAGCAGCAAAAAGCAAAAGGCACCGCAGGACTTGCAGAAGCAGAGGAGAAAAGTTTTTATGTAGGAGTGTTAAGTGGTGGGTTTGCCACCCACTCAGATCCCAGGCATCACCTGGATTTTTTCCGCAGAGAATCCAGCAGAATAAATTCGTGGCAGAGAAGAAGCTGTGCAATGAGGAAGCACAAAAGCAGAATTTTCACTTGCAGTTGTGTCACAGACTGAAGATTTAATGGCGGGCGCAAGCAGCAGTCCTTCTCGCCGAGAATAGTGTTGGTATGAATTTAGATTTTTTAAAATAAATGCGATTATTACTTCCCACAACCTGCAGTCTGACAGCAGACAAGCTTATGGACCAATGAAAGGGTTTTGGATCATTGTGCTTAATGATAAGAATGACCTGAAGTTACAAAAAAAATCTTGAAAGTCTTCTACTTTGTTGGAAAAGGTGTAAAATAGGAAAACGTTGTCTTTTAACAACTTGAAAATAGAATGAAAAACATCATTTCCACGCCAGCGTGTGATGCCATTTGTATAAGCGTGAACTAAAATGTTCTCATGCGTCTGGTATTCTTGCCCTTATCTCTATGCCTTTGTATTTCCCGGACACAAATGTGACCACAAAATTCCTGCTTTCCAAAATCAGCAACATGCATGTAAATAAAAACGGTTCTGTTTCCCCATGTTTGCCCCACAGTAGATCCACGAAGGGAAGGTTAGGGTTTCAGTGCTTCAACTTGAAGGCTTTAGGTCTGGAACGGCTTATGGTGGAGCTGTCCTGCCATCTAAAGGTAACCACACGCTCTTGCACACCTGTTGCTCCGAATGTGCGTCCGCAAAACACTGTGAATAACATGACGTCCAGAAGACGCAGCACTGTGAAAAAGTTTTTAGGCCCTTCCTGATCCTCCTTTATTATTGCCCATTTGTCACACTGAATGGTTTTAGATCTTTAGACAAAATGTAATAAACTAAGGGAACCTGAGTACAGTATTATTTTTAGATTTACTTTAGATTTACTTCTTTTATTACAGGAACAAAGTCATCCGACACCCTTATCACCCATGTGAAAAAGCCATTTCCCCCTTCAAAATTTTTTTAACTGGTTGCACCACTTTTAGCAGCAACAACTGCAACCACACACTTCCTGTAATTTGACATTAGTCACATCTCAGTTCTTTCCCTCTCTTTCCCAAGAACTGCTTTAATTCAGACACACTGGTATGTTTTCTAGAATAAATGTTTATGTCTCAGTTTGTACCAGTTCAAAAGCTTTCTAAATGTTTTTTTTTCTGGTCCTTTTCATGCAACATTACAGAAATATTGATCTGATTGACTGAAATAGTGAATGTAATTTTTTTTTGCACGGTTTTGTGTTTGCAGTTTTATTTAGCTGAGCGCTCTGAAACACAGTGGCCCTGACCAGGACTGACTGATGGATGGATGGATGGATGGATGGATAGAAAAATTATGCACACTTAAGAGCTAAAATAGTTTAGTGACAATTTGCTATTGTCAAGTCAAGCCTAAAATAATTATTTTAACTTATTTTGGCTTTTAAATAGCTGAATGAAATGGAACTAACATGAACGGTTTCTGATCTTTATGACAAACAGGAGGAGCTTCGGAAGAGCTGGGCAGCCAAACTACGTCCAAGGTATTTGAACATTTATTTTTGAATCTGTACTACAAAAAATATTTTGACTGAGTGAAGGTGATAATCATTGATGAATGAAATCGTTATCATCGAAGGTTGTAAACAGCGCCCTCTATTGACGAGTCATACTTTTGCATTGAGTGTTGACCTGCATTATCTCAACTTGGGCAATGGGGGGCGCCCTGAGCAAAGGAACTGAAAACGCCAACATTTATCCAGATGTGCCTGCGTTTTTCTGCCAAAATAGGATTACTTCAGATATGAATAAGCTTAGTTGGGTATAAATAAGTAACTCTGTAATATAGCTGCTGAATGTACTGGTTAAAATGATGTATTTCTGACTTTCTTCTCTGACAAATCATTTTATTTCTGAATGAGTGCCACATTTCCTGTGGCAATTTATAATCTACTTGATCATCTTTAATCACTGTGAATTTCATTCACTTTGAAATATTTATAAATAAGCTCATTTTTATGAATTCTTGATAGAAAGAAGAAATTCAGAGAGCAAAACTGGGTTATTTTTGAACATATTTGAACTCTAATATCTGAGAACTTCATTTAAATCTTGATTTAACCCTGAAAATTTACAACAGTTTCTAATGTATTGAAAGTTAGGGGGGTTCTGCCTGTATGAACAGGTGTAGTTTTCCACAAACTAAAGAAATAACAAATAAAACTTCTTCATAGTCTAGGCAAGATATCCTTGTAAAGTAACTCCTCCGTGAACACTTCCACTACTTCTGTTGCCAAGGAGATTGCAAAAATTGACTTTTAAAACGTGTGAGGCCTTGGTATGAAATCTGAACATGCATGCTTCAATAATTCACCACTGAGTTTCTTCTCAAAGTACTGAATTTCAGCACAGCAACAGATGCCTCAATCCTTCATCCACAGCACGGGCACAAACACAAAAGCCAGTTTAACTTTAAAGACTAGTAACCCAGTATGGCCCGAACGCTCCGTCCACATCCGTTTAATCCACTTACAAGTGACTTTAAGGCCAAAAAGTGCAGTCATCAGATACATGGCGACTCCACCTGCAGGATCGGTGGTACCTGAGACAGATTCACCTGTAATTAACCGCACACGGTGATACCGAAGGACATTTGAGACCGTTGGATCTTCCTTCTGGGACTCACTCTATTTTATTTATCTTATTATTTTTATATTTTACTGACACTTTTGCCCAGAGGCAACCTCGAACATTAGATCCCTTCATAACAGTTTATCCATTTTTACAGCGTTCATACTTTCTGCGTAACTAAGTCCCTGCAAGCACCTTGAGCAAGGAAGTGTGGGGCCTGAATCAGGATCAGAACACAAATCTGAAAGCCATAAACTGGTATTCCCACAGAGACGAGTCTTTATTCAATACCCTTTATTCATTTTTCACATTTACACGTAAGGTTCAGTGACGGATTGTCCCTGTTCAGTTTCCTCGTACAAATATACTTTGGTTCTGGCTGGGCATATGCATATATTCTGCATGTATACTGTATGTGTGTGAGTAGGACTGGACTTAAAATTGGCCTAATCTGAGCTAAAGCGGCCCTGAAATGTATCGCAATAAGTAAATAGTTTTACAATTTTTTGTTTTTGTTATTTTACTATTGCTATGCATTCTTTTTTATTCGTCCCTAACTCGGGAGGCTTCTTTAAATTTAAATCCGGTCCACGTACGTCGAAAGCGGACACTCCTTGCCGCGCTCACCCATTGACTGTTTGCTCACCCATTAGAAAATGCAGCCCATGACAGTTTGATAATTATGGGCTGTAAAACAATCGGTTACTCAGAAATGCATGATAAATACTTTGGTGTTGGTGTGTCGGCTCACGCCATGGCATGGAAAGTAGCTAAGATCAATAAAACCTGCCCCCATATTCACTTATACTGGATCTTTTCAGTAGACCTATTAGAGTTATTAATGGCTCCCACTTTAAAAAGCACTGAACAGTTGTGAAATGGCATTTCTGGATAGCTGATATGCAGCACTTTGGTTTACTTTTACGGTTCGACTCTGCGTAATCTCTCTGCTGAGGGATCGCTTGCTGCTATTGTGTTATGTTTCTGTAGTTAGTAACAGTAATTTTAAGCTTTGCTATTGCAGACTCTCTTTCTGCCCAAGGAACAGCTCTGCTTATGATGCGGTCGCTATTCGTGTATAGAAAATATATGTAAATACATACAGGTATGTACTGTTGGGCTTCTTATTATGTGGCACTGGTTTTTAAGGTTAGACCAGCTGTAGCTCATCATACTGTGGTGCAGGTAGGGCCCAACACTGACTCAAGACCAGGGCCCCCACCCCGCTGTGTGTCCCCCACGTGTGAGTGTGTGTGGGTAAGTGACTCTGTGAGAGCAGCTTGAGTGTTCAGTAAAGCGGACTGAAAATGTGCCACTTGGCTCTCTGAGGCTTTTTATTATTTGTTGTGAGGGACCTGTAAGGACACAGCCGCCACACCCAGTTCGCTGGAGGCGCCTCCAGTCGTTCTCGTCTTCAGTCGCTGTTGTCGCGCCTTCATTACAAGTTGTGCTCCGTGATTCTCAAGTGCGATCCCACGATCTCATCTCCATTTAACTAATGCATCTACATTAGTATTACATTGCTGGATATTGTTATTTAAAGGAAATGTCTATTTAAATGTAAATGTTATTTATCTCCATTTTGACAAGATAAAGTGGTATTAAAGCAAGCATGGGGGTGACTTTTTGGGCCCAGGAATACTTAAAACATTTTCGCATCTACGAATTACAAGATTTCACCCTAAAAGCTCATTTCCAGGAACAAATCATGCTTGTAAGTACAGGGGAACCTATATTGCTTCAGGGGTTGGCCTCAGCAGCTGTGGAGCTCAATCTGAGCCATTTTGGTTTGATTTTATATCCATTACGAACAGATATCAGGAATATTTACTATTAAGTTGTACAGGTCCACAATCCCTTATCTGCAGTTTCAAAATATGAAAAAAGTTTTTTTCTTAAGTTTGGCACAGGCTGTTACCATACAGTATAAATAAATTGTAATGAAAAATAATAGTATTTATAGTCTTTATTTATCCCACTTAGTGTGAATATTCACACATTTTACTGCAGAAATACTGATGTGTTAGACTATCGGGAGCTGCCCCAGACCCTGCCTGGGGTGTTATGTAATAAACAATATATACATTGCGTTACCCTTCTAAAATCAGAAAAATTATGAATGTAAAAAACATATCTTGTCCCAAGGGTTTGGGGTAAGGGACTGTGGACCTGTACAAACTCTAAAGCTGCATTTTTGTTGTCATATTTGGACATAACGTGTAAAATGTTTACTGGTATTGCTCGAGACACAATAACCATTATGACACAAACTGAAAATTGTCCCACACTTCACTTTTGTCACTCTTAAGAGCAAAAACTTGACCTCATATTTCCTCAGAGCTCGGCAAAGAGTATTAAATTATTTCAGTCTTATACACAGACACTCTAAGTCAAAGACTCCTAACTGAAGGGGTACCTGTACTTATTAAAATAAACTTTCTTGCTTTCTGTCCTGCAAATCCTTTCAAAAAACTGTTATTCTGCAGCAAGTGTGAGCAATGACCAAAAAGTAATTTTGTCTGTTTTTCTTTTTGACTGTAGAATATTGAACTTCTGTCGTTGAATACATCATTCAAATCTTGACTTTTCGCCCAGCTCCCACACTTCCATCCTGTTTTATTTCTTGATTTTCAAATCTCCATTGGGTCAAACGGGTCCAAATAGCCAAGCTCGGCTAAGGTGACTGATTTTCAATGGAGAAATTACGATAAAGGATTCTTAAACATTTCTATTTTATCTTAGAAGCAACTTCAAAATGCACAGAAAAGAAGAAGCACGGGTCTTGGATTTAAGTCGATTTAAAGTGAAAGAATTCAGGCAGTTTAATCCCGAGTCGCCCCTGCAAATGCCGACAGAAAGCGTGCGCCCGTTAGCGGATGTAGCCGCCAGGATCGCTATAGCAACTGGTTGCCATTGGCGACAAGATATCGCCAGGTCTCGTTGTGGAGAAGAGATGAGATTGGACTCGAGAAGGGAGGGACTGGGAGAAAACAGGGTGTGTGTGAAAGAGAGAGAGAGAGAGAGAGAGAGAGAGAGGTAGAAACACAGAAAGAGAGAGAGAGAGAGACAATGGTAGAAAGACTTAAGTTGCGGTGATCGCTGTGCCGCAGTTGCCGGAGGATCGTCGGTGCTGCTCAAGTGTCACGTCGCACGGCGGGCTCCCGAGTTTCCCGCACTGGAACAACAGGTATGAAGCTCGGTGTGTGTGTGTGTGGTGTGCAGAAAGGCGCCTCCAGCGAGAGCACCACAAGTGGTGCCGTGTGTTTACCCCGTTTGAAAGGCGGGCGGTTGCCCCGAAGCATCACGTCGCCTGGGTTCTCGCTGTGATGCTGCTTCCTCACTTCCAACTTCACACCACTTGGAAGCACTAAACAGTCTCGGTACTCGCAAGGCAGACACTGACACGCTCATCAAAACAAAATGAAATGCTTTGTCAAGCACGGTTTTGCACCCAAGAGGGTTTTCTCGTGTTGTGGTTGCAAGCTGGCGTGTTTTGCACTTGCCCAGCGCTGGGGTTGAGAGACGATCATTTATTTCATGTGTCTGAGCTTGCCATCACGGTGGGAGTTGCGAACGTGTTCTGTGTGTGGGTGCATTCCCCATGCGCAGGCCTTTCCGGCTCTCCTCGCCCTGCGATGAGGCTGTGCCGGGGGGTTCCTGTGACTCGGGCCTGTCGCCGTTCGCGTCTCGCCACTTGGGTCAGCACTGCAGCGGCCCCCCGTGAATGACGCCGACCCTTGCACGCTGGCAAATACGAACAAAATAATGTGCTCGGTCTACAAGAGTGTACTCACCTATACAGAGGGGCGTGTGCTGTGACTCACTGGCTCGGTGAGACTTATCAATGGTCCCCGATTGATCGCTACACTTTTACTATGCATAACAATAAATAAGAAAAGCAAAAAGCTGAAAGAAGTAAATGACTAATAAATAACTGATAAATTCAACGTAGTCACTGACAGGTCTTTGTATGGTGTTATGAAGGGGGTTGGTTGTTGGTACGTAGATCCCAAAAGAGCTTCTTCCTGCACCTGAGTTGAATAACCTGGTGGCTAGAAGAGCTCATGGCAGTCACTTCATTTAGGGGATGTCCATGAGGCCAGTGTCTACGAGGGACTGTAGTTTCCTTGTCATCCTGGCCAAACAAGCTGAAAACAAGTGTTTGTACTAGTTTGTTCAGTTGCTTTCGAATGTGTTGGGAACCTTTTTTGGGATGGCCTGTTTGGCACCAGGGATGGACTCTGGGGCATCAAATCCCAACTGTTCCTCACATTTGTGCACGTAGGCTGCTCATGGACCAGAAGCTGTGGTTTGCAGCATGACTGAGCCGCACCTCAGCACCTGAAATTCCAGCTGCCTTTGTTACAGATGTTAGCACTGAGACTACAGTTAGGGGCGTCCAGATAAGCACAGATTTGGCAGTTCTCATTGGCAGCAGAGATCATGTTCATAGCATACAGTGTATATGGTAGATAAATGTTACTGTATAAGAGGTCATTCATACAGTATGTGGTATACATAGATCCTGGCAACTGCATATGTGCAACACAATGCTAAAAGGAGTAGTTAGGCCTTTAATAATAGCAAATAAACACCAAAAACAGTCTGTTTTGTGTATCCTAGATGTAATATTTTTTATTTGTCTTGAAATTTTTTAAAATCTTTTTTTAAATACACTACATTAGTATGATAAACTTGCTTTGCTATGGACTGGATTAGCATGCAGGGTGTCGTATCATGTCTTGGTACCTGGCGCTTCCAGGGTAGTCTGGACTGTCGCAACCCTGGCGAGGATACGGTGTTTAATAATGGATAGATGGATAAATGGATGGCTGGATGGCTAGTATGATGAAGTACTCAGATAGTTAAAATAAAAGAGTCCTGTTGTGAAACAGCCCTGTGGGAGGTTGTGCTTATCAAGGTACGCTGTATGGCCAAAAGTATGTGGACCCCCCCACTCCTTTCTAATGACTGAGCTGAGCTGTTTCAGCCACACATGCAGCATACAAACACATTGTAGATAACTGCGTGCTTCCAGCTTTGTGGCCACAGTTTACAGAAGCTCCTTTCCTGCTTCAACATGACTGTGCCCCCCCCCCCCATGCAGAAAGCGAGCTCCATAAACACAGGGTTTGTCCAGGTTTGTGTGGAAGAATTTGAGTAGCTGCACAGAGCCCTGACCTCAACCCCACTAAACTCCTTAGGGATGAATTGGAACACCGACCGCGAGTCAGGCCTTCTCGCCGACACTGGAGCATGACCTAACTGAGGTTCTTGTGGCTGAATGGGCACAAATTCCCAAAATCTGGGGGAAAGTCTTCCCAGAAGAGTGGGGGCTGTTATAACAGCAAAGGGGGGAACTCCAACTCCATATTAATGCCCATGGGTTTGGACTGGGATGTTCAACAGGCATATACGGGGGGGGGGGGGGGGGGTGACTCAGATTTGGGCATACAATGTATTATTGTAAATATAGTGAGGAGAGATGGACAGAGATCATGACTGGAAAACATTTAAATAACCATGTATATGGATGTTTAGATAAATAGACTGAAAAGAGTAATGATCCACAATTGTGCAGTTTGGAATTAAATGTCGCTGCAGACGTAACAAAGTAATATCACTTTCTTAGTTCTGCAACATTTTGGTCAGACGTGAAGTGCTTTCGCCTCACCAGTTTGAATGGCCACTGTCCTGTGTGGGGAGTTTGCACCTTATCCTCAGGATTGTTAGTTTCTCCCAAATTCCACCACAGTCCACAGACATTCCATTCATTCATCCATCCATTATCCGTAACCGCTTGTCCAAGGCAGGAATTTATCCCAGAATCCCTCGGCCCCGGGCTATGCAACAACACCCTGGATGGGATGTTCAAAAAAACCATCAGTGAGTAAATATTTTTGGTGGCTCCCTCGCGTGATGTAATGAACCTCTCTGTGTACCAGACCTCCTTCTTTTCTTGACTTGTGACTGGGTGAAAGGAGTGAGTTTTCATCCGTCATTCCACTTCTAAAGCTAAAGGCCTTCTAAAGCTTCTGTAAAGCATTACATTTCAAAAGTTATGGATTTTTACTTCTGTTTTCAATTTCTTGTGTTACTTTAAAATGTGGGTGACTGAAACAGGGCAGCACTATGGCAAAGGACCAACTGTAAGCTCCAAGAAGTTACTTCCAAGTCTTTCTTTTTATACAGATGCTCCAGTTTCATCCTGTCTCCCATCTACAGACACTCAAGCTCAATTGGATATTCTATATCGGCCCCAGCGGTCACAGGACTCATGGGTTCCAAACTTGGCTTCCCGTAATAAGAAATTTCCTTCCACCGGGTACGACCGCCGACCATTGTTCATCATCGATTAATGCTTCCTCTCCAAGGCTCATTTATTCATTGAATTCCAGGAACTTGCACTTGGAGATCCTGCCCACCATAGTGGGAGGGATGTCATCAGAACTCCAGCCGCCGTCTTAAAGACTTCATTTATGCCACCTAAGACGAATTAACCAGTTTGCCACTTAACTCTTGGCATGTAGGATTTTTGAAATGTGTTCAAATGATTTCTCTTGTTCCTTTAATAAGGTCCCAATATGAGCTCCAGCCAGACCATTTGACATTTGCAGCTATTTGATCATCTCATCGTATGAAATTGCTGGTTAGATGCATCCCAAGAGCTGCTGCTTCATACAACGCGGGAAGCGTGAAGAATAAACTTACACTCAGCTCACAGAGATAATTCTGCTTCTGTTGTAGGCAGAAGTGCACAAGATAAAGGGATTTCTGGTAGTCTGCACTGTGCTGTTGTCATTAACCTAAAGAGTTAATGCACAGAAATCCAGAAACTGTAATAATTTTTACAACGTGTTGGATTTTAACATGAGCGGGGATTTTTCAGCAGCAGCCGTGGAAACACCACCCTCACCTACTGACTTTTTAATACGTACTTTGTGCACCATCACTCTAGGAATCCTAACCACGAAGATCTGCAGTATTAGCAGCACCGGCGAATTGTAGCTTTCGGCCCGCATGAAGTGAGACCCCCAGCAGCCTGGCTGGGGGTGTCTAAGTGATATCATCTAGGTTGGCTTGTGGAAATGAAATAGGAGATTGGCAATTGTGGGGGAGGGGGGGGGGTGATGGTATTTCCAGTCTAAGCCACAGACTGAGATAGAGGACTGCTCTTATGTCGGAATCTCATCATGTCATTCAGCTACTCAGCAGGAATTTTTGTACATAAACGCATGCACATGTAGGCATTTTTACACATAAATAGTTTATCCTCAAATTGCTGCATTTTGATTTTATGAATTTTGGATTGTATGCAGTCACAAAAATATTTAAAAATAAACAGAAAAATCATAAATACTGAAAAATACCCAGTATAAAGATAATGCAAGGGAAAATATAAATATTTAACTATACTTTTTGGGAAAAAAATACTTAATTTATCAAATAATTTTGAAACTGTATCACAAAAAAGAGCCATAAGTAATACTTCATTTCATGAGCACAGCCCATATAAATAAAATATTTCACATGTGTACATTAGAAATAAACAGATACATTTTTAACTGTTTGGAGGTTTGGACAAATTTTAATGAATGTAAGATGTCTGAATCTAAATTTAAATCTGGAAGGGCTCCTACCAGGAGGAGGGGTGGGCACAAACCTGCTCTGGCCCACGTCTTTGCAGTGAGCCCCTCCATAATTCCTTCTTTGCTTCAAGTCCCAGATGCCACTTCTAATCTTTGTGACCATCCTCCATAGCCACGGAGTGTGACTGTGGCTTCTCAAACGTCACTGGATGTTGGCACAACCCCCCCACAGGGCCACCAAGCAAGGGGCTCCATGTTATTGAAATGACACAAAATCTGCCAACATTTAGCATTTAGAGCTCAGGTGCTGAAGAAAAGGTGACTCTTACTTTAGGCAGAATCCATTGCAGACTGTGCAGGTTTTTGGGTATGAAGTTGCTCAGCACCATCCACAGTCTGCAAAAGAATCCCTTAAATGCTGTGTAGGTTTTGTTTTACCTTCTCTATAGCAATAGCAACAGGGGGTCATAGTAGCAGAAACACAAAGCAAGGAATTAAATGTACTGTGCGCTAGCTTGTTAATTCATTTTGGTTCTTTCTCCTCAGGGCTTCTCCACTGGGAACAGCTGGAGCTGGGTTCTTAGTCACTGTGGTTTGAACACGGATGGGTTCATTGGCTGGGTTCTGGTCACTTTCTAAACCATTACCGGGGAACATTCTGGGGGGAGACTCATGTTCACTGCAAAAACATATGTGTGTCCTGCCTTGATGAGATCATTTCATCTTTTGTGGAAAAATCCTTGACTTTGCTAAAAGCCAGATGAAAGGTTGTTTTTCGCATCTCTAAATATTTACTTTTTCATTTGGTTTTCCAGTCTTAAACAATCCAGAACCATGATTTATTGTCGAAAACCCATATACGGAGCACGAAATGAAACTGCTGTAGCCCACAGTGCACAGAACAGAGAGGAAGAAAATGATTAGAAATTAATAAAAAAGATAATGCAGATATACATTAATTAAACATTAATAGCTATAAGCATTAAAAATACAAAAGGAAAAATAAATATAAATGTATATTTATAATGGTAGTTCAACATGATATAAAAAAGTACATATTGTGGGTGTGGTGATCTTGCTCTACTTACAAAAATGTACCCATTTTATACAGCTGGGTCATTTTTTCCTGGAGCAACTCAGGGTAAGAACCTTGCTCACATATAAAGAAATATAACAGAAGGTGGGATTCAAGCCCGCAGCAATAACCACTGCGGCAATAACTGCCGACTGTCGCAGACTTTGATACAAACTGAACAAGATTTAGGATTGTGGTTAGCGCACTTGCTGATTCTATTGGGTTCATTTTTGAACATCAGTGTCCTACTGCAGCCTAATCCAGCAGTGTGCGCTGGAGCATATTTGCAGTAAAAATGCTTTGCATGTCTGCGGCACCCCAGAAAGTCTGAGCAAGTGGAACAAGCGGCAATTTAACAGCAAATGGAAGCACAGCTGTATCTTCAGACATGCGTTGATACCTGGATTTCACTCTAGATGTGTTGTTGCAAAGTGGAGTGTAAAGAAACAGCATACAGGTTATTAATACTGTATATATTATACACTACGCAATACATTATATTGCATAAATGGAGCTTGAAAGTGGCACATATTACAAAACAATTTAGTTATACCTTCAATAAAAACAAATAAATGCAGGAAACTATTTTATGAATCACATATATAAGATTTTTAAAAGTTTACACATTTTTTAAAAATTCTTTAAAAATTTCCTAAGTGCTATGTTACTTGAGCTACCGCTACTTGACATTTATTTCATCTGAGGATTAAAATAAAGATAAAAATAAGAGCACTGTTGGGAAAGGTAGTGCAATTGAGGTTTTGCTATGTTATCGTTTTTTCCCCCCAGCTGATCATCTCCATTTATAACCTCCTAACCAACCTTCTTCAGCAGAACCTTCAGTCCTCCTACAGACCTGGAATGTCAGTGTAGTCCAAGCTCCTGAGCGCACAAAGGTGGAAGGAAAGCAGCGATGACAGCGGCAGAGTTTCTGAGCAGCACGCTGTCTGCGTCAGGACCAGCCCTGCCTCCCGCTTCTTCCCTGACGCTGGAGCAGAAGGCAGCCTTCGTCTTCGTCCTCCTGCTCTTCATCATCCTCGGCCTGCTCATCATCCGCTGCTTCCGCATCCTCCTGGACCCGTACCGGAGCATGCCCTCCTCCACCTGGACAGACTACATGGAGAAGGACACCTTTGACTACCGAATTGTCTGAGCAAGCTGTCATCTGTCCTCCAGTCACTGTCGTGGCTCCTCGCGAAGGTGTTGGGAGCAGATAACGCTCTCCTTTCTCTCATGTAAACAGGCAAATTTGTACAGAAAGGATGCAAAGCAACATCAACTTAAAACAGTTTTACAGAGGAGCTGCCCTTGAAATTATAAAACTTTGTAAGTCATCAAGCCGGTAGTGACCAACACAGATCCCAGTAACCGTCCAGCCTTCCATTACATCCACCCCCATGCAAATTTTGCAACAAATGTCTGTTTAGCAGGACAGCAAATACATGTAGGATTATAATATTTCTCTTTGTCACCAGCAGAAAGGAAAAACATTTTTAAAGAAAAAACTTGGTTTCTTTTTCCTTGCAAAGTGCCGTTAGGGGCATTGTTTTACCTGTGGCCTTCTTGGTAGGAGAGGAGTTGAGCAGCTCTGTTGATCGTGGAAGTCCAACAACTCAGCTGCAAGATCCCACCAGACAGCATGTAGGTCTGTATTGAAGTCAGTGTGGTGATACTTGACTTGTTCTGTTGCCTTCCTGATCTGAATGCCTACTATAGATCCCTTTGAGGGCAAAGAGACTAGATGCCAAGGAGAAAGGTCTGCAGCAGTCCAATGTTCCTTTTGATGTAGAGACAATTCCAAGCGTACGATGATAAATCACTGAAATATGCAGTAAAATTTGGTTGGTCGGTTTTCGTCTAAATGGGAACTCAAAAAAAAAGTTTATTTTTGACCACTAGTGAAGTGTATGAGAAAATCGTGCTCAACAGTCTCAATGTTTACATGTCGGTCTTGTACTTTGCACAGGACATCCGTGGCGTCAGTGAATCTCCATCCTTGCTTGGTCCGTATCTGAGGCTTTCGATGTTTCGTGTCCGATATAAAATAAGAGCAGCGTTGCCTTCCGAGTGAGGCGAGAACCTCTGTGGCGTTTCGTGAAACAGGGTAAGATGTCATGCCATCTGAGGTGCTGTGGGGAATGCCAAGGCAACTCTGACTGGGATTAGCAGACTCTTTATACAGTGCAAAGAATGCAATTCAGTTCATTCGAAACTTTGTTAAAATGCACCACGTGGGTGGAACCTCTCACAAAATTTGTATCAGTGGATAATTTTGTCATATGATCTGGTTTACAAATGTGTGGCCTATTGATTGTACTGCTGTGATTTGCTATGAAAACAAATATCAGAAAATGTGTACATTTTATATTTTATTTATATCACTGATCGGGGGGGGGGTGTACAGTATTACCAAATCTTTGTTAAATCCAGCTCTCCATGAAATAACATCTATACAAAAATAGCAAATGATGTATTTTGAAGCACATTTTTAATATTTCAACCAGACTAGTACAAGTTACCAAAATGCCAACAAATCAACCAGAAAATAACAAGGAAGCACTAGCATATGAACTAGATAGAATTTTGTCATTTAAATTCAAAATCCAATAAACCAGGTTCTGTTAAGTCAAGGAGTTGTGCATGGAGAGAAACCCAGGGTAGGGTCCTAGCGACAGTGATTGTTTTGAGGGACTGACACAAATTCTGGCTTCAGGCAGATGGTGGACAGGTCAAGCATGTATGTGCTCCAGTCCCTTTACGGACCCTTGTTTGAACCGCTCCACCCTGTGCTTTAGCTGTATGCCTTATAAGTCTGTTTACAGTCGGTTGTTGTCATAGGAACAGCCTTTACTTTAAACCCACAAGTCAAACTTGTGAGATCAAACTGATCTGGTCAGCTTCTCTTGGGTTTTGATCTTTAAACTCACTACGTGGATGCGGACTTTGACGTGCGCCGTCTTAACCTGCGACACCGAAGAACGAGCCCTGCTGGAGACGTGCATTTTCCACATATTTCAAAGATATGATTTTTTTTCTCACGGGGTCCTGTCGGGGCCCTCTTCAGTCCTCATGAATACACTTGCATGTTTTTTTTGACGTATTGAGAAAGCAGTGTTTACAGTCGCGTATTTGAAGTATGCGGCATGCAGTATGCTCAACCATTAAGTACTGCTTCGTACTAAATCGGTCCACTTTAGTACTCTTAGTTCATTTGCACGGACTGCTTCTTCCCACCAGTGCACACTTTAGTTCACTTCAGTCCAGTGTTTTGCCAGTGACAGCACAGCAAATGTAGAAACGCTGTATTTTTGGATCTTAACTGCTGTATTGTAGAATTTGTTAAGCTGTTTACCTGAGGTCCAGCCTACTTTTGAAACAATTATATTTTCTCTCTGGTGTTTTGCTGTTTTTAATAATAAAACAGTTCTTAAACTGAATTGTTTGGCCAGCGCCCTCTTTTCAGCGCCTTTCATTGCATCCAAAAAGATAATTCTTCCACTTCAACAGCAATATAACATGCTTTCTGACACTGTTATAAACAAGATATGGCTCACGAAGCCAGTTCTGTCCGCAAGCAATTGTTTTTCCACGTTTAAAATATGATTTTATAGAATGGCAGCCCCTCCTACATTGAAATTCATTCACATCTAGATGGATTTTGCTTTAATGAAACCAGCATTGCAAGTGGCTGTGCTTTGTTGGGCTTGAATAAGCCTTGAATAAGCATACGATTAAGCTTTTCGGAAAACTACTGGCCTTCTTGCGAGCATTTTGTTTCAAATGATGAATGCGCGGCTTAAATTAAAATGAGAAACCGAAAGGTTTGCCATTACGGACAAGAAAATTGCTTGTTATATCTTGCGTGCGTGTCTGGTGCTTGGAGACACCTTCGGTTTAGGGAAAAAGCATAAATAAATATTTGGAATAAATACGAATTTACTTACCGTTCATAGTGAGACTCGGTAAACCGTAAGGCACCACGGTAAATGCTCGATTCAAATGTATATTCCAGACCTTAGCAACCATTTCGCATTTCGATGCTGCTGAGGTCTATTAATAGGATCTCGGAGAAGCGGGATTGTTCCCATGGCTCTCGCTTGGCTCGCCACTGTTTGTTTTACCTTCAGTCTTCTTGGTGAATCTTAACTATAGCCACGCTGCACACAAGTCATGGCATCCTGGTTTTGAGTGGATCTGCGTAATTACACTAAAAGGCTCTTCATTTCTGAGACATGGGTGTAATTACACTGACACAGTTATTCTATCCCCGGGACTTCTTGTGACAGACAGTACGCAGCGGTTGAGTAATGTTGGAAACCCAGGAGTCATTGAGTCTTGATGTAACTACATAATGGCATGGCTCATTTGTGAGCCATAATCTACTGTTCCACAAATTCGGCAAGCAGGTAGAAAAATTAGTCAGGCGCTAATGTACCACTTAGACCCAACACTTGCATGAACACCTAAACTGAACCACCGGCATGCCGAGACAGCTGCAAGTGCTAAAACGGCAGCACGTGTTGACCTGAGACACCAATATTGAATGTACGCCTTGGGTGATGCATACGACACAGGAGAGGGCAGAAGGGAGCGGTACGGAGCAATAATTCAGCAATAATTCAGATCACAGAGTTGTTATTCCAGTGCCAAATGGACCCAGAAATTGTCAGTTCTTGAAGAGCACTCAACCATGCCTAGCAGATAGAAATGCGGGATCAAAGGTCCACTGCATGAGAGTGGAGGGGCTAAGGTTCAGATTCCTCCATGGATTCCATGGATTTTTAACATCTGACATTGCAGTACTGTGTTGGACCAAATTGTCTTGATGTCTTGCAGCCTTCCTTAATGTTTTCCTCCACAGTGGGTTTCTCAATTTTTAAGCAACAAACTTGTCACCATTACACTTTGAGCATAATTTAGCATTTATTTTTTCTTCTTAAACAGAGGTAGCATACCAAGTTAACTCTTGTGCCAAAACTTTGCCCAATTCATCGGCATAGCTATTGTGAACAGTAAGCACTGAATAATGTTTTTCAGTACCTCTGGTTAGGATTCTTTACTGTGCTTTCTTATTAGCAACATGTCAAAAATACCACTCGCAGGGGACTGCAGAGTCGTGCGGCTAACTCATCCTGACCCTTTTGAGAGCGACTGTCTGCTGGCCTCCCCTCTGCAAGTTGCTCAGTGGAGAGAAAAAGGGAGGGAGGGAGGGAGAATGCTGCTCTGTCCCTCTCTGAAAAACACAGATGCTGCCTCCCACCTCACCCCAGTGTTGACATTTACAACAATTTATTTAAGAAACACTTTTCTCCGCAGACCTGAGATTCTCAAAGTGCAGTCAGTACACTACTAGCTGTATATAGAACTGACAATGAGTCTCTGACCCGCTACCTACCTGGGCTTTTCAAGAAATAAACTCTCAGTTCCAGTTAAGTTTGTAAGATGGTGACCCACTGTGTATTGTTGCAAATAAGGTATGGAAACTTCATAACCATAAAGCACCTAGGAGCAGCCATTTGGAAGATTTCTGCATAGGGTTTGGCACATTAAATTTCAGACTCCATTTTTTGCTTGACCTTTGCGTGATTAAAAACTATCTGCCAAGACAACGCTGGCGAAGAAAGGAAGAGAAGAGAAAGGTTAAGAAGAAAAAATATGGGGAAGGAATAAATCAGCAGATGAAGTACAAAAGGAGAAAAACAATGGCATTGAGGTGTTCCTTAGCTTACCCTTTTCAAGTCCTTGATAAAGGAATTACTGCTTTCTTACATGTTGAAAGGGCACAATTTCTTCTCTCCCGCTTATCTGTGGACACCAGTGCAAGTACATGGGCCACCGATCTGCCTTGCTGTGGCTCTTTGTCTTGGCGACAGGCTGTTAGATGTACCTATACCTGTCTGCATCCATAGGCAGGAATCATTCGTTGCATCAGCAGAAATTCTAAGTTAAATTAGCTTTTTTCTTATCCTCCAAATGGAAATGATTTTGTTTCGCATTCTGCCCATCTCGAAAGAAAACACACTACCCTAAAAGTGGACAAATAGTTTCATACTGCTGATTCAGTCTTTTGCTGCATATTCTTCCACACTACTACCTGCTTACAGTAATGTAACACTGCTGCCAGTATAGTAAATAGTTGACTGCATATCTGTGTTCTGTATTCATAAGTTTGTCTTATGATTGCTTGTTTTTGGAAAACGGAGCAAGGGGTTGTTTGCCTGGGTTGAGGGGGTTGCCATTTGTTTCCTGTTTCCTGTTATTATCAAGACATATTGGTCCGCAAATAAAGAGCAGCTTCCCAAATTTTTGATTCTACAGCCTTCCTATATTAGTACCACTTGTATTAACATAGGAAGGCTGTAGAATCAAAAATTGAGGGGTGCTACATTGGTGTTAGAGGTGGGATGGAGGAAGGACTGGGTGCTCAAAACTATATCAATAAATGCCCCTACAAGTAATACAAACCACAGTGCAGTATATAAGCAAACCCAGGATGGACGGTGGAGTCCTGTGTAGCTCGTGGGATAGACAGGGCGAGCAATGGAGAACCAAAAGATAATACAGACTGGTTCTGACAGGACCAGGAAAATGACCTGCAGCTGGCAGTGGTGAGAGGCTTCCTGCACCCAGGATAATGCCCCGCCAGATGGTTCTCGGGCTGTACAGACCCACTGTGAAGTCCTGCTCCTCTCAGTGGGACAGCCTGGCCCTGTGGAGGGGACTTCAGCACCGCTGACAGCAGGAACTCACGGAAGGTCCAGTGGCATTCTCGCAGCCTGTGGGAGGAGGTGTTGTGGCACTGGCATCAAGCATTTTGGTGTGGCAAAGAGCTTCCACCCGCTGTGCCAGCGGTTCCACTCAGCAAGCAGCCCTCAGGAGCATCAGTAGCATCACTGAGGAGGGCTACAGTATACACCATAAGGGGCTAAAACAGAAGACTTCATAGTAAAGCACACTAACAAGGACTTGGGTTCTCCATCATATGTAATGGCTGCCCTGAATTAGAGTACAGATCATCTAAAACCGTGTAGCTCATACATAATGGAAGAAAATGAACTGCCATCAGACTTGGGGTGCGAGTGGTAGGTGGAGTGCGGACGGCTCCCAGAAAAGGAGGGAGCGGGCCAGCACACTTCTGTGTAAGTGTCTGTGTGTAGGTGTGTTAATCTATAAATATAATACATTAGAAGAAAATCTAGCCTAATTCGCTCACTGGTTGCATTTCTTTTTTGCCCATTGTTAGTATCCATTAGATTATGCGGTACATATGGTCATTTTTGGCACACGGTGTACTGAGGATCCACCCCAGGTGCCAAACTACCTTAGGTATACAACTGCTTTAGTCTCCCAAAACTGTTGTGGCTATGAAGTTAGGAATGTTAATACTTAAGGACAGTGTCTGCCATTTAGTAAGAAAACAGTAAAGATCTTGGGAACAGCAGTTTCTGAGGTCACTGAAAATAGACTCACCTGTTAACAGTGTGTATGTTAATAAAATCTAAACAGCTGATCTCCACAACCAAGGTTCATAATGGCAGTTATGATTTAGAGTTGTCCTCTCTATTACTGCACTTTGCTGACAGTGAAATACACCGCCAATCTTCTGTAGGTGCCCTTATATTGCAAATGGTGATTGAAATCTCATCCATCATACTGACATCTGTTAATCTGTATGACGCTTTAAATGAGCTCAACATCTGTAAATAAGGTCAATATCTAGCTCAAGTCATGCGTGGTATGATTAAAAAATGTTTTAGAAAGTATTAACTCATATTCTTTTACTGTGTAGACAAAACTAAGCGGTGCCTGACTTACATTTCTGCCTGTTTCCTCTAGTAGGTATGCATTTAAAGCAGTGCTGCCGTGTCTCCTTGAAATGTTTTTGCATGTTTCCCAGGCAGAGAGAGGTGAGATTGTGGAGGAGCAGGGGGTGGGAGGCCATTGGATGGAGCTGTGTTGCCTCCAGTCCACCTGCTGGGAGCTACTCTCACTCCTGCTGAAACACAAGCTGACAACTACATCTCCATTCCTCTGCTCTACAACCTGGGGATGCAGCAAGGCTCAGAAGAAGAGGCGCAGCTTCTGAACTTGCACAGATCAGAAGTCATCAATGGTGGTGCACAGGGCCAGCGTGAGGTTTCTAATTTTAAAAAATCCCCCTCCGCTTTTGTGCACTTCCTCCGACAGTTAATGTGAAAATGCCTTCATGCCTCTTCATTCCCTCTCCCCGCTTATCTGCTCAAAATGAGTGCAAACAAACTGCACGTTTTGATTTATTGCTCACCTACCCATGGGGGTTTAGGTGGAAATGCCAAGCAAAAAGATGACTTTTATACATAAGTTAGAAGTTTCCCGCTAAACATTGCCTGATGGAGGGAAATTGTGTGCTTATGACGTGTAGTATTTCTATTGCCCTTCAGGGATTAAAGGAAAACAGAGGTTTTTCCTACAGAACCTGAGAGCTTTTTCCTCCAGTTGGGAGGCATCAAGGTACAAAAAGACAAAACTTATTTTGATGAAAGTGCTTCAACTGGATGTTGGAAAGAGACCCGATGAGGAAAACCAGATATTAAGCACTGCTTTTTTGAGCAGGTGATGTCCTCAAACATTTTATACAGGTAGCAAACAGCGACCCTTATTTTGTGTTTTTTTGCATGATATCCTTCATGGTGCATTTATTCTGTTTGTTCATCTACAGCTGAGGTGTTCATGCAAACACAACAAAGTCCTCTCACAATTCAGAAATTCTGTCTTTTCAATTAAAGTTCATTCCAGTTACTTATGTTGTCTTGCACAAGCATCAGCAGTAGTGTGGAAATATTCAATACTGTCTTCTTCTTCTTCTTCCAGCCGCTCCCTTTAGGGGTCACCACAGCAGATCAATTGTTTCCACTTCCTCCTGTCCTCTGCATCTCTCTCCGTCACCCCCACCACTTGCATGTCCTCCTTCACCACATCCATAAATCTCCTCTTAGGCCTTCCTCTCTTCCTCTTGCCTGGCAGCTCCATCCCTAGCATCCTTCCCCCGATATATCCCGAATCTCTCCTTTGCACACGTCCAAACCAAGGAAATATTCAATACTGTCTGGTGTATTCAAATGACCTTTTTATTTTAGGTTTATAAAAACACAAAGTAATAAGCATTTTTGTTAATAAGGAATTAATAAGCAGAGAAGCTCATTTCTTTTCTGTTTGTGCCTCTATATATGTTTTAATTGTATCTCCTTTTGCAGCACAGTTCTCCCTGCTTGACATAGAAGGGATAATAAGATGGAATTTCATGACAATTCTTAATGTGATTTATTTTTAAAGCTAAGGTTTGGTTTCTGTTATGTTAGGCCTTTAGTATGTTGTGTGTGTGTGTGTGTGTGTGTGTGTGTGTGTGTGTGTGTGTGTGTGTGTGTGTGTGTGTGTGTGTGTTTCTCTCCATCTCCCATCAGCAGGTGCAGCCCTGGAGTCTAACTGGAAGCAGAATTCCATTGGCCAGCCAATAGTGATGAAGTCATTTAAGAAATAAAGAGAAGAGAGGAAGGAGAATGTGTCTTATGTTTGTGGTCTTGGTTGCCACTGGTATTAGTGGGGTTGAACCTTTGAAAATGGTCATTCCAACCAGTTGTTTTAAATATGGGGAGTAATGGGTGAGTGAAACTTTTTGTACACTTTTCTCATGGTTTTTGGTGTTAGGGAGACTGAGTAAAGTGGTGTATTTTTGTGTAGTTTTTTTCTTAAGGTAGTTTTAACACAGAAAGGGTAGGGATATTTTTTTCCTTCTTGACTTTTGTTCACCTCTGAAGAAAAGTGCTTTGTTGCTGTGCTGCACTGATAAAACTGAGAAAGTTCTAGTCAAGTGTTTGGGGTTTGGTTTCTTTCTGACTGGGTCAACTCTCTCCACATTTCTTGCACTGCATCCCAACCCTAGACTGGGCGGTAATGGTTTCTCACCACAAAAAGTATAATCACTGTAATGCTCTGTTACACCAGTATTGTAGTAACTGCCCTCCAGAAACATCCCTGTTCTGGTGTTCACATTGGCTCAAAAACTGCCCATCATTTAAGATATTACAGGAAACAGTTGTAAAGCAAAAAAAAAGGCAGATAAACAGGCTACTTTCGAACAACTCAATAACTCATTTACATGCAAAAGCAATGGCATGAAACCTTTAATGCACTCACATGGGATTATTTAATGGTGATGTACAGTTTGAAAAATGTTAGTGACATCTGCTTGAGCTTATTGCTGAAGAAATTGCCCCATTTAGTATCAAATTAGAGCCCATTTTCTCAACAGTTTCTCAACACTTTTCCCAAGATGATAATACACTAAACATATGAAATCTTCAAACCCATCATCTGATGATCACTCCACCAGAATTTAGCAATAATTTGTTTAATGCCAAAATTATATTCATTTTTGATGCCCCTAATCTTCGTATGCCCCAGATCCATTTTCTATAAATTTAAAATGGATCAGTTTGTTGATAATAGAAAATCAGTTTTTTATAACATGTAAAGGGAAAGCATCCCTTTAGCTCCTATGAAATTTAACAGAGCACTGTTATGGAGATCAAACTTATTCCTTTTTATGTGACTAAACCCATAATTGGTGTTTTCTCTGATACAGGTTTATATTCATTGAATTGTATCAGTCTTGATTTCCTGGGCATCTCACTATCTGCTCCACATGGATGTCATGCAAGTTGCACCTGGTGATGAGAAGATTGAGACCTCTGGAAATTTTCCAGTGTATTATTCTCAGGCCAGGTTTTTTTTTTTTTAACAGATTTCAAAAGCTGGCTTTTCTGTACAGAAATACCAGTTCAGGCCATGCTGTTCTGTTACATTGACACTTTTGTCTAAAGTAACCTTCCAACCAAAGTCATTCCTCCTTGGTAAACCATCCAAAACTCTGCTGCCTAGCTTTGTCATCTTCACAGGTTTCCACTGAAGATATTTGGTGTGATACCACACATTTGGCAAGGAGAATCAGAACCAACGGGATGAAATGGGACTTAAAAAAGTATGTTTCATACAAAAATATCCAGGGTTAGAGAATTTCTAGAACAAAGAGTTTAGACAGACTAAGCTGAAACTCAGAAGGAAGCAACTTGACAAGATTTGGCGCTCACTGTTAAGATAATACTTTAACAACATAAAAAGCAAATTGAGCAAACCCCCACAGCTCTTTCTTTTTTTTTGTCAATTTAGTAATTCTTATCAGCAATATGCTTACTTTCCTGTAAGCTGGGGTCAGCAAGTCAGGCCAGTACCTCCATATGAGAGGTCCTTTTTTGTGTTTTGGAAGAAAAAGCCTTAATGCAAAGGAAGTTTTTAAAACTTTTTACATTTTTTTCTGACTTTTATGTGTTTTTTTTTCGGCTCCTTCCCTGCTTTCCCAGGTACATCTTTGACTGCTTGTCAAGTTTCAGTGTTGTCATTTTTGTGACCATACACTGTAAATGTACCCAAAAGCAGGCTGCTGCAAGTCTTTTGTGACCTACTGTCCTCATTAAGAGCTGGTATTACTGGAGCAGAACCTCCTCATGCCCAAGAATGCTGGGTAATGCGAGGCCGCGGAAGAAAGGGGATTATTGGTTACACTTGTAGGTGTAGCAGTAACACAAGTATGTGCTGGAATTTGATTCCTTCCCATTAACAGTCACATCTCATCCATTTCAATCACAACATCCCTGTGGGAAGGGAAGAATACAAACAAGATAGATGGACTGACAAGGAGTCACTTCTCTGTACAAGTTCTACACTTTCAGGAAATGTGAGGCACAGAAATACTATAGTGGACTCATCCTTGAAAAATAAATTAAATTCTTCTCAGTTTGCATTTATTTCACTCTAAGTATCCCTTACATTTACACAGTTTTTAAAAGATCTAATTTCTTGTGAAAACGGTGGCTGTCACACATAACATTTTGAGCCAACGCATGTTAAGATACAAATAGCTGTGTGGTAAAAATATTTGACAATTGCATCACAAATCACCACATCTTAAAGTGGTTAAAACAAAATACCCTTTTGCATCCCACTAAAACGCTTGTTTACCCCACAAAATAAAGGAGCTCTGTTATTCATGCTGAACTGCTGCTGAAACAACATAGTGTGAATTAAACTATTTGGCTGCTGAATGGGTGCAAGTTTCTTTAAATATGACTAATAATAACAGTAAATTAAACTCATGCAAATGCTCTGAACTTATTGACTGCGTGATGTTGCACGCCCTGTTGCTGAGAGGCCGCAGTGTCTTAGAGCACCTGCTTGTCCTGTCCTCCAACAAGTTGGCCGCCATACAAAGGTCCCAGCTGATACGATTTTGCATTAGATGAGCGTGACTGCTACTGAAATGAATGAATTAGTGTAACAGATCACGGTCAGCTAAAATGCACTGTGAGGACATGCTGGAACAACAGAAGGTGTGAAGAGCCAGAGGGAAACAGCTACCCCCCTATTATTTTTTATCCATTGAATTTTTGCGCCACCTGCTGTTTGGATTTGTACCAAACAAAGCTTCCGAAGGCTACAGAACTTAAGAGGCCACAGCAGGAGACAGCAGGGAGCATGGACCATGACAAAAAGGGTTTATCGGCGGCATTTAAAGTCCACAGAGGAACCTATTCAATTGTTTAAGTACCACAACATGTGCAAAAATATCTGGCCTGCTTTTAAATGAGTACAAGTACTTTTGAACATGACTGTCTAAGATCCAACCGTACATCTTCGGTAACTGCGTCAGAGTCACGGTGGTCCAGAACCTATCCTGGAATCGCTGGGGGCCAGGCTATGAAAATGCATCTGGATGGGATGCCATTCCATTGCAGGGTGGTCTCACACACACAATACGGGCAACTTAGAGTGACCAATTCACAAGAAATGTACATCTTTCGACTGTGGGAGGAAATCGAAGCACCCGGAGGAAACCCCACGCAGACATGAGGAGAACATGTAAACCACACACAGACTGAACTGGGTTCAAATTCACACCCAACCAACCCATTGCTACTTGCTGAGCCACTGTGCTACCCAATTATCTAATAATAAATCTAACAAATTAAAACAGTTGAATTAAATAACTAAAACAGCTAAATAAATATCAAGATAGACTCACTCGCTGGCTGCTGAAATAAAAGAATGAAATGAAATGCACTGTAAATAAAACTAACATGAACAAAAATTCCATCACAAGTTTTTGTTTATACTGAGGGTCCATAATTATGCTGGTGTCTGTTTTCCAGCTTTGGGTAAAAGGGTCTATGTTTGAAATGTAGCTGTAATTAAATTATTCGTATTTTATTATATTATTTGTTTGTAATTTTCTTTATATGACTGAGTCCTCACAGTCGTCGTGGCCCGTGACCTACCTGTCAGTGGTCGTTGTTGTACTTGGTGTGGTTTTGGTAAATGCCCATTAGCGCCCCTAGTGGTAAAGACCAATAATCCATGTCGTCCGAGACCGCGCTCAGTACTGCCCCCTGTTGATAAAGACTACTGTTGGTCCACAGGACCACAACGCATTACTCTACGGAAAACTTTTCTCAAGGTAATACATTTCAAGCTGCTTTTTACCATATTTCCTATAATAAGCAAACATTAGAACCAATAAACATGCATGCAAACTTTGGAAAAAATCACATTCCTAAATTATAATCAGCGTTGCACTCTTCCATAGATGTAGTTTCTCTTTTGGTTTAAAAAAAAAAAAAAATTAAAAAATGTATTATAACAGCAACAATTTCTCCGTAATCTCACAAAGATCAGACTCTCCCAATTCTGAATTGGAAATATACCTGATAAGAGTGGTAAACACTAATTGTCTCTTTATATGCATTATATTATATATACAATGCATCATAAATGATATATACGTGTAATGCGTCTGCACTGCGCTGTATATAAGATGGGAAGGAATTCCGTTGTTGCCAGCGATACTGAGAAGGAACGAGGCAGCCTGCAGTGCCGAGAACAGTCGCGTTTTTGTGGCGGTGCCGCCGGCCGGCCACCCGTGTGAAAAGACACCTTTGTTCGGTGTTTTTTGTCAGCGGCCGCCGCGGGTTCACAGTATCAGCGCTCGGGAACGCGCCCGCCCTCGCTGAGCGGGCAAAGTCGGCGTTCCCGGGGCGTGGCGAGTAACGATCGCGCCTGTGCATGGCCTTATTTCCGAAGTCCCGGGTTAGGGTTAGGGTTGCTGCTGGTGCTTTTTTAACCATTGGAAAGCGCTCGACTTACTTGCTCGGTTCATACCTCGTCTATTCAACGCGTACCTGTACGTGTATTGGGTTTTAAAGAGGTAAATGTGAGAGAATCGTTTCCTTTTATAAGTTGGTTCACTTTGCCCAGTGAAATTCATGAAAGGCGCATCACTCGTGTGTTTTTATACTCATCGATGAAAATCGGGAAAAGTGATCGGTGACTGCCGCGCGTCTCCGCGCCAAAGGCGACGCTTGCAGTACCGGCTTCCGCCGCTGGCGTCGCTGAGCGGCAAGAAAAGAGGCCGCAGGAATCCCGCGTGGAAACGTAAGGTTTCCTGGCTGAGCGGTGAACCACACCTCGAGTGGCGGCTCCGAGAGCAGCGCAGTCCGGCCGGACGTCCAGCTGGACCGCAGTCCGAAGGAGAAGAGGAAAAGGAAGAGCCGAAAAGTCTGAAAGCTCGTTTCTGCCTTGAGAAAAGCTGCCTTTTTTTCAGCCACGTAAGTATGTATATGGAAGTAAAGCGTGTAACAAGCGAGGTAAATGTATGTGTAACCAGGGAGGTAAAATGGTGTAACGTTTGGTGCTCTGTTCCACAGGGCTTCTGTCAGTCTTCTCAAAGCTGTGCTGTGAAACGTGCGGCACCCCGTGCTTAAACGCCGGTTGCGCTCCGCATTTCGCCTGTTTGTGCGCTTTTTTCGAGGTTTTAGGCGCTTTTATCCCGACAGTTGCTTCGCGGCGTTACTGCGCTGTCACTCCTCGCACCCAAAGGAAGGTCCTTGCCGAACGCCCAAACGACGGGAAGAACGATCATTTTCCTTAAGAACGTCATTTAAAGTAAAAAAAAGACGTTTGCTTTCAGTCTTACGCGACAACACATTTGGGGGGGGGGGTGTTCCATGTAAGTTGCTAAACTTTTGTCTATTTGCTTACTGCGACGATTCACTTTTCTCGAAGTGACGTTTCCTGTGCGGCGTTTTGCGGTCGTAAAGCTGGTTTGACCTCCGCAAAACTTTTTAGGTTTGTGCTCAGAGTAGGTTTCTGTGTAGCGTGCGCGGATTTGGGTTTCTTTCAGAGCAGAGGGAGCTTTAAGGTGTGTGAGAGACCAGCAGGTATCAGACCACTGAGGGCTTCTCCACCGTCTCTGTCCTGTTTAAACCCTTCGCTTAGTCTCTGCGGAATAGTTGAGACAAAAAGCCATCTTGGTGTTTATAAACTTGTGAGATGCGGAATAAATATAGGAAGCAAGTAGTGTGTGTTTATGAGAAGACCTTCCCTGCCTTCCTCGAACCCTGAACCCCTGCCAGGGTGGTACTGCTGGCTCATTTCTCATTCCTTTGTTTTTATTAAGGGGAAATCCAGGTATTACTTTCCAATGAGGTGGATTTACATGCAGTCTCCCTGTGCATAAACTCACCAGTTTAGTAACATGGGAACCAGCTGTTTTTTTTTTTCCCCTGTACACATAGTCCAAATATATGTGTTTCAGCTTAACTGCCATTTTTGAATGGCCTGTTAATGTATGTTTTATGCGTGTATGCGTTGCTTTGTTCTGTTGAATAAATGTGTGGACAATAGGAAACGTAGCATATATATATATAAAAATCACCTTTCATAAAGGTTTTGGCTAAATACTATATAATAATCATTATAGGATGCTTTGGAGAGATGTGTGCTAAATGAATACATGTGAAAGTCAGTCACTGCTCTGCTTTGTGGTGGATGGCAAATTTTCAAGTTCAGTTATGTAAATGCAAGGAAATGCACACGAGTCGAAGGAGGGGTATTAAATGAAACTCCTTGTAAAGCTGAAGTCTCTCAGTTCAAATGCCCATACCTCTGTTGGTCTTGTTCACGACTACAAGTGGTTAGAGAATTCACTTTAAAACCTGAAGGTTTGAGTCCAGTTTGACCAGTACTTACCCCAAACTTGTAAAGAAAGAATATCCTGCTGTTTAAAGGGGTGATTCACAGTAAGTAGCTTAGTATACAGTCCTTCCCGTGGAAGTCTCAAAGGCTTCATCTAAATAAACACTTTCAAGAACTTAGTATTGGCCTATTTCAGTCAAATTTCATTTTCAAGCTTTCTTTTAATGTATAAAGTTCAGCTGCAGTTCTGAGATGCTGTTATCCTGTGGAGCTTCGGTGTTTTTATGTTTGCTAGGTGTTTAGTCTACTTGTTTTACCAAGAAATGATGACTCTGGTTCCCCTGGATCACTGAGGTTATGGTAGGAGAAGTGATTCCCAATTTGTCCTCAGCTCAAAAGGGGAAATTGGGGATGACTTGTAACCCTATGTTCCTGCTTGCATTATTTAAGTGGGTGACCCCGAAATGCTAGCTTTCTTCTAACATTGTTTTTACTGTGAAATATTTTTCAACTTTGGCAATAAATGAATTCTACTGGTGACTTGATCCCAGTGCCTTCTGCTTGTATTTATTTATGTAAACATTTCCCAGATAAAGTTTTTTTTTTTTTTTTAAATCCCTTTCATTTATCAGTTTATTTGTTGCTCTCAGCATTTTTATATCACTTTCTCCTTGCAAGCTTCATATTTTTTAAAACTATGTGACATTAAAGCCTCTTATAATGGTTCAGTCCACATTGCCTTTCTGTTGAGCTGAACTCCCGAGAGAACCGCAAAGGCTGTGTGAAAGAGCAGTGTTGTTCCCATTCAGGGGTGAAAAAGTGGCCCACGTAGGTTTTAACCTCATTTAAGCGGCTGGGGAACAGTTGAATCTCATAAAAAGTCCTCTTTGTGATTCCTGTCTCAAACTTCCCCCATCCCTCTTTTTCCTTATTATGTTGTTTTCCTCTCCTGCTTCACTTTTCCTGCAGCTTGAAATCCATTTATGTAAAATCATAATGCATGACTGCAGCTCATGCCTTCACTTGCATCCATTTTGTAGGGGGGAAAAAAAGGTATATTATCTCACGAGTTTAACTTCAAATCACTTGGTTTCAGTTTTGAACAAATAAATGAGACGTGAGATGCCTGTTCAAATATTCCCTGGGTGTCTCCCATTCACCAGGAGGTGGAAGAGGTGCGTACCTGCAAGTGAGCCTTAGGGTTATATGTGCATAACTGGTGTTGTGCATTGGCACATTGGTGCTATTTCAGCTTCAGCTCTAACACGTATAAAATACGCTGTGTAGGATACCTGCAATGTCTGATCGCAATAACTTTATCAGAGGCAGTGGCTTATGCTAGTAAGCATGGTTTACTAGAGTGATCCGTGCTACGTTGTTCAACATAGACACTGAGTACCGGGAACAGATAAACACCATTCTTCTTAGTTTGGTCAATGGGGCTCTTTTGCTCCAAGCAGTCACGAGAGAAACATTTATGCACTTTTTTAAAAATCCATGCTCTTTAAACATAGTAGTGATCATCCTGTTTCAACTGTAAAGAAAGATGCAAAAATATTACTGCTTATGATTGTTTAGATGTGAGCATATACAGAAGAATGTTTGTCTTTTTTATTGAAGCATTGTTCTAAATAAGTGAGATGCGTGTAGTGTGATTCAGGAGTGTGTGACAATGCTGGCGTGTGTTCGTGTGAGTCTTCCCTTCCCCTTTCAGTACTCAATCGATGGAATTTGTTTTGTCTCAACAGGTCCACGTAGAGCCGACCAAATTCTGAAGAGGAGAGGCAGTTGGTAGCCAAGAAGACTCCTAGGAGAGGATTTGGAGACGGAGGAAGACCACAAGACGGAGGACCTGGTCGGGGGATGGGTCAGGGGTTCGACTGGTGTTTGAATGGCTCTTGATTTAAAAGGACTGCTTGAAGAATAGTTGGCTCGGTTTTTGCCGCACCTTTGACTGCCAGTAGGGCAGGGAGAGGGACCAGAGGAATAGAGCTGCAGATGCCTGGGATGAGTGAATTCTGGCACAAGATGGGCTGCTGCGTGGTGGCCAAGCCCCCACCGGTGAGTTTGTCTCATCACAATCTGCTCCTGTAGTGGTTTCTCACAAGCTCTGTGTGGTTTTCCTCAGTCACAGCTTGACATTAAATTGCTGTTTCTGGTAGAAAAAAATCCAGTTCCTGATATACATGCATCACAGTTAATATAATCTTTCCAGTAAGCATTAAAACTCACATTTTGTATTGTAAGTTTTTCATTTCTCATGTGTATTTTCAATTAAGAGCTTACATTTAAACCATTGTGGGTATTTGAGGTCTTAAATGGATGAGGCTGGTAAAAGAGGACAAGTTGGGTAACTATGGCTGTTTTTTGAAAATGGCAAGAGTTGCTGACTTAAGCATAGATACAAATGCAAGCGAGGACCCAAACAAGAAACAGGGTTGGACAAAGGCCTTTCTGTGGCTGAATGCCACAGCATCCTACAGCAGGACCCGTGCGCAAAAAAAAGCATATACACAATTGTTTGGGCCGCTAGGAATTCATTGAAAATATCGTTGCGCTAACATTGCGTGTTGTGGATACAGAAATGGCCTCCAGAATACAGTAACACTTTGACTAGCAGGATCTCCTGTAGTCTTGCCGGCACTGCTTTCCGTTTAATCCCTTTGGATAATTTATCATTTGCCATATTTTTAAAAAATGTGCAGTATATTAAATTCAAACTTTTTGTGGCGTTTTATATTTGTTCGTAAAATAAACCTTCCATGTTTACTCCCTATTTTTAAAGGGATAACTAACTCATTCTGTATTCAGGCTCCATTTATGCAGTATTCTGCATTGATGGTCTCTTATAGAGCTGTTTCATTAGGCTCCTTTTCTCAGGAACGCTTCTACATCTCCAATCCAAGTATTGTTGTGTATCCAGAAGTGTACAAGCTGGACTTAATGAAACCCCTCCACGTGGGCATGGTTTCGTAATTCACCGCAATTCCTGTACCTTTACCTAATAGCATTCCTAGGTTAGAAAAGTTTACTCACAGTAAACATAAATCACCATGGTGCTGTGTTTTATCAGGTTGCCTTGTGTTTTTTTGTGCATGTTTGTCCAGCACCGTGTACAGACTTCCTCTGGTGTCTGGTGCCAGGGACTGATGTGGATAACAGGGAAACCACTGCCCTCCAGGGATCCCCGTACTCTCATGCTGGCTGGCAGATATCCATGCACTTACAATTACAGCCCTGAAAACACACACACACACACACACTCTTGTAAGTCCCTGATGTTGAGCGGACGTTTGAGCAAGGCCCGGCTGGGAAGAGTTGCGTTATGTGCAACTTTTTTTGTTCCCGGTTGGCGTCGTAGACCGCAACAATGAACAAGGGCTCAGGATAGAGGAAGTTGGCTGGTTGGGTATGAAGCAAGCTGCCCCCCACCCCCGATTTCCTGCTTTTTTTAAAAGTTTAATCCTGTTTTCCGTTGTTGGGAAGAAAGTTATACTGGAATTGGCATTTGTGGAGTTTTCCTTCTTGGGGGTTAATTTTATGTATTTTTTTTTTTTTTTTAAAAGACTTCCTTGTTTTCACCAGGTTTTTGCTTGCTGGATTTAAATTTGTATTTGCAAAAAATATTTTACTTGTTGCCATGGATTTTTGCCATATATTTTATCACATTTCTGAAGGTGCTGTATTTTGAAGAATTTCAGATATTAAACTAAATTAAATTGTTTGCGTCCTAATGGAAATTTTGTGGGCTGTAGTTCTAGCGTTGAAGTCATATTTGCCAGAAAGCAGCTGTAAATCCATGTAGAAGTGCACTCTTAAATTATGCTTCCGAGAATTGAATCTTAACAGCTGGTACGTGCTGTAGTATACACTATTTTTATCATTTGGTTGGCAGTTTTCAGATAATTGTACTTTTGTCTTTTTTTTTTTTTTTTTTTATTGCTTGTGCTGAAGGCTCTGGGTTCACACTGAAGGAGAGAGTTGTGACTGAGGAAAGTGCATAACCCAAATTGTTTGTGTAAGAAATTGATGTCCTTGTCTGACAAACCACCAGGTATCCTGTAACTAAAGTTATTTAACAAAGGGGGCATAAAATTTGGCAACAAACCATAGTGCTGACAGCAACTCGTGTTTCTGTTTCAGAAGAAGAAGAGGAGGAAGATTGATCGCACCATGATAGGGGAGCCCATGAACTTTGTCCACCTGACGCACGTCGGTTCGGGTGAAATGGCAGGGGGGATGCTTCCGGTAAGAGAACAACGGCAAGAGACCCTTAAGATGTCAGTTTATCCCTAAGAGCGCCAAAGTGTGTCCAGTTTCTCACCTCCCCGTGTTACAGTATTCCGGGATTCCTGGGCTTCCTTTTTCAGCGCTCTAATGAGATCGGAGACCCTCTTGCTGTGTTCACCACTCCTTTTCAGGGCCAGCGGTGGCCTGAATCCGGATGTTTCTGAATATCTGAGCGGCTTCCTTTAATTTATGTTGAGTCAATATGGATAAAACAAGTAACTGAGTATTCATACAAACATAGTAATTTGACACAGCGTTAGTATGTCATTTTTCTGTTTTGCCCTTAAATGTTAGTCTCAGCTGCAGTTGTCTAAGAAGGAATGAATTAGTGTTTGGCTGGGTGACATTTTTCTTGCAATATCTCTCAGGTATGAGAGAAATACCCAACCTTATTTTGTGATTTAATTTTCTGTGCCCCTGACAGGTCTTATGTACCACCTATTCTCTTGATACCTAAATATATTCAGCAGAGGCAGATGGTTGTCTTCA
Source organism: Heterotis niloticus (assembly GCA_018136845.1). Taxonomy (NCBI): domain Eukaryota; kingdom Metazoa; phylum Chordata; class Actinopteri; order Osteoglossiformes; family Osteoglossidae; genus Heterotis; species Heterotis niloticus. The sequence continues at coordinate 4,181,797 of CM030903.1, forward strand.
GACACCCTGTTGCGACAGTGAGGGACCTTGGTTTATCCGTGAGGATTTTGCAGGCTGCTCATGTTTGTTTACTTAAGGCTGTGTGTCAGATGGGAGTTGGAGGTTGACGTTAGTTGTGTAGGATTGCCCTCCATAACCATTGCACAGGATGGATTATCCATCATTATTCCTCTTGTCTCTGTATTTTACTAAAACATTCATTGTGCTCATTTGATCAGGTGTGAGAAATACTGATGGTTGTTCTGAGTGGCTGGCAAAGATGCCCAATGTTGTATAAGGTGTGTAGAGGCTGGGTGGGGCAGGTGCAGCAGATACAATACAGTCTCTCAGGTTCTTTGGCTGCCAGTCAACCAGTATGTTGTGTTCAAGTAGTTCTTTCACTGTGGCTTGTTATGCGGTGGCAGCCAAGGATTCTGTGCAGAGCAGAGCTCCTAACAGCTGGTCATTCTTGACCAGGATTCTTGCAAAAAGAGGTGCTTGATGACTTGGGAAGAAACTGTTCAGGAGGGATAACACATCTCTGGATCTAGACAACAATCTACCTGTTTTTAATGATTAAATGTTTTACTGTTTATTAATGTACTTATAGGTATTTTTATATAATATACTAGATATATAGAGTATCTGTGTTTTGCAATATTAGACAAGAATTTTTTTTTTTTGGTCTATGTGTTAAAAGCATGTGTTGTACCTTGAATATTGAGACGTCACTTCCTTTTAAGTGGGGTTTTAAACTCTACAGCATAGCCTTATGTTGAATTCAGTTTATTTTTTTTATTGAACTTTCTCATACAGTTGCACAGACACTGAATAAAGTTCTGAGTTTTGACAGCAACTATATAACAGTACCCCGTCGTCTCTATATAGTAAACCAGCAGACAGCTGAGGAGAGGACAACAAAAAAAAAATGTTGACTCCAGGGAGAGGGACAAAATAAATATCTGAGGTTCCACCTGCTGCCTTTCCCACCTTCACATTTTACTGTGGAGACTGGGAGCTGGTGTAGATGAGCCTATCACAAAAACAACCTATACAAATGTTAAGACTGAGCTACGGTCTCTTAATTCTGCATTCAGGCCCAAAGTCACCGATCTTGTCAGTACTGGTGTGAGATACCACTGGTGTTCCTCCTATTCACGAGTGCGTAGGTTTCTCTTTTGTTCTCTATTGTTCTTTTGACATCGCCTGGCAGGTTTATACTTTTCACTTGGTGCAAAAGCTGCGAACTCCGTCTCCGTGCACAGAACGCTAGAAGCATGTAAATCCCAGCAAACCCTCATCTCAGAGCCGAAGCCTACGCGTCAGTAACAGAATATGAACAGACATGCAGTCTCGGTCACACCCTGCATTCCTTCAAAATGTATTACATCACTGCTATTACCCCTGACCTAAATAAGGGCTTTTTTTTGTGAGTTTCCTTCTTTTGTAACTGATTTTTGTTTGTGTGTTTATGTGTATGTGCACACACATCTACTTGCATGCTTTTGCTAACTCTTTTTTGGGAAGAATGCATCAGCAAGAACAGCAAACTGAAAAACACACCTTGTTAGGATATCACAGTAAAATATATTTAAGGAATTAAAAAAAAAAAAAGGACAAAACTTAAATCCTGTGTTTCAGATTCATTGCCCTGAATTTCAGGTCTGTGGACTCCACACTGACACAGAAACAAGTGTGTAATGCCAAGTGACTGACTTGCCGTGTTTTGGTTTAAAAAATGACTTTGGCTTTGAATGGGCCTCTGTCTGTGGGCAGAAGCACCTTCTTTGCCCTTGCAGCTGCCCACCACAGACCCTCCTGTACGTGAGATTATGCCGAGGCAGGAGGCGGAAACGTCCTGGCGAAATGGACCTTAAAATAGAGTGGCTTCCTGAGAGCTGCATCAGGATGCTGGCACGGAGGTGGCGGCAGGCCCGAGGCCGGGTGACTGTGGCTGTGCCTGTTGTCAAAGAGCCTCTCTGTTCTTTAAAGAACATCTTCGCATTCCCGTCCGGCCTCTGCTTCAGGGTCCTTGGAGGAGACTGTCTGCTTCCACACCCATGCGTATGCGCTGCAGTGGCCTGGTAGCATGTGAAGGGCAGCCCTGTGTTTTGGAACATGACACTGCAAGGTATAGGAGGGGAAAATCTTGTTGTGCTTCCATAGCAACAAACCCATCAAGCCAGGGTTTGGAATGTGTTGGTGCTCAGAAACTCATCTTTGCTGGAGATGTTGGCTGCTGTTGGAGCCCCTGTCAGAGGGAAACTGCAGTTCCTCCTTGAGGGGGGAACAAACAGGACTTTTTATTACAATTTTCGTACTGTAAATACTTTTAAATCATCCACAGGCTTTTTAAACTCTATTGTTATACGTTTTGTCGATATAACAATGATGATTTAGAAGTCATACCTATTTTTTCTATCCTATTGTTCCTATATAATAAAGAACTGGGGAGGGAGTAGGGAATTTCCACGTTTGCTTTTTAATCATTACGCCACTATCTGCTCCATTGTCAAGCAGATGACCGAATTATTAAAAAATTTGACGTGGAATTTTGCTGTGCAGATTTGGTGGGGAGGAGAATCTGACGTTGAGGGAACTTGGTGTGTTGGACAAATGCTCTTTTACTTGGGGTCTCCTTAGACTGTTTATTGTGTCCGAATCGCTGTGCAAGGGTTCGAGTGTAGAAAAGTGAAGTGCCCTGTTATTGCGCAGAACGGCTGTGACGTCATGGAAGGTGCCGGAGACGGGTGCGGTATCAGATTGTGGACATGTACCAGCTTGTGTTGTGCACGGTTCATGGCGGATGAGCTTGTATGAAATGCTGCGTTGGGATCCTTGTGGTCTTAACCGCCGTGATTCACAGGCCTCCACATTTGCATCACAACTTTGCTTCTTTTTCGTTTATCTTTCTGGATTTTCACTGCACTCCTTTGGTCTTCTGTCCAGTGGTTTGTGCCTCACTGGTCAGCTTCCTGTTCCTTATCTGGCTCGTGACCGCTCACAAGCTTATTCGAGAACTGAGTGTTTCGGGGGGGGTTGCTATTGTTCTTTGTTCACGGAAAAACAACAAACAGGGCAGTCGAGACTTCAGAGCTTATTAAAATAATGCAGTTTCATTGAACCATTGCCTTCATGGACAAACTGGGGGGGGGGGGGCATTTTGATGCCATTTCATTTTTATAGATGGTTAGTTCACCAGAGTCACACAGAGTGCCGAATAAAGTCACGCGGAAAGGTGAAGTGTCACGGCTCTAGGTTGAGTTTTAGTTATGGTTACAGTTCAGTACAGTGTTAACCAACTGGTAGCTTAGGAAAGGAAAACAAACTCGAAACTGTTTATTTTTGTGGGGATTCTAGGAGTGACCGATTGCGGATTCTCATACTTCCGAGCATGGTTTGTTTTTCCCACTTGTCCATTTTTTTAAGTAAATTAATATTACGTATCTGTTGCTTGTTCACCTGAGCCCTGAGACTGCATACCAGTTAAACAGAACTAAGGAGCAGGGTCCACCAGGAAGTGACCTTCGACTTGTCTTTTTTTTTTTCTTCCTCTCCTTCTTCTCCCTCCCCCTTTCTCACCTGTGTGCAGCTGGGGTCCATGCAACACATGAGGTCTAAAGGCCACGGCTCAAGCGCCCGCAACGGTGTGTAGGAACTGCATGGTCGGTGAGTGTCGGAGACAAACTCCACTGCGGACACCCCCCCCCCCCCCCGAAAACGCAGTATTCGCAAACTTCAGTCCCTCACTGGCCTGGCCACTGTGCCTCTCTTTGTTTCAGTGAGGGTCACTTTGGGGACTAACTTCAATTCTTCTGAAACGCCACAGCAACTAGCGGAGCTCCACAGTCCTTACCCACCCTGAGGTGCTCGCACGGCTCTTCCCTGCAGGGGCCGGTCTCTCTTCAACACCCCAACCGTCTGCAGCCGGAACGCAGTAACAGCTGGGAACAGCTCCGTATTTTGCCCGAAACCTCAAGTCCTCATTATGTGACCGATGTTTGATGTTATGTATTCATATATTCATACTAAACCATCCTCTAGCCACTGGCCCCCAAGGACATGCCATCTTGCCATGAGTCGGGAGGCTCCCTGTCTGCGCCTCGAACTCGGTTGTGTACAAGGCACTGGAGAACTCGGGATATTTTATCTTGGTATTTTTAGTTTATTTAATTTTATCAGTGCACACAAAGCTTGAGTGTATTGTCCACCTTCTGGATTAACATTATTCTATTAGCGTGATTATTAGTATTATTGCTGTTAATGGAGCTGGCGGGCCTTGGCGTGTCGGTTCTCAGTTGGGGAAGTGCTGAGTTTGTTCCAAATAGCAGTGCCAAAGAGGTGTGTGTGTGTGTTTGAATGTCTGTGAGAGAGAGAGAATGGTGTTTTAATTTTTAAATGCAAACACTTCTGTGGTTTGTCACTTGCAAGTCTTGAGTGCAGCCATTGAATCCAGATGATCTCACAAAGAGCAGCACTGCTACACACCAATGCACTAAGTGAGAGGTCTGGTGTTTGTGGCGGCCACTTTGGTTTTTTTTTTTTGGGAAAAGGGGTCGCACGCCACCCGCTCTCATTGCACACTGGATCTGGGTTCCTCGCTGCCAGGCAGTTTTCCCCCATATTGAATATACACTTGGGACTCCAGCACCAGTGGTTTTTTTTTTTTTTTTTTGCCCGTGAGTTGTCTTGCTTCAAGATGCTGCTATAAGAACTCTGCCATTCTGTTCCGTTGTGCTGCGACAAAAGGGTGCAAAACACACTTTTTTTTTCTTTTTTTTTTTATAAATAGATGGGAGTTGGAGGTCTGCATCCACTTTTTACTCTCTGCTGCTGGACAGCAAATCACTACAGATCAAATTCAACGTCAATAAGATATGACCTGTTCTTTATAGATTCTTTTTTTTGCCACCTAAATAATTAAAAATGTGCAAGATGTCAAATATGCAGATGCAGTATTTTACATCTGAAAGCAGCCAAGGACTTTTTTTTTTTCTTTTTTCCTGTTAGCTTAATTCTAAGAAGTGTTTAAGTAATCTTTATTCATTTAAAATTTATCTGTCAGGTAAAATGCAGGCCTGTCTTGGCGTGTATAAAAGCACCGTAAGATTTTTTTTTTTTTTTTTTTTTTTTTTTTTTTTTCCCCCCCCTCAGTGAAAATAAATTGGTGGAAAGGAATCGCTGCTTGTAGGAGAAATTGGTACACTTTTTTTTTTTTTTTTTAATACTAGGGTTAAGGAAAAGGCTTCTTCCTGACTTGCATCTGTTGCCCATGCTTTATGGTGGATTTTATAACCAACTCTGCAGGTTCTCGCTGATAAAATTGTTCCTTCATTTGCTCGGTTCAAGTAGATCGCATGTGAAGATGGTGACATTCACACTGGCTCAGTGTCTCTCAGATCCTGTCGGGCTCCTGCTGCTTCCTTCACAAAAGGTCTCCACTGTAGATCTTCATTCCTGTGAGGGACCCCCTACACCACTCAGCACTGTTGTCCTCTCACTGTAGTTCTCACCTGTACCCAACATGTGGGTCAGAGATGCAGGCCGTAAAAACCAATGAACAATTTTAATGTCATCGCTGGTAAATTTTGTCCATTTGCAGAACCTCAATTCAAAACGTGTTGCAATTTTTCTTTATTAACCATGGAAATTACCAAAAGGGCACTGCGGCTGGTTTGAACTTCAGCTGTTGCCCTCATTTCTGTTTAATATTCCACGACCTTTCATAAAAAATGCTGTAAATACATAACTGTATAAATGACAAACTGTAAAGTCACTTGAGCAAGTCACTGTATTTGCGCGTGTGTGTGTTGCCCATGTAACCTTTCTCTTTGGTGTAGATTCGAATTGTACTCAGTTTCACAGTAAAAAGAACTTTTTATTTATAAGCCGACTGCCATCTCTCTGTAGTTTCTGGGTGTTGTGCCCTAAATGCTTATGTTATGCTAACCATGGTTCTTGCACAGCTTACTGTCCCTCTGCATCCAGTTGTCACCCATGTATACAGTAAGTGATTCTGAAGGCTTGTGTGAGAGAGTGGGAGATGCAACACTTGTTTTTACATGGAAAATACAGTGATATTTTAGTTAATATTGATCTTGGGGTTTTGATTGTCCACCAATGAAAGTAACGCAGTTTACAGTTGGACTGATGTGCAGAAAAAGGTTGGCAAAAATGTGTGCAAACCTTTTAATGGCTTTTTAAAAGTTAACCAGCGTATCTGGGGTCAGGTAGTTTCTATATTCCTCGGCTGCATGCGCTCTTCCACGTGTGAGCATCTAAAGATTTTGCCTTCATAGTTAATAATCCACTTTATGGTCTACATTTTATTCACTGTTTAATTTAATTCCTTTTATCAGTATTCAAAATACTGGTTTATTATAAGTCATTATTAGGTAATTCTTGGAATTTGAGTTTTTCAAAGCACTGTGGTCGCTCAGCCGTCCCTGATACGAAATCCTGACAACAGCCTGGGATATCAACTGTATTTCTAGAACGATCCAACTGTATACACAAGTATTCATACTTTACACGTAGTGTTGGTAACTGGGCTGAAAAACATGACTGAATTTGTCTAGCTTCAAGGGATAAACTCTGGAATTGGAAACTGCCATCAAGCCATTACTGACTTGTGGTTGACCATTGACATGATTTTAAAGGCCAGGAGGAGCAGAAGTGGTTGACCATCACCTTCTTCCAGCATATTTTTCCCTCAGAGGGGTGCAAACAGAGGAAAACCTGCAACCCACCCTTCTAAGTAGGACTTGAACCACACATGAGGCAAGCAGCCCAGGAACTGTGAAGCACCAGTTTACTCCGCTGTACCACTGCCTCCCCGAAGCTTTGTGTAAATCCTAAAAAATATACCGATTAAAACACATGACAGTATAAGGAAACACAGGAATATAAATCTACTTTCCAGATTTTTAAAGCACCACAAAATTTGTACATCATTCATATAACAAACATACGTTTTCAGCTGCAGGCCCTTAGTTTCCAACACTGCTTTTAAGACATGAGGCAGCATGGCTTCTACGAATTTTATAAATAACTACCTTTTCAGACATCTTGCTTCCTGTTTATGGGTTAAGTATAAACAGTAATAATTCTGTGGCTGCTACCACAGTTCCCCTTGCCGTCAGCGCCCGTTTCCTGCTCTTACACCCAAATGCCAAGGTGCTTGGCATGGCCACTTCTGTGCGTTTCATTATTTCCAGGAACCCAGCGGGTCTCCATGGAGCAGCTTGGAGCCACAACTCAACATAAAAATACATGTAAAAAATATATATTAATTAAAAATTGCCTCCCTTTTATAGTTATTGATAGACAGTAATAGTCCTAATCTCCAGATTTAATATTAAAGCTACATGTAATCTTTAAACAAAAAAAGGGTGAAAACCAAGTTTTGACTCAAACGATACACTTTTTTTTACATTAAAAATATAAGTATAAAAAGAAAGAATCAGCTTTGACTTTTCAAAATGATGGCCTTCTGTTTGGCTGTTTCCTTTCCTGACAAAGCAGTGATTTGTTAAGTGGAGCTGACACCTGTTCACGTTCCACCCCATTGTTTCCAATGAGACCAAATGCCGACAAATCCTGAGCAAAAGTTACCCCCAGCTTGTTCACGACGTTCAAACAGTCATAAATCAGATATGTACAGTGATGCAGCACAGCCATAGCGTGACACCCCAAACCCGTGATAATATATACAAGGGATGTACTGCTTCCTCTCAAAGGCTCAGATGAATGATGTCAGCATGAAACATCAATGAGGCGCCGGTGACAAACGGCAAAAAAAAAAAAACGCCTTTGTTACTGGTTGTTTTTGCAAAGCTGCTTGTTGGCGGTGTTTTCATCCCCTTCCAGTGCTGTAGGCTATCAAACCTCCCCCCACCCACAAGACCACTGCTGTACAGACACTGGCACACAATTGATCATTAAAAGAAATTTGAAGTTGAGCCATGTGGTCTTTTCCATGTTTTTCCACCATAAAATAGTGTCCAGTCACTCTTTGTTCCCTAACTGACTACCCGAGTCACCTTCCGCCCAACTGGGCTCCGTAGGCCAGTATGTACACGGTGCAGGGGTTCACTGTCCATTCTTCACCTGTTCAGGCTTTCATCATACCTACAGAACAAAGGAGGAGATATTAGCTGAAAACGTTTCTCTTTGTAGACCCTCACTCAGAAGGGAACATTTTTTGGGATTTATGTGCTTGATATCACCATAGCTTCATTAATAGCCATCCCTCGATTTACACATGTAATTGGTTCCTAAAAAGGCCACATTGTGTGAAAACGCGTAAACTGAAAAAAGCTTATAAAAATAAGAAAAAAACTTCGTATCTACAAAGGATTTGTCACTACAGTGTAACAAAACATTTATTTATAACCACGTGTACATACGGCTTTCTTGCACAAACGAAATTCTTACAACTATATTCGCTCACGGTGATAACTTGTCTATTTTCCGTATTCACCTGTGTAGAATAGCACTAAATATTAAAGAAGAGCAACAGCACATCGGTATATCGGCTGAGTGGACTGAGCTCGAAGAACAAGTCACAGATGCAATACCGGTCATCGCAGGAAGATCTAGGAATGCTGGGTATTCCTTGTCGACGTGGCAAGCAAGCAGTTACTCACTGTCTGACGACATCTGGGATCTCCACGTGGGACATGGGAATGAAGTCGCTGAGCTCCTGGAGGCTGTGGATGAACTGGAGCTTTCGGCTGAATTTCACACTGCAGGGGATACAGAGGGCGGCGTTTTCTTTCAGCATCACCCGGCAAAATAACGCAAAGTTTGATGCAGAGTGCATCGCGAGTTTGGGCGAGAAAATGGTCAGTAAAGAAACCCGGAGAGGAATGGAACTGAACTGAGTTTATCTGAACTGCTTGATGTGGGGAAACGGGTCACTCAAATGACACCGCTGGCGCCAGGGAGCCTCACCTGAGAAACGGCTTCACGATGGTGATGAGGGCCTTGATGTACCAGGTGGGGTGGACCACAAGCAGCCCTTTCAGGTCCTTCCTCAGCCTAGACACACGGGAGGAGAGCAGTTTGAGTCCCTGCACTCATGGAAACCACGACAAACCCAGTGTTTCGAGACGAATGTTCACCAACAAAGAAACCAGTAATGTACCATGATAATATATACACAGCAACTAGCAATAATAAAACATAATGCTTAGAATATAAATTATTTTGGGCAAATTGTTTTAGAGCACCTGCATGCTATGGAAATCCACAGAAAAGGATGGCTATAACCAGGGCAGGAACGGCAGTTCGTATATCAGTCCACTTTATAGAATTTTTTTCCAACAGAACCCGGATTGGCCATTTTCCCCCAAATTCTGCATCTCCACCATTGTCGATCTTGCATATCAACTGTCATCTGTCAGTTCCGTGGTTTTTGTGCCTGCAGTCACTTCTTCTATTCATCTCTTTCTTGTCTGGCCCTGGTCAGTTTCCATCAACAGCCAGATGCATGCATGTCTTGACCCATCATCCTCTCCTTTACGCATCACTTGGCTGAACCAACCAAGGTGCTGCCTGCATAGAACGGACCCGATAGGTTCAACATTTACATATCCATGTGTCATAAGTGAAGCGGTTCCTCCTTCTGATCTTATCTTTTACTCATCCACTTTGTCAGACTCATTTCAGTCCATTCTGATTTCCTAAACTTTTCAGCCTTTAGCATCAAAACCAGCCGCTGGTTTGTCAGGGTCGGACCCAAACCCAGGTAAATGGTAAGTGTTGACATCGTCTGGTCATAAAAGTTTCTTCTCCAACTACAATGAAATGCAAAAAACTGACCAACAAATTACAGATAATATAATATAAATTATATATAATAATATAAAATATCCATCAATCCATTTTTGTTATTCCCTTATCTTGAGCAAGGATGTGGTAATCTGTAGTCTATCCCAGAAGCAGAGGGTGCTAAACTATGAAAATGTACCTGGACTGGATGCTAGTCCATGATGTACAATATAATATAATATAATATAATATAATATAATATAATATAACTCATTCATCCATCATCATTAACCGCTGAACCCTGGTCAGGGTTGTGGTGGTCTGGAGCCTATCCTGGAATCACTAAGCATCAGGCTAAGAAACTCTACCCTCTATTATATAAGTAAATATTATTATACAGTTAAATATATAAAGTACAGAAGTGTGGAGTTTGAGTCACACAGGCAGTGGCCACACCGAAATGTCACTTCTATTCCTCTCTGTGTGGACTGATCAGTCTCTCTGTTTATCAGGGAAACCAATTTATCATCATTCCTATACCAGTATATACAGCTCAGTGCAGACCATGTGCTCATCTCTCAGAAGAGAAGTGTGGAACCACTGACCCCTCCCTGGGCAGTGGGAACAGTCGATCGGGGTCTGTCTGTCCGTCCATCTGTCTGTATGCCTGTCCCACCCATTGTGGAAACCCGTCTGTTTCACACGCATTTTTCTGGTACTTTTTGTTGTTGTAGGTTTGGTTGCTGTTGGTTTGGCTGCTATGTCTTCTTTCCCCCCCCCCTCCGCCAATCCCCGATGTATATCTTTTTTCCCCACATGCCTATTCCTATTTATTAACCATTTGTTTACTCTCTTATTTATTATTTGTTTTCCTTTCCCGACTATAGTACTTATTTAATCTATTCTGTACCTTACTTATTTATACTTTACATATATGTCCATATTTGCACTACTGAGGATGCCCGGAAACAAAACTTTTCATGGTGACAACACTGCTATGCTGTGTTGTTCACCCATGACAAATAAACCTTTGAATCATTTGAATCCTTTGGAAGTGTATGACAAACATTGCTGGTTCAAGTCCCACTCCTTCAATGGCTCTGGTGCACCAGCTTTCCATTCTAAAATCTTATTAGATCATATTTTACTGTACAAGGCATCATATATGATAAAAAATGTGACAAACCATCCATCCAGTATCTCTAACTGCTTTCCTTGGTTTGAGCTGTGAGCCTACAGAGTCTATACTGGTATTACTGGACTGGGAAACTACACTACACCGGATGGGGCGCCAGTTCACGGCAGGATGAAAAAAAATCTGGTACAAATGATTTAATAATAAATAATGTTATGTATCCATAGAGAGGAAAGTCCTGGTTGGCCAAGGGGAATATGAGAGGACAGTGCTGAAGGGGACTGGACACCCCTCTGCCTGGGTTTGAATACCTCACCAGCTAGTCGGTGACTCAGCGCTCCATGGTTAACAACAGCAGAGGACGCAGTCTGGTGCCAAGTCACACCCGCGCTGGCCACTGCCATGGGAATTCTGCCGGAGGAGGCATCTACACAAGGGCTTACGTTGCTGAAAGAGGCCCAGAAGAACAAAGGCAGCATCTCGGGACATGCTGGGCGAGTCCCACCACATCAGAAATCAACATCTTGCCGGGACTTGATCGGGGAAGCACACCCTGCCCGCTCCGCACGGCTCCATCCAGGCTAATGTTAGCCAGAGCTGTCGCGGGCCACAGGCCTCTGCGCAAGATTGTCATGCACCGGCGGTTTATGCGTTTCGTAAGCAAAGAGGTTATTGCACCATTCCCAGCCACCTCATGCGATGTCATTCCTCGAGTGCTTCGCCCCCGGGCCACGTGGCTCGCCGTGTCGGCGTGTGCAGCATCATGGCCACATAAGCACTACGTTTGCTTTGCAACACAACCCACTTGCCAGGAAGTTAGACGTTATTTATAATGGGCTGCAGCTTCACCTCCTGCGTCTGAGGTTGCTGCCGACTTCCAAATGCTGCTGCGCTCATGCAACAAGCATTTGTGTGTGTGTGTGTGTGTGTGTGTGTGTGTGTGAGAGAGAGAGAGAGAGAGAGAGAGAGAGGGAGAGAACTCGGACTCTGAAAGCACAGAGTTTCCCACGCCACATCTGGGCATGACATCACTCTCCCAACAGCCTCCAACCTTCTCGCTGCACTTTGTGACTACAATGTCCAGCTGGTACATAGTGTTGCGGAGATGCTCCAGCAGGCAGCTCCACACCAAATCTCTGTGCAGTTCCAAATATTTGCAAAACATATTCATGGGCCACTTTGTTAGGCACACCTAACTTGAACCAGGAGGTTAGGAAGAGCCAGGATTCAGCATCAAAGTGCAGGACTCATTCCAAAGGATTCTTGGTCGTGCTGGACAGATTTTCTGATGGTTCGTTCATTCAAAGTGAGACTTGTGAGGTGGGGACTTCGAAGGTCAGTGGCGTAAAATAAAGGGACCATCATATTTATGGAGCAGTACTGTGCGAAAATCCCAGGAGGGTTAGCGCTTCTGAGATCCTGGAACCACTATGTCTGGTACCAACAATCATGCCACATACAGTCACTTTAGTTGCACATTTTGTCCATTCTGACACTCATCTGAACAGTAGCTGGACCTCTGGACCCTGTTGGTACACTTCATACACAGAGTCACAACCATGTGAAGAGTCCATTACTCAATCCAGCGAAGGATACTGCACATCACCCTTTGACCTGACCATTATCTGTCTGTTGACTGTTTTTTTGGCTGAAAGATATCAGCAACTTGTGAAAAGGGTTTAATAAGGGGAGAAGATCATGGTTAAATAAGTAAGTGTAGCAGAAATACAAAAGTGAGACTGTGTGCCTGTACTGATGCTGATTTAAGACAAGCTGCTGCATTAAGTGTGAGAAGCAGCCACGTTTCCAGAGGGAAATGGGACGTTTTAAGGCCGACGGGGTGCAGGGAGACATTGGGTTGCCTTTATAAGGACTGTGCAGACAGACGGGCCTGCTGACCACTGTGACTGTTGGCAATGAATGCAGAGAAACACACACAAATGAATGGGACAAAAACAACCCATGGGACTTGGGGAACTATATGAGGGCACAAATGTGGCAGCATGTTCTCAAGAGCAAAGCCTATGAAAAAACACACACACACACACACACACACACACACCCACATATACACCCCATCTTGACTGCTAGCGAGTGGGTTATCTGAGGAATGCCGAGTGAACGGGACCAAATGAATTATCTCAGCGTTCCTTTCGTGCTTCGGTCAAGGGGCCGAAAGGTGGAAACGCGTTGAGCTCGTCGCAGGCACTCCCGAACCCCAACAGCCCCTGAGCAGGAGTCATCGGCAAGTAAGGGCGTCATAATCCCAGGAAGGGTGACTCTGGGTGGGTGTCCTGCAGCTGTTGGCGCTACTCACCGCCTGTCGATGGTTGTGTAACACTGTCGAAGCCACTTGATAGCGGGAACCTTGCTGCGAGACGCTGCCCCACACAGGTACACAATGATGTAGTTCTCAGACACCATCAGGTCCAACGTCCCAACAATATACCTGTGAAAGCCGGTCAAATGATGTCACAGTCACACTGGAGCAGAGTCCTGGAAGGTTCCCATCCTTTTCCCCCAAAGGACACTTATTTTACATGTTATACATATTGCACCCCCCAACAACCACATTAGCACAGTAACTCTTTAAAACTGAATTCAGCAGGGAGTCCATTCCTATTAAACCTTGCAGACCAAGAGGGTGTGCTGGCCTAACCCAGAAGTTTTATTAATAATAAATTCCCTTAATAAATTCTTACTTTACCCCATATTTTTTTTTAACACTGCTTAAATCAAATATCCCGTGCAACTCCAGTGGAAACTCTGGCGACCCCTAGTGGGGTTTGTGACCCCAGGTTGAACAACTGCTGTTCAGGCCTTCAAGGGTGGAGTGCGTCGTGTCTACTGTGGGAATCAACCTGGTAGCAGGTCAAAAGCATAACCCAAAAGTAATGTTTTTACTATAGTATTGTATAGTACTGCGCTGTATACCACAGCAACACTTTTATACCCCAGTGTAATGGGTAATGAATGTGGGTAATAAAATGAAACACAGTCGGTGCTATAACTGTAAGACACATACAATACATTGAATTACATACAGAAAGCAGTGAATAAGGTGTAGATACGACTCAGTCAGACGCTACAGGGGAATTTGGGGGTGCTGTGCTATCTTCATTATTTTAATTATTTTTCCAAACAAGTTAAGTCCAATAAAATTAGTTATATTTTCTAATATTCTATTATTTCTTCTAAGTAGGTATTTTTTATATTTTAATGTTTGTGACTATCTGTAAAATGCAAAAAAACAAAACTGAGGTGCATAAAATTAAGAACAGACTGTCTTCCAACCACCAACACAAGCATCCTTGATGGGATGAATACAGCAGTCTAGGTTGCAAAAAATACTGCAGTGATGGAGGAGAAAAATAAAGCAAAAATTAGCAAAAAAAAAAAGACTACATCACTATTTAATCTTCATGGCGAACGTGAGGATAATAAGTGTGTGTTTCTCTCTCATTGTAAAATGACCAAAATGACCCACACGTTTCCAATACACAGCTGGAATATATTGCGTAACCAAATGACCTCAGGTGGCCGAAGGTGCACACAATACCTGAAGAGGTTGTCCATGACATACTGGTAGTCCTCAATGGTGTTGTCAGGAAGGTAACAGGAGGAGAAGACAATGATGGCGTTCATGCCCTCCCCATAATATCCTGGGAAACAGCAGGTGAAGTAACAACATCACAGGACTCCTCAGCCCACCTTCTTAAAGTGCGTGGCTACAAAATGGCTACATATTTTGCCCCAAACTAAGGAAACTGTTAACATTATTAAATCATTTTTACATTTCTCCTAAGCTTACAATGATTTACCCATTTATACTGCTGGGCTATTTTTACTGGAACAATTTGGGGCAAGTACCTTGACCAGGTTTACTACGCTAGGCAGTGGGAGCTGAACCTGGGCTCTTCAAGCCAAAGGTAGTGGGCTCTAACCACAACACATCTTTGATTCTCATAACTGCAGTCCTATGAGAGCACTGAAGGACAACAGTGTTAGTGGGCCAGACATCTTACACTTACCGCCATGGGACAGGACTTGAAGGTAGGGCTCCAGCACGCTCATGTTGACCAAGCAGTCCTGCCCGCCAATGCGCAACCGACGCCACCGTCGACCCCTGCTGTCGACACGGTCCAGCTCCATGTGGCCCATGTCGTGCTCCAACACGGGAGTGCTGGCCGCCTGCTCCCGGCCCATCCGAGGCAGATCATCTGCCGAGAGGAAGAGGGGAGCAAGGGTTATGGAAATATGAAGCAAATAAAGCGCCAAAGAAAACGTAATTGGATCATAGTTTACCCTCCCACTCCAGATCGTGCAGGCTGTCGGGGAAGTTGCCGGACTCGCTGTCAGAGGGAGTCTCCAGTTCCTCCAGGTTGATGTCCAGCTCCACGTCCTCATCAGGGGACGGCGAAAGGGCTGCGTTGGAGAACTCATCAGAGATGCTCGAGTCCTTGCGGTCCAGCGTCAGGCTGAGGGTAGGAGCGACAAGGCGCTTCTTCCGGGGTGCGTCCCCCGATAGCGCCAGGCTTCTGGGTGCCACTGGCATGGAGACACGGGGCATGAAACAGCTCAAAGTTCACAATCACAGCCAAAGCCTCCTAGGTTAGTATCAAAATTATTACATTTTCAGGTTTGTGGCTAAACAAATTTGCTGTTAAACATTTATACACTTTACCATTTTCAGTTAAACCGGCAATTTTATGGCTTGACAAAGGGTGACGGCCTTCGCCGACTGCATTTGGACAGTTAGTTACCGGGTCTGTTGTTGGGTGCAGTGGGGCTCTCCGCTTCACCACCTGCACTTTGGGAGCTTTCTGGAAGTGGCCTAAAGCACAGTTCATAGCATTTTTTATTTTGTGAGATGTAAAGAAAAGGGACATTATTTGGCGGCAAGCACACTGCCCGTGCAGTTTCCACAAGCATTTAAAAAAAGGGGTTGTTCTTGACCCATGTGACACAAACAAAGGCAAGGAGAAGCCCAGAGAAAATGAAGGTATTTACAGCTTCTTTGGGTTCGCGCCCTGACTTGCTGCCCCAATAAAAAATTCTCTGTAATGTTGTAATACTATAACGTCAACCGGCAGTTCTTTTCAGAATATTACAATAACTCACAATATTTACCAGCATTTGAACCAAGTCAAGGGTGTCGGGACCTCCCAAATTTCTAAAATACACACATTTTCTATATTCAGGGCAAAATAAATATTATTTTTATGCTGACAGACACCGATTCCAAAGCAAATGAAGAAATGAATCATCAGACTCGGTCCCTCCCCCTGGTGGACAGAGTGTGCAATGGCAACGTGTACAAAGGGCTACTACGAAAATGTAGGTTCCCCACTGAAATCTGGCCCAGTTCTAGTCATGCAGGTATTGCATATTTTAGCTAAATTTGAACAAATCTCTCCAGTGAGAATAGATCAGAATGCCTGAACAATATTCATGAAAGGGTGAGAGTCTGATTTAAGCGTAGATCTTAGGTGTTGAACAGGTCCACCCAGGCTTGGAGACTACTGGGGGATTCTCCTCTGACCTGGGAAACTCCTCATCTTGCCACTCCTCTCTCAGTTCCATGTCCTGGATGTTGGGAGGTCCTTTAGAACTTCTGTGGACAAATCAAACATAAATATTTTATGAAGACAGTACATAAACATACATTGAGCAGAATATAAACCATGTAGGTCAACCATTTGCCTTTAAAAGTATTTGGCATTAACTTGGCAAAAATGTCCTTATTTAAGAAAGCCGGTATGTGCATATCCAGAAAAACCTGTCTTGATGAACGAAATGGTTTTTTCAGATGAATTAACTGACGCCTGCACAGTTCACAGTTGGTTGAGCACCTGTGTTTCTGTACAAACGGTAAACATCTCCTCATGGACTCATCTTTGGTTACCGAGTGCAGTAATATTTCAGCACTGCGTGAAGCTCCAAGTTCAGTTATTCACAAAGTGAATTAAACTAAACATTTGTCCAGAAGTGGTTGCGAAGAGAAGATACAGAGGACTTTGGCGCTCATCATTTCCCAACCAATTTTAGTGCTTTTTTTTATTGCTACTTACAACTGTAAGATTTACAGGTGAGTTTGTGGAATCAGGCTGTGAACATTTGGTTCTTTTCCACACCATAAAATAAAAATAGAAATTTTGCCCTCAGCTTAAGGAAACATCAGGCTGCTACACTTCAAACACTCAAGGAATTCAAAAAACATAACATTAAATCAACCACCAAATTACATACTGATGTGAATAACACAGACTAGATAAACCATAAAATAAGCCAAGGTACAAAATACACTAAGTCTAACCTACAGGTCATCACTTTACTGTGGATCTTTACTCCACTTTATTGACTGAACTACAGAAATCACCATTCAAACTTCACCCTCTTACAATTGAGGATGCAGGGAAAACAAGGGAGGTGTTGCCCCCACATGCTCAGGTAAGCCTCGCACGCTCTCGCTATTTGTGTACAACCGACAGTACATCTTGATCTCCTAGCACCTGGCAAGCTGTGACCCTGACTGGTGACGACACTCCTTCAAAACACATGTGGACGCTGTGCAGCCCTCTGAGATGAACAGAGAGAAATGAATCTACAGCAAAGCACCTAAGATACCAAACAATCTCTGGCCAGTGGGTGTATCTGCTTCGGGAAGTGAGCAGACTGGAGGCAGTAATGGGTTCCCATACAAGCCGAACCCCCCGTCGCCAAACGATAGGTGGCAGCGGCACAATGAACCACAAAGAAAGGGGAAAAAATGTCTTTTTTAAAAAGCCACACCTGGGCCTATTTCCAAAAACAAGTCCTATCGCAGGTGCGGCTGCCAGTCGAGGAGGCGAGGTGTGTCTGGCACAGCTGCGTGCTGCGTGCGGCGTGCACTACCATCCATTTGTATTCCTCGGACAAACAAACCCCTTTAGTATGCATAACAATGGAATTGTCAATGCTCAGTGTGGTCCAGGGGCCCAAGTTGTGCTATAAACACAGCACGCACATTGGCTCTGCTCACCACGCGGCTAACATGCAGCACCCGTAACATCGTGTGAGAGCTGCTGCTTTCCCTGCGGTAACAGACCATCGACCGCATTAAACTTAAACCAGTTCTGTATCTCCCTTCAGGAGATCAGCTGGACATTTAACCCACCAGTACACGATGGATGTGATACCTTAAAAAGAGTAATATGAAAATGGGAAATACATGTTTAAATGGATAATGTGGTTTATTTCTTGTGGTGGAATTTCTGAAAACGGGTTATTGACCACAGTACTACGGTAGCGCCGTTGAGAACATGGACCTTTCTCCATCATGCATACACGCTCATAACCCATCATACAAGGCTTCCCATCGAGCTCAAGAAATGACAGCGTCTCTCGATTGCTATCCACTGCAGATTTGAACAAGAAGCTGCACAGCGAATAAAGAGTGTGGAGATACTTGGCTTTTGCTCATTCAGACCTCGTGTTATCCTCCTACGAGATGCATTCTGGGTTTTTGCCATCCCATTGTTGCTGAGCACTGTGTTCACGTGACCTGTGTCTGCGCCACTGCGCACTGGAAAGTCTAGTTTTGTTTGTACACCAAGCTATCTGTATGACACTCCCAGAACTTGGATGGTGAGATACTATTCAGGCTGCCATCATCAAAAGATGGCTAAATTCAGGTGGCAGGCAAGCATACCAGAGGAACGAACCCCACCCAGCGTGACCTCACCCAGCACTCTGTTCATAGCTCAGCAGCAACACATACAATGAGCAGTGGATTCTTTTGAAAATAAAAACCTGCTTGTGAAAACCACATAGGAAGTTCTTTCTCCAGTTCGCCACCAGCAACACGACCTGACGCAACAGATTCATCGCATAAAACTGTCCTCGGTGGTAGAGTCAGCCTGGATGGTGCAAGTGGACATGGGTTTGATCACTGCTCGGTCGGTGGGGTTTGCTTGGGTTTTCTCCCATAGTCCAAAGACATGTGTTTCGGGAGAATTGGTCGGTATAAATGGCCCAGTGCGTGTCACCATGCTACCTTACTCTAAAGCATAAAGTGTCAGTCAACCTGGATAAATCAGCTAAATACTACACGGTATTTGCTGTAATCTACCTTGGAGAAAAGTATCAGCTAAATGAATACATTTTTATGGAAGGACCTGAGTAGAGATGAGCTAAGTTGAAACAAAATATGAATTCTGCTGGGAATCCCCCCTTCCCTTCATGAACATGCTTTTAACTTAAATTATGAACAGTACAAGTAAATTCATGATGAAATTAGGAAAACTGAGAAAAGCTCAAGTTCAGATTTTCTCTACCAAATGTGGTCGTAAAAATTGTTTAAATCAGCTTTAGATTTGCATCCTCTTCTATTCCATGTAGAAAGCGTAAGCAGTCCCAAAACGTAATATGCAAATTTACTTGACACTCCAGCTCACACCAGCACTTAGTCTCATCCTAAGAGCCTCGCCTGGATGCCCTTAGAGAATTTCAGACGTTTGCATTAGCAGGAATCAGGATCCAGAAATAGCAGACGGCATACAGAGACAAAGCAGCTGCTTGTCCATAAAAACTGAGCAAAGGGGAGAAGTTACCAGTCAGTTCTAGTAGCAGTTAGTCAGACGGCCCATTAGCTTTGGTCACTGGAGCCTGAGGAATGTAAAGTGGCCTTCATGCCGAGACAAGACCAGTGACTGAAATACCCACCCGACCAAACGCAGACACACACAAAGGTGGCAGGAAAGAGATCGAGAAGCAACGCATCCATGCTTTATAACACAAATAATAAGGTGTAAGAATGGCCATCGCGTGATGCTGCTCCACCCCGTGCGGATAGTTTGCCGATTTTAAAACTTATGGACTGCACCACGTACGAGCCTTCGGCTGTAAATGCAGCGTTTGAAATGGGCAGGTGCTCGGTAGCGACACGTCTACATTTGGTCTTTGGAGAATCAGAAGTACTTCTTACAATTGCACTTCCCATAATGCCCTGGTGTTCTTTTCTGCCCCCTGTTGACCAGATTCTCTGCCTGCACTGCTCTCCCACCAAAGGACCGCAACTGTAGTTCAAGGTCAGCATTCATAACATCCTCATAGCTGCATTTCATTACCCAGGGTGCACTGAGTTACACTGCAGGTCGATTCATGCTGCTTTCATCAGAAATACCTCCAAGTATCTTTTATTCACCGCAGACTTTCAAAATTTATTACTCAACAGTTTGCTGAGATTTTAACTGACAACCGCATACCAATATGAGGAGAAACGGCACTGACATTTGCCATTACACGCACTGGGCAAAGGCGATGTCTGCAGAGCACTGAGGGCAGTGAGGACAGCAGTCCAGGGTCTATTTTCATTGTGAGCAAAGGTTCCCTCAACCAATTCATCCCTAGCGTAACATCAGCAACAATGGCCTTCAAAGCGGCCTTTCCAAACAGAGACTGGGTCCTGAAGCTCAGGTCATCCATCAAATGCAGACTGTACTATTCAGGCAGCGCCCAGTGGTGTCAGAAGGAGGGTTTACACCAGCTGGATGGCCTCAGATCACTGCTGTACCTGCCATTTATATCAGTGCAATTTGAGCCTCCTCCAATCTGCTCAAGTGGCAAAGCGGTCTGAAACAAAGCGACATGCAAACAGCAGACACACAGAAACACAGAATTTTACCTTCTACTACGCGTAAGGTGTGCGTGCTACTCCCCCATCAGCACAGTTTACCTTTGCTTGTGGTAAAAGACCCCAGCAGGGTGTTTAGGTGTCCTTTTACACCGCCTGTCTCAACTGGGACTGAACTGGAGACCTCATTACTGGGCAGGTTTGTCAATAACCTGGTTTGTAGTAACCCCTGCACTTCATAATAAAGATGGATTATAACATTCAAACATAAATGAACTAAAATGCTGATGTATAAATGATCATCTGCTACACTGTGGTCCATGTTTACTTTGTGCAGATTTGTATCGGTCTTCTGCAAGAAGGTGGTTAGACACTTCTGGTGGAATACATGCCAAACTGCTGCTTTTCCTCATTTGTGTCAGCACTTCAATAAACACCTCTGGCACTCGCTGAGGTGACTTACAGAAATGGATGAAAATACCCCCAATGTTGAAGAATAAGTCTCCTGCTTTCTGAAAAGGACCCCAGTCCTTGAAATGATGCCGTAGAGCACGAGGATGGACCACCACCACTGACCACCTCCCTCTGTATCATCACCACTGACTATTTTCAGATTTTTTGTGGCCATTTACTTATCCGTCATCTTCTATTATCTATTCATCGATCCATGTATTATCTGTAGGCATGTCGTTACATGTTTATTAATTCACATTTTGTTTTATCCATTCAGTTTTTCTTATCCAAGTTGAGTCTGTGTCTTGTGTGCTTGACTGTTTACTGTGCATCACAGTCCAGGAGAAGTTACATTTTGTAGTCAGTTGTTGGCATTTGTGGAATGACAATGAAGCGAACGATGAACTTCGGACCTTCCTGCATACTTAGAGGCACCAGTGCCAGCATAGCTGGGGACCCGTGACTACAGTCAGAAAAATAAATCTACAAAGGATGCACTGAAGGCTAAGTGATGTCTGCCGCTCTTGTCCACAGAACTGGTTCTGTGATATAATAGAAGCCCTCAAGATAGAACCAACAAAGCAGGGGGTCATTGCCGTACAGGTTTCTCCTTACACTCTTGTGTTAAAAATACTCCTAGGTTCATATTGGACCAGGAATTTTTAGAAAGATGAAACCTGAAGGATATTCTGCATGCATGGATACATTATCCATCTAGGAGAAGACTGCAATGATGGAAATATGTCCATCCATTGGCCATAACTGCTTGTCCAGTGTAAGGTTGATGGTCTGCAGCCCAGCCTGGAAGCATGGGGATTAAGACCAGGTACCCCCTGGATGGGACTGGGTACAGCACAGCACACATTAGGGGCCATTTAGAGTCACCAGTCCACATGAAGCATATCTTTGGACTGAGGAAACCAGAGTATGCAGAGGGAATGCACATGGAAAGAACTCTGCCAGCATTGAACCAACAGGCCAGGAGGTGTGAGGACCAGCGTTCCCCACTGCACTACTGTGCCATCTGAATTGAGGAAATAATTTGTTCTATGCTGTGCATAGGAGGCAGTGCAAAATAAGTGCATGTGGAAGTTCACTGAGGACAGAACCTGGGACCAGAGCTTTAGAGAATAACAGCCAGAAGCGGTTAAGGAGAACCTGTGCTTCTAGACGTATTGCTGCATGCTATGAGACTGAAAGAAAAGCTGCTGAGATCAGCGACCAAAACATCTGGCAAACCTCAGGGCCCGTCAGTTCCCCAATGACTGGAGGTATGACAAAGACTGACAGGAGCATCAGCATAAAAATTGACCACAGCACAGTTTGATGAAGAGCACATTTGCTGTCTGCTTGGGCAACTGTTGTTGGGTAAACCATCTCAAATGGTTGAGTAATGCTGAAAATATCTTTACAAATGAGTAAACCACACAATAAAATGTCAGAAAAGTAAAGTGAAAAAGTAAAATTTAAAAAAAAATCTAATGCCCTACTGTGGAATAGGTTGAAATCTCTCATCCCAAGGCTCAAACCCCATATCTTCAGCTTGGTATTTGAGCAGCTGATCCAAACTGATCTGCATATGAGTTGTCCTTTTTTTTCTTGTTTCTTTTTCCTCAAGGTGTCTTGGCATCCTGGATCACCAGCCCCTGGAGAGGTCCACAGAGTCACTGTCCTCTGGGCAGGTCACCCTCTGCTTGGATCTTATGGCAACCAGTAACAGCAACCAAACTCTGAGAACCAGTTATTATCTACCTCTGACAACTGGATCAGTAACCATGAGCCTGGACAAAAACTTCACCATCCTCAGACTGTAGCTCAGCCTTATGGACACACTGTGCTTTAACACCACACAAATCCACACAGGTCCCCTGTCACCACAGTAGAATATGTGCAGGAGGGGTTTCAGGACCCCCAGAGGTTTATATTTTACCTCTTGTACACAGCTTTGACATTTTTTTTTTGTTTTCCTCTCCTCAACTGCCAACTGGGCAATCCTAATAGCTGTCTGCATCTGTTACCTTAGAAAAGGACAATGTGTACTGTACCATTCATTTGTCTTCTATTCTACAGTTCCTTTAACTTTGTTCGGTGCTGTATGCTACCATGGTGAGAAGAGCACTCTCTAAAAATAAACTCGATCGAACTGAAATTGAATTATGCCACCATGAAAAGATCAATGATGAGGTCACTAAAAGGCTCAAAATGGTGGTCAAGGTACACTGTTACTCAGTGATTCGAGTGTAAAAAATTTGTCAGTTCTTTCCTTATTCCCATGTTGGTATATCGGTCAGTATCAGTCATCTATTAAGTACTAAAGTTTGAACAAAAGATACTAGAAGATATTGTGGAAATCTCCAAATATATGTATATTTGTTCAATAAATGGGACACAAAGTTAAATGAACAGTAGGAAAGCAGCAGGAGCCAGCTTGCAGCGTAACTTAGTGCACCCTGGGTAATGAAATGCAGCTATGAGGATGTTATGAATGCTGACCCCAAACTACAGTTACAGTCTTTTGCTGGGGGGAAGGTCAGGCACAGAATCTGATCAGCAGGGGGCAAAAAAGAGCACCGGGGGATTATGGGAAATGTTGGTACACAGAAGTGACTCGGTACTCCATGGAACAACATGTGGAAGTGGTGCCACTGCATACCAATGAGTACCGGCCTATTTTAGCCACTGCTGTCACCTAAGAATAATGATGACTTTGTCAAACGCATTAAGATAGTTAGGACACCGAGGTGGTGAAGAAAGCACGTCCTGATCTCCGGCCACAGTGACCTCTGAGAAAGTGTAGGGACACGGTGGCCGCAGTAACAACAGTGACAGTGTTGCGCAGGCTGGTGCAGGAAGTCTGAGTTGGCGCTTCCTGGATGGATCGAGTCTCACAGTTGTGCTGATCCAGTTACACAATTACATGTTTCTGCATCTCACTTCTCCATTTAGTGAGTAGCAGTAAAACCCCTGTGGCCAGCGATGGCTGCGAGTAGACAGGCACAGTCTGATTTAGTCAAATCCACCATTCTGGGTGCAGCAGCACAGGGATGTGATTCCGAGAAAGTTTCGCCTTCTCTGCTGCTTGAAAGGAGAACATGAGCCTCTCCCACCACACACAGACACACACACACACACACACACACACACAGACACACACACACAAGCCTTCTTACTGAAGGAAACTATAGCGCAGACTCAGAACGTCGCAACACATTGTGCTGCACTCACCCATCTAGCACGAACTGGTCCTTCTGGTCCGAATAAGTTCCCATGGCCTTGATCCGATGAGCCAAATATCTACCAAACTAATGGCAGCAAAAAAGGAAGGTTATGAAGTTTCTCAAAGGTTATGAAGCCGGCCGGTGCCGTCAGCCTCTCCTCTGTCCGAGCGCTCTGTGCTTGCGAGTGCGTGTCTCTGTATTTGTCAACTCATCCTCTCTGTTCCTACAGGTTTTTCTGCATTTCAGTCAGACCTGCTGCAGCAGCTCCCTGTGGGCTGAGCGCACCTGAGCTCCAAGGGTGTGACACCCTTGGGGGGGAGGAGCCAGGGGGTGGGGGGGCGCTCACAGGACCAGAAGCCTCATGGTCCTAGAGCCAAACCAGAAAAAAAGAAAAACAAAAACACTTAGACTTCACATATTCATTTTGCATCTGTGTGCCGGCTGTTCTTCAAATAAGAACAAAATATGCATGGATAAAATGTGAGAATTTCATTGCATAAAGGTTGGTTGCACAGATCCATATCTGTGGTGTTGTTTAACTATGATTTTTTTACTATCAAACACTTGTTGAAGAAGCAGGGCCAAATAACCCAAATAAATAAATCATACTGATGAGTATTTTTTAATTTATTAAAAAAAAAAAAATTGTAAAAAACGCTTTACCTGACTGGTTTGTTTGAATGTGGTTTAACAGTGCTGTATTAACTTAAATTTTTTTTGTTCAAACAGCTGCAAAAGAAACTATAAAATCTGTAAAGTGTGTGACAACTGTCAATTTCTTAAACTTTATTACCCAATATTTAAAATAGACAGTTCTTCCCATCTCCTCAACTTTTCTTTTTCTGTTTTTATTCATTTAAAATTGCCAGTACCTGCCATTTCTAAACTAATATGAATTAATGATGTACTTGGTTCTGGATTAAACACATCAGCATTTGCTAACCCTTGTCCTCAGAGATCAATCATTTTCATTGTCTTTAAATATTAATATATAAATATTGTGCTTAAGGCAAAAGATTGATTTAATAAAAACAACAAAATAAACATTTCTGAAAGTGATTTATATGCTCTATTTTGTCTAGTAGATGCTATCGTAGCAACACCATGAGGCTCAGGATCAGCTTTTTCGGCACTTATTTACTCAGTTTGTCTCTGTTTACTGCACTGTGCATCATGGTTCAAAACTACATTTTGTTTTCTGTCTCTCTCTACATCTGTGTAAGGGCAGAATGACAAAGTGTAACTCGAACCTTGATAAAACCTTACTGCGGTCTTTTACCAGGGTGAAAGGTAAACAGTGCTAATGGGTGAGTAGCATACAATCTAGACCAGATTACCAACTGGGCACACCAGGCATATGCCCTGGGGCCCTTTGGTCCTCAAGGTCCCCAGTGCTCAGGGGCTCAGCAGCCTAGGGCCCCTCAAAGGGCCTTTGTACTGTGTAGATGGGCTGGCATGTTGTATTTCACCAGGGGGGCCCCCGCCACCAGAACAAAACATGGCAGGGCCTTATTCCTGGTTTGCCTATGCTTCCATCTTTATTCAGTTATATCGAAGAAGCCTATATTATACTCCAGGTGGCCCTAGATAGGCAGCCACCTAGCACCCCCAATTACCAAGGATTGGCAATTTGTACTGAGGTCCCTTAACCCCTTAAGAAAAGATTTTCTTTTTAACGCTTTTGGGGAATTTGCTGGGGGGGGGGGGGCTTGGCATTTGGTTGCCCACAGGCCCTTTGATGGGTTAATCCGGCCCTGCTTACAAGTAAAATTCAAGCATCACCTTACTGGTGTACATTCAGGTCCTGGAAAGAACAGCCACATGGGAACCGATCACAGAAGGGACGCTCTCATTTTTGCCCACATAAGTTGAAGCCACTCATCGCCAGTACACTGGGGCCTCCAGCAGCAGAAGTAACATGAAGTTGGTAAAGCAGAGTTTACTTGCTTACGTTTGTAACTGATGATCAGGTTGCTGGCAGCACTTGAAATGCACTGCAAAATGACTGAACCCAACATTTCATTATTGTGCTGAAGTAGAACCAGTAATAGTGATAAAAAAAATAATGTTGCATGTTGGTGTGATGGTGAAATTCTTGTCTTTTCTGATCTTCAGTCCCATATGAACACATCATACAGGCTGACAGAAGGCCCAAACTCTCCCGTCTGGTCCTTCACTGTGCAGCGGCAGAGATCTGCAGCTTTAGCATAGGTGTTAATTAAACATGATCTCCCAGATGGAATTAATAGTCCTCCCCCGTTGTCTGACCTTCCGATATCCTATTTTCCACATTGGCTCGTGGTTGTTTATACCGCAAATTAAATATCCGGACCGCTTATCACCACAAAGCACCTTTCATCCAACCTGCTTCTGTAAGTTGTGTAGTACAAGTGTAAACAGTACTGCAGCAGCCTCATGTTAATCTCATCTTTGTTCCCTTCAACACTATACAAAGTGTTCCTTTTTTGCAAATATTGAGCCGTTTTCAATAAAATGGAGAAATCAAAGGTCGATACAGGGTTGTTCTGGTGTCAGCGTTTCAGTGATCTTTTGAGGATATGGTTTGGTGTGGTGGGATGGGAACACATTGTGATTATTTAAAATATAACAATGCAAAATAGACTTTTCATATTAAAGTTTTTGGGTTATGATGCCTTTTCAGGAACGGAATTGGAATGAAATTACCTATAGCAGTGTGGGGTCAAACAGGTATACCAGCGGACATGTGAAAAGTAGTAATGTATAATTATCAAACCATATTACCATTATAGTGTTTGTATTTAATACACTCAAGGGGACAGAAAAAAACTAAATGTATTTAATCAAACTATTGTTCCTTCATCACCAGTATGCACAGTACTTTTTTTTTTAAACTGTCATTTTTCATTTGTGCACATCAAACCAAAAAAATTAATCTGTGTGTAGGAAGAAGTGTAGGTATGGGTGTGTGTGTGTGGAGGGTCACAAGAAAAAAATCTATCAGTATGAAAAACCTTTAGCATTTTCTACGTTGTCTGCATGTTTATTAAGTGACAAAATATACCCAGGTCTACTACATTAGTGTGTATGGCGTGTTGGGGAGCGTTGGGGGGGCACATGTGGTGAGAAAATCCACCCTCCATGCATAAAGAACAAACAAGGAGATTCAGCTTTATCGATACAGAGGTAACAGGGCATGACTGCACACTGCATTGCATGGAAGCGGGTTTGAAGTTCTCCTGTAGCTGCCCTGCTGTTCACACCATGGGTCACACCATCGTACTAAAACATTTGCTGCAGGCTGGGTGTTGATT
The DNA here is from genome assembly GCA_018136845.1 of Heterotis niloticus. Classification (NCBI taxonomy): domain Eukaryota; kingdom Metazoa; phylum Chordata; class Actinopteri; order Osteoglossiformes; family Osteoglossidae; genus Heterotis; species Heterotis niloticus. Next base: position 4,209,262 of record CM030903.1, read on the forward strand.
TTTCCATTGACTCCGCTCACACAGGGTCTAAGCTGACTAACAAACCACTGCTTCCAACTCTTTTTCGGTAGTTTACCAGCAAGAGAGGGACCGCTTGTGTCACGCTGGCTGGCGAATTGCTCAATGAGCACAAAAGGCTGAAAGTAAACAGACTGCACTGCACCAGTATTGTGTGAAGCTTTGGTTGTTGTATGAAGACCGTGTCTGGTCCATCATGGCATTAAATTCTGAAAACAAACATGAAAGTAAACTGTGAGAACAATGTGTACAGGTAGATTCTGAGGCTGGGGCACCTTCAAAGCAACACTGAAGGTGGTAAACTGCAATCGTCTCCAATTTCCATATTTGTCAAGAAATGTATTAAAATGAAGGGAACAAGGATCCAAATTCATTATAAATTTATTTAAAAAGTAGATACAATTTATGAACCACGTAGTAACTGTTACTTAACCTGCCTCACCACCCCCATCATGCTGCTGTTTCTTGATGCAATTTATCCTTGGAAGCTAAGCAAGTAGCTGCCACTGCTTTTCTACAAAAGAATTATTTAGAAACAAAGTAAAATCACAATGAGAATAACTGACAGTTGATTTGTTTTGAACTTTTGAGAAGTTAGAAACTCTTCACAAAATGTCATTTAAAGTTTTTCTTCCAAAAATTCTATGAACATTTTCAAATTCTAGCTTTCAGACTCCAAAATGGCTTCCCTGCTTTCAATTCCATGACTTCTACCCCCTCCTACAGCATCCTAAAACATGGGAATCATATCAGTTAATGCACTGCAGCAGCTAGCAGCAAATTTCACTATGAACACAAATACCCAAATAAAAATTCCTTATCAATGTTGACACCAAGTTAAAATGTTACATGGCCATTAAACAAATTGAAAATGTTACATCTGATAAAGTTCCAAACATTTCTTTTATACAGACCACATAACATATTTTTAATGCCACTGTTTTTTGGGTGCAAATTCTTGTTTCTTTTCAAGTTATACAGGATGTATTAATAAAACAATTAATTGCAATTTGATCAGCAGACAAAAGGTCCCATTTCTTTACATTGGAAGCTCTAGGGAAACTATAAATAATATCCCATTCCTAGAGCTGCAATTGTGTAAATATTAAAAATGTTGTTCTTAAAATTTCTTGTAGAAAATAAAAAAATTAAAAAAATTTAAAAGTACTTTTTCCCAGGTATATCTATTCTGCTATAATGCATGAAGAAGCCACGGTTTGTCAGAGGGACATCACATGGGCCACTCTGTGAGGTTCTGCGCTGGACCAGCCTGCTTGGCATCTCTACCTTGCACCTGTTGCCATGTGGTGCTTTGTTCTTAAAGCCATGCTGAAAACCTCTGGAGTCTATATCTTTTCAACATAGTTCCCAGGAAACATGCCTTCTTTTCCTCGCAGATGCCCAACCCACCAGCCCGAGGGATCTGCGGTGAGGGGGAAGACAGTTAGTTGTTCTCCCATAGGAGAAAACTTTAACAAACCCAAGGAATATGTTATTAATTGCAGCGCTTAAGGTGGCTCAGTACTTAGTGGCACACAGGAGCAGTACTTCCACGTTTGGCTCTTTGGACACCTGGGACTTCTACAGGCATTTCCCCATAAGCCCCTGGAGCCTCATAGCTACATTTCATTACGCAGAATACCCCAAGTTAAGCTGCGAGTCACCTTATATTGGATTCCTACTGTTCAATTGAAATTTGTGTCCCTTTATTAAAGAAAAATATATTAAGAATATAAGCAATATACCCCAGTATCTTTTATTCAATGCAGAAATTCAAAATTTAATACAGTTGACCCTTGAACAATACAGGTTTGGACAGCATGGGTTCACTTATACGTGGATTTTTTTCTGTACATATATTCAATTGAATATAACAGACAGGCGCTATACACTATATACGTGTGTGTGTGTGTGTGTGTGTGTGAGTTGATGTAAGCAATTCTGCAATCCGTGTCAGATAAGAGTGATGGAGAAGGGAAAGACTCACTGATGCCAGATGCGGAGTAAATCAAGTACAACACAGATGTGGGCAAAGAGGAACAAGAGCAAAAGGAATGACCTTGTTGGGAATCGCAAATGTCTCAGCATTGTAGGTGAAAGAAACGTAAGCACCAATGCATGATCATTGAGCTCGCGTTCAAGCAGAGATGAGCATGGAGCACGGATGGCCAGTGACGAGAAGAGATGAAGCTGAAGCAGTACGGAGCCTTACAGAAAACAAGTCGGACTCTGGAGTGGCCGTGGGAAAAATCCTAACATCCAATTGTTTTTTTTTTTTTTGTTTAAATTTTACCTGTCAAATAGAGTCGGCAAAGGTAATGACATTAGAGTCGACGTTTCAGGCAAATGTCATAATTATGAAGGGCAAAAGTTATACGCAGATTTTTGACTACGCAGGGAGTCTACGCCCCTAACCTCCCGCATTGTTCAAAGGTCAACTGTACTTAATACTTTGTTGATGCAGACTGTTAAGCAGCAAACATGCCAATAAGCTGAGAAAGATTTTCCATACTTTAAGCACTGATTAGCATGTTTACTGAACAGTAATAAAGAGTTTTCTAACATGCAAAATCATGACAGGTTAAAGGGTCCTGTGTGCCCTGTCCAAGCCCTTAAGTACTATGAAATGATGGTGCTGTTGGAGGAAGTGTAAAAATGCAGTACCTTCGGTTATGATTTCAATGATGTCATCTGCATTGAAGCTGAGCTCATCTGTGTCCTGGGCATCATAAGCATAGAGGGCTCGGCACTGAGGTGGCCTGGGCTTGGGTCTGGGGGCAGGTTTGGGCCGACCTGCCCCTGGTTCAGGCTTATATTCCTTGGAGCGCCTGCGATGCATGCTGAGGAAGACAGGAAAAGATAGAGAAGGAAAGTTGTGTGCTTTGGAATAACTAAAGAAGAATTTATAAAAATTTATATTGCTTCAGGGGCTACTTTTCCAAGTAGGCACTGAAACTAAAAAAGGAAAGAGGCAACAATAACAAATATTGTAAGATAACTTTTCCTGTCCCCAATCAAGTGTCTACCCAAGTCTTACCCAGCAACCCCCTGGTCGGGCACATTCATAAACTCCATGTTTTCCTGGGGTTGGTGCAGGTTCCTGGACTTGCACTGGCCTTGACGGGGGAGGGTGGGCTGATCCATGCTACTCTGCCTCAGAAGCAGGGAGGCCCTGGAAGAGGCCTGGCTCCTCCTCTGAGCCCCATCCCTTACTTGAGCACCACCCCGTGGAGGACCTGAGTAAAGAAACAATGCAGGGGGTCAGCAGAGTCCTCCTCGCCATGGAATCTCACATACTTCGTAGCAGTACTACAGAAAATACAAAATAAGAAAATGTATCAGCAGCATATACCAGGGGACAATTTGTTTGTATTACACACTAAAAGCACCTGAGAACAAAAGCCTCATCTGATTTTAAGCTCTCTTCTCACCTTGCCTTTTTGAGTTGATTGACTGTTTCCCAAAAAACTGGCTCTTTCGTTTGTCCTTCCGTGTTGGGCCTGTACATTAACACAGTGCAGTTATTGACACATGCAAGGACGTGAGGACCAAAAAGATTAAAATACTAGGATGCACTACGGATTGAAACAGTATTTGACCCCTTTCCAAAGCTCCTTTTTGTTGATTTTGACTTTTTGTCAGTTATAGAATATGAAAAGAATCTGAGAGAGGAAAATGTGATCAACATTATTTTTTACATCATTTCCTTGGTGTGGAAGACAATAAAATGTGCAGATGTAGGCAGTAAAAAGCACCCCTTTACAGTCAGTAAGGGGTAGCAGCACCTTCAGCTGGAATGATAAATGCTTACTATATCAAGTTCTTACATCTCTGCGAAAGAGACTATGGTCCAGTCTTCTGTGAAGAATTGTTTTATATCAGCAACATTTGCAGGTTTTCAAACATAAAAACCTCTTGTTAGGTTCTTCCACAAAGAGTCAAATACTTTTCCCACTGCACTGTAAATTGTTCCTGCATACTTTAAATGCTTTACTTTATAGCTGTACTTGTTTTAATTGTTCATTACACATACATATACATCATGGCACTTACAAAATCATGAGAAATATTATTCATTAACTCACGGGAGTTCTTGGGTAGTCCTGGTCCTATGCTGACTAGCAGAAGTTTACTGCTGGGTTTCATAATTGCCTGGTCCCCCTGGCCCGTCTGGAACTGAATCTGCCTGGAACCAGCCGCCCCAAATGGACCCCATCCACTTTTTTTCACCTTGAATTCCAGCCTGAGAGACAAAAAGTGTTGGGGACTCAAATTTCTGCACTTTACAGCATTTCAGAGGAATCTGTTCATGTGAACCAATATAACAACGGAGAGGGCAGATACTGTGACACAGAATAGTGCCCACAATTAATCAATATTTAGTTAAATAATAAATCTAATTTGAAATAAGATTCTGTAACATGTTCTTCCTCACTGTTTCCAAATTTAATGCAACCTAAACCAGAAAAATAAGCAAGAAAGCAGTTTAAAACATTGCAAGCAATGTAATATGCAACATTGTATAATCTTAGAAGCAGACAAACAAAACCTCCTAGATAATTCAACAAGCTACAACTCGATAAAAAGAAGAAAATGTCAGTAAAGCAGCAAAGAAGAGCACAGCAGGTTGGCAAAGTGAGATAATACTCTAGACATACAGGACCTTAATGGCATGAGAACGAGAATGAGGGCCCTAAAGAATCTAGAAAAGAAACAAAAGGGACTGCTGAGAAGTGGTGAGGAGAGGTCTGTTGCTCGCACAGGTTATTGAACTTGATCGGCAGCTTCCTCTTGGTTTTGTCTTCATAGCGCTTGTACAACAGACTTAGGAACTCCGTCTTGAAAATGCACTGCAACACACTGTCGTACTGGTCTTCATGGATAATGAAGAAATCATCCTGCAGTGTACTTTAGACACAGAACAGAAAAAAAGGAATGAACCAATGAGAGATGAGCAGAGATAAACAAAACATTAGACATATAAATTCATTATGTAATTTTCTGAACTATATGGATGGGAGGTGTCCAGATGTGAGAAAAGAAAAATCAAGTGTAATTTAACTAATATTTTTACTTGAGTGTCTATACATAGTGCAGTACCATACAACAATCAGTACTACACTATAGTAAATTACATGCAGAAAGCAGTGAATAAGATGCTGATGTGACTCGATAAGAATCAGGGTCTACAATATCCTTCGACCGCTCCCCTCACTGTCACTGTCCTTCCAGTGCACCTTAAGGTTTCATTTATCTATTTATTTATGTACTTATTTATCTATTTGCTGTTTGTTTCTGTGTTCTTGGTGTTTGGTTGTTTGCTTGTTTTACTCCTAAATTTTTCTGCACAGTCTCCTCTATCCTATTGAATCAGAGCACATTTCACTACATGGTATACTCAGTAACCATGTACGTGACAAATAAACTCTTTTGACTTTTGAATGCCGCTATATGGGGACTAGGGGGTGTTGTGCTGCCTCCATCACACTGACAATGGAGATTGTGGGACGGTTTTTTGAAACAATATTTTACACATTACTTCCTCCAAAAATGTTAAATATTTATATGCCCCTTACTTAATGGTTGAAAGTTTTTTTTAAAACAATATTAATGATTTTTTAATGGAATATTTTGGTTCATGAAATCCAAAATCCATAAAACTGAGGATGGACTGTACAATAGGAAGAATGTTTGTACGATTGTAAACCCATCAAGGAAACAAATTCTGGTGACCTCTCAATTATCAAAGGAACAAACTAGAGCACATAAATGCTGTGTTTGTGTTGCACGGCATATATCATGTGTTTCAAAAACATATGCAGACACAGATGCCTTTTATTTTTCTTCTGCTTCTTTCAGCAATAACAAAAACACACAATGTCCCCCTTTCTAAAGGGGGGACCCATTACACTAACATCTCCAACACATAACAGGAACCAAATTAATGATTCAATGTTACGTGCAAAAGCCTTGTATACAGTCATGTCGCCTTGATGAAATGGTTGTTGTACCTCAGAGAAACGCTCTGGACCTTGTCTAGCTCAATCTGCCTCTTGAGGACTTCCTGGATCTGGCCTTTCTCTGGGCCCTGCTTCACTTTCTCACGTCCAATCAGATAGAGGAACTTGTTGGTCAGGATGAGGTCACGTTTCACTGTCTATGAATGCAAAGAAACAAACCCCCCCCCCAAAAAAAAAAAAAAAAAATTCACTAAAACTCAGTAAGAGCCAGAGAGCCCCTTTTCCATTTTTTAGCCTGACTAGTCTCACAGCTGTCTCTCTTTATCCACTGCACTTTCAATAGATAGATAAACAAGGTGCAAGCAATTCTGACCCACCAACTGTCCCACAAAGATATACTGTATCATGCCATACATAAGTATTTCAGTGCATCTTAACTTCAGTTCCTCCATGATGCCCTACAGCCAAAGCACAATTCAATTCTCCAGCTTCTCACCTTGAACCTGCGGTCATATTTGAGCACCACAGAGGCAAATTCGATGCGCTCCCTGCGGCCCACAAACTGCCGTATCTCGGGATGGTTCTCTGTGCCAATGTAGTCGCCAACAAAGTTGCGGTTCAGACTGTTTCTTCGCCGCTCTTTCTTGTTCAGCAGAATGTCTGAGGCTGAAGACAGAAAGGAACAGAAGTGAAAGACTGCAAAACAGTACCAACATCCACTCATACGGGTAAAAATATCCCCTAAGTCAGTCCCATTTAAAAAATAAAAATAAAAAAAACAGTTATTTTTACCTTTATCCACAAATTCAAAGGTCTTGGTTTTAAAACTCCCTTTTGAAAGAGGATTTTCACAAACATAACAGTCTTCCTCTTACCTTCCTCCCTCATGCGGACATACTTGCGGACCGCCACATGCTTACGCCAGGCCTTCTGGATGACGCGTGCAAAACCATTGTATTTCCTCTCCCTCATCTCCTCCAGAAGAAACAACTACAGGGCACAAGTTAGGATTTAATGCACTCGTCAATAAAAAGGTTACAAAAAAAAAAAAAAAAATCAAAACTGGAGTCATTTTTGTGCTTGTGTACAGCTAAGTTAAAATATCACCGAGGTGCATTTACTAGGTCTGTCAGTGCGGGACCTGAGTAAAATGAGCAAGAACATAAGGGAGGGAAAGAGGTAAGACTTACAGACTCAGGGGCCTTGATAAAGATCTTGCTCTTGCCCAACTGGTACTGGTCCTGATCCATATTGACAGAACGTAGCAGGTGCAGCACCCCCTGCTTTTCATCTCCGCGCCACTGAGGCCAGGTTTCTTTAGTCAAAATGGCATATCTGAACTCGTATATTCAAAGGCAGAAACAACTAGATTAATACAAATGTGAACAAAGTATGCATTCAAGTAAACAGCTTGAAGTTTCCACTCTTATTCCTGAATCAGAACACCATGAGTTGTAGTGCACACCTTTGCAGGAACTTGCCAAAGACACGTCGGAAAGCATATCCAGCCCGGCGGACGCGTATGTTCTCACGCAGGCCGAGATACTCCACTTGGTGCCTGACCCGGTTCTCTTCCCAGTCACGTGGCCGCTTTGTCTCATTAGGCTTGATGCAGCGGATGTAGTGAGGGGTGCACTTCATAAGGGTCTGCACCAGGTTGTTTGCCTGTTTCTGAACATGACCAGAGAGGACAACATGAAGTCAGCAAAATCAGTTGGTCGTCTTCAAGACAAATTAATAAAAATAGATCTTAACGCTTTATGACTAGAAGAGGTTCTGCAGCAGAATGGCCATAAAATCTTCCCAACCCAACATCACATTTGTGGAAACTCATCAGATATAATTATCATTAAGTTTAATGATAAAAAAATAACCTACAAAGCCACCCACATATTTAAGTAGCACATCAAAATAGAGATAACATTTATATTAAAAGACATTTCCTTTCATCAATGCACGGTAATGTAATAAAATATAGATTCACTAGAAAAATAGAGATGAGATCACAAGATGTTACAGGAGAATCCCAGAGCACAACTTAAATCAACAGTGCAGAGACCATGACTAAGGACAAGAATGGGTGGTGGTACCAGCAGTGAACGAGATGCGGCTGTTGTGTCCTTGTAAGTCCCTCACAAAAAAATAATAATAAGGCTCAGAGTTTGGCAGCATGTTTTCAACAAAAACTTTACCAAAGATTGCAAACACTCAAGCTGCTGTCTTACAGTCACTTACAAACAGACTCTGGTATATTATAGTATATTCTGATAGGAACCCCAAGTCTGAGGAACATTACCACCCACAAGAGAAAACAGGATGATAAAGCAAGAAAGGATGAGAAATAACCCCCCCCCACCACCCACACACACACACACACACACACACAGGTAAGACCAAATTATACTTATGCACATCAAGCATAACCCATCACAGATACACACTCACTTGTACACAACAGTGGTTGGCAGAATGAACTTTGAAAATACCTCCACATTTTGCTTGTTATTCATAAATGCAAATACAAATTCATAAATGCCTCACAACTTCAACATTAAATAAATTCACTCATATATATAAAAAACTTGTAAGTCAAAGACTCAAATCTCAGCAATATCCTGTATCAGACTACCTGCAATCATACAGTATGCTGAGCATGAATGCCATGTGACTTGACCATCTTTACCTTAATCTTGCTGCCGGCAGTGGTAGGACGCCCCCTCTTCTCTGCTTCCAGGTTCTCGGGAAACAGGTCCTTGATGAAAGGACTGAGCAAAGGAAAATGTGGAAGAGAATTGAACTCAAGAAGCAGAAAGATAAACCACTCATGCCGTGTGTGTTCATGGATGAAATCTGTCCTTACTATTCAGTGCTCTGCATCAGTTCAATGATGTCATTGAAGAGCACGTCCCTGTTCCTCTCACAGAAACCATCCACATCATACGAAACCTGAGGAGAGACAATGCAAGGTGGGGTAGGTCTGTCACGAGACCCCTGCTGGTTTCCTCAGACTTCCCCAAAGCCTGCCATTCAGCTCAATGTATGCTATATGGATAAGAATATGGAGGGAATTGTGCTTTGGTTCCACATTGGAGAAAATGAGAAAGGAGACCAAGCTTCACTACTAATTTTCTGCCTAAAAGATAGTCAGATAAGTACCTGATAAACTATTATTTCTTTCTAAATAGAAAAAAAAAAAATCACTCATTTTGTTTATTCTGCAAGGCACTGAAAACACACCAGGTAATGCAAGGTTTCATAATAAACTGGGGACTCTGGAGCCTGTGTATCAGTATGTACCTTGCCAGCATAGTGATGAATCACGAAACCCTTGTTCCAACTATTGAAGTGCTCATGGGTGCCAATCTGCATCTGCAGCTTCTGGATCAATGTCTGGTCGGCCCCCTCGCCCTTGGCGTGCATGGTGGCACATACATCATCCAGAATGCTCATGATGCCTGGGGGATTCTAGGTATAAAACAGACATGGTTCAAATTGCTTTTTTGGTCACACATCCAGCAATGCTTAACAATTAAATTAATTTAAAACAAATTTTTTTTTATTGTCTTTCAGTATTTATCCATGTGAAGAAATAAAATCAATCTTATGTTTTACACATTAGTTCCAAAAAGACTGCTCAGAGGAGAACCTTATATCAGGATATGTAGTGTCTGCACCCATAAAAGCTGTCTGTTGTGGGGAAAGTGTGTAGCTCTAAATTTGGCCACTATGCTAAATTCCATAACTCATTCCTCAAACTTCTCATGTACCATATTTTAAGCATCACACCTCTGAATTGTTAAAGAATAAAACAAAAAACCCCAGTTTCATCTTGTAGGACCAGTTACTCAATTTTGAAATAAATCTAATTTCAGCACAGCACTGTCTACATGATGTTTCCCTGACCTTAGTCCCATCTGCAGACTCCCCCCCAATATGAAAGGCTTCACACTCACCAGTTTGGACTCAATGAGGTCACACACCACCTTGTTGTTGAAGTAGTCAATAGGCGTCCATTTAATGCCCTCCTGCACATATTCCTCCTGCAACAGAGCACAGTGGAGGATCAACACCAGCTCCAGTTCCAAAATGATACTGTGTTCTACAGCATTACCAGATGTAACATACCTGTTCGGCCTTGAGAGTCAGTTCAATGAAAATTTGCTGCAGCTTCTCATTGACAAAGTTGATGCAAAACTGCTCAAAACCATTTTTCTGCCATAGACAGGAGAAAGGGCTCTCAGCAGTTTAAAAGCAGATGATTGGTAACTATACAATGTATAAATGACAAAAATACAATCTACGCCAACAGTAATATAATGGTATTTTTTTGTCGGGTCCACGTCAATTTGCAACTATATAAAATGATCCAACTCAAAGCTAAAGTTTAAACCAAAGCTGCCTTATAGAGCTTTTGTCACCCAGACAGTCTGATAACGCCCACCTGGAAGATCTCAAAGCCATAGATGTCCAACACCCCAATGTTAAACTCCTCATGGTCTTTCTGCATGGCTTTGTTGATGCACTGAGAGGGAACAAAAAGGTGACAGAATGACTATTACAAATTCAGTTGCACCACAATAATCACAATTCCTCTTTCATATAGTCACCACAACTAAAATGTCAAAGAGTAAAACAATCCCATCTAGCACAACCATGTTCACGCCAGTAGAAGCCAGGCATCACAATTCACTGGCAGAAAATACCAGAGGCCAGGAGAGTGAGGAAACATAAAATCAGTGGTGACCCGGTTCAAAGGTGGACCAGGTGGACTACCAAAGGGTCGACTTACATCAACGAGGTAGTCAAAAAGCCGAGAGTAGAGAGCTTTGGACAGAGCGTCTCGGCTGAAGCAGGCCTGCTCGGTGTTCAACGTAACAGAAATGCTCTCTGACTTTCCCCCCCACTTGCTATCCATGATGCGACTTGTCAGTTTCTTCTTCAGCCCATCCTGGGAAATGCCCAGCAGGTAGGAAGGGAAGGCCAGAACTAAACAAGTAGAGCACAGAGAAGAACACACCCAGAGTGAGGGGACTGATGAACAGGACTGTGAAAATATGGAAGATTTTTAAGTCATAAGTGTGACAAGATGCAAAATATTAGGCTGCAATCATATACACAGCAACATATAGAAATCATGAATCATAAAACATAGCATATGCTTCATCTGATGAAAGTCAGCTATTCTTATTACTTATGGAAATGCCAAAAATACATACACATGATACTTTCATTTATTTCCTTTTTGGTGGACAATTTAAAGCAATATTTTTAACCTGCATAAAATAATGCCCAATATACAAGTCTATGTGCATTTTTGAGAAATTAAATTTAATAAAACAGCTCTACAATACATCATTAACACAGAATATTGCATAAATGGAGCTGACAACTGCATGTGTGCAAAATACTAAACAGATTTGCTACTATTAAAGGTACAACTAAACACAGAGAATGGTCTATTTTATGAATAAAATAAAATTACAAAAAATGTAAAAAAAAAATATGGTAAATAATCACAATAAAGGACTCAAAGGATGAAAATACATTGGTCAAATGCATAATTTTCTGTACATGTAGCTTTAAATTCTTCTGTTTGCTGGTTGCAGTGTAGGATGATTTATCAGCACAGTGATGCCCACTCACAGTCCTCACTCTCCACCACAGCGTAGTTGCCCTCTTCTCGGAAACCAACGTTGCCCAAGTGCAGGATGCTTGCCACAATTTGCAGCACGGTGGCTTTCTCCTCTGCTGTCAGGCCCACCACTGACATGGCATTCTGAAGAAACGTCACAACAGAGTCCCAACCTCATTGTGTGCCACATGTTTAAATTACATAGTGATTCTCATGCTGTCTGAAAAGCATAACACCTGACATCACAACAAGTACAGTTGAAAAATAGTTGTAAAATTGAAGATCACTGTATCAAAAAGCTGTTGGGCAATTTCATGATTTATGTTGAGCCTTGTTTAGACATAAAATCTGCCTAATGTATTACAAAAGTGAAACTGGTTTCAACAACATTCAGCAGGTTGCCAGCACAACACAGTATTTGTCTTCAACTCACCATAGTTTCAGAGAATTCTTTCTTATCGCTGACATCTTCCACAGTGTATGTTCCTGACTGATTGAGGTAGAAATAGTAGTCCGGGGTGGTGATGCCCAGCTCCTCTCTCTGCTCTTTAGTAGCACCCTGCAGAAGCTGGAGAATGAAAAGAATGAACTTTAATTTCACTGTAGAGGACAAAATGCCAGTGCAGTAATAAATCAGTTTTTGAATCTAAATAATTTCAGGTATTCAGCCATAGTGGATGAATGTGGAACAAGGTGGGATATAAAAATCAGGCTGAAAAACATTTGTAAACAGGCATTTTAACTGACAGTGCATGGCTATCATCCTTTCTGTCTGTATTGACTTCTTTTTCAACAAACCACTGGTACCGAAAGGATAATATAAAACATGCTGGGATTTTTCCAAGTTTGCCTCAAAACCCATGTCCAACCTGATAGTAGATGTGGAAGTTCCTCTCGCCTTGATTCTGGGAGACCACTCTTGATTTCTCGAGCAGGAAGTTAGAGATCTTCCCTCCATCAGGTTCCCCACCGCGGCTGAACTGAATCTCGAAATACTTCCCCTACAGGAGGAAAAACACAAATACATGCCATATGGGGGCATAAGCAGTATAAACTATAAACTCCTTCAGCACCAAAAAGCAGATGTGTAACTCACAAAGCGGCTGGAATTGTTGTTGCGAACAGTTTTGGCATTCCCAAAAGCTTCCAGAAGTGGATTGGACTGGAGAATGATGTCCTTTACTTTCTGTGAAGGAAGTTAAAAAAAAAAAAAAAAAGGTTACAGAAAGTATGTAGATCACAGCTCCTCTGATGAAGAGAAATTCAAAGGGAAAGGAGGAGTGGCTAGAGGGAATGAACCTGGTCTCACCTGCACTTTGGAGCCTCCTCCTGACACCTTGGAGATGTAGCTCATAATGTACTTTGCTGCAACAGTCTTCCCTGCCCCACTTTCTCCACTGAATGGTGAATGAGTGATGCAAGGCACACATATGAGCAACATGTAGGAAGTAACAACCGAGCTCATGAGGGACTACACTTAAGAGAAGCACACAAATAAACACTGTTTCTACAGCAAACATCATATGTTCATATGTTATGGTCATATGTTCAGGCGCCATGTTCTGACCTGATGATAACACACTGATTCTCCGTGTCGATCATCATGTTGCGGTACATGTTGTCTGCCAGAGCATAGATGTGAGGAGGATTCTCATACTGGGCCTGAAGGGAGACAAATAATAATTGTATAATCATTATTTCACCTCTGTTAAATAATTAACAGAAGTTTTAACACAAAATTTGAAAAAAATGGCACAAATTTCACATACCTGTTCTTCATTTATACAAAAGTATCGATATAAATAAACAACCTCATTTTATGGACTGCGATAAATGCAGAGTGCAAGTTACATATCCTAAAAACGCACATACTTAACAAAAAAAAAAAGTTTAGTACAAGTCACATATAGCAGGTATTTGCCCTGCACTGAATGGATTTACCAGCTCACACATGCATTTGTAATGGCTCCCTAAAGACTGATTGTCATTGCAAGACCTGTTTTCAATCACATGGATGTGTAACTTTATTCAGTAATAGTTTTTCATGCATTTGTTATTTATTTTGCATGTAATTTTTAAATTATATGTGTGACGCCAGAGCACAAGTCACACCAGCCCACAAGGTGAGGAGGGAGGTAGAGACAGTTTGGAAAATAGGGTACCTTTTTTCCATCATTTTCCAATTATTCCTTGAAGATTTGTAAAAGGAGGCAAAACAACAGAGCAACAATAAAATTTACATTTATTCAATTCTCCAACTTAGTGTCAAGCTACTTTTTACTGGATGAGAATAGGAGACACACCCACTGAATATACCACTGACTGATAGAAAAGCAACTATGAATGGCTAGCTGATCAAACAGGTAATCTGAGACAGGAAGAAAGAACATTCATGTTCACCTGCAGAGACACAGAAAACCAAACTGACATAAACAATAATGTACAGAAATAACTCGGGTTGGGGGGGGAGACTTGTTAGCACAGAAGACATAAACAGAGGCAGACCAAAACACATGTGCACACACATGCAGAAGCGCTGGCATGCCCACACCTGCTGAAGCCCAGCCCAGATCAGATTACATGAACTCTACTACTCGTCTCACAATGACTCACAGGTTGTTCTCCGCTGTTCACACTTCTTTGGTGGCCTCCTTAGGCAGATAAGACCAAAGCAGGAGCCCTTTGTTAGCTTTAAGCAAAGGGTCTGCCTCAATGTAACAGCAACAAGCAACACTTTGCAGAAGTAGACACGGCACCAGTTTTGCAACAACCTGAACTTTTTCGCTGGCAAGGTGTAAGATTTCTCCACCTTGGTGTTTGAGCAAGACGCATGACCTGAATAAATGAGTGTCACACTCACAGCCTGATACTCAAATGCTGCAGTTTTAGGTATGATTTATAGAGATGACCCTTGGGGGTTTTACTGGCCTGAATTGAAACACTTTCCTGCTTCAAATGAAATGGAGCTTTATTAACACCGGAGGGAAATTCTGTTGGTTGCACCAGCATACAATGTACATGTACACACACAATGCTTAGATACATACGGTGATTATAAGAGGGAAGTATAAATAGGTGAATAAGTCACTAATAAAGAGATGAACAAGAAAAATTATACATGAGGTGGTGCAAGGTGGAATAAATAAAGTTAATGTGAGGTAATTCAGAGGATATTAAAAGGCCACTACCCTGGCAACATGAGGAAATATGTGAAGAAATGACTGCTGGTGGAAATAAACTTTGGCCACTCCTTGGAGGTCCCTTATATTTCCTGTATTATAATCACTGTGGCCTTCCTTATTTTCTGTTAATGATTCACAAGCTAAAACAGTAGTGTGCGACTCCCCTCCCACCTTCCATCAGGGAGAATTCACTGAGCAGAGAAAACGGATACTAGGCAATAATATGTTTCTTTCATGCCTCGTTTGTTGTACAGCATTGTAGAACTGGTCCTTTCACCAACATTGTCCACTCACCGCCCCCTGGTAGATCTCCACCTCCCTGTCGGAGAAGTATGGCAGCTGTTTGAAAGGGTTCACCGAGATGAGCACTGGACCTATGTATGTCTGCCGGTAAATCATTAAGGAAACTGATCATCAGGGTGTTTTGCATATGCACTGAGATTTGAAACATCAAGTGAAATGCGCAAGAACTTTCCACAGTTATCACTGGCAGGAAACCTTATTTTTACCACAGTCAGCAGGAAAAGTACCGTATTTTCCGCACTATAAGGGGCACCTAAGAGCCTTAAATTTTCTCAAAAATCGGCCGTGCGCCTTATAATCCGGTGCGCCTTATGTGTGCACTGAGTTCCAAAATCTTGTCAAAATATTGTTGTGCGACTTTGATAAGCGCTCCGCTTGACTGACTGTCGGACCATTTCCCGCTGACACAGGGATGTAATACGTACACTGGCAGCGATAAACCAATCAGAGAACAGGACGTAATACGTAAAGTACGTACGTTGGCAGCGATAAACCAATCAGAGAACAGGACGTGATACGTACGCTTACCTCCGCCATGCCTCCGGTAGGTATACTACCGGTATGCTGCAAAACAACAGCCGGGAGAAGCGTCTCTACAGTCACCATTTGACTGAAGGCAACAACGATAGCACAAGACATAAAGATCGAAAACTTTCAAGGAGGTCCGTCTTGGTGTTTTCGTTTTATGAAAAGGCGTCATCTCTCCATCCGCGCATGATAAAAAAAAATATGATAAAAAATAATGTGTGTATTGTTAAATAGTAGAATAAAGTTCAACTAAACTCACTGTTGTGCTTCCGTTACCTTTTTTTTGTAGACCGTATGTTTTAGCATGCGCCTTATAATCCGGTGCGCCTTATGGTGCAGAAAATACGGTACCTAAATGAATAAATACATAAATTTTCAAAAAGCAGCGGATCTCACTAAACTGCATTGGACAAAGGCAATAAATAAAAGACAACAAAGTGTAAATAAAATCAACAATGAAAATAACAATAATGGCAAAGCTGACAGGATGAAGAAAACCCACACCCAAAAACAAGCACATAATACCTGCAGAGAACTATTTTGGTGTATGAGATGAGCAACAGTTCTGTAACATGAATTTGTACTTAACTGCATGCAACAAGGATACAAAAATGTAGTCATCCATATACCGCTTCTTCAGGTTGTCTGTGATGGCATCCTCATTGATCTTGGAGAGCAGGACCATGTCATCAACACCACTCACCTTCACATTCTGGGTCTGCCAGTGGTAGCGCTCTTTACTCCCCTGAAATAGTAAAAATGGAAGAGCAAGAAGAGAAATAAATAGGCATAGAGTAGATAGAGACATGTACACTTACAACAGAGATCATAACTTAATATCTATCTATAAAGATCAACCTGTTTGTCTTTTTTGGTTTTTTTATACATTGCTTTATATTTCAGAAGCATAGAAGAAGCAAGAACAGTGATATCACCCACAGAGTGTACAAGGGTGACTTTTTTCTTGCTTTCTTGTGGCACACAAATGTATTCAGCTAGTACTAAATGAAGAATAAACCACTTGTAACGGTGACCTTTTGATTATCATTAACCACAGCAGTGGTAATAGTAACCATGGATGCCAGTTCATCACAGGGTGGCCATATATGTAGAGTACGTGGTTGCACAGTGTAGGCTACTTAGAGTGACCAAATAACTGAAACACATTCCTTTGGACTGTGGGAGGACACTCACTCAGACACAAGAAAACATGCAAACTCCACAGACTGAGCCAGTTTCAAATTCATGACAGAAGAGTAATATTATTAATATATATTTTTGTTACATTATAAGTATTACTGTTAACATTATCATACCAGTGTTATATATTATTCACTTATATCTAGCCATTTTTTAATATCAAAAATTTGTAACTCCTCATATAACTTTTTTCAAACCAGTGCAGGTCTGTCGCACAGTAGCCACAGACACAATTACACAATACAGGCAATTTAAAGTGAGCTATTAACCTGAAACACATGCCTTTGGACTGTGGAAAGAAACCAGACCACCTGTAGAAAACCCACATGGAGAGAACATGCAAACTCCACATAGACCGAGTCAGACTTAAACCCACAGGCCAGGCGCGCTACGATAGCAGCACAGCTCACTCAGCCACCATGTCACCTGGGCCAGTATATAAAATTAAAATCTGGACCTTCAACCGACCAAAATTACAGGACATGTTCATTCAATTCCGTATCTTAAAACTGTAATTAACTCTTACTCAATTTTGCTCCTGTTAGTCTTAAATTCAGCTGTCCAAAAAGAATATTGTGCAACATGTTGCATTATTTGAGTAGGTGCTGTCAAAAAGCCTTTTCAAGCTTGCCTCACCACAAAAGTAAATAAATCCACGACACCACTTCCAAAAGCAGGAATGAGACTACGAAGGCCCTTTGAAACGAACTGTCAGGTGTTCTTGAATTTTCTTGAATCAGACCTTTATATAAAACTGTGACAATTACTGACAGGCAGACATTATGGTAGTAACTGAACAGTTGCTATGTTTTCATCCAAGTGCATCCTGCATTTGTATATCAATGTTGAACATTAGAAACATTTACAGCCATCTCTAGGTTTCTGTTGCCAGGTATGGAAATGTTAACTTGATAAATATGCATTCCACCTAACAGAAGGTACTTTAGAGGAAATTGTGCTCACTTCTGAAAGAAACACCTGTGACCACATCTCCATTTGCTAGCACTAGCATTTCACCAATGGACACATTAACATGCATCTCTACACCATACTGCCCCCCCCCCCCTTTTTATTTATTTATTTATTTATTTATTTTAAAAGGAGGTACCCTGAACAAAATAAAATTCACAAATAGATCACTAACATCTGAAGTGTTTGTGTCACTAGGAGCCTGATGTTTCTCCCTAACAAGGTAACTGTCTCTGCATACATAGTGTTGTGGTCACATTTCCATAGTTAATAGAAACACAAGAGTAACAGTGGTAAATTTCCATTCGTTGCAGGTTTGCATAGATCCTATCTAGAGATTCAAAGAGAGAAACAGATTTTATACATCTTTTGCTAAACGCTTCCTGGAGTAACTTCCCGCATGCACCTCTCTTCTTCCCGAATCATTCATTAATGGTATAACACCTTCTCCAGCTATGACTACCAACCTCCACTGTACAATTCCTGGTTTCAGGGGGGGGGGAAGAGAAAAATAAATAAATTTTTAAAAAAAACATATCACTTTGGATTGTACTCCACCTTACTTTTGACCATCAACTTCCTTTTGGAACCTGGGAGAGTTAGAGCTGCCAACATTAAAATTACCTCAGGATTCTTCCCTCTGATAACAATGTAAGTGGTCTTCTCCAAAATGATGAACAATACATACATCCAAAGGAAAGACTGACACGGTGAACTTAGTATATGAACCCCCTGAACTACGTTAACACACAGAAACAATTGCGATGGCAGAAGATAAAAGAAGATTTTCCCTGCAATGACCATGCTGATCATCATAAACTTTTATATCTCATCCCGGATCCTTCAAATTTTGTTATCTCAAACATGGTTGTTCCGCACATCCTTGCAAATCAAGATTCCTGCTGCCGTCAAGCTAAGTTCAAATGCTTTAATGTAAAATTCAGTCGAGAGCTCTGAAATAAGTGGAATTTCACATTTCGAAGTCTGCCCAAAATAGGTAGAGGGTGATAGAACGGTCAAAGCTACTGCCTTTGGCTGCAGAGGTCACAGGTTCTAAACCCCAGCTCCTGCTTTAGCACTGTTAGACAAGGTACTTGGTCTTAAGTTACCCCACTAACAAAATCACCTACTAAATAATGGGCAAATAATGACAGGAAACTTAACACTGTTATTTACTCTTGGGAGGCGTCTACAAAATGAATAAACTGAAATACGAACACACAACATTAGAACATGTAAGAATTCAGATTATTCATTTAGGCTCCACAACAAGTTGCTTATCTCCCATTTGTAATATAGTATAAAATAAGCATAAATAATTATAACATTTTTTTTAAAATGGCATAGTCTGAAAGGCAACGTTTACGGCAGTATTTTCCGTACACACTTTTTGCTTCTGGGTTTTTTTGGGAAAATTTTTTAGAGGATAAGGAAAATAAAAAAATCAAGCCGTTTATACAAAACACAACAATCCGCACAGAGCAGACATGAATACAATAAACATTTTTCCAATACAATCTTTGAAAGCGTCTTCTATTCCTGAGCTCTGTTTTAACACCAGCACTCCTGTAAGCTCTTGAGTTAAGCATTTCGGTATGACGGCTGCAATTCAAATACATTGTTTTGGCCCTAGGTGTTTTGTCGGTTTTACTTAGGATCGGTGGTGTAACACCTTGCCAGGGGCTGGAGGACGGAAAAAAAAACATTAAGGGTGATAAATGGAGCTGTACACAAATATTGGGGACACAACCTCCATCCCCCTCCTTGTTACACTTGAGTTTAAGACCACTTTGCTCTCTGGCGTCTCTCCGACGTTACGTCAGTAAACTTCAAGGCTGCATCTTTCTCAGGTGTTGCGCCAGTTATATTTTTGACTTTTTCTCTCAGGTGTGTCAAGTGTTGTGTCAGTAATATTATGGACCAGCTGTCTCAGATTTTCTATCAATAGTGTGTCTAACTTTTACCTCTCAGACATTGCCAGTAATACTTTGAACTGTTTTTCTAGGTTTATCTCGGGAGTTCCTGCAAGTCGCAAAATTTAGAAATGCTGTTCTCTCAGATTTGGTGTGAGCAACATTTTTGACTGCTTTTTTTTAGGCTTGCTGCATGTATTGTGTCAGCAGTATTTCTTATTTTGTCTTTCTCAGGTGTTGCGCCAGTAATATTTTGAACTGCTTTTCCTTCAGGCCCATGCCAGGTTTTGTGCCAGCAACATTTCTGACCGCTCCTGTGCCGGACAACCAACACCATAAGCTGGCGCGTAGGTACCCCCCACAACACACCTTGCAGCAAAAAACACTGCTTTAAACCCGTTCCGTACCTCCTGCATGCCTCTCCTAGCAGAATTTTTAAATTCTTGGCATTTTTGCCTCCTACCCACAAGCTGGTCAGAGCTGTGTGGTCGTGCCCCGACACGTCTCGGTTCAAGCGCCCCCGGATTCACCCTGTCCACGGACTGACTGCACTACACAGCGTCGCGATGGTATTTTCAAAAGTGAAATATTATATTTAAGACGTCTCCTAACTTGGAAGCACTTCAGCACTTCGGCGTTTCACAAAATGGAACACACGCGCTTTTCTGACAGGGCTGCCGCCTCGCGCGGGGGCTGCACCGCGGACCAGGGCTGAAGGCACCAGAACTCCGGGTCGGCGATGGTTTTTAACCAAAGCAATGAAACCAGCCCCGAATTTATATCATTTTACTCAAAATCTGCGAATTAAACATTTTAAACGAACGAAGGAGAGCTCGGGTGCGCGGCGCGCGCTCGCGCGAGAGGCGCCTTCACCTGTACACCGCCCTGCGCGCGACCGCGCAAGTCCCGCCAAGTCCTCAACAAAAACGTTCATCTCTCGCATTTTGTCGAACTGGCACAAAAGTTAAGTTTTTAACTGTGCTGAACTAGAATATAACCTGCGTCCAAACACTGGTGCCGACAGAGGGGGGGATCCAAACTCCGCGGGGATTTCCAACAAAGTTCTTAAAGTTTTAACAACCGCACTTTGCTGGATAAATAAATGAATAAAACTCAGTTAAATAAAGAAATGTATGCAAACAAAAAAAACAAAGAGGTTGGTGTATAAAAAACAAACAAATGAATACCACCTACCATTTTTTTTTACCGCTTACTTCCTGTTGCAGTCTGCAGGGAAGGTGACCAGGAATGAGACGCCCAGGTCCGGTGTCTCCCAGCGCGCTCAGGCTTCTTCTACAGCTGTGAAGTTTTTATTTTTAAAAAAATGCTCACGATAATATCATCTCTGCTTGTTTATTAATCCAACACGAAGGACCTGTGCTCTGCTGTGTGCGCGTTTACAGGCAGCATTCGGGTGTTTCCGTGGCCATCGTGCGTTGACTCTCTCTCTCTGCTGCTCTGGGTGAGCGAGCGAGCGAGCGAGCTATAAAATGTGTTGTTCGCTGCTTTCTCATGCTGCGAAGTTCTGAGCTGGATAAAATGATCAATATTACACATTTATGAGATGAATGGCTCAGCCGTCGGGAATGAGTAGGAGTTTGTGGAGAAAATATATTATCTTTAATTAGCTTTATTAATGCTTAAATATAAAATTGAACACGAAAAGCATTTTTATTCAAGTTATATCCAAGGTTTATACAGAAATGTGTCCCATAATAATTCAAGGGATATCTGCATTATTATGCTTCCACTGCAGATAATAAAACTGAAAGCGACCAGAAGCTGACAAAGCCGCACATGGTTATGGCTAGGCAATAATCGGATTTGGTGGAGGTGAGGTTTTTCCATTTTCAGACAGTTTAAATGAGCCTTATTCTGGTTTGAACTGAAAGATAAAAGTGCGTCTGTGTATCTTGCTTCACCTCAATGCTTCAGAGACACCAGCCCCCACAGAACAAGAAGTTACTGCTGAATGGTGAAAGGAGCTGAGATTTTTTCTATTGCAGACTTATGGGAAGTTTGTTTCATGCATCTTATATTCTGACTTGGGTGTAAGTGTTGAGCTCCTGTTATGTTTAGGTTGAGGATTAATGTACATCGTGCACTGCACACCCTGTTCATATTTTTTTCTGGATTTGGCAAATATTAGCATATATATTATATATGAGCAATATCAGTGCTGAGCACCACAGGACCCACAACCAAAAGCCAAACTAGGAAAAGTAAATAACTTTTCAACTGGTAATTTAATAGGTGAGGTCAGCAGTAGAAAGAAAACCTGGCTATAAGCTAAACAAAGACCAGATCCCACTCTAAAGCCACAGTCTTACTTTGCTGTTTTCCCACATCCATCGACCATAAAGTTTTAGCAACAACCAAGCTTGGTGACTTAATAGGGGAGTGCCAGCATGGTACGAGTCAGATGATCTGCAACTTGTACAGCAGTAAATAGTTATACATCAAGCAGGGTAATAGCTTGGCTTCAAGTGCTCAAAAAAATTTTTTTTTTTTTTTTTTTTTTTTTTTTTTAAAAGGGTTTTTGCTTTAAAACAATTTGCAAAAAATTCAGCAGCTTTTGTTTTGGATTTTACAGCAAAATCAAAAATGACAACTGCACTTAACACAATGGCCAAAGGATGCTGATGTCTGTTAGCCATCTCATGTAGAATGTCTTGACACAACTACCTCCACTTGACGCTGCTCAAGCCTTTTTCCATCATATTATGACCATTACAGATGTGACATCAGAGACCTTTTGCTGCAAGTGGCTCCATAAAGGGGCGGGGAGTGGAACAGAGGGTGACATTTCACATAGGGTGAGGAAAAGAGATGAGGTGTTTGGCTTTTCAGTAGAAATAGGATGGCAGGAATTCCATTCGATCATTGTATGTGGTGAAATGTGAGGGTGGCAACATAATGGAATAAAAGCATTCAGGGAAAGAGCACAGATTTGTTTTTAGCCTCCTGTCATGTACACACACGTTTGACATACAAAATAGGACAAGAAATAGTTTATTAAACCAAAAAAATTAAGGTAAAGGAAATTCATATAAAAAAAAGATGGTCTGTTATAAAACTTAAGGGAGACAGTGAAGGTGAAGAATAAACAAGCCTGCAGACAAAGCCCTTGAGACAAACATGTCCCATTCCTCCTGCATGGAGTAAAGGTGAGCAGAGGATGCATGGAGCTCCGTACCTTTAGATGGGCCTGAGGATTGATCAGCAACACGGAGACAGACCCAGAATTGCATTTCTCTCCTAGTAATCAGGCATTCTTCCATGAAGAATATTTTTCCATATAGAAACATTGCTAAAATGTGTGAAAATCATTTTGTAAACATTTGTTCCAAGTACATTGGGTTGGAAAATGTTCAAATTGCAGAGAAACCAAATCAAATTAGTTCCTCACAAACTGCCTGACACCTTCAGTGTCTTTAGTGGGGTAGCCATTAACTAGTTTATGGAAGCAATTCATACCACTTTCCACAGGGGTGGAGGGTTATGAAGATGTGTGGTAGTTCAGTCACAACACACAAGAGGTCAACAAATGAAGTGGTTCAGCCCAACAAGTTGGATAGGTCAGCCATGAGCACTATTTGTATTACTTTCCAATAATTAAAAAAAAAAAAAAAAAAAAAAAAAAAACATCTAACAGAACAAAGACACACAGACACACACACACACACACACACACACTCTCCCTGGTTTAAGAATGGTCAGAGTTCTGCTTGTCTGGGGCGCTACAGCATGTGACCAGACAGCCAGGTTCCTCCTCCTCTTCCTTATGCATTTGGCATACAACATAGGGAACTGTAAATGCTCTATCACCAGCAACTGTAGAAACCAGAGCAGGTGGAAACTCTCAGCCTGATGGTAGAACCAAAGCTCACAATCCCTGAAACAGTGAACAAATAGTATCTTCTAGCTGAGGGATGAGATGGAATTGTAGCTTTGTAACTATAAAAATAAAAAAACCATTGTCTCTCTTCAGTAGAAAATGGCTGAGGAAAAAGCACAGAAATCATTGGCTGCAGATGATAAATACTATACATACAGGAAACAAAGGCTATGGTACGGCACACAAACTCCAAGTTGTAAAAATGCTAGCATGTCTATCCATGCAAAAATTCCATAGGGATTTGTATCCCTAATATCTACAATATAAAAATATCATTAACCTACAACTTGTATGGACAACAAAGTGCCATTTATCACTTTTGCTGTCCAACATTATTTGAAAGTGCATTGAGCTATACAGATCAAAATAATAGTTTCTTCCTTCAGTCCAGTAGGAAACTTTGCTCAGCTGGTGAAAAACTCTAAAACACAATCTGTACAGCCAATGACTTTAGCCCTGAATTAAACAGGATTATGAAATATTGAGCCGCAGTCTGAACACAGAAACAACTTTGCACATTTATCCATTAGTGGTGTTGCTGCATTGGGGGAAGCTGGGTAGATGCAGAGCTCAAGGTTGCACCGTTACCGCAGTTTACTGCCGCCTTTACACATCACACCAACAGCAGAAGCACTGTCAGAGATAGTTTTGCAAAAATTGTGGCATCACCATACACCTGAGGTGATGATGCATAGACTGCTTACAAGTAATCTATGGTACAAGCAGAGTTAAAAGTAGGTAAGATGGAATATCATAGTAAAGATATGCCCTCAACTAGAGCAGCCAATAGTAAAGATGCAGAGGGAAAGCAAAGGAGTTTACAGAGTACACTTGACAAAATTGTCCCAAAAGGTCTCTGAATGCAGGGCATTTAAAAAGAGAAACAAAACAGACTAAGTGGGAGATGGTAAAACATTTCAAGAAAAAAGTATTGAAGTAAAACAGGAGATGAAGGAAAGCAGAGCAGAGAAAACTACAGCAGGAGGATCCAAAGCTGACTGTCCATTTGAGAAATGTGCAAACCCATCAGGAGAGCAGTAGTCTCCACAAGGGATGCGGCTCCACAAGTCTTTTAGCACTCTTCTGTATACAAGTGTAGTTCTGTGCAGGAGCATCTGCAGGGCTGCATGGGTCTGTGTACGCCAGCGGTCACATGATGCCATTGGTGAGGTACTGAAAGCCATCATACAGCTTGGTGGTAAGGGACCGCATGGAGCCTTCCACCATCTGCTCCACTAGCATCTGCAGCTGCTCCTCCGTCAAGTTCATGTGGAAGCGCTCCTTCAGGTTTCGAATGGTGCTCGAACCATGGAAGCAGGGCAGCTGTGAGCCTGGGAAGATGTGACAGGGGTGTGAGTGCAGAATGTGGCAGTGATTACATTTACATTTATTCATTTAGTAGAAAAATGCTTCTTTGTCGAGTAAATGTTTTTATTTAAGGGAAGGTTTCTCTATTAAAGGGGGGGGAAGGGGGAGAAAGAAAAAAAAAAAGTTTCTCTGTTAGGAGCTGTTTTCCTGTGAAGATCACACCAGCCTATCACCTCTCTCACAGCTACAGCTGTTTACTTGGCCAAAAGTTCCCCATAATAACCTCAAACCCACATTACAGTCTTATAATTCAGTCCGCTGCTCATTACTACCATAGACCGAGATAAGTGACCATGTTCTAAAATTACGAGCAGTTTATGGATTCTCACTGAAGGAGCAGATTACTATGCGTTTAGCTGGTCTTCATTAAATGTACCATGCTGTACTCATGCACACGCAAACTATATAAATTGGTGCTACAAAGGGGTCTTTCACTGAAGCACCTCTGATCTTCCTTTCTGGCAGAATTGGGAACAACTGTGTCATCTCTTTGTTCACTGTTGGACTTACAGTAAATATATATTTTTTATATAAACTGGGTTTGTATATTTCTTTTACACAGATGATTTTCTCCACAGCAACATACATCAGTTACTACAATAGAGTCCAAAGTTTAAACTGGAACAGCCATGGGCAGAATAGTTCAATATGGATAATATTGAACAATATGTAATATGACCAATACTGTACTTCATTACAGTTTTCTTTCCAGTCACCACCAGTGCTCTTTCCAATTCCAAACTCAGCTTCTCTTTTCTGCTCATTACTCAGCATCCATTTCTTTTTCATAGCTTTCAGTTTATGTTACTTGGAAACCAGAGCTTTTTTGTCCATCAAGCACAATTCAGCACATAAGACAAGTCTCAGTTTCCAGTAAGATGTTTATGGGGCAAACATCAGTGTCTGATGCTATACATAGTTCTACATGGGACAGGGTTTTTAAATAAAGGGATTTTTCCAAAAAGTCTACCTATACAGAAACAAATTCCAAAGTTCGCTAACATGGAAAAATTGGGGAACGATTATTATACTGGAATCATATCGGTTATCAGCAGATACTTTAATTTTATAGGCACTGGAATAATGGTTAGATTTGGCCAACAATTCAAACCAATATTTTATGGCATATTCACTGTTTCAGATGAGCAGAATGTGCAAAGGTGTCTATGCAAGAGTGCCATTAAATATGTCGTTTTTAAACAGCTGTTTAATGTCTTACATGGAAGAACAAAAATATGAAATTTCAGTAGGATGATCACATGGTACTCTAACCCAAACCATTTTAAAAGTAATGTGCTGAACAAATAGTGAAACAGTTTTTCCTGTGACCAGGTAGAGATTCTTTGAAGAACCTCCCCTTACTTCTTAAAAAATGCACTTGGGGGGGGGGGGGGGGTTACTGCTGATTGGTGATGGTTTCATTATTATTGCTATCCTTATTAGTTTTCCATGAAAAATTTAAATAAATAAATAAATTTAAAAAAAAATTAAATAAAAAAAAATTTTAAAAAGTTATTCAGCATTTAAGATTAAGCCAGAAAAACCATTCCCTATTTAAGACAACTGTGATTCAGCATTTGGAATTTAGTTTAATGGCTATACATATTCTGAAATGTGGCACAAATGTCAAACTTGTCTGCAATTTTCATCCAGGGAGGTATCATCCTATTTTTTTCCGCATTTTCTAAACATGAGTACTAGCAGAGAATTTTAACATATCAGTTATGAAATGTGTTTCTCAACTAAGACAAAAGGGTATAAGTCATAACTAACAAAGCAGCAACTATCACAGCTGCAGCCAAACCCATTCTGCAAAGGTGAAAATATTTTCACCTGTTAACTTCATTTATAATATGACAATATTTGTAGGTCTGGAGATTTCATCAAGCTGACAACAGCATGTGTGTTCTTCTCAGAGGAGTGGATTACCTTGTTGCATGATCTCCACAATCTGGATCACCTTCTCCATGTGCTTTCGTGCAGCAATTAAGCCTTGTAACATCAGCATCTTGTAGTAGTTGAACATGTCCCCATCTTGGCCTCCCATTACCTGTGAGATACAACTGAATGTGCCTGACTGTGTATCACAATGGTGGAAGGAAACAGGTCCTAAACACAATAACTGGTGATCAGGACTGCCGAGCAGAACATGTACACCACACTTTGTGATATGATACAGAGCTAAGATGCTGTACAACGATGAATTCTGAAGAGGTCTGAGTTATAGACAAGACAGTGCCAGCCAACTCTCCATATGGCTGAGTAGTTCTGGTGAAACTATAGCACCAACTCACATCAACAAACTCGCTGGTTAGTTTGAAAGCTGAGGTTTCAAAGCCCAGGTTGCGGGGGGAGCTGGACAGAATGAAGCCAAAGTCAATGTGGATGATGTGGCCTTCGGAGTCCAGCAGGATGTTGCCATTGTGCCTGCAGTGAAAGGGACATTTTGAGAACATGGAAAAAGTGAGACACTAAATGAGCCCCTAAAGCAGGGGTATTGAATTAAAATTTAAAAGGGGTTCAACCAACAAAATTTTCTCCCATCAAAGGTCTGAACCTCACATTTGTGCTGTGATTCAGATCCCTATATATGTAGTCACTGAATGTCTATAAAAAAAAAATAAAAGGTATAATTACCACAGCATTTCAATAATATTTTCAATTTACAGTAAGGACTAAACATGTGGACCCTTTGAATTGAATTGGCCTTGTATTTTTATGGAATACAAATAACTAACAAACATATAAAACAACTATTTAATAATAAAAAATTAGGCCTACCACATTCACATTTTAAGTAAAAGAAAACAAGCATCTGAATAAAACTAAGGGCCTATTTGAAAAAGTACAAAGTTTTGACTATCCTCTTGCTCTATTTTTTTTTTCTTTCCTACTTCAAACCTTTTTCAGAAACTGTTTTGAACAAATAATTATCTTTAATGTCTATTCTGCTTTCTTTCCATTTTTTATCCCACCCAAACCTCTACTTTTCATGTCTAGTGACAGATATGGGCCTTTAATTTCCCTGCCAGTAGTTTGAATCTTGGCTGAAATGGAGTTAGTGCCATTCTCATACACATATGTAGGTGCCCACTGGTGAGCCTGGAACAATACATTGTTTTAATAATGTTCATAGTGGAGAAAGCTAACTCACAGCTGTATGTAGATCCAAACATGGTCAAGGTGTGTAGTGCTACCTTGGTTAGACCTGGGAAAACAGTCTCGGGCACAGTCTGCAGCCAGAAACTAGCAGAATCAGTTACTCCAAAATGCTCTTAATGCAACATTTGCCTGTAGATCAATAATTTCT
The DNA here is from genome assembly GCA_018136845.1 of Heterotis niloticus. Lineage (NCBI taxonomy): Eukaryota > Metazoa > Chordata > Actinopteri > Osteoglossiformes > Osteoglossidae > Heterotis > Heterotis niloticus. Next base: position 4,237,543 of record CM030903.1, read on the forward strand.
GTCTGTAGAGATCCTGCATGTGCCCACTTGAAGGTCTGTCTCACCTCCTTTGAAAATACCTTGACATCTCTAATGAGGAATGGATTCTGGATGAGCAGGAGGAGCTGCTGTCCAAGACTGAAGCTTTCAAACCATTTACTGAAGTTTCTAAATCAGTTTATTTATGAAGTCAACATAAGGAGAAACATCTCCCTTTCCCTGAATCTGTTCCTTCACCTTTGTGAAATGCACACTCTCCTTGAAGATCTTCCTTGAACAATTCTACTTTCCTCTGAAAGGAGTGGACAGCTGTCATTAAATCAAGCTGAACTGTTCTTTCCCTGCAGCTTTAAATTGAATTTATTAAGGTGTGATAGCTACCAAAAAAGCAATTGTTTGTGCTCTCATCTTGCAGGGAGGGAGGGGGAGGAAATGTATACTGTTTTGCTTTCTGATTCTTGAGCTGTACTAAGAAAGCTGCTATTTCCTTTCCAACAGACCAAAAGCGTTCCAAGACACTTCCTTTACTCAGCCGTCTCACATTGTTGTGTAGTAGTAGGTTGTTTGCATTTGCCTCAACTTCTAAGAAATTCTCTCTGCAGAAGATGTTGATGAGATGAGGTTCATATTTCATCACTGTGTTCATTATTTCAGCAAACTTTTCTGACAGAATGGCACACAGGACACTCTGATGAACAATACAGTGGTAAGCAATACCATCTGGGTTGTCCTCTTTCAGCCATGCCACAGCTCTTCTCCCCTTTCCTGGCATGACAGGGGCTCCATCTGTGGTGACTGAGACCACCTGTTTTAGATCTGTCCTCCTCTGTCTCAGCATCTCCTTAATGGCCTCATATATGCCCTGTCCTCTTGTATGTGTCTCAAGTGGTGTTACACCTAACAAGTCCTCACAAAGTTCTTATGTTTCTTAGCTAAAAAAAAATCTTATATACCAAAAGCTGGGCATTATCAGTTATATCTGTTGATTCATCAACAGCTAAGAAAATGCATACTACACTTTGAATAGCTACATAAAGTTGTTCCAGTACATCCTCTGTTAATATTTCAGTCTTTTTGTGGTTGTTGAAACTGACATTGGGATTTGCTTGATGTCCCCCCCACCCCACACAATTTCTTTTTGTTTACCCTCAGGTAAAGTCTCAGCAACAGCATACAAGCACTCCTTTACAACGGTGCCATTAGTAAATGATTTATGTTGCCCCAAAATCCACGCTACTTTAAGTGAACAATCATTTGCATGCTGCGCGGTGGATCTGTCATAGTGGGCTCTCAGTTCGGTTATTTTACGTGCCCTCACTTTGGACTGCCACGGATATGTTTGCATAAATGATCCGTGTTTGTCTCATAACGGCGCTTCACATTACTAATTTTTACTAAAGCCACGTTTTCGGAACATATGAGACAAACTGGTTTTGAACTACCCGCAGGAAAAATAAACATATATTGGTCCATCCCATTCATCTTTGAAAGTTCGGTTTTCTGCATTTACTTTCCTTTTTCTTGGAACAAGCCATGCTCCCTGTCGCTCTTTCGTTTGTCATTTCCTTCCCCAGCATTCGCATGTTTTACCCATGCACTGTAATAATCGCATTGATTCGCTCTCCATTGAGTGACACGTATAGACAAGCCCGCCTCAAGAAGGGGGGGGGGGGGAAGCGCTGCGTCAATATTATCAGTCATTCTCATTTATTTATCAGAAATGCGTCACGGTCCAGATAGTGCTGGCACTTGGTCCATACCACGGTCCACCATTTAGTGATGCCTGCCCTAAAGGGTAAAGTAAGAAGATACAGCTACATAATTTTCCATTGGAGCAAATCAGCACAAGTATCTCAATCAAGAAGTTACACCAGGGGCTGAGATTCAAATCTATTACCTTTGGATCCAAAGAAGGCAGCTATAAATGCTGTTACTTGCTGTCCCTGCTGTGTTTGTACTAAACAATAGAGGCCACCTACCACTGTGCTAAAACTTGCAATGAATTACATTTGCCCTTCTGTAGGCCATATGATAAAATTATGTAACCTGGAAAGAGGTTCATAAAACTTCAGAAACACAGTACAGTAAAGATACAGCAGGCCTACTGAAGGAAGGTGTCTTCAGCTCAGTGGGTTAGCAGCTCACAGCTCTTACCTGTCCTTGACCTGTAGCAGGTAGCAGATAAGGCTGTACCCAGCGCAACTTTGCACAAAGTTCCTCTGGGCAGACAGGAAGGCTTCAGTGGTGTAACTGCCATGCTCCTGAAGGAAGTAATCCAGCAAGGACAGCTGGCTCTGCTTCTTCACTTGGTGGATGGACACGGCATTCACCACCGGTTCGATCATGCCGCTATCTGACGAGATGACCAGGATCTTGTAGGGCTTGATCCACAGGGGTACGCGCTCCTGCTCCCAGACAGACTGCAGAAATACCCATGTTATGACATGAATCATTAAATCACTTCTGGTTTGAATGCATTACACAATCACTTAGTCATTTTTATTAAAAATGTTCATATTGGGCAACATTACCAGCATTGCCACAGCTTAAAAGTTTCAGCAAATTTGTAGCTCTTCTAACAACAAATACAAGATTTTTTTTTTTTTTTTTGGGGGGGGGGATAAGAGGGGAACGATCCAACACACTGGATGCAATACATCATAGTGGTCATTACTAAGATTATACAGTGAATTAGTTGTTCTTTGCATCCTTGACCTTGTTGAATTTCTCAATCCTGAATGCTTACTGACACCAGAATTTTGCTGCTTTGATGTACCTGTAGCTGCCTCAGCACTTGGAAGGCAAGTAGCTCTTGCCGGAGGTCATCACCACACTTGACAATGACTGAAAGCAGTCTCCAGTTATGCAGATGGCCATATGGGGATGCTTCTCTTATCCTCCTATGCCATGCAAAGAAGAAAGACTTTCAGGCTCAACCATGAAACCAAACAATATATTTGAGTGAAATAAATACTGCAAAATTCACACCATTCCATTTATACATTTTTCTCCTAGAGCTCATTTTCTAATAATCATCTTAACTTACCTAACTTTCTCCTGCCAGGGTTCTTTAAGGGCCACAGCAGAGGGGTCCTCTGGATCCCTCCTAAATGTTGTGGGAGTGTGAGCAAGCTGCTCTGAAAGACGCCGCCTGAACAACACAGAAACATACTTTGTGCAATCTGACTCTTCTTTACAATAGACCGACAGATGTTCAGAATACAAATCTAATCTGAAAGGCAGCTGAACATGCGTGCTAAATGGGAACCCAGTGTGCGACACTGCTTTTTCCTGTTCATGGTCTACCAGTCCACTACGCAGTTATTGCACCGTCGTATACCTGATGTCTCCAGCTGCAATGAAGACTGGCTCCTTGCTCTCCTGACTAGTGATGCTGTCAACTGAGAACTGGGAAATGTTGTCACAGCTGTTGGTGTGGATCTCTGGAAGCTGGAAACGTAGTCAATCATCAGTCATTTTTATTTACTGAACCTTTCACACACCTGTTTCCAACACAAATGTTTTACCCAAAGCCACTAGCCATCCTCTCACTTAAGTTATTGTAAGAATAGACATTTACACAGCTGGTTATTTTTACTGGAGCAATTTATGGCAATTTTCTTGAACATTGGTACAACAGCATTAGTAAAAGTGGCTGCAGTGTCCAGGTTACAAATCTATGTCCTCAAAAACCATAAAATGTAACATATACCTATATTTATGTTAAGATTCACCTATATAATAAAGTAAAAATTTCAGGGAATAATTAGGAGGAATAGAAAGTGATATAGCAGTTGTGTATTTTCATGTTCTCTCAGCTGCCACAGTGCTATTGTACATTTGTGGAAAGCACATCAGATAAAAACATCCAGCTTCTCCATCCAAAAAGTTTAATGGTTTCGAAAAACCTCTTTGTAAGCAAGTACAGAAGGAAAAGTGAAGAAATACTGAACATGTGTGACATTGGCAATGACAATGAAATACATGTGTCAGCAAACTATTGAAGCAGTGCACTTCCTAAATCAAAAGTTGCCTCATTTGTTTATAAGTCAACAAATGGCAAGGAGGAAGGTGGAGGGGAAGAAAAAAAAAAAAAAAAAAAAAAAAAAACTTGCTTTATTTAATACATCTACTAAAAATATGAAAAACAAAAACCTAAAGCCAACATGGTCAGGTTTAATGGGCAGCTGTTCACATAGTGACAGTCTTCTTAAAGACAGAACCCTCAGCACAAACTTCTTAAAATTTAAGTCTCAGAGAGATCAGTAACAGCATAGCATGAATTGTGCCTTTTCTTTCGGGATTAATAAAGTTCTGTACATCTGTCACTTTGCAGGCAGAACAGGTAAAATTCTGAGGCAAGCAAAATATCCGAATTTACAATCATACACTTAGATGCACCAATTTGGGTTACAAGAATTCGTTTCACAATTTTCATTCAAAATCCTTATTTCAGTTGACAATGCATCTTCTTTATTGTTTTCGGTTCTGTTTCTACTTTAATATGATATGATGATATTTTACAATGAATTTTTCTACTTTCAGGGGGTCAGGTATGCGAGTTTATACCATTGAAACAAACAGTAATGACATTCAGTTCACGAGAATTCACCTTACAAAGTATTTTTAAGAAACAATTTAGCTAAGGCAGGGGGAGAAATTTACAATAGTTTAACATTTTAAACAGTGCCTTGGACTTAGAGTTTGCACCTTTCGGTCCTTCTCTAAACAACACCTTTGCACATCAACTTCAATTGACCTTCTGAGTCTGTCAAAATCTCTCCCATTTAATATATTAATGTAGCTTATACTTTTCTATTGACTCAGTGTGACAAATTTACACTAAGCCAGTTAAAATCTAGATTATTTTTTCAGGAGCAAGTCTGGGTAGATAACACTGAAGTACTATTGTGAGAGCAGTGTCCAAATGTGGGTCCCTTGAAAACAAGGCTACAGGTCTAAACAATACACTACCTGGTGGCCACTATATGAATTCACGTCCATGTAATACCACTTAAGTTTGAATTTTTAGGTTACTGGTAAGTTATAGGCTACAATTAGAACAACTGCAGACAAAATGCGTATACATTCTCAAATGTAAAAGTACGTTTCTCTCACCTCGACCTGCAGTTCCCCGATATCGTCGACAGACCAGGCCTCATCATCATTGTCATAGTTTGGCACCGTGGAAAAGCTGGCGGCACGCTGCTCGGCTGTGATGCCACAGTCGGGCAGGTTCTCCACTGAGCGTGTGCTGCGGATGCGTGTCTCCGGGATCCGCATTGGGACATTGGATGTCTCAAAGTTTTCGCACTCCAGCACCTCCACACAAATTAGGTACGGTGCCTGTAAAGACAGACAAACATTTTCACAGATTTAAATTTCAAAACAAAAAACTTTATAAACACATAATTGATAAATATGACCATTGTGAAGGTGCTAGTACAAGCTTCGGTTATAACTGTAAAAATATGGACATAGAAGATAAAAATCACAATAAACACTCACTACCCATCCTTATGAAATCAGGGAGGCTTTCCAACATCAAGTGTCTCTGTAGTAGAAGCTTGCCCAGCTTGCTGATGTTCCTACCTTGTCTTTGGAGTTGAGCACCACAGCCTGGGTGTGGGGCACACGCACTACATGGTGGTCAAATGCCGCTGTGGGCAGCCAGACACGTGCTGGCAGTTTGTGGTTGAGCAACGACAGCTCCGAGATGAGCCTCTGTGTCTTTTGCTCCTTGGTGGGCAATGTCGCGAGCCGTTTGCCGATGCCCATCAAGGACTTGATGAACTCCCTCTGAGGCGTGAGGCGTGCCGGCTGAAGCAGGACAGCGAAAAGGTGAAGATAAGGCGAAAGCCAAGACAAAGGAGGCATTGTGAAGTTAGGGATGAAATAGAGAGAGAAAGGAAAAAAAAAAAAGCTCAGTCATGAAACTCATTTTCACCATCTTTGTGAGCCCAGCAGGAGGAAAGAGAAAAACCCATGAACCAGCAGCAAAAAGCACCTGGAAGGATATAGAGTGATGTGGCCAAGGATAAGTTCACTACATACTCATATCAGACCTTTTTATAATGAAGTCTTGCCAGCAGTAATGAGCGTAAAATGTCATCAACTGGGGCAAAACAAAAAGTAACTGATGTCTGTAGCTGTGCTTTTGAAACACAAAAGTGGCTGTAGAGGACATGTTGGTTAGGCATGAGTGCAGTACAGTACAGTACAGCAAACACCAGAGGGCATCATTAAAAAGAAAGGATTCATTTGGCATGACAAAAAAAAAAAAAAAATAAATGGAAACTTCAGCAAATCTGGTCCCAGACTAACAAGCCAACAAATCCACATTTGTGTCACTTCACTGGACAAAATCCATCAGCTGATACACAGACTTATAACCAAAAAAAAAAATTCTGAACATAAGAATCAATTAGGACAATTCAACTCTGCATTGAACTTAAAGTGTTAGAGGGATCTCAAAAATAAAGTCCTAACAACTTCAAAATACTCTGTTTCAACAAGAAGCACAGCACATTTACAAAGGCATCACAGATTACAGGAACGTAACTTTTATGAATGACTCAAAATGTAGCCAGTCCTGAAACAAGGCTAGCAAAGTAATTTGGCAAGGGAAATATATCCAGACATTTATATTATGCAGACTTGTATTTTGAATGTTTTAAACAAAGATACAGTATAGGCTTCTATGAACTATGAGCACTAGACCATGTAATAATTGAAGGATCATTTCAGGAGAGGAAAGTGGTGAGAAACAGAAAGGCAGAGCATTTTGTCAATTCAAAAACCGCTGGAGCTCTGCGATGGTTCATCCAGGTTTGTCCTCAATAACCTACTGGAACAAAAGTGCTCCTGTGACACACACTTGTACACACCTGCTACCTTGCAGTTCACCAGATGAAGAGCAGCCAAGGGAGCCCTCCCGTGCCCAATCGAACACCAACCATGCAGGAAGCCGACACAGAGCACCATGTTGAGCTTAGAGTTGAATTCGCAGATAAAGACCCACAAACCCAGGTCACACAAATCACTCAATATTTTTCAGATTGAACTATGAAGTACGCATGTAGAAATGAATACAAGTTTATTGGGGGGGGGGGGGGGGGGTTTAAAAAAATCAAAAAGGAAACTCAGAACAATGGGCATTTCCAGTCTTGAGCCAGAAGCTGTTTGTACAGTCCCACTGCATCTTACTGCACAGTTGCAATTTTAAAAAAAATTACACAGCTATGGTATGCCTCAAACTACTGCACTTGGTGACATTCAAGAACTGGCACTGCCCATCTTCAAGACTAAATCAAAACTGAGACTTGCATCCATCCTTTTGAAACTGTTCGCATCAACATTTCAATCGTAAACAAGTCAAAGTTTTGATTAGCCAATGTAAGAGCATTTGAATAAAATAAAAACCATAAAGATGAATTAGGTAAGTTTATGGAGTAAAATGTGTGCCATATTTTAGTGGAACATAACCAAAGTGGTATATTCAGTACATTTTTTTTTTTTTTTGCTCCTTTGTGTTGGGACATTTTTTGCACACATTAAACTCACTCCATATGGAGAAACAGATGGTACTTGAAGACAAGGGCTGAGTGCTAAGACCTCCAGCAGCTCATAGTTGAGAAGGTCAAAAAGGCAGTGGACTTACTGCACCAGTCTCTAACTCAAGGCTCTCAGTACTGGAGCTCAGATCCTGAGAAAGGAGATTGTTACAGCACAAGGGTGGGAAGAGGTGAGACAAAAACAAGTTTATGGTCAGTTTTATGGTAATGGAGACAAAGGCCAAGCTCATCTTGGGTGTCTGACCTGCCCTTCCAACACTGATTTACATACTTCGTTGGCAGGTGAACCTGAATAAGGCGACACAAAAGAGTAGAAATGCATCACTCAAGCCTCATGAGCACACAGGCTGCTGTACTATTCTAGGAAAGAAGAGCTTGCAGTAAGTAGGGCAGAGCACATTGTCACATGCAGGACTATAACTACAAGCCCTGGAACCAGAGGTTACATGTCTATGGGCTGAAGGCCAGGACTGATATGGCTCAGATTAGACAAAGAATAGACATGGACTCTGGTGATGGCGAGCACTCTGCTGTCCACTCTGCCCTTAATCTGGATTAGGCAGGCAATCTCAGGAGCACAGGAAGTGCCCAACTATGATCTCTTCTAGTCTTTTCCATGACAGCAGCCAGGCAGGGATTACACTTGCAGCTCCAGGATGGGGGTGTGGAACAAGGTACACCATTGGCATAAATAAACATAATATCAGTGCAGCTGAACTGCAAGTAACAAACATTTGGCACATTCAGGAAAAACTCAGTAATAACCAGTAACAAATACAGGCCTTAAACAACAAAGCAGTTAAAAAGGTTGTGCTTTTAAAAAAATAAATAAATTAAAAAAATAAAAATAAAAAAAAACCCTCAACTACCCATAAATTCCAACTTAACTTGAATAGAATCAAATCAAACTGCTTATGTGCCTAAATGCATAACTGTTTTACAAAGTACTGTACATTATATAGGCTGAAAGAGACAGATGTAAGCATCTGTACACCTAAAAATAACTGATGCAGAGCAAAAGAATCAATAACACACTATTAAGCACAGCTTGAAACCTGTAACTACAATCACCCAGCCAAACCACACAACTGACATTAATAAAACATGAAAACTGAACACACAAATATTTGCAGAGCCTCCTTTTTAAATCAGTGAGGCTGTGAAGATGTTTTGATGTGCCAGATGGAGGAAGGGAATACTTCAAATAAAACCAGGAAGTGCCACAGCACAGGTCAATGCTTTCCAAGTTTCGCTATGAATTACTTCAGTGCTAGGTGGCAAAAGTGATCTGTTTCTGGTCCTACACTCGATCATACTGTGACCCAAGTCCACTGTGCTGAAACACAGTATGATCATTGTGGACTCCTCTCACCCATCTGTTTTCAACACTGTTGTCCAGAAGATGCCATCACAGCTTCTGAGCCCACAGGACCAGGTTCAGGAACACCCCCCCCAAACACACACACACACACACACACACACACACACACACACACACACACACTTCGCTCTGTCTTGTACATCTGTATGAGGGCTGAACAACAAATTGAACCTTGAACCACTGAGTGGGGCTTAAGGTATAGTCCTGTCTGCAGATTTAGTCTGGGACATCATGTGATGTCATGAGATCAAGCTTCAGCTGCTGTTACCCCATGAGAAGGGGGGCCTCTGATGAATGCTTGAACATCATGTTTGTCACACTGGGGCCATGAAGGACTTGGATCAATTGGAAGGATTATAGGAACAGGAGAGGAAGGAGTACTGAGCAAGAGAAGAGAGACCAAAGCACAGAGAAGAAGGAAAAAAAAATAGGATATAGCCATTTTACACAAACTTATAAATAAACTGTCATGGGCTGGCTGAGTGGATTCCTAAATGTCTTACCTATATTGTGCTCACAAGGATGTGGCGATTAATTTATGAAGAGGGCATAAAAGTCTTTTCAATGTTTGTTAATGTAAAGTGAACTAAACAAAAGGAAAGGCAAAAGATGACCCTGCCTGGTATGTGAGCAGAGTAAATGTTTGCTTTGCAAATCAAGTGGTAGATCTTACAAATCCAACTGGTTAAATGAATGCCCAATTAACCCAACACATTGTTTGCTGAGATTAGTACACCGTTCAGCTCCTTTCCCAAATTCCTTTATAAACTAGTAGACTCCCAATGATCTCATTGTATTGAGTAAATAAGAAGTGGACACCACAGGGGCTAAGGAAAACACATCAATAGCAAAGGATGCTTTTCAGAAGAATTTGCTTTGCAGCTTACAGCACCATACATTTAAAATGCAGGTTTAAAAAAAAAAAAAAAATGATGCTTCACCTTGTGTCCTTCCTGAACTTAGTATATGGCCAGTTATAGAGCAAGTTTAACCAACAACTGAAGGGGGGGGGGGGGGGGTGTTAACCTGTCAAAAAAGAAACTCAATCAAGTTAAAGGCAAATGCAAAAACAGTGGCCACAGACCCAAGAGAAACAGAAGACAAGGATCACACAAACCCTTGAACTGAAGGTCAAAGAATGGAAAGTGAACCCTTTTGCTTCATTTTAAACAAGCATACACTTATTGTGCAATAAGTTGATATGAACAACTGGTTTTCTAGTTTACTGCAAGACAAATAAGACTATTAGCGTGAGTGACGAAAGTAACCCTTCAAACAAACAGTAAACTCTGTCCCCTCGATTAATAAATACCACGTCTTTGTCACAGCCGTGAGCGAACAGTGAACTGTTACCATGGCAGTAAAGTCTGGGCAAAAGTCATTGTGTGAAAACTGTCACCATGAAGAAAAGGAGAAGATAAGTAGAACTTAGTGTGAACAGTAGAAGGGGGAGGAGATGTAGAAGAACAGATGGGGCTGAGACCTCTGCATACAGAAGAAGTCAGAGGATTGCAAATAGCTCTGATGTCATGGCCCAAACTCAAACTGGAAGAATCAATAATCTCCTGTTATGTCATGTATCAGTAATGCACATCTCAGCAAGACTAAAATGTTGGATTCCTTGTTATAGAATTTACTGGTAAACATACAACCCATGGTTAAACAGTATTTTCCTTCAACTTTACTCTCACATCACAACCAATGCCTAAAGCAGGCTGACACTCAAAAATGCACATCTGCATTTTGCACTTTGGAGAACCAAGACTTCTTGTGTACTGACGTTTCCCATAACCCCCCCAATGCTCTTCCCTGCCCTCTGTTGACCAGACCCTTTGTCTTAGTTGCTCTCCCAGCAAAAGACTGTAACTGCGGTACAGAGTCAGCATTCATAACAGCCTCATAGCCACATTTTATCACCCAGGGTACACCAAGTTATGCTGCAAGGCGACTCATGACGCTTTCTTACCATTCATTTAACATTTGTGTCCTATCTGAGAAATATATATGGTCAAGATCAGCAAGATCTTCAAGTATCTTTTACACACTAAAGAAATTCAAAAACACAATACTTAATTTGCTGACATTCATAGAAATGGATACAAACCTACCTACAAGCAAAGTATCAGCACATTTTTTCTTTCCCCAACTTTTTCTTTCAGCAGAACAGCTGAAAGAAAAACTGTGCAGAACTTCTGTCTGACTAATTTTCCTGAGGTCAGCAGCTCAAGTAACACTTAGCTGTCTCACTGTTTGCAATAAGCAGATGCAATGGAGCTCCAAATATCTTCACTCAGTCAGACTGCAACAAAATTTCATTCTTGAACAAAGAGATAACCATAACAGTGTAAAAATGTAAACTAAAATATGCTGCACCCTTTTAATTAAAATAAGGCATTCTACCTGTGGACATCAATGACGCACCCAAAACGTAAGCATTCTTCCACAGAGGCTGCAGGCAACACAAGTCTCTGCCAAGATGGTTCGTGTGTTGACACGAATCCCCATCCTAAGCAGAAGTCACAGCCATGAATCTGACAGCCCAGTTCTGCAAGGATTTCACATGGGAGAAAACAGGAAGCAGCAGAAATGCTGGGTTAAACATAAAAAAAAAACAAAAAAAAAAAACAAAATAAATAAATGAACAAATGAATGAATAAAGCAGGGAGGATAAAGGGATTAAGAGAGTTGCCCAGGGAGATCAGAAACTAACAGAGAGGAGCAGATGTGGCACAGCAGGCCAGCACATTGATAGGACAGAGGGGGAGGGGAGCCAAGGCCATGGACAAAAAGGGATTAATAAGCAAAACAATCAATGACCAAAGCAGAACCTGACTCCCCAGAAGATTTGGAAAATGCTGACTTGAAAAAGTTTAGTTGGGTACTGGACCACAGCGACCACTGATTTTGGACACAGCTGAATTTGACAACGTATTGGTTACACAGCCTGTGCAGACACACCCATGAGGTGAAGTCTTTGGACCCTTTGGGGCACCCCAGCACCAGGTGGTGCTGCATTCTGTGCCCTTGGATAGCCATGCAGTTGCCACAGCTGCTGGCCATGGGATGTTGCTGCGGAGCCAAGCACAGAACTGGGAACGGCTGCTCCACCGAGTCTGTTCAGTTGGACGATGCCGACCCACATGGCGATCTGGCTCCAGTTAACATCGGTGTATGTAAACAAAACCAGCTGCTGGCCACTGGGACAGACTGCCTTCTACTAGGTGTACAGGCCATGTTGTCACGGAATCACCTTTGGCCCTGCAACGTCTGCTGTACCCTGACCCAAATCCTACAGCTCTCTGAGAAGTACATCCCCAGGGAGCACAGATGAGAGGAGGGGGGAGAGAACCAAGCTCTCCACCCAAGAAAAGTGGAGACAGCAAAGAAAATAAGCAGATGTCACATTACCTACTCCCTGAAGTGACCCAAGACCAGTTAGGGCCTCTGATACAGAATCTAGATTCTAAACACGTTTCTATACAAAGCAAATTCATTTCACTCATTTATGCAGCTGGGTATTTATTTTCAAAGAAATTTTACCTTTCTCTGAGCAAAACAGCAGAGCCACCCCTGTGACTAGAATTTCAAGTCCAGCTCCTCACCCACAATGTGAGCTACTGCCATTTCAAAGGCCTCGGATTTGCCAAAGGGCTTTTTATTGGTTTTGGGATGGACAGCTTAAATGCTGGTTAATCTCCTTCTTCCACCTGCCCCCTCTCCCATTATTTAGTTTTGCTCCCTCCTGTGTGTGTGTGACCCACTTAGCTGGGCTGTCTTGTCAGAGGAGGAGGTCCATGTGCTAGCCAGATGTGGCAGCCTCTGGCCAGGGGACAGCAAGCATCCTCAGGGTTCTGACACTACAGCAAACACATAGTTCAGCTACACAAGCAAGTGGAGACAATTCATATAAAATAACCAGCTGTTCTGGGACTTTTTCAGAGAAGTTTTATTCTAGCCTGACAGCGTATGATAATTCATAATAAAGCCCTTGTGTCATTTAAGACACTAAAAGATGTTCTACAGGCAACAATCTGACATTTATTCAATACAGGAATATGCCGTTCAGCACTGCCCCATTACAGCGTTCAGGTGTAAAGCACACTTAGCATTTCACATTTCCCTTGTTGCGAATCCATAATCCTCATTCTCCTCCCTCGTGCCACACTCTGGCCCCACCCGTGTGGAGATGGTCTGTGCTTTCCCCCTGTGCATTGTCCCCTCTACTCTGTCTCCCGGTTAAATGCACACACATCTTTCCCTCTCTCACGCAACCAGAACATTCTTGGGCCTTTCTTTCACCCATTTCTCATGTGTAACACATTCTCTTTTAATCTCAAACATTTTCCAACAACTAAACATCTGTGTGTTACTGTAATAAAACAAACACCAAGGGCACTGACCAGCTGACAAGGAGAAACTTCCAATTTATCCATTTTACTGCATTTTTACTATTTTTTTTTTTTCACCAAGCATCTCCCTAAACATTTTATATACATTCACAAAAACAACTACGTGAGATTCCAAAAAGAAAATGATCAATAAAAATGTATTATCGGTGTATATTTATATGTGTTAAAATGACCCCATTTACCACTTTATAGGAGTGTATCCTGAGTGCTAACCAGGGTAGTACTGTATTCCATCCCCACCCCAGATAATGAGAATGGCTTCAAGAGAACAGGAACTGAATAGTGTGCTCAGGTTAAGAGTTAAAACCTGTACATCTCAATGGAATAAGGAGGTGCAACAAAGGATAAGTTACAAGGATTATATGCTTTTTAAAAAAAAAAAAAAAAAAAAAAAAACTCCAGGTTCTGTTGATTATAAACCAAAAACTGAAGATTAGGGTGCAAGTGAGGAAAGTGACTGAAAATTACATTTTTTCCCCCCCTCATTCTGATGGTACTTAAACTTGACACCCCTGAGATTAAATATGGTCAAACTTGAATACACTAGTAGAACATTTTACACATTGTCTTCATCTCCTGTAAAAGTCATTAATACTTTAAACTGCAAAAGAAAATTTTAAAAAGACCCCTTACATTTCCTAGAAATGCATTTCAATTAAAAAAAGTCAACTGCAATAATTTCAGGAACAAGACTTGTGAACTGCCAAAGGGACAATAAAATGCATAGCACAGTAAACAGAGGTATGTACAATTCTGAAAGTACAGCAGAAATTATACACTGCTGATGTCGCTGGGCTGTTCTCAATTCCCTGGCCTGTTATTTGTACCACATGGGGAATGAACGCAAGGCCACACCCACCTCATCTTGGCTGCTCTCCACCTTAGGGTTGCTGGCTGTCCTCTTCAGGTTGCTGCTGAGACTGATGCTGACAGTGGCGTCCGACTTGGAGCGCTGATGTGTGCGCTTTGAGGGCGAGAGCCCATGCTCTGGAAGGACAGGCGGTACACACGGGGGTGGTGCCAGCTCCCGCCGAACTCGCTGGCTGGCGGGTTTCAGCTCATCGGAGAGGATGAGCTTGCGCAACTTGGTGCCACGGGAATGGCGCTGCGTGGAGATGTGCATGTCAGAGGAGTACGCCCCCAGCAGCCAGGCACACTGCAACGAGAAGTTGATGCTCTGCCTGCAGCGGTGCACCACATAAGGTTTGATGGCATCCCCCACGTCCTCGTCCATGTGGATGTACATGTTGAGCAGCTGTGGCAGGTAGAAGTCCACATCCTCATGGCGGAAGCTGAAGAGACGGTTGCCTATGTAGGCCTGCACACCGGGCTCCTTGGAGTTGTACAAATAGGAGATGGCCATCGAGACGTCAAACAGTTTGGATTCAAACAGCCGCAGGAGCCACGACTGCTTGGAGGAATTGTATTTCTGCCGTCGTCGGGCACTCTTCACCGTGCCAGGGAGGGGTTCTACCTCCTCCTCCTCCCGGATCTTGGAAGGCTTGCCCTCCCCTCCCTTATCAGGCTCTAAGTGTGTAGTCCCATTAACTAGGTTGCTCTTCACCTTCTGCAACACCTCCTGGCAGGCCGCCTTGGCCACCTCAGGGTCAATTACCATACTGAGCTCCCCCACCCCCTCAGAGATGACATCCAGGGGTGGGCTGACCCCCCGGGCACTGTCGCTGCTCCCAGGACTGAGGGACTGCTGCTGTTGTCGCTGAAGACTGACTGATGGTGAGGAGGGAGATGAGGGGCTGGATGTGGAGGAGCCGGAGAGGCTCGGTTGAAGCTCCTCCACCTGGCTGGGGGAAAGCTCCACGTCCACATCCCCCATGGTGGTTTGCACATAGACCACTGCGGAGAGAGAGGAGGGAGGGTAATGAGCACAACAACCACCCTACTGAGCATCCAAAAAAATCCCACATTGTAATCAATAAGACCACTGAATCATGAAAAAAAAAATGGAAACACGAATATTTAAAAAAAATAAATTAATTAATTTAAAAAAAAACCTATCCAGATCTGATGCTGTAAAACATAACTGAACAAACAGCTTGAAGAAAAACACTAGACAAACAGGAGCTATTAGGAGCAAGTATGAATAAACAAATGATTTGGAGATCAAAATCAACAGCATTTTAAACATAAAAAGTTTCTATGAACACAAACATCTCTTAGAACATGAAACTTTACAAAGGACTTCAGTAACTGCTGTGAAGCACGTTAAAGTCACAAGAGTAAACTCAAGTTGGTTTCCGCCAAACCAAACATCTTCGTACCAAGGACACATTTTGATGACCCAAAGGCTTGATTTAATAAAAAATAAAAAGCCATCTGTCCTCCAAATCGCATTACTGGGTATTTCCATCAGGTATCAAATCTAAGCCGTTGTGTTCTGTCACACGCCCGTCTTTCAAACATCTAAAGAGAACAAAAACTTCTGTATGACATCTCACGTTGAAGGGAATTCCCATACTAAGGTCCACTTCTACTCTGACAACATGTGGAATGCAACACATCCTGCGAGATTATTACAGAACTAATATAGTGCGGTGTTGTCCAAATAAACAATGCTTTAAGCTTTAAATCTGAGAAGAGATTTTATACATCTACAAATTCTGCAGAAGACAACGCAAAACGTCGCTAGGGGTCCCTGGCCCCTATACAAGAAGTGTCCTTCTTAATGTAAAAGCATTGCAGAGTTCAGGTTTGTAACCAGTCAAAGGATGAGAAGTGCTCCTCACCCAGGTTGCCCCCCAGTCCCTGTGAGAACCACGTGATGCTATAATCTCCCCCAGTGGATGAACACATCTCTCAGCTGACCACAGCTGGATGCTGGGATAAAGCTGACCAAACCTGGTCTCAAGCCACCGCTCCTCATTGTAGGACTGGCGAGATTTCAAACAGTCCCAAGAAATCAAAGAAACCTGTGTGGGTGCCCTCTTATTCCCCTTGGGTGTCATTTATCTTGAAGGACAAGACAACTGCACACAAACTGAGAACCAGAGGTTTTACAAAGAGGTGAAATGTGAAACAAGTGGGGCGTCACAACTAGCCGGCAGTGTCAGCAAAATTCAGCCTGGAAATACAGTACATCAGTTTACCAGACTGCAGTTTATTGATTTTGGATTTTATGGACCAACCCAAAAATATTACGGGGGGGGGTCAAAAATACTGGAGATAATACCAGAGAGAGGGTGGGGGGGGGGGGTGGAAACACTTAAAACAAAATAATGAAAAACATTTAACTATTTCTCACTTTTTTTCGAGAAAATAACTTCATTAACACACAAAATAATGTTTTAACATCTCTGATGCTGTGTCTCAACCATTCGCCCCCACTCTTAGTGTGATGAAGGCAGTGCAGCGGCCCCAGTCCCCCTGTAGCGGCCTATCGGCACCTTATTCACTGCTTTCTGCAAATAACTCACCTTATTTTATGCATCTATGTTTCAACTACAGTACTGACTAATCTTACTAGATATTACATTTGATCATAAATGTTACTGTCGTACACTGCGCGTGCATGTATGTGTGAGAGAGCGACAAAGTGTGTGCGCACCAGAAAAAGGGGGTTCATGAGAGAGCCTGCATCCCTGTGGGAGTCCAGCAGGCTAACAAACAAGCAGAGGAAACAAAGCAGCAGCAGCAGCAGACACTCCTCACTGCTCCACTGCGCCTGGTCATCACACACACCCTCAACATGACTTTCCCCACGCATGCATCACGTGTCTCCACGCACCACAGGCTGTGTGATGTGGGACAACATGTCACACTGCCACTTTCAAGTCTCAATGTAAACAAATGTCAATAGAAGCTATTTAACAGACTTTGCCTATTTAAACAGAAAAATCAGGAACAGCAATAGTATACACTCAATATTTTACTGTGATTTGTGATTTAAAAAAAAAAAAACTCACTCATTCTGATACTTACAGCTTGAGAGCACTAATGCCAACCTGACATAAGGAAGGCAACTGAAAAAACTTCCAGACTTTACTGCACTACTGGTTTGCCATGTGACTTTTCTATTAACTATTTAATCAGGACACTTCAGATAAGTCACTACTATAAAATGCCTCTAATAATGAGAATAAAAGCTGCAGCATCTATCCAACCTGAAGCAGAATAACTGAGAAGGTTAACTGGAACATGAAATGTTTACTAGAGGCTCAGATTCTTCTCAAGGAAGTAAAATCTGATTCAAGAATCAGCTTTTTTGGTTCTCAGCTTCTGGTCTAGGCCACGGTGATGCCTTGTCTGGACTATGGCAACTATATGGTGCTCTGGCCTCTGCTATCCAGAACTTTGCTACACCAATTGTTTGACTTGACAGCACATTCCTGTGCACCTCTTCTCCTTGTCTCTGTCCTTTGGGTTTCCTGTTGCTGAAAGTATGAACTTCAATAGTTCTGGACTACAAGGCTGCTTAGCAGTCTGATCTGAAAGATCCAAAGTCAAAAGCCCAGAGGTTCTTTAGTTCTGGCTCCAGCATGGTGGAATGAGCTAAACTCTACCACCCAGAGCAGTTGAGTTCCTATCAACACTCAAGAACAAACTCAAAACATCTCTTTGAGTCCCTGTCATGAGACCTGTCCTATGTGGCACTCCTCCCATCCCACGTGTGATCTCTGTCTCTCATTCCTGCTTGGTTGGTGAAGTAAAGAAAGTTCAACAAGTGGCCAAGTTGAGTGAAGACACTGTTTGACCAGATGACCAAAATGCCCCACTGATGGAGATGCCGCGTCCACCGAGATCCCAAACATTTTACTCAGTGACAAAGAACAACTGGGCGAGAGGGACACAAAGGGGTGTAGTTTGGAGGGAGGAAGCTGCGTGAAACCACACATTTGCAGCAGCGAGAAACACAGATTTGTCTGCGGAAAGATGGAAGCGCCGAAAGAGCAGCACCCAAATCGGCGCTCTTGCTTAAGGCGTCTTCGGAGCCTGCAAACTGCCAGCTCGTCTATGAAAAGAAAATAAACTACACTTGTTTTATATGAGCTCAGCAAAAGTTTGACCACGTATATAGAGGCCATTTTAAAACGCCTTTTCGAGTTTGTTTCCTCCCCCCCGGTTGGCTTTGGCTGACACGTTAACAAGCAGCGCTTTAACAAAACGAAACAATGAGACCGTTTGCCTACGTCGTCGGTGGGGCTGGAGAACCATAGCGCTACTGCAACTGCTGCTGCTCACCTCAGAAGCAGACGAGTCCAGTCGAGACGCTGTCTATCGCCACTGTTCCAGCTCCATGAGCGGAGACATCCGCACTCCGCCGTCGCCACCACTACTCAGCCGCCGAGTTTCTCCTTTTGCTCCGCAATTTGGGGAACGGAGGTCCGGAACTGCCCGCGCTGCCGCCTGAGGGTCCTCGCAATTGCCGATGAAACTATGGGCTACGGCCATTTTGGATCTAAAATATTTCAGAAACAACCCGTGAAACCATGGTTTTTTGATCCAAAATGGCGTCGCAGGTACACCGTCAATACCGACTTCTTTTTCTACTACACACTTGTCTACGAAATAACACGGTGTACCGTATTTTGCATTCAAGTGTTCGCATGTCACTGCATTTTCAAAAATATATATTACTGCTAGAAACATTTCAAATGAACAAACTTCTGCCGTTCTTTGCCTTGCACGGTAAACGCAGGAGGACTTGTTGAAATAGCTGCCCGAAATGCGCCTGACATATTGTTCGCATTAAATATCCTGTAAATCGTCAGTAAACTAGCGACACAATAGAGTTGCTCCGATGCATGGTATCTACATTTCAGTGAACGAATTCCACTTTTTGTGGAGAGGGACAGCCTTATTTTAACTTCTTAAATTTATTACGCGAACAGAAAAGACTCGATTTCTGGCAATTGCGCCTTCTTGCGAAGTTAGAGTGAATTTGGGATTCATTTATATATAATTTGTCGTTTAAATTTGAGTACACAGAGTGCCTATTTTAAAAATGTTTCCAGCTCCTTCGTGGTTTATTATTTTTTATTATTATGTATGTATATTATGTATGTCAAAGTGAGGCTTTATATACTGCCTGAGGATTGCTGACAAAAATAAAAACAACTTCGTGGCATTCTGTCCTCGTTGGGAAATTGTGCTTCCCAGTGCCAAACAGGCTGCTGGCTTTTTATTTTGTCAGTTCTCCTTCCAAATGATACTGGCCTTAACCATAGTCTGTTTGCCAAGCCCCATATTATTACTTGCCAGCCAACATTCATGTTAGTTGAGCGTTTTAGTGTAGGGAAATGTTAGTTTAAAACCAACTGAAAGTACCTGCTCTTAAACATACATAAGCGCTTAGGTAAAACATTATATGAAAACAGCTCATGGTTTCACCCATTTCCAGCTAATAAATAGAGGAACAGCTATTACAACCCCGAGTCTTGCTTGAAACAAATAGTGAAAATATTTATGTTAAACTTTCAACAACAACATATTATTATTATTATTATTATTATTATTATTATTACACTTGGTGTGACGTTAAAAAGCACCTCACCCAGACACAAAAAGATCCCATTAGTCTTCTGTCCTCTTGGTGAGATAATTCCATTGCAGAAGTCTGCCTAGGGAATGAAACCTATAGATTCTGCACTTCCATCTTACAATACAGTACAGTCAAACTATAATTCCTAAATTCAGCAAATTAATGCATTAACTTGTAATATTAACACTGTATTGACTACACAAAATATCCCCGGCTAGGTCAATGTTGCAGTTCATTCCCTCTTAACTGAGCGTCATAGTGGTGGCAGAAAAATGTGTTCAGATTTTAAATTCCAGTGTATATTTCTATGAAAAATACAAAGCAATGATCTAACAATGAAAGAGCCACATAATCTGGCTTTAAAGGCCCAGCTCTGGGAAAGTTTACCATGTATTTACCTTAATGTGGGCTATACTGCCCTCCTGTTGTTGCATTAGACCATTGCAGCTGTCGCCATGCCCCCCCCTACCATGTCACCAAACAAGTCTGCTGAAGCAGAGCTACATTTCCTCCTTCCAACTGATAATCACTACCACTACAGGCTAGAACATCTGCAGCAATAAACGTGTCCACAGCTGGGCTGCAGATCCCAACCTAACATGCTGCTCAGCACCTTTTGTACATCAACACATTCATAGTTAGCCTTCAAGAAAGCTGTTCATTTCATGCAATCACCTTCCAAATGATCTTTCTGTACACAATGACTAAAATAATCATTTTTTCCAAAAACTCCTTTCAGCAAAAATTATATCTGGCTGTATGAAAACCATCCAACATAAATACTGTATGTCATAATACAGCAAAATGAAGTAAGTGCATGTACAGTGGACATTAAAAAGTCTACGCATCCCTGCCGAAATGGCAAAGAGTGAATGTGATTGGTTGATTCTGAAAGCGGCTACATCCTTGATTATTAAAGGGTGCGCACACTAATGCAACCAGGTTTTTGTATGATCCCCCCTCCCTGTTTTTTCACCTTCTTTGTATAGATTGCAAATTTGCAATAAATGTGGAATAAGTTCTGACAGGATTTATCTTGGTTTAATTTTTTTTATCGCATAAAACCTGCCATTTTGGCAGAGGTGTGTAGGCTTTTTATATCCACTGTAAGTGTTTATTACACACAACTGAGGGATGCATCTGTACTTGTCCTTCTCTCTCTCTGTAGTCTGTTTTCCTCTCCTCTGTAGTCTTGCGCTATAGTTACTGTGACTGCTGTGTCTCTGTTCAGCTGTGTCCCTTTCACAGAAAAACATTGTGTAGTAACAATGTAACCTGGAACCACTGGATACTTAGGGTATTTTACCATCAGACACCATCACCCAGGTAACCCAACTAAGGTTGACCCAGTAATTTTACATGCATTTTGTTGCTACTATTCAGCAGAATCCAAGTACATTCTGGGATAGATGCTGCTGTCATCATCAATCATCCATCAAGTTTCTGATAGGTGGCACCTGGACCGCCACGCTTCATTTGGCCAGGAACAATAGGATCACAGAAAGAGGCCAACCTGTAATAATACCCTTCTCCAGCTGATGCCACTCCAATGGCACCCCTCCCATCGTGACTTATGCAACAGTTCTGGAGAACGCTGGTAGAGGACCTCACTTGAGCCTGATGAAGAGCTTGCTCTTGCTTTCCTTGCTACCTCCTTCCAAGCTGTTTGCCCCTCTCATTCAAGCATCAGTGGACTGTGTTTTATCAAGGCCTCTCCAGGGCCCAGCTCCCAGCCTCCCACAGGATCACTGTATGATGTTTTAAAGTTTTCCTCAATCTTCAAAAGAGTCAAAGAGTCAAAAGAGTTTATTTGTCATGTACATGGTTGTATACCATGTATTGAAATGTGCTCTTTCACTGAAACAGAGTAGGTGCCAACTGCATTTTTTTTCCCCTGCTGCTGTTTTGTAAAGCCAAAATGATCCTCTAGAACTGTGATCCTTTAGAAACTTGCTCACTTTCTGACCCTCTCTTCCCACTTTCTCCTATGTCACTCCACCCTCTGAAGACTCTTCTGTCACTTCTCTTCTGTTGCAGTTCTGTCCTTATACCCCAGGTCCTCCATACTCGCTTGTCTTTAATGTATCCTGACCTTACTCTCCTCTCTGTGAAACCTCTATACTGACAAACTAATGACAATGACTGACACTCTCTGCCACCTCTTCTCCAGGTCACCCTTGCTGTCCCTCACCCATCTTGCTTTTATAGTCACCAAACTGGTGCCACTCCTTTCTCTCACTGGCTTGACAACACCTAGCACCTTTCTGCTCCTCTGCTTATGGATCAGGCTGCTGCCACTGTGGGTTCCTGGCCTCACAAACCTGGTCACAGGTATTTCACGGTTTCAGCATATTACTAAAGATTTTAATCATGTGCAACAAAGCCTTTTAATCATATTTCCTTTATTATAAACTGTCCATGTCAAAAATGAGCATGATTACAAAAACAATTATACAAGTCTAAAGTCACAGTATTATAAATTTAAGTGCTGAATTGTTCAATGACAGGGAGAGGGCTTTTAGCTGATATGTAAGATAAGAAAACAGTATGGAAAAGGGGTTGGTGATGTAAATTTTCCCAGCCAAGAAAGTGAAGTGCATAAGAAAGGATTGTGTGAGTCTATATATTGTGTAAAACAATGTCTTTTAACAGCATGATGATTGTGATGCCAGAAGGTGTAAGCATAATGCATGAAAAGGGTGGCAGGCATCACCAGTTCTGTTCAGATCCAGATATCCGAGGTGCAGTCTCCACCAGGGTATCGGACCTCGTGGGCAAGGGCTGGTCCATCTGGCTCTTTTCCAAAGTCCACCAGGAAGTCTGGATTGACCTGCAGGCCACCCTTTTCCGTGTCCACATCAATCTGCATCATCACTGAGCCCTCCCTGGAGGCCGAGAAAGACAAGGGCAACGGGAGGGAAGAAGATGTGAGTATCAGTACTGTCCTCTGGCTATGGTTTCCAAGTATTAGCAACATCTTTGTCAGAAGACCTATGCAGTTCCGTTTAAATTCTACAACATGCAATATGAAATTTTTGTCATTTCTCAGCAATAGGTGGATTTTGCTTTTAATTCACACATTTTTTAACTTGCGAACAAAGTCCATAAGCCCATAAGTTCATTTAAAACTCGATTTCACCGGAATCTCCAAAACAACTTTTACTACTAAGTCACAATCATGTACATATACAATAAAAAAAAATTCTACTGAAACAGATGTTCCATACATTTTTTACAGGTAAGATTCTCTAAACATCTGGATAGAATAAGATATTTCATTTTATTCCTTTTATTAACTTTGAACTACACTACAATCAAAACCAATTTAACTAAAACCAATTTAAGACTGAAAGTTAAAATGCATTGTCACAATAAACCACTACTGTATGCTGGTGTTGACTGACTGATTCATCCCATAAACACGTGCAATGTTCCTCATCTTGTTACTGTCCACTGAGAGAATACCATGCATGACATTGTAAACATTGTGGAAACAAGTTGAATGAAGGCGATCCTACATTCCTCTTCTTTTTCTATGCTGTCTGAGAATGTTTTACTGTCACTTATGTTAATTTGTAACAGAGCTCATTTTTTACTTTGCAGCGGATATAAATTCTAGAAAACAGAAGAGTGACTACAAATTAAAGTTAAAACAAAAAAAGTTAAAATTCTAGCTTAAAATGTTTAATGTAATGGGCTAATATATTAAGTTATGTGTATTCATTAAAATAAAAAATTTGAAAAGGTCTAGCTATGACAAAAGTGTTGTGACAAGATTTAACACAACACTGCTGATTTTATCTGGAAACAAAACTGACAAGTCACCTGGGATGAGACAGGTCACCAGAGCGACTAGGATCATCGGTGACCTGTCTCATCCCAGCAACCATCTGTTCAACCTGCTGAAATCAGGCAAACGATTCAGAAGCATTATGGCCAAAACAGAGAGGCTTAGGAGGAGCTTCTATCCACAGGCCATAAGGCTTTTGAACGCATCACAATCCTCACAAACCATGGTCTATAATATCCTCTAACCGCTCCCCCCTTACTGTCACTGTTACTGTCCTCACAGTGCACCTTAAGATTTTATTTTATTTTATTTATTTATTTATCTATTTATTTATCTATTTGCTGTGTGTTCTTGTTTTCTTGGGTTTGGTTGATTGTTTGTCTTACTCGTCTTAAATTTTTGATATGTAACCACGTACAGTCTCCTGTCGAATCAAAGCACATTTCACTACATGGTATACTCAGTAACCATGTAAGTGACGAATAAACTCTTTTGACTCTTTGACTCTTTTGACAAATAGGGCCCATCCTGAATGAGGCTGATTTAAAATATGTCTCAGATGTACAGATTTTGACAGCAGTTGTCACCTCAGTTATCTCATGCTGTTCTCGTGGACCAGGAAATGCAAACTAAATAGCAGAAAAGTTCACAGACTATTATACAGCATGTTTGGCCAGATGCATATGTGTTTAACAGTAGTGGTGTGACCAAGACAGAATTCCTGGACTGCTCATTAGGATATTTACAAGTCCAGGCTCATGGAGACATAAATTACCCAAGCATGTTATTGCCTGGCAGAGATACAAGGATCAATAGATCACAACAGACATGAACAAAATTTGCTTGATTCCATGAAAAAATGAACAAAAATAAACAAAGTCTTGGTTGGCAGTTCTCTCCAAAAAGATTTACATTCTTTTAGATGTCACCATTAAGTAATGCTCTGGGCTTCTTCTTTCACTCACTATTCAGGAAATATTAGTTCAGTTATTACTTCAGTGGAGAAATAACACAACATATTTTCCTTCAATGCTGTGTCTAAAACAATCTTAGACTTAAAAGCAAATCAGCTGAGTTCCATACTTGATGAGGTCAGGGTAAAACTGCTTGTCCCAGCTGCTGAACAGAGATGTGGTGGCATACAGCCTCTTCCCATCCAGACTCAGCTGCAGCATCTGTGGGCTCCCAGGCACCCTTTTCCCCTAGGAAGGAAAGCATGTTTACCTGTCAGACATGACCACAAGGCCTCCACCTTGTACAATTTATCCATACCTTCCTTATATACAATACCTCTGCATTCCTGTGGTTACCCATTTGCACATACACCTTACCTGTATGACACACGGCGCTGGCTGTCTCTTTAGCTCTTGGTCCTCCACCACTTTAACCAGCCCATCGTTCAAGATGCTACCTCCCAGGAAGACCTGACACAGACACTTGTCGGTCAGCATAACTCAGTTCTACACCAGGCCTGTGCAGCATAACATTTCATATGGGAATCATATAAATAATAACTAATAATGAACTGATCCCAAGGAGGCCATTTGGATGTTCTTGCCTGAACTCACCTGGCCCACCAAGCGTGGGTTTCTGGTATCAGTGATATCATACTGTCTGATGTCACCGTGCAGCCAGTTGCTGAAGTACAGGAAGCGGTCATCCAAGGAGATGAGGATATCCGTGATAAGGCCTGAGAGACAAGCAAACTGGAGCTTCTGAATTCATGTATCTCACACAGCGAGGAAATTCTACAACACTTCAAGTCACTTCACTTGCTGCTTAATTTTTTATCCTGTCATTACACAAATTCCCTCTCACATTTAATTTTTCCCTTTTTGTTCACACACTCACTTGGCATCTCTGGCAGAACCCAGCCCTCCACCTTCTTATTGGGAACACTGATGACTTTTTCTGCATCCCAGTCCCCCTTCTGTGTATACACACACACACACACACACACACACACACACACACACACACACACAGTGAAGCGTCAAACATTACTATAACGTTGTATAAGTGAGAAGCTGCAGGTGAGCTCTACTGACCTGGGTCTTGTAGAACCGGAAGACGGTACCGTTGAGTGCACAGCCCACAAATCCCTCAGTAGCATCAGGGTTGTGCAAGAAACGAATCTCCAGTGGAATGGCCCCCTCTTTCCCCAGGTCCAGGGACTGTAGATGCTTGTGTGTGGTCCAGTCCCACACATGAATGCGCTGACCATAGTGACCTAGGGACAGGATTCATAAAGAAGAGCCACCGATGTGGTTTACAGAACATTTTAAACATTCAACTGTTTAGTTCCATTGGAAACACAATCAAATGAATGCTTTTTTATGCTGATTAAATTGAGCTGTCCTCACATTAAATAGCATGACACTGAGGGTGCTGAAAGCCCAGTTTTCCCACACAAACCTGCTATGACATCATTAGGGTTGAACCCATTGCCAAGAGCCTTGGGTGCCCCCCACTCGGTACTTATCATCACATTGTGCCGTGGCTGGTACCAGAAATCGTAGCCAAAGGGGGCGGCTTCTCCTGAATGCTCCCAATTCCCAATCACCTCAAATGTCTCTCCATCCAGTAGCACGAAACCACCTAGGAAATTACACACAGCCAAGCAATTTTACAAGTAATGAAACAGAGAGGTGTAGAACATTCCTCACAAAAATGCACACGTTCATTTGAGAAAATGTTTGAGCTGCAGTTATGAAGAATTCAAAGTGCAAAGGTCAAAATACATCTTTACATTGAAGTAGGGAATAAATGTAGCTACTACACACTGCACTTTAATATTAGCTAAACATTTTCTATAAATACACAGAATCTGTTTTTTACGATCTAGTCTGATTTCACGCTCTGCATTTATTAGCAGGCTGTTAAAACAAGCACCTGGCAGGGTGTATTTGTGTCTTATGGGGAAGAGTAGCAATACATTTTTCAACACACAGCCCAAAGGCATGTACAAGATTGTTACATAGCCAAAATCTGGTGTAAATTATAAACACTATGACTAATATGACAGGAAAGATCAAAAACTACCAAAATTTCAACATTTTCATTATGTCAAAGTAGCAATCAGATGATGATTAGGAAAGTTTCACATACAATACCTAAGATGTTTGTGTGCTATACAAAAACCAGACTAAGAGTCAGTCACCATTCATTAAGAACCTCTTCAAGGGCATGCACCCTGGATGTCAATGGAAACAATGCCCATATTCTTGTCTTATGATAGATATATAAACACAAGCAACAGGTGTCAAGCAGCAGCCAAACAGAAACAAAGCAACATGTTCCCATTCAGCCCATCCATCTCCATCACTATTTACACCATTCAGAGGAATGAGATGGAATATCTCCGGGATAATCGGTCTCTTTGCCAAGTATAGATGCTAAAAAAAAATTCACTGACTGCACAGTCAGTGCATTTTGTATAACTTTTGTACATTTTTTCTTCTCTAAATCTTACCCTGTTTAAACAAGTGTCAGACATTTTTTCTTTCCAGAGCAACAGTGACTTACATGTTAACTGGCACAGCCAAAGGTCACTGGAACTCAGGAGTACACCAACCTTAAATTGCAACATGCTCTTAAAAATTTACCAGGATTAAATATTAACTCTGTGCCTTTGGGATATTTTTGCCACTGGTTTGCTCATCACCATAGCTACACTACACTGTCACTGCTTTAAGATCTCTTCAGATATTTCATCTTTAAATTTCTAAAGGCCACTAATAAAACTGTCATACATATTTATGCAAACACAGTAATACAATTTCTAAAATGATTATTATAATTAAAACCTCTTTTCACAGTTCATGAAAAGAAAATTTTCCCCAAAACTAAGCCTGCTGATTGTGGCCAAAATGGTCTTAGAGATACAAATTAGTAATTGCGTATCAGAAGTAAACAAGAAATGGTTTCTAGGTCAGCTGTACACACGTTGAATATGTTCCTGTGATGTTTCCTGTACAGAAGAATTGAGGAGGTAAGAGGACCTCAGCAGTAGCGGGTTCGGTCTCTTACCCTTGCCGTTGCCACTGGGGTCACCCATGGTGCTGATCATGATCTGGCCGCTGCCGAGGCAGTGACTGGTGTGCGGATTAGCCAAGCCGCACTTCCAGAACAGTTCATGGGGCTCCACTGCCTGCACACAGCAAGAGGAAGGAGAAGAATAAACAAGCAGAACATACAAATCATAAGGCTGTGAAAGTAAACTTTCTTAATAAAAATGCATTCTCTCACTGTAATTGTTTGAATTCTAAATTTAATTCTACGAACTAGATAAACAATCAGTGTCAACTGCTTGAACAGAAATAATTAACTGAGACTTTTCTCCAAAAATATGCTACTGAGATGTATTTAGGAATCAGTAGCTTCAGGTTTTCTGTAAAGAGTATCTTCCTGTTAAACACGGGGTTAGCTGCACCTTGTGGAGACGGGGGGCACGCGGGTCAGTGCCTACATCCAACACATAGATCCGAGAGGATATCAGCGATGGCAGTATGAGGCGGTTCCTTGTCTTTGAAGGGTCACCGAAACAGCTGCTGCAAGCATTCCAGCCAGAGTGGTGCAGCTCATCCTTCAGGTTGGGCATAGGCAACCGATGAATGACCTATTGAGACACCATGTAAATAAAACCACTTCTGTCAAATTCACCAGTGGTCAACGACTCCAACATAAACAAGGTATAATGCCTGTGTAATATTTACACAGGATGATGTGTTAATTCCAGTGCATGTAACGTCCGACTACTACAGCAAAGAGAAATAGTATCTTTGAAATGCACAAATACAAATGATTTAATAAAAGCAAAAACAGGCATCCCTCATTATCTACACTCTTACTCTCCAGATATTTAGTCTGACAAACTGCAAAATTTTTTATCCAAAATGCATAATCTGAATCAAAAGCCTGCTATAATCTAAATCTGAAAAAAAAAATTCAAAAAGTTTTTGTCAGCAAAAGTGTTTAAGTTGCGTCTGAGTCTTGGGACAGGATGTAGTGTTAGGAATGTGAGAGTACTGCTTTAAGAGAGTGTGGCATTTTGTAAAGCAAATGCAATTTCAGAGAACTGTCTGTTGGCCATTTTGGGTGTGTTAACTGAATAAATTGTAGGTAGCAGAGTTTTAAAAGTTAAGCTGACAGTTTTTATGATATATGTATGCATCTGACAGAAATTAAACAGTTAAAAAAAATGCAATGTGCTTAGTGGATCCCTGCTTCAGTTCATTACTCACCCTTGAGAGAACTGATGAAGTTAAAAGTAGGAATTACCCGAGGGCAGTAACTCTGGCCCTGGAGTTCAGTGAGAAACTGACTTGGAATGTCTGACCAAGATCAGAAGAAAGCCAGGAAACATAAGAGAGCACTACAGACATACCTCAGCTGATCTCCAGATAGGATCCTACTATCGTACCTGCATTATTTAAACTTTTTCTCTACAACCGGTAAACAACTGTTCTTTTAACTTGCCTTGTTTATTTTATTTTGCAAAGTGTTTCTGGCATTCATTATGCAGTTTGAATATATTATTTGTTTATTTACATTGTAGTATGTTTATTGCGGTGCAGAAGGAAGGACAGTATTGTAGCATACTGCACACAAACATACCCACTAGTGAGTTCAAGTGTTAACTAATTAGGTAAATGGGATTTGAAATCTTTTATGGTATCCAGAAATCCTAGGTGGATTGTAATGTAGGCTTTTAGAAATTTTTTATTGATATTTAAGGAAATTAGTTGGGGGTTTTGGATGGGCTGGAAACACAATACTATTATTTTTCCCTATTTAAAATAATGGAAGGTTCCCACTACCCAAAAACTTGCTTTTCAACACCTTTTTGGGAATTAATTAGATTCCAAAAACAAAGGATTCCTGTAATTTGATTGAGAAAGGTAACTGCGCTGACAACCTGTAAGCTGTGGTTGTTTCTAAAATAAACATTTTTTTGGCTTTCCTGTAAGCTATGTGTGTCCTATACCCTTCATACAAATTACCAGCTTCACGGCACAAGACTACTTACCTTGCAATAGTTGGCCGACTTAGGGTCCACATCCACGGTTGCCAAATAGTCAGGCTTCTCGATGCTCGTGTTGCGATATATGCAAGGAACATAGACAATTTCCTCCCGTGGACCTTTAAACCAGACACAACATTTCATCTGTTTATGGTACTCTGCTTTTCTGTACTCATAAAAAGACATTGAAAGAACTTCCTGAATTCTTAGAAACTTGTTCATTCGGAAAGTCAGAAAATGCAATGAGCTTACCTTTCATGGCATCCAGCGGACTTTTATATCCAGGTCCACAACCTCCACAATGAGCTGTTACAAAAATACATTCAAGGGAGGATTAGTAGAATTACTGACATTACACCCATAAAAGTTATCAGCCCCTAAACATAAAACCTGACAGTCCCTAAATTGTGCAACACGTAAATTATCTACATACAGTGAAATGCTAAAAAGTGCTAACAAAAACATACAAACTCAAACAGGTTTATACTTAACATAAAGATGTAAAAAAATTGTACTTTTCACACAAAAATTAAATCAAAATAAAATTTAATTTAAAAAAAAGTTATTCATAATGACAATTTTTAGGCTATTCAGTATTTTTGTTCAGTGACCCATATGCGTGGAAAACCCCTTTTCACATGAAGCCTCTGTCCTGCTGACACCACCCAGACATTGTTTTTTTTTAATTAAAGTTCTTTATCTGCAGTCACTTTATGTTGCTGTTTATTGGTCAGACTTTGTCTTCAGAATTGCATTCTCAAATGATTCCGGATTTGCACCCCAATGTCTAAAATTCATTTTTGATCTCACTGACTGTAATATTTGGGTGCTTTTTATATTTAAAACTATTTTTATTATCAGTGGAGTTCTCCCTTTTGCATGCCCTGCTCTCAGCCTATTCTTGACATCTCCAGTCATATTCTCCCTTTTACCTTTAGGTATCTTTTATGGAAATTTTTCAGCACTTTCTGCATTTGGAGCACTGGAAAAACAGGTTTACAGATTTTTCTAAAAGCCCAGGTGTTTCCTGTTCCATACATTTCACTCACGAAGCTGTAGAGGTCTAGGCATAACTGTGGTCTTTACTGTTTGTGATATTTTTCCTCTTAAGTAAGCAAAAGCAACATGTACGACAGAAAACTTACATTGGCGCTGGGAAAAGGCATTTTTGAAAGCAAGAAAAGAAAAAAAATGATGTCAGAAACACTGGTAAGACTATGAAATCAACAACATGTAATGATCTTAATTCTCTGCATACATGTCATTCTTCTTTTGATTAAAATTCCAGAATATACAGCTATATGTAATGTGCTATCCAGTACTTTTAGGGGACACTGAAATTTATGCAAAAGAAGGCATCTTCAAGCATGTAAAAACACTTCATCTGATGTTGCAATACAATTTTATTACTGCTCATTCATTCACTCATGATACTTTAATTGATTTCCTTAGGAAGAAAAAATATTTACTTTTACAGTAACTTTGATAAACACATTTGGTCGATGGAATTAAATATTCCCTTCTTTTTGCCAAAAAAGGAAGTGTATGGACATGATTTTGTTGTGAAATAGGGATGGAGGAAAGCAAAGTCTACCTCATAATCTGTGGTCCAGAACTTTCCATAAAGGTTCAGTGATGTATGCAGTTCCTGGGGAGGCCATTGAAGGTGATTGACTTCATTATACTAGAGTATGTGACCATCATGGAGGAACAGTGTTTGCACCATAGGGGGGTATCTCATCCTGTCAAATGGACTCAGGTTCCCTGACCCCTACATGACAGTGCAGAATCAATAGTTCTAACAACTCTCATAAGGTGGCTGTCCGCACCAATACAGATGCCTACCATGTTTAACAGTAGGCAGCAGACAATGTGGGTCAAAGTCACCCTTTGCCTTTTTCCCAAATGATGCAGAAAACAGGGTGAAAGATGACTCATTGGACCACGCTGTATTACTTTTCCCCACTGCTCAGGGGTCTAGGTTTTGTGCTCCTTATTCCAGGTAAAGTATCTTGCTGTTTTGGCCTTGGATACAGTTTCTTATTGGCAGCCCTGCCATAAATTCCAGTTTTTTTAAAGATCGCAAAGTACAGTTTTCTTTGAAACTGGATCACAGAGGTGCTTCAGTCAATTTCCTGGTTGTTATCGAAGCTGTACTTTTGTAGAGTTCAGTAACTATCTAGTGCTCCTATCACCAGTGGAGCTACATTGTTTTCCACCTCCCACATTCTGTCCACTTCCCAGATTCTCATATTCCTTTTTCGTGATATATCTATCACTTGGAATCTCTTGAGCCTCACTGCATTATCACTACAACTACCTGGTGAGCCAGCACCTGTTTATCTGGCTTTGCAGTAAAACTGACTTTTCACTACAACAGTAAACCCATTGATTTTCAGCCAAGTGCTTCAGCCAGAAGAGTAAAACACTCACAGTAAAGGGTGTGCGCACTTATAAAACAAAGATACACTGCATGCATCATTGAATGTTTTTTTTTAAAATTATTTTCCTAAAAGTCAACTTTTTATTGTTTACTTATTGTTTGGAGACTTTATTAAAGGTCAACAAAGGTCAAATTTCAGTCATCGAAATCAGAAAGCTCAGTAACGGTGTGCAGTATAGACGTTTGACATCCGCTCTCTGTGTGTGTGTGTGTGTGTGTGTGTGTGTGTGTGTGTGAGAGAGAGAGAGAGAAATTTGCCTGGTTTTTGGGAAGCCTCGTACATGGTCTTTGCCACACTGCGCATTTGCTGTTCTGAGGTCTACAGTTTTAAGAGTCGGTAAGTGTTGTTTCCATGAGGTCACCCACAAAAGGCGACAGTGACCGTATTTTTTACCCCGTGTGGGTGTGCATGCCCCGCCATCGCCCCCTCCGACCGACACGCAGCTTGACGCCACACACATTTTCGTGACGACTACGCATCTCTTTTGCAACAATGCTGCAAGTTTACTGAGATTTAGTTTAAAATATATATGTATATATCATTTGCAAAAGCGCATTTGAAAGATATATGGACTCCCTGCGTCAAATCAGTATGTAGGTCGCGCGCTTCGTTCCGTTGTGCAGTTCACGGTTTCTCAAACTCTGACATAAGGACGTAAATCCAGACTGAAGGTAAAAAGTTGCAAAAAGTGCATAAACAAGTATTAATGAACAAAAGTGTGGCACGTACCCATCGCGACGAAAGGACCGCAGGCGAGAAAGCAGGCAGAACTCCGTCAGCCGCCGCCTTGCCTTCCAAGCCCCGTGGCGAAACTGCCGCGGAAGAGCGGCGGGTCCGGCGCGCGCGCCCCTGCGATCGCGGGCGTTTCAGAAAATCTCCGTTTTCACTCCAGCGTTTTCTCATCTCGCACGATTAATGAACGCGGTAGCAGGGCGGTGCAGGGGTTAAGTTCGAATCCCACCGGTTTACTCACCCTGAACTGACGGTAAATACATGGCTGTATATAATTAAAAGGATTACTGACTGAACAAAATTGTCAGGGGGGAAAAAACCCCAAAAAATCCAGTTAGTCAGATTGTGAAGATTGAAATACAATAACAGTTTAAACAAAACGTTATGGTGGTTTATTTTCTTGTTTGTTTTTGGAGAATGTCCCTAAGTAGTGATTTATACTAGTTATTAACCAAGGTGGGGTTGCCATAGAGGCCCCTTACACTTGTTTATCCTGTTGGCTCAGTTGGGCCCTGAATCACAGGGGGGCGTCATTCTGAGGGTTTCACCTCCAGCCTCGAAAAATAAAGAAGGGCCTGCCAAGGAGGATGAAGATCGGATTTGAAGGTAGAATCAGGCTCCCGAATATGCCGATGCTAACCAGAACATCACAGATCAGGATCACTGCTCATTGCTCACAAGAAGCCCCTGTGGACCATCAACGTGGCAACAACTTCTCACTTTATCACAGCTACGTTTATAGACGTAAATATTCCAGCTTCTCTTCGACCTAGTAGAGCAAGAAACATTAGTTTTAATACACTTAATGTTAAAACATAAGCTAACAAATATAAACATTGATTTTAGTTCAGCATAATAGAATATATTTGTGGTATCTAATTCAAAATAATCTAATGCCCAGGCAGCTGTACAAAAATAATCCAGACTGGGCCCCACAGTTGGTCCCAGTGGTGTGGAGCCCATCCCAAAAATATAGTGAAGGAAACCATGGACAGAATACCAGGCCATCAACAGGTAAGCGTTATTCATGATTTCTCTTTTAAAGTTCGCCATGGCCTTGTCTTAGAACAAAGACTACATTTTATTAACACCAAAAGTTTCCTTTAATAGTTTTTAGAGCCTTGGCGTATGCTTTAATGACATCTGTCATTCAGTGATAGTATTTGTTACTTTTACTACAGGTTTGATTATATTTTATCTGATTTTTTTTTTATAGTGCATCATGGTTTTAATTGTTTATTGCAGTGTTTTAAATAAAACATTTTAAAATTATAGATGAAGTGGGAAATGGAGAGTTGAGCTAGTCAGTTGGTAACAGGAAAAACTTTGGTGTTCTGGTTTGTCCATTTTGATCTCTTGGGGAAGAAATATTTAATATCAGTGAAATGTTGTGGTATTTCCATGACGGAGGAATGAACCAGAAAGGATCCAAATGTATTACTGCTAGACTCAGACTTTGGCCACAAGTGAACCCATGGACACTGGAGATGCTGGATTTTGAAATGGTTTGTCAAATACACACATTTTTTTTCTCCAGTAGAACCTGAAAGTACAGCTGTTCCACTGAAAAACTGCAATCTGAAGAGAGA
Organism: Heterotis niloticus; assembly: GCA_018136845.1. Taxonomy (NCBI): domain Eukaryota; kingdom Metazoa; phylum Chordata; class Actinopteri; order Osteoglossiformes; family Osteoglossidae; genus Heterotis; species Heterotis niloticus. Next base: position 4,271,959 of record CM030903.1, read on the forward strand.
ATGTGTACTTCGAGCTGAAAATTTTACCATAAATATAAAGATTTAATAAAGAGCAGCATTTGCTGAAATGAGTCTTAGTTTTATCTGTCCTTCCTCTCAAAAATGCTATGTGAAACCAAAGAGCCTTTTGTATTTGTGCTTAGCATTCTGGTCAGTGACCCCGCTGTTCATAAATTGTCTCGATAGAACTATTTGTTTCCGTTTTATGAAAATAATGTTGGAGATGCTGTATTCAAACACACAAAAGGAATAGATTCTGTACGATATGCATTTACAATTATTTTCATGGGCAGCCCACACTTGATTTAGCGGACCTTGATTTCACAGTTTCATACTTTATGGACCTTTGCAAAAGTATTTCAGGAAAAAGGAGAAAAACCATAAACATTGAAACATATTTGAAGCAGAAAATTATACATTTTTTAACAAAGTGCTTTAGAGAAAACAGACATTAATGCATAAAAATTTTTACAATTTTGACACCGTCTTAACCGTCCATCTCCAATCTCTTATTGAGTTACAGTACTGGCCATTTCATTTTATTACCCACAATACATTCGGTTATAAAAGTGGTACTGTAGTGTAGTGTTACAAATACCGTAGTAAAGACAATTACTCTCACTTTCAATTTTTCAGCCTTCACCATACTTAAAGAGCTCCTTCCCCATACAGTATGGACTGTATTACAATGATCTGTTTTATTGGCTAAAACTGCCTCAAACTCAGCTAAATGTGCATTAAGGGCATTTTATAGCTGATCATATTCACTTGTCTATATTTAGATAAATTAAATTCATATTTATAAATTATTAAAGCTATAAAATGAAAATGTAAAGAAAGCACCTTATAGATACAGTAGATGATTGGTCAAAACAACTTCAAGAGAAATATGCTTAGTTTATTTAAAACACTATGATAAGACAGCCTAGTTAAAAACATTTCATAATGAAGAGCAACATACAATAAGAAAAACACCCATACATTTTCAAAATAAAACTGACCTCTGTGCTTGACGTAAAAATGACAGGACCACAGAAACGATTATGCAACGTGTTAAAAATCAAACTGCAAAAACATCATAACATCTTGCTGCACCAAATATTAAACTAGAAAAACCTCATAGTGCCACCTTATTTAGGTCTGGGAGTAGTGCAGGTCCAGCAAGGAAAAGCTCTGCTGGACATTTGCTTTTTTCCTATATGCATTTATAAGCAATTTATAATTCTAATAACAACCAAACTAATTCCATATTATGTTCAAGTCCAATTCACACCATAATTTGTGATACTGATCTTTAAGCAGTACAAGAGAAACCTTTTCAATCATTTTCTAGAGTAATCCCCTCTATATTTATTTTACATGCAAATAATCAAATAAACACAGCTTTGACATGGCCTTGGTCAACAGGTAATAAAGATAAACAAATAGCATTTAACCAACTATTATGCCTTGATACAAGAGAGTTCAATTTGTTGTAAAACTAAGAATCTGCTCTTCTGCAAGGGGCAAACATTTTTGTAAGACGTACATATAACACTATAAGCATGTATACACTGTATGCATGCAAAAAATTAACTATTTTATTTACATGTCTACTCAAAGCAACTACATCTGCAGGTGTACATTATATTCTGGCAATTAGGATTTTGTTATGGGGACACACATTTTGTCCTTCCTAAAAATGCATCTCTTGAAACAGTTCAGGTTCAGGAGACCCAGCCTCCTTTACTTATTTACAAATTGATTAGAAATTCATAACAGCTTATTCAGTTCTTTCATTATTATTCTGAGAACTCACAACATGTGGGGAAAGCAGTTTTCTTTTTACTCAGTTAAGACCCGTCGCATTTCTACAGCACCAAACTATCCCTTGTGGGACGGACGGACGGACGGTCGGGGACGGACACACACACACACCCCCACACACACACACACCAAATGCACTCATTATGGCTGTTGCTTCACAGTGCCCTGCTGAGTGACAAAAAAGGCAAAATGCCAATTTAAAGCACAACACCAGAATGAATCTTCTGTTGTTCAGTATTTACTTGCAGATTTTGTTACAAAATAATGAAAACAGGTCAGTTTCTACTCATTAAAGTAATAACTATTCATTAACTGTTGACAATATGTATAATGTGTGGATCTGAAAATGTCAACATTAAATTTGTGGAAAACAAGTTCAGAAATATAGTAACTACATGCTTTTGCATATGACCACCATCATAAACACAACCGCCATCACACTAAGTGAACATCAGGAGTTCCATAAACTATTAACAATAATGTCACAGATGAAAATTGTCACTTTCATTTGCATTGTACCTCTTATGAATGTACAGCAACAGTTGAAACAAAAAGAAAAATTACACTTATAATAGCTTAATGCTTATGGGCTTTATCTCTCCTGCAAAAAACTGGGAAAGGCCCAAGAAATTTGTAACACACCCCCCCCCCCCAAAAAAAAAAAAAAATCACAATGGTACCTGTAAACAAATACACAGATTTCTGAAACCTCCTTTACTGGTCCCTGGTTGCTGGCTCCAGCGATATTCCTAACAAGTGGAGTACAGGGGATTGATGTGACGACACCATTTGGAAGGGTTCACTTCATAGAAGAAAAGCAAAGGTCACCAAGTCACTCTATTCGCATCACAGCTTCAACAAAGTCATTTATATCTCAGCTGTAGCCAACATGGGCCAACTGTTCCCTTCAGAATATGGAGAGGAGCTGCACTATGAGTTCAATTCAGTATAAATTTCATTGTCATCAAAGCCATGGAAGGACTCTGCATCACTGTCCTTATCAAAAATCTGATGTAGCACCTGGGGGTTGGCTGTGGATATGTGGGAAGGAGACATGGTCAGAACTTCTGATTTGTCCAGAATATTCTTCTTTTCACTACTAACCTCTGGATTTTTTAGCTTTATCATTTCCTTTTTCTCATCTTTTGGCTCCTTTTCCATGTCTATACATCCTTGATCCCCCACCACCTTCTTGTCATTGACCTGGTCTTTGTCTTCACCCTGTTTCCCCACTGTTTCCTTGGGTGCTGCTGGTTTTGGGCCTGGCGCCTCAGGGCCTAATAGCACTTCAGTCAATTTGAGTATGAGCTCTCTTTGTGCATTTATAGGGCTTTGCTCCGCCTCTACTCCTGGGTATACATGGGCCACATGGAAGGAGCGCTGTAAAAGCTTAGGGTGGGCAGCAAGGGAAGCTAAAGCCTCCATCAGCCAAGCCACGAGGAACTGCACCAAATCTTTGGGACTCGCCCCCACTGCCCCGCCTTGTGCTGCCAACTGAGTCCAGCGAGACTGCAAGAAGTGCTGCAGCACGGGCCTCAGGCACATCTCCAGTGGCTGCAGTCGGCACGTGCAACCCATCGGGATGATTGTTGGGAGGGTGTTGATGGCACTGACAGCACCCAGAGAGTCCTCCAGCATGTGGCTGCGGAACGGGTCCAGAATCAGCATAGCCTTGCTGCCCCCCTGGGAGTTTACATGCTTCTGCCACACTTGTGAAATCCATAACTCCAGTTCTTCATCCTCCGTGAAGCCCTCCATTTTGGCCTCCAGTAACACAGATTCAGGCAGGCCGGCTCGCAGCCTCCCAGGGAGTTGGCCCTTGAAGAACACCATGGTTGGCAACATGGTGCCATCTGCTAGCAGTGCCAGGAAGATGTCACACAGAGACTCTCCAACACCTACCAACTGGAATGCAAACTCTTTTCCTGAACTGAGGGGGTTCGTCAGGACATCGAGGTCGACAAATACAGAAAGCTCGTCCATGGCACAGATAACAGAAGGAGAGAAGCTCTGAATTTGGATCTGCTTGTGCACAAACTCGGTGAAAGCTTGAGCATTCTCTTCTGCAGCGAGTGGCAGGCGCCGTCTCACTGTGTCTGTGGCCTGCAGCCCCAAATCATGCTGGAGCATGAATCCCACAGCCCATTCGTAGGAAATTCGGAAGGAGCTGCTCTGGTTGGCGTGACTGTGGATCTCGGAGGCCTTCTGAAAGAGGTTCTTCTCATTGACAGGCAGCTGCTGCTCTCTCTGAGCCAAAACCCACTCTACGAGCAGATCCACAGCCTCGCCGCTGATCCCAGCAGAGGCGCGGCCTTCGCGGTGAACCTGCTTCTCTTTCTCCAGCAGCCAGGCCTCGATGAGCTGTGGCTGGGTATTGAAGTGCTCAGCCGCCTGAGGGATGCCACAGCACAGGGCAAACAGCACAATCCTTAACTGACGCACCGAGAGGGTCTCCTCCCGCTCCTTTACAGCTCCTGTTGTGTCTGCAACAGGCTGGCCAGTGGCTATGGAAGGCAATGAAGACACCATCTTAGGCCCCATGCTATTGGACACCTCTTTCACGTTTGTGTCTTCCTGTACCTTCTCGGGCAATGCCTCTGGCTCCTCCTCTTTTTCCAGACCTTTGTCCTCCACAGGTGCCATTTCCTGAACCAGCTCTTTGCCTGTCGCTGTCAGGTTGCTCTGATGAGTGTTGTCTGCATGCATCATCGCCACAGGGAGCGTCATGCTGGGTTTGCAGCTACTGCCATTGTCATTTTGTGGTAATTTATCCCTACAAAGAAAAAAAGCAGAAAAAAGTTGACTTTCTGATGTATTCAAGGTGAAGTTAATGGTACTGTGTTGCTGGAGACCCTTATGATTTGCTCGAAAATGTCCAACAATTGCCAATGTTCCATCTTTGCTTCCAGATTTACTTTAATATACATGTCTGTATTAATTTATCCTGTAGTGTTTCACTATGACTTGGGTCATGGAGCTAATGTTTCCAGATATTACAATATACTATATAATAGATAGATATTACAGCAGAATTCAGTATTACTTTATGAATGTGTCCACCATCAGTTTTACATTTACAAAAAAGTAGATCCAACAGTTTTAATCTAGACTATGATTATTTTGTAAAACTTTATAATTAGCTCTGCACTATTTCATTTGGTGGTCCAAAAAATGAATCTCCTATAAAATTATTAATCAGCTTGTGGGGGAAAAAATAAAAAATAAAAACACACAGTTCAGAATCAGAATCGGAAACTACAAGTTATGCAACAGTGTATAATCTGGCAACAATGTACTTTCAGGATGCAGATAACTGGAGCTGTCAGCTACACCAAATCTCATGGCTCGGTTATATAAAACTCAAAAAGTTAAATTACTGTCCTGTTTTGTGCTCACAGAACTATTTATCAGGCTATTTAAGTAGTAGTCAACAGTCAATTTAATATTTATTACAGCTCAACTGTCTGCATTTGGATGCAAATCTGTACCATTTTTGGCAAATCTTAAATTGTAAGACCACCATGTCTTAGCAAAATAGCATTTACTAACATTTTAGGGAAATTTAGAAGACTTGGATACAGAGCGTTTACCGTATGCATACACTTATAGAGCACCTGGCACACAAGTAGAGCAGGTAGGGCTGACAGTTTATTTTGCTCCAGAGTGAAACTCAAAGACCAAGAAACAAGAAGTGTTAGTGTGGCTATAACTTATAATTAGTTTTATGAAGTGTTCATTTACCTTTGATTTTCCATAACAAATCCAACTTTTGGGGATCCTGAAACAGAAAGAAAGAGGAAGAAAACAAAATGTTAGTACTTTATAAAAAAGTAAACAAAACAAACAACAACAACCCAATGTACAGTCCATCCTCGATGTTATGGATTTTGAAATTTAAAACCCATTTTAAGCATAATATAGGGGAAATATAAATATTTTATTTGTATCCATTTTGGACAAATAATATTATAAACATTATATGCATAATACAATTTTGATCCTGTATCTCAACTTTGACTGTTTCCATTGTTAGGGCCATGAAGGCACCACAGCCCCCCCCCCGAGTCCCCCTGTAGCTGCATCCTGATCCAGTTGTACCTGGACCTTATTCACTGCTTTCTGTATATAATTCACTGTACTGTATTTGTGTTACAGTTACACCAACTGTATTTTATTACGCACATTACCTGTTGATTGCACATAAGGGTGTAAAAGTGTTACTGTAGTACACAGTGCAGCAGTATACAGCAACATAGTAACAAATATTACACTTAAATTATGGTTTCCATTTTCCAGACACCTCTCCCCATTTAGTACGGATAACCGAGGACAGACTGTATGCATGCATTTGTGCAACTGTTTGCCCCCAGCTGCATACCATCCTTGCAAGAAAGTAAAGATTTTTTTTGACAGAATTTTCTCATCATCTATGCTCCACACCTCTGGCATACAATTTACCTCAAAATACCCTTTATGTGTCTTACAATACTACAACACACAGGATAGCAACAAATAGGCAAAACATTTGATCTTGTATGGGGAGGAGAAAAATCTTTGTGCAGGATATTCAGGTCGCAAGGACCACAACCTTTGTTGTGAGGTGAGAGGTCATGGTATTCCCAGAAACATCGGCTGCCTTTGCATAGATTCACCCTGCAAATAACACAGCCAAATACACTTGCGTGGCGCAGATTCCTCAAGCTGCAGTTCTTGCATCTCTTTGGCTTGGTGCTGATTTTAACCAGTCTGTGCCGCAGTCTTAAATCCATCTTCCTGGCCCCTCCAGCTTCGCCTGCTTTTTCAATGGGTGCTGTTGCAACCTCGTATCTTTCTTCTCCTGAGTGGCGCTGGGTCCCTCTCTGGGCGCACTTGGCGAGCTGGAGGCCTAAGCGTTTGCGGTAGGACACCTGAGAGAAGCGGCCTTCTTCCACCCACGGGGGAGGGCTGTCTTTGCGAGTCTCCCGCAAAATTATGAAGGAGTTGACAACAGTCAGGTTCAGGAGGTACCAGAAAAGGCAGCGCCACCGGGTGTCTCGGCTTAGGCCTCCCATGGGGTTGCAAGCTTGCAGTTGGTTGCAGATGTCCACACCCCGCATGTTCTCTTGGAGAAGCTGGAAAGCCTGAGGTCTCTTGATGGGGTACAGCTCACCTGCCTTCATATGAGACTTTCTCCAAACAGTGTCGGGAAGCCCTGGCTGAGCATTGGTTGAAAGGCACCACATCTCCTTGCTGTCTTTCCACCGAGTGGCCAGAAGAGGGCCACACTGATACTGCAAGAAGTCTCCAGGTTCGCTTAGAAGATCCTGCTCCCACTGTTCCCAGATGTTCTCAGGGAAGATGGAAACTTGAGGAGGGAAGGAGCTACTGCAGTAAATATCCCGCGCCAGCAGCTCCATGACGAGTGGGACGGACACAAGAGAGTTGGCCAGGAAGACCTGGTGGTGTTTGCCCTGAAGGCCCTCCACTAAAGGCAGTGCCACCTTGAAGCCACGCTCTCTGTTATTCTTTCCCCCACCAGGTTCAGTCTGTATTATCAAGCGATGGCAATAACCCGACTTTGAGTCACAAAGAAGCCAGACCTGTGGCATGTACGTGCTCTGCTTCTCCTTTCCACCTTCTGCTTCCAGGCTTGGAAGAAGAGCACGATCAATGGTTAGACAATTGTTGGGTTCATAGGTTTTCCACATGGTGGAATTCATCATCGTCAGCATCGGTCTGATCACACGAAGCTTGTCAGGATATTGCTGCTGGTCAGTGGCATAACCACCGCCCCGAATGTGTATGGCAATCTGCTGGAAACGTTTCTGCGCCATCGTCCTGAGGAATGTGTCGCAGTTGTCATAATGCTGCGAGGACCAGTACATATGAACCTCTGGGAGATTCTGCAGGCCCATCAGGACACTGAGACCCAAAAAACCCAGAATTTCCTCCACGGTAACAGGGCTCCAGTCTAGATCACCCTGACCCATTTCTTGGCTGTACGCAGCAAAGGCGTTGGTCTCCTGGGCAAGGACCTGGATGAGACGTCTTGGGAAGAGCAGATAGAAGTAGTCGATGGCATCAGCGTTCTTCATCAGGGAGTGCTGTGGGCCACAGCTGGCTGTGAACTCCTGCACCATGGTGCTCTGCTCTGGCTTCCCCCAGCAGTCCACAGAGGCCCAGTGTAGCTTCCCCCCTTCAATCCCTGCTTCCCTTTCGGGTTCCTCCTCCTCCTCCTCCTCCTCCACCTCGGAGCATTCAATATCCGACTCCAGGCATTCTGTGGGGAGGGGGGAGTCACAGGAACAACAGTTAGGCTTCTGCTCCTTGGCCTTCTTTTCCTTTTTTCCCCCACAACACCATGCTTAGAGAAAGGAAAAAAAAATCTTTAAACAGGAAATAAATAGGTTTCCATGGCTCTATTTTAGTAGGAAATTAATAATATTAGAAAAAGAAAAAAACTGAGGTGGCTTGCAGCTCGTGTTTCCTTGGTGGACAATCCTTTGTTCTTAAGCCGTGCTTTCTGGAGTTGCCTTCTGCTTAGGATTTGTAAGCTTTGATTTGCTTTATATGCCAGACAGTTTTCACAAAACCTTGATGGTTACTCCTGCAGAGTGTTATCCACGTAGAAAAGCAAGAAATAACATAAAAAGCCACACATTTCTCCCCCAGACAGCTCATGCGCAACCCCGGTAGCTTGGAGACATATTTCGCCACAGTAATGTCAAAGCTAGCAGGTTGCATTTCAGCTTCAATGTGATGTGTTATAATGAAAAGCAGACAAGAACAAGTGAATAGTTACTATGGTAAATCCTCAATTTAACATACTGATTGAACTGATTCAATGAACAAAATTTGGTGGTTCATGTGTAGGTATTTCCCCGTTATTTCCACATTGATACTTGGTACTTCCCCATAATACTCACAATTGATATATTCAAAATGCATAATTTATTATCTGAATAGAAGTTTGGTTTCATACAGATGTTATTTTACTAGTCTTTGCATTTAACAGATATTTGACAACATCGGACACAACATCCAGCCCAGTTAGCCCATTAAATCAAGGATGTACCATAACTCCGTTTTACATTTAGTAAAATAATGTAATTATTAGGTGTACCCCATGTCCCACAGCCACAGTAAAAATTATACAAATCTACCCCAGCTGTCAAATGCCCTTCGGAAGTTAAATGATATAATTTGTTATGCAATGCGTGGTTTTGAAGGCTTGAGCATCAGCGTTGTGGGACATGGAAAATGAAAAGCATGAGGCGCACACAGCAAACACAGCCCGGAGCCAAGCCACAAAAGCCAATCGCATTAACAGTAGAGCAAAATTAGCATTATGGCGTGACTCATATTTGTGTCACCACAAAATAAAAATGCCATCTCCTAAAAATATTGCAAAATCTTGCAAAAATCTATGACTTTTTTTTTTTTTTTAAACAAACAGAAAATTTATGAATGCTGTTAATTGTCACACCATAGTGAACAAGTACGCGCATGATTTGAAGTCTGGGAGGAAAGTGCACAAACACCTACCTTTGAGGGTACAGAGGCTGTAGCAGTGGCTGGGATTTTGGGCCAGGTGTTTAGCCATTAGGTCACCCACCTGGGTAGTGTACTTGCAGGATACACAGGTCAATTTCATCCAGCTGGTTGGAGAAAAACAAAAAAAAAGCTTAGTGAGTCATGAAAGCAAATGGATGTGATGGAGGAGAAACAGCCGCGATGGATGTGTTCCAGTGTTCAGTTACCTTGGGACTGGCTTCCGGTACAAGGCAAGATATTTGGTGCTCTTGCGTGGTATGTGGTTGCTAAAAACCAAAGCAACAAACCATTAACCAACACATCTAAAACACAGTTGTGCTAAACTCAGACATTAATATGCACATGTATTACAATACGGTCCAGTCCACTTAAGCAGATAAGTGGATAATTCAGTTAAGTGGATACCATCTCCTTGGTTCCATTTGATTCCCGTTAACTTCAGATGGGACATGTGTTCAGATGAGTGGATAAAATTTTCCAACCCTATAGCCAATATTCTTATTTTTATGACATTATTTAAGTGGCTATGCTGTGTCCATCTCTTTGACATTAGTAAATCAGTTAAACGGGTGCACCTCCATAGGGGAAAGTCATCACTTTCCAGTCAGCAGCCTATCGGTTGCTGTAGTAATCACAGGGAATACTGCATGTCATTGGTTACCACCAGTCCTGCCCCAATTTGCTGGTTTATGGCTTCATCATCAGCTGCATCTGCAGCCCACTGTCCATGTGGAGGTGGTATTAGCAGTTTTGTGGTTCATACTGTATGGATTCCTGCTAAATGATAGTGTTCCTTGTTTATAGTCTGCAAGATGTCTTTAAGGGCAGACAGCACTTTAGAGCATGCAGACAATAGTGATCCCATAGACACTATCCCTCTCCCTTCACTAGCAGCTGTGCTACAAGCAGTGGATGTCCTGCATCAGTTTATAGAGGCCAGCAGCTACACCTCCTATAACGTTTGTACAAACTTCAAAACAAAGCAATTGAACTTGGACATATAACTGCTATGCAGCACTGTATAATAAATGACAATTTTGTGAAGAAATAAACTTTAAATACTTGCAATAATTAGTACATGTAAATAATACAGTACAGTACACAAATAATAGATCATTTATACCTTCAAATGACTATGTATATGTGTTGTTCTTTGTTTAATCTTGGAATTTCTAGTATTTAAAACAACTATGGAAAGTGACTAATTGGCAAAAGTGGTTACGGTAGATCCAGTCCTAGGGCTATCAACAAAAGTGGACTCGACTACACATTACAAAAGTAGTAAAACTTTACACATGATTCAGTTTGACTCATACAGATTTTTACATGATCTGTGAAATCACTTATTCTACTTCCAGTCTGAAGCTCAGTCTTTGGAGCTCTGGAGGTAAAGTCATCATCACCCTCATGACCAGTATCATCATCATCATCATCATCATCAGACAACATCTATGGCTTACTTGATCATGTGGTTGGCATAGGCGCGGGAGCAGCAGGTGCTATAGCGGCACAGTGAGCAATGTACATAAGTGGGATAATGATTGGGGAAGTCTGGCACATCAAAGTTACACTCCAGGCATGTCTGTTTTCCCAGCATTTCCCTATGGGTAAGAAATAAACCAAAGACTGCAATAAAACACATGCCTTACCAATAAAAAATGTGCCCAGACATTCACATGCACAAGCAAGACTAAACCTCTGCATACTGCACTTGGATCTAGCATACCGCTCCTCCTGAAACTTAGTCAGCAGTTCCAGCATCTTGCTAACTGACTTCTTCTTAAAAGGGGGCTGTTGCTGGTTTGGTCTGTTGCCTTTTTGTGCTTGAAGATGTGTGGCTTCACCAACGTGAGGAGATGGAGTTTCTCTGCCAGGAAGGTTATGGGCTCCTGGGGGCATGATGGGAACCAGGCTCATGCCCCTATTGTGGACAGCATATGCTCTGATGGTCACCTGGAAAAACAGCAAAAGAGGCATTCAATTATTAAAATAATTCACCATACACACCAGATATTCAAATGTCAGACACAGCAGTACCTCCTATAATGTTGTTTCGAGAAAGCGCTTTTTCATTTGAGCCCTTTAAGCAGTTTACCATAATCGATAGTTTTTTCAATTTTCCAAAAATTGAATTTTTAAGTTTTATATTTGCTATCCATAAAATAGACTGTTTTCCATGTTACGTCTCCATTTTTAAAGGTATAATCTATTTGTATTTTGTGCAGTTTTAAAGCTTACACAATATATTGTATTAAAGATCTCTTCACTTTCATCAAGCTCCACTTCAAGAGTACAGCTAGTGCTCCAAAACTGGCTTTACAGTATTCCTACAAAGCGATTTTAGATTTTAGTTCAAATCAACTCTAAAACCTCAGGCCATCCCTACAGAAACCTAGCCAACTTAGCAATGACTTTAGTCTCACAGTAAAACTATTTTGTTGTACAAATTTTTGTGGCCCACTACTTCCATAGTATATTTTTAAATAAATATTTAACCAAACAGAAGGTTCCGAACTCCAGCAGTCACCTTCGTGCCAGGCTGGAGGCCCTCCAGCTGCCTGGGCTTGCGGAACGTCTTGTGATGATTGAGTTTGTGTTCAATCTTGTCTTTAGTGAATAAGAACTGCAAGCGGCATTTGTTGCAGTGGTACACGGACTTCTTCTGTGGGGGGTAAACAGCAGCATCACATAAAAGTCAGACACAGTATGTCCAGAATTACGTATTTTTGTATTACTCTTAGGTCTAGAAAGAACTGAATGTAAAATTGCACTGTAGTAGCAGGACAAAGGCCATTGCTACCTGATGGCGAAAAAAATGTTGCTGGAAGGAGTTGCTGTTCTTGAAGACTTTAAGGCAGTAGAGGCAGAGCAGGTGTCGTGTATCTTCATGCCACGTGCGGAAGTGGTTGCACACATCCAAGTAGAAAGAGGACCGATAGTCGCACACCTGATGAAAGCCAGGTACGATAAGCACAGTGTTCTACAGTGGGTCCCTGATTTGCAAATGTCTTGAGTATCAAACTTTTTCCATTGTTAAGAACTTTTCTGAAAAGTATTTAGTATTTTTATTTTTTTTTATATATATATATATATATATATAAAAAATATAAAGCTGGCTTACAAATTCAGAATACACACTGAGGTTTCAGCAACATGGTGATAATCACTAACAGTAAATGGTGCCTTGAGTTTTTCCAATACCCTTCCCTGGCTTTGGTCGTGGTTCTGTATTATCTTCTTATCTGCAAATTGTTATAAATATCCCTACAAGAGACTCTGAAGACACAGGAGCCTGCATGAGACATCTTGGCTCACCAGAAGGAGGGGCTATCTGCTAGCTTGGTCTCCACAAGCTGCTCATTAGGAGATGGAGATACTGCTAGTCAGTTCCTGTCTGAAAAACCCTGCTGCTGCCTCCTACTCTAGAACTGACATGTTGCTAACATTTATTCTTTTTTTCTGTTGGATTTCTCCAGAGATTCACAATTTGGAGTAAATAAACATGCATTCCACCAAAAGAAAAGATAAAGATACAGGCTTGTGATTTTCCCCAATCTAGTCACTTAACTAAACACCATTGTTTCTGCAAACACACCAGCAGCTCCACACAGAACTGATGAGGAACCCCTGGCCTATTTGGCTTACAAACTTTTTGACCACCAAAGGATCTCTCAATCCCAAAATAAGTTTATAAATAGAGGATTCAAGTCTATTATATCAAGCGTGCACAGATATGCACTTTATCCACTGTTAACTTAAAAAGTTATGATAAAGGTGGGACAACAGGGTTAAAGCAATGGATAGGTAAGGATTACCTGGCATACATAGGGCATCTCACCCGGTTTGTGGGTATTCTTCATGTGCTGCAGGAACACGGGCTCACTCTCAAATGCCCACTCACATATTTTACATTTAGCTAAATGAAAAAGGAAAAAACAGAAAAGGACTAATGTACTGAGTGCTAAAGCAGTAACCAATTATAAAGCTTCCGTGTGCATTAAGTGTTGAGGTAATATGTGGTCTGTGAGGGAGCACAGCACGAGGGGGTCCTGGGTGGGCCGAGCTACTCACTGGAGGATTCGTAGTGGCTGTGTACACTCTCCAGGTGACACTGCAGTTGGAAGGGAGTGGGGAACTGACGGTAGCAGTGTTGGCAGTAGGTATGCGTGTCCACCTCCCCACTCTGTTGTTCCAGCTCCACGTGGTGCTTCATGTGATTCATCAGCCTACGGAGGACAGAAATTATGCATACTTTTTTTTTTTCTCTTTTTTTTTTTTTTTAAAACTGTCTTTCCAGAAATGGAGATCATTCACTCAGAATCTGGCTTATGACACTAAGATTAGAGCTGATGACAGTCCAGCACCACCCTTAAGATGGACTGAGCAAAAATTATGAAAATTATCTCCCAGTTATCATGTGGGACTTTTGTGTTAGCACACATAGAAGTTGTTACAACCAAAGTATTTCTGAAAAGAAACTATTATAATGAAGATACCCATCTACTTACAAGTATAAAGTGTTTGTGGAAATTGGCTCATACGGTGAAATATCAAGTCTGAGACCCAATTATTATTGCAATGCAAACCTTGAAAATTCCCCCTCACTTAGCTTATGTTACTTGTACGTTCAATCAAAATTTCTGTAAAATAGCGTCTACATGAACCCAAAAGTTTGTTAAACAGATGATATGCAATGCATACGTTAAACATATCAACCAGACTATTATGAGGAAGTATTGAAGTACTACTATATGAACTTTACAAGTGTGTCAATTAAATCCAAAATACTTTAAATTGGGGTTCATTAAATCAGAGTTTTATTGCATATGTTTTCCATTATTGAATTCAATTATTGAAAGAAGACTTAAAATTCTTCTAAGTAGCACTCCTTGGCATTGTTGTGGTCATGGAATGACCAGACATTCATGGTTGAATTTCCACTTTTATTCACAAATTCTGTGTACACACACCTGTCACTAGCACTAACATACCATACTGTCACCAGCCACTTCATATAATTGCAATTTACCTACCAACAACCTCTTGATCACTCCATGACTTCCTTTTTATACAGTTTCATTATTTCAGCTAAGGCACCAAGACATGCACTGCTTGTTTTCTAAAGACTTGGAAAAAAATAAAGACCTAAAGAACGTGTGAGTGTCCATCTATGCAGGATGTGGATGTGCGCAGACTGCAGGCTACCACAACATAAAATTCAAATAAATACAACCTTGGTGCTGTTTAGCAATAAGATAGTAAAAGTGACTGAAGTGTGCTGCACTCCCTACCTGATATTGTTCTTGAGCTTCTTTGAACAGCTGAGGCACTTAAACAGCATGGGCTCCCGGGGGGCATCTCGAGGGGCCTGTCCACAGTTGCCCTCATGGGAGCCATAGTAGAAGTCATCCACCAGCATAATAAGCTTGCCGTCCGGGTCTGATCCACTACTGGGTCCTTCCGCAAGGTGACCGGAAGGTGGCACAGGCTTTGGCTGGAGGGGCAGTGAGAGAGGAGGGTGCGTGACAGTGCCTCCCGAGAGGCTTGTTGACTGAGGGATCTTGGTGTCGGGGAGGTCCTGAGTCAACTGCGGACAGCAGAACTGTTGGGGGGAGGAATTTACACTCAAACACCACTTGTTTCGTTCTTTTCAGAAATGCTGTTACCTACATTAACACACAAGCTTTTAAGTTGCACAAGAAATTCTATTTCAATTTTTATATTTGTTTGTAGTCACATCAAAGAACACAGGTAAATAAACATCTAACATTGTTGACTAGAAAAGCCTTCTAAAGTGACCTGGAATAAAGGAAGTAGCCAGCATTATTTATAGATAAAATAGGGAACTGTGATTACATATAAAAGACACTGATCACTTCTGTATTGATTATTCCTTATAAAGGCTTGAGTTGGTATATATTTTTCAGGCTACACAGAACAACTTACACACATATGTCCTCGCAGTGCTTCTATCATCCTAAACTCGGCCCCACAGCGAGGACATACCTTGGTGGCAGAGACAGACGTAGCCGGACCCACTGCGCAAATCAAGAGGCAAATGCATTTTTACTGACTTTCTATTAAAAATCGCAACATAAGCAAAAAATATATTAAATAAAACCCATATGCGATTTCATCCCACACATCACACCAAATTCACTAACAGAGCTTCTAATATCAAAAACAATTTGCATCATAGGACTGCATGCAATGTAACTTCAGGAATTAATTCTTTCCCTAGTAATAAATTTATGCTGCCTTCATTTTCTGTTCCAGCTTCCCACAACAATGCAAATATGTGGCTGGTCACCCCATGAAAATTTTGTGACAATATCAATCAAACCAGTGACTGAAAAAGGAGTTTGAGCGCACACCTTTGATGTTGTCGAGGGGTGACTTAGAGGTCACTGCATGTGCAGCTCCACCCAAGCCATTGCTGGAGGCCTTATTGACAACTATTTGCAAGCTCTGGGGCTTTCCAGCACTGGGAGATGTGACCAGATTCACCACACTCCCCAGTTTCTGCACCTCCGGCTCTCCGGGCTTCTCTGGTGTCAATTTGCACAGGTTTTCTATTGGGGGGGGGGGGGGGCGCAAAGTTGCTGGGTCAATGGCAGCTCTGAAAATGCCGAAATGCTGCACTACAATCCCATTCTTCACAGCATAGGACTTTTACCTCTGTCCTCCTGTGTCTCAAACACTCTGCCCCCCTGCATTACTATACGCCTGTTGCCACCTACAGTCAGCGCCTGGAAACCTACAGCACAAACAGAAGAGAGACACAAACTCAGCATCTCCTCTTCATCTGTCTCTTTTCAGACTTCCCAGGACCACAAACACAACACACTTAGAAACAGACTGTAGGAATTCTGCACAATTTTAGTAAGAAAAACAATGGAAAGCAATGGGAAATCCTTGCATAGCAAGATAAAACACATGTCCTAAAGCACAATAGAAATGAACTTAATTATGTGCATTGTTATTTTCCAGTTCTAAAGAAAACCAGTGATGACACTGCAAATACAGAGATCAGAAAAAGCCAAAAAGAGGTCAAATAGAATATTACTAACGTTGTGGGGTAAGTAAAGATGAAGTAGTTGAAAGGGTCAACTAGTCAATATCAACATTTTAATGTACATTGATGCACTGGATCCCCTGGATGCAAACTTAACTGGAATGAGAGTTGGCTTGTTAGTTGAAACGTTCATTACTCAAACGTGACAAAAAGGGACCAGTTCATCCGTCATGAATTCTACAAGCAGCTACCAGTTTAATGTGCACCAACAAAAGCGGTGGTACTGTGAATCGAGTGGGTCTCCTGAGTAGGGACCTAACATGTGCCTATGTGTCCTCGGCCTTCTGACAGCACTATGCATGATGTCATAAATGAGAAAGCGCAATAAAGAGCCCTTGTGCATACGTGTGGTTTCATCCCACACATCACACCAAATTTACTAACAGCCAATGTAAGTGTAATAAAGTATAATAATTTATATAAACCTAGACCTCTGCTCGGGTCTCTGTGTCACACTACAGACAACAGCACAATACAAAAATAAGCTTAATTATATGAAATTGTGTGTTGTTTACTTTGAAACGCAGACATCAGCCTGGCATCACCTTTGAGCTGAAGGTTTTACATGAATGTGGAGGATGAAGGAGAAGCAGTTGGTAGACATAGAAGCCACAGGGTGATGTACAGCTTGTTCAGCTTCTCCTAGCTTCTTTAATGTCTTAAAGGCATTAAGGCAGCACCTACTGCTTGCAATTGCTGTCTGTCGGTGCATCGGGCAATATTTTTCTGAAATTTTAAATGGCATGCTATCTTTCTTTCAAATACTGAATACTTCTCAAAAAAAGTTTTGATCACTGAAGTTTGTTATTCAAAAGTCTCCACATCAACAAGAAGTGAACAGCCCGTTTCATTGTCATATATTCCTTCAGTCTAGACCTTCTCCATAACCACAGGAGTGTGCTGGGAGGTGGTAAAGAAAAGTAAGGCAGCCACTGACTGAGTAGTGCTATCTTACCAGGTTTTGCCTGTGGGGGGTTGGCCAGCACAGATGAGTGAATGGGCTGTGTGACAGTGGAGGCGGCCATGTTGGCAAAGGTGGTAACCCCTTGCTGGCTGAGTGGGGTACTGCTGCGGATAGTGAGAGTAGCTGGGATCTGAACTGTAGTGTAGGTGCTGGTGGGGGGCCGAATCGCTGTCGGAGCACCTGGGCGCACATGTGGTGGCTGGGTTACGACCTGCTGCACACTCATGGCTGGCTTGAAGAACTGCGCACCTGGGGCTGCAAGGGAGGGCAGCTAAGATTTATATGAAAAAATTGCCATCAGGGAGTAAAAAAAAGGGCACAACGCATTAAGATATATTAAATCAATATTTAATTAAATTTGTTACAAAATTTGTATATAAAATAAAGTTAGAGCCCAAGCATCACAAGTTTAATGGCCTATATTTCACCTTTGTTTGTAATTCACCAGAAGAGCTTTAAACATCCTACAGTGACAGTCATCATCCCAAAACAATGAATCAGTGGAGATTTCATTACCTGACACCAAGGTGATTGGTCGGACTGTCTGACCCGGCTGGACATTCAGCACAATCCCCAGTGATGGGTTGACAGTGTTCTGAATGGGCCTCGTACTGCGCAGAGGAAAGCCCTGGGTGGCACAGAAGAACATGCTAGTGGGTGATTGGTCCTGCATGGCCTACAAGTACAAATTCAAGGCCTCAGCTAAGGTCCTAGGTGACTGCTGTCTATGTGTTCTGTTTAAATGATGATTGTTTAACCAGAGCCGCAATTTCCAAAAAACAGCAGCCAGTCAGAGCTGTGCAGAGGTAAACAAGCATTTTGTGGTGGCAAAGATCAAGTAGAGATCACATGAACATCATCTAACATTCAGTTACAGCCTTTTGCACTCCACTATTGACAGTAATTAAGTGTATAAACAAGTTTCTTTAAGGTCAATTTAAGCACTATTAGTTTCTTCAAACACTTTTTCCAACTTATTTAACAGCTATATTATGTTTGTTTTTATTTGCTGATATTTTTTACAGAAATTAGTCAAATTGGGCTCCAGGAAGACCCTGAAATTCTCATGCAGGTTCAAAGCCAAAACACTAAGCACCTGTGTGGTGATGAAGATTGGCTGATTGTTGGCAGGACCGGCACCGGACCCAGGACTGGGCATCACCTGCACAGGCTGCAATACCTGTGACATGGCGACAGTACCCAGGCCACCTGGGCTCTGTGTCAGGATTAGCTGCTGCGGAGGAGCTGTCTTGGCCAGTCCAGGGGACATCAGAGACGGCACAGCAGCCTGGACAACAGTGGGAGGCAGCACAGAGGAGACAGGGGCTGGAGACAAAGGCAGAACCATAAACTCAGGTTACTGATTGGTTTACTCTACCAGTGTTGTAGTTACGGTACAAAGGGTCACTCACTATTAAACAACACAAACAAACACAGTGCCAAAAAGTGAGAAACAGAAGCAAAACCTAAAGACCTTAGGTAACACCTTCACTCACGGTGGCTGTTACCTATCATTGGGACCGTCTTGGTGTCGCTAGAGGGGGTCCCGCTAGAAGTTGTGATCTGGGTGGCTATGGAACTGGACAGTGTCCCAGAGGAGACTGCAGGAGGTGCTGTGGCCAGGCAGTAGGTTCCTGTGATTCCCACCAGAAAAATCAACATGCAATACCATCAGTGATATACATCAGAACACAGTTTCATCAGAAGCAAAACCTGGAGCACTTGACTTGTGTGTGTGTATATGCTGACAGGTAAGTATTTGTGACAACCTGTGTGTCATATTTGTGAGAAGTAAAAGGACGAGTTTCAGATTAACTTCAGGGCACATGTACTGCATACTTGTAATTTAACTCCATCTAGCAAAAACACAAACATGCTCAATGTAACTATATGTCATCAAACCATACAAAGCATCAATGAATCATGGGTGAACATTTTAGGGGGGGGACTATTTTTACTGAATTTAATAAAGAATAAATACATTCCATACAAAGATGTGAAACAAAAGGTTTTGGAACAGCTCTTTTCATTTAGAGATTCATTAATCTCTTGACCATCTGTCTGTAAAATAATAAGGGATACAATAAAGCACTTAATCCCAATGAGGACTAACGCATTGGACAAACAAGGGTGTTTTATTTAAACCAAGGACCCACCTGTGCTATCCTTGCTCTCCACAATGCTGACTTCCTCATCCTCAACATCATCATTCATTTGCTGCCATGGCTCCAGCTCCTCTTCCTCACATTCCATGAACAGGTCTGCATCAGCCATGATGCCTGAGAGAAAACAGAGTGGCCTGAAGAAATGCTGGCATTGATGCTGTAAACACATTTTCATAAAATGTTCTGTTCCTTGCACATTAGTTTTGCTTAACCAACACACAACAGAAATGTTTATGTAGAGCGAATTCTGGATTAAACTGACAAAGTCAAGGCAGCCAAACAAGCTAGACTACACCAACAGCAGCAGTACACCTGCTTGATGGGCCCCTCTGAAAAGCAAACACTGCCTCAACCAACAATTGCTTGGAAACACCGCCTTCCAAACTCTGCTTGGAAAATCGCAAGACAAGGAAAACCTTGAGGTATTATTTTTGATGTTTGTGATGGCATGCGTGTGTGTGTGTGTGTGTGTGTGTGTGTGTGAGACAGAGATCAGTGAATATCAAGTTTTTACCATGATAACCAGTTCAGTTTGATACTCCATCCCCATTTCAAGCCTAGACAACATATACCAATGAGCTAATGTCAAGCTAAACACAAAAATTATTTCAGATTTACTGTAACACATAGGAATTTGGAGAAACATTAAAATAAATGTATTGAATTTAATCGCATTATGATGCTGACACATTTTATTAGTTCAACTGAGCTTAAAATGTTTTGCAGCTGATTTTCATTTATACTCAGCATCTGCTGCCTCTCTGTGTCCAGCAAGTCAGCCAGAATTGATGGATTCCAACTGCCCTGATACTATTTTCCATGGTCACAATGTCCTGGTGAAACCTTTCCACATGTTCATCACTGACTGCACCAAGATCAGCAAGGAAGAAGTTCAAGTGTGAATGCAGAAAATGAATTTTCAATGTAATGTTGCATTTCATGGTTTTGTATGCTTTAAGCATGTTGTCAATCAACTCAATGTAGTTTGGTGCTTTGTAGTTGCCAAGAAAATTCAACTACATCCTTCAATGCCATTTTCTCTGGCCCCACTAGCACATCATTGAACTCCTTGCCATTGACAAACTTTGTGATCACCAAAAATGCCTTCCTTAATCTTGGTAGCATTTATTCTTGGAAACATCTGTCTCAAATAGCAAAATCCATCACCTTCTTTGTTCATTGCTTTCACAAAATTTTTCATGAATAAAAATTTTATATGAAGAAGAGGCAGTAATATCTTTGTTGGGTCAACAAGTGGTTTATATGCCACACTTTTCTCCCCTGGAATGAAATGCTTATGAAGCGGCCAGTTCTTTTTAAATGTAAAGTGACTCTTAAGCATGGCTATGCCATTCATAAAGGAAACAATAGAACTTTGTATATCCGAGCTGCATTCCTAGTAGCAGCGCCAATACTTTTAGATCACCACACATGTTCCATTCATAACTGTTGTACTGTATGCGTTTCAACAACAGTTCCATGTTATTGTAGGTTTCCTTCCTGTGTACTGCATAGCCAATGGGTACTGAAGGGTGGACACTGCCATTGTGAAACAGCACAGCTTTCACCCTCAACTTTGACAAATTTATAAAAAGACAGCATTTTGGGGGAGTTATGTACATAACCCAAAGTCATGAACAATCCATCAATGTCAGTGGAGAAACAGAGGCCGTCAACCTGCATGAAGAAGTTTGTCAGATGTTCTTGATGGTTCCAAAGAAATTTTTGTACCTGATGACAACAAACCCCATCCTTACAATCTTGAACCAAGTAGTTCTGCTTTAGTTTTTTGCAAATCTAAGTCCCTGGCCAGATCATTTAATTCTGGCTGTGTTATCAGATGAGGATAGCCAGACACAAATGGTTCAACATCTGGATCAGCATTGCTTTCCACATTTTGTTCACATGTTGTAGCATGTTCATCTGCCTAATCTAGGCTCCATGTCTCTGGTCGCTTTGGTACTGGCAAACTGTAATCATGTGGCACTGGCTGAAGGCAGATTGGGGTATTCAATAGATATCTTCTTTTTAGTAGAGAAGCCAGATACATCGGTCAAACAGAAGTCCATCACATGATCCTTGTGTTCTCGCCATATCATTGGGACTGCAAATGGCATTGGCTTCCGAGTACCTCTGAGCCAAGCTCTCAAGATGACTGCACATGTTGCACAACAAATGTGAGGAGCCCTGGGTTTGTCTTGGTCCAAAGTAGAGTTCATAAGCTTTCTGAGTAAGTGCAGTAATGATGGGACTTTGAGCCTTAAGCATATACTCGCTACAGATGTAACAGAATATATCGCAGATGTTGCGACATTGATGAGACATTTCTGCTATATTAAATCTTCCTAAAGACAATAAATCCTGTTGTTAAGTATACTCACTATGCTATTGCCTGAAGAACATGTGCATCAACATGTATCCAAACAGCATCTGTAAACGTAAGCAGCTTTTATGGCCTGTCTGCCAACATCTGGCACCAGGCATGCCTAAGACAACAATTGCACAGCACCTACACTGAGTGCATGCCCCA
Organism: Heterotis niloticus; assembly: GCA_018136845.1. Lineage (NCBI taxonomy): Eukaryota > Metazoa > Chordata > Actinopteri > Osteoglossiformes > Osteoglossidae > Heterotis > Heterotis niloticus. The sequence continues at coordinate 4,294,032 of CM030903.1, forward strand.
GGTTGCTTGCACTGACCAAAACAGCTTGCTTTGTGGAGAATATACTAGTGGACTTAAAATATAATGAAAAATAACAAAAATAGGTTATAGCTACAAAACGGTACATCACAAGAAAAATTTTAATGTGATTTTCGTGATCAGCAGCCCAAAGCCCATAAAATACACCCAAAAGTGTTCAGGAAGCAAAATCTTTGTTGTCCAGTGTATTCATCATTTCTTCTTCCATCATCCTAAAAGCAAAGTTATAGGAGTCAACTGCCAGGATCTTAGACTGAAATCTAATATGCAACTCATGAGTGATTTAACTGAGTCACACCGAACTGAAACAAGGATTTGCCATTTGTAGACATTTTAATAATTTAATTCAAGGACTATTATTTCATACATATATGGAGTTCACAAACTCATGTCATTCACTCTACAAATTACATGACATTTCTAGAATGTAAGATTAAACATAATTCCTCCTAAAAAAAAAAAAAATACAAACGTAGTTAAGACCGCAATTCAAGCATGAAAGGTGATCATTTTGAAAATAAGAGCATTATCCTTTGTTCTCATAGTTTAATAGTTTCATTCACCTTAGACAAACTATATAGACATATCTATAAAAATAAATAGCTGATGTACCATTTGTAATGTACATCCTTTTCAATGTAAATGCAAAATTATATCTAAAGCCAAAGGTTTTTCAAGTAACCCTGAACGGAACCTATACGGAATCTAAAAATAGACGACAGATGCGAAAACGGTCATCTGACCATTGAACACAGAAATGTAGAAAAATGCAGAGATTAATACATTATTTTCAGTCAGAAAGTACCAGGATAATACCGCTGATGAACATTTGGAGTTGAGAAAGTAACTGTGCATCTCCCTCCTAAAATATCTAATACATGCCACTGTACTGGGTAAAATAACTATCCAAGTAACATAGCAGTATAACAGGTAAAATGCCATTTGTACACAAAAGGTGTACAGCCTGGTTAATGACACATATTAGGAACCAAAGTTTTGCCAGTACCTGCACTGATCCTCTAGCCACATGACCCCTGCTGTGTGACTATATGGGTGGAACCGTTTTAAATAGTTGGGAAGTAGCAATACACTACTATTTTAGCATACATTTGTTGAAATAACACTTAACATGAGCATCACAATGGCAAGATTAATTTAAAAGGAATAACACCGGTGGCACAAAGGAAAACGGCAAGACTCCCCTTGCAGATGATCGGCTACGGGTGCAAATACACTTTTTTATGCCTCCTACTAAAAATACAGAAAACCTCAATAACTTAGGGCACAAACATTAAAGTTTATATTTTACGTATGCACCTGCAATTAATAAATATCGACAGCAATTCATGATATGTCTATAAGAAACAGCTGCGCTGTCTCTGCAAAAGCCACTGTTATTGGCATGTAGTGCTGGCTTGGTGAGCTTATGTGCCTGGCCACTATAGGGAATGTTAGTAAACGTGGTCCACAGAATGGGACAGTTGTAAAAGCATGCTATCCTTAACTGCTCAGTGTTAACCAACTAATAAACGTATATTTTCATAAACTATTGTGCCAGAACCCTGTTGTTATACAAGAGATTTATGTACGTATATTAAATGTGGATATCGTAACAAACTGATATTTAAATATCCTCTCATCCAAAAAACATGACTATTAGTTCTAATGACACCGTATGCCAGGGCAGGAAGAACAAGAAATATGAAAATTATACTCAAGACTATGAGTCTACTTAGCTAACAGCAGAAACCAAGACATCAAGAAAGACCTAGCAAGTGCATTCTCAAACCACAAAGTCCCAATCTATACAAAAGCAGACAACCAGCTCTCTTAAGAGGTCTGGCAAACTCCTAAACTTAATGTTCACTTTCCAATATTTACAAAGGAAAAGGCAAAGGATCTGTGTGACAGCCAAACAAGTATTTTTTTTCCCCCCTTTTTAGCAGTTCTTACAATTTTGCACCCAAAGCATTTTATATACAGTATACATATTGAACAATGGTACTGCAAATACTTTACAGGGCCCTTTACATATTAACTAGTTATTGGCTTTTAAAAGGCTGCAATGCCATAAAACATTGTCATTGCAAAACAAACAAAAAAAAAAAGAGCCCTGAATGCAAAACGCATTAACTTTTGCAGTTGTTTGAAACACATTTTTCAGACATTTGACTACGGTTTTGAAAATGCTGCAAATATAGTACAAGTTGAAACAGCACTGGTGTCCCCAACGGTCAAAGTGAAGCACGATTATTGTTTTTTAAGTAAATGGAGCTATATACAATACCGAACTCAGCAGCCATGTTAAAAATCCATATTTAATTTCCATACAAACGACAAGTGCCATTTACAGTAAAACAGTGTTCATAAACTGAAGCGCTGTACTCAATTCCATGCTATGGCGCTAACACCGCATCGCTTGACACTGAGGAAAAAATCTCCATTTGCCTGGAAATGTCTCGCCAATCAACCCAGGATGCATAAGAGACGGCGGAGGGAAAAGTAGGTCCCTAACCCCTACATATAATCTATATCCCTCTCTCTAAAGTTGAAATATTTTGCAAAGGAGGCACGCAAACGAGAAGGCGTATGATTATGTTTTGTGTAACATCATTTAAGTAACTTCAGCGAACATAGAGTATTTAAAATGTACGTTAAAACGAGTTTCCTTAAACAAGGTACTATTACTGCCCAGACCGTGCGGAGTCCTACAGCCCGACTGGCTGCGATGTTCGGTTCGCATATTGTTTAGCTACCTTTAATAGTGAAGTGTGCAGCCTCGACTAAATAACCTGCGCTTCGCAATGTCAAATGACAAATTAATATTAACACTCACCTTTCACTTAAGCGAAAGAGACCGTTAAAACATTCAATGCAAACAACAAAAAAAAAAGCGAATTTCTTCGCGGGCTCACCACCCACAGAAGAAAATAACTGCGCTCTAAGGACAGACGTCACGCCTTCTCTGCAGCTCCACACTGGTGGAAGTCCCTTTTACGTCACTTCCGCCAATGAAAACTGCGTTATGATTGGTAGCGATCTATGTAAAACGCCGAATGACTTCACAAAAGATGTCGCACTAAATTCTGCAAATCTTTTGTGTTTAACTACGCCAAAAAATCAATTTGAAGTTCAGTTTTAGGCGATAATATTACAATGATCGAAGTATAGTTCATTTGAAGTTTCATTGCAGTTTACATTCATTACAACAGTACATTTTATAGGCTACTATGATGCACTTTCAATTTTACCCATAATACCCAACTCCATTTTGTTTTTCCTTGCTGGAATTGTATTTAAATAGTTAATGTTTTCTATCTTGAACTATTTTGAATAGATTCTGTTTTACTCACAGCAAGTTAATAAATAATATTTATAATAATGTGCATAATATCAAAACTTTGCAGCTTGCTACAAATTAAGGTCATTGCTCAGATTTTGCAAATCATGATAATTTCCTTAATATTTTTTGACACAAGCTTTTACTGTTTATTTTGAAAATATTCTGCCAGTTCAATAATAAAGACTATAAAACTGCATAAAGAACGCCCTAATAAATAAGACGACCAGCTGTTAACGTTCTATTGTAATGAATTTTCAATTCTAGCTCAGACATGAGAATTGATGTGGTGTTCATCTCTTTGAATAGCGTATTATTCCAAACGTGTGTTTTCATGGTGAGCATTGAGGAATTTTAATATGGTGTGGAAAAAAATGCTACTTAATATTCTTACTGAAGACACAATTGGCGCTTTATTGTTAAAAGGATAAGTGTAGACAATAGACTGGTTCATCAGAAGAATGATATGTTCTGCCATTTGAAGCCTCTTAGCAACTCATCTTGTTGCAGCTTATACTTTCTTGGGAAGACTAGATTTAAGAGGGTAATGAAAAAAGATTGAATGGCCATTGACGTAAGCTGCAGTAATTTGAAAGAAAGTTACTGTATAGGGCTTACAGTGTGTTGGGTATCACAAACAGTCAGAGAAAGGCAATAAAAGCTGTTCCTGAGGCTGCGGGGAGGGCATAGACACGAATAAGGATCACGAGAGGTAAGCCATGGTTTCAAAGCAGTACTACCTGGGTGCAGGCTGCAACCTGGTCAATGCCCTCTGAGTGATGGTGTCTGATGTTAAAAGGCCTGAAACATGTAGTGCCTCCAGGTTACACCATTGAAGATCTGCCCAGTTGCATTGTAAGCTGTATGAAATAAAAATTCTCATGTAAACCTAAACATTTTGAAATTTATCTTCTATTGGAGATATGCTCAGCTGTGTTTGATCAGTATAATATTGGCAATTTGCATCATAATTGAAAATTGTCTAGAAGAAAATGATAGGATAAAAGTTTATTGATCCCTGGAGGGAAATTTGCTGTACAGTAGTTGAACGCATAAGACAATTCATAAGACACAGTAACAAATACAATACACAAACAAAGAACCAAATAAATAACCAATAACTAACAGTAACAAATGCAGTCCAATTATTGATGGGTCCTTGTGTGGTGGCAGATGGTTGTTGGTAAGAAGGACCCAGAAGAGCTTCTTACTGCACCTGAGCTGTTTAATCTGGTGGCTAAAAGAGCTCATGATGGTCACCTCATTTAGGGGATGTGAGCCAATGTCCATGATGGACTAAATATTTAGACTAAATATTTTTCTGAGGATACAACAAGGTTGCTAAGGTTTGACTGACAGATTTGCACTTCTGAGTTGGGTTTTGTATACAAAACACTACATTCCAAACAAAAACATACACAACTAGCACATAAAACTCTGAGAACACATGTTAACATAAAACAAATCTAAAAGATGGTGCCTCACATATTCGAGCCTTTGTTTCTTCTTGATATTGTCAAACAACAATTTACTTCTCACTCCCAACCAGAAAAATCTGTGCAATGCCACCAACATCCAACCTTGAAGTTAGGAAATGTTATAGAGCCATTACTGACTTCTAGGCAATCACTGGTGTGGTTTTCAAGGTAAGGAGGAACAGAAATGGTTTGCCATCCATTTCTTCCAACATACTGTATTTTATTTTTTAAAAGGGTGCAAACACAGAAAAAAAAACATACAAACTCCACACACACGCCTCAACTGGAACCCCACATCAGACAAACAGGCCAGGAGTTATGAGGCACCAGCTTACCTGACTGCGCCATCACAGCTGTTCATAGTTATTAACAAAATTTCAGGTTGTTCATTCACAGTGCTGAATACGATATACTTGAGGCATGTCACTAAAAAATAAAAATAAAAGTAGTAGTAACAACAACAGCAATAATAATAACAATAATACTAAATCTAACCATAAAAATAATAAATGGTCAGCTATTCATTTACCCTGTCCATTGTGCACCTGAATACGTGTTTACTGGCGGAGTTGCATGACGCTGCCATTGTCAGAAAGCGGACAGGTGGAAAGGTACAAAGTCGGCAACTTTACAGCGCAGAAAGCGAACAAGCACCACCATTGTGGCAAATTTTGTGCATAAACAACAGACAGACAGCGATTGAGCTTAATCATAATTATGTTAATAAAAACTTTTAAGAAATATGGCGCATATAAATATTTGCTATGATTTCTCCCGCCACTCCTGACAATGGCAAGACTAAGACCGATGCTTCACCACTGTCAACGCTATAATCGTCCGGCTGGAATCCCAAGTTTCCGAACGAATATTTGCAGAGCGCAGGCTGTGCTTACGCTCCGCTGTCGCCGAAATCGCTTTTATTTTACGGGACAGAATGGATCGGACGCGTTTCGCCGGAATTCACCGTCTCAGAGCGCGCAGGGTCCAATGAGCGCGGAGCGCGGAGCGAGGGGGGGGGTGTAATCGGTCCGTAAGCCGGCGGCGAGCGCTGACCTCTTAAGTTACTAAAAACGGAACCGTAGGCGCAGGGCATCGCTGGCGACCGCCTGTGGCACCACTGCGGCCCGGGCAGGTTCTGCCCTTTCGGTGGGTGTGAAGCGAAGATGCAGGGAGAAGCGGAGCGCGGGACCCTGGCGCACTACGGCGCGGCCGCTGCGGTGGCGCTCCTCAGTAAGTCGCCCTCCGCGTCGCCGCTTCGTCCCGTTCGTCGACTTCTTTCCCGGTGTGCGCAGTTCATTTAGGAAGCGCACCGGAGTCCGCGTACGAACAGCGCAAGCGAACGCGTCGCCCGTGGCAACTGCGGGAGCGCGAAACTGACGTGCGCGTCGGGCGGAGCGAACAAAGGGGGGGGGCGAGGTACAAACGTAGAAAGACGCAAGTTCGGTGGGTGTTTAAATTATTTCCACGGCGCTGTTTTTGTGGTCCATGTTTATATTTTTTTCCATGTTTAAACATATCCAAATTGAAAGATGGCGTAGTATCCAATGGCATCGCACTAATACATTTATGTTAAAATTAAATTGCTGTTATTTGTATTCTGTGCCAGGAGGTATTGCTATTATTAAGTATACATCTTTTACCACGTGGTTTATCCAAAGTAGGCTGTTACCTGATCACAGATTTATTATAAAAACGCACAGACTTGAGAAATGTATGACTTGGTTTTTAACAGGACGTGAAAATGTGCTCAGAAAAGGATGTGGAAGTTTAGTGCAGTTTCTGTGTTCTTGGTTTGGGGGGGGGGGGCTTTGAATTTCAGGAGCACCACTTTTGGAGACATCCAGATCTGTTCTCATCCGCAGGCCTGGTTCTGCTGCGGAGATGGGTCGCAGGGGGCGTCTGTCACAGCACAGCCCGTCTGGATGGGAAAACGGTTGTGATAACAGGGGCCAACACCGGTATCGGTAAAGAGACAGCGAGGGACATGGCTCGGCGAGGTGCAGCGGTTTCCCAAAAGTTCACCGTGGCTCACCTGTGCTGACAGAACCAGTTGTTGTTAAATCTGGTTTTGCATTTCTAGGGGCACAGGTAGTGATGGCGTGCAGGGACCTGACCCGAGCTGAGAAGGCAGCGGAGGAGATACGCCGGAGCACAGGAAATGGCAACGTGGTGGTTCGGCACCTCGACCTGGCCTCCCTGTTCTCCGTGAGGGAGTTTGCCAAGGAATACGTTGCCACTGAGCAACGGCTTGACATTCTGATCAACAATGCTGGTAAGCCTGAGCCACCTACAAAGAGAGTGTTTTTTTGCACGGAGGTGCCAAATGTTTTCCATGAAAATTTCACATTGTTAGGGATAAGTGTGAAATATATGAGTTCTATAGTGACTTTTGGTTTTGGTCTGTTTGATCGCAGTGTTGGTCATACCCTGTTTGTCTCAGGAGTGATGATGTGTCCCAAGTGGCGCACAGAGGACGGATATGAGATGCAGCTTGCCGTCAACCACCTGGGCCACTTTCTTCTCACCAACCTCCTCCTTGGGAAGCTGAAGAGCTCTGCCCCTAGTCGTGTCATCAATGTGTCTAGCATAGCCCACAAAGGCGGTACGGCTCCATCATGCCTCAGTGGGTCACCATAGCTATAGCCACATGCTAATAATGACTAGAACCTTTTTGAACCATATTTCCTTATTGGGTTTTTTGTAAAATTCTCTTTGCTGTTTAAATTCTTGTCTATCTCTTCATCCTTTGTGCCTGAAACTCTCTGTGTTTTGCTAATTGATTTTTAAGGGAAAATTCACTTTGATGACCTGTGCTTTGACAAGACATCATACAACCCGTTGGTCAGTTACAGGCAGAGCAAGCTGGCCAATGTGCTTTTCTCCAAAGAACTGGCGCGCAGGACAAAAGGTTAGGATTCCCATGTTGATAACGCAAGCAATGACATTGACTAGAAGGTTGCAGTTTTAGGATAAGCTTTGTCTTTGTATTATAATAAAAAATATCGGGCTGTATGAATGGAAGTCCCAAGTGAGCAACAGGATGTCAGGTCCTGTCTCAGTTGACACAAATGAATTATGAAGTTTGGCATGTAAAAAAAAAAAACTATATTTCTTCCTTTAATGAGTAAAAAGCTTTCCAGCATCAGATCAAAATTGTGCAGAATGTCTGACCACATTTCAGCATCTCTTCTGGCACATGATCTAACATGATGACTGCTGAAAGTATTGCCAAATCTATGTTTATTTTACTATTTTTTCCAAGTTGTCTCATATAATAAAAAATCAGTCAGGAAGTTTGGCCTATCTTGCCAGGACAGAAGGCGCTTTCATTCACCCTCAGGGTCTCCTTAGTTTTTTCAGGAATAAATACAGTAGAACAGAGTCCATCAGAATAATAAAAAATAATAAAAACAATTTTAAAAAATTAATAATTGATTAATAATTAACCTTGATGGACTGGCATCTATACAGGGTGTACCTCCTGCTAGCCTCATGTCCATTGTAATTGACACGTGATTTCAGGATAGGTTCCAGACCATCAGGACCCTGACTAGGACAAGCGGTTAATGAAAATGGACAGATGGATGGATAATAACTTTATGTAGTGCCTTTCATAAATGTTTTGCTGCTCTGTTAAAAGGAAGAAAGTGTTGTACACAAAGATGCAACTATGTATTATAGTATAAAAAACTTGAAATGACATAGAAGTGAAGACATGTTAGCACTATGTGTTTGATATGAATGTAGTCAGTTGTCAAACATAAATATTAAATGGAAATACAGTCATCAGCTTGAAAGTCAAGCTTCAACAGCTTGTGCTGTAAGAGGATCACTTAGAAACGTGTGCACTAATTCTGCAGCACATCTGCTTTTTTTGAAAATGTCCCCTATACCTGCTCCTCAGGAATGGGAGTGAGCTCCTACAGCTTACACCCTGGCATTATACGCACAGAACTCAGCCGCCACGTAGAGACATGGTTCCCTCTGATGAAGGTGGTGCTGTCCATTCCCTCCATGCTCCTGATGAAGACACCATGGGAGGGAGCCCAAACCTCCATCTACTGTGCAGTGACAGAGGGGCTGGAAGAGAAATCTGGCTGCTACTTCAGGTGACTGCTGGTCTGGATCATGTCAAGCTACTGAGTCACAGTCAAAACAGTGTGGCATATGCAGTAGCCTGTACAGATGCAGCAGCTGGTGGTGTAGTGGCTCAAGATGCTGTTTCTGTACTCTTAAGCTGTAGGTTCAAACCCACACCTTGCTATAATGCCCTTGTGCAGCCTTTCCTTCCTTGGTTTTGCAGCTTCCTGTGTGTTGGTTTTTAATGCAGCTGACCTGTTAAGTTTCCAGTGATCCACAAATATCAACTTTATGTTTTTATTCATTTTAAGGGCAAAATTAAAGATATTCCAAAAATGACAGTAAACCTTTATCAGACTGCTTTACTGTTATTTATATTCTTCAATTTATTCAATGAACAGAGCAAACATAATTATGTAGCTCAGCTGAAACAAGATGTGGCATCACCAAGGAATGAAAATGTGAAATAATGGTAAATAATTGGTATTAAGTTAAGCTGTACTCGTGAAAGTGACCACTTACTAACTGTGGAGTGTGAATGACCATTCTATGTTACAGTGATTGTGTGGTTAAGGAGCCAGCCGCAGAAGGAAGAGATGATCTGGCAGCACTACAGCTGTGGGAGGTGAGCGCTCGGATGGTGGGGCTCACCGAAGGAGACTGACTGATGCTGTCCCTACGCTGTGTGCTGGTGCAGCCTGGCTTTGCCCTCTGAAGAAACCCCTGCCCGTGCTGTAATATCTGCCACTTTTCAAATTTAAGGATTTGACTGACTAGCAAAGGCAGAATGCGACCATCGTGGCAGCAACCCTGTACAGTTTGGACATACGCTTTGGATTTCTGCATTCGTGATCATTGTACAAAAACACATTAGTGTGCAAAGACCCAAATTCAGGGGTTTTACTATAAAGGCATATTAAGATTATTAAGAAAATAGGAAAGAACAGTATATCTAGAGACAACTGTAAATTAGGTTTGTGCTGTCATATTTATAGGCCTCACAGAAACAGAACTCCCTGTAATGTCTGAATTATCAGAATAGTGTAAAAAAAATCATTTTACTTTATATAGCCAGTGGGACATTCTTTTCAAATATTTTAAGATTCTACAATGTACCCTGTGTTGAGGAGGTGTAGTTTTATCGTCTGTTTATTTACACCTGCCCGATGAAGGAGGCTGTCATAACCTGGGAGTTTAAAACTATACTTTTGGGTTGCAAGAATGGTGGTGGAATAAAATTACTCATATTAACATTGTTTTTCATTTACTTTCCCAGACAAAGTTGCGTACGGGCATGTAGTGTATTTTTTAAAACAAGAATGAGAAATCAATTGCAAAGAAGTTTATACGTGTGTTTATTTCTTGGTTTTAACCTTGTGTCATTTTGGCATAACGTTAAGACGTCTGGTCATTCACCACTGATTTAACAGACTGGCTTTTTGTTACGACTGCTTAAATTTGTCATTTTTTATTATTCCTGTTTATTATTCATGCATATTCATAAAACTCACTAACTCAGAGAAACGAATATTAGGAAATAAAATTTTAACGAGTGGATTCACTTGAATATTTTTTATACAGTATGTGTAATATATAGCTATGTACTAGTTAACTTGTGTAACATACAGTTAATATCAGTTAGCATTGCTAATCTGTACAGCAAGAACCACACTTTTCCAGCAACATTACTTGTTTCAGATTTATATATGCAGATAAAAATGTTCAATGTTTTAACGTGGGTTAAAAGGTCATTTAAACTATGATACAGGTAAAATCTAAAATTAAAACGCAAATGAAGAACTTCACCAAAGAGCAGTAAAAACGTTTTAATGTTTAAATGCCACGCGAACAAACCGTCGCAACGAACGCGCATGCTCGGTCGGCGTGCCTTCGCTCTGACGTCACACGCGCGACGCAGCCCTCTGCTCCCGGAAGTTCATTGAACAGCTGATCCGCGTCGAACAGCAACACAGGGCTGAGGTGCATTCACCCTTTGGAAAACTGTTCCAATTTCCTCCGGGTTTGCGAGAGTTGCACTGCGTTATCCTTAATTTATTTGTTGAACGGTCTTCGGCGCTGTCAAAATGAATGTGATTCTTGCTGTGAAGCAGTATGTGTCAAAAATGATAGAGAGCAGCGGGCCGGGAATGAAGGTGCTGTTGATGGATAAAGAGACGGTAGGTGGTCCTCCTCCTCCTCTGCTGCTTCAGTGTTTACCTGTGTAAGCAGACGACCTTTTCTTGGCTACGGACTCTTTATACGAATGTGAGGAACACTAAGACCCACTTAGAAAAAGTGCCATGAATGAGTAAAGAGAAAATACCTACACGTAGAATGGTTTCACCGACTGTAAAGTCACAGTATTTGTTTTTACTATATAGACAGTGTTTTTTAATCTCTGGACTCCAGGTTACGTCCTCTACTTTCTAACTTGTTTGGGACTGCAAGTTGGTTCATTACTCAAATGCATTGTAAGATGAATGCAATATGATGCAGGCTTGGGGCTCCTGACCAGTTCTGAGTGACAGTGTTTTGAGAATCTTCATCTTTCTTTCCACCTGTTAGTGAAATGCACTTTTATTTGTAGTAAAGCATCTGTTAAACGAAAAAAAAAATGTGAATGTCAGCAACAAGACAGCTTTGTGGGGTGGGAGGCAACAGCTGAGTTTTTCCACATGGAATAGCGCTGTGGTCTCTCGCTTGCTGCCTCTGTTGGGCAGCTTGTGGGGATCAGGCCATTATCCCAGGTTATGCACACACCTATGCTTTCTGAATCCCCTGCCAGGATATTTATGTCACATTGTAAATAAGAAAGCTCTATAAAACCCCTCCATAACTACAGCATGATACTGAAACGTTTGCTATTTGTGATCACTATTTGTCTGTGAATTCACTCTGAGCATTGCTCTGAGATTTGAATTGACATGTCACCTCTATTCATGAAAAAAGAGACACCAAAAACTTTTCAAAAATGCTAGTAATGGCAAAGATACTGAGTTACTTTATAGTTTGTAAATAAGGGGCCAACTGTACTGAATGTTGGCTGTAGGATCCCAGTGACAATTTGAACTGATGTTTTGGTGGAAACTATAAGCTGTGCAAGTCTAATATTGTATAAAAAGTAGTTTTGACATGTCATCTCACAACTTTTCTTGCATCTAAAGATTTGTGTAACTGGTGGAGACATGTTGTTGTGCTCAGATTTGCTGTAGTCCTCTTCATCAAGATACTTAAATTGACCTGATAAAGTAAGGAACGCCTGTTGTTTAAATCATTGTAAATAGCCTTGCATACAAAACCAAAGCTGAAAGTTAGCTTGTAGAAAAGTGTCAGCTGAATGAACAAACAATCATTTTAACTGGAAGCTCATTTCACAGCTTGGGTGCGAGATGAACAAGTGAATGAGTTATCCTTCCCTGTGAGAGCAGGGTACTGTGAGGGAATTAAGCAGCTGAGAAGTTAAACAAATGCCTTTATCGATTGTCTCAGTACAGCAGGTACCTGGGAGAAATCTGACCAGCAGGTTACTCCCCAAAAAAGGGGCTAAACAGTTTATATAGTGCAAGGCTTAGGGTGAGAAAATTTACATGAAAGAAATTTACAAAAGCTGAGGGATTTGTATGCAAATCAAACAAGTTCTCTGAACAATGAGGGATTCATATGCAAAAGAGTCAACAGGTTTTCCTAAAACTAAGGGGTTAAAATGTAAAAAGGTAGTCATATTTACGCAGGATGCAGGAAATGGTCAGGTAGCCATGGCAACGTGTTAAGCACAGTAGTAGTATAATTTTTTCTTCCACAGTATGCAGACAACAAGCAGTGGTAAGTGGAATTAGTGAAAAGTCAAACTACATAGGCAATTGTGCACTGTCACAACATGACTACTGTAATTTGAAAAATTAAGCATATAGGTTTATCGTTCATAGTTTGGAAGATACATGGTGAATAAGTTCTGATTTCAGTTTGAAAATGACTGTTTAAACACTATGTAGAGTACAGATTGATGTGAAGTGTTAAGTTGAAGTTGAATGACTTTTCACATTCGTATTTGCATTATTTACAGTATATGCAGTGACAGGTCTCTTGTTTCCCCCCTACAGACAAGCATTGTAAGTGTGGTATACACTCAATCTGAAATTCTGCAGAAGGAGGTGTACCTTTTTGAGCGAATTGACTCACAGAACAGGGAAAATATGAAGCACCTCAAGGCCATCTGTTTCCTCCGTCCAACTAAGGTACACAGCTGAGGCACATTTATCTCATGTCCATACAGCAAGTGCCATTGTGTGTATTAATCTATAATTTGCATGTTTTATGTTTCTGGTTTACTTGCAGGAAAATGTTGAACACCTGATTCAGGAGCTGCGCCGCCCTAAGTACAGTGTTTACTTCATCTGTGAGTATGGCAGTCAGTTTATTGTAGGTACTTGTTGGTGGTGGTAGATTACAGGTTGGTGTTCTGTGATGCAGCAAGAGTTTGAGTGACTATAATATAAGCTTTCTGTAGAGAAAGAAAAACTGCACTCAAGTCATAATGGTGGGTTTGGAATGTCAAGAGAAACTAATTTATGAACATTTCAGGCCTTTTGTTGAGGAGGCTAGAGATGGATTCCTCCTGATCTTTTGCCACTTCTTCCCATACACTTAAACTTTTCATTATTTTCTGTAGATTTCAGCAACGTCATCAGTAAGAGTGAAGTGAAGGCCTTGGCAGAGGCCGATGAGCAGGAAGTGGTGGCTGAAGTGCAGGTGATTTAAGGTTTTTTTTTATGGGAGTGCAATACTGGTTGTGTCTTACACTTTGACTTGTTTGAATTGCCACTAGAGGATCATTTCTACATTAGGGTGAATAAAATACTCCAAGCTGTAGAAAGGTTGTCAAAACACTTTGTATTTTCTCATCTACGCAAATCTAGTTCTCCTAGAATCTGCCAGGAATCTCCTGAGATGGCCTGTATATTTTTTATTTATGAAACGCAAGCAATTGTTCTGTTTTGGTAGTGATTATTTTTGGAGGAAGCAGTTTTAGCCTGCATGTGTGAAATTGTATGTAATACTAACAGCATTTCTTGCATGATTGCAGGAATTCTATGGAGACTTCATAGCCCTGAACCCCCACCTCTTCTCCCTGAATCTTCAGGGTGTTTCCAGGGTGAGGAGAACTTGAGAGCTGTAGTGTTCCCCATAGTGGCAGTCTTAGTAACACATAATGAGAATTATAGATGTATGCCACATACAGTGTATAAAAAAAGTTTATTGTATGAATGAATGCAGTATAAAGGGAATGACAAGAGGTGAGGATGTCACAGGGTGCCTCGTGACCTCCTGCATCACAGTCTGGTATGGGAACTGCACTGCTTCTGACCAGGGAGCTCTGTGAAGACACCCCAGTCCATCACCAGGACTATGCTGCCCCCCCATCCAGATCACTACAACAAACAGAGTGTCAGGAAAGCTCATACCATTATCCTGTGGTCCATCTCATCCTCTCCACCATCTGTTTTCCCTGCTGCCGTCTGGAAGATCCTCTCATAGCTCGTGGGCCAACACCACCAGGCTCAGAAACAGCTTTTTTTTCTGCAGGCTGTCAGACTGCTGAACTCCAGCCAGCATAGGGACTGAGCACCACCTCCTATTGTGTCATTACCAGCATCACTACTGAATTTGTTTGCAGTAATTTATTTATCTGTATATCTTCTTTTTTATCTCTTATCTACAGTATGTCTCTATTTTATTTTACTATTTTTTAATTGTTTTATCTATATCGCTATTTTATCTAAGTCTATATTTACCTGCTTATCTGTATTCTGCCTGATGTTTGTCTATGTTCTTCTATGTTGTCTGTTAGTGCTGAAAAGAAGCAGAAATGTATCTAAAAGCAAACATGAATGAAATGATGTACCAGATATCCTGGATTATCTTTGTTTCCCCATAAGCCTCTGAATTCTGGTGTTTCTCAGGGCCGTAGCTGGGAACCCACCCTGTTGGCCCGTACCATGCAAGGTCTCACTTCAGTATTGCTGGCCCTGAAGAAGTGTCCCATGATTCGCTACCAGCTCTCCTCTGACATGGCCAAGAGGCTGGCTGAGAGTGTTAAGGTGGGGAAAATCTGCACTTGAACGCACAGTACTGAAGTAACATGAGTTAAGGGCAACGATTACCTGGCATCTCTTATGTCCTTCAGCAAATCATCACAAAGGAGTATGAACTCTTTGACTTCAGGAAGACTGAGGTCCCCCCACTTCTACTTATTTTGGACCGCAGTGACGATGCCATCACTCCGCTGCTCAACCAGGTCTGAAAAAGCTCTCTTTGTGTACATGGGTTTTGGTATTCATCTTCACTTTTGTTTTTTTTTCTTTTAAATGTGGTTCAAGTATGGCTGCAGCTATCGATTATTTTAATAATTGAATATTCTATCAGTTATTCTGAATAATCAAGTAATTAGATAAGAAAATAAAATAGCACTTTTTTAGATGCCAATAGAAAATATAAAGAAGAGAGGAAAAAATTATGGCAAGTCTCTCAGTTTTTTTGCCATTTGAATTTTTTTTAAATAAAAATGTCATCTCAAGCATGAGCAAATCCTGTTTAGCTACTGAAGGCTACATTTTGAGTTTCAAAGAAAACCTCTTGTGCTTTGGGAAATTGGACTGTGGGAACCTAGGTTTTGTTTTTATTTTATTTGACTATTTGTCTGCCTTTATCTCTTAACCTGTGCGATCATTTCAAATGTCAGCAGCTCCATGAAATTTAGTTTTTTGAGATATTAATGATTCTGTAACAAAAGTATAAATGATTACCTGAAAAAGTAGAAGAGGTAGAGTGTTGCTTTAAACAGTACAAACACAGCACTAAAAATATTCTTGGCTTCAGGTGTGTGTGCAGTTGTAAAGGTGTGCTGAGTGCCAAAAAATAATTACTTTTATTTTAAAAAGAAAAATATACAAATTTTTTATTGTTTTATGGTACAAAACAGTACAAACACAACACTATTGAAAGATTAAGTTTTTTGTTTTTGCTGCTAGTGGGGGGCGCTCAACAGAGTTGGAATTATTTTCCGTCCGCTCCACACGCATAAAGATAATAAATATGGAATGATTCCTTAAGGCATAACATTTTTTTGGTTTTTATTAATGCAGTTACTCAAGGAATGGTTTCAAGACTTCTAAAGACAAATGAGGTAGTAAGTCAGTTTAATAACTTTAATTATAAAAGTGGCAGTAGCAGTTTAATAAATATAAAATAGGTATTTTGTATGGTTCTATTAATGGGTACGTTTTAATACAGCTTTAGTAATACATGGAAGTAGCTGGTAGCCCATGGTGATGGTGCTTTTATACTCTGTGAGTGGGATTGTTTGTGGGTAGATGCTTGGACCGTGTGTCCCAGATTGTTGACATTTTTCCATCCATTTTCAGCAAGCAGCCCACACTAACGCCTGTTTAGGCGGTGTAATATTAGTTCTATTCAAGGATTGTAAAATCGCTCAGGGATTTAGTGTTTGGAGGCCTGCCCAAGTTGTGGCATTTAATGGTGACCATTAGGGGGCAGAAGAGTCAAGGGTTTTACTAAGTGGGGTTTGCTGTGTGCAAAGAGTAATGCGTATAGTATAAAACTTTCAACTTGTGATGTACGTGATTCAATAATTCACCTGCTTTGCTGATTCTAACTACCATAAATATTCACTCTGCCTGTTCGGGTTTTTTATTGAGTTGTTTAAGGAGGATTGAACACAACTGTAGCAATATTTTGCTATTCAAGTTGTGAGAGCTCATGATTGATGTTTACCTGTACACTTACATTTCTGAGCTTTGTACCGTTGGTTCTTTCAGTGGACATACCAGGCGATGGTTCATGAGCTGCTTGGCCTCAACAAGAACCGCATCGATCTGTCTCGAGTCCCAGGTGTTAGCAAAGACCTGCGAGAGGTGGTGCTGTCTGCTGAGAACGACGAATTCTACGCTAACGTGAGCCTGAGCTGTGGTGCCACAGTTTGTGTGTTATACGCAAAGGTGATAATGCCCTCATCTGTTTAGCTTCTCCAAACTTCTCTGAAACACTTTACAGAACCTGTACCTGAATTTTGGGGAAATTGGGTCTAACATAAAGAACTTAATGGAAGATTTCCAGAAGAAGAAGCCAAAGGAGCAGCAGAAACTGGAGTCCATCGCAGACATGAAGGTGAGGGAACAGCAGCATCAAAGCTGGGAGGACAAATACTGCAGGACCAGGGAGCCGTCACAGCACCACACCCATGTCGCTGTCAGTTAGTGAGCTTAAAATAAAAAGCAAGTGAACTGCTCTCAGTGTGCATCCACGCTTAGACAAAAATGTTTTTGTACACAAAAATCTGAGCGATATCAAGAATTTGTAACTCTGAAACATATGGTTGATTTGATTAATTTTAATAAAAATGTATTAAGCCAGTAGCAGCTAAGCATTGTTCTCCAGCTTCTATGTGGAATCTGGAACAGTACTGGCTGTACCATAATAATTGTGTTTGTAATTCTGACATTACTTCCTGAAAGCACATGTTCTTTGCATACATTTCAATATGAACTGTTTTATTATATATGTAGCCTTATATGTTCAGCTCATACTTTTCTTCAAATTGACTTATTTTACCACTTAGTATGATTTGCCCATTTACTACTATGGTAATTTTTACTGTGTCAATTTAGTGTAAGTATTTTGCTTAAGGGGGCTACAGAAGGAGGTGAGATTCAAACCTGGTTCCCTCAGGTATAAGGCTATAGTTCTAACCACATGTGGCATTTAATCATATTGCAGTCTGCTGACTTCTTGAATGTTAACATGCTGTGATACTTCTAAACATAGAATTTTATTCCAGAACATATAATAAATAGTAGATATGTTCTTAGAAAAAAGCATCAGACAGTTTGATAACCTTCATCACAGAGCCTTTCCTATTGATTTGCTTTTCCTTGCCAGGCATTTGTGGACAATTATCCCCAGTTTAAGAAGATGTCAGGTACAGTGTCGAAGCACGTGACCGTAGTGGGTGAGCTGTCACGGCTGGTGAGCGAACGGCAGCTGATGGAGGTGTCTGAGGTGGAGCAGGAGCTGGCCTGCCAGAACGATCACTCCAGTGCACATCAGGTGAGCACGGTAGACATGGAGAAACACATGAAAGCATCCTGGGCTACCAGACAGAATAGTATTTATTATAGCACAGATGCAGAGGTTTGTTGTGTTTGTACTATAATTTGAGATTCCTTCCTTGTTTGGGTGACTGCGTGCGCATACACATATGTTGTGGAGTGCAGCTGTACATGGAGTAATTTATTGCTGAAAGTGTGCAACTTTATCCATAAGGTTGTGGGTGTGAAGTCTTATTTCATGTTTTCTCTCCCACATGCTGATTTGTAGCTGGGCAACTGAATAGGTGAAAATAAGAAGCGGTACATTCTGATAAAGAGAATAGGCACAGATTGGAAATCACAGCTGTCTGTGTTCGAGGATGAGCACCACACCGGGACTGGTTTCCCTGTGGCAGGAAAGAAGGGCCATCCATTTCCCAGGAGACAAAGGCATGGCTCAGCAGCTGCCTTGGTGTTTGATTTCTCAGTATTCAGTTTTGTGCACACAGCCTGCTTAATGTTCTCATACTGAGTGGCGTAACGTTTAAAGAATAATGTTGTGACAGAGTGACAGAAGCTGTCAGTCTGTTCGCTGGTGTACACGCTGGTGACTATTCTCTGTGTCAAATCACAGCCCCCAAGATGACAGAATATGGGCTTTTTATGGAGGAACCCACCCTCTCCCGATTGACCCTCTTGGACTGCAGACATTCTGTGTGTCCAGCAGCCACCTGTGCCAACTTATGCAACGAGGTGTCCTCTTGTGGACCCCCTTTACAGCACCTGGGTGACCTGTTCATTTGGTGGCCAAGCAGCTGGCCAGCACAGCATGTGTGCTGGGCAATGATCAGTCTGTTAGAGGCTTTGCTACTCCACACAATCAGTGCATTCTAGTCTCTGTCCCAGCACTCTTTAAACTGGATCTTCTCATTTACTGTAGGAAACAGTAATGACAATGCAGCATGACAACAAAGGACAAGGCAGACAAAGTGAGATAGTTGGTGGGATAGGCAGATGAATGTATAAAATGCAAATAAATAAATAAGTGGTGTTTGTAATAAGTAGATGCTGCATTTTAAAAAATGTGCAAATAGTCAGGAGCGATGGTGTTAATGATACAGTGTGTGGTAGTCAGTGGTGCCGATGGTGATCAGTTTCTCTACTGTCTGCAGTTTAGCAGCCTGACAACCTGCTGAAAAATCTGTTTCTGAGCTTGGAAGTGTTTGCCTGTAAGCTGCGATAGTGTCTTCCAGATGGCAGAGGTGAAAACAGATGGTGGAGAGGGTGAGAGGGGTCTGTGGCGATGGTACAAGCTTTCCTGACGCGCTGCTGCTTGTCAGTGGTCTGAATGGTCGGCAGCAGAGTCCTAATGATGGACTGGGCAGTTTTCACTACCTGCTGCAGTGCTCTCCAGTCGAAGGCAGTGCAGTTTCCATACCAAAGTTTTCTCTACATGTTCTCTAGAAACTCCATGTTGCAGTCACAATCTTCATGCAGCAATATGAATGTCACCCATGGAAGCACATTGTAGAGATGACTGTGTTTGCACCTTTGCTGTAACAGTGTGCAGAATAACTGATGCTCTGAAACTTCTCATTGCCCACATGACTACTGTGCCAGTAGGCCAGAATGCCCAGTATCAGCACCCTTATAAAATCAGAAGGATATCAGCAAAAGTTAAGCTTATGAATACCGTTGTGCCAGGCATGGTACTACAAGTTGCCTGTGCATGCTGGATAAGAGGGTGGACTTTCCTTCTGGCTTGAAGTGTTTGTTACACCACAGGGAACAGTGTTTAAAACTGTCATGTTGTCTGTTTAGTGCACTGTGTACTGTGGTCCAGGAGAAACTCCATTTTATTTTCTGTTGTACACCTGTGTAAGTGGAGAATTTCAATAACGTGAACCTTGAGGTGCTACAGAAAAGGAGAATTGGGGAAAAAAAAAACATGTCATATGCCAAAAACTCGTGAGTTTAGGAGACATTAATGAATCTGTCTCTTTCTCTTTGTGCGCTTGTTTCAAAACTGAAAAACTACCTTGATGCTGACAAAATTCAATATATAATGTATACATGTTGGCATGTAAAATTGTCCTTTTGACTGCAGTCTGTTTCTTTTCACAATTGGCCCATTTGGTAGACAACTCATCTCTTTAATGGAGACATCTGGGTTTTTAAACTTCATTCATCTGCCATTAGAATGCCGGAATTAATTGCAATAATTATATAATCAGTTATTCTAAATGAGAACCATCTTTGGGTAAAAAGTGGTTAACAAAGTGAGCAAGCTCTCAGTATAAGTAAATGGAAGCTGATGCAATATCTAAGGAAAGGCCCTTTACGACATTCACGGGAACTTGTGATGCAGTGTCTGAGAACACAGAAGGAGAAAGCTGCACGCAGTGACTGGGTGAAGGTACTATCATGACTACCTGAGTGCACGTCAGGTTGATAGTATGGTCCTTCCTGGGCCTCCTGCCCACCACGGCTCTACTGTGGTTGCTAGTGCGAAAGTTCAGTCCAGCATGTAGCTGGAGAGGAAGTGGAATCAGCTGCAACTGTAGAAGAATGGGGTGTTTGTGTGGTCTTCATCTTCTTCCACTACTGTCCTTTCTGTTCCCTGAGGGCTTCTGACTGGTTGCCCCCTCTAGAACAGCACAAAGGTCACCATGACTACCGACTCAGTCGTCTGGCTTGGTTTTGAGGGGCTGGATACACATAAAGTATTGACTGACTGGTTCTCCGAGAATTTCATGTCATAAGCTCTCCGAAAAATGCTCTTTCTGTTCTAGATGCCATCAACTCATTGCTAACACTCTATGTCCTGCCTTATTTATTACATAAAGGAGCTCACTAAGCCACGTCTTCTGTTATTAAGCCAAACTCACTGAATCTGGGAAGGAGTATGAGCTCTACCTTGCCTTCTGTTTCCTCTCATTTTTTCCTTTCATCTTCTGTTCCCCACCCCAGAACGTGCGCAGACTCCTGCAGAACCCAAGAGTGAACGAGCTGGATGCCGTGCGCCTGGTGATGCTCTATGCCCTGCGCTATGAGCGACACAGCAGCAGCAACCTGCCTGGTCTCATGGAGGACCTCAACAGGAAAGGCGTGTCAGAGCGATACCGCAGGGTGAGGCCTGGGCCCTGGCTGGGCAGTGGAAGGACCACAGAGATGGGTTATTGTTGGAAAGCTACTGACACGTAGTACTGGCTGCATTGCTTGAGCCTTTCTTTATACAAGGATACGGATAACTGATACATCAAAACCTAATGAATTATATATTTGCGTAAGTGTTGTACTTTGGGTGAAGGTTGTGTTTCATTCTGCTGCGTCTGTGTTTCAGATGGTACATTCTGTGGTAGAATATGGGGGAAAGCGAGTCCGAGGAAGTGATCTCATTACACCCACAGACGCAGTAGCCATAACCAAACAGTTCTTCAAGGGGCTCAAGGTGACCTCTCCTGCATCACTATTTCAGTTTGTGACACATTCACAACTGCAGTTATTATTGTACTGTTCATGATGTAGTAAACATGAAAAATGCATTTGCAGCTCATAATAGAGAGAATTCCAGATAGACTGCTAAAATGTTACTTTGATATGCCAATGAGGTATGTAATAAGTTCCTATGTTCATTTATTATCCTTCTTTCATAAAGGAAAGCATATAGCCAGTGGGGTATTGTTCATGATGACAGATGCCGGGGTGGGAGGGCAACTGGGCAAACAGTGCTGAGATCTCATTAATGATGACAGGGGAGCCCTTAGCAGCCGTACAATCAGGCATATTTCAGCAGTTATTTTCCTCTCTCTGTCTCTTTCTATATGTGCCAGGGGGTGGAGAATGTGTATACCCAACACCAGCCCCTGCTGCATGAGACCCTGGATCAGCTCATCAAAGGTCGACTCAAGGACAGCCAGTTCCCCTACCTGGGGCCCAGCACCCTGAGAGACAGGTTGGCTTCCTCCACAGTAAAGTGACATCACATCACAGTGTTATATTGCTCAGGTTCTTAGCACTCACTTCTGTGGAGCACATCCTGTTAGATGGCTAGGTGAGATGTGAAATAGTTTAGGGTATGATAGCTGTGTAGCTTCTGGAAGCTTGAACATCGAATCCATTGTTTTTGTTCTGAAACACTTCATCACCCACTGTGTTATGTGGTTCATCATCTTGTAGCTTTTAAAAAATTCTCTTCATTGATTTTCCATTCCAAAATAATGAAATATCAACAATATTACATTGTGTGACTTTAGTTATGAGTGTGTAGTGTCGTTGAGCTGTGTAGTGTAGTCATATTTTCCTTATGGGTATAATGGGTCCCTTTATTAAAATTTTTTTGCAAGGCGTGGCACAATGCAGAATAGGGTTTCCTCATCGGTGCTGCAATATAACGCGGGAACACCTGCATGCCTGCAGTGAGAGGAGGATTGGTGTTTGGTGGCCCACTGCATGGGCTTCAGTTCTTTGCTCGTCCTTCATTTGCAAGCACGTCTGATATGTGTTCTTTCCTGCACTAATTCATGAGCCCTGAAACCTCAATACCAAGGCAGCACAGGCTGTGGAGCTTGCAACAATGACCTGGACACTGGAGGTGGGGAGAGAGGTGGCACATCCTGCATTGCACAAACAAGATTTCATTGTGCAGGAAACACATGAGCATACAAACACCTTGATTCCATGACTTAAGTGGGCTACTGACATGAATGCCTGAATTCAGGCTCAACCAAGACACTGACAGCTGAGTGTTAGGGCGTAACCTTTAACCTCTAACCCCACCAAACAAAAACATACATACACACAAAGACCCTAGTGTTTAAGGAGATTTACGAAATCTTGTTTCTGTACATAAATAAAAATGAGCTGTATTCACAGACACCATTTCCTGCCCACAGGCCTCAAGATGTCATAGTGTTCATCATTGGTGGAGCCACATATGAAGAAGCGCTAACCGTGTACAACCTAAACCGCACCATGCCGGGTGTTCGGATTGTCCTGGGAGGCACTACTGTCCACAACACTAAGAGGTTAGCCGCCTTTTGCTGAATGTCATGTATTACATCAGTATCGGAGCTGATCGAGACTGTGGACTACATGTGTAGTGATCAGAAAAAAAAAACCAAAGCAATTGCATCAAACTGTGAGGAGGTGGGGAGTTAAACAGCTGCTGGGCTCGCTCTTGACCCCTTGCTTTCCCTGCAGAGCCAGCAGAATGGTGTGCACCTGTTCCCAGACATGTCTTGTGTGCAGAACTCTGATTGGTATGGGAAACGTGGCAGTAGCAGTGTCTGCACAGTACACACACTCCTCTGGTCTGGTGATGGGGAACTCAAGTGCTGGGTTGACATCCACTTTCAAGGACACAGGGTTTTGTCATCCCAATAAGGCCTGCAGTCGTGGCCCAGGGGCACCAAGCTACTTGAAAACATGGTTGCTGCATATAAAACTAAACAGGCAGACAGAAATGTAAAACTTAATCATGATCTGTGGGGTTATGAAGTCATACCAACAATGTCTCATAAAGTGCACCAGAATTTTTCCCAGGTCACTGAATTTAATGTGTACCATATTTAGCTTGACCAGTTAAATCCCAGTTATCATTTGTCTTCATGTGAGATAGGTTAGAGAAGGAATCGTGCATTGCAGTGAATATAAGTGACTAACGGGCATTAGAGAGAAAAGGGCCCCTGGCCAGCAAATCTTATGTCTTTGCCTGTCCTGCGGAAGCATCACGTGGAGTCGGCAGCAATGGCTGTGGACAGTGGACTGCTGTATGTACCTTGGAGGAGGTTTAGTGTGGCGCTGAGCATGTGTGCTGCTGTGGGGGAGAAGAAAGCTACCCGGCATGTAATTAACACGCAGTTCCGATCGCAGGCCGATCTTACTCCTCAATGGTATGTGGGCCGAGCCATGCAATTAGTCCTCCCAACACCGTGCAGGGAGCCAAGGAGAGGCAGCTGGCTTCTCGAACAGAATAATGGATCCCTCTAACAAGCCTCGCGTTGAGTCAAAATCCACTATGCTAGATCTTCTGGCTGCTCGTATGCTTCCTGGTTACACTGGTGAGAGCTGTGCTGTCAGGATTGGTCACGGACCCAGTCACAGGTCTCTGAGAGTCACTCCGATTCCCTTTACCCATCAAGTGTCCGTTAGGGCGCATCTGTCATTTAACACCTGTGAACCCTGCCCTTCACGGTGTCCTTTACATCACAGTTGTCACCGCCGCCCCGCACTGCCTGCTGTACGTGCAACACAAGCAAGCAGATCGGCACTCTGCGTGTGTGGTGTGCTCTTCTCTCTTCACATCCGTCAACCTGTTTCATAGCAGCATAGAGCGGTTGCCTTACAGCGGTTATTGATTTCATGTTCTGGAATATATTTGGTTAGATTTGAATGTAAATCAAACATAATGTGAACTCACAAAGTGGTCGAATATCTCTGAGCCCAACTCCACGGTGTGCTTTAGACATTTGTGTGTATTTCATGCAAAATCCTCAGGATCCTTCATTATTTATTAGCTACATGCTTAAAATTTGTTCGTAGGAGGGAATCCAACAATGATGTCATTTTTATTATAGGAAGCTGTTTGTTATAGATTGTGTGTGTTTATGTTTGTGTGAAGCGTGTCTCTAATTGCCTAGCCAGGAGCCACACGCAGACATGACATCAGCCGCACTAGTGCCCTGACTGCACCCCGGTGTCTCCCCAGCTCAGATGGTGCATGACCGCCACACTCCCCCATCTCCTAAACTCTCCCAGTGGTGAGGGGTAAACTGGCAGTGAGCACGGTGGTATTGATTAGTGTGTTCCTTCCTGTGTGCCGCACGTGAGTTGGCCCGTTGTTTACCCTCCTCCATGGGGCGCCGTGCCGTTTTGTCCAATGTTATCAGCACTTATGCATTTTTAATCCCCACCACTCCTGCTTCAGACTCTTCTGCTGCTTGAGTTCAGGACTGATTACTTACGGAGCTTTAAAGGCAGTTTGGAGGCAAATTTATGACTCCAGGGTCACTACACTGATATTGTACACCGTAATTATGAAAGTAACCTGACCTGAACTGCACTTTTCTCATGTATTAAATTCCATGTTCTTTAAAAAAAAAAAAAAAAAAAAAAGATATGTAAACTATGTTCAGCTTCTGGTGATAAAGATTAAGTTTTAGTCACTCACATAGCGGTTTGTTTTTCATATTTAGGGAAAAGCCTTTTATTTTTGCACTTTGGTTGTACAGTTCAACCTTGATTGTTCCAGATTATATGAGGGTGGAGGTTTGTGCATGTTGTGAAAGTCCAGAAAATTGGAAGTATAATTTAAGTGCAAAATTTTTCCTTTGGTGCTTTATAGTAGTCCACTGTGTATTACAGTAACACTTTTATACCCCAGTGTAATGGGTAATGAACAGTTAATGTGGGTTATAAAATGAAATACAGTTGTAACTAACACAAATACAGTACAGTGAGTTATATACAGAAAGCACTGAATAAGGTGTCGATATGACTCAATGAGATGCTGCTACAGGGGAACTTGGGGCCCCTGCGCTCCCTTCACACTAACAATGGCGATGGATGGATGGTTCTTTCCTAATACACAGTATCACAATTGTTTAAAACATTATTCTATGCATTAATTACATTAGTGATATTCTCCAAAAGGTTAATGATGAAATCCTTCACATTGCGCTTAAAAATATTAGATTTTTCCATTTCTCTTCCAGATAAAGGGATGAGGGAATAAAGGAACATTTTAAATAATACCAATTTTTCATTTAAAAATTCAATGTTACACATCAGTTTGTGGTGTGTGTGTGTGTGTGTGTGTGTGTGTGTGTGTGTGTGTGTGTGTGTATTTTTAGACACAGAGTAGAAAGAGGACCATTGATTGCGAGTTGTGATTTACTTGCCAAACATAATAATTGGCTGCCGCTTCCAGTCACTGTAACACATTATATGGGGAAACCCGTCAGGCTGTCAGTTTGAACAGGGAACAAATGCATGGTTTGCGCAATCGAACCCTGAACACATCAATATTACATCAGAGCAGTCTCCTGTGGCAAAGTTTCCTATTTACATGCACTGTGAGGTTGATTAGTTTGCGTTCTAATATTATGTAAAATTTTAATCTGCAGCTCACCAGTTTTCATTTCCCACAGGGTTTATTTGTGTTCGGACCAGGCTGTCTCTGCAAGGTCACTGTATGGCTATTAGTAAAATGTCCAAAGGGGGTTCAGTGTATTTTGCCATGATGTGCCTTCTGTTCCAGGGGTCGGCCATCCTGAAGCTGAAAGATTTGCAGCCATGGGTCATGAGATGAAATGAAAATGTTTTGAGAACAGAACAGAGTCTGGGCTTCTGGTGCCCTGAGATTAACCCCCCAGTAGGTGGTCTGTGCAGCAGTAGATGCACCACAAGGTTTTGCTCACTTCTTTAGATACGCATAACACACCACCCTGCTGAAAGATAAGTCTGCATGCCCTGCTACCTCACTGTTTGGGTCTTCACCTGGCTGCAAGTACACATGCAGTATTTTCAGGTCTGTATCTCCTGAAGGAACCTATGTACCAGCGGAGATCTTTCCAGATTATTTAAAGACATCTACACACCATAACAGCATCAACAACAGCTTGCAGAAGAGACAAATATCTTGTGTTGCTTAGTGAACCTTGATTCTGGCAGAAATGAGTCACATATTTTAACTCCATTTGACTGAGTACAAAGTACTTGCCATTTCCTTGCATTGTGGTCTTTTTTTATCATAACAAAAAACAAGTGTTAAATGAGATCAAATGGCCAATGGAGGAAAGGACTGCCAAGCATGAAAGGTGTGTAGAAGAATGGGGTATGGTTTACTCAACAATATACCACATTGTTTTGGATCCCAGGAAGACAGCTAATGCCAAAATGGAGGCAGAGAGGCTGTGTGGAGCATCTCCTCCAATAGTCTGCTGTATTATTGATGAGTGTCCAGTGTAGGGTGACAGGACTAACACATCATGGGAGTACAAAAGCATGTCTGGCTCGGTCTCGGTATCTGAAGTCATGGGTGTATAAATGTAGTGCATAGAACCAAGAATACCCCTCACTTTGTAGCTTAGCTAGGGTCTGTATGTCTTACCCCGTACATCATCTCGCATGGTCAATACATAATCTTGTCTCTAGGCTTTTTGGAAATTTTGTCTATGTGTCCAGTTATAGCAATGCAGGTGTGTGCGATGCGCACATGGTCTTCCAAATGTCAGTTTCAATGCAAGCAGTCACTAAACTTCATTTCTGTTCATGCATCCACTGCTGCTTTCAGACATACAAGGCCAACCTTGAAAGATAATTCACAGATGTCAGTTCAGATGTCTAGATATTTGCACAGATTTGAACTGTTTTGTAAAGTTTACCAGTAATCTTGGTTTGCTTGTAACTTTTTTCAGCATTTTGGTTGATTCAGAATGCTGTGGTTAACTGCTGAGCTGAGCGAAGAAGCTCGTGCTGGACGTGTGTCTGCTTTGTTACAGGCGCTCGCTCGGTCATTATCACATTACGCCTCCCTAAGCTCAGAGCTGCAAAGCCAGTGGCTCCCACACAGAAGGGCTGTAATGAAGTGGGACTGTCAGAGCTTTCCCTTACAGGGGAAGATTTAGAGAAGTTCCACCCCCAGATGAGCTGAGCGCAGCAGTCCTGAACTTGTGCTCCATCCCTCACAGAATTTGTAGGGTGCCGTCTTCATTTGTTATCCTTATTCATGGAGATGTCTTACATGAAAAGTTGTT
The DNA here is from genome assembly GCA_018136845.1 of Heterotis niloticus. Taxonomy (NCBI): domain Eukaryota; kingdom Metazoa; phylum Chordata; class Actinopteri; order Osteoglossiformes; family Osteoglossidae; genus Heterotis; species Heterotis niloticus. The sequence continues at coordinate 4,321,810 of CM030903.1, forward strand.
CCTATTTAAAAAAATGCTATGAGACAGTAAAGAAAAATTTCAATACATGTTATTAAATGTTACTCTGTTTCACCTGGATTAGTACCTTGCTTCCCAACTATATTTTGATAAAGGTCAGTCCTATGGGGTTTACCTTGTTGACAAGGTTCTGAGACTCCCTGCATTTAAGGATGTTGTCTGTCTGGTTATTGCACTCCAGTCAGTGAAACTGACTGCCATCCTGGAGATGGTCATCTCCTTCCCAGGCTTTAGTCTTGAGACCGTATCATAGCATAGAAAAAGGATCGGGATGTGTGTCCTCCAGTGCTGGTTGAAAAGGAAGGTGCCTTGGCTGCAGGAAATATATGGGATGCTTTTCTTAAGGTTAAGTAAGAATTTGGAGCCATTTATTTTAAAATATGTTTTAATTATCTTACAGTAGATAATAAAAAAAGTGATACAGTATTTCATATTTCAGTCCATGAAGAACTACCTATTCTGTTCTCCCCTGGATGTGACCAGCTAAGCCAGGGATGGGATTACCCTGAATGTTTCATTGCCTGGTGTTAGATATCAGCGTCAACACAGGTTACAGCCCTCTGAAATGTGCTTTGCATCTCTGAGATGTCTCTGAGATTGCTGGAATCCTTGGGATTCCCTCGACTTCAAAATGTCTTTCTAGCAAGTAGATCTGGGAGTCTTTCCTGGACCAAGGCTGAGACAGGAACATGAATGAATGTGCAGGGAGCAGTTGGTTGAAATGCATGTGTAGATGTTTTGTGAAACATTGGATTATCATCAATATTAGAACAGCAGGAATGACTGAGACAATGGCTGAACATTATGTATAGTACACACCTATAACCCTGTGCTACAGCTCCTGGTTTCCAGAGTTATAGTTGGTGGCAGCCAGGATGAGAAATCCTGGCCTAATGAGTGCTATTTGTTCAAAACCAAGAGCAATATTGGAAATTTGTGAGTACGAGCGCTACGCTAGGTGGCTGCACTGTGCCCAGCACCAGTACGTTCTCAGTCTTTGCCTTGTGTGGCCCATGTGTTTCTGTCAATTTGATCACTTCGGTTCAGTCCCCAACTAACACCCCTTATAGTAACAGCCCATTACAGTAGGTGCATTTCTGTTTTTTTTCTATTGTATATTGTTTTCATTTCTTAAATTTTAAAATAAAGTTGTCTGTTAAATGTTCATTGCTATTATATGAACAATAAGAAACTATATTATAAATACACAAATGCATATTACCTCATTATCTGTTTGGCTATTATATAATTGATATTTAAATTGGTCTCAGTCACACTGAAATAGGTATTGTAGTGTATAGGAATATTATCTGGAAGTTAAGGGTTCTTGGATGAACTCGGAACAAGTCATGGTTGTCCTCATAAGAAATAATGGAAATGGCTTTTTCATATCCAAGTTTTCAGTATTCAGCCCATTTCTAGGACACATTTGCACTCGGTGTAGGTGCGTTCTCTGTTCCTTTAAAAGAAAATAAATAATATAAGCTGAACATTAATTTTTGCAGTGTCTTGTGGAAATGGTTTACTTTTCTTTGTTTTTTTTTCCATGTGATTCAGATGTTTGATTTTTCTATTCTTGGAAGAAAACGATTGTCCCTTGTTCACAAATGGTAACATTCTGGGATGTGACATTCTGACAAGTGATTTCTAATTAAGGAGGAAAAAGTGACACAAGTGTCACGCTGCTGCTGACGTACAGCACCACCCAACAGCTGAACCATGTGTCGCAGTGTTGCAATCTTTCCGCTCTTTTCATTGTAGTTTCTTGGAGGAAGTGACGGCGGCTGCAGGCTCGGGACATGGTTCCGAGAGGTCACATGGAGTGGGTCGGATTCCCAGCAGGCGCTGAGACAAACTATCCTGGCTGCCACCTCTTGGAATCTCTCTCCTTCAGCACTCAGTGGCATCGGTACCCAACACTTCTGTGTTCCCTGAGTCCATCTCATCATTTGCTGCCTCTCAACAGATTATATTTTATTTTTGCTGTAAGACTTTCTGTGTCTGTCCCAGGAAACTCAGTGTTAACTGCTTCATTTGTGCAATCTTGGAAACTGATTATAAAACTGGTCAATTTCTATGTCTCAGTTTGCCCTGCTCAGAAGCAGGATCATGCAGTTCTAGTCCTGGCTGTTTCTGTGTAGCTTGGTTGCTCCATTTTAGTTGCATGTAGATTTTTCTGTTCTAAGGTGATGGGTATAGTTAACTAGAAGTATAAATGAGGTGGCAGTTGAGGAGAGGAAAACAAAAAGAACCCCAATTGCAAATAAGGAGAGAAAAATAAACCTCTGGTGGTCAAAATGCCAGTGGCTGGTCTCCCTTAATTTGGCATGGAGCTGCAGATGAAGACTTGATGACTGTACCACATCGCTGAGGACAATAAAGAAGTATCAGTGTGCACATCCCAGTCAGATGTTCAGACAGTCACCTTCAGTTCCCCTTACGTGAACCGCACTTCAGTGCATCTTGTTATGTTTGAAGGCAACAGTAAGGAGTGCTTTGTTGATGGTGGCATCCACAGGAAGTAGAGGTGCAGTTTTGGGAGATGATTCACTGGAATGCAGCAGCAATGACGCGACAGATGTTCCACAGCAAGCCGGTGATGGGATGTTGTCTCAAGCTGGACCTACAGCAAAAATCTGTCATGAACCAACACTGGATGTTGACCATCTCTGATAATCCAGACTGATTTTTCTGTTTATCACATGGTTATCATTTAGTCATGTTAACATTTGTTGGGACCAACGTGCAGTATTCTGCAGCACCTTTGACCAGTTCATTTAAAAGCTGAGTATAACCCATGTAAGTGGAAATGTGTAAAGCACCAGAGCTTGAATTTGTTCTTGTAAGATAATTTGTCGTTTTTGTCATGGCCTTGTAAAAGTTTTATTTGATTTTTTTTTTTCCCTGCAACAAATGTATGATTTATGTATGTTTAAATTTTATTGTTAAAAGCAGCTAATAAATGCTGTACACCAGGGTACAGTGGAGGTGTGTTTTTCTTTATCTGTGGACCCTCTGTTTTTAAGGTTCTCAATGTCTTTCTGGGAACAGACAGCTGCTCAATATCAGGTTTCTTCTGTCATTTCCAAAGCAATTTCTGGAACATCGCTGACCTGTACCCAAGCTTCTTGTTAAGGGGCCAGTTTTATGTTTTCTTTTTGTAAAGAAATTGTTATGCAAACTTTTTCCAAGTAAAGAGGTCCCTTTTAACTAGTTTGACTTTTAATCTATTTAATTTACCATCATGACAGTCATCTACTGCATCTGAGCTGGAGCTGGGGATGTTGCCATGTTTTTTATTCACACAGTATGACAAAACCATCAACTTTTAAAATTAATAAGAGAAAACCATCAGTGCTGCAAGTGTTTAGCACTGCAAATTGAGTCAGAAAAGCGATTAGCAAATAGCAGAAATTGTGGAAAATAATTTACCGAAACTGAGTAAATGTCACCATAAAACAGTGAGGCTGAATACTTGTACGATGTCTTCGAAGTATTCACCCCCTTTGCTCTGCCTTCTGCTGCATCACAAAGCAAGTTTAAATCAACACTTGTAGAATTCACTAATAATGCATTTTAATGTCTTTGTAACAGACAACAAAACTTAACTCATAAGTATTCACCCCTTTGTTTTAACAAAATTTACTGGATGATGTATTCATCTTGAGAAGTAACAATACATACACGTTAAGACACACCCGTGTTCGTTTCTGATCTGTGTATGTTCAGTTGTAGTTGGCCTGGTTCTTCAGCAAGTCATCTGACCGGGCTGATCTGATGGTTTGTAGTTGTGTAACTGTTTTAGAAATGTATACACGAACCAAAATTTCACCAAAATCCATTAACATGTAAGTTCTGCCTGACCCAAATTTGATCTGATGGTTTGTAGTTGTGTGACTCAGGTCTCACAACTACAAACCATCACATCAGTCCTGCTGTCATGAAGACCAAGAAGCTGCTGCTGAACTTCAAGATGAATACTTCTGTAAGTAAAAAATGTATTTCATTCTATACAAATAAATGTTATTAATATTTAATTCTTAAATTTTTTTTTATTCTTAAATTTTTTTATTCTTAAATGTGTTGAGTTTATTGTGCTAGTGAGCAGAGGAAGGAGTATTTCAATGTGTTCAAAATTTGGAGGAGTAACGGGCAAATTGCGGAAAACAATTCCAGGTAAGGGTGAATACTTTTTGAAGGGACTGTTTCCAGGTGAAAAGCTCCACATGTTTTTGGGTAAACCCTTTTTGTCAGCATCCAAGTGTATGGTGGACTCTTCCGCAGCAGATCCATCATTCCAGCATGAAATGGTCATAATCATCAGCCGTGATCTCAATCATCTTCCAGATGGATGGTTGTTTATCACCAGGGCCACCGGCTGATGATGTTCCCCATTTCAGTTGTCTTATACCCTGCAGTTCACAGTCAAGCTCAGCACAGCTGGCTGCTCATTTCAACACACACTGAACCGCCGTACTGTCTTTATCTGTTTACACAGTGCTTGGTCCCGATCTTCTCGCTAAAGTCATTCTCCCCCGTCCCCGACAAGTCTCCGTGCATTGTCTAAGCTTAAAACTTGAACTGATTGTAGGATATGGAGATTTAGTAGTTCAAGTGCAGCCTACCTGTAGGGTGAGCTGCAAGAGACAACCTAAAACCAATACTGTATGTGATATAAATTTGGCAGAACTTCCATGTACATGGATTTTGGTGAAATTTTGGTTTGTGTATAAATTTCTAAAACAGTTATACCAGGAAGAAATTCCCTGCCTCCATCCCTGCTAGGTCCTTCCATGCAAGACCCAAATTTATGAATAAACCCAACCATCTGCACTTCGCACCCAGGAAGCGTGTGGAGTCTGGGGTTACGCTGAAATACAGTAGTAATGCTGCAAACTAGATCCGGTGGGAAGGACCACCCAGGTGTTTCCACCCTATGATGCAATGTGGAAGCAGGAATGCCTGTATGATCAGGGGCTGAAGGTGCCATCTCATTGTGGGTGTCAAGAGAGTGTGAGGATCTAAGGTCTTACAAACAAATTGGGTCACCCCCCCCCATCCCCCTTCAGCTATGTTTATCCGCACTTGAAAAGGTGTCTGGCGATACCTCCAAACAAGACAACTGAGATTTTGGAATGTGACATGCAAAGTTCGAACAATCAAACTCACTTTTTGATCTCACTGTGTTTTAGCCTCCAACATCTGGGGCTCAGTGTAGGAGCATTCATTTGTAGAAGCTCAAGACTGAGATGCAAAGCAAAACTGAAGATCCCAGGACTTTTGCTGTTAAACAAAATGCAGGTTACTGTTCCCAAAGCGAGAAGATAGCTGGTAGGTCCAAAGCTGTGGTTGCAAACTGTTAGCATGTTCACCCACAGTAAGACTACCAGGACTGCCTGTCACATGAACCTGCTACTCATCCGCAGGCCACCGTGATAAGCAACTGGTTTAATGGTGACGAATGAGCCACATGTCACTGAGTGGGAAGTCACTCATCTGACTGGGGTAACAGGAGTACCGATAAAACATATCTGTAGGTGAAGAGAGTTCCTTATTTTAAGAGTGACCTTCACTGAGGCAACATAAATGGCAAGAGGTCAGCACTTCATGTAACCGTTGTGGTGGCAGAGATGGACGTGTTGAGTGAGGTTCCCCAGGCGTCAGCTGAGTACGAGATGGGAAAATGACTGATAAACAATGGTGCTCCTTTCACCCTGAATTGTTCCAGTTTTGTTTACCACTTCCTTCTAAAATTCTGCAGATGTACGGTATAGCATCTGCACTGTATGGCCAAAAGTATGTGAAACACCTCCTAATGGCTGAGCTGTTTCAGCTGCACCCACTCAATATACAAACACATTCTAGACAATTGTGTGCTTCCAGCTCTGTGGCCGCAGTTTGGGGAAGAAGTGCTTTTCCTGTTTCAGCATAACTGTGCCCCGCCCCCTCCCCCGTGCACAAAGCGAGCTCCATAAACACACAGTTTGTCCAGGTTGGTGTGAAAGAACTTGAGCAGCTGCACAGAGCCCTGACCTCAACCCCACTGAACACCTTTAGGATGAATTGGAACGCAGGCCGCAAGCCAGGGTTTCTCGCCCTGACCTCGCTGATGCTCTTGTGGCCAAATTGGCATAAATTCCCAAAATCTGGTGGAAAGTCTTCCCAAAAAATGAAGGCTGTTATAGCAACAAAGCAGGGAGGGTGAAAACTCCATATTAATGCCCTTGGGTCTGGAATGGGAGGTTCAACAAGCAGATATGGGGGTGATGCTCAGGTGTCCACACACTTTTGGCCATATAGTGTATATAATTTACTTAATGTCCAATATTGCTGGAAGTTTATTAAATCTAAATGTTTCAACTTCTTTATGAATCCAAAAGTCTGTCAAACAAACTGCTTTTTGAAATCTGTTTCAAACATACAAATCAGACACATGATATAGTTGGAAACATATTGTAAAGTATTTACACTGAACCAGTTTATTATAGAGAAGTACCAGAATATCGGCATTCCAACCAGATAATAGCAGAGAAGTGCCAAGATGTGAACTGGAGAATTAAATCTAGAATCCGTTAAACTGAAGTCCGGTAAATAAAAGATTTTCTCTACAACCAAGCAAGTACATTTATACATATTTATATTTCTTTTTTCCTTCAACAAAGAACTGCATTTTAATAGCGAAGTTTAAAAAGAACATCTTGTACACTGAGGATGACTCAAAATTATCCATCACTAAAACTGAAGGCAAGGATAGAAAAGGAACGGGAAACCAGCAAAAGGAAGAACTAAATGAAACTCACATTTGAAGGAAAAGAGAACAACCTTTATGGAGAAGTGTGAAAGGCACCAGTGGTTACCAACACATGACAGAAGTCATAAACAGCATATTTGGGTCATGTTCATTTTTTAAAAAACAGGTCATGACACCAACAATCTTCGGTATGTAGAGGTTTTTGTTCTTGCTCCCCTGAGCATTTAATGCAAAAACTGATGGGTGACCAATTGAGGAAACCACCACCGTGGAATTTTTCGTCTACAAATATTCGGTATTTTCATCCACCCTGCTCCTCATCCCCACATTCGCTCAGTTCTTATTCCCCCTCACAAGACAAACAGAACCTGCTGACACACCTGCCCCATCCTGGCGTTTTGTCTGCCTCCCTTTTGCCACATACACGGCCACAATAGACTCAGAGGCTCAAGGAACTACACTATACAGACGCAAGACACTTAGCAAATATTTGAGGATTAAGTTACGCTTTTGAATGAGCTCTGTTTGTGTTTGTATTTCTCTCTCACACTCAGGGCCCGAGGCGGAAAAAAGTGCCACTTCTCCCCTTTTTGGTACGCTGGCGAATGTGCCACTTGCATAGCAAACTATTGAATATTAAACTTTTAATTTCTTCTGTAACAGATCTCGATTTTATAAATTTCACATTTTACCAACTGTTCATCTTAAGCTACTTTTTACAGTATATCCTCCAGTTATATCTAAATTTTCTCTTTATTCATTTCTTTTTATGTATTCAATCTACTAAAGCAACCCTAAATGACAAGTGAAGTCAGATATTCTAGACAAAAAAATTTTTGAAAATAGCCAGCAAAGTTATACATTTTAAGTAAATATTAAATACATTAGGTATTTTAATAAGAAAAACTGCAGCGTGAGCCTTATTGCCAGAACGGTTCGTGTTCACGGCGGCCTCCCGGCTCTTGCAGCGCTGTGTAAAACTCTTCACCAAGCTCTGCTTTGCCATATTTGTTGCCCTCAGGATCCACAGAGGGAAGCAGGCACTCGAGATGGTGAAGGAAGTGCATTAATTCAGCATGCCAACATGCACGTTTCCCCATGCAGTCAGGCTCCTTTGCTGGGCAGGTGGGAGATGCGGCCACCGCCTTTATTTGCACAAATACGCCAGCATTCACGTTCGCCGCTTGGCTTTTGTTCTGCTGAACTTGTTCAAAGCTACGGATCATGGCAGTTCCCTGAATTTCATTGTTCTGCATGTTGAATGGCATTACCCTTTAAAAGCTGTAATGGCTCTTTGCTGTGTCTATTGCAGGATTACGGCCGTTATTGCGTGATTTTAAAAAGGCAGTGAAAAACACAGTAATAAGGTCTTTCATACCCTGATTCAGGTCAGGGCACTGACTGTAATCTTGGTACTTTGTGCCTTTGCTACAATTTTTATTACCTGGATGCCTTGTTTTTGTTTCTTTTTATGTTTCTCCATTTTCTTGTCCTTCTTACTATTATTGACAACAACAACAACAACAACAACAACAATAATAATAATAATAATAATATAGGCACCTCCTCAGGCCTTAGATGTCACAGAAATGGTACAAAACAGCAGGGGAGTGGAAATATCAATAGCAGCTGCTGTGTGTGTGTGTGTGTGTGTGTGTGTGTGTGTGTGTGTGTATGTAAATGATCTAAGCATAAATCCTGATCCCGCTTCTTTGTCTGCTGTCTGCTTTAAGCCATTCAAGTGACCCATGTCTCTTTGTTATGCTCCCCACTGCTCAAAAGTGCTGCTGACCCCCACCCCAGACTAGACTCCGGTAATCCTCCTCTTCGTCCTCCTCCTCCACCCCACCCATCATCTTCAAAAACAATGTGGCAAACAACTTCCACGTGTGTGTTTGTGTGCTGGAGGGCCATAAGTGAGCCAAAAGAGCCTGTAGCTGAATGATGTTCATTTTGAGGTGGAGTTTATTATTCATCATGAATATTAATACAGGGGAAGTTCAGGTTGAGAAGCTGAAATGTACTTTACGTTCCCCTTGGTTCAAAAACTGCAATTTAAAAGTAACTGTATGCCTACATGATAACAATAATACTACACAGTTAGTGTGAGAGTACTTGTGCTACTATAAAGTCAATTTTTTATATTTTGATATTATAATATAGTATTATCATACTATATAATTTACTTATTGTCCAATATTGCTGGAAGTTTATTAAATCTAAATGTTTCGACTTCTTTATGAATCCAAAGTAATTATCATACTATATTATACTGTTTCACTATGCTATTTTATAATATATTATACTTTTTATTGTACTATATTACATTTTTATTATGCTATACTGTACTATATTATACTTTTTATTACACTATATGACACAATATTATAATTTTTAATACAATATTATACCAACGTATATTATACTATATGCTTTCTGTTTTTGAGATAGAACATGTGGTGTAAATAACCAGGCAAATAAAAGCACGGAAGTTATTACTATATTTACAGCTGCAGAAAGGGGGGAAAGGAAGTTTGTTACACAACATGTGCCATTACGCTGTAAGGCTGCACTCCAGCACGGCTGACAAACTGCTCTGTGTAATAAAGTAAAAGTAGCAGCGGGGTGCAGTGGTTAAGGATGTGGACGTTGAAATATTGAGCTTTAGGAGAGACATCAAGTGGATCGATGGAGAGAAAAGAAACTTGCTTCAGGAAGAAATGCCAGTTCAGTAGCGAAGCCGAAGTAATGAAAGCGTGGTAGAGATGCAGAAGAAGAGCGACATGACGGAAAGGTGACACCGCATGTCGGAGCGTGAAGTGGAGGATAAGGTGGTGGTCTTCTTCTTGCCGTGGTGATGTGTGTGTCAGTCGAGATCTCGGTTACCTTTTGGATTTCTGCAGCGAATAAAATAAACCAGGAGATACTGGCACTGTTCATAATGTATTTTTCATTAATAAAAGGGACACAGATGTCAAATGAACACTAGGAAAACAGTACGTGAGCCGACCTGCAGCGTAACTTAATGCACCCTGGGTAATGAAATGTAGCTGTGAAGCTGTTATGAATGCTGACCCAGCACTACAGTTACAGTTCTTTGGTGGGAGAGCACCTCAGGCAGAGAATCAGGGCAGAAAGGGGCCAGAAAAGAGCACCGGGGATTATGGGAAGTACCAGTACGCAAGAAGAAGTCCCAGTCCTCCACAGAGCAACACATACACGTGCACCAACTGCGTACCACTAAGTACCGGCCCACTTTGAGCTCTACAGTACCTGAATACAAGAGTGTATAAAGGTGTAAAGTACACCACCCTTTACCATGTTCCTGACTGTATCAGGCAAACGCTATAGAAGTATTATGGCCAGAACAGAGAGGCTCAGGAAGAGCTTCTATCCACAGGCCATAAGCCTTCTAAACCTGGACATGCCATCACAGTCCTTTCCAACTGCAGACTATAATACGCACTGAACTCTCCCCTCATTGCATTCAGCTGCCACCGTATCATCTAGAGGTTTTTGTTTGTTTGTTTGGTTGTGAAATTGTATTGCACACAGTCTCATGTCTGGTTCAGGGCACAATTCACTACATGGGTACTTGGTATAACTGTGTATGTGACAAATAAAATTCTTTGATCCTTTGATCTTCCCTCCTCTCACATGGTGGGATCGTGTCAGTTTGGTAAAACATTACAGTACAGTACAGGACTCGTCGCCCCTCCTGTAACTGTTGCCATGACCGGCCCATCCGTTTGCATTACTTTGTGCACCTGCTGTACCTGGACACACTGTGCTCAGAGACACAGGTGAGGGTACGGGCACAGCCCCCAGGCCCACACGTGTTCGGCAGACACCACCACAGTACAGTACAGCGTAGATGCAATACAGTGTATTTGTAACAGTGCTGGCTGGGGGTCGACGTTACCATACATGGAGCTGCGTGTGGATCAACAAAAACAACGCGTCGCGGCAGGACAGAAACCAACGCAACAGCAACGCGACAACACGCGGCGGAAAGGCAGAGTTGAGAGAGAGAGAGAGAGAGAGAGAGAGAGAGAGAGGGAGGGAGGGATGGGGAGGAGGGGGGGTCACTGGTGTACTTGAACAGCGCCGCGCGGACACGCGGAAACGCACGGCCGGTGCGGACGGGGCACGCGCGTCACGCAGGCTGTCCACGCGCCGCGGCAGAGGGGGCGGAGGGGTTTCTCCTCGCGCCCCCGAATCTGAGGAGCCGCGCGCGCGACGCCGACGGGCTTCCGCGATGAAGAAGAGCGGCGCGGCCAAGCGGGTGAGAACCCGTCGTTTCGTCGCGTTGCCGCGGCGCGTTCGTGCGCCCTGTGCGTCGCGGCTGCGTGACAGCGGGACACGTTGACAGCCCGCGGGGGTCGGGTGGGGGGGACTGCGAGCGGCGACAACTTTACCGCGGCGCTCGCCCGCCTGACGACGGCGGTGGCAGCTTTGTGCGCGCACACGTGGCCTCCCGAGGACCGTCGTGAGCGCTCGCAGCCTTGCTAGCGCCGCGCTGCTCCTCCGCCGCTACTGACCCACGACGCCCGGCTGCTGCTGCTGCTGCTGCTGCTGAGCTCCTGTTGGCCGCGGTCGAACGGCCGGTGATGCACAACAGTAATAGTAATGGAGCAATGATAAAAAAAACAGCGGTAGCAGTAGCACCACTACAGGGGGTAGGAAACCATGGAACAGTAGTAGCTGTTCAGCTGTTGCAGCAGCAGCAGAAGATCAGGAGCAGTAGGAGTAGATCAGCAGAAGCAGCACTAAGTCAGGGGTAGCAGTAACAGCGGGTCAGAAGCTTGGTAGCAAATTGGTACTAGTTTGGTGCTGAATCGGTAGTGGACAAGTTGTAGTTCAGGGTTTGTTCAAGAGTGGCATCGGGTGTAGATCGGCGGCAGTTCAGCAGAACAGCAGTAGTTCAACAGTCAGAGGTACTTCAGTAGTAGAGAAGTAGAAGTTCAACAGCGGATCGGTGGCACCGGAGCCAGTCGGAAATAGTTGAGCCATAGATAAACGGCAGCTCAGTGTTAGCACAGTTACTATTTTACTATCTCTGGCACTGCTGCCAGCTGATGTAGTGAGTAAATGTAAGCGTTGCCAACCGCGCATCTGTCTACGCTTCCAGGGCCCTCAGGATCCCAGCCAGCCGGCTGCTCAGCCCGACAAGACGGGCTGGATTCGGAAGTTCTGCGGCAGAGGCATTTTCCGGGAGATCTGGAAGAACCGCTTTGTGGTGCTGAAAGGGGACCACCTCTACATCTCAGAAAAGGAGGTAAAGCTGCCTCCCCCTCCTCTTCATCCTTGTGAGATGCCACCGTGCGTATGCTGCCCCTCTGTGGCCCTGCTCTGATGTAGATGTCCCGTGCGTGTATGCGGTTGGCATTGCAGTCGAAAAGTTTGTCATTCGAATGTGACACGAGGTGCGTCGGCCTCCTCGACACGTTTATGCGCGGCTGCCGGTGTGTGCGCTGGCAGAAAACAGTCATTACGCAGTGCAACTTTACTCTTCATTCTCATAGCTTTCCTGCAGGTTCACAGTCTCACCAACGTCCTTCACACCAGTGTTTTTTAATCGACAAAAAACGTGGTTGCCGTTTTATTTATGAGGCAGTTGTACAAAAGCACGCTGCGATGCTGGCAGGAAAACAGGGTAGGACTGTAGTTTTTAAGAGGTTCTAGAAGAACCAGCACGTGTTGGTGTGGTACCAAGAGAGCAGCTTCTAAAGGACTTAGCGCATCTGTGCTCCGGAGCACCTTGGTCCAAGTACATCTTCGCTGTGTCACACTCTAAATTTATTGCACCAGGAAGTAATGGGTCTTGTGCAAGCTTCTGTTTTTGTGCAGCGCTTGTGAAGAAACTTTCAGGAAGCACAGCGGTGGAGTTGTGTCGCGTGGCATACTTTCAAAGTTTCAGCAAACTTTCTTACCCATCTCTGTCCAAAGTCAAAAAGGAGAAAAGAGGATGGCGTGTTTGCTTGTTTGTTTTTTCATGACTTTCTGGGGTGTTTTGTGGCTGTTTGGTGATCAATGGTGGACACTGAGGGTTTGAAGTATGAAATGCGCCAGGCTGTTTTCTCACCCCAGGGAGCGGATCTAGATACACATTTTTTTTCATGGTGTTGTCAAAGCACATAGGACAGTGGCCATCGCTGTCACATCAAGAGTGCCTAGGCTGGTTGCACGTAGGTTTGAATCCAGCTCAGTCTATGTGGGGTTTGCATGTTCTTGAGTCTGTGTGGGTTTCCTCTAGTTGTTCTGGTTTCCTCCCACAGTCCAAAGACACATGTTTCAAGTAAATCGGTTACTATAAATTGAGCGAGTGTGTGACTGTGTGTGTGTGGTTATCCTGTGAAGGACTGGAATCCCGTTCAGGTAGTACCCTGGTGCCCAGTGATTCCAGGATAGACTCCAGACCACTGTGACTCTGACTTGAACAAGAAGTTAATGAATATGACAATTTGAAAGCCTCAAAAGCTGAGGTCCTTTCCACCTGCAAGGTAACTGTAATATCCTTTGGTTTCTTCAACAACAGTGGACCTGTATTAGCTGCAGTGTCACCAGCCATGTGAAAACGTCCTCCTGTTGTGGCTATTTGCAAATATACCGAGGACCGAACGTGTCCTGCGGGATCCTGAGAGCACGTGCACGTAATGCGATTCACCTGAGAGCACATGGCAGGCTGCACGCCAACACCCACGGCTGAGTCAGCTCCCATCATGCTCACGCTGCCTGGGAAGAGGTGTCCAAAACTCAGTGCTGGTTTATTACAGTGAGTCCCACACTGGAGACTGAGGGAAATTGAGGATGTTTGATAATGAAGCGATCACACGGCACGGTCATGTGTGTTCTTTGACGAAAGCTCAACATCTCAACCTGTAGTCAGGTTTGTTAGATTAAAAACACCTATGAATCTCCGATGATAAAGGGTTACTGCAAAGTCTCAGGTGTTCATCTCGTTGAAAAAAAACCCCCGAGAACGCAGTTCGGCTTCTCTTACATTTAAGATGCTGAGCAGGGCAGATTATGTGGAAGCTAGAAAAGAAATGAAACTGAATAAATATCTTTTTAAAAATCTGAATAAAATACCTTATACCTAAGTGTTTTACAGTTTGCTTTTGTCTCCGTTTGATTAGGAGTTATTAATATTTTAGACCTCACAAGGACTTTATAGTATACAAATACAAAATACATTTAACTAGCCAGGCAACGTAGTATTTTAAGTATTTAAGTATTTAGTGGAAACTTATTTAAATTCAGTATAAAAATGCACAATCGGTAGTTAAGCAGAAGAGGCCACTGCTTTAGTGACACCATGTAAAAGAATGAGAACGAGTCACGGCTGTGGCAGAAAATGCAGCCCAAGGGCTGCCCTCCACGGAGGCCGAGCCTCAGCTTGTTCACACACCACTGTGGGGCGGTTAGGGGTGCAGGAGAAGGTGTGCAGGTTTGAGAAGGAGCCACACGCAGATCCCCTGGTGCTGTGCTGTAGCCAGCAGTGTTGTGACCACCGGCGGTTTGCTGTCACAGCAGATGGGTCCCACGGTCCCACCCGGGCTTGTATTTTACTGTGGTGGACGGAGAGGCAGCTTGCAGCAGGTGCCCCAGAGGATGGCTAGTGGCAGAAACTGCTTGCATGAGATGCGTGCTGTAATGTTAAACTTTGCTGTGCTAAATATGAGACATGCAAGTAAGAATAGCCAGCGTGATACTCGGATAGCATTATCAGTATTGTGATGGAAATAAATTCCAGCAGAAATGTACAATTTGAGAGACTGACAAAGACGATGAGGTGAGATAAGAATGTGAGAAAAAGGAAAAGTCCAGTTTCTCTTCACTTCCTTTAATCAGTCCTGTTTTAATCTCAGCTTTGGTTTCAGTGCTCAAGTTCCGCAGTGACTCTTAAGGGATGGTTGTATGTTGGTTATCTGTTGTAGCAACAAAGATGCTAGCAACACTCACCATCTGTATTTTCAACATTGCTGTTAATACACAATGAAAATTGCTCCTGTCAAACGCATACATAAAAATGTCCCTTTATCTGCTATTCAGCAGTACCTTAATTTATTTTTTAGGTCGGAAACATTGACAAACACTGCAATGTGACTCTGCACGTCGTAAAGGGGGCCTGAAAAGTTTTGATGCACTTCTGTTTGGTGCCTTCTTTCCTAATAAGGACTGATGTTGCACATAAGGGGACTTTAAGGAATCTAAGTTTTGCATTTGGGGAAGTGTGGTTAGTGGTCACCAGAAGAGCGTCGTGCAGAGAAGCCGACGTTTGAGGAAGATGCTGCTGCCAGTAGAGTCATACTTACAATTAGGCTATTCAGAAGAAAATGACCAGAACATTTTAAAAACACACGACTAAACACCTTGTGGTGTCTCACCAAATCTGGGGCTATAAACTCTATTAACCAACAATACAGCGGAAAACTTTTCTCTTTTACTGACGTATCTCATGCTAGAATTTTTTACTTCTCCCTAAAACGATTTTTTAGAATTTCCACTCACTGCTCCAGCCTATGTTCGACACTTTACTGCCACTTTTACTGACAGATGGGTCCCATGCACTCCCTGTATGCACTGCAATACTGTATTAGCAGCAGTTCCAGGTCCAGATTAAATGCAGACCATGGACCCCCCGCTAATCTCAGATGAAATGTGTGCTAATGGCAGGCCACCTCTGGGGAAGCCCAGGCCCGGCTGTCTGATAAATCACCGCAGCCGTGTTGCCAGCGCTTGACTGGCGGAGAGAGGCAGCTTACGTTTTCATTATCCAGGTCATCTGGGTGGATTGGCATTAAGTTTCTGCAACCCAGCCATCTGTCCGTCAGCTCGTTTTTCATTTTAAACGTTGGTTCTCATTCTCCACACTAGACAGCAGCATACGCCTGGTTCGCTCGCAAGCGGGGGGCAGCAATGTAGAGATTGGTCTCTGAATGACAGGCGCCCCGGTGCTAGGGAGACATGCCAGCTGGGTTGACACTTCACACCATTCACTGCATGCATGTGAAAGTGGTCCGTCAGTATCATCTGCCTCAATGTTCTCCTTTTATGTGTGGACACGATGTGCAGGGTTTATTTTTGTAAGAATTTGTTACGTTTCAAAGAGGAAGAGGAAGCCATCATATTGCAAAAGGAAGCAGTCACCGTGGCATAGTAGATGCAACTCAAAAAACCATCTGTTATATTTGGACCGGACAAATAGAATTGTGTCTTTGCACCCCTGGAAGTTGGTGGCATGGACCAGGCCGCGATGCACTAACAGGCAAAACGCTGGGAAGTGTGTCACACGGAGTGACCGTTTTTGTGCGGTGCCGAGGACACGCATAAAGGCCCACAATGGCACAGCGGACGAGGGCCTGTCTCATTTGGGCCGCACAAGGACCGGTTCTGTTTGCAACGAACAATCTGAGTCTTGTCCCCAGGCTCTGGCTCACTCTCTTGCTCTTTCTTTGCTTTCGTTGCCGTGCCAGAAAGCCAGAGGCCCGGCAGGACAGCAGTAATTAAGTCTGCCTCATTGTCTAATCCTTGCACCCCTACCCCCCCGTGGGACCTGCAGGGTGGTGCTGGCGTGGCTCTTTGGGTGAGCAGGAGCCAGGTGTGTCAGCTGAGTTGCTATGCCAACCGTTCCCAGGTCCTCAAAGCTTGTCCTTGAAGGCCGTCTCATCTCCTGCCTCCTGCAGAGCCACCATTCTGGATGTACAGCAGACGGGTCACTTCTGACCATGGGTGTTAATTAAAAAGAAGTGACAGCTTAATACAAGGCCAGACTTTTATCAAAATATGTAATTGCAGGTGCAAATGCCGCTCTTATTATTTTTAAAGCTGAAATTCAGTTAAAGCACAAAAAGCTTCAACTTTGACATTGTGGCCCTCAGGTAAATTAATGGTTTGGTCATGCACCAGTGTAAATGTACGCATGTGTTACCTATAAACACTCTCATTTATTTTTTATGAAGCACAGTGATATCAGACAATAATCTTTTATCAATTTATATGGTAATAACAATCGTGTGTTTTTTTTTTTTAACTTTTCGTGTTCTGTCAGAATATTGCTTGTTCAACACCTACAGTTGCTTGTGTATTTTACATTCACAGTGGTGTTTTAAAAGGTCGTGAATGTGGTTATGAAGTGTAAATACAGCAATCCTTCAATTTACAAAATGGATCCGCTCATGAAAATTGTACATATACTGAAAGCTTACTTCCTATTATTTTAAATGGGAAAATCAATTATGCATATCCAGCCCATTTGGAAACCCTAAACAAATGTCCCCCAATATGAGTAAAATACTGTAAATTACCTTGTTGCACATGGGGGCTACATGTACATGATAGAGAAACCAGACCAGTTCAAAGACATGAGCAGAGATGGTGAAAGAACACCGATTCCACGTTCCAGAATGGTATGTAAAAAAAATCTGGCAAACAATGTAAAAATGAACTGGCCAATTCACTCTAATGAACTGTTATTGTACTCACAAGTGAAGAGAATAATGATTAGTTGGAAGTTGTGGTTGATGTCTCACTTCTTTCAACTCTTGAAACTATCACCATCTTCATTTCTATATTAGGCACTTTTCTAGCATAAGTACCTTCTTTCTTTTGAAATTTTCCACAAGCTTTTATACCTTTTTAGCTCATCTATGCTGGATTATATGTTATTTATGAGATTAGAATTTAAATACTGCTCAAGCACATCGAAACAATGCAAATATGAGGCAAGAAACGGTAAGGATGTTGGCTAAGTATGTTCCTTACAGGTTGCCATATTGCACAGTACTACATGGCATAAACACGAGAAACTGGGAGTGAAGGAGACAGAATGAGTGGAAAGTAAAAAGAGAGCAGCTGCTGAGTCCTTGTGTTTAATAGACATGCATGCGTACAAGACTTAATCTGCATGTCATTTACAGCCATAATTAACAACCACATTCATTTAGCAGCATAAAGGACCATAGCTGAAATCACCAGGAAACGGTGCACTAGTGCCAGGTACAAGACTCACTACAATTCTCCTTCACTCATGCAGTGTGCGAAGAAACAATAATATTTTTTGGACACACTGTGGATTTCTATATACATACAATCCATGATATACGGTATATAATTTCATATAAAGAGAGTTTGCGAATAGAGTGATGCCTACACATGCACCTACCATTTGACAGGTACAGCGTGCAGCAGAGCTCACCACACATTGCATCATGTCACTGTAAACATACTTCCCTGACTGTACACAAGAGGTTTTCCTGTAAATGCAACCCCCCACAAAGAAAACCTGAAACCCACTTTAGAGCACAATCTATGTATGGTGCTATTGCATGGTGTCAAATAAACACATTATGGATGGATCCTCTTTGGGCTCTGTAGAGCAGTGATGATCATCACACCATTCATTGACAGTCAGAAGCTACTTTAGCAAAAGCTATTTCTGCAGAAGGTCCTCAGCATCACAGCTCTGATCTTCTGTTTTAAAAAACTATAGATTTTATTCTTAAAATGCCAGTGGGTTGGTACAATGATGTGTGCATTGCTGGTTATCGCTGTATTTTGTTCTCTTTGACCTACCTCAACCTTTTTTAAATGATTTGCATATTACGAGTTTTGGAGTGACAAGAAAGATATACCCATGTAAAATTATTGGGCAGGAAATGAAGTCAATTTACAGCTCATTTATGATTGCAAAATGTAAGAATAGCTATGTGTGGGGTGAACATTGCTGCGCAAACAGCATGAGAACTAATGTCACTTTCTTCGCTAGCCCAAGCACAGCTACTTTTAGCCATCAACTCTAATGAGGTTAGAGTTCTTTCTTCATGGTGGTTTGTCAGCTTTGCTGTTTCTGCAGATGTTTTTCTACGATGCAGATGTTCATTCTATTAACATCACATTCCAGCACATCCCAAAGGTGCTCTAGTGGCTTGAGAGGTGGGGCAGTGCAGGCTACTGTAGTAAAAGAAGGTAAAGTACTGTCATGCTCTTGGGACTGTAGTGTGTAAAAATCCCACAAGGTTGGCCATGTCTGATATGCTGGAACCACAGCGACCAGCACCAATGACCAAGCTGTGTTCAGAGCCACTTAGATTGCATGTCTTGTCCACTGTAATGGTCATTCAGACACAACTGGACCTGTAGACCTGGTTTGTGTGTTTATATGCTGAGTCACAACCATGCACAGAACCACTGTGTATAAACAGCCGTGCGTGCCTAATAAAGTGGCTGATGAGTGTAGTTCATTACTTAGTGGATTAATGGGGCATCTGTTTAGCAGTGCATAACATTTATCTGAAACACTTGAAATTATTTTTCTAGATTAGAAGTCTGCTAATACATTCTACTCATGTGTTACCATCAGTTAGCCTCTAAATGTCAGGTTTTCCAGGTAAAACACTGGCATTCATTCAGAAATCCCATACAGGTTAGTGAGATGAACCGGACAGACTTTGGATGCACGTGTAGCTGTTAAACACCAAGCGCAAGCCTTCGCAGCTCTATACCATAGAGAAGCTCCTCTCATATGTAATTTCCCCACATTTTTTAAAATCTGATTTATTTTAAAGTCTTTTGCCATTCAGGTATGTGAGAGGCAACTAATTTTATTGTGGAGTGTTTAGAGAGGGGGTTTCTGTGCTTAAAACTTAATACACAGCTGTGTGGTGGTGAATTATTGATTTGGGTTTTGGTGAGCGGTAGAAGAGATCCTTGAGAGTTTCTCAGCACAGCTCGATGCATGTGTGACAAGTGTAACAGGAAGGACTCGCGCTGCTTTTGTGGATGCCCTGTATGTGCCTTTTTCAAGCCAGACACCATCAACATATGCACTATAGTATGCCTGGGGCAGCAAGTGGCATAGTGGTTAGCACTGCTGCCTTTCACTCAAGGGAGCCAGGCTTCAATTCCACTTGTGCTGTTGTACCCCTGAGCAAGGTACGTATCTTGAAACTTCCAGCTGTATAAATAGGTAAAGCATTATAAGATACGTTGGACAAAAGTGGCTGCTATCTAAATACAGTATATTGTCTGGCCTATATAGTGGAGAAGGTGGCAAAAATCAAAAGTGTAATTTAAGCATAACATTTTTTACTGCCATGCTGTACATTGTAGTAGTTTACCACAGTAACACTTTTAAACACATAATGTAGGTAATAAAATGAAATAAAGTTAATGCTGTAATTGTTACTGTAGCACACACACAGTACAGTGAATTATATACAGAAAACAATGAGCCAATAGGACTCGATCAGACGACACTACAGGGGGACTAGGGGGCTCTGTGCTGCCGTCATCACACTAACAATGGAGATGGTTGGATGGTTTTTTCTGTTGTCTATCTGTAAAATTCAAAATTTATAAAATCGAGGTCCACTAAACAGAATATGGGATGTGGTGACACAGCAGGGCAAGCTGGTGCCTCATAGCTCCTGGACTGCTTGCCTGATATGGAGTTCAAGTCAAGCTCAAGGGTGTGTGTGGAGTTTGCAGGTTCTTCTCTGTCTTTTCACCCCTCTTAGGAAAGAATATGCTGGAAAAAGGCAATGGCAAACCACTTTTGTTCCTCCTTGCCTTGAAAACATGCCAGTGGTTGCCTAGGAGTCAGACATAACTCAATGGCACTTTCCAACTTCCAACAAAATTGAGGATGGGCTGTAAATATTGTATTGGCTTAATTGATTTCTGCGACTGTGTGCTGAATAAGCTTGGAAATAATTCTCTAGCTCCAATACAAATTGTCACTGGGCAAATACAGCAGCTAATGAAAAAATGTAGCTACAGAAACATAAAGTGTCAGACATCAGTTTATTGCTGCATTTGAATCTTAGCTGGATGCTGGACTCTCGAGCAGTGTCCATATTTATTAGAAACCACTCAGTCATTGCTTTCTTCTTAAATATGAAAACAGTTTGATGTTGAGATGTTTTTAAT
The DNA here is from genome assembly GCA_018136845.1 of Heterotis niloticus. Taxonomy (NCBI): domain Eukaryota; kingdom Metazoa; phylum Chordata; class Actinopteri; order Osteoglossiformes; family Osteoglossidae; genus Heterotis; species Heterotis niloticus. Next base: position 4,342,511 of record CM030903.1, read on the forward strand.
GCTCACATACAGTATTTTTTAATGAATGCCATTTTGGAGCGTACTACAGTACAGTTCTCAAAGGTATTTTAAGAGGTCAGCAGAGCATCTCATTGGATTGCCCATTTGCAGCGAGAGCAAACTTGAGGGCTGAACCCTCCTCAGTGGAGAGTTTCCTTCTAAGTAACGGCCCAGTGTCTCATTCCGCTTGTTGACGTCAGCGGATGTCTTCGCCGTCGTGTCTCATTGCCTCTGCAAGAGTCTGCCGACTGGACATGACTGACAGTATTGTGCATGCTGTGGCGCTACATCAGAACCCATTGTTGTGCAGAGTGCGCACTTTGTACTCTTCGCACAGTGGCAGTTCTGTTCTCCATTCCACTCGGCTGTGAACGCTGCAGCCACGCAGGGCTGGCTATGACCCAGTTTGACACTGAAGGCGCCATCTGCACCTTTTTCAATGGGATCCTTAGAGCATGCTGGGAACATGTTGTTGAGTCTTGAGTTCAAACTATGCCACATATGTGCTATTTTTCATCGACCAGTATGTAATGAGGTCCCATTATGGCGGAGGTGTTTAACCTTCTCTAAGCCATAGACCCCTTTAAGAATCTGATGAAAGCTAAGGACCCCTCCCAGTCAAATGTCCATGAATAAATTCAGAGAAAACTTAGCAAAGCAGTATGAGACTTAACTACCTTATATCAAAGATCATATTAGCAAATATTTTTTAGCTTGTATTGAGTTTGTGTTTTCGCACCAAATCCTCATTTCACTGACAAGTTAAAACCCATCTACAGGATGCCAAAGAATCTGTGGTTAAGAAAGCCACCTTTATGGAGTGATATATAGTGTCAGAGGGGGTTGTAGTACACTGTGTAGAATGTGAGTTTACATGTTTCATATGACAGAAAACAAAAAGTCTTGGTTTGCCTCTTATTGAGAGGTTGGCATGTGCATCAGCAAAAATTATTGAGGTGTTGCTGTTTCTGCAAACGTTTTGATGATGCAGATGTTCATTCTATTAATGTCACGTTCCAGCTCATCCCAAAGGTGCTCTAGTGGCTTGAGAGGTGGGGCAGTGCAGGCTACTTTAGTAAAGTAGGGTAAAGTACCATTGTGTCTGTGGGAATGCAGTGTGTAAAAATCCCACAAGGTCGGCTGTGTCTGAAATGCTAGAACCAAAGTGTCTGGCACCAGCGGTCAAGCCACGTTCAGAACCACATAGACTGTGCATCATGTCCACTCTAATGGTCATTCAGACAGCAACTGGACCTGTAGACTTTGTCTCTGTGTTTATATGCGGAGTCACAACCATGTGCAGAGCTACTGGACATACAAACAGCCATGTGTACCTAATAAAGTGGCTGTGTGGTGTATTTTGTTTGTAATGGAGACACACTGTATAAAACTGTGTGTGCTGCTTTGCGCCGTAACTTAGTGCACTGTGAGTAATGAAACACAGTTGGGGAAGTTATGAATCACTCTATCATTTTTGGTTGGCTTCGCAGTTAACATGGTAAGAGCATACATACCGAGGTGTTGCGAGAGGAGACGCCATTAACTGGACTTTGTGGCAAACCACCCTTATTGGCATCCATTGCGGCCAAACTTTGCCACAGCTCTGTGGAGTTTGGTACTGTCTTAGACCAGATTGAGAAATAGTCCAGAATATCAGGCTTAGCCACATGGCCTCAGGGATCCAGGGGCTGCTGCCATGGTGCTGGCTAATGACATTATGGGTGCCCAGCGATTTGTCAGCATTGGCCTGCAGTCCCTGCTGAGTTGTGTGTGCTGTCTCAGGCAAAGCCACTGACCGTAATCCAATTATCTGTAAATGCGTGCCTTTGTTTTGCTCACACTGTTTGCCACGTTGTTGGAGGAGGGGGCTGGGGCTATGAAGTGGCTGCAGACACATGTAAGGTGACATTTTTCAATGACAGAAAATGAATTCCCTGCCCTCCAAACTGTTCCTAGCCTAGAATGAGTAATATGATGTCTATATAAATGCAGACCATTACATGTTATTACATGCCTACATGCCAAATGCATGTTGAATCAGCGGTTTGAGCAGCAAGCGAACACTTAGCCTCTGCCTCACATTTACATGGTTACCCCAGAGGTCACAGCAGGTTCTGTGTGATTCAGTGAAGTGTTGGTTTTTTTACCTGCAGGTGAAAGATGAGAGGAAAATCCAGGAAGTGTTTGACCTGGCTGACTATGAGCGGTCCGAGGAGCTACGTAAGTCCAAAAGTCGGAGCAAGAAGAGCCACAGCAAATTCATCGTCCTGCGCTGCAGGCAGCCTGGAAACACGGTGAGTACCAGCGTGCGCTGCAGGGCTCAGGCTATGGATAGATTCTGGGGCCCTAGATTTGTAGAAAGACACTGCACATTAGTAGCTTTCAGTGCAGTGCCAGTGTCTGAAATGCCCATTACTCAATGTTACACAGTAACACCACTTCTCTTTTTTGTCTTTTGGGGAACCGAGACTTTTCTTACTTCCCATAATCCCCCAGTCCACTTTTCTGTCCCCGTTGACCAGATTTTCTGCCTGAGCTGCTCTCCCAACAAAAGATTGTAACTGTAGTTTAGTGTCAGCATTCATAACAGCCCCACAACTACATTTCATTACCCAGGATGCACAAAGTTATGCTGCAAGGCAGCACACACTGTGTTCCCACTGTTCATTTGAAATGTATATCCCCTTTATTAAAGAAATAATATCGGAAACGTCAACAACATGTCTATTACCTTTTATTTACTGCAGAAATTCAAAATTTAGTACTTAATACTCTGCTGATACTGACAAACACCAAGAAGCCAATAAGGGGAGAACCGGCTCTTATTTTTCCCACTTGAAGGTCTAACTAAGATAAAGGACAAGCGAGAGCTGTGGGACGATTAAGTGGTCGGGAGGCCTCAGTTTAGCGCTTGGCAAACGGCCGTGACCCAGGGCGATTACATCCCGAAGAATTAAATCAGATTCTGTTAATCGTCTTATGCTACATTAGACACACTGTTTCCAATAAAGAATACTGCAGTCATCTCACTTACTGTGACAAAGGTATACTCACCTGGACAGCATGTTTACGCCAAAAGACAGCACATCTTCTAAGCATGGCTTCTGCATGTTGGAAAGCAGAAGTGGACTGACTGGTCATATCATTAAAAATACTCATAAAGCACCTTGCTCATAAAAGAACAGTGTGCATGTTTGTTTAGTTCCTAGAATCATTTGAACTTATCTATTTTAGCCCCTTGAGAAGACCTGAGGAGACTCATAAACTGCAACACAAATGAAATCTCTCTGGAGCTAGGTGTAACTACTGTTAATGCTACTGTTAAACTATACTGGAGATATTTAATGCATTGTATCAGCTGCAGTCTTATTACCTTCATGGAGTAAGGGATGTGTTTTTTGTCTTTGCAAAAAGAAAAAGCACAATTGAAAAAGCCCAGGTCGAAGAACATTTTCTTCCACATAAGCTTTAAGAATTTTACTGCTGGACTTTACATGACAAGTGGAAGAGCGTAGATTATACTGCCTCCTGTACTGTACAGGTTCTAACAACTCTTAAGTAGTCCTGCAGGACTTCTTCTGTTCTTCTTGTGACACTCAAGAGATCAGTCATATGTAATTTATGTAATGTCTTTGAAATGGAGGTGTCAGAAATGGTACAGATGTTCATAAGGTTGTGGCGTTCATGTAAACAGATGTGGAAGCCCCACTGATGGCGTATGAATGGAAGTGTTCGGTTTTGAAGACTTCCTCACATTTGTTCTCACCCGTTCTCCCTCCCCTGCCCACCCCCAGGTTCCAAATCTGGTGTTCCTGGCTGTCAGCCCGGAGGAGAAGGAGTCATGGATCAATGCTCTGAATGGAGCCATCACTCGAGCCAAAAATCGCATCCTGGATGAGGTACAGCAGCAGGACTCCTGTCCTCTACCTCCAACTACACTGTCTTCTTCAAACGAGTAAACCCAAGGCAGCAGTAATATGGACCTCAACGGCCCATCCTCCAAACCCGTCTGATAACAGTTTCCTTGAAAAAGGAAATGTCTGTTTTGAAGACGTTTGGTTGACTGCCTGAGCTTTTTGCACATAAGTGCAAATCCGGCTTAGCTACCGATGTAACCCCTTGTGGCCCAGCACCCAGTACCTCAAGAATAGACTCTGAATCACCTTTCACTTACAAAGACAAGCAGTGAATGTGTGTGGCAGTCATTTAATTTCAACTCTCAACTTGAATACAATTTTAGAAAAGCCTCCAAATGTTATTCCCACAAATAAAGGTTTTCCTCAAAAGAAAATGCCTTTCAGATTCTAGATCGCTGTTGCGTTCAGCTCTTGATTTCGCTGCAAGAGATAGAACAGCGGTCAAACCGCCTATCACACACACAGTAGAATGGAGGTGTATTATAGGGTCCGTTTGTGCTCCTCGCAATGAGAGTGTTTGGTTGTTTGCCAGGCTTTAGACATTTATGTGAACGTCAAGGATGAAAGGTCATGTGTGACTCAGCCAGGCCTGTCTGGCGCTGCTGCTGTTGTCCCTGCAGCCTCTCGCCGAATAACAGCTACGCTGACTGAGTTTGCATGCGAGATGCCATCTATCCGATGCATCTCGGCTTCAATGGGCTTTGCGTGGCATTTGGTGATTTGAAATCAGAGATGTGAGGTGGCGGTGGTGGACATGTTGGCAAGAGGACCGGCATAAAAGCCATAAAAGATATAATGTGTCATGGAACAATACACTTCTTTGTCAACTGAGATCAGCTTTTACGTGCAGTTTATGAATGCGCTGATTGAATATGCGATGAATGTACAGTAATATCTATATAAGCGTTACATCCTCTAGTGCTGTTTTGACACAGCACTCTTTTATTTTAGCCCGTTGAATAATTCATCATAAAAATGTCCTATATTTTCAAAAAAAAATTTAAATTTCCAGTTTATTTTTTATTTTGTTTATCCATAAAATTGATAAATGTGAAATAGTTTATTGTCCATTATTAAAGGTATAACTTGCCTGTTTTGCATTATGTTACACATAAGCAGTTTTCAGGCTCATCTAGAGCTCTAATATAGGTATTACTGTACATGGACTACTGACTACTAATCCACGCAGTTAAAAAACATGTACAGTACAATGTAATTGGCATTATAGTGCTTGTAAGTATTGAAACTTTACCTGTTAAGTTTTACAACAGTGAAGTTCAAAGTAAGTTAGTATTTCAGCAGACGGCATCAGAGCTATTCAAATTTATACATGTATTTATACATGTATTTCTACATAGAATTAGGGAAAATATATAATATTAGAAAAAACGAACATTGTAAATTAATTATAAAGAGTAACATTACAATCTTAATGCAGCAGATACTAAACTGGAGAGAACGTAAGGACTTTATATTTGCGTGAGAATGTTTGTTCATTGTGCCCTCCTTCAAAACCACATTGTACTTTTAGATACTGATGAACAAAATATTATTTTTGCACAGATAAGATACAGCCTGTGACACTTTTTCTCGCTGTATTGGCACAGTATTGTCCTTCATTTTACTGACTGAACTAATTGAACTAATCTTAGTCTTAGCTTTTTTGTACACTTAATTTTAACTGCATTTTTGCTGAAACACTTGTGTCACATCTACCCAAGCACTTCTTAGCAAATGAGACATAGCTTTAACTCTTTAAACACCATGGGAAGCATCAGAACACAGTACCCAAATCATAAATAAATAATCATTTGCGTGAGCAAAATTGTGAGCTCTTTCCAAATCACACAAAACATATATTGCCAAAGGTTAGTCAAAGTCTCTCTAAAATGCACACGCACCTCACGTTTGTACCTTGTGAAGCTCGGATGTGTGAGACCATGGACCGGAGCTGTTTTAAAGTGTGAGTCTTGAGTAGTTTTGTGCCTGGGGAAATGCAGCAAGATTTTTTTTTAAAAAACCACAGCAGCAAGTGAACATGAATTAGAGTTTACTGTAAGAATTCAGCATAAGAGCTGAATTCTGGCAAAGAACGACAAGATCTGTGCTTTTCCGCTACTGTGCAGGAAATTGGAATAGAGCAGCTGTCAGGATGGTGGAGTTAAACAAACTCTCATGCTTTGTTTTATGGAGGAGTCCTTACAAACCAACAGAAGAAGAAACTGAAGCACCTGGGGTTGGAGAGAGGTGCTGCCCATGTCCTGAGTTGGGCTGTTACTTGTTAGACTCATTTGAGTATAAAATACCCAGACATATGAACAGGTAAAATTGGAACCTAAAGCTGAGTTTTGTTTAAACAGAAACTTTCTAAGCAGCTGAGTAAGTTGAGCAATGTGTGGCATTGGAGGACTGGGCTTAGCTGACACTTTGCATCCAACCATTCTGGCACGATTATGTAATACTGTGGCTGGCACGTCATATATCGGTAATTGAAGGACGGATCAAACCACCGGTCAGTTTCCACCTCAGCCCTTCGTGCTCCATGTGTTGTCTCCTCACTGTTATTGTCCTCCTCATTTGCTTTCCAGGTCACAGTGGAAGAGGTTAACCTTCTGGCCCATCCTACTCGTGACCGTGCAAAGATACCCCACACGCGCCGTTTGCCCACTCGCGGTCATCTCACGGCGGTGGTACGTTTTCTCGTGACACTCTAAATTCCATTAATACCGTCTTTGTTTTTTATGCTTATTTCAGCTTAGGTTGCAATTTAAAAATGTGCAGCAAATGTGTGGATATCATGTGGACACAATTTCTTTCACCATCAACCAGATGACATGCAATCTTTGATTTGGTGGACACTGATTTTATAGGTTTTGGATTTTACAGACCGCAAAAATGTTCCAGAAGAACTGAGTTACTGAAAAAAAATAGTGCAGTGTCGTGATAAAAAATATTACTGTAGAATTAAACTTTTGATTTTCTGCATTTTTGCTACATAAGGACACCTCCTCCCCCTTATAGTCCAGAAAAGCATGGATGGGTTGTATCTGCATAGGCCATAACTTCCAAAAAAGAGTGGGACATAACTCTGAAACTTAGCAAAGCAATAAACACTTTCAAATACAGACACTTTGCGGCTAAGCGCCTTCATCGGCACGTGCATACTTTACACTGAGAAAGACATCGAGACGGAGCAGGTTGTGACATCGCAGTTGTCTGAGACCAGGAACTAGATGTTAGCGGTAAAAGATGGCAGACAAGAAGAGGATACGGATTATAAGCATAATAATACCTATAGTGGAAGTAATAGAACAACATAGAGCCAATAAGTGAAAAAGAGGCAAAACAATAAACAAAACAAGGTGCCAAAAATGAATGAATGACTGAACTGATGAAGAACTGTCTTACTAAAACAGGCCTTTTGGCCTTAGACTTGGTACACTTGTTTGTCTGTTGTTACTATAGTCAGTATTTGCCTTCTGTTAATTGTTATTATTTATTGGTTATTTATTTATTTGTTGGAACCCACACCTTATATTGTGTTTAACCTGCTGTTGGTGTGAATTTATCTTCAGGGATTAAAAATATTATATCGCATCCTATCTGGTATAGGGACATATGCTCATTGAGCCCATTCAGTGGTAGAGCATTTAAAATTTGCTATTCGTAGTATTTATAGTACTTAAAATGTTCTATGCATTCTGTATTTGTCCTTTTATGTACTGCAGATAAATACTGATGAAGATATTTGGCCAAGTTATTGCATATGGTTTACCGAGCCGTACCCAAATGCGTTGTTTTGTTATCGAAATTAAGTGCATATTTTTGAGAATTTGCATGTAAATGTGCCCTGATGAAAATTACAAGCAAGGAAATTATTTCTACAGTACAAAAGTGTTGTTCCCTGTCTACAGGCATCCACATCCACATCTGATGGTATGTTGACACTAGATCTCATCCAGGAGGAAGACGTTTCCACATCAGCACAGCAGAAATTGTGCTCGAGAAGTTTTCAGTCTGATCTAGACAAATCGGCACCACAGGCTGACTGCAGCACAAGCAGCTGCAAACCCGCCACGGCCGCTGAGGTGACCACCAAGTCGGGAAGTCTACCTCACAAAAAAGAGATCTCCTGGGACTGCCAGAGCTCAGCAGGGAAAGCAGGCACCCCTCAACCGGGCAAGAAGCTGACTGCTGCCGAGAAGAGCCGTTGCACCTCCATGGATGAGATTCTGTCTCATTCGGACACGCGGGTGGCTAAGAAGGTCGATCCAGCTTTGAAGGCTACGGCAGTGACCCAGTCTGTCAGCCAGCTGCAGGATCTGATCACCCAGAAGCTGCAGAAGACGCAGGAGTTACTGCTTGAGGTTAAGGTACCGGAGCACAAGAATAAAGAATCGCCCCCCCATAAAAGTACAGGCTCAGAGAACAACCGTGCAGAGGCAGAGCGACTGCTTCAGGAGGCTGTCTCTGTCTGGACCCGAGCTTGGGAGGTCCTGGATGAGGTGAAGGAAATCCAAGCGCTGTACCAGCAGATGGACTCCTCACCTGTCATGACCGGGACAAAACCTCAGAGTGGCAAGTTGAAGAGCCCACAGCACACACAAAACAAAAAGACTCTGATGTGACACATGGGTAAACGGAATAAGAGACAAAAAATGCGAAACCTCTCAACACCAAAAGACAAAAGAGGTGGCACGGGAGGAGGACTGTCGTTTTAATTTTTTGTATTTTTGTTCACTGTACACTGTAACAGGATGCAGATTTACCCTGACTGTAGATCTCCACAAAACGCTTGTGGCCTTCCATCTGGGTTTGCTCAGTGTACATTAGAGAGGAGTGAGGTTTGCGAGGTCACATCTCAGTGCAGTCGTCTGGGAAGTCTTAACACTGGCTTCTGCAGGTGTGAAGGGGCTTTCGGTCCGGACTTCACATTTAAACGGCGTGTTTCCTTAGGTATGTGCAAGACAACCCAGCGGTACAAAAGTGCTGCAGATCGCCTCGACTACACGCTGCCTTGTTATTCGCAGCTGTACTGGCATCCGGGACTTCAGGTGGTGGTGGCACAATGTGGGGTTTTCACCATGACTCCAACAGGAGAACGTATGAAGTGGCCCAGCAGGGAGAGGTGATGGCCCGCAGGAATGTAATTTTGTTTTTCATGCTGGAACGCACTGGAAGGGTTCCATAACCGAGCTCCTGCAGACTTCCAGGGATCCGATGCAGAAGCCGCTCCGTGTTTGAATCTTCATGTTCAGTGATACAGCTTCGCCAGAGTCACTGAACGTAGAGAGTGCTGTTATAAGGTAGACGAAAAAGCACCTAGAGAGGCATTTATTCGTGGCTGGGATTTTCGGTCAAGCAGCCACCACACAGCTACGCAAAATCACCAGAATTGTGTCTACTATAGCAGTCGGACAGTTGCAGCATTTTTTAGCTTAGATGGGTGAATTACGGGGCGAGATACACAGTGGTTGTTGCTCTTTATTTTAATACAGTGGGTCCCTGGCTGATGAACTTGGGAGTGACAAACTTCACAGCTGCAGTCTTTCTGAGCGCTGTTTATTTTTGCCTAGAGAGCTAGCTTACCGATTTAGATCTCCCATCTCCTCAAAGCTTCACCCGATGCACTGACAGATAGCGATTATAAATGGTGAGCTCTGCCTTAAATTTTATTAAACCCAGCCCCAAGCAAGTTCTTTATTATGCTTTCTTATTTACAAATCAAGTCGTAAATATTAATGCCAGGACACTCGGAACTGCAGGCCATACATGAGGAATCCTTATTAGAGGGAGGGACTGTCTGCCAGGATGCTGCTCAATGGGAGAGAAAGAGAGAAGCAGATCTGCTTTATTTCCCTTCAGAAAAACCTGGTGTTTCCTCCCACTGCACGAAGCAGTTTTGTTGCGATTCTAGAAGTGCAGTCACTTAGTCCAATGCCGTTGTTTTTACCAGGACCCTTTACACCAGTAACTACATACAGAACGGATGAACAGCCCCCGACCCGCTTCTGCTCAGGTTCGACTAGCAGACATTTTGAGCAACAAATCAACTCTCGATCCCAACTGAGTTTGCAAACAAGTGACCCACTGTATTAAATGAACCAAAAAACCAATGAAACAGAAATACTATGCAGTGATTGGTAAAAGTTTAAATAAATTTAGAAGTAGCTTAAAGTAAATTTAAAGAAAGATGGAACTGGAACTGTTTTGATGTCAGGGAGGTAGACAAGAGTTGCACTGTAAAACAACAACTTGACTCAGAAAGCTTGAACACATTTTGAAATGTGCATGTTATCAGGTGTTGAACAGACAATCGATCCAACAGTGCAGTAAGTACATTTAGAAGAGCTCTTTCCTTCTCATCTGTAGGTCCAGCGACAGTTGTTTACAAAATATAAAACTGCCTTAGAATAACTTCAGGTACTGCTGATACAGTATTGCAGATGCTCACCATTAGTGTTGTAAATACAGGCAGATACAGGATAGGACCCACGAATGTGCTCGCGCTTTGCTTATCAATATTATCTGGCCAAAGGCCTTTAATGCCTGAAAATTGAGTTCTGTTGACTGTGGAACTGTGGGGTTTTTTGCTCAACAGCATCTGGTTGTGTGCACAACTACATGGTGAGCTGAAGCTTTCGGAAATTGAAACAGGTCAGCGAGGTGAAGATGGTAAACAAACCAAAGGGCTTCTCGTGCCAGTTTGCCTCTCCTTGTTTTACAGTTTATAGCTATATAATGTGCTTGCGTAGGCTTTTGTTGATAAATTTCACTCTGCCCATCACAGTAATACCTGGATTAGTGCGCCAGATGTATTTTTTCAGAAACGGCGCCATAAGGAGTTATTAATGCCGAATTTAGCGTAAATAGAGATGGAAAACTGTAACATAATACAAAACTGGCTTTTTCTTGTAATGTTTGCTTGTTTGTTATAGTTTAATAGAGAATAAAAACAGAAAATGATCAATTTTTCTCAATAACTAATATTTCTATTTCCATCCGTGCTGGCTAACCGGTTATCCTGAATAGAGTGTGGCATTCCAGAGTCTAGCCTGGGAGCAGTGGGCATTAGGGTATGAAAATGCCCTTGGATGAGATGCCAGTCCATCGCAGGGAAAGCAAGTATTACATAAAGAAGGAAACAGAAATGTTATGCATTTTTTAAATACAGGTATGCGTGGCTTAAGGACGAAAACGTTTTGAGAAATGTGTTGTTACGCAATTTCGCCATTGAGCGAACATCACAGCGTGTACTTGCGCCGCATCACGTCCATTTTGACTTGCATGCAACACAACCTATTGCTCCTAGGCTGCAAAGCACCGTCATATATGCGGTCCGTCGTTGACCGACGCGGCATTATGTGGCGCAAGCCTGTATGGACAGTTATTAAGATAAATTTCTGCAAGGGCTAAAATAAAAGCTCGGTGGTGAAACAGTGCTTTCGGAGGTAGTGCCAATTGAGGTATTACTGTACTCTGACATTACAGAACGGTGTTAATGTCATTTTTATTTTTTTACGTTAAATGTGTAAAGCTTTCGACAACAGGAGGTTGGGAGATTTGAAATCGGAGCATTTCCAGTTTGTCAAGGAAATGAGTTCTCAGGAGAGCCTGTGTGGGGGTCTTTGGCCAAAGGGAAGCCAGTGCTGAGAAAGAGCATCTAGAGTGCCTTGTTGTAGTGGGTGACCTGGGCATCCTGTTTTTCTTCTCCAGCTGTCAAAATAAAGGCAAAGAGCTCACAGCTCATCTCCACACCCAGACTTTCTGAAGGAACGCAAGGATGCGACGTGAGGTCGTGAGAGCTCTTCTCTGCATGTTAGGGAAATAAGAGGCTTGCAAGAGACACTGTGACACAATCCCGTCGTAATTGTTTTTGATTTACAACACAAACTCTTCCGCATTCTCCAAATGGGCACGTGAGGCTGGCAGTGGCAGCTTTGTGACAGAGCTCAGCCGTTACTCTTTGTACCACGCTGTGCTTCTACATGGGAGCGCCTACTTGTGCCCCGCTTGTTAACATAAATACTTAACCATCTCGCATTCAAATACTGTAAGGCTGCTCAAAACAAATACTGCTACTGAAGTGCTTTGATTTATGGAAAAGACTTGGAAAACACCACTTAGTCATGTTTCGCTATCCAAAGCAGCCTCCTGCTGAACAAAACAAAAATGGTTTAGTCAAGGAAATAAGTCATACTCTTTTGGTTATTTTAAGTGTTAACATTTTAACTTCTCTTAACTTGGAAAATACTGTAATTAGTCTTTGCTTATTTTCTGTATGCTTGGGCAGCCCACTGTTCAGTAAGCAGAAGTTTCCTACTTGCTACTTTGGGCAGTAGGCTTTAGTATGTAGGAAGACCACTTGCTTGGTGTGATCATATTTAATTTTGCTTGTTCAATTACATTCATTTTTGTAGCACAGTTTTCCCACACAGTGATAGGACCCCTTAATACCAGTTATAGCAACTACACAGTATGCCAGCTGGCAGCTGAGGAGAGGAAAACAAAAAAAAAAAAACTCCAGCTTACAGAGACTGGGTGAAAAATAAACCTTTTGGGGCTGTCCTCCCAGGCATTCTACAGTAAGCCTTGAAGGCTGAAATTGACAAAACCAAGGTAAAGAAAATAAATTTATTTTTAATTTGTTTTACTTAAATTGTACTTCTGAGCTAAAATGGTTGTAGGAGACACTAAGTAACGGGTCCCAACTGGGATGTGAACTTTAACAAGATGGTGAAGTTATGCCAAAGACAACAAGTTCAAGGTAGACGTGTCATTTAGAAGATACTTATGAATTCTATCTTCTGTATCTCTGAAGAAGCTCAGTTTTTGAATTTGGTTGTCTTCCCCCAGTGCAGATTGTTTAGCTCAACCAGCACTGCCTTCAAGCAGCTCATCAGCCCCAACTGGGGTTCAAATCACAACTGCTACAGCCCTCAAAAAACTCATGTGATTTGCTCTCGCTTTAATCTCCAACAATCTCTAAAATCCAGAGGAAAATTTAAAATATCATTGAATTTCTAACATGACCTGGCTTAAACATGCTACTTGGAAGTGTCATCAGTTGCCAGCTGAGATGTACGCAGTTAGTGAAAATGGACATTTAAAATGTGTTTGGATATCTTTGTGGGGAAAAAAACATTGAAATTCATTTATCACTGCCTTCATATTTTTCATAATAATCCCCTGAAAGATGTCATGGTGGAGCATTGTTGGTGTTTCTGTTTTTCAGCAAAGTCTTCCTTTAATGTTGGAGGAGTTTGTATGTTTGTATTTTGTTCCATTACATTTCCTCGGAGGCGATAAGGTGAATTTTTTTGCAAGACAGTGGTCTCCTAGCAAAGGATGATTACTTTGGCCTTAAGTCATAAACTGGCTTCAGAGGAGGGCTTTTCAAACTGCACAGCCATGTTAGGAGATTGTTACCCTCTTTCTTTCCTGTGATGCTGAGTGAGACAAAGATTGTAATATAAAAATGTACGACTGTCAATGAGTTTATTTCTTTAACCGAAGAAGGTATTCAACTCTTACAGACTGAAATGATCCTGATGATTCGGGGTATAACGTAAATAAATGTGCTACAAAAAAGAAGCCTCTTCACTAAGATTCAGTTTTAAAATTGTACAGTTTATGTTCATTAAATCACAAAATTCTGCTCCAATAACAGTGTAATACTATACATATTAATTCATTTGATTTTTTTCTGTATAGTAGTAAAATCATTGCATTATACTGCAGTTTTAAAATGCCTTTCAGTGTTCAGAATGAGGATATAATTTATTTATCAAAGATGATACATGAGAAGCTCCATAGTCACCTTCAGAGAGCTCCTTTCTGCATTCTGCTGTCCGTGTTACTGATGGCAGTTTGTTCGGTCAGTGAAAAAAATCTTGTCAATAATAACCAAAGTAATTCTGTTTCACACAGTACGATAAACCCATTTCTCTTGAAAATCGGAGTTTACACCAAACACTTTGCAGGTGCAAACCTGCCACTACGTTAAGGCTTTGTTGTATTACATCGTATTAACCATGAACTGCTAAAAAAGGAAAAGTTTTGCTCAGCCCATCCAGAAGATGTCTGAATTTGCAAGATTTGAAGTTACAGCTCTGTTATACTTTTATGTTTATGTGTCTTATTTTTAGAGCATTGTGTTAATTGACTAGACATGGAGGACGTCAGCAGGGCTTGTGAAGGAAGATTAACCCCCTCGCACTTCGGCATCATACACGGTCCCTTGTCTGCCCCATGACTCCAGTGATGTCAGATTTGTTATGTCCGTGATTCTCACCATCATTCTTCAGAAACCACATCTAAAAAACATCTCAACTCCTGCTGTCAATGAACCAGGCCAAACAATGCTTGGTAACACCGTGGCTTTGACCTGTGAGCCACTTGCACCAGCAGTAGTAAACAAGGTATTTGTACTGTAGTATCAACAGGTCTACAGACTGCGCTGAATGCTCACACAGAGTGACAGGACTGAAGTTTCCTTCACAGAAGGAGGCTGTGGCATTAAATTCTCACCTGCTGGTTTAAAGCCATTACTTTTGCAGGTCTTGTCATTATAGTGGTACACGGTGTGATATTTAGTCAGAAAAATCCCTCCAGACTCAGGAGTTCCCACCAGGGCCGCTTGAGTGGTTCTGCAGGCTCTGATCATGCATTCCAAGGGTTTGTGGGAGTTCACCACAGCTGTCAGACTTTGGCTTGCAGTTTCAGCACAATCCTATATAAGCCAGAGGGACAGGAGAGTGTGAAGAAGAGCATGTCATTGCACAGTGGAGGCTGACCAGTCTATATTCACTGGCTATTTTATTAGGTACACACTGCTGTTTATATGCACGGTGGCTCTGCACATGGTTGTGACTCAGCATATAAACACACAAACCGGGTCTATAGGTCCAGTTGTGTCTGAATGACCATTACAGTAGACAAGACATGCAGTCTAAGTGGCTTTGAAAATGGCTTCATCACTGGGGCCATTCACTCTGGTTCCAGAATTTCAGACACGGTCGATCTTGTGGGATTTTTTACATGCTGAAGTCCCACAGACATGACAGTACTTTACCTTCCTTTACTACAGTAGCCTGCACTGCCCCACCTCAAGCCAACAGAGCATCTTTGAGATGAGCTGGAGTGTGATATTAGCAAAAGGAATATCTGCATCATCGAAACATCTGCAGAAACAGCAAAGCTAACAAACCACCACGGAGAAGGAACCCTGTGGACACAAATCCAGCACCTTGTTGCCCCATCCCTGCTGCTCTGGAGTCAAATCTCACTACACAGGTGTACCTAATAAAGTGACTGCTAAGTGTATCTCATACATCATTGATGCATCTCATAGCTCAAGACGGCCAATGGAAGTTCAAATGTGTCTGTATTGCATTTTAAACATAATGTTACACATGAGGATTCCTCTTTGGCTTAAAGCTACTCAGATGTCACTGTAAGCCCAGAATTTTAATCAGTGGGTAAAACTAATCTCATTTTACTAGTTACTGTATAATAAGTTTTTATGCTTATTCACTTTAACAGGGTGCCAGCAGTGTCGACCAGTTAAGTCAACGTATTGATCTCCTTGCCATGATGACCAGCTGCTCACTGACTTCACAGCCGCATCAGTAAAGACCAGCTCATGCCTGAACCCCCCCCCCCCGGCCGCTCCCATTTCAGACGGCTGCTGGGATTGTGGATTGGTGGTACTTCGGGTGCATTGGAAGCCCCCCCACGGGGAGGGAGGAGGCACTGCCACAGCAACAACAGCCTCGTGCGCCCTTTAAACGTCCCACAATCACCATATAAGGTGTGAAACTGTGTGAGCCCTGCGATTTGCTCACCAGGCGTGAACAAGGCACAGCAGTGGTGGTGGGGGATGGAGGGGGCTGGGTGCATTAACCATGAGAAGCACCACAATGGCCATGTATCTGAGAAGTGAGGTGGTGGCAAAGCACTATACTGGTACCAAAGTGCTTTAAATAACAAAATTGCAATATGGTGAGAAGCGGTGTTCCCATGGCAACGGCCAGAAGCTACTGATGTTTGACCCATTGGGTGCTGAAGGAATTGCTGGTTAATTTAAGGTCCAAGCGCTGGTGACACCTTGTCATTCTGGAGTGCTGCTACACGGAGATATGCGCTGAACAGTGACCGACTGGGGGTGCATCGACAGCGAGACGTGGATACGCGGTGGCCGTGGCGGGGTCGCAGGCCTTGCAGCTGACATCACACAGCAACATGCAAGCGCTCGCCACACGCACAGCCACTGCTTCCTTTTTTTATACGGCTATGCGTACAAACCGGCTCACCCACACACACGCCAACGGCCAAAGAGGGCCACACACGGGGAAAGCAAAAATAAAACGCGCAAAAAGAGAGAAGGGTTTTTATTAGCACTGGCAGTGAAAATACTGGGTCTCGGCAACATAGAAACAGCAGCAAACCAAAACATCCATGTGCGTGGAGCAGGGAGTGGAAAAAAAACTGATCTAAATTCAAAAGTGTGGTCAGGCTTCATTGTGCAGGATGTCTTATTGTGGGGATTCTTTCTTGTAGAAGAAGAAAATTCATCTCTGTTTTTACAGAGGTCACTTCAGCTCAGGTGAATTCATACAGCTGGAAAGAAAATCAGTAACACGGATCCATATATTCAGAGAGAACCGATCGCATGAATTACTGTGTAACTCAGGATCAGGGGAACATATCTGTGGTTGTTACCTTTACATCCGTCTGCAACTTAATGATGCATTTCGGAAAGTTTTCAGTTATTTTTGAATCAAACTTTTACTCATTTAGCAGACGGGTTCTTCCAAAGCGATGCGAAATGAGTCAAAGAGTCAAAAGTCAAATGATTCTGCGTTGTAGTTTGCTGATAGCTTTCATCGAGGTGGCTTACACTATGGGCAGCTTTGAGTGACCAATTCACCTGAACCACAAGCCTTTGGACTGTGAGAGGACGCGCACTGAAACGCAGTGAGGACTCCGCGCAGAGCAAGTGGGGATTGAACCCATTTCCAGCCAAAGTGTAAACGATCAAATGCTAAAGAACACAAAGAGATGAGCAAGGCCAGCCAACACACACAAACAAAAACACAGCAGTACATGCAAAGTCGCTGAGAAAAGAGGAACTTCCCTTTTCACACACATAAATAAACATGTGAATCTGCATATTTTAAACAATGGCTGTTATTTGCAGCTCTGTGTTTGATGGTGGCTGGGACAAAGGTGTGAGGCTTACTGCGAAGTTCCAGTGAAGGGAAGGCCTGTGTCTGCTAACAGCAGGCATGAGGGTAGTGGACATCGCAGCACAAACTGACTACACAGTCCCCCACTACCCCCCACCACACACACACACATACCCATCACCACAAACTGCTAAAATAATTCAGTGCGGTCATAGCTCCTCACCCACTCTGCTGTTACGTGCAGGTTTGGATGGAGCTGCTAGGAAAGAGTTTAGCATCGCCTCCTGTAACCACAAAATCTTCTGTGAACCAGGTTGTGGCACACTAGCTGCGCCGTGCAGGTATAAAAGTTATATTTATTGCCACTGTTACCCACAAAAGCAGCACAAGATGATATTTCAGGCGGGTCCAGCTGCACTGTGCTGCCACAAATATGCCTGGTAGCTGCTGTGTAACTGTTACATAAAAACCTTACTCAAACCCAAGGCCCAGCATTGAAATTAATGTGAACAATGCATGGTGGTCCACATTCTATCCTGCAGTCATGAGGTGTTGGGCTATGAACCCACCCTGTTTAGCGCAAGATTTAAAAAAATTGCTTTTTTCTGTCTAAATAAATCCCTCATATAGTTTGGTGTGTACAATATTTCACTGTACCATTAATTGAAATAAAAATCAATGCACATATAAATGTAAATATATTTTTTAACAGAACCCTAGACACTTGCCTACCTGTACCTAATGGTAAATTTGCCCCCATTCTTGACATTTTTCTTCAAAGTGAGACAATTTATTAGGGCTGCATAAGAATTTTTGCATATAACACACATACACACAAACTGCATGCTTCAGCCTCTTTTCTGATACAGCAGATTTCCTTTGTGCATCTTCTCCCTGCTGGGTGTCATTCACACCCTCCACAACAACACACTCCACCATGTGTGGTCAGTGACAGCGGGGGGCAGAGCCAGGGACCCTGCAGATGCTCTGCTGTGGCTTAGTGACTCTGGAATTCGGTCACTTGCTGGATAAATTATGACCCCCCAGCAGGACTTGGATGCTGTGCAGACAGGGATTGTGATCCCACTTCTCATTTACGCTGTTTCTGCAGCAGCTGGTAAATCCTCAACATCTGTCAATACACCGTGTACGATGCATGTATATTACATGCTGTACGGGCAAAAATATGCAGACCCCCCCCCCTCTAATGACTGAGCTGAGCTGTTCCAGCCGCATCCACGCAGCATACAAACACATTCTAGACAACTGTGTGCTTCCAGCTTTGTGGCCACAGTTTGGGGAAGAAGAAGCTCCTTTCCTGCTCCAGCATGACTGTGTGTCCCCCATAAACACATGGTTTGCCCAGGTTGGTGTGGAAGAACTTGAGTGGCTGCACAGAGCCCTGACCTCAACCCCACTGGACACCTTTGGGATGAACTGGAACGCTGACCCTGAGCCAGGCCTTCTCACCCAACCTCAGTGATGCTCTTGTGGCTGAATGGGCACAAATTCCCAAAATCTGGTGAAAAGCCTTCCCAGAAGAGTGGAGGCTCTTACAGCAGCAAAGGCAGGAACAACTCCATATGAATGCCCATGAGTCTGGAATGGGAGGTTCAACAAGCACATATGGGGGTGATCCTCAGGTGTCCACACACTTTTGGTCATACAGTGTAGATGGAGTATATATACTGTACACAGAGTGACTGAAACACTTTGATGTGTACAAATTTTGTAACACTCAGCAGCCACTTTATTAGGTACACCTGTAAAATACAATCCTCATAAGACTCCAGAACAACGTGGATTCAGCACCAAGGTGCTAGACTTGTTTCCATCTCCATGGTGTTTTGTCAGCTTTGCTGCTTCTGCAGATGATCATTCTGTTAACACCACATTTCAGCTCATCTCAGCCTCTACTGGCTTGAAAGGTGAGACAGTGCAAACTACTGCAGTAAAGTAGGGTAAAGTACCATTGTGTCTGTGGGAATGCAGCATGTAAAAATCTCACAAGGTCACCTGTGTCTGAAATTCTGGAACCAAAGTGTCTGGCACCAGCGATCAAGCCACGTTCAGAACCACATAGACTGTGCATCATGTCAACTCTAATTGTCATTCAGACAGCAACTGGACCTGTAGACCTGGTTTGTGTGTTTATATGCGGAGTCACAACCATGTGCAGAGCCGCTGTGTGTATAAACAGCTGTGTGTGCCTAATAAAATGTCCAGCAAGTGAATATGTGTGCAGGTATTTCATTCATCACCTAATTTAGGTGACACTTTAAGGATTTACCCTTTTATACAGGTGAGCAATTTTTACTTTTGCAACCGACAGTGATTTGCACTTCAAATTTAGAAGCAGCAACTGTAACCACCAGGTCACCTGCTGCCCCGCAGCACAGGAATCACTGCAGTTATTTCTAACATTTTGTTCCACAGCAGCCCAGTCAGTCTGCAGAATGAAACTTTTCTGTACACAATTCCACAATTGCATTATTGCAATAATTTCTGCACCAAGTACATGGAAAGTCCTGAGATGAAACCCTTAATAATAAAACTGGCAATTGGGCCTGTTTGCCAAGTGAGGGACCTGCAGGAGGGAGCTCAATTTATGTGGGCTCTAGCGCCCCCACCTGGTGGCTGTCTCTACAACCATTTCACCACCAACACCTCTTGCGCCTGCATTTATTCATTGAGGAAAACACTTTCCTCCCAACTGAGTTAGTGTCAGACGCGCAGCCCTGCTGTCCCTACAGGCATTCGTTGAGTGTAACAGTCACACCCAACAGGAGATGTAGAGGGACCCTGAAATACAGGTCTTTGGACTGCAGGAGGGAACCTCAAGTACAAGCACACAACATGAACGGGATCTGATCCAACATCCACTTCCTGAGAGGCACCAGAGTTACACACTGCTCCCTCCATTTGTCTGGTTAAACCCCCCCCACCACATTGTGACCACTGCTGAATAGCTGAATTTCTTGACACTGCATGTATGTGGAAGCAAAAATCCATACGTCTGTGAGGAGCTTCAGTGGTGACAAGGTTCAAAGTGAATATGGGGGGGTGGGGATAAATTGAGTACAATACCTTCATTCTTCAAGAATGCAGGAGCAGAAAGCAAAACCCGCAGACTAATGTCCTTCCGGTGGTGACTGGGGATGAACCTTATTGTGACACAAAGACCTCAAGTACAGGGCATTAAATCTGTTCTTATAGCCAAGTGTTTCAGTTGGTGACACTAAAAAATAAAAATCACTACATTAAATGAGACAGGTAGAAAAAAACAAAATGAAACCTTTCAACTTCAGAGATTTGTTAGAGTTGATAGTCATTTGCGTTGACGCCTAAAATGAAAGACGTTGAGTCGCTGTCCTACCGTTTAAATGTCCTGTAGTGGAAGGGGACAGGATTTGAGAAAGGGATAAATTTTGGAGCCCCACTCCACCCCCACACACAACCTTATTCCCAGAAAAGAGAAATGAAGTGCTAGAAGACCCATACCATAGTTGGACCCCCAGCATCTGCACTTCACACAGACCCTCACCTGAGTGCGAGGGGGGGGGGGGCACTGACATGAGCACAAAACCCTCTGAAAACCTGTTTTCCTTTTTATTTAAAAACTCTTTAGAATTGTACATCACACAAACGCCAAACACGCAACTGTCACAATAGCAGAGGACAGGAAAACCCTATATACTAAGTGTATACTTGGATATGGATTTTTCCCCCCTTTACATTTTTTAAAAAAGGATAAAAGAAATACCAAAATAAAACAGATTCCGAAGATAAGAAGTTGGGACAGATACTATATACATATTGCCATACAAACAATTTTCTAACTGTAAATACAAAAGTCAACTGCGTGACAAAGGTAAGAATTATCTTAATTTAGGACACACTGAGATGACTGTAAAGTCCTGGAGATCCAAACAGCCCTCAAAAATCTGGTCCACCTGAGCTTTGAATACATATATTTATATACTTTTATAGGTCTTATGTCAATCAACGATATTTTACCTCTTGCAGCACTGGGACTCTCCAGGGTTAACGCCGGACAAGTTATTAAAAGAGCTTAAAACTTCTCCAGCACCTCCCCAAAGCGCCCCCCCGACCACTGCGCAAATCTGAAGAATCTGCTGTTGCCATTTGATCGACTAATGGTGAACACAGTCAGTGTTGTGTCCCATCCTACACTAAAGCACATGGAGAAGGAGAATCCTAAACTTAGATGTGGAAGACAAAGGACACACGGTGACTGATCTACGGTGGGTTCAAACATCAGCACTGTTCCAGATGTTCCAGCCTGGGGCTGCCGGGCAGAAATGGTCAGTGCCACCCATAAATGCTAGGCTTCGAGTCAAAAGGGGTAGCCAACGATGAAAACCAGCACTACGAGATGCAAGACCGTTTGCTCACAAACTATAACACAATGAGGGGAACGAAACATAACAAATTACTTAATCTTACACCAATCTGATATGAAGTGAACCAAAAAAACCGCACCTTAACATGCAACCAGTCATTATTTTAAAACTTCCAGATGACCGTAAAACCCAACCTCCACCTCACCGCTCATTAACAAGATATAACTAGGAGGGAAGAACATTGGAATGATTACAAATGAATCTTAAAAACCTTTCCTTTTTCATTTATATATATATAATATATACATAAAAAAGAAACATTTAGCTTCTACGTTGGTAGCTATGGTATACAAAGATCTGAATCTGCAAGTTCACACTTTTAGTTTGTTGTTCTACAGCTTAATTCTGGATCATGCTGGGGTCTGAGTTAGTCGTCATCTTCATCGTCTTCGCCTTCGTCTTCTGGGTCTCGCTTTCTCTTCTCCCCGTGAGCTCCACCTTCATCTACAGTAGAACAGAGAGCCAAATGTTCAACGTACTGCGCAATCCTGGTTGCTTTGCAAAGAGACAAAGAAAACGCTGCACTTAGAGAATAAATTATACATCCAAACAACATAAACCCATTTAATATTTGGAAGACAACATCCCATTTTTCCAGCAGAGTTGAAATTTCCAGGGGGACTAAAAGGTTTAACTACACCAATTTTTACCTTCTGCTTCCTCCTCCTCTTCCTCTTCAACATAATCATCATCATCATCTTCATCCTTAGATAAAAATAAGGACAGCACAATAGGTAAGCACAATAATCACATCTGTAGAGTCAGAACACCTTTAAACTTGGCACGACCCAAATCCCACTACACCCTGTAGATACAGTAAGGTCAAATAACCCAAGTGCTGAGGTTTTTGGTGCAAGTTGTAAGCTCTAACACTGCTTAGGTGTTAAAATTCTTCACAGAGAGTGTGGGCAGTACAACAGACAGATGTAAAAATTACTAAAAAGCCTTACATTTACATTACAATTGGCAAAACTGCATTACAATTAGCAAAAGGTTGGCTAATTTTGTAACTAATACATGTCAAATGCACTATTTTTAAAAATTAAGACTTTGAGAAGTAAATTCTCTGTGACCAAAACATTCCACTTACCCTCACATAACTGTGACCCAAACATAACAAAACCAAGTTCAGAAAATCAGTGCTTTCATATGAAGTTGTCACCAGACTGATTTTTAATTTGTTTCATTTGTATCAGTTACTTCAACAAAAAGTCAGCTATTATTTTAGTATAATCCATTACTGCTGCAACACATCTAATAAAGCACATAATCGAATTTCTATTACTGCATTTTGCAGCAACTCACATGAAACAAAAATCAGAAGTCAGTAACATCTGATCACGCTTCACATCTGAAACGGATGCTGAATCTGTTTTCCAAGTTAAAAAAAAAAAAATTATTCTCACCTGGATACCCTCCTTCATCAGGTATGACAGCCCAACTTCTTCTGCACCCTCTGAGCCCTCTTCCTCTTCATCATCATCGTCGTCATCATCACACTCTCCCGTGGGGCCGGCTCCCTCTTCTTCATCATCATCTTCAAAAAAAGACAGAACAGTAATTTAGAGCATGCGAGGCAAAACCAGGTAAATGCCGGTGTCATAGTTCACCTCAAAATCAGACCAAATCCTGCAAGGCTCACCGTCATCATCAGCTTCTGCTTCTGAGTCAGGAGCCTCGTTGTCCTCCTGGTCAAAACCATCAAGGTAGGTGACCTGGGGAAGCAATTCAAAGATGCTCTCCCGGTACTCCTCCAAGGTGGTGATCTCGCAATTGAAAAGGTCCAAACTTTTCAGGTTTTTCAGATTTTGCTGCAAATAAAAATCCAAACATTATTAGCACTGGTAACTTTTACAAATGGAAGCATGCAAAAAAAATGTCTTACCAAAAAAAAAAAAAAAAAAAAAGTTATTTTAGAGTCAGTATAAATTTTTCTGTGCAGTTTTTATTTTGCATGTCAAAGGTATAATACAAATCAAGTACTGATGGCCAGAAGTCTTAATAGACAGATGAGGACATGGTAATAAGTCTACAGGTATTCTCTGAAATCCTGCCTTGCGCTAAATTACTATCTAGAATATTCAGTCACACTTGTATCTTGTGTGTCATGAAGATACGAATTTTTGAGGGAAAAAACAAGAAATGTATAATTGCGTTTCTATCACCATTCCCTAAAATTTCTGTTGCAGAGTGAAAATGGCCTGCAATTCCACTTTCTGCCTTTGGGGGGCAGCAAAACTAACAGCAGGGAGAGGAAGGATTGGAGAGCATTAAAGTGAGGTGGATATTTTGTGCAGTTCTTATAAATGGATTAATTACAGTTGAACCCAACACTTTTACAGAAGCTACAGAGCATCTATTCATTTTTTTCCCCAGGGTTAGGTAACCAGATTCTGATAAAAATGTTTCTGCGATGAATGTGTTGCTTTCTGTAAAAGACAGTCGGGATTTTAACGTGAAATGCTTAATACTTTCAGCCAATCCCTTTCTCTACACTTTTGTTCCACAGTGGTTCCTGCAACAACAGTAAGTGGTGAACACTGCATATTTTCTAATAGTTTAATGCTGCCTTGTGTCAATCAGGAGATCAACTCACACCTCATGTGTCCAGCATAAACAGAGACCCTGCAATGTATGAATTGTTAATAAACAGAATAGCGTTGAACTGAATTTTTAATTATACCTACACTTCATGTTTTCAAGGGACCCAAAACCTACAACATTTTTGAGCTTCTGATTGTGCCACAGTTGCAGACTCATGAACACCTGTGAATGTCAACCAGACTTCCCAGTCACAAACTTGTTCGTAAGGTGAGACAAAGGAGAACATAGAGATCCTTGCTGCTGACTGTCCGGTGCAGAACTCCACCAGTACATTTATGCCTATTTTACATAAAACTCATTTGATTAGTATATATAAAAAAGGTGGTTTCACAAAAACAGGCCCATGTCCTGGAGATAAAGTTGGGGATGGGTGACTAATGAGTCAGATCACCTTTAACCGACAGATTGTTAGGAGTTTAACTTCAGAGCAGATGTCCAGAGTATTTCAAGACACATGATAATCATGCAGTATCAGAGCCCCCCTGCAGACCACCACTGTAAATCCCCAGTCGTCTTACCAATGCTTCCACTGTGCTGAGCTCCTTGATCTTGTTCCCACTTAGGTTCAGGTAGGTCAGATTGGGACACTTCTCTGACAGCACCTCCAGGCCCCCTGAGATGTTGTTGTCACTGAGCTCCAACTGTGATGCAACAAGACAGGAATGATGCAAACAAAACAAAGTGAAAACTAACTAAAATACAGCTACAATATTTTATTACAAATTGTTCCCTTTCACTTCTATGTCTACTCGTAACGTTACGCAGACCAGATAAGACGTGAAGTAATAAAGTAAATTTGCTTCAATGTAACATCAACAACAAATTCCCACACTTAACATTTCAGTAACAGCTGTTCATTCATGACATCATTCATTTTTGCCGATATTTTCAGAGCCCTAACAGAGCGTGACAGTGAGAACACATTCCATAAGAACATGGAGTTAAACCGTAACTTCAGATGTGAAGCCATGATGTTGGCATTAGCTTTATTATTCAGCTTCCCGACATATACTCGAGTGAAAGGATATGGCAAAGGACTGAATGGAACTGAAACTGGGAGATTGAGAAGTTCAGTGGTAGTGGTACTAACATTACTTGGCAAATATTGCAAGTTGAGTAGCTACAAAATGTGGAAAAAAACCACTCACTTTGCGCAGTTTGTGCAAGGAGGGCAGCTTCGCCAGGGAGGTCAGGCCCACATTGACCATGCTGAGAAACTCAAGCTCCTTGAAGTCATCCGTCAGGCCCTCCACTTCGCCATCGCTGGAGCGGCAGTTGTCCACCACCAGCTCGGCCACCTACAGAGTCAAAGACCAAATTCATCCACTTAACTAAAGAAAAGGCAGGACTTGCCTACCAACCAATTTTTTGCATCAACATCCTTTAAGCCACTGAACAGAACAGAACACAAAATAAAAATTAGACAGTGAAGGAACTACGATGGAAGATGATCTGGTGGACAGTAGAAGCATGAGTAAAGCATCAACAAATGCTAATATAGACATACATGTTACGGCTTGCATTTCCCTAATTTACTTAAAATAGCAATAGTCCAGATTTTAAACGTTTTTAGCAACAAATGCATTCAACTATTGTATATACTCAGTGTCCTCATACAATACAAATATCCAGTTTTATTTTTCTTTTTTCTGCATGGTGCTATGTTTTAATTTTTTTTCTGTTGCTCAGTGAAAATATTGTGTATTCCCACCTGCGGCCATTAGGGGGCAGGAAAAACCCACTCAACCACCTTCATTCAACTTGTTGCAACAACATTTACAGTTTCTCAAGAACAGCATACTCAAGGTAGCACTAGTTTGTGGGTTTAAACTGTCAACAGTGGGCATCATAGAAGATTTTGTTAAATTATCTTGCATGCTTAACATTTTAGTTGTTTGCTATACAGTTCAGACTTAATATGTAGCATTTTTACAGATGCTCTCATGTGGATATGAATCAATGAAGATCTGTATTATTAAGCTTACAGTGACTTTGGAGATAGAGAGAGAAACTAATGCAATTTTAAGTTAATAAAAGTATTTCAAAACGTCAAATCACATTGCACTGGGTTTCCATCTGGGGAGAATCCTGCCTCACACCTTCTGCTTCCGTGTTAGACTCCGTACCACAGTACCCGAGTACTGGACAAGTGAATAATCTGTTGCTTTCAACAAGTTTTTTTTTTTTTTTTTTTTAAATTTCAGTCATATGAGAAATTAGAGATTTTTTTCCACCCACGGATTAAATACAAAACCCCCCCCAAAATACCAGAAAACTTTAAAAAGTGTCAAATACAGGCTCTAAGTTTTAAACTACCAGTGCATTTTAAAACATTAAAGTCTGTGGTATAAAACATAAAAATTATGTAAAATGCTTCAGTCATGTAGTTTTATACATTTTTGTTATTTTCTAAGTGGAAATTATTTTATTTTTCAACTTCCGACCCCGTTCTGTTTTACCGGACAAGCTAACCTACGATACACTGAACGGCTTCAATAGGAAAGGGAACCTTTGCTATTGCAGCCATGTGAAAACTTTATTTCCCCCCATCAGATGTCGCTTTACTGAAGCTTCTTGCAGACTGCTTTTATATCTCCTATAAAATATAATCTTTTAATCTGCGCAGGGGCTTCATGGCGACTCCGAACAAACAGCCATGCGGCTTCAGACGGATGGCAGGGCAGCAGAATCCTCTGCTGTGGGAAGCCGTACTTTTCGAGCTGCTGCAGAAGACGGATTTGCCCAAAAAGAAAACGCGAGGAAGAGTCACGACGCGGTGCAAAAATGTTTTGTTTCAACACAGTTAATAAGTTTGAAAAATGTTTTATATTACATTTTTTTTTTTAAAGGGGGGGCGGGGGGAGCACGCGTCCCGCGCCAAACCTCCTGTTCGGTCGACGTTGCGCGCCAATTCAGCGCCTTCAGATTTAAGCCGCAAAGGAAGAAGATGGGAGAAACATTTAAGAAATAATAACGGCACAACAAGTCGTGATTCGTGTCGAGTGGAAACGAGCGGCGGGAGGGCGGTCAACCGCCACACAAAAGCGGCATCGCGGCGGACGCGCTTTTACTTTCGGCGAACGGCACGCCGGTTACGGGGGCGGTCGCCACTTTTCACGGCGCGGAGGTTTAACAGTGGAGGGGAAGGGAGGGGGCAGCTCGTCCCACTTTGCATTTCTCAAATGAGTGAGGCGCCATGTCGGCGTGTCAAACGTGAAAGGCCCACACTAGCTCGGCCGGCCGGGGACGGGAAAGGCACCCCAGCCGCCGAAACAGGTGGTGCGTAGTCAGGAGACGCATCTGCCGCCGCCCGTCCGTCCGCGGCCCGGCGACAAGAGTCCGCCTCAGACCACCTCCCCAGTCCGTCCGCTCGAAGCTGAGGGTCACGGTCTCTCCGCTCGTATCCTTGACACGGTTTCACTCCAACGGTGCTCTTTGTCATCGTAAACACCGAAATAAAACGGCGCATCTCGACAGACTCTGTCAAACATCCGCACAAAAGGCGAAAAGTGCACCGAACGTCCCTCGTTATTTGCTGAGGCGAAAACCTCTACGTAGACGGGGCTGTTAGCTGCGATGCTAACGCGCTCGGCGGGCACTGGCTTTTGTCTCAGTGCCTTGTTGCCTATTTTTAGCCGCGACCGAGCGCACAAACCGGGCAGCTTCGTGGAAACGAAGTTGTTTTCGACAAAACTGCGGAAAAGACGCAGCACGGCGACGCGACGAAGCCACCAGGAGCCGCCGGCGAAAGGGTTAATTCGAGTTCCTTTCCAGGAAAAAGACATTTAAACGGGTTGTGCTGCAAAAGGGCGCCGTGAGCCCCGGTGGCGGTTGGCCAAACGCAGAGCTCCAGCGTTTAAAACTCGGCGGCGCTTCATCGGACGCCGCGCATCTCCGGGGACAGCGCTTCCATCCGAACGCGGGAATTAAAGGCACATAAGGCGCAACATGGCCTTCGCGGATCTGCCTGAAGTTATCGGCGCCTCGGCTCGCCACATCGCCGGCCAACTTCACGTTTCGCCTATTTACCGCAACGACCAGCAGAACAAGCGGCCACCGATTCGGCTGCAAACTTCAAACCGCAGTCGCATCCCGGCCGGCCGGCCGGCCGCCCATGTGGCCCCCGAGCGCTGCACCTTCCCATCCATATTTCACATCCACGCCGCAATTTTAACTAAATAAATAAATTAAAGCGCAATTCATTACCTCAGCTGGCGTTCTGTTCCTTAATTCTAAACTAATTCTCTTCTTCATCTCCATCGTTTAAAAAAGCCGCAAAAATAAAAAATGTTGCGGGGGGGAAAAAAAAAAAAGTAAATTTAAAAAAAAAAAGCGCAGAAACTCCACAGCTCTGCCCCACGGACTCGCCACCTTCAATGGCTGCTACGCGTTAACTGAGCCTCCATGATACCTCGCAGCCAGCCCCCTGTGTCAAATCCCGCCCCTTTGGGCTCTCCATTGGTTCGTGTCTTTCTCTCTGAGATTTCATTAGTGCAGCAATATGCCATTCACTTACATCCTCCGTATTAACATAAGCCGTCCCAGGGCTACTCGTTATTGGCTGTAGTTGCGCGCGCAGTATATTTTCATTTGGCCCTTTTAGCGCCGATCTCGGGATTTAAATCATTCGCCCCTCCCCCGCCGCGCTGTG
Source organism: Heterotis niloticus (assembly GCA_018136845.1). Classification (NCBI taxonomy): domain Eukaryota; kingdom Metazoa; phylum Chordata; class Actinopteri; order Osteoglossiformes; family Osteoglossidae; genus Heterotis; species Heterotis niloticus. Next base: position 4,371,297 of record CM030903.1, read on the forward strand.
ATTGGTGGGTTCGGAGACTGGCCAGACACGCCCTTATTTTTCTCCTTATAAATGCGTGTTGCTGTACATAGAGACTTTCGTTTGGTGCGGTGTTTCGCGCCCTTTTTTCCCCCTATTTTTTTGGGCGCGATTTTATATTTTTTTTGTGTGTATAATTGACGTTGTAGATGCGTCTAGTTTATAGTTGCTCGGGGGGGTTAAGTTCTTTATCGTCTTCTACCCACGACAGATTTGTACACTTGGCCCGTGACAAAATGGCTCCCCACAATGGCTGAAGGGGTCTGTGGGCGTCACCCGGTCGGCCGCACTTGGGAGTCCCCGTTAAGCCCAAACAAGAGCCCGACATGTTAATAAGTTAAACGAATGGAATCGAGCCATTTTTGCGGTGGGTTTCAACACCCGTGGTCCCGAGTCGGCGTTTCGTTCTGCTTGGTAGGGCGCGATGGTTCCCACCGCGGAAGCGTAACGCTCAGGATGCGCACACTGCAAGCCATCGAAATACACATGCGTCCAGCATGTTTCCCGGTGTCTCCGTTAAGCCTACAAACGGGAGACTCTAGACTGAATGGGGCAGTTGACGCAAAAATGGGGGGCGGACAGACCTCAGTCTACCGACCAGTAACATCATAGGACAGGCAGTTAAACGTGTTTGCTTGGTGAGATGTAGGATGCCTGTGGGATGCTTTGCCTTCACTCCAGCAGCCAACAGTAGCCAGGGTGTACTCAAACTTGTGACTTGTACATTTGTCTGCAGAGGCCCGAGCACTACAGCGCCTTAGGGGAGCTTGTAGTTAGCCCAGCAAATCCTCTTTAAAAGCCATACAATACGCTAACTTGTTCCTCCTGTTACCACGCCTGAGGTGGGAATTTAGAACGTACAACTGTCTCCATCATTTATTTAGGATTGGATGCAAGGCTGACTGCACTGATCCTGGCAGCGAAGTTACGGACACACAGGACAAAGCACTAGTAGTACATGTTATGATAAATAAACAAGATAAAAAGTAAAATAATAATGAACGGTAACAAATGACTTTCTTATTGTTAAATATTTTACTTTTTATCTTGTTTATTTATAAACATTGATGGGTCCTTGTGTGGGGTCACGAAGGCGGCTGGCTGTTGACCTGCAGAAGAGCTTCTTACTGCGTCTGAGTTGAATAACCTGGTGACTAAAAGAGCTCATGGTGGTCACTTCATTTAGTGGACGTGAGCCAATGTCCGCGAGGTACTCCTCATCCTGGCCTCTGCCATTGGTCTCCACTAAATCTGGACTCGGACCCATGAGAGAACCTGCTTTCCGGGTGGTTTTTATTGAGTCTGTGCTTCACAGCAGAAGTGGTTTCCCCCACCCTGCAGCATAAACAGTCTCACCGGTGACTCTTGTCTGGTAGAACATGTGGGGGATGTTGTGAAAGGACCTCAGGTATCTAAGAAACTAGTCTGATCTGTCTTGTCAGAGGAGTGGAGTTTGTTTTCTGATGTGGACCACAAAATGTGCACAGGATTTCTGTACATTTAGATCAATTTTATGTTTGTCACCATTCTGTTTCCTAAAATTTGTTGCAAAGTAAATAGTCTAAATTTCTGCTTGTACCATGACACAGCAGCCAATGGTGGTGTCATTGCTCCCATCCTTAAGTGATCTGGTATTGAATGACCCATACTTTTGTATTTTTTTTTTTAATATGAATGATGCATATTACATACTAAAACTGAAGTCTAAAATATATTTTGCTAATAAAAACTAAGCAAATTGCTTAAAACTGCTGTGGAATGTGCAAAACAATGGCATGTATCTTGTGCCAAATGTATTTGTACGTACTTTTCCTTGCAGTATGTACTTTGTCATTTGATTCGACATGATACATTTCGCAGTAGTGTGGTCTTTGTAGGGTCCCATTCCCTTTTCATCCACTAGAGATCACCCATTACAAACAGTTGCATTACAAGTTATCTATATTACCAACATGCTCACACGTACTGTACCTGATACTGATAGATTTTCATGTTCCACACCTACGACAGCACTAACTATACTCATGTACTAAATACAACCACTTTACTGTTAAAACAGTTTGATGATATATGAATGTGTTATAGGTTTTTACCTTCCATTGCTACACCTTTCTGATGCAGGTAGCACTGAATAATTCAAGTGTTCTTTAAAAGGGAGAGAAAAACTATTTAAGTCAATGCACTGTTCATATGATAACAATCAACCCTTTGCATCAAAAACTTTTAAAAGATAATTTATATATGTTGGTGTCATTTACTAAATAACAGTGATTCGTTCCCTCTCCATATAATTCAATTATTCCGTAATACAGAGAAAAACTGTGGCAGTGATGTATCTTCTAAGCGAGAAGAGCTTATCAATGAAATTTTGATCATTTAAGAAGTAGTTTTGTTGCTGCATAGTTGCATTGCTCCATCAAGCATTTCAGTCAATGTATTTTAAGCATTAAAAATCTCATTGAAGCAAACAATGCCAAGCCCACCTGTGTGTTTTCTGTTAGATGTAACAGATTTTTTAGTTTGTAAGATTTATTTTTCCAGATAAGCTCTAGATCTAAAATGTTTTTAATCTCTTTACAGATTGCACCATTGACAGATTAAATATATATTTGGATTTTATTAATCTAGGAGAGAAAAATAATTTTTGTCAAACACTTCATAATATGAACTCCTATACATTTGACAGAATATTTTAGTTACATTCTTTGTTTTTCCAGGGTTTGGCCACTAGAGAGCAGGATAATGCAAGCTGCTGTTTTAATTCAATAACTCCTCAATAAATATTTGCCTTTATTAGAGCTAACAATAAACTTAAGTTGTGGACTTGCAAATGAGAAGTACATTGCTGTGGTCAGTCCAGTCAGAGTGTTTAGCTGTATCTATTGGTTATATTTATCTGAAAAGAGAAAGCATACTGCTTACAGAGTAAAGCATTTCCTTTTAATAGCATGTGATCTCATTGTCTGTGAGTAAAATTTCTTAAATTTTCTGTAAAATGTGGACAATATGATGTAAAATGCAATTGATGGTAATTCATAGTTTGGCATTCCACGTTAATATCTTCAGCTCCATCCAGCACTGTGGTCCATTTGGGGTTGGTCTGTGTCTCGCTATAGGGGGTAATGAAGGTGGCAATGATGGGTGCACATTCCAGTGTGCCCTGCAGACACAAACCAAAGGAAAAGGAGTGTATTTTTTACACTACTCAGTGCAGATTTTCCCAGAGTGCCACAGTTTTTCACCAGGGCTGTGTGATGCTGTTACGGTGAAGGAAATAACATGCACATTTCCTGCGACCTGAGTGAATCAGCTCTGCGTATCTGTGTGGGATAACAATGCTCCCTCTTAGGACCGGCAACCTACTGACACCTTTCCTCTTAAGAAAGTGGTGTGATTTATTTCACAATTTCCTGCCTCAATTTAACGCAGGTGGCGGTTAAGCATGATGAGCTGAGGATGGAATCCAGGGGCCTCGGCCTGAAGCTCTTGACTGAGGTGGTCAGCAAAGAGTGACCACAGTTGTGCAGGATCACTCAACATCAGTTTTCCCTGTATTTTCATGTTAATATTTATTTTGGACAAAAGTAGATCCATATCAAACACGTAATGCTAACAAAAGAACTCGCACTGTAAAGGGGGTCCCACTACCTACCTAACCTTCCCCCTAAGCCCCGTTTTCCCTTACACTAACCCTCAACCGCCACAGCAACCCCACAGTCAGCCATCAGCAAGCCTATCTAGCTACTATGCAACAGTTTGTACCTCTCTAATACCGATTCTAGCAAACTACAAACTCAAACATGGCATAGCAAAGCCATGCTGCAGTATCTCATCGGGGTTGTCAAATGGGCACCTTCCTTGGTTGGTGTTTCATGGGGCTAGGCCCACGACACCTCCGGAAGGCTCAACCGCAGCTCAGGCATCCCAGAACTGCCCCACCCCGCCACCACGTACACCACTGCACTACCCAGCAACACATCGCAACACATACAATCCGCTTTAGCACCCCCTCTAACAACACGCTCACTACGCTCTGCTACTCGTGCGGAAGAAACTCCTTTTCTACCTTCTTTATTGCTCCATTTAATCCACGTTTCTCATTAACCACACAAATACCACACAAACACCGCCGCCTGCTTACTGCTAACCGCCACCTAAATCCTACCAGCTCAAGGCTTCATCGCCCGACTTCCATCCGTGCCGGTCCTTTTCCTCCATATCCACAGACTTCCCTGCTCTGCTGCCTCCGTCATCTCCCTCACCGCCCACCACAAGCTTTGTCCTTGGATTCCGAGTTCACAAAATAGCGCCATCATTGACTGGGCTATACCCCACTTCGACCGGCCTCACTCTCGCGCTCCAAGCCTGCCCCTCTATTTCTGGCATCAGCTCACTATACCTGAGTTTCTTTCTCTCATGTGTATCTTCAACTAGATCTTCCCATGGGACTGTAAGTTCTATAAAATACACTACCCACCAACTCACTGACCACAGTACCACCTCAGGTCTCAAGTTTGTATTAACTATTTCCTGGGGCACAACTAATTTTCCTCCCAGGTCGACCTGCATTTCCCAATCTCTAATTCCCATTAACTGACTTGTCTTCTGTCTACCTACACATCTCCTAGTCCCTGCCCCCTCCATAACAAACTGAACCACTGCATTTCCAGTCTCGTGTCCCAACCTTACCTGCACCCTCCACCTCTCAATGGCTGCAGCTAGGCATTTCAACAGCTGATTGTGACTCCACGTATACCTACCCAGCGACAAGCTAACCTCACAACCCGCTAATATATACTGTATGATCCCTACCTCCAAACACAGAGGACAGGCTGGGTCCTCACCAACCCACTGCTTCATGTTTTGTGGCGATGGCAGCACATCATAAACAGCTCCTAGTAGAAACCTTATCCGATTTGCCTCCATGCTTCACAGCTTCCTCCAACTCAGTCTCCCCTTTTCAACTCAAAAGTGGTCTATACTATGTGATGGACTGATGTCCCATCCAAGTTGTAGTTTCACAGCCCAAAGTTTCTGAAATGGTAATTTTAGTCCAGATTTTTGAGTTGAAAAAAACCATATTAGCATGTTCTTATTTACTCACAGTTAACAGCAGTAACAGTAAATGTTTATCTTTGTGACTATTTTTAAATAATTGGTTTCTAATGAAAATGGTCCAATTCTGTAGGTATGTACTGTAAATGATGCATATCAAAATTGGCAAACTTTTTTTTTGGACAAAGGCCAGGGTTTGTTTTAAATAAAACATGTAGTCATGTTCTGCCTTTAGCTTTTATCTTCCTACAAACCGACCGTGATTATTTCTACTGAAATTCCAGAACTTCATTCTTATGGGTTGAAGCTTTCATTCCCTTGTAATGCAGTACTTTCTTTTCCAGCTGCAGCATACAATAATTCCTGGTCTTTCTATTGTGTTGAGGTTTTAGTGGCCACGAGGAAATGCTGTCAAGAGAGGGAACCCCCGGACTTTCCACTCAATCTCCATTTCCCAGCTTCCTGCCTCAACAGGCACAGGAATGCAACGTTGGCCCTTCTCCACTCGCCTGTTTACATCTTAATGTTCGTCTGCTGAGGAAATCATCCCCTGGTACTCAGAGGGACCCTGAATGCCTTAACCGTGTCTCTTGTGCCACACCCAGGCTCCCATCATCTAAAGCAGCAACCCCTCTTCCCTCAGGATCAGACCCATGGTGGACCCTCCATCACAGTCAGTGTTAGCATCTCCTTCCTCCTTGTGGTGAACAAACCCCAGAGACAGAGCTGGACTGCTGAAGAGCTGCGGAGTTAAAACAGCATCAAATCATTTCATTCAGTCACTTCATGCCTCCTTGGTTGCCCTGGATAAGTCCACCATTTCAGTATTTTATTACATTAACCACTGAAGTATATTTTGGTCTGAAAGTTTTTTAATGTGAAAAATACATTAGAGTAAAAAATATGAATTTTTATCCTATTTCAGGTGTTTCAATCAACTCATGAATGAGCAGGAATTTAAAGATGAAACGAAAGACCATCAGGATGAGAAAGAGAGAAAAAGGGAGTAATGGAGTGATGCCCATGTTAAGCAGAGGGTGGGCATGGTGCCCCCTGGAGAGCTGGTGCCCCTCCTGCCTTGGCACAACAGTCCGTGATCTCAGGGCTTTCGATGCTCCGTCTCCAAGGTCCATGACAGAAAAGGGTGAGAGCCGCAGAAAGTGGCTGGGTTCTCCGACATGATCACTATGGAGAACTTGTGCTGCACAAAGATTCACTAAAAGTTTGAATTTCACAAAAAACCTTAAATAAACCTTAATTAAATTAAAATCTTTAAAAATCATTTGAATTTGCAAAATATGAACAAACCACTGATGTGTAAATTTTTTTTTTTTACACGAACCAGCACAGAATAGAAAATGTCTGCACAATACAATACTTTCACTCATCTGTCTACTTTTTGACGCATTTGGCATGTTTTTCTTATTCTGCCACTGAAGCATCAGCTTTGCTTTGAAAGGCTACAGGTGTGAGACTTCTACCTTCAGCTTCACCTTCCGGCTCATGTTTCTCAAGGGAGAACCTTTTGGAAACCCGACAGAAAGCTAAGAAAATCGTCTTCATAGACTCAAACCCATTCAGCTGCTGTCTGTCATGCAATGGAGAACCCCCGATACCAACACCCACCCACCTGTGTTCCTGCTTCCCGACACTGCTGGGAAACATCCCATCGCCCATGGCAGAATCTGCCAGATCACTTAGTTTGGGATTGCAGTGAAGGGAGTTACTGGCATTGGCTGCCTTCCATGTGGCTCTGGAAGGCCCTGTCTTACAATGCGGGTCCATGGTGGCCTCACATCACCTTTCAGGGTATCGAACATGCGCTTCTGGGACACACACCATGCTGAGTGCAGCTCTTTGCGGCCCTTGTGCACCTGGCTGATGTACAAGTTGTGAGAAACAGGGAGGCTGGAAAGCCAGCGGAGTGTGTGGTGGGGTGAGGGTCCTGGGGCCCAGTACACAGCAACAGCACTTCTAGGTGTTGTTTTTTGAAGAACTGGGCCTTTTCTGGTCTACCATTACTTCCCACAATCCCCTGCCTGAGCTGCCCCCCCAGGACTGTAACTGTAGTTCAGGGTCAGCATTCATAAGAGCTTCATAGCTGCATGTCATTACCCAGGGTGCACCAAGTTACGCTGCAGGTCAGCTCACGCTGCTTTCCTGCTGTTGTGAATATGTGTTGTGAACATCAACAATATCTTCTACCATCTTTTATTCACTGTAGAAACTCAGCGTTTGTTACTTAATGCTCTGCTGACGGCGACCGATACGCACGCCAACACCCCAGTAAGAGGAGAATGGACACAAATGCAAGCTTTCACGCTCCATTCACCGGGCCCTACGAGAACCCCATCATCAACCGGAGCAGCAGGACCAAGGAAGAGGTTCGCATCCTTTAGAAGTTTTACGAGACGGAAAACATTCTTTACAGCTATATTTTCCCACGCTGAAAAGTATTTCTAAAACAATGTTTTCTGGTCTGACAGTTGCTTTTACGAGAATGAATTTGCCTATCAGCAACTCTGCAAACTTAATAGCAGATGCTAGTTGCAGCAAATAACCGTCACTTTTAATGTAAAAACTTTATCTCACTCACACTTAATAACCACATAACCACTTTTTGTTCCATAATAAGCAGTCTTGTACCCAGTCACCTTCCAGAAACCTCAGGATGCCTTTCATGCTTTTGTCAACAATAGAGTGACACATGTGGGGTCAAATAAAAATTTATATCATCTTTCATCTCCTAACTGGCACATCTATCATGAGGAGCTGACAGCGAGAAAGTCAAGTCAAGGATCACATGTATAGTGTATACGATTCGAGACCAACGCAGGGCTTGTCTCTGCCTGTTCTTATCTCATAGCAACAGGCCTGACTGATGGGGGTTTGGCCTTGGTGGTGAACTTAATGATGGAAGAAAGAAGCCCCACCCAGAGGCCCACCTCCACCCCCTGTCGTGCTGGGAGACGTGTTGAAATGCTTCAGCTCTTCCTGTTGGCTTTCATTCTCTGCTGACAAGATGCCACGGCTCCCCCCTCAAACGCTGTCCCTCTGTGCAGCTGTGGTGGTGCTGCTGCTGCTGCTGTGCTGCACAGCTGTGAGGGGTGAGTAACCTGCTGGAGGTGGGGCACCAGGCCTCCGACCCAGAGATCAGGGATTGTTTTGCTGCATGATTATATTTCTTACAGCAGTAAAAATATTACATGCGCCGTTCAAAATATCCGACCCACCTGGGGGGGTCACACACTGGTTGTGTTAGCAGTTACTGTACTGAGGGGGGTCTTCAGAAGGGTCAAAAGTGATGAAACAGTGCTTTAATCCCTGTGGATGCTGGAGCTGTTGCATCTGAAGTGGACTGTAAGTCAGTAACCCATGACTGAGAGCTGAGCAGAAAGTGAGAAATCCCCTCAAAATCTGAAAGGCTAACAGAAACATGGTAAATTCTGTATATTCATCTGCACTGTGCTTTACTGTCGTAGCCTGCAAATTGTTATTAATGATAACAAATATTATTAATTATTGATAATCTATTAATAATAATAACAACAACAACAACAACAACAACAACAACAATAATAATAATAATAATAATAATAATAATAATAATAATAATAATAAATATATTTGTAGCAGTTATTGTATTTGTTGCAGTAAGAACTTTAAGTAGTCATGTTAGGCCACAGACCTTTCTCAGACTGTAGGCATTAATAAAATGTTAATAAATAAAGGATTTGTGGTTATGTACAGTTATGATGCTCACGGTTTTCGTAAGGAAAGTCGCTGGGCAGCAGCAGTGTAGGAAGGGTGGGGTCCATCCCAGCAGAAGGGAGTGGGGCATGGGTGTAAAGAAATCATTGTGCTGTGGGGAATTTAATAAATGGTTGACATAGCAAAGCAGCCAAAATCATAGAGGACATTGACACGAGCGGTTGTGAACACACGGGGGTCCCCATTCGCCCTACAACCCCCCACTATGGTTACACACCTAATGACTTGTACGCAGCAGGAGCAGTGCACAATGGGAATCGTAATGCTTTATGGCTGTAAATCTGTAAATAGCTGTGTTTATCCATTCTGGAGAGGGATTTTTGCTGACTGCTAGACAGAACTGCCAAGCTAGCTGAGGTCATGACATCACAAGACACTATTGCTCATGTTAACTTTGCTAAATGGACAACAGGGTTACAGAAATGGCACCTTTGTGATACAAAACAAAGAAGAGGACACAAGCTAGGACATTTGGGTACGTTGCCACAGCCGTAAATCTCAAATGGAAATTAAATTTCCATCCGTGCTTCTGTGATTATTAACCGCTTTAACCTCATAGGGCCGCAGTCTTCTGAGCCGATCATTGGCCAGCAGGCTATGAAACCGCACCTTGGATGTGAAGGGATGGGGGCACAAAAAATCCATATTTTATTATTATATGTTATAGAAACTTCCTCCTTCATTCTTGTCAAACAGGGATATCTGCAACCCAACAAAAAAGATTAAAACAATTTTTACTGCTGCTGAAGTGAGTAGAAGCCAAGCAGGTTTAAAGGGGCAGATGGTTAAGGGACCTCAAGCTCACCAGCATTCTAGCAGCGATTGTTTCATTCAGCCAGAATTGATAACTGACGTAATAAATAATGAAACAAGACTTTACTGGAACTGCTCGTGCTGGTCAGAAGGAGTTTGTTGGATGCGAGAGTGGAAACATGGGCGTGGTATTTAGCTGCAGTTTGTACTATACGTTTTGCTGTATTTACAGTGCAGCAGGACCGCATTCTTGTCTGGACCAGCACAGGAAAAGGCTGTGGGGCTCACCAGCTGAGGGGATTATGATGTTGAACTTGTAGGAGCACCAGTGCACTGATTTATTGTTTCAGCCTGTGGTCCTGGGGGCTCCATACAGTGAGCGTTTCTCACATTTTTTCCCTTGTTGGTGAAAGAGTTTATCTTTCACTGTCAGCTAAACCTTAGTCTTTGCTGTTAATTTTGTTTCTAACTGAGTGCATGTTCATGCATGGGATTTGTTACTAGGGAGTGGCTGTATGGAATTGAATTGGCTCCAGAGAAGAAGAGGATGGCTCATCTTTAGGGTGCTGGGCTCTGATACTCTGATCAGAAAATGAATTTCAGGTCCTTTCCTCTCGGGAGCTGTTGCTGCGATAAGGCCACAGCGAAACAAATCCTGAAGACGTCTGGTAGAGGAGGGTTCTCGGTGGGTGGAGAGGTGTGTCCAATGCCCACTGCAAAGCACTGACTGTGATACACACTTTTGAACCCAATGGCTGAGCCGGTAAGGAATGGGCCTAAACGTGTGTTCAAGTGCAGATACAGTAGATCCTCACTGTATGTACTGTACATTCAGGTTGAAAATCTTTGGGAATATTTATTTTCCAATTTATTTACTTTAATGGGCAGTAATGTGTTGGTTGCCATAGGTAAGAGATCACTGCTGTGCTCTTTGTTTGACTTTTTGTTACTTCAGTACTTATTAACATCAAATGGTTCTAAAGGAAAAGTGTTTAGTAATAGTGTTAGCAATATCAGTACTAAATGTGCTTGCAAAACTAGAAATAATAAAACAAAACATCTAAATCTCTTTGCCACTTGTTGTTTCATAAGTAAATACACTGCCCGGCCAAAAAAAAAGTCTCACACACACTAATGTTTTGTTGGACCACCTTTAGCTTTGATTTTGGCACCCATTCGCCATGGCATCATTTCAATAAGCTTACGCGATGTCACAACATTTATTTCCGTCCAAGGTTGCATTCATTTTTCGCCAAGATCTTGTATCGATGATGGGAGAGTCAGAGCGCTGCGTAAAGTCTTCTCCAGCACGTCCCAAAGATTCTCAATGGGGTTAAGGTCTGGACTCTGTGGTGGCCGATCCATGTGTGGAAATGATGTCTTTCTCATGCTCCCTGAAGCACTCATTCACAATCTGAGCCCGATGAATCCTGGCATTGTCATCTTGGAAGAAAAAATCCATTGATGGAAAAACCTGGTCATTCAGTATATTCAGGTAGTCAACTCACCTCATTTTTTGGGCACAACGTTGCTGAACCTAGACCTGACCAACTGAAGCAACCTCACATTATAACACCAAGTTAAGTCCAGGTGGTGACTTTTTTTGCTGGGCAGCGTATATGTGACCATATATAATTGGGTGCTTTCTTAGAAGGTGTACATAGACTTTTCAACATTTGTAGATTTTTTTCTAGAAAAGAGATATCCAGATGTAGATGGATTCAAAGCCCACTATGGCTTTAAATTGTCCTTGCAGCCTGATTTTGGGGACAATAGACATCAGCAACCCTTGTCCCGGAAACCCACACATACGCTGGATTTTGTTTTGGCTTCCAGTTACACTTTAAGTCGTTTGAAAAGTCAGGCAACTTTTAGGTTTGGGTTCCAATACTTCACATTATCGAGGGAAGATGATTTCATCTCAATGTCTTATATTAGAGCGTACTGAGGAACTTCACCTGGAATTGTGGGGAATGCAGTGCCAACCTTACAGAAACACAAAATGATGTGTACTTTCTGTTGGTTTATTTTTTTTGCAGCAAAAAGGCATGAAGAAAAATATTCTGATTATCACTAAGTATTTAGGGTTGCCAGAATGATGTCCAAGCCTTGTATCATTCATAATCTAAAAACTGCTATTCACATTAGCAAATATATCCTTCAGTATCATCTTACCTTTCAAAAAAAACTTTCACTGCATATCTTAATTGTGTGGATTTCCTGTGAGTGCTCTGGTTTCCTCCCACAGTCCAAAAACATGTGTCTTGGGTTATGGGCTACTCAAAATTGCCTGTAGTGTGTGTGTGTGTGTGTGTGTGTGTGTGTGTGTGTGTGTGTGTGTGTGTGTGTGTGTTTGAGAGCGATGGAGAGAGAGAGAGAGAGAGAGAGAGAGAGAGAGAGAGAGAGAGAGACTGTGTCCCATCCACTGTACAGCCTTTGAACCTGATGCCCAGTGACTCTGGGATAGGCTTCGGTTAAGGGCATTGGATGGATGGATGCATGGATGGATGAATGTATGGAAAAATACATTCTACACTCTTAGTGCAAGGCATTTGGTTCTTGTTTCACTCTGTATCCTTCTTGTCTTTGACCGTGGATGATCAGCACATCAAAGAGAAAGTGTTTTTGAGAGTAAAATAAGATACCTGAGCTTTTGAAATGGAAAGTAATGATCCAGCACAGGTATGCATCGCCTAACAACAGAGATGCCTTCTGAGAAATGCGTTGTCAGGCGATTGTGCGAACGTCAGAGAGTACAGATGCGCTGCATTATGTCTGTTTTGGCTTGTATACATATTGATCCTAGATACAAACCACCGTCATATATGCGGTCCGTTGTTGACCGACACGCTGTTATGCAGCGCATACCTGTAATTTTAAAAAGTAAAAAAATAGCAGTCTTGAGACTCCTGCAGAAAGAGAGCAACAGACCAATGTGTGAGAGAGAATTTAGACTCAGTTTGACCTTCATGGTCAGTGCATTCTTTCAGGGAGATTCCAACAGGGAAATACAAATTTTGAAGTTGCTCAACTGTTTCTTTAGTTCACAGTTTCACACTTTCATCTCCCCTGCCCCTGGTTCTCCACAAGATGACTGATCAGCCCAATTCATGTTTTCCCACAGTTTCCCAGGATGGAGACTGATCTCTCATCCCTGCTTAGACAGTGCTTCAAACCAGACAACCTCTTTGTCTACAGGGGTGCATAGAGGGGAAGGTGTGGTGTCCTCCCTCCGTACTGGAAGATCTGTTGGGAAACTGTGGTTATGTTCCCAGCTTTTGGGTTTTAAATACCAAACATAACTCATTGTAGCAGCAGGCATGGCGAAAGAGAAGTGAAATTTGGCAGACCATGTAAAAAAAATGACGACTTGGACTGCAAAATTGAGAATGACAAAGTAATACTGAACAACGTTATTCAGAACATCTACAGTACATTTCCATAACCCACTTACAACTGTCTCAGACCGAAATGACAAAACAAATTGTGTATGTACTGAAAGGTGAAAAGAATGGAAAAATTTAGGAAAAGTTTTTTTTTTTTTGTTTGTATAAATCGCTCTGATGTTGGATGAATGTCTGAAGTCAATGCACACCACAGCTCCATCTCCAGACTGACGTCAGCAGTTTTGGGTCTGATGAATCGCATTGTAGACAATGCTGTTTCGCACTAGGACCAAAACACTGACAAACATCTCAAAATTTCAGTGTCAGAGTTATGAAATCCAAAACAGCCACACATTCCTGTCCAGTTCCTCATGTCTGACAGATGGTGACAAGTTTCCTATGAAAGCCTGCACCTTTCAGTTCACCTTTCAGTTCACCTTTCATCTCCCACACCAAGGAAAATCCCCAACCCCCAGCAGGGTTCATATTTTCTTTTTCAGGTTGCGCTCTCATAGTTTAAAAACTGACAAAAAGTTTCAAAAAGCTGTAAAAATAGCAGAAACTGGAAAAGGGGCACACAGCACTGCATATATAGTGTAAATATTACTAAAGGCACCAATCGGCGTCAGATATTGTGATGTGCCTATTTTTATGTGTATAACAACTCTGTATGTTTAATGTACCTTTGCATTTATCCATTAATAAAACATTTGCATTGATGTGCAGTGCATGTTTAGGTTTCCCAGCTTTGAAGCAAGTTGCTTTGCTTCTATGTTCTCTTTGTGTCCTTGTGGGTTTCTTGTGGGAGTCCACAGATATGTGTTTCAGGTATATTGGTTACTCTAAATTTTCCATAGTGTGTGTGGCTATGCTGCAGTGGACTTGTATCCCATACAAGGATGTGGTTTCGTAACTTCAGGCCCAGTGATTGCAGGATAGACTCCAGACCACCACAATCCTGACCAAGGTAAAGCAGTTAGCGGTAATGGATGGATGGATGGATGGATGGATGGATGTTGTCCAAATTTATAGCGTATGTAAGCAAGTGAATGCTGCCATTTCCCAGGACCAGAGAATTAGAAATAAACAAGAGAATTTATATTTAATGTAACTATATTAATGCTGTCGCACCTCTTTGTGTATTTAAAGGCAATGATGACTATTACGAAAATCCAACAGAAGACTATGAAAATGTTACCTTTGAATACTACGGTAATTTTTTGCAACACTTTACTTTTTCTTTCACTTTTTTCCATTGCACACATCTCTGACTTGCCTGTTCATGTACCATTCACATTTTTGGATGCCACTAAACAAAACTTCTGTGTTTTTTTTTTTTTTTTTGTCTTTATTAGATAATTTCAGTACAAATTATGATGCGTTTGAGGTGCTTCATTCTGCGAACACTGACAAAATGGATTCTAAAAGGATGGAGAATGAGGTACTTTATTCTCTCATTTCTGTCACACTGGAATTATTTAAGCAACATTCTGGTTTATGTATTTTATTCATAACTGCAAAACTAATTTGTTTCTCGAGTTTACTCCTCTTTAAAGTCCTACAGCCATTGATGAAACCAATAAGTTATGTAGATGATTTAGTCAGTTTTATAAGAATGCACTCCACATTGTAAATTCCCTGTTCTAAGCACTTTTTGTCCTGCCTTTCCTTTTTCTCGTCCTACAAAAACATCAGAGCTGCTATCATTACAAAAATAAGACATTGACCCTACATTCCTAAATGCAGGAAGTTAAGATATGAAGGGAATTGTGTGCGAATAGACCAAACCATAAAGAGGGGGGCGGAGGCTCGTACGAAGAGACAGAAGCCATCTGTGGTAGTGGCATGCAGCATTTGTCCGACGGGAAAACCAACAACCGAAATCATTTAAACGTCTCCAAATATCTTACGATTAGCAAAGCAGACGAAAAGATGTGCTTAGTAGAAGCCATCCGAAACGAACTATAACAAATGAGATTTTTTTGCATAAATCGTATCAAACTTTTGTTTCCAAACTGATCACGCGCAGCTGTCCGGGGAGCGTTCACATACGGATGCGGCAGTGCCTCGATCGTTGCTTCCTTCTACAGTGGGGTCGTGCGATTTATTGTTTTATAGCGATTTAACTAATCCATCGCAGTGCTTTAGCATATTTTTTAAAAAATTGGAAGAATTGTTTCGGAACGTTTTTTAACATTTTTTATTTGTTACACATAAAATATACTGTTTTCTGTGCGTATTCGCTATTATTAAAGGTGTATCTGGTCTATTTGTATTATATTGCACAGTTCTAAAGCTGCATTTAAGCAATATTCTGCATTAAAGACTTTTATATCGCCTGTTTCATTAAGCTCCATTTCTCAACAACACTAATACAGGTGTTACTGGTGTGCAATTGTCATACATTCTTATGGACTATTTGGTGTAAGCAAAGCTGCTCTGATCCTATTTGGGCTTTTGTCACATTTTGCTCTTCAGAATGGTGAAACAATTTAATTTCATTTGTGTTAAAACGCCCATAAACGTATAGCATCTCATAGACTCAACTGGAAATTAAACTGTATGGGATGTCGCAAATTTGTACATGTACTCTGTGGCCAGAGCTCTAATCTCAGTGCTCAGAACAGCAAGCTGTTTCTGAGAATGCAGCAAATAGCAGCACAGAGTGACGTGGGGTGGGGTGTCGTGGCTCAGGTCTTTGACCACCTTCTGCATCTTCCCTTGCAGGCACCATGCTGTATGCCCCTAACAGCTCCACTCATCTTCAGCTTGGCAGCATGTCAACTCCTTCAGATGCTATGAAATGATGGTACTAACTGATCTGGGATTCTCGTGGAGGAAGACCGCATGAAAGTAGACCAGTAGGGACCTGGTCAAGAGTAGCAGACTTTATAGTGGGTCAAGTTGTGGCAGGAAAGGAATAATTGACTTGAGTTATCTTTCCAGTTGACAGTTTTCTGTTGTTGGTTTTGTACCCAATTTATGCATTTTTGCTTATTTTGTTACGTCTTAAAGGGGCCACATACTCCTTTTTTTAGTAAATGCTTCATTTTTTGGGAAAACTTGCTATCTTTAGCCTCTGCCCTGTCCATTAGTCTCCTCTACCCCCCAAATCAGTCACAGTTATTATATTTTAGTCCTATTCCTTTACAACAGAATGCCTTGCAGCTCTTCAGTTCCACTCTTGCCATCCAGAAAAAGACACTGATTGTCTGGTTAGTGTCAGGATGTGTTTTGGTTTCAACTCTAAGTATTCAGGTTTTAGGCTGCTTTAGGTCTGCTGTGTGTTAAGGCCAGATGCAGAAAAATAGCACAGCCTGATCTGTCCTATTTGTTTCACTGCAAACATGGCAGGTCTACGGATGACAACTTCAATGGATATCAGAACTCATTAATGAACTTTTACCGTTTGCTGATATAACAAATGTCACCTTTGATAAAACTGTATAGCTTAAAATTATAAGTGAAAAGCAATGATTTTTGAGAAAAATATTTAAAAATGAACATTTTGAATTACCTTCATTGCACAAGTCTGCACACCCTTTCTCTAGTACTTTGCAGAAGCACTTTTTAGTCTGATTATAGCAGTATGACTCTTTGGAGAGGTCCCTCTCAAGAAGCACATGCTGATATTTGGAGATTTTTTTGTTGGACAAATCCGTTAATTACAGTAAACATTTCAACAGTGAACAAACTCAGTAAACCAAAATAACATCAAACACAATTGTCACCACAGAGCAAATTGTCAGGTCATCTTTCTGTATGCACAAACATCCAAAACACCTGCTAAAACACCAGAGCTAAAATCATAAGGATTCTCAAAAATAAAAATTGAATCAAAAATAAAAAGTAAGAAACAGACAAAAAAAATATTTGGAGATATTCCATTTTTTATCCTGGTTTGACTGAGGAGAGCAGCTCCACTGCATGATGCTGCCACCACCATACCTGACAGCAGACACTATGTTCTTTGAGTGATGAACTGTGATGACTTTGCAGCAAATACGCCTTTCACAGTCAAGCCTGAAAACATTTACCTTTGCTAAATGACCATTTTCCCAGATGATTTTGCAGGACTAAATGTGTCCAGTTGCAAAGTTTATACAAGCGTCAATGCTCTTTGTTTTGATAAATATGCAAAATGTTTGTTGCATGTAGGGAGATCGTAGTTACGGCCATGAAGTCCCACAGCTCACATAGGGGTTGCTGTTGTCCTGTTGGCTACATTCTGCTTGTTCATTCATCAGCTTTGGAGGGATTCCTTGATCTTTATCAACTGTCCATTGCCATATTTTCTTCATTTTGTTATCCACGTCATCACAGTCTTCTACAAAATATGCAATATTTTAAACATTTGTTAACATCCCTTTTCCGTATCTGTATATTTCAACAGTAAGAGCTCAAAGATATTTTGTTAACTCCATGGGGGCCACGGTTTGCTCTGCATTGTGCAACCAAGAACCTTTCATGGAAATCCAGCAGGAACAGCTGATTTTATTTAGGGCTTAACCACAACAAAAAGGTGTGCACACTTATGGAACCAAAACATTTGAAGTTCTCATTTTCAGTTTTTCATTTGTTCTCCACTTGTCCAATGTCCTGTTAAAGGGTAAATATAATCTGACCTGATTTGTCTTGATTTGAGCCTTTACATTACAAAAGGATTACATTTCTGCCAGGGTGCGTAGAACTTTGATGTCCAGTGTACATTTAGTGGGGGCTGAAATTTCATCCTTTTTGAAGGCTCAAATCAAGACAAATCGGCTCAGATTATTTTGCTGGGGAATCCATCATCTCTGAGTTAAATGTTCAATGCCCCATACTGATTTCAATTGCCATTACTCATGATAGCATCTTGTTTCTTTTATTTCAGAGCATGAGTCCTGTTTTGAGCAGGAAACTGAGCTATTAGAGGGACAGGGGTTCATTCTCATACAAGAGTAATGGGACCCTTCAGTAACTCTACATACAGTTACACAGCTGATGGAGAAAAACCTTGCACACACATATCAGTCCATTTTAATGTTTTGTATGACAGAATATAAGTATGCTAGCAGGGAAGCTGTCTTTTGGGATGCACACTCATGATGCTGTTGTTCCTGTAAAAGACTCATAGAAAAATACAATAAATAATGAAATATGATCCAGAACCTCTTTGGAAAGCAAAGGGAATATTGCTAACATCCCCAAATACTTCCAACTTGAATATTTAAAATAAGGAGCCACTGAATGTCTAAATGTACGTCTATTCAGTGTATGTTTGTTAAATCAGCAGAGCTTGAAGTTATTTTATTAATACCTTAGCTTTTCATGTCTGGTACAATTTTATTATAGCCATATTAAATATTTAAACATTTTAAGCTTTGTAAGCAAAGAAAAATCTTTGAAGGTTTTTACTTCATGTTAAGTGTGGCGTGTAGGGAGGACAGAACACACACAAACACACACGTAGGACTCTTTACATCATATATGGAACATGGTACACACCTACACCTGGACACCTCTGCTGGATACCATACCAACCCTGACAAATAGGCCTAGTTATGACCAGTAAATGCCTAGTTGCCATGACTCCCCTATTCAAGCCCTTTCTGTCCACAGTTAAAACCCCCTGGGATGAGAGGCAAAAAATTGCAGACTATCCAGTTTACTGTTCCCTGGCAACATTGACAATCTACAAGCTCAAGTGTAAACAAAACCCAAATTTCTGGATTCGTGTCCCCTTTTTCCCAAAACTAGTTGTTACAATGAGTCTCTAAAAAAGTCTAACTATGCTGAGGCATCTTTGTGAAAATGGGATGGGGAGGGGGCTTTCCAAACCATCGATACTGTACAATACGAGCTTCTTGGAAAGCACAGGGATATGTGAAACTGCTGGAAATGGCTTACACAACACAGGAGGCATAAAAGTATTACCGATAAAGACAAAAAATGTGGAGGGAATGCAATGGAAAGGTCAACATAACAAAGAGCTGGGAGGGGGTGCACTGAATCACAAGCTATTGTGATACATTAGAATACAAAACTCGACTCCATGAAGGACAGCAGAGGCAAGAGAAGAGGAACTTAAGAAACATGTAAAGTGGGAAGGAGCAGCACAGGGGGAAATACAATCTGGGGAAAGTGAGAAGATCCTGCAAAGCAAAAGCTTAAACCCTGAAGCAGCCAAAGAAAAGCGATGGGCACAGCTGCAAAAAGTGAGGAAAGTGAACTGAAAAAAGCTGAACAGCCTATTATAAAGGAATGATTATTGCTGTTGTAAATCACAAGGTTTTGTAAATGTTAGAACAATGAGAAGCTCTGAATGAAAACATCAGGCGCACACGCTCGGTGCTCTGAGTGGAAAAGCACCATGAGTGTTAATATGTGCAATAATAATAATAATAATAATAATAATAATAATAATAATAATACATTTGAATTAGTAAACGATATTAAGATATGTTGCTGATTTGCAATGTATTTTTAACAAATGGGACACAAATTTTAAATAAACGTATAAAACCACTGTAAGCCAACCTGCAGCGTAACTTAGTGCACCCTAGGTAATGAAATGCAGCTATGAGGTTCTTATGAATGCTGACCCTGAACTATAGTTACAGTCCTTTGCTGGGACAGAATCTGGTCAATAAGGGGCAAAAAAGAGCACCAGGGGATTATGGGAAATACCAGTATGAAAGAAAAAGTCCCAGTCAAAGCAACAAAGAAAAATACTGCTACTGAGTATGACTGAGCACTGACCCACTGCAAGCTCTGCATATTGTGAACACTGCAGTAGCAACAAAGAATTGGTATGAAACAGCGTGAAGGTGAGGTCGCCACTCGATCAGAAAGGTGGAATTAAACTAGTGGCCGGACAGTCAGAAAGCCCGAGAGCGATAGGAATGAAACCACGGAGGGACAGGGCTCAGAGTCATGAGAATGGAGAAGTTCCACGGGCCTTGAACGTCAGCCAAGCCTCAACTGCTGAACCTCCACCAGCTGACCTTTTGTTCTCTAGACACTCCAAAATACCACTGCTCCAGCTATGGACATGTAAAAGGCAGCACACTACTGGTCTTTCGTCTGTGTTTACCGTGATTTCCCACACCCTGCTGCCTTGTTGGAGTAAACATGTTATGAAACTGGACCTGAGACTCATCCAGAATAGCAAAATGCTGATATTCCTGCAGGGTCAGTGCTCAGTAAGAGAGCTGGACAGGCGGTTACAACAAAGTACCTACTTTTTTGGGGCGATCACTACAATAATAATAATAATAATAATAATAATAATAATAATAATAATAATCTTTCTTCAGGACAAAATATAATGATGACTGTGTGTGTCTGTGCTAGACATGAGGGTCATGACCTGAAGTTACAGTAAAACTAACAGCAATGCAGGAGAAAGCTGTGGATCTGAGGCAGCTGCATTTGTCTGGACCCCCATGTTTGTCCATCTGTGTTCTTGTAATTGTTTGTTTATCACCAGTAAATATGACCACGCTTGTACTGTTGTGTCTGGTAATGTTGTGTTGTGAGTTGAAGGTTGGCAGCTGATGACTTTCATTTGTCTGGTGACTTGAGGTCTGCTCAGATGTCAAAAAAGATGTCCAGATGTCCTGTCTACAATCGCTTCAAGCACCATTACTAGATGGACTAATACTGAAATTATGCTTTTAAATATATTTACTTATGAAACAACAAGTGCCAAAGAGATTTAGATGTTTTGTTTTATTATTTCTAGTTTTGCAAGCACATTTAGTACTGATATTGCTAACACTATTACTAAACACTTTTCCTTTAGAACCATTTGATGTTAATAAGTACTGAAGTAACAAAAAGTCAAACAAAGAGCACAGCAGTGATCTCTTACCTATGGCAACCAACACATTACTGCCCATTAAAGTAAATAAATTGGAAAATAAATATTCCCAAAGATTTTCAACCTGAATGTACAGTACATACAGTGAGGATCTACTGTATCTGCACTTGAACACACGTTTAGGCCCATTCCTTACCGGCTCAGCCATTGGGTTCAAAAGTGTGTATCACAGTCAGTGCTTTGCAGTGAACCGGTACTTAGCAACAAACAAAATCCACACATCTGTGCGTTGCTGCCTGGAGAACCTTTACTTCTTCTTGTGTGCTGGTACATTCCACGATCCCCAGTGCTCTTTCCTGCCCCACCGTTGACCAGATTCTCTGCCTGCTTTGTTTTCCCACCAAAAGACTGTAACTGTGGATCAGGGTCAGCATTCATAACAGCCTCATAGCTGTATTTCATTGCCCAGGGTACAATAAGTTACGCTGCAGGTTGGCTCACCTACTGTTTTCCTATTTCAGTAACAGGAGAACCAGCACATTTTTTCCCCATTTCAGCTACCAAATCCCTCCTGGTTTCCAGAGGACATAAGAGTGTTGCGGTGCTCATATCTGCAGGTCTCTTCAAGACCAGTCAACAAAATAAACAAGATGCTGCTGAGGCAGCAAAGAGGCTCCTTCCCTGTCCTTTCAACAATTGAAATTCTGCATCATGCTGCTGATTTCCAAACCAAGTCATATTTGGTAAAGTTTGGGGATTTAAGGGAGGCGACGATTTCAGCACCACAGACAGCGGATTCCCCCCCACCCCATTGCAAACGTAAATGTCACCAGTTGAGAAACTAGACCCCTGGTCAGATGACAGATGACAGCTTGTTTGTCTTTCTTTCCAATTACAGTTTCAAAGTAGATCCTTTAACCAAGTTGCAGGGGTTTTTTTGGGCCAGCAGGTGGCGTAGTAGTCAGAGCTGCTATTCAGGTTTGAATGCCATCTCCTGCTGTTAGTACCCTTGATTAAGGTATTTACCCTGAATTACGCCAACGTTTGTCACTTTAGATGAAAGAATTGGCTAAATAAACAGAAAAATCACTCGGCAAGCTGCTACCTTCATTCAAGGCAACTTGAAATGCTAAGTTTGTAAACTGAGCTACGTACAATTATTCAAATAACAGGGTAGCGTTTAGTCAGCAGTTCAGACTGAGTGTTTTGCTCAAGAGTACAACAGCAGGTGATGAAGGGTCAAACCTGCATCCTACAGCTGCAAGGCATTCAGTTTGATTCCAAAAATTTCAGACACTGCTTAGCTGTTAACGTTCCCCTCACAAAAAAAAAAAAAAAAAAAAACTTAACCGATCAAAATCTGGATACTGAAATAGCTCTACATATTTAAGGTAATATTTTAATACTCATCAGAACCAGAATCTGAATTATTGGCCAAGTATACACACCCATACAGGGAATTTGGCTTTGGTTCCCAATGGCTCATAGTCTACAGTAGACAAACACAACATACATACATATGTACACATATATAAATTTCATGTTTTTAAATCAAAGCCCTTCTGTGAAACAAAGCAGCCTTTCCCATTGTTTTTTCCTAAATCGAAGGTTTTGAACCTTTTCTGGGCCTTGGACTCTTTCAGAAACCTCCTGAAAGCTCAGTAAACCCCAGAAAAATGTCCATAAATAAATTCAAAGAAATTATTGCTCTCAGTTTATTTCAACCTTGATTACATTCACATAGAATTATGTCATAACTGCCAATAGCCCAGAAATATTTTGGTGAAAATGCTGTTAAATATATTTATATATTATATAAAATATATAAACTGGTTAGGATTTTTATTTAAGCGTTTATTTCGTGTAACCGGTTCACCGTAAAAACCTTACAGTGCGCAATACAGTGCTTCTATAAAATAATAATGCGTTCGATAGCTGTAGACATGCCAACGGAAATACCGAAAACGCAAAAATGCGCGGTCCGTTTTCATAAAATCAAAAGTCTGCTGCACTCTATGGCCACCTGGTGGACATTTACTGTATTGACGCCACAGTGCCACCCGTGCGATGACGTCACAAGTTCAGTCGAAATTTCCTCCGTCGGTTTCGAGTTGCAGAAAATTGTGGTCGGCGGCTGAGATTCATCAGGTGTCTTTCTTGGAAGAAACACAAGAAAAGTACGGACAGCTACAGATCTGTGTAATATGTGCGGTCCGCCTTGGGCGCCTTGCAGACAGGGGAGTGGTGGGGGGGCGGGTGCGCCAGGGTTGAAAAGATGTGGGGGGGGGGAACGGACGGGCTGTGACCGCTAAAGTCCTCTATAAAAGGAAGAGATTACAGCGATTATGCGGTCATGGTCTCTCCCCGATCCCCTTATGTAACTGACCACTGACCACATCACACCGAGATTCTTTAACAGGGTTAACGACTGCCCCCCCCCGCTGTGCCATTATTCACCCTGTTAACAGTTTACAGTATAAACCCCCATTAATAGTTAAATAACATTCACGTACGTATTTCACAACTTCGAATGTGTGGCATACAGCAGAACTGTATTTATGCGTGTGTTCTAAATTGTTCAAAATGTGAAAACAGACGTACAGTTGGCCAAAAGTGGGTTTTTATTCGTTTCAGGTGTTGCGGGAGGATGACGTCATGGAGTCTTAGGGCATGTAGATGAACAGACCGTATTTATGACGTAAATGATGAAGGATCCCAGTTTGACCGCGACACAACCGGAGGGTTAAAGGTACAGATTCTTCTTCTTCTTCTTCTTCTTCTTCTTATTATTATTATTATTATTATTATTATTATTATTATTATAGCGGTAATTTCCCTCCAGACATTGAATAAAGTAATTAAGAGCCCCAATGGCCGATGGGCAATGGCGCCCCCCACTGGCGGACACCTGCACACCGAGAGCAGTGCCGTGGGCGCCACAGTCCCACCCACCATGGCGAGGCTGTTGGTCACCCTGGCGCTGCTGGTGCTGCTGCTGCTCGGCGCCGTTCTGTGCACCCGGGCTGCGGGGACGGAGGGCGACAGGCGGGAGCTGGTGAGACTCTGCGTGAGTGTGCGTGAGTGTGTGCGTGTGCGTATGCGTTACTCCGGCAAAGTCTGTGGTCGGCAGGTGGCATAGTGTTTAGGGCTGCGGTGCGCATCACTCTACCTACATCAACGCGGGTAGTAAAACGTGGTAAAAATGTACTTGACACTAAAAATGTGACAGTGCTAAAAATCACTGGATCAATCGTCAGCCGAGCCTTCGTTTTAAATACAGAAAACGCAGAATTTTTTTTACATCCGTAGAAGCGCACTTTTATGTCTCGCCCGTGTTTTGCTGTTATTTTTTTGGAGGGTGCTTTCCGCAAGGAAATAAAGTATAAATGTGACACGTGGTTTTGCATGTTAAAGTGTTCTATTTTCTGTCTGGTTTCGCCTTTTCATGCCATTAATAAATCTGCGGATGTGACTTCTTTAACATTTAAGGTTATTGATGTCAATCCGGCCTCAGCTTAGTGGGTTTTTTTCCATTAGGCGTTTAAACACCTTTAGTTTAATCCTCGGAACCCAGCAGAAAACTCCCTCAGTTGCTGTCTCTGTCCTGCAGAGTATTTCCACTTTCTTACTTCTTCTAAGAAGCTGCTGAGATCTCAGTATTTAATCACATTGTATTTCGTGTATCGACTCCCTGGCCACTTTATTAGGTACACCCGTGTAATGGGCTCCTCTTTTGAGTCCAGAGCACCAGGGATTGAGCGACAAGGTGCTGGATTTGCCTCCGCAGGTTTTTCACTTTGCTGTTTCCGCAAATGCTTTTATGATGCAGATGTTCATTCCGTTAACATCGCATTCCAGCTCTTCCCAAAGATGTGCTTTTGGCTTCAGAGGTGGGACATGACAGGCTGCTGTAGTGAAGGAAGGTCAAGTACTGTCGTGTCTGTGGGACTTCAGCATGTAAAAATCCCACAGGATCGACCGTGTCTGATATTCTGGAATCGGAGTGAATGGCCCCTGCGATGAAGTCGTGTTCAAAGTCACTTAGACCGCACGTCTTGTCCACTGTAATGCTTATTGACACCAAGTGCACCTGTAGGCCTTGTCTGTGTGTTTACATGCTGACTCACAACCATGTGCAGAGCCAGTGTGTGTATAAACAGCCACGTGTACCTAATAAAGTGGCTAGCAAGCGCCACAGTATTTACCTTTACTTTACTGAGTGCTTTACAGTTTGCATTCTCAGTGTGCTTTGTTGAGTTTATCTGGCTGAATTTTGTGCCAAAGCAAAGCAACAACCAAGCACTTTCGGACGTAATATTTACGGAGCTTTATAATAATATTTGTTTAAAATGTCGAGTTTAGCCAACTTTTGTTTACTACCCGGCTTCGGACAGCACTGATGTGGGAGCGTGGTGTGGTGAATTTGGTTGCTTTTGTGTGTTCCAGCTGGATGTTCTTCACAATGTCCTAGAAAAGCTGCAGAACACAAGAATGGGAGTTTGGGAGAGGAAGACCAGCCGCCTTCCTGTGGTGCGCATCCACACTAGAGGGGCTTGAGGGTAGCTTTCAGAAAAGTGGGAAGGGGGCAAGAGGTAGCACCTGGGTTAGAAGTGTGGCCTTCCTGTGTGATGGTGCCCAGCTCACACCCTCCCCTCCTGCTACAGTACCTTCACCAGGGTAGTTACCCTAAACTGCGGCAGATAATCCAGCTGCATGAGGGAATCTTTGTAAATGTTTATTATCCAACTCACCTTGAACAAAGGTGTCAGATAACTTTCAGATTAGTCTTGGAGTTGAGTATGATTTCCACAACACTTACTGCCTCGCTCATGCAGTTTTAAACTTTTTTTTTCCAGTGTTACATCGGAGACTTCTGTTCCGTGAAAAAAGGCTCTCGGTTTGGCCAACTGTGCGACTGTCCTCAGGGGACCAAGTGCAACTTCTTCTTCCTCAAATGCTTATGACTACCTGCAAACGACATATACATTTCATCTTGTACAGAGGTTCATGTTCGGTACAAGAAGCAGGTTCTCAGAGTGGCTGCTCCGCGGCTGTTGGGAGCCACTGGTGCAGGCGACAAAGCGTCCACCACATGGCCAGTCTCAGAACTTTCTACTGTACCGGGTGATATTCTGTGACAGCAATTTCACAACTGTGTTACACTGAAACTGGCACTTGCTTACCACATGGGAAAGCAGTGTCACTAGAAATAAGTCTGATTTATACAAATGTATATAAGTACAGAGATTATTTTTGATTAAAGGAAATACATCAGCAGTGTTTTGCTCCTTTATCGATGCTTTGCTTATTCCAACTTTACCAAAAGCAGCTGTACACGTGTTCACCATCACATTCTCAAATCTCCCCCTGGTTTGGATATTGACTTTAAAGCAACAACAAAAACTAAGTAGACTCCTCAACACAGCACATCAACCAGGGGTTTCTACCCAAACCCTTTTTTAAAGCTGTAGCATTACATACCTGTTCCTCTTAACCAAATGCCAAACTGTCCCAGCTCTGAAAACAGTCTTTGAATTTGAACACCGTCATAAAACACAAACATTGCACATAAATTATGTGAAGTTGAAGTCAAAGACGCAAAATAAACTTCACAAATATTTAAATACTTCCCAAGAATAAAAATGTACATATTAGAATATATGAAATAAAATGACTTTTTTTCTTTCAGACTTTGCAACACCAACCCCTCTGCAGCAAAATTTACTGTTTCACCACATTTCCTTCTTATTGTGGTAGTGAACAGGTTACAGCTCCTTCATCCTTCCATTTAGTGAAATTAAACATACTATATGCACAAAATTGGAAACACACACATACATTTCACTTCTGCATTTTGACCAAAAAAAAAAGAGATCACAACAAAAAAACTGAAATAGAAAGTTGATTTGTAAACCTCACAGCTGAATGTCTTGCAGGCAAACAATGCAAATGCAACAGTGATCGCATTAACTTCAGTAGTAAAACTCAAAATAGTGCACATCCGACTTTACCCTCAGGAGTTGTGTAACATGCTTACAAGCAGACGCGGTGTGTTTAATAACAGTAAACATTTGAACTCAGATTCTAGTAGTTAACAGCGAATTATTCAGGGAGCCAGAAATTGAATCATCTCCAGAAATTAAAACCAAATACCAGCCATCCAGCCTGTGCATGATAAAAAAATTACAGGATAAAAGGATATTTTTCACTGTGAAAACCAAGTTTTTGAAGCACGTCCCTGAAATGGGCAAACTTTTAACCTACTCTCACATCATAACATTTTCTACCTGCCATCTGTCTCCATCTTAAGAGGAGTCAAAACAGTGAGTTTATGCTGCAGCCTCTCCTGCTTCCACATTCAGTACATTTTTTAATGTTTAGTAACAGCAGTTACATGAAATTATCCGTTTCTTTAAGCGGCCGTTTTCCACATCTAAGCCAAAATACACATGTATTTTTTGAAATATGGAAAATTCTGAGGGGGCCCTTAAGTGCCAGTTATTTTCCTGTTGTCTTACGTGCAAATATAAGAGCAAAACAGCAAATGTAGCCTCATCCAGGAAGACAACTTGCTGTGAAACTGTAGCTATAGTGTTAATATAAATATAAAAACACAAAGATTTAGTATTTTTCGAAAGAATAAGAAAACCGCGTGCAAGTATTTTTTGCGTGGTGGTCTTGGACACGACTCAGTCTTAGACACTCTATATGGATTCAATTTGCTTGCGGACTTTTTCGGATGCTAGCCGATCCAAGGTCCTCTGTCGCAGAGCCACCACACAGGCGAAAAGCAGCGTAAGGCCCATCATGGTGCCCTCAAATTTCCAGAAAAGGTGTTCCTCCGTTTGGCTTGAGCGACAGCTGGGGAGCAGGGAGAGAAGTGAGGATAAAGTGCATAACTATCAAAATGCCAAGTAAAACAATGTTAAACCATACATACAACTAAACTGATTTTAGGATATGAAATTAGAAATTTAAAGGACACCAAATGTTGTATGAAGAGTTTCTCTACACCTTACTACTGTAGTCTCTTTAGCTACCTCACCTAGAAGTCTCTTTAGCTACCTCAGTCAAACTCAGTAACACCTTGGTTAATGCTACCAACTAACATACTGTTTTGTGATAGTACGCTATTATTTTAGAACTGTGAGCAGTTTATCAGAATTAACCTTTTTTTAAATAAAAAATTTTTAAAAGAAATTTGAAACAGGATTTAAAACTTTTTATATTTGTTACCTACAATAGAATTATTTTGTGTACATTTACTATCATTAAACACTGTAAAATAACTACTGCGTATAACAATAACTACACAGTTAAAAAATGTTTGAGGCATTCAAAGGCAAATGAGAATTTTTTTTTTATGGTTAAGCTAAAAAATGTCATATGGGGAGGTTAAAACTTCAACCAAATTTTTGGTATGAAAAACAAGTGGTGTTCTGTTGGGAGGATGTGTACCAGGGTATAGATGTACTGTATTAATGAAATTTCTCAACAGTACACCGAGTGTGTCAGTCATGGTATTACTGCTTAAAAATGACCATTATTGTTACACAAGTTATTTTTCTACTTTTATTCTATTATACTTCTATTTTTCTACTACAAACTGTAAATTGAACTAAATCTGTGACTATTCAAAAACTTTACAAACTCAAGTTGAACGACATATCTGGGTAAAACCAGAAAATTTCAATGGTTGTATAAAAACCAGCAGAAAACAATGTGCACGTGCCGAAAGGTCACATCAGAAGATGCAAAACCATGTGGCCTACATGACTGCTCCAGGTCTGGAACCTATGTCCAGATCAGACAATCACCTAGTAGTGGGCTTCAACCTGTCCATGACTTGACAGCTGCACTACAATGCAGCCACTGATGGAATAAGGAGCCCTCGATGCAAAGACAATATAAGGGCCCAGACAATGAGAGGGGAGAAGAGGACTTTGGGCAAATTTTTTTCACCAATCGGAGGGACGTATACCAGGGTATAGATGTGCTGTATTAATGAAATTTCTCAACAGTACACCTAGTGTGTCAGTCATGGTACTTCTAGATAATAATAATACTTCTAGAAACTTCAGTAAAAGTTTCTAGAAGTATTATTAGTAGTCTATCACCAACGTGTCTGGCCCTCTTTAGTTTGGTACGTCTGGCCTCGTGCACTAATCTGTGTTCTGGTGTGGTTACCGGCTTTCTTCTGTTGCTGTGACTGTTGGTTGATTTGGTTGTACCGAATATGGGAAAAGTTAGTAAAAAGTATTCTAAATTCCGCACATTTCTGGTCACTCCTCAGAGGACAGTCCCTGGTTTGCTGCACACCTCTTGTACTCAGCCTTGTTGGAGATGGTGCAGTTGATCTTTTGAACATATCCAGTTGAGCCACACTCCTCCCACAGCTTCTGCACGCAGACAAGATGACAAGGAGAAATAGGTCAGAAGAATGCTACTGATTCCTATCAGCATCTACACTTTCTGTACCTTGAAGCTACTCACTTTGTGGAAAGTGCTGCACTGGAAACATTCAGTAGACACCACAAACTCTTCTACCTGCCAGCAAGGAGTGGTCATGGCCTCTGTCACTGCAGCACAGACAAGAAGTGTGAAGATGCAATCACACAACACATGATCATGAACTGCATCCCAAAACGTGTTGGAAATTTAGAAGCTGTCAGGATGCCATGGATAGAGTCAATTAAAAAAAAAAAAAACCAAATACTGTAATAGCTGGATTAGTGCTCTAGATGTGTTCTTGAGATATGAAGCTTAATGAAACAGAGCTCTAAGAACTTAATACAGTACTTCCAGCATAAATGGATCTTGTAAACTGCACGTATGCAACATATTACATAAAACATTAGTTATTCCTTTACTAATAGCAAATAAACACAGAAAAGTCTATTTCATTAATAACAAAGTTGAAGTTTTAAAACTTTTGTTTAAATATACTGCCCGGCCAAAAAAATAGTCCCACACTGTAATGTTTGGTTGGAGCTCCTTTAGCTTTGATTTCGGCACACATGCACCGTAGCATTATTTCGATAAGCTTATACAATGTCACAACATTTATTTCTGTCCAGAGTTGCATTCATTTTTCGACCAAGATCTTGTATCGATGATGGGAGAGTCAGAGCGCTGCGTAAAGTCTTCTCCAGCACATCCCAAAGATTCTCAATGGGGTTAAGGTCTGGACTCTGTGGTGGCCGATCCATGTGTGGAAATGACGTCTTTCTCATGCTCCCTGAAGCACTCATTCACAATCTGAGCCCGATGAATCCTGGCATTGTCATCTTGGAAGAAAAAATCCATTGATGGAAAAACCTGGTCATTCAGTATATTCAGGTAGTCAACTCACCTCATTTTTTGGGCACAACGTTGCTGAACCTAGACCTGACCAACTGAAGCAACCCCACATCATAACACCAAGTTAAATCCAGGTGGTGACTTTTTTTTTGGCCGGGTAGTGTATTTTTTGAAATATGGAAAATTCTGAAAATTACTTAAAGGGCTACAAAAAAAAAAAAAAAAAAAAAAAAAAGCCCTTCTGAGAGACAAAGCTTTGGAAAAAACTGCTAATCAAATTGTTACTGTAAGATCATTTATGGCAAATATTTTTAAAAAATGAAAACAATTCTTACTTGAGGTACTTTCTTTGCTCAAAGCAGGTGCACAAAACACTCTGTGTAAAATGAGAAAAGGGCAAAAATGAATGAAGAGGACCCAAACAGGCTCCATACTAATAAGCATGACAAGTTTCAGAATGAACTGTCTGAATGCAATGGCAAGGTCACCTGAGACAGAGGCAGCTCCACAGGATCACGTAGGAGACCAACGTTTTCACATAGATCCTACAATCACTCTCCATCCTACTGGTTCACATACATGTAAGCGCTGCCCGCTGAGGTTTGTGGACTATACTGAGCCCACCTTTATGTCTGGAGCTCTCAGCTGTGCTAGGCAACATAGGGAGGAAGCACAAGAAATAAATGTACTGATACACATCAACATTAGCCAGAACAAAACACAAGTGACATTCAGATCAAACCTCAAAATGCTGCATTACTTGGATGATTAAGGCAAGGCAAGGCAGGAGTTTGTCATTTTGTCCATCTACACAGTACATGGCAAAACAGTACATTTCTGCTGGAGAACATCATTGCCAAACTCCAAACCCTCTTATACATAAATTCAAATATAGCATGACTGTCAGTTGGAAAGGGAACTGCAGGACAGGAACCAAACACTAACATCATGCAATTTCAACAATTACTCGGATTTGATAACAGGATTTACTGAAGGTGACATACACTTCGGTAAAAGTTTCTAGAAGTATTATTAGTAGTGTATCAGTTACTGGAGATCTGTATGTTTGTGGGTCACATTTTGGACACTCCTATTTGATACAAACAAGCAAGAAACACGCTTAAGAGGTGACAAACAAACTGGAAGCAACACATTTCATTGTGATAACACTGCTATGCTGTTGTTATTGTACACATGAAAAACTTGAAACATGAAACAAACAGCTGCTTTACTGCATGCCGTATAAAATACAAGTTATTTACAAGCAGAGTAAATATTAGTGTCAACCACACATGCCTAGTTATCAAATTGTACACATGAAATGTTATTCAAACATTAAAGACAGGGCTATATACTGTGAAGTGTTAATAAATATAGTCCAAATATGTAGGCCAGTCAAGCCAATTCCATGAAACAAATAATATTTAGAAAAGAAGCAGACCATTAGAAATGTATTACTTCATACATCTGTTACAATGTAATCATGTAATAAGTAAATTAGTTACACTATAATGTAAGGTAACTGACTTAGTTCAAGTATTTGGTAGTCAAGAGTGGGAGTCAGAGTGCTCTGTCCTTGCTGGTGGTTTGGCCAAGCGTGTTGTTTTCTTTTGGGGGGGGAGGTAGGCTGTCAAAAAAGATCCACCCCAGGTGCTAAAAGCTTTAGGTATTACTCTGACACAGAGAACTTTGTTTCATTTAGAAGCACAAATTCACCCGACTGTAGGAAGAAACTCAAGCAAACTGCACAGACACAAGCCGTACCTGACCCGGCAGCTCAAGAGCTACGAGGCACCAGCGCTACTTGCTGCGCAGCCGTGCCGACGCAGGAACCAAGGAATGGGAAATACCACAGAGATGACACTCATCCCAGTAAACCATTAAACATGTGGACTAAAAAACTGACACGGCAGCCCGGAACTGAAGGCTGACCACGTGGTTCAACACCACCCACTGCGTTGTTTACGTGGACGGAAAAACGACGTGACGCAGGGGGTAAAATGTCCACGGCAGGTCTGCTTAAAATCCAGGTTCTTCTTTATTTTGCACAACAGGTTGCAAGGGTTGTCTCTCTCAGCGCTGCTGGGGAATGTTTGTATGTTACTCCGCTATTCATCCCACCTGCAGACAGCGAAAGCCAAGCGGCGTGGAAAGGACAGCAGCAAAGCACCACCGTCACCTCTGGTCAGCGAGACCAACAAGCCACGCACACGAAACATTAACAGACCAAGGCAGACGAAGTTGCTCGAAAACTATGTCGCCATTTTCAGTTTCACGTGAACTCTCCCCGCGCAGTCTGACGCAAAACGTTCATTCGTCACCGCGCCAAAGTCGAAAAAGTTGCGAGAGCGCCTCGTCGACACTTGACAAGATACCTACGACCGAAATAAGTACTCACCGGATGTCGGAAACTTATCTTTCCAGTGTTCGCCATTGATAGGGGGAAAAAAAATCACAGCTCAAACCGAGAACTGAAAACGTGCGGCAAAGCACTTTTCGCAAAGTGACGGATTACGTGGTGACGTTGCTTTTGCGCAGGCGGCGGCGTACGACGTGCGTACCGCGTCACGATACGTGGTAAGGCGCAAGACGGGCACACGCTCTCAAATGTTGTTTCGTTAAATATTTATTATAAATAATACAATTAGAAAGAAATCTAGTCTCAATCACACCAGACTTTCAAAGCACAAAGCCAGCAATGTATGTCAAACAAAATAATCAAGTTGAGCAATTGCATTTCCCTTCTTTTATAAATACATAAAATAACAAAATACAAAAACTACAGAGCCAGTTTATAGGACTTAACCAGATACAGTCTGCTTATTTGTCAGCTTGTCAGATAAGTTTGTGGACTCGTGTGGTCAAAGTTTAAAATCACCTAGAAGCAGAAGATAAAGGTAATTTGCTCTCTGTCGGAAAAACAAGCCTCCAATGATTCTTCTACTATAATAAAACAGGATTTGGGGGGGAAACAAACTGAATTCAAGTTGATACTTAAAGTATAACACCCTTCATAAATTTCACATGAATTTATGAATAAATTTACATGTAATCCAAAACAGAATTAATTTGTGAAATGTTTACTGGCATATTTATAGGCATTAAGGAAACAAGGTAGCAAACTCATCAATAAACATGGACATATTTCTCACAGAGAAGCTCCTGTGGGACAGCCATGTTTAATTTCCCACCCTTGTACCATAACAAACTGTAAAAACACAATTTCACCAACTCATTCTTTACAAAAGAATACCCCCAGGTCACAACATTAAGGCAACAAAGTCAACCAAATAAAGCACTTAATGTGTCAAGATGGAAACTCAAAGCCTATACAATACAAAACGGAGTATTTGAACTTGACTGCTGCCATTCTAGGAATCTGGAGGAGTTTCAGAATCTTTATAGAACAGATTCACACCTAGTCATATGAAAAGTTTGCCTACATCTCATCTGCATGGCCTGGTTTTGCAGCGTCAGTATTTGTGCTTCCTTGTGCTTTGGCAGATTCAAAATCCAGAGGCACTGATTTGGTCCGTTCCTTAACCACAGTTGAGCCATTTTTGGACTGGTTCTCCCTCTGGGCCAAACTTTCACGTACAGCACGCTCTGAACTTTCCATCGGTTTTTGCAGAAAATCAGAAGTCATATCTGGAGGACCTGACTGGCTGCTGTCTGTCATATATGATGAGACATCTTTCTGAATGACTGTGTTGTCTGTATCCTCTGATATTTGTGATGAGGAAGCAATGTCTGTCAGGATATTTCTGGAAATAACTGCAATAAGGAAGAACACAAGAAATGTGAACATGGGTAATACATGCTTGCTGTTTTCTCCAAAAATACAACATAAAAACAGTAGCTTTGGTACACATTCGTGCATAAACAGGCAAATAATACTCACCGTTTTACAAAGCAATATATTTATAAAATGTAAAATAAGTCAGTTTGGCTGGTTGCTGCAAATTATGATTTCATCAATAATGTCTCATCAGTAAAAAGCTCTGGGTTCATGATTTATCCGTCATTCACATTCCCAATACACTACTGTATATTTCTATCCGACTTTCAACAAATCCCTTCAGAACCTGATTTACTGCAAATTACTGTAATTTCAAACTACAAACCTCACAAGTTAGTGTAGGCTGATCAGTAAACCCCCCTGCCAAGATCATAATTACTATCAACCTGTTAAACATGTTGGGTGGCTCCTATTTAGTCTGTTGCATATTTCAGTTCAATACACAGGATCCTCCCCTAAAGGGAATTTTTGTGTGGGATGATAATATAAAAGCCAACAATCAGCAGCTAAGCATTACAACATCAGTGTAATGCACAGGAGTCTGTAAAGCGTCTGGGCCTTTATAAAGAAAAATGTACATGTATATGTAAGGTTATGCAAAAGAAAGTACACATCACCCAACAAAAGGTGAGTAAACTGACCTCCAGTTGGAGTATAGCTTTGCTCCTCTGACACAGATCCCCACCTGAAGGGACTGTAACTTGGGAAGATGATGAGGGTAATAGAGAAGATGAAGATCTGATTTAAAAAAAAAAAAATCGCGTACAGTATTAATAGCACATATTTTTCCTCAGTCTTTTTATGAAAAAGAATAAACAATACATGACAGTTATGTTCTCACCATAATGCAGGTGCTGGTCTGTGCAGCTTTAGTTGCCGTCTGCTTAATCAGAGACTGCAGTTTGCGTAGCTGGGCCAGAATGGACCTGTATATACACACAGCTTCAAAGTTACCCTCCACATCTTTTTGCTTGCAAACCTCCTAAATGGTACCTGTATTTCCTATAGTGTTTGTTAGTGGACACATACATGTTGTGCTTCTCCAGCTGCTCCACTGTCTTTCGCAATTCCTGGTTTTGTAATGAGCAAGCTGTCACACTGTGAAATGCAGTGAAACAAGTGGGGTGAGGAGGCTGATCTCTTTTCATTATAAATCTAGATAAACATGTAGACAAGCAAGGATAATAGAGAGAATAATGGCACAAATAGAGATACAAAGACAGATGAAGTAGCAATTCCACCACACCGGCTCTCCAGTCCATCAATATACTCCTTCTTCCTGCGCCGACTGTCCTGAGCTGACTGCTTATTGCGGATCTTGCGTCTCACCTTCTTCAGTATGCGCTCTTCTGCCTGCAACATAGCCGTGTTACACGGTGTGTACTGAAGATACTCCATCACCTCTCACCGACCACAGGTCTGCAAAGTTAGATGCTACAAGTGTGCCGCTTTTGCCCATATCAGCCTCAAGGAAGAAAACCAGCTGACCTACCAAAACAGTTGATATTATATTTTAAAGTTTTTAATACAATGGAATCCAAAATTTTAAGCTTAAGAACATTTAATTATAGTGTATACAACAAAATACAGTCAGTTCTACTATAACACAATATATGAAAAAATAAAAACCACCACATTATAGAAAAAAATAACAGGTAATGGGGAAAAACAGGGTTAGGGACATTACTGTACACTCAGAGACCTATTCAGTTTTGTAAGCAGTACACTAAAAAGAAACTTGTAAGAAATGTAAGCACAGCACAATACACTTTAAATTCAAAATAAGTATAGAAAATACTACAGTAAATATAACACTGTACCATGAGGGAAGAGATGAAATTAGCATGTTGGAAGTAGGTGTAATGGACCTGTTTCTTTTGGGATATCACAAGTTCTCTTGTTTCTTTCAAAACATTTTATAATTTCATGCTTTCCTTGAGACTAACTGCTTGTTTTGCATGCACTGCTTGGCTGCTTAGATCCATGATGCTTACTCATGGCTGGGATACAAATTTGGGTAAATGTAATAAATTTATGATAACAGCGCTATACATACTTACAGGAAAGCACACGCGAGGGAACTGAGGAAGAATAGACCATGTTTTATGTATTCCTCCATGGATAATCATATAAGAGTAGACATGAGGTTTCAGTTATACTATTATTTTTCCCTAATAAATCCATTGCATATGAACAAATTCACATTGTTAACATGCAAATTATAACAGAACAAACTGTACCACATTCAAATCGGAATAATTCAAACATAAATTAATTCAACGTAAGCATGCTGAATTATGTCAGCACTCAAATAAATGTAATAAAAATAAGATGCCTGTGCTGAATTCTAGGCATGCCTTATAATAGATTGCTTAAAGAAAGAGGAACCATGATGCCATGTTTGCAAATGGCCAACCTGCTTGTGGGCCAGAGGACCCCAGGGGGAGCCTTGTGTACCTTTGTAAGGGGCAGGTTGTTGGGTAGAGAAATCCCTTCCTGGGTCAGCAGCTTTTGCTCCTCTTCAGTCAGTTGCAGATCTGGGTAAAGCTGAACAGACACAGGAAGGGAGACCTGAGGAAGACTGTCATAATCATACATGCTGAATGCAAAATTTCAACTAAAGTTGAAACTTTCCCCCAATAATGCTGTTTCCAATCATATAAATTCACTTATCAATCTATTTAATGTATAAATAACATACTTAAGTGTACACATAAAGTACAAATTGGATGGCATGATGATGCAGCGAGCAGCCATGCTGCTTCACAGCACCTGGGTTGGTCAAGTTTGTGATCTAATCCAACTCTGTCTGTGGAGTTTGCACGTTGTCACTATGTGGGTTCCCCCCCCACAGTCCAAACATCTATTTCAGGTCAGTTAGTCTCTCTGATTGGCCACTGTGTGTGTGTGTGTGTGTGTGTGTGTGTGTGTGTGTGTGTGTGTGTGTGTGTGTGTGTGTGTGTAAGGGGGGGATTCCGGGAATGGCCTGACATTGCATTCAGGGTATAGTTCTGTAGCCAAGCTAATGACTGTGGGATTGGCTTCAGACCACTATAACCCTGACCAAGATAAAGAGATTAAAGGTGATGGATGAAAGGACAGATGATGTAGATATTCTTTTTCCTTCTTATTACTATTTTTACCATTAGTCAGAATAAAGTGATACTTTGTAAATTCTGCACGTTGATGGTAAGAAATTCACAGCCACCATCTTTCACTCATAACCTACCGGTAGGTCATCCAGACTGTATGTGTTTTCTGAAACTGTGGCGGTGGAGGGGGCATCGCTGAGGTTTCCTGTGGCTGCTAGCGGCAACTCATTCACAATACACGACTCTGACACCAACATCTGGGAGCTCCATTCATCTAAAAAGGGAAAGGAACAAGCATTCAACACAACTCTCTTAATGAAGCTTCTTGGTGAAGGATTCAGGCTTTTTCATTGTAGGCTTTCCTCTAATTGTTCCTGGAAATCAGCTCATAAGGAGAAATCCCAAATCAAAAGATGCATTTTGAAAGTGTTGCTTTAAGACATAGGCCGTTGTGGGATGTGAGTGCATTCCAAAGGAGTGTCTTTCGGCCATTTTGGGTGTGTTTCTTTCACGGATAAATGGGCAAATTCTCCCAGGTTCAGCTCTTGTTACTCATAAATGCAAAGAATCAACCTCATATTTAGTCATAACTCAGTAAAAGGTATTAAATATTTTCACACACATACCCGAGTATATATAAGTGTGTGAGTATATATAAGTATGTATATATACACATATACCTTAGTCAAAGACTGGTATTTTGCTGGACCTGTACTTAACGCTTTATGGCAAGAGGAAAGCAGATGAAAGAATTCCCTGTGAAACCTGAAACTGAAGCATTTATGACTATTGATTCATATCTGCAGTTGTAAATCAGTGTTACTGATGGCAGAACACAAGGGATTCTATCGCAGTTACAGCTTTATTGGCCATACATACTTTATGAATCCTGCCACAGGGATTTACACCCTATACAAGAACAAAAAAATTCTATAGGTGCCTTAAGCCCCAAGAGCTTTAAAACCAAAGTAAAGGGACACAATGTGAAATATAGTGTGACTCACCCAGCTCTATCGATATGACATCAACATTTTGCTGCTCTGGCTCTGTTTTTATGCTACCGAGGCTGCTGATGTCATAAACCACCTGGTAGACGGTGGCTGGGGGCTGGATAGACTCGGAGGCTTCTGGAGAACTGTCAGAGCGAGGGTCCTCTGAGATTCCACTGTCACTCTCGGAAAAGCACTCCCCAGAAGGTCCCGAGGGAAACACGTCATTGGGGTTGATGGCAGGTAAGACATCTTCGGCTTCACTGTCGTCTAGACTCTGTTAAAAGAACAACAAGGTTTTACTACCTTAAATAACCACCAGGGAGTGGCACTATAAAAAGAGAGAAAAATGCTAAATTCTAATGCAGTACCATCTGAGAAATACTGGCATGTAAATTCAAAGAGGAAACAACATTTGTACACAGTACATAAAACATACGTACACACTGGGGGTCAAGTGCCCACTCCTCCAGGGTCTTTGGTGTTACCGTACAGATGGAACTGGGGCAAAAGAATGGCCCATCCACACCCAAGTCACCCTCTATTTCCACGTCATCTTCCCTCTGCCCAAAAAATACTCCATTCTCTGCATCCATTTCCTAGGAGAAACAAAAACCAAATTAGTAGAAATATTGGAGAGGGTCGTTCATGCGCGTCAATTTAAAAAAAGTCAAGCCTATTTTTAGCAGGAAGGCTTAACACTGTTGGTCATGTCAATAAAACACAAGTTATAGCCTTTGATATCAAAGATCATTTAAAAATATAAGGATAACTATCTGTTTAGTAAATCACATTTAGCGCAATGCGGTTTCCCTCAGTAAGGGGGAAATGTGCTCAGTTCCCATTCAGAGTGCAGTGCGATACGGAGCAGGTGTGAAATTTGCTTAAGGAGTGTTCCTCGTGGGGGAGGAGAGAGTTCCCTGCACTTTTTGTTTGAACAGTCGAACTTCTCTCCAGAGAGGATGTGTGCATCCTGGTGGCCACAGCTTTGTTCTTCTGCCTGATAGACCTTGTGTTCTCCCTCTTTTGATTCTGCTCACAAACAGATATCTAATGTGACATCCCACAGTAGGTTTTAACCCTGCTGACGTATTGCTAGTCCTGTGGAAAAAGAAATAAAACACCAGCACACTTTCACCAATAGACATCTGAGCTGTACCCTGTTATTGCAATCTCAATATTTCAGATGGAAAAAACATACATGTCTATGAAATTGCCTAAGGGCTGTTTTTATACCAACCCTTGCCTTCCTATCCCCCAACTAACCTCTTTAACATCTAAAGCTGGGCCAAACTTCTCACAGTCAGTGACTGCAAGTCACATAACCAAAATAATAAGAGCTAAACATCATACAAGGTCACAGTATTGACAAAAGGTTACTTTTTAGATTTTACTAAGACAAACACATAAGGACACGTAAACATAAGCACAAACCATCCTTTTGGTTTTAATTTGTTGTCAGTGCAGCTGAGGTTCTTATCAAGACGACCTAGCTTTCTTGAAAACATTAGCAATATTTATTTTTTCGGAAAAAAAAGTATTATTTATCCCGGTTATCTCACATTAAACACGGAAAATCCATGGTGTGCAGCCTCACGTCGCTGGGTGAAGCCACCTGCCCTGAAGCAAAACGGCCTTAATATTTACGAATATTCGGTAACAAACAAGGGAAAAAGGCAGAAAAAGGAGCAAAAAAACAGCGGTGCCTTTAAAAAGTGCGTTCGTATCATTTTACTGCGCACCATTTCACCTAAACGATACGATTTCTCCTCACCAAGCACACGTGCTCAAAATCTGATCCTTTTTCTGACCTCAATATTATATTTTACACAACATTTTAACATGTATATTGACTTCTGTTTCTATTTGTCTGAGCGTGAAGGTTAAATATGTACATCAGTTCGTAAAATTAAACATCCAAATATTTACTGTACAGCAAGTCCCATCCAGGGGGTAAAGCCCCCTCCCCGCGCCCAGTGGTCCCGGGTTAGGCTCCGGACCACCGCGACTCCGTAACGACCGGATGAATTAAAGGACATTTACAACTTTGTGCTTGTTTTTTTCCCTTACAAGTAGTGCGTCCAGGCCGTGGGTCCGACTATTTACGCAGAGTCCGCCAGTCCATGAGCGCAAACGCTGCAAATAATTTCTTCCTACGAGGTTGTGTGGGCGGAGCTTTCGTCTGTCAAGCCGGATAAACAAGACTTACTTTATACTCGGGCATTAAAGTCCCCCGAACTACTTACCGATTAAGAGATTATGACTTACCACAAAGCAAACTTTATTTTTTAATTTATTTCTCTGAATGTTCGTGTCGGATGACGAGCATTCGGACGAGCTAATCCGCTAAACTCATATCGCGAGTGCTTTTGCGCCAACTGTTCAGTTATTTGTGCGCAGCCGGCGGTCAGACGGACTTTCATTCCACAGCAGCATCCATATGGCGAATTCTGCGTCAATCATTACTAAAAGGCGGGGCTAAACCGGGCCAGGTCCTTGATTCTGTATTCCGATTGGCTGTTAAAGTTCAGTGGCGCAATGAGCGAAGAGAGGCGACTGTCGAGGGACGTGTTCTTATCTGTGATTTGTCGAGGTAACGCGATCGCTGCGGCTCCAGGAAGTCCATCGCGAGTGTCCAAGCCGCGCAGGCGCAGTTGAATCCCGGAGCGAACTTGTCAGACTTGAATGAGCGGAAAATTAAAGAGCAAAATTCGACAAATCTCGGCACTCGGAGAAGCGTTTGTGTTTTTCGGCGTGTTTGTGTGCTTTTGCCCTCAGCTACAAATTTCTCAGATTTCCACATAAAAATCACTTTCTCAAAGCCATATTAATTAAACTTGCCCTCTTGAACCCATTTTGCCCTCTTTACCCAAAACGGAAAAACTAGAATTACAACCATTTTATGACGAAAAAATATCGAAAAAAAAGACGATTTTCGAAAATGGACCCATTTATTAATATGATGCCCTGAAGAAAAAATATTGGTGGATTGCAAACGTTTGATTTTGTCTGCTTACTTTCTTTGAACCCTTTTTTTTTTTTTTACTAAACTTGTCCTATTAAATGTTGTGTTTTCTCTCTGTCATTCTCGTTTTTTTATTTTTAAAAAGACTTTACATGGCAGAAATCATTGCAGAGGGAAAACATTTGGACAATGCTTGTTGGAAGCAAAATCTGTCAAGCGGATGTTTAAATTTTTCTTGACCTGATCATGAAAATACAAGACTTAGAGCCTCAAACTCCACTTCAACCATAACACATGGCTGAATGTTTTGTCACTTTGAAGGACAGCATGTGCTGAATTGGTTGGTGCTGCGCCCTTTGAAACTGAGTCGGGTTTGGCTCCCACCTCCCGCTGCACCAGCAAGGAGTTGGCCCTACACCAGTCAGTGAGCTGTATAAATGGGTAAATCACTTTAAATAATGTAGGTAATGCAGTCTCTCAGTGCCTGAGCTGCCTGTTCTGCATTGGATTCAAATCCAGCCCAGGAGGTGCAAAGAGACAAAGTGCAGGAGAACACAATGGTAAACCACTTCCGTTCCCTCACCTACCACAAAAACCACACAAGTGTTTGCCATGAGTTGTCAGCTGATGTTATGATGTACGATAGTGCATCAGAATGCTCAGGCAGAATGCTAGGCAGCCATTAGTACTTGGACTCCATGGGTTTATTTTTCTACACTTCTTGCTGTTGAGAGGTTTTTGTCTTCCTCTCCTCAGTTGCCAGTTGGCTTATTTAGGAAGCTACGTCTCTGTATGACTTCAGAGCACATAAACTATGTTGCGTCAGTTCCTCCCTCTTCATCCTTTTCACCTCTGTTCGGCAGTCTCTGTCACCCGTTGAGAAGTGGATACAAAAATTTAAATGAACTGAATGAGCCAAATCTGATTTGATGGCACTTCCATTTATTTTTCTTTAGTTTCAACAATAATCACAATGAATTGCAGTTATACTGAATGCATTTTGCTTAAATCCCCTCATACCTCCACCCTACAAACCCTCCCAACTCACCTGGAACTAAAATAGAAATTGTAACAAAAATAACTAAATGAATGAATGAATGAATAAGTACATGCAGTTCCATAATTTTATCAGCTGGTAATATTTGGTACATTAAACATTTTAATAAACAAAAAGGCCATCTATTCAAGCTTAAACAGTAGTTAATCCTCCTAATTCACACAAGAACCTTCAGGTTGTTTTGCCATAATGGCCATGAAGAAATAGCTGTGTTATGTAGTTCAGAGTAACTGCTGGGATGCCGGAAAAGGGCCTTTCTGGAAAAATCGCCCATTATTTCTGGGAAGTCCTTGCCTGGGGATGTTGATGCTGCACAGACAAGATAGAATATGCCCCAAAAAAGCCAGCCAAGTATTGTTTGCAAAACAAATGTTAAAGATGCTTAAACTTTTAATCAGCACAAGACAACTATTGTACTTGTGAATTAAAGTTATGAAAATTATAGTCAAATTCTTCCACATTTTATATATACAGTATATAAATATATATATGTACATCTAAGTCCTAGAATTTTAATTCAGTGGTAATAAGTGCTGGTTTTATTATTTAAAGTGTCCCTGTGGCTGAAAGGGGATATAGTTACCCGAATAACTATCGCTACACCCAGCGGCCACTTTATTAGGCACACACGGCTGTGTATACACACAGCTCACCCTGTGCAGTGGATGCAGTGGATCCGCACATGGTTGTGACTCAGTATATAAACACACAGACAAGGTCTGCCACTGACAGTGAACCCTGCGGACACAAATCCGGCACCTTGTTGCTGAATCCCTGCTGTCCTGAGCTCAAAAGAGCGTCCTACTGCACAGATGTACCTAATAAAGTGGCCTGCGGGGGGGCTGAGCGGGGCTGGAAAAATCTCAACTATGCGTCAACAGTTGGGATTAAAAGTAAAACCCGATTCTGGCCCGGCACTGCTGTACTTTGATCCACTTTAGCGTTTCTATGAGTCTGTATCCCACACACAGCCAGGAAGTACACGCATCCGGCTCAAATAATATAGTTTAAAACTTTGTGGAAAATGCAATTTACCGCGTGGAACGATTCAATACCAGCAAACTTTATTCTGTAAAAAAAAGCGTTTGTGTAGGCGCATCACTTCCTCTGGAGCTCCGTCGCGCCGTCTTCACGCATGGGGACGAGCAGGGTAAAACTTTCCCTTTACTTTTGTTTTACTGTTGAGCAATCCAAAGAATATTTACTTTTCTTTTTACACACCTATTATTGTTATTTATTTTGTGTAATAACCAGCTGCGTTGCCTTCGTACTTTTTTATAGTTTAGCCTTAGCGCTTCCAAACCACCCGTCGCTTGGCTTGGGGGGGGGGGGATAACAGTTACATGGAAAGGACTTTTTTTTTTAGAGGTAGCAAAGTCTGCTACAGTTGTACCGTGGTGTCGTGTTACAGTAGTATAGTTTTACTGTGGTACAATAGTACGCTTAAACGCAAGAGCGTAGTATTATTATGGTGCAGTGTCAGTGTGCAAGTGTTATTTTGGGTTGGTGTTACCGTAGTATAGCGTGGTACGGTTTTACTGTGGCACAGTGGGGTATAGCGTGGTACTGCATAGTACAGTGTTGCCGTGGTTTGCCGTGGTATAACATGGTACAGTGTGGTAACACTTGCTCTCTGCCCAATGTGTGCGCATGCGGACAGGAAGGAAACGGCCGGGACTCCAACTGAGCCTGAAAACATTCTTGAGAATTATTGTGCAGCTCTCTTGTCGAGTAAATGAAGAAAAAAGAAATAAAAAGACACACTAGCTGCTACGCAGTTACATTTCTGTACTATTCGTTTCATTAAAACGGCAAAAACTGTAACTTGCATCCAAAACTCTGTGGGCCAAAAACACACTATCACCCTCACCACTGAGTCTTTACACTTGCTTCTTTATCTGTATAACAAAATAATTTTACTTGCATTTGAAACTCTAAAGCTTTGTGCACTGTCAAATTTCCCTATAGTAGCTATTATGTTTTTTACAAGATTAGTCTACAGATACATACATACATACATACATGTAAATGCATTTTTATTATTGTATTGGTAAAGTAATACAGTGGAATAACACCTAAATGAGTGATGAAAATTATAAAATTATATAAAGATAGCATATAGAAAACTGTACTATGAAATTCTAATTAATGAACTGTATTTTACTCTACAATGAACTGGTATTTGATACATTTCTATGTGGCTCTTGTCAGGGATTTTAAGATGTGAGTAGCAATGACTTGGGGGAGCACAGAATCCAAGAAAAGCTCCGTAGCCTTCGAGTCAGAAATGGATATCGCTCCGGTCT
This sequence comes from Heterotis niloticus, assembly GCA_018136845.1. Taxonomy (NCBI): domain Eukaryota; kingdom Metazoa; phylum Chordata; class Actinopteri; order Osteoglossiformes; family Osteoglossidae; genus Heterotis; species Heterotis niloticus. Next base: position 4,415,592 of record CM030903.1, read on the forward strand.
CCAGGCCTGGGCTGGAGATCAAGCTGGTGTCACTGGTTGTGCTGCTCTGCGTGACGTTTCTGTGTGGCACCACCGCCTTGCTTTTTGTTAGAGGGAGAGGGAGGTGTCACGTTGACCCAGGTGAGACCCTGAAAAACGGATACACACACGCACGCGCTGTATTTGTTAACACAATAACTCACTGCATTGTTCAAATTGGCTTTCCTGTTGTCTGTTGAAGTTGTGCTTTTATGTTTCTGAATCAGACAGAAGATGAATGTAACGCACATATCGTCGTAATATTATGACCTGCAAAGGGTTGAAAGGTTGTCTTTCCACAGCCGACATTTAATAATTTTCTGCTGTCATCAGTTGTAACAAACTATGTGAAAGAATGAAAGTGATAATGTGCTGTGTTATGGTTGCAACATTCATTCCTATTTAACAGTCTTAATTTAATAAAAGTATCAGTTATGTTTCAGTTTATTTAACTTCAGCAAGGTGTCAAATATGCTATCGTGTCAGATTTTTAACATATTTGTAAAAGGCCTGTTGTTGTGCACAGAAAGACGACGAAAAGCAATAAGTTTGTTGAGCTGTTTTGCGGGTGGCGTCTTCCTGGCAACCTGTCTCCTGGACCTGGTGCCTGAGTACTTGGTGGAGATCAACAGGGCCTTCAGCAACCTTGGAATCACAGTAAGAAGGAATGAGTAACTGCTCTCCCTAAAACAAGTTTTCTGCCTTTTCAGAAACATTTGTACATCTTTTGAGATTGTGTAGGAAGTGAAACAGTTTCACTTACTTGTCTTCACACTTAGAAGCGGATTAAGATTTATTGTTTGGGTTTTGCAAAACCCTGTTTGTGAGAAACTGTTATGCTGCTATGAAAAGATGCTTCAGTTAGAGTTTGCTTTATCGTATTTTCAAGTCAAATTCGACTTTTTATTTTATACACTGAGGAAATGTACCGTTCCAGGATATTGATATATAGTAGATTCCTGAGACACTGTTTCTGTCTGCCCAGCTGCAGTTCCCTCTGCCTGAGTTCATCATGACCATGGGCTTCTTCTTGATTCTGGTGATGGAGCAACTTGTCCTGGTCTATAAGGATAAATCAGGAAGCTCCATGGGAGAGAGACAAGCTTTGCTGCTAGAATCTAGCAGCCAGCTCCACAGGAGAGATGCCCTGGACCACAACCATCTACACTCACCTTTTGCCTATGGCAGGGATGTATCAACCGGGATGAGAGATCCTAACAGGGAAGGGGTTCATCTGCATGTTGACTTCAACTCACACTCCGCAGTCCGCTCATTTATCCTTGTGTTCTCGCTCTCGCTTCACTCTGTGTTTGAAGGTCTGGCAGTCGGGCTTCAGCAAAACATTGAGGTGGTGCTGGAGATTTGCATGGCCCTGCTGCTCCACAAGAGTGTCATATCGTTTAGCCTGGCACTGAAGCTCATCCAAGGCCAACTTCGGCAGACTGCAGTGCTGGGTTGCCTGCTGCTCTTCTCTTTCATGTCACCATTGGGCATAGGATTAGGCATTGCCCTCACAGAGTACCAGTCTACACCTCAGCACCAGCTTCTAAGATCCACTTTAGAAGGTCTGGCAGTTGGCACCTTTATTTACATCACCTTCATGGAAATCTTGCCTCATGAGCTGGGCTCCTTGCAAAACCGCATCCTGAAGGTGGCTCTGCTGCTCACTGGCTTTGCATTGGTCACTGCAATCCTTTTTATAAAGATCTAGATCCCATTGACTCAATGTGAGTTGACAATTCTTGAAAACAGTAAACACATTTACGTATAACCATGCAGTATCACATCCATGTATTTTAATTTATCCTGCGTGGTCAAACTGAATGAAAGCTTTTTCAAATTTATTTTGTACTGTTAAGACAAGATATACATTGATGTGTTTAGTAATATTCCATATAGCAAAGCCATAACCCAGGCCTGCAGATATAGCCTGCGTAACATTTGGAGGAGCCGACCTGATCTCACAACATAATTTATGCAGCTTCTGGTCCAGCCCATAAGGCTTTCTAGTTGATCCAGAATACCACACCACAAGTTGTGTTTTATCTTCCAGAGTGTTTCCACATATCTCCCCTCCTTGTGTCTCGCCACTGGGTCCCTGTATCTCCCTGAATCAAGTTCAAAACCCTGGTAGTGGCCAACAAGACTATTGACAAATCTGCTCCTCGATATCTGCCGGACCTGATCGCTTGCTGCCCCTCAGCCAGACTGCAGTACTCACTCACCTCTGACTGCTTGGTGGTTTCATTTAAGAGGTCCAAAATTAAAGCCCCGAAGGCTTCGATTTTGCCTTCATTACGGTGGAAAGTACTCTCTTTCACCATCAGAACTGCTGAATCCCTCTCAGCATTCAGAAAGGGTCTACATACATATCACAAAACACCTTTGGATCCAAGCTATGTCTTCTACCTGCTCCATAAATTTTTTCTGGATTGATTTAAAAAAATTGTGCTCTCTACCAATTCTGTGTGTACTTACTTCTATAATACATGCTGATAAGAATTATGGCACTGGATTAAGAAACTATTTTGAGAAACATCTCCACAACTGATTATGTCCACCTATTAATGAAATGCACTTTTGTTTACTCTGATTTGTATGTTGTTTGGCGAAAATGAAAGCTCTGCTAAATGAATAAATGTAATGTTTAAGAAGTTCATGAAAAAATTACATTTCCGAGTAACCGAAAATAAAGCTGGATATAAACTTCTCAATTTTTAAATTTTGTTTCTAGTTATCAATAACTAGCTGTTACCTTTTTATAATAAAATCACATTTCTCTGATGTCATTCTTTTGTTGAGGCTCACAGTAGGCACTGGTGTACCATGTTGACTGAAACTGATGACTACACGACTGAGAGGATTCTCAACTTTGGCCTTGGGTGCCAAATTAAATCTCCAGAGACCCAGCACTTGTACACCTTTGTTGTATCAGTGATCCACACAGATTCTCTGTGTCCATGTTAGAATACTCAGGAGGGATGGACAGCCACAGGCACTTGGACCTATAGAAGTTTTTGTCCTCTCTGTTGAAAGTTTTTTGTTTTTTTCTCCACACCTGCCAGCTGAATTCATCTTTAGATTTATTGTAACTGCTGCTTTCTGTCACTCCCCAGAACTTTGCTCAGCACTGTGTGGCTGTGTTTAAAGAGCACTGAATTAAATAGTATTTCTAAAAATGACTTCAACATAGGTATATATAATAGCAGAAGTGGTTTCATAGTCATAAAAATTAGGTAATATTTTGGAAATTAAATGTAAAAGTGTACCATTGTTTGAAAAAAATCTGTCATTTTTGAATATTTGGGTTTTTACTACTATTAAATTACAAGGTTTGTAACATTTTTTTCCACTCGACATACTGTAGTTCGTGATGACTCACTGGCTATTAATCTTAACCTATTATTCTTAACACCAATCACCAAGCCGAGGAATCAAGTCTCCCGACTTTCAGGCTCAACTCCACAACACTTACGAGTGAGAGATAATTTGGCTCAACTGAGGGTTTAAACACAAAAATAAGATTAGCCATTCCATATTCTTCGTATACCTCGTCAAAACATAAACTTTCTCAACGAATTCCCGGATGACATGAGTTTTCGTGGAGGCTCATGGGAGTTGTAGTTCAAACCAACAGTTGACCTTTGCTACAACATCCGAGTAGACGTAAAAAAACTACATGTCCCACATTTAATTTTGGGCAGCTGTCCAGAACGCCCCCCCCCTTCCCTCCCTTCCCCTCCCCTCCCCTCGCCCCTCCCCGTTTGCCTTCCTCCTACCGAGTCAGATCACTTCACTGGAGTAAAAGATGTCTGCGGCGGGGACGGGTGCAGGCAGTTGCGGACCCGGGTCGGGCGCTGGCTCGGGGGCCTCGAATCCCAGAAAGTTTAGCGAGAAGATAGCCTTGCACACTCAGCGGCAGGCAGAAGAGACAGCCGCATTTCAGGAGGTTATGATGGACATTACCTCCACCCGGGTAAGCGGAGGAGTTGCGGAGACAGCCGGAGTTAGACAGGCCTCTTTGCGGTCGCTAACCGTCAGGACAGGAGCCAGCACTTGCCGACAGGGCTGTAAAACGAGGCGAAATATCCATAGCTGCTTATGTTTGCTTCGGGTCCCCTGGCAGACAGTGGTTGGTGAACGGAGCGGCAGCCGGGCTGCGAAAACTTCTTCACTTGGGCACTTGTTATCGCTTTGGTTCCTCAGTCCGAGTCGGCTGCTGGAGGACAGGCGGCGCGCGCGAGCCGCCTCGCTGCAACTTGGCGCTGTTTTGTCGGACGTTCCCGTAGCGGAGCGACGCCAGGGGGGAAAGGGACACATCCGGAGGACCGGAGGACCGCAAGCGCCCGCAAAAACCAGCGGGCTGCCTGGAAAACGTAGCCCCGTGCGACGTATGCCTCGCGAAGGCGTCGCGACACACTTATGTGGTGCAGAAACCAACTTGTCAGAGCGCCAACTACTTTGCCAGCCCTTTTTTTTTCTTTTAACGAAAATCCGACTCATACAGACCGAAGAGTTATAAATGGCTATCCTGAACGTCGCCTTATGTTTTATTTTTTACTAAAAGTACCGAGTGCCGTTGTTCTGTCAGATGTTTGTGTGGCTTTGAAACGCTGACGGTTCGCAGCTTTAGCCTGTTAGCTTCGCGGAGCGGTCGGCGCGGCGCAAGCGATACCTGCGCAGCGGCGAAGTACAGCTGAGGTCTTGAGTTATGAGCGAATTGTTGAATTGCAGCTGAGCTCTTCAGCCTTGTTTTACTTCGCGAAGTGATGGCGATGCGACAGCGACGGGGACGCTTCTTTGTGGCGCCACGTTGAAACGATGCGGGGGACGGAAAGGAGGCGGGCGCGAGCGCGAGAGAGACTTCGGCGTGCGCGCGGCAGAGAGGCTCCGTTCGCGCCGGCCGTGTGCGCGCCTGGGGTTTTAGCGCAGCGCTTTTTGAATCAGGAGTTACGGATGTTGGGCACTGTGATGGATGGGCAGGTGGTGGTGGTGGGTGTGGGGGGGTTCTGTCATCATTTTCGGGACTTGGCCTGGGGGTGGGGGGGTATTATAGTTGAGAAAATCTGGGGTGGTGGAGAGTTTATGTTGGGGAGCGGGGATTAGGCATTATTATCCCACCAATTGACCCTTTTCGCCAGTCATCATATTCATAATATTTATATAGATTTTCACCCTTTTCTAAATTTTTCTCGTTCTGTGTGGTTGGGGCTGGCTCCATGTTGCCAAACGTCTCTTTGCTTCTATCAAGACTTGGATTGTAATGTTGATCCTGAGAGACAAGTTGAACACTGATGGCAGTCATTATTTTATTTGTAAAAATCTCTTGAAGTCTGGGTGAATTGAATGGGTGTTGGGAACAGTTTGATGGTTTATATATCATAGGGACTGAGAGTGTTCATTTCATATGACTGCCTTTGTACTCATTTGCTGCTATGGCATCACCACAGATGTGATGGTTGCCAGTTAGCCAGCTGAGCTGAATGGTACATTTGTTGTTCATTTTGGTTTTTTTTTTTTTTTTTACCATCAGTGTTTTTGGTGCCTGACAAAGTTAAACTCCTTCAATAAGTATGCTTAGTTTATATTACCTGCTTTCAGTGGGCCAGGGTCAATTAGTTAGGAACTTGTTTGTTTTTTGGGCTTATTGTTTTTTGTTTTTTTTTACTTTACTGTATATTGGTCTTGTCAGTTACTTATACACTGCATGGAGATGAGTATTTTTTAAATGGGATTCCTTTTTCTGAGTCCTGGTGTCTAGGGTAATGTTGGTGTTCGGCTGAGGAGTATTTGAATGTGTGATCACTCTCAGGTTTTTTGGAAACACTCGCTCGGTCTAACTCGTACTGTGAAAAATAATCTAAGTCCTACGTATCCTTGGCTCGGGTGTCTTCTGGAGTTTGCTGAGCACTTAAAACGGTGTAAATGTCATATGATATTAAGGGATATTCATATAAATGAGTGGAGTACTTTATATTTCCTTTGTGCTAGTAGTAATGATCTGTATATCAAGGTTATTCATTTATTATTAGCAGCTAGGTGCAGTATCTGAGTAAAGCATTTCTCTGATAGGGAACCCTAAGTCAGAACATCCATATCTTGCCGGTGGTTGCTGATGTTTCTTCAGTAAAGTCAGATTGATGACACTACAGTCAGTCAGTGAGCACTACAGAATATAACCTATTATTACCTATTTAGAAATATATAATTTTTTGTTACAGGCTGTAAATCAGGTAGGATGACTATAGTTCTTTTCTTTCCCCCCACGAGATGAAAAATTTTATGAGTAAATCTGACAGGTAAATAATAAAATTAAAAAAAATAAAAAAAATTCCTCAGTAGAAACCCTTAATGAATCTGGAACAGGGAAACGTATGGAAAAGGGCAAATAAATTAGCTTTAAGGACCAAGATGATATACTTGCCTGTTGGACTTTACATTTTCAAATAAGTGTAGTTTTACTTGTATCCATATTGTTTTGACTCAGGTGATGATTCATAGTAAACAGTTAATTCGTCATGTTCTTCATGGGGTAGCTATTCAAAATGTACATGTGTTGGCTAATTCTCTTCTGCATGTTGTACTAAGTATTTATCGAGGACTTAAATGGTCCTTTAATATATTAGCAAATCACATTTCCTCAAAATCTCAGATAGAACAGGAAGTCACATTTGGAGTGTCATTGTTTTGCTCTGTCGTCTTGAAGTGATGTTGCTACCATGTTGCTGTTATCAGAATAAAGCAATGTATTGTCGCACTTATCCTGACAAAAGTAATATTTGTTTGAACTCTAGAATGTTAAGTGAAATTAGATTTTGGATGCATTTAGTTGTATGTTGGTGGTATTGTCTGGGGTTGGAGACTGAGCTACGACAGCTCCGTTTTCAGACGCCCGCTTAGCTACAACTTCCTTTTAGTACAGTAGAAATCATTACCGCAATCCAGTCGTGAACTGGGCTTGACTGACATGCTGCATTTGTTGGTGATGTGAGCAAGTGCCTTAAGGGAAAAATTGCCTCAAAGTACCCTCATGTATTATTTTTACGCTTGCAGACACTCTTCTGAATTACACACTTACAATTCTGTTAGTCATAAATCACTTTTGCCTTCAAGTCTGATGTACCCCATACAGCTTTAAGAAACAGTAAAGTATTAACCGATGGTAATTTTTGCCAAATTTTAAGACATCAATGCAGCTAAAGCAGTTACAGCTGTATTAAAATGATGTATATTTAAATGTGTACATGTGTAGCAAATATATATGTATGCATTTTTTATGGACACACTGCCTGGTAAAGAGGTTGCTACCACTGATGAACTGCCAAATGGAGTATCCATACGCCGAATTAAATAGGTCAGATGAACGTAGCTTCAGATTTCAATAAGCTGATTTTGATTAATCGAATGACGGCTCTAATTTGCATACCGCAGCAAGTATTTCAGCCTCAAGCCACCTGTTGCGTATTTAATGCCGATATCTGTTATTTCGCGTGTTGGATTTCAAGATTTTTCAAAGCTTGAGAAGGGATTTAACAGCTTGCTTTTTTCAAGGTTTGTCATTGATTCCACCTCAATGTAAATTTTTCTGACATCACAGTACAGTCTTTTTTTTGTTCTTCCAAGTAAATGCTTTTAATGGCAAAAAAAAAAAAAAAACACTAATGAACAATTTTTACCAATGTTGCCAATCTGGGTTTGAATCTTTGTTGTGCTTCGCTAGTCATCTGCGGCCGCGAAACCCCGTATAGAATTGCTCAACAAGCCTAGCATCACGTGGAGTGAAAAATCATTTCAGAGTTGTCAAACAAGTATGTACTTGGGTTTATTCCTCCAGATTTGGTATGGGTTTAGTATTTTCTCAGATATCATCACAACTGTGTAAATGACCACACATGAAATTGGGGAAATTAAGGGGGAAAAATGCAAGTAAAAAACATTCCTGAAGCCCAGTGACTGATTAGTTTTATCCTAACAGGGATGTAAAAGTGTGACTTGGTAAAAATTGCCTAAATATTTCTTGGCAACCCATTGCAAAGTGTGCAAGCTTACTTTGAAGTGTTCCATTCTTAGTCGCCAAAATGCTAGTTTGGGCTATGAATGTTGTTTTAGTGTGATGTTTTTTTCAGACTGTTTTATTGCCTTTTGCTTTTTGTTACTTTTTATTGGAGTAGAAAACTGTTTAAGTTTATGGGTTCACTAAAGACTTCTAATGTGGGCCATTTTTTTTAATGTTTCTTTTTTATTCTTACCCTGCCAGATTCAGGCCCAGAAGGTGCGCCTGGCAAGAACCCAGGGACCATATTATGGAGGCTCTTTGCCAAATGTCAATCAGATTGGGAGGAATGCTCCAGATTTCCAGGTAAGATGGCGGTACCTGGCTTTGAGACACTCTTGACTGTACATCTTTGAGGGCAGCATTCCATCCTCCTGTCTGACTGCTCTTTTCAAATTGTGCCAACTCCTTCAAAATCACTTTGCTGAAAGTAAGTGCAGGTACTGATAACAAATGACATCTATTAGTACTTGGCTCTGCAGCGGGACATACACTGAGACATAGTGGCTCACAGAAAGATGTGGAGATCTGCCTACATGTCTTTACATCCCCTGTCTCGTCTTCAGGTTGCATTTCAAGGAAACATGGCAAAATGAGGAAGAACAATAACTTTACCAACATGATGTCTTTCTTGTCTATTTTTGTATATGTGTGTAAACAATTGTAGCTTTTGAGTGATTTTCCAAGGAAAATTTCTTGAGAGAATTTAATTGGCTACTATGTTGTGCATTATAGAACAGTTATTTTAGAAAAGTATGCTTCTAAACAATATTTTTGCATAATGAGCAATAACTGTCAACAGAAGTCAACTAATCAAATTTGCATTATTATTGGGAGACAGTGGTAATGTTCAAGTGGTGCTTTGTTCTAAAATAGTACCTAGATAGATATTCGACTATATATTAACATACCCATTTGAACAGGAGAGTATTCTTACCTTATTAACTCAAGTAAATTTAAGGAGCAATAGTTGAACTTTAGCCAGGGATCTTCAGATTGCAAGGAGATATCCCTAACCATTGTATAACCTACTATGAAACAAGGTTAAGACTAATGTGACTAGTAATATAGTACTTTAATTAGTAAACATGGCTATACTTTATTGAAAACAATATTTATAATTACAGCTTTTAATCTTCACATGAAATTACTTTTGATGTTTTTTTTTTTATATTCTAAGGGCCCTTTCCACTCCAACCTTGACTCCATCCGTTCTACGCGGCACCATGGCCTGGTGGAGAGGGTTCAGAGGGATAGGAGGTTCATGTCCCCCGTACGGCCCTACAGGAGACAAGTATCCTCACAGGTCTGAGGTTTCAGTTGTGCTGCAGTGCCCACGAGATGCTGTTGATCACTGAAGCACTATAGACATATTACTGATAGTGGACCTTGGTGTCGCTGGCTATGCAGGAATCAGAATCTCAGAGTTACAGGCATAAGGTTGGCATATCATCCAGTTTTTGTGTTGGTAATGGCTGAAATGCAGCTGCTGTTGATAGAAGCAGAGTCAGTTATTATTTACAGAGGAGCATACCTTCATCATCTATATTCTGGGGTCTGGTGGAGTGTGTATTTCAATAACAAAGCAAAACATTAACTGACTTGTAAGAATTTTAAAACCTATGATAAAATTCTATTTTATATGCCTTGCATTCCATGTTGCCCTGAAAATTTTGTTGCGGGTGAACCACGTAAGCAGTGTGCCTATTTTGGCTCAGTTCAACTGGACTAATACTGTTAACTTTACTTTAAACTTTTATCCGGTAGAGCAGACATGCTGTGATACATTTTTGCTTTATATAAACCACAAAAGCACCTTAAATCTCCAGTGGGTGAGCATTTTGGATAGCTAAAAATGATCAGGGGGTAGGGACAACATATACATATGTCCACTTTGGAAAAATGTCAGAAAAACCAATTGGCCATGTTCAAACACATCTGATCAGTTTCTACATCTCTGCAGTTACCATTCATCCCTCTATACACAAGTAAAGGTTTAAAAAAAAAAAAAAAAAGAGTATCAAATAAAGTGCATGGGAAAAAAATAAACAGTTATCCATGATATTTCTTTTGATAATCGTACCATCGAAACCTCACATTGTGACATCTCTAATGCCACTCGTAAGCTTCTTAAGGAAAACTCCGCAGCTTGTAAGTAATAATTCATCAGTTAATTATAGGCTTTATGTTGTATAGAAATAGATATACGTACATATGTAATAATTGTAGGAAGAGATTTGTTGTTACCCTGGTTGTTAGTGCTAGTTCAGTTTTGATCAGCATTTTGGATGTTCCAGTTTCTTGAAAGCATTTCTTTGATATTAGCCTTTTTTGATTAGCTAAAACTGTACAGTTTCATATCCTGCATACAAAATACCACATCAGATCCTTGTGAATCCTAATTTTATTGATATATGTCAGTCTGTGTGGAGTGTCTATGTTGTCCCTGTGTTATGTAGTTTCTTCCAAGTGCCAAGTGTTCAGGTTTCCTCCCACAGTCCAGATTTGTGTTTCAGTTGAATCTGAGAGTGTTGTCAATTGAATGGTTGACCTTCAATAGGTGAGCACTCATTGTACAATGCCTCACATTTTGTGCTTCTGAGATAGACTCAGGACCATCAGCATCCTGCCTATGAAGCTAATGAGAATGCAAATGGTACCATTGTTGACTAAAGAAGATTTTTTTCACACTAATTGGATAAAGAGTTAGAGAACGTTTAAGCAAATTAATTTTATAGATTTTTCCTTTTGCCATTGATATACAGATTATTGTGATCGGTATCTTTTTGTTCAAGCCCCTTGAATAATGTGTTTATCATACAGTTATAAATGAAGTCCATCCTTTCCCTTAACCAACCCCTTTCTCAGACTGACAGCTCCCCTTACAGCGGATCGTATCTTTCTCCACCACCAGACCCCAGTTGGAGAAGGTAATACCTATGACTCTTTGCTGCAGAGATGCTGGGCTCTTTCTGGGTGGTCTGTCCTTTGGGAGCTTTGTAGTTTTCCCCCCTGTTTTCTGTGGCTTCTTGGCATTTCCATGTCTTTGAACTTTGTTCTATGTAAAACTTTTGTTAACCTGATTAAGAGAAATATTTACCTGGCTAAACATCTTTCTGACATGACCTTCTACAACTGGCTTTTCACAAAGCTGAAACTTTTTTTTTGTGCACTTTTTCTAAGTAATACAGGATGGAAATTTTTTTTTTTATACACAAACTGTACCACCTCTGCTGTAAGGGCAAAAACATCTACAAGGAATGGAACTTGAAATGAAGCACACATTTGGATAGTCATCAGCATCAATCTGCAGAAACATAACTCATACTCATTTTATGATTTTGTTTTTGAATGAATGACTAAGATGCTGACTCTTGTTATATACATGCTAGATTCAATTCCTATTCTAATGAATAATAATGGGTACAGTTAGCCAAGTGTGTTCTAAGCCAGAGTACAGCCTTACTTTCTGGGACATTTGCAACTCCTGTCCATTTTCTACCAGTGCTGTCCTTCACGCTGACTAGCATTGCTCTGATCCTGACATACAGCTGCCAACTGAAGCTTTGTACGTGCAAGGACAAACGCATAATGCATACCTCTCAACCTCCTTTTGCACAGATTAGAAAAGTTTGAACTCAGTTTCAATGTCTTATTAGTTTATTTCCCTTTTTCTTTTACTGCTCCAGTAACAACAATAATAATATGAAAGGATTTTTGAGTTTTAGTCCCGCTTTCTGCCTGCTCCCCTCTTGCTGTGCTTCTTTTGCAAGCTGTTGGTCACTTTTGGCTCTTCTCAGTTTTCTATTGATCTGGAATTAATGGACATTTTTCTGTCAATCATGAAGGAACTGGTCAAGCAACTTCCCCCAGGACAAAAGCCAGTTGTTCCACCTTCCCACTGCGGCCCTCAACAGGTGAATTCAAGTGTCTTCAAATTATTTTAAAGCCTTAAAAAAATCTTTTTTGGTATTGCGGATAAATCCAAAAATGACACAGAAAAGTCAAAAGATTATTGGTCATGCATCCTTGGCTGTAAATTGAAATGGCTACACCTACTGGGATTTTGGTAGGTTAGGCTTATGTTCCTATTTTTGTCTGGTTGTGGCTCCTGAGTCCTACTGAGGAATTTTTATAATGTATGCTTTTAATTCAGTTTTCCTGGTCCTGAGGATCTGTGCAGTTCAACATGGGTTTACATATTTGATTTAAAAAGTGCTTATATTAATCACGGCAGTTGTTTGGCTGAGTTAACAGGATGTTCCAGAAAGTGTTCCCTGGTTTCTTTGGACTCTTGGAAAGGTTGAATGTATGTCTTTCTTTGTGTTGTTCTGGTTCCAGTTTTGTTACTCTATGAGCCTACCTGTTTCCCTACTCTCTTCCTTTCTTCTGTCTTGGTTGCCTTATTTTTTTGTATCCTGTTCAATTTTCCACAAACTCATTGGCTCTCTTCCTACAGAACAAACTCAGATTCTGCTCTACACACCAGTGTCATGAATCCCAGCACTGGGGAGGCTTTGGGTTCTGCACACGCCTTGAGTGCCCAGAGCAGACGCATTGGTAAATTTGGGTAGTTCAGTAATAAAACTTGTTTATTTTAGAAACCAGATGAAAATATTTAAACTAGCCTGTCTAGACATGATTTGGTGCCTTGAACAAACTTCGAATGTTCATTTCTGTGCTTTCTGCTTTTGATTTCTGTTTGGTTGAACCTTTTGAATATACTGTACGTATTTCAAATTCTGCAGATTTAAAGGTACATTTGTTTTCAGATTTCAAGGCGAAAAGCAGCCTAAATTTTTTTTTCTTGCTGAAAGGAGTATATCTTTTGGGACATTGCAGTTTATTTGGACTGCCAAGCATTGCACAAAGGAGAAATTTTAAACCCCCAATGTTACAAACTATCTGAACATAAGGTCCTATAGCCACTGCTGCTGTAAAAATGTTGACTTTGTATAGAGTTTACTGTCCTTCTTTCTGGAGTTACTCATCAGTCTAAAACATTTTTCAGTCAGTGTTCTGATATGATTGTGTTCTTTTGTTTTCCTGTTCTAGGTTTGGCTGAAAGTGAAGGACGTAAAAGTGAGTTTTAATTTACCACATTGCTAATCGTATTATCAGAGCTGTAGTTACGTGTTCAAGTTGACGTGTATGGTGCTCTGAAGTTCATTAATAATTTGTCTTCCAAGGAAAGTATTGGAAGAACTATGCTCCGGAATTACTGTAGCTTATTATTATCTGAGACATACTGTACTGCAGCTAACATAAGAACATAGGCAGAAGGGAAGTTGGAATAAAGAAAATCAAAACATTACAAGTTAAGACAAAGTTAAACTGAGACTCTAGAAATCAGTTGGTTATGCAGATGCTTAGTTCCAGCATTATGAGTGTTCAAAAGGTGTTAGAAAACAAACCTAATGCTGAGCAAAATTTGATTTCATTGCTTGAGAGCTAGAAGACAGAATGAACAGTGGATAACATATTACTTTTTCACCAGTGTGGTCTTTCTCTTGTCAGTGTTCCCATATCCAGTTCCTCCAATTGAAGAAAATGTGCTAGATGAAGGAAAACTGCTTAAACCGTGGGACACCAAAAAGGTAAAACTGTATTTGATAAACAGCACAATAAAAATAGTATCACTTAATGTTTTGAAAATTACATAAAAGGTCACTGACATAAATCTCTTCAGGTATGATTTAGGACCAGCTGTTTGTTGTGGAGTAAAACTTCAGATATAGAATAAGAGGTCAGTGTGGTGAAACAGCAGGAATACTTATACTGTGTCAATCAAAACTGGGAGAGCTTAGCAATCTGAGTGCACTTGTCAGCTTCTGTTACTCCTGAGATGAAGGAAAACGCTTGAGTAACTTACACACTGGGCTAATGAACATCTCAGTGTTAGTTATGTGCATTTTTGTTTTGTGAATGTAATGCAACACTACAATCCATGCTGCATAATGTGTCCATAATACAAGTTAAATGAGGAACCCATCTGAGCCTTATCTTGAGAAACAACATAGATCTTTCTTATTGCTGCTTTAGTGACTTATCTTTAAAGCAGTCCAGTTCTATTCATCACATGAATCATGTTGTGTCAGCTGAAGTGCATTTGCGTTTCAAATAACTTTCTGGCTCCCTGCCTCATTCAGGACTCTGAACATGCTTTTGCCTTCTTTTCTCTCCTCAAGTTACCTATACTTTCTTCAAGACCCAAATCCTGTGAAGTTCCCGGTATCAAGTAAGTTCTTTTACTAAATCCGTAAATGTAAAATCAGATAACCAGCCCGATTCCTACGGTCTGTCATTAAAATAGATTGCAGAGGGAGGCTGAATAATGAAATAAATATATCGCAGAACTGAAAGGGTTAAAAAGAATCTCTACATTTCAGTTGATAACCTGTGTTTAACACAGTTATTGTCAGCTGCTTCATATTGCTGTTTTCCTATCAAGGTTTTTGTGATTAACTTGACACGAGAGGTAATAATGTTACCCTTATGGTCGGTCTGCAGGGATTTGCGAGTTCTTTCCTCCTCTCTCCTAAATTTGTATTGTTGCACAGTGCTGCCTGGTCTAGGTGTTGCCGTCAAAATGACTGACGTATTTTTTTTTTTATTTATTTTTTTTTTTTAAATAATTAAACCTATACCCTTATTTTTATTCAAGATGCACTTCATCTTTGATTGTTGACCTGTTCACCTAAAATTGAGTAGAAACGCTTGCACGCAAACTCTTATTTATAACCTAATCTTACTTGCTCCTCGTACCCCTTTTCTCACCTCTTATTCCATAATCTTGCCTCATGTTTCTTGCAGTGTTTTTCCTTCTCCGGACCAGCAGTGCTGTGCCCCCCACATCCCATCAGGCTTGAACACGGGAGGCTCCCTCCCAGATCTCTCCAGTCTTCACTTTCCCTCCCCGCTGCCCACTCCGTTGGATCCGGACGAGCCCTGTTACCCGGCTCTCAGCGGGGGCAACAGCACTGGAAATCTGACTAGCACCCTCACCCAGCTGGGCATCACAACAGGCAATGCCTTTCATTTGCCAGGTAGCCTTTTCAGTGTCTTTAGGCTTGTTCTTAACATTGGGGTTTTTTCCGACTAAAGGAATACTGGTGAAGTACGATGGCTTTTCATTACCAACATTGTAATAGCAAATGTTTCTAGAACTTTTCCGTGTACATTCATTCTTAATTACATGTTATCTGTTTTCTAACATTTCTTTCTGATAAGTAAACATCCTGAATTTCTCAACCAAGAAGTTAATTGGCATTAAAAGGTAACCTGGTAAAAGCAGGAGTGAGAGACCACCTTAATTCACTGGCTTCCACATTGTTTACAGCTTTTGTCTCTTCTCAATTTGTAGTGTTTAATAACAATATGATGAAAGCAGCACATTTATGTTAAATAATCAGCCTGATAAAATATTGCATTTTTTAAATTATGATGCCTGTATCTAAGACTTGTACAACCTAACCTAAATTGAGGTGTGTCTGTATTACTGAGCATTAATTGTTTAAATAATAAATTTGAAGGTGGCAAATTGGGATTTAAGGTATTTAGGGAAAATAAACATGCTACTTCAACTTTAGATAAGTTTTCATTTTAATTCTGTTTAAAGTCATACCAAGTTATTGCAATGTTGTCATATACAGTGCTGCATGACAAAACCTTTTTTTTTTTTTTTTTAAACATGGAGGATTGTTATGAGTCTGGGAACACTTTTACTGAAGGTTTTATTACATCAATGCCCACACAATTTCTTTATTCTGACTTAATATATTTTTGAGTTTATATCCAATATAAAAATATTAAGTATAATGTAATAATTGACAGAGAACTTGTAGAAACTGTGGGATGAGTGTCACAGACTTCTTGAGGAAAATGAGTAATGTGGTCTTTTCCCTTCTTTTCCTGTCCCCCAAATCTTGCTGTGTCTTTCAGCATCTTTACAAGGAGCTCTCAGCAACCCCTCACTTCAGTCCTCACTTAGCAACCCCAATATTCAGTCGTCTCTCAGCAGCCACGCTTTCCCCACCTCCCTGAGCTCCACCTCTCTACATTCATCCCTGAGCAATCCCTCCCTCCAGTCGTCCCTCAGCTCTTCACCATCACTGCCGTCATCGCTCAGCAACCAGTCCTTGCACTCCTCCCTCAGTAACTCATCACTTAGCGGCCAGTCCCTGCAGTCACCAACCAGCAACCCCAGCTATGGCAGCAGGGTGGGGGGGTCCAGCTCTTGCCCTTCATCTTACACCCCACTGCTTACTGGCCAGGTACAGCCACGGCTTAGCACGTCTCCACGGCGACGGGCTCAGCTGAGTCCACTCAACTTGCCCATTGGTGGAGAAGCCCGTCGCCATCACTCCAAGCAGTTTTCACCTACTATATCCCCTACGCTGTCCTCCATAACACAGGTAAAACTCTCTGGCCAGTATTTATATATTTTTCACTCTTTGTATATTTTGACTTACTGTAGCATGTAAATGTTTTATCCACATCTGTGCACCAACAAGGGACTCAGTGCCTTCATCCACTTACGACTAAAATAAAAAAAATCACAGTAATGAGTCACTGCCCTTTATGTATCAGTCAGTGCTGCTGTTGCCTGCATTGGAGTAGCATCTGTGACCTTCCTGTTTATTACCACAGGGTGTGCCACTGGATACCAGTAAATTGCCTATGGACCAGAGGTTGCCCCCTTACTCCTACAACCAGTCCCAGAAAACCCCATCTGTGTCCCATCAGCCCCAGCAGAAGGCTGTTGTGTCCCAGGCAAGTCAG
Organism: Heterotis niloticus; assembly: GCA_018136845.1. Taxonomy (NCBI): domain Eukaryota; kingdom Metazoa; phylum Chordata; class Actinopteri; order Osteoglossiformes; family Osteoglossidae; genus Heterotis; species Heterotis niloticus. Next base: position 4,432,444 of record CM030903.1, read on the forward strand.
CCAGTGCAACAGCAGCAACCATCACACCAGTCCAGCCAGCAGCATCAACAGTTGAACCACCACCAGCTTCAAACCCAGCCGCAAACCCAGACGCAGCTCCACGTTCAGAATGTGCAGAACTTGCAGAAGACGCAGAATGCGCAGTTGCCGCAGCTGTCGAGAGTAGCGCCACAGCTGCAGACCCAGAACAAGACCCAAAACCCTCTGGATGTGCAAGGACAGAACTGCCAGCACATGCAGCCACGCCTGCCAGAGCCAAATGTACAGACACGGTCCCTTGGGGAACAGCAGCAGAGCATGCCTCAAATCCAGATGGGCCACCCGCTCGCCTTGGATCTGGGCGTGTACAGCGTGAGTTCCGGCATCCTCTGGCTGGGTCTTTTAATTAGGTTTTTTTTATCTGGATATCTTACACAGTACTGCACAGCACAGTTTAACTGGGGACAGGACTAATTTCAGTGATTTGTTTTGCATTGCTTTATCTCTGGGTGGTGTCTAAGGTATTGCGTCAATGGAGCTGAAAGTTTAGCACTTTTATGATGACTGCTTGATGCATCTTTGTGCATTTAACATGTAATTAACTAGTCTTGGGAATGCAGTGACCTTAGGAACTGAATTAGTGTTGTCATAAATGTTCTGTACTCTTGCATATGATCTTTCAGCTGGTGTATAATCATATGATAATGATTTGTATGTGCTGGTGTATCAGGTTTGGGTTTGGTTCAGAGAGTAAAGATCTGCAATGATGCCATCTGAATTCTTTCAGGATACATCGTTGTTAAACTCCCTTCTTGAGGACCCCTATTTGGACCTGCAGTTCACAGCCAAGCAAAACCAGGCCCCCTCTCAACAGGTATGACCGTAGGAATGGCATAGCGGGTATGCAGATGCACCTGTAAAAATTACCTGTCAAAATAGATCTAACCAGTAATTTTAACTAAACTGATCTTGGGAAATGTGGTTGTTTTTTTCTAAAGTTTTTTTTTTTGGTACATATGAGTGTGTTGGTGATCACTTCCCCTGCCTTAGCTTGTGCTTTGCATTGGCAGTTTAACATGGAGTCTCAGGCAGAAAGTGTGTCCTTCAGTCACAATTTGGGGTCAGGCGTGCCAGCCAGCAAAGGTCATATGCGGACTTGCGCTGTTGACCAGGTATCCCTGGACTTCCAGGACCCAGCAGACCAGCACTTTGTCAACAATCAGAACCAGAACTACAGCGGAGGGGGACGGCAAAACGTGCCCAACATAATTCTCACTGGTAAGGAGATTCTGCTGAGCCCATAAATCATATTAAACAAAGACTTTTTTTTTAAATGTTTTGTTTGCTCTTGTGGCTTGTAGGTAGAAATGAGTGTATTTACTGAACTTATTTACAGTGTGCTAACACTAAGGAAATCATTCAGTCCTTCAACACGCACATTTCTCTGCTTACTTATTTCTGTTTCCAGGTGATTCCCCACCTGGACTCTCCAAGGAGATCACCAGTGCTCTTTCAGGTGTTCCAGGGTTTGAAGTAGACCCGTTTGTTCTTGACGATCATTTGCGGATGGATCCAATGTCACTTGAGGGACTGGGCATACTGACTGATGGGGACCTGATGCTGGCAGATCCTGCTGTGGAGGACTCCTTCCGCTCCGATCGCCTGAAGTGACCTATGTGCAGGTGGGGGGATGGGAAGAGACGTGGGGGGATAAGGTGAATGTCTCCTACAGTGACTTGTTGGAGGAACGGGCTCAGGTGAATGTTCCAGAAAAGGATAGGTCAGAAAAATAAGTTATCAAAGCGCAGAAGCTAGACTTGTGCCTCCAATGAATTTGGCAGCATCGGTTTTGTTGTATGCAGACACTTTAGCTTATGATGCTTGAAAAAAAAAATGTGTAGTTAACTGCATGTTAACAAATGCACTTCAAAAATTGTAACAGTCAAATATAAAGCATGTTATTTTGAATTTATTTATAGGAGCCTTCATTTGTTTGACCCAGAATTTGTGTTTATAATAGTAAATGTAAAATTTGTTTGTGTTATGATTGACCCATTCCATAAGTGTGAAAAGGAGGGTTAAGGGCAGATGTGTGGAGAGCGAACTTGCAGCTAATGGCAGTCATGCAGCTAGCCTATGTCCATGCTCATTTTTTGGTCTACTAATCCATTCCATTAACCAAACACTGATTCTAGCTTCTTTCAAATGGCTTTATGTGATCAGAAGGAGAACAAGTTAGTAGTTGGCAGGAAAGGGACTTTCTAAAGGGAGTTTATTGGTGTGTAGTTGCTGACGTTTAAAGCAATTGCAGGAGGTCAACAGGGTGTCAGGTTGGGCCGATGCTGCTGTCCTGTCATTAGCTCTCTTGTCTCTCCACATTGTCCCCCTTTGACAGCTAACATACCAGTGCAAATTGGACACTTTATGATTGTAAGACAGTGACTGTGTAAAAGCTTAACTGTCCATATGTTTCTATGCATTCAGTTATTTATTTTTTATCAACTGGTGGCCCATTCCTCTTTGTTTTTTCTCGACAACCGATAAACTTCTGCTAGCATAACTGAAATTGCTGAACAAGAAAACTGGGCATCAGAAATGTGCACCTAAAGGCTCTGTCTTGCACAGCTGTTATAAATCAATACTGACTGTGCTTGGGGGGGGGAATTAGAATTCGGCTGCTTGCCTTTCCAGTTATTCTCAGGCTGCTGAATCCTTTGTCTGTGTGCTGAAACGCAGCAGGTCTGTTCGGTCCTTTCCAGCGCACTTGATTTCGCACGAGAACCTCCTGGATGTGCCGCCCTAGTACTGCTAGCATGCTGACAATTGGGATGCATTTAACAGTTGTCTGAAACACCTTCGCAACAGCTCTCTGTTTTTTTTTTTTTTTTTTTTTTTCCCCCCCTCCATTTTTCGGTGGAGAAACAATGCAGGCTTTGCCACAAACAAGGGAAATGGCGATTGCTTAAATGCATATGTTGTCATCAAAACAGAGAAACTCAAGTGAACCGATATAAACCTTGTGGATGCACTTCACTTGCTAGTGTTATAGAAATAGCTGTGTTTTCTATGAACAGTGACGTGTTCCCTGCTTGCAACTGTTACATCTGTTAATTCTAGAATTGAGGGCATAATATATATTTTGAGCAACAAAGATATTGAGGATGAACTTTATTTTTTTAACAAATACATATATAAAAATGTTGAAATGCCTAATGGTTGGAGATGACTGTAAGAAATTCTTGCCAAAGCAATTTTTTGAACAGTAGTTTTGACCGTTTTTGTATTCTCACTTGCGCACGTTTTGACTGTGTAATGCTGTAGTTTGTTAGTACCGTAATTCACTGAGTAATTGTATATGTTTTATAGAAACTTTTTTTTTTTTTGTATTCTAGCACTGCAGCTCATCTCTCAGTAGGGGGCGATTTTGGGCAGGCGCGGATGGCAATCTTTCCCGATGCTTCCCTTTGCCATCGTTACGTGTGAGCTTGACTGTGACTCGCAGCATCTGAAAGTGGCCCAAAAAATAAAGGCTCTCGCTTTTCTGAGGGTGTGAAAAAGACCTGGTTTTACCTGAAACTAGTACCACGATGACTGGTCTTAAAGGCACTTAAAAGCACCAGGTGTCCTGAGCTGGGCAGCCACTGCATGGTGCACGGGGCTCATTTCAACTGCTGCTTCAGTACATGTAGTCAGACATCTTCACCCTGTTTTGTAAGTTGACCACATCATTTTATAAGCGGTCGTATTTCTGTGGCTTTTACATCAGATTCTTAGAACTTCATTTTTTTACTTTTTTAATCAGAATAATTATATGCTTAAGTGCAATTTGTTTAAATGGAAGCTGAAACAGAAGTCTGTGTTTTGAGCTTGCCTGTCAGCGGTCACTCGTGCGATTAGTGGCTGCTGCCGTAAGGTGTTATTCAACACACCACCCCCCTTTAAGGATGTGTCGGAGGGTAAAGGGCTGTGGTTGGTCACACGGGTCACTGCAGGGCTTGAAATGAGTACAGTAGTGTAAACATGGTCTAGTTTATGAGCCAGTGAGATCAGGAAGTGACTGCAAAGTCGAAGCCCTTGACCACTGCGCGTTAGTGCTGCTGTGTGCAGCATGTTGGTCGCTCTTCTCCACTTGTACCCTTGTACTGTGCCACTGTCATGAGCTTCTGAACTTCTCTGTTAAACGGCTCCCCCCAACTTAACCTCAGTCATACCGTTACCTACTGTGTAGGTAGTGGAGTCCCCATGATAAACCTGTGTGGTTCACATACAGTGCTAATGGTATCAATTAGATGTTTGAGACTTTGGTAAATTGATGAAATTGGGAGAAAATGCAGGGTTTCCTTTTTGTTGTGAGAAGTTGTGTGGTCTATGTTTGTATCATAATGCTGCCTGTAACATGACAGATTGATATTTTATGTATGTAAATATCTGGTTCCCTGCAAATTTGCTTCCAGTTTCATCCTGTGGTCGTGTTGTAGAATCGGTCCATTAGTATTTCACGTTCAGGTGGGTAAGTGCACTGCTGAGCATAGCAGGAGGCCCAGTGACCACCCAGGCAGACCGGCCAGGGGTGCTGAAGTGGGACTAGGTGGGTTACGGGAAGCCACTGGGAACGTGGAGGGGGCAGCAGAAGACAATATGAAGTACTCATATTTAGGGGTTGGGGGTGGGGGTCCAGCGCTGGGAGCTGACCTCTGATCCGTGACTCCACGACCAGCCTGTTTGGGCACGGTGTCCATCCATACGCAGGAGTTCAGCACTGTCGGTTTGCTTAGAGAAATAAATATTGCATCAGACGCACACGTTTGGCTGCCATGGAAAGTTGCTTTGAAGAACTTGGTTGCTTTAAGTTCTGCAAGATATCCTCATCTCTTCTGTACCCAGCGACCAATCTGAGCTCCAGCAACTGACTGGAAACTGGGTGTACCCTTTTCAGTTAGTTTTTTTTGGTGCTGTGGCTCACTGCCAGGTCTTTAGAAGCCTAAAAACCTGGACTTTGGTTACCGACTGTAAAAACGTGAACTGTTAAGTTGGTCACAAGGGAGATTTGAGTTACGTGCAACAGTTGAAACCATATGGAGTTTGGAGGACTGTGGCCTCGTGCGTTCATGTGAAGGAAAATTTGTCATGGAGATGCAATAAAAATGTGACGGTTATAAATGATAGAAAATCCCTGGAGCTCTCAGGGGCTAAAATATATTTTCGTGATGTGAAATACAGTAGTTTGACACGTTACTGTGTTCTGCAGTGCGTTTAGTTCAATATTCTGCCAGTAGGGAGCGCTGCAGAGCAGCACAGAATGTGGACAAAATGGGGATGGTGTGAAATAAGGCCATAAATGAATAAAGACGTTTGTATTTTCTTTGTATTGATGTCATTGTTTGCTGTTATTTGGTTAAAATTATTTTTTTCCATTTGTACTTTTGTTTTTAGTTTGCTTTCAGGTGGGGGTAAATGCAAAAAAACAATATTTGCTTCAGTGAAATAACTATTTACATGTTTTTTTTATTGTTTTTGTTTTATTTACCAGGGACACAAAGTGTTGTAAATAATATTCTTAAACTTATAGGTGCTTCTTAAACCTAACCAGATTTTTTTTAATGAAGACAATGTATATTCACACTATTTTACAAGAAAATAAATAAGCAAAAGAGCTCTGACTTGTACCTTTTCTTGCTTTCGAGTACCCCCCCTCCATGTCCAGCTTTCCAGAAACTGCAAAAAATTGAACTCCATGTCCACCTTCAAACCATTTTACTGGCCTTTAATTTAGCTGACCTCTTGGTCCAAATATACACTCTTACAACAGCAGTTTAGTCTCAACATTTAGTTTCTTCTATTTAGCTGCTTACAGTGATTTACACAGCTAAACGGTGAGTAATCCCACTATCATTCAGGGGAGGTATGCACCAGGAGGGGGGATATGAACTAGGAACCTTCAGATGTCAAGATGATGGTAGCAGCTGCTATACCACCTGCAGTTCTCCCAGAAATCCCTATCCAGCAAGCTGAGAGCATTGTAACCTCTGCAACACCGTGGTACAGTATCTACCCCCAGCCTGAGGAGATGGTCACCATGGAACAGCTACCAGCATCATCACAGATGGAACTTAACCTCGCTTGGGCCTGTTTTAGCCCTGTTCTCCTGTCTGGGAGGAGCTACGGATGCACATGAGCTGCAAAACCAAACCCAGGAACAGCGACTTTCCCCAAGCTGTCAGTCTACAACCCCCAGCAGCTTCCATTATGTAAAATCTATATTCAGCGTTTCTGATCACAGCTTACTTCTGCTGTTCTCTCATCGCTTTGCACTTTTGGTTTTATTGAATTGTCTTGCTATTCAGAATTTGCACTGTATAACCAATAGTGCTAACTGCTATAATGTAAAGCAGCAAATCTCAGCGGAGGTTAACACCAGAACATACTGCTACATGTATATATATCTGGAATATTCTATATAATGTATGCGATACACAAAATGTAACACCATAAACATCTTTAGAGCCTTGCAGAAGTATTCATACCTCTTAAAAGTTATCAACATTGCCTGGACTAAAAGTTTTACTTACACATTTTTTTCAGATAAATAGTTTTGTTGTGAACTCATGTCGTAAGGCTAAATTTGCCAGAGCTGAAATAAGTTGCTTGCAGACATTTTGAAGAAAATGAAGACTGAAATATAGAGCTTGCTCTACTCAAACCCCACACGTTAATATTAGGCGGAGCCATATTTTGCTGCAGTAGCATTTGTAAGTATTTTGGAGCAAACTTGTACACCGATCGGTTAGTTTTCCCCTCTGCTAAGCATCTTGGCAAACGTGCGGGAGGTTTTTCAGGTCGGTTGGATGTCGCCTGCGGAGCGCAGTTTTCAAACAGCGCCACGGATTCTCGGGAGGGGTTGAGGTCCGGACTCGGATCGAGCCGCCGTGGGACAGAAACCCCTCCGGATCGCCCTGTATTTATTCCGTCATTTGCGTAGTGGAGCGCATTCTCTATTGTTTGTTGCAACACTGAATTTTGTTATTTTATTTGCGCAATGACAGCAAGGCTGAATGGGATGAACCCGCGTTACTCCGCTCCACCGCGCCGGCAGTCGTCAGCGTTCGCCCTTGCGTGCGCGCACACGGCGCCCTCCGCCCGTTACGTAGGAGCGCGGTGCTGATGACGAGAGCGCGCACTCAGGCGCGCTACGGACGGAGGCCCACCCGCCCGCGCGCTACCCCTCCCCGGCGTTAAATCCCGCATTCGCAGCGCTTCGCGAGAGACGCTCACGCACCGCAGAACCCCGGGCGCGGGTTCGGACGCGCGATGAGCCGCCGAGAGCCGAACCCGGGTGGAGATGACATTCGCGGGGCGCCGTAGAGTCAGCCAGCGGGGACCTCGCGGTAAGACGTCGCCTGCTGCTGTCACCCCGCTCTGTACCGCGCTCTGCCGACTCCCTCGCACCCGCGGAACAGCGGCCATTCCGGCGGCGCTTCGTGGAGATTCGAGGTGCTGAATGCAAGTAAGCGGCAGCAGCCTTAAGCGACTCGTCGGATATTTTTTAACCGCTACGCGCCCGTGTTGCTCAGTAAAATGACGGCTCATGTGTCCCCTGTCACTGTGTCCCCTGTCACCACGGCTCCACCGACAGGGCCCTCGTGCTCGTAAGCACGTCATAACATCCCCCCCCACCCCCACCCCAAGAAAATAGTGTCTTCGCGGGGGGCACGAAGCGGTGCGTTTACCAGGGTACCGGCCTCCATGTTGTGGTAGAAAGGTGACCGTTACTGTGTTGAAGGGACACATGCGACCCCGCATGAACCAGGCAGCCGAATGAGTGCACCGAAGTAAGAATGGGGTGAAATCCGCCAAGGCTGTGTGTCTCTGGGGCTTCCACCCGTGGACAAACGGTTCTGTTAACGCGGTTCCTGGTGTCCTTTGTCCACCAGAAACCAAGTTCCACCGAGGAGGTGTGTGTGTGTGTGTGTGTGTATGTATGTATGTATGTGTGTGGTGGTGGGGGGGTCCTGGCTGAGGATGTTATTTCAGCACCATTACAGATGACCCTGGACCTGTGAGCCTTTCTGGAAGTTACCGGTGCTGCGTTGGTCGACGTGCAGCATCCTCACTCGTACTTTATGTCGCCTTGAGATCCGAAATGTTTTTGGCTGTGTTTCTGCCAAGTGTCCCAGTCCTGACCCCAAAACGTGGTGGTGTTTAACCCTTTATCGGGCGAACGACCATATTTGGTAACTTCGGCGGATGTCCAAAATGCCCTCCCCGTGCCTCTCCGTGAAGGGTTGACATTTTGAATGTCCAAGTATTTCGGCTAGCGTCCTATAAAGGGTTAAAAGCATTTAATGTGCCCTGCAAGGTGAACTGTCATTCGGAATTATAGCTTGAGGAGTTTTGGAGACGTGCGTGTCCTCCGCAGTGGACAAAAACAAATAGCTGGGCCTCAGGCAGGTGTATGTAGTAAAATAGTGGGTGTCCAGAGTCTGTGATGTACAGTGAATGACCATGGTACAGATCAGTGCGCTTATTGCATTTCCTTTTGGATAGTTTCTTCAGGATTCTTGCTAAAACTCCTCAATTGTCAATTTTCTTTAAGTAACATGCAAATGTTACTTAAAGTTGTTTATCTCAGAAAATACTAACTGTGGTGTATAGGCTGGTTGCCCTGCAGCCTCAAGGAGTCAGGTTTGAGGGCCACTGCTGTTGCAAACAGTTAATCCTGAAATGGCACAATGGAAAAAATCATACTGTATTTATGGGGATATAACAGTAAAATATGATCATCTCTCATTGTGTGTCACTTTGGACCAAAGTGTCAGTTACATATTGTTATTAAATGTGGGGATAGTTTGCTAGGTGGTAATAACTGTGACTTTTGAATATAACTGCTTTGAAAATACAAGGGATCTACCATTCTTCAAAATTTTTGTTTGGGTTTACCTGGTAAACTGTCCATGCAGTTTGGAACCAGAGAAGTGGCATGACTTTCAGCCACCGAGGCAGCTCGAACCATTCGTTTTTCTTGGTTCAGTCAGCATTATTTGCATGCAAACAAACTAAAAAAATATAAAGTTGGATTTTAATTTTCAGTACAGTCATTTGTTCTTTTTTCTTAGTTCATTTGTTATGCTGTTGTATGCCTTTGTCATGAGAACACTTTGAGCTTGAACGAACTGAATAATGCTTTGTATCCAAAATGATGATGGACATGTTGAAATGTAGCTGTCACAAGATTAAATATGTTAAAACTTCATTAAATTCTTTTGATGAAGCATTTTACAGATTTATGTCTGCAAAAGTATTACTGCTTTAAACTGTGGAAGGCTTTTGTAATAACCCTGTGTAAATGGACCAGCTTCATTAGAATTAATTCATTTGGAATTTTTCTTTGAAATATTGTGACTGGTGGGTAGTAAATGCAGCTAAAGGCTCTTATCTGAGGGAAAAGGCACAAAAGTGTAGCTGCTGCTGTAAAGCCTTGTTTCTGCAGCACCTTTCTGCTGATATGTGTGTTGTGGGAGGGAGGGCAACGCTAGAACGCCCTTTGCTACCCATCATCCTGAGCTGCTGAAGCGTAAAAGAGAACCTGAACACGCTTGTATAATTTTCAATGGCTAAGAGATGTGATATTTTTGCTGTTCTATTTGCAGAGTAGAACATGGATTCGCAGTATCCACGTGGCTCTTTCCCGGGGTACTGCGAATGTGTTTTAACGTGGGATTATACATTGGACCAAAGTGTCGAGCTGGAGTCTGTTTTGCGAGCAGATGTTACTTGGATGTGATGGTCAGTGGGTGAATAGCCCCAATTTTAGTCTGGTTCCACACTGACCATAAGCTCTGCCCTGTTGTCACGGTATGAGGGTTTTTTTTATTTTTATTTTTAGAACTATTTAATATTTATTTTTCATAAACAGAGCTGACATACCAATTCCTATTGCGTGCCAAAGATTCACCTGTTTTTCCACCAGAAAGCAATTGCAAATGGTAAGTGCTACATGAAGTATTTCCACATCCTGCTGTAGTTCTGGCTTGAGTTCTTTATTGTTTTGTTATTGGAACCATAGTTTATTATAAATAGCCCCGCCAGGGTATTCTAAACACACATACACATGCATGAGGTATCTTGGTTCACCAGTTGGAGGAAGGGTCTGTCTGCCAGCCTGGTCTCTGTGAACTGCTCTATGGAAGAAAGGGAGTCTGCCACCAAGTTCTTGTTTTTAAAAACCCCGAGGAACTATCATGTTACTGAAAATTATGTTGCATTTATTAATTTGCCAGATGCTTTTTTCCCAAAGCGATGAATAACAGGACCGCATTTCAGCCGCAGACAGACACACACACACACGATTCTCAAAGTATAGCCACTTAGACCAGCGCGGCTGTTTTTGTTTGTGCGTATTGCACCAGTAGCCGTGTATAAAACTTAGAATGGTCATCTGGTCTATTTTGTGTCATTTTGAGCTAACAGACTTTGAATCACAAATGATATCTTGGTTCTGATTAAGTTTGTAAGCAGTGGCCCCACTGCATATTTGTTATGTTTCTTGTGGTCAGTTGAATTCAGTGTTTTTAGAATAGCTTTTGGTTAAGAAGATGGTCCTGGTATTGTAGGTACCCACTGAGGCCTGAATGAATAACCACCTGACCAGTAAGCGTAAATAAGGCCAGAGGAGGCAACGGTTTGTTCTTTCCAGATTGCTTACTTGGCTTTTATCGCAAACTGCTGAAAAGCCGTGCCCTGCCATTCAGAGTACTTAACCTAGCGCTTTCTCTCTCTCACCTGTGAATAAAATCGCACACGCCGTGGGACAAGTCTCTTCTTGTCAGTCATTGCTGCGAGGAGTGTGTTCCCACTCCTTCCAAAGAGAATAAAGCTAAAGCTACGTATAGTCCAGAGTAGTGTTTACTGAGGCCTTCTGGCAATGTTGTTCTGTTTGCAGCGATTATTGTACTAGTGTCCCCACCAAAGATTTTGTGGAGCAGATATGAGGGCATGGGCTTAATGTTGCTAATAAAATAGTATGGAGAAGGAAAGATTGCTTTTTACCCAGTACAACCTCCTGTCCCCTGTTGGTACTGTACATGTTCCCTAGTCTGGCAGAGCAGATTTGAACCCCGGTCACTGCTGTGAGGAACCGAGGCCCCCAAAACATGGTTTGCTGGTTATTATAAATTATATGAGTGCTTTTGGGATGTGTTGCCTTTCCTCACATTTTGCTAAATGACTTTGGCCCCCAGAACCGCAGTGTAGAAGTGTCGAGAGCTCTTTTGTTTGCACGTCTGAGCTCTTTTCCGCATCACAAAGGACCGTTTGCCATTGTAGAGAATGTGGACTTCACTGAGCTATTCACAGAACACTGCGCAGCGGTTAGCTGTCTCTGAGCACAGATGAGTGTTCCTCAATGTGGATTTTTGAAGCCTGATTTAAAAAAAAAAATGCAAATTTCGGTCCTCCAGTGTCAGTGCAGGAATACAAAGTATGTGGGCAGTTTTTTTGTGGTTGCTGTAATAATGTCGGTTCAGCTTTAATAAAGCTGCATCTTTGAACCTATTATTTTAAACAGGCTGAAAGGTTATTTTTTAATCTATCCATCCATTAACCCCTTGTCTAGGGCAGGGTTATTGTGGTATAGAGTCGATCCTGGATGCGTGAGGCAGGGTGCTGTCTGGACTGGGCCTCCCTCTGTCTCAGGGCCATCACACACTCATCCACTCAGACATTCACATGGGCTGTAGGTAATTTAGTCACCAGTTCATTTGAAACACACGTCTTTGGACTGAGTGAGGGCCACATACTATTGGTGATATAATATTCTGTGTAAAATTCTATACTTTGATACTATCAGAACAATTCAGTTTAAAGTTTTGAAAAGCAAAAAACATTGCCAAGGGAAAAATCACAAGTGGTTCTTTGTTAATTTCTTATAACACACCATCAGAAACAAACATTTTTTAAGAATGATTTTTTTTTTAAGTCAGAGGAGGGGGGGTGGAAAGGAAGTTTGATTTAATAGTTTCAGCTCAGTCATTGGTTTAGTATGTGTCCCTATTCTGGTACTTTGTGTGTTAAAATTACCCGATTAATGTCATATACTGTCAGCAACATAACTCTCTTCTGACTGTACAGTTTTTTTGGGACCCTGTTTGCTTGCGTGTACTTTAGTGACTATGCTTATAAGTACATTTAGGTTAAAACGTATGTCTTTAACCAAAACTGTGTCCCAAACATGTAATTTTGCAGTAACACTTCTGAGATACACCTGCAGGGTGATGTGGCCAAGCTCCTCTATGCTGCAAGTTTTCTAGACTTTTTTTAATTCATTTTGTAACTGTGGTATTAAATTTTTAATACCTACTGTATTATTTCAACAAATGTATAGTAAAATACCAATATATTGCCATTTCCTAGGCGTTTAACCAAAATGGTTTCTTGTCATAGGGCCTCAGGAGAGGTTGCGTCTCCAGTCACGTGGTTAGTGAAGTTGCTGTCAGAGCTTTGGCCCCTAACCCTGGCGTTAACTGGACAATGGCCACACTCTTTCAATAACAGAGTTTCCCTGTATTTGTCCTCTCATCCAGTGGTTTTATTTCAGCCATCAGCCCTTGCCAGCTGGCAGGAGTTTGAGGAACTGCTTCACGATTCCTGTCAGTGAAACTGCTTAGCCAGCTGTGCAAACTGCTGGAGGGACATCTGACAGGAAGTGGGTATCAGTGCAGGGGACATCGGTGGGGGGCAGAGAGACTATCAGGTTCCCGCATTGTTCGCTTGGGCAAAACGCTGGCGACAGGAGTGCTATCAGTGATGGTGACAGCTTGTATAAAACACATCATTTGTAACAGTCTGAAAAAAGAAAAAATACCCATTACATATCCTGAGTCATTTATTGAAAAGGGGAACATGGAATATTCAACTTAAAGCGGTCAAGTTGTGAGGTGACAGAGTGTCTTTGTTCTGGGAGTTCCACCTCCCCTTGCTCACAGCTCCATAGTGCAATTGTTCATTATTGCATTCCCTGTTACTTTCTATGTTACCATGGTATTTTCCAGTCAGTTACAGCTGGGATGAAAGAGGAACTGAGAAGATGGCTGAGTATGGATGGAGAAGCAATACCCAACCTCTTCTTTAATGTGGCCACTATATTTATATTGTGAATGGATACGGTTGCACTTCTTGCTGCTAAATTGAACCTGGTGATGAGTCACAATGAGCCGACTGATTTTTCTGAGCGTCAGTTGCTGCTCACTCTGCTTTTTCACAATCCTCACACTCATACATGTGCACCGATTTGGACCACATCTTCATAGATTTGTGCTAATAACTTCAGGATGGATCTGTCTTCCATTTGGCTCCAGTCTGCCCAACCTCCAGTGAGCATAGGGAATCTGCTACTTAAGCTTTCACTGCATTATCTGTTATATTGTACATGTCAGTTCTATGCTAAGGTGCTGGTGTAAAGGGTCCTGTAAAAATAGTGGTATCAGTCTAAGTGCCTGTACTGTAAGTGATGGTTGTCTGCATCTCCATCTGCTGCTGAAACACATTTGATTACTCAGTTATACATTGCTTTATCAGTTAAATGTATAAATCTGCATGTCTGTCTCCTATGGGAGTTGAGGCCTTCCCTGTAGGCAGTTTCACTATTACCTGTTTGTCTTTGTTCTGTCATGCTAGTCTTATGCTTGCATTGTATTTCGATCACTGTTATTTGCCTTACGGTGCAGAATCACCTGTTTCCTTCCTCGACCAACTATGGCACAGAGTCCACTGTGGTGTCTGTACTCCAGCCTCTTTATTTCTGAGGGGTATTTCTGAAGAGGCTTAAAATAGAGGGCCCCCCAGAAATAGCCCTTTCTCAGTAGCACTGACAGTTAGGGACGCTGCAGCCACATGTCCTGCCAGGCACGACTGGAACAGAATCGGTCACGTTTGAACCTGAACTGGGCCATCATGAACGCTGGTGAGGCTCTGTCTGCTCCACGTGGTGTCTGTGAGGGCGACTTTGGCTGAAGTGGATTCTGACGCTTCAGGGATCTTGAGAGCTGTGGACCAGTATTGGAGCTAGAGATCTTTGTAGAAACATTGTGAAATGGCATGGTGTGTGTTTGCGCACCTGCATTTTCTCTTCTCAGTAGTGATTTGTTGTGCTTGGGGAAGTATGTGGGAGTTGAAAATGTGGGATCCGGAGGTCTTCCACGAGGGCGTTTTGTCTGCTGTGCTTTTGGCATTTATGAGTGTGCTTAGCCTGGAGGCTGGTGCTGAAAAAACAGTTTGGAAAGCTGTTCTCATTTTGCCTGGAACCTGCTACAATGGAGAGGTGGGGGTTATTCTGCATGACCACCTGGACCTGCAGGAATTGAAACACTGAAACATACACTGGTGCATATACTAGGTCCACGCTGTGGTACATGCTGAACAGCCAGAGTATTGACACCTAGGCGACAAGATGCTCAAAGGGTAGTTGGCCCATTTTTGCTTAGAATCAAGTATTGAGTGTTGTTGTCATGTGTTGAAATGAACACCATGTTGGTCTTCACTGGTTGATGGTAAATATTCCTTATAAGTATACATCTGTTTCACTTCTACCTCTTTTGTTTGTAGTGGGGTTTTTTTTATGATAGGCCCTGGTCCTGAGACACTGGTGGATACACGGTGGATCCGTGTTTCTCTGCAGGTCATGTTTTGCTTCTGCTACTTGGTTCCTCACCCCCCCAGGGTGACCATGTGCAACGTGACGTCACGTGCCCTGCTAACAGTATAACATTGTGGGCTGCCCAGGCTCCCATGAGATTGCCATTGTGTTTATGCCCCCGCATCGATGCGGGTGTTGTTGTACCAGCTGGGCACGTCCCCTGAGGGCTTTATTCATCCCTGAATGCTCCTCTGTCAATTACATTGGCTGGACCACAGACCTTGGCATGGTGACAAGCTGAAGGCCTTTCCCCATGTGCATTAATTGGGAGAAGACAAAGTTATTCCTTTACTGTACCAGGCGCTGCATAGGGTCACATTGTTTAATTGGTTTTGTGTTGCAGAATGTTGGCAGAGCTTGCATATTAGCATGATCTTGAATTTATTTGTGTAGTTTTTGGTGGTCAATTTTTAATAAACATTTTTACTTGCTTTACTGTCTTTTTTTTTTTTTTTTTTTTTTTTTTTTTTTAAAAAAAGACCTGTTTGCTTTTTATCTTAAAATTTAATTGATTGATTAATCCATATATAAAGGCTAAGGTCCATGTGATGTCTCGGGTAGCCTTTGCTTCATAAATGAAGGACCGGTTCTGGTGTCGACATTTGTAGTACTGCCCTTAATCGAGGCACTCTGAATTGTCAGCAGTGCCTGGGCTGTTGGGCCATAGGTTTAAATCCTGCTCAGTACTCTTTTGCTTTGTGGATAGTCTTTGGATCACTTGGATCCTGCAGAGAGTAGATTTTGTTTGTTTACTTTAAAATTTTAACAAAGCCTAAACTGAATAAATTAAGGGACACACACACACACACCGATCAGCCACAGCATTGCAACCACCTGCCTAATTTTGTGTAGGCTGCCCTCGTGCTCCCAAAACAGCTCTGAGCTGTCGAGGCATGGACTCCACAAGATCTCTGAAGATGTCCTGTGATTTTTGGCACTAAACCATTAGCAGCAGATCCATTGAGTCCTGTAAGTTGCAAGGTGGAGCCTCCATGGATCGGACTTGTTTTTCCAGCACATCCCACAGATGCTCGATCGGATTGAGATCTGGGGCATTTAGAGGCCAAGAAAACACCTTGAACTCTTTGTCGGGTTCCTCAAAGCATTCCTGAACAATTTTTGCAGTGTGGCAGGGCCACTGCCATCAGAGAATACAGTTGCCATGAAGCGGTGTACGTGGTCTGCGACAATGTTTAGGTAAGTGGTACCTAAGTGGTAACCTCGACATGAATGCCAGGACCCAAGGTTTCCCAGCAGAACATTTCCCAGAGCATCACACTGCCTCTGCCGGCTTGCCTTCTTCCCTTGCTGCCATCTCTTCCCAAGGTAAACAACACACACGCACCCAGCTGTCCGCATGATCTAAAAGAAAACGTGAGTCAGACCAGGCCACCTTCTTCCATTGCTCCGCGGTCCAGCTCTGATGCTCACGCGCCCATTATAGGCGCTTTTGGCAGTGGACAGGGGTCAGCATGGACATTCTGCGGCAACACAGCCTCATATGCAGCAAAATGAGATGCACTGGATGTTCGACACCTTTCTATCATGGCTAGTATTAAGATTTTCAGCAGTTTGTGCTACAGTAGCTCTTGTGTGGGATCAGAGCAGACGGGCTAGCTTTCGCTCCCCACGTGCATCAGTGAACCTTGGGCACCCATGATCCTGTCGCCAGTTCACCAGTTTTCCTTCATTGGACCACTTTTGGGAGGTACTAACCACTGCATACCAGGAACCGCCCACAAGACCTGCCGTTGTGGAGATGCTCTGACCCAGTTGTCTAGCCATCACAATTTGGCCCTTGTCAGTCACTCAGATCCTTCCGCTTGCCCATTTTTCCTGCTTCCAACACATCAACTTCAACAACTGACTGTTCACTTGCTGCATTAATATATTGCCCCACCCAAAGCCTTTGATTATTGTTTTGGAGCTACAAATTTATTTATTTATTTATTTATTTATTTATTTATTTATTTATTTATTTATTTTATGTTTTTTTTAAATATTTTTTTTGGCTTTGTTAGCCATTTTATGTCTGAAGATTCAGAAGAGCTTCATCTGTTCTGCTTGGCCTTGTGGTAGAAGAACTTCCATAGAACAAACAAACTGTTGCATGATCCCCAAAATGAGATTGTGAGCTAAGTAAGATGACAGTAGTATCCTGAGATGTTGGTTTAAGATGATGTAGAGTGTATTAAAATTGGGTCAGTCTTCTTGCAGTATAGAGGTTTAGGCCGAAGGCCACTTTAACTTGTGTGAACTCAAACACTAGATCTTGTAGTATGAGCTTCACCCAAATGAGACATGGTTTTAATAGATGGTGCAGTAGAACTCAACTAGACATGTAAACTTATTCCACCTCATATGAATAGTTGATCTTCACATTTTTGAAAATATGATTGAAGATTTTTTTTTTTTTAAAATATTCCATATTTTCAAGAGCTGTGGTGTTGCTGTGGACATGATGTACAAAGCTGGAGAAAGCAATGGCAGGAGTAAAAGTTTCACATGAACAAGTCAACATTTGGGACCGAAGGACAGTTTGTACAGATGATTTTTTATTACCAGTTGCTTTAAGCAAGTTTTAATGCTGCTCAAAATATGTGCAATTTCACAGAAATTACAGTCGTGTCAAGATTTTACAAAACCTTACCCATAAATAGAGGGATGTCTCTAATGGTACAGACTTATGCGCTGTTGAGTAAAAACATTTCTTAGACCATCCAAGGGCTTTTTTTTTTCATTTTTATTAAGATTAAAAGCGATTTTTACAGAATGGCTCACCATGGTGGTGCCGCTCTTTTGGAACCATGTCAAGAAAATAGCACTGGATATAGGAGTCTGACCTACATGCCTGGGTTTTGTGACTCTGCTGTGTGATATGTGGCTGACACGGCCAGTCTCAGCTGCTCAGTGAAATGCGAATTAATGTTTCTTAGCAGCTCGCAGCTAACCATTAAGTAAACCCAGCTCAGCACAGATGTCAGGGTTTTCTCTGAACGTTGAAATAAATGGCAGATTTACATACTTAATTGTCTCCAGCTTTGTTTCATACTTATTGACCACTTTATTAGGTACACACATCAAGTGTCTGGTTTGACCCTCCTTTGCAGCATGAATTTAGCTGGATACATTCCACATTGCTCTTGGTCTAGGGTTTGATAACATGATATAGTTTCTATAGATTTTTTTTTTTTTTTTCCTCCGCAGTACATTCATTCTACTTGCATTGCCTCCACCTCATTCCAAAGATGTTCTGTTGGTTTGAGAAGGGAAACTGTTTTAGGGACCACCCTGACATGATGTGTTATTTGTGACATGGCTGCTGGAAGTATTAGCTGAAGAAAAGCTAAATTGAATATGAATAGATGCATCTGGTCAGCAATAATGTTTTAGTACTTTGTAGACTGTAAATAATGCTCAGTTGGTTTTACAAAATGTGTGCTGATAAAACATTCCCCACACCATTATACTCCCACCTCTAATCTGTAACAGCCTGGGATACCTAATAAAGTGGCCAGTGAGTGTGCATTTTTAAAAAATTTTCTACAAGACTAAGTGAGCTAATGTCTAGTCTTAAAATTTCATTCTGTGCTTCAGACAATTTTGCATTTTGCTGTATTTTGATAGGGACCCTGGTGTGGGAATAATTTAAATTTTTGGTTCCTTAAAAACTGTTGAATATGGAGCATCTCCACAAAGGTTTAGATCAATGTTGTGCTTTTTAAACAAAAGTGGGTTTGTGTGGGGTGTGAATGTTTATTTCCAACTTTACCCTGCTGTTACCCTGCTTTTGCATGATGGTTTTAATTCCTGATTGTTTTGCCTGGTTCTATATGAGAGCCTTCTGTCTGGATGTTGTCTGAGAGAGAAGTCTATAGTGTTACAGATGTGGAGAATTATTATCTACTGCTGAGTTAAACCAGAGGGGAGACTGGAAATGAAACCAGAAACAGTGCTACTCCCAGCCATCTGGATGTGTTTGGAGGTGCCTTGCCGTAACCATGGCGTGGGTCAACCACAGGTCTGTGCATTTCAGTGCCACAGTAAGTGACGTTACTCAGATGGTAGCTGAGCCACAACCACAATATTGCACCATGAGGAGATACACCGTGGGGCAAAATTCAGCATCAGGATGGATATAATACCAAAATACATATGGTTAAAGGGAAAAATATGACAGTAAAAATTGCAATCTACTTTGAACATGATATCTTTCACCAGGGGAATAGTTCTTGTTGCTAATGTGGAATTGTATGTTCATGGCACCATTGCTATGGTAAAACCGTTTTAATCCCCTCTGGAAGTTATTGCACGGTACTATAGTACTATACCTTGTCACTCCGGAGTGAGACACTGACGTGTCTTTACTGACTGAGCCTCTCAATTGCTGAGCTTGCAGAGTGGGAGCTTAGCATTTGGCCGGCTCGGACTTCTTCCCCTTAGAAAGCAACACGGCAGTGCGGAAATAAGGGTGTGTATTATGCCCTACAGTAACTTTTTACCCAATAGAGGAGTTGCGTCTACTTCATCATTAGTGCTTCTAATACTGACTTGGACTAAACCGACAATAGCTCTTCCTTGAAGAAGAGATGTTGTCACCACGGAAATCCCAGTTACCACCAGCAACGTGCTGAAAAACATGAACGGTGCCTGAGAGGAAGTGGGTAGCTTGACTTAACTTCCTGTTTTGACAGCAGCCACGTTGGCCTTTTGGCTCCACGTTACGGGAGGGTTTCACACGTTGCTTTCTGCAAGCTGCTCTGGCCGACCTGCTGCTGTGAAATCCGTTGTGAACGGAAGTGTTTGAATGAACATTGTAGTGGCACCAGTTGGGTGAATTTGTAGAAATCATGCAGTAATCCTGCAGTAATCCTGCTACCCGAGGGTTATGTAGCATAGTTTTTTTTTTTTTGTTTTTTTGTTTTAAAACTTTGCACAACAGGATCCTCTTCTTGAGTTTTGTGGCTCAATGAAATGGCCCGCTGTAATATGAAATGAGGAACCATTTAGTTGCACATACTAAAAATCCTTGAGTTTTGCAAGTCAGATACAGGGGAATTGCACTTGAACAGATGTCATGTTTTCAGGTTATTTTTTAATTATTTTCAAAGAATCCTTCAAGGCTCTAACCACAGCAATTGTGACTGAGGAACAGTATGACAAGCAAGCGAGAAGCGGTGGTGGGTGAATTTACTCCAGTTTTATTCCTTTTTGCCTTGATCGATCACTGTAACCAAATGTTGACACAGAGATGGCTCATCCTTAATAACGAAACTACTGAGCTGCAAAAAAAAGTGAACAACACAGGACATAAAAATAAATTCTTATCATAAAGTTCTCAAATTCCTTACTTAAACTCACTCCTGGAGCATTCAAAGTTCAAGCCCTTACCCATACCATGTTTTCTCAGGCTTCTCTCCTTTCGAAAGCAAAAGTGATGGAAAAAAAATCCCACCCTTCTTTCTGACTTTTAAAGTTCTACACTTTCCAGTTGGGTGCACTTGGTGCTCCTTTCATTGCAAAGTGTAATTTCAGTTCCACTTATTCTGGCAAGGGAACCAGAACAGAAGCTTGTCAAAGTCTCCAAAAATCCATGATCCCAAGTGAAGTCAAGTGGCCCGTCAGCTTTGTCTTCTTAGATGGGGTCCTCATTTCAAAGCAGTAGTTCAACGACCAGCATTTTAAATGCTTTGACCAGCATTTTCACTGGAACATTTCCTGAGTAGTACTTCAGTTAGGTCCTGGATCGGACTGGCTACCCGGGACATTTCAGGGATATTGGTACTCTTTTATATCCAATAGTAGCTTCAGGCTGGAGCTGGGTTTTTGCTCCTGCAACTGAAGCTGAGATTATGCAAATAAATTCAGTTAAAATTTTGAGTACACCCTGGCTGCACCTCATCAGACAAACTGCCTGTATTTATTTAACTAATGCTTTTTATTAAAAAGATTTACTGTGTTAAGCTGCCTGCAATAAATTGTTTTATACAGGTGAGTAGTTTTACTATGGTTAGTGTAAGTACTTTGCTCAAGGGTATTGGAGCAAGTGGTGGGATTTGACCCTTCGGCCTGCTGCTCCTAGATTAGTTGGCAGAGTTGGCGCAAAACAGGCAACAAGTGTCCTGCATCCCTGGGGACGGCTGCAGCAGAGGTGGGGAGGCATGCTGCTTTAGATCCTTGTTGACCTTTTTAGGCATATCCCTTGTGGGGAACTAGTTTCCATTGGGTGTACTCAAACTTTTGACCTGTACTGTGCTTTGTGTTGGGATCAGGGCCAGTGGTCCTTCTCCACAATCCATACATCACTGTGCAATGGTGAACCTCTTTGTGATGCCAGCAGCTTTTTTTTATGCACTGACTAATGAAGCCATAAATCAGACTTAAAGTGCTTCTTACTGTAATGAAATAGTAAGGCGCAGCCCACCCCCATTCAATGCCCCCCCAGAGCTGATGTTATAATCTAGCTTTTTGTTTTACGTATGGAAGTTTGCTATTTTGATAAAGTAATGGAATTTCTCCTGGTTTTTGCCTGGTCAGGTGCTCCTGTCTATATCTCCCCATTCTAAACAATGTTTTCTTCCTGTTGATGTAGTGCCTTCCTGTACAGTTTATTTAAATGCATAGTTTTGCCTTAATATTGTATCAACCCTAAATTTCCCTCTTTTTCCTCACCTGTTCCACCATGTTGCCTTCCAGCAGCAGGCAGTCAGGAGGCATGACAGAGGAGAAATGCCCGCAGCTAGTAGACTACTTTGTGGTGGCTGGGCTGGCAGGAGGCTCGGCCCCACTGGACGAAGAGGGGCAGCAGCGAGGTGGTCGTGTGGTGGAACCGGTGACGGACCTGGCAGTGATTGCGCGGGGGCTGGGCGAGGAAGTGCCCGAGGGCTTCACCTGCATCGAGAAGACCCAGGGAGGACATCCGGGCGAGCTGAGTGCCGGACTTATCAACAACCCTCATATGTACCTCTGTTACAGGAGAGGTCATGAGAAGCCACCCATTCTGGAACTGGGGTTCGTGAACGGCTGCACATAGCTGATCAGATAGTGTGTTTAGCTCGTGATCTATAGCTGTTAATGATAGGTGTTTGCTCCTCAGTAAGATTTCTTATTATTTTTTCCTCTTTTATTTATGTGTCTATTTCTGTTTAGTTTCATGAAAGTGTAGTGATGTGCTTTTGGAAGTTATTAATGGTCTGGTTTCTGGTTGGGTGCTCCTTCTATAGGGTGCTCTATGAGGGGAAGGAGCCCACGAAACCTGGCTGGCATGTTATTGAGACGACCCCCTACAGCCGCTCTGCCAGCTTGAGTTCAGGGGGTCCCACCACCCACCGAACCTTCCTAATGTATCGCCGGGCTCCCGACTCCCAAGCCCTCAACACTCTGGGCATCACTGACATTTCCCTTCTCATGCCTAGCAAAGGCGAGACAGCACCCCATACCTTCTGCAGAGTGGATAAGAACCTCAACACTGGCATGGTGAGCTCCCTGTAGTCCTGCTGTTAGCAGCTGTAGCATGTCGTAACCTACACGGACATGTAGCCAAAGAGGTTCAAATCATGGGGGGTGGGGGTTGATTTTGTACCCTTAAGTGTGGTACTCGGGTTGAAAAGACACATGGGAATATCTTAATGCAGGAGGTCCTTGACTTGAAATGGGATTCTGTTCTGATGACTTCATCATAATTCACAAATCCCATTATACAGGAACTCCTTAGTCTTTGTCAGAATTTTCTTGCATATAAGTAAAATTATTTTCATACCGTGTACTGAACTATGATCAAATTCAAGACTGATTTTCTGACAAGATATTCACACTTATATAGGGAAATACCTGTACTGTATTATATGAACAGTTAACATGTAGAAATACTATCTTGTGTAACAGGACTTTGCTCTTTTTTTCACATCTTATAATTTCACACCTTATGTTGAAGTAATGATGACATAAAATAATGATATACAGTACAGTATTATATTAATATTATTTTCACGTTCTTGTTTTCTTTACTTTTTAGTACCACCAGAACACTTATTTTTAAATTGTTTACCATTGTAAACAAAATGTATCTTCTGTGGAATCGCCAATGAGAAGTTCTATAAATTAAACATTTTTTTTTTTTTTTTTTTTTTTTTTTAAATAAAGTACAAATGCTTATCCAGACCCTGAATGATCCAGTAACAAATGTGGTGCTTTGCAACGGTGCGGTCAGCTAATGTTTTTGTATGGTACAAGGAGTGGTCATTGTTTGATATTGTGACCAAATATCGCAACATGTATATAAAATATATAAAATGTGTCAAGGTTAATGGGATGGCTTTCACAATTCTATTGAAATGCTGCAAAAATGAGATGCAGGATCACCATCACTGCTGCTTACACTGAATTCTGTGTGTCACATCCACAGTGGGGACCGGCCCTGTACCTCTGTTACAAGAGAGCTATGACGAAAGCCAATGCCCTGGTCTATGAGGCAGGTGGGTGCCCTGGAACTGCAGCTCCACTGCTGTATGGAAATTGTTGCAACCTTATTTGTGAGTGCTTTTTCTGCACTTTACTATAGTAAACACCCTCACTGGGTGGGAACCAGCTGGCTTGCCTCAAATGCTACTGGACACCCAGAAGAACCAATTCTGTTGCCATTTAATGTTTGTGTGCCAGTAAATAAATTTAAAAGTGTTGTTCTTGTCCTAATATACACCATGGCTCCTAATAACACTTTTTTTTTTTTAAATTATGAAAAGCCTTAAGATTTTATATGTGCGTGTGTGTGTAAAGGTCTCATCAGCCGCTACCCTGAAGAGGACCTGGACTCCTTCCCCCTTCCGGACTCGGTGCCTGTCTTCTGTCTCCCGATGGGGGTCACTGTGGAAAGTTGGCCCCTCAACACCAAGTATCAGCTTCCCGTCTTCTCCACGTTTGTCCTCACCAGTGCCTGCGGGGACAAGGTAGTGCCAGCTGGGCTGTTTTGCATGTTTGTCTCAGGCTTTTATGGCTTTTATTTTCCAGTGATTCTTTGGTTTACCTTACTTTGTTTCACTGGTAATGCAGCAGTTTCTCTGAGGGAAGTGCTGCAGTTTGTGGCTTTCTTCTCCCTATTATTTTGCTTCTGGAAAGGACCTGAAAGCACGTTGATGTATATGCGGTCTGTTTGACTTCAGCTTCTGTGACTTCGTCAGGTGTACGGGGCTGCTATCCAGTTCTATGAGGCATTTCCACGAGAGGGGCTTTCAGAGAGGCAGAGTGTGCGGCTGGGCCTACTGAGTGTTGTGGACCGACGGCCCATCACCAACCGCTCACTGCAGGTGAAGAAGAGCATCTGTGTGCTCTCCCACTGGCCCTTCTTTACAGTCTTCCAGAAGTTCCTCACCTTCATCTACCGCTACTCCATTTCTGGGCCCCACGTGCTGCCCCTGGAGAAGTGAGTGCTGGTGCAGTGTTCTTGCATCTTCATATTTATATGCTGGGGTATGGAACATCACACTTTACACCTGATCTCTCCTAGCAAGCATCTGAGCGTCTCAGTTAGTAGTACTTGCTATAATACTGTCTCACAATAGTGCCCTTTAAGTAATTTATCATAATGTATGTTATTCATAACATAGACTGTTTATCTGCTGTAGTTAAAAGTATAACTAATCTATTCTACATTATGTTGTGCAGTTTTCAAGCTCCATTTTTTTTACAGTATAATGTATTAATGACCTATGGCGCTGTTACATTAAGCTCAATTTCTGAACGACACCTCTGCAACTCTAATGCATATATTGCTATATTGAAAAAGAGATGTACAGTAGCTTGTGCCTCACGAGTAGATGGGAAGAGCACATGTTGTATAACAGGTGGATGTTGGGGATATTGGCCCCTTTCAGTTACTTCCCTTTTACATAATTAAAAAAAGACTAGACTATTTTTAAATTGGTCAAAAATATGTCAGTTGAAGCTATCAACTTGTGATAGCTGGTTTCATATGAAAAGGAGAACAAAAAAAAACTTGCATGGACAAAGACAAGGCTGCAGCACTGTAGATATGTGCTTATGTGACAGAATACCAGCATACAGCTCAGAGCAAACAAAAGCAATCAGTTTACATCCAAGGTAGGTTATTACCTTGTAAAATGAAATCTGCAACATAATGCAAAATACATTAATTATACAGTAGTGTATATCTGTGGGGGTTACGTTCCGAGACCCCCAGTGGATGCCTGAAACGGCAGATAGTACCAAACCCTATATATACACTGTTTTTTCCTGTACATACATACTACCTATGATACAGTTTAATTTATACTGTAAATTAGACACAGAGATTTACCACAATAACATAGAATTATAATTTTCTACTCTATATATAAATATAATTATAAACAAGATGGCTACTAAGTGACCAACAGACGGGTAGCACATACAGCGTGGATATGCTAGACAAAAGGATGATTCACGGGACGGAGCAGGATGGTGCGAGATTTCATCATGCTACTCAGAACGGTGTGCAATTTAAAACCGATGAACTGTTTATTTCTGGAATTTTTCATTCTATATTTTCAGATCGTGGTTGACCGCGGGTAATTGAAATCCCAGAAAGTGATGGGGGGGGGCTGTACTTTTAACAATGGCAAATGAACACAGAATACAGTCCATTTTTAAGGATAGCAGCTAGAGAATTCTAAAAGTTTTGAAGTTGTTGATAAATTACTCAATAGGACAAATAAGAGCACTGTGACTAGCACCACTGAAGCAGGTATCACTAATAAAGGTATTGCTGTTTTCTCATTTTGATTGTTCCATTTCATTGACATGAGCAATAATCTTAATTTGTTCATCAAATATTCCCAGATACTGAACGTTGTCCGTAGGGTGACATTTAATTCTTTTCTAACTGGTACACAGACCCATTTAAAAACTGATTTTAAAAAATTTATTTATTTATTTATTTATTTATTTTATTTTATTTTTTTACATTTATCCAGTCATTTGCTGTACATGAATGTGTTTCTTTTCCTCAGGCACATTTCCAGCTTCATGCACAATGTACCCTTCCCTTCACCCCAGCGCCCACGAATACTCGTCCAGGTAACGCATGTTATCCGTACTTCTGGTGTGTTGTGGCACGGACAGACTTCCTTTTGAACACGTGTCGGTGTGCTTTGTGATGAGTGTCTATGGCTCACCGCTGTATCCCACATCCCCTGTGGGACTAAGCTGTTTGGTGCCAGCAGGTGCTTGTGGTACCATGAAGCCGCTAATGAGGGTCCTGCTTCCCCTGCAGGTGTAGCGTTGTTGCGGTGCAGGAGAAAGATGAGTTCATGATGTCTCTGAGTTGGACAGGTCTCTCCACAAGGTTCATGTTAAAGTGTTTTGCTGATTCAGCCAATCTGACATTAATCCCCACAGTTTAAAATGGGGTTAATTGTAGTATGTAATCCTTTGGAAATAATCTAGTGATGCTTTACAATAGGGTTTCCATACAGCGCTTCTGATTTATTTTGAGTTAACTGCAATCTTACCATAGATGTGTTCATGGTTGTTTTGAGGGAATGGAAGAAATTAAATAACAAGTGATTAAGTTCAATCATATATACTTATTTGTTAATTTCTCCAAAGTGATTTACAATGTTAAGCAGGTCACTGTGATTTTGTATTCATACAGCTGGGTAATTTTAACTGGAGCAATTCGGGCTAAGTAAGTTGCTCAAGGGTAGCAATGCAGGAGGTGGGACTTGGACTTCTGAGCAGAAGCAGCAGCTCTAATCACTACACCACCTGCTGGCCCTTTTTATAATCAATACTTAATCCTGATTTTCACATGGTTTATTATTTCATACTTTTTTCTGTCTGAATGAATATTGCGATCAGGTTGAAATCAAAATCTTGAAGAAGCCAAATATAGAATTGCTTTGGGATGAAAACCTGTACACCCAGAGAAGCTTTGAGTAGGACCTGGGAAACCCTGATTTAGAGCACACTGGTACCATTTAGTTTTCTAATAACAGGTGTTGGTGTGAACAGTAATTCAGGAAAGAAATCGGTGCTTGTAGATCCCCCCCCCCCCCTTGATTTGATGTTATATGGTTCAATGTGATTGCCAAAGGTGGGATTTTATCCCATACCCCCTACATGTTGTAACTGTGCTTCTCTCTGCAGCTGTCCCCTTATGACAATCTCCTGCTGTGCCAGCCAGTGTCCTCCCCTTTACCCCTCAGGTAAGAAAGGATCCTGTCGTGAGTCTGGAACATCTCATTTATTTCCTCCGTTTGAATTAATTGGATTCAGTAGTTTGTTTTACAAGAATTTACTGTATTGGCAGATTTTGAAAGAGTTCCTCTCTGTAGTCCAGTTAAAGCACAGTGGGTTTTTCTGTTCAAGGTTCACTTCACTGTCGTTCTGGACTTATACAAATGCGTAGGAGAGAATGAAATGTAGTTTCTCCTGGACCATGGTGCAAAGTACAATAAACAGACAGTGTAACATAGAACAATGCAGACAGACCAAGGCAGAATATAGATGTATATCTAAATAAATATAGATGAGTTGATAAATAGATCTTCATTAGTGCAAGTAAAGTATGTGTTGATGGTGATGATATAGTGGGAGATGATCAGTGATCAAGGGTAGTGTTTAGTCCCTATGGTGGTAGTCTTCTCTATTGCAGTGTGGGTATTTCCAAGCATTTTCACTGCAGCCCTATGTTCAAGAAAGAAGGAGTCTTGTGTCCACTCTATCTCTGATCTTTGGGTTAAACTTTGAAGTGTGTGTAACGTGTACATGAACACGCTTTGTCCCCCTCTCTGCCTACAGTGGTGCCAGCTTTGTGAAGCTGCTGCAGAACTTGGGCCCAGAGAACTCTTGCACCCTCCTGCTGGCCGTTCTCACGGAGCATAAACTGCTGTTGCACTCACTGCGACCTGATGTGCTTACATCTGTTGGCGAGGCTGTGGTTGCGGTATGTGTTTCTGCTCACGTTGCATTTGGAGACACACACACACACACCTTCTCAGTCTTGGTGCTTGTGGATGGTCAACTGGTTAGTTAACCAGGGAGTTAACATCTCTGGTTAACATATGGTTAGTTAACATCCTGCATATGTTTAAAAAATGCCTAGAGATGCAGTTAATGTTAAGTCTTCTTGACATTCATAAATTTATTATTAGAAATAATTTACTTTGTTTAGCTGACATTTTTTGCCAAAGTGACTCGGTGTTAAGGTGCATACAGTTATTTACTCATTATTTACAATTATTTATACTGTATAGCTGGGTCATTTTTACTGGAGGAATTTAGGGTAAACACATTGCTCAACGTGCAGCAGGAGGCGGGATTCAAATTTGCAACTACCCCAGCCCAAAGCCAGTAGCTTTAACCACTATGCTTTCTGCTACCCCGATTATTTGGTGGTTAGCTTAGCTGAAGTGAATCTACATCACAAGATTGATCACTCTGATGCAAGAGTTCACAAAACAGGGTTCTTTGGGGGGAAAAAAATAATTATAGATGCAGGACAATGAGTGTGAAAAGAAAGTTCCTGATGTTGAACTCTTCTTTTGTCTGATCCTTCCTGCTATAGATGGTGTTCCCACTCCACTGGCAGTGCCCCTATATCCCACTGTGCCCATTGAGGTTGGCAGATGTCCTGTGTGCCCCCATGCCTTTCATTGTGGGCGTACATTCAAGCTACTTTGACCTGTACGACCCTCCTCAGGATGTGGTGTGTGTTGACCTGGATACCAACACCATTTTCCAGTGAGTCACCCAGAGCTCCGCTTCACTCACCACAGGACCAGCAAATTGCTGGGATTCTCTTTCGTTTATTCTGCCCCTCTGTTTGTCTCATGATATTTTCATACTTTTGATGCTCAGCTTACTGGAGCTACACCAAGCTGAAGCTGATACCTGTGTATTTGGAAGGATTTTGGTGTTTACCTTGTCTGAGATCATTACCTGCTGGAGATCTGCCGCAGGAGCCGAGCACCATCACGAGCACCTTCTGCTCACTGGGTTTGTCCAACCATTTTCTCTTCCTTCCACCATAGATCTGAAGACAAGAAGCCACTTTCATGGAGGTCACTGCCAAGAAAACACAGCAAAACCCTGCTCACTTCCCTCACAAACTTGTATAAAACACTGGAAAAGAGTGAGTGGTGCCAGCATAAAATAAAGCCAGTGATGTTTCTCTTCTGTGATGGCACTGCCTAACTTGATAACATGTTCAAATTTTATTTGCCATATTGGCATATTTGTAGCGAGTGGGTCCTAGATGGCATGTGGCCATGTTATATTTTTGTTAGATAACC
Organism: Heterotis niloticus; assembly: GCA_018136845.1. Classification (NCBI taxonomy): domain Eukaryota; kingdom Metazoa; phylum Chordata; class Actinopteri; order Osteoglossiformes; family Osteoglossidae; genus Heterotis; species Heterotis niloticus. The sequence continues at coordinate 4,461,400 of CM030903.1, forward strand.
GAGATCTTGTACTGCATTTTGTTCAGCTCTTGAATGATGTCACTTGTATATTTATGTTTTTGAAGTATTTTCATTAACTCTACTTGCAGTTGTGGTGCTGATTTTATGCTTTTTCTTTTACTCATTTTGCACTTCCTCTGGCTTCCCTCCATCAGTCTACACCCCCAGCCAGGAGGAGGCAACACTGGAGTTCCTGCTCACAGACTATGACCTCATCTATGGGCGTCAGAAGCAGCTGGAGCTGGAGATCCAAGAGGCCTTTCTGCGCTTCATGAGCTGCCTGCTCCGGGGGTACCGCACCTACCTGCTACCCATCACCCAAGCCCCCTCAGAGAGGACCACAGACTGCAGCTCCCTGTTCAACCTACAGGGTATGGAACTGTCTGTGTCTGCACTGTGTACGGCACACGTGTGGGGGGACGAGTCTCTCAGTGTGTAAGTGTGTGTGGGTGAGAGTTATTCTGTGCACAAGCTTCCATGGCACAACCCGTGTAATTGGTTCCTGAAGATCTGCACATAGTTCGAATTCTTGTAAAACTATTGCCTTTAATTTAAATGAGGAAAAATTAATGATGCTTTCCTGAGCCCCAGAAGGTTCACCCATTTTAATCTTTTTTTTTTTTTTTTTTTCCACCAAACTTGCAAAATTCTTGCCTGATTTTTTTTGAACACACAGAAAATCTAATTTAATACCAATCACTCTGGATACATAAGTCAATGCTCGTATTATCACATTTCCTTATACGCAGCACATTTTTGTGATCTTTTACTTATTTTATTTCATTTTATTTTCATGATTATGTTATTTTCTTATTTTTTCTCTGGTCTGTTAGAACATGAGTTTCAATCTGGATACTTTGCTGAGACTGTATGTTCTCCTATTTTGTGTTCACATGGGTTTCTTTGGGTGCTCTGGTTTCCTCCCACATGCCAAAGATGTGTTTCATGTAAATTAGTGACTGGGTTACTGAAATAGAATTGTTTAGCATATATAAGATTTCTTTGCCATAAATTTAAAATCTAAAGCAAAAAAGTCCATTTGTGAAGCTAATGTCTTTCGGCAGGATTTCTTAAATCCCGAGACCGGACCCAGCAGAAGTTCTACACCCAGCTGACCCGTACACAGATGTTCACCCAGTTCATCGAGGAATGCTCCTTTGTCAGCGATAGACACACCTGCTTAGAGTTCTTTGACGAGTGTGTCCAGAAGGTGTGATGTGTGTTTTTAATTTCTGCGTATTGTAAAATATTTCTGACTTTGTTGCATTTGGCTGTCCTGAATTTAACTTATGGTAAATTTTAGTCAATGTTTTTTAGTAAGGTGGTGTCTTCAGTTTGATTCTTGGCAAACTCATGGGTTGACCACTATGTCTTCCTCTCTGCCTCCTCCCGTGGGGAGTAGGTAGATGTGGAGAAGCCCGAGGATGTTCGACTCATCGACTTGGATGAGAGACATAGTGGGGAACACACAGTCTTCATCATGCCTCCTGAGGAGCCACAGGAGGCAGATGGCTCTGAGTGCCCTGCCCTCTACAGGTGCTTTGCTCTCAGGTCGCACTTCTGCTCACCGTCCCCTATCTGACACTGTAAGCCCATCTGCTCCTGCCTGTCTGAAGCTCACTTAGCCAGATGAGACTGTCTTTGAAGACTACCTGTCTCTTTGTCAATGTGATTGGTACTGCTGACAAGGTATCTCACCCAGGCTGTTAATGTGGCTGTCACTACATTTGATTCTGCAGCTGTGCTTATCGGCACCACATGCTCTTACATACCCTGAGATAATGTTAGCAAAATATAGCAACGTAGTCTGTCCTGTCTATTAATGGCAGCCTTTAATGCTAAAATTTCCTTCCTGTCCTAAAAATCAATGCTTGTCTGTCTACGACTTAGTCGCTGTTTATCTTTACAGCTATGAGACCTTCCCGATCCTGCAGCCAGAGCTCTTTGACCGACCGCAGGACCAACTACGTGTACCAGCCAAAGGGAGCGCCCCGAGCAGCCCTGCCCCTCGACGCACTAAACAGGTGGGCGAGTGGGGTCTCTTGCAGATTTTGTATATCAGAAACGCTTCCATTTCCAAACGTGCACACACCGTCTTTTTTTGATAATTAATCCACTTTTATTATGCTTTGGTGCTGAAAATATACTGAATGATCAGTTGTTTAAGGTTTTGAATTTAGCAGCTGTGCTCTCATATCTGCACGATGTGCTTTTATGCATGACATAACTGTGTGCGTTACATTATTTTTAAAACATAATTTGAAATACTCAAGCAGAAATGTTCAAAATACTAAGAGGCTTTTGGATTTTAATGAACTTGACTGCACAAAAACCTCACTTAGAGTGAAAGGTACCACTGTGCCAACTTTAAAGTTTTTGGCTTGAAAAGTAAAACTGCATAAAGAACAGCCACACAGAGACTGAGCTTTGTAGATATAAACAGATAGAGCGGATGTGCCACACCAAGCTGGGTTGGATTTAGGGGGAAAATCTAGTATTGCTTGTCAGATTTTCTGAGCTGTACAGAAAAATAAATCATTTTGCTTACTGTTGGCAATGCTGAGGACCCAGTGTTGCACTCCCACACGCTGCTGTGGATGCTGAAGTGTAGGCGTAATGTAGTAAGCTAGTATATTATAATGAGTATAATATGGGCAAATTTATATAATATGCTTAATTTGCAGTTGTTTTTTTTTGCTTTTTTTGTTTTTAAGACAGTACTTTTAGTTTTTCTTAATCTTTGGGTCCCATTTTCTGCCTATATTTTTTGTTGCTCTGCTTAAATATGATTTTTAATTTTTCTTCCTCTGATTTGTTTTCTGCTGTCATTCTTTTGATCTTTTTTCTGTTTGTTAGTGTTTTTTGTATCTCCAGCACAACTTTCTGTTTCTTTCTCCCCCTCCTCCCTTCCTGTTAAGCACTGTTCTGTTCATTTATGCAATAGTCATTTATGTAGCCATGTGCCATCTTGGCCCCTCGGGGCTACAGTCTCCTTCACCCACGTATCTGTATTGTTCTCTTCCGGCCTGACCTTTGTTTTAACTTTCTGTGCTTCAAATTCTTTCAAACTCAGCATAAACTTAAAATATTTACAGTACAAGTACAGCAGGTATTACTGTGAAAATTGTTGCTTTATATTCTCTGTAATGAAAAGGTTTTGGGCAGCTTGGTTTTTTCTTTTTCTTTTTAACTCCCAGTTCCCAAAAGGACTTGGAAAACCTCTTGGTGCTCTTCTGTCTGTCCTGATTGAAAATGTTCCAAATTTACTCCTATGAGCTTGACTCCTGTACTTGGGGGTGCATCAGTACAGCAGTTCTGACTTCAGCTGGAGTAAAAAGTTTGAGTGTGGGCTTGTGATTATCTTACTAAACCTTTTCATCTGTTAATATTGTTTCCCGTTGATTGTATTTGGAGGTGCTGTAACTTTTCTGAACTAAAGCTGAGATATTTGTACAAAAAGAAGAATCCATTATAGTCATATTCATCCACTGTCAACTGCTGAACCCTGGTCGCAGCAGTCCTGAGTCTATCATGGAATCACTCGGCACCAAGCTGTGAAGGTACACCCTGGATGGGACACCAGTCCACTGCAGGGTGGCCTCACACACAGTCACACACTCATACACTAACTATGGGCAATTGAGAGTGATAACTTAACCTGAAATTCATGTCTTTGGACCATGGGAGAAAGCCCAAACTGACTGAGTTGAAATTAAAATCCATGTTTGAACAGATCAGGTGATGTGAAACAGCAGTGCTGCTGGCAAAGCCATGGTGCTGCCTGTCCTAGTTATATCTCCACATACAATAATTTGTAAACAAACTGGCAATATGATGGACAAAACTTGTCTCTTATATGGGAAACGGAACATATTGACAAGAAATGGGCAATTTAATAATCTTTTACCTGTATTATTTTCATTTTATAGCTTATGAAGTAAAGTTGAAAAGGAGTAATTTAGCAGTTAGTCTTCCAAGTCAAGTGTACTCCACGACAGGAGCTAGACCCCCGATGGGGCCCGCAGCTCTCATGACATTCCACTCTTGATGGTTTGGTCACAAATTCCTCAAGTCTGTTTATGTAAACTTTTTTTTTTTTTTTTTTTTTTTTTTTTTTAAGGAAAATTTATTTTATAGTGACATGTGTTATGATGAAAATATTTATAGCTGAAATGTTTATTCATGGGGCTACATTTGTTTTAAATATTCTTACTGCTAGCAATGTTAGGGTTATAATGAATGAAACTCTGTAAATCCCAAAGGGAAAGTCACTTGGTTAAGGGAAATTAATCTATCACGAGGGCTCAGCTGTGTAGATGTTTTGGATTTATGGTTCTTTGGTTGTTTTGCTAACCCCCCCTCCCACCACCACCAACTGTACAGGAAATCAAGCTAGCCCAGAAACGAGCCCAGAAGTACTCCTCTGTACCAGACATGTGGTCCAAATGCTTGCTGGGGCACTGCTACGGGCTGTGGTTCATCTACCTACCCACGTTTGTGCGTGCAGAGAGCGCCAAGGTACGGGCCCTGCACACAGCCTACGAGGTACTGAAGCACATGGAGACCCGGAAGGTGGTTCTTCCAGATGAGGTGAGCAAGGGGCTATGTTAACATGCATGTGATTGTGGGTGTCTTTATGCTTTTATTTGATTTATGATCTTTATTTATCTAGCTTTATACAAGGTAAAAAGTGCTTCTAAAGTTGATGGTCTACAACAAGATATTGTGTTGCAGATCATATAAAATCAAATGGCAGAGGAAAGAAAACAATCCAGAAACTGGGAGAAAAATAACAACCATTGTCGACATTCTAGCGTGTTGTGACACAAGTAGAGAAGTATGAGAAGCACGGTTTGATTTGCCTAAGATTGATCAGTATCACTATAGTAAGGAGCAAAAGTCCAGCGGTCTCTGATTTAGTGGGCATCAGTGGGCACAGTCTTGGCTGGATCTCTTGTGGTCCAACAGCACATCAGATTGTCAGCCAGGTTCAGGTTGTTTTCTTCATACAACTTTGGGTTCAGATCAGGTTTTAGTTTGCTTTCTAATAAATGAAAGCTGATTATTATTTCATGTTTTAAAATTATTTTATGAAGAAATTGGTAACAAATTTTATGTGCTTGTGCCCCTACTCATTCACCCTCATTTGTGACTTTTCATAATGGAAGAAGTGAAAGTAAAAAATTCAAAAGTTTGTCAATTTTAATGTCAGTAATCAAAGTTTTCAGTGCTATCTGTGGGACTTTATTAATTTTGACTCTTCAGCCAGTTGAATGTGCAAAAATGCATTTAAACATGCATTATCAGCTATTCTGCACAAAGTATTGCACAAAAGTATTACGGACTTGTGAAACATTGGTCTTTCTTGGCACACAGCAATTTCTGTGCATCAGCTCAAGCGCACAGCAGTGGAGCCAAGTGCTATAAAGCAGCATCTGTGAAAGTGTGTCTGTGTGTAGCAGGTGTTTCCTTGCTCTGAGGGGAGTTTTTCAAATTTACCACTGCCGTTTAGGTCCGGTTTCAGGTACGGGACTCAGCTTTGTTCCCCTGCAGATTCCTAGTCACAATAAGGTGTCACTCATGTCATCAACACGTTTCTCCCTTGTTCTTATTTCTTTGGGCCTTTGGTTTTATTCAGTCCATTACAATGCTGTATGTTCTTGATGATCTCCATCTGCAGTCTTTTCGGGGTTGATTAAGCATGTTTTTGGGGGCTCCTGAATTTATGTATGTCAATTTGTCACCAGGTGTGTTACCGCATTCTGATGCAGCTGTGTGGTCAGTATGGACAGCCAGTTCTGGCTGTGCGGGTGCTGCTGGAGATGAAGAAGGCAGGCATCACACCTAATACCATCACCTATGGGTATTACAACAAGGTGAGGTTCACTGCAAGATCAATAAGAGCCTATTTGCTGGCTTGTCCTGGCTGCTAAGACTAATTATCCTTTTGTCCAAAGTTACGAACGCGGTTGGGTCCATAAAGTCTCTTATTGCAATCTAATGAAGAAATGCGAAGGGAGAGTGAATGGTAAACTGGAAAAACTGTCCATGTCGAAAAGATTGATGCATCACATAAAACGTATTTTAGTCTCTGGCAAATTTTATTTTTCTGGCAAAAAAGCCAAACAAATTAATTTCACCTCTGTTTATTTTCCAAGTAGTCTGTGTGAATGCTTTGAATATAACAATGATAAATTAACAAATAAATAAAACACTGACTGAAATCAGTAAAGCTTTCCACTGCTCCTTTGTCCTCAGTGTTATTTGTATTTCTGTTCTGAGTGCACTTTGCTGCCATCCAATGGCAGCAAGGAGAAAAGCAAGCCATTTTCCTTCTGCAAAATAAGAATTGTAGGGAAAAACAAAGATGCAAGTAAAAATACTGGGAAGTGTGCATATCTTCAAAAATTGTACTGTTAACACGAGATAAATGTTAGGTACCCTGGTACTACCCTAAGATACTGCTGTGCTATTTTCCTGCAGGCTGTGCTAGAGAGCAAGTGGCCTTCCACAAATCAGGGTGGCCGGCTGCGCTGGGCCAAACTACGAAATGTGCTCATGGGTGTGGCGCAGTTCAGACAGCCAATCAAACGCCGACAAAAGAGCGGATCTGTAGGTTCACAAACAGGTAAGGGTTTGCATCCTTGTGTGACTTACTGTAGGTGAGAAAAGTACATTTTTTTTTTTTTTTTTTTTTTTTTTTTTTTTTTTTTTTTGGGGCAGAGTTTTCAGTTAGTGCAGAGTTTAAAGGGAAAAAAATCAGAATTCAGGTTAATAAAATTATATTTTATTTATGTGTGTGTGTGTTGTGTGTGTGTGTGTGTGTGTATATATATATACACATATATATATACACACATATACACATATATACACACATACACACACATATAACACACACACACACACACACACACACACACACACACACACACACACACACACACACACACAGCAAAATTCTAGAATCTTTCAAGTCCAAAATAATATTATAGCTGATATGGAAATAATTTAATTTATTTTTTGTAGAGATGTTTGACTCCACAGTGGCAGGGAATTGAAAGTGAGGGATTTTCTCTTAGTATTGAATTGCAGAGATATTTTGGTCTTCCACAGATATTCCTGTAGACCACTCCACAAAGACATGCCCTCATTCCACATTAGTTCGCCAGTTGAGCTGGAGTGGCCTGAGTGAGGCCTCGAGCCATGAGTCGCTGAGCAGCGCCCTCGTGAAAAGCAGCAGCCTGAGTAGCATGCGAGCAGCTACTGACAGTGAGTAACTTGGAAGCAAACTGACAGTAAAACACATACATTCACATGCCTTATACAGTACAATACAAAAGAAGGATTAGTTATTCAGGCATGAATTAAACTGAATGAGGAAGTGGTCAGGAATAGTTTATTGTTTAGCTATGAAGTAAGTGATCTGTTCCCAAGGAAAAGCTGTGTTATGCAGTGTTCTCTGTGTCTTTCCATATTTCAAACACTGTTAAAGGCAACAGGTTGCTGTATTTACCTGTATTATACATGAATCTGTGCATAAATACAGGGTCCAGAGGATTCTGCACTGTAAATGGTTTGCAAAGTGATTGTGAAAGTGGTTCTTATTTTGATATTTTTAAATATTTATCTTCTAAATGAAATCAGTGTATCATCCTTCTGCCTTTCTCAGAGCCTAAAAGTCTGTCCAGAAGGGCAGCCCTCCAAAGTGCTGTTACAACGGGCACCGATGACCCAGCTGCACGCAAACCACCCACTGGGCCCCGTGATACCACAGGCCCTGCTTTGGTACCCCCTGCTGGGGGCCTGCTGCGTCGGAGTGATGTGTGCCTGTCTACTTTTTACAAGGACTGTGCCGAAATGGCAAACTTGGTGCCTGACTCCGTCTACCAGGCTGATGGGCGAAATGGCAGGTAAGGGAAGTAAGCAGGGTCCAAAGAGGATTAAATAATGACCACAGGGTGAAGCGTGGAGTTTTCATACTCCCTTTTCGTGCTCCACTACAGCGGGTCACCTACTTAAGAACATTTGAGCACCAATCTTTTCATCACTTTTTAGAAGTATTGAGTGTTGTTTTCACTAAGAGAGCTAAGAACAATTCAAATGATGTGCCAAAGCTTCTGGTAGTGGTTGCAAAAGGTAACTGCTGCCATAAGGTTTTAAGCACTCTGCTCCAGCTCTGGCCCCGTTTGTTTTTCATGCTTTTCTTATTTATGTGATCCAAATGCCCCTACAATGGGACCCAAAATGTACAGATATACATACGAGGCATCCTGGATAACCAGTCTTCCCATTCCTTGTCCGTGATTTGTTTGATTAAGGGAGAGAAACAAAGAGTTGCTCTGTTCCCATCTGAAAATCCTTGCTGTTGCTACTTACCCTGCTGTCATTTTGCAGGCATGTCATTACATTTATTCATTCAACAAACGCTTCTATCCAAAGTGACATACAACTCAGTGTTGAAAAAGGCCATCTCACCAACAGGCAGAGAAATGGATACCGATGTAGATGTGTAATTCTCGAAGCACAGTCTGTTAGTCCTATACCATCAGTTTAGCCAGTCCCCATTATGTCAGTAGCCGCATATAGAATTGATGACAAACACCTGACCCTGAAATAGTCTCTTGTTTTTGCCTCTGCAGCAGGACATCTGGGCTGAGGGAGGCCCAGGCCCGCAAGGCTGTGGATGAGAACTCAAACAATGTGACATCTCCGAGCCGTGGACTGGCAGGGAAACTGCAGCAGTTACTGACACCCACCCGGCACCGGGCTTTAGTCCGCCGGGCTGCCAGTGTAGACGACCGTAAGCCGGGGGGAGGACCGATCCCTGGCCGGAGGATCTCAGAGCAGCGCCAGTCTCGCAAGTCTCAGGTGGCCGACTCCCTGCTGAAGGCCAAGGAGCGCCTGTATAATGCCACCTCAGAGGTATAATAGGCCAACATCTCACAGCTGGCTTCAGTGTTACCTTTCCTATGACCTCAGTTCAAGTACTTTTCAGTCAAACACTTTTGCGCACAGTTAACCGTTCTATGAATCCCTTTTCTGCTTGGATAATAAGAACTTATTTCAATTCTATCAAGTGCTGACTAAATATCATGGTTTTATTGTGTGGATGTTGACATTTCAGAAACACTTTTCATCACGCCTATTTATGCTGCTGAAAGTTTGCATGCGTTTTCTGCTTTATTTTTTAGCAAATAAATTGTTAAATCTTGCTTTACTCTCGTATAATTATGATTTAATATAATGCTGCTATGTCATTTTCTTGTTACACTAGAGCTCGCTCTCAGTTGGTAGTGATATCGACCTCACCGAACCCACCAGTCAGACTTTCCAGCTCAGAAAATCCTGGGATTCCAATCAGGAAGGAGCTGGATTTGAGGTCAGTACTATTGTTGTGCAATTTTTACCAGCCTGTAAATAAGCTAGTTTTTTTGGCTCAATTGACCGTGAACAGCAGTACATCTTCCCTCAATCCTTTTTAGCATCGGTGTCTGCAGTAGAGCAAACAGTCAGAAATGCATACATGTTCCTGCAGGTATTGATGTCCAGCTGCTCGCTGTGCCGGAAATGTAACTCCCTAGTGTATGATGAAGAGATCATGGCCGGCTGGACCTCCGACGACTCCAACCTGAATTCCACCTGCCCCTTCTGCTCTGCCACCTTTGTGCCGCTCCTCAACGCTGAGATCTGTGACCTTGGACCTGTGTGCAGGTCCCTCCCAGTCAGCGCCACTTCCACACTGACTATTGGCACGAGCAAGTTTTCAGCAGTCAGCTTCAGCAGTTTCAGGCTGGCGTTGTCCTGACGCTGTAGCTCCAATCACTTTCAGCCACAATATGAAAGTGTCAGCAGTTTCCTTGCTGTAGGATTGCCAGTGATTGAAAGAGCATGAAATTTGTGTGACACAGCTTTTGTTGAAATGCAGTTCAAGTGCGTTGTATCATTTTGGAACCAAAGTCTTATTGTGTTTGTGTGTGTTTTGTGTATTACAGCTTAGAGCGTAGCACCTGGAATGTTGGGAATGTGTCTGAACCTGCTAGTGTACCCCCTGATGGACAGGATGGCTCCACGCGTCACCTTTACAACGGAGTCTGTGAGGACACCAGTTCAGAAACAAGCGGCTATTCGGAGAGCAGCACCACCACGGTACACCTTGCTTTTACGTTCATCATACCTGCTGCTGTGTGCTGCTTTCTTGCTTCTTGTATATAGATGGGTTTTTCTTCTGGTGCACTGCACGCCTCTGCATCACTCTGACTGTGTCTCCGTTTCTGTCAGTAATTCTCAAGGATTTGGTTCCTCACCCATGGATTAATATCCTTAGATATTTCACTTAATTTTGAAAGTATAACTTCATATCTTTTCTCAGTTTACAGCACCTTGCAAAAGTGTGCAACATTGCCTAGATTGCAAATTATATGTGGGTACGTTATGTTTATTTTTTAATTTTTAATTTTTTCCTTTTTTTTTTCTTCAGTCAATGTTTTTATTGTGAACTCATGCTCTAACATTAAACTGTTAGAGCTAAAATAAGTTGCAGATATCTGAAACAAAATAGAAAAAATGAAATATGCTGTTTGTATAAGTATTCAAACCCGACACGTTAATATTTGGTTGAGCCGCATTTTACTGCAATTGCAGCTTTAATTTTTTTTTTTTTTTTTTGCAATAAATATCTATCAGCTTTGCACACTGTTCAGGAGTTATGTTTTTCCCTGTGTTCATCTTGAAAAATTTGCAGCAAGCTGTTCAGGTTGGCTGGATGACACTTGTGGACCGCAGTTTTCAAATAGTGCTGCAGAGTCTCAATGGGTTTGAGGTCAGGACATTTACTTTTGGACATGTACGTTTTTGTTTTTGAGCCACTGCCTCTCCCAGTCAGCACATTAGATCAGTAATCAGGAAGTGGAAACCCCATCACGCCAACTAGATGCTCCGTAGAGAAGGCTGTCCCTAAAAACTCTCGGTTCAAGCACTAAACACTTGCAAGGCACTGTTTTTGTTATGTTTTGTTTGCCAGTTTAATTTGAAACTAAACTGACGGGCAACTCTTAGGCATATGAATATTATTTTTGTACTTGTGTCATATTATTTTAAGTATTAATGTACGTGTCTGTATTTCCCAGGTAACAACAGCTTTACTTCTGTATTAAATAACCATAGTATACCCATACTCCTTATCAACGTGAATGCCTTGCTGTTGTATGCCCAGGGCTCCTCGACTGGAGGGGTCCCTCTAGTGACAGTGGCCTATCTGAGTCCACTGGTGCTGCGCAAAGAACTGGAAAGCCTGCTGGAGAACGAGGGTGAGGCTGTGCTCGCCCAGGGGCAGCTCCTTGACAACCACTCCATCATTTTCTGGAATCTTGTGTGGTACTTCCAGCGCTTGGGCCTCCCTAGCAACTTGCTGCAGCTGCTGCACTCATCAGAGCTCATGGCCCAACTGTCGCAGGTACTGTAGCCTTTTGTCAGTGAACTGCTTTGTGGCTGCCTTCCCTAGGCCTCAGCCTTTCCTCTTACAGTTCTGAAGGTTGCCATTCAGAGCATTTCCCCTCACATGTTCAGGGTACAGAGAATGCAACAGTGAGGGTTCGGCTCCTCTGGGACACCCTGACACCTGATATGGATCAGTGGCCCCCCCTGTACGTCCTCTGGAGGATACACAGTAAGGCCGGCTCCTTCACATCCGTAATACTTAAAAGTAACAAAGACTTGTTAGAGAATCGTATACACCATTTTGAGGGAAATGCCCTGTCTAAATATCAAAATTTTAAATTGTGTTGCTGTTTCTTGACAGTGTTAATAAAATCTGTGTGTGTGTGTGTGTGTGTGTGTGTGTGTGTGTGTGTGTGTGTGTGTGGTGTGTGTGTGTGTGTGTGTGTGTGTGTGTGTGTGTGTGTGTGTGTGTGTGTGTGTGGTTAGACAATAAACTTGCTTGTACACATGTACCTTGTGTTATGAATATCCATGTAATGATTTTCAAAGACACAAGCACTCCTTAGTTTTGTATATTTTTAATTGTTTTTTTTATTTTGGATTTCTGAAATTTCTCTGCTGCAGAGCGAAATGTGGCCTGCACTTTCTCTTACTGCCATTACAGCACAGCAAAATGCAGTTGGAAACTGTGGGGTCGGGGGTGGCAGGATTAAAGTTAACAGTACAAAGCAGAGAGCATGACATTCTGCACTGTATCGGCTGCTTATTAAAATAAATAGTCCAACTGAACCTTCAATTCATTATAGCATTATCTAATGTTTTAAGAAACCTGTGAATAAATTGATGATTGGGATTAAACTCTAAGATTTATGGACTGCAAAGTGTTTTGTTTGAAACATGAGATACAAGCGTACATGTTGGAAGTCCTGCAGTGTGGAAACAAGCTCTGACTTGGTGTTAGTGCACAGCTGGGTAGAAATTGGATGTCCGTTCCTCTCCCTTGCAGGCAGAGTGCCTATGCGGAATTACAGCTGGAGGAGACACAATCACCCCTTCACCCTGGCATTTCTGGAGGAAGTTCTGCGCTGTGTCGGCATGAATGAAGTGCACAAGGCCATCACTCTCTTCCTGGATACTGTTGCCAAGCAAACAAGCACCCCTCGGATACAGAGGTGAGTTTTACGCTATCAGCTAGGAGTGAACACGTACTGTATGTACAGTATAGGAAGTCACGTTTTTAGAGATCTCACCACTCTATACAGCAACTACTGTTTTATTCCATGTAAATGGTTTTAACTTCACCTGTTTTCTTTACAGGAGTCTGTACAGAGAGATTCTCTTTCTTTCTTTGGCTGTTATGGGTAAACACACTGTTGGTAAGAACTATTTCTGCACATCTTTCAGTTGAGCAAATTTTGACCTCTGAATAGCAACTGTGGCATGGACACTTTTCCTGACTGATCCTGCCCCCGTTTCCCACTTCCTAGCTGCTTTCGATAAGAAGTACAAGGCAGCGTACACCCGCCTCAGTGGCTCTGTGGGACGGGATGAGCTGCGCAGGAAACGGGCCCAGCCTCCCAGCCCCAAGGCTGTGGACTGCAGACGCTGCTTCCTGGTTCCACTGGAGTGCTGAAGTTCACCAGGGATCCAGCACATGGGTGGACATGGATACACACACATGCGCGTACACACACACACACACACACACACACACACACACACACACACACACACACACACACACACACACACAGATAGTCTCACTCCAGTGTGGACAGCTTCAGTCTATACCCCTTCCTTCACCCATGACTGTGTTATCATGCTTTAAACAGCCGTGACCATCAGTCGGGATTGTATCCAGAAAGACGTCCACATTCTGAGGACCGTTTGACTGCTACCACCTAGAATTTCTTTGACCCTCTGAACGTCATCATTTTAACTGTCTTGATCCATCCTCTCGGTGGTTTTTAATCGGGTTCCTATTGGGCTGCATTGTGTGAAGGTTTTCATTCCAGCTGAGCATGCGATTAGAGACGCAGCAGAATCTGTACACGTCGCTGTCCTGTGAGACCCGCTTTTGACTCAGCTCTGTTATTGTAGCCCTTCTTTGTGCTGTGACCCTCACAGCTTGGTTCACCCAGCAAAATGGCTTCTTGTGGAAAAATTGTTGTGAAACAAGTTCCTATGAACTGAAATTCTTGAAGGTAGAACTTTTTTTTTTTTTTTTTTTTTGTGAAGGCAGGGCATATGAAGCTGCATAGCTAATAACGGGCAGTTTGTTTCCAGAAGCCAAGACGCCTTCCCAGCCAACTTCACGCATACAACTCTGACGGCTGTTTTCAAGCTATATGTTTCTACGCGGGAGCACGTTGAAGACGCAATACCAAACTATGCATCTGGTGCGAACAGATAACAAACCTTTGCTTTCAAGCAGAATTTCATTGACAGGAAGCCATAGTAGTGGACTGGTGGTAGTATTTTCCTTGTAGGTGTACATATATCCATTACTGCAAACTCGACTGTACCGCAGCATGAAGTTCGCGCTTTGTGGCATTGTTGGTAACAGACTGCTTGGTGTTGGCGTGTGTTTTGTATGTACAGCAAAGGGATGATCACCCTGCATATTTTTTTTTTTATTTTTTATTTTTCATCACTTGCTGTTCTTTACTCTTCAGCCAGCGCTACTCTGCTTGTCCCTGTCAGTTTAATGACGGTGGGAAAGTGTGTTCAGTTTACTCTGCCGGTGGTGGATCAGCTGTGCAGATTCGTGGTTCTGCAACTGGAGGACTTGGTCCGTGTTTGGAAAAGACTGTCAGAATTAGAGGCTGAGCTGTTGAGCTCATTCTGCACCGCTCTGCAACTCGGGAAACGGCCCAAAAAATAGGTGCCTAAGAAGGGGGCGGGACTTCCTATGATGGGTGTAATTATTGTGGTGGCCAGAGGGGGGCAGGTGACACAAGTGAAGCACAGGGGTTTACACACTGACACTGAAATTTCTCTCCAGGTACTGAATTGCAGCCACTCTTCTAACTTTACAGACTCAGAGTGGTATTTTTGTCTTTTTTTTTTTTAATTGTATAAAATTGGTTTAGTTGGGGGGGGTTGGGGGCAAGTGTTTTTCAGGCTGCTGAACTTCTGGTAAAAATATTGGAAGGTGACACAGTAAAGGGGGACAGTGGGTTGTGCTGTGTATCATTTCCCCCTTATTGTACATTTGTACATTTACTTACAGTACCTTCCATATTTTCCCACCCTGGTACATGCTCTGGATATGTTTCATGTCTTTGTCAGATGTTTTATGGTATATTTTATTAAATATTCCCATCTTTTTAACCTGGGCAATAGCTGAGTCGTGTTAAAGATACAGCTGAGGGCTTCACTTCATGGATGACACAGTGCTGTAACTGTTCCTGTACTGTCTGTGGCAGTTTGTTGTTTTTGATGGGTGTTTTACAGCTTTTACTCCATTAACACTGTGTTTACACTGTGCGAATTCTGGCAAGTGTTCAGGTTTTGTCCCAGATTTGGCCTACCTACCTGACGAAACTATAATATGTGTGCAGTACTTAATTCCTCAGTCAAGTGGAGGTGCCGAAGCACAGAAAAATCTCAGAATGAAATCTTCCCGGAGCTGCTGCTGTTTGTTTGTATTCCGCCTCAAAGTTATAGGAGTTTGCAAACTTTGTTACATGCGGTTTCTTACATGAAGTTTGGTGTTTCATGAGCAGCACTTGTTTAATTATTGTATCCGATGCTGATGTTGGTAATCTGATCATTTCTGTCCATCTCGATCACTTCTTCACCCTGAATTCTGTTTGTTCACCTGCAAATATGCCAACATGCACAGTAATAGGGTAGAATGTGCAAGGTGGCCACAAATGGAAAGTCTTCAAAATTTTTGAGACACCAGGCTTGTGTAGGTAAATGGTGAAGAGCAATATTTATCATTTAAAGGAACTCGAGATTTTATGTCAATGTCTCCTGGTGCCAGGAAATGCTGTGTCCTTAGAACCGCAGTTTGTTAGTCACCATGTATTCCTGAGGTCTTAATGGTTTCTAATAGTCTGTGTTTGAGTCCCATCAGCAGTTATGCAGGTTTAGTCACAGGCTTTAAAGCTACTTTAGAGTCTTAGAAGACAGAGAACATAGGACAAATTAAAGCTTGAACATTTTACAGGATGTTGTAACTTTTATTAGGCGAGAAAAAGCAATAGATCTACTCAGTATCCCTTTGACAAGGGTATACAGCATAATAAATAGTGAAGACCTTTTCTGACCTTTTTAAGAATTCTTGTTGAATTGAACAAATGAGAAGGATATGCCATGCAGCTGGGTTTGGAAATGCTGGGATGTCTCGAAACGAAATCCAGCAAGTGCAACAAAGTAAGGCGTTCAGCTTCATGTGCTATTTTGTGCCCAATAGGATCCGGTAAAATCACATGTACTCATCGTTGAGGACACAATGTCTGTGTTGGGCAGCTTACTTACTGCTTTGGTGAATGATGTCACTCTTCTTCATGGCGGATTAGCTCTCCGCACACATTTCGGATGAAGTGTTACGATGCCCGGTTTCACGGACCCTTCCAGAAAACGAAGGTTTTCAGTCTTTGAAATCCCTTAATGTCGGAAGTGCTGATTTAATCGGGCTTTTTTTTCCTTTTGCTTCTACAGCTAATCAAATTCATTATTGCATTAAATGGATAAGAGCAGATGGCGCCGTGCCAAAGGGAAAAGTCAAGTGAGCTCTGCAATAGTGAAATGGTGAACATATTAATGGTGGAAGCTTGCGGGTTGTGTTTTCAGGCCATTATATTTTAGGAAAGACAAATACCATTTGAGAGGGAATTTCAAATAAAAAGTTAGTTTTTATTTTTTTATGGATAAATTTACAAAGAGATGAGAAGAACTTTATTTAAGAGTTACTTTTATTGTGTTGCTGTTGTAATTTATATGGCTGTGATTTTTTGTTGTGTCTTGTTTTTAAGAAAAAAACAAAAGAACCCCCTTTAAAGAATACAGGCTGTGTGTGTGTTTGTGCCCCCCCCCCCCCCCAGATTTATTCACTGCACCCTTCATGCTCACTGTAGTCACCTCCCTCGTGAAAATGAACTTTCAAAACCTCGCTGGATCACCATTCGTTCATAGACCAAGGATGCCTTAAAAACAACTTTTAAAATCTTCAGCATTTCTTTTTTAATTTACTTGTTATATAAGCTGCAGGTACTGTGGTTAGAGCTGTCCTGCATTCAAAGGACTGATGTTTGCTTCCTTCCTCCTGTTGAAGCACCCTGGAGCAAGGTTACAGTAGTTACCCTGGAATGAACCATTAAAAGTTACTCAGCTGTATAAATGGGTCAATAATTATACATAATACTTTAAGCTCATATGGAGAAAAGTGACAGCTAAAATAATACATCTAAAAGAATAAACTTAACAAAGGGGAAAAATAGATTTGAGACATGGAGTAGCGGTCATCCTTTTACATCAACTGCACTCCAAACAACCACACAGCTGCATGACCAAAACCGTAAATGCAACTGAATAAGTTTATTTTCGAGGAACAAACTGGGGGGAAGAAAAAAAAAAAGGTACAACTGTTTTTTTTTTTTTTTTTTTTTTAATTGTAATACATTTTGAATGAACTTGGGTTAGGCTTGGATAAAACTGGAATTTTTCCCCATAAATAATACAGTAAGTAATCTTACTCAGTTTTTTAATATCTGATGTGTTTTTGGGAAGAAAATTGTGATCAAATAGCATGTAGCTAGTTTACCGATCCTCCGGTTTCTCATTTTGGTCGGTTGGATTATTTCTGAGAATTACCTGCTAAGTGGACACGGACTCACGAAATGGGAAAAAATTGGTTGGATTATTAATTCTGAAACATGAACAGAAGCTACTCCAGAGATTGAGGCCATACTCTGTTCCATCAAGAGAATGTGGGGTAGATGAATATGTATTACCTTTCTGCTGTCCCCGTATGAGCTAGACCCCAGACGTCGACAAGTGATGTTCATCTGTTCATCCCACCCTCTACTCAACCACTCACTCCTTTACTGTACAGTTTGATGATGATGGTTACTGGTTGGGGAAACCAGTGCGGCCCTATGGTTTCTATCAGTAGCTCCCAGGAGAAAACTACTTGGATAGACAGCTCACCAATGCTTGACCTTGTGATGGAGAACTACCTGCCAGGTCTCTTTCACCGCTGTTGCATTCCACAACTCCTCATTTCGTAGCTACGCAAGTCTGCTCCTCGGGAAGAAAAGTGTGAGGACTGCCACTTTCTACTCCTCCATTAAACAAAAACCTTTTTGCTGAGTTGAAGGCTTTTCAGCTGCAACACTTGTCAGTTTCATTATGGCAGCAGGAAAGAGAGGCACTGCACAGCTTGTTAAACATGAGAAAAGCGAGGCAGAGAGGAGCCATTTATGCTCCAGTTGTTCTCGGCTCTTTTCCTCCTTTTTCCCCCTCAGTCTCCCTCTTTCTCCCTGTCTCTGTCCATCTCTTTCGATTCGCTCGTTCCTCTGTCCTCTCGCCCTGCCGGACTCTCCCTCTTTCCCCAGTGGATAATGGAGTCAACAGCTTGTGAAAGCGACGGTATGAAAAGCGCGTGGGGACAGATCGCCGACCCGGATTAGCGGCCTGTGATCGTCACCATGGGTAACTGGGAGGCCATTATGAAGCAAATAGGATAAAGGGCTCTGGCTACCCTGGCAATGGGCGACCAAGACCACTTAATATAGCTGTGCACCCTATAGCGGTCCTGGCCGTTTAACTCGAAAGCCCCGAAAAACTGCTCCATCGCTCCAGGCTCTCTGCCAACACAAACTGGCTGGAAAACCTCTCTGTCTCACAGACTCCCTGTTGTCTGAAGTCCTGAACGTTCTTAAGCCACAGGCAAGTTATTAATCTGCCTCTTTTGGATAATGGGCAAAAGTACTTTGAAAAAGCGAGGAGTTTAAATGTTTCTCTCCGCAGCACAAAACTGAAGCTAGAGGTTAAACTGCAACAGATTCAGAACTGAAGACTGGGTTGTTGCTGAAGCCTGCTTTAAAGTTCTGCATTTTCCTCTTACGTGATATTAAAACGGAGCGCAGGGGTGGGACGTGAAACTTTAACTTAAACTTCCCATAAGGGCAGCTTTCAGAAATGCTGTGTGCTCCGTGAATTTGGACACTGACTTCCCCCAGTGGCTTTTGACAGTCATGGATGTGCAAGACTGAGAAAAGATCCTGCACCGACAATAGGAAAGATGCAATTTGGACATTTTTTACGCTGTTAAACTTCATTGCAATGCCATTTGATGCTTTTGCAGAGCGAGAAGGAACACTGGGAACTGTAGATTTACTATGATGTGGAGTTATTTTGTATTCAATGACAAAAAATGTTTCAGGGAACCATGAGATGTTCATCTTCTCTTGGGTTTTGCCACAGACTCCATGAGTCTTCTCTAAAGCACGTACCTGCCCAATAGGAGCATTTGCTACCTGTATCTAAACATTCTGTGAACAACTCCTTCCCTACGCCAACACAGCTCAGCAGGTTGCTTGGGGAAGCTGCGTCACACTCGCTGGCCCACAGCTATTGTTCAGTGTCTCTGCCATTTTATGTCCATCTAGTCCTACTTTTTCTGTCTTCACCGCCATGCTTCATCTTTGAGAAACAAAAAGTAAACGCAGTGAATATATGAGCTTTTTGGCCCCGATTTTGACAATGAACGAGTCCTCCATTTGTACATCTTAAAGAACGAGAATGTGAATTTGAGCTCCTTTTCTCGATGGTTTTGTCGCAACACCACCTTTGCAGACTGAGAAAGTGGAATACTGCCAAACGGCATTTGCGTTGACTTTATCCTGCTATCAAAACACACTTGTGCTGCATCACTGGTAAGTTCAAACAAAATGCTAACATGAAAGTAAATGGTACTCATTTTAGTAAAGATCATTTGTGTTGCTTTCAGAAGCTGCAGTTATTCAAACACTATATACAGTGCTGAGCAAAAGTTTTCAGACCCTTTTGAAAGCTATGAACATTGCGTATATTACAAATTATACTGACAAACCATATATTTTAGAAAAATCAGTGTTTCCATTGTGAACTTGTATGCTGTAAGACAAAATTTTCTGAGCCAAAATAAATCATTTGTAGGTATTTAAAAGAAAATAAAGAAGTGGTCTGTGTGGTTTGCATGTATATTCAAATCCCACACATTAATATTTGGTAGTCATGTTTTGGTGCAATATCAACTTGAAAACATTTGGACTAAATGTGTACCAGCTTTGCACACCATTTAGCAGTTATTTTTTCCCATTCATCTTGGAAAATTTGCTGCAGGGTGTTCGGGTTGGTTGGATGATGCTTGTGGGCTGTGGTTTGAAACAGTGCCACAGCTTCTCACTGGGGCTGAGGTCTGCAGACTTTTTCTGGAGCGCTGTAGGATTCACTTAATGGGTTTCAAGCCACTCCAATGCAAAATGCTATCATAATGCAGAACTACAGGAACTGAGGATGATTATGGACAACTGGATTCCAGTCCACGGTTCTTTTACATGTAGTCTAAGTGTGTGTGCACATCTCTGGTTTAGTCACCGTCATCACAACTGACCGCAACCGCTGACTTTGCACATCTTCAATACATTTATATTACGTTGCACTGACGTTACATTTACATGTTCATGCTTCTCTGTGTAGAAGAAGTCAGATGTCTGCAGATTAGGAAACAACCCCATAAGGCGTCGGCCACTCCGGCTCCCGTGCAAGATTTTCCGAACGCGAACAGGAATTAAAACTAAACGTAAAAGAACGCCAGCCTTCAGGTGGACTCGGTTCCCATATTAGGCCGCGCACGTCTCTCTCGCAAACACACACACACACACACACACACACACACCAGGCCGGCGTCCATTTAGTTCTCTTGTACGCTGGGAATAACCCCTGGAGAGGAAGTTAATAGGATTGTTAAGAAGATCATAAAGGGGGCTAATCTGTACCCCTGCCAAAAAACAGAGGAGGAAGGGGCCGGTGGTGAAAGCCACGCTCCCCTTGCTGTGTCTCCACCCAGGCCTAGTTGTGCATGTTGGTATCCAGTGTATAATAGATGTGCGGTACCGACTTGAAACCGGCCCTAATTAGATCTGTTTTGCATGGCTTTTGTAAGGGATCGGCGGAGGCGGCTAATGAAAAACACCCCGTTGGCCTGTGGTTTCTTTTAAGGGAGGCCCATTGTGGGCCCACGGTGCCCCACTGTGTATGTTAATGCCTGTTAATTGGCTGTTGTGTCATGCTGGGCGGCACACAGCTTCTCCGAACATCTCGGTGGCGAGGCCTCCCTTTTTAGGCGGAGAGCTCGGGGGGGCGGGGGGGTCGCTTCGCCGGGGAAAGTTGTGTCGGCTTGGGAAGTTGGGTAGTTAAGGCTGTTCTGGGTGTTTCAATAGCAGGCTTGTCCCATCACCTGCGGCACTTTAAACATGAAAAATGGGACAGATATTCAGCTTTATGCATCCGTTTATTTCGCACCAAAGCATCTTGCGTGTGCTTAGCTGTTTATTTACCTGTTTATATACCAGCGTCATTTTTGGGCAATTGCATTTCTTAGGGGCTTTACTGCAAGAGGGGGGGTTCAAACCCAACTTCTATCCCCAAAGGCAACAGCTCTAAGCACTACTCTGTCCCTTTTTCTCTTTGCTTCACTGGATGCATTTTTTGAGGTGCAGCTGCTTTTGGAATTTCGGTAAAAGTTTAATCTTCAAACCACAATCTGTTTCCAAAGAGAGAGAGTGCTCTCCTCCCTCTGAGAAGAATATTTAACTTGAAAAGGATGAATAGATGTGATGTACAAAAAGGTTAAAACTGTTGTTTCCATGGATATAGGTGTACGTTATGCTACATTTAATATTAACATTTAAGCTCCTTCTAGGTAACAAACAAGGTCAAGGTCAACTTTTAGTTAGGGAGGTTATAATTCTTATGCATTGCAGCCTCTAAACCAGTGGTGTAAAGTGTGAAGAGGTGAACTGAAAGCCAAACTGTGGATGAGGCTGGACCTCAGCAGGCTCCCAAACAACTAGAGCCACCTGTGACTGCCATCTGTGGCTTTCTAACCCATCCGATTTTGACCAAATTACCACAAATTTATGACCATTTGCTACACATAGCATGTGCAGAAAACTTCCCTTGAGCGAACCATTTTGTCTTTGTATCTTCCTTAACTCTTTAGTTCCGGGGTCCTTGAGGATCACATGGGATTCTGGTTTTTGTTCAGTCTCAGCTCTTAACTTTTACACTGAAGTATTAACTTAGCATCACCCCTCTATTTAATATGTATTATCAATATCCTTTATTTTAATAAAGGCCACTTAATTTACAAAACCTGAGCACAGGAGGAGTTCAGGGTGTCTTGTAGCTCCATAGTACCAAAGCAGAATCCTCAGGAGGGGTGGGCAACTACTAGTACTTGGAACCCCCAAATGTCATATTTTTCCTCACTTGCCAGCTGACTTATCTAAACAGCTACCAGGTATAGAGTATAGCATGAGGCTGAGGTTGTTTGTAAGGAAAGATTGTGACTGCTGTGTGTGCTGTATGTGTGTTATGTTTTGTTCATACATTTCTGAGGGATGTAAGAATGGGTGTAACTGATGAAAATGTTTAGTTTCATGGGTCTTTTGGAGAAGCGTGCCTGTGATATGTTTGGGTTTGCACTAGGATTTTTGTTTCTGAAATATGAACGAATGGTGGAATTGTCTGATGTTCCTAACAAAATATTTTAAGTTCTTATTTCTTGAGTAATGAAGGGAGATGTGCATTGGATGGTGGATTTTTGGGTTTTATGAAAGCGAGCAAATATTTTTGAAAATTGCTGGTTGTGGCTGTTACGCATAACATTTTGTCGTGATGGTCTGCAGTGTTTCATTGTGTGTATTTGAGGAACATTTACTGCACATATAGATTTGAATCTGACAAAACATTGACACTGAGGTTTTATGTGAATTATTGTGTCAGTACTCCCACTTGGACCTGACCTTCCTGCCTGGACCTGGCCTTCTGTGACAACCTGTTTACTTCCAAGTGCTGCTTCTGTCCGTTTCCAAGGTGCTTCTTTGGGAACCCCGTTGACCTGTCCGTTTGTGGATTGCTTCTGTTTGTTTCCGAGTGCTCCTTGGGTATTTAACTCCTGTGTTTTATGTCTGAGCTTTATCAGATTATGACCGTGTTTCCCATACCTGTTCTAGTTTTTGCTGTTCATTGTTCCTCAGTTCCGATCCTGACCATTTCCCTTGACTTATTTTCGCTTGATGACTTGGATTTTCCTTTAATAAATTTACTTCACCTCGCTGAGTCTGCGATTTGAACCTGACCCAAAAACCCAAACATTTTTGTGTTATTTGAGTTCCAGGTGCAAAGTGTATGACTCAAGGGAATTGTTTTGTCAAATGAATTGTACATTTCATGCATTTTATGTGTTTGAGATGTGTTTTGTGCATTGTTTTATCTGAGTGAATATTTCTTGGGGTTTAATAAAGAAGAAACAAACAATTTTCTTAACAATGGAAAAACTGCAGGGCATCATTCACTTCTTTGTTGCGAAATCTCTTGAGACATTGTTTAGGGCTCTGTGTTGCCATGGTGAGAAGGGCATGTTATAATAATAAATTCTGTTAAATCAAGGTATCTACAGAATGAGTGATCTTCTGATAGGAAGGAGATCCTCTAACAACTTCATTACCCTGTGCCAAACTGCTGTTTTTATTCTGTAAAGCCTTCCGTACCAGATTTGTGCACCCGTGATTTAATTATTCACTCCAGTTTACAGAAAATAGCTTCCATCAATGAGCCAATTGAAGAAAACCAAAGAAGTACAAGAAAAATCAATGATGCCTGTAACCTAAACACAGATTGTTGCAATTTAAGAGAATAGAAGGGAACATTAAGGGGAAGTGCAATAATTGCTGAACTGAACCTGGGCTCACTGAGCTGCTGACAAGCATTGGAAGGATTCTCTTCATACATCCATTGTCAATACCCACGTCTCCAGTGCAGGGCTTTGGTGGTCCAGGGCCGAACCAGTACAGAGAGTACCCAGTACAACTGAAACCTGCCCTTGGACCGGAGGACAAAACTGGAGAACTGAGAGGAAACCTACAAAATAATAGGGAGAAGATGAATGACTCAACACACATTCAGTTTCAGATTCAGACCCACAGCCTAGGAGCTACCCTCTGTGCCACCTTGCTGCCTATAAATGAAGTAACTGCAGAAGAAATTTCAAAAGCAAGTCTGCTCACTGCCCACCACCAGACCTCCTACAACAAGTGGTGTGTCATAAAAGTGTACCATCGCCAAAGAACCCTTGTGCCCTCTCCACGATCTCTTTTCACTGCTGCTGTCCAGAAGATGCTATCTCAGCTTGAGGGACAGTATCACCAGGTTCAGGAACAGCTTTTTCCTGCGGGCTGTCAGACTGCTGAACTCTGGACAGTACAGGGACTGAGCACCACCACTGACCACCACCCTCTGTATCATTCCCATCATTAATATGACCTTCTTTGCACAAATCTTTTTTTTTATCAATTTGTTTTTCTATTCAGCATATTCTTATCAATTTATCTATGTAATAATCTGTACTCTATCCCAGTATGTCTGTATTGTGTAATGTCATTATGCTAGAATTCTACACCATGGTGCAGGAGAAACTACTCTGTGAAGAAAGTGAAGAAAGACAATAAGGTGAACATTGAACCTTGATTTTTTTCCTCTTTGGTCTCTTCTGTTTAGACGTTCCTTGATGTTTATTGTAATTCATTGTAGTTCACTGTGGACCGAGAGGACAACTTTAAGAAATGTTTTATTTTTTGACAGATGGAAAAAAAACTTTTCTATTCATGATGGATTTTTTTATTGAGTGCAAAAGAAAAAGGTAATACAGACCCCCCCACCCACCCCGCAAATAACTTTATTATTTAACTGCACATTAGAACTGCCAGGTAGAACAAATCCATAAAAAACACAAATGAACAATTTTAAAAGAAATGCGCAGCGTTCAGGAACGCGGATCAAAAGCTCATTTGAAAGCATCACTGGGAATTCCACATATAAATTCTAAAACACCAAACGTCAGTTGGAAATCATTCAAAAAGAAATCTGCAAATCATCTACAGCAGCCAAAATGTTTTTTTAGTTCCAGTAAAATAAAATTAAAATGTGTCTCAGAACAAATACTCGGCTGCATGAAATTAATACGCGGTATGAATCAATTTATGAATGAATTAAGCGTCGCATGAACTTGTACTCTAAAGCAATTTGTAGAGCTACTATTTGCTCCCACATCTTGGCAGCATTTCTGCTCCGGTTAATAAGTCACCGAGCAACAAACTTGCGAAGTTGCTCAGGTCTTTTTTTGGCCAAAACTGCGTTTTCGGAGTAAACGGCGTCGTTTTTGTGGGCGGGGCGCGCTGCAGCCGTCGCGGCCTCTCATTGGCTCGCCTGCGCGAGGTCTCCTCGGCGAGGGGCGGGGCCGCGGGCGCGGGGCCAGCGTGCGCTGTCCGAGGCGCGGCTCGTGCTGAAGCGGAGCGCGTGCGGAGCGCGCGCGTGGGTCCGGTGTGTGCAAGGCGCGAGCGGCCGAGCGGCGCGTTTTGTTCCCGTTCGGCGCTCCGGTTCGACTTCGCCAAGGGACAAATGCATTTTGGATTTTCTTGTTATTATTATTATTATTATTATTATTGCCATTTTTGTCAGCATGAACCCGCGCACCGCGCTGCTCCTTTCCGTCGTTGCCCTCTGCTCAGGTAAGTTGCGCTTTTAAAGCCGTTTTTGTCCGCCAGAAATGTGATGTTGAGGACGGGACACCGGCTGAATAGTGAGGCGGGGTAGAGGGTCGTGTCTAACGGGCAAATAAACAAGCTGAATATTTTCGGTGCACCCTGGAAGCAGCAGTTTACATTTACAGTCGGGAACCCGAACATGAAGCAAAGTTAGGTAAAATATGGGAACATTTATTCCGGGGCGAATAGTCTGCGGTTGAGTGCTATGTTCAGGCATTTGTTGAAGGGGCAGAACAAGGAAACAAGGCTGACGAGAGACCACTGGCGTTTCTTGAGGCTTTCGTTGCAATAACATTCAAATATTCTCACAGGATCTTGGGTCACCTTTGCACCAGATGCGATTTTACTGTTTCAAAATGTGTGTGTGTGTTTTTTTTTTGTGTGCCGCTCTCATTTGCAAAACTCCTGAACTGAGTCCGAGGTTAAGTCATTCAATGCCTGTTTGAAAGTCTCCGGCATTTTCATTTATTAATGCGAATGTAACGCAAAACGAACGGTTTTCTTTTCCAAGGTTCGTTTTCTTTGGAAAGCCAACAGTCCCGCAGACATGCGTGGTTGATGTGCGTTACAGGCTGAGGACTTCTGTTTGGGAAGAACTTCTGAATATTCGCATTTATTATATTTCCATAATCCATACATTATTTGATTTTGGGGAGAAGCGGATGTGTAATTACATTAACGGGGAAAATACAGGCGGCTGACCCCACAAATCAATAAAAATCTTAATAACACGGAACTGAACTAAAGAACATTTTGGTAAATCGGCGGGAGTCGGACAATTTTGACTTGTGGGTGTATCGACAGTGTGCAAGTTCGTTCTTATACAAAAGGAACACAAAAAATGTTTATCCTCCATCAGTGATATTAATGTCCGTACACCAGAACCTGAGCTCAAGTCCTCAAGTTCTTCTCAAGTCAGGAGCGGCGACATCTCTGCTTCAGCTTCAAGTTCTCGCGTTTCTTCCCCCTCCGCTTTATTCTCATTTTAACTCTTCTATTCCATTCATACTAATAGTTAATAAGTATAATAACCCGTCGCACTGATCGACTTGAAATTTTTTTAAGAATTTTTTTTAGCTCCTTTCTGCCTCCCTAAGTCGCTCCCTAAGCCTCCGTTCACTCACAGTTTCCTGCAGCTACTGGACACAAACAGGATCTTTAAACTCGATTAATTTATTAGGTCATTAACATAACCTAAGCTGCCTTCAATATTGTGTTTTGTGGGTGCTGTGGAAGAGAAGAAACAAAAAAAAATTCAATAAAAATAAAAAATATTATTCTTAGAGCCCTGTAAATGCAACTCTACCCTAAATATTAGTTATTCATAGTGAGGTTAGTTTTCCAATTTATTTGGTTCATTTATGTTCACAAGTTTACACGTTTTTAGTTTTTTTATACATTGTACATTTGCAGTATGGATCTTTAGTTCTTATCAGGTCTTTAAAACAGTTAATTATTAGTTCATTCAGTTTGTTAAATTCATATGCCCTGGTCTTCAATATTATTAGCAGTTCTTTTTACACACTATACCCAGGTTAGGTGGTTAACAAAACTAGGTACTTGACAGATTTAGCGACATAGAGACAGAGATGTGAGGATGGGTTCTTTTCTGCTGGCTGGAGCCCCCCCATACACATTCCACTCTTAAGTCATTTCTGCTTTACATTTAAAAAAATTGTTTTCAGTCTTCACACTGTTCTTTGCACTTTTTACACCCCTGTATGGAGAATGTTCTGGAAGGTCCACCAGCACGTAAAGTTCAGGAGGAATAGATCAGCCTGTTCTCTTCCTAGCTTTGCCCGAGTTCAGCAGAGAATAATGTTTAAGTCAATGGGAGACATAAAACCTCAAATCAGGACTTGACTAAGATAGTCAGCATCCCCTCAGGCAGAAGACTGACCCTGTGGTTTTACACCTTGCTTCAGCAGAATGATTCTGTCAAGACAAAATTTAGGAATGAGGCAGGTCTTATTAAAGTTTCGTCTAGAAGCACAAGCATGAATGCAATGGCCACGTCAAACCCCTGGCTCAAGGGTTTTACGCAAACCACTGCATCCACATGTTCCAGAATGTTCTGGGTGTCAGAGCATGTTGAATAAAGTTAAATCTCCGTATTATGGCTGTAACAGACACGAGAACATGGCATCAGCCTGAAAGGATATGGAGCTGGGGGATTAGTCCAGCCGCATGGTCTTGGCTGAAGTGGGGGGACCAAGCACAGCCTCAGCCTCACACCTTCAATCCTGTAACTGTGTACTTTTGTGTCATTCCTCTGATTAAGATCTTATTATGGGGGACAGTAATCCTCTTGAAGCTCACAGCTGCCCTGGACCCTGTCTCCACACACCCAGTTTAGGACAACCCTCTGTCTTTGAGATAATCTACAAGTGTGCAACTGATCCAAGATTGTCCAGCTGCTGGACTTCTTACAGTAGGTGACTATACTACAGGAAACATTTTGGTAGTTAGGAGTTGAACCTCATTTTATCGTCACTTTTTTGATCACGGGAACAGCAGCGAAACATTGTGGCCTGCAGTCGAAATGAGAAATTATTATAAATG
The DNA here is from genome assembly GCA_018136845.1 of Heterotis niloticus. NCBI lineage: Eukaryota > Metazoa > Chordata > Actinopteri > Osteoglossiformes > Osteoglossidae > Heterotis > Heterotis niloticus. The sequence continues at coordinate 4,489,224 of CM030903.1, forward strand.
GGTATTAAATGTCCCAACTTCTTCCATCCTTATTTGTCTACAGTTGCACGAACGGTCAAGTTCAACTTGGAAAGCGACAGTATGTGGACGTGACTCAGGATCAGTTAGACTGCACTTGCTGTGGTGCTTTTCATCGTTGCAGGACCTCCAGTTGACAAAAACCTCCAAGTTTTTGTGGCTGATGACTTCTACATATGGCAATTGTCGACATTTGTCATTTGACACTTTTCAGTTAAACTATTAAGGACTGCACCGAAGCAGGTGCGTTCACCCTTGATGAATCGGCAGACTGGTTTAGCTGTTTTTCTGAGGGGAACAATAGTGTGGCAAAAACTTTATTACAGTAGGACTATGCAAATCACAACAGTGCTGTTATTAATGGCCAAGCAATCACGTTTCCTAGGGTGCGGGTAAGTAATTGCGAGGCTTGGAACTCTCGTCTTTAATTCTCAATCGGAAACGGTCGCCTGTTTACACAACTTTCAATTTGGCGGTCGCGACTTAATGACGATCAATCTTTAAACAATGCCAGTCGTCCCATATTAGCGTGTTTTGCACGACGCGCTTTAAAGGAGCCAACTGCAGGCCAGAAGAGAGGGAGTTTAACTCCCATTAGTGGGACAAAGAGCGGAGGCCGGGCTGCGCGCCGCATGCTGAGCCTCGACCGGACTCCCTCTCCCAGGCCTGCGGTGTCTTCCCTGCGTGCTCTGCATTCAGCCATTGTCCCTGTCCCTTCTCCAGCCGCTTTAATGGGGATAATGGGGGGTGTGAGTGAAAAGGGGAGGGATTCTCGGGGTGCACATGCATGTGTAATCCGCACAAAGGCCTGTAATACATTTTCTAAAAGGAAGAAAAGAAAGTTTAGATAAAGCTTTTTTGTGTGTGTGTGGGGAGGGGTGACTGGGTGTTTTTTGCAGCTAAATTAAAAATTCAGTCTGTCGAGGTTTTATAAAATTGACTTTTTCAGCAGTATTATTATTTAGCTGACACATAGGTCCTATGCAGTTGACAGTGTTAGATAAGAAACTTCACAGTGATTCACTGTTTTATACAGCAGAGTAATTAAACTGTATCAGTTCATTATAATTCCCTTGGTCAAGGGTACAACGGTACAAATAGGATTTGAACCTATGATCTCCCAGTCGCAAGGCAACTGCTGTACTTTCTGCTAAACACCCTTAGCTGACTCAGCAAAACGAAAACATTGTGGATCACTTTATTTTTAAAGATAGGGCGGTTTTTGCTGCACCTGTTCATTGTATAAAGAATGCTCAAGGGTACTACAGCAGGAGCTGGGATTCAAACCTGGTTCTTTGGAGTGCAGCGAGGTTGCGCTCCCCACTACATTGGCTACAGTATGAACTACTCTGGTGTCCAGCGTGAAACTGAGGAAACAGCTTTCCTTTATTTCACACTTCACAACCCAGTGCCGAGTAGGATAGGATGGGACATGTCGATCTGAGATTTGGGTCCTCATTTTCATACATAGGGTTTACTGGCACCCCCATACCCACGGACGACTGGGAGAGGGGGACGCAATCAATGAGGGGATTTGTTAGTGTTTGCCTTATCCTGGTTGCCCCAAACCCCCTTTTTGCTTTCTTGGGGGGCTTAGCACTGTGATGATCACAATGGGCCGAGAAGTTCACGGCCAGCCATGGGGACAATGGACAAAGCAGGGGCGTGATGGCGGGCTTTGGCAACCAAACGCAAGCTGTCCTCTATCCCATCTCTTCCACCAACTCTCTCATGACCCCCGAGGGACTGAGGTCACTGACTGGGGATGGGTTTGTGGGGAGGGGGGGTCCCACTGTTCTGGATAGCACCTCGGACCCCCTCTCTTCATTACTCACACTCAGATGGGGAGTGAATTCATCCCCACGCTTGCACACTCAATCACACCCAGGGGCACAGAAGTCCTATATTGCAGCCCAGGAGTAGCTGGGTGATACGGTTCAGCCATTTGGTCATCAGTACCTAAACCGGCTTCCCCTAATAAAGGAAGAGTTCAAGCATTGTCATTATTTGCTGCAGTTTAGATGGGCTCAGTGAAGCAGAACGCAAATAGCAGTCAGACTGAGTTTTCTTATTACAAATGTCATGTGATTATGATCCAGATATGAGCCCTGTGAAGCTGTAAAGCTCTAATGACCGCTTTCATCATTTGTGCTGATGCTGTTACTTGAAGGTTTGCCACCAAAGATCCAAAATGACCAAACAATGGAGGGGACAAAAAGAACATTTTTAGATAATGTATTTCAGCAATGGATGTCCAAAATGAACTAAGGCAGCGTTTTCGTCAAGGCTTGACATGCAGCACACAGTTTGCATCTCGATAGCCATTTGTAAGCCATTTAAGAAAGCCCATACCCTGGGAGTGCTTTGTTCTTGCTGCCCCTGTTTAAGCGCAGAGTGTAACAGTCTCCAGGTACCCGAAAATCAATGCTTCCTTTGGATCCGGGGTCTTTGAGATGCTGCCTTCCCAGATCTGCAGCTGCGGACACAATAAACCCTGGCTGATGTGATGCGGGTCTCATCCGGAACTGCTGAGGCACAAAGCAGCTCATTAGCACCTCGGGGGCCTGTGGCTCCAGCCTCCAGATCAAGGTTTACGATGGGCATTGAGTTGGACTTCACAATGTTTTATTTGCCCTGTGAAGTACAACTAGCTTTGAATGTATTGTGCAAATCTAATTCTAGTTCCTGTGTTTCTGGGAGTTTTTAATGATTTTTTTCTTTGCACAACCAAAAAACACTGAGTCTGTACTTAAATTCGGTAACAAATGAGTTAAAGTTTGATGGTAGCAGCTCCTGTTTCAGGAACAGTTTTGTAAAGAAGGTGTTTGAGGAAAACCTGGAACTTGGGTGAAATTTGTTAAGTTTATGTTGAATTGTTTAGCGAGCCAAGCTTTGTATTTGACATTTTAGTTTTAGCTGAAGATGTGTTTAAAGTGATGCTTAAAGTACTGCTACTGATGTACATCTGACACTGGGGCACCTAATGGGTTTTTATAGCTTTGCTACAGTGGTGATGGGTGAGAAGTGTAAGATGATGGATGAGTAAAGGGAAGATAGTTTGGCAAACAAACTGTGTGAACAGCCTGGTGAAGTCCATGTGTGACACACACTGAAGAAGACCCAAGTGTGGGTGTGAGGTTCTCTTTATGGGATGTTGCCAAGCGGAAGGCTGGAAGTGGATCAGTGACCTTAGGCAGAGCCAGCTGTTGGGTCAGGCTGTATCATTTTAACATATGTTCACTGGTGATGATCAGTGTTTTGATGGCTGGTGTCTCTGAGGTGGGGGGGAAGGGGCCGTGGGTTCAGAAGGCAGACAGAGCAGACGGAGAGAAAACTCGCAATTTCACATCTCATTGCGCAAGTTCAAGAGCAAATTTCGATTTCTCCAGGCCTGTTTATTTCCATAACAGCTGCAAGAAGGGTGGCCAGCATTAGAGGGGTCAGGGCGGTGACTTGGGGAATTGAGGGGAAACGGGAGTTCCCCCAACTGGCGAAGAAAATGAGGGGGACGGGCGTGTCGGTGGGGCAGACTGTGGGACGGGCCGGGGGCATGGTTTGAGTGATCGGGTGGCATGGGAAAGTCACCTCCAAGTTCGAGTGAAAAGGGGAACCCGAAATGGGGGGGTTGAGGATCAGTAAAAGGGGGGCAGATGTTTCCTTCGTGTGGATGATGATGGGACTTAGTGGCTGTGTTTGTGTGTGTGTGTGTGTGTGTGTGTGTGTGTGTGTGTGTGGGTGGTGGGGGGGGGGTGGTGGTGGTGGCGTGCCATCAGTAGACTTACCCCCTGCATCCCCACTGCATCTCAATAGAAGTCATCCTAACTTGACCCCCCATCACCCTTTTTCTTCTTCCCCAGCTCTTGCATTGTATGGCCCTCTCTGGCTCAATGGCTCCGCGGCATTCGGCCCTATTGTGAAGGCGCTCGGAGATGGCGGGGGGGTGGTGCTGTAGATCTTGCAGGGATGAGAAGAACACTAACAGAGCTATCAATCAGGCCCAGGACAATGTCAAGTGCAAGTTCACTCCGAAATATTTATTCAAACAAGCCCCTGTCCCCCCAACAGCATCCATCTATTTTGGGGAGGCCCCCTTCTGTGCTGTTGTCTCTCCCGTGCACCGTGCAGGCGCCCCCTGCACCTCGGAGAATGAAGCTGTCACCAGTGAGCGCAGCGGTGAGCCCGTTTGGCTGGAAAGGCGAGTCCCACTTTTTCGTAGCAGCACTTTGTGGGAATGAGTTAGGGAGTCGCGTACCTCTCGCCACTCCTTTCAGCCATCCATTCACAGGCTTGTAAGTGGCAGAGCGGCGCCGCGAGAGCCAACCGCCGCTTCGGCGCGCCTCTTCATCCCCAATGAACATGACCGATTTCCAGCTGTAATTAAGGCCCTATCAAGCAAATGAGGGGCTGGTTGAGGCGAATCCCAGCTGTACCACAAGTGTAAACCAAGAGCCGCTCAAGATAAAAGGGCAGCGTTTGTGTACGTTATTAATTTCCCTTTATTCCTTTGTCATTAGTATTGTGCTTGCCTGTAATAACTCGAAAGACTAATAACCTCAGCTGACAACCTCATATTTTAATAGTACAGCACAACAAATATTAAACTGTAATTTATTTAGTTTTAGAAGTTTTATCCCAGCGGGGAGCACAACAGCATGGGAAGCAGTTCTCAACTTCAAAGCCTAAATTTTGCATTGGCTGATGCTGGGTCCCATATATTTCCCTGCAGGGGTTAATAAAGCTATGTTCTACCCTACCACACCCTACATGAATACATGTGCTACGTTCAATATAACAAAGGGCAAAAATTACAACATTTTCACACCAAAAAGAAAAAATCTATAAATATTACATAAATGGAACAGCAAAAGCACCGCATTTCACCACACTGTCATACTTTCAGAGCATTTTTGGCAAGAAGTTATGCACACAGATACTTGTCTGCATCTCTCTCAACCAGTCATGTTCATGGTCATCTTCCAGCCAATTTATTACAGCAGGAAGATTTCTTACAGCAATAAGCTGAAAGTATTTGAGTACAATTACAAGTACAGGGACTTTGACATTGAGCTTTACCTCTAATGGGGAATAATTGACCAGCATTACAGTTCAAGGTATTGGCTTCTCTTTTCTGGGATTGTTCCATCAATAATCTTTTATGTGTGCATTCCTCTTGACCCTCTCCTGGCTGTCTGTGCCCTAAATAAAAGGACCCCCCAGGACCTTTATTACGCCATAAACCTATATAACCTTTCCAGGCCTTTGTCACCCCAGTAGTTAAGGGTTTGAAAGTGCGTTGAAAATGACCTGGGTTTTCCTGTGTCAGTGCAGGCCCTGGATTACTGTATATACCTGTAGCTGCTGCAGAGCTATAGGTGGACAGTTATAGTCCTTTAAAAGACCCTAAGAGCTTCCAGTAAAACACGTGCTGAAGTATGACCTTGATCTAAATGGAACGATAAGTACCTGCCATGTGACAAAGTGAAATTCTGTAACTGACTGAATTGCAACAGAACATAAATGGGTTCTGTATTTACTATATTGCAATTAGTTTATTATTTACTGTTGTCATTGATGTAAAATTCATCCTCATGCATATCAGTGTTTTATGGTAATTCCTCATAACAGGATTTATAAACTTTTACTTACCTCTACTGTACTTTTTGCCTTGACTTGGCTAACCATCCAGTTCTCTCCTAGGATTGGGCGGGGCCTCAGAATTGGCTTTCATCAGCGAGCCCAGTGATGTCATTGCCGTGCGGGACCGTCCTCTGATGCTCCACTGCCAGGTAGAGGGGGAGGGGCCTATCTCAATCACGTGGCGGCGAAATGGAGTACCGGTGCCCATCGGACAGAAAGCAGCCGTGCTGGCCAATGGAACCCTGCTGATCTGGAACTTTCAGAAGCGAAGGGAAAGCAATGAGACAGATGCAGGGGAATACAACTGTGCAGCGCAGAACCGCTATGGCATGCTGGTCAGCCGGAAGGCCCGGGTGCAACTGGCATGTGAGTGCAACACATCTAAGCAGTTATTTCTTTTAATACTTCAGACACTTTGATACTTGGAGGGGTCTCCTGTTTATTGGCCTCTTACCTCCTATTCCTGTTCTAGTTCCTGTTATTTTATAGTCACAATACTGTGGTTAGCTAAAATGATCAGTTTATATGGGCTCACAAGTCATAAGGCACATGTACATTTAAATTTTATTAAACTTGAATGCCTTTTCCTGATAAAATTTACATGTAAGTGGTGACATAACTGGGTTATAGCAACTCATTTGTCATTTAGGCTGAATACAGTTCATTTTTTCGTCCTGAACTCTAAACCATTGATGTTCCACCACAGCCATTTGTCTGCATTTAATTTATCTTTGCACATGCAAATATTTACTCTTTCCCAATCTTACCAGCTCCTTTATATGGATGAACCATTTAATACCTTCCATGCTACTAATGGTACTATTTGAGGAAATGAGTGACCTTTTCCTTATTCATTCCTCTGTGGCCCATTCTGTTGAATAGAAAAACCAGGGGGATTATGGGTATTCCAACTGACTTCTGGTTAGCAGTAGGGTGAGTAGTGTGTTACCATGGTAATGCAGTTTCGTTTGCGATTTCATCAGTCGAGAAACCTGAGGAGCAGAAGGAGTAAATATAGGGATGGAGGTAATGTCGACAGGTGGCTCCTACAAAAATCACATCTTACAGCTGAGCTTGAGAACGATGTCTTCCTGTCTTTTGTCAGCTCTCCCCAAATTCCACACGCACCCTGAGTCAATGACAGTGGATGCAGGGGGTGTGGCTCGCTTCCACTGCCAGGTGAACGGGATCCCAGAGGCCAGTATCACCTGGGAGAGAAACAGAACTGCTCTCAGCACTCAGGATAGCAGGTAACACACTCAGATGGCCCATGCACTCACTCCCTTAAACACACACACTCAAAATGCTACACAGTACTGAGAATAGTGTATTCTGCAGTAAACCCATCTGACAAGGGTCCCAGCACCCTTCCAGGCAGTGTGGTGATGTGCTGTACTGAGGTGAAGCTCCTGTCCACTGCAGGTACACCTTACTCCCATCTGGCATCCTTCAGATCACAGGAGTGAGGCGTGAGGATAGCGGGATGTACCGCTGCATGGCATCCAATATTGCCAACACGCGATACAGCCACGAGGCTCAGCTCAACGTTACAGGTCACTGCCTTCACCGCGCTTTCACTATGCTTCTGGAATATCAGTTTCTGTTTCTCGTGTCCATTTCAAAGTCAGTCAACATTATCTGAATTGAGTAGTTACATAAGGGGTGGTAGGATGGTACAGCAGGTAGTGTTGCCTCCTCACAGAGCAGGCCTGTTTGGGTGTAGGCTGGAATCCAGCTCAGTTTGTATGAAGTTTGCATGTTCTCTGCATGGATTTCCTCTCGATGGTCCGGTTTCCTCTCGCAGTCCAGAGACATGTGTTTTATATTTTTTGTTGATTGTAAATTGCCCATAGTGTGTGGCTGCCCTGTGATGGACTGACATCCCATCCAATTTATATCCTGCTAGCCAGGATACACTCTGGATCAACCCTGATAACAGTAGACAAGTGGTCAAGGGACATCACACTTGTCTGTTTTCTTCACGGTCACACTTGTCTGTTTTTCTCAACAACTCTCTTAATGCAGTGGCAGTGCCTCGGATCTACAAGGAACCGGTCATCCTATCGGGTCCCCAGAATCTAACAATAACCGTCCACCAGACAGCCATCTTGGAATGCATTGCCACTGGGAACCCACGGCCCATTGTGTCCTGGAGTAGGCTGGGTAGGACCTGGATTTCAGTCTCCCTCACTTTGTACAAACTCATAAGTTAGTTTCTACTAATAAACAGGGCTGGTAATTGAGCCATATCTGTGAGAACCTGGCAGATGTTATCTTTCTGGCAATTCTTCCAATAATCCTGTCTCTGAAACCTCCATGTCTCTGCGTGTTCTTGCACAGATGGCCGCTCCATCGGCGTGGAAGGTATCCAGGTACTGGGCACGGGCAACCTGATGATCTCTGACGTGTCTCTGCAGCACTCGGGTGTCTACGTCTGCTCCGCTAACAGGCCAGGAACCAGGATGAGGCGTACTGCGCTGGGCCGACTGGTAGTGCAAGGTGAGGACTCCATGAGCAAAGGGTATTATCACCTGTATGACAAGAGTAACTACTGTCAAATCAGAAGCAAAACACATACATTTGTGCTAATTTCCATCAGTCCACAACAATATGTCCTCATGTCTTTGCTTTTTCCTCCATTTTTCCCCATCCTGTTATTTTGTTATGTGTTTCTGTATTCTGCTGCAATTTGGTCTGTGGAAATTAATGTCAGATTATTATTTTAAACTGAATGTAAGTGTAAAGCTAAAATTGAAATTATATTAGTATAATTTTAATGGAAGGATAGCCTTCAGCATCATTCTTCTTTTCAGAATGAACAGTTTTTGCTGTGTTATGTTGCCCCACCATGGCCTTCTCCTTTATCTCTAAAGACAATCGCCTGACCACTCTATTACAATAGGGTCTGTGACTGGGCTGGCCTCCATTTTATTGCCATTCTCTGACTTTGTCCAACACAGGGGGACCCAGGCATGTGGGGGAGGGTTTTGAATTAATAAGCATTGGTGGGGCTAAATTTGGCCAGGCCAGACTATATTAGCCAGTATTGGGTTTGGCAGTGACCCAAAGGCTGAGTGGACGCCCCCTGGCCCTTTGGCCTTTTGGTTTTTTTATGGTGCTGCTGTGAAGCTGTGCGCTCCTTTGTGTAATTACACATTGATACTGGTCTTCAACTGCACTCCAATAATGGAGAATGCAGCTGCTTGCTATCACACTGCTGCAGAGGTACTGGATCCATCAGCTTCTATCTGCAAATCTTGTGAGGATATTTCACTGTGTACTGGTATTTAATTGGTAATATCAGATGGCTCCTAACAGCAAACCAGCAAGGATTTATTTACCATAGGAACAAACATAAACACTATCCTCTATCTTCTAGCCTTGATTTTCTGGACCTTGATTTTACAGATGTCAGATTTTCCACACAGATATTCCAGAAAAACATTAAAATGTTGAATGAACACATCTCTGCATATAATGTATAGGAAAATATAAATATCTTACTAATTCTAAACATTTAGATAAAATAAATTCATTAATGCATAAAATAAAGAAGAGAGTATAGTGTCCCCAGTCCCCCTGTATCTGCATTCTCGAGTCGTATTGGCTCCTTATTCACTGCTTTCTGTGTATAATTCACTGCACTGTACGTGTGTTACAGTTACAGCACTGGTTGTGTTTCATTTTATTACATACATTATCACTTCATTACCCATTACACTGGGGTATAAAAGTGTTACTGTGGCATGTAGTGCAGTACAATACAGCACCATAGTAAAAAATATTATGCTTAAATTGCGCTTTTGATTTGCCACATCTGGACAACCCCCCATATAGAAGGGAAATGTAAGATAGATTATACTTAAATTTAAAATAAATTTATCTGGTTTTGCTGTCTTGTGGCTGAATCAATCAATACCTTCTCTTACTGCTTTAAACCTGGACTGGAGCAGCAGTCACAAAGGGACTTGGTGCACAATATATTCATTAATTTATTGATTGATTTGGGAAAGTAAACAAAGACCCTGTGATCTCATGATCCCTGAAGTATGGTGGAGCCTTAAGGCTTCAGATGTCTTTTTAAGAATGCTCACTTTTAACCACAGTCCTTCTCATGCTTGCTTAATCCTGTGCATGATTCATATTTCTCATAATCTGATTCTTTTTCCTTTATGGTGTTATCTCCCAAATCACAGACATTTCTTCCTGCTCCATATATATATATATAAATTAAATTCTGAAATATAAAAAAATAGGGCATGTCTCTGTTCCCAGCTCATTTTCCATCTGTATGATCACCATCTGGTTACCCATATAAGTGACCTCTGTTGGTTTGAAGACCTTCTGAACTTGGATGTCCTCTGTCGTATGTAAAACAGTTTTGAGATTCAAGTTTAAGGTCTGTCTGTCTCAGGCCTGTTTATGTATCCCCCCCAGGTCAGTATTGGTGGGGGGCAGTGTAAGGGTCTGTCCTTTCACTCTCTCAGACTGCGCTACTCCCCTCCCCCGCCATCCTAAGCTCTTGGTCTAGGTCATGGTCGTGGAGGGACACTTTCATCCCAAAGGCAGCTTGAGAGCGGTGTCGCCAGGACAGATGCGGACCAGAAACATACAATGGGTGGCCGTCTGAGGGGTGGGCAGCAGGGGGGCGAGAACAGGGAACAGGAGGGGGTGGGGATAATTGTGTCAGTGAAGGATCACACCTCACCTCTGACCTCTGCCCCCTTCCTTGCAAGCCCCTGGGACACTGTTTTCAGGGCAGTGGGACTATGACGATGGAGAAGAGAACGCAGTGATTGAGAGGCGGGGCCGGGGCCAGGCCAGGAGGGAGTTGGCAGAGGTGTGGGATAGTGAGGGCTGTGAAGAAGATGGATAGGTCCTGACAGCAAGGTAGTGCTTCTTTCCTCAGCCTCACCAGGGCCAAGGGTGATATAGCAAAAGCCAAGTTCTGGATACAGGGCCACTAGACACTAAGAGTGACCAGAAAACAAAGGGTTGGAGAGCCATTTCCACAGGGTGCCCTGGGGTTTACAGTCACGTGGAATCTAAATTAAATTCTGAAATGATAGAAAGGTTTTTAATCAAAGAATTAATTAAAAAGGCAGTAAAATAACAATATACACTCACAGGCCACTTTATTAGGCACACATAGCTAGTTCTGGATGGATGTTCTTTTGCCTGATGAACAGTCTCAGTTCAGCATCAAAGTACAGGACTCATTCCAAAGGATTCTTAGTCATGCTGGACATATTTGATGGTGCATTCATGCTGTTCCACCACAACCCAATGATGCTCTATTAGCTTGTGAAGTGAGGACTTCGAAGGTCAGTGGAGTAAAATAAAGGGACCGTCCCGTTTATGGAGCAGTACTGTGCGAAAATCCCAGGAGGGTTAGCGCTTCTGAGATCCTGGAACCACTATGTCTGGTACCAACAATCATGCCACATACAGTCACTTTAGTTGCACATTTTGTCCATTCTGACACTCATCTGAACAGTAGCTGGACCTCTGGACCCTGTTGGTACACTTCATACACAGAATAACAACTGTCTGGGAGTGAGTATTGATGTAACATAGTGGCCAGTAAGTACATTGTTAATCCAGGTTATGAAATATGGCAAATGGGAGCGCAAAATTCCTCCAGTGTGGTGTGAGTGAAAGGTAGAAAAGATGATGGAGAGAGTGCTTCTCTCAGTGTCCTAAAAACATTGCAGGTCCTAGTGCTCACCTCCACTCAGCCCTGGGGACTCTCTCCTCGTAGATAAACAGTTTCTGCCGAGTTCAAATGTGAAGGACCCTTAAGGGGAGAGGAGCGTGTCTTACCGGGCGGCTTCATTAAGGCCACCGTCCCAGCTACCTGCCCCCCCCTCCTCAAACTCCAATTCAGAGGCTGTATAGAAGCCTCGAGTGGTTTCCATTCAGGCCCACAATCAGCCATCTATCTTCCGCTTTTTGGGAATGCAGCACCCCACACAGTACCCTAAGCACCCTGGCTCACTGGAGAACTGTTGTCCCACTCTGGAGGGCCCAGTTAGTAAATACAAAGATAATACATCTGCCAGGAAGCCCAGCGGTGTTCCCATTAAGGAATGCCTTCTGGAATGAGATCGTGTGTGTGAAGAGAGGGTTCGGATTTATATACTGATATACATGGAAGTGCCTTTACTGTTTTTTCACTTTGGCAATTATTTGATTTTATTTGCTAATGCTTTCAATTTTTTAAAGGCAGATCTGTCACACCTACCTGACAATGATGGAAAAAGACAACTCAGTCAAATTCCATTTTGTTCTGACGGTTTTTGAATATAATGCTAAAGTTTACTGAATTTGTGCATATACACTGCTTATTACAGACTCTAAAGGGGGATGGTTGAAAACCATCTGCCAAAGTGTAGTTCTTTGCTGATGATATGCTGTGGACAGAATAAATAATAGGATCCACAAATATATAGGGGAAAAGACCGAGACCAGTCATTACTGGCAGCTATTTTAGAAACAAATTTATTCAATTACTCTTCTCTGGTGGTAACAAAGAGAAAAAACAAAATGCAGCACTGGAGCTGCTGGACATATTGCAAGTAAATAAAATGGCTATTTCTGTTTTTGAAGCCATTTTCAAAACACAAGGGAATAATGTTTGTTCAGTTCTTATTACATTTCTAGGTATAAAACCCTCTGAATGAATATTGTAATGGGGTTCAAAAGCCGCCAATACAAATGCTAAAACAGGCAACCAATAAAAACAAGCGCATCCTGTAAAGGTCCCTATTTTGTGTTTTACTGGCCAGTCTCGTCAGGGATGTATTTTTCTTCCTTCAAAGAAAAGGAAAATCTAGACCTCAGGGCTGGAAGGAGAAGGAATAAAATCCATCCTGTGATTGATTAATGGCTCCCTATTGAAATAGGGCTCCCTGTGCTCCCTGGCCTTAACCCCACCCCCCTCTCCAGCCGCCTCCCTTTAGGACCCTCTTCCCAGCCTCCTCACAATAGACCTGAGAGAAAGCTATTATAGCGGGTGGGGGGGGGGGGGTGGATGGCAATAGATCAGTGAGAAACAGAGGGCTGGGCTTCTGGGCCCTGCAAGTGTATGCGGTCATTGTGTTTTCGTCGAACCAGCTGACAGTCGGAGTGGCAAACCCACATCTGTCCCCCTCGACAAGTGTGGACCAGTACGAGGTGCTTTCGAATTCCACAGGGCAGTGTCTCACCCCTGTGGGTGAAGTCCACTTCAGGACTCACAGGGTGCCCTTTTCTGCACGCCATTGGGGCGCCTATCTGTACACCTGTCCATCTGTCCCTTCAATTTTGACATGCCTCCTTTTGTGGCAGCAGAGATCATGTGGTCTTTGAGGGGCTCTTAACTGCTCAATGGCATTGTACCCTGAATAAGTGGCACGGAGTTATGTCTACATCAGAATAAATAGCAGTGCTGTGATACGGTACTGGCAAAAGAGACACACGGTAATACTTCCTTCAATTGGAGGCAATCAAAAACATATTTAATCTAGAAAAACCAGGTGCAACAGACTGTTGAATGGATGCTGAGGCCGCCTCTGCTCCAGCACTTCTTGCCCACATTACCAATAAAATAAGGGTTTAGTAGGGAATTAATTGTTCATTACAACATTGCCAGACATCGCCTGAATGTAGCCACACTGCTAAGTGCTGCCACTTGTGACACATTTGTGTAACTGCAGGATATACACAGTTGTGCGTTCAACCGCCTGATGCTTTATCAGTATGAAAAAATAAACCAACTACTACAGGTGGTAGCTTTTTGTTCATAGCACAAAAATGTCTATAACCAGAATACGAGGCAAACGTGTTTTCTGCTTTTGCTATCTGTCACTTTTCTCAGCTCCCCCAGAGTTTCTGCAGTGGCCGCAGTCTGTTTCCAAGCCAGCAGGGGGCAGTGCTGTATTCACCTGCCTGGCCCAGGGAGTTCCAGAACCTCACCTGATCTGGCTGAAGAATGGAAAGATCCTGACCCCCCAGGACAACGTCAAGCTCACCAACAATAATAGGTGCCACAATGCTCTGAAGAGATGTTATAATATATATGCACATTTATTCATTTAGCACTCCTTACCAGTAAATCAAGATACTTACACTGAATACTCTAGCATTTTAGAAAAAATGTTTGTTTCCAAGGTGACCTACACTGCTAGATTCAGCGCAGGTCGTTCACTCATTTATACCACCTGTGGTGTCAGAATCAGTTTAATTTATTTGTTTAGCTCATGTTTTTCTCTGAAACAACTTATGCCATTAAACTTTGACTTACACATTTATACTGCTGGGTTGTTTCCACTAGAATAAAATGTAGGGTAAGTACCTTGTTTTACATTTTTGTTTTGCAGTCCTGGTCCATAAATTATTGTGGCTGCACCTTTGAAAAATGCAAGTTTGGTTTTTGTACTTCACTGTTTATATAGAGAAGGTGTTTTGTATTAAACTCATCAAACGCTGTATATTCATATAAACATATGGCAAGGATCATTTTCACGTAAAAAACTATAGTTTAAAAGATTTTTGCAAATGTTAAAATGTTTAAGATGAATCTCGGTAGACGGTTGGGCTAAAAAACATTATATGGGGAGCTCCAAACTTCAGCCCAATTTTTGGCATAGAAAAACAAGAGATGTTCTATGGAAAGGACATACAGTTTACCTCAGAAGTGTTCTTCACTTTGGTAATGTTGTATTCACACAGTTTTACCAGTATGTGGCAGCGTTCTTTCATATCCCTTCCAGATCCCTTCTTGCTCAGTTTAAACATGATTTACTCAAAAAGAGTCAGTAAGCTTGTAAGCTTACATTATTTTTATTCAAAAAACTTCAAAAGATTGTCTTTATTTCTCAGCATCCTTCTCTGCTGTGTACTTCATTTCTATTGTTTCCACAGCACCCTGGCGGTGACGCGCATCACCTCAGAGGACGAGGCCATTTACCAGTGCATCGCAGAAAATAGCGCAGGTACCAACCAGGCCAGTGCACGTCTGGCCGTGACCCCAGCCACTGAGCTGCCAGAAGCACCACAGGACCTCCGAGCCACCGCCCTCTCGGGCACCACACTCCAGCTCACTTGGGCACAGCCTGCCATCGAGGTCACCGATGGTATCATTGGCTATGTACTGCACATCCGCAAGCTGGGAGGTAAGGAAGTACAGAATGTGTGGGGGAGAACAATGCCAGGTGGTGGTAGTACTTCGGGGCAATGTGTCTGTTAGAAGATGGGTGGAGTGCTGATGTACCCCTTTTTGCCACACAGAGCCAGACAGCAGTGAGCTACAGGAAGCCGTCAGCAAGACCACGTTCCGGCATGACTTCAACAACCTTGAACCTGGCACCACCTACTCCATCTACCTGAAGGCCTATTCGCCACTGGGTGCAAGCCAGCAGTCCAGCACTGTGGTGGCCACCACTCTGGGTGCAGGTTGGTCCCCCCGCATTCCCTCAGTCTGGTGCTGCAGAAGATGAAAACAATGAGGGCTTTGTGGACAGTAAACTATAACTGCTTTTTCAAATCATGAAGTGCTATAATTGAGACAGATTGCACATAATTTTTGTTTGTTTTGTCATTGTGCCACCCTTTTTATTCCATTTCTGTGAAATTTTCACTGTTCAATTTTTGTTGTCCTTGTTTTCCTTTCGTGGTCCCCACCAATTCCATCTCTCCTTCTTTTCTCTCCCTGCTGCTCCTACAGTTCCCACCGCCCCTACGTTCTTCAGCAAAGTGCTCAACGGCACAACAGTGCAGGTTTTCTGGGAGCTGCCTAGCAAGCCAGGCAAAGTGGAGGGCTTCAAGCTGTCATACCGTAGGGTCCCTGAGCCTGATTTCCAGGGACCATACCTGATGCCCAGTCATATCAACACGCACATTATCTCTCACCTAGGTCAGTGTGTGTCCCTACATGGCATAGTTCTTAGACACTTGGCCCATCAAGCCACTGATATTTAGTCATGTATGAAAATATACTATATGGCCTAAAGTATGTGGACACTTGAGTATCATGCATGTACCTGTTGAACATTCCATTCCAAACCCATAGGCATTAATATGGAGTTGTTCCCACTTTGCTGCTATAACAGCCTCCATACTTCTGGGAAGGCTTTTCACCAGATTTTGGGAATTTGTGCCTATTCAGCCACAAGAGCATCAGTGAGGTTGGGTAACAAGGCCTGGCTTAGGGTCAGCATTCCAGTTCATCCCAAAGCGCTTCAGTGGGGTTGAGGTTAGGGCTCTGTGCATGAAACTCAAGTGCCTCCACACCAACCTTTGGGTACTTTTGGCCTTATGGTGTTACACTGTTTAAAATGACAAAAATCCAAAATAACTCACATACGGGTTGCCTAAGTATTGTGAATTACAGTTAGCAATTCAATTTAATATAAAAATTCTGAAATGTCAGTCATCAGTACCAGAATAATACAGTTGGATCCTTTTCAAGTAACAAATGTTTTGAAAAGCATTCAGCACTCATTTTTCCATGAAAAGAGTTAAAATTCCGGTTCACACAGTACACCTAAGCTTCACCAGATATGCTGACAGAGATTGCAAATATTGAGCAGTCCTTTAAGTTTTCCACTCTGGGATCTTTATTGCAGTTGTTTATTTACAACAGATCATAAATACCCCTGATGAGGCAGGCCTGTGCATGAAGCATCTGGGCTCACCAGAGAGAGGGTTGTTTGCCAGCCTAGACTTTGAAAATGAGAGTGAAGGAGGAAGAAAAAAAAAAAACTCCACTGCTGCCTCCCACCTCACCAAGTTGTCATGTTCCTGACATTTAAATTACAGATATTCATAAATGCATCTGCTCTTGATCACACTGTAGTTTTGTAAGCAGAGGGCAAACTGTATAAGGATGCAAAAAACTAGTCTGCAATTAGATACCCGAGACCAAGAGTCTATCTTTTATTGAAGAGTCATCAGAAGTTGCTGCATTTGCAGTAATGAGTGTGAAAACTCTTTCAGAGCCTACATCCATATATGAAATTAAAGTGGCAGCTTACAATGGCAACGGGGACAGCAGTGACTCCAAGCAGCTGGTGTCTATGAGTGGGGATGCCACCAGCATCAGGACCAGTGGAGGTAAGAGACAAACTTCACCTTAGATTAGGTACGCGTGCACGTGTGTGTGCATGCAAATGCACACAAATATGCAGAAAAAACAAAGTTGTGGGAGTATTTGAGAGACATTCTGTTGGACAAAAAGATTACTGTGGTGTAAATAATGCATGTTTACAGTTCCAGACAGTGGCAGGTAAGTGGAGTAGAGGAGCTTAGACTCCAGAAAATGAGGTAAGGCTGTGCTAATGGACCTGTACTCATAAGTCTGGAACTAGCGTGAGTGATATGGGTTCTGAAAGGCGATGCCTCAATCACACTGTTTGTCAGGAAGAATGGCATAGCCCCTCAGGTTGGTTGTTGCGTAGCTCTTGGATTCACACTGCTGCTGTCTTCCATTCTGTGTCAGAACTGGAGTCTTTTTAGCATTAGAAGAATTTTTACACCCCTTCTCCTGTCAAGACTATAATTTACCCAGAATAATGTCTGTTTATTGAAATCCCCATTATAGTTTCTGCAGTTTGTCTGTGATAAAATGCTTCTGCATGGCATTTTAATCAGTTTGTGTGGTGGTTTGTCTGCTGCAGTGGCACTGCATTTCATGTGTGAGGCTTTTCTGCTGAACTGTAGCAGGTGGGGGCCATGTGGCCACTGATGAGCAGCACATAGGGCTCCGCTACAGGAGGACTGATCACTGCTGTCTGTGTGCGCTGAGGCTGCAGCACATGAGCACATTGTGTACAGCTCTGGGGATGCTGCTGGGGGCGACTCACGATGACTGAATGTATCTTCTGCTAACTGTACTGTGTGGGTCTGCTGTGGCCTTGCCAAGTGCTCTTTGATGTTTGACTATGTCCATGTGTATTTGCAGGTATGCTTGTACCTTGCTTTACCAACATCTGAGTTATGAATTTTCAAAGACACAAACACTTTTAAGCGTATTCATTTATTTATTATTGCATATGCCACACCATTTTGTAAAATTTCTCTTTTGCAGTGAAAATGGTTTGCATTTCCTCTTTCTGCCAGTAGGGGCAGAAACTCACACTAAGAGGGGAGAGGGAGGACAGAGGGGGGAAATGAGAGTTGGTTTTTGGCAATTTTTGTTTAGCATATTACTTATTCACCTGAGACTTTTATAGCAATTGCTGGCAAATAAATACAAATGTCTGATTATCATGTGGATTTTTTGATGGTTAGGGTCAAGTAACAAAATGTTTATGTGACAAATCCTCATGTCCAGTGAAATGCAGTCTGGGTTTTAAGGCAAAATATGTTCTCACACTCACCCTCCTTTTGTTTAGATTAATTTTGAATGCATTATAGCTTAATCAAATGTTTCTAACGGAACATAATTCAAGAATAAATGGAAGCATTAAGCTGTTACTGGATGTGACATTGTGGGTTGACTTATGACCAAACCTGAGTTATGAACAGACTTCGAGGCCCTACTATGTTTTTAAGCCAGGGTACAAGTGTATAGGTGTGGCGGTGTCATTGACTTCTTTTCTCTGCTCGCAACAGGTGGTGAGAAGCTGTGCGACTGCAGGCAGGAGGGAGAGGGATCTGTGACAGGCATTGTGGTGGGCATCCACATCGGCATAGCCTGCATCATCTTCTGCATCCTCTTCCTCATGTTTGGATACCGGCGCAGGTAAGGAGATGCCACAGAGGAAAATGATAATACATTCTATGTGTACAACCCCAGCTGAATGAGGATCTACTTAAGGACTGATAATTCATGAAAAGTTTAATAACGTAGCAAACATCATGAATTCACCGTAAGAGCTGTGGAAAAGAAAAAATAAAACTGCTCTTATACCTTAAAATACAAATACTCAACAACAGGGAATCGATTAACAATTTCACAGTTTCTAGGTGTATTACACCGAGCGTGCAAGGATGTTATGGTTAATTTCATTATTAAACCACAAGGTGGAGACTGAGACCATAATATTATTTAGAATGACCAAATATTATTTATTATTTTAAATTTGTTTGTATGTAGATGCTGGAGCATAAACTAAAAAATATTTACCAAACAAATCAGTTTTTAAACATATTCAGATGAAACAACAATTTTTGCTGAACGTTTATCCATAGACTTTATACTATTAAAGTACCGAGTGTTTCCAATAAAAAAGGAATAGCAGGTTACATGGTACACATACACAGTACAAAACACCTTTCACAAAAATTGTATGCATTCATAGGTGATAAACATGTTCAACAAACACACAAAATTACATATAGTTTATATAACAAAAATTCACCTTGTTCAACCTTTCAGCAATGTGCTAAATTACTTTACCTTTTGGTACAAACTGCTGCTCCTTCAGCACCAAACAAAACGCTTTCCTTCCTTGCCTTCCGACATGTGTGGTGGTGTGAACTAATTGCAGTCACAAAATAAAAACCAGAGGATGTTAAATAAATAGAGAAATCAATGACACCTCAGAAATAACATTAACGTGGTGTTCTACAGTATGTGTAGAATGTGTGCCAGAGGCTGGCTTGTTTTGTACCCCCAGAAAGAGGCGGATAGTTAGTACCTCAAAGTCAAAGTCAAAAGAGTTTATTTGTCAAGCACATGGTTGTGTACCATGTGTTGAAATGTGCACCGATCTGAACCAGGATGACTGTGCGAACAATCTATAATGGAAAATGAAGCAAACACATATCCAAACACTAAGAAGAATAGAGACAGAAACAAGCAGTAAATAGATAAATAAGTAAGTAAATAAGTAAATAAATAAATAAATAAATAGGCAAAATGGTACGGAACAGTTAAGGTGCCCTGGAAGGGCAGTGACAGTGGGGGGGGGGGGGGGTTGGAGCGGAGTGGTCAGAGATTACGTGAGGGTAGTCATGTCATGTCCGGGTTCAGAAGTCTTATGGCCTGTGGGTAGAAGCTCCTCCTTAGCCTCTCCGTTCTGGCCATAATGCTTCTGTAGCGTTTGCCTGATTTCATCAAGATGAATAGATGGTTGCTGGGATGAGACAGGTCACCGACGATCCTACTCGCTCTGGTCCTGCATCTCCTGGTATAGATGTCATGTAGGGACGGTAGATCAGATCTGGTGCAGCGTTTCGCTGCCCGGATCACTCTCTGCAGTGCCTTGATGTCCCGAGCACAGCTGTTCCCAAACCAGGAGATGATGTTCTGAGTCAGAACAGTTTGTACAGCACCAGAGTAAAAGGTCTTAAGGATAGCTGGAGAGACCTGTAGCTTCCTCAGCTGCCGGAGGTGGTAGAGCCGCTGCTTTGCTCTACTGGCTTGAGCTCGGATGTGTACAGTCCATGTCAAGTCCTCAGTGACATGAACGCCCAGGTATTTGTAACTGCTCACCCTCTCCACTGCAGTCCCGTTGATTTTAAGGGGGGTGTAGGACCGCTGCTGGCGCCTACCAAAGTCCACCA
This sequence comes from Heterotis niloticus, assembly GCA_018136845.1. NCBI lineage: Eukaryota > Metazoa > Chordata > Actinopteri > Osteoglossiformes > Osteoglossidae > Heterotis > Heterotis niloticus. Next base: position 4,509,369 of record CM030903.1, read on the forward strand.
CCATCTCTTTCGTTTTGCCGACATTCAGTTGGAGGCAGTTCTCCTGGCACCATGATGCCAGGTTATCCACCTCCTCCAAGTATGCTGTCTCATCGTTGTTGGAGATGAGGCCCAGCACCACCGTGTCGTCAGCAAATTTGATGATGGAGTTGGAGGCGTGTGTGGCCACACAGTCGTGAGTGTAGAGGGCATAGAGCAGAGGGCTAAGTACACAACCTTGCGGAGCTCCTGTGTTGAGTGTGATGATGCCTGAGGTGCAACTACCCACTCTCACCACCTGTGGTCTGCCTGTGAGGAAACTGAGAACCCAGGCACACAGGTGGCGGTTCAAACCCAAGTCATTCAGTTTAGTGAACAGTCTACGGGGGACAATGGTGTTGAAAGCTGAACTGTAATCGATGAACAGCAGTCGCACATAGTTCCCCTGTTTCCTGTCCACATGACTGAGGGTGGTGTGCAGGACGTGGGATATGGCATCGTCCGTGGATCTGTTGGGGCGGTAGGCAAACTGAAGTGGGTCTACAAAGTTGGAGATGGATGCTGTGATGATGGCTTTGATGAGTCTCTCAAAGACCTTCATGACTACCGAGGTCAGTGCAACGGGCCGGTAGTCATTTGGGCATGAGGGCTTATTGTTCTTTGGTACCGGGACAATGGTGGATGTTTTAAAGCACTGAGGGACTGTGGACTGAGCCAGAGACTCGTTGAAGATGGCTGTGAGAACTCCGGTCAGCTGGTCGGCGCAGCAGCGCAACAGGCGCCCGGAGATGCCGTCCGGCCCCGGCGCTTTCCTGATGTTGACGCGCTTCAGCTCCCTCCGCACATCGGACTCAGCGACGGTGATGAAGTCACCACATTCCTTCGCCAGGCTGCGGGTCTCGCTGCGGTCGTGGGTGACTTTAGCGCAATCGGACTCGAAGCGGGCATAGAATGCGTTGAGTTCGTTAGCGAACCCAGAATCGGCACTCATAGCCACCTTCTGTGTAGATGAGTGATAAGCATCAATGTGGGTGGAGATCTGAGATGTTCATTCCACCCTCTTGTGCCTCCTAGTCTGTTCTGCAGGAAGCTAAGCCAGGAGAGCTGGTTTGTGCCTCGGAGCCATGATCGGGGGCATCAGGCTGAGAGGAGTGGGGTGCCTAAGGAGGGGGTCACACAGGCCCCAGAATCCATCGAGCTCATGCCTCAGGTGGGTCCTGTTACTTCAGCATATGACCTAGATGTGAACCAGCACTCCTGATTAATCAGGACTTGTGCCTTAGATCAGTCAATTGTGCCTCTTACATTTATGTTTCACAGCTTTACACCATATCCATTTACACATCAGCATGCTTTCAGCTATTCGGGTTATTTAAAAAAATGACAGCATCAGTATCCTGATAGAGACTTGAAGTCTGACATTTGGTTCTAAGTTCACCATCACTGCATTGCCATTAGGCAGAAAATTCAAAGCATTTTTAATTAATTTTTAACTCAGTGTTCTTTAAATGTCAACTGTGATGGTTATTCAGCCAGTGTGGTCCTAAATGTGATGAATGCCAATGATGCTGCTGAGCCCAGAGATGAATGCGGCCCAGAGTGATGTTGTCATGCTCATGGAGCTGACATGACTCTAAAATGTATTTTCCGTCTGCAGAGCCAGGACATCCTGGGGCAGTCCCCCCCTGTGCAGTGCCAGGTTCTCATCGAGCAGCCACCATCCAGCCAACCTGGCACAGGCACTGGCTAGCCCCCCCACACCGTCACCCTGCTCCCCCAGTGGAACGGCTCCTCTCCACATCTCCACTCTGCTACAGTTCTACACCCTCCCAGGGACTCTCAGGGACCTCTCTTAAAGCACATGACCTCACACAGTTCTCATTCTGCCGAGTATGAGTTGTAGAACTAGCGGTCAAGATCTTACCTCCATATGAGACCTTATCTCCATTGCTGCCTTGTGCCTAAACCAAAGCCGATACACCTGAGCAGGTGTGTGAATACTGGAGAGGAATTCTAGGAGACAGTTCCATACATCACTTTTTTTTTTTTAATCTGATTTTTGACCATTATTTACTTCTTCCCACCATGGAGAAAAACAAGCCTGCCTTCTACCTTCTAGCTTTCCACGCCGAGTCCTGCATGCAAACACAGTTTTTATTACCAAAGTACCACTGAGGCGAAAACTTATACTCACACTGTCATACGTTACTCGTATTGTAATTTGGAATATATATTCAGTTATGAAAAGGCATACAGAATAGGAATATGGCATACAGAGCACAGAGTATTTATTAGAGATGTACTGTGCTGTAAAAACATGCTGTTAAATGTGACACATAGCGCATTACAATAACACAGTATCTGGACTTATAACTTTACACATTATCTTGCTTCTAAAAAAATAGCATCCTGTTATCTTTGAGTCTGGTGCTGTTTACTCACTGTGTCCACTGTGTGGATGTGGAGGATGTGTAGACTTAGCTGTTCCTGCAGAACCTGCCCTAACACACCCTGAACTCCATACCTCCAAAGATAGCTACCTCAGCCTGACAAACCTGTCTGAGCCATTAAGAGAACCATTTGCCTGCACCGCTGCTCATGAAGCAAAGCCCTACCTCAACCAAACCCCCCCCCACAGCTGGGATGGCCGGTGCCTGTGCCAGCAACTGCCACCTGCGGGAGTCGCCTGGATGATGCCCACATGCAGCAGGGCTGTGGCTGCTGAGGGCTCTTACGCAAGCCTGTCCTCTTACCCAGTTTGGGTTGTTGCACCTTTAGAGCAGCAGCCTGAAGTGAGGTGATTACACTGTTTTACCTCTGTTACCTGCTCTCCAGCTGGTCTTGATCTCCTTCTGTCTGGGCTTCCCAGTCTGGACTCTCACAACTGCTTGTGGACAGTTTGGAGCCGACCAGGAGGCCCAAGACAGGTAGAGACCTGACATAGAGAAGCTCACGCCGTCATTTCCCTGTGCACCTTGTAGACAGCAGCTTTACAGGCCAGTGATGGACATGATGTGGAAGAACATGCTCGCTTCAAACAGTTGTCTTCCCACTGTCACAGATGTTTGAAACCCAGTGGAGACCAAGATGGATTACCAGTACAGATGGCCAAAATAGCCCAGGCACAGCGAGTTTCCAAAGTGCTGGTGCAAGTGTGTGGAATATCAGTGGCTACATACTGCTTTCGTTGATCAAAAATATGGTGCAAAAAAGGTGTTTGATGGGACAGCTGTGAGCATTTGCAGAAAACTGCTCTCTGCTGACCTGGTGTAACTAAGTTCTGACCATTTCTTGCTGAGCTCCGAAAGCTTTTTTTTTTTTTTTTATTATTATTATTATTATTGAGAAGTTTCAGTTCGGAAATACAACAAGCTTAAAAGGTATTTTTTGTGGGGCCCGGAAGGTCCAAGGATGTCAAACAAGAAAGTGCTCTTTTGTTATCCTTCCAGAGACCCTTCACTGTCACAGGAGCTTCCGCCTTCTGACCAACGTCTTTGTGGTGACCGATGTAGATTTGTCCCTCTTTTTTTCCGTCTGAAATGCAGACTTTTCCCTCATTAACGTTTTAGACATTACCTTTGAAAACCTCAAGGTGAATGATGTCCAAAGATGTAAAAGTTGAAATAGTTCAGTTCATTTACATAACTTTCTTCAGTGCACAGTCTGTGCTTCCTGCATTAGAACCACATCAGAACAAAGCAGCACCAGGAGAACCAAAGTCAAAACCAGCAGCGGTGAGAAATGATGGCTTCACACAAGTCAATTGCAGCTTAACTTTTTCTCTTTAGATGTTAAAAAAAAAAAAAGTATTTTCATATTCTGGAAAAAAAACAAATGATTTCTCTTTATGACAGCAGAGCTGAAGTTGCCAAATAACTCTTTTGAAAATTAGTTATGTGACCAAATACTTCTATATTTTAACATTTGTAGTCTATACTCTATATGTCGCTTATATGAGTCACTACCAAAGCACAGGAACCTGCGTGTGTCTGTGTGTACGGCTGCACGTGCGTGAGAGGATTCTGAAAACTACTGCTGTTGAACCTTGAAAAGAGCAAGAGCTCCGATTTTGTTTTGGTTAAAAATGTCGCTTGGCTGCTCAGTGCCAACCCAAGCCTGGATGCTGTGTTGTAGTCACTGTGCAGTTAAACTGCAGCCGCGAACAATGTAAGCATCGCTCAGCACGTTGGAGGCCTGGTTTAAACCCGGCTGTCTTCAAGGTTCAACTTTAGCGGTCACAAGCATTGAACATTTTCCAAAACACCGTTATTTAGAGTCTCGAAAGACACCGCCGCTTTGCTTTCTTTGGCTAAGTGTGGAGTTGAGGCTGATAAACCAAAAGAATAATTAAGCGTGTTGTGGTGTGGGAGAGATTTTATCCTGTGTGAAGGTTAAGAGAAGAACCCATCCGACTATTTTTGCTACAGAACTTAAGTTTTTTGTTCGACCTTTGTTTCGATCAACTGTTTCTTCCTGCTGTCTGTGGGGGAAATTTGCCAAAACCGAAACATTTGTGTTCATTTCTAAAAATGCTGTTATTAATGTTATAATTATTTTCTTTTGAATTACCACCCCACCCCTTTGTTCTCTTTTCAGCTTTTTTTCCTCTGTAGCAGTTAAAGAATTAAGCACCATATAACTTTTTTTAGGAAATTTGGAAAAAAGAAAAATAGACAGTGGGTGTAGGGTAAATGATAGGGCACGAAATGTAACAGGTTAGTGCGGTTATTTCGGATTTGTGTAGCTGCAATATGAGTGCAGTAATTCTGCATTTTTGTGGAGAAACATTTGTACAGCAGAGAAAACATTCACTACCTCAGTGTATCCCTATTTACCTGTATTTACCGTTATTGTGGTAAAAAACTTCTGGCACAGTGGTTCCCTAAACCACTATGTTCATACCTGTAAAAGCTGCTTCTTTCATGTGAGCCATAAAAGGAAGAGATTAAGCCATAGTTTTACTATAGTTTATTACTGGGGACAGATAAAATTAGCATATTTTTACAGCATTTCACACAGCTCAACCCCTTACTTTACTGTTCAGAGCACTGATGTTTGGCCCCTTTGCCCACTTTGTCACAAAAAAATGTGGAAAATGTAGTGATGTAGATGATGTGCTCCTGCCAATGAGAAAAATAATGCTTTAACATTTGTTTATTTTTTTGTTCTTTCCTAAAACTGATCCTTATATGTTTGTCATACAAAAGTGAAACACTTAGAGCTTTAAACTGTCGTATGATGCGTACTTCCAGCCCAGCGGGGAGGGACCGGGGGAATGAGCTGTCCTGTAAGAGGCCATTGTAACCAGAGACTGCACCCTGTGTCTAATTCAAATCCAGAAGAAAAAGTGCTAAAGTAAATAATTTACAATAAATGTATTCTCTCCTGGCTGTATTGCTTGTTGCTGGTGGAATAACAGTCCTGGTTGTGTCCAGATGGGATACAGTAAACCATGCGATAAACATGAACATCCTTACAACAACAACATTTATTTGTATAGCACATTTTCATACATAACTGTAGCTCAAAGTGCTTTACAGGGTGATAAAGAGACGAAGGACAACGAAAGGTAGTCCAGTAAACGAAAGAGTATGTTTACGATAGAACAGTTAGGTCAAATCCTTAATAATAAACTACTGTTATCCCTCACTGACTTCAAATAAAGCTTGAATTTTAAGTGAATCAAAGTGCAACTCAAAGATACTGAGCAAAAGAAATTTTATCCGGAATTTCGGATGGGGAACGACGTCTCTGGTTATCATGGCTGCGAATAAATTAGGGCTAGAAACAGCTTGCCTGTGTTTGTTCTCGCTCTATCTCTCTCTCTCTCCTTTCCAACAGATTTCATTGTGCCTGAAAGCCAAATAAAGCATAGAGCATCGATTAGAACCTGACCTTCCTCATGTGCTCATTTCACCTTCACAGATGCAGAAACGGCAGTAAAAGCCACAGCTTCTCACCATTTACCCACAGATCACTTACCCACAGAAAGAAGCTGATATATTTTCCTGTCTGAAGAACAAGAGGCACTTTAGTGTCTTATGTGTAACACCAGCAGCCAGGACCAAGAAATGTAAGTTAGTGTTCAAAACTTTTCAAAGTTTTAGGCTCACTTTATTTTTGTTCTGACTTACGCAGATGTGGGGAAAGAGGAAATGAAATGCAGTTCTTCCTGGACTGCGGTGCACAGTACAGTAAACAGCATAGCAACACGGGACAAACTGAACTGACATTAAATAAATTGATAAAGTGACAGATATATAGATGAATAGAATAATAGATAAGATGATGAATAGATGGGTAAATAAGCAATAATGAGATTAGAGCAGTCAGTGATGATGGTGGTGGTGATCAGGCCCTATGTTGTCTAGAATTGAGGAGCCCGATAGCCTGAAGTCACATTTAGTAGAAAAGTATGCACAACTGCTGTACGTTACATGCCTTTGCTAACAGGTACGGTAATGCCGCGGTTAGTAGCAGGGTAACAAGTACTGAGACCGCGTTTCGGTTCTTTAAATTGTGAACGTTTCTGCTGTAGCAGACGTTTCTTTTGTAGCACTGTAGCAATAACTAAATAAGACCAAAATCCTTCTGGTTAGGCAACACGAGACTCCTGGAACGATCTTAGAACTACAATACGGTGTTAAAGAAGCTCCTCCATCCCTTTTCTCAGGACAGTGTTTCTATATTCCCGTCTACTTCTTCTGCATCAACTCATCACATTTTTCCTTCAGACTGCACACTGTTTTATCCAAATATCCCAATATATTACCATCCTTCCAGTGAACCGCTCCTGCTCACCTATGAGCTTAAATATGAACACGATGAGGCTTCGGGGAAAGGCTACCGGCTCGCAGTCTCTAAACAGTTAACTCCGTGTCACAGCTTGAATTTGGCTCCACGAGAAGCAGCAGGCTCTGCCCCCAAAGCAACGGTGTGAGTGACACCTACCGCCGGGAGGGGAAGGAGGACCACCGATGCTCTGCGACAAATGGGGACGTCGACCGGCCCGTCTGATCCTCACCCCCCCAATCCGCACGCAACCCTCATGTCTGACGTGCAACACTGATATCTTTTATTCATTGGTGCCATAAATAGACCCAGAGCTGAGCAGCGCTTCAGTTTCACTGCGGTTTCACTGCATTCTGCTCTAATTGTAGAGGTGAGAGGAGTGATCTGGGGGGATCACCCGCTTACAACCCATCAATTCAACATGCAAACAGTCTGTTATTACCTGAAATGAAAGAAAAAACTTCACAACAACTTGCATTTTTATCCACCTGCCTCTTATTTTCCTTAAATGCATGTCCTTTAAAGGCTTTTATGGCCATATTGAGTCACCTTTATGTCCCTTTTTCTGAGCGTAAGCATTTCCCCCCAAGGTCATCCCGCATCCTAATCGATAAAGGGATGTTGATATCATTTGGCTTCACTGAGAATTTTATTTTCAGACAAATTATTATATTTACTGCATTACTGGCCTGTATTTTATAGCTTATATCTTGTGACTGTCACTGTGGTGGCAGTTTGGGCCACACGTCTGTCCCTGTGGCTCAGTGACACTCAAGGACTCGAGCAGCTCCATCATTTACACAAAAGAGATGAAGCGCAAGTGATGTTGGATTTAATACCGCATCTGTGATCACTGCAAACATTTTCATTCCTGTTTTGTTCTCGCCCAAATGGGCTTTTTTTCCATTTAATTGGTTCTTTTCTTTTTGAAACCTTGGGCCTTTTTTCTTTTTTCTCACCTAACTGTATTTTTAACATATTGGAAAAAAAATATAAAACCTGAAAATGTTCTGTTGCTCCCTGAACCAACCCCCCCTTCACAGTCACATATTCTCTGTATTATAGTGAGACTTACAGTATGTTTTTGGGGTTGTGTTTCTGTGCAGTATATGGTGAGATCAGCATCTCCGCAGTGTGCCGTCCTGCATTTCTCAGACACGCAGTGTGTGAAAATGGGCTGAAACACGCAGCTCAAATGTTCCAGCTCATTTCTCTCCTGTGCAGAAGCTTGTCTACAAACTCCTTTTGAAGAAGGTGCTTCACATATTGGTTGGGGAGCAGCTGGCAGAAGATAAGCTGTGATCTGTCTAAAATAAGGGGAAATTAAATAAAATATCTGCATTCATTTTAAGATTCCATTACAGCTCTCCAAAATCCACTATTACAAATATACACACACTGCATGGCCAAATTTATGTGGACCCCCCTTCTAATGACTGAGCTGAGCTGTTTCAGCTGCGCCCACACAGCAAGCAAACACATTCTAGACAACTGTGTGGTCACAGTTTGGGGAAGAAGAAGCTCCTTTCCTGCTCCAGCATGACCATGACTGACCCCCCCCCCCCCCCCCCCATGCACAAAGTGAGCTCCATAAACAAATGGTTTGCCCACATTGGTGTGGAAGAGCTTGAGTGGCTACACAGAGCCCTGACCTCAACCCCACTGAACACCTTTAGGATGAATTGGAACGCAGGCCACAAGCCAGGGTTTCTTGCCCTGACTTCACTGATGCTCTTGTGGCCAAGTTGGCATAAATTCCCAAAATCTGGTGGAAAGTCTTCCCAAAAGATGAAGGCTGTTATAGCAACAAAGCAGGGAGGGTGAAAACTCCATATTAATGCCCTTGGGTCTGGAATGGGAGGTTCAACAAGCACATATGGGGGTGATGCTCAGGTGTTCACACACTTTTGGCCATGTAGTCTGTGTAAGGATGCACACAACAGCTCATCCTTGGTGTATACAAGTGATCATTCGGAATTTTCAGATTTGTGTGTTGAAGGCAGATTTATCTTCAGAGCTTAAAACCAGACCACACTCCTCTGCCAAACATATTTTCCCAGCAGTGAGACTGGCACCAGGTTGTTCATCTGAGCAGCTGCTCTACAGTGGTGAGAAAGTGCACAAAGAGGCTCTTTTGGACGGCTGACACCAGCTTTCCTGCACTAAAACAGGCTGTTAACACGGAAAGCAGCCGCCATCATGGCCGTAACATCTGCAGGAACGACCACCGCTGCTGCTTCCTGGCTAAAGCACAGCTGACACGAAGCATAAAACTCCAGCAAACTACTCGGCTCCGACAAATTCAAGATAATTTACTGAATTAAAATGGCTAAGTAGACATAGTTGCAATTAAAACTGGAATAAAATATATTATAAATATACATGACAGCGTTTCCTATGCATCTCAACTCTTTTTGCATCAGAAGTGGCTCTGTGGAGTTATTAATTTGTTTATTATATTATTTATAACCATTTGGCAGGGTCAGGACATTCGAACTGGTAATGTATAAAAACATGGATTTACTCCATGACCAATTACGGTGAAATAATAAAATCAAGTGTTAGTTTTTATAAGCACGGTGGTATCTTTTTACAGATGAGGACAGAGGACTGTAAAGGAAAAAACTCCACTTTGCACGGCACACAGGACGTGGCAGCAGTTGCAGCTGCAGAGGGGTAGCTCATCGCTAGCGCTTATAATTCAGCTAGAAAACAAAGCGTGACTTTAAGTTACTGTCCTGCAGCACATTAAATAAAGTCGTTTTTTAAAGCCGCGACCTGGCCACCATTTGATCCAAGTGGCTGCTTGGGGCCACAATGAACCACATTCCTGCACTGCCCGAGCCACACTGGACAGAAGATGGATTCTCCTACCTTCGTCTTGTGACGTTGGCCTCACCTGGGTCTTACAAGGTCATTACAAGGTCAAACAAGGTTATTCCTGTGACCAAACAGCAAAAATATAGGATGGCTTCCCATCTCATGCATTGTCACTCATTGGGTATTGGTGGAGGGCAACCATAGCCAGGGCTTCTTTCTTTCTTTCTTTCTTTCTTTCTTTCTTTCTTTCTTTAACCACTGGGAAGCTAACAGCTGAGTGCCAAAGGTATTTACTAAATAGTGAAAATAAAACAACCCAGGTACTATAAACAGTGGGGTCTACACCAGGGCCTCATGAAAGGGGTCCCACCGTAATACAGAGCTGCCCCACGCAAACACTGGTCTCAAGTTATAAATTAGATGTCAAGAAATGTTAGTGGTGCCGATTTTAAATATCACTCACTCTTATACACCTGTGCAGGTTTATTATGAAGTGCGGGGGTTACTACAAACCAGGTTATTGACAAACCTGCCCAGTAATGAGGTCTCCAGTTCAGTCCCAGCTGAGACAGGTGGTGTAAAAGGACACCTAAACACCCTGCTGGGGTCTTTTACCACAAGCAAAGGTAAACTGTGCTGATGGGGGAGTAGCATGCAGGTAACTTTCAAGCATCACTCATGGTATGTATGTGTGTGTGTGCGCGCGCATCCACTAAATTCACTTAAGATTCCGGAATAAATGTGTGTCCCCTGCAGACCATTCACTGTGGCAGAGCTGCTCTCTCAATTGTGAAGGTGTTTGTGTGACACCGACTGACTGCCTACTTTCTCTAAAGTGGAAATAGATGAAAATTTTATTATAAATTATATTTACTTTGCTTTCTGCTCTCATAGAAGAGGAAGTAATTGATTTTTGCAACGATTTATCACTGGTTGCCTGCATCTGAGTGAGAAGTGGGTGTGAAGGAGCATTTGAGCTACTTTCACAGCATATTTCTTCTCATTTAATCCACATTCTGTTCCTCGGAGCCAAATGGATGCAACTGACTACCCTGCAGGTTAATTCGGGTCTGGGGGAGTTTAAGGGCCGCGTGAGCATGAAGGGAACTGGGAAATATTAAACCTGTGGATGACTGAAGTCAGAAAATTACAATCGAGTTTGACGTCTGATGTTTCTACCTTCGCGAAGACTTGAGTGTGCATCAAAAAAATGGCCGCTGAGGTTCTACGCAGACCTTCGTGCTGTGGGCCGGATCATAACCCGCTGGATCTCCAGATGCACGCAAGTAAACGACGCTTTCCGGGACTTTCTGTCGCGAAACACACGAAAACACACTGGATGCATATATATCATATTAATAATACGCACGAGCAAATGAGAAAGCATCATGAAGAAGAAATGCAAACATTACTTTTGCAGTTCTTTTTATTTCTTATTGTTGTTTTTCCTTTTGGTCCCCAACCTCTCTGTGCTTTTTTGACCACGGTTACTATTAGACTTATAAGCACGATGCTGTTTGTGTTGCCTTTGTTATGTTTAACATTCTAGTGTAGATTCGAGAATGATGATGTCATGTCCCATCACACGTGTCCCTGCTTCCGGTTTGTACGCCCATGCCAAGTGATGACCGCGATTTTTGCAGTGTGTGTGGTTTACTGCTTTTACAGCTTTTTTTTTTTTTTAAATGAAGCTTAATGTTCCTCATGACATTTAAAATCTCCACAATAGGAGGAAAGAGGACTCTGAGGTGCTTGTTGCCAGTTCTAGCTGACATTCTGGCCTTTTACTTGTCGCTGTGCTAACTGGAACCCGAGCGAAATAAATTAATTGGAAGATGGGTTGATAGCACAGGGATAACAGTGGTAGCCAAGGTGACACCAGCTGGTCACTTTTTTGTCATTCTGCACTTCTACAGATACACAAGAGAACAAAGTGTAGTTTCTATTGAACCATGGCGCACAGTACAGTAAACAGTCAGCATGATGACTTGGGACAACACAGACAAACTGAACCAGCAAGTAGATGAATAGGTGAATGCATACATAGATGAAGTCATATGTAGGTAAAGAGATAAGAAATAAGGTAAGAATAAAAGGATCAGTACAAATGGTAGTGTAACTGTCCCAGAGACAGGTTTCATTAAAATGTTTATATTATATTTTTCTGTCAAAAATTCATGTTTATTTGAATTCGTACAGCTGCAAAGATATGATTAAAAATGTAATAAATAAGATGATAAAATGTGACATTCATATAAATTGGAAAAATATGCCATCTGTGATAATGTTTTGTTAAAAATATCGTTCGATTTATGTCACGTTTCGTTAATGCAAAATATAATGTTTCACATGACCAGAATTTAGTTATGAGCATGACTATGGCATTGTGGGTTAGAACTGACTTGATGCAGAGGAAAGAAATACAACTCCAAAATCGCCTTATTCTGCATGTGGTCCAAGAGGCTCACGCGGTAATAATCTTTATTTTTTATATTAAGTGTAACGCTTTATATGCCTATACATGAACAGTGGAACGCATTTTCAATGATTTATTTGATTTCAGCACTATTGTACAAATGTGTTTGGGACTGTGTTTTGGCGGGAACTAACAGGACAGGATGAGATATGTACATTTAAACTTTTATGTTGTTTATTTTCTTTTAGTTTTCACTGTGTATTTTTGAAGAAAAAGAGGGAAATAAAAAATTTTATCTTCAAAAACATCTGTATGAACCGTGGCCATTATTTCGTTGGACCCGTGTAGTTACAGGTAGTCATGGTACGGTGGGAGGTGGTGGTGGTGGTTGGTCCCTATTCTGTCCAGAGTTCAGCAGACTCACAGTCTGGAAGAAAAAGTGATTCTTAAGCTTGGTGGTTTTGGCCCATGAGCTATGACGGTGTCTTTCAGTCAGCAGGAGTGAGAACTGATGGTGGTGGGGGGTGTTGTCTGTGATGGATGAAATGAACTTTCCCAACCTACTGTTTGTTGTAGGTGGTCTGGATGGCAGACAATGAAGTCTTGGTGATGGACTGGGATGTCTTCACCACCTGGTGTAGAGCTCACCACTCAGAAACAGTGCCGTTCCCTTACCAAACTGTAATACTGGAGCTCATGATGTCATCTGTAGAAGCTGTTGAGAATGGGGATGCAACTCCAGGATTTCACCTTAGGAAAACTGCTTGTAAGTTGTTGTTACCTGCTGTCTATGTGAAACATAGCCGGTCTACTGTCAACAGAAAGCAGCTGGGCAGCGGTTCCTCTTGCATCATTCTGGAATGTTCCAACTGTAAAGACCAAAGTCTTTGTGCCCAAATAGAACAATGCACAGCATCTAGTGGCAGTTTGAAAACCAGGGGTCCAGTTGGAGAAGATAAAATTGCTTCTGAAGTCCTTTAAGAAGTTACTGACCGTATTCACCTAAAGTATAAGCAATCCTGCTTGGAAGTTAAAACTGCTGGGAAGTCCAGTTTAACTGCCATTTAGGGTCTTATCAGACATTTTTTTCCATAGTTTTACACTATGGAAAAGTGGATTATTTCCACGATTGTTTCCGACCAAAAAAGTTCCAGAAAGGTGGGTGAACTTGATGGCCCCCCATGCAGTCGTTATAGTCATTCTTTTTGTGCTGTTCCATCTGATCCACAAATGTATGAAGTCTTCCAGAAAGCTGAGAAATAATTTATTCATATTTCAGAGGAGGGTTCCCATGGCATCAAAAGCCTTAGTTGCCGAATCTGTCGCGCTGATCATCTGAGAAGTAATAAATCACCGCACCAATACACCCCATTAATCTTATTGGAGCAACAGTTGGCGTTGGTTCTGCGCTGAGGCCACGGTAATAAATTAATAACCCATGACTGCGAATGGTAGCGTTGTGCCCAGTATGTGCCATATTATTAATGCATTCATGCAGAAATGAATATATTTTTTTTACACATTTTCTGACAATGAGTTATAAATGAATCGGTGCTAATAATACAAATGCCTTCTAGAACTGCAAAATAATGCTAGTCTTTAACTTGCCAAGACTCCAGAAGCAGTGTTTAAAATGGACATGGACATACAAATTTATAATTATTATTTATTTATTTTTGTATGTGTATCAGGTGGGATTTCTTTTGTGAGAACATCTGCTCTGCATTCTGTGTCTGTTCTTGAAATCATGTTGGAATTGAAAAGGCGTGACCTTGTCCGTGGGGGCTTCTTTTTCCCTAAACGTTTCATTTTCACCGCCGCTGCTCCCACCTTTCCGCACAGTTTCGATGAGATGTCCGCCAGTCCAGTGGAAGTCAGCTTCTCCTTTCTTCTTCAGCCCTCAGTGCAGAGGAGGCATAAAGACCTTCTCCACCACAGTGGCTTCCGAGTAGATGAAGCTCATTTCAAAGTCGCCTGGTTACCATTTTTCCATTTTATCCAGAAATTGGTTGGGGTGCTGAAGTAGTTGAAGTTAAAGCTAACAGCAGTTAAAAAAGAAAGCTAGTGGCAATGACATACCTGAGGAATTTGGCACCCCCCCAACTGTGTGAATCAGCGAATCGGACCATTACACTGCGTGAATGTAGAAGTTTCAAAACACCACCGGCTCAGCTGGTTGGAACGTGGAGCTGCTTGTGCTAAGGTTGCTGGTTCAAGCCCTGTAAGATTAGACATGCAATGGTAGAAAAAATCTTGTCTTCCCATGGTGTTTCGAGTCATTGGCACCAATTTGGCTGATGGCTACAAGCGGTCACTTTACACAGAAAGCACAACTAACAGGAGAGCTTCTCACACACCTGGGTTTGTGGACCTGGACAATTTTGTTGGTTTTTTCTCCCTCTGTTCTTCACCTTAAAAGTCCCTTTGTAGCCTTGTTTTTAAATTCCCCACAAACAATCTTTTCTTTACAGCTCTGGCACCCAGGGTGGACCCCCCTCAGTATCCCAAGCTGAAGGTGCTGCTGCTTTCCCCTCTCGGGCTGTACAGCTTGTGTTTACAGAGGCGCTCAGTGTGATGTTACTGTAGCTACCGTAAATGTTGGGCATTTCTCCTTCCTCCTTTTCAATGTGATGGATATCAGGTACGACCTCACCTTGGCTTTTCGCATTGCTTAAAAATCGCATGATAAGGCATGTTTGGATAAAACTGCGGCCTATGGGGCGTTGTGTTAAGAAGCATCATCAGTCACCTGCGTGTCCTTTGCTGTCCAAACAGAAAACTTTAAAAAACCTCAACTGACAGTTGCAGCGACGTCTGTACCAGGTCTACTGTAACTGTCCCAGAAGCGGCAAACTGTACCCACGCTCTCATATTCCTGCTGCCTTGGACTGCAGACAGCGCGTAAATGTTCGCTCGCTCTCCTTTGCAGCTCCGTACATCTGCAGAGAAAGCTGCCGCGCAAGCAGACAAATCTCCTCCATTTCCCCAGCGTACTAATATTCCCGTACAGAACCGATCAATAAAATCATCTCCTGCATTGCAGGGCTGAGCTCCTCTCAGCCGAGCAGCACCACCTCTTGTATGTATGACCCTTGTTCACCTTTAAATGTGGCTGAAAATGAACAATTTCCATTATTAAAGGTAATATGGTGGAATGGGCTACATTTGAGGTTGCTTTCTGCTGCTGTGGCCACTGTTTGGATTCTGTTTATCGTAAACCGTACACAGAAACACCGCAGTCTTCAGGATGAACCATGACCTGCAACAATGTGGACCTTACAGCAGAGAAAGGACAATCACATGTTTAAGATGTTAATAATTCACTTTAAATGATGCTTTTTTATGATTTTTTTTGCCGCCTCTTTACTCTTCAGCATCACGGCATTGTGAGGAGACGGTGTTGCTAGGTTACAGGACTTCGGGGCAAAGGGTGCGCAGGTGTGCTGACAGTGTGAGTCACTCAGAGTCCTGCTGTGGTGGGATGTAGATGAGGGGGTTCTGCTGCGTCCTCCACCGTGTGTGAGCTCCGTGCCTCTGTGATGTCTTATTAGCGCCGTTTTCCTGGTTTCCTAGAAATCCACAGCAGCACAATTCAAGAACATGAAATAAATCACAATGAAGGAAAAATCTTCCTTCACTGCTGCAGGAACTGGTCTTTTTCAGACGATTCGAGGTTCGGCAAAACGTTGTGCAGAATATTCTCCAGGTGGGGGTAGCACAGACATCAGAACCCCGCATGTCTCCTCTGTCTTTTTGTCCTGGCCAAAACTCGCTTATCTGTCAGCAGCAGAGACCATCAAGGCCCCCTGTATCCCACCCCGTTCAAGTGGGATTTAACTGTAGTGCTGGTGCTTTCTTCTAGGACTTTCTATAGCTGTCTGTAACACAGGAGTATGCAGGGAGTTTCAAAATGAACTGAGCGCTTAAATGTAATACTTGGTAACTAAATGTATTGTGCAGTAACTAAGGATCATGTGAACATGTAATGTATTGAGCATTCATAACATCAAGAAGAAAACTGAGTTACTTCACAACTTGGATTAGGCTACATAGTCATGCGATACTTAGTTAAGTTAAAAAGTTATAGAAGTGTTCAGTTCTTTTTGAATCTCCTTCTATGCACACCAGTTAGGATATAAGGGGGCAAAACAAAAGCCATACCAATATGGTGAATAACAAAGTAAATCATAATCATAGAGAATATAAATATAAAAATATACACAGGGCCTAAATCGTATTTTGTGCTTGAATTGTTATTAAAGAACTTGTTTTTGAGTTTGCACATTGACAAAGGTGTTTCACCTGCTGTATGACCTCTCCCTTGCAGCGCATTGCTGCGCCCTGCAACTTATGAACGCTTGAAATGCCCTCCGAACTGAAATCTTCCGGCATTTTCTACAAGCTCTGTATTTCAAATAAATTTTTTTGTTACCTGGCTCACCATTTGATTTAAGGAAACTGTTTTCGTCTGCAGTTTTTTATTGTTACCACAGCAATACGGCAGCATGACGTGAACGTGCGGAGGGCCTCCGTCGGCTCCGCAGCATCCTGCTCAGGTCCATTTCCCCAAAGCGCAGCATCTGCCCTGTCTTGTCCTCCAGCTCCAGCAACGTGAGGGTACGGGGATAAGAGGAGCAGCGTATTGCAGCCACTGTTAAAATTCATAAAAATGAGCACGGATTAGCATTCGGCAGTGCAATATCCTTTAATAAAAAATCTCTCAATGTTGATAAGGATGAATGATGCTATTAAAATGGAAGGGACGGTGCTGTAGTCTTTGCGGTCCCTGTGATAAGACAACACAGGGCTAAAGGAGCTGCCAATCTCTGTGCCACTTTGACAAACTAAATTTGAACTAAATGAAGCAACAGCCTTCATATTTGGTCAGAATTTTGTCTTTCATCATCTGTTTCAGCACCTAGCCTGCAGGTCTTTATGGTCTCATCCCTGTCAAGTTGCTAAACGTTTTTCTCTGTGGACCTTGGAAGAAAACCCCGGTTTAGCTGCACATTTTCGAGGAGTGTGATGGGTGGGCTGGGTTGACCCCCGAACTGACGTGCTGGAGATGAGCAGCTTTTTCGTGGGTTCTGCTGCTGCTAAACGTGCACCATCCTTGTGAAGAACATTCGCCTCTTTGGCCAAGGAGATGTTTTCCCCACCCGCCACTAAACCATATCTTAAATGACAGCTAGGCTGAGGCAGTTGATTTCTCTTTTTCTCTGCCCTTGTTCTATTTTGGGAGATTTATGAGGCGATCTCTTCTCGAGTTACACACACGGGGAGAGAACAGCTCCTGCACCAACCACCTCAAGCAAACTGTCAACACTCTCTTGTTCAATTGTGACAAACAACCTTGTTTTCTGTCTTTTTTGCCAAATTTCTGCCCTCCTCCTTTACGTCCTTGCAATTATTCTCTTCATACACGGCACCGTCACGCGTAACACAGGCCATGCATTACTGAATGTCATACTAAGCATCTCCATTTTACTATTTTGACATCACATTTCCTCATATTATATAAATTATTAGAGTTCCCTTTAACCCAAGCTGGCTGCCCACCAATGAGTTGGAATTTATTATAAGATCACAAAATTTAATGATGCATATTACCATCCCCACTATATCTCATAACAGCTGGTGAAATAAGTTGTTTTGATACGAGGTCAACAAAGTCACTTTGCTGACATTTATTTGTTCTTCCAAAAATATACAATAAATTCACTATCATTCTAGTTTTGAACATACTTTGTATACTTGGCATGCAAAATAGCATGCTTGCATCTCACTCTTTAAACACAATGCCGGTCACTTTGGATAGGACCTGGGGTGTTGACTGTGTGCAAAATGAGTTCTCGGGAGGTTCAAGGAAACGACAGTGACGGAGACGAAGCAAAGAGTTGCAAATTATGCAGAAAAATATGTTATGCTACGTCTCTCGGGATATTCGCATCTGACATCAAATAAGAGCCGTACATCACGAGCCAGGTTCCCTGTATAGATACTAGGCTGCTTGTTTAGTGGCTCCAATCAAACGTAAGACCAGCCAACCTCCCGCCACCTTTGTCTTTCCATACTGAATGACGTCCACAGTTCACTCCACATCTCCACAGCCACGAGCAGCATCTCAGGTGCTGTATTTCCCGCTTGATCTACAAGAATCACTTATGTCTGACACCCTTATACAACAGGTGTACAAGGGAGAATGAAATGAAAGTCCTTGGGTCCATGGTGCACAGAACAGGGTGACAAAAAATGTACACAATGAATAATAAAATATAAATATGGATAAAGAAAAATCTGAATATATGAAAGATAAATAAAATGCATGGAATAATTAATTTATAAACAAAAAAAACAAACTGGTACATGTACACACACACACACACACACACACACACACACACACAGGTAGACATAAACAAAAGCACAGAGTAGACACATATGGTGGATGTCAGTGGTTATGGGCAGTGGGGGTGGTGACTGGGCTTGAGATGACGAAAGTTCAGCAGCCTGACAGCGTGCGGCACTTTGGTGCTCCTGAGCCTGGTGGTTTTGGCTCAGAGGGCAGTGTTGAAAACAGATGGTGGGGTGGGTGGGAGGGGTCCACGGTGGTGATGTGAGCTCTTCTGACACACTGCTTGCTGTAGGTGGTCTGCATGGCGGGTAGTGAGGTTCTGGAGACAGGCTGGACAGTTTCCACTGTCTGTTCTTGGGGGCTCGGGTGATAAGGATGGACTTGAAGCACTTGGGGACCACAGCTTCTGCCAGATAGGTGTTAAAGATGTTTGTGAACACCTCTGCCAGTTCACCAGCATACTCCTTTAGCACACAGCTAGGGATACCATCTAATCCTGTATATTCCTCTATGTTGATGTTTGCTAGAATCCCCCTCACATCAGCTAGAGGCAGAACCTGGTGGCCAGGAGGTGCCACTTTCATGGCTGGGGTAGTGTCGGAGGCCTCCAATTCAGCTTGTTCAGCAAGGACACGTTCCCATTGTTCGACATTCTTTCCCTTGCAGTTGGTGACAGTCTCCCTGCCCTGCAACATCCTCCTTGGGTAGTTATTTTCAAAGTCCTTCTGAACCCTCTGGGTGAAGCCTGTCTTGGTTTTCTCAATTACCCTGGTGAAATTGGTCCTGGCTGCTTTCAGTGCCGCATCGACACCATATTTAAATGCAGCATTGGGCTTTCAGCAGCACACCAACCTCGAAGTTAAGCCAAGGTTTCTGGTTTTGTTGGATAGTGACAGTCTTGGTGGTCACATCATCCACACACTTGGCAATGTTGCCAGTGACAGACAGTGCATATTCCTCCAAATCTGGGTAGTCACTGCGAGTTGGAGAAGTTCTGAACTTGTTCCAGTGACCAAAACAGTCCTGGAGGCACTGATATCCTACAGCACCTCAGTTGGCCTCTCTGGCCGTGCTTTTCTTTGCCTTGTGGACAGTTTAGCTCTGCTCAGAAGGGGCTCGTAAAGGGGCGTTAACAACAGGGAGGAGTGATCCGATTTTCAGGGAGCGGTGACCTTGTGGGCATCCCAGATATACCCTTCTGCTGCAGGCTGATGGCGTTCTAAAGTTCACCAAGAGCCTCCTGGGTGTTTTGCACTTGGTGGACGTACACAGCGCAGACAAACACATTAAAAATGTCCCTGGGCAAACTTTAAATACATCGATTGTCCACACAAATTGGGACTAAGACTGGTACCGAAAATAAAACATAAATGAAAATACTCAGTTTATAAAAAACAAAGTGTACTTAGTCCTACAATTAAATTATTGTATGCAAAGTTATTACTATGGTGTTTTTATATACGTATATATCTCAGGGTCGTGGGTTCAAGCCCCACATTGGGCGTCGATGCAAATCCAGCGACAAGGGGGTGCACCTCTGTGCCGGTCCCAAGCCCGGACAAAATGGAGGGTTGCGTCAGAAAGGGCATCCGGCGTAAAAATCTGCGAAACCAAATATGTGGACGAGCCGATCCGCTGTGGCGACCCCTAACGGGAGCAGCCGAAAGTCAGTTTTTATATATCGCACTTACCTAGTTGTTTTTTCTGGTTTCAACTACAAATCACATTTTTTTTACATAAACAGAAAAAAAATCAATTGCACACAAATAAGGGTATAATGAATGAAAAGTTTATTTTTTTTAAATATGTCCTCTTGAATTTTTATTCGAACCATGCAGGGTTGTCTTTTTCTCGCAGCGAGGTCTCTCATCCTCTTTAACAGCAATAGCTGCGTAGAGCCACATTCAGACTGTCGCTCGCACCAGGCCATTGCAGTTTCTAACGCAACGTAGGCCTCCGTGTGAGTCGGCCCAGTTGCCGCTTCCCCTTCTTCTTCATCAGAATCACCTCGGTTAACACATTCTTCATCCTTAACTAATGCAACGATTTCTTCTTTGCTCAAAATGTTACAACTAGGATCATAAGCATCGTTGTCTAACCATGCTTGTGCGTCATCTGGCCCGCACTCAGAAAACCCAGGAATCTGTTGAAATAAAGTTACAATCTCACCTATGTCTTCGTTCAGATCTTGCACGTGCATGACCGTCTTTTCGGCGGGACCCATGAGAGAAATTCTTAAAGTTAAGCTCTTAATGCATGTTTTTGCTATGTTAAAGGTATTAACCAATAGTGTAGTGCATGTTTTATGGCCATGTTATTCAGTATATTGCGCTTACTGCTATAAAGCATTGGAACTTCTGCCTTGCTAGAATGTTAGGTATTTAAGAAGGTACCTTGGAAAAACAAAAGAGGGTACTTAAGGAAGAGAAACGTAAACTAGAGATAAGGCAAAGTTGAAAGGGTCAAGGGAATGGTCAATTTAGACCTAGGCCAGACCCTGGTGGTATGTAAAGGAGTAATAAAACTTAAATTCTCTTAACCGAGGCACCTAAATTAGGAGTTACTCCACCACACTTAGGATGGGATAATGATTCCTTATAACAGCAAGGTTTAAAGTCACACTGACAAAGAGCAGAAGTGGAAAACAGTTGAGAGGAGTGTATAGCTTGCGAGCTGTTGTATGCATAATCCCTGTATCCTTTGTTCGGGGAGACTCTCTTTTCGAAGGGGCTCTCCCGCACCGGTGTGTATTCAATTGATCAATAAAATGTAACTCTCTTTACACCCAAAGTGGTTATTTTTTCTTCCACACCCCAAAGTTCATGCCACCCCTTTTTCAGGCGTCGCTCCGACAACGCGTTCCAGGCATCCACTAACATGTAGCAGCGATCCCTAACTTCGAGCTTCTTTGAAAACTCAACCACGCTCTCTTCATCTCCGTCCGGTAGCGTCAGCACATTCTTCATCCTTAACCAATGCAATGATTTCTTCTTCGCAAGACTTGTTTTTTGTACGTCTTTTTTAGTTTTTCTATAACACCTCGACCCATTTGCTGCAGCAGGGCTGCAACATTCGGCGGCAAGAACCTGACAGTGAAGTTCTCATTGAATGAATTCAGCTCTTCAAGAGGAGGGTGGGATGGCGCATTATTGGTAATAAGCAAAACTTTGCCGGTTTTACCCTCATTTTCTCTCAGCTTCTTCACGCTTGGAATAAAATGTTGGCTAAACCAGTCCAAAAAAATGTTAGAATCCATCCAAGCATTCTTCTGGGCTTCATATCGTACCGACAGGCACGTTACACCTTCAAAACATCTTGGATTCTTGGAATTCCCGATCACCAAGAACAGCAAAGCATTCTGTCCGCTTACATTTGCGCTCACCATCACTGTAACTCGCCGTCTGACAGCTTTGAAGCCAGAAGCTGCCATTTTGCGCCGCCATGCAAGTGACTTACGAGGGAGCGACCTCCAGTTAAGGCCGCTTTTGTCCGCACGGTAAACCTCATCGTTGGAAAAACCTTCTTCGGCCACCATTTTAAGAAAAGACTCTTCTGACGCTTCCGGGACATCGCCCGACAGAGCTGCTCCCTGACCGCCAAGCTTGCTTATACCGTGGGGAGATTTGAAGTTTTTCAGCCATCCCGTCCTGGCTTTAAATTCAAATGGGCCTTCGAGCTTTTCATTCAACCGTAACGCTTTTTTTGCACAACAGCGGCCCTGAAACGGATTCGCCTCATCGTGTTTTTCGCAGAAACCATAAGTAAACGGCGTTTTCTAACTTCTCGTCGCTACCTTTCTTCATAGTCGTCCTTCTTCTGGAGCCATCCTCACGGCCTAACTTTGAAGCGAACTTCAGAATTTCGTTCTTCCTGCTCTTTACGTCTCATACGGTCGCTTTGCCAACGTTGAAAATCTTGGCAAGAGACACACCGGCTTCGCCTTTTTCCGGCCTGTCGATAATCGTCGCCTTGTCTTCGACTGACAAGATGGCGGCTTCTTTCGCCCGCGAACGCCATTATTAGCACAAGAGTGGCGGTGTTGAAATTAAGAAATAAAAGGACACAGCGTTGCACCTTGAAGCAAAGACACGAACGCAAAGTTGGGCGTCGAACTTCCAGAAGCCGAACGCCTCAGCGCAACAGACAAGGACGCATGGACGTCACAGGAGGCCTTCGTTCCAGTAGCTAAAGCTAACATTTACAATTTTCTCTCCTGTAAGGACAAATTCACGCCTTTTTCTAAGCGACACTGCATACATCTTGGAGCGAATAACCAGAAATGAATGCAGGAGTAAAACTGAAGTTGTAATAACCAGTTTACTCAAAGTAAATCGTGTATTTTGGAAGGGGCGATGGTTCGGATATTTCACGTTCGGGTAATGGCCGCTCTGCTGTATTCAAAATTCAGCCGCCGGAGAAGCATTTGAGCACCAAGCAGTGTTAATAAAAACGCGACCCCGTCGCTGTGTTTCTGTCCGGCCCGAATGTAAGATGTCCCCCCAGCGAGGATCTTACTGTGCAGCCACGTCTCCGTGAGGACGAGACCGCAGCCGTCCCGCTGCGTCCGTCACTTCAGCCTCAGCGGCTCCGGTTTGCGGTCCAGCGAGTGGACATCTGCCCGGAAGGCGGCTGGGATCGATGGCCTGAAGCGCCGGCCTCTCGGTCTCGGCCCCGGTGTTGGTCTCACCCCGGCCCGCTTGCGGCGTTTCCTCCGCCTTTCGCCTCCTTGCGTGGAAAATGTCGCCGCCGGGAAGACGGAGCGGCGAATCGGGATAGAAATGCCCGCTTCTCGGGCGAACGACAGGAGCTCTCTTCCTGCCAAGAGGACATGAGGACAGCGCGGTCGCTTCGGCCAGAGAAAAAGAAAACATCTGTGAGGTAGAACGCAGTCAGACGCGGCAAAATGGAGAAAAACAAAGGAAAAAGAAAGAAAGAAAAGGAAAATCGCACCTTTAGGACCTGAAGAAGCCGCTGTGTTTTACCAGGCCGCCTTCTAGCAATAGGCTAGTTATAGCTTTTAGTCTAGTCATACCTTACAGCTTAGTTGTACCTTACAGTATTTGTACAGTAATACCTGTATTGGCAGTGTATGAGTCGAGAAATGGAGCTTATTAATACAATATTTTGTAAAAATGCAGCTGGAAAACTGCAACATAATACTAAATAGGTTAGCGCTACCTTTAATAATAGCAAATAAATGCAGAAAGCATTATTTTATGCATTACAAATATTTTTAAAAATTACGAAGATTTAAAAAAGAAAAAAAAGGTGTTATGATAAAGTACTCAAAAAGCTACAAGGAAGGGCATTATGGTCAAACCTGACTGATGGAGGTATTGCTGTACACATACGCAGCACCCACGCATGTCTCTTTGCAGAATGAACAAACCCCATTTGGTCCGCCTGGCATTTTTAAATGAACGTGCGGGAAGCACATAGGCGGACTTTTGTATGTTAGGTCTACAACCGGCCTTGCTATTTCAAACAACGCTTGCATGAAAATCAGCCCACTTTGCCTACTTTTTAAGCATTAATGTTCAATATTTGTACACGGTTAAACCTCTTTAGATGTACCTGGTGCCAAATAAAAGTAAGGCTGAGGTGTCAACGGGGTTTGGACTTGCTGGGTGAAAATGATGAGCAGATGGAGGGGAGAGTGACAGGTAACAGAAGCGGTGCGATCGCACCAATTTATCACCAGCCGGCTCCACGACCCTGTGAGGCTCTCGCCGCAAATGATTCCCCATTCAGCGGACTTTCCACCATAGTTTTTTTTTTTAGTGTGACACGAACTAAGCGCAAAGAAAAAAATCAAGCTGCGAAGCAGCACTTTCCCAGCCGAGGCCTTTCCACACGTGGACCGTGTTCTTATCTTTTTTAACCAGCCACATTTTTTAACCAAACACCATCATCGCCAAAATATGAATTGTTCAGTCATCATTAAACAGAGATCCGCGGAACATCACTGTTGTTTATCGTTGACTTAGGTGCTACTCATAGCCTTTAAACAGAAAATGCAGCATTTTAGGCTGTTCAGATAAGATTGCAGATGTCCATATGACAACTTCATTGTGAATCGGAGGCTCCTTGTACTTCGAATTTTGTTCAATTTGTTTTCTGCACATAACACATTAATCGAAGGGAATGTTCCACATATACTGGTCATGCATTATTATTGCTCATTTCTATTAATTTTGATTTTAATAACCCATTGCAGGTACATGTCACACTATTAACAAAACACTGAACTTGGTTGAGAAAAGTGGCCCGCGGTCCCACCTTCTGGGCCGTTGCTAAGCTACAGTACAGTAGATGATCCAGTAGGAGTCCAAATGTGAGACATGATGTGCCTGGGGGTGTAGGCCGTGACAGAGGTCTGCTGTGGGGTTTCAGTTCTGGGTTTCTACTCCTAGGTGCTTCTCTGTTGGTCGACACTGGGGGCATCAGATTCTGGCCCACCGCTATGGTGCCCCTGCGGAGCTGAAAGACGATCCAAGGACTTCGGAGAAGAGTCCCACCTCTGGCGGCACCAGCAAGCGGCCAAATCGGCGCGGAACGATGGGGTGTACAGCCCGTAGATGATGGGATCGCAGCACGTGTTGAGGTTGCCGAAAATGAAGAGCATATGGTGAACGTACTCAGGTGTCAGCTGGAGCATCTTGGGCTGAAACCAGTACCAGATGCCCAGCAGGTAGTAGGGAGTCCAGCAGATGACAAAAGATAAAACAATGACGATGGTCATCTTCAGGGTCTTCATTCGGGCTTTTGGGATCATATCTGTCCCACTACGCCTCAGATGGGACTCTCCATCTGCAAAGCGAGAGCAGTGACGATTTTAGGAGCTGGAAGTGAGGTCTTATTCTGGTCTTTAAATATTTATGAGGAACAATTGCTCAGTGGGAAGCAGTCACTATGGAAGGAGAAAAAACTACCAGAAACATTTGTAGCCCTGATTCTTGACATCAAATGCAATTGGTGTGGAGTGAATGTTGTTGTTAGAAAGTAGGAAGGCGGGCATTTTTTCCCGAGTGACTACACTGGCTAAGTGCAATGGGTACCTTTGCTCTTGTGGATCTGCCGGTTGATTTCAACAAGGATGCGGACATAGCAGCAGCTCATGACAAGCAGAGGGAAGACGTAGAGCGTGACGAAGTGGAACATGTTGTAGACGGTCTCCTGCCAGTGCTGTCGGAAGCTGCCGTGTGTGACGCACTGGGTGAAGTCCACACCTTCAGCCTTGATCGCGCGGAAAATAAAGAGCTGGTTTTGTGGTAGGAAGGAAGGGGGAAGAATGGAAAACTTGAAGAGGTCGGACACATGGCTTGGCTGCCAGAGGCCCACAGGCATCAGGCTCAACTTTCACTAAAACGATCATAAAAGCTGAGAATGATAACAGTGTGAAAGATCCACATTTTTGCACACAATGTCTTATCAGCCATCATTTAAACTTTAAAAACGGCATCAAACCCATAACATTGTTGTCAGTTTAAACTGAATACATGCAACTTTTTAGGCAGGGAAAATATTTTAAAACTCTTTAATGTACAGTCTGCCCTAGAAAACTTTATATTTCCAAAGTTTTTGTTGAGTTATTACCGTATTGACTTACAAATTGTATTGAATTATTGGCCTCTTTTGGGCCGCAGCCTCCCATACAATCGCCTGCTGCTTATGTTATGTATTTGCAAAACACCAAGCGATTTTGGTTCCAACGTCAGAGCAGATGAGTTTGGTCTCCTCTGGATTGTAAATCTGTTTATTGCATGTGCTGCTTTATTGCCTATCTCAATGCAGTATTCTAAACATATCCTCTCACATAAACTTTGCTCAAAAACTTAGCTGAAATGGAGTTTTACTTGGATTTTTTGGCCAATTATAACAGAATGCTTAGTATTCAGATATGAAGCAGGTGAACAGAGAAGGTCCTTTGCATCCCAGGGTGTCTTAATGCTCGCTTGTTTTTTACTGATCCACAAGCTGCGCATCAGCCTCGGTCAAACACTTTCACTGCACCCGAATACAGAAAGAGTCATCCCAAAGCTACACGCCTCTCAGAAGCGACATGGTTTCATCGACAAGGAACAATGGCTGTGTGCATTTGAGACATCGGCTTAGTGTGGCCCTTGTCAGCGCTGGAGGAAGCGAGCAGAGATAAGAGATCTCATCCACACTTACTGTTCAGTGGGCTCAAGGTCATTGGTCAGAAATGGGGAAAATGGGCGGTATTTTTGGAAGAGCACGGGAGCAGAGAGCACGGTGACTTCTATCAGAATAGCATCAGCACCTGCATCTCACCATGACAACGAACCAAATATCAACAAGACTATTATGATTCTAACCCAAGAAAACTCAACAACAGACTTCTCCCTTCGCAAACCAGCACCGTAAGCATTGGTGTGAATATTAATGACATCACTGCATCATAGTTCTCCATCTACCTGTGGGGATGCCAGGAGAAGGCTGAGGGACCAGGCGAGGAGCAGCATCCTCTTGTTCCTGCGGTTGGCATCAAAAGAGTCCAGTGGGTGTAGGATGGCATGGTGGCGGTCCAGGCTGATAACCACTAAGATGAAGGCTGAAGAGTGCATGGCGAAGAGCTTGAGAAAGCAGAGCAGCTTACACATGGTGTCTCCGGCATACCACTGTACTGTCACATTCCACACCATGTCCAGCGGCATCACAATGAAGGTCATCATCAGGTCGGCTGCTGCCAGGCTCAAGATGAGCGGCCGTAGATGGGCTGCCAACCGCCGACCTCTCCCTCGGGCCACGCTGACCAGTACAGCCAGGTTACTGATGGCAGCAAAGAAGAAGAGCACCAAGGTGGCGCCAACCCGGAACTGGGCAGCCCTAGTGAACGTTGGTACCTCCCAGTCAACTGCAGAAGCATTCTTGGAATTATTGGAGGAGTTCAGAGGTGAATATTGCCCCGTTGGGACCAGGTAGGACAAATTCATTGGCATCCTGCTGGGAAATTAAAGTGTATTTCAGTCTGGAATGCAAATATATGGTTATATGTCAGGAAACTGTCTGCAGATCTCAGCATCCAGTTTATTACTCCAGAGACCAGATTCACAAATCTTCACTAAATCTTGTCTTTTCAATGTGCCTGACAGAAAGTTTTAAAAATTAAGTTACCACCTGATTTTCTTTACTCTAATTTAAACATTGGTAGAATGGGTTTTCTGATATATGCAGTGTATATCAAAAGTCTACACACCCTTAAGCAATCTGAAATTTCATTAAGGATGTGCAGACTTACGATATCCAGTCTATTTAACTGAGCCTTTGACTAAATAATGCCATCAACAAGGATTCTCTATTGAAGAAACTGTTTAAATCTGTATGTTTAAGCGTAATCCACATCTGGAACAGCAGTAAGATGTTTTGAGAAATTATAAGATATATAAAAATTATTATTATTATTATTATTATTATTATTATTATTATTATTATACCTAACCAGGCAATTCTTGTAATTACTGTAACCTCATGTAATGCTCCAAATCCCTCTCTTGAACAAGTATAATTTACACCTCTGTTAACAGTATAATTTATGATAAATGAACAGTATATCATATCACACACTTGGTCAGTTTCCATAAATAATGTCCTGTTGTGTTCTATTCTATGAAAGTTTAATGTTCTTTACAATTTCTTGCACGTTATAGTGTGCTTGTATAAAAATGTATTCATAACTACAATCCTACAAACACCTTTATGGGACAATTGACAGTAGTACTGATATTTTAAGGTCTGTTTGGTTTTGAAAGTGTTGGGTATCTGCAGTGAGCCCTGCTGTGCTGACAGTGATTTATCGAGGAGGACAATAACAGGCAACAACATGGGGAGTTACACTGCCTTCATTTTCACAGGGTTGCTTCACAACAATCAATCCAGGAAAAACACGAACCTCCCACCCCTTCCATATGAACGCTAAACCAAAAAGCCGATTTGTGTTCAATTCAATTAGTCAGTCCTTATAAAAACCTCTTGTGTGAGCTTAAACCATCAGCATATCAAAGCGTTCCCAGTGCAAAAGCCAATATGTTTAAAGGCTTTTGATAGGTTTGCGTTTAATATTCTGCAGCTGCATCCCCTAGTAGTGTGGGACAAGGAAGCGATGCCCAGCTGAGAGCATCTCAGGTCTCTTAGAAAATGTTTGTGGAGGTACAGCTTACCGATAGCTCCAAAGGATTAAGGCCACTCTACTTTCTGAAGTGTCAGAGGAGATGTATTCTTGTGACATATAAACTGCCCGCTTTCACTGATACAGCATTACTGTAAAGTTGATGACTGGACATTTGGAGTCAATAACGTTCTACAATATTATGGGGGAAAAAAAGTTTGTTTAAAGATGCCTGGTAAATATAAAAATGTGCTAATGCAGGGGCTTTCTCTGAACCACTGCAGGACTATGATGACTGTGAAAAGCCCCTTTATTCATTTAGTTATTTTCTCTAAAGCAACTTGTACGTTTGTACACAGGCATCCCTCCAGATACGAGTCTTTGACCTATGTGTTTTAGCGCAGTTAATACTCTTTCCTGAATTATTAATTTTCGTGTTCGTGAATGACAAGAACTAAACATGGGGGAATTTCCAAAGTTTCTACCGGCAGGTGGTCTTGTCCTCAGTTGCTATCTACGCACCTTCATTTCAAGTTGTGCTCTGTGATTCTCTTGTACGATGTTGTGGCCCCATCTCTATTTATCTTGTGCATGCAGTGTATCATGGCCCCTAATGTGCAAAAAGTGGGGAGAAAAGGGAGTGAAGGAGTCAGGAAAGGCCAAAAAAGACCAAAAGGTTGTCGTTTTCAGTGTTAAAGGTGATGTGATTAACTGCCGCAACCCTAGCGAGAGAAGTAAAGATGCTATGCAAGTGCATAACTTTTTGTCTAACTTTCTACATGCAGTTTATTGGGCAAAAGAAAGAAACTGTGGTTGGTGCTTTGTCGACAGGAATGGTGTCTATTAGCAAGCATCTCATTTTAGAAGGAAGCAAAACAGGTAAATACAGTAATTCCTCAGTATCCAAATCTAATTTGTCCCTGAAAACGTATCGGTTACCGAAATTTCGGACACCAAGTGCCAATTTCCCATTATATCAAATGGGGAAAAATACATAACGTGCACCACACCCATCCAAAAACACCTGTATACCTGACTATCCATAATTTCAACATGACAAAACACCCGAAACACCAGCTACCCAAGTGAAAAACTAAATGTTGTCGTTAATTTGCATGTGTCTAAGGCATAGTACAGTAACGTACAGGGCATTTCACATGTTAGTACCACCGCCAGTGTCATGTACGTACACAGCGTCTGTGTTCTGCACGGAAGATAAGAGAGGCATGCAAGAGGTTTTGAGCTGGAGTTTAGCCCTGAGATACTGAGTAAAGAAAAGACGTTTGTCATAGTAACTCACTGTGTCTGCCTCTGACACAACTATCATTTTCCATAATTATTGGCATCATCGCATCAAAACTCTTTTATTTAAAATTTTTCTCCAGCATGGCATGGATTTTCAGTTATGTGAAGTCCTTCCTCCTCCTTCTGCTCTGAGGACTGATAGGTGTCCAGCTGAATTATCCAGCATAAATCACAGTAAACGCGACAGCGCAGTGCAAACGTGTTCACACAAAGCGGAACAAGCATAACAGCTGATGATAAACCAGCGTAAGGATGTGCACGTGCGCAAGTTTCAAATTTTCCCTTTGGACAAGTTTGTAACAGTATCAAATATACAGTAGTTTATTACAATATACACAGTAATATTTTTAATGATAGTACACTGTACACTATTTAAGTTTCACAGCATCGGGCCCTCTGCTTCCAGGTTAGACTCTAGTCTGCCGTGACCCTGCTCATGATAAGAGGTTTATGAAAGTAGATGGATGGATGGATGGATGGTACTTATTTCTTGATTTATTTACTCATTTTTAGTCATGTTTCTCTTTTTTATTGTGAATATTCTTTGGATTATAATTCATTATAGCAAAAGTTTCCATCCCGATACCAATATTTACACAGTCATTTTCAGGAGCCATTATCGCAAAAATTCTGGATGTAGACTGGATTCTGAGGGATTGCTGTACTGTACCCTACAATTCTTTACCTATTCACAAACGTGGGTGATGTTTTTGTATAGTGCAGGATATCCATACTGTTCAAGGGAAGTGGGGTGGGAGCAGGATTTGACCCCAGGTTGTTTCAATGGAAGGCAACAGTTCTACCTCTCTGGTAACTGCTGCCACCTTTTACTTTGCTAACATGTTGATGTTGTGGGGTTGTGAGCAATCACTGCAGTTCAACTATACCTGTGGGAAACAGAATGAAAAGCAGGTGAAAAGCATGTGAAGACTGCGATGATGGAGTAAGGCCTATTTTGCAGTAGCTCTGGGCAAGGGCGTGTGCATGTATGTTACACCTACTCCTTTATTGTCATTTTTTTGTCAGTTTGTTTCACAATGAAATGTACATGCTACATTTCTGCTCAGAGATGACTATATTTTATTCAGGGTGCATCAGCACATATGATGTTTACACTTTGCCTTGTTTTCATCACAGATTGTTCAAAACCGGCTTGCGTTTCTCAGCAGTATTTACAGCATGCAAGGAGCAGTTACATAACATGGATGCTTGTTTGTGTGGATGCTATGTTTGTACACCTAATGAAAGCAGGCTGATGTATGTAGAGGAAGAAAGGGACCGGTAAGTGACAGGAGAGGGGAAGCGGGTTGTCGTCTCCCATCCAGCCTGTCCTGCGGGATTGTTTTGTGTGGACACTGCTATAGGCTTGAGTCATCAATAAATAATGAGGTACAGCGATCTTGGAATCTGAGGGAAATGAACCAAAATCAATGAATGGGCCTCTTCACATCAACGGCATCCTTTCTGAAGCACATTTGCTGAAATGCGCTTTTCAGCACCTTCTTGCACATCCATTTGATCAGTTAGCAAATTGATCCTCAGTGTCGCTATTCACATTTTACGTCCTTTACTCTAGTGCCACTAATTCGTTTATAAAATAAAAGAATAGATACACTTTCTACTAGTGCTTAAACATAACTTTTTTCAATTTTTTTCAACTTTTATACTTTCACCACAGTACAAGTGGTTCAGCAGACAGCAGTGCTATCTCATAGTGCCTGGGTAGTGTAGCTGGACAGGGTTTTGACTCCATTTGTACCCAATATGGCCACAGGTATGTGGACATCTCAGCATCACACACATATGTGCCTATTGAACATCCCATTCCAAACCATGGGCATTAATATGGAGTTGTTCCCCCACCCCTTTGCTGCTATAACATCCCCCACTCTTCTGGGAAGGCTTTCACCAGATTTTGGGAATTTGTGCCCATTCAGCCACAAGAATATCAGTAAGGTTGGGCAATAATGTTGGGCAAGAAGGCCTGGCCCACACTTAGCATTCTACTTTATTCCAAAGGTATTCAGTGGGGTTGAGGTCAAGGCTCTGTGCAGGCTGCTCAAGTTCTTCCACACTAGCCTTGGCAAACCATGTGTTTATTGAGAGCTCACTTTGCACATGGCGGGGGTGCGCAGTCATGCTGGAGCAGGAAAGGAGCTTCTTCTTCCCCAAATTGTGGCCACAAAGCTGGAAGTACACAGTTGTCTAGAATGTGTTTGTATGCTCTGTGGGTACAGCTGAAACATGTCAGCTCAGTCATTAGAAGGGGAGCCACATACTTTTGGACATATAGTTTGCATGGATTTCCTCCCACAGTCATGTTTCAGGTAAATTGGTGACTATAAATGTCTTACAGCATGTGAAAATGTGTGCTGCGTTGCACTTTTGCACAGTATACAGTAAATGTGAATAACTAGAGGGAGTTTAGTGTAATGTAATAGGCCTTTTAAATCACCTTGAATGAAGGTGTCAGCAAAATACTATATAGCAAGAATCGTACATCATTTTGGAGAAAAATATCTGTTATGTAAATGCATGTAAATGTCTTGTGAGGGAAAACCCAACTTGTTTATAAATGTATAAATAATCCAGTTATGTTTGTACTGGACATCAGCTTGTATTCCCTGAATGTCTCAAATTATTCTACATTTTTAACAGCTATTTTTTTCTTTAAAATGCACTTCCTTAATATACTTGATAAACCAAGGCCTCTTTGAAAATATAAGATAATGAGATAAAACAATACTGAATAATAATGTTGGTAATGTTACTGCTTTGCAGATTTGCGCCAAGGTTACTGGCCCATTCCATCGCAGGACCTGACGTAAAGCTCTAACAGCCAATTTTTGCTGCATCTACAAATCATTCCCCTCTAAAAGGGCTGTGTTGAGATGAACCCCCTCTGGCTCAATACAAAACAAACACACATTGGGCTGCAACCAAACACGCATTGGACTTGGTTATATAGATCACCCTGCACAATGTTTTATGTTCTTCACCAAAGCAATGGATTGAGAAAACAATGAAAAATTTGGAGTGAATCAGAGGTGAATGGTTCTGTAAAAACAGCCCGGACAAATTTACCTTCTGCATAACAGAAAAATTTATGGCTATGAACTGGAACCTACAAAGCTTGGTTAAAACAGGGCTACTTTTCAGCCATCTTTTTGTGCGCTAATATGTATGTCACAGCTATTATGACTCATAGGGAGCTGAAGATATTTCATGTACCATTAAGAAGACTGGGGGGGGGGGGGGGTGTTGACTTATTGTGATGTGAAAATAAAGGGATTTATACTGTTGTACACTTGGAATTCATGTTCACAGGCCTGATCACATCGTGCTTACCACTGTTTGGCATCAAGTTGTTTAATGTGAATTCTTCAGAGGTTTCATACCAGTCATATCCACCTGCTGCCATTCCCCTCTCTGTGCACTTTGGGTTTAAGAAAACAAATCCCAGAACCATGTTGAAAGACTTGAACCAATTGGCTCGGAGAAGCCTGACACTTCACTTCCAGTTTTCTTGGTGCCATTTAAGTCTTCAAATGATTTCTTTATTTTCACAAAGCAGTAAGAATGTGTCACCCTGCAATGAACTAGCATCCCATTCAGGATATAACCTCCTAGCCTAGTGAATCTGAGAAAGGCTCTGGATAAACAGAGAAGCAGTTAAGGATGATGGATGGATGGATGGATGGATGGATGGAATAAGAATTTCCCTTACCTTACGTTGTTTATTGTTTAGTTTGCTGATGCGCCTCTGTCCACAAGCAGAGGCGTGTAACCATGGTGCCTTTGGCCATCCATTCCTTTTTTACTAGGAGATGAGGCAGTTTAAATGTCATCGCTGTACCTATCAGATTATAATACTGTCTCTCCAAGACTTTAGTTCTTGCTTTTGTGGTTTCACCCGGGCCACCTGGTGGATGACCCCCCCTGTCGCTGGAAGTCCTTTACAGATTTCGGATAATCGTGTTGCGGAGCGCGCGGTCCTCACTGCGGTCCTCATTGCGGGATGCTCTGAACCCACATCCCGCCTCTCCAGTGAAACTAATAAAAAACTTCTCAACTTATTCTTGTTCCTCTTCTCCCAAGACAAACCCCAGACTGCGACTGAATCTGAAAATTGGCTCTTTTGCTCTATCCTTCAAAGCGCTGTATTGGAAAGAGGAGTGCCATTGAACACGCGTTTGGTACAAAAAGACAAATAATTCAAGGAAAATAAAGGAAATGTAGATGCAGGCCGATTAAAATACTTTAACAGCAAGATAACATTTCATAGCTTTGCCTTCGAAGACACCGTTTTCACGCCGCGCACCCATGAAGGGAAAACTTACGCGGGACTGACGGTGCGCAAAGCGAGAAAATGCGTAAAAACAGGATCTTCGCACACATCTAAGACCACGCACTACCACAGTACTGCACTTACGGGAAGCAAAACACAGTAAACCTATTTATGAACAATACATAGTGCAAGCAGCGGGAAAGAAACGCATATAAACTGTATTTTAAAAAACATTTACCCTTCGCAACACTTTCCATCACTGTGATGCTGATGTGGTACCTGAGGGTATCATGGGTGAACAGGAGAGGGTCCATGACGCGTTATCCGCTGCTGGATAATTTTTTTTTCTGCGTTTTTCCCCCGCATTTCTTCCGCAGGGTCGCGCGTCGAGGCGCGTAAAACGCAGCTGCTGCAATACAGAGGTCGGGACAGATGCGCGGGTCGTTGACTGGATTCTGCCCACAAAGAGTGGCTGAATGAGATGTTATTTATCCACCCATCCTGGTCCGTTTCCCACCCGCCACTCCGATCCCCGCCCTCCGCCGCCAGCCCCGGCGCTGCTCCCGCACCAATAACGTCTCTTACCTCCGGGCTGCGCAAAGGAAGCGATCACCTCCACCGCATTCCCCCGAGGCGCCTTGGATGCGCGATCAGTCTACCTCCCGCAGTAATGGTTAAACTATTCTGTTTAATTCTAAGATATTTTTTTTGTTATAGTCAAGACCTCATCTACGAAAGAGATTTATTTGCCATAATTTAGCTGCTGTGGTTTTTCCTGGGCTGCGTTTATGAGCCTGGCGAAGCCAGAAGCGATTCGGGGGAACACAAGAGAAGACAAAACCGCTTTGCCTACATTTATTCACCCGAGGTCCCGTGAAAGTTTTCCCGTTTCCCCCAGCGTCTTATGTCCACACGAAAACGTTGCTGACCCCCACCCCGACCGGGTGTTAATAAAAACGAACTGGAAGAGCGCACCGTTTAGGGTGAGACCGTTCTTACAGTTTGTACTACGCGTTCAGAAGTGTAAAAATATCGCAGCTAACAGTTATAGAATAATGGGTGTCCTCTCGTATCAATATTTCATGTTAACTTTCTATTCTCTTATGTGCATTATTAATATTTTGCATTGAATGAGACATTCGGTGGAATATCTTGAGGTAGTTTCACAAGAATTGAATATCTGCAAATAGTCACTTACAGTACATTTACTAAGAACATATTTAAAAACAAGTGTACAAAATGCAACAACTACCACACAGTGGGGATGAAAAGCACAAAACACAGCCCAATGCTCAATAAAATGCTTTGCATTAAAATATACTTGGTTTGGCCAGTAGTGCTGTCACTTTGTAGGGCTGGGTTGTTGGGCTATTGGAGTTTGTATGTTCTCCTGTGTTTGTGTTGGTCTCCTCCCACAGTCCAGAGACATGTGTTTCTAGTTGGTTGGTAGCTTGAAAGTGCCCATTGCACATAATTGTATGTGTATGTGGCCATCCTGTGATGGTCTGGTGCTCCTTCTGGAGGCTGTCGCATAGCCCGGTGCCCAGTGGTTCACACGATATCTCATATGATGGTACACACTTGTGATCGCCCCCTCCTGTGAAAAGGCATGGTTTCTTCTGCACTGGGGCCCTCAGCAAGCACCGAGTCCAAGCCTTGGGCCAGGAAAGCATTACTAAAAACAGATAAAAAGAACAAATTTTTTATCAGTTATCTTTGTTCGGTATTGTAGAAAAAAAAACGCTCGCCATCTTAAGATTCTGTGGTTTCAGTTACTGAAACTAACCGCTGAGTCCACCTTTAAAAGGAGCTGACCTTCATCAAATCCTCACTAAGTCCTAACACCACACCCTGACCACCTTGCTGCTTCCTTGATCAGTTAAGAAATTACTAGAAATGGAGTTGGCCTTTAGCCAGTTGAACCTATTTCAACCAATGGGACTCTGCACCCACAGGGGGGCATTGTTCTCACCCCCAGGCAGTGATAAAAAAGGAGCACCCTACAGAAGAAGGTGAGGGTCTACATGGTTCTCGTGACCATCTGCCAACAAGAGATCACTTTCTGGTCATTTCTCACAACAGCCCTTTGCCGTGTGTTGCTCCCTCTAGCCTGTCCATGGCAAACAGCATCAACTTTTCTCACATTTGTTTTGTTGAATTGGCCAGCAGTCACACTTCAAGACTAACATTCATTTTTCCCTTCTAGAGCAAGAATTATTTCTTTATAATGTTTTACATCACCATCAAAGCTATTATGGATACCATTTTGTTTCTAATGAAATGTACAGTTTAGTTTACTTTAGCAGAAAGCCTTGGGGCCACACCTTCAGTAATCAGCATGTGTAGTATTCACATATCCATGCTTGTGTTTTACATGCTAGAAAGTACCAGCTGAAACAAAAAACATTGCATTTAAATATATTCATCTGAAGGTGTATTATTTATTTACATGTACTAAAGTATTCAGTTGTGTTTCGAGTCCCTGTTTCTTCACAAAATAGTCCATTATACAGCGCTGCGTAGTATTTTTACCCCACATTCAACTGCATTGTCCTGTATAAAGGTTTGTGTAAAAGTTCATAGGGTGTGTAGCAGCTGGCCTCCATAAAACAACGGAGGACGTCCACAGCTTGTAGTGCGGTCATAGGTGAAGGGGGAGGGGTAGCATCTGTGGGATCACCATTGTCTGCATCGTGAGAAGTGGCATCTGCCCTTGATGCTGAACCGCACTATGCTGCCACCCCGCACACATCACTCATTGCAACATAATGTTAATTGCTTAATAAATGTCAGGAAGGTAGGAATTGGGGGTACAAGGCTGGGAAATAATATCTACCAAAGTGATTTATCCACTTACCACGTTTTCACTTATCTGAACCTGTCCCTTTAAAGGGAGGAAGATCAGAACAGGACCATGGAAACAAAATCCACTTAAGTGACTTATCAGGTATCCACTTAAGTGGACTCAACTTTAATAACATATATTCCTGATATATAAAATGAAATAATATTAAGTACAGGGGCCTCCATGAAAATGGCCCAAACTGCTCCCCCACCTCCCAATTGCTGAGGTCAACCCTGAAAACAACTGAAAAGCTCCACACCAAGTGCATATTAATTATTGAAACAGTCCTCACCTGTTCAGCCCTGTTGTCTTTGCAGGATTACCTGTGGAGAAGAAAACTGTATAAAGTCCAGCCACTACCACCAAATTTTTGGCAAACATGATCCATGTAAGATGCCTTTCTTTATGAAATTAAAATTTTAAGTTTTTTTTTGTACATAAACTAATGGATAAGTGCTGTAACTATAGCCAAGCATTCATGGTAACAGTCTGCACTTGCCGTATTTGGTGGCTCCACAGGCCTCGGAGGCTGCTGGTGCTTGGCAGTTGGTGGCTGGCAATAAACAGGTATTGTTCAGATTCCTGGTGATGGAAAGAAGCAGCTATTAATAGTGCTTATTAGTGTCCTCAGGCAGCACATGACCAGACTGATAAAATTATCTAAAAAACAACCTCACAAATTATATTTGAAATCTTAACAGCACTGTTGAGCAACATTTTCTAATAATAAGATGTTTATTTTTACCCAATGAGCATTATTTGATCATATCATTCTGCCGAGGTCTCTATCCTAGTGCTCATATTTCCAAGTCCTGACCTTCTACCATAACACACGGTTGCAGTATGAAGTTAGGTAACATTTATTGGTTTATTAGATTCACTCTGAATTTTTCTTGGTGATACCCTATAATTCCACAGCATGAGGTGACAGACTCCCTATCGGAGAAGAAATGGGGCCTCTGGAAGTAAAGCTGTGAAGCTACACTGATATACAGCAGAATAATGAGTGTGTCAAGGCAGTTTGTGCACTTTAACTGGTTCTTTCTGACTAGACATTAACATATTCCTCATATTCTTTTTCCTAATACGAAGAATCTACTACTTCCTACAATTTACATGCTTTAAATCCTACACAATAAACTGGGGAAATACTTTTTATTTGGCAATTTCAGCATATGAGCAGTCCTCATGTTAAAAGATTTCTGAGTGACGTGACCCGAAACCCTGCTGCAGTGATAAGAGCTCCGCTCCAGTGGGACGGGTCATCTTAAAATGAGGAAACTCAGCTTCCACCAAACAAAAAAAGCAATGTAGCATCATCTAGTGGTCAGACTGCAAATGAAGGTGTAAATTGAGCTCATCCTTCCCTAAGAAACCAGAGAGACTGCATATTCAAAGCCCAGCAGAGCCCTGGTTGTTATATCTGCAGGTGGGCTTCTAACTCAGTGAAGCATTAAAAATGCCCAGCTATTTAAGCTGTTAAAGTACCAGGCTGTAATTTACTGTGGCGGAAAACACCTATTAAGCCATCACGTTGTTACTGTTATGCATTACGTCTGAGCTTTCCTCACAGGTTAGAGTACTGGAAATTTGAATGAAATAAAAAGAGTGCAAAACTAAACAATAAGGTGTTACATCCGATGAGAGAAGTCAGAAAGACCCTGACACTTTAATAACTGGTTAGAATATGCTATTTAGGGATATTAGAAAGCACTAAGGCTTGTTTTGTTGTCCTTAAGTAAAACATGGAGGGAAGCTGCATTTTGGTTAACATGACTAGAGTAAAGGAAACTTATTCCTACAGTCATCACATCCATTGCCTTATCCCTGAAAAGTTGGTTTCTATACTCTGGGGCCATGGTGGCCTAGCATTTCCAAATAGATGAGCAACTATGGGATTGGACATAGACTTTAGTGCCCCCAGTCTTTAGTTCTACCTTCACAGACATACAGGCCATATCCACACAAGTCCCCTGTCTCCACATTAGAATGCCCAGGAGGGTTTGGTAGCAACTGGTATCTATACCCCTGAAATGTATTCTTCTCCTCTTCTTCTCCATTGGGAGTTTTGTTGTTTTCCTCTCCTCAGCTGTCAATTGTCTTATCGAAACAACCATCTCTGTTGCTTTAACAATGGAAATTCTTTATTGTTTCATTCAATTTTGTGTTGTGACGTCCTGGACCTTTAACCGGCCCTTTATTCAGCTCTCTGTGTCACACTGGGGAAAAGAGCACCGTGTGAACTGGTCAAATCTAAATCGTTTGATGGAAGTAAATGGTTAGTAAAACAACGATATAATGGTCACCAGAAAAATATATAGAAGAGCAGAAAACAGGGTTCTGAGAAGGAAACTGTACAAACAAAAGGAAAAAATGTAGAGAGTATTTTTTAGCACCTGTTGGTCTCATCGATGTGAAAGTTGGTCAATTCTGACTGTGTCCCCCTCAACTGTGGGTCTGATCTTCTCTCTGAAGGCAGGATGTTGCCATCCCACTTCTTCCCAGTGGCCTCAGGTTCCTGTTGGTCACATCTCTGTTCTGACATCAGAGCCTCGGTGGCAAACCCTACACACAGAAGCAGGATCTTCTCAACCTCAACTTTACTTGGATGGAGACAAAACTGTTTACTTGGGGTATGATATGGGATATAATTTAACTTTATTAATCTCTTCAGGGTATTCACCAAATTCACCACTTCTAAAAACGCTTGAAGATATTATTTAAGCTTTCTGCTTACCCTGAGATCTCGGCCTCATTTTATGTGCATGCATGTCTTCCTTCTTGTGCTGATGACTGAAATCCAGCTCTCGAATCTGAGAACTCACCCCTGGCCAGAGGGGCTCGGGTGGCTTTGCCCGTGTCCCACCAGCAAATCTGCATTGTAACAAAATAATAAAACC
The DNA here is from genome assembly GCA_018136845.1 of Heterotis niloticus. Lineage (NCBI taxonomy): Eukaryota > Metazoa > Chordata > Actinopteri > Osteoglossiformes > Osteoglossidae > Heterotis > Heterotis niloticus. The sequence continues at coordinate 4,549,198 of CM030903.1, forward strand.
CCAAACCTTTTACCCACACCCCAGAAATACATGAGACAGTATGTTTTCACCACTTAACACAAGTTAAACCCTCCACCTTAGTGAGGGCTGTCTGTGGAGAATCCTGTGATGAAGGCATCTGTGTGGGGTGGGATTTTCTTCACATTTCTCTTCCTGGAAGGAAAGGAACAAATTCATATCTAGAAGACTAAAGATATAGTTGCACAGACCACCAAAACCTGCCTTAAACATATCTTAAAGACAGCACTGTTATAAAAGAAGTTTATTTCAACAATCACGGTGCCTGCCCACACAGTTTAGTATATTCTCAATTTAACAGACTAACGGAGGAGTCTATTAAATTCAAATGTCTGTAAAATAGTTTCTGTATAAAAATAAGTGTGTTAAATATCAAATGATATATTCTGAAGCATATTTTGAACATTTCAGTCAGACTATGATAAGGAAGTACCAACATATCAACCGGAAAATAACAGAAACGTAAGAATATGTGAACTGCAGAATATTGTGAGTTAAATCTGAAATCCATTAAAGCGGGGATTTACTGAACTGTGTGTGGTAAAGTTCCAGGGGAAAAGGTGTGTAAATACAGCCTCTTTCACCTGTGCTGGCTCAGGGGGCAGCCCTCTTCTGTGGTACAGTGGGTCCTGCAGGTGCAGCAAGGCCTGGAGGGCATCGGCCAACTTGTCCACCAGCCGCTCATGCACAGCTTCTGGAGAGCTCTGGGGTGGGGGTGCAGGGTGAGTAGGTGGTAGCAGATTGGAGCAGTTGGTAGCACAGCAGTTAAGGACATGGAATTGCTACCTGAACTCCATTTCTTACCACTGCTCTAATATCCTGTGGCAGGTTAGGCTGCCCCAGTAAGGCCATTTACACACATTTATACCAACACAGAACCCCTCAACAAGGCAAACTCAAAACACTACTACACTGCAACACTGGTGGTGCACATTCAACACTCTGTTAGGCCATGGTGCAAGAGCTTAACTCTAACCCTAACTCGAACCCAACTACCAATATTCTGTAAGAATTATAGTACTTATGGTTCCTGCCATTGTTCCTGCTGTAGAGGGTTATGTTAACTGAGGCATAACTGTATCCTGTGTGTGTGTGTGTGTGTGTGTGTGTGTGTGTGTGTGTGTGCGCACGTGCACACGTGCCCATTGTTTAGGTATTGTTTCGGTGTTGTGTGTTTACATATGGCCATAATATTTATTTTGGAAATGTTTACTATGGTATGGTCTACAGGGGTTGGGGTTTGTGGTATATAAGGAAGCCCTGAGTAAAACTAAGAAACAATGAGGTGCAGAAGACCTTGAAGCCAAACAGCAGCAGCTGTACAGCACTTGAAAAATGTTTTTTCTCTTTGTTTAATGATACATGTCCATCAATATGGACCTGTAAATGCTGTGAACAGCCCAGCCCACTCTTCATAAGAACATGAAATCATTTCACCTGCCACTCGTTTCTGTGACCATGATTTTGATGCCCAAGAAATCTCTGGACTCAAAGTTCTATTTTTCGGCAGCATTAATTTGACCAAGGAACATGGTGTGACGTGTCCTTGAGCAAGGTTCCCAAACCCCAGCGCAAATACTGTGTGTCAACTAAGTACCAAATTAATTGTTATGAATGGAAAAGAAATGTAAGAGTACTTGTCAAACAGAGGCCCACAGTTGTAATAAATAACAGAAATTATGTAAGTGTCATTGTTCCTTTCAGCAAAAGTCCTCTTGGAGTATAATGCTGCAACAGGAAAATAAATTGTGTTTCTCTAAATATGGGTTCGTGTCAGAGTGTTAGATAAATGGCTTCTATTACCTATAAAGTATTAAAATCTTATATCAACATTACCGTACTTGCACAAGACGTACAGAAAAGACACATTGGTGCTTTTGTTGCTCAATGAAAAGTAAGACACAGAGCCACCTGCTTTTTCTGGCCACCAGGTCTGCAGTAAACTGAGGGGACTGAAGGCAGATGTTCACCTTGCACTTTGACAGCAGTGCCAGGGCCTGTTTGTAGTACAGCGTTGCTCTCTCAGGCTTCCCAAGGCAGATCCAGGTGGCTCCAAGTCCTTCACAAGCCTGCCACTGTCCCTCTGGATCTCCTGGAGAGGCACAGACAAAAGACAAGATGGAGGGATTGGAGCAAAAGGGGAGAAAAAGAAGAACAGGTAAGAGAGGATGGGAATGAGGGAGAGACCAGTCAGAGGACAAAAGAAATAGAAGAAAGAGGGAGGATGACATGCAGAGAGGTGGAGACAATGAAGTAAAGAGAGAGGTATGGTAAATTAGGGGGGTGTAGTAGTGAATAGAAAAACAGTTAAACTGCAGGATGTCAAAGAAATGGAATGTGTCAAATATTATATCAAGGATTAACATAAATGTTGGATACAAAAATGAATTATTTCTAAGTAGTCTGGTTTTTGTGGTAAAAACAGGTATCCTTTGACAAAAGCCAACTGTACCTGCATCTTTGAAGGCCTGTAGGGCGTGAAGGTAGTTCTCCCCAGCCTCCTCGTGGTTACCCAGGTGACTGTGGGCAAGCGCCAGGTTACTGAAGCATTGACCCTGGGCACCACGACTGCCCAGAATTCCTGCAAAGCAAAGGGAGGGGAGGTTAAATTAAACACACAGCAGGATTCATGTGTGAGTCACATTGCAGAAATGGGTATTTCATGGCCACAGAGTTGACTGTATTTCTCTTGAGAAGGGAAGCAACACGCTTCATAGGCCAAGGTGGAGGGGCCCTTTATCATCCAAATATTTGTGTTGGTCTTCAGAGAACTGGGACTTCTTCTTGTATACTGGTACTTCCCACAATCCTCTGCTGCACATTTCTGCCCCTTGTTGAGCAGATTCTCTGCCTGAGGTGCTCTACCACACTGTTTGACTCACACACAATTTTCCTACTGGTCATTCAAAATTTTTGTAACCTTTATTAAAGAAATATATGTTGTGAACATTAGTAATATCTCCTAATACCTTTTAGTCACTGAAGAAGTTCAAAATGTAATACTTAATAGTTTCCTCATACTGAGATAGCCACACTGACATGCCAACAAGATGAGAACTGACTTTTTTTTTTCCACTTCAAGTGTTGGTCAAAGAGTCAAAGAGAGTCAAAAGAGTTTATTTGTCAAGCACATGGTTGTGTACCATGTGTTGAAATGTGCACCGATCTGAACCAGGATGACTGTGCGAACAATCTATAATGGAAAATGAAGCAAACACATATCCAAACACTAAGAAGAATAGAAACAGAAACAAGCAGTAAATAGATAAATAAGTAAGTAAATAAGTAAATAAATAAATAAATAAATAAATAAATAAATAGGCAAAATGGTACGGAACAGTTAAGGTGCCCTGGAAGGGCAGTGACAGTGGGGGGGGTTGGAGCGGAGTGGTCAGAGATTACGTGAGGGTAGTCATGTCATGTCCGGGTTCAGAAGTCTTATGGCCTGTGGGTAGAAGCTCCTCCTTAGCCTCTCCGTTCTGGCCATAATGCTTCTGTAGCGTTTGCCTGATTTCATCAAGATGAATAGATGGTTGCTGGGATGAGACAGGTCACCGACGATCCTACTCGCTCTGGTCCTGCATCTCCTGGTATAGATGTCATGTAGGGACGGTAGATCAGATCTAGTGCAGCGTTTCGCTGCCCGGATCACTCTCTGCAGTGCAGTGACTTGATGTAGCCAGTCAGCATGAACTTCTGTAACTCCAGCTGAACCAAAACCTTAACTAACCCATAAAAGTTGCCCCAACCTGCCATCCATCCTACGCTCTTTCTTGTTACACCCCCCCCCCCCAGAGTAGACTCACCATGTAGGCTGATAGCTTGCTGGTGATAGTTCAGGGCTTCTTGGTGCTCCCCCAAGATGTTGTGGGCCGCACCCATGTTCTGCAGAACCACAGCCAGCTTATGAGGGCTAGACTGGGCTAGTGGCAGCGCTTTCTTGAAACTCTCTACTGCTTCCTGGAGCATTTTTAACTTGCAGAAGGTGAGGCCGACATCATTGTACAGCTCACCTAAAACACAGAATAAAAGTGGTGAAAGGAAGGCACAATAACACAACAACAGAAAATATTCAACATACATATGGTAAAGCATCATGTGTCACACTACAGGTGTCTTAAATTTTAACTCTGCAGAATACTAACAATTTAATCAGTCCCGGTGAAAAACAATGGAACACTTTCATTAATGTATAAGTTGTGGCTAAGTATCATATGAACATATAGGATGCACCAAACTGTCAGTATAACCTCAATTTTTTGCAGCATTTTACCCTTGAAAGCCATACTACATGTTCATATGATGCTTAGGCACTTGAGTGATAGATTTACAATAGTGTTAATTTATAATATAGTAGTTTTTCTTTCTGAATCAGACTGTAGACTAAATTAATGTAAAACAGCAGAAAAACTCAAGAGACAGCATAAATAAAATATACAGCGTAAAGATACAAACATAAAATATAAACATGCGACTTTATTTTTTATTAAAATTTTAGCCTAAGCAAACATTTATATGTACAGTTACATTACAGTATTACTTAAAAGATGTGTACAGTTCTGGAATAAGGTATTTAAAGTTTTTTCATTTTTAATAATTTATCTTTATTTATTGTTTCTAAAAGTCATCCTCTTGCTTTTTGTTTAAATATTGTTTGTTTGAAGATTTTGTTGAAGGTGAAAAAGCTTTGGCATGATCAGTGTTTGCATCAACAAACTGAAATTTCAGTAAAGTTGCGCGGATTTTTGACATTCGCTGTATGTGAAGTACAGTGTAATTCTGCCCTTTACAGAGCTGCTTTAATAGTGAAGATTTGCAGAGAAATATGGCACCAAAATGAGTGTAACTGCACTTTATGGCATATCTGCAAGAGCTCCCCACATAAGCTGCATGATGGTTCTTCAGGAAGTGTGAAATTTCACACAAGTTATTTTTTCTGCTTCTTCTTCTGCTTTCTGCTCTCTCTGTATGGTGAGGTGAATGGGTTTCCAGGTAAATGTGTTATCTACACAACAAGAATCTATTAAAATATCTTAACCAGACCTTTCGGGCATCCCTGTAACCTCGCAAAGTGAAACACAAGGACTTCATCGATGTGAATTGTACGAATGGTAGCGTCTTTTCTGGAAATGAGAATGATAAAGGTGGCCTCACACTCCTCACACTCACACTCCTGTTCTGCTTGGGTGTGTTTTGGTTTCTGATTCACTGCCATCTATCGGCTTCACGCGGAGGTTCCATTTACTCCACTGCAAACAGAAGTCTTAGAAAACAGATAAATGAGGAAAATGCAAGTTAAAATAAAGAAGTAAGCTGGAAAAAGTTTCAACTAATTTGAAAAATTACTCTGCTTATAACTGGAGAAGAATGTGTATTGTGAAAGTCTGCAGCTACGATTATAGTTGCTAATGTGGTGGCTGAGCGCCGTGTGTGCATGAGTCGGCTAAACATACTGAATGTGACCAGTATGCAGTGGATGTAGATTTTATGCCTGCAATAATACCCCGACTAGCACTAACTTTTAATGTATGGTATGCTAATGCACCTGTTAAAAAAATAGCCATGTTACTTCTCAGGTTGCATCAGTGAAACATCAGAGCCTGATATTTATTTATAAATAACTCCTTGGTCTGAAGCTGACCCATGTTCAGCATTCTTCTAACTGCTATTTACCCAATGTCTCTTCATCTGTGATGCTGGTGCTCAGTTCCAGGCATTTGGCCAGTGTGCTGATGGTGTCCTCCTTGGAGAAGCAGTCGCTCTTTAGCATGTTCTCAGCAGCTGCCTTCAGAGCCAGAGCAGAGGTGTCCAGTCTGCCCGCCACCCTGTAGCTTTCACCAGCCCTCTGGTAACTCTGCACTGCCTGAGTCCAGTCCTGCAACAGAGAAGGGGGGGGGATCCTTCTGTGCTCCATTTCTTTCTTAAGTAACACTTCTGTGGCTCATCTGAATAGATACTGCGAAAGGTGACAGTAGGACATACAATGTTAAACTTGGCCAAAATAACTTTGTTGAATTTCTTCACAAATAAGCTGTATGCTAAAGATTGCATATTTAAAATAGTAATAATGGATGATTATTTCTTACCACATCTCTGACACCTAAAATGTATAATAACAATTGTTAACCATTGTATCTGAGTCTAAATAGTATTCCCAAACATTTGATTTTAGGGAAAAAAAAATTGCCCAGTAAATGTTGCCTTCCATTTCAGGGACTCTTGCTCCAGGTCTATCTGTTTTAAGCAAACTATGTTAATAATTCAGTGGTTGAACAGCCTGAAACAATGAGCATGAAAGTTTATGCATTTGGCAATGAGCCTGTGTTTACAAACTTAATTGGTTCTACATCCTTACACAAACATTTGTCAAGTTGCAAAATATAATTCTGCAAATGCAAGCACCCTCCCACTGGGTCTGCATGGGTGGAAACACATGTAGAAGCATTAATATATGTCTGCTGTAGAGAAATGGCTGATACAAGCAATAGAAATGTTTAAATTTCTGTGTGAGTACAGAATGTCAGCTGTATAATTTCATCCTGAAATAAAGGTCATAAGGCTTGCAATGAGGACCATGGATGCTGATGTGTGCACAGATTCTTGCAGTTTTGGAAAGTTGGAATGCTGCAATGTGCTAAGGAAAGAGGAATGGCACAGCAGCTAGGGGAAGCATGCTTGTTATATGGTGGGACTCACCTGGATACCGAGGTAGCAGAGGGCAAGCTTCATGCAGGAGTCACCTTCGCTGCTGTCCTGCCCCTGAGAGCGGTACAGCTGAGCAGCCTGAAGGTAGTGCTTCGCTGCCCGGATTGGATCCTTAAGACCCTCATATGCCACACCCAGGTTCAGCTGCAGGTCTGCTACACGATTACCCCTCTCCCCAGGCTGGGAACGCCTAAGGAACTGCAGACCCTTCTGTGGTTTGCCAGATTCCACATATGCAGCACCGAGGTTTAAAGCGCAAGTCCGCTGAACACTGGTCTCCTTCAGCTGCGAGGGCAACACAGAACAGGTATGGTATGTTGTACAGACACGGCAGAAGACCTTCTGATGTTAAAAGAAGGAATGACAGTCATGAAATGCAGTGATAAGGACAATCCATTATGCATAACATCACAAATCTTTTATTATAGGATAGCAGAATGTGTACTAGAGATGATGAGAAGAGACTTACGACCAAGGAAGCTTTCAAGGCCTTCTTGAAGCAGTCCAAAGCTTCTGCACAGTCTGCTCTAAGTAAGGCATTGTGTCCAGAAACTGTCAACCCCTCGATATCCGCCTGCACCTGCAAAGAATCTGGACTGGAGGCCTCCGACTGTCTGTGTCGCATCTTCATTTTACGAGAGGTCATAACGCTGGGAGGCAGACATCAGATGCCATGGCAGTTAAACTGGGAATGGCTGAAGGACAAAAGGAACAAAATCAGCATGAGTGCTGAGATATAGCTATTATATAACTTTATATATTTGTTTGCCAAGAAAAAAAATGTACATTTCAGATACCTGTATAAAACTGTGAAATAATGTGACATTCAAAAAATTTAAAAAAAAACAAAAAAAAACTTTAATTTCTATAAACGGAATTTTTTACATAACATTGCCGGTATTTCATTATTTAAGAAACCTTTTTGATAAGCATACTAATACAGCTTATTATCTCTACTGTATATTTACAAAGCTCAGTCTCTGTTTTTCTTTATGCAAAGCTTTGTTTTTCAAGCCACAGACTTGGAATTTGGCACAGTGGTATTTCTCACCCTAAGTCACATTTTTGCATAGTCAACTTCATAAAACAGAAAAAGGCCACTTAGTATCTTGAAAATTTCTACTCTGGATACAACATATATTTCAGATAGTTTTTTGTTTTCAGTTTGCTCTCAGGTATGCTAGAGCACTGCACCTTTGGCATTTATTTGATCTGATAATTTTCTCCTAAGCAGTTTACACTGTTAATATACATACAGATACTTATGGGTAGCTGGGCAATTTTTACTGTAAGAAATTCTGAGGTACTGCTATAGGAGAAGGGATTTAACCCATTGAGGAATGAATTCAGAGTCAACAACTGTAACTACTACATCACCCCCTAACACGTGTGTTGTTAAAAACGTGTTAATGTCCTCAGCCACAGAGCTTTGCTTTGTCCATTATGAATGATTTACGAAGTCTGCTGAAACACACCCAGCGACATATTTCTTCCAGTCGGAGAGTCTTGACAGCTCCAGCCAGTGACTTGTTTATAGGAAAAATGAGAAATGTATAAAAACAATTTGGGAGCAGTACAATTATTCTTCCTATTACACGGATGGACTGATTTCACTTTTTTGTTCAGTTTAAGTACCTGTATGATGGGTAGTGGATCCAGTGAGGATTTGAACCTAGGCCTTTCATATACACAGCAACCAGTTATCCACTACATTATCCACTAACTCTATAATATATGACTACAGTTATAAACAACATAACATCTGGTTAGGGACTGAAGCCTATTGGCAGTATAATTTCAGAGTGAAAATAATGGGTTTTTCCAGAGTTCTTTTATTTTTGAAAACATGAAACAATAAAACAGTAAACAATTAAAGAACAGTAACCTAGTAATATTGGCACATTTTATTTATTATGAATTAGTTTACTTACCGATTTTTCTACCGCGCGTAGAGGCTTTGTTGTCACCTGTACCGTTGCTCCTATTTACATGTCCCGCCTCCGACAAAAATGCTTTAATGTATTTTTTATCAAGGAATCTCAGACACGCCAATCGAAGCTAAAACGATTGCTAAAATGATTGCTCCACATGGAGTTTGATACTGAATAAATATTGCCGGAGTTCAGTTTGACAACCGTTGCTAGGGTAGCTGGGCAGGTAGGACGAAAGGTAGGTTTTACACTGACTCGTCTAAACCGAGTGTCAATCAACTAACAGAGCGCCATCTTATCCAATCCGACACGATCCAGGAAACAGCACCACGCCCACTATTTTTGACCACTTGACTTCGTCCAAATTTACGGAATTTTAAATACTGACATTGTCCGGTATAAAAACAGATTCGGCTGTAATTTGGACTTGGGATAATTAGTATATTCAGGTTAAATAATATATATTTATTATTTATGTTAATTTAATTTCAAAGTCATAAGGAGACCAACTTTTTTCCTTCGAGACTGGAACAATACAAAAACTATAAAGCGAAACTTTATATCAAGGGTTATTTACACGAGTTAGAAAATACTATTTGAAAATACTATAAATTATATAAAACTTTAAAACCGCATGATATGCTTTACTGGGTTAGTATGGATGACAATTCAGTGTGAATGTTAGTTTTCAGAGACGTAAACTCTCAATTTATTTTTGGATTCTAGAAGGGCGGTTCTAGCTTTATTCACGTTCTTCAACGGGTTCTTCACGCATGAAAAGACAATAAGCTCTGGTTTGTATTTATTTAAGTTGTTCTATATGTTACAAAATGACCGTTTTCACTGCCGTTTCGCGGAATTTTAAATACATCGTGGGGACTACGTATCCCACGATGCACCGAGGGGCAGGTTCTCACGTGACAAGGGGTGGTGTCTGGGGGGGGACTGACGCTGGGCAGCCAACTGGAACTCGGCGGGATTTTCAAACTGGACGAAAGCGACTCATGCTGGTCGAGAGGAACGCAGCTACTTTTCGCGTCAGTTGTGTTTGGTAGTTTTATTCTTTCCCGAAGAAGTTGTTCTAATGAAAATTGACACATTACAGCTTTCATTCTAGCAAAACAAAAAACCAATATTTGTGGGAAAGGAGAAACTGAAATTTCGTCTGTCTGCGTCGCACGAAGGAAAAAATGGGAGAGTCGGGAGGACAGACACGTTCAGCCTGTAAGTGGAGAAAAATGGGATCATGAGTGTTTAGAAACCTTGGGCGGATTTCTAAATAATTTCTATCCGAAATGACTGAAGACCTCCTGGAATATTTAACTTCGACTTGGATAGCTGAGGAAAATGGGTGTTCACGATATGGCTGTCTAGTTGTCTTTTCGTGTTTAGCCTTTAAAAGATAGTTATTCATATGCCATATTTTTATTAACACATCACTTTAGTTAGCTGTGGGAAATGGTTTATGACGTTTTCGCACCACTGGGCGCTGGACCTTGCTGAAACTGTCAGTGTGTGACGTCAGTGTATTTGCCGCGATATCAAACATACTGGAATGTTTATATGTCGGAAACAACACAAACCCGCTTTCTGTAACGTATATTTTTAAACTTTCAAACTTTAAACTTTTATGTATGTATATACACACATAAAAATAAGAAGCTGGTTACTATGTGGAAAAAATCTAAGCAAAAATGCCTGCCTTCCTGTATAAATATGTAAATAATTGGGGCTGCCTTGGAATTTGTGGGTACCACCTTGTCAGCTGGTTTTGAGAAAAATGTCAAGTAAAAGAATAGTCAAAAAATTAATGCTTCACACTTATTTACAGAAGTGTTTTTGGTCTTGTTGAGATTACCTGTGTTCCTGGTATGATAAGTGGAGCCACATAGATACATATATAGTCAGACACGCCTGTGAGTTTCTCTCAAGCATAAATGGAACTGCCTGACTGAGCTGTTACTGGTGAGCTGCCCTTTTCTTGTATCTTGTTCACAATCTGTTTGCACCTTCGATCTCCAATGTGGCCTGCATTGCGCAGATGAACGCCTGACTGCAGATGAGATGGACGAGCAACGCATCCAAAACGTGGCCTATCAGTACCTGTGCCGTCTGGAGGAAGCCAAAAGGTTTTTATCTCGACAGTATCTGATAGCTTTTTATTCTCAGTGAATTGATTTACTGTATGAAAATGTTATCTATGTCCAAGTTTGAATTTTTTTTTATTTGAATACAGTTAGATGAACAAAGGGAGATGAAGTGACTACAGTATATTTACATTTATTCCTTCAGCAGATAGTTTTCTAGAAAGCGATGTAAAGCTCAGATTTAACAAAAGTGTATTTCACAGCAGACAAAGAGCTTTTGGTAAGGCCATGGGATTGTGAATATAGTTTTCTTTCATGGAATGCACACAAATAACTGCCCATGGAGTTGATGGGAAATGCAAAGGTGGTCATAACAGATGTGAAATACAGATTTATGGAGCTGTCAGATCAGGGTAAACATTTTTCTGAAAGATATGGGTTTTGAGACCCTTCTTGCTGAAAGGGATTTTGACACATTATTTTGTTTTTTGAATCTCCTATACACTGGAACACCAAGAGGTGAGGAGTGTAGCACTCAGTCAGGGGTATATGGAGTGATCAGGTCTTCTAAGTTTTGGGTTGCGCATCCGTTGACTATCCTGTAGGTCATAACCAGTGGCAGGAGGACAATGGAGACAAAGAGGGAAATTATTGAAAATGTTTAGCAGGTCAAACACAACCATTTTGGATCAACCAGCAAAAAGTGAATACAGAAGCTGAAAGGAAAGTTCCAATAGTCCACATATTAGCAAGATCCAAATTTGGAACCATGTAGAATATGTTGTGAGATTGGGGCAGGTCCTGTGAATGTTGAATAGACTGTATCTGAAGGGCCAGGTAATGGTTTAAGTTTGTGGAATGTGATGAAGGGTGCAGAGCAGGGAAATAGGTTAGGAATAGTGTTGCAAGGGTGGATGAAGTTGAAGAAATTATCAGATATAGGAAGTGAGGTAACAGAACTGGGACCTGTCTTTCTGGAAAACAAGTCTAGATGGATGCTGACCTTATGAGTGGCAAAGGTCTGTTAAGTAGAAATGTCACAGGACTGTAAGAGAGACAAAAGCTTCCTTGCTTGAATGTCCTGAAAATGTATGCTGAATTCCTCCATAGAGAGTTGTCCATTGGGATCAAATACAAGAAAATGTCAATGTCATCCAAAATGCAGCCAGGGGTACCTTGAGGGCAGAAGACAACCACTGAAAGTAAAGTAATAAAAGTTACATAGGCTAGTCACATTCAAACAGGGACAGACAAGGACGGTGAAGAGGGAGAACCATTTAAAATTCCAACTGGGGAGAGATGAGCAAGCCTGGGCTTCTGTCCCTGCTGGAAGGGTGAGGTGTTTGGGAGAAGGAATAGTTGAAGAAGGCCACAGTGAGGCTGATTTCTGGGATGAGCCATGTTTGGTGAGGACCAGAGCGGGGAGGCATAGACAAGGATGAAGTTAGCCTTGCTTAGAGCAGACTGGCACTTTCAAGGTCAGTGGAAGATTCATTAAAGGCAGGTGGGGACAAATGCAGTACACATGCTAGGTTATTGTTGTGGTAAACATGCTTTATTCTAAACAACTTCAACATGAAACATTTTTAGGACATGTTGGAACCCAGAATGCAAAATGGACAGCGAAGAATTAAGAGCTATTTGATGTTTAACCTTTTATATAACTTGTTTAATTATGAATTTTTTTTACTGCCTGATAGATGGATGGAAACATGTCTTCATGAGGATTTGCCAGCCCCAACGGAGCTGGAGGAAGGTCTTAGGAATGGAGTGTGGTTGGCTAAGCTGGGCCATTGTTTTGCTCCTAAAACAGTCCCACTAAAGAAGATCTATGACTTGGACCAGGAGAGATATAAGGTCAGTGCCCATTTTTGAAAACCTGATCAATGGTTCAGTTATTTCCCATTTCATATTCTCTTGTCTAGTTCAGAGAAAGTTTGGCTGTTAGTATATTGTTTACTGAATCCCTACATAGGATTGCCTAATTGAAGTCCATGAGAAGAGTAAGGTGTGTGTGTGTGTGTGTGTGTGTGTGTGTGTGTGTGTGTCCCTTATTTTTGTGTGTGCGCTGATGAAGTTTCTAGGCTGACTTTATTTCCCCAACTTTTTCAGGCAGCAGGACTGCAATTTCGACACACGGACAATATCAACCACTGGCTTAATGCCATGGTGGAGGTTGGGTTACCCAAGGTAATTTAAAATGAAATTCAGATGCCGGTACGAGATACAGTTCTGATTTTGAAATGTGCTGCAGATTTTGTTTCACTCATTTTATTTGTTACTACAGTAGTGTAATAAATAGCCTGTTTCCTGTTAGATCTTCCACCCAGAGACCACAGATATCTATGACAAGAAGAATATGCCACGCACTGTGTACTGCATTCATGCGCTCAGGTCAGTTTGTCTAAGACTCATCCTTCTGCGATGTAGAAACTTCAACCAATAAGCATAAGGAGCCATCTTCAGTTTCCCAGTTGGCCAGAATTTAAGTGTTGATTACAGATATAATAGTAGAAGTTTTCGGTGACCATGGTTTGCATAATTTTTTTTTTTTTTTTTTTTTTTTTTTTTAAAATAAATCCCCCCCCCCCCCCTTCCTTTTCTTCATAAATGACCAAGGCTTTAATAGGAAGAATGTGTTTTGTCTTTATAAATGTCTGTCTGACTTTCAGCCTTTACCTGTTCCGACTGGGACTGGCTCCACAGATCCATGACTTGTGTGGCAAGGTCAAGTTTACAGGTACAGCTTATGCTTTGATTTGTTTATTTGGATATGAGGTGTAATAGTTTGTAAGATAATTTATTGGCTGTTTGTGCTTTTAGAGGAAGAGATCAACAATATGAAACGTGAGTTGGACAAGTATGGCATTCAAATGCCGGCTTTCAGCAAGATTGGGGGCATCTTGGCCAACGAGCTGTCTGTAGATGAGGCTGCAGGTAAGAGACAACCAGAGTCAGGGGGACTTCAGGGTTTTTTTTTTTCTCTTTTTTCTTTTCAGGCAAATTCAATCTGTTTATTTGGCTTGAATATACACTTTCTCTGAGAACTGTCCCCAGTTGGAATGTGGCAGTTGTTTTATAACTCCTATCATGTACATTTGACTTTTTCCATTAGAAAAATTTTACTGTACAGGTATGTTATATTGTCTCAAGAAATTTTGTACACCATTTTGCTGCCTATCTCATAATGTTCATTTTGAAACAGTTGTGCATCTTCAGATTTAGAAATTTCCAAATGCTTTCATTTTACTACAAAGCTGACATGTTTGCACTTCTCTCCAGTGCATGCAGCAGTCATTGCCATAAATGAGGCGGTTGAGCAGGGCATTGTGGAAGCCACAGCCCAAGCTCTGCAGAACCCCAATGCCATGCTAGTTAATCTGCAGAACCCTCTCATGGCTGTGTACCAGGAGATGTTGCGCCAAGCCAGAGCTCAGAAGGCAGCCCGTGCCCGCAGCAAGGTGAGGAGTGTAGGGTTAGTAGTCATGGCTCAGTAGCATTTAGATCTAAATTTTTCATTAATTTGAACACCAACCTTTCCTTGATCTTGTAAACTAATATTTTATGCTTTTATACTCAGTAACCATGTACGTGACAAACTCTTTTGACTCGACTCTTATGCTGTATATACATGTGAAGAAATTTACTTCTTTAGAAACAGCAGAATCAGACAAGTGTTTACATGTGGTTGTGTCAAAACTCAGGTGAATAACTTGGAACAGGACATCTACGAGGAGTATCTAACCCAGAAAGAGATCCAGGAGAACATCAACAAAGTCAATGGTAGGCTTACAGTTTTTTCTAAATAACATCACCCCTTTAGAGATAGGAACTGCAGGATCAATGTTTGTGCAACGCTATGAATGGTTTCAGAAATATTTCTTTTAGAATTTTAACATTTATTTCAGAATGGCAAAAGGCCTAAATTTTTAATACATGTAGTATTAATTCATTCTGTAGTTTAATTCATTAATACAGCTACATTTAATAATAATGCACTGGTAGCTATACTTGAATGGTCTAAATTGTCTGAAACGGTGTGTGACTTTGCAGTTCGTGCAGCGGTGGAGCGTGTAGACGAAACTCTGGAGTTTGGGGATGCCCTAGCTCTATTCTCAGCACTGCAGGCACCCTGTCTCACCCTGCAGGGGCTCCACAGAGAGCATGGGCCATGGTATCTGGAGCAACTGGTAGCTGACCGGGAACAGAAGGCCCTGGTAAGGGTTATGCACCCTTCTGAAATAAAGGATTTTCAGGAAGTGATACATAGTCTATCCTTGGTTTAACAGATCTCAGTTTCATGAATTTTATGGACCATTGCAACAGTATTCCAGAAAAATACTGCTAAATGCTCAAAAACCTGTTATAAAACATAAGGGAAATTGTAAATAAACTAATTGTAGCTTTTTGGGAGAAAATACTTAATGCATAAAATGTTTTAATCCTTATTCACTGCTTTCTGCATATAATTCACTGTACTGTATGTACGCCCTCAGTTCAGTAATGGCTATTTCATTTTATTACCCACATTACATGTTCATTACACATTTAATTAAGTTGTAAAAGTGTTACTGTTGTACACAGTGCAGTACTGAACAGCATGGTAGTAAATATTGCAGTCAAATTACATTTTCAATTCTCTGATTATCCAGTCACCACCTTCCCCAAGTAGTCAGGAAAATTGAGGATGGACTGTATTGGGTTTGAGCAGCTTAGATCTTATGCTTAGACAATACTGAAACTTATGTAGTGCTATGGCTAACAAGCTAAATTCTTCTGAAAATATTTTGAGTATTGCTGTTAGGTCACAAAGTATTCTTGAACTGCACTCTTATACACATGCTTCTCCTTCCCACCCTTATGAAACTAATCATTCGTCCCAGGACTTGGGTTGTGTAGACCCTCTAGACCGTGAGGAGCTTCAAGAGGGTGTCTTCATGGCGAATGAAGAGGCTCAGCGCTCCCTTGCCAGTCAGTATTATGTTTGTTAGGTTGGATGTTTAGATGGATGAACAAAGCTGCATCATTCTCTGTGTGAGAAATAGCCAGTGTAGCTGTATCACAGTGTTTTTTCAGTGCCAAAGGTTTATACCTCTCATGGGGATTCTTAATTCAGTAACTACACTATTTTTTTTCTTTGGGTCTATGTTAGTATTTATACACATACTATATGTAAAATTATATACATTAATAATTTCCCCTCCTCTTGTCTGTCTCCTATTTAAAGAAAGCCCCGTTTACGGTTTAGTTCTACTTAAGGGCAAGGCCTTGGTTTGCATTGTAGCAGTGGGTATGACAATATGGCTTCTGTGTTTTACAGTGCAATTGGCAGTAGATGCCATCAACAAAGCTCTTCAGGAGGGAGAGGCAAGGCCCACTGTGCGTGCCCTAATGAACCCAGATGCTCAGCTGCCAGATGTGTACCCCTTTGCCTCTGAGCTGTATCAGCGAGAGCTTGCACCCTTGCAAGCTCAGAGCCCACAGGTACACCACAGCGGTATATTCAAATCTTAGTCCTGACTCACTTCCCTCTGATTTTCTTATCCTGGTCAGTTTGTCTTACTTGGAATTCTTGCCTGTCAATTGTAAAAATAGCTAATACTATAGAATGATGCTAAAATTTTTATGCTCCTTTCACAAACTTTATTCATGTTAAACCAGGGCTCTGACATAGGGATGAAGGTTTGAGGATGCTTAATGCTTTCCCCATCACAAGGCTGTCTTGCAGATTTAGGTAGGATGCATTGTGGGGAATTATGCATAGTAATGATTATGGGTGGTGGGACCTCCATTTGTCCTGCAGGGTGAGCTGCAGCAGGAGGAGCTGTTTGTGGCTGTTGAGATGCTATCCGCAGTGGCTCTGATCAACCAGGCCTTAGAGGTGAAGGATGCTGGGGCCTTCTGTGCTAGACTTATCAGCCCTGCCGCGGGGCTGACTGATATTGACGAGAGTTTATTACAGAGGTGAGCTGCCTTCACAGTGAAACTTTTGCTGATTTATAGATGATGGTATTGTTCATCATAATTTCACACGTTTCCATGTAAGACTTGTATTAAGTTTTTCATAACTGGTCTATCCATAATTAATTATAATTTGTCTGTCATTACACATGAATGGAGTCAAGTGCCTGTACATTTATAAATAATCTATGAATGACAACATATAAGGGATTTCAAGGTTCCCTGTACAATATTGACAATGTTTTCATAAATATGCCACTTATTAAATGTGATACAGATATATTCATTAGAAGCTTGTGTCTAATTTGATTTTATTTTGTCATGATATGATCTGATGTGCTGTGATAAGTGCTGGTTTCCAACCACCTTAATATTTATGGTGATATTTTATTCCTGTAGATACTTTGAGCAGTTGTGTAAACAGAGGAAGCAAGCAGGTAGAGCCTTGCTGACATGGAATGAGCTCCAGCTGGGGCTCAATGCTGTCAACACAGAAGCACAGGAGGAACATGACCGTGAGTACAGCCAATAAGTTCCAAAGAATATCATGATTGATCTGAGTTATATTTGCTGTTGCTTTATGTTGTTACACAAGTTGACAGACAATGTTTGTGCCTCATTTTTTGCTTTTTTTTATCAAAAATGCAAGATGTATAGAATAAGTTTTCTGCTGTTAGCAATGCTAAACTGCCATAGGTAAGCTCTGTCAAATGGTCCTTGTCTACTTACCCACCCAGGTAGTCAAACCCAGAATCAGACTATCTACTGGCTCCTTCTGTTAATAATATCTCGCTGTGAATTTCCAAAAATGCACATTTTCCAGTTTGTTTGTTTAATTGCATTTCTCTAGCTACCCTAAACATTCTGTGGAGCAACTGTAGCCTGTATCTATGTCCATCTTCTCTCAGTAAAACACAGTGAAACAAAGTAGGAGTGCAGGATACCTAGTCAGTTTGCTTTTATAGTATTTACAGCTTTTGTTGGATGCCTCTGATCTATAACATGGACTAAGAACTAGCATTGAATACAGGTTTGTGGAGACAATACATTTATTAGTTTGAATTAATTTTAATGCAGCTCAAAGTTTAAAAAAAAAAAAAAAAACATACTGTGTGTACGGCATCTATATTAAAAATTATATATAAAAGTATACAGTGTATGTAAGATCAGTCTGTCTTTATGCAGATCTTTGTCTTTTAAGCCAAAGACTTGAAATCTGGCACACAGGTACTTCTCACCTTAAGCAAGGTTTTTGCATAATTCAGTTCATTAAACTCTAAAATGGCTACTTACTATTTTGAAAATTTAAAATTCAATCTCTGAGAATGCTTGGAGAAGGAGGAGTATTGATGTCACGCACAGAGCATACATATATCACACTGGGAATTTTTTTTTTCTTTTTTTCCATTACACTCGCACAGACATACATAACACCAATGAATTTTCTCTCTACTCACTGCGCTTTCTCACACATAGAAGCATTTGGTGGTAAATATCTGTTTATTACTGTCTGCACATCACTAACGCACATTCCGTATCCCTCCCTCTCATGCACACAACATACAAATGTATGTGATTCTGATGGATTTTCTCACTACACACCCTATGTGGGGTAATTATGGGAAATAAAGGTATATTGGATGAACCCAGAACCAATCATAATTTTCCTCATAAAAAGAAATTGAAATAGCTTCCTGATATTCAAGTTCATAGCATTCCTGCAATTTCAAAGGACTAGTAATGCCGATACCAGTTTATAGGTGTACAACCAAGACTTTTACAGAACCTGTACCTTTTACATAATTTAACTTAAGTGAGTGTTCGATTCATTGACAATTGTAGAAGTGACTAGTTTTATTCATTTTGAAATGTTGTGTATTTTATGTTTTTATTTCGTAAACTGTTTCAACTGAAGAACTAACCAGCATATTTAATCAGTAGTGTTATTTAGCAATGCAATAGTTTGCTTAAGCCTTGAAATGTTGTTCTTTCTTGAACAGAGATCCTAACTATTGGGATTGTCAATCAGGCCTTGTGCCGCAATGACCCCCAGAACACCTTGGCTGCCCTTCTGCTGCCCTCCAGTGGTCTGCAGGAAGTTCAGCCCCAGACAGCCAGGCGGTACCATGATGTGCTGACTTGTATGAAGAGGCGCAAAGCGGAGGTACAGTGACTGGATGGAATCCCTAGACTAGAACAAATATCTTATTACTGAAAGGAGATGTATGAAAATGTGCTCACCCTTAATGCTGTATACCAGACAGAGGAGTAAGATGCCTAGTGTGAGATGATTTCCTTCTGAAACATAGCACTACCTACAAGATTTGTCTTATGCCTGCATGATGACAGCCTGGGTTCAGTGCTGCTTGCAGAAGCAACTACTTTGAACTTGTGCCTCTGGTGGTTGTATGCCTGCAGGAGACAGGAGACCCAGGAGCAGAGCTGTGGTTGGCTGACATCCAGGAGGGTGTACGGCAAGCCAACAGGGACACTCAAAGAGCGCTGAAGAGTAAGTATGTCACCGATATCCCTGTTATATACAGGTCTCAGAATCTCTGTAATTCCTAGACTAGACCTTATTCTTTGCAGCAGTCTCTGGTCATCAGACTTAATGTTTTTGTCTCCATCTATACCCCACAAGTGTCCTTGGGACTGGCTGCAGTAAACCAAGCAGTGAAAGAAGGCAAAGTATCTCAAACGCTCCGCGTTCTCCTTCTGCCAGAGGTGGCACTACGATGTGTGGTTGCAGAATGTGCTGGTGGATATCAAGCTGAGCTCTCTGCCTTATACAAAGCAAAAGCTATGAATGGTAAGGATTAAGAAAACATACAGTTCATGGGAAGGAGTTCCACATTTTGGACTGATTTAGTTTCTGACTACCATAGAAGGTTTTCCACAAGAAAGGTCAGTTAAAGCTTGAAAATCAGTTTTTTATTGTAGTAATTTTGTAATTATTGATCACAAACTTGCAGTCACACAAAAGCATACTTTTTTCACATTTTTATTGGCTTCAAAATCTGGGTGTTATAATTGATTGCAGCTTAGAATTGCTGCTGCTTATCCTTTTATCGCTTCAGTTATGCCTGTTGCTAGTACCACATGTCCTGAATTTAAGTTTGCATCTCTACATGCTGTTTAAAATGTTTCAGTCATTAGTTAACTTTCATAACTTTATATTTCTTGTGGCATTTTTCTTTCTTTTTTGAAAATGATTCACATCTACAGTCTTGCAATTGATAGTGTGTTAAAAATCAAGTAAAGACAGTAGTTTTTAAAACTGTTTATGATCATAATAGCTATTTCTCCTAAATAAAAACATAAAAGGAAAATATCTGATGGGGAATTGTGTGGCTTCTGTGTTCCCCGGGACCAGGCAACAACCGCAGCCCCTGGGTACAAAACAAATTGCACGATGGGAGCTCTTATTACTTCCACCTGCAGAAACTGGAGGGTACCTGGGAGCAACCTCAAAACTTTGTGCACAACAGCTTGTACCTTGATCAGAAAGATATCCAGGTAACAACACTTAGGTCTTGCACTGCTGGGGTAACTTTCATTTTTACTGGCAGCATATACTGTATCACACTAGTTCACAACGTACAGTAACTAACATTGCAAAAAGGTGGACTTGAAACTCAATGGAAAAGGACAATTTAGACATTGTTCTGCTGCTGTGTGTTGTACGCCACTAAGCCAGTTGAACTGTCTTCACCCTCCTATCCCCCCTGTAATAGTTGAAATAAGTCCACAAATCCGTTTCACGTCTGTTATAAGAAATACAACCATAGTTTGCAATGTAGGAATCTGGAGTTGGAGTTATTTATTCTTGTCTTCTGACCTGTTGTGTCTCCATGTAGGCAGTGCTGTCCAGAGTAACTGTGGCACACAGTCGGGATCTCCAGTGGAGGGCCAATGAGCCTTTGTTGGTGCAGCTGCAGGCACTAATGCGAGGCTTCCTAGTTAGACAGCAGTTTGGTGCCCGTCTACATTTCTTGCACACACAGCTGCCTGCTGTCATCACTATACAGGTGAGATCAGCTGTCCACCGTTCTGATGCCTGTGCCTTGTACCTCTAAAAGAGTTGGTGGTCCTTTTTTGCGCAGTACCTGTCGGCTGTCCTTGAGCTGAACAATTGGTGAATTTAAACCACACTGCATCTTCTGTTTATTACAGTCATTGATTTTACTGCATTTCAGTCCCACTGGAGAAGATACAGGCAACAGCAGGCCTACAGAAAGAGACTGCAGCACCTCTATAAGAACTGGAGAGCTGTCGTCAAGGTAAAAATAACCATTATAATACTGTGCAGAGTAATCAGTTATTAAATTTTCTACCAGTCCTACTTGGATCCCTTTCATGCCTATAATGGCAGTTTGAGTTCATTTCCTTGGTGCCTGCTGGGAAAATATGGTCTTAAATGACAATTAGGCTGCACAATAATACCCCCATTAAGGCTCTAGATGTGTTTTTGAGGAATGGAGCTTAGTGAAACAGTGCTATGAGGTCATTAATACTGTATATTGCATAAATAGACCTTGAAAACTGCACAACAAAATACAAAATAGATTGGCTATACCTTTAATAATGGGAAATAAACACAGAAAACTGTATTTTATGGATAAGAAAAGTAAAATTCCAAAGGATTGGTTTTGCAATATTTTTTAAATATGGTAAATTATGATAAATTATTGTACTCAAATGGCTAAAATAGGAGCGCTATCATGAAACTGCTGTTGAAGGTAGCACTATTTGAGGTATTACTATAACAATATATTATAAAATTTGATGCACTTACACAGAAATAAGTCTGGGATCATCTTGCTTTGAATTAATTTTAATAAAGACCAAGGTTGAACTTACATAAATCATACAGGCGGTCTGTTCCTCTGAGTTAGAGACTGTCTCTGACATCCTTTCTCCTGTAGATTCAAGCCTGGGTGAAGATGTGGTTGGCCCGGCGGAAGTACCTAGCTCGGCTGAGACACTTTAGAAGACACGTCAGTATGGACTCTTGGCTGTGACGTATACTTCGAGATCTTTGAGTTGTGCAATTTTGTAAAAAGCTTTTTTTTTTTTTTTTTGTACGCAGGTTCATGCTGTTATAAAGATTCAGGCTTTTTTCCGAGCAAACAAGGCCCGTGAAGACTACAGAATGCTGGGTACATGTCAACTGGCAATCCAAATAAAAACTTGTGCACATAGTAATAAATGTGTCTAATATCTGAGCAGATCTTGTGTTCAGAAAGTTGAGTCAATTGCCATAACATGCATCTCCTTTCTCTCACTCTCATGCTGTTTGTCTGCTCTCTGCATCCTGCTTTCCTGTCCACCTCTCCTTGCTGTTGCCCTTAACACTCTTCTTTGACTGGTCAGTGCACTCCCACACACCTCCGCTCTCTGTGGTGCGGAAGTTTGCCCACCTGCTAGAGCAGGGTGACTGTGACATCCGCCAGGAGGGGGAGCTGCTGCGCCTGCGGGAGGAGGTGGTGCGCACTATCCGCTCCAACCGCCAGCTGGAGGCTGACCTGGACCTGATGGACCTGAAGATCGGTCTGCTGGTCAGGAATCGGATCACGCTGCAGGTGACAATGATAAAATCCACGCATTCCAGGTGTTCTTCCCAAACTTCTCTATATTCTGAGCTCTGATAGGTAATCCACACCTACTTTCTACTGAAAGTGAAGAACCTGACAGATTTGAAACAGTCACAGTACATGACTGAATTAGGGACAAAAATAATGTAATGGTATGCTGTAGACCTGATATAATGGTGGACATTGAGGTCTAAGACATTAGTTATAAGAAGTATGTTTTATGATACATTTTTATGTGTTTATGAATGTTTTAAATGTGAAAATGTTCTAGAGCATTAGAGGCTAATCTGCTGTCTTTGAATTAAATTTTTTGGCACCAATGCCATTTTCCTTGTAACTCTGCTGCAGAAACAGACTGTATAAAGGGTTCATTTTTATAAACTACAGTTTGTTTATAAGAATTTTTTTTCCTCTGGAATAGGACACAATTTTGTTCCGTTAGTGTCGATTTTAATTTTAAAAATAATGGGTTGTTTGGTTTAGAGATGTGTGGTCATTGGTCCTAATGGAGGTGACTAATGTGTGACTCTCACTGACACAGGAGGTTGTATCACACTGCAAGAAGCTGACCAAGAAGAACAAGGAGCAGTTGTCTGACATGATGGCTCTGGACAAACACAAAGGGCTCAAGTCACTAAGCAAAGACAAGAGGGAGAAGCTTGAAGCTTACCAACACCTGTTCTACCTGCTGCAGGTGAGCTTCCAATTACTCCATTGCTACTACTGTCTGAATTAGTTTTAATGCAGCTCTGCTCACTGCCTCATTGTCTGTTCTCTGAGAGTAGACCTTCTGACCACATGGCTTCCCTACACAGACTCAGCCCTTGTACCTGGCTCAGCTGATCTTCCTCATGCCCCAGAACAAGTCAACACACTTCATGGAGACGGTCATTTTCACCCTCTTCAACTACGCCTCTGACTGCAGGGAGGCCTATCTCCTGCTGCAGCTCTTTATCGCAGCCCTGCGCCATGAGATCAAGTCAGTTGCCAGTCACACATAGAAACAATTATGCTGTTGCTGATAGACTTTGGTTATGAAATAAATTTTGGTTTTAGATATTTTGTGAGCTACTCCTTGTAGGCATAGTCTGTTTAATGGTGATTTTAGCAGAAAGCTCACTGTGCTGCTGTCACCTTATTTCTCAGGCTGAAGGTGGATCAGCCCCAGGAGTTGGTCATGGGAAACCCCACTGTTATCAAAATGTTGGTCAGCTTTTACCGCCATGCAAGGGGTCAGAATGCACTGAGGGATATCCTAGGGCCTGCTATCCGGGAGGTGCTACAGGACCGCACCCTCAGCATCCGCACTGATCCCGTTGAAATCTACAAGAGCTGGATTAACCAGACAGAATCACAGTCGGGCCACAAAAGGTCAGCAAGCAGCCTGAATGTCTGCAATACATGCATACAGTACTAATGTGTAGTTTTGTTAACATTCTGACAGGATGTTTATACAATGACTTCCTCTTAGTGATGGAGGCAAGAAAAACTAATGTCACATGTGATATCTAGCTCCCTGCCCTATGAGGTGAGTGCTGAGCAGGCCCTCAGCCACCCAGAAGTGCAGCACCGTCTGGACATCGCCATCAACAACCTGAAGACCCTGACTGACCGTGTGCTGAACGCCATCACCTCTAATCTGCACAAACTGCCGTAAGTTGAGGTGTTCCTGCTCCCGTCAGGTTTCTGTGCCAATGTCCCAGTCACACAGGGACGATCTGTATAGCTACCCCGGCTTGTTTTCCTGCTGGCATCTCTAATGTGTGCTGTACTGGTTAGGTATGGAATACGGTATACTGCGAAAGTCCTGAAGGAGACACTTCAGCAGAAGTTTCCTCAGGCTAGCCAAGATGAGCTGTACAAGGTACCCTGAAATTCTTTTACTTCTGCAAGTCTTTCTGAGACCACGTGTCATGAAAATCAGCTGAGCTTTATTTTTAGCTATTCTGTTTGTTTATATAGTGCCCGGCCAAAAAAAAAAAGTCACCACCTGGATTTAACTTGGTGTTATGATCTGGGGTTGCTTCAGTTTGGACAGGTCTAGGTTCAGCAATGTTATGTACCTAAAAATTGGGTTAGCTGACTACGTGAATATTCTGAATGACCAGGTTTTTCCATCAATGGATTTTTTTCTTCCCTGATGGTATGGGCGTATTCCAAGATGACAATGCCAGGATTCATTGGACTCAAATTGTGAAAGGGTTCAGAGAGCATGAGACATCATTTTCCACACATGGATTGGCCACCATAGAGTCCAGACCTTAACCCCGTTGAGGATCTTTGGGATGTGGTAGAGAAGACTTTATGCAGTGGTCTGACTCTCCCATCATCAATACAAGGTTTTAGCGAAAAATTAATGCAACTCTGGGTGGAAATAAATGTTGTGACATTGCAGAAGCTTATTGAAACGATGCCACAGCGAATTTGTGTCGTAATCAAAACTAAAAGCAGTTCAACCAAATATTAGTGTGACTTTTTTTTTTTTTCTTTTTTTTTTTTTGGTGTGTGTTCAGCATGATCATTCTGACAGGAAGTTTTGAAAAAGAACACTTGTTCTGTTTACAACCCAGATAGCAGTTATCTTCACCATATGGTAGCCCTGACTTATTGTTCCCTTGTGCAGGTTGTAGGGAACCTCTTGTACTACCGCTACATGAACCCAGCAGTCGTGGCCCCGGATGGTTTTGATGTGGTAGAGTTCTCTGCGGGCTCTGTATTGCTGCCGGACCAGCGTCGGACCCTCGGCTCCATCGCCCGCCTCCTCCAGCACAGTGCCGCCCACAAGCACTTTCAGGGTGACAACGCGCACCTCAGGGCCCTTAATGACTACATAACCATGACGCATACCAAGTTCAGGTCAGTAACTACAAGAATAAACTAAAATTAGACTCACCAGTATCAAATGGAAGCTGGAGAGACATAAACATGGATAACAGCCCATGTGTCAGTTACCTGGTACCATATCAGAGTAACTATGAACACCAAGTCCAAGTTGGGAGACTTTAGTATAAACCAACAGATGATCAGCTTTACCCTGTGTGTCTTGTGTGCTTACAGCAAGTTCCTGAGGGCTGCTTGTGATGTCCCAGAACCAGAGGAGCGATTCAACATTGACGAATACTCGGAGATGGTCATCCTTAACAAGCCTGTCATCTATATGTCCATCAGTGAGCTCATCAACACTCACAAGGTCACATTTCCTCCTTGCAGTTTGCAGAAGTTCTTCTGTAGTCTAGCTGTTTTGTGCTGACTTTGTGTGTGTCTGTATGTAATTGTAGCTGCTGTTGGAGCACCAGGATTCCCTGTGCCCAGACCCCTCAGATCCCCTCCTGGAGTTGCTCAGGGACCTTGGGAATGTGCCCTCCATTCAGGATCTTGTTGGTAATTATTATTAGTTTTGTGTATTTAAAAAAACCCTGTTTTGTGAACAACGGACAAGATCTTAATTTTGTGTTCCCTTGTGTGTATGTTGTATGAAGGTGTTTGACAAGAAATGATTCTCAGTTCTTGTAAATAGTTTTTTAATTGAACTTCTGTGTCAGTTAATTTTTTCCATCAATTTAAGGTACCATATGTGTTGATAGCAGTCTACAACCATCCAGCTACCATTAACTGCTTTGTCCTGGTTAGGGCTGAGGGGCTCCAGAGCCCATTGGCAAATCACTGGGTACTAAGATATGAGATTGCACTCTGCATGGGATGCCAATCCAGCACAGGGTGATTGCACATGCACGCACACACTGTGGGCAATTTGGAGTCAATCCATGTGAAACACTTATCTTTGAACTGTAGGAGAGAACTGGCGCACCTGGGGAATCCTGCACAAGAACATCCAAACTCCACACAAACTGAGCTAGATGCAACAGACTAAACTAAATAAAAATTAGTAAAAGGATGTTTAATAAAAATCATTAATTTTGCAGTCAGATTAGATTACATTTCAATCACAACCTCATCATAATGGCAGAGCAGTTCATGTGTGTTGTACTAAGTCTGTTGTATTGAGCACTCTACTTGTATGGGAGTAAAACTATTTACTCAGTTACCTAAGCAGTAGCTACAGGTTTTTTTTTAAATTAATTAATTAATTAATTAATTAATGTATTTATTTATTTATTTATTTATTTATTTATTTATTTATGCATAGTAAGAATAATTCAATTAAATGTGTGCCATGACAGGGGAAGGGGTGGTCAACCCTGGGGATCTCAGTGCAGACCAAATCTTGGCTCAATACAGCAAGATGGAGGTGTCTTTGACTCTTACCAGCAAGTTTGACGTTTTCCAGACCTCTGATGATCGACCTGATGCAAGAGGCATCCTGCTCAGGTGAGAAGCAGTGGTTAATTTATAGACTGGAGGATGACTGGGAACAGATGCTGTGGAAGCAAGTGGCAAGAATGTGGACTGAATTGGGTTTCTGTTCCATGGCAGCACCAAGCAGTTGATCATTGACGTTATTCGCACTCAGCCTGGGGAGACGCTGAGTGAAGTTCTTCGTGCTTCTGTGTCTAGGGACCAGGTTGGTTTACCCCCCTCAGTATTTATTTTGCTGGCATGCCACTATTATTTTTATATCATTTTCCCACAATCCCTTTGCCTTCTGCCATATCAAGCATACATGGTTGCTGGTTAACTTTCTTTTGTTTGGTGGACTCCGTCTCCCAGGAGGTGCAGCACTGCTGGATGATGCAGCAACGAGCCCAGCTTGATGCCCGGACACCAGAGAAGATGAAGAGGAACAAGTCCTTGATAGCTGACGGTAACTTGTCCCTGGAGGAGAAAAAGAGAAAAATCCAGCGAAGTCTCAGGAGGCTGGAGGCCCTGGGTGTGCTCACCCCACCTAACACTGAGGCTCAGATCCTGCAGCTCATTGCTAAGGTGTGTACATGCTTAGCTTCACACCCTGGTGCTAAAGAAAAAGTGACCTCCATAATTAATCTCTCGAGGATTTTGAGAGCCCCACGTATTGAAATTGTGTAATAGATACTTGGGACTGTTTGACACACTTGGCTCCTTAACATACTAGAACTCTGTTCATAATTTGATTTGTTTGCAACTCTGAAGTAACTTTTACCACTAAGTGAAAATCCATAAAAGCTCTTCAATCCTTCCATTATCCATAACAGTATCAAATACAAGGTTACTGCTGTCCGGAGCCCATTGTTGGAACACAGCACAAGACAGAGTCCGTCCTAGAATCAGCAGCATCATCTAGATTCAACAGTACATCATCACACTCTTCATGTCATCCTAATTGTCCATCACATCAGCACGTTCAGCATCTGTCAGCCTTTGGCTACTTTAATTTTGTTAGATATACAGGCATTAAAGTTGAATAATTCTGATATTCCAAATTTTATTTCTAGGTTATTTTTTGTTCCCCCAAATAGGTTTCATAAATTAAAAAAAAAAAAACTTAGTTCTAATATTTCATTTTAGCACTTAATTGCAATTACATTAACATTAAAAATTACTTTAAAATATAATTTCTCTTAAACTACTAACATTGAATATCAGGCATGAGTTGTAAACACTTGGAGTTTTTCTTTATTCTTTTTGGGATTGTTTTACTGTCCAGTGGCCACAGAAAGACACTTCCTTCCAAATTTAGCACGGTGAAAATACAAATAAGAAAAGTGGAAAATGTTTCTCATTCTTATTGCAAGTATTTGTAAGATATAGGTTAGTGTGTTATATATTGTATCTCGTTTATTTGTGTGTGTGTGTGTGTGTGTTTGAAAGAGAGGGAACTCAGTTCTGTTTGTTTTCCAGGATATTCGGCACCAGCGTCTGTACCGGCAACGCCGCCAGGCTGAGCTGGTGAAACTCAGACAAACTCTAGACAGCCTTCACTCCAAGAGCTCTTTCTATAGCGAGCAGGTGGACTACTACAGCCAGTACATCACCACCTGCCTGGACAACCTCACCTCCAGCAAAAGGTGCAGACCACAGTACAGTAAACACACTTTTGATCCTACTCCATACCTGTTAGCATCTCACTGCGGCGGATGTCAGACCAGGCTAAAGCAAAGGTGAGCACCTGCCCTGTGGTTACTGTGTTCTGTGCCTTTTCCTCTTTTAGCAAGGTCAGTGGGAAGAAGAGTAAGCAGCTGGCCCTCACGTATACTGCTGCCCGTCTTCACGAGAAGGGTGTGCTGCTGGAGATTGAAGACTTGCCCCTCACGCAGTCAGTAAACATAGGGCTGTTGCCATGCACAGCTGTATGCTTTTAATGTATTTTTACTAGTCTTGCTACATTTTTCTGTCTGTCATGTGACAGGGGCTGCCTCTTTCATGCTCATTGTCTTCTCACAAGATTGTCACATCCTTAACTCATTTTGGTTTTATGCATATAGTAATTGTGCACTTTTTGTAATTCTGTCATTTTGGTCAGGTTCAAGAATGTGATCTTCGATATTGTGCCCAGTGAAGAGCGAGGTGCATTCTTGGTAAAGGCTCGCTTTATGGGAGTGGACATGGAGAAGTTCCCTCTCAAATATCAGGTAAGCCAGTGAAATGATGGTGTAATGCAACTTGGCAGATTGAATTACAGTCAGATTCTGGCACCTGGACACTTAAAAATATCCTGATGTCCAGAAGCTCTCCCTGGTTATCAAAACTAAGTGTCCTATGTTGAATAGAACTGTTTGGAAGGTTTTGAACAGCTACTTTTTACATACAGCACTGAGGATTGTGGGACCTGAGCTCTCCTTTTTCGTTATGTTCTCAAGTGCTCTTCATTAAAACTTCTGGAATTTGACTTATTTTTTTGTTTTGGTTGCATCATGGCTCAAAGTAAAGCAAATTTAAAAATTGGTGGAAAAACTGAAAAGATGATAAAATAGGTGACAAAGTATGGTAGAACAGTATAGTTTGTGTGGGAAGTTGGACATTTTGCATCTTATTAAATGAGGTATAGAAAAAGATATTTATACTGTCATGCGTTTTTCAACATCGATGTATGGAATATTTCATAAACAGCAAATGTAACACCTGAAAGCCAGATGATAAATAAGGGGTCTTTGAATATAACACCCCTTTTCCCCATACATATAAAAGGAGTACCGTTTTATTGTCTGCAATTCCACCTTAACTGTGTCTGGATTCTAGAGTCTGAGTGTATGTACCTGAGCATCATGTTTTTATAAAATGTATAATGAAACTTTTGTAAACCATAAACAAGTCCTTTCTTTGTTCAGTCATTTAATTCGTGTAATTTAAGAATGCAATACCCTGACGCTACAGTACATAATACAGTTGTTTCTCTGTGTGCGCACATTTAGGACCTGCTGCAGCTGCAGTACGAGGGCATTGCTGTCATGAAGATGTTTGACAAGGCCAAAGTAAACGTCAACTTGCTCATCTTCCTCCTCAACAAAAAATTTTTCAAGAAATAAGCAGAAATGACAATGTACTTTATGGATGATATTGAAACTTTTTGCATTTATACATAGGGTAGATGGACAAACTTGAAAATTTGCTTTGCGGTTTATTGCAGCACAGAGTTAAAGTTGGAAGGGAGAATTGTAGGAGTCAGTAGTAGCTCTTTCTTTCTTTTTTTTTTTTTTTTCTTCCCCCCTTTCCCCCTATGTTTCTTGGGGGGGGGGGGACACACCATAAAAAAGCTAAGCTAATATGATATGAATCTGGACTAAAGAAATGAAATATCCAGGGGGAAAATGCAAATATACACATTGCAGAATTGCACCTAGGATGAATTGGTAATCTGCAGTTAATAACTCTGTGGAAGAGAGGTGAGTTTGTGGCTGAAAATGGCAGGATAGCAGAGCGACATGGAGATGTGGCACTCAAGTGCCTGTTCCAACCAGGTTTTCATTATCGGTCATTTAATAGCAATGAGAGCCACACTCATTTTTTACTTATCGAATGACATGTTTGTTTTAATAATAAAAATTGGCCTGATGCGGTTACGGATTATTTTTTGCTTTTAAAAAAAAAATCCATAATACCATATTTAGTTTTATTATATCTAAACGAAATTTTAATGTTTATCATTGCGACTTTTTTGTGTGTGTGTACCTGGTGGCTGTGTTGATTTTTTTTTTTTTTTTAAACTTTTTTTTTCTTCTTTTTTTAAACTACTTTATTTGTGCTTTTCAGGAAATGTGGGTCTATTAAGTTGGGGACTATAACATGCAAGTCAGATGGCTTTTCACTCTTCTTGTTAAACCCCCTGAATAGCTCCACATGCATTATTTACGGCACACACAGAAATAGAACGCGCCAGCTAGTGCACATCATGCATATAATCCAAGGATAGCAGTGCAGAGGATTCAGCAAAATTCTTTAGTCTTGATATTTCTGCTATGTTGTGTTTCGCTGTTTTCCTTTTCACTGTCCCTTCTGTCCAGAAGCAGCACCAGTAGGGGCTGGATCACACCTCTGAGGAACTGAGCTTGTAAAGCTACAAGCATTTTCTTACCCTAAACTTGTCCTCTGGTGGATGCTACCTTTGCGATGGCGTTGTGTAAATATTTTCTGATCTACTTTTTGTATTCATCACTTTGTTTTTTTTTTTTTTTATGTTAACGCTAAAACTTTAATAAACCTATAAACACTAATATCCTGTGTTCAGATTTTTTGTGTGCAGATTTTTTTTAACATCTGAAAGGCTGGGCTTCAGCATTTGTGAGGACCCAGTTTGTTTCCACCGTCAACAGCTCATGAACAATTTCTCCTGTTGCCTGATGTCTGTAAAACTTATGTTGAATTAATTTTTCTTGCATCTAAAATGTGATTTAAAAAATTTTTTTTTTTTTTTTTTTTTGGGTTATAGATTTGTGTGGTAGCCCAATGATCTGCACAACCCACAGTGGTCGCTCCCACATGAGCAGGAAGTGTGTTTGTAGCTGGTGAAGTGGCTCAAGACAAATTTGCAACTGCCCACGAACTCGTGTTGATAAATCGGTGTCGTTCTGCAGCCGCCCAGAACAATCGGACATTTTGGATGCGCGCAGCAACGCCGCTCCCGAGCGCTCATTTTCAGCCGCCGGTCGCTCGGAATTCCCGCGATGGAATTCGATACCGGTTTTCCATCAGGATTGAAGCGCGCTCCCGCGGTCGGTCCATCCCGATGAACACAGTGCATCCCGGCCGCTGGCACCATGGCAACCGCCTGGGGGCGCCGCTTCCCGGGGCTGTAGTGCAGTACAGTGCGGTACCGTAGTAACGGCTTTTGTGGGTCTTTGTTGTGACACGCGTGTGGTCTGTAGGGTCTCACTTCCTGAGTACTGAACCCCGTTACCCCGATTTTAAACCCGGTGTCGCAGGAGCTGAAACAAAATATGGAATTACAATAATTGAAAACGCAAAGCAAAAATACACCTTTCCCCCCAGGATTATAATACATGGCATTTATAGAAGTCATCCTAAATATTCCGTTATGCATCTTTATAAACAGTCAACAATTAAAATAGGGCGATACGATAAATAAGTCCAACACGAGACCCATTGTTTCCGAATAAACTGTTATCACTGTTCATTGTTTACGCAATAAACTAAGGCAATAAAACGGGCCGTTTTTGTGAACGCTTACGATCATCTGCAATGGGTGTTTAGTAACTAGAATTAAACCGCAAATACATAAAGAAACAAAACTGTTAAGTGGTCCTTGTTTCGCAAACTGTAAAGCTGGAACTTAATTTTATTCGCCCACGTCGATTGTCTTCGCCTTCAGACTATTGATGGTGGCTTAAAATGGATTTTGTCATACATTTTTTAAAAAGTAGGAAGTACTAAGAGCCGGGAAATTGTTTTTACTGTGAAGTGAAGGATGCCGCGCCTGGGAAGGAGTTTAGCGTATTGGCGGTACGGATGCTGGGCAGCGGGGGTTCGAGGGGTTCTAATGGAATGCGATCGATGGCCCCGGCGACGAGGAGGGGACCGTAAACATGGCTGTCGGCGATTTATCTGTCAAGCTGCGCTTAAGCCGCCGACACGACGGGCGTAAGAGCGCGTTTAGACCCCATCGTGGACGCGGACGCGGAGCCGCTCCTTGGCCCCGCCCCTCCAGACACAGACAACAACACGCACCTTCGCAGGGGCGCGCCCCCGACTCGGCCGCTGACCAATGAGGTGCGCGCCCCGGCAGCCCGCGAGTGGGATGAGCGCTCGTCGCGGTCCAATCAGCGCCTTTGTGTTGCCTGCCGGTGCCGGGGACTGGTCGCTGCGAGCTGCTGCAGCGCCTCACGGTCGGACAGCGAAGCCGGAGTCGGTGCAACCCGCGGGGCTGAGGCGAATCAGGTGAGCCCGAGGTTCCAACTGCGGCCTATTTGGGTTGATTGATTTTTTTTTCTTTCGTTTTTTTTTTGGTTGTGTCGGTGCGGAGGTTCGGTAATGGATGCGGTTCTAGCCGGTGCTGCAAATCGCATCACCGCGAATAATGGGCGAGGGAACCGGCTCAGAGTCACAATTGTAGCGGCAGCTTGCAGCACTGCGCCGACAACCGCTCTGCCCGAAGCGAGCGCGTTGAAAGCTGCCGAGAGTCGCTGCGCGGCGCTTGGAGCTTGGCGGTGCGCTGACAGGAATTGGGCTCCGCCGGTGAAATGAGCACAAGCAGCGCGGAGAGCGACTCGTTCAGGGGGCGAAACCCACTTCATTGTTCGCCGCCGCGTCTCCAGGGGTTAAGCCGACTTGGCCGAGGAAGCGATGCGCCTCCCCGGCGGGCGGCGGACAGTACAGCAGCGCGGGGCACAAAGCGAGTGCGAAAATGCGCACCTTCTCGCACCTCAGAAATACCGACACAGCGCACTTTGTTGGGGGGGAAAAGGCGACCCGTGCGACGGAGAGCTGAGAACCATTGTAAATGCGGGCGGAGCGGTGGCAGCGGGGAGTGTAGGTGTCCGCTGGAGCTGATGGTGGTACAATTAAAAAAATGCATTCAGCCATTTAGGTGAAGACGTGTCTCTCTCGCAACTTGTTTCGTGAGCGCGCAAATGGCGACCCCGCGTTCGTCGTGCACGGCGGACCTGCGGCTGCAGTTCGCGGCGCAGCGCCGATCCGGTTTCTCTGCTTTCCGCAGCCGAGGAGCCGCTCTCTAAGTGGAGCGTGTCATTATTATTATTTATTTTATTTTTAATCCCAAAAGAAAAGGGTGTAGGACAATGGCGGTATCGGTGCCGATTGTCCGGAACCGCTACTGTTCTGAGTGCCTTTTGTTTTACCCCCCCGACCGCATCGGTCTAACTTGTGGAGTTTATACATTATCCTTTGACAAGTTGTCATTTTTTGAGGCAATTCCGGATATGCTTGGAAGTGCAAAATAAAGCAGTCCAGCTTTCCTCGTTTTGTAACGCCACAGAACATCTGTGTACACTTAGTGAGGTGTGGGGGGTAAAGTGAGGTAAAAGTTGAGGTAAGCACGTTTTATATTTGGACCATTGGCACTCGTTTTCATTGTGTTTTGTTTCAATAAAATGTAGTCAATGAAAGCCTGATGGTTCTCTGTTTTGGCCCCAGTGTGGTGGAATGAGCTGCCTCTGTCACTCAAAGATGCTGAATCGTACGCAGCATTCAAGAAGGGTTTTGAAAGGGTTTGTCTCTGCCCTTCACACCTGGACATGTTTCACTGCTCAGCATTTATTCTTTACTATCATTTCCCCTCCACAGTCTAGCTGGGATCCTCTGGCTTCACGACTCGCACGCACTGACATGGATGCCTCATAAATTCAGAAAACAGTTTACATTCTTCTGTCTCCACTGTTCTTCTTGCTGTCCTTGTTCGGTGCTGCTAACTGTGTCTGGACATTTAATTCACTGTTCACGTACACTGTTTATTCTACAAAACCTACTTTTCGTACACATCTCAGCGGCTTGGTGTCCTTAACCTCTCATTCGGGTTGGGGTCACAGTGGTCCAGAGCTCTTCTTGGAAACACAGGCCAGGTAGGGTACACGCTGGATGGGACTTGATGCCAGTGCATGATAACTACATGCACTTGTTTGCCGATTCAGTGATATATACCAGTTCTCCTCAAACACACATAGGAAATGGGACCCTATGGAGGGAACCCTTGTGATGTATGCACTGCACTACCTTTATCATTCCCAACTGGTGTTTAATAAAAAAAAAAAAAAAAAAAAACTTGGGCTGCTCCATTTTTGTAGGACATATGTGACATTTGTGCTTTATTCCTCCCCTGAGAATTCTGCATTGAGAATGAGTGAAACTGTCTACTAAAATGTTTCTGATTATGGAGGACAGGAACAGTGTTACTACAGTGTTACTTCAGTAAGCCACTGAAAACTCTAGTGTCCTGCATGCCTGTCACCACAAGATGTTTGTTTGTTGGAGATTTGTTGGAGGCTATTGTCCGAGTTCAAATCCTGCTTAGCCTTTTCTGACCAAATTGCATCTTTGAAACGTTAGGTGCGGTACACAAGTAATACGTAGGTGTGAAACATGTTTGGAGTAGTAGGGTGGTTATAACTGACACCCTGCAACCAGAGAACCTGGGTTCAAATCCCTGCTTCTGCTCTAGTACCCTTGGTAAAGATACCCTGTATTGCTCCAATAAAAAAATTACCCAGATGTCTAAATGTAAGTTGATTTGTAGAGATGTCAGCTAAATTAAAAATTAATGACAGCTATTAAGTACATTTGTAGGGATCCGTGACCACAGCTTAGATGTCTTTGGGGTTACAAGCAAAGTCCTTGGCCAGTCCTCACACCTACACAGTCCATCGCCGGGGCTTCACTTCTCACCGTCCACACCACTGATAACAAGCAGTGTATTAGGAAAGCTCATATCATTGCCACAAAACCTCTCCACCATCTGTTTTCACCAGCTTCTGGGCCAACACCACCAAGCTCAGGAAGAGCTTTTGCCTGCAAGTTGTCAAACTGCTGAATTCAGGGAAAGCATAGCTACTGATCACTACCACCACCACTGACCACCTATGCACCATTAGCACCATCTCTGCTCACTGTTTGCACTTATCCTTTTATTCTTTCCTGATTTATATATTTATCATTAATTTTTTATTTCTGTTCATTCATTCATTACTCATTTATTTAAATTCTGTGCTGTCGTTGACTATTTAGTGTACTGTATCCCATGGTGCAGGAGAAAATATATTTTTTTCTCTCTTGTACATATGCGGTAGAACAAAGAAAACCTTGAAAGAAAGCACCCCGGACCGCCTGTATGCCGATGAACTATAGCACGCGGGTCGTAGTCACGGTGCTCCCCTATTGTTACCGGCCGTTTTTAAACTGTAATATTTTACACACCGCCATAATCAACAGAGAGCAAACATATGACTGTCTGGAATGTTCGCCTGTGCTCCTTGGTGTCCAGTGGTCCACTAATGGTGATGCTGGTTGCTGGAGATGATGGGTGGGCTGTGGGTACTGGGGGTGTATGTGCAAGATTTGATGACTGTAGATGAAGGTCTTCTCATAGTTCCACACTTTGTGTCTCAGGGTTTCTGTTTTCTTTCCAGGCGTGAATGTAAAGTCCTTTGAGCAGGAATAATGTGCACTTTTTAAATCATGAATCGCCACAGGACTTCTAGAAAATGTTGTCACTTAGTTGTAGAATTCATGTATCATGAAATTTAAACATTTTAAAACCTGAAGCCATTTCAGATGAATTACTTCTAAGCTACATTCTGATAGTCAAAGTGATGTGACAATGACATGTATAAAAAAACAGAAGCTTTGCAAAGTAATTGAAATGGTATTACTCTCATTTTGTTTTGGCTGTGTCTGGAAAGTTAAGCCTGGGTTTCATTACCCTCTAAAATGTAGAACAAAAAACAAAGGTCAATCACAAAACTTAAACATTTATTTTTTTATGATGATGTATTAATTTCATTGCAGTTGGAGATCTGTACCCATCCAGTTGTGTTTGCTTTGGTCACTTTTTTGGGTGTTTCACATGAACAGGTTGCTGAGTGAGAATGGCACCGTTTTCACTTCTGAGAAAGGTTATGAAGGTCTTCAAAATGCCTTTTTGGATTGCTTGCAAATCCCTACAGTGTCACTGGTACCTCTTCGATGTTGTGTGGTCTAAGTTGTGATTTCATTCTTATTTAAGATGCTGTGAGCAATTGAGCGACTAGTTTAACGGTGGTGTGGATGATGCGTTGAATATGATCAGTCGAAATGTACATGTCAAACTTGAAACGAAAACCTTGTTGAGGAAAGTTCATAGTTGTTTGAAATCAATTCTTAAAATATTGCCTAAAATCGTTTTACGTTCTCAGTTTAGTTAGTGTACTCACTTCTCCAGTAGTGAATCCTTTGAATTTAAGAGAAAAATGTTTTAATTGGTGACGGATGAAATTTGAAGGGATTTTCAAAGAGCTTTGGTAACGAAGATATTATTTGTTATATCGATAAAGATGTTGTTTGGTATTCTATGTCAGTCTAAGAAATGGTAAATTGATTTTTTTTTTATTTAAAGCATTGAGATGATGGTTGATATTTGTGGAACAGTTTGTTCTCATTATTAGAGAATGTCCCTTCCCATGTGAATGTAAAGGTCTGGTAATGACTACTGAAGCACCCTCCATTATCCCTTATGCCGCTGTGGAGAGCTGCGCACGCTGGAGTTGAGCACGTCTCTCTCTGGATGGTACACACTCGTAGCCAGAGTGCTGAGCAGGTGTAATGGATTTCATAGGCGTCGCATGGAGCTCCTGCTTAAGCAACTGGAGAACAAATGTGTGTTGCATATCATCGACCCAGTGTAGGTTAGCCAAAACCCATCAGTAGCACTGGTGCAGCAGGCTTTTGTGAAACAAACATATTAGCTTCTCTATTTTTCCTCTGGAATTCCTGATGATTTGAGAAAATGGCTTGTCAGCGAGTAGTGCAGCTTATCACCATGGCTGTGAATATTGCACGAAGTTCATGCTCAGATGCCTCTGTAAGTAGTTTTTGCTCGCCCAACAGGGGGTAGAGATGCAATATGGTCTGGCAACCATGGTTTTGCTGCATAGATGTGCCTCTGTAGATCTGGTCTACATTCAGTGAGCTTCTTGCTTTGTTGTCACAATGAATACAGCCCTGAAGATTAAGCTCCACCTGGCCAGTTGGCTGTCTTCGATGGCTTCTTGATGAAATGTGTTCCTCCAGGTTTTATGGCTCCTGCTGCTCCTCCTTTATGATTTAACAGTTGTACCAGCCCTGACAGTGGTCAGTAAACCTTAGCTGGTCCTCACCAGCCTCACTTAGCTGGAATGGTGCACTTTGCATACCCAGGAGTTTGCAGGTTAGGATAAGTAGGAGATGTGGGGTTCCTTTAGGGGGTGAACTGTAAAAATGCTGTTGACCTCATCCTCCCTTTGGGTTTTTTCTGCAAAGTATTGTTTGAAACTTCACGGTGGTCCTTGTGGCTGCCATTGAAGGAGAAATTAAGCAAACCATTGGCTGGCACCTGGGCATCCTGTGGATCCTCTGGAGGTTGAATCCCTTATGGGTCCATTTGATAAGTCAGGAATCCCGTGCACCACCCAGTCTGTTCTTCCTGCGTTCTTTAACATCGAAGCTAAAGGAGGATCTTCCTGTCATCATCATGGTGACCCTCCGCTGTCAAGTACACGGCCGACTGATTTCTGTGCAGGTTTCTCTTTTTAGGCATTTGCCTACTTTCAAACAGCTGCTGTCTTTGAGAACATGACGGAGGGGGGAAGAACGTCACCGATGTAGAAAGTTTGCATCCTCTGTGTATTTCAACCAGGGGTGAAGAGCATTAACATGGTACAACGTAGGAGTATATGATACGATCCAAAATATGACTCATATTCTGTATCAGGTCTTTTATTTTATTTTCATAGCCACAATGCCGATTCCTCCCTGCTCCTCAAGCACACAAAAATCTGTGCTACCTCAGCTTCACCAGATGGCTCAAGTTCCAGCTTTTTTCATCCTTTTTTTCCTCCCCTCTAAACAACGAACGCCCCGCCCTTTGGTCTGAAGTTCTGCAATGAGCCTTTTTGTAAAGGTGCCAGGTTTAGATTTAGCTCAATTCTTGTAAGTAGATTCCCCCACCCCTTAAGCGAAGGGAGGGGGGATCTCACCCCTCCCCCCACTTGCTGTCCCTCCCTCTGTCTCCCTCTCCCTCTCTCCTTCCATCCCTCTCCAGTCTTTTCCCCGTGTGACGTCCTGACCACTAACGGCTACATATTAAGAGATAATTCCATATCCCGAGGTTACAAACCGGCTTAGACTGGCTCTCGCATTTTGACTGTGCTGGGCACCCTGGGTAAAAAAAAAAGGAAAAAAAAAAAAAAAAAGGGGAGCGAAACGTGACTCTTTTGCTCTTAAAGGAGCAGCGTCATGATGCACATGGAATGGTGACATCAAGCGCATGTGACAGGCTGACTGTAGGAAGAAGTCCTTAAAGCTCTTATTTTCAGGCTGGTGCATTATATCTAATGAACGTTTCATCAGTAAAGGTTTTAAATCGCCGCCAAGCTGTCATGAAATGTACACGTTGAATGCAGCGGTAAATACATTCAGTCTGTGATGCGGAAAATCCTAATCCCACATATTATACTCACTCACTGGGCATAAAGTTGTTTTTGGAAACAATTGGAAAAGTTTGAGCAGGAAACAGTTTTGGTGATTCCACATGAGTTTCTGTAGTACTGACAGGACTGCATCTTGAAGCAGATTGTACAGAACTTCTTTTATGAAACACAAAAAGCACAATTTTTTTTTTTTTTTTTTTTTTAGTCCTAAGTGGCAGGGTCCGGCACACTCCTATTTGTGATATTTCTTATAATTGCATACTTTGCATTTGTTTTATTACATTTTGTTATTCTGTTATGCGAATTGTGAGGGTAAACCCAAAGGCACCACATATAACTTAGGTGCGGAGGCTGCCTGTCCTGGGAGGGGTCTACAAGCCTGTGCCCACCATGGGCTTCGCTGTAGATGGACTGTAATGGAAGTGTGAGAAACGGTGCAGAAGTGCTCCCTTGTCTTCCAGCGTTTCTTCACCTTGTCAAAACGTATTCCTTCAGGAGTCATCAGAATTTTGAGGATCCCACCCCTCAAAGTAACTGGAGACAAAGGCTTCTTTTGTGGGGCTGTCTGGGAGGGGGGTACCTAATACAACAGCAGCTGTCCAGTTCGTGTATGATGTTTCCTGCATTGCCATACAACTGTGTCTGGTTTGCATGAAATCTAAAGAGTGCATTTGGAATAAACACTTAAGGGACAGTTGCCCTAAACTTTGTGGTCTTTAAATGCACCTTATCTCAAACAACTCTTTTCCAACTATAAAAACTGATTCGGAATCCTGCTCCTAACAGTAACCAGTCCCAGCAGATGAGCACAAATGTACACAAATGTGTACAAGTTGAACATACTGGAAATGGATGCCACCCTGTCATTGCTTTCCTCTGTGTGCATTTTTATTTTTGTTTTGGCTTTTTAAGTCTTTACTTTTGTTTAATTTGGTATCATCACGAGCCCCAAAATGTCTTAAATGCTTATAGGCACGTGGGTTATAAGCACAATCTGTTGATATGCACATTGCATGTTTGGTCCCGTTTGAATTCAGGCCATTAAAACGGACACATGCGATAAGCCAAATTCTGGCTATAAACCTGTACGTTTTTGGTCCCACGCACGCATCACCTGGTCTATCTGTCTCCATTTATAAGCTTGGATGTCAGTGGCCGGCCTCATGCAATACATAGACCATCAACGGCCAATGACATTGGCCATTCTAGAAAAGTCTCTAGTCTCCTGCTCGGTTGACACCCACAGGTGTTGCACAATATCAAAAGTTTAGTTTGATTAAAAGCTAAAGTGTGGAGCCATCAAATAGGCACAAAGCGCCGTCGGGCGTTGAATGAGTCGATG
The DNA here is from genome assembly GCA_018136845.1 of Heterotis niloticus. Classification (NCBI taxonomy): domain Eukaryota; kingdom Metazoa; phylum Chordata; class Actinopteri; order Osteoglossiformes; family Osteoglossidae; genus Heterotis; species Heterotis niloticus. Next base: position 4,589,338 of record CM030903.1, read on the forward strand.
TTGTAAAGAGACTGGACCTCAGCTGTTAAGAGTTATGGCGAAGCCAAACATGTTGAATGCTAAAGAACAAAGATAGCATTTTTGACAACTACTGAAAGTAATAGTGTTCATTAAACTGTTTTAGCATGCGTTCTGTGCTCTAGAATATATCATAAGTTAGGCTGTTTGTATATTTATTTTCGGAAAAGGTACTGGCTTGGCTACACCCAGCTCCAGGTATAACCACGACAATTCTCGGTCCGGAGGGCGTCCGTATAAATGGAGTGCACTGTATTGTTGAAAACTGACAATCTAAAACACAAGGAAAGATCATAATTAAAGTGTTAACTGTGAATTAACTCACTGAATGTGGCGAGAATTTGAACGTTCTCAGCCACAGATAAACTTTACCCAAAGCATTGTTCTGCTGAGCTTCACTTTATTGGCTTTGAGGTTCCATTTAGATGATAGCCATTACAAAGGGAGAGCCGGACACCCCCTTCCCAAAGTTCAACTGAGCTTGTGTGGAACTCCATTGTATACAGTTGCTTACATTCTTTCATTATCTCCTTATTACCTGACAATTTGTTGCTTTCCTGCTTTAAATTTTGCCCACTACATGCATACATTGCATGAACAGCTGACAAATAAGCTAATAAAAATGATCTTTTGCTGGTCTTATCACACCCACTTTAACTATAATGTTATCAATGGCTGTGTATGTTTTGGGTCATTTTTGTATAAACTTGCCGGTCCTGAAACATCTTTATCTACAAAGCTCAATCTCTGTCTGTCTGCTGTAAATACAACCACTTTAAAGGAAATAAAGTTTCTTGATGTAGACAGTATTAAAAAAAACTTTATATGTTTTATGATTATTATTTTATTAGCGTTTTATTTTTCCACTTTCTGACCTGGGCAGCACCAAGGAACTCTGCAAGTATCTTATAAGAAATAATGGGATTAGTGTCTTGTGTGTCTGGACATCGACCTTACAGACAGATTTTCTGGAACAATTTGAGTTGTGATATTGGTGGAAGAGTGCACTGAAGAAGTTGTTTTGTTATCTCAGGAGTAATGCAAAATGATTGTGTTGACAGGAGAAAAGTAAAAAATTTCTGTTATCTAATTTTTCCAAAGAGTGGTCATCGATCATGACTCTGGGATCATCACACTCCCACTGGTCTACAACTTAAAAGACCAACAAAATTGAATCTTTATTTATCCAATTGTCTTTGTCTGATGTTGGTTTTGTGTTTTGTATCATACATCTGTTGACCTGTATATACAGCAAGGTATTCTCACTGGATGAATTAAGGGTAAATATCTTGGTCATGGATGCTACAGCAGGAATGAGAATTCAAAGTAGGGACATTCAGCTTGCAAAAGGACAGCCTTAATCCTAACTAATGCTATCTGCTGGTATTCTCTGATTTTCAGTTTTCATCAATGCTGTATTTAGTTACTTTTACTTTGTTTGCGTCTACAGTGAAACCAAAATAAACACAAACAAACCACCAAAGCTGATGAAAATAAGGATGTGAACCAGAGAACACAAGACACAGTGCTTCATGTAGACACAACCTGAGGTGGCATCCTTTCTCAAAATCCTCGTTCCTTGTGCTCAACTGTTTGTGTTTGACCACTAGGATTAGTTGGCAAACTGGCAGGATGTCCCATTGGTATAACCTCTATATTACGTATTAGCAGCAGGCTAAGGAATAGTTACCCCCTACAGGCTGTCAGCTTAGGGACTGTTCACTGCCACAGACCTTCACACAGTTTTATCTCCACCATCACAGCTGACTTCTTGCACTGATTCTCTTGCCTATTTGTTTTCTTACCTGTCAGTGTATTTTAATCTTCCTGGCTATTATTTATGTATTTATTCCACCTTAATCTGTCTCTTTTTTCTGCTGCATATGTGTCTTTTAAGCATATTGTCCACTATGGTGCAGGAGAAACTACATTTTGTTCTCAATGTGCTTCTGAATGAGCGCACAATGACAATTTAGTGAACCGAACCTGATTTGATGTTCTTGGTCTTCATAATTTTGCTCAGGTTTAATAAAGATTCATTCATTCATTCACAAGGAGGGATGGAGTACCTTTTAACTGAGATGAGCGGTGCAAATTTTTGAAGATTGGGTAAACAAATGTCCGTATGTCAAACCAGGACAAGCGGTTAATGATGATGGATGGATATTATTGCAAGATGACTTTTTTGTCCCATCAGTGCAGGAAGTCCTGAGGGTATTGCAGTACTCCTTACATTTTCATTGTGATTTTTGCTTCCTGTTTGTTGTTTGTGACCAGGCTTTGTGTTTCTTATTTTTGTTTGGATTAAGGTAGGGCATGTCTTTTCTTTTTCTTTTTTTTCTTTTTTTTAAACAAATTAAGACTTAAATTATTTGGCAGCATGAGGTGGGAAGTCTTTAACAATGAGGTTTCCCGCTATAGAGAGTTAGAACCTGGGTTCCATGTGTAGATGATATGTTTGCTGGTGGTGTGAAGCTTGGTAGAGTCTCTCCTCACTGTCACCTTGCCCCCTGCTTCCAACTTACCAACAGCACCTCTCTCTCCCCAGGCAACAACAGAAATGAAATTGATTAGTAGCGCAGTTTAAAAATAGAAGGGCCAGTTGCTATGGCAACCCCTACAATGAATTGTTGCCTTGTTTAATGAAGACCTAGGTTTAAGTGTTGTATTTCAGTGTGGGCAGAAGGCAGTTTGGCTGGAGACGTGCCACGCATGTGTGGAGTATGCGTCCGTGCGAAGGATAACGCATACCCAACGCTGCGAGGAGCGTGAAGCACGACGCCGATTTGGATCGCTTGCTTCGCAGCAGGTCAACTGGCCAAACATTTTTATCAGTTTCTCATAACAGAACCACCAGCACCTGTGTGACCCACAATAGGTAAAAGTCTTGCTTTTTGTTGTCTTCCTTGCTTGGTTCTGTTGCTAGCAGGAAGTGGCTCTGTGTGTTTGGTGTTCATGTTCCTGGTGGTGGTGGCTGCACCCCCCATGTGGCTCGCGTGCCACTTAATGAGATGGCTGTGATATCGCTGTTCCAGTTGGTAATTTACCCAGCCCTTTAATGAATGCCCTTGGCTCAGACCTTCCATTTGAACTGTGGTTAAGTCTCATTCTGGACAATATTGTGACCCGCTGGTGGGCAGCTTCAATGACACGTGTGTCAACACAGGGAACGTGCCCCTCCACCCCCTTCCCTTTCCCCAAGGTGTAATATAGTGTATTTGAGTTCTTTGTTTTCCTGATGGGTTTATTGTTTTTTTCCCATAAGTGAGTTTACTTTGAATGTTATGTTTAGCTGACATATTTTTTGTTCAAGATGACTCACACTGCTGGATGGTTTTGAGCGTGCACCTGAAACGCCTTTCTTTGGACTGTGGGAAGAAACTGGGGCACCTCGTAGCAACCCATGCAGACATGGGGAGAATATGCAAGCTCCACACAAATTGAACTTTGCTGCACCTTGAAGTTACCATTTTGGTGGCCAGCGTAAAAATTGTCCACAGAACTATGACAACATGAATGCTTAAAATTAAAAGCAACCAGGAATAATGGCTTCTTGACATTCCCTTCACTGTTCCAATTTGTCCTTAATCCTAAAAGTCAAAAGCAGCTTTCAGATATAAAAAGCTGAATAAAACTTGCACTGTGTATTCCACATGCCCCACCTCACCGCTGTTTGAGAGCTGCTGAAACAGGAACTTTGCTCAGTTAAGATGAGGTGTTTTTGCTCAGAAGTTCACACTTCTGAGGTGTGTGGTCCGGTGTGCATGTATGTGACAGAAGGGAAAACCGGCCTGGACTTGAACGCCAATTGAACTGATACTACCGTTTTTGTCCAGCACTGTACTGTTTGGGAAACTTTTCACGCCTATTGTGGTCGAACTTGTTGTGGAAACAGGTGTTTTTGGGGATCATTTGGTTGGGCAGAGAAGGGTTAGGAGTGAAAGGTTGAGACCCTTTAGACTCATGTTTGGCAGCATGTTCACATCAGGCCGATATACTCAGCAGAAGTTTTTTTGCCACTTCACTGCTTCTGATGGTGTAAAATCTTTACGTTGAAGAAATGAACTAATACATTCTCGATTGGGAGAAATGTAGGAGATTCTTCTAGAACACTTCCAACGTAATGGGAAAAGTGAGGATGGTGCCACTGTAAAATTTAGCAGACCTGCAGGAACACCATCTCTAAATTATTTGATGTTTATTTGTGTGGTTGTTTCTATTTCTGAACTTGAACTTGAAGTGTAAACTGAACTTTTCTACCAATTTTTGGGTTTTTGTGCAGGTAGGAGAAAAAAACTTGTTTTATTCCATTTAAAATTCTTGGTGTTTGTGTTGGACTCTGTCAGAATAGTATGAGTCATTTGAGCAGATTTGAGCTCTTTTTTCCTCTTTAAATCAAGGAATTCAGAAGTTATGTTTTTCTGAGTGGTTAATTTCTTGTTTCATTTTCCAGCACTGGTGCTGAACTGAGGACCCTGTTGGTGACTCGGTTTGAAAGGGAACTGTGCAGAAATGCAAAGTGGCATCATAAGAGGGTCATGTGTGGAGAGAATAGTACGTACTCACCCGTGTGTGTGTGTGTGTGTGTGTGTGTGTGTGTGTGTGTGTGTGTGTGTGTGTGTGTGTGTGTGTGTGTGTACACACTGTAAATCTCAAACGGACCTTACGCCATCATCCCCTCCCTACCTTTCTTCATCCACCAGAAGAGTGCCTGTGGGCTCGAATATTAAAAATACATTAGAAAGAAAACCTTGCTGTCACTTCCTGTGAGGGGCCCTGAAAGTGAGTACCGTGCTGTGTTTATTTTTATAGGGGGAAAGGGCATAGAGTGCTGTTTTTGGGAAGACATGGGGTAATGTTTATATGGCGCTTTGTTGGTGTGGCATAACCCTAGTAAGATGGGGGGTGGAGAGGGGGAACAAAGAGCGCCTTATGCTGGCACGGCCTGCGAAATCTCAGTGCGTCTGCTTTGTGTGCGGCTGCATGTAGCCAGAGGGTGCAGTACAAAGCGCGCGCTCTGTCTCTCCCTCCCTCCCTCCCTCCCTCCCTTTTTCCTGTTCTCTTTCTCTCTCCTTCTTTAACTGCAGGGCTCTGTGTGTCCCCACCGCTCTACATGCCCGGTGTGTTTTGTGTTTGCTAATGATTAGCATCTCCCCTGTTTAATGGTCAGATATGAGCTTAACTCAAGAACTCATTTTTGTACAAAATGTTTATTGGAGGTGAAAGTGAGTACATTTCAATTGGTGGAATGTGTTGGAGGGAGGTGGGAAGGTGGTGGTGCCAATCCCCCCCCCCCATAACCCAAATAATTGAGTTCACATGTGGTCTTCCCTACGCCATCAGTCTGTCTTAGCACCTCTGCCTTACTCCTCCTTGTCCTCCTCTCGGCACTCACCAAAGCGTCTGTGTGTTGTGTTGGCTGGCAGTACGCCCAGGGCTGCGTGTGTATCTGCAGAGTGCGCGTGTTTTAACGTGGGGGTGGGGGGGGCTTGTTGAGGGGGAATGAGTCTCTCCTGTGTAGCAACTAAGGGAGAAAGCCGGTATATTATGTAAGAGAGACAGGGGGTCAGAGGGGCACAGACAGACATGCAATCTCTCTCTCTCTCTCTCTCTCCCCCCCTCCCCCCCACCCCACCCCATCTCTCACACATACACACAGATGATAGGGCGTTGAGCGTTGAGACTGGCCCGTGTGTGCCATGGGTGGCTTGGAGTGCGCCTGCGCTCCGCCCATGGTTGGCGAGGTGGGTGGTTTGGCCCAAGGCTGCTCAGCTCACAGGCTTTTTTTTTTTTTTTTTTTTTTCCCCCCTTCACTTTTCTTCCTGTCCTGGTTTCTCACTTTGTTCCTCTCAGCTCTCACTTTTCACCAAACTAGTGGCTTTGTGGAAGAATGTTCATTTGACCAGTGAGGTGTTTCTGTTCAGATGACTGTGATCTTACTTTTTCCCTTCCAAGTGGAATTATACTGTCCCAATACGAAACAGGCTCAGTTTGGGTGACATTAGCATATTTGTCCTGTGTTTCTGTGGGTTTCTCCCAGGTGCTCAGGTTTCCCCCCACACTTTGAGGAGATGTTTCAGATGACTCAATGCACATAAATTGTCTTTTAGGAGATGGTTCTTTCGGTGAGTATATGAGCGGTGCCTTAACTGATGTGTATCCCACCATACACCCTACAAAGTTGGGATTGGCTCCAGACCACCATGACCCTGTAATGCATGAGGGGTTCCTGAAGATGGATCGATGAGTCATTGCTTCTTTATGTGTTTGTCATTTGAGCGGTGTCACCTAAGTCATTTCCACTCACTGTACATCAGGCCAGGTCACTGCCAGACTCACAGTGCATCAAGCCACCAGCTTCCAATATGTATACTGGTGACTCCATACAGTGTGGTTGTTAGGGTCCAAAAAAATGTTTGTACCACCCATGTCACATGGTTGTCATTGATCGTAAACTTATGCATGCATTTCTTCTCACCATAAACTCATTTAACAGACTTATTTTCACACTTGATTTGTTTATAACTGGCCAAATATAAAATTCCAGCTTTGCATTTTAACAGTAAACATAACTGCATAAGCTGTTATCGATGATCATTTACGTCTTACAAATGGAAAAGACATGCGAAGTGTAAACACTATAAATTTTTGCTAAATTATAAAAACGTGTGCATGAGAATTTGAGCATTAATAAAATGATCTTGTAAGGGGTAAGTGGTGAAAAGGCATTTAGTGCCCTAGAGGGACAGAGGATGAGTTTACTTTCCGAAATCAGTTGTTGTTTCATGCCATCTCTCTTCTTCCTTTTGGTTAATGCGTGCGCAAACATTAAGAACCGCAGGTTTTTGTGGACAGCTTTAGAGCTTTATGTTTACAAGCTAACCTTGTAAGAAAAAAATCTTTTATTTTACTGTCACGTTAAATTGGTTCATTTTTGAAAATGTTCAAAGAAACGGCTACAACAAAGATGACATTTTATTGTGTTGTGGGATATTTGTGAAAATGATTGTACAACCTTTAGATGCTTGCTGCTGTATGCGTTTGATGTGTTTTTAAATGTCCAATGGCTGTCCGTATGCTATGCGGGTCCACGTTGTATTGAGTCACCAGTGTACTTTGATTTAGTTGAAATCTAGAGAATTTCAACTTTTTTAAAAATTAAAAAAAAAAAAATTTTTTTAAACCAAGTTAGCTACTGTGGTCTAGAGTTCCCCTTCTAGTGTTTGCATTTGGTGATCTTCATTCTTTTGTTTTTTGGAATAGTTTTGATCAAGACTTAAATTTGTGACGTGCGATTCATTATACTCCAATATGGTCGTCCTGTCTTCAGCATCTTACTTGGAAGCAACTGCTACTTTTGAGGTTCACCCTGTTTTGTTTGTGGTCTCTGAGATTTGTCAAGTGTACATGGCTTGGGTATTAAATGGTTCAGCTGCTCTGGACTCATGTGGTTGCCCAAGTGTGTAGAAAGTAGTTGTTTTTCACTCAGGAGTGGTGCGATTATTATGCCACTGTTTTCAAACTCCTTATGGTGCAGAACTGTTTTGAATTTACAGAAAACACTGGAGTGGCTCTCAAGTTCAGAAGAAAATGTGAAGCAGTCAGCAGGCTTTCTAGAGTGTTTGACATTCACACTGGGTGAGCACTTTCATTGTTTGCATTTTCTCTGTGCTGCCCTCAATTGCACTGTACCCGGTCACTGAGGGTAAATTATTATGTTGATGGATATTACTGTATGCATTAAATTATATGAACTGAGCACACTGATTTGTGCTTGGATTCACACCAGTGTGTAGACCTCATACAGTACTGGTAGCCGAAGGAAGGATGCCCCCTATAGGGACTCCGCTGTGCTGGGGGAATGTGCTACTGACCTGATGTACTCTACTGCCCATGTGGTAAACTTGCTTCTGTTATAAAGTTCACATCCTTAGCTAGAGTCACACTTGCTATCTAAAGTCTTCATTGCAACAGTTTATTTTTAATTACATTTTCTAATAATGTTCAATGTCAGCAAAGTGTACCAAAATAGGAATCGGTGTGAGATCACCTTGATTTAACTCATTTCCACAGTGTTTAAAACCTCCGTGTTTGTGACTGATACCAAGATGAGGAATGTTCAGTTTATGTAGATAATTTAAATTAGTTTTAATGCAACTCAAAATTAATAAAATATTAACATAGAATTAAAAATATATATATAGCTGTGTTTGACATTGATACAGCAGCACCTAACCAGAAAACAAATTGCAATGTCTATTTATTCCATCCCCTTTGAACTAAGTCTTTCCAAACACATTGTTTCTGAACATCTGAACAGTGCATTTATTTTACACCATAAGTTCAATGTAGAATGTAGATTTTTATTGAATAAAAGTGGGGGGGGGGGAATTATGTAAAAACTAATATAGATAATGTACAAATTACAGACCACCGTTTTATGCTGACAAACAAAAAATGGCCAATTTTAGATCAAATCTATAATTCTGTTTCTGAGCCTAGAAGACAGTGTGCATCTGAGTATACAAAAACCGCAAATACTTCTAGATTTTGCTTTTGATTGTGAGTGAAGTGCAGAGAGGTTTCCTGTCCCAGTTGTGCTTGTATGTTGATAGGAGTTGGTGTATAAGTGAATTATTAATGCTATTTAAAAATAATTGTACATTTAGAGCTTATAGCATTTGAACAGTCCTGCAAGTGTCATTCTGATGGCAGCCAGGATGTCTCCATGCCAAGGTTCACAGCAAGGACCAATATCATCTGTGAAGGAAGAAGTAGTAATTTGTAATAGTAATTTTGATCCATGTAATTGTAGAAAAGTAGTTACAATACCGGACGTATTGGTTTAATAGAGCAAATTAAAGAGGTGCTTGTGCTGGTTTCCACACAGGTTTGACAGGTTTCACTTTTTTCATTGTTTCTGCTCAAAATGCTCTCGTGCTTTCATTTGCACACATTAAATGTTCAGCATAATGTTTGGGAAAACGTTTATCCTGAGGGGAATATGGAGTGTCATTAACTTCTAAATGGCACCGGCAAATGGGTATGGAGTCTGAAAGTAATAGTAAACTGTTTTGATGGTAGGTTATTCCACCATTCCATTTTCATTTTTGTTGCCGCAATAACTGTGTAACTCTACAGTGGTTAGTAGGAGTTCTCACAACAAACTTTGGCACAGTTTGAGGTATTGAAGTAAAGTATTTGTTTGGAGGCTGCTGAGTTGTGGTCACCTGCAATTCAGTGCTGGATGTGGAAACTATCAATTTGGGGATTGGAACTGATGGTCTGAAATCCGCTGCATCCGCTTGAATGCTGTACAAATCTGTTCCTTTGCTTTTTAAAAATTTTTTTTTTAAAGAAATATAGTCAGGGCTCTATTTTAATGGGACAAGCTAGATTTATGATGAGTGCAAGATACGGTCCAGGTCTTTGTTTTATAAATGTAACAAAACAGAAGTTTTTTTTCCCGCTTCCTCAGTCGCTGAGGAGCTCTTCTGAACATTGACTCACATTTCTTTCAATTATTAACATTTTTTTGTGCTGCATAAATACATTGAATGCAAAATGTTATTAATGGTAAAATGAGTCATGAAAAAACATTTGAATAGGTTTGTTTGTTAATGGTATTTGTTTTCAACTGGGAATGATCTGCATTGTAGAATTTAGGGGCAGTAATGTTTAATCTTATTGGAAAGTATTTTTCATCAAGGAAACAGTTGAAACCGTGTCTTTATTTTCCATGATAGATTTCATATTGTCTTAAGAAATTTAATTGTGCCAAGTAAATAACAGTTTTGTTTTGGGGAATAAAGGGAAGTCTCAAGTGGAAAGAACTTGATGAAATATGATGTCACCCTTTTCTTCATCTTGTTACCGTTAAGATTGGAGTTATTTTTTAGCTATCGTACTTTAGTTTGTAGTCCAAGGTCATTTCTTTGGCACTTGGAAATCAATAGAAGAATTTGGTGTAATTGAAGCATAATGTTGGGTGTGACAGTAAACAGGAGGAAAATGCATGACTCAGAAGCACAAGGCAAAGGAGCTGTTAAGTGGAAAACAAAGCCATGCAGCTCTGTAGACTGAAGCACAACAACATGGCTGAATGTATCAATCTGTGTGACCAAAGGATGCCCACTTTGCTGCTGTGCTGATGCACAGTCTGTGCCTGCAGCCCAGCGGGCATACATATTCAGTTGTTATCATTATAAAGTCCTCACGAGGCCACATTGCAGGTAGGTGGCCAAAGCTGCCGCTGTGGGGGACATGTAGCACTATGACACCATCTCCATTCAGGCTCCCAGCTCCAGGAAAACAGCAGTGGAGCTGCAGAACATGTTTATAAAAGCTGAGGTTTCGAACAATAAAAGATTAATAGCACAGGTCAGTTCCTGGATGTTAACATGTTAGATTCTATTAACAACATCAGATAAAGCTATACTGGATTAAATATTTGTTGTAGGATTTTATTTTGTTTTCATCAGTGCAGGCTTTTTGTGTCCCTCTAATGGAAGTAGACAAGACAGGACACAATGCTGTTGGGACACCAGTTAATTTTATCGATTTCTATTAACATGAAGCATTGTCAGTTTAAAATGTCTGAAAATGTATTTGGTGTGGAATGTTTTGCTTTACACAGGTGAGATTGGGACTTGTTTTGCACTTTAGGCATCAGAGAAGAACGAAAGGGTGGAACAGGAAAAGCACAACGAGTTGGAGAAAGTATTAAAAAGTGTTTCACCTTGAAAGTATACTGGCCAGAAAGAAAGGGCTTAAAGCATGACTTGTGGCAGAAAATGAAAAATAAGCTATTTTCACGCTGCAAAAGAGAAATTTCAGAAAAGAGAACTGTGAAGAAAATGCTAAAATTAAATAAACTCAAATTGCTGGATCTTCAGAAATGTGTAACTTGGACATTTGTAACAGGTGAGGTTCATACTATAACAGTCGTTTTAGACTGGAAAAGGAAACCACAGAAAGACTAAATGGACCTTTCATGCTGATGGTCAAGGGAGAGAACTGTTTTACCCAGCATTATCCTCCTTATGTTCCTAAGGACATTTTCTTCCCCACCCCCACCCCAGGTCAGCCTTAGAGCTTATTTGCCTTTTTGTGCCTCCTCAGTTTAAATTCCCTTCAGTGTTGTTAAGAGAATGGAAATAATCTGGCACAAGTAACAATGCATCTGATCAGGAAGTGGCAACAAACAGACCGTACTGGAGGTGAGGCCACAGGATGTGCAGTGGTATTACGGTCTGCCTGTTTTGTCAAACAGAAATTCTTAAGCTGCTGGATCAGACACGGTTGTGCAAACTGGGCAAGTAAATGGTGTAGTGGTTAGAGCTACTACCTTTGGACTCCAAAGGATGTGGGTTTGAATCCCACTTTCTGCTTATAGCCTTGGGCAAGGTACTTACTTATTAGGGTGCACAAACATATTCCTGTGTTTAAGTAAAAAATAAATTTGCGCCCTAACTTGGTTGCAGCTTTCCAAGACCATGATTGTTCCCCTCAATCTCTGTGGTTATGCCGAGTTTTAAATTGTTGCAACTATTACTGCATGTGGGGTACAGGTGATGTATACATTTCTAGTAAGCATAAATTTATAGGTGAGGTGTGACGAATCGCGCACTTAGCTGTGCACAGATGTTCACACAGCCACAGCTGCTCACTGGTTTGGTTCTGCTTTCGTTTGATGCTCCTACTTTTAATGGATTCCTTGATGGGGTAAAAATAAAATGTCCACGTTGATTTATCTAAGCATTTCTTACCTGTTTGTGTACCATGAACAGGATGGAGCGGATAAGCGAGGAGGCCCTGCGACTAAACCTGCTGAAGCGAGGTCTGGAGGTGCCAGAGGAGCGCGAGGAGGCCTTGGCCAAGAGGCTCAAGATGGAGGGCCATGAAGCCATGGAGCGCCTCAAGATGCTGGCCCTCCTCAAACGCAAGGACCTGGCTGGCCTGGAGGGGGAGCCCAAGAGCTCTTCTGGGTGTGGCCCGGGTCCGGCGGGGCCCATGGCCTTTGAGGAAAAAATGAACGGCAGCCTGCGGAGCGGAGCAGCGGGACACGGGAGCCTGAGTCGAAGTGGCAAGGAGAACATGGGGGATGAACCTGTGGATATGAGTGCAAAGCGCAGGTAGAGGAAGGAACAGCACATTAAGCGCAAACCTTGGGTCGGATGGTCTATCTGGGGCCTCTTCAGTCGTGGTCCCGCAGGACTCGCTCTGCCAGGCTCTAAAAATAGAAACCTGCTTCTTTATTTAGTAGGTTTAACTGCTTCAGGTAGCTGAAAAAACTGGGCTGGACCCCTAAAGCCAGTGGTCAGTAGGCTAACACTGTAACGCTGAGCAAAATGTAGCCCTCAGAGGCACAAACTTTCTATTTGATGTTTTAGTTAGTTTGTATTTAATCTTTTAATTATTGGTTTCAGTTAAGATTGGTAGTAAATTCAAGTCTCATAAACGTGCTGTTCCACAGTGATCTGGATAGGGAACGCCGCACTCCTTCCCCTGATGTCATCGTCCTGTCGGACAACGAGGCCTCCAGCCCTCGCTCAGCCTCGCGCGCTGAGGACCGGCTCAGGGTGCCAAATGTGGAGATGTTCAAGGTATGAGGAATGAGATTTAGGAGGCTGGAGGGTCTGGGGTTCCAGTCCTATGCAGACTGAGTTCAGGTAGGGTGCTTTGACCATGCGTTTATCCACGTGTGTCAGGGCAAGAGTGGTGAGGAGCGCCAAAAGATGATCAAGGCCCTGAAGGAGGAGCTGAGGCTGGAGGAGGCACGTCTGGTGCTGCTCAAGAAACTCCGTCAGAGCCAGATGCAGAAGGAGAACCTTGTGCAGAAGGTTGGTTGTTGTCGTGCATCTACAGGTGCTGTGGCCTCTGTGGGTGACATTGACTTTGTTCCCATCCAGCCACCATCACCCTCTCTCTCACTATCTCAGAGTAAAATCTGTGACAAGATGTCAGTTGCCAAGGTTCTCTTCTTCCTTCCCTTGCTTTATAGTTATTGTTGTCTGTCCAGGTGCCAGTTGTCCAGAACGCACAATCATCCGTGCAGCCATCACCCAGTCATGGCTCCCAAGGGCTGGCAAAGCTGCCAACCCGCCCTGGTCTCCACACCCCGGAGCCGCAGAACCTCCGCACTGCTCAGGTGGGCCTGCAGGAAAACCACATGCACTTGTGGTTGTGCATGTCTGGAAATGGTAACTAGTAGTTTTAATTGTGTCATCCACTTTTTTTGTTAGTTTGATTTGGACCCCTCCTTTTGCTGTTTCTTATACTAATGTGTTAGTCTATTTGGAGAGCTGTGTTGTGTGGCTGCAGGGCAGATCATTAATCCAGAGACAGGCTGAGATTCACATCAGAGGTATGACCTTCATATGTCCAGAAGGGCTCACATGGTGCTTTTTGGCCTACAGTCATGTGAGATGGATCGGCGTGTCATTCACCCCCGCTGGGTTAAGTTCGCTAGCTTGTCTGCTCTGTGTTAGCAGCACAAAGGCTGCCATCTAGTGCCCATGAGCCGTAATGGTTTTGGATTTACTGTGATTTTAATAATATTAGGGTGTTGGTTCATGTTTTTCTTGTTCTTTCTGTTCTGGTCTCCATTCAAAGGGTCACACTGTGATCAGGTCAGCCAGCAACACCCCCCTGCCTCAGATGATGATGTCACAGAGGGTGATTGCCCCCAATCCAGCGCAGCTGCAGGGCCAGAGGGTGTCCTCCAAGCCTGGCATGGCACGCTCGGTCACAGGCGGCATGGCCAACACTGGCAGTTACCAACAGGTACCTCCCAGCAGCCCCTCCTTTCCCCAGAGCCTTTTGCCTGCTGCCTCTGAGGTTCATACTGCCTCCTTGCTCCACTTACTGAGTGAATAGGATTACCACGGTACAAAACTGCAAGTAAATTGATTCCAGTAGTCTGCACGCATCTGGCTGCAGGGTAACCAGTCTGGTGAACTGTGCTTTACCATGTTACACAGATTATTTGGTTAGCAGAGTTGCCGGTCACATGATTTTGAAAAGTTCTTATTTGTATATTTGACTTAATTACTCTATTTATGTACATTGCTCAATAGTGTGTTTAAATACAATCTGACTCAAATTTGGTCCATCTTTGTCCATACTGCTCACAGGGGTTCTCACTTGCTGAAACTGTATTTTTACCCCATTTATATAGTTGTGTCCATCACATACCAGAGGAGCACTTCTTTTCTTTGTTTCCTTGGTGATATATTTACTCCTTTGTGTCCTGTCTATGTCATTCAGGCCTCCAGTCAGCAGGTGTCAGCCTCTCAGCGCTCAAGCTCCTCTGCCATGTACATGAATCTGGCCCACATGCAGGCTTCTGGGGCTGGTGTCGGCAGCGTGGCAGGGGTGGGGGCGGTTAGTCCCTCGCCCCTGCCCAGCCCAGGAGCAGCCTCCCTCTCAGATTCGGCCAGCAGCCAGGCAGCAGCAAAGCTAGCCCTGCGGAAGCAGCTGGAGAAGACCCTCCTGGAGATCCCACCACCCAAACCACCAGCGCCACTGCTGCACTTCCTACCCTCGGCCGCCAACAGTGAATTCATTTACATGGTGGGACTGGAGGAGGTGGTGCAGAGCGTTATTGACAGCCAAGGTGAGTCCAAGCAAGAGGTCTGGAAACACTGCATTCCAGTCTCTGGGATTTCAACAAGGTGGAGCCACAAGCTTTAGTCTCCATCTTTGTCGTTCTGCAATACGCAGGTGGTCTGGTGTGTCCTAAAGGCACCTTTTATCCTTCTGGCAGGCAAACTGCGCAGCTCACTGTCCCGCACGGAGCCATTTGTGTGCGCCCAGTGCAAGACAGATTTCACCCCACACTGGAAGCAGGAGAAAAGCGGGCGCATCCTGTGTGAACTGTGCATGACATCCAATCAAAAGAAGGCCCTGAAGGCGGAGCACACTAACCGGCTGAAGAATGCCTTTGTGAAGGCCCTGCAGCAAGAGCAGGTCAGCCAGAAGCACAGCCACTATTATTGCCATTGGTTATCCCAGCACCACTGTTCCCTCGCACACCATTTTCTTACGGTTATGTGTGGATTTTCTGTCTCTGGCTGTGTCGGGCGGCGATAAACATTGACCAAGTTTAGATATTTACATTTACATTTGTTCATTTAGCGGATGTTTTTCTCGAAAGCATTGTACAACAGCACACATCATATCACACAAAGAGATGTAGACACGTGATTCTTAAGTTTTTTTTAATGCATGATGTAGTTAAACGTTATGAAGCAGAGAGGAGATCATTAGAGAAGTGGATCTGAAAGAGATGTTTTGAGACCCTTGGTGAATCTTGAGAGGATTCAGCAGCTCTATCAGAAAAAGGAAGCTCATTTTACCACATTCTTTTATTAAGGTTCCATGGATCTGGGATGAGCACCGGTCTGGCTCTCAGTGACTTGTGTGATGTTGACTGAGTTCCTTGCATCTGCTGTGTGTCACAGGAGATAGAGCAGAGACTCCAGCAGCAAGCAGCCCTGTCGCCCAGCACCACCCAGTCTGTTCCAAGCATCAGCAAAGCTGAGTCTATGATTCGACACCATGCGCTCAGACAGGTACTCGGGTTTCCCGTGCACTTTCTACAGCGCTGTGTTGCAGATCCCAAATTTTCATTGTTTATACACTTTGGCTTGTGTGGAATTGCATGATCTCCTCCACAGTCCAGAGATGTGTTCTATGTGGATTTTTGACTCCAAATTGCCTGCAGTGTGCTATTCTGCAATAGGCTGGTGACCCATCCAGGGTGTATGCTGGAAAAAAGCTTTCAGTAGAAGCAATGTAAATATGTGCACAGGCTTTAACAACACACAAGTATTTACTGTACATTTTTGTAGAATTTATTACCTTACAGGCTGCAGTAGGCTGTATTTCCACATGGTATAGTAAATGGTAGCCTAACACACAGCCCCTCTATCTCTGAAGTGAAGATGCACCAATTGTCTTACAACCATAAGCCATAACAGTACTGTGACCCTAAACTATATGTGACCAGTAAGCATTTTATCTTTTCTTACCACCAGGTCACAATGGCTCCATAATAAAACTCATTTGGCATTTTTAATAGTTCTTCTTTTGTTAGTATTTGGTTTATTTCTTCCAGTCCATTATACACCTACATAAGTGTGAGTAAGTGATTATGGGAAAATGACTAACTAATTTATGAATAGAAATATATTAATCAAATAATAATCAATTTTCATTTATTGGGAATCGAACCCAACCCGAGACCAAAGCTTTTTGTGAGAAAACTGATATTTTGTCAGACCTTGATGAGCTTGGGTTGGGTAGCAGACCTCTAGCACGGACTGGACCACCACAGTCTTGCACCGGACAAGCTGATTTTGGCAATGAAGACCCCTTGTCTACATGCAGACAGAAATGGGGACATCTTGGTTTTCAGCGTTGAGCTGTTGGCATGCTGCCCTGACAGGAGGCTTTGCACTTTGTTTCTTAGGCTTCTCAGCCACAGGTTTCTCAGTCCCAGGCTTCTCTCCAGCGGGGCATCTCCAGCTCGGCCCGAGGCGTGCTGTCCAACTTTGCCCAGGCCTCACAGCTCTCCGTGGCCAGCGGCCTCCTTGGCATGGCTGGCAAGCGCTGTGGAGGTTCCAGCAGCCGGGTGCCACATGAGAGCCAGCGCCAGCTCTACAACATCCCTGGTGCGTGGAAGCCATGCTTTTCTCCCAGAGCAGCTGCTGCCTGACCAAGGCAGGGATCTGACCATAATCACAGCTCTCACCCCTCCCCACCTTCCTCTCTCTCCAACAGGGGTAAACATTGCATACCTGAACCCAGGGGCTGTCAGCGGCCATAAAGCATCCAGCCTGGCTGACCGACAGAGGGAGTACCTGCTGGACATGATCCCTCCGCGATCCATATCACAGTCCATTACTGGACAGAAATGAGTCCAGCAAAAGCGAGCAATCCCCACCCCCTCCTCTACACAGACGCACATGCACGCACGCACACGCGTGCGTGCACACACACATACATACAGCCCTCTTTCACACCCTGCCTCGCCCCCATCGCATGCAGTGCCTGTTAGTGTGCCTACCAGCCAACTCATAAAAACAACACAGATAACAAGCAAAACACAGAAGTACACTGAGTTGTACTTTTAAAATGTAATATGAATTTTCAAATATTAATGCTACATTTATTTAATGTTGTTATTGTCTGCCTTTTTTAAAATAGTGTCCCAGGGGTTCCTGGTTTTGTTTAGTAGTTTAGTTTAGCTTGGCCTTGTTTCTGCCGTTTGTGCGCTGGAGGCGGCAGCTATCGGTCCTCTGTGTGTGTTTGCACCTGCAGGGGGCGCCAGGCTCTTCTCGAAGAGGTGAGCTGGGCAGTTTTAAAGGGGGTGTTAGAAAATGGTCTGTGCTGTCAAATGTTTTGAACACAACCACAGATGCAGAGAGGAAATCGAGCTCCTGTGTTACATTTTGATTTTTTTAGGCAGGTAATAACATGGTAATACCTGCTCTGGTCACGGTTGCAGAACAGTGATTTGAAAGATGCAGAAAACTGGCTTTAATCCTGAGGTGCAGGTGTGTGTGTGTGTGTGTGTGTGTGTGTGTGTGTGTGTGTGTATTCATTGCTGTGTTCCATCTTGTTGAGATCCTCAAAGCCACCAACTGCCCAGTTATGAGTTTGAAGCTGGAATTGTTATACTCTTTTGTTACAGTCCTCCATGTCGCAGCGCAGGATGTTGCCCTGGAAAACATTTCAGTGTTACACTTTTATTCAGGCTCTCGGCTTTGCCCAGAACTTGACAGTCACCATCTGAAAATGTCTCACGCCCCCCTTTTTTTATCATTTTACGTGGCGTATGTAAGCATTTGCTTCTCTCTCTCTCTCTCTCATACACACACACACACACACACACACACACACACACAGAGAGAGTTCTACCCCAGCGATTGGAGGACCAGAGAGGCTCAGCATTAAGGTTGGTTACGGCAGCAGTCAGGCATTCTGTCACGTGGGTTTGCAGCGTCTTCTCTTAGGTGGTTGAGTACCTGAGAGGTGCTTTACCTGGAAGACGATAATAAAGTGATGTGAAAAATGTTCCCTGCAGATGGGAACATAGAGGGAGCAAAGCCTATAAGTGATGTGTTTATTGCGACGGGGGTCAGATTGTGTGTTCACGCCACTCTGGTGGATCAGTCCTGCTCCCCATCACACGACCTCAGTGCCGCAGCAGTTCCATCTCGGACCTGTTTACACTGTTGTGGTGTCCAACTCCTCTTTCCTCAGGTTTGTCTGCTCTTGCCAGACCTGTTCAGGCAGGAGGAGGTGGGTGCTGATCGTCACTGAGTGCCGCAGTGTTAGAGCCAGGTTAGGGTCCAGGTTCTGTGGTGCTCGCCTGCATGCCGCATGTCTCGGTCTATTTGGTGGGATGGGGGACGGGGGGAACTTGTGCAACCTCTAATGTCCCTGGTTTCTGATGACCTAAAGAGGTTATGACCTGGTAATATTTCCATATTCTACAGTGTGAGTGTACAGAGATCCACACTGTACCCCCCACCCCAGTCCCTGACAACCTGTCCGTCTCCCCGCGGTCATATTCTCGTGGACAAACTTGAACAGCAGGTGCAATAATGGAGAACTAGGGAAGATTACACTCACAGAAGAGGCTGTTTCTTATTTATTATTAATAAATGCATCCCTCATTAGCTTGTGTATAGTTCAAGTGTGTGTGTGTGTGTGTGTGTGTGTGTGTGTGTGTGTGTGTGTGTCAGAGTTTAAACTCTTGGCACAATGAGTTTTAATTCTGGCTTCATATTGTTTGTGTTTTATATGTAACTACAAAGACTGATTTTGCATATTAAAATCTCTTTACACACACACTCACACACAGGCTAACTATGCGTAAATTTGTAGCTTTTGTTTTGTTATTAACCACAAAATACTTTCTGAATGTCTTATTTCTAAGGTTGAATATTTTTAGAACTTGACTTTCTCTGGCTCCTTGTTTAGTTTCATTTAATTCTTTTGTAATAAATGAATATTAAAATCTAAACAAATAAGATTGTTTGAGCTATTAAATGGAATGACACAATATTTACTAGGCCAGAAGTAATAATGATTATTGTACATACTCTTTTTTTCCCTCCTTCAATAAAAAAAATTTAATCATTGAAATTAAAATGGTTGTATATTGTGTAGAAAAGTAAAGAAAAAGCCATGAATATTGTGAATCTTGTCATTTTGTTTTGTGATCACTGTGTATTATTGTGCAACAAATGTGCAAAATGTATATGGGTTTAATTCCTGTTTTTAACAAGATATCTGAGAGATTTTTGGCCCAGCTGTATGATTTGTTTTTCGTGGTGAGTAGTAGCAGCTCGGGCTGCCAAGAGACGCAACGCAGGGTGGTGTTGGGTCACAGCCCGTCGCCAGCGCCCTTCTCTGTCTCTCAGTGATCCTGCAGTTACAATGCAGCTCAGATTTCTTTTCTTCTTCTTCTGATGAACCTTAGCAAACTGCTTGCCTTATGACCCGGGATCAGCCGACCCAGAGGGACAAATCCACGATTTTTACTGGCAGTCAACCGAAAAACTTCTTTTCCTTTCCCCGTGGAGTCACACGGCAGCTGAGGATGCAGCAGCCCAGCTGAGTTGGTAATATCTGGCCTCCGGACAACCGATACAGTAAAATATTCAGCATTTACCATGTTATGGAGTATCTTCTCAAAGGATTACCACCCTCACCACAAACAACATGGAAACAATGAGTTTCTTCTTCTAACATGCAACTGAGTCGTATTTGTGGTCACAGCCCCCTGCGTCCCAGGTGGTGGCCATTCCTCCCACTGTGCTCTGTCCCTCTGTGGAACCATGAATGATCATGTTTATAGATAAACATCATCTGGCAACCCCATCCCCGTTTTTAGGGTTTTCTACCTTCATTGTTTTCCTTCACAGTTTATTCGCATTTCATTTTGTTCGTTCCTTACTGGCATCCGTATTTGCAGACAGAATCGGGTCGTGTCATTTCTTTGAATTAATAAAACAAATTTATATTTACAAGAAAGTTTTGCTGCTTGTTTCTCGTGTATACTGAGTGATGTGTGAATGGATTAAATTGTCATTCCTTGCAGAACTTCAGCAGAAACGTCTTTCTTAGACAATTGCATGGTGCAAATTTGGATTGGAACAAAGGCTTCCTGCGGACTGAACAGGAGCAAGAGGGATGGCGCCAGACTGGCGTTTAAAGTGAAAAGTAAAATGGTTTTTTTTTTTTTTTTTTTGCTTTCTGCATTAATCCAAACCTTTTGCACATAATTTATATTCATGTCTTAAAGCATAAATGCTGTTTCAATACTGCCACTTGATTTATAAGACTTATGCATTGACTGAAAAAAAGCTAATTTTTCAGGAAATAACTTTGTAATATTTATCTCTGTTTAATAAAGGATGAAACGGTTTGTTGGTGTGTGAATCCGTTGTGTTGCAGTCCTATGTGGGCAGTGTGAATGCAAGGGGGCAGAAGGTGTTCCGAGGTGCTGGATTGCATTCCCATTTTATTCATTTTGCTTTTTTTTTTCTCTGAAATGTACACAGGTGTAAAAATCTGATTTATGACAGTTTGCTTAAGGTAAGAATTGGACTCGAGTTTTCCAAAATGAAAAACAGTGATTTAAATGCTAAGTAAAGGTATGAGGAATCTGTGAACATTTTAAAAAATTTGGACGAAACCCTGCTTGTAATTGCTGCCCATCGCATAGACTGGACACCAAATGGTAAAGTTTTTTTGTGTCGGGAGGTAACATTCATAAGCTGTGAAAATGATGGTCACAGGTTTGCCTCTGACTTAATTCATTTTTCCCCAGCTAATAAATCCTGAGCTTTGTAACTGTTGTGTTCTGTCACTTTGGAAATGGAAGTGTAGCCACCCGTTGTACCAACCTTTACAAATACCGGATCCCTAAAGATATGAGACTGACATACATGTGAATTATTTAATATCTTTTGCCGCTTTGCGGCTTGGGTTATTTTCTTAGGAGTGTGCTGTAGGGTTTTATGTGCATGAGTGTCACCGGTCGCACATGGATGTGTGTGTGTGTATGCCACTGTATGACAGCGACTTGAGTGTTTGCAATCTTTGGTAAAGTTTGTGTTGAAAACGTGCTGCCAAACTCTGAGCCTTTTTATTATTTTTTTGTGAGGGACTTACAAGGACACAACAGCCGCATCTCGTTCACTGCTGGTACCACCACCCATTCTTGTCCTCAGTCACGGTCTCTGCACCGTTGTTTCAAGTTGTGCTCTGGAATTCTCTTGTAACATCTTGTGATCTCATCTCTATTTTTTTAGTGCATCTATGTTGTTGTTATTATTATTATTATTATTATTACATTACTGTAAATTACTAATAAAAGGTAATGTCTGTTTTCAATGTAAAGATAATAATTTATATCCATTTTGATGGGTTAAGGTATTACTTGAGCAAACACAGGATGACTGTGGGCCTAGGAATGTTTTAAAGTTTTTCGTTTGAAATTAAAGATGATCACATCTCCAGTTTAGGAGATTTTACCTTACAAGCCCATTTCCAGGAACAGGTTATGCTTGTATGTCGGGGGTCCTGTGTGGCTAAGAAGAGTTTAGTCTGTGCTGTAAGAATGTTGCTTCACTGTAGAGATATTTTGTGAGGCTCATCACCATGGTTACGTTAATATCGCACTACTCACTCTCTTAGCTGTGTTCTGCCGTGATTTGGAATTCATTGCAGTCCTGGCTTTCCTTCTTGGTTAATGTACTCTGTTTTACTCTTTAAACATCTTACTGTCACCAGAGGTGTAGCTTGGAAATCTGTACCCCCTGAAAGAATATTGCACCCCCACACAATTTAAGTACAGTTTAAATACACTCATCACCCCCATTCACCCAACTAGTGACACCCCTGGCTGACATAGTTGCGTCTACCCCGGTTGTCCTGTAATGCACTCTTTTCTCTCTGTCACCCCACTTATTTTTTATTAAATGTATGTAATCATTCTTTGGTGTTTTTCTACCTCCCATTTGCCAGCATCTGTTCCCAGGCCCAAAAACCATGGAGAGGCAGGATCCAACACCCTTCAGTGATGCAACTCCCAACCCCAGGTTGGCAAGGGGCTGCATTATCCTCTCTGGCGCAGCCATTCACCCTGTGATGTAACTCCATCCATGCATCCATCATAAAGAGCCTGTAAATTATATACAGTTGGAAGCACAAGTACAGGGAGGTAAAGCTGAGGTAAGGCTGCATTTTGCTGTGTGTTTATAAAATTTCACATCAAACAAGGAACGTGAAGCTGGTGAACAGAATTTCTGAGCAATGTTCTGCTTGCAGGTTAAATGGTGTTGGGAAGATATTTTTTTCTGTGTTTAATCGTTTCCTTTGCTCCCTTTTTTCCATCCTACCGTGTTTTTACACGAGAGGACACTTTCTGCCAGTTTGGTGGTAAAAATGTTATTGCATAATTATTATTTACTACATAACAAGTTTGATTTGACTGGCATAGATGAAAATTTCAAGGAATTTTTTTTCTCTCAAGGCCTGAATGTGTGAAATTTTAAAAGCGGTTGTCATTTTGGGTTTGGATTTTTCTTGGATCTGTTTCCAAGATCCCTGTTTTTCAGACACGCACCGACTGACTGCTACACTCTTTTATTGTTGTGTCTTTTGTGCAGATGTGTGTTTGACAAAGATTTGTCATATACTGGGACACATTTGGGCCTCCAGTGCTTGAAATGCAATCCGAGTCAAAAGTTTGAGTGCACAGCTAGGAGGTAGCCCTCTGACTTGTGAGATTGGTATTCATTTCAGGGAGTTTATGGTGCTAAAAAAACACAGACTGGGGGTCTTGGTCTTGTCAATAAGGATGAAGGCAGCGACTCAAATACAATTTAATAAGGTTAATGGGACGGCCATCGTAAGTCCAGGTCATCAGAAGTTGCATTTCTCAAGGCCAAGAAGGTCCACCTGTATCTCAGCCTTGGGTTCGTAGCTCTGACTTCTGCCCATGCTGGATTGCAGTTTCTCAGTCGTCCCCCAGATGGCGCTGTTTGCTGTGCACAGAAGCCTGAGCGGCAAACCGGAACCAAGGACTCAGCTCAGCAGGCCGAGGCCAAAAGAAGCTTCAGTCTCCTTGGAGACGACGCCAGAATATTATTTGTAACTGATTTATTATAATTACACTTTATCATGTTCTTAAAAAAAAGTCTGAAAAAATATATTTGAAATAATATTTTAAAACTTCTAATGAATGCTTATTTGCAGACTGTTTTGAAATCTAAAAACAAGAAAGCATGGTGAACTTTTTGTGTGTTCACTTTGTCTTGATGTCTTGTATGATGTATATCTATATCGTGATTTATATCTCTGGCAATGTTGAAATATATTATTGTATTCTTACAAAATTGTATTTTAATTTCTACTTGTATAAATGTGAAATGAAAATAAATATGAGAATATCATTTATAATACAAAACAGCATACAATAAATACATAATATGTACTCATGAGAATAAAGTTTTGTTTTTTTTTTATTCCAGGGTATTTTCACTCTGAAGAAAAGGTGTCTGTTATCACACAAGACCCTTTTTAAGAGGGTAGCCGAAATGTCAGGTCTGCCTCTATCGAGGAGGGTTGGTACTGTCTGTTGTCCAGCCAGAGTTCAGGAAAACATCTGAACTTCAGTTGTCCTGTACTCTTGTATGCTGTGGACAAATCTACTTAAGATGGTGCTCAGCTGGAGCAAATGGAGACCCCCAGGGCTCACTGAAACCTTGCCATGATGGTAAGACCCTCTCTCACCTGAGCACACTGACTTTTATTTGAAGATAGATGTTCAAACTGCTTCAAAAAGTATTTCTTTAGAATACACGTTTGCATGAAGATACAGATGAACACCCTTTGTCTGGCTGGACCATGGAATCTGAATTTTGGATGATGTGATTCTGCTGTAGTGACCGTTGAATTTCAGTCCTGTTATGGAACGGGCAGGAGTCCTTTCCACACATTATTATCAGCCATTATTCCTAATCATATTGGCATAAAACATGACAACTGTAACAGGAAAACACAGTTTTACCACACAAAAGAGTAACTCCTGCTGCTGACACTTTCATTTTAACAAAGTGAAGGGGGAAGGGGTGGAGTATATGCAGGTCACAGACATCCAGATGCAGACACGCGGTTGTTGAAGCACCGTCACTGAGCCCAATGCCATCATTTATGTAGGCACACATTACACCAGGAGCATTGTGTAGAACTGACAGGGAGTGCAAACTTTTCTGAATTAACCTGGTCATGCAGTGGAATTCATGGAGCGGTGATGAAAACAGGAGAAATGGGTCAGAAAGAGATGTGTGTTGAGCCACTTCTTGAATACTGACAGGGATTCAGCAGCTCTGAGTGAGAGACGGAGCTCATTCCTGCTCAGCGGAGCCAGAACCAAGAACCTTCTGGTAGCCAGCAGGGTGCTGGAAGTGGTGAGCTTAAAGTTGAAGAGAATTTTGTGGTTGAAGCCTTACTGGTTGCCAGGCTTTGCAATGAACCCATGATTTGTTGATGATGTCCAGCCATATTGTCAGTTATTTCCACCTGGAAGGAGTGGCTGTCACTCAGCCTGATCACACTGAGTTGTCCCTCAGGGTTGGTCTCTTCCATGTCCACAGACTGCACTCGGAGCTTCACTGGGGTGTCTTCACTGGGTGGTGATGCTTGTCCAGCTGCCCTCTCATCTGCGAACCTTGCAGTCTTTCCCGGGTTTTGCCGAAACAGGTTTATACAACAAGGTGAACATCAAAGAGCATGAGTCTAAAAACATTCCTCTTCAAAGTTCACCCGGTCCCTTCCTGCTTTCCAGCTCATTCACACCCACACGGATTACAAATGTTCTACCAGATCTCTACGTCCACCAGGAGACTGTGTTACTGCCATGTGGCTGGTAGAGCTCTCCCAGCACCGCTGCTAACACTCACATCCGAAAAAGCCATCGGCTGCCTCATTTGGGCCCTTTCGCTTCACTGGCTACCTGCAGCAGGCTGGCACTCCTCCACAGGCAGCCCTGTGCTCCATTTCAGCAGCAGTCTTGGACCGCATTCTTGCAGAAATGTGACCTCCAGGCACTCTTGACATGGTTTTACCTAAATGGGAACCCTGTGTGCTAAAGCAAACACATTTACACAGAAGTTGGAAGAAAAGTCCGTGTTCCGCTTTACTGCTTGGCTTTGAAAAATAAAAATTTTTAAATGTTCACTTAACAGTGGCATCCCCAGCACTTCTCAGGGTTAAATTATCATTGTATGATAATAAATGCATACATATGCATGATGTAAGGGAAGGGGGTCTCTCTTTTTCTGCTTCATAGTTCCCATTTCTCCACATATTTTTAAATCATATGCCCTGGCCGCCCCCACTGTGCAGACATCCCTGCCGTACAGTGGATGTATAACAATCTGTGAAAAGCTGGAAAAAGCAAGACTTCATCTTTTATTAAAACACACCGCTACACATCCACATACTTGTCATTATGATAAGTGTGTTCTCCTTTTTGAAGTCAGTGGTACCGCTTCAGTTTCAGAGGTTCACATCATATTTACTTATGGACGCTCTTTCTTGTAAAAACGGGGTGATTTCCTTCCTTCAGCTCCGTCCTGAGACTCAGGAACACTTTCGTTGCTTTGTACCTGATCCTTTCTTGTATGTGCAACAGGGAGATCAAGCTGGAGTCAAGCAATGTCAGAAAATGAAAGAGTTCTGGACAAGAAACTTTCCTTTACTTGTGTTTGCTCTGTTTTGGTTTGCCCTTTACAGTTTTGTACATTTTTTTCTCGTGTTGCCAGCATCCAAGTTATAAATTTTAAAAGATATAGATGCTTTGATGTTTATTCATTTTAACTGCATTTTCTTTACTCTTCTAATTCATTGACTCACTTTTTAAATCTGTTGTCCTTATCAGGGTGTCATTGAATGTGGAGCCCAGCCTAAAATCGCTGGATGCCAGGCTAGGAGCACCACATCATGGACAGGATGCCAGCCCTTCACAGGGTAGCCACACACATTTACTCACACGGTCACATACACTACAGGCAGTTTAGGGTCACCGGCCAATCCGAGATGCATATCCGTGTATGAACTGTGAGAAAATCCACGCAGTCATGTCTTTGCAGTTTCTTTATGACATTTCTGTGTTGCAGAGTGGAAATGGTCTGTGTTTCTTCACTCTGAAGGAAAAAGGGAAGAAGGAGTGCAGAGAGGACAAGCAAAAAAGCAGGCCAGGTGAATATGAGGCAGTGCTGGCTTTCAACATCTCGTGGATTTTCCAGACAGATTTATATTTTTAGTTATATAAAATGTATCTGAAACTTTTATAAAAATAACCTAGCAAATAAAAATGGGTTTACATCTATTGTTACATAAATTTTGGTCTCAAAGCTGAAAAAGACCTAATGCTGATGAACAAGTTAATGTGATTGTATTACTTCATCTTGGCCTCTGAATACACAGTCAGGATTTTTAAAGTGAAGCGCTGTAACATTTTCCCCAACTCTTCCTTCTTTGACTACTGCATTGTTTCATTTCTCTGTGGCACCCAAAGTGCAGGAGTAACATGAAGTCACACCACTCTGTCTTGTGTATATAAAGCAGACTGTTCGGTTGTCCGTTGTCCTTAACCATTTGTCATAGTTGGGGCTGTGCCAGTCCAGATTCTATTCCGGAATCAGCCTGATGCCCAAGGCCAGCAAACCACACCCTGGCCATTCTGTCACAGCAAAGCAGACCACAACACAATGAATAAGAATAGGTGGGCGTGTGTATACATGCATTTTCACTCATTTTGAAGTAGGTTAGCTTAAATGTTATGAATACAAGACAATAAAACCGATTGTAGGAGCTGCCAATGAAAACAGAATAAAGTCCGGCTGTAAATTTTTCAATCGTTAAAGATTTATGTGATGTGCTCAACAGAACCTAACCTGCAAAAATACCAAGGGACTAAGCTGTATTGTTGCGCTTTGTGAGCTTATGAACAGATCCGGGTTGTGAATAGACTTCCAGTTCCAGTTGTGTTTGTAAGCTGAGGTGTGTAAGCTCACACCGTTTTTATCCCCCGTCGTGTGGCGGTCACGTCAAAGTGTAGTGTGTGACACCGCCAGAACCACGCCGGTGAGCATCTTCTCTGAATTGTTGTGCTCACACTGTCCTCCTTCCTGACCTCCGGTTCTTGCTGACTGGCTTCCTGTGTTAGTCGTGGCCTGTAGGCCGAGGGACAGGACCAAACATGCTGCTTTGCACTGCCATCTCCAATACCACACAGCTTCACGTTCCTTCAGGAGCTGTTCGGATTCAGACTGCATTTCGACACAAGCTGGAATTTACCGTACAGTGATGAATTATGGATTTCTATTTCCACACAATATTTTTTTCCCCCAGTTTTCATGGCTGAATGAGGAGAACTTGACAGAACGTCAGAACAGTTCTCCCAGTCCCAGCCGAGTGGAAAGACGGGTTTGGTTTGTGAGGGGAAACTCACTCAAGGGTCTTCTTGAAATCCTGAAATCGCATTCTTTGCAGATAAACACACAAATGTGATCCTGGAGCGAGGACAGTGGAGAAAGGGACAGCATTTTACATTAAACAGATGTCTGTGTCTACATTTGCTTTATTTCATCTTGAAAAAATAAGAATACTTGCTTGCTGCCAGTTTTTTTGTTTGGAACTCAGGAAATGACTGGAAATAGTGGCCTTTATTCAAGAATTATTTTTACAGTTTCATTATTAATTAGAATAAATATTTTTGTTATTACTAATAAGCTATATATTCATTCTTTATTACTGTGTATACCAAAAGCTTAAAGCATGCACCGGACTGTCACCTTCACATTTAAATCGATATTCTTTGGTACAGACTTTAATCTCTTGTGAATGTTATACTTGTTTAGATGATCGACTTTAGTTGTAAAACCTCTGTACCCAACCATGGATCACGAAAACTAAACCGGTGATGCTGGCAGCTTCTTATTGTATCACTTCATCATCGTAATGAACTATTTTGCTCATTTATTTATTTCAGTTGTCCAAGCGCTGTGTCGGTTATAACTCGAAACATCGGACTAATAAGTGTTTATTTTTGTGTTAATCGATACGATAATTTGATATTAGTCTCTGCTCCTCTGGCCTTTTCGTTCAGCTGACCTGTACCAGACCTGAAGTCCGCGTGTTCTTCATTAGATGTCAGTTTTCGTGGAAGCTTGTTCCTCTCTGCTGCTTCGGTAAATTTACAGATTCATATTTCGAAATATGCAGATCACTTTGAACAAGGCAGTCTGCATGAAAAAATAATGCAATTCAACTGACGCACAGTTGCCGGGCGCATTTAGTGTGGAGAAACGTTGCTTTTACACAGTTGAAAAAGCTTATAAGCCCGAGTTCTTCATCAAAGCCTTTCCCCCTTTTTCAAGTTCCCTGTCTCAGGCACTTTGCCTCTGAACAAATGAAAAAATGCTACCTTCAAGTCTGCCAGAGGGGGGGGAAAAAAAAAAAAAAAAAAATATATATATATATTACAATTTATTTAAATTCTGCAACAAGTCATGCATCACTGGATTTAATGCAGTTGAAGCCCTACGGGGTGAAAGGAGCTTCTCCCCAAAGCTTCTCCATGCAGCTGGTGTGGTCATGCTGCAGCACAGCGGGGGTCTGGCATTCTCAAAATAACAATTTTAGTTCTCCAAAATAATTATGACTTCCACCTGCAGTGGGTCAGGTGCTAAGATGGGGTTCAAATGAATTTGTCTCCATAATAAACCAGGGTGAGGAGCGAATGTGGGCGCTTACTGCAAATAAAAAAAATTCTACGAACTGGGGATTTCAAACACAAATCATATATTTTTGAAACTGCCAATTAAAACTTGCATTAATGGGCTCATTTGTATCAATGAACTGCTTTTAAGAAGTAAAATGACCCCTCGGCTAAGTTAGTTTATATTTACTGCTATTTGTCCTTATCGATTTCTTTGCAGTGCCTTTAAATGTATCTTGATAGTGAAGTGTAAATGGAAATTTTCACCATAAATTGAATAAAAAAATATTATCTTCAGGGACGTTAATTCAGCTTTCCCCTTTTATTTTGGTAAAGACAAGCGGTGGCGGTGACCCTTCTCATTC
Organism: Heterotis niloticus; assembly: GCA_018136845.1. NCBI lineage: Eukaryota > Metazoa > Chordata > Actinopteri > Osteoglossiformes > Osteoglossidae > Heterotis > Heterotis niloticus. The sequence continues at coordinate 4,618,531 of CM030903.1, forward strand.
CTGAGAGCAAAAGTGCTGTAACCGCCAGGTGACAGTTTGTGTCAGGGCGGCCAGGTAGACGCCGGTGAGGGATGAGCAAACGGCAAAAAAAAAACCTTTTGGCTCTCGATCGTAGCGTTTGGAGGGAACAGTTTGAAGTCAAGGTGAAAACCAAAGAAGCGTGCTGTAAACGCAGGCACCTCTGAAGCTCGGCAGAAATGAGAGCGAGCGCAGGATCTGGCCGCGCTGCGCTCAATAATTCAGAAGCTTCAGGAGGAACAACCTGAGCCAGGCGGTGTCAGTCTGTAGAAACATCTGCTGCCACTGAGGGGAACAACAAGAGGCGTCAAGAGAAACCCTTGAACCGCTGTCAGTAACAGCGGCAACCAGAACCACAGTGTCTGTGCTGCCAGGGCGGTGCTGGAGATAGAACACCGGTGTCTTAACTAAAGGCTGAACTACTGTGTGCACAGCCACACCTGTATTAGATCTCCAGATGTTGGAGCTAAATGATGCAGCATTGTAAGAGCTTATTAATATAGGGCATTGCACAAAAACTGCACAATGTAGTACAAGATAAACTTTTACACTCTCCGGCTACCTTATTAGGAACACCTGTGTAGTAAGATCCTCTTTTGACTCCAGAGTAGCAGGGATTGGGCAACAAGGTGCTGGATTTGTGTCTAGAGAGCTCTTTCTCCAGGGTGGTTTGTCAGCTTTGTTTTGATGATGCAGATGTTCATTCTGTTAACATCACGTTCCAGCTTGTCCTAAACATGCTCTACTGGGTTGAGAAGTGGGACAGTCCCAGCTACCGTAGTAAAGGAAGGTAAAGCAGCATTGTGTCTGTGGGACTGTAGTGTGTAAAAATGCCACGAGGTCGGCCGTGTCTGAAATTCTGGAACCGGAGCGATCTGGCGCACATAACCAAGCCGTGTTCAAAGCCACTTAGACTGCATGTCTTGTCCACTGTAATGGTCATTCAGACACAACTGGACCTGTAGACCTGGTTTGTGTGTTCATATGCTGAATCACAACCATGTGCAGAGCCAATGTGCGTATAAACAGCTGTGTGTACCTAATAAAGTGGCCAGTATATACATTTAATGCCAGCAAATAAATCCAAAAAGTAGTATTTTATGGATACAAAACTCTAAAAGGATTCTTTTTATGACAATCTTAAGAAGACGACAAATTATTATGATAAATTAGAGAAAGGGCTATTGTGAAACAGAGCTGTAGGAGGAAGTCATACGGTTACAGGTCAAGGGGTCACCGTACCTTTCTCAGCTCCTCCTCAGGAACCTGAAGACAATAAAATAAATTTATTCAGGAAGCTGCACTGTGTGTGTTAATTCTGCTCCTCCAGACCCGCATGCCACCGTGTACAGAGAGTGAAGAGAAGGCAGTGGAACGTGGGGGCTATTAAGGAGCTTTATTGATGCAGAAGAGCAGTCGCACAATGCAGATGTTTCCATACATCTCCCAGCACAGTGCGTGGACATGAGGAACACAGCTGGGCTTCCTGGACACTGCACATTCTCACAGGAAATGGACAGCATACCAGGAACACACTGGATAAAGAGGCACTGTAACAAAAAAACACACACACACACACACAAACTTTGTCTGAAAGTTACATTTGTTCCTATTGTTTATGGGATTCCTCACATCAGCTTAGTTCCGACAACAGTGCCAGCTGCACCAAACCGGCAGCGTGCGATGGTCCCGCTCTCACACGCTTTCCTACATCGCCGCGTACGCGAGAATTTCTGTGCTGAGAAAAGCAAACGTTGCGGCTTTTAAGATGCAAGTTCTGCTGTTTATGACACGTAGGCCTCGATCGCTGCCGATGATGCTAATAAACTGTATTTTTGTTCATTTCTGCGTTCGCCGCTGCAAATTTCAATTTGCCTGCAGATGAAATTGCTGGTTAGGCTTCAAATTCCCGCAGCAGCGCTGCTGCGAGTCGCTGCTTGCCTGCTTTGGGCTGCCACGCCATACAGAACCTCCGCAGTCAGACGGAGCAGCAAAGCATCTTCCAGAACGTCAGCTTGGCACCCGCTCCCACACTAAAATGCTGCTTCGCGAAGCTTCTCCCTTATGGTTGTTGCAGTGCTTGAGCAAAACTATGAAGTGGAGCAGGGCATAGCCAATGAAGACAATTCCATTTGCACTGCGTTTTTGCAAATCGCATCACCGTAGGGGTGTAGAGACTTTTGTCTGCGGCTCTACGAAAAGCACGGGCGGTTCAACGTTTAAACGGTCAGCCGTGCCACCAATTCGGTCCGACTCTTAGTGTTTCCGTTGGCCTTTTGGAGAAAGCGAATGAGAAATCACCTCGCATTGTCAGCGAGCAGCTCTGCACCGCGAGGAACCCCGCGCTACTGCGTGTGTATTTCACACAAAAATCACTTCCAGTCGCGGTCGTGGGGGTTCTCACCGAGCTGCGCAAAAACGGGCCAGATTATTTGCTGCGTCTCACTGTCACGCCGTGATTTGTGAGCTGATGCAAATCACCGGCAGCCCAAAGATTCACACCCACGCATTATCGATTCGCAATGGATTTCCTTTGTCGCGTGTCAGGCCCGGGTTCGGCATCGACGCTGACCTCGGGGACGGTTTAAATGACCGGCTCATTTGTTTTATCCCCCTCCCATGAACATTTGAACACAAGGACACCTGTCAAATGCCGAAACTTGCGTTTTTAAATATCTTCATTTATCGATGCTAAGGTTATTCAGCCTGAGCTTTGTACATGGAGATGGCTTTCCAAACTCATCGAGGTGCTGTGGTTTGCCTGCAGTGAACTTCTCTTTGTGTTTGTTTTTTTTTTTTTTTTTTTTCCGGAGCTACCATCAAACAATGGAGACCGAAGAACGTAGAACTCGAGGACGTGGAGGGGCCAGGGTAAACTAACAAATGTGTACGACATGCAGGGCAGTTCCATGGGATGCATTTATTTCCGCAACCATACAATTATTCCGATGATCTTGTAGCCGTTCTACTATGAAAAGTGTGAATATCATTAGAATATCTCTTAAGTTTGTTAACACAAGAACAAAAAACAGTGAACCTGTTATGCTTCACATCCATCTTTATCTCCCATTTTCTCTGCGCAACATTTCAAGATAAAGAAAATCACAATCGTGTAGACCAGAAGCGTCTACTGTTATTAACTTTGCGGCACGCCGGAGAATAAAACACATTCTTTTTGATTAATATTATCACCGTAACCAAATCAAACATTTAGGCCACAAACCACAAAGCACATCTGAGATTAGATTTAGCGTCTATTACTAGGGGAGGCCTCTTATTTTACAGTCTTCAAAGGAAAAGAACCGTGCAAACTACTAGATGAGACGCCTTCTTCATCGTTCTCTAAATCTACCTTTTTGTTTGTGTCTCACTTTCAGCTGGAAGGGGTTGGGAAATGGATTAACTATTGGCAACGTGGGATCAGGGGTGAACAGAATAGCCAAAAGCGGGAACTAACACTGTTAAATAACGCCTTCTGACACCCAGTTATCGCACGCAGCACAACAGTAAGCGTCCCTCAAAACGGCGTTCCGGCATTTTCGCTGAATTTAACCGTTTTGCAGGGCCGATCACACATTCAGTCCGGATGATGGTGTGAAAATGTGTGATTAATTCTTAGATCTTAGATCGTATCAACTCACAGATGATGGAGCCTCTCTTAGGTGTGCGGCTCATCTGCTGAGTCAACCGCTAAATCCTCCCTACAAACATCCATTCAAGGCCGCTCAGCTCCGTATAACTCGGGCACAATATTCATTTCACCACATGTTATTAATGAAGCGATGTTTGACATTTCTCTTTCGTAAGAAACCTTGTTTTTTTAACTGCATTTGTTTTCGTTTTTTTTTTTGTCCCCCATCCATAAAGCTTAAGACTTGTGAATATTCCACAATTTAATTACAATCCATTTAAAACAGCAAAATAATGGAGGTAAAGTATCACACATTACAGTCATTTCATAACTGGTATACAAAAATATGTCTTTTGTGTTCATTTTCTAATACAGCACAACCACAGAATTGCAATATATCTTTTAGCACTTATACAGCAGTTTTTGTCAAGACAAGTTTTTCAAAGGAAAAATAGTTGTTAAACAGACAACAGTAGTCATTTGTAAGCATGAAAATACTTTTTTGTGTTTCGTTTCTTCACCACGTGTGTTCTGAATGGCAGTGTTCTTGTCGGTCTTTCGGTTTTTTGTTAATGTGCAGCATTATTACCCCCGTTTTACACCTCCATTGTGACACCGTACAACCGTCGCACCTTTTTCGAACAACCTGCATAACTTCTGATGCGCCTAACCTCCTAACATTAGAAAACTGCATTTTCTACCCAAATTTGTGAAATTAAACACCCGGTAAAGCAGTACCACATATTGCACATATACATCTTATACACTGTGTTGGCCTGAATATAAGACAACCCTGATTATAAGATGACCCCGCTCTTTCTTAGCGCTCTTTTATTCATATTCACACCGTATTTGCATTTTTAAGACAGTCTTTTTGTATTCTGAACATGATATTCTGTAACTTTATATTTCCCGGCTGCTTGTTAGCTGTTTGACACCTCTGCCTCATTGATCCCCGTAATCTTAAATTTGGCATCACAACTCCTCCTCGGTCCTTGGTTCATGTGGCCTGACTTTGAGCTCCATGTTTCGCCATCTTTCACACTCGCTAGGTCCAGTTGATCATTTCTGTGGATAATTGATGCCAGAGCACAAGTGACGCCACCTATTGGTGTTAGTACATGACCTCTACAGGTCTAGTCCTCAAACTTTTTTTTTTAGATATAATTCCCATACAAAATTCTGTCTTATATTCAGGCCAATGTGGTATATTTATATATAAACACAAATATTTGTCTAAGGGAGATACAGTATTTACAGTACATCCATACTTCAGTCCTCTACATATGTAAGTTCTCTAAGATGCTGCATAAATGTGCATGATTGAGGAAGGTCTTACACTGCGACTTCTCTTGTTTTTCATCCATTCATACATCAACCCCAGTGTGGGTCAGATTATAATTCTTTGGAATTTTGAGGTAAAGAAATTGCACTTCTGTCAGATTTATAAATATATGTCCTTCAGAAAGCTTTTTTTTTTTAAAAAAAAAAAAATTCAGGGCTTCTACATGAATCACACATGTGAGGAGACTAGAAAGTTCAAATGAGATGTGTTCACACAAAATAATATGCTTATGGAGGCCTGTTTTTAAAATGACTCATGGGCAAAAGTAAATATATGTAGTGAGTTAAATAACAATCGCACAAAATATTGTTATGTTCATGGAGGATCATTTTAAAATGACTCATGAGCAGGAGCGAATATGCAATGAGCATAGTCAATATGAGTAAATAAACATGTCATACTATGATGTTGGGTTACAATTACAAAACCCGTCTATAATATTTCACTCACAAAGTGGGGATGAATACAATATTTTACAGCACTAAAAATAATGTTTTTCTTAATCATTTTCTATGGATTGACCTATGTGGAGACCACAATTTTGATTTCTCGTTTTGCAAATTAAAAACGTACCTCTGTCTTTTATTTAAAACACATACAAAGAAATGTCTGCATATATTGCACCATTTTAATGGCCACATCTTTTCACTGCGACTCAAGGAATGCAAACGCGCCGCCTGATCTTTGTGGAGATGTGGAACAAAGACAATAATCTAAATTTGTTTCTCAAAAAGAAAAGCCACCGGTCCGAGTTTGTCTTTCCAACACCAGCCACAAACAACAAAATAGTCTCCTGTAAAGAGAAAAAAAATCGGATTGGGAAAATGGTTGCATCCAGCTTGGTTTACGTGATTAATAAGATTCTGTCGAACCTGCAATGTGTAACAGTGCAGCACCAGAAAAAGAAACTATCGAGCAAACTAGGTCACCCAGGAAACAAGTAGAGCATCTGCATGAACACGAAAATAGGACTGTCATTTCCAGATGCGAAAGCAGCCCTGGACTGGGGAACCTCTGAATAATCTTTCCAATGAATGGTGAATTTATAATCAATTTCACTGAAGGCATCCTCACTTTTTCCCTACTCCACCTGCCCAGCACCCTCTTAAGGGTCAGTCTTCGCTCCCAAAACCTCTCAATCCCCAGTAAACTCTATCACCTTCTCTGCCAGGATCTCCTGGAAGGTCGACAGCTGCTTCATCTGCTCTGTCTGCATGGAGTGTCTCCTTGTTAGCTTCTTTTTTAGCTTGAAGTCTGGGCCACGCTTTGGAGAGCTGGGGGCCACCGGCACCAAGATCTTATGCCCTGAGTGGACTGGGGAAGTGGGCTTGCCATTGGCTCGAATGTCGGGAATGGGCCTCTGGGGGTTGACGTTAAGCGGGGGCAGGAAGCCGGGTCGGGTGTGGGAGATGTGGTCTAGGAGGAGGGTACCAGAGCCCCTGCGCTCCAGAAGCCCTGGAGGTCGACGTCGCATGGTGATGGGCGACACGGAATTGGGAATGCTGTCCAAGGACTCCCGCGAGGAGCTGGTGAGCAGAGAGAGGGGTGAGGCGTTGTACTTGCGGCGCTCTACTGACACACGGCCAGAATCAGGAGAACCCGGGATCGACTCGGGGCAGAGGTGCGTGTCCGACTCGTAGTGCTCCATTCGGGTCAGTTTTGGATGAGCAAGGGCACGGATGGCAACCGACACTGGAACCACTGCCTCCTGGGATTCGGGTGCAGTGTTCCTGCGATAGAGAATCTGATGCTGTTGCACCTTGTCGGCCCAAGAGGAACTGGAGAGAGTGGCGCAGTCCTCCGAGCAGGAGCGGTCAATGAGTTTTGGGGAACAAGGGTCAGTTTCAATGCTGTGTCTGCGGGACAGAGGAGGTCTACCAGGGCCAGAGATGGACAAGCCATTCATTTCGGCGGTGACCTTCTCCTCCTCCTCGATTTCCCTGTCTCCTATATCCTTGACTGCCCCGCTCAAGACCGACGGTGCCACCAGCCCCCAGGGCTCCGAGTTCAGCCGTTTAAGCAGCTTCCGTGGGGGGGCCCTCTTGTCCCCAGGGGGGCGAGCAGAGGGCAAAGGTGAAGCAGGCTGAACAGAAAAGTTGAAAATGCCTTCTTCCTCCTCCTGTTCATTTCCTGGAGAGCCAGAGGTACGGATCTCCACCTCCGAGGGGGACATGCAGGAGACTGGGTTGAGCTTGTCAACCACTCCAGGCGAGGGTGGTGAGTTGAGGTATTGCTTGGTCTTTTTGGTGCCCGAGGGGGACGTGTCAGTAGTGATGATAATAACTTCTTTTCCTTTGGCCTTACAGGCATCCAGCAGGATCTGCAGGGTCACCCGGTCCCCTTTGTTGATGGCGTGGACCAGAGCGGAGGATCCTGAGTAGTCTTTAAGGCTCGGATCAGCCCCGTACTCAAGGAGCAAAGACACTACCTCCTTACCCGCCTGCTCGGCGCATGCGTGCATCAAGGCCGTTCGGCCAGACTTGTCAGGGATGTTGGGGTCAGCGCCCTTCTCCAAGAGGTAACGCACCATTTTGTGGCGGTTCTGGGGGTCCTCATACCCAGCCAGGCAGGCTGCAACTATGGGAGTCTCGCCACGCTCATTTCCCTCATTGATGTAAGCGCCGCCCTCCAGCAGCAGGCGAGCCAGTCTCAGCTTACCCTGGAAGACCGCTTTTAGGAGGGCATTCCCCTCCGTGTGCAAGGGACCTCCGTCACCCATGGTTGCCCGCTCTTCCCCCTCCTGCTCCTCAGAACGCTCCCCAGCTGGTTTCAGAAGGCCTCAAACATCCTGGCCAAAGGTGGTCAACCTGGAATAAGACACAAAATGCTATGCAAGGGAAACCATTGCAAGCTGTCCCCTGGGCGAGTTCTGCTCCTAAAGACCTCAACTCCCTTCCTTTTCTTTGTTGTCTGCCCATCTGGGTCATCGAGAAGACAAGTGCAGCCAAGAAGTCGGACAGCAGAACTTCAGCAGCACAAATTAAACCATAAGGAAAGGGAAGCAGACTACATTTTATTTGCCTTCACATAATGGTCACATGAACCTGGACACCTCTTGGCGCCAGTACACGTTCAGGGACTGCTGTTTGTGACACTGCAGGAGACACAGTGTCCCCCCCGTGGAGCTCTCAACTGCAATTTAAATCCAAGCTCCTGACAAGAAAGAGAACCAGCAGCTGCTCTTTTGTAATTGAAGGGGGAATAAAAAAACAGGGCCAGGTTCTTCTAAACCAGTTCAGGCAATTTCTCATTTGAGATAATTTGTCAAAGTAATGATCGAGATTTAGGAGGAAAAGAAAAAGGAAAACGTTCGTTCCGGAGGAGCCGATTCAATCAAAGGGCTGGCGACACGGCCGACAGCCTGTAATTCGCACAGAGCCGCAGTGTAAGTTAGGGCCACAACCCTGGGAAGCGAGCTACAAATCTGGCGGCGCCCAACCTCCCGGCCACCTGCCTCGTCTTCCTTCGCACCGCACTTCACCAACTTGCTCTCCGGGTAAAAAATTAAACCATCGCCACGGCAGTCAACACAATGCATAACCGAATCAAAAACCCTTTAAATAATGCATCCCGTGGCCAAACAAGGCAACGGAGCTGCCAAGAGGCTGAGTCATTCGACGTTTGAAACAGATTAAATGTTAGAAACACAAGCCTCATGAAATGCAATGGCTTTTTAGACTCTAGATTTGCCTTTCAATGGGGGACAAAAATATTTGTGTGCAAGCAAAGTGTAGATATTTTGCTGTTTTATTACTATTTATCCTGGCACTCTGTTTGATTCTCCAACTGCATGTGACTCTTATGTACATTTGTGTTTAGTTTGGTTTGTCCCAGTCTAACTGCGGTGTGGGCTTTGCATAATTTTGGGAGGCTTCCACAAGAAGCAAGGGCTCATGGGATGCCAGCAGGTGAAAAGCACTTTTATGGCTGTGATGCTGCTTCTACCCCGATTGTCCGCAGATTATTTGGCAGATAAGAGATTTGTAGATATGGCTTAAATTTATTTCTCAAATTGCCCCGAAAGGATATTACACACCACACGGTGGTAAGTTAACTGACTGCATTATGAAGTTACCCCCCCCTTTTTTTCTGCTCTATTTTATGGAGTGGCAGTATAACACCAGACATTCTGCCACATGCAGTAAGTCACCTTTTATTGCACATTTATGATAATAAATGTTTTATTCAGCTAATTAATTCACCGTGAAATCTGCCTCGAGTTAAGCACAGGAAAGTTTTCATTTTGTTATCCCTTATTCGCGTTTTCTCGTGACCGTCTTATCTTAGCTACAATTTGTTCATAGTGGCAATCCTGAGGTGCTTCTCAGTCTTGAAAGCATGTGGGTTACTTCCTTAAGAAATATCCTAGTGTGTGACTGTAAGAGAATATATAAGGGTGATGAGATCAGTCATCTGAGGACATTATCCCTAATACATTAATAACCATTAAAGATGGAAAACTATCCCATGTCTGAAAACTTGGTGTGAAGACTGCTTGTCACTGTCCAAATGTTATAAATGCTTCTGTTAGTTCTGCCTCAAAAATACCAGTGTTGAATTACAATAACGGTATTTTTTACTCAATTTTGGTTCTTGTGTAAATTACAAGTTTTCCAAAACTCAATTTAACTAAAAAATAGCAAAACAAAAATTCTCAACATTTCATCATTGTCTTTCATTTATATCAAAATTTTATATAATGAATTATTATTACTTCAGAAAGCAATGTCTTGAGACAATTTTGCAATGTTCAGAATATCTATATTTTTCAGTCTATTTCAGTCAGAATTTTAAGTTGGAGCTAAATTGTGTTTCAGTAACAACTTAAAAACAATCTAAAAGGAGAAATAAATAACACAACAGCAAATACTGTAATTCAACAGTTACTCCACATTCAAACCTCAAAATCACCATTTTGGGGAGGAGTTGGGTTGGTTTTGAGGCTTTAATCCTGGATCAATTTGCCAGCAGCCAAAACACACCGGGTGAATTCCAGCGCTAAGAAAACCCCGCCCAGTACATGCGATGCTGATGCTGATGCTGATGACTGAAGAAAGAAGCGGATGACCAGCTGAGCGAGCGAGAGTCGCACGATGGAAAATCAAACAAGCGGGTTCTGGCCTTGGATGCCGTTGGAGAAGCTCCCTCCGCAACTTCACCAGACTGAACAAAACCGATTTAACTCCGATAAGCCATTAATAAATGCAAATTCATTGGAGCCACTCAAAAGCACAAAACCAAATTCTTACTGAGCTCCGGGATGTAAACAAGCCAAACACATAATGGGACCAGTAAGGAACTTACCGCTTATTCAGAGCTTAAATCTTACTCTGCACCGCAGCATCAATGTTCAAAATCAACAAGCACTAACATTTGACCCTTGTTGTGTAGCGGAATAAATATTATGACAATAATAAAATTCGGTAACACGGCGGACAACAAATCTTCCCTTCATTAGTACAGCAATTCATATTTTCCGCCGGAAAATACACAGCAATACACAGCTCAAGGCTCTTTGAACCCTCACGCAAGTCGTCATCCAGCCATAACAGTAAATCGGCACCTTAAATCCGCATCTCAACAGCAGACTAGACAGAGGGGTGTGACCTCACTGCCTAGCAACAACCGCGCGACGGCTCGTTCCATCTGCGCGTCGGCATGCTGTTTATTTCAGCCGACTTCGGTGTTGAACCCTTTTCTACCTTTCCACTTAATGTCATTGAACATCCTTGGAGATCCTTTTCTTCTCAGAAGTGCATTTACTATTTCATTCCCTGTTTCCCCTTGTTCTAATGCATTTATTTTTTGCACCGTTAAAAGAATTCTGGTCAATACGAGGGGTGCTGCCTGGGCTCGGTCTGTGTGGAGTCTGCATGTTCTCCCTGTGTCTGCATGGTTTTTTTTTCTCCCACAGTCCAAAGAAATGTGTTTAAAGTTCAATGCTCACTCCTATCATTGTGTGTGAATCTGTGTGGCCGCTTTGCGATGGATTGGCATTCCACCATGGGTGTAGTTTCATAGCATAGCTCGAGCACAGCTGTGACCCGGACCAGAATAAAGCATATAGATGGGTGGATTCATGAATTCTGGAACTCATTAAAGTTAAAAGGAATACCAAGACATGAGTGAAGCCGAATACATGGTTAGTACTTAGATAGCGGTTAGGATACCCGACTTCCACAAAAAAAAAAACTTCTCTCGGTGAGACAGACGGTATGAAATTGAGGATCATCAAGTTTTAAGGACAGTGTATGTCATCTTTTCCTGCTGGGGCTGCTGGGATCCGACCACACATCCCTATCATTCATCAACAAATCCACAGTATAGCGTTCTTTGAGTGATTCATGAGATTTGTGGAGCAGAAAGCAGAAATCCTTGCAAAATTTGATGGTCGAGGGGCCGGAAATGATGAGGGACACTGAGGAGCCAGTGAAGGCAGGGCTGGTTGACTCCAGGGGGAATCCTGCATCATTGCTCCATGATGCGTACCTTCCGCGGCCAGCAATACCTGCCGGCCATAATCCTACCGCTCTGTCTGAAAATCATCTCCTTGTTTCACGCTGTGTGCGCAATTATTTGGAACGTGGCAGTGTGATGCGATGCTTGACAGTCTGCCCAAAATGTTGCTCGATTGGAGTTTTATTCCTGTGGATCGCGATTTCATTTAGTAGCCTTACTTGAGGCAGGCGGCAGTCAAGGATGTTCAAAAGAATGAGCCTGGCCAAGGCGTCAGGCAGCAGCACGTGGCCAGGAGACTGCAGCCCACGGTGCTATGTAGGCACCTCGTGTCTGACACTCGCCGCCCACGGTAGCGACGCAGGCGCAGGGCTCGCGTCGGCCGCTTCTCCATCATTCAGCAGCTGAACAGAGTTATAGCCACCGTTTCTTATCTGGTCCTCACTCTGTAGGTGGACAGAGGGTCAGATGGCTGTAAACAGGCGGTGCCCCTCCAGTGTTTATGAGATTTGAAAACAGGAGGATGCAAACCAGTCCTTGTAAGTGAAGGCAGTGTCCACAAGGCAAAGGACAAAAAATGTGAATCTATAAACACCAAATGCTCTTTTATCCATCCATCCATCCATTATCAGTAACCTTTGTATCCAGGTCAGAGTCCCAGTGGTTGGCAGTTTGTCCTGGAATCAATGGGCTCCAAGTTATCTACACCCTGGATGAGACACTGGTTCATCACAGGGTGGCCACACACATAGTCATACACTATGAGCAATTCTGAGTGACCGATTAACTTGAAACACATGTCTTTGGACTGTGGGAGGAAAGCAGAGCACTCAGAGGAAACCTACACAGACAAGGGGCAAACATGCAAGCTCCACAAAGAACGATCTGGGCTCAAACCCACAGGTGAACAGCCCAGGTGCGGTGAGGCAGCAGCTATCCACTGTGTCCCCGTGCCGCCCCTGGTCTTCTTTTCTCCAGGTTGACAGTATTTCCCGAGCAGCTCTGCTTCTTTGTTATACTGCATTATGCAAAAGATCTGAATAGCATGGCGGGCAGCCCCTTTACCATGCTGTCAGCCCTGCGTGCAACAAACACCATCATCTCATGAACTGTTTGTGTTCTGATGTGGATGCACAGCAGCATAAAGTTGCTTGTTGTGTTCCTGTCTGTTGTACATCTCACAATAATGAGCCTCAGTTAGTCCAAGTGCTTATGTGTCTGGCATCAAACACAAGGAAAGCCTTTGCCTGTCAAAGTGGACAAACTGGTGTGTTTGGTCCTGCTGCTCAATGTTTCTTCGCAAAAAAATGCAGTTTCGCTTTTTAAAATGAATATAATACTGGACCAAAGATTTCTACAAAAATAGCACAGTAACACCTGTATTAGTGCTCTAGATTAGTAATACAATATTTTGCATAAAATGTAGTGTGAAAACTGCACAACACAATACAGAATGGAGAAACAGAAAACTATTTTATGAATATCGAATATAAAATTCCAAGAAAGTCACATTTTTGCATTTTTTAAAATATTTGGCAAATCCTTATGACAAATTACTCACAGGACTAAAATAAAATAGCGCTACTGGCAGGTATTACTGCACGTTGTTCATAGAGCACCGGCGATTTTAATCGTGCTCACAAACTGAAAATAAATGTAAAAAATCAGGAAGCTATTTGCAACCAACAGTGTCAGCTGCAGACTTACACACTGGATCTGTAACACAGTATTTTGCTTCAGTGTTCCTTACATTTCCTTTCCGCCGCTTGTCTCCCTTTATTCCTTCACACATTACCTGGGAAACAAAGAACACACCTGGACCTTTTCTCCCCATACGATCAGTTTACATCAGTTTGTCTGAACATGACACACTTCCCAAAACAGTCCCTTGAACCTAAAAGATCTTTAAATAAAAATGCAAACTTTTTGCCTCGGTTTTACAGCTGCTCTGGTTTCCTACGTTCCCTTTTCTCCTCCATGTTCTCCGTGTTTCCTGCCTTCTACCTCTTCCGCTGCTCCACCATTATTGCAGTTCCTCAAGGCCATTTGCGAATGAACCGGGTGGGAGCAGGGGGGGGGGTTCAGGTTGGGGGATGGGGTGGCGGAGATGCTGTCAGAAATTAAAAATCACGCGCCAAAGCCTCTCTGGCCAGCCACTCGCCTCATTAGATTAGATGGGCCCATGCATATGCATGGGTCTTCGAGGTTCCACATCCCCGGCCGCAGATCCGGCGCGTCAGCGGCGTGGCTGAGGCTGACCCCCATCGCGGCTGCTGTTCTCCTGACTGCCAATCTCCTTCAGCCACCGGGGCTGAGTGATACCTCATCAGATTACACCGGTCAGAAGCTTGACCCTCTCCCCAAAAGCAATCGCCGCCTGTGCATCTTGCTCCTGCTATAATCCACATATTAATGAATTGCCAGTTTATGGGGGTGGGCGGGACTTGTCAGAATTCGCCTTTGAGTCGGTGCACAGGAGGGCGGCCACCGCCGGCGGATTAATTTCCCCATCCCTCTGTTTGTCATTCCTTTATTAAGCTCTGCCAAAGCTATTCAGGGTTTCTGTCTGAATGCAGCTCTCATCTTGTGGCTGAGATTGCCTTCATTCTGTCTTGCGTACATGGGAATGAAACGTCAACGCTTTGCAGCTTTTCAGCCGAAAGTCTCCATTCCCTTTTGAAAGTGATCTTTCCGTATATATGTCCCTGCTTCTAACACGCGCGCTTAAATGGTCAGTTTTAAGGATGATTTATACATTCCTCTTCATTTCTGGTCCCTGCCTATGTGCCACATTAAAAAGTCACAACCGTGCTGCCCTGTTTCATCTCCTCCATTGTGTTCGGTACTGAAACTCAACAAGGCAGCTGTGCCAAGTGTGAGTCCTGACTGTGTTGAAAGTGCATTCTAGCAGCTGTTTTCTTTTGTGTTGCAGCACCGCAGTGTCGCAACAAAATCGTTTACCAAACATCTCCGTCGACTTTCGTCTGCCTTAAGCGATGCGCTGTTTGTGGTCTGTGGTTCCCGCACATGTCTTTTAGTCTGGAGAAACGGGGCACCAGTGAGCGTCGCACTGCCTGCCTCTCGATAGCATTAAACCAGAGCTACAATGAACCACACATCACCTTGACTCTTAACCATCTGCAGCAAACAAGTGCAGCTTCTTCATGCCATTGTGGAAAACACTGAGCCAAGGCAGCTGGATGTTTCTGCTATAACATATAAAGACACTGATGCTCAACACAATATAGTCTCGCATTTAAAAAAATTTGTGTTAACATCACATACATAAATTATACTTTGCATGGTGTGTATATTAAGTGCATGATGGGTATACAGTCTTTGCCTGTTATCTTGCCAACTTTGAATCTCCACACATGCTATGGCAGAACACATTTCCCACCACGCTGCTTCCCCAAACAACCTCGCCTCTTACCTTTGCCGTGTATGGAAAGTGTCACCACCTGTGCAATTCTACCCCATTATGCCACCGCTCGCAGCTAGTTATGACCTCCGATGCCACACTAGCCATCTGATCGAGGCTAATGTCTTCCCGCACACCCACCTCCGCATGTTGCTACTCAAGTCTCCTTCAGCAGCATCCAGCCGGATGTCCTTAGCGTTAAGCGCAGTTCTGAGTCGATCTCGTTTTTTATCATTATTAAAATGTCAGGCAAAGGAAGCTGAACAGAAGAGAGAGATCTGTGTGCATCTATGCACAGCAAGAATGCTTAAAAAGCACAGCAAGAAATTGTACAACTGTGCAGTGAGTGTTTTAGACTGCATTTGGTAGATATTATTGATGTATTTAACTGTATATACAGTACAGCTCTACAAGTCATGGTTTATGTGGCTCACACCTTGCTGCCGCATCCCAGTTAAGTCACCAGGCTCACCTCTCACCAAAAAATGTATGTTATACAGATGTGGGTGACATAGCGAGGTAACACCACGGCATGATCATTTACTCAGCAAAGATAAAGGAAGTGATGTGAGACATAGGGTGTAAAAGTGGGGTCTTGCTTGCCAAAGGTGTGTTATCCTCAGCACATCAAGACAATAAATATGAAGGAGACAAGACACATTTGTACTGAGGTGCCAGCACAGCGAGCCACCAACACCGACCCCCCTGGAGCTGCTGTCCATGGTACTGATGCATTTCCATACTCCAGCACCACCAGCAGAGGTCTGTGCTGGTTCACCTTTTCACATGTTGAATTCTACAAATCGGGAATTAAGGATATTCTTCAATTTCTTACATTTCAGCCCCTAAATTCACATGGCCATATACTGCCCAGTAAAGAAGCGTATAAAAGTATCATATCTGCCTGTTATACATATAGAGATCACAGCAGATGACTTTCGTGTATATTTAGGCCAAACATAGGCATCTACAAAACTGCTTTTGTATTTTATTTCCAGGCTGATGCATTTATTGTCGAGGCCATTCTGCATGGTGTCCACCTCTCAGCGGGCACTGAAACCTCACCAATCCTTGGGATGAAATGCCGAGGAGAACTGGGTCTCGTTTGAGGGCTAAAAGTGACTGGAGACACGGCCACGTCCGCCAGGTGCCGAAGCTCGTTGTCGGGCTCTGAAGCCGACGGAGCTCAAGTGCTTGGTGACGCCTCGCTTTGCAGGGGGTGCTTCTGTTCTAATATATCGAATAAAAATCATCTATGGTGAGGATGATTTGTCAGAACATTTTGTGTGAGGACTAAGTTGGACGGGCGACTGCTTGACCCGAGGACCTGCGGTGGGCAGCGGACTGGCTGTTCGGCTCCTCCGCGTTCGGACCCGGGGCTCCGCAGTAAAGCTGCAGCGGCCCCGCGGAACCCCGATCGCAGCGCCCGAATTTGACCAACCGACCGTCGAGGAATGCGGGCACGGCTTCGCAAGACGTTTCTGAGGACAGCCCTGCGCCCAACGGCGGAACGCGCCCTTCCGAGCGCCGACCAACAAAAGAAAGCCCGATTTTACATAAGACTGCAGCTGCTCCATCGCACACGCAACAACCTTTGCATTTCAATCCACGCACATGAAGAAATGCCGCACGCACACGCGCGCACACGCAACACGCAAGCGGCCGCCAGAGCAACGCGTCGGCGTGCGCGCACACACGCCGGCCGCACCGACCACGCACATCGCCGCGCCTCTCCAAACTTAAGCCGAAAATGCACATTCGCGCCCGGCCGTCGCCCCGCAAGTTGCGCCTCCGCGTTCGCCGCCGCGCTCCTGCGCGCAGCATCCGCAAAACGTGCCGCCGGTGCGCGAATTTGACCGCACGGCGCAGAGGAAATTGCACAAGACGGCGGAACCGGGAAAGTTAACGCAAGTTATGTAACGGCGTGGTGGGAGACGCGGCGAGACGCCCAGAAGGTGCGCCGGTTCCTTAGCTCACCTGCGGCGCCGCGCGTGTGTCTACAAGGCGTCCATGGAGCGTCGGCTGGAGCCCCGCGAGTCCGGCGGTTCTGTCACGCGCTCCGCCGCTCTTCCCCGTGCAGCTCGCATCGCCCCTCCCCCCCCCTCCCGCACACACACGCACACACACGCACACACGTCTCTCCAGAGCGCGCGAGTTTCGGGCAAGACGGGCCTCGTCGCGGCGGGGGCGTGCGGTGGGTGGCGAGGTGGGGGGAGAGAGAGCGAGTCGGCGCGCTCCCGATCTGCTCCGGGGACGCGCAGCCATGTGGCGGTCACGGTCGTGTCTTGTCGCAAACTGTGCGGGGGGCTTACGCGGCCATGGAGGGCTGGCATGGCGCTGGTTGGCGAACCCGGGGGAAGCCGTTCTCTGCATCCGCCGAGTTGTGCGCTAGAACCCTGGGCGCCAAATATTGGCGACGTTTCATCCGGCGCGTTTGCGCAACCGAGCTTCTTTAAATCGTTGGTAAAAAAAAAAAACCCTGGGGAATAACTTGTGATCGATACTACGTTTCCCAGATCAAAACGACCAATTTACCACAGTAACACGGTGTGCAATCCCAGCAGAATGCCGTCCAACTTCCGATCGCAAATCTTACGTTTTACCATTTTACTTTTTTGCCAAGTTTATAAACCTGTTACAAGGACAGGTCAGTTCGCCTTACTTACAGATTGATGCAACCAATATGAAGATATGTGCAATAAAAATTTTCCGTATTTACGGTATATAAATCACGTTTTTTACCCACCTTGATGCGTTTATATCCCAGTGCGACACATACAGTAAGAAATATGCTAGTGTAACTCCAGCCACTGATATGCCAGTAAGAAGGTTTTATTTTTTTGCAAAATAATGCCCAACTATTGCTGAATAAAGTCATGCGTCCATCGGTGTCGCCGTATTTAACGGGGCCTGTGCGGGCCTACCAGTAAAATACCAGGCATGTGCAACTCGTACTCCGGAGCGACTTATTTGTGCACTTTTCTTCAAGATTATACATTTTTCAAGATATTGCGAGTCGTAATCCTCTGCGATTTATAATCCAGAAAACGCGCTAGTAAGGGCAGCAGGGTGTAAAACAGGCCAAACTCCACTGAGCGCCTTCTCTTATACAGTGTGGACCCCCCGGGTGACTGAGGCCCAAGTTTGGAGTAACTTTTTGGAATTTATTTTGTAGCTTTGATAAGATGGTGCAGTATTTTTGTTTTGCTGTGTCTTATCTGTGTGTTATTTGTCATTTTCGGCTTTCCCACTGATATTTTCGCCGATGTCCCCCGGTGCCACAGACCCCTCTGCTGTGATGTTTTTGGCAGATTGCTGACTCGCTTTGCTCCTCATCTTTGGCGATGCGGACAGTTTTGGGCAGCAAGAGGAGCAGCGAAAAACGAAATAATTCATCCAGAGCCTCGGGCTCTGGGAGGAGCGCGAAGGCCCCATTTCTTCCCTTTTAGCTTCATTTTCTGTTACGTGAATTTTCCTCCTACAATTGAATTAACACGTCGAGGGACTGATGCTACGGGTGCAACAGCAAGAAAGTGGGAGGTGGGACAGGAAGAATCGGGGGGGGTGGGGGTGATTGTATTCTCAGACTGCATAAACACCAATTTAGCGACTGTGGCTATTATGGAACACTGTTTCTATGGCAACCGATTCGCCGGATTCCAACAGAAGCGTTCCCACGGTGACACGCGGATGCCGCCGCAAGAAACCTGCACTGGGGGTGGATTGGGGGGGGGGGGGTTGGTGACAGCGCTCGACCCGCGTACTCGATTTGTCGCCAAAGGGTTCGGGTCCCGTTTGGACCCCGGATCCTCCCCAGATTTTGGTGTCGCGCCGTGCGATCTGTTTCAAACACTTGCAAATGGAAAAGTTTTGCACACGTTGAAAGGGATGCGGACATTTCATGGGAAGGCCTCTGCGTACTGTACAGAGACAGTGTTGCCGGGACAACGCGCGCGCGTGTGTGTCTGTGTGTGTGTGTGTGTGTGTGTGTGTGTGGGGGGGGTGCTGTAGAGTAAACGTTTGGGAAACGACTCAGATGGCTCATATTTACCACGTGCTCATATTTACCAGAGCGACCCGCTAAAGGGAGGACCGTCGCACCCCAGATTCCACTTCAGCTTTACCAGTTTTTAAAAAAAAATCGAGTTGTGCGACTTCAAATAAACGCGTCCGTTACAAACGAGCAGTAATGGGCTGCTGCCGAATTTCAATAAGGTTTCGCATCTTCATCGATCCTCGCTCGTTTTGGCTGGACGAATTAAAACAAAGCTATATATAAATGTGCGTGAATTAATTGAAATATACTATATATAAATTCACAGTGAAATAAAATCACAGCAATTGAAATGTATTCAGATCGTTAGTTAAAAGCATCGTCCAAATAATGTAATTTTAGTAAGGAGCGGAAATATTAATACGAGGGCTTCTGGCTTCGTGTTCGTTTGATCGCATGATTTGTTATATAAGTACTAGAAACAGTTTAGTCGTAGTAATTCTATATAGCACATTTGACATTTCGTTTGTAACTGTAACGATTTATTTCAGAAAATTAATATATTCCCAGGAACACAAAACGAAATGCTCATGGGAACTGTGTGTATACGGTCCATTGTTTCCAGGGGGACATATTTCAATGACGGAGCAGAAACATGGCTTTCAGTGGAGCGGTATTTTGGATACGTGAACCCGAAGAAGTTGCTCTTTAATTGTAATGGAAAAAATAACTAGCTACAAAACTTAAATGAACCGCTAGGGTACGTTTTGTTTTTACGTCTGTTATTTGTAAATATCTGTTTGCCTCTCGCGAAGTCTTGCTCATTCAAGCACCTACTTCGCCATCATGAAACTTCGTTTCCGTTGTGCTGCTACATCCATGTACGATCTCCTCGTTTATTTGTGACGCTGTTTTACTAATTCCAACGAAGAATTGAGGGAAACATTAATGCCACAGTAAACACTCGATGAGTTTAATAACCGAAACGTGCAAGTGCCTAAATATTCATCGATCGGCGAAATGTTTGGATGAAAGTGAAGCCTGCGGCAATGGGCCGGATGAACGTGCAGTAGCCGAACTTGCGGGTTCCGTGTGGGGCACACAAGTAGCACATTTTGCGAAGACTGCGGTGACCAGCTGCCCTGCACTGTTCCGTGGCAACGGGTCGACGTGGATTCGGTGTGATGTCAGACGAGGCTGGAACCGCAGATGCCAGAACTCAGGGGTTCACCCGATTTCTGGAGGGAGGCTAAGACCATGTGGGAGGAATAGGTTATACAGTCGCCCCCTCAATTTACGAACACTGTTTAGACTGGAAGTCTATTTACAAGCCCAAAGCAAGATGGGATAAACCATGAACAAAATGCCAGCCCATTCGCACATTCTGTTTTTTAGCTGCAAACTACATTTAAATTACAAACTGAAATTACTAAAAGTAAAAATATCTTACCTGCGTGAACTCCGTTCAAAGAGCGCTGTTGAGCATTTCATCCCATAAGCAAATGTAATGGTCTTTATGTTGATACTCATCGCCAACATTAACAAAACACCAAGTAGGAGTTGTAAACAATGTGAACCTGAGTGGAATGAAGGTGGTCCCACGATATTACTCTGTTTCTCTTTGAGTGCATTTTATTGCCAACCAACAGCTGGACAAAGAGGCAGGTGGCTTTCACTCTGCAGCACAGAAGAGTGTAAAATCCTGAATTGTTCTGGAAATCGCAGTTAAAACTAAACTGGAAAGCATTTATTTTTGCTAAATTTCTAACTTGAATGCTGATGATACCAGGGTTACGGTGTATATTAAAGACAGTTTGACAGGGTTCATGTTATTGCATATTACTTTCTGTGGTAAAAATCTGGTTAAAATGGGTGATGAAATAATTTTCTTCAGGGTCTAACACTTTTGTAATGTACATATTTAGGTGAGTGATGAGAAAAAGGCTAAGTTCTGCAGCATAAATAAGTGTAAATATATATTTTTAACTATATACAGCTACTGGTGTAATGGGTCTCAGCAGAAATGGTGGTGTTGGACTAATGGTTGTACTTAATCATTTGTCTCTCTCTGTTTGTGAACTGCATGTTCATTTACTGTGAGCAGTAGATCACTTTGGTAGTGATAGCCATACATTAATGTGATGTATAAAATGAATGTAAATATTTTTGTTTTCTAGTTTTGTAGTGCGCTGTCATCATCTGCTTTCACAATGGTGGGGAGAGGACGTGGGCGTGGCCGAGGCCAGCTGACATTCAACATAGAGGCTGTGGGAATTGGGAAAGGAGAGAACCTGCCCCCATCCACTCTTCAGCCCACCCCACTGTTCCCGGTTGGTCATCTCACATTTACATCATTTCCTTCAAAGAAATGAACCCTTTATGACTTATTGTTTTCCCAGCTTTTTATTTAGCTTCTTAATTGCTAAATACAGTTTTAGTTATTAGTGATCCTTTAGTTCTTCTTGACAACACTTGACAAGAGTGTCACAATTCCACTTCTCCAAATGTGGTGCTAAGTCGCTCAGTGTGCGCTGTGGAGGTGACACTGTGTGCCTGACTGCATGCCTGCCATTCTGGCCACCCTCAGCCCATGGAGCAGAAGCCAGTGCCCCTGCAGACGGGTGAGGAGGCTGAATATATGCTGGCCCTCAAGCAGGAGCTCAGGGGAGCCATGAAGAACCTGCCCTTCTACATCAGGCCAGCAGTGCCAAAGAAAGGTCAGGCCCACCTCCAGGGACACTGCTGGGAGCAGCAGTTTCATTCTGGGAGGGAGAAGAGCTCCAATCCATTTTCAAATGCATTCAGTTAATTTATTCTGCAGAAACTCATGGTTTTGTAAAGGTACATCAGAACAGAACAGGTCGCTTATCTTTCTATTTTGTGCCACTGGATTACTACCACAGTCTAAATTTGGACCCCGGTGGCATGTAAAAGGGCTAACAGGTGAGGGTTGGTTTGAAGTCCCATTCCTCTTGTAATACCCTTAGTCATAGTAGTACTTACCCTTTAATGGTACTTACCCCTGAGTGGAGGTAGTAATAATACCCTGCTATACCAATGGGTAAATCAGTGTAAGCAGTATAGCATAACAGTGTACATCTTGTTGGACAAAGTTGTCAAAATGAATAAATAAATAAGAGCAGAGAGGGCAGAAATTCAGCCAAGAGTGAATAAATTCAGGCTAACTTACCCTTTTTTTTCTCAATTTTTTTAACTTTCGCCGATCGCATGCCCAGATGTGGAACGCTACTCGGACAAATACCAGAGCTCAGAACCAACAGACAACACCATTGAGTGGGATCCAGGTAGGTTTCTGCTTCAGACAGCATGCTCTTAGAAATATAAATTACAACAATATGGTAACACAGCAAAATGTTTTGTTATGTCAGATTTACAAGTTGTTTATATGACAGATGATTGGCCTTGAATGTCAGTATACAGAGTATTCATGTACACATGCAGCAGTAACACTTCCTCCATCTGTGTGTGTGCATGCACCTTTTGTTCTAGACTGGAAGCGACTACCCAAAGAACTGCGTATCAGAGTGAGGAAGCCGGTGAAGGAGAGTAAGTACCTCTCGGTCTTTGGTACTTTGCAGACATTGTGAATGGCTGCTTTTAATAACAGATTCTGAATTAATATTTTTGCCGGAATGCTTACGAAGGAGCTTTTCTGAACAAAGAAGGTTTCATTATGAAGTGCATTTTTTTAATGTCTTCTTTGAGTGGGTGGTCAGGATTTCTGTACGGAAGTGAAGTGAACATGCAGGACTGCAGTGCGTTCGTACTGGAACAGCTTTTACTCTGTTGTCCTCAGCTTAGGCTGCCTGTGCTGTGTGACCCACAGAAAAACACACACTTGGTCTCCTGGGACAGCTGGGTTTGAGTCCAGTAAATGTAAAAGCAGGAAATAGGATTTAAAATATACTGTGTACTTTTTTGTGCCCTACATCCAGAACCGTGCAGGGAAATCTTACACACCTTAGATTTACGAGCCCTCAGCACTACAGAAGCTCTCACTCTCCCAGAAAAGAAATAGTGGTGGGAAATATGCAGGGAATCGATTTCCAGACATGGAAGACACCCCTGAAAGCATTCAATTAATGTTGTATTAGCAGCTTTGTGATTTACATGCTTACAGTAGATCATGAGGCCGGGTGGGGGAGGAGTGCTAGGCATCACTGAAAAGTCTTAGTGTGGAACACAGCACCATACAGCATGTTTACCCTCAGTGATGCTCGTCGCTCACTGACCCCCCCCCCCCAGGGAAATCAGCAGGACACCTGGCAGCTCCATGTCCCACACAAAGAAAATAAAAATGGCCTCTGATGGTAGAAGGCTTGTCAGATCTGGCTGCAGGTGGAAACGATTGGTAAATCTGTCCTGCCCTTTACGGTTCCCGGTGCGAAGCACTCAGAGTGATGACATTTCAGATGTATTGATCTGTGTGGCCAGGGTGGAGATTTGGATGGGTGGCGGTGATGTGTGTGTGTGGGGGGGGTGCATTCTTCTCCCACTCAGTCAAGGCAAACGTCTCCTTGATTCAGAGCCCCCACTGGCGCCCAAGTGTACCAAGCCGCCTCGCGTCGACCAGGAGGAGATCATCCGCAAACTGGAGGTACGCCCATGCACGCTGCTTTGCGGGAAACTACCTGAAGGTTTCATTAAGCTTTATTTCTCAACAACAAATCTGGAGCACTAAGCAAGGTTTTAAATGTGCTGCCACAACTCGTGTTGCCTGCAAACCTCACCTTTCTGGCATCCCAAATGTGGCTGCGTAACGTCGGCCAGGATGCGCATGCAGCTTCATCCCGAGATTCGTACCTTTTCACAGGGGTGCAGATCGATGCATCAGACAGGCATCCCTTTCTGGCTCCCATGGGCCTTGACTGCAAATCTTACAGCAGTGACCTTATCTAACCTTCATTGTCTTGTTCTTCATGCGGCAGCAGAAGAACAAGATGATTCAAAAAGAGTTCAACAATTTCATATATTGATTAGCCAGTAACTGAGTGTCATATGAATATGTACTGTACTGAGCTTTTGTAGAATTAAGAAAAAACTGCTTACGCTGCAAGTTCATACGAAAATTAGTTACTGAGGAGTGCATTTATGAAAGTACTCAGTTTATTTGGAATTACCCTGTACACCAACCCCCACCTAGCGGTCCTGCTCAGTCTGCTGTGATTCTGAAATATATTTTTACTGTTTTTATTGATATTGTTGTTATTGTTATTTGGTTTGTTATGATTGTATTGCTTAGCTTATGTCTCTGTCCAAACAGTTTGAAATATTTGTCATTTCTATGACCACATGTTTTATTTGGGTAGATGAAGTGCCTTATAGGAGGTCGCTAGGCTCCTTTGGCCCTCGATTTGGTCACCACGTGGCAGGCGTGCTGCGGCTCCGGGTCTTTGTACCATGTAAAAGTGCATGCAGACGTTTCTCCTGCAGTTCTGCAATGTGACCCAACCACATTTTGTTGACTAGACCTTGGAGAAGAAAGAGGAAGAGCTGAGCTCTGATGAAGAAGAGCAGGAGAAGAAGAAACAAGAAGAGGAGGAGCAGGAAGGCGAGGAGGAGTACGATGAGGAAGAGTTTGAAGAGGTGAGAGATTTGACCAGTTTGTCCCAGTCTTTTTGAAACTCTCTGGCTGGACCATGATTTGTTTTTGTGTGCATACTGACACTGTGATCTCTGACCAGGGTATTTTTCTCTGCAGGAGACGGACTACATCATGTCATACTTTGACAACGGGGAGGACTTTGGCGGCGACAGTGATGACAACATGGATGAGGCCATTTATTAAGCCTGACATAATGGCCTGAATAGATGCCAGAGGTGTGCTGGGGTTCGAGGGCACCCATCCGCATTTGTAGGGACCCAACTGAGTGTTTTACTGATTGTGGCAACCGTCAGCTTTCTGCAAACCAAACATTCCTCAGTCCAAACATTGTGGATTTTCTCTCAGTTCTCAGGACGATCAGTGATGGCAGAAGAGGCCAGATGGCTCAGGCAGCCCACGTTCCTCCAGAAAATCTTGTAACAAAAGCGGTGGTGTCAACTGGCATTCAGTAGGTTCAACTGTAAAGGCAAATATCGGGAAAGGACATTGCCCTGCAGGAGGACGTTCTGCTTCGGGTGCAGAACACGTTGCTCCCTGAAAGCCACTTTCTTAACATGTTTTGTGTGTCTGACAGGTTTTTGTCCACAAGTACCCATTTTAAAGTTTTATATATACAGTATTTTATCTTTAACACCCATTTTACTGTGTGTTACTTTAATCTGTGTGTGGAGCACCAGCCTGTAGCATTTTCACATTAAAACAATTGTGTAAATTCCCACATTTTAACTTTTGAACTGCTGGGTGTGTTGAAAACAGCTGTGACTGTGGCCTGGCAATAAGCAGTATTACTGACCAGCAGAGTTTGTGTATCATTTTAGCTTTTAATTAACTGGTTTTAAATCGGTAGTTTTAAACCACGTTTGTAAGAAGAAAATGTTTTAAATTTGACCAAAAAATTGTGAAGGGTATTTTAGCATTTTTTGATGTTACAGCAGATTAAAGTCAATGGGCTGCAGTTGAGTCCCCGCTGCGGTTTTTTCAATCGACCATGAGATGGCGCTGCTCTTCTGAGCTGGTCTGTGTTTTTTGTGTAGTACAGTTTCAAGATGTGTGTTGCAGTAAATATATTACAGAATTTACATGACTTTGGAATATCTGTGTTGTGTACAGTCTCTGCTTTACCCTCTTAGCTTTCAGCATGCAACATACTGTGAGCTTTTTCACCGTTACAGCAAAATCCACAAGGCAGAATCATTGTGGTCCCTCATATTCATAAACTCCCATTTCAGGTCACTTGTTCTCCACAAGACTGTATTTTTTTCACTATTTTAGGTTTTATGTGGGGTGCATAGTTGTGTCAAACTTAAAGTCATCACTACATTGTAATTTGCAGCTCAAGCAAATTTTACACTCCTAAGTGAGCGAAAGGGCTCATTTGATTTGAAAGGGTTGATTTGCGTCAAAAATCCTGAGAAGCGTGTGTTTCAGTGGAAGTGAATTTGCTCTTCACACATCCAGTGCCTCCACCACTACCGATTCACCCCATTGTACTGTGTGCTGTAAATCCTGTGATGTGTGTGGTGCAGCTGTATCTGCTGAACATTTTGTCCTTCCAAAACTATGGGACTGTGTAGGATCATCACATTCAATGGTGTTGAGATGCTGATCAGCTCAGGGGGAGCAGTGTAAGAGGTCAAGAGCAGAGCTGCAGTGAAAAGCAGGTAAGCATGGAAAAGCACACCGACTGCAGGGGGAGCTGACACCTGTCCTTGTCTTCCATTGCCACACAAAACAACACCAGTTACCTCACTGCTGAATCCCGCTCATAGTTTGGTTATTTTTCCTGGACTG
Organism: Heterotis niloticus; assembly: GCA_018136845.1. NCBI lineage: Eukaryota > Metazoa > Chordata > Actinopteri > Osteoglossiformes > Osteoglossidae > Heterotis > Heterotis niloticus. The sequence continues at coordinate 4,644,813 of CM030903.1, forward strand.
TTGCTGCTGGATCAGAAGGGACACAGCTGTGGGTCAGAGGTTCTGTCCTGCCCCCTTGCTCTATCTTCTGCTCTTGCTTCACTTTCCCATTTTTTTGTTTGAAGTCACTTCTTTGTTCTCCATCTCTATGGATGTGTTGTCAGCACATATAGGCTGAAAGTTTACATTAATTCATTTAGCTGACACTTTCGACAAATTCCCTTCCAGTTTTTTAAGCCATTTACAGAGCTGGGTTGTTTTACCACAGCAGTGCAGGGTAAATGCAGCACCTGTATCCAAGAAAATACAGCAGGAGGTGGGATATGAACCCATGATCTCTCCAAGTTCTACCCACGATCAGTACAAAAGTTGAGATGTTCCCAGTCTTTGCCACACTGTAGGCTCTTGCATGTGTGTGGGTAATGTGCTTGGGGTCTAACCAGCAGCCGCTGTGAGTGCTGCCTGTGACTCTCCTGAGTTTCCGTGGCTCTTGACAGTGGCAGTTCATTCCAAGCTGGTCAGTTTTCCCAGTAAAGAGTCACACCTTTCGTGGGGTGTCCGTCAAAGGCTCTGCAATTTCAGTGTTCTCAGAATTGCAGGTCTGGTGTCAACAGCAGCACATACTTGACTTCAGAGCGGGCCTTTGTGTGTGTGTGTGTGTGTGTGTGTGTGTGTGTGTGTGTGAGAGAGAGAGAGAGGAATAGCAGGGCGGGCACCTGGAGTGACTCCATGCTGTCTGTAGCTGTTTTGTGTTGTTCATCCACAGGCTACAGCCATGTTGCCTCCCCTGTTGTCATGTTTTTGAACAATGTGGGTATGTACAGTTCTGCTGGCTTTTGATTGTTTCTGCCACAGCTCCCGGGCTCCCTCTTTTTTCTCTTCTGTCACTTCTCAGTCCATCTGAAGTCCATGTATGTCAGAAAAGTGGCTTGAGAGCCCCCAGGCTTGGTAAGTAGTGTCATATTGGTGGCTGGAATTGGTTTTTATTGACCGTTCTATGACCCAAATACAACATGGAAAAAAACCAGCCACTTGGCGTACGTGGGCACCATCTTTACCTTTATATCTGATGCTTCTCTCCAAAACAATTGGTCATTATTTATACCTCTGCGCAACTGGAGCAGTTCAGGATAAGGTCCTTTCTCAAGGGCATTTGAGCAGGAGGTGGGATTTGAACCTGCATCTACAGGCTGCAGCTGTACTCATTACGCTTGGTCTCCCACAAGTGCAAATATGGCTACCTGGAGGTTTGTGGTGCCACTGTAGCTGCAATCCAGGGACACAAGTACATGGAGGTGTTAGAGGTGCTGTGCTTTCAGGATATGAGAAATGTGAAAGAGTGTGTGTGTGTGTGTGTGTGTGTGAGAGAGAGAGAGAGATCTTACTGAAAAGTTGTGCACCGAGCTGGACCACGGTGCAGTACTGACACCAGGGTATGGCTTGTATTTTTATTTGTCTCGCCAAATACCTCATCCTATATCATTTCTTCCAGTACATTCCTCACAGGCACTTACAACTGGCTGTGTGTCTCTGCAGGAGTATTTTGACCAGTAGTTGTGGTCCATGTTCATCAAAAGAGAAGCTTTACAATTCAGTGAAATGCATAAAAGCTGTCTTTTAGTGAAATATGGCTTTCGTGTTTCCTGTAGTCCAGTAGCATTAGAGATGGAGAGGTGGGGGAGGAGAACTGTGTAACCTGAGCCCCTTCACCTGAGTTGGTGGCAGACAAGCACATCCAGTCAGCCACATCCAGTCTGACCACAGGCAAGAAGTGGGGGGGGGGGTTAAACAGTGATTTTACAGTGTTGTGGATGGAAGTCCTCCAGGCGAATGAAGCGCACGTCACTTAGGCGCATTGACCTGGTAATCTACTGACACTGTAGTGCTGCTGTTGTACTTGGGTGTTCGCTTCTTTTACTGTAGTTTATGTGCAAGCGGTGCAGAGGGAAAGATCACCCGGGTTATCTAGATGTAGCTGTGCCCATCCATCCATTATCATTAACCTCTGCACCCTGGCCAGGCTTGGGGTGGTCTGGAGTCCATATGCACCCTTGCTCCCTACTGTTGTAGGGCATATGCACTAACAACATTCATCATCACACCATCAATTTCCAGTTTCATAACCACCACTCTGTCAGACACTCGCTTCACCTCCAAAACACTCTTGACATACTGTTCCTTCAGGATAACCCCTACCCCATTTCTCCACCCATTCACGCCATGGTAAAACAGTTTAAACCCCCCTCCGTTGCACCTAGTCTTACTCCCCTTCCATTTGGTCTCTTGCACACAATATATCAACCTTCCTTCTCTCCATCATATCAGCAAGCTCTCTCCCTTTACCAGTCATACTACCAACATTCAAAGTTCCTACCCTCACGTCCACTCTCTTAACCTTCCCCCTCTCCTCCTTCCTCCGGAAATGCCTTCCTCCTCTTTTCCTTCGGCCTCTTCTCTTTCTTTGGCCAACAGTAGCCCTATCTTTAACAGCACCCTGTCGGCTAGCAGTGCTGGTGGCGGTCGTTGTTAACCCGGGGCTCGACCGATCCGGTATGGAAATTTGTATTTTTGTCCGCATATTTGATTTGGCAAATTTTTACGCCGGGTGCCCTTCCTGACGCAACCCTCTCCATTTATCTGGGCTTGGGACCGGCACGAAGAAATACACTAGTTTGTGCATCCCCTTGTGGCTGGATTGCTTGAATAATGGAGAATAAATGCAGAAAACTGTCTATTTTATGAAAAACAAATCTTGAGTGATAAAAATGGATATATTTTAATGATTTTGTTTTTAATTATACAGGCTCATTTTGAAAAGTTACTCAAAGGGCTAAAATGAAACAACGCTGCAGGAGGTGGTGCTAATGGTGCTGCTGCTGCACTTGGCTGTTCATTATAGCCTGTGGAGGCCAGCAGTTATTTACCACGCTGGTGAGGGTCAGCCTGCGTGCTCAGAAATGCTCTGTTATTATCAGTGTAACTCAGATTTACGCCCTGAATAACTGAACTGCTTCCCACGGTGCTGCTGAGCCTCCCCGATGAAATGCTAACCCGCAGTCAGCAGAGTAACCTGAGGGCTGCAACTGTAATGGCTGGTCTGCGGCTTTGATGCAGGATAAACCCAAAAATAAGTGGGAGGAGTACCTCCCCAAGTGGCTCTATGAAAGCGGTCGACAGTCACCACCGTTCACCCTCCTGGTCCTCAGTTAGCCTCTGCGTCGGGGGTCATGCCCATTGCTCAGATGCTCGGGGGGTGGAGTGCGAATTCACAGGGGTGCCCATAGCTTCAGTATGAAGGAAAATTAACAGAATTAAATGAATCCAGTCAGAAATTACTCTGTGGGAGTTTTAATGTTAGCTGTATTTTTACTGTTTGCCTTCGCCACGTCAGTCTCCAACAAAAACAGTCATTAGGTTTAAAATGAAACACCCAGTGAAGTGGATGCTTCTCTAGTGATCCATTATTGTAATTGTTTGTCACCCCAATCCCCAAAACACACACATTCAAAATCAGCCCAGTTTATGAATTGTTGACCTTTCACACTGTAAACGTGAACCGGGCTCAGTTTATTTAAGCCGTGTTGGCAGGAACTGCGAGAGCTGCTCTGCACGGTCCTGTGCTGCGAAAGTGTCCAGATCCAAAGCGGCAGAAAAGGCTGTAAAGGGGATCCTCTGAGATTTCATATCTGCATCTGCCAAGTGAAGTGGTGATTCTTTGGATGGCAAAATAAAATAAAATAAAATAAACCCGTCTTCCCTAGCCATAAACTGTGTCAGAGGACCTAATGAAACAACACTGCAAGAGGTTATGAAGAGAGTCTGCTTTATGGAAGCGTATAAAATTCCAAAAAAAGTTCATATGTATTTTTCATCTTTTTGAAAATGTGGCAAATTATCATGATAAATTACTCAACAGACTAAAACCAGCCTTGCCTGCAACAAGAGCTGCCCAATGAGCAATGGGGTTCGGGAAAGGAGGAAGAAGGGCATCACCGAGGATGTGAGATGGATCCTGGGGAAGGCAAAAGAATACCAAAAGGGCATTGACATGTGTTTCACTGACTGTGTAAATCAGGAGAAGCTCTGGACCACCTCGTGAAACAGGGGTACGCAGGACACCTCATAGTTCTCATGCAGGACCTCTGTATTGACCAAGAAGAAACCGTCTGACCGCGGAAGGAAAAAGAGAAGTTTTTAAAATCCTCCGAGGTGAATGACAAGGCTGCGTCCTTTCTCCACTCCACACAAATGAGAAGAGAGGTAGGACAGCAGGTGATTCCAATGACCTGAAACAATCTGATTTCTGGGGTCAGAGGAGATCTTGATCATTCCAGTGTAGCTGTCACTTCAATAACTTGGTGAGGGAGAGGAAAAAACACTTTGCCATTTATGTTATGCAAAGATTTGTGAACAAGTATTCTTCACAGAGAGGCCAAATCAAATCTTAAACATTCACGCTGGATTAGATTATAATAATTCAAGTCACCCGGTTGTTGTGGAAATTATCCAGGGGGATCCGTCTGGCTGAAAGAGACAGGAAACAGCAGGTAAGTATGAAGGCTTTCAGGTTGAATCCTTTGAATGCCATTTTAAATTCCCAAAATAAAGTGCTTTAAGAACTTTGAACCCACTATACTCAGGTTAGCCACCTGCAAAAGTAAAGAGAGTCTGAGCTGAGAAATCGTGCCATTTCATGCAAAATCACATAAAGCCTTTTAAAATACTAATAAATTCATTTAAAAAAAATCACTGCTCTTTCAGTGACCTACTGACAAGTTTTTACATTTGACTGCTTATGAGAAAAGCACTGTTTTTTAGGATATAATTTGACACTGTGATGCTTTTTTCTTAAGTGTTGCTTATGTTTTGCCAGTAAGCAGTTCTTAGCGGCTCATTCGGACGGAGGGGGCAGTGCAGTTGTGTAGCTGTGTTACTGCTGCTGTGTATTTTACCCTCTGTGTACTGTATACCGGACCTGAGAGTATACGTGTTTCTGTCCAGCTTGTTTATTACAGCCCGCAGCGGTCAGTTGTGACCTCTTTGTTCAGAGACGCAGCCATGGAGCCAGCTGAAATGCAGCCATAAGAATGAAGCCACTCTTTGTTTTCACAAAAAAAAACTACAGAGCTCCACAAATACTGCAGTACAATTTAAAGTAATTACCTTTAACCACTTGATGCTGGTGTTATAACAATTTTATCCCTATGACTTTAGCCTCACAAATCTAACAACCAATCTCTTTTTCAAATAGGCCTGCTTTTATAAAAATATTTAGCAAATTTTTACCAGCAGAGTAACCTGAGGGCTGCAACCATAATGGTTAGTCTGTGGCTTTGATGCAGGGTAAAATACCAGCCTGGCATTTCCAAACAGTTCAAATTTTGGTTCATCTGTCCATAGAGCATTTTCCCAGGAGGACCGAGGTGTGCTTGTAATGTTGAGTCCAGCTCTTTTATATCTTTATTTTAACAAAGCAGCCCAGTGTTTACAGACAACCAGAATACCCGCCCTGCAATGGAGGACCCATAATGTAGTGGGGTTGCTTTGCAGCCTTGTGTGTGTGTGTGTGTGTGTGTCCTATACATATATTGCGGACAATTGCCAGACATTTTAAAATGATTTTTGACTTTAGATAACTCTTCATTTACTCCTCTTCATTTAGAAGATTTAAGAGCATTATTATTATTATTATTATTATTATTATTATTTCTACAGGCTTACAATATGGTCCCATTATTTGATGAGCATTGTTTTAGAGCGCTATATATAAAATTAAAGTTTATAATGTATTTTTTATAACATATTTATTATTACATTTGTCAATGAATGCATTTGGTGACTTTTTTATATACATTATCATTGTGTCACTGTGCCAGCAAGTAAGTAGTATAAGACCTGCCACGTGTGTTCAGGCTCTTCCACAATGTAACCGGACTGTAACTGAGCAGCTCCATGTGAGCTTTTATAAATTATTCAGCTCTCCTTCCTACAAATAAGAGCAAAGCACATTAGTAATAAGATTAAAAACATAGACCGAGTGCACAAATAGCTAAAATGAAAGTTGGATGTGATTGCACTGGCTTCATGCTTGCAGGTGGACATAACATTTCACGGCAGTGTATGTGGCGCTACAGCAGTTTCTTTTCTTCATTTGTTTCATCCACTGGGATGTTACTGGGATTTGCTGCTGCTTTTCTGCCCACTGCAGCATCCTGTGTCCTTGAGCTCTGAACCTCAGAAGAATTATTTCCAAATTAGAACAAGGTGTCATATTCAAGTTCCTTGGGGAGCAAAGCTGTATTTTTGTTGCCGTATAAATTGCCACAGTAATGATAAAAACAACACATTTTTATATAAAATTAAGAGGCATCACTAAACACTTTACTGCACATCAGTTTTTTAAATGCAAAAAACAAGTGTAGGTACTTCCCTTACTAACATGTTGGTGTTTTGGACAGTTTGACCAACCACTAAGCATGAATTCTGAATTTCTGCATTGAATAAAAAGATACTAGGAGATATTGTTAATTTTTACAATATATATTTCCATAATAAAGCAATACAAATGTCAAATGAGCACTTGGAAAACAGTACGTGAGCCAGCCTGCAGCGTAACTTAGTGCACCCTGGGTAATGAAATGTAGCTGTGAACCTGTTATGAATGCTGACCCAGCACTAGAGTTATAGTCCTTTGGTCGGGGGGCAGCTCAGGTAGAGAATCTGGTCAATGAGGGGATGAAAAGAGCACTGGGGGATTATGGGAAGTTGTCGAGAAGTGCTGTTCTCATACTTCAGGGGTATTTGTCATCTCTGGGTTGTGTACCCTGGACTTAAAGCTGTAAAAGAGTTGACCCATCTGAATTTCAGCTGAGTATGTGACTGACACAAACAGGCCCCACTCTGCCCTATTGTTTTCAGCCCCATAAGGTTCACCGGGTCAAACCCTGCATAAGACCGTCTACAACATGCCATGATAAATGTTTAATGCTGCCCTTCCTGCTCAGTAACCAGAGATATCAGCCCATTTTGTCTTTTTCACTCAGTTGTTGCTTTTTACAGCTTCCCTGCCACTTCCCCCACTCTTTGTCACAGTCTGTTGACCAAATCTGCTGACTGTCTTTTTAACTGAGCAGCTGTGTTGTTGAGCAGAGCAAAACTTACAAAAAAACCCGCAAAGCAAATTTCAACATTGACTCAACAATCACACTGCAAGCTCCCACTGGACTTCCTTCTAATGACTGAGCTGAACTGTTTCAGCCACACCCATGCAGCATACAGACACATTCTAGACAATTGTGTGTTTCCAGCTTTATGGCCACAGTTTAAGGAAGAAGAAGCTCCTTTCCTGCTCCAGCATGACTGTGCCCCCCCATGCATAAAGCAAGCTCCATAACCACACGGTTTGCTCAGGTAGGTGTGGAAGAACTTGAGTGGCTGCACAGAGCCCAGACCTTAAACCCACTGAACACCTTTGGGACAAGCTTCTTGGCTTCATCCACGCCCAATCTCACTGATGCTCTTGTACCTGAATGGGCACAAACTTCCACACCCATGCTCGAAAATCTGGTGGAAAGCCTTCCCATAAGACTGTGGGCTGTTGTAACAGCAAAGGGGGGAACAAGTCCATATTGATGCTCATGGGTTTGGAATGAAATGTTCAGAAATGTTCAACAAGCACATATTGGAGGTGATGCTCAATTGTCTACATACTTTTGGCTATATAGTGTATATCTTAATGTACGTACGTACGTACGTATGTATGTATGTATGTATGTTGCTGAATGAAAATAGAATTTCTCTCTGGGATAAATAAAGCCTCATTCAGTCTTTCATTTCCAAATGTTTTTCTTCAAAGTGGTGCACATCTCAGGGTAAATGAAACTACATTTTGCATCAGAGGGCATAAATAATTACAAATTCATTTTTAACTGCTGGAAAATGGCAGATCAGCAAATAAATGGATTTTTAACATTTAATGGAAATTACTAGTGATCTCTCATAACTGTTTTGCTCTGTAAGAAATTGCAAACAACCAGATCTTTTTAAAAAGTGCTCCCTTAACTTATAAAAAAATGGTTTTAGTGCCGATCCAGAGGTATGGAGGCTCTTTTTGAACGATAAGCTTCCTATGGCTTTCACATATTTTGAGGTCAGAAGCTATTCATTTCTACTGCATCACCACGTTGACTGGGAGAATGTTCCACTACACACTCATCCACACACTCAACTGCACACTTCCTACCTCATAGCCATCCCACTGCTTCCTAACATTGTTGATGTGAGTCAATGGCAACCAGCAAACCACTTGGTCAGGGCTTTGATGACACTTGGTGGCCCCAGCCATAAAGGTGAAACCCCTGTTAACTGGCCCTGTTTGCCCCAGATAAAGCCAGTTAGATATTAAGATACAGGTGTGCATTTTTATCATCTGTGTGGAAAGGTCTTTGAAAAGGACCCTACGGGGCCACCACTTTACTGTCTTGCGCCCAGGACGGTGACAGTCCGCTCGTGGGTGGCAGCGCAACTGGATAAGAGCACATCATGTTGTCACTCTCAGCAGAGCTCAGCACCTCCTAGCCTACATCACTGCTAATTTTAACCTCCTCACATATTCATTCTCCTGTTACTACGGCATCACTTATACCCAGACGAAGCCTCCACTTCCATGAGCATCTGGACAGGCCAAACTGACAAAAACCTTGAAGCTACAGTTTACTCCAACAATTTTGAATAACATATATATATATATATATATATATATATATATATATATATATATATAGAGAGAGAGAGAGAGAGAGAGAGAGAGAGAGATTTGTATTAATAATACAGTATGTAGTGAAAAATTCAGTTGAGAGTAAATGTAGAGTAAAGGTGAGGTAATGTGTGTACTGTTCTCGCTTCCCTTTTTTCTTACAAACTGCGGTTACGGAGTCTATGTTCTCCGGACATCTGGTGGAGGAAATTTTGCAGGCGACTTCACCATAAAAGTCCCTGAGGTTGGCCATGGCTTACAGCTGCTAGGTTAATACAAAAACAACAACAACAAATAATAATAATAATAATAATAATAATAATAATAATAATAAGAAGAAGAAGAAGAAGAAGAAGAAGAAGAAGAAGCATTAGATGAATATGATAATAAAGAGATGGCATAGTGGCACACAACTGTGGTCTCTGCAAGGGTTGCTCCTCCAGAACCTTTACAGATTTTATATTTAAAAAATAATGTTTTTTGCATTATTATTATTATTATTATTATTATTATTATTATTATTATTATTATTATTGTTATTATTATTATTGTTATTATTATTATTATATGGGACTTGAACCCCATATCAGGCAAGCAGCCCAGGAGCTCCTAGTGTGGGGTTCAAGGCCAGCTCAGGGCGTGTGTGGAGTTTGCAGCTTATTCTCCGTGTTTCCAACCGTCTAAGGAAAAAATATGCTGGAAGAAGGCAATAGCAAACCCCTTCTGTTCCTTTTTGCCTTGAAAACCATGTAAATGGTCATTCAGGGCTCAGCAAGGACTCAATACCACTTTCCATTTCATATACATAGCAAAGCAAAAAGGAATGAGAAATGTCTCCCCTTCTTTGTCTTTCAGTAACAAAATGCAAGCACTGGTTTGTGTCAAGCAGTTAATGTCATATTTGCAGCTCTGTTTCTCAGCGGTCTTTATAACCAAGGAGGGACAAATAAGCAGCTGCTTTACCGAGTGGTCTAACAGCTCTTAATTTCCTCTTAAAATGACTCCCCTGCTTTAATGTTTCAGATACACTACAGGGACAAACATCAATGATTTATGTAGGTATTAATATATATTAATTTGGGCCACAGTTCTCATAAGAAAAATACACATCCTTTCCACTTCACACGCTGTACGCCATGATATGCTCAGTAATTTATATGAATGAAGTTTAAATCCACGATCACGCTTGACTAAATTTCTTGGAAGGTTGCTCAAGTTCTTCTGGAGGAAACCATCTCTGGTGTCCACGCTACAGCAGTGAAAGGCATCCGTTCGTTTTTAAGCACGTGACCTGGAGAATGAATCGCCGTACGAGTAGTAAGCGGTTCCCCAGATAAACCGCAGTTGTTCTGCGGGGTGGAAATGTTTCTTATTCCGATGGAGCAAATTCCTGGCACCGCGAGCCGCTGGACAAAGGACAAGCATGAGCTGTGAGAATGATAGCGCTCGTGAACACGGGGCTCGGCCAATCAAAGCGGGACGATCGCCAGCGTTCAGCCAATCCGAGGCAAGGCCTTGAGCAACCCGACCTGTGGCAGCTGAGTCAACGGTTGCAAAATCTTGAAAGTGTTCGGCGCAGCAAATCTCAGCTAAAGTATGATTTAAAATAAACGTGTTTGTCGAAAAATGTTTTAGACCTGGGTATAGTTTTTAAAATCAGCACTTTGTCTCTAAAACAATGATGATTAGTATAAACATTTCTCAAGGTTTTTTTGGGAAGACAGATGCTTTCCCAGTGAGTGTTACTCACCTCTAAGTCCTGTGAGAAACACGGTCATTTTTAAACGCTGACACACAACAAGCTGTAAATATCACACTGCGGTGTTGCTGAGCTACATTTTGGAGGTAGGATGGTACAAACGCGGTTAAAAGTTATACACCAGCGACGGATGAAAATTTGGAAAAGACCATCAATGTGCATATATGTTCATTTAAATATGCAACACTTCGGCATTTCCTTTTTTATCATTAGTACCAGCTGTTGACAGCAGCGAAATCTTTTTTATTTAATTTATTCCATTTGTTAAATATGTTGTGAAATGGGACCAAAATTTTAACTGAGTGCCATGACTGCAGTTTACAGAGGAAGCATTACTGTGACTTGTAGGTCAAGGAAGCATAAAAATATGTCCAATAGAGAAATGTCACAGTGAAGGAGGGACATATCCAGCGTGTACTGAAATTGTTCTACACCGACACAGAAGACCAAAGAAATTCATGAAATTCACTCTTTACCGCAGAAATCATTCAGTTGTGACCATTCTGGAAGTTTCCCTCCAACCATTCACTGACGTTTTGATATGAACTTGAACAGAATCGGGCAGCGTAAGCAGTCTCTGCCTCCCTCGCTCCCTCAGGAACCCAGGTGAAAGTTCACTTCTCAGAAAGGGAGAAATTGAGTTGTCTCACCGATCACCACATCCTGGTAAAACTGTGCTTCTCAACCCGAGCCAAAGGTTTTACCGTAAAATACTGACTGTCTGTGTCACTACCAACAGAGAACGCATCTAGAGCCCTAATACATATATTTATTAATTCATGAATTAGTTAAGTTAGTTAACATGATGAACAAAGAAGTTGGATTTGTATCTGTACACTTGCATGTGTATTTTATTTTTATAGATATTCCACCAATTTATTTAACATGGCACCAAAAAGTAATATGAATTTATTCAGTTATCAGCTTATTAATTAATAACAGCTGTTATGTGTCATTGGGAATGAACAGGAATTTTCTGGATGCTTTCAAAGCAAAATGTTTAGTCAGCAACAGCTTTTCTGCTCTACCAAAACTCTTTATTCACTCATTCAAGTCATTTTAGGTAACAATGGGGCTTAATGTGGTGATGCTCATTAAAAGGTCTTTGCTAAATCGTGAGGTTCTGCTGCCCTTTAGGCCCAGGGTTGGCCAGCCCTGCAACCGATGATGCTGTTCTCTGCAGCTTCCCCATCCCCTTGGCCACAAACCAAACTGGGAATCGGACCAGCTCACCAATAAGGAGATGGCCAGGCTACTCTTCATCAAACTTCTCTTTTCTCCCATCCTGCTCTGAAACAACTATCACCATCACTGCTATTTTCTTCATATTTTCCACGCAGCTTGTTTGCAAATGTTCAAGTGCAGCAATTCTATTAAATCCTCCTGATGTGGACCACCAAATAGTAGAAGAGTTTGACTCCACATTTATTCATATGCATTCATTTTTATTTCGAAATGCATCTCTTTCTCAGACTCTCAGCCCAAGATGGGCACCTGACCTCACACTGCCAAACTTCATAGGAGGAACACATTTTGACAGGTTTCAGTCGACAGTGCACGTAGTCACTGCAGCCTCGCTCGCATGCCTGCCGTCCTTTAAAATAAGGGAGACCGCAGGGTTGTGGTGTAAATGCCTCTTGAAGAGACTGGATGTTTGTGGGCTGGTAAGAGCAAGTGCTTTAGAGCTTTAGAGCAGCAATATCCTCCCCATGGTCTCCTACAAATATTTGGTCCAAGGCTGACCTGCTCTACTTTCTCACATCCTGTGCACTAAAGACTTGTGCTGCAATAGGTCTCGTAGGTGTTGTCTTTTGCTGAAAGAATGTTCACTCTGGCGTGTGTGTTACTGGGAACGGTCATAAGTTTCTGTGATGCCAGCTTCCAGAAACATGGTGTGAAGCACGCGTTAGGTTTTAGTGAACTATTTCCGAATCACAAATAAATTCTGTGCGAAACAGCCGTTCCACCTGGGTGGGGGACTGATTTTGTGTTGTGCTCTCACACTCGCACGCTCTGAGTTCTCCGCCGCTGCCCTTGACCTCCCACACTTGGCCACAGTTTGCATGGTGAAGTTCGGCAGCCGCTTTCCACCCACATCTGTCCTCGGCCCACAGCTGCTCGGCTGGAACAGTTTCCATTGCTCGCTGCAGGCTGAGTCAACGCCGCTGCACAGCAAAAAAGCACCATGTGAGGCCTGACTGTTCCAGCCTGAGGAATTGGGCCTCAGGTCGCCAGAGCTCTCTGCCCTGCAGGCCCAAGGAGGAGACAATAAACACGCAGCCCTGCTTAACACATGGAAGTATAAAGTATGAGAAAAGGGCAGCACTGAAGTTAGACTTGTGTGGAACACAGGTTTGTTGTATGGCGTGACTGTCGCACGTGACAGGAAAGCTGGAGGGTTTGCTGGAGCAACCAAAGCGGGTGGCAGAATGATTAAGAACTGTGAAGTTGTCAAGTTAAGCTGTCAGTGGGCCGGTCAGTACTGGTGCTTCTGCCTATTGCTCCTTGGAGAACTGCATCTTTTCCTTGTGTACTGGTACTTCCCATAATCCCCGGTGCTTTTTTCTGCCCCCTGTTGACCAGATTCTCTGCCTGCACCGCTCTCCCACCAAAGGACTGCAACTGTAATGCTGAGTCAGCATTCATAACAGCTTCACATAACAGCTACATTTCTTTCTTCTTGATTTCTTTCTTTATTTCTTCATTTATTTCATTACTCAGGGTGCACTTTTTTGTGCAAACAGTTGGAAGACGACAGGTCTGCAGCTGCTCTTTGTTGCCGTGACCTTTTGGTGGCAGTGCACATCACTGCGGCTCCAGACGCTGTCTTTTTTCAGCCTGTGTGGGCTGCAGCTTTTTGTCATTTTTGCCTTTTGAACGACCTCTTTTTTCGAATGAACAAACATAATTCCCCACAGCCCTCGGAACAGCAGCATCAGCGTGCTATTCCCCAGATGCCCAAGGTCTTTGCTTATGTAGAACTACCAGAACAAGTTAACAAAGATGTGTACCTGTTGAAGGTTACAAGAAATCAGATTCCAGCACATGATAAATAGCATGATGTTGGGTATGGGTCTTTCAAGGGATGGGATGCCAGTGCTTGGAATGCCAGTGGAACAGTTGGCTGAACCGTGATGTGCAGAGGCGGCTGAGCAAAGTGGACGCCAGGTCTATTTGAACTGCTCGCTTGCTCTCAGCCAACTGGCCTTCCATGGGCAAATGTGGGCATTACTGTAAAAAGGACAGTAGGGTGTGGGAGCAAGGGCAGAGTACCAGGATAGGGAAACCTTATAGAGGTGGATCTCTGTTTGGGAACAGCTGCAGAACAAGTAAACAACAGTGTCAGGTTACTGGTGGCTAGAGGGATGGGTCTGCGCCCAGCGATCGCCCCTCTGCTGTTTTCGGGCCTCCTGCAACCCCTCTAAGAAGCCCCTGTTTATGCGTTTCCAAACATCACCTTTTAGCATCCAGCTTGGTTTGACCTCCACTGAATCAATTATTCTATGTGCAGAATAACATGTAATCCCTTTTTTACCTTTAATACTGCATACTTCCAACTTTTATGCAAAATAATGCATACATCATTTTTTATGGTGCTTCCATCGCTGCAGTAATAGCGTATTTCAATTTTATCCAAAATCACGTGCAGTTTTAGCCATTTGCATGGGTGAATATTTACTGAAACAGCTGAGGTTAAGGGCACTACGGAACGGCTCCTTCTTGCACTTGAACAAGGCAAATTTTCAAGTTACAGCACCGTATCCTTAACCACCTCGGGAGTTTCTCACGGAGGCCTCGGTTGTCACTGCTTTCTATATCTTTGCACAGCTGTTGTCCCAGCATTTCCAAACTGAAGTGTTTGTTTGAAGGAGAGCAGATTTGGGAAGATGTACGTGCTGTCTGGCACAGTCCTGCTGCACAGAACATCGCTGGTGAAGGAGGTGAATCTGAATTTCCTTTCACAGCAGGACCGGAGACTATGAATAGCAGTGCTTTCTGAGAATGTGAGGTGTCAAAGAGACCTGAAATTTGTTCTCCGCTGGAGACCGAATGCCAAGCAGCATCTCAGCCTGGTTATGTTGCCACAGCTGAGATGGATACCGCCGCTCTGGTGACTGTTTTATTCCTAAATAGGTTAACATTTTTCCCTACACTAGGGATCATCATGCAGCTTTCTCTCCTGCAACATCATACCCTACTTTGTGTAGGTATATTTGAGCAATTTTGTTTGATTTTATTAAAGTTTTCGTGGAAAAAAATGCAAATGACAGTCCTGCAGTTATGCAGTGTTGTCCCTCAATGTGCTCATTTCAGTGCTTTGCAGCACTGAGAAGAACAAGGGTGGCTCTGGTGTGGCTCCATCTGTCTAGCGAGTTCCACAAGTCTGACAGTTTGGGGCACGGGTATGTGTACGTGACTGCCAGAATTGCCCTGGGCTGGATGGCACAGCAGCCCATCATATACATTCGAGGTAGAAGGGAGGCGGGGACAGTCTCTCTATGGCTGTTTTACAGTTGCCTCTGTTGTCATTCAGTGCTGCAGAAGGTCAACACTTCACCCAGATACATCACCGGGATTTTATCTCACGTTGGTGGCCATGTGGCAGGACCAGGAATAAAAACAGAAAGACATTGCTGAATAACCTGCAGCTGAATGGAAACCCATCCAACCCCAAACTTGGCACAGCAACAGGTGTTTTTTTTTTTTGTTTATTTTGGGACGACATGTCATCCGTGTATTTCCTCTGCCCCCTGTGCACGTAAACCTTTCCCACCCATTTTTCCCACTCCCTGCATTCCCCCTCTCTATTTCCTCATGCATTTACCATCAGAATTACTCAGCCTGTATAAACACTGCCTGGTTGACAAGAGTCTGGTATAAAAGGCAGTTATTTTCATTTTTATTTTTGCAATGTTAGACTGTCGCTCACATGGGATAAAACTTCTGGGAAATAGTCAAGGACAAGCTGGTAAATAGTGCCAAGGTGTTGTATGAAGAGGAGAGTCCCAGGACTGCACGAAGGTCAGGAAAGCAGGAGCCGATATGAAGCTGAGTCCACAGTTTTCACCACGTCCAGACGGTGGAGGGAGAAGCGAGGAGAACTGCGTCCTCCGTGGGCGTTTGGTTTAACTGCGTTCAAACGGTGACAATCTGTACAGCTCAGAGGAAAACAACCTTCAGATTTCCACCTCCTTGGCACAGTTGTCAAAATCCCCTTTTCAGAACCCTTACGTTCTCCAGCCTGCAGTCAGAATGAGACAAGCAAACAACAAACAGCAATGATGCCTGCCAGTGGGCTGAATTACTTCACTCTTGCTGCTTTCCTCTTATATTCTGAATATTTGCATACATATCTGTCATTTTCACAACACTGTAAAATGTGTGGTTTGTAGATTTTGCAAGCAGTCTGCTACTTGGAGAACAGATGTAAGGTTCAGCTCTCTGTGTCAACTGTCTTATTTTCCCAGTCTCAAAATAACACAGTCTGTGATTTATTGTTGGGTATTTATTACTTGTTTACTTGGCTCCTTGTTTCGTGTGTTACATGTCCTTCGTTTCAGTGTGCAGTACAGGTGAGTTTCCCTCTGGGGATTAATAGTTCTTTCCTCTTTCTATTCTTTCCAGGTGAGGATATAAGATTTATTTTTGAGAAAATAAAGTTATTTAGCAGAGTTGGGCTTCTGTGTTGGTTTGGGCTGGGATTAATGTCAAAATTGTATGAGCTCTACTGCGGAAACTCAGATCTTTAATGTGGCAGAGATATTTTTTCCAAGCAAGGGGTTGAGTTTTGAATAGTTCATTGAAAACAAACCTAGAATATTCTTCCTCTGTAGTGCTAAATATTCTGAAACTGTGACGACGGAAACTGGACGACTGTTAAGCTCACTGCTAAGCTAAGATGCGAGTTTTGGCTTGCTAGAAGTTGCTAGAACTTCCACTGTCGCCATTACACAAGTAAATGACAACATACTGATTTGAGGAATGAGGTGACAGCAAAATTGACTCCGAAACATTAAAGTAAAAATAGTCAGATCAAGTGCTACTGAAAAAAGTTTTATTGCATTATATATAAAACTTAACCCATACGGCTTTGTAAAAACAAGATCTTGATTATATTTACAATATAAAAAATAAATGGCACATCATTTAATCTATTTACAGACATTTAGAAAATGGTATTTTTGTAAATCTCTAACACATGAGGTTAGATCGTAGTTTCCAACGTACCGCAAACTTCCGCAACCCAAATACATTATTGACATTCCAGCAAAATCACCGTTTCGCCCTGAAACGCTAGAAATAGTTTTTTTCCCCCTAAAGCGTTTACAGAGGCATGAGCATCGCCTTGAAATAATTTGTATGAAAACTCTAGTAACACAGCAAATTGGAAAGTTCTGCATGGTTAAGTCCTACAGGAAAATCTCAAAGGTTCACAAACATTACTGGCTGCTCACCATCTCAGGTTGAAACATGGCTCATTTCAAAAACAATTAGAGCACATAAAGAATTTTATGGAATGGTTCTGACTGCGTTCAGACACGAGGAAAACGGTCTGAGTGTTGGCACTTTGAGGAGGCTACCTGAGAGGGTTAATACTGTTTACAGGTTAAATTTAGAGAAAAGCAGTTTGACGTGTTAAAGATGCCCTGAACTGCGGGAGTTTTTCTCATGAGCAGCTCTACACCACAGGAGGAACAGCAGCACACCTTAATATACAGAACTCTCTCTCCAGAAGACGTGTTGAAGAACATCTCGTACTTCAGAGAAATCTACCGCTCCCCCTTCCCCGACTGTGCTATGCATTCCTGAGGCCGTACGCCCTGTTCTGGGATCTTCTCACTCTTCACAAGCTCGAGGTTAAAACCCATTCTCCTCCAGGGCATTGGGCTCCAACCCCACAGCTCATCCTCGGATTGGTAGCTGCATGTCCCACCCTCTGTCCAATTCAGCGGGCTGAATTGAGAAACTGGATCCTTTAAACTTGTTCAGCAGACCTGCAGTAGGGCAGCATTGCCATTGAGCTCTGGGTCAATCTGAATGAAGGAAGGAAAGAGGGGAAGAAAACATATCAGCACCACAAGCTGAGATTTTTCAACAAACCACGGCTTGACGGCATCTTTTTCTGCTATTTAGGTAACAGCTGACTGGGCATCGGCTCGTTTATCGGATTTGTTCCGTATTATTTGACGTGCAAAATGAGTCGTCGCTTACAGTCCGGAGAACAGTGTGGAATACAGCGCATCGCCGCAATTGTGTTAGACAGCTGCACGCACCTCGGAATAAGCGGGCGGAGGTGGGAACTGGAAGCCTGTGGTGTGCACGAAGATGGGGCTGTCGCTGCTGTCATAGTCGTCCAGCAGAGGAGTAAGGGGGCTGTCCAGCCTGCAGTCGTGGGCTATGTCGCTGTAGCTAGGTGGGGACGAGGGTATTCTCAGCGACACCCAGCTGTTGGACATCTCACTGCCTTCTTGGCTGCTCATGCTGTTGGTGCGACTGCCAAATCCGTTGTAGGGGACGGTCCCGATGACCAGCGGCAGCTCCAGAGTTAGCTTGTCGCTGCCAGGGATGTGGACGTAGATCTGCGACATAAAGCAGGAGCGAGAACGTCAGCGAGGAAATGGCTTTGACTGGGTCGCTGTCAAGCACCGGAGGCTAAAACACCTCAGAAAACGGGGTACTTTGGAAAGGCTGCTTACCATCAGAGCATATTCCACTCGGATGATGTTGCAGCCCAGGATGGAGGGCTTCATTTTGGGAACCCGGATGCTCTTGCCCTGCCAGACATCGCGCATCCCAGAGATAATGTGGTTTCCCCGCACGGAAGACAGCTTCTGGCGGAAGACTTTGGTGCGGCCATTGGCCTGATAGATGTGCTTGGCAATAATGGCGGCCTTGGGCACCACGATGCGGGAGCAAGTGTTTTCAAACATGGCGCTGATGCAGATGTCCTCGCCCTCACAGAAGCCCTTCCGGTCAATCTTGGCACTCAGAGACACCTGACCGTCGGGGATGAACATGCAGGTCACCTTCTTCTCCTTCATCCCACCGGCTGGAGACTGAAGCAGAACGAGACAGTGAGACCTCGGCTTCTGCATAATCTTTCAAATGCATGGTGTCAGTTGTCACAGCTGAAGAAAACAATTAACATTATGTTTAAAACTGTCATTTACCTACTAAGAACAAAGCATGGGTGTACATTTTCAAACAAATCTCACCAATAAGTCAGGTGTATTAATGTCCAGTGGCTCTTCAACGTCAAACTCTTTTCTACACTCCAGTGGAGGCTGGGAGGGTCTCTCCATGATGGCCTTCACGTAGTACTGGATGCAGCCAAACTTCCCCTTGTATGAAGATACCAGCTGACTGTGGGCACAGCACAGAAATGGTCGTGCAAGTTAGAACCAACGCACACAGAACACAGCGGTCCTCCAGTTCGCGGACGACTGTGTCCGGTCATGTTCCGGCAAAACTCACCCATGCTGAGGAAGCTCAAACCCAAATGTGAACTCGTATTTGTTGCCAGGTCTGAGAGTCACCGATCCATCCGAATCTGCGAGCGAAAAGCCAGACATGTTCGTTCATCTTCTGCGTACATCTCCACACCTCAGATCAGACATCCACGCCCCGCCCCCATCAGTAAGATTTGGGCCAAAGATTCTCCTCTGCACATGGAGATCATGGTGACCATTCTGGCCATCTCCCACCACCCTGAAGCCCCAACTGAGGTCACATCCACATTATTGACTCACATCAAAGCCAGTGATCGTCCAAATCTGCCCATAGTTCAACATCCATGTTTTTAACCTGCTGTTCCCCCGCAGACTGCCTGCCCGCTGCCCGTGGACTCACTCACCTGTAGGCTGGTCGTCAAGGTGAAGCGTCTCCTCGTACCTCAGGTAGTCGAGCTCCTGACGGCAGCGCTGCTTCCCTTTGCTGTACTCGACTCTGGCGCTTCCCAGCGCGGAGAGCCGGAGGGCCGAGAGCCTCGTCACCGCGGACACCTCAAGCACGACCCGGCCAGCCACTTTGTCCCCGCTGCAGTAGAACGCCTTGCTGGAGTCCGTGAAGAGGATCTCGAAGGTCTTCGGCTTCTTCGTCAGAACGACCATGGCTGAAAGCGCCAACGACGTCGACTCTTTTTCCCAAAATGAGAAACTGAAAAGGATGAGGGCTTTATTGCATTCGAGGGGACTGCCGGAGAGTTGTTTCTTAGTTTGTTTAGCTCGTCGGTCCGCTCGGCCACTTTCAATGGCTGTCAACGGAGCCGCGCTGCCCCGCGTTTTTATACGGGCCCGCGGCGCGCGAGCGGCACATTCCGCTGTGCATGCGGGCGTCTCGTGCGCCGCGCGGCTAGCCGCATGCCCGGCGCGGCCATTGGTCCGAGCGCCTTGTTTGTGTCGCGGCCGACCAATCGCAGGGCTGGAGCGGCGCGTGGACACCGCGTGGCTCCGAGGAGAAGCAGAGCGTGCGCGGCTGTCGGCGGGGAAGGGGGCGTGGCCGTGTGGACGCGGGGGGGGGGGGGCGTGTATTTGCGTGGTTGTGTGGCGTCCGCGACGAAAAAGTGCCGAAGGGTTTACGAACCGGGGCCAAATGTACGGAAAACTGCGCGCTTCTTCGGGGAATTCCGACACAAATGCTTGTTTTTCTTCAAAAAAAAGCTCCCTGAAGATAAACGAGGCGACGTTTCATCCACGACGCAACTTTTGCTTCTTCGCTCCGGAATTGTTGTTTAAACTGTGTGTGCGTGCGATCTGCGAACAACATGTGTGCAAAACACATAAAATATCCATACAACATTCTTATAATATCCATTTTTACAGGGACAGCTAAAGCCGCCTCCTGAGAGCTGCGCCTTCGCGACTGCCGTCGTGATTATAAATCACGGGAGACGGAATGGCTGAAACGAACGCTGGCGACAATGTGGCTTCCCTGGCTTTGCGACAGCACAATGACAGACCACACGAAAAGGCGTAAAGTTTATTTAAAATAATTTCAACAAGTAACCCCGTATCTATGCCCAAAAGTTAAACGTTATCAAGCATGTTCAGCAAGCGCTGAGGGGCACAAATATTATTTTTTTGGCTCTTCAGAATGAACTTCGAACACTTCTGGCTAAAGTATACACTGTTGCTATGACAGAATTTGAATTGCAAGAATGGATTAAATCAAATGCGAATTTAATGAGAGAATCCCTAGCATAAAGTAAGCGACCATGTGCGAAGCATTGCTATAGAAAACGAACAACGGTGTCGTCTCTCCTAGCGGAACACAGGCGTGTGATCTGTTATGTAAACTTGCCCAACACATCTAAGTGTCCAGCTGGACTTCTTGTGTTTGTCATCACCTGACATCTGTTGCTGGAAGTGGCGCAAAGCAGCGCCATGTACAGTATTGCGGAGACTCTGCTGCCGCACCATGCGGGCGTTTCGCTCGTATTCAGGCCGACACCTTCACTTCGGCCGCCATCTGCTGGCCTGTGGTCCCATCTGTCCTTTAAGTGAAAATATTGTCCCCACCTTCACAGCACAAACGCCTTACACATTTGGGACACATATTTCCCATTTATTAACACACAGCAAAAATCATACAGATATTTACACACACACACATGCATGCGATTCATTTATTTAAAGCAAACTGCTTCTTTCATTTCCTTTCATTCAACAATTTAGTTTTTTTATATTTATTCAGATAAACAGTACTGACAAATAATCCATCCCTCAGATATTCCCTCAGTCAACATGGGCTCATACAACTGCCTGCTTCATTTGAGCACATCCTTGCATTCCACCTTTCTCAAAAAGTTCCCTTCGACTGCTTACCGAAGGTGAATGCAAAAACAGAGGCTCACAAGTTGAATAAATAATGAAAACGATGATATTAACAAGCAAAAGCTGGAAGACAATGGTGGAGACGGGGGGCTGAGCCAAGTGCGTGTCCACTCCTCCTTGGCATCCTAACATCACACTAAAGCGGGGAAATAGTTCATATTTCAGAAGCAGGTGTTTAGAGGGATCAGTTTGACTGGCTGTGGTCATATATTACTAACAGGTGCATGGATATATAGCAAAAAGTTGCTCATTTTCATGATTAACCCGGCTCAAAAACCGTTTCTTGGAAGACTGTGACAGAAAGCCTTAGTCATTATTCACACATGAACACGTCTTACATTCGCATGTAAAGCAAACACAAAACCACCAGAAAAGGAAAATCCACAAAATGATTCACGCCAGCCAACTAGCACTGTACATACTGTATTTACACCTTCAAATTTACAACAATTCTTCATACTATTACTTGACTCGAGGCCAAGCATCAGCTTAGTCTTATCATTCCCTATAGCACGTATTAAAAAACTATTAACAATTGCACATAATTTGAGTAATAGCACAACGGTGAAAATCATACAGAAAACAACCGTCATACAGAAACACACAGGACCAGTTGTACTCCACAAACTGAGTTTTTGCTCCAGTTTTTGCTCCAGTCCTTGTGAAGTGAAACTGAATGCATGATATTGCACAGCTTTGTACCAAATATCAAGAACTGAAAACACTTTTTCACCGTGTTTCTTGTTTGTATTCCTCCAGCTTCTGCTTGTCAAACATGACCTTCATGCGCTGACATTGTAAGATGTCTAGGTCACACAATAAGTGGCTGCTCTGCAAAAAGTGGTGGAATCTCTGGCTAGCAGAAATGGGAGAAGGTAGAGCCTTTTATAAAAAGTAAAGCAAATGGTCTGCTAGGATGGTTATAGATGTAGCATAGACAGGGTCTCAGCCAGGTGCCCTGTGGAAATCACCAGGATGAGAATCAAGGTAACATGGGGTTGGTGTTGGGCAATCCCTGCAGGCAGCAGATGCACCTTTTCTGGGTCAGAAATCATAAAATGAGCATCCTGCAGTGCTGCAATGGCAGCCGCGCTCGAGTTGGAGTCCCCACTTGCCAAAACGTCCAGCACGCAGGCTTCAAAGTAGATGTCTTTCTTGGGGAGGACGGCCGAGCAGTGGGCCTGGGCGATGCCGGTGGGCTCCACATCTGGAGCGGCCAGCCGCTGGGAGGAAGGGCAGCCCCACACGCACAGTTGTAGGTCCTTCTCTGCTGTGAAGGAGTCCACTATAGCCCGGGGGGAACGAACAGACAGACCCAGAGAGCGTCCCGTCTGTCGGACCACCAGGGTGGTGCCAATGTGTGCGGCCCAGATTTCCGCGTGACGCCCAGCTGCCTGGCTGCGCACCTGCAGACTGTGGTGGCCACGCCGCTCACCGTCGCTCACAGAGCCGTCCACAAAGGCCTGAGGAACGTTGTCCAGCTCAGCCTGGTAGATCTGCTGCTCAATGCACTCGCGCCAGTTCTTAAAGATGATGGTGATCTAAGAGACACAGAGGGGCTGCAGCTCAGAGCAAGAGAAGCTTGTATGTTGCACCAATTTAAACACTGAGGCAGACTAATCTGAACGATGCACATTTTCATTTTCTTTCAGGAAAAAATAAAAATCATAGTCAGATTAAACAACTAATATTCAAGACCACTAAATCAAAACAGGGTACTTAGAGCATTAAAATGCTGTAAATGCAGTGGGAGGAACAGCACTTATTGAGATGATACCTATAGCTGTAATGCTGTTACAAACATTTAAGTTACACATTTTTTTATGTAAACTTTTCCCAGTTTGCTTATTTAATTGCATTTTCTTCACTGTTCTCTTTTCTCGGTGGGATGCGGTGGCAGAGCAGGATAAGTCAGTGTCTCACAGCTCCTGGGCTGTCCAGTAGATGTGGAGGTGAGTCCAGCTCAAGGTGTGTGGAATTTGCATGTTTTTTCCCATGTTTGCACCCCATGGAACATTTTCTCTTCCTATCCTAAGAAATGACACAACTAATGGCTGTGACTCACATTCGAGTTAACAGCACTTCCATCTATGCATGATCTCATTTTATTTTTTGTTGCGGAGTGAAAATGACCTTCATTTCTCTTTTTCGCCTTTAGCAGTAGTAGCAGCAATGCAAGCCTGCCTTCTTTCCACATGGCGCAAACAGGGGTTAGGGGTGTTTGCAGCTCCTGTCTGGCATTAGCAAGCAGGGGTTTCTGCAGGGAATGTATTTTTATTTTCTCTTGTGTTTACATTAGTTTTAATTTTAATACAGTTTCAAGTCCATACAAATGTTAAAATGAATGCTTGCACAAAGTATTTCTATTTACTACAGCTATGTCCAAAATTCTGACATAACCTTACGAGTAAATATAGGAAAATCAGTTTTAGTAACTTTTGTTGTGTAGATAAAGACATAAAATCACTTGGAGCTGACCAACATCGGACATGCTTATGTAAGGTCAACGGCATCAGACGAGGGGTCACAGAGATGACGCATTTTGAACTTTTAATTTTAATGTTGTTTTGAAGTTAATAAAAAGTAATAAAATAAAAGTGTTACGCTGCAATTTAGCTGTGTAACACCGGGGTGTATCTGCATTTATGTGTTACATCCTTTCCCCAAAATGGGCTAAAGGCACAGGACACTGGACAAGCAGGTTTTGATAACTATTAAGGATGGATAGAAGTGTTGCATTGTATTTGTATTCATTAGACCTTTGTCTGGGGTTTTTACAGAACTCAACCCTTTACAAAGCGTAAAGATGTTATACATTATTTATCCTTTACTGACTCCAATACGGCAAAAGCAACTTTCGAGCTACAAACAGTTGCAAACAGTCTGGTGATTCCAGGGTTGTTTCGTAAGTTCAAACTTCAGCGTATGCAGCTGAGGATTTTCTGGATTTGCTAGTGGCACTGGAGGTATTACTGGTAAAAAAAAAAAAATGAAACATACAAACATGGCACCTCTACACATTAGTTATTAACAAGCTCTGAACTGCAGCATTTTTCCAGTAAACAAAATCAATACTCATATACAAAACTATGACTGAAATACAAGCAGACACATCTTCATGAATGGTGGCTAAAACCAAACAATAATGAAATCAATGTGACCCACCTTGGTCAGCACAGTGATGTGTTCATGGGCTGGAACAGGTGTGCTGGTCGCCTGTACATACAGGTACTCATTATCGATCAGTGGCCATGCCCCCTTAACTCCACAAGTCTGGAACTGATCGTGGAAGGTGCGAATGTGGGGGTCCCCAAAAACTCCACAGTGCAGGTACTCGGGGGGCCGGCCTTCACGTTGTTGAAAGGCCTTCTCGTAGAAGCATGCGTCACCAGAGAGCGGGGCCTGGGGTGGGGGACGGGGCTGGGAAGTGGGACCTGTCTTGGGACAGTCGTATTGTATCAGGAGGTCCTCAATTCCCTGCACAGCTGAGTGGTAGGCTAGATCACCGCGGCAGGCCCGGGCTGTCCGTCGGGTGCACAGGGCATACGAGCGCAGGGCACTGCAGTAGCCAGCATTGCCCCCCTCACGGCCCCTGCTGGCAGCGCTCACAAACTCGGAGTTACACCTCAGGATTCGACACTGTGTCGCTGCTAGAAAACACAGGGAGGGGGCAGTATTTTAAATAATTCTTTCTACTTCACTACTATCCATCTTATACAGTGAACTCGGACCTTGCGTATTGAAGCATATTTCGTTTTTTGCTTTCAAAAAAACAACAGTCATCCCACATTGGCAACGGTTAAGAAGGTTCCAGGTTCAAGGTTCACTTCGCTGTCATTCCGCACTTGTACAGATGAGCAGGAGAGAAAGAAATGCAGTTTCTCCTGGACCAGTACAGTAAACACACAGCATGATGACACAGGACAACAGTGATGAATTCAATAGAAAAACAGATAAATATGTAAATAAATAAAACTAAATAATAATTAATAATGAATGATCCTAGCATCCAATACTGTAAATACTGTCATATACTTTGAGTGTCACCGTGCACAGTGTCCTGTCGATTCAGTTCGCATTTCACTGTATGGCATACCTGGTTACCATGTATGTGACAAATAAATCTCTTTGAATCTTTGAATCTTGAATATAAATCGATAACATCAATAAATAGTTCACAGTATTGGTAGAGACAAAGTAAATGTAGTACCATACAATGCTATTTCAGAATGGATGAGCAAATATTTAATAGTCTTACTTTGAAAAGGTGATACTGGGGATCAACAGTTCAGAGTAACGGGGAGTGTGGAAGAGAGGTGAAGAAGAGTGTCAGGAGTGATTTGTGATAGAAGGGTACCAGCAAGAGTGAAAGGGAAGGTCTACAAGATGGTAGTGAGACCAGCTATGCTTTATGGGTTGGAGACGGTGGCACTGACCAAAAGACAGGAGGCAGAGCTGGAGGTGGCAGAGTTAAAGATGTTAAGATTTGCATTGGGTGTGACGAGGATGGACAGGATTAGAAATGAGTATATTAGAGGGTCAGCACAGGTTAGACGGTTTGGAGACAAAGTCAGAGAGGCGAGATTGCGTTGGTTTGGACATGTGCAGAGGAGAGATCCTGGATATATCGGGAGAAGGATGCTAGGGATGGAGCTGCCAGGCAAGAGGAAGAGAGGAAGGCCTAAGAGGAGATTTATGGATGTGGTGAAGGAGGACATGCAGATGGTGGGTGCGACGGAGAAAGATGCAGAGGACAGGAAGAAGTGGAAGCAATTGATTCACTGTGGTGACCCCTAACGGGAGCAGCCGAAAGAAGAAGAAGACTTTGAAAAGGTCAGCCCACATTTATGTTTTGCACTTTTACGCTTACATGCCGTGTGACAAGCACTTACCCTGGGAACAGCACAGCTGGCCGAGCAACAGTAGCACAGCGAGAGTCCGGTTCCTCGACAGCTGCGAAGCCCTGCCGTAAACAGCTGGTTTCCCCATTCCCTTCCATGCACATCCAGCCTATGGGGGGGTACCAGCACTCACGGGGCACAGGCTGTGGAGCAAACAAGCAGTGTGACCATTCAGGCTGCCTCTCCGCAAGAGGGAGCCATGCACTCTTTACCATTTCACATCCCTCACTACTGCATCAGTGTGTTTTACTTTGGGAAGCACCAGTCACTTTTCAAATGCTGGCCAACCTTAGCAGACAGATGTGTATAAGAGAGCACAGAACAAAAAGTAAACTAAATTAATAGATAATGTCTGTGATATACACAGCGGTATCACAGTGTCGTAACAAGCAGCACTGTCGACTCACACTTGATGGGCCATTCAGGACTGGGCTCCAACCCAGCTCAGTCTGTGTGGAGTTCTCATGTTCTCCCCATGTCTGCGTGGGTTTCCTCCAACAGTCCAAACATGTGTGTTTCAGGCTAATTGTTCACTCTAAATTGCCTGTATTGTGTGTGACTATGTGTGGCCACTCTGTGATGGTCTGTGAGGGTGTAGTCTCCAAACCTAGTGGCTCCAAGATAGGCTCTGAACCATCGTGACCCTTACCAGGATAAAACGGTTAAGGCTGCTAGGTGAACGGATGTACAGTATATAGTACATGCAGACAGGAAGACGTCCAGCTGGTGTGAATTAAGCTCTAAATTTCTGATGAGTTTAATCCTTGAGCTGCTGACCACGACATCATTTATTGTTTGTCACACAGACAACATAAAGACAGAGACTGTGAAATTCTAATACAATTTTTAATTCCAGATTAGTTTATCAGTTGAGGGAGATATTTTTCTCCTTCGGGTCTCTCCTTTTCTGAACATCAGGCAAGCAGACCACAAAAATGGGTAAACAAGCACCCTTTACTTCCCAAAATATAAAATATGAAATACTATACCGCAAGTTGTGTATTCAGTTCAGTGTTACTCATAAAGGAGAGGTTCTGCCTATTTCTTAAAAAAAGAGAAATAAATGGGGACGGAGATACCAGCAAATTCTATTTTCATTACGTGGAAATTGCCATTTCTGGGCAAAAGAGAGAAAAAGTTATTGTAGTCATGCAGATGAAGCTGCTTGCTGTTTAAGGCATTCATTGTTAGCAGAATTGGTACATTAAGTAAGACTGGCTTTACGGCTACGCTGGATTACAAAGTTCCAAAGATACAAACATTTTTAACATTTACTAATTATATAATCTTTACATGTCCGATTTCAAACATTTCTGTATTGTAGATAGAAAGCAACCCGCAGTTCCACACCCATTCGTTGGCAGTAAACTGCACCCAAACAGAGAAGGAGTGTGGGACTGGACTAAATCAACTCATTTCCACATTGTTTACTGCTTATGTCTGATCAGCATTAAAATGGCAAACAGTGTTCGTGTCTATAGGTTCAGTCAACAGATTGCTTTTAAGTGGAATTTGCGGAGACAAGTTTTTATTTTCAGTTATTTAAAATTAGCTTTAATTTGAATATTTTTTTAATGTAATGTTAAGGGACGAGTCACAGGATGGTAAATTTTTACTTACATCTCTGTTTGAGATTTGTACAGAAAATAACCCAGGCATAAACTGAGGTATGTCAGTAGATTTAATTTTAATGCAGTGTCATGTTAATAAAAATAATGAATTTACTGAGATAAACTGGTAAGCCCAAAACACAGTAATTCTGCAGAGGATGAACCCATGATGAAAAAAGGAATAACCAAAAGTCTTACAGCAATTTTTCAATTCATTATAGCTTTATGTAAGGCTCTTAACCCAACCTGGGAATAAATAAAGAGATGGTTGTATTATTAAGCACGTTGTCATGTAGTGGTTGGATTTATGAACAGATTTAGGAACAATGTGAGTTACAGACTTCTGCTCCCAGCTGTGTTTGTAAGTCAAGGATGCAGAGTACATACATCCCAAAAAACAAAAACCACATATTGCTGAAACAAGTTTGGCTGCTTTGAAAGCTCCTGAAAAGGCCATCCCTGTCTCAAGATGATGTTGTTCATTTTTAATATATTTGTGTAGGACACATTTGTGTTCTGACACTGGAAATCCAGTGTATCTGAAAACAATGGTGAAAATTCTCCACAGCTGCTTCCAGCAAGAGAGTAAGAACCTTACGAACACCACAGACGGACACAAATTTTGAAATGTGGACTCTCCCCCTGGCCTGTTTGCTGAAACGCAAAATGCAAACAAGGCTGGCAGAGTGCGCACAGCTCATTTCTACTTCTATTTTTCCTTACTGTTTCAAATGGCTGCACACCAGTAAAAAGTACCAAAATCTTTCACTTTACTCTAGAGACAGGTTTGTGGCGGCCACAAAATAAATTCTAAACTAATACAAACTCACGCTTCCGTAGTGCTTCAGCAACCTTTTGCAGCATCATTAATGGCTTTCTGATGACCTTTCACGAAATATTTTTGTTCTGTGATCTCCTTATATTGATGTACTGCGCAATAAGAGAGAAGAAAGCGTGAACAACGACGCATTTTGTGGGGTCCTTTTGGTCAAAAATGTTAACACGCACTCTTTATTCCCATTTTTGAGGCCTGAGCCTGACATTAGCAGCAGCTAGGTGGTGAAGTTGCGGGGCAGAAATAGTGTGTTCTAAATATATTCTTCATGCCAAGCTGTCCCAAGCCCCACCCCACCATGTGTTCTGCTCCGAAATAGTTGCTGCAAAGGAGGACAGACATTACACACCTCAGCATACAAAGCAGACCAGTGTCACACCCATGCCCCCTTCATGTGTCTGTTCTTGCGTATGCATTTGTTTAGCCCCCTGTTGTGGTGCAGCTGGCATTTTGGGTGTGTGGGGTGTTTGTGGGGTCTGGAATGTGGAGGATGCCAGTTAGACTGTTCTTGTTGCTGAGTGTAAATTACCCTACTTTGGCATTCCTTTATAAATTAATTCATATCACTTAAATTAACATACAGCTGTAATATGTTTAGAACCATAAACATCCTACAAATAAACACACATGACCATATAAATAAAATATTTACAACCGGGTATGTGCAACCCCAAGCTACCACAGTTTTGCACCACAAAAGACCCTCCCCTGGGCCATTGCTAGTGGGAAGAACGAAGGTAATGATTCTAGGGGTCCGCGCCTAGGAAGGACCTACAAAAATTATTTTACGGAAAAGAACGGCAGAGCGATATGTTTTCAGGGCCCTCGGAAGTTCTAGCCACACCCCTGCACTTGACACCCGTATATGAGTAAAACTATGTGATGTTATGGGGTCCGAACAGAAGCGTGTGAAGCCGTGACCAGGTTACGGTATGCACCACAGGTCATGTGAGCACCTGCGAACAGAAACAGTGTTGGTTCACTCATTTCATCTCTGTGTTAGAATCTCCACAAGCCAAACAGAGTCACTAACAGGAAATGAAGAAGCCTACAGGGAATCCAGGGCTCTTACATTCGCAGTACACTGCTGTGCCATGCAAATAATCCCCGGAAACAACTGAACCGATTCATATGACAAAATACAGGTTCGATATCCCATGTTCATTAAAATCTTTGGCAGTGGGAAATTATTTTTTCTGTCAGTCTTCTTCTAAATTCCTCATAAAGAAATGAGGGAAGCAAGATTCTCCTTCCACAAAGTGGCACTACAGGATCAAGCCACCAGACTTTGGACTTACATGCACATTAAAGGCACTGAAAATCTTTTTCTGGATCAGAAACATCCGAAGTGCTGGTTGGAGCTGCGACTCCTTCTACGTGGAATAAAATAATTTTCTGTCAACTCAAATGGGATTCACATCAGCTTAAATATTATAGCAAGGTTACTGAGCAAATAGTCAGAGCTGAAGAGTCATATTAAATGTCAGCCAGAAAGATGATTGTATTTTATACAAATGATTTATATTAATACATTACAGTTAAAATGTCAGCATTTCTCAGTAAAAAAAGTTTATCACAGGCATTGAACGAATGTTTCACACAGGCAACGAAGTACTTTTTTTTTTCTTGTACCCAAAAATTACAAAAAATATGAACCGTTTGTGTTCAACTTAGTAACAGCCAACACGCATCACTGCGTACACACTCAAGTCTGCGTGCGTGTGTGCGTTTCAAGCAGTTTGCGGCCCTTCGAAAGTCCGCAGCTGACGGCCAGCCCGGGTCACGTGACCGGGATAGCGGCCCGGCGGTCGGGTTTGGTCGGGTCTCGTCAACCGAGCAGAAGCGAGCGGAGGCGGCGCGCTTACCCCGGTAAAGAAGCAGGTACTTTACCCCGCCCGGCCCGGCCCGGCCCAATGCCCCGAGCGCGCTCTCCCGCAGTCCAGCAGTCCCGGTCCGTGCGGCCACTGAACGCGGCGCCCGGGGTGGCCGATCTGCCCCTTCGCACAGGTGTCGCTCAGACACCGCCCCCCCACACACACACACACATGAATGGGGGGGGGGGGGGTTTCCTTCACAGAGACCCTTGCCGAGGCGCGGGCTGGGGCTAAATCACGCGCGCTGGCAATACTCTGCTCGCGCGCAACAACTGTCCACGCGCCCCGGGTGAAACGGAGCTATTTTTAAACCTCCAGTAATAACACACATACCCACCTTGACAGCCCCTGGGGCGACGACAGGAAACCGCCCTCCTTCTGCCCTGTTGCTCTGGCAAAACCCCTGCTTGTGTTCCACGCGTCTAAATTCTATGGACAGATACTATTAAATATTTTTTTTTGGGCGGGGGGACGTTTTATAGCGACTTGCTAATAGCCGCCAATTCTGCCACATGTGCCCACCACCTGCCGGACGGACGCGCCCTAGAAGCATAAAGTTGGGGAATGAAATTGCTGATCAGACTGTTGATAAAGTTTCACACTGCGTGCCTCTTCCAGCCCCTCACTATAGTTTTCCTATAAGGTTTAACAGGATGGAGGGTCTAAGACCAAACACAAGCATTTTTCTAAATAATTTACACTGGAGATCTTGCCTCTGATATATAATGCGTGTATACATATATATCTTTTGACATAATACCGATCAGCCACAGCATTGCAACCACCTGCCTAATTTTGTGGCTGTCTGTGCTCCCAAAAACAGCTCTGAGCTGTCGAGGCATGGACTCCAAGATCTCTGAAGATGTCCTGTGATTTTTGGCACTAAACCATTAGCAGCAGATCCTTTGAGTCCTGTAAGTTGCAAGGTGGAGCCTCCATGGATCGTGAGACTTGTTTTTCCAGCACATCCCACAGATGCTCGATCGATTGAGATCTGGGGCATTTGGAGGCCAAGAAAACACCTTGAACTCTTTGTCGGGTTCCTCAAAGCATTCCTGAACAATTTTTGCAGTGTGGCAGGGCCACTGCCATCAGAGAATACAGCGCGAAGCGGGTGTACGGGTCTGGCGATAATGTTTAGGTGGCAACAAGTGGTAACCTCGACATGAATGCCAGGACCCAAGGTTTCCCAGCAGAACATTTCCCAGAGCATCACACTGCCTCTGCCGGCTTGCCTTCTTCCCTTGCTGCCATCTCTTCCCAAGGTAAACAACACACACGCACCCAGCTGTCCGCATGATCTAAAAGAAAACGTGAGTCAGACCAGGCCACCTTCTTCCATTGCTCCGCGGTCCAGCTCTGATGCTCACGCGCCCATTATAGGCGCTTTTGGCAGTGGACAGGGGTCAGCATGGACATTCTGCGGCAACACAGCCTCATATGCAGCAAAATGAGATGCACTGGATGTTCGACACCTTTCTATCATGGCTAGTATTAAGATTTTCAGCAGTTTGTGCTACAGTAGCTCTTGTGTGGGATCAGAGCAGACGGGCTAGCTTTCGCTCCCCACGTGCATCAGTGAACCTTGGGCACCCATGATCCTGTCGCCAGTTCACCAGTTTTCCTTCATTGGACCACTTTTGGGAGGTACTAACCACTGCATACCAGGAACCGCCCACAAGACCTGCCGTTGTGGAGATGCTCTGACCCAGTCGTCTAGCCATCACAATTTGGCCCTTGTCAAAGTCGCTCAGATCCTTCCGCTTGCCCATCTTTCCTGCTTCCAACACATCAACTTCAACAACTGACTGTTCACTTGCTGCCTAATACATCCCCCCACCCCTTGACAGGTGTGATTGTAATGAGATAATCAATGTTATTCACTTCACCTGTCAGTGATTTTAATGTTGTGACTGATCTGTGTGTGTGTGTGTAGAGAGAGATAAGATCTATATATAATACATTATTTAATAATGATTAAATAATACATATGTATGGAACAAATTATACAATATATAAAAACATATGTACTTTAAATGTTTGCTAAGTATATGGGATATACACACGTACGCCTAGTATATATATGTATACGCACACATTCATGAAAAACATTTAGTTAACAACACTTTCAGGGTTCAGCATGCATTTTTGATTCAGTATACAGTCATCCCACAATTTACAACATTTGATCTACAAAAACTCAGTAAAGTGTAATTTAACGGTAGCATTTCATATATCGAATATCGATCCCAATATCGAACCCCAATTACAAAATTGTAGTTAATATACGTGAAACTCAGCATGGCATACAACAACATTTCATAAACATAATTAAATCAACGCATGTAAAGTGCAGCAAAGGATGACGCACAGTGTCAGCCATCCAGGGTGAAGCTGTGGAACTCCCATCATACCCTGCTGTTGTACAGGTGTGTAAGTAACCTTACTGAAGAGTTATTGGGTCTGATGGTGTTCGGTGCATTTGAGAGCTTCACACTAGACGTATCGGTACTCGGAGGGGCTGTTGTGTCAACCCAGTAAGTATAATTTCCATTAAAATTAATATTTGTTTTTTTTGTCCTCTTTCTGATTCATCTGGCATGGCCTAGCACCGCCTAATACATTTCCTATATTAAAATACAAACACAGCCATGGGAGGGGTCGGACCTGTGTCCCTGACCAGTGATTTCACAGTGGATCTGGATCCAACTCCTGCTGCAGGATCCAAATCCCCCTACTTAGCCGAACTGCGTTAAGAATACCCATGTGTGTACCAGGGTAAATCACTGTAAAATGCACTGACTAACGCAGTAAGCCGTCATGTGAAAACGAGTTCGTAAAAGTGCGTATAATAATTATTTTTTGGTTGTGGATCGTTGGCTTGTGCTGGGGGGGGTGTGGAGGGGGCGCCTGGGGTCAGCCCCGGTGCTCAGGTATCTGTAGTACCCGAAGGAGTCGCCAGGGGGACCCGCGTCGCCACGGAAAAAGCTTCGTCCCGCATTCAAAAAAAAAACGCCCAAAAAAATGTCAAAACGAGCGCTTCCGTTCCACTTTACCGCTTGGCCTCATTCGTGCCACACGGGGGTGTAAACAACGTGAGCTGGAATGATTTAAATCGGGCTTTCTTTCCGGAGGTTTCTACCAGCGGCGCGCCTGACGCATTACGTCACAGGCCGGCCGCCGCGACCCGCTTTCGTTGCGATGGCGCGGACGCTGGCGCGCGCGTTCGCGGTGCAGTGACGCGCAGCGACGTCCACCCCCACGTAAGATTCGGTGCCGCACGTGGCGGACTGCGTGGACGCCCGAAAGTTGTCACGCGTGTACGTGGGCTGGGTGTGCTGAGGCGCCACCGCGTGAGTCGCAGGTCTTTGGAAGAGGCAGCAGCGCGCACGCATCGCTGAGCATTACGTTGTGGCCCTTTGTTTATTGTGGCAGCGGAGGCGGAGCCCACCGCCCGGGCCGGCGCGAACTATTCGGGGTGGGGGGGGGTCTATTGTGCGGGAGCTTTGGAAAAGCGAGGAAGCCCGCGCGTTCGGCGCCGCACACGGCCGGACTCGTCCCCGGCAAGCCGGAGCGCGCAGACACGTCGGATCACGGGATCGACGGCGGGTGCGAGCGTGGCGGCGTGCCTGCGGATCGTAGCGTTAAGGTGAGTTGCGAGTAGTTTGGAACCGATTCCCGTCGCGCACCAAACAGCAGCTACCCGACTGTGATACAAGAGTCCGAATCCCGCGTGGAAACCGACGTTTGTTTTTTGTTCGCAAGAGTTTCTGCTAAAAAAAAATAAATAAATAAAAAATACTGAGCTGGGCTCTCCGATGCGTAACCGCTTGCTTAACTGCGTTCCCGATTTGTTTCTTTCTTGGCGAAGTTTTCACTTTTTTTAAGTGCCATTATTCCCTCTTTTCCGAGCGCAGAGATTACTCGGGGTCGCTAGGAGACCGTCTCCGTGGAAACGGGGGTAATGTGGCCGAGTTATTCATTAGCTCATGTTTGCTCGGAGCGGGGAAGGAGAACGAGCCGAGACCCCAAAGACGGCACAACACACACATCGTGCGTGAATCATAAGCAAGAAATAAACGCAGCTTCAGCTAATAAACTTTTTTAAAATGTTTGTTCAGGTTTTTTTTTTTTTTGTTTCCTGGATACTTCTCGATTCACGGGAGAAAACCAAACAGGTCGTTAAACCGGCAGCCAGTTCTTACATTAGTTGTGCGTAAAGATGTGAACATCTTAGAATTGTGGGGGGGAAAGTTTGACAATTAAAGTTTTGCAGAAGGTGAGTTAATAATTGTGTGTCTATGCCATCGAGTTTGACTCTCGGGTGCGGTTTGTGTCCAGCGGGAAATGTACCGTTCTTGCGTCACGAGTCTTGCTGGCCAGATGACCACTGTGCTGTGATCTGTCCCCCAGCGCTGGACTGCCAGTTCGGGGACATCGGGAAGGTCATCGGGAATCGGCCTGTTTTCGGGACCCCTGTGTGGCCTCCCAGGGACAGGCAGGTGCGGGACGCAGTGCATTGTTGTACTATCTCCTCCCAATATTGCACTCGTCCCGGCCTCCCGGACCCTTGGGAAACCCCGACACCTCTGCAGGGGTGAAGAAGGGCAGCTTACTTCGAACCCTGGAGCACTTGGCTGGAGAAGAGGAGTGTAACATCAAGCTAAGCAGGTCATCACTAGAACAAAAACCACAATTTGGATGTACTGGTCATATTAGGTCATATCCTTAGAACGAGGATGACTTTTGGAAAGAAACATACAATTATTTAGATGCAAGTGAGGAAGACAAACATTTAGAACAAAATCACAATACAGTACTGGAATTTGAGCTGTATAGTCTACAGACTGTTTAGCTGGAAGATATCTGCTTTGTCATGGACTTTCAGGGGAATTAAAAATCCTTGCACAGATTTAACATGTACGGGGGAATCCATAACAAGAGTTACAGCAAGAATTGACTGCTTCTCATTGCAGCATTTTATTAATTACTAAACAACTATAGAATCAGTAGAAATTTGCCAATGTTAAGATAAATGAGCAGTTGCAGTTGACCTCAGCAAAATAATAAACCAGTTTCTTATATTGAGGTGTATTTTTGCAGGGACCGTATGCTGAGATGCACTACTGCAGGACATTTCAAACATCCCGCAGAGCAACAGGTATTTCATTGTGTCCCGGGCTCTTTGTGGACAAGCGCTAGCAAACTCATCAGTAATGGTGGCCCACTTCCGCCAACTCCCACTGTCCCTGGCTGACCGCTGGCACACCGCCATAGTTGTGAGCCTCCGCCAAGGCCACCAGAGCTCTCCTCCACAACCCTGACTCTCTGGACCCCGGCAATATACCTCAAGCACCAGGACTTTAGTGGCAGAGCTCACCAGTAGAGAGGAGTGTTATGTTTCACACGTGCAGTCAGTAACATTATTTACAGTACATTTCTGCTGAATCTGCTTTTCTGTTAATGATTTGTTTAGTAAATTCAAAAATAAGTTTTGTATGTCAAATTATTCTGTAGGACTCATTTGCTCATTTTTCTTTCAGTCAGATGTTATCTGCATCTTTAATGCCAGTGTATTCATCAATAAAAGTGGTAGATGCATATTTATGAGAGAATGGTGTACATTTCTTCTGGTTCATTCAAATATGGAGTCTGAGCAGCCATGTATCGTCACAATCTGTTTTGCATTTATGCTAAATGCAGAGCTTCTGAGTCACATCACGACCCGGACCGAGCAGCATCCATAAAGGTATCCCTTCCCTGTTTAAAGGCTCATTCAAGGGAAGTAACAGGTTTGACACTCATTTATATTCTACACTTTGCTAGTTAAACAAGAATGCCAAAAATACAGATAGAATAGCACTTATCAGCTTAAAACTGAAAAAAACATTTTCTGCAGTGCATCAAAAAGAACTGAAAAACACATAAGCTGACTTTAGACACTTATCTTACCACAGACGAAATAGTAAAACTCATAATTTGTTCTTTCTAACTTGCAGTGACTTTGCTGATGTGTTGCAGAACATCAGTGTTACAACAAAGGGATGTTGGCTGAACCACCGATTCGGTCGCTATGTCCGAATAAAACTTTAAATTAATGTAAATTTTTAATGCCGAGTTAATGCTGCAACAAAGCCTTGTTTTTAAGACAATCTATAGAATTACACTGACTTTCATTTTTAAAACAAAGACATGAAACTATGTATTGTATTTGGTAGCAAACACTATCTTTGCAATTTACCTGCAATTTGCTGCATTCAGCTGAGGCTGCTTCTGAGTGATGTGGGGGGTGAATTCTTGAACACAGTCAGTGTTCTCAACTTCTTGCCATTCCCATCTCTCAACAAGATTCAATTTCTACAATGTCAACAGACTCAAACTGCAATTTTGCATTAAAAACTCCAGCTCTGGAAGAAATGGATCTATAATAATCAGGGCTTTATTTCATATGTAATTATTAGTTAATGAGTCAGAAGCTTAGAATATATACATAAGAATACATGTACTTGCAAATCCAACTGTGGACACCTGAGGGGACTGATCAGGACTTTGGGTGGTGCATTTATGTAATATATCCTGTCCTTAAACAATGTAAGGCACATTACAATTTTTAAGTACTTGGAGCAAGAGAAAATCCAGAACTTACGCTTGTTCTCTAGAAACATGACAGCTTATGTTTTTTGCTGAGACGGCAGAGGTAACCTGACTGCAAGTTAAACCCAAATAAGTTACAGCACATTTCTAAACTGTTGAAAAGACAACATCCCTTTATTTATATGGCCACGTTCAGTTGCGCACACAAATGCAATCCACAAACACGCATTCACACACGTTCACATACACACACCCCTGAACTCACGGAACCTACAGAAATACCCATATACCACAGGGTGAACTGAGGATAGAGACAGTGCTGCCCTTTTGCAGCAGCTACATAGCCTGAGAGCATCTCACTTTGATTGCACCTCAACTCCCTTCAGTATAGCAAGAATACTGTGTGAAAGGAGTCTTCTTCCTCTCCCACGTAACTCACCCACCTCACACACATGCTCACACTCACACACAGCAGTTGGCAGAGACAGAGGTTACTCTGCAGAGTCTCTGGTTTGACACTCCTGTCCACTTGCTTGCACTCCTCAAGGTTCTGTTAGGCTTGTTTGTGGTAGGGGTTGAAGTAGTCCGGCAAAGTATCTAACAAAAACAGATTACAGTTTTCTAGTTATTACAGATCAAGCTTAGTAGTAAAATAAATACAGCATTGTATACTGTATATGTGTGAACTTGTAACATACCATTGCAGCGGTAATGTAGGTTAGACCAGATGATGTTCTCCTGGGAGAAGCAGAACACACCCAGTCGTCCACCCCTCATGGAGGTGTCGATGATCACACCAGAGTCAGCGACTATTTCTGGTCCTTCATACAGTTTCACTCTATAACAAGCATAATATGAGAGTGAAATTTCTTGTAAAATAAGAAAGAAAAAATAAAGATGAAGAAAGTGATGACCTTATACAGCAGATAGACAGATGAACACATAGATCGACAGACAGACGTGTGCACAGATTATGACACATATGTGTGATATGCATATGAAATGAGAAGCCTTAACCTTCTATGGTTGCCATGTTATTCCATGTGTTTCTAACTGGAAAAGGCTTCATATCCCAAACTGGCAAAACTGCACAAATGACTTTGCCACCACAATGAAAGGTAAGAAGTGCCACTACCCACTTCCTCTTACAGCAGAATCAGCAGCAGCTGAACAAGAACTGGAGGCACCAGGCTGGACATGAGTCCTGCAGTGGGTAACGCTATGCAAGGAAGAAGAGGTTGATGTCGCCATCAGAGCTCCGGTGCAGAGCTGTGGTCTATTCACTCCTCTGCACAGAATACAAAGCAGGTGCTTTTCTGTTTGTGCCTGAAAGGGCCTTACTGCCTTCACAAAGACCTGGCTCACAGCTCTGCTAACCCCAGTTGGGACCCCCCTCCTTCTCTACATGTTAATGGAGGGGACAGTGAAGAGGCTCAGCGCCAGGCAAGGCAACAACATGTCATGTTCAAAGTGAAAAGTATTTTCAGCAGTAGATATGCCCTCTGTACTACAAAAGGAAGGTTTCTGTTGGTCATTAGTTACTTTGAAAAATGTCTATTGTCTCAAGTTTTCTCTTTACCCACACGTAATATTTTAATGCTCCCCTGTAATACTGCAGTTTGAATTTAGTAACAAGCAGCTATGCTGGAAACACACCTTCAGCCTCCACACAACTTTGCTGTAATCTTAATGTTCTCCATGTTTTTTTTCCTATTGCCCACTTCTCCAGATGCGCCTCCTGTTTTCCGTGCTCTTGATCTCTTCCCCTCCCTCTTCATTTTCCTCTCCCTTGGACCCCCCACTCTGTAGTAGTTTCCTCTGGATCTGCATATGAACAGGCACCCAGAAAATTCCTGCCAAGGATTTGGTTGACATGGCAACAGGGACAATAGGCAGCCGAGGGGCCAGGCGTCTCTAAAGTCATAGAGGTTTTATTCAACAGCAAAATAATATAAAATTATTGGAGGATCACCCCCCAAATTATCTCACCTCCCCCACACTTAATACATCTTGATGACATTTGCAGATGTACTAAACCCACTCAACTTATAAGAACTTCCTCAGATGTTCATGTCACAGGTGTGTAGATCTCTGCAGAACTATCTCCTTTTTTGTCACTTTTTCATTGCAAAGTATTGATATTGCAGATCTGCATAAATGAAATTAATAATTTGGTGGTCCTTGTGCACACGTCTGAATTTCCCTGCAGGAATCAATAGTTTAAACCTGTCCTATCTTATATCAACGGTAGTATATGACTACTATATGTACAACAAATCTTTACTGTTCTCCTTAGTTAATTCCTGAAATTAATGCTTCATCTCACACTCCCTTTTATGTAATACTATCTTAGTTACCTGGGTTAGAAAGTAGAAAGGTAAAAAGAAATCATCAACAAACTATTCCCCTTAAAGTGGTTGCATTGAACACATAAGTATTGTAATGCAGTGAAACAGGAAGATGCCACAGAGAGTGACACACCAATTGTAGTCCAGTGGGAAGGAGAAAAGTAATAAAACATCTCCGATGTCTGCAAAAATGATGTCACCTTATGTCACAAATGTGGGCAGTGCATGTGTATATGTGTGTGTGTGTGTCTGTGATATATAATTTATTATTAATTTTTACATTTAAGCAACTGATTCCTGTTGCTGCTCAGCATGATATGGTAATGGTGATGTTTTTTCACCTCTGAAGCACCCCCCCCACCTCCTGTCACCCGTTCCTGATGCCAGTCAGGTCTTTCTTCCAGCACCACCATGCACCTCTTCCTTTTAGTGCATTCTGTTCTCTGTTTGTTATCCTACTGACGAATTACTTGGGAACTGCCTGCTAGCAGATGTGACTAAAGGGTGGCTGTACAAGTGTAATACAAAACCGTATAAGTACCGTACTGTGAAAGATTTCAAGTCTGTGAGTTGAAAAACAAAGCTGTGCACAAAGAACAGACAGACAGACAGACATACAGACAGATATAGACTTAGCTTTATAAAAAGTAAAAAGCATTTTCTGATTTTTTTTATGATTATAGTCTTTTTACTTATATGAGAGAAAACAAGGTGAAGGAAATATGCCAAAGCATCTAAGTTTGCTTTTTATTTAAATTTTTATAAATTAAATTATGTAAATTTCATTACAAACATGGAACAGACTTAGACAGAGCTTTGATATTTCAGACTTAAGTAAAAGTGATATGTCTAGGTCCTTAGAGATGTGAGTGCTTACCTGATGTATCCCACCTGAGGCCGATGGCTGAGATGCCAGCGGTAGGAGGTCTTGTCCCTCCAGCCAACATTGCGAGGGTCCTTCCATAACAGCTTTACCTCACCAGGTGTGTCCTCGGTATTCCACAGAGCATTACGCAGGAACTCACCTGGGCCGGTCCGTGACTTCACTGCCTGAGACATGATGGATGATCTTTTAAATTACTGACCATGACAGAGTATCCTCACTTGGAAACAAGGACAGTGCTATAAACCTCAGACCTTAACACAAACTGAGTCTCACAAGAAAAACATTCACCTACATCACCGACCACACACTAAACCACATAAGAAAAATGTTACACATTGATGGCCACAAAAGAATGTGTCCACAAAATTTCAGATTCCTAATGCTATCTTTCAATAACAAACTGAATATGTACAGTACATGACTGTGTTTTCATTCTCTCTTATTTGGAACACCAGAAAAGCCTTTTCTATATCTACAGGGCAGTCTAGTTGAAAAATTATTCTGTTAACTCTTCTTTCCAAAGCAACTGCTAGGCTAAGAACAATTATTTAAGCATTTATATAGCTGGGCAATTTGTGGTTCAGCAATTCAGGGTAAGTAGCTTGCTCAAGGAGACCACAGTAAAAGGGGGATTTAAACCTGTGTCCTCTGAGTGTAAGGCAGCAACTCTAACCATTACATGAACTGCTGCCCCACGTTAGTTTCACCTACTTTCATGAGCAATTTAATATAACAAAGACAGCAAGGATTATTTTATTAACTGTGCATATTCAAGTTAAACTAGGACATCACACTGGATGCAAAGAACAAAATGATTTCAACATTTGTGGGCTGGCGAACATCTGCAATAAATAAGTTTTCAGTATGTACAGAAAAGGAATTAAGCAAGTTGTGATGATTTGGTACATCTGCTACTTTATCCCCACCTTGAGTTGCAGGCCCGGCTGTGCTATGGCCTTGAATGGCACTGACTGCCAATACATCTGCTCCGTCTGCTTCCACATCACCACATAGAAGCTGGATGAATCCTGGTACCCAAAGATGAATCCTGCGTAGTCATCATCTGTCACTGTGTTTACGTGGAATGTGCCTTCAAAGTCAACACCATTGAAGGCAGTGTACCCTTGGGGAGAGGCAAAAGGATAGGCTTTGAAGGGGTCTGATGTGGCTAGTAGGGGAAGTGTGGAAAGTCATCAAGTGTTAAGAAATTGGGTTGCTTTTCAAAACTGACTCACCCACAGCTAAACCAGGGTCACTGTTCATGGTCTGGACAATCTCCATACCCTAGGACAAGGAGAGAACATACAACTATTGGATGCCCAAGACAAAATGCACCATTCAATTTGTCTGATAAAGAGAGAGAAAATCTCTAGCAGCAGCCAATGACATCATTACCTGATTCAGCACCACCCAGTTGGGATCAATCTGAGTATCTCCTTCAGGGTCCAGGATGACCGTCTGGTAAGCTCTGAAGTCAGTCAGAGTGACCTCTGCACTCTCCGGACACACATCAATAAGATCCATCACTGTGTCATTGTCAAAGTCATCTTCACATACATCTCCCACTCCATTGCCTAGACACAGCCAAGGAGATGAAACAAATTACAATGGAGGCTGTATAATGTCAGCTGTAGTGCAGTCAAGCTCTCAAGTATCTGGCCACAACATGCTTCCAGCCTTTGGCTATGAACAAAATTACAATATCTGGCATCAACACAATTTAACAAAATCTTTTTAACAAATTCATCTATAGATTTTATCTAAAGATGAAGTGTTGATTCTTCTTGTTTACAAGGTCTATATTTTAAAAACCCTGACATTTATGTGGTACTTTTTAGCTTAAGAAGCTCACTTTTAGAGCATAAAGTACATAAACCATGACAATGTTTTTATGGAGCCAGTTTTTGTTACTCTTTTATCAGTGCAACTAGTACTGGATGCTCTTATCAAATGGAATGTGACTGGTTTACCATTGGAGTCCTTCTGGTTAGGATTTGCAATGAGACGGCAGTTGTCTGGTCCGGGACCATCCAAATCTGGAATTCCATCATTATCATCATCGTCATCACAGTCATCACCAATGCCATCGTTGTCAGTGTCCAACTGTGAGCTATTTGGGACTTCTGGACAGTTGTCCCGTGAGTCCTGGTGACCATCTCCATCCCTGTATATCAAGGTTATATATCAAGAAGTCATGAGCAGTTGTACAGAAATTAAGTAGTACCAGAGCATCACTTTCATAAGATACCAGCTGAGATCCATAAATCTGTTCTGCTGGTTTAGACTAAATATGAAGTCTTGGCTAATGTTGTTCGTTTGCTTGCTAGAAAAAGTATGTTTTTGCCTTTTAAAAACAAATGTTTTTAAAGATTTCAATGTGTGTGTGTGTGTGTGTGTGTGTGTAAGCATGGGTGTCTTAAAAGGAACAGGTGAGAGAGGTGCCAGGTGGCTCATGGACTCACAAGTCCTGGTTGGTGTCACACACATCACCCACCAAGTCGTTATCAACATCCGTCTGAAAAAACAGTGAGACGGGACTTTAAAAAAGAATTCTGAATCTTCTATTATAAGAAGGTCACCCCATATCTTTTATTTATCCTCCTCCTATCAGCAAAGAACTATGATCAACAAAATTTCACTTTATTGTTCTTTATTTTGTTCTGCAGATAAAATGTGGTTTGTCATGTTACACTGCTCCTCAACTACACTGTTAGCAATAGTTATTCATGACATCTGTGTGGCTTTAACTGTTGTTAAACTGTACCTTGATCCTATTACCTTTACATGTAGC
Organism: Heterotis niloticus; assembly: GCA_018136845.1. NCBI lineage: Eukaryota > Metazoa > Chordata > Actinopteri > Osteoglossiformes > Osteoglossidae > Heterotis > Heterotis niloticus. The sequence continues at coordinate 4,687,977 of CM030903.1, forward strand.
TGCAAAAAGTCTTATATCACTCGATTACAGCATAACAAAGCACAGCAATAACAAACCAGTTAGATTAAGTACTGGTATATTCTCATTGTGACTGCTGCTACCAAACAAGCTTTATCTCATGCATAAGTGTCTGAGCAACTAATAAACTTGTTAGTTATTTAATGAAATCAAACCAGATCATCATGAAATTAAACTATCAATGCACTACATGGTTTGTTCTTGCAGCCTACATAGTAACAGTGTGCACAGCGCCCTCTAGCCACTGGTCACTGACCTGCATGGGGTTACTGATTTCAGGACAGCTGTCACAGGCATCGCCAACTCCGTCTCCATCCCTGTCAGTTTGCATGGGATTGGGGACCTTTGGGCAGTTGTCCAGCACGTTGGGGATACCTGTGCCATGGGAGAAGATGATACGAACTGCTGAGAACTCTCAGCACAGGAGTGAAGATGAGGAAAGAGGGGGTAGGGCACTCATACCATCTCCATCAATATCGTTGTCACAAGCATCACCCTCGCCATTATTGTCGGTGTCCTTCTGGTCAATGTTGGAAACATTGGGGCAGTTGTCGCAGGCATCACCAAAAGAGTCTGTGTCAGAGTTCTGTTGGTCTTTGTTGGGCATAAGCCGGCAGTTATCCTGGAAAAGCAGCAACAAGACCATACTCAGATTAGCAAAAGCCTATGGAGTGGAGTATAATTATCCACATTCAAAGCCTTCCAGTTTTATATATGTTTCAATTATATATGTTTTGTATATGTTTCCCAGTTTGATCATAAATGTGTCCACAGAGCAACCAACAAAAACAGGCAGATACAGAAGCACCTCGACATTCTTTATTCCATCTCCGTCAGCATCCTCATCACACTGGTCCCCAATTCCATCGTTATCAGCATCCTCTTGTCCTGAGTTTGGTGTAAACATACAATTGTCCTGTTTGGGGGACACAAAACTTGTTAGGAACAGCATACTCCCTACTGACATAGAGAACTGGTGTCCACACATTGATAATGAAGAGAGATCTGTGTGCACAGCTCACATATTAAATGTCCAACTCCAACAAACTGTCTACAGAGAACAAAGAGTGAGGAAACCAGAGTTTCACAAACCGCTTTACAGTGCTTATCATTGTCTATGCAGGGGAGAGAGTGGTCTGGGTATCCGTCAATGTCTGTATCCAGCCCGCAGGTGTTGCCATTTCCGGCCCAGCCTATGTTGCACTGAGAGGAGTTAAAAAAGCAGGTTAGTCAGCACCCACCAATCACCTTGGAACCATATCTCATACTGTCAGTACCCTAATCATTATTGGCATGCACTTTAGCTAGCAATAAATGAATCAGTTCCACATTTGCCAGATCTGCCTATCATACAAATATGTATCAGGGCTGTCTAACTAGAGCAAAACTCTGGGTGAAAAAAGAAACCCCTCACCGCACAGGACACGTCGCCATTCCTCTCAATGATGCAGTGTGCATTCACGTCACAGGGGTTGAAACTGAGTGTGGCGCATGTCTTCCGTGGGAAGCAGCCAGCCGTCTGGTTTCCCACAAAACCCGCTTTGCACTGGCCACACTTGAACGAACCCTAACAGGTGAACAGCAAAATTAAAAAGACAAATAACTCATTTCTCCTGAAAAATCAGAAATATTGACCTTTTCTATAATTCCCGAAAAATGCAGATTACTTTTTTCTCTACTGTTATCTAGTCACACCATCAATGCTTAATATTTGTTGAACTGAATGCAAAAAATAGTTTGTGGTTGCCAAAAAGAGTTCCAAATTATCTAATGTACAGGTTTTCAAATTTATAGATTGCAAACTATTTAAACCAAGTCACAGATATAGTGGACCTATGCCTACATCCACTTCTTATCCTGTAAAAATCATTACCCATTCATACTCTAAAAATGTCTAATGTTGAATTTAATTTTATAAAAATTACTAATGTTTTCCAAAACTGGCTACAAACAAAAACGGCTATTTGGCAATTTTTTTTTTTGCTTGAAAAGCTGCTGTAACAATCAAAGGAGTGAAATCTGGATCTAAACTGGATACCTTCACTCTCATGTTAGGCAACAAGTTATGCTGATTTTGCTTATTTGTTTTCAGTCCAACATGTGTGGTAAGCACAACTCACAATTGTATATTTCTGGAAACAGATATTTAAAAAGATGATTTGGTCAGTCTGTGAGTCACCTGCGGTCAGTCAACCACACTTTCAGAACCACAGATCTAATGGGCCTGAGTAGTACCCACCAGAGTGTTGGTACACACAGAATTGGGCACGCAGGGACTGTTGAGACACTCATCGATGTCAGCACACTCCTGATGCAAGTTCAAAAAACGAACCAAGTCAAAACACCCAGTGACACTTGCAATTCATACTTTTATAAGGCATGCATCACATTGTACGGTTTACATAACCACTTCAAAGCTGAATTTATAACATTTTTCACATTTGGGTATTTTTAATCTTACATGAGCATGTCCATTCCTAATGGCTGTGGAAAAGACAGAGAGAGCTCTTAGGAGCCTAATTGTGAATGTGTGTATTACATACTTGCTTGTTGCTCTTGGCGTAATCTACTCCCACGCCAGATAAGGGTGGACCTCCATAGCCAAGTGGGCAGGGCTCACAGCGGAACCCCTTGGCTGTATTGACACACCCAGATGGTGAAAAGCAGGGCTGGGCCAGAGCACACTGAGTGGGAGACAGTGAATGCAATGGCTTGGTCAGTTAGGGGAGCAGACACTGGTGGAAAGTGGAGTAAAGCTCAGTGTCTGGGCATGAGTTGCATCTGCAATCTGTACAAACAGCGTACCTCATCGATATCTTGGCAGTGAGTCCCATTACCAGTCATTCCATCGGGACAGGGTCCACAGCGGTACCCTGGAAAGTCCAAGGTCTCCATGCAGGCCACCCCATTGTAGCAGGGGTTGGGGAAGCAGTGAGAGCGAGGCTCATGGAAACCTGAGATGACACACAAATACGAATCTCTGTGTGCATAGCACATCCCTCCTTAGAAGCCAGGCAGTTTCAGTAAAGCTATAGACCTTGGTCAAAACATTGACAAAATGGAAAATTGCATATTCTAAAATTTGTCTGCTTGTGTAAAGGCAGCATTTCTGATATCATGATATAAAAACATGAAACATAAAATGGAATTGTAAATATGTACCATACCACCAATGTCTACTAACAGTGATTAAAGCAGTGGATGTTTTGATGTTTCAGTCGACAGAGAAGTAGACTAAAACAGGTAGAAAGTGCTACTTACCACATACTTGGCATTCAAGAATAGTGTTCCTAATCAGAGCCATCTCCTTCACCTGGCATGAAACACACAATACAGCAAGGTAAAAGGAAGGAACCAAACATATCGAATGTGTGAAACTTAAAGAAACTTACATCACCTACTACATAGAAATACTTACTCTCCCAGAGCCTCCTGCAAACAGCTAATCTCATTTAAACAATTTATCTCTTCTGTTTTTTTGTAAACACCAATATCTCTGCCTCCCTTCACCAGGTCTCTCTCACCTGCTCTCGAATGTCCTGTCGTAGCTCCCCCAAGATCTGGTTGAATATAACCAGCTGACCAATCAGAGCTTTGGTGTGGTCACCTGACAAGACACCCAAGTTAAGATAATGAACATAAACAGAGAGCAAAATTATATTCTGTGCAATACCACAACAAACACTGCGGTGCTTGTGGAGAGCTGAGTAACTGTACAGGATTTAGGACGGTGCATTTTCATTTCCAGTATATCTCAACTCTTTATAGCAAAGCCTGAAATGTGAAAAAAAAACAGGAGATGCACTCACCAAGAATGGAGTTTACTTCTCCTGTCACTGAAAAGAGGCAATGAAATGCTCTCAGGACAGCAAATCATGTGATATGTTAAAACTGTACTCCAGTTTTCTGATTTATTTAGACTGTATAACAAATATATCTGTCACAGAGTATATACTGTTTCCAACACAGTAAATATCTATCTATTATCCTCAACCATGTCCAGGGTCACAAAAATCTGGATCCTGTCCTATAACCACTGGGTGGTAGGCTAGGAAGCTAAACCTTGCATGAGGTGCCAGTCCATTGTAGAGTTGCAATGGAAACAGCCTGAGCAAATCTGGAAATTGTAATTTTTTCAATGGCAGAAAAATGTTGCATATCATTTAACAAATGAATATAAGCAAAATGACAGTCATGTACAAGAAAAGTAATCCCAAATTGGTACAATATCCATTTAACCTAAGCTTGCTTGGCTTCTTCTCTCCATGTTTATAATTTAGCTCTTCACACTGTTATTAATATGTAGACCTATTTGCCTTGCTTGCTTCTTTTACAGTCAATATAAATATGCGATACTATATTATATCACCACTAGATGGAACTATTGATAAAAAAGTTTTTTTATATCCTGATATTAAAACTTTTTATAATACAGTTAAGCCTGTCACATAAAAACTATTCTATCATTTATTAACACATTTTTATTAAATTGGAAATTTTAGAATAGCATCTTAAAGTTTGTGATTTAAATTAACCACATCACTGATTTTGTTTCCATCTTTTGTATGAGTAATAATTTTTTATGTTTCTAGCTTGTTGGCATAACTGACAGTATCGTGAGTATTGAACTACATTCACAAACAAAACTGGGTTTAGCAGCCAATATGTTAGTAGCCAGTGAGTGGTCTATAAAGCACCTAAACTTGGGTGGTTACCTGTGTTGTGCAGAGAGGAGTCTCCCTGAAAGGGGCAGCCTGTAAGAGCACCTGCTTTAGCTACAGAGCCCCCCAGGGCAAGTTTCAGAGACTCCACAGCACCCTAAAATGTAGCAGACATGCAGCAAATGAAGAAAGATTGGATGCATTAAACCTTAACTTTTAAGGTTCTACAATAAATGTTCAGATGTGCTCACTGAAGTTACTTCTGTTCAATTTTGACTGTGATTACAATTTCTAATGTGACAGAGGAAGGTGACGTAAGATACAGAGACAGTAAGTGGTTGAAAGCACCTGTAGTCCACAAAACACTAACAGTTCAAAGTTTGGCAGCTGCATTACCTGCAGCCTGGCGTACGACTTGTAGCCATTGCGAATGTCTACCATCTCAGGCTCTGGCGGCAGCTGGACCAGAGGAGGAAGGCCTTCACTGGAGTCTGCTAGTCGGCAGTTGACATACAGCTCCAGCTGTATTCTTTCTCTACGGAGCCCAGCCACTCGTAGTATAATGGACTGGGTGCGTCCATCTGCCAAGTTGGCATTCTGGAGGTTGACAGTATGGAGTTTCCCGTCTGCCCGCACATAGCGTACAAGAGCTGAGACAAAGAGTAACATATTAATGCTAGAACGTAAAGAAAAGCAAGATTCAATTAGAAAAAATTTAATAAGGACAAAGAAAGCTAAGAAAAAAAGAAGCAAGAACAAATAACAAAGGCACCTGGTAGGGCTTTGAAACTATGAATATATCTTTAGGTAACTCATGTTAGGAGCATCTACGCTATGAACTTTTGAAGTTACAAACATTTACAATTTTTTATTTATTTTTAAATGCATTTTTCTTCACCCTTTTATTTTCAGAGTAAAAATTACTTGCCACTAGGGGGAGGTAAACCATTCAGAAGAGGGATAGTAGGTGAATGCAGGAAAGGAAGGAGGTAGCTTGCAGTGTCTCAAGGATTTTGAGTGTATTTTCATTTATTATTGTTATATCCAAACCATTTACACACTATCAAGCAAATAAACCAAAGGACCTCTATTATTACATGCTTTTGATGGTTAGAGTCCAGTGAATAGATTCTGACAAATATGTTTCTGTTACAAACATGGCCATTGATTCATAACAAACACAAATTCCAAATAAAGGGACTAAAACTAGGATTTTTGGGGTGAATTGTTTATAATTATTTCTTATTTCAATTATGTTAAAGTAGACTTGATCTGACTTTAACTTGACTTCAAATTAATAAAAGATAATAAAATGAAACTTCTGTCCTGTCCATAGTGAATACAGCATCTCACTTGATGTTTCCAGGACAAAGGAAATCTGAGATCCTGTATTGTATAACCTGTACACAAATCAATGTATTGAACTCTGGTATAAAGTTTTTATGAATCACGACACATTGATTTATAAACAATTCCAACTTAATGCCAGACTTCTGGTGCCAGTTGTGCTCATAATGTGTGGCAGAAGTATGTATTAAAATGTAGTGACAAACAAAGAAATAAGTGGCAGTGAACATGCATTAAAGGTACTTATAAAGGTACAGTACCTTTGTTAATCTTGCCCATGATGGCCAACTCCAGGTACTTTTTGTTGTCTTGTTTGTTGTACAGTCCCAGAAGCACTCCACCCAGCTTGGGTGGCAGACGGAAGGTAGACACAAAGTACATGTCACTAACTGTGCCCAGTGCTATCGCCACCTTCTCCACTGCAGCCGTGTTCTGCTTGGCGTCCTGTAGTGCCAGCATGTCAATCACTGGGGATAGAAGAGACAGTCAACCTTCAGTCCTGTTATGACAGACACACTGGACCTATTCATATACAGCAACACATCAAAATGCCCAGGAGGCATGGGTAGCTACTGGTACTTGGACCTGCAGAGATTTATTTTTTCTCTGCTTACTGACGGAATTTTTTTGTTTTCCTCTTCTCAGTTACCAGGTAGCTTATTTAGACAGCTAACTCTCTGTATGACTTGGCAGCACAGAATCTATGTTGTATCATTTTCTTTGTCTTGTTCATCTTTGGACCTTTGTTCAGCACTGTGTAGAGTGCTATATAAAAATAAATTGAACTAAAATTAAATTGCGTGAAAGATAATAGCAGTGAAATGAGCATAAAGTGTCAGCCCAAATAAGGAGAATGATAGTGGAATACAGAGATGATTAAGGATATGATTATTGTTATAATTGTCCTTAATTTAGCTGATAGTTGCTTATAACATTGTATACACTATACAAATGGTCACAGTGTCATAGCATAACAATGTTATTATTACAATTAAATATAAAATTTTGCATTGTGGAAAACACAAGATCAGCCTAGCACTAGACTCAAATGCAAGGATTATACAAAATAAAACTATTAAGAATTTGAGAAGAGACTCAAAATTTTTTTTAAGATAAACCAAGGTTAAAGCAAAAGTTACACTGGAGAGCAGATGCTTGTGTAGGCTCCATGTGAGAACAGAATTCATCCCTTCTTCAGAAGGGACGTTGGAAGACTAATAGCAAACCTTATGTCAAGGTGCCAAAGTGCCCGTGAAATCAAGGAGTGTCAGCAGGAACTGGGAGAGTGACAGTGAGACAAATAAAAAAAGCCAGACAAGAGAGGAGGAAAGTGAGATGAGGACAGTAAAGGAGTGACATTGGTGATGCAGAGCATAATAAAACGTAAATTAAGGTTAGATGGAGAGAATTTTGACTGGACTAAGAATTCCATTCAGTAAATACGTATATTATAATAAGGCCCACAGAACTGTTTAGAAAAGTTTTATTAAACAAGGCCTTTTATACAGACAGTGAGCTTTCAAGCCTAAAACATTTCTTGAATAAGTATCTTACATAAAGGATCATTTAGTTCCACATTTACTTATATTAGCTTGAAGTAATTCACATGGGCACAAGCCTACATTTACTCCTTGTTCTATGAATGTTAGAGTTATGAGATTTCATGTATACTAATATTTTATAGAATATTAATATTTTCTTTAACAATTTTTTGTTACATTTCTGTTGTAGATAGAAAATAACCTGCATTTCCACTCACAGCTGTTGGTTAGAAGTAAAATGTACCAAATTCACACAGAAGTGCCTTCATTCAACTCACATTCACTGTGTTTATAATTTTTGTCTGGTGACTATGAGTGTCCATGATCAATAAGACGATAGAACACTCAGCAGTAGGAAATGAGTACAAGTTGAGCGGACTATGCATTATTTTTCATGCTAGTATACTTTTCAGTTACTATATTAAAATATGAAAAACATAAAGCCTTAAGTATTTTATCATTTCAGTTTTACTTTTATAGAGCCTAACCTGTACATAAATTAACAGATTTCAGACCCAATTCTAAACAGAGGAACCAGGGGACTTTGTAACATATATGAATCACATGTGTGCAGACACAAATCATAGAAACTGCTGAATAAAATTCTTCCATTTCAGCTCACAACTTATCAGTATAAGGCACAGTGGAAAGAGAAACCAGAAATACAGATTTTCTGGAACAATTTACTTTTCCCCTGAAACAGCATATCATTTTCATTTAGTTTTTGAGTTAAACTCCCGTAACGCATTACTCCTTTCCTGCTTCTTCTCCTCTTGTTTCAGAGGTCCCTCTGTGTTAGAATTCTGCTCATTCTTTCCCCGCCTGTTTCAACTCCCACGTCTCCTCTGATTTACTTCCCCTCACTCAACTTCACAACATCAGAGAAAGCCTGGTAGGCTCCATGGGGGAGTAATCAACCAGGCCGAGGATTCCCTGGGATCCTAGCGGTCTCCTTGCTTTTGAAAATAAAGTCATCTATCACCTGCTTTCCCCACTGATAGCCATCCGTCGCTGGTGACATCCCACGCCCACAGAGCACTTTGGAGTGCAAACACCGGCTGCATGTCAGGGTGCTGCCAGCAGTTAACTCAGGCGAAGGATGAAAGAGAAGAAAAACAGAAGGAAAGTGGAGCAAAAGGCTGACTCAGACATAGCGAGCCCTGCTGGAGGTCAGGACAATGAACAGAGGAGATGGAGAGCTGAGTTTAGCTTTGGACACAGAAGAACAAGATTAAACAAGTGCAAAAACATCTTCACAACCTTGAATCAATGTGTCATCTTTTTGGACCCACAAGTAGATCAGATTCCACATGTCATATCATCTTTAAAGTTATAAAAAAAACAAGACCATGAATCTAAAGGAGAGACCATGTACCAGTCCAAGCTCCTGATCTGTAAGCATCATCAACACTTCATGCCATAAAACTACTAAAGCAATGTATGGAATAACAGCCACCAGGCTCTGGGAGCCAATTACTACCTACCTCTGACAACTGGATCATCGAGCATGAGCCTGGGCAAAAACTTCACCATCCTCAGACTGTAGCTCAGCCTTATGGACACACTGTGCTTTAACACCACACAAATCCACATAGGTCCCCTTGTCACCACAGTAGAATGTGCAGGAGGGGTTTCAGGACCCCCAGAGGTTTATATTTTTCCTCTTCTACGCAGCTTTGACATTGTTTTTGTTTTCCTCTCCTCAACTGCTAACTGGGTAATCCTAATAGCTGTCTGCATCTGTTACCTTAGAAAAGGACAATGCGTACTGTATCATTCATTTGTCTTCTATTCTACAGTTCCATTAACTTTGTTCAGCACTTTGTGCTACCATGGTGAGAAGAGAACTCTATAAAAGTAAACTGAACTGAAGAGTAGCATCAAGTGCTATTGTTCTCATTCTTTTTTGTGCTGTGGACAGAAGCAAATGTTTACATTTTAATCAAGCTAACAAAACTAATTCAGTGAATGGAAAACTTTGGCAATCACACAGCAGCACCGAACTGAATGTAGGCATAACTTGTCTTTTTTGTGACTCAAATAAACAAATAGCGCACATTTTTTACACTACCCACAGAAGCACTTACCTTGTTTATGTATATATTTGTTTATTAAAAGGTCCTTTGTCGGCGCACCACAGCAACATTCACAGCCCAGTTTAGGTCTGTGGCCTTGTTGAGAACATTTGACCTAGTGGCCATCTCTGACAACACCTACACATTTGTCACCTGGATTATTTAAGTGCACCTTGAGCAAAAGACAACACTTTTAGCTCCGATTTGTTACTGCTGCATTTTCTCTGTTACTAATCTATTAACTTTTCTAAAAACAGTGTCAACACACCCAATGAGTGAGAGTAAGTAGCTGTGCAAAAATGTCTGTCGCAGAAAAGTATTTTTTTTTTTGACAGCCCACTGAAGTTCCCAGTTCAATTGTTTTCGGGCTATTAATCCTTTACGTCGGACTCGGAATTTTTAAAAATTTTTTTTATAAATGTGAAATTTGTTTGTGCAGCCAATGGTTTTTTTTTTCCATGGCGACTTACAGTGTGAGGTGTGTATAATATTTGATTCATCTTCATCAACCCAGAGTTGGTAGCTACCTTAGAGGTAGGAACCTTCATGTTGCAAATGCGGGCGCCCTAAACACTACGCCACCTGCTGTCCTTATTGCTTCTACTACATTGCAGGACGCAAGAATACACAACTTTTACTGCAGTTTACGATTTTGTGCACAAATGCAATTGTTCATAATCGTAAAATGTACGTAATGCGGAGAACTTGAAAGTGTGGATTATCTTCAATTCATTCAGTTCAAGAACATTTTATAGGCACGATTTAAACTTGAGGCATTTTTCAACACGAGATAAGCACCGTGAAGGTATCTGGACACTTTAAAGTGGCCGTTGCTAAAGTAAGCGAATTCGGAGTTTTGGTTTTTGCTTTCCCCCCCCACAAACTTCTGCGTTACCTTGCATCTCCTGAGGCTCCGGGGGTTGCGAGAGGCCGCCAAACGCCGCCGTGAGGAGAAGGAGGAGGCGCAGCGCCGCCAGCTCTCTCCTGGCCCCTGTCTCCCACATGCTGCACGACAGGACGAGAGAAATATTAACCTCTGAGCACAATAAAATGAAAATGTCGGCAAAGCCGATGCGAAAAATAATCGGGTTCGCTCCCTGAAGATGTCAGCCCGCTTTTTCCCGGTGAGTCCTGAGTGAGCGTCGCGCGGAGCCGGGCTAGAGGGGCGGCGCGAGCGCTGCTGCTGCTGTGCGCGCGCTGTGCCCTATCCCCCCCCCCTCCTCCTCCTCCTCCTCCTGGGAAACAAACGTAACGATGAAAATTGACACGTGCCTTGCACATATATATGGTAACATGCTAAACATGCAAAAATGGTATATATTTATACATAATAAATGTTGCACAACATGCTCTTTTGTGCCTACTGTGAAACTGTATGCAAGACTTTTTGAAGTGTAGGGTATTCCCTTTCCTAAAAATGTAACCAAGCATTGTAACAGTTTAACAGTACTTTAGGCTATATGTAGTGGACATATTTTTGGGGAAAATAATGCTCATGCTGCCCGTGACCCTGAACCGGTTGATGTAGCGATGTCGCCATGCTGTTGTACTGCAACCTGATGGCCGTATAAGCCGCTGTTCTGAGATCCACGGTTCTTTGTACTGTTTCACGTCACCGTGCGCCCATGAGAATACATCGGTATGCATCGTGGAAGTGGAAAGCTCAAGTTAACGCTCCAAAAATGAAGTGTTTCTCAGAAACGCTGCGGTCATTTGGCCGCATGAGTGTACGTGACCCTCCTTGGCGTGGAGGTCCGTGCCGTGAGCACAAACGCTGCAACAGGGCAAGACGAACCGGAACGTGTAGAAGACGAGAAAACATTTACATATAAAACACTATTTTACAGAGTATTAATATGCCACACATTATAAATAAGCTAGATCTTCATCTTATGGACACGGCTGGGAATGGAAGTATGTTCATAACTTAATTTCTAGCAAATGTAAGCACTGTACTACAAGCAATAGAATATTAACAACAGAGAAATTCCTCCATTTTTGTAAAAATGTCTGCCAATGCCATAAGAAATTAAATATTTCACGCATTTATACAAACCTTTTGTCCTTGTCAAGGCTGTGGTGGTTTGTAGCCTATCCAAGAATCCCTGAGTGGGAGGCCAGGAGGGCCACCAAACCACTTGTATGAAATACCTGTCTGTCACAGGGCAGACACACACACACACACACACAGTGTGGTAGTTACAGCGACCGGTGTGCCTGAAACACATCATTGGACTGTAGGGAGAAACCCACACAGACGCAGGGAGAACAGGTGAACTCCCTGCAAAAGGTGGCAGATTCAAGACATCCTAGGTGCTGTGAGATGGCAATACTACCTGCTGCACCACTGTCCCACCTTAAAAAGGTTTCTTGAAGACTTTGTATATGCAGTTCTCATTCAATATCCATCGTAATGATGGCTGCTGTGTTTTCAGGGACATTTTGGTCACAGTGAGTGAAGCGGAGTAAATCATGAATGGGATGGAGTCTTTTGCAGCACATTTATTATATTCATTTAAAATAAGATGTGCAGCATTCCTCAGCATGAGACCACTTGCTTTTGTTGTGTTATCTATATTATCAGCCGAGTATTAATAAAGATGCACCTTGATTTATTTAATGGGTAGTTTCTGTAAAAGTCTAGGATATAGCTACAATAAAAATGTGGTTTAACACAACATTTTAATAAACACTGAGCTACATTTCACTTAAAATACATTTTAAAAAACAGGAAATAAAAAATACTGTACAAATTCCAGTTCAATATGGATTGTTGACAGTCTATGCCACAAACGTGCAAGCTTTGTCATCTTACAAATCATACTCTCAGGATCCTCACACAAACTGTAAACACAGTGAAAGTGAGTGGAATTAAATTAGTACCACACTCATTGCTGGGGGTGTTTTACTGCTTAACTAATGATTGGTCACCAAAATGCAGGTGTGGTCTGCTATCAAACAAACTGATTTTTAAAAGAAAATAAGTAAAAATGTTATCTGTGAAAATAAAAATTATTAGTCAATTGACTTTTGCTATTTTGTTAATGACAGAGTATTTATTGAGTTTAAAAGTTCTCAGATTTTAACTGAACTTTGCTTCCTACTTTTACAGTAGTTATGGTTATGCTATTAAGGTTTAAATAGGTAAGTAAACCTATTTAAAAATTATGGCATAATTTTTTTTTCAGCTCAGAGGAATGCAAACTACATATTCTACTCATTTACATGTAGGGATATATTATATATTTCAGGGTTTTATATTTTTACACCAGTGTCTGACGTGTTCAGTTTTTTTTTCTGCAAGGAAAGTATGAGTATATTGCACTCATGTAGCCAAATTCTTATCTTGGCCTGAGAATCATATGCATAACTCAAAAACACTTCCAGTTTTACTAAATCGGTTCCTTATTGATTTCATTCTTCCAGAAACCAAACCCCCAGCTTCCCCGCAGCATTTTCCTCCAAGTGGCTGTAAGAAGCAGCATGGAAAATGTAAGGAACTGAGGTACCCTGAAGTTAAATTCCTTTATACATGGCTTTTGGGAGCATTAGTCAACAAAAGGCTCTGCTGAAATTTGAGAGAATTCAGTTAATTGCCATACAGAGACCATTGCCTCAAACCAGGGGCTGTTCACAGAACTTGTAAGAATAGTGAAAACACCACAATTAAACAAAACAAACATTTGAGCAAACAAGAGCCAAAGTGGGATTCCTCATGGGTGGTGTAATGTTGGGTATCTCCAAGGTTCAGATACACAGTCAAACATGCGACTATCCCAGGGGAGAGAAGAGGGTAAGAAGAGATTACTGGGCCTCTTTGTTTCATCTGTGCACATCACTGTGCAAAACCTGCTGGCTACCGAGTCGTCGGACCCCCACCAATTACGACCTCAGCCTTAACCCTTATCCAGAAATCTCATCCTTGTCCTGGCCTTTATAAACAATTTATTCAGTTGGAGCTGGGTCCAAAACCCTTTTCTGTGTAAGATTTTTCCACAATGTGCTTCATTCTAGTTGAAAAGCTTGCTTATCCCACATTGAGTTCTGAAAAACCTGCATTCGTTTAGAGGGCATTTAATGCAACCAATCGTAAATTTTCTCTCAAAAACGTCCTTACATTTTGATCTCTTTTCTAAAACTTGCTTATATGCATTTAATAAAATGCTTTCCATTTTGCACTCAAGTTTTTACAATGGAAATACGTAATATAAAGGAGAAATTAGGCAACATAATTTACGTCCTTCTGTGATTTTCTTTATCACCTGCAAACATCCAAAAACACCAGAATTGAAAAGAAAAACAATTATCTGTACTTGGGCTCACCATGCCATGTGTCACCTTTACTGAAAAAAATGCTTCCTGAAGAACACCTGCAGCACATCCCTACCCCAACCCTGGTGTGTGCACATTGAAAAATTTGTTCTAATCCAGAAAAATTACCTGGGAACAGCAAGGAGGTCCAAATTACTGTGTAGTGCTGTGTGAATGTATGTGAAGTGGCCCATTTTTCCTCATCTTGACAAATTAACTAAGTCACTATTGTGCTTGTGTGTGTATTCAACACAAAAACCTCACTTAGGATGAAAGTACCTGTGTCCCAAATTTCAAATCTGTGGCTTGAAAACCCAAGTTGCACATAAAGAACAAAAAGCAAATAGACAAACAAAAGGACAGAGATTGAGCTTTATAGATACAGCAATATGCCTGTATATATATTCTGGATATATTGGGAGAAGGATGCTAGGGATGGAGCTGCCAGGCAAGAGGAAGAGAGGAAGACCTAAGAGATTTATGGATGTGGTGAAGGAGGACAAGCAAGTGGTGGGTGCAACGGAGAAAGATGCAGAGGACAGGAAGAAGTGGAAACAACTGATCCGCTGTGGCGACCCCTAACGGGAGCGGCCGAAAGAAGAAGAAGATACAGCAATATGCCTGGAGAAGGGAGAAGTGCTGCACTGCTATAGTAAACAAACTAAATGCTCTGATGGTTACTCCAAATGTATTTTAGTGTGAAAATCACTCTTACAACTCAAAACAAAGTTTAAATTGGGAATTCAGACAACATCTCCTGGGGTCAGGTCTCCAGGGTAACAGGAGACAGGAGGGAGAGTTTAAATTGTGTTCAAGTCAGAATATCCTCCCAGGTCACAGCGTGTCGCCACAGACCAGCTGAAGACTTTGAGGTTACTCCCATACATAGGGCTGTATGGCCTCACAACTTGAAAAAATTCTGAGCATCTAATAAAACATTGCACGACAAATCTAAAAAGTTCTTTATGTTTGATTCATACCAACAAGATAAATTTGGTTTAAATGCAACTTAAGTGCAAACTTTAGGGAATCGGTTTCTTTCAAGCAACCAGGTGACAAAAATGCATGCGGCATCTGGTCACAGTAACATAGAGAATGCAGCAAATGCACCAGTAAACCATCTAGTACACAAGAGAACACTTCAATTACTCATTACTACTTTTATTGATTTTGTCTTTTTTTTATTTTGACTTAAGAGTGGCTATATGGTAGATATAACTGGCATAACACCTCACAAACACATTACAGGGCAGAGTCCAATACCTAATGCCCATTAAAAGTAGTGGTAAACTAGCAGCACTGGAGTTGTCAAGGTATTAAGCATTAAAGTCTGACAAATCAACACATTTTAGCAACTCTATCCCTGAAATGTGAGGTCAGGTGAATTCTGCAGAAAAATGAGAATTTATATGGTCTAATCTATGGTTCTTACATTATTTTCTGTCTTGTAGGGACATTTTAAAGGATACCAGAGAAACAAATGCAGAAAAGGGGATAATGTTTCTGTTAAAGACAGAAACATGTCCTCATTTTATAGCAAATTTTATGTTAAACTGTTCTGAAAGTTTATACAAATTTAGCCACGAGGCAACAAGAGGTGATAAATAGTTTTAGCCTTTTTGCTTCTCAGATTCTATTTTATGATACGCTAACAAGAAATTTTATGAGGTCCATTTCCAAAGATCTTTATGCTGAAATGACCCAAACCTTAATTTGGTATTAACACTTAATTATGGGAAACCACTGGAGAGCTTGTGGACCTGCATTGCCTGTGTAAAAGGATGTGGCAGGTACAAACCACAAAACCACCTTACTAAACGCAAGGTTTTATACTGCACTTCTAAGATAACCTTTCTAACCTTCTTAGTTCACTTTTTCACAGGAGCACGAGAGAGTGGCTAGAAATCAAAAGTGTGAAAACAACACTGAAAAAACAAGTACATTAGCAATGGTTCAGAATTTTTGGCTTTTAATATCTGAGAATCCCATAAATTTTCCTGCATAACTAATTCAGGAAGAACGTAAGCATAACTTAGATAAAAATCCAAAAATGTAAAGGCTTATGTAAGTTGACTAAGAATTTCAAGATAGTGGTGACACATGACTGAGATACTGGTTGGTTTACTGAGAAAAAGCACCAACAAAAATTGCCACCAATGTAAAAAGTTCAATGCCATAATCCACCTATGAATATTGAGCACTGATTTTTTTTTGTTAACCAGACTTCCCAAGCTGAAGAAAATATATAAAACAACTCTACTCCCATGTCCTTCAACATATCAAATACATGGTATGAGCAGCTGCTCTTCAAGAGCAACTTCATTTACGTGGTCCTGAGAGTCTACTACCCTTTTTGATCCTTATCTCATATGCACCCTTCATTCTTCCTCCTCCTCTTCATCATGGCTGCCTGCACCATGGCCCTGGGAGCTGCGTAGCACCCCCTGTGGGTGCACCTGCTGGATGGAGAGGATGCCGGTAAGGAGAGCATAGCTCAGCATGGCACCCAGAGCCACCAAAACAGAGAGCACTTGGTTGCGTCTCTTGTTGGGTTCATTGTCGAAATCATTGCCGTCTGGCTGGCTGGAGATCTTGCTGCCAGGAGTCTCTGCAACATATTCCAGAGTCGAAAAAGGGATCGGAAACACAAGGGTAATTACTGTTCTTTTGCTTTTCCAAAAACAGCACCACTTTAATCATAATCATTGTTGTCATCAGTATTCTGTTTCTATTTCTATTTTTGTGCCTTCACATCATCAGCTTTTCTGTTCAGTTATTCATTATGCAAAATGGTGAGTGTACCAATCCCCCTGCCACCATCTCCTGCATCTCCACAGCTTAGTAATAACTTCCATAAGGGGAGGATTACTCACCACGTCCCTCGCTGGGGAAGTAGAGGGTCAGGATGTTTGAGCAGAACTGGTTGAGGTTGTCGATAGACTTGAGGTGATGCTGCAGCTTAGCATTGGGCAGCTTAACCTTGAGCAGCAGGGCCAGGTGGCCAAAAACGTAGGCATCCAGAGATGAAGGGCTGAACAGGAATCAAGAATGTTGTCAGATGGCCCAAAGTTACCCTGACAACGTGTAAATGTTTGAATGCTGACTTCCATAAACAGTTTGTACACCTTAAAAATGTCATTTGACTTACGAATCTCCAAAGAAAAACTTCTGTGAAGCCAAGCGCTGAGACAGGAGGTTCATACATTCAACAGCATCGCGATAAAGCTGGGGAGACATGAAGGACGTTTTCAAGAATGCACACAGATAGCGACACACACAAACACACATTTCATTTGGCCCTCAGACATTATCGATTGTACTCTCCCTTACTCTCAGTTTCAACGTGTTCTAAACATTTAAATTATCTGAATTTCATGCAACATCAAACTGAAAGAACAATTTTGGTTCATAACACACTGCTGAGTTTGGGTCTAACTGCAACTTGAATTTACTGGCCATAGTTCTGTTCAATTCTTTGTTAAGATCAAAATTCCACCAGTGAGGATGGAGTATCATTCCCATGGTAACCATATCTGACCATCACAGAGAAACTTCTCTCTTTAACAGCTGGAGTACAGAGCATATTGGCTCTTTTGTTTTTAGATTTATTGATGTGGCAGATGCTTTTCTCCAAGGCAATGTTTAACTCAGGGTAAACAAAAGTGCATTTGTACACCAACAGACAGGGAGACAGACACATGATTCTTAAAATACAGCCACTTGGAGCAACTGCACCATTTTGCCTGCATGCATTATACCAGGAGCTGTTTATGGAATTGATAAGGAGTACAATTTTTTTCAGTTACAGTTCCATTTTTGGAGTAAATACAGTCTAACAGATATTTTGAAACATTTCTTGAAATCTGAGAGCTGTGAATGACAAAAAGAAGCATATTTCACCATACTAGAGTCAAAACAAAGAACCTTTAGGCTCTTGATCGTGAGAAGAATGAAAAAGGACTTTGTTGAACTCAGTTTTGATTATGGTCAACAGTAAATCACTGCTATGGGATGAACTTCACAGAGAAGACAGAATAAGTCAAAGTAGCAGTGGACTGAGAATCTGTGTAGGCCCAGTGGCAGCACCTTTGCACT
This sequence comes from Heterotis niloticus, assembly GCA_018136845.1. Taxonomy (NCBI): domain Eukaryota; kingdom Metazoa; phylum Chordata; class Actinopteri; order Osteoglossiformes; family Osteoglossidae; genus Heterotis; species Heterotis niloticus. Next base: position 4,706,025 of record CM030903.1, read on the forward strand.
TCTCACCTCCTTCTCTACCTCTTCCCCTGGCTCCAGCCGGCTGTCCCCTCTGACCAGGCGCAGTCGTTCCAGCTGTTGGCGCTGCATGCGGCTGGGTAGGAAGAAGTTGAGAGGGAAGGGGATATTCTCACCATGCCACCGCCGAGTCACATCCACATAGTTTTTAGGGTCAATCCAGAGAGTGTAGATCTGAAACCAGAGAACAGAGAGGTTAGGAGGTAGTGACTTTCAAATGGTATTACAACTCTAACCCACATTCACGGTACAGTTTTAGCACATACTGATAAGTTGATTATCTAAACCAGTTTAAAGTAAACTAAATTATTTCTAAGGATGATTGCAGGTAGCATTTGCAAAAATGCTGGACTTGCAATAATATATGTGGTTGTGGTTATAGCAGTACAGACATTGAGTGTCAACATTTTGTAATTTATAGCAACTTTCCAAAACCTTTCTTCGGTTTATTTCAAGAATGACTTGGAATATAAAGAAACTAAATGAAATGAAACAGAGTAGAGATGATGACTTTCCTCTGCCATTAAATCTTACTTGCGTTTCCAAAATAACTACATCTCCCTGATTCCTTTCCCCTGCTCACGCTCCTTCTCACCAAGGCAGGCAGGAGTTTCTCCTCCAGCAGTGAGATGAAGGCCAGGCTGTCAGCTCCCTCCTTGGCGGACAGGTCATAGTCTGCATTATATTTCTGAAAGGCGGGAGAGTCAGCCAGTAAACGCCTGTTGAAAGAAAGAAGTGCCGATGCCACCCTTTCTAAGGCACTGCAGCGATCACACGGATTAATTCAAAGGTGTTGTTATGGTTATGTCTTTTCCCAAATTATTTATGACTGGAAAGTAAAATATTTGACATGTACATACATTTTCAGAGCAAATGGGTCATTTACCCAACTAGCTCCACAGCAGAGCAGGGGAGGATATTAACAAACCAAGAGAAGATGCAGATGAAGCATCTAACAAAGCATAAGCAGTAGATCCATACAATCAGGTGAGTGCGACTACATGAACAACTCAGAATGTCTGTTGCAAAGGGAGCCCAGTTTCTACCATGGACTCTCCTCAAAATAGGCAAACTGTAACCATCAACATATGAAGGTTTTTATGTAAATCCTGCAGTTGAGAACCTTCAGAGGTCCCTACAGCCATTATCAGGAGTCAAGGCGATTAGCTCCGGAAAACTGATGTCGAAATTTGGAACTCTGATTGGAAACGTTGTCTTCTGGCAACCCTTCACCCCACCCTTTCAGATGACTTCATCAGACGTTTCCCCCCTTGCTCACTTGTGTGTTTCAATGGATTTCATTCCAAGGCAATTATCAATCTGCGTTGCGGTTTGGGATCCCCCCCCTCCCTCCTCAGCCTCCTACTGCTGGGCGCAGTAACTATCTCTGTTGATGGGTTCCATCTGGGCATCAGCTGTGGTGCACATTTACTCGGAAAAAGGAGGGAGAACCGAGAGCCGACAACACAGCACAGAGATAGACCTTTGCCTTTCTCAAAGGGTTTGTTCAAAATGCCACCCATGGACAGAACCCCAAATGCCTCAAATTTCACAGCATTTTGATTTTGTGCTGACATACAGATTGTGCAAATAACAAATGTTCACATGGACCCCAATTTACTGTTTTCTTGCTGCAGTTTGCTGGATAAGTAATAGCAAGGCAGAACAGAACAGGGGATCCCTGATGGTGCCAGTTACCTGCTTCCTAAGATGGATAATGATCTTGGCAGGCTGGGAGAGGCTTCCTTCTTCATTGGTTTTCAAGGCTGGCAGGTACCCTAACAAGAACATTTTACAGTGAGATCACCTACTTGTTACAACTCATTTGGGGCCCAGGTAGCATATCTGCTTCTGCTTACAGAAATGGAGACATAGCAGTGAAGAAATGTTCTACCCGAGTAAGCAGGAGGCCAAGAGGTGAATGGGAACAGAACTGTTGAGAACAATAATGTAATAATGAGAAGTTACAATGTTCTCTACCATGTAATTTAAAATAAAAAAGGAAGAAAAACTAGGACATGTTTCCATTCTTAGGCATTGCTCTAGCACAGTCAAGCATTTCAAAGCATCCTTTGTTGAATAAGCATCATGCGTGAGCTGTTAAAACAACTGGGTGGATTTTAAATGACCATAGAGAGTTCCAAGTACTGTCCTCACCTGTAGGGCTTCTCCAAGGATTGGCAATCTTGTGGATCTTCAGGGGAGCACCAGCAAACTTGGCATATGCCTATGAAGAAGGCATTTAAAGTATTTCACAAGGCTGGTCAAATAAAGTGGTACTCTCGTGTATGCTGCACATGAAACAGCAATTTACAGAAAGGCCATATGAAAATATAAAATATCTGAAAGTAAGAGTGGGTCATAGCAAGTAATTGTGAATTACTTTGCTCTCAGTTATTTCAAGCAGGACCATTTCAGGGTTTAAGTGTTGCTTTCCACTACTGTCAGCTACAGGGCCCATAGCAGGTGATTTAAATCTGTAAAATGCATCATGCACAGCACAGTGGGTACTGCCCCACAGCATAGACTGTAGGGAGTTTCCATGTTCTTTCTGCGTTTATGTGGATTTCCTCAAACAGTCCAAACACATGTGTTTCAGTTAACTGAACCCTTTAAACCACTGTAATATGGGCATATGTGAATGAGTGCGTGTGTGGCCATCCAGGGTGTACCTCCTCCTTGCTTGTGCCCAGTGATTCCAGAAAAGACTCTGGACCACCCGAAACCAGGATAAGCAGTAACTGAAAATGGATAGATGGATGGATTCATAATTTACATATTTACAGAAGCTTAATTTAGCAGAAAATTGTGCACAGCACTGCTCAACAGGGGACAGGTGTGTATTTACCCAGTCTTGACCACCTAAACTGGAAGGACAGCTCAGAGCACCAGACAGAGGCTACTCTGTGAGCAGAGGAAGTCCAGTGGGTGGGTGGGGGGGGGCTGTTAGTGTGGCCAGTGAAGTCAGCAGTCTACTACAGCCAGGCAGAGTTTGGATCTCAGTGATCAGCACCAAACTCATTCCCCAGGCCTCACTAGAAACAAGCAGAGCAGCCAGAAGCCATGTCTGCAGTGCCAGGAATGCTGAAGGAACGCTAACACCTCATTTAAAACACACTTGAGGAAGAGATACATGTCTATTGTGTAAAAACCAGTAATGAAAAACAGGGCAAAGGCAGGAGGTGACCCAGGGAGACGCATTATAATGTGTACTGAATAAATACAGACAAACAAGCCCAGCCCCACACACACAGACACACACTGGAGACACTGTTTTCACACCAACAGAAATTGCCCAAGGCAGACGGAATCGTAAACTGCCAGCCTCCCCCATATTCAGCAAGGCGCCCCTCACCATCCCCACCCTTGTGAGACTCTCCAATCCCCCTTCCTTCCTCCCACCCTCCTTTCCTCCTTCCTTCTGGAGTCTGGCCACACAGCAGCCTGGAGGTGCCGTATGAGCCAGGAAAGAGAAGGGAACTCCCACAGAGAAGGAGACAGAGGGAGCAAGTGCTGAGTTTTTCCTTTTTCAAGTTTTTTTTGTTTTTTAGTTCCTTCACACTTTGCTTGTGAAAGACATATTTAATAACACTGCCTATGGGAATGGAAACAGCTAAAAAAACACACACAAAATTTACAACTTAGGTATATCTGTACCAATAGAAAAAAGCTTTAGCTGACTCCATGACATAAGAAATGGTTTAAAAAAACAACCGTTCTGTTGGTAAATTTACCTTTGACAGGAGTAGACAATGTCATGTCTTTGATGTACTGAGTGATTCACACATTCACACTTCATTATGAGTTGACAACTAGTGAATCTAAAAAAGTTCAGTCTACTAGATATATAGTAATATTAAGTGATTAGAAAAAAATTCATATGAAGTAATAGCATCCAATTGCTATAAAAATATTGATTTTAGTAGACATTAACATTAGTCCTTGATCTTATTTAAACCCACAGGACTGCTCTAATCTGTTTTTGTCAATCGCTAAAAACAGATGTGAGACAAAACTTATACAACATATACCATATGAAAATGACATAATGCAAGCAGAAATATCATGTTCCTGTTTAAAAGTAATGGTAAGAAATATTACACTATATACTGTGCATACATAGAATGTTTTTTGTGATGCATTACCATGGCTGTCTTGAATGCAATGAAGATTTCTATTTACATTTACCAGATTTTTTAATTATTTGTGGGATTTTACTCTTTCCATTTCCTCACTGGTGGGCCATGGGGGAGACATGCAGCCAAGGATGTCTGGTTAGGAGTTAGTAGTTAGGCCCCCCCTGCCTGTCAACCATAAATAATATTTAGTGGTTGACTGGCGCTTCAAATGCGGTGGGGGAAGATGTTGGAGGTCTTGTTTATATTCTGACTTTGCTTTTTGGGCTCTGATATCTCTCATTATCTTTCTCCTTTTTTCTATCACATTGGGTTACGTGTTTTAATCTGAATTCTTTCTGACAATATGTTAGACATTAAGAAGGGGGTTAAGGTTTTACAATAAAACCAGTTCATTTCTAGTTCCAATTATTCCTAATATTTCAGGAAATTATTTTCCATTTCTAGTTTCCAATTAATCTTATTATTCATAATGGCACTATAATTATAGGTAGGAGAACTTAAATTTGATAAATATTATACTAAAATGAACCCAAAAAGACTGTCCAATTGATACTGTATTTAAAAGTTATGGGGACTATTAGTGTCATTTTTCTTACTTTTAATAACTTAAAAGTATTGTACTGTTGTGGCATATATTCAAACTTTCATCTATGTATTGATGACCAAATTTTCAATGCAAAGAGCAAGAAGACTTGAGATGACCAGTTTTAAGAACATTCTTTATCTCTAACACAGTAGTCCAGCCATGTGATGATGAACACAACAGAGAGTTGTCAGAACGGTAAGCATTATAATTTAACAGCATGTTAACAATATATAATTTTATCCTGTTATCTTGCCAACATCACATCTTGTCATACATTGCAGCAGTACAGATTTCCTCCAGTGCCATTTCTCCTCAAAAGCCACCAATCCAACCTTTCACCCTCACCATGAATGGAATGAGTCCACACTGACTGTCACCTACACAGTTCTCCCCCCACCATTATTATTAAATCATCAGCTCATCACTGATGGCTTATCCCTGCCCTATGGACTTCATATGATGTGAACCGCTGACAGGTCAGCTAGCCTCCCTCTTCACTCAGCACCGTGCAAACAGTGTGATGTAGGCTAATGTTTTCTGGCAAGTCCACCTCCATCCATTGTAGCTGTGTTAAATGCAGTTCTCAAATATCTTGTTTCTTGTCATTTTACAGGAAAATGTCAGATAAACAAAAGCTGTTTTTTCTCACTGCCAGAAAGAAGAGAGATCTGTATGTATCTGCGTATACCAATAACCCTTTCAAAAGAGCAAAAATAAAAAAAAAAAAAAAAGAATCATACAGTTGTTTAGCAAGTGCTTTAGTGAGCCAATATTATGCTGACAAGCAAAAGTGGTTGATTTGTGGTGCAGCATATCATGTAATATACCACTGATTATAGGAGCACTTGGGGCCATGACCCCTAAGCTGGAAGAGTGGGGAGAGCTCCATCAGATTCCAGAATGACAACATCGGGCTCAGTCCAAAAGAGCACAATTCCAAGAACAGCAAAAATACTGTACTGCACCCTCAAACTCCCAGGCCCCTGGTTGGAGGGTCAATTCTGAGAAAGATACAACCCACAGGGAAAAACAGGATGAGAAGGGAATAACAAATTCAAACACGTGCATATATAATTCATATCTCAGTGATATCATACTGACCAACTCGTGTTAACGTTTCAACCCTCCTCTCGCCAAAAATTTAAGCTGGATGGATGCAGAAGATATGAGGTAAGACTGTACAAGGAAGATAAAAAGGGACCACAACACATGTTTCTCAATTGTTTGTAAACCAAGATGATGACTCCTTTTCTGCACCTGCGGGGCTGACAGGGCTTCCAGAATCCCACAATACTTCTACAGGAAAACATGAGACGTACGGAGGAGAAGCATTCAATCTCAAGTCAACTGTGCAAACATGTACAGCCCTTTTTAGTAAGCTGCTCAGTGGAAAAGAAAATTAAACGCAACAAATGTATTTGGCAGAGCCCAACAGACAGGCCTGACTGTACTTGTGAAGTGGACTGAGCAGCCATCATGGAAAATGAGTGGTAGTCTAATTCTTTCCAACGTGTTCACAAGCTCATACAATCCCCTAATTCACCCTCATCTCACACACACTGCCAGATGCTTTGGGGCACTAGAGACTTCACTAAACTATTTTAAAGTACAGAATATATAAATATATTTCAATATGTTGAAAAGCATTACATAATCATACGTAAGGGTTGAACTGAATAATTCCTCATATCTGTAGTAACAATTACCACTATTCATCTTATCAGAATACTGGGATAAAAATACATTAATATAATTTGTAAGGCTTGTAATGGGACTTTAAAATGTGCATACATACAGTGACATTTCAATTTCTATATGAATGAATTGCTTTAGTCCAGTTCCCTTCAATGTGAGGAGGAAAGTGCACAGCAAAATGCCATACACATGGAAAAAAACAGAGACTGCGGTTCACAGTTTGGAAGTGTGCTGGTTGGTAGGGGTTGAAATGCAACAAAGTCTGTTTTTCCCCCCCTGGCTTCTACTTTCAGAACTTTCCAACCAGTCAGGAAACAGTGATTAAAAAAATTCACAGGCTGACATCATGGTTAAGGATTTACAAGAAAATTCCTGTAAAATTTTAAAGTACAAATAGTAAAACAGAATCGTATGCTGAACAATAAATCGCCTGTATTTTTGCATTTCTGTCCGAAATCCAACCAAATATAAAGGAACTAGGAAGATAAGAACAACAACTTTTACAGTTCTCTAACGGGATGGTGAATTTACAATTGTGAGTTTGGCATTACCTCTGCAATGCTGCTCAAAGTTATAAATTTTTTCCCCCCTATTTTCATCAATTGCTTGTTCAGTACAGGTCACTGTTATCTGGAACCTATCCTGAAAGCACAGAGGATGAGGGCGACAGGACAGGACAGGACAGGACAGGACAGGACAGGACACACACACAAAGTGATGTTACAGTTCTAAGGCAATTCTGAGTCACCAGTTCACCTCTCCGGACTGAGCACCTGGAGAAAACCCACACTAACATGGGGAGAACAAGAAAACTCAACACAGACAAGGATTCAAACTCACAGCCAGGGTCTTGTGATGCACCATCATACTGCCTTGTCATAAAATTGTATTGTTAAATGAAATGTCTGTTTAATTGTGTGCTGATCATTATTGTCATTTTAGCATCTGCAAGTTTAGCTGCAAAAGTCCAGAATTAATTCCTTCCATTTAGTATGAAACCTGCAATGCATACATTAACTCCACTCCCCAACTGACTACAAATAAATCACAGAAACTTCTGTTCAGCGCACTGAGGGTACCCAGATAAACTGAAGGTTCAATATTTAAACCCTAAAAAACCAATTAAAAACACACACACATACACACACTTTTGGAATTTAACAATATTTCTTATCATAACTTTAACCTTTACATCCAGTGTATTTTGGTTACGGCACTCAAACGTTACATTGTATGAACTGTTCAAGTTGTAAAAAATTCACACAAATGTGTATCCATGTTTAACATTTTAGACTGTTATACTAGAAAGTAGAAAAACATTAACATTTAAATGCAAGCTTACAGCCATACGCATTTAGTTTATGTTAGGGGAAGTATGAGGGGAAGAAGAGGCTTGGACACTAGTTGTGTGGATGAAAAAGCTTTTGAAGAAGCATTAAAGTGTGATTAAACTGTGAAGGGTTCAATATTCCTAAACAGTCTGTGGCAAATGATCTCACTAGAGCACAGACAAGTTACCACATGGCCAGGGTGCCGGTTCACTGAATGGAAAGAATGATGATCCCTCAGCGAGAGAGAGAATGTGTGACACACACACACACACACACACACACACACACACACACACACACACACACCTTCCCCTGGCCAAATAGCAGCCGCAGTCTTCTGGATGAAATCCAAAATGCTTGTCTGCAATCTAAGTTCTGCCCCATGAAAATGTACCAATGAACAGTATCTGTGGTCATCTCATACTTTCACTAAAAGCAGAACATTCAGCTTTTTAAGACAATGAACATTATGCAATTTTCCAACCACCAAATAGTGGAACAGGATTACATTCAAAATTTGGAGGACACCGAATTTTCCAGACATGCAAGATTCAGCATTTTTTTGCTCTACTAAAAGAAAAACGAGTCGCTCAAAATGTGGTGAAAATAGAAACAAAAACAGTGTTAATTTGTAAGTGTATGAATAAAAATTTCTCTTAACCAACTAGTTGAGAGCTAAGGAAATCCCAGAGATTCTTAAATAAGGCAAAAGGTCAAGCAGAGAGGGGCACTTTAATGTGAAAATTACTATAATTCTATAAAACAGAAGAGGAATTTTGTTATTGCAAGGGATTCTTTTACTGAGCTAAAGAAAAAAATTAAAAATGGCACCAGAATGTACAGAAAGAAACAACTCTGTCCAATGTGCATATTTTTAACCTCATTTTTACCCATCTGAGTTCCTAAACTATCAGGAGATCTGCAATTTTACCTTTATTAACAATTACTTTAACCCATATGGTGGGCAGAACCAGTGTACTAACAAAAACAAAAAATGTTCATTTTAAAACTGTTCTAACACATTTTAAAATGTTTCTAAACAATGCAGTCTTAGGGATAAAATTATGATGATGCTAATGTTTCCATTATGATTATCATTTCAATATCTTTTTTTAGGCCACGTGTACAGTTAGAAACAAGTCACAAAGTGACAAACTGCACTTTTCGGACTGTGTGGGCCCTTCAAGTTTTAACAGTGAAACTGGATTCTTTTTTTTCCACATTTATTCATTTCTCCAAAGTGCAGTACAATGCAGTATTCAGCGCACACACACACACATAAAATTCAGCAACCAATTCACCCGAAACACATGTCTACGGATTGCGAGGGGACACTGAAGCACCCAAAAGAAACCCACGTGGACAAGGACATTACATGTAGGGTCACACGCAGTACTGATTGAAATAATAGAAATAATGGAATAAAGCAATGAAATAGATGGAAACGACACATCGCATTTTCAATGTCTCCATTCAGGTGAACATTACTAAATGGTCACAGTTTCAGCTATCAAAACATTTTAAGTAGAAACTAGAAATGAATGCAAACGCCAAATGAGATATTCGTTCAGTGGGGGTGCAGACCTAACAAACAGCAGCAGGCAAGCTGTTACATAGGTTTTCTGCAATAAACCAGGTGAGACCCGGCAGGTGTGCAGCGACCAACATGAGTCGCTGTACGAGATGCGGGAGGCGAGCTGCACCGCACTGACGGCAGCGAGAGGGGGGTCACCTCAGCCCGGAGCGTGGATGGCGGCTCGCTCGCCAGTGGTGAACACGGCCACACACCACGCAACAAGAGTAACTGCGCCCTTCGTTTTGCTCAGCTGATGCTTTTTTTAACTTACCAGCACGGTTAGCGAGTCTATGTTCACAGAGGGCAAACCCCAGCCGCCTTTCCAGCAGTACAACTCTAAGGGGGCGGCCATCTTCCTTGGGTGGTGTAACCTTTGACCCGGAAAGACTTCCTCTTAGTATCACTTGGCAACAACGTGTTTCCTTAGCAACTGCGATATATGGCTTATTATGGTCTCGTTTTAATACCTCTTATAGACATATTTATAAATAATTTACACTTTGCAGTCTCTTTCGGGACTGAAAGTTTCTATCTATCTATCTATCTATCTATCTATCTATCTATTCGTATATTATTCTTGTAAACGTCTTTGCGCGGGCGCTAATGTGCAGCCCTTTATCTGCAAGTTATGCAGTCAGCAGCATATGCATGAAAATGCATAATAAATGGATGACTTACAAAAATTATTTTAGTAATAATAGTCATAATTTGTGTTTCCTCACAATAATGTTTTGCATGTTGCAGGAGAAAGCTTCAAGGGTGAGGGAGAGTTTTTTTTTCCACTATCACTATAGACAGCATATCAAAAAGTCCCTCTGCAAACGGGGGAAAGCTGAAGGAGAAGCTTCGTGATTTAAAAAGCATCCCACAGAGGGCTCAAGAGTTTCCATCCCACTGCCTCAAATTAAGAAAACACTTGGAATAAACTGGTTTCTCTGACACACAGCTGCAACATCCATACAGTGCTGTCATCCTAGATGCTCTAGTGGGCAAAAGATGGGAAATTGCGGCAAATCCTTTCCCCAGGAATCCAGTGACGTGAATGTAATAAGCTTATACATGTTAATCAATAAAGTGGGAAAAAGTTGAAGTTAAAAAAGTTAATGAAATAAACATGTTGGATTTAAATGTTTAAAGTTTTTAAAGCTGCTTTTTCTGTAATAATTTGTACATTGATTACAAATTTGTTAACAGTATAAATTATAAATTATTTCATTTATATAAATCTGTATTGATACTATACTTACCCAATGCCTACTGACTGAAAGGACCAAAATGAATCTCGGTTTGCCTCTGGGTGTCTAAAAATTAATATTCCCATAAATTGTAATGTGTTTGCTTATTACCAATGAACCTCTGTCTCATTTTCTTTGCTCCAGTTATACATTTATTATATATCCAAGAAATGTAAATGTCATGTTTTTTAATCACTTTTGTTTTGTAAGGATAAGTGTTTTCACTCTGTAAAAGAGTTCATGCAGAATTCATAATTCTGAATGCACAATGTATAACGTTTAAGCTGCAGTTAACTCAGAAACTGGGAAATTGATAAAAAGTTTGTGTCATTCAGTCCTTGACTTTTAGTACATTGTATAAGAATTATTCTGAGGGCAAATACATACAGGAAATACAGCGTGAGACTGCTGTGACAGAATTTTCCATGCAGGCCGAGACCTACATTTGTGGCTTGTGGGGCGAAGGGTAGTTAGGTAGGTGGACAAAAAGGGGGTTAGTGGTAAGACATGCCAGTGCAGCAAGACAAGTATAGCTTTTATTTTCATTCTTCTCAGACAAACCACAGATTCACAGATGTTTCACTAATCATAAAAACAATCATCATACAAGCCAGTACACTGAAAGGAGTGCATTTCATATAATAACGTATTAAAATCAATGCTTATTTACTCAGTTATAAGGAGAACTCAGCAGCAGACTTAAGATATCTAGCGCAGCTTCAGATGAATGAGACCATCTCCCTCCTTCTGCCTTCATACCTCAGGGTGGCATATTGTATCTTGGAGGGGTCCTACAAAGCAAATAGGTCAGTATGGTTAATCAGGTAAATGTTTCCTTTACTTTTTAATAATACCCACAGTTACTTCCCAGAAATTCTTGAAAACCAGCATAGCCTGTACGTGCTTGCATATTTCATCTGAAAAAGTGAGTCATTGCTGTGAAATTGTATTTGTAATGTGTTTTTTGCACAATTACATTGAGAAGGTTATTTGCCAGGGCTGTGGGCCAGGCAACGCACAAAAGCCAAATATCTTTCTGTTTCATGTAACTAAACTGGAACAAAAAACTCAGAGCCAGTACAGACCATGCTTAGATTTTCAGGTAAACCTGTGGAAGGTTGAAATTGAAGTTTCTGGCGACTAAATGACAAAAAGAAAGCTCATCAAGTCATGTTTAGCTTAAAATTTCAGTGTGGAACCAGAAGAAGTCATTCAACTCAGACAGTCTATTTGATTAATCTAAGCACATTTATTTATAAACCAGGTTTATTTAGAACACAAAATATGATTTATGTGCAAGGAGCACAGTACATAAAATACTCCAGACAGGGAATATTATGCTAACTCTTTCTAATTGTATACAAGCATACATTGATTTATTCAAATTCCCTTGGGGTAGGTAGATAAAATAGCAGGTATTTTGCTAGGTCATACATTTCTAGCTTAACTAGTTAAAAAAGGAATGCAGGTTCTGCCTCAACAAGAGCTTAGGAAATATAATTAAAAAATACACCTTTTTTGAACTTTCCCAAAATTGTCTTTTTCTTAACTACAATATTGATACCTGGTTTTAGTTAACATTACAGTTCCACAAGCTAGCCAGTGAGCACTGCTTTCTACAAAGACTACAAGATGCAGGTAGTAAAATAACCAAAGCAGAATGTACAGCAACATATTTCAATATTTGTGTTTTGATTTTTTAAATTCTGGAAGCTGGATTGTCTGAAATGTGGATGAACTAACAGTTTGGGCAATTTTACTTTAACTTCTTTCCTTAGCATCTTTGAGTTACTGTTTCCTCTTCTTCCTGAAGATGTGAGCAAATGATTTGCGATAACTAAGAAATGTTTTGCTCCAGACTCATACAGTAACTTTCATGACTACTTTACTTTTTCAATTGCGTTACTGATGAATATGCACATCCCTAGGATTAAAATCTTTGAACCTTTAATGTGGCCGATATTACTCACAGCAGGCGTCCGTTTGCAGGCAGGTATGTCCTGCGAAGGTATGGTGATAAAAGTAGAGATGATAACGGCGAAGGAAATCACAATGAAGGTGGTGATGCACAGACCTCCCACGGTAAAAATCACACAGAGGCTGGAGCTCTCTTCCCCCACCAGAGACAGAATGACACAAATGAGCAATGCATCATTTACGGTGGATTCACAAAACTTCAACAATCACAGAGGTATGTGCTGCACGCATGAGGTTACACGCATCTTACCAGATTCCTTCGTTCTCTTGACAGTTCTGTTCCACCGTTGCCCAGTGTTTGTCTCCAGGACACAGGTGACAGTACTTCCGCTGGCCCATGTCTGACTTGGGATAGTCAGCCAGGTCTCGAGGGTGTCCCTGGCTTGGACAGGACCATGAACACAGAACTCTGGCTGCCCTGGGGTCACTGTGCTTCTGTCCACCTCCCAGAAGACACTGGCGGGGCTGAGGTTCACTCCAGACACCAGGCACATAAGGGTGACTAGCGTGGACAGGTTCAGCGCCTGAGGTCCAGGAACAAAGATTTCTATTGCTGTTCTGGGAATTTCAGACTCTGGAAGAGAACATAATAGATGTCAAGAGACACATCTAATTTGAAATGATGCATTTTGGAATTTTAACCTACCTTTGGCTCAAACTATGGCTTGAGTCTGATCTCTGCCCTTAGGCAGCATATTAACATTATAGGGTGGCTTTAGCACAATTAAACATGACAGGATCAAACATGAACAGACTGAACGTGCCCACTCAATATATTCGGCATCTGATTTGTTTGTGAGTTTCTGTGCATGCGGTAACCTAGTTATTTGCCTGATAGTCTCGCAAGTGGTAAATGTTGCTCAGCTTGTGCACATAAAATGAATTCATAGCGCACCAACCTGAAAAATCCTAAAGATGGGAAATACCTTTCATAAATATTTACACATTTATACAAAAGCTGAATTGTACAAACTGCAGTAATGCCTGGATTAATGTTCTAGATGTGTTGCTGAGAAATGGAGCTTGATAAAACTGCACAATAAAAGAGCTCATTAATATTATTTTTCACTTGAAAAGTGCATGTGCAACAATACAAAATAAATTAGTTATGTCTTTAGTAGCAGAGAATAAACAGAGAACAATTTATTTCATGAATAACAAATGTAAAATTTCAACATTTCTTTAAACTTTTTTGGAAATGTTAAGTATGATAAATTGTAATAAATCTCTCAAACTGCTAAAACAAAAGAGCGCTCAAATGAAGAGACACAGTAGGAGGTAGCAATAATCAGATTATAACTGCTCTGTATTGTATGTAATTTATGAAACTGTGAATATGAATTTAGAGACGGACTGACCGAGGTGTTTGTTTAGTGAACTGTGATATGGCTGTGTAGTCAGTGACGCTGCAATGAGCACCTCACCAGAAACAGTCAGCGTGGATCCATTTCCCAGCTCGATCATGCCAGTGTTGTCTATGGCGCAGTAGAAGGTTCCCGTGTCAGACAGCCTTGCTTTAGGGATGTGCAGAAGACAGGCTTTGTCTATCATTTCGTAGTCTCCGGGACCCCTGGTGACCTTGCTGTGAGCGTTGCTGTAAAGGCTGAGGCCGTCTGTCCGCCGCACATGGAGCCAGTGCACCAAGCTGCATTGCACAGGCAGGGCAGTGATGTTGCAGGTCAGAGTGACTCTGGTGCCTGCTGCCACTCTCAGGAACCGGGGCTGCTGCCAAATCATTGCTCCTGGGTGACAACAGGAGTGACAAGTGGACATCGGTCACAGTTACTGAAATACAACCAGCCGGGAAGAGAAACACAATTTTAATTGCGCTGTTTTCATTCTTATAAGACACCAGCCCAACAGACTTCTTCAGGTTGCTCACGAAACTTACAGGCACCTTCTTTTGAGATCGGGCCTCTGTCCTGAAATTATTACATTTCTAATGTGATGTTGTAACTTTAACAAAACAGGTATTACATGAAAATGAATTTAATTTCAAATTATCTGTCTTTGGAAGCAAAAAATCTGCTTATTCTTCCCAAGTTATTAGCAGAAGTCATGCTTTGCTGAAAGTGCAGGAAGACAGCATTTAATCAACCACAAACATTAAAAGATTGACATAAAGCAGATTTAAAATAAGCAACATGACAAATCAAAACCAGTAGGTTTAAAAAACACATGGAGCTGTATAAAATACTGATCTAGATGTTGCATGTGATGAAGGCAAAACATTGCAGAATGACATTTTTGTTTATAAGAAAGTAAAACATTATTTACATGGCTGTTACACCTCAAAGTGTACAAGCAAAAAATGAATTAAATGTAACCAACACGAATGATCATTTTATTCATTATTACATTAGTATATGGAACAGTTAAGAAAACCAAAATGAAAAAGTAAATAATGTGACTAAAAACAAAAGTTTTTATTTTTGGCTACATAGACACACCTTAAGAACATGTTTCACAAAGCCTGGTAGATACTGAATTAAGTCTAAGAAAATGAAGGTGTCAGGTGTGTAATATCGATAAACCAAATATATCCAGTTCATCCACATAATGAATGAAAGTCCCTGGAATTTTGCAGCCCCCCCCCCCACCACCAAGTTATCTACAGTAATCTTTTATAATAGAAATCCATAGATTTTAGCTTAAGGATCAAATCCAAATTTACCGAGAGCGCAGAACTCCCGGAGCAGAATGAGAGCATAAACTGTCCAGAAGGAAGACATCAAGCTACCTGAAAGAGAAGAAACTAGAGCGCCTTGGACGGAAATGTTTGTTAAATAGGTTAGTGACATCATGACCTCAGTTTCCTTCATGCTCACAAGAGAAACCAGACATGAGCAAAACGCAACACAGAACAAGAAGAAATGAAGACCTTGCACTCCAGACAGCAGATGGAAAATGAAACCCATTTCATTAGAGCAAATGACTCAAGTGTCTTCTTCAGATCACTGACTGATGGGAGAGGAATCGTCAGAAATATAACAGATCACAGGCAACAAGAGTGGGGTTTTGGAGACACCTCCTTCCACACTTCCAGGTTCCAGGAAGCCTCATTTCTCCCCCACCAAAATTTGAGTAAAACTGATCAAATGATTTTGCCCGCCAGTACCTGAAAAGTTAAAACGCTGCTACACTGAACTGTCTCTATGGGGCAAATTGGTATTTGTATTACATGTTTACTGTTTCTTACTTATGAATAACTGCAATTCATTTTTCAAGAACAAATTTGTTAGTGCTGTTATTGTTTTGTGAAGACAATATGAATATTTGTATTAATCGTTGTATTCTTTTTAACATGTAAATGTTTGGTTGTTTTTATCAGGAGAACAGTTTTATTTGAAGGTTGTTTGATTTTTTTTTACCTGCTCCTGTTATTTTAACAGCTAAAAGAAAGCCACTTATTCTGTTCATGGCGATTAGACTTTTGAAAGTAGCATCTGTACAGCAGCCTTTATCCTGAATTAAAATTCAACTTAAAGTTAGCGATTAAAATTATTATTATTATTTTTTAATCGCAATAAACGAGTGTTTCCATTCATAACACTGATTTTTTTTTTTTTCCCGCACTCACCCCCAAAAACTTTTGCACACTTGTGGAGATGCAACGCTTAATGCCACCGCGGCGTGGCGCTGCAGTCCCTAGACCGTCACCTGTTCTCCAGTGAGGAACCGCAGTTTTACCGCAGTAATTTAGGGTAAATAAGTCGCTCAAGGTGCCGTAGCAGAAGTGCGATCCCACAGCCTCAGTATTCTAACCACTGCGCCCCCTGTTGTTCCTGCGTTCTTACATGTCGTTAGGTTACATTCCTGATTTTAAAATATAAAATGATTTAAATCACGCATCACATCGTTGAAAAAGTAGTTTAAAGATTTTAAAAAAAATTATTTGACAATGACAGAAATTGTAGATAAATTTGTTCGCTAGTTTATCGCAAACGCAGGAGCCGTCAAAACATCCAGATTTCCGATTCACTTTTGCATCCAAACTATTTTTGATTTACATCTGGATACAAACAAACCGTTTAAATCTCAGCGATGACGTAACAATCCCATTATTTGGCCTTAACCTTGACTTTTCTTATTCTTTCTTCAGAGCTCAGCTGCACAGATTTATCACAAACTGGACTGGAAAATCGCGGTCCGACGTCACAGGGATCGTTTTGCCGTTCATTTCACACAAACGGTGAAAAATAGCCGCGAACCTCTGGTGTCCGCAGGTGAACCACCGACGGAACGGGTACCTGAGCCTCCTTTTTTTATGTAACAGTCAGAGGGAAGTTGCTCACCTGGCCACGCGCTCCACCTGCCCTTTATAAAGTGCGATCTGCGCGCTCTCGGGTTTTCGCGCAACGCTGCTGTTTGCCCGCGGACGGACTGTCTTTTCCTCCATTTATTCTATTTGTGGACTTTATTCGTTTTTCCACGCTGTGGCTGACAATAATGGCTCAGAAACGCTGGATTATACTGCACCTCGCGATGTGTGTCTATGCTCTCTCAAGTAAGTCCGTTTTATTATTTATTTGTATTTTTATTTGTATTTTTATTACTGTTTTAACAGTGGCTACGTTGGGGAACGTAATACCTGCACTATTTTAACTGTAACCTTTATACAAATTACTCATCCTGTACCTCAGCTACGCAATAGAATAATTTTTCGGTTTTTTTTTTTTGAGATTCTGGAGTCTAAGAAGGTTTCCATGTTACCTGGGTTAACTTTTAGCTTGAAATACAATAAAAATGTATATTACATATGTATAAGGCCATAGATACCATAAGTTCTATACATGTATGTTAAATATAAATGTAATTTATTACAGCTGCACTGTGACACAGTGCCTGGTTTGTTTGGAGTGGGTTTGAATCCAGCTTAGCCTGTGTGGAGTTTGCATGTTGTACCTGTGTTTCCTGTGAGGGCCCCAGATTTCTCCCACCGTCCCAAAGATGTGTGTTTCAGGTTGACTGGCAGCTATAAAAATTGTCCACAGTGTATTTATGTGTGTAGCTGTGCGCGGGTATGTGAGTGGCTACCATGCAATGGACTGGTGTCCAACCCAAGGCATGGTCTCCTAGCCTTGCCACTAGACCACCCTGACCAGTACAAGTACTCAATGATAGCGGGCAGATATAGTTTATTATATCTAAAGTACACACTGCCGTTTGATTTAATCAGAACTATATTCCTTTCCTAAATAAGCAACCTGGACTCATTTACTGTATTTCATTTATTATTTTTTTTTATTATTTATGCACTTAGTTGTCATTAAAATCATTGCTGCGTGATAAAGGAATGATGAAGTAATAAGTAACATGAGTTATCCACCAGATCTGAAATCTATACACACAAACATCACACACATACTGTGTATTGGATGACCATGCAGTGTCCTCATAGGTGTCTCTCCACTGTGATTTTTGCATATTACATGTGAACTGAACTGTTTTGAACTCTGATCAACCAGATACCAGGCAGCATTAACTTGGAAATAAAATGCAAAAAGGATTTAAACGCTAGAACTTTTTAGAGCAGGTTCCGCTTTAATTAATGCTTTGCGTATGTCTTTTTCAGGGACATCTGGGGCGTTCCTCACTGATACAACTACAACTACGACTACAACCAGTGAGAACACCATTCATTCATCAGCAACTAGTAGTCCCGAGACGGACCCTCATTCCCTGTCAACGAAAACCAGCGAGACCACCATTCATTCATCAACGACTAATAGTTCAGAGGAAGTCACCTTTGCCCCATCAAAGACAACTTATAACAACACCACTCATTCATCAACAACTAGTAGTCCTGAGATGGACCCTCATTCCGCATCAACTGAAACCAACGAGACCACCACTCATTCATCGACTAGTAGTAGTCCTGAAATGGACCCTCATTCCGCGTCAAATGAAACCGAGACAACCATTCATTCATCAACAACTAGTAGTCCTGAAATGGACCCTCATTCCGCGTCAAATGAAACCAACGAGACCACCATTCATTCATCAACAACTAGTAGTCCTGAAATGGACCCTCATTCCGCGTCAAATGAAACCAACGAGACCACCATTCATTCATCAACTAGTAGTAGTCCTGAGATGGACCCTCATTCCACGTCAACTGAAACCAACGAGACCACCATTCATTCATCAACTAGTAGTAGTCCTGAGATGGACCCTCATTCCACGTCAACTGAAACCAACGAGACCACCATTCATTCATCGACTAGTAGTAGTCCTGAGATGGACGCTCATTCCACGTCAACTGAAACCAACGAGACCACCATTCATTCATCGACTAGTAGTAGTCCTGAGATGGACCCTCATTCCCCATCAACTACAAACAATGAGAGCATCACTTATTACTCAACTGTTAGCACTACAGATAGCTCTACTCATTCCTTAGCAGTTAAGACTTCAGACATTTCTACCGAACACTCCACCGTCTCCCCATTTGTTAAGCTTTCAGGCACTACAGCAACCAGTGTGCATCTCTCATCTACTCATGTAACAGGTGGTTCTTCGAACTTTTCAGTTAGTAGTGCCTTTCATCACCTCACAGGTGGAACCACTATTCAGCATAGTGGAGGCACACAGACACACGGGAGTACAAACTCTGGGGAAACACACACGAGCCTGGATGGAGAAACAAACACAGGGTCTGGTGCACCTCTTGCTAACAGTGGGCCAGTCCCAGGATGGGGCATTGCTCTTCTGGTGCTAGTCTGCATCGTGGTGCTCTTCTTCCTTATTCTCTTCATTGTGCTGGTAAGTATCAGTGCTCCAGCACCTGATTCTCCTCTATGGTTTAGCTCCCATTTTCAGCGGGTTAACCCATGTTTTCTGATCTCGAGCTTACTTCAGTTTTCCAACACCTGCATTAAATTGTCCATAAGGCTAGCAGTAGCAACAATGTGATGTTATAGAGATCCATTGAGACATGGTGGTTCCTTTGGAGATTGACAGCTAATCCTAATCCTGTTGGTCTTTCCTGCCCCTCTCTGCAGCTGGTGTGCTGGTGCACACGATGGAGACATCGTGGCTTCATGGACATGTCCGGAGACCCCATACCATATGGTCACTGGGACAATATTCCCATGTACTCCAGTCACAGCCACTTTGAGGCACCCAACGGCAAACCCTATGTAAGCTAGAAGATTTCTGATCAAGATTTTCATTGTGCTGAAAAGAATTGAAATGTTTTCTTGTTTTACGCTTTACAAGCTTGCTCAGTCAGCTGGAAATTTGCATGTAGAGGGACCAAGCAGTGTACTGGAAACTCTCGGGAACTTGACTGCTAATATATAAAATCAAGGAACCAATTCCCTCTTTTGTTTCAACATCAGACTGTAGGTGTTTTTACTGCTGTGTCTAATGCAGTCGCCGCTCTGTTCAGTGACTCAGTGATACCGAAAGTCCTTTTACATGAGTAATGCATCAGTTAGGCCAAATATTGAGTTACAGAGGAAACCAGAAAATTTTGGACAGATTAGCCGTGGCAATTTGTTAAGATCCTTGTAGCCGTTTACCCATTTTCTTCAAGTGTCTTCATCTCCTGCTACATTTTCACATTTTATCATTTCTTTACCTACCAGGCATCTCTGTAAATGGCTTTTGTTCCGCAGATTTTTTCCCCTAATTTTCTAACAATATGACTCAGCATTTGCAGAATCGGTTTCAAATATACGACTACCTTAAGGACTATAGTGAAAGCCGCGACACTGGATTTAAATCCGCAGTGGTTAAATTACCAGGTCTGTTCTTTAACAAATGTCCGGCTACGCAAACAGTGCCACTAAAGTGTTTTTGCTGAAGATATTTTTTCGGGTGTGGTGCCACAGTTTGGCTGATATTATCGCGGAATGTCAGAGAAAGATACAATGAAAAGACTTTATCGCCACCACAATAAAAGGCATCCATCATCCTGTCGAATCGATATTAAAGCGCGATCAACCGTAATCTCCCTCAGTAAACCTTAGCAGCCTGAGAGGCCTGAATTCAGCTGTAAATGATACCAAGTGGTGGACCCCAGACAATCCCTGCTCCAGACACACACGTACACTGGCTCACACACACACAGGTAAAAACACACTGACACATATTTTGTCGAGGGGACGAAAAACCTGGCTGTGGCCTCCAGATCCTGCTTTAACTCGGCTACAGTTACCCAGAGTTCCTATTTTCCTCTTTCCATAGACGTCTCTTTGTGCCCCGCCAGCTTTGACAGGGAAACATGAGGCGTGGGAAACACAAGCCCTCCGCTGAGACTCTAAGCCCTGGCTGCCCATCGTCTGTACCCTCTGAAAGGCTTCATACTGACACTCTGTCTTCCATGGAGACACTAAGCCGTGTCTGTCCATCGTTTCCACTGTGTGAACGGTTCCACACAGCATCCGTTGACAAAAGCCCTGAAAACCTCTGAAATGAGCATTAAATGTATAGTACAGTACCGTGGTTCTGATACCTTTGATATCCCTACCTGTTATTTAGTTTTTTTGCAATTGTCTACAAACTTGGCGTGTGAGGCATCGGAATTACATGGTACTTCTCAGCAGGATGCTCCTTTGTATACTGTAATGGCAATACAGGCTATTTTACGGGCAGTGCCAAAAAAAAGAAAAGAAAAAATTAAAAAGAAATCAAAAGTACTGCAAAAACTTTTAAAAGTTAAAAAAGTTCAAAGGCAAGATATAAAAATTTAACTAAGTTAACATTTTTTGAGGGAAAATAACTTCTTCTTTATCTTTCGGCTGCTCCCGTTAGGGGTCGCCAGAGCGGATCAACTGTTTCCATTTCTTCCTGTCCGCTGCATCTTTCTCCGTCACATCCACCAGCTGCATGTCCTCTTTCACCACTTCCGTAAATCTCCTCTTAGGCCTTCCTCTTTTCCTCTTGCCTGGCAGCTCCATCCTTAGCATCCTTCTCCCAATATATTGAGGGAAAATAACATGAATGCATAAAATGAAGGCGGTGCAGGGTCCCCTAGTCCCCGTGTAGCTGCATTCTGATCGAGTCGTATCTGCAGCTTATTCACTGCTTTCTGTGTATAATTCACCGCACTGTATGTGTGTTCCAGTTAGAGTTACAGCACCGACTGTATTGCATTTTGTTACCAACATTACCTGTACATTGCACATTACATTAGGGTATAAAAAAAAATAAAATGCATAAAATGAAAAAACTGTAGTATTACATAAACTGTAGTACAACAGTGCAGCACTGCACAGCAGTAAAAAATATTATATTTAAATTACGCTTTCAATTTTCTGGACTTTCACCACATCCAGACACCATCTCCCCTATATAATCTGATAAATCGAGGATAGATGATATTTATATACATAACTGGACTGTAAAAATGCTACCCAAGGGTATACTGTTTAAAATGACGTTTTTTGAACTTGCTGTTGGGAGTGTTTTTGTTTTCCTCTCCTCACTTGCCAGCTGATTTATCTAAACAGTTATTGCTATATCTGTTGCCTTAACAATGGAAAATTTACACTTTTTTACCAGTCACCTTACCGTGAAGAGCTCTGTATAAGAATAAAATTAATTGTGACCATCCATCCATTACGATTAACCGCTTTATCCTGGGCAGGACTGTGGTGGCCTGGAGACTTGAATTGAACTGAAAATGAATTTAGTTCAGCCATCACCGTACAATGCACAACCAAATGCAGGTAGAGTTAGTGGTCAGAGATTAAAAACAAGGAACAGAAACAGAAGCAGAGGGTCCGGCAGAAGCGAGGACGGTTTCTTTAGATGGCCTGACCAAGGGAGCGGTTGATGTTTCTACCTCATTTATAACCGCCCAACGGAGGAGGAACGAAACGTCCGCACAGTCATGGATCAGATTATAATTTCATCATTTTCAGTCCAAAGATCAATCATGCAGTTCAGCCCAAATAGTCAGAGGTTAATCATCCAAGACAAACATTTTCTCACTTTTATTTTTAGCCAACATTATTTAAACACTTTGTTTCTGCACAAGTATTGCATCAGTATCAGTGCTGTCATCAAAATATAAAAATATAAAAATAGAAAAGTTTCAGCTGGTTCACTTAAAAAAAATAGATATTTTCTTCATTCTTAAAATTTCTGTTAATATATAATCTTGCAGCACTGCAGTCATTTAAAGTAAAAGCCTTCTCACTGGTGCCTGGCATACAGTTGTACTGTAGGAGTTATTTAAATTTGGTAGTATTTATTCACAGGGCTCATGGTGCTCATAAAGAAGAAAAGGAAAAACAAGCAGTTCTGCCTTTTAAAGCTAAAGGCAGTGAAGGCTGTGGATCAATAACTCCAAAATATGATGACTCAGAGAAGCTGGTGGGACTCTGTTGGTGACCTTTTTGCTCTCTCCTTTTCTGGTTCACTTCCTCAGATGCTCAAAGAGCTGGGGGGGGAAATACGTGTCTATAAATATTATTATTAATTGTATTTTTACTGATTTCCTGTTATTAGATGGGGTTTGTTTTTGCAGTGCTGCTTAGCAATTTGTTCTACACCATGTTGATAACTATTGTTCATCTATGAGGTTAGTTTGACTTCAGAAGCAATTTTCATGGTGAAAACCACACTCCACAGTCACTGTGTGCAGTACTGTATATTTAGAAAAAGCTGAGCTGGACAACATGCTGAATTCGCTCATGGCATCTTACTGCAACTTGCTGTATATGGCTGTTTATTGTAGTAAAACCAAACGGGTTTACCCAGGATCTCCAGCACTGGAGAGTAAAGTTTGCTGGAGAGTTGCAGTGCTCTCAGTTTTTACAAACATCATTGTTACGAGCAAATAAAATAAAAATAAAATTCCACACCTGCTGTACCGTAGAGCATCTAGCATTGTAAGCCACTTCGGATCAAAACGCTCAAATATTAAATTGTGCTGACGGTAATTCGGTTTGGAGGAAGACATCTGATGAATGGACGAATAAATGTAAATGCTTGACTGGTGGGGTATGATGAAAACTGTGGCCTTCCAAAACCTGGCAGCTGTAATGTGACGCTAAAGATCTCTTACACGTCTTTCCAGGCTTGGTTGTAACCCACTGAACATTTTGTCTGGCAGGACAACATGGATTCCTCTAGGGCAGGCCGAAGGGGAACGTATGTGCTGAATGAAGAGGAACAGTAGCGGCACGATTAGGACTGCGGTAGGTAAACCCCCAACCGAGAGGTCACCACTACGTAAAGCACACACGGGGTGACGTGGCTGCTGTCAGCACAGTTCAGCTCATTGTTTACATTTAAACGTGATGTCTTATCATTTATTGAACAACAAAAAAGGTGAACATTTATTTTACCAGTAGCATAAGAAATGTGAGAACCAACAGAATCCATGAGGTAAAGAAAAAGATTTTCTTTTATAATCTTTTAACCAGCATAAATTTTGCTTAATTCAACCCATAAAGCAAAATGTAGCTGTCAGATCCAGGAAAGGTAAGCAAGTGGTGTGGCAGTTAACAGAGGGTTGCTGGTTCCTTCCCACATTGCTCACGTACCTGTACTGTGGTTCTCGGCCTTTTGGCTAAGGTCAAAGTGTAGTTTCTGTATTGTGCTTAGCCTCTAAAATCTCCATGGCAGAGAAAGGAGGTGAACACCGGTGTGCATCTTGAACCAGGTGGTACGCAGAGAAGAAGAGAAGCACAGCGCTGTGGGGCATTAGTTAGATCTCTGGGCTGGACTCCCGGAGCATAATCGCCATTTGTTCAGCACCTCCTGTTCGTTCTGAGTGACTGGGCTTCATTTTGACAGGTTTCCACAATGCTGATGCTTCTCACAGCATACCCTTGTGTCTTTTTATAGTTTTGGCTTTTACCGTCACCACGTTTATTGGTTTTAAACCAGGGTGCCGAGGGGTGCTGCAAGATCGAACAGTTTTCCTTTTGCTTGAACTTCTTATCATCATATATATATTTTTAGAGAAATATTAACTACTACAAGGATGAAATATCACAAAGATGTAAGGATTTTCTTAATAGATTTACTTTTGTACTGGTACATGTCCATGATTAATGATTAAGCTAAGGTATAAGAGTCACTGTGTGCTTTTCATCACCGCCTCTGCGTATGGGTGCCCGCCGTCCAGTATGGGACTGGTTTTCTCCAGCTGATGCAGTCGCTTGTCTGGGAGACACCTTGCTTTATTACTCCTTAATGCAGTAGTGACTAATAGTTTTTTGGCAGTTCGTTCCAACAACAGGAAGGTGACTAGTGGTACTGGTTAAAAACCACAGCTGTAAGCGACGCGGGCAGCGAACAGTACATTGGTGCATGACAGCACGGCACAAACCCTCAAACGCGCATATGTTCTGCAGAAATTTTTACATCCTTCCATCGATCACCCGTACGTATATGCGTACGTCGTGTTGTCTCATGTACGCTGAGAGCCGCTGGAAACGGAAGCCAAATTCCCTGCACGTGTGAGCACGCTTAGCCGAACGAATCCAATTCTGACTCTTCTTCTAAACTCGCCTCCCAAACATTGCAGGTTCTGCAGCTACCACCCCTGCGGAACAGCTGAGCAGGAAGGCTGGAGAAGAGACCCACGCACCCTGTATGTGTTTCTCTGATTCGTACATTCAGCCATTGCACAGCTCTGCATCACATATTAGTCATAAATATTTGTGTACTTATGGAACGCCGGTGCAGCTAGTTTTCAGGCTTGGATGTGCGCTAACAATACACTGTATATTTAAACATTTTTGTTATATTTTACTGCTCTTGTTTACTCATGAAGCTCACTATAAAATGTTCCATATTATTTATTTCCTTAATATATGTGCAAGCTCATGTCCGTGAATTTTATTACATCTACATTTTGATAAAAGGTGCATAATGGTTTATGTGTTTTAATTCCATGCATCTTGATGCTGCAGTACCAGTAAAACTGAGCCACAAATGCTCTAAAATACTGTACATCAACTTCATTGTACTTATTACCTGCATTTGTTGCACAATGCAGTCAAACTGCATTCCATAGCTGGAGCCTATGTCACATATCTGCATGTAAAGGCCTTTAAACACCTATAAATTCAGGTGTATGTAGGTATTTCCTGTATTTTTCTCATAGCGCCTAATAAGGCATTATAAAAAGTAAGTGCTTGACCTCAGGGCCTATTGACCTTTCTCGTGTAAATGGAACTTGACACTCTTCCTGCTTGAAATGTATGCTGGTATCACTCTTCCCGTAACAGTGAGCAAAGGCATTTATTACTTTTTAATAATGAGGTATTAAGGGTAACTATACAAGTTTTTGATGAATCACTGTATGTTTACATACTTTGTGGCGGATATGCTTCAAGCATCACTGATAATTTAAAGCAAGATTGTTATTGGCATGTACATTTTTTAAACTTTGAAATAAAGCAATTCAGATTCTTATTTTAAAAAAAAACTGTCACAAAATTTGTGTAATGTGGTGATTTTTTTTAAACAGTTGGCTTGGGGTTGATTTTTAACCAAAGGAAGGGAGGCGCACTGTATGGCCAAAAGTATGTGGATCCCCCCCTTCTAATGACTGAACTGTTTCAGCCACACCCGTACAGCATACAAACACATTCTGCTTCCAACTGTTTGGCCGCAGTTTGGAGAAGCTCCTTTCCTTCTCCAGTATGACTGTGCCCCCCCGTGCACAAAGCAAGCTCCATAAACACATGGTTTGCCCAGGTTGAGGTGGAAGAAGTTTGAGTGGCTGCACAGAGCCCAGACCTCAATCCCACTGAATACCTTTGGGATGAACTGGAACGCTGACCATGAGCCAGGCCTTCTCACCAAACCTCAGTGATTCTTTTGTGGCTGAATGGGCACAAATTCCCAAAATCTTGTGGAAAGCCCTCCCAGAAGAGTGGGTGCTGTTATAGCAGCAAAAGGGGGGAACAGCTCCATCTTAATACTCCTGGGTTTGGAATGGGATATTCAATAGGCACATATGAATGTGATACTCAGGTGTCCACACACTTTTGGCCTAATAGTGTATGTGTGAGGTGAGGCTTCCAAAAACAAGGGCCCTGGAGTTGCAGTGACAGCATCTTTTCCCACACAGCTGTATAAAATCACAGCCACCACAAGACAGCTGGAAGGGGGGGGGTAGGGGGTAGCGTATGTCATATAAGAGAAGGAGTGAAATGTACTGCAGTGTACAGTCATGCAATCCAAAGCATAACATAACATAAAGAACCATAACATTTGTTTCACTATTAATGCAGCTATAAATGCAGCATTAATAATTTAGGCTTAAACCATTTAAAAACAAGCTATATTTCAACATATTGATATCAACCCTCAGACCATTAGATACTAGCCATTAATTTATTTTTTGTTTTAAAGTGATCAAAAAAAGGTCACAGTTACTTTTAAATGTATAAATTCATTCATTTAACAGATGCTTTTCTCCAAACAACTTACAGTGAACACTGTAGTGACTTGCAATGAGAGATACACCACAGTAAACGCAGTACAATCTCCTTTATACAGTAAGGCAATGTAACACGTCTACATGCACACATACACACATTCTAGGCAATTTAGAATGGCAAATACACCCATAAGACACATCTTTGGACTGCAGGAGGAGACCCATGCAAATACAAGGAGAACATGTCAGCTCCTCACAAAGTGAGCGTGGTGTGAGCCCCCTTCCAGGTGCTGGGCGACAAGAGCGCAACGCAATGTGTCACTGTGCCAATTCTATTAAGTCACGTACATTTCCTGCGAATTGTTCAGTCTCCACCACACCCCCACCTTGCTCAGCATCCACTCCCTCCGATAGAGTACCTGTTAATTCACCGTGAGCTTATATTAGGTCACCATGAGAGGCAGGACAATGCCAGGCGACCAGACGGCACGGAAGCAGCCGAGTTCCATCATCATCATTTAGGTCACCCTCAGGTCCTGAGCAAAACAAGCTTTTCCACATACAGGGGAAGGTCTCCATGTTTCAAATTCACACTCCATAGCACGTCACCGGCTGTGTGGTTAAACCTCATACAGGATTTACAGAATATCTACTGTCTGGATCAAAAGTTCCATGATGATAATGTTAAGTTGCTGCCTGTTTTTCTGAACAAATTTCATTTTATTTTCCTGTAAACCAATCCTCTGCTCCTAAAGGCTAAGCAACTCTTTGTAATGAGCGTTGATGGCTTTCTGATGGTTCCAGAAGTTTGTTATTTGCAATATTTTTGCTACTGTCTACCTGAAACCCAAGAAGTGCCAGCACGATACAGGGAGATAATAAGCCAAAGTGCCACTGTGAACAGGAAGGTGCAAAACTGTAGAAAATCATCCCACAATAACATCATTGCTGCTTTTTAAATAAATAAAATAAATCCATCTCCTATTATCTTTATGTCTTCATAACAGGAGGCTCAGTTCTGCATATAAAACAAACTGTCCTCCTTCTGCATGTGTGCTTGCCATCTGTCTACAACCGAGACAAATTGTAAAAGATGCAATTTGTTAGTAACAGCGAGGGAATGAAAAAGATTTGATCCCCTCCTGTTGTGAACATGAAGTGAGAATAAATAAAGGGAGAGGATTGCATTAAACATACAGTGAGAATTATTAGTAGTGGGGCATTGCAGTAAAATGGGTTTGTGTTGAAACAATGTCATTATTTTGTGCTTAGTCCCCAACTGACCATAAATACCAGGACAGGGAGAAGTATTTGTGACTGCTCAGGTGTTCCACGTTCCCGTAGGAGCTGTGACCATGCAGCATTGGTTGTAGCCACGAACCGTGTCTGCCTCTTTAGTCCGGTTTAAGGTGAAAAGGTTTCAATCGGGATGAACATTAGAGAATCGAGTATTACGGAAAAGTGCGTGAGAACCACAGCAGAGTAGCTGGGCTCCAGGATTTGTGAAAAACTAGGCAGAAATAAAAAGGTCACATTCGGAACTTCAGCTTCTTTTGGTCTGGAGCACAGTTTTCTGGGGGGAATGCGAAAGAGAAAAAACTTCACCGTTCCAGTACTCGTGCCTCACGCTGCCTACGTTTCTGGGAAATTCAACACTATGGCTTCAGCTGCTTAACAGTACCGCTAAGAAGCAAACCAAAGAAAAAGTGCAGCATTAATAATTTAGGCTTAAAGGGATTGATTTCCTTCTGTTGCTGTCCAGCCTGTATCACACTAGCAGCTTTGCTCAGTTGACCTTTCCGGGTAAATGTATTTCATGAACATTGCCCATTTTCACCACAGCCTGGTAAATGTCTGACTGGGGCTAAAACCAAGAACCATCCAGGCAACAGGCCCCGCAAAGCAAGATGAAAAGCTGTCATGGCAACCTATACAAGGGAAGGGCTGTCGAGCTCGCTTGGCCCACCCATGGCTGGCAGGGCTGTTGGTCATACGCTGATAAGGAATGATATCGTGTAAAATAATCACTTTCAATATAAGCGCGTGGTGAAAACAAATCCCCCCGCATAACTGCTTTTATTTGAACACAGGAACTGAAAGCCCCTTTCAGAATCGACCACACGAGCAGCCCTTTTTGCTTCTTACAGCCCCCTCGAGAGGGGGAAACCCTCCCATTCGTCTGGAACGTCCCCATAGTCCTGTTCTCCCAGAATGCCCCGCTGACCTGGGCTAGAGCTCCTGTTCACTTAAATGAATTCTCTTATAAAAACGTTCACATTTCGGCCTTCTGGCAGACCACTATCCACGCTGCAAAAGTTCACAAAGCAGAAAAATGCTGCGGCAGTGGAATTCGGTGTCATTCAGCTCCCTCTACAGCCACGGGACTCTGTGTCCCTGTGTTTAATTCAGTATTTCACTCATCAACAACAGTCCACCTAGCAAAAATATCAGCTTCTGATTTAGTCTTGTGGGAAATGCCTCCAGAAAATAAGTCTGCAACATTATATTAATTTTATTCCACAGTAATATCATTGTTATTCATATCAGCCAGATCAGACTGAAACACATCATGCAGAACAAACAAGGTTCTTTCAGATAATTTGCAAATGGTGTAACCAAACAACATTCGGGCAAGACGGAGCTACCAGCACATGGACAAGGCCTCCTGGAAAGACAGGAGACGTCACACGTGGACACCCCACACGTGCAAATTCCAAACACCTTAGCAATGGATTTAAATGAGGTTCTGATGAACAAAAAAACTGCAAATAAACACAAATGAAGTCAGTGCACCTTGAACTGATCACTCCACATCACTTTGGTGTGGCTTCAAATCCAACTCAGCCTGTGTGGAGTTTGCATGTTCTGTTCTTTTCAGATGGGCTCGGTTTCCTCCAGGTGCTCCAGTTTTCTGTCACAGTCCAAAGATGTGTGTTTCAGGTGGAATGGTGACTCCAATACTGCTTTTAGCATGTTTATGTGAACAAGTGAATCAGTGTGTGTGACTGGGACCCCATCCAGGTTGTACCATGCCTCACACTCTGTGCTCCAAACAACTGCAACCCTCTACTGGCCAACAAGTCCCACTGTATGGAATTTGAGTTCAGCTACTCTTTATATTTGGAAATTTTCGTGTTGCAGAGTAAAAGTGACCTGCATTTCCACACCTGGCCACAGTAAAATTCTGCAAAAAAAAAGAACATTAGCATGGGGCCACCTTAAAACACATCCGTTCCATGATGTTTGCAGCTATATCTGGTATATGAGTGTCTATGACCAAGACAAGGCGACAGCGTGTTTGTGAGCTCAACAACTGGCATCAAATGTGAATTTGCACATTTATTTTTCTAGGCATTTTAAATGATGTCTCTCTGTCCCTCTTTCTCACACACACACAGGACACAGGTTGAAATACAGTGTCTATGAGTTAAATCACAGCTCCTTCACTTTATATCTGTGTCCTTTAACAGCTCACTGATGCTCCTGAACTATATACACTATCTATATAAAATGAGGCATTTTGGAATGGGATCCAAGTTATTTTACCTCTATGTAAGGTAAAATGTATTCCAGATATGCTTCAATCTGAGCCTTCGGTTTTTAAATAAATCATTAATGTGTGTGGATTATTTGGAATTTGCACAACGGGACCACCGGCAGGCTGTTTTACATGGCTCTGTGTTTACAGATTCACATGCTGGCTGCTAAGATACGCGGTCCATTTGTTGACCCTTAGCCAACAGCACCGTAGCTCCATGCTGCAGCGAATTCAATGAGCTTTTTTTTTTTAATCTATCATCGTGGTGTCACCACCCAGGGATGACAGATGACGCGACAAAAAGCGACTTCCACGCTTCTCACTCAGGTATATACCTGCAGCTCATTTGCATGCATGCAAATTAGACACCCCAGCAAGCCAATCATTTCACGGGTCTCAACGCACAGGCATTGCAGCAGCGATTCGAATAAACACCAACTGTCATGGACATTTTATCACCTGGCATATATTTCCCCGATAAAAACGCATAACTTAGATATTCTTTATAAAAGGAAAAATTCCAGCAGGGGACCACTCAGTACTGCAAACATTTTTTAACATCTACTCAGGAGACATGACTAAGAACAAATCTCGTTTCTGGCATTTCTTTTAAAAATGGTGACGTTCAGAACTTGGACATATTTGGCCATTTCCGCAAAACTGTTTGTTTATTTGTCAATTTGTCATTGTCAGTGTTGAAAGAGTAAACAGCGAGAACAGTAAGAAGTTGCTGAGCGCACAAAATCCACATGCAGCTCTCGTTGTCTGGGTGAAAAATGAAATCCGAAACTGGCAAACGTGTTAAAATAAGATACAAGCATTATTAAGCAGTATTTTATCCAACCCTGATTTGAACGAAATGTAGTGTTAGGTTTGTATACAAAGGTGCTTACATTTGCACAGCTGGGCAACCTTTCATGGGGGAAATTCTGGATAAGAGCAGGTGTACTCACTGCTGAGGGGGCAGGGATTCGAACCCAGGGAAAGACTGGGCTGTGACCACCACACCGCCTGCCGCATCCTCTAAACAATTCGACTTCTCACACAATGTCTGTATAAAATCTTATAATGTATGATTTTGAAATGCGGTCCAACTTATCAAGCAGAAGGTTATGAACTTTAGAAAATGAACGCAACTCTTAAGTTCTCACAGGTGAGTTGCACATACTTGGATGCTACTGCCCTCTATCGGCGGCGTTTATTCCAAAGGAGTCCAAACTAAAAAAAAAAAAAAAAATGAATAAAAAAAGTGATTCGCAACAAATCTTTCTACTTTTACACATGCACACTTGTTATTGAAGGGAGACCTTGCTTTAGCTGGTACCTGACATGGTATAAATAAGAATCTGCGTGGTACGGCTTGGCTGAGTATGTGAATAAATATTTCTGTGCGTAAATGGGTGGGAGATTCTGGCCTGGACACCCAAAGCCAGCACGGCAGTTTCGGAACAGAATACTCTTTTATGATCTGTTAAATTTTTAGCATTGCGATGTAGTGGCAGCTAACTATGTTTTTCTAGAAACAAACAAGAGGTTATTTTATTTGCCTTTCTATGAAAACTATAACATGGCGCAGCGTCACACCAACTGACTACAGCTTATATTTAATATCACTTAAAGGTGATAAAAGAAATTGCACTGATTTCCTGCACAGCCGCAAGAAAGCGTAGAGGAGAAACAGACACATTTTTCACTTTTACATGTCAAGAGACAGAGCTGTTGAAAGAAGTGCTGTTGCTCCCTTTATTGAAATACCGGCTGCGTATTAGTTATAGGCAAACTATTACATATTTTTGAAATTTGAAATTCGGAACTTTTAAATTCAACAGTGAATGGAAGATATTAGGAGATTTTGCTGAAGTTGCTGTTGTTAAGGGCTGTCGACATGGATAGTCTGCCTGAACTGTGCTCTTCAGGCAGATGGCATCCATAGTTACAGGTATTGAATCCGCCCACCCTATTGCAGGTCTTCCTCTGTTGCACTGACCATCAGCTTTGCCAACCATGATGTCCTTCTCCAATGATCTTTCTCTTTGCACAATGTTTCCAAAGTATGAAAATCAAAGCCTTCAAATTTGAACTTCTAGGGAGAAATTAGGTTTGATCTGCTCTGATACTCACGTCTGTTTTGTGGGCAGTACATGGGTTATACATTTCCTTAATAAAGGGGACACACATTTTGAAGGAAAGTAACAGGAACAGTAATGTGAGCCAACCTGCAGTGCAACTTAGTGCACCTTTGGTAATGAAATGTAGCTATGAGGTTGTAATGAATATTGACCCTGTACAACAGTAGTATATCAGCAGGCAGCTCAGGCAGAGAATCTGGTCAACAGAGGACAGAAAAGAGGGGGATTATGGGAAGCGTCAGTATGAAAAAGTCCCATTTCTCAAATGAGTAAAACCTATAAATGGCACTACTGGGCAACACTGAGTGCTGGCCACTGCAACCAGTCATCAGAGACAAATAGGAGGTGAAGCGGTAATAAGCACTGCTGTTTCTAAAAATGAATAAAGTATCAATAAAGGAATAAGCATGACAGCATTAACACTCAGAGATGATACAAATGAAACAAACAGCTACATACTGATTCTTGCCTTTCTTTTTCTTGACTAAGTGTTCACCTATCCATTTGTTACGCTTAACAATTTTATCCTGGTCAGGCTTGCAGCGGTTCAGAGCCAAGTTGACCAGTTATACGTAAAAGCCCTTTACATGTATATAATGGAAAAACAAATTCCAATAAATTTTAAGGCTCTTTTGACAAGAGGGTCAGAACACAGGCTTGAATAAATAGGCCACTTACAAGGAAATTCTACTGAAATTCTACTGAAAATATTACATATAACAGCAACCTTTAACACCTGAAGCAATAAACACACCCACAGGATGATCTTTCACCTTGTACATTATTATTGTCCCATACTAACAGCAAAGAGCAGCAGGTAGGCTAACATATAAAGTGGTTACTGGCATTCCAAAGTCCTGGGTTCAAATGCCTGCTCATGCTGTAGAGTCTCTGAGGAAGTTACTCACCCTGAATTGCTTCAGTAAATATAACCCAGCTGTACTAAGAAGAGAAAAGCATTGGGTAAAGTAATACATCACATTATTAATAAACTCAGGTAGCTTTATTCCTGGCTTGTGTGTGCATTTAATCAACTTCCAAGGGCTGGAGTGCAATACTCCTGCTGACACCTGTCAAAACACTTTTTTTTAACCATACTTCCTACTCACAGGTATCCAAAAAACCAATTTAATATTTATTGCAACTATAAAAATAAATGTGGTGATACTGATCCACCAAAATAACTCACTAATATTAAAGTGATTAAGATGTATAGAACATCTATAGAAAAACAAAGCTCATGAAATCATTTCATTAATTCTGTCTGATACCTTATAAATCATGTAACAGCATAATATATTTTCAAATCTGGCATTTCATCTAAATAAAATATGAACTCTTCTGACTACAGCAGTTAATTTAAAAATATTAAATTAGGCTTTTGGGTTTCTGGGATAAATATTTATTGAACATTCAGGCTGTCAAAAATAAAGATAATATCAGATCAGGAAAGATAACGTTACACTATGTAAAGTTAGTCTGCACTCTTACAACTGTGAACCATCAGAGATCAGTAACCCTGGTAGTTACTGATCATATTCCCCAAACTATAGTTGGTTTAACTTTTTCACATCAATAAAAGGTGTTTGGAATTTATAGTAATTAAGATGGCAAATTCATGAACGTATTTATATACTTTTACCTTCAGTGCTTGTTTTTTTTTTACCTTTAAATCATTCCTTTCATTCATTACTATTTCCATTTTCAGTAATCCTTTTTCTGCACACCAGTGAGCAGCTAAACAGCTAAAAATGAGCACCACTGATTTTTTTTTTCTTTTGCAAAGACCCCCTTTACAACTTTGGCTTTTCAATAGCAAGTTGATAGTTTTATCAGCTAGTTTCTTAGTTATTTAAGAAAATTAAATGAAAAAACTGTAAAATCCAGCTTAGTAAACTTCTTGCTGGTGCACAGGCAGCAGTGATAGCAGAACCCTGAATGAGACACCTGAACACGGAGGCAAACAGGGCCCAGTGCTTGTGAACGTCCGGTCTGCAAAGTCACAGGCCTCACAGGCCAGAGCCACACCTGTCACTAAGTGAAGGCTCCAGACCTACAGGCTTCATTTCTCCCTCACAGCCTAGATGCTGCTTCTGTGGGTCCAGAGTTTTGAGCCACAGCTCCAGGGCAAACTTTGTTCCAGTGCTGACCCGCTCCACGTCCTCTCCCTCGGCCGGAGCCCGGTTGCACAAGACAGACAGGGGCAGTAGCGAGTCGCTGAGCCTGCCGTCTGGAGAGACCTCGGTCACGCTGAAATAAATGAGAACATTAGCCTTGGGCAAATAAACAGGGGTTCATCAGAACAAAGGCCTGCATGCAGCACACACACCTCAACAAGTACAGTAAGGATGACCTCAAAGCTGGGGACAGCATAGAATAAATGGATCTAAAACTGTCAGACTGGTAACCAAGAAGAGAATTAAGTTAACAGGCAATGCTTACTCATATATACATAAGAAAACATACTTGCAATAAATTAGACCGAATATACATGCCTTATGGACAGTGGTGAACAAAATGCCTGGTAGGACACAAGAAGAGTGACTACACTGGCCCAACTGCAGTGAAACATAGTAAACACAAGGTAATGACACTAACAAATGCACTTTGTTCAACACGGTACTTATCAAAAGAAGAGGCCTGATATCGCCACGGCATTCTAGAAATCGGCTCGAAAGGTGAAATCTCATCAGCTGGAGAAGTAATTTCAATTAATTTCAATGGGAACATTTCTAAGCATTCCTGCACCCACAAAGGCACCCCCACATTTGCTCCAGAAACACCAAGATAAATAGTAACCCTTACATTGTAATGCTAACTGGTAGAGCTACAGCAGAGAGGTTTCAGAGTCAGGAACTGTGGAAACTGCTCCTTACTAAAGATGTACATACTGCATGATCAAGGAAGTCTTATTCGTTTCTAAACCTTCACTGTAAGCAAATATAAATGCACTCCAAATACAAGACCGCCAAAACAATATCAAGGAGTTAATACCCCCACACATACATTAAAACTTTAAGACTACAAAATTCTAAGAGTTTGTTCATCTCTCCATAAAATAACCTTACTGTTTAACCAACAATTCAAATTCACTGTGAGGCAATCCATCATTAAACAATAGCATATCAATTAATAAATCAATTCAATTCGATAATAAAAACTCTGAGCCTTAAAACCATAAGCCATTCAAAGTTATTATAAAAACAAAACCATAAAAGTGTGCAATAAAACCATTGAAAATACACTTTAAAAAAAACAAAAAAAAAAAACATAAACACAGAAAATAAGAATACAGCAGCTGACCACTCCTCTGCCGTATTTCTCTTCTCTGAATGGCAGCACTTTACTACAAATTTTTATTTGGGGATTTAGGAATTCCGTAAATGCCCCCAGCAGGTGTTGCCAGCTTAAACGCAATAAAACTCAATCACAACCAAGTATTTATGAACACAATTTGTATACACAACCATGTATACAAATTCCTCAGCACTGTTACATTATTAGAAAAATAAAAATTTACTTTAATCAATAATACGCAACAATGTACTAATAAAATAGATGCATTGCATAAATCGAGGTGAGATCACGGAGCACCACTTGAAACAAAGGTGCAATGACAGTGACTTTGAAGAATGGGTGGGGGTGCCACCGGCAAACTGGGTGTTACTGTTGGTCCTTGTAGGTCCCTGTGGAAAGGACCCTACTTTCTAAGACTCAGTAAGAGGGAAGTCCCCTAGCTGCTCAGGAAGCTGGTCTAGTTTTGGATGCAGGCTCCCATGGACTGGTGAAAGGCTCTTTCTACCCAGAGTAGCGTGTCTCTTGTGGTTTTTCTTCCACAGCTTTGGGAGCTTGACTGCCTCAGCCCTGGCGGTGATCTGCGGCCAGTAGGATCCACCCGGTGCACTGGAGACGTGCCAGCGAGACCGGACCGAGACAAATTGGCCAGTGAAATGATCATCTTAAGCGAGCTGTATGTATGGTCGAGACATGCACTGCTGCAACAGTGGTATGGGGAAGGGGGTTCGTGGCCCATGTGTCTCTGCGAAAGGTAGCCACAATGGAATGGGAGGAGTCAGGACCCTGGGTTCAGGAGTGTTGTAAGAGGAATGACTGGATTAGAATAGAGGAAGATAGGTAGGTGTCAGGAGATGGGATGGTACAAAAATTCAAAGTAAGCATGAAAGAGTGAGTGAAGCACAGCATTATCAACGCAGGGAAACCCCAGACAGAGCTGAGCGAGGATGAAGGCCTGTCTGCCTGGATTGAGCGGATACCTGCAGCTCTCTGGGCACAAGGGAAAAATGACTACGGCAGAGTGAGAACAGCAGCTCCAGTGGAAGTACATGCTAAGTCAGATTACAGGCCTCATTGAGCACAGTATCCCCTTTCAAAGAAGTCAAGGAGGGCATTGCTGGGATACATGCAGATTTAGTGAGGAGAGGAGCAGTCAGGGAAATTGATTATTCCCCTGTATATTCCCTCATATTACCTGTAAGGAAAGATGATGAGTCCTTTAGGTTTGTGCAGGATCTAAAAGGGGTGAACACTGCCATTCACCCCCGGGCTCCTGTCATGACAAACTCCACCACCATCTTGTCATCAATACCGTCTGAGCCAAAGTGGTTTTCTGTCATAGACTTAGGTAATGCCTTTTTACCCCATTCCAGTGCACCCAGACTTGCAGTACTGGTTTGCATTCACCTTTAAGGGGAAAAGAAGGGACATGGACTGTGACACTAGAAGGTTACACGGAACCAGCCAGTGTGTATGGGCAGGAAGTGACCTGGAACTTAGAGGGGTTTAAGGCACCATGTGGGAGTGTGTTGGTTCAGTATGTAGATGACTTGTGTTCCAGAACAAAGCTGGAGTGTGAGAGAGACACAAAGGCTCTGCTGCTGTTTCTTGCACAAGAAGGCCATAAGGCAAAACTGCAGCTAAGACAAAAAGTGCATTATTTAGGACATGTACTAACTTCCATGGGTAGGTCTCTGGGAACTAAACGCTTACAATCAATACTGGACTTACCCAAACCAGAGACAAAACAACGAATGTTATCTGTACTGGGCATGGCTGGCTATTGTCGCCCATGGATCCAAGTTTATGCGCAGCAAGTACAATCCCTATAGGACAAAAATTGGCCTTGACAGACAGGGTGACGGAACTAAGGAGGGTGAGCAGGCTCTGACTGACTTACGATGAACCCTGACTAGTGTTCACCTTGGGCATCTCTGATTAAGAGAAAATTGTTTGTGTTATGTTGAGTGACATATAATAAAAGGCTATGTGAAATTGGAAGATTAAATCTTTCCTGCTTTGGAATGTGTTTCATATCTTTTAGGTCTCAAGCGTGCCTTGAATAACATGCATCAGTGAGCGTGCAACTTTTGGAGGACCTCTTCGGGTACAGACACCCCAGGCCCTGCGATTCAAACTGGAGACTGGGTCCTGATCCGTGTGTGATCTGAGGCGGAAGCATTGGCATCAACCCCGGTGGAGAACACCGCACCAAGCGCTGCCGACTACATTGCACACAGTGAAAAGTCGAAGGAGCGGACTCGTGGAGTCATTTCTCTCACTACAAACGAGTGG
The DNA here is from genome assembly GCA_018136845.1 of Heterotis niloticus. Taxonomy (NCBI): domain Eukaryota; kingdom Metazoa; phylum Chordata; class Actinopteri; order Osteoglossiformes; family Osteoglossidae; genus Heterotis; species Heterotis niloticus. The sequence continues at coordinate 4,744,191 of CM030903.1, forward strand.
ACTCACCATGCTGACTTTTGTTTTCCTGTGTTTGTTCCTTTCAATTAGTGGAGGAGCTGTTCAGCTCCACCAGAACAGACTCCATGGCGCTAATACTTTCTTAGCATTAAGCATTGCTCTGTTGTATCTCCTGTTTGAAGGCTTTTGTGTCAAAGCTAGTGTTTTTAGCTACCCCCAGTTTGATGGTGCAATGTTCATTCAGTACATGAAGACAATGTAGGCCTTCAGCCGCTGTTTTCTGAGTGCCCACCTTCTGATTAAAGTTTAAGTCAAGGAGTCGTATTTGGGGGATACCTGTAGCAAATTTTTACATTTCCTCTGGCCTTTTTCCAGAAAATGAATGTAAAATGGAAGGAGAATCCTAGTCAGAGTAAAAGCTGCTGCACCATCTAGTAAATGCATTGTACCTCACAGTGAGGGGCAGATTAGTTGGTGACATCCCAGAATCCTCCTCTCCATCTACAGCAGACACAATGGCCTTGACGATGTCAGCATCCACCCACACACAGCCGCTGACCTCTGCAGGTTCGGGCTGCAAAGCAGCCTAAGGGAAGAAAAGGGAAGCATTCAGCCTTTTGGGGACTGAAAGGGACCAATTTAAACCACATAGAAAACAAATGTGAGCTGAGCTTTGGTTGTCTTCACTGTTGGAAAAGGCCGTTTGCACACACAAACACGGCATACCTGAAGCTGCAGATGTGTGAGCGATGTATGCAGAAGCATGTATGTGACGATGTGATGTCTCTGTGGCAACCCTCTCGAGAGCATGGGGGGATAGACAGACTACAAGAAAAAGACAACAAATCAGAAGACTAGTAATCAGCGACATTAAACTGTTCAAATACTCTCAGAAGGAAGAACAGGTCATGCTGTAAAGATTTAAACTTGCTGCAGTAAAAAGATTTTCTCTTTAAGTCCTATTCGTCCTGCTGTTGTAGCTCAGAAAACCCCTTGAACACAGTGCATCATTAAAAGCTGTACACTGTGCTGCAAAACTGTAAACCACATTACAGTGCAGAGGAAAGTGAGCCCTAGACCAGGTAATCAGAGGTGTGGCACCATCAACCCCTCCCCAACCCTCCATTCCTTGTGTTCTGCATATTCCGCATACACGGCACAGTCTCCAGGTAATGCAGTCCTGAAACTCCCCCCAAGGAAAATACTCTTAACTTGAAGATGTAATTGCAGGACCAGAGCAACTAGGATCATCGGTGACCTGTCTCATCCCAGTAATCATCCATTTGACCTGCTGAAATCAGGCAAACGCTATAGAAGTATTATGGCCAGAACAGAGAGGCTCAGGAAGAGCTTCTATCCACAGGCCATAAGCCTTCTAAACCTGGACATGCCATCACAGTCCTTTCCAACTGCAGACTATAATACGCACTGAACTCTCCCCTCATTGCATTCAGCTGCCACCGTATCATCTAGAGGTTTTTGTTTGTTTGTTTGTTTGTTTACTTGTGAAATTGTATTGCACACAGTCTCATGTCCGGTTCAGGGCACAATTCACTACATGGGTACTTGGTATAACTGTGTATGTGACAAATAAAATTCTTTGATTCTTGATTCTAATCTCTGTTAGTTTCAGTTATAAAAATTTGTATGCGTTCCTGAGTCCCAAAACTGAATAATCTGTGCTAAAATATCACCAAACACCATTAAAACAGACACAATCACTTTAATAGTCACTAGCTACCAAAGCAATACTTTATGGCTGTCCACCAGCAACCTTTTGTAGCCATTACACAAAGTGCACAAATAAAACATCCATACGTGTGATACTCAATGTTTATGTGGTAACTGAACCTTTAAGGCAGAACAACAAACCAGAAATGTGAAATATATGAAAATAAAGTTAATGAATTTGCATTCGCTGAACAAGTTGACACGGTTCCTCACAAATCCTTAGCTGTGGGATTGAACATGTGTTTGAGCCCTACTCAATGTACAGTTTGCATGTTCTCTCCACGTTTGCATTGGTTTCCACCCAACGACGTGAATTTCATTGAACTGGAGGCTCTAAATTATCCCGTACTGTTGCCTATGCATATAAATAGATGAACAACTGTACTGGGTTTATCGCAGTAAACAGGTTCCCAACAACTGAGCCAGATCTGACCCGTGAACATTGCTCTGCTGGATTGGGGAAAGACAACTTAATAAACTAATATACAAATAAACATCCTAAATATTTCTGTGATTAGAATAGAAACATTTATGTTGTTATTTTGAGTCATATAATGTAAAATATATTTACTAATAAAATGAATAAGTTATGCCTGTATTGTGTCTTAGGCACATTAGGAGACTTGCTGTCACCAAAATAGATTGTACTGTCCGATATATGGCAAATATGTTATATTTACTGAATTAATGCTACTGGGTAATTACTGGCTCCACCGCAAAAAATAAAGGTATGATCCTGTCCGCGGCACAAAGAGAACCACTGCATAGTCACCTTGAACGTGGATGTCAGCTAAATACATAAATCATGTCTCGGGTTTGACTGCACTGGGCAACAGTGGGCAAACAAACTGGCACTGTATTTCAGAATATAGTCAGTTACTCCACATACCTCCCAAAGGCCAAGTAGCTGAGAAGAGATGTCCTCAGGGTTCAGCTTCAGGCCCGTCTCCTCCCTGAGTTCCCGCAGTCCTGCATCCAGAAGCTAGAAAGGGGACAAATCAAAACATTCACAAATGCACAGGGATACCTTGTAAAACTGTACTATATGTGAGCATAAATGACACCATACCTTTTCATCAAGTTCCACATGTCCACCTGAAAGTCAAACATAAATTAATTCACTCAGAGTGAATCGTCAGAAGCAACAGAAGCAAGACCATGTGCACAACTGTCCTACCTGGTGGGACCCAAACATTGGGGAAAATCCTGAGGCCAGCAGCTCGTCTGGTGAGCAGCACCCGCTTATTGGCTGACTGCAGGAGTACAGCAACACCAAGGTCCACCCCGCGCCTCTGCACTTCAACCGGGAGCGCAGCTGCCTCCGATTCTGACAGGTGCTTGAAGGGGCAGAAGGAAGCCCTCTTTGGAGAAACAAGAGTTAGACATCTTTATAAGTACAATTATGAAGAAAAGCACAAAAAAATCAATTGCTACACATTTCTTACTGTTGTTTACAGCCCAAATCACACTGCGTTATTGGTTAGTTACTCATTTTGCCAGGGCGCACCTCAGGTATTCGACACTCAGGGGAACATCCTTTTCTGGCACCCCCCGCCAACACACTGGTGTGAAACACCATCACTGAGTCATCTACACCTAAAACTAGTGAATACGTTAAGCAGGTCAGCAATTCCCCATAACACCACAAAACAGTTAAAAACAAACATTTACGACTATTTTAAAACAATTACTTACAGTGTGTGCAGTTGGTTCTCAACTTGCAACGGCCACCTCATCGACCTTACGGTTTTATTTTTCGCGCCTAACGTTTGGCCGTAACGTGAATGACCACCCCATCCCAACACCTGCTGACCGCACTGCTAGTAACAATTTATTTCATTATTTCAGTGTACAGGTGTCTATCAGAGACTTTATTCAATTTGACTAAAACATTTCTTTATTTACAAAACTTTCAAGCTGCGATGGCAGGTTACTTTTTTATGATGCTAAACAAGAGGGGGAAAAAATAGCATACTGGTGGTGCTGACACAAAAAAGTAAAAAAGATTTAAAATTGAATACGGAAATAACTGCACCGTGAGGGTTATCTTCAATGACCCATTTTTACACAGGGTATTTTTTTACTCTACCAGTTCAGTACCTTACTCAAGTGCACTACAGCAAGAGGTGGGAATCCAACTTACAGCAGTCTTTTGAATACAATGTGGCTCTAACCGCCACACCACCTGCTGGCCCAAAGACAGGTCAAGCACCGGCTCACCTTGAGCGGCACCCCAGGCTCCGCCGCCGAGCCGCCGCGCCGCCCGGACAGTACGAAGCGGTTGTTGTCCAGACAGCAGCCCACCTGTACCTGGTCTTTGTGGCAGCTGCTAAAATGTCCTGTTATACTCTGACGGATGCATGAAGAGCCCAGGGAAAAACAAATCATACATCAAACCCAGCCATCCCAACCACATTAAATAACCAATAATAACCAATATTATTAATCGGGTGATCCGCAAAAGCATCTGCTCATCGAACAAACGTGTGGCAGAGCTTACCTGCACGAACTGGGCACACTGCGGGGCGGCGTTTTCCTTCGACAGGTGCACCAGAATCCTCCTCACCTTTTCCATGCTTCCCAGCTGGGAGGAAACGGTATTTTAGCACACAAATACAACAATCCCGATCCTGTTTAAACGGTTATATTAAGCAAGACTTGGAAAAATACCCATCGACAGGCGACTTGGCTGGAATCTGCTGCTGTGGACAGCAAGATGTGTCTTTGATAACCACTTGCAGCTAAATTATTTCATTTATTTTCTGTACGGCACCCAGCCGTCCCTAAGCCACACGCACGAAGGTCCTCGTACCTGTCTGGTCTCCAGAAAGCGCTCATGCGGCTCAGTCTTGCCAAACGCAAATGAAAATATGCAAGTTTATATAAATCGTGCAAAACTAAAAATGTACTTCCTGGTGTCGCCTTTTGGAAGCGGAAAACAAAAACAAAGCCAACGGTTGCGTCACTCCGGAAAACATCGAATGGCAAAGTGACGTCTGTCATATGATTGGTCAACTTCATCCCAAGTCCCGCCCTCCCTCCCAAAGAATCCTGGGTAGTTTTGCTGGCGCTTGAAGTGGCTTTTTTTCTATATTAGAAAAACGCTCATTTTAATAGCAATGTTTTTATTATTTTATTTTAGATTTTATTTCAGTAAAAATCATCACGTACCGCTTTATGTAAAATAACAGATGAAGCGTCGTTGCGACGGGATAAAGTATTACCAAAGTATTTCGAGGCCATAAAGCGCGTATTAACCTGTAGTTCACGCCAACCGGTTGGAGGTTCATTTACAGCCACCTTTCTCCTAAATGCCTGTGGCTTTCTTTCATGTTTCAGTTGGGTTTTATACAAGATCACAGCACCAAGAAGTTTCTTTAAATGATGACTATATAAATTACATGAGTTGTTTGTAATTCCTTCAGGCAGCATATAAATATTTGCACACACTGAGAACAAAATAGACAGTATGACCATGAATATATGCAATATTTTATTTGTGATTTCCAAACTAACATTTGTCGATAATAAAATGTATGTCGGGGTAATAATCTTCACATTGTCCCAAAAATACATAAAAATGAAGTTAAATTTTATACAAGCCAAAGAAAAAGTGTAGTGTCGTTTAAATTTTAGCAAAATAACCTAACACCTGAAAGACAGCAAAGCCAAAAAGACACCTTGGTACCCCGCATTAAAAAAGTGCAAAAGCAGCAAGAAGAGTTGGAATACAGAATTGTATGTTATTCCTCCTCAGGCCACGTAGGGTATGGGTTGGGTAGGATCATCCTCGCTGCCCAGCAGAGCCACGTCACTGCAAATGAGGGGAGCCGACTCCTCAAGGTTTCTCGGGATCACCACCATCACCTGGACCGTTCAGAAGGAAGGAGGATGGTGAAAGAAGAAACAGCTGGGTCTGTGGGTCTTTGTTATATCCCTCAACATCAAATGCTAGGGAGATGATGTCACTGCGCTAAACTTATTTAACACAGAGACCTGCCAGCTAATAAGACTTTTTTTACTTTTCACCTGTCACATGCTATTAGTTCACATCTTGCAGAAGGCCTACAGATCGAATTATCTCTTTATAGAAGGGGAAAAAATGATCTTGGACCTCCTGTGCCAATGGTTGTTCTTACCGGTTGGCTGCTTGAGCTTTGGCAGATGGCCTTGCAAGAAAACACACAAACCGTGAGGGCAACACAGGCCTCCAGTACAGCCATGGAAAGCAGCAGTCCTTTAATGCCGTACAGCAAATTCTAGATGGCATAAAGGAAACAAACTGTCAATCGGATGACCGACCACATAGCTTTAGCTGCTCACAATATCCACTTAACACAGTAAAACATGGTGCAATGACCTTTGTGAGTTTTGTAAAAAAGAAACACTTTAAATGACCATATTCACTGATATATGGGTATGTTCAATTTCAGTTCTCCACATGAACTACGTTAACTATCGGAATGCATCCTCAAGGGAAACTTTAAAAAGCTGAAAAATCAAAATGTTGCCAATTGTTGTGCTTACCGTGTACTGCTGTGACAAACTTCTGCATTCCCAACTATCCCAGTAGTAGTGAAAAAGCGGAGCGCATTCAATGCTCTCTGGACGCACAAAGAGCTCCATACAGAACACCACCACACCAGCCACTGCCATCCCAGTACTAAGGAGGTTCACAGTCAACGTTCCTTTGATCTGGGGAGGATAACAAAGAAGAAGAGTTGCTTCTGCAGCTGCTGCATTGTCAGCTACCTCCCGTAATCTTGTTCTCACACCAAAGATTTTTGTTATCGAGTCTAACTCTGTATGCAAAGCCAAATACTGAACAGCAACGCATGGCATCTAACTCAGTACATCTGAATAGCTATGTGTTTTCTGAAAATGAAAAGGTAAATTTGGGACACAGACTGTTATGTTAGTTGGGACATAATAAAAACACTTCAAGTAAGAATACAGAACCTTTTAAATGTATTCAGATACAGAGTTATTTACCTATTTGGAAACTTAACCTAGGGACTGACAGTTGGTTTGTTACTCAAAAAGTTTGTTGCTCGAATGTGACACGGAGCAGATCAGGGGCTCCTTATGAGTTCAGTAATGTGAACTGTCCTGCAAGGATTAATACATTTAGATTCTATCGTACCCTACCTGTGTAATGTGTACTACCAAAAACGGTGGAATTGGACTAAGTGACTGTACTTGGAGAATGACATCTCTGTATGCAGCAGCAGGGCTTTTTGGATAAAATCAAAGTGGTTCTCTCTCCATCTTCCTCCTTCTGAATAGCTTGCGTATGCACCTGCAGATTTTGAGTCCCTCACAGTAGCAGCAGCAACATTTAACATATATTGTAAATAAGAATGCACAATAAAGAACCCTGGCCAGACCTACAGCAGGATGTTGAGAAATATACTTGTTTATAATTATTATCAGTCAGAAAACTGAGTAAAGCTTTGGTGCACAATTTTCATAGTGTGTTATCTCTATAAAAAAATAAATATTTAATGCTTCTCAAAAAAGTTTTTTTAACAGCAAAAAAAAGGTTTGTTACTCATGTTCATGACTAGGGGACCCATTGTATCTTTAATCTTTAAAACCACTAAAATGGAAGCCATGTTATTATTGATCCACAGCATCAGGCAATGAAAAACTGGAAACTCATCTGACTTACCAAACCCTTGTTGATTCCCTTGGATGAGACAATAGTTAGGATCCCTGAAAGTACATACTGTAAGATAAAGACAGGAAATTTAACAAATCCAATGGACTCTTCCAAGGTTCAAAACAGACATTAAAAAGTTAGTAAGACACGTGATGTGTTGCAAAGTTGGAACTTATACGGTTTCACCTTTACATGGGGGGGGCACAATTTTTCAAAGAAAAAATACATAAAAAGTGAGATTCCAAACGTAAATTATGTTGAATGCAATATAAGTTAAACGAACGAGCGGGTGATCATAATATAATAATACACGAGACAGCCATCATGTTGTCTTGGGGTGCACTGTGTGTTTGATAACATTTTTAAACATTTGATTTTCTCAGTTTTGAACAGGGCTGGAAAATTTGGATTCAGTTTTGAAAACGTACCGCTGCTCCAGTGATAAGCGGTGTCAATCCGTGGAACGAGGTGAGAAGGCCGATGAGGCCAATGGCCATTGTCACACATCCAACACATATCTGGACAACCTTTTCAGAGAGAACGAAAGGAAAACACAATAGTCCGCATATGAAAATAACAATAACAAAGTTTTTCTTCCATTATTTTTCACCACATAAGCAAAAGATTCTAATCAGTGCTCAAAACTGGATATGACCAAGAGAAATGTGTAAGAAAAATGGTATAAAAATGTTTACTTACTCCCAGAGGTTTGGGCTGACCTCTGAGGAACAGTCTTGTCATCGCAAGCATCGGCACCTGACACTCGGGCTCTGCAGCAGGAGCCAAGGATACTTTCTCGGATGCCGGCGCCATCGGTATGGAGTCTTTCGACTCCCCTCCTTCCGGAAATATTTGGGTGACCACCACAAATCCATTGATCTTGCTCACAGAGGTGGACATCTTCTTCTGTAAAGAACACAGCATGGAAAAAGAAAAGCAAACCCATCATAATTCATAATTGTGGACTGTATCTGCAAACACAGATGTTAGTTCTGAAAAGTTTGGAAGAAAAAAAAAACAATTTCCAAGGTTTTAAACAGAGACATTTTCCATATATAATATTTTCAAAAATACTCATGATCTTGTGTACTACAATGTATACTTTCAAACCACTACTTACAACTTCCACCTTAAAAAGTGCTACTTTGCCAGTTCTTCACCTTAAAATCGCTTTGGTTAAAGGGGCAAAGGATGGGTGCTGAAGCTTTAGATGAACCAATAAATTAGTTAAACTGTACTTTAAACCAAGGGCCTAACCAGAATAAACCAGCAGGTTGATTTGTACATCAAAGAAGTAAGACAGGACTGCACACACTGCTCTTTGCACACAAATCCCAGAGAACCTGTTTTGTCTTCCAAAAACACTCAGTCTTTGTTTAAAAAAATAAAAAACGTTCACAACAGAAAACGTAACCGCACGAAGGAGCAGCCCACATGTTAGTGCAATAACAGGGCCAGGAATTGTAAACTTGTAATCTATCTGTGCTTGGATCAGATTTATATGAAAGTTTAATATCAAATGTAGTCGACATGAATTACCAATATCTTAAAACGGTGGTTTTATTTAACAGTTTAACTGTTACTGTTCAAAAATATTGTGTTTTCTTATATAAAAGTGTTTATATTTAAAACGTGCAAGACCAAAAGACAGGAGGCAGAGCTGGAGGTGGCAGAGTTAAAGATGTTAAGATTTGCATTGGGTGTGATGAGGATGGACAGGATTAGGAATGAGTATATTAGAAGGTCAGCCCAGGTTAGATGGTTTGGAGACAAAGTCAGAGAGGCGAGATTGCGTTGGTTTGGACATGTGCAGAGGAGAGAGTCGGGATATATCGGGAGAAGGATGCTAGGGATGGAGCTGCCAGGCAAGAGGAAGAAAGGAAGGCCTAAGAGGAGATTTATGGATGTGGTGAAGGAGGACATGCAGGTGGTGGGTGTGATGGAGAAAGATGCAGGGGACAGGAAGAAGTGGAAACAATTGATCCGCTGTGGCGACCCCTAGCGGGAGCGGCCGAAAGATGAACGTATTTAAAATGCGCAACTGTGGAACACACTGGACAAATCGATTTGGTAGAAAACAGCTGAAAGTTATTCTAAATCTGTTAAGGTTAACTTCAAAGGGTAAAACAATGAAGTGAGGAAGGGACGAATTAATAATAAGAATGGAAATAAACAAACATTGAAGATGGGCGAATGTTGCGACATCACGGCGGATCGAACGCTTTAAGACCTCAACGAAATTCTAAAAAATAATTAAAAAAAAAGACCCTCGGTGTTTCTCAAACAAGCGATGGCAATGAACTTTTGGGGTCTTTACCGTGTTTTGTTAATGTGGCTTTACCTCGTTTACCGCTGCAAGGGCCAAAGCCGTGACGAAACAGCGCGTCCATTTCGACCGACTGCGCCCGCAGACGAATTTAGCAAAAAGAAAGCCGGAGAAATCGCAACTCTCACCGTCCGGCGGGGATGGAGGCGCAAACAAAAGTGCGTTGCTCCGCAGGTTGACTTTCCAGCTGCGGCCGATCGGCAACGACCTCGCTATAACTTTTCAGGACACATTTGCTTCCTGCTGTCTGACGCGGGGGGAGCAAAGGAAAACCGTCTTCGCTCGACGATCGCGTTAACTCTTACATGGCTGGGCGTGAATTCAATATTACTATAAATAATTGTACAAAAATATCATGGCGGAGGGGGGGTATTCGGATTGGAATCGTCCTCCCTTTTCATGTTAAAGACGACTTAGTATTAATAGCAGAGGAACAGCAAGTGATGCGAATGTCGCCGTGCAACTCAAATAGAGTTGCTCTACAACAGATTGATAAAGAATTGCTGAGCGATTTATGGTGGCGATGCAGCTGCCTGCTGCAGCAAGAAACATACAGCTTTAAATGGTTTCTTTTTGTAACGATCTGCTTTTACTGTATTTTGCCTTTTGTTCTACGTAGTTTTCTGTTGGTAGGAAGGGCTACCCCCCCCCCCCCCCAAAAAAAAAAAAAATACTATAAATGTTATCAATTCACGGCTTGGCTGATGCTTTTATCCAAGGCAGTTCATGAATGTCCACTTGTACCCATGTGTTTTGTGCTGGCAGTTTAGGACTGGTTGCAAGGTAGCAGCTGGGATCGGAACCCTCAGACCCTTCACCACGACATCACTGCCAGTAGGGGTTGAACTAATAAGGAGGAGGGAGGCCTTTTGCTTTCAGAGCAGCTTCTGCTCTTTGTGGGATTTTGAAAGAAAAACCAAGTGGTTTGGGGTTTGAAGGGCCTTTGTTCTGCACTAAGGGGGCTGTGCTCACCGCAATCCTTCAGCCTGTGATTCATGAAACCTTTCAAATCCGCTTGCCAGCGTGTACAAGGACATCGCTGTGTTTCATACCCTTCCTGTTCCTCGATCGTGTGTCTGGTTCACCTTCGTATCCTCCGCTTTGCACCTTAGTGCATCTTTACCCTTCTTTCCACTCAGCAGCAAAAGGATAGGAAATGACTCAACAAGATGCTTCTGTGTGGGATTTCTGGGGTGACCATTAGTTCCTTAGAGGTAACACAAGACAATAAAATCCCTATCACACCTTCTTCCCTGTTGCTTGAATGTAAGAAGGTGCTTTTGTCGTTCTTCTCCACCCACTCTAAGTTGCCTATCTTTTTGTGCCACTGCAGGTGATACGTGACCAGGCAGAGCCCTCACCAGGCCCAGTGACTTCTACAAATGAGCTCCCCATATCCTTACAGATGTACCATGTTGAATAACTGGCAGCAGAAAGTGAGATAAATCTGCAATGCTTTTGGTGTATAATAAAATAATGGTAAACAGTTACATTATTTGTAAATACAGCCATAAATACATAGATTATAACATATACCTAGCTAGCCTTTCTGTATCTGTATATTTTTGGGGGAGGGAATAAAAAAATGAAGTATGTCTTTGTGTTTTACACTTTAAACTGTATACTAAAGTGTATCCTGGACATTTTGCATTATGACATTGTAGAAAAAGGTCATTATTACATCATTTTATGATATTGTGGTGGGCTAGGTGTGCATAAATGAGAGGGAGGACAGGAATGGTGTGGATGCAGGGAATAGAGTTGGCGAAGGTGAATGAATTTAAATACTTGGGATCAACAGTTCAGAGTAATGGGGAGTGTGGAAGAGAGGTGAAGAAGAGAGTGCAGGCAGGGTGGAGTGGGTGGAGAAGAGTGTCAGGAGTGATTTGTGATAGAAGGGTACCAGCAAGAGTGAAAGGGAAGGTCTACAAGATGGTAGTGAGACCAGCTATGCTTTATGGGTTGGAGACGGTGGCACTGACCAAAAGACAGGAGGCAGAGCTGGAGGTGGCAGAGTTAAAAATGTTAAGATTTGCATTGGGTGTGACAAGGATGGACAGGATTAGAAATGAGTATATTAGAGGGTCAGCACAGGTTAGACGGTTTGGAGACAAAGTCAGAGAGGCGAGATTGCGTTGGTTTGGACACGTGCAGAGGAGAGATTCTGGATATATCAGGAGAAGGATGCCAGGGATGGAGCTGCCAGGCAAGAGGAAGAGAGGAAGGCCTAAGAGGAGATTTATGGATGTGGTGAAGGAGGACATGCAGGTGGTGGGGGTGACGGAGAAAGATGCAGGGGACAGGAAGAAGTGGAAACAATTGATCCGCTCTGGCGACCCCTAACGGGAGCAGCTGAAAGAAGCTGGGTTCGGAGGCAACCAGGTGCGCGCTGGTATGGGATGGAACAACAAAGTCCGTCCAAGCCTGTTGCAGGTAGGGTAGCGGTTCGAGCAACTCGGAGGTTGCAAGTCGAAGACCCATCTTCAGCTGTAACCCCCTGAAGCGAGGTTTTTTCCCTCAGGTGTTGCAGTAAAAATGACCCGGCTATACAAATGGGTAAATCCTAAAGTAGCTGCACCCTGTAAGCTGCTTTGAAGAAAAGTTTTATCTGATTAACAAATATAAAGGCTTTTATTAAGATACAAAAAAGGTATAACAAACATAAGAAAATACAAAATAGATGCTTTTGGCAGCAACCATATCAACACCAAGCGGCACGGTGCGACAACTCCACTGAATACTACGGTGTTATGGTCCCCTGCAGACGATAGTGCTGGGGGGTGGCCTTGCTCCTGTATGTCACAAGTATTTTATTTGTAAAATTCATTTAGCAGCAATAATGCTACATTTAAATATGTTACTTTAAAAAAATGTATATGCTAATATACTATATTGCAATTTCCTGAATGTTTAATCAAAAAAGTTTTAGTTATAGAGCTTCTTAGGAGGGGGCATTTGTGTGGTCAGCGGAAAAATGCGATTATTCCCAGTGCTTTGGTATCTGATCGTAACTGTAACATGGCAACGCCAGTATAAAAAGCAGGAAGCAAAAATTTTTAAAAATTTGTCATTTACTGTCATCAGAAAGGGAAAAAAGGAATCTCACCCATTCCGCATGTAAAACAAGTTTGGAACAGTGGAGCAGCTTTTGTCCAGTTAAAGCTAATTCACGAACATCAATTAAAGTAGAAAACAAGCAGTCTGACTTGGATTTTCACCCTTAATACACAACACTGATGAAGCAGCTCCATCAGTTTTAGATTTAGTCAAGAGGCAGAGACACATGGTGTGAACCTACATGGTTAAACAAAGCAAAAGGCCAGCTGGTTTAGATAGGGTCACTTGGATTGTGGTCAGTAGAGTCACTTGCTGTGGTATTTTCTTTCAGCGTGTGTAGCATGCTGGCAAGAGAGTCCTGCTCTTGACTGTCAGCCTCCATCTCTTTCTGTGCTGGGGGAGGCTTTAGTCTGTATCCTCAGGTGCAGCACATAGAGGCCTGCCACTACCAACAGGCACAGAGATATTACCAGCAAGATGGACACTGCCACCATCTCACTATAGTAGCTCTTTAGTCCCATTTCTTCAGGACTTGGCTGGCTCAAAAATTCATAGTCAATATCAGTATTCATCCTTGGGGCTGTATTTCCCTGTGCATTAGATCGAGTAAGACTCTCGATCACTTCGACTCTAGCCAGGATCTGTCTGTGGCCGCTCTCCACAGAAATGCAGTGGTATTCTCCCAGTGTGCGGGGTGTTGCTATGAAGCGTATGCCACCCTGGCCCAGCTGCATGATCTTCTTGGAGAGATGGTGGCCATCAGAATGTTTCCAATGCACTGAGGCCAGATTGGATGACTTGGGACACCAGAGCTCCACCATGTCATATAACCTCACATATTTGTGTTCTGTGGGCGACAAGAAATTAAGATCTGAAACAGAGCTCACTAAGCATCGTGATGATTTTATTCCACACAAATTATCACTGAATGAGACAAAAAAAAAAAAACCTAAACATCACAAGTGGTCGTCTACCAGAACATTCCAGAGAAATAATATAATATTAATTTAACATAAGTAATGGCATTGAGGCACAGAAGTTGTTTGCTCCAGGAATTAGTAACAAACCTTTGGGCTGATCCAGGAAAGACCTGGATTTGGGACTCTGGACTCTGGCACATGTCTGTGACACATTTCCGTCCTCCAAATCCTGCTGACTGAGCCACCAAAAAACAAACAAAAATGAGCAGTTACGCCCGTGGAAGTGCAGAACCTCATCAAGATGTAAGTTGGCCATTTTTTAATTCTAGTTGTGCCATATTCACAAGGTGGGCAGATCCTCTCTTGGGCCACTCAGTGAAGTGGAACAGCTCTATCCCTCCATCTGAATGAGTGTAACAGAGGGGTGCCTCACATGTTGGCGTTGGTGCTAGACCATTCAGTGCAGACATGCTGTGCTGAGTCCCAGCCGCAGAACGGGTCCCGGGCCAAAATACACTCGGCGCATCTCAAGTAGTACGAGCAGTTGGACAGCGGCACCTGGAACACACCCTCAGAAGAACCTACAAACACCACACCCTGCCGAAACAGAACCAACTATCAGGATCTCAGTTGTGACTAGCCTGCTGTGCTGAGTAAGCAGGGAAAGAAAAGACAGACGTGCCTTAGTGATGGAGAGGAGGATGTTCTTCACTGCCTGTGGTTGCATGAAGACCTGGACTTCCTCTATAATATGAGGGCCCTTTTCCAGCAGAACAGCTTTGTGAAGAAAACCAGATTCTAAAGAAACAATGAGGAAGATTACAGTGAAGCAAAATACTTAAAAGTCAACGTTGCACTTGGCATTAAAAATTTACCTTCAATGGCCACTATTCAAAAAGAAAATGCTTAAAGAAGCCAGAATGCAGTAAGCAGCAGAGCTGGATAGGGGGGATCAGGCAGCAGGGACAGGGATTCCGCTCACAGGCTTGGTTGCTGATGTCTTGAAAATGATACTTAAGATGTACCAAACGCTTTAGCTAAACAATATAGACAATGGAAGCAGGAAAAATAAATCCATCCGATGGCGTGCAGTAAAGTGTGGACTGTGCAGTAGTTTTAGGAGTAAAATCAGATGATGGGAAAGCGCACCCAGTCCTACCGGTGAGCAGGTAGAGCACAGTATAGTTGCGTCCGTTGGCAGCCTGTGTCCACTGGGCAGTGACCCTGCTGTAATGATGGTCTGGGGACACCAGCACCGGGCCGTGGAGGGACTGAACACTGTCCATGGCAAGGAAGTTGTCTTTCACAAAATTAAGGATATCGTCCGTTGTGGAGTGCAACCCACACTGCAGACAGAATAGAAAAGAAATTCACTTTCTGTGAAACACAACAAAGCAACCAAAGACCCAAGTTTCACTCAACTTAGGGTTGGTAGGGACAGCAACCAAAACTTAAAATAACTTGTTAACACTTGCCACACCAGGGGTGGTGATTGCCTTAGAAGTTCTACTGCTCCACTGAAACGTGTTTCGGTTTAGCTGCATGTATTTCCCAGAAAACACTTTCTTAATGTCACCAAGTCGAAATGCACACACGGCCGTCTGTCCTGTCAGGAACCTGAGGCAAAAAAAAAAAAATCAATGCAAGATTGCTAAGATGCCCAAAGTGTGACAAAGGTAATTAACAGTAAATGAAACTATGGCTGAAATTATGTTAAATTGGTTTTAATAAGTTTTTTCTTTAAAGTAAAAAAAAAAAACACTGCATAGGAGTCTCTGACGACAACCTGTATGCTGTATGGACCATAGGGGAATGCATTCAGGAGAAACTCCTGGAGGAAGTTCAACTGCTCAGTCTCCACAGTCATATACTGTAGAAAGCTCTTAAGCATCACATAAGCATGTAGTGAAATAACTAAAGAAAATAGACAAAAAAGAAGGGTACAGGTGTGCAATCTTACCATTGAGAAGCAAAAACACCATAAAAAAGTGTTTCATCAGGAGAGGAGCCATCTGGTGGGGAAAGAACGGCAATGTCCTGGAGGATGTTGAATGGTAGATCGCTCTCTGACTGGCACAGAAATTGAGCTTTGGCGAAGGTGGTCCAGCGTTTCTGCAGGATGCGCTCTCCTCCCACGTCGTTCTACCAAAAGGCAGTGACAGTGTTGGGTCTCAACATACACCTCTGGTGCCGAGAAGCTTGGTGGGTTACCACATCAACTGCGGAGACACCACAGGGAATTCTCCTATCTACCCTGAGGTTTGATATGAAGCTCCGGCAGAGATTCCTCGAGATTGTACTAGATTCTACCGTTGGCACTAAATGAAAAATTAAAAAATAGGATAAGAACCTTACCGTGCAGACCTGGGCGATACGAGAAACCAGTAATTTTTTGTTTAAGGTGTTCCCCAAAGCAGCCTCAGTGAGGAAGTAATACACCTTCTTTTCACTGGAGATGTAGGTGGAGCCAATGAAGGTGGGATCTGGCATGAGAAAAATTAAAGTGCTGTAGATTTGCAGAACAGGATTGCAAAGCACGAACTGATGACACAGCTTGAACTGTTTAAAAGCCTGAATTTATGATGAAAAGTAAAGCTCACTGTGTAAATGGGGCCCAAATATGGGTTACAATGATATGGTTTTGTCATTTTGAATATTCTAACAGCCAGATTCCTGATCCACATTTAAATAAATTTTGACAGGAAAAACTATAAAAAGTCAATATAAATAAATCACTAAAATGTCAATGAAATTGTGTAAGAAAAGTCAGTCTATGGTTTTGTCCCTGAATAAGAAACCTGTTTGAGTTTAATAAAACAAAAAACCAAATTATCACGGCAGCAGGGTGATGCAAACTGCAATGCAATGCTAAGCAACAGCTTCCGGGGGCCATAGGAAGGGTGGTGGTCCCTTCTTTGTATAGTTGCTCTACATCGGGGGTATCAGTGCTCAAATGAAGTATTTGGTTTTATCTCGGTGGTCACTCGGATAGCAGCTCAGGAAGTCATGGGGTTAAATAATACAATACTCATCATGGCAGGCTGCATTCATTCACCTCTAAACCTTTGCAACCTTTTCTCATTTTGAATATTTTGATAACCGTATTCCTGAGCCTCATTTAAATGTTACCAATAGGTTAAGGTGACCACATTTAAGAAATATCACTGATTACTTGCAACTGCTTACTCAGTACAAATACAGTTTTCTGTGCTGGAAAACATGCACCTCTGGATTCAGTACCATGAGCTGCCCACTTCAACAGAAGTAACCCAAATAAGATTTTTTTAAATTATTTATGGACCAGAACTGCAGCTCAGATCCTCTTATGTCTCTACACATTTCAGTTCTTGTATCAGACTTAGCTTTTCCACGCCAAAGTCTTCATTTCTTCTTTTCTCAGCAACTCATGAGTTCAATGAGTGTTTTACTGAAACCCATTTTCAATTCTGCTTCATTTTTTGACGAGCAGTTTCATATTCTGCTTCAGGGGCATTTGGTACTTCAAACTCAATAACTCAATACCTGCAAGTGGCCTAGACCCTCAAGTAGCAATGTATCCCCAAACCATAATGCTTGCCCCCCCCCCCCATATTTTTTCTGATCTGAGCTTCCTGATCTCAAACCCAGTGCTTGTTTTGCACACACATGTCGCATTGGGCTTTGCACTGTTATCACATCTGCAAAAAGGGGATTTTCTCAGCCCAGGTAATCTCTAGTAAACTTCTGATGTGTTTCAGTGCTTCTTGAAAGCACAGGTTTATTTCTTATGTCTTCCTTCTGTTGAAAGCCACTTAGTCTATTTCTTATAACTCATGCACGTTGCCATTGACTGCAGTACCAGATGTGTGAAACTCCACTGATATGGAATTCTTGGAGGCAGCCTGCACCCCATTTCAATCTGCACATGGGCTGAAATTCAAAAACAACTTTGTATTTCTAAAGAGTCAGCAATCTGGAATTTTCTATTGGTGAATTATCTTTTGCATAGTAGAACGATAATCATGCAATTCCATCGAAACTGTTTTGCATCTTGTCCCAAATACATGAGCATCAACAATTCTGCTGAGGTTCTCTGACAGCTCGGTTAACCATGGTGTATTCACTGTCCCCAAGATGGTTACTTCAAAACCAAATTTAAGCCTTCCAAGCTACTCTTCACTGCCCACCATCCAGACCACCTTCAACAAGGGGTGTGTCAGGAACTATCAGCACCCCTCTCACCCTGTCCACTGTCTTGTTTTCACCACTGCCATTTGGAAGACACTGTTGCAGCTTGCGGACCAACACCACCAGGATCCAGATCAGTTTTCCCACACTATCAGACTGCTGAATTTCAGACCCCAACCCCCCCCCCGACTATATCTCCATTATGTCCATCAATACTGAATTTGATTGGATAACCTTTGTTTTTATCTATCTATTACCTACCTTCTCATTATTTCCTTATCTATTATTTATTTATCTATGTATGTATACTTATTTTCTTATCCACTTATCTATTCAATTTGTCTCTGCTGTACTGTGTCATCATGCTCTCTTTAGTGTGCTATACACTGTACTTCAGGAGAAACTATATCTGAATTCTCTCTTGTACATCTGGATTAGTGACAATGACAATCAAGTGAACCTTGAACCCCGATTAGCTAGCAAATTGTTCTTGTGTTCTGGTGCGCTAGAAGCAAATTAAAAATATTGAATGTGACCACGAAACTAGTGCTGTACATGACTTTTCCATCCTTGGAAACTACATTCTGGCTGAAATTGATGAATAAATAATTACAGTTCACATTTCCAGTGATATTTGGCTACACTATATTCCACTAATAGCATTTAAATGAGGATCAGACATCCACATGTGTCACTACAGACCTTTCCAGGGGTGTCAGTACTTCATCAAGGCACTTTCCTATCATTTATACACATTTTTCTTTTACTGTGATCCTACACTCAACATGACCTTCATCAGAATGTGTGATTTTATTTGTCACCCCCTTTTAGTAGAAGCAGTTTCATGGACAACATACCATCCAACCAGCCAGGCTGACCATCTAGTTTCAGGTCATAGCGGCTCCCTTGGCTCAGGTACCGTGAGATAGCTGGCTGGTTCCCCCTGTAGTCCTCCATGGTGCCCACATACAGCTCTCCATCTGACATTTCGAAGACACCACACTTATTAGATGACTCAGTGTTTAACCAAAGATTCATGTGAAAGTCACAAGACTTCCTAAGTTATATTCAGATCACTTTCCCATATCCCCTTAGGAAGCTCACCAACAACAACGGCTGCATTCCTCCAGTATGGATTGAAAGGGCAGGCTTTGACCTTCTCTGATTTAGACTGAAGCTTGAATGTTGGTACCTCCTGAGGGCAGCAGAGGAATCATGTGTGACATGACAATATGGAATCCATGTGCAATGTTGGTTTTTGACATGTACAGTAAAATATACTTCCTTCCTTCTTCCTTCATCAGTTTGACTTACGAGTAGTGAACAAGTAAGAAAGTTGGAGGTCGTACCAAGTAGCTGCAGAGGGATCTGAACGCAAATGTCCCACAGACGTACATGTGAGTAGCATTGAGGAACTGAAGAATTCGGATGAAGTTGTGACAATCCATCTGCAACCCAGAATTACTGTCCATTAGAGGAGGCATCCAGGGCATCATTGATATCTGTTGTCATTATGTGCATAACCCGACCAATCCATGAATAAATGCAAGTCATCATTTTCACTGTTTTTTCACCCTCATATCTGAAGGCATCATTAATATTTAGAACCATATACTGTTTGCAATTACTAGGGTCTACAAAGTTTATGGTGTTCTGTAGTTTATTATGGTAGTGAAGGTTTAAACTGACAGATTTCTAAACTTGGTGGTCTGGTGTTTCCTATTTCATGATCAGTTATCCTCTACCTTGTTAACATTTTAGAAAAAATTTTTGTTTGGTCTGTGGTTTTACCTCTTTTTCGCCTTTCATGGCACAGTTATTACGCTCCTCTGTAGATGGCATCCAGTCCAGCTGCAGCGGAACAGACAAAGTCATGACAGTGATCACTCTGGCCATCAGTCCTGTCTGTACAACCATTTAACACTGCTGATACCCACAATCTTCCATCACACTACTAGGCCTATGAGCATAGAGTACTCCTATCATCTCCATGGTGTTTTTCATAACTGCCGTCGACCATGTCACCAGCTGGTTACAGGCTCCATCGTGGTACAGAAGAAAAGCATTATTGATGTTGAGGACTGATGTAAAGTGAACAGATGTAACACACTTTTGGAAGAAGCTATCCTGTAGCTGGAACAAGAAAAATCCAGGGAGTAGAGCTCTCCCACCACCGGTCCACATCTTGTTAGACAACAGAACACTACCTTGTCTCTCAGCTTCATGACACCAGGCTTGCTGATGTCCAGAGAGAGCACAACATCTCGCGCTCCGACAAACAGCGTGTTTCCATCGTCGCTTAGCAACAGTGTGGTGGTGTTTCCAATATCTGACCTGTTGAAATGAGACAGCAGTCTGCCCGGGCTCCCTGGAGAAAAACAAAATGATTTCTACATTTAAAACTGAGGCAGACCGTGGGAAAGTCACTCAAGGCTGCTGACTTCCTGCAACAACAGGAAATAAAATCACATTTAAAACTTTTTTAGTCTTCAATCACCAGTTTATTTTGAAATAAAATATGAAAGAATAAACATAAGCAATAGCTTCCAGGGGCCATAAGGAGGGTGGTGGTTCCATCTTTGTGCAGATGTGCTACTGTACATCAGGGGTGTCAATGCTCAAATGAAGAGCATTAGTTTTATCTTGGTGGCCACTCAGATAGCAGCTCAGGAAGTCATGGGTTTAAATAATTTCTTCACTGCACTCTGCATTTAAGCTTCCTGTGACCCAACACATCTTAAGAAATCCCTTTGGTTGAAAAGCCCTTTAGTTGACCAAAAGTGTTTGGAGAAACAAGATGGTTTTCAAAAAACCTAATTCACACTCATCATAGCAGACTGCATTTATTCACGTCCAAACCTTTAAAACGGGTTTAAAAAACACCTCGCACAGGAGCTCCTTTGGCATGTTTGGAAGGCCATTCTGCTAGAACAAGTAAGCTTGCCATTACTTTTGGAGGACACACTGCCAGCAGATCACTGGGTCAAAAACTAAAAGTTGAAGGATCAAAATTTGAACTGAATCACAAGTGCACTCCCTAATCCAGCCACAAGGGGATGCACAAACTAGTGTATTTCTTTGTGCCGTCCCAAGTCCGGATAAATGGAGAGGGTTGTGCCAGGAAGGGCATCCGGCGTAAAAAATTGCCAAACCTAATATGTGGACAAAAATACAAATTTCCATACCGGATCGTTCGAGCCCCGGGTTAACAACGACCGCCACCAGCACTGCTAGCCGACAGGGTGCTGTTAAAGATAGGGCTACTGTTGGCCGAAGAAAGAGAAGAGGCCGAAGGAAAAGAGGAGGAAGGCATTTCCGGAGGAAGGAGGAGAGGGGGAAGGTTAAGAGAGTGGACGTAAGGGTAGGAACTTTGAATGTTGGTAGTATGACTGGTAAAGGGAGAGAGCTTGCTGATATGATGGAGAGAAGGAAGGTTGATATATTGTGTGCAAGAGACCAAATGGAAGGGGAGTAAGGCTAGGTGCATCGGAGGGGGGTTTAAACTGTTTTACCATGGTGTGGATGGGAGGAGAAATGGGGTAGTTATCCTATGGAAGAACAGTATGTCAAGAGTGTTTTGGAGGTGAAAGGAAGTGTCTAACAGAGTGATGGTTGTAAACTGGGAAATTGATGGTCTGATGATGAATGTTGTTAGTGCATATGCCCTGCGAGTTAGATTGTGAGATGGATGAGAAAGAAGAATTCTGGGTGATATGGAAGAGTGGTGAAGTGTACCTGAGGGGAGAGTGGTGATGAGGCGGTTCAATGGAGCATGTTGGTGAAGGGAACAGTGGAATAAGGAGGTGATGGGTAGGTATGGTGTCAAGGAGAGGAACACAGAAGGTCAGATGATTGTGGATTTTGCAAAAAGGATGGACATGGCTGTGGTAAACACATATTTTAAGAAGAGGGAGGAACACAGGGTGACGTACAGAATTGGAGAAGATGCACACAGGTGGATTATATCTTCATGGGAGGGGGCCAGACTGAAGAGATTGTAGACTACAAGTGGTGGCAGGGGGAGAAGCGTGGTTAGGCAGCATGGGATGGTGGTTTGTAGGATGACATTGGAGATCAAAAGAAGGAGAGCGAGGGCGAACCTGGGATCCAAATGGTGGAAGTTGAAAAGGAAAACTATAAGGTGGAGTTCAGGGAGGAATTAAGACAGGCATTGGGTGGCAGTGAAAAGTTACCAGTGTGCTGGGCATCCACAACAGAAGCGGTGGGGGGCAACTAAAAAGGTGCTTGGTGTGACATCTGGACAGAGGAAGGAGGTGAGAAGCCTGGTGGTGGAATGAGGAAGTACAGGAGAAGAGTATACAGAGGAAGAGGCTGGCAAAGAAGAAGTGGGATAGACAGAGAGATGAAGAATGTAGACAGGAGTACAAGGAGATGAGGTGTAGGGTGAAGAGAGAGAGAAGGTTGGATGATGTAGGGATTATGAATAGGGGAGTGCAATGGATTAGCAGGGAGGAAGTTAGGACAGCTATGAAGAGGATGAAGAATGGAAAGGCTGTTGGCCCAGATGACATACCTGTGGAAGCATGGAAGTGTTTAGAGAGATGGCAGTGGGTTTTTAAACAGATTGTTTATTATGATGTTGGAAAATTGAGCGATGCCTGAGGGTGGAGAAAGGGTGTGTTGGTACCAATTTTTTTAGAATAGAGGTGATATGCAGAGCTGTAGTAACTAGAGGATAAACTGATCATACAACATGATTTATAGAGAAAAAGTGAAGCTAGGTTAAGAAGGGAGGTGACGATTAGTGAGCAGCAGTATGGCTTCATGCCCAGAAGGAGTACTACAGATACGATGTTTGCTCTTAGGGTGCTGATGGAGAAGTACCAAGAAGGTAAGAAGGAGTTGCATTGTGTCTTCGTGGACTTTAAGAAAGCATATGACAGGGTACCTAGAGAGGAGTTGTGGTATTGTATGAGGAAGTCGGGTGTGCCAGAGAAGTATGTAAGAGTGGCACAGGATATGTACAAAGACAGTGTGACAGTGGTGAGGTCTGCGGTAGGAGTGACGGATGCTTTCAAGGTGAGGGTAGGATTACATCAAGGATCAGCTTTGAGTCCTTTCTTATTTGCAATGGTAATGGACAGGTTGACAGATGAGATCAGACAGGAGTCACCGTGGACTATGATGTTTGTGGATGACATTGTGATCTGTAGTGAGAGTAGGGAGCAGTTTGAGGAGACCCTGGAGAGGTGGAGATATGCTCTAGAGAGAAGAGGAATGAAGGTCAGTAGGACTAAGACAGAATACATGTGCATAAATGAGAGGGAGGACAGAGGAATGGTGACGATGCAGGGAATAGAGTTGGCGAAGGTAAATGAATTTAAATACTTGGGATCAACAGTTCAGAGTAACGGGGAGTGTGGAAGAGAGGTGAAGAAGAGAGTGCAGGCAGGGTGGAGTGGGTGGAGAAGAGTGTCAGGAGTGATTTGTGACAGAAGGGTACTAGCAAGAGTGAACGGGAAGGTCTACAAGATGGTAGTGAGACCAGTTATGCTTTATGGATTGGAGATGGTGGCACTGGGCAAAAGACAGGAGGCAGAGCTGGAGGTGGCAGAGTTAAAGATGTTAAGGTTTGCATTGGGTGTGACGAGGATGGACAGGATTAGGAATGAGTATATTAGAGGGTCAGCCCAGGATAGACGGTTTGGAGACAAAGTCAGAGAGGCGAGATTGCGTTGGTTTGGACATGTGCAGAGGAGAGATTCTGGATATATCGGGAGAAGGATGCTAGGGATGGAGCTGCCAGGCAAGAGGAAGAGAGGAAGGCCTAAGAGGAGATTTATGGATGTGGTGAAGGAGGACATGCAGGTGGTGGGTGCAATGGAGAAAGATGCAGGGGACAGGAAGAAGTGGAAACAATTGATCCGCTGTGGTGACCCCTAACGGAAGCAGCCGAAAGATGAAGATCACAAGTGCACTCCCTCAGAGCGAACACTCCCCGAGCTTCTTTAAAAAGAATATACAGAACATCTAGGTCAAATAACACCGTGAGAAGATGACCTGAAACCTGAGCTGGAAATCAGCATGCAGAATAAGTGTGAAAGAGAAAGTCTGACTCTGTAGAAGCAGCACACAAGCTACCAGCTTGCATTATCTTATCAGGCTGCACAATACAAAGTACACGACAATATGCTGCATCGGTGCCTTCAGTCGTCGTCTTAATGATCTGTTTTATATTCAGGATTTTATACCCCTATGTGGAAGACAAATCAAATTGTGTTTATAAAAGTTGACTTGCAGCTCATTTTCAGGGTCTACAAAACAGGAAAACCATTTAAATTGTATCTGCGATAAGCAAGAGACTACGTTACTTATCTTCACCAATCTGTGTGATATCCTGTTTTGCGGTGCCCTCGATTACAAGATGTTTCACTTTACACCACATGGCACAGATATTCAACTCAGCATAAATACAGATCTTTACATAAAGATCTACGTTATCTGAGATCAAATGCAAGCTGCATGTTTGAGAAGAGAATATTTAAACTTAAGAAGATTTTAAACTTAAGTTGTGTCTGCTATTTGTTTGGCACAAATTTGGCAATGACAAAATGAGTCCAGGAGGTCACAGGGGTGAGATGCTTTGGATCACGTCCTGGCCTCCTGCAGCAGTCATTCACTGTCATTGTCCTTCATCGGGTCCTTTCCACCCCATCCACATGCTAATAACACAGAGCTAAGAGTCCTAGGTGCCACAGGCAGTTCTGCAGGAAGCTCCTCAAGTGGTGGAAGCAGAAAGTTTCACAATAAAAAAGAACATAAAAATGGATACAACTGCATTTTTCACTCCCTGAGGTTTAACTACTACTCGAACAGTGTGACACGTATGCAAAGTTGTTCTTCTTTTTGAAGTTATTTTATTACATTTCACCTTAAATCCTGAAATCTTAACTTTTTCTTTTTTTCTTTAACTTTTTTTTTTTTTAAAAATAAACTCTTTTGACTTTTGACTTTTTTCTAGTGTTCACACAATTTCCAGTCTGTGTGTTATGTAGAATATTTGGAATTAAAGGGTAAAGGGGGCAAAAGAAAACATTGCAGGAGATGTTTGTAAAATGTGCCAGAAGTTAGGTTAAGGCATGTGGGACACACCAAAAAAAACTGACTGCAAAGTCCTCTTCGTGCCACCATGAAGAGAAAACGTCAGTTAGAACCTGCAACAGTGCAGTTCTATTTTTTACTCATTACACACACGTACTTCTGTTATGACAAATAAAGCATCTGATTCACACAGGGGCACAAATGTGTTAGTTAGTTACTGTCACACCTTAGAGAGGGTACGCTTATGACATACAAATATGGGAAACGATGCAGAAGAATTAGCCCTTGCTGTCAGTTACTGCAGTTAAATCTGTGCGGTGAGCCTCGCTGACTAATCTGTGAACAAATAGCCTTGGTTTTTACGAAAATAACATAATAAAAAACTAAACTGCATTTCAGATTTGCTTTTATTCATTGTTTTCGGTACAGCTGAGCTTTGGGTTTTGAGAAAATTGTTGGTGTGTCCACTGTATTATCCTGTACTGTATCTGCTCTGTGCGTGCGTGCGTGCGTGCGTGCGTGCGTGCGTGCGTGTGTGTGTGTGTGCGTACAGTCTTTATAAGGCAACAGATCACTTTATACACACCAGCTGGTTGGAGATTGATAAATTTATAGATCGATGTCAACCTAGACAAGATGCTCTGACAACCTGTAGCCACATGGCAGGCCTGTAGGGGGCAGACATGCAGCAGGTAATCAAACCCTCCCTCCAACACAGAATCCTTCAGTTTTACAGGTTCAAAATTCAAGGTTCACTTTATTGTCATTCTGTCTTATCCAAATGTATAAAAGAGAATAAAGGAAGTGAGTGAAGGAAGAGAAGAAAGGGAATGAAGTTACTCCTGGGTTGCAGTGCACAGTTGCAGGTGACATCACACGGAACAATACAAACTGAATCGATAGGTAGACAGATGAAAAAATAGATAATGAACAAATGATAGCTTAATAATAAATAAGGTAACAATAAAGGGATCAGTCATACATTTAGTGGTGAGGGTATATTGGAAGGAGGTTGTTAGTGGTGGTGGGAATGATCCGTCCCTAATTACCTACCCTCTCTTCTCTCCCAAAAACTACAGATATTCGGGGGCTGAACTGGGGGTCAACAGGTGTTTTTAACTGATTTCCAGGTAGCAACTGACACTCACCTGGACTGAATTCATATCCCTTTATAAATAATTAACTGGAAAAATTTAAACAATTAATAGCTGGACTCAGATAACCTGCAGCCACTGAGACTTAGAGTTCCCACCCCTGTGCCTAAAACCGTAGTACAGAAATTCAGCAGCTCAAAGTGACACTCACCCATTGAGAAAGATGTCCGTGGAAGGAGCGACCCCTGCGAAGAACACAGGAGACTCAGCAAAGCCACAGTACACCAGGCCTGGCTCCAGAGGACCATTATGAGGACAGAAAAGGATCGCTGAGAGGGCAGGGTGTCAAGCAGCTGTGCGTTTCAGTTTTTCCCTTGGTGGAGTGTCGTCTTCTTTCACAGCTTCAGCATTGCTGACATCAGTGAAGGAAGAGAAAATCGGTTCTTACCACTTCCTCTAACCTCTTCCTTTTGTTGTAATTTATCAAGAACCTTCAAAGAAGACACAACAAAAAACCATTAATGGAGAAAAATGCTTGCAACTGTACCATAACCTCCATGTAGCAGGGAGCAGAGGGGGCCACACCTCGGCCTGTCTCCTGTTGGTGGCACCTGGGCGTCATCCAGCAGCCACATTCAGGTGTGTTCTGCATTTCACACAGGCTACTTGTTTTTGTTGTGCTTCTATGCACCCCATTTTACTGTGTGTGCTTTTGCCCGTGAGGGATTTTGCCTTTGTTAATGCCCACAATGTTAAATAAAAGCTGCAAACTTGCCCCGCGACTGTCTTTTCACTTTTGAACTAGACACTCCTCTGCTTGCATGGCACATCAAGGCACCATTGTGAGGGGTTTCCGTGCATTTTCATTTCAGGACACTTGGGGAAGGACTGATGAAGAAGGACTGACTCAGATCTCCACTCACTGGCCACTTTATTAGGTACATACAATTTTCATATGCACAACAGCTCTGCACATGATTGTGACTCAGCATATAAACACACAGGCAAGGTCTCCAGGTCCTGTCTGAATGACCATTAGAGTGGACAAGACATGGGGGGTCTAAGTGGCTTTGAACACAGCTTGATCACTGGTGGTCACTCCGGTTGCAGCATTTCAGAGACAAGTCAACTTTGTGGGATTTTTACATGCTGCAGTCCTGCAAACATGACAGTAGTTTACTATATTTTACTGCAGAAGCCTGTACTATCCCACCTCTCAAGCCAACAGAGCATCTTTAAGATGAGCTGGAAAGTAATGTTAACAGAACAAACATCTGCATCATCAAATTATCTGCGGAAACAGCAAAGCCAACAAACAACGACGGAGAAGGACACAAATCCAGCACCTTGTTGCTCAATCCATGCTGCTCTGGAGTCAAAAGTGTATCCTACTATACAGGTGTACTTAAAGTGACCACGCACAAATATGTTCTTCTGAGCAATATAATTTCTTGCTTTCTCAGCAAACACTTCAACATGAAGAATCTGGCCTGTGACAGACTGGACTCCTGGACTGAGGGTTCTGATTCTGCAACCCGAGGGTCAAAATTCAGGCGGGCCTAACAAGATAACCACCATAAGGACCACCTACAGTCCAACACGTTGTACGGTTCCTGGTGAACACCATTCACTTCAGTCATAAATTCACTTAATTTCTTAAGATTTATATTCATTTTGCTGGGGCGATGTGCAAGTCAGAATAAAGAAAAGCGTGTTAGAAAAGTATCAAAATGACTTGCATTTGAATCGCTCATACTTTCAGTTCGTTTATACGCCCAGTCCAGCGCTATCCCCAAACACATTCATTTCAAAAGTTGATATTTTGCTTTTAAAAGCGTCAAAGCGGCCTCTGGTCCGCGCAACTGACTATTTTAATGTATTCGAGTATAGAGATTGTATTGCTATACAATTTGGTCAATTTTACCATGGCAATTTCCGAGAACGTCAGTGCCACTGCGGTGTTTGCGGCCTCAGCGACCCGGACTGAAGCGGATGTCGCCACGACCACCAGGTTGAGAAGCAGTTAAAGTAAGAGCAGTGTCACATTTCCAAAAATAAATATTAAAATATTAACTGCTATTAATACTGACGGAGGCAGGAATGCTGGTGTCCGGCCGTTTATACGAATTCCCATAAACACACAACTGTCTCACGATGATGACGTCAGTTAAAAAGCACAAGCTAACACTTTCATTAATGGCATTAAATTAAATTAAATTAAATTGTAATGAAACGGAACTGAACTTAACGCCGCGATCTGTCTCTCCCTGCTCCTTGTCTCGTCGTCAGACGTTTTTTATTTAAATTATTGTCTTTTATTGTTACAAGACTCGTAAAGAAAATGCTAAAAGGAAACGTATTTTGTTCAGTGCATTTTTACAACGGTGAACATCTGTTACCCACTGTTATCGGTTATTATTATAATAAGAAAGGCGTTGTAGCGACACCTAGTGGCGTGCGTGTGTGTGTCAATCTTGTGAAGCTTCGTGTGTTTTCTGTACAAAGTGTCCACCTTTAATATTTTCAAGTATTTATTTTCCCCAAATATGCTGTTGATCACCCCCCCCCCCCCCCCGCAAAAAAAAAAAAAGCTGAATACGTGAATTCGGCCCGCCCCATTCACTGCATTCTCCATTAGTTCTTTGGAGAAAAATGGACCCCCTGTACTGCACTCAACTTCTGGTTTGTTGCGGTCCATATTTGCCACAAGGTGAGGGGCTGTAAATCTTAACAGAAAACCACTGATGAAAACATTGATATTTAAATGTATTCATTCGGCACACCCTTTCTCCAAAGTGACCTACACCTCAGAGCAAACAAAAGTGAATCTCGCAGCAGGCGAACAGTTTTAGATGAAGGTTTGCAGTCAGTTTGTAGTGCTGACAGCACCTGATCATTCACTACGCCGCAGCAAGCCCACGAGGCTCCACCACCTCTGGCTGGTTGGTGAGGTCAAGAGATTCGACATGGAAAGTGTGTAGCTTCTCCATTTTGGTTCTGATGTGGTGGAATGAGCTTCAGGTCTCCATCAGAATTTTTCAGTGTCTGCCAACCTTAAACAAGGATCCATTTCAGGGCATCATTCTGTAAACTCCCAGCATCACCTCTCAGAGTCACCTTTGTATGTGGCACGAGGAAGGAAGATACACAACAACACTTTTGCTGCTGAGACACTTCTTGAGCCACCATGTTCTGGATCAGCTAGAGATGCTGTTAGCAGAGACTGAAAAACCGGACAGGAGAGGGCTGTAAAAGAAGAGGCCTGATATCGCCATGGCATGGACCTGGAACTCAGATGTTTCACTGGTCAAGCCGTCCATAGTGAGGATGGAGGAGGGAGAATTTTCACCAAAGCAAAAAACATAAAATATGCACTGTACATCTGTAAATAAATGCAAATAGCCCTGCAGTCTGTAAATAAATAAATCCAACAACAAATGTAGGAGAGAGCAGTCATCACAGAGGCAATGTTGATGCAGTAGTCAGTCAGATAAATACATATGCAAACAATAAGATAATATATAAAAACCATTTTGTTAATAATTTAAAAAAGAATTATTTTAAACTATTTTAAGACGTTAAAAAAATTCTAGTTCTGTTTCTCTAATGCTCTCAACTAAAAGTTCAGTCAGGCTATGAGGAAACAGCAAACCATTCAGTGTTTACAGTACTTTTTGTAGCCTGAGGGTGAAGGAAAATTTTACAGCAGACATGTGCAAAGATTTGAGGAAAACTGTTGGCCACCAGTTAGGTGATACTGGGTTCTAAATTGGACTTTTTAAAGACAGGCAAAATCAAAAAGTGTGGGCATCATTAAATATTTTGCACCAAATCTGGAGAAAAGTAGAAACAGTAGAAACTTGGTGTGCTACATATTTATCTTCTGCTGGTACATTCCAGAAAACTGGTTTAAAGCGGTACGTGAGCAATTGTAACAGCAAGAATGTTTTCCATAACAAGGCACAGCGTTGCTGTAAAATAGTGAAGGTAAAGAGGGAGGATGCCTTTGCACAGCTCACAAGTCCAGACAGGCTCAACACATTTTCACAGAAATCCATCTCCCTTAACTAGGAAGAGTTACAAAGAAAATTCCAGCAATGTATATTTTTTAAAGGCTAAACTATCCTGGACTGTCACCGATAGGAAATCAGTTTCAAAAATGAACCACCTGGAAAAATAACTTCTGTCGAGCTTTGACCAGACGCAGCACCGGTCCTTCAAAAGGAAAAGTATGGCAGAAGTCAGTGAAAGAAACCCTTTCTGAACACTCTTATTACCTCTGAGAAGAGGGTGGCAGAAATGGAACATCTATAATGATCATGTGGAGTAGGGAGAACCTAGTAGAGGTGCATTTATTATTGAATTATTTATTATTTATCATTTATTAAACATTTATTTAATATAGAATGGCCAGGCTAATGTAATGTACCAATGGTCCACAACTTACCAACCAAGTCTGTTCACAACTTGATTTTTCTGTAAGTACAAAGACACCTTCACCACAAATTCACAGTCACACCTGAATAAAGCATCTGTCCAGTTAGTAGTGGGTTAGACTCTGTATAAACCTCATTCAAATCCATAATAAATAAAAATTTGTCCATTGTCAATAAAGTGCAGGGTCACATTGACCTAAGAGATAGAATATGAGACAGCTCTTCATGGACATGATGCCACATTTCCATCCATCCTGTATTCTTAACCGTTGTCCAGGTCAGGAACCAATCCAAGGGCATTAGGCTGGAATAGGAAACTACACCTTGGATTTACTTTGGCAAACTTTTGTCAAGCATCACAATACGGAGTTACATTCACAAATGCCACTTAAAACTTTACTGTTCAAAAAAAGAAGCCTTATGTTAACCATGCCCAGATGCGGCATCGACTTCTCTGGGCTCGGAGGCATCTGAGATGGACCATCACACAGTGGAAAAGTGTATTGTCAGATGAATCAGTATTCCAGATCCATTTTGGAAGAAATGGACGCCGTGTGCTCCGGACCAAAGACGAAAAGGACCATCCAGACTGTTATCAGCAACAAGTCCAAAAGCTAGGGTCTGTCATGGTATGGGGTTGTGTCAGTGCCCTTGGCAAAGGTAATTTACACTTCTGTGATGGCAGCATTAATGCAGAAAAGTACAGATTTTAAAGCAACATGTGTTGCCTTCAAGAAGACATCTTTTCCAGGGATGTCCATGCATTTTTCAACAAGACAGTGCAAAACCACATTCTGCACACATTATAAAGACATGGCTGCGGAAGAAGAGGGTACGGATACTGGACTGGCCTGCCTGCAGTCCTGTCCTGTCCCCAATAGAGAATGCGTGAAGAATTTTGAAACAAAAAATGCGACGACGACCCTGTACCGTTGCACACCTTAAGACGTGTTTGCAGGAAGAATGGGACAAAATAACACCTGAAATGCTTCATCACTTCGTATCCTCGGTGCCAAACCGTCTTTTAAGTGTTGTGAGAAGGAATGGCAACATTACAAAGCGGTAAATGCTTTACCATCCCAATATTTTTTGGAATGCGCTGGAGGCCTGAAATGCAGGAATGGATGTATGTTAACAAATGAAATGTTAGTTGACCAGACAAATCATGAAATATCTTGGGTTCATACTGTCTGCAATGAAATAAGTCAAAGTAAATGTAAGAATCACTGCGTTTTTTTTCCCGCATTTTCCATACTGTCCCAACTTTTTCTGATGTGGGGTTGTATGATAACTTACTGTATTTGTCCAAAGGCACTGTTTACCTATTTCCAGAACCAACCAAAGAGCTTAGTCTTTTTTGTCTTGTCAGGGCATGCAGCTGTTGTGCGATTTCTGAGAAAGAACCTCGGCTTTTGTTCTTCTGCTCTTCTGCTTTCCATCTGTGCAGTTGTGGTTTGCTGCTTTAGCGGGGAGATATATCATTTATCCATGTATTGTTTATTACTAGTACTGTATTTCCACAACTTCCATAAGAGGAGTGACCAGACACACAAACAGATGTTTTTATTGTTTCAAGCTGAAGTGTTTGGTTGGTAGAACTATTATCCATGTATGTATTTATTTGTAACAAATTGTCTTGTCTGCAGGGTTATTTCAACATTTCCATTATTTGGTAACACAAGTGCATCTTAAGTCTGCCCTGCACGATAAATTGAATGGAAACTCATAGGCAGGGAGGAGTGAGAGAGGAGAAAGAGGGGGTAAAGACGATAAAGCCACCCCCGGGGTGAGCGATGTGGACGTGGGCGGGGCCAGGCCGGGGGGCGGGGCCAGGAGCCGCGGCTCAGGTGTATCTGCGAGCGGAGGTGAGGGGGGGTCTGCTGTCGCTGTCAACGGTCGTCTGTCCTCTCAGGTAAGAAGCTCACTCTGATAAGAACTTCCTGCTGAACTTCTGCCTCTTTCTCTGCACGCCACCGCTTCCGCTCATACTAGCGCTTTCCCATGCTGCGAATTTTATTTCCAGCGAGCTGCGCGCTTTAAAGTGCAACACCGTTCGCAAAGACAGCGGAAGCCGAGACAAACATATGAAACCCACATCGAGACCCCGGAGAAACTTAAAGCAGAGCAGCGATGTTTCACTTTCCGTTTTATTTGCTTTCGTGTATGAAATTGCACAGCCAGAGAGGGATGTTAGCGGACATGACCGGCACCGTTTTATTTTTAATATATTTTTATCGTTATCGTTTTTATCGTGGATGTTTTACTGCTGTGCTCTTGCGTGAGAACAGCTTCTGGTTTCCTTGTGTCAGCTCTGTGGTCAGACCTGTGGCGCGCACACGCACGCACTTTCCAGTCTACAGTTTCACTTCTCAATATACTGTACATACATATACATATACTGTATTTATTACTATATATAATATTCATGATATCTAGAAGATGAGCTATGAGCTCATGTCCAGGGGTGTGTTCTTCTTGGAGTGTTATCTCCCCCAGCGCACTGTGTATTCTCACACGCACACACACATATCACCCTCATGTAGGTTCCGCTTCCCATGAGTTCCTGTGTGTAGTGCCGCTGTTTAACCAGTGAGTTCAGTAAACAGCTCAGCAGCTGACGGTGCAACCAGTTTGGCTGCGCTTGAGCCTCTGTGCCAGCAGGTGGTGCAGTGGTTAGAGATCGGAGCTTCTTTTCTGTCTTCTGCACTCTGAATGGGTAGAGTAAGAACACGTAGCTGAGTACATAGGTAAAACATTGCAAGGTTGGTCTCACACTAAGTGTCACCTCAAGTCAGTTGAATAAAAGTTAATAAGAACATAAAAACCCGTTTAAATCAAAAGGGGCCTTCAAGAAGTCATCTTCTGAACGAAGACTTTGAATTTTTATATTGAGATGTAATTTTCTTTTTAAATATTTCCTCTAATGTTTTTTTCAGAGAGTAAGCATGAAAGTGGCATCTTTCAACGTCCGGAGATTTGGGGAAAACAAAGTGTCGGACAAAAATGTCATGTCATCATTAATCAAAGTGAGTATTAATTTTTCACATTTTCATGGAACGTGAAAAATAAAAGTAAAATTTTTAACAACATTAATAAATCGATGCTTCGTACATTTGATGTATGGAGCAGCCAGATTACAGACCTTCTGCTTCTGAGGGAACCACCAGTCGTCAGTGAAACTCTTCTCTCTGTCTTGCCTCACACCAGATTGTTTCCAGGTACGACATCATTGTCATCCTTGAGGTGGTTGACGCCAAGGGGAAGGCAATGAAGAAGTTCCTAGAAGAACTTAATAAGTAAGTAAAAGGTTTCAATTTAACAACCTAAACTGCATTAAATTAAAGCTGTTTGTACACCAAATTTACTTTGACATTCATGGTCCTTTACTTAAAATGTATCTGTCTGACAAGAGAAGTCATTTAATTGCTAAATAAGACAATGTGGGCTAAATATGACCATTAGACTCATCTCTGAAATGTGACATGAGCCAAAGTGTAAAAATTTGGACGTTATTTATAGCTAAAGGACAAAAGGTGTTTTTTTTGGGACTTGTAGGCTAATTGGTCCTTTTTATCGTGACAGAAAGTCGAGTTTGTATTCTTCTGCTTCCTTTGGCCAGGCTCCTTGGATGGAATTTATTGTTGGCCCTGTAAATAATGGACTACAAATGGACAAACTTCCTCAGGGTTTTACTGATACTTTTAGTAAGCTGGGTTTTAAAGGGCTCATTAAAACAATGCAGATGTTTGATTAACTGCTGCCATAAAACTGTTTAAAACCTGCAAGTGGCAGGTAAGTGAGTCTAAGGTCGAGCTAAACTAGTTTAAATAGTGTGAAGTTTCCTGGAAGATGATGTGCTCACTCTCGAGCAGGACTAGGACTAGAGGACTAGAACTATCAATGCTAACTTAACCTTCTTTTGTCCAGGATGTTTAAACAGTGCTTTTATTAATAAATGTTGCTCCACATTTTATATAACAGGATAGGCAGTGGGACAGGGCAAATTACATTGTAACCTTATGGGACATAATACTATCAACTTCTGCTCACAAAACACGGTATAATATACTGCTGTATGGTAATGAACTTATTTAGGAAAAATAGAGAATAAATACAAAATAGAGTGCACAAAACAAATATATACACATGTAAACAGTTTACAAAATAATATTAATGTGTTTCATCTTTTCCACATCCTTTCACACTGAGATACCAATACCAAGGGAGGATCAAAAAGTCAATTGAGAGAGTTGTTAGCATGCAGTGCATTATTTGTCCTTTTTCTGCAGAACAAATGAATGACTGCATGTAACCTTTTTAACTCTTAAAGAGATGAAGATACTTGTACAGTCAGAAGCTTCTAGGTTCTACTGAGATTTGAACTCAGATCACTGGATTCAAAGTCCAGAGTGCTAACCATTACACCATAGAACCTTTACCTGGGGGTATACCCTAACTACTCCACCTTCTATGTGTTGCTCTTCGGAGAATGGGAGTTTTTCTTGTGTACTAGCATTTCCCATAATCCCCCAGTTCTCTGCCTGAGCTGCCCTCTGCCCCCCAGCAAAAGACTATAACTTTAGTACAGGCTCAGTAGTCATAACAGCCTCAAAGCTGCATTTCATTACCCAGGTTGCACTAAGTTCCGCTGCAAGTCAGCTCACATACTGCTTTCCTGCTGTTCAAAATGTGGATCCCTCAGGGGTGTATGAAGTTTTTGTGGTGTAAGAACCCATGGTCCATTAATAGGCTGGTTAACCTAAAAGCTCACTTATTTAACATACAGCGACCATACCAACCCCTCTACAGACACACAGG
Organism: Heterotis niloticus; assembly: GCA_018136845.1. Lineage (NCBI taxonomy): Eukaryota > Metazoa > Chordata > Actinopteri > Osteoglossiformes > Osteoglossidae > Heterotis > Heterotis niloticus. The sequence continues at coordinate 4,779,422 of CM030903.1, forward strand.
GTCCTCTTAAAAGTTGAACACGTTACCAAAAGATTCCTACATCAATACAAAGCTCTTTAGAGATAATACCTGCCTGTACCCGCAGTGCGGGACATTCCAGTATGAGCTTGAGTTCCTTAAAAAAGATGCATGAGACTAAAGCACACTTCTTCTTTCTTTTGTAAGTAGTGACTATGACAAAACTTTCAGCACCGTAAAGAGAATTTGAATTTTCTTGAAAAGATGGAAGTAGGTTATATTTTAATTCTCATTTCAGGATGAGCAGTTTTCAGTTAAATGTATACCACTTACACAGTACAGCACTGACTGAATACCCAGTGTTACAGTATTTGCATATCCATAAACTGCAGTTTATTGTGCATGTGATGCTTTTTCCATATTTACATTCCATATCTGACAATAACTATCTGATATACAGTATACGTACATAATATGGCCATTGTATGTGGACACCTGAGCATCACACCCATATGTGCCTGTTGAACATCCTATTCCAAACTCATGGGCATTAATAAGGAGTTGCCCTCCCCCCCTTGCTGCTATAACAGCCTCCAATTTCTGAGAAGGCTTTCCACCAGATTTCGGAGTGCAGCTGTAGAAATTTGTGCCCATTCGGCCACAAGAGCATCAGTGAGGTCAAGCACCTGGCTTTTGGCTCATGACACCTGGCTCACAGTTGGCATTCCATTTTATCCCAAAGGTGTTCAGTGGAGTTAAGGTTAGGGCTCTGTGCAGGCCGCTTGAGTTCTTCTACACCAACCTGGGCAAGCCATGTGTTTATGAAGCTCGCTTTTTGCACGGGGGGGGCAATGCAGTCATGCTGGAGCAAACTGTGACCACAAAGCTGGAAGAACACAGTTGTCTAGAATGTGTTTATTTGAAGGGTGCGGCTGACATAGTACAGCTCAGTCATTAGAAGGTGGGATCCAATTTTGGACATATACTGTATGTGTATGTATATGTGTATGTTTGTATGTTCAAAAAATAAGGACGAGGGTCCACTAATATATTTTACTGTGATTCTTACCCAAAGGTTCAAAGTGCAAGAACAAAACAATGTATTGAGTAATAAAATACTGCAGTGTCACAAAACAATACACCGCTGCCATGTGCTGCAACTTATAAAGATAAAAATCAATTTAATGTCGGTTACACTGTAGAACTGCGTCAAGCAGGGTATACTGTACAGTGAATTCAATATCACGGTGTTTGGTAGCTCCAGCTGATCCAGCTGTGAATTTTTTTTTCATTATTCATGCAGAGTTAATAAATCAAGTCCCTATACAATGAAGGTCAGCTGCAGACTGGGACGCAATGCCTACAAGGAGCAGTACATGTTCCTCTACAGGTATGGGCTTTGTCCACTGTTTCTGGAAAACTGTAAAGCAACTGCAGTAGACTGGGTCCTCAGGTGCAACACCAAACAAATAAAAATATAAGTGTACCTGTGTGTACCTGTTTACTTGGGATAATCAGTGCGGTTCTCCTTACCTCCTCTTTGTGCCTGGAAGAGAGGATGTGGTGCAGCTGAGTGACACCTATCAATATGAGGACAATCAGGCTGGGGATGAAGATGCCTTCGCCAGGGAGCCCTACATTCTGCGCTTCCAGTGTGACAAAACGGGTGAGCTGTTCTTATAACCTCGGCATGGACAGTGTGACAAAGCTGTGCAGCAGGGGTTTGCAATTTTCTTGGTACAGACGTCCAATGCATAACAAGTGTAATCTGTTCCTGAAGATCCCCCTGTAAAGTGAATTTTTATAAAACACTCATAAGTACCAATCATTTAAAAAAGAAAAATAATGTATTCCTGAACAACAAAACTTTTTTCACAAATCATGAAAAATTCCTGTTTTATTCTTTAAACAAAGAGATGGTCCAATTGAAGGAATATCAGAACTGCCCAAAATCATATTTGTAACAGATTTGCTTTTTCCTTTTCCCACTTCCATTTTACCCTCCTTTGTTTTTAGAACAATCTGTGGGCCACTATGACCCTGCTTAGAAGAGCTAAAGACTGGGAAATGCAGGTGGACCTGGGAGGAAAATTGGTTGTGCACCAGGAAATAGCTAATACAAACTTGAGACCTAATGTAGTGCTGTGGTCAGTCTATTTTATTGAACTGACAATGGTGTAGGAGGAGTGTGGGGCTGCCATGGTGTTAACAGGTTAGGGAAGAATGAAGGTTAGGGTGCTGGATCACCTTTGCAGCGCTAGTCCCTTATTATTAGCACTTTCTGTTTGTTTTGAATCTGCATTGCACAAGTTCTTATAAATAATGTACTGGTTTATTTGTTCTTTTATTGCTTTATTTTTAAATGTTGGTATCGTAAATTGCTGTATATTTGTAACCATATACTTACATTAGCAGGTAACAGATAGCATTGCAGTACAGAGTTCATTAATCCTGAGGGTGCTGGGGCAGGCACTGAGGTGAGCACAGGTAGGAAGTGGAGTGGTTGGAGTGGGGTAGATGGTGTTCCATCGTCCGGCACATTCTGGTTGCAACTGGAAGAACTGGTTTGACCAGAGTTCCATCATGGTAGTAGGACCAGATCTAGGAGAAAGAGTGGCATATGTTAATTCAGGAGGAGGTGAGCACTGCAGTAGAAGAGCATGTGACAGTGATGGTGGGGGCATGACAGCAGGGAGTACAAGATGGCAACAAGCACTTGGAGGGTTAGGTCTTGCAGCCAGAGCTGCAGAGAGCAGAGTGCCAGCAAGTTTTTGATCCAGTCATCTATCATGCCCATTCTGTTTGATGAATATTGTGTTTGATGAATGGCAGCTAACGGTTGACTTGGGAAGGCAGCTTGGGTTTCCAGGCATTGTCTAAGGCCAGATATTGTGTTGCTTTCTGAAACCTCTAGTGTTTCAGTGAGTCATTTTGGTGGAACTTTCAGTTACAGGTGAATGTTTGTCCTAATGCAGGAATGTGGAGGTCCAAGGCCTGTGCCAGAAGCAGGTTATGTCCTGAGTGGAGGCATTTCAATTATTTGGCCTTTTGTTATATGTTTGTAATATAAAATAATATGTAACATTATTAATGGAATGTTGTGACAGTGGATGAGTTTCATTTGGTCGTAAGATTGAGATGTTATTCCCTCTAATGAGAATTTATATTATAAATTCTTACCTGTTGATACAGGTTAAATAGTTAGAGGTTTATATTTTAATTCTAAAAACTGGTATTAAGGAGCAGTAGATTGTACCGTGGTTAAAACTAGTGCCTGGCCCTCAGGATCTGGGTTTGACTCCCACCGCTATACCCTTGACCAAGAAATTTACTGTGCAAAGAAAGCCTCTGATTATAATTGGGTAAATTATTGTATGTAATCTATTTGTTTTGTGATCATTACCCTGGAGATGTTGAGAGATGGAATGGTGCATCCTCTGCTGATGAGGATTAACCAGCATCTGGATGGTGGTCTTCTGCCTTTCCTGCAGTGGTGGACGACCTGGTGATAATTCCAGTGCACACCAAGCCGGAAGATTCCTTCAAGGAGGTGGACGAACTGTTTGATGTCACCATGGCAGTGAAGGACAAGTGGAATACTGATGTAGGTGCAGTCCTAGGACCACAACATTCAGAGGTTACCATCTGAAGGGATAGTGAAGATCTCACAAAATTTGGAGGTGTCATAAAAGCATATTTGGTAACAAAAGCTGAAGATCAATCATGGTTATGTTACAATCAGTATAATTTCTTTAATTTTGGTGATTTTGAATGCAAATTTGACTTTTTTGACACTGTCCATATATTGGGTAAGACTACATTGAACATTTGTAGAGAAACCTTTAGTTGTAAAACATCAAATTATTTCTCCATTTAGCAATTTGCTTCCTCGCAAAAACTCTTTAGTGGAGAGGAAGCATATTCATATTCTTCATCTTTTGGCTGCTCCTGTTAGGAGTCACCACAGCGGATCAATTGTTTCCACTTCTTCCTGTCCCCTGCATCTTTCTCCATTGCACCCACCACTTGCATGTCCTCCTTCACCACATCCATAAATCTCCTCTTAGGCCTTCCTCTCTTCCTCTTGCCTGGCAGCTCCATCCCTAGCATCCTTCTCCCGATATATCCAGAATCTCTCCTCTGCACATGTCCAAACCAACGCAATCTCGCCTCTCTGACTTTGTCTCCAAACCGTCTAACCTGTGCTGACCCTCTAATATACTCATTCCTAATCCTGTCCATCCTTGTCACACCCAATGCAAATCTTAACATCTTTAACTCTGCCACCTCCAGCTCTGCCTCCTGTCTTTTGCTCAGTGCCACCGTCTCCAATCCATAAAGCATAGCTGGTTTCACTACCATCTTGTAGACCTTCCCGTTCACTCTTGCTAGTACCCTTCTGTCACAAATCACTCCTGACACTCTTCTTCACCCACTCCACCCTGCCTGCACTCTCTTCTTCACCTCTCTTCCACACTCCCTGTTACTCTGAACTGTTGATCCCAAGTATTTAAATTCATTCATCCTCGCCATTCCTCTGTCCTCCCTCTCATTTATGCACATGTATTCTGTCTTAGTCCTACTGACCTTCATTCCTCTTCTCTCTAGAGCATATGTCCACCTCTCCAGGGTCTCCTCAAACTGCTCCCTACTGTCACTACAGATCACAATGTCATCCACAAACATTATAGTCCACAGTGACTCCTGTCTGATCTCATCTATCAACCTGTCCTTCACCATTGCAAATAAGAAAGGACTCAAAGCTGATCCTTGATGTAATCCTACCCCCACCTTGAAAGCATCCATCACTCCTACCGCAGACCTCACCACTGTCACTTTGTACATATCCTGTACCACTCTTACATACTTCTCTGGCACACCTCATACAATACCACAACTCCTCTCTAGGTACCCTGTCATATGCTTTCTTAAAGTCCACGAAGACACAATGCAACTCCTTCTTACCTTCTCAGTACTTCTCCATCAGCACCCTAAGAGCAAACATCACATCTGTAGTACTCCTTCTGGGCATGAAGCCATACTGCTGCTCACTAATCGTCACCTCCCTTCTTAACCTAGCTTCCACTACTCTTTCCCATAACTTCATGCTGTGGCTGATCAGTTTTATCCCTCTGTAGTTACTACAGCTCTGCACATCACCCTTATTCTCTTAAACATTGATACCAGTACACTTCTTCTCTCCACTCCTCAGGCATCGTCTCACTTTTCAAGATTCCATTAAACAATCTGGTTAAAAACTCCACTGCCATCTCTCCTAAACACTTCCATGCTTCCTGGGTATATCATTTGGGCCAACAGCCTTTCCATTCTTCATCCTCTTCACAGCTTCTCCTAACTTCCTCGCCTTCAATCCATTGCACTCCCTATTCATAATCCCACACATCATCCAACCTTCTCTCTCTCTCATTCTTTTTCATTCATCAGCCCCTCAAGTACTCTTTCCATCTGCTCAACACTCTCATAAACGTGATGCATTTTCCATCATATCTTTATCACCCTAATCTGCACATCTTTCCCAGCTTGGTCCCTCTGCCCCTAAGCGAATCGATACAGGTCCTTTTTCCCTCCCTTGGTGTCAACCTCTCCTTACAAATTCACCATCGCTTTTCTTTAGCCTTTGCCACTTCTCTTAAGCCCTACGCCTCATCTCCTTGTACTCCTGTCTACATTCTTCATCTCTGTCTATCCCACTTCTTCTTTGCCAGCCTCTTCCTCTGTATACTCTCCTGTACTTCTCATTCCCCACCAGGTTTCCTTGTCCTCCTTCCTCTGTCCAGATGTCACACCAAGCACCTTTCTAGCTGTCTCCCTTACCGCTTCTGCTGTGGATGCCCAGCACACTGGTAACTTTTCACTGCCATCCAATGCCTGTCTTAATTCCTCCCTGAACTCCACCTTATAGTTTTCCTTTTCAACTTCCACCATTTGATCCTAGGTTCTGCCCTCGCTCTCCTTCTCTTTTTGATCTCAATGTCATCCTACAAACCACCATCCTATGCTGCCTAACTCGCTTTCCCCTGCCACCACTTGTAGTCTAATCTCCTTCAGTCTGGCCCTCCTCACGTAAGATAATCCACCTGTGTGCATCTTCCCTCCTCTTATGCGTCACCCTGTGTTCCTCCCTCTTCTTAAAATATGTGTTTACCACAGCCATATTATCCTTTTTGCAAATCTACAATCATCTGACCTTCTGTGTTTCCTCTCCTTGACACCATACCTACCATCACCTCCTCATCTCCACTGTTCCCTTCCTGCTATGCCATTGAAATCACTCCAATCACCTCTCTCCCCCTCAGGTACACTCTTGCCCTTCTTCCATATCCTCCCAGAATTCTTCTTTCTCATCCATCTCACACCCAATTCGCAGGGCATATGCACTAACAACATTCATCATCAGACCATCAATTTCCAGTTTCATAACCATCACTCTGTTAGACACTCTCTTCACCTCCAAAACACTCTTGACATACTGTTCCTTCAGGATAACCCCTCCATTTCTCCTCCCATCCACACCATGGTAAAACAGTTTAAACCCCCCCTCTGATGCACCTAGCCTTACTCCCCTTCCATTTGGTCTCTTGCACACACAACATATCAACCTTCCTTCTCTCCATCATATCAGCAAGCTCTCTCCCTTTACCAGTCATACTACCAACATTCAAAGTTCCTACCCTTACGTCCACTCTCTTAACCTTCCCCCTCTCCTCCGGAAATGCCTTCCTCCTCTTTTCCTTCGGCCTCTTCTCTTTCTTCGACCAACAGTAGCCCTATCTTTAACAGCACCCTGTCGGCTAGCAGTGCTGGTGGCGGTCGTTGTTAACCTGGGGCTCGACTGATCCGGTATGGAAATTTGTATTTTTGTCTGCATATTAGGTTTGGCAAATTTTTTACGCCGGATGCCCTTCCTGACGCAACCCTCTCCATTTATCTGGGCTTGAGACGGCACAAAGAAATACACTAGTTTGTGCATCCCCTTGTGGCTGGATTCATATTAAAATATGTAAATTCTTGGCTAAAAAATAAAATTACTATGCAAAATGTTTACAGAGAATGCTTATGTTTGTGTCTCCTCAGAACATCATGATCCTGGGGGATTTCAACGCAGATGGTGCATACGTCTCTAAGTCAAAGATGAAGAAAATCCGAATCCGCACCGACAAGAACTTCCACTGGCTGATTGAGGATGATGAGGACACCACAGCAAACACAGGAAATGACTACACTTATGACAGGTAGCAAATTCATATTGGAAATGACACAAAATAGCAATAATTGAACAAAATAAATGCATTAAAATATCTAAATGTAATCACAGAAACTGTTTTCATACTCACTCTGGCTTTCTGATGATGTATCATAATGTAACCTAATATACTGTTGAAAAGAGGACTGAAAATCAACATCACTTAAAATTTATTTACAAAAAATAACAGCCACCTTATATACAAAATGAAACAAAACCAGAAGGCAAACATATCTTCATTCTTATTATTTCTGCTGGTAGGATTGTGATTTATGGTGACAAAATGCTGGATGCCATAGTGCCAGACTCAGCCAAGCCATTCAACTTCCAGGAGGAGTTTGGTCTCACTGAAGAGATGGTGAGTATCACTCATGACCTTCTAATGACACTGAAGATTACACTACAAACAAGGAACACATTTTGCTATGGGTTTGGAGAAGATTTCTGCTACACTTTTAGCAAAGATGAACCAACTAACACTGTACACAAATATGGTGAAAATTATGCTGTCTCTGTCCTCAAGGCCTTGGAAGTGAGTGACCACTACCCTGTAGAGGTAGAACTGGTTGAGTCTTCCAAAACGAAGAGAAAGGCAGACAAAACCCCATTAAAATGTGTCAAGACCAAGAAGAAGCCCCAGATGTCCTAGCTACACAAAGCAAAGACATTCTTCCTGGGTTCTGACTGAATTTTGCCTTCAGCGATTTTGTGATGTTTTTAGCGTTACTTGACAATTTTACAGCCTAGGAGCTGCAAAACTGTATTTTTTAAACAGATTAGGCCTGTAAGAAAATGTTTTAAGGGGTATATTTTTGGAATTCCTTTCTACAGTAATTAAATGTACTATTAACATGTATTAAGTGGTCTCAGGAAATGCATATTAAATTATGTTTTGAGTGTTAAACTTTTAATAAATACCAATTCTTCAACTTCCAGTAGCCCCGCATTATTTTCGTACAGCAAGCTCTGAATTTAGTTAACTGGATATAGGCAACATTTATCTTTTCAAATTAAGCAGATGAGAATTAAGGAAGACAATGATGTAAAAAAGAAAGGAGCAATATTTTACAATGAAAGCACAGTAAAATTAATAAGGGACAGTGTCATCTGAGAAATGTTCATCAAAAACACCTTTCCTTATGCATGACTGAGATGTCAAAAAATGACCCTGCAAATTGGATAAACTTACAAATAAGATCAAACAGCAACCTTTTAATGATAAAAGTGCTATTTGAAGATTCAGCACAACTTCTTTGTCTCTGGTGTGAACAACAATAAATGCAATGTTTCATAAATGATGGTGAAGTACCCTTATGGAAAAGCAGCTCTCACAGATCCACCCCAGGTTTGCTGAATCACAGCAATGTATGTTTGAATAGTATTTCAACGTTAGTAACAATGAACATATTTAATATACTTTATGTATAAAAAATATGAAAGGCAAGCAAGGTTAAGTGCACTGAAGTAGGCCAATGTAAGACAGAGTGCACAAATTTAATCCCTACAGTTTAAGATGTACTGCTTTCATAAGGGTACTGTATATTCTGTATATTTATGGCTCTGTATTTATATTTCACATAGGTTTCTTTCTGGCAAAATGTTTTTTGCCAGAATTTTTTAAAAAGAAAAAATTCTGGCAAAAAACTTAAGTTAAAAAGAGCCAATTTATAAAGGAAGGTCATTAGTGTTTTATCAATGTCAACACTGTTGGCATAAATCTGTTTGTTTACATTTCTGTGAGAAAGTTGGTGAAAACTAAGCCTCAGAATCATCAATCAGAATTATTAATCAATGAAGTCCACTAGGGTATTACAAAAGTCTGACCTTGAGGATTCAAGAATATGCACAGAAGGCTTTCTTTGTGAGGATTGGAGGTGCTCACAGAACTCCATTTATGTCCCCCTTCCTCAGAAGAGAACTTTACAACTAAGATAAAATGGTGTGTGAGATAGGAAGGCAATCCTTTAAAGAAGTAGGCTTCTCTTGATGGGGAGATGGGACTTACAAAGGTTAACGTTAGGCTTGAATCTCTTTTTAAATTCCAGTTTAAAGTTCTATTCCCATGACTCTCCGACACAAAGAGTGTTCCATTTACATTCTGCTCTCTGCAGTAAGCAAGAGCACACAAATAATCTGCATGGTCCTCTTCATACTTCAAGGTTTCTTTAAAATAAAAAAAAACCAGACCAAAGTCAGTCCAAACTGGTTACAGCTGTGATCAGATGTAGTCAGGTCTTAACTTCTTCTGAAAGAAGTATGTGATGATAAAAAGTGCAGTTGTAATTCTTTGGTTTCACTTCCTTCAAAACCAACAACAAAACAAGGTTTTCAGGAACCAGCCAGACCCTGAGGACCAGGAGAGTGGAAGCACATGAAGCCATCCCTAAAACAACAGCCATCATAGCTTGCAGTCACTTCTGTCAAATGTAGACACCGCTCCCTGATAACATTTTCACACAGACCTGTCTCTACAGGTTGTGTGTGTTCTGTTTCTAGTTTGTGCATTCTGTGTTCTGGGTTATCACACATCACCTCCATTTACCAAAAAAAGCAGGTCAGTGAGGGGTGGTTTCTGGCATCTCCAGGCTGCAGAAAATAACGTGGTGACTCTTCCTGTTACCATTATTTCTGCATTCCTTTTATATCATGACCCCCATTAGAGCTCAACAAGGCCTGGCTTTTCTGATTGCATTTCTGGCTGCAAAATCCAAACACTCCATTTTTCGCCAGATCCTAATAAACTTGGTTGTCATGGCAAGGTGGGTAGGATTTCTTCAAGTTAGAAAGGAAGACGCCACACAAAAGCATAAACTGCATGAGGGTTTGTGTGCAGGGTCCTGAATATCCCAAAAGCCTCTCTCTCTAGAGCCATCTTACAGAATATTTGCAAAATGTGATAAAGGCTCAGATAACAAAAACTCCAGGATGCTCTCGTTCATTCTGCAGTCCTTAAACAGGGGGAGGTGTGCTGGATTTTGCAGGTCGTGATGTCCGTGTTGGAGGAAGTGGAGCTCGCCTAAGTAGATGAGACACAAATGGTTTGACAATCTCTCTCCGGAATGAGGAAACAGCAAGAGTCAATATAATATGATACACGGATATACTGAGATAACAAAATAAATTTGGATACAAAATGTAGACTAACCTGGCTGGGACCACAGCAACATGTGGACTATAGCTGGGAATGGAGGATGCAGCAGCTGCATGCTGATGAGGGGCGATGGAAGTGCAACGCCCTGGGGTAACTCCAGAAGCAGGGTACACATGGGATTCAGGAAGTATGGGCTTCTTGGGAGGAAGTGGTTTTGTCGGCCCGCTGATCTGAAACGTGTCAGTATCAGAACTGAGTTGAAAGGAAGTCTGATACATCTGAGGTAAAAATATTATTCAAAAATACTGTAACACACAAGGCACTTTAGGACAAACACTCTTTTACCCCCCACCCTTTTCTGCCACCTCAGTACCTGGCTGTCTGAGAGGAGAGGGTCAGGGGGAAGAGGCTTGTTCGGAGGTGCAGGGTGGTCCACTGCCAGCTGAAACAGCAGACGAGTGAAGGACATAGTAACACTGGATAAAAGCATCCAGGTATTTCGTGCCAGAGTGACTCCTCCTCCACACAGAGTGACTGCTAAAACAGCTATAATACACTCCACAATATGCAAAGAGCCAGGCTTGGCAATGCAATCTCCTGACACTTGGCATTCACTTCATGCCAAGCACAGACAGTGCTCAGGTCTTTGTTTTCTGGGGTTTCGTTCACTGCATAGTTACACCAGATTTACAGATAAAGCAGGTATAGTCACAGTTTCTTCTGGTGTGAGCAAAATTTCCCCAGGTGGTCAGTGTGAACAATCATTTGGCAATGGAACCTAGTGCTACAGTGATCAACTGATGCTGTCAGCCTGTTGTCAACCTTTTATGGTCTGATCAATAATGGCTACCTGAGCAAAACAAAGTCCTACAGAACTATTACTTCTACTTTGTACTGACGAATATATTGCACAGCAGTGTCATACATGCCAGCTGGTCAGCTCCCCACACATTGTGAGACTGGTAATACACAACACAGCACATCACAGCACAAATGATAAATCAGCTGCTTAATCTATTTCCAGGCAATGCACAAAAAAAAAACTACATCATTGTGTATCGGTCAAATTTGAACTACAGTCATATGGAGGACGAGGAGTACCATGATAAAAACAAAGACTAATCCATTAATCAATAGAACAAATTGAAAAAGAAAGTTGGCAAACAGTACTATACAAAATAATAAAGTAAATGGGAAAACAACGAACAATACAGGAAATAATCAGTGTACTGAAACTATAAATCCATGTTTAAATGCATACATTTAGACACAAATAAAAGTGCAAATTAAAACTTTTTTCAAATAGTAATAAATATAATATATTTTTGTATGCAAATTAAAACTCCTTTTGAATCCATGTAAAAATAGATTAATTTAAACTCTAATTAAAACTTTCTTTTCAAATCGGGGGTTTCCTTTGCACAAAATATATAAGCAAACTAAAGGTTTCTTCTCAAATCAGCATATTTCTTTGCCGACTACTCATTTGCTTTTCCAATTGCTTTGTTGCTCAAGGACTCAGAATGCCACATATAAAACAATGCTAAGTACCATATGCCCTTCTGAGTGTAAGCAACATGGTCATTGGTCACTATCTGAACTTTTTTGTCTCATTTGTCAGTATCAACATTTGAACCCACCTCTGTGGAACTTTCATTAGTCATTTTGACTTGGCCAGTAGAACATGCCAAACCTCACTCCTAGTCCTCCATACAATCATGTTTGCTAACACAACACAGAACACATGAAATTAAGCTTCTTAATCTAATCCCAAGCCATGCACAGAAAAAACAATGTTATTTGTGCATTAGTCACACATGGACTACAATAACTTTGCACTGGGTAGGTAAATTTCACTTCCGTATCACTGACCCATTCTCTCTAACGGGAGGAAAGGACTCGTGACAGTAAAATGGGAATCTCAAGTCTAAGATGGTTGATTTTCTTTGTGAAAAATGTCATAATTAACTAGGAAGGGTAAAAAAGATTTTTCTCAGAAGCCCTACTTCTTTCAAACATATATCTGCTCTGCCTATACCTTGCTGACTTTGGGAATAGGGTCAGGGGGCAGTGGCCTGTTCGGTGGGGGTGGCCGTTCCCCTGCCGACTAGAAGACCAGACAGAACAGGAGGAAATAGAAAATGGGATGAGTGCACATGACCATGCTTTCAGTCACTCCTAAATCAGTGCTAAAGGCACACGCTCTACAAAGCCAGATGAAAGTCAATAAACCACTAATAAATTTCAACACTACCTTTTAAACAGGGCTTGTTGCCTGTTGTGTGACATAAGAGTTACCAGTTTAATTTAATGCACTATTAAAAATCTCAGGTTAAATCTTGGAATTTGCTCTCACACATTCCACAAACCGTTGTGCAATATGTACTGCTATCACAAAGTATTCATTTATCATACTTTCTCATACACAAACAATTACTAAAACATACTTATAAACTTCAGTACTTCACTTGCACAAAATTCTGTTCTACTGCAATCATGGACTGTGCAGAGCTACAGCAATATTCCACTTATGTAGCCAAAGAATAATTATGCATACAAAGTGCTTCCTTTCTAATGACAATTCTGAACATTACAAAACACACAACTTGCTTAACCATCATCTGTATGGCACCACCATGTTGAGTTTCGAGTTACAGCAGCAGCTATACCTCTGCATACTTCTTTTAGAGGTTGCAGTGCAAGCTCACGGTAAAAGTACAGATTATACTATCTCGCATAGGTTCCATCAGACCTAACTTGCACAACAAAAATCTATTACTCTACTGCCCCCTTTGGGCAGGATGCAGATTACCTGTGAATGTTTTATCACTGGATCAGGTGGGAGAGGCTTATTAGGAGGGGGAGGCTTGTCATGAACCTGTTCAGAAATAAAGAAAAAGAGCAAGGAAGAGTGGTGACAGCTGGTGTGAACCATGCACAAGCACACACATTACTTAAGAGTAAAGCAGAAAACAAGCTATTTTATTAAAGTCAGAAGAGATTAGTAGAATGTGACATGTTAGAATTGTTTAAAACATTAGTTCACATAAAACTGACTTGCGCAAGCAGTTATATGCATGGTAGCTTTAAGTGTCTCAAGTCAATTCTTTGTAAGTGTACTACTGTATAGAAAAAACATAATTTCAGTACCGTGAGTAATCCAATAATCAGCATAGCATGTTGTGACTCTTGTATTCTGTGGTAAATTAGTACTGTAAAAGCTTGCACCATGCAATGATTGAACACAGGGAGATACGTTTAACTGAGGAAACAGTACTAGTAACCAAAGGACAATCAGGGAGCATTGTCTTCACCCACATGAGAGCTTATATTACAAGAACATAAACTTGCATGTACAACCACAAGTAATTAGTCCCTCAATATTCACTTTATAAGCTATAAGCTCATACTTACAAGAAAGCAGACATGTCAATTAAAAACACAACCATAGGTCTTCTATGTGTGGCTTAGCTCCTCCTTTGTATCTCAGGCATCTTGCAGCCATGTGCCCACTCACAAGCATCTCTCAGAAATCTCTGGACTTTTTATTACATTGTGAAACCACCATTTAGCAAAATAACGTGTCTTGAAGCAAAACGTTTTAAAGCACTGAAAGATATTGAAAAAGCAAAAGTGGAAAGAAAATCTCATCCATGTTAGAACTTGATAAAAAGATTTTAAAAAAAACAGAATTCAAAGACAATGCCATTACAACTGACATAGCTGTTTTGATTTCCTATTTGATTTACATATTGTAACTTGCACATTCTTCAGCAGAGAAGAGGTTTCAGCATCACACATGATTATAATAATTATATTTACAATAAGTGCATTGTTAGATAGTGTTGTGCAATTTTGGACTTGGTTTTGAAGTTACCCAGGTTTAAAAGATTTTACATATTTGGTGAAAAAATGGGTGAACCTTTCATGGATCAGGAATACATTGTTTGTCCTTGTTATATTAATAAAATTAAGAGTTTCATTCAAAGGAATCCACATTATGAGCAAATTTTCAAAATAAAAAGAGAGGGAAGCTTGTACTTGCATAATAAACAACAAAGCCACATCATGGGTAAATTGTTAAATATTGTAGGGTAATTGTGATGATGGTCAATGCAACCAATTAATAAGTTCTTTTGCAGTCTAAATTCACCTTTATATTACGAACAAAAGACAAGGAACAAACTGAAGTATCATAAAGCCACAATAGATGACACTTGTCTCAGAGAATGTAAAGAAAACAAGCTTTTCAATCACACCATAGAGACTGTTCAGGGCATCATGATGGCAAATGTGACTTTTGCCGTTTCATGCTACATGTAGTAGAAATAGTTGCAGCTTCCTTTCATCCACATCATTATCCAAAGTGAATAGAAAATGACCAGACTGGTTTCCTGCTACTGAGCTATAAAACAGAACATTTTCAAACATAAGTATGGTAGGTGGAGAGAAAATAAGTGACATAAATCTATTTTGCCTAAAGCAAATGTTTCCCTTCACACCTTTTTCAGAGAGGTGTAACACTTCAACAAGTGCCACATTGTATTTTTTTCTGACACAAAAATCACTGGCTAAATTTAGAAATGTGGTGTGTTGAGAATGGTTCTCTGTGGGATATGTTTAAAAAGTACAAACAATGTTGGCCTAATAACTATCCAGCAGGTTTTTCCAAAAGCATTTGGTATTTGTCCACAGCACTCTGCAACCTTCCACTGTAATGCTAGTCTCCTTGGTTACTGCTCATGGACACACACGTTGGTTGTACGTACCTTAGTGGATGCTGGAGTCAGGGGAATGTCCATTTGGTTAGTCCAGTGGTACCTCAGGGGCTGAACTTGCTCGCAATTCCTAGTGTCTGTTCGCTCAGTTGCTGGGGTCCTGAGGAGCACCATTTGTACCCATAATAAGCATAAAACCTCTGGTCTATAGTCAATGGTGTACAAAGTAATAACAGTAAAAATGGGGAATCCAACAAGAGACATTGCCTACATGAACTAATGGCCACCACTGATTCTAGAAAGTTACACAGCTACATGTTTTTAATGGTGTAGTCCAAGAAGTCTTCTCATAAGGAGTTTTTGGAGGGTGGTGCTGTGTTGTTGTTGACAACATTACCGCTCCTGCCACTCTGACACACCATTACCACATCACAATCCCATCTATTGGTCCTAATCACACTAACAAATGTGCTAGTGGTAATCCAACAACTGACTTTTTCACTTTCTAATAAAACTGTAACAACTGGTATTGGAGGAAAAGGATAACTGATGATGACAGAAGGTCACCCAAACCCAGGAACAATTCTACTTTCTACAATTATCTTTTAGCAGGATTCACCTCACATGCTCACCCAAAATAATGCACATCAATCACCATAACCATGCTGCATTATATGTTGGATCAAAAAGAAAAAAAGCCACATGAACATACACTTTGTGGGAGGTACACATCCTGTGAGTCACATGGACATAAAGTTTTGATACAGCCTAGTAACCCATCTATTCAGTGTAATAGCTGTTTCCTGATGGTACACAATTAAGTAATCAGACTTGTTCGTGCCCTGTGGAACACAGGCCTCGCTTCTGTTCTGCTGGTTAAATCAAAGGTGCACTGTGAGGACTCTGTGCACTATGGGCACTCACCGGCTCTGCTGGCGACCTGGACCCTTGAGGAAAGAATTGCTGTCAAGGCAGAGCAGCCAGCGACGGCACCGTGGGAAACGCAAGGCCATGAAAAGTAGAACCACAGGCAGGACGAGGAGGAAGATGACCAGTAGGGCCACACGGGTTGGATCAGACACTGGCAGGGTTTCAGAGAGCACAGCAACAGATGTCAAGCCTGTGCAGTTTAGCAACCTGGAAAACATCTCTATCAGCCCAGTGGCAGCTTGTTACCTTTGGGTTCCTGGACAGGCCCACTATCCACACTGCCTCCGTGACCTGCATATTTACACTCAGGTGGTGCCCAGCCCACATCACAGTGGCAGTTCTTGTTGCTGTTGCAGACCTAGTTTGGAAGAAAGCACAATGCTGGTACACATGATGACAGTACACTGGTCATAGTGTTTCTCCATGAGTAGCTCCCTTACCCCATGGCCATTGCACTTCCTGTGGCAGTCCTCTATCCCCAGCACAGACACATCCCTGCACTGCTGAGCCACACACACCTGAAACCACACACACCATCCAAACCAAAATGTCACCAAAGCCTGATGGTGATGAGTTGATGTGCTCTCAAAATCAAACAAATGCCAATTGAAAGGTCAGATGGTCACTTTGCTGTGTTCGGCTGTGAGATGTTACAGGAGTCACTTTGCTCACCTTGCCAGGCCCACAGAGCGTCCCTTCTGCAACCATGGCGGGGTCTGACACGTCATCACTCAGATTTATACTGGTCCCACGGCAGACAGTGTCAGTGTAGTTCAGACGCACTTTTGTGGTAAGGATCTCCGCATTGGAACCTAGTAGAGGCCGGCTATTGCCCCCCAGGCACTGGATCTTTCCACAGTACACATCACTATCAGCAGAAATGATCAAACAAGCATTAGACAGACTGCAGTATCTAGATGGTGTATTTAATTTCATCAGTTGCCAAAATGTACTTTGGTGAGACAATGATCAGGAGTACCAGCAACAGAAAAGTATACAGAAAATGGCAGCTGGAGCTTTGAACCAATTCCCTTTAAACTAACAGACACTTACGAAGATCCACAGGGAACGAAGGTGCCATTGGGTAACTGGCCACAGTTGCCGAATTTGTTGCCCTGTTTGTTGACAGAGGAGAAACACAATTCAGGAGCCTGGGTGGAATCTGGAGAAAAAAGGGACATTGGCTGCTCAATAAAAACTCCTCAAGAATGGGAAGTGGCTGAAGCCTACATAAGCCCCATGACAACTCATCTTGAAAGACAAGGTCAGACAGAGTAAAGCACAACTAGTCACTTACTGGATCCCCAAAGTGTCTGACACTGAGAGTCAAGGCTGGCACAGACACCGCCAAAGCAATAGGAGGTGCTGGCATTGCAGGGCTCTCCATTCTGCAGGAAGACATTGGGAGGGCAGTAGGGGGAAGTTCCAGTGCAGAACTCTGGAAGGTCGCACTCTCCCAGAGGCTCCCGGCACATCCAGCCTGCTGTACGCAGCTGCGGGAAAAGGAATACACACAATGACCCAACTAACTGGCTAAAGGTCCAAAAATGAGCGTTCCAGAAACAAGAAGGTCAGTGAAAAGGTTGAAAAATGAGAAGTAAAAAAGATTGTTGTAGACAGAAGATAAAGAAATGCTCAAAAGTCATTTATACAAAAACTGAGAGCTGGAAGAGTGATATACCTTGCAGTTCTCACAGCAGATGCCATCAGAGGAACACTGTGCCCCAGGAACTAGTTTGCAGGTGGAAGAGTTACAGCAAGGATCATTGCACTCCTGTACAACACACACAAAGGAAAACACTGCAACTGAGTACTGAACCCAAAGCATTCATTGCAAAGCTCTTTATTACAGTGCAACAGAATACATACATCCACTAGGCCACAGTCACACTCCTCGCCCTTCTCCACATAGAGGTTCCCACAGCGTGGCCCACCCAGGAGTTTCTCAGGCTGGGGCACATTGAAGAGACACATTCCAGCCCCATGAAACAGGCTGAGTGACAGGTCCTGAGCACTGCAACTGCTGAAGAGCTGGCCTGGCATGAACCTTGGATCATATGGGACAGATGGGTCAGCAGAGGCCTATCAACATACAGTACCTGTGATGCATAGCTGCCATTAAGACTACAGGAATACTGTGGTCCTCCTGAGACAACCCCTTTAATTTCAGCATGCAGCTCACTGCACACTCTTCATATGCCCATCCCAACACCCCTACCTTATACTTGCACAACTTTCTTTGGCCCTCCCACCTTCCATCGCACCAGCTCACCCAGTAGAGGGCTTCATGATACAGCCACCCAGTCTTGGTTCATTCTGACAATGGCACTTTCGTTCCTCTGTGTCATGATTCATACCCAAATTGTGCCCAAGCTCATGGGCCACAGTGGATGCTACACCCAGCACACTTGCCAGATGGTCCTGAGGTTAGAGCAAAAGAGAACAATCAAGCATATTACCATCAGCAAATGCCAGCTCTACAGTGAAAATGTGTGACAGTGAGAGACACAGCTGAGCTACTCACCACATTTACACCACCAGAACGGTCCTTGGAACACATGGATGACTGGGATGCCATTCCCACTGTAGTGCCATCAAAAGAGCCTCCCCTGAAAAGAAAATTTTGAAAAATTAAACTAAAGCAGAAAGAAAACTGAAACTGTTAAAAAACAGATTAAATAATTGATCTATCTTCTACTTGAATTTTCTGTTTTCATTTTGCACTCCACTCTAATACATTAAAAACATTTGGTGGTTCCTAAATCTTCAAATTAATTCCTGTCCAACTATACAGGTGACACCTACATGATGAGCTGGGCATTGTCATGACGCAAGCGGGGAAGCAGCTCGCGTGACCTCCACTCTAGGAAGCGATTCAGCGTGTCTGTGGGATTCTTGTCGACTAGGATCTTGTCTTTGTCATTCCAGATCTCCAAACCCAGCAGAGCAACACGCACATTAAGGGGTCTGTAGAACTACGGAAGAGCAGACGAGACAAAGACCCACCTCGACCATCTTCTAAAGTAACAACTAATGTGCATCTCTTAATCATATGAAAACATGATCAATTTATTAAATTCAAATAAATTCAGGTAATGTCTACCTTGAAGACTTTCTATTAGCAGTTTCCTTAAAGCATACTAAAGATCAGCTCTCATAGTGATATTCTTTTTCATGGGTCACAAAATAATAAATACACACTATTTATATAGCCGAAAAAGCCCATACAGACACACAGCTCACACACAAGAAAGCAAACAGGTGGTAATAGATGCCTTACCCAGTCAACTTGGTTGGCCACATCCATCATGCGATAGATGATAGTCTTGTTATTCTTCTGATAAAACAGATACTGAAGGAACAAATAGACATTTTCATTACATCATTCAGTGACCCTAGGTTGTACTGAAATGCTATAATGCAATGAACATGAAATGGTGAGGTGAACCATTAGGGGGTGCTGTAACCAGTGACTAATGTTTCAGTTTGCAACCCTGGTCCTTACAGCTGCTGATGTTAGCTGTACATCCCTGTTATTAAACAGCACCCCTTCAGAGCACTGTCTTACCTCCTTGTGGTCGACTACCAGCACTAGTTCAATGTATTTGGTCTCTGACAGAATGTCCCTCTTGCTCTATTCAAGTAAAAAGACAACAAAAGTGAAGTGAGGATAAGCCAGATGTGTGATGTATTGAATGCAATTTGACACTTCCCTTTTGCCAGCCCTGCCCTCTCACCCTGTGCACCAATCCTTGGGAGTACAGTGGAGGCACAGCTTCAGAAGACACGCCACAAGCCCCAGTTTCAGCCTTTAGCTGGTGGGTGGCATAGAGCAGGTGCAGGCCATCCTCCACCTTTACTCTGTTCTCCTCCCCTTCATGTTCAGCCTCTTTAGGCTGGAGCTCAAAGCTCCATGTCGAGTTGAGAACAACCACCCCTCTAAGACAGACAAGATTCACACGTCATTCCTACCACACATTAACTGTTTTCACATGCCTTCATTCTGTGATACTTCAACAGCAGCTCAACATCAGCGCTGACCTATGCAGTATCAACCATGCAACATATTTCCTAACATTTCCTTTCAAATTCAATGACTAAGAAATTTGTGCGTGTGTCAGTGTTATAAGTGATGAGAGACAAGAACCAAAGAAGGAAGTGCAGACCCCATCATGAAGCAGAGAAAGAACAGGTTTATATGTTAGCAGGACAACTTGCATGCTTTTAGCAGATAAACCAGCAACAGCAATGCACAAAGAATAGACCCACAAAACATCAGAACGTACTATAAACTGCTTATGTAGCTTGCCTGTAAAATTCCATATGGCAGAAATTCAAAAGATGAGCACTGTATAATGAAGCTTATGAATCCATAACCTCTGGTTGTTTTATGTTGCACATCAGAACATCCAAACAGCAGACAGGAGGCAGCTGAAGCTCTGCCAGAGATCTAGCTAGCATCTCATCTCAAATGGACCACTGCTGTTAAATGATTCTGAGAAACAGCACTAGTAATGGAGGTCAAAGTTCAGACTTCTCTAAATAAGGAAAAACTGAATCCAAGTCCAGCTCATTCTTGAGACCCACATAGTCTACTTATACTTTTGAAAGCAAGAACTTGTAAAAACATATCAACTGCCTTTTAAGGACAGGACATCTACTTCTATATCATACTTTTAGTCTGAACAGAACAGGACAGCATTGTGGAACTCACCGTAGACCAGAGCAGGTGCTAAGGGCAACTCTGGAGTCAGGGAAGCCCCTTACCAAACCGTGGTAATAGCAGTGTGTCTTTGGTGGTGGTGTAAAAAGGGAGAGAAAACTCGGAACATCAACGTCAACATAAAACACATTTGTGGCACACAACCTCAGTGAACTCTGATGAAGCAACAGCTGAAAGCAGTCATTTCAGATCTCCCTACAGAATGGCAACAGATGTTTAGAAAGCTGTTTCACTACTGACAACAATATTACCAGCAGTTAGGTTTGGCTCTTCTAAAATACTGGCCAAGTTAAAAAACAGAAATAAAGTGTAGAAATCAGATAAAATATAAAATTATGTAAAAACACAAGTCCTCTGTACTGCACAGTGCATTTACTGAACACTAAATGTAAGCTTACTGCTATCACACTGGAGTGCTGCTGTATTCATGGCTGTATATAGATACCCACCACTGAGTTGTCATCTGCAGACACCCTCATCCCATTTGGGAGGTAGAAGATGACACTGGGGGGCTGGGGCAGCAGATCACTGTTCAGAACAGACATTTAAAGGTATGGGTATGTGCAGACTGGGATGGACTGTGCACAATCTGCTAAATGTGTTGAATTTAAAGCATTATGATGGCATTTTTGCTTGTGCTGTGTAGAAAAAAAAATTACCTAATAACCTTGAGAGGGATTTGTACATATACAAAGACTTACATTCAAAAAGACTAAAGATGAATATTATTTATACAATTGTATACACCTAATTACAGACATTTCCAAAAATTACATGGAATAAAGATGCTTTCCTTACTGATTTTTTTCCAGGTCCAACAGATAGGTATGGCCTCCAAACTGCAGTCCACATTGTAACTTATCTGGGTGGCCATTCTGTGAGTAGACACAAGATCTTAAGCTGAAAACATGCAACAGGTACTGCATTTCAAAAGAACCTGAATATAAGTTTCAATAATTACAGTAGTGACTACTACTATATACCAAACAATTAAAGATGGACTAAAAATAAAGCAGGATTTCTAATACTGAAAAAGCTCTTCCCTGAGACTATATATCCCTATTTGTAATAACACCCTCATTATTGGATTAATCTCAAACATTAAATTATTTACTAAACTTTTCATATAAGTTTTTTTTTCTCATAATGATAGTGGGGATTCAACCACATGTGAACACATGCAAATCATTTTTTATAAAGCCAATTTATGTATATTATCTAATACAATAAGCCACATCATCCTGGGTGCTTAGAAGCTCTCTAGCCTGTAATCTTTGAATACATGCTGTAAACCCGGTTCTTGAGGACAAGCCATAATCACATTACTAGAAAAGGAAACCAAATCACCTAAATAAGCCTAACGGGCAGAGTCTTGAAAGACACCCTTGGAAAGGAGATGGACTTCCCTTCATCACTTCATTGTGTGCCCAGATGAGAACCTATGCCTTGCTCTACTCTGATTAGGTGGCAATGGTGGGTTGCTCTTCTTCCTGTGTTGGAGTAAAGCTAGATATGGGTGGTCTATGGTAGGAAAAGGGCAGGGGTGGCTTCCCCCTCAGCCCCGACCTAACCCTCTTCTCAACACCTCTTCCTGCCATTCTGCACTGATCCACCTTTGAAGGCTGCGTTAGCAAGATGCCTGGACATCCTGTTGGGGCACCAAGCCCCTTCCGTGCTTTCTCTAGTCTGCTACAGGGGGAGGGTCACTGGAATGCTCTATAACACCTTTCACTACTCAGCAAATAACTTGCCACTGGACAAACAGTGCACATGTAGGCCAGAAAGCATTTATATCTTTACTAAGACAAGTCATTAAAAGCAAAAAGTAAAACTATGGTAAAAATAGCACAACTTTGTCAGCTAAAATGTCAAAATGTACAGTTCCAGAGAGGTTACGGATTATTCAAGTTGTGAAAATACTGGAGAACTAAATTTAAAATAAATGAAGTAATAAACAAGTCCCCAAATGCTCTACTTGCACAGTATTTACACCATCATATAAACACAGCACAATGTTCCCTTTTACTGAATCAGCATGTATTTTCAAAGCAATACACTAAATAGGCACAAAATAGCCAACAGTATATTAATTCATTCCCTTCCACATTTAACAGAACTAAAATAAGAATCTGTACACAAATCCATTAAAAACTCTTGAGCCCAACTTCAAGCCACACCAATTTGTTGTTCTCAAGATGTTTTTAGGAGTAAACAAAGATCTGGAAGAAAGGTACTGAAAGACCTGCACAACTGGAAGTTCTTTATCAGTACCATTTGCCACATAAGGAGAAAGCATTCGATACACAGGCATTAACAGGCCCTTTGTTGTTGTTCCCTTTAACCGGTATTCAACCATATTTGTCACAGGAACAGAACAGTAAAACAACTGTGCTTTGACTTATGCCAACTTTGGATGTCTCAGGAAAAAATTTATAGATGCCATACATTATCTCTAACTTACACATGAATAAGAACATTGATGTGTTGCAACTTAATAGTATCACCATTTTTGCAAATTTGGAAAAAGTTGTGATGTGTTGCTGCTTAAGTTAGTAACTAAGACAAAGTATTATACATCTAGAATCCACTAAAATTTGCCAACTGGTACCACCTACAAAATTTTGGCTGCTAGTAGCAGATTCCTCACAATATAACCCACTACTGTGCTAGACTTTTCTTTTTTCATCTTATGCTTATGTTAAATGATAAAGTGCTGTTTACACACAGTGTGTGAAATCAGTGACACCATGAATGCATCATAGTTGCTCAGGATACTCATAAGATACTACAGACCTCTCTGACAAAATATAGCAAATGTGTATTCCCCAGTTTTCAGAGTCAAGTTGCAACAGAGATCACAGTTATTCACATTTGGACACCTTTTTTCCTTGCAGCTCATTGCTAAATAAGTATCATCAAATAAGTCAAGGGAATGTAAGTTTGTTATAAGGACATCTTAATTTTCAGTCAAAAAACATGCCATGGCAAGCATCACTGAATTCCACATGAAGCACATGTTTTTAAAAATGATTACAGGAATTTTCCCCAAGTAGAGGGGGTGAATCATCAGCTTCGGGTTTGTTATTGATTTTTAGTGGGTGGGACCACACTGGAACACAGTCTGGGCAAGGGGCCAATGGGAGGCTAAGAAATCAAACCGATGGGTGGAGGCGCAGCCGCAGATTGTGAAAAACAAGTCTAAACATTGTGGTCAATCTGAGCCTAAGAGCAGGAGTAAGAAAGTGCTGTTCACTGGAAGCAGGTCACAGGAAGGGGGGCACTGCACAATGGTAGGTGGATGTGACATTTGTGCAGAATCACACTGAATCTGCTGGTACTGAGCCTGGTGACACCCACCACTTTCATTCTTCCTCTTTTCTAAGTCTCACCTTTTACTTTTCTTTCCTTCACCCCCTGCCATGTTTCCCTTTCTTCATTTGAATCCAGCTGCTAGACTCAAAAAGCAATATTATGAATAATAATTCTTTGCTTACTTTATAAGTTAACTCAACATTCTCCTTCACTGACTCCCATTGCTTTCCCCCTGAATATGGCCCTCCCACGCCCTTGAACTGGCCCTCCTCATCAGTGTGAGGTAATGTCCCAGGATGTGAGAGTGAGTTTGCCAGCAGGATGAGCTCACTGCCAGATGAATGCGGGGTGGGGTTCATTCAGTAGCGCCTGCAGTGAGGAGGAGATTGAGAAGGAGGAAGAGGAGGGGAAAGCAGAAATGAAACAGATGGAGAAGGAAAGAGAGAGAGAGAGAGCAAGAGAGAAGGGAAGGAAGGACATTGGCAGTTGCTATTGCTTCCATCTCCTTTCAGAGGAAGGCCTGTCCTTTTAGCACAAAGATGCATGGAGAGGAGACCCTTCATTTTATTCTTTAACTGATTAATATTCTACTTCTCTAAGCATAGAAGGAGAACAAAGAATCCTTCCAAATGTAGTAATATATACAAAGTTACTTGTTACACTATTTCAATGGGTTTGTGTTAAAAATGCTAAACACTCTCTGAACACAGTTTTTAAATGAGAGGCCACTTCACTGAGCGTTTTTTGTTATACAATTTAAAATAAAAAAGGATTTCAACAGAACATTTAATTCTAAGTGTTCATTTTTTTCACAAAAAAGCTAGCAAAAACAAACAATGCAGCCGTATCTAAGATTCTAATACAAACATACTACATACATAACACAAACATACTATCAAAAATTAAGCATAGGAAATAAAACTCATTTTGAGTATTCTGAGTTGACAATTTTAATTGAGTGAGTGGTTGGTCAAATGACATAAATACCACAGTGTACTTTTTGGGAAGCCAAACTTAACATTTAAAATCTCTCTAAATTAGCCTAATGGGGTTCCATGTTTCCAGGATACAACTACAAAAGTAAATGTTCCCCTGCCCCACAAAAAACCTTAGGCAAGTCTTATGAGGTGGTGGTCTAAAAATAACACACCTCAAGCACAAGCACGTATGCACACATACATACACGCACACAAACACACTCGGAAACCTCATGCAGGTCAAACAAGGGGGTTATATAAGTAGGAGGTCAGCCAGTTCAAATCTATGATGGGTCACACAAGATGGAAATCCAATAATACCCTCCACATACCCCCATATTTTTCCCTTGTGCACTGTGCCTCTGGAAGGTGGTGATGAACCTTCCTGCTGACAATACTCAAGGATCAGACCTCAGATTAGCAGGCAAGCAGAACTCCCTTAATCCAGATCACAGTAAAATTCCCTTACACTCAGTAGCTGTCCATGTGATCATGTATGAGTCAAAGCAAAGGTGCACTGAAACAATGGTTTTCTATCATAGGACTAAGACTACATCACATCTAGATTTTGGGATAGAGAACAGAAATTCCTTTATTTGGAGCTAGTTTGTGACAGGAAAAAAAGCCAATAACTGAGATGATGAGATTTTGGCACCGAAATAAGTACCAGTTTTTCTAGGTTAGGCTGTGATTTTAGTTTCAAGCAAAGACTTGGCTCAGGTCAGTCTGATCATAATCAGACATCATTTTAAAAAGCAAAAAATTCTGTTCTAAATATGGGTGATGAGGGAAGGCTTGGAACATTTAAAATACACACCCAAACCATTCCCCACCTTTCCTCTTAATTATAAAAACAACTATGCTAATAATGGGATTTGGGTATACAGTGATCCACTCTGACTACCATGAGTTTGACCGTGAGGTCCCTTCAGCCATGTGACAAGACTGAACTACCAAGTCACATGTCTGATGTGTCCAAATGGGAAGGAGGAGAATTTGGCATCTGGTTTCCTTTCTGCACTTGTACAACAGAAAAGGAGGAAATTGGCATACTGACATATTTTGTGGGCGCTTCCTGGACAGAGAAGTATGATCTGACGAGAGGCCACTTTCTGAGGTGTGGGGGTGGGCGTACCCTTCCTGTGCAGCTGACAGGAGAGCTGAAGTAATTTCCTGAAGAAGCCCCCTTTCTCCCAGTAGTGACAATATAATATCACATTTTAAACATTGTTGGTGTCATAAGACAAAAGGCTAAGTAGTGAGCTCAGTTCAGCACACCAAAGTAGGTTCCAGGATCTTACCTGTAGAGCCTCTTGGAGGCTCCTCCTCTGTCCATCTACAAAGATGAAAGGTCTTGTCATTTCTAGTGGCTCCCCTCTCCTTCCTGGGTGCTGGTCTGTATGCAGAGACACCAGGGAATAGACAAACACTGCTCAGCCAGCTGAAATTACATCAATACAAACACCCTATTTTAGTGGCTGCCCTGGACATGCCACACATACACTGCCATATTATTGTGATTTACATTAAAATTAAATGATCACATAGTAAACAGATCATAAAGAGACATTACATTTCAGATTCACATCAAACACCAAGTGCTAACAAAAGGACTATCCCTTCAAAGTGGATCCCACTACCTAACCTCCTTCTTAAGCACCCATTTTATCTTATCCTAACCTGCACACACCACAGCAACCCCACAGTCAACCCACAGCAACCCTATCTAGCCACTATGGAATGGTTTATATCTTCTTAATACCAATTCTAGCCAGTGACAAATCCACACAAGGTATAGCGAAGTGATGGTGCAGTTTAAATATGGTGAGCTGACAGTTCAAAGAATGACAACTTTCATTTCCTACATGGTCAGCCTATTAAAATAGTGTGAGTTGTGTATTCACGTGACATATTTTCCCCGAAATCCAGAAAAATTTAACACATGTGCATTATACTGATAACCTGAATTTCAGCACACAATAGCTGTCAAAACATATACAGCGGATGATACCAGTTTGCTAATGACAGACAAAAAGGGTGACAGCATTCCTTGTAAAACAGTTTCAAAGATTCAAAGAGATTTATTTGTCACAGAGGATAGCTCATTTCCTCTTCTTGGCAAGACCTAGTCTATTTGTGTTTCCCAAATGGCAGGGAGTGCCATGGACTACTGTGTGTGCAATGACCATGCGAAAACATGCAGCATGCCAGTGGAGTGTGTGCCATACTTCTGCAACCATGTTTTCAGATACATAAGAAACCTTCTCACAGAGAACATCAGTGCAAATATGTCACATTTCCAAAAAATGTCAGCATCTTGCTTGAAAAGTTTATACATGCTCCTTGGTACAAATGTCATTCAAACTGAGATGGAGAACACCGCTGAAGAGCCATCACAAATCCCCATGAAAATATTATCCCCATGTCCATCAGTACAGTGTTAAAGTCACATCAGACTTAAGAGGAAGTATGTGAGAGTATACGAGAACAGTTTTAATTTTTACAAGAATAGAAACTTGCTCAATAGCTGGAGAAGAAATTTTTAAGCAACAAAGAGTCTGTCAAATATTTTAAACCAGCAAGTTCAACCAAGAGTAAATTTTTCAGCCCACGGAGTGCATAATGAAACAGTGAGAAAGAGACACCAAACTTCCTGAAAATGTGAGGGGGAAAAAAGTTTGACAAAAAACAGTCATCGGTATTAATGCCTACCAACATCATGTAACAAATGTACTGAATCACTGGGTTTATACAAGTGTAAGTGGAGGAGAGGAGAGAACGCCTTTCCCGTTCAACAATGGCTCACTGTTTGAAATGTCATTTACAGCATTCTTCACATGCATGGAGAAACAGCCCTTTCCTGCTCACCTTTTCATGGTGGTACCATTGGAGCCATGTCAGTGGGATGTTCCTGACTCAACACGTTGCCAGAGATGTCCATCACTCTCAAATTACACTTCATGTAACTGACAGCTGCCTCCTTTCCATAAATCATAATTTTTTCCCTGATTGTATGCTCATGCTGATGTTACTTTTTCATCCCACTTACAGCAAAAGCACAGCGTTTAGCTGCTCTCCTCTCTGGATGAAGCTATAAACCCTGCATGGCTTGCACACACTACATAGGGCAGTCATAAGAAACAGCAATGCTCTGTAAATAGCACATACTGTTTAGGCCTGCAGCTCTGGAAACAACGTACGAAGCCCCGTGTCTGCGCCCCGATTCCAGGGGCTGCAGAAGGTAGGACCGCTGAACACATGGCCTGAAGTGTGAACTGTAAACACCTTAACGTACACATAGCAGGAGCACGTGGTCAAAGCCTGCACTCCGTGGGCTCAGCCTGTGTTGCATGCACCAACCGTGTGCCTGCTGCACGTGTCTAATCTCCCCACCATTCAGAAAAACACACAGGTACTGGTGGTCAGTGTGACAATGCCAGCACAGCACAGCAGTGACCACACTTCAGCCCATTACAGTGGTATCTATGTTAACTGCTCTCAAACCCCATTTACTTACAACCACTCTATAAATCACTGGGAAAATGAATACATATCAATGCAGCATATGTGGGAGACAGGGACGGAGGGACATAACTCCCAACTTGTTCAAGTAACTGTGATGTGTTCTAACCCTGTGTGTGTGTGTGCTCTAGGGCTGTTTTCCTGGTCCCTGACATGCTACTGAAACATACAAGGGCACCAAAATGTACTGTATGTCCAACAAAATTTCAACATTTCTGCACTCGATACAAAACTACTTTACCTGATATAACATTGATATATTGTACTATAACGGCTCAATTCGTTCACCAGAGAAAATGTATGAAGTACAAACTTCGGTGCCACCCCATTCAGCCAGGAGCTGAGGAGGAGGTCGCCTTCTCAGCAAACCGGGCACTTTTTTAAGACAAATGTGCACGTTTCTTCCCAGTTCTGTGGACTATTTGAGCGCTTGGCTGCTTCAGAACCGACACCAACCTGTGTGTAAAGGTGGCGGCGACTCCGCGGCTCTGCTCCGGGACTGAAACTCGTCGCTGTCCGCCTCAGGCACCCGGTCCCCGAGCGCCGCCGCGTCACAAACGACAATGCGGACCGCCACGGCCACCTCGAGCACAAGTATGGAGAGGCGAGTGCGGAAGGGGAGAAACGCGGCGGGACGGCATCTCGTCCGCATCGCCCACTGTGAAGCACCGCTCGCGTCGCGAGAGAAGCGGCTGTCGGGACACCTCAGTGTTTCACGCTTGGTCCCCACTTGCGGTTTCCCCCGTCCCGCTTCCTTCAATACTACAGCGGGTGAAGTTGCCATAAAAAAGTCAGTTATATCTACATATGCTTGCCAGCGTGGCAGAAAAGCGCAAAAATAAAGCAAAATTACGAAGACGACAAACGCGGGAGCTGAGGGATGCCACAAGGTGCCGCGTCCACCTGCTTCTTGCCCGCAGTCGGACGTCAGCAGCGCGCGCCCACTCTCCCGGCAGCCTCAGCTCGGGCTCCTTCCCGCGCTCCCTCGCAGAATGAAGGCGAACACGGAGCGCTGTTGGCGTCGGTCGCTCTCAGAGTGACGGTGACTGCGACTGCTGCCTTAAGGGTTAGTCATGTCTCGATGTCACTAATGTCCCGTGCTATGGGAGCTCTGACTCGGATCGACTGTGTGAACAGAGCGCGGCGGGGCGCAGTTTCCTCCCACAGTTTAACTCCTCACTGGCCGAACCCACGTTGTCTAGCACTCCGCTGTACTGTAGCCTACTGTAATGTTCACCATTACAATAGTTCGCTGCAGTCTGCTATACTGTTCACCACTACTATTCTACTGTACTATGCAATACTGTTGACTATGACTGTATTCTACTCACTGTTCACTATTACTACTCTACTGTACTATGCAGTGCTGTTCACCATTACTGTACTCTGCTGTACTGTTCAGCATGAACACCTAAATTATACACCCATGCAAGATAAAGCCCCATTTCAGCTGCCGAAAAAAGTTTCATAATATTCATATATCGTTTTTGAAATGATATACTCTTCATTATGCAGTGTTTTACTGCTTCACATTTATAAACCAATAGAGATGTATTTATACATTAAACTTAATTTATTGCATTTTCCATTTTGAGTCATTTAGATTAACACCGATAAGGACAACTCCTTTCATGCAAATCTTTTCCTTCTCCGTGTCAAAAGAAAATATAATAAAAGCTTCAAATAGTAAAACACACTGAAAAGAGACCAAAATAAAACAGATCTATGAGTATCAGCTGTATATTTAGTCTTTAAACAATGTGTCGTCTGTATGTGTGAGTGACTCCATGTGCTAGACTTCCTGCTGGGTTTGTCTGATGTTCTTCCCCCTTTTTCTTTCATCTTTTTTTTTGCTTTAGTACAAACAATTTTATACTCCTGTTAACTTTTTTTAAAATAGACAAGAATTTCTGACTTGTTTGTTTGTCGTCGTCTGTAGTTGTTTGCGTGTGTGTGTGTGTGTGTGTGTGTGTGTGTGTGTGTGTGTGTACATTCCTCATTCCACATGGTAACACTCAGTGTCGCTGTGGTCATCAAGGCTGGAATGGCTGTGCAGGCTGCATGCAAAGCAGAACCTTCCCAGGTCGTTCCAGCACTGGGGGCAGTAGACCGCCTGGCACGTGGACACAGGACACTGCACCACCCTGCCCCCTTTCTGACGCTCGCCACATGCACAGCACCACTGGAGCTTCAGACCCAACTTCTCAAAGAGGGAGAGGAGCACTGAGAAAATCTGTTCAGAGAGAGATCTGTGAGTGAAGGTTAGAAATACATTTGAAGAGACTCTATGTACAGTACATTGGGGATGAACAAAATATACTGAAGGGTAGGAGTGGGTGGGTAACAAATATTTAACTGAAATAACAAAGCTTAATCTAAGTAAACATTATGAAGAAACATCATTCTAAGCAGCATATTTTGGGTTTTTGCTGAAATATGGAACATCTCGCAGTGTTGGGAACCCAAATTTGTTTGTTAAATTTACACCAGTCTGTCTGGACCTTCTTTGTTCAATTTAAACATACAGTATGTAGCTGAAAATGTTCAAATCTAAACTTCAGGAAATAACTGCTGAATTGTCTCACATGCAGATCTCTTCAGGGGTAAGCAGGAAACTTAGCAGAACACATGACCACACCATATGGATTTAAATTCCACAATAGGTTAGAGTTCAGTACTAAATATCCACCTTTGTAAATACAATACCAAATAAATCTGCAAACTAAAAAAGGTGCTGAGGATTAAAGCCACCAGAAGGCATTACCTAAGCAAACAAACAAGTAACAATGAACTGATGTCAAAAAATCTGTCATTACAAGACACTGCACTAATTCTCAGAACAAAAAGTTAATATGGAGAACGCTAGTCAACCTATCTGCCAATCTTATAAACTGTCTTTATGGTTATCACTGTATTTTGCCTTCTCAACTAAAATATTGCACAACTGTATTACAGACAAAGCTTCAGAACATCATTTAAACAATCAATTCAGCTTTTGTTCTATTTGCTGAATGACAAAAATAACTTGCATAAAACATAATATGAAATAACTGCATAGTTTTAGAGTGTTTTAGAGTATACTAGCAAAGGTACACAGCACTGCTCAAATCAGAAAGGCATAGCAGTGGGAAGGTGAAAAACAATACCATATTATATCCTGTAATCACAATACTGTTTTATCATTAAAGTGGTTGTATTTAGTACGCAAGCATTGTTAGTGCTGTCGGACAGGTGGATGCTACAGAGTGATGTGTATGGTGGTCTTAGACAAGTGGAAGGAGAAAAAACTAAATATATATTTCCAAACTTTACACCCCTACACTAATGTGTATATAATTTCTTATTAATTTTTACATTTTCATTTTCCCACATATAACAGCTACTGGCTCCTGTGATCAAACACACAGATGGCACTGATAATAATAACAAATTATGTATTACCAAACTTTATTAACTTTCAATGTGTGTGTATTTCTGTCAGCATCTATACATGTATTCTGCATGTGACATCACAACTCCCATCTCTCTAAGACTTATCAGAGACTGAATTTTAAATTTTCTAAATAGTAAATAGCCTTTTTGTAGATTAATGAATTTGACTACACAGAAACCTCACTTAGGGTGAAGTACCTGTGTCCCAAATTTCAAATTTGTGGATTTAAAAACAAAGCCAAGCACAAAGAAGAAACAAACAGACAACAAACAAATAAAGTCAGACAAAAAGATTCTGCTTTATAGACATAGAGATGCTGGTATTAACATTGGTAGAGAGTGTACACAATAGAGCAGTGTGCTGGAAGGGCAACAGGTTTTTTTGGTTACTTTACTGGGAATCTGGCAGAAACTCACAGTCTTCTGTGGTCTGCCTTGCCTCATTAGTCGCTTGCGGAGTTTGTCCACATATGAGATCCGCCTCTGGATCTGAAGGTTGTAGAGGAACAGGGTCCGCCTCTTCTCTCGCTAACCAGACACAAAGGGAGAGAAGAGGCTGAGTCTGGAATTAGGAAGGTGTGCTGCTGAAATAGCAGATTTAATAAGATCGAGGTTTTAACAGCTTCTATAGGATTTATCTTATCCGAAATGCAGCCGTCTTCAATTTTTTTAAATCCTGACTATAGGCTAAGAAGTTGCTAAAGCAAGGGCTGGAAAAAGATTCTACAACTGTACCCGGGAGACATCTTTTTCTCACTCATTTGTGATGATAAGTTTCAGTGCACAACTTTACTTCACCTCTGCTCTTGCAGCAAACTGGGCTTTATTTGGTCTTTACTAAACATGATCACAAGGAATGGAGTAATAGCAATAAGATCACTTCAGCTGGTTCATTACGTAATAAAGCGGTGCAGAAGCAGACGTAAGCTCCTTCCATGGTCACACCTACTCCACTACAAGGCTATTATACTAAGCCCTTTCAGCTTAGCACTTCGTAACCAGTCACAAAGGAGTAAATGTATTTCTCTGCAGAAAGGCCAGCATTTAATCTTTTGTTCCTTTTAAAATCTTCTGCTAAACTTTGATCTGATTGTGCATATGTTTGCATAATAAAATAACAAGGATGACTATTCTTCTGTATCCCTCAAAATAAGCACAACATTTTGAGAAAATTCTTCATTAAAAAAATTCTGATACACTATTTTCTCCAAAAGAAATTGTACTGCAGTTCAACATTCCCAGTCTGCAATAAACAAAATGGTGCACGATAGTGGGAAATGTGGGAAAAGACCCTCCATGAAATTACGGTTTTTTGCTCACCCCCAAACAGTTTGCAGAACGGATCATTATTTATCTAAAACTTCCTGTGCAAAGACCACAGAGGGAAAAAATGGAGGACAACAATGGTTGCACTCCTCCTAAGGAGACTGCTCTGATAAACAGAGTTTTAACTGCAGTGTCTCCCTTTAGCACAAGCCTTTCCCAAGCTATCATTTCCACCAGTAGTAGTTACTATAGTATCATCACATCAGTGCTTTTTACCGAGTGAAAGACTAAGAGCTTTCATTAAACAAAGTCAGATCTTAACGTAATGGTTTTTTTTTTTTATAGGAAATAAATCTGCATATCAGAACCATGAAATATAACATTTCTCCTGACTGCTGTATTTTTGTCTGTTTTAAGGGTCTGGAATAAAGATGGGACTGATTCATGGAACAGACTTATGCATGACTTTAATAGTTCATACGACTACATAATTATATAATACAGATTCTCTCAACTGCAGTATCTCCTAAAACTGCCAATGTTATTCATAGCCGTTTCATTTATTTGTGCTCACAGCCCTGCAATTTTCAGTGGATAAGAGTTTACATCTAAATGAATGACTGTAACTCTTAATACTGTATGTGGTGCATTCATATGGGTCTGAAGAAAGCCCCATAAACAGAGGTACAGAGAGAATTATAGAGAGACACAATGTGCATTATTTTAATTTGAATACAACAGCATCCTGTGCAGCAAATATATTAACAGCGCAGGAAGACATGATGCTCATTATGTGGGAAAGCTGAAAGTGAACGTGGGAAGCACTGGATCACCTTGGGAAAGTAGAAGGCAGCAATGACTCTGCGGAGTCGACTGGTGTAGACGTGCAAGCAGCACATGACAGTCATCATCACAAGGGGGATTAGGATCCACAGGTAGTCCTCCTGGCTCAGGGCATGAGGTTGGGGTAGGCAATCTGAAAAAGGGGAGAAGCCACTGGTCACAGAAGGTAAGGGAAATGTTTCAGTGTCGCAACAAGGTGAACACACCATGAGAATACGCTGCTGAATAGACAGGCTAATCCTATAGCTTCAAAGGATGTTTCCGCAGACTGGGCCAAAAGGAGCCAATCACACCCACACGAAAGGATGTGGGGATTGTCTTGGGCAACCACCCAGGGTCAGGTTATGCGTTTGCGTCTCTGCCCTTTTTTCCAATTAAGCCAGTGGAAACTCCAAATTGACAGCTCAGTTGGGTGGCTTCACCTCCTGTGCCTATAAAGAACCCCTGACAAGAGGAGGAAGAAGGATTGAAAGATTGTGATTTCTGCAGTTTTAGCCTTGTGGTTTGTGATTAGGAGTGTGTTGGGTAGTGTGATTTGTTACCTTTGGCATGTTCTTGTATTTTTTTGTATGATTTGTATGGCGAGTGTGGTGTCCTATTCCTATTTGTGTGTTTTGTTAGGTAGTTTATGTGAGCGTAATTAATCAGACACAGAAGGCTGTTTTGGCTTTGCCACTTTTTCTTTCCAGGTTGAAGATAAAGACACACAATAGACACCTTTGGGCACATCACTATTATATGTAAATATTTACTATAAATTACTCAATTTTTTCACCATAAAACTCTTCCAAAAATATCCCTTGGGTTGGTTCCTGGTGTGTTATCCGGACAGTAAATCCTTTGACCCCTAGCACTTTACTGAGCCTCACTAAAGGAGTTGTAACATTCATACATTTACACGTTATATTATGGGGACGTGACACACGGCTATAGATGAAATCTGCCACTATCCACATTCATGACCCCACAAGATGTACTTGGAGACTGTTCAAACAGTCCTGCCTACCAGTGTTTTTATATCCCACAAGCCAAGACTGATCGGCTTAACAAGAAAGATAGACAGAGGCATTAGGCGGGAACTCCAAGGAGTGCTCCTGACAAGCTGACACACTGGAAAACACCAGTGTCACAACACTCCTACACTTTGTCATACTGTGTATGAATAGTTGTGTAAGTTAGATGCATTGCCTCTGTAGTTGAAGGAGATGGAAACCATTGCATGGTGGCTAGATAGGCTGTCCAGTAGTGGGGTGTCCACATCGAGATCAGAGTGCATATCCAATCCTGTACCCTTACCCTAACCCGGGTTCATATGCTGAGGGCTATGTCCGCCCTAACCTTATCCCTTACTCAAATGTGGATTTGCATCCCAGCCTTACCCTAAACAAGGTTCGTGTCCCAAGGAGTTATCACGCCCCAAGTCCCTTAATCCCTATTCTGTATTTCCAGCAGAGCTACACAACTGTAGGTTTGCCATGGTGATCCCCTTTGGAGTGTTAGTCCTTTACCAACAGCATGTCATGTTTATTACGAATAAGTTACATGTGAGTCAACATCTATGAGATAGGAAGTGATCAATCAGACAAAGCTTATACTAAGACAACCCATTTAAAAATGGGTGTGCAATAAAATGCTCTATAATTGCCATTACACTTTACACATTAGAATACAATCTTTAACTTGACAAGTGTAAAAATTATCTGGTACTTCTTATAACAGACAGGGCAAATAATATTAAATATATCGCTCTTATTTTATATGATAAAGTTTCTCAGCAGTTAAGGTGTAACAACTAAACATACACAAAAATTAACAAAAAATATTCAGTGGCAGGAAATGCATCTTACTTCGGTTGGTTGACTTCAGATCAAATTTGGAGGACCTGTTGAAGGCATGAACGAATGTTTGCAGGAGTTTTGCGAGCACCGAGTGCCCACCAACACGTATTTCAATTTGCTGGCTACCTGTGAAATCACGGATATTTGACTTTAATTCAGTTTATTCTTGCAGAATATTCTTCTCACACAATGACACAAAACAGCATTAAAAAAACTTTGGTTTTCTGTAATCCTTGGTAAATTTTTATAACTTTCATTTATAATTTAGTACAGACTCACTAGTGACAGTGTATTCCATGAGGATATGCCTGCGCACAATGTCGAAGATGTGGTAAAGGATCAAGTCAATGGCCAAGAGTAATCCAATACAGAACACCAGCGAGACCACTTTAAGCAGGCCCGTAAGCTGTGGAAAACATCACATTCCAAGGTTAGCAATCAGATCTTTCACTGTATTTAAATACAACCCCTAAAAAATACAAAGAATAGAAATACTACCTAATATGCCTGGCACTAAAAGAGGAAGATGCTCATAATTATTCCCCAGAACGAAGTAGGAAAACATACCATACATTTGAGCTCACATGGATGTATACGGAGGCTCCAGGGGTAAATAAATTTGGGTTTTTCCACTTTCTTCAGTGGCAGGAGGTACCGCTTACCCTAAAACAAAGAGCATGAAGGAGAAGAGCGGTTACATACTTTTACATTAGTCGTATATACATGTGAACTACAGAAAAGGTGGCTACTGTATCAAAGGCCTTACTATCTTTTTCCTGCGTGCATCAATTTGTCTGAAGTAAGTTGTGATGTACATGTTATCAAAGCAAATGTCTTGGTTATACTGTCTGATGTATCCAAAAGCCCTGCAGTCAAACAAAATGAGCAGGGAAAAAACAATTTTTAATTAAGTTTCATTATATGTTCTACCACTTTTTCAGAATGAAAAGGTCTTAAGAAATTTGAACAAACTTTCACTTTTACAGGCAGAATAAAATCAAAAGTTGTGATGCCCTTCTTTAGTTACCGTACAGTGATTCAGTGGAATGTTACATAATGAGAGAAACTCACGATATAAAGACAAAGACAAAGGTGCAAGACAGAACAATCTGGAAAACTTCAAGCAGCTGATCTATTATAAGCATTTTCTTTTTGAAGGCCTCTCTCAGCTGCTCAGTGTACTCTTCTTGTGAGAATCTCTCTTCAAACAGTGACTCCTTTTCTGTCCTCTAGAGAGAAAATAACACTGACTGTCAGACTTACAGATATTCTAATTTTCATTACATGAGGGCAGGTCATACCTGGAAAAGTTTTTTAAAAGTATAATGAAATGTTCAGAAGTATGTTATAATATGTCATTCATTTAACTGATATTACACTGACTGGCTCAGTTTGTGTGGAGTTTGCATGTTCACCCCAAGTCTGCATGGGTTTCCTCCAAGTGCTCTGGTTTCTTCCTACCACCCAAAGACGTGCATTTCAGGATAACTGGTCACTGTAAATTGCCCATAGTATGTGTCTGTGTAGGACAACCCTGAAATGGACTAGCATCCCACCCACAGTTGATCCATAGTCTATTCAGATTTTTGCAGGCCAGCACAGATACTGTCTGATGTGACATATTTCATTGAATAAGAACATACATATTTAGTCCTTCACCTTTTTGTTGGATTGTGGGAGTTGACTTGATGAAATTTGATTAATTTTAATGCTACTTCAGAATAAAAAACATAGGAAATATAAACATTGGGTCATATTGTATAAAACCACATTATGTGCAAACAACGCAAAGTGCATTGCTAGTAGCACACATCATGAACACAAACTCTAGACAGTGAACTGATACTCTTGTCAATGGAGAATGAGCAGAAGTACCACTTCACTATGTTTTACATTTATCTTGGACCTTTTACTATTCAAAAATGTCTGTATTTAATAGCTAATTATCTTTAATCTTATTTATTTTACTAAGCTAGTGTTATGGCCTTGTTCCTAAGCCCTTTAGTATCTGTGTGACTTTGTTCTGTCTCTTCCAATTTAGCCAGTTGGAAGAACCAGCCAATTTAAGGAATGAAGATGCCTGTAGAAGAAGAGAGGAGAGGAAGGTGGAAGCCTGTGCCAGAAAAAGTTTTGTGGTTCATTCTTTAGTTTTAGTTTAATTGTCTGTTTTTGATGGTGATGGTGAGGTTATTTACTTTGATCAGTTTTCTCCTGGTTCTGACTGCAGTTAAGGAGCCAGAGTAGAATGGTATACGTTGTTTTTTGTTTGTTAGGGAAGTTATCACCAAAAAGAAAGGGAATTTTTTTTGTTTTTTTAAGCTTTGTTCACCCCTGGAGAAAGGGCTTGGAAATTGGGTTGCACTAATAATAAAATACAAAAAAGGAAGTTTTGGTTCCTTTCTGGTTGGGTCGATCTTTTCTCAGTCTCTTGTGTTGCAACCCAACCCTAGACTGGGCCATAACAATTAGTCATGTTTTTATACAGTTTCACTGTGAGTCATGAGTGAAAAACTTTGTATTTGCAAAACAACATTTTTGGGCCGCATAGCTAGGACCACTTGTATAGAAAATTTAGTAAAACACAGATGCTTCCAAAAAAGATGTCTTGAAAAAAGGGAACCCTACCTGGTAGGCCACATTAGCAGTGAAATCATTTGCCAGGCGGTTGATGGCGTCATTCAGTTTGTCATAGCCTTCACCAAAGTTCCCCCCAACTGGAATCTCTTTTGTGCACCAGGGTGTCATAACTGACAGGACAACATTTCAAAGACAGGGTGAGGAATTGGACATTATGTCTTCACTGGACCCAAATAACAAAAGTTACTCCCACAAATGTTTACTCATTTTTTTCTTTATAACAAGACACACAGTAGGATGATTTCTCACTAAGCAGTAAAGCTCTTGACTCTGTTTACTAAAAGATGTGACAGTATGGTCCTTCACCAGATTTGAACCCTGCACTAAAGTGCTGTAGTGTCCTCACTTCTCATGACATCACACAGGAAGTCAAACTGCATGGACACACAGAGGATGTGGTTGATCAGAGGGACCTTGATAGTATCCATACACTCCTGCCACTTGAGACTGAACCATTTTTTACACCGGCTTATCCCCTGTTCCACCACATCTGACACAGAAAAAAAATCACTGGAGTCAAAAAACCTTTTACAGAGGTGTATCGATCAAATTTAGTATTTAAAACATAAACATATCAGCAATTATTTACTCATCTGTACTGATATATAAAATAGCTGAAAAGCATAAATCTTTTATTACATGGTCATGAGACCGTATGAGATTGTATAATAGACCACATAATAAGCATAATGTATTAATATTATGAGACTGCAGTGTAGCAATAAGAGTAAATCAGAGTAAATGTTCTTCAGCTGGGATTTTTTTTAATTCAGGTAAAACATTAAGATCCAGCTGGACTTGGTACTCACAGTCACAGCGCATCATGGTCTTCGAAATAAAAATTTCTTGAGTGCTGTTCTTTGCCATTGAGGGCTCCTTATTGAGTGGATCATAACCATAATCTCCCAACATCTCATCTCTGATGCCCTGGAAGTTCGTGCTCACTTTCTTTGCATCAGCCAGAAGCACATCTCTGTCATTCTGCCACACAGCAGCCAAAATATTTACCAAAATTTCAGTCTGTCAACTATTACCATAGGAGTACAGTCGAATCGACCCAACCCACTTACCACAACTTCCTGCACCATCTCCACGAAAGGATCAATCACAGCCCGCCACATAATTTTGCTTTGTTCAATCTGTAGGTCAATGTTACATCCCATAGACAATGACACGTCCTGAACATTACGGTAGATGTTGGAGATGGGACCTTAACAGAGAAAAGACCGTTAGATCATTAATATTTTTGATGGGAAACTGGAAAGACGTGATTGTAACTTATTACTCGTAAATAAAAAGTCGGGGAATGCAGTGTACCTTGATAGAGGCCATAAAGGACAAAAAGCATGACGTAGGCTCGGCCCTGGGAGCTGAGCATGCAGGGGATCATCAGCAGGACTGAACACCGAAAATAAGAAGAGAAGGCTCCTCCAAGAATACAAAGACCTAGACCCACATATAAGAAGGGGATATCTTTTGTAGCAAGATTCTTAGAATTGTTAGTTAACGGCATGTAACAAACTAAATTATATATGTATACCGTACAGGCACCTTCATAACACCACTGAGTCTTGTCTGATATTTTAAACTATTCTACCTTAATCCAGTTAAAAATGTTCAAGTTCCATGAAAGTGGCTCATTGATACTCATAAATCTGACTTTCATCCTATTCTTTGTGCAGCACTAAAAATCAAAGCACTGTTGATACTCACCAACAAAAACATATGCTGAAATCAGTCTAGAAACAGTAGT
Source organism: Heterotis niloticus (assembly GCA_018136845.1). NCBI lineage: Eukaryota > Metazoa > Chordata > Actinopteri > Osteoglossiformes > Osteoglossidae > Heterotis > Heterotis niloticus. The sequence continues at coordinate 4,819,686 of CM030903.1, forward strand.
TGTTGGAATATTGTTTATAAGACCAAGGAACAGCCCTAAATAACAGAAAATGAAGAAGATGTAGAAAAACTGCCTTCTGTGAAGATGCTCTCCAGATCCAGCAGACAAGGCTGGGAATTGTGACAGGGTGCACAGCAATGTAATGCAAGTCTCACCTGTGCCACTGAGCGCCCCAAAAACTGCCCCCACAAAAAAACGGGCAATGGGAAACTTGTGCAGCTCAGGGAAGAGGAACTGATGTGCAAAGGGAGGGAGAATCCATCTGCTGATTTTCTCCAGGGCTGTGTGGAAAGATCATGGAACTCTGTCATATATGGCAGCCTAAATTATAAAAAACCTATTAAATTGCAATGCTGTGTAGAAATCTGTACTTCAAATACATTATGAAGAAATATTTAACATAAAATACTTACTTGAATGTGGCACTTTACATCTTTTCTCATTTGTCTCAGTCATTTTTATTGGCTCTCAGTTCATTTTAATTTGTACAAAAATATAAGAGCCAGTTCTATATGTAGCCCATCCTGCAGCTTCATTCACCAAGTTCTCTGAATTTCATATTACTGTCTCACCTATTTATGAAGAAATGTTCTGAAGAATAATTTTTTAAACTAAAACACTTTTACCACTACTTTTACCACTATGAGCTAAGGCTTAAACAGTCATTGTTTGAACTACGACTAGGTCAGATTGTGTAAAACTTTAGGCATAGCTACAATAAATCCAAAAGCTCACAAATTTCATTAACTTTGCTGGATTAAAAATTATTTTAGTATTATTAAAATTATAAATGCTGAAAGTCCAACTCCTCTTTTGTCCCAGTTGCTGACTTATTTGTGGAAGATGCTCCTTCTTTCAGTTTTGTTTATTATGTGCATTTCCATCTCCACGGTAACATGATGTCCTTTCTTACAAGCTATTAGAATTTATTAGAACCACCAGCACACGGTAACTGTAAACACCGGGCCAGCATGTGCTCCTGCTCCACGATCGCAGCTATTGTTTCTGGATGTATCTTACTGACATCTGTCGACTTGGCAGGTAAACACAGGTTGCAATCGCTCTGCTAGAGATTTTAGGTGTGTTTTGGATTTCCTACTGTCCAAACCCAAAGGTGCTTGTTAGGTTTACATTCATGGAACATTAAAATTTTCACAAATGATTATATTGTTGTAATATCTTTGCTCGGCTTCTTTGGTTGATCCCTTTTTTCTTCAATTGTGAATAATGGGCATAAGTTGAGACAAACAAATGTGCATTTTGTGTCACATGCTCATTATTTAGACATTTGTGCAAATAACAGTATTGGAAATTTGTGTAGTTAACAATATGGTGGTGGCTTTACAGCTCTTGTTTGTCCCATTGGACATTCCATTTGGTTCAACTCTGTAGGAAGATAGACATCTCTTTGCTCCCACAATGCGCCCCTGGGCCTCTGCCGAGTCAGACTGCAAACGGGCTGGGAAGAGAAGACGAGGACAGCGGCCATCGCCTCTAAAACAGGCTGTGCTCAGTGTGAGCGCCTTCATGTTCGGCCTGTTCCTGGCCTCAGTTTATGGCGGTATGGCTCTCTTCCTGCAGAGCTACAGTGTACGGTTCTGCCTGGTCATCACCATCATGCTGGCTGCCTTCTGCGCCTTCGGCATGGGTCTATCGGTTCGTCTGCGCTCCACCATCATGCTCATGCTGCCTATGCTGTGCTCCAGTGAGTGTCCCTGCAACCAAAACAGGGAACCTTTTAGGCTGTAACGCACCTGTACCTCACATAAAGAACTGAACACCTTTCTACTGCAGAAAATGACCCAAGCATTTATACATCTTTGACTCCAATACATCCAATTTCTCTCTTCCTAGAGAATGGAAAGAACTTCCTGCTGTTCCTGATCTTCTCCCTGGTAGTCCAGGGTCCTCTGGCCAACACGCTGAAGAATTTTGACCGTGCTGCTGCAAGTATGGCCTGCGGGGCAGAGCTAGCCAAGAACCAGACGCAGGAGCTCATGAACAAGGCCACTGCTCCCATGTTATGTGGGCATCAACCAGATATCCTACAGATAAGCCAATGCCATAGATTTCTATCTTAGAAATACATGTTACATAAAATATAACTATATTTATTCATTCAGGAGACTCAAAACGAATTCTGTGTAGCATTTTACCTGATACCCGGTGACTTACACTGCTACATAAATACACTACAGTGAATTACTTACAGTCATTTGCCCATTTACGGTATACAGCAGAGTACCATAACACACTCACACTGGGGTAAATTTACATTTGTATCATCAGTTTACCTGAAACACATCTTTGAACTTTGGGAGGAAACCCACAGGAGCACAGGGAGAGCAACAAAAATCCACACAGACTGGGTGGGGATCAAACCCATCTCCTCTCACACCGCCCAGGCCTCATATTAATTTAAATTAAATCATTAAGATCTCAGTATTTCTGTTTTCCTTCTAAAATACAAGAAATTTTAGGCTTGTATTTATCCTGGTCAGGATCCCAGTAGCCCGGAGCCTATCTCAGAATCACTGGGCACTCGGTTATGAAATGACACCCTGGATGGGAAGCCAGACCATTACAGGATAGCTTATTAAAAGCTTATTTCTGGAAAAAAAAATCTGTTACAGGAGTGCAGGGAAAATAAACAAAGGCTGAGAGGGGAGCGCAATATTCTTCATTCTATAAAGCATACATGTAATGAGAGGCTGAGCCTTCCTTATACTAGTAAACCATTATTGTCTATGCTCCTATTTATATATCAGCTGAATGAACAATACTTGTCAAAGGATGGATATGAAAAGAGGCTTACTTGTTTGCTTATGCCCATGGCCATATGATGCTACTACAAGCTGCCACTCGGGTGTGAAGTAGCTAACCTCTGCATCTTTTTATCCCCCCCCCCCCCCCCCCACAGCTGTGCTCAGTAAGATGAAGCAGATTACAAAGAATGCATCTTCAGTGGCTGGGAGAGTGCAGAAATTCATAAGTTCATTGATGGCTTCTGTCAGGCATGTGGGTGAGTCAGCCAGGCGTGTGGGTGAGATGAAGAACCCTTGTATAGTTTTGTGGTCCACCAAATGGATTTTATATATCTTTAAACTTCTAATTCTCAGAAGAGAGAGGTTTTACTGTGGTTTTGATGTTCATTGTGGAACATGATGTAGAGATGAATAAGATGCTGATGTCCAACAAGATGCTACCTATTCAACAGCATCTCCCCTTCAGTGTACTGTAAATACATTGGTGAAGGCCCCACACTAACACTCCCTCTACTGATACACACACATATGCCATTTCATTCTATTCTTTACCCCTCACTTTTAGGCCGTGTCCTAAGGAATGTCCTCTACTTCCTGATCAACATCGGCGAAGTATGCAATGACAAACTAGGCACCCCTTACCAGAAGTGCTCCAAGGTCTTCAGCGATGCTGAAAAGAACTGCAGGAAACTTCTGAACGTATTCTCCCCCTTATGCGACATTGTGAGCGCCTTTCAACCACTGTGTGATCTCACAAAGGGTTGGTGTCTTTGTCCACTGTGTACTGTACATAACGGTTCGTACAGCATTCCCAGGGTGCCACTGAATATTCCAGAGTCCACACTGTTGTTCTTGTTACACTACTGCCTGCATGGGAAAATACTCAATATGTAGATTACAACCTCAAATAGTTTTTTTTAAATTACTTTTAAGGGTGGCCTTACTGGTGCGAGGTTGAACTCCCAACTTAAAAGCTTCCCTGACTGACCAATATTTCAACATATCCAGAGATTATTTTGACTGTTCCAGATGACTGAAAGCAACTCTTATATTTTCTTTCAAAATTATAGACCAGAAGGTCTTGCGCAATGTTTCCTCTTTTAAACTGTTGCTGTTTCATATCCGCAACTGGTTTAGTCAGTCTAGTGGCGCTGGGTTTCAATCCAAACATCACCCGGTGCTGGAAGCAGAAGGAGAAGATGAGGGAATAATGAGAATACTCCAGGGCTTATTAGCTACATTCTCCCCTGGCCACAGGTTTCATTTATTTTCTTTTGGAATATAGAATTTTGGTCAAAAAACAGCAGCTATATAGGAGAGGGCATCCAAAGACTGGAAAGATGAACAGTTTATGGAAGGGGATCATAACTGTAAGATTTGTTTTCATCTGACTGAAAGAAGTAGCTTATTGTACAGAGGTCAAAATACAAAACTGTGTTAAGTTGACAATATTGTATGGCGCTATTTTGTTAAAATGAGATAATGGCTATAGAATGAGGTGTAGACTGAGAGCTAAAAATGCAGCATATGTAAATGGAAAAGCTAGTGCAGGGAACAGCTTGGACTGTACTTACCCACATCTTTTTATGCAGTTGCCCAGGTGTTTTGCATCATTCCATCGTATGTTGCAGACCAGATAAAGAGCAACTTGGTTGAACGTGAGTTGTCTTGACTGTCTTAAAAGGTTTTCAATCCAACCAAATACCTAGCACAAAACGTGAAACAAGAAAAGGAAAAAATGAGTAAAAACTAAATACCATGACCTTGACAATTTTTTCCATACCAGCATTAGCTGCATCAATAAAACTATAGAAACTTTTAAGATTAGCACTTTTGAAGTTCAAGTTAAAGTTTACTGTGAAAGCTTTACACAGGAATTTTGGTTAACAAATATAAATATACTGTATTGCAATGAATATAAAATGGTATTTTTCTGGGAATTGCATCTAAAAAAGATAGGGTCATCTTATATTCAAGGACTACGCCTAAAAAGGTCATATATTGTGGAACACCGGTAGGTAGCGTCACTTATCCACAGAAATAATCAAGTGGAGCTAGCAAGTGTGAAAGGTTGCAAAACCTCAAGATGGTCTGGAAAAAAGGAGCTCAAAGTCAGGCCAAATGAACCAAGGACTGAGAAATAGCTGTGATGCCAAATTTAAGATAATGGGGATTGATGAGGCAGAGGTGTCAAAAGAACTTAAAGTTACAGAACGTCATTCGAAGATGGCGAGCCATAAAGACCATCTTAAAAAGGCAGATTTATTAAATATGAATAAATGTGATTGATCTTTATAAAGTTAAGATATAATGTTTCAAAAACTTTTTTCCAAAAATGAGTGTTGAAAACGAGAGGATCGTCTTATATTCAGGTCAATACGATATTTTATACCTGGTTCTTTCACTTGCCTACAAAACTGTTTGATGTCAGAAGTCTGCCAGGCTAATGCAATCATGGTGAGAGGAGTACATAAACTGACCTTGTTTTATAACTTCTCATCTTTTAACTCTAAGCGACCATCACTGCATTTGAAGAAATGAAACGGGAGTTTGAATTCAACATCTCTGCATCAGTGCACTTTGACGTGCAGGTGAACGACAGCCGGTCAGTACAGCAACTATCTCAGCAGATTATGGATGAAGTCACCATGGAGGTGGCTCGCGTACGGGAGATGATGGGGCTGCTGGGATATGTGGGTCTCTTCCTTCTGTTGCTCATGTACCTGCAGTAAGTGCCATTTTGACATCATGGTCAGTGTGTGCATTTTACTTTGAACAGTTTTCATTGTAGAATTCAAAGACATTTTCTTTCTCTGCATCTTTGTGGTTGGTTTACCTGGTTTGTTGGAAGAGCTGTCCTGTACAAAGAAAAATTCCTCAACCAGGATGACTTTGACAACATCTATATCACTGAAAGGCTTGTGGAAATGGACCTTAAGATATGCGCACAAGGCAGGACTTCTCTTCTGCCCCTAAGCAAGAAGGAAGCCCTCACTTACATCTACCCCTGTAAGTTGAAAAGAGGGAAGACTGATGGGGAGGGTGGCGTGAGAAAGAGAAGTATATTCCGGGGGCCTTGTTCTCTTTGGTGATGCTTTTGATATGATGTGATTCTTAATATACTTTTGCCCTCAGGTTCTTTGTATCTGACCGATAATGAGAAGCAGGCCACAGTACTCCGTGGATTGTCTGTCCTCAGACACTTTGCTGTTGGTGGCCTGCTGGTGGCCTTGGACTTGGTGGTCTTCTGGATGTTTGACATCATGTACCATTTAGTTCAGGGAGACATTGTGGCCAGAGGTGAGACTTGAGGATGACAACAAGATGGAAAAAGAATTTGCTCATCAGCTGTCACGTGTTGATATTGTTTGTGGCTTCAACGTAAAACTTTCCGTTTGGTCAGATTTAAAATGAATTCTATGCCTTAAAATTAATGACATAATGGTGACATAAGAAGCTATAAGAAGTTTTACTACTAGTGCAGAACAGCTAAATCCCAAACTGCAGTTGTTACACTGAATTGTTATTAACACCACAGTAGTTTGACCTGGGTAATGCCAGGTCAGATGTGGGAAATAAACATATAAACATAATAAACATATAAGCTGGTGTAAATATGAAGTAAATATAAAGGATGGTAAAACTGTACCGGTCCTCTTCACTGTGATACCCTTGTGCCCTCAGCTCCTCTTTCCGTGGTGGTGCAAGTAAACGGTTCTGGCTATGCCTTGGACATCTTCAAGGACCTTTTGTCCTCTTTTGATATTCTGCAGAAGGGCAACATCACTGTTGTGAGCAAGAAATGTGTGTTGAAACCCTATGAGCCAAACTACAACCTATACATGTTTATAGGTAAGGTGGCAACCGGTACTGGAATTGCTGAGTCCTCAGGCCTTTGTATACCTTGCAGTAGCCCTGTTCTGGTGGACACTGCCCTCTATTGGACAGAGAAAAATAAGTCTAACTGCTTTCTATAAACTTAAAATGGCATGAAAAGAGAAACTGATATATTCTTATCTGTGTGCAGGTCTCCTTTATGGTCTAACATTGTTTACTGCTGTTGCTGGTAGCTACATCATGCGTTTCAGAAGGTTTATTTGTGCCAGTTACTACCCTGACCGAGAAGAGGTCAGTTTGCGCGATCATGACAAAGGATCTGAGCCTTTATGTGATGGAAATGCTCATATGATCTGACCTTCTTCATTACTGTCCATCAATGTGGAGCAGGAGCGAATCTCTTTCCTGTATAGCCACATTCTCAGCCAGCGAGAGTACATGGGTAGGGCTTTGCTGAAGTCCGTAACCCAGAGAAAGGCCGACAGGAAGCAAACCAGTCCACTCCAAGCACTGACTGCCTGGTGAAGCTCCTTCACTTTGTTGCTTGTTTTTATTTACTGTCTATAATATATTTTTATATTTGATATAATTAACAATTTTATAACATCCTCTCACATCCCTTAGCCGTGGGTGGACATTAAGGAACTTTGGAAAACAGTTATTCTTTGCCTTTTCCATAGACCAAATTATTCTACCTTTAAGTAATATTTACTTGTGAAAATGAACTAAAATATTCAGAATTAATACAAAGATTCTTTCAAAGTAACAGATGGGTTTATGAATCAGTGCAGAGTTCAGTCTGGCCAGGTGGACACCAGGGATCATTTACGCATTGGGAGTGTCATGTCATACCTGACAAGGTGTTGTGAGGGTCTTGTGTATCTGCAGCCTTCCAGAAGATTCCATCATAGCACGCTTCTTCAAAGCCCCTGGTGTTTTCTGCATGGCCTGTGGATTGGCAGCAGAGTCCAGGAATGATCCTAATATTGTCACCTGCCGCACTCCGCAGTGTACTGGTATTCTATACTTAATGTTTAAACCATGGAATGAGCATACTTCATATTCATTTGTATGCCGTCCATTTTAAAAAATGTCAAATTTTTTATTTTTAAAAAAGTATGTATACTTAGTAAAGGAACAGCAGGTGGTACAATGGGTGGTGTTGCTGCCTTGCGCTTCAAGGACCAAGGTTCAATTCCCTTCCCCTGCTGTTGTACCCTTGAGCAAGGTACCTGTCCATAAATTGCTCCTCTAACTGCCAAGCTATACAAAAAAGTAACTCACTGTTAGCAGCTTCATATTATAAGTTGCTTTGGAGAAAATAAGTAGTTTCATGAATTGGTGTCTCAGCAGAGAAGTGGAATTGAATACCATGGTAATGGGTCCATATCTCATATAGGCTCATACTGTATTCAGTGCTACCGGAACATGGACAACATCTGTGCTGTTTGCATGGGACCTCTGACCTTTCAAGAGAATGCAGAGGAGGAGATGTGAGTCAGCACAAAGATGTTCAAGAACTATATTTTACGTGTCGTGATGTACTTGATGAAGATACTTTGTCTTTTAAATGGCATCATGTAAAAGTGTCCTCATAGAAAACTGACTGTTGTTGAAGTAGTTGTTACTTTGGGTTTTTTTCACCCATGTGCGTGATCTTTAGAGACTCTAGTGATGACCAGCAGCTGGGCCTGTGGACTGCAGCCCTGAAGACAATGGCACATGACAGGCAGGGAAAGCACAAGAAGAAGCTGCTGAAGAGACGAATCAGAGAAGTGCTGAGGCGGAGACCACAGGATGATGGAGACCAAAAGTGGCAGCTGCGCAGCAGGAGGACAAGGCCGGAGGACACTCCTAGTGACAGTGACACTAACAGCGACATCAGTGTCCAGAGCAACACTGACACCAGGTAGACAGGAGAAGGCTGGTAGTCATGAAAGGCATAGGGTATAACATGTTTTGCCAGCACGAGTTCCAGTTTCTTAAAAAATTTACAGTGATGTCATGATGTGACAAGTTTTCTTTCCAGTGGGTTATTAGTTACAGCCCAACAAATCAGTTTCCTGTTACCATAACTGTGAAGTTTTGAAATACTCTCCCCTCTTCCCCCAGTGAGCCCAGCATGACTTACCAGGAGCAGTCAGCGTGGGAAAACTCTGAGTCCAGTGACCATGATCCCTACCCTTTCCTAGACGTCTGTAGGCACTGGGAACAGGAGCTGCAGGTCAAAGCCAGTGATTCCTCCAGCTCGCTTGAAAGCAATAATCTCTCTGAGAGTGAACGTCTGCACGTGGTCATGGTTCACAGCCCCATGACATTGGTGCCTTCAGCCAAAGTGCAGGAAGTCCAAACTGCAGGAGCTCCTGCAGACTCCTCCAATAGAAGCAGATTGCCAGACTCTTCTCCACCTGCAGAGGAAATTGAAATACTTTCATTTAAGCCAATATCACATTAAATCAAGAGTAAAACCCAGCGTAACCCTGCCCCACTTAGTGTTCATGCTGTGACCTGACAGCATATGTGCACACAGTGCTCTGGGCAATGAATTTTTCCTTTTTTTGTTACTGTCATAATCTTCATTCGCTTTGCATCTTTCTGGTGCTCGTGTTACATGCTTTGGCCCCAATCTCGGTTCAGCAGCTTGATGTACACAACTTGTAGCCGTGTGTTCTCACGTTTTCCTTGCACATAACCAGGAGTTCCAGCACCTCTTTCACCCATTTTATATGTGCTTCACTCATCTTTTTTTTAACTATCAAGTCTTCTGACAATTAAATATTATTTGCGTGTGCATTTTATTGTAACAAAATGCACAAAATTTTACTGTCCTTTTAGTATTTCAAGTATCTTCCTGCATATTTTCATGGCCATGTACAATACAAAGATAAACAGCTACGCAATTCTGATACGATTTTCAATAAATGCAATCCTCATTGTTGTGAAACTATATTTGTAGGTGAAATTCACCTATCAAAATAATATGTTCAAATAACCTTGTACAGTGCTGCTTTGGTTTGTACTCTGTGGAATAAAATTATGTATTTCAATTCTACTTAACTCTTTCTTCAGCATAGAAGAGAATAGATTGACATACATGTGGGAGCCCTACCCTTGCCAAGCTGATGCTCAGATTTTAGCTGCTGAGGAACTCCTTATACACTGTATGACCAAAAGTATGTGGACAGCTGAGCATCACAGCCATATTTGCTTGTGAACATCCCATTCCAAGCCCATGGGGATTCATATGGAGTTGTTCACCCTGATTTGCTGCTATAAGAGCTTCCACTCTTCTGGGAAGGCTTTCCACCACATTTTGGGAATTTGTTCCCCTTCAGCCACAAGAGCATCAAGTGAGGTTGGGCAAGAAGGCCCAACTCACGGTCAGGGTTCGAGTTCATTCCAAAGGTGTTCAGTGGAGTTGAGGTCAGAGTTCTGTGCACCCAGTGTTGTTTAGAAAGTGTCTGTATGCTTTGTGGGTGTGACTGAAACAGGTCAGTCATACTATCTGAGTATTTTGTTACTCATACTCTACCCATAGCCAGGATGCAGACTCTTACAAGTTCAGCTTTCAACACCATTGTCCCCCGTAGACTGTTCACTAAACTGAATGACTTGGGATTGAACCGCCACCTGTGTGCCTGGGTTCTCAGTTTCCTCACAGGCAGACCACAGGTGGTGAGAGTGGGTAGTTGCACCTCCGGCATCATCACACTCAACACAGGAGCTCCGCAAGGTTGTGTACTTAGCCCTCTGCTCTATTCCCTCTACACTCACGACTGTGTGGCCACGCACGCCTCCAACTCCATCATCAAATTTGCTGACGACACGGTGGTGCTGGGCCTCATCTCCAACAACGATGAGACAGCATACTTAGAGGAGGTGGAAAACCTGGCATCATGGTGCCAGGAGAACTGCCTCCAACTGAATGTCGGCAAAACTAAAGAGATGGTGGTGGACTTTGGTAGGCGACAGCAGCGGTCCTACACCCCCCTTAAAATCAACGGGACTGCAGTGGAGAGGGTGAGCAGTTACAAATACCTGGGCGTTCATGTCACTGAGGACTTGACATGGACTGTACACATCCGAGCTCAAGCCAGTAGAGCAAAGCAGCGGCTCTACCACCTCCGGCAGCTGAGGAAGCTACAGGTCTCTCCAGCTATCCTTAAAACCTTTTACTCTGGTGCTGTACAAACTGTTCTGACTCAGAACATCATCTCCTGGTTTGGGAACAGCTGTGCTCGGGACATCAAGACACTGCAGAGAGTGATCCGGGCAGCGAAACGCTGCACCAGATCTGATCTGCCGTCCCTACATGACATCTATACCAGGAGATGCAGGACCAGAGCGACTAGGATCGTCGGTGACCTATCTCATCCCAGCAACCATCTATTCATCTTGCTGAAATCAGGCAAATGCTTCAGAAGCATTATGGCCAGAACGGAGAGGCTAAGGAGGAGTTTATACCCACAGGCCATAAGACTTCTGAACCCGGACATGATATCACAACCCTCACAGACCAGGGTCCTCAATAATCTCTGACCACTCCACTCCCCCCACTGTTACTGCCCTTCCAGGGCACCTTAACGGTTTCTTTACCATTTTGCCTATTTATTTATTTATTTACTTACTTACTTACTTATTTATCTATTTGCTGCTTGTTTCTGTTTCTATTCTTCTTAGTGTTTGGATGTGTGTTTGCTTTATTTTCCATTATAGATTTTTTGCACAGTCGTCCTGGATCAGATCGGAGCACATTTCAACACATGGTACACAACCATGTACTTGACAAATAAACTCTTTTGACTCTTTGACTCTTACATCCACAGTGCAGGAAGGAGCGCTACCGCAGGTCATTCTTACCAGCAGTTGTCAGACTGCACAACGCTGTCTAACTGGTTAACTTATTTATAACTTATTTATGTGTATATAGGTTTTTTTGTGTTTATCGATTACTAGACCTTCTTACTACCTTACTTGTTCTTATTCTACCTTACTTGTTCTTCTCCTATATTCCCTTTGTCATAAGAGCTCTGTAACACCTAAATTTCTCATTCGTGGGATAATAAAGGTTTATTCTATTCTATTCTATAACTGATCAACTTAAAACACAGTCCACTTATTAGCTAGAGCTTTCCTCACAAAATAAACAAAAGAACATCTCTCAATATGTTAGACAAAAGTTACTGGATTTAAGGCAAAGTTGACCAAAAGTTCAATACATGTTATATGAATCATCCCTACAAAGCTTCACGTTCATCATTTCATTTACATTGAATCATTTAGCAGACATTTTTCTCCAAAGTGACGTACTAGTGAGTGTATACAAACTATTAGGCGTCACAGTAAAGTTGGCTACGGTGAATGCAAAGAGCTTCAACAAAACTCAAGTGTTGTTAACATCAGACCATGGTGACACTGGGGACATTAGAAACTTGGGTTTCAATACTGGTGTGGAGCAGCCGAATCCCAAACTTAAATTTATCTTAAGGAAAACAGTTGTCCCTTTGTATAACAACACTGACAGGGATGTCAGAAATAGGTTAAACGGTCCGATTTTAAAAATAAAAAGTGAGAACGGTTGCATTCCAACTGATCGGCCCATGCTGTCAACTGAGGGGGCATGAATGGCGCCACTGCGACCCCACAGCTCAGGCTGCAACGGAATAAGATGCTTAAATTCTAAGTGTAATTCATATTAGGTGGAAGAAAGGATTTATATAATTCTGGTGTCTTGGTAACACACCTGGGGAAGAGGGAATGCTTACAACAATGCAGGGTCGGGTGCTTCGAAGCTTGGCAATACGGCCCGACCCGTCCTTCGCAAAGCAGTCCCTGCCCGGCGCACTCAAACAAACACGCACCAGGCTATGTAGAATAACCGATCTGCATAAAACACGTTTTCAGACGTAGGAGGAAACCCATGTGAACCGCAAGCAAACTTTAGGCTGAGGTGCCCGCACGGTGGGGCTAAATTTATTAAGGAAAACATTTCCAACATTTTTTTTACGTAGTGTGTGCGCAGAGAAAGCGGGGGTGCGCGCGTTCCCAGGATCTTCCGGGTGTCGGATGTGTGTAATGGCAGCTTCCTGCACGTCTGGATCTACGAGACCGAGCGACGGGCGCGGAAACTTCCCTGGGAACAATATAGTGTCCGTGCAGCGCTGTTTTTCGGTGCGTTCGGGTTCTTGACCCGCTCTGACGGCTTCGTGCCGAAGTGACCGCCGCCGCTATGTTAGTTACTATGAACGCCGTGTGCATTTCGTGACTAAAACGGCCAACTCGTAAGTGCATCTCGACGTGTGTCGCCGCTTTTATGGATCTTTTCGGGTCCGCTCGGGAGGAGAATAGCCAGCGTTCCGGTTTGTTTTCACGGAGGAATTTGTGACGAGGGACTCGTGCGGCGATACGTCCTGCAGGAAGGGCCGCGAACTCGCCTCAGCCGCCGAGCGTCGCGCCGTGGCCTTCCGCCTCATTCTTTTGTGCTTTCTGTGCTGAGGTGCAGGCATGCGAAGCCAGGACAGTCGCCCCGAGACACAGGCGCCCCAGCAGGACGCATCTACCCGCACGTCTCCCGCCGACGTGTCCTTCGGGGACTGCAGCGTGTGCGGAGCTGCCCTGAAGGCCGAGCGCAGCCCCCAGCTGCTGCCCTGCTTGCACTCGCTTTGCCGAGCGTGCACGCCCCCGCAGGGCCCCCGGGAGGGCGCGAGAGGTACGTGCGCGCCCGCGGGACTGCCACGTCCCGCTGCAGCTCACCTGCGCGATGAGCCCAGCAAGCGCGCTGTTATTACTTAGCTGACACTTTGTCAAAGACAGCTTGTTTTAAATGACTTTTTTACCCTTTTAAATTACATAATGGTTGGTACCTTCAGCAGGGATGCTGCGATAGACCGGGGTTCAAACCAAAAACCTTAAATCAGATTAAGGTTGCTGGAACCACAGCTGACAACTATGATGCAACTTTCCAGTTAAATCTCAAACTTGTATTATTAGTTTTTGTACGTCTGTAGTTGTTCAGGGTCCGTTCTAAGCCTAGAGTTCACAGGCAGGTGAACTATGGTGCTCTGATCACCATGGAGTCCCCAGATGCTATCTTGTTCTGGGAATTTAAACACTAGTTACCTTGGTTACATATAGCATGAACCTACAGCTCACTAGTTACCTTGGTTACATATAGCATGAACCTACAGCTCTTGTTAAAGAGCAGCGTGGCAACTCATTTTCTCTGTATAAACTTTACGGGTGTGATACCATGCAGTTCACTCCATAATGGTGAAATAGCTACATTTTACACTGTCCCAAGTATTTAGTATTTTGCATACAGGACAGAAATTTTTTGCACCCCCAAATACACTAGGGGGCAGCCCACTTGCACAGTGTGCCAAAATTCCCACCTACCCAAAAAAAAATTACCAAACATGATAAGCAATAAGGGGGTTAGCAGTCCCCCTGTAGCAGCCCACGGCAGTTGAACACAAATATTTCACAGATATACAAGAACAATGAAGTATAGGTCTCGGCTGCATCTGTGTAAATAGTTGTCTAACCATTATAGGGGGATAATAAGGGGATTGCAGGCACTGTGTGTACTTGATATACAAAGAGTGGTCAAATAAGAAAAGATCCTCCCTTATAAGTACGCTAGTCCAGGCATTTTACTGTACCATTTACATTGGTTTGGCCTGCACTTTGTACCCATTACTGATAGAAACAAAAGAGTGTTCTGAGGAAAGAGTGTGATATTTATTTTGCTTACACCTGTTTCAGTTACTCCAAAGTTCCACTTATACATATTCCCCACAAAGAATTATTTCTTTACAGCCTTGATACTCCCTTTCTGCCTAGCACCTGGAGCAGACTCTCCCACATTATTGTGCTACTCTGTCTGTCACTCACTGTCTTGTCATTTATGTGGGATGTCACATGTCTCTACAAGAGGGGAATTGAGCTCACAGGATCATTTTTTAATCAGTCTGTTACTCACTACTAGAATTTTTATACATATTTTCCCCCCATAAAAAATTGGGTGGTCATCAGTTTATGTGTGCATATATTTATAACCTGAACTCTGTTTTCCCCAGAATGCCCTGTGTGTAAACAGTCATATACTCTGCTGGAGGTTATTGATAACCCTTTTCTCAAGTACTCTGCATCGACTTCAGGTGCTCAGGAAGTCAATAAGGTGGGTGTTTGCACAGTTGGGTCCCCATTCAGAGTCCTGACAGTGTTACAACGTTAGGGTGGTATAGTTTAGTCCAAGTTGCCAGTTGACTTGCTGTCAAACACAGTTTAATGGTTTTTAAATGGTCAAATTGGAAAAAGTAAACACAGTGACACTATTTTAGTATGTTCACATACTAAAATAACAAATGTTTAAAAATTGCAGTAGTAACAGAATTCTTTTTTTCCCTCTTTTTTTCCAGTGTTCCGGATGCGAAGAGTTTGCAGTCAGCGGCTGGTGTGTGCAGTGCGGAGAAGCTCTCTGCTCGGTGTGCGTTTCAGCACATCAGAGAGTGAGGGTCACACGAGACCACACTGTCCTGCCTCAACGGTTTCCCTCAGGTGTGCCATGATGCTAAACTGTGGAACCCAAATATTGGTATAGAGTGTAATTCAAAAAGAATTTAACACTCAAATTTTTCACCATGTACAGCAACTTAAGTATTATATGAAGATGCAAGCTAAATCAATTTGTGATGCAACTCAGTTTTTTTCTTAATCTTACAAATGCATTCATTTTTAGTTAATCACACTGTGAAAATGAAAAATTCTCTGTTTCACCAGTGTTTTAATAAGTGTCTGCCATGACTGCCATTGATGAAGGATGTTTCATGAGTTTTTTTTTTTATCCCTGTAACTGGAATCTGGAGAATATGAATATTATTTAATAAAAAAACACTTGTAATGTTATGTTTGTTTACAAAGCTGCTTGCTGTTTGCCTCTTTACTCAGCAGGGTGATTTTTTTGCATTTCAGTGTAAGTACCTTGTTTAGGGATAATAGAGTAGGAGGTAGAATTCAAACCTAGGGCCTTTTCTTTGGTGATGACTCTAACCCCTATGACATCTGCTGCCACATCTTAGCAATATTTATACTTTTTTCCAGATTCCACCCCGACAGTGTTTTGCCGCACCCACAAAGAGGAACCAGTGATGCTCTTCTGTAAGTCATGCAATCAGCTCACCTGTCGGGACTGTCAACTGACCTTTCACAGGAACCATAGGTATGGAAAAGTTGTCTTCTCATCAGCTGTCTTCTGTCTTCCTCACCTTCAACTTGTCTTCATCCCAAATCAATGGATGGCTGTTAAGATGAAAGGGTCTGATTGATGCAAAGTAGCTATGCACAGTTCTTACCAGACAGTTTTATAATGAAGTCAATATCCTGTTACAGAAACCTGCTTCTCATGGTTCCATTCATGTTTTTAGCTACCAGTTTCTCCATGAGGCCCTGACAAGTCAAAGGGAGCAGATTGAGTCTCTGCTGGCAAGACTCAGACAGCAAAAAGTCACGGTGAAACAGAGTCTGCTGGATTTGGATGGAAGGTACCAGTACTGTACTGTACTGAAGACATCTATGAGTGTCTGTACTATCACGTGTGTTCACTGGGAGAGCCTGGTTGGCTGGTGCTTCACAAGCCTTTGTCTGCCTGAATAGCATCTCTTTAGTTTTAATAGTGATGATTGTGTACCATTTGCTTAAGTGGCTTTTTCAAAAGAAGATAATGTTATAAATCGACTGTCATTGTTAGGCTAGTGTTCTTGACTAATAGTGCATTCTGGAGTTTGGGGTTTTTGCATCACAGTCTCCTGTGCCTCTCTTCAAGGTTGCTGGACTTGACAGCAATGAAATCGAGGCTGAAAGATGAACTGCAAGAAACCTTGGTTCGCATTCGCTATGTGCTGATGAAAAGATCAGTGACGCTGTTCAAGGATGTGCAGGTACCCATATGTTACACCGATCAACAAATTTAAACTTACTGTTTTGCTACAGAATAAATATTGCAGTTTGTTTAACTCAGTCGCATGCCCTGAATTCAAAAACAAAATCCAAAATGCCAAGTGCCATTTTTTCATAAATTTTTATTGGCTAAAATATCCCATTTAACACATTTTAAGTACAGTAAAACCTACTTAATTAGATACTGGATAAGTGGATAATTTATTGGAATGGATACTTTCTCTATGGTGGTACTGTTTTAGTCTTACTGACTTCAAAGGAACACAAGATCAGGTAAATGGATAGGTAGAACATTTGCTTTTATTTGATGGAATTTTCTAGTCCTGTAGCCCATGCTCCTATCTTAATGTCATTGATTAAGGGGATACACAGTATTCAGCTGCCTGTTCAACTCCCAAGTTGCTGGTTTATGTCTGATCAGGGTTCTGTTGGTCATATTTTTTGTTTCTAAATCAGTGCGATGCACTGGGTGTTCCGACACCTTTCTATCATGGCTAGTATTAAGATTTTCAGCAGTTTGTGCTACAGTAGCTCTTGTGTGGGATCAGAGCAGACGGGCTAGCTTTCGCTCCCCACGCGCATCAGTGAGCCTTGGGCACCCATGACCCTGTCGCCAGTTCACCAGTTTTCCTTCCTTGGACCACTTTTGGGAGGTACTAACCACTGCATACTTGGAAAACCCCTGCTGTTTTGGAGATGCTCTGACCCAGTCGTCTAGCCATCACAATTTGGCCCTTGTCAAAGTCGCTCAGATCCTTCCGCTTGCCCATCTTTCCTGCTTCCAACACATCAACTTCAACAACTGACTGTTCACTTGCTGCCTAATACATCCCCCTACCCCTTGACAGGTGTGATTGTAATGAGATAATCAATGTTATTCACTTCACCTGTCAGTGATTTTAATGTTGTGGCTAATTGGTATATACAGGGTTCCCTGTATGGCTGTGGATATTTTTGCTTTCCATTACTGCATGACTTGGGTAAGAAAAGAAAGTGAGTATGAAAGCATTAGTGGTGTGTGAAGGGCCATGTTGACTGTGGTATCCTTCCTTTTACCAGGAGCTCTGCGGGAATGAGGCAGAGCGAGTCACTGAGAGGCAGGCCACATTAAGGAGGCTTGGACAAAGGCAGGACCACATCTTATCCTTCACAGAGAAAGCACTTGCCACAGAAAATCAGTTTGCTCTACTTTCCAGCAAAAGACAGGTAATATTGGCAATTACCTGGAATACTTTTGCAAGGTCTGACTTAACACATGTTGGTAGTGGTCCTGACTGCGTATCCTGTTTTCTTCTCTTATGTTACCTCTATCATTACAGATTCAGTTGCAGCTGGAGGACATCTTATCCCAGAATGTGCTGCCTGCAGCATCTATGATGGACTTGAAATTCCACTGTGACCAGGATTTCTGCAATCGAATCTCTAAATTTGGTATTATGCAGTATGATTTTGGAGAAAGGTTATTGTTGTAAATTGTACAGTTAGTTTCAACATAGTATGTCAGGTGCTGAATATTTAAATTTTCTTCCTTTTTCTGTTAGTGGTCTTATTTATTTATTTTGTACTTTTTTCTCTTCGTTCTCCCCAGGCAAAATCATTACTAAGGAAGTGCCTTTTGCTCGCTCAGATGCTCATACCTCACCAAAGCAGACTCAGAACTGGCTGTTCCAAAACCGGGGTGTTTCTGCTTCTAAACCCTTGGGTTCTCAGTCCCACAACTCTGTTTCTCTTGTTCCTCCATCTCCAACCCAATGCCCTTCTGATCCTTTCCAGATTACATCCACATCTGTTCGCTGTGCCCCCAATTCACTCCAACAGCCTTCCATTGCTGCTGTTGCATCTGGTTCATCCCCTGTTCCTACAACCCTTTCTCAATCCACCCTGTCTGCTCCATCCAACCATGTTTCTCTGGTATCTCTACTGCACTCTGTCCAACGCCAGACACGTCCAAAACGGCTCAAAAACATTAAGGCCTGGTCTTTTCACAATTACCAACCCAAAAGACCCAGATTAGCTGCTCGTCCAGTTTCTCCTATCTCACCTGATGCCTTTCAGCTTCCCACTGGTGGGCCCCAATCTTCTGCTGCCTCCTCAATGACCATTCTGAAGTCTTTCTCTTCTCCAGTCAGGCTCTACCCTGTCACGCTGCCTCCCATTGTCATTATGTCAGACCCTCCCACCACTAGTGTCTTAAACATAAACAACGAAACCATTAACACATGCACAGTTCAGGCCATCACACAGACTCTCTCTACTCAGGTCCAAAATGCAGTCCCAGCTGAACCTTGGCACATGGGTCTTGCAATAGAGTCAGTTAAGTCCTTGAGTGACATTTTACCTAGCCAAGAACAACAGCCTTTAAAAAACCCGTCAGGCTTGCTTCCGGTGAAAGCTCCAGCGGATTCTCCATGTGAGCGGGCTGGACCTGCTGCCTCCTGCGGGAGGAACCCGGACATGGACAAACAAGCCCATGTCGCAGAGAATGAACCCACCTCCACTGTAACAGAGACTGAGAACGCCTTTCTGGTTGCAGTCCCGGAAACAGAGGCTCACGTTCCTGAAAAGCTGCAAGGCCAAGAACGTGTCACTGAGTCAACCAGTGGAGCCCTAGCTGTCACGCTAGTATGTTGAAGCAGTAACACTGATCCTGGCAGTACACATGTTTGGTTTTTCCACAGGATAACAAATGATATTGCTGATGTCCACACTAGTTTATTTCTGCTTCTGCCGACATTCAACACCTTCACTCGGGCCACCTTAAGTCTAGATATGATGTAAGGTTTTTACTGAATGAAAGTACCATATGTGTCACTATGTTTAATACATGACAAAAATATAGGATCTACCTGTGCATAACTTGTTTCCAGGGAACTGTAATGACTTGGTGTCATTACTATGTTATTTTTCCTTTTCCTGTTGTTGGTTAACATTTCAGCTTTGGTTTCACACACCTACGTACTAGTCAAAAATGTTCTCCTTTTTACCATTCAGCAGAAACTACTGGGGCAGTCCTGCACCGAACGGGATCCCCAGTATATTACAAGTAGCCATACTGACTTCAAGAAGACCAGTGAGGAGGAGCTACCCAATGCTGATCAGCCTGACCTGATGGCTTGTCAAAAACTAAATGCCAAGAATATTAAAATACCAATCAGTTTTCGGGAGTTGCTTGAAGGGCCAACGATCCCCACTTCAGAAGTCTCCACAGGCTTTTGTACAACGCTGGGTACTCACAGCACCTCGAAGTCTGCTTCAGTAGGCTCTTCAGGAGAGGTTGGTTATTCTAAGGAAAAATTCCATCATACTACTGTACATTTTGTGCACCACAACTTTGAATGAGGCCTCTGTTTTTCTTCACACAGGAACTGAAGGTGGATGGTAATGAAGATGAGAACAGAAGTAAGTGAATTTTATTTTAAATTAACCAGGTTTCTCAAACTCAAATAAAGGGTCAAATTGTAAGAACACAAGACCGGGATGTGGTCTGTGGAAAAAGGCTTGGAGACTGAGAGCTGTTGTCTCTAGTAACTAATTTCACTTTCTCTACATCAGCTAAGTCTGTCCTCAGTGAGCTCATTCTGGGGTGTAAATGGGTGTATACTTGTGTATGTACTTTCTAGTTCCTATTTTCTACTTCCTTCCATCAGTCTCAACCAATGAAAAACCAAGAGAAAGTATCATATAACACAAGCAACAGTT
Source organism: Heterotis niloticus (assembly GCA_018136845.1). Lineage (NCBI taxonomy): Eukaryota > Metazoa > Chordata > Actinopteri > Osteoglossiformes > Osteoglossidae > Heterotis > Heterotis niloticus. Next base: position 4,839,944 of record CM030903.1, read on the forward strand.
GTGTTGGACTAAGTGTTCTGTTTGCATCTTTATTGCTGTTGGTGAAGTATACTTTTGTTTATTCTGATTTGGGCATTTCTTTGGAGGAAATGGCTAAATTAATAAATACAATGTAAATATCAGCAAACAAACAGCTTTAATAGGTGGGAGGAAATAGTGTTTTTTTTTTAAATAGCAGCAGAACAGTACTGCATACTGCCTTGTCTCTTCCAGTGAGGGGGGGTAACAGCTCCTATTTCAGGTGGGCAGAGACAGTTTGCATGCACGGGCACTTTTGAGTCCTCCTGGCTGAAGTACTTATGGCACAGTTTACCAAGAAAATGCTCACCCACAGCTCTTCAGTCCCATCTTTTTACTCACACCAAATAAAATTCAGAAAAATTAAGAAAAAAAAGAGTTCAAAGAATTAATTTAATTAAATTCAAAAAGTTATCAAAAATGAATAGGTTTTATGTGGAAGATGGTAGAAAGTCTGCTCTGTTCTGATGGGGTCAAAACTTGTCATCCACCATTTGTTCACAGTCTGTTTGCTACAATTCCACCTGTGCTGCTCTTTAAAAGTTCTTTTGTTACAGCAAGCTGTATTATGCTTATTTCTTTTTATGGGTTTTCCCAAATCTGTCTAGGCTTTCAGTTTTGCTTTATACAACCATTTTTAGATAATAAACTGAACAATGAACTACTGCTTCTTAACAGCATAGGTACCCAGACAGATTAAATTATACCTGCCTCTTATGGTTCAGCATTTGTTGCGTTTATTCATAAGAAATGTGTTGGCATTAATGACTTTAGGCCATGTAATATCCTGGCTTTCTTTCTCTCTGTTTCAGGTGTTCATGAACCAAACAAGGCTGTTGACAGGTACTTCTTGACAAATTTTTTTGTTATCCAGAAACAAATACTTTCGGCTTTTAGCCTCAATTTTTGCTCTGGAAGATCACATGATTCAGGCTTCCGTTAATATCAGCTAGCACTAATGGACCTTTCTTTTAGGAACTGGTTACCTCGGGTGTCAGTGCTGCGGCTGCCTATATTGCCGCCGCTTCCTGGTCAGCCCCTTCCCCATTTTCGTCTCCTCCCATCGTCCACCAAACATAAAGTTCTTCTTGAAGTTCTTAATGAGGATCATCAGGTAAGCACTGCTGTAATGATGCAGGGATCAGAAACAAAGTAGTACAGGTGTCCCTCAAGATGTGAGTCTTTAAGGTTTTTTTTTTTTTAGGTACAAAAACATCCTTTACCTAGAACTGAATAGTAGAACTGAATATGAGACCAATTTTTGGCACTTATCAAGTAACAAATGGCAAACATAGGGTAAATTTCAATGTTCATACAGTAATGGTAGCTATGTCTCCAACTTGAAAGATTACACTTTACAAGCCGGTTTGCAGGAATGTATTACACTTGTAAGTAGGGGGATACATGCAGGTGCATTATGCTCTGATGTCTTGATGTCTTACGTGTGTTACTCCAGGTGAGCGGAAAAAAGATCTGATAAAATGAAAGTATAATACATCACTCTACAAAAATGTTTTGAACAGGGAGTACACATTTCATGAAGTGCTTTGTGTTACATAAGTAAAAAATGTGCATTTTATTTGAACATTTCTATGGTGTGCCTTTATCAGCACAGCACTTATGGTTTATTTGATCTTCCATAATAAGTACAAATATCAAAAAGGACTGAGAAAAGTCAGTTAAAGAACACAAAACTTCCTTTCTCGTGGATCCCAATTCACACTACTTTGTAGTAATTCAAATAACTTCAGTTTTCAATGGCATGCGTGGCTCCTGGTTCTAATTTTTGTAATTATGTAGTTAATAAATATAAATATATATAATATAAATGTGTTAATTCTATCTTAGTAATTACAGTACAACATCTGCTGTGCTGTGACAAAGTATTTGCTCCTTCCTGATTTTCACTTTTATTGTGTATTTGTTACTGGTTTCAGAACAATAGACAAAAAGAAACCTGAGTAAACAGATAATACAGTTTTCAAACTATTAATTTATTAAAGGAACCAAGTTATCCAACACCTATATCACCCATGTGGAAAAATGAATCTCCCCTTAAACTTAACAACTGGTTGTGCCATTTTCGACAAGAAATTTTGCAACCAAGTACTTCCTTTAATTTAGTATCAGTCTTTCAAATCTCTGCTGAGGAGTTTTAACCTTCAACTCAGACACAAGTATGCAGTAATAGGAGAAATCAGGAAGGAGTAAATACTTTTTCATGGCACCATAAAAGTGCAGTGTCTTTTGGCTTTTTTGTTTGTGTCTGTTCATCTCCTGTCTACTTTGAAACTAAAGCATTCTCATTCCACTAACCTTGGTTTCCAAACAGCCAGTCATCTCATTCAGCAAAGAAGATCCTTGCCAGTCATCTCTAAAATGACTCTAAAGCAAGCTTGATTGTGCTTTAGTGTATTGCCCAGCCCCTTCCACCCCAGAATGACACATCAGAGAACCAGTCAGTGGTCGTCCTGGCAAGTAGCGCATTTACCAGTGTGTAACTAGCAGTAAAGTTTATCACCCCTTGTTAGCAAGCACTTCCTTGCCCTTGGTTTCCCACTGCTGTAGCACCTTCAGCCTTATCACTCTTTTCTTTATAATTTCAGCAACCCATCCCCCAACCACCTAACTGTCTGTCATCCTCCAGCTGTTGTTCTTGTGTGTTACCGGAGTCATTTTGTCTCCTTTTTCATTTCACTACAGTCTGTGTCAGCAAACACTATGCGCAGCTCTGAGTTGCTTGCCTTGCCTGTGTCACATCGGGTCAAGGGGAAAGACTGTGCAGCCTGCCGGACCCCCGGGGAACTGCAGTTGTGTGTCAGTTGCGGGAGGGGTTTTCATAGCAACTGCCACATTCCACCACTGAGTTCCAACACCTGGTAAGCTGGTCTCATTGCACTTTTTGCTGTTCTTCATCCCTCTGTTTTGGCCCAAAGTGCCGAAAGTTCTGTGATTCTCTCTGTCTGCTGATAGCAGCGAGTGGAAGTGCTTGCTGTGCTGGGACCTTTCTGATGATGAAGACCCATACAGCACTGAGAGAGAGAGAAGGCCATCCCTAAGCCTACCTGATCAGAAAGTAAGTGTGGAATTTAATTTTTCAGTTTGGGAATTTTCACAGAAACAACACAGTTTTAGCCCCCTCCACAAACATTACAACAACCCAGCCTTGGCAGGCTCCTGCCCTGCCAACCCCTCAAACTTAATCCTAATTTAGTAAAAACATAGCATGATCAAACACAAACATATTTAAGGATACCTAGACAGATAAATAACCAGATAATTAAATAGAAAGAATGATGCAAAATGTACAGTTTGAAAAAGAACACAGGGGTCTATTACTGCTCAGGTGTACAAGGTTATAAAAAAAACATCAGGTAGCACAGTGCTTGGAGCTGCTACTTTTTGACTCCCAAGTCAAAATTTGAATCCTACCTGTTGTAAGATCCTTGATCAAGGTTCTTATCCCAAGTTGTTCCAATGAAAAATAACCAAACTGCATAAAAAGTAATTGTAAATCATTTTGGACAAAAGCACCAGCTTAAATGGAAAAATATAAAACAAGGGATTCGGTAACCCTTTACAGAATCCATAGTTTGATGTACATTCTAGAGGCTGATTATTTTCTAGAAGAAGATCATTTTAGGCATCAAAGTGCTCGAAAAGGAAATTCCAGTTAGAGAAGAAATTAAAAACCTCACTTTGTGAGGTTGAGTTTAAGAAGGAACATGTGTGAAGCAGTGGGACAACAAATGGAATCTGGAGATCTCTATTCTGAGTGTTGTGTTCCTGGCTGTCAGAGAAGCAACTGAAACAGAATTAGACTTCTCAGCTTTCAGAATAGAAAGATCAAAGATCAATATAAATTGATATGGTTGTAAAGGTTCGATAGTGTTGCAAACACAAAATGTCAAAATGTATTGTTTATGGCAAGAGTATAACGTGGAAGATCATCTGGAAAATGATGTTCGGATAAATGTCAGTTAGCTCACTTGTCTTAGGTGAACTACTTAAGCTGGATGAATATCAGCACAAGGCTGACATATTGATCCTGTTAATTGCCCTTTGCCACCATTTGTGGTGAAGTTCAGAGCCAAATTTCTTCTCCCATTTATTTTTAGTTTTATAGATTGCGCTGTTGGCAATATGCAGTAAAATGTCTTTGTACAGAGATGATATTAATCCTTTGTGATTTGGTGAGGAACTGTGAAAATGAACAGCCAGAATAAATGAATCGGCTGTTGCTGTGTTAATGTCTTTACTGATGGCTTTCTCTTCTCTGATGACAGAAATGTGAGTATCTCTTGCTGGCCTTAATATGTAATCCACACAGCAGCATCCTTTTTCATACAGTACAGGTATGTGTGTGTCTACTTTATGTAATAACAGTATCCCCACAATATTTAGATAAGTAGTTATCAAATTGGCATACAGCTGGTAAATAATGATATATATACAGTAGTACACATTGAAATAAAAAAACGCCCATCTCTCCTAGCCCTCATCGCATTATATTGACGTTAATCTGATTCGAGGGCGGCTACTGAGGAAACAGTCACCTTCCTACCGCACCACATCTGAATTTGTATCTGACGTATGGGTGCTGTTGGACACCCTGTTGGACATTTCAGAGGTATGAGCACTTTTTTCCTTATTGTTTTGATACATTTCTGCTTTTAGTTCTTTTAGATAAGTGAAGGTGCTGTAGCATGTAATGGCATAATGGGTGAATTCATTTTACATTGTTAGTCTCTGTGTAATTTTCAGGAAACCAACCTAGTTGTAAAGTTGCAAGAATTCTTCCAGAAGGAGCTGAGCAAAACCTTTGGTAAGACCCTTCACCCCTCGCTCCTGAAGTGCCCTGAGCAGGATAATGGGCATTCCTGAAGATGAGGGCATGCAGGAGTCAGGGAAGATGGTGAGGAGCGCAAAGGGGGGTTACACCAGGTGAATCCTAATGCACCTCTGCTAGATTGCTTCGTCCTCCATCCTGGCAACACAGAAGATGACAAATAAACTGATGACAATTGACTAGACTTGTGATGGAGATGTCCTCACTTCACATGCCGGAAAGCAAATCTATAAATGGATCAATAGTGTACATTACATAAATTACACTATAAATTGTATTATATGTTATGTCCTTTGATATAAAATGGGCTCAAAAAGCTTTTCTCAATTAATAGTCTAATTTCATTGAGCAACATGATTTCATATGTATGTGTATTAAAATTTCGTATCGCTGCACCCGTGGTGTTGGTTTGTTTGTCAACGAAAGCACAACGTAGGAAAAAAAGCAAGCGTACAAATACTTAATGTAAATCCAATGTGTAAAATACCTTCTGTGAACGAAAGGTAAAATGAGAAATGCTGGTTGATTCGTGTGCTGTTATTTCTACAGTAGTTAGGGGTACCATAGGGTCCCGTTGAAGTGGACTTAAGACCAATCACAGCACATGGGTACAGTATTTTAAACTGTCAACACACAAACCCAGTTGAGATGAATTTGTGCTGTAATGAATAACTGCGTGAATTCCAGATCTACCAGCACTTTTGGGCCCCCTCTGTCATCCTGCAGCATTAAGCAAGCGTTCAGCTCCAAGGTGTTTAGTGCTGCCAAGAAATTACAGGCTTAAAAATGGCAGAAGAAAATAAAATGGGAAGAAGAAAAACAATTCCTGTGAAATATACGATTGACACAGGTTCGAAACCTGGCGAAATGTAAACTGGGAATAATTTCATCGTGTATGACGAAATGACGTCACCGGAACTTGCTTTTGAGCGCGCTCCCGCACGGTGGCGCCACATCTTGCGTTATGTACGCTGCTAAAATCCGAAGTGTCGCAGCTTTTTAGCAAAGTGTTTAGCTGCTGACACGGAACGTGTGAGTAATTCATTTCTTCCCCGATTTATTTGTATTTTTCCCGAGGCCAAAATTACAAGCCTCAGCAGTAGCTTTTGCGTTTGCTCCCACCGTGTGTGTCACGGGCTGTGACGCCATCAGGCTCGGGTTCATTCATATATTTTACTGTATTTCCTGCTTTTTACGGTGCCCCGTATGGGGTCACTGCTCGAGCTCACCGGGTCGCCTGCCCTCCCGTACCTACACTTCATCGCTGCGTCTTCACAGTGGGATCCATGGTCAGACATGTATTTCAAAAATATTTAGCAAAAAAAAAAAAAAACATGTGCGAATGAAAGCGAGCTGCTTTTCTTAAACGTGTAAGGACCCAGGTCCGACTAATAAAAAAGTATCTCGTCTTTGCTATCAGATGTGGTGAAACTTAAGATTTCAAAGATCAAGATCAAAAGAATTTGTCACATACATGGTTACCAAGTATACCTTGTAGTGAAATGTGCCCTGATCGGACATGAGACTGTGTGTGGTTTCATTCCACGAGTAAAGCAAACAACCCAACAAACAACAAATAGATAAATAGCTAAGAAAGTAAGTAAATTATGTTGGTTTTATGATTTGTTTTTCCTTTACTAACATTTACATTATTGCACACAGTTATAAAAAGAGTCATCAAATCGAAATGTCAGTAATGACGCTCAGTTGATATATATACAAATATTGGGGTTAAAGGCTTGAATACTGAAATTTTGATTTTCCCCCCCTCGCGTTTTTTTAGTTAAATTTGACAGATTTTTAAAAAACATGGAAATACCAGTTTCAGACGCTGTCAGATGATATTAGTCCGTCCAGAAAGATTCAAGAGAGTTCACGCTGGATTTTTAAAATAACTTTTTTTTAGATAAAGTTGAGTGCCACATTATCACCAGTTATAAACCATTAAAGTAAGATTGCGAAGTGCAAACCTACCGTTATTTGACAGGTTGATCAGATCCCACGTCACGCAGAAGGTTCTTCACCAACTTCTGTGAAAGAGGGAATATTTAAAACTCATTAATAAATTTGGTCAGAGAAATGCCCCCCCCATTCCCACCCCCCACCCCCCCCCCCGCCTTTCTCATTCGTTCACGCACAGGCAACCCGCCTTTTAATTGGTCAGGCTTTGTGACGTCGCGTCTGCGAACCCTCCCCCTAAATAGTATATACGTCCGCTAGCGCGGGTGCCAGAGCCCAGAGGAGCTGCATGTTGTACTGCTGGGTCGAAGTAGGCGAATCGGTACCAATGGTCGTGCAGGTCAAACCGAACTCTCTGAACACCAGCAAAACCATGGACGGGAGCCAGCAGAAAGTGGAAGCGAACGTCGTGCTGCTGGGTGCGGAAAATGTTGGTAAATCAGGTGAGTGCCGGTACTGCTTGGCTGTTTCCGTTGTCCTCCCGTAAAAGAGACGTTTGCGGTTGTTGTTGCTGCTGCTGCTGTTTGTTCACCTTGTCTGTTTGTTTCGCTCTCTCCCCAGCGCTCACCGTGCGCTTCCTCACCCGGCGCTTCATTGGAGAGTACGGTGACATAGGTGAGTTCCGCAGAAGGCGACCAGCGCAGTGTCCAGGTGAGCGCCGGTGCTTCCTGATGTCCCTTTAACGCGACCCTCTTCGTTCCCGTTTCCTTTCAGAGTCCATATACAACCACAGCGACAAAATCGATGGCCGGGAAATCTCCTTTAACATCTGGGATTCTCTGTACCCGCAGGTGAGTCTTGTAACGACACCTTGTTTGTCAAAGTGACAGTCATCGTTCGAATGGTTGTGCTTATCGCTGTTATTTTGTTGTTGTTCTTCAATGTTTGAGTTGGGGGGAATGCTGGCTCTCTTACTGGCACGATGTGTGTTTTGGTTGCTGGGAAATTTTGCTGATGTTTATGATATACATTTCCTTAAGAGACACATTTTGATGAACTTGCAGAGTAACTTGGTGCGCCCGGGGTAATGAAATGAACCTCTGGTCTAGGTTTTCTGGAGGGCAGCAGGTAGAAGTAGCATTGACTGCTGAGCCCACCTCAGGCACTGTTGTGGTTAAAAGGCTGTGTTCGTAGCTGTTTCAACAAAGCTGTAACCTCTGTCCCTCAGGACTGCGACTCGGTCGAGTCGGTGAGCGACAAGCAGCTCCAGTGGGCCGACGGCGTCATCCTCGTGTACAGCATCTGCGACCGCTCCAGCTTTGAGGTCACACGCCGCCAGGTGCAGTTCATCCGCCAGGCAAAGAAGGCGTTTGCAAGCATACCTGTCGTTATCGTGGGCAACAAGCGTGACCTGCAGCACCAGCGTGCCGTGTCCAGCGAAGAAGGTCGCCTCCTCGCCCTGTCCACAGACTGTGGCTTCTTTGAGATCTCTGCAGCGGAGAACTACCACGGCGTCCTGCTTGTGTTCCATGAACTGCTCGAACTCATCCGAGAGGCACGGGCTCTGAAGAAGGGGGCTGTGGGGATCAAGGGTATCGTGAGGAGCGTGTCAGCTGTCTTTGCTCGGAGGAGGGCAGAGTAGGGAGAACTGCTGTATACTGGAGGAGGTGTGGACCCTGCTATAGCAGTAGATCTTTCCAGAACAGCTGTTGTGCTGAATGGAGGGACACATCAGTCCACATGGATGCTTAGGACTGTCCTGGCCTTGTAGCGCAGAAAAGATGTCTTCAGTGTAGGTGGAGATTTCCAGAAGACAGTAGTTCAGTGGCTACAGGTGATGCTGCAGTGCTCAGCACAGCTTGCTGGACTGTTGGCTTGGGTTTGGGTGCTGTGGTGATGTCGTGGGCTCTGGTTTGGTCAAGGGAAGCTGGAAGTGTGCAGGCTGCCTGTCACAACTGTAGTTGGAAAGTTCAAAGTCAGACAGCCACTTGTAAACAGCCTGCAAAAAAGCCTTCCACCAACTGGATGAAGATGAGCTTTGTGCAGGGTTATACACCCGGTGCATGGTGATGGGCAAAAGTAGTGTAGCAAAGAATAAAGAGCACAAAAGGATAAAATGAACCCCATGTGGAAATGCACTGCCAACAGTTGGTTTATCTTAATACTGAACATTAAAGGTTGATATCCCAACTACAGCAGACATCACTTCAGGGGTTTGAAGGTATAAACAGCGAGATTAATTTCTTGTTACCTACATGTTGCTGCTGGTTAGTCTGTTTGGCTGAACACTATCTTGTGAGGGCAGTAGTGTCTGTGTGGTCAGGGCTGATGGTGGTGATGCAGCTGTATTTAAACTTGATGTTCAAGTCATGGACCTGGAAAACATCCAGCAGGTTCAGTCTCCATTACAAAAAGTCAAGAACTGTAAGTTAAAGAAATTCTGTGCCTGTATGGATGTAGCCCTCCAACTCTGACTTTTAAATACACCTGACATCCGTATTAACCTTAGTGTTTGTCAACAGCAAAATGTAGACAGTGGGTTTATAAATAAAGCTAATTGTAATTTTTTTTTATTTTTTTTTTTATTTTTTTCCCAAAGGTCAGAATTGTTTGGCCTGTTAAATTGTTAAAGTACAAGATTCATATCTAAAAATAAAACCTCTACATAAAGACAATTAGCAAAAAGGTTGGATTTGTCAGTGTTCTCATTGCTAGAAGTGCTGGTACTGTAGTGTAACTGTATGTACATTCAGGAATAAGTTAATTCTGTACATTTAAATGCTTTTTCTAATGAAATATAGCTTCATTGTACAATCTTAAGGAAACTTGAAATAATCAAGAAGGGAGAACAACACCCAAGACAGGCACGTCTGAATAAGTGACCTAAATTTTAGTCTTCATAAACACACACTGCTGGTAAGCCAATAGTGTTTGGGTTCCTCCCCCCACCTTACTTCATTACAAATAGCTGACTTTGATATCAAAGCAACTATATTTGAGGACGAAGTTTATACACAACCTGATGTGTTGTGTACTATGGCCGGAATGAAAAGGAAAGACAAAACAAACAAATTCACTTCTATTTCTCATTGGTGAATATTCAACTGTTCTCCACATTACCAGACTCCTATGTTTCTTGTAACCAGTTTTCACCTGGCTGTGTAAGTCTAGTAACCCTCACCCATGCACCACATCCCTCTGACAGATTAATTTACGCCTTTCAGATCTGCCCAGTACGTGTTGTCATGTTAGATAAAACTTTAAAATAGGAGCTGTAACACTATTAGGTTAATTCAGGAATCCCAACGGCACAAACGTTTTACCACCGCACTTACGACTGCCATGAATCACCAGATTAAAGCTAAGCATCTCCCACGCACCCACATTTCAGCGATCCCTCTGCACTTAAAGTATTGCGACGTCAGTCCTCTGCGCCAGAGCTCTGCCCTCGATGTGGGTGGTTGTTGCTATGCACTCATGGCTCTAATTGTTTCTTCCTGTCACAGAGATGCTGTCCTTGTCAGACTCTGTCTGCAAATTTCTTGTTCTACATCAGCAAAATAAAACTCATTGCTATTCATTATTTATAATGGAAATCTAGGCAGATTATTATTGTTTAAATTCATTATTGGGAGAGGGGACTCGGTAGGCTACAGCAGACAAGAGTGTGGTTTCTGTCAGGAAAATCTGACAGTAAGCTGATGTGTTGTCCCTTTGTGGACACTTCTAGCTGCTCATGTGTAAAAGCGGTTTAAAACTTGGGCCCCAAACTGCCCCCAGGAGCAACTGCCATTGTGAAGAAACAATGTTTTTCCACATTGCACCGGCACCGGCAATGTGGCTCAGTTATCTGCCTGTATATGCAGCAGATAGGAGTTTTTCCTGAAGCTTTTAATGAGAATAAATAGAACCAGCAGGGTGTTGCTAACAGTGATCGTGTGCCCCGTATGTTTATTTCTGTTCAATGAAAGCTACACCAGGTGCGGCAGGGACCGAATTTGCTTCCAATTCAAAGACAACTGTAGGCACACTTTTTTACCTGTGGGCCCAGTCCTCACTCCGACTCCAACCGTACGCCTATAACCCAGTATCTGAGTCTAACTGGTTCCTATAAATGTTTCTAAAACAGTGAACTTGGATAGCAGGGAGCTATTTTCGCTTTGTCTGGTGCAGAAAATTATTATCCATTCCAGGTTCTCAGAGAAACCAATTAAATTTCCCCAAAATATCCCTAATACACTAAAGTACCTATTTCAGCATAATAAAAACTTTAAGCACCAATTAACCAATTATTAAACAGGTTATTGATGTAATTAATATGCAATGGTGTTTAGATGCAGTTAATGTTTTTAATTTAGTACCATACATTACATTTCATTTCTTGTAAGTAGTAACAGTTATGAACATTTAACAGTGGAATTAGTTTAAAAATAAGAAATGAAAACCATATAAAATAGAAAAAAAAAACAATGAAATGCAGCCACCGTAATAGCTGTTTCTGTACTGGACTTTTAGTGGGGGCTGACCCACTGAACAGAAGTGACTGAAATCACAAAAGCGCAAACTGTGTTTGAACTTGGGCCACACGAGGCAAAGGCTGAAACCACAAAAGCTGGGCACAGTCCTGCTGCTGTTATTGTCACACAGTCACACATTAACTGTTACACTCTGATGATTTGGCTTTGCTTGGATGGGTCTTGTTATGCCAGGACTTCTCAATTTGGATACTGCTAATATATAATATTAATATATACTGCTCTTAATGTCAAGAACTCAGAAAATGGGAGCTTGAATGCCAGTGTATAGGGGTGTATTTATATTGAAAGGCAAAATAAAGCTAAAACAGTTTTGAATGTAGATAGATTTGTTCAAAAGACAAGACACAGAAGATTAGCCAGAAAGGTTACAAACAATGCAAGCTATAGCAAATGGACTCTATATACCTCTAGCTCTAAGAAGCACTAGAAAGCTCACACCCAGTATGTGTGTGCTCTTGTCACAAACCTCCAATCTACCAGGATATCCACTGTGTCTATAAAAGTCAACCAACCTCACCTTTCAAAAAACATGATTATATACAGTGTTATTATGTAACCATATACATGTATGACACTAATTCTATCTATTATATGCAAGAAATATTTTATAAGTGAACATCCATAAAGTGGGGACCCCTCAGCAGTAACAGCTGGCACATGGCAAAGGTAGAGGGTAATGCGGTGGGCTTTAGTGGTATGTAGTTTCCTCAAGAGGCAATCCTGAGTCTTCCTGGTGCGGAGTGGGGCTGAGATATTCGAAGGCCCGCTGGCTCTGGGTGACCAACTGCATGATGGGACTCATAAGAATCTCAGTGGTGGAGGACCGGCGTCGGGGTGCAGTTGGAGTGGGGACAGCTATTGCCTCAGTGTCGGTGGCTGAGAGTGGCACACTATCCTGCTTCAGACTGCTCCTTCGGCTGTTGGAGTTGACAGGTGAGGCTGCCGGGCTGGATACGGTGTTGGCGCTGGCTGAATCACGGCGGGACCGACTGTACAGACTCCTGCGGCGCCGCCAACGGCCATCCAGGCCCTTGAGGAAAGCGCCACTGCCCCAGCGAGAAGCACTACTGTCAGACAGGTCCTCCTGGCTCAGGTAGACCTCCATCTGCTGCTCCAGTGACTCCTGCTTCTACAGGAGGAAGGCAGATAGAGATCATCCACGGGAGAAGGATTAAGCAATGCAAGAGTTAACATGGTGAATAAACGAGTACAAAATAAGAGAGAATGAAACACACAGCTCTAATCTCAGCAATCCTATATAGACACTACTCTGTTTTATGACAACCAAAACACTTCAAACATCTTTAAAATCTTTAAATGAGTCACAAAAGCCCACCACTGCTTCAAAAATATGAAATAAAAAGCCAAAATAACGTATTGGTCACTTCATTCTTGAGCAGGTCCAGAAAGGAACATCAGATAGCACTTTGAAACACTGTCTCAGATTTTCTCCTCTTTCCCTTTGTGCTGAAATGCATCACTCAATGTGTCTCCTTGCCGCCAAGCTATGGCATGAGGCTCTTCTCAACCTCACATGTGCTCCAACTTTCCTAACTTTTAGGCTTTGAGATCTCTCACAACCCACTAGACCTTGTAATAGTTTAATTTTATAATAGATTGATCAAATTTGATCTAATAGTTTAACTTGGTTAATTCTGATCATGTGAAAGCTCTCCTGTACCCTCCGAAGCATTAATCCTGATATTGCGTGCCACCTTGGACAAAGGGATTAACTAATAATAAATAATATTCAGTAAGAGCATTAATAATAATAATGTGTCCAATTGAATGTACTGGGCTGGAAAATAACTGAGGAGGATATGGGGGCAATGGGAGGTGGAGTTAAGGAGAGAACAAGATGTTCTCCTTAACAAGAGCCTTTATGAAACGTGCTGGGGCCCTTTTTCAGTTACCGATCCAACTTCAGCTTCAATCACTCATCTGGGAGCGCAGACACAGGGAGCCAATCATGGGGATTAACAGCACAGCTCCTTGTTTTACTTTCCGCCCTCCGATGCCCTCTCCTGCCCTGGGCGCACAAGCAGTTGCTTCAGACCCACCGATCCTCGCCTATGAGGTTATGCAGGGCAAACATTGATCAGACAAAGCGTTCCCCATCTTTATTTGAAAAGGTACTTCAGGTGTCAGTGGAACAGGCACATGGACCGTGGCTCTACCCAGTGAGCAAAGAATTCTCTAACACAGTGAATTCACTGAAGTTTATGAACTGATTTTCTCATTTGACAGGGGCTGGCTTAGTCAAAGGAACTGAAGGCATAGGGCCCTTTTAAGACTTTCTGATATCTGCAGGACTCTAAATCAGGATTCTGACACCTACTTTGCTTAACTGTTACTTATTTAAGTTATCAAATGACTTAACAAATGGGCAGAATAACGCCATTCATTTTTTTACATTTATTCATTCATGCAGATCCTTTTATCCAAAGGAAATGATTGCATAACTTTTACTATTCAGGATCTAACTGACAGCTTTATCCATGGTGACTTACAAAGCTACACACACTACTCCAAGCTTCCTACAACCATTCACCCATCTACTATACACCACAGCAGTATAACACACACGCACAAGCACACACACACAATTCACAATTTAGAGTCACCATTTCAGCTGAGCATCTTTGAACTGTGGGGTTAATACCATCTGAACTGGGTGGGAGCAGCAAAATTTCATTACAGAATGAGTACCAACTGGACCCACTTCCAGTGTCACGAACTAGGCACTTTGATAAGACGGAACAGCAAGTATTTGTGTGTTTGTGGGGACCTTGTGAACGCTACCTGTGCAAGCAAGCAGCTCATTAATCATTATACTCCACACTAGATCAGCTTGGCACTGACCTTTCTTCCCCTGAGGAGTGCTGTCTCACTGCGGATGTGAGTCCATCATATCTCTCTCTCTCGCTCTCTCTCTCTCTCTCTCACACACACACACACAGTCTCACACAGCACTTTGGCAAAATGGATTACTATAAGAGCCTCTCAGCTAATAATCGATCAAGTACAAGTTCAAGCTTGTGAATGTATTGTTTCTGCGTCTGTTTCATGATGCTGTAGTAAATTCATTCAGCCTCTTCACCAAAACGGTGTTACATGCACACTGGTGACTAACAGCTCTCTCTCTCTCTCTGGAGACCGGATACATTTTCTAAAAAGACACAGGACCCAGAGGTGCAGTGATCTCAGACAGTCCCCCCCAGTGGATGAAGATATCCAAGGTGACACCGGAACATGCAGTCTCTAGCCTCAAGCAGGATCTTTCCTCACCGCACAGTACCAAAGATTACAGGCCTTTCCTCCACCAGTCAGACCGACAGACAAAGCAGAGACTGTGAATAAGCAAAATATCAGGTATACAAAATGCTGCTGATTCATAGGTCATTATTCTTCGGCTACAGAGAGAAGGTTCAGCGCTGAAGAAGAAAGACACTGCAGTGTTTTGCTGCAATGGATTGACTTTCCCAAAATCCTCTGAGCAGGTTGAGGTTTACTAGGCCACGCAACATCATCACAGGGCAGGGCAGAAGTGACAGAGCTGAGCTCAGCCTGAGCGCAGGAATGTCTGTGCCCTCCTACATGGCCCCCCCTCTGAAGAGTGGACTTTGTCCTCTCTGCCACCCCCTGCAGACTGGCCTCTCTGGTCTTGATGTTAAAACATTAACACTTCATATGCAAAACACCCCCTGTGGCCTTCTTCTCTGTTCTTTATACCCAATGTTATGCCAGGTACTATAAACCCTCCTTAAAACGCTCCCTTTATTATACTACACCTATTCAAATGTCATCCAGAGCAGCTAGCCATTTTATGTATTGTTTTGGACTGTAAGCTACCTGTAGTTATTTACCTGTTCATACAATCTGGGTTATTCATATTGATACAGGGGTACAACAGCAGTACCCACTGCCCCCTTTAAAGCAAAAAGTAATTTTAAGGATTACACATGAAAATATTGTTTTGAGAAGCTAGAAGAGGAGAATTAATCTATTAGGATGGAACTTGGCAGAAAAGAAGTTATATTTAACATTAATCAAGCTTAGCATTGTTTACTGTGTAACTCAGCAGGAAAAAACGGAAAGTAAAAAAACAGCCCCCCTGGGGACAGACAAAAATGTGCGACAAACATTAACTTGTGGTTACTGCTGAGATTTTAAGTCTCGGGTGGAATTTTACAGAGGCTGCCTGGCTAACATAAAGGCTTCATGTAGGTAATACAAAGTGAGCCAATGCGAGTGGCCCTGCGGGGGGCACCTGAGGGCATCGCATTCCCTTCATTCCAGTCAGCTTGCCCTCCCGCTTTCCCAAATTCCTCCCGTCGCTGGGCCGTGATGCCACTCCTCAGAGCACCTGGTCGAAGGGCCCCATCTCTGTCACTCTGCACTCGCCCCCATGTCGCACACCTGCTAGGCCTCAAATTCTGCTCCGGTTGGTAAATTAAATACCGGAGAATACATGACCTGACTCTCCCTTAGCGGATGTGACAACCTGTGACCTTGCACACCATGCCAAGGTGCTGAACTGCCATCTTCACTGGTCTACATACCAAGTGAGTGTGTGAGTATGAATTCAAAGCTGCACCTGCTGTATATCCAACGTTTAAAGTCTTTCTATAAGTCTGAATTCATATTTCACACAAGTGTGCCTTGTATGTATACATTTTCACACAGTTTTAGTTTGTTATGTCTCCCACATCGAGTCAACGTAAATGTTCGGCCAGAGATGATGTTGGCTACTTTACAGGGGTACGATAGGGTGCAAGTCAGACAATCCACAACTTGTACGGCGCTATTATATACAACGGTATGTGCAGCTGCCTTCTGTTCAGTGCTCAAACAAAACAGCTTTTCTTTGCAAAATCATAAGAGATGGACTTAGAGCTGCACTTAATGGTGCAGACAATCGACCAAGGGAGGCTTGAGAAGGAGGTGGAGGAAGGCCGCTGAAAGACATTAGCCTGCATTAGAGGTTAGTGTGGCATTAAAGGCCACTGCTAGCTGAGAGTGGCACCATAACGGGGTAGAATAGCATAGGTGGTGACACATTCCGTGCATGGCAAGAGTGGAAGGCAACACGTGAAGCAGTCGGGGAGATACAAGGTCGGCAAGATAATGAGATGGCAAGATAAGAGGGTTATACTGTATAAGCGATCGCTCTTACACCTTGAGTGGTGGGAGAGATGGATCAGTTATAAAACAATGAGCATTACTCAGCATTTAGAAAGTGAGTGAATAAGGCAGAAGTCTTGAGGGACCTGAGGGCATTCTCACCACATTGTAGAGGGGCGTGGTGTTAATCAGAAGTTGGATGAGGATCTGGCTCAGCTCCCACAGCTCACGTATCACCACCATCAGGCTGGCTTGAACCTGGCTCGGAAGGTTCAGGGCCGCACGCACGGGACGAAGATCCAGGAAGGTGCGGACCAGCAGCACCAACTGGCTCACTATCAGCCTCCGCAGTTCCTCCAGCTGGTATACCTGCCCCAAGTAGAATGCCAGCAGCCTGTGGGACAGGGCAAGGGCAGCCTCAAGCAGCGATGTCAGACCAACCTGCCAGGAAAAAAGAAATAGGAAAAAGGATTGGTGAGCTGCTGCACTGAGGAGACGGGTGTGCACAAGGAGCCAGGATGTTTGAGTAATTCGTCCCGGACCGTTTTTCACACAGCTCTCACCACAGCGCAGAAGCAGTTATCCTAAGGCCCAGAAAGGCTTCCTCTGTGTCTTATAATTGTGTGGTGTTAGAATGTCCGGGAGGGGTGGACAACCAGTTGGCTTCGAAGTCCAGCTTTTTTCCCCCTTTATCAACCTCGCAGTTTGCATTTCCTCTCGTCCTTTGTCGACATTTTTTCCAACACTTGTTTTTGACCTTTATTATCTTTGGTAACTGCAGCATTTCCTGTTGCACGCGCACTGTTTTCAACTAAGTGCCCTGCGGCAACCTTTTGGGACGGGTGCTACACAAAATTAGACAACTGACCTGAATGTAAGCAGTCAACCACAGCAATTGTGCCTTAAAAGAAAGTAAACATACAGCTGTGGCGACGTCCCAATTGTCAGACATCCTGCAGGGATAATTGAACGTAATGAAGCTGGCAGACCGATCGGCAGTGTTCGAGGCCTGGCTGTCCCCAACAAACAGGACCCCTCAGCCCCCTCCGCTCTCTCTCTCTCTCTCTGTCCCACTCCCTCCTCTTGGTCAAAATGGGACTGCGGGGTGCTCGAGATGGATGGCTCTTGCGGTTCCATATAGTTCCCATGCTCTGCTTTAGGACACGGTGTTTTGCTTTTTCCCCGCCCACAGAGTTCAGCCAGGTCAGACGCAAACAAACTCGCCGCTGCTGCGTAACCAAAACTGACAGCCGCAGTAAGAGTGCAGCCATTAAACCCATCAGAAAACATAACTGCCTTTGTGCTTCAAAGGCTGGGTGGCGAAGAAGTGAACACTTGAGCATCACTGCATTCTTACTATATTATGACACATTTATGGTATACTAGCGGCATGTTTTGAATTATTGGATTTTATCCTATCGTAATATTTTTAGGAAAAAGTCAAAAGCTGTGTTTTAAAATGTACGTCGACAACAGCATTTGACTCGCCGTATGAGCAGCTACGCTAAGCCTGTTTCTCACTGATCCTACACATTGACGGTTCAATTACGACAAACTACTTGTCCGTCGCTTACAGTACGTGCAAGAGGAGCACGCGGAAGCCGAGTTCTCGCTCGACTTCTCACCCGGGTGCATCAGCAAGCCTCGGTGATATCAGGCACGCCTCGGATGTCCTCACCAGCAGTGAAGTCAAGGCCTCCTCAGCTGTGAATCAACACTTTTTGTCGACCACTCGAGTTGGAGTCAATGTGTGCGGCACACACGTCTGAAAGAGGCTTTTACTGTCGTAAATACCAAATAAAGGTATAAGTCGTGCTCAGCTTGGGGGTCTGTTAAGTGTTTAGGCCTCAGCGGTTCTTCTCTTGACCAATGACAAACTAGCTGGGCCGTAGTGGTCATGGGGTCATTTGTTACCTCAGCTGCCACTGCATCGCCAGAAACCTTCTAGTCGATCATGGTACAATGGCTTCATGCCATGAAACTATAGGAACGAGAGGGATGCGAACCCATAAAGACATCAGAAGACACGTGTGGGTCTGTTCTGTCCACATACAGCTGACGCTGCTTTCACCAGTGTTTTTTTATAAACTTAAATGACCTGACATCCAAAGATAAAATGCTTATATAGATAAAACATTTGTTATTTTTGTGTTGGTTGAGACGATATGGGTGTGCAGCACCAGTGGAAGCTCGAGTTTTCCTACACTTTTATGGGATAAACTTTCCAGAAAAGTGGCCTGCGAGGGTTCTATATCTGTGGGAAGTGCTACAGAAGACCTGGGAAGACGTGCCTGGTCATTTCCAGCTGAAGATCATAATACAAAGTCATATGAGAAAATCTAGTTTCCAGGAATTTAACTCGGTCTTTTGACTGGAACTGTTCTTGTGACTTATACTGATAAGTATTGTGGTCAGATAACAGGGTGATATCGCAGAATGATGCTGTTCCATGGCACAATAGAGTCACATGCATCACATGCAGATTTTGGCAGGTCACAACCACGTTCAACTGCAGCACGTGAATCTGAGTCCACAGGGTCAGAGACAGCAGAGCTGCTGCCAGATTGGCAGGCGCAGGCACACATGGCACCCTAGGTCATCTTTGGAAACCCCTTCATGATTGTTTTGAGGATTGTGTTTGTCCACCCGCTTCTCATTTCTGCTGGGGAATTTAGGTCAACTAGGTCTCCTGGAGAGGGGGCACGTTGAAGTGGGGGAGAAGATAGGGCAACTAAAAATGCCAGGGACCATTGCTGGGCACATTTCACTGTGCAGCCCCATCCCTCACGTTTTCAACCATGTTTCACCACCACCTGTGCCTCTGGGTGTTATACAGAGTCACACTGGTGTGCAGTGACCCCTTTGGGTCCTGGCCACGTTCTACAGCAGTCCACAGGGCATTGTGGTGTCTGTGCCCAATTATTCTTCTTCCAAGAACTATCATGCTCCTTCAGAGCAAATTAAGGGCCACGTGAGCCATCTCCAGGCTACATGTGCCTTAATGCATAAAGACAGGCTCCGTCCACCTGTCCTACAACATCTGACAGCTGTCTTCAGTCAAAACCAATCTCCACCAGAAGCAAAACTAGAAGTCTTCCTTAGATCAAGCCCCCCCACCCTCCATGTGTCCTACAGATTGAATTACTTAATGCATTAGCCTAGGAAAAACATGCTGGAAGACCGAGTGCTCGCCAAGTCACTGAAGAAAGGCCGAAATCATGAAAACCAAGGTCTTCAAAGGACAGAAGGGGGGAATATTGACTCCTGTTAAACTGAAATCAATGGGGCATTGAAATACTACAAGCCAGATAACAAAAGCAAAAATCTCACCAAAAATGTTTTCCCCTGAGAAGTTATGCATCAGTGACTGTGGAACTCAGTCCTTTGCCCTCGAGTTCTATTCTTATCCACAGTGACCGGCAATCTTCTCTTTCTTTGCTCTAAATCAGCAGTTCACCCACATTTAGATGACTACCTTGGCTGCAGAAGTGCTGTTTAGAATACCTGAGATTAATAAAAACACAGCATTGCATAGGAAGAATGAAAAGGCATTTGGAAATGCAGCAGTAATATTTACTGAGTCATTTCGTGACTGATACGAAAAGCACACTGTGTGTGTCTGAATAAGCTGGAACGGATCTTCTTACCTTTGTTTCTGAAGCCCAAGATGTTCAAAAACCTGCTTAGTGTTTGTGTGGTGACAGAGCATCGTGATGAGATACATAAACCACAGGCAAACACTGGATGCTTGGGGTGACCAGGGACAGACTAATACATGTGACAAATAATTTCTCTCTGATCTGGTTTAACTGGAACACAGCAGGGGTGTCACTTGGTGACTGTGCCCATCTTTTCCAAGTGTCACAGCATGCAGCATCCCACCCATTAGATTTCATCAAATGTTCCCAGTTCCTCCCTCAAAGAGTCTGCAAGACATTACCAGGAGCCATTCTACCTCCTAGTTCAGAACAACTTCTCCTTACAATACAAAAAATATAATTTCTATCTAAAATGACGTCTGATTTACCATTTAGTATGAAAAAGTGAATATAGTCCCAGAAACACAGGCAAGTTTATAGACCTAACAGAACATTTGTGCTGTGGAGGCACAAGATGGAGCAGAACTAGCAGTTCCAAAGAACCCTGCCCAGATGTTTTTGTTCCAGATAGGCAGCAAACCAACTCATCTTGACTGATCCCATTTAACATTCCTTCTGCACTGTTAGATGTCCAACAACAGCTGAAAAACCACTGGAAGTTAGCTGGCACAAACACAAAACAACTGGCGTTGAGGTACTTTAGGGGATTTGTTTATTTGATGGTTTCTACTGGTGTCTTTGGGACTTAGGGGGGTTTATACTCATTTTACAGATCTGAGTGTGGTTAGAAGTGTGTTTGTAACACTGAGATGTACATAAGTCTATCCACAACGTCAAGGTCAATGAATGTGTAATTCCTTAGTTTATTAATGCTTGTAATTTCTACACGCTTCTGCACATTAGACTGAGAAAGAGAATCAAATAAAGGAATGTGAGTTTCAGTGTAATGGAAGATTGCATGAAGAGAAAGTATTAATTTCACTCTGAATATCTGTTTTGTGATTTGTGGTAGAAAGCAGCAAAACTGGTCATGAGGAACAGACCAATGCATCCTATGAACATGTTTGTTAGCGTATTGCTAATCTAAGTTTGCAGTAAGGAAAAATAAAAACAAAACTTTTTTCCCTGGGTGGTTTTTGTCTTGGGTATAGCAGTAAATTGAAAATACTCTGCATACATCTGCTACAACCCCTCCCACACACACACACACACACACACACAGGGCCATTTCAATTTCTGTTCTAACTGAGTGCATTTTGCTGCCCTCTCAAGGCTGAAAGTGGAAATCCAGGCCATTTTTGTTCTGCAGCAGAGAAACTTCAGAAAATCAAAAGTAGGAAGAAAAATGCAATTTAATAAAGAAACTGGGAAATGTTTGCATTTTTGAAAATTTGTATGTTGGATGTTTGGAACACACACTGTAAGTGTTTATAATTTTTGAGTGATCAGTTATTTCTTTCTGTTTTTCCATAAGAATTGTGCTGCTATATGAATGTCTTGGGTAGGAGAACACTAGACTCCTCAGGCTGTTATGGATTACTCTGGCATGGAAAAACATAGTAACAGCCACAGAGGTGCCCAGCACAGCCAGAGCACTCTGTTTACCCTTAGGTTTTATAACACAAACAACAGCTTGTTTATGTTTTTGAGAAAAAAACAACAAAGACTACCAAAGAATAAAAGCAGGAATGTTCGAGTCCTCATTTACCCCACTCAATAACAGTGCTAGAATAATTTGTTATCTCATATTTCTTCTCTTCTCCTGCCAGTATTTCTCAGCAAAGTACAGTGCCAATGACCAACCATTAACTGCTTGAAGGTGGGTCTCCATCATTGTTAGAAGTGGAAAGACAATGACAAACTGTGCATGTCCTCAGCGCAGGGGTGAGGACAGGGCATCAAAACAGGGATTTCAGGGAAAAAGATGAGCTGCAGATTTGCAACACTGACTGTATGACTGAAAAATTGTGGCCTAAATGTACCCCTTCCTCCAGGTAATACGTCCATA
The DNA here is from genome assembly GCA_018136845.1 of Heterotis niloticus. Taxonomy (NCBI): domain Eukaryota; kingdom Metazoa; phylum Chordata; class Actinopteri; order Osteoglossiformes; family Osteoglossidae; genus Heterotis; species Heterotis niloticus. The sequence goes on from CM030903.1 coordinate 4,861,979, forward strand.
TGTGATTGGCTATGTTATCCAGCAAGGCTTGCATCATAGCAGCAAACTTTTTGGTTTATATTACAAATATTACATCATAAAAACACTTCATATTTCATCTTGATAGTTATCCATCACCCTGGTAAATCGACATTCTTTTGACCGCTATACAAGCTTTTTAGGTTTCCCTCCACTAGTATATTGGGGTAACAAATTTTAAATACTACTTGGAAATGCAACGATCTCTATTTTCCATAAAAACTCTAGAATAGTATATAGAATAGTATTCCCTCAGCTCTCAAGTTGTATAATCTTTCTAAGTGTTTGACAGCACTTAACTAGCACCCTATAAACAGTATCTTGGTAGTGGGTGTACCAGGCCTTACTATCTGGGCATCAGTCCTCCCAGCCCCCAGCAGCCACTCCAGACCTCACGTAGGCACAGGCCCCACAGGGACCATCCCCAGTCATTCCTGCCCTATCAGTAGAGACAGTTGCACATTCCACTTCCTCCCAGCAGACAACCTATAAGCAGACATTTGGACACAAGAGAAAGTTGCTGGGTTGACCCAGGGTTTGCGTACCACTAAATTTTCCTTTATGTCAACATTTTTTGGTTCAACAGTTCCAGCAAAGGAATAAATAAACAGTCATGAAATGTTCTAGGCTTCATGCCAAAGCCAACTTAGATAGGCTATTTCCTCCTTCTCCCTCTTTCTCCACCTCTTTGTCCTAAATATAATTATTATAATACAATAGACACAAAGTTTAACTAAACTTCTATACTGTTGCACATTTGTAAGTACACCAATCAGCCATAATTTTAAAACCACCCGCCTTATATTGTGTAGGTCCCCCTCGTGACACCGAAACAGCTCTGACCCATCGAGGCATGGACTCCACAAAACCTCTGAAGATGTCCTGTGGTATCTGGCACCAAGACTTTAACAACAGAAATTAGCATCCATCCACATGATCTAAAAGAAAACGTGATTCATCAGACCAGGCCACCTTCTTCCATTGGTCCATGGTCCAGTTCTGATGCCCATGCGCCCATTATAGGCAGTTAATGTTCTGGCTGATCGATGTATGTATGTATTCTGATGAATGCTTTTGTTACGAATCGCAAGCATGGATAGAATTGATGTCATTCCAAATGTATTTTGTATTATGGGTGATCTCTCATTAATCTCTCACTGCCTACATTTACATTTACCTGTACGGTACATAAACATACTGTACATTAAAATATGGATGTGTCTGTGTGGCCCTTCACCCATTTTTGCCCCCCCCAGCTGCAAAGAAACACATGCCAGCCTTTGCCCTCCATCTTTGTCTCGGGCAGCCAGAGCCCCAGGGGCACAGAAGTCCGGAAAACGTAATTACCCAGAGTCCCATTCTCAGACGATGAGGCTCTGCGTCGTCTCATGTAGGCAGGAAGTTAATTTGAACCCTCAAGTCATGGCACAAGGCACGTAGCGCCTCTATTTTTACCCAGAATCTAAATAAATAAAAAATAAAATATACGCTGGTCCGATGCCTGAAGGGTACTTTTAAAGGGAGCACAATTAGTCTGCGGGATGATTCTTGGGGCCAAAAACACCAGAGCTCTGAGATGTTTGGGTTATTGTGTGCTTTTCGGTTATACCGCTTCGTTTCTTTTTAGTAACAAATGACTTTTGTGTGACACATTTTGGAATTCTCTGGTTTGAATAAAAAAACAAAACAATGGAAATCGTGATACAGAGAACGCCTGCTCCAATACGTTTCATATTTCTTGGCTTTTATCCAACCATGCAGGGCAATATTAAATAATGAAACCGTGCCTCTTGAAATTAACAATCCTCCTGGAATATTTTTCCCACTCTTTTATATTTTAAAAAGAATGTTTGTTATTTTTTGCCCTATAATAGCTCAGGCATCAACAATAGTTGCATTTTTTCACTATTACGGGCTTAATATTCTCACTCTCCTTAACCGCTTGCTCTGGCTGGAGTCGTGGAGGCCTGAAGCCTCTCTAGGAAGCACTGGGCTCTAGGCTAGCAGATGTACAACCTGGACAGGACATCACAGGGAACACACATACTACAGGTAGGTTAGAGCATTAACCTGAAATCCATGTGTTTGGACTGTGGGAAGAAACCAGAGCAGCTAGAGGAAATCCATGGAGACTCATGGAGAACATGACTACTCCACACAGACCGAACCAGAATGAAGCCTACGCCCAACTAGCCTAGGTGCTGTGCAGAGAACATAGCTGTTTGGTGTCAGAGTGGGGCAGCCAGACCACCTGCTGTGCTGGGAAGGTGCGATTCTCCTCACCAAATCAGATAAGTCCTTCAGCATGAACAGAACCGGGCGCAAGTTGTCCCTCAGCATGTCAGCCCATTGCTGGAGCAGCAGACCCACGTGGAGGCCCAAGAAGCGGGCGCGGGTCCATAGCCCTGGGTCACTGTTGTCATTGCCCTCATCTTCTTCGTAGCGCTGCAGGCTCAGCTCCCACTCTCGCTCTGCAAGGACAGCACATGGTTAGATCACTAATGCATCTATTTAGTAAACATGCAGCCCAATGGACATGTTTATCATATAATACAGTTTTACCCTGGTTTACACTCCTAATCCATTCCTGACAACAGAAGAAAATAAAAGGAGCCTATTTCCCAATACTTTCGATGGGGAAAAACTATAATCCGTTCCAGTCTACAATAAAAAACTTAACCAATTTTCCCAGTTATCACTTAAAACACCTATATGACTGCCGCCCCTCCTGTCCTGACCCCCCACCCACATGTGAGGTCTCAGCAGAGACAGGGACATTTTTTTGCAAATATCAAGTGTGTGTGTAGTTTCCAGCTTCTGATTCACATGTGTGCAGCTGCAGGAGGGTGAGTGTGAGAGATGGGGGGGGGGGGGGTTGTATTAAAGTGCAGACTCCTCTACCTGCCTCCCACCATCGGTACACCTCCGTCGCCTGCGTGGTGTCATTATTAGAGACACACACACTCCCTTGTGGGCCTCCTTTCTCCAGCCACCTTCCTGCTGATCATCTTCTCCTGTTTCCACGAATGCACACCCCCCCATGGTCCTATTCACACCAAATACCTCTGTGGTTAGCAACCAGCAAGGCAGCCGTGCAGGATCACCACGGTAACCACACTCACATATAGTATGACTAATATAAAATGCAGAAAAACAAACTTGGAGTCTTTCTTTGGCAATAAGAAAACTCCAAAATATTTTTCCCAAAATGAATATTATTCAGTATTGTTCTTCATGGAATCCAAAAAACTGCTTTTTCTTTTTTGCACATTTACGGTCCCTAAAAGGTCGTCGTGTTCTCTTGTTTTGGTAAAACTGACCACTACAATCCTGGCACCATCAGTTTGCTCACATATTTAGGCACCTCACCCCGTGTGTCTCCAAACACTCTGTGTACCACATTTTTACTGTTCTCCTAAACAAACGTGAGCTTTTTAAAGTCTCCTGGTCACATGCATCTATTCTGCTCTCCTATTTATATGTATATACACGACTATTACAGGTGGTGGAATGGCAGCTCAGTGAGTAGCACTGCTGCCTCTCAGTGCCTGGGTGGGTGTGGGTTCAAATCCAATTTATTCTGTAGGGAGTTTGCATGTTCTCTCCATGTCTGTGTGGGTTTCCTCCCACTGTCCGAAGGCATGTGTCTTAATTTAATTGGTCACACTGAATTGCAGGCAGTGTATTTGTGTGGCCGTGTTGTGATGGACTGATGTCTCGTCTGGGTGTAGTGTTATAGCCTGGTGTCGGTTTTTGTGGATATGCTCAGGACCACTGCAAACTTGACCAAGATAAAGTGGTTACCCAAACTGGTTGGATAGACAGTAGTAACGTACTTTCCTACATACTGAGTCAATAGTCTAGCCTATACAGCGCAATGATGCCTCCTGCTGGTGCTCTTGAGGAACTGTCCACAGAAAATGAGCTCAGCTGCCTGGTCACAGCCTTCTAAAATAAAAGGCATACACACTCACTGGCCACTTTGTCAGATTTTTTGCTGTTTTACTACAACTTTCACCTGCACTTTCCTCACAATGTCTTTTTTATTATTATATTTGCCTTGCTTTTATAACGTGTCCAGTGCAGGTTATACTGTTTGCCCCCAAGAGACCGTCAGGTTACAGGCCCTTACTGCTGTGCTGTGCCCTGCCCTACACTGTACCCTCAGCATGGTGAAGGACTCACGCAGGGCGTCCGACAGAGGCAGGTAGTACTCGGTAGCCTCCTCAGTGCGAGTCAGCAGCTCATCCAGCACAGAGGCCACAGTGCTGCCCAGGCTGGAGTTCTGGATGGAGGTCACGCTGACTTGTAGGGCCACCCTGGTTTGCTCTACTACCTGCTCCGTCCTGTCCACCACCTTGTCCATGCCTTGATGCACCCGCAGCTGCAGGTCATCCAGCGTGAGAAACAAGGTCTCCTTCAGACGGCCCAACACCTAAGGGGCAGTGGAGGGTGAGGGACAGAGAGACACAGGGGATGACCCAAAGGGACTTCACAAAGCTGAATGGAACAATAACAAAGCACAAAGTACTGAGCCAGTGCACTCATATAGGCAGCTATGGAGCACCGTATCATCAACAATGTCTTCATAATACAGATCTGGTGCTCCGTATCAGGACAGGGGAGAAAAGTTGACCTGCTTTGATGCTTTAGTAAGCACAGGTATAGAGTGTGGTGGATGAAGTTCTGCTAAAGACTTAATCCTGATGTTTTTATGCTCTCACTAAAGAATTAAGCATATGTTGTGGAGAAGATTAGACTTGCACGGCTCACGCACCTCCTCTGCAGACTGTTGCAGGACAGGGAACCTCTTCTCCAGCTCATCCAGACCCACACAGGCAAAGCTGTTGGCTATGGAGACTGCAGAAGGGTCAGACAGAGCGATGCAAAGTAGGTGGTGTGAAGAGACAGATGAGACAGACAAAGTTTAAAAGTGTCAACTCGGGTTTTCTTTCTTTCAGTATCATTAGCAGGATGTGAATGTTTTGCTCTTTCTTGCAGCTTTTGGGCCAACACCACCAGGCTCAGGAGCAGCTTTTTCCCCTCATTCTGTCACACTGCTGTATTCCAGTAAGCATACAGACTGATCACTACCACCACCACTGACCACCCTCACACTGCACCATCACTATTGACTGCGTCCTCTAATCCTTTTGTCTTTTAATTACAATTTATCTATTTCTATCTTTTAATCTATTTTTCTACTTAGTGTTTAGTGCACAGTGGTGAAGGAGAAACTACATTTTGTTCCCTCCTTAACATCTCTATAAGGCAGAATGACAATAAAGTGAACCTTGAACCTTATCACCAAATGAACAAATGTAATGAAACAATAAAATCCTTTGATAAAAATGCTGAAGTTCCATAAATGTTTGTCTGGGCCCAGAGAACAAAGAGGTTTATTTAATAATCAGATTGCAAAGAAGTTTTTCCCCTCTAAATTTTCCACAGTTTCCAACCCGTGTCGGCTGTTTTCAGTTGCGTACCAAACCCGGTTCTTTGCATCTTTCCAGATCTGCCCATATGCCTCTAAGACACAATTCTCCAACAAGGGTGCTGCCAAGACAGCAGCTTTCATTGCACTCCAGTTACACTGACACACCTGGCCAAAATGCAGTGCTTGAAGTCGAAAGAATAACATACGAGCACCGCCCTTACTGCCATGTTGGTCAGTATCAGCAATGATGACTTTTTCCTCCCATTTCCTTCGGAATCTGTACACAACCACAGTGACATAACTGTCACCCAGGAAGTCTCCTCCAGCATCTGGGACTCTTTGCATCCTCTCAAAAACACACCAAGTTGCTCACACAGAATAACATACAGTCATCATTCTAATAGTTGTGCTTCACACTTTATTTTTCTTATTATGATTTTATTATTACTGTTATTAATGCTATTATAATGATTATTTGGGGCTTAATAAGGTGTGGTTTTCCCTTTCAAACATGTTGTCGTGCTAATATATCAAAATGAACAATTATTAAATTGTGATTTTCTGCAGCAAATAAAAAACAGGAGATTTTGGTGATGTTCATAATGTATTTTTTGGTAATAAAAGGAACACAAATTTTAAATGAACAGTAGGAAAGCTGCGTGAGCCATCCTGCAGTGCAACTTAGTGCACACTGGGTAATGAAATGCAGCTATGAGGCTGTTAAGAATGCTGAGCCTGCAGTACAGTTACAGTCTTTGCTGGGAGAGCAGAACAGTCAGAGAATCTGGTCCACAGGGGAAAATAGGAGTACCAGGGATGTACCTCGGAGTATTGGCCCACTTCAAGCACATTTGCAATGATGAAATGACTAATACGATTTCAGAACTCACACCATTTTCAGATATAAGCTGTAAACAAATGGATGTTGGAATGAACGGCGTCACTTTCTGGGGACTTACTCTGGGGTTCCAGCCTCTGCAGCAGGGGGGCTGAGCGCTGGGCGGTTGCCAGGGACATGCTGCGGATGCTGATGACTGCAATTCCCCCCACCAGGCCCACCAGGGGGTAGCGGCCCTTCAGATCCACATAAGTAGTAGTTGCGATCTGTAGCGCTGAGCTGAACAGGGGCAGGCGGGCAACTCGCCGCAGCACGTTCTCCTGCAGCAAAGAAATGGGATACGGAGTTTCAGGTCTCCTGCTCAGCTTGTAGTCCATCAACCTCTGTTCAACTGGTTGCTGATTCAGTGGTGAACATCAAGTCCATTTATAAAGAATGTAAGTACATCTACAGCATGAGCAGAGCAACTCTTTCTGGTCTTCAGCTGTGACAACACGTTTGGTCTGTGGCCATTTTCACATGATAAAGAGCATTGGCCTTGACTGTATTCATATTCTACTCAGTTTATTTTTCCAGAGTTATAGTTTATTTTTCCAGAGTGCTCTTTTCACCAGGGTGGGGCAGAGTGCCGAACAAACTAGAATACTGTATATCTATTAAAACATTTTATCCTTTTGCTTTTGTTCCTCTCAGGTTAGTTACTTTATTATGTAATATCATGCAAATATGTGTTGCATGGGGTGACTGGCCATTTCCCTTATTTGGACACTAGAATGAGCTCTGAATCTTCATCTTGAGTCTTCAGGAAAACCCAAAGTCCTGACCATAGTCCCACTGGGAATCTGTAGTGTAGTTTCAATTTGTACATATTTACTCCAAATGGCTTAAAGCTCATACTGCACCAAAACATGGCTCTGCCAAATATCAATGTGTGGGGTTTTAGTGCTTAGTTTTTTTTTTAAATGCCTGCAAATAATTTATTTTACTCCTGACACTTCAGTGTTGTTAAACAGTACTTGGATGTTTGGTTAGACATGAGTTTGAATCCAGCTCAGTGTGTGTGTGCGTGTGTGTGTGCGCACACAAGGGAGAGCGTGCACTGCAAAAGACTGGCATGTCATTGAGGATTAACTCTGTCTTACTTCTGTTAAGGACACTGGACACCACTGTGACCCTGAAATGGCGAAGAGGTTGATGAAGGCGAGGAAAAAATGGACACCGCTCACCTCACTTGTCTCGTGTGTGTTGAACATCTGGCTTTCTCAGATAATCTGAAAAGGAAGGTCCATAAAAACACACACATACGCATCAAAAAGACCTTCTTGACATCATAGTAACTTTTCTGGTTTTCCTAACTTCTGCTTGGTGTTCCTGACTCTTACATCAACTTCCCATGGGGCAGTCAGCTGCCTAAGGACCACAAAGCCCTTTTCTGTTAATCCCATCACCCCATGGAAATGAGTCTTTTCCACAACAACACTGCTGCCTCAGTAAGTGATTTCAAGGTGATCCTCGGTCCTGCCTTTCTCGGTTTAACCAGCAAGGCTTTCACGGTCAGAGGCATGCGTATGGAAGCAAAGCTGTACAAGGCGCACAGAATCGAACGGGAGCCATGAACCTGTGACAAACTGACCGCAGGTCGGCACACACGGTCACATTCACTGGGTTCTTCAAACCGACATTTTTTAACTGCTCGCTACCATGAAAGCTGAGCTAAACTGGTTTTGGTGTGACAAACAGTGGTTTAATGGGTGCCAAAAAACATATAAACAATTATTGACGGAATGCTGCTAACAAAACTTTGTTCCCATAACTGTGCAAAATACAGGGACGATTATGAGTCTTAGTTGCCAGAAAAATTATTATCATCGATGAAAAGTAGGGTGGGTGGTTTTAATCCATTCCATGGTGTTTATCGTGTTCGTACAGAGTCGTTCAGAAAGAAGATCATCCTTTCCCATCTTCATGGGACAAATTGGCCAGCAATTCACTCTACGTAAGAGTTTGGGATGAAGTATTTTTATTTTAAGTCATATCATTTGAAATGTAATTTACTGTAGTCACAAAATGAATTAGTACTAACCAGTAACTGCCCAAGGCAGCTTACAATGTTTATACCGTAGACTAAGCCAGTTACAGCGATTTACCCATTTATACAGCTGGAGAACTTATTGTAGAGCAATTCCAGGCAAGTACCTTGCTCAAGGGTGCAACAGAAGCAGCTAAGAAGTGAATCCAGATCCTTTCCAGTACAAACTGGGAACTGTAACTACTGTACTACCTGCTGCACCCATGATTAACAAATTAATATAATTTTTAAAAAATGTATAACTATGTTGGAGATTTTTGCAGAAACTAGCCCATAAATACACACTGGCCACTTTATCAGGTACACCTGGATGGTACCGACTGGTGGTGGGAGTGTAACAGGGAGAATGATTTTGTAGCACACAATATTTATCTTAGCTTTAGAGTACTTGAAAACCACAGAGTATTAACACACTACCGATACTGATCAGATGTGTCCATCCCTACATGGCCAGCATGTCTTTTCTCAAACAGATATCTCAAGTCTTTGTGTCACAAAGCAGACAACATCTCAGGATGGTTCCCCAAACATAATACTGGTTTTAACCTTACTCCAGTCCCCACCCTTTAAGCCCGCAGAACATTTTTATAACAAGGTTGGGATGTCAGTGAAATTAATGTCCTACCAAAACAATCTGCATAAATTCTGTGAATGTTTCAATCCAAAATAGAGCAACATCCCTATAACTCAATGCATACGGTGCTGGGGGAAAAGTGCACCTTGTTAAGTGTACCTAATAAAGTGGCCAGTGAATTTAGGTCAAAATAATGTTTTGCATATTGTGGCTTAGTGGTCAAATAGATTTTGAATCAGCAAACAAGTCAAGTTACAAATAACCACCAAGTCCTACAGTTATTGTGTCCGAAAAGGAGGATTCTGGGTAAAAAAGCACAGCAGGGAATTTTTAACAGTGTGAAACAGTGCAGGGCTTTATTCAGCACAGTGACTCAAGGTAATGTTTACACCTTTGCCAAGCAGAAGAGTCCAGGAGAGCAACGTGTTGAATGTCTGTACTGCTGCAATCCATACAGAAAATTACAAAACCCACCATAGGTGAGGCCACTGCAAACTCTAAGAAACCCCAAGGTATCACCAGCAAAAAAAATAGATATAATTATTAGTAAATAAATGAAATGTACCAGTACAGGACTTTATGACACAACAGATCAGTGACCCAGTGCGAATTTGACATCTGTGAATGACAGCAGCATTGTTCCAGCTGTTTTAAACTTGTTTCCAAGATTACGTTTGTGGCTCAGTCTTGAGCACCATTCTGAAGGCCGAACAGCACCGGCAGGCTAATGGAAACCCAACACATTAAAAAAGCTGATCAGTCATTAACTCATTTCTTCTGAGAATTGAGAGCAAATTATTGCAAATATATTCCATATTCCTGCCTGGGGACAAAGTGACAAACAGGAAACATGACTGCAACACTGGTCCTCATGACTACGGCTAACTAAAAAGTGTACAACTTTATAAGCTAAATCACTGTGTTTGGCTTTATGTGAAATATTCTTTAGGGGTGCTGATAACTTTGAAATGTATGTCTCTCAGAAAAAAAGATCCAAAATTCATTAAAAATATTGCCCTGAAATAAATGTATATGGTTTCCCAATATGTTTGTACTCAAAATATAACATTTTATGTTTTTACTCAGTTTCATGAAGGGTACCAATAATTCTTGAGTTGTGCATTTATGTACACGCCTAAGTTTCCACTTTTTAAGAAATCGCTGCTTATCGATATATCATTTATGCACATCTAACAGGCTAAATTTGATATATATATATATATATATATATATATATATATATATATATATATATGTAAAATGTGTATTATTCTGACATGTGATCACAAAATGTCTCGGTATGCATTCATCTGAACCTTCTTGTATAGAAAGTTGTTCTTCCGTACGTGTAACTACTCCACTAACCCTTCTGTGTGTGACTTCAGATGAAATAAAAACCTTCACTCTGCCAACACCCAGGATGATGACTGCCCAGCGGTACTCGGTTTCTATAGCAGTATCATGGAACAAATCTTCAAAAAAAATCCAATATTCAGAAAGCAAATCCTGGGAATAATAATTATTCAGTGGTAATCCTACTTTTAATCATCACACATCTTCAATTTTTGCTAGGTTAGCTGCTCATATCTTTAAATTTCAGTTCCATAAATTTGTAACACCAATCCTCAAAGTGTTCAACAGCGTTTCCTTACTGAAGGGGGAACTAAGGTTAGAAAACACAAGATCAACATCGGTGATCCAGCATTTTAAAGGTCTTTACACATTCATACGTCTTGCCAGTGCAAAATGACCCAGCATGTAACTTTAATATTTAATGCAAATAAATATATTTTCAACCAGTTACTTTGGCTTAAATAGTGATACACCTCAGCTCCTTCAACAGTATCCACCACACCTTTCAGTTTTAACGCCATCAAACCATTGCTAGAAATGCTGGGGTCACAAAAGCCTAATCGTAGATAAAGAGGATATCAATAACCAGTCAGCTAATAATCTATACTCTTACCCAGAAAGTGAGCGATGTTCTCGGCAGAAATTATGCAACTGAGTTTCTGAATACTTTCTCAGACGTCCCGTCTCTTCCGTGTGACCAAACACATCCGAGCGAGATCGAATGGCTTTATGACACCACCTCAGGAGGTTGGCGTTAAAACGGTCTTTTTAAATTTGCATGGCTGCAGCACATGTGATGCCGGAAATGCGAATGGAAAAGTCGCCACCGGTCAGTCATACAAAAGAATCCTACAGCAGGGGCCCTTTTCATTCAGCCACATTTTTGTAGGTTCATTCCACATTAAGCGAATCCTTGCAGCTCAACCAAAGCGCCAGTTTTTACTGTCTAAGGTCAGACGTGTTGCTGCGCTGTGTACGACACGGTGGCCTCGCCACACCCTATGTGGCCCACAGCCCCGAATTTTGTCACTGACAGTTAAGAAACTGCTGGAAAAACACATGACAGAAACCATGCAACCATCTGATGTTGAGGGAAAAAAACTGCAAACGTCACAAACTACACTTTATGGAATTATTTATTAAGCATACAAAACCATTAACCATCCAAAGAAGTAAAATCAGACAGCTTTCAGAGCAAATAAAGAACTTCTAATTAAAATACAAGAAAAAAGTTGAAACCAGTGCAGAAAAAAATATTTCACATTTCTCTCATATTGTAGCCCACTTAGAATATTGAAGATTTGTAGATAAAACGCAAACTGTACAATACAAACAGGTCTTAACATGGCGATTTGTGTTAAAAAGACAAACACCAGGAAGGTTATATAAGCTCAACATCGTTCCTGCGGTTGTTGGGTAATAATTATACACGGCATTTTAAATGTCATTTCATTTGTTTTACATTACAGTTTAGTCTGTTTTACAATACAATTCTTTTATTAACATTTTATCAAAATCCAGCTTGACTAAACTAATACTGTTAACTCGAATTAAATGTGTAGGAAAGCGGTGGAATTACGGAAAATGTGTTAAATCACTTAAAGAATCGCATTTTTGTTGACAAATCCGAAGGATCGAATGTGTTTGTAACAGAACTCCCGCCTCGAGCAGATGAGGCTTCTTTCCATGCCAATTTGTATATCAGCGCATATTAGCTTCTTTGTGCGACCCTGGTGCAAATCCTGATGCTCCTACGTCTATAAAGCACGTCTTCTCTCCGAGGGTTACAGGAAGATGCTGTGTTCCCACACATCCCGTTCCACATTTTTTGCCTCTTTTAATCAAATTGTCTCTACATCCACTGCAGAAAAGCAAGTTATTTTCTGGGAATTTGCGCTTGGGCTGTAAGAAGCGAACTGGAACTGAACGGAAATCAGCTGGACTTCACAGGGAAGGTGGACAAGGGGTGAAGAGCAGGCCGAACGAGTATTTTGCTGACATAAGAATGCTGCATAGTTATTCCTGGGGGGTTAGGGTGGGCGTTTAGATGTGTCACGCACCCACTGAACGCATCCTGCTTGGTTTGCAAAGACCAACCAACTTGTCATGCCTGTGGGAAAAATGATCTAAACACAGCGCTGTCTGACAGGTGAGGGAATCTCACCGTAACTCTGCACATTATCCTAAAAGCTCATGAAGTCTACAGTTTATCAGAAAGAACTAAAGGCATGTATTGGTATCATCTGCGCTCCACACCTCCTCAACCCAGGGTTTAGCTTGACCCAAGAAGGGCATCTGGCTGCGACTGTGTTCTGGGTAATGTTGTCTTCCCCACAAACCAAGACAAATAAATAAACCAATTGACTGCTGGGAAATAACATAAAACCCCACAGAACCACTTGTAGGGCATTGCTGGCCATTCCAGTTTTCACCTATAAATCTGCAGAAAATCTTCCTTCAGGCTAAAACAAAAAGCTCTTAAACCATGAAGTCGAACTTGAGAATGTGGTGCAGTGTCAGGGCTTAAGCTTGAGCCAAGGGTACACCATAGTGAGCAGGCTGAGGATAGAAGAGGTGAGGCCACAGGCACCTACAAAGCCCGGTCCAGTCTGGTACAGGCCCAGGCGATCTAGGGGGATGAATATGTCTAGAAGGTTTTTGAATAGGTCCAGCATAAGTGGCGGGTTAGCACGCAAAACCCTGACCAGGAGAAGGAGCCGTTTGTGCAGGTGTGCAGAGAGGGGCCTCAGCAGGGGCGCGCGTTCGGACGTCGTGGGATTCGGTGGAAGCTCTCCGTTCTCCTGAAAATGGAACATGGAAACATCTCCAGAGGAAGTCTTCCCAGCCCCACCCCCAGCACGGGACTCCCGCTCCATGAGCAAACTAATCTCATAGGCGTCCCGCGTGAGGCTGAGGATGAGGGCAAACAGGTAGTACCTGCAGGAAGAGATGAGCACAAAGGCAGAGTTGTGAGGAAGCGTTGGCACATGACCAGCCGACCGTAACCTTACATGCGTCCGTTGCTGAACAGAATGGTGTCCCCAGGGCCACCCACCTGAAAGACCTCTGGCTCCACTTGTCCTGGTCCAGCTTGGGCAGCAGACCCGTCCTGCCGGCCCACAGGATGTTGTCGCACGCGAAGTACATGACGCGGTTGAGGTGAGCCACAGTGATGCAGAGGCGCAGGACCCCATCTGACAGGTGCACCGCTCTCTTGGCCGCCTCCAGAGCATCAGCCGAATTTCCCAGGCGCAGCACTGAGCACGAGAGCATATTTTTAATTTTCTTGTCTTTCCATAACTTTTACGCAACTAAAAGATATACCATAACCTATTTAAGTTTATGGAAAGACAAACAAATAAAACAATAGCTCCTAATTTTAACAACTTAACTGTAACTATAACTATGAATCTGATTGACGGCAAACTGAAATTAATTCGTATTTTCATTCAAAGTCTGAACACAACTGTACGTTAATGCAAACTTTTATATAAACAATCCAATTTATCTTTAAAGACAAGTCTGTTATATATTTTAACTTCCTTGGTTGTTACGGGTCAAATGAAGTTTTTTAGTTCAGTACTTTAAGATAATACATCCTCACATGCTTGAAAATTCACGGCTTTGCTTCTACCTACAAGCGTGGAAAAGGATTCTGAAGACCATGAGAGAAGTACTGATGTTTTTTTGTACAAAACTGGAATTTCCAGGCATTTTTTTTCCAGAAGATTTTTATCTGGACTGTTAATCTCTTTTGAATCTAGACTGCATATTTACTTCACAGACTGGCAGGATAAGGCTAATTAAATGAACAGCGACAAAGTCGGGAGGCTGCGTTCTCTGTGTTATTGGGAAAACTAGCAATGCTGAGCGGCACAGTGGTGCAGCGGGAAACCTGGTGCCTCACGGCGTCTGGCCTGTGGTTCAGATCTGGGTTTAAAACTGATGTGTGTGCAGTTTGCCTGTTCCCCCCATTCGCATTATTCCTACAGTGCATTTATATTAAAACTTACAGCTCTAAATTCAAGCTGCACTTTTAGCTCTTAGGAGAACTTAAAAGTTTTTGTCTTGAATGTAATTTGATATAAACTTTTGGTTATTTATTGGATTTCAATTCATGTTTTTTAAACTTGGAACGTAATTAATGTGGTCTTTAACGGTTAAACACGTTTAGGTCACACTTGGAATTTTTTGATTCAATTAAATATGCCAGAAAGAGTAAAAAAATCCAAAATAAAACAAACACACATATACAGTCAATTTTTAATTTCCCAAGCCTCCTTTTTAATGGTTTTTGGGGTTGTAGAGTTACAAAAAAAATTCTAGAAATAAACTTAAAAATCATAAATATTGAAGAAAAAAAAAACAACCTATTTTAAGTATAATATAAAGCAAATAAGTCTGTTTTGGGGGGGAATTACGTCATTAATACATAAAATCAGGTATGGGAAAAACTGCCAGTCAGCCCCCCGTAGCCACAATGAGATCCAGCCAAATCGGCACCTCATTCACAGATTTATGCATATAATTCTCTATACTTTATGTGCTTTATAGTTATAGGACTGACTGTATTTCATTTTATTACCCACATTACCTTTTCATTACACTAGGTTATAAAAGTGCAATATACAACACTGTAGCAAAAAATATGCTTAAATTATGCTTTCCATACAGTCTGGAAAATGGAGGATGGCGCAGTAGAGAAGAAGAATAAAGCACTGCTGTACCCTCCACAAGAGTGACTGCTAAGTTAAATTTGACTTGGTGGAACTAATCCTGCCTTACTTATGGTAGCAAAAAGGTTTAACAGGCCTGAAAGAGTTACTACTGATAAACCAAACTGTACATTTGGGATTAATTCCTATTAAAGACAGTCCATATAAACAGCCATCTTCCAATGCGGCAAAATTTTACTTATACATGACACAGGTTTCATTGCCTTTCATTGCTGAAGCCAAATCTGTTACTGCAGTGTATGTTTGGTGTGCTGCTGTCCACCAGGGAGGTGTGATTTGTGAGGTGACACACGCGAAGGTCTTACTCACACTTCCTGCCGAGGCTCAGGTGGCTCTCCAGCTGCTTCACCTTGGCCAGCAGTTCGCTGCCAGCCCCCCCCTTGGCCAGGGTATAGCCCAACAACGTGCAGGCATACTGCGCCGTCCTGCATGCAAAACACAAGTCAGTTTGACAGCTTTTGACATATGGCAACATTTGGTATTCCACCTCCCAAAATATGGGGAGGTGAAGAGCGGTTGCTTTGAAGCAAAGAGTCCAAAGCTTCATGACCTGCCTACATAGGAACACTGAGCTACTGGGGGTGGGGGTTGGACATGGCAAAAACATGTACGCAGTAACTTGTCATGGTATATCAGCACCAAAAGTTTAACATTTTATTACCAAAAACATAAACTGGCAACAAATACAATGCTGAGTCTCTCCAATGTCCATGCAGTTTTTTATTCTATCAGTCCTGCAGCAGCAACTCACATCCTTTCAGGTAATGATTTACCTTTTCAGGTAAGTGTTTCTGAGATGGCTGAGATGGTTAAGGCTCTATCCTATCCACCTTGCAGCATCAGGATTCACAGCTCCTGGACCAACCGCCTTACAGTCATGGGAGTAGTACCTTAAATTTACTCTGTTACCTTTGTACTGAAGTAAATTTCCAGAGAAACTATTTTTCAGTGTAGTTTCTGGCAGTGACATTCACATTTGTACAAAAAATGTGCGTTTAGTCTGTTACACTTCTGGTTGGGTAGCTGTTGCAGCCACTGCCTTACGGAGAAAGGAGACGAGTGAGGAATCCCAGCTCCGGCGCCAGCACTCTGGATAAAGGTACTTACCCTGATCTGCCCCAGTAAAAAATAAACTGCTCTATAAAAGGACACATAATTGTAAGCACCTTAGTATACAAACCTTAGGACTGTACATCGTCTTGGATAAAGAAGACAGATTAATACATAAATAATAATAAACAGTGCATTGTGATTTTCGTTTTATTCACTTATTAGTCTAACAATATGGGGACAAATTTGAAACGTTTTTTCCCAGGTAGATACAATTGCATAGTTAAGCTGTTAACCCTGAACAATGCTAAACAGTTGGTGATAATAAAAAGCCTAATTTGATTGAATAATGTAATAAATAAAGTATCTGAATAATGTAATAGTGTTTTGACCCTATACTTATTCCACTTTTATTCAAGTACATTTTTGTACAAGTGTATTTTTTAAGACTGCATTTAGTTTAGTTTTTGACTACTCTATATACCTCTTCTTATAGCAACTATTGTACAATATTGTTCTCTTGCAGCAAAAAAAAACAAAAAAACAACACATTAAAGATGTGTAAAAATCCAGCCGCTACAGAAGCTTGGACCTTGCAAGGTGAAAAACTGCATTAACTTCTGTTTTCCAGCAAAAATAACAGCACCAGGGGGCCACCTTGGCTAATGCCATCCGAACATTTAGCAGAAACTCACAAAAAACTACTTCACGGGACGCGCAACCAAGGGTGCATCCAGAACAAATTCTGCATGACAGATACCATAGTTTGTTCTGATTTCTTCAGTGTAGTTTCTGGCAGTGACATTCACATTTGTACAAAAAATGTACAATGTACAATGAGAAAATCAAATTTTATGCAAAAAAGTGAAAAATATATCAACACGTGAGCACACACTTAAATGAGTTCCAAGTATCACAGATGGAGGAATCTCAAAATACACCCTCTTCTCACCAATGACTTTCTTGGAAGCTGCTTTCTTTCGCAATGACGTGTCCACCACCGTGTTCAGAGGCCCAGACAGCAGCGCGTAATTCTTAAACCATGTTTCTAGCCTGCTGCTGCATTAATGTAGGGAGGCCCTCGGTGCCATAGAATTGACTAGAACTGGATGAAAGACCCCATCTTTGTCTTGCCAGGCAAGTAATAACCATGTCTTTCAGACTGTGGACAGCTTTTAATGTCAGGAGGTAATATTTTAATTCATTTGTCATGGCTTGTCACCATAAACTCTCTCATAAGGGTATCTCCCATTTTTCTGAGTCTTAATTTGCCACGTTGGCTCCTATCTTATGATTTACATTTGTTTTGCGCAATTTTTCCAGCTGGCAAAGCCAAAGTTAAACGATGCAGAATGGCACAAAGGCCTAGCTAGGTGAAGATTAGACAGGCTTACTATTGGACTGAAAAGATGGAGCCACGAGAGGGAACATCGGCTGTCGTGCGGCCCATCTTCAGGCCAACATCACAAAAAATAAGATTAGAGCAAGACTAAAAAAGTGCCACAAAAATGCACAGTAATTCTGAGCTCTTCATTAAATGAGCTGACCTGTTTCCCCAATATCTTATCACATGCCGTGGCAGAAAGGATTTCCCCCAAAGGCCTCCAACCTGTCCATGCATGGAATGCATCACCACCTGTGCAATTCTTCCCCAGTATACCACCACTCACAGCTAGCAATGGCCTCTAATGCTACACTAATCTTCTGAAGCAGGCTTATGTCTTCCGACTGCCAACCTCCACACAGTACTGCTCAAGTCTCATTCAGTTACACCGATTGATAGTGTGTCTCTCTTTATCATTTTACAGTAGAACGAAAGCAGTTTTGTCTGAGCGCTGAACAAAAGAGAGGGATCTGCGTGTATCTGCGTACAACAATAACCCTTCAAAAACTGACCAAATATCACATAATTGTTTAGTGAGCACTTTACCAGTGTTAACTGGAGTCCAGAAGGCAACAGTCTTGATCTAAATAACTGTATATACTGCTGTAGAAGTTGTGGATTATCTGGCTCACACCATACAGTGAAGTTGTCAGCCATGCCTCTCGGCAAAAATGTATTAGACGGATACGAGCAACATATCAAGGTAAGGCTGTATACACTCGCACCCAGATCCAAAAGATGGATTTTTCAACACAGTTCTCTCTTTTATACCCATTTCTTCTCCAAGACGTTTTGTTGACAATCTGTGATAATTTATCTGTGACATTCGATGAGACAGGAATAATGAAAAAATTATTTTAAACATTTCTGCCTCATTCCAGTTCTTTACACAATTTTGGCCATATCTGTGTCACAACTCATGTCAAAATATATTTAACAATGAAAAATGTTTTCAGGAAGCATATTTTTTTTGTTATTGTTATCAGTAACAGTCATGACAAAGACTTCTAAATATTCTCTAGTCTTTCAAGATTGCCACGAGATCATTTGCCAAATCAGCTTACTTTTGCTCATGTGAAATATTATTTAAGCCTTATGCACTCACATTACATTTAAAAGGAAACCAAAATATATTAGGAAAGTGCCTCCAGAAATGTATCTTACAGATATAATGTCTGATGCAGACTTGACATTTGTGTGTGAATTGTAACTGAGAGAAATGAAAGATACTCCGTCCACTGACTTTGACACTACAGATCACAGAAGGACATATCTGGTGGCATCTAAGTTTTTGAAGACCAAATGGCTTGAAACATTGCAACTATATGAAAACACTAATGAAGATATCAAATTAACACACGTGGGTAGAAGACCCCTCATGTCAGTGCAGGGATTCTGTAGGAATCAAAACAGCCTGGTGTGTCCACAAAAAGGAGGCGGCTCAGACATGCCACAGGGGTTGTCATAGACTCAGTTCAGAGTGCAGGAAAGCAGACGTGTGCCAGTGTTTCTCTCACCATGTTCAAAACCACTACCAAGGAAGTTCAAAGCATGGCTGCATCAGCAGAGCATTCTTCCCAGGATTCTTTGGGCATTCCTCATCTATGAAGTACTGATCTCCACAGCTGAGATCCTCCCAGTTGAGAGGAAAGTGAACAGCCACCTCAGAAGATGGCTGGGGATACCACATAGCGTAAGTACCATTGCACTCTATAGTCAATTACATCTGCCTCTTAAATCCTTGGAGGAGGAGTTCAAGGTAACAAGAACCAGAGAAGTGATGCAGTACAGGGACTCTCAATCCAAAGGAAACCAAAGCTGGATACAGAAATCCGATCCGCACCACACCAAATTCCTTGTCCAGAAAGTGCATGATGTACTGCCCATCCTATCGAACCTACACATATGGAGCAAGGCAGTGTCTCCAGCCTGACCGTTTTGCTCCAAGCAAGGCACCTTGGAACACATCCTCAGCAGCTGCTCAGGGAGTGACATTACAGATAGCAGCATGACCAAGTTCTGAAGGCCACTACAGAAACTATAAGTGCAGGAATTGATGCAGCCAAGCGTTCCTGCCCTTCCAAGCAGACGATCGCATTTGTTAGAGTATGCGAGCAGCCAAAAACCACAGGGAAAACATCTGCAGGCACTCTGGCCTCAGCAAGGGATTGGCAGTTGCTGGTGGATCGCGAACGACAACTGAAGTTCCCCAACCGCTCGCTGTCACTACCTTGCGACCAGACGGACCAGACATTCTAAGGCCACCAAGCAAATGGTGATGCTGGAGCTGAAAGTCCCGCAGGAAAAACCTTCACTAAATATGCAGAACTGGTCAAGCAATGCAAGCAAGCAAGGTGGATAGCCAGGAGGTTGGCGGCAGGGGCTTTGCAGCCCGCTCCCTGACCCAAGGCCCTCAGTTATCTGGGCACAGAAGGAGGTGGGAGAAGGACAGCGATCTCCAAGACCACCAAAGCGGCAGAGAACGTTGGAATCTAAGCAGCTGGTACGCCAGCCGAACACAAGCTGGGGTCTGATCTAGCCCAGCTGGGTCATCCGGATGAGGGTGTACGACGTTGAAAGACCCGAAACACCCGATGACTCAGGAACATCTCCGATGATGCGTCCAGAAGCATCAGCGGATGCGTGTTCACGCAAACTGAATGTGCAAAATTACCAACAATGAAAAATGAACTTCAAATCATACAAATGGGGGCAACCGAGGAGATGACGTGTAAAAACAGGTGAGCAGCCATACCCGTTCATACGGCTGCCATTCACCTTTAAGTGTTAATGTCTCTTAAGGATGTCCTATAAGAAAGTGTCCAGCTGTAACTTCACACACCAAGCACTATTATTCACACAGTAATACCCGGACTAATGTTCTAAATGTGACAGCGCTGTAAGAGACCGTGGATACAATATTTTGCATAAATGCTAAACAGATTAGCAATACCTTCAATAATGGCAAATAAATGCACAAAACTGTCTGGCATCTTTTATCGCGACAAAACCGCGCTGAAGGAGGTCCGCAGTGGCGTACAACACAATGCTAAATAGTTGTTATACTATATTATAAGAATAGCGAAGAAACCGGGAATACGTGCCATTTTATTAACACCGGATACAAAACTGCAAAAATTGTTCCGTTTTTTTTTTTTTTTTTTTTTTACATGTTGAGCCGTCGTAAACTGTTTGGATGATTCAGGAGGAAGCGCTAGTCGAGGTATTACGGCGCTGCGATTTCTGTTAGCGTTTACAATCCTGAAGTTGCACGCAGATGCGGAATAAGGTTGCTATTTTGAACCGCCGTCGTTGTTTTGCCAACGCAGCCCGCGCTGCTGAACGCATCCGTTTCGTCCCGTCTCATTTGTCCTTGAAAGCAGAGGCAACGCAACGGGGCTGCTTTTGTACTGGAAAGGAACGCCGTTTAAGCAGTCGGGTGGTTATAACGCAAGACTGGCGTTTATGTGTTAACCCAACACTTTGTATTGCAACAGTTTTATGCACTCCGGCAAAGAATAAAGAGGAGCCACTTGCTTAAACCGTCCTTTTACGCCTGTGGGCCGAAGGCGTTCGAACTGCTTTTTTGCGGTAAAGCGGACCCGGTTCAGGGGGTAAACCCGCACGTGCGGAGCGCCTCTCCGGTACCTGAACAGTCGGTCTTTGGCCTGGCTCTGCCCATTAAAGCGGACCCACGAATCCATACTTCCGGCCTCCGCCTCCCTTCGCTGTGTCTGCAGACTTACAAGCACGGCAGTTGGCAAACTAGCTCTATATATATTTTTAACGCCCGCTTTAGAGAGAGTTTAGCGACATTTGTGGCGCAAAGGGCGGCGCACCTGAGCGGCCCAGCGCCGGTCACCTGGTTCAGCGCGTCGGTGGCGTGAGCGACGGGTGCCGCCGAGGGACAAACATGGCGGAGAGCGGCTCGACTCGCGGGGTTTCCCGTCTGTCACCTCCATCTTACAACATCGCTCCATCGCATCTTCGTCCTCTTCGGCTTTGAACTTTTGCTCTCCACACAGTCCATCCCTCAGGCTTCCTACATGAGGGTTTTAACAAATAAATCGCGGCTCTCGCCTGTTCCCCGCTGCTGTTCTTGAGGCCACAAATGCCCCTTATTTAAATGTGTTAGTGCAGCATCTGGTTATGATATATACATTTATATAGTTTCACTTTAAAAGCATATACACAGTATTAAAAATTCATTTGTTTGCCAGACGAGCAGTGGGTAGCATGAACGTTACCCGAGGATTTAAACATCAGCAGTTTTAAGGACGGGAGCGAAATTTGACATTGAAGCACTGATTTAAATTAAATCAATGAAGCAACGAAGGTAACTTTTATTGTCTTACAAGAAATTTTCACTCGATAAGATGAAGCACACAGTCTGTTTTAGGATCTATTTTTGAACCACTAGTGAACGCCGCAGCTGGGCACGTTTCCGATATTAAAACCAAATTTCTTTCCGAAAATTCAGCCAAGCAAATGACACAAATAAAACCGTGCGTGGTTGAAGCATTCGCAGACAACGTGTATTTTATTTTAAATGTTTACCGACTTTTCCTCCGGTCACCCCCTGCAAAGTCCACCGGGGGGCGCCAACGCGGACGCGCTCCGCACGGAAGCGATAAGGTTGCGTGTGAGCCCGATCCAAAGACACGGCACACGATTTGAAAAAGTTCAACCAGTTTATTTTTAGCGAGTTAAATGAAAATAAATTAGGGAAACATAATAAGTACAATAACAAAAAAAGTCAACAAATAACTAAAGAACCACAGACAAAAATCAAATAAAAACAAGGATCCTAGAATATGGACCAAGTATTAAAAACAAAACAATAGTAAGAGGCATACAGTGCTTCCGGAGAGGCTTCGCAGCGCCGCCTGAGAATACAGTGCAGGTCTGCGCAGTGGTGCCATTCTGGTGCTGTGGCCTGCTAAGGAACCCTTCCCACCAGACACACGAAAACGAATCCATGCTTTACTGCAGCGCTGCATGTAAAGCACACGCTTTTCTCACACCTGCCTAAGCTCTTCTGCTGAAAACTACAGTGGAATATACAGTCTTAACACTTAAACACCAACATCGTACAGTTAGCAGGGGCCTTGTCAACTGACAAAATAAAACACAGCTGTCTAAGTGTGGTTCTCAGGTCTATTCCTCCTTTTGTGTTTCCTTCTACCTCCTCCTTGACCCCCTTATACAATATCTACTCTTTCCCTACAGCATCTCCCCACTTCACTCCCTCGCCGACTTACATTCTCCCTCAAACCTTTGCGTCTTCCTTCTGCTACATTCTCTTTCCAAAATATCTAACACTCTTCCTGTATGTATTACCAGCAGTTTTTCTCCGTTCTGTGTTTACATGACCGCCTTCCCTCTTCCCCTTTTAATCCTCCTTTCCAGCATCTTTCTTTCAACTTCCCCCCAAGTTTAAGTCATCCACTCTGGGGTGTGTTTTCTCATTCTGTCCCCAACCCACAGTCCCACCCTTCTATTTTCAGTGCTCAGAGCGTTGTTTCCTGCGAAAAGGGGATCTCAGGCGGGTCCAGAACGAGTGGTGACGCCGGCTTTTCTTCTCACCGCCCCGTGCCGCCTCCTCCTCCCGCTGGCGGATCTGTCGCACCAGGGCGGCGAACACCTCGTCGATGTAGTAGCGGAAAGCTGCCGAGGTCTCAAAGAAGGGACACTGGAACTCCCGCGCCAACCCACGGCCCTCCTCTACTGACACCTGGTAGACAGGAGGACTCAGTGCCATTTTATTCACGTTGGAAATATACTTGAGTGTCTATGGCAATAAAATACTTATAAGGATACTTGGGCCATTAACACTAGGTGATTTGAAAAGAACTGCATACATTAATAAATTTATTACTTAGTGCTAAGTCACGTGACATCAGGGGTGCATATTGAGCATGTGATAGACAAAGACAAGATAGACAAAACTCAGTTACTTTCCAAATTGGTTTAGACTACATGTTCATATGATACTTAGTTACTGAGTACTAAATGTATGAAAGAGTTTGGTTATTTTTTAAATCACCCTGTATTAAAATGCATACATCAAAATGTTTAGATATATACCAACAAAATAAACAGCAGTATACATTGTGAACTTTAATGCACAAATTAACTGAGCGTTAGAACAACACTGAATTATTTAGGGAATAGATGCCTCTTTACAGACCATCGGCAGATATATGAGACAAATAATGTATGCCCATGCATACAGAGGAATATTTATCAAATACCTATGCAGGGTGAAATGAGTAACTTTGTGAACGTAGTAGCCCGAGTTCTTGTCAGCCAACTCTTACCTGTCGCAGATGTGTGAGGTCAGACTTGTTTCCGACCAGCACCACGGGCGTGTCTGTGGTGCGGCGCACACGGTAGATGAGCTGTTTGAACTGCCGAGCCTCCTGAAAGCTTCGCCGATCAGTAATGGAGTAGGAGATGATGAAGCCCTCCCCTGCACGCATGTACTGGTCCCTCATGGCTGTGAACTCCGCCTTAGGAGAAAGCAGAAGGAAGTTCATTGAAAAAGAAAAAAGAGTGCAGGTAGGACAGTAAAAGAAGAATTGATGGAAGAAGGAGAAGATGTGGATAGCTGTGTTCGACTACCATAGGTATCTATGGGAGAACAGAAAAGAGCACAGTGAAGCAGTGCTATTGTTTCCATGAAGCCCTGTTACTGCGCCTCAGTTTTGCACAGACTAACCTGCCCTGCAGTGTCCAGGATGTCCAAGTTGGCTGGCTCATCATCAATACGGATCTGAGTTTTGTAAGCATCCTCTGAAAATATAGAGATTTTCATGAGATAAATAACTAGACTGGTATTCTCAAAATGAGAACTGGCAAGCTACAAAAAAAAAAAACCAAAACAAGAAATACATATTTCTTTGATACTAAATCTAAAAGTCCACGAATACAATGACCACTGCTTAAAGTACCCTAGTACTCAACGTAAGTCAACAGCAGCAATGCTGTGTTTTGTTTTTTGGAAAACTGAGACTTTTTATTGTGTACTATCATTTCCTATAACCCCCAAGTGCTATTTTCTGTCCCATTGACCATGTTCTCTGAGCTGCTCTCCTAAAAAATAAAAAAGACTAACTGTACTACAGGTTTATGACTCGTAACAGCCTCAGAGCTACATTTCATTACCCAGGGTGCACTAAGTTACGCTGCCAGTCAGCTCATGATGCTTTTCTACTGTTTGTGTGTGCCACACAAATGTATAGATAAATAAACCTATATATGTGTATATGTACATATATATTTATACATTTGTATTAATGTATCTTTTATAGGTTTAACACCTTATACACACAACCAAATGTTAGCACGTGGAGTTATTTTTCTACATCTAGCATTGGCAGCAAACTATTTGACAGCAGATCTAACATTACCTATAGTGGGATCATGGTCCTCTGGAAACCTGTGGCTGATGAACTGCATGATAATTGCTGTGGAATAAAGGGGTAAAAATAAAACAGTTACCTAGGTGGCACATAAGCATTTCATGCTCCCTTCAGCACCATAAAAAGTATGCAAACAAGTCCGGTCCTGTAAATCTCATATGATTCTAAATTTTACACAGAAATGACAATAAAGATGACCACACTGGTACATATGAGAGACGAGAACATCACAGCCTGAAAATATCTTTAAATGGGCAATGGCTGATGATCAGAGGGTGTCATACATCCACAGGAAGTCACCACACAGCACACAAAGCCTCTTTTTGTTTCTCTTCCACTTCCCTCTTCAGTTCCATTTTTCTTCTAAGAAAATGATAAAGCAGCTCCTTATCTCCCTCCAAGCAAAGAACTACAGTTACAAAGACAAATGCACTTGTGTGAAAAAATGGATATGATTCCGGTCATGTAAATGCATGCAGAGCTCTGGGATGTCTGTGAAAGATTAAAAAATGATGTAGTAAGGTTAATACTCATATTGTTCTCTTTACAATTCCCCTGAGATATAATTACTATTCCTCTACCTGCACCAGGTAATCTCTGCTAGTTACTGTGGAAACCGCCAACCACAAAGAAAGGCTGTTGCTAGGTACCCATGCTTCTTCCCAGCAACTGACTCTAGAAGTATGTGAGATCATTAAACCGCAGGCTGCCCTCTTTTGCAAAAACTCATGAGGTGAAGTGTGAGCTCATATACATGTCAGAAACCAAACAAAGAAGTTTCCTGACTGGCTAAGTCCCTGCAAACCAGAGCTGTGCTTAGAAAGGTGTTGGTCAGGAAATGGATGGTCCAGCACACTGAAACCGTGAGAAATAAATTAAAAAATAAAAAACCTACAACATGGAAAGATGAACTCACCACTCTTCCCCACTCCTCCCTCACCCAGCATCACCAGCTTGTACTCGCGGGACGGCCCACTTGCGGCCGCTCCCGACCCCCGCGATGACTCCATCCACACGGTGGGGCCTGGAGAAGGAGCAAGTCACAGCTGTGAAGAATAAACATTAATACAAACAAAAAACCAGGACCAGAACTCCGCTAATCTGTCACAGAGAGACTTTCCTCAGAAGAACCTAGATACTACATCCTATTAACAGCAGCTTAACTTCCATAATTTATCTCTTTATTAGTATGAACGTATCTAAAATGCTTAAATACTGAAAAATACAAAAAGAGCCAGTGAGCTAAATGACTAAAAGTTCAAATTATGTTTACATTTCCCAGGTAGAAATTTGTATGACTGCTGCTCTGAACGATCTGTCAAGATACACATTCAAAGCCATATGACTGAGAGAAGAATAAACAGAAGCCACATATTCAAACAAAGGCTTAGTTTTAAAGATTAGATTGACATTCAAGTCTGACACTGTTAATATATTATTGTAAACAATGTATGACGCATACAGTCAAATACTATTTTCCTGGCTCATTTTGGCAGTTTTTTTACCTTCCATACTGTGTAAAAAGCAGTAGACAATAATATTCAGCAGAAATTGTTTGCTTTTTAAAGTTTCTCAGCATATAAAAAAAAGGTGTCAGTTTCCCAAGGGGTCAATGGCACAAGATGACCTCCTGAAGCAAATCTAACAGAATAATTCTGGCAGAAACTCATGTGACAGCGTGATGACTACAGGCGTGGAAAACATGTGATAAATGCTGACAGTGTGAACAGCCACTGGTGAAACTGCCCTGAGATGACATTCGCTGGGGGCATTCCCACCTCCTGTCCTTGTCTCAAGTGTTACCAAATATTTGTTCAAACTATGAGCCATCTTAGCGTACAGACCGTAACGTCTTCTTATTTTTACCTCCATGAAACGTGTGCGCGTGGGTTGGGGGGGCAGTCGGAAGGCTGAGATGTTCCACCTTCTCAGGTGCATTTGCTACAATACACAAGTGCCCATGAGTGGCACTTTGCAGCAGAATGACAGAATGTTAGACCAGGTAACTTTCCACCATTTCAGGAACGTATTTCAACTTTGAGAAATAAACAGAACACAGAGCAGATGATACTGTATTTCTACCTCCCAGCCATAACCCTCACACCACTCCACACCGAGACTTGCTGCTGGTGTCCACAGCAGTAAAGCAATATACATCTGCTGATATAATAATATCAATGCCAAAAGCAGCACATAAATCATCCTCAGAGTTGCCTCTATGTAGAGTATAGGGTAAAGGCTGCAGCATCTCTCTCTCACACACACAAAGGTTCAATGAAAAAAGCTCTTTTCAGCTGAAGTTCCAGTTGCTTTTAACTCACTCCACTTGGCTGAAAGAGTAAAGGGGGCAGCATGGTGGCATAGTGACTATAGTGTTTTTGACTCACAGCACCTGGATGATGGGAAAGGGCGTTGGTTTGATCCCCATTCAGTCTGTGTAGTGTCTGAGTATTCTTCTGTGTTCCAGTGGATTTCCTTTGGGTGCTTTTCCCACAGTCCAAAAACATACGTTTCAGCTGGATTGGTCACTTTGAAATTCTAACGGTGTAGGTGTACGAGTGTGTTACGTTTCGCTGCTGTTGGCAACTGTAGTATATCAGCTTGGATAAAAAGGTGTCAACTGAAATACTACACACTGTTCATTGTAAGTCACTTTGGAAAGAAGCATCTAACAGAGAAAATATTAACGAACGTCTTTTCTTTTGTAAAATGCCTATATAGTTCACGTAATAAGAATGTACAACAAAAATAACCGCACAAGAAAGTTACTACGTTGACACAACGCTGCAAACCGGTCTACATCGCAGACAAAAACTGTCCATGCTGACTGCAGACAACGGGAGAAGGAATCCACGTACACACGCACACAGCATCGGCGGTTCTGGGGAACTCCGCTGACCCACCGCACATGTGTGGCCACGTCCTGTTTTTACGACCATTTCTCGGACGGTACAGAAACGCTCAAGGACGCGACGTAACTGTTCGCAAGTCGGAGGCGGAAGTGCAGCGAGTTACGAAGAGCGAACGCGACTTGAAACGGCGTTAAGGAGCCTAACGGGAGAAGTGCGACAGTAACAACATGGCTGCGGCGCTCGGCGCGTTCACGTCGCGGCATCGCTCGTCGGTTCCGAAAGCTGTGCTGGGAAGCAGCGTCCGTGCGAACTCGGTCTTTGTGTGCGGAAAAAAAAAGTGCAGCGCCGCTAGCCGCACTGCTAAGCACTGGCGCGCACGCCCCCCCTCCTCAACGGCGACGCCCGGCCGTGTGCGAAATATGCGCGTACCTGCTTACCTGTGTCACTGCGCGCCCATACTGGCGTTTTCTGTGATCCCGCTTGCGCTGTAAGGCCCGGTTGATCGGTCAAAAGTGGGCCGTACAGTCAGCGACTCCCCACTGTACACACACACACTCTCTCTCTCACACGCACACACACGAGAGAGAGAGAAAGAGAGAGAGTGTAAACACAGCGGCGGGTCCTACTGGCCGCCTCCTCTGGGCGCGCACACACACACCCACAGCGCCCGTCGCACGGCTGTCACACACACAACGGCCCCATCGCAACCGTGATGGCGGACACAAAAACCAACACTCTCGCACACATCGGCATCGCACTTAACTATCGCACATGATAACCCGACGAGGTCTAGCGCTACAGTGGGAGCCACGTCAGGGCTGTTACTTCCAGTTTTGGAAAATAGGGACCGCCCAAAGAAAGGTTGTTTTTTTTTTTTTTTTGCTAGGGGGGGGGTCGCGAAGCATTGTCACGTGACCCAAAACAGAAGTTCGACGCTCCGCCATCGAGTGCTCGTTAAATTCGTTTTTTCGTTGTCGTTCACGAGAAAACGCCAGTGTGGCGCCCCCTGTAGCCCGTTGTCTCTCACACTAATACGTCTTCTTCAGTTTTGTTGTAACGCATTTTATGCCAAAATATAAGATAATTTTTCATATTTTTTTAATACAACGTACTATCATATGTGGCTGCTAGTTAATCTGAAGTCATTGTAAATCAAGATTGGGCCCCAGAATAGCTGAGGACAGCCGTGATCACACAACACCATCGCAGAGGACCATCGCGCAACATTTGACCGCAGATCTGAGGTCTCCCTTCAAAATTATTGGGAAATATTATAGTTTGTGTGAGATTTTGTTGCTGCTGTGAACGAACACCCCTCGATTCCGGCAACATTGACAAGCGGGTAAAACAGGCCAATTTTCTTATTTTATTAATAAGAGCCTGACTTTCCCATTGGGCACCCTAACAGTAGTCTCAAATAACATAAGAAAACAACACTTTGTTCCTTATTTTCTGTGTAAGGAAAACACTTCAGATGTATTATAGCTACAGATTTCCCATGAAGCAGGAGAGTTCTTATAATAACCGGTCCTTCTCTCATGACGGATGCACGTTCATATGCCAAGAGGCTTCCAGAAGATGCAAAGATGGCAGAGTCTGCAACGGTAGCAGTGTATCCGAGTTTATTTGCACAGTCAATGTGTGTTAACAAATTCAACATACAGGTTAGCATTAGTGTAACATATTTATCATGGCATTATGCAGTTTAAACACAATTCAGGTTACTTGGTTACCCCGTGGCAAAAAAGCTCTCTACTTTGTAATTTGACTGGTAATTGTAACTATTATTAAAGTTCATTTAAGCATCTTTGTAACCTATGCCCCCAGTTCAGTGGTGAAAAGGAGCAGGAAGCTCAGGTGAGGAGGACTGAGGTATCAAGGAGGGAAATTGGGGGGACTGAACCCAAGTTAAACAAAGAGCAGGGAAGAGGCAACGGATCACACACAAGACAGTGCCGCCAGAATATAAATAATCGTAATCTTTGCATATAGAATTTTTTACAAGTCAATACTTTACTCAACATTTTCTCCTGGGAAATAATCTGAGGGGTGACTGGTGTGTGTCAAGTACTTGTTCTCAGGTTTCACATAAAATGGCCTGTTCTTTGTGTTCAAGCCACACTTGACCATCTTCGCAGGATAAAACACAGACAGTGAACATGTGAACAGAAAAAGAATAGAGCAGCACATACTTACACAGATGACAAAAGCAGTCCTAAGCACTTTACCAAGGATTCATTGACCTTAGGGTTCTACAATTTTGACTAGAAACCATAGTGTTCTGCAAAGAAAAATTATAGCCAATAAGTAAGTCACTGCCTATCATAGTGACTTGCTGGACTGCTTTTTTTTTTAAATGTTTGTTTCTTCAGCTATTTCCAGAGTTTATTTACTCAGGCTAGGCGGCAGTGAAGCTACAAGGCAAAATGCAGGATGGGTGTACTATTCTGAGAAGAGCCAACTCATCCTGAGAAATAAGGAGCAACAATAGGGTGCTGGGTTCTTCCCCTTACATTTAAAGTGGCAGAACAATGGCTTGGAAAGAAATGCATTAACACAAGAGATGACAGTTTAGACAAAGATCACAGTGATTTTAAAGAATAGGCAAAAAGTAGAAAAAATGGAGACCAGAAACATGGGAGAAACAGACTGGCTACAATGAAGGAAAGCAAGAAGGAGCCTGTGTCAGCAGAGCCAAAAGGGCTGCCCACCTGTCCCTTTCCCATCTGGTACACAAGTCCTGCCAGACCTCTGTGCTTTTCATTCTGACCTCCTTTGCTGCCACCAAAGTGTGATCTCTGACTGAAATTCACAATATAAACACTAATGTTCAGTTTAAGGCCGCAAGGCAAGTTCATGCTGACTGTACATTTGCACAATGCAGTGGTCACTACCATCTCCCTGAATGATTACTGCCATCCAGGCACCCCACCATGTATTTCCGTGATGCCCGTCTTGGTTTTGTCTGTCACTGGAAATAAAACTCTTCATGCTGAACCATGACAAATTAAAAGCGAAAACATTTGTCAAATGACTGTACTACAGGCAAACGTGGTTCTGGTAGGGAGAGTAAGTTTTGCTCATAAGCGGCAGAACAAAGCTGGGCTGGAGTAACTGTGTGAAAAGCACAATGAAATTGCTAAAAATTTATCTTTTATATAAAAGCCATATGACAATGAGGAAAAATTTACACTGAAATCACTGAACTCTGTTTTCCTCTCAGGTCCTCAACAGCCACTGTTTCAGTATGGAGTTGTATTGCATTTAAAATCATTCTGTATCTTTTTTTAAACTCAACGCTGGATTAAAGGACTTTAAAATTGTAGTGCAAGAAAATGTTATTCAGTTGAAATTGAATTAAGTAAACATTATTTTAAGCCTGGTTTTAATATTGATGTTTGACAAAGAGTTCAGAACAAATAGATGTGTTGCAACAATTACGTTTCCCTCAGCAAAGATACTTCTTTCAGGTTAGTGTTCTTCTTTAAAACTCAAGTTCTCCCAGTCTAATTAAAGGGAGGTTTCTGACAGCTAAAAAAAATTTCTATATGCAAATTCTACAAGAAAAATCTCATTATTGTTTCCGACACTACTAAATTGCTCTTCACATTTGATATACATTTGACCTTTTCTTAGAAAAAAAAAACCAATACCAAGATTTCAACATCCTATATTACAGTATGTACAAGAGCAGTGAAATAGATAAAATACTCTGCCTGAAACAGCAAATGGCAAACACGAGTAAAAATGTAATCAAAGCACTCATGTTAAAGAAAATGGCAGCACGACAGCATAAATTTTCAAATTAATGAAATATAAATCTTCCACTTTCAATATACTTTTTCAAACAAGTGTTCCGATATCTTAAAATGCCAAGCCATTTCACCACAATAATTTTCTTTAATGCTTTTGCACGCATCTTCTCATCTCATATTTCTAGTGTCTGTACTGTTTGATTGTGCAGACCGATACGAGGTACAGCAGGTGCACCAAATTTACTTGTAAAGACTGGAAAAAATATAGCTTTTCTGTCCAAGTCAATATTTTAGTACCTTAAGCAAGCCACAGAGCCATGATTTTGCTGTACTTATCACACGTCACTACTGTGAACCAAAATGACAACGACAGCGATGTTCCACTCTGTTTGGATGAAATACAAAGGAGCCAGACCGACAGCAAATATGAACAATGGGTCTGCATTTTTTTTTTTTAGATCATTTGAAATGCAATTTCTTCAGCTCAGCTGAACAAGTTGACCCATGTCTCCTGTCCTGATTTACATTATCACTTTATGTTGCAGCCTAGTTAAACTCAATGGATAACGCATCTGACAAAATACATGCCTTTTAGCACTAAAACATTTCAGAGTTTCCCAAAGCTCTGAACAGTACAGAAATAATTTCATATGCATGCTGCAGCATCATGACAACAAATTCAAGAATTCATGAAGATTAAAGAAATAAAAATGCAACATTAAGACACAGGGTCAATGTGCTCATTTACCAGTTTAACTGTTTTGTAAATACGATTCGGACACAAAGAGACTCAAACAAATCCACACCATTTTTACACCGGTAACATGAAAACATTTACAGCAGGGTCTGTAAAATATGTCACTTCTATTTTCCAAAGGTAAACTGCCTAAAAGGGGGCATGACAAGTGGTCATGATCAAAATGCCGAAATTCCCAGGAAGTGTCTGAACTAAGTAAGTGTTTGTGGTGACAAAATTTTTTAGAAAACACATAAATTTCAAAGTTATACCTAAATGTCTTAATAACCTTCAATACAAATATATATTCTGGGTTAGTTCTTACTAGATGATAGTACATAATGCAGTTCACCTTTAAATTATGTAAATAATGTAGAAATAATAAAACAATTTCAAATTCTAACAGTAAAACATCCTTACTGGTTCACAGTCTTTGGAAGGTATAAGACAAAACATTAGATTAGCAATGTTATGGTTTAACATGGGTGTTATTTAAATATGTATGTGAGTTCAATGGGGTGAGCACTAATGCCGCAGCATTTTTTTCCATTTCGAGTTGAAGCGCCTGCTAGTCCCCAGTCTGTCGAACTTTAGAAAGATCTAGTTTTGAATTTACTTTCTTGATTGTATTGTTATAGCAACTTATAACCTGCCAATAGAATCATAAACATAAGCACTTAGTTTAGTTCCAGTTATATGCACTTTGTTGTGTTTCCTTGAAATGTTAAGTCATGCAATAGATTTAAAGTATACACCACCAACATACAGCCTAAGGAAGAGAAGAGGGGAGGGGAGGGATGTGGATTCTGACAGATCATATTTCTTTCTATGTTACTCCTGTTTGGGGCTGTGTTCTTCCATCCTACTGCTGACACATAACCCCAATAGGAACAATTAAAAGTTAATAAAAGACTTGTATATTTTTTTTTTGTCCATCTTATTTTTTCCTTAACTTGTAATTTTTGTCTGTTTTTGTTTACTTTGAATATAGTTCTCAAAATCTTTTAACGACACTTATTAATCGCACAACTAAAAAGAGTTCACTGTACAAATCCCCACAAGGTTTTGTATATTTGTGTTCTTTTACAAGCAGATTTTACGTGAGGAAAAAGTCACCTGTGTCTCTAAAAGCTGCACCTGCTACTGTATCTGACTTCTGTGTGCGCATGTGGACCTATGTGACGTGCAGGGCTAGTACTCGCTGAGGTTGTGCCACTTGGTAATTTGCCTGCGGGGGTTTTCACAGACCTCCCGCCAGTGAAGGGCACCCGAGGGGCACGGGCTATGTGAACCCAGCACCAGCCTTCCCACCACCTCGTTTTTAGTGGTGCGGTCAAAGTCGACAACCAGGAACTCCACCGAGATATCAGCTAGCAGCTCGGCAGGCACATCATAGATGAAGGATTCATTGAATACTGGATTGAGTGTGCACTTCTTCACGTGTGTCTTCTTCTTGGCGATGCGTTTACGGCCATAGAACACATTAACCTTCACATAGGGGTCTGGGAGAAACAGAGAACAATGGATGGGAATCAGAAGAATTTTTTGCAGTTGAAGAACCCATGATCCAAGCTGTGTGATATCTAAATGTAATGTAACATGATGAAATATACTATTAAATGTGTAACATAAAATGGAGCATTGATTTCTAACTGGTACTAATTGAGTTTTAGCATAAATTCAGCTAGTAAAGTAAGAGATGAAATAAGTTCCCATGTCAGCAAATTGATACTTACTGCCAGACAGGCCTGTAATGTCCATTTTTGGCAGGTGCTTGGCCTTCAGCACTGCCACACTTAGCCTGTGAGTGACTGGTTGGTAAGACAGAGACACGAGCAGTTCCCCACGGCTTACACACTGTGAAAGACAGAAAAAAAATGGCATTGTCATAGTTTCCACCTTTCACACATATACAAAGACACTTTGCTGGCATATATCTTGTACACTGAAATACTTTTTCTCTCATAAACAATGTTACATCACCCCCCCCCCCTCCTTTTATGCAGAGTCTACCCTACTCTTTCCCTCTCTATACAGATTCTTACACTGCTGATGACTGTCACCATGACAACCCTTGGACAAGGAGGCCTATGCTGAACTTTACAGAGAAACTGGGGTAGGGTGCAGGGTGACCTATTGTAAAACAGAGACCTTTATCCTGTGCTGTGAGTGAATACAAACACAAAGTATGTGGCTGTATATTTGCATTTTATATACGTGCATGCGTGCACGCACACACACATACATAACTGTGTGTTGTCAGTGCGTGACTATCAAATCATCATAAGCAAATTTGGAATTAAAGTTATTTTGTACATACAAAAATTACATACACATATGAGAAGGACTATTAATAAAGTAAGTATCAAAATATACTACATTTGTCAAAGATATTCTTTCCTATAAATAAAAAAATTGCAAAGCACGCAGGGACTATGGTCTTAGAGGAGTTGTGTTACGTTTCAAACACATGCTTAACACTAGAATATCAGAATGGCAATCGGGAGGGAGAAGACATTTCTCCGTGGGCAAATTTTGTTTTGACTGAGTGGAGCCTGCAAAATAAAAAGTGTATCTCTTTGAAGCCTTACAGTTTGCTTAAAAATTTTAACTGATTCTGCAATGTAAATTTAAAATCATCAATTTCTCTTCAGTATTGTAATTCTTTTCCAATTCTGTGCACAGCTACACGTAAAACATGTGTCAACAAAAACTGTGGAGAAAGAACGGCAGAGAAAAATACTAAAGAATTTGCCATTTTATTTGTGGTGATAAACTTATAGTTATAACTGGCTGAGACTTTCAGTGTGACTGGACTCTGTTTTCCCATGTTATCCTGTACTAAGCATAATTGTTTCCTAAATAAGTTTAGTGTGTTCTGTAATTTTCTTAAATGTTCCCATGAGTGTTTATTCCATGTTTACTTGGTTGCTGTAGTGCTGAATGACTGTGCTATCCCGATAACCCGAAAGTAAAGTTGTGCTGTCTGGAATCACATACAAGGAGTGAAGTTCACGTGTCTGTGGTGTGTCTTTCTCATGATTGCACACAGAATTATGGAAAAATAATTAATATGTAACAGCCAAAAATTTTACTACTTGCTGTCATTTTCATTTTAAAATTTAGATTCAAGATTCAAAGGTTTATTTGTCATGGGTGAACAACAGAGCATAGCAGTGTTGTCCCCATGAAAAGTTTTGTTTCCAGGCATCCTCAGTGCAAATATGGACATAATATGTATAGTTGGGAGAGGAGAACAATAAATAATAATAAATAGAGTAATAATTTATCACTGAACAATAAATAATAATAAATAGAGTAATAATTTATCACTGATAATACAAAAATGTATAAACAACTATTAGCATGTGTGCAACAACTAAAAGTGTGGAAACATTCCTTGTTAAGCAAAAATTTTCCGTGAACCCTCTTGTGGTTACAGTTTTAAGTTGCACGCTGTAGGTTTAAATGGCATTAAACTGCATGGGATAAAAGTGGACTATGCTGCACTGAGTTCATCTTCTGGATTCTATCTTTTGCCTCAGCATACAGCCTGTTTTAGTCATTTGAACTGTAAACATCACCAACAGGGTAAAGAACAGCAACTGATGTTACCCCAGTGTATCTGCTTGCTTTTTACTCTGTCATTCACAATATGGTATGCAGAGATGTAAGGCACAACATTTTAACTAGGATAAATTTAGACTAAATTTATAGGTGGTATCTACCACTCAGGTTAACTGGTGGCCAAATTTGATTCAATAATATCAAAATTGAACAATTATTATTTAATAATTATTTATACAGCTTAACACTTACTGAAATGATGTCAATTATAAAGCTAGACAGAGAACACATCTGACTTCATGCTGTACTTTAAATCTACGTAGCAACAAAAATGACACACCCTGCTACACTGACTTATTAAATGTCAGGAGTCAATGTGTAGTGAAAAAAACCTATAAACACTACAACCACACACACATCAAATTTTGCTGTGCAAAGCATAGGTGTGTACGTTCTATCGCTTATGAAAATTTAGGAACAATATTAACTTCCTCTGCATGATTTTCATTGGGGCTATTCAACTTCTCTCCTGTATGTTGTTGACTATCCCTACACAACAGAGCTCAGACAGGGCATTAAATAGGATCAATCAGGGCAGTCAGTTGAATTAGGTAAAACATCACTCAGCTGAAATAAAGACCTCCTGGGCTCAACTCTTCATGACTGTACTTTAATAGCCCTAGTTCATTTGTAAGACTATGATGAATATATAAGCTACAATCCAGTATGATGCTTACTGGAGAGACAAAAATTAAACTATTTATGATTAACCTGTCTATCTTTCATGTGTTTAAATAACAGAAATAATAAATTATCTATAAGAATGTTCACAAACATCCTTCACTATAACTGCAAAGAAGGCATAAAAAGACTGGGCTATTACTGTCATATTGACCATCCTCCAGTTTATTAAATTACATCTTATTTCTCGACTTCACATTTCCTGTAAGAAGCCATCATCTTCACACCAGCAGTACATCATACGCCTTTTTACAGCTTCCATTTTCATGTCTCATTGGAGTCATTGCTGTTATTATCCTTATTGCACTTACTATCACATACTAACATTTTTCCCATTACCGCTTTGATTTCTTCCACAGACCTCATTTCCCTATTTCTCCCAAGCTGTACAGGCAGGGGTACAATGAAAAGGAATTCAATGAAAGGTAAGCATCTTAATAAGAAAGCCTGCTCTACCATTTACCCTGCTCTTCAAATACTTTCTTTTAGTCATTTCCCAGGAGTAAATATGGTGTCTCATAGATCACTTTTAAAAAGTTTAGTAATATGATCAAAAACCAATGATGTCAACACATATCAAACAGCACAGTCAGGGAAAGTGCTGTATCTTTTGAAAGTGGAAAAAAATCGTCCTAAAACACATCAAAACCAAGGTTTTGGTGATTTTCAAAGGCAATAGGAAAAAACTGTTTCTTTGCAACCATACTGGGATCTGTGGGGATCTGGGATAGCCATGTACCATTAATAATGATATTATTTCCAGCTCCCATTCTAGTTTTGATTAGTGTTTCACTATAGCCTGAGATGACATGGAGTCTCTTTTCTTCTTTCTTCCCAACAGTTTGGGTTGTAATGGGGGCACATCAACAGCTCGCTCTCTAACAGACACTACTGTGAAAGTCCTTGTGAGGTCTGTGTAAAGTCTGCATTTAAGAAATCCCAGTTTTCTTTGAATTTTCAGTTTTGTCTCAACTTTAAGACTTAAACTGTTGCATGTGTCAGTGTGTGGGGAGATGCCTGTATTCTTTTCTCTCTTACTTCATTTTTTGTGTTGGGCTACCTTTGTAATTCCTGCTTGTTCTGTGTATTCAGACCTTTTAATTTCAATATATATTTTTATCTGTGTGTGTGTGTGTGTGTGTGTGTGTGTGTGTGTGTGCGCACACGCGCATGCATATGAAAATACATTCATGTAACTGGTGATGTTTTAATTTTGTCCTGCAGAGTTTTATGCATTGATCACTCTTATTTGGTCATTTGTATTGATGACTTCTGGTTTGAGCTGGATAAATAACACAAAAACAATTTCCACTGTCATCTCAGCTGCTATAATAGAGCCCAATGTTTCATAAATGCATGAATTTCACAAACTAAGATCCTTAAACATTAATACTTCAGGTTGAATCCACTAAAAGCTCAAGCAAAGATTCACTTGACCGCGTCACACTGTAATCTCTACCTTGCTTTATGTGCCTGTCTGTCTCTGTCCTTTCTTACCTGTATGTTCCTTTTGCAGATCTGTTGGGTTAACAGCACACGGCCTGTGCTGGGGTCCACACCTGCCAGGGGTACCACGACCTCTCCAATGACATCATCACGAGAGAAACGGTCAAAGCTGAGTACCAGGAAGTGGAGTACCAGGTCCGGAAGGCTGCTGTAGGGCACACCATAGAAGGTGAACGTCTCATCGAAGACAGGCTCCTGGGTCTTGCGTAGCACACGAGTCTTAACACGATGTTTCTTTTCAGGCAGGATAGTCATCTTCACGTAGGGATCAGAAGTTCCGGACTGCTCATCCACTACTGGCAGGCCCCGTGCCTCCTGGATGGTCACCACCAGGGCCTTCTTGGGGAAGTTGTAGTCCACTGCTAGGCTGAGTGTGCCTAGTTTAGGTTCTTCTGCAGGAGTGAAAGGAGTGGCTGTCTTGCTGGCCGCAATGCTGCTGGCTTCGCTGCTGCTAGCTGAGCTGCTATCCAGGGAGCAGTAATCTGCCTGGATAGGTAATTCACGTTCCAGCTTTGGCTGCCCAGTGGGAGCGAGGAGGTTCATCTGCAGTTGAGGGGCATCAACCAGACCATTCTCAGCAGCATCCACCTGGAGCACGTGACCACTATCGCTACCGCATGCACGACCCCATTTCCTGTCACGTTCTCCACGGCCCCCAGGTTGCCGTGCCACCCGCACTATTTTCTTGCTGTTACTGAGTGTCTCCGGGTAAATGCTGATGCCCTTGAGCATATGGATGAACTTATAGGGTGGGTCTGCAGTGGAGTCACCATGTAGTTTATAGTTGCCAGTCATCTGCCTGTAACGACGGTGGCAGTAGGTCCACAGGAAGATAGCCACCACAACCACAACCACCAAGACTCCAGCCCCAATAAAGCCTGCCAGTACTGGAGAGACTTCTGTGTGAAAGAGGAACAGAAAAGACAGAAAAGAATGAAAACACCTGTTGGAAAGCAATGTTTCCAACCACATCCATTTGCAGTAGCACCTACTAACCTACTAATATGTTCACCTCATTTTTCTTATGATTTTATTTATTTCCATCTGTACAAAAAACTTCACTTTATGCAACCTGGACACCCTGAAGGAAGGGTGTACATTCGTCTGATCCAAACCTGTGGGGTACATAGTACATTATGGATCATATAACCCTGTATGTGAGAGCTGGTTTCAAGTGATGCATTATATTTCTAATGAAGCTAATTAGAATTGTGTACAGCATCAATTTTCAGTTACCATTCAAATGTGGATTTGTTAAATTCATTGTAAAATTAAGACAAGTAATACTGCATTTCTCAGTGGAGCAAGTGGGATGAAGTACTACAATGACCCCTTTTTAGCACTGATTAAATAAGCGTGGTGGGGAAATTATATATTTAAATAACACACTTATTGTGATCTATTATTATTTGAGACAAACACTTTAGCTTGAACCATTTTTGTTTTTATCCTGACTGTTTCAAAAGAAACAAATTTGCTTAAAAGCCATTTGGGTGACATAGTTTAGAGCTGACTTTTTTCAGACGTTAACCAGGGAGTGGATAAAGATGTGGATAAAGTTGTACAATGGACAATGTCAGCACAGATCAGTGTAGTTTTATCTCCTGTCAGCATAGATCAGTTAGCTGATGATGCTGCAAAGTGATAGGCTCTGTGCCTCTGTTGGTGTCAGTGTAGTTAAACAAGAACACCCTGCAGACAGTGAGAAAAATAGGGGAATAGGAGAGAGAGAAGATGTCAGCTTGGTGAAGCAGATGCTAAATGTTACAAGAGCAAAGAATTGGGTTATGAAAGTAGCAATGGCCAGATAATACATTCTCAGCAAAAGGAGGCAAGGCACTGATAATCTGAAAAATCTAGAATTATATCAGGAGGCATCAACAGATAGAACAAGCTTTGTGGTTCAGATGTAAACCCAAATGCAACAAAAAAATCTTAACTGTCATTAGATTGCATGTTATCTAGTTCCATTTGTTCACGACAGACTACCTAGAGTAACCGGTGTGTTCCAAAGTGAACAAAACAATGAAGGAACTGAATACAACAGCTCAAATTTTGGAACTCACTGTATAATGTCTCACTGGAGTAAAATAATACAATCATGATGGCTCATAAGACAGATGTAGTTTCCCAGTAATAACGCAACCCTTTCCTAATTTGTTAACACTTAAGGGTCTGGTATATATATATATATATATATATATATATATATATATATATATATAAACTATGTATAAAAACAATAGATATATAAATTTAAGTTTATAGTTTATAGTTTATATATATATAGCGCAATTTCTATGTCATGTGCTTACCAAATTCTTAGCTTTGGTGATAAAGACAACCTCCCGGTAAACACCTTTTAAACCCAATACTACCAAGCACAAAACACTCAAAAAAGCATATTGTGGAGGAACAAGCAGGCTGTAAATAGAGAGAAAGTCTTTGTCTGCATGCTTATCTGGCACCCTTTCACACGCTCTCCTGTTTTCCCTCTCCCTCTATAATCCCTTATCTCATTATTTTGAGCCCCACTGCTGTAATGCTTTGTACTAACACCAGAACCTTGCAGTCATGCCAACTAAGTTTATCTGGACTGTAAATTTATTCAGGCACAAAACACATACACCCACATCCAGACAAATGCACAACACAGAAGTATTGTTGTAAATTCAACTAAATAAAAAAATTGACCCCCACTGCAGTAATCATGAAGACTTAAAATAGTTCAATAAAAACAAAAGAAATATATCTCTGCAACATGTCACCTTCACTGGTGCACTAGTGCCTTTTTGCTGAAGAATGTCAGATTCATGATAAACTGCCTTTGTAATAATGTATAACATACTACAGTGTAACATTTAAAAAAATCGCAATAAAATGGACTGGAATTTTGGAATATGACATATTAAAGCTGTATTTCAATAGTCTACACAGCATAAACATCCTGAGAGATTAAAGGTGCCCTGGGCTTTGAAAACTGCCTCTGGCACATCATAAGTGCACTAGGAGCAGTGACTGCCACATGGGTGTTAGCAGGAACAATCTGACAGTAGCAAGACAAATGAATGAAACAAATCACAAAAAACTGTGGGCTTGGGGACCAATGAGGCAAAGCCTTTCACGTGCATACTGATGGATTCCTGAAACGCAACCAGCTGCCCTTGCTGAATTGGCCATTTGAGAGCACTAGGGAGTCTGGCCAAAATGCCCTCTATTCTAAGGGGACTCTGCGATCAATTAGGAGAAACTGAGATGCATTGTAAAGACTGTGATTCACCCCAGGAACAGGGTTCCAAGCCCTGCCTTCTCAGGCTGTGTTCTGAAAAGAAATGATACACTTCTCTGACTAAAAACAGATTAAGAGCTGTAATGAGACCTTACTAAACAGATTACAATGCATTTTTATATGCGTTCTGTTCTACTTCGCTATAACTAAATGTGTTATATTTAAACATATGTATGCTCTCAAAATCCTTCCGTATCAATACTGATAATGAGATGTGTATAAGTGAGTGTACTATAGTGTCAAGGTGAATGCAGAGTTTATAGTCCAGTGACCCACAATTTGCACTGGTGTACTATGTGACAGTAATAAAATTTCAATCTGAAAGCAGATACAGATACAAAATTGGAGCCACTCCCAGAAGGAAGATGGCTGGCAGCTGCAATGAGAAAGACAGAAAGAACCTGTAGTGTCATCTGAAGAAAAGTATAGTACAGTCTAAGGATGTGTGGTCATAAGACACAAGAAGCAGAGGCTTTAAGCAGAAGAGAAGGATGCAAAGAAGATTAAAAGTAGAGGATGAAAAGATGAAGATTTAATGAGGAACCAGCACAGTGAAACTGTCTATACTGACTAAATCTCTATTTTGACACCCTCTATCTGTGCTAGGGATGCCTCAGTTAAATCCAAGGCTTCCTTAATTCAGTCTACTTTTCTTTCTACTTTATGTTTTCTCAGACCAATCCCATTTAGCCTTTTTCAGTTGCTTTATCTCTCCCCTTTCTCTGCCTGTCTGTCTGTCTGTCTTCCTCTGTGTGCGTCTCTAAACAAAGACCCTACCCTTCCTTTCTGTCATTGGTTACTGACATCCCAATGGTAATTCCAATTGGCTGAGGTCACATTTTGGAACGGAATCAAAACAAGCAGCTCCATTTGCTTGGAAACGTCCCGTGGGAGAACACACCGGCCATTACCGGCTACTTTCTCTGTCCCTGTAATTTCACACTACCACTTTGTCGATCTTATGTTATTAGTCAAATGATCAGATTTCTCTCCTGCCTTTAATACCTTTACTCTTACAAACAAGAATAAGAACAGCAAGATTCCTTCACAAAAGTTTATATCAGAAATTCATTTATGGTAGTGTGGCATAGAATCACAGATTGTCACAATGTCAAAAATAAGGCTTTGTACAATGTGAAAACATCAGGACACTGCAGGTGGTCTCATGACTGTGGGGGAGAATGACCAATTTAGTAGAAAAAATACATATAAATGGATTTTAGCACTTTAGTAAATATATCAACATTGCAATGCTAGCTGCACAATCATTTCAACCTGAAGATCTGTACAGAAAACACTTTTTTTTCCTAAACAATAGCCACAAAAATTGACCTTAAGTGTTAAATGGTGTGCAAAACTGGTACATATTTACTCCAAATGACTTAAAGCTGATACTGTACCA
This sequence comes from Heterotis niloticus, assembly GCA_018136845.1. NCBI lineage: Eukaryota > Metazoa > Chordata > Actinopteri > Osteoglossiformes > Osteoglossidae > Heterotis > Heterotis niloticus. Next base: position 4,904,730 of record CM030903.1, read on the forward strand.
AAACATGGTTCTACCAAATATTAATGTGGGGGGTTTGAATAGTTATTTTCTTTAAAATAACTTCAAACTGGTGACATTTTTGTTCTGACAATTTAGTATTTGAATATATGAGTTCACAACAAAATGCTGATTTATAATATATTTGTAATCTAGGTAATGTTGATGACTTTCAAGTTGTCTCAATAAAATTACAAGGCGTATATGAAGATTGTGGAGGGCATGGCAAACTGTTAATCCAGTTAAAAAATGGCTTCGTAAACACCAGAATTACATCTTTTGTGGCCTCCCCTATCACCAGATCTCAACATTATTATTCGTGCACACTCCCTGCAGAACAAGTTCAACAGCATACAAATTGTACTTTACACATTAGTCTTCTATGTTACACATTACGTATGAGTAGTCTATGGGAGTCTGAAACATTGAAAACAGGATTATTAGCACAACATTATTATTTAAGGTGGAAAATGAAAATTTATTTTGTCTAGATATTAAAACCTGGATGTTTACCAATCTTTAAACACTAAGAATTGTGGTAACAGTCCAGGTTGTAGATGCAAGACAGATGATTTCACAGTACTCAACTGTCAAAGAATAAAAAAATGGAATACCTGCGTGTGAAATGATGTGAATTCTACAAATCAAACTATGCCTTTCTTCAGTTGGAAAGATTAGTCACTGCAACATTAGTGAACATTTTAGCAAAATCAGATGTCTAATTTATTCATTTATTTTAATCTATGCATTATAAGTCTTATGTACTGCCATTTAAATTGCTTCACCTTTTCAAGTCAAGATGAACTATTCTAATTATTTCAGTTGTTTCATGTCTTTTTTTACCCATGGTAATATAAAATTGAACCTAAACAACATTGTGCCATTTTGTGCATATCCTATATTTGTATATATGCCCCAATTCTTTTTAGTATTTTAGTACTAAATACACTCACCATTTACACAATACATTCAGTACAATAACTGCTACTACACCTTATGTGAACCCTTCAAAACAAGATTCTTATTTACAACATTTTTGTCTGTTATATAATCATTTTACTTCATCAATGGATATTTTATTTTGTAAAACAGTTTGTATGAGATGTCTCAAACCCATAAAGGTTTTGTGCCACAGCCTGCAAATCCTGATAAATGCAAATCCTGCAGTTTTTGTCAGTGATCACACACCTTAAACAACAGAACAAACTATATGCTTCCTATTTCCTATCACATGAACAACTCGAATCAATCACAACCACTGACTGTTATATATAAATCACAAGTGAAGCATCAGATTCAGTAACATTATTAATATTCATTTAGCTAGCACTTTAGAAATGTTAAGCTACTTACAATAAATTTACTCATTTATAAAGCTGGGTAAATTTTTACTTAAACAATTCAGGGTAATTACCATTCTAGGGTATTGCAAAAAAAGACTGGTTTCAAACCTGGGTCCTTTGAGCCCTTATAGAAATAAACAGTAGACATTTAACTACTAAATCAGTAACATAAATCAAATAAAGAACTTTTATAGCATAAATATGCTTACACCAGCAGGCCTTAATTTTGGAATCTTGAAACAGTCATCTAGCATCTACTTTCATGAGAAATATTTCACAGCACCTCTAATGTCCATCTGTTTGCATTGTAGAGTGAAAGACACAGGCAGTGACATTGTACAAATCTGTGAGTCAAACTGTCAAAATATCTCTACCCACAGTGCTGGAGCCATCGTACCCTATGGCTCTGGGGTAAAGTCTGGACTTCAGAACTCTTGCATTAAAGAAGGGGTTATTGATAACAAATGAATAACGGAAAATATAACTTTAAGAAATAAGCTACAATAATTTGTTTTGCAAAAGCACGTCCTGGTGCCATCATTATAATACATGAATGTACATTTTATTTTGACATTTTAAATAATTTTAGTTTGTATGGCATTTTTAGATGTAACTCGTGCAATGAATTAACACCATTATTTTAGGAATGGGTGTATAGAGCTCCTACACGTTTCACATTACTATGTACAATTGAAAGGATTCTAAAGTATTCGTTTCCATATATTAGTTGTATAAATTGTATTGTTGGGCTCTGCTGCTTCTTTTGGGCATTATTATAGTGTCCTACAACAAGCAGAAAACCATAAATATGAAAGAATGTAAAAAACCATTCCTGTCTTGGTTTGCAAATGCTGCTATGCATAGAAGAACAACAGCTTTCTTATTTCATCTTAGACTAATGTCTAACTGTCTCTACATTATGTGCACATCAATACTTTCTGCAGTGCACCTGATGAAAAGGATGCAGACGAGGAAGCCAGGAGCAGAGGATATGAGGATCTCCTTCCTATGATGAAGCAACATTATCTTATCCTATTAACATCCTCTATGCTTGACTATACAAACAAAATAAGAATGTCATGAAACTATTAATGAACGCAACTTCAATGCTGCTGTCAAGTCCCAGAATATTTGATTCATTCCCATTAAGTTTCCCCTCTTTGTACTTAGATAACATCTTTATGACTTAATTCTTGCTACATGTCCAAATATATCTACTGAAAAATATTTGATGAAAGCATAGTAAATTGTGTTTTTATTCTGAGACCATTTTCTGAACCTATTCATTCTCTGAACTGTTTGTTCTATTTCTTGCATTCAGTATTTATCCTCAGCAAAAAGCCGTGTTAACATGATGCTGCTGGCATAAAGGGCTAAATGAGGACACCGTGAAACAAGACAGCGCCCTGTCTTCTACACAACTGAGACTGCATCTGCATCCAGCACATCCATCAAAAGCCCTGCAACTGTAGTCATGCTCAATCAGAAAGATACAATGCTATAATGACACCAAAATCATTTTGGCTTCCCAAAATCATGAGCTGCCCTAAACCTGAACTTTTTCATCTGAATATTACAAAAATGACTCACTAGGACAGTGATTCATATTTCAACTTTTCCACCATTCCAATTTTACAGACACCCACATCATGTGCATTTCTGACGGAATCACTGTTCATAGGTGACCTCTTTACATTTAAGAAAACTCGCTTGTATACCTTTTGTAATATGTCTGTTAATGCTTTATATGAGTCACAACGAAAAAGCTGTTTATCATTTGCCAAATAAAATCAATATAGCCATGAAGGAATCACAAATGAAGCAAATGATGTGGCATCTAGAAAATGAAATGGTGAAGAATTTCATTAGATGACTTCTATTTCCATTATGCACATAATGATGATTTATTCCCCACACCCATCTCTCCTCACAGCATGCACAAAACCTTCAAGCCTGCTAACATACGACTAGGGTCTTCTCAGAATTAATTTCTCATTGCTAATCCACGTTACAGAGCACAGATTCAAATGAAAAGGCACTCCCTTGCAATTAACACGACAGCATTTAACGTCAGAGGCTACATTTCCATTGCGTTTCTTACTCATCTTCCCAGGCGTACACACCAAAGCACATTGCAAAGTAGGTGGTGGCTGCTCAGTGTACCATAATGTGCAGAGTAAAATCTCACCCCACTGAGTTTTTGACAAAATGCTGCACGCTCTCCATGTTGGAATTAAGCATTTTAGCTACAGCCAACCTACAGCAAATTTCCATATTTATACAAAACACTACATTATAGCTTTTTTAAATCCCAAATTCATTTCCTTACTTCCTTTTACACCTTTACAACATGCAGCTATGCAGCTGCATCATAATAAAACTATACAAATAATGACAACGGGCTTTTAATGGAACTTTTCCTTCCCTTTGCAGGTGAACGAGGCTATAGGTAAGGTTTTCATTAAAAACAATGGATGGAGGGAGATAGGCGATGCCTAGAATAGACATAACGTCATACCCGTCCAGACCACACCACACACACACACACACACACACACACACACAAATTCAGTAATAATAACAGGCCCCATAACTGTTTTCACCACCTTTAAATTTACTCACGAAGAAAACATTACTCATTTAATCGCATTAGTCAACGATTAGTCGAGATGTGAGCTGCAGTGCTGCGCCGCCCCCCCAGCCCCCCAGCCGCGCACGCCCCACCCCCACAGCATCGGAGGCGCGAATGACGAAGCAAGAGGCAGGAGGCAGGAATACAAACACACACGACAACGTCAGAACACACCTACAGACAAATACGGCGCATCTTCCTTCCATTTTCTTCCACTCATTTCTGCCTTTTCATTAAAGAGTCCGAGCACGTCGAGACCACAGAGGCGTAGCCTGTTACCGTGTTACCCAGCAAGTTACCTCACTGCTGCAGCCCTGTGAGTGTAGCCGAAATAGCCCCAAAACAGGTACACGTTTAACCCCTATAATAAAAATATGCTAGCAAATCATGTTGATTCAACTGTAAAAAGTACACATTATTTCAAATGGCGTTTAAACAACCTCCATAACCCAAAAGTCCACCTGTTATCCTTAGTGGTCTTATCCTGCTCAATGAACTGGCTGTAAACCGTAAACCGACGAAAAACCGTTACATGGACCTCTATATCGCAAAAGGTTTTTTTACGCGTTGCTACAGCTGTGTCCCATCACATGTTCACAGAAATCACATGCTGCTAACAGTTTTAGGTGCCTTCCCGTCAGAATTAGATAAAAAATACTCCATCTGTATACCGAGACTGAATTGCAGGTGTATATATATATATAATTAAACATTTAGGCCTTGAACGGCGCGTCACCCAGTTACTTCAGTACTTACCGTACGTCGGTCTTATATCGGTTATCTCAGCCATTTTGAGATTACGCGTTCTTTTCTGTCGTCAGAAAAAACGGAGACAAATGGGACCCGAACGAGTCAGCTCCTTATATCATCTTCACCAAGGGAATCTGTGCTTCGCAGGTGTGGAGACAGCGCAGCTATGGGCGACGGGTCTCCCGGGTTCTTGCTATCCGGCGCAGTGTCGCTCGTGGGCTAGGATGCGCTTGCGCTCGCGCTCCCTCCGGCTCGAGCCCCGCGGACGCGCTCAACCCGGGATGCGGCCGCAGCGCGAGGACGGGACCCGCGAGGACGCGCTGACAGCGAGCCTGAAGCTCCGCCCACCGACTGTGAATATTTATAGCAGGCGGGTTGCGCGCGGTTTTGCGGCCGGCTCGGCCACGCCTCCTTCTCTCGAACCGCTCACGCTGTCGGTGCCGACCATTGCTTCCGGCCCCACCCCGCCGGAGCTGCAACAAAGAGCCGCGCGCCCTCGTGGAGCTTCTCCGGCCGCAGAAGACCACGCCCTGCGATCGCATCCCACACCAGGTACCTCCAGTAACAGCAAAAACAGAAAACAGCAGTAAATATCGTAACAATAATAACCAAGATAGAAGCACCGACATAGCTTTTCTTAGGCACTGACGCTAAAAGGCGAAAATAACCTCTTTTCACCGTCGTATATAACACGTTTCTTGGTGCTGTTCCCTCAGGGTCATTCAAACACACTGGGCTACAGTTTCACATTAGAGTACAAGTACAGGTGCAACATTATTTTAATACTTCCTATTCCCTTTCATTAATCGGTATATACTTTGCAGACACTTAAGAGCTCATTACAATAAATCATAAAGCCCAAGTTGCAGTATATACGCATACAGTAATGTTTAAACTGGAAGGCACTGCAAGTGGTCGAAGTGACTTGAAATTATATGCAGGTATGTTTGTGCAGGCCGTCCTAATGTATGCGTACAAGTTTGTTGTCCTTCTCCACATCCTTGCTTTGTTGTTTGAATAGCTGCAACGCATTTAAATATCTAGTAAGTAGTGTCATTGTAAGTCTCATTTGAATTTAGTTAAAAGTCCCAACAGATGATTTTCATCTCTGCCCCATCACAGTGTGCAGCACTACAGGTTTTTATGTACCTGTCATCTTTTCTCTGCATTTTTCTATTCTCTTGATCACATTCTTTTCTTGTACTCATATCTGTTACATTCACAAAGAGTCTTTATACCACTGTTATATAATCATTCAAATAATGTGGCTAGAGGAGTCACCTGTAATAACTAAAATATAATTTAAGAGTTACAAGTGGAACTAGGTGTGAAAGAGAAGATTATTTATCTTAACTTATACCAACGCACCCAATAAGAGTAAGACAAAACATTTCACTGCAGATTATATTAAAAGAAATTTTACTATGATTTTTAATGAACTTTGGTGTACAGTCAACAATAGGAGCAGCAATTCCTTTTACAATACTTAAAACAATAACAACAATAAAAAATAATCTTAGAAGCCATAACAGGTATATTCACACTTGATTAAGGGACATGGTAATATACTTCGAAAAACAAAAAGAGATTTTGGCAGAACAGCCATATATGCAATATTACAGAGGACCATTTCTCAAGTTGCTCATCACAATGCATCTGGATGAAATAATACTCTATCACTGTAAATATTAAAAAGCTGTGTCAAATAACAATAAAAAAATACATTTCAAATATTTCAAGGCATAGCTGCATCATATGCAGGCATTCCAGTGGAATGGAGCATGTCCCACTGTGGTATACCTTTAACCGGAATAAATAAATTACTCTCAATACTGTGGTGTAGCAGATTTGTGACAATTTTCTCTGAACCGCTTGGGTTGTTTTGCCACAGTAATTGAAATGCACATGGGTAGTGTCTCAATACCAACCATGTTTCATTTTAAACTCTTGCTAATTTTAGAAAAAAGAAAAGCATTTACTTTCAACTGAAGCGTTGCACCTGTATCAATATCCCCACCATCTGTTAGTAATATAATAAAGCATTTACTGTTTATAGGAGCCTAATGCAATATGAAATTAGAAGAAAAATCCATCCATCCATCCATCCACTCTCCTTAACTACTTATTCTGGTCAGCAGTCTGGAGCTTATTGTGGACTTTCTGGTTGCCAGGCTAGGAGACTATACTCCTGGCAGTATGCTGTCCATTGCAGGGTTGAATTAAAAGAAATATTCTATCAAAATATTGAAACTGTGGTTGTACAGAGCACTTAAAAATTTCACAAGCTATTAGTCTTACTACATATACTGGACCGTAGTACGTCTGCCAGACTGCGTTTGCACATACATAATACTTCTGTACATTTCTATCCCACTGAATCACTACAGTCTGTAGGTGGTTACCGCAAAATATAATATTCAGTGCAATACAGTTAAGAACAGGGATAAAGACAGTATACAATTCCTAGTGCCGTGAAGTGTATGTTTGTGGTATACTTATATATATAATCATCCATCCATCCATGCATCCATCCACCCATTGTCCTTAACTGCTGTGTCCTGGTTAGTGGGGTCTGGAACCTGAAATGGAGCCGATGGGCACTAGGCAAGGAAACCACACCCTGGATAGGACAGCAGTGCATCACAGGGGGTGTGTGTGTAATAGTTCTAAATCCATTTGTACTTCACAATAAAGGCACAAATCTAATACATATAGAAACTCTTGACAAATGAAAATTTTAACAAAGTACTCAAATACAAACATCATAAAGAGTTTCAGCTGAAGGTTGATTATTCACCTCTGACCTGAGACCATGTTCACTCAGCAAAATGCAGTAGTTGCCATGACTCATGCATCTGCACTCCTGATAAGTTTGCCAGACTGATATAGGGCTGCTTTCCGGACACCAATTAAGCCCAGCTCAAGACTGGAAAGGATTTTCCACTGAGAATCCCTGTGACAGTGCAAGGGTTTCTGTTATTGCGTGCAGACTGCATTACACCACAGTCAATACACCATCTCACCTGACTGCTCCGAGTCTTAAGACTCAAAGTTTAGCCGACACTCCTAATGACTGAGAAATGCTTTTCATGGTAATTTCATGGTTTCTTTCAACAACTACATCAGTGAGAGGTGGAATACAACTAAATATCCCAAAAACCAACACAGAAGAAATTGAATAAAAAAATTCATAAACACAAGCCATTGTATGCCTGGAACAATAGACTGCCATTAAAAAAAAAAAAAAAAAAAACACTGATTCTGCTGAGCCAAACTTAAGTCAAAGTTTCCAACATAGGGATACTCAGGGAAGTTTCTGGATCAGATGGAACCCACTACACCATAAAATTCAGACAACAGTGGTAACTAAAAAGAGTTGTTTTTTTTTAACATAGGGTGACTTTCCTTACCTATGGGTGATTTGGATGACCCGTTTCCACCCATTTTGAAGGCTTTCAGCCAGATTATACTAAACAGCTGTGCAGCAGCTTTAACTTTCAAAAAATCTATTGTTTCAGAAACCAGGGCCCTATGATCACGGATCAGACTGCACACAAACATTATTCACCTGTGGTTATGGATATAAAACAGTGGCTTTGCACTGTCTTGAGGTACTATATTTTGACTTTGGTGAATTACACAATTTTGGCAATAATTACATATTATACTGTATAATAATTATCAGCAGTACTATGTTTTTGGCTTTGTGTTTTGGTATGTTTGCATTTTGGCAGAAGAAGAATGTGAGCTTGAGAAAAAAAATCCCAACAAGTAAAGCTAGCTTAATACAAGTAATGGTTATACTGATAACTATAACAAGGAAACAAAAAGCATTTCAACTGCAAGAAATGCATGTCTATAGCTATTCATCTGAATTTGGTTCCTGGTTTTGGTTCCCGAGATACTGAGGCAAAAGTATGTTATTTCTGAGGGTGGATGACTTTGCAGGGACTCTCTAGAGCATCATGAGCATCAGTGGCCCAAGGTCTGTTAATGTGATTCAACCTTCTGATGTTTCAGAATTCAGGTGGCTTTGGGTCCAGCGTCCTCTCCTTGGTCAAAAATTGGAATATTTTGTTAGTTCTGTTGGTCCAGAAAAAAGGAGAGGCATTGTTATGCATTCTGGTTCTGGTATTATCATAGGACAGAACACTTGTATTCTGCAGTTTAACTGTGACTTCAGCAGGAATCTGAAAATCTAATCCCATAATCTGTCTGGGTGAAGAATGATGTCAGTCAAATCAGCCCACATGTGTGTGTGAATAGAAGGATGTGAGGCTGGAGCTGCACAACGACCCGCCTCTGATGTCTGCCCCGCTGCAGTGGCTCAGTTGGCAGGCCCAGGGTCAGCCAGCGGCATAGTGTGTAGGACCTCATCCAGCAACTGCAGTGCCCGATGTAGGTGCACTTCCACCCAGCAGGGGGTGTGCTTGATGCTCTGTCGGGGGTAGTCAGGTCCCCAGCCTTTCACAAAGCTGAGGCGCAAGATACACAGCCTCCGCAGGTCATCCACCCCGATACCTGCAGCTGCAGACAGACCTAAGCGTAGACAGTGAGACATGGAGAAGCTAAAGGAGCTTTCCTCAAATGACCTTAAAAGACAATGTTCTGATAAAACGTTGACAATTTTCATTTGGTATTGCTCTGGTTGTTTCATACTTCTTTGCAAATTTTTGGACATGCAAGAAGTATAGAAAGAGCAGAGAACTTGAAAAGCAGAAAATACATCATAAATTGTAATCCCTGCTTGGAAGGGTAGAGTATAGCCTAGTTACTCACTGACTGCCGGGGCAATGCCTCCTACGCTGCCCGGGCCTGGAATATTCCCTGCCACCGCAGCAGCCTGGGCAGCTGCAGCAGCCTGGGCGGTAGCTGCCTGCTGCTGCATCTGCCGGTGACACTGCCGCAAGTCAAACACCTGTGGGTGGGGCAGTGGGGTGTTGTGTTATGAATGGTCACTGCTGCATCATCACTCTAAGCAGCCTTCCACCCTCTCTCTATGACACCTTCCCTACTATCTAATTCTCTCATCTTTTCCTCTCAAGATGCGCACACTGCATAGTTCATCTGCACATAAAAAAGGAATCACACTGCATTTTGCATCAGATCTTAATTATTGGTTAAGTGTGTAATTTACAACATGTCTAGTATGGATCCAATTTAAGATATGCCACGCTGACGTGTAAATGTAATAACAGTAAAGGGTGACAGATACTTAATCATATGAAACTTTAAAAAAAATTAAAGTGACTTTCATTTAAACCAAATTATAAGTTGCTCTTGTAATGTGCCAAGGGCACCACTGTATGTCGCTGAACTTCATTATTCTTTACACTACAACAAGGTCTCTGGTTTAATGTCGCAATTTTTCTTTCATAGCCAGTTATACTCCCTATATTATTCTAATTGTACTGTATTATATTGGATCTATACAGACAATGTTGATGATAAATGTCTCGTGAGTCTTGAATCTTGAGTCTGTATTTACAAAATCATACAAAAATGTATATTTCATTTCAATATATAACAAATTACAATCCTTATCAGCTAATATGGCCTCATCTCTATCTTCATCTCTGTTGAACACAACAGAATGTAGAGACAGTTAACACAGAATATGAAGGGCACTGGGGATACAAGTCAGCTAAATAAATGCTAAGAAAATTGTAAATTCTCATTTTCTGTTAGATTCTGCCAGTGAGTAATTTAATATAAATACAAAAAAAAAACTTTGTTATCTAAGCACAGCTCTGTTTTTCAAGCCACAGCCTTGAAATTTAGCACAGTAGTAATTCTCAATTTGAATGAGTTTTCATGGAGTCAAGTTCATTACATGCCAAAAAGGCTGCTTGGTGTCCTGAAAATGTTTACGTGGGTCTTTGAAAGAAAGCTGGGAAGTGCAAACATAGTTGTGTCGCACACAGGATGCAGGAACACACGCAGAGTGTATGTCACTCTGACATGGAAGTTTAACCAATACATGTAAAAGGTGTTATAAGACACAATTAATTGTTATTGTCTGCACATCAATATGGCAAGTGCATGTTACTCTTTATGGAATCTGCATTGTTTGTTTATGTGTTCAACCTTTTCAGGGATACATGAGCAGCATAGACATGTAATAAATCATATACTAAATTAAACCAGTTCAAGGACCTGCTGTGACAAGGAGGGGTGATGGGGGGGGGGGTGCTAGAGGTAGGACCCGAAATGGAAAAAGGGTGGGATGTACATATGAGGAACATATCTGCTGTATCTGTATGTGAGTGACAAAATGTGTTAGCATCTGTTCTCCAACTGACAAATTAGCTTGGAACTACCTGAGTGCCACACATCACTAATGAGTGTAGCAGTGTGCGCATCTGCCTATCTATGTCTGTGTGTCACTTTCTGACCCAGGCAACACTGGCTAACTCAGCTATTAATAAACTTAAAACGGCTATACTCATTTCTTCACAAAATGTGTGCAGAAATGTACATGCAGTATGTTGACATCTGCTGCAACTGCTGTCATCAATGCAAAGCAGCTCTTCAAACTCCTACAGTTTTCTCTCTCACCTTGATATAGGCCCCAGGGTAGATCTTGTGCACAGCATCACCTGGTGCTCGACCTGCTTCCCGGTCCAGGTAATAGCTCTGAACGAAGACGGCATGATCGCTCAAGCAGCGCATCCACACATCCCCCTCTCCACGACACTCAAGCTGCACTCCTTTCCCAATGTGCAGCCTGGATCAGAAAGTGATACATAAGAGAGAATAAAGACAGGGAGAAGACAGTGCATCTTATATAAGAAGGCATTCATACACCTGATAGCACAGAGTTTATGCAGATACAGTGGAAACCTGGACACAGAAACATGCAGGCAGTTTGGTGACATCTAGTGAAGCAGACAAATACAGCATGAGATGAATGCACATAATACAAAGATGGAGACATGGTCCTTTAGTGACAAAGGCATAAATTCAAGCCAAATAACACAAGCAAACCGTCTGCTCGACAAACCTGGCCCTCTCACTGGCATCAGTGCGGTGCACATTGCTTAGCTGGCCCAGGCAAAAGCGGTCACCTCCAGAGGGGTCCACATAGCCATCGATAGTCACCACTGGACAGCTGGACAACACCTTGAACATCTCCCCAACCTGCACATCCATCTCAAAGTAGGAGATGGAACACCAGAATTCTGGACCTGCAGTGCAAAGAAGATGCACAAACCTCATTCAATGACAACAGGCATCACCCTGCAAGCCTGCAAGTGAAGAGGAAACACACTAATGCATGCATTTTACATGTAGATTACCTGGATGACTTGAAACAGGAGGAAAAGAGGTCGAACTTTGATGCTGAGACCCTGTTTATAGAGAATACCAATTTACAATTTTAGAAAAAAATAATAAAGTGAAAAGTATTTTTATATTAACACAAAAATAATACTAATAAAGTATTCACAATATTTTGGAATGAATTGTGTTCAGAGAACAAAGCCAGATAACTTGACAGACATACAATAATGGGAAGGGTGGTGGAGGGGTGGCTGCTGGTGACCCCGACCATTCTGCTGGGGTCCTATGGGAGTGTAGGAGGCTGTGCTGCTGCCTGTCCACGTAGCTGTAGATTTTTTTGGGAAAAATAAGAGGAATAAAAACATTGTTACACAAAAGCCAAAACCTGAGAGAAAATAGTACCAAACACTGCCATCGTGCTGTATGCACTCACTACGGAATGCTCCTTGGGTTGAAGTGTGTTTGGAGTTGCTGTAGCCATTTTGAGGTGGAGGCGGCTGCGGGGGGGCATGTGTGGGAGTTGAGGGGGGTGGCGTTGGTGCCATGCCTTGACCTTGGGGTGAGGCGATTTGCAAAAGTCCCTCACTGTGACCTCCTTGCATGGACAACATGGAGCTGGTACCTATGGGTGGGACAACATAGATTTGAGGAAAAGGCATGAAAAAGCTTCACAGGTGGAACAGGAGGAAATCCACAGAGAGCCAAACACATTTGGTGGAAAAGAATTTTGAGGAGAATGCAGTGCTTGGGTATAAGCATTTGGTATGGAGAATCAAACAATAGAATGATGCCAAAAAAAAAGAACACTTGAGAGACTGAAGAGAGGGAACAACAACTGTTAAGTGGCTCAAGTTACAAAATGACGCTGTGAAACAAACAGATGCCTTGTAAAACCTTGCTTGTATTTTTGTCTTTTCCCACAAGCATCTTCCAGTGGATCTTGGATTTTATAAAGGCAGTAGACTTTTTTGCCATATTTGAATTCTTCTGTTATCCCAAAACATATGACTATGAATATGGAACAAACATCATGAAAAGCCCTACATATTTTTCCTATTAAAAATACTGCTAATGAGGCCTCAGGATTCATGTCAGAATAGCCAAGAAACCTGGAAGGGCATAACTGGGAGCAGCAGCTTTCCTGATCTGAATGTTTATGAGGAATGATTATTAGATTACTATGGTAGCCATAATAAATATTCAAGCACAACATAGTTCCTAAGTATACATCCTACCAGAGGGTCTAGGACCAGAGTTTGACTTGGAAGAGACCTGAGGTATTAAAGACCTGAAGACTGTTACCTAGTGTTCATGTTCAGGGTTTGACTTGAGTTAGGTGACTAGGGAGACCCCTAGACAAAACTGGGCCCAAACAAGTAGTAAGGATGTCCTGGAAATCCCTACTCTTGGGTATGATAAAGACCTATAGTTAATGGGAAGTTGAAGACATGGAGTCAGAATGGACCATTTTAAAGGCCTCCTAGACAAGACAATCAAATGGAGGTACATTCAAAAGTTAGAAATTGAAGTACATCAAGACCTCATTCATGAATAAGGTGAGGATAAAGGTAGAGGCCATTGCTAGAGTAATTTGAATCTGACAGATAAGTACCAGAACTCAAAGCAACATATGACAGCAATAGCAGCAGATACAAAAGTGTTAGATCAATCCAATTTGATTCATTTTTAGAAAGTGCTCTTCTCATACAGTTGTTATACAGAGCACTAAAGAAAAGATCAAGAGATATAGCAGAAGCAGATATATGAAGTAAACCTGTGGAAAAAAAGGTTAGTCACACATTTAAAGAGTATAAGAACTACGGTATACTTGTTGGAAAAGTAAGCTGGCAACTGAAGAGAGGACAAGAAAAAAACTCCCAACCAGAAGGTGAAGGAGAAAAATAAATATGTGGGGGTCAGTGGATACTCATGTCTTCTGGGCATTCCAGGTACAGTACAACAAGAGACCCCTGAGAATGAGTTTTGGTTGTCCTTGAAGATGTGCTGGCAAAACTTTTAGCAAGTGATGGTAAGTAGGCCCAGGTTATCTTCAGCAAGTATTAGGGTGTGTACATGAATTAAGGATACTGTAGGGAGGTAGAAGGGCCATTGAGAGAAAGTCTTGAATTTGGTATTTACAATCCCCTTCAGGAATAGAATGCTAAGACACCTTCCAAGGGAGGTACAGAAGGTAAAGATAGTACTTCTTTATGCGCAAATGAGACAGTGCTTTTCATCTTCAAAAGGGGGCACTGAAAAGCATACTGTAACTGTTGAGGAATCAAATTCTTCAGCGGAAAGGATCTGGAAAGGAGGTTCTAGCCAACAGTTAAGCCTTGACTTTTAGAAGGAAAATCTGAATTTTGTCTTTGTCATGGACTAATGGACCAATTCTGTTTTGGAGGGTGCAAAGGAGCATAGCCCTGGCAATTGGCTAATAAGGTCTGTGTGACTTTTTTGGGCCTGAAGAAAACATGACAGTGGTTTGGCTGAACTAGGAGAGCATGGGACATCAAAGGCTGTTTCCAAAAGCTACTTCATCTGAGTACTGAATGAAGACAGAGGTATGTCCATATTCTCTTCCTAAACTAAAACTTGTTCGGGGTTGGTATCAGACTGCCAAAATTGTTTTATTGCCACTGTTGGTTACAATTTTGATGTAAAGGGCATGAGGGTGATGCCTGGCTTTGGAGATAATTTGGTTTCAGGACATTGAGGATGATTTCATCACTGTTGTTTGTAACTTATGTGATCTTGTTGGCAGCCATCAAACCAGTCTCCGGTATACAGTAGGCTGCTTCACAGTCAAATGTGATGCTGTTTTACCTTATTTTTGTGAAACCATTTAGCAAACCAAGTTAAATATAATGATCCACTGTCTTTAGCGTTCCAGTTTCTTTTTTCCTATTTAATACCAAATGTCAGTGTGTACCCAGCAGATTTTATCCCACACATACAATCAAGCAAGTGTAAAAATAGCATGGTCAAACACAGTGAATATATTCAGTGTGACCCCACCCTCCATCTGAAGGGCACAATGGTATGAGATACTCACTAGGAGGAGACATAGGGATATTGGGATAGAGGGTGATAGGCGGGGGTGCACGAGGAGGCTCGGGGGGTAACTGCAGTGGTGGCAGGGGCTGGCTGTAATGCTCAGATGGACACAGCTTCAACGCCCCCTGGTGATCTGACTGTGAGGGCATTCTGGGTGGGACATCCATCTGTATGCAGTCGTGAATGTACTCCTCCTTGATAAGACGACCTGGACACAGCAGAGAGGAACAAAAGGAGAAGAAGGTCACCAGCGTCAGAGATTTGGTCTAAGATCCTTCTAAGGTCACTCAAGCAAAAGTCAATGCATTTCTCTTTTAAATCTTGCCATCACTTTTGATTACAATTTTATAATATTCTAGCAACACTTATTAAAAGTTTGATATTAAAATAACATGTGAGTAGCATGAACTACTAAAATGATCTTGAATAGCTCTCACCTGGGTTCTGGATACTAAGACCCACTTCATAAGGAAAGACAAAAAAGGAATATGAAAGGATTAGTGACATTGCAAAAAATGCTGCAATATTCATTGTAAAACAAGATCTTTACAGAGGGCTTAAACATATACATGGGTTTCTGAATTGTACTGCACTGGTTTTAATCAGTATTAACCTAATCATTTTTTGTTAAGCAATTCTGCATTTCACTGATTCATTGAAATAAAGGTACTAAAAGAACAAAAATATCAGCACCATGGATTTAAGTCATGTGCACGATTCCCTTTGACTCCCATAATCAAGGGGAATTCCCATAATCTCCCATTATGGTGCAGCACTTTCCCACTTCTGAATCTCCCTTTTACCGTGTAACTGCCCGAGTTTTACAAGTAAATTGTGGCACTTTTTTCTGAGTCAAGCACTACTTACACGAAATCAAAATGGTTTCTTAAGTCATGGCTCAAGGTTAAGGGGTGCATGACATGAACGACAATGAACTGTGCGAAGCCAGAGTCCATCAGTATTTCCTGTTCGGTGAATGTTCGGGGTGCGTTAACCGCACAGACGTACCAATGCCGGGCGACACCACTCTCTCGTAATGGTAGGGGTTCACACAAACGTTGTCATACTTGAGGTCAAAGGCAAACTGGCAGAACTTGACATGCTTGAGTTCATTCTTGTGCAGATCAGGCCAACGCCACAGCCGGGCGTAGATGACATGAGGGAAGCCCTTTCGCCCCGCAACCTGACATGGTAAGGTTGGAAGACAGGGGAGAAGGTTTAAAACAGCAGAAAGGAGAAGGTGAAAAGAGGGACAAAAGAATTGGGGAAGAGAGAAGGATCAGGGGAAGAGAGATAAGAGGGATAAAGTTCAATGAAACAAAAGCAGAAAGAAAAAGGGAAAATGAGATATACTCTTATAATTTAGAAATTATCATAGGCATTTCTGTTTTTATTTTTTTTTTTAACTATTCCTTCCCCAAAAATATTCAATTAAAGCAACTTTAGCATGTATGATATGAACCAAAACAAACATAAACACATAAGAAAACTAAAAAATAAAAATAAGTTTCCAAAATCTGCACATATTTTTTCAACACACGAGACAAATTACTAGAGCCTATACAGACTGCACAAAAAGAAAGCAGATGGTACAGGGGAATCTGTTCACTGGTCACCATGAGTGTACAAGTTGTGTGTGTGTGTGTGTGTGTGTGTGTGTGAGAGAGAGAGTGAGAGAGAGACAAAGCTAGAGAATGTTAATGTCTGTGGCTGTGTGGATATTTCCTGCTGCCCATGGCTGTGTTTACTCAGCTCTGTTCATCCCGGTAAAAACGATTCGGTGCCACTCCTGATTAACCTCAACCTACCAAGTCCAGTTTCTCTGACATCTCAATGGTTAACAGTGCGTTGGTAAAAGTAATAAGTCCAAATTTACAAATAAATGAGTAATTACCAATCCTGGTATAGGAACTTCCCCATTTGCTTCAATTATATGCAATTATATTTAATAGATTATACAGTTTTTGTTCTTGAGATGAAATTTAGAATTAATTTGTTTAGAATTCATATAAACTAAAAAAAGAATAAAGTAAAAACAATTATTACTGCTGTCCTGCATTTATTTTATGGAGTTACTTTTGGTCATTAAAGAATAAATATTTGTTTTTTGTGGATTTCTACAGGCACAAAGCACTCGGCTTAGTGTTTGAATTGACTGCAGCAGCAGCAGGCAAAGTGTGTGACAAAAAGAGGGAGGAGAGCTGGAAGATGAGAGGTATAATTCAATCCATCCAGCCAGAATGGAGCCAAGCTGCCGAGTAAAGACATCACGTCTCACCTTCTCTGACCTTACAGAGGCCGAGAGCGAGAAAGACAGCGTATGAAGACCGAGGGGGGGAAGACGGAAACTGCAGTGAAAGCAGACAGGTTTGGGAGCCTCAGCGAGCTGAACCACGCGATGTGACCCTTAGCCCAAACACAGTGAGATACTGCTTGCCTACATTTTTGTCCCCATTACCATTTCTTTTATTCCTTAGAATGTGTAAACCGCGACTCAGCAAAGGCAACTTTCCAGAAGAGCCAGAATTGGCCAAGTCCCAGATCCACTCAGATACATGCTGAGAAATACAACGCACTGCTGAGCAGGAAGACTGACACTATTCACCAAACTGGGTGTTACACTTTACACACATATCATGAAAACTCTCACTACGACACACACGCGGATCCATAAAAACCACAAAAACCCTCACCGCTGCAGTTACTCGTATTTAAATGCCATGCAAAAAATACCACTAAATAACATCTTGAGGGAGCCGCACAGAGGAAGCCGCATACATTCAAAAGCCTTTTGAAACAAATGCTTTTAAAGAACAAACACATTCAATCCAGCTGTGGTACACCCAGTGTTAATGACCGAAAGTGTGTGCGTAAGCCCACACACACATTTACTTTCAGAAACACTCTTGTCACATACACACTCATGCTCAGAGACACACACACACACACACACACATACACACGCGCGCGCTCAGAGACAGACAGGCTTAACTTAACCCTGCCCCTTTCCTGTGTCTCAGACAAAACAACCCTCACGGCCCCCACCCCTCCCTTGGTTGCGCTCCCTCTTTCTGTCCCAGAGCTGGGGGAGGGGCGGGGACCTCCCTGCTTCTCTCCTCTCTCCTTCGCTTCATTCCCTCACTCGCCCTGGACGCCTCACATGCTGTCAGTTCCAGTCAGTCCAGATGCCTCGATACACTCAGCTGATTAATTTTCCTGTAATAAAAAGAACAAATGTCTCTCCAGCATCTGGCCTGTGGCTGTTGGCAAAACCTGCAGCCCAGAGCCGCCGAATTTGGGGACATGTGAGCAATGGTGACCATGTCAAACTCTGCATGACGTCAGCCAAGTGGTAACTCTGTCAGTTAAAAACAAAGTCAAACAGGCAATAACTGGGTGGTTCGTTTCCATCAGTCGCCCAGAGCATGTGTAGAATAAGCTTTAAGCAAAAAAGTGAGGAATTAAAGCAGGCGCCGTACCTTACTCAGCAAGCGCAACTTTTGTGTTTTCCTTTGAACAAATCATCTGATTTCTAAAGTCTCCAGGAGACAACTTTTTCCACTTTTTCCCTCCCTCATTCAGTTGTGCCGAATTTCTGATTTTTTGCCTCCACTTTGAACTCAGGAGCAGCAGCCACACACACACACACACACACACACACACACACACACACACACACACCCTCCTTTATCCACATTCAGAGTCACGATGGTTGGTACATTTATTGTGTGACATAATTGTCTGGAGGACAGGGGTATTAACCTGGTTATACAGTACATGCAACCACGAGAAGTGATTCCTATCAAAGGGGACACGGGCCAATGTCCTCAATAAAGATGGTTAGTGAAACACAGCAGGGCCTCAAAGCCAGGCCACCACCAGAGCACATAGCAGTTTCTAGAAATATGACTTTAGAGACACTAAATCAACTATTCAATGTACATATAGGTGATTTGCTGGATATCGGTCACCCATGTCGAAGCTCCCCTACCTGCAGTCGGCCATCCAGGGTCCGCTGGATGGTGACACACTTGCTGGGGTGCACCCCATTAGTGGTGATGGCTGTGATCAGCGAGTCCAGCTCATCCTTCTTCTCCTTCAACTTTTTGACCAGGCTCTCGATGGCACGCTTGGCGAAGCCTTCGTTCTCGCCACCCTGCCGGTGGCACATCAAACTATGCACGATGCTCAGGCAGGCATCGCTGCTGCTGGGGGGGTTCGCCGACATCCTCCTACAACTGAAGGGTCCGGGATGGGGTATCGAAAGAAACACAAAATTGGGGAAGAGGTTAACATGGTGCAATAAGGGGCTGATGTACAGGGGGAGTTGAGTAGGGAGGGGAAAGAAAGTAAAAAAGCGTGACTGTGGAACAATATGTCCAACATGTAATGAAGGTCAGATAGGCTCAGTGTTCAGACATGCCAGTGACAATGGCCATAATAGTTGCTGAAGGAGCCAGATTGATCCCAACACCACACGGCATGAGTGCTGCCCTGGAGCAAGCGGAGACAGCGGGTTCAGGCATTTTCAAAAGGACAGCTGCACATATAGGCAGGACACAGTGGAAAAAAAACAGAAAAAGCAAAATGGCAACAAAAGGTAAAAATGCGGGTAAATGCTTTGAAAAACACTGGGAAAAAAATCACTGAGCAGCCTCATGTTTCTAGCCAGCAATAATGGCTCCCGCAATGTTTTAGTTCACTATTCGGTATTCAGAACCCTAATTACAGCCGATTCAAAATAGACTTAACAGGTCTGCAATAACAGATACACAAAAATGTGTATTCAACATAATGACCTTCCAAACAACTTATAATGTGAAACGGCAAGAAAATGATGGAATTAGCAGCAATCGTCCCTAAGGACATCAATGGCACAAGTTCATATACACACATCAGCACTGAACTAATGTTCAGCTCTGCTAAGGTGCATAAAATAAACTGTACTGCATTTCTAAAGCCGCCTCTTATCTCACGCTGTCACATGGCATGAAGGCTTTTGTCTGAGTCTGCATCAAAAAATGAACTGCAACTATTTTTTCCTATATTTAAAAAGGCAAAAGGTGAACAGTGTGGCTCATTTGTCAGTGAGGGTCATGCATGTGTGCTTATAAATGTGAGCTGTGCACTTATTCTGGTCAAAAAGTAGCGCAGAGGAGCCTGCACAGCCCACACTGCAGGAGAGATGGCAATCCCGGGTCCCTGTGGTGACCTGATCATGGTGAACTTTCCTCTTCAGGGGAGCAGGGTGTCGGTGCACCTTAACCACAGAGTGCAGAAGAGGGGCACAGAAGTGAGCACAGAATCATGTAAAGCTGGACCAAGCGGCCCCCAATTCCCAGCACTTCACAGTGCATGCAGTGTCACTTTTCTACACTTTTTCTCAGAATATTCAACTACTTCCTCCTTTTTTCCCTTTAGCCAGAAAACCCCCAAAAATATATGCAGATTTTTTCAAGTTGAGCACTAAAGCTGTATCCCTTGCAGCAGATACAGGATTTTCAGTGTTCAAGCTCCACTTTATTGGCATTCCGCACTAAGACAGATTCTCCAGGGCTGTGGTGCACAACAGACTTTGCAAGCCGCTGGTCTCTGTCCATCACACACAGTACAGTTCTTCACTTGTCAGCATGATTTATTGGGCTGAAAGGCTGACTGCTGCTGTCAATAGCAGGAAAGAATGTAGAAGATAAGTTCGGCGCACGTATGGGTGCTGCTGACGTACTGAGCTCAGTTTTGTTACTCTTGGTTAGTCCTGGTTAAGGTTGCTTCCCGTTATATTTTGAAGGCACTCCATGTTGCACAGCCAAGTTGAAGGACACCACATCATGCCGAGGACTCGGGTACAGCGGGCAGTAAACAGATCGCGTGGCGGCAGGGCAGATGTACCGTAGCGATCGGTGGCAAGGAGCGCACTGCTGTCGCCCCCAGTGGCCCGAGGTGCTGGCCACCAAGCTACACCCCGCCACCGCGATCCTTCGCGATAAAAAACAAATGGGAGCAGCAAGAATGACCATCGCCAGCGCTCAGTCAGCGCCCATCTCGACTGCGCAGTGACAAGGAAGGCACGGACTGAGGGACGGAGGACGGCATCTCGCGCGCTCCCCTCCGCCGACCCCCTGGTAACGCGCGGCTCACCTCACGGCGAACGCAAACGCAGTAAAAGAATAAAGAAACGGATAAAACGCAAAACTGCTGTACGTGCGCCCAAAAAAATAAAACACTGAAAAGTATACTTACACATGAAAAGAGCAAGTTGAAACGTAAGGACAGCGAAGAGTCGGTGCGCGAACGCGGGCGCTTTCTGTCCCCTTTGCCCCCGCGGACTCCCAGCGGCAGCGCGCGCGCGCGTCCCCGAGTCCGCGAGCGCGCTATCAGTCAATCAGCCGCTCCGTCCCCCCCCCCCCACGCACATCCTGCCGCTTCCGAAGCCTCAACTCGCGCTCACTACAATAACAAAGGGGGGAGAGGACCTGTGCGCGAGCGTCTCGGGGGGGGCGGAGGGGCAGCCAATCGCAGCGCGCCTCTCATCGGGAACGGCGGCTCTCGGCCAACAATGACGCGCCTCTCACGGCGGGCCGCGCGGCCGAGGTCTGTCTGGGTCGCGCGGAGACTGACAGCTCGGCGCGGCTGTTTTTTCAAGGTGGCGCCGCCGAGATTACCCCGCCCCCCCCCGCCTTTTTTCTACTCTGTCTCTACTCCTCCTCCTCCTCCAGTGTTGACCGAGAAGAGTGACGACAGCTCGGACTGGGGGACCCTGCTGTCGCTCTCGCTTTAACCGTTTCTTAAACGATCGGAATAAAAACAGCTTCATAATGGCATGAGAAATGGTGACCTAACGTCACATTAAATTTAAAAAAAAAAAAAATTGATGTTTGGTAACTTAGGTCGTGACTGTGTTAGGCTCGTGTAATTGTGGCAGCACATTACGTGGAAAGTAGTATCTGTGTTATATAATGCGGGGCATATTCAATACGCAAAATATGAAAGGCATAACTTCAAAGCACAGTGATCAGACGGAAGAATGTAAATTGTAAACTAAGGACCCAAAATTATGACTAATGCTTGACCAACAAATAACGGTGTGTTGGTCTTCATTCCTCAGAATAATTTGTTGCAAATACTGTACATGTATTACAAGTAACACACGTATACACATTCAAGAAAAGGTTCAGTATCACTAAAGGAATAAGAAGCCCTATTAACATGAAGAAATGAACAGATTTGTCCGGGTTTGCGAGACTAAGTGACACACATGGGTACACTTCTACAAAAAGAGTTTTATTGTCACCAAAGGAATAAAAAAAACTTTATTAACATAAAGAAATGAACAGATTTGTCTGGGTTTGCGAAACTAAGTGACACACATGCGTACACGTCTACAAAAAGAGTTTTGTCGTCACCAAAGGAATAAAAAAACTTTATTAACATAAAGAAATGAACAGATTTGTCCGGGTTTGCGAAACTAAGTGACACACACGTACACTTCTACAAAAAGAGGTTTATTGTCACCAAAGGAATAAAAAAAACTTTATTAACATAAAGAAATGAACAGATTTGTCCAGGTTTGCGAAACTAAGTGACACACAAGTGTACACTTCTACAAAAAGAGGTTTACTGTCACCAAATGAATTTTAAAAATACTGTGCTAACATAAAGAAGTGAACAGATTTGTCCAGGTTTGGGAAACCAGTTGTAAAATGGGACTCTCATCAACCTTCCATGCCTTACTTAACCCTAATCCTACTTGAGTGTGGGGTTTCACACAAGACTGCTCTCAGCACAGATGGAGCTGCCACAACACAGGGCTGTAAGAGATATGCAGGGAGTCATTAAACTCTGCCTGCTTAGGCCTAAAACTCCCAGACCAAACTCTTCTTTGTGTAAAGCTCTTCCACATTATCTTACAACATCTTTCCAGTTGTTATAAAACTGATCCAAAAACCAAAAATAACACTATAGGATGATGCAACAGTTACATCAGCGGGTGTGGTTCTTCTACCTCAGTTAACAAGAAAAATGCATTAAACAAATAGTATTGCTGCATTTTATATTTGTGCTTGCCTTGATATTCAATGAAACAAACCCTTCCCCAAATATTTATTATTAACAATCCAGTATGTAATGTGATGATTCGGTAAACAAGCATGTCCCAGGCTTCAAATGTTGGATGTTCATACTTGGACTAAATATTTCACAAATGAATGTGAGCATTCCTAACAGATATATTAGAATAAGGGGCAGGTTTTCAAGAACCAGAACCAAAGAAAAAATAAACTACCTCCATAATTTTTGCCTTCTTGTGTTTACATTCTAGGGGAAATAACATCATAAATATCCACCGAATGAATTTTAGAAGGCAATGTAAATATACACCTACATTGTCTACAATGGTTCTTATACATTGTGAAGTGATAACCTGTCATCAGTTTATGCCATTATCCAAACAGTTTACTCAGTTCAAGTTCCTAATAGGTACCTGAGATATATACAGTTCCCATTTCTAATGCTGTCTTTGAACAGCACCACCATTTCCTCTTTGTATAAAGTTGACAGGAAACATAAACAGAGCTGTTAATCTAAAAATATTTTCACGTTTCATTTAGGATAACTGACCACACTTAAAATAGTAACTATACTTTTTATAATACTTTGCTCATATTTTATTTTTACATTATGTTCTATTGTTTTTTATTTACAGTGCAATGTTTTAAAAATGAAACATGCTGTGGCACAGAGGTTATTCATACCCCAGACATGTCTGTACATGACTCTGAACCAAAGAGTGGAACATCCTCTCCTTGTGGGCAAAGCAAGATACTGCATCCCCCGCGGGGCTTGAACTTGAAACATAGAAGTTTTCTTAATTACATATGCATCTGTAAGTATGTCCATATCTGGCAAAACTATACATTCGTTCATAGGTTTAAAAAACCCACTATGACCATGGAGAAATAAATCTGTGCTTTTATTAACTTCAGTGGTGCACGACACAACACCATGGCAAGGTTCATCAGCACGAGTTTATAGACCACATTCCTCAGATTTACTCTGCCATGCACAATGTTTCTCAGCAGGACTACATAGCAAAAATGTTGCACTGCTATTTGTGGATTCACCGGGTAAAGTTAAGTACATGTTTTTTCGTTTGGCCATGTATATAGGAATCGGGAGAATATGTGCAAAATTTAGAGCATCTATCTAGGTTTGCACAGTGCAGCACTGCAACGCCCTTTAGCTGCATACATCAGAATGGTAGGACTATATGAGAGTGCTGGGTGAGTGGGCGAGTGAATGCTGCAGAGATGTCTCCAACATGGTCTTCCTAAGCACTGTAACCTTGGCAACAAAAATATGTATCCGAAAGAGATGTGTCTTCAGATCCGTCTTAAATGGAGAGAGGGATTCAGCAGTTCTGAGCAAGAGAGGGAGCTCCTTCCACTAAAATGGAGCCAAAATATAGACTTTTGTACATTTGATTTTTAACTTTTTGTGTGTAGGACCATCAAGTGGCCAATCATGGAAGAATATGGCAATCTGACTGAAACATAGTGAGTGATAGTGCATCAGGTATTAGGATGCAGACCCATTCATGGTCTTATAGTAGACCACCTATATAGTCATACGATGTAACCAGGGTCTTGAATTTCATTCAGGCAGGTACAGACAGCCAGTGGAGAGGACGTGAGACACATGGAAACCCTTCGGTAGTATTATGGATCAGATGGAAAGGCTTGACAGTGGGGATGGGAAGGTCAGACAAGGAGAGAATTGCAGTAGACCAGGTAAAATAACATCATGGCCTGGGCCAGAAGCTGCAAAGTGTGTTTTGGGATAAGACTCGAGTTGACTCACAAAGCAGTTAAAATTGGTGAATTCTCCAACTTGTTGAAGAGTTCCCAAGATCTGATCAAAAATTATGAATATATTGTGAAGTTATACACAAACATGATGTTTGTCAACAAATAGCATTTGTCTTGTTTTCATATTGCTCTTCCACTACTGGCTGCAATGTGCTTTTTTTATTATCACATTGCTTTACTAGTCTGCATAAGTCTAGGGAACCATTACACTTTTCCTCGGGTAACAAATTATTTTGACTGTTCTACTGTCCTTACACACTCATCTGGTTTTTAACATTTTTTTTTTTGTGAAAGTTAGCCTTGTTGCTTCTTTTCACTCATTTTGTCACATTTTTAGTTATCTGTGCAAGGTCAGGGCAAACCCTTTAAGTGTTCCTAACTCTTTAGGAGAAAGAGTAAGAATGTAGTTATATGACACTTTCGCATGCTAACATACTGCTATACACTTTTTATCATGGTTTCCCACCATGCGGGATTGCAAAAGTTTCCACTGGGGTCACTTTTGACTTGATTTAAGATGTTTAAAATTTGTGGGACAATGCATGCATTAGTGAATGAATTGGAAAAAAAGTCGCAGGTTTGGGTTAACACGCCCCCTTCATGAAAGAGAAAGACATGTAAATGTGGCGGGAGATACGATATGTTTAACATGCAAAATAAGGGTCCCTTGGAAAAAGGGCTGTGAACCATTGCTTAACATGAAAGGACATTGGTGACTGTAGCGCTGCAGCCAAAGGGCAACGACCCCACAGTCTTCTGTGACTGGCTGGATTTCCCAAGTACTTCCGAGACGCCCGGAGGAAATCTCGCGAGAAGTGATTCTTCAATGAACCAGTCCTCCCATATTGTGTGTCTTCGGCCACCATTTCGTTCAGAGAAGCCGAGGGAAGGTAGTGGAGGGGTGGCAGTAGGGGCCAGCAGTTTGCGTCTTCATTTCAAATCGGACCACTTCAGGGACAAATTGTGCAAATAAATTATAATAGATAAACGCAGCACAGTTAACCGAGTCAAGACTTTACCTCAGTAATCTGCCGCTTGAGCACGCGAATTGATTTTCCAGGCGTACAGAACACGGTGAGTATTCACGTAATTTTTATGTCCTCCTAACCCTAACGTATATTTAATATATGGATTCTCCTGAGTTTCTTTTGTCATAATGTGTTATTGTTGAAGAAATAAGTCGGCAGACTTCAGTCTCTGTTGGCACCTAGAGGTTAGCTTAGCCGGCTAACTGGCGCCTAGCTCATTCATTGACGACACTGAGTTAGTATTCCGTCAGCTGTTTATTATTTCTTATAACAATGAACTCGTCTTTAGTTTGGGTTGGGATGAGTTTAGGTCTGTCGGTGAATAATTTGTCTTTTAAAACTGTTTCAGTTGGCTTGATAGCTGTTTCGAGGGACAGTTGTGCCTGTTCGACAATAAGTGTTTTTTTTTTATTTTTATTTTTTAAAAACGTCGTTGGGGTGTGAAGTTTGGGGAGCAGCGAGCACAGTCGTGGGGGCCATTTTGATGGATCAAAACAGCTGTTCACTCTAAACCAACACCATGTTTTATATCAATCACTCTTACACATTTAATCTTATGTTTAACATTTGTATTCACACCTCAGTTCAGTAAGGGCTGTTTGTCTGCCCTTAATCTCTAGTTTTTGCCCCTGCATTATTATTTATGTTTCTGATCCCTTTTCCAACATGATTTGCAATGATAAAGTGGCTTAGTTTATAAACTAATTTACTGATCTATACAGCAGGGCGTTCTCATTTTGGAGGTAAGAATTTTTTCTTAAAAGTATAGTACTGCAGGAGCTGGATACAATCCCTAGATTTTTCAGCTGGAAAACACCAACCATCTGCTGCCTCTGTGTGCAATAACCTCTTTTGCAATGTTTGTGTAACCTCATTTTATGTTCTTTTTTGTGTGTGTGTGTTTCTAGAGCGTGCCACACTGAAGAAACAATGAGTAATCCCACCTCTCAGAAAGTTGTGCTGAAAAGCACCACCAAGGTGTCCCTGAATGAGCGGTGAGACACAGTGAGACAGAAGAAAACGTATCCATAACGACACTCTGTAGACGGGGCAGAAGCATGCTACCTGTTGCCCTCGTGCACAACCCGAGACGTGTGCAAGTGGCCCAGGGGGGGAGAAGACGAAAAGTGACCGAGAAGCACTTGGAATGGGGCATCACTCACAAGGCCGTAGATTTTATTAGACCAAGGGAACGGAACAAAATGTATTTAACAATTGTGAGGAATGCATGCCCAAGCTGGGTAATGAAGTGAGGCAACCCATCTGAATTATGGCGCTTTTAATCCCAGCTGCCTCATCTCTCCCCCATAGTGCTTGCTTTGTGTACGGTGCCATCACAAAGCCTTTACAATGAGGCAGCACTGCTTGCAAGTGCTGAATGGGTGCCAAACATGTACCCCCTCCTTTCCTTACCTTTCTTTAAATTCTCTCCAGCCACCCAATACTCATACAGAAATTTTCTCTCTGAAATGTTTTTTTTTCTTTTTGCTCTGTGATTCTCATATGCAACCAGTTGCCCAGTCCTAGCCTAGACGTGTCCCTTGTCAGCCATCCCTCACTTAAGGAGTTCCAGTCCTTGCAGTTTCCATCTGCATTCTGGAATTGGGTGCGGTCTAGGCTGTAAGAGGCTGGGCAGCTGGGAATATCTCCAGCCCTGGGCCACCTCCCCTGGCTCCCTCATTTAGGAGAATGCACCTAACAGTACAGGGGAATAGGTGGCCTGTAAGTGGCACTCACTTATGCCTCTAGTCTCTTACTATCCTTCTTGCAAGCTGTTTTATTGCTTTACTGCTTCTTATTCTGCTTCCTTTACCTTTGTTTTACAACACCCAGTGATGAAATATTCTACCTTTATGTTGTTTTTTTCCTGCTGTGAATCATCTAATGTATTGGGTATTCAATATCTCGGAGAGAATCATTGACGGAGAGACAATAACTTTAGTTTTTCTTGCTGCTGGATGGCTGTGGATGTGTGGTGTGTTAAAAGGATTTGCCATGAAACCTTCCTACCTCCTATCCCTCTCTTCCTCCTCCTGTGCTCCCCCCCCCATCTATTTCCCCAAGCTTCACTAACATGCTGAAGAACAAGCAGCCTCTACCAGTCAACGTCAGAGCCACCATGCAACAGCAGCACATGGCCAGTGCCCGCAACCGCCGGCTGGCCCAGCAGATGGAAAACAGGCCCTCTGTGCAGGCAGCCTTGCAACACAAACAGGTGAAAGAAGGATTACACTCAAGGACCTGGAGTGAGATGTGACTAAACAGATGGAATAAGAAACAATGCTTGTGCACCCATCCCTTGTTATCCAAATCTAATCTGTTTCTGAATTTGTGTCATAGTATATAATATTTTTGAATAAATAATGTGTTCCTAGGTATCTATAATCCCAAACCAATTTTCATAAATATCACTAAAACATTCCTAAACACTACCAATGACTTTTTTTTATAGAAGCTTTTCAACTTTTTAGAAGACACTTTCACTTAAAATTGTTGGAAAGATGACCGTGATTATGCAAAACATGTTCACAAAACAGCTGAGATATGACTGCAGCATGGTCATGTTACTTTGCTCTATGCTTCTGACTGGTCAGATTTTGCACTTTCTGTTGAATGCATGCATCTATCAGAAAAAGTGAATTTTTGGATAGAAAGATTCTGGATAATGAGAGATACCTGTAGTTGTTGGTGCATTGCTTAAACTGAATTGTTCCCATTTTTATGCAAGTGGGTGAAGCTGAATTGCTTAGGCTAAACAGTGAAATGTTATTTTGATCTTGTAGCAACCTTGTCTTTTTCCAGTTCATTTGCACTGTTTCCCTTCTATCTGCACAGAGTCTGAAACAACGGCTGGGGAAGAGCAACATCCAAGCACGGCTAGGAAGACCTGTTGGAGCTTTGAGGGGTGTTCCAGTGGGGCGAGGATTTCCAGTTGCCGGACTGCGTGGGATAACACGAGGGGGACTTAGAGGCCGTGGTGGACGTGGAGCTTCTGCTCGGGGAGCTATGTCCTTAAGAGGTACTTAACAAGAAATATACAACCAGGAAATGGCCTGTTATACTGAGATGCATAGAAACTCCTTAGAACATAGGATTCCAACTACACAGTAAGGGAAGAATTCTTAATGGTGTAAATGATGCACGTTAATGGCATTTGTTGGGCATGCTGATGTTTTTGCAACATCAGTTTTGTTTGTGTGTGTGTGTGTGTGTGTTCTCAGGGTGCTGTCAATAATGATTTCTCACTTTTTCTGTGCAGGCATAGGTCAGATTCGCGGGCGAGGTGGCCCAGTCCGACTTGGACTTCGTCGGGGTATGCGGCAGCGAGGTGGCGTGGTTGGCCGTGGAGGAGCACTTATTGGCCGAGGAGCCCGTGGCGGACTTGGAGGGAAAGGTATTGTTGACTGGTATTTTAGGGTAAACTGCAGGTTTGCATATGCTGGTGTCACCTGACAGCGTATGTCTACTGTAAAAGAGCAGTGTTTATTTGGGAAGTGTGATAGGAAGCAGACATACTGTTTTGATTTATTCATGTCTACCTGATATTTATAAATGTGTTATCACACTTATGCAACTTTCCACAGCTTTTGTTTTAGAGATGTTAACACTTTGAGATATAGTTTCCTTAACAGTTTTTGTGCACTGTATTCATGTTTGTATTTGTTTATTTTTTTAATTTATTTTTATCAACTCCAAATTTTCTGCAGGTCGAGGAGGAGTAGTGGCACGAGGCCGTAGTGCATTTAGCAGGGGACGTGGCCGCGGGCGGGGAAGAGGGGTTGGCCGCCCTCCAGTCACTCGGGAGCAACTAGACAACCAGCTAGATGCCTACATGTCCAAGACCAAGGGCCACTTGGATGCTGAACTGGATGCATACATGGCTCAGGCAGATCCTGA
This sequence comes from Heterotis niloticus, assembly GCA_018136845.1. Taxonomy (NCBI): domain Eukaryota; kingdom Metazoa; phylum Chordata; class Actinopteri; order Osteoglossiformes; family Osteoglossidae; genus Heterotis; species Heterotis niloticus. The sequence goes on from CM030903.1 coordinate 4,934,578, forward strand.
CAGCATGGAGTAGATGAGCTATAATCCTTCCAAAGACTTGGTGACATGACTTGAGCTTGACTCTTTGACAGCCAAGTGTTCTCTGACCAGCTTGAGTATGTGCTGTCAAGTGTCCGTAGTCACCGTCACATAAAATTAAAAGGGAACTTGCACAAGTGCATGCTCTGTACATGTATGGCAAGCCCTCACCGGAGATGTAGATTGGACTGACTGATTCTCTGACTGTATACACTGTTGGCTTTGGTGCCTACATACAAGCCAGGTATAGATACTATCATAGAAATGTTTTGTCTCTAACTATTCTTTAAAATTGTCATTGTATTTTTTGGGTTTAGAAAATGCATATCTGCAATCTTCAAATATTTTTCATTAAGTTGTAATTTCACTGGTTTCAGAACTCCTACACAGGGTAAGGAGAGCGCAGGAGAATGAAATTCCCCGTTGTAGCTGCTTTTACAGGATTTTCATTTAGTAGTAGTATCAGCCATCCATATGGTTTTCAAAAATGAACTTTTTTTTGTAAAGGTGCCAGCCCCAGTGAGCCGAAGGCAATGTGTAACCCCCTTTTTGCATGGAAACCCCAAAACCAGGTGTTACCTATGAGACAGTGATTGCATATGTTGTGAAAGGCAGTAAATATCGTTGTGAAACAAAAAACACTGCTTTCTTGCACTGGATTTGTTTTACAGAAATGTCTATGTAAAAGTTTAAGGAAAGCTCTTCAGTTACAATGATTATTCCTTAACTGGTTTTAAAAATGGAGTTATTCAGATTGTACGTGGTATCTGTAACAAACCGGTGGATTTCCAGGTTATGGATTTGTAACAAATATAACCATACAGTTGAAATTGATAAACTGAAAATGTTAATCATCCCAAATCTATTTTGACTTTGTATTGTTCAAAGGTCTTGAGTCTGCAGTGTTTTAATAAAAATGGAAACATTTTGAAAGTGTTGCATAAACTTTGTCAAAGTAGAAGGTTGACTTATTCTGTCTGTTTTCCCTGGACAGCACAATAAACAAAACACAAAGAGAAATAATACAGATACATAGGTACCTATAGATGGCATATAAATAAGATACATAAATAGATAAATACCTGCTGATAGTCAGTGGTGATGGTGATCAGTCTCTAAACTGTTGTGAATTCAGAATTAAATATCCCAACAGTCATTCATCCATTTGTACAGCAAGTTAGTGTTAAGCATGTACAGATGCAGTCAAATTCACTGGAGATGAAGCTTTAGTACTATGAGAGGAAGCCAGAGCACTCAGAAGAAAGCCATACAAATACAGAAAAGCATCAGTTGGACTGTTTGTCCTAACGGGCACGTTGAGTGCGACACTTGAAAACCCAGATTTTAGCTAGTTTATATATTTTTTTACTTTTGTAATGTCAGAATATTAATTAATAATTTTTTTAAAAAAAAGGTTTCTTCCCTGACCGGGAATCGAACCCGGGCCGCGGCGGTGAGAGCGCCGAATCCTAACCACTAGACCACCAGGGAGAGTTAAGCAACAATATTTTGTAAGTTATTTTTACAATTACAAACCCCGAATGGTTTTTTTTTTGTTTTTAATTTCTTTTAATGTATGTATTCTTATTTAACGGGAAGCTTGAATATAAATATGGGCTGTTTTTCTACTTTCTCCTGGATTCGTAACATGCATGGTTATCTATCTGCGTTATGAAAACGTAATAGTATTAAATATGATAAAGTGTTTTATTTTAACCTTTTATTTTAGGCAGCGTACGATTTTTTAGGGGAAAAAAAAAAAACACTTAGCAGAGGATGGTTTCGATCCATCGACCTCTGGGTTATGGGCCCAGCACGCTTCCGCTGCGCCACTCTGCTACACCTTAACACTTGATAATAAGTCCATTTACAGTCATAGTAGCGCCGTCACTATAGTTGATTATTGCTAGTTCATTCATTCTGGGGTAGGATAGAGGTCCCGCCTTTATAACTGTTATCCAATGGAAACCGGACTCCGGGAACGTCTTCCTTTTTTCCATTGGTTTTCCAACACATCTATCAAATCTTTAGTTGTCAGAGGGGCACCGACGAAGGAACCAATTCAAAGACACAGCGGCTCATAAATAACAATTTATTTCTCTATTTGTGGATTCTTTATCATTTCAAAACGTCGTACGCTATGAGGTAATTTTTAAACATTTAAGTCATATTATAATTATAGTGCATGCAAGTGAATTAATTAGCGAGGGTGCACATTTGTGCTGAATGATAGAACTGCATCGGCAGTTTGTAGGCCTTCCGCCTCGGACTCGCGTGAGTTTGCCACCGGTTTTGCTCGATGTCGGCTGGCATTCCTGTGCTTGGCTGCTTTAGATCCCGCACGCGCTGTTTTTGGTTGGGAAAACATATCCCTGTCAGTCGTTGAACCGCCCAAACGTGTTATTCCAAATGAGATAATTTTATTTCTGTAGGTGACTTGTTGAGAGCGCAGTATTATTAGTACTTAGAGTAAATGTGGAACATGTGCGGCCTAAACAAAGCACCCTGCCGGTTACCTGTAAAGAACAGTGAGTTACTTTTCCTGCATCTCAAAAGTTTATAAATGTAGTCATTGGCTTATTAAAATTACCTAAATAAATATCTGAGTTTTCGTGTGATTTTCTTTCTTTCTTTTTTTTTTTGTAAGTGATCCTCAGTGCTAGTTGTGTGTTGTACTGAACAGCTTTGCCAGTGTCGTTATGTGTGGAGGTATATGGAATGTCCAGCACTGTGTGTGTGTGTATACGTACCTACATGCCAGGTTAATTCTATCCCTTTTTGGTCCACAGAGGAGACCGGGGCCGCGGGCGAGGCGGCCGCTTTGGCTCCAGAGGAGGTCTCGCCCAGGGGTGAGTAGCCAGATCCACACCATTCTCGTGTGTGTGTTGGAGAGGGAGATGTGATGAGCTGCTGTAAGCAGTAACCAGGGTAAAGTGATCACCATGACTCTTTTAGCCACCAGTTTATTCAACTTAAGTGCGGCAAGAAGCATTTTTGGGTCCTTGTATAGCTATCCAGGTCTATAGTGCCACTCAAGGAACTGTCAGCTGTTATCTCTACTACTCAGTGAAGCTGAAAGTGCTGTGTGACCTTATATGTGTTACACTGTTTATGTAGTATTTCTGTGATTATTACCAGTCTTCTGCTATTTATTTATTTGAACCTGCACCTTTGTTATTTATCTTAAATTCACACATACAACAGTGTTAACATATTGGTGAGGATTAATAGTAACATATCCTGAATATTAGAGTGAAACTGCCTATAGAGTGCTCTGTGATTATACAGGCAGTGATGTGAAGCTGAAAGGCCTTGACCAGCTTTTGCGTTTACATAACCCTGTTCAGCTGTTCACTTTCACTAAGTTTGATGTTGCATTAAACAACTGGACAGTTTGTGCACAAACAGGATGCAAGACACGGGTGTGTTAACACCAGTGCAGCTTTACAAGAAATGCATGTGTACGTCAGTGGTTGAAAACAACTGCTAAACTCTGCTGACGATAATAAAATCTTTTTTTTTTTTTTTTGCCTTATCATTGAGACTAGATAATCTCAAACTGTCTTAAAAGGGATTAGTTCCAACAGAATGGGTGGATAATTCTTATTGAGAGTGATTGATTAAATAAATTTTTTTTAATTGATCAAGACTTTTTGTTGCAGATATCGTCCTTTTGTGCCACACATCCCCTTTGACTTCTATGTGGTGAGTCTCCCCTGGTCTTCATGTCCACACAACCCTTGCTGCTGCTCCTCACTGTCAGAGGATAAGGGAAGTTTTAGGATTACAACACAGATTTTAGTCATTTCACAATGATTTATTTTGCTTCGGCTGTTGTACAGGGTAGAGTCATACAAGTGAATAATGAACTGCTTTGACCATTTAAAATAACTGCTGCAAGTGATGGTGAACATATATACTGTCCCTTAATAGACTGAGTGTTTATGTGCAACGTCCAGTTACATTTGGTTCTGTGGGTTTTGTAATCATTGCCAGCAGGCTGGTTTTCATTTTTGCCTAATTAGAAAAAATCATAACTTTTCTTTAGTACTTGTGTCTGCCTTTCCAGAAAGATGCCATCCCGAGTTTTAATACAGGGCAGCAAAGTACAAATTATGACGGAGTAAAGCTTATGAACAAATCCTTTGCTATTTGTTACATTGGTGCTTGAATCTTTTGGTTATATATGAAGAAGTGGGTTGAGGGACTTAGGATGTACTAGGAATCTATTTATTTATTTATTTATTTATTTATTTATTTAATTAATTAAAATAATAGAATATAGGTTTCTTCTCTGAAAAGTTACTTATCAGGCAGGTTTTCTGTAACGGATCAGAGTTGGGTAACAAGCGATGCATGTATTGTAATTTTTTTTGTGATTTCAGCACACATGCATCAGTCCTCAAGTGCATGTTCCCCCAAACATGTTTTCTTTCAGTGTGAGATGGCATTTCCCAGAGTGAAGCCAGCATCAGATGAGACGGCCTTCAGCGAGTGTTTGCTGAAGAGGAACCAGGACCTGAGCCCCACGCCTGCAGAGCAGGTTCAAGCAAACACACTAACGGGACACTTGTCTGTGAAGCAAGAACTCCACGTTGCTTTCATAGCTTTTGCCAGAACAACCTCTGTAATGTACATTGCATACATGTTTTTGTTCATATAGAAAAAAATAGTGTATTTTTTGACAGACTGGTTTACATTGTCATAGTTTCAAAAACATTTCTATTCTAACATCTCTTCACTGCTTGTCCTTTGCCTTCACACATCCTTACAACAAACTGGATGTTAGACAATATCACTGCAGTCATAGTCTCATGCCTGTGTCCTTTGCTGTGGCTGGTTTACATGTAACAAAAATGGATATGTGCACTAATGACTAAATTTAATATAGCTTTTCTTCCCCCCCCCCCCCCCAGTCATCCATTTTGTCCCTTGTGACCAAGATCAACAATGTCATCGATAACCTGATTGTGGCCCCAGGCAACTCTGAAGTGGTACGTGCTCATACTTTGTGCTCATGTTTTAGTCCTACACACATGGGGTATGTCATTGCTGACAAGTCCCAGTCATGCAGTGTTCTGTTGAAAATTTAGTGTCCTAATTTCCCGCTTTCATTTCCAGCAAATTGAGGAAGTTCGTCAAGTTGGATCTTACAAGAAGGGCACCATGACAACAGGACATAATGTAGCTGACCTTGTTGTCATTCTCAAGATACTGCCCACATGTAAGTGGTCAGATGACATCAGATGCCATCTGGATATATATTTTTAATGCCCTTTCAGGAAATTAAAACCATTCGTCTTCTGTTGATTTTTAAACAAATATTGACTTTTTGTGTTTTGTAATGAATCTCACAAAATGGCAGTCTCATTGAGTTTGTCGCTGTTTCTCTAAGTTGAGGCAGTTGCTGCTCTGGGAAACAAGGTTGTTGAGACCCTTCGCACCCAGGATCCAACAGAAGGTTGGTTAATTTTTTTCCCTTGAGCCATTTATCTGGCTCCATTTCCAGATGAAAAGTATATGTATGTGTCCATAGAGTTTTTTTTTTTTTTTTTTTTTTTTTTTATTATTATTATTATTAAAAGGTTTTCTTTTTGGGAGTGATGCAAAGAGTTTTAGTGCCAAGTGGTGTTTCTTACAAACAAGACAAAATACAGGCATGAAAGTGGTTATATGCTGGTCATTGGTGAACTTCATTAAGGTGTCTTATCAACAGGAGTATTTAAGTGTGTATTTGTGGGTTGATTATCTTTCTGCTTCTTTTAACAGTACTGTCTATGCTGACCAATGAGACAGGATTTGAGATCAGCTCTGCTGATGCCACAGTGAAAATCCTCATCACTACTGTGCCACCAAACCTGCGCAAGCTTGACCCTGAGCTGCACTGTATGTGCACACCTTTATACTGTTTTTGAGTGTTTTCTAGAGTTTTTTGAATTTATATTGTGACTATTCCGGGGTTTGGTTTTGAGAAAGAGCACTGTTGGGAAGGAGGTGACGGAACATCTCCCTTGCTGACATATGTTGCAGTCAGTGGTTGACATTTAGTGACCAGTTTCTCCTCTCTGCAGTGGACATCAAAGTCTTGCAAAGTGCCCTGGCTGCAATTCGTCATGCCCGTTGGTTTGAAGAGAATGCATCACAGTCTACGTAAGAACATTATTAGGATTCGAAGTCTTCTTTAGACAAAGGAAGCTCCTGTGAGACAGCTTTTGGGTCTTTACAGAAAATACTGTATGTTTAACACGGATAAATGGAAAGTAAAATGGAAAAAACTGTATTAAAAAATCATGATAAAATGAGTTTTAGAGTGAGGAACAGTACTCAGATTCTATATTACTTGTGTTGATGGTGTCCTCTGGTTCCTGCACCTTAGGGTGAAAGTTCTGATCCGTTTGCTAAAGGATTTAAGAGTCAGATTCCCTGGCTTTGAGCCTTTGACCCCCTGGATCCTGGACTTGCTGGTGAGCACAAATTCCTGAATCTGCCTTGCTCCAAGTTTTGATCTGTGAACCTTCTAGATGGGCTACATGGTACTTTAACCAGTTTAATCTGGATTTTAATGCCCATCATTGTATAGACTTTTTCTCTGGGAATTTTACAAAGCAACATTTAAACCTAATTGGAAAAACTGCAGTCCTGTGTCAGGGTGGTTTATTAGGGGAGTTTCCCTGCGGGCTTATTGGGTTGTAATGAATTCTTTGACTTTTGCTTCTCAGGGTCACTCTGCAGTTATGAACAACCCCTCCAGACAACCCTTGCCTCTAAATGTGGCATACAGGTGAGTTGCGTGCATGCATGTGTGTGAGTGTGAGAGATATGTACAGATGGGTAACTCAAGTTTTTGTGTTTGTTTTAGGCGCTGCTTGCAGATGTTGGCCGCAGGACTTTTTTTGCCAGGCTCTGTAGGCATCACTGATCCCTGTGAGAGTGGAAACTTCCGGGTGCACACAGTTATGACACTGGAGCAACAGGTGAGAACACACTCTCTTTGTGTTTCCACACACTCCATTACTCTTGCCTACTCAAATGATGCATAACTGCTGCTTGTATTAGATTATGCATTATTGTTGCCAGTGAATAATAAAGACTTTGGTTTTTCATACATCGTTTGAGTTCTTTTACCAACAAAAAGACAGATTGTCGCCCATGGAAGTCTTTCGTGAGGTGTACTTCTGTAAAAGGAAATAAAATCAGCTTTTCAGGAATCACTTTTTAAAGGCTGCTGTTTCCAAATAGCAACTCTTGCATTTAGGTGGGCATTTAGCTTTTATGTAGCAGGATGAGGGCAGTGGTGGTGACTCATTTTCAGAATAAAGAAGCAGAACCTTCTGTTCACAGAGGAATAAATTCCAATTGTTGTGTCAGCCTTTTATATATTTAAGATCACAAGGAATAAACACAACATGCATAATGCTGTGTAGGGATAAATGTTTTGAAATCTATGTTCTTTCATTCTGGTGTATTGTGGCAGCAATTTAGTTTGTACAGATGGATGTATCCCTGCCATTGTGGAGATGAGCATAAGTAATGGACTGAATTGCGTCACTTGGTCCGATGCTTCACTGACGTGTGGTTTTGCTATTCTGTCCACAGGACATGGTGTGCTTCACGGCACAGACGCTGGTCAGGATCCTCTCGCATGGGGGCTACCGGAAGATTCTGGGTCTCGAGGGAGATGCCAGCTGTGAGTCACAATCCATTTCACTGAACACATAATCATAGGTTTGTCGTTGCTGCCATTTATGATGTTTCTCAGCTGTCATCAATTCTGTTTTCTGCTCCACCCACATTGGTTTCTGCAGCATGACTTCTGGGCCTGAAGTAGCTGGAATTCTAGATAAATCAGATGCATCCCTGCTAAGCTAACAGCATCCTGATGTATATAGGCTGAAACTATTCTTCCTGTACAGTATAGGCATCTCTCAATACCTGAATATTCACTATAAAAAAATGTATACCCTAAGTTCCACTATCTGAATCAAACCCACTATTGCCAATCTGCATTTGAAGGGATCATATTGGGTGGGCTACTTAATTTAATAAATGGGGGGGGGGGAGCAGCTATAAAAATTAAGCAGATGCATTTTCTAAAAAAAATAATGCATTTAAACAGAAAGTGCACTGTTTTTATGCTGTTCAGTGACCACAGCATGCTTAGTGGATCCCTGCTTCAGGTCTTTACTCACCTTTGGGAGAACTGATTGAGTTAAAAGTGGGAATTTCCTAGAGCAGGAACTCTGGCCCTGAAGTTCTGACAATGGTGAAATGCGATGCAGTGGTACCTGAGCTGTTCTCCTCATGTTGTGTTTCGTGCTCATATTTTTTTAATGTTTCATGTTATCTTTCAATTTCCCCACATTATTCCATGGAAATGTGTTCTACAGAAGTGGAAAAGCTTGTGAAGAAATCCTTGGTGGACTGTTGCATAGGTGTTTAAGAGTTTTGTGGTTTTCAGGAACAATCACATTATTTTCCCCATATTGAAAATAATAAGTATAGAATTCCTCTGTCTAAAGAATCACTGTCAGACATGTTTTGGGGAACAGATTGGAGTCAAGTATCAAGGTACACGGTTCAACCCTTGGCTCTTGAGTGTAGTGTGTGGAGGTTATCTGTTACGTATCCTTACTTTAAGAGCCTGGGTATCACAAAACCATCCTGTGCCTTTCTTCTCAAGTGTTCTTCACTTCAATCAGAAGTTGAATTGTGTGTATGAAAGGAGATGCCACTTCAAACTCCTTTCCTGGCTTGCAGATCTGGCCACTGAGATGTCCACCTGGGATGGGGTAATTGTGACACCATCAGAAAAGGCCTATGACAAACCACCAGAGAAGAAGGAAGGGGAGGACGAGGCATTGGAGGACGGCGGCGAGGGAGAGGAGGAGAGCATGGAGACGCAGGAGTGACGATGATGATGATGAAGAGTTGTGATTAAACCAGTAGCAAGGAGGTAGGTATGTGAGACCATGAATGAGTAGGGAACCTGTACAGAGGTCAGTCTGTAGTTGGCAGTGGCAGAAATGGAGTCTAGCTTATATGTAAATGGACAAAATGCAGCCACTGAAGTTTTATTTTTTGTCTTTATTACATTGCCTTAATTTGCATGCCTTATTACCAGTAATGTAGTTTTACCATCTTAAGCAGTAACATTATTTATAAACTCAAATTCCTATCGTGCATTAAGGAAGAGGTCAGCAACACCACATTCTTTCTGATACTGTGCCAGAGGGACTTTTTGCCATTTTGTTTCATTTTAGGTCTTTAAAGCATTATTTCAGCTCATTGTCTGCTTTTCAGAAAAATATTTAAGAGGGAATTGCTAACTTTTTAAAACTATTTGTTTGTTGCTTGGCCAGCAAGTAGTAATTTTACTGTTGCATAAACTCTAGTTCTATTCATAAATCATTGCATTGTGTTGTGAAAAACAATGACGAATAGCAAGCAAAAATCCTAGCAAGGATGGTGTTTGATTTGCCTCAACCAAATGTCCCCAGGACTCCTCATTTAACCTCTCAGACCCCTCACTCCCCCAAAACAATAGCTTTGAGGTTTGAATGTGGGATAATTGTTGAACTACACTGCATGTAGTTTATTTCTGGTTCTTGTTTTTTATTTGTTCTTAAACACAATTTTCTATTATTTGAAATTCATAAATGTTTAGATTGAAAAATGAAAACATTGTGAACATTTCAGAATCGTCTCCTCATTGATTACAGTAATACTAATGTAAAATAAGAACCAAAGTTAAATTTAAAGATAAAACTGTTGTTGTCAATCAACACTTTTAAATTCAGATCTCAGGATAGCTATTTTGGGGCAGTCTGGGGTCCCAAAAAGGGTTTTAGCTGTAGAGCAGTATTGAGTCTCTAACTGTTTTGGTATCACTTCTCTTACAGGATTATTAATCCCACCACAGTCTTGTTTCATCCCCCCCAGCCATCAGGAGGAATCCTTTTGCTTCTATGTTTTTGCATTTTTGTACATTCCCCTTTTTATGTGTTTAATAATTTACATCTGTAAGTTGGCGAAAATAAACTCAAGGGTTTTTAATGAATTTTTCCAGATTGTTTGTCCTGTAGTTTTATTGAATTGCTATTGACAAATGATTTTTAAACATTACGGACACAAATTGATAATTGTTCTTGGCTGAATATTTTGGTAAGAGCTGAGATTTGACTGACTGCTACCATTTGCCTCTGAATCTGATTTGCTTTGAACCGAATTAGGGGGGAGCAGTTTTAGTATTATTGTGGAGAATTAAATCCCCACAAAATCACATTGTTCCAGTTATAATTTATACATGATTAATTTCCTTTGTATTGTGATTTAGGATTAGGGACCACTGGCATTTTATGCTTTTGTGAACGTTGAGCACTGGGATTTTTACTCCGTAAAAATTTGTTGTGTTAAAGAGGAACCCCAACGTGTTGGGAAAAACATCCTGATTTCCCGTCTGTAAGACAAATGTTTCATTTTATTGTACTTTCACGTGAATAGGGCCACCTTCTTAAGGGCACGTTAGTAGCGTACAGTTTGCTGCAAAAACAATGGAACACTTTAATTTCTCAGTAACTGGCTATCATATGAGCATGCGGTATATTGAGCATTTATTTATAAATTGTTCTAAACTACATGTTTATGCGAGTGCAGTTGCTGAATATTAAATAAATGTAAATGTAATGCAGTCCTCAACTCGGCCGCCAGGCGCCGCTGTGCACACGCCTGTTATCCGAGCATGACAATCGGCTTGAATAATTAAACGCGAGTGTCTGCGCCATAGCGACGACAGTCATGTTAGTAACAAAAAAAGAAAAATTAAGCTCCCTGCTCAGCAGTCGTCTTCGAGGATGCATGGACACAGTCGTAAGGCTGCTTGCTTTTACTGCGAAATGTAAAGAATTAGCAATATATTGCGCGTGAAACGTCCTTGCTGCTGTGTGAATAAAAAGCGACGCAGCTGGCCGAATATTCCGAAGCGTTGACTCGGCTCAGCCGCTGTTTTCCTGCAACTTCAACATTTTCACAGCGTCATTCGCGCACGACGCCCCGTTCCGCCGGGCCCAAGTGCGCAGGCGCACCGCGTGTCCGTCGGTGAACGATTGCAGTTAACGGTCCGTTAGCCGGCAACTGGGGCGCGCTGGGGGTCTCATTGACGGACGATCGATGAGGCCCTTCCGAAGCCCCCGACCCCCAACTGGCTGCCTGCGAGAGCGGGATGTGGAGCAGCCCCTGCTCGTCATTGATCTCCTGCTTCACTGACGTTTCCAGCGGAGCTCCTCAGTCCCGGTTTTGTCCTGACAAACGCGTGCGACAAACGCCGATTCAGCGTTTTCCTCACAACGCGGTGTCACCCCCGTTAAACGAGTTACGGCTGAAACAGTGGCGTGGAGAAGAATCTCATACGGACGAAAAAATACGTCATCTAAATTTAATGAAAATGCTACGTTAAAGCAAGTTTTTATGCATGACAATAGCACTGACGAATGTGACCGTTTTGTCTGCCTTTCCGCGTAACATTTCCTTTTTTTTTAGTTTCACTAACAGCACTGGGGCCCAGCAACATCCAGGTACATGAGAAGCTGCAGACATCGGCAGGCCTCAAGGTCAACAGGTTTCGGTCATCCACGGGGTGATCGCCACGCTGCTTAGTAAATTCTTGAGGATTTCCACACATTTCAGAATTCCTTTCGATTCTCATACAGAATATTTCAATTTTTCAAGTAGTTCAGGTGCAAAACCTCACATTACAGTTCATGTCTTTGCCAAATATGTAAGCCAGTCTGTGATCCAAAAATGGAATTTGGGTTGTGGTTTAACCAGAATATTGATGAGAATAAATCAAAATTCCGGTGAGGGTTTTTCGGGCAGTTGAGTGAACCCCATTCTGATCAGCTTGTGTCAGATTCCCCAGAATAAGTGGACTAAAATGCCTGGAAAAGCTTTATTTTAAAAACATATCTGCAATGTCCCTGGAAACATAAATATGATGACAAATTGGAAGGAGACAGATTGCGTGGATGAGGTTGCGAGTTTATTCTGGGAGGCACAGGCCGGGAAAACTTTAGCACACGTACATGACCGTTTATAGTCCCTAGAACACCAGTAGAGGTCACGTTCCCAAGTCTCCTTCAGTGCATGATAAGATCCAGAACCAAGACTTGTGAAAACAGCCCATAATGCAGAGATCATTCCCTGGAATTGTGTGTCACTTCTACTCAAATCTCCCCAGTCTGTTGTTTTAGGGCTGCAGTAAGATGGAGCAGTTGTAAGTATTTATATAGAAGTCCATACTGGGTTTGAAAAAATGAGACAAAATACACCTACACCCCAGTGTCCAAGTGTAAACGGGTCCTAAAACGGCTGTAATACCGCCAGCTCGGATATCGGAAGCCATTTCCATTTTTTCTTATGAGGACAATTACGATTTGTTCCGGCTTCATAAAGGAAACCTCAGTTCATTTCAATAAATATCCCACATGCTCTAAAATACTTGCTTCAGTGGAATAGAGAACAGTTTAAACACAAATTACAACACAGTCAATGATGGAATTAATACGCATTTGTGTGTTTACATGCACTTTGTTAATCTAGGATCATACATTTAGTTTATTATAAGTAGTAATAAAAAAAATTGTAAATTCATGTAAATAATTAAGAAATGAAAGTTGTATAAAATAGAAAAACGATTAAATGCTCCCATTGTAATGGCTGTTACTGTTAGTTGGGGCTGAGCCACCGAACAGCAGGGGCCGAACTCACAAAAGCGCAAACCGTGTTTGAACCCGGGCCACACGAGGCAAAGGCTGAGAACGCAGATGCTGGGCACAGTGCTGCCACTTTTATTGTCACACAGCCAGAGCTGCACAACCATTGTCACATGCGCCAATTTCCAAAGTTTCTCTGATGGTTTGCCTTCACTTGGACTTTTGACTCAGGTCCTGATGTGGGTGTGAATGTGTACCGCTCCTTATACCAAGGTATAGGTGTACTGTGATACTTCCATTCATTTACTTACTGGTAACAGCCAGTTGTCCAATGCACAGCAGCAGAGCTCTACAGCCCACCAAGGGTGTGAGACAGGGTTCACCCTGGGTGAAGACTTTTTAACAGTTTGGCTCATGTGTTTTTGTGATAAATTGCATTTAGGTGGATGCAGTGCTGTTAGAGGCACAGTGCGGAGTTACTAAACTCCTGCTGTCATATTCTTGAAAAAGTTACCTGTTACCCCAAATTGCTCTACTAAATGTTACACTCCTTCATAAGTTGCTGTGGGGAAAAGCATCAGTTAAATGAATTAATTATAACAATTATTAAGACTGCTCTTTCAGCTGTGATATTATATTTGCTTTAATTCACAGTTGTATGTGGCTGAGACTGCCAGTGTGGTTATTTCAGTTTTGTATCTTAAAATATTTTAAATAAAAATATTTTAAAATAACCATTTTGCCCCTGACAGTTTAATATTAGACCATGTGCATTCCCAATTGACAAAAAACTGATTTGAAAAATATGTCTAAGCATAAATTTTAATCCAGGCAATGCTGATATTGCTGATAATGTTCCCATCCTTTGAGGAAGTAAAATGCCTGTGTATCCAGGCAAAAAAGCTGCTGTACTGAATAATAAGCCTGTTGTGTGAAAAACGGGTCTATGTTGTGACAGTGGCCCTGATGATGACAGCACCGTAGTCCTGGTGACCGCCGCATCCTGGGTGTGAGTTCCGATGATCGTATCCGGTTGCTATGGATGCCCGTTCCCTAACACTGCGTCCAGCTGCTATGCCCCCTGTACTCAACCTGCCTGTTCTTTTTTTTGAGACAGATCTGAAAAGCAGTAGAGATCAGGGGGGCAGCTACACGAGACACTTCCAGCAGGGTCCCGGTTGAGACACCTGGACAGTCCTGTGTCCAGTTCGAATGTGGTGAGCAAGGCCCTGAGATAAAACATCATGAAGACCATCTGCCTCTGAGCCCTCTTGTCCTGAACCAGTGTGTTGCGTGGGCAGTTTTGTCAGCCATTACGGCAGTTTTCTGTACCCGACAGGAGGGCTCACTGTGTGCTGAACTGCTGTGCTTGCAGGGTCCTCCAGGTGCTCCGATTGTCTCCCATAGTCCAAAGGCATGTCTTAGCTAAACTGCAGGCCCTGAACTGCCCTGTGAGCACATGGTCTCTCCTTCCTCAAGCCCTGCGTTTCCAGCATGGACTCCTCACTGCTACAGCCCTGACTGGGACAAGCGGTCATTAACAGTCGCATATAAAACGTGTATTCTCAAAACAAGAAACAAGCAAGGAAGATCAAACTATAAGAAACATCAAGCTTCACGGAATACTAACATCTTAACATTTTTTAAAATTCAACGAAAGGCTGTAACATCACCCTTTTCTTCTGCTGCGAATGTGCTTTTTAGCAACCACTTTTTTGCAAACTTTGTTTTTCCAGTCCAGGTTTCCCCCACTTACGGGTGTAATGCTTTCCTGGAAGTTGGCGCACAAGGTGAATTCCTGTAAGTGTGACATGTAATTGGTATTATGGTACAAACGGTTGCTGTTACTCATACACCCAAAAAATCAGCCTCGCGTGCAGTCAAAACTTGGTAAAGGGTTTTAAACAGACTCATATCTTGTGGGATACCTGTGTTTATCTTTTTCTGTTATTCATTTGAATAAATCCATTGTCTTGTTTGTTCTTCATGCTGTAATAAAAAAACAAGTTAATTCGTGATTTTGTCTTACACTCTACTGTACTGCGAGATTCCTGGGTGCCAGGGTACGAAACCTCACCCTGCATGAGATGCCAGTATGTGAAATTATAAAACAATTTAAAAACAAAGTCTGTGGCTGCCACGTGCACTGATGTCATGGGAGTGCAAATCAGAAGAACAGGCCAACTGCCAGCTGATTGTCTGTGTTTTAAAAGCCCAAACTTAAAATAGGACCTTTGGTGTAAATTTGAAGGTCTGACATGCCTTGTGCATGAGGTCCAGAAAGATGTACAGTGTGGATGTTAAAATAATAGCCAGGTTTTGTTTCTGACAGAGGATGGGATGTTTTGTAGAAGAGTTCATCGGTCAACAATAAGAAAATCCCTAACAGGCTACTACGCTTCTGCATTTATCAACACAAAACAGATCCTCCACTGTTAACCTTTACATCCCTAGCTGGGTCCTTTATCCACGACGGTTTACAGCGCTGAATTTCTACAACAAGCAACAAACAACCATTTATACAGCAGGGTTTTCTTACCCTGTAATTTCAGGAAAAATACCTTTATCGAGGGTATTTCAGCAACAGTAGGATATAAACCAGGAACATTAAGGCTGCGAAGGGGTAACCACTACACCACTTGCTCCCTGTAAGCAAAAGTCCTTAAAAATATGAACATTAAACAGTAGGTTTCAGTTTCCGATCCTGTTGCTGCTGCTGTGCCCCCAAATTATTTATTTTTACTGCACTGCTTCAGTAAAATCATGTTGCATAATATTGCATGCAATGAAACTGGATAAGCATGTCGGCTAAAAGGCAAACGTAACAGCAGTCCCTTGTCGCAGTTATGTGGCGTTTCTAATACCATTTTTATTGCTAAGTCAATGTTAATGAAACTTTGCAGTCAAGATATTATTAGCCCAAACAGCAGTACAAAACCGAGAACTCTAAGCAGTTCTAATTTTTTTCCATTTAAGGGTATGAAAGTTTGGCAGGGCCTTACACGTAGAATTCTGCATTTGACATACATTTCAAACAGTAAGTTGTAATCATAATACAGGTTAAGAAATACAATTTAATTTATGTGCTGTACATGTGTTAAGGGACTGAGATGAACTATACTCGTACATTATTGCATTTCTTTTTGCTGCTAGACTTTGTTTGAGGGGCATTAAGGGACTGCCATCTCCTGCTGCCGTCTACACAGAATACATTTTGATTAGTTTTGTGTTTTATTCCAGGGTAAGACCCGCCGTCAAAATATGCAACAATGTGAAATTTTTCCACCACATGTAGCTGCCATCTTTTTTGTACACTGAGCTCTCAATTCTCCTGCACACAGCACCCCTCTATGGAACACTGCTACAAGCAGCTTGAGCATGAAAGTGCGCAACAAGCAGCCCCGTCTGTAATGACTGCCATTTGTAACTTCTAGCCTCCAAACTGCTGCTGTTTTATCTCCAGCAGGACTGTCTCCAAGACTCCTGGACAAGAATCAGAAACGAATAACTTGGTCCTGCTAGTCACACAGCTGAGCGGTATTGACTGCTCACCCTTTTAAGTCTCATCCTCTGGTGTGAAGACATGCAGGTCTCCACCAGCATCGCACAGCACCCAGCGAGCTGCACCTGTGTGACTTTCAGACCAAAGATGGGGAGTTTATAGTCAGTCTCTCTTTTGCTTTTGAAGCCTCCCAGAAAATACTACTTTTAAAGAGGAAATCTTTAAGACCAAAATTTCATGCATGTTTTAAATCAGTTTAAAACCCGAATTCTTGCAGAGGCAAATCAAATGAGAACGTTTCAAAATAATAAATATGGAGTAATTGGAACCAAAAATCATCTTGGAAAAAGATTTCGCTCACTGAAAAAATACATGTCTACATAGTACGGAATAGGGAATTAATAGTCCTGAAAAAAGCAGCAGACAGATCTGTCCAGTACATCTCTGCTTAACGCCTATTGGTTCAGGGGTCAAGGTTCACTGTATTGTACAGATGTACAGGAGATAACAAAATGCAGTTTCCGGGCCGCCGTGCACAGTGCACTAAATAGACAGCATGATGACACAGGACAGCACAGACAAATTAAATAGCAGATGAATAGATAAAGAGATAGAAGATGAATATATAAATAATAAACGATGGAAGATTGTACCTGGGCCTTAGTGTTTGTTGTTTTGCTGTAAATCATTACGCTTACATATTCATTTTTTTATACAGCCTGGCCTGAATCTAGGGCGGTCTCCTTGTCAACTGTTTTTAAAGAGCGCTACCATTACTGTAGAGCAAAACTAAGAAAAGCATTTTTTAGTACTTTACAGCACCTGCACCAAATTGCTTTATGCTTCACTGAAATACTTTAAAATACAGAATAAAATATTTTAGTCTGAGATTTTTTGTGGTGTTTCTCAGCAGAGGGCTTTGAAGTCTAAAATAAACTTCTGTAGGTGGCTGAAAGGATTCAGGATTCAGGATATTTGATTGATGTTATTGCATTCAAAGTTGTACAAAACAAAATGTTGCACATACTGACCAGTACTTTGTGTTCCATAGAGATTTTACCTTTTTTAAAGATGTGAGCAGGGGTAAGATTTTTATTGTTGCTCTAATTTTGTCTTAAGCTGCCCTCTCCAGCCTGTGTTAATGCACATTATGCAACCAAAGTGTGGACTGTGTCACACAGACATACATATTCTATATATAAAAGGAAATGTAGCTCAATTTGCTCCTTTATTGTGCCTGGAATGACCACTGAGATGTTCTTTGTGCTGCTAGAGAGGTAAGTGGTGCGAGTGCATTTATTTTATGGGCGGCTTTTCTCTAAGTGTGGAATGGGATGTTGAGGGGAACAAAGGAAAAACGCATTATCCCTCATTTCAGCTCCCATTTCCTGACAGCCTTTTCTTTGTTCACAAGCATGATGGTTTTAGCTGCAAAAAAGTCAACAAGTAAATGCTGCGGTATTATTGTCATCCCAAAGTAAGCTTATGTGCATTACACCAAGTCCATTATTTCTAGCACATAAGTACAGTGATTTGTCAACAGCCTTACTTGTTTCTTCTACAGTGAAGAAAAAATAAAACACAGTTGGATGACTGAAGGCCAACACACAGATAAAATGATGACAGATAAAATCAGAGACACTTCAACAATTCCTACCCACAGCACAGCAAAGGTGTGGAATTGGCGGGAGCCCGCAGGAATAGTTGGTTCTTGGTTGTCAGAAATTGTTCGGCGCACCTTGGTCTGAGGACCTTGCGTTGCTGTGATGCCAGGAGGCAGAGAGAGAAAGAGAGACAGAGGGAAGTAGGGGGAGGGAGGAAAAGACTATTGTGTTGCATCCTGTTTTGGAAACATGATCCTGCAGTCTATGCATTTTTTCCCCACTAAGTGTGGCAGCCAGTAGCTCCGAGGCAAGGAGGTGACTGAGTCGCCAGCTCCGGGGTCAGCAGAGAAGGTGCCAGAAAAACCGACAGTTTAATTCCACCATGCAGGGAGGTAAAAGCTTGGTTCAAAGCCACTTCATTGATGACTTTAATAATTTACGCCCAGCCATGACGTTCTTTCGATCTCCTTTCTTGTTTGCTTATTTATTTATTGCTTCAATTTCTTCAGATTGATCTGCGAGTTTTACAGCACGGAGAGGGGAGACAGTGGGCAGATTTTAGACGGTGATTTGAATGTTTGTAGACAACATCCAGGCAAAGGCAGTAATAATACACGACGCGTGACACATACCGTGTGACTAAGCGGAAGGCGACATCGCCATTCCTGAAGATTCATCTGCTTTCAAAGTTCACTGCTTCACACATGGCCTGCTCATCTCTAAATGCCATTCCTTTTAAAAAAGGTG
The DNA here is from genome assembly GCA_018136845.1 of Heterotis niloticus. NCBI lineage: Eukaryota > Metazoa > Chordata > Actinopteri > Osteoglossiformes > Osteoglossidae > Heterotis > Heterotis niloticus. The sequence continues at coordinate 4,953,156 of CM030903.1, forward strand.
ACCCCATACAGTGAACCTCCAGCGCAGCTGGGAGAATGAAGTGCTCCATGGGGGGGGGGGTGGGGGTGACAGCACGGCAATTACACACAGTTTTGCTTCTCAGTCATCTTTGTGGGAGCGGAGGTGTTCCTACACATAAACACAGCAAACACACCGTCAGAAATGTATGCAGCTGGGAGAGGTACTAGGCGCCACACATGTACAGATGAGATGTAACACTCATTCTTTATCACACTTCTTTCACACACGCATGCATAGACACGGGAGCCCTCCTATCCGGTGCAGGAGTATCCTCATGGTGTGTCTGCATTTCTCTCTCTCAATGCCAGTCTCCTTCTGTCTGTCCTTCTTCTGCCCTCTGCTCCAGTGTGTGGAGGCCAGCAGAAGCAGAAGGGTGCTGTTCTGCCGTCCACACCCCCGCAATACATGCACTTGCACACTCACACACACGCGGTGCACGACGAACTTCTCCAACCTCAGCCGGTCCCAGACACAGCCTTCTCTGCGCCAGCATCACCAGTTCGGCCCTCGGCGATGGCGGACGAGCGAGGAGCAGCACGTTTCTCTTCATAGCAGTCTGGAGAGTGGGGTCAGCACCTCGGACCCGGGGATCGTTGGACTGGGCACAACCTGGAGCTCCATCCCTGCCCTCTGGAACACCTCTTTGGCCGCCTGACTCCGACCGTTTTTAATACATATATTTTTTAGAACAGGTTTGACTTCATGCTCATGTAACTGCAAGTTTTATTAATGCAACGGACCGGCTGCCTTATTTTTAACTTAGGTTTATGACTGCGTATTTCCCACATGGAGTAACTTGTGCTATTTTTCAGCCGTCATACGTTTTTTCACGAACGATATACGCCCAGGACTGCGAGTGACATCTTGCCAGCTACGTGGGGATATTTACCGCCTATTTCCCGCTCACGGATAAAAGTTTTTGAACTCTTGCCTTTATTTTTTGCCTCAGATGCTCTTCGCTGCGATTTTATTTTCCCGCCGGAAGAACAGCACGGCAAACACACGGACGAGCCTCGCGCCGCCGCGTGAGACCGGCGATCGGTGACGGACGCGCGCGCTCGCTCGCTCGCTCGCGCACTCTCGAGCGCAAGCGGGCACGGACACCACACGCGCGCGCGCCTTCTCACGCACGCCACGCGCAGGGATCCCCACAACCGAGCCGCCGTCGTGAGCCGACCATGGACCGCGCGATCTGTACCGCCTGAAGGTAACGCGACGCGAGCAACGGCGAGCCGACGACGCCGCGGAGAATCGCCTCAGGCGGTTGCGGACAAGCGCCGAGCCGTGTGTCTTTACACATATCTACACATATGCATTAGCGTGTGGACATATGTGTCTCTCTAAAGGCGTTCTGACACGGTAAACTAGCCCTTACGGACATAATTTTCTCACTTTTATCAATTTTTATTTCGCAGAAGTGCGGCTGTGGCAACGATGCCGGATCTGATGTGTTCACCTGCGGTCGTGTTCGGGCTTCAGATTAATAAAAGTGCACAGTACTCTTATTCACGACGAGGAGTTAAGTCGAGAGGCTTTTTAAAGGATACAGTTATTTTTCAGCAGTTATAGCTAAAGGAAACACTCGTAAAGGGAAAATCGCTCACTTTTCTCACATCAGTTTACCTTAATTTGGGTGAGATGCTCTTCTGCCTCTTCGCTCGTGTCCTCCTGCTCAGCAGTTTCTTCTTTCTGAATAAACAACGACTTTCATTTTCTTGAAAAGCTGCGGAACTTCACGAATATTGTGGCTGCTTCCATTTCTAAGAAAGATCAAGTCTATTTTCCCTGGCAGAAATATGCAGTGCAATAAGGAAAGGTAATTGGATGGGTTAAACTGAAGGAAAATACTAATACTAGTACTGCTAAATAATACCAATGGTAATACTGTGGTTGTCTGATTGTGGAGTGTTGTAATACCCAGTTGGTGGGGGGACAGACTGCTGGCCATGGATTGTACAGCGTTTCTCCTCTACCACCTTTACCAGTTTTCTGGCCTCTCTTTTACTGTCTTTTCTGCACTTGTTGAATGTTGCTCTGCTGAGTCTTGTACAGAAAAAAATGAAACTGAAGTATATAATGAATTGACTAAAACAAAGAATTTGCATTAGCTGCATGAAATATTAGAAATTGCCAATGAAAGAATACCATGTTGTATGTAGAAATCACCATCTCTTTCTCTCTCTCTCTCTCTCTCGCACGTTCTGTGTCTGTCTGTCTGTTTACCTCAGCCCACTGTGACACATAATTAACCCGCCACGGCTGGGCTCCGGGGCGAGAGGGATGGTTGGAGGGAGGCTGCTGCTGTTCCTGTTCCTGCTGAGCAGTGGGGGTGAGCCAGCGGAGGCCAGAAGCCCACACCACCACGTTGGGAGCAGGTACAGTGAGGAGACCCAGGACGTGGTACTGGCTGTGATACTGCCACGCAACAACACGTCATACCCCTGGGCCTGGCCCCGTGTGGGCCCTGCACTGGACCGAGCTGTGGCTCGCATCAATAAGGACCCCACGCTCTTGCCAGGCTACCGTTTACGTTATGTGTATGAGAGCAGCGAGAACGAAGCGGGAATCTGCTCTGAGTCCATTGCACCATTGATAGCGGTGGACCTCAAGTTCAACCACAACCCCTGGGCCTTCATTGGACCTGGCTGTGACTACACCTCCTCACCTGTGGGCTTATTTACCTCCCACTGGGGGCTGCCCATGGTGACAGCAGGCGCACCGGCCATTGGCTTCCATGGCACCAATGTCTACTCATCAATCACCAACACAGGCCCCACGCACCGAAAGCTGGGGGAGTTTGTGTTGCACATGCATCGCTTTTTTGGCTGGCATCAGCAGGCACTCCTTATGTTCAATGACAACAAAATGGATGACCGTCCATGTTACTTTGCTGTGGAGGGCCTGTACAGCGAGCTGCAGTCAGACAACATCACCACAGAAGACCTTGTGTTTAATGAGGAAACCCAGCCCATCGACTACGCCATGCATCTGGTGGACATTAAGCAGAAGGGCCGAGGTGAGTCCCACACCACGCTTTAAAATTCTTTCTTGTTGATTCATGCATTTGTTGATCTGCGTTAGTGTGTGTACTTTTTTGTAGTGCAGTTTAGAAAAAATTTTCTAAGGTATAACACTAACATTGAAATGAGTGTACAGTAGAGTCTGTAAAATGTCCCTTTTCTAGAATTACGTGAACAGAACTAACTTGTATGCCACAGTCTTTTTTTTGTAATTAATAACAGGAGTTATTCACTTGTTTCAAATGTATTGCTTTACTTGATAGGCATATGAAAGAAATTATGGGTTGCATCCACGGTGCAGACTTGTGAAATGACAATATCAGAATGCACGTGGCAGTTCTTGCAGTCTTGTGGAGCTAAGGCAGAAATAACAAAAATAATCTCATTGGAGAGGCATTCTTAGCTGTTATCGACCTAAGTTGACCACAGTGTAAAGTTTAACAGCTTCAGCTAAGCAGTTGTTTAATAAATGTAACTGAGTTGCCCAGATGCAAGCAATAGAATCGTAATTACAAGTGTTAACACAAACAATGCAAATGTGTTTAATATCGGAGCTTTACAAACATTGATGACATTAGTAACAGACCCTGTAGGTCTACAGGGCTTCCAAAAATGTTGGTGGCACTGGTAAAAAGGAAGTTACTGATTACAAAATGGACTGGTTTGTTGAGCAGCTGTTTTTACAGGACTAGCTAAAGAACTATGTGAGCAATGGCTTTCGTAGACTGGGCAAATAAAAGGATGTACAAACAAAGAGAATTCCAAAAGAACATTCCTCTCTCAAAACATTCCTTCAGGAACTAATACAAGCCAAATTATGGCAATAATTATTTTTGAAAACAGCAAAAAGTGTATAGGAAATAGAGAGCTGGGGATTGAGTATGTGTTGGTCAAGGATGAGCTATAAATAATAGGACTTCCTCTGCTTGCTCAGACTGTGGTGGCCAGGCTATAGTCAGACTAACCAGATAGTCATCAGTGTGTGTTGAGCTGTTTGTGAGGGGATGTCATGATGAAAGCATTGGGGCCTGGCCGTCCCCAGCCCTACTGCTGTTGCTGCTGTTCGTGCTGCCAGCCTGCAGATCTTCAGCAGAACAGCGACCTCCTCATTCCAGATGCTGTTGGGTATCAATGCCTAAAGTATGGTCTGGCCCAGTGCAGCTGTGATATTTATCTCAAGTGTGGAAACAGAATGACTTTGCACAGCAGAGGTTGTGGAGAGATGGACACAAAGTGATACTAAGTGCAGAAAAGCATGGAAAACTACAGGAAATGTAGTATGTGAATTTGAAAAAGAGTCCTTGCTCTGCAGCTTTCTGAGATTTTTCCTGCAATTTTATTTATTTTTAGGATTATTTGCAGTTTCATTTGTCTCAGCTTCTGCACTTAATCCTTGCTGTGAGTAAAGCTGCAGCATGTGCCAGAACTGTGACTTTAATCAATATCAGCAAACCTGGAACTGAAGTGTTGTTGTCATTTCAGTGGCAGGGTACTGCTTCAAAATGCCACATATGTATTTCCTAGAACAACGAAATCAAAATGCCTTGAACAGTTGAACAGAACAATGTCAGCCATGAGAGTTGGAAAGGAAACCTTTAAATATGAGGAGAAATTATTTGACTAAAATACACAGTTGTGGACTTCCTTTTAAGTTCTGTCAGGGTAAAAGCAACAAGGTGCTTCAGGGATTTTCACAAGTGTCAAAATGAACTGCATTCCATGAACAGAAATCTAAACACAGACCTGGATGTGTCTCTGTAAAGAATCGGGTAACGCTGTGCAGTATATGAAATGTAACTAACCAACAGTTTCTTTCTCATTTAGTGTAGGCTAGTGTTGCAAGAGAATACCTGGGAAAAGTATTGAGTCTTTTTCAGAAAATACAGAATTTTTTAAACGGACATTTATCATGTTTAGCAAGAGATCAGTGATTTGGTTATGTTTAGAAATAGATCCCTAATTTGGTTAAAAGGAAGTCATATTAATGTTAGAGCATACAGAGAAATAACACATGCGTTGCATTTGTGCAGTCAAGCACCGGAAAAGTGTGTAGCCATCCATGCTAATTCTGCACAAGAGGTCACACACCTAGGGATACTGGTTAGGTAGCAGGGTTGCACAACTTGCCATAAAAAATCTTCTGGTCTGGTTCCTGTGGTCCATTCACTAGAATCCCATATGAGTTCAGGACTCCACTCACATGAACGTTTAATAACGGGGGTCATGCGCTGTGCTTCCTTGAAGGAAATCAAGCACAACATATCAGATGTGTTGGTATTTCCTGTAAAACACGATACATCATCGGCCCTGTTCTCTCCAGCCTGTGTGGTTATCAACTGGTTTTATTGTCAGTCATTTGTCATCCATCAACAGGAATGGGCACGTAGAATGAAGCTGTGGCCCCTGGGAAAGTGGGCGCATGGAAGCATACAAATCCTCTGTCCCTTGTTCTCTTCGTAGAACAGTTTGTTAGGTCACATGTGATCTGTATGCATTTGTGTCCTTCTGTCTGAGTTGAATCATTCCTCAAACACATTAAGTGGAACTAGAAAAACAAAGTCATGCATTTGGCAATAATGCTTCAAAACAGGGAGTATTGTGATAGCCAGCCATCCAGATAAGAGAACTTGTAAATCTCTGCACCCTTATCATATGTGGGAATATAACTGTTTGTTAACCATTGACTGAGGACTAACAAATAATTCCTAATTAATGCACCTTTCTGCTTAAATGAAACTGTCTTTGGGAATCTTATATAGTCCCCGTTATTTGTCCAAGAATTTTGTCTTTCTTTGCAATCTGTATAATTACCTATAATCATGATAGTTTGACATACCTAGACATCCTTTTTGAATTCAAGAGATATTGCTTGTGAGATTATGCCGTTTCCATGGTGACCGGAAGCATTCAGAAAGGGACAGTTCTTAAAAAATGGCACAACCCATTCATTTAATATACCTTGCAAGAGATGTTTATTGTTATGAGACTGTTTTAAGGCATTTTTAAAAACTGAGGTGCCATTGACAACTTAAAAAAATTGCACATGTAAGCTTCACAGTTCCTTGTTTGCATGTTAATGAGAAAAGGGGAATTGCAAGATGTGTTGTTATTAGCTGGGGACTGAAAATTAAATTGGGAGAAAAGGAAGACTAGCCTGGGAATTCCTGAGAACTTTTAGGATTACAGGCATTAAATACTCTGACTTATTCATTCATTCATTCATTCATTCATTTATAAATCTATGAATGTGTGTGTATGTGTGTGTATGTGTGTGTGTGTGTGTGTATATATACTGTGTGTGTGTGTGTGTGTGTGTGTGTGTGTGTGTGTATATATATATATATATATATATATACTGTGTGTGTGTGTGCGCGTGTGTGTGTGTATATATAAAAAAGAATTTGTTTGAATTCTGGTAAATTTTAGCATTATACAGTATATGGTGCATCAGTAAAATTACCATTCCTTTTTGCTGCTTAGTTTAAAATGAATATTTTAGAAGTTGATAACGCAAAACATTTCCAAAACAGAAACTTGAGATGTACATCTTTCAAAGCGTTGCCATCAATATTTATTTTGTTGTCATTATGTTGGGTTAGGTCTAGCTGGTGCACTGTTGTTGAAGACATTAATGTGTCTGGCCAAATTGATGTGAATCCTGTACGCAGCCTTTTTAGTAAAACTGAAAGTGAGTCTATAGCCACTCTCAGCTTCTTGCAACTTATTCCTGCAGTGATATTAAACATATAAACAATTATTTTAATAATATTAATAATGCTAAATTAATATTATTATTTTGGTTTTTTTAAAAAGATTAATTATTTACCATTTGTAATTTCCGTTATGTATTCACCCATTCATTATTTTTAACCACTTGTCTTGGTCAGTTCATGGCAGTCTGGAGCCTATCCCAGAATGTCTGGTTACAGATCTTATTGCACCAGCTGAAAATGTTTTCAAACACTTTTTTAGGTATTTCCTTTCTTGTAAAGACAGTTGTTCATTGTTTTCTTCTTTGGTGAATCTACATTGGACATGAAACCAGGAGCATAAAACCCAGTTAGGAGGAGGAGATGGTTACTAGACAGATCTTAAACTGTGGGTTCTGACAGCAGATGTGAAAGTGAAAAAACAGTAAATGATCTGAAAAAACTTTGAAAACGAATAGTAAATCATTATTAATCAGTAAGTAATTAATTAATTAATTAGATCAGATGTTTAAAAAAAAATATTTTGTTCCACAAACTACTGAAAAGCCAAGCTGTGAACAGGTTTACTCACTGAACTTTAGATGCAAATGCTAAAGCAGGATGAATTCATGCACAATAAAAATGGTCTGAAAGGAATCAATATTCAGTAGAATCAACTCCAACAGATTATTTTCCATTAAGGACTAATTTGATATTAAATATTTAATGTACACCACAATATTGTTTTGTTTCTGTTAACATTTTACAAGTACTGTATGTTGATTTGAGTGTGAGGTGTTTTTAATATTGAACATTTGTCTTCAGTGATGTGATGTTATGGAACAATTTTTTTATCTTCCTATTTATCAGTTAGCACATCCCTCATAATATGTAACATTTTTTAAAAATCATAGCTGCATAGAAAAAACACACGGACTGACATAGACAGGCAGTTGAATGGACCAGCAGGGTGTAGTGCCTGGCAGGAAGACAGGAAAGGGGCCAGGTCAAAGCTGGGAGAATAACAGCAGTTCTAGCTGTGGCAGGTACACAACTCGCCCTTTGCTGGTGGACAGAGCCCCTTCCTCTGTCGCCAGGCACTCCGTGACCTTTTCACCAGCTCTCATCAGTGGAAAGGAAGGCTTTCACAATATGTGTCCCCTCCCATGGGTCCAATAAAGAAACCTACACATCATCAATGGCTGGGAAGAATGCCGAGGAAGGGAGACTCTACAGCTGTTACTGTGTGACATCAAGCACACGCACTGCTTGCCAGTTAGCCGCAAGTCCCAATGAGGGAGTTTTAATGTGACGTTTCCGCATGTTTACGCATACAGTACGTGACAGCGGCTGAGTATTTGTTGTTGGTTAAAGCTGAAATTTTACATTACAGTTCCCTTAACATATGTACCTTATTTACTCTTGCAGTGCAAGAATTTTATGTTTGAAGACTGTAAATGTACTATATGGCACTTTGTGTACTTTGTGTGTTAAAGTAAAAGTATCAGGGCACATTCGTTACATTGTAAGTTTTACACCCGACTGTTTAATGTTACTGTCATGGCTGAAGCTACCATAGAGGGTAATTGTGGTCTTGGCCTTGGTTTTTTTTTTTACTTTAAATGTTGTTTTCTTTTTTATATTGTCTTTCAGTGAGTACTTTTTTATTTTAATGGAATTTTGAGGGAGAAAGAAAATACTTTAAATACCTGCTACCCATGTCCACCAGGTAGTAGGACCAGCTCTAGCTACATCCCTGGTCACCTGTGAATAGTTTTTTATTTTATCAAAAAGCCATTCCAGCTGCTTGAGTGAGAATAGTAATTCTACTAGCCTCCTCTTTGGGAATGGTAAAGTGGAAGGTAAAAGGTACTGAGTTAAGATGGAAATGGCTACTGTAAGTAGTGTAATTTGCACTCAAGCTTGAGTTTGAAGACCTCTCACAACACTGCCTGCACTTTGCCTCCTTTCTCAGGTAGGAGTGCCTTTTGTAGGCTTTGGCAGGTTCTGAAAGACCGGCCCAGAGAAGGGGACTGTGGGATGTTGGACGAATTGGGAGGGTATGTTTACTGACAGACTGCCTGTTATCGAATGATTGCAAAGATCCTCACTGTCACAAGCTCACAGGCAATTACAGACTTTCACTGTTAGTCTGAAAAATTAGTGAGAAGCAATAACTTTGCAGACTCAGCTGAGTCACTGATGATAACATAATTTCAATGTCAGAACCTTTCAGTACCTGACAAAATGAGCACAGTGCCATCAGTCTTGTCATTTGGTTAGCCATGCTTGTGTTGGTTTGCAAAAAGAGTTCTCTCCAGCACTCCTCTGTGAAAGACCCCTTCTTAATCCAGGTATTTGGTTAGAAAAATTTGTGTGCACTCTCCTTTCCAATCTGCATGCTCTTCCGTTTTTCTAAATGGAGAGATGACACTATTGATTAAGCAGCTGTGGCCCTAATGGAGATGCAGCTGAAAGCAGATGTCTGCTGCCGTTTGATCACAGTCTGCCAAAATACACACTTTTGTACAATCATAATTGAGCACTAATGATTCAAATTGCCAAGGGGTGGAAGAGAGACAAGAAAAGCATGCTTTGCTGAAGCTTTTTAGTCAATCCTTTTCAGCTTTACTGACGTCACAGAGACATTGCAAAGGAACGATGAAAGTTGCCTATGTGTTGGTCCTCAGTGAATGGTTTGTACCTTTTAATGAATTTCAAAGAAATCCTGTGTGGAAGTGAAACAGTAGGACAAAGAGAAGAAAATTCAGACTTGAATGTTTTCTACCTCTTCATTTAGCAACACTTACCAGAGTTACAGCAGAGCTCATGAATGAATTACACCTGCATGTTTTACTGCCCTCTCTTTCAAACACTTCCACCATATTCTCAGAATAAAATCTTAGAATTCCAGTGATCTAAAAAATTAAATCCTGCTGAAAATTATGACCAGCTTTTATTAAAAAATACTTGCATTAAAAATAATGTGCCTTTACTTCAGATTGTTAAACATGCTGAGTGAGTTATAAAAAAGATATGACCTTGTTTTTGAATAAATGAACCTACTTTAACTTTTGTATTTTGAGAAACAAAATTGCTAACAATTATTTTAGCCTTTTGTTGAACAATAGCCTGCCAGAAAGGGTACTGGACCATTTTGTTTGCATTGATCATAAGCAATGATCTCAGCTTGTAACCCCCTTAGGGAATGAGGGCTAATGGTGGTGCCAGCTGTCTGCTCTACTGGATTGATGTCATAACACATATGTTAGTTAATGTTTCCTTTTTAGCATGTGAATGTAGCTTATGACTGGCACTAATTCCTTTCACTCCAACTGAATTGATTCATGTCCTGTTTATTGGAATCAGACATTCTGGGAATTTAGTCTGCTCCTGAATGTTTTTGAATAATGCATATGGCTAGGGATGTACATATGTAGCATGTGTGAGTATATTCAGGCCTCATATAATACATTTCAGTACAAAGAAAAACTGATATAACTGCTTATGAAAAAAGGCAGTATAACCAAGCAAAGCTAAGGAGGATACATTCTGGATGGGATGCCAGGCCATCGTAAGGTAGCTGCACATAGTCACTCTATGGACAACTTAGAATCACCATGTCTTTAGACTGGTGGAGGAAACTAAACAAACACAAGGAAAACTTGTTTTAGGTTGATAGAGTACCATGGGAGAACTATTTCCTATCACAATGACAATTGATGAATGTATGTGGTATGTCACAAATCTAATATCACACTTGAAATTTAATATTAGTAAGATTTAATATTACTAATTCCTTTACCTGTCTCCAAAGGGATTTTCAATGTTAGCCTCCTTATAAATATTTACTCCATTACAGTTCAGGGTAATTAATGCAGGAAAAATTTAGTATAAGCATCTAGTTAAAACTATAACAGCACCACTGGGATTCACACTTGGGTTTTTGTGTATTTATAGGAGTAAACAAAAAATGTGTAACTAGACTCGTACAGAAATAAGCTATTAACATGCAACTACATTGTTTAATTCGTACTGTGGCATGGTCAGCTAGAGTGACATGAGTTTTGGGTTGGGTAATTATTTTTTGCTTAACTTATTTTGTTGTTATCCTAAGCCTGAGGAGAAAGGCAATTTCTTTTTTTAATTATACATTTGAACAAAGATTTTCGTTTGTGTTTAGTATTGATTTGTAAATATAAGCCTCAGACCTGGACTAACCCAGACATGTGCTGGTATGGCACAGTGACTTTGCCTGTTTATATAACAGTTGGAGGCATTCCATGTAATACAGGCCTCACTAAATTTAACCATTAATTTACTATATGAGGACATAACATAGTAAGAACATGACCTTATAACCTGAAGGTTTCTGGTTCAAGTTCTACTTTCTGCTACTGCTGTATCATTATTAATTATACCAGTAAAATACCTAGGTGTATAAATATACAAAACTTATTTTGTAAGACTGTATGATGTATGATTATCGTTGCACAATTATTATGCAAGATGTGTTGTGTTAAACTGTCAGCTAAGCAATGAATTCATTAAAAGAGTGAAATTGGCACTTCGGGTCCTTTGAGGAGCCTGTCCATGGCCTTCGCCTGCATTAACAGATTGGCTTCACTCTCTGCAGCCTTTGGGGTAACAGTATGTCCTGCACAGCACTGTTTCCTACAGGTGTTACTTCAGTGCACTATTTGCCATCCCTGATAACTCCACCAGATTACGACTTCATATTATTTCATTTTCTACCCTCTGCCACTGCTTACTGGTGTCTGACAAGCTTGATTCACAAAACAGAGTGATTGTATTTGCTGTCAGGAAGATCTTTTCACTTGGGTCCATCTTTACTGTGATTATGACATCAAAGTGTTTTAAGATCTTGTACACGGTGGCTGCCTAGTGGATACTGGGGAGCCCCTGTGTGAGTAATACACTCAAGTCTAGTATAGGTCTAATATTGGTGTAAGGACAGGATGATTGTAGATCATAAGTCCTGAGCCAAACATTTATCACTGCTACAGACATACCATCCCCCATACACACAAAACTAACCTTAATCTCTATTTACTTTAGGTTACAGCTACGTGCTGACAAGTAAATAATTAGAAATAACATTCTACTGCAAAGAAACATATTTAACATAATTTTCTTTAACTTTTATGACCATGTCAGAACCCTGTGATAATTTATGACACTTTGTGACACTTCTGTAACACCTCAAAAATAGAATAATAATGAATAATAAAAGCATCAGAATCTTTTAAGCAATGTTCCCACATATGGTTAGTGTTAATTGTCTGTTTAGTTATGTCTCTCTGATTTACGGCATTTTGTCCAGGAGAACATCAGGTTACCTATTTCTCCCAGATTGGGGTGGCATATGAAAGTTACATTCAAAGCAGGAATCTTACGACTGGATGCCCTTCCTGACATCAACCCTCATCATTTACCCAAGCCAGTTGGTTAGATAGTATATTTACTAATGCAGGTGTTACTAATTCTGGCACATTACTTTGGTTAAAGCACAGAACATACAGTATCTTTCTGGAGAAATAACATGTGAATAAGTTTCAATCTCCCTAGTTGGATAACTAGTGCTGTTGTTTCACAGTGCCTGGGCTGCTTGGAAATGAGTTTAAATACAGCTCAGTCTGTATGGAGTTTGCATGTTCTCCCTCTGTCTGTGTGGGTTTCCTCCCACAGTCCAGAGATGTGTTTCAAGTTCACTAGTCACGCTTAAATTGTCTTCAGTTTGTGAATGAGTGGGTGTGTGGCCACCTTGCAAGGGATTGACTTCCCATCCATGGGCACCTTCGCTGTCTAGTGCTCTTTGTCTCTGGGATAGGGTCTGGCCTACAGTGACCCTGCTCAGGATATGCAGTTAATGAAAATGGATGAATGTTTTAATTCCTTAAATGAAACTATCAAGGTTCATACTTTACTAGGCAATGTATTTGCAAATTGGAAATTAGTCAAGGAGTATACACCGTTTAATATGAGAAATGTTGTGTTCTCATTACGTGTGGGGAGCCTGAAGAAAAGTTACGCTTTCCCATCACTCAGCCTTTCACTTTTCAGTCATGGTTGTTACTGTGGGATTGTTAATCAGAGCCTCAATCTTACCCCTGTGTGAGGGAGAGAGAGTTGGGGGGCTTCTTCCTTGATGAAAAGTTTCCCTGTGTGGGTCTTTCAGTGTTTCACTTGATGTGTTTTTCATTTACACTTCACATGCAGTGATTACTCTTTTATTTGCTGCTGGTGTTTTTCATTTGGCTGGCTGTCAATTTCCAACATTGCCCAGACTAATAGAGTGTGATTATCTTCAGTCTGCCTTTAATCTTGGACGTTCTTGGACAATAAACTCCCGGCCACTGAAGTGAGCATTGACTGGTTGAGCTTTAAATTGCCCTTAAGTAATATTCTGCTGTTGTCTTTTGGATGGGGGCATTTAATTTCTTACAGAAGTGCAGTATGAGTGCCCAAACCTATTTTGGGATACATAGCTGGGATTCAGTGGTGAAAATGCAGATAGCAAACACCAAATTTAATGAAATGTTATGTACTGTATGTTACCAGAAGCACCTGTTTTCAGCATAAGTTACAAACTGAGTTGGGATTTGAATTGTGATACCAAATGTAACGGTTGGTGAAAGCATTTGTTTATGTGGTCAATTCATCAGAATATTAGCTGGCAAGAGTTAAAAATGTTCAGCTTTTGGGTAACCAAACTCCACTAGTGTGTCCTGTGCTTCCCAAAAGTCCTGTTTATGCAGCCTCGTCATTTCCCGTCACCTTGGCTGCAGAGCAAGAGGGCGGCCATGCTGCACTAAACCATCCAAAAGGCTGCACAAGTCCCCCCATCCTTCCCTTCCCATTTACTCAACCCATATGGTGTCAGTTAAAAATTAATACAGAGGCCAGACGGCTGGAATGGCAGAGCGGAAAGGGGCCTAAAATGAACAAGTGCTCATTACGCAGGGGTAGCCGCATGGGTACACTCAACCAGCGCACCAACCTGTTTGCCTAACTTTTGCTCGGCTATCTGTCAAGCAGGTACCCCATGCTCATATTAAACCTCCTCCCTTCTCCTTTCCTTCTATGTAGCTAGAACAGCAAACTGCACCCTGCTGCATGACTGCAGCTGTGATTTTCTGAGGGCACTTTTGATTTGATTATAGTCCTCCAAAATGTATCATTTTAAAGACCTTGTTGGCATAAGTATAACAAAGTTTGTGATGCTTGTCAAACTTTGCAAGAATGCATTACGTAGGATTTTTTTGGTTAATTTGTTGATGTTCTTTTAAATAGACTGAAACCTTTATGGAATGCAGCCCTCTACTCCTATACTGTACAGTGTATCTTATGCAAGTTTTTTTAAAATAAATTAGTGTGTACAGAAATACTAGGACAGACTTAATATTGGTTTGGTTGTTCTTGGATTGGATACCACTATGTATGGTCACAATGGAAAAAACACATGTTTGCAACCAGGGCTTTATTATACATATGACATTTTCTAATGTGCTCAGACAACAGATCCAGGGTTATATACAGTGCCTTGCAAAAATATTCAGACCCCTTCAAAGTTATCAGCATTGCCTGGAGTAAAAATTATACTTAGACATATTTTTCAAATCAGTTTTTTATTGTGAACACACATCGTCTTACAACCCCAAGTCAGAAAGAGTTGGGACAGTATGGAAAATTAAAAAACAAAAAAAAAAAACGCAGTGATTCTTACATTTACTTTGACTTATTTCATTGCAGACAGTATGAACCCAAGATATTTCATGATTTGTCTGGTCAACTAACATTTCATTTGTTAACATACATCCATTCCTGCATTTCAGGCCTCCAACGCATTCCAAAAAAAATTGCGATGGTAAAGCATTTATCGCTTTGTAATGTTGCCATTCCTTCTCACAACACTTTGGCACCGAGGATACGAAGTGATGAAGCATTTCAGGTGTAACTCTGTATTGTGGTGCTTGACAAAAGTTTTCCAAAGTAATCCCTTGCCTGTGTGGTTATATCAGCTATTGATGAATGACGGTTCTTGATGCAGCGCCGTCTGAGGGATCGGACATCACGGGTGTTCAGCTTAGGCTTGCGCCCTTGCCCTTTACGCACTGAAATTATTCAAGATTCCTTGAATCGTTTAATAATATTATGCACCGTAGAGGGAGAAACATGCAGATCCCTTCCAGTCTTTCTTTGAGGAACACTGTTTTTAAACATTTCAATTATTTTCTCACGCATTTGTAGACAAACTGGAGATCCTCTGCCCATCTTTGCGCCTCAAAGACTTACTGTAGCCTTTCGTACTAAATCACGATTACAATCACCTGTCGACATCACCTGTTTGAAATAACATTATTATTTAATTTTTTTACCTCATTACAAGCTCTAAATTCCCCCCGACCCAACTTTTTTTGGAATGCGTTGCAGGCCTAAAATGCAGGAATGGATGCATATTAACAATGAAATGTTAGTTGACCAGATAAAATATGAAATATCTTGGTTTCATACTGTCTGCAATGAAATAAAAGTCAAAGTTAAATGTAAGAATCACTGCTGTTTTTTTTTAATTTCCATTTTCCATACTGTCCTAACTTTTTCTTATTTGGGGTTGTACATTAAACTGTCAGGGACAAAATAGTTAATTGTTTACAGATATTTTAAAGAACATGCAAAACTGAAATATGTTCCATGCATAAATATTAAAGTCTCAAACATCATTATTTGGTAGAATCACATTTTGTTGTAATGACAGCTTTAAGTATTGTGTAGTAATTATGTACCCAGTGGGCAACTGTGACTTTCTGTGTAGGAGTTATTTTATTCCATTCATATTGGCAAATCTACAGCAGGTTGTTCAGATTGGTTGGATGATGCTTGTGGACTGCAGTTGTCAAGCAGTGCCACAGATTCTCAGTAGCATTGTGGTCAGAATTTTACTGGGCCACTGTAGGACTTTTTTGTTTCTGAGCCACTCCAATGTTGTTTTGGCCTTGTGTTTGATATCACTTTCTCCCAAGCTTTAGTTTCTCAACAGATATGGGCAGGTTTTTCTGTGGTTTTTCCCAGTCTTTTGCTCCATCCATTCATTTTTCAATTTTAACTTTTGGAAGGTACTATAAAGTCTGATACTTTTATGTTTGTCAAAATGCATTCATGTGCAGCATTTCACATGAAGTTTGAACTGCACCAATGGCAGGAGGTCAGGCACATTCCAAAGTAAAATAGCAATAGACGAGACTCAACAACCATCTGTTAAAGCTGTAATTAAACTGCCAAAATGCAATTTATTCAGTTAGGTTACTATAGGGTTTGGGACAAAAACAGACATTGGAGCCCTGTCATCAGTCAGAGCACAACAGAGATTCTGAAAATATTGTTTATGTTTGAGACTTCACACACTATTTTTCTGTCTGGCTCTAGATCACAAAGAACTGGTGTTGTGGCCATTTCCACTGTTAGCATTAGATACCACTTGGTGTTTTGCTGAGTTTTAATTGGGTATTAAATGACTGTGCTTAATTGAGTGCACCGACTAATGATGTTGGAAGGCAGTGATGGCTCCCATACAGACATTGGCACTGAAATGAAATGTACTTGACTGTCATCATATGAAACTCTGCTGATGAGACAGTATTCATTAAAAAAAAAAAAAAAAAAACGTTAAGGGAATAAAGAGAACCGTTATAAATCAACATGTTTTAATCCCGAAGTGTAATAATTCTGAAAATGCTTTCAGCCATTAGTTATTAAATTAGTCAAACTACAAATCTTAAAATATTTGTATTATTTCATCCATCATTTTGCTTTTAGAAGCAGCACAAATAGCATACAAAAACAACATATTTTGTCAAAGAAGCTATAAATTATTTTTATTCAAATCTAAGATTTAGCTGAGATACTGTATCTGTGTATGCATGTGTTTTGGTTTGTTTGTTAATTGGTATCTTATTGTTGGTATGTAAATGTAATTTTTTTTCCAGCATAATTTTCCAACAACTATATTTTTAAATTAAAAAGGCTGAAGAGACCATTTGTTTATTTTTACTTTTTTTTTGTCTGGAGTGCATGCTGGGGGGCGCAAGGCTAACCAAGGCAGTCCTGAAATGGGACTCTAGACAGTGGCCACACACATACCCACTCCCTACTTAAAGTCTGTATAAATGAAGTTTAGGATGAGAAATATTACACCAAACTCCTGGCCACAGCTTGCTGTCAACAATGTGCATACCCATATAAACACACCCTGCTTCTTCTATGCCACTGGTACTGTTTTCGTAAACCCAGCACCACCCTACCTTCATCTCTACTTTGTTCATAGAATACCAACAGACGGCTCAACAACCTCACTCCGTGGCAGGTGCGAGACCTCAAGCGGACTCCAGGCACCAATGGGCATTATGCCAACCATCCATCCAAAAGCACAAACCAGTATCAAACCTCCATCTCCTGGAAGGCCACTTAAGAGTTACTAATTTTCATGAAACACATATCTTTGGACTGAGGAGTGAGATCAGGAAACCCACATGAACACAGGGAAAATGTAAGAACAATGCACAACTTGAAATGAATTTGAATCTGCCTGAACAGCCCTGGTGTGTTGGGTGATAGTGCTACTCACTATGCTACTATGCTGCCCTTTGGTTAATTCAGCAATGCAGAAACAAGAAACCCATGGCTTTTTAAACACCGATTTTGGCCACTTTTTAATTTTACCATTTAAGCAGAACCATTGTGTTTTTATATGATAAATAGGGTTTGAAAAAGTGAAGTATAGTCTTGGCCCAGGATCCAAAAATCTGTCTGTACAACTGAAGAAGCTTTTCCTATTATTTCTTACAGGAAATATTTCACATGTTTTCATAGGCCAGATTAAGTTCACAGAAATCAAATACAACAGTGGGTATTATTACTAAAATAATGTTATTCATTCTTGCATGTAACATTATTATTTAGTGGGCAGTGTATTGGTTAGAGCATTAACTTAATCCATATAATTAATGGGGTAATTAAAGTCAGCTGCTGGAATGCAGCCAGGTCTGGGTAATGACTGACCAATATAATTTTCAGCAACTTAAATTTTGCCAGCAACAACGAAGCTGGCAAAAGAGAGACTTTTACAGGTACATTGTGGATCACTTAAAACAAAGTTCTTATGTTCTCCAGGGGAAAGTTACTGAGGCCTGTCAGTCTGGACAGGGAAATGCTATTTGAACCCTTTGAGTCAGAGCCATACTCATCAAAGGGTTTATGGTTTTCCTAACAAAGGAGTACATAATTTTATTTGTTATATAAAGTACATGTATTTTTTTTGCTGAAGATGTTATTGAATTGGTGGTTGATTCTCTTTCTGAAATTACTAAAGACATTTTTTTAATGTAATTAATCTGGTCTCTGATAGATTAGTAACAAAACATTTATATCTTGTTGTCCTTTTTGTAAATACCTGCTTGTTCAGTTATATAAGATTTACAAACATGTTTCTTAGATGTTTATTTGTCTTTTATTGAATGCGCAGATGACTAATGGTGTATAAACAGAGAAAGTTTGCTCTTGTTCTAATGCATTTGACCCCAAATTCCATGCACCCCAGACACCATCAATCATTTTAAAGTATGTTTTACACCCACACCCAGTGTTAAAAACACTTCCATTCATTTAATGTGGTACTTTTCCATGCATAAAAGGTAAAACCAAATTTTTAACATGACTCTTTTTTTTTTGAATAGCAGATAAAAAAAATGCAGTGTATTTTGATCTTTAAAAGGTACTAAAAGCAAAGAATCACTTGGTGTAATGCAATTTGATAATTTTACAATTTTATAATATTAAAGTTGTAACATTTTTCAACATAAAGTACTATAATTTTTACGAATGACAAGGATATATTTGTCACTTTAATGCAATTTGTTCCTTATATTTTTACAGTTTAAATTGTCACTTGTCCACCTATACATTTTTTTCATTTAGAATGATAAAT
Source organism: Heterotis niloticus (assembly GCA_018136845.1). Lineage (NCBI taxonomy): Eukaryota > Metazoa > Chordata > Actinopteri > Osteoglossiformes > Osteoglossidae > Heterotis > Heterotis niloticus. The sequence continues at coordinate 4,971,890 of CM030903.1, forward strand.
GTCAACTTTTGGGGACTTAAGTAGATAAAAGATACAAGCGAAATAAGAATGAAATGATCATTAAGCTGTTTTTTGTTGGAAGGATACAAAGAAATTAAAGCTATTGCTATTTATTAATAAACCTTTCTGACTGGAATCAGTCACACAACTTTTATACAACACATAATAATATTATTATAAAGAATTAGAGAGATTATCTGTACTGCTTTGCGCTGACTGTGCTCAACGTGTCTGCGAGCAGGACTACACAATAGCAACTTTTGTCTCTCCCAGCAAATCTATGTGTTTGGAGCATTTTTGTGATAGGCACATTCTCTAGGCTAAACTCACTGTGTCCTCTCCACGATATTCATGTTTAAGGTACTATTTTGGTTCAGAATGAGACAATCAAAATTAACCAGTATGAAAAAGGACTCTTTTCAGAATTAATAAATTGTTGCTAAGTGGTTGTTTGATGGTGTTACAGATGATTTAAAAATGGGGGGAGCAAAGGTTTAGCCCCAGAACTGTTTTAAGGTGTTTCCAGTTAGTGCATCAAAACACAATACAAAAAATATCCAGTCAACTTTTATTCCAATGTTTTCCTGGCATTCATTTGTCATTATGAACAGAGATAGCATGTTCCCGAGCAGCTCCTCTTTTTAATCAGACTTTCTGCACTGCTATGCCGATACTAAGGGCTGTTTTTATGAACTCTTTGAAAGGTAGTTGATTAATTATTAGGTTAAAGATGCAGGATGCTGGCCCTCTTTCTCTGGACTGCTAAAGTGATGGCTGTCTGCCCCCTGCAACTGAAGCTCTGCCTTCTACAGTGTGAAAAGGATTATGATACGCAAATGGGTGTAAATATCTCCCGTTTCCAGGCCCCTGATTCAGCTGGCCCCTTCACAGTTTGCCCATTAAATCATATGTGTTTCCCACCTGGCCCTCAGCAGGGTGATGGCTCTAAGGTCACTGTGGAGATAATTGAAACCTGACAGTCCCCAGTTCTCCTGGTTTAATTGGTCAGGTCTTGGAGTGTGTAGCACTGTTTCACTGGGATATCATCACTGCAAAAGTAACATTGCGCATATGACAATTGTCCAGAACAACAATGCTTTTCCCAAGTATGTGACATTTTGCTTTTTTGGAAACACCATTCTTAGATTTCCTTCTTCTGTCATATGACCTTACTTACTGATTATATCAGTCATATGTTAGGACTCAAGAAGTCAATGTCCTTCACTGAAATCTGACTTATGGCTTGCAGCATAATAATGAATTTAGCTTAAAGATGTGGCCAGAAGTATTGGTATCCTACTTTTATCTAAAAACTCCTTTCAGTTTTACCATTTTCTCTGAAATAAATTGAAACTGACAAGTGTTTAGCATACACCATAATTTATTTATTCCCCATTTAGCAGAACAGAAGCTTTGCTTTTGATTTGTGACTATTATTTATTATTTAAAATAAGATGTTAAGTCATAAATCCCTGGGGCCTTAAACTTCTTGATAATATTGGCAACAGTGGTCGCAGAAACATCAGGCTCTTTGCAGATCATCTTAGTCTTTTAGGTTGACCATGCTTGGCTGTTATCTTCTTTCTAACTTTAACATCTTTCTGTTTTTTTCCTGTCACTTTCCCATTTTTAAGTATGATACATACACTGAAAAAATCGCAGTGACTATTTTCTACCATTTAAATGGACCGAATGAGTGCTTATTATTGACACCTCTTGCACATATTAAAGGAGATTAATCTGCTTGAAGTATCACTACAGTACAATTATTTCTAAGGGTATGAATAATATTGTCCATGCCACTTTAGAATGTATTTTCTAGAAAAAAAGTTGATGTGTGGATGACAAAAGAACACTTTTCAGGAAGAATCATGCATTATTTGAATAAAAGTGGAGGATGCTATTACTTCCAGCCCCATCTGTAAGTGTCTGGGTAGTAATTGCTACTCTTTATTTTGTACTGTTTACAGGCTGTATGTACATGCAAATTTATCTGTGCACTGTATATGTAGTTGTTCACTGTACCAAAGTGAGAAACAGCAAGCATCTGATTCTGTCAGGAAAAGTCAGTAGTACTCGGCGAACTAGTGCATTTCAGAAGTTGAGAACTTTGGATAAAGAGGGTGAAGAGCCAAAGTTGATGTACATCATTTCCACTGGTTATGTTGCAAATCCACCGTAATTTCAGTAATGGCCCTCATTGTTTCTGATCACAAGTGACTGAAGCTTTTAAGTTATCAACCACAAGGGCATTAGACTTTCATGGTGAAACACTTATTTACTTGGAAACAATTCCTTCACCTATCAGCTTTGCGTTGTAATCTCAAGTATCCAGATGGCTGGAAACGTCATCATTGTGATTAGTGCTTTTTTAGGTAATTACTGGCTACATTACTTCTGTCATGTGTGGTATATATTCTGTATTTGGGTGTCATTTCATATTTGGGTGTGTAGTGCTGCACTAGGCTTACATTAGATCCTTCCCTGCAGGAACCTCTGTCTCCTTTAAGAATGCATCTCACCAAAATAATGACGTAATATGTGCTCATTTGGATGCATCTTTGAAATTTGTAGCTTTGTCTCGTGTTACATATCGTAAATGTTCCCAAAATTCGCTTGTCTCCATTGCTCATGTGATTAGAGTGAAATACAGCAGAATGCAATAAGTTCCAATTTTTTTTTGTTAAATTTCAGTTCACTCACAAGATGCACAAGGTGTGGATTAAGAAAGACAAAGTTGCTCATTTTTACTTCTGGCTCTCTTCAATATACTGCAGCTACCAATTGTTATGGATCAAAACACATTCCAGGCCCTCTTGCTGGGTCAGTACTGTTGTACAAAGACAGAGTTATGCTTTTTCCAACAGCCACAAGAGTCAGTGTAAGGTCATTTCTCTATCCTGGTCCCAGGTTAGATATCAGTGATATCTTTAGCAGAGCCTTACCAACTTTAAAAACACTGCTTGTTCTGATTCCTCCTCAAACTTTGCCAAAAAGGGTTTTTATATCTGTGGGGTAGATGGTGGAGGAAAAAAAATGACTGAGCCCTTTTAGCCCCTTTAGTGTTAACATCCTGCTTGAACCATTAAACCTGAAACAATGGTCAGGACAGGAAGCCAGTGCTGCTGGAATGTCATCACACCCCTGGAGATTTCCTGAGGCTTCTACCAGGCTTGCCCACCCCACTGATTCACCACATCTAAGTGTCTGTCAACCTCTGTTTGCCACATCTGTCAGTCTGCGCTTGTTTATCTATTCTTGTCTTTCTGGCCATCTCAGCTCATTGTACCTATTTGCCATTATGCAGTGGATAGCCTGCTGTTGTGAAAAAGAAAAAAAAAAAAAAACTGTAAATCTAAGTTCTTCTCTGCTTTAATCCATCACAGAAATCAATTAGGGAAAAAGTATTTTAAAACACTTTACGATTGTGTTTGTTATTGCTTAATAAACTGTGTCATTTCTCATAAAAACACAAGCACACTGCATTAAGAAGATTTGTCTGTGGTTTTAACCGTCCGCTGTAAATACCAGTTTGCTAGTGGCCCATTAATGAGGGTGAAGATTGAAGGAAAGCTCAGGAGAGGAGCCTTTTCCCCTTAATTACAGTGTCAACTTTATCAGTTAATTGAGCCAGCGGCGCTTGGCACAGTGGAGCGTGTCCATTTCTGTGTGGTCATTACTGCTCTCCACATCAGCAACATGACTCACGGTGTCATTACCAGCACCGCAGAGCCTGCGAGCAGCCGCGGGTGCGGACGCGGGGCCCGTGTCCGACACATCTTGCCATCGTTTCCCGGTCCAGCTGCTTCCCTTTCTTTGGGCTTTGCTGTTCCAGTCTACATTAGTTGATCATTTGTGATGTTGTTGCCTTGTTTTTCTACCGTTCTGTGTACAGTTAAAAAAAAGAGAGTGAGAAAAATGAGGATGCAAGCATCATTATATAATCCATAAAATATCTGTAACATCCACTTATGCAAAATGCATATGTTTACAGTGATTTTGCTGTTGTAATATTCAGCTACAGTCCATGTTGTTGCAATTTGAAATCAGGACTATGGTGTACTTTTGTTAGCATGTTGGATTCTTAATAAAAGGTTTGCAGGTTTGGACAAGTACTGGTCAGTGTTACATTCACAGGGATACTGAAAGCACTGGAAAGATGTCGTAATTGATGAATTCTGTGTTAGATGTAACCCTGATCTCATAGCTAATAAGATGGTACGTCTGCTGCTGTATCAGGTATCGAGAAGCAGTGTCTACTGCTGTGGAAAATCTTAGTCAATAATCATGGCTTTATTTCTAGTAGGGTCATGTGTATTGAAACTATAGACATTTTAATAAGTGTGTATGAATTTATATTAATCTTTATAGATGTATTACAGTAACGTATCATCTGCATATTTGTTTAATACAAGGAAATCAAACTGGTGTAAATGGCTCACTAAATCGCATGTCCACATGTAATTATCAGCATGTGAACAATATTTGCTCACTTCCATCCTACAAAATATTGAACACCAGTTCAGTTAATTATAGGAAATGGAAAAACATATTTTTCTATGGTAATTATTGGCCTTTGGTTGCTGTAGTGTTTCTTTGAAACCTTAAAACTCCATGAGTATGACAGATATAAAAATAGGAAAATATTCTAAAATATCACTTAACTTTCATGAAGCACAGGCAGTCTTTCGAATATCTTGTAAATCTTTTTTTTTTTTTGCTGGCTAACTTACTCTAAATATTTAATGTGTATTTCATTATTACTGTATTATGCAAAGGATGAGGTTCTGTTTAGCTCTGACTGAACGAGGAAGTTTCAGTTTTGTCATTTACAAATTTATTATAAATAACATGTGGTGACTTGGCTAGAAAATTTGCAGTTACATCCTAGATACAGCTACAGCAATCACCATGTTAAATTTCACAAAGCAAACTAAACTTTTTACTATTCATCCAATCAGTTGAGTTAATTTGCACACCTTAATAGCTCTAATATTACTATATTGATGTGTTTAATTTTGTCATAATGATATTCCAGCTAAATCACTAATATATCTTATTGTAGAATTCAAACTGGAAATAAACAATTATGTCTTTATACGTATGTACCTTTGTGATTGATTGATTGCTGACTGAATGAAATGTGATGCATCATATACTGCTGCTGCACTAGAAAAGAAACAACAACTTATAATAGGTATTTATTTAAATAAACCCTAAGTTATCCCAAAATGTCAAATCTAAAAAATATATAGTTGCACACACACACAAATGTAATTTTTATTCCATACAACTTCTGGATGTAGAAAAGCAATAAAGCATGCAGTAGTCCATTTTAACTATATCAGTAAAGGCCGTATATCATAATTTCATGTAGACCACCATCAAAAAATTATATTTTTACTTTATTTTTCCAAAATTTGTCCAGATGACAAAGATTTGTTTATGCTTCCTTGCTGTATTTCATTCATGTTGTGCTAGATAATATATTTTAAGTATTAACAGAACACACAGTATGGCTCTGTTGCAGTTGTGAGAGTTGTTGGATTTGAATCTTGGCTGCAACACTAAGTATCACAAGAATAAATATCTGTGTATATATGGTATAACTGTTGCTGAAGTTAGTTCCCAATAACAGTATTTCTTATGTCAACCAGTGTTTTTTTTGCCTTAGTCTAGTTGCTCAGAAAAGACAGTGTGCAGCAGTAACAATCTATCTTTTGGTAGTCTTCATGGCATTCTTATATTATTCCCTCCTTGTGCCCACTTTCTGTAAGATCAAAGAATTTAACACTGCAAAATTTTCTTTTCAGACATGTTCAACCATCTGGGGAACCTTCTACAACCCAGTCTGTAACATGTAAACTAATCCAACTACAGTACATGGAGATATATTGTTAGCTGTCAAAAGTGTGTTAACTGATTCTGGCTGTAATATTAAAAGTATTGTGACTGAAAGTGGATGGAGACAACAAGAAGACAATATATATTTATATAACACGTCTGTCTTGGTACAGGACAAGTGTTACATTAAGGTTTACCTTTCATACAAAAGAAACACTTTTGAGGTCAGGCACTGATGGTGGATGAGAAGGCCTGGCTCCCAATTGCTGTTCCAATTCATCCCAAAGGTGTTTGATGGGGTTGAGGGCAGTGCTCTGTGCAGGCCAGTTGAGTTCTTCCACACCAAACTCATCCAACTATGTCTTTATGGACCTTGCTTTGTGCACTGGGGCACAGTCATGCTGGAATAGAAAAGGGCATTCCCCAAACTGTTTCCACAAAGTTGGAGGCATAGCATTGTCCAAAATGTCTTGGTATGCTGAAGCATTAAGATTGCCCTTCACTGGAAGTAAGGGGACTAGCCCAAACCCTGAAAAACAGCCCCACACCATTATTCCTCCTCCACCAAACTTCACAGTTGACACAATGCAGTCAGGCAGGTAATGTTCTCCCAGCATCCGCCAAACCCAGACTCGACCTTCTGACTGCCAAACAGAGAAGTGTGATTCGTCACTCCATAGAACACGTTTCCACTGCTCCACAATCCAGTGGCAGTGTGCTTTACATCACTCCATCCGACGCTTGGCACTGGATTTGGTGATGTGAATGAAAACCCATTCCATGAAGCTCCCGCCGCACAGTTTTTGTGCTTACATTAATGCCAGTGGAAGTTTGGAACTCTTCAGCTATGGAATCAGCAGAGCGTTGGCGACTTTTACGCACAATGCATCTTAACAGTCGTTGACCCCGTTCTGTGACTTTACGTGGTCTTCCGATTTGTGGCTGAGTTGCTGTTGTTCCTAAACGCATCCACTTTCCAATAATACCACTTACAGTTGACCATGGAATATCCAGCAGGGATGAAATTTCACGAACTTTCTTATTGCAAAGGTGGTATCCTATCACAGTACCACACTTGAAGTCACTGAGCTCTTCAGAACAACCCATTTTGTTTCACAAATGTTTGTAACTTGGGTGCTTGATTTTATACACTTGTAGCAATGGGTCTCATTGAAACATCTGAATTCAATAATTAAGAGGTGTGTCCCAATACTTTGGTCCATATAATGTATCTCTTTTATCACCTGTATTTTACTAAAGCTTTTCAGAAATCATTGATCGTTTCTGTTATAGGCTAATTATGGAGTACAGAAGTATAGCGGTAACAAACAGGAGTTTTTGAGTGTCACGTTACCTTACAAAAATACCCATTTCGCATATAAGTATGTAATCTGGCTAACAATGTATGGACAGGTACCAGCAGCTAAAATAAATAAATTGTTATATTCCAGGAGTTAGAATTTGGATGGATTCTAGGCATTCTGTCCATTGGAGCTTGGAGTCAGCTGAAATGCTTGTTCCTGCTATTGAGCAAAATTGTTGAGCCCCATAATTGATGCCTTTTTAACAAAACAGAGGTAAAAGAGGGGCGGTGGCTTATTTACAGAAAACAGCTCCTAGGAGGGTCAAAGTTACTCACTTGTTTTATATTTGCATATATGATTGACTTCTGGGTGTGGCCAGGGGTTCGGCCTAATATTTCTTTCCTGAAATGATGTTTTTTACAAACTCCAGTATTTATGGTTTGCTTATCTAGAATAAGGTGTCAGAAGTGACTCTAGTATTTTTACCTATGCAATCTGTCAAAATTATTTCAATATTTTGCTATTTGCATCTGCATCTGTTGCAATAAATTCAGTGTACATATAAGTGTAAAATAACATCCATGATTAAAACTATTTTAAAATGTACTATGACCTCTGAAATTCTTGCAGCCCTTGATAACCAACAAAGCATTATGAAACAATAAAAAAAAAGCCATGAAAACTTCATGCTTTTCTTCAGATGCAATTCAGACGCAAATATTCATACATGAGTAATAGTATTTTTTTTATAGAAATATAGTTTTCAAAATTACTGGATTCACTGTTTTTTTTTTATTTGATTGTGTCACTCAGTAAGATATGCAAAGGAATTTAGATTATACAGCTTATTCCTAAAGAACCCTTTGGATTTCTTGTTTTATGATGTTTTTGAAAAGGGATTACACATTTGAGAGAAATTTTCCAGCAATCACCACAGAGAAAGGTGAAGAAGTGGTAGTTAAAAAGAGACAAATGTGTTCTGATACAGTGGCATACTGTGGGGTGGAGGTGGCTATACCAATAAAAAAGACTATGTTCACAAGGTAAATCAACTAAAATGGGGAGATGACCCCTTTAAAGGAAAAAATTGAAAAAGGCTTGCCTAACAAGAGTCCTGCCCTACTCCTGGGAGGCCTCCTGCTCTAGCAGCATAACAGCTCATGCTGATTGTGTCCTGATTGGCAGCAGCTGGTTGTCATCAATTAGGCCTGGCAGGGGCAGGCAATGGAGACCTGCCCATCACATTTAACTCTGCCTCCTGCCAGGGTACCCCTGCCCACTGCCTGAAAATATAAAATATTTCATTCATAAATGAGGTCATGGACTGAAAAAAGAAAGAAAAATGAATTATACAACTTAACCCAATTAGCATAATCAGGAAAAGTAAAACCCCAAAATCATGGATGAAGAGCATGTCGTATCCATGTTGAAATATAATATTTTGGGGCTGTTTTTTGTAAATACTCCTAATGCACTTGGTAAGATCAATGGCATAATGAACTTCACAAAGTATCTGCATGAACTGACAGAAAACCCAGTTGCCAGTGCCAGGAAGCTGCAACCTGGGCAACAGCGGACCTTGCAGAATGATAGCAATGTCAGGACGTCTCACAATCGACAAAATGTCTTGCAGAAAATAAAATGAACGTCTTGCAATAGGGTACACCTACAGACATCCAGAATAAAGATTCATACTTAACACAAGTATTATTTGTTTGGAAAGGAGTGTATCTGAATAAAAGACTGAGGTTTCTCTGTTTTGGTTATGCCATGTAGCTGTTTGCATGTGCTGTTTATTTTTTGCTGCTTTTTTGTTAATCTTTATTGCAGATTGCAATAATTTTGGAAACCACTGTAAATTGTTGTTATATGACAGCTGACCTTGAACTCTTTTCATTATGATAAAACCTAATTTATCTTACAATATAACATTTAATATGTGTAAGTACAAAAAAGTAATTACTGATCTATGTAGGTGTATTTCTATACATTTGTAACACAGCATCTTGTGTCATCTCAGGCTGCACCGACAATGTGGATTATAGTCATGTATACCAGATGAATTAAGAACCTAATGACCTCCCACACAGTCATATTAGACCTGAAAAGCATTCCATCATTTTTTATGTATAATACTTAATAATTATGGAACACATGGAAAATGTCTGAGGGAAAAATGCTTATGTCATTTTAGTTACCTAAATTTTTATAACAAATGAAACAGCCCTATTAAAATAATTTTAAATTATTTGTAATCATATTGTTTAGTTTCTTAACAGCATCTCAGATCCATAGTGAAAAATGGAGATCATAAGGCCAGAGAGCTTGTGGAAGTGTACAGAAGTATTTACTCCTGCTGGGTGTGTGTGCTGATTACAGTGTCCTGTCTGTATTACCCCCTACAGTGGTATATGTGTGCTGTTCACCAAACACTTTCCGCCAGTTGCTGGTGGAATTCTACAAGGCCTGCATGCCCCGGGAAGAGTATGTCTTCTTCTACATTGATGTTTTTGGACGCAGCTTAAACTCCATGCCAGCAAAGCCTTGGGCTAGAGGGGACGCAGATGACAACATTGCCAAAGCTGCTTTTCAGGTATGTATGCTGTATGACAATGTGCTGCTGGTAGTGTAGTAACAGGTAGAAGTTAAAACATCCTCTTTTAATCTGAAGTTAGCTGACTCGAGTTCCATAAGGTGTGTGTGTGTGTGTGTGTGTGTGTGTGTGTGTGTGTGTGTGTGTGTATTTAACCCTATCCCTTTGTACCACAATATCTAACTGTAATTGGTTTCTAGAAATACACTGAAGTTATTTCATTAGTTCTTTTAAGAAAAAATAAAACTCATTCCAGGTGACTTTGTTTCTTTATTTTCTTAAGAAGCTTTTCAACCTTCTTTGGACTTATGATGACAGATTTGTATAATATTCAGAAATAAAAATCACAAAAGCATAAGCTGTGTTTCAACACAGGCCATATGAAACAAACCCTGAGAACACAGATGCTGGCCACAGTGTTGCAACACAGCTTCTCATTCATACTCATGTGAATTTTATTTGGGAGGGTTGATATTTCGAATATTTTTCTGTGATTCAGTTTTGGTTGTAGGGCTGTGTCAGTACTTCTGGACTTGAATATCGATTTGGCTATTTTATATATACATACACACACATACATATATGTCACTTGTTCTATTGAGAATTTGGAAAACTGGATCTCAAATGCCAGGGCATAGGTACAGTATATACGTGGACAGGTAGATGGAGGACGCAGTGTACAAAAAAGATTTCTTTTTAAGTTTTTAAGTTTATTCACAAAAGTTTGTGTGCTAGGTATATTTTCTTCAGTTCATTAAGCATTGTGTACTTCTGTAAGTAAGTTTAAATTTTCACAGTAGTTTTCAGAGAAAGACCAGGATCTTCGTTGGGAAAGTACAAGGATTAGAAAGCGGTGTTAAGACAAGGTTAGAGAGAACATTTCTGTCAGCTGGGCTCTTATTAACAAAATGGTTCTCTGGGGGACTGTTGGCTGACTTTCCAGCAGAGTATATGAAGACTTGGGAATTCTTAAGCCTTGGAGAAACATCATGCATGTGCCCTGCTGTTCTGCCATGAACAACCTCCACAATCCAGTGATTTTCATCAGAAAGTAGGGGGAAAGGTGGCTATCAGCGCTGGAGCATGCAGGTCATAAGAAACTTTTGCATAGTGTATGAAAGTTGCCCTCCAGCTGAAATAAATATTCTTGAAAAATGTTTAATTTTCTTTGTGACTGATACAGTTCCTAAGAAGTTGCCGACTGTAGCACAAAAATGGTGAGAGTCTAGGGCAAACTGCAAGTTCTGACTGCCCAGGTTTTTGTTGCAATTACGAGTATTGATATATATTGATTTTGATTGACATAACTAAAATTTATTCTGTAACAGTGAGTTTACTGTTATTATTGTTCATTTAACTGGTGAAAAGCTTCCTGTAACTGGGGCACTCATGCCTAACTCAAATCCCTACACCTAATGCACATGTCTTTACCAGAGTAAGCATATTAATCATATGAGTCCTTCTCTAAAGTTTTGCAATGAATTTATGTGCAATGATTTATTTTTATCTTTGCTTATACAGACATACATTCAGACAGCCTGACACTAAGTACTGCTGCTAAAATACATGCAAACACATAGTAATTTGAAACAAAATTTAGAAAAAATACTCAAGTCCCAAAGAAGCTTTGGTATTACATTTAATATTTAGGTCTGATGTTTGTCATTTCAGTTATAGTTTTGCCAGTATTCTCCTGGGACCTCTATAGCCCGTCTTCTCCCTCTTAGTGTGCAGAACAAGGATGAGATAATGAATTATACAAATTGTCTTGTTCGTTTCCCCGCCGTTCCTCCCAAATGATGCTTACAAGCTGTTGTGTGTTGCTTCCAAGAGGTCAGAGTTGTGCGTGTGAGCAAACAAAAGTGGTGTAATGGAACATCTGGTGAATGGGGGAGCAGAATGGGGAAAGTATTGTATAGCTGGTCATCAGGCAATGGATGGCAAGTTCCTTTTTCCTGTAGTTGATAAAGCCAAGAAATTTAACCAGGTTTGTGATTTTTTTTTTTGTCATGGTTTGCACACCAGGCCTCATTTTCTACAACTGTGGGAGTGAGGAGGAGGAGGGCAACCAATAGTAGTGTATGCTTGGTGGAATTCCTGAAGGCATTTGGGGGTTTTGAGTCATAGGACATCCTCATCTATGGAATGTGCTTTCGATGGTCTGCTACATAGATGAAGGAAAATAAAAGAGCTGTTTCTAATAACAAACACCCATCCTTTGAGAGGGGCAGAGAATGGGAGTGCATGGCAGGCAGGATTCTACTGTAAATGATCACCATACATAATAAGAGAACAAAAAAGAGGAATAACAAGGAAGAAAAAGCAAACAGGCTATGAGGGAGGTAGTGTACAGAAAATGGTGCAGGGAAGGGAGAACACTCACAGGAAATTACATAATCTATAAACAAGCAGGCACCAAGTGACTTCTATTGGAAAAGGATTTAACCTTTTAGGCAAGCGAAGGATCAATGTTTATGCAAGAATCAGACAAAACCTGCATTTATTCTTTGCCTCAACTCATCGATTTGTACTGTTAAATGCCTCAGATGGTGCTGGTCTCAATCTAATTGGTCGCTCCATGGTTGCAGCCGTACATGGTGTTGTGTCTCCCGTATGATTTCTGCATTGCAGTGATTATAGTTCTCTGACTGTTTGACCCCTCAGAATGTGAAGATCCTGACTTACAGGGAGCCACAAAATCCTGAGTACAAGGAGTTTGTGTCCAACTTGAAAACAGATGCCAAGAGGTTGTTCAACTTCACCATTGAAGATTCACTGGTAAGAGAGGGTGCATGGGGAGGTGGGCAAATAAATATCACATGATAACTGACCATTTTGGGGACAGTTAACTGTGCATATACAGGAAAGCTGCCCTGTAGATGTTTCACTATTCCAGCTCTGCTGTTATTTGCTGATTATTAGCCCTACATTGCAAAGTGGACATTAAAAACACTTTCAGGTGGTGACTTAAATGGAACAGCATTTCATGTACACTTGACCTTGAAAAGCAGCTTGTGTAATTTAATACACATTATTTTCTCTGAGCTATTCACAATATTTTATTTGCAGGGGAATGAAACAAAATGATTTTTAAATATTTCTTTGCATGCCAGAATGAAATAGAGCTGAATCACAATGACAAAAGTATAGCAGTATAGCAGGTTTGCTGAACTTTGAGAGTCTTTGAGAGATTTTTACACCAACAGTCTGCTTCTGAACCTGCTTTCTTCTCACAGGCAGGTGCTTCATCTGTGGCTACAGTGCCATAGCTCTGAATGCTAACTGTCATCCTTTTCCCCCCACAAAGCACTCAAACAACTTCAGTAATTAAAGCTTGATGCAGGACTTTTTTTTAGTAGAAAAAGCATGGTCTTAACATCACTATGTTCCTAAAGGAATGACTTTTATTTTTACAAAGGAAAACTTGTTCCCTTATGTTCTTTGCCCAGGCAACTAAATCCTGTTTTGTCTTTGCTGGAGAGTACCCTGACTGAGCACAAACAGAAAAAGGAAATGATTCCCTAACTCTTTGTATTACATTTCTGTTTTCTTTGTTCACCAAGCAGAAATGGGTGGTGAATGAAATCATGTACACCATAGAGAAACCTAATTACATTTGGTGTTTTGACTCAATAATTAATTATGTCTAATTCAGATGGTATCTTAATTAAAGGAACAGTTCTTGCGTACTGATTTTCTCCCTCTCAGCAGGCTACACAGACGTTTCTGTGTGGGAGTCCTGGCTGCGTTTTAGTGACACACGTGTTATTTACTTGTATCCTCTGCAACAAAACCACGCACCCATGAAATACTGTACCTCCTTGAATGATTCAGTACACGAGGAGCTTAGAACACTTGGGTCATCTAGCATGTGGGCCAAGAATCTTGTGATGTTTCAGTGTCATAAAAAGAAAGCACAATTGGTCGCCATCTAGACATGCCAGGAAATTGGAGCCATTTTAGTTTATCATGTCTGAATCTCTCTGCAGTAACATTTATCTATCACTTAAAAGCTAAGAATTGGTCTAGAGAGAAATGTGGAGGAATTATTTATGGGTAATAATAGATGGGGCGAGATTAACTGCAATTTGAAAAGTCCTTTTTGTGTTTTTCTTATATTTCAACCTCACATTTGCCATCTACAGTACCATCTCTGTCCCTGTGTCTGAGTTTAAGAGCAAATACCATAGTCCTCATGGATGTGATGATGAGACAAGAGTGTAATGCCCACATGACTCAGAATGAAAAGGGAATGACTCAATGGGGTTTGCCAGGGACATGTTCCTGAGCGGGAAGGATCTAGGAGATCTATGGTGTGCTTTCTCTCATTTTCTTTCTCCTCTCTATTCCAGCTTCTCATCTGTGTTTGAGGAAACGTGTAATGGATTGAGTCCACGCTCAGAACCTGTAAACTGTGTTTTGTTTCTATGACAACTTTGGTTTAAAAAAAAAAATGCTTCCTATCTAACAAACATACCCTTTTAGCCCTTGTAGCATCATTTGGTTTTCTCCTTTTCACTCATATATTGTGCTTCAACATATCATACTGCTAGTTAATGAAAAGGAACAAGGTATTTTGAACATTTAAAAAACAAAATCATTAGTATATGTGTGATTGTTTTTTTTAATTGTCTAATACAACTGGCATGTCAGGAGTTATCTCTAGACATAACCATTGAATTTGGCAGCTATGACAACAGTCTACCACAAAACAGCTTGACCAAATGTACTAACATTGTTGTATAAACTTTCTGTATCAGTATATTAGGATTGTCAGCTTTGAGAGAAATAATGTCTGGGGACAGACTACTTCCAAATACTGTAACTGTGTTGATCTATGTCAGCAATGAAAAACCACCTGCAGTTGAGTCAAATGTGTCACCACTGCTGATTTGCTCACTTGACTCTTAAACTTGTCATTAGATCAATGCTAAGACAATCTTGAAAGTGAGTTGGTTTAACAGTTGTGTCAGAATGCCTTGAAGGTGAGGAAGTCTTTTATTTGCTTTAAAAGGCAGTGACTGTCATTATCCCAGAGAGCACTATTCACATCAGTCCCAACTTGTTTACAGTTAATGTTTGCTAATGGGGCTGAATTTGTCTCTCACTAGAGGAAGCATAATAAGTAAATAAACAATTCTGCCTCCCCAATGCATGTCCATTCAGCCCTCAGCTCTCAAATCTGCTTTGCAGCAGAACTGACATGTGTGGGCTACCATGTCACTCATAATTTGGTTTTTGAAAGGGGACATGGCCCATTTCTGGACTTACTTTGCAAAGGAACCCTGCTAAGCCAGCCTGTACCCTTGTCCCCATGACAAGCAGTTTTCAGATATTTTTTGGGATGTTTATGACAATGCAGAACCGCTATATACACAGGCAGATGATGTGTCTGGTGGCACTGGAGCTGTTCCTGTCAGTCAAATTAATCACTAGATTTGGTAGAGAGACACTGCACTCTGTACAGGTTCCCCTAGCCTCAGTATTCATATGTATGGCCTGCACTGAACTCCTCTAATGACCTTGGCTGTCATGAGGTCAGCATAGAGTCCACACTCACACTCCCCATAATGGAACTTAATGGTTGTACTTGCCATAAATAGGCTTCCTTTTGAGCTTACATCAGAATTTATGAAAGGAGTTTTAACAGCTGTGCTCTAAGAATCTTTTGATATGTAAAAATACAGAAGATGATTTCACATCATTCATTCGTATAATTGTCACAATAAACTATTGGATGGATCCTGTTTTCATGTTAGCACATTGGTCTACATATCTAAATTAGGCTGAGCTGCAGGTATACTGCGTAGCAAATGTTAATGTATACATTTATTCATTATGCAGCTGCTAAGCTGACATTACCCAGAGTACAAAGAACAACAAAAATGTTCACTCCAGGTATAGAGTGAACTGAGCATCACATTTGCTACTCTGCCATCAGTACCTTATAAAGCTTGTAATTTGTGATAAAATGTCTTTATTTTTTGAAAGTATCTCCCCACATATCATTTGACACTTGCTGAATTTATTTAGGTGGAATAACTGTATAATTTATAGTACAAATTAACCTATAGACTGGTAGTCATTCAACCTTGTAGTCCAGTCACCAGCCCATTTGCACATCTAAAAATAATACACCATCATTACTCTTATCTGTATATTATCATTGGGCACATTTGATTCCCATTTATGTTCCTTAAAAGCAGGCAATGTCTAATATTACTTTTACAGATTTGTTCTTGTTTTAAGAGTGGATGTTTTAAATGTTTCTTTGCTTATTACCAAATTATTATGTTAGAAAGCAGTGAGGAAAAGCTAAGGATGATAAAAAAAAGTCTTTATTAAGTCTCATTTATTTATCTATGGTTCTGGTGAAAAGCATGTATGCAGCAAAAGGAATTCAGTGGAGAAATATGATTAAAAAACATTGAAGGGGATATTCAGGAGAAACAGAAGGAAAAGAAGAAAAAGCTAGAAAAGACAGATAATGTGTTTGGTTACCCTCTGTGCTCCAGATGAACCTCATTTCTGGAGGTTTCTACGATGGGGTTATGCTCTACGCCCACGCTCTGAACGAGACCATGGCTGAGGTGCAGGGCATCCCACCAGGGAATACTGTGACCAAGAGGATGTGGAATCGCACCTACCAAGGTGAGTGAAAGGTTCCAATCATAGCCAAACCCCAGATGGCGGGAAACACATGTGGTTAACAGAGCTTTAGGTTCTGCTACAGCTGAAAGGACACAACAGTATTCAGTAGTTACTGCAACTTTGGTCAGATCCATTTGCTATTTAACAAACAAATGTAAAGAAAGCTATTGAGAAAAAACCATCGCATTCACTTACATTTGCTCTGACAATTTACATGTATAATTTTATGCAGTTTGATTTTTTCATAAGCAATGTTATAGCCATAGAAATCACTATGAGCAGTATTTAAAGTGGGGGAAAAGTAGTAACAGCAAGCTAAGTTAAAAAATTTTGTATGCCTGCAGCAAAAAGATTCTAGGGGATACTGTTGATGTTCACAGTGTATATTTATCAGTAAAGGGGAAAGAAATAAATGTTAGGAAAGCAGTGTCAGCTAATGTAATGAAATGTAGCTGTAAGGCTATTATGAATAGTGTCCATGTACTACAGCAGTCTTTTGCTGGGAGTGTAGCTCAGACAGAGAATCTGTAAGACTGGGGACAGAAAAGAGTATCGGAGGATTTTGGGAAGTGTCAGTACACAAGAAAAAGTCCTAGTTCTTCAAAGAGAAACACACAGAAGTACCTTGGCTCCATACCTCTGAGTTTTGGCCCACTTTGTGCCCTGACTGTAAATATGTAAATACTAGATATGCTATGTGTTAAAATTGTTAAAAAGAAATTATAATCCGTGTAAAACAAGATATTACTTTACATTATTTTCTGTATAGAAAAATGTGTCTTTCTGTTTGCTTCTCTCTGAGTCTCATTTGAATAGCTGAATGGATTGATGAATGGCACAAGTACTTTCTCTATAACCACCATGCTGACAACTGTATTTTGTTTTGGTAGTGACACTTTAGATGTCTGTTATGTTTGCAAGTTTTACAAACCCAATGTTGAACAGATTTGCCTTTTATGAAGTGAAAGTATAAATATGACTGTGTTGTTTGTAATACAGTATTGTGGGAACCCTGCCATCACATCATGCTGAAGAGCTGTGCAAGCACACAGTTGTGCAAAGTTTTGTGAATCCACGGTGTCTAAACCCTCCATAAATGAGTGTGCTGTAGGCGTGGTGTTATAATCAGAACTGCAATGTAGACATTGATTGGTTTTTTCCTCCGCACTATTGATTTTATTCTCCATTTGGCTCCCTTGTGCTTCAGGGATTTCAGGCACAGAAGTGGATGGTTTGCTGAGTGCAAGGTTAGCAGAGCCATGAGGTGCATAAACACCTTCTCACACGTGTTTCACTTACATGTCTTTATGAGGTGTGCATTACAGGCACATGTGAAGCCTGCAGTGTCTGGTGGGAGTTATCTGAAGGGATAGTTATTTCCAACAGTTTTAAACCTATGAATATGCTGTATTTCCAAATAAGCTTTGAATGTGAATGCCCACATTGCAGAATCTGATAATAGCTGGGAATATATTTAACTGTTGGGCTTCCTAAATTGTTTTCTTCCTGTGAACAAACAGGTGCATTTTGAGTTTTTCTGGGCCTACAGGAATGTAGGTAGAAGTGCAGATACTGCAAAATATGTTGCTACGCATCCCTCTGTAACCCCACCCCCTTCCTCTACCATCCTGAACCTGGTGTTCTGCCAAGATCAGAACACAAAGGCCATTGGTTTTGCAGTCCCATTGCACACATTTTTTCAATGTACTTTTTGAGCAATTTATTTAGTCCCAGATAATGTCCTTGTCATTCATGGAAAGATTTCCTTGTGTCCAAGTGGAGCAACAGTTGCATATTTTCACAACTTCCTGATGGCGCTCCAGAAATGGAATCCAGGTTTGGGATCCCATGGTCCTAAAGTTCCATTGTTTACAGCTAAAAGTCAACACTGGATAACACATTTGAAATGTATTTATGTAAATTGAACTTTTTTATTCATACCGGGCACCTTACTTGTAATTCAGTCCTGTACTACTATGTATCTTTGACGTCTCCTTAACATCTTGACATTTATGGCCTAATGAATGGTAACTGTCATGTGTCAGTTGTGTAACAAAGCCAGTGGAAGCTTGATACATGTAAATTTGTCTAGAAAAAATTACTATTAAGTGTACACCAGTGTTTTATCTCCATACAAAACTGAACAATGCTCATTATTTTTCCTGAGGGTAACATTTTGTTGGAAAACATACATCTTACTGCACTGACTCAGAGTGATAAAAGGCATGGGCTGTCAGTGCACATCAGGATTTACCAGAAAGTCAACCTTTTGTCAGCATGTGCATATGTGAAGACCCCAGGTAGTATGTTTTCCCTACAGCAGGGGGTCCGCCTCTGTGACTCCCACCCACACTGGTTCACACGTAACACATTAGTAGGATGACCTGTAAACAGGGCAACCATCTTACACCCCCTGGCCAGCTGTCATTACATCTGCCACCCCATCAACTGAGATCACTATGTGAACTTTGGTTGGGGGATTAAGGTCTAGCAGCCCTCTCCCCAGTTAGGTTTCTTTCTACAAGTGTTCATTCTATTTACTAGATGGTCAGTAGCTCCTGTTTACTGTGTGCTCTACAGCACTGCTGGTTCCAATTTCATTTGCTTTATAAACTACAAAGCTTGCATTTTTGTTGTTTTGTACATTCTTATTCTTGACAATTTGACATAAATAGCCTTGCTGTTGTTCATGCTATGTGGCTAGGATGTAAAAGTCTCATTAATGTTGTAAATATAAAAATAAAACACATTTTATTGCATTTCAGTGAGCACAACAGTTGGTGCACATGGAGGAATGAGGACACCAGGAGGGCTTCTACAACACAGCATTTGTTTACACACAAAAGGCAGAGGCAGAAGGTTGAAAACAGAAAGGAGGAAATGTGATAATATTTCTTTTTAGACTAAGGACTCAATTCTTACAAAAGGGCCAGTTGCACTATTTCCACCCCAGTACAGACACACACAGTCCAATTAAAGGTTGAGCAGCTATTTGCATGATCTAACTACCCCTATGCCAGTAAGAGCTATTTACTGCCTTGCAGAGTGCTGGATGTTGCAGTAGTTATATCCAGAGGAAGCTGGAAGGGTTTTAACCAGTAAAACAAAAGTACTATAACTTAAAAATAATTAAAATGCTTCACAGTTTTTGAGTTAAAAATTTGTCAAAGCTGTTGACGTTTAAGTTACTTACAAAAATAACATTTTAACCAGTGGTGAGTACAAGAACAGTACTCAAAGGTATAAGTACTTAAAACTAAAAAAAAGGCAAAATTACTCAAGTTCTTTTGAAAAATACTACTTTAACCGAAAACGTGAAAACAAAAAAAAAAAACAGTCGTCTTTTTGCCTTTTTTGCTCTAACATTATAGAAACCTACCTGTCCTATGTAGGTTTTCAAAGGTTTGGTTCCTTGCTTATGAAAAAAACGTCTGCCAAAAGTGTAAATAAAACTCTAAATTTAAAAGTACAAATGTGTCGGCTAAATAAATTAATAGCATTGAACCTTCAGTTTAATTTTTTTATACTAGATTGATGTTAACTGATGGCTGTGATTGACATTGTCAATGAGACATGGTTTTCCATGTTGCATTCCGCTTACCCATGTAAGTTTGTAGGCATAGTTAAATGCATTTAATGTATCCTATAATTTTGTAAATGTCAGTATTCCATATTTACTTTGTTCTTGTCTTGAATAACTGCACTCGACCAATAACCTGGGGTGGTAGTTACATAGCTATGCATCTGAAGTTGGACAGAGACACAGTTTGTTTCCAACTCTGTACTCCAGCACAATGGGTTTGAAATGACAGTAACTGTAAGGTTGAATTGCATACTGTCAGCTTTTATCTGAGGGTGTTTACATCTTTGTCAGGTTTTTATACAGTACACAGTATGCCCATTTTACGAGATCAAATGTTGCACAGACTAACATAATCTTTAGAAAATTGCCATGTTTTGTACTTGGTTATGCTATAAATCCTTTTCATTCCATGACTTCCTGGAGTCTGTGATATACAGACATAACCAGACTCTCAGTATGTTCCTTGCTGATGGCCTGCCACACTTCTACTGCAGTAATCTTCAGTTCCTGCTTGTTTTGGGAGCTTTTTGCCTTCAGTAAGTGAAACGCAGACTCAGTAGTATTCAAGGTGGGTGATTGACTTGGCCAGGCAATTGAACTTTTCTAAAGCAGTATGTATTGAGTCACTATCCTGCAGCAAGGTGAAGTGCTACAAAATGAGTTTTGAGTCACTAAAATGACCGGCCTCACTGCAGAGGAGATCTGTGACTAAGAGCCAGTTGTTGCCAATGAAATCGACCAAGGAAGACAGTTGGCGACAAAGAGGCATTTTTAAAATAGTTCACTATAGAAACAAATGTGACTGTGAGTTCACTTATGGCTAGTAAGATTCACAGTAGAGGGCATAATTTACAAAAATGCTGACTTACTGTTGAAGGAGACGAAGTTAAAACACTATCTGTGAAAAATTTGGGAGAAAAAATGAGGATATCAGAAATGTAACACAGAAAAAATACGTTTTTCCTTTATAAATTTACTCCAGTAAATTAATCTGACCAGTACAATTTCTCCAGAAATTTGAAGTATATGTAACAGAGTCAAGGTGACGCACTATTTTCAACCTGCTGTCTGATTGTAATAAATTAGCATATTATTTTGTCAATTAATAGGATGTATCTCAGAATAGCTTATGAGAACAGCTCAATTTTGGGATAATTATGATCCTCCTCAAAGGAAACACCACACATCAGTAAAAAGCCTTTAACATAAAACACACATTAATGAGTAACAGGTAAAAATGAATACTTTCCAATTTCTAAATTCTGGAACAGATCATGTGTCTGTATGACTTTATTCATCTTATCTCCTAGTAAGATATCCCCACTCTGAAATAATTGAAGCGGTGTCCATAAAACCAAATGCCCAAAAATACTGTGAGAAATGTTAATTTCAGAATGATAAATAAGCAAATGAGAATGTGAGAGAAAATGTATATGAAAATGTAAAGACATTTACAGTTCATATGGTTTTCTTGTTCTCCTCTACCTTCTCTCTCTTATATGTTATCATCCATTAGAATTCATTACGCTTTCTGTCCTCTTTCATCCATAACTTTTTATCCCATTAATTTATCTCTGAGATACATTGTTTTTGCTTAACTAATAATGAAGGCCAAATGATAAGATGCAGAAGATACAAAATAGTAAGTTGTTTCGAGAGGTAGCAGCAAATAGTTGAGTAGTTTGAACCCTTGTCTTGTACTTGAAGGCTCCAAGTCCACACCCTGTTTCCTGCTGTCATACCCTTGAGCAAGATGCTTACCCTACGTCACTTTGGTAAAAACTGTTCACCAGTATAAATGGGTAAATCATTGTGAGCAAAAATATAATACTCCCTGTCAATTCTTTTGCTCATGCATTGCATGGTGGCAAAAATGATGGTATTACACTAAGTATCAGTACTTTGAGAATTGCTTTCTATAGCTCCCTGTCTGTTTTGGTGAAAAGCACTATTGTTTTCTTTGCGCTATACAGTACGTCACTTTGCGGCTGCTAGATGAATGAATAGAAATTTAAAGTAAATGTAAGCCATCTTTTCAGTGGCTTTGGGAAAAGTTCTCCTTATCATCTTAAAGAACATTTCAGTGTTTTGGTACTTCAGTTTCTATGGTTGAGAGCTATAGATATCCCTACAGCTTCTTAGTGTCTCTCTTTTCCAGAAGGTTCCTGGGCTCATTATCTGCATCCTCCTTCTCTTTATATTTTTTGGTCTTATTGTCTTGTACAGCCTTGCCCATCCTCCATTATTTTATTCACATTTATTCTTCTTTATGCGCCTGTTGTCCTGCTGTCACATGACAACAATGAAGAGCAGGAAACAGTAATCATGCAGGAGCAGACGTCCTGAGCCTGACCAGGCTATTTATCTCATAGCTCCTCTTGTCATGGCTCCTTCCCATTGTTGTCTCTTCCCTCCACTCATCCTGCCTATCTCCATGTCCCCACCTGTCTCTTCCTCATCCTTCCTCACCCCTTTACTCCTTTTTGCTGTATCATCATTTACTAGCCTTTGTGTCCCTTGATCTGGATTGCTGTCCTCTGGTCACCTTCCCAGAAAACCCTTTTCTCTAACTGCCTTAAAAGTGGGAGCTATAATTTTAAGGCAGTAGGAAAAAGGTATCCAGTATGAGTAAGTGTTTGTAGATGACGCTGAATTTATTGAGATAGCCCTATATGACAGTATCAAAAATTTCTCAGTAAATTTAGATGAGAGAAGATTAGTACCTATGGAGAATTAGGTTGATTCTCAGGGGTATAAAGGGCTGTTTTTATTCAGTATATATCTTGACCATAGTCAAAACATCTGCAAAACACTCAGTCATGTGTGCTCCTAAAAATCATATAGTCAGTGCCCCAAAAAGGTGTTATTTCATCCTTTTTTGTAAAAACATGCTTGAATTATGGCGAACATGAAGAAGTTACTTTGTACTACTTCTGAAATGTCTAAATGACAGGATTAATTTTACATGAACTGTTCACTGCATTAAATCATACATTTGAGGTAAAATCATACTTTTTAA
This sequence comes from Heterotis niloticus, assembly GCA_018136845.1. Lineage (NCBI taxonomy): Eukaryota > Metazoa > Chordata > Actinopteri > Osteoglossiformes > Osteoglossidae > Heterotis > Heterotis niloticus. The sequence continues at coordinate 4,994,884 of CM030903.1, forward strand.
AAAAAAATTTATTTAGAGAATGTAGCAGTATTTGACCCATTAATACTGACAGTATTTTTTCTGAAGTTGTTACTTATGTCTATTTATATTAAATACTTTGCACAATGATACCTCCACACTAGAAGCAAGGAGCGGCACTTGACCCTGTTGCTTATATATTATAGAAGTATAAGCTACAAAACAACTTTTTAACGTTCTACAGGTTATACATACGAGATTGTTAAATATTATCATATCGAAAGCCACACAGTTAAACTAATTCTCAGAGCATTGTGAAGGATACTTGGAATGAGGTTTCCATAGCCAATGTACTGCATCACGCCATCACTAGGATGATGATGAGATCATTAACAGAACTATACCCAGTTTCCCAGTGGTGTGTTTTATGTTAACAAGGACAAAAGTTGCTCATCATGTATATTTTCAATTTTAAGTACATGTCCAAGGGTCTCTATGTCTCCATGTTTACCAGTTTTTTTTTTTTTTTTTTTTACCATTTCAAGAACATGTAGTTTTGGTAAATAGGTAACTATTAGCCATCCTTACTGTGAATTTTCAAGCGAATGTGGGTCCAGGTCCATACATGGTGGATTGCTTTTTCCCAACTTGTACCCCACTTGGTGCCTGTATTTCCCAGAACTGACACCAGATTGCCATAACCTTAGCAGTTTGTGAAACACTATGAATAAATTAATATTACAGTTAGGACCAAGTGTGCTGGTTGGCAGCAAGCTTCTCCATCAGCTATTCCATTTCGTATAGCTACAGTTGAGCAGTTCTAGGTAATAAGCATGCATTGACGACATCACAGCTTCAAAAAAGTCATTTTTTTCCTTAAAACAAAGGCTATGATCTCATTATGAAAGTCTGCTAACAATTCCCATTATGTGCTCTGAGTACTTCTTCAAAACCCCACTAGCTTAATCTCTAACAGATTCTATCAAATGACAGCCCTGTGTGAGAGTGTATTCAATTTTAAATAATGCAGAACAGATGTGGACCCAACTACATCTCTTGTGTTATTTATCAGACACAACTTCCCAACAGGAGATAAAATTTGCTTTGTGAACCTGACCTCAGAATCGCAGAAACTGAGAAACAAATAAAACTTTTTTATGCAGTATAGAGAGTGACTAATTATAGTGAACAATGCAGACCTGCAAAAACTTATAAGACTCCATGACCTTTTATTTATAATTTCCATGTGTGTATCTGGGCTGGTGGTATTTTTTTTCTAGGTGTGAGTTTTGGTTCCTAACTAAATAATATGAGGACTGGACATATCAGTCACTGCCAAAAAAAGAGAAAACCCTATCACTGATAACCTGGAGCACTGTTGCACATGCCAAAGGGGGACATGCAATTAGCTATAACAAAAGGCAAAACAATTTTCTCTTCAATTTCAAGCTAAAATTACTTGAGAAATCCCTAAAGCCTATCAGTGGCAGAAAAACATCTTCAAATTAACCTTCCTGCAGCTAGGAGATGTCAAGATATTTTGTTTATCCCGTCATTCTGAGACTAAGTTCAGAGACTAAATTTTTCGTTTGGTATAACTTGTTTGGCTGAAATCAGAATGTTATTATCAGCCAAAGAGAACTAATGACTGAGTGCTCATTATTTTCTAATACTGCTAATAGCCCTAATGCCCTTAATCACACTGCCGGTAATATGACACAGCTGCACAAAGTTCAGTAATTTTTCTGTGGCATTTTGCTTGTATTAACCATAGTGTCATTTGCTAGACATGATCTCTTGATGTACTAATGTGCTCAGCTTGATCCCAGACATCAACCTTTATTGAACGTTGGGATGTGTGGCAGTATGGCAGGTTTTCCCAAGAAGTTTCTTACAACAAATGCCCTTCCTATATTTATTCCTACATGTCAAGTTTTGAATGGTAAATGAGTTTGTGATTTTTAAACCTTGTTAATTAAGCTTTGTGTTGCATTTGCAATAGATCTGATTAAGGGGACCAACGGAGAGATGTTTTAACTCAGCGGCAGTGCAGGCTTGGTGCAATTTAAAAAATTAGTGCCACAGTGTTTCCAATATTGGGAGTAGAGTTCAGCCAGAATATCTGATCCTTGAGATCAGTACCCCATGTGGTCACTGTGATTGTACCTGTAGGCCACTTTTATTTTGGTTCCCCCTTGGTGTCAGCAGCTGTGGACTTTAACATTGGCTCACCAACTCCAGTTCCATGGAGCAGTGGTTCTCACCATTTTTGTCGTGTGGACTGAAGCACACAGTATGTGTATGTTTTTTTGTTGACTTGTGGAGTCGTACCCAGTAGCTATAGTGCAGTAAAAAGTACGCTTGCCATGCAGTACAATATTCAAATACACCTTTTGCGTATGCACTGTGCATGGGACAAAACAAAAAAACTAGTTAGAACTAGTTTATAGTAGTATTGTGCATGCTCTGTGTCTAAGAACTGGAAATAGTGATGCTAAACTAATGAATTCAAAACCCGTCACATACGCAAATCAAATCAAAAGAGTTTATTTGTCACATACATGGTTATCAAATATACCATGTAGTGAAATGTGCCCTGATTCAACAGGAGACTGTGTGTGGTTCCATTCTACGAATAAAACAAACAACCAAACATCAAGAAAACAGCAAGCAAACAACAAATAGATAAATAAGTAAGTAAATAAATAAATAATACGAATAAATAAAACCTTAAAGTGACATTGTGGGGACAGTGACAGTGAGGGACCGTTCAACGAATATTGTAGACTCTGGTTTGCAAGGATTGTGATGGCATGTCTGGGTTCAGAAGTCTTATGGCCTGTGGATAGAAGCTCTTCCTGAACCTCTCTGTTCTGGCCATAATACTTCTGAAACATTTGCCTGATTTCAGCAGGTCAAACAGACAATTGCTGGGATGAGACAGGTCACTGATGATCCTTGTTGCTCTGGTCCTCCATCTCCTGGTGTAAATATCCTATATATACTGTAGCAAACTGTAGACAATAGCAGCAAACTAAACAGAATACAGGTATAACTTATTTATCAATAAATGAGTTTTACATTCTATGAATTAAACAGATAAATAGCATATATTTTTGTATGCCATTCACAGAAATGTTTAGGCTGTTTATGTTTTTATTTATTAATTGGTTTTTCTACAGCTCAGCAAAGCAACATTCAAGGCCTGGTTGTGGTCCATGGTCCATTTGCTGAAATTTCTGGTATAAACCCTGCAGTTTTGCAAACAACTTGAAGTGTGCAGGATTTTCTGTTACTAATCTTGCAGGTGTCATTCTGATTGTTTAGGAACTTTAAACCCCCCTGCCATTATAAAGGAATTAATCACAAACCACACAACAACCGTAAAAGCTGCATACATATCAAAGAGAAGCAGTAAAAGTAGTAAACTTCTGTCATGTAGAAAATATGTGACAATAATAAATAGAATAGGAAACATGTAACAATTACATTGTCTTTACATACTCATAATAACTATTATCACATTCTAGCAAAATGAAAACAGTGGATTACTGAGTAATTTGTTGTATTTACTGTAATATTATTACATAGAATATGAGCTTATAGAATAAAGAATTTGTAATAAACATATTACTACACAATACATATTTTTATAGTACATTACCCTTCATAAGATACCAACTTGTATTGTACTTTGAAAATGTAATTGTTTTATTTATGTTTTGTATAGGTCATAATATGTATTTAAAACATAGCATCTTCTCTTTTCTGTTTGTTTTTAGAACTGTGAATAGATATTAATTTAAGATGTTGAGGACATTAAAACAAAATAAGTAAATCACTCTGTTCTAAAAATATACAGGTAGTTTTTGACTTACAATATATGTGATTTACAGCAACCCAAACTTAAAACAGTCATCCTGTAAAGAATGTATCATTTTTGAGTCCAGACATTTGGCCAAAATGTTCAACAACAACCCCTCCATCTAGCATACCGTACCTGGCTGGCTGAGCAGGTACCATATTTGATATTGACCCACTCAGTTTTTGGGTGTCTATCAGTAATTGTGTTTTTATTTACTGAGAAATGCTGAATGCCCCTCAGCATTCAAGAAACATCTTACAACCCATCTCTTTCTGACCCATTTTTCCCCTCATCTCCAATCTGCTCATAAACTTTCGCTACTTTATCTGTGTAAAAATGTTACTCCCTTTCATTTTAATATGTAGTTACAGGTGTAATGTGCACCAGCAGCAGCAGTGGCAAATTGATTGCACCTTAACAATCACATATCTATATATGTATCTTTCTATCTGTTGATGAAAGGCACATTTTTCATTGAGCTGTATGTTGCTTTTGAGAAAAGCTTCTGCTAACTGAATGAATGTAAATATTCTGTTTATTTTTAAATAGTGTTATTTTCAACTGGTGACACAGAGCGCTGAGCAAAGGTCCAAGGAATAGGCAACAGGAAGAGAATGACACTACAGTTTATCTGAGAGTTGCTGTCTAAATGAGCCAACTGGAAACTGAAGAAAGGAAAGCAAAAAAATTCCAACAGCAAGAATGGGAGAAAAATAAACTTCTAGGGATCCAAGTTCCAGTATCCCTCCCTCCTGGGCACTGTGATGTGGTGGTGTGTATGGATAGATCCAGTGTGTCTTTACCCAGGTTTTTAGCTACTTTTTGTTTGTTTCAAGTTTTTTTTTTTTATTTAGAATGGCCAACAAGCAAAAAAGTGAGTTCTACTGAAACTAAAAAGAAAAACTGGGAAAAAATTGATTTAGAAATGAAAGTTAGAATAATAGTGCAGTATGAAGACACAATACTGTACCGTATTTATATATTATTATTGTATAGTAGTATTTTTTTTATATGAATAATGTGTGAAATTCATGAAAAATCTACCAGAGTCTTAAAACCCTAAATCAGGAAAAGGTGGGACAGTATGGAAAATGCAAATAAAAAAACAGTGATTCTTACATTTCCTTTGATTTTGCATTGCAGACAGCATGAGTCCAAGATATTTCATGTTTTGTCTGGTCAACTAACATTTCATTTGTTAATATACATCCATTCCTGCATTTCAGGCCTGTACTTCATTCCAAAAAAAATTGGGATGGGGCAATTTAGAGCTTGTAATGAAGTTAAAAAAGTGAAATAATAATGTGATTTCAAACAGGTGATGTTGACAGGTGATTGTAGTTGTGATTTAGTACGAAAGGCTACAGTAAGTCTTTGAGGCGCAAAGATGAGCAGAGGATCTCCAGTTTGTCTACAAATGTGTGAGAAAATAATTGAAATGTTTAAAAACAGTGTTCCTCAAAGAAAGATTGGAAGGGATCTGCATGTTTCTCCTTCTACAGTGCATAGTATCATTAAATGATTCAGGAATGGATGTGTATTGATAAATCACTACATTTTTTTATTTACATTTTTCGTACTGTACCAACTTCTTCTAATTTGGGGTTGTATAATACAGCATAGTATTCAGGCATATTAACTGTTCATATGTCATTATAGTTTATGCAATACAATATAAGGGGATTTTTGACTTTGGGAACTGAAACACAAAACACATCATAAGCTGAGGACCACCTGCAACTTAAATGAGTAAAGGTCCAGTGAAATATTGTTAGGAATAAATGACACACTGAAAGGTACATAAATGTAATGCAAAAAACCTTATATGCAGTCATCAAAATGAGCTATGCTCATATCAATTACTGCATCATGAGATGTAATTGTTGGTAAAGACAACCTGCTGAAAGCAAACTCAGAGCAGACATTCATTAAATGCGCCATGTGATCTTGTCAGCATTTCCTTGGTTATTCTGTGGGCTTAATAGTGAAAATGAAATCGACAGAAGATAATTGACAAGGATAAAAATAGATGAAAAATAGGTTTGAATTAACATGACAATTCTGCCTTCACTTCTGAGACCCCATATGTCTTTGAAATTCACAGCTATGAGAGAGAACATAAAACATTGTATTTTACTTGTGTGTCCACTGCTGCAAACTGATTTACACAAGAGTTTATAGTTTATCGTATATGTAATAACTTTTACTGTTACTACTCACTGATTCATTTATTATCTGCAACTGCTTGTCCAGTGGAGGGTCTGGACGCTCCAAAGCCTATAAATCCTGAAGTTTAGGGCTCTAAGCCAGGTTGTCCTGGGGTGTACATTAGTCCTTTGCAAGGTAGCCACATACTTTCACACATTATGGACAATATAGAGTCAGAAATCCACCACAACCATACAGACTGAAGTGGGATTGAACCTGTCCTCAATTGCATAGCCCAGTCAGTATGTGGCACCAATACTACTCACTGTGCCACTATTCTGCCCCTTTGCTGTCCATTCACATTGAATTTTTATGTTATTCTTCCTACTCTGTTTACTGAAACAATATTCCCTTTCAAAACAGTGTCCCATTACCTTTAAAGTCAAATTTTAGGATTTACCTGAAAAATCAATGATGCTTTCTATGTTCCTGTATTTTATGCTTATAGTGTATAATATTTATACAGATGACAGAAAACATACAGTATTTCACTGCTTTATAAAATTACCTTATATTCATGAGATATTTCCTTCACAATGACATGCTGTCAATAGGTTAATGTATAGCCCCACAGGATCACTAAACAAACCATGTCTTGCGAACATATGGTTCCGCTGAACATGTTCTGAGACAATTACAGTTATAGAAAACTGGGGTCATATGTGACCTCTGCCTATAAAGGGGGTTGTAGTCAGTCCTGGGAAGGAATCCTTGAGGTTGGCTTTTTTATGATGGTATTCCCCCCCCCCTTGGCCATTCTCATTGGAACTGTTGTCTCCCCGCCAACTCTGTTCCCACTCTTCTCCCAAGACTGAGTTCCCAAGCTTCATGGCTGTCTGTCTTCCCTCAGGTATCATGTTGAGGGTCAGGGTCTATCAAACTCTGCTCTTTTTAGGCTTAGATTATTCATATAAATTCTGTAGTCATTTAATATGTACACCAGGTATAACTGTGTTCCCTGTTGCCCAAGGATTCCAGAATTAGTTCTGGACCACTGCAGACCTCACCAGGATAAAGTGATTAATAATGATAGATGGATAGGTAGAGGTATAACTCATAATTAATCAATCTATCTCTTTCAGCAAAATTCATGTACTGTAATCCAGTTTCATTTTATGTCTCCTTCAATTAACCTCAACTCGGTTCTAGTGTATATTTTACATAAACAAGTGCAGCAGGACTTAGCACAGAGTGACTGCACACAGTGCGGTGAGTTCCAAAGAGGGAAACCAAAATGCTTCATGCTGTTCACCTGAATGAAGCATAGAACCAGTCGCTGCTGGCCTATTGTCACAATTGAAACTATGTGCACGCTCCACAGTGTGGGGTTTTACAGAAAACATGTAATTTATTTATGGCTTTGTTGCAATCAGCAAAGGACTCTCTTGACTCATTGCATTGTGTTGTACTTTTTGTTTATCAGGTGGTTTGTGTTCATTCTTTTGTCCTTTCTGAAGCCATTGTTTCAACAGTCTGTGCATGTCAAATTTTTATTCAAACTACCCACACACATATATCTTTTTGTATTCACCTCCCTAACTGCAACATAACTCTGAGAAAGTCTGCATTCACAAGCAGTAGAAAAAAGGATGTATGGCGTAGACATGAGTTCACACAATTTGATATGACAGAAACTGGTATATGTACCTGTTTGGACAAAAGGACACTGTTAACTATGGAAATATAAAAGCGAGTGGAAGCAATAATAATATGATACAAAGATTGTGTATGGCACTAGCAGGATATCGAATTATTGTTCCATTTATGTTTCATATTTAATCAAATAATGAAAAGCGAACATTAAGAGGAATCAATGGCTAATTAACTGTTTCGACAAGCAAGTAGAGCCGTTTTACCCTAAGCAAAGAAAAAGAATAGACTCCTTCAGAAAATAAGACAGCAACACGGGCACAAAGCTAAACTGAAAACTGTCTCTTTTTGTCCTAGTTTCTCCACTCTTGAGAACAGTTTGTGTTGGGCTTAAATGTCCATATTGAGGTGTGACTGGCATTCAAAGGGAGTGGGGTGTGACTTAAGCTGTTGCCTGCCACAGGTGACAAAAGGCTCACAAAAGCAGAGAAATCATAAGAAACCCACCCAGAAGGAAGTATCTAACTCATATAGACAGTGTGATTGTGTCTGTATCATTTTTACTTAGTGGTATAGATATACAAGGAAGGTTGACAGAAAGGTTACTATCACCATGGGGTCACAAGCAAGAAAGTCTGAGAGAAGGGAGTGCAAATGAATTAGAGGCACATGGAAAACTAAGGGGGGAGATGAATTTAAGACAGATGTGTGTAATGGCAGGAAGAATGCAAGATGACCGATTTCAGTGGCTGGAGACAAAAGGAACAAAGTTTGCAAGAAATTGTCCTTGTTATTCGGTCTGCCTTGTATTTTGTTCCTTGTGCATCACTTCAAAAAGAAATTTGTGCTCCTTTCGTAAAAAGTATTTAATAATTCTTTCATGTGTGAAAAAGAGTTTATAATATGGCCTACTGAACATGGTTAGCTTTTAAATGACTACCTACAGGATGGTGAAAGTTCCTGCAGTGCTGGCTATCATTCATCACCACTTCGCAAAGGTTTGATTGAAACCATGGCTTTGATTGTCACCTTACTGTGCATGTCTGGTTTAACTTTCACACTGATTGAAAGGTCAATGTAACATAGTCAGCATCCTGGCCACTGAAAATTACAAGTGCTGAGTTGCAGTTGAAAAAACAGAAATTGCTAAAGCCAATGGTAAAAGAAAACTACGAGATAATGCTAAATGTAGCAGCCCTACACAGTCTTCATAATAATATCAACTGTTTCTCTCTTCCTGCTGTGGACTTCTTGATAGCATTAGTGAAGTAGAATACTTGTCATCATTATAGAGGTGTCTATTTCATACTCTGATTTCAGCCCCAATTAACTGAGGCTAAATGTCAGGTGAGAGGATGAACTGCAGGAGTTCTTATCTCATTTGCATGCACTGGCATGCTGGGAATTTTTTTTGGTGGGTGAGTGCCAGCAACCACTTGCCACATAAATGCAGCCAGTAGACTGATAAACAAACCTGATAAATCCATTCTGTTTTGGAAACTATAAGCTTGTAAACCATTGAATTGAACACAACATTCAGATCAAAGTTACCTGGATAACTTTAATTGAGTCTGATCAATAAGATGTCCCAACAGAATTGTCAATAAAGTTAAATGTTTTTGTTCCAGTCAGCACTTTCAGGTCTTTACAGACACAGGTAATAATAGTGTTTTGTGATTTCTTTTTATTCATTCTTACATTTCAGTTTCATTCCTGTATTACCTGTGTGGAGATCGGTCTGCAACTCTTAGGAATGTTGATATTTATATTCAGACTAACTGTATTCTTGCTGTGTATTTGCTTTCCCACACTTGACTGTATAAGGCCACTGGTCAACCTTCAGTTTGCCCAGGAAAATGCTATTAAATTCTTGGAAATCAGGTAGACACAAGACTACAAGAAGATATGTTTAGTTTCTCTTATTCATCATCTCTGGCTGAGATGCATGTGATCCCCTGTGTCAGGTACTAAGCCACATAACCCCCCCATAAAATGATATTCTCCCAGAATTGAGGTTAATAATTCCCCTACCCCAGTGTGTGAAAGCACTGATAAGAAGTTTCTCTTTTCTGCCTTTTCCATACTGTTGATAGAAAGATAGGATATCTCTGCAAGAAATGGCTGCTCCATTTCGCAGCTCTCCATTATCAGCCCTTTTCCTTTCTGCTGGGGTTGTGGGTGGGGTCTGCTCACCTCATAGAGCTTGTATGTTAATACATCATAACAAAAAGGACAGTGTGGAAATACCTTAATTATATTTTCTCTCGCCTCATTAGATACTTGCAGCTTAGGAGCAGTGGTATGGTGTAAAATATTTGTAAGAAAACTCATGGAAGGGGAAACTTAAGAATTCTAATCAGTGTTCAATATTTAATGTAATTGTAATCAGCTTGGTGTGCGGTAGTGATGGATTATAAGAAATTTTACTTTCCTTCATGAGTGACTGTCACAGTCAAAATTATGTATGTTAGCATTTTTTTCTGACACTCTTCCATCTCTCTCCTTCTCATTCTCCCACGTTTCAGGAGTGACAGGACTAGTCCGGACAGATGAAAGTGGAGATCGGGAAATAGACTTTGCTCTGTGGGACATGACTGACACTGAAACTGGCACTTTCCAGGTAACCGCTAGTCTCCTGACACAGCGTGAAAAGATTCGTACTCACACAGCGACGCACTGTGGCACTCCTTCGCACATGAGCACACATGCATGGGCATACAATTTCCTCATCAGACAGCCTCAGGCTCACAGCGGTCTTTCTTTTCCAACTGGCAGCCAATGTGTCTAAGCTCTGTCCAAAGGTGACCATGTAAACGATTTCCTTAACAACTTTCAGAGTGGGGAAAGTAGGCTGAAAGATGCCTCTACACAAGTCATTTAAAAGTCTTGGAGGATTTCTTGTGGTCTTAAGGTTTAGTAATAGACAGTTGATGACATAAATTTGAGACCTGAAGGTTGCTGGTTCAAATCTCTCTTCCTCTTAGTGCTGCTATACCTCAGAACACAGTATGAATTGCTCCAGTAAAAATGCAGAGGTATATAAATGGATGAAATTTCATAAGCTGCTTTGGATAAAAGTGTCAAATATGCAATAACGGTAAAAATGCTTATACTGTGTCCTGCTTTAGGGCAGAGGCAACTACATAGGCCAGACAAAAACACAGGACAGCTGGCTTCATAGAAAAAAGAAAAGGAAAAAAGTTCAATAAGGGGTGGTGGTGATTCCACTAACTAGAAATGTGACCAAACTGTTTTTCACAGACCAGCTGCCTTAAATACCTTTGCCCATTTCACACAAGTGGGAGCAGACGGTCCTGATCAAGCCTACTGAGGCAGGGCAGGGGTAGGCAACAGGGAGCTATCCATCAGTTCAAACCCAGCCTTGCTACAGTAGTACTGCCCACCAGCTAGCAATGCATATTGTACATACATGCATAATGTTCAAATATTCATGCATGGTTTTGTATGTCTATCAGAGTCTGAAATGACTAATGAGGTCATGAAGAATTTTTATTTTCCAGTGGTATACTATTACCTTGTATTTAAGTAATATATGGAAATAACACTAGGAAAAAAATAGCTTGAAAGTCATCTAAAAGCCACAAAAAATGATTTGACAGTATCTCCTGAGTGAAATCAGATCAAGTTTTAAGATGGAGGTGAAGTTATGCAGCAGATTTGCAATATGACAGTGGAGATGGATGTAAATTTATGAATGACACAAAAGATGAACCTCTGTCTTATAAATAATGGAGTGTCAATTTATTCCATCATGCATGACTAGTGTCATGAAGTTAATGACTAAGTGTTAATGGAGTCCAGTGCACTGTAACAGAAGTATATAGGAAGAGCTGCTATCCTCTGTCTCCTACTCAATGCCCTCAAGACCATCTACCTTGCTGTTATTCTTTCATGTGTGCTAGATTTTGACCTTATTTACAAGAATTAAATTATGAGAAGATTTTTATCCTCATATAATGTATCATGAAAATTAGTCTGCTCCTGTTTGCATATTTTGATGATGTTTTGGAGTGTGATTAACTTCAGTTTTATGTTTACCTAGTGGTCTCCAAAGCTGTAGCCTTTTTCTGATGTTTGTGGAGTTCATCTTGGTAGTGTGGTTGTTGCTGCGAGATCACAGTGCAGTTTCTTTTACTTTACATCTTTCACTCTATAGGTAAAGTGCTTACTCTACACCAATGTGTTTTTAATTTAATGCTTTTTCGTTCCCCTTCTCTGCCAGATTGTCTATGTGTACAATGGCACTCAGAAGCAGATGGTGCCTGTTCCTGGAATGACCCTCCAATGGCCAGGGGGCTCAGTTCCTCCTGATGTGCCAGTTTGTGGCTTCATGAACGACCACCCTGCATGCATAGCAAGTCGGTAGATTTCTCTTGCCACTTTGTCACCATTGGCTATTTGTTCCTGTTGTTTTGTTATTTATGTTTTTTTTGTTGTTTTTCTTTTGCTGTTCAATCCAAAATGTCTGTACTCAAATGCTTTGTGCTCTAGGGTGTTGCAAGGTCCAGTGTCTAAGCGGGGTTGCCAAATCACATTTATCACGACCAATGGAGCCTCCTTGCACTGCCTTCCAAAATCCTGTGCTATAAATTCCCTGTAGATAATAGGTTTAATAATGCTGTTACTTTACCTTTTCTGAGTTTTTAATGGCTCTTGATCTGCCCATGCACAGATTAACAGTATTCATGACTAAGTCAAAGTTGTTGTGTTTAAAATTTCAGATTTTTTTCCACTGTTAAATGTTAATGAACAGATCAGTATACTGATTGAGAAAGAGAAATTATGGTAGATAATGATTTAAAACAAGTTTTAATACAATCTAAAATCTTTTTCATTAGGTTAAAGTCGGTAGCTATGTTTTTTCCAAGACCAGAACATCCTACTTGTGTTTGCTTTCAGACAAAAAGTATATATTTTGAAGTGGAATGTACAATGTGCAATATTTATAATATCATTGTGATGCAATTCTACTAAAATTTAAGATCCTCTAGTATGTACCTGTTGATAATTGAAATTTTATAGATTGTGCAAGCACTCAAACAATGGAACTTAAGCGCTTTTCTCTGTCTCCTGTTAGGAACTATCACAATGCACCAAATGGTCTTCATTGTGGTGTTCTTCATCATTGTCATCATCATTACCATCACTGTGTTCATCTATAGGTCAGTGACAAAACTCCAAATGATTATTTTTTTGTATTGTATAGTTCTTAAGAGTTTGGATTTTTAAGTCATTCCAGTTGTCCTCATTTTCATGCACACAGACTGTTTTAAACCACTCTCTCTGTCAGGAAACTGAAGTTGGAGAATGAGCTTGCAGCACAGCTCTGGAGGATCTTTTGGGAGGATATTCAGATAAGCAATTTGGACAAAGTGCTGCGCAGTGCAGGCAGCAAGCTGACCCTCTCACTGGTAAGCCTTCCCCAGCTAGCAGTCACATAACCTTAGTACCAAGCAAAAAAGCATACAGAGAACTTATGTAACCTTACATGAATAACTTGGATTCTATTTAAATCTGTCTTGTTGGTTGCCATGCAACCACATTGGATAGCAGCTGTACTGAACCTTCATTCTTCCTCTACAGAAACAAAACATATGTAGAGGTATCTCCTATGGCAGGTGTCATAAGAAAATATATTTCTCAGTTGTGAGATTCACAGATATCTGTTTATTTCTACAATCCACAGAGGGGCTCCAACTACGGCTCACTCCTGACAGCTGAAGGCAACTTCCAGGTGTTTGCTAAAACAGGCTACTTCAAGGTGTGTCTCCAGTGACAACATCCTCCAAACAACTTACAGCCACCCATGTGGTTTATAAAGATAATTCTGAATTGATATGTTTTTCAGGGGAATATTGTGGCTATTAAGTACATCAACAGGAGGCGCATAGAGCTCACCAGGAAAGTGCTCTTTGAGCTGAAGCACGTGAGTTTGTGTCAGTCACCACGTGGCAGTCAATGTATGAGTGTGAGCAGCATTAGGGTATGACACATCTGTGGCTCTGCTTCTATGCATCACCATCTTCACACACCCTCAGATGCGGGATGTCCAGAACGAACACCTGACCCGGTTCATTGGAGCTTGCACCGACCCCCCAAACGTCTGTATTATCACTGAATACTGCCCACGTGGCAGCCTACAGGTATACCTGCTCCTTTTCTCAAAACTCCCAGCTCTTTTGGTTTTTCCCTATCTCATGACAAATGCTAGGCTCAACTACCCTACAGTGCTGTGAGACTGCTGACACTTTGACATTGCAATATGTAAATAAGGTTTTGATTTTCAGTCTAAATGCTTTTAATCATGTGCCCTGTGATGACTTTTTATCAATATATCTGTTATTGTTAACTACTTCATCCAGGTCAGAGCACTTGTGGTCCAGAGTATTTTAGAATCATAAGACATTAGGCAATGAAACAACCCTTCAACTGGAGGCCAGTCCATTCCAGGGTGGCCACGCATGCACATAATCACACACATTTTCACACTACAGACAGATTAGAGTGAACAATTAACCCAAAACGCATGCCTTTGAACAGTGGGAAGCAACCAGACAACCTGAAGGATACCCATATAGACACAGAGAGAACATGTATACTCCACATAGATTTAGCTGGATTTTAACTCCCATCCGAACAGTCCAGGAAATAGTACTTGCTGAGCCACCATGGCTGTTCAGTATAAACAAATAAATTTATTTCAAAACAAATGTAATGTGGTGCATTTGCTACAGCAGATATGCAGATTTGCTTTTGTTATATAACTTGATGAATATGTGGACTAAGGGGGCCACAGTAGCATCTCAGTCTTCCTATGAGCTGAGCTGTGAGAACTGTCAGAGAGCCCTCACTGGCCCAGTGGGAGAGAAATAACATCAGCATCTGTGTAGCGTCCAGAATTTAGGCTGGAATTTCACTGGAGCAAACACTGACTTGTTTTATGTATAAAAAACCACAGGACACAGTGGGAGTCGTGGGAAGAGCCCATTCCCATGTCACAGAGAGCAGGTTTGCACCCAAAATCGTTTAAAAGTAGAAAGGGTACACCAGGACTGTGGTTAGCAGTGGATGAGTGACCCCATTTATTTCATTGAGCGTGGGGTGGTTTACACAGCAACTGACCTTCTTTTGACCATTATCTCATGTCAACTTTCAAAATTTGAGATTTTTTTTACTGCTGCTCCATTTAGAGCTGTTTTGTGATGGCACTCGTACTGTAACATTATAGCGCATAGTGCACTTGGTATAGCGCATCTTCTTTTTAATATTGTAATAATCCTCATTCTCATATGTTTCTGATGATGCCATGCCTATGCTCTCTGGCTCCTCCTGATGTGGGGGGGTTTCTCAATGCTTTTTTTTTCCCTTACACCACCCCCTACTTGCCATTCCAGGGCTCGCAGTATATAAATTATTTCCTTCTTAAACACGACCAAGAGCAGTTCTGGATCCTTTTTATTTCTTTCTTTCATTCTACGTGTGCATCACATGTTTTCTTTTAATCTTAAAGTTATCTGACAATTGAACATCATATATGTGTGTAAGTATGTGTGTCTAGCACCATTTTAATAAGATATATAATATTAAAATGGCATTATTAACAGCTGTTTTGGTTAGATCTCGACTTTCTAGGAGCACATCCTAAGCGCTTACCACGGTCTTAGCGTATTCTGTAAAGGTGTCCTACAAACATCTTATCTCTGTAGATATCAGTACATTACCAATTATGATGATAATGATGAATAAAAGTTGTCTGTTTAAGAAATTAAATAATTGCTTGGATATGCTTGTGCTTGCAATATTTTTCCTAAAGTGCATATACCTTCCTCAGGACATCATGGAGAATGAGAGCATCACCTTGGACTGGATGTTCAGATACTCCCTTATCAAGGACATTGTCAAGGTGCTCACACAATCTGTCCATATAAATTACATATAATTTGTGCAGATAGATTATGATGAACTGATGTTCAGATAGACTTAACTGATGATTGATGATTTTATTATAATCCCCCCACACCCATTGGTTTCCTTTTTTCTTAAATATTTTCTCTTCATCCCCTCTTCTATTTCTATGTGCTTTTCACATCTTTCATTTCTTCACATAGGGCATGGCATTCCTTCACAACAGTGTGATCGTGTCCCATGGCAACCTGAAGTCCTCAAACTGTGTGGTTGATAGTCGCTTTGTGCTCAAAATCACTGATTATGGGCTGGCAAGCTTCCGCAATGATCCTGACACAGAGGATGCTCATGCCTATTATGCCCGTGAGTGGATTTTCCCGCTGATCAGCCTGATCCACCTCAGTCCCACTCTGTTTAATTGGGATACCCTCACTCCCACGTAGCTTCACCCCATTCTCTGAAAACAACGGGATGGCTTTCTGCTAATTCCATATTGTTCCAGAGCATCTGAAAAATTAAAGCAGTAACACTGTTACTTCTTACCTGCTAATAATAATAATAATAATAATCAAAGAATCTTTTATTGTTAATTTAATCCTGTTCGAGGTCACAGTGATCCAGAACCTGGAATCACAGCTTTTATGAAACCATCCCTGAATGTAATGAATGATTATTATGTATGCATATAATAATTCATGATTATTTATATAAGAATTGTTGTTAAAAAAACAACCAAACAAATAAATAAACATATAAATAATCAAAGAATGAAATGCAGTTCCTCAGAATCAGATTTTTCTCCATATAGGACAAATTTGTTTCAAACTGTTTCTTCAGTATCTACATCCAAGTCCCAAACCATTTTATTTTTTCATGTTACATGGCAGAAGCGTTTCTTATTTTTATGAGCTCAGAAATAATGCTGATTTCTCATGGACCAACATAACACAAACAGAGGTGGCCCACTATTTCCACCACTGAATACCACATTCTTCAAGGTACCTGTTTTCAATTTCACTTGGGAAAAAGCTGAGGTTAAAGCGATCCCATTAGTGCTTTTATTTATTTGTGAGAAGGAACAGAAGAACATAAGAATGTTTGGGGCTTTTACCTTGATCCTTAACATTGACTTGTCTGTGTTGGGATTTTGGGAAGTCATGATGTTTGACCCTACATATTCCTCCCTGTTGCTGAGTTATATTCACCACTCCATGTCAGTTTACCTTCACTTTTCTTATACCCAGGAAAACTATGGACAGCTCCAGAACTGCTCCGAAGTGACTCCCCACCCCCCAGTGGGACACAAAAGGGTGACATCTATAGCTTCGGCATCATCTTGCAGGAGGTGGCATTACGCAAAGGGGCCTTCCACCGGGAGGGGGAGCTACTGAGTCCAAAAGGTCAGAAATATTAGTATACAACAGTATTACCTTTCTTAGGCTGGGAGAAATTTACCAATGTAGTTTTTATTTAAGTGAAGTGTTTTCATTTTTTTAAGGGGCATCTTATAAATCAAGGGCACATTTTGATGCTTGTCATTGATACTTTTAGTCACATGGCATTATTTTGTGATTACACACAGGACACTAAATCAGGGGTAATCTTGGTATTGTTCCCTCATTCATTCTTTCCATGTCTCTCCGCTGCAGGTTTCTAAATATTTTGTTTATTTTACAAGTTATCGTTGATATTTTTACTTCAAACAATAATGATCCACAAATAAAATCCTTAAAAAGACCAAGATGCCAATTTCAACAATGGCCCAATTGCAATCATTACTCCAAATCCCCTTGGCAATTTTTCTGTGATTGCTCTGCTCTTTAGAGATCATTCAGCAGGTATATACAGTATCTGAGGATAGCAAAATGTGGAAGGTGTACTGATTCGTCTTACCGCTTTATTTCTCTGTACATTTCAAATCTGCGAAATACACAGTTCCCCTTAAAATCTATAGATTTCTCGCTTCTTATTCTTTGTAGGGAAAAAGAAACCATTTCCGTTGGTCTTGTTTTGATGCAAAGTCAGATTCTGAAAGCAAATGTGTATAACTTGGGATATTAAGGTCCACCTGCATGCATGAGTGTTTATGTGTGACTATTAGGCATACTTTTTTAAGTATGTGGGGTGGCCAGTTGTGTTTCACTTTAATGTGTCCAATTTCATCTTTAGCTAGCTTTCTAGGAATACTGTTGTGACATTTGTAGTTGAAGAAACTCACCTGGTGAGACCTGGTATGGACCTCCCAAGAACTGGATGGTCCCTGTCTTTTGCTGGTTTCAGAGATAATCTCTAAAATAAAGTTAGGGACCTGAGCCAGTCACTGCTGAGTCTTGAACTTTACTTCAGTTTGCCTTCTTGATCTAGTTTGCCTAACCAGAAGGTCTGAGTAACTGTCCAGACTCAAATGTTTTACTGTAAATAAACCATTGCTCTTGCATCCATTAACCTGTTTGCATCAACCTCCATGAAGTCACGGCTGTCTGCATTAGAGCTAACTGTTGAATCCACAAAAATACATTTCCGCTTCTACACTGTAGGTGGCATGTTCATGTACAGCTGAGGAACAGCAGATAACTGTAAGACTTACATAGCCATTACTAAGATAGGCATAGTGTGAAGGAAAGAAGTCTGTCGCATTAGACTAATGTATGTCTTGTCTTTTATGTTCTGTCACATGTACCTTTTCTGTTGCTTTTGAGTACACTCCTTGACAGGCTGAATGAATAAGAAAGCAATGAAATCAGATAAAGCTGACAGACAAATTAACATTTGGTTGAGCAGTTGAGAAATATCTTACTGTCTTTTTATCTCACTTTGAACCCATCCACTGAGGCCAAAGTGGTCCGACTGATGTGGAGAGCCTGTGCTAATGTATCTTACCCCTTCCCTCTTCCTTACAGTGACAAATGTATGTCTCTATTCATCCTGTGTTTGTGCTCTGTGTTTGCCTTCTTTTCTCCCATGATGTATTGCAGCTTGCCCTTCTGTGAAGTGACACACTTGTCATTTCAGTGAAGCCATTTCCTGGAATTCTACATGTCTGCAAGGTTTAGACTCTGCTGGAGGCCCTGGATTACTGTTTGTCAATAAAAAATCATTCCAATTGAAATGTTCCATAGTGCCACATGTTTACCTTCCTCTTCCAGTGGAGATGCAAAAACCAGCTGTTACATTAGGGTTAAGCCTGTGATACTGTACCTTTAGCCATGTTTGGTTATAGCATTATCATGTGGCATTCAGGCTTGTGGAATGGAGTAGGAGTATTAGTGGTTCTAGTAGTCGTTAAAGGCAGTTTTACACAATTATATAGCTGTACTTTGTCCATGTAACAGTTCAGGGCAAGTTGTTTTTCAAGGGTAATTCTAACAGTATGTGAGTAGCACAGCAGACAACAACACTTGTTTTCTGAGGGTACCATTGGCTTTAATAGAGCGATGGTATTGAGAAATTTGTCAATACTGTAGCTGGGTCTAAAGCAAGTTTTTTTTCATTTCTTTGTTTTGCAGTTTGACAATTTATAAATGCAACAGCAGCTGTTTGTAGTTTAGAGGGCCTGAGCAATATTCTCATTTTTTAAATGTAGTATTTGTTTCAGTTTATAAGACCAGAAGCATCTGTTGTTTTATTTAATGACATTATTTTTCCCATAACATTTTAATGTTTAATGTATTTATTTCAAGTTCCGACCAACCAAGTTTTTGTGCACTCTTATAAACAGCATTTAGGTAGTTGAAAAAATTCATACCGTTTAAAAAATAAAAAAGCACAAAGCCATACACCAGACCATCCAAAGATGTGTTTAAAAATCATTTATTTGTGGTAAGTGAATTAATGCAGTGGCCCTGGGGGGCGACAGATATACAGCAGAAGAAGAGGACCTGTCTGTTCTTGAGGCCAGGCTGCTATTCCTGGGCTATAACCACATTAACTGCTATTCACAAGGCTGCATCCTGTTTTTTATCCAAGGCCTTAACGCCATCAAGTCCCTGTGAAAGGAGCTGTGTCCATTGATCATGCCCCCCTCTCTCACGTACACCTGCACACAATGGTACATAGACATAACTCTTGGGGAGCAGGGGACAGGCCTTTTGATCTATCTGGGAAACACAGGGCATAACCTACCAGGGACAGTCTTGTCCATGTTTTCCTTTTGCTTGTATTTGGTTTATGTCTTAATTTTGAGGTTTCTGATTATGATGATAATATCTGGGGCCGGTGGAAATTTCATTTCCCTCTACGATGGTCTCAGTGCAAGGCAATGGGATTAGATAAATGTTAATGTCCTGTGGTCCAGTGTGGGGGGCCTCTGGCAGATTAAATTTGGGTGATAGCCTGGTGGTGTTGGGGGCACAGCTGACTGAGTTACAGAAGGGTGAAGAGAGGAGAGGAGAGTGTAGCAAGATGGGAATGTAAGAAAGTATGAAAAGATCAGAAAAAAATGTATGCTTATAATGATTTTCACAGTGCAGCTCTAAAGATTTCAAAACAAGTGAAGGGGAGTATTACTTGTACTGTCATCCATATTTAATACTGACCTGAGCAATGCAAGATCAACTAACTCTTTGCCCTGCCAATCTAAGGAAACAAGTTCAATTCTTATTGGTAAATGAAATCCAATGTTTCTCTTATTTTGTCCCCTAAGCCAGGATTCTGTCAGTTCTAGATAAAGTACAGTCTTTGCTGTGGAAAATGTGTAAAAATACAAAGATGTCCCTGTCACTACTGGACATAAGTGCAGTCTTTTGCTTTTCTTTCTTTTCTATCTAGTTGTACCTGAAGGCGTTTTGTTTGTCATGGGTTATTTTTATTTTGCCTGCTCTACTTTACAACCCCTGGCAAAAAATATGGAATCACTTTTCGTGGAGAATGTTCATTCAGCTGTTTTACTTTGTACCAAAAAACAAATCACAGATATGGCACAAAACTATTTTATTTTCACAGGTGAACATTCTGCCTTTGTAAAACATACCTCAAAAAAATTAAATAAAATAGTTGTAATTAATGGCACATTTTTTTCAGATCAAGTAGATTAAATTTACCTTGCAAGAGGTGTAACTCTTTGAGATAAAAGCAAATGGTCTTCAGTTGTATCACAGGGAATGTATGAAAAAACATCTTGTAAGGCAGCAGATGAAACTGGCTAAGGAACAGTGTCCTGGCTTAGTCATTATTTGGTGCCACAAGTAGGCAGACTAGTGCACCTGAAGTTGTGGTACAGACAAGAAAACTGACTGGTAATGGCAATCTGGTTGGCTAGATTGCTCGGAAATGAATGCAACTCTAGAAAAGCATGACAGTTGTTACTTGGTTACCTTGGCAGCCACTATTGTGCGACTTTCATGAATGTATGCACCGTAATTTTAAACCTTGCTCACCCAATTCATGAGATTTGATATCCACCCTTTCTTTATCACTCCTGCAGAGATCATTGATCGTGTGGTGTTGGGAGAGTGGCCCTACTTCCGTCCCACAATCTGTCTACAGAGCCACAGTGAGGAGCTGGGTCAGCTGATGCAGCAATGTTGGGCAGAGGACCCTAATGATAGACCTGAATTCCACCACATTAAGATTCTCCTTTGTAAACAGAACAGGTTTGTCTCTATTTGGTCAAAAAGCCCACTCAGTCCTTTCTCTTCCATCTTGCTTTTTCATTTCATTCACCGTCATACTGGAAACTGTAAGTGAGCACAGGGGTAGCCAATTCTGTACCTGTACATGTCTGTATGGAGAATATATTTTAATTAACACCAGAGCAACACCTAAAATAATTAGAGAAATGGCTTACTCCCCACAGAGTTGCTTCAGTAAAACAAATTTGAGTTGAGGAACAGCAGATAACTAGGAAATCCTGCAGCTCTCAAGGACCAGAGTTAGGCACCCCTGATTTAACTGCTGATCTGGACTCAAAACCAGAATGAATTGACGCTTTTTAAGTGGAAAGTAGAATGGGTAGATGCAGTAGCTTTGTGTAGCTGTTACATAGATTTGTACAAAAAAAGAATTGTATAGAGTGAATTGTTCTTGAATGATTTATTATGGTAAAAACAAATCTATTCTATTTCACTGCATAAAAGGGCATGGTGCTGTAGGCATCTCTGTGTACCATCCTTCTGTTCAGCTCTGGCTGCATTCTTTCTCTGTCCCAGAGGTAATGGCACCAACATCCTGGATAACCTGCTTTCTCGGATGGAGCAGTATGCCAACAATCTAGAGGAACTTGTGGAGGACCGTACCCAGGCCTACCTGGAGGAGAAGCGCAAGGCTGAGGCCTTGCTTTACCAGATCCTCCCCCAGTGAGTGGCCTGAGGCCTCAAGAACCTGTAATAAGGCCTCTTTGTGCTCTGCATTACCAGCCATTCTTCACTAGCTATCTGGATTATGCATTAAACAGACCACATTTAAAGTGGCAGTCTTAAAATTTTGTTGAACTAAACCCAAATCCTGCTCCACAAAGTGATCTTGTTCAGCAAATCTTATTTTTACATCAGACTGTAATTAATAAATTATTATTCAAATATTTAATAAAGTAAACATACTGAAATGATTGAGCATGTATGTAGCACTATTCTATAGTTTTACAGTGCATGTTGTGTATTAACAGTATTTCTTGAATTGAAATGTTAAAGAAGTTATGTTTGAAAAGGTCTGGAGATAATATACTGTATACAGTTTCTTATTTCCACAAAAGAATAAAACACTGGAATAAAAGTATGAAAGTACAAAGAGAATGTGCCTAGAAGGTCAAAAAACCAAGAGGCTTTTAGTAGGACCTCTCCTGGAAACAAATAAGGATTAAAACTTACATGATGAACTATAAACAAGCAGATAGCAGTACTCAAAACAAATATTAAACAGGGAATAGCAGATGTAAACATACATGTTACATTAACAATGTAATGAATTATGTTGTTTCATAAGATATTTTTAAAATAGTTTCTTAAATAATGTAACAGATGAACATTGAAATAGATGGGAAGATTGTTCAATTCATAGGAAAAAATCTCAGTACCTTGAGATTCATCCATACATGGCAAATTGTAATGAAAACCGTAGGTGGTTCTGAAATAAGGAACATGAAGGTAAGACGAATTCCAGGTAGAATACTTATAAATACTTTGGAAATAGACCTGTTGAAACAGTGAAATGGGATTCTTGAATGACTGAAAAAACAGACATATGTGGAAGACATTAAATATGCCAAGGCTACTAACTAAAACAGTTGGTCCCCAACTTAGAAACTTCCTAGTAAGAATCTTTTTGCCAGTGCAAACATTTTCAGATGTTTAGTATTTATTTTGTCCATAAAAAGAGAACTGTCATTCTAATGCAAATCAAATTCCAAAACATCTTAATAAAGTGCCTTAACCCTTTATACGGCACTAACTGAAATATTTGGGACATTCAAAATTTAAACCCTTCACAGAGAGGCATGGGGGGGGGCATTTTGGATGTCCATTGAAGTTACCAAATATGGTCGTTTGCCCGTTAACAGAGCAAATGCAAGTAATACCTGTTGCATAAAATTTTTCTACAGTGAAGAAGTGTCTTTTGCTTCTGCATTCTGGAGTTATCGGTGAAGTGATACCTCGCCTTCATCCTTCAGCTCCAAACTGATTTTACACTGAGCACTTCTGTGTAAACAATGTACAAATTTATACATTTCTTAACATATTGTTTTTAATTCTTATTATCACATTTGTATTGTGTGTTAGTGAATTTAATGTGATGTGTGAGGTAAAAGAAGTGATTGAGGAGCTACCAGTGACCACCAACACTCTGGTCTGGTTCTTCATTGTGATTTCTTATTTACGGCATATGCTTAACACTCCTGTCAGGGGACTTTGAATGTTCAGATGCATACATGAGGTGGCCTGGCTCACCAGAGGCAGATACTGTCTCAGATCTTACAGGGAAAGACAAGTCAATCTGATGTGCTGCAATGTTCCTGTTGAAAAAACCCTGTGGAGCTGTCCGTTTTTCTGACATTTCTGTTTACATTTAAACATTACACAGACGCTTTTCCCCAAAGTGACATATGACTTTTAGTAAACACAAATGCATTTCAGCAGACAACTAGCTACAGATACAGACAGGCAGTACTTAAAGTATATTCACTTAATCCAATGCCACAGTTTTTTCTAAGGCACATAGAACAGATGGTGAACCCCTGGCCTACTCTGTCATGTTACCTGTACAATTCTGAATTACATTCAAGTCAGTACTTTACACTATTGTCAGGGTAATCCATTTTTACATTTCATATGGTTTTTGTATTTGGTTTTGGTAACAGAAATACATTTGCTGTGATGTTTGCCTATTCGTGATCAAACATTGTGGCCCTCCAGTCACATTTTACATGACTGACAGAGGTTTGAGGCAGTGGGTGCTGCCTGTTGTTGCAAACTGCCATCCCAGGAGCAGTGGTTACTCTCACATCCACTAACCTGATCCACTGTTTAAGGTTTAATGTAGGATGAGTATGATTGCAATACCCCCTCGGGCCAGCGCACATGTCCTGTATTTTTGAATACTGGCTACTACACCACAGATCATATATGTCATTTGTGTTTTCATTTGTAGCTCCGTGGCAGAGCAACTGAAGAGGGGCGAGACAGTGCAGGCTGAGGCTTTTGACTCCGTCACCATTTACTTCAGTGACATTGTGGGGTTTACTGCCATCTCTGCCGAAAGCACCCCCATGCAGGTCAGCCACCCTGTGTGTTACCCCAGTCCACCATCTTTTGTTCAACTGTCAGCTTTGGAAATAGCAACCTTTCTCATCACCATTTATACCGATACCAAACGTTTTCCTTCCAGTGGCTTGAATATCTGATTTTATGTGATTCTTCCTAACTTTTGCCTCCAGGTGGTAACCCTACTCAATGACCTCTACACATGCTTTGATGCCATCATAGACAACTTCGATGTTTACAAGGTGAATAGCACCATGCTGCTCATTTATTTATTTGTCTTTCATGCTTTTCTGCCATAAAATAAATCATTCTTGCTTACCTTTAAAATACATCATTCAAATTTCTGCATTACTCCTTAAAACAGAATACATCTTCCACAGTCTTGTACAAATACTCACTGTTCAATTGCTCTTGTGCCTCTCTGGCACCACCAGGTGGAGACAATAGGTGACGCCTACATGGTGGTGTCAGGTCTTCCAGTACGGAATGGGAAGCTGCACGCGCGAGAAATCGCTCGTATGTCACTGGCACTGCTGGATGCTGTGCGCACCTTCAAAATCCGCCACCGGCCTGACCAACAACTCAAACTGAGGAGTGGCATTCACACTGGTACAGGAGCCATGGCATGGCCGCATCACCACACATACATAGCCATCACAGGTTCCAGTTGTTACACAGTCAGCACAATAGCCAATACTTGCTTTCAGAACCACAGCCAAAAGTGACATGGACAAATCCACACCCAACTGACACATAACCTCTACATATTCTTTATCAACCTAATAGATTTGTATAATAATCTTTTTGGTTGTGTGTTTGTGCTTCCAGGTCCTGTGTGTGCTGGTGTGGTGGGGCTTAAGATGCCACGTTATTGCTTGTTTGGAGACACAGTTAACACCTCCTCTCGCATGGAATCTAATGGAGAAGGTAAGGCAGTGCACACATGCATCTGGTGCTTTTGGTACCTCCCATCTGACTAATATTTAACAAAAAAGGTGTTTAAGAGTTGTAAATTGTCATCTAATATGCATTTTGTCACAAATATTACATTAACACTTGGTTCTGTGTGTATTGTATGTAAACCTTCAGAAAGTATCCGGAATATCGTGGCATGTGGGATGGGGGTCTTCTCAGTACTATACGTTACATCTTCTCAAACAGCACTGAAGATCCATGTGTCTTCAGCCACATGCACTGTGCTGGAGGAATTCAACTGCTTCCAGCTTGAGCTGCGGGGAGATATAGAGATGAAGGGCAAGGGCAAGATGAGAACCTACTGGCTACTTGGAGAGATTCAGAGCACCACGTAAGGGAGACATTGGAGGCCGTAAATGAGAACAGGCACAGAAACCTCCTCCATGCAGAACTCTCTAAAAACAGTCTGATCTTTACATTTTATTTGATACACTGATGAACTGGGCTTGATCCTAAGTTATGTATGTGTGTTTCTAATGCAGCCCTTTTCTCAGTCTCTTTAGTGTTTTTCATTTTCTGATGAGATTCAGACAGTTTTACAATTTAACGCTAGTGTACTGTACCCTGGCGTTGCTTGTATAATGCTCAAGACTAACTAGGTTTTTGGAACCATGGACTTCACCTTCTGGTGATTATGTGATGTAGCAGTTTTACCATTTACCTAGTTAATAGTATTTGAAGTAAGACCATCACAAGATAATCTGTATCTTTAATAGGACTAAAATAGATTGTATCGTTTTGCATTGTATAATTTGACTCTATAGAGCAGTACCACTGTCATGTGTTAGTATAAAATGATTTTGCCTGTAAAATTGAATTACCGTAATCAGCCTTAGGGATAATACACATCAACTCAATTCACTGTAATAGTATGATACCACTATTCTCAGTACATAAGATGTATTTGCTGTAGCGCTCTTTTGTGCATTTTTTTATAGATTTACTTTGTGTCTCCTGCTCCTCGCAGAGACCAACAGGGCTGTAGTGCTGATTGTATGCACACACTAGCAAAACTGCACTGTTGACTGTACCCATTACACAAAGAAACACAACTGCAGTCCTGATTGTTCACACCACACACATTCTTACAACCACAGTAATGATTGTACGCACACAGTAACAGTTCCTAGCTGTGCCCATCACACAAACTGATGGAACTGGACTCCTGGGGGCATATAATACTTGTGATCATCCTCTGATCTTCTGGACACTTTGGCAGTTGTTTTGAAAAAAATCACCGAATGTTCCTCCTGTCACGAAGGTTCTGGACTGGGATTCTGCCTTGTAGAAGTCTTGTTAGCAACTGACATCTCTTCACATTGAGCCTCAAGGCTGAAGGACGGGAAAAGCTGAAACTATGGATGAGGTGCCTGTGGTAGGATACCTTTAAAATCATTACCAGCATTAGACCTTCTGCAAGAAGAATTTTGAAAAAAGAATTCCAGGATATTATTAAAACTAGATTTGCAAGGACATGACTGAACTGTTTTAAGAGGAGTGTTCATTGCATGTGTACATGACAACTTTGGAGAACGTTGGAGAACATTCTCTTTGTTGCACATTTGAAAGACTTCAGAGTTTTGCCAAGCTAGCTCTCACAATATCAGACTGAAAGAATACAGCCATGGGAGAACACCCCAGACGTTCTGTGTGAATTTCACAAATGTACAGTATTGTACTTTGTCTTAGCTTGTTGACACTGCAGGTTTTCAAAAGACATATGCCCAGTCCATCATAACACATGGTGGATTTAGTGTAAATAATGCTCGCTTAGTGTACACAAGTTCTGGATATGTGTGTAACTGAAGAAATCACTTAATTCATTGGGCCACATTTTAATGTAGTCTTTAGTTCTTTGAGGTATTAAAATGTGAAGGAGGCTTTTTGCCATTTACATAGCGTGATATGCTTTTGTTCAGTGATCAAGGTTTCTTCAGTGATCTGAAACATGTTTTGCTTGGTCATTCTGTTTAGTTTATATTTTGTTACCAACTGACCCCCAATCAGTCTGACCTCTACCAAATGAAATTTTGCACACTCCTGGGTACAGGGCTTCCTGTTATGAGAGAGGGATGACCAGAGATCTAACCAACTGTACTTGGGGACTCCTGGAGCAGCCACGAAAGCCCAGAGTGTGTTTCAGAGCCTTTTTATTCTGTGTTTCCACGTCTCTACCCTTGTGTTTGTGGGTGTGTTTAAGGCAGTGCTGTCAAAAGGTCCTTATGAGGACAGGTTTTTGTGAAATTTAATTTGTTTTCCAGTACTGTCAGCACTAGTATTTGCATTATATTTTTTCACTCATTGTCTCTTTGTCAGAAACACGTTGAAATAATAATGTATATTTAAAAACACGGCTGCTCTCAATTCATGTAATGTATAATCAATCCTGTCAATTTACAATCACACTCTTACCTTAGGTAGTCGGGTCCCATATAACAAAAGCCACTACAGCAGTTTATAAAAGTATGTCTTCCTTTCATACAGTGAACTTTTTATTGGCATTTTGCCAGTTACACAGTGATTTTACATCCACAACAGGCATTTTGTTCTGGACAATGGTTCATATCAGGTGTTTATAGCAAATGTTTTGAAACAAAAGAATCACGGTTAGTGTCTCCAGCCCTAAAGGTTTTTTGTCCCTAATGGTGTCAGTTTGGGTTTTTTCTAGCTAAAGTTATTAGTTATAAGGCTATTAACCTCTACACTACCCTGGAAACAGTGACTGCTAGTATGCAAGCAGGTTTTCTGAGACTGGTTTGACTGCGGAATGTAGACATATTCCTTCTAGCAGGTTATTGACATGGTCACACTTCTTTTACAACAAAACCAACTATAATGTATACTTTCTCTCTATCACACTGATAATCTCAAGCAACCACAAGCATCAGTTAATGTACACATACAATAAATCAACTGAAACAGCACATTCATTATATTTACTTTAGTGGACACTTTATTCCAAAGCAATGTTAAGATTTTGAGTTAATGATAAGATGCTGCTGCATAATTTTTAATGGAGTAGTTCAAAGTAAGCATCTTGCTCAAGGGATACAATATTACTTAGAGTGGTCAAAAAGCCACTGTGAAGTATTTAGAAAGACAGAACACACTTATGTATTTTATCATTTACTTTACATCTGGGAATCAGTTTTTTTAAAATAAGAAGTTATGGTAATTCTATATCTTCCCACTGGTAATTCACCAAATGGGGTGATTTCCTGAAATGATTGAACTCTTTTTGAAAAGTCAAAAGCTATTTCTCTAGTGGATGCTTCTCTGTATATCAAAATATACAGTAAAAAGAGTAGCACCAGGTACAATGTATCAGCTGTGCTAAACAGAACAGGACTCATGCTATTTATAGTCATATTTTAAAAGATTGGACTAAAAGTATATTTGAAAACTGATAAACAACTTCTGTCTGTCAGGAAGAATGTGTTATTATATGAACTTCTTTTCCACATTATACTCACTTACAAATTAGCACTGAAGACACCACATGTGTAGATATTGAAAATAACACTTTAGGAAACTGCATTTTTTGCAGCAATGCACAAACACAGTATTTGTTGATGGGGGTAGGCATTTGTATTGAAATTACACTATTTTTGCTTTGTATTATTTACATGATTATCGACCTATTTGCACATTTTATACAGTGAAAAACCACGGTTTGGAGACAAAGTCAGAGAGGCGAGATTGCGTTGGTTTGGACATGTGCAGAGGAGAGATCCTGGATATATCGGGAGAAGGATGCTAGGGATGGAGCTGCCAGGCAAGAGGAAGAGAGGAAGGCCTAAGAGGAGATTTATGGATGTGGTGAAGGAGGACATGCAGGTGGTGGGGGTGACGGAGAGAGATGCAGAGGACAGGAGGAAGTGGAAGCTTTTGATCCGCTGTGGCGACCCCTAACGGGAGCGGCCGAAAGAAGAAGAAGATACAGTGAAAAACCATAACAATTGCAGAAAACTCTTGTATGACTGCAGTTTACAGTTAACAGTTGAAGCAGTGTGTTCTCTGATTTTTCTCTGAAGGTTAACTTCACCTTGCCTTGTTGACCATCCTGGAGGCTTGAGTGTGAGCTGAAAATCCAGCATCACTGATCAACAGCCACATTCTCACTACCCATAAACTGGGTTCCAGATCTTCACGCTATACCTGCCTACATTTAATTTACTTTCAGTTGTTTCCCTTCACTTTCTTCCTCCACAGCTGAGAACACCCTTTTCTTTCTCACTGATTTTTTCTGCCTTTCTTGTCAAGTATTATTATGCATTATTTTCCCCAGTTTTGAATGTTGACAGAGGTACGTCTCTCCACCATGATCAAAGCTCAAGAGTGACAGCTGCGGTAAAGTGAGCGGCAGCGATAAAGCTGCAGTTAATGAGCTGTGCTCCTTGTAACACCTGCTGCCTTTGAACATCTGAAAATGTTGACCATAATGCTTGTTCATAAAAAGGCTGGAAGGTATAATTTAAAAATCCTTATACTTACCTTTAAATTCTGTCAACTTACAATATAGTGTAGTTAACAGGCTTGATGAATATCTGGTAAATAACTGACCGAAAGATGCAGTCTAAGTGAGGAAAAACCATAACTCATGCTCCATTCAACCCGAAAATTATAGCTTGACATTTAGTGTAAAAAAGTGCTTGCTGACAAAAATACAGATGGCCATTAAATTTTACTCAACTGAAGGTATTATTCCCAGTAACACCTCATACTACAGTACATATAGCCTACAGATACTGTTCACCTAAAATACTGAACATCTCTAACGCAGAAATTATTGACTAAACAACAAAAACCTCAGCGAAAACAAGCCAAAGATGTGTGGGCACTGGAACTGCAGGACTGTCATTGTTTCTGACAGCCATGTGACACCGCAGTATGATGTTGTGAGGCCTGAACCTCACTGGTAGAAACATCACATCCACCTGCGTTCCCAAGACAACCAAGCAATCAAATGCTCGGTTACAGGGAAAACTAATTTAAGTCTTTACACACGCAAAACAAATATTGTTTTTCCATATTAATTTTGCATATTTGTATTGTAAAATAAAAAAAAAAAACATACAAAATGCCTGTGACTCATAAATTATTCATTGTTGTGAACCATTTGTTGTCACAACCAGGATGTGTGGACTTGCGTTTGTTCCAGTTGGGCTCAGGTCTGTAACAGTGAAATGTAGCATATATGTCTGTGTATGTGTTTTTATTTCTCACTAATCCATGCGGATACTTTAAAATCATCAAATATATAGGCAGATCGTTATTTTATCACAGTGGTGACAAACAGGTTGGTTGGGACAAAGACCGAGACACCCTGACCCCCCACCTCCCCCCGGCCTATGCGGAAGGGACGTGCAGACAGCCTGTCCACGAGAGCCACAACTCGGTCATCTCAACAGCGCCACCACCTGGTTGCCAGGTAACGCAGGTAGCACATTTGCTGGAAACAGTTCCTGCTTACAGCGCGAAGAAGACCGGCAGCGGGAGACTGCTTAGCACTGCAAGACATTCTGTTGAGATTTGACAGTTACTGCGCTTTTAAGAGAAAAGTGCTGAAGCCAGTCTGCTGCTGTGTAACTGACCACCATTGTGCGCTTTCGGCAACGTGCGTCTTAAGGAGGCGGTCTTGAACAAGTACACATGCCATTCAAGAGAAAATTTGATGGCTGAATGGATGTCTTGCCGCAGAGAGTCCACCCGGCGCTGACTTCTGGCACATGGATTGGCCAAGCTTGCCGTCGCTCCTGATGAATTCGGCGCCTATTGGCTGAGCGTGGCTCCTCCCTCCGCTCTCGTCGGTGCCACCGCCGTTTCCGCTAGGCCACCATGCCCTGCGGAAGGTAGTTTGTTGTAGTTGAGCGCTGGAATGAGTGGACGGTGCCTGCATCCTGTTTATAAACACATCGTATCGGTTACACGGCGAGATTCCACAAAGCAGTGGACGCGGGTAAACACGACAGGACGTTATAAGCACCACTAAAGTGTCATAAATAAGCCCGGTGAGGCCTGAGAACGCGGCAGAAGTGCCCGGGCGCGAGGCGAGGGAGGCGCGAGGGAGCCAGGAGAGGCGTGAGCCGATGGAGCCCGCACCGGTGAAGGGGAAGCCGCAGGGCCGCCTGCTGGTCTCCACCATCCTGGATGCGAAAGACGAGCTGGAGGAGGTAAAATTGTCAGAAAAAAAATTAAAGGGCGAACGCGGTCTGAGAAAGAGCGGCGCGGTGGTCAGGACCCTTCTTTCCGTGGGCTCTCTCCCGACTCTGGTGTTCAGGGCAGGACCCGCGTCAAGCAGGGTAACTCACAAGCCATATTGTTCCGAAAGGCTTCGCCGCGATCTGCTTTAGATCTAAAATCTGAAACGGTCACCTTCGCTGAACATTGCCACAGCTTGTTTTTGTGTTTTGACCTCGTTCGTGCCGGGTCTCCTTACCTGTGGCAGGACACGTTCCGGGTAACAGGACTTCTCTTCTGAAGTTTACTAAATGCTATTGGTTACAAATGGGTTATGGGTAATGTGAAGAATTGTTCTAGTATTTGAAAACTTCTGTTTGTGTATACTGGTAATGCCTGAGATATTGTGCAACAGTGTTGTTCTCTGGTCCAGTAAAGATGGGATCTGTGGAACTGACCCCCGGATCCTTATTTCTGTCCCTCTGTCTGTCTGTAGACCTCATGTATTGTCCTCTCTGCGCATAGATCCACTTATACATTATTGGGCTCTTTTTTGCACCTTTTCTCCCACGTCACTCGGTCACTTTGTACAACTGACCGTGTGTGCCTGTGTCTTCAGCGGCTCGAGAGATGCGTCGCCATAGTGACGTCTCTGACCAGCAGCCTGTCGGAACGTGAAGCCAACGATGCCCTGACTGCCCACGTGAGTTTCCCCGCTCCCTTGACTGACACACAGTCTGAAACATTAATTCACTTAACGTATACTTATTTGTTTCACATAAAAATGTGTTCATTTTCAGTATTGGTCATTTTAAGAAGTATATTTATAGCTTTTCAGTGTGAAGGATAAGATTTTGCCTTGTGCCGTATTGACTGAGCCCAACTATTTTCCGACTTTGTCAGTTGCACGCCTTTCTCTTCTACCCTTACCTTTCCATCACCTTACTGTATTATCTCTATGAATGCCTCTGTGAGTCACATTTCTCCATCACTGCTATGTGGGGTTGGTCCCCCAGGTGTGTAAAGGTGCACAGCAACACGAGGAGGTGTGCTTGGGACTTTTCACACTGCTACTGACAGAGCCACCACAGGCCCAACGGGTATGTCAGCCTCTCTCTGTCTGTACTCCTGGGAGCCCATTCCAAAATCTGCGTGTTTAATATAACATGCTGTTAAAAACTGAATATTTTACCTGTAGGTGTGTGTTGTGTTTATGCATTATTATTATTATTATTATTATTATTATTATTATTATTGATAACAACAACAACAATAATAATAATAGATAAGAATACATTGATATAAATTTTTAATTTCTTAATGAATAAGGTGTTTGTTTTGCTGAAATTGATGTCGGGTTCTGAAGGCAAATGTGAATCATTTCCACTTCATTCCACAGTGCTATAGGGACCTCACACTTGTCAATAGGGATGGTATGAATGTGGTTCTCATGAAGATCAACCAGATCCTCATGGAGAAGTTTCTCAAGTTGCAGGATGTATGCCGCACTCAGGTATTCCTGCACCTACTCAATATATTTTCTTTCAGTTTTTATTGTTAAAGTTTGCTTTAGTTTTAGGCATATGTGTCGCTGCAGTGAGAAGAGTGCTATATAAAAATAAAATTGAATTGTATATGTTGGCATATTTGTAGCATGACTGCCGATCAGACTATTTTTTAAAAGTATTTGTCTACCTGCTCTCTCTTCTCCCACCCATGTCTGTCTCCAGCTGGTGTGGCTGGTACGGGAACTGGTGAAGAGTGGAGTACTCGGGGCTGATGGAGTTCTGATGACTCTCATGAAGCAGATTGCTGGTCAGTACTCTTTGCACACTTTCAGACTGCTTGAGTTTGTCAAGTTTTTTTCCATCTGGACTTGCCTGTCATCAGTTTGCTTTACTGGGCTGAAGCATTGTTTTCATTAGCTTGGCCTGAATGCATGTTGCTGAGCTTCAGTAGATGCCTCTGACTGATGTATTTTTTTGATAGGAGGAGATATCTCCAGCAAAAATCTGTGGCTGGCTGAAAATGTACTGGACATCTTGATTGAACAGAGGTACAGCAGATTCAAATGATTGTTTTTGTGTTTATATTTTAATCACATTTTCATTTTATAGATCCTTTATAGAAATTTCATCCTCTGCATTCTAGGGAGTGGGTGTTAAAGAGTGGGATGCTGATCGCCATGTCTGTCTACACATACCTGCGGCTCATTGTGGACCATCATGGCTCACCCCCTCTCCTGGCCCTACGGCAGAAAGAAGTGGATTTCTGCATTGGGCTGCTGAGAGAGAAGGTGAGCCTGATGAGAGGGGTGTGAAACAGAAAGAATGACCTAATATAATGTCATATTGTTAATGGGTTATAAAAAATGTCTACATGCAGATTGTTTCCATATCTCTTTGTTCCTCTGCCTCACAGTTCATGGATTGCTTCATTATTGGAAGGGATCTGGTGCGGCTGTTACAGAATGTGGCCCGGATCCCTGAAATGGAGTTGCTGTGGAGGGACCTACTGCACAACCCACAAACCCTCAGCCCTCAATTTACAGGTTTGTATTCCACGGTGAAGTTGACCGTTCATTGTGAGTCTGTGTTTGCATGCTGTCTAATGACTGGGGTTCCTATGCTTTATGCTCCCAACATAACAGGTGTGCTCCAGCTCCTGTCTTCTCGCACATCTCGCAAGTTCCTTGCATGTCGCCTCACCCCCGACATGGAGACTAAGCTACTCTTCATGACCTCCCGGGTAATCTCGACTCTCGTGTTTTAAGATGCAGGCCTAGACTCTAGGAACGGACTGTGATATTGATTTCACAACTATGGCATAGACAAATTCCCACATCTCTGCACTGACCTCTTGATGTTTCTTTCAGTAATTCACAGATGCAAGGCTCCTACTAACACCTGGTTCAACACTTGCAGGTGCGCTTTGGCCAGCAAAAGAGATACCAGGACTGGTTCCAGCGACAATACTTGTCAACAGCGGACAGTCAGTCGCTGCGCTGTGACCTGATCCGCTACATCTGTGGTGTGGTGCACCCCTCAAACGAAGTGCTGAGTTCAGACATCCTACCACGCTGGGCCATCATCGGCTGGCTGCTCACCACCTGCACAGTGAGTGATGGGTCGCTGTGGTCCTTCATGGGGATCGGCACCTAAATGCAGAAGAGAAGCAGCCATTATTTGGGCTTTATGTTGTCCACTGATACAAGTTTCTATCTTTTTTTCAATTCATCAGTCCAATGTTGCGGCCTCAAATGCTAAACTGGCTCTCTTCTACGATTGGTTGTTCTTTAACCCAGAGAAAGACAGTATCATGAACATAGGTGAGTGTAGGGGAAAAAGCTGAAGGGCTGAGCCATGGGGGTCTTTCTCAGCAGGGTACAGGGTGCTGAGGAGTAGTAAGTGACTCTGCTTCTTTCTGTCAGAGCCAGCGATCCTGGTGATGCACCACTCCATGAAACCCCACCCTGCCATTACAGCCACCCTCCTGGACTTCATGTGCAGGGTCAGTTACTGTTACCTCTTTCCTCACCATGACAACAGCACACTTACAAGCTTTTATGTTCACTCTTTTTCAGTTCTTTTTGCTCGCATTTTGCAGTGCTCTTGGTAGAAAGATTTTTTTTTCTCTCCCTCGCTGAGATGGAAATGTTTTTTTTTTTATTTTTATTTTTAAATTTAATTTTTCACTATTCAGATCATCCCCAATTTCTACCCACCTCTGGAGGCAAATGTGCGGCAGGGCATTTTCAACTCCCTTACATTCATCATGGAAAAGAGGGTTCTGGCGTAAGCATTCATTTCCCAACATAATACCTAGCACATGCACACAGTACACCATCAGTCGTGCACGTAATGCTTATACATCACACACGCTTTATTTTTACTTTCTTAGGCATGTCAATGTATGCTTTATCCATTTACCACTGATCTCCCATTTTTGTCCTTAGCCACCTCGCTCCCTTGTTTGACAACCCCAAACTGGATCGTGAGTTGCGGTCCATGCTGAGAGAGCGCTTCCCTGAATTTTGCAGTTCACCCTCACCACCAGTCGAGGGTGAGAAATGACCCATTTTTCACCCTGTATGGCTTTGTCACCCGCTGTTACTGAATGTTTATTTTTTTTATAGTGGTCTGCAGTTTGGACAGACTTTGTCTTTTGGGTTGATTATCTTTGACTTTGCTGCAAAAAAAGACAGAAAGCATTGTAAAAAGCATGCTTGGAAAATAGCTCAGGTTCCGTATCATATATTTTTGTACGTTAGTCAAGAGTCCACCTTCTCACTTAGCCATATCCCTTGTGCAGTGAAAATGGAAGAGTCTGTTACCTTGGAGATGGATAATCATGTATTAGAGAAGGAAGATGGTTGCTACGACAACACAGAGGCCACCTTCAGTGATGATGAGGAAGAGCTCAACAACAAGGGTGAGGGGAGCGCTAAACACCATTTCAATGCCCCTGTGTTCCTGTTTCTGTGTCAGCACATGTAGACTCTGCACTCTAATCATAATCATTCATTATTCCTTTTTATTTATTGGGAACAAATTCCATTTTCACTGTTTTATATTCACTCTGTACATACATATTCAGGTTGATTACATTCTGTTTATTACCATGTCAGAATATTTTTTTCCTTTATATATTGAATGATGACAAATTGAACAATGTTCCAAATATTTCTTCAAGGCAAAAAGCGGGAGTTCAGGTTTCTCCCAATTAAAGAAGCCACTATTGACGAGCCTGCTGATATCACACCATTTGTGGACCAGTTGGATGAGACGTTGAGGGAAAAGGTACTACAGCTGCAGAAAGAAAGGTGAGTGCGTCCTAGGACAAGGTCCTTCTTTTTTTCCTAACTTTATTGAAAATGTGTTAATCTCTTTTTAATGGTGGTATTGACTGCAGATCCTTCATCTCTCCTCTCACTCTCTTCACAGTGACACAGAGATACAGTGTGAGGTGATGCAGGAGATAGTGGACCTCATTCTGGAAGTGAGTCACTTTCAAAACATAAAAGGAAAATAAAATGCCTCACTGATGTTGACATTTTGTATTGATCTCATGTTCCTGACTTTTTGCCTATTTATCTTTCCTTTACCTTCTCTAATGCTTCTGTGTTTCTCTCTTTTAGGAGGACTTCGACTCTGAGCAGATGTCCACTCTGGCGTCTTGTTTAGCTGAGCTTTTTAAAGGTCACTTTCGGGGTGATGTGCTGCCAGAAGAGATAACAGAGGAGTGAGTATGGCTATCTGCATCTTTGCCTGTGGTTCTTTACAAGATACTTGTGAAACTGTTCTGGATGATGTTTTGTAGCTTGAGACATGTATGTCTGTATGAGTCAAGTTTCCAAAAAGTGGCATCAGTTTTGGCTTTAATGATTCCAGGTCCCTGGAGGAGTCTGTGTGCAAGCCCGTGTGCCTGGTGTTCAGGAACCTATGTCAAATGCAAGAGGACAACAGCGGTTTTTCTGTGTTGCTGGACATGCTGGCAGAATTGTACCAAAAGCAGCCCAAGATCGGCTATCATCTGCTTTACTACCTCAAGGCCAGGTGAAGTGCTACTCCAGTCTCTTCTGGTGCTGTCATTGGTAACATCCAAGTGTGACAATAAGTTTTGGTCAGTACTGAAGTATTAGTGTGGGTTTTTAAATGTTTATTTAGAAAAACTATAATTGGTTTTTAAACACAGTTTTTAATATATGCTAATACATTTTTTGTGAGTTTATATACCTTTGTATGAGGCCTAATCACTTTAATACTTAAGTTGTTTCCTTGAGTTGTGTATGGTATACTTGTAAATCCCATGACTCTTTCCCTTCCCTTTGTGTGCTCCCAGTAAAGCGGCTATGGGGAAGATGAGCCTTTATGAGTCGTTTGCCCAAGCCACAGCACTGGGTGACTTGCATACCTGCCTCATGATGGACATGAAGGCCTGCCAGGAGGATGATGTGCGGTTGCTCTGCTACCTCACACCTTCCATCTACAGCGAGGTCTGTTGCTTAGTATTTTTCCTTGTGACATTACCTTCCTTTTCTGGCAATCACGTTGCATTGTGCTGACTTCTTACCTCTACCTGCAGTTCCCGGACGAGACACTGCGTAGTGGAGAGCTCCTCAACATGATCGTAGCAGTCATTGACTCCACACAGGTATTGTCAACATGGCCAGATATCAGATCTGTTTATTTCACGTAGGGGCTGCATTAACCCTTGTAACAGCCAAATCTGTTGCTCTGACCACTCCCACTTAATGCTCCACTAAACACACTTGTAAGGTAAGGACACACAACACCATACAAGTCATATTTCTGTCTATATTTGCTCTCCATCTCCTCCAGCTTCAAGAGTTGATGTGTCACGTGATGATGGGGAATTTGGTGATGTTTCGGAAGGACTCTGTTCTCAACATTCTCAGTGAGTCTGCTCTGTGTTCATAATACAGTGTGTGCTGACATTGTTTTGCTGCAAGCAATATGTGTTCTTCAAATTCACTGAGAATTCTTCTCCCCCGGGAATCACTTACAGTGAGAGTGTGAGCGCCTGATCTGGTTGAGCGGTGACTTGTTTGTCTAGAAAAGGGCAGGTGCCTGGCAAACTTTACCAGTGTGACTTTGCACTGTGAAAAGACTGCTTATGGTGCCATGTCAGTTAATGTACAGTAAGTGCTGTAACACTTGCCTCTGTGCCGCAGTTCAGTCTCTGGACTGGGAGACGTTTGAACAGTACAGTACCTGGCAGCTGTTCCTGGCCCACAGTATCCCACTGGAGACCATCATTCCTATTTTGCAGCACCTCAAGTACAAGGGTGAGGCCCAAAGCACTTAATTTGGTACCTTATAAATCTGTCAGTTCCCCTTAAGAGAGCTCAGCCAAAGTATAAAACCTATATAAGTAGAAACTGCTGTCTCTTCCACTGGTGTTCTTTGACAGCTGAAATAAATCTCTTTTCCATCTAGAACATCCTGAGGCCCTGTCTTGCTTGCTGCTACAGCTGCGCAGAGAGAAGTAAGTCTTTGTGCGCTTGAAATATATTGAAACTAATGCCTTGGAAACGGTGGATTTTGGATGCATAGCGATTGCAGATGTCTGCTTGTATTATTGCATTCCTGTGTGCATTGAAAAATGGTTATTTCTGCACTGCAGGCCTACTGAGGAGATGGTAAAGATGGTTCTGAGCCGGCCGTGTCACCCTGAGGACCAGTTCACTACCAGCATTCTGCGACACTGGGCGGTCAAGCATGAAGACACCCTGGGGGAGCACATCAAGGCCCTGCTCATCAAGAACAACAGCTTGCCACGCAAGCGTCAGAGGTTATTATTACACATAAACTGGCAGCCTGACATCGTGTCCTGGTGTATTTAAGTACAAATAGCTGATGGTTTCTTTATTTTCATCTCCATATCAGTTTGCGCAGCTCTAGCAGCAAACTGGCTCAGCTAACTCTGGAACAGATCCTGGAACACATGGACAACTTGCGGCTGAACCTCGTGAATACAAAGCACAACTGTAAGTTTACCCGCCACAAAGCTGTGTTCCTTCAAGTTGAGATGAGTCATTTGCTGTATTCAAACCCATTTTACCAAACCTCAAACCTGTTCTGACATTGGGTCCTACACCCTCTCGATGCTCTTGTCTTCCAGTCTTCACACAGACACCCATACTGCAGGCCCTACAACATGTCCAAGCCAGCTGTGATGAGGCCCACAAGATGAGGTGAGTCACTGCCTCTTGCAAAGCACCAAGGGTAGCAAACGCGCCAGGGTTTATACAATCATCCCCTGACATGCACAACAGAGGTATGAGAATTCAGCCATATATATTAGGTTTCATTAAGTACACCTACTTCAACTTATAAGGTATTTTTTTTTTGAGCTTGCAAGGACTGAATTTGGATTTTTCACACCTGAGCAGCACAAGATACTGATTTAAGATTTCTTCAAAGAAACTCACAATCATTATTAAATACCTCTGTCAAAGGTGACTTAGTGTTAGATAAGAAGGAACTTGGGATAATGTTGGTTTTAGCCATGACGCTTCAGTAGTCACGCAAAAATTTGCAGGCCGGGACAAGGGTGTGTTCTCAAATTGTACTCTGGTTTTCACCGCTCAGGTTCAGCGACCTTTTCTCATTGGCTGAGGAGTTTGAGGACTCATCTAAGCCACCCAAGTCCAGGCGCAAGGCACCAGTGTCATCTTCCCTGCGCTCCCGGAAGGGTGTAGCCCCACCTGCCAGCAATGAAGAGGAGAGCGCATCCAGCAGTGCCTCGGTGTGTGTGTGTGTGTGTGTGTGTGTGTGTGTGTGTGTGTTTTCACATACATGTTCATCAGTGAATTGTATGTACAGTTTAGTGAAGGGTGTCTTCAGACTTCTTAAATGCCTCTGGGATTTCAGTATAAGTTTTGCTTTGTTTTAATTATAAACCGATGTTCATGCCCTTTTTAAACCTCATTAGCCATAATTACTGTGGTCCATTTCAGGAGGAGGAAGACTCCAAACCCAAAGCCCCCAAGCGGAAGAGGAAAGGCTCGTCTGCAGTGGGCTCTGACAGCGACTGAGGGATATTGCCACCAGCCCTGACTGCTATTGTGACATCACTGGAGACTCAGCCACGGCTCGCTCTGCTCCACCGGTGCGGAGCTTCTGCCTCAGTCACATCCGCTGCAAGGGGAGGAGTTTCCACCCAAACTCTGCCGCAACCTGGCCAGGGTCAGCTGTGGAGATGTGCTCCTCCCTCCATTTCTTTCTGCTCATTGACACTCACAAGACGGCGAGCGTGACAGGGTTGGTGGGAACGGCAGTGAGTTAGGAGGCCGAGAACTCTTGCCACTATGATTCAGATGGACCCGACCGCCGCGATGGACCGACAGACTTTGATTCTGCCTTATGAAATGGATTGCACAAATGTCCAGGCTTCAGTGGGTGAAATGGAATTGTGTTGCTCTACTGCCTGCCCTTCTCCTTCTACCCATCCACACTTGCAGTGTGTAATGCCTACTGAAATGTGCCACCTTTTACATTCAGGATCTTCCAGACACCCCCCCCCCTTCCCTACAGTGACTGGAGACTGGACCCTCCCGCACTTCCCTTGCTTCAGTTTTAACAGATAAATTTGATGCGCACATGTAGTGAACTGAGGTTGCTGTAAATGGAGTAAGAAATGCAGTACTTCTGAGTTACGATATGCGTGTTAAAGGGATCATGGATGGGACACCGTTCACCTGGCCCAGGTGTGTTTCAAGAGATAAAGAGTAATGACTAACTGCAGAGCGCCTCCTCTGCAGGAGCAGAGGAGCTTCGTGCCCCGATTGCAGATAGCTGTGTCCTTGTTTCCTGCTACTGTCACCTGGAGATCCATGGTTCACCTGACCTACAAGCCTCCAAAGGCATGGCTTAAAGGAAATGGACATCCAACACATGAATACAAGGGTTTTAATTCCTTTTGGTTTGTCAATTTTCATATACAAAAGATCATAACATTGCTAATAAATAATTTAAAATAGAAAAATACATTTTTCTTTAAAAGCATTGTTTTGTACAGAGAACGTTTTGTCCTGCCATTGTTCAAGTAAAGTGCCATAAGGACAAGCAGAAGGGGTCAGTCCGTGTATCACTTTCACCGATCAGGTCAAGCACGCAAACTTCACCCCCCTCCCCCGGCCAAGTTTTTCCCGGTTTTCTATAATGATGATAAAGCTTTCGTTGGTAGAAGCACAGAATCATTTGAAAATGCTGTAAATAACTCGTGTTTTAAATAAAGTCCTCAAAACGTTATAAAGTTAAGTTCCCTTCAAAAGTACAGGAGTATTCTGAGTACAAAAAACCTGCGGGTCTTCACGTTGAGCTTCTCGCCCGGGCGGAAGCAGCGGGTGCCGGGCATGAAAGACAGATTTGCGGAGCGACTTTTGATCAGGATGCTGTCAGTTGTCTCAGTTGTCAGTTCATCACATACAGTCAAGAGTTGATACTCGTCTTCCTTTCGAACACATACACACGCGTGTGAGCCATGAGTGACCACCTCGGGCTCGTCTTTCCATCCGCGCCGTCCCTCACCTCCTCACGGCCGCCAGCCGCTTTTTGAGCAGCATTTTAAATCGCGCTCCGGTGCTGGCGCTGCGGCCGTTCGCCGATGTCCGCGCCTCGCAGCCGAGGGACAGGGCGCGCACGCCCCTTGACGTCGCCGCCGCCGTCGCCGTCGCCGTCGCCCTGGGGACGTTGCCCACCTCGCAGAGCGGGCACGAGCGCGCGCGCGGGACCTCGCCCTCGAAGAAGAGCGACTCCCGACGGCGCACGCACGGGCTCTCCCCCAAGGCGAGGAATCCGTAGGGGGTCGTGATCTTGGGGAGGTGCGGCAGGGACATCGCCGCCCGGGTCACGGGGTCCGTGAGGTCCTCCTGCCGCGGATCCCCCCAAGGCGCCTGCTCGCGGGGCGCGCCGTGCCCCGGCCAGGTCAAATGATACGGGCGCGCACTCCGGGGGGACTCCGTCCCGGAGCTCTCCAAGTCATCGGAGGGCGGCAGGGTGCGCGTGCGGCCCACTGTCCCCAGGGGCGGGATGGTGAACTGGGGCACCCGGTCCGGGGTCATGACCATGTCCCTCACTGACACTGGTCTCCTCCTCACCGCCGCGCAGGAGTCCAGTTCTGCCTGGGATCGGCCGGGTCCTGCAGCGCAAGTCTCACGCGAAGCGGTCAGAGCCGTCATAGTCACTGGTCTCGAGCCGAAGGGAGGGTCAGCGTCGGCGCCATGGGGGGGGGGCAGGTGGTCACTCCAGTGTTCGCGGGTGCCGCAGCAAGTGGAAGCCCACAGAAGCGTCAAACGAGGCGGAGGCTGAGCGCAGAAATGAGCCGCGTTGTTGACCTCACAGGCCATGCACACGCACTTACGGAGGCACCGGTTCAAGTGGTCAACTGGACCAACATACGTTTGCTGTATATATATACATATGAAAAATGACGTCACTCTTCAGCTCCCGTTTAATGACGTAGCGCCCCGCCCCCTGCGCCCTCATCGCCGAGTTTCGCCTGAGAAGCTCGCTCACCGGTGAAACAGTTTCTGCTGATAATCTTGCTGATGTATTAACGCAGCCGAGAAAAACGTAAAAACTTTTAGAGGGAAATCAGCTCCGGCAAAATAGTAACGCTAGCTCTGTTGCTGCTTTAGGAGTTGCCACTCACAAATGCGAGTAATGCATAATAAAAATAATTGATCCCTATTGAAAATTGAGCTAGAAAAGCACATAAAGGCTTTACTGCACATGCAGCATAAGAAAAAATGAGAAAAGCAAGACGCACAACCGAAATGCTTGAACTCAGTACCTTTTACGTGTAATTGTGAATTCTCACATTTTTCTTTTTCATTATATTTTTTATATTGTGCTGAGAATTGTATACATATATTAATACTATATTTTATTTATGTGAGTATGTATACTTTTTTTTAACTTATGTTTCGTGTTTGTTGCATTCAAGTAAAAATATACTAAATATTTGCAGCTGCTTTTTATAACACATGCAGTGCATTTAACTGTATTTAACTGTATTTGTTTCTATTGTGCATGGGCTGTGTGGACGTAGGTTTGAATCTGGCTCAATCTGTGTGGAGTTTGCGCGTTCTCCCCGTCTCTGCGGAGGTTTCTTCTCACAGTCCAAAGACACGTGTTTCAGGTAAATTGCCCACTAGAAATCGCTCATGGTGAGCGACTGTATGTGTGTGTTTGTGCGTGTGGTCATCCTGCGACGAACTGGCATTTCCCCTTCTTGCCTAACTAACGCCCAGCGAGTCCGGGATGGGCACCGTACCGCCGCGACCCTGAAAATGACCAGCGGTTAACGGAAAGTTTCTGTTTACGGGTATTTCCCGACCTCTTTGAATGTGAAGGTCCATATTTCAAATCACACTCCTAATGTAGTCCGCCTGATGAAGGTACTTGTCGATACTGAATACAATAATACTACCCTGCTGAATAAATGACACCACACAAACGATTAATGGCCTTATTTTTCAAATTAGTTACTTCACATGTTCAACTA
The DNA here is from genome assembly GCA_018136845.1 of Heterotis niloticus. Taxonomy (NCBI): domain Eukaryota; kingdom Metazoa; phylum Chordata; class Actinopteri; order Osteoglossiformes; family Osteoglossidae; genus Heterotis; species Heterotis niloticus. The sequence goes on from CM030903.1 coordinate 5,038,312, forward strand.
AAGCATCTATGGTTTGCCTTCACGCCGGAACCAATTCGCTGTGGGAAGCGATGCACGGGGGAGCGTATTGTCCGCAACACCGGAAGTTTACTTTAACAATTGGTGTTGTGTGCCGATGGCGGAAACTACAAGCGGAAATTTACACGTTATAACTGTAATATGTTTAAATAAAACTAAATAAACGTTTTACCAAGGAATCGGGAAAGTGGCCACAGAACAGCAGGAGGACGCGGACCACGAATCGCAATGGAGCCACGCGGCAAATGATTGTGGAAACACTAGCAAGACCGAGGAGAAGGAAAAAAGGACCGATTAACTTGGTGAATTATTTATGCGGTCTCTTTTTGCTTCAGTTTGTGCTTTTTCACGCATAAATGAGCTGCGCTTGCAATTGACTTTTTTTAGTCCAGACACTCCGTGCGGCACACAGTAAACAATAACAAATGCATTGTGTACATGTTGTATGTCTCGTTGGTTTTGTGTTGTTTATATAATAGCAGTATTTTGCTAAAGGTGGCATTGTTAGTTTATGTTGGTCATTTATAAAGCTGTATGTGTTGCTGTAAGGATGACACACTGATCTTCAAAACAGGCGGCAAACCGTGACAACATTAATGACTAAGCAACGATTAGAATTACTTATATATACATATATTTACCCTACATTATTTGTTCATCTTGAAACAAATATAGGTTTTTACAACCAATAAATACACCTTTTACTGTAACACAAACTTGTACACAATAGGTCTGATTTCAGGATGAGCATGGCTCGAAAACGTAAATCTAGCTCTCCAGACCCAAGGCTTTCCCACTTCAAATCCTTGAAGAAGGAAGAATCTGTATTTGACCCTCGAACAGCCCATATTGCACCCCTTGGCCCTAAGATCTGTACACCTATCAAAGGGAAGTGCCAAGGGCTTGTGTCAGATACATCTTCATCAAGAAGACATTCAGCAAGGTGTAAGTGTCTGGCATGAAGCCTCTGGTCCACTACTGCGGGTGAGAGTCAGAAGAACAGCTAGAGATGATATGACCAGGACAGTAGGCTCTAGGGGAAGGTAGTGAGGTACTTGAAAGATCTTATTTTTGGACTTGATCAGAGAGAAAACGGACACCTTTATGTCTCTATCCAGACCAGATCTTTTGGGGAGTGGAGTCAGAGCACCATTCCAACTCAGCACAGTGCCTTAGACTTTCTGAGGACAACACTGAGCTGGGTCTGGTCATCAAACTGGGTAAAAGCATACTCCAATTTCAGTGTTTGCAGACAGCTTGCTCTGTGCCTGCCTGTGCTCCAGCATTCTGTTGTTGCACAAATTTAGATCAACTAAATGTTTTGCTACCTATGTACCAGGTTGTCTCATAGTAATACTTAATGACTTAATTTTTCTTCTGCCTCTAGATGAAGATCTTTGTAGAGGACAAGGTGAAAGGAAAAGGAAGGGCATGAAGATGAAGCAAAGGGTGGCTTGTGTGGGGAAAGAAGCATCTGTAATGACCGGGGTGGAACAAGAAGTAGGAGGTCAGGAGGAGCCAGAGGACGACATCAGCGGGAGGCTAGACAGAGAGCTGGAGAGAAAATCACGACAGCACAACCTGAGCACTGCCAATGTGCGGAGTATTCTTCATGTAAGTCACAGACAATCTCAAGCTAGGCCTGACCTAGTGAACATATTTTTTTGTTTTGTAAGTTAAGGCTTATAGTGCTGTGAATTGGAGACTCGCTATCGTTTTATTGTTTTAACCAAACTTAACCCAGTGTGTTTTTAAACAAACTGACTAACTTTTGATATGATCCTAGTTTGGCCAGTTAAGGCAGGAAGTGGAAATTGAAACCCTTGAGAGCACTTTTCTGTATATTACTGTCCAACAGTAACAATATATGGCAGTTTTGGAGTCAGAAAGCCAGACGGACACACATGGAGTGCCCTTCAACATTATTTCCGCCTTTCATATAAAATGAATCAAAAAGACCTTTATTTAAAAGAGCTTTGTGTTTCAGGGTTTACTTAACAAATTTTGATTTCAAAATTGTTGGATTTCTTGCATTATTTTTTTCCTATTTATTATTTGTTTTGCTTTGTAGCACACAATCCAGTATGCAAAATATTCAGTGGAATTCAAATTGTTCAGCTAATTCCTAAGGGAACGTTTTGTGGACTTTGTGCTTTGCCGTTGTATAATGTAAAGGTGTAATGTCAGAACCTGTTGTCAGCCATTGCTTTGGGGAAAAGTAAAGAGCAGACAGTTTACAAAATAAAGTGACTCTTGTAACAAGTCTGGTCATGTATACCAAAATACACAAGAAATGAAATTTACCACTTAAGCATAATCAGGGCAGTAATCATAAAATATGAATGCAAACAAGTTTGAAATGGGATTAGAATAAAAGCTAGATTTTTGTTGACAGCACGTAGCTGTTCATCATAGGTTTTTTCCCCCATCTACATTAGGGGTGTAAAATATTTTCAAGGCTCCTTTGCATGAAGTTAAGATACTCACCATGTACCCAATAACTCCAGACCTGTTTTCCATGTACACAGTTATGTCCTGGCTTGGATTACCTGTCTAAAGTTCCAACTTTTGATCTTAATAAGGGTTGCAGGAAACCCAATAATGTATCCTCATACGCTTTGCTCCCATTGCACAAATTATGGCTGTGTGTCTTTGTTGACACTGTGCTCTGTTTGTGACACTGTGCTGTGTTTTTTCTGGGCTGTTAATGTTCAGGCTTGATGGGCAGTTTGATTCCACAAATACATTTATTGTAAGGCCCATTAACACAAATGCTGCCCTTCTCCCACAGGAAGTCATCACCAATGAGCATGTGGTTGCCATGATGAAAGCCACTATTAGAGAGACACAGGACATGCCCATGTTTGTGAGTTTTAACCAATTTGCCTGTTTTACCATACTTTTCTAAAGTATGCATCTTAATTATTATGCGTATGGAACAGTTGAAATGTATAAACTGTTTGCACTTAGCTGTTCACTTGTATATTAATTTAGATGTTGAAATAATGCTATTGTAAACCAATATCCATTTTTAAAAATTATTTTTACAATTTAGGAGCCCAAAATGACTCGCTCAAAGTTAAAGGAGGTTGTAGAAAAAGGAGTGGTAAGTTATTTTTTCATTTCTTTTGTAAATTCATCATAATGAATTGTCCAGGCAAACAGTATTGTATGGTGTTTGAATGAATGCAATTTCTGTTAGTGTTCATGATTTCACACATAAGGGTTTTGTTCTGCCTTGCAGGTCATTCCTTCCTGGAACATCTCTCCCATCAAAAAGTCCAGCGAAATTAAGGTATAATATATGATTACATGTTTATTTCAGCAGAGCTTCAACTTACAGACTGTTGCATTTACCTGGGCAGGGAAACTAATGAATTCAGGAAATCAATTTTGGAAACCACATTTTCAGTCCGGTGTCTATTTCAATACTTGTTGATGTGAATGCTTTTTTTGGGGAAAAAACTTTTTATTTAAATTTTTCATGTATGAGACTCATGTACATTACAAGAACCAACTTTGAAAAATTGGCAAAAAATTAAAAGACTAAGTATGAATATTTAATATAAGATAACATAATTTTAAAAAGTGAATTAAGTGTAAAGCATATTATTTATACAAAAACATACAAAACAACCCTATGTCTCTTTAATATGTTACAAATTTAGGTCTTATTGTTTATGAGACATGAGTACCTTTTATTAACCTTTTTTATGCCTTCTCTTTGTTTAATGACATCATTCCAGTAGAATGCTGACAACATATTGTATAACATAAAATATAAAACACCACTTTTATATTTAGACCTCATAGTTTATATAAAGGCCCATGATTTGTTTTACTCTGTACTGTATTGTCTCTTTTTCCACTGCTGTAGTCATTGTAGTGGGAAATTAAAATATTTCTTTTCATGAAGGCACTTAATGCGAAGAAAAATGCTGCATCAGCATTTAATTTGAACTTGGAGATTCTGCTTCATTTGTTAACTGTATAATTAAACTTTTGTTATGAAGTAAATGAGGCCATTGATTTTAATAGCTTCTGTTTTCTCTAATTACATCTTATGCTACTGTTTGCTCCAGCCCCAACAGTTTGTAGACATCCACTTGGAAGAAGAAGATGACTCTTCTGATGAAGAGTATTGCCCTGATGAAGATGAGGAGGATGAGACTGCAGAAGAGGTGAGCAAAATTGGATTTTCTCTTTACTACATGTCTTTCTGAGGTCTGTCTTTCACTGTAGAGACGTATAATTAAATTAATGCTGGTTTCAATTATTCTCAGACGTTTTTGGAAAGCGACGTGGAAAGCATAGCCTCCTCTCCTCGGGGCAGCCAAATGGGGCGGTCCAGAACCCCTGTGGACAGCTCAGAGAGTGAGAGGATCGGAAACAGCAGTCCGAGACAGGTGGCACGTCCATCCCTCTGACACACACCAGGCACATACTCAGCGAAGCTTTCATCCTCTCTGTGTCCATTAATGCATCACTTTCTGTTCTGAAAGTACAGGCAAACATTTCAATTAAATGAATCATATGATTGCACTGAAAGCGTAGCGGTAAACATCATGACTGTAAAAATAAACTCTGTTAACATAGTTGTTTGTGCAAATCTTTGTGGGCTTCAATTTTGGGTGTATTATTTAAAAGTTGAGAAAGTATTGCTTTTTGAAAAAGTGCTAGTGCTCCTTTAATTTAAAACTTATAATTTAAATCATTATCGTTGTACTATTTTGCAGCAGAGGTAAAAGACATGATTTAAAGTGTAACTGATTCACTACTTTTGGTAGGTTTAAGTAAAATTTTACATTGACATTGGTGAAAGCAATAGGTACATAAAATGTGAACGCTATGTTTAGCCATTAAGGACTTTCCTCACCCTGTGTATATACACTGACTGTAGTTATTTGCTGTATATCAGTAGAGTGGTGTGTAAGAAGATACAGCTGCTATTATACATCCACTATGAGAAGTCAATAGGAATAACATTTGTAAGAAGCTTTTCATGATTATTTTGTAGTCTTGACTGCAACTAATATATGTCATCAGTAACAACTTTGCCTTTTTTAACATCAGGTTTTGCGGCAATCCAGGCATCTGAGGGTCGAGGCTGTACCTATGGGTCCTCCTCCTGCCCCCCAGTCTGTTGGTCCCTCACGACCTCCAAGAGCCCCACCTGATTGTACTTTCATGGAGAAACTGCATGCTGTAGAAGAGGAGTTGGCCTTCAGCCCAGTGTGCATGGAGCCCTACCAGGTACTGCCAATTCTGTGGACACTGTAAGCACAGACACTGAAACAGGCTGTCACCACCTTACATAGTTCAACATCTTTTGGCAACTGCTGTCACTTCTTTGTGGAACTAGCTAACTGGTGAGGTAATTAGTCTTTACCATTTGAGCTTTTTTTAAAGATTCGAGTTTCCTGCTGCCTGTTTTGGTAAGCAGTTCCTCTGGTCACAGTGGCCATATGTGTCAATCCTCCATTCTGTTACTGCCCAGTATTGTGGTAAGACTTGGGCAGGTAGTAGACTCCGTGGAGGTGCCAAAATCTCTGACAATACGAACCATACTGATCACATAGACTATACACAAATATACACAGCGTCTTTTTCCCGGGCAGTTCTGAGAGGATGCAGAATAAATTATACAGCATCTGCCTTTCACACAGTGACAGTTTATATTTCTAACCTTCCATTCCCAGCATGCCAAGATCTTGGAAAAACCCATTTCCATTAAGTAATATTTTTCATAAGCGTTACATTAAATCTTCTGTTCTTCTGTATGTTACATCCTTTTCATAAGTCACTAATATATCTTGGTGATCTGTGTATCACTTTATTTTCTGATTTTGTTTATTATAGCTATTTTCCGTTTAATTTCATGTGCCATTTGGGATTTCACTGCAGTCTACCATTATTTAAATTAATTGCTTTGCAGAACTCTGCTTCTGGTGTCTCACTTCCAGTTAGTACTGGTTTTATTGCTTCTGTGTTTACATCTGTGTTCAGTTGGTTAAATTGTTAAACTTGAAATATCCATAAGGATATGTACAAGTTGTTGCATATACAAGCAAAATTATTTGAGATTGTAGGCATTCCCTTATATACGAGTGTAATGTGTTCCTTGAAGTGGACTCACAAGGTCAAAGATATAATTATCTTTTCAATGCAGTCAGCTCTGGTTACTCATAAACACTCAAAAAGCGTATTAAATAATTTCACTTGTACACACAAAAAACTCTTTTGTCAGACTCATTCCTTGATGGATACCCCTTACTGTTATTCTATCTTGCTTTATATTTTGCTTCATTTATAGCCACGATTTGCTTTCATGATGTGGAATAAAAATAAAACATATTCTGTTATAACAGAATGACTAATTACAGGAATAAGACAGACTTTGAATTTTTTGATCTGGCAAAGGTTGCTTCTCCCTAGGTCATGTATACATTTGCTCCTTAAAAATAGTCTTTCAATCCCTTTCTTAGACTCTGAGCAGCACTGGTGAGGGGGAGGACAGCCTGGTGGCCTGTCGAACTCGTTCCAAGCGACCCCTCCGGGACGTACCCCTGGGCAAGCTGGAGGCAGAGCTGCGCGCCCCAGACATCACACCAGACATGTATGACTGCGGCTCAGCACCAAAAGACAAGGAGTGGACCCAGTGGCTTCAGGGTCTCATGAGCTCTGACATGGAGAATGAAGGTGTGTGTAGGGTGTTCAGTGCAAGTGCAACTTATTTGAATGTAAATCATTTGAACTCAGTTAACTAATTAAAAAGAAAAATCTTTCTCTCTTGGAAATATATACATATGCAGTTAGAGTGAGATGCTGCAGACATCCATTCACTGTGTGGATGAAGCCATCAAGGTACAGAAGTGGAGTTATTTTTAGCACAGGGTCCTGTGGCGTCAGACAGCGGCTGCGGGCCTCACACCCAAGGATTTCAGGAGTGTTATTGACTGTTGGGGCCAGAATTTGCCTGTTTGCCTGCCTCTGAGCCACTCACCTTCAGAGAAAGTGGCTCCAGAGTGTCCGTGTAAATGCCAAACAGGCTGATGAGTGCGTGTGTGTGGCGTGTGAATGACGCGCACATCGCTGCTTTTAATGACACTCTTTATTTGCTCTGCTGTCTGTCTTATTCATGGCCTGACCTTTTCCCTGCCTGTTAGTCACTCCCATGAGACCTGCCTGTACAGCTGGGTCGTCTCTCACCGCTCTCCCTGCTGCTGCTCTGTCACTCCTCTGAACACACTGTACTGAGTGCTTGCTGCTGGACCCAATTACCAGTTAATGCCTTATCGGTGTTTTCCACCAGTTAACATTCTGCATAGTCAGCTTCTGAGTCCCATTATGGGTAATGTCCAACTCTGTTGAGGAAGAGATCCCTTCTAACTGCAGTTTGGCTGCTCCTCAACTTATAAAATTGTTAAAAATAAAATTCAGCAGTGTTCCATGGAAATGTTTATTTTATTTCTGTGGGTGTTACTGTTTGCATATTGTCCAAAAACCTCTGTCACTGTCTTTCTCAGAAGAAGGTGATGATGATGATGACCCAGAGTATAACTTCCTGGAGGACATTGATGAGCCTGATCTGGAGGACTACCGTAATGACCGGGCAGTTCGCATCACTAGTGAGTGTCTAATTTGGTTTGGAACCAAGGTGAACGATGGTCTTGAGCCTCTGAAATGCCACTATACTTGTATGTTCCTATAGAATCTGGCATTAATACAGGTGACAGGAGGTCGTGTTTAAAACAGAAGAATGGCCTTTGCAGCGAGGTGCTGTAAACTAAGTACATAACTCCCACCAATGCTTTCTCCCACAGAAAAGGAGGTGAATGAACTGATGGAGGAGCTCTTTGAGACGGTGAGGACTGGGACTTTCAGTCAGATGCCTATTTTGGGTCAAACTGCCTCTCTTCCACTTTCTTATATTTTACAACTTTACTTTTCCTTTAATCTCTGTATAACTGACTGCCTTTCTGTTCCAACAGTTCCAGGATGAATTGGGGGTGCAAGATCAGGATGATGATGGTCATGAGGAAGAAGAGGAGAAGGAGGAAGAGTTTTCACCACCAGGAGCTCCCAAATTTAATGTCCCTCAAGCCATCCGGTAGTTCACCCCATCTGCTCTCCTGTGGCTGCTTCTTTTGCCGTGTAGCAGACCCTCCCTATCATGTCATTACAGTCAGGCAATTGGTGAATTTTGCTTTCACATTGTCATTGTGATTGCTGTCACTAACATTACAAATAGACATTCTTGCAATATTCTCACTGGCATGCACAGGTGAATAACATGCACTTCCTCTCTGGTTTGCAGGTGCTCAAACTTGCAGCTGTTACTCTGCAAGTCTGTCACTTTTTCCTCTTGCCTGGCAGTTGATTTAATGAGTGACTCCTCCATCTCTCACAGTCAGTTCAGCCTTTCCTTTCTGCCCCTGCCTTTCCCAACCCCTCTGCAGTGCTTTTGTTGACAAGGTGCTTTTACCACCATCTGTTTTGAGAATGTGCTTTTGTGCACGTATACATGTAGGGACCTGTGTCCAGATGTCCACCACCTATGAGCACCTGCACGCTGGGGTATAATTTGAGGAAACACATGCACAAAAGGCAATATCACATACACACATACTTGTTCAGACCTCCCTTTGGGACAGAGCAGCAGAGGGATGCTGTGTCTGTTTGGGTAGGGAGGTAGAGAGATGCTCTGTCAGTGCAGATCTTTACTCCAGAGACAGGGGGTAAGTCTCACTGGTAGTTAAAGCTACAGTACTACTCAGCCATGATCATAGTGAGGAGTTCTGCACTCTCATGGGAAGTCTTCACCTGCATCCATGGGTCTTTGTTCTATGTAGCTCCATTGCTAGATTGCTGAGTGGTGTGTGACACCTGATATCACCATGTCATGTTGAAGAGAGTCAAAGGTAGCAGCTGCTTCTATTCCAGCCTGATCTGTGTCAATAATATTCTCCACCTGCTGGAAAGCCAAAGTTGCTGGAGCTATGCTAAAAGGCTCTCATCTCCTTTAGAAACATAAACTAAACTCCTGTGTTAGTCATACAGTGAAATCTGTCCAGCTTTTGAATAATTTTAGTGATTTATTACTCTGACATGAACATGATACATTTCTGATATGTGACAATGAACTCTGTTCTGCTCAACTGGCCTTAGTTTGTTTGGATGTTGACCTAGCATAGGGAGCACCGATAAGAATTGACAGTTTGTGTTCAAGGTGGGAATGCTTTTCATTTCTTCAAAGAACACAATAGGATACCCACCCATGTTAAACAGCTGTGATAAACATTGTGACAGTCCCTTTAGATGAGGACTGACTGAAAGCAAACAACGATAAATACGCAGTATTTATTTTGTTCTTTTGAATCACATTACTTTTCTACAGAAGTAGGGTGTGTGTGTGTGTGTGTGCATGTGCGCGCGCAGTTTCTTGGGCTGGCTGGCTATCACTGGAGATTTTCAACAGGCATTGCTGTGCACTGACTACGAAACAAATGTGATTTCTGATCTTGCATTTGGACAGGGAACAATTCAGTGATTGTGAACCTGGTCTCTAGTGCTCTGCTTTGACGCAGCCCTTGGCTGCCCCTAATTTTAAGGGTCTGTTTGAGGGCTCCTGCTGCTGTTAGATAAAATGGTGACCGTGTTTGTGTGCATCCGTGTGCCTGTCCATCCACATATGCTTGTATGAAAGGATGCATGTATTTTTATTTTGTGTACTTTGTAGCATTAGTATTAGCACATGTAGCTACCATACTCATTTAGACTATAATTTTTACAGATGTAGTGTGACAATGGTTAAGCCAAGATGCTCTACATCGCTCACAAGTATGTTTTTTGAAAATTATTAATTTATAAATGCATAACTTTTGACCCGCGTCCACACAGCTAAGTGTAGGAAACTGGCAGGGTTATCTACTTGTGCTAAATTTGACACAAAGATTAGCAAAAATATCTTGTATTGTGCTTAGCCATATATCTACGTTTGCTTTAATGTTCTTTATTTCTTACAAAAGGCCTCCACTCAACATTTGATAGTGTTTGAATAAGTAAAATAAAATTAATGCTGAGAACACACCTAGCATTAGACATGAGGTTAATAATAGCATGCTTGGGTGTGTCATTGACTTAATATATTGCATAACTTGTTTACATAGAACAGTTGGTATTACATACATTTGCTGGTCACCTGCTTCTGCTGAAGATACAGCACCAGTGGCCTACATGTGACTGGACCAATATTTTGTGCTGATACTAAGTAATATTTCATGGAGTATGCTAAAAACATTGTTGTGCTGTTGTTCACGATGGCAAACTCCTTTGTTCTTAAAAATTATACTAGTTATGTTACAGGGGTTGAACAAAAACTGATGTCCTATAGGGACTAAATTGTATGGGACTGCTGTCCAAAAAGAAATGCCTCCTTTCCAGATGTAGCCAGAATAGCGAGGCAGCTCATCACACCATAGTATTACTCCCACTACTCTGGGGTTAAGGTTTTGTGATCAGTTTTAAAACTGTCAATGAGATATTCATTCAGTCCTGTGGTAAATCTTATGGCTTTTAGTAGCCATCATGTTATGTGTCTTTCCCTGTCAGTGACATTTGTGACCATTGTTCTGTTATTCTGGAACAGTCACACTTTTTGTCACATGCTGTTTTGATTTTCCGCATCATCCCCTTTGGCACGTGAAGTAATTCAGTTTTTACATCTGTTTCACCTGCAGACTGGGCTCTTTGAAACTCCTCTAACTAGCTTACAAAGACATTGCTTTAAAAACCCATGTTCCGAAGTGCCCTGAATCAGACTTCTTTCATAGGTGCCTCATAATTTTAATTGTTCATTTTAAGGAGTCATGTGCATGTCTGCCTTTAATTGTAGTTTCATTACTTCAAAGACCTTCATAATTTGATCTTTTCAGTATTTTGGTCACCCCTTGTAGTTCCCAATAAAAATTGATACTGACCCTGGTGTTGGTTGTAGGTTTGAGGAACCACTGGCCAACATGCTGACAGAGCGACATCGTGCAGCCAAGGAGCAGCTGCAGGCTCTTCAGCAGCGCCGAACCATTCTGGAAAATCAGAGCAAAGGCTCTCAGAGTCCCCCGGCCCCCCAAGTGATGTTGGTACCCCCACCTTGCCCCCTCATCCTCACTGTCGCACAGAAACTGCAACTGCAGCAGCAAATACAACAGGTATGTTATATTCTTTTGGTGAACTCTGACATATTGTTTTAAGAACTCAGAATTTTGTTTTACTTTTTTTTACATTACAGTCTATGGTATGATATTATCTGGTTGCATGGCAAAAACATTAGCAGTGTCACAAACTGTGGGTGTATTAAAGACATGCACCTGGTATTCATTGTATGATACATGATAAAAATTATCTGCATTCACTGGCCACTTTATTAGGTACACATCAAGTACTGGGTGGGACCCACTTTTGCCTCCAGAACACATGAATTTGCCAACAAGGTGCTGGACTTGTTTCCACAGGGTTTTTTGTGATGCTAGTTTAACAGCCTCAAACAGTTTCTGTAGATATTTTTGGTGGCAAATTCGTTATGCTAACATTGGGTTTCACTTCATTCCAAAGATTCTCTGTATAGGTTTTAGAGGTGGGGCTATGAAAGGCACTGCAGTAAAGTAAAGGCTCTATCATGTTTGTGAGCTAACCAGAGATACCTTATGACATTGTACATTATCATGTTACAAGTATCAGTTGAAGAAAAACTAGACTGACCATGAAGTGATGTACCTAGTCAGGAGTGATGATTTTACATTTAAATGATACTCAACTTGGTACCAAAACCTAATATGTACAGAAAAAAACATTCCCCACACAACAACAGTCACTCTCTACTGGCCTGGTATATGTAATAAAATGAGACCTGTGTATATATTGCCACTGTATGTCACAGACTACAGGGGGATTTCAGATGCTGTTTGTTGTTTCATGGAGCACCACCTGTTGGCTAAAGTGTGCTTGTTACCCCTTCTGACTGTAGCACATCCAGTTGCTCACTCAAGTGCACATGCTGAGCAGATCGGTGAAGGTGCTGGAGAGTGAGGCCAATACTACACTCCACTTCCTGGTGAGACCTCAGTCTCTGTTACCATGAATAAGGCAGGATGGCTGAGACTGGCATAACACTTATACTGTATGTAGTATTAGCAGTGTAATAACTGGCTGTATTGTAAAACATGGGACTAGCATTTTAGATTACCTGTTTTGTGAATAGAGTAAAATTGACTGTGAAAGTTCTAATTTGTTTGTAGATCCTTATGTCCTGTTGCTTAGGACACATCTGGTTAACAAATCACTTTTTTAGTTTAAACTTCTGACTCATTCACTCCTTTCTCTGTGTCCAGGAGGAGCTAAAATTGTTTGCAGAACGTGGCGAACAGGCCAGGTGCCCTCTGCAGCCAAGCTTCATCAGTATCTTCCGGGCCTGCAACCTCCAGGGTGCGCAGTCCCTCCTGGAGGAGCTGAGGCATTCTCCTGTCTCTGTCCTCCCAGCTAAGCCAGTCCGAAATAACTGTGGTGAGTAAAAGTCTGAAAGCACTTTTGAATGCTTGGTCCTCAGAAGAAGAGTGACAGCTATTCTTACCTATACAATGATGCATTATTTTGTCTTACAGTTCGTTCTTACCCCGTACTGCCACAACAACTGGCTTGGCTGATGGCCACTCGGTTGGTCTTCATGTACCCAGAAATGCTGCCCCACTGCAGCCTAGACCCTGCCCTGCACCCTCCACGATCCAAGAATGTTTACACCCAGGGGGAGGAATGGTATCTTCACCAACATTCTTATGCCATAATCTCACCAAATTTGCATCTCGCTACATTCTATGTCAGATCAGATTTCCCGCTATGCTATGTTCCCTGGAAAGCCACTAACCTCACCTCTTGCCCTCACCCTGCACAGCATGTGTCATTTCCTACAAAGTTCTACCCTGTTATACCACCACTTACAGTTGATGATTATAAAGTTTCTTACCATTTTTCAGTAAAATATCAGGCCAACAAAAGGTTTCTGAGCACTGAACAGAGGATAGAGATAAAAAATTTTAATGAGTGCTTTTGTCAAACTGTTTGCTGGAGTTTGGCAGGTGACATTGTTGCTGATATCCAAACGTGGAGGAATAGATTCTGGTGCAGCACATTAAATAATATAATATATGTGGATAGTGGCTGTACATATAATTAACTGCAAAGAGTGCTCATTATGGACTGTATAGTTGTATATACATGTAGTATTCTGTACATTTTGCTGTAAAACTTGTGCATTATCTGGTTCACCTCATATTGACATACCCCCAATAAGCCAAACTTGCACAGGGACCTTTTTTTGCCATCATGTTAAAATACATTCCATTAAAATCCATTTAAATATTGAGAGCAACAAATAGAAACTTTCAGACAGGTAGGTTTAAAATAAAATAAACCCCAAGTCTTTTAATAAAAATGTTAAGAGAAAATAAAGACAAATACGTTGTTTCCCTCCTGATCATAGATGTTTGTAAGAGCACCAGTCAGTTCACATTGCTCACAAACACAGAAGACATAATAATTCTCAGTTTGACAGTTGCATGAATACAAGGAGTGCATTGCTGCTGATTACCAGCTAATGTGTTTTCTTCCTCTTGTCCTTACCAGTCTCATTGTGTTGGGCTTGAAGCACTTCAATGACACAGAGTTGCCGTACCAGCTAATGTGTCGCTACCTCATCCGCACTAAAAATCCGGAACAGATTCGCGGGCGTGTACATAACTCGTGCCTCCGCCGTGCTCCTGACAACATGATCAAGGTTGGTCTCCTCCCTCTCAAATCAGGTTTTTCTTGGAATGTGTTTCAAAATGTTTTATTGTCTTTCTGTACTTTTGCTTCTTGTTAATTCATACTTATCTTGTTTATTTGCTAGTTCTATATGCAGCATAAGATTGTTCCTCCAATGCCACCGGGCTGTTGCTGGGTGCAGCCAGGAGAAGAGTGTCCCCCAGTGGAGAGAGAGGACAGCCTTCTTCCCATTTGGCTGCGGGTACAAAAACAATAGATGCAAAAGTAAAGAATAAGAATTAACAGTGAGAACAGCAATAGTAATGACTAATTTTGCAGAATATAATTTCTTTCTTTTTTTAAACAGAAAAGTTTGCCCTTTATCCACGAGTATGTGTTGAAGTCCAACAAACATGAAGGAGAGGTTTCATCAGAAAACACCCCATCTGGCCCATATATCTTCCCCCCTGGTACACAGTACCCAGCTTCCCTCCCACATGACCTCACACTGCGGTTACATCCTTCTGGCTTCAAGTCACTGAACTCACAACCTTCTACAAAGCCTCGACCCTTGCGCAGCTTTAGACACCCATCGCTTCCACCTTTGGCTAAAGCCTCCATAAGTCCCACAGATACTGCTACCTACCTCAGTAACACTTCTGGAATTACTCCCAACCCTGGAGTCATTTTATTGGCCAAAGCTCCAAGTGCTCCTATTCAAGGGGCTGTTCCACTGGCTCAGGCTCAACTCACTCCTGCCCATGGAACTGTGCCAGCAAAAACTGCATTATCTGTGAATATAAGCGCAACAGCTCAGTGTTTTGGACCAAAGACTGTGTGCAGTGTATTACAAGATGTCCCGGCTGCCCCTTCTCCTACTCTTCTCCATGTTTCCACCACTCCTTCCCAGAATATGACCTTCCTCAGTCAAGGAGCAATGAAAAGCATGGTGCAGACAACACCGATATACCTTGAGAAAATGAACCAAAAGCTATTAACTCAAAAATTATTGCCCCTCCAGCCTGCATCCCCTGGTGTTCCCTCTCAGCCTCTGCAGCTTTTCACCATATCCTCAGGGCCTTCTGCCAACATTTTGAATTTTAGTGTTGGGGCAAAAGGAGAAATGGCAGGAGTGCAAAAAGCAGTGACAGGGGTTGGTGGGACCTGCAACATGGTCCAACCCGCTGTTATCATCAACTTAACTGCCCCAGTGGGCTCTAGTGTTGTTTTTCCTCCTTCTGCTGAATCTAGTTCTCCACTGCAAGATCCTGTGAGTTCCCCAAACAGTCCACTTGCTCAACTCCGCAAACTTGCGAGACCATTGCTTCCAGCCCCTCCAAATGTGGGATCTCCCCAGAACAGCCCTCTGAAGCCACTAGATGGCCCAACTTTCCTGTCGCAGACCCTGCCCTTTTCTGTTATTGCATCACCAGAGCATGAGACGGTCCCATCCAAAAGACTTCATTCCGTTACCATGACCAAGCCTTATGAAACCTTAAAGGCCAACATGCCCGAGAAGGTTCAAAATGAGGCTAACTCTATCAGTGACCAACAACACTGTACTATGAGATCTTCTGGTAGTAAAAGTGCCCGACTAATGCAAACTGTCCAACTTGGGCATCGTGGCCCCTGTGATGACACAGCAACTACTTTAGTCCATGAGATGCCAATGACCACCACCAGGGACTTAAATACTCCTTTTGAGAACCAACACCAGAATAAAAATTCTCAGTATGTCACGATGCACACAACCACACATAGTGCAGCCCGGTTTGGACTTGTATATGAAAATAAGAACACAAATAGAGGGCCATCTGCTGCAAACACAGATAGTGAGAACCTTTCTACGTATCATTCTAGTGGACCTCATCACTGCAATTCTGTAATGTCAACCAAAACATGTCCAGAAGAGTCTGGAACTGTAAGGTCCCCGAATGTGTTAAACTGTAAAGATATAACACAACCTCCCTTAAATATGAAGCCCTCTGTAAGCAGTATAGATGATCAGAGCAGTAGACAAGGGTTACAGTGGTCTGTGGGAAGAACTGAAGAATGGAAAGAGAAAGAGGAGGACCATGGAGGAGAAGAATGGGGTGAGGAGGAGGGTGGAGAAGTTTCAGGGCCCCTTTTGGCTCTGTCAGAATCTTCTAGCAGCCCAAGATCTAGTCTAGACAGTCATGCAGATGCTCTGGAGAGACTGATGGTTGTAAAAGAGAATGAGGAGGCTGAAGAAGAGTGGTGTCAGTTAACATCAACACCCTGTCCGGGTGAGACAGAAGCAGAGGATGAAGACATTGGAGCAGGGACTGTAGAAGGTGTAAATGGGGGACAAATAAGTGGTAGAGAAATAGATGGTGAAGAGGATGAAAATAGCCTGAGGACTGGTGATAGGAAGATTAAAAACTGGAGGACCTCTAAAAATCTACCTCAGTCTGAAGTGACATGGCAAATGGCACAACAGGGTTTGATAGGAATGCTCACACTGGCCTCTGAAAATGAAGGGCAGGAGATGTCTGGGGAAGGAGAAGCTGGAGGGGATAGGCAGACCAGCAGTGGACAGGGTAGTGGGGAGGAAGGAGACCAGCAGGACAGTAATGCAGGTGAAAGGCAAGAAGGAAACGGTGGAGGATCCAGTGGGGAGAGAGGAGAAGATGGAAAAGGGGGGGGAGGAGAAAAGAAAAGTGGAGAAGGAGAGCAAGGTGGAAATGGAAAGCAAGACGGTGGTGGAGAGAAGGATGGAGATGGTGAACGAGACAGACAGGGTGGGGAGGAAGAGGAGGAAGAGGACTTTGATGATCTTACTCAAGATGAGGATGAAGAGGAAGTGATGTCATCAGCATCTGAGGAGTCTGTGTTGTCTGTCCCAGAGCTGCAGGTATGTTTGCATTTAATGGTAGATTTTTGCCTCATGCACTACTACAACATGGTTGCTTGTGAAGAAAGTGTAGTGTCTTGCTGGTACTTTTTAAGATATTTGAAACATATTTGGTTATACATTATATGAAGATTGAAATGTGTGTGCTAGTCCACTTAATATCAGACATTTTTCTGTGAAACTTGCATTAAATCTGAAGGATGATGATTTCTTTATTCATTTCTGATCAGTTACTGATATGATAATACAACTTGTATAAATTTGTATAGCATTTTTTAATCCTTTCTGCAAATAGCTTGATGATATGTATGCCAAATAAATTTCTTTGAGTATGTTCTTACTTTGTTATGAATATGGAAACAAGAGAAAATCATTTTAAATAACTGAGGTTTATGGCCTTTACTAGGAGACGATGGAGAAATTAACGTGGCTGGCATCAGAACGAAGGTTGTGTGGGGAAGGAGATTCAGAAGAGGATAACTCCCCAAACTCTCCCAATTCCCCAACATCTCCCACATCCCCAGTGTCTCAGAATTCCCAGGAGGAGAACTCTGAGGAGGAGGAAGAGGGTCCGCCCAAAGGGGAGGAAATGGAATCTGGTGAAAGCGGAGGTGGAAAACAACCTGGTGATAGTGCTCCACAAGAGGCAGGCCCTCCTCAGGCCAATGGGAAAGGGGCTGGTCGTGGCAGAGGCAAGTGTTCGGTCACTAAATGAAACTACTTGTGTTTCTCCCAGTTAAAAATGAAATATGCACTCAAGGTTAAAGCTGTTTTGCGACACTTAACACAATCCTTAGTCTTTTCATCTTTAAGCAGCTACTCTTAATGTTATCCAGATTATGATTATGTATATCAGCTCTTTAAGTTTTCTGTGTGTGTGGTCCAGTGACTCCACCCAGTATAACATCATGGAAATGTCTACAGGCCGCGGCCGTCCTCCCCCACGCAGCCTGAAGCGTAGTCGCCGCCAGGAGCGAGACAGCAAGGATGCCTCCAAACTGTTGCTTCTTTATGACGACCACATACTAGACAACGACCCCCAGAGGGAGAGCAAGGACATTGCCTTTGCCCAGGCCTACCTCAACAGGGTAAGGAAAGCTTGTTCCTTTCCTCATGGAAGCCGATTCCTTTGTAGTCATCTAGAAATACTTTGTAGGCTGGAAACTACTGATTAAATTCAGATTCCCATTATTTGTTATTTCTCTTTTTAATTGCATTATTATGAAATTACAGTGTACCCTTAGCCATGCAGTATTTTTTAAACGTGAAAGTCATTGGTGAGAGTTTGTCATTATACTCCACACCAACTCTCTGTTTATAAGCAAATGTGATGCACACTTTCGATTCTCTCACCTCTTAGGTACGTGAGGCCTTACAAGACATACCTGGGAAGATGGAGGAGTTCCTGGGATTATTGTATGAATTTGACCAGGGTGGAGAGAGCCGTAGTGCTGTGGAGCTCTTTGGTCAGCTGAAACCTTTGCTGAAAGACTCCCCTGATTTACTGCGAGACTTTGCTGCTTTTCTTCTGCCTGAGCAGGCTCTGGAATGTGGACTGGTACTTATTTCTGTAATACTTGGACTCTCCTGGGCAACAAAAATGATTCCTGCTAAACAGCATCCCAATATATATTGTTCTATATATGTTTTTCACATGTTGATCCTTTTTAAAAACCACTTCTTCCTGTATACATGAGGGTAGATCCCCAAAGGGATTCTAAATATCTAACAGCAGACATGTTATATTTCATATAATAAATATAAAATAGTATAAATAATATAATAAAAAGGAAGTCTTCAAAATATGCATAACTCACTTTCCAAAAAACAAAAATTAAATGGAAGGTTATAGGTACATAGCTTTCATAGTACATTGCCATATTTGTTTGAGAAAGCAGCTTTGTTGTTTTCCCCTGCTACTGCATTCAGTTCACTGTGCTATAGTAACATACAGTATCCTGAAAAAATCCACTAGAGAGGTGTCCCTAGCAAAAAGATAAATAGCTAAATAGGTTTGCATGCTTTTCAGCCATTTAATTACATTTTAATAGCTGACATTCATTTTTCTGTGATTTCTTATGGGAGAAATAGTCCCACTATACATGGTACCGCTGTAAGAGCTCTCTCATCATATTTTCCTTTCACTGCATATTTTGTTCATAGACAGTTTTTGTCACAGTCCTTGTGATGCATTTTGTTTTTTTTTTTTTTTGTGTGACTATCTCCAGTTTGCGGAGCAGCAGGCCTTTGAACGGAGTCGTCGATTTCTCCGACAGCTGGAAATTAGTTTTGGAGAGAACCCGACTCACTATCAGAAGATTGTTCGTGCCCTGCAGGGAGGGCCAGACCTTAGTCCTGCTGCCATAGAGGAGGTACATACAAAACTCCAGCACCAGTCAGATTTGGAACATGGAGTTTGTAAACAGTTTAATGATTTATTCTCTCTCTGTCTGTCTGTACCAGCTGAAAGCTCAGATGACGTCTCTCCTTAAAGGTCACACACACCTACAAGGAGAATTCTGGGTATTTTTTGATGAATTGCGCCCACCCCCAGCTCGACCAGGGCAGTTTGAGGAGGCAGCTTGGCCAGAAGAAGGTGGTGCTGCAACTGATGGTGGGGATGGTGGAACTATGGGTCCAGGTGGGGGAGCTAGTGGAGGGTTTGAAGAAGTTACACTGCCTGATTTAGAGGAAGAAGAAGAGGTTCACAAAATTCCACCAATGACAGCCAGAAGCAGAAGAAGGAAAGACCTTGCCACTCATGGCAATGACAAGGTTAGATTAAATGCACTTCAGAAGTTTCATGTTGATGTTCAGGCTTTCCTCACAATTAGTGTAATTTGTTCCTGAAAATCTTAATTGTAAAATTAATGTTTGTTCTTGAGCTGCAAAACTTTTAGCTACCGTATTTTCTGCACCATAAGGCGCACCGGATTATAAGGCGCAGTCTCAATTGCGGGGTCTATTTCTGTACTTAACCCATACATAAGGCGCACCAGATTATAAGGCGCATGCTAAAACATACGGTCTACAAAAAAAAGGTAACGGAAGCAAAACAGTGAGTTTAGTTGAACTTTATTCTACTATTTAACAATACACACATTATTTTTTATCATATTTTTTATCATGCGCGGATGGAGAGATGACGCCTTTTCATAAAACGAAAGCACCAAGACGGACCTCCTTGAAAGTTTTCGATCTTCATGTCTTGTGCTATCGTTGTTGCCTTCAGTCGAATGGTGACTGTAGAGACGCTTCTCCCGGCTGTTGTTTTGCAGCATACCGGTAGTATACCTACCGGAGGCGTGGCGGAGGTAAGCGTACGTATCACGTCCTGTTCTCTGATTGGTTTATCGCTGCCAGTGTACGTATTACATCCCTGTGTCAGTGGGAAATGGTCCGACAGTCAGTCAAGCGGAGCGCTTATCAAAGTTGCACAACAACATTTTGACAGATTTTGGAACTCAGTGCACACATAAGGCGCACCGGATTATAAGGCGCACGGCCGATTTTTGAGAAAATTTAAGGCTCTTAGGTGCGCCTTATAGTGCGGAAAATACGGTGTTTTTTTCACCAAATATACTCCCCTGTGTTAGGGTGAATGACACTGAGTCAAATTCAACTCATGGCATCCAGTTCTTTGGGAAGGGTGGGTATGGAAGTAGTTTACATTGCTGTGGTCTCTGCATTGCAGACACATTAAAAACATGCAAATTCATCACACTGAGAGTCAGATTTGAACCTATATGTGAACACACAGCTCAGGCACCATGATGCTTTGAGGTTCCAGCAGTACCTGCTTGCATTGCTTTTAAATAAATCTAAGTTCAGAATATCATCTGCTCTGGAAATTTTTAAATCCAGGCTTTATGCAGTTGTCCCCTTCACCTTCTGATGCAATGCATTACCTTTGTGAAATGCAAGAGGACTGTACTTTAAAAATGAAAAAAACTGGAATATCATACAGTATAATATTCTACAGCCTACCCTTGATTTTTTTTTCTAGATTTTACCAACTAAAAATGTTAAAGAAAAAATATATCATAAATGTTAAAAAAAGATTGTAAGGGAATATATTTATATATATATTATAAATATTTTATTACTTGTTTAACTTTTTGGAGAAAATAATTTCGTTAATACATAAATAATGTTTTAAACAATGTTGGTAGTCTGCCTCAATAAAGAACCATGCAACCATTTCCATTGTTAGTGTGATAAAGGTGGTACAGCGCCCCCTGCTACCTTTGTAGCAGCATTCTGATTGAGTCCAATTGGCACCTTAATCACTGCTTCCAGCGTATAACTCACTGTACTCTGTGTATGTATGTATGCATGTATGTATATTTCAGTTCCAGTACTGATGCTCAGATGGAGTTGTTTTGTTACCAACAGGACTGCGACTGTCCAGAGAAGGAGTGCTCCTGTCCCTGCCATGATGCTGCCCATGAGTCCAAACTACGACGGCACAAACGGAAGGGTTGTCCTCACTGCCACAGCAGCAAGGTAATACCAAGGAGCTGTCTACGTCTACAAAGGTGACATCTACAAAATAGCTACTTGTGAATTATTAAGAAGTTGCTCTAATATTACCATACCAAATTTAATATGATATTTTCAAAAATGTTTTTTAAAGCAGTACAGGAAGACCTTGTGAATTTATTTTTTAAACTTAAACATTTATTTTGTGTCTACTGTTATTGCAGTTAATCATTGTCTTTTTTAAAATTTATTTATCCTTTTTCCACAATGTGTCTTTAGATGTGAATTAATGAAATTCCAGTCTATTTTGTGTTTTTATTAATCTCTCCTCCTTATAAAGCAAAATATTGTATGGCTGTATGTTGGTGTAAAAAGCCTCTGTTAAATAGGATTTTTTTTTTTTTTACTTGCTGTTTTTTTGGCAGGTGTCTGACTCATCTAGAGGAATGAAGAATCGTGACCCATCATACCCAGGGTCCAACAGCCCACTGCCAGAAATGAACATGGAAAAGAGAGGGGAAGAAAGAGAAGAAGGGAGGGAGAGGGAAGGAGAGAAAGAGGAAGGAGGCACTGAGGCAAACAGCCCACATCCTGGTATGCATTTATAACTACCTTTTTCTATGTTCTTGTGAGATCAGATTTCAGAGGCTTTCTTTATTAATTTGATTTTAGTTGTGTAATATGTTCTGAAAGTTTTAAATTGTATTATTTTAAATATGACTTTAGAAATATTTCTGTTCTGCAGATCAAGAAGTACGCTCATGGGATGCCCCACAGATTGACCCTGTCCCCCATTCTGAAGAAAGGGAAGAGGAGGAGGATGAAGAGGAAGATGAGTGGAAGGAGGGCGAAGGAGAGGGAAGCCCTGCACCAAAAAAGTGCAGAAGGGAGAGAGAAGATGGAGGAGAGGGTGAAGAACCTTCAGTACTACAATCTGGAGATAGAGATACATTAGCATCGATTCAGCTTCGTCCTGTCATTGGCCCAGACCCTCCTGTCTGTGCAAAAAACATATCTCTGACTCCCAGCGGAGAGAAGGTCATCCTCTGGACAAGGTTAGCCGGAGATAGGAATTGGCCTTTACAGCTGAAGATACCTCGTGTGGTGGCATTTTGTTGCCAGAAATTAATTTCTTTTCATTTTTGAAATGTCATGATTATAGATACTTAGCTTTATCCATCTATTCCATCTGCTCTCCTTGTCCTACTTACTACTATATTTGTCTCTTGCTCTTTTTCCTTTTGTATGCAAAAAGAGAGGCCGACCGTGTGATTTTAACTGCCTGTCAGCAGCAGGGAGCCAATCCAAGCACCTTCCAGGCCGTTTCAGCCCAGCTTGGGAACAAGACAGCCAACGAGGTACACAGCATCGCACTTCTTACTTATTTCAATTGTAAGAAAAGGTCGCTTAGAATTACAGAGAAACCACTAAACCAGACAGGACAAACCTAATTTTTTTGATAAGTACACTGTAACCTATTCAGTCGTGTAATGTATTAGTCAGTAACATTCAGTACCTAAATTAAATCATTATCACAGGGAGCTTGCTAGCATTTCATTGAGAACAACCAAATCCGTTCAGCACAGAAGCTGTAGCACAGGAAATTAATTTTGCTGCATTGTGTGTTAGGTGCTAACTTTTTTAAAATGTCAAATAAATCCTCTCTGTTCTGTATAAGAACTTAAATAGCACAAGTTGTATGGATCTGTAATCCTATAAAGCTGAGAAGCAGAAATGCATAAATTATTTAGCTAAACTCAGTATCTTTTGTTAACATATGGTTATTTTTTATTAAAAAAGCTGATAAACATATAGTAAAATTGCACATATATACTGTTTCATTTATCAGAAGAATTGGGTTTCCATTCAGGAACACTTCATAATGAAAGCAGTAATAATTTTTAAATGCTTTGAATTTAGAAAGTGCCACTGAGTTATGTCTGACTCCTGGGCAGCCATTGACATGGTTTTCAAGGCAAGAAGGAACAGAAAGGGTTGCCATTGCTGCCTTCTAGCATATTCTTTCCTTAGAGGGGTGCAAACACAGAGGGAAAACATGAAAATTCCACACACACCCATGAGCTGGACTTGAACTCAACATCAGGCAAGGAGCCCAGGAGCTGTGAGGCACCAGCTTACCCCACTGCAGCACCATATCCCACTTTCACCAATTAGTGTGATTCCATCACCTTTTGAATCTATAAAAAAAAATACATATGCATATGTATCATTATATTACATTCAAAACACAGAACATACAGCTCGTTGGGGTCAGTTTTCTTCTGTACTATAGTCTGACACATTCAGGGTTGATTCAGAGATTTTCCTCTGCCTCAGTAGGAGAAATGTTCTTAAGGCTGTGCAAAATCAGATTGTGTCTGTGAAACCAGCATGACTCGGCCGAATCTCTTCTGGTTCAGGTATCTCGTCGATTCCGGGACCTGATGAGATTGTTCCACACCGCAGCACGACAAGTCAGTTCAGAGGATGAGGCCAGCAATCCTGAGCAGCAGTCAGCCACCGATGAAGAACTGGATTGACTTAAAACCTGTCAAAATAACACAAAGGGTTGTGCCCACAGTGATGGGGGAGATGTTTTAGGATAAAGACGTGGGTAGACAGTAAAACAGCAATGAACTAAAATGCAGAAACTGTTCTGCATCTTCAGAGAATTTTGATTATTTATTTGAAGGACAGAAATGGTGGAAGCTTTTTTGTGGAAACATCAAAGGTAGGATAACGTGATTTCTGAACAAACATTATAACCAGAGAACCAAAGCTACACCAGCAGAAACCCAGTGAAGAACGTTGCCAGCAGCTTTTTGGGCCATGGCTACCATGCTTATATTGCACCACAGAGGGCATCATCAATGACATCTGCATACTGAAGACCAGAGTTCAGCAGATCTATTGATCTGTGTGAAGATGTATTTGTCTTGACCATCAAATGGTCTTAAGTACACCAGCCAACATTTTAAAAACATTTGTATTTTCTAAAAAAAAGTTGACATTTGCACATCATGTAAATATAGTGTTAAGTGGGGTTTGTATCCCAGGCTGTACAGTCTGTTTTAATGCTCTACTTTGTTTTGGCATGTTTAATTGTGAATTTAATGAACTGTCAGAATATATCTTGCAATAATTTAACATAGAAATGTGAATAAAACTATAGATTTTTTAACTGTATAAATTCCATCTGTTCCAACATTCCAACATGCTCTCAGTGAGGTGTTTTGAAAGATAGTTTGACTCCAGGAAAATTTTTCCAAGCACCAAATTTGTACTTTTATTTACAGACCTAGAATTTATTAAATACTGTAATACATTATATGGCCAAAAGTATGTGTACACCTGAGCATTACACCATATGTGCTTGCTGAACTCCCATTCCAAACCCATGGGCATTCATATGGAGTTGTTTCCCCTTTGCTATAACAGCCAACACCCTTTTTTGAGAAGGCTTTCCACCAGATTTTGAGAGTTTGTGCCCGTTCACCCACAAGAGCATCAGGGAGGTTGAGCAATGATGTTGGGCGAGAAGGCCCAGACTGCAGTTGCTGTTCCAGTTTATCCCAAAGCTGTGCAGTGGGGTTAAGGTCAGAGTTCTTCCTCACCAACCTGGTTAAACCACGTGTTTATGGAGCTCACTTTGTACATGAAGGGGTGCACCATCACACTGGAGCAGACAAGGAGCTTCATCCCCAAACTGTGGCCACAAAGTTGAAAGCACACAGTTGTCTAGAATGTGTTTGTATGCTGTGTGCAGCCCAACTCGGTCATTAGAAGGGGGGGAGGGTCCACATACGCCTGGCCATGAAGTGTACATGCTGACTACAAAAACTGGGGAAAAAAAATTACAAATTGTTAAAACATTACATTTATTACATGTGCATAAATGAGAGGGAGGACAGGAATGGTGAGGATGCAGGGAATAGAGTTGGCGAAAGTAAATGAATTTAAATACTTGGGATCAACAGTTCAGAGTAATGGGGAGTGTGGAAGAGAGGTGAAGAAGAGAGTGCAGGCAGGGTAGAGTGGGTGGAGAAGAGTGTCAGGAGTGATTTGTGATAGAAGGGTACCAGCAGGAGTGAAAGGGAAGGTCTATAGGATGGTAGTGAGACCAGCTATGCTTTACGGGTTGGAGACGGTGGCACTGAGCAAAAGACAGGAGGCAGAGCTAGAGGTGGCACAGTTAAAGATGTTAAGATTTGCATTGGGTGTGACAAGGATGGACAGGATTAGGAATGAGTATATTAGAGGGTCAGCACAGGTTGGATGGTTTGGAGACAAAGTCAGAGAGGCAAGATTGCGTTGGTTTGGACATGTGCAGAGGAAAGATGCTGGATATATTGGGAGAAGGATGCTAGGGATGGAGCTGCCAGGCAAGAGGAAGAGAGGAAGGCCTAAGAGGAGATTTATGGATGTGGTGAAGGAGGACATGCAGGTGGTGGGTGTGATGGAGAAAGATGCAGGGGACAGGAAGAAGTGGAAACAATTGATCCGCTGTGGCGACCCCTAGCGGGAGCGGCCGAAAGAAGAAGAAAAAAACATTACATTTATATTTTTACAGTTCCCATGTATTACAAAGGATCTTTCAGCCAGAGAAAATAAATGAAACAAAGTACAGCAAGGACAGATGTGCAAGAGAGAACAAAATGTAGATTCTCTTGGACCAGTGCACAGCACTGACAACATGAGAAAATAATGACAAATTGAATTAGAAGATAAAATAGTACATAAACAAATAGACATTAAACAGATAAAAGCATTAGTGAAGGTAAAGTCAGTAGTGATAGTGGTGAGCAGTCCCTTTGCTATCCTGACAGCTTCTGGAAAAAGTTACAGTTGTACATTTAAATTGTTGGACCCAGAGAAACTTTTGCTAGCTTGTTTGCTAGCATGCCTCCATCTTGAGATTATTGATATAAGATATTTTGACCTAAAATTTTCTTAAATGTGTGTAGAACATTGAGGTGACATTAATATATAAGGAACATACAATGTCCTGTGACTCCACGGAACATCACTGAACAGAAAATGTATTAAGATGTAACTGGAAAAAAGGTGTGAAAACATTTTTGTTCCAGAAGTCGTGGCATTTCTGAATCCCAGTGCCCTTATTGTATGCAAAGCTGACCAGTCTGGTCTTGCAATGCATGGCTTCTACAATTGTCTAATAAGGTGGTGACAATTTTTATTTACTGTTTTATTTATTTATCTATCTATTTATTTATTTATTGCTTATCTATTTGCTGTGTGTCCTTGTTTTCTTGGGTTTGGTTGTTTGTTTGTCTTACTCGTCTTAAATTTTTTTTTTTTTTTTAAATGTAACCACGCACAGTCTCCTGTCGAATCAAGCATATTTCACTACATGGTATACTCAGTAACCATGTAAGTGACAAATAAACTCTTTTGACATTTGACTTCTTATTTATATATTTACATCTTT
The DNA here is from genome assembly GCA_018136845.1 of Heterotis niloticus. NCBI lineage: Eukaryota > Metazoa > Chordata > Actinopteri > Osteoglossiformes > Osteoglossidae > Heterotis > Heterotis niloticus. The sequence goes on from CM030903.1 coordinate 5,064,930, forward strand.
CCTCATTGTTCTACACAAACCAAAAGGAGACTTTAGGCTGGGTTGAAATCTTATGTCGCGATAAACTCTGCAGCCGTCAGTGTCATCCTGCTTTACTTACAGAACTCTATGTGAACCACCGTGACCCTCACCAGAGTAAAATGGTTAATGATGGCGGATGGATAGATGGATATTTATCACTAACAGCTTAGAGTGACTTACATATTGACCCTTGACAACTTTCAGGGTGTACATCGGGCAGAAGCATCCATCCCCAGCTGAATATAAAGTTGCACCATGACACAAATTTAGTTTGGATGATGTTTTTTTTAAACAGTTATTTAAGCCAGCTACATGATGTAATAATAGTAAATACTAAGCTAGTTATAGTTTTATACAGGTGGCCAATTTTGCTGGGTAAGAACAGTCAGACTAAACCTGCCCTTTCCAGCTTTAACAACTACGCCACCTTCTGCTCTTTATATGCCTGTGCAGTCTTTCTTCAGGTCTGTTAAGAACTGTTTAGAGCTACTTTCTGTTAAATGAATAATTCCTCATAATTGAACAGAGAATGGTGTAGGCAAACCTCAGGCTGCCTCTGGTAAGACTGAATTTGTATGAATACCAGAATAGAAGATCAGAACTACCGCACCAAAACGCAGCGCAGCGCAAACAGCAAGAGTCCCAATGGATTCGGTCCGTCATTTTCACAACTACAGCTCGCTCACGCGCAGACCGCTTGCCACGCCCCCGTAGTGGTGCCTCCGACAAATCAGCGGCAGGCGATTCGCTCGGCACCGCCCTGCGTCACGCCCGCCCCCGTCGCCCATTGGCTGCCTGCGCCTACAGGACACGTCATTCATTTCGCAGGACGCGGTGCCTCTCATTCTCGTCGGGTAACAAGGCCTCCGGCGCCCCGTCTTGCCGTTTTTTGCGCTCCGGTGTGTTTTGTTCTTCCTTCCTTCCTGAGAACGGGCTGGCCGGAATGTCGCCCTCAGTCTCCCTCGCCTCGGCCGTGCTGCTTGCGCTGGGGGCCGCTGCACTCGCGACGGCGAGCGACGTGCTCGAGCTGCGCGACTCCGACTTCGACTATTCGTTGGCCGAGCACGAGACCATCCTGGTGGAGTTTTTCGCGCCGTGGTAAGACCCCCCCCCTCTCCCCCCGCGCCCCGCTGGACAATGAAACTTGGAAGACCCGATGCTGCCATTTTCCCGAGGATGAAACAATGTCTTCTCTGCGGAAATAAATGGCCAAGTAGCTCCTCTCCATTCGGCCTCGAAGGGGTTGGAAAGGTGGTAATTCGTGATTTGCACGAATAATTTGTTTCTTATCTGTGACTCGCTAACCATCGGTCAGACCTTAATCTCACTCTTCTGAACACCTTTCAGTTGAAATTATGAACATGAAACTGAATTTAAATATGCAGCTAAAATATTCGAATATTTTTTTGTGCTGCATATAAACAGTGGGGAGATGCCATTATACTTGATGTTATGTGAGAGTGAGAAAGGCCATAATATACTTGGGTTTAAATACTGAGCTATTTATTCACTACCTGGCCAAAAAAAGGTCATCACCTGAGTTTATCTTAGTGTTGTGATGTGGGGTTGCTTCAGTTGGTCAGGTCCAAGTTCAGCAACGTTACGTGCCCAAAAATGAGGTGAGCTGACTACCTGAATATACTGAATGACCAGGTTTTTCCATCAATGGATTTTTTTCTTCCAACATGACAATGCCAGGATCCATTGGGCTCAAATTGTGAAAGAGTGGTTCGGGGAGCATGAGAGGGACATCATTTTCCCACATGGATTGGCCACCACAGAGTCCAGATCTAAACCCCATTGAGAATCTTTGGGATGTGCTGGAGAAGACTTTACGCAGCGCTCCGACTCTCCCATCATCAATAGAAGATCTTGGCGAAAAATGAATGCAACTCTGGACAGAAATAAATGTTGCGACGTTGCATAAATTTATCGAAATGATGCCACGGCAAATGTTTGCCTTAATCAAAGCTATAGGCAGTCCAACCAAATATTAGAGTGTGTGACTTTTTTTTTTGGCTGGACAGTGCAGTTTTATACAGGTAGGCAGTTTTGCTTTACCAATCTCAGCAAAAACAGTTAAACTGAACCAGTCTCATCCGACTGTAAAGCAACACCTTTTAACCACTACACCACCTTCTGCTCAGTTTTTGTCTGTTTTTGCTGACACGTAAATATTTATTTGCCAGGCTCTAAGACTTGAATTTGTATAGTATGTTGTAACTACTGTACATTTAAATGTTTTGTCACAGTCCCCTGCCTGCCCTGAGCATTTGTGTCCCTTTTCAGGTGCGGCCACTGTCAGAAGCTGGCCCCTGAGTATGAATCTGCTGCCACGCAGTTGAAGGGGACTGTTCCCCTGGCCAAGGTGAGCCTGTGACAGAGTCAGCACATGTCCACCTTGCACACCTTGATTTACTACATTGTCATCCTTAGCAAATTTCGAAGAAGTAAATGAAGTGGTGATCAACAGATATTCAAAATGTTGAGGGTTCACATGCAAGTATTGTAATACAATAGTGAAGCTCTCAGCAGATGTTCCAGGCAGTATACAGAGGGAAGCCCCTTGTACATAAGTCTTACTGTTTACATTGTTAGCCCAGATTCAATATAATAAAGACTGAAACATTGCCAGCCTAACATAAATATTAAAAAATAAGCATAATCGGTTATAAGGCATTGGTCTCTCGGAACTTTAACCCGGAAGAACAGATATACATAAATCTAGGGGTCATTGGGACTGAATGGAACAGATTGCAGAACAGATGCCTTACGATTTGGAGCAAGGTTTTTTCCACCAGACAAGAAACTTATCAGCTGCCCATTCCAATACTTACTCACCTTACTTCTTCTCACATTTTCTCTGTAAATTTTGCTTTGAATTAATATGAAATTGAAGATTATGTTATCATTATTCCCAGATTCGCAGTGGGAACATGATAGCTGATAAGGAATACAGTGGTTTGTGGGGGTTGCCATGAATCACGGCCTTTTGTAAATCCTCCCTGTAAACAGTTGCTTGTGCATAACTGCAATTAAATCACTTTATCAATCCATTAATAAAGTTCCTGTGCTGTTTTATGCAGTTTATTCAAACTTTTGAAAGAATTTTAGTACATATTAAGTTTTTCCTGGGTCTTCCCGAAGGCCTGCTGACACTAAACCATACAGTATTTACATTCTCATTCACCCAATATCGGTACCCACTTGTCCAAGACAGGTTCACCATAGTGTGATGCTAAACCCAGAAGTATAGGGCCCAAGACTACAGAGGGTGAGCCCCAGATCAATTGTAGTGCCATATTATTTACATTTACCAGAATAACAACATTTTCCTTACAATTATATTGTGCTGACATGTCTGTACAAACAATTTAATTTCTTTGACAACAAACAGGTCAGTTTTACTCCAGCTTTGAGGTAATGTGTCCAGCAGGTGAGGCCTGTGGAGAATTTATTTGCTTGTGTTCAGCTTCGGTCTGAAGCTTTTGAAGCCATTTTCTCCTCACATCTCTGTCCACTGTCATCTTTCTGGAAGGCGACTGCACTCCCGGTTGCTTATATTTGTTGTTGTTCAATCTCTGCTGCCCTGCTGTTCGTCAACAGTCCGCCTTCCTCAGGTTTAGGCTGTTGAGGGCATTTATATTCTCTTTACTGCCTAGGTTGACTGCACAGCAAACTCAGAGACTTGTGGACGTTTTGGAGTCAATGGCTACCCAACACTTAAAATCTTCAGAAATGGACAGGAGGCTTCTGTGTATGATGGTCCTCGTAGTGCAGGTATTTTGTCCCTACAATAACCGGTCAACAGGCTCAATGCATGTCCAGGCTGATGCAGTCGGTCGTTCTGTCTGCTGTGAATGTTTATAATGTGGGATTTGTACTTTTTGTTCAGAAACAAAATATCGGACAATTGACTAAATGTTGACTTTTTGTATGGGTTATGTTGTGTGATAATTTATTTTTTCATGTATTGTTGTAATTTTTCTGTGGCTGAACTGCTTCATGGTCCCCAGAGGGCATTGTCAGCTACATGAAGAAGCAGGCTGGGCCCAACTCGACGCCTCTCCACAGTCAGGAAGCCTTGGACACATTTATTAACAGTTTTGATGCTAGTGTTGTTGGTGAGTTTGTTTAATTCAAATGATTCCTTTAAGGGCCCGCTGGCAGAATTTTGATGATAAGTTCAGTAGTTATTTATGTCATGACAGTGAGGTTTTCTGCAAGGTTTTGATTTTATTTTGCTGAGATGTTAATGTGCAAGTTTTTTGATGTTGAGGTTCAGTGCTCACTCAGTCTAATAAATATGGTAGAGTAACAGTAACTGCCATTGAGTCAAAGTCAACCCATCTGTACCACTGGTGTGGTTTTAAGCAAATTTTCAACTTTGAAAAGTCATTTTTTTTTAATCATTTTTTAAATCTGTTTAGCCTTCATTGCCTGCTTTGATCTGTATGTTCATTCTTCTGCTTTGTTTTTGTGCACCAGGGTTCTTTTCTGGAAGTGACAGTGGACAGCTGGCTGAGTTCCAAAAAGCTGCCAGCACCATGAGAGACAATTATCGCTTTGCCCACACCACAGACCAGGAACTAGCTCTCAAGCATGGGGTGGAGGGAGAGTAAGTAGGCACAGGCATGGAGAGGAACAGGTAGATTGTGCTGTGAAGGACTGATTGGAGGATTCATATATGAGAGTATCTAATGTGGTAAGAATGCAGCTGACCAGCACAAAAGATGCTGGGAAATGTAGTGTCAGAAAGAAAATACGGACACAGTAACAGTTCTGTTCTGCTGTTGTTCACCTTCCTCCTCAATGTCCAACCCAAAACCCCGAATAGGAGTGTGTTGCTGTTCCGGCCTCCTAAGCTCAGCAGCAAGTTTGAGGAGAACGTGTTGAAGTTCACTGATCCAATCTCAGTCTCCTCACTCCGCAGGTTCATCAAGGACAACATGTGAGTGTGATGCGATGCTGATGGTTTCACATTCTTGTCACATCTTTTCACAACTTATCTGGTTCAGTAGGAGTATGTTTATCTGAAATGCTGTTTCTTATATGTTAATTATAGTTTAGTAAGCAAATTACATTTATATTTTATGACCTCCATGTGTGTACTAATCTTAAACTTTTTTAGATATGGAGTGTGTCCCCATATAACAACCGAAAACAGAGATAATTTGAAGAACAGGGACTTGTTGACAGCCTACTATAATGTGGATTATTTACGTAACCCAAAGGGCTCCAACTACTGGAGAAACAGGTGAGTAAATCTGATTTTGGTCATGATAAACTGATCTTTAATTTGTTTAAATGAAGTTAGATAAAGAATAAAAAGTTGTGTACACGTGACACTGATAAGCACATGCTTAAGTACATACCAATTGGTGCATCAACTTCCCCACCTCATTCATTTCAGGGTATTGAAAGTGGCATCTCAGTTTCAGTCTCGAGGCCTAAGCTATTCAATAGCGGATCGACAGGAGTTCCAGCATGAGCTGGAGGAGGAGTTTGGCATTGTCTCTTCAGATGCAGACGAATTGCCTCTGGTTACCATCAGGACACGGGAGGGCCACAAGTACATCATGCAGGAGGAATTCACGTGAGTCTCAACAAATGATCGACAGTCCCGTTATATTCTGGCACCCTTATTTTTTAAATGTTTAGATGTGTGCTTTATCTAGACTTCATGAAATAAGCAAAAAGGGGAGAAAAAATATAAAAAAGTGATCTTTATAGTATGCAATCATCAAAATCATTTACATTTTTACAGTTTGTTGGCTTTTCGTCTATTAAAACCTGTCAAAAGTCAGTTACCTGAAGACACATCTCCTCCGCTTACTTACAAAGCATGCTGAAGTCCTTTCCATCTGTCTGTGGTTTGGGGAAGGTCAGTGTCACGTTTGTAAAAACATCTCCCCTGCTCTTAGAAAGAATCCAAATTTTCCCTTGTCAAATTAGAATGTCCTCAGTGGGATATTGTGATTTGGGTACTAGATGTTCTTCCCGTAGGTTGTAGTTCACTGGTTAAATTTATGACCCACAGTATTTTTGGGTTAAAGAAAGGAATAAAGGATGTTTTCCTCGGTTGGTGTGATTGGTGTGAAGGACAGAATAGATTACTGCGCTTGTGACATCCACAAGTTGTTTGTTGCAGTCGAGATGGTAAAGCCCTCGAAAGTTTCCTGGAAGGCTATTTTGCTGGGCAGCTGAAGCGATACCTCAAGTCACAGCCCCGTCCAGAAAACAACCCTGGACCTGTCAAGGTGTCTTCCCTGTTAATTGAAATAATGGATTTCACATTATTTGCACCACATTTTCAAAATCTGCACATTCTTTCTATTTGTGAAATTAGTTTTGTGTTTCCGTACACAGGTGGTGGTGGCAGAAACGTTTGACGAAATAGTTAATGACCCAGCGAAAGACGTGTTAATTGAGTTTTATGCCCCTTGGTGTGGACACTGCAAGAACTTGGAGCCAAAATACAAAGAATTGGGAGAACAGGTGAAAAATTTTTTATGGGACTGTAAATGTAATTCAAAGACAAAATAAATTTTGACAAAATGCTTTCTGCGGATGATTTAAGCAGCAAATTGTGCTGCCGATGCAGACATGAGAAGGTTAAAAATGGATTGTTTTTCGTTGTTGCAGCTTGCTGATGACCACAATATTGTAATTGCCAAGATGGATGCTACTTCTAATGATGTTCCAGGCATCTATGACGTCCAGGGGTGAGGGTTCAATTCACATCCTTTTATACTTTGATGCATGTTATCCTATTTTACATGTTGAATCGTTGTTTCTGTTTTCATTCAAATGCAGTGTTGTTTTTACATATTAATTACCAGGCTTCTTTCTAACATTTTTCTTCTTATGTCAATGAGATTTCCCCTTACTTATTATTTGCAGTTACATTTTTTTTTAAAAATAAATTCTCACTTGGTGATAATGCTTAACTGTTATTTTCATCCCAGCTTCCCAACAATTTACTTCGCAAAAGCAGGGAAGAAGGACTCACCTATTCCATATGAGGTGAAATGCTACCACAAAGGCCCTGGCACACTTACATTAATATGTTTACTTATTATATTAATACCCATAACTTCCTGTCGTGTCTTATTCAATAATAATAATAATGGATTATAAATAATTTCTGCATCACAACCAATTACTAAGCTTGGTTTCTGTGTTTCCAGGGTGCTCGCGATGTGAAAGACTTCCTGAGTTTTCTGAAAAAAGAAGCTACACACCCCCCTGTACTGAGAGTCACCAGGGATGACCTCTGACATGGGGGAGAAAAGAAAGATGAGGAGTTGAAAGAATGAGAGTAGAGAAGAGGTGTTGGTAGAGAAGTGCTGCTAGTGTTTGGGACTTGAGTGGACCACCCCACTCTCAGTGAGCTTTTCAGGTTCTCCCACTTGTGGTTATGCTGGGCAAACAAAACAAGTAATGAACACATTCATTTTGTGTTCCACTAATTTTTAAATTGGCACAACTTTTCTACAGTAGTTTAAAAAATTGTGTGTTTTACTGAAAAATGACCTCAAAACCAAAAAAAAATGCAACACTTGAACAATTTTGAGGAAAGGTGTGAAGAACCTCAGTTAGCTTGGTACTTAGTGTCTGTGTGCCTTTATGTCTGATTTATCCTCCCTTTAAACAAGTACAACCCATATATTGTTTCTTGTTGTTCTTACCCATTTACCAGAACATTAGAAAGGCAGCCAGAAAATGTGAAGCTCAATTAATTGCCATTAATGCTGCTGTTACCATCCGGTGCTGTCAGTGAAGATCACTCTATATTTGTAAGAGCGTGTGGTGTGCAGTTTGCCATGTCAGGACATCTGGTCAGACACTAAAGGGATTCCAATGTATGTTTAGACTCTTATGTTTCACTGAAGTAAGATAATGGTTTTATTGTTAAGCTCCTTTATGAATTGCTGTTACATATCAATTTTTTTTCTCCTAAGCATCATACCTTAAAAAAAAAACTGATGTACTGCACTGAATTGAGGTGGCATTGTTAAAAGGGTTAAAATATAACACAATGACCCAAATTGTCAATTTTATACTGTTACTGGGGTGGCTCATATGGTTTCTTTGATATATTTGTCTGTACTAGAGTTTTCATTGAAATAAAACTTTTTCAACCTAAATTAAAAAATGGTTTTGAGAATCTATATTCTAATCTTGTGTTCTGAATGTTATGGATTTTGTATGCGAATTACAAAACCGTTTTTTTCCCCCCGGAAGAACTACAAGTTCCAAGATGTCATCTACGCATGCGCACTGAAGTCAGTAATGAACTGGAAACGGAACTGGAGCGTTAACGCACATGTCCACAATCCCTTTTCCTGTTCCACATTTCAGCTACTTTTAAGTGCATTTACATAGTTATATAGGTGTCGGTACCAGCTTGCACTCTTCGTATGTTCTGTTTCTACCATTTTACTGAATTTTTACCCCACGTTATTAAGTGCCGGTCAGTCGTACAAAGAAAGGAATGGGCATAGCTTCCACTTCCAGCGCCCGAATTTCGATTGGTTAGAAAGGGTGTCATTAAGCAGTTTGCAGTCGCTCATTGGTTGCTCGCACGTTCTCTGAGCGGTCTGCGAGCTACGTTTTTTTTTTGTGCTCGACTCAGAAGGTTCCAGTCGGTTGTCTTACACGCGGAGTCAAAATGATGGGAGGACCGGTTCTCGTGTTGAGTGAGTATTACATGTAGCAGCCAGTTTTGGCTCATTTATCTTGTAAATATTTAAAACCTCAGGTAAACGTGAATATGTCGGGTTTTCGGCGGTGACTTTCGGCCGTTATATACAGGATTGTCAGGGTGACGGAGGGCTGCTGAATGGGCACCGCGCTGGGCCTGTGGCTCGACTATCTTGAGCTCATCTTTTCTGCTGCTGGCTGTGTCCTGTTGGCCTTTTTTGGTTATATATTTTTTTTGCTGCTGAACTTGAATAAATCCCCTGGATTGCTTGTTTTTTCCCTCATGGTTATAAAACAAATTTCCATGGTTTTATGGGGAGGTAGGGGCCACCCAACGGGAAGAAAAGCGTTCGTGCGCCTGGGTGGGTCGGCGCAACTGACCACACAGTAAAACGAGCGTTAACATGGACTGATCTGCTAACGTTTCCCGTTTCCAGAAGGACGTGAGAAGCCGGCATGATGTGTCTGTTTCTGTCTTTCAGTGTGTAGCGCCTTGTAGGTCCAGTTATTGTGGTGATACCACACCTGTCAGGCCCGGTGCTGAGAAACGCTGGCCCTCATACGCAGGTCTTTCTGTCTGAAATGCACTGGATCATAGGGATGGACCCACCAGTCTAATTCAGTGGCCCCTATTTTTGTTCTGTCTAAGCTTTTAGTTTATAGTCATCATACATCATAGCTCTGTATTCATATGAACATTTTTACTTCTGTAGATCACAAAACGTGAAATAGTGCGTATTAAATGATGTGCGTGAACTGTGTTGCACTCAAAGTGAACAGGTGAGTTTAGTGCATCACAGGATGTGTTTTGTAAGCATTGCATACAGTTATTCTAATGTATATCTTCTATATAAACTTTTTTTTTCTTGCTTTACTCCAGGCCAGAATATAAAAAGGGAGTCTGGGAGGAAGGTCCAGACAGGAAATATCAATGCAGCAAAGGTGAGATGGTTATATGTTGTATGCAGTTGTCTGAAGTGCAGTAAGTTTTACAGGGTGATTCAAAAAGAACATTTGATAAATTCATTTCTCAGTAACTAAGTATCATATGAACATGTGGTCTAAACTAATTTATAAAATCACTCAAGTTTTTTCTTAGTCTTACAAGTGTTCAGTATACTACATGTTCATATGATATTTCTGAGTAAAAATATTATGGAAGTGTTCAGTTTTTTTCTTGAATTATCCTATGTAATTTCCCATATGTGGGTATTAATTAAAATACTATATTTTGTTAAGTGTTTTATTGACATAGAAATTGTGCATAGCACAACATATGCAGATTATTAAATAATGAAACGTAACCTAATTGGAACAAATTTGATTCCCATGTTTTTAAGCAGCAGTCTCTTTACTACAGTCCCAAATATTCATTCCTTCAGCATAACTGCAGTTTGAGAGAAATCATGAATTCTCTATATTATCAAACAGACAATAGCAGATGTCATCAGGACCTGTCTGGGGCCAAGAGCCATGATGAAGGTATGTCACTAGTCTGTATGAGCATGTACTGTCTGAGTCTGAACTGCTGTGAAAACACAGTTCTATTCTAGAGAATGCAAAAGTATTTGCATGATCCTGATTCCTCAGCTGTGTTATAATAGGTTTGGTGTTCATTAATGTTTTCCTCCTCTGTAACTTTTGTGGAGCTTGTTTGGAAATGGTCAGTAATGTAGTTCTTGGCAGCCACAAGAAGTGGTTTAAATTAAAACTTTTCTAACAGTCTTTTACTTTTGTTCTAGGACACAGGTAATTGGTTTAATTCTTGTTTTTTTTAAAATCCACAGATGCTGCTTGATCCCATGGGCGGTATTGTAATGACCAATGATGGCAATGCAATCCTTAGGGAGGTGAGAATGCCACAGTTTAATACTAAGCAAACAGTATTTGTCCAGTATTTGAATGAATGTTTTCTGTTCCCTTTTAAAACTCCTGGGTTCATTGTGTCATTTTTTTCCCCTCCTAATAGATCCAGGTGCAGCACCCAGCAGCCAAGTCTATGATTGAGATCAGTCGTACCCAGGATGAAGAGGTTGGGGATGGGACCACTTCAGTCATCATCCTGGGTGAGGAGTTTGCTGTTGTAGACAGACCAAACCAATCTGTGACATGGTGAGCTTTTTGTCAAATTGGGTTTTACAGGGAAGGTAAATACTATTCTTTATACTCCATATGCAATTAAAGGACTTGTGGGATTAATGGGACACATTGCTCAGTTTTAACCTTACATTTTTATTTTCTTGCTCAGTTTAGTCATTATAATCCTTGTAAACCTACATATGGGAAATGCCATTTAATAAGTCTGAGCACTGTGTACAGTAGACTTTAAATAGCAAAGTCACGATTGTCTTGAAATAATTCACATTATATGGTATGTCAGATAAAATAGAATGTCTGATAATTGAGTTTACTGTACTTATATTCCAGTAAACATAATGGTTTATTGAAGCTGTGCATCAGATTGTGTCGTGACTCTGCCCTCCCTTGTTAGCGGGAGAGATGCTTTCGGTGGCTGAGCAGTTCCTGGAACAGCAGATGCATCCTACTGTGGTGATCGGTGCTTACTGCCGGGCCCTGGATGACATGCTCAGTGCACTCAAGGACATCAGGTACAATGTTACATTTAGACCATGTCTCATGTACACTCCCCTGTCATGTCTTCAACTGACTTTTCTTTGTTACACTAAGGCATAGAGCACTTTTACTGTAGCTTAATGTTTTTGTCCTGGTGCAGCACTCCTGTGGATGTCAGCAACCGTGAAATGATGCTGAAGATCATCAACTCTGCCATCAACACGAAGGCACTGAGCCGCTGGTCAGAACTAGCCTGCAACATTGCCCTGGATGCTGTGCGCACTGTGGAGATGGAGGATAATGGCCGGAAAGAGATTGACATTAAGAAATATGCCAAGGTGGAGAAGGTACAGGCAAACACTAGTCATTGAATTCCTTCTGTTCTTATTTCAAATTGTCTGTGAAGCAGTAATGCACCTTTAAATGACAGTGCATAGTGAATGCATCCACATATAAGCAATTTTGGCAACAGTGTTTCTTCCCTATAGCCACATTGTTTGAAAGTGCATATTTCTCTGCATGTATCCTGACTGTGTTTATTCAGTTAGAGTTTTGTATCAATAGAATTTATTTGTGATGGTCTGTACTTATACTTTCTCTTGCATGAAGGTCCCTGGAGGAATCATTGAGGACTCCTGCGTGCTGAAGGGCGTGATGGTGAACAAGGACGTTACACACCCACGCATGCGGCGCCTCATTAAAAATCCTCGTATTGTGCTTCTCGATTGCTCCCTGGAGTATAAGAAGGGCGAGAGCCAGGTATAGTGCTGTTCACCGACTATCTCAAAGTGTTTCTTTGATCACTCAGGTGTCCAGTAGGAGAGGGACTTAACTGGACTTGAAGTGTGTAGTATTTCTTGCCATTTTTCACCGGGTATATCAGTAACACTTCCTGTCTAACATGTGACTGTGCCTTTGCTGAGAATAGGGTGATCAAGCCTCCATCTCTCTTTCACCCTCTTCCCACAGACTGATATTGAGATCACCCGTGAGGAAGATTTTGCAAGAATCTTGCAGATGGAGGAGGAGTACATCCAGCAGATCTGCGAGGACATTATCCGCCTCAAACCTGACCTGGTCTTCACTGAGAAAGGCATCTCTGGTACTACAGCCACAGAAGACATTTTTTACCCTCTTTCTTCCCTCTGATTCTCTGTCCGTGGACATCTGTGCCGGTTGCAAATGACTTTAGCTTAGATGTTCTTTATCATTATTAAATCAGAACAGGGAATGGAAGGCGTTGTTTAATGTTGCTTATGTATTGACTTTAGATGGTCAAGTACTCCCTGTCGACAGTAATTCTCAGAGGGGTCTGTGGGTCTTGCTGCTGAAATTCTTAGTGTCTTTTTGTACTGTTTCTCCCAACCCACCCTCTCAAATAGACCTGGCGCAGCACTACCTGATGAAGGCCAACATTACCGCCATCCGCCGAGTCAGAAAGACGGACAACAACCGAATTGCCAGGTGAGTGCTGTGTCTCCTGGCCTGTCAGCCGACTTCACTACAGTCCTGGTTGTATTGTGTTTTGTCCCCTTTTATACCATATATATGCATAGAGTTTAACCAGTCCAATATCTTCCTTTAATATTCGCTACATAATTCCATCATCCTCCCAGAGCCTGTGGTGCACGGATTGCCAGTCGCACAGATGAGCTTCGAGAGGAAGATGTTGGGACAGGAGCAGGGTTGTTTGAAGTCAAGAAGATTGGGGATGAGTACTTCACGTTTGTGACTGAATGCAAGGATCCCAAGGCTTGCACCATCTTGCTGAGGGGAGCCAGCAAGGAGATCTTGGCGGTGAGGAGGAAGGGTAGAATGGCAGCAGAGAAATAGGTGTTTGGTGATGAACATAGCTGGGGTTTCAGAAAGTTGAGGATCTTGATATTTCACTATGGTTTTTTAAAAAAATAATAATGAAAATATCCTATAATCTGGTAAAAGTGAAATCATTTAATGCTTTCAAATAAAATGCAGCATGTATGTATTTGAAATTAATAACAAGGAACCTGTCAGACTTCAACCAGTTGTAATTCATATTTTTAACATAAAATCGAAAGCTATCACTTTATGTCAAGACACCAAAGTTCTACAGGGACTTTTTTTTAAATCTACATAAAATGTTTCTGTTTCGCAGGAAGTGGAGCGCAACCTTCAGGATGCCATGCAGGTGTGCCGCAATGTGCTGCTTGACCCTCACCTGCTGCCTGGTGGCGGTGCGGTGGAGATGGCTGTATCCCAGCGGCTGGTGGAGCACTCTCGTGCCCTTACTGGGGTGGAGCAGTGGCCCTACCGCGCTGTAGCTCAGGCTCTGGAGGTCATTCCCCGCACCCTCATTCAGAACTGTGGGGCCAGCACCATCCGGGTGCTCACCTCACTCAGGGTAAGAGACCCCCCCCTTCCCCAAAGTTAATCATGTACAGAGGCTTCTCAAGTTACAAACACAGTGGTGATTGGAAGTCTTTAAATAAAATTAAGAAAATGTACCACATTTTGAAAATGAAGTGGAACAGTTTTTGTCTTCCAAAACATGTACATTTAGAAGTCATTGTTGAGCTGTTCTTTGACCATGCACAAATTCATGGATGTTCACCATAACTTTAGCTTCCATAGGTCTGTGTGCATCTTCTATTCATCCATAGTGAATCATGTTGTCTGTCTGTTTTTCTTTGAGGACTTTAAAAATGTTCTGTAAAGGCCTGTCTAACAGTGTCTTTTACTACCCATGCACTCCTGTACAGGCAAAACACACTCAGAAGGACAACATCTCATGGGGTGTGAATGGGGAGACAGGCACCCTGGCAGACATGACGGAGCTGGGTATCTGGGAGCCGCTGGCAGTAAAGGCCCAGACATACAAGACCGCTGTAGAGGTGAGTCCTTTGGTCACAGATTTATTTTGTTTATTCTGTCTCTAGCTGTTAACATTATTCTGAAACTACAGGACAACTGAAGTTTAGTTGCTGAAAACCCCATTAAATTCTCTTTGTCCCTCCGTTTGCAGACTGCCATTTTGCTGCTCCGTATCGATGACATTGTTTCGGGACACAAGAAGAAGAAGGGAGACGAACAAGCCATGGGGGGTCAGGGGGCAGAGTAAAGGAAGATAATTTGTGGGGGTGGATGAGGATACAGGGGTTCTCTTTTGGAGGGGGGAAAACATGCAGGGAGAGTCGGGGTAGAGTTACCTCGAAGGCTTCCACTATGCTAAATAATTGCTAGATTATTGGATCCCATTTCCCAGAATTCTTTTTTCAGCATATGGCTATACATCAAAAACTGTAAAGATAGATCTGTAATGTGGTGGTTTTTGCTAATTTGTTTAGGCACCGGATAAAACCCACAACAGGTGGGAGGTGGTAATGATTAGAATGAGGCTCCATTTCTGTCCAGACTTTTATACCCTAACATGCACTGTGGTGCTTTCAAAGTAAAAGGGGTCTTTTTATCTGTTCCTCAGACTGGGACACATTTTAGTTAACATTAACAATGTTTCATTTTTTTGTGCTCAGTCTGTCAAACCCCAACTTTTATCTCTGTACTAATTGTGCCCTTCAGTACTGAACAATTTGCATAACTGGTTCAGACACTCAGAATGGAGAAATGCCCCCAGAGGTGTTAGCATATTATGTGAAATTCTTTGAACCCTGGATCTCTGTATGCACCCAAGCACTTCCATGCTTTGCTTTTGTTACTGTGCTCCTGTTTCCCTTGTTAATAAAGCTAGAATCAAATGCTGAAAGGCACATCTTAATGCTTTGTTGTTGTGTTACTAAGCAGCAGCAAAGAACAAGAAACCGAGTTGGAAACTAAAATTTGCCTGAATTATGGTGGTCCAACACACCTAATTTATAGCTGTGGTGGTGTAGTGGTTAAAGCTCCCACATTTGGAAGTACTTGTTCTGAATTGCTCCAATAGCAATTACTCGCATGTATAATAATCTGTAAATAACCGTAGTAATGATGGATGATAATAATAGATAGTAATAATGGCAAATGCAATGGCTCACTTAAACTAAACGGTAACTTGATCCAGCTCTATAAATGAGTAAATGTTAAGATACTTTCCACCGCTTAGCCTGAGCTAAACGAATGTGTCTTCAAGTTTATTTATGTAGAGATGTTGCTTAGTTCTATGACGGTCCTTTCTGGATTTTTACATTACGACAGAGCTCTGAAGACTGCATAAATACAGTTCAAGTCTAGAACTAATAAAAGGCAACTAAGATAGCTGCTGTCACTTAAGTGTTTTTTGTGCAAAATCAGCGGAAAGCTTTTTATTCGTGTATTTATTTAGGCATTTGCTTTATCTGTTTATTTTAGTGCTGTCCCCGGCTGTGTTCGAATCTGTTTGGTGGGGTGTTCTGTTAACGTTTTTGTTCTATGATTCAATCATTTATTTGACCAAAAAACCGACAACTGCAAGTACGCGCGTTTAGTGGCCGCAGGCTCTCAAGTCACGTGACCGAGTGGCTCCTCTTCACGTGACTTCCTCCCGGTTCCCCATAACCGCCATGGCGACAGTCGGCTCCACGCAGCTCTTCTTTTTCTTTTGTCTTTTAAACGTACTTTGTGCTTATGGCTTATTTGACAGTGACACGTATCGCCGTAAGGTAAGCCGAAATGCACCTTGCTCTTATGCCTTCGGCTCTGTCGTTAACTTCGGTTCGGATGCTGCCAAATATGATGTTGGCGAGCGATGTCGTCGCGTGATACTTTGGTTTTTACTGCTTATTAGAAATGCTCATATTAACGTTCGCGCTACTGTCATTAAGAAACCACCGCGGGCCTCGATATCACCCGTTTTTTTCTCAGTTCGCTCAGCTGCTTCGCGTATTTCTGTGGCGATTTATTAAGTTGCACGACTTCGTGCCACACAGATCCTCCGAGTCCTAAGGTACTGTGCAGCAAACAATACCACAGTGTATTTTGATGGTCGCCAACAAAGCTACCGCATAAATATTGAAGTAAAGCACCAGCGAACTCTGTTTATTACGTGACCGTTTGTGCCAACAGCCGTCCATTTGTTGCCCCCTCAGGTGACCATGGAGTTCAATCCAGGTCTCAACACCTCAGTGACTCCGCCCCCTCGCGCGAACCTGCTGCACGCGACGGCGCGAGGAGAGAACGACACTCTGCACTTCCTCCTCTGCAGCCAGGGGGCGCCCGCGCTGCTGCTGGTGCACACCAACACCTCATCTTCTTCCGTGGTGGTGGATTGGACCCGGTTTCTGTCGCCTGAAGTGTCCGACAGCCTGAAAGTTGTGCCTGAAGGCAGCATCCAGTACAGCAGCGCACTGGTCTTCAGCAGGGTGAGTGGCATCTCCTGTCTCCACTGCAGCGTGTGTGGGACCAGCAGATGAGGTGGCAAGGGGTTCAGTCTCTCACCTTGTGAAGGTCCCGGTCCTGCTGTAGTAGCCTTAAGTAGGGTTCTTAATCTGAATTGAGAAGAGTATGAATACCCTTTTGCAGACATGGGTAAATCATAGTAAAGTTGAATGTGTAGTACTACAAGTTACATTAGTTGAAGCCATCAGTCTGGCCTCAATCTCACTTTACCAGCACCTGTACAGACAGATGTAGCTGGTTGCTTGTATTCGTCAGTCCTCATTCCTACTGCAGATAGTTGTCTGAGTTACAATGACCATCTCATAAACCTTATTATAGTGTTTTTGAGTCCCAGCATTTGATCCACCACCTAAGGATGATTGGTCTATCTACTGTATGAAAATGTTGGCAGCCATTGGCACTGTATATTTTAGACTCAGGGAGGGTTTGTGTTTAATAAAAGATACAATTTATGGAACTTCATGATTCCATTGGGGTTGCTTTATTTACAGTCAGCAGTAGGCAAAAAAGTGAGCGTTAAGGTGGTGCTGAAAAGGATATAGTTTCAGAAATGAAAGTGATGTGAAAATATAATCTTACACTCTATTTTTGGTATAAATTTGTAGAACTAGTGGGAGGGAAAACAAAACCCTGTTATACAAAAAAAATCATACATATTGTTTATATATGCTTTTAGTTTATGTAATATGGCATGATGTTTGTATCTTATGACAATGTTGCTGGAATGAAACCCCATTATACTGTATGTCATTGTGTATTTTCATTTGTAATGTCTCCTCCTCGGCCAACAAAATATGCACAGAAATGGGATGTTTGTCCATGTTTTTCAGTGACAGATTTAAAATAAAAAAAATTTTTAAAAAAAGTTTTGTGACGTTCCTGACAGTTTTGTTTCTTTTTGCCCTCCAGTTGTGGGAATATGCAGACACTAACAACACAGCAGACCCAACAAAGTTGTTTCCATCCAGTTTTTTTCCACCATATGAGCTGCAGAACTTCACCTGGGAGAACTTCAATGCAACCATCAACCAGACAGCCCACACAGCCAATCTGTGTGGCAGTGATGGCTCTCAGTGGTTCCTCAATGGTTCCTTCTGCCTGGGGGTGAGGACAGCATGGAGTCCTATCTCCTATTAACTCTTATTCACTGCAGAAATTGAATACATAATAGTTTGTTGATGGTGACCAATTTGCATGCCAATAAGTGGTGAACCATCACTTCTGTTTTTCTACTTAACTCTGTGTAGCTGGGCGGCAACTTTTTGCTTTATTTCATGAGGGTAAAATTAAGTTAATTGTTTTGTGTTAGTTGTTCAGTTGTTACAGCTGAGTTCATTCTTGGCACAGTTAGCACTTTGTAAGATTAGTCTGAGTGAGAAGTCAGTTTTAATTCTGAGTTCTGTACAGTTTTTCCCACTTTTTCATTATAAATGATTTGGTTAAAAATAATTTCGAAGTTCAAGCATTTGTGTACATGAAAGTGGCTGTGTTTTTGCAGTTCGTGTCACTTTACTGGTAGGGAACTGTTTTATGTGTAAATAGTGTGCTGTAATTTATTACTTTAAATGCATTGTCTCGCCTTGCCAGTTGTCTGTGTTTGAGTCGGAAGGCAGAGACGGTATTTTACCGTACCTCCTGCACAACGCCAACTCCTCTCAGCTGAAGTTCTGGCTAGAAGGTGTCAAAGAGAGGTCAAACTTCTCCCGCTTCTTCCTGGAACTGCAGTATGTTGGCAACAGAGACCTCTCCAGCCGAGTGGAGACATTGCGGTCCATCGATGACGAATATACGCCATCCATCTTCCAAGTATGTCACGTAGTGTGTGTGTGTGTGTGTGTGTGTGTGTGTGTGTGTGTGTGTGTGTGTGTGTGTGTGTGTGTGTGTGTATATATATATATATAGTATATATAAACACATGTAGAAATATGCAGTTTCTGTAGTCTCTGATGCAAGAGGTTCATACAGAGCACAGTTGCTGAGGATGCTGTGGTCCCAAACTTGAGTCTGGACACAGTCCCAGTTCATTTCCTTCTCTGTTCTGTAGGTGTCTCAGTGGGTGTCTTCTCCTGCCAATGCCGCATCACCAATTCTCGGATACGTGCAGTGGAAGCCGGTGGCCTACCGTAACAACACTCCTGCCCTCGCAGATGCGACACCTTGCCGGCATACATCTCCCCAGCCCTTGGACAAGCCTCCTGCTTCAGACTTAGTGCTGGCATACTTTGGTGAAAGTTACAAGGCCACTGGACTCAATATGACTTTCAGCATCGCAGGAGATCCCTTCTACAACACCACCCACTACCTCAGCTGGTAAGTCATTCTCACCGATTTCCCGTGCATCCTGTTAGCTAAACAACTGAACAGTGCACTACTAGCTGATCTAAGACATACATGAGCAACTTGTATAACTTATTTACATAATATACAGTCCATCCTTAATTTTCCGGACTATATGGGGAGGAGAACATACAGATACAATAAAAGTCCAGAAAATCAAAAGTGTAAATTAAAGAGTAATATTTTTACTGTGGTGCTGTAATAGTGCTGCACTATGTATTCCAGTAGCACATTTATAACCTAATGTAATGTGTAATGAACATGTAATGTGCCAAATTAAATGAAACGTACATACAGTAAATTATATGTATAAAGCAATGAGTCAGGTGCCAGTAGAGCTCAGAACACCGGTTACAGGGCACTTAGGGTGCACTATGCTGCCTTCATCACACAAACAGTAGAGCTGGATGATTCTTTGAGATCTAGTGTCACAGTTGTCAACCATTATTTTATGCATTAATGAAGTTTCTTCTAAAAAAATCTAAGGAAAAAAACCCTTATGCAAAAAAAACTGGGTTTTTCCAGCATTTGTGATCCCCCCCCCCCCCCCCAGAATATTTTTGTGAGGGTCTGGTAAATCAAGGATGGACTGAATACACAAGAATTATTTCAATTCAAATAAGTACAGAAGATTCTTTCCACAAAACACAGCACCATATTATTACATGTTAATCCTATTCTATAAATCCTGAAATGTACCTTTTCTTTCTGCCTTTAGGTTATAACAGGTGTTTTAAATCTGTACTGCTGTCTCCAGCATCTGAGTAAATAATCCATGTTCTTTCTCTCATCAGGACTGTGCTGGTTGGTCTGGGCTCACCTCCCATTGAGTCCTTCTCACCTTTGGTTATAGCCATCATGGCACTCGGACTGGGCATTCCCCTGCTTTTGATACTGCTGGGCGGGATTGGCGTGGGCATCCAAAAGCAGAGGTCTGCCCCCCGTGGCTATTCACCAATCAACTGACGGCAGACCACTGCACTCTCCTGAAATAAGTCGACCATCGGCATGATCCACAGTACTGATAAATGAATAAATCACTCGGGCGACATATCCCTTGGATACTCTCAGTATGACGCGGATCTGTCTGAAGAACACACATTTGTTCACAAATAATGCTTAAAATTTTGCAGGACCCAGAAAGGTACCTTGCTTCCTGCCCTGCTTTTAGAGCAATGGCTGAAATCAGAACATTATTCTATTGTACATATGTGCTCCTCCTTTTTTGTCAACTTCTGAGAGCCCTAGAACCATTGACAAACTTCCATTGTTTACAAGCAGAATGCACAGCTCTGACATGGAAAACTGACTTTTACTTTGAAGAAGTACTACAAGAGAGGAGAAACATATTAAATATATGCAGTTTTCACCGTTTGCCAGTTCTGTCAGTCTGATGGTAAGAGAGTATTGGCAGTTCCTCTGAAAATATCTCCTCTACTACATTATGGTTTAAGAAAAAAAGAAGAATGTTGTGGGAGAAGAACCTTGTTTTGCCTTGGGAGCTCACAGGCAGAAGAACTATGGCTGGCCAGGTAGAAAAAGATAGTTTACAAATACATGGGTCATGATATGGTAAATTTTTATACTTGAATATAAAGTTTTGAGAAATTTGTATTCCATTAAATCTTGGACAAATAAAACTGGACTGATACCTTATACCACATTTTTGTTCCAAAGTGTGCATAGCTGCAATGATTGAAAACATTGCAACTTGTGATTTAACAGAAAATGTGTCTTATTTTTGACCAGATTGTTGCACTTGTTTCAAAAGTTGATTTTGATACATAGTTTTTCAAAGCTGTTTCAGGTTTTGATATTAACACAAATTGTTTTTAACTGACTCCATTTTATTTCTTGTTCTTTGAGGTTCTGTGTTAATCTGCTCTGGTTTTACACAACTGATATGAGGGGGGGATTCATTTATTTTCTGTCTTTATTACTTGTTCTTAGAACAGTAAGTCTTTTACAGTTTGACACATTTTACATAATCAAACACCATTTTTTCCATACACATGGTACATATAAAGATAGTAAAAATTGAGTGTGTAAAAATGTGAAGAATCCAGAGTTTCAGATTTCTTCAATTTTCATAAATGTACCTTTGTTTTGATCAAAAATGTCTTTCAGCTGCTGACCCTTGAAGAATTCCAGTTACTTTTGGAAATCAAAGTAACTTTAAAGTCTGACAATTCCCTAGAGCTAAATACCAGTCACTGAGGAAGTTCACCGTCAGTGTCCTGTTGCAAGGTGGAATAAAGGAATGATTAACATAAATATTCTAAAAAGGATTTAATTTGTCCTTTTGTTCTAAACGTCATTTTTACTTTTTACAACTGTGATTCTTTATAAAGTAGATGCTTTCGTTCAAGGTGTCAATGTGGGAAATGTAGAGTGAAACACAAAGGAACATTTTCTGGAGTAGCTGAGAGTACCTTCCATGTTTATAGGCAGTACTTGAACATAGAAGCCTCACGTCATGTGCGTCTACCCTGTTTGTATCAAGTTGAATACAACACAGTGCAAAAGTGATTTCTCACTTGTTGCCTATTTTAACAATCAGCACAGCAAGGGACAAAAACCTTACATGCTGCTATCTGTTCCCATTGACAGCGTGGGGAGTCCTGTGCCAGTACTGTTATCAGCCTTGAGCCTTCTCTCCTGTCTCTGGGTCAACATCGCTGTCCAGCTCTGAAAAACAGGTTTTCACTGGTAAGAGAAGACTAGAACACACCGTGTAGATGGCAGCTCACGATCCAAAACAAAGCAAACAAAAATGAGGATACAGAGGTGGAAGGAAGAGCTGAGGCCTAAAATGTAGTTTAGAACACTGCTGGGGTCACTCAGCACTTCTATGTAGGTGTGTAAACCTGCAATAGATCCAGAATGCTTTAATAGGGAGGGATTCTACCAAATTAAAAGTTTTATACAGTAATATACCAGTTAAATGTTCCAAATACATTCCTAAAAAGTGGAGTACTAACCAAAATGGCACTAAATGGAGCCATTATGATCTTATTACATAACTGGAAATGCAGATGTTGTAGAACAAAAGTAAACTTATTGAAAATCTTGTCAGAATTACGTAGTTTCTTTATAATTGTGTCTTCTGAACGTATTCATCCCAACGTTTCAAAATTTGCTGTGCTGTAAAGTCAAATTAAAACTGTTTTTGCCACTCCTGCAGAAAGAATTCTTTAATGTTTAAATGAAAGTATTTAGATGTTTTCAGAATTATGTTTAAAAAAATGAAAATTACTAACTAAAAAAATAAAAGTATTCACCCCTTTGCTTTAAAAACCAATTCAGGTGTTTTCAGTTATCTTGAGAAATCACATTAAATGCATTAACAAAGGTACACCTGTTTTTAATTTGAATCCACCTGTGTTCAACTGTGATCTCACAATGGCATATCAGTCCAGTCCTGGTGTCATGAAGACTAAGCAGATGTGTGTAGAACTTTGACATGAGTTGTCAGGATGGCAGAAAAACAACAAAAAAAAAAGTTACAAGAAGGCTCATAAAGCTTTGAACTTTCCTAAGAGCACCACTGTAACAAATTGGAAAAGACATGGCACAATACAGACACTGCCAAGGTCATGCTCTCCTACCAGGGAGAAGTGACCAGCAGGCTGCTTCCTGATGCTGCTGTAAAAAAGGTCAGTACTCTGGAATGGTGCAGCCAGAACCCAGACTACAACCCAATAGGAAATCTGTGGTTTGACCTGATGTTCTCTATCTAATTTGGGAGTGTTGGAGTAAATTTGTATTGAAGAATGGGGGGGGTCTGAAATCTAAAAGTGTACATTTCATAGATGACTCCAAGAAGCCTAATGGCTATGACTGCTGCTGAAGAACTATGTACAAAGGATTGGCTCAGGAATGAATACTTAATTGTTAGATTTTTATATTTCTGAAAACATCTAAATAGAACAATTGTATTGTTATAGTGAATTATTTATACAGGAGTGGGAGAATTTTAATTATTTAAACATGCTTTAAGTCAACTATAACACAGCAGAAGGGGAAATAATGGGGGTGAATACTTTTTGAAAGACACTGCATGTTTGCATAAATATGCAGAGATAAAATGCAGAAAAAATAAGACAGGTGTTTTCCTCAGCTGCTTTGCATCCTCAGTTTGTTTTATTATAATCACTGCAGTGTGTGTCCATGGCGAGATCCTCCTACCAACTTGTTTTAGTCTCTGCGAGTATTGCCCTGATCCAGCAAAATGCATCTGTATACACACACAAACTCTTGATGTACAAGTAAAAATGGCACATCAGCTCATTGCTGCCCACCCAGCAGCTGCAGAATGAACAACTTCCATGCAAGGTAAAAAATGAACAGCTTGTATTAAAAGGACATTTATTATTCATATGGTGGATGCTGCTATTCTGAGATGTGAATCAAAAGAAGTCGCAGAACTTACCCATGCTGGTGCCACGGTGCAGAACGGACCGCACTCGGTGTGTTGGGGATGACTGCAGATTCGAGGGTAAAGGTTCAGGGAGCACAGGGGAGCAGGTGGGTGGGAGATCACGGGGGCACTGGGAGTTTATGTTGCCTGTGTCCATGGCTGGAAAGTATACAACGAACAGTCCATGTAGGTCCACTTGGTAAGGACACAGACGGGGTAAAATGCAACAAGTTTGCTCAACTCCCACAACTGACTTGGACATAATGTGCTGCTTTAACTTAAACACCCTGAAAAATGTTAGTATTTTTATCCTGACTGACTGTGACTATTGGATTTCTTTAAATCACAGTGGCAGATGTTTAATGTCCAATTCTGATGTAGCACACATCTGTTGCAGTAATATTTACTCATCACATTATATGGGGAGTTCACAATTCTACTTCAGAAATAATATGGTGCAGAACTTTTCAAGGTAAAATAAACCCATACAAAAAATGTAAAGGTCAAAAATAAGGCGTTCCCTGCTTCAAATCTACATCTGTCAGGAGCACAAAAGAAATCAGATGGCAGACTGCCAACAGAGCCTGGCTACCTGAAAAGGGGTTTGCTTAACACTTAAGGACGGGCATGTTTTGATATGTTTTCTTGTCCGAAGGAGGAATGTATGTACATACTGTCACCTTTTAATAAGCTTACACACCAGAAGCCAGTGTGTCTTGTGCTATTGGGTAGAAGTAGCAAAGTGGTCAGAGAAACAGATGAATTCCTGTGAGACTGCAGGTTTATGCCCCCAAAAAAAGGATGCTGCTGCTATATCCTTGAAAAAAGCAGTTGATGTCAATAAGCGTGGAAACCTCTATCAGAGGGTGTGAAATTGTGAACTCTTTGCAGATAAGTGTGTTTCAATAAAACCGTTGGAGACCACAAAAGTGGGCATGAGAAAATGTCATGTCACCATCGTTTTGGTGCAAACATGGCTGCTGTTTGCCTCTTTAAAAAACCCCCATGGATTCAGGAAGACCATAAAACTCAAATGTTTACCATAGTGATCTTGCAGGTGGACCCGAGCAGCCGGATGCGCGGCGGCCCGGGCTGGCGGTTCTCTGGAGCCTTCTGCGGCGTCACCGTCGACGTGCACGACAGACAGGTTTGGGTGCCAGTGGTCCCCGTTGACGGCTGCCGAAGTATTTTGGATGTCTGCGGGGAAGAAGCCGAACGCACGCGGAGTTTAGCCACATGTTTGTGCAACAGCTACACAATTGGATTTCAGGAACTGATACAGAATCTGCTTTTGTCTGCACTTTTACAGGCTTTTAGAACACTTTCATATCCCAGAACCTTCTTCGAACTTCTCGTCTGCAGCTGAATAGAAGGAACTTGCTTAATGATTGCAGCTTTTTCTGACTTCTTCTGTGTGGGCGGCTCATGTCACGCTTCCATCTGCTCACCATGTTATCCCGGTCCACATGGAAGTAGACCACATCCTAAAACGCATTACGCAGTGATGCGGAAATCGGTGCCGCTTCATAGTGCAAGAGGATGTGGTTCGGGTTTACGCGGAGTTTGTTCCTCAGGTGCTCTGGTTTCTTCTCACAGTCCACAGTCGGATGGACTGGTCGCTCTAAACTACCCATAGTTTTTGTGTGTGTTAGAGAACGAGTCGCATTGCTCTATTCTACAGATGAATGAACTGTATGTAGTTTACCATGGTGTATCTAGCAGTGTAAAAGCACAAGATGGTATTTATTCTAAGTGACGCTGGAGAAAAGCATCTGCTGCATGAAAGACTGAAATGTGAACGTAAACCGCAGTGCGTGTTGCTGCTGAGGTCGCTACAAAACATCACGATCGCAGCGACTCGCTTCAACGAGAGACTCGTCGCAACCTTAAGTCACGACGGCTGCTTTACAAGTTGCTCTTCAACTTATAAATCAGAATAAGATCGCTTTTTCCCCGCACAAGTTTAGTTCAGTGCAAAGTACGGAACCCACAAGGCATGGGCAAGAGACCGATCAGGAAACACTGGAACGCCTTAAGCGCGACAAATCACTTTTCATTGTCGAGTAAACACCGTGGCTGCAGGCTGCGTCCCTGTGCTGGGCTCCGGCTCACCGTAGCATCGGTTTCTGCGCAGCCGGCGGAGCGGACACGTCTCCCGGAGCCGCAGCGCAAGGGCGCCGTGCTTCCTGCGCCCCCGCGCCGCCTCCATGGCGGCCCCCTCTCGCAGCGCGGCCCGCGGCCACTTCCCCGCTCCAACTTGGTCGCTGCCGGCGAGCAGAAGCTCCGTCTCCTCGGCTCCCTCCGCCCGGACTCTCCAGGTGCTTCGCCCCCGCAATGCCAGCGCCACCAGCTGGTGGGGCACGGAATCGGCAAGCGCGGGGCCATTTTGTGCCCTCCGACAGGAATTGCGGAACCCGTCGCTCAGGTTCGTGGAGACGCGGCTCGCAGATGTCAGCTGCCGGTTTGGCTCGTTTGTCTTCAGCTTCCGGGGTTTGGACTTCGGTCGCGATGGAGGAAAGAGGCGCACTTTGAAGGCGGCGGCGCGAACGGTGACCGCGGGTCGAGTTTCAAACAGCGAGCCTTTTAAACCACGCCCACCGTCCGGATTTGCATACGGGGTTGACGCACCTTGAAGACAGGTAGATGCAAGGCGAAGCACGAGTCTGGTTATGAAAACAAAAAAAGTTGAGTCAAATTAAATCCGATTGAAGATGTAAAAGTTTCACAGCAGTTTTTTTTTGTAAATGTGGGGATTTCGGTGTTGGCTGCTACAGGCCGGGTACCTGTTGGTCCAGTTTTGGTTAGTTTTTACCCAGGTGGATTCACGTGGCTGAGTGACTTTTCCGAGCATTCAATGGCTCCAACCCTGTAGATCCATATACTTTGTCCCTGGAATTGTCAATACAGTTGCGACTGTGAAACGCATTTTGCAAAACTGCAGACACCTGAGCAAAGCGGCATAGCTATTGTCGTGAGCACATGAACTCCTTTTGTAGAAACCCCAGCGTCGACAAACAAAACAATGAGGTAAATCTTGAAACGGGCATCACCTGCACAAACACAGTTGACCGCAATTGACTCAGTTCCCCACATCTTCTATAGTATATAAACATGACACAAAGTAGAATGAAATGGAACAAGAAAGAGTACAGAGGTGGAGGAAGATAAAGAAATGGATGTGTATTAAATAAGAGCGGTTGGGGTTCACAGCAGCATGAACGTGAGAAAGTGGCTGACCGGCCCAGCCAAATCCGAGCATTTGTACTGTAGCTGGAATCATTAGGACCTTTCACGCTCAAGCAAGTTTTATAGTAAACCTGGACAGTTATGGCTTGTGTAGGTGATGCAGTGACTGTCACTGTACTCTGGGGGATTCATAGACCATCAAATGGTGGGGAAAAATGAAGAAATTGCCAGTATGGTGTTGCAGTCATGGTATCTGTGCTAACTTATGGGTTAGTTTTCACCATTAAGAGGGTCATCCAAGAATTGTTCAGCTTCCACCCACAAGTTTAAATGAACTTCCTTCCACCTTGGTCCCCATTTCTTAATCCTACTGAAGGTTTTTTGTTTTTCGGTTAGCAATGAAAGGTGTTTGGAGGTATTTGATCGAAACCCTCATCAAATACCTCCAAACACCTGTTACTGCCTGGCCAGAAAAAAAAAGATTGTTCTTGTCTACATCACAAACACGTGACCAAATCCACGTGATAAGCAGGATGATTCCTCGGCTCTCTGCCAGTTTACTGCAATTATAATGAATTTTACATTGCTGTACCACGCAGGCCAACGTCAGTTTTTACATTTTTCCTGTGAAGTAGTTCCAGTAGTCATGTTTTTGACCAGTTATTACTGTGTATTAAATGTTTGTGGCATTTCACTCCACACAGTATAACTTACCTTACATTGTAAATGGCTGGAGATCATTCTGTGGCTCCTGTTGTTCCTCAGTTCCTGGAGGTTTTTTTGTGTAATGCTGACCGTGGCCTGTGTGTGTGTAAGACATTTTGACTGGAACATTTGCTTTTTATTTGCATATATCGCTTGGGATTAACAGACTCTACCCAGCCATTTTATTTAAGACTTCCTTACAACACAAGTTCACAAATGTCATTCCACAATTTCTTTTAAGTTTCCTTGAGTTGCAGCTGCTGGGTTTGTCTCTCAGGTTGAGGAAACCCAGTTAAAATCAACAGCTATGCAATAAACCACTTGCAAACATTTAAATGAAAGCTGGGGGAAAAAAATTAATGTTAACATTTAGATTATGGAATGTGCATTTTATCAAATTCTTTAAACAGAGACATTAACACAAGCCTAGCTTAGTGTTATGAAGTATGAACACTTATCAGATGCACAGCAACATAGAAAATACAGGATAAGTTTTTAAACAATTACTAGCAGGTACTATATGCAATACTAAACTTTTTTCAGCATAGTAAAAGCTTTGGTGGTTGGAAATGCATTCACAGTCAGTCCTTAGTTGTGACAAAAAATGTTTACATGGCTTAGTCCATTTTCATTACAGCTAAAGAAAATAAAAATATCCAGGGATCTGAATCTACCAGCTCTTGGCTGTTAAGTTTTTCTAAGACCCTTAACATCCTGTGTAAAAGGGAAAACTTGCAGATTAATCTGAGTCTATTACTTTTTTTTTTTTTTTTAAAGTACTGCAGGTGTCAATGCAAGATTAATTTCCAGCTCAAGTAAGAATAATATCAGTAGAGCTCTTTCTTCAACAGAAACCATGTTACCCATCTCACTGCCCAGACCAGGAAACGGGGCTGGTTTTTCCTGTCTGCAAATCAATCACCATGGGCCCTGGGCTACCAGTCATGTCTGTGCTTACACTGGATTTTAGACAAAGATGTTTGTATGGCTCAGCAGGAACTCGCCTGCTTTCATTTGTCACCACCAGGAAGTTAAGGTACATTATTGTCTGTGTAAGGGGTCAAAGTTCACCATGCTCATAACAGCCAGATTCAGTGCAGTTAAACCATCTTCCTCCACCATAGATCGCTCCCGCTTAACTAGCCCCAAAATCGCTGCCGGGGGGCTGCAGGCGGCCCAGGGGTTGGTGGCGCTTCCATGGAAAAGATGCTGCCTCCTCCATCCATCATGAAGATGAAGTACATGTTGGCTCCCAGCATGGCCAGTATGGGCAGAAAGGACATGCCGAATCCAACGCCCCGCACACTGCTGCCCAGGGCCATCGCCAGCCAGTAGATCAGCCTGCATGACATCACAGAAGGCTGTGTTTAACCTGCATGTCTCTCAGCAACAAGTACCAAACAACAGCATAAGAATGCTGGTGTAGTATCACCATCATGGCAATGACATCAGAAGCATCTTTGCAGCTATTTATAAAGTTTATACCCAGGTCTACCCTGATTTTTGCATATGAAGTTGTCAGTACTGTCCAAGTTATTCTGCATTTTTCAAATAGTGTGCATAGAAGTAGCAGATATACATGTGCATTAAGAACCATGGCTAAACTATGCCACTACTGACTTTTTTCCATCATATACATTGACTGGCCACTTTATAAGGTATACAAGGCCAGTACAGACTGGTGGTGCGGGTGTAATGCTGGTGGGAATATTTTCTTTGCATTCATGAGGCCTTTTCTTTTTGTACCAACTGAGTATGATCTGAATGCCAAAGTACCAAAACATCATTGCTAACCAGGGGCATCAGCTGCTTCTGTTTAACTTTTCTCAAAGTAATACCCCCAGCAGGGTGGTGTGCCATGTGACAAAGCATGCATCATCTCAGGTAGATGGTTCCACATACTGTACATAGCAGAGTCTTTACTCCAGCAGCCTTCACAGCCCCAGCTCTTAAGTCAACAGAGCATTTGAGGTGGAACATAATGTTTCGGGTCTAGAATGAATGTGCCAGTAAATATTTACAAAAGCTATGTGAAGGTTTCAAGCCAGCATGGACCAAGAACCCTGTGGAGTCTGTCCATCACCTTGCTGCTAAACTTATGCTGTTCTGCAGGCAGACACACCCAGCACTAGATAGGCATGATGTCATTTGTAATAATGTTAAAGAAAATAGAGAATGTTTTTTAATCTACTACCGTGTAATGCTGTCATTATATACAGCATCCATCTCAGAACAAGTAAGGATTTACCAGTATGTTACCTGCCAAAAGCAAACACAATGGTCAGCAGTGGCACCAGCTTCAGCAGCTCCTGTCTCAGGAAAGAAGCCATGACCGCCAGCTGCAGGAAGTAGAGCAGAAAGAGGGACATGGAGTCGCTGACGTAGCTGCGGTGGATAGCCACTTCCCTGGGCTCCGCCTCGCCTTCGCCGGGGCCCTTCACTGAGCCGAGCCGTATCCGAGATACCCCCAGGACCAACATACCTGGAAGACCACACGAGCAGTGAAGAGCATGCAGCTTAACCTGTGGCCGCAGGCTAGAACTGGGCCAACGCAATGTGAAACAGAAGCAAACGTGGTGCATCTGGAAGTCGCCTTCTTACCCAGAACAATGGGCACAGCTGCAAAAACTGAGCAGCGCAATGTGTAGATGAGCCTTAAGGGGGCAGTGTCGAGCAGTGGGGCATCGAAGGGCAGAAAGACATAACCCCCCCAAACGAGAAGAGGGAAGATCAAAGCTGCCGTGAACACCGAAACGCCCACTTTCAAAACGTC
The DNA here is from genome assembly GCA_018136845.1 of Heterotis niloticus. Lineage (NCBI taxonomy): Eukaryota > Metazoa > Chordata > Actinopteri > Osteoglossiformes > Osteoglossidae > Heterotis > Heterotis niloticus. The sequence goes on from CM030903.1 coordinate 5,094,998, forward strand.
CCGGTCACAACCGTAACAACCTTAGTGACACAAAGAGAAGGGTTTTCGGTTAGGATGGATTAGCTGGAACGAGTGCAGTACACGTTTCTCATCAGTCGCATCAGTGTTTCCGATTTCAAAGTGCACGTTTGCTGCTTTACGAAATAGAATTCAGTTATTAGACAGACAACACAGTATGATGTTGCCGCTCACATGTTGATGGAGCTGCTCTCATGGGTGAGTCACGGTAGTACGCATCAGGAGGAGTCCCGTGAGCCCCGAGGAAGGGGTAGTCCTCAGGGTCCTCTCGCCAGTGGGTCCTGCTGCCTCCCAGGGTCTCTGGCGGCTTGGAGTTCCTGATGGTGACGTTGGTGTTGAACACCTGAAAGGCCTTCTCTGGCATCCCATTCATCTCATTGACCTCAAGCTCCACCTGTTCTTTCTCACACTTCTTCATTCTCTCATCCTCAGCTGTTGTCCATTGGTCCTCTGCCACATTCTGCCGTGGATGCAGCTCTCTCGCACTCTCTGTCCTGCTCTCCCGCCCTTCAAGTAGTTCGGACCCCAGGCTCCCTCTTTCTCCCTTCTCAAAACCAACACTTCCCGTCTCCTCTTTGCCGCCTCTGTACGGTAGAGTGCTCGCTTCCGGCAATGCCGAACTCATTTCGTGTTCCTCTTCATCTCTCCGATCATTCTCTCCCAGAGTCTGGGGTGCTGCAGTGGTTCCAAGCATTTGAGGGTGACATTTTTCGTCCATCTTTAGGCTTTGAGACAGGATGTCCGGCATTGCGCAATGGTCAATCGTGTACCTGGGTTATGCTCGCTTTCGGTCTGTATTTGCATTCAGAGTTCTCAGCCCCACAAGTGACATCAGCTGTTGACTGTGTCTTTTCTATCAGCCACAAGATCTTCCACGTCGCATCCTGTAAGGTACAGGCACAGAAATACCGTGCAGTCAGTTTCCACTGTGTTAACAAACACTGTTTGCACAGCTGCTGTCTGGTCCAAACACCTCCTGCCCTGAACTGTGAGAACTGACCTCTGACCCCCATGCTGATACCTTACGAGTTTCTCCTTCTCTTTCATCAACATACATGTATTTTAATGACTATTGCGCCACTTAAAAACGCTAGGCATGTCTTATTGACAACAAGGTGGTCATCGAACTCTAAAACAAAGAGAAAAACATTGTCATAAACATGAAAGTGAGGATAAGAGGCCGAAAACGAAGTTTCCCGGAGTCCAAGTGACTTCCTACAGGCGACTGACCGAAGCCAGCAGAGAGCAAGGAGGAAAAACAGGCCTAAATAATCTTACGTAAAGGCTCTTTCAAGAAAAGAACTTAAAACACCGATCTCGAGGTTTCTTACGGCAAGATAGCGGCCGCGAAGCAGTTCGACCGCACGGCGCCCAGTCGTCCTGCGCACTTTCGGTCGTGCGGCTGGGAAATACGGGGACGCAGGTGCGCCCAGGTAAATCATTAAAGGGCAAGGACACATTTAAAGGGGACGCGCGCGTTTCGGTCGGGTCACGTGACGCGGTCACACCTGAGGCTCCGTGTTTACGGCACCTGGAGCGGCGCTCGTTTCCGTTTACGATGTGTGCAGCGGAGCCAGAAGTCGTCGGGTTGCTCCAGGTCAGCTGCTGGAGATGAAGCCACGTCTTGTTCTGGTCGACATGAATTCCAGACTGGAAGAGGCGCCATGACGTAGTGAAGGTTTCGGCGGTTCGTGGGCGTGGCAAACAGAGGGGGCGTGTCGTCCAGAGCAACATAAACAAAAACGCAAATACCCCCTGGAGCGGTTTGCGCCGGAAAGGTTGGCTCGACATCAACACTAAATAAAATAAAAACAAAGCTGCGAACCCACATCTGTTCTGACTTTGTTGCTGCCCAAAGCTGAAAACTCGATGAAATGCATAAGATTTAAATAATGTAAACTGGGACCCGGAAGTGTGGTCATAACTTTTTTCCATTTGTTACCCCAATCCATTTGTTATCACAGCAACCTAAATCATGAACGAATAAGGGAGAGTTCGAGGGAAACATTTGCTTGTTGCAGCATACAATGTGTATCTTATATGCAGCATACAGGACATATACAGTATACACTGTATGTATGTGTGTTTGTGCGCATAAAGTTGAAGAAACAATGGATAAATAAGTAAATCAGTAAATAAGCAAATAAGAGTTATTAGTAAAACTTGTTTTCTGTTTGATTTATTTCCAAGTTATGTCTGTAAGAATCATGGTTTTTTTTCTTCTTCTTCTTCTTTTGGCTGCTCCTGTTAGGGGTCGCCACAGCGGATCAATTGTTTCCACTTCTTCCTGTCCCCTGCATCTTTCTCCGTCGCACCCACCACCTGCATGTCCTCCTTCACCACGTCCATAAATCTCCTCTTAGGCCTTCCTCTCTTCCTCTTGCCTGGCAGCTCCATCCCTAGCATCCTTCTCCTGATATATCCAGAATCTCTCCTCTGCACATGTCCAAACCAACGCAATCTCGCCTTGGGACCGGCACGAAGAAATACACTAGTTTGTGCATCCCCCTGTGGCTGGATTATTTTAGCTGGGTTTTGTCTTATCTTATGCTGGGTTTTGTTATAATAAAATTAAAGAACTTAACACTTTTTCTATTTCAGTGTTTTTATTAACTTTAAGCTATATTTAAAAAGTAATTTAAAAATACAGGTGTGAAAAAAATCATGTACCCTTTAGAATTACCTGTATTTTTGCATAAACAGTGATCAAAGTAAACAATAGAATTTGATCTTTTTTTATATTCAAATATCTCTGACTGTGAGGTACATGTATGCATTCTTAAGGGTTTTCATGTCAGTGATTCTGATTACAATGTCAGTTGCTTTTGGTTGAACCTCAACGATCTCTCATCTAAACACTATGGCCTCCTTAACTGATACCCATCTGTAGGCCTTCAGCTGGAAGCCACTGTTGTGTAGGCCCAGTGTCAGCTTAGCTTTGGCTAATGGCTGGACGCTGCCCTTGAGGAACTGGTTGGTCCACAATGCTGCCTCCCAGAACTACTGTTGAAGGAAACCAGATATGAAATTAAGAACCAAGGTAAATGCAGAATGAATGCTGGTGTGAAAGATGAAGAGGGGAAGAAACCTTTGCTTTTATAGTATGGGCTTAAAATTGAATTAGGGAGCTTACTGGATGAACAATACATAGCTTTGACGTTCCCAAAGATGTCCTCTTTAACCTGACACTCCTAATTCTCCCTTCCTCACTATTGTAAACTTTTCAGATTACATCATCAGAGTCTTATTCAAGTTGATAAATTTCAGGAATGTATTGTTTTTCTGATCTAAGGAAATCTGCAAGCTTGCAATGGATCCGCACAATACAGACATGTCACAATTAGACCTTTTCTTTGGATATATTTTATTATTTTTAAAATAAATTTCTAATACTTGAGAAATCAGTATGAATAAAATCTAAAACTGGGGCTGTAGTTGGTCAAGAAGTTCAATCTGTGTTTGTTAAAATTCACATTAACAAGAACCTGAAGTCTTAAAATTGAATTAGGGATTACATCCCTATTACTAGAGCCACAGCAGTGTGTTGGGAAAAATCATTTATCGTTAAGTTACGTTTCTTTGGCAATGCTGTTTAAAAGTGTTGACTGCTGACAAAATAAAAACTAAGGTTTTTTGTGACCGGTGATGCTTATATGGCTGAAGCCAGTTGCGCAGACGATGAAGAATAGCGTGCGTGGCTCAGTGGCGCCATCTTGTGGCGATTCCGGAAACACTTGAGGAAAACCAAATACCACAGCCCGCCCTCCTTCAACAGAGGCGCATTTTTTTATTCCTCGCACTTAAAGCTCGTAATCGCTCCTCTAAAAATCGTACAACGAACTACAAATTCATAGCAAATACCTTACGAGAGATATTAATTTACAGAAAATAAAGCTTTATAAATATCTCGACAGAGATAGATTTACAAGCATTACAGTGACTGTAGTACAGTAATTACATTTTTAGAGTTATTAGGCTGTGTTCTAATAATTCTGACAATAATGATCTTCATTTTAGGTGTAGCATTTTTAAAAGCAGCTTCTCCAAGTATTTTGAAATGAAAATGAAAGATGTGTGGGGTTACAGTACATCTCATATCAATTTTCTGTAAATATCAACAATAAAATAACAGAATTAATGAACAAATAAAGAAAATAGTGAGATATATAATGAGGGATGAGATGGATTACAAGAAGGTGGATGCAAATGTACATACAGTGATTCTGTGCTTAGCACTGTGGCTTAGAGCTGCTTTTTGTAGCCCCCATGCTTTAACATTATAGTAAGTATATGTACTGTGCACTCTGCTTTTTGGTTGTAGTTGTTGTTAATATTGTAATTATTATTTTTGCATTATTGTTGCTTGCTTTGCATGCTTTATCCCCTCCACAGTGGGGTGATGCATTCGCTCTGTTCTTCCGTTCACCTCCACCTGTCCTTAGTTCCAGGGCTGCTGCACACAACTTGCGGGCACCTGCTTTCAGATGCATTTCCTTCTCAAGCGTAACCAGGGGCCTCCTGGATCCTTCTTTTCTTTCACTTTGCATGCGCATCACACATTCTCTTTAGTCTCAAAGTTCTACAACAACTGATCATTTCTGTGTAGGCTTTAATTGTTTAAATTATAGTGTTATCTGCTGTTTCAGTTAGTGCTTCTCTTTCAAGGAACGCATCCTGCGCTTACCTGGGTTTTACTGTATAAGAATTTTAACCTGTGGGTCTTGAGCCTGGATTTAAAGATGGCCAGAGCAGTTCTGGTGTTTTGGACTTCATTCTGAATGTGATTTTCTTATTGTTTAAAAAGTATAGAAGAAATTTTAGATGGTTGGTGAAAAATGGGTAAACATTTTGTAAGGAAAGCTTTGTTTTTTTCTGTTTAATGGTCATTAAGACTTCATTTTATGAGAAGTCACATTATGGGCCTATTTTCGGGAATAAATTACACTTCTTTTGAGAAAGCTGTAATAAACAATACGTTATTAATAACTGATGAAAGAAAATGTATCAGTGTCTTGACTCCAGGAAACAATACTTTCTGTGACCACGAGACATATCTTAAGGATTTTGTGAGCCTTCCAGCAGTTCTGCATCAGCTGGTTACCGCTGTCAATAAAAAGAAGCAAGTAGAGATAGTACAAGCGGTTGTTTATGTGTGAGTGACTAAACCACTCCAGCACCGTTTGTCCCGCTGCGTCATGCTCAACCTGCTCCAGCTCCCCGGTGTCTTATGTGCTCCTATGGATTCTGAAGGAACCATCTAGAAGATTTGCACCTACAGTACAACCCTGTAAATAACCTGAACCTGGATTCATCTGTCAGCCACTGATTCATGTCATTGCAGTTATATACAGTATATTTCTATTAGAATAATTATTCATATTAAATAATTTTATCTGTAAATATATGAAAGGAGCAATATTTTTTTGTAAATTATGGGCTATAACTGATTTCACCTGTTGACTTCATTGGCTGTAGTTTGCTAGTAGTCGCATCAATCAAAGTTTAACGCTAAGCTTCCTCCACCTTTGACCGACAACCGGGTTTATTCACAATCGAGGACATGAACTCTGAGGAAAGAGTTTAAATATATTTAAGATAATGACAAGTTTGTTATTATGTTAGAGCTCTGTAGGCTTCACAGCTCCTGGGCTGGTCATTCTGATGTCAGTTTGACTTGAGCTCAGCTTACATGTTCTCATGTTTACACTGCTTTCTTCACACAGTCCAAAAATATTTCACATGACCTAATCCCTCTAAATCTCACTTAGCCTGTGAATGAAGGAGTGTGCGAATGCCCTACCTTAGACCGTGTGCATCTGAGATTGACTCCAGACCAACCTTGCAATAGATAAGCAGCTATCAGCAATGAATACGTTGTAATGTTTAGCAGATTCTGCTTGTGAAATGGCAGAACGTGTCTGGTTCAAGGTGTGGAGCATTCGTGACTGGGATTCCTGTACTTTTAATGCACCGACTCAATATTTACACCCTAAAAGAAAACCTACTCAAATTAGTCAAACCAGAAGTGACATTTTTTGCCAGCTTCAGCAGAAGGAAAACAAAAACTGTCGAGCAGAAACATCAACTGCATCTTCCTTTTTTGGACCACTGATGTGTCGCTGCTCTTTCTTCACACAAAGTCTGGGTCAAGTGACCACACCAGGGGCTCGCCTTCCAACCAGTCCCACCAAGACATTGCTGTCAGTATGCGTGGGGGATGGTCATTACCTGGTTCCAGCTTCCAACACTTGTCTTTTATTTGTTCTGCAGCTATTTCAGTGGTGCAAATGTTACAATCTCAACAGATTTATTTAAAGGATATTTAGATTCGTTTTTTAAGACTTAAATCACAGTTAACAGTCAAAACTGTGCAAAAGTATTTGTCCCCTTCCTGATTTCTGCTATTGCTGCATGTTTGTCACACTGAATGGTTTCAGATATTTAGGGAAAATGTAATATTAGACAAAGGAAACCTGAGTAACCAAAATAATTATTTTTTCCCAGCAGTATATATTTAAGATGTGTTAAAAAAAGCTTCAGCGCTTGAGCATGTTTCTGACTTTAGTTTCTTCATTAACAACGGAGCTTACCTGCCAAATGGCATTCCCTGTCCACCTCCGGTTTTATTTATAACTGGGGTGAACTAAACTTTCCTGTTTTTTCACTGCATGAAAAATGTTTGCGTGCTGGGCCTACCTTCCTTTTTCTAATCAGCAAAAATCTTCAAGGGCTTTAATGCTTTATGTTTGGTCTGTTTACTCTGAGTTGTTTTTCTTCCTCTTCGCGACAATAATGTGCCTGTAATGCTGGTTTTTCCTTGTTTTTGTTGTTAAATTTGACTGTTGCATTGCATGGAATACTGAGCGGGAGAAATGCCACCCCGCATAGCTGATTTAGGCCTGATTTAAAGTATTTTACCTTTTTAAACAGTTGTGTTCTGAGAAGGAAACTCACACCTTGCACATCGTGTGCCAAGCAGGGACCAGGAGGTATGCAGAGATCACAGCCGACACCTTTGGACTTAGAAAACCAGCGTCTTGGTGGGGTTGCTTGGATTTCAATCCCATCTCCTACTATACAGCCCAGGTCAATAAATGACTCAATATTTGTATGCAGCTTGACACTTTGTGCCAAAAGTGAGTAAAGGTACAACATACACAGTACTGACTTATGTGTTTTATTAGAATCAGATGCTCCTTTGGACAAGGAGAGACCCATTGAGGTGGGTTGGGCTTGCTGTGAAAATGTCCCCTGGCTGACTCCCTCTGGAGCTGTACCAAGTCCATCCCTCTGGGAGGAGATCCCAGGGCAGGCCCAGGACACGCTGGAGAGGTGATATTTTTCGGCTGGCTTGGAAGTCCTTGGGGGCCCCCTAGGAGGAGCTGGAAACCGTTGTGGAGAACAGGAGGGTCTGGGTCACCTGCACAGTCTGCTCCCACTGCAACTTCTAACAGGGAAAGTTGGGCAGGGAAAGCAACCACTGGATTTTATGGTCACAATAGTTGATTATTTTCAAAAACTGAAAATGAAGAATTAAAACTGGATGCTTCTGTCAAGCCTGTATTGTTTATTCAGTGGCATTTCTGGGATATAATCTCTAAATGAACAATTAGAAATAACAGCAGAAACATGCTTCAGGAAAATGGCGGTCAATCACAGTATGAAGTTTTTCTTGGGTTTTTGTCAGTAGCATCTGAAAATCAATGGATTAATAGTATGGACGCTCATATAAATATGAAAGTAAAATAGCTTCTGCGACCAATGTGCAGGTCACTGAAATGAATTCTGTCCACAGAAGTAAATTGTTTATTCATCTCTACCCCTTGTGGCTTCAAAGTGCAGTTTTAAGTAATTTTTCTCTCATTTTCGTCTATGGCAGCATTGGGTCATAGACTCGCTTCAGTTTTTTGTTTGTTTGTTTTCAAGTCTGGGTGAAAAAGCCTTGTCTGGGATTTGTTCGTAAATGGATGTGTGTGGGTCAGGAAGGGGCCGCTCTGGAGCAGGTGAGACGGTGACTCTAGGACGAATGGGTTGGACCTGGGCCGCGTTTCCATCCAACTTCTAGGGGACGAGGAGCAAGCAGTTGAGATGTTAACATTCGATACTGTAGAACTGAACTAACAAATCAAAACGGCAATAATAATCTTCTGAGAGACTTAAATACCTGTGCATGTTCATTGTGTCTCAAAGGACAGTTTGTCATCCTGGGAGGGGGTCTTAGGGGCAGTTCAGGTGTAGCTCTGCCAGGGTTTTGGACTTGGGCTGGAGCCTCTCTCCTTTTCAGATTGATTTCAGAGTACAAATGATGCTTTTCTGCAAAGCCCACATAAAAATAGACATAAATATCATTGTTTGTATTGTATATATTCACAAGCAGAATCTATAAAGAAATCACTGCTCTCAGGTGCACTATTTATTTTAATGCAAAATCTCTGTCCTGGTTCTCACTTTGTTTTTTCCCTCTTCCTGGTCAACCCTTCCCACATCCTCAAAAGCGAAAACTATAACCACCAACAGCCCCTTCTCCCACCTGCGCTCTGTGCTGTGACCTGCCTTCCTCCCATGGCGTAGAAGTCTATTTGGCTTTGCTGGGTCAGGTGACTGGTCTCTTCATAGGTGTGCAAAGGCACCATCTCCCAGTACTTCTGCTCGCTTGCCGAGTCACTGGAAGGAGAAGGGGGACCATCCTGGGCCACCACGGGAAGGTTCACATAACTTGTGGTGGCAGCAGGTGAAGTCCGAGGGGGTTTGTTTACCCGCGCATACTGTACATCTTCACTCTTCTCAGCCTGGTCACTGTCTGGCGGTTTTGAGAAAGACGAAGGGTTGGCGGGAATGAAATCAGGAACCTGAGCATAAGCACAACAGCAATTAGAAGTATTATTTTTTTATAACATTATGGCGTTTTTTTTTTTTACTTTGTGATGCATTATGCTGGCCTAAAGAATATCTTGACCTGGTGCTCAATGAAAATCCAAGACTATTTCCAAAAAAATAATAAAGTCACTCAAACGTGAAGACACAGATACCGAACTGACTTATGTCATTTAAAAAGCATTGAGTTCCACGTAGGTGAAATTTCTGTTGTGTTTTCATAAAAATGCAACAGCCCCAGGTTGATAAAATGAAAGTGTGCATGTTTTTGTTCAGTTGAAAACTTTTGGTATCTTGACCTGTCTCTTTGTGTTACTGTGGTTCCCACCTCCAAACAGAGTGATGCTGTGTTTGCCTCTTGGCTGCTGTCAGCCAGAGAACAAGACTTCTTCAAAACCTTCTTCACCACAGCGTACTGCTGTGTCTCGCTGGCAGGGGGTGTCGAGGTATTTTCGCAACCAGGGACTGACGGGGCACCGGATCTGTCACCATCACCATGACCACATGGCAACGCCTGCCCCTCTGCAGTCTCCAGCACAACGTCTTTGCTGTCTTCACCACTCTGAGGGGAAAAATGAAGAACACCAGGTTTCTTCAGGTGAACATACAGACTGAATTTTGAATTTCATATAAAATGTCATTTTAGGACAGAAATATTAGCTCAATCTCCTACCCACATCCAGCCGTCAATCACATACACAATCATTTAAGCGCCCACCTACTTCTGCCCCATGGGTGCTGCTATTGTAAACCCACCCCCACCCTGCCTTCCGCTCTATTTTGCTCAAGCAGTCGCAACGGGGGTGTTCAACAACCTTGCTCAACGGCAAGTGGCGCAAGCGCTCAAGCGCTGACGGACAGTACACCAAGCATCCTTCCAACCATGCATAACCAGTTTAAGACCTCTAACTGCTGAAATGCATGAAAGAAGACGTCAGATATTTTTAGACTTTAAAAATGTTCTTTAAAACGGCCATACTTTTCTTCCTGCCATCAGTTGTTCAAATTGAGGCTGTGCTTCCCTGCCCTCATGAGGTGTAATAAGGCTTCCGGGATATCTGTGCAGTTCTGTTTGTAATGACTTGAAGGCTAAGTTAACACACCTTGACAAAGGGAATGGTGAGCACTTCGTCGAAAGGCCCAACAGGGTTTTTGGTGTAATAATTGACCAGGTCCTGCAGGCTGTGGTGACGGCTCTCCTCCCCGGCAATGAGGTAACAACCCCCTCCCCCAGCTCCCCTATCATTCTCTTCCTCAACGATGAAATGGCGACACCTGTCTTTGCCCCTAAAACCAGAAGTTGTACAGGTTATGAGAGGTGGGTATTGCATTTAGGAGCTTCTGCTTGTGCTTCTTTACACATTTATGGTGTGCGAGAGAAAATACTCTGTGCTGCTCATTCGGGCCTTTCTGCAAAGAAATGACTGAATTTCGGAAATCAGAGACTATAGTGTGATCAGCAATTACATTTTTCAAGTTAAAAGGAAAATGCCATCCTAGAAGTATTAGATAATCTGAGGCAGCTTGAGAATTTCTGAGTAAATATCATGAGTTTCTGCTTTTTGAAGCTTTAGGAAGAGGAATGAGAGCAAACTTCTGTTGGCAGTGAGGTCAGCCCTGTGTCTTTGACATTTTATTGGCAAAATAATTCTACATTCGGGTCTGTTTCGAAGCTCAGGGTGATGTGTAGAGTAGTGCTGCACCTGTATGAGAGGACAAAGCCAATCTTGGATTCACTCAGTCTCAGCAGAAAGCATCCCTGCACCACATCCCTCAGCAGTTCCTCAGCTTCTCTGCAGAAAGGAGAAGAGGCTCAAGATATTTTTTTAAATGTTTATTTTTTTCTTTTATACTAATGCTGACTCTTCCAGTTTGTCTTTATATAGACTGTTGGTTATGTTTAACATATTAAATGCAGGCGAAAAATAACATATCAGACATTAAAAAAAAACACCATGGAGAGGTGCATGCATACTGATAAATGGGATCCCATTCCTAACATTCAAATACAATTACTGATATATTGATAAACACTTAAATAGAAATGCTCAATTAAAATAATAATGATAAAGACATCTAGTTTGTGAATCTGTAAAATACTGGTTTCAACTGAAGGTGAGTGTCCAAACAGAAATATACATTCATACTGACAGTAAAAATGAGGAAATATGATCATCCAAAGTTAAATGCATGGCTGAAATAATGAAGTTTCCGTTCACTCACACTTCTGAGGAAATTCAGGGTCAGTAAATGCAGAAATAATATGCAGAATAAATTTGGCAAGGGTCCAAATATAATTCTGTCTCTAAAAATTGTCTGATCTCTCATTGTTTTTGTCTCTGTAACTGTCACAGTTTGCCAGTTGTATCCTAATGTGAAGCTTTTAGTTATGTTTAGTATCTGCTTATCTTATCTGTAGGCCTGCAAATTGAGAAGAGGCTGATACAAGTTCCAGAAGGATATTTTAAACATTTATACACTGCACAATACGTACAGGTTATGTACAGGTTATGAGAGGCAGGTATTGCATTTAGCAGCTTCTGCTTGTGCTTCTTTACGCATTGCAGTGTACAGTGTGCAGTGTACATGGAAACCCTCTGCGTATCTCAGAATTTCCTGTGTCCTCCTGAGCCTGATCATACTTTCCTACTGAAACCCTGCTCTGCTATATGTCTGGCTTGTATCTGCTGTTTGAATTGCTGTCTTACTTGCGTGTTGCGAAGCCGTGCAGCCAGCAGGGAAGGGGCTGTCCAGGCCTGCGGAGCCGGGGCAGCTGTGTAGTTTCAAACCACAGAAGGGTGTGAGCACGCAGAGCGGTGGAAAGGGGCTCCAGAGCTAAGGGGGTGTTCAGGGATATGGCAGCCAGTGACATGCTCTGTGAAAAGCCAGAAAGGTGACAGAAAGAGTTGAAAGTTCAAAAAGAAAATCAGAGTGAAGTCGCCGAAAAGACCCGTTTAACTTGCATTCAGTTAACCAATGTAGGTTACCAGGGAGAACAAATTTATAAAAAGACACAAGTATAATTGTGGACATTCTGTATGAACATCCTGCAGTAGTAAATGTACACATTCAACCACGTTTAACTAAAAAAAATTAGAAAAGATTGAAATAACAGATATGTAGTGATGAAAAATAGCTATGGTCTGTCGCATTTCAGATGTGAACCTACCATTTCCTGTCTTCACAGACAAAATTTTATTGACCATATCAACAGGAAGTTGTGCAGGCTTTAAAATGATACCTCGCTTTTTCACAGGGTTTGGGTGTTAGGTTTCAAGGCTAACAGAAATATTTTACAGTTACAGTTTACATGGTGGGTACAAAAAGCACAAATTTAGGTCTAGGTTCGTTTATAAAAAACAAACCTACAAAATGTGGGCAAGTGCAAAGCATATCTTAGGCGTGACAGAAAACCAACCTACTTCCAAATATACTTGGAAAGTATCTGCAAATCGATAGGGCCACACAGCTAGCTTAGTGTGTCGAGTTGAATCCTAAAGTGTGCAGTAAAAATACAAGTTTGACACGAACAGCCTTTGGACAACATGGGCATCCACAAAATTTACCTTTTCTTGCAAGATGGGTCGTACTTTTAAGCTTCTCCTGGGTTTGATTGGAGGAGCTGGGCCAAGAGGAGGAGACTGAGTGCTGCTGATACTGCTTTGGGCCAGGGTTCTCTGTGGGATGGGCAGGTCCCGCAGCACCTCAGCCCGTTGCTGGTTCTCAGCATCTGTCAACAAAAATGACCTTTTATTCAATGTGTACATTGGCACACTGTGGAAACGCTGCCGAGTGCATGCATCTCAAGAAATGCAAAGAAACCTTGAAGAGTTTTTCTGAAATCCCAAAGTCAGCTTTGTTGTTCAAAGCTTCTTAGCTGCATTTATTTACTCGATGCTCATCTCTGTTTGCATCTACATGTCGTTGACACGCATTAGTCCTTTTATTGTTTCCAGTCAAAAATGTCTTCATAAAATACTATTTCATGTACTATTTTTGCAAGAATGGTGCTTCTATACTATGCTATACCCCACTCAGTAGCTCAGTCATTTTCTAGTTGCTCAATTTTTTATCTCTTAAATGTTCCTTCTCTGTTTACACTTCTTTAACTACTTTTGTCTTTGTTTAATATGCATACATTTTAAGAAACTGGTTTTAAAGGAGACGCTCCAAAAATAGCAGGACTATTGTTCCGTTCGATGAAATTGCATTTCTGGCATTTAATATCTTTTTCTCATTTCAAAAATGATTCCGTTTGTAAAGTATTTATACCTTAAACAATTAATGAAGGAAAAAATACATACAACTGATTAACAAGGAAAATATGAAAGTGTTATTTTAACAACCATATTTTACTCATTTAAAGGATTTACCAAAGTCAAAAGAGTTTATTTGTCAAGTACACGGTTGTGTACCATGTATTTAAATGTGCTGCTACCAGCTAATTCAATGCTAGTTTTTAGAGTTGACGACTAGTTCTGAAAGTATCAAATAAGAAGAAACAGACATCCTAACCTTTTATTCTTTGGTAGTCGAAATCCATGCTGAAATTGAAAAGGTAACTGGGAGACGGCTGGCAGTTAATTTTGTGAGCTGCTTTTCCGTTGTTCTGTGTCGCCTCTGATCTCAGAAATGTGCCTGCATGAGAGAGGAAAGAGGCGGGGAGTAGTTTGTGGGTTTTGCTGTTGTTTCACTAACATGAAAGTTCGACTTTCCCTTATTCTAAAAAAAGTACCCAGACTTTATAAATGGCCTGGTTTTGGGGGGAGGCTACTTGTGAAATGTCAACTTCACGATGGTTGTGAAAAGTGGCCAGAATACAGAGATATAAAACAACTTGTATGTGTGCCGGAAGAGAGACAGAGAGAGAGAGAGGAGTAAGGAGACAAAGACAAAGGGAAGAAAAGGAAACAAAGACAGAGAACGCAGATGACAAAGAACATTAAAACAATGTTCATGCCTGATCACCTTAAGATAAAACAGACCCAACATTCACCTCATTTGAAGACAGCAGATATTATCATAACTGTAAAATGATTACTGCTGTAATGCAGGTGTAACCCTGAGTAACACTTAGCAAAATAAACTGACACATCTTCAGCTTTAAGCAAAACCACCTTCCCACAAAAGCTATTCTGACACGCAGAAGCCCTGTCGCTTCATTTTAGTGCAATACCGTAGTTCTACTGTCAATCCTCTAGGTGTCGCTAAAGACGAGAATGTAAAACACATCGGCCGACCGGTCCGTTCTGCCTTTTCTAGGCATTTTTTTGCTGGATCTCGGAGCGTTTTTTTCAGCACCGACAAGCTGGCCTGGTGGCTCAAAATGTGACAGAGCTCGACGGACTTGTTTTCTCTACCTCACCTCAATTTTACTCCATGTATTGATTACGTTTCCTGCCAGGACAAGCATTGGTTTTGCCAATATGGAACTGCCCCATTCACGCAGGTTCCTGCGGGAGAATACAGGTAAAAAGCGTATTTAAATGAGCTTATTTGCATGGGTTTGAACGCGTATGCGGCGTTCTCATTCGATTGCGGTGTCGGTACTGCTCTGTTGCGCGAAGGTAACACCTGAGTGCGCTTCCTGGTCGTGTCGACCACTGCGGACAGCGCCGGCCTCCGAGGGGGTCCGTATGCACGACCGGGTGGCTGCAGTGGCACTTGGGGGGTCGGGGGCACGATGGTAACTACGGTCCCTGTGTGCTACCGCGATCGTCGGGGCCTCGGTGTCACCTAAGAGTCACCGGGCGGGGGGGGGGCTCCGCTGGACGCGCTGCGGGATCCCGGTGAAGGTGGCGGGGGCGGCGGCAGCGCAATAGCAGGGATGCCCGGATCGCCGCATTCACACGCTGCCCACTGCGCTGCGTTCAGAAAGTCGCCTAACTTTGCCGCGGTGTTATTTCAGTTCCTTTTCCATATCGAACAAATTGTATGCATTTCTTTGGCTTCATATTTAATTTTTGTTAATATGAACGCTGTGCCACCGTCGTTAACCGCTTGTCCCGGTGAGGCCGTACCGGTAGGATGGGGGGACACTGTGGCGGAACGCCAGTCCGTCGCAGGGTTATTGTACTATATTATATTACCCCCTCCCCCCACCATATGGAAAATAAGAATACTATACACCGTCTACCCAGATATTTCCAGTTACATCTAAAACAGTATTTTAACACCTGTCTATATTTGTTGATGCTGCAACTACTGAAGAACAAAGCTCTTATCTGCTGCATGGTTTACAATGAACGCCGACACCGTTATTTCAGGCCGTTAGTTTGCTCCAGATGTTCTGGTGGGGTGGATGCCTGATGTTCTGTTCTTATGAATGCATGCCAGACAGGCAGGCACACACAGGTGCGAAGTCACCAAAAACTCTGCGCTTCCGGAACGCAACACGTGGAAAGAGGAATAGAAACATTTGATCGGCACGATAAAGGGGTCGCTATTGTTCTTGTTTTGCCGTGCAAATAGCTTCTACTACGCCACGAGTTTCCTGTATATATTAGGGTGTAAATGCATTGTATACGTTTATATGTGTTACAGTTTCCATTTACTGTGCTGCATTTCTTAAATCCCTGTTTATCCCATGTCATCGCTTTATTTGCACATACAACCTTTGGTTGTTGTTTGTTTTTTTTTGCATTGTTTTCAGAATGTGCGTGTGGGGGAGGAGTTGCATACTTTCTGGCTTTTTTGCCCATTTTTGGTGAAATGACCAGATATACAGAGATAAGGAGGAGGACAGTGGGTTCAAGTCGGACTGCGTTCAGCCAAGCGACCCAGCGGCTTTTCATTTCTGTCTTGCCATTTTTTCATGTCGCATGGATATTTGCAGCGACGCTGACTGTTTGTTTGCGATGCATTTCCTTTTCAAGAATATACTTAAAAGGTAAACTCGCATCACAAAGAACTTGGTCACCTTGAAAAGAATGGCCTTTGTTTTTCTGGTCCACTTTGCTGCTGGGTGCAGAATTGCTGCAAAGTTAAGGAGATTAATGTAAGGAGAGAGAAGGCCTTCTGACAGAATTGCTGCGCATGTATGAGTTCATGTCCAACGTAAAGTTTTATGTTTTCTATTTAATATTACAGTGTTTTGCAGTTGCATGAAAATAGTTGCTTGCCATAAACTTCGGTATTCTAAATTGCCTAGATTTATGCTTCAAGCACCGTACAATTATTCCTCCGATGTCGTGTTTCGACACAGATAAATAATTCTGATGATCTTACAGGTCAACGTAACCGTAAGAACCAAAACTGAATAAAATTTACACATCCAGGCCTGTGTCACCTGCTGGATCTTACTATTGGATCTCTACTTATCTCTCATTTCATTTTTGGGATGTGGCCTCCCTTTTGTTTTTGTTTTTATTTATTTATTTTTTGCACAGACTCTCATCGCCATGAAGCTAATAATGATTAAAATACAGTAAGGGCTGCTTTCTTGTGCTGCACGGTGGCGCAGTAGGTAAGGGCGTAGGTTCGAATACGAGTTAGTCTGACTGGGCTTTGCACGTTCGCTCTGTGTGGATTTTTCTCCGCTTTCCTCCCACAATCCAAAGACATGTGTTTTATGTTTATTGGTCACCCCAGACTTCAACCCTAACCAGCAGGAGCGGCTGCTGAAAATGGATGGGTGGGGGGGGGGGTTCTATTTTCCTGTATGTTACGTACAGTACATTGGTCAAAAACACCAGAAGGACATTCCTCAGAATGCACGCTTTTTATTTGCTCAATGATCTGTTTCATTTCCACAACAACTGAAAGGGTAAACCTTCACAGCAGCGCAATTTCAACTGTAAACGATTAAACATGGATTAAATATTCTATGCGGCATATTTAAAATCTCATAGTATGTATCACACCGTACGGAAGGTAGTTGGGTTTGAAGGAGAATGTCCGAAGAAAGAAGTTATTTGATTAAAGTCAGGGCGCCTGCTTTTACTTTCCTGTACAAAGGACCAGCCTGCCCCATCTCCAAACCAACTGTCATCTCAGAGCGTGACTGGGTTCCCCCGGTGCCAAGGTAGTGTTCTCTGCCTCCTATACCGTTAGGCTGCATGGTCGAAGCTCCTAAGAGCGGGCATGTAAGATCTGCACTCTGGAATGCGGCTCTGACCCCCCGGGGGCAGCACTAAAGCTTCGCTGTGGGAGCGGTTGGACCAGTCGCACCACTTCGGCACGGAAACCCGGGGAAGCTGGGAGCCGCGGGGGGGAAACGGAAGGAAAGCCCGGCTCGCTGTACACTGTGCGCGGTACACTTTGCACTGTGCTCTGTCTGACCAGACCGGTGGTGGGGGCCACCGGGGGGAGGGGCTGCGACAGCATCGTGAGCCAGAGCTCGGGAAAGGAGCGAGCTCACGAACTGCTATCCGAACCGGGTGAGTTGCCTGTGTCGTATCGGCTCTTCATCTTTATCTTCTACGGTAAGACAATGCAAAATGTTACAGATTTGACCGCCGAGCCTCGTCGTGTTACGAAAGGCTCTACTTTGTTGCTCACGAACATCGCGGTTTTTGTGACAGAAGGCTTTCGTAAGACGAATCGTTTTATGCGGGATTTGGCACAAAAAGGGCCGCCATGTGTTTGAGCCTCAGTGCGTTTACTTACTCTTAACGCTGCGGTGCCACAGCACCT
The DNA here is from genome assembly GCA_018136845.1 of Heterotis niloticus. Taxonomy (NCBI): domain Eukaryota; kingdom Metazoa; phylum Chordata; class Actinopteri; order Osteoglossiformes; family Osteoglossidae; genus Heterotis; species Heterotis niloticus. Next base: position 5,112,524 of record CM030903.1, read on the forward strand.
GGGCGGTGTGAGAGGATGCGGGTCCGACCCGCGCCCGATCTGTGTGGGGTTCGCATGTTGAGTGGGGTTTTTCCCACAGTCCAAGGACGAATGGAACAAGTGAATTGGTCACTCGGAACCTGCGTGTGTGTTGCATTGTTCTTCAATGTGAGGCTCTCAGTATTCGCATTTTTTTCCTGCATTTCTCAGGAAGGTGTATTTATGTCCATTTAAGCCCAACAAAGTTAAGGAAACCAACTGGTCATTTGTAGACTATGCTTAAACATAGTGTGAAATAATAAAACATATTTGTAATACGGCAGGGCCGGAGATATTTTCTTTAGCTTGCAGGGTTTCTTCACATTCCAACATTGTCTACAACAAGAAGGTTTCAAGACCGTTTCAACAATCTCTCTTGTAGCGTTTGGTGTGTAAGAATTTGGGTGTGTCCCCAGCTCATAGTGAGTTTCAGCTGCAAGTGGTGCAGGGTTCGCCTAAGCTTGATCAACCGCCAGTGCATCCGTAACATCTACATTAAACCATGTAAGGAAGAGCTAAAAAGTTTTGCAACATTTTCCATTTTCCCATTCTCGTGTTCATTGTTTTGGGACCCCGTTGCGAAATGACTGTTTTCAATTAAATGTTGGTGCAACTTATTTGAACAGAGTCGCAGCCAGAATGAGTGCAGCCAGCTAAACTCTTTCTGTCCTTGAGGAGCTTCAACCAGCACATCGCCAGTTCCTTCAAGAATCCCCCCTTCCATTCAGATGACTTCATGGTGCTGTTAAAGGGCTTGTTGCTTGGCATTTTTTTGCAAGTTTTTGTTTGGTTAACTCGTCTTTCAAACCACTAGATAGGTTTCCATGGAAAAAAAAATCAGGGTCGGAAGGGACTTCACACCCATTTTTTGGATTGTTTCTGCATAAATTATTGCACAGAAGAGTGCAGCGATATATTGTCCCCCTCCTCGCATTACAGCTAAGCATTATCTTTCGTGTCCAGCCCCCTGCCTTACTTAAAGCTAAGGGTCCACTTTAAAAGCAGTGACACTTTTGGCTCAACACACTACCCTCCTGGTAGCTGTTTGAATTCCCTTTAGCCATGTGTAACTGTTTGGGATAAAGTTGTTTACAAGCTGCCCTGAGAGTCATTGGGAGAGGAATGTTTTCCGAATACATCAAAGGAGCTCTTGGGAGGAGAGAGAGGCTCTAATAAGGAGCACATTGTGGAAAGGCATATTCCAGCTCTGCAATCTTACTGCTGCCTTTCCTGTCCACCCCTTCTGATGGACCTTTAGTTTCCTACCCCTTTGACTCTTCCCTCTTCCCCTTGTTCATTTGTATTGTATGAAACACCCCCAATCTTTCTATTTCTCCTTCTGAATGCATTTCATCACCCTGCCAATATCCATTCAGTTAGACTACCTGAAAGCATTATTCATGGCTTCTCTTCTTATTCCACTGTAGTGATCTGTGTTTAATGTTTCTTCTCCACACACTTGTACTTTCTCTTGTCCAAGCTGGTTAAATCACTCCCTCTGTCTTTGGGATCCATTGTGAGGCTTTCTTATCTGAGCCCAGATTTTTCCATGGGACTTTTGCACTTGTGTTGTGAAGCCCGTTACCTCATAGAGGTAGTAGAATGCAACAATGATATTGCATGTACAGACAGACAGACAGGCAGGCAGGCAGACAGACAGATACATGGTTTCACAAACACATGTCTCAATCCATGTGCACATACAAATATCCTAGGAACATGTAGCACACATTTAGTTGCATGTGTAAGGTCTTGCATACATTTACTGGTAGTGCACAGAAATTCAGGATGGTTATTAACCTGTTACTCAATGCCTGTTGTGCTCATGTTTTTGTTATGTAGAAATATAGTCCATTCATTTTTTTAAACTTATTACCAAGACAAAATGGGTTTTTGGAGGAATGCATAATTATAACTTCTGGGAACATAGTTACTATGTCATCCCTTCATCTGTGGAGATAAGTTTCCAAAGACAATACTGATTTAGTCAGCTTATGAATTAATTTATATCATCATGTACTCAGTAGTGAAAGAACCTGTAAGAATATAGTACTTCTCATTTATGAAACGCTTCTTCAGTTTGCAACGTAAAAAAGTGTGCAATATGAGGAAGACTAAAGATGCACACTAAAAAAAATCTGGATTTCAAGTAATTGGTGTTGAGTCAGCATGTGATGGGAATTTCGTGTGGTTGTAGCCCAGCATAGTTTATTTATGTTACAGAAGTGACCTGCCTAGCAATATGCTTTACAGTATGATCAAATAAACAAAATATTACCATGATTTGTGTAACCCACATGTGAATGGTTTTGTAAAGTCAGAATTGGAAAATGCCCTAGCACATTATGTCAAAATACATAATGCTGGTAGGTAGAGAAAAAAAACAATTTGTGTTCAGTGATCGATCACTTTGTTACTTTTCACCGCCACTGTTTAGAAAGTGTTTAAATTCATTTTTTTTTTTTTTTTACACAAATAGCTGCTATTTGTAAAGGCCAGGTCGAGTGTTTGAATCATGTTCACTGAGTTTAGAAATTGTTTAATTCTACATATGTGCGTTAGTGTCTTTAACTTTGGTCAGTGTGTCACTTTTGGTCTCATGCAATAATTGAAATAATTTAAAACAGTGACTTGTGATCTATAGTAAGCAATATTTGTAGTGATCAGTACTGCAGGCACAGTATTTGTATTCACAACACATCATGAAGTTGACATTGGAGGATAGGAAGAGTCTATATTTGTTTAATATGTATGGTAAATAGTAAGCTGAAATGTTATGCAGTGTTTTTGCAGTACACTGTGTTTAAAACAAGAGTAATAGCCCCCAGTTGTTGTACACTGCCTTATGGGGTCATGAAAGTGACTTCTGCTCTGAACTCTCTGAGTATCATGGTGGTGTGAGGGAAGAGAGCAGAGAGGCCTTGTAGGTGGGACCTTGTTCAGTTTTCAGTCTAGCCTTTGAAGTTGGCCATGAGCTCTTCTGAAGTATGCTTGTCTGCTTTATGAGCCAACACATGCCACGTTGTCATCACATGTGCATGTATGTGTTTATACATGTAAACAACCACAGGAAATGTAAATCTACAGACATGACAGAGTCAAATAGGCAGAAATGGGACCCACAGACATCTAATCATTCTGAAAGGGAGATAAAATGAATTTTTATTATTCCATCGTGTGGCCGGTGCTTTTATCCAAACAGTTTTGTTTGCTAAACATCAGAATATTTTACTCCAGCAATTCAGGTTAAGAACCTTTCTCCAGGGCCCCTGCTGGAATTTAAACTTCCTGGCTTGTGTCCATGTCCACAAAGCTACCTGCTCCCCATGCAAAAAAAAAAAACACAAAAATGCAACCCAAAATGAAACGAAGTAATTTTTATCAAACTTTATTAAGACTATTTTTCCTATTGGCCAAACATTAGACACATTAAAATTTCCCCATTGTCTTTCTCTTCCCAAAACAACATGAAACCGTTTGGTTAGTGCACTCCTGCCACAGCTGTTAGTAACAAATTGTGTGCTAGGATGAACTGCTTGCTTTGTGTTCTTAAGCTGAATGGGGTGTAACTATTGTTTCCCATTTATTTTTTTATCTAGTTCTGAACAACAGTCAATGCAAAGGGATGTGGGAGGGGGTTCTTCTTTTATTTTTTGGACGCAGTCTGGACAGCATCCTGTCATGGATTGCAAAACTACAAAATGTTTGTGAGCACTTGTGGGCTGTAGGATGTGCAGAGGAAATAACAAAGGTTGGGGGGCACATCGATGGTGGAAAGCGATATACAGAAGGGCACAATAAAGGTGTTTGTTTCCCGGGAAATTGATGGGCACTACTTCAAAGAATGTGGCACAGTTGTTGTTGTTGTTAAGTGCCGTGAGTCGTGTCGACTCATGGCGACTCTATGGATAGCTATCCTAAAAAGTATCCGGTCTTCAGCAAGTCAGCTAAGACTTGACAAAGGGGTATCCATGGTTGTGGTGACCTTGTCCATCCACTGCATCGCAGGTCTTCCTTTTTCGCGTTAACCTTCCACTTTGCCAAACATGATATCTTTTTCCAGGGGCTTTTCTCTCCTCGGGGTGTGTCCAAAATAAGACAGTTGAAGTCTGGTCATCTGAGCTTCCAACGGCATCTTTGGTTTTATTCGCCCCAACACCCATGCATTTATTTTCTGAGCCATCCAAGGGATGCGCAGAATTATTCACCAGCACCACAACTGAGAAGCGTCGATTTTCTTTCTGTCCATCTTTTTCACTGTCCAACTGTCGCATTAGAAGGAGCATTTCATAACACAAGTATTATATGTGATGGAATGTGCTAGCATGTGCACAAAAGAGGTACTGGTCCATTTCTGTAAACCACACATTAATTGTCAAGATTCAAATACGTGACCTCATCATGACCACAAGGAAGTTTCACACCTGTGAAGGACCGGCTAGCAACTTTCACAGTTTCTCAGGTCCCCAGACACGCAACCTCCACTTCGTGCTGAAAGCATAATTTTTCCATCCCTCAATTTTTTCCTCAGCCATTATCACTTCTTCAATTTGACTGCTTTCTTTTTAAATTTTATATTTTCTGACAGTTTTTCTTTTGTGAGCTGTTACATATTTCAGTGGCCACCTCTATCGTCTTGTTTTAGTTTAGTCAGCGCTTTGTTCAAATTAAAAATTTCATCCAGAAATGCAATTTAAGTATTTTAGTACAGCAATTATAGCGAAGCATCTTACACAACAGTCCTGAAAAATGAAAATTTCTGCAACCTGATCCAGAAGATTTCAGGTTGATTCGTGTCCTTAACCATAAAGGTACTTGCTGAGCTTTCTGTGTCTTCTTTTCTTTCTTTTTTTCTTGGATGTTTCTTTCTTATTTACAGTATTGTCTCTCCTTGAACATCAGATTATTAACATTCCTCTGTTTATAGCTTCTCCCATGCAAGTAAAATGCAACTAGAAATGGAAAGCAATATAAATAGTGTTCACACTGAATGTGTTAAAGATTTCTAGTATTACTTTGTTAATAACCCAGTTATTTTATCTAGTGAGCTAAAGCATTTTCCAGGTAAAATCATTTCCACCTGTGTACATTTGACTGGAATGATTCAGGTAAAGAAGTTTTCTGAAGAGTAACACAGCAGTGTCCCTCCTACCTGCTACTAAATTCCCTTTTGTCCTTACGGCATCCGGACTGACTGCATAATAAGTGTTATTACTTCTCAGTCAGTAAAACGAGGCATGCTGAATATCGAGTGTCGTGGTCTTACACAACATGGTTCTCGCTATTGTCTTTCATTCTGCCCAGTGGCCCACTCTGACACCTGTCTTCTCCTTTAGATTAGTCCAAGATGAAGTAGCTGGTGCTTTCGGTGAAGATACGGAAAGAGGCGGCTTGAGGTAGGAAGTGAGAGGGCCGAGGATGGCACTTTTCAAACTGGAGAATGTGGAGGACCTCTATGAGATTGGAGAAGTGCTGGGCAGGTAAGACATATGTAACTGTGGAATTACAGTGCTGAGTTTTCACTCTGACAGAGGCTATAGTTAATGTCCATCCATTGCTCTGTACAATGTACTTGATGGGGGGTCTGCCCTTGGTGCCAAGTACACAAAATGGCTGAAAGGACCCCCCCTTCTAATGACTGTTGAGCTGTTTCAGCCACACCCATACAGGATACAAACACATTCCAGACAATTGTATGCTTCCAACTTTTTGGCCACAGTTTAGGGAAGCTCCTTTCCTACTCCAGCATGACTGTGCCCCCATGCACAAAGTGAGCTCCATAAACACACGGTTTGCCCTGGTTGGTGTGGAAGAACTTGAGTGGCTGCACTCAACCCCACTGAACACTTCTGAGATCAACTGAAACAGCAACTGTGGGCCAGGCCTTCTCTCCCAACATCATTGCTCAACCTCACTGATGCTATTGTGGCTGAATGGGCACAAATTTCCAAAATCTGGTGGAAAGCCTTCCCACAGAAGAGTGGGGGCTGCTATAGCAGCAAAGGGGGAACAACTCCATATTAATGCGCCTGGGTTTGGAATGGGATGTTCAACAGGCACATATGGATGTGATGCTCAGGTGTCCACATACTTTTGGCCTAATAGTGTACCTTTGATATACAACTTCATTATACGCTGCTCTGTCAGAGCTTCATCACGCTTTATCTTCCATTCTTCATGTGCATCTACATGTGGTCACCAGGTTGTGTCCAGAGAGACTGACAGCTCCTTTCCCTTTCATTGTGGCGGCCCAGCGGGCATTTTGGTCAGGTGCGAGAAGTGCTTGAACGAGCAACAGGGATACACTGGGCAGGAAAGTTCCTGAAGCTGAGAAAGACCGCCAACAGCCGTTTGGGGGTGGAGAGGAAGAATGTGGAGAAGGAAGTGGAAATTCTGCAGTCCCTGCAGCATTGCAACATCATGGCCCTGAAGGATGTGTTCGAAAGCAGATCAGAGGTGGTGCTCATCGTGGAGCTGTGAGTAAGGGCTGGTATGGAGGGTGGGATTGTGGACCTGCCCAGAGTTCAGTCCCAGTTACCAAACTGAAATTAAATCTGTATCTTACTGACTTGTTTGGATATCAGAACCCTGGCTATTGGTTTAACAAATACATATTAAATAAAACAGAGGAGAGAAATGCTTTTAGTTTCTTTTCAGGGCTTCCATTACTTTAAATATCAGCAAGATTATGCAGTAGTATTTTAGATCATGAATAAGATCGGAACAGCGTGTGTTTTGTAATTGCATTGTAACTGTAAAAGAAGAAAGCTGCTGGGATTGAAAAGAAGCATAGATTTTCAGAAACTTTCTTTTTAAACAGCATCAAAGGTTACTGAATAATTAATGAATTTGTAAGTTAAAAAGACACTGGAGCTGATGGAGTTGGAGGGGATGAACAAAAATTCTGGAGAACATGTTAGGAGGTACAAGAGAGTTTGACGGAATCTGTAATGCACCTGTGTACTTTTAAGCAGCGAATCCCAGCCACTCCATTTTTACTCATAAAAGAATCCTGACAAGTTGGAACCTGCACAAAGGGTGCAGACTGGGCATAGTTGTTATTATACAATTCCTTCCCTGGGGCAGAACTGCAGCATATGCTGGGGAAGACCCCCTATTACATAGCAATCCGCTGAATGGGAGTATCAGATTTCTGTCTAAAAGTGACCGGGGGATTAGCAGCCACTGGAGACTGGCAGTCAGGTTTGGTCTGTTTCATAAACCCACAGATCATGTTGAGGTGGCATTTCCATCAGGAACAGTCTGCTGTTAGCTGATGCCAAACAGGCACATAGGCAGTGCTTGAAGTGGGCTGGTACTTGGCAGTACAGAATACCAGCACGCCTGTGTGTTGCTCTTTAGAGAACTGGGGCTTTGTCTTGCGTACCGGCCTTTCCCATAATCCCCGGTGCTCTCTTCCACCCTGTTAACCAGATCCTCTGACTGAGCTGCTCTCCTAGCAAAACACTATAACTGTAATATTCATAACAGCCTCATAGCTGCATTTCATTACCCAGGGTGCACCAAGTTACGCTGCAAGTCGGCTCACTTGCTGCTTTCCTATCCTTCATTCAAAATGTGTGTCCCTTTTATTAATAAATTAGATATAGTGAACATCAACAATATTTCCAGGTACCTTTTATTCATTGAAGAAATTCAAATTTTAATATTTAATAGTTTGCTGATACTGACTCGTACGTATGCCAACATGCTGAAAAGATTAGTATTGCCACTTATTTTTTCCACTGCAAATAATGCACACAGATTCACACGGATAAAAACTTCCAAAGGGCACAAAGTACCTGCAGTGTCTCTTTAAAGAGGCTAAGAACATGAAACCCGTGTCTCTGAGCCACTGTGTGGTAAAACAGGGCTGTGAGTCTGTGAGGGAGGGCCCTGAAACTTGTGAGAAATACTGTAGGCTGAGCTTTCAAATAGTATGTCACACAAATTCACTCTGCATCCTCCTCTTTGTTCAGCCCTTCTCACCTGGCAGTTATTTCTTTTGCTATATAAAGTGAACCCCAGGCTTTGAAATTTGGGTGGCAAAGCTTTTCAGAAGAAATTGAATACTTTTCTGCCTTTTGCTGTTTGCTTTTTGTTAACTCTCCTGTGATCTCTTTCTTCCCCAGGATCAGAGGTGGGGAACTGTTTGACTTTATTGCAGCAAAGGAAAGCCTGTCAGAGAGTGAGGCCATAGAGTTCATTGAACAGACTGTCCATGGGGTGGAATATATGCATAGCAAGCACATCGCCCACTTTGACCTAAAGGTAAAGCTTGAACTCTGGGCTACACTGCAAAGTCCCCTACTGACACATAGTCATCTGTGTGGTTAACTTCATGATCTTCTTGTCCTGTTTTTGTCTGGTGTTCAGCCAGAAAACATCATGTTGTCTGACAAGGTGGTACCTCACCCCCACATCAAGATCATTGACTTTGGCCTGGCTCAACGCCTCACACCGGGTGAGGAGTACCGGAGCTTGTGTGGCACTCCTCAGTACATTGGTGAGTGGAACTGTGGGCTCTATGTGTGGAAAGAAGGTGTTGGGTTGTCATGGTGATTGACTGGTGGTTGTGGTTTAGGACAGGAAGTTGTCTCAGACACAAGACTGACAAGGACTGCTGAGGAAAGTGCATGTTTATCATTTAAACTGAAAGAATGGAGCAACTGACAGATACATAGAGATGTACATTAAGCTTAAATTTAGCAAAAGTTCAAACCAAATTTGTAAAACAACTCAGTTATACTAAGGACCATTTTGCTGTGTATCAGTGAACTTAAAGCTGTCTTGTTTTCTTGAATGAAAGGAATGTAAAAACATAATCTGTCTCTCACTGTCTTTCTTTTTCCTGCTATTTTGAGAATATGAGAAATGAGGTTTATCTTTGTAGATGTACCTGTTTAAATTTCTTTCCCTACCTTCTCAGCACCTGAAGTTATCAACTATGAACCGCTGAGCGAAGCAACGGATATGTGGTAAGCCCAGCTTTATTTAGCAGTTCTGTAAAGATCAGTGCTTAAATTTGCTAAGTGCAGGTTCCTCACTTGTTGGCATGCTAGCCTGCAGGCTGGTCAATATCAGCAAACACGAAGCATGATGCACAAATTTGTGAATAAGAGATACTAGGAAATACTGCCCATGAGATCAACACATACAATAGTAGGAAAGCAGTGTGAGCTGACTTGCAGCAAAACTTAATGCACCCTAGATAATGGAGTGTAACTATGAGGGTATTATGAATAATGTCCATGTACTACAGTTGTCTTTTGCTGGGAGAATCGGGTCAACAGGGAGCAGGAAAAAGCACCTGAGATTATGGGAAATTTTGGTACGTAAAAAAAATTTCCAATAAAGTAATACAATGGCAAAACCTAGACGTTCCGGTATCGCATACCACAGAGTACCAACCCATTTCCAGCACTGTTAAAGATTCTTCGTCAACATGTTTAGAAGTTATTGTCACACCATTGCCTTACAGTATCAGTGTCAACATGATCAGATTTATGACACTGTTATAATAAATAAAGTCTGCGTTTGTTTTCACTCTTCAGGAGTATTGGCGTAATCACCTATATCCTGTGAGTATACAAAGTCCATAAACCATTACAGTGACTAGTGCTTGTTCTGCATCAGTTGCCAGGTTTCAACCTGCAGCCATCATCTGTCCCCCTCCTTCCTGCAGGCTGAGTGGTATATCACCATTTCAAGGAGATACGGACGAGGAGACACTGAGAAACATTGTGGCGATGAACTACGAGTTTGATGACTTCCATTTCAAACAGACCAGTGAAATGGCTAAGGACTTCATCCAGAAGCTTCTGGTGAAAGATCAGATGTAACTGAAGCTATGGTTTTCACACACTGCTTATCATATGTGCTGGAATGTTCCCATAACAATGGTGTTACTGATGCAACAAATTCAGGTGACTTGGTAGAAAATGGGTTGGAATAGCTCCCTCACCTCTTTTTTTAAGCAGTCACCCAGTTGTAGAAATTTAAAAATTATTTTTATTCCAGTGTTCTACAAATATAGTAAAGCCTCACATACTTGCATGTATAATACCAGGAGTCATTTAATACGTGTTCAGCAACAATGCAGCAATGGCACAGATCTAAAGAAGCCGGTTTTTGTATCTCCGTACAGTGAGAGAATGACAGCGGAGGAGAGTCTGTTACATCCATGGATCAAGGTGAGCAAGAGAGAAGATGTAATTGTTCTCAGAGAGACTGGTTTTCAATAAACAGGGAATGAAGCTGTGAAGAATGATTAATATACTTTTGTGGAATTAAATATCAAGATGATCAATATGTGTAAGCAGAATGACCAGGGTATTACCCTGGTATTTATAAGACACTAAGTGCTTCAGTTCATTAAAATATAGATAAGTTATTGCAGAATACCTGGCTCACCAAATCCACTTCCACATCACATGCACCACCCCAACCTTGTTTAGCCACTGACCCGAAAACAAGCTGCCAGTAGAAGTCGATCCTCCATCAACATGAAAAATTTCAAGAAGTTCAATGCCAGGAGGAAGTGGAAGGTGAGAAATAGACCCTGGATGTTGTTTTACTAAGCTTTACTCATGAATCACAACACTGGCTTCCATGAGAAGTGATGCCATCTGTGGTTCAAGTGTTGTATTGCAGTTCAATTTATTTGCCTCCGCTTATTAGAGCTCTCATTTTTCTTTATTCCTCTCTTGGGCTCATTTTCATTTTTGTCCCTTTCTTTACAGATGTCCTACAATATGGTGTCAGCATGCAACCGGTTCTGTCAATTGAAGCTACTATGTAAAGCCAGAGCAAAGGCAGATGAAGAGCTGGTAAGGGGGTTGTGGGGGTTCTGATTCCAAATGTGTGACTGACTTCTGAAAAAGTTTCTTTCTAATTCGCGTTATACCCCATAGCAGAATAAGGCAGTAGGGAGCCAGGTAGTTAAGGATGTGGATGTGATCAAAATATTAAAAATTTCTGTTGCATCTATAAACTTGATACTCAATCTGAATTTCCCCAGGGAAATACTTGTTTTCTTTAGATGGATAAAACATTAACTGCTTTGAAAATTACTTTAGATAAAACAATCTGCAAAACAGTTGCAGTGATAACAAGAAAATCAATAAAAAAGGGCACTGTGAGACATAGATGTGACTGTTGTCACTGTGTCCCTCTTGTTCATCAGAGACAGTGTGAGAGTGACCAGGAAGACACAGAGTCCAAACCAGCATCACTCATTCGACGCCGCCTCAGCAGCAGCTCTTAGGCTTCTCCACCATACAGGCCAGAACACCACTGGAACTCCATCTCAGTCATCCCTTTCAGCAGTGTGGGTCTCACGGGGAGTATTAGTCAAATCGCTAGGGGGTTTCTTCTCGTCTTTTACCAACAAGTGTAACATAGTATAACTTTCCCACCTATAAGACATTTTTTGTATAAAAAAAATCATATATGCATGAATATGTGACAGATATGTTTCTAAATAAAGTTTGAGGGAAACCCATCTGACATTTAGACTTGATGGTACTCTGGGTCATATTTCCCCTAGAATGGAGACCAGTTTCCGGAAAGTATATTTACGTGAGAGTGATGACACACTTGTGTTTAATAACTATTTCCTGGACTATCACTAAACGTTTGTGATAACTTAAGGAAATGAAATAAGACACGTGTGAACAGTGTACTTTGTAGCTGATCAGGTCAGGGAGTGCAACCAAGTTCAAAACAGTGGCCAGTTCTTACTGTCAACTATGTTTTTCTAACATGTTTATTTCATATATTTTCTGCAAAAAACTGTGATCCTTATAGTGATGTAAAATGCAGTGCTTCCTGAAAAGTATCATATAATGTAGGTCATTTTATTTTCCTCCTTTATCTTCAAGGACACCTAATAAAACATTGACTTTATAATGATTATGGTGGAAGAAAAGGCCGAAGTAAATAATGCAAAACATTTTAATAACTGAAAATATACTGATTATTTAAGATTTGCTGACATCTTTAGATGGGATATTAAACTGAAAACTCAGTTTTGCTGATATGTGCACACATTAGAACATTAGTAATATTCACTGAGACATTGTCAGTGACCTTGTGTTTACTCATGTTCCGTTACACTTTCCAGCACACTCATTTTTACATTTCTTCATAACTAATTTATACGCACAGTATTTCACCAAGTAGAATGATCATTAAAAAAATCAAAGCTGGGAAAAAACTGTCACTCACTAATATCCTTCAGTCTACATCTCAGCCTCCTCATTCATTATGTAGAAGTAACAAAGCATGTTTCCTTCACCCAGTATTGGTCCTTTAAACTGTAAAATTACACAGAAAAGAACATCAAATAAAAAATATGGTTTTCCACTGTAAGTTGAGGTTTTCCTATATCCTTGTGTACCAGTGTGTGTATTTATTTTGTCATCAGGTTTTGATTACTCTCACTATGAGGACTGTAATAGTTTGCCCTGAATATTTCTAATACATCATCCCTTGTTATCTGAATTTAATCTGTTCAAAATGTTAGCCACTGAGAGTGTATATTTCATTATTCTAAATGGGAAAAATTATGTGTTTCCCTCCCATCTTATGCCATCCCCAAATCCCCTGCCAGTTTTACACAATATCAATAAAACGCTCAAACACCTATACGAACGATAACAGTCCACCAAGGATTTCTTCACAACCTTTTCTACTTTCCTACAAGACATTTTTACTTAAAGTGGGGGAGATGATGGTGATAATGCACAACATGAGAACAGTTGAGATAGAACTGCAGTGCCCTCTTGTTACCTTTCCTGGCTGCTTCTAACTGCATTCAGAATCGCAATGGAGTTTTGTGCTATAAATCCAGGACCAAAGTTACTCCTCCAGGGTAGTTTGCACTTTCACCTTGTTCTCCCAAGGGTGAGTAATGAATGAATGAATGAATGAATGAATGAATGAGTTAGGGTAACCATAACCAAAGCAGGGATCCAATGAGCGCATTGCATTTATTGTGAGCAACTTTATAAGTGTGCACTTTCTGTCAAATGCATGGATATATCAGAAAAACCACCCACGTTATTCAGTTAACACCCACTGGATAACGGACACTTCTCTGGAACTGCATTCACTTCTCATAATGCCCCACTCTCTTAAAACAATTTCACATTCCTATCCCTCTACATCCTCTCACTGCAGCTCACAAAACCTTCCGCTAATGCATGCTTTCATTTTTTTCAGACGCAGATTTGATATAGTGCATTTTCAATTCAGATAATGAATTTTGGGTAAACATTTTCGCAATTCACGATAGCAATTATTCAGATAGCAAGGGACGTCTGTACTTTGTTACTGAAATTCATTCCGTTTTCAGCACTGGCTCGAGTAAAAACACGATAAGTCATTTAGAGAGTTGAGGTCCATTTGCATCAAACCCAAGATAGCAAAGCACATTGTCCAGGGTTCAGGCCTGCCTGTGTGATGCTACGCCATGATGTCACTGAACCACAGTTTGACTTCTGCATTGAAGGCCCTCAAAAGCTTAGATGAGGCCTTACCACAGTTTGGGAAGACAGGAAAAATATTTTAATGTAAAAATATGTACATGTAAAAAGAATCATTCTTAAAATGTATGACAGTTTTTAAATTATTACACTCATTCAACTAGTTTATATATTATATTGTATATAGATAATGCCATACAGAATTTGAAAATCGAAAACTGAAGTGGTTGAGGTGAAGCCCCACTGTGGCCTGCAATTGACAATGATATTTTTCCACCTTAGCCAAACAAACATGGTGCAGTTTCTCTACAAGTTGCTGTTCCTGTTGTTTCTGCTTGTTTACTCTCGGGCTGAAAGGCCTCCGGGAGCAGGCAGAGGTGCACACAAAGGGCGAGGGAAGAATGCCACGCCGGAGAAGAGAAGAGAAGGAGGGAGGGAGGCTGAGGGAACAACAGAAGAACAGAAGCCCTCAGAGCCCAGCGAATTCCAGACACTGCCCCGGCTGCGCGTTCGTGCGGCTCTCCTCTCGCAGGCGGGAGCGCGCCCATAGCCAACTGCCCGGAGACACACAAAACGCAACAAACGAGGCGTTAACAAAGTGTCTCCGCGGAAAGTGGCCGACGGGGGCGAGAGATAAGAAAGCAGAGCCGTCGTAGCGGATACACACAGAGATGCATTGCGTGTGGAGGAGCGTATGGGTGAGGTGGAAGTAGAGAAAAAGACCTATCGTGCGCGCAGGTGTCACAGTAAACACAACGCAGGCCAAGAGGGAGTGGCCATTTAAACGCAAGGAGGGACAGAAAAATAGACGGCGATGAACCGGCTTCCGTGTGCTGGCACGCGCAGCCCAGCTCACCTGTAGTGCGGCTCCACGAAGCCAGCAAGGCGCTTCAAGCACGCTCAGCTGTGCGGTCTTCCCCAAACCTTCTGGGGTTCGCCTCTTCGTTGCTTCACCACTTCAGCAGGATCGGTGACTCTCCGGCGGTCACCTGCGGCGGACGGGGGGAGAGAGAGAGGGGGGGCGTGTTGACAGTCGTCCCTCTTTGGGTCGAGCTGAGAGTTCGCCACGCTCGAGCCACCACCGGCCGCGTACATGAGGACAGGTGAGTTGGGCGTGAGCGCCCACCGGGGCTGAAAACTGCCCTAAAGTGTTTATTTCGGCCGCTGTTGTGTCTCATATTGGACAACGGGATGAGGAAAGATGAAAGAATCTGTTTTTAACCTGAGAGGAATTCCAGTTGGGCGTCGCTTGGCGAAACAGCTGGGCTCTAAGCCAAATGTTGCCGGACTCTGACTCGTCACCGCGGCTTTCGGCACAAAAGTCCAGGAGGAGTATTCTTTTCACCCAGTAACTAGCCTCAAAAACACAGTTGTTAATCTTACTCTACGGCTTTTACGTTTCATTACTTTTTTTTTTTTACTTAAATCACCTCATTCAGGGCTACATGTTAGTGTCTAATCCATGTCAGGCTCATTTTCACTACAGTCTGAGGCGACTAAGAGCCGTGAAACTGACAGAAGCCTGGAGGCAGGTGTGAGGCTGGTGTCAGTCAACTATTGATGTGAGGGTAGTGCGTGTTTGTCTCCTGTTTCCACATACCTGCCGAAATTTCCATAAGGATGTACAGTAGTATCCCTTCTGGTGGTACTTGCTCTGAAGCTGTTCCTTACGTGACACAACACTCGGCAATATTAAGGAAATAAAAGGCACCGAACACATTCTACAGAGAAGAAGGGTTTCTGAAATTCCTGAATTCATTTTTGCTTCCTTGAAAAGACATGTAAATGTGCCTCGGCGGGTTTTCAGTGCTTGTTTCTGACACACCAGGTGGTGTTACTTTTTCACTCCTTTTAGGACGATTGAGGACCTCAGGGCTGAGAGCTGGCACAAAGCTGGATTTATAAACAAGTCTAACAGAGTGGTCAGTGTAGTTGAAAACCTGTACATACAGCAGGAACACCAGGAGCTGGACTGAAAACTAGTGCTGGACTTCATACGGTCAGACTGTAGTGGAGCATCTACAGCCTTTAGGAAGTCAGCTGTTAAGATACAGCAGATAAGATTGTTAGAAGATCACTAGTGTTGGGCACTCAGTGTGGGGGAGGGATGTGAGTTAATCAGCTCAGTCTGTCAAAGGTCCGTGTTTTAGTATCTCGCAGAGTTTTGTGGTCACTGTTTGTATAAATGACTTCAGAGATAAATGAATCAACATAAATTAACATCAGTCAGTTTCACTGTGGAATTCGTAGGAATTTTCACTTTTTGTTGGTTTCGACCGATGCGTCTTAATCGGTTATACTAAAGAACAAATTCAGACCAGAGTGAAAGATTCATTTCCCGATTTAAGACGATTAGGAAGAATTTTTTTTTTTTTTTTTTTTAAGAAATCCAGTACCTTATTTATATATTAAACTTCCCTTTATTGTGTTGTTCTACCAAAGAAATAGTAAATAATGATAATACTTAGTTTAAGGTCAAAATAATTCTTTAGAAGTCTGTGCTAACAAGCCGTACACTTTCAATAGACAGGTAGGTTATAAATGAGTTAATGCCAAAACAGTGATGTCATGTTATACATTGTACAAAATATTGCTATTGATGCTACAGCTGCTTCTACTGACCTTATTCAGCACAAAGGTTGTTGTATTTTGGCAAGCCTGTGCTCTGTGTGTCACAAAACAATGGCACCCAGAGGCTATCAGGGCTTGGTGATGGAGAATGATGGCCACTGCTTGTCTGTTCCTATTACTGATAGACTAACAGCTGTCAGAACAGCTAGTGTTTAGCTGGTTAAAACCATGAACCAAAGTAAAAAGGTAAAAACACAAAGGCTTGGTCTAGTTGGGAATTATAAACATGCAGGCCTTCTCAAGAGGATTCACCACTTGTTGAGTCAAGTAAGCAGTAGTAACTGTTTACTATCTGACATCAATCACAGAAATAACATAATTTTTCATTTTGTGAATGTAAGAGATTATTTATAAACTCTCTCCTTTAGAGAATTAAAATGGCCATTGCCAGGAGGGCTTTGAAAGACTACAAGGGCAATGCAAAAGACACTTGGGTGTTGGTGTGGCTACATCGGCATTTGTATCTGGATATAGTTTACCGCTTCTTTGGGTAAGGAATTTAATAACAAAAATAATGCTCATGTTCCTTACTAATTGCCTCCATCTTTTCTGAATCCTATGGTGATTTTTCACACAATTAGATAAGTTTGAAGTGCCTCTAAATAAAAGGTGGTTTAAAAAGAACTAAACACAATTCCTAATTTTATTAGTTTTACAAACGCTCAGTATACTGCATGTTCATATGAAACTTAGTTATTGAATAATGCATTTATAAAAGTTTTCAGTTCCTTTTCACCCTGTATGTACTGTAGTTTATTTTCTATTTATGGCTTTGGCCTAACAGCTTGTCACTTTTGAGTAATAGTGTAAATTTTGTAAAGGATGAGGATGGGAGGATTGAATTGTGACGTCCAGCTACACGTAAATGACGTGTGGTTGGTCCTGCAGGGTGTATAAAATAATGGGTGTGTTGCCAACCAGCACTGAGGGAATATCTTTGTTATCAGAGCTGTTGACCTAGTGGGCCGGTTGCTGAGTTCCTTTCTAACACTCGCCGTAAACACATAGGGTGGTGTGGACACCGGCATTCATGCACCTGAGCGTGTGACATGTCACTCATGTAGAAGTAAAATGTGAGTAGGACTGTTGTTATAACTCAGCTGTACAACAATAATTTACACTTCTCCACTACAACTTCACGGATACTCGCAAACATTCAAATGTTTACTGATGTTTCAACATAAAGGTAAAGAATATCTGTTTTAATTTTTCTCTAAAGTAAAATTAAAACATTGATGCCTTGTGGGTAAAATTGCTGACAGCTTTTTACTGAAGGAAGACTCAATATTCCACTTAGTTTTTATTATGTCAAACAGTTGATTGGTAGTGGAAAAACATTTTCTGGCCAGTTTGTATTTCATGTGAGACCGAATATTTTCTATAGGGTTTAAATCTGAAGTCTGACCAGGCTAAAATAGGCTGAAGGACTTGTTCTCACACCACTTCTGGGTGGTCTTTGCAGTGCGGGCAGGTACATTGTCTTCTTGAAAAATAACTTCTGATCGTTCCTCCTCTGAAAACAACTTCTCAATTGTGGCAAGCAAGCCTTTCAGCAATGTTCTCCTGTACTCGGCAGCATTAATTGATTTTTCACGGTGAACCAGGTCACCTGTACCAGCAGCTGAAAAGTTTCCACACAGCGTGACACCTCTTTCTTCACGCTTAACTGTTGTTGAGATGCATTCACTGTTATATTTCTCGCCAGATCTTTGAAAACATCTCTCTGGAGCTCAGAATTGTGATTAATCACTTCACAAAACTCTGCTGAATCCCTCTGCATAAAACTTTCCATTCTCTGCCAAAAACTGCATTCTCTCCTTGCTGTTTTCCTCAGACAGCAGTGGCTTTTTAATATCTTCTAGATACAAAACCATCAAGAGACCGCCTTTTTGGAACTGACTTTCTAGAAAGGGTCTTGTTATCTGAGGTCTTGAATCCTTCTGATGCTTTTTGCAGGCTTTTTTTTCTGTCCTTCAGGACCACATACTGTATCTCAGACCGTGTCTGTCTTGGGGTAATCTGCTTAATGAAATAATGAACTGTACATTAAATCTCTAAGTAAAAAGTTAACTTGTCAGTTTTAATGCTTACAACTAATGGTTAAGCAATCTTTAAAAGTTTATGTAATTCTGAAATAATTTATGGTTATTAATATCAGTATTACAAAAGAGTCATGATTCCCGTTTGACATCTGACACCCTGTATGGTTTTTTTAGGACTGAAAAATTATGCTTACCTAATAAAATGCTACTTTTTTGTACAGCAGAACCATTTGTTATTTTTTAAATGTATTTTACTACAGTACTTTTGGACTGGTGACCATTTTATTAAAATGAAAGCATGATGGATGTCTAACTAACACTGTCTGCACCAATCTCATGGTAACCTAAGAGTAACTTTCTCAAAGTTAAAAGAGTTTATTTGTCACGTACATGGTGACCGAGTATACCATGGAGTGAAATGTGCCTTTCTTATGAGCATTGCGAACATAGCATGTGCTTGGTTGCTGACAAGATGAATACGCACACCAGATTACAGGTAAAGGAATGAAAACTACAGGGGTGAACCGCAGGAGATAAGTGGTGCAGCCTATACAAGCCATGAGGGCCGTGTTAATCATTCACAATGATGCTGATAGCTACTGTGTGAAGTGGTGAATATTTCTGCAAAATTGTAATGACAACTACTATCATGTAGAGGGCGTTTTAGCTCATCAAAATTGTAACTGCCTGAGGGGCTGCTTTCTAACTGTGGGCAGATGCGATAAAGTAACTTGCAGTGCTGTTTGTGGTGTATCTGCTTTGTCCCTATCAGTTTGTTCACTTTTGATCCATTTTGCCTGCACACTGCATGTTTTCTTCCTGCCACAGGGACATAAATTGTATGCTGAGTTTGAGCTCTGAGAGCATTCCCAGTTGTCCCAGTAACGGTTTTTTCTTAAACACATCTCTCCCTGTTGCTGTGCAGATGATCAACACATCTCCCCACTCACCCCTGAGAGTGTCCCTTGCGCTGCTGCACCTCTTCCCTTGCCCCTTGCCTCACCATCTGTAGCCCACAAAGGGCTTTTTGGCTCTGAGATGGTGACCCTACAGCCCCCGCATTCGTGGCCTGCAGGAAACCAGGACCCCCGGAGACACAGCTGGGATCCTCAGTCCATTCTGTGGCCCAATGCACAGCACAAAAACCGCAGGTAAGGGCACTCTGGGACACCTGGCTCTCCCCAGACTCCTGCCCCTTTTCTTCCTCTGGAAATACCATATCTCATGGTAACTGCCTTTGTGTCTCTATCTCTGCTCCTGTTGTGTAACTGTGCTCCGGCTCAAACAAGCTGCAGAGCACAGCAGTCGCTTGTTTACGCTCTATCTTCCTGAGTCCTCACTCACATCCTGAATCTTTCCTTTCCTGGTAGCTAATCTTCTGGTTCAGTCATCATCAATCTCACAAATATCTTTGAGTTGCTCTGTGTAAGATACTGGTAAAGTAAGTGCAATATGTTGATAATTGCATTAAACAATTTCTGTTTGATAACTAAGTTTCTGTGTGATAGCATCACACACAAGCTTAAAGTATTTGTCTTAACTGTAACATTTTTATTTTTCTATTAGATTTATATTTAAGCTACTATTTGTGAGGTGTGTCTGTAGGATTGGTGGGCTCTTGTTTTTGACAGCTGTATGCAGAGAATTTCCTAAAGCAGCAGAATGTGTGTGTGGCTACAGAGAACAGTGCATGTTCACACTGTGAGGAGGACAGGAGATTCTCTCTCACCATCACCATAAAGGGAGACCTGGCACTGCTTGCGGGGGGCACGAGCACTGCAGTTAGACAGGCTGTTGACTGTCTCCATTGTCTCCTCAAGCACGCCGTGCACTGCCTGCTGAGCGGGCCTGTTGGTCCATTGTCCCTACCAGTGTTCCACTGAGTCCTATTGTTCTGCGTAGTTCTGTGGCAGGCTTGTTACTGGTACCTCTGGCGAGCCTGAGGAAGTTGAGGCAGTAAGAAGAGCCAGAACCAGCATGGCAGCTATAGGGACAATGGGGAAAAAGCTTAGAAGTCTCTAAACAAGACATTAGCAGTTGCAGGAGCACTGGTTTAACTTATGGCTATAGGGGCAGCAGTTGTGCTAGACTGACCAGTGTACCAGGTGTAGCTCTGTAGTGTAGAAAACTAGAAAAATAGCCATGGAGAAAGTGTTTCTCCGATTCACAGTAGCAATAGCACTGATAGGTCTTGCAGCAGTGGTGAGAATTGTGGTTGCTGCTACTTTTTTTGCCGTATCAGTTGTGTTAACAGCTGTGGCAGTAATAGTGGGAGTTCTGGTTGCTGTGACTGTCGTGTCCAGATTTGTCACCCAGTGGCACAAGTAGCAGCTGGACCCAACAACTGGATGATTATCAGCTGTGGTGTGGAACAACAGGTTTTATTTTTACAAACAATCTGCCTTGCTCCTTTTTTTTTTTTTTTTCTCCCTTTGCACTTCTCCCTGTCCTTAATCATTCCTGAATCTGTCTTCTATCTCTCTTTCTTTCCATCTCTCTCACTTTGACAGTATGAGTTTGGAGCATATAGACTCTGACTCAATAGAGAGAATGTTCAGTGGAACTTCAGGGTACCGGCGAGGGAGGGATCCCAGACGAGCTCCCATAACCCACTATACCCAGGAGCTGGGGTCTCTGATGTCACTCACGGAGGAAGAGGTGGACTTTGACCCAGAGCACTTCACTCTGCTGGAGGTAAGGCTCTCTGCAGATCAGCTGATTGGACTGACCAGCTGTCCTTCATTTGGCGCACAGATAGAGGGTGTGGTCATGGAAGTGGTTACCACTTACCATGTATAGTTTGTTTAAAAAGTGTGTGGATGATGTTTGTGATTGTTCACATGGGAGATTGTTAAGCAAGTAATGTCATTTTGAGAACATGAGAATGTATTTTATTGAGTAAGTTTGTTTATAACAACCAAGTGTGTTAATAATGACACACACATGGATTTTCTGTATGATATGGGAGGTGGAAGTGCCTGGAAGATCAAAAGCGTCATTTCTGTAATAACTTTTACTGCACTGTGTAGTAAAGTAACATTTTTAAAACTTGCTGGAATATATAATCAACAAGTAGTTAGTCTAATAATGAAATGAAATGTGTGCTGTAATGGAATCATCCATGCGTCCAGTACAGTGAAATGTGTATGTCAAGGTGACAACACAGCTTGATCAGAACACCACTCCTAAGTTGTGCTTTCTTGACTTGGAACCAGAAGACTGGTGGGATGAAGGGAAAGACAACAGTAGATGTTCATGGTTTTGTCTGGCTAAACTGCTTCTTGTGCAGCATCACACAGCTCATAGTAAGACAGCCACTGGCTCACCAGGGGTGTGTGTTAGGAGGAGCTCCAACCCATCCTACCACAGAAAATCATTTAAAATGCCCATTACAGACAGAGAGGGATCACAGAACTGGTCCAGGGAATATCCATATTGTATTGTATCTCACTCCATTCCACCACGTTCCACTCTGTGACACTTCTCATGGCTTTGTGTAAGTGAGCATTGTATTTATGGTGGGACATTGCGAAGAGGGCTCTCTGTGCTGAAGCATCACCCAGTATCTTGCACCTGTGCCAGGGCCCACATGCAACAGTGAGGCTCAGCACTGTGTGAACATTGCTGTGTTGCAGGAGCAGTCAGCTCACCTGCAAGGTTGCAGCGCCTCGGCCCCGGTTCTCTGTGCCGCCCTGACCAAGTCCCAGTCACTGATGGCCATCCCTAACCATTATTCCCAGTGCTACGGTGAGCATGTCGCTGATATGTGATGTCACACCTGGGAGCTTGGGATCCTCAGGCACTGGGCCTTGTTCCAGTACATAGCTGGTCTCTGGACCCTGGTGGTGTGTTCCTTTCATAATAAGACTTGCATGCTGTACTTGTGTAGGTCCATGTTCAATATTTTGTCAGCTTGGGGCAGGTATTTCTCTCAATGCACACATCTTGCAAACTTCCTTTGCAGCATTTTTCTGTGTGAGCATGGATGTCTGCACACATTTACATCCTTCTGTGACTGAAGTTGTGTGTGTGTGTGTGTGTGTGTGTGTGTGTGTGTGTGTGTGAGAGAGAGAGAGAGAGAGCAACACATACACAGTGTGTGTTTCTTGGTATGTGCAGTAATGCGGAAGCGCTCTTCCTGTGTTTGTTCTACTGTGGCTGCGTCTATCGTTAGCATACAAAAGTTGAGGCTGTTTTGCTTCTCCTGCTCACCCTTAGTGCTTATTCTTTGTCCCTTTCCATTATATGCTTGTACACGTACTCCTTTCTGCAGCAAAGACTTTAATCATCGTTTTGTCTCCCTGTCTGCGCATCTCCCCACGCCAGCCTTCTGCTTTCTGTAACTATTGGTGGAGTGCTTTGTCTGTCTTTGTGTCATCTTGTCTGTCATTTATCGTTAACACTGTAATCTCAGCCGGTGAACTGGATCAAGTGAGCAGCTAGGTGATCTAAACTTTTACTAGTTTTTTGTTTTTTTCATTTTAAAAAGTCTAAAGGGAATTGGCACTCTCTAAACTGTGATGACTTTAGGCAGAACTTGCTAATGTTTTTCATGACGAGCCTGTTTCTCTCTTTCAGGAACCTCCCTGAATTCTCTGGTTGGAGGGTCCACACAGAGGTGAGTGTATTTCTGCTTTATCTCAATTTCTGTCACACACCAGTTGTGAACAAGTTTCTGTCATACTATTTTGTAGCCGCTCAGATGAGTCCTAATGTTGACCTTTCAGAAATGCATCTCAGTTTTACTGAACTAAATTTGTCATTAGCTGTGAGTGACGTGTAAGTTCTTTATAAAGATATTTTCTCAGTCCTTCTGTCTCCCCGTTGTACTGTTGCCTCATCTCCTCTCACAGTGTGGATGCCGACAGCGAGGCAGGCTCCGTGTTCGGGGAGAGAACGGAGGCATCGGAGGGCGACAGCGGCGTGCAGGAGGTGAAGGCAGGCAACCCACTGGGTCGCACACTCAGCTTCCTGCGCAAAATGGCAGGGAACCGCAAGGTAAGGCAGAGGGCCTCCGACTGCTGCCTACAAGTCTTGATGAGCACAGAGGGTGTTTGTTATTTAAGTTATTCGCTTTTCATTGTTGCAGAGAGAATATCCCAATGGAATAGGGCTAGACTCAGAGCAAGAGGTTATGAGCACATGGAATGGTGCTCTTTTACCTCTCTGCTGTTTAATGTCCCTCTTGTCCCCAGCTCAAATAGTGTACTTGTCAAGGGCAGACTGGTGTAAAGATATTATACAATGTACTTATATATACAACATATAAATAGTATATAACTTTGTAAAATTGTGTGAGCCGTTTTAAGTGAAAGGGCCGGCTAAGGAGCAGAACTGATGAAATTATCTTATTTCACTTCAGTACAGCATTTATGCTCTTATGCTTGTCAGATCCTCAGTGGTATTCAGAATTTGTCATGCCCTGGCCTTAGTCAGATAGAAAGGAACAGGATATATTGTGTTTGTGCTGCTAATTGTTTTATTAGCCATTTCTCCAGTAGACACTCTGCTACAAAGAAGTTTTAGGGTTTAGTACTGAGTCTTTAAGTACTTTGGAAATAGGTTACATTTTGCAATGTATCTGTAGTCTCATTTTTAAATTTCACTAGCCAGGAAAAATTAGATTATTAGAATGGTTTTTAGAAAAAGAACAAATACATTAGTTTTTTTTCTCTCTCTTTTTTGTTTGTAACCCAATGAGTTTCCTTTTCCCAACATTTTTATTGTTCCATGTTTGGCTTTTGGTATACAAGTCTAGCTGAATAAATTGTGAAAGGGGAAGGTAGTAAAGTGATATGACAGTTGCAAACAAGTTTCAGGTTATAGAACTATGTCTTATCTTAACTCTGGCATAAATTATGATTTCCTCCCCCCCAAGCCAGTCTTTCCACTGACATATCTCTTTTTGTTTAGTTGTTTTTCCACTCTGATATTTATTTGATTGCATGTTCAAAAGAAATATGCCTGTTAATTTTATTTAACAGTCAGGTATTGTTGAAAATGAGGTACAGTGGTGCAGTGAGGTGGGTATTTTCCACACAGCACCTGGACAGTGGGTTCAAAACCACCTCATTCTGTATGGTGTTTGCTTGTTCTCCCATATCTGTGTGTTTTATACCACAGTCCAAAGACCTGTTTTTCAGGTTTGTTGGTCCCTCTAAATTGTATACAGCATGTCTGTGATTGTGTGTAGTTTCCTGGTCTTGTGCCTGATAATTTCCAAATAAGCTCCAGACCGCTGTGACCATGACCAGGAGGACGTCAGTAATGATAGTGGATGATAGATGTTGAAAATGACTTGAAGAGGTGTAGAGTTATTTCAGCTCTGAAAATTGTACATCATATTCTATTGAAGTTGCCATATCATATTATCATGAAATGTGCATTGTGTGCATGCAAAATAAGGTTTCATTGCTTTTCAGCAAAAGTTAATTTATTGGCTTTTTTATTTGGAAGAGGTTGTTTTTTTTTTTTTTTTTTTTTTAAAGTTTGAGTAGCCCAAAGATGATAGAAGTTTCTGCTACAGCTCTGCTGCACCCATAACTCCCAGACTATTCATCCAACACGGGTATATGACCAAAAAACTCCTAAAGGCTAGTAAATGACAGTAGATTAGGTTAAAAGTAAACAAATAATAAAATCTGAAATAGGAACTATGGTATAACCCTTTCATATTTGTCTTGTGTGTCTTATGTCCGGTAACTTTTTTGAGTGTAGTTATATGACAAAACCAGCAGAGGGCGAACCACCTCGTTTAGTGCCGAGAAGGTGTCTGCTGCTGAGGAAGTGCCTGAGCGATGATACTGTAGCATATGGATAAACCATCAAAACAGGCAGCAGTCTTTCCTCCTTCAGGCTTCCTGCCCCAAAGCCTGAGCAGAGAGGAACAACAGGGTACAAAACTGTCCAGCAGTAAGACTACATGCTCTGAATCTGTGTGTTTCAGAGTACAGTAATGCATACCTTGACAAACATGTTAATGTACAGTATATATAGTAAAGCTTTTTTCCCCATTGCTGGAATTTGAGTGTACATTAATATTTCAGATTTTTTTTTTATCTAGCTATACCTAGCTTTACATTTTACCCTGGATCTTGCTTTAGTTTCACCCTGCTCACATGCATGAACAGTTGTAATAAAGGTATGAATAAGATCCACAATTGTAAATCATCCACTTAATGATGAGGTGAGAACTTGGTATACAGTGAACTTTTGAAAGCATCATTAAAATGATTTTATCCAGTGTGGCCTGTGAGGTGCTATTAGACCTCTGTCTAACCTTCTCTCCAGCCTATGAACAACGTCAGCTACTGGCTGGTGTTTTATATCAACATGAAGCCAGATGCCTGTCAGTTGCTCCTCACACAGAAAAGCTGCGACGTCAGCAGGGCTCTGCTTTTGTTTATTAAATGACATCACCTCCACCAGTTGGCTATAAGAAGGGATGGTTGGCCTGGTTCATTATTGCTATTTTGGGTGTGTGACTATGTTCTGTCCATTATCTGTGTATGTGTGAATGATGAAGTCCATGCATATTTGCATGTCCTCTCTGTGCACTGCATCCTGTGAGTCAGCTACACTGAGCAATGTTTCGAGAGAATCCAAATAAATGGTTAGTTGAGGCAGCATCATCTCAAACTTAAGCAGCAATGTACATGGCATCCTAGAACCATACTCCTAGTGAAGCGGGCAGACACTGAGCTCATGTCCCCGTCCTGGCAGCCTTACAGATACTGACATTCGAAAGATTTGTATTCCAGAAAGGCTAGTGGCAGGAAGCCAGTCACAGCCGTGAGAGAGAAAGAGAGAGTATTACTGTATGTACTCTTGTGTTCCTTATTATAAGAAAATCTGTTGTTGAGGTATATAACATGTTGCACAAAACTGCAAAATAAACGCAAGTCTTGGCGCGTCCAAGTATTTCTCAGAAAATGTGATAAAATACAGGTTAGGTTGTTTCTGTTCATGCTTTCATTCTAGAAAGTGTGTCACACTTGAGATATTGCATAATTTTTTCCGTGAAGAACAAACTTGAATCAAAACTTTGATGGCTGTTTTTGAAGCAGACAGCAGATGTCTGTAATGGTCTTACACTGCTGTCCTTACTCTGCTTGTTCCCAGTTAAATCCCAGCCTTCTGAACTGTGTGTGTGTATTAACAGTGGAAAAATAATAGGAGGCTGTCCCGTCTCTGTTTTTAAGTGTGGTTCAATACTTGAATTTTAAAGACAGTTTAATAAAGAGTAGATACTGGATGCTTATGCAATGTAGTTATTGAGAAACTCCTAGAAAGAAATGGTGTTATTCATAAGAAAAAAGCTTTTGTGAAGTAGGGAAATTTGCATTTTGTAGAAACATCTGGGTGACATATCTGTTCCTATTTGTGTGTGTTGTACTTCAACTGTGATAATACATATTCTGGCTGTAAATTTATATTGGTATGCTTTTTAACATCTGATGTTCTTTTTGTATGAGCATAGTTTTAACTTAACTTGAATTTTTTTGTATGTTCTTGAAGAAATCTGTTGGATGTAGCACATAATATAGTATGAAGTCTCTATTTGTGTGAGATTACTTTGTACAACAGAGGACTGTATTGTTTAACTCACTGTGACTGTGTGTGTGTGTTTTTCCTATGGTTTGCTACAATTGGGCAGTGCAGTCTAGAATGTATTAAAAACAGTAAGTGTATATATTGGCCCAAGTTTTGGGTGTGCTACCCTAGCCCACATCCTTAAATTCTCCAGTTGGGTGATGTTGCCAGTTTTGGTGACGGGCAGTGGAATTGCATCAGCAGAGATGGTCGGTCTCTCTCTCTCTCTCTCTCTCTCTCTCTCTCTCCCTTTCCTCCATTCCCTCTTCCGCCACCCCTTCCCCCTCTGCCTTTCCAATTTCCGCTCAGAGATGGCGTGGAGTTTGCCCAGGGCATTCAACAGTCAGCATGTGATGCACAAAGCTGTGGATATTGAGTAATAAAGTTCGGAAGATACCGCAGGATGTGTATTGGTACTGACAGAATATTAACTCAGCAAATATACACAGTGTGACTGATATTAAAGGCCATCTTCCACTTCTTTCCTAATTTGCACTCTGCACTCCTCTCTTCATCAATTTGTGTTTCATCTCTTGATGAAATTCCCTCCTACCAGTTTCCCTTACTCCTGTCTTTCGCACTCTCCTACCTACCTTTTCATATTGTTTTCCACATTTGTCCCATTTAATCTCTTTGCTTTTGCTAATCTCACCATCCCTGTTAATTTTTCACTTTGTATTTCCCTTCAGTCTCTTTCTCTCCTTTTTTTTGTCTTGCTGCTCTGTGTCTTGCTGCTCTGTGTGCTCCCCACAAAGGCCTTTTTATCGATGAGGGGGTGCAACGGTGTCAGTCGGCACCCGCGCTCAATAGCGGGCTTGTGTGCTCTCTAGCACCTGTCCATTATCTCATTGGAGCGAAACGTTCAGCCACAGCAGAAACCCACACACCTCCAAACCTACAGGAGTGCTGTTGCTGAGCCGTATCCCATGGCAACATCCATACAGGCACGTAAAACAACTGGACTGTAACACCAGTATGACAGGAAATCTCTTGTATAATATTACTGCAGAATAATCAAGCTACTGAGCTGTTATCTGTATTGTGTACAGAAATATAATGATTTAGTGGAAAATGAATATTTTATTGCTATTTTGGCCTTATCTATTCTTAACTTTGGAATTTTTTTTCTAATTGCAAAGAGAATGTAAATCATGGGTGAACAACATGATTAAAAGATAAAGCAGACAGTACAGTGGTAGGTTATAAAAGCTTGACATTGTCACCGGTGTAAAACTAAAAGAAAAATTATTATTTATTTCATAATTTGCTGAACTACTGACTTAAAAATATTTGGTATATAGTACCACATATGCATTTGTCTGCTGTGGCTTCAGTTGGTTGTATAGGAATCACATCTGTCCTCAACTGAACTTTGCTGACCCACTGACCACGATGCATTTAAGTTTAGTAGAGCACTCAGACTTCCATTGATTAACAGCATCGACAGTTCAGACTGTTTTGTTGCTGGGCCCAGTGTCTCCTCTCAGTGCAGGCAAACAGGCACCTGACATGGACAAGGGCCTTGCTGGCTGTCCCTTAGAGACCCTGTTGGTGTCACACAGTGGTTACACAACAACTAAAGAGAAACTTCTGCTTCTGAATCTTGGGTTGAACTCTGGTGTTGAGAAATATTTGTTCAGAGTTTGTTTAATGATGTCTGGTAGATCTGAGGCCGGAAAGGACAGTCTGAGGATGATGTATGTCCAAGAGCACTTTTATTTGGAATAACTGCTGGAGTCCCCAGGCGGTGAAAGGAGGGGAGGAAGACCAAGGCACAGCGTGGCCTTTGAAGACCCTGGTGGGGTTTCGATCTTTTACACGACACCAGCATTATGTTTCTGAGGGAGAGCTGTGGGTGTGAGACCTCGGCACAGCCACCAGGCAAGGGGGATGCTGAGTCACCACGGAGCTGGAGAGATGATAGGAGCAGGATGTTCCGGGCAGAAGAGCTGTGGGCAGCGCCAACCGGGATGGGTTGAGGGTAGCGACAGATTAGTGTTATAACACAGCAGCGTAGAGTGCAATAACAAGGGGGAAGCCTGAAGACACTTAAAATTACTGAGCAAAATTCCACCCCCAGAATCATTTGTCTCCATTACTATTTGCATAGACTGTTATATTTATCTGAGGTAAAGTGCAAGAAAGACTGATGCAAACAGGTTTGCTAAGAGGAAGCATTAAATGGGGAAAACGGTGATGGGCACCATAAACTAGTGTTAAAAATGCATTGGAAACCAATGGGGAAATTTGATACAATTTTAATATCATTTAAAAAAATGTGTATAGATACAAACACATACAAAACAGGGTAAGAAACAGAACTGCTGGTCTGAGCTTCTGGTGATGAGCCTGGAAATGTCAAACAGTTCCAGTCCCAGAATTGCACTGGTATTGTAATAGTTGTAGGGTGCATTACCTGAGTTGCTTCAGGAAGAATATCCATCTGCATGAACTACATAACAATAGCCCGAACGAACTTTACAGGTAAATGGATAATAACAATGACGATAAGGATGTAAAAGCACAGGGAAGGAGCTGAGAGACGGTACAGTGTGGGTGCACTGCGTGTGTGTGTATGTGTGGGTTTGCAGAGCTCTGGGGGCTGAATGGGACAGCAAAACAGGGTGTTCCCTCCTTCCATCACTCGCTCTCCGGCATCTAAATATAGACCTGACCGCTTGTACTGAGTCCCCACCCTCTTCCTCAACCCAACTCTCCTCTTGCTTCATCTTTGTTCCTCTTGCTTGAGGCCAACGTGTATGTTAGGTCTAGTCCCTTTATTGTTATTGTTACCGTGCTTAACTGAAAGCAGTTTAGTTTTCTCCAGTTATGTTTAAGTGTGCAACAAAGTATGATCAGAAAAAGTATGTTCACATTTGAAATGTATTCTACCTTCTCATCATTATAGATGTACTTCTGACTCCATGATATTGTACCTAAATAATAATAGGTCCTAGATCAGTGGTCATTATTTAGTAAAATCTAATTTTTTAATGCCAGTGCTGGTTCAGTTTCCGTTGCAGTGGAGTGCAGAGAGCATTGCCACGTGGATGGTGGGTAAGACTTGAATCCCAGCAGTGCAGCCCAGCCTTTTTTGCATCTGCAATGTGAAAGCAGCTTATTCGTCACATTGTACTGTACTGTACAGGGCACCACCACCAGTTACCAGATGTCAAATATCTGCATGTTTTCACAAGGGCGGAGTTAATTAGGGCGCGGTAATAATTGAAATGAGTGTCGGCGCGCCATTGGCTGTATCGCAGCAGAGTGAAGCTGGACGAGGCGGGGTTTGCCTTGGCCCCGCCCCGGGGGCGTGACATCCTTTGAGCTCGGGCTCCGTTGAGTTTCCTGCCTGAGACGTGGAGGAGAAGCGCGCAGGAACAGAATTAACTTAGCGGATTTTTTTTTTCATGCCACTTTCCCCTGTGTTCCAGTCACCGATCGAAAAAAGAAGCTGGAATTATCTTGAGAGGAAAAAAAATAAAACGGGGTAACATACAGCGAAATTGATTACCTTTTTATTTATCTTTTCTATCTTACGTAGAATAGAGATTTAATATAATTTTATCTTTATATTGGAAAAGTCGTTATGTCCCGTGTTACGGATCCTCTGCCAAAAACTCGACAGGAGAGAATTAAGGAAATAAATTTGCGGGTAAGTGAACCTTTTACACTTCTGTAAAAGAGTAAGAAAGAACTTGGTCAACGTGTAATGTTTACAGATACAGCCGAATAGTTTGGTTCGGAAGATGATCAGTGACATTTAATGTTATTTCCTCGACGCGCTGTTTTTTTTTTTTTTTTTTTTTTTAAATTTTTTTTTGTTTTAAGTCGTTTACTGTGAAAGTTATTCTAAGTTGGAATTTCCCCTCGGAACATTTTTTGACGAGCGGAAAGTTCGCCTTAAACGGGCCGCGCCGAGGGCGGTCGTGGCCCGTTATTCTGCTTTAAAATGTTCCGTTATGTCAGCGGAGTTGGGGGAGCCGTCGCGAGGAGCGCGAGCCCCGCGTTTCAGGACCCCGAGCACGTTGTCTGGGGTTGAGCGCGACGAGTGGGGGTGGGGCACGCGGGTGCGCGCGCGCGCGCGCGTCTCCCTGCGCCGGGATTAAACCCGCACACTCGTACAGTGCGGTACAGTAGAGTGGCCACAGCACTGTCCGCCGGTCCGTAGGTCGCCGTGCAGTCCGACCCGTGTTTCAGAACACGATCTCGAGCCCAGCCGTCTGTTAGCCGCCATCACGTAAGTTACACGTGTCCGGCGCGTGCACGTCCGCCGGCAGAGCCGCGGCCGCGACCCGCCGCCGGTGCGCGTCTCCCGGCCAACTCGCTTCTTTGTCTTCAGTTGGAAGTCGCGCCGTCCAGAGATGTGAAATTAATAGGCGCTTTCGTGTCATTTCGTTTAATTTATTTTGTGTCCTTATTTATTCGTTAATATACAAGTAAACTTGGTCATCTTTTCAGTTTTTACAGGCTTTTAACAATAGTCATGAAAGAGCTATGAAACGGGCAGTTTTTACATTTTGGTTTTATTTAACCCCTTTATAGGATTTCTTTTTTTGTTTTCCCGGTGTGGTGTAATGAGTCTTGTGTATACTGTGTGGGGTTTTTTTTATTTTTATTTTTAAATAAATAAAAGAACTGGCAGTCGAGTTGGAAGAATGACCCTCTTTGTGGTGTGTATGAGTGTGTGTGTCTGCGCGCATGGGTTTGTGTGAAGCCCCACTGCACACTGAGTGTCGGTGTCCCCGGTGTCCCCTGCTCAGATCGTCCCTGGTGTGACAGCTGGTGTCCACCACACGCCTGGCCCTGTCACCATGTCATTATGTGACTAAGGCCTATTGTGTGATTTTGTATGTTTGTGTCAAGAAGCAAGTTCTTCTTTCTGCTTCCTGTTTTGACCCTAGATCCCTCCGTTTATAATGTCAACACTGTTTTCCTGCTTTGGGTTTAGGTTTTTTGCCCTTTGCCTGATGTCCCACATTTTATTGTGTGAGAAAAAACCATGATCTTATGACAAGTGTTTTGTCTTTTGCATCTCTGCCACGACTCCTGTATTTCGTCATTCCCACAACTAATAAAAAAGGTTTCCTTACGTACTTGATTTTTACTATGCACAGTTGGAGTTTGCCATTTTTTTTATTGGTGTCATAGTTACAGTATATTGTAAGTCAGTTTTTTTTTTCTTTTTCTTTTTTCTATACAGTGCTTACCCAGTAATGTTAGCACAAAGCTGCGTTGTGTGTGCATGCGCATGCACAGGCCTCTAGGTACTGTAAGGACATTAGTTTTACGTATTCTAGATGAATGCTTCAGCGTGCGTGTGTGTGTGTGTGTGTGTGTGTGTGTGTCCATGTCTGTGTGTGCCTGCTGTTGGTTGCCATAGAAATGCAACACTGCGTATCTGTGGTTTCAGCTGAGGAACTAAAGATGCAAAGATGACACCTATTCCAATGCATAGATTCCTGTGCAGCATCAACAATGGGTACTATGCACTGTGTGAAACAGATCTGTGCACAAAAGGGAGAGTCAAGTGTCACCTCTTTCAGGAAACAGCTTTTTGAGTGTTTATTTCCTTTAAGACTAAATGAGATGTAAGTGTTTCTTACGGTTTTATGCACAGTGGCAATGGGAGGAGCATACTGTTAAAAATGGGAATTCTATGAATTTGAACAAGTGCAGTTACCACATGAAATTTGAAGGACTGATAGAGGACAATGCCTTTTTTTTTTCCAGCGTGCAGGGTTTCTCTGTAGCACCGGTGAGTGGGAGAACATGCGTGGGTGTGTGACCAGCGAGTTTGTCAGTAATAGAGAGAGGGCTAGAGCATAGGAAGTGCTGGTGGGTAGTGAGCAGCTGGTGACTCAGTTTTGCTTCAGAGTTCAGTGTGCTTGCTGGACTGGGATTTCTTTTAGCTTCTTACCAGCCCATCGGACATGCCATTTCCACACACACACACACACACACACACACACACACACACACACACACACATACATATATACAGAAACCCCAGCCCCCGCTCTGCAGACAGACCACCAACCCCCACTCACACACACAAACGCAGGTTTAAATACTGCACAGATGGACCCAGTAAGTCACTCTTACAGTATCAAAGACAGACGGGGATGCACAGACACCAGCAGATGTGACTGATGGGGAAATATTAGGGCTGGCAATCGTGCACATTGGTATTCGTACAGAAACTTAGCCAGTAATGGAGGCAATGAGCCATTTTCATTGCAAACGCGCAGGATGAAGAGGAAGCAGAAAGGATAAGTGGACTGCAGTCTGCTGAGGAAAAAGGAATTGAAGCACAAGTCCAACACGCAAATAGGCTGGGAAATCCTGTATGTGGCAGTGGAAGGACAATGTCCCTCCTGCTCACTGTTACAGTACCGTTGTGTCTGTGCCTGGAAACATGGCTGTTGCAGTGAGGCGGAGTTCTGCTTGAGGGTGTGGGTGTGGGTGGGTGGGCAGGCGGGCGAATCAAAGAGAGGGGGAGAGGGAGAGGATACCTGTCCTTGTGCAGACAGAGCTCTTTATGTGCTTGGGATCCCCTAGCAGCTACTGGTTCACTTTACTCAGACAGCACCCAGAGATTCCCAGCAGGCCTTTTGGTAGTCCTCTGTATTTGAAACCAGGACCCTTCTGAGAACAGCCTTGAACCTCACACCTTCACATAGAGTTGCTGAGATTTGCTGCAATTCTGCTGCATGGCTGAACAATCTTTCTCCTCTAGAAATCCCTTCTGCTTCTCAAGTCATGCAAACACAAATTTTATTCCTTCAGTTATGCAAAAAGATGAGCTTGTTCAATGGATCTGATTTACTCCTTCTGAGGGTCTTTAATACGCAGCATCATCCCTCAGGACTACAGGGTTGAACACAGTGTGGAGTTTGTCTCCTGGACGGGCAGGGGCTGCTGGGGGGGGGGGGGGATGAAACTGGAGAGGACTAACAGAGTTCTCATTGTCAGCCTTGAGAAATTACTTGGATGTGGTCTACTTTTTTGCCTCATTTTAGTTACTACTGTGTCTCTTATTCGGAATTCAGCTTTGTTCCTTTTGACTTGTAATGCTTCCAAAACTGTTTAACACTTGATCTTTTTTCCCCTCCTAAAAAGATTTTGTAGAACATGACAGCTTTCTAAATTGCAAAAATCAAACATGTCAAATGCCAACAGTGTGATGGAGATTGAGAATCATGTACTGCATATCTTTAATTTTAATATTTTCACAGATTGACCATACTAACAAACTTTACCCGAGCTCCATGAACCAGCATTAACCAGGGCCCACCTCCACTTTTTAAACTGCACTCACATTCTTCAGCTTTTGACAAACCCAGTAATGGAGGGTGCTTCAGAATGTCAGAGAAACCTAATTTTAAAAATTCTTGCAGTGTTCATTTATAGTTTGCTGCCTAAGAGAAGCATAGAAGTGTATGGTGTGTTAAAGCACCTGAATGACGAAGTTCACCTTCAGATTTTCAAGTCAGAACCTTTCTATTGACTGTCTAAATGTCCCAGTATGTAGGAGGCAGAATTTGTGTGTCTCTGTAGTGAGTCAGTGCGCAGTATGTAGTCATTGTGACTCACTGTGTGTCTTTGTGTGGTGGTGTGTATGAGTGTGTTTTATCAGTCCAGCTGTGAATCGTGTTCTTCATGGGTTGACGCTGCTGTTACTGGCTGCTGGGAGTGTGTGTCAGACATTTGCTTACAGACTTCAGGAAGCCTTTCCCCCCCGGTTTCTCAGAAACCCGTTTGGCATCGGTGCCGAGGACCCACAGCATAATCACAAGTCACCTTCACCTGTGGTATTGAAAAGTTATTATGTTTATACTGTATTGAATAAATTTAAAAGTACCATTAATTTATTAGTGGAATACAGCAATGCATCTTAGGAGGTGGAGAGCACTGTCAAAATCCAGTCCCCATGAAATATTCTATTATTAGGCTTATTATTAATGTGGTTATGTTGATATTCTTCACAGAAGCTCTGAAAGAAAAGGCCTCAACTCCTTCAACGAATGTCTAAAAGGATCAAGATGTACCATTTTATATATTATGACATATTTTTTTTGTTTCATGGCCAAGGAAGTGTTCGGTTGATTAGAAGGCATTGACTATCACAAATCCTACTCTGTAAAGTATACAATATATTTGTTTCAATAGTATTGATAAAGAGTATTTTCTGTAATTACTTAAAAATACACTGACACTTTTAGTAAGTCTCTCACTGTAATGTAGAGGTACAGTGTCCTGTGTAAAAGAAGATTAATGGGGATTTCATGTGAGGGGTTTCAGAACTTGCTGCTGACTGACTTGAATCCATATTAGCTTGCATCACTGCTGTGTGGGAAGTGTTACTTCTGTCACCCAGTGCTTGTGTCAGAGCACTCTGTCTTTACAGGGTCGCCATGCTTGTGTTGAGAAGTTGGAAGATATCAGTTATGATATAATGGATTATTTTCTGAACCTCATTCAGATTGCATGCTATTCGTGCTGCCACGTGAGGAAGCTACTGGTTTATATGATCAGAATGAAGGAAGCTCAAGATGACCATTGTTTACATCGGTCGTCTTTTGATTTTTCAGTCAGTTACTCAGTAAAAAGGAATATTACCATGTAGGTTTCCTTGTTGCTTGACTCTGTGCCAGAAGGAAAGTGAACAGACTGGGGCAAGGTGCAGCACTTTGACTTACCCCAGTGACACACCTGAGCCCTCCTTCCCCCTCCCCCCATTACTTTTCTTGCTTCCAAATCTGTGGCGACAAGGGCACCTTTCAGACCTGCAACCTGATCATGCAAGCTTTCAAACAGGAGAAAGAAAGGGTATCAGAGGTGAAGACATGTGTTATGTTACATAGGGGCTAAGGGAGTGAAATGGCTAGACCAGTTTTTGACAAAGTGGTTGGAGCACAGGTTCGTAGGAAAAAGCAGCCGGAAGGAGATCAAAAGAGAGCAGAGATGAAGGCAGAGATTTGGACAGCTTCTGATGAACAACTATGAGTGGCCACATTTCCAGTAAGGAGCATTGAATTGACATGGGCACATGGACGCTCTGTGCTGCAGTTGGTGGTTACACCTGTAAAAACTTGATTTTTGTGGTCCTCTTTTGTTGGCTTGTGTACATGCCTGTAAGGGAACAGGTAACACCCAACAGCTGAGTAGACAAAACCAAAAGCAGGTTAACAATCCTGGGTCCATGTGGGCTGAGAAAGACAGGAACAGAGACACTGGGTGCAGGGAGAGGCAGCTGCATAGCAGTAGGGGAGTTGTTTTTGTTTAAATTTAAGTCTTTGTTTTTAAACATGTTTAGAGAAAATTAAATCATCCATGAATGCATTGTCATTTACCACTTGTCCAGTGCAAGTTCATTGTGGTCTAGAGCCTATTCTAGAAGCATGGTTGTTAAGGCACGGTATAGCACCCTGAGTGGGAGTCTATCGCATCAGCGACTTTGACATAGAACTAAATCACTAACAAATGAAATTTTGCTTCAAAAACAACGCCATGAACTGAAGTGCAAAAAAATCTTGAGATTGACTTGACTGGCAGAAGGTGTAGTGTGTGATGAGCTGCAGTTTAAATATAACTGCAGACAAAAGGTACCTGTGTAATGCTATTTAGTTTGGTACTCCTCATCCATTGAATACCTACATAAATGGTTTTGCTTTGAAGATTTCCTCATGTGGAGTAGTCATTACAGATGCTTTCACTTACATAAGTGTTAAAGTAAAAGTCAAAGATGCAGCATTAGCATCCATGAGCAATAAGAACTGTAATTCTATAGGTTTGTCACTTTTATAGGTGTTGATGGATTTAGATAATTGAAAGGTTTCACTCTGAGAGCCCCATGTGTGGCGATGTAATCACAGGTAGTCATGTGCATGCTGCCCTAAGAGGTGGAACAGAAGAACAAGACAGATGACCTCACGGAGCTACAGCAGTAGCTTTACAAAAACGGTTCAGGTATTCATTCGATTGTTCTAGCGCTTTGACCAAATGAGCAATTTTTTCTCACAAAATAAGCACAATGAAATAAGGGTTATAACCACAACATAAGCAAACTTATTCTATTGCCATTACTGGTGATTAGTGCTGCTGTTTGTTACTTGAGGCAGTTTTTAATACACATTTGGGAATGGCATGTTTTCTCATTCTCATTTTTCATCATGCACAAGATTTGAAGTACATTTATTAAGTAAGAACAGTTTAATAGTTGCATGTATACATTTTTTTTGTCTTACCAAGCATATATATGGTATTGACAAGTACAGTTAGACCTTAAACATCATGAACAGAACACAGCCAAAGCTGTCTGCTCATGCAGGGCTTCTTGTTTATCCAGTGGTTTTTAAAAATATTTTATGATGTTGAGTATTAGTGCTGTTGTGCTTTTCTGTCATCTATGTGGTCATCAGTCAGCGTTGCTAAGGAAACCATGTGTTTATGTTGTTGCATGGCTACAGATGCCTTGTTAAAATTTTCTAATCTTATTTTATTTTTTCAGCCCAAATGTTGCAGTGGTCCAACATTTGGACATTGACAAGAACAAAAGAGAAAAGTGACCTTGAGTGAAGGACAACTTCATACTGAGTCTAAATAAGCAGGACTGGTGACGTTCAGCGTCAGCATTGATGATGTTGGGAAAAGTTCATGCATCTGGTTTAATTAACTGACATTTACTATGGGCACCGTGGTCCAGATCTTTAGCATTCTTACTCTCTGTACAAAAGAATACCCCCCTCCCCCCGGTTAGTAAATGCAGGGGGGCCATTTGCTTGCGTGGTGAGGAACGTGCCAGGGTCAAAGTGTGCCAAACTGCAAATGCAGCCATCTGTCCCTGACTGTGCCCACAGGACTGTGGCAGCCTGAGCACACACTCATTCACACGGTACACATGGGCCCCACCAGCCAAACACACACCAGCTTTGTGAGGGTTTAGACATGCACCTGATGTGCAGAAACATTCAGACACCGTTGAGATGGGATTTCAGACAAAATCCTCTCGAGTTACTATGTATTTCATGTTTGTTTTCTCCAGTTGTATTATACCATTTTAAAGTCAACTCTCGTGCGGTTTATCACTTGTATAAAAGTAAATGTTCTATCCCTTTTATAGTGATAGATAAGAGAGGGAGATTCAGGTAGGATACGTGACTTGGCTCTGCGACTCTCAACATGGTCAGAAAACAAAGTTGGCTGCCAGGTGGACTCTTAGCTTTTTGATCAGCACCAATTTGTTGGTTTTACTTTCCTCCTCATTCTGTCTCCTTTGTCCTCACTGTCAGACCTTAGGATGGCTTCTTTTTTCCAAGTCACTCCAGTCACTTCATGTCTGGTAGCTGTGATCATGTTTTTTGGTCACATATGCTGGCCTGAGATGCATTGTATTGCTACAAAATTTGCTCTTGCGAACTGGAAATTCGGAAATAAGCCTGAAGAAAATGGAAGAGAAGGAACGCCTTTGTAAGTGAAACAATTCAGGCTGATTATGGTCATGTGACTGTGCATTCGATTATTCCTGTGCAGCATGTTGTGTCGGATGAGTCGGATGACTGTGGCACACAGATGCAATGAAAATCCCTGTCACCTATGATTAGCTTCCTCTGGGTCAGTCCCCCATCCCCATCCCTAGCCATTCATGAAGGAATAGAGTGGCAGCGATTAAGCCTAATTTCCTAATGAAGAGGGTCAGTTGTACCAGACTGTCGCGTGTCAGCCCAGTCTGTCCAAATGGCTCTCTGTGTTAAGTGGCCTTCCTGTCTGCAGGGGGTTAAGATGCATCTCATAACTACTGGCTGAAGCCCGCAGCCCCTTCTTGTTGAGCCCATTAGGGCATCTGCTCCTTTTTGTCTTTTTCCTTATTTTTTTCTTTCCAGAAAATGTCATGAGACAGAAAAAAAACAGGGCATTTGGAATAGCAAGTTCCATACACCTCTAAAACTAAAATGGCAAAATTTAATGTAAGATTAGAACAACAGATTCAATCAGTCAGGTGAATTTACTGTTAGAATTTGTTTAATGTAATGTTCAAAAGGCGAAGTAACCCTATGGCTTTTAAAGACCAAAGGTTAGCATAGTGATTAGAGCTGGTGCCCTGAGTTTAAATCCCACCCTCTTGCTGCTGGACCACCTTGCAGGGTACTTACCCTGGCTTATAACAAGCTGTATAAAAGGGTACATAAA
The DNA here is from genome assembly GCA_018136845.1 of Heterotis niloticus. Classification (NCBI taxonomy): domain Eukaryota; kingdom Metazoa; phylum Chordata; class Actinopteri; order Osteoglossiformes; family Osteoglossidae; genus Heterotis; species Heterotis niloticus. The sequence goes on from CM030903.1 coordinate 5,151,486, forward strand.
TAGTAGTAGCTTGGTATACGGACCTAACTTCAGAAATATGTCGAAAATATCTGTTATTCAGTTATGCTAGATGTTTGTATACCCTGGTCTGGAGAACAGTATCTGGCAGATACAAGTAAATACATCTAAATCTGTGATATGTTGTTCATATCATGCTAGTATGGCTCACATTGTTTTGGCTATTTAAACACTTTCTCATAGCAGGTAAAGATGTTGGTATTCCACTTCATTGAGCTGAACCATGGTGTGCACACTTATTTTTCTCTTTTAAACCCAGCTAGCTGTACACACACCTAGTTTAGAGCAGTTGTCAAAATTTGACTGTCTGTGTCCAATAGATGGGATCAAACAGCAGGAGAAAGTACTGAAACGGCTGTTTGTGAATGTTGGAAGTGACTATAAAGCAAGGGTGTTCCTGGGGCCGCGTGCACACAGTACATGCTTCTGTGCTTTATATTGTGCAATATTGTCCTTCCTCTGCCAATATTTCAAGTGCAACGTTCCACCACCCCCACTACCAGTTCCCTTGGCAACTACAAGCTCCACCCTTCTATTTGAAAGAAAGAGGAAGTCTGATTAGTTTACTTCCTGTGCACATTGTCATTGCTGCCAGCAGTAAATATGTTCTCAACAAATTTTTGTCCTGCATTTTTTTTTCTACGTTTCTGCAGATGTTGAAGATTTGGATGTTTTACTTTCAAGATGTTGCATTTGTACAACAATTTTTCCTTAGGAAAACCTTGTACTTGTGTATGTTAATGTTTTAGTGGTACGAAAAAAGCATTTTATTGTTAAAAGCATTTTTGTCTGGGTATAATTCATGTGTAGATGCTGTATATGGGCTGTGCCCCAAGGGCAGGAAAATAGACCCTGGCCTGGATGTACGCAGCTCAGTGTCTGCTCTGAGAACACCGGCTTATGTGGAACACAGGAGGAACTGAAACTTCCTGAGAAATGCAGTTCTAGATAATGAAGCAGGTTTCCATTTTATTGGTGAGAGGGTCAGCTTAAATCAGCCTTCAGGGCAATGGACTCCTAATGGCAGTTTAGCTCCAACTTTAGGGTGGGATTGTTAAGAACTTAATGGCTTACTTGTTGCTCAAACTTGTCAGGCTGTTGCACCCGAAGGAACCAGCTTTGAGTCCCACTACTGCTGTTGTACTGTAGTATGGGGCAAGGTATTAACCCTGAACTCATCCAGTAAAAATTAACTCACGTTTTACAAATGCGTAAATCATTGTAAGTAGCTCAGTGTACAAACTGCTCTTGTATGTTGCTTGACAGAAAAGCATAATTTAAATAATAATGAAAATACAGTTTGCCTTATGTGGGGTCAGTATTGATATTAGTACAAGTTCATTTGATGATGTGTGTTAAAAATTGTACCAAGAAGTTGCTGTCCCAGTTAGCCAACCAATAAAATTTGGTTTATTACCCATTTGTTCCAACAGACTTGTTAAAAAGAAAAAAACATTGGCTAATGTGGTTATACCCTTTTAAAAATGCCTAAAATTAGTTGAGCAGTGTTCCCGGAGATAAGTTGTTTATAAATAAATTCATTGATATCACAAAATATGTGTCTAGGACACGTTTGTGTATGGTGTGCTGCATTCAGGTTGGTGATCAATGCATGAATAGTGAAAGTGATCTTTGTCATTTGTTTCTGGATGCTGGCACAAGCCCTTGGTCCCAAGGAAGGGTGACCTGGTAACAGGAAAGGAAAAATGAATTCTGTATGAGCAGGTTCAAATGTTGAAGTGAACACTTTTCGAACTGGCTTGTGAAACAAAGTGCACTTGGTTATTGCTTTTGCAATACTTTGTGGCAGACAGTCATGTGATCCTGTTGTTGAGCTGTCCTTCACACTGTATTAAGAAGTAAGGCCACTGACCAGGGTCATAGGGCTAGACTACCAAGACATTCCAGGATCTGTATATTGTAAAACGTGAGCTTCAGTGATCGCAGTATTTATTTGTTTTATGGTGTTTGGCTCCGAAATATATACAGTACACAAGCCTTGCTTTTTCCATTCCTCATATTGTGTTATTATATGTTCTTATTTACCTCCATGTTTGTTCTACTGTCCTCCATCACTGCCATCTGGAAAAGATGGCTCCAGCCTATAGTTGTATATCTCACAGAAAGAGAATAGGCAACATTGAATGTACAGAAAGGGAAGACAGAGTTGGGGCATATTTTTGGGGTGACACTTTGTGCTAGAAAAGACTGAGGGTAGCTTGATTAAACCTAAGGACCGGGCCATTGTTCTGCAGACATCGGGACTATGAAGCTACACAGCTGCCAGCCCAATGGAGTCCAGCTCAAAGGAGAGTTTTTCAGATGCAGCAGTTTTATTGATGCTGTGCTGCTGTCCAGATCTTGGTGCTCAGCGTTGAATGCCTCCCTCAGCAGCCGGGTTTCACTCCCAAAGGTTCAGCTTGAATTTGTCATTTTTGTTCAATCCAGCCTGTGATTATCCATGACATTAATGGCTCCCTTGCCTGCTTCCCCCATTTTGAAGCGGCTCATTAAAGAAATACTGTACGTGACTGCTTGGGTTAGGATTTTACAGTGCTTTTAACAAGAAATTGCCAGTTTGATCAGATTACTTCAGAACTTCCAACATATAACTCAGACTGCTTATATCATTGCACACATGGGAAGGGAAGACAAAAAAAAAATTCTTGGATTTTCATACTTAATTTTGTGCAAGACAAAATAAATGCCTTTGTACTTCACATTTTTTCTAGAGGTTAGTGTTAGGATGTCTGGCTGGAGTTGAGGAATGCTTTTGATCCTATCTGTCCATGTTGATCCTGTTACACCAACAACAGCTGCTGAATTTGAACATGGTGTGAACTTGCTGACTTGGCTGAGTCACCATGCAAGATGTCAGGGTTACCTGCCTGATCCCTCACAGGTCTCCATCACGGCATGTTAAAAAAAAAAAAAAAAAATAGAAAGGAAAAAAGTCCTAATTTTCCATTGACTCTTTTCTTTTTTTTTCTTTCTCCCTTGAGAGAATGCTTGTTTTGTATTTTTATATGCTGTTTTACTTTGTAGCAGGGTTCCATGGATTTGTTAATGTAGTTCATAATACTAATAATAATGGAAATGAAAGCATTATTCCAAAAGGTTGATTAGCATGTAGGAAAATGCTATTGTGCAGATGGTGTATATTTGTGGCTCAGACTCCCTGGTGATACACTTTGCTCTAAAACTTGGTTGCCAATAACTGATTAATGTTCATAAACTGTGTGTGTGTGGAGCCACAGGCTGTGAACATCATGTAGGAAGAAACTGTAGGAGGAATAAACTGTATTTCACCAAGAATATACTGTTACAAACCTTGACTGTGGTTTAAAATTTTTTTTTTTCCATTTCTAAGTTTGTTAGGTTAATGTTAAGGATTTCTGGCACGTTTTTCCAGTTTAAAACCATCATGTCCTCTGCTACAGGAGATTTAATCATTTATGCAGTAAGATTTAACAAAATACTGTAGCTTTCATACTGTTTCAAAGTGCTGTGGAATTGCAATTTTGGAGGGCACTGATGGAGCTGTTGTTGGTTGTTTATTTATACTGTATATCGGTAATTTGCAACCCACAGTACATCATTCAGGACTGTCTAGACTGGGATTACCTTGGAGTCACATACAAAATGACAGAATATGAAATTATTATCAAGATAACATGCTGTAAAATAGTATTTAAATGGTTTTGAAAGATTAATGGATGTATACAGTACAGCTTGGGAAAGGATGGGCATTTTTATGTAATGGATGATGAGGTTTTTTTTTTTTTTTTTTTTTTGGGTTTATGGTTCTTATTGCCAAATGGTATTAGTTCATTAATTCTGCTCATATGCGTCTCTTATGTTTGAAGTGATTTCCTGTCCTTTAAGCAGCATGTTTTTAGTAATTGTTGGACTACATGTACAATTTATGGAAACAGGCCTTGTAGCTGAGTCATTTATACACATTTATTTAGTTTTTTCCTCTAAAGCAGCTTATAATGTTAAGCTGCCTATAATTATTTGCACGTTTATACAGCTGGGCAGCTTTTTACTCAAGCAGTTTATGGTAGGTACCTTTGTCAAGCATATTAAAGCAGGAGATGGGATTTGAACCTTTAACCTCTAAGTCTAAAACCTCTAACCACTGTACCAACTGCTGCTGTTACTGTTACAGGGAATACATCCTCATTACATCCACATTTGTTACACCCATTCTTTTCAAGTATGTTGCATAAAATATTTATTAATTTAAGTGTGTGTAATAGTTGCTTGATAATGATGATCCTTGAGGGCATAGTAGCTTCATTTTGTGTAGCTCATGTCAGATTCTTTATAAATACCTAAACCTCTTAATATCATACCTCACAGTACTATTCAAACTTATTTATGCTTTTACCTGTATTATGTTTTATTGCTTTTTTATACAGCCAAACACTTAATCTAGATAGTGTATATTATCTACAGAGAATTTTTTTTTTTTTGCTTAGAAGATTAGAACCTTTTAGCCATCCAGTATTTTTCTTATTTTCCCATGTTCCCCTTTTGTAGTTCTTTAATACATATTTTATTGAAATGATTGCGTATATTGCTCAGTATATAATGTCAGATCGATGAATGAAGTGTAAAATATCAAAGTGATCACCGGTGCAGTTTTACTTCATGATTTTAATTGAGTGTTCTGTGGTTGGTAGCCTCTGTGATGTTTTTCCTTGATTTATTGTGACCTCTCCCTCTTTCTGTCTTTCTCCATAAAGAACAAAGAGAAGGAGAGGATGAAGGAGCGGGAGAAGGAGGCAAGGGAGCGGGAGGCAAGGTACAGCAATGGGCACCTTTTCACCTCCCTCACCGTGTCTGGCACGACGCTCTGCTCTGCCTGCAACAAGAGCATCACCGCCAAAGAGGCTCTCAGCTGCCCAAGTGAGTCATGGTTCGCCGCACACTGTCTGGAGTCACTCTTCTGACGCGCTCTCTGTAGCGAAGACATTGACCTCGATGAGGCCCTCCACTGCCCTGAATGAATTGCAGCGTTCTGGTCACTGTAGAAACGTCATCGGACTGAAACAACATAGTAATACAAGTATCCCAGAAAGGGGTACCATTGGCTAACAGTGTAAAATGTAAAAAAGTCAGTGAAATGCTGCCTGTTTTTTTCACTGGCAGTTGCCAAGTGAGCCATATCAGAGTGGTGGTGATGGAGTAGCAATCAGATCTGCTGTACTTTGATAGCTGTCTTAAGAACTTGGTTTTATGTAGAGATATCTAGTCTGTATGTTTGGTGAAGCTGCAACATGAGTAGAAGGTTGTTTGGAACGGGTTTAGCTATATAGTTGAGTGCCCATATAATCGTTGATGTAGCTCTGTTGCATGTAGTTCTTCAGAGAGAGCCGTAGTCATTCCATTTACTTGATCTGTTTCAGCGCCAGAACCCATAGTTTAAATAAATGAGCTGGTCAGTAAGTGGAATAGAATAAATATAGGGAATAACTGGGTGTCTCTAAGAAGAGGTATTGGTTAATGCCCCTGAAGATCGTCACTTACCTCTGCTGCATAGTAACAGAGACATTCGTTTGTTTATGTAAAGATAAGGAAAACCGAAGCAAAAGCTGACATTTTATGTTAGACAGCTGTCCAGTTTCAATAAAATGAAATTTCATTTTACTGTTGGCGTTATACATTTTAGCAGGTAACACCAGAATGGAGGAGGGAGGTTGCTAACAAATAAAGGGTTTCCCAGGTTGAGCAGGTATAAACAAAGATAATGGCTGTTAGTGGACTGAAAGTAGTCTGAGTCACAACTTTTCATTCAAATAAACAATTTATTTTTTTGCTCTATTTATGAATTAGCACTTTTGAGGACAGTAACACAATAAATTGCTGTTGTACAGAGAATCAGAAATATTTAAGGGCAACCCTGCACTTTTGTAGTATACAAATACTGTATAAGAGTCATTGGACAGAATGGCCAGAAATTGCTTGTAATTCCTGTGTAAACAGAGGTGGTTTTACTGGATTATGTAAACCTAGGTAGATTCTCTCAAAACACACACACACACACACACACACGAAAAAGTCACATAACCAAAGCACACACAAATCATGTACATGTATAACCTCAGGCAAAATGACTAAACAGTGAGAGGAGATGCATGAAAGGCCAGATAATCTCTTCCATCAGTGACATTTGGTCAAAGATGAGCTCTCGGGAGTTGAGCAATACAATGCTACGGCCCCACATGTAATAAGGGTTTCGCTGTTACTGGGTCTGAGTGCAGTGGAACTTAATTCTATGCTGCTGTACTGCATGCAACTTGCACATTCAGACTCATATTACACAGTAGCCATGCTTATTATGTAAAAATAAGAATGTTGCCAGTTTCAGTCCCAGAGGTTTCTAATTTAGTAGTGTTAAGCAAGCTACTTAAAAGCCTTAAAATTTATGTGTACCAAATGACAGCAGCGCAACATAATAGTTACGAAATATGCAAACCTAATGTGTGAAATAGGAGTGTTGTGTGCACATCTGGGTGTTCGCTGCAGTAGCCCATGCAAGTGGTCAACCTTACACGCATCCAGAAATGGAGCAGCTGTATTCTACAGTCAAATTGGACTTCTTGTTTAGGGTTTTGGGAGAGGGAGGTGATATAGGTCGGCTTTGTTTTTAGATCTTTGAGGTGGGGCGAGGATGAAGGAAGAGAAGGCCGTCAAAATAACAATGAGCAGAGAGGTGGAGAAATGGGGTGCAAACAAGGGTTTCTCCCTCGTCCACTTCTTTTACCGAACATCAGTCAGCTGCTGATCTGTGTCTCACCCTCTCTCACTCCCACCCCGTGGTGCACCAACAATGGTGTCAATGTGTGGGGAGCACAGATCAGACAGCCTGCCTCCCCTCCCTCATTGCTGAGCTGGGGAACAGCTGTGGGTTGGTGGGGGATGGAGGGGTGTTGGGCGCAGGCGGGCGGGTAATGGGGCAAACAAACAGAGGGGCAAAGAGAGCTCATGGTGAAGAAGGGGGAAGGAAGTGAACAATAATGGAGACAGTATGGAAGTGTGTGGAGACAAGAAGGAGCAGCAGCAAAAAATGGAAGAACAGGAAGGAGAGGAAATGGCAGAAATAACAGGGTGGAGAAAAGTGGGGGAGGAGAGTAAAACCTGGCAAGGATGCAGGTAGTGGGCAGGAGGCAACTGGGGAATGGGGCAAACAGTTTGCAAGGAGCTCGTGGAGCCTCGTGTTACGCTGCCAAGGCCCCAATCTAAACTGAGCTCTGTTTCTTTGACCGAGGTACTTGGTTTTAATGGCTACGGTCCTCAGCGCAATGATGGGCTCGTGCTGCACAGCCTGTAATTGGAACGTCTGCTAGCGAAACACGCAGATGTATAAGATACAGAAAGCGGAGGCCTATTGTTCGGCGGAGCCAGGAGCTCGCTGGCTACAGAGACATTTAAGGAATGTTAATTGTCATTTATGTCGCTCAGTGCAAAATGCTCATCTCGTGTTAAACTGCTGATCTCACTTGATTTTTCCATCTGTTTCTATTGAACTGAATTTTTTGGTTTGACTTTGTTTACCTTACTGCCACAGCATGCCTATAATAAGGTGGAGATTCATGGGGTGGGGTACTTGACATACACAGCATGGGATGAACACATGCAGCCAAGAGCCAAACACCCATCAGTCATAAAACAACAAAGAGACAGCCAGGGCTGTACTGTAGCAGTGGGGGAAGAGGAGCCACAGAAATGTGTGTGGGGTATGTGGACAAAGAAGCATACGGTGATACCTGGGAAGGCAAGAAACCGAGCAAGTTCTTTCCAGAATGTATTATACAGATTTAAATTAGCATATCAGCCACTGTACTGTTTATTATACATTGTGGCAAAGGATGCGGGATGGTCATTATGTCCATCTTTATATCTCAGTGCTATAGGGACTCTTGGTTTCTCTCTTTTTTTTGATCTTGAACTCAGAAGAGTCAAGGGGAGACAGGCCACACTCAGGGTAGTGGGGGGAGAAGAAGGTAGCCTTTTGGGACAGGGGGTAATTATACATGTCTATAGCTGGGGGGGAGGGGTGGGGTATATACAGGGTTCTTAGGGAATTTGGATGGGGGAAGGGGGTGTTGAAGCCACATAGGGAGCTGTTGAAACAACAGCTGCAGCCCAAGGGAGGAACGTTGCGGGCTATTGATCAGGGATCGGGAGTATAATTAAATTTGTGAGGATGTGTAGGTTTGGGTGTTTGGGGGAGAGGGAAGGGTGGGGTGCAGGAATACATTATCCTTGATGCTTGCACGGGAGTTGAGACAGGGGTCAAAGTGTGGAATATATGGGAGAAGGAACAGTGAGAAAGGATATTAAAGGAGAAGTGTCCATTGTGGAATTCTTTAAAAATTTCCCTTCATTTTATTATTATTATTATTTTTTAAGTTCCTTAGCTGGTTAGTCCATACGGCACCGAAATGTTTTCAAAAGACTCAACTGATCAATAGATCTGTACTGTACTTAAATAAATGGGCAATAGGTTGCTTGTGCTTTTTTCTAAAAGTTACTTATTTCTAATAGTAAGAAACTCAATAAAAAAGAACTTTCTTTGCATATCTCTATCTCCTCTCTCCAATATGGAGCTAGTGAGCCCTTTCCTCCATGTTCAACTCTTAATCTTCGCCTTACTAAGTTTTTTTTGGTGGCGTCCATTACTAAGGATTTCCACTTAAACATTGGAATATCTTATGTTTTAAAACATCATTTAATTCAGCATTCAATTCTGAAGATAATGATGTATAATATCATGATATAGATAAGTTGTGAAAATTTATATTATAAATAAAAATGATTTTTATTGTGTCGCGTAAACACATCGGCTGTTTACTGATATATGATAATTAACCATTATCAACAGTCACATTCATTGTTACATTTATAATGTAAATGAAAACAGATGTATTAGTACAATAATGTAAAGTAAGCAACGCGTTGCTCAGTCAGTTTCATTTATCTGATCTGTAAGCCTACTATCGATCTCTCTATTATTATCTGTCTCTTCTTCACTTCCACTATCAGCTAAAATTAAGCAGCAGAAACATCTCGTGAAAGACTTTTTTGCAACAATAACGTCATTTCTGGTTGCCACTTGATTGAAAATAAGTAAGACAATGATGCACAATGTATCCCACAAGAGACTACAGTTGCAAGTTACTGTTTATCTTGAAATAAAATTATTTATTGCGAAAACAGGGCAGGGCTGGTATCCACCTCCCCCATAGTATGTAGGTTTCAGTGGCTGTAACTTCTAAACCCAATAAGCCAAATGAATGAAAAATATGAATAAGTGTTCACAAATGACTCTCCTGCAAGTACCTGAAAAGTCATTACTTTCCAAAACCTAGCCGAGAAATAAATTACAAAAAACTTCAAGGGGGGAGGTGGCAACCATCTCCCCCTTAGTAAGGTGAACGTTAACACCAAAATCGGGATTAATACATCTGGGGATTGAGTGTGGGGTGTTAAAAATTAAGTGGCAGTCTGTTGCCTCTCATCCCTAAACCCCACTATGTAAATATCAGAAGTTTTCAGTGCTTATATTCAAATTATAGATGGATTAGGTACACTTAAAACCTGTCACAGTGTACTGTTTGTATTCATTTAAAGACAAAAAAAAAAAAAGTGATGCAGAGCAAATATGGCATGAAGGCTTCTACAAGCTGAAGAACATCATCCTGTGATCTGAAGACCTCTTACAAACGAGCACTGTAGTCTTTTTAATTCAAAGTTCATGGTAGCTATAATAGGGATGATTGTAATGGTCTGAGATCAAGGTAAAGGTTCACGTTATTGACATTTTGCACTTATTCAGATATACAAGAGGGAAAGAAATGTTGTTTCTCATGGACAACAATACTGACAGATGACATTGACAATACAGAAAAACAGGTAGAATGTAAATAAATAGGTACATAAACAGATATAGATAAATAAAACAAAGATGAATATATAAGAATATAAGGAAACAGAAAAGAAAGAAAATGAATAGATAAGAGGATTAGTGCAAACAAAGTCAGCAGTGATGGAGGTGACAATGCTGTGGGAGGTTGTTGTGGTCATCATCAGTCCCTATGCTGTCCAGAATTCAGTCTAATCTAATGTACTCCTCTTGATGATGCACATGCCCTCTGGAATGGATGCTGAAGAGGCACGTATTGATGTCCAGATGGTACACAACACACACCTTATCTGGTGTTTAGTGTACATCTAGGTGACAATAGCCAGCAAAACCGAAGCATCACATCACACTGTTTTCAGTGTTGTCCGCATACTGTATGTAGTGCCTATGGATGTGATGGCAAAATGGTATTTTTCAGAGATGATGTATGGTGTACAGATTGGGAAGACTACTAATGAGAGGGCTGCTGTGTCAGTATGTATGAGATTATCCTTGGACAATGATTACTGCCCAGATTACAGCTCCTGGCTCAGCCCTATTGTTTGGGCCCCAGCATCTAATTGGAGACCCAGAGATTATTCAAATTGGGGCAGAAGGGTGAATCGGAACAATGCTGTGCAGTGCATTGCTGTTGAAGCAGCATTATTTTGGTATCATTATGTGTACATTTGTGTATTTTTTTTTCTTTCTTTCTAGGTCAAAGATTTGTTTTGTTCAGCCTTGTAAAGGTTTATGTATTAAGTCCAAGAGGGACATTTTAAATAAAAGCAAGTGGGTCTAAACTGAAATCCTTTCATAGACTTCTCAGGTTAAATAAGACATAGTAACAATCTGAAGTTGAATGACAAATGCGCTTTTCATCTCTTTTTAGAAGTTTTATCCCTTTCAAGCATGCAAAATAGTATAATTAGAAGTATCTACTTATGCGTTAAAACAACCCATACTTGTAATAAGAAGTCTGCATATTAGTTTTTAAGATTAACCAGTGCGTATTAATAAATTATTTCTTCTCATGTCATTGGCAGTGAACACAGTACCATCAGGCAAACATCATCCATATTGCTTAAATTATGTTATGACCACTCAAGTGTGCGTTTTTTTTTTCTTTCTTCTTGGCTTTGGTAAATATAGAAAAGCAATATTTTTTGTAAAGTAATTTGAAAGTGGATTTTCCCAAGTATAATTCATTTTGTGTGTATATGTATGTTCTAGTTTCAAACATATTTGCTTTTGATCTAAATTGGAGGTCAGTTTCTGGAGTGTTCTGAATTGTTACGTTTACTTCAGCTTAGATGGGGCATGCCAGCTTCAATTTGATGCAATTTTTTTTTTTAAAAGATTCATGACCTCCTCATTGAACAGGGCATGTGGGTGGGATATCAGTTGTATATGAGCATTTTTTTTCTTTATTTTTGTTTCAGTGTTGGTCATTGATAAATAGGCCTTTGAAAGAATATTATTTATGAAGAAGCTTGTTTTATTGGTGGCTTTATGAAAATTCTACCTGCCCATTCGTTAATCTTAACCACTTGTCCTGGTCCGGAGCCTTTCCTGGAACCACTTGGTGCCAAGCTAGGAGAATACAACCATCGGGCAAATTGTGTTTTCATTAGGTTGTTAGTGTAGGTAAGTGTGTGAAGCTGTGTTTGTGTGGGTAACAATGCCAATAACTTTAATTTTGTTGTGCATTTCTCTTTTTACTGCATTCTACATAGATTCCTCAACAGTATGTCTGTATGCATTTGAATGCATGTATAGTATACATATTCTTGATATTCATGTCTGTTATGTCTAAGTCTGTGTGTGTGTGTGTGTGTGTGTGTGTGCGCGCGTGTGTGCGCGTGCATGCATGTATTTGTGTCTGTGAAGGGACTGTGGGCTTTCTCGACAGGGCAGTCTTTGTTCTCTGAGTGTGGCTCCAGGCCAGGACTTGTGAGCTCATATGCACACACTGCAAAGTGCAGACATAACACACAGACACACAGCATTCTGTGTGTATGAGATAAATGTGGACAAGCACACAAATGGACAAAGGCATCCTCAGCCAAGCAGTGCACATGAAGCACAAACTGGACTACACACACACACACACACAATCTGATTATTGCTTAGATATTTGTATGCAGCCTGCATATGTATATTGGCAGAGTACCACACACCACCCAGGTTACAAAGGCAGACTGTGGTATGCATGTTACCATCTTTATAGACACTTCTACACCAGGTGTTTGCTGACCTGACCAAATTGATATATGTGTCTTTGTTAGCTGCAGCTTGCTTGGCTGCTCCAGCACAAGTTGTGCTACGTGAGCAATTCCAAACCCCAAACACTCTGCTTCAGCTGGTTCTCCGCTATCACTGCAACACACTTTCTACGGTACACTCATGTTTTGTGTGTTTTGATTCCTTGTTTGGTGTGTGAACAGAAAGATCAGCAGCTGAGTACGCATGCATGTCCCCGGTTTGGCCTTGCCCTATCTCACCATCGCTTTCTGAGGAAGTGAGCTCACCACCTCCTGATCTGCTCTATGCTATGCTTTGTGGGTCTCCCCACTCTTTTTTTTTTTTTTTTTTTTTTTTCCCCCCTACCAGTTTTATTTCTGAAATGAACCTTTTGCCTGTGAGAGGAAAAATGTGGAGGGAGGGGAGGGATACTTTTAATTTTAGCTCTAAAGTATATCCTTGGCACAGAACATGTTCATAATTTGTTTAGTCTACCCTCTTTGAACATTAGAAATGAAAATAGATTGTTCTGCTATATTAAGTAATGGTAAATGTAATATATAAAATGTTAAAAATGTGAATTGCATTTAATTGTGTTAGATTATGACTACCTTTTCGGATTGTATGGACAGCGAGGCTTTCTTATCTCAGTGGTTAATGTGAGGGTTGAACCTTCACCTGTGTTAATGGAGGATGAAACTGTTTGGTTTTTTGAAAACTGTACATTTGGGAAAAGGCACTTCTACATTTTTATGTGCATCTGTTCAAAGGCTTACAGATGGAACTGTGAACATTCAGAACCCCCTTATAGACCCCTAAACATACTCAAACGCACCTACCAGTGCCTTCCCTGCAAGCACCCCCCTAATTCCCCCCCTCCTTATTTAAAGAGCACTTCCTGTGTAGCAAACACTGCAGAGGAAAGGCAGCCTTGCTAACAATGAACAAGCATGGCGGAGGAGAGGCTGAAGCCAGGCCGAGCCGAGGCAAAAAGGTAAAGGTTGAAATTGCAGCTGATTAAGTGCACGCCTTTGTGTTTCTCAGGCTTACCTGAGCACGACAGTACAAAAAGCTGCACGGGCTGCTGGTGTGCAGCATGGTGGGCCTGGACTCGAGTGCGTGTGCGGCAGTTCTGATTCCAGCAGCTCACTACCGAGACAAAACCAGCAAGATACACAGCATTAGCAGCCAACACACAAGGCAGCACCCACACCATGATTCTGATGTAGCCTGACGAACGGCTCTATTGTGGCATTTACAGAATAATATATCATCTCTTAGGTTTACATACAATAGCATTAGATATAATTATTTTAGGTATTTAGCAATTGTATGCAGTATTCAGGACTACTTTGGATATAGTTTCACTTTGTCGTCGCTTTGTCTTTTTTGCTTATAAACAGATTAAGAATGGGTTTTCATTTGAAAGTTCACCTTATCCAGTGTTACTGGTTTTTTCCTTTCATTTTTTTTCTGAAAGACAAAAAGTATTGAAATGGGAAGTGTCTGATAGTCATTGATAGTCAAATTCATTATCATATGGTTCCATTGGTCAGTTTAGTGATCAAACTGCTGACAAGCCATTAACACTTGTTTTTAGCAGCAATACCAGCCTCCCTGGGGCAGCCTTGGTTTCAGTACTAATCTCCATTCACACTATGTTTACACTTTTTTTCTGCTGTCACCTAAAATTTGCTTATGTTGTGAGATTTGCTCTTGTAGGATTTCCCCTCCCCCCTTTAGGATTTGTGTCAAGGGTTAGATGGGATAGACCAAGATAGCTTACACACTAGACGATGAGCTGTACATTACAACATTAAAAAACTACTTTAGGTGGTTATGAGCATTGAAAAAAGCTCATAAAAAAGGTGGTTATGAGCATTGAAAAAAGTGTGTGATGCTTGTTTCTCTTGCACAACCAGTTTTCAAGTGATCTGTTTTTTTTGGTAGTGGTCTGTGTAGAGTAACAGACTTTGAGTGGTGTATTCTCATATACTTCAATTTGTCAGCACAATGTGGGACCCAGAAAAAAAAACATCAAGAGTAGAACAGCAAGGCAGAAAGCAGTTTTTCCATATTAAAAAAGACATCTTACAATTAAGGATAATTTCTTCTCTTGACTTGTAATTTTAAATGTCATGAGTAAATGTATACTTTAGAAAATCAGTAGCATGCAGAAATATTTTTGTAATTAAAGTAGTTTTTTAATGTTTTTCAATTTTAAATGATCACATTTGCCATTTTATGTGTGGTCTTCTAGGTAGAAATGACTGAATATTTATTCAGTAAAAAACTTCCTGATTTTGGTTAATGTTTGCAAATGTTTTCATGTCAGTATGCTTTCAGATGCTTTTATAGAGAAAATGTAATATTACTTAGTGTTTCATTCTTCAGAATAGTTTTGTTAAATGTTATTTTAATGTTTTTTTTTAACTACTTTTCTTTTTTATTACAGCCTGCAATGTCACCATCCACAACCGATGTCGAGACACTTTGCCAAACTGCGCAAAAATGAAACAGAGGGTAAGAAGTCGGGGACAGAGGGCATTCTTTGGGTATTGATAAGGTTCTGTTAGTTGCTTAGCCAAAGCTGCAATGTTTGGGGGGAACATTACATTTCACAATAAATGATATTTTGGACTACACCAGCCAGCCAGTCTGGGCGATCATTTGGTGACAGTAGGTGAGTTGAGCATTGTGTGCTAGTTAGTTTTTTTTTTTTTTTTTTTTTTTTTTTTTTTTTGGGGTAGTTTACACCACCTGAATGGGCTGTCAGTGTTTCCTATGGCAGGATGATTAAAATGGAACTTTGTTGGTGACATGTGATTTGCAGCAACAGAAGCTGGTACTGAGGAACAGCTCAGGACTGCCAAATGTGGCCCTTCGCTCAAAGAGTGAGATTTTTTTTTGTCTTTTTCCCTTATTCTTTTTTTTTTTACCACTCTGCTTTCCTTTAATGTGACCTTGATACATTTGCTCATTCTCTTTTCTTCCTCCATGCTGTCCTTTTCTGCTCTGACTCCATGTTATCAATGACCTGCAGCAGTGTATGTCAGTGCTTTATGTATTTGTACTGACCCCTCTTGGACACATGTCAGAAATGCAGGCGCTGGGCCCTTCTCGGCCTTTTTTCAGTCAGATCTAGACACACAGAGGTTATAAATGTTGTTGCTGTGAAACATGCCATGCCAGTTATACAGCAGAAGTCTGCTGAATGAGTATCTTGTGCAAATATCAGTGCATATGCACATTGGGATATTATTAAAGACATCTTCTTGTTCCTTCTCCATCCTGCTTTCTTGGGTCTCTAGTAGCAATATAACTTGATGTTGTACTGCTTTGCTGTCAGACAACTAACAGAGCTCTCTTTTTTCCCTCTCATCCACTCTATACTGCCCACTCTGTATACCTCTACTCTGCCTACTTCCATCACCTACCCTCTCCGTCCTTGGCATTGGCTGCTCTGTTGCCTGTAGCCCCCATGATGAAGGAGAGGCCCAGTTCAGCCATCTACCCATCCGACAGCCTACGCCAGTCTCTGCTAGGCTCCCGCCGTGGCCGCTCTGGCCTCTCCCTCTCCAAGAGTGTGTCCACCAACAATATCGCCGGGTGAGCTCACTGGCTGCCATCTTCAGTAGACCTTCAGAAGGCCAGATAAACACAGTATTATCCAAGTCAGAGGAGTTATTGTTGGCCTACAGCTAGTAAAATTGTTACACAAATTTATACCTTCAGCCAGTGTTGTTTCCAAAATTGTGGCCATGTAGTTATATAAACTATAAACACCCGTTTGGAAGAAATTGCTGTGATTTGGTGGTGATTTCATATTGTGGTCATCATATCTCAGCAGTACATTTGGCTGCCTGGCTGGACAGTAGTCAGATGTTATCTGGCTGTACATTGGCTGTATTTGTCAGTGTTTGTTAGCGTGGAATGCAGGCTCATATGCTGCTGTGTATTACTTTGAGTTGTACATTATTTTATTGTAACATTGTATGTCTTTGTGTTTTTTGTTTGTCTTTCTTTGGTTGTGCATGTCTCTGCCTTTGCTCCACCCTTCTGGCTTGGCTGGTGTCACACCTTCATGTCTGTCTGAATGTATGCAAATATGAATGCATGGCTATATGTCTAACTTACTGGATGTGTATTTGTCATATGATTCTTGTCCTTGCCTTTGTCTTCTTGCTTGGGTGTCTCCATCAATCTGTTTTTATTTTACTTGTTTTGTTATTCTGTGCTGTGTGTGCCTTTTTGTTTTCTTGTGTCTGCATTATTTCTCTGCCTTTCGGTCCCTTTTTGTTCTTGGCTTGTTTTTCCACTCTCTTCCCTTGCATTCGTGCATGTGTGTTTGCACGTGTGTGCACGTTGCCCTAGGAACCTGAACGATGACTCTCCCTTGGGACTGCGCAGGATTCTCTCCCAGTCCACAGATTCTCTGAACTTCCGCAACAGAGCAATGTCCATGGAGTCTCTCAACGACGAGGGTAAGCAAAAAGCTATTGATGAAGAAGGGAGGGGAGCCAGGGAAGCATAAAGGTACAAGCGGTGATTAAACCATAAAACACACATCCCTTAAATAACATGCTCATGAATAATGAAAAATCTCGGCAACAGCATCACAGAATATATACTGTTTTCTCACATTGTGGGGTAATAAGTCAGTACAGTGGCATTCTTGCATATTGTATGGTCCTCAGCGGGATTCTTCAGTTCAGCCTTTGACATTTTTCTGACAGTTCAGCCACACATGCGTGCAGTTAACCCCAAATAGGTAATTCCCAACAGCACAAATCCCATGCTTGGTTATTGGTGTAATGCAGTTATTCAACACAAGAGCAACAAAAACAAAGTAAAAACACTCATGGAAACATTTAAGAACATTGCAGACCATAACACCTTTATTTATGCATATACAGAGATTTTATTATGCAAGTAAACATGTTCATGGTACTACTGCAGGTGGTGGAATACCAGCTTGGGTCATTTGAATACTTGTATAAATAAACTTTGCCATGTAACTACAATATGTACTCTCTTTACTGTAAATTATTGTGGCCAGCTTTGCTTCAGGGATTAGGACCAAGAAAGTGTAAAACTTGTGCTTTTATTCATGCTGTTTTCAGAAACTGGTGAGAGATAACAGTGAAGGACTTGTCGTGAGGAAGGTCTGGGAAGCGGTTTCTTTGTCAGGGGCATGCTTTATGATCTTCTCAAGGTCGCATACCCTCCTGCAGAGGAAGTTTAAATTGGCTGATGAGGATCTAGTCCCAGTGTTATTCGCATGCATATAAAATTTGCACACGTGTAAATTACACAAATATCCTTACATTAGCTTAAATAAAACTTTAATCTTGTGATCAAAAAAATCATCTAGTATTAAACTTTTACTGTATGCTGCACAGTGCCCCATTGCATAAAAACATTTTATTCTGGCTTTCGTTTAATTTTTGGTGACACGTTTTTCTTTTTACAACCATTTTTTTTCAGCAAGAAATATTGTTAATTTGATCCCACAATGAGCTTGCCTAAGAAGGTGATTTCATGGAAAAAATTAACCCTGCTAGGAGAGAGATGGCTGCAGAATATGTTTGTTATCATTGAGGTGCAGTGATGTCTGCCATGCTTTTATTTCTTACTACTTGTCTTTGCTGTTTATTTCCTCTTTCTAAGGCGAGGTATATTATGCATCCATGCTAGAGGAGATTGAACAGGAAGGGCGGGACTTTGAGACAGACTCCTGGAGCCTAGCAGTGGACTCCTTATACTTGCAGACTCATCGTAAAGATGTCATCAAGCGGCAGGATGTTATCTATGGTGAGAATTTCTCATGTTTTCCTGTGTTCTGTTCATTTCAAAGTGAATGCTTGCCTTAGTTCTCAATGTGCAACTTCTGTGGTTCCAGGACCACTGGTGTGCATATTTACACTTTACATTCCTATACTTTACTCTTGCAAGCTCCCACAGAAATGTGTCATTTTCCCTTTTACAGTTTGTTAAATAAACTGGTCAGCAGGCTTTAAAACAATACAATGGATACAAATTCACAGACAACATGATACTTGCCTGAATTAAATATGGCATCTGTACTGAATGACCAAGAACCTCCAAATTATTCATTTTCTTTAGCTAAGACTGAATGTTTACGCATAGCTGTATTGTGTAGTAACATACAGTGATGTCAACTAGCCCATCATGAGAGCTATAGGCAGTTTAGCATAAGCCTTTGCTGGCACTCCCAAGCAGAAACTATCATTTGTTTGCAAGTTTGAGGAAGCAACAGAACAATACAGGATAAATGTGAGCTGCTGTGGTGAACATGGGCAATCTTGGTCCTTATGGGCTCTACAGTATGTGGATATTTGTTCCACCTGAGGTGTGAACTACTGAAATCTTGACATTTTGATTGAATGTTTAACACAATTCACAGAAATTTAAACAGTCTGCTAGCTTGGAACTAACTTTTTTCCAAAAAGCAAAATTTGTCTTCGAAAAACTACATTTGTGAATTATTGTGAATCAGTATTTTGTTTAGTTTAACAATCCTTTAGTACTGATATGGGTACAGTATGATTGAGTAACTATTTAGTAGCTGAAAATTTTTGCCATTAAAGGTAAATGATTAAAACATTTAGAAATATCACTTTTTACCACTGTGTGTATATTCCTCATTATCATCTCTCACAGCAGCACAACAAATAACTGGACTGCTGGAAATGCCAGTGAAGTCCCCACTTTCAAATTCAGGACTTGTGTTTAGTTGTGGAAAATCAGCTCTTTCCTTTTATTTCTTAGTAACTCAACATGGAATTTGGTTTGTATGTAAACTTTGTGTAGGCAGATTGAGGTTTCGGTCTCCTGTTTTCTTTTGAATGTACTGTACGTGAACAAGAGAGATATGATTACATGTTTCCTGTTTTCTTCTTGTCAATACTAGGTATATAAAAAAGGAAGTGAAATTCTGAATACTTCTTTCCTTACAATGAGGACTGGGTGGAGCTGTATAAATAGGTGCAGCTGTCTTTATAAATATGTATGAGTTTAAATGCACCGCACCTGCTTGTGCCTGAAAGCCCAACAGACTTATAACTTATGAATGTCATCGTTTACAGACATCAGCAAAAATCAGTGACCGTCCATTAATCGGTCCTTTTGTTTGCACCCCATCCCTTTCCACACCACCAGAACTGATCCAGACAGAGCTGCACCACGTCCGGACACTTCGGATCATGGAGGGGGTGTATCGGCGGGGTATGTTGGAGGAAGTGAGGATGGAGCCTGGATTGGTGCACGGTGTCTTCCCCTGCCTGGATCGGCTGCTGTCCCTGCACTCTCGCTTCCTTGGCCAGCTGCTGCTGAGGAAGAACCACAGCCTAGCACCTGGCAGCAGCACCAACTTTACTATCCATCAGCTTGGCGATATACTTCAGGAGCAGGTAATTCTGGTGGAAGGCAGGAGGTAGGGGACTGAAGTCCCAGACAGGACACTCCCTGTATGGACTGCTTATGTGGCAGATGGTGTATTGATACTCTTAGTTAATGCAACTGTGTGTGGGCTGTCCTCACAGTTCTCAGGCCAGAATGCAGACGAAATGAGGAAGGCCTACGCTGAGTTCTGCAGTCGACACCTGAAGGCTGTAAAACTGTACAAAGAGCTGCTGACCAGAGAGAAGAGGTTCCAGAACTTCATTCGGGTGAGAAGAACAGAGAAAGAGGGGAAACATGAAGAAAAAATGGTCATACGTTTGCATATTCTTCCCAAGTAATTGAGGATGTGGGAGAATGAGTTTTCACATGATACATTAAAAAGTCCTTTAAACACTTCTACCTGTATAATTCAAACAGAATTAGCATGGTTTTAGATCAAGAATGGAATTACTGATGTATTTATTTAAGTGATATTTATAAGTTTAAACACATCATTACAAACACAGGTTTTTGTCCAGCATTCCTTTTTAGCCTGTATACAGTAGTTTGGTAATAAAGTACCATGGATGTAATAAGTACCATCGATGCTATGTACACTGTGCTTTCCCTAGATAAGGCCTTTTTGCTTAGCAAATCCATAAGTCATGCACTGTAATTTTGTGCGGGAGGAAAAGGGAGAGGGTGGTGAAGTGCAGAGGCAGTGAGAGGGAGAGACAGAGGCTGACACACAGCAAGGGAGAGGGGTGTGAAGAAGCAGAGATGTTTATGTAACTGTACCAGGATGTACTGGCCAAAGGAGAGAGGTGCGATCATGGAAGGAAAATGATCAAATGTAAGGAGAGGATACATGAAGAAGTTCACAAAAATATTTCCAGAGCATTTGAGATGGTTTGGCAAGTTTATGGATGCATTTCTATATGCATACAATGTCATCAGTTATGTATCATACTCTTCATACAATTTAAAGTTTCTCAAACTGATGCTTCCAACAGGATAGGGTACCATGTCAAAAGCATAAATATTCTCCTAGATTGTCCAAAAAACCTGACGCAGCGTTTATTGTACTCCAGTGTCTTTCATAGTCTATACCTCTCAGGCTAACAGAACATTTTTGAGATGAGGTGGAACTCCATGCTAGCAGAATGAATGTGTTGCCAGACAATCTACAGAAACTGGATGAATTAAGAACCCCGTGGAGTGTGTCCAACACCTCGCTGCTGAACTCGTGGAGTTTTGGAGACAAAAGTGTGTCCAGTGCAGAATAAAGTTTGTGTGTGCCTAAAACTGGGCTAATTTCCCTTTCTTTTTACAGCGAGTGAGCCGTGGTCCTTTGCTCCGTCGTCATGGTGTCCAAGAGTGCATCCTCTTGGTCACTCAGCGCATCACCAAGTACCCAGTCCTTGTGCAGCGTATCCTGGACAACACCAAGGGTGAGTACCATGGGCTGGTTTCTTTGGTACTGTACAGAACTGTTAATTATATGCAAAGAAATGCAGCTTATTTGCTAGAATTAGGGGAGTAATTAGTTCCGTCAAGTGCTGATGTGTTTAGGGGGATGTTGAAGTCAGAACCATCTAGGGCCTGGTTCTGCATGATTCTGACTGACAGTCTCTGTGCTCACAGGCAATGAGGAAGAGGCCTCCTCTCTGAGCCAGGCACTGGTGCAGATTCGGGATCTGCTGAGTTCAGTGGACCAGCAGGTTCTGGAGCTCGAGCGCACGCAGCGACTAGAGGAGATCCGTGCTCGGCTGGACCCCAGGGCGGAGGCGGAGGTGCGCGGGGGAGGAGTGTTCCGCGGGAGCGAGCTGCTAAGACGAAGTCTCATCCATGAGGGCACATTGCTGTGGAAGACGACCAGCTCCAGACTCAAAGGTTGGTGTGGGAGGGAGTGTGTGTGGCTGTTGTTGCGTGGGCCACAGTGTCAGCATATGGGCAGTATTTCAGTTTTAGTTGCATTCCATAATGAAGTTGTTTTTGTCATAAACTGTTTATTTGGTTGTAGATGTGCAGGTCCTGCTGATGACAGACATCCTGGTGTTCATGCAGGAGAAAGATCAAAAGTACATATTTCCATGCTTGGTGAGTCTAAACTATGGTTGGGGTCTCCTCATTCCTGTATTTCCCGCTTTCTAGTGAGTCTGAATCCTTTAAACGCACCATCAATTCCACTGTAGCACATTGAGTTATACTTTTTATTTTTCTCTCTTCTCTCCTCTTAAGGACAAACCCTCTGTGCTTTCCCTGAAAAACCTGATTGTAAGGGACATCGCCAACCAGGAACGTGGCATGTTCCTCATCAGTGACACCACACCACCAGACATGTACGAGATCCATGCTGCCTCCAAGGATGACAGAAACACCTGGATGAAGCTCATTCAGCAAACTGTCAGCAAGTATGGATATAACTGAACCAGTCGCACTGACATTCTCCCCTTGGTTGAACACACAGAGCACAGAGACCTCAGTTTTTTGTACACAAAGAAAACAATCTCAAAAGTGTATTATTTTACAAAAAGAAGACCAAGTCTCATCCTTTATATAAGTGTGTCTCTTCCTTTTGCTACAGCTGTCCATCCAGAGAGGATTTTCCTTTGATCGAGACCGAGGATAAGGCTTTGGTACGCAGACTTAAAGGTCAGTAAATGGGGATCTCAAGTTCATCACGTGCTGTCTCCTTCCTCGCGTAGTCTATTCTCTATCCCTCCCTCCTTCGTGGCTCCGTGTAAGTTCTCTCACTTTCTCTACCATCTTCTTCAGCTCCATTGGCTGAACTTTCTTCTGCCCACTCACTTCAATGCATAACCAGCCCAGGGCACGAAGGTCACAGTTTTACACACGAGCCGAGCGGCCCTCACTCACCCTCGGCCTCACTTACGCGCTTGGGGGTAGAGACAGTCCTCTTCTCCTTCCTGCCTCGCTCCATTTCAGTGCATTACAAAACACTAAAAACCAAGCCAGCACACTAAAAAAAGGGAATTTACAGTAGAAATCTTAAGAACAATGCAGTAATAAAGAAAAATAACAATATAAAGTAAAACAATGAGAAATGGTGTGAAATATGCAAAGACCTGAAAATGCTTTTAAGAGGACATTATTCAACACTTTTGGGAGTTGCTTAGAACCAAGAAGTCTCACAATAAATTATAGGGTACAGATTATTAGCCCTTAATTTCTTTCTTTTTGCCTCATATTTCTTTTCCAGCTGACATTCAGCAGAAGGACCGTGAGGTGTTGGAGCTCCTGCAGGAGAGGGTGACTCTCTTCTCGGACCTGGCTGAGGTAACTGCAGCACAGGAAGTCACCCTCCCCGCCAACTGCCGTAACATCTTCCGTGCAGACACGCCACAGGCCCTGCTGGGAGAGAAGTTCCTCACTGAAGCAATCGTTGAGGGTATGACTCCAGGGATTTGTCTTTGAGGCATTAGTGACAGGTCACTCATTGCAGATGTGCTATAACACATGCAGTGAACAGATGCACACGATGCGTGATGTGTTGATGATGGATTCATAAGGAACTATGAGTTCCTCGTGGCTACAACATTCCTTGTGTGTGTGTCCCCACTAGTGGACAGACTGAGTGAGCTGATTTCAGGGTCAAGTACTGAGGTTGTCCTCTCCAGTAATTCTAGTGGAGACCGGAACCACACAGGGGCACCTGTGAGCAGTAAGTTTTTTTTTTTTTTTTTTTTTTTTTTTGACTGTCCCACTGTCCATTATTTATGTAAAATATTTATTTTCAGCTATTTGTTTTCTCCCCCTTCTCTAATACACAGATGGAGAGGAGATTTCAGTCAACGGAACCCATGACAGCAATAGCCCAGACACTAAGGTGAGGTGGAAGTGACTGCTGGGGTGGGTGTCAGAGCTCCATGTCACTTCTGAACACTAGGTTACACTAATATGCAGTTACTGAAGATGGGTATATTTTAAGAAATATTAATGAAACTGAGATTTGTGAGCTTTCATCCTTGCATCTACGCCCCCCAGCACTCTTCACCCAACTTCATTAGCAAATGGAGAACATTTGCACCTTCGCCCACACCTCCACCTACACATGTTGTATTGTCAATACTCTTATTAAAAGACCATATTTCTCTGTTATTTAGTTTATGAATTGTTCTTATTTCTTTTGTTTTCCCCTCTTGTTTCAAAACATTTATATTTATAGTTGTTGTAATAAATAGTGGCATTGTTCAACATTTCACTAGTGTGAAATATTTTATCAGGTTATAACAAAAGCTTTATATTATTTCAGGGTAACACCAGACTAACAACTTTGACATGATCCTCCCTCAGCCATTCATAAAAAAATAAGTTGATGGAAAGTTCCAGTAGAATTATTACTGATACATTTTGCAGGTAGTTTTTTTTAAACAAAAATAAATGGAAAAAGCGGAAGTTGGTGAGCCAGCAGTGGATCATCCGCCGATTACAGTTTGTGTAGAAGATATTTTTATCCTTGTCTGAAAAAGATTATTTTTTTTAAATGTACTGCTCTTATTTCCCCCAGGACGGGAATGGAAATCAGTTACAAGACAGGCCGTTGAATGAGGTACAGTGGAGTCACTCGGTAGAATCAAATTTTATGGCTCCTGTTTCCTAAGAACAATGCAGTTTAGGAAAGTATTAATTTAATTAATAACAAAATTTTTAAAGCTACTTTATTTAGTTATGTTTAACTACAGTGACAGTAATCATCTATTTATTATTTTTGGTAATATTAGTATAGGTAGCATTAACAATCCAAACATAAATGGCATTATGGGAATAGTGATTATTTTGTGTGTTTCTCTCAGGTGGTTTGTCAGAAGTTGGTGAACCTCAGTACACAGCTCCATGCGCTACAGGTCAGTAGGAGAGGCAAAGCTCTGCTATTGTATCTTTATGTGTATGTGTTGGCCCTTGTCTCTTAATAACCTGATTTGGTCTCCTTGTCTCATTTAGGCAGCAGTTATAAGACAGGACTCTATTATAGAGGTGTACCTCCGTGAGGGTTCATTGTCCACATCAACTCCAACAACCTCCGCACAGCTGGCTTCAACCCCAGCCAAGCTGTGCCGCTCCCTGTCACGAGATGCAGGTCTGGATGCTGGTCCACCAGCGGCCCTGGGGGAGCTGACACTGCTGCAGCGACAGCACAGCCTTCTGCAGGAGGAGCTAGTGAGGCTGAGGGCAGCTGAGGGCAAGCTGAAGGACAGTGAGAAAGCCCGGGCCCAGCTGGAGAAGCAGGTGAAAGACATGAAGGCCAGTAGTGCTGCTGCCCCAACGGACAATACAGGGACTGCCAGTACAGATCAGGTATAATGGCTTACGCTAACATTTTCCCAATTATTTACTTTTAAATATATTTTCTTTACTTATTTGTGGTCCAAAAATCCCATCTGTTGCAGAGTGACAATGATTTATACTTCAGAGGCCAGCCTATAAGTGGCAGTAAAATGCATACAAATAGTATGAGTGTTCAACCATCTTTGTTTAGCTCCCTTCCAAAGTGTTTACAGCTCTTGTCTGGGATTCCTGATAAATAAAAGGATGATGAATGCCGTACATTTATGGGATGAATTAGCCAACAAATGGCAATAAGTTTGAGGCACTGTAAATTATTTTCAATTTTAATGTAGTTTGAATTCGATTAAAATGTTGTTTCATAGATTTCAACATTATTCAGAACCTGACCATGAATAAATCAAGAAGCTACTGTATTAACTATTGTACTGTGTAAAATGAAAAAGGTTGAACATTACACTTGTTTATGTGATGAAGCAGTCAAACACTGGGATTGATTACAAAGTGGGGGAAATGACTTATATTATTATGAAGTATAATAATTTAATATAAGTCTTAGAGGTTTATTAAAATTTATCATAGCTTTAGCAGATGTTCTATCAGACCTTAATTGGTAAATAACTATATAGAGGTCTTTATTATTAAGCCTACTCATTACTTGTAAAAAAAGGTTTATAAAGAACAATTCCAGTTATGGACAGAATTCTGGTACCATTTATGTATATACTTGTATAGTGTCAAGCTTATATTTTTGTTGTTGTGTTGAATATCAGTGTTTATTCTAGAAAACACAAAAATATGTTTTTATTTAGCCAATTGCTTGGATTTGCATGATATTAGAACTGGTAGATTTTCCTCAGGTTATGAGCAATTTATTGGAATATATTGAACGTCACTAATTATTTGATTTAAATGAACATCAATACTAGAATCCCCTGTGAGTAAAAAAAAAACTTCTGATTTTCAGAAACAGCAGTGGACCATAGCTGACCCTGTCCAGAAGAAGTCATGCATGATAAAAGCTGCATACATTGACCTTTATCTCTCTGACACTGATCTTGGCTCCTTTGCAGGTTAGAGGAGGTGAAGGGGACAGCAGCCCCGTGGCACCACTGGCCAGCCAGGAGTCTGTGGACCAGCTGGACGGCCTACAAGAAGGCAGTGATATAGACGACAATTCAGACGAGGAGGAGGACATCCGAATCTCTCCTCGCTCTGACAGCCCTAGAGGTCAGTACGCTACATCAGCAATGGTTTGGGGCTTTTTGTCCGTGTTAACCCAAAGCAGTCGGAGGTAAAGAAGCACAGCAAACAGTTGACTGTGACGCAGCTAATGTTTGGCCACATCTCTGACTGATTTGGTCTGATTTTTAAGCCTCATAATGGCCTTTTTTGGCACAGACATTTCTTTGGTTTTCATTGTGAGAGATAGTAAGACTCCAAATGTAAATGCCACATCTAGAATCAACCTTAGACCATTTTAAGGTCTGAACTTTAGAACAAATTGGTACCCAGTCATGCAATAACTTTTGGTCCCTTAAAATGTGGGGTACATTGTATGAAAAGGGCTATAATTCACAGGGCAGCCTGTCCACATACTTACAGGTTGCACTGTATAGTTTATTCTGGAAGGCAGCACTTCTGGCATAGAAAACAGCGTAGGGGCAGGCTATAAAGAGCTCCTTATTAACTGTTTAGATTGAATCCATTTCTGTTTAGCAGCACATTAACATTGTTTTGGTTCAGTGTGTCTGGTAACACATACTGGTCAGACAGTTGAGAGGAAGACAGGGTTGAAAGCAGGATGTCATTTGTGAATAAATAAATAATATCACTAAAATCAATAAAGTTTTTATCTGTTGACATTTACGTTTATTCATTTAGCAGATGTATCAAGTTACACAGTAGCTGCTGTGCATTTAGCTGACACCTTTATTCAAGCAGCATTTACACTACAGTAAACTCTGTACAGTCATTCACCCATCTATACACCAAGCGCAGTGTAACACACATGCATACTCTGGGCTATTTAAAGTCGCCTATTTTCCCCAAAACATCCATCTTTGGACTGTGGGCAGAAACTAGAGCACCTGGAAGAAACCTACACAGACTCCATACAGGCAGAACTACCTGAAATAAGAGCCATATTTGGATTAACCATCTAATACATAAATATGTATTAAATAATGATAAACTGACTAAAATGATGAACTTCATAGTTATAGTCATAGTTGTATTAAATAATATTGTTCTAGTTCAAATAGGTGAAAGTAAAATTTGAAAAATGAACCAGCTGTCTATTTTTTTTTCCCATACAAACTATAATTAACAGCCTTCAAGCCTCTGTGGTCTTCTATACTTTTTCCTCCTCTGGTATCTACATGGTGCTGTGAAATAATTTTTCTGATGTCATCTGTGAGAATTTCAGGGAGTCATACAACTAAAAAGTACTGTTTGGAACAAATTTAACATCTGCAAAGTACTAAACAGAAGGTCCTCTGTTTCAGTAAAGCTATTCTAACCTTTTGTTCATGCTGTATTCAACATGCCCACACAGTTTTTTTTTTTTTTTTTTTTTTTAAATAATAAAAAAAATTTCTGCAAACACCATGAACTCATATGCTCATGCACACACACATGCACATTATACTCATCTCTCTGTGGCCTTTCACTCTGGATACAGGTGTGTGTGTGTGTGTGTGTGTGTGTGTGTGTAGGGATGTAAAACCATAGAGCTTTGGCTTACTTCCAGTGTTTGCAGTGTGGGTGGACAACTTCACTGCGCCACTATTTAACTCCTTCCAGCCCTGCTTCATTATGTATCAGCCCATGTGTTGCACATGCATACAGTTAGCGCATTAAAGTCCAAAAGGCTGTGTTTATGTCTCACCGTAACATGTCTGACCCAAGTACTTTGTTTTAATAATATCTGTGTTACTGTACTGCTTCTCAGATCTGCAGGACATCCCCGAGGAGAGCGAGTGTGGAGCAGACGCGCGTGAGTCTGAGGTGGACCCTGAGACCACACACAGCTAGCAAAACCCTCACCAGGATCTGTGACGTGGTCTCATCCAGAACCGAATTAAATGGAATCAAGCTGTATACATGATTTTATCATTCCCATTGTACATAGACGCCCACCCAGGAACCAAATATCATTTTATGTTCTAGTATATATTTGTTCTGAGATATTGTGTTACAGGTCATGCTACATGGCTTATTTTATTTTATAGTACGTCCATTCTTTAGAATCATCCTTAGAATTGGTTACCTCCTCTGTCTCTCTTCTCCTTGCCATTCTTCTCTCCTTTGTACCTGGCAAGACACTAAAGGAAGAGTCTGAGGGGGACAGGAGAAAGGAGCCACAGCAATCGCTAAATTCCAGGGTGTATTCGGGAAGTGGGTGATGTAATAGAAACAGTAACATAATTTTATTTAAAATTAAAAAATAAAAAAAAAAGGCTAACCTAATTTAAGTGTAAGTCTCATTCATCCAGTATCCTCAGTACTCTGCATGACTGTGGTCTGGACTGCTCAGTGACTGAAACTGAACTTGGACTTGAGGAAAAATGCTGGGCAAATAAGGGTCAGGGCCATTTTGGGGGGGGGGTCTGCATGAAGAAATGTACTGTATATACATTTGTTAGGCTGTGTGGGTATATCATGGCTCAGCTGCCATCCCTCCCTCAATACAAATACACTTGAATTCTGAAATTTTCAAAAACCAAAATGTTTTGTAATAGTTTTTGGAGAGTTTTGTTTGAAGTGGGGTTTTTTATTAGGGGAGGGTTTTGCAATTGACTGTTCAGAATTCTGTGGAGTATTCTTTAAAAAGGTATCCCAAAATGTTTGCAGTAGTATTGTGGGGAAAAGGACAGGTGTACCCTGTGGCTTCCTGGTTTAATTGACATAGATGTAGATATAAATGTTACTGCATACATCTGTTCCAGGGTCTCTAGGTTGTCTGTTATGAAGGTGTAAGAGAACACCACAGCAAGGGTTGATGACAAAAGTTTAGACTGAAGTAGTGGATTTTCCACAAATCAAAATTATTTTCTAGTGACTTCCCTGAATTCTGAACAGCAGTAGTATAGAGAGTTAAACAGTAGATAAACTGGATTTATAGAATGTTTTCCTTGCTTTAACTACAAAAGAAACTACAGTAGTGTTTTTTCTATATCGTATTATATATTATATATAAAGTATGTATTTGTGTGTATAAATATATGCTCTGTGTTAAAATGGAAATGTTGACTTTTTAAACTTTTATGTTGTAATTTTATTTTAATTCTTTTTTTTTTTTTTTTTTTTTTTTTTTTTTTTTAATTTGACCTATCTTTATTTGGTCTGTGTTCTGTTCATAAATCTGACAAATTATTACTGTTGTCTGTGACTGATCTTTTTTTGATCCATTAAAGGAAAAGTTAGACGTACTTCGTTGAAGGAGTTGTATGTAAACCACCTAACTGTCGTCTAGGTATTTTCACTGTTCAGCCAGCATTGTCTTTGAGTAGATTCAAGTTTTCCTGACATTTTGACTTGTATTTTGACTCAAGTTTTACATTGTGGCCTGCAGCATAGATTTCTATACAAAGGACTGGAGTGTAAGAGTGTAAGGTGCTCTGTAGAATACAAAGACATAATTAATTGAAGTGCAAAACCTGGTTACTTTTAATAAATACCATAATGGCCCACATATAAGATGATCCTGATTATAAGACACCCCCCCCCCGCCCCCAACACTTTTTTGGAAAAAGGTTTTTACTACATTAGATCTTATCTTTAGAAAGAAAGTCATATTTTTTTCACATGTACTGTTTTTGCATGCTTAAGACTGTCTTTTTGGACTCCATCTTCGAATAACATTCTGCAACTTAAAGTTGCTTGAGTTGTTTTCATAACTCTGCCTCATTGGTCATCATTATTATAAAATTGGCATCATAACTCCTCCTCAGTCCTTGGTTAATACTGGTGTTATATATGACCTTTATAGGTCTAGTCCTCAGATAAGAGGACAGTGTATTTTTTTTAAATTTAATTCCCTGAAAAAAATTGTTTTATATACAGGCCAATACGCTGCTTCCTGCCAGATGATGTACATCTCCATTAAAGTCTTTATTTCCACTGGAAAGAACTGTTGCCCTTCCCTATGAGCCTGTGTCCCTATCTGGGCTCACCTTCTAGCTCCTACAGAGGCCACGTGAGTCTGTGACCTACCCTCAGACTCTGGCTGGTAAGATCCCGGAGGTGTGTCAGTCAGAGATGGATCCTGGATGTTGGCCAGCTTTACGCCCTGTGATAAAACTATCCATTACTGTTGACCGGATGGAGGTCAGAATACGTTCCTTCAAAGTGGAACTCTAATGAAAATGACACTAAATGGGGTCATTATAACAATATTTCTGATTAGATAGGTGGAAATACATATACAGTATGGGAGTTCTCTTCCTTAGCTGACCATCATCCTCTGTGTTTAACAGCTGAGCAATGGAAAAGTGGAAGAGGAAAAAATTATGTTCAGTTGTCGGAAAACTTGAACCGGATCCCCTGAGCAACAGCAGTTACACCAACTATACAGTAAGCCTGTTGAATAAATCCTAACCTAAAACCACTGTTAATATTTTGTTAAACTCATAACAGGTCAAACTATTGAACATTGTATATTTTCAGAGCTCTTGGATGTTGTAAGCCTTGGAATGCACCCTGAGATAAGTGGGACCAGGGTGCAGTGCTGTGTGTTGCTTCATAGGGGCAAAGTCAAAATCAGAGGCAGTTTTCCCACGCTGGACGGATGAGGAGGGTAACACACCTGAGCCAGCAAGAACACCAAGGTGCTTAGAGTTCAGTTCTGTGGATCCCTATCCTGCTCCTCTCACACACACCCACGCCGTCTCACTGTACAACCGGCTGTGTGCTCTACAAACAGCTGCAGGGCTTTACCAAGCTTACTGGTTATCCCACACACTAAACCAGACCAGGATATCTCACTGGGCAAACAGTAAAGAAGGTAAGATGTTTTCAGATGTTTCTTTTCAGACAGAAATACATTTTAGTGATATATTTTATATACAGTTGTCTCTTTTCATTATAGTAGTTAAAGTGTATTAATGAAAAGTATAGTTCATAGGGTGAGAGTAGTATGTTGAAAGGATAAATAACACGGCTATATTATTAGACTAATAATAATCACTGATCCCCTGGTCCCCTGGCACACTTACAGCACAGTATGGTAAAATATACTGTGCTGTCTTTATGACTGTGTGCTGTTAACAAGTGTGACTCCGTCGGCACGCTTGACAACTTCAGTGGAGGCCGTCTCCTAAAAATACAGGAAATATTAATATCGCTAATGGGAATTATCAATTACGAGTATTTCAGATTTATCTCTTTTCAAACACAGGCCTACATTTACATCCTAGAGATTCATAACTGATGGTTGACACAGTAACAAAGTGTGTGAGGAATTACACATTCGTGATGTATGTGTAATGATAGTAGACAGGCTGAAACTTAAAAATCTTGAGATTAAATATGACAAAACGTGAATACATTACCTTGCAACAGCGTTTTACAGATGATTTCTGTCTCGGAAAGAACAGAACATTTTAACCGGGACAAGGACTTCGTAGTGACCCTGTACTTTCCTGTTACCCTAAATAACAAACAAGGGTAAACCTTTTGCTCATGCTGGAGTCTGTTCACATATTCATTTACATAAATACACCTACACCCCAGTGTCCAAGTGTAAACGGGTCCTAAAACGGCTGTAATGCCGCCAGCTCGGATATCGGAAGCCATTTCCATTTTTTCTTATGAGGACAATTACGATTTGTTCCGGCTTCATAAAGGAAACCTCAGTTCATTTCAATAAATATCCCACATGCTCTAAAATACTTGCTTCAGTGGAATAGAGAACAGTTTAAACACAAATTACAACACAGTCAATGATGGAATTAATACGCATTTGTGTGTTTACATGCACTTTGTTAATCTAGGATCATACATTTAGTTTATTATAAGTAGTAATAATAAAAAAAATTGTAAATTCATGTAAATAAGTAAGAAATGAAAGTTGTATAAAATAGAAAAACGATTAAATGCTCCCATTGTAATGGCTGTTACTCTTCTGAACTGTTAGTTGGGGCTGAGCCACCGAACAGCAGGGGCCGAACTCACAAAAGCGCAAACCGTGTTTGAACCCGGGCCACACGAGGCAAAGGCTGAGAACGCAGATGCTGGGCGCAGGGCTGCCGCCGTTATTGTCGCACTCGCGCCAATTTCTAGTATTTCTCTGACGGTTCGTCTTCACTCGTTACGTCGTGTCGAATGTGGGTGGAGGTGAGATTTAAGCCCACAACCTTCGCACGCAACGGCTGTAACCACTGCACCACCTGTCGTCCTTTCCGGAGCGTTTGTGCGAGAAATGTGTTCAGATGAGCAGCAGACAGAACCCTCGTCCCCCAAGGCAAACGCCGTCGCTCCGTCTTCAGGTTTGGACCGAAGCGTTTCCCTATGCACGTTCATTGACGTTTACCCCTTTTACCACCACGTTTCCAGAGTAAAACCGGGTAAGCTGGCCGTTTAGATGCTGAGATCCGCACTGATGCTCCTATTTCAGCCATCTGTCTTATAATCTCCATGTTTTAAAAATAATTCATTTTAAACATGTCATCCCAGTTGCTCTAAAATGTCTTTTCTGCAGTACGAGTCTTAGTTTAAATTGTCAATATTTCAGTTAACTTTTTTCAGAAAGCCAAAACTCCAGCTGTGTTAAAAAATGTAAACTAATGCGCAAATACTGTTCACTGTAGAAAATACAAGTATTTTAAGTAAAATGATGGTTATTCAACACGGTTCTTAGCATTAGCATTAGCATTTAAAGGTGACTGCCGTGTTCACAGCCAAAGTTTGTATAAAGTTAGCCTTTCTGTTGCCTCAGGGTTGAAGGGGGAGAGAAAATGACTCGGTCCGTTGTTTTCATCCCTAAAAATGTTTTTGTTTAGTTTAGTTAATAGTTTCAGCCGTTTAGTAACAGGATCTTGTTGAAAAATCTTAAGGAAACCGAAGTAAAATAGATGATAAAGAGATTCCAGAATTGTGGCTGCCACCATAGTTAGCAAACATGCTAAAGATTCCCCGTTACCATAACCGAGTGTTCATCTGCTTTGGTTCGCGATGCGAAAACCGTGTGCCTTTTAAATCTTCTCCTGGCAAAAAATAGAGGGATAAAAATATTTGCCAGTGTTTTACCCCGACCTGCATGGCTACTCAGAAACGGCTTCTCCCAAAAGACCCAGTTATGAAATGCGTTACGCAGGAAACATTGCTTGCGGTTGTTCACATTGATCTCTTGTTTAAGTGCTTCACCATCTTTCAGCTTTTTTGGATGTATTGAAGATGCGGCTGTCGTAATCTTTAGGTTTTTGCCACATCTGCGTGGAGTATGGAGATTCTGCAGAAGGCCTTGGAAAACATGTCCCCCTGCGATGATGTAAGTTTGTAAAAGGCAGAGCTGCACAAAAGCCCTTCTACACATTACAGCGGGGTGTTGAACTTCTCTGGCTGTACTTTTTTCTCTTTGCTGCCATCACTGCCATTTATATCTCCCTCTGCAAGAGGGTCTGCCGAATGTGAGCTTCCCTTTTGTCACCCTTCGCTGTTCCTTATCCTGTGTGCTGTATGTCAGCCTCACCCACCCCATCCATCATTAGCCCCTTCTTCCCCCGTCTGTTGCTGGCTTCCTACCTTCCCCTTCTCCTCTTTGCTGTCCCTGCTCACATTGGAGGTCTTGTATGGTCTCACATTCCCGCTGCTGTTAGTAATGAAATGTAATGCCAGCCAGAGCCCCCCCACACTCTGTTTAAGGAGATGCGGTGGGGCACACTGGGCACCCTTCGGCCTTTTCCCAACTTCAACTCCCAGGAGGATGCCCGTGAAGTCCAGGCAGCCCTGGAGAAGAAAGGTACTTCACATTAAAGTTGGGTGTGACATTCACCACCATGTTTTACTCTATCATACCATTGGCAACACTTCCTGCTGTTAACACACTAGCATCTTGAAGTCATAAAAGGACAGTCTTGCAGAATGGTTTGCTGAATATTTGTACCGTTCGCTTTTCGTCAGGTTTTCATGTTTGCTTTGTAGTTTAATTGGTTTAAGCATCACTGTGTTATTTCTAAACCACACCTCTGTAATTAGACTATGAACAGGTGTGTTGTTACAGATGTGAACACCCTTGTGAGGATCCTGACCAACCGCAACAACGCACAGAGACAGTTAATCGCTCAGGCCTACCACAGCCTGGCAGGGAAGGTATACCTGTGCACCGGGTGCCACTGATCAGCAGTATGGCCCTGAAATACAACACCGAATTCTACATATCATAACACTTGTGTATTATTTTGTGTTCTGTAAAGGCTGGAATATAATGTGTTCATACAGCCTTGAGCCTAGTGTGGTAGTCCACCCTGGGTGCCAGGCAGAGAGAGGGATATCAGGGCTGTAAAGAAATGATTGTTTCTGGGTTATTTAAAAAAAATAAATGTGTAAAAGTGGAATGGTGGGGTGGCTGAAACAAGTAAAATGAAATAAATATCCAGGTTCTTTCCTCAGTGTACTCATTTTTATCAGTAATGGGCACATGGTGCAGGTCAGACCGACGTTAAGGTGCTGCTGCCTTCAAATGCCTGGACTACTGCGGAGTACTCAGCATGGAAGCTGTATTGCATTCTGTATGTTGCTTTTGGGTGTGCACTGGTAAAATAAAGGAAATATTTCCAACAGGAAGGTAATTTTGCTGTAGTATATACTTTATTGGTATTTTAATGACCCTGCTTAATTATCAAGGTTATGAACAGAAAGACTAGAGTCCAGAGTATGGGAACATAACTTTTACATTTGTCAGCATCGCACACCAAACTCATAGAATACACTGACATGCCGCTGAAACTGCTGAACACAGTGGACACGTTAAGGGTCCACAGTCCCCATGTTAGCGCACCACATCTATCTGTTGTAGCTGTATATCTGTAAATAGCTGTGTTTAACCATTCTGGGGTATTATGGGGGATTGCTGACCTCCTCAGTGGTTAAGGCGTTTGACAGTTTCATGAGTGGGCAAATTGGTGCAGAGTGCTGGTGGTTTGCCCAGCAGTTTTATTTGGTGGGATACCAAAAAAGATCTGCTGCGGGTGCTATATACAGTAGGTACCCCTCACATTCACTCTTCTGACACACCTTCCGTACAGGAACTCAGCGCCACCCTGAAGAAGTGCCTGACAGGGGGAGTGCAGGAGCTAATGCTGGGCCTCATAATGACCCCCTCCAAATTTGATGCGCACCGTCTTCGGCAAGCCATGGAGGTAAGGGATCAGCTGGCACAGCTGGATAGATATGTGAACCCATGCAAATTGTGACTGGGGGAGAGATGTATTAAATGCAGTTATTGAAAATGGTAAAGATGAGGGTAATGTAGTGTGTTTGTGAGTCAAGGTGGGGGATGTTCACATTAACTGGAACATGCTGACTTGTGTGTTCAGGGCTTGGGGACAGATGAGGATACTCTGCTGGAGGTGCTGTGCACGAGATCCAGAGAGCAGCTGAAAGAGATCATTATTGCTTACAACCAGGGTGAGTGGAAAGGTGCCACATCACCTGCTGCCACTGCCCACTATGCTGGTTGAAGTATACGCTCATCTGCACACAAGCATTTTTTAACATCCAGCGCGAGCCGGTGTGTGTTTTCTTTGTGTAGAGTTTGGACGGTACCTGGAGAATGACCTGACCAGTGAAACAAGCAAGGACTTCACCACGCTGCTGCTGGCCATTCTGACTGTACCCCAGCATCCTTTCCTATTGCTTTCAGACCTCAGGCTCTGCTGGAACAATTAGCCACACTGATTTTAGTCATCTTTGTCTTCTCCTCATGTCATATTTAATGTTAACATCCTGAAACATTGATTATTTTACCACCTTGTGGACATTTTTGTTTAGTGAGAAGTATGCCAGGGGTAAACAGTTCTGTTCTCTTTGACCCTCAGAAAGAGCAGAGCATGCCGGGAGCAACTGATTACAAACTCATTGATCAAGATGTAAGGGTGAGTCACCACAGCGTTGTTTTAAAGTTCAGTTTGTGTTTCTGAGATTTTTTTTCAAACCTAAATGTTTGATTTGAAGAGCATAACCTGTGATCTTGAAGTCTGGACTTTTTATTAAGGTGTAAAATACGACCAAGTGGATATTCTGCTGTGTTTTGCTGCAGCTCTGACCCATGAGTTTCAAATTGTGTTGAGTTAATGAGTTGAGAGAATACAGCGGTTTAGGTGCTTTGTCCGTTTACACATGCAGGCTTTGACTGAAGCTTTAAGTGGTAAAAAGGTGGATTCAGCTCCGTGGATAAAAATACTCACCACGCGTGATGAAGACCATCTCAACAGAGGTACATGCATGTCATCGCCACCCTTGTTGAGAGACACCCAGCTTCACAATTTGTGGAAATCTGCACGTTTCCTCCATAATGACTTCTGTGCTGGTTTTTCTCCTAGTGCTGTCCAGGCTGGAGAGCGTGAAGGGGGAGAAAGTGGATAAGCTCATAAAAAGTCACTTCTCTGGTGATTTTAAACTGGGGCTGCGCACTCTAGGTGAGCTTCTTTGGTGTGCGTGCATGCATGCGTGTGTGCGTGTGTGCGTGCCGTGGGATCACTCGCTTATCTTTGTCTCTGCAGTGCGTTCCATCCAGAATACCCCTCTTTACCTTGCCCACCGTTTGCATAGCTCCATCAAGGTGAGCATCCCTGAAGTGTAGGTGTCTGTGTGAGTTACTGTTTGATCAACATACAGCAATTGGTATTCATAAGACGTCCCTTCTGTGTTTGTGGATGATGTTTACCTGTACTGCTTTGGTGTGTGTGTGCGCAGAAGGGTAGTGTGGTGCGGGGCATCCTGGTTTCCCGCAGCGAGGAGGATCTGCTCAGTGTGAGGGTGAAGTATCGCCAGCTGGCTGAGGTCTCACTCTACTCAGCCTTGCAGGTCAGAGAGCATCATTAATACTCATCTGCCAGCTTCATCAGCCCACTGCCACTCCCTCATACTGCTCCCCCATCCATGGTTCCCCAGTCTGAATAGGTAGACAGTCTACCTGAAAACAATTTTAAACTGCTAGGTCTCTTTTATTGTCCTGTTATGACTCTATTGCCACTGAGGGTTACAGTCATCCTGTAGTGTCCTTAGTTGGCCATATTTCATTGGCACTGTCTCCCTTTGTTCATGGCATCCTCTACTTCTATTCCAAATTCTCAGTGTGCCCTCACAGTACTTCTTATTCTCTCCACAGAAGGAATTCAAAGGAGACCTTCAGCAAGCTTATCTGGCCTTGTGTCGGGCTGAAGACCTGTAGAGACTTAGTAAGACTGAACTGTTTGGTCACAGAATTTTTAAATTTTAAAATAAGTTTTTTTTGTTTTTTTTTTCCTAAGAAACTCAAAATACAGTTTATGAAAGACAACACACATTCTTGGTCTGCAGTAATTATTGATTTATCACATAATGTTGTACTGCCTTTTAAATTTCTGTCTGTTAATGATCTGAATTTTTTTTTGTCCTTTTATTTGCATATGGTCTAAATTTTTACCATAGGTAAGATGTCTGGTATTAGCAGTTTGTTTTTTCTTTATGCCAGAATAAGCACAGATATGTGTCCCAACTAGGGTCAAACTAGGGTTCACTGAATCCAGAACCTCACTGAAAAATGCTGTTATGATCCATAAAGGGGATGTTTAAATATAATGCCCACCTTTTTCTCCACTGCTGAATGGTGGACAAGCAGTTGGATAAAATCTTCTGTGGGTTTTTCCTGTGCTTTCTCTAATCCCAGGACAATGTCAGCCAAGAGACAAGTATTAATATCCCAGGAGTCTGAACATAGCTAACATCACTGCCCCTGTCCATCTGAGGAGCTCCATCAGGCAGTGGGAATAGAATTACCTCTCATTGTGTGTGCCGGGTGGGGCAAGTTCGGGGGCTGCAGTCTATAAAGGGAACTTGTACAACCAGACGGACTGATGGTCTTGGATCATTCAGGAAACTTGCAGGATGAAAACGTGCAGCAACTGTCCGTGACCGTAGGGGGCAGTGCAGATTTTGTTAAATAAGATGAGCTTGGGAGAAATTGTGTAAGGTTTCTGTGTTCAATCGTATTGTTACTCACATTATGGTTTCTTGGGTTGTATTTAAATGTGATGAAACACAAGGCTAAAGCACTGTATTTATCAAAGGGAATAAACTTTTTTCTGAATGCGGCTTGTTTTTTTTTTTAACCTTAGAAATGTTAGATATATTCTGTTACATCTGACTGTAGCCCGTAAAATCCATACATTGTCCCTCTCCTACTGTTAAAGACGTGAGAAGCTCGACTGTGATGTGGAGCTGTGTTATGTAGAACATGTCATTGTAACATTTGGTAAGATATTGTTAGGTAGGTCTGTCAGCCACTTTCATAGTTCTCTTCAGTTTGCAGACACTTTCTGCCATTTATTTCCATGTCTTTGTGTGGTTTTGGTTAATCCGTGTGCCTGTTTCTGTGTACAGCTTTCTTCTGTCACTTTACAGATGAGTACAATTTCCCTTGGTGACATAAATACTGACATATACAATTTTCTCAGTAAATTGTAATGTGCGTTTCTCCATTTTTCATGCTGCAAGACTTATACTGCATGTTGAAACAATGGAAATATGTTTATCCAAAAAGATTTATCATGTAATTACTACTGTACTGTTAGTGTTGCACCGATATAAATACAAATGTGCCCACAATGTTGTAAACATGTGAAACAACATTACGAGCAAATAAAGGAGAAATAAGTGGTGAAATGCCAGGGGGAGGAGAAGGAAGGTTTGGAAGGGGCTTTGAGGGACAGTGACAGAAAGTGGCAGAAGGCACAGGAGGCTGTTCAAGTGGGTGATTGACTAACAACAAAAGGAAGCACATGGAATGACAAGTACAAGAGGGAGATGCTAAAATAGAAGTGGGGAGGGGCAAAAAAGTGGGTGTATCTAAGCTTGATCCTCATATATATATAAAAATGTACATAAGCATTCTGTGCCACTCTGAGTTTGGTCTCTTTGGGTCCTGTCAGTCCCTTCTTCCTCTAGCTCCTTTCTAGTCTTTCCTTCATTGTTAGGAGCAACAGAGGGCCCTTGTCAAAATGGAAGCCGTCAAGAAGAAGATGCTGATGCTGAAGTTGGACAAGGAGAATGCATTGGATCAAGCGGAGCAAGCAGAAGCTGACAAGAAAGCAGCAGAGGATAGGAGCAAACAGGTGAGCCACCAGGAAATGCAGGGGTGA
This sequence comes from Heterotis niloticus, assembly GCA_018136845.1. Lineage (NCBI taxonomy): Eukaryota > Metazoa > Chordata > Actinopteri > Osteoglossiformes > Osteoglossidae > Heterotis > Heterotis niloticus. The sequence goes on from CM030903.1 coordinate 5,190,714, forward strand.
GGGATAGAGCAGCATATGGCCCAGCTGGGTTCTGTGCAAACATCATGTATAATACAAAAGATATTTTTTCATAGAAAAAGCAACTTATTTTTACTCAATATTCAGTAAGCATTTTTTTTAGTTTTCTTGGTATCTATATTGTTTCATACTGTAGATTAATATATTTTACTATTCAATAGTACGGTATAAAAATTACAATTTCCCATTAATCAAAGAAATATCAAATAAGTTATGAAAGCAAAACGTGAACCACAAAAAGTTACATCCAGCCAATAAGAAATTTGCTTAATTTCATGAGTTCTTTTCCCCCAAAGTTGAGTGGCAGAAATCCAAGTCTGTGTCTTTTAGCACTACGCCAAATGCATGATGAATTAAACGTAAATAATATTTGCTCAATGTCAAAAGATTAGCATTGCTTTAGCTAAAGGGTGGGAATTTTTCACTTTATTTCCTGCAGCAAAAAATATTAAAGTAGCAGTAGTTTGAGTGCCTCTACATAACAGGTTCTCAACCTGTTCAAGGACATGGAGTCCTTTAAGAAAAAAAGTGCACAAACACACTTTGGGGGAAAAAAATTCTCCTCTGTTTAATTTTTTCATAGATTGTAATATTTAGTATATTAATATTTTAATCTTAACTTTGTGTTATTTTCAAAGCAAGACTAGGCTTCACAAACCCCCTAAAGTTCATCCATGAGCCCAAAAGGGGTCTGTGGACCCCATGTGAAGAAGTCCCATTTTATAAAGTTCTCTTCTCATGTCCTTATGCTGAAGAAGGGAGTGTCCATTTCTGATGTGACTGAGTCTATCCAACTGGCTGCTTATTGCAATCTTGTTTTTTCCATCAACTTTTCCTAGCGTTACTGTCCTTGTGAAAGAGTCCTGTCTTCACATGACTGCTCCAAAGCATGTCAACAGCTTTGGTAGGAAAATTAAAACAGCACTTAAATGCTACCCATTTCTTTTAGGATAGCATTTTATATTTACTGCTAAAACTGTAATGAGAGTCAGAGACAAGGGAGCCACAAAGGTAATTTTCCACACAAAGGGATTTAATGGAACAAAAGCAATAATACAGGAGGACAAGAATGGTTCTGTAGACAAGAGGTGTAAGGTATGAGGTTACCGGGGTATTTATATCCTCATATTCTGGCAAGGCAATACACACCGCAGCCTTGATCGTTCTCTTCCCTTGGGTGATGAGACATGCGCTTCCTCGGTGTTGCTGCCATTCTCAGTTACACTCCCTCCCTGTGTGCTGGTGGGAGCTTTAATGTCAAGAGGTTATTCCACCAGTGTTATGCTGCCGTCTCCACAGGAAGTACAGCATTGCCAGTACCGGCTAACAGTAGTAACAGCAAGCTAATGTTGTGTGTCCTCTGCCCTGGACCATTCCATCTCTCTCCCCACACCCTGCCCTTCCCCTCTTCATGCCTTCATCTCTGCCTCTCTCCTCAACTACATCCTTCTTCTTCCTCACCCTGACAGCATGAAGAGGAGCTGCTGGCCATGACAAAGAAGCTGAAGGGGACAGAAGATGAGCTGGACAAGTACTCAGAGGCTCTGAAGGATGCACAGGAAAAGCTGGAGCTGGCAGAGAAGAAGGCTGCAGATGTGAGTGGTACAGTGACACAAAATGGCCCAGCAGCCAGACGCACACAAAACCCTTATGAAAAAAGTTCTAGAACATTCCACAGAACTCAATCACCCACAGCCTGTGCACAAGGCAAAAGCATATGCAACAACAAAACCATGTAGGCAGCACGAATTGCCTGAAATAAAAAAGAATAACTTCTGAATTTTCTACACACATCTAGACTGAAACTTCTACATGAACCTTCCTGGTTTGTGTGCGTCAAGTTCTTAAGCACTTATTCAGCAGGATGAGGAACTGAAGGGTTACCATACAGTATGAGTCAAAGCATCAATAAGCACTGGGACTCCTTTGTACTTTTTTACTGCCGTTAAGATTTCAGTCTTTTCTCAGATGATACAGTTGGTCTGAACAGACCTTAGCTGAGAATACAGTACAATTAAAGAAACATCTCCATAAATTTTTTACTCAGTACATATGAAAAGAAAATGTATTGCAAACCCAACTGTGGCTTCCTTTATGTTTTCTTGAGATTTTGGTAGTTGAAAGTGGCACAGACATCTGCCACCAATACCAAGAGACTGAGTAACAAATGTATGAAAGTGTTCACCTCTTTTTGAGTCACCCTGTATTTGACACTTTCCACTGACCAGTTACGGTAAAGGATGCAACCCATGATAACAATTGGAGGAACATAATTAGAGCAGAGGTATTTTTTGGACTTCATCCCACTGCTGACCCTGACTCCTGCTGACCTCCCTGGTGAAGACAGATGGTTGTGTTTGGGTAGCGCAGTCTGGATATAGCAGACCCACCTGTCACAATAACAGTTTGTCTTGTATGGACACAAGTCCCAAAGAGACTGTGCTGCCAAAATAGCACAAGGCTGAAGTAGCACAGCTCAGACTCTAGAATGCATCATGCCTCCATAAACGCAGAGAACTGTCACTGTTGCCCCCTTAATCTGTATTTCTGGGGCATCTCTTGTTCATAAATATAACTCCAGCCCAGTCTGAAGGCAGAAACTACATATTGTACAATGCCAAGCAGGAAATTATGTGCCAGTGAATTTATGAATAAATGAACATTGCGAGAGGGCTTTTAATAATAATATTAATGTTAATCTTCAAGAGGCAGTGGACTGGGAATGACAGATAAAAGCATTGTTTGCTAATTTAAATACAAAGCACAAGAGACGCTGACACACGCAGAACCTCTCGCTGTATCATAAGGAAACACGAGCTGGAGTAACATGTCTGTTGTCTTGGGGATGACAGAGAAAGCTCAGAAATGAAAGAAAATGTTGCAACATACAGTTCTTAAGATATATGAAAGAGTTTTTAAAAAGTCAAATGCAGCCCCGGCTGGGAGAAAAGCTTCCTGTTTGCCTTATTGTGCTGCAAACAATATTGAGCCAGAAATACACGATGTTGACAGTGAGAAAACAGTTTGCTTGCTTACAGTAAAAACAGTAAACTGCTCTCCAGAGTCGTTCACAAACTCTCTGCCTCTGGACGGTAACCAACTCCTCCACTAGAGCATGGGCTCCTGCTCCAGCTGTTCCCTGAGAAACTGGGCCTAAGCCTTCCAGCCCCACTGCTGAGCCCCTCTGATCAGGGTTAAACCGAGTCTCTCTGGGATAGCAGCTGGGTGCCTGCACACACATTTGGGATTAGTAAAATTAGCGCTGATCTCAGAACTATTATTACGATCATCATACTGTCGAAGGCCTGTCGTCTTTACACCAGGACGATCGCGGCAACAGTAGGATATATTGTATACATCACATAAGCATTTGTGTGTATGTCATGAACGATTACACTACGCACGGGTGGGAAAAACAGTAAAATACTAATTTTTATAAATAGGACATTTCCTTTTTTTATTTAGGTAGAAAAAATGAACTTTGTCGAGGACACTATTACCACGGAAACATCCGTACATTTTCAGAAACTGCTTATCGAACACAGGGCCGCAGTGGTCTGGAACCTATCCCGGTAATAACAGGGTACAGGGCAGGGTACACCCCGGATGGGACACCTAACAGTCTCTTTAAAATGTGAGGTTTGTGTACCAGGGACCTGTGTGACATATTGACTGAATTCTTATCTGTCCATTAGCATGAGCTCCACCAATAGCAAATCAAACCCATGACTGCTACAAGCAGTGGCTCACATTTGAACCTTTAAGAGCATCTATTTTTCTCGAAGAATGGTACAAATTCAAACTTTTGGACGAAAAAGACACAATAGAGCAAGGACATCTACTGGCCAGACACCGGCATCGCATTTACGGGATCGAACGCTAAAAACTTAAAAACTTCGTTCCAATTTTTTACCGATTTGCGAGGGAAAAAAATCGTCCAGAGCAATGGACGATAGAGGACTTGTATATCTCAATGCGTTTTTTTGTATATAAGTAAACCACAGAGATAAGTGTGGGAATTACAGGTAATGTAAAAAACGTGCACATGTATGTGTATAACAAAACATTTTCCTGTATGGAATTTAATGAATATCGAGAATATTGCGAAAAACAAGTACGGCAAAGGGCATGTAGAATGACGGCGTCTGGCAGACCTTTTGGAGGCCGTTCGGTCACACCTCGGTGTGTGCGCGCCCTGTTGTGTAATCGGGAAGTCGGTGTTCTTCCAAAAAAGGAGCGAGTTGAGCAGCGATTCAATGAGAGAGCTATGAGCAACGGCTGCACACGCACGCCAAACAAGCCCGGTGGAGCCCACGCCCAGGGCCGGCAGCCCGCCCCCTTACCCCTCCGCGCCCATCGCTTCGGCCCACTCCGGCAGAAACTTGTCCAGTACACGCGGTTACATAGCCGCAGACCCTTAACCGGAAGGCTATCGTGAAGAATGAACTGTAGAAGAACCCGATCCGCTGCCATTTTAAAACATCCATAATCTAAGAGCATAACGATCGGACAATGACTTTTCGAGTAAATTTGGAGGAAAAAAACTTTAAAAACTGAGCGGAGGAAGTGATCAGAGTGTTATTGATAAACAACTGCATTTTAAGACGTGACAAACTTTCCCAGATAAGTTTATGTGGCCAAAATTTCATTCGCAATTCAATTTAAATGTTGTTCGTAACAAAACTGCCGGATTTCAGGTGACGTACACATATGGCGGGAGATTAGGCGTATGTCATTTCCTGCCTGCGAAACGGGCGGGGTAACGCGGCGCACGTCACTTCCGCTCTCAGAAAGGGTGGAGTAAATCGGAAGTGGATTGAAAGCAAGAAACCGAGAGCGAGGCGGCTGACCAAGTAGCCTAACGTCTTCCTACTTGCGTTCGTATTTTTTTTTCCCTCCCCCTCAACTCTCGTAAATTGGCACATTCCGCTTCCATTGCCATCGCGAAAAGGGGTTCTCTTTCGAATCGCCATTGTATTTTTTTTTTGTACGCCAAAAAAAAAAAACTGAAGTGTTTTATTTGACAAAAAAAAGTTGAGCGGAGTCTCTGTCCTTTCTTTCTGTCTGAAGTCAAGTACGTCGTGTCGCTCGTGGCTGCGCGCGCCGTCTGGGCTGGTCGTTAAGGAGACGAGGAGCGAACCGTCCTTCCTTCCTTCCAGCTGTGACTCGTTGGCGGGGCGTTGCTGCGTGTGGTGCGAAGACGAGTCCGGAGCCCAACTCCTTCGGTGCAGCTAAATCCTCCCGTTCACTAATCGGTTTATCGGGAATTTAACCTCTTTTTTTTCCCCCCAATCTGAATTTGAACGCCGAAAAAGTTAAGCGTAAACAGTAACCGCGAAAATGGCCGGAGTGAACAGCATCGAGGCGGTGAAGAGGAAAATCAAAGTTCTGCAGCAACAGGCCGACGAGGCGGAGGAGAAGGCCGAGATACTGCAGCGGCAGGTGGAGGAGGAGAAGCGGGCCCGGGAGCAGGTAGAAAACGTTCACACCGCGCGGGTTGCGGTGCTACGGGGGCGGCCGAGTTGCGGAGAGCCGCGGGGCCTCGAACATGGCAACCGTGGAACGGGTTTAAAGCATCCCTACCCGTGTGGGGGTGAGCGCCAGGAGGCCGGCAGTTCGTTTCGACATCCAGTGTTTTATATCGACTGAATGTCGCTGGATGAGTGAATTCGAACTTGTATTTCCGTGTGATTCGAGGTGTTCGTGAGTTTTGCAACCTGGATGTTGACCGTTACACAACTTTTACTGTGGCGCGGAATCGTGATTCTATTGTCGCTTCGCATGTATGTTAATATTTGACCGAATGCCGGGAGTCTCTGAATGAAGCTGCCGTGGGATTTGAGGGAGGTGTTTAGAAGAGACAGTCATGGAGGAGATGTTAACACCTTAATCTGTGTGAGGAATGTGACGGCAGGGTGGCTCCCGGGGGGGGGTTGTTTGCTCCTCAGCTCTGCACACATTCCTCTTCTCAAGGCATTCCTTTCATTTTACTCCAGACATGTCTGATGGTGCCCTATTAAGCCATTAGAACCCATGACCATTTATGGCCATAGTTGATTTAATTGTAACGCTCAGTCTGGTAGGAGGAAGAGCATGAAGTTTAACTTCTAGCTTTGTAGGTCCTGAATGGGTGACACTTAAGCAGTCACTGATACCTGTTGGGTCTCAGCCAGTCTACACATGTATACTTGCATCCTGGGAGACTTGAGGTTTATGTACAGCAGTCTGAGGAACACAGTCATCCTTGCTTACAAGGCAGGTTTAGTGGAGTGGAAAGGTCTAGAAAAAGTCAAGAATCCAGTGTTTAGAAGAGCTAGAATTTGACAGTAGGGAGGATAGATTTATCTGAACGGTGGATAACCTTAATTCATAATCGTTGAATAAGAGCTTAAGTGCACAGGAGGAGTGTGTGGGATAACTTGGGAAATACTGATGTCGTTCTTGACAGAAATGAATGAAGGGGAAAAAACCCACATTGTTTCGATATTCATCATAGACTTACACAAAAGTGAGTTGGCAAGCTGCTCGCAGCAGTCAGTCTCCTGGCAAACGTTGCGGCTGCCGAGTATCTGAGTGACTCCAGCTTATTGAGGCACACAGCAGCAAGTGAGATGCGACTGCAGGTCTTGTCCGGTCACGCAGTGGCAGCACAGGAAGCGTGCTTGCCAAATGATTGTGCTGCTTTCTTCTCTACTCCAGTCTTTTGTCAGCAATGAGGAAATAATGCTGGCAAAAATCCTGTATGACTATTATCCCCCTCTTTTTTTTTTTTTTTTTTTTTAAAATTTCTGCTTCCACGCCCCCTATATTTGGTGACATATCTGCTCAGCATGTAAGACAGGGAGGACTGTGGTGTCTAGTTGGTTCTTGCCTTTAAGTAATTGTACTTACTGAGTCACAAAGTACCTTAACTCCTTTGTGAGTGACAGGGACTGAACATTGTCATGAATTAAACCATTGCTGCCCGCATCTTTTGTTCTGAAAGGAAGTGAGTCTATTGTGCTGTTGTCTCCCTAAGTATCAGCCAAAGTGAACAGAAGACCAGGGGTCCCTCAAGGATTTGCTGGAATTCAGTTTGTGAAAGTTAGCTTCCCCCCCAAAGTACCAACAAACAGCCTGCCTCTTAGCCAGTGTCTCTAAGCTGCTTAATCACAAGGCATATGCTCTAATTGAGAACCAGGAACCTGCACAAGCAGCATCATGCCAGGATGTGGTTTGGAGAGCTGTGGCATGTAGTCTAGTTATAACCAAGATGCCTGTATACATTGATCAGTAATTCTAGGATGAAATTGCATATATCTTTTGAGTTGGGGGGGGTCTGGTTACTGTTTTATTTTAGTTTTAGAAGAACTGCCAAAGGCTGGGCATTTTGAGGTGCACAGATTTCTGACATGCAGTTTTGTGCCAGTAAAGTTGTGTAGAACTGCATTGGCAAGAAATGTTTGTCATAGGGATGCTCTGTGTGCGCGCACACATGCATTCCAACTCTTGCATGCCAGTGCCATGGTAACAGGACTCAGTTCTCCATCCTTAGGTCCAAGGTTGTTGTCTCTTTATCCCTGTGCTCACTGTTTGGCTCATGGGTTGGTGTTATTATTATGGTTGCTGTTTTTGAAATCTTTTTGCATCTGTGGACACGTCCTTCAAACTGTGGTGCTCTCCAATGCTCCTTTACCTCCTTATATCTCTTGAGTAGAGTGCAGAAGTGGACTTGCTTAGCCTCTGAATAGCAATGGCTTGTTTGTCCTGAATTAAATGTCCTAGTTTTATGACCACAGTTGTCTCCTTGAAGTATTTGCATGTCAGTTTTCAGAATGTTGTGCTGTTGGGTTGTGCAGGGTGAGAGATGATGTTTATGAAACTTGACTGGTGTTTAACACCACTGCCCATTTTCCAGCTCAGTGGGCTGTGCAGTGCATCCATCTCTTACCCAGCCTCCCTTTGTTTGTGCAGGCTGAGGCAGAAGTGGCTTCTCTGAACAGGCGCATCCAGCTGGTTGAGGAGGAGTTGGACCGGGCTCAGGAGAGGCTGGCCACAGCGCTGCAGAAGCTGGAGGAAGCCGAGAAGGCAGCCGATGAGAGCGAGAGGTTGGTGTGATGCACAGTGCTGTGTTTTGCTGGGCTCCATTGTCAAAGCCTGGGTCCCAAAAACTGGCTGAAACAGTCCCCCGTCCCCTCTTAATCAAATCTGATAAATATTGCGCAATAGGTGACTAAGTGGTGAAGCTATGACATAAGTTTTAGAAATCTACAAGATATAGAACTTTGCAGTGCAATGGCCTTAGACAAGTGCTAAATTGGTTAAAGCACCAAAATAAGATGCCACCCTTCATACATAGTCTTAGGGTAACCTAATGAGGCTTGCTGTCATGGAATTCAACTGTCTTTGGGAAATTTTCCCCTTTTTTTGCTTAGAGGCATGAAGGTGATTGAGAACAGGGCTCTGAAGGATGAGGAGAAGATGGAGCTGCAAGAGATCCAGCTGAAAGAGGCCAAACACATTGCTGAGGAAGCAGATCGCAAGTATGAGGAGGTAAGCTATCCCTGTCTGACCTTGGCACAACAGCCAAGGTGTGATTTATCCATAGACCTCATTTATTAATGTCTATGTCCTGGTAGGTGGCTCGCAAACTGGTCATCATTGAAGGAGACCTGGAGCGCACAGAGGAAAGAGCAGAGCTGGCTGAGGCGTGAGTCACTCCCTTATCTCCCAACATACTGCCCATGTTAGCTGGCTACGTTCTCTGTGACTGACCCCACACATGCACACAGTATACTTACAGTCTTGTACAATATGTTGCCCCCCCCGACAAGCTCTTGCATCATCTCACCCATCTGCTTAGTCCAAGCTGTGCTGATATAAATGCACAGGGTGCACACAGTTACACCACTAGTCTTTTAGAAGTCCACACTTCACTCAGAGCTCTCTCAAACATAGCACACACCAGCATTCTACTGCCGTGTGCTTTGTTACATAAGTATGTCTGTCTTTGGTTGCTGCTCGCCCAACACCCACGGGTACCATGACAACATAGCACACACAAGACTGCACTTCAACTGGTGCACCACCCTGTCATGGTTGCACTGCATGGTCTAGATAAGGTGCTGTAGTGTATAGTGCCAGTCATGAACAGAGATGGTGCACGGGTGGGGGGGGGCTGCCTGGCCTGATTGCATGTAACATTGACATTCTTCACAGACCACAATGTGTGCATGCCCACTTTTATCTTTGGTTTTTTTGTTGCTACATATGCCCTGTAGAAAATCAGCAAAATGATCACTTGTGCTACTTCATTGGTTTTGTTAGGTATCCAGAATATAAGTCCATCTGATTACTAGACTGTTCTCATTTTTGTTTTCTGGTAGAAGAATACTTTTGACAATTTTTAAACCTTTTCTTGTGTGATACAGTGATTTATCATTCTAATTGAGGCTAAACATTACATCATTATTTTTAAAGAGACTACTGAAATGTAAAAGTGGGAATGCCTTTTCATAACAGTATATAATATTCCTCCTTTTCCCATGTCTGCATGTTTTGGGGCTATTTCCCAAATGTCATTCATGCCCCTTTCCACATCCCTTCCTGCATGTGCTTCTGTGTCATGTGATCACCCCACTCGCACCCACTAACAGCAAAGCCCGGATGCTGGAGGAACAGCTGAGGGGTTTCGACCAAACTCTGAAGAGTCTGCAGGCATCAGAGGAGAAGGTACTGGCCCCGTTTTATTTTCAGGGCTAACAGTTACCTGTGTGGCAGTGCGGGAGTGTTTGGTAGTTTGCTGCCTCCCGGTTACTCCCGTTGGTGCAGCAAGGTCTGAAGGTGGCCACCATGAAACAGACAGGCCAAGGTGTAGAAGATGTACTATGGACAGAGGGGCTGGGTGACATGAATACAGTGTAGTATACAATCCATGTTTGTAGATGTTGAATAACATGACATGCAGAACTCAAACCTCCCCCTCTGTGGTTTGAGCTGTTCTGTGGGAAGGGTGTGTAGGTAGACTTTTACCTGGTTAGGACCAAATCCATCCAAGACCATGTTCTGTAAAATCAGAGCACTTGCTGTGGCTTGATCACCTCGGCGTGTTCAGTGACCCGTGCCTGCTACTGTGCCTTGCTTCCCCTGTGCTCCGCTCCTTACTCCTCTCATGCTGCCACTTCACTCTGCAATTCTGGAACTTCCTCATCCTCCCCATCAACCCTTGCATGAGCTAACCTGCATTTCTGCCATGTTCAGAAATGTACAATTTAGTGTTTATTCATGTTGTGATTTTTATCCAGCTCTACAAAGGCTCTCATTATTGTCATTTGGTGCTACCTATTTTACAAATACCATTACAGGTTTGAATGGCACAGCCCAAGGCCAGCATCCCATTTGCCCCCATTCTTCATATTAATACTTAGTCTCCTTCTCTGCACCTTCAGTGTTCAGTCATCCCTCAGTGCCATTTTAACTTTGACGGGATCACTGATTCTAATGTGCAGTCTGGAATTCCATCTGCTGGAGCTGCAGTTGTAGCTCTTAACTTCAGATGGGGCTTAGCACTGCAGCACCTGTCAAAGAAATTGGCATGGAGTTTGTAAACAAGGGTTAAGGTCATGCTTTCTGCCCCATTTATTTTTCTTGTTGTAAATCTCTTGTCTTTTGTCTTTGAACCCCCAACCCCATATCCTTCTATTTTCCCTTCCCCTCTCCATTTTTGGCCTTTGTACTCTAACATTTCCCCTGCTCTGCCACCCTTTTTCTTCCACAACACCCCTCCTTCCTATCTTCCTATCCCACAATCCCTTGCTTTGGGGGAAAAAAAAAAAAAATTAAACTGCAGCAAATGTGCCGAGTTGGAGGAGGAGCTGAAAAATGTCACCAATAACTTAAAATCCCTGGAGGCCCAAGCTGAGAAGGTAGGATGGGGCAGGTTGGGGGGTATTTGCATGCATGCACATATGTGTGTAAATCTGAGACCAACAGTGTGTGAACTACAGCCTGTGTTGTCAGCTGTTCAATACCTGACTGTGCCTCTTATGTCCTCCTTCTCTGTAAGGACTGTTATCATATTGTGCTATCCTAATATTTAATAAGTTGCAGTCACTGCAGCACAGTGACAGGTACATTTTTAAAAAAAAATTAATGTTGAGACTGACTTTAATGTTATGAATAGTTGATAAACTTGATTTACCCTTCTGTCATGGTACATTCTAGAATATTTGATTTGTCTGTCACTGGTAGCCATAAAACTACAACTATGAACATATTTGCATGTTCATTTTTCTTTTAAAAGAAAAAACTCGTACTTATGTTAAATGCAGGTTACTGAATTTTGCATATGTTTCCTTGGTTTGATTTTTATGAACATTAAATTTGCATTAATTTTACACATAGGGTACAGATCAGTGTTTAGTTGTCATTGGTGGTGTTGGGTGTAGACATGGGGTTTCTCTCCTACAGTTACTACTACATCAGCTCTTTAAAAAAAAAAAAAAAAGCTTATGAATGTTTTTAAGTTGATACATAGCTGAGATGTGCAAATTGTTTTGAAGTCCAATTTATTTAAATTAAATTCTATAGCCTTTATTACTTTATTCCCAATAAAGTTGCACTGATCTGCTTAGTTGAAAGGATGAATTAATGATTTAGGTCTTGTTGCATGTTTTGATTTGTCTGTAAGGAGTCTTGAACTGCTTACTGCACCAGAAACAAGTGCTATTACTATTGTATTAAATCTTTCTGTTGGATCAGTAGCCATAAAAGGAAGTGCCTTTAAAACCTGAATCGGAACCTGTTTTCATTTGTTAAATGCATTCCTTTATGTACATGTTAAGATCTGTTTGGTTTTATAGGTACTGTCACTTATTTTAGGCCTACTGACTGCCTGAGCAGCTCAAAATACTACAGTTGAAATTGGGGAGCAACACAGGACTGTGGTTTCTCTGGCCTGTGTCAACGGTTTGGTTCAGTTCAGTCCACAGCCCGTCTAAAGACAAAACAATATAGGCTGTTTTCTCAACGTTAATGGCGTTTTAAGCAGTACATGTAGTCATTGATGTTTGTTCAAAAAAAAAAAAAAAACCTCTCTTGTCAAACCTGTTTGTAAGATCTCCCCATACGTACAAAAGTTGCATGGCGACTGGCCCCGGGTGGCGCTCACTGACCACACCCAGCAGTGCAGCTGCAGGAATGCTGGCCTGCGCCCACGGGTGACGACAGCATGTTCAACAACAGCAGCACTGAGCAGTGAAGAGAAAGGCCTCGTTCATCCCTCCCTGCAGCCTTTCCTTGGTGTAGAGGAGCAGCTCTGAGTGATGGTGTCTGGAAGGCGGCCACCTCAGGCTTCCAGCCCAGTCTAATGCATAATTAGTGAAATGCAGTTTGTCAAAGTGTCACCACACTTAATGCAAGATCCACTTGTGGACTTTTTGGAACTGACAAATGTGATTTTCATTTCTGTAGTATTTGTAAGTGTTACTTTTTTTTTTAATGGTTACTTGTAACTTTGACTTTCATCTTAGATTAAAAAAGCCAAACTACTTCATTTTTATTAGCTCCTGTCTACCACTGCCTTTTCCCCATTTTTGCAGTTGCGTGGAAGTGCAGATGCGGAACATCCAAACTTCCCAAAATTTGGTCATATAGTAGGAAGTATGAATAACTCTGTCTGTAGTCAAAAGATAACCGACAGCATTCCTGCAGGTGTTATGCCTCATGCACAAAATATACTCATCAAGGGGATGCACAAACTAGTGCATTTCTTCGTGCCGTCCCAAGCCTGGATAAATGGAGAGGGTTACGTCAAGAAGGGCATCCGGCGTAAAAATTTGCCAAACCAAATATGCGGACAAAAATACAAAAATTGATCCGCTGTGGCAACTCCTAACGGGAGCAGCCGAAAGGAGAAGATTGATTTAAAAAAAAAAAAGGTTGTACTGACTTTTGGGATGTTTGTGAGCAGTTGAGAACAATGTTCACTCAGACATTCAACTTGGAGCTGTTGCTTGGTTTGTTAATATTAGTTGGTGTAGAGCTTTAACTCAGTCTTGCTAGATTAACAAATTTAGAGATCAGAAACTTTAATTGGCTTGGGGCTTCCAAGAATGGCTGGGATTAAGCACTTTTCTTTGCAAGCGCGCTGCCACAAGTCACATCTCTAAAATGAACAGATCAACATTTAGCAGTAAAGGTAATTTAGGTGAAAGAGTGGCAATTCATTAATGTCAGTGTTTCTTGTAGTTGAACTATTTGTGCTTGGTTGGGGGGGGGTATATTTCAGTGCCCAAAATGGGACTATAGAGGTGTTTAATATTTTGCAAGGTTACTATGTTGACATTCTGTATATGTTCTGTAAGTGGTGGTCTTGTTTTTCATAGAAATGTTTTCAGGAGAAATGGGTGGGAGTTGTGATTGGGAGGCAGAATTGCCCACTTCTCTTTTTTTTTTTTTTTTTCTTATTTCATTTCTCTTTTCCTCCATGTTGTTGCACTAATGCATAATGGGTGATTAAGTTATAGCTTAGTATTATAATTTAGGCTGTGGACTGAACTGTTGCCTCATCTGTTGGTTCTCTACTCAGTGAGTTCTCAATGTTAGGTTAAAAAGAAGTGTCTTCACTCGTCCTCTTTCATGTCTCCTGTTTGCCCCTCTCTTTTCCCTTCCTTCCCCAGCTTATTGTTCTTTCACCACCCCCCCGGTCTACAGTAATGCTGGCTTATCTCCAGTCAGTATGAACTCAGTGAGCTGAAACAAACGATTCTCTAATGGCCCCTCTTTCCTCCACAGTATTCTCAGAAAGAGGACAAGTATGAAGAGGAGATTAAAATCCTGACTGATAAACTCAAGGAGGTAAATGAATCTTCCTCATTTCCTGTATGAGAAGCAAATTGTAATTGGATTTTAAGATAAATATGTTAACTGTCAGAGGTACAGTAGCTGCTCAGTTTACCTTTATTCAAGAGTAGATGGTATAGACAGTTGAGACCTTTAGAGGTATCACACTAAAATGCACCAGCATGGCCACTTGGCCAGGTAATCTAACTTTAGGCTCATGCAGCATCACAGCTCGCAGTAAACCATGACAGAAGTGACTGCAACCATAACATGAGATTATTTGGTTATCAGCAGGCTTTGAGGCACTACAAACTGGAATCAGATTTGTGCATGTGACTGGAACTCTGGGCCCATATAGAGTGTGCCACTGTACAGCTTGCAGGGAGTACGATGACGTGTTAAAGTAGTCCTGTTCTACTCCACCAGGCTGAGACCCGTGCTGAGTTTGCCGAGAGGTCTGTTGCCAAACTGGAGAAGACTATTGATGATCTGGAAGGTAGGATTGTTTCTGATAGTCTCTTTCCTTTAGGTGTCTTCCATATCCATTCATTTTTTTTTTTTTTTTGGTGTTTCTTTTCACTTGTGTCCCTTTGCTGCTTCCGCACATCAACAGATGAGCTGTATGCCCAGAAACTGAAGTACAAGGCCATTAGCGAGGAGCTGGACCATGCCCTTAATGACATGACCTCCATGTAAATACTGGTGCATGTGTGTGACGTGTGCTGTAGCAGTGTTTGAAGTGCTCAAATTTAGCAATGGTGTTTACAGGCCTTTTCATCAGAAGTATGCAAGAGGTTAAAGATGTGTTGTAGCACATACACTGCAAACCACTCTTATGTGCATGAAACACAGCTTCACACTGTAGAAACCTCACAAGGAAGCATGTTGATGATTTTGATGGAATACAAGGTTCGTTGGTCTGTGGCTTCCTCTTTAACATTCTGTAGTAACTTCTCCAATGCAACACATTGTAACCATGGTGATATTACAATACAGGAACCGCCAACAGTGTGTAAGAAGTGCGTCCTCACCAGTTTGTGCAGTGCTGCTTGCATTGTTTAAATGTTAGGACACGGTTGTCATGATGGCATTTCCAATTTTAGCCAGTGTTGCTAGCCTGATGCTGAGGTGTACACCCTTTAAATAGCTATGCCTCCCAGTTGCATGTCTGGGACCTCCACCATTTTGTGTGCGTGTGTGTATATGATGTGCTGTGAGTTTCCTCCCCTTAACTCCTGGAATTCTGAGCCGATTTATAGAAATTTACAATTTGTTGCCTCACTTTCTTTATTTCAGATAAGTTGGGATCTTAAGTGTTGGGAGGCCCGTATGTGCTCGCTGGTTGTCACGTTGAGAATTCAAGTTTTGTTCCACCTGCGCTTCCACCTCAGCAGCCACCCCCACATATCGTGTGCCTCTCTTCACCGTTCCCCCTCATTCAGTTCACTGTAGATGGCTTCTTCCCCACGGTCTGCCACCAGTTCTCTTCTGACCAACCCCCTACATCCTCACGCTGACCCCACCACATTTGCTTCTCCCTCTCTCCCCCTCATCTTTGTTTCAGCCCTTGTTCTCTCTCTCTGGCAAAGAATCTGCCAGCTACTGTATTGTCTTTGTTTCTCATGTCTAGACTGCTTTCTGTACTGCCGTTTTGTCTCAACACACTATTGTACACTGTCACCACTCTGTCTGCACGCTGTACCTGTGACCGTCTTTGTACAATCAAATGAAGGCAGAGGAAAAAAAGTGATCTGGATGTTGCTTTCTTCACTGTCTTCCTGTGGTTGCCACTGTCCTTTGGAGCATGAAATGTATGTTATTTGTATCATTCCTATTGCCTTGCTTTTCCAGCGATTCAGCTCCTGTATGTTTATAGGCCTGGAATGTCAGTCTTACATCAGATTGAGAGGATTATTTTATCCCAGAGATAATAAAGAAATTATGAAGTTATATCTAATGATACAAACAGCAGTTACACTACTGTTATGTAGTGCTATGTACTGTGTACCTATATTCCCTAATACTTTGGGGCCAAAACTTCTTTCTTGCTGTTCATATTTTAATTTCTTGGGTTTGTTCATGAGATGTTCTACCTAAGTGACACGCAGGTGATTTATCACTGTGGCACTGCAGAATGTACACTTGTGTGAGCATTCAGCCTTTGGCATATGAGAAACTGACAAAAAAAAATGGTGTAGGTTACACAGTTGGCTAGTTTAAGGATAGTTGCACAAAGTGAAGAAAGGTGGTGTAATGCTCAAATGGGCCTACTGGTACAGGTCTGCAATATGGTGGGATTTCAGCCATACTAGCAGCAGTGTTCTCATCTGCAGAGTTGGAAGACATTTTCACACTTTATAGTAGTTGTCATACTTTTGAGATGTGCATTTAAGAGGGAAGAAACCTTTTTGATGTGATGTTGGCCAATGGTAAGAATGTTGGAATAGGATTAAAATTAAATGTATTTTCACTAGGATGAAAAATGGAGAGCAGTATGTATGAGGAAATTTTGATCGATGACCTTGTAGTGATTATGGACTTTGTTGGGTCACACATTTTTGCTTTCACAAAGTTTCACTATGAACAGAAAGGCTGTTATCTTCTATTGGTCATGGAAGAAAGTTCTTAATGTCTCAAGACTGCAGAAACAACACCTTGGTCTCATTGAGAAGCAGCAGTATATCTGAAACTGCTGTTCACATTGTCAGGACTAATTTGCTAAATTAAACATGGTGATACCGACAGTTAACACAATTATGTTCTATTAGATGTGCACAAAGCATAAAGTCAAAAGCCATTTGTTCTCCCTTAGTCAAATGGGATGTTTCCATAAGCACTTACCTAAACAATAATTGAACAAATAAACTTTAAAGATGCATGAGATGAGAATTTTGTGCCAATGCCAATATCTGATGATTTTTATGTGCCAATCAACCTACGTAAATACAGTATTTATGAAATATAGAGACTAGAGCTGCCTGGATGAGTTGGAGAAATGTAGTATTTGTGTAATGTTTCAGTTTTTCAGGGTATGGGTAACAAAATAAATGGCATCTGCAGAACCATGTTTGGCTGGCTGGCTGCCTGCCTGAACCTTAGAAAAGAATGGTTTTGCAGGTTGTAGCATTAAATGCCATGTAACATTTTTTTTTTTAGTATGGAGGAAAAAATTGACAACGTTTTAAAAAGTAAATCAGTACAATCATAGGAACTGGGGAACGCATTTCTTAAACAATTACGTACATGCCTTGATGCAGGAAAGTTTCCCTTTTCATTGACCATATTCCAAGCCGCCACCGAACGGTCTCTTGCTGTCGACACGTAAGATAAGTTTGCGAGTTGTAATGGCATATTTTGTCACTCACTTAAACATTACACTACACCTTTTTGTGCTGTATGTACATAGTAGTTTTGTCATCAAATGTCAGTTTGAATTCAGTCAAATCTAAGCATCAGCCCAAATGCCAATTAAAATTAAGTTGAACAATTGTCTGCCAATGTGGTTCTGATATCGTGTATCCCTAATCATTTATAAAAAGTATGGTTAAAAACCTACACCTTCATATGTGGATGTAATGCACGAGAGAACACAGTTGAGCTGAGATCAAGGTGCTAAGGGAGGGGCTATGTATGTAGGGTATCATGAGTTACCCAGGCAGCAGCTGATGTAGCTCAGTAGGGTACCGTTGGCATGCTGTACGTTCAGAGGCATTATTCAGGTGCGGGAATTTTTTGCATAACCAAAGCTGGTCACAGAAACGTGAGGCTGCAAGCTAAATGTGCTGAAGGTGCGAGTGCACTGTAAATCAAATAAGTTTCTAAGCTGGCATTGCACAAAATTTGCAGAACTTCTACACCTCCATGCACTTTGAAATTGGGAAACTGGAAGTTAAATTACAAATGGAAACTGTTTAGAAGAAACCACCTTAGCACACCTAATGAGGAACTTGGGATTTCTTATAGTAGTGGCCATACAGGAGATGCAGGTAGCAGTCACTTGACTGAATATGTTGCAGAACAGCACACTATATCAAACCAAGAGCTGCATTGTCTCAAACATCTGAACATTGAGCCAATATTCATGATA
Source organism: Heterotis niloticus (assembly GCA_018136845.1). Lineage (NCBI taxonomy): Eukaryota > Metazoa > Chordata > Actinopteri > Osteoglossiformes > Osteoglossidae > Heterotis > Heterotis niloticus. The sequence continues at coordinate 5,208,640 of CM030903.1, forward strand.
CAGCTGCATTGTTTGAAATTTTTGTACACTTGCAGCTATTGGAATAATTTGAGATCTTCCGCTTTCCCAACCTTGTTCCTGGTGCCCCCTGCAGTGTCCATATTCACATTCATAAGTTTAATCGCATGATTGCATTTATATTAAGCGGGAAGCCGTATTTAAACAGCTATTTATAAATTTTATGTCAAATTTGCTACGATTGAAATACTTCCAATAGTTAATGGAAGACACTGAGTAAATTTATAATCAGTCAAGGGTTCTTTACTCAAAATTGGGTTTGATACAAATTTAGTTTTGCAAAATATTAAATAAAGGATTTTACTAGGAACACCATTAAAGTTTCTTAGGCAAACACAAATGTAGTTTCACCTGACTATAAAAGGATATTAAGTCTTTTGCTAATATTAGCTTTAATATTTTACTGTATGATTCAGAAACTAAACCATAAGTAATTATGTGCTCAGCTACAACATAAGTTATTGTGCATGGTGTTGCCATGACCAGGCTGGAGAAACTCCCTAGTTGTCAAACAAAGCTGTAAATCGATTAGAGGAGAGCAGCAGGATGTAGTTAACCAAATGTAATTTTAGTTATATTAAAAGCTCAACCGGTGGAGGTAAAGTTAATTTTGTGGAAAAGATTTGTTCTTGGGGCGTAAAAGTCTTTCCAGCTTTAGAACACGTGTCAGTGTCACAATTCATGAAATGAAGAATGGAGTAAATCATTGTGTTTTGTTGGCCTATGGGGTAAAGTAGCACTACTTTGGCAAAGTTGTGGAAAAGTTATTCCAAACTGCAATCCGGCACTGCTGCAGGTTCTGCAAGCATACGTTTGACATGTTATTTTTCAACATTTTCAGCCTCTGACATAGCATGCGTAGATCCTTACAGCACATTAGGCACACAACTGTCAACATTTTGAGACCATGTACCGCAGGATGGTGGCTCGTGAACAGCGGTCATCGTTTGAACAGTGGTGAGTCAGGCAAAAAATGGACTCCGCTGTATTATTGATAAAATGAATCATTTGAACTACGGTCGTACGTTACATTTGTTGCAGTGTAGTTTTGCCAAAAGGTTTTTTTTTTTTTTTTTTTTTTTTTAAAACTTTTTACACTGACGATTTTACACCTTTCCTCTTGGATACCAGCGTTGCAGCAAGTGGTAACCGTAGTTTAATCCCATTATCATAAATTAAAGTGACTGGCATGAAAATATATTCAAGGGTAGAAAAATCATATTGTCAGCATCAAAATTCTGTCAAGTCAACTTGTTGTGGCATGAACTACATGGTGCATAAATCTTTCTCACAGATAAAGTATTTCCTCAAGTATAAAGTTCGATATTTCAAAACTTAAGCTTTCATAATGTATCTACTATATGACATCTTCAGAATTACACTACAGTTTAACTTCCTGCAAAGTCAAAGAGTGTCCTTTTAATAAGTCATGGTTGTGCTCTGATCTTCCTCACTGTGAAGGTGCACAGGAATGGAATAGCTCCTGGTCTACTGTGATTTTATTTTGACAATGGAAGGGGTCCTGTTTACTCCTTAGATCCTGAGAGGTTTCCACCATTGTGGTATCACGCTATTTCAGTGCTACATTTCTTGCAGTTGTAGTATCTGTGTCACAGCACTATGAAACTTTCAGAAACAGATGTCACCGCTGCTTAATCTCTGACAGTTTGGCAGTGCCACAAAGTACTGATTTTTGCACAACAAGACTTATTGAGGCAATGCAGCGTAGTTACTGGATGTAAGAACAGGAAGACCCTGGGGGGGGGGGGGCATCTGATTCACAACGGATGACTATTTTCGCAGATTTGTTGCTCATTGAGCCACACACATGCAGCGGTCTTCGAGGTTCTATCAGATTGGATGTTTGTAATAGGCCAGATTTAAAACTTATCACAGTTTTGCTTCTATTATAGTTGTTTGATGCAGATCATGTGGGAATATGCATGGGGCTGCAGTTTTGAATGTAGTCTTATTGTAGCAGTACTTCAACATTTTAATGCCCTTTCCTGTTGAGGTTTGACCAAAATGCTAATTCCAGTTTAAAAGGAGAGTTGTATAATTGTAGCAATACCGGTAATGATGTAATTTAATTCTTTTGCTAAATCCCCAAACTTTGCCCGGTGTAAGTTTAATTTGGACAAAAGTGTCACACATGCAGGTTCAGCCATCACAATTCTTTCTAACCTGTACAGACAAGATTTTTTTTCCCCTCCCCCCTTTGGTGTATCTAGAAGCCTCAAAAGCCAATTCTTCCTTTAAGATAAGCAGTTTGAATCATCTTTAGATAAGGATGTCAATGATTAGACTGTTTCCAAATCTGTGTTGGTCTGAGTGATTTGCATTCCTCATGTGATCATTTGTTTAGACACAAGGTGCAGTTCAGAATGGGTGCTTTGTTCATTTTAGGCAAGCTGATGAGTAAAGATGTCTAAAATTGACTCTGAGCTCCCAAATGTTTGGCAGGGAATGTTGGTGTGGAGTCACTAATCTGGTATTATCCTTCCATCGTCTGCTGAGACCACGATGTCACGGTTTCTTGCTTCAGTATGGAAGTCGACAGCAGTGCACTGGCTAATGTTCAACTCCGTAGAAGGCAGTCTTTGCAAAAGGAAGTCTTCAAGCAGTAAATTACATCAAAAGTTAAGAATAAAATAGGGCCATGGTTGATTTTGTTGTATTGCTGCAAGTACAGTTTTCAAAGCCTTAAAAGCAAGTACTGAGGAGAATCTTATTTCTAGTGCTGCTAAAACTGTGGCTTGAATGCTGCTGGGTAGTTAGGGCAATGCACATTAAACTGTGCTGTATCATATTCTACTGATGGTCCTGTTTGTAGCTCCTTGCTATTTGATTCTTGCAACTACACTTGCTGCTCTGTAATTCTTCCTGGTATTTGGTGCAGTTCATACTGCACTCTCCACTTGTCTGCAGTTCAAACTCCTGAGTTCTGAAACTTCAAAACTAAAATGTCTTGTGGGCCACTTTGAGATGCTTCTTGCATTCTGCCTGAATGTGAGGTGGTGGGGCTTCCTCTGGACAAGCCATGGTTTCCTGCTGATATCAAGATCTAGTTCTGACCGCTGGTTTGTGGCTGACATTTACAGTCAAACAAATGGCTTCAGAACTGTGGAGGCTGTGATACAGGATGTATAGGGCATGCATTCAGTTTATTATCGGCTGCTCCTGATGGGTGACGCTCACTGTCTTCCCTAGAGAGATCGGTGTACAAAGCTCCTCTTCGTGTAACAGCATTTTTTCCCCTTTTAGTTCAGTTTCCGTGTCTCATCACCGCATTTTCTCAATTTCAGAGCGGCTGGCTGCTGCCAAAGAGGAGAACGTCAAGATTCATGCCACCCTGGACCAGACCCTACAGGATCTCAACAGTTTCTGAAGGCAGCTGCAGTCCGTCTCCCTCCTCTCATTTGGTCACATATATATCATCTACTTACCACAACCCCTCTGTTTCTGCTGTGGCCGTCGGTTAGGGTGGGTAGGATCTGGGGGTAGATTTTTGGTGGCAGGGTGCCTGTAACCCTGCACAAAACTTGACCCGTGTGTTCCCGCCTGAATCTGCACTCAGCCTTCTCTGAAAATCACCTGCAGTCAGTGCCCTGGCCATTGCTCACTCTTCTCTTCACCTGCTTGTTCAGCTTCCCCCTTCCTAAAAGGGGACCATGTTTTAGGCAACATTGTCGGCGTTATTTACAAGCTTGAATGCTGTTGATTGATACATTCCAGTTGGTGTTATCAGATTTTGTAAGGTTACGTTCATTTTTACAAACAAGTACTCCAAAATCTTGATTACCTTTTCTGCAGTTCCTGTTGAACGGAACACGAAACGATAAGGGTTCAAATCTGAGAGGGAGATCCAAATGTTTTGATAATTAGAAATGATTTTAGAATAGAATCTTGAACCAAAACTATACTTTGAAGAACCTGCTCACTTGCGCCCATTTTCTCATTGAACTACTCGGCTCTTCATGCACTTCAGTACGTTAAACCGCTTTGTGTTACTGTCAAGACCTTTTGTGTTACCTTAGTAGCATTTTATGTTGGAGATGCAGGGGGTTGACAGGATCACTTTTTTATTACAAGGGAGATGCCTGTTGTTAATTGCATGATTTCTTTTTTATACTAAGAACCTAATGCCCTGAAAGGGCTATATTACATAATACTGTACTAACAATGAACGGTTTCATATTTCAGACCCGTGCCCCCCTCCCATTCAGGAGGGACCACTTGTGGGTGTGTAAATTAAACTGTAGCCTGGAAATCAGTGTCAAAACTGGACGATTATGGAATTTGCCAATTCTCCCTGTAATCATTCAATCATGAGTTGATAGTGGATCTTGTGAAAGGGAAACGGGATGAGGTTTGACAGCCGATGAAATTACACCACTGCCAAAATAGACACCAAGGGGGACCGTTGGAGTTTAAAATAGATGCATTTATAGTACATTTGTTTGGTGTTGAGCAATTTTTCTGCAAACTGCGTGATCTTAATTAAAGAACTTTTAAACTGGAACATGACCAGAGGTAAAGATGTGAGCCTTTTGGTACAGTCAACATTTCATTGTAATCACAATGATGGAAATGTGGAACATGTGATTTTTAAATAAAGGACCATGATTCTTATTGACATTCCAAACCTAATATGTTGTCTGCTTTATTTTAGTATTGAATACACTGACCAACCGCTTAAAAATGAAGATGTCAAAATCATTGTAAGAGCGCTCGCAGTTTGTTTCCGCATTAGGTCAAAAATGCGTGCCTTCATGAACTGGTATTTGCGATCATGTGGCTTGGTTCACCTCAAGCTTACCTGCACCGTAGGGGGTAGTACAGTGAATAACACTTCCCATATTTTAATCCTTTAAATGTAAGCAAAGTTCTGTCACTTGACCCTGTTTCATCTTGTGAAGTGTTTAGCCCCACCCAAGCTACAGTGGGCATTTAACACTGACATCTGGTGGATACCTGCTGCAGTGCCCAATCTACATTCACCAGCCATTTTATAACACCAGAGTAGTGCAGATTCAGTGGTGGGAGTGTAGTGGTGTGGGGATGTTTTCTCTGCAGTTTAAGTACCAACTGAGTCATTTAAATGCAACGTATTGCCAAACATCTTTCCATTGTCAATCTAACCTTTCTCAAACCACTTGCAGAACGAGTGTGTCATGATACAAACCACACATTGTCCTAGGGTGGTTCCACAAACAAGAGCCTTTGCTCCAGTGATGTGTGCAGTGTCCACCTCAAACCAATGGAGCATCTTTGGGATCACATGGTTGTCAGACATCTTTATTTTATATACAAATGCATTCATTCAAGACCATAAAACCCAAAGGATGACTAATCCATCATGGCAAATGCTTGTAAACAAGCAACTTTGAATATCGCCCACACTCTGCTTTTCACATTTCATAAATGTGAAAAATCAGTCTCATTTGATCGTAACTCAGTAAAAGGATATTGTGCTCCCAAGTCTCATGTAACAGTCACTTCAGTCTGAATTGAAGGTACTGTATTGATCTGCTCCTGCCTTCTCCAGAGCAAGAGCGAGCAGCCCCTTCAGCTGCTCCTCCAGCGGGGGTGCAGACTCTTCATTACAGATGATCCAGTCAAACTGTACTCCTTGGTCCAGTCCGCACTCTGACTCAGCATCATCTATTCCTGAAGGAGAAGGGGAAACCAGCCAGTGTGACTCAAGTTGCTGCCAAAGCTGTGCTTCTTGCTCTTGGGTCTCCATTCCTTCATTGATGAGCATAGAACCAATAGCAGGAATCAATAATGTTGAGCACAGCAAGTGTCTGTCCTGCTGAAGTACAGCAAGGCATACTTTGTGGCTTGTGCTCTGCGTAGCAGTCACTACTTAAAATGATGCAGTACACAAGTTGGCTTGCTGGGTAAAACATGGTAAAGGACCAGTAGCCCTTAACACTCAAAGCCTCCTTCCTCCTGTACTCGTATGGATGGGACATCTTTACTGTTTTACAGTTACTAAGCAGAAAGTTATTCTTGCTACACATTATGTAGGAGATGATAAACTGAAAGCCTTTAGCTGCAGTGTGATCACACACTAATGGCAGGAATACACAGGATGCTCTTCCTGGATGAGTGAGAAAGGCCGTGTGTGTCTTTACTTGCCTGTCGTGAACTCCCAGCCCCTCTTTCTGCGCGTCTCTTCGGAGGCCTCCACTCGGACGCTGCGGCTCTGGCTCGGATACTCCCTCCAGAACCACTGAAGGTCCGACAAGCGCCGGGCGTCGCTCACTATCTGCGCCCACGGACACAGCACACACGGGCGCACGTCAGAGGACTGCGTTACGGCGGCGGCGGCGGCGCGCTGTGCGACTGCGCTTCTTTGTCCGTCTCACCCACACGGGCTGCGTCGCGCCCCTTCGTGCCAGGCGGCAGAAAAATCCGGGGTCTCGCTGTCTGCGCTGCTCGCCCCAGGCGATCATGTCCGCCCGGTACTGCTCCTTGTAGCCGTCGGCGCCCAGAAGGAGCCCGTAGTCGAGCCCCTTCTCCTGGAAGGGGGTAGAAACGCAGTGAAGCCACAAAGAGGGACTACATCGGCCAGAGCAGCGGAGACGACCGACATGCGGGATGCGCTCACCTGCGCGTACTGCTCCTTGAGCGGCGCTGAGAGGCGCAGGACGCAGCAAACCCGCGGGCCCAGCCTGCAGAGTACGCGCACGTCCCATTTAAAACAGCCGCGTCACAAGCGGACATTGCAGCTCCGCGCCTGGAGACCGTGCGTCGGCGCTCACCTCTTGTGGAGGAAGTCGGTAACGTAGTCTTTGCCGGACTTGCGCTTTCCGCTGAACAAGAGCACGAGTTTCGGCACTGGCGTCTCCATCCTCAGGGGCTGCGAGTCCTGTTGGTGGCCTTCAGTGGCGATCGTGGCGCCGGCCTGCACGTACGGCCGCGGCCATTTAGTCAGACCACCGGGAGCCGGCCTATTTACCGTAACACTTCCATATTTTGAACCCCAAGAAAAATAGTGGGCAGTTATTAGAGCTCATTTATACGAGGAAAGTTTTTTTAACTGCGCGATCAGAAATGGCTTAGGGTTACACCTCACTTGCGTTTTACAAATCAAAGTTCATGTGTTGTAAGCGCAGGATCCAGTTCAAAACGCTAAAGTTTCACTCGGCTCCTCCGTCACGAAGCCTTACGGTAACATCGTACGACCGTCATGCCACAGCAGGTAAGACTCGAACGCGGAAATGACTGGAGGAGATGATCATTATTAATTGTCAAAAAACGTACAGGAATTTGAACTTTAATAAAAATGAATAATTGGGATAATGCAAATAAGTAGTACAATAAAGATATGACTAAATGTATTTTAATACGTTTAAATAGGTGAAAATATAATTTTTTAAAAAATAGGTGCCTCCCCGATTTTGTTTAATTGTATCGCCCAGCCAGTCTGTGGGAAGAAAGGAGGCGTGGCCAACAGAGCAACGTGGGGGTGTTTGCGCCGCGACGTTTAAATCGTGTTGTCGTTATTAAGTCTTACTAATGTACTGCTTGGAAATGTATCTCACGCAGAAGTGTTGAAACCTTGTTTAGTGGGACGTTTGTGTGTTTCTGTTACGCGTTACAGTTCCTCACTTGTCTTATTTAAGCCGTAACGGAAGGTGAAAGACGAATCCCCCTCGTTTCGTGTTTGTCCCCCCCCACTCTGTCCCACTCCTTGTTTATGGTGGCCCTGTGGCCATAACGTTGTCGCCGTCAACTCTGAGTTTGATGTACTTTCCCCAAAGATGGTTCGCTCATTCCTACGGAGAACAGAAAATGTCGTTGTTTGTGTCTATTTGTTCGCCTTTGCGTTTGCTTTTTGCGTGGGTTGGCGTTCGTCTGTTTTTATGATTTGTTGCTGACGTTTGTCTTCATGCAGACATCGATCATCCGCTGCATGCGTGGAGCATCCTTCTGAAAACAGTTTAAAAAAGAGAAATTGAATGGGTGCATAATAAGCCTTTGGAAAGTATTAAGTGTACAGTCTGCATTTCAACAAATGTCAAGCGCCAGTTTTTTTTTTTGTTCTCAGTTAAAAAAAAAATTTGTGCATTTAAAGCTGGACATAGAAGATTCTACAATGGCATTTGTGTATTAGAATGTTAGTTTATTTATACTGATACATGTTTGTTCACTAATATTTTGTCTTTTTACTCTCGTGGGACATTTGCATCAATAAGGGATCAGAACAGAGGGTCGTTGTCGGGTTTCCACGCCTGTCCGGGCCGGGGTCGGCCTCGCCTCCCGTACAGGCAGGGCAGCTTGTGGTTTGCCCGCATCACCACGGCAACGTTGCAGGACTCCGGCTTCTGCACCACTTCGCACCAGTCTGGGTAATCGACAGGCTGGGGGCTCCTGTAGACACAGCAGAGTCCACCATTGACAAGAGCATCATTATTCCGCACTTTGTAGAAACGCACAGCACAGTCACATGGCCTCGTGACAGAGAAACCGGTTGTAATATTGCAGTAAATAATGCTTTGTTGCAGGCCACTGTAAAAAAAAAAAAAAAATGATACCAGGGTACAACACTCAGTGTGTGAGCAGTGTGGCAAGGATGATGCTGTGGAGATGCAGCACGTGCTACGCAAATGTCTGTTGTTCTGGGAATTTTAGAGGAGAGTTGGGGGGATGGCAGTAGAGATAGAGGGCGTTCGGGAGAGCCTCACGAGTCACAGCAGCCCACTCCAAAAGGCTCCATGCAGATGCACTGGTAGCAGTCCTTGGTGGTCCAGCTGTCCCCCACTCCGAACAACTGGCCGTGATGCTTGCAGCTCGCTGAAGCCAAACACAAGCCAAAAAGAGTAGAAACTGCCTCAGTTCACATGCAGTTAAAGTGCAGTGATTAAATCGGTGCTTTATCCATATAAGTAGACAATTCATCTGTTTAAACTGTACTGGTGAAATGGCATCCAAAATCAGATCCATCTGTCTGTTATAGACTTTTGGAATCAGAATTGGGTTTACTGGCCAAGTGTGTTCACACATGCAGAGAATTTGGCTTTGGTTTTCAATAGCTCTCAGTGTTCTTTAAGACAACACAACATACAAATACCTGCAAAAGATGCATGACAGTGCACAGAGTATAAGAATAAATATAAGATTATAATACCACAGGAAGTGGTTATTGGAATGGAACTCCTCATTTCGTAAGCCTTATTCCTTTCCAGTCATCACCTTTGTCATTTGAGCGCAAGTTATAATTTTTATAAATAAATCTGGTATTTGTAGCACATTAAACTAATACATTATGGTGAAGTTGCAATATTGTTTGTGTCACTGTGGTCAGGAAATTATATGAAATTTCATTATTGATGTGGTTAACATCAGTGTTAAGTGCAGAAAGCACACAGATGCAGGAACACACACACACACACACACACAGTCAGGATGAGGGGTGTGTGTAGACCTACCTTTGGCATTGAAGTAACACTCCCCACCGCTGGAAGCGGATGAGCAAGGCACGACGAGAGCACTCAGCATGAACATGGGCACCACCAGCATTTGCACGTGCCACATGGTTGTCTGTCAAAGGCCAAAAAACTATTCAGTCCCCTCTGTGTCTCCTTTCCTCTTCACGTCCTGTCATGGCTCTTCTCTACATTGCGTTCCTTTATTTGTTGTACATTTTACCTCAGAGATTTCTGCTCATGTAAAATGCATCCATCTTTATTCTCTGCTAAAGATACCGAAGCAGCTTCTAGGAGATGTGGACAAGATGGCTTATGGGTGAGAGTATGTGCTGTGTCATTGAGTTGGACTCGTGGTAACTAGTCGGACTGTTTTCATGGTGAGGTATGGTGCACACACTGTTTATGAGTCCCTTCTTCCTCCCACGTATTTGGATTGCGAACGTGGGAAAAACATGAGCTTAATCTCAGTCTATGCCCAAACGCTTTAGCTCAGGCACTGCAAAGCACCACCGCTACCTGCTGCACCGCTGTGCCATGGATCAAGATAGATATAGAAAGTTCATCTCTTCTAGTTACATATTTTTGCTGAACTTTAATTTTTACCATTCCAGTCATTTTATTTTTCTTTAAAATGATTAAATACCAGAAGGAACTTCTTTCCACTCATTTACTTTCCCCTTTCACTCTTTTCTGGTCTAATTGGTCCTGAAAAAGTCACCTCTTTTGCTCCTGTTTCTTGTAAAATATTTCTCATTACAGTCTTTCTTTCCATTACCAACATTCTCCCTCCATTGTCTTTTTTACTTTCAGTCTTCTTATAATTTTCGCAAAATGCCAAATGGATTCTTACCTTCAGCTTCTGTCTTTCTGCGTCCTTCCTTGCCTTCTGTCCTTCCAGGTCACCCACCAAGTTCTGGACTCACAGTTGCACCACATCTACAGATTTATATAGCAACTTCCCCCTCCCCTTTGGCCTCTTTAATATTAAAACACTGATGTTCACCATCGCCTCTTTTTTCTACTTGTAGTCTCAGCTCACACTCTGTGCACAAACACAGATAACATTTTCACCAGGACGTTTATTGTCCTCTGTTGTCGTCTTTAAATTGGACCCAATCCATTAAACTATCGGTGGAAAAACATCAGTCAGCAAGTGAACCATTGAGTTAATTCCTCTTTTCAGGGGGGCTGGGTAGAGTTTTCCCATTTGTTCAGTTGCTACAGAATACAGTGCTGCCTTAAATATTAGTATAATTTTTTAAAAAACATATAAATGTATATAGTAAGACCTTCCTTTGTAATTGGTTTGATAAAGAGTCTGTAAAATGTATGTCAAACAAATAAATAGTCTACATTATTTAAATGTATTTATATCTGCCTTCACAAAATGTCCATTTAATATATAGTATATACATATGTTCGCAATGTTTGTGTAAGCAGTAAAATTAAACATTATTGTAGAATACATGTTGGAATGTATTTTCAGTAAATTTACCCTGAGACATAAAGGCACAAATGATATTTTCTGTAAAATAGTCCTGCATATTACTTTATATATTTTTCCACATTTTAAACTTGAAATGATAATATAAGTAATATGTTAACTAATATTACTTGTGGTACAATAAGCAGTATGGATTTTGTTTGTGAGCGAACCTGGTTGTGAGTAAAATGTGTGTCCACCAGGGTCACCAGTCCTTTCTGTTTCTTTATGTCCATTGTGAGTCTTTGAAAGAGCTGCCTTGTATGTGTTGATAAGATGCAGTCATACACAGAAATACGCAAACAAACTCTATACACACACGGCAAAGAAAGGTTTTATTGCAGAGCTGTAACAGGTTCTAGGGCTGCAGTTAAACCAGGCAGTCCATTCAGCACGTGGCTATATATTAACAGCAGACATATTCGTTGTCCCCATCTTCATCATCGTAGTATGACTGTTGTTTTAATTTTTGTGCTGAGCTGACGTTCAAATTTCCTCAGCCCGTGAAAATAATTTCTTGTATTTCAATATATGATAGCCAATTTCTTAAAGCACTGTCTTTAGTTATTATGTTTAGTTTTCTGTACAGGAATCCAAGTTCTTGATATGGATGCCAAGTTCTATATCCCTCCAAAAATTAAAAGTACTTCCATCTTACATAAAATTTCATAAATTGTGAGTTGTTCTCTACATAGATTACAATTCATTTAAATAGTATTACTATAAATATACACAAATGGTTACAGAAAGTTATATTTTAACGTGTATTTGGTTTTCATCTATCCTTTGCAGTGTAGGGGACATAAGAGAAATTTCAGTTCATTTTTATTTAAATGCAGATAAACTGCTGGCCATACCGTACTGTCGTTGTTATAAAGTGAGAAAGGAAACGTGTAGCTATAAATGCTATGTTTAAATAATACTGATGTAACTAATATTACCAGAAAGTCTTAAAAGACTTAAAGTTGTAGGATGACATTTGCATCTTTAAAATGCTCTCTATGATCAATTCAAAAAGAGAAATGAATGTGTGGTACAGATTTGGGAAACAGCTGGGGGCCATGTAGCTTTCAGCATCATTCGGGAGTAGAAGACACTCAGCTGCGACATGAATTGTAAGTCTAGTGTCTGACACTTTCCTGGAGGAGGCCCAGTCAGAAGGTTTGTGTTACCATTACAGTAGTTAGTAGTTGTAGTTCAGCACCCTAAGGTTTAATTTCCCTACTATGGCTTCACTGCAGTGCTGTCTGGAAGCTTTGTGAATTATCATTGTCTTTAAATGGCGGTGCCAGTGGGTGGGTTGTTGCAATGATTCCACAGTCATGGGTCAGATTCTGCTTTTATCTACATGGTTGGAACCCTTTTCAGATGTGTGGCTTTCCTCAAACCTCTCAGTCACAGTCAGTCTAGATGTATTTGTGCCTCTGAATTGCCCTCAAACTGTTGTTATACTGACCTCTGGCCAGAGCTCTGTGATACAGCGGCATCTCACCGAGGCTACCGATATTTATCACATAAAATATATGTACTGTATAAAAATATATATTTGTATATATATTTACCTCTGCTGTATGTACAGTATACACAGCATATAAATAATAGCTGGAAGATGTTAAAACCCTTCCACATTTTGTTGTGGTGTTAACTTATTTCAAAATGGATTCAGTTAATTTTACTTTTGCCATCAGTTGACCCACATTACTGCATAATTTCAAAGTGAAAATGTGTTTTGAGAAAGTTTTGTAAATTTACTGAAAATAAAAAGCTGAAATCTCTCTTTTGCACAAGTAAAGCAGTTGTAGCTGTGAGTCGTAGTGGGTTTGTTTGTACCAGGCCTGCACACCCAGATTTAGCAGTTTCCCCCATTCCACCATTTGTCAGACTGGATGGAGAAAAATTAAAAAAAGAATCAGTTTTAGGTCTGTATAGAAGATATTTATTATTTTCATATCGGTTTATCTAGACGTGAGTGCGGACAGGTAAAGCAAGTCAGAAACACTGTGGTGTGTTGATAAGAACGTGCAACTTCAAGAACACTCTGTTGAATAAATGGGTAAATCACTGTAAAGTTGCTAAGTACCACACTGGTCCATGAAGAAGTTATTGGTTTTTAGTGGCAGTTTATCTAAAAAAATATATGTGTATACCTTTTTTGGACATTTACAGTACAACGGCCACATGCATAGTTCTGCCACAATGTTCTGTCAAATTCATATTTACCTTCAGCATAAGAAAGATAAGTGTCTGAGGTATATAAAAGCACAACATATACTTTTCACTGTTGTTATGGAAACGCGGTGACTCTATTAGTCAATTATTTGCTTTTACTCAGACGAGTAAGGTATATTATCTTTCCGCAGTTTCAAATTCAACAAAGTGCTCGGAAAAATTGAAAAGCAGCCCCGCACACAAATTTTTTCCATGTGTTGTGTTTGTGCAAATTGCAGCAAAAGGAGCAATTCAGTCACCCAGTGTCTGGACTGCCATTAGATGGTACCCTTCACCAATTGTTATACTGCAGGTGAAAAGTATGTCACCATGTTCACAAAAATCCTACTGTGAGGGACACCGTATTCCTCCTGTTGGCACTTGGGCCTTCCACACAGCGCCTGTCGGTCTGCAGCGTGAAAGGGGGCAGAGGGCTGAGGGGCGTGAGGTGCAGGAGCAGCACAGCACCTGCCATCAGCATTTGTGTTGGGTAACCCAAAATGACCCTGAGCAGAAGTAAGCCATAGGAAAAAACCAGGGTAAAAAATGCAAGAAATAAAAAAAGAATTGTGACATGTACAGGTAATACAGGCAAACCACATGACAACATACAATTTATTTGTAGACTTGATTTAAAAACTGAAATATCATCAGTGCAGATAATTCCTGATATTGTTGTTGCCACCACAATGAGTTCCATCCTCCAACGCTGAGGTGTGCTCAGGATCCATAGGAATATGTCTGATATTTAGTTGACATCTTATGTTGCGTAACAACCGAATATCAAACATATCACACAGTTCCTGGCCTGGGAGGGGCATGTTTGTCCAGTGGCTGAAGTTGAAAGCAAAGAGGGTGACACCCTTGTGACAGATGGTCTGAAAGCAAGACTGAGGCCAAAAGAGGGAGAGGAATAGACAAGACAGGTTGGACAAGAAGAACTAGATATGATTGGGAAATGAAGGAAAAAGGTGAAAGAGCCTGTTTTACAATACATTTCAGTTAAAATAGGTGTGCATGGAATGAGGCGTGGATGCATCTGAAGAATGTAACACCATTGTAGGATGCAGACATATTTAAAAGGAGAAGTAAAAAATAAACTCGCAATAGTACATGCCCTGTAAGAAATCTCCCTAGACTGACTCAGTTTGCACAGAGTATTGACAAAGCAGCAGCACACTGAGTCACAGACGAAAGGACAGATTCATACACAGAGAAACTCTCATTCAGGCTCTTACTTTCCGGCAGGCCAACACAACCTCACACAAGTGTAGACTCACACGGATGCTTTCATCGTGCCAAACTCACTTGGTCCTGCTGCAGCCCAGAGGTCTTCAGCAGTAGTCGCAGTATTGCTTCCATCGTGCTGTGAACGTGTGAATGTGTGTGTCTGAAAGCTTTTGTACTAATGGTATGAATTCTCCTTATGTTACAGCTTCTGTTTATGTGTAATGTAAAGTGTAGTTGGGTGCCAACAGCTGTCTTCTCCCTATGTGTAGCGCGCTGCATGGTTGAGGTAAGACATGTGCTCTGAGTTTGTGTGACTTGAGTTCCATTGCAGGCATTAAACAAGAAATGTGTACCTTGACTGTGTGTATATGTCTGGACAGCAGCTGAACTGTCCACAAAGAGAAGTGCTCTTGAGCTCACAGCGTTACAGCTGTGCTATGTGTGGATCGGAGACAGTTTAGGGTCCCGTGTAGCTGTATGATGTGGTGCCTGTGTGGGTTTATGTGTATGTGAGAGTGTATATTTTGGTCCCATGTGGGACACACTTTATATAGCCCCTGCCTGTAGTGGGAAGCCCCCCAGCACATGGACTTTTTCTCTAGCTAATCAACAGTTTATTGATCGATGTGCCCCCTGGCTCTTCCTCCCTGCATTAGAGTGATCAATAGATTTGATTTCTATTTGGGCATGAGTTCACAGTCACACATGTACAGCTAATCACAGCACAATACACAAATAGAAACCACATTTTAATATACAGTAGACACATATTTCAGTGTATGAGTAAAATGCATTACTGAGAATAGCTTAGAAACAGAATTCTTGCAGTTTGAGTCTTAATGACAGATTATTGATTTAAATAGAAAGGTAATATTGCAGTTCTAAGTTCAAATGTAGAAGAATAAACTTCCTTTAATACTTAGTGTTGGTAGCTATACCAAAACCTAACAAAGCAGGTACCTTATAAAGCCTTCTTGAAATTCTCTTGAACTTTGTTGATTGCTTCAAGTCCAATTTGGAAGAAGTCACTGTAGAGTTTAGCAGGTGTTGGTGTAATGGAGTTCTGAATGGCGCCAATTCTTAAATGAAAATATAAGACCAATTCCTGTTACCCACAGTCACATGCATGTGGAGAACTTGGGTACAGAAAGGCTCATGTGGTTATTCTGATGATGTACTTGGAATCTTGCACTCCTCTGTATTCCTCCTTATCATGATAAAATTTGTCAGTATTTTGTCTGTAAAGCCTTATCACTCTAGGATAAGTACATCAGCATTTAATGAGACATTAAACATTCAAACTGGAATTCTTGCTTATTTCACAAAGACACTCTAAAATGGCTTGGACAGTATGATTTATACCCTTTAGAAGTTATAAGAAATAATTGTATTGTAGTGATAATTAAAGCTGGTTATTCTCCTTTAATTGGCACCAAAGGTGTCTTAAATCTCATAATCACTCAGTCAGCCAATTTAAATGGAGAAAAGTGTTTTGTGTCATTTTGGTGTTTTGTGTCACTGTGTATCACACTAAACATGGAAAAGAGAAAGAAAAGGAAAGAGTTGTCAGAGGAGGTTAGAAAGAAAGTAATAAACATGCATGGTGACCCTAAAGGCTTCAAGACCATTTCCAAAGAGCCTGATATTCCTGTGACCACTATTGTTAACATTAGCAAGAAGATTAAGGAACATCAGAATGTTAAAATAGCAATCTAGCCGCAAGGGGATGCACAAACTAGTGCATTTCTTTGGGCCGGTCCCAAGCCCGGACAAATGGAGAGGGTTGCGTCAGGAAGGGCATCCGGCATAAAAATTTGCCAAACCAAATATGCAGACAAAAATAGAAATTTCCATACCGGATCGGTCGAGCCCCGGGTTAACAACGACCGCTACCAGCGCTGCTAGCCGACAGGGTGCTGGCAGAAATTGGGCTACTGTTGGCCGAAGAAGGAGAAGAGGCCGAAGGAAAAGAGGAGGAAGGCATGTCTGGAGGAAGGAGGAGAGGAGGAAAGTTAAGAGAGTGAACGTGAGGGTAGGAACTTTGAATGTTGGTAGTATGACTGGTAAAGGGAGAGAGCTTGCTGATATGATGGAGAGAAGGAAGGTTGATATATTGTGTGTGCAAGAGACCAAATGGAAGGGGAGTAAGGCTAGGTGCATCGGGGGGGGGTTTAAACTGTTTTACCATGGCGTGGATGGGAGGAGAAATGGGGTAGGGGTTATCCTGAAGGAACAGTATGTCAAGAGTGTCTTGGAGATGAAGAGAGTGTCTGACAGAGTGATGGTTATGAAACTGGAAATTGATGGTGCGATGATGAATGTTGTTAGTGCATATGCCCCGCAAGTTGGGTGTGAGATGGATGAGAAAGAAGAATTCTGGAGTGATATGGAAGAAGTCGTGAAGAGTGTACCTGAGGGAGAGAGAGTGGTGATTGGAGCGGATTTCAATGGGCATGTTGGTGAAGGGAACAGTGGAGATGAGGAGGTGATGGGTAGGTATGGTGTCAAGGAGAGGAACGCAGAAGGTCAGATGGTTGTGGATCTTGCAAAAAGGATGGACATGGCTGTGGTAAACATGTATTTTAAGAAGAGGGAGGAACACAGGGTGATGTACAAGAGTGGAGGAAGATGCACACAGGTAGATTATATCTTATGCAGGAGGGCCAGGCTGAAGGAGATTGTAGACTGCAAAGTGGTGGCAGGGGAAAGCATAGTTAGGCAGCATAGGATGGTGGTTTGTAAGATGACATTGGAGATCAAAAAGAGAAGAGGAGTGAGGGCAGAACCAAGGATCAAATGGTGGAAGTTGAAAAAGGAAAACTATAAGGTGGAGTTCAGGGAGGAATTAAGACAAGCATTGGGTGGCAGTGAAAAGTTACCAGTGTGCTGGGCATCCACAGCAGAAGCGGTAAGGGAGACAGCTAGAAAGGTGCTTGGTGTGACATCTGGACAGAGGAAGGAGGACAAGGAAGCCTGGTGGTGGAATGAGGAAGTACAGGAGAGTATACAGAGGAAGAGGTTGGTGAAGAAGAAGTGGGATAGACAGAGAGATGAAGAATGTAGACAGGAGTACAAGGAGATGAGGTGTAGGGTGGAGAGAGAGAGAAGGTTGGATGATGTAGGGATTATGAATAGGGGACTGCAATGGATTAGCAAGGAGGAAGTTAGGACAGCTATGAAGAGGATGAAGAATGGAAAGGCTGTTGGCCCAGATGACATACCTGTGGAAGCATGGAAGTGTTTAGGAGAGATGGCAGTGGAGTTTTTAACCAGATTGTTTAATGTAATCTTAGAACGTGAGACAATGCCTGAAGAGTGGAGAAGAAGTGTACTGGTACCAATTTTTAAGAATAAGGGTGATGTGCAGAGCTGTAGTAACTACAGAGGGATAAAAACTGATCAGCCACAGCATGAAGTTATGGGAAAGAGTAGTGGAAGCTAGGTTAAGAAGGGAGGTGACGATTAGTGAGCAGCAGTATGGCTTCATGCCCAGAAGGAGTACTACAGATGCAATGTTTGCTCTGAGGGTGCTGATGGAAAAGTACCGAGAAGGTAAGAAGGAGTTGCATTTTATCTTTGTGGACTTAGAGAAAGCATATGACAGGGTACCTAGAGAGGAGCTGTGGTATTGTATGAGGAAGTCGGGGGTGTCAGAAAAGTATGCAAGAGTGGCACAGGATATGTACAAGGACACTGTGACAGTGGTGAGGTCTGCGGTAGGAGTGACGGATGCTTTCAAGGTGGGGGTAGGATTACATCAAGGATCAGCTTTGAGTCCTTTCTTATTTGCAATGGTAATGGACAGGTTGACAGATGAGATCAGACAGGAGTCACCGTGGACTATGATGTTTGCGGATGACATTGTGATCTGTAGTGAGAGTAGGGAGCAGGTTGAGGAGACCCTGGAGAGGTGGAGATATGCTCTAGAGAGAAGAGGAATGAAGGTCAGTAGGACTAAGACAGAATACATGTGCATAAATGAGAGGGAGGACAGAGGAATGGTGAGGATGCAGGGAATAGAGTTGGCGAAGGTAAATGAATTTAAATACTTGGGATCAACAGTTCAGAGTAATGGGGAGTGTGGAAGAGAGGTGAAGAAGAGAGTGCAGGCAGGGTGGAGTGGGTGGAGAAGGGTGTCAGGAGTGATTTGTGATCGAAGGGTACCAGCAGGAGTGAAAGGGAAGGTCTATGAGATGGTAGTGAGACCAGCTGTGCTTTATGGGTTGGAGACGGTGGCACTGACCAAAAGACAGGAGGCAGAGCTGGAGGTGGCAGAGTTAAAGATGTTAAGGTTTGCATTGGGTGTGACGAGGATGGACAGGATTAGGAATGAGTATATTAGAGGGTCAGCACGGGTTAGACGGTTTGGAGACAAAGTCAGAGAGGCGAGATTGCGTTGGTTTGGACATGTGCAGAGGAGAGATTCTGGATATATCGGGAGAAGGATGTTAGGGATGGAGTTGCCAGGCGAGAGGAAGAGAGGAAGGCCTAAGAGGAGATTTATGGATGTGGTGAAGGAGGACATGCAGGTGGTGGGTGTGATGGAGAAAGATACAGGGGACAGGAAGAAGTGGAAACAATCGATCCGCTGTGGCGACCCCTAACGGGAGCGGCCGAAAAAAGAAGAAGAAGAATGTTAAAATAGCAGAGAAATAAAACATCAGAACAGATCCAAGCTGACCTTCAAGGTTGAAAGTGCAACCATCTGTCACTGTCTAAATGAAAATGGGCTCCATGGTCGAAGGCCCAGGAAGACCCCACTTCTGAGAGCAAAACACAGAAAAGCCCAAATAGAGTTTGTGAAATTGCATGCTAACAAGCCACAGTCCTTCTGGGAGAATGTTGTCTGGACAGTAGAGAAACAATTAGAGTTTTTTGGTAAATCACACCAGCTCTATGTTCACAGAGAACAAAATGAAGCGTTCAAAGAAAAGAATGCCATCTCTACCATGAAACATGGAGAAGGCCCAGTGATGCTGGTTGTTTGCTGCCTCTAGCAATGGAGACCTTACATCTATGCAGCACACAGAAATCCAAAGACTATCAAGACATTTTGGAATTAAATGCACACTTCAGTGTCAGGAATCTGTTTCAGTTACAGGTCATGGGTCTTATAGCAGGATATTGACCTGAAGCAAACGTCTAAAAGCACCCAGGAATGGATGAGAAGAAAATACTGGACTGTTCTTAAAGTGTCCTACTATGAGTCCTGATCTGAACTCTATAGAACATCTGTGGGAGCAGCTGAAACTTGAATTTGGGGGAAGGAACTTGTCAAACCTGGTAGAACTGGAGCAGTTTGTATGAGAAGAGGGGGCCAAACTACCAGTGGAGAAGTGCAGAAATGTCATTCAGAGCTACAGAAAGCACTTGACCACAGTTACTGTCTCCAAAGGCAGTAATATAGAGTATTAGGGTAAGGGTCCCAATAGTTTAGTCTATGCCATTTTCATCTGTTTTATTATTTAAAATGTTAGGATTAGATTAGGGTTAGGTTTCACTTGTATTAATTAAAGAAGGGTGGATACCAAATACTTTTGTCATTTTCAAGTTATTTCAGGAATTTTTTTGGAGAAGTGATAGGGTACTAATACTTTTGGTTGCACCTGTAAGCCATGGTAAATTTCCTGTGTTGGCAACAGTGTTCATGCAAAGTGCAGGTTGTCAGTTGTAGCAGTTGAGAGACAAACCATGACGTGTGGGAATGTAAAGTTGTTTAAGTGGTGTGTGCATCTGAAGAGACTTTTCTTCCTTGAACTTACATGCAGGGTTAAAATGGGAGCAAAAGAAGTCATCGTGATTACACTGATTATAGCTTCGGAGAAGAAGCAGAAACTAAGAAGTTCCTCTCTGTGTGAAAGCATTTGTGCTGGCATGGTTTCAAGTTCTCTGGAGTTTGCAGGTTCTTTCCATATCTGTGTGGGATTCCTCCAGCTCCTCAGGTTTCCTCCCACAGTCCAAAGACATGTGTTTCAGGTTAAATTGCCTCTTTAAATACATAACTTGTAGTGCATCATAATATGTGGCATCCCATCAAGGATATGTTCTCCTAGCTTTGTGCCCAGGGATTCCCAGGGAGGTTGTAACTTTCCACAGCCTTGATCAGGACAAGCAGTTAAGGCTAATGGATGAATGGTGGCATTTTTCAAGGAAGAATTGAATATCTCATGTTCATAATTTTATTCACTGACACTGCAGGCTTACATATGACATCCAGCTGTACTTCACTAAGGCAAAACCTGAAGTACAGCTTAAGCAGCACTATAATCTCATTCTACCTTCATGTGCAAAAAATTCAGTTCAATCCTTTGCTATCCATGCACACACACCCCACGCTCACCCCTTGAGGGGACTCAACCAGCCTCTTTCACTGTGAACTCCAGAACCTTCTTCTGATGCCGAACTAAGTTTTTCATTAGTGTGTGACACATCGAAGGCCCAGATATGCAGTTGAGCAACTGCATGCAAAATAGCAGAATTTGCACTGCAGTTCTCAGTTTTTGCCATTTTTAATCCACCATTTACCAACAATCCTCACACAACTGTAAAAAAAAAAAAAAAAGGAAATTCATATACTTTTGGAAAATGTAGCACTTTAAAATATAACATTTTCACATCAAATGTCATATAAATGACAACGAACATCCAAAATAATAACTACTTCCAGAAAGATAACCCCATTTTTTGATATAGGAAGCAAAAATGTTACTGCTTTAGCAGTTGTAACAGACAGGTATGTACAGATGCTCCTTCATGTGTACAATTCACAGAGGGGTACATGACAAAAACTCCCTCTCTTCATCTGTTCCTGGATTTATTTCAATAGTTTTATTCAAATGAGCTACATTTTGGGAAACTTTTGGTTGTATCACAGATTCTCAATGTTTTAAGCCTGAAGGCAGAAACATCCATCAGGTGTATGCAGGCTGGGGTGCTAAGGCAATATGTAATTTTTGACAGTTTGAACTTATTTCCCCCCTGCCCAGAGAAACAATGACCTTGTTGAGTCAGCTGGGGCGGAACAGTGGAGCTGTAATCGTCTCCCTAATTGTACGCCAGGGGCTAAGGCGCCCAAACAGTTAGGGACACGAGGACGATCAGTTGAGCGGATGCTGCCAGTACATTAACTGACATCCTCTCAGGGCTGCAGGACAGGAAAAAGGCTCAACATTTTATGTACGCACTTGCAGTATAATGAAAAGAACTTTTTTTTTATATAAGCTGTATTTTGCATTTATTTTGTTGCATGTTTAAGGTACGGATTAGTGTTGCTGTTCCCGTTTTAAATCTGGAACTGAGCAAATCATTGCAAAGTTGCTTATCCATCATTAATGTCACCCTGGACCATGGTCTCAGCTATATAACAGCAGTAACACAAACACACAAAACCAGAACAAAAGTCAGCAGTTCAACTCAAAATGGAGGTGTTCCTTCTGCCATGTATGCTTCCTGTTCTGCTTCACGAGTTCATATATAAAAACATACTAATAAACTTATCTACAAAACTATTAAGTTAAAAATAAACAATTAGTAACTAAATAAAAAGTTGAGTCTGAAAAGCTGTGATTTTTTTTCCCCCTCCTCTGATGTCTGAAGCAGCAGGCTGGAAACCCTCGTCGTGATGGATACTGAGGGAGACCATAGCATCTGTCACCAAGGTGACATCATGACAATGATGGAGAGTGACATGGAGGGTGCCGACATGGTCAATACAAGTCAACATACACAAATACAACAGTAACACAATGTTGGAGCCTGAGGGGGGGTCACAGAGAGGAACAATGGAACAGACAAGGTTAATGACGGAGGACTGTGGGGTGCGATTATTCAATATCAGTCCATGCGTACATGGACATTGCCTTCTGAATTAGCCAGTATAGCTTCCTTATAACCCTGGCCTGAAACACAGCCAAGTGAGAGGAGCAGCACATGAGCCAAAGAGCATTGTGTCAGGGTGTAAAGAGACCGGCACCCTTGTGTTTGTGTGGTTATTCTGTCACATTTTTGGTCTAATTTTCCTGTCTCTCTGCATCTTCAGCTCTGTGGTAGACTTGAAAGGAAAAGGAATTCGCATGGTTCAGCCTGCAAGAGTAAAGAAATAGTTTTAGTTTTAGTTTTGCAGGATGGCAGGATGCAGCTAACACTGAAAATACAGTACAGCAAGGAACAAACAGACATTCAGCTATGAAAGCCGGTTCCTCTTACAGACATGCTGAACCTTGTCAGCAGAACGGGACATTGATGAAATCGCTCTAATAGTCCACGGCTCCTGTGTGCAGAATGGTTAATCGGGTGTGGGAAGCGTGCGGTAAACTGAACATTACTTACTGCTGGTTGAGGGACAAAACAATGAAAAATGTTTTTAATTGGCCTTGTTGGCCATGTGCAGAAGAAGCAGGGAGTGCCTGCAAATAAAATGTTCAACCAAATATGGCTTCATTACTATGGAAGACTATATAATAACTATGCAAGTGTCACTAAATCGAAGCAAAATAATAGATTATTAATTTAAATGCAGGATAAAATTCCAGAAACTAAATGACAAATACAAAGAAAATGTTTGCTTGTGGAGCAAATATGCCACAGCGATTACCTTTAATGCACAGAACACGGTGCTATTTTAGATTCTCATATTATATAGTACTGAGTTGTTTCATTCATGTGGTTCTCTGCACCTCTGGTTCCGGAAAAATGGAAGATTGGTTAATAAGGAGCTACTGAGGAACATCATAGGTAGGAACAAATCTAATTTCAGTGTTAAAAATGTTATTGTGCTTCTTGTACTGTCATTGTAAAAAAAAAAGCTCAACAAAATACATTGGGACCCGAGTACCTCAACTATGTGAGATGGTCTGTGACCGTTAAAGACCGTGTATTAATAAGGTACCTCACCTGACAATGAAAACAATGGTTGGATTCTATTGTTGGGCCGCAGGCTGAGGGTTTTCCACCTTCGGAGCTGCTTCTGGAGTTTTCCCACACAGTTTCCTTAAAAGAAAGAGTATTTTTTTCTGCTTGGAACTGAAGGTCACAATCAATAATCTTCAATGCATTATTCAAAGTCCTCTGAGAACTTCCAAGCTAGACATTATGAAGACCAGCTTTCTATAAGATGAGATAAAACTTTATTGATCCCTAGGGAAATTCTTATGCCAACAACATGGTCAGTGCCACAATAAAAGAAAGAGATGCTCAATAAATATTTTGATTATATTATATAATAATATACAAGAAAAAACTATGATTGAACCTATGATTAGTCAACTAGTCAAATATAAATTCCACATTGTGCTGGTGCGGTATGTCACTGAACTAGTCATGCAAGTACTGCAACCTGAACTAACTGGGGGAAAAAAATTTGCTTTCTACAACTGGTTACTGGCTCTGAACCACACTATACCTCATGTTACAAGCATCAGAATTGTGATTTTCTGTGGTGAAATCATTCCAATGACTCTGGAATAGGCTCTGGATTACTGCATCCTTAACCAAAATAAAGCGGTTAAAAATAATGGATGGGTGATTGGGTGGTTTTTTTCTGAATTCACAGTTCTGTTTTCAACATTTTCTCTGCTGCAGAATGAAAATAGCCAGTGTTTCCACATTCCAGTTTTAGGAGTTGCAAAATGCCCTTGGAGGATAGATTGAGAGAGGTGAAGAGAAATGAGAGTGAGAGAGGAGGGGTAGCATTTGCAAAGCTTTTACAAAAACTTAAGTTATTATTGCTACTTTTACAGAAATTCCTTAGCAAATAGGTGACAGCAATGTTTTTATGTTGAATTGCTTGCTTCCTCATGGGCAGTAAAAGACAGACTGGATTTTAAGGCTAATGCTTTTTAATGATTTTTAGGAATCACCATCCTTTATCTGTTTCTATTCTCTTGTGGGATCTGAAGTTTAGAAGTGATGCATAAAGCAACATGGTGCCACCGCACATGGGTCAAACAAAACCCAGTGAACGGAGGTGGTGGACATTGCAAATTTATCTTCCATCATTTACATAGCCTTTAATGCCCCCTGCCTGGCTAGCTCAGTCAGTAGTGCATGTGACTTGTAATGTCAGGGTTGTGGGTTTAAGCCCCACATTGGGCATTGATGCAAATCCAGCCACAAGGATATGGAGGGTTGCATCTGGAATAAAAATCTGCCAAAATGAATATGTGGACAAGCCAATCTGCTGTGGCAACCCCTGACAGGAGCAGCCAAAAGTCAGTTTATTTACATAGATTTTAATGCTGCTCCATGTTAATGAAAGAATGGATTGGCATGAGCTTTGTATTCTGACTTAACCCCCAATACAGAGAGACAATGTGGTCCACATTGTATGAATAAAACTACAGTGAAAACTGGTGGATTTTAATGGCTCCAACCTACAAATAAATCAAGGGATTAAATTGCATTATTGAGCCTTCATTGACTGTGATGTATTGCAAGGACTTTCAAACAATTTCAGCTTGCAACCTGCAGTCCCAAATATGTTTGTAAATTGAGATACATGTGTACATGTAGTCCCCAACTTAAGATGTGTGCAACTTATGATAGCCCTTATTTCTGATGACCATCCTCTGAACTTTACAACTTTTTTATCCTTATTTATCCTTATCAATTTGTGCAGCATCTCAGTATTTGTTATCATTTTATATGAGTATATTAGTCAGACCAGTACAGCATATTACAGGCTTCCCTTTCCTTACAAAAGCAATGCATTTCTGAGAAATCCTTCGTAATGTGAACTCTCTTAAATCAAAGACATAGTTAACATTAGTTTCAATGGTAAAGGTTTTGATGTGATTCTGTGCTTCAAAAGTGACAACCACTTATATTAAATCATTAAACGACACAAATAACTTACAAATGAGCTAACATTACTTATTAAATGACAGCTTCCTTTCATTAATAACTCTGTAATGCGGTATATCTGTCTACCTGCATAATTTCGGCTCTTTTTTTAAGATAAGTATTTAATGCATAGGTTTGCTCCAGGCATACCGATTTGTCTTCTGCCCAAAGATACATGTTTCAGGGATGCCAAAGACTAAATAGCTTGATTTTGTGTGTGTGTGTGTGTGTGTGTTGCTATACCAATAAATGTGTGAATGATCAATTTAGTCAGTGGTTTACGTTCAGCATCCATCTGTGTTGCTTTATTCACAGAACACTACATTTGTGATTCCACACAAATAATTTTTACAGCGACCAGCAAGCAAAAAACTATGCGTTATGATGGTGCTCGAAAAGAAAATGTTTAAAAAAATGCAGAAATAAGTGAAAAATAACAGGAAAAACTGCACTGTATTTATATTATTCCACATTATAATAATTTAGTAGTTATAATATTATAAAATAGTCATTATATATTAGTAATTATTAGTATTTTAATGTATAAAAAATGTGTAAAATTTGTGAAAAATGCAGTATATCAAAGCCATATTATACAATGCAGTATGTATTTGTGTTTATTGATTATATATTCCTGTTAGTAAGTGTTTAGGTCTTGTGGTCTGGTGTGCATACACTAGTCAATACCCACCATATTACTATACTTACATTCCTTCCTCTGATGTTTTTTCCACAAAGTTGCACAATATGCTGTATTCTGCCAACTGCTTCCTGAGGTTGTCTGTTTCCTGGGTCCATTTTCCCTTCTCCCCAGGGAACACCTCTGTGCAAACCAGGTAGTTTGAGTCAGTTTGGGCCACAGAGTTGTTTTCATTAGAATGAGACCAAGAACGGTTAACTGAAATAAATGAGCTAGAGTTACACCTTTGCCTACAGCCCAAGCAACCAAGGAAGTGGTCATTTGAACCAGCAGTGGCCAGTGCAGCTCTTCACAAGCTAGAAGCAGTTATTTAGATACCTGCATGGTACTCCTAGTACAAATAAATCCTTAATTTAAATGTGTCTACCAGAACCTGTTGGATGATCTTCTGCACTAGGATGGGCTCACCTTGATCCAAGCAAAGTAAAACAAATAAATTTTCCTCATCCCACTACATGCAAACTTCAATCCTGGTAATGTTTTACTTAAATGAGATTACAAAGTATAATATAACATTTTATTGTCCTTGTGGTTCTCTACAGATGTTTCAAGTGTTATTAACCCTTTCTGACACTCAGCGTTAGATCTCACCACATCTCCTGGGATATCATAGGTCATTAACAAGAGACCTCAAGAGACCCCCCCCCCCCCCCCGCCAGCCGCATCTTCTGTCACAGATGGACATTGCTGATCTTATCTGACCAATGGATATGGAGGATTCAGACAGTTGTTAATGAACGTCTGCACTTTGTTGATGGTCGTCTTTGTTATCCTCCAGGTCTCGGCACCATAAAGCAGCGCTGTCTTCACGTTGGAGTTGAACAGTCAGATTGTTGAGCGATGTGATATTTCTCTGGAGCTCCAGATGTTCTTGAGTGGTAGAAAGGCTGCTGTGGCCTTGCTGATCCTTGCTTTGACGTCTACGTCTGTGCCACCCTACTTATTGATGATGCTCCCCAGATAGGTAAAGGACTCCACCTCTTCCAGTTCCCTGTCCTCAAATGTGACTGGTTCAGGACTGATTCCTTTCACTGTCATGATCTTGATCTTCTCCTTGTTGATATTGGGGTCTACTTGTAAAGAGATGTCTGCAAGCACTGTGGTCTTTTCTGTTGGTGGTTGTGAGACAGCAGTGCCAGATCATCTGCAAAGTCCAGGTCATCCAGCTGTGTCCATAGTGTCCACTGGACTCCGTTCCTTCTCCAATCTGTGGACACGTCCATTATCCAGTCAATGCCTAGTAGAAAGAGGAACGGAGACAGCAGACGTCCTTGTCTGACACCAGTCTTGCCCTGGAACTATTGGGTGAACTGACCATCATGGATAACCCTGCAATTCCATTCCATTGTAGCTGTTCTTAATTGTGTTGACCAGCTTGATAGCACACCGTAATGTCGTAGCAGTTTCCACAGAGTGTCTCTATCCACACTGTCGAATGCTTTCTCATAAAAAGTTGACATATAATGAGGAGTTCCACTTCAAAGACTGCTCTATGATGGTGCGGAGAGTGGCGATCTGGCCAGCACACGATCAGTTTTCTGAATCCTGCTTGTTGGTCCCTCAGCTGGGAACCGACTGCATCATTCATTCTTTCCAGGATGACTGTTAAAAACTTTTCCTGGCACAGACAACAGGTTGATGCCTCTGTAATTGGAGCATTTACTGAGGTCACTTTTCTTGGGAAGCTTGATGAGGTAGCCTTCTTTCCAGTTTGTTGGTATTTCTTCGTCTTCCCAGATCTTACCAAAGAGCGGGTACAGGAGCTCTAGAGTGGTGTCTACATCTGCCTTCTGTGCCTCCGCAGGGATGTCATCTGGTCCCGCTGCCTTACCTCTCTCAGCTTCAATATTGCCTTCTTGATTTCCTTTCCGATGGGCCTGTTGCAGTTGATAGGAAGGTCAGTTTTAGCTGGCTAGATGTCAGGAGGGTTGGGTGGGGTGGGTCTGTTTAGCAGTTTGTCAAAATGCACTGCCTATTTGTTAAGTTGGTCTTCTTTTCCTATGATGGCTTTCCATTGCTTGTCCTTGACAGGTCTGTCTGGTTTGCTGTATTTGCCTGATAGCTTCCTGGTGATTTCATAAAGCTGTTTCAGGTTGCCACTGCCAGCTGCTTTCGCTACCTCTTCTGCTAGGCTGTCATTGTATTTTTGCTGGTCAGCTTTAATGCT
The DNA here is from genome assembly GCA_018136845.1 of Heterotis niloticus. Lineage (NCBI taxonomy): Eukaryota > Metazoa > Chordata > Actinopteri > Osteoglossiformes > Osteoglossidae > Heterotis > Heterotis niloticus. Next base: position 5,236,725 of record CM030903.1, read on the forward strand.
CCTACTCACCTCTCTGTTGGCTTCAGTGTACTCATCCTGTGTTCTTGCTATTGATGCTCTTGTGTGGCTGTTGTTCGCTGCTGATTTTTTCGGCTTCTTCACTTCAATCTTTTGTAAAGTTTCTGCAGTTGTCCAATCTTTGCATTGCCGTTTTCTGTGGCCAACCACTTCTTCACATGCTCATGTTAGTGCGTCTCTGATATTCTGCCACTGGTTTTCTGTGGTTGCCTCATCTTCTAAAAGCTCTTCTTGTACTTATATCTTGTTGAAGAGTTTTATCCTGCACTTCTCTAGCACCTTGGTGTCTCCCAAGAGGCCTACGTTGTATCGTTGTCTCTTTCTTGTCTCCATCCAGTTTTTCTTCAGCTCAAGCTTCAGTTTAGTAGGTGTTTGTCCGATGCTACGTCAGCTCCTCTTTTTGCTTGCACATCTTGAAGCGATCTTCTGAACTTCTTGCTGATACAGATGCGATCCTTCTAGTTCTTTGTTACATGATGTGATGATACCCACGTAGCCTTATGAACCCTTTTGTGTGGGGAAAATGCTGCCTCCGATGACGAGTTTGAGGGTGCAAGTGTTCATGAACTTCTCTCCATTCTCACTCATCTCTCCAAGTCCATATTTTCCCATGACTTCCTCATAAGCGGTGTTGTCCTCTCCTATCTTTGCATTGAAGTCGCCCATGAGGATGGTGATTTGTCTTTCTGGACACTTGTTGAGAATGCGCTGGAGTCGGGCATAGAATTCTTGCGCGACGTCTTCGTCACTGTCATTGGTAGGCGCATGGCACCGGATGACACTCGCTGTCCTACTGAATATTTATGGTTATACTTACCGTCCGTCATATATACAAGCAAGCTCATCTCAGACAGGAACATATTGCTTTCTCGTTAACGTTAAACTTGTTTTCCAAACTTAAATTTGCACCCTGCAGTGGACGTCCATAACCAGTCAAACGCGGTGAGAAATGACCTGCAGCGATCTCTGTCGGCCACCAGGGGCCAGTATTGTCCCTCGGCAAATGCCTCAGCGCTGCTCCCCACGCACAGGTGGCGCAACGGATGAAAGAAAGTGTCGTCTTACCTTGAAAATGTTTCGTTTCTCCCTCCATGGCTGCTGCTTCATCGGTGATCCTTTTCTGCAAGAACAATCGTGGACTTACAACAGCTACACAAGTACGTGTGAAACTGTTTGGAAACACCGTGTGACAAAAACGCACCCTCCACGGTTTTATTACTCGGGCGGTTAAACAATCCGTTTGTCCAACGCGAATTTGTCCGCCAGCCTTGTACAGGTGGGTGACTTGAGTACAGCTCAGCGCCTGGACAGGGATTCGAGCCTGAAACCTCCTGGTCCACCAACGGCGGCAGCGCCATCGCTGTCCTCACCTTGTCTCCGGTGCAGGTGTCCAGCGGTGCCTTCTTGTTGTTGTAGTCCACCTGGGCTTTTTCGACCACTTTTTCCAGCTCCTCCACTTCTTTCTTCCTGTTATTCAGCTCATCCTGCAGCGCCGTCACGTCGGCCAGGTACTCGCTCAGCACCTCGGTGGATACGCGCGCCTTCACCTCCAGAAAGGAGCTGCTCTTGAACAGATTGACCCCCTCTTCGTGCTTCTTGTAGACAAACAGCCCTAGGGCGGCACAGACCAGGATGGCGCAGATGGCCAGCAACGCCTGCCACTTCATGGTGATCCGGTCGCGCTCAGTCGGCGAGTGGAGCGGTCGAGACACCGGGGACGCTGTTGTCGCACCTGCCCGCGCGGAGCCTCCGCCCCTTTCCAGCCTCCGCTGACAGGTAGCTCACCTGTAACATCGTGAGCGCGGAAAATCCGGAAAAGCGGCTATTTGTGCCAAGTAAACTGAGACGTTGGAGAGTACATGTCCCAGGTGAGCAGCGGACACGCAGCCAGGTATGGGGTCGCCGCCGAGTGAAGCAACATTTAAAAGTTCAACTGTTGAAACCGTGTAAACTGACTGTTGTCTCACCTGTTTGTACGACAGAGAGGGTGGAAGCGACTGCAACGAGAAAGAAAAAAAACATCCCCACAAAGCAGGTAGGAAAGTTTGCCCTTTAACAGCGCGACTGCTCAGAGATTTGATCCCATGAACTACTGATCGCACGCTGTACGCCCGGGGTTCGAGCCGAAGTCCTGTGCTCGCCGGCTTTTCGTCGGATGTGCTGTTCGCCGGGGCACAGAACTCAGAATGGTGAAATTTACCCGTAGTTCAGCAGCTCGGGCACAGAACTGACACCTACCTGTGAGGTTTGTCTGCTTAAAGATGGCACGAAAAACTGTACTTCCTTGTGCAGCCATTTCACCTGCGAAATCGGCGATCGACGCAAAGAACAACCGTGAAAAAACACAGTAAACGAAGCAGGTTTATTTATCACAGAAGTACAGGTAACACGAAGACTACCTTTAAGATTTTACGGATTTGAAACGCAACAAAGAACGATGTGAACAATGGACAAATACAGAGGGAGCTTTAAAATGAAACACTTTCAAAAAATGTACTGCTTGGTAACTCAGTGCAAAGCCATTACAAAAGGCATCTTTTATTTAGCCCATTTCACAGAATAGCTGTAGTATTTTGCTAAAATACTGTGTCGTAGTCGGGGCCAGAACTCATCACCAGGCGGAATCTGGCCAAGGAAGCAGATGGCTGGCGAAATATCTTTGAATTATGGTTGATATAATGGCAATATCTACACAATAATTATAGTCTAATATAAGCAGAGTTACAGACTGACCAGTAGCTGTCAATAACAGCATGGTGTGGTGCAGGAGGGTGTGGGTTCGATCCCTGCACTCCGTGTAGCTGAGTGAATCTAGCAGAGTAAAAAAATCACCCCAGGTAGAGGTGTGAGCTAAACACTTGATGTGTACTCGTGTTGCTTTGAGGAAGTGTCCTTCTACATGAATAAAATCTCTAACAAATTATATGATGAATGTCAGAGATGCATGTTCTGCACAGGTAGGTTTTCATATTTTAGACTTATATGAGGTGTTACTGTCACCAAAAATTGGATTGTTAATGGCAATTACAAATGTGCCTTATAGTAGGGCAGCTTTGCACAATTACAGTGTGCATTTGTGTGTTTTAGACATTTCTGTTTAGTCTCAGTATGTGGGCCACAGGGCAGAGGTTGCTTGCCTGTGTGGGCTTCTTCCGTCTGCTCTGGTTTACTTTTACAGTTGAATTTCTGACTCTAAAGTTGTTCTGAGATGAACTGGTGTCCCATCCAGGCTTTGCTGGGCCTGCATGACACGATATGGACCACCAGAGCCATGGGCATCTATAACCTTTTTCTGAAGGCCTCGGTGAGCACTTTTGATCTAGGCATGGAAATAGCACACACACTTCAACGACAAAGAGCGAACCGCACTAAATGTCTGAGGTTTAAATAAGACAGCACCTGATCTGGTCCCTCTGATTCTAATCTTAGGTATTTGATGTAGTGACAAGTGTGTGCACTTTCTTTTTCTCCATGCAAAATTTGCATTTATCCTTATTTCAGTTATACAATACATTGCAAAATGTAAGTGTAGCATGATATTTGTTATATCGCATTTAGGTATAGATGCTGTTTAAATGAAAATCAAATCTTGATATGTCCACGTATGTGTCACGGGCTGGAGGCATGGAGGAAGCAATCGCGGAACACAGGTAGCTTCACAGACAGGGAATGCTTTACTGGAAAGGTGGTTCACAAAGATACAGGCAAAAAACATGGGTGTGCGTAGCGCAAAAACTGGGGTAAAAAAATCAGGAGTTTGACCTTTGTTTGAAATGGTCCTGGGCAGCAGCTATGGCAGTTGTACTCAACTATCTGGAGGTGTTTCTTGCAGCTGGGCAGCAAACAACTACATTGAGTTTATTGTCTCGACTGAACCCTTTTAGTTCTCCTGTTGACCTTGTAGCCGTGTAAGAAGAGCTGTACAACCTGCTTCACAGGACCGAAATGTAATAGCTCCACGCTAGGGTGTCTGTCAGCCCCTCCTTGCCCAACACAGACAGCAGACCTGACTAACTCATTTCATAACATATGTAACATATGTATACTTTTATATATTCCTCCACAGTGACTCTAAACACATTTTTCAATGGAGGACAAATTCTGTTCAATGCTCATTTGCTACCCCTCCCGAGGAGTGTAATAAAAGAAGTGTAGAATTTCAATCACCATGTAAATTCTCTGTACCACATTCACTCTTTTATTACACCTGCCAAAATGCTGTTTACTGTATCACTGGGTCAGCCCTGATCTGGATCTGCATGTATGGTGTTTTTTTGGTTCAGATAACATGTAGAATGAAAACAAACATTTTACTAGTGTATAGAAAGGCAAAAAAGGATGAAAGGTGCCAGATAAAAATAAGTACACGTTCACATTTATGTATTGTGTTGGATGGAAATGAGGAAATGAGCCAGGGGTGGAGCGATACAGGTCACCTTTATTCCTGCTATCTTGAAACCTGTCAGGTGAGAAGATCTGCTTACAAGTGATCAGACTGGAGAGATCAGAGAGGAGGAGGGAGTGATCCAGTAAAAAGTAGAGAGCAGAAGAATGTTATAGTTGCTGAATTGGAGACCGGTATCTGCTAAGAGCCAGTTTGTCCACCTCACAGCTGTTCTGCCTGCCTCTCCCTCCACAGCATGGTACGAGTAGCCACAGGACTGGTTACCATCTGCTTCTGCTTGCTGGCATTCCTCACATTCCAGGCCTTTGTGAAGGAGTGGACTCTGCGGGAGGTGAAAGCCAAGGTGAAGACTGCCAGTGAAGATGTGCAGAAGAAGGAGGAAGAGATAGTGCAGGCCAAGCTGAAAATCCAGGAGATTAACACAATGCTCATGCCCTCCAACTCCAAGAGGGATGAGCTGCTTGAAAAGAAGAATAGTCTGCACAACAGCGAAGCAGAAGCTGTGAAAAATATGGAGACCTGCGAAAAAGAGAAGGTACTGATCTCTCACAGTCCTTGAGCTTTGGGAAAGTAAAAATTTGTGTGCAAACTAAAAATGACCCCCAACACACGTCCCATTTCCCTTTCCACTTTTCTCAGTGTTAACCTACCCTTCATTCTTCTTCATCTGTTCCCAGTTGGTTTGTTCAGCAGTCAGCAATAGTGACACACATCATCAAATACCATGTTGTCACCAAAAATGTTCCTTTTATACACTGAATAATAGGTGTTGTTATTTTAGAGAAATTGTAATATTCTGTTCCAGCAAATGAATTTGTGTGATCAACCTAATGTTGTTAAAGATGAGGGATTTGAACCTGTGATTCTTCATGCAAACTCTAAGCTGTAAACATGCTGGCCAGCATGGTGGTGGAGCAGGTGGTGCTGGTGCCTCGTACCTGGGCCGTGGATTTGAGCTCGAGTTTGAATCCAGTTCGGTCTGTGAGGAGCATGCGTGTTCCTCCCTGTGTGGACGGCTTTCCACAGTTCAAAGATGAATAATTCAGGTGGATTTGTGACACTCAATGGCCAACCATTGTGTGTTTGTGTACATGTGTGGCATTGCTGTGATGTGTGCGTAGATGAAGGATTGATTGTAGGGAGTGTTTTGCGCTGTGCAAGTTCCCTCAGGCAAAGGTATCTGCCAAATGCTGTACAGTAAAAATTGTGTGTACTTTTAAGAAGAAAATCATATGCTAAGCCAGTAAATATAACCATTAGCTGTAATTTAAGTCTCCATCTGTGGTGTATCCTGCCTCAAAAAAGTCTATTTGAGTGATAGACCAACTCCCCAACCCTGCCACGGCCAAGAGGTTTTTGGTGTTGAATGAATAAATGAATAAAAATGCAGTAAAAAGGCAAGTAAGGAATTATAAACTAATAATATGAACATTATAATCTACATTTGCATTTTCAGCATAATACACAAAATAGCTTTTATTCTGATATTTTATTGATGTTTGCAAATAAAAACTGAAATTTTACTTTTCGTCCTCCAGAACGAAGTAGAGAATAAGAAAAAAAATGCTGAGGAAGTCTTAAAGAAATTGAAAGGTAAGTCAGCTGATTGGGCTTTATCATAATAGTGATTTTTAAATCATTAAAACAGCTTATAAATAATAAATCATTATAATGTAATGGTGTTTGTAATATAAATAGCTATATTATGATTAATTATTAGTTTAAATGTGTATAATATACATTTAATTATTATTATTATTATTATTACATGGCTTTATTATAATGTGAGACAGCTGCAAAGAAGACAGTAAATGCCAGGAAAAAGTTCCTTTTAGAAGAAAGACTACATCCTCTAAGCAGGATTTAAAATCATTAATCATGTCACTTTTTAAAAACTGAACATGACATTACCTCCTGTAGAAACACAAGCCTTTCTTTTCTGCATGTCTGAATTATGGCTTTAGCTTGTATGTGTTGTGCGGTTTTCCACTTTGTCATAAATTATTGTTGACTTGCCTGCTACCTTAATTCAAAATGTGTTTTACTATTTATGTTGTGTGCGTGCGTGCATGCGTGCGTGAGTGTGTGTGTGTATGTGTGTATGAGAGACATGTTTGAAAGGCTGGTAAAGCATTCAAGAATATGTTGAGTACAGCTAATAAATCAGCTTTTCTGCATTTATGAACAGGACAATGTGGGCATCTTGTAGTTAATATTTACAGAGGAGGTTCAATGCAAAGTAAATTTAACCTGGCAAGCCTCTGTGTGGAAACGTGAACTTCAGCAGTGTGTCAAGTCTGAAAGAATATTCCCATTTATTATTGCTTGTGTTTCTGTGGGGCATTAAAGCTGACCAGGAGAAAGAGAAATTGACAGCAGAGGATCAAATCAAACAGCTGAAACAGCAGATTTTGGAGCGAGACAAGAAGTTGTGCCAATTTGTGGACAAGAAGCAGGAAGACGGAAGGTATGAGCAGCTCAAATGGGCTGCACCCGGCAAACATCCTTTAGTGCAGGTTTATTGTTTAACTGCTGCATGTGTCTTCTGTCTTTGTAGGAAGGCGTGTGAAGCTTTGGAGGCCACAAACTGAGCTCTGCCAGGCAGAAATGCACATACTAAACACGTGGAGACAAAGAAAAACACACACCACACCACTACAACTGCTCATCGCCTCATGGACTGCACATTTTAAAATGAATTTTTAAGCTTTTCCTCAAACCATTGTGTGTGCAAACGGCCTGCCCCACTCTTCAAGACAAATTGTCTGTTTGCCTTAGAGGAGTGTCTTTTTAAACACCTGCTATGGAGTTTTGCAACAGCCTGTATCTTTAAATTTCATATCTTTACATAAGATATACTTTAGCTCATGTAAAATATTGTTTTGCAAAGAAATGATCAAATCAGGCAAATATACATCAGAATATGTTGTATTTAAGTGGTCATATTAATACATTGCATATAGGTTTTAGACAAGTGAAATATAGACTTTCAGTTGAAAACAGCAGGACACCTGAAGGAAAGAGAGCAGGAAATCAAAATGTAAGGGATAATGAAATGTAAATTTAATTCATATTGACCCCTCACATGACTGATATTTATGGCCTCTTTTAAAACTGACAATTGAAGAGCAATGTCTTCCTGGTGAGCTTTATCTTTATACTGTACCACTGACATCTGTAAACAATTTTATTATTTGTATTAGTATTGGGCCTGGCTGATATGACATGAGCTCAAATAGGCAGGGTACTTTTGAAGATTAATGGTTGATTTTTTTTTTTTTTTTTTTAAACGTTATCACAATATTGGCTTTTAATGATAAGTTTGTTTATATTACTTTTGGAATGCTTGTCCAGTAGTTCTTCAGTTTTTTAATATTGCAAAGAGAGATGCAGCAATCCAATTTTATTTCATTAGTTACTAATATGCTTTATTGAATTCCACTAAAATGAGACCTTTATAATGAAAGGTAAAATTTTTGTGCTAAGACAGTCGTGCATAATGGAGCCAGTAATTTGAATGCTGCTGAAACAAATTCCTTACATGTATTATATATTTTAGTATGGAGGTAAACCCCAGTATATGCAGCTTTGTTGTAATTCAGCTGAACTTTCAGTACTGGCCCCTGATTTGCACAGTAGATGCCCTGCTATAAGGCAGAACCATGTCATCCCCTCTTTGTTCATAGGTCTGACCTCCCTATTGCATACAGAAGTTGCTGGGGATGTGTGTGTGGGTGATATTTGCATGGGTCGATGCTGTGTGGTATAATGGTGCATGTGCTGCAAGGAGTTTTGTAGTGTTTTAATATTTGGGAAAGCTAGTATGGGGTCTTTGGATGGGTGGGGAATGTTTCACATTTGCCTTTTAAAACAATGTAAAAAGGGATCCTGGAACATGGAATTTCAGTTTGCACAGTTTTCAGGAATTAAATAAGTATGTAAAACAAAGTTCACCTAGGTTCGTATTAAACACACAGTGCCAAAAAAAGGAGCTTGGTTTATAAAGGGGATCCCATTACCCATCTAATCCCGTCCTAACCCCCACAGCAATCCCACAGCACACCTACAAAGCCGCTACACAATGGCTAACCTATCAAAACTAGCGCCAAATAACTATAACTCCAAACATGGTGCGGCGCAGCAATGGCGCGGTATCTCATCGGGGTTATCAAGTGGTGACCTTCCCTAGTCGGTGTTTCGTCGAGTTAGGCCCACGAGACCTCCAGAAGGCTCAACCACGGCTCAGGTGTCCCAGAGCTGCTCCCCTCCACTACCGCGCCCACCACCGCATCACCCCGCCGCTCCTCACATTACCTACCCTTTGCTTTAGCGCCCTCACACTCACCGTTCTTTCTAACCGCTGTCTCAAAGGAAGAAGCCCATCGCCACCTACTTTACCTTTATCACGCTTTGCAACAACTAACCACACCAACACCGCCGCCTGCTAACAGCTAACCGCCATCACAACTACGCACTAACGCTTCGCTGGCACCCACCTGCTCACTGCTTCGCCGCCCCACTACCATCCGTGCTGGTCCTCTTACTCCAAACCCAGAGACTTCCTTGCTCCGCAGCCTGTGACAACTCCTTCACTGCCCGTTGCAACTTTCGCCCCCGGGTACCGAGCTCGCGGAATAATGCAAAGGTGATCGGGCTATAAATCTACGGCATCCTACCTCAATTGGCCTCACTTTCACGTTCCAGCCCCGCCCCTCTACTTCCACCGCTAATTCGCTATATCTGAGCTTCTTCCTCTCATGAGTGTCGTCCACCGATCCTTCCCACGGAACCGTGAATTCTATAAAATAAGCTACTCGTTGGCTTGCTGACCACAGCACCATATCTGGTCTCATGCTTGTACTAACTATAATATAACTAACTGTATTATTGCTGTTTACCACCACACACTCTTTAAGTTCAAAATTCCAAGCATAGTTCACAGGAATTTTTGTTGTACCATTTCTTAAAATATGGTAATATTTTTAACACACTGCCCAGCCAAAAAAGTCACCACCTGGATTTAACTTAAGTCTTATGATGTGGGGTTACTTCAATTGGTCGGGTCTAGGTTCAGCAACGTTATGTGCCCAAAAAATGAGGTGAGTTGACCAACTGAATATATTGAATGACCAGATTTTTTCCATCAATGGATTTTTTCTTCATATTCCAAGATGCCACTGCCAGAATTCATCGGGCTCAAATTATGAAAGTGTTTCAGGGAGCATGAGACATCATTTTCACACATGGATTGGCCACCACAGAGTCCAGACCTTAACCCCACTGAGAATCTTTGGAATGTGCCGGAGAAGACTTTACGCAGCGATCCGACTCTCCCGTCATCGATACAAGATCTTGGCGAAAGATGAATGCAACTCTGGACGGAAATAAATGTCGTGACATTGCATAAGCTTATCAAAACCATGCCACGGTGAATGTGTACCATAATCAAAGCTAAAGGTGGTCCAACCAAATAATAGAATGTGTGACTTTTTTTGGCTGGGCAGTGTAGTTTTTGCATGCTATTGCTGTATATGCTCAATGGCCACTTGAGTATACATGGGTGTTTATATGCAGTTACTTTGCACATGTCTCTGCACACAGACAAGGTCTACAGGTTCAGTTGCTATCTGAATGACCATTAGAGTGGACAAGATGTACGGTCTAAGTGGCTTTGAGCTCAATCACTGGTGGTCACTCTGGTTCCGGCATTTCAGACACAGCCGACCTTGTGGGATTTTTACACACTGCATTCCCACAAGCACACACAGCACTTTACCTTCCTTTACTACAGGAGCCTGTACCATCCCACCTATCGAGCCAATAAACCATGTTTGGTATGTGCTGGAATGTGATGTTGAACAGAATGAAGAACTGTATCATCAAAACAGCAAAGCTGACAAACCACCACCCTGTGAACACAATTCTGGCACCTTGTTGCTGAACCCCTGCTGCTCTGGAGTCAAGAGAGGATCCAGGTACACACGTGTACCTAATAAAGTGGCCATGGAGTGAATTTTACCATTTTTGCATTTTACCAGTGCAGCGTGTACCGCAGATGATAAATTGTGATGATATCAGCATTTCAGAATCCCAGACAAAGACATAAAAGCCGGTGTGTTAGTCTTATTAGTCATCCTCTTTACTGAAACTGCTTCCTTGTCGCACTTTCCTCATACATTTGTCAGGCCGTAAAATCATGAACTTCTTCCTACTTTTGGGAGTGTTGAACCTTCTGCGTTTGTGTAAATGCTTAGTATTGTTTCTGTCTTGAGATTGGTTGTTGACTGATTGTCAAGTACGGTTGTTAAGCTCACCCCATCCGATTCAGATCTGCTGGAGGAAAATACAATTGTAGGTGGGGTCTGTGGGAAACCAAACAAGTTCGGCAGAGGTTAGCGGGCTTCTCTACGCATGGCTGACAGCTGGGCATGGTCAGGGGTTTAGCCTTACATGTTTGTCAAACACAAAATTGCGAAGGAGACGAAATTTCAGCTTAGCAATTTAAAGGAATCACCATCTACTACACTCCGACAATACAGAGAAAAAAAATCAACAATTTAATCATAATTTTAAAAAGTAATTTTGTCTTCAAGAAATAAGCATGACTCTTTAACACTGTCTAACCAAAGAATGTTGTTTTATTTACCCATGATAGCTTTCCTGGCCCTTTAAGTTACAGGATGTAAAAAGGTTTATAAGGTTAGAGTAAATATTTTTCACTGCTTTGTCTCTGAAAAATTAAGGACAGTAATAATTTCATCCGACAATGAAAACCCTGTGTCTTCAGATCCTTAGGACGTAAAATGCTTTCCCCATCCGATTGAGCTCCAGGGTGTACTGCTGTCTGTCTTGTTCCAGCAGGTCCAGTAATGCTGCCCTGCGCTCCTGTGGACACATTTGGTCAGCTGCTGGACAAATGACAACGTAAGTACTGTGAACTGGAAATTGAGATACTGTACCTGCAGGTAACTATTAACTAGGTTGACGGCTGTAAAGTTTGACAGAATATTTAACTGCTATTATTTTGACTTATAATTTGATTATCCCTGCTATTTACTATATTATAAAGGTCTAGGCATGTTTTTTGACTTTAGTATTGGGGAGATCGTTTTTATATGTTTACTAAATGTATGCAGACGCTGGACTGGTAGAAAGTTTAATCCTAGCTTGCAGTTTCCCAGTTTTATTAGTGGCTTCATGCCCATCATTAACAGCAAGAATTTACAAAACTGAAAGTTTTTCATGTATAATTGGTTTGTTCAAACCTGGAGTTATACACTTTCCTCAGAGGAATATCTGCATTAACACATCACCTTAATCCTATGGAGCACATGGATTTAGTGTATCAGCACACTGGTTATGTTCTCTTCTTCTTTTGGCCGCTCCCGTTAGGGGTCGCCACAGCGGATCAAAAGCTTCCACTTCCTCCTGTCCTCTGCATCTCTCTCTGTCACCCCCACCACTTGCATGTCCTCCTTCACCACATCCATAAATCTCCTCTTAGGCCTTCCTCTCTTCCTCTTGCCTGGCAGCTCCATCCCTAGCATCCTTCTCCCGATATATCCAGGATCTCTCCTCTGCACATGTCCAAACCAACGCAATCTCGCCTCTCCAAACCGTCCAACCTGTGCTGACCCTCTAATATACTCATTCCTAATCCTGTCCATCCTTGTCACACCCAATGCAAATCTTAACATTTTTAACTCTGCCACCTCTAGCTCTGCCTCCTGTCTTTTAGTCAGTGCCACCGTCTCCAACCCATAAAGCATAGCTGGTCTCACTACCATCTTATAGACCTTCCCTTTCACTCTTGCTGGTACTCTTCTGTCACAAATGACTCCTGACACTCTTCTCCACCCACTCCACCCTGCCTGCACTCTCTTCTTCACCTCTCTTCCACACTCCCCATTACTCTGGACTGTTGATCCTAAGTATTTAAATTCACCCACCTTCGCCAACTCTACTCCCTGCATCCTCACCATTCCTCGGTCCTCCCTTTCATTTATGCACATGTATTCTGTCTTAGTCCTACTGACCTTCATTCCTCTTCTCTCTAGAGCATATCGCCACCTCTCCAGGGTCTCTTCAACCTGCTCCCTACTCTCACTACAGATCACAATGTCATCTGCAAACATCATAGTCCACGGTGACTCCTGTCTGATCTCATCTGTTAACCTGTCCATTACCATTGCAAACAAGAAAGGACTCAAAGCTGATCCTTGATGTAATCCTACCCCCACCTTGAAAGCATCCGTTACTCCTACCGCAGACCTCACCACTGTCACACTGTCCTTGTACATATCCTGTACCATTCTTACATACTTTTCTGGCACCCCCGACTTCCTCATACAATACCACAGCTCCTCTCTAGGTACCCTGTCATATGCTTTCTCTAAGTCCACAAAGACACAATGCAACTCCTTCTTACCTTCTCGGTACTTCTCCATCAATACCCTCAGAGCAAACAACGCATCTGTAGTACTCCTTCTTAGCATGAAGCCATACTGCTGCTCACTAATCGTCACCTCCCTTCTTAACCTAGCTTCCACTACTCTTTCCCATAACTTCATGCTATGGCTGATCAGTTTTATCCCTCTGTAGTTACTACAGCTCTGCACATCACCTTTATTCTTAAAAATAGGTACCAGTACACTTCTTCTCCACTCCTCAGGCATCGTCTCACTTTCCAAGATTCCATTAAACAATCTGGTTAAAAACTCCACTGCCATCTCTCCTAAACACTTCCATGCTTCCACAGGTATATCATCTGGGCCAACAGCCTTTCCATTCTTCATCCTCTTCATAGCTGTCCTAACTTCCTCCTTGCTAATCCATTGCACTCCCCTATTCATAGTCACTATATCATCCAGTCTTCTCTCGCTCTCATTCTCTTCATTCATCAACCCCTCAAAATACTCTTTCCATCTGCTCAACACACTCTCCTTGCTTGTGATTACATTTCCATTGCTATCCTTTATCACCCTAACCTGCTGCACTTCTTTCCCAGCTCGGTCCCTCTGCCTAGCCAATCGGTACAGGTTCTTTTCTCCCTCCTTAGTGTCCAACCTCTCATACAATTCACCATAAGCCTTCTCTTTAGCCTTTGCCACCTCTCTCTTCGCCCTACGCCTCGTCTCCTTGTACTCCTGTCTACATTCTTCATCTCTCTGTCTATCCCACTTCTTCTTCGCCAGCCTCTTCCTCTGTATACTCTCCTGTACTTCTTCATTCCACCACCAGGTTTCCTTGTCCTCCTTCCTCTGTCCTGATGCCACACCAAGCACCTTTCTAGCTGTCTCCCTTACCGCTTCTGCTGTGGATGCCCAGCACACTGGTAACTTTTCACTGCCACCCAGTGCCTGTCTTAATTCCTCCCTGAACTCCACCTTATAGTTTTCCTTTTCCAACTTCCACCATTTGATCCTTGGTTCTGCCCTCACTCTCCTTCTCTTTTTGATCTCCAATGTCATCCTACACACCACCATCCTATGCTGCCTAACTACGCTTTCCCCTGCCACCACTTTACAGTCTACAGTCTCCTTCAGTCTTGCCCTCCTGCACAAGATATAGTCCACCTGTGTGCATCTTCCTCCACTCTTGTATGTCACCCTGTGTTCCTCCCTCTTCTTAAAATATGTGTTTACCACAGCCATGTCCATCCTTTTTGCAAAATCCATAATCATCTGACCTTCTGCGTTCCTCTCCTTGACACCATACCTACCCATCACCTCCTCATCTCCTCTGTTTCCTTCCCCAACATGTCCATTGAAATCCGCTCCAATCACCAGTCTCTCTCCCTCAGGTACACTCTTCACGACTTCTTCCATATCACTCCAGAATTCTTCTTTCTCATCCATCTCACACCCAACTTGCGGGGCATATGTAGCAACAACATTCAGCATCACACCATCAATTTCCAGTTTCATAACCATCACTCTGTCAGACACTCTCTTCACCTCCAAGACACTCTTTACATACTGTTCCTTCAGGATAATCCCTACCCCGTTTCTCCTCCCATCCACACCATGGTAAAACAGTTTAAACCCCCCTCCGATGCACCTAGCCTTACTCCCCTTCCATTTGGTCTCTTGCACACACAATATATCAACCTTCCTTCTCTCCATCATATCAGCAAGCTCTCTCCCTTTACCAGTCATACCAGTCACACTGGTTATGTTCTACATTGTTTTATTGTTTTTGAATTTATTTTTTGATCTCATTTTTCAGTTTAGTCTTTCTTTTTCAGTTGAACAATTAATACATGGCTCATTTGCTTTTTTTAACCTGGCCTTCCCCTTATGGTAACAACATGCAAATACAGTACAACTGAACTCATGGATGGATGGACTCAAATACAGTGTGTGCTGTGCTGTGCATGTATGTTCATGCCGATCGCAGACCCCCAATGTTTCCTCTCTTAAGTTAATCACCTCACCATGACAAGTGTCCTGTGCCAGAGTGCAGCCTCTCTCTGCAGAACCCGATTTGTGTGCTTGAGGACACTAGCTGAAGCCACCTGAGATAAGGTCTCCATGTCAGTCTTCTGCTCTGAGGTCCTGATGCTACAGAAAGATAGAAAGAATTCCATCTGAACACTGAAATTCATCCATCATCATTGACCACTTAACCCTGGTTTGGGTCTCAGTAGTCCAGAGTTTAACCAGAATCACTGGGTCCAATGTTGGGAAACAACCCCTGATGCTCAGCTGTATAAATGGTTTGTAATTACACAGCTGTACAAATGATTAAACAATCTTTGTTCCAGTTCAGGGTTCTTTGAATTTCATTTAAGAAACACAATAAAGCTTAAAAAGGTTTACTACTGTTTCCACAGAATGTCACAAGGTCTTATCACTGCAGATGTTTGCATGCCGTTGCCCACGAGCGTACAGCTGTGTTGATGTTAATGTACCCCCCATGTCTCTGTGTCCCAGTTCTGTCCCATTTCTTAATACAGCCTGAAATGTACTTTTCATTTAGCTCTTAAAACAAAAGCAAGTCAAAGCCTTTTGGCATCAAATCCCTGAGTGTGTGGAAAACTACCAGAGCAAGAAGTGCTTCGTATTCTAGAACCCTCTGTATAGTTTCACAGCAATATATGTATGGCTGAAAAAAAAACAACTATTAAAAGCAAATCTCAGTAATACAGTTAAGGTTTAATAATAATACATTTGTCTGAAACAAGATCACTGAAACAGTGACATGATTCCCATACTTTGTAATTTGGGTCTGTAAATCAGGTTTTGAGATTCACTTTACTGTCATTATACACATGTACAAGAAAGAAAAAAAGCAGTTTCTCCTGGACTGCAATGCACTAAACAGACAGCACGGTAGCATGGGTCAACACGGACAAATAGAACAGATGAGCAGATGAACAGGTAAACAAACAGAAACAGATAAGATGATAGACACATAAATAGTTAAATAATGAATAAGGTAAAAATAAGCATCAATGCAAACAGTGCTGATGGTACATTGGGGAAAAAATCTCTTTCTGAGCCTGGTGGTGTTCGACCACAGGCTGCCTTAGCCTCTGGTGAGTCGTTGTTATAGAGCTGTATGAATGGGACAAAAAAGTGGAGCTTTTGTTCTTTTGGAGAAAAATGACAGCTAAATGAATAAATGTAAGTGATACTCGGGAATATGCATGTCAGTGGACTACTACTTGTCCAGGGGAAGTGCATGAAAGAGGCCTCCTAAAAACAAGGCCAGGAGATCATACAAATGTGAAGAGAATCAGGATCTCTGCACTTCCAGCCCACAAACTGGACTGAGGATGAGGGATCTCTCTGTCTTTATTAAAACTGAATTCATAAACACAACTCCTGAAATGACTCACCTGTCCACTTTGTTTATTCCCAGCAGCTCTTTGCCCTTCTGTGAAACGTAAAGACTCAACTAAAAAAAAACTGTAATATAGCTGTCAAATAGCCTTCAAAAATCCCAATAACCTTTACTAGGGAAGGTCACTGACAGTGTAAAGGTCAACTTTAACGTGGTTAACAAACAGCTGCAGCTCTGGTTAAATTTTAAATATTATGATTCTCCCTGCAACACAGATTCGGACTCGCGTCCGAATTGAATTGCCAGGACCAGAGTGGAACAAAAGATTCGTACGGTGCCTGCTGCCCTAAAGTTAAATGTTGTGTACAGGCACAATATCTACTCTTCCAACCTCAGTAACACTAAGTACTACCCGAACATCAACCTCAGCGCTTCTATTTTACGAACAACATGAGTTACCCCTTTCTCGTGCTTTTCTGTCTGAACAAAACCCGTTTCAAAGCGACGCGCATTAACCAGCGTGCTCATTGTTCGCGCAAACAAGGCGACAAAGAAACCTGGAACTCTCCGATCAGAATCCAAACACAACTGCAGCTCAGTGTTTTCAATACTCCGGGTAAACAAACTTTTGTTGTCATGGAAATTGAGTTTATGTAAAAAAAAAAAAAAAACTCGACACGCGCTCGCAAAGTCTTCACCAATCAGCTGACCGAACAATGACCACGTGACGGAGGCGACACGTGTTGACGTCGCTCCTCCCACAGGAAGTCGTCACTCACCGGCACTCTCGCCCTGCCCGCGCTTCAAAGTCATAGTTTACGTGCGTGGATGCGAGTGCCGGGTGGAGGTCACCGGTTTGTGTGGAACTTGCAGTGGCGAAGTGGCGAAGGACGACGGTAAAGATGGGAAGTGCTTTCTAAAAATAAAAATAAAAAAAGGAAGCCTCTTTTAGTACGCGAGTGTGGTGAGTTCAGCTGTGGGGCGTTTCGTTATGTTGCGGCGCGCAGTCACAGCGCTCTGTCTCACGGCGGCTCGCGCGCTTCCCGCTTTGCGCCAGCGCAATGTCGTCCTGCCGCAGCTGCCTTTCCTTAGAACCGCACTGCTTCCGGGCCTCAACCCCAACGGCCATCGGCCTGTAACGGTAAGTCGTTTCACTCTCAATCGGATCGCTGCTGAGCAGCACGAAGTGAACGATGTCATTTTTTCGGACGGAGTGTCATCAGACGCCCCTTCTCTGTCTCACTCTGCAATACCGCTCTTGTCCACTAGTTGGCCTGGCCGTTCTCGTCGTTCCAGCCCCGCGACTACAGCCTCCCCAACCCTTCATGGAGCCCAGAGATGCTGAGGCTCTATAATCATTACAACGGCTTATGTGAACAAGAGACGAAGGAAGGGGTGAAGGGGAAAGGGTCGTGGGTCAGACTGCCGAGCTACAATCGCACAGTCAAGTACGCAGCAGGTATGAACAACTGTGTCTTCGAGCCCTAGTGAGCCTACAGTCTTTGTCTGAAGCGCAGTGCATCGCATTGTGGTACCCACAGCTTCAAGTGGCCTGGTACACAGTAGCAGTGCTTCTATGTGTTTTGCTCACTGCAGAATGGCGGCTTGCTGTGCAGCAAAAAATGAACTGTAGTACAGGCCCGTGATTCGTAACAGCCTTCATAAATACATTTCGTTACCCAGGGTGCACTAAGTTACGCCGCAAGTCAGCTCACGCACTGCTTTCCTGCTGTTCCTTTTGAACGCTGTGTCTCCTTTATTAAAGAATCATCAGCAGTATCTCCTAGTTTATTTAACTCACTGCAGAAATTCTAAATGTAGTACTTAGTAGTTTTTTCCTACTGACCAGTCCGCAGGCCAACATGCCAAAAAGAGGCTCCGACACTTAACAGGTTTCCCTTTTGAAACATTTGTGGTAAGATGAGAAAACGGTACATGTGCATCTGTTGGCATTTTTTTTTCTTGTTTCTTTGACTGTCTGCTCTTCTCTGGGCATGGGCCTGTGCCTGCATAGTTTTAGCTTTCTTTGTCCATGTGCATGATGAGTATTCCTTTCTTATGTGTCTTTTATAGGGGGGCAGTGCCTCAGTAAGGTGGTGCAGGCAAAGGCTCGCCTTTTCACCCGGAACATAGAAGAGGAAGGAGCAGGCTTTGAGTATGTCATCTTTTTCAATAAGGAGGAGAAGGCTTGCGTGTGCATCTTCCAGGCAGGGCCCCTTCTGGAGGGACCTGTTGGGTGAGGATGAGCTCTGAAACACACACATAGTCCTGCTAGATCCTGACCAGAGCTAGAACATTATAAAAATATCCAGTAGACACCAGTGTGTATGAATTCTCAAGGAAATAATGAGCTTTTCTGAATGATCAAAAACAAGGTCATTATTATTTAAAAAGACATCCAGTTAACCTCTTACAGTTAGGTCCATAAATATTTGGACAGAGACAACTTTTTTCTAATTTTGGTTCTGTACATTACCACAATGAATTTTAAATGAAACAACTCAGATGCAGTTGAAGTGCAGACTTTCAGCTTTAATTCAGTGGGTTGAACAAAAAGATTGCATAAAAATGTGAGGCAACTAAAGCATTTTTTTTAACACAATCCTTCATTTCAGGGCCTGCAAGCAATTGGATAAATTAGCTAACTGGAAATAAAATGTTCATTTTAATACTTGGTTGAAAAACCCTTGTTGGCACTGACAGCCTGAAGTCTTGAACTCATGGACATCACCTAGATGCTGGGTTTTCCTTTAATGCTCTGTCGGCCTTTTACTGCAGCGGTATTTACTCTGTATTTACTTTCATGCAGTCTTCTTTCCATGGTAGACTTGGATATCGACATATGCCTACCCCCTTGGAGAGTGTTGTTCACTTGGTTGGTTGTTACAGAAGGGCTTTCTTTCTTCACCATGGAATGATTCTCCTATGATCATCCACCACTGTTGTCTTCCTGTGGGACATCCAGGTCTTTTGTGTTTCTGAGTAACTCCAGGAGTTTTGCTACAGCTAAAGAAGTGAAAATTCTTGAATGGCCAAGTCAGTCACCTGATCTTAACCCAATTGAGCATGCATTTCACTTGTTGAAGACTAAACTTCGGACAGAAAGGCCCACAACAAACAAAGAATCTCGAAAGCCGCTGCAGTAAAGCCCTCGCAGAAAGACATTAAAAGGAGGAAACCCAGCATCTGGTGATGTCCATGAGTTCAAGACTTCAGGCTGTCATTAAGCAGCAAAGGGTTTTCAACCAAGTATTAGAAATGAACATTTTATTTCCAGTTATTTAATTTGTCCAATTACTTTTAAGCCCCCGGAAATGAAGGGGATTGTGTTAAAAAAAAAATGCTGCTTTAGTTGCCTCACATTTTTATGCAATCTTTTTGTTCAACCCACTGAATTAAAGCTGAAAGTCTGCACTTCAACTGCATCTGAGTTGTTTCATTTAAAATTCATTGTGGTAATGTACAGAACCAAAATTAGAAAAAAGTTGTCTCTGTCCAAATATTTATGGACCTAACTGTATAACAATCACATTATTCTGTTTACTATACAGTTATACTAACACGGTTTGAATGAATCATAGAGGACCAGAAACATTTGTGTCAGTTTGGAAGTTTGAGCCCAGGTAATGACATGGTGGTATCTTTAGTTCAGCCAATTGTACTGTGTTTGAAGGAATGTATTTTTAGTTTATGACCAAGATATAACCAGGAATCATGCCAGCATGACAGGAGCTTTATAATAAGTAGGTTTTATTTGCAGAAATGTCCACGGTGGAGCAATAGCCACCATAATTGATGCTGTGACGGGGACCCTTTCTGTATACCTGGGTGGACTTGTCATGACGGCCAACCTGAACATTAATTATCGCAGGTACGTTTGTGTTTATGAGTACTCATGTATATGAGTATCCCCTTTACAGTGCGAGTTCCTTTTATTAGCACTACATATTTGTTATAAATCTGGTATCTAGCCCGGCTAGTGACTGCTGTGAATAGGGCAACTGGCAACCAAGGAAAGCCCTGGTGACGGTGGGGAGAGACAGCTGACTGGAAGGAATACACCCCAATGGGGCTGGCATGAGTTAGCGCCTCATGGCAGCAGCAGCAAGGACTGTATACAGCCACGCTGCACCCAATTTAAGCTACTAAGATGACTAATAGATGAATACCCCTTGAGTCTGCGACAGCAGGGGTGGAAGATGACTCACAGGCAGATCACATGGTTACAGACACTGGAACGCAAGCGACGACGAGTGGGCTTGGTACTTTAAGCGGGGGGGGGGGGGGGGTCAGAGTGGGACAGGAAAGTAAAGAACTGCAGGTTTGCTGTTGTGGATGGCAGAGAATAACTACAGCTCAGGGCCTTGGGATACATCAAGGTAAGAAAAAGTGCCTGCGGGAGGGTGTGCAAGGGGGTAGCATTGAACAGTACTTTTTGAGAAGTCAGTCAAGTAAGTCAACAGAAGTCCAGCAGTTGGTAGAAAGCCACAGTTCCCAGGATATCAGAGGTACCCTGGTCCAACAGGGGAGAGGAGGGCTAGGATTGCAGAGAGGAGACCCTATGTGGAGTAAGGCAGGCTCTGTAGAGAGAAGGTGGTTGGTTGTAGAGCAGGTGCGTTGGCATGAAGAAGCAGAGAGGTGTGTTAGGGCAGTGTCGCAGGGCAAGCAGGGGCAGTGGGTGAATTGGGAAGGAGTGGAGAAGAGGAGGCTGAACTGGGGGGAGCTGTGGAGTGTGGAGGTAAGTCAGTTAAGGTTCTTGCTGGGAGCAGTGGGTGGGTGAGCATCCAGCCTGTCCTCTATGCTTGGAGGTAGGGATGGTTAAGCATACACTAGCAGGTTGTCAGGTTAGCTTGGTGTTGGGTAGGTACAAGTGGAGACACGATCAGGTGTTGAGATGCCTGGCGGCAGTGATTGAGAGGTGGAGAGTGCAGGTGAGGTTAGGATGTGAGGCGGGTAATTTGGGTTCAGTTTGTTGGGGGGGTATGTCTAGGGAATGGGTAGGCAGAAAGGAGCAAGGTCTGTTAGGGGGGGATTGGAGATTGGGAGATGCAGGTTCACCTGGGAGGAAAATTAGTTGTGCCCCAGGAGATAGTTAGCACAAACTTGAGACTGGATGTGGTGCTGTGGTCAGCAAGTCGGAGAGTAGCGTATATCACAGAGCTTACAGTTCCGTGAGAGGGGCTAGTGGATGGTATAGCGAACTGGTGGCAGAAATGGAGGGGCGGGGCTGGAGTGCGAGAGTGAGGCCGGTGGAGGTGGGCTGTTGTGGCTTTATAGCCCAGTCAGCGTTGGCCCTGTTCTGCGAACTTGGAATCCAAGGGCAATGTTTACGGCAGGCAGTGAAGGAGCTTTTGCAGGCTGCTGAGCAGGGAAGTCTTTGGATTTGGAGGAAAAGGGTCAGCACAGATGGAGGGTGGGCAGCGAAGCCTTGAGCAGGTAGGTGAAGCAGAGCAGTTGTGGCCAGCGGTGTGTAGGTGGTGGTGTCGGTGTGTGTGATGTGAAACGTGGTTTAGGCAGCGTTAAATGAATTTCTTCTTCGTGGGTAATGCATGTTAGAACGGGAGATGAGTGCACAGTTAGAGGGGGTGCTAAGGCGAGTAGCGTGTGTTGTGCTGTATGGCTGGGTAGCGCGGTAGTGCATGTCAGTGGTGGAGGGGAGCAGCTCTGGGACGCCTGAGCTGCGGTTGAGCGTTCTGGAGGTATTGTGAGCATAACTTGATGAAACACTGATGAAGGAAGGTGCCCACTTGACAACCCCAATGAGATGCTGTAGTATCACTTTGCTATACCATGCATGGTTTTGTAGGTTGCATTGTGTTGGAGAGGTAAAAACCGTTGCATAGTAGTTAGATAGGCTTGTGAAGGGCTGACTGTGGGGTTGCCGTGGTGGTGGAAGGTTAGGGAAAGGAAAAGCGGGGCTTTGAGTGATGGTTAGGCAGGGAGTGGGATCCCCTTTACAGTGGGAGTTCCTTTTATTAGCACTACATGTTTGTTATAAATCTATGAGTATGATCAGAGATTTTGTCACAATCAGATCCAGTGTGCCTACTGTGAACAAGGTCATGGATTCACTGTATTCTATTATTCAATGGCACAAGCAGGATTACTGTTATTTCTAAAGGCTGCAAGGGTAACAGAGTGACTTTAAAGAAACTGAGCATTTTAAATGCACATCTGTTAATGCGTTCCTTTCCGTGTAGCACACTCTTGAGCCGTAACTTTCCTGTGTGATTTAGCCCCATTCCTCTGGGAGCTGTGGTGCTGGTCCATGCTACCTGTGAGAAGGAGGAGGGTCGAAAGCTCTACATCTCCTCTCACGTGACCAGCTCTGATGGCTCCAAGCTGCACACAGAGGCCACAGGTAAAGCACAGGAGTATGCATGTCTCTCAGCTGTAAGACCCATCACTGACCGTGCAAATGATATCCATTCATTAGAATACTAAACATATTGAGGTCAGGTAAAGTTTTTGTATTGATGAAGAAGATCTAACACAGGCTAGGAACATTTATGTTGCCCAAGAAAGTCATTGTTCAGTGATGAAAGCTGAACCATATTTAAATTTACTTTTGAACATTCAGAACCCTTTAAGCATTATATTGATTCTCCTACTGATTTCTTTTCTTCTCCCTCTTTCTCACTTTTAAAGCATTGTTTATAACAGTCAATGTGGGACACCTGTTTGAAAGGTGATACAGAAAAGAACTACAGCAAGACATAACATCCACCAAGCAGCGATGACAACACACGCATCCACACAGCAGTGGTAAACGTGCCTGAGGACAGTTCCAGTCAGCATGTTTGTGTGATTGTTTGGTGATGGAGCAATGGGGAGCTGTTACCCCATTATTTTGCCCTTGATCAAGGCATTTAACCTGAAGTACTACAGTGAGAATATTGTACTGTATTAACAGGTAAAATCATTGTGAACTAGATTAAGAGCTGCTGGACAGATGTCAGCCAAATAAGGAGTAATGATAATGGTTATTTCTGGGTGACTTGCAGCTTGTTTAATCTTTACACCACTTCATACTCCACTTTCATTCAATGCTGTCTAGAAAACACTGAGAACACTTCCCTAAGAGAAACTTCTGGTTTGTACTGTTTTTATATATTCATTTTTGATGTTGCTAACAGTAGATCTGAAGGCCTACAGATTTTTTTTTTTCTCTAATAAATTACTGAGAATAATGTATACTCTGAAAGTTCTATTAATAAAGCCAACTTTAGATCATAGCATCATTCTTACTCAGTGTTGGTTGTATCTGCATACATTCTATTATCTAACTTCATTTATTAGTGCAAATCTATATTACCATATTTCCACACATTCAAAATGTTATACTAGTGCCTTCTTAAGTAGAGTTTTCCCTGGCTATTAATCTTGCCGGTTCATGACTTGAAGTTGAATGGAACACAGCAGACCAGGGGCTTGTCATCAATTCTGGAAACAGCTACAAAGTGATGCCGAATGAGGTGACTGAGTGGCTGTACTTGAAGAATCATTATTTGTCTGTGGGTAAATGTGCACTCACTTACTCTGAGTTGTCTGCTAAACAAATAGATAAACAGCAACCTGGAGAGCAGTGTCCAGATGTAAGGCAACAGCAGGGTTTTTTCAGTGTGAACAGAGTGGGCCAGCAGACTTTCTCTCTTAAGCTCATCACAGATAGCCTCTCTGTCTACTCAGCAGGGACACCTTCTCCCCACACCTGCCCTACATACACAGCACAGGTCACACGTAATTCCGTGGCCCAAAACAAACGTAACAAAAGGACAAAAAAGTTTATGATAAAAAGCATAGCACTTTAAGTGCAGACAGACAACAGTTGTGTATTAAGTCTGAGTGGAGGTTGACTGCGAGACCACCAGGGAGCCCTAGGGTCAGCTACAACTTGTTCACATTCTCTTAATCTTTTACATGTTTGACACTTCTGTCAGACTTAAGGCAGCTCTTAGCATCTGTAGCTGCTACCTGTCAGTCCATTAGGTATAGCTTCACTCGGTGTGATCACTCTGTCTATGAAAAAATACATACAAAATTCTTATAAGTTTGTGTTGGTAAAGTCTTTAACTTGAAAGTTTATAAGTTGGGGACCAACTGTATTGGGAGTAGTTATTTGCTTGGAGTATAAGCACTCATTGATCACTTTATTAGGTACACCTGGTCTTTTACACATACAGTTATTGAGGTACATAGTTGTGAATCACTATACAAATGCACTTTTTACTGTTAATTACTTTTCACATGAACATTACAATGTGAACAAGATGTATGATCTTAGTGGCTGAATGTGGTATGACTGTTGACATAAGATCTGGTGGTTCCAGTATCTCAGAGTTTTTGGGTGCTCCAGTTTCCAGAGGTTATAGATAGTGATACAATAGACATAAAACATCCATTTAGCAGCACTTTGGGTTAAAACTTGTTAATGTGAGACATCCAAGGAGAAAGGGCTCTACTTCTGTAAGGTAGGAGCAACAAGATAAACCTACTGCAGAACGTCAGTGCAAAACCATACAATTAGAGTTGAAACGTGTTGCCTTGTCTGCCAAAACTGCCAAAAAAAGTTTTTTTGCAACTTGCAGATGCCAAGGTAAAAAATCGGCTTGGTGTCCGCAGTGCACGTGATCCCAGGATGCTTTTCTTCGGGGGCCTTCACAATACCCACCTCCCAAGCCTATAGGGGGTCTTTGGGATGAATTGGAATTCAATGTGGTCTTCAGAAACTGTGCATTCCAAGCAGCAAGTATTCAGCAGGCTGTGGATTATCTCCAGGACCTTGCTGCTGACTTTCTCCCCTTGTGGTGGCTTAGCTGGACCAAGCTTGGTGTGCTTAATAAAGTGGCCGGTGAGTGTAGATTAAAATGTGTTTGTGAGTAAGACATTTCAACAAAAACACTACACCTGATGATTTAAAATTTTAAATGCTTTGCATTGAATGATTTTCAGTCCAAATAGAATATCTGTAAGTTAAAATGTTGTCATTTTTGTAAAATTGAACCACACATATATCAAGGTAATTGACAGTGTAGCTGTAAAAAACTTTAAAAGAGCTTGGAAACTTAGACCAGGAATGTAAATATAGACTTGTGAATTGTGTCCAGATTTACAGCAGATGGCACTTTTGAGTAACTTTTGTGCAATGAGCTCAAGAAAATGGATTTGAACCCAGCTCTTAGCATGTATATGAGAGAGAGAGAGAAAGCGTGAAAGCGCACGTGCCTATAGACCACCAATGGTAATGAATGAATTCTGGAATCTCCAGTCACTGGGAAATTCTACTTCTGTTCAGGTTTGGGTAAACTGCATCATAAATACAAAACATTGCACCTAAATGCCTTACTTGAAAACATATTAAGTAAAAAATAAACAGTGCAAAGATATTTTTAAATATTTATAGTTTGCTATCTTAAACTGAAAATTTCATTCATTTTTTAAAATATTCTTATCTATTTAACAGTGAATGCTAAATAACTGAAAACCTAGGTTTATGAATATTCTTTTCTGTCCTCTTCTGGATTCTCTTCAGTAAGCACCGAAATATCATGGTTTCCCAATCTGGATGTCATGACCCCCCCCCCCACACACCCCACTAGGAGTTCCCAGAGTTTCCCTGGGGTCCCGTGGCAACCCTGATTTGAGGGGGGGGTTAAAAATATGTCGCCAAGTACGTCAGCAGTGAATTAATGAAGAATATAGCTGCACGTCTGGTTTAAAGCCGCCTTCGTCTGCAAGGTCTCTTAAGAGGGGACCACCCCCATTACTGAAATCAGTTTTAAAGGATCGGCATGTAAATGTGGTGGGGTGCCATGATATGTGTAACCTGTGGGGAAAAAAGTGTCCCTTGAAGTGGAGTGGGGAACCATTACTTTATATCAATGTAAAATGTTTTATTTGTGAAGGTTAGATTGCTATGATAAATCCATCAGTCTATCTGTCTTTAAACTTTCAGGTTTATTCCAGTGGTTGTATTTTAAGTTATGACAATTTAATGTATTCATGAGTACAAACCAAGTGGGGAGTTAGTCTTGCAACTTGAGAACCTTGGCGGAAAATATTCGAAAACAACTGGTGACAACAGCCCACTGCGGGTAAAGTTTACCTATTTATGGTATTATTGATAATTTAATGACCTTGGTTTCTGTTCTCATGCACACATTAAAAAAGCAACTCAGACAGTGAAATGCAAAGGTAGACAAAAGTAACTTAAAAGCAGCAAACACACAAGGTGAAAGAATCACAACTCACCATCGCCTCCTTTGATTCTTTTTTTTAAGCAAAAGAAGTTGTTCCAGTAAGGTGACAAACATAACGTTGTTACTGTAATAACATGGGTTGTCCACATCTGAAGAATCACAACTCATTCAAGGAGACTTTCAGCAGAACCCTGAACAACCACACATTTGCAACAGGCGACTGCACTTCGGTGTTGAGGGTTTGTTCTGCTTTTGTTCTCTTTAAGCGCTCTTAATATTCAAATGGCAGCTTTCTCAAATTATTGTTGTATGGTTTTGTAAGATGCGGTCCAGATGTTGCAGGATATTTGCGAACAGACGGGAACTTTAAGATTTAATGAACTGAATGAATGTTATTGGCATGGGTATTTGAAGCCTTCATGTCTTTGCTTTTTTAAAACTCTTCTTATAACACTGACTTGTGATCTGAAGGCTGATGAACTGAGTCCCTCCTACTTCCACTACACCCTCAAAGCAAAAGATTTACTCTGAAGTGCTCCATCCACAGTGTGAATGCGTTAAAATTATATATTTTTTTCATTTCGCTTTGTTGCCATTTTAAGCACCACAGTGTCGGCTTGCATCCAATACAGTAGTGCTTTTCATGAAACTAATGGACAACTGAATTACAGTCTGGATATTAAAACATGTTTTAAAACAATACATGAGAACTGAGCAATTATTCTCCATTTAAAATGTTCAGACAACCACATAGATTAATGTGGATTAATAGGGCCCAAGTACCCTTTTGACAGTTTGCATGAGTTAAAATGAATAAGTATTTCTTATAAGTAAGTTTGGCCAGAAGATTTACCGCTGTAGTTCATGCTTCAGATTTTGTCCACGTGTAGAACAGCGAGAGTTTCAGGTGGCGAGTAAACTTGTAACTTGCAGGTTAGTGCTGCGATAAGTCAGACGCTGCTGCTGTAGCCTTGATAAACTCACTGTGGCTTATTTATTTATACCAGTTACACCGGCACCTGGTTTTTACTTGCTAAGTGATGTGACTCACTTCCATTTTCCATACAGGTTCTGCTGGGGGTCCGGTTTGCTAACGTTGATAATCGGTACTTGTCTGTGGAATGTGTGTCATGCCCATTATTTTTGTTTTTGATTTATCCTTGTACTTCTGGATCTTTTGTTCTTTCCCCCAGACTAATTTTATGGATGCTATCTGGCCTTCTTCTCTGACAGATATTGATGGATATGAAATTCTGGGCTTTACTGGTTTACCGATGGTTAAGTGTAAAAAGCAGGGGTGGAAACTTGCAATTTGGCAGTTTTTACAAAAGTACTTCTCTCAGATGTTGCTGGGTTTTTTCGTTTTACTTTGTAGTGTTGCATTCTGTGCAGTTACTGACCGCCAGCTTGATGGGTGAGGAAATTCATTTGGCAGTGTTTATACACCTTCATCTTCTCATTTGCAAAGTCAGAATATAGTAAACCATCCCACAGCTGCATGTAGTCAGTTTTGTGAAATAGAAAATCATTTAAAAAATGTTTGGCCTTTTCTTGCCGTTTTGGTCATTTTACTTCTTCCTAAGAGCCTGGGTTCAGGGTTTTCTTAGGTACTTTAACCAGAGCAATGCAATATTTGCCCAAATATTTAAAAAATTCAAATTTTGCCTGATATTGCCTCCAGTATTTTTCCTCAGTGGATATTGTGGTGTAATCCTATTTCTCCCATGTAAAGAATTTTGCAACCAAATCCCTTCTCATCCAGCTCTGTATGTCTGTCATTCTCATTCGTATACAAGTGCCATACCAGTGGCTTCGCTAATGTTCATAACCACCGACAACACAGCCCGCATTTTAAGCTTTCAGTAAAACTTTGCAATGTTTTCTCCAGCAACTTTAATTCTTAGACTTTGATGTGTATAGTTAAATAGAGTGATGTTTTCAAATATTTTCTTCCACATAAAGCAATTGTGCACATCATTACTAAAATTATGAGAGAATTTGGACAAAATTGGTCTCCCTGGACAATTTCGACCCAGAAATTTGTCAAGTAACTTTTCATGTGAAAGAACCCTGTGGTTATTCTATTAAAAAAAAACACTGTTTTGCAAATTATTTTTGCATCAAAGATGTGAAAATGAATGAAAACAAGTAACTGTGTCACACATGTGTTTTTAATGATGAAATATAGCAGTGAAGCCTCAATTAATTGGAAGAACCACTCCACCCCATCCCACCCCACCCCTGCAGTACCACACTGAAAGCACTTTCACATATACATCCAGACCCCATGTGAGCTTGGCTCGCTTGTGTGGTTTAGAATTTGTCAGTGTCTCTCGCTGTCTATTCCCCTGTGGTGACTGGGTGTCAATATCCACGTTCAGAGAGGCCCCTCATATCTCTGATTCAGAGGTGAGAATATGTAGGACACAGGCAGTGGCTTATAGGCAGCTGCCAAAAAAGTAGTAGTCGGGCAGGGCATGGGCGGTTGGGGTCTAGGAAAGAGGTTAAGGTTTTAGAAACTGAGACGAAGCTGTGTGGTCAAGTTTCCTGCCGTGCCCCTTACGTTAAAACCACATGCACCAATTGGTAAAAGCAAAGATACGTCTATTTATATATATTAATTGACAAACAGAAAAGTACTTGTACATGTGCATATGTGCTTATGCATTTTTTCCGTTTTACTTTTCCATTTCAGAGACTCTCGGATAGATGACTGCATGAGAAAATTATATTTGCCATTTTTGAATACTTATTCTTGCCTTTCTAATACCACGTTTATGACACTACAAAGGCATTTCACACAAGCTTGAATCCCGTTTAGTTCCTTATCCTCTGGATAAAAATGAAAGGCATACAGCTTGTGTCTTTTTGGCTGAAATGTGGTGGAAAGACTGACAGATTTAGTTATTTGGTTGCTGCATATCTGTGCAAACACATTTTATTTATTCTCACGTACACTGCAATGTTTTTGTATCAATCCGAAAAGATTACTTTGAACCCCGTGATGACTACTTGCACGAAATACATGTGGACATGTATTTCAAGTTTCCTGCCGTGCCCCTTACGTTAAAACCACATGCACCAATGCAAAAATGTGGCATATTTTATACAGTATGGTTTTATCCGGGGGAAGCTGCACAGTTTTTAATTCAGTGACAAAACAGGAGATTTGATAAAAATCAGTTGTTTTCACTTTTTTTTTTTTTGTTCCCTCCAACAGTCGTGGGCAAAAATTTGTCCCTATCAAATCTGCCAACGTAATTTTGAACACATTTTGACCAAATCAACATTTTAAAATGTGTTTTATTTATGTGTGAACGCATTGAAAATGTACGTGCTGGTATGCATAGTGTCACACCCTTCTGCACATGCTAGTGCAAAGTTGAAGTAAATGCACCTCAAGAAAGTAAGAATTGCAGAAGTCAGTTACTTCTTAAGTCCAGAGGAAACCACAGATAACCACCAGGCCCCAATTAACAGACAAAAGTAATCCTTGACGCGTTACCGGCTTGCGCAACGTTGTGGAGCAGACTGGTCTCTTTGCCGCAGTGCTCAAGAGACTTTGGGGCATCCGAGTTGCTGAGACGTTTCGGCACCCTTGAACAAAGGGATTTCAATCATGTGGTCTGTTTTAATCGCAGGATTTTTTTGCAGTTGCATTTGGTGCTTTTCTGGCAGGTTATGAAATTCTGTTTACAGAGCTGCAGTTCATATATGGTGAGAAGCCATTTTGTTAGGTATGCCAAGCTAATACCAGTAGGGCATGCTTTTGCCTCCAGAATGTCTTAAATTCAACAGCAAGATGTTGTACGTATTTTTCAAAGTTCTTGGTCCTTGCTGGCTAGACAGATTCATACAGCATTTCCTCATCCCAGGGATGCTCTATGGGCTTGACAGAAGGGGACTGTGAAGGCCACTGGAGTAAAATGAGGGAGTTGTAATGTTTGTGAAACCATGCTGGGATCACGTGGGATCCGTGACACACCACATTCTCCTGCTGGACAGGTAATTTTGAGAAACTTTAGACGGGCAGCAAAGGGAACACACCTGGTCAGCAGCAATATTTTGATATGTGGCATTCAGACGATGTTCAGTTTGTACTAAAAAACCTAATGTGTACCAAGAAAACGCCCCCTACACCCATTAGACCGCCAGCAGCAGTCCAACTGGCACAAAGCAAAATGGGTTCAGGGGTTGATGGCTTTTTTCTTTTTAATCCACTTTCTTGATCTCATCAACATTTTCAAACAGAAATTGGGATTTGACAGACCAAGCAACTTGTTTCCACTCCTTAGTCATTCAGGATTTGTCCAGAGGAACCTTATCTTCTGATTTCATAGGAGTGGAACCCGATGTTATCTTCTGTTGCTGTAGCCCATCTGCTTCCAGGTTTGAGAAGTCATGCATTCAGAAGTGCTTTTTAGAACAGCACTGGCTTTATAATTTGGCACTTGTGCTCTTCTTGTTAGCTGTATTGAGACTAACCATTCTCCTCTGACCTCTTATTACTAAGGCCTTGTAGTTTATCATACCATTTAAGAAGTTGTAGTTTATCATACCATTCTTTTTAAACTCTAGGTATTGTAATGTGCAAAAATCTCAGGCGTGTCCCATCAAGTCTTGCACCAACAATCAAAAGTCCAAAGTCATCTAATGAATTGCAGTACTTAGTCCAGCAGTACCTGAACTTCTCAGCCCTGTCTACATGCTGTATATAGAATACTGATCTGCAGCCATGTGATTTGACATTGTCATCAATGAGCAAGCGTATGTAATAAAATGCCTGTATTTATTTATTTCCTCTTCATTCTATTGATTCCTAATATAGGTCCCAGATGAAATCAATGCATGTCCTTTGTTTTTCATTTCCTGGAGGTCTAGTTATAGCAGAGATGATTTTCTAGAGTGTTCAGAGGCTAGTTTTGTGATTTCTTTAGAAGGACTCCGGTGCAGTACTATTAAGTCGATCCTGATATAATGTGATTTTTTTTCCCCACCAGTGGTTACTCCTTTAGAGGAAAATGTTTTAATGCTTAAGTTAGCCTATAATGAGAATTTATGTTTCAAAAGAAAATATAACCTCATTACCCTACCGGTGCATTTACAAAGGTATAACTTTTTAAGGCCCAGTCAATATCAAAGCACTGTTGGCTCATGTACTTCAAACAGTCCTGTATTGTATGCAGTCAAGGATCAGCCAGATTCTGCTGCTTTAAGGTTCTGTGAAATAAAATATTATTTCCTCACCCATAAGGTTCTCCAGCATCTCAGGTGGTTTATTAATAACAAATAACTTTTTTTTGTCTGAAGGGAAGGGAAGGTTAGTAAATAATAAAGGCTCTTCATTAATTGTGTGTGTGTTAGTTTATAAGTTATGCATTTAAATTATCTTAGATACAGTATTTTGATGATAGAACATATATTTATATACTGTATACATGTTTTCAGGGTCGCATGCTTTTTTGAATTATGGTTTTTACCTCCGACTGTTGTCTTCATTCTGAATTGAAGTTACAGTTTAAAGAGCATTTGTATAAATAAAAGTAATTTAAAAAGTATTCAGCAGCAAACAGTTAATTTTTTCTTTTATATTTTTTATTGACAGCAGTAGACACCAAGTCCCCTTACACGAGGTCGACTCCGTCGACACCCGATTGTTTTGGTCTGGATGAACCTGCCTACCGACTTTATTTCTGACCACTAAAACTAATTCTCATTAAATTTAAAACTACACTTGATATTTTAACGTAAGCACTGCTCTGTTTAAACTGATTTTTTTTTTTTTTTTTTTACTAATTTGTCTATATTTCCGTGGAAGCAAACAGGGACGTTACATAAGGGGAGCTTTTTTCACATTAATCCCACAAAGTATGATATTCTAAAGTACAGTTATTACGATGGCGACATAAGGAAGAAAGAGTTGAGTTATTTCCAGTGAAAACAAGAAAAAGTAGAATCATCGGGTCTGCGATTTGAAATTTGTGCTTTGCAGGATGCCGAAATTCGTTCTCATTTGGAAAACCGTTTCGCGGCTCTGCGATCGACTCGTTTTGCCTGGAGTCGGAGCGACAGGAGTTGAAGGAGCGCAAGACTCGGCGCAGAATGAACGAAAAGCGCTTTGAAACGGAAAAGGTAAAAATTTCCTTTTTAAATCACTGTAAGGTTTAAAAAAAAAAAAAAAGAATACCAGGTCACATTTTTAGACGTCTGCAACGGCTCGCACGCTAAAACTTAGGTTAAATGTCAAAGGCTTTCTTTTTCACTGCTGTAGGTTGCAAATGCTTTCCAAAAAAGTTATTATTAGGCCATGTCAGAACAATTGTACAAGTAAAACGCGAGCGCAGTTTTTGTATAATAAAATCTGTGAGTGTCAGGGAGCTGAAGAGTGTATGAAGTAATGGAACATGAGTCAGAGTCAGCGGACCTTCGTGAGAGTGACGCACCAGCCAAGAGAGGTGAGCATTTATTATTATTATTATTATTATTATTATTATTATTATTATTATTATTATTATTATTATTATTGTGGCTGTTGTTATTGTTGATGCTGCCTATAGTTGTAATAACAATACAACTACACGTTACACAGTCTATTAAAATTATGCTTCTATTATTGTTGCTTTTTATGTGATCATAATTCTTAATACTATAGTATCTAGAACCAGAATCATATACAGTTATGTACAGAGGAATGAGTAATGGTGCATTATTTTATAGCTTTCCCAGTCTTTAAACATTTCTGCAACTTATTTTGTAAAATCACTGTATTTTTCCAGTGGAATCGCCAATAAAGCACAAGATACTCTGATTGAATTCTACCTATAATTTGATATGTACATCTGAAATGATGTCAAGGCTGTGCTGTCCCAACAGCACTGGGGTTGATTCTGGTTTGCTTGCATGCACTCGGCATAATGTAATACAATACGGTACAATTGTTGTGACATAAATAAGAAATAGTTTTAAAGAGCCTCTTTAATTTTTATTTTAATAGTTTTTGTTAGTGCTCAATAAATTATTTTATCACTGCAAAGACAGCATTGTCATTTATTTCGTTATTTTGCTTTTTTTATTTTTGAGAGTACAGACGCTGAAGTTTGTTGTCTTAATAAAAATAATATGGAATGCATTACTGCAAAATATGCCTGGCTGAAAATATTTGTGCAATGTGTTTTTGTACCTGCTGTAACGTTTCTATGCTCAGTATGCACAGTTTTTGAGTTTCCACCTTTGGTTCTGCTTGTAGTTGATCGTTTGAGCTGGGACCGCAGCGTGGTGTTCTGTTGTTCCCAGTTTGCTTTTTACCCCATGCTATGATGTAACTTTCCAACAACGTTGTAGTAACAGTCCGGGCACCAGAAACATTTGATTTCAACCACTGAATGATTCACGCTGTTACTGGCGTTGTTTCTGAATCACGCCAAATGTAGGTGGAACAAAGAAGAACCATCATACACATCTGAAACTGTTCTAATGATTATTTGGCATTTCAATATAGCTCATTATTCACATGAGATGTCATAACATTTGCCTCCTTAGACTCCTTGTTCTAAACCAAATGATAATATTTATTGCTTGTTTGTATTAACTGTCTTACCCTAAAATATCATATGGATTCCTGACAGCTCTGTGCTGTGTTTTCTGCAGTAAATTCACAGTGTTTTCCTCCCCTTCCTCTATTTGTACCCCATCTCAGGGTCTTATCTTGTTTCTCTCTTCACATCCCCCCTATCTGAACTTTCTGTCTGCTTATCTACCCATGTTCCTCTTCATCCTATCATGTTTTTGGCTCTCTTGCACTTGCTGCCTCGTTTTGATGATGTTCAGAAATGACCTCCTTGCTCGTACTTCCTTTGACTGGTCTCTATATAGCTGTGTGCCCTTTCGGCCTCCTTGCACGTACCTGCCCCGACTCCCTTACGCTTTGTGTCTCCCCTTCCTTTTTGCCCTTCAGGATTAATATGTATATTAACGGAGGGCTTTTTCTGCTTCTTGAACTTTTTATTTCTACGCTTTGCCCGCAGTGACTTTGCCTCGCAGCTTGTGCTGCATTTCTCCTCCTGGCTGTTCTGTAAATACTTAAAAGCAGAAAAAATGAAAATTGTCCCTAGATCTTGAATTGTTTAAAATAGTTCTCCTTCATAACAGCTTTACAAATGCAAGGCATTTGATTACACGTATGTGCCGCATAACATGTCAGTCAATGGCGGACCGCATATACGACGGTAGTTTGTAACCTAGGAGCAATAGGATATACCATATACAATTCAAAACGGATGTGATGCGGCGCATGTACACCCTATGATGTCGCACAACAACGACGCTGCCTAACAACGCATTTCTCAGAACGCATCCCTGTTGTTAAGTGACACATACCTCTATTTTCCGCAGTTGTATCGATACATTTGTCTGGTACATTTATGCTCAGTGCACATGTGTGAAAGATCTAGAACCTTTGGATTTTCATTTACTGGTTAAACTATTTTCAGAGGTTGTGTGTCTAATTTTGGAATCCAGCCCTGAGCTCTGGTGCCTTCAAGTCTATCTCTGTTACAGACTCTGTTACCGTACTGCTTTGTAATTTTTTGTAGTGTTGCAATGTAGGATGTGGGCCATATTCTAGCAGATGAAGCTGGATGTTCTGTAAACCTGCCATAACAAGATAAGTGGGGTCAAAAAAATTCAGTTGTGTAAAATTTTGAGTAGTCTTGTTGTAATTTTAGTGAGCGACACTATTTTTCAATTTGTCTTCGAGTTACTGTGTGATTGTCATTGAATGCTGCTATTTATGTTTTTATTTATTAGATGTGCCGGAATTATTACAAACTGTGCACTTGACAAATATGTACTAATACTAATACAGTAATAATACTGTAATGACCCATTTCGACTGTGCTGTTGGTAGTGTAACGAAAGGAGGGCTCAGGAGAGACCAGCTTGTGGGGACAGAAGCTTTGTGTCTCCAAAGCATGTATGAACACAGCACTCACAGAGCCCAACAAACTGCCCGGACCAAAGCTCTCAAACAAAGCAAACACAGAGGGTCAACAATCCCCCCATAACATGATACAGCTATTAGATACAACTATTTACAAGCATGCAGCAACAGTGAATTATAGATAAGCCATGGCTCCTTCTGCTGGTACCATACTAATAAAAGGGAGCAGCATGATGGGAGAGAATTTCCATGTGTGTTAGACCAAAATTAGTCCATTGTGGAGGACTTTATTGTGGGCATTGGCTGTGTTAAATAAACCAATTTTATGAGGCGGAATGCAGTATTTACAGAAAATCTATTTTATGGAAGAGAGACAAATCAGCAGTTAGAGAACATGAGGCTGTTGCTG
Source organism: Heterotis niloticus (assembly GCA_018136845.1). Lineage (NCBI taxonomy): Eukaryota > Metazoa > Chordata > Actinopteri > Osteoglossiformes > Osteoglossidae > Heterotis > Heterotis niloticus. The sequence continues at coordinate 5,272,481 of CM030903.1, forward strand.
TAGTTATTGGATGATCCGTTTGAATGGTGAAGTGGATGAGCAGGATGGTGCTGGTGGTCGTTCCACTGAGCACAGACAGGATGCTCAGGCACAGTATAGTGAGGCTGTTGGCTCATCACATTCGCAAAAGTTAGTACGACAGCACTCAGCGATTTGCTTACATCATTGCTCTCTGCCCCACATGCAGGAGCAAACCAAATTGCAGGGACCTGCTGATAAAAAATCATGCTTGCCGCTTACTTTTCTGCCACATGACCTGTGAGCATACAGACAGCCCCCGTCACTTCCATATGTCATAAATTGTTTGTGTCCTCTTCGGATGAGATGTCTTTCCTCTCCGTCTCCTATTTGTATTCATTTCTCATCTCTCATTGGTTTATATACACATTTACAGTTATATAACTGTCTTGCACAGCACTTGAAGTGGAGAAAAAATAAATGCAGGCACTCCCCTTATTGGCATGTTGCCATGCATATAGGTTAGTAGCAGCAAACTTTAGTATTAAAATATTAAATAAAAATAAATAACATGAAAGATATAGCTAAGGTTTGCAATAGCTTTAATCTAGTGGATTTAGTGGACGAATTTAGTGAGCCAACTTGCAGCGTAACTTAGTGCACCCTGGGTCATGAAATGTAGCTATGAGGCCGCTGTGAACGCTGATGTCGTACTATGGCTACAGTCTTTTGCTGTGAGAGCAGCTCAGTCAGAAAATGTGGTCAGTAGCTATAATTTTGTTCTCCTTTTCAGCTTCCGGAAAAATCTTAACAAGAGCAATAGAGACCGAAATTTGAGCATATTGAGAAATAGAAAGTTTGATTAAGAGGAGGTGTGTTTGGAGCGTGCGCTGCTTTCACACAGATTTTCTCAGAGGACTTCTTGTGTGGCAGCCAGGACCTCGCAAGTGCTGCTCTCTCGATGTTATGCAACAACATTGACAGCTGAGGACAACTGCCACCTCCTGGGCCTGTTGTAACATCACTGTCAGTCGGTGCTGTGTATTTGCTTGTGTGTGTATCTGTGCTGTTTTGCCACTGAGTCTGTGTGTATTTGTGGATGTGAGCGACTGATAAACAGCCTTTCAAGCATCCATGTACACAGAAACCATTTTTGGCAACATGTTTATGTCGATGCAGCTGAGGAGCATTTCTGCTTATATGTCAATGTGTTTTTTTTACATAGCTCTCCACTGTGCCAGTAAATCAGTCACAAAGATACCAGCACAAGGAACAACACCAGCAGACTCAAAAAAGGGTAAACTGGTTCTATGAAGTGAGAGCGCATCAGCTTTTTGCAACAACATGGTAAATACGGAGTGCAAACAGAGTGAGGAGCACAGATTTGATGTTTGCCATTTGATGTTTGCCAGTATTACAGAGGCTTCTGTAATACTGCTTAGCAAAGAACTCCAGGGGCAGTTTTGTGTTGCGTTCAAGTTCTTTCTCTTGTGTTTTCACAAAATTTCTTACGAGCGCTAATGTATTATTATTGCGGCTTTTGAATTTCAGATTGGGGAGGATCTTAGAAATATTATGCTCAACAAAGGTGAAAAATGGTTGTCTGCATCATTTTGTATATTTACACTTTGTTTCCTTAAATGTACAATTAACAAATGTGTTAGAAAGTTCTGTTCTTTTTTGTTAAACTGTCAGGTTTTCCACACTTTTAGTACACTTTTCTGCAACAGTGAATTGTCAGAGTTCTCCAATAAAGCAAACGGATCTGAAACTGAACCCAGTTATGTAAGCCTGCATTAGTCATTATATACTAAGCACTGGTGAACTACAGTGTTACAGTTCTGTCACAAGCTGCTCCGTTATATTTCTCAGAATGCATAAACTGTGATGACTTTGCAATGCCATCTTCTTCTTTAATATTCACCTTACTTTTAAAGTAAGTCTTCCGGCATCTCATTTCTTTGAACCGCTTTACCTTTAAAGTGGAATTTTGGTGCAAAATGTATTTTAGTAGTTAGCTATCAAATATTTAGTTATTTCTGTACAGGTTTAGTTATTTAAATGTAAATAAGTTCCAAGCCAAAATTTTATTTTAAGAGGGAGAATAGTGTTTTAGACAAAGTTGTGATGGAACTTTATACTTCTAAAGATGAATACGTCATGTGTTTTAATTTTGTAATTTCATTGTAATTATAGTTGCAACTGATATGTCTGCTTTTTTATATGTTAAGGTAGTGGTGGCCAGTGGGAGCTGGGCCCTCTGCAGTGTATGCTTACATACTGTGTGTGTGTGTGTGTGTGTGTGTGTGTGTGTGTGTGTGTGTGTGTGTGTGTGTATGTGTGTGTGTGTGTGTGCGTGTTAAAGTACAACATTGTGTCGAGATAAAACGTTGCGTGTGCTTTGATATGAGTGTACATATTAAGTGTGTGCGCGCACCTCCCCTTGTACGTGTATTTCCACGTGCATCTGTGCAACAAAACCCTCCTCTATATTCCGCTAAATAAGCAAAAACTGACTTTACAAAAAACCCCACACGAGCCTTCAAAGCACAAGACAAAGGAGGGAGTGAGTGGCTCCTCAGTCTGTTGATGTTTATCTCGCCTGTCTTATATTGCTAGACACGCAAATTGCACTAAAAATAAATATCGGAAACAACACCCCTGCTCGAGCCCCTTTTCCAATTTAAGCTTTCTCAGCCATGCGGTCAGACAAGGGTCTTGTTGCGCCATCACCGCCAACTCTGGTTGCACCCTGCTGCCGTCTGCACTCTTTTATCGGGGAGTTTATCTTCCCCCCCATCCGCCCCAATCCTGCTACTTTCGCTGTTCACCTTTTGTTCATCCCAGTAAACCTGTTATTCACAGTGGGTTGCAAATCTGTTGGGGAGAAGCAGAATACTGTAAAGTATTGTACAAAAAAAAATCATAGGGTGAGGATGATGGCAAGAAGCGTTCCCACCTTCTGCCCTCTCTCCGTATCTCTCTGTGCCACTTGTTGAATGCTCTCTAAAAACATTTTGTGTTTCCATGTAAAATATCTCTTTCTAAGCTGTTTACAAACATGTTGTCACATTTAAATTTGTCAAAAGAAGTTCCAGGTCTTGAAAGTACTGTTAAAGTAGCATAACCAAGCCCGGGCTAAAGAAAAAATAATTTTGCTTGGAAATAATATGATCGCCCAATGTTTGTGACTATTGTTTTTTCCTCAAATATGTCTATGCATTGTGCATAGGGTACATGCAACGTGTCTGATTCTAAATGAATTTTTTTTCTAAATAATATATAGAAACTTTAGATTTTATACATATATAGCTTTATATTTGAATTATCACCATTTTGTGAACTTGTTCTGAATGAGTTGTTTTTGATCATGTTCAGATTTAACTTGGCTTCTTCAGTAAATAAAATCGTGCAAAACTGGTGTACTGTAGTAAAATTGCTTACTGGTGTTTCCTGTTTTTTTTTCCAAGATGAAATAACAGTATTGTTGTGACTGATGTTCTGCACGGTACATCAGTAGGAAAAAAAAAAAGTGAAAAATGATTAAGAAGCTTGAAGTGTGAGAAATTTAAAATGTTTCCGTCACATGCTGTCTTTCAGCTTTCCCTCCATTGTGTCGCAAAGTGCATGGCGGGGCCTTTCAGATCACAGCGGGCCAGCCTATGTACAAAGTCTGTGTTGGAAAGGCCATATTACAACACTGCATTTGCTGCTGAAGTCCTTAAATGCTGTTTGCTCACTTACAGCATGTTAAAGTAGCTAAACTTTATACAATCTATATTCTGAAAATTGCATGCAAGACAATGGTGAGAGCCTTTACTTTAAAACACCGTAGAAACTCGTGTTTTCCTTGTGCTTTCATATTTGGGAATACATGGAATCCGGGAATATATAACCACTCAAAGACAAATGGAGTCTGAGACTACAGCAAGACACCACGTCATTTTTTGACGTTCATTATGAGCTGTATTTCAGCCTCTTGAAAACATTAGATCCTAGGTTAGAGTTGCTCTCCAGGAACAAGGGGCTCACAGTTGCTTAGTGTTGGGATTTTACCCTCACCAGTGTGGTTGGGCTTAGTGGGGTTTTACCCATGTGCTCTAGTGTGGGGGCCCAAGAACATCCCTGGTTGAACTGTGCCATCGATGAAGTCAGCACCGTGTGTTTAAACAATATAATAACAAATATTAATGAACTTACTTTTTTCTGTCCTAGGAAACAAAGTGCACAAAAAAACACCCTTGAGTAAGTAAAACCTTGTTTTTTTCTCATTGGTTACAGTGTCCATGGCTGCATCCATTTATGATCTTACTCTTTGGCTTTTGAAGTTTATTTTATAATACTGTTGTACTGGTCATACTTTGTAAAAGAAAGGAGAAGCATTTTTAATTTTCCTGAGAGCAAATGAAAAAGAAGCTTGTGTGCATATGTTACGTTTTTTGCACTTTTGTGTGAATGTGTTTCAGTGTGTGTGTGCGTGCGCGTGCGCATGAAAATTTGTCTGCTTGTGTGTTTCTGCCTCAACTGGTGTGGAATTTATCATTTGTTGTTACAAGGTGGTTGCAGTCAGGATGTGTATTTGTGCATATTGACACATATTCACAAAGTATTTGCACCTGTGATCTATTATTGAACTGTGCGTAGATATGTTGCTGCTGCCATACACATAGCTTCTTCTCACCTGCTTCCGTGCATAAGTTTAGGGCCACAGGTCTTGATAAAAGATAAAGGGATAGCTTTTGTTGTGTGTGTGTGTGTGTGTGTGTGTGTGTGTGTGTGTGTGTGTGTGTGTGTGTAAAAAAATCTCCTTGAAACATGTAATTGTACATGTTATATATAATATTTACTACTTTCTCACTTATGTGAAATGATAAACTTATCTGAAAAGACTGACAAAGGTAACTACCCCTGAAATTATGTGATGCCCAGTAAAGTGTTACATGGTATAGGAATGATTTTTGAATATATATATATATATATATATATATATATAGTAATGAGGTTTAATATTATTAAAAGGATTCATTACATCAAAAATTGGACATTTGGAAATATATCATTAGCCGATTTTTGGTTTCTCGGAAAAAAGCAACTAAGTAATAGTAACTAAAAATCTTTCAAACATACACCATCATGCTTGTACCTGTGAATTATGTCATAATTCACATAAAATGGCATATGAAGTCACCATCTCCAGATATCACCAGTAAATGAAGACTAACTGACATAATATTATTGCCATATTCCAAATCTCTATTTAAAGTGACACAAAATGCGATATACCTGTTTATCCAAAAAAGTGTGTATTATATGGTTTAGTCTCTTTTATCACATTTTACTTGTATTAGAGTGGAACTATGAAAGGAATTTTTGTCGTGTAAAAATGTCGCTTTTAAACACCCTCACGGTTCTGACAGCTGTCGGTTGTTTCTCATTGCGCTCTTCCTATTGGCTCTAAGGGGTGTCAGTGAGCACTGTGGGCGGGGCCTCCGGCCAGATGTCTCTCATGGCTCTGTGGGGTGACAGAATGAAAGAGGTAGAGATAGAAGGGTGCCTGGTGGTTTCGCTTGCTGCATTGCTGTCAGGTGCTGAGGAAGAAAGAACGACGATAAAAAGAAGGGAAGACGGGAAGACAGGTGCTTGTTTGGTTCAGTGTGGTTGCTGTTAGGCTCAGATAGTCAGGTGCTGAGGAGGAGAAGAAAAGCAAAAAATTCGCGGGGGGAAGATAGTCGGAAGTCAGAAAGTACCTGTGCAGCGGGTGAGGGGTGTCAGCCAGAGCCTTCCACACACAGATGTGGAGACAGAAATAAAGTCGAGGCACAAGCAGAAAGACACGCAAGTGCGTGGAGCTTTGAGTCGAGGCCAAGCTTAAGCGTAGCTTCATTTGCTCAGCGAGAAGGCTGGCAGGCGAGTGAGAGACCCGTGGGGGGAAGAAAGAGTGATAAGAAGAACGTGAAGAGATGAGAGGTAGGCATACGTTTTCATGTACCTACCATCTCTGTTTCTCACACTCTCTTGCAAAAAGGGATCAAAAGGTATCAGGAGGTCTTTCGTGAATTTCAGAAGCTTGTGCCGTTGATCTGTTTGTGCCCGCGATCCCCACACAGAAGAGCAGAGGCACACAAAGGAACACACACATCCACTCACAGAGGCTGATGGTTTCCATTTGTCTGTCTGCAATGTTGCTCAGTGACTGTAAGCACTGTACATAGGGCAGCTATAACAAAAGAGTAAAACATGTTAAAGTGAAACAGTACTGGGAAGTAACAGGTTCCTGTACTGCTGTTGTACACCGGTAAAGGAGGACAGCTGAAATGTCATTCCCTGCTCTTTCCTGCAGCCTGAAGCACATTTAAAGATTTACATATCAAAACTTTCAACTGCTCTACTTAAATTTACTCTGTAATGCAGTCATAACTGTAGTTTCTTGTGTCTGGATCACTTCTCTTATTACTCACTTGCACTTGCAAAGACTTCAACCAGATGTTGGACGTGACGTATCCAACATGGGAAAATGCTTTCTGAATAATTACTCGAAAAATATTGCTTTAAAAAGCACAAAATCAGAAATCTGAACTTTTTCTGAATGCCGGTGAACCAAGTGTTTGTAATATTTCCGCCACTGTTAATGCTGACTCCTTAAATAAAGTATATAGATGTGTTTTGCTGTATAGTTAACCTAACTCACTCCAGCCTTCAGTTATAGTTGTTAAATGAACAATCTGTTATGGGGACATTTATTATAACCGTACAGAAACAGACTGTCCAACAAAATAATGCTAAGCTAATGTGAGGGATTTCAATAATTATACCTAAATTACATTTTATCACTGTCGTGAAACGTTTTCACTCTTCTTCTCTTTCCATATATGTTTATTTTCTGTCTGTTATTTTGTCTTTTCTTCTTTCTTGTGACTTGGGGGTAATACCACTGTCATTTCTGCTTTGTCCTTGTTTCCTTATGTTGGTCGTAACCTATCAAAGTTAGTCCTTGTTTTTAGGTTAAAAATTGATTTTGCATGCCGGTAATAATAATAATAACATTTTTTTTAATGAATTTAAATACAAAACATCTAAATTGTATTTGTTCTGTTTTAAACATTTACCTTAGTGTTTGGGAAAAATCTTTGTGTCTTGTCCCTTTAATACTGTTAGATTTAAATGTAATTGTAAAGGTAAAATATATAGAAGGTTGACAGTAGGCATATAAGAGATGAGAAGTTTAGTGTTTATTATAAGTTTTGAAACAGACTTGGTCATTTGGTTGTGAAACAGATCTTTGTGTCACAGACATTGCCAGACTTATTTTTGTGTCAGGTACATGTGTAAAGAAATCTATAGCCTAATGTATGCAAAGTCATTTCAGTCAGTCATATTACAGATTTTTATAGATTTTAATTTTCTTTTGTGCAAATATGTTTGTAGCATTGCTAATATTTAATTTTAGAACCAATTCTGCTAAAATTCTATGCTACATACATAGTAGGTATAGTGGAAACAATAGCACAACTGTTTAAATATGACAAGGAATTTTTTGATAAAATCATCTTGGAACTGTGAACAGTGTAACTGAACCTCTTTTTCTATTTAATAACTGAATTTTGTAATGTCGTATGCGCCATTAAAACTTTTCCACTTTTTAGGTTCGTGATTGACTTTTGCGGTCAGGCAAATTCCAGATGACTTGTGCGATTTTTTTTTTGGCAGTTTCACAACTTAGATAAAAAATGAGAAAAAAAAAAAAAAGTCATCTTTTGCAACCCGCAAAGCCACTGTTTGAAGCAAAAGAAATATAATGAAAATATTTTATAGAAATATTATATAGTTTTCGACACATTGTGGGTGTCTCTAGAAGTGTTACCAGCTGCACTGGTACAGACCCGGCATGACCCAGTGCAGGTGCCATTTTTTTAACCATCTTATCCAGGTGTAGTTTTATCTCTTACTATATGAGTCATTAAGACTCTGATAGTAATGACTAAAGAATATTTCCTTTTGTTGAATAAGATTAGGTTAAGGTTTTGAAATATCTGTTTTGTTTGTAGGAAATTCAGCATTATTAGTACATTGCTAATCTGTTAATCTGTCATACAGTCCAGGTAGGCGTTTCTATTAATTTTTGAACTGGTAAATGGTTATTTTGAATGCTTCTGTAATGTATTGCTCCTGAGGCCAGGAGGTGTTCGTGCAGTACTCCTACAGTAACCATGGCATGTGAAACGGGGCCTGAACAGAGGCAGAAAAGGAGACAGGCAAAAGCAGGCTTTAATGAGCCCTCGGGAGGCGGGGAGCGACCACAGTGCTTCCCCTGCACCAGTTCAGCTTGCACACGGGCACCAGTGCAGGCGCTTGGAGCTTCGGAGCTGCGCAGCTGCAGATGCTGGCCACGCCTGGGTTGCTTGTTCACTGCACACAGAGGCACGGCTTTAAAGCAGCTGGCTGGCGCTGCAGGTGAATGGAGGCCCTGCGCATCAGTGCTGTAAATTTACTGTAGATTGCACTGTGTTGGCACTGCGTTATGCTGTATGAATTGTGTCTTTCCCATGTGTTTTGTCCTGGGAATCACTTAAAAATGTCAGTGTCAGACCTTCAGCATCCCATAGGCAGGGTGAGAACCAGAAGGATAGCTGGTGGTACACGGGTGCTGATGGATGGCTGTGCAGCAGGCTCAGACCTGCAGGGTCATGGGTTTGAGTGGCACAAAACTCTGATGCCGGAAGCGGAAGTTTGTACGCTGTCCATTTTGCAGAAGCTCTAACCCTGGATAGTTTTTCTCCCTGAAAACTTCTGCAGTACATCTCATGGGCTCTGAGCATGTGGTTTAGGACCGGTCTTATCAGCATTTATGGTTTATGGATCCTCTAGAAGACAAAGAAAAGGAAGGTGGCAGCAGGACAAAGGTGGCAGCACATGGCATCATGGTTAAAGTTGCTGTCTAAAGTTGTCTTTGGACTCAGAAGTCGCAGGTTTGAATCCCACCTCCTCTTATAGTATCCTTGAGTAAAGAACTTATCCTAAGTTGCCCAGCGGGGTAAATGGGTAAAAAAATGTGGTAGTTTAACACAGTAAGTCATTCTGGAGAAAAGGGGCAGCTAAATGAATGAATGTAAAATTAAGAATGCGTGATGGCTTGACTTAACTGGCCTTACACTGTGAGCTGAAGACCAGTGCAAATGTTTAACTACAAGCTGATAGACGACCTGCACACATCTTGTGTGAGAACATCATCTCTGACCCACTTTGTGGGAGTGTGCGACTTTTATGATCTGAAGAATAAGATAAGTGTACGTCAGGTTCAGCAGCAGCGGTACTGCACTGTGCTGGAAGATGCCATTGTATTGTGATATGCAGCTTAGATGTCTATAATGGAAGCACTCAACTGTATTTACTCTTTATAATGTGATTTTGGTTTTGGGGTTAAAAATTTAGTTTGTCACAAACAAGAGTGACAGCTGAAGCAGCAGTTTCTCAGGTTGCGAATCCCTATCCTCTCGCTGTTGCTCATACCGCAGCTGTTTGATGTTCCTCTGTTGATTTTTAGAGCTGTGCGACACACAAAATCCTGCTGACCAGATTTTAAAGACTTGCACTGTATAGATGTCTCACTCCTCCATCATGTTGATAGTGATAGACCATTATGATGTGTACGTGTGGAAAATTTGTCACTGAAAATCATCCCCCACATACAGGTGCAGTCGCCCTTCATTCTTGAAGGGTGAAACAGTGAAATCATAACACCCTGTCACATATTCACAGGGAAACACAATAATCGATGACAGCGTGCGCTCTTATTTGTGTTTAACTGCTTCTTTCACCTCTTTTGCACTCTTTCATCTTCACACCTTTACCATCACCCAGTCCCTCAGCAAATACTTTCTAGATGTTGATACTAGGTGTGCTGTGACTGTAGTTCTTCAAGAACTGGAAATTGAAACCGGTGTTGTCTGCTATTTCATCTATGAGATGTTTTGCTATGGCTGCTGTCTGACTCCTCACATGGATTGACAATCTCTTAAAATTTCAAGTCATCTCATTTTGCTAAAACACTTACGACAAAACTCAATGGATTTCGACAGACGTCCACAAAGACGCTAACTGAATTGATGAAACGATGATAATGGCTAATGATAAAATATTTGTGATCGTGCCAATTTATTCACGTTCCATTTTCCTTTTCATTTTTAAGTATTTTAATTATACCGATTCCTTCACATCCCATTCTACAGAATTGCTTGGACTTATAAAATACTGAGATAAAGTAACACTTTTGTTTTGTGTATGGTTCCATAGTAATGGAAAATTGTAAAGGTTTTAAACATTTTTAAACAGTATTATGCATTTAATGCAGAAACAAAGAGGCATACTGGGCATTTTCATTAAATCTGCTTGCTAAAGAACACATGCTCTCCATCCAAGTCTGGATGTGTTTTGGTTCCTTCACATCATATGTCAGTTCAACATGAATGAACTTGATCTCAAAGTGTATTTTTTAAATTATTTTATGTGTATTTCTTATGATTATTACTTTAGAAAATACATAATTGAAGTTTCTATTTACTTCCAGTGGCATTTTATATTCAACTAAGAATGCTAGGTTAAAGGCAGCCAACATACATGGACATAAAATGGGCATAGTGTATATTACACGCTTGGTTCCATCACATTGGACTGTAGAGATGGCTTCACAAATGAGCTGAATCAGTAAAAACAATGCACGTTAGTAAAACTCAGAAACTCAGATATTGTTGGTTCTACAGAATGGGGAAATTACCTAGGACGTAATGGTAAGACGCGACTTAAACCAAGTAAGATGACTTTAACTTTCAACCCAGAGCTTGTCTGGGATATGACATAGCAAGGTATGAAACTTTGTTTTTTCCTTTTACTGTTTGGTTAATGTTTGTCTTGCCTTTTTCAAACATGAGTGCAGTTGTGTGTTTTCGTCTGAGCAAGACTGAGGTTTCTTAGTAGTTGTTCATTGCAAAGTGCAGGTGGGGACAAACGTAAAAAGTGCTGAATTAGACAAATCTTCATAACCAGCCCATTTTTCTTGTCGGTATCATCACCTGTATATTTTCATGTTTTCACCCCCTCTCCCTTTTTTGGCCTGAATGTCACTGTTGTCTACCAGTGACTTTAAGAATTAAAAAGATGCACTATATTGTTTTCTCCATTTTGGCTGTTTTCCCTTCTGTAATGGGAAGGATGCTTTGACCCTGCATGCTGTTGGTTGTCTTCCATCTCTTTCATGGTCGGACCCAGGGGTCTTTATTAGTGTAAGATGACTGTATATGTAAAGTGAAAATGACATCAGCAACCATCAAGAGGTCTTGAGCCAACTACAATACAAAGTTGCAAAAAACATATTTAGCTCTCACACCTTCAGGTCCTCTAGCTTGCCAGCGGAAAGAGAAACCATTTCATCAACTTGTACATTTTTATCTTGTTTCATCCCTCAACCTGTTGCATTCTTCTTTTGTCCACTTCTGGTTGTTCCTGACCATTTATCTCTCCAGCTCACAGCCATTTTTTGGCCTATGATAGGTAGAGATCAGTCTGTCTGGGTTCAAATTTCATTAACTCTAGGTGTCATTTATTTTAGCTTTTGTCTTTTTCCTACTTCTTTCTAGTTCTCTTTTTAATATAATCATAAAGGTACGGTTTATATGACTAAATATAACTCTAAATAAACAGAAAATTAGCAGGAATATAGTGGAGTTTGCAGTAAAGTAGTGAAAATGGACTTTTATGTACGCTTACTGTATTCATTGGAATTTAGCATCCAGAGACTGGAAGACTGAGTCCCTCCAGTTGCACAGCTTTTTTTCACCAGTCACATCTATACAAATGCCCTGTCTTCACAGTAGAATGCCCAGGAGAGATGGGCAGTCATTGGCACTTGGACCCTAAGAGTTTTGTTTCTCTCCCTCACTTTGTATTTGGGAGTTTCTTGTTGTCCTCTCCACAGCTGCCAACTGCTTTACTCTGTAGTTGGTATAATTCATACTTTATGCCTCTCTCTGGAGATTTATTCAGCTCTCTGTGTCACTGCGTCAGAAAGTGCTGTATTAAAAAATAAATTGAATCGAATATATTTACTCCATCTACAGACTTATTAATAAAGGGCTTGCATCCTACTTATTGTTGTTCATGTTTATGAAATGATATATTTGTGTTTGCATAAGTAGTTACCGTGCAATGCTGTTCTGGCTTTTCAGTTAGCATCATTTCTGTTACTGTTACTGAGGAAGAACGAAGCGACAGGAAGGCAGCAAAGATACTGACACACAATATCGACCTTTATCTCATATCGCTTACTGAACTAACCAGCAATACATTTGGTTCCCTTTTGTTACCTATCGCTGGAAGATTTCTCATAGCCCATCTACCGGCTTGTGGTTTTGGTAAAAGATAGAAGAGGGAGAGTGATAAGGAATTGGGTGGCCGAGATATCTCTGCTTAATTTTCTGTTAGTATCAGCATGTGGTCAGAAAGCATAGAGAAATGCTGCAACCAACAGAGAAAGAGAGGAAAATGTAGAGAAAATATTTGTTCTGTATCAGCATGTGGTTTAAGTTAAAGGAGAGAGCTCTAGAGTGGAGAGTTACTTTGAAACTCGGCTCTCATGTAAAGGTTGCAGAGTCAATTCAGTTTAGTTACTTTTTTTTGAGCGCTCTTCTCACCAGAATGACATAGCCCTGAAAAAAGCTCCAGAGAATCACAGTTACAGCAACTACAGAGCAAGACAGCTGGTGGCTGAAGAGAGGAAAGCAAAAAACCTCCCAACCACTAGAGAGAGATCGAGAAAAATAAACCTCTGGGGGTCCAAGTACCTTTGAATTTGCGACTGTAAGATGTTAATATAAATTTTAAAAAAATTCTGCAGTTGGTCTGTCCTTTGTCGTGGGTGTCTGGTTGTGAACGCAAATGGACTGAGTGATTCTTGATGGAAGTTGTTCACCGAGGCTGCGTTTGCATCGGCCGTGTGAAAGTTTGCGTTCTGTTTATTTGCAGATGCAACCCTGCAAAGCCGTTGAGTCTAAAGTGGAAATTTTCTAGTGCTTTGCGCACGGTGATGTTCCACATGTTGAAAGCTGGGTATGGAGACCTTCATCTCTGTTAAAAGCCTCATTAATAAGGTTCTCCAGAAAGCTAAGTTTCTCTCAGGCTTTCAAGCTGTCTTAGTCAGTGCTGATAGGAGTCTCTTTTTTACCTATTGTAATGTGTAGCTGGTACACAAGGGTTTAGAAATGATGTTGGTCTGAGAATGTGCGTGTGTATATGTGAGGTTTGTGGTATCAACGTGGGACTGGGGTGTTAACATAGAAAGAGCTCTGATCTGTGATGCCCATGCCAACCTTCCACTTAACGTGGTCTCCCATCAGCGGCCTCCATCTCTCCATTCATCGAAGCACCCCACCCATCAGTGCTAAGTCTACTTCAGTTTGCCTCCATAGTTCTGTTGGTGCTCCATGATCCCACCAAGCTTTGGGGGTATAGTTTATCACCCAGCGCATGTCCTGTATGATTGATGACCACCTGGTAGACCCATTCAAAGCACCTGCTTGCCAGTTCTCTCCATGTTATTGTGTGGATCTTTGTGACTGGGTTTTAGGTCCTGCCTGGATACTGATGGCTGTGTCTGCTGGACCTCAAAGTCAGCACACCCTTTCATAACTTGTGGTTCTTCAGCCAGCCCACAACAGACTCATTTTGATAGTAGAGACCGTTTTGTCCCATTTTATCTTTTTCTTATTCCATTAAAGGTTGAGGAAGGATTGTTCAGACATGTAGAGAAATGGTGAACACAAATCTGTGTAGGGGGGATGCTGAGGGGATATCTACAGGAAACTTCTTGGTGACGTAATGAGACAGGTTTTCCAACCACAGCAGGAGACACTTACAAAACCCGTTCATTAGTCTCTGAGGGTCTGTTCAGTGGCTTTGCAAGCAGAGGGAACTGCGAAATCTTATACATTCACTGCACAATTTGTGGGTAAAGCCGCTTAAAATCTTATCCATGAACACCAGAATAATTCATATCACAAGCACAGGAGCAGGGCCCATAGTGGGAGTTGAGCTCAAAACCTTCAGCTTACAGGCCCATATGGAAAACCACTGGGTTAACAGCTATTAAGTGTGCTCTCCACACAGAATGTGGCGTAAAGAAAGAGAATGTCAGTGGTCTCAACTTTTAGCACTTGTAGTTCTGATTCTCACCCACAAATAACAGGAAACCAACATGACCCACAACCTTTCGCTCTTCGCAACACGAACACTCGCTTGCTTCAGCATCTAATGGTTCACGCGTAAATATACACACATAGGGTGGGGAGCAAGGGACACGCAGTGGCTCGAGTGCGTCAGATTTCATCCATCACATGCACACAGAAGGGCATATATGTGCATAAACATCACATGCATTCATATATAGACAGGCTTTTTGGTTTAACAACCATTGTGATGAAATGAGACTCACTGTGATGCAGTTACATGTCCAAAACACATTTTAACATATGAAGACATGCAACCTTGGATGAATGTTTTCCTCAAAACAACTAGAAAATATGCATTCACGCAGACTTGCGCATGTAGACGGCATGGCGTTACGGCCCTTCGCCTCAGCCTTTGTGCTCACACCAACACACTCACAGGTAGGGCCTGCGCTGTGGTTCACTCCCCCACAGTCTGACTCACTTCTTCACACGGATTCATGTTCATGGGAATGGACGGTGTCTGATGTGTATCTCTCCTCAGCCGTCAGAGCACGGACCTCTGGCGGGGCTGCACACCGTGAGCCAGACACGGCTCTACCTCTGGCTGCTCATCTGTATTTTGAAGCGCTTTTCAGCAACTCCTTCTAGGCACCAAAAAAATGAGGGCATCCCGACCGACATGGTGACACCCGCTGTGACACAGTGACACATAAAAATATCACAAACAGACCAACTATACTGTTTGCTACAGTCACATGACTGTAGACTCCTTATTGCTTTTATACTTGACAACAATGAACTGGATTTTGTACAATATCCTGTGACAACATAAAAAAGATGGCTATACAAGTGGCTAGGAAGGAAGTGGGCTTGTTCCAAGTAAGAATGAAATAGTTTAAATATAATAATGACACTGGAAATGTCTTCATTACATTTTTTGCACATTTTATGCATGTCCTCACGAAACAGAAATGGTGACAGCAGCCTTTGCTGTAAAATAGTTATGTTTGTTCTAGCAAATGTAGACAAGCCAGGTGTCAGTCACCATTTGGTACTGTTTACACTGGAACCCCAGACTGAGAAAAGTGTACTCAGATTTATTTATTTAACTGACATTTGTTGCCAAAGCAACTTAAAATTAAATGTCAGTGCATCTACTGTACTCAATACCTCAGCAAGAGGTGGGATTCAAACCTGTGACCGCCAAGGTCAAAGGCAGAAGTTTTAACTGTTAAACCTCCTGCTGCCTGAACATGCAATCCTACATTTTGTTTGACTGAAAAATAAAGAGTTTGTACTAATTCAAGGTAAAGATATTATGACTAAGTGATTCAAATTTAATTTGATATGTCTATACATCCATTATCCTTAACCACTTATCCTCATCCAGTTCATGGCAGTCTGGAGCCGATCTTTATTTTACATTTTTTCATGAACATTTATAAATTGGGAGTATGCAAAAGTTTCAGGAGAGAAGTATGGGATCGAATCCTATTCACACACACCTGTGAACCACAAAACAGCTAGAAAAACCCCACAATTCTCCATGCTCTTACATATGCTGCAGCCACCACCAGCCATCTCCACCCCGCTTGTTCATGGTGGGCAGAGCAACCTCATTTGGCAGCTGGTACAAACCATCCTGTGGATGGTAACCCCAATGGAAGGTATATCAGGCATCTACCCAACCGCACACTCGCAGTAACATACTTCTAACTCCTGAAATGTAAAGTTTATTTTATTTATGTCTATATCTAAATGATAATGCTTTTATTTATTATACAACAGTCAGAATGCTGTCAGTGATTTTGATTTGAATTCCCATGATAAAGGCTGCATTTAATAGATTTAATAATGTTCATTTTTTAGAGCTTCCGTGTGTGTGTGTGTGTCTGTCTGTCTACCTGTCTAAATTTATGTATTTGTGTTTCATTCTGGCTGTGTTTTAACCGTTCATCCTTTAATGCAGGTATTACTTCAATAATATGGAGAGGGGTGTTGCGGGAGGGGGAGGTTGGGGATTCCTGGCAGTTGAAGGAGACATGAAAGACCGTATTACTGGCAGTTCTGTCCTTTATGAGTGAGAAAGAGAGAAGGACAGAGAGAGAGACAGAAGCAGCTTGAAAGGCGGACAGTCAGAATGAAAGATAAGCCAGTAAACCACTTAAAAAGGCCCTGAGGTTGACACCTTCACGTCCTCCCCCTCTCCCCATTTTCAAATATTCCCCTTTCCTTCCTTTTGCTTTGTATTTTGTATCACATTTTATTTTGGCAAATTCTTGCATTCTTTGTTAGCTGAAAAGATGTTAATTTTCTGTTTTTTTTTTTTTGTTTTTAGAAAAGGTAAGCAAAATACTAAAACTGAACTGAAATATTTAAAAGGAATCAAAATATATCTAAGATTCAAATGAGCAGACTCGCTCATATAATCATTCTTAGATGTGACGGAAAAAAATTCAGCTTGGAAGATTTGCAGTCCAGTTAAATGGAAGTGAAAAGGAGGTTTGTAAATGTAAATGACTTCAGTTGCTTTATGTTTTTCTTGTGGAGGTTCTGTTGCCAATGATTATAGTCTAAATAAATTGTGTCTGTGTATTTTCAATATTTCTCCCTGTCAGCACAGATGGAGATTAATTCTGCAGATTAATTCCTCATCAATTTTACTTTAAAAGGATTTTGCTTTTTAATAATGTGTTACTAAACAATAATTCTGATTTGTTAGAAAGGCTGTATTTCTAAATTCACTATATTCCCTTCCAAATGTGATCACACTCCTCTTTTCACATTATCACACCATCACTGTCTGTTTGTGAAAAAATGTATTTTATTTTATTTATTCGCACTGGATAGTATTTACACAGCCAGGTGTCTGTAACTTTTTAAAGTCAGTTTTTCATAGCGGCTGGAGGAAGTGTTTACACAGAGATAAAACTGTACAAATATGTTGTGTGGAACAAGAGATCGGGGTTTGTTGATGGCCCAGCCGGACGTGACTGTACAGCCACATTTGCCGACCTTGCTTCCAAGAAGTCTGCTGGTCGGGTTTACTGAAATACACACATAACACGTGCAGCTCTTATAGTTTTTATATACATACAAACCCGGCCTATCTTTTATCTCCGTTTTTCTCAAATCAGTTTCTTTTTCCTTTTTCTGTTTCTTCTCAGATTTTGCTCCTTTTCCCTCTTTTACTTCATTATTCCCCATCTTATATCATCCCCCTCATTACCTTTAATACAAATACATTTTTCCTCTGTACACTGCTTGTCTTTCCCAGTCTTTTGCATATAGGCAGGACTGCCTAGTTTTGTCCCATTACAAAATACATTTTAATGTGCATTTATCATTTTTGAATGTCACATAGTTATAACTAATATTTACTATTACATTCACTGCAAGCAACATTGTTACGTGTAACAGTTATGCCATTTTTTTCTAAAACGCTATAATAATAACATGAATATACATTGCATAATATATTATGCAACAGTAACAGATTTTTAAAGAACAGTGTATTTCCTAATGGTTACACTTTTCTGCTGTGCATTTGTTTATCTGAATGGCTGAGTACTAAAGACAAATTAAAATGTAATGTAAATTTTAAGGACAGTTGAATATTCTACGTTATACTAAATGTTCTGGAATTGCTAGAGGAAGGGGCTTTATACTGCCCTCTAATGGCCTGTTTGATAAACAGCACCCTTCTCCTACCTCCCTCATGGTCCTTTTCTGTTTGTGCAGCCCAGATCGAAGTGATTCCCTGTAAGATCTGTGGAGACAAATCCTCAGGAGTGCATTATGGAGTCATCACTTGTGAAGGCTGCAAGGTGGGAAGAAAGCAGTCCTACACACACACACACACACACACACACACACAGAGCAAATACATGCATTTGCTTTCATTGTGGGCACCCTGACCCAAACAAATCTCAAATGCTGTAAAAAAAAAAACCAAAACTGAAAGTGCCTGAATTTTTTTTTTTAATGTATCTGTTTTTTGGGGTTTAATACTCTTCTGCAAAAAGGTTCCTTAGAGGTGTCTCCACAAAGACACACATACAGCCAGTTCCATTGTATGTTCTATGTCTCCCAGGGCTTCTTTCGGCGCAGCCAGCAGTCCAGCGTGTCGTACTCCTGTTCACGTCAGAGCAACTGCCACATCGACCGCTCAAGCCGCAACCGCTGTCAAAGCTGCCGCCTGCAGAAGTGTGTGGCTCAGGGGATGAGCAGAGATGGTGAGGCCTTGGGGAGGGGGAGAAAGGATGTGGAGGAGTGACAAGGGAATGGAGGAGGATGCACAGACAGGGGATGACAATATTTTGTGTGCTGTTCTGCTGCCGCAGCTGTCAAGTTCGGCCGCATGTCCAAGCGGCAGAGGGACTCCTTGATTGCCGAGGTGGAGAGACACCGGCAGCAACAGCAGCAGCAGCAGCAGCAGCAGCAGCAGCAGCAGCGACTCCAGGGAAGCCCGGGGGAATCACAGCCCAGCCTCTCTTTCCACAGTAAAGAGCCACACAAAAGTTCACCACATCTTCTCCAGCCACTGGTGCCCTCTTACCCCTTCCACATGGAGCCCAAGATGCCTGCTTGCCCTCCTGATGTGCACACCTACCTGGACTGCTCCCAGGGTGAGACCCAGACCACAGCACTGGCCTACAGGGGGTCCTGTGAGTCAGCCATGCCCATTTCACAGGGCCGGGGGGACAGCAGTGGCCAGTCAGCGATCAGAGGTGAGCAGACAGGTTGTCGGTCAAGAAGGCAACCAGGGGGTAACACCATCCCACGTTGACTGTCCTGCACTGACTTGAAACTGCACTGTCTTCCTGCATCAGGAGAGCGGTATCAGAGGTTCAATTCTAGGCAGCCTTCCCCCGAGCAGCTTGGCCAGGGGATGTCCAGAGGGGACATGAGAGTGAACTATGAACCTGAGGACTCCTTCTGCTACCCCACCTCCATGATGCACATAGGTGAGATAGCGTTCCCTGGTGGCCCTTGTACCACAGACCATAGCAGCACCTCTGATCTGGGTTGATTCTGCGGCACTGCTGTACCCACAGATTCCTGTAATCTCGGAAAAATATCTAACTTTGGTGGGGTGTTTTTGTCATCGTGCAGAAATGGGTTGTTCTGGTTTTTCTGATCTCTGCTGCGCCCCACTACCTCGCTGAATAAGTGAGGACTTCTTTTGCCAAAGTCAACGACACAGTGGACCATCTACATGCTAAAGCCCCTTCTTAACATAAATTCCCCATTTTTACTAAATTAATTTTGTGAACATTTTACACGTTGGGTTTTGAATGTGGGTTGATGGACTGAAACTGACGCCATTAAATTATTTTGCCGAGATAAAGCAGATTACCTAAAATTTGGGTAACACAAGTAAAAAGGATACTTTTGGTCACTGATTTTTACCAGAAATGAAAGCAATGTGATGATAAAAAATATTTTACATCAATGTGGGCAAACTGCCATCAGCATAAAGCATAAAGTACACAGAAAAAAACTGCAGTGCTTTTAAAGATGGTAAGTTTGACAGTAAGTTGCTCATACTTGGGCAAAAGCTGGTAAATGAGGATATTTTGTGAGTGAAAAGTAAGTATGTGTACATTTTAACATTTTTTAAGACCATGATTGATCAAAGTGTGGTTTGAATGCCCCTTTGCTCAGATATCATATCAGTTTATCCTACACCTTGCAGGGTTTATGCAGAAGGTGACATCACCTGCCCAAAAGTAGCTTCCGATTGTATATTGACCAAACCCCTCATGTATTGGTTGTATGGGCACAATTCCTAATATGTTTACCCCAAATAAAAGCAAGATGCGGTGTGTTGAATGTGATGTTTGTGTGTTGGCACTCGCTGTCCTGCAGAGGAGGTCTGCACCAGCATTGTGCGCTCTCACCGAGAGACCAGCCAGTACCGGGTGGAGGAACTGCAGGCTCTGAGGTGGAAACTCTTCAGCAGAGAGGAGATTCACGCCTATCAGAGCAAGGTACTCACCAGCAGCGTCACCCAGCCGTATGTCACCTCCAAGCTGCATAATGGCACACAGGCTCAGCAAACAGAAAAGGCCAAACATATCTAGATTCATCTTTCATACCAAGGTCTTAAAACATCGTAGAGTCTAAAACATGATTCTTGATCATGACTTTTGATTTTATTACCCAGAGTGCACCAAGTTACACTGCCATTTGGCTCATTTACTGCTTTCCTACTGTTTATTCGAAATTTGTGTCCCCTTTATAAAGAAAACACCCACAATTTTCATGCACAGTTTTCTGCAGCCTAAAATTCATATAGGCGGAATTGAAAAATAAAAATATTCTTTATTTTTCAACATTGCCTTCGTCTACGTCAAAACTTTCTGCAATGTATTATTACCAAAGAAAGATTCAAAACAATGTTGAAATGTTCAGAATCAATTTTGCAGAGCAAACATTTTTAATGAATTTTATATTGTGGAAAATTGTTAAAAATAATAAAAATAAACCAAAAAACAGAGTTAAATGAAACATCTTTGTATTTCAAGTTATCCCTGATTAAAACTTCAGAATTACAGTTTTAAGGCAGTGTGGGGTCTGACAGAGATATTAATGTGTAAGAAATACTAATTCATATTTAATATTTAGTTTGCTGATACTTTTTTATTCTTTAAACACTGCCTTCTACAACATGGCTCATAACATTCAGTTAGGTGGAAATACAGTGATCTGGCGCAAGGTTCCATGTTTTGTGTTCTGTCCTTCTGCAGTCCATGGATGAGATGTGGCAGCATTGCGCCCTTCGGCTGACTGACGCCGTCCAGTATGTGGTGGAGTTTGCGAAGCGCATCCCGGGCTTCCGCCAGCTTTGTCAGAATGACCAGATCGTGCTCCTGAAGAACGGTGAGATAGTGTTGTCACTGTCAGGTAGAGGCAGGCAAATAGATCACAGGTCTAGATTTCTACTCTCTGGCTGGGTGTCTATCCTTTGCAGGCTCCATGGAGGTGGTGCTGGTGAGGATGAGCAGGGCATTCAACACAGAGAACAGCACGGTCTTCTTTGATGGCAAATTTGCTGGGAAAGAACTCTTCAAGTCGCTGGGTAACAGTGGAGAGACTCCCGAATGATTTGGTCAACCAGACTATTGACATCTGCTGTCTAATGTATCCAAATGCTGATGCCGATGACCATGAGAAACATCAGCTTTGCTCTAAAACTGAAACTACGTGACCTCACGACAGTGCCTCTTGTTGACTAACTCTTTCTACAAAATTGATCCCACAGCCTGCAACGATCTCATTGCAGCGGTGTTCGACTTTGCTCATAGCCTGTGTGCTTTGTGGCTGACAGAGCAGCAGGTGGCGCTCTTCAGTGCTCTGGTGCTTATTAATTCGGGTGAGAAATCAAAACCATATAGTGGTCCGCCTACGTTTCCTCACAACGTTCTTCAAATACTATTTGTTTATAATGTCAAGCTCCTGCATATGAAACCCAGGAAACTGACAAGCTGCTGATTCATATTGTAGATGTTGTACTCATGCACATCATCTTTGTGTGTGTGTGTGTGTTAGATCGCCCATGTCTGGAGGAGCGAGGAAGGGTGGAGAGAGTGAGGAAGGAGGTAGAGTTGGCCCTCAGCCATACTCTCCACAGAGACAACCAGGAGGGCCTCATGCACAAGGTAATACCTGAGCAGGAAACAACAACGTAGAAAGGTGTGCTTGTGAAGTGCGGTCAGGAAAGATAAACATAACAGACAGGAGATTGTGAGACAGGCTCATGTATTTAAATTTTGTGTGGCTGGAAACTTTTCGGTGGTTACAATTTATTTGTTTAGCAGATGCTTTTCTTCAAAACCGCTTACCCAGCTTTACATAGCTGGGTAATTTTTACCAAGGCAGTTCAGGGTTAGCACCTTAGCCACAGGCACTGCAGCACAAGGTAGGATTCAAACCTGCAACCTCTGGGTCCAGAAGCAGTTGTAGCCACTATGGTGCTTGCTTGTCGTCTTGCTTGTTTTAAGGGTATAAACTGCAGTGCTTTATTGGAACAGTGCTGGTTAACACCGAAATCTCCTGATTTGTTTTACTTTTTAATACTTTGCACTTTTAAATTCCACTTTTTTGTGAGTTCAGTGTGGATTTGATAGGATTTCTTGCACAAGACAACCCTGGGATCTGAAGGGTCATGCTGTAGCAGCACTGAGTTATTTAATTTGTCATTTTGTGAAAAATAACTTCAGCTCCTTTAACAGGCAGATGTGAGCTGCCAGTTGGAAAGTTTTCCAGCAAAGATGTCATTTTCTATCCAAATAAGGAAGTCAATAGCGTGCTGGAACACACTAAAAATCCACAGTCCCTAAACTCCCTGCAGGGTAGTGATTTCCCATTCCAGACCTAATTCCTCTTTCCGTTTTTTGTGATTTCAGCTCCACCAGAAGGTATCGCTGTTGAAATCCTTGTGCAGCCTACACATTGAGAAACTGCGCTGGTTTCGGCAGCTGTGCCCCCTCACCGTGCACTCGCTCTTCCCCCCGCTGTACAAGGAGCTCTTTGCCTCTGACTCGGACCTTCCCCTGCTGGGTATTCACCACTGAAGGTCACCGTGGATCCCACAAAACTCGGTTCCTACTTGACAGATGGCACAATGTGACAACGTTAACAGTGGTTTAATGCATAACGTCCCCATGGTGAACACATATTGACCCCGAGAGTGACACACACACACTCGCATGCGTGATGACCCAAATGGAATCCAGTCTGTCTCAGTATCTACCTGCTGTCAAACCCTATTTTTCTACTTCAGTTTCAGTAGCAGTATTTGGTAGAACAACAAATGTTTGAAATTATTTTTATGCAAAAATACATTTTTAGAGTAACAAAAGAGAAAAAAGTCTCAGGCATATGGATGATTTTATCGCTGCATTTTTAAACAGATATAAGTAGAAACATTTTTGTATATATTTGTGTGTTCATATGGGGATGAATCTTTAAACATGGAAGAGTCAGTTTTGTAGCTAATAAAAAATAAGCAGAGGAAACATTTTTGATCTTATATTGGCATTTTATTGATTACTGCCATATCAGGGACAAAATACGCTGTTTTGAAATTGTATAAGTAGTCAATACTAGGTGCAACCTTTTTGGAGAAGTTGTACATAGCCACGTAGATATGTTCCATTAGGTATTTATCAATGATGTTTTTGTTCCATGCTCCACTTATAGCTTTATCGTTCACCATATCTGTTGGGTTTTTTAGTCACAATGCAAACACTGACTGGCAGCATTGATTTAAAAATTTGACAGGAATCTGCCTTGCAGGACCAGAGCCATTCTTTGTGCAGTAGCAGCTACATAGCAGTAATTAATTATTTAAAATATATTTGTAACTCATGCAGACAATGCACATATTTTTTTACAAGGTGTTAACAATTTTCCATTTTAATTATATGTTCATTCTATGAAGCTCTTATTTGTTTTAATTCTTTGGATGCCCTACTGACTGCATTTACTTGCCTATAAAATTCTGGCAAAGAAATGTTGGTAATAAACTGAAATATTTGGAATCTGATTTGCTTGGGTCGCTGGCTGTGCATATTTACCACCCCCCGTCCCAAGAGACCCAGAAGAACTGATGAATGTTGACAAGGTCAGAGCTCAACGTTCAAAAGATTTGTTCTTTTGTGACTGAAAAATATCAAATCTGCTTGCGATATTTAAACAGTATGTACATTTTCACATGACCGATTGTGTTTAATGTATATATACAGTAGATCTTGCAGGTGTTTGTAGCTTCCCCCCCCCCCGAAGGCTGAAGAAACATCAGTATTGGTGTTAGTTTCATGCCTAGCATTTCGCATTTTTCAAACTGCTGAAGTGAAATTTGGACACTGATGTCCGTGTCTGACGCCGTAGTCGATTGTCACCGACTGAGTCTGCTGATGGGGTCAACAACAGGGTTCAGGTTCCAACTTTCTGTTGTTGAAGTTGGTGCTCTGCCATCTTTCCATTCATTTGTAGTTTGTTTTATGCTACATACACCCAAATGCCAAAAGAATGATTGTTTTAATCTGCGATAATGAATATTTTGACTGGCTTTGGAGGTTGTGAAATGAAATAAACTAGTAAAAGTTTGGAAGGCTTTGAACTTAATCTTTCTTGGCCTCCACTGCCAGTACAGGACACAATGACCCAGGCTTATCTTGCGTTCCAGTGGAGCTGCACTGTGTTCTGGGTTCCTCTTCTACTTGGAAAATATAGCACATACTTCATCTTCCTCTGCGCTAGCAGCACAAAAGTGCTGAATGAATGTGACAAAATGCTTGAGAAGCAATGCATCTACTTATGTGAGTGGTGTGACAATTTGTCAGGTATTGGGGAGCAAAAGTATGCAAGTAGTGTGGGGAAATATTAGGCTGGTTTTGACATTTGGGTGGGCAAATGGGTTAAACCTGAGTTCTGTTCTAGTATGCATTGCATTTCTGCTCTAATTAATGTCTATAAAAACTTTATTTTTTATCATATCCTCAGTACACATCTGTTAAGTTGCTCATTTTGGCTTGTGAGTTACTGTTTTCCCCATTTTTGCTGCGCATTAACAACAAAATGTGGTTCAATGTGTTTCATATTAACATTGAACCTCTCCCAGCCAATGTCTCAGGAAAGTCCCAACTGCTGTGTGTGAAGGTTTGTACATCAGTGTCTTTCAGCCTCCATACTTTTTTCTTTATTATTGACAAGGGGTTTCCCATCACTGGCTGTATGGATTGCTTGTATTTGACAAACATAATGAAATGTCAGTCATGTTCTGGTGTATCTTGCCTACACTTTCCTGGTTTGGTTCCGGATCAAGTGGTTGTCGACAATAAACAAATGAATAATGAAATTTTAATATATTATGGAGCTGATAGATTAGTTATGTCCAAAGACTCTAATTTAAATACAATTTCATACAGAAAAACAAGTGTTCGATCAAGTGAAAAATCACTGCGACAGCTTGTAAAAAATGTATACGGTTAGAGATTGAGATTATAATCCAATATAAACTCTTACAGTTTTGCTTAATTCCAAATCCTTTGGTTATGTCCTGTTGATGCACGCCTGGGTCTGCTTCACTTTCCATATTAGTGATTCTCGACCTGACTTTTGTTTCCAATTTTCCAGTCAGAGGAGTAATTCAGCACAACTGCAAATTAAACATGGAGTAAAAACACATGGGAACATTTTAAGGAATTACAACACACAAATTTCATGCACAGGACCTTATATATATTTAGTGGAAAGCACCATGGAGGAACAACTTCCTATCGCATTGTTAGTCTTAACCAGTTAAAGCCATCTATTAATAGCCAATGTCACAACCGAAGCAACAGATTTAATAAATATTAGCTCATTATTTGGTTACATACAATTTCTCAAAACCTATACTGTTAACCTGTTTATTATTACAGCATTTACCCATTTATACAGCTGGAGCAGTTGAGGGGAAATGCCTTGGTCAAGGGTACTGCTGCTGGAGCAGCGTTACAAACCTGGGTCCTTTGAGTCCTTACAGAAATAAACTATAAACATTTATTATCTGAGTGAAATCATTGCGAGAAGCCTGGTTCTTTCAGGGAGAATGTGCAAGACTTGTGCCTTTATTTGTGCTTTTAGAGAAATGGCGACTGGTGAGGGAGAACAGTGAGGGACTAAGGAAGAGGACATGAAGAAGGTCTGAGATTGCATTCTCTCTGTCGGGGAGCTCCTTTCTGGTCCTTACATCAGCTTCAATAAAACATTAAATAATTAAATACATTAATATTTTGGGTAAATCTAAAATTAAACATTTTTAACCTCCACTCCATACTGTCTACCTGCTTTTCAGTGTGACATAGAAAGTGCTGTTGAAATTTTTATTTCTTTGTATCATAAACATTGGTGAGCTAAACCGATAACCTGCACTGCGTACCTTGTCTTCCACCTTGAGTTTGTGGTAACCTACATACCTGTCCAGTGCACCACGTACCTTGTTTTACACCTTGAGTTTATGGTGTGGGGCCACCTAACCAGACCACCATCATATCACCAAGACCCTGCAATAGACAAACAGTTTATAATAATGACTAAATTTCAGTAACATTAAAAATAAAACTAGGAACCCTTCCTGAAGTGCAAGATAAGGGTTTAAACGCCCAACTTGCGCCACAGCAGCCATCTGTAAGGAATGAAATTGTTTTTGTACTGAACTACAAAGCACTCCAGGGCGAGGGATGAAGTCATTTCTTTTGGGCCAAATTCTTTTCAAAGTTTCCATGATTTTATATCTATATAAAAGCATAACCGAGTGCATTTAATTTTAAAACCAGAGAAAGCTTTTTTCTTCTTTTTTTTAAAATAAAGTTATTCAAACATTTCAGTAAGTTTTTTTTTTTATACAGTTCAGCACTGCAGGGCAAACGCACCGGTGAAACCCGAACCGACACCGCAGCAGAAAATGTTGCGGAATGAAACAAATGCAGGCGCGCTTAAGGATGACCTGAACTTTTAGACCCCTTTTCTGTTCAGGACCACCCGCCACATTTTGGGCTGAACCGCACGCTGGAAGCCCACGCTCCGTGTTGCGGGGACGCAGCTGCGCAGCAAAAATCCGCGAAATCGCCGAAAGGGCGTTCCCTCGTCCCCGTTGTTTTTGCTTTTTGTTGCGCTCGGTGACTCATATTGGAAACGGTGCCCGGGCTCGGCGTTGTGTTGCTGTTTACTGTTAGTCAGGTCCTCTTTTGCCCTAGTTTGGAGCTGAAACCGGATCCCCGCTGTTTCCTGCCCACAGAACGGAGGAATTTATTGCCGGGGCTGCAGGACGAGCGGCGCAGACGCATGAGAGCTGAGTCCGAGCTCCAGGCTAACCGACACCGATCGTGGGTTCCCGGCCCGTGTGAGATCCCGCACCATGGGCGCCTTCCCTTCCTGGATGGCTGTGCTGCTGGTACTTGGCTGCATCTCATCGGAAGGTATCGGCTTTTAACCCTCTCTGTGCACGCAACTATTATTATTATTATTATTATTATTATTATTATTATTATTATTATTGCTGTTATTATTAGTAGTAGTAAAAGTGTACGATGGTATTGGCCTTTTGAACTTTACTGTCATATTTTTCCAGTTTTGCACTCCGTCCGTCAGTACATATGTTTCTTTTCTCTTTTTCCTCAAAGTATATAAAAGTAAAAGGAATTTCATTAAAGATGCTGGGAACTCCCTTCTGGGTTTAAGTAAGAGTGCTGCTGCTTTGCAGATGCGGCTGTGCTACAGGAACCTGTGACCTTTGACTTATCTGACTTATTTGGAGAGAAAGGTCAGTGATCGGTCTGTGCCCGAGTGTGTTTGTTTGCCTCTTCCTTGTAAGTACTGGTTTCTGTCACTCCCTGGAACTTTGTTCAGCGCTCTGTTTCACTGTGTGAGAAGAGCGCCCTTTATAAATGAATTGAACTGAATCGAATGGTGGCCCAACAGGACTAACTGCTCAGTTAAGCGTTCTTCATCACGGTCTTAGTAATACTCTTACTCATGACCTACTGTAACTTGCTGTATGGGAGTTGCCAAGGTAATGCTTATGCTAGCACATTTTTCTATTATATGTAAAGACTTCCATTGTTATACCAATTCATTTCGCAATATTTACTTCAACATAACAACAAAGTAAATGGAACTCTTTCAATGGAAGACTTTCTAGAATAAATTGCACCAATTCACAGCATTTGTAGTTCAGTCAAACATTCCTTATTGCTGAAAAATGTTCTATATTTTTACGTGTCCCTAATACCGACTCAGACATGGCCCAACGGGTGGTGATTATTGTCCATCCTAGTAAACCAAAGGAAAGTTGTATGTTTTTCTAAGTCTCTTCATAAAGGGAGTCAAAAGTTTGTTTGACTTTGCAAGTTAGGGTTTCAGATGCTCAAAGTCGCTAACTGTATTCATGTCTTTACTCTTGTGGTGAGCAATGAGAACATGAGTTTATGGCTGTGTTTACTGTGTGTTACTCCAGACATAGTTTATGACACTCTGATGTGAAACAGAATGCTGCGTCAGTGAAGCGGAGACCCTTAAAGTTTTATATCACTGTGCTTAGAATTCAGGTGGGAGGGACCGGACATGACCCAAAGAGAGGAGACCTTTCACCCTGTTCATGACATTATAATAGGTATACATACTGTAAATTGTTTTCAAGTCTTTTGAAGGACACTCTTGGATAAATTACTTCTTTTGGCTGGCATGAATATTCTCCTCTTTATCTTCTTTTTCTCTTGTTATACTGTATTTCTCATCTGTCTTTGTTTCCTCTACAGAAGACCCTCCAATGTTCAGGCCTCGCTCCTCCCGAGAGTATTACGTCCCCTTCCCTCTTGCAAAGCCCACCCTGGATAACTTCCCTGCTCTGTGCCGCTACAGTGACAGTCGCTTCCGTTTCTCCCCTGACATGCTCCCTCCCAGTAGCTTCGGCTACCTCCGTCGCCAGGGAAAAGCCATAAATCGCATGGAGTCCTGGTACAGCACCTGTTGCGCGCAGAATGAGACATTGGCAAACGAGACACCACTTGGTCTCTGTTGTGCTCAGCAAGCGGTGAGATTCTTTATCCTTTGCTATAACCCTATTTAAACCCTAGCTTCATTCAACCTGTGTCATGCTGTGCAGTAACTGCACTCACTGGGCACCTTATTAGGTAAAGCTGTTTCCACTTACACCTCACCCCCTAAAATTTGTGAGTCTATGAAATGAAGCATACAAACAGAGTTGAGAGGTCCACTTACTGTTCAAATGAATGTCAGAATGGACAAGATGAGTGATCTAAGTGACTTTGGACGTAGCACAATCATTGGTACCTAATACAGAGGTTCCAGAAGCATCATAGAAATGCTCATGCTCTTGGCATTTTTGGACACTGCTGCTCTACAAACGTGGCAGTGTCTTTATTTTACTCCACTGATCTGCAAAGTTGCCACCACACAAGCTAGCAGGGCATCTTTAAGTTGAAGGCAGAATGGAATCAAACTGTATGAATCTTTAAAGCCAGCACCGGACCAAGGGCCCTTTGGAATGTGTCCTGGTCCTTTATGCTGAACTCGGGCTTTTCAGGAGCATCCCACTAGGTAGGCCAGTGTATTTACATACTAGTGATGTGCACGTCCCAAAACAGACAAGGTTACTGTGTCTCTGGCACAAGTGAAATATCAAATTCTCTTCTGCATTTTAAATGTCCACTGTTGTTTTCCAATACAGTAACACGGTGCATTAATGTGGTTGTTAACTGAGTCATACTTTCCTTTTTGGTGTAAGAAAACTGACTGCAAAAAGCTATGTTGTAAGTGAAACTGCTGTTCATTATTGTATGACTTTTACAAACTATTACAAACTGAGGTTCCTATGGCAACCAAATATTGTAGCTAAGAGATAAACTGTGATGGCTTAGATATAATGAATTATACAGTAAGTTAATGTTGTCACACTCTGGACCGAAATGTCCAAATTATTTCAGTGCATAAAAACTTTCTGGGTTCATATGTTGTTCTGAAGTCCTAAGTGTAAAAAATAAATGTATATTAAATTGTTTGCATTCATATAGCAATGACAACTGAAGAGTAAGTATTGTGATATTACTTTAAAAAAATATTTATACTGTGCATTCATGTGAATCTAAGTGTTTTTTTTTTTAAGTTAAGCTAAGGATGTTTAGCTACTGTGTTCCCAATTTGAACTCTGACTGCAAGGCATGTCTTCGCACTGGAGTATCTATAACAGAGTTACTTTATGATTTTTATTTGATGTGTCCTCTTTATACTGACTGGTATGGTTTCAACTCTTGTTATGAAGGTACTTTGCGCTGAATTTGGATGGATTGTGTGTTTTTACCGGAATGTGTGTCCAAGAAGCAGTTTATATTGCATAATATGATAAAATGTGCAGTTGAGCTTTAATCTGAAAGTAAACTTTTTTTTTTTCATATTGAGATTCAGATAAAAAGGACAGCTTGTGGTTTTGGCTGAAATTCCTACTATTAGGATTATTCAAAAAGTGAAATCAAGTAAAGTAAAAACCAGGCAGAGCTGAAGTACTTTTTTATGTCTGAAAACCAGTAAAAGTTGCCACTTTGCTGCAGCCTGATTCTGCCTCCGTTTTTAAATTGTTTGTGCAGCGATAACACACTGGGTGCTGCAATGTTAGGCTCGAAACTGTTTTTGTCAAACATCCAGCTGTGCCCTTGGGCGAAAGAAAGGAATTCTGAGCTGAGTAGGTTGTTTTGGAAAATGTGACTGCTGTCTATTTTAAAGTGACAGTACTAGAGACTAGACAAGGTTCAGGTTTATTCTTTACTTCTGTCATTTTTAGATTGAATTCTCCAAAGGAAAGTGTTGATAAGCTGTTGCTTTTTCTCACAGTGGGAGCTGGCACTCTCTCAGTTCTGCGATGAAGAATCAAGCATCAAAAATGTTCCCTACCACTGCTGTTACGGAGAAGAAAGGAAAAAATGGAACTGCTTTGAACAGGATGCCCCCAACCCCACTTATGTGTCCACAAGTCAGGGCTCAATCAGTACGCAGTTACCTCCAGAACCAGGGTTCATCTGGAACACCAGCACCTGCCAGAGGTAAAGAGGTGGGGAAATGTGTGATGGCTGAGCTGCCTGAGTCAGGGATGAGAGGAGAAGAAGGCACAAAATGCTGAGCAAAAAGGTTAAGTAGAGGACCAGTAAGGAGATGAAAGTCTGATAATGGGGGAGAACTGATGGAAGGGTCCCTTGTAGAATAATAAAAAGATATAAAACTTGAGAGGAAAAAAAGACTGACAACATGAAATAATTAGACATTCCCTTAAATGTGTCTCTCTGTCACAGTGAAACACAGAGCCAAGCTTCAACAATCTTGCCCAGGGTTGAGAAACCTTCACGCAGAAATTTTTATCAAATTTTGATCAAGTTCCCGCCTGGTCGGCCTACATCCATCAATATCGATATGATCTGTCGGTTTTGGGACCGGCGCCCCCGGTACAACCATAAATGCTTGCTCCAGACGCACAGCTGGCTGAATGAGCAGGGCATGGCCATCAACAGGTTCGAGAAGAAAGTAGAGAAATGCTGCAAGGGGCAGACCGAGATCGCGACCTGTGCAAACAAAGAGGTAAGATCTCCCATGTTTTGATATAAAACTATAATGAAATTAAGTTATATATACTGCTATATATACACGTACACATACACACAGGTATCCCTTGGTATACAAATCTTTGATATATGAATCTTCAAAGTCACACCTTGAGAAAATTACTACCCTCCTTCGATATGCAAATGTTTGGGTCTTGACGTTACAAGCCTGACATTGATATGCAGCACCCAGACCGGAAGTGAAATTTGCAATCAAAACACAAATAAAAAGATGTTGTTGTTGCTGTTGTTGTTATTATTATTATTGTTATTATTATTATTATTATTATTATTATTACAGTAAAACATCAATTAACCTCACATCAATGATCTAAACCACCACTCACATCTGCAAAAAAAATAAATAAATAACAGTATCTACTTTTAGCAAACTGCTTGTTATGCTGAACTCCTTCTGCTTAATCTATGACTGGAAAAGGGAGAAGCCAGTGTGTCTCTTACTAAAATTTTTAATGTCGGTGAAGCAACTATATCTACAGACATAAAGAGCAGGAAAAATGAAATTCTGAGCTTTGCTTCAAAGTTAGCCAGTTAAGATGGCTCTTAAAAAGGACAACTATGAAAACCTGGTGATGAGAAATTAGACGATGCTATTTATTATTTCTGCAAAACAAAAGTCAAGGCGTACCTGTTTTTGCACCTCTTTTATGCAAAAAAGTCTTAGAATTGAATGAAAAGCGTAATTACACTTTGTTTCATATATGTTTTATCCAAAATATTTCATTAACTGAACCAACCTTAGTCCCGATTAATTAGGATAACTAATATTCTATTGTATTATTAATATTTTTAGTAGTACTATGTATTTTATTACTTTCAGTATATTTAAACAATGCATAAAAGTAATTTTGTCATTAATGAGACAATAGTTTTCTCTAAGTGGAAGTGATGGATATATGAACATTATTTCTATACGGTACTGTAAATACTAGACTTAACTAAATAAAGCAAAATAAATAGCGTCTTGACGTCCTTTATTTGAATCCATCATTTCTAGCCAATAGTACAGTAACATTAAGATTTAATTTCTAGCAAATTGGAAGCGTGGGGATGTTTTTATTGTCAATTAAGCAAATTGGAAAAGTGATGATGTTTTTACTCATGACTTTTCCTTTCACTTAAACTTTACTGATTTTCACCAGAGTATTTCTAGTCTGTCCGATGTGCTATTCATTGTCAAGCCCGGTGCTATTCGTTGTCAAGCCAAAACCCAATATTAGCTACTGTGAAGATAAATGTGTGATATTTCAATTGAGACATGTGCCTACAAGTCATGGGTGTCAAATGACCAGACATGATGTTGTGCTGAAATGTAGGCAGGATTTTCTAGCTTTATCCTCCCTTCTCAACCCTCTTTCCCAGTGGGAGAATGTCATGGATCAGTTCTGTTTGGAAGAGCAGCCTAGAAAGTTCCCATGCTGTGACCTCAGCGACAAGGAGGAACAGTACAAGTGCTTTGCTGACGAAGCACCCGACCCAGACTACAGCAGAGACTACCTACAGAGGCCAGTCACCCTTTTTGACAAGTTTAAACCACCGTGTCTTATGGCAAACACATACAAGTAGAAAGTAAGAGTCACAAGCAGCCGCTACTTTAAACAACTACGCGTTAAGTACTGCAAAGTTATTCCACCATAAATGTTCACACCTTCTTCATATATGTTCTGCAGTTTGGTGTTTTATTTTTCTCCCCAGCCAACTTTTAATTTGTATCTATTCATTTGAATCTAAAAGCTGTTAATTGTGGTTTATGTACGCATATAAATACACATTCTATTTCACAAGAAATTGAATTTTTTCTACATATGAGGGGTGCCCTTTATAAATTAAATTAGCTACAAAATTAATTCAATTTCATTATATTCTTAAGTTAAATGAACTTGCATCTGTTTTACTGAGTTGTATGTCACTCTAGAGAAAAGTTCCTGCTAAATGAATAAATGTAAATCTGAATAAATACTATATTCTATCAGATGGTCTGTTGGTTTTTGCATAGCAAACATTGTCAGTCAGGGCTGCCGCCTAGCGGAAAGTTTGTGAACTGCATTCTCATTACTGACAAGCTATTTTAAGATTTACTGTAAAAGGTACTTAAAACGAGTCGAAATGATTAAATGTCTGTTGAAAGTTCCAAACAATGAAATTTCAGTAACATTTTTCATCATGAAAGCATAGTAATGTATTACTGTGATCCCATGTCTGCAATAATTCTATAGGGTTATGAAAATGTTTTTTTTTTTTTATCATGGCATGATATGAATAGTGACATATTATGCTTATTTTATGCACGTTTAAAGTTATCTTTTTTTTCTTTTAATGGTGCAAGCAGCCATTAACAGATACTGAAAATATGATCACTGTTAGTTTATTGCCTCTTGTCATAGTATTATGAATAATGATTTAATCTGAGGCACAGAATCTCATGCAGTGAACCAATTTCAGCTATTATTCTTAAGTTCTGAAACTTTTATCGATTCACTGAATTAAGTTCTAGAGTGAGTGATGTTGGCATTTTGTTCTGCGCAATGGTTTCTTATTAGATGTTTGCAACAGCGATCAGTTTCTGAAACCCACAAGATTTTTGTCTCTCCTTGATATTTACATGAATTTTCCTGCATTAATCCTATTCAATCCTTCTAATTCACTGAGCAATGATTGCTCATAGTACAGTGTTAAGCTGCTTACAATTATTTACCCATTTATGTAGCAGGGAAAGTTTTACTGGAGCACTTGAGAGTAAATGCTTCTCTCAAGGGTATTATGGCAGAAAGGGAGATTTAAACATGGCTCATTTGAGTATAAGGTGAAAGTTCTAACCACTGTGCTACTTTGATACTATTTTTTGGAAATAAACTATAAACATGTAGCTGTTAGTTGTTTAAATCATACAGTTTTAACAGCATTGTAAAGAAAGCATTAACCTACCAAAAAAGACCATCTGTGGCATGGTAGAGCAGCATGTAGCCCTGCTGCCTCATAGCGAACCATTTTCATATTTATACCAATATTATCCTCATCTAACTATTACTGTATTTGATAACTGTTTTCACACATATACCATGTGTTATGGACACTTGAATTACAAATCTTCAAAGCCACCATCCTGTATTCTTTTGTTATCATTTGGCTATTGTTTAGTTATGGCCTCAACCTCCATTACCCCTTGTTTGCTAGTTTCACCTGTTCGGTCTCTCTCGTCATAGTCCCTGTTTTGACAATCTGAACAGTTGTAAGCTGTTCGATGAATGAATTTGTCTGCATTCTTTTTAATTGTCCTGAAAGTTGTTTTTATTTGCATTAAAAAATGAATAAACAAACAATGGGAATCATATTTATGAATGTTTTTGAGTTTTTAAGCATATGGTATGTAAATAGCTAAGAACTACTAAGTGCAGGTACATAGCCACACAGTATTACTGAGTAAGTAGAAGAAACTGCATTATTATGCTGCTTTATTATACCTTGTGTTAGCTATTGGAATAATAGTGACAACTTAAAACGTGTTTCACTTTTGGGATCTCAAAGAACGCATAAAGTTGTCCCCACTGAATATAATGGAAATTATATCTTTGACTTACAAGCAAACACCTTATGGAAGGCTTTTCAGAGACGTATTACTTTCGAAAGGTAGGGAAAAAATACACAATATGTATGACTGTATGTTAGTATCTGGACCCTCCCTAACGCCATTGTATTTTTTAAAGTGGGGCATGCAAAACAATACTAAATTATATAATGTAAATAAGAAAATAAAGAAACTGATAAATAAGTACACAAATTGGATTGCTAGTTTGTTCGTAAATAAATTAATGAGCTGCGATGTCCTCATAGCTTCCTTATTGGAGATTGTTTTTGACAAAATAGAAAATCAAACAGAAATAATATGTAAAAAGTTTAATACACCAAGTCCCTGTTTCCACATTCACCGGTATGAAACAGTAGTGAATAATAGTGATTAATACTTAAGTTAATAAGACAGTAGAAGACAGCCATTGCGTTGTAGTTCCGATTTGCTGTGTCGTACGAGACGCCACACCGAGCTGCTTCCGGTTTGTTGTACCGTAAAGTGCGACTTCATTTCTGTCGTAAACCGCACCCAGGCCTGGGCATAGTTTATTAACACACGCATGCGCACTGAACTCGCCCAGTGCCAGATGCTTCTTTGGCTGGAAATGCGAAATGCCGAATGGCTTCGAAGAGTTCGCTTAGCTAACAGCTAGCTCTAAATTACAATTCTCGCTCTCTTTCTTAGGCGGCAGCAACAGCGGCTGAAATAAACTATGTTTCATTTGGAACAAACTAGTTTGGGGGGTCAGTCGTGCGAAATGCGGGCGATGCAGTAACATTTGAAATGATTGTTAGATGTGTGGTTGGTTTCGGCGGCTGTTTTCGCGTGTCAAGAGTGTGCTGCTTATTGCTGCATCGATAAGTAGCAACAGAATCGGATGTGCTCGTTTTGGTAGTTAAAAGCCGATAGCTTTTTATTACTCTTGGGAATTCCGTTTCTGTTTTGTTTATAAAACAATTTACATACTCGGTGGGTACATGTTTTCAAGCCATTGTTTCCCGTTAACGTAACACGGTCAAATAGATTGGGCTTTTGTTTTACTTCCGTGTTTGCGTTCTCCGGTGTTGTGTCTGCGCTGTTTTGTGCTGGACGTCGCTCTCTGTCGCTACGTGCGAGCTCTGAGAGCGGACCGAAGTTCCGGAGCGGGAGTCGCACAGAGAAACACCCCGGAGCGGGCCTTCGGGAGCCACTGAGCGAACCACACTCCCCTGGGAGTGCGTTTGGGAGACTTCAGGTAAACAAACACCCCTTCCCAGACGTGGACTAAAGGGCGTAAAGCGAACAAACGGCGGCAGACACCGGTGCTCGGAGTCCAGGCCAGTACAACATGGCGACAGCCGGCCCGGCGGATCCGGGACCCGCGGCTCCCACAGGTACTGAGTGCCGCCTGTTCACGTTTCCTCCTCCGCCGTGTTTTTCTAGGGTCGTATCTCTGTGTCGATGGGAATTAAGGAGCGAAGATCGTCTACGTAGTGTTAACATGTCAGAATGGTGGCTTTATTTACGGCCTGATGGCGTTTGGGGGGAGAAAGACGATCTTATTCAACTGGCGATTGTAATTCCAGGGCCAGCAATCGGGCGTGTTCGGTTCGAAGTGAAATTTTTATTCAGGGAAGAATAGGGTTTCGTGTGTAGGGAGGTGTAAATCTCTCTCTCACTCACACACACACACTCACACTCTCTGTCGTCCTTTTTCACACACGCTAACGCCCGCTGGCTCCCTGTCCCTCTTCACAGTGTAGACAGACCACACTATGAGTCCTCTCTTCTTTTTTGCCCATCGCCAGCATGCCCTCTTGACACCGCTATTTGTACATTACCAACTATGTCCTATTAAAAAGGGCACAGACACATCATCAGTTCCTTTCTACACATCACCAGTGTGTCTTACTGATGTAAACATGATGTCCATAACAGCACACACACCGTATTCCTATTTCCAGGCAGTGACTCCATTAGAGCATTGCCACAGTATGTGGAAGCACTGTAAAAAAAAAAAAAAAAAAAAAATTTTCCCCATCCTCTGCTGCGCTGTCTTTTTTACTTTATTAGAGTGAACATACATGAACACGTGTTTATTTGAAAATTCTTTGATATGCAGTGCTGTTCAGTGCTGTTGCAGTAACAAAGGCTGATTCTCTAGAATAAAATGGGCCCAGGATTGTGCTGGTCATATCATATGGATGTTAATAGAAATAAAATACCTATAACTTGACATTTATTTTCACTTCTGGTAGAAACTGTCATGGGGTAATATTAATCATACAAGGGGTGGTTGTGCCGTTGTCTTATCATGCAAGGTCCTTGCAAGAAAACTGATAAAAAGTACATTACATGTAGTTTGTAGTTGGGTTTGACACATATGCATTGTTGTTAAAATATTAATGGTAAAGATAATGTACCAAATGTTAAACCTTGCCTTGGAAATAACATGCTAAAATGTAGTAATTTACTTGTTGTGTTTCATAATATAACACCACAAAATATCTTATCTGGTTTATGGACACCCCAATTTATATTTAACTTGATACAGCTGGATCCAGTCTGTGCTGATGAGGAAACAGAATATAACCATAGTCAAAGATTTTTCACGAGATTGAAGAGGTTAAAATTTTAATTTGTCCCACCCATTTGTTGTCATGGTTGTTACAAAACAAAGTCTGTGTTAACTGTGCATGGTGTAAATGCCGAGGAAATGTGGACACAGTACCTGCTGTGCCTTTCAAATATTTGTATTAGTGGCATAATTTGTTGGGCTTTGACTTTTTCATGCCAGGGCTCTGTTAGCTTAATACATTTGATAAATAACAGAATCGGATTGTATTTTATTCTTATGTGTTGCTCCACAGACTTGAGGCTTTGGTTCTGGAGGAAAATAGCATCTGGTCGAGGTACATGCATGGAAGTGATGCTTTTCAGTGCTCCTAAGAGGGAAGACCCTGTAGCCATATATATATATTTTTTTTTTATTTTTTTTAACACACTTCACTGCTTTGACCACTGTTCTGCTTGGTTTCGTTTGCCTTGATGAGCCACACGTCTCTTCTCTCCCAGTTGTGGCATCTCCCAGCCTAGCATTTGTTTGCTTGCCATTATTTGTTTTGAAATTTTCAGTAGGATGGTGACAGTAGGATACATTCTTCACGTTAGCACTACCACACCCATGTTACAAGACGAGTTTTAACAAAGCTTAGTCATTTACTTCATTGTACATACATTATTTGTTTAACGTACAAGTTTAGAACTATTTGAAAGTGTTTTTCCTTTTACATTTTCCATTTTCATTCTTTAAATGTAGCCATGTGTAGTCATGTTTCTCATCACCATTCACTTAGGTTGATAAGTGGAAAGGTTTTTCATATTTGTAATATTTGTCATTGCAGAAGGAGTTTGAATAGATGCGGAGGTTAGCATATCACATGCAAGAAGCACTGATATCTATTTAAGACCTCAGCTCAGTATTAGAAATGGAACTCCATAAAGCATTTGTGAGGGTTGTGTTGATAGGCTGGGTGCTGCTGCTTTTTTGTGGAGTGACAGCTGTGTATTTATAGGCAGTACATCATGTTTTGCTCCCTAAATAAATGCTGGGAAGAACCATGGAGAGTAAATCTGCCATGGTGTGATAATTTTGGCTGAGATGTTACTCAGGATGGTGGCTGCTGAATCAGGCAGGTTGCGGAGGAGTGCTGCTGCTGTGTGCCTGTCTCACATGGACCACGATTCCTCTTGTTCCTGTACCAAGTCGTCTCATTCCCAGAGAGAATTCACCGTGACTTGAATGCTACTGGAGTTAACAGGCTGTTTTAAAACTTGTTTGAGTTTTTAATCCCCTGCTTCCAGAGTCCCTACTTATTTACTGTGGGCAAAATTAAAAAGAACTTTGTTGTAACGTAAGCCTGTGCGGTTTATGTGGGCCTTTCAGCAGAAACAAAGCACACTCCTTAACAGGAGTGCTCAAGAGTTTGTAAATCCACTAAAACTAGATTATACCTCTAACAGAAATAATTTTGCCAGTGATACGTTTTCAAATACAGTAATTTCTCAGTTACACCTACCTATTATTTGCCTTTTTTATTTTATACCTTTGGGTAATTTGTCATTATGATTTATCACATTTTTTTAAACTTTCAAAATAATATTTTGGATTTTTTTTTTTTGTTATCTGTAAAATAGACTGTCTTCTGTGTTTATTTGTGCCAGTAATGTAGTGTATTGCATAAATTATGTGCTTCATTTGTCAGGAATCCATCTAGAGAGCTAATCAAAGTATTACTGTAGTCCTTTGTTAAAAATCTAATGACCTAATGATGATATAGGCAAAAAAAAATTGTCTTGATAACCAGTCTCATTTTGAGTTTCTGGGATTGATATTGTTCTTTTAAAAGTACAAATTGTCGCATTACAAACTTCTTTGGATCTCCGGAATGCATAGATAGCTTGCATAAAACTAATCCTGTTTTTTAAAAAGCTCCTAAAATTTGTTTTTACTTTGCTTACAGTCCAGTGCTAAAATTCTTACATGTCAGGTTGTAAATCAGATTACTTTTACTAAAAGCAGTTTTGGAAACTAATGAAAGCTTAACTGGGATTTTCCTGCACTGGAGCTACCGAGCAGAAGTAGAAGGTGAAAAGCCTGTCATTTAACCCTCCTGACCTTTGTATATCTTTGTCCCCACAGGGTCCACCGGCGCTCACAAGGGCCCTTCCTCAGAGGTGAGGAAAAATAGACCCCCAAATTGCTTCACATTTACATTTCCACTCGTGGAATTGAAGATTTGTGAAAGTGTAGTTTAAATTCATCAGTGCTCTTAGATCAGTATATATTGATGGACTGTTATGGTATTGGTGAGCAGAACATCTGGTGAATAACATCAGAGGAGCACTTGCACTTAGCCTGCTGGTTAGTTTAGGAGCCTTCCACCATTTTCTTCACCAGCCTTTGTCACTCTCAGATGCCAGGCAGTTCTCAGAGCATGAAGAAGACCATTGGTCACAGAGGCGTTGACCCCACAGGGGAGACCACCTACAAGAAGGTCAGTAGTTGTTCCTTGTGCACAATTAGGAGTGCTGTGGTACTTTGACACCCAGGACCTGAAAGGAGAACAACATTTCAAAGGAATGGGAAAATAGTGAATGGCTACTAATCTGATTTTATTAATTGATGTAGTTTTGGTACATTTATTGATGGAATCTCAGGACTTTTAGTGAAACTACATACTCTGAAACTTTTGAAAGAGCAAAAATAATTGTGTATTGAATATTAGTCACAAAAACTGCTGAAATAATGTGGGCAATTTAACTATACAGAAGAATTTAAATGAAGTTTATTAAAGTGATTCCCCCACTTTCCTAATTGATGATAATATGGAAGTGTATGTAGACCCATTCTGCTTTAAATACTTTTTTTTAATTTAATGTGTTGTGGCAGAAATACAAAGGGTCTTTGTCTACTTAAATGTTTAAATTGTTAAAAACAATTTTAAATAAGTTTTTATTTATTTATTTTTTTAACATTTTAGTCAGGATTTGTAAATGTGTTATGGGTTTGATTTTGAAATGGCTAATATCAGTTTCCTGTTGATCTGCTAGAAATGTGGTTCCTTTTTTTGTTTTAAACAAATTTTTAAATATTACCAGAACTTGCAGTTTATTTGGCCGTATCTAATAAATACTACTTGTCATCTCATGTTTCATTACCAGACCACCTCCAGTGCC
Source organism: Heterotis niloticus (assembly GCA_018136845.1). Classification (NCBI taxonomy): domain Eukaryota; kingdom Metazoa; phylum Chordata; class Actinopteri; order Osteoglossiformes; family Osteoglossidae; genus Heterotis; species Heterotis niloticus. Next base: position 5,313,121 of record CM030903.1, read on the forward strand.
CTGAAGGGTGCAATCCAGCTGGGCATCGCCCACACTGTGGGCAGTTTGAGCCAGAAGGCAGAGCGTGATGTGCTCATGCAGGACTTTGTGGTGGTGGAGAGCATCTTTTTCCCCAGGTCTGTGGTAGCTCCTTTATCTAGAAAGTGGAATTGGCTCTTTAATGTGGTAGCACACTTCCTCCCAGCATGAGATTATGTGGTATGTAAAATTAATGCTGTCTTATTATCCTTTGCTATATGCAGTGAAGGCAGTAATCTGACCCCAGCACATCACTACAGTGACTTCAGATTCAAAACCTATGCTCCTATCGCCTTCCGCTACTTCCGAGAACTCTTTGGCATCCGTCCAGATGACTATCTGGTCAGTGTGTCTCACCTGCTTTCATTGACATGATGTTTTTGTTCCCTTGTTTGATTTTTATAGCATTATTTTTTGGATAATTGAAACACTATGTGCAGTTTTAAGGATTCAGTTTTTCTCTCACACAGTACTCCCTATGCAATGAGCCTCTCATCGAGCTGTCGAACTCTGGCGCTAGTGGCTCCATATTCTATGTCTCCAGTGATGACGAGTTTATCATCAAGACCGTGCAGCATAAGGAGGCTGAGTTCCTCCAGAAACTGCTGCCTGGATACTTCATGGTTAGAGTGTTAAGTTTTTGGCAAAAGTTGCTTGATACAACTGTTTAATTGTTATACCTTTATCTTTCACAAATTGTGAAATGTGTGATGTTGCAGAATTTTTTTTTTCTTGTTAAAATGCTGTTAAATGGCTGATTGTACAGCATTTCCAAAGCACTATTTTTCTTTAATATACCTTAGGAGTGCAACCAAATTATGAAATTATGTCATGTCTAAATAGTTTTATGCTATGTTAATGTTTTTTGTTTGGAGAACTAATTTCTGATCTTAAACTGTTATGAATTGACTGTATTATCAAATTAATCATATTTGAATACCTTGTTTTTTGATGAGGAATGTCTGTTTTACATAATCTTAATGCGCTGCTTTGTCAGTATTTTTAGTCCTAACATTGAGTTCCTCTTGACAGAACCTGAACCAGAATAAGCGCACACTGCTCCCCAAGTTCTATGGACTGTATTGTGTGCAGGCTGGGGGGAAGAACATCCGCATTGTGGTTATGAACAACCTGCTGCCACGTGCTGTACATATGCACCTCAAGTATGACCTTAAGGGCTCTACCTACAAGCGGCGTGCCTCACCCAAGGAGCGTGAGAAGGCTTTTCCCACCTTCAAGGACCTTGACTTCATCCAGGATATGCCTGATGGACTGCTGCTGGAGGCAGAAACCTACAATGCCCTGAGCAAGACCATTCAGAGGGACTGCCTGGTAAGCCAGTGTAGTGGAGAAACTGTACGGTTGTTAGTTCTTTCTGCATTGATATCTACAGTAGCAGAACCCCTCTACAATGAAGTGTATGCTATGCCATTGCTTTGCATGTTGGCATGTTTTCTGACTTTAAACCTTTTCTCTGCTCCTCAGCTTCTACAAAGTTTCAAGATCATGGACTATAGCTTGCTAGTGGGGATCCACAATGTGGACCAAGCATGTCGGGAGCGTGCTGGTGAAGGTGTGGCTACCGAGGGGGCAGTCACCCCTGACCAGAGAAGGCCTCAGGGCCAGAAGGCTTTATATTCTACTGCCATGGAGTCCATTCAAGGGGAGGCACGTGGCAAAGGCGCACAGGAGTCTGAGGACCAGTGAGTTGCTGTTACAACACAACAAATGTCCTGCAGAAGGTGATGCTTTCACTGTGCTGTTGTTAGACTTGTACCATTGATACCATTGCAGCATGGGCGGGATTCCAGCACGCAATGTCAAAGGCGAGCGATTGCTACTCTACATTGGCATCATTGACATTCTACAGTCCTACCGGTATGTTTATTCCAAAGTTGGGGAGATGGGACCAATGGTTTTCAACCGTCAGGGCTCCTGGGTTTGAAGATAGGCTATTTTTGTGTCAGTCTCCCTCAGATTACATTATGTGGCATAACATCTGTTGTTGTGCTCCCAATTCTTGTCATGAATGCAGGGTTAAATTTGTGGCCTTATTTAGGTTTGCTAAGAAGCTGGAGCACTCGTGGAAAGCTTTAGTTCACGATGGGGTAAGAGCCGTCCCTGTAAGTTGTCTGCTGATGGTGGATCACATTGTCATTATTGATGGTAGCGATGTAAACTGTGCCCTCCTTTTTGTCAGGACACAGTGTCGGTGCATAGACCAGGCTTTTATGCAGAAAGGTTCCAGCGCTTCATGTGTAACACTGTGTTCAAGAAGATCCCTTGTAAGTAATCTTGCCTTTTGTCTGTCTTCATGTCTGTATATATTGTCTGACCAACATTTTAAGGTTTTCATTGCCATTAAAAAAAAACTTGTCCTGTTGTTTTCAGTGAAGCCATCACCATCAAAGAAAAGTCGAAGCGGAGGCCAGGCAGGCCTGCGGAGAGCACCGACAGCAGTTGGAAGTTCTGCGGCCCAATCACAAGGCGCTGCAGGTACAGCAGTGGAGAGTCGTCTGATGTACCGCACCCACTTTGGTCACATGGAGTCAGAGGGTGAGAGTGGTGAGTGGTGACAGAAACTCAAAGATGATGGGGAAGCTGGGCTAACTGAAGAGATGAGCAGTGTGATGCTAAATAATGACATTTAAAGGTTAATGTGTGATGGAAGATAAATTTGTGGTTGAGTTGCTCTGAGTCATGTGGTAATGGAAATCCAGGACTTGTCTGCTGGGAGCAGGACTGCTTTTCTTTGCCCCCCCCCCCAATTACTGAGCCTTCACTTGAGTTCTGGTAGACTGTGTTGCAGTACAAATTTTAAATCAAAAGCAGCATTTTTAGTGCTGTTGTGCTAAAACGTGTTGAATTTTAAGAAACTCACATTTGTTCATTTGTCTTTTGGTTTTTTAAATACATTTTTGACATTCTCTAGGTCTGTCATTAATTTGTTCACCAACAGTTGAATGATTAATCAGTGCATAACCAGACTGACACCTTTGTCAACTTTAAGCATAAAATATACTTCACTACTCCCCTAACTGTAATGATTCTTTCATTATTGTAGAACAATGAAACAATGCAAGTCACTCACATGTACATACTGATGGCTCTTTAGATTATCCAGTTCACATAAAACATGTATTTGTGCTGTGGAAAGGAGTAAACGCAAACTTTGAGAGAACATGCAAACTGAAAACATACTAAGCTCATTTGAAGTCCGAATGTACAGCCTAGATGCTGTCAGACATCAGTACTGCCTGCTGACTCACTGTGCCATCACGGTTAATGGATCGTAATAAAAACTGTTAAGCAGAGGAGAAAAAAAGTAACCCTTCTGAACATAAGAATCCCTAAACTTTTTAGCAATATCAGTTGCAGTTCAATCAACCTTACTTAGTAATTATGATGATTTGAATCTAGGTTAGCAGTAATGGTAGTATTATGAGGTGTATGTGTTTATTTATTTAACATTCAGGTATGCAGTCTGGTCGTCCTGATCTACTCCCAAAGACGCCCCCCCTGGATGGTGTCACAGCTCTCTCCACCTCATCGCTGAGCAGCACAGGTGTCACTGCAAGCTCTCCTCCCCTCAGGTTTGTCTCTCTTTCCCACAGCGTTATTGCCACAGTTCCAGTCCTATGGCAGAAATTTTGGATTTTTTTTTTTTTTTTTTTTTTTTTTTTTACATTTTTTAAAATTTATTTATTTATTTATTTATTTTCGTTCTCCCCCACCCACCTCTTCTGCTATAGGTCAGTGGGAGTTGAGGTACATAAGGCAGCCAGCATAGACCAGGACTGTAGCACACCCCACAGGTAAAAAGGAGTTGACTGGATGCATGCTTATTGAATTTAACTCTAGTTGTTGGTCAGCACTGATGCTATCTTTCAAACAGGGTGGAAGCCACAATCTCAGAGGAACACTTGAGCAGTGAAGATGTCATTTCTCTCAATGATATTGTCCCAGAGACCAACATCTGTTAAGTACGCTGTGTTCTCTTACTTTATTCTAAGCTACTTTTTTACCTCACACAATATGTCATGACACCCACATATATTCAACAGTGTTAATCACAATTGTTGAATTCCGGGTGCCTTTTTTCTGTGAAACATTTTAACACCTAAATTTTCACATGTAATTATATTACATGAAGATTGTACCCAAGTAGGTAAATATAGCATGGAAAACAAGTTAAATTAGTTTTTTGTCATCTAATCTTGACAAGTTATTTTTAAACATGTGACAAGCTCTATCTTTTACAGAATTATACTGCCGTTTTTATCTGTTGCTATAAAATTAGGGCAGTACACATTCAGCACCTTATATCAGCCAGTGAAGTTCTATCTGTAAAATGATGATATCAGTGTATTTAATTGAGAATAGAGATCTAAAAGTATCTCTCTTGTCTTTTTAAGTGAATGGAGAAGATGGTTCTGTAAAAGAAAAGAATATACAAGAGAGAAGACTCCAAAAACACAGGAAACAGATCCTTCCATTTTCTGCCTTTTGAAGCACTCCTGTGGTGACAAAGTTGCAGTGGTAAAGGGGATGGAGTGGTATTTGCACGAGTGCCGTGGTGTCTGCAGGCATGTCCTGCCTGACATAGGGTTTGCTGCTAGTAAAGTTGACTACATTACAAATTTGGTATTATTAGATGGACTTTTAAGTATCCCAAGTCTGATACATAGCCAGTGATCACAGTTCAGCCGGTTACAGTATCTGAACTTTATTTGTACAGAGGGATGGAAGGGTGAATGGACATGTAATCACTCTACAGGTCTGCTTCTTGGGATACAAATTTGAAGCCCCAACTGTGAAAAGATTGGGCTTTTCAGTACTCAGTTTATATGTTAAATATAAAAAAGAAACCTATTAGTATATAAAAAAAATTGCCAGGCAGAAGCTGACAAGCTAAAACTGTGCATTATAAAGTTTAAAAAAAAAAAAATAGAGATTTAGAAAATTGTTATAGACTGGTATGTTCTATTTGTACCAGTGCTACTGCTAAGCTGGGAGAATGTGCAGTTTGAAGGTTAACAGATTCCACATCAGTTGAACCAGTAATCCCTTCCTTGCACCTGACACAAGAAGACTGAGAATCACTTGGCCTCATTTTTTTCAGATATATATTCAACTTTTTGAAATGAAGTTGTCAGTTAATAGCTCTGTGAAATTGGGCTAAAAAGTAGGGAATGAGTATAATCCAGTGGTCTCTTACAGTTGCTGTTCCTTTTTTCCCCTCATCAAATGATATAGATGTGGGAGGTTAGAAGTGTTGAACTGAAAGTGGGGAAGCAAACCAAAGCAATATGGACTAGTTGGCACATTTCCATCTGTTTAAAATGTCACATTGTCTGACGGGTGATCTGGGTTGTACTTATGTGAACATCTGTGCTTTGAAACTGTTGTATTTTCTGTCAGTGTGTGCCTTTTTGACAGTGTCTTTCGGAGACATCCTGGGAAAGATGCTCTTCATGTTTTTACCTTTTGATGCCCTTAATGATCATGACTGCCAGTTGCATGTTTTGGTCTTGATCCCTATTTCAAATCTATAAAAATGTATCAGAAGGTATTTTGTTGCGAATGAGAACGAACCAATGCACACTATTATTGAAAACATTTTTGCCTCAACCACTCTGTATGATGACCCTAAGGGATCGCTTTGATTGCCATCTTCTCATTTACTGTTGCAGATTTTAGCAAAACCTATTTCTAAACCTCTAGCTTCAAAGTTAAAGTGGTGATAAAATTGTATATCATTTCTGCTGGTTACAGAGATGAAATCCATTTTTAAAGGACCAACTTTCATTATAGAGACTGTTGTACTGATACTTCCATATATGAGCTTTTGAGTATATTTATACAGTATGTTTTCAGTTTACAGCACACATAACCTTTGTCAGGTGGGTTCAACAGGTCTGGTGCTTGTTTTTTTTTAAATAAAAAAAAAAGAAAAAAAAAAGAAAAAAGTTTTCGTATGAAAGGAGCTCTATCAGAAGAGGTTATGATGTAACCAAGAACTGATGCTCTTTAAGCGTCGTTCATTGTATGCTGTACTGAAAGTGTTTCCCAGGAGCAGTATGATACTCTTAGGAGAAACATTAGCACAAAACCACAGCTCCTGCAGCACAAAAACAGTGTTAATATGGTAAAGAAATTGCAAAAAAGCTTTTGGAAACCGTTATATATGGACACTGCTCACATGGACAACGCAGCCAAGTTGACTGGGAGGTAGAGCCATAGTGAGTGACTAAGAATTAATTTGTTAGGGTATTAGGATGTTTAATTTGTTCTTCCTTGCAGGGTTGGACAAGATGTGAAAAGTTTAAGTCTTGAGTTTTTATAGTAAGATTTAAAGAAAATCTTATTTGCAGAACAATATACAATCATTTGCTAAACTGGAAGCTGAAAAGTGAGTTATATTGGTTTTTATAGCATAGATTGGATGTGATGCATTTTTCACACGATCAGAATGGTTAAGCGATGGATCAAACTGGATTTACAGGGAAGATCAACAGGATCTGGGCTCTACAGTGAAGGGTTGGCACAGGAGTTGTAGAACAGCCTGGGCTGGTTTTGTGAAAACAAGCTGTTGGTGCTCGACTGTGAATGTGGCTGGCGAGAAATCACGAAGAGCCAAAAGTGGGATTTTGAAATGACAAATCTTATGAAGATGGACTGCAAAGGACTCTACTTTGTGTTAACCCAGATTATGAGAGCAATTAGGATTCATTCATTCTTTCAGTTTAGGGGGCCTTACAGATTGGTGCTGGATATCTCCTGTTCAGCACCTTGTCTGACTAGGGAATTCTTTTGAGACTGGTAGATTTGTTTGCAATGTGCTCAAGTGAGTTACACAGGCACATGAAGCTTGACTGTGAAAAGACACTTGAGACTTCAAAATAAAAAATATCTGTGCAATAGAGAGTGCTTAGCTGTGCTGCTGTATTGACACAACCCAAGAGCCAGAGCACAGTTGTTGCTGTCAAAATCTACATTATGTTGCTATTGCCAGAAAACATTTTTGTTCAGTTTGTCTGCAGAATATATGTAGTATATATTGTGACTGTAATCTTAATTATGGAAGATTTTGGAAATCTTCTGCACCATGTGACTGTTTTCAGTACATGTTTTCTTTGAATTTAAGGCAACAACATTAAGGATGTTATGATTCAACAGGGTTGTTTAGATTTCCCCCTCTTTAAAGGTTGTAAAATAATATTTCTAAAGAAAATTTTAACATTTTAAAAATACATTTCTCAAGAAATATAGCAGTTGGGTTTTAGTTCTCCAAAACTTGAGCCGAGGTAAACTGGTTCACCTGAATGAAGACTGCCTTTCGGTTTTCTCTTCCTGGTGAAGTTGTGGAAGTGCTGTAGTAATGTGACCCTGCCTTCCGTAATGATCCCTTGTAAATGTGTGTGCTGGTCCCTAGGCCTTACACAGATAAGAATAGATGCCTATCATTAAACAGCATCCCTCTGCCAAGTTGTGCATCTCAGCAGCTGTTAAACTCATCATTAATATAACAAAAAGTTCCAAGCAGACTAACATGGTCAGTCACACTCTACACTTTTATATAGTTTTGCTGGGCCTTTTATGCAGGTTAAACTTTTGTTCTAGTGTTACAGCCCAACATTTTCAGGCTAAAAATGGCTTGCTTGCTTGCAGTTACACAGCAGTAACAGACAGCACTGCACACAGTGGAACACTTGCCTCTGGACTCCAGTGAACTTCAGTTTTCTTCTTACAGGAGAAGCAGAATCCATGGTTATTGTTTTTCTTAATTTACTAAACTCTGCCTTCAAACATTATTTATGATGTATCTAAGACATGTTAAATGCAAGCCTGTAAGTTAGATGTGTATTTGTAACTCAGCTTTTTTTGGTGCGGATTTTCTACATCATTGTAATACACGTGATTATTCTCTTCTGCTTTTTATATGAATGTGTAACAGCAACAGAGCTGTATCTCTGTACTTTAATGATTGTCATCCGCAATTATATTTTTACTTGGATTGTATAAACTCAAATGTGTATATATATAAGTCACAGAAATGCCTTTTCTTGCTCTGTATATTATCTGCAATTCCTGCCATATTTTTAGTGATGTGGTGTTTTTCATACTGTGTTGATTTGTAATTATTAAAAGTTTTTAAAATGCATTGTTAAAAGTTTTATTATCTTGGAGGGCCAGACCGATGATTTTGATTGATATTTACTTTTTGATGCTTTTACTTTGGGATGCGGTCGTGTGTAACTGTATACTGTTTCCACAGTAACATTTATTATGAAATAATGAATTGACTCCGTTTCCCATGTTGCACTTCGTAGTCCTACACGCTGGTTTATGATTGGTGAAGTTCTACTGACCAATGACGAGAACCATTCTTATGATGTGAGAACAGGGAAGATTACGAAGATGGTGCTGGAAAGTACTATAGTCTGGTAAGAAAGCCTTTTGAATTACATGACAGCTATTATTAACCAAATAATAAAAGCAAAGGCGTTAATAGCCTAGAGGATGTCAACTGCGGTATTTTTAGATGTGTTCCGCCGAGTTATGGAAGAAAAGGAAAAAGACCTTTACTGCCGCGATCAATGGTGGGGGTTTGTTAAAGACATGAGGAACAGCGAAAACACTGATGCTGCACCAGGTGTTGTCATATTGAGCGAGGCGGTGCCCAACAATGGACATTAATATAATATAATTTTCTATCTTGCTGAAGTAACTCCCTTCTTGTTCGACTCGCACTTACATTAAATGACTGTGACGATGACGGGAAGCTGCTGTTCGTCTTCCCATCATGCACCACAGCTTGGGCTTTTCTGCGTTTAGGTGGTGCTTTTCTCCAAAGCGGCTTCGAGCGTTAAGCTATGATAATGGAACCGTATGTACAGTGAAGCGAATCAAATAGTTTTTAAGTCCAGGTCTATTAAATTGTAATAATACAGTTTAATTCGTCAATGTGTTTATTGCTTAAGTCCTGTTAAAAACACCTTGTCGCACTGTTGTGTGCAGACAAGTCCCACTTTACCATAAACTAGGCAACAAAACCAAAGTGCATCTCTAAAAAGAACAAATAATTTTGAATAATGCGACTGTCATTCCTTTGTTAGAAAAACTTTAATACATGGCAACTATATCTTCACATCAATTGTAACTTCAGCAATAGATAATTCAAAAGACATCAAAATTCTACATAAATCAAATAAATACCATGTTACAAAAATGTGTTTTACATTTTGTCCACAGAATTACATTAATACCAGTAAACTCACATCTTTACAAAAAAAAAAAACAATCATTCCAAATAGAGCCCACAATTATTATATAATAATTATAAACAAACTCTGTTTTTTGTACCCTCCTATCTTCCCCATGTGGACAATCCTACCTTTGCCATGGTCACACCTTAATAGCAATTGTAGGCTGTGCAGGATTTTCAGATGTAAGAAAGTCCATGTCATCCCAGCTTAACAGAGTTAACTCATTTTGTGATTTCATTTGTTAGCAGATTTCCAGCTAATATTATTGCTCGTGATTATTTTCACCATTTATTATATGGTAGTGCAGGTATCCTTCTGCTTACAAATGTAATACGTCCCTGGAAATTGGCTTGTAAAGTGAAATGTTATAAATCAAAAACATAATGACCATTATAGCACAAACTTGAAACATTCTCTCACACTTGGTTCTGGTTACTTGCAAACATGGAATCTGGTGGTAATTTGGTAAAGGGTATGAAATAATTTCACTCAAACATCCAAAAACTTGTTGGTCACACAGTTGTATCTCGGAGGAAGCTTGTGTATATGTGCCAGCTAGTTTAGTGTTGTTGCCACACGATGACATGTTTCTCTCACCTATTTGTTACTGTCTATGATCCAGTGTGGACAACAGTGAGTACATGCGCAATGGGGACTTCTTACCCACAAGACTGCAAGCCCAGCAGGATGCCGTCAACATTGTCTGTCATTCCAAGACCCGCAGCAACCCTGAGAACAATGTAGGCCTCATTACTCTGGCCAAGTAAGGGGCAATCCTGCTTTCTATTTGTTTTCTGTGTGTGCTAGGTTTTGTCACTGCGGTAAGCCATTTTTGTATCAAAGCTTGTAAGGTTTTATCATGTTCATTGTTACCTGATTGATTTTTTTTTTATGTAGAATTGTTTTATGCTATACTCAAAGTATGTAATGGCCTTTATGTTTGGGTGTGCGTGCAGCAACTGCGAGGTGCTAACTACACTGACCCCTGACACGGGACGCATCCTTGCCAAACTGCATGCTGTCCAGCCAAGAGGCACTATCAGCTTTTGCACTGGCATTAGAGTGGCCCATGTGAGTATGATTAGAACTTTGATATAAGCAAAAAAACCTGAATAGTAATAAACTAATCTGTCTGGTAAAAAGCAATAGAAAAGAAGCAAAACATTTTAGTTATGATGTACTGGAATATGTTAGTATGGCTCTACAGAACTGATTGCCAGAAAGGAAAAGTTACTCTGATAGTCCTTTTGTGATGCTTAGATTGCTAAAAAATTGATATTTTTATAAATATTAGGTAGCTTAGCCCTGTGAAAAGCACTGTAGGTGACAAAAGTGAACCATTTTTAGTATTGGTCAGTTCATAAAGTTTCAGCTGAGAGCTGTAATAGAAATGTATGCCTTGACATACAGTATTGTTTTATTTATTGCAGAAGGCAGTAGCTCTCATACAGGTGATCAGTGCAGCACACAGACTGTTCTTATGTTTGTTTACCAGCCATTTAACTTAGTGACTGGTTTTCAGTGTAATAAATAGGGATTACAAGTCCAGGCATTTTATTAATATTATATATTTTTAAAAGTCACACCTAAATAATACTGAAAAGAACTGAAAGTTTGATTTTGTAAGTATGATGTTTAACATTTTAAACACTAGTTAAACTGCTCTGAACCTCTCCTCAGCTGGCTCTGAAGCACAGGCAGGGGAAAAATCACAAGATGCGGATCATTGCATTTGTGGGCAGTCCAGTGTGTGACACTGAGAAGGATGTGAGTGTTCTTTGTGTCTGAGCCGTGTAATTGATTGTTTTCACAACCCCCACTGGACAGAAAGTTGAATTATTTTTTCCACCATTCTCCACAGCTTGTCAAAATGGCTAAAAGACTGAAGAAGGAAAAAGTTAGTGTGGATGTAATCAGCTTTGGGGAAGAGGTAACTCCAGCTTGGGTCCTTAGAATCATTAGTCAAAATTCCACCAGCTCTCCTCTCTGTCTGTTCACTGTTTCTTGTGTGACCTCTACAGGAGATTAACACAGAGAAGCTCACAGCCTTCATCAACTCCCTGAATGGAAAGGATGGCACGGGCTCCCATCTAGTGACGGTTCCTCCTGGCCCCAGCTTGGCAGATGCCTTGCTAACCTCCCCCATCCTGGCTGGAGAGGGTGGTGCCATGCTGGGACTTGGCGCTGGCGACTTTGAGTTTGGAGTGGACCCTAGTGCAGATCCAGAGCTTGCACTAGTGAGATAAAGCTGACTTTTGAAATGAATAACATTATAGTCACCTAATTTAATGGTATGTGAAATTTGGATTGTGAGTAGTTCATGGACTTACAACATTAACTTTGCTTTCCAGGCCCTGCGCGTGTCCATGGAGGAGCAGAGGCAGAGGCAGGAGGAGGAAGCTCGTAGGACAGCTGCTGCCTCTGCTGCGGAGGCTGGCATCCCCACTCCCTCTGGAGATGGTAAGAGAGGATGTTGAGCATGATGGGGTTCTAAGCTAATTGACAAGAGACCAAAAGAGTGTGTACAGTTTCCAAAAACAAGAGGAGTGAAAAACTTGGAAGAGGAAAGATGTTCACTTGATTTCAGTTTTCAAGTTTGTCGATGTCTTGCTGTAAATCTGGTTTAACGGGATACAGGTCAGATTTGTGAACACAAGTGGTCATGTTACACATTTTCAAGCATACATTAACTGCCAGCAGATGGGAAGTGTAGTGGTGAATATTCACGGAGGTTCTGGTGCCTCACAGATCCTGGGCCGTAGTTTCGGATTGCAGGTTTTAATGTCGCTGTTTCTGTGGCGTTAGGAATTTTTAAAGATACGAACATTCCTATAAAATGCATTTTCTTCACTGTTTACAAACAATGTTGTGGGACTGGCTTCCTTCCATGGCCTTCAACATTTATTGTTTCATGTCTGATTCCTAAGTTTGGGTGATCAGTAGCAAGATGGGGGACATTCCACACGTTTGGAAGAAATGAGTCAACAGTCCACTGTAGGTGTTTTTGGAATATCCATGTAGTGTTTTTTCAGTAATTTCACTTAGTTTTAATTTAGTTTCAGTGTTAAATGACAATACTTCAATATTTTTATCATTGCTGTAGCACAGATTTTTACATAACTGCCAATGGTAGAGCTGTAGAACGGTAGATCTGCCAGGACTGATCTGCCAGCCCTGCACGACCTCTACATCCAGCGGTGTAAGAAGAAGGGCCATAACATCTTGAAGGACCACAATCACCCCAGCCACAAACTATTTTCCTTGCTCCCGTCCAGAAAATGCTTTAGAAGCATTCGAATGGATGAGAACAAGCAGGTTCCGGGACAGTTTTTTCCCCCCACAAAATAATACTGAATAACTACTGACCCCTCTCTTGGACAGTGAGACACTATCAATTTGAGCCTGTCTGTATGCCCTTATTGGTTTGTGTGTTTGTTGGTGTGGCTGTTGTTTGTTTGTTTGTTTGCTATTTTTTGTTTATCTAACTTTTAACTTCTGTGTATATTTATAACTTCTATGTATATTTATTACATCTTATTCCTTATTTATTTTTCTTAATTTCATTATTTATTATTTAATTTTCTTATATCTTATTTATATATTTTATTTGCTGAGGATGTCTGGAAGCAACACTTTTCATGGTCACAACATTGCTATGCTGGTGTTAGTGCACCCATGACAAATAAACCTTGAAAACGTTGAAAACCTTAGTCATACATAAATCGATAAACCGAAACTGTTCTCAAATTGACAAACTTTGGACATTTATAGAACAAATACATCAAATTTTGGGAGTGACTATAAAGTTGATGAGATGGTTTTTATTTTAAGTAACTTTAAATGATTTATTTTTGTGTAATTTGAAGTTAATGAAAAAGTTACTGTGATGTAATGGCATAAACTTTGTTTCGGGCAGGCAGCTACTGTGACCCCACAGTGGTTACTGATAATGGGCAGAAGGAAGAGTTGCATAGTAATTTTTTTATCTGTTATAATTTCCTCAGAGGTTCTTACCTGTTGGTAAGTGGAGGGATGTCTGTATTAGTAAGCTTTTCTATTGATTGTGATGTAAAACTGGCATTGGTGTTGCAAACAAATAGTTACAAAGCAGACTTCTGGTCCCAGTTGTGTTTAAGTTTAGGACCTATTGTATTTTTTATTGCCTTTTCTTCATCATTCTGCTTTCTAAAATTTGTTGCAAATTATCTGCATTTGGGTATGTGACCACAAAATGCAGTGAAACACACAGACAGTAACAGGAATTTGGATCCACCTACATTCACCTCTACTGTCTCAGCACATGTTGCCGTTTCATGTGGATCTGTCAGTATCAGCAGTCAGTAGAGGTTTGTGGACAGTTTTTATTTTTAGTTAAATTTATTTTAATCTAGCTCCAAGTAAAAAAGATGTACTTTTACTGTAGCTCTATGATTTATATCCATAAATAGAGGAAAATCAGTGCCGTTAAGCTTTCGTTGATAAAGGTGAGAGAGGCCCAGATTTGACAAACATTAGACATGCTTATGTGAGGAATTGGTCAATGGTACTGAATGGTAGATTGTGAAGGTAAGTTTTTTTCTGTAATTTTAAACAAGTTTTAATGTAGTTTTGAAGTTATAACAAGTGTACTTTGTTTTGGAGCTGTAGTAGACCATTGTGAGGTTATTGACAAAAACAAGTGGAAGTATGTTAGCATTTTTTTACTTAATAGATGTTTGTGGTTTTTGCAGGACCCAAGCCCAATTAATAAGTAGAAAGATGTACTGTTTAACTTACTGATTAGTTAATGACTTAGTCTTGAAACTGACTTTGAAGTTGCAAATAAATGAAATTGTGAACACACTTCTTGTCACAACTGTGTTAGAAAGCCAAGGACCCAGTGTATATCTTACAAAGTGTTTGTTTATTGTGGCTACAACTGTGGCATTTACAGGACTAATTTACAGCACAAATAATTTTAGGGATGTGTGTACTTTATTGGTCATAATTTGGCCCCTCTTGGTTCCCAGTTGGAAGCAACAGATTGGCAGAATAGTAAATCCAAATGGGAAATAGATGTATCAGACAGAATGGATTAACTCCACAGTTCAAAACTCTCCACTGGTTATTAGTACATGATGCTGACCTTCTCTGTGTGTTCTTTTTCTGCAAATACAGATGAGCCACTGCTGAAGATGTCTGAGTCACAGGCAGAGGTTGATGCTCCTCTGCTCCCTGACTTCAACAGCATGACTGAAGAGGAACAGATTGCTTATGCCATGCAAATGTCCCTGCAGGGCACTGGTATGCTTCATTATGCATTTAAACTTAATGTCAGCCACTGTTAGTAAAGAAATGTTATACAGGGTTGTAACACACAGGCATAACTGGTCAGGGCAGGAACCACACTTTGGGTAGGTGACTCCACAAATAGATTCCCTCCACAATATATAACCCAAACCAGAGTTCTTGGTAAAATATAAAACATAACTCTCCTCTTTTGGTGCTATCAATTCAAGTGTGGAGAAAGTTATTTAAAAAAAAATAGAAAAAATTATCATTTTTAGCTATTTAAAATATTTATTATATTGTTTCCAGATGTTACTGCTCGCTGTGACAATAAAGTATTTTAAATTCAACCTTGTGCACAATTAATGCACAAACATTCATTTCTATCTCATCTGCTTTCCTGCAGATTACAGTGGAACAGACATGGATACAGGAGCCCCTGTAGACCCTGCTGAAACAGTCCAGGTAGCTTGTTTGTTCATTTAAACAGTTTATTCTAGTGTTTCCCCCCTTTATTTAATCTCTGGGTCTTTTGGCACTTAATTTCCCCAAAACTGTTAACGGCTTTCTTGTTGAATCTTCTTTCAAGGAAGAGGATGACTACGATGTGATGCAGGACCCCGAGTTCTTGCAGAGTGTTCTGGAGAACCTGCCAGGTGTTGATCCCAGCAATGAAGCCATCCGCAACGCTATGGGCTCCCTAGCCTCACAGACAGGTTCCAAGCCACCAGAGAACAAGAAGGATGAAGAGAAAAAGAAATAGGTGCTCAATGACACTTACCAAAACATTCTAGTTTACTGTCAATAAGACTGAATGGAAATGGTCACATGAACACAATTTGACTTTACTGATACTTGAGTGAAAATGATGCACTGATATCAAAAACATACATTAACCATGCATATTTAGTACAAGATTTGGTGCACACACCCATGCAGACATGAAACTGTAAATATTTGAGACAGTGCTGACCGTATTGCTAAGTGATTCTTTTTCTTGGTATTTTTCACATCATTAAAGCTAGTATTGTCTTTCTGTTTCCTCTCTGTTCTGCTGTTTCATAACATTTTGCTTTATTTGTAAAGGAACATGATAACTTTAAATAAAGATGATTTTCTTCCCCCAGTATAACAGTATATACGCCCGAGGTCGAATTACAACACAAAGGACCTGGTCATCTGCAGTCAGTATGATAATATTTTTATAGTAAGCAGTTTACCCTGCTATGCCCAGTAATAATCAACCAGGGTCAAGTTACTCTTGTGAAGTTGGTCGACTGTCTTAGCAAAAGGCGAAAAGTTGACCTGATATCGGTTTAGTTTAAACGTGCAGGTCTACGAGCGTCGGACCAGTCGCTCGTTTGCAGCCAGTAATGACATGGACCGCACGTCGTAGCGTCAGGTCCTCAAAAACAGTATTGCTCAATTTTCAACGTTTCATTTATCGAAGCCAAGCTTAAGATACGCGAGCTCTGATCCATTGCAAAAGCAGACGTTTATAACAAGGGTGCACTTGTTAAAGAAACAAACAAACAAACACGTTTTAATTTCGCGAGAACGGGTCTGAACAGGGCCTGCGCCTGCCATGTGACCGGAAGGGCGAGTGACGTCACAGAAGCGAGGAAAGTCGGGAATCTGAGAACAAGGTAAACAAACGAAGCGTTTATCCCACAAAAATCAATATATTGCCGTGATTTCGCACCTGGGTTCATGATTATAAACACGAATATTGTCGAACTTATTGCTATCACACGTTAGAATGGCTATAAAAGCCGGTTTTACAGAGCAGCACGGCTGCAGCTGAAGTGACCCTTCAGCTGGCCATGTTGTGCCTCAGCCAGGGACTCCTGGTGGAAACCGAGAGAGCGAAAAAACCGAAAACGGAGACGAAAAAACACTTCAGCTGCACATTTAGACATCATTCGTGTACTTTTTGCTATGACCGACACTCGATCGAGTGGATCCGGCGAAATCGGGGGGCTATACAGTGTGGCTGCATTGGAAGTGTCCGGGCTACCGTGCTCCGAACGTGAGCGGGGCGCTCAGCTGAGCTCCATTTTTATTTATTTTATTCTTGTTCGGTTCTAATTTTAGTCCCAGTCGGTTTCCCCCCACACACACACACTTCGCATGAAGTTTTACAGCATTGAGGAGCCTCGGCTGCTTCAATTCCGTTCCATTGCCAGTATGCAGAAGTGCTTTTCTTTCGTATTTACCGTGAAATTTGCGCGTTACATGTGGCGTCGGTGTGTCGGGTGGCGTTGACACAGCCGTTTGCATTTATGAAAAATGTATGCGGCGACAAAAGTTTTTGTGATGACAGCAGGTGGTGCAGCGGTTACTACGCTCCACATGTAACTTAAAGGTTGCTGGTCGAGTCCCACTCCTGCTGCAGTTATCTCGATCGAGGTACTCATCCTCAATGTACACATTGTCCTATTGTTCTGTAAAAGAGGAGATCAATAAAGATTAACAGCTCTAATATTGACTGATATTTTTAGTAGAGGCCTAATATGTTAACAGTACACCTGTCAGGCAACCATCATGACCAGCAGTGTTTCCCTTTTATTTTGCATCTGTGACTCCTTCGTCTTAACTGAATAAGGGATTTCGGGGTTATGTTTCAATACCTGCAGTACCGATACTGTAAAGCAAAACCTTTTGAAACCATAACTCGCTCATTTTCTCCAGCGTTATTGAATTTTACCGTCTTTCACTGGGAACAGCAAATAGTCAGGATTATGTGCCACGGTACGCAGTGAACCTTACAGGCCCAAATCAAATGTGCCGTCGTGTGACAAGATTAATTCGTATACAGATCACTTCTGGCAGTTATGGATTCATGCCTCGCAATATATTTGATTTGAATAAAATTGCACGAATCGGGTTTCTGCGATTTTTGCAGCATTTTAGGCTTCTGCAGGCCATGTGCAATACTGCTGACAACCCATTCCGCCCATGTCAGTCGTTTTGACGCGCTTAATGCTACTTAAGTCACAGTGAAAGTCTGATGTTTATTCATAATAGCTTTATGATCTTTAATGTAGAATTTAGCGATCCTTAATGTTTATCTGAGCTCCATGCTTCTATTTTTGTTTCATTTTTCAGTTGTCTCCTTGTTATCCCGGTATGGGGGACATGAAGACACCAGATTTTGATGACTTACTGGCAGCGTTTGACATTCCGGACATCGATGCCAAAGAGGCCATTCAGTCAGCACCAGAGGAAGCGGAAGGCCACCACATCGGAGCTGGAGGAGTCGCAGGGAAGTCCAGCAGCAATGGAGCAGGGCTTGGGGGGAATGGGGGCTCACTGTTGAGGCCAGCTAGCTCCCCAGACCACCACCATCATTCACAAGCCCTGGCTCACTCCTCGCAGGGAGACCCATCTGTCGTCAGTGTCATTGTGAAGAACCGGGTGCGGCCTGACACTTTTGGAGAAGCAGAGGTAGATGTAGACAAAGATGGCCTCGCTGGTAGCGGAGAGGTAGTGGGAGGAGTAGGCGGAGGCGTTGTGATGGGTCCTAGGATTCCAGGCCTAGTCTCTGAACCACTTGTTCACAATGGATTTGAGGCCAGCACCGCTTCCATGGACGCTACACTGAGTCAGGCCCAAGGGCAGTCAAATGGAGACCTGTGGGCACCCTGTTCTCCAAAAATAGCAAGCGAGGGTGGGGGGAATGGTATGGGTGTAGGAACAGGCAACACTACAAAACAAAGTGGCAGTATTTTCAACAGACTGAAGCCCCTGATAGCACAGAGCCCAGGGGACCCCATGGGAAAGGCGCGCAAGATGCTTCTTTTACAGCAACAGCAGCAGCATCAGGTGCCACAGCAAGAGTCCTTATCTGAAGGGACGTGTAGGTCCAAGGCCTCAGCCCCATGTGATCCTGGGTCTTCGCTGGTGCCGGGAGTGTCCGTGGGAATTTCATCTTCTTTCTTTCCACCTACCATGCCTATGCACTCCAGTTCCCACGCTGTGGGTTCACATCTTTCTCACTCTGGCTTAAACGAAGGCCTGCCAAACCCCTCTGGAGTGCTCTCTCCAACTCCTCTGCCCACCTCCCAGCCGTTCAATGGTGCGCAAAGAGGTGGGTTCCCTCACTTGGAATTGGAAGACGAGGACTCGGAACCAGATTTGGGGAGCCCGTTGGTGATCCAGGAGAGCCCAGATTCTCCAGCGTGCACTCCTCCCAAATTCCCCCGGCACCACAGGTCACCTCCTCAGATTTTCAACACCACGTCCGTCCCTCCAAGTTCCTCAAAGTCCACCTACATCAAGAGCGAAGACATTGCTCAAAGCCTAAGTCCTCCCTTACAGGGGACTGCTTCCCAGGCTTCACAGAACTGGCATCCTACTCCACCTGCTTCCTCCACGGTGAACTCCGCCAACGAGGAAGTAAAGTCTGAGCACGTCATTGAGGAGCGGGATTCACCAGAGAGCCCAGAGCCGGAAATGCCGTACAGTGCACTCACCGGTGGTTCAGTGTCTGCGGCCTCTGGCAGAAGCTCCAGTGCGGCTGTGGGTTCCATTCCATTGGGGAAAGAGGAGATGGATGGAGGTAAAGGCGGAGATGCTGTGGACACAAAGGTAAGCGGACTCGATGGCAGCAGGCACGTCAAAGCTGAACTACTGGAGGGAGAAAGATCGGGAGATGAAAAAATGGAAGTGGAAGACGGAGAGAAGTTTGACACGGGAGATGCCGACAGAGAGAAACAATCCTCTCAGGTTGTGGCTGTTGGAGCTGTTACATCTGCGCTCACGCCTGGCACCCCCTCGAGGCCCCTCAAAGTGCGGATCAAGACAATCAAGACGTCCACTGGGGGAATCACCAGAACGGTAACCAGAGTGGCTCCCAAAGGAGCGGGATCGGCAACTACAAAGGGGTCTGACTCCAAAGCTCAGTCAGGGGGCCGCAAAGTCGCTGCCAAGCCCAGGAAGGCTAATGTCTCCTCCTCCGGTCGAGAAGGCAGCTCTCAGCAGCAGGGGGCAAAAGGCAGCATCATGCCCGTGTCAACACTTCAGGACGCCAGCACAGCCATGCTTCTGGCTGCTAGCAAAGCGCAGAACAAAATGGCTGCCACCTCCTCGGAGAAGACCAAAGTGTCCGCCACAGCCGTCAGCATCACGAGAACCGCTGCTCTTCCCTCCATCTCGTCGTCCTCCAACGCCGCCTCTTCCCCTAAGTTTGGAGTGGGCACTACTGGGGTCAGCGTGCGCCCAGTGGCGCAGAAAGTGGTTAATGGCGGCACGGCTACCACACAGATCTCCAAGCCAGCCTCAATAGTGAACAGCACCGGTGCGGTCATCTCCCGCAGCCAGTCCAGTCTCGTGGAGGCCTTCAACAAGATCCTGAACAGCAAGAACCTGCTGCCCAGCTACCGGCCAGACCTCTCGACCCCCCTGCCGCCCGAGTGGAGCCTCCCTCTGCCAGCTAACGGCTACCGCTGCCTGGAGTGCGGGGACGCCTTTGCTCTGGAGCGCAGCCTGGCGCGGCACTACGACCGCCGCTCGCTGCGCATCGAGGTCACCTGCAACCACTGCGCCAAGCGGCTCGTCTTTTTCAACAAGTGCAGTCTGCTGCTCCACGCACGCGAGCACAAGGAGCGTGGCCTGGTCATGCAATGTTCCCACCTGGTCATGCGGCCCGTCTCCATAGAGCAGATGATCGGTCAGCAGGACACTACACCCATTGGTGAGTGATGCCGAACAAGCGCTGGCACAGAGGGACCACGGGAACCGGGCGACACGCCGAGGCCAACGCGTAGTAACCGGACTGAACGATTGGCCTTTGCATGATAAAGCGTTAGGATTGCCTTGTATTTGTATCTTTTGTTTAGCTGAAGTTGAGCTTGTTTGCTTAGTTTTTCCCGAATAACGGTGGTGTGCCGCTCTCCGTCTCTGCCCTTTGCAGGAGTGCTGTCCCCCTCCCTCTCCTCCCCCTCCCTCACGTCCCCAACCTCAGCCCCGGCGGGTACGGCTCTGGGCTCTGCGGCCTCCAGCTCGGCAAAGGAGGAGGCGGCGACTCAGCCCAGCCCTGGCCGTCGCGCCTCTGACAGCTCGCATGTGCTGCTGCCCCTGCCCTGTAAGAAGGGGGAGGAGCTGCAGTATAATGACTTCAAGTGCCCAGAGTGCAACACCCAGTTTGGGGGGAAAGCAGAGCTGGTGGCCCATTTCCAAGAAGTCAAAGCAGCCTCAAACACCGTGAGCCTCACTTTTTCTAAGCTTTAGTCATGTCGCTTCCCACAGTCTGGGTGATTTCCTGTTTTATACCCTGCCAAATGTTTGTGCGTATAAAACGTACACTGATTTACACTCCCTCTCCTCCCCGCACCACAGTCCTGCATGCTGTGCTCCCCGGCCATGATGCTGCCCAACGGCTGCAGTGCCTCGGCTCACCAGCGCATCCACAAGCACCGCTCGCCCCACGTCTGCCCGGAGTGCGGGGGTACCGCCCGGCAGGCCAGTTTCCAGACCCACCTGGAGGAGGCCTGCCTGCACTTTGCTCGCCGCATCGGCTACAGGTGAGCGCTTCCCCGTCGGACCGCTCTTTTCGCCATGTTGTTACAGCACTGACATCATCTCCCCTGGATCTGTGTGAATGTTGGCCGCAGTCTGCTTTAGTCTGAGGACTTGCTCCACGCTGCCAGGTTTTGCCAGATTTCTCCATGACCTTCATCTTTCATGCAGGTGCTCCAGTTGCCAGGTGGTGTTTGGAGGACTAAACTCCATTAAGTCGCACATCCAGACGGCCCACTGCGAGGTCTTTCACAAATGTCCCAGCTGCCCCATGGCTTTCAAGTCAGGGCCCATGGCCCAGGCACACATCTCCACCCAGCACCCCACGCTAGGCCCGGCCCAAGCCAAGTAGGTTGCGCGCCGGGTCCGTCTTTGCCTCGGTGCGCTTGTGCATCTGTCGTGTTTGTTAACAGCTGTCCCTCCACCTCTGTCCATTTCCTGCAGGATGATCTACAAGTGTGTGATGTGTGACACAGTTTTTACCCAGAAACCTCTGCTCTATGTCCACTTTGACACCCATTTGGCCAAGCAGAAGGTGCATGTCTTCAAGTGTCCTGACTGCACCAAACTCTATGCGCAGAAAGGGTCCATGATGGAACACATCAAGGTGCAGTATATGTTAAACCTTCTCGTTTCTGGAAGTCGTGACGTTTTATCTCCTTGGATGAAACGGTTGTTTTCTGAAAAGGCCGGCGTGGCATTTCAGTTTTCTGCTTGCACCTGTTGTCATGGAAGAGATCATTTGGGTTTTACAGTGTGTGTTGGTGTGCTACTCAGGTAAGTTCATGTTAATGAAATTTAAAAATGTGAATCAGGATTATGTTAACACTCATTTGAAGCTTTAAGGAAGCTGCACCATCACAGAAAAGTGTCAGGGGAATTCCTGACGGCACGCCGCAGTGCCGTTTGTCTGAACGACCGTCTTTCCCCGTCTCACTTGCTGTGCCACCTGTTTTTCCTGATCCATTTCTTCTGTCCTTCGCTCCTCAGACATCTCACAGGGGTCTGTCTGCAAAGCAGGAAGCTCCTACTTCTGCCTCTACAGCAGCAGCCAGCGCTCCTGCCGCTGCTTCCGCCAGGCCCAAAACAGAAAGCTCAGATGGGGAGGACTGGGCTGGGGAGCAGGAGGAGGAACAGGAAGAGGAGGAGCACGAGCCAGACCAGGAGCACCCGGACAGCCAGGCCAGCGCTCCGGAAGCTGCCCTCCCAGGTGTCTCTGGGGCAGCGCCCTCTGAATGGAGCTGCCGGCAGTGTGAGACTCGCTACACGGAGCGGGAAGCCTACATCTCACACATGAGGAAGGAGCACGGCAAGGTCACTGGCGCCCTCTGAAGGCTCAAATTGTAATGCTCACAGCAATGCTTTGACCCAGGCTGAACACAGTAACTACGATAAGGATGACGGAACGGCAGGGAGAAGCGTAGCGCTTAAAGCCGTAGCCTTACTCTTGACTGACTTCAAGTGGGTTCAGGTAGCACTGTCCGCTGCACTTCAGGTGTACAAATAAAAAAAAAAAAAAACAAATCACCTAAATGAGTGAACTATGAACTATGAGGAAGAATGGTTAAGGCATGCAGGCATCTGTACCCCCTGATCTGGCATGTTTTGTCATACTGGCAGCAGAAAGAGGGCTCAGCCCCCACTGAGGTATATAAAGAAACACTGCATGTCCATTTGCTGGGTGGGCAGAGCTGTTAGGTGCGGCACTGTCTCCTGAGTAAAATGTTTTTTATTCTGTTTATTCTGTATTCCACACTGCCTGCTGGCCCCTGGGTCACTGTACTGCATATTAAGTGGTCCAAGTCACTCAAGGACACTGGACTGCTTCAGCTCCTGTAACATCTGTGCAAATGTGTGTTTTGACTCGAGTCCCCCTGTAATGTCTCATTCAGTCAATGAAGAAGTTCCCGTGCCGCATGTGTGAGCGCTCCTTCTGCTCTGCCCCCAGCCTGCGGCGCCATGTGCGGGTCAATCACGAGGGCATCAGGAGAGTCTTCCACTGCCAGTAAGGCTTCCCCACGCGTTCCTCCCTTCCATCTTTTTTAAACCACAGCATTCACTGTAAAGTGCTGCACACACTTGAGGGAACCCCCCACCATGAAGGCTGTCGTTAACAACACATTGCTGCGTGTAGGTTCTGCACGGAGGGAAAGCGGACGTTCAGCAGCCGACTCATTCTAGAGAAACACATCCGAGTCCAGCACGGGATCAGGGCACGGGACCAGGAAGCCCGCCAGGTTTGTATCGTCAACGTCATCCTAACTTTAACAAATGATATTTTGGTAAATGATAAATCTTTTCAGAATTTGGTGGAAATGCAGTAAAAAAAAAAAAAAAAAATACTGAGTGCTGTGGTCATTTATTACCTTTTATCTCTTTTCCTGTTTGCGCCTGTGACCCTTCTATGATGTTGGTGCCCAAGCAGAGCCTGGCCCAGACCCGGAAGCGCTCAGAGTTGGCTCAGATCCGCAGTGACGGTGCAGACAACTCCTCAGAGCAGGAAGGCAGTCGCAGCACCCTGGGAGCTGGTTCTGGCGAGGAGGACGGCGAGGGAGCAGCAGGCAGCGGCAGTGAGGAGCTTGCCGAAGGCTCGAGCCCCACGAAGAGGGCCAGGAGTGCAGGCCCAGTGCCGGAGGACACCACCTTCCGCTGCGTCCCCTGCGGATTCTGCACGGAGGACAAGCAGGAGTTCCTGCAGCACATCCCCCAGCACCGCACCGATGGCGGCTCCCTGCAGTGCTCCCAGTGCGGTGCCTGCTTCACCTCCATCAACTCCCTCAGCCGCCACCGTTTCATCACTCACCGCGTGCGAGACGCCCCCGAGTCCGCTGGCTCCACCACCCAGGCCCGCTCGCCTGCCAGTGCAGATCTGGCCTCGGCCTCCTCGTCACCAGGGTCCCCCACTACCTCGCAGCTGGGCCAGGATGCAGAAGGTCGGGTCGGCTGTAGGGTATGTGGCCGGCGTTTTGACAAGGCCTCCGATCTCAACACCCACTTTCGGACTCACGGCATGGCCTTCATCACCGCTCACAAGACTGACAAGCCGGCATAGAGAGCAGCAAGCGCTGAGAGGGGGAATCCCAGAAAGCAAGATAGAAATCATGTACAGTTACTGTCCTGTGACAAGGAACCCAGCGCTATGCTCGTCCCTTCCTGGGCCCCGAACCACACTGGGCGCTAAAATTTGTACAGCTGCGTCTCTAACTCCTTGGTTTGTAGCTGTTGGGAAGTAAATCTTTGTAGATGGCATGAAGCTCATCACCACTGCGGGCACCCAAGAAGGTGAATGCAGCGGGAAAGAGCAGTCTGTGAAGGAGCGGATAAGGTGGGGGTGTACTGGAGGGCCCAGTAAATCCTGCTGAGCATTTCTCCCTCTGTCATGCACACGTGCAGGATGAGATGGTTGAGCTTCAGGCAGCTCTCCGTTGCTGCCCCTTTTCCTCATTTACGTTCAACTATCTTCTTTCCGCGTTCACGTGTTTTCTTCATACTGTAAAATAACTACACGTCCAGGGAGCCTTGAAACACTGTGTCCACACTGCGGTGTGGTAATGTAGTACTGGCCATTCCCTGGCTGCCATGTAGAGACTGGGAATCACACTGTACCCCCCAGTTTACCCTGCCTACACCGCACTTCAGGTTTATACGGTGCAAACAGAACATGGATTTACCGTGATGCTGTTTTTCTGCTGGAAGAACGGAGTGCTGACATCCACGCTGCAGAAACGATCCTCTTGACAATAGTTACCTAAAGCATTATAAATTCCAATATACACAATACTATATTAACATTTGGTTATGTATGGTTAAGGTACCAGATAGCTGATGTATGTGTTTATTAATGTTTCCATATTGATTCAAGCATTATTTAATAGAATAGAGGTTTTATTAAAGCCCTCTTGTTTTCTCCTTCAGCTTGAGATCATGCTGGTGTTTTGTCAGACACTGTATTTATCGTGCTAAAGCTGAGCAGTGCTTAAAGGACTGAGATGCGTGTGTGTATATACACACACACACACATACAGATTTTAAGGTGGCCAATATTCACATGCTTTCTTTCTAATAGTTTTGAAAGATTAACTATCAGGTTTGACAGACACGGTTCTTATTTCTTACAACGCTATTCTTGCCACAAATGTCTTGTTATTCAGTTTCACGTTCTCCGATCAATACATGGAAAGGTGTATTTATTTACTTTGGTAGAAAAACACAATGTGAAGTAGATTTGCACTCTATACAGGGGTTTTGCCCCGTCGCTGTTCCTTCCTGTTCATTATAAGGTCTGGAATCAAAAATGTCCATATCCACTCAAGTCGAATCACATTCTGTGTAATTTAATTTAGTCATTTAGTGCAGAATGTATTAAAAAGGTGCAGTTGACTGTGAATTAGGTGTTTTTATGGCAAGTTATATAACATTTGATCTATATCTTTGTGTGGGTTTGGGTGACCCAAACATCAATGTGCTTCAAAACATGGGAATCTCCCTATAATTATACTGAGTAGCTGTAAAGCAAGAGAAGCTGAGAGTGTGTTGTATTTTTAACTCTATAGGAAAGGGGGGGGGGTAAATTGTATATTATAATGAAAAGTATTACAACTGGTTTGGTAACACTGCAGGTGGGTGGGGGTTGTTTAATAACTGTAAAAGAAAAAAAATTCAGTCTTTTTATATAATTATTTTTAGTCTTATTTTAGCCACAGAATCAGTGCTTGTCGTAAACGGCATTTCCTCTGTTACCCGGTTTTTAACTGTGTGTACCTGGAATGTTTCCGTTTTCTTTAACCAGATGTGACGTTTGTTCCTCTAGAAAAATATATTGTTTCTTTTTGGTTAATTTGTCTTTGCTGCATTGCCACTTGGCTGTAATTATCAGTTTGCGTAGACATAGTTCTGGCTGTTTCTGAAATAAAATGCATTAATAAACACACTGTTTTCACATTGGGCGAATGTGTCTGTTGCTGTGAGGGGCTCCTGTACTGCACCATAAATCAATAGAAATTTAAAGCTAAAAATAAACTGATTTTACTGACACTTGTACAGTAATACATATATACATGTATGTATTTTAATGAATAACTGATCTTTACAATAAACAAAAATTGCACGTATACATACATACAGATTCATAAACACAATAAGGGACTAGCATTGCAAAGGACATCCAGCACCCTAACCTTCATTCTTTCCCGACCCATTAACACCACAGCAGCCTACAGCGAACCATCTAGTCAGTATGCAATGGTCTGCATCTCAGTCTACAGAGTCAATGCCATCAAAGTTGGCCAAATACACACACAACGACGTGATGTTGCAGTGTGTATACACACACACACACACACACACACACACAAAACCCCGCCTCAGGTATGCACCACATAAATACACGCCTGTCAATGACAGACCGCATATACGACGGTGGTCCCGTAACATTATATACAGTACATAACACTTGATAACAACAACTATGTTACTGTTTTATGTATTTACTGTACTTCTATCATTATTTTAGTGTACTTTCTACTGACTAAAGTGTACTGTAGAATAGTATGCCATGTTACGCCAGCAGCAGCCTCACATTTTGTGTTTACATCATCTGTTGTACAAGTTAGCCAAGGAGCAACAGGTGATACCATATACAATAATAATAAAGTCAAAAAGGACATGATGCAGCGCATGTACATGCTATGATGTTCGCATAACAACAAAATCACCTAACAAAGCATTTCTCAGAACATATCCCCGTTGCTAAGTGGCACATACCTGTAATTGAAAGCAGTACAAAGGTATTAAATCTTTTACCTCCTAAGTATATAAGCCAATTTCAACTTTGATATCTGCAACATGCACTGCAAAATTTGCAACAAGTGCTGAAGGGTAAAAACAAACATTTTAAAGCAGCATATGCTGCCATCTAGACATCTTTTTCAGGGACATCAGAATCAGATTTATTTGGCCAAGTATGCTTACACATACAGGGAATTTGGCTTTGGTTCCCAATGTCTCAGAGAGTACAACAGAGAGAGAGAGAGACAGACAGACACACACACGTGCAAAGATGCATGACAGTGCCAAGGAAGTATACAGATTATGAGGGAGTAATAAATATTATAAGATGGAATAAATATTGTAAAAACAAACAAATCAGCTGATCCTGGACAATTATTTAATATTATTGAAAGGTAACAAACACACTCCGGTTACAACTTTTGTGCAGGCATCACATTCAGAGTGAGTGTATATTCACCAAAATAAATGACGGTGATTAGTTTAAACTTGACATATCTTGTCTTTGTATTCTTGTCAGTTATATATGGGTAAAAGAACATTTACAAATCACTGCTTTGTTTTTATTGGCATGTTACATCCTGTCCAAACTTTTTTTGGAAATGGAGTTGTGTATGTCCGCGCGCACACACACACACAGAAAGTAGAATCTGTGCCACAGCTATTAGTGTACATCCTGAAAACTGAATGTAGTATAGTCCAACACAATTATACAAACCTAAGAGGTGTGTACAATACAGAAAACCAAAAAAAAACCTCAGGAATAAAGTGCTGCTGGTGGCCACTTCCCTTAACACTGCCATGCTGGTCATTTCCATAGTTTTGTCTCATCTTAACATGCACCTGGACACAGTGCCATAACCTGGGATCAGTGGTTGCTTCAGGGCCTTGGGATAGAAAGGTAGACGCAAGAAAGCAGCCAACCTAACCATGGCTGATCAGACCCCAGGTAGTAGTAACTAGACATCGATAAACCCAGGAAGATAAAACAGTTCTCACAGTATATTTCAGAAAAACTGGCTATGGTTTATTTTTTAAATGAAAGTACTCTTAGTAGACAAGTAAACCCCTGTTTAGGCAACTTTGCTTAATTCAAAGTTTGTGTGTCTCATTCCTGTGCAAGCTGTAAGGTGCATAATTTGTTAATATCCTTGTGGTTTGTCTTATGTTCACTTTCTATGTGTTGTACAGTTTCTGCATATTAATCTCATAAATAAACTGGAATCCCCCAAAAATGGGGTTTTAAAAAATAAAAATAAAAAAATCAAACACTGCATGAAAAAAACAAAAAAAAAAATAAGGCTAGAAAAGCATATGTCTCTGGATAGGCCTGGTGCCGTGTGCGCGATATCTGCACTGCATGAGGACTTCTGTGTGTGTGTGTGTGTGTGTGTGTGTGTGTGTGTGTGTGTTGCGCTGTGCAGTTCTGATGCTGTGTGTGGTGCAAGCTTTTACAACGATGGGTGACATCTATGAAAGTTGGCTTGTGGTTTATGAATGGGTCATTCGATTTACAGTGTTTGAGAACAAATTTAGTGCATAAAATGGGGTTTACCTGTACATTTAGACCAACTAAAGACACAAATCAAAGTCAGCAGTGGGGAATCAGCCAGCGAGCGACATCCTGACACACATAAGGTGGCTCCAGATTAAAGATCCATTGAATATCAACCCTTCCGAGTTTTCTCTTACGAAAATGAACATTTGTACATATCGCTGTTCAGCCCTCAAGCCATACATACAAGTAATTCAGCTCTATTGCTAATGTGTTTGCTCGGTTTTAAGAAAGGTTTTTGTGAAAGGTTTTTCAGTAACATTATCTTCAAGTTTGGCAAAGATTTTCTGCGGTAGGTTTGGGTCTGTGAAGTACTCTGAAAAGTAAATAAATAATAATAAAAAACACTGGCTAAAATACCTTATTTAAAACTAACTTCGACATCCTCACCAGTGTGCGAAATAAGACATTTACTTACGCGCTGCAAACTCCCGGATGTCAACAGGTCTTTCGAAAAATATATCTCTGTCAATAAAATGGAGGAAAATATCAGTGAGTAGTTCGGCATTTATCTAGCAGTTCTATGAACAGAAAACATTTCATTTTTAACGGGCAGTCGCTGTTGGAAATGTGAGCGAAAACTTCCTCAACTTTGTAAACGTTTTAAACTTAAAGGCCCTGTGTGAACCCCAAACGTAAAGCAAAGACAAACGTCCTCTTCAAAATGAGTGACACGTCCAGCCTTAAAGAGCGTAGCGATTTTAACGTTTGTGCTCATTTTGAAAACGTGAGCAAGTTTATATATATATTTATATATATTACTTAAGTGCATATATATATATATATATGCATTGCGCGAACGCTAACTTAAAACACAAAACGTCGAGGAAGCTTCAAAACACGAACGACTTGAGCTTTTTTCTCACCTCAGAAACTCGCTGAGCAGCAGCTCGAGCTCCGGATGCGCGCTCAGATACGTCTCATTGGCCAGTCGGGTTTTCATCTGCATAAGAGCCGCTCAAGCTGTCACGAGTGCCCGACAGTTGACCCAAATAACATGCTGATGTTTTCAGGATTTATATTTGTATATAATATCATTTCACCTTGAACTGTCGCAGACTTTCCTGCTGCTCCGGACTCAACGCGCCGCCATCCAGTTTCTCCAAACCGCTCCGCTCCGCCATCTTTAGTTCGCTACTTCGTACCTGTCACAGCGTGCGCCGTTGCTGTGGTAACCAACACTTCCGGTATCTATCTATCTATCTATCTATGTTTGTTTGTTCGGTTGGTTTAACCTGAGCGCGCTGCTTTCGGAGCCCCATTCTACGTAGTAAATAAAATACAATAAACAGCACATGGGGAAGCAAAACATTGTACATTGTTTATTCAAAACACATTTTTACATTTGAATGAACAAAAAAGTACTAAGTTGCAAGGAATGCCATTTGTAGACCACATGCACATGTGCTGGAAAGAAGAAACTGCATCCAAATAAGTTACTTAAGTGCATGGGTTCGATGGAATCACGATTTTAAGAACACTTTAACAGTGCTGGAGCATTCTATGACCAAGTCAGTTCATAGGTAAAGGTGCATCGGTGACCTGAGATTCACTTCCACAACTTAGTAATAAATATTCAACAGTACACCTGTTGCAGGAGTATGTACTAATAATAATAATACTATATTTTCATTAAATTACTTCTGTATTCTAGAATATTTGTTCCATTCAAAGCTACGGAATCCTTATAAACTTCCACAGTTTAAAGGTTCACACCTGAAGTCTTACTGACTTCATTAATAATCTTAATATAAAGAATAACTGCTGAATTTCTAGCCATACGCAGCAGTTTACACAGTTATGGTTCCTTCAACTTGTCCCCATCTCCAGTTGTTGTCTCGACCACCATTATCATTGCATTGTGAGGGGTTGCTCTTTGTGACTTTGCAGCTTTACATTCACTACATCTGCAAAGCCTGAAACAAACAACAATCATTGAAATCTAAATATTTAGAAATAACTAAATCGTGAGCAAGCCAAGATGTGTTACAGATAAGCATATACATATATAAACTTTTGACTTTTTAAAAAATGGCTAAATAAGAAAAATGCGTTTTCTCATTCATACCATGGAAAAATACAAAGATAAACACACTCTATGAAAATATCAGCGTAATATTTTTATAAATACATGAATATTTATTGCCACAGGGCCTTCTTAAGCAGGTTTTTCTTTATAATAGCCGGAATCCATTTAGTGGTGTGGTCCTGTGAGGTGGTGTAATAGCCGATGTTGTTGGCTCATTGTGCACTACTTCCTTAAAATAGTCAAGCAAAAAAAGACTTTGCAAAGTCTTTTTTTCACATTACTTTTAAGCATACTTTAATCAATAACACTTTGTGTGTAAGTAGCTCTGCGGTTTCAGCAAAAGCAGAAGTACTTGTGGACGAAGCTGAAGATAAAGACACTCCAGCTGCGTAGGTACATACCCATCCAATTACTGGAAACCAAAGAAGGGAATGACCATGCACAGAGCTGAGCACAGCAGGGGAGCAGCAAGAAAAGCTGTGGGAAGAGGCTCCTGTTATCCACAATGGGGTTCATGTTTGGGAACTACACACAGGGAAGCCACAGCGCCTGTGAACTTACCCTGATGGTGAAGAGCAGCACTGGCCGAGGGAGCTCCCATTTCTGTGAGGAACAGAGAGGAAACAGCACATGAGCACCTACAGGATGTCTGAATCACACAGCAGTCCTGTGGCGACACAGTGCAGGGGAAGGAATATTAGGAGCTCTCACCTTTAGCGTGACTCTGCAGCACTGGGCATAAAACACAAACAAAACAGAGTCAGGGGTGCATCCCAAACACCCTTCCATGGAGTCAAATTCACTGATAACAGAAAAGCTGATCCTGCAACAATCTGCAGTCCTCAATGCAATTTAAAGAGGGAAACTCCTGAGTTAGTTGTTAGGATAAATGATGGCACACGAGTGTTCTGGATGCTTAATTTTCACCATTTTGTGCTTGTCTTGCCATCAGGAATTTCCATTTCTGCCCCTTTTGTAAGTGGTGTTTTCAATTGCATCTCGAGCCACATTTTCTGGCAATAGCAGGGGATTCCCAGGACTGCTCCACATATTCAAGCTTTTTCCCTGCACCACAATAGAGCCACTGAAGAGAAGTTTACTCACATGGACACGTCAGGCTGTGGACAAACTGTAATGCAGAAGCAAAGGAAACAGCATTAGAACTATAATAACTTCAGTTTCTCATCACTGTGTATGATCTATCTGCATAAAACTGGAAAACTGCTACCCCTTCATTTTACATTTACATTTATTTGGCTTTTTTTTACATGACAATGTAATTGAATAAATGACAAGAATTATGACAATGAAACAATGATTGTTAACTTGTATGATATACCCCGGTATCCCAGTCCAATTGGGCCCTCTTATTTCCCTTATTTCTTATGAAGGAAAATATAATTCATTCCAAGTGACTTTCTTCCTTCTCTATGTTCTTAAGAAGCTTTTCAGTCTTCTTGGGACTCACAATGATGAATTCAAAGCATCTAACACGGTCAACCACAGGATCCTATTTTCCTCGGTTTAGATTCAGACTCCGATGTTCTATAAGGATCTCTGCTGTGTCTAAAGTCTTTTTCAGAGTTGGTTCTTGCCTGACCTTTTAAGAGCTGAAGATACTTGCATCACGTCATCTGCTACAATGATGTGTGTCCATCTAAAGCTCTTCACCTGTTTTAAGCTGACCTTTTATATACCTGGATTTGTACTGTTAAACGAATAATTGTAGATGACCCTTTTGTGAGAAACGTTTTAATCTGCTCCCAGATCACCAAAAACTCTCAAATAGCCCCAAACATAAATGAGAATGAACATTATTGTAACAATATTATTATTCCTGTAGTTGTGCTACCTTAAAAAGGTTAAGAACTGTTAATCGTCCCACAGTCATGTTAAACATCTGTGCACCTACTGGAGACCAACAAACACTTCTGTGCTCAACAGTCACAAGAAAGACAGAGGTAAACTTTACATTGGAATCAACACAATCCACTTGGTACTTCACAGATGCTGGACGTGTGGTTATGGTGATGGCGCTCACTGTGACGTTCTTCACCGACGGGTGTTTTTCAAAAACGCCATTTTTATAGGTGCTCATCACAGTGTCCTGCAGAAACAAGGAATTCTCTTCATGAAATAGTAACCACAGAAGTGTTGCCCCCAATAAAAGTTTAGCTTTTAAAGGAAGCAAAATATTTACAGTGCAGAAAAAAATGTAAGGGTAGAAGAATAAATAGTGAGGCATGTGAACTAAAGAGAAATAGGGGGTAATAAAATTGGCATTTACATCAGTGGTCCAAAATGCAAAGCAGGACTTGTGCTTTGCCTTCTCTGCAACAGAAGGAGGCAGTCGGAATGTTCTGGATCCGTCCTCATGGACCGTAACCCAGCAGCCGGTGTCAGTTAACTCGGCAACATTTACGGCGATCTCACAGAAGATCAGTGCTGCAGGAATATAGTAAAGGCAGTCAGCATTGATCGCTAGCCAAAGCTCAAACACCGTGACCACAAGTGACCACTTGTTCTCCTGTCATTATTCATCAGGGCCCGTTCTGAAAGTCCTTGTCATACTTGTACATATTTTATGAATCATATTCTGCACGCACACATAACACACATTCACAGTCAGCCTGTCACTCAGTTTACTATGTGGGTGTTTACTTAGCTTATTGTATGCAGCCGTGATTTACATGCATCTCTGATGAAATGTTTGACAATATAAAAAAATTGAAAATAAAACGCCATGGCTGGAGTGCATCTATAAAGTATGGTTCAAATGCTTTAAATTCTTTTCAGAATGCCGACAAACAAACTGTAACATCCAATATCCCATGGTTAAATCTACTGTGGCTAATTTTTACCAATATACTCTGAACACATTACACAGAATTTGCCGCAGCCTGAACTGGAAAACTCCAAGTTACAAAAGAAATTATGTCTCACATTTAGCTGAACCATTTATCCAAGCTGATCTGCAGCACTAAATCTGTAAAAGTGACACAGTATATTTACAGTGGAATGCAAAAGTTTAGGCACCCCTGTTCAAAATTCCTGTTACTGTCAATAGTTAAGTGAGTAGAAAATGAACTGAGCTCCAGAAGGCACAAAGTTAAAGAAGAAACACTCATTTCAGCATTTTAAGCAAGATTAGTGTATTGTTGTTTTGTACAATTTTAGGGTGGAAAAAAGGAAAAAACTGCCCAGCACTCTAAAAATAATGAAGAAATGGCAGTTAACAGGAACGGTGGAAGTCAAGTTGAGCTCTGGAAGACTAAGAAAACTTTCCGAGAGAACTGCTCGTACGGTTGCTAGAAAGGCAAATCAAAACCCTCATTTGACTGTAAAAGACCTTCAGGAAGATTTAGCAG
The DNA here is from genome assembly GCA_018136845.1 of Heterotis niloticus. Taxonomy (NCBI): domain Eukaryota; kingdom Metazoa; phylum Chordata; class Actinopteri; order Osteoglossiformes; family Osteoglossidae; genus Heterotis; species Heterotis niloticus. The sequence goes on from CM030903.1 coordinate 5,346,934, forward strand.
ACTCTGGAGCGGTGGTGCCATTTTACTGTGCAGCAACATCTGTACAAACATGATCTTCATGGGAGAGTAATCAGAAGAAACCCTTACCTGTGTCCTCACCACAAAATTCAGCATCGGAAGTTTTCAAATGAACATCTAAACAAGCCTGATGTGTTTTGGAAACGAGTCCTGTGAACCGATGAAGTCAGAATATAACTTTTTGTGCAAAGATGTGTTTGGAGGAAAAAGGTTGCAGAATTCCATGAAAAGAACACCTCTCCAACTTTCAAGCATGGCAGTGGAAAAATCATGCTTTTGGCTTGTGTTGCAGCCAGTGGCATGGGGAGCATTTAACTGATAGCAGAGAGAATGGATTCAATTAAATACCAACAAATTCTGGAGGCAAACATCACACTGTCTGTAAAAAGCTGAAGATGAAAAGAGGATGGCCTCTACAACAGGATAATGATCTGAAACACACCTCAAAATCCACAATGGACTACCTCAAGAGGCACAAGCTCAAGGTTTTGGCATGGCCCCCACAGTCCCCCCGACCTAAACATCATCGAAAATCTGTGGATAGGCCTCTAAAGAGCAGTGTACGCAAGACAGCCCAAGAATCTCTAGAAGCCTTTTGCGAAGAAGAATGACCGAAAATCCCCCAAATAAGAATTGAAAGACTCTTAGCTGGCTCAAAAAGCATTTACAAGCTGAGATACTTGCCCAAAGGGGTGCCCCAGCTTTTGCTTTGGGCCCATTTCCTTTCTTGTTATTTTCAAACTATAAAAGATGGAAATAAAAAAGTAACGTTCCTTAAAATATTTTAAAAATGTGTCATGTTTATCTTAATTTGTTTTGGAAATCTGGTAATCTTTCTCTTGCTTAGCGATTGATAACAAACATTTTAACCAGGGGTGCCCAAACTTTTGCATGCCACCGTATTTGTCCATTTACTATAGTGCGGGGAGTCTTAATTAATAAATTTGGGGAAAATACCTTGTTTTTGCAGATACTACAGCACGAGAGGAGTAAAAACCCGCAACGTTTAGCTCTACTGCCTGCGGGCAGCTGCTAGTCATTTCACTTTTTCACTTAAAAATACACTCCAAAACATAATGAAACACAAATACATCTCGGTCCTTTTCGAATGCCGCAGTGGTTTCAACTTTGAACATTAAAGAACATTTTGATGCAGGAAAAAAAGAAGCAGGAGCTGCGACCGGGAGTGGAACGTGCTGTTAGCACCGGCAGCTATGCCTGCACGCTGCTCATGTTCCATTTTAATCTCATCTCAAACTTGGCTAGTAATGTACTAAGCTGACAAACCACATGAAAGCCTTAAACAGATACACAAAGGATAAATATCTTACTTGAAAAAAGAAGGCATACAGGAGTCCCGTGCATTCTTTACCAGCTTTGCATGTGCAAACGTCACTTCCCCAACATCATGATCTCGTGATATTACGTCACAGTTTATTCTGTTGTTTCTTGGGCTTTCTGGTTTTTTAAACACTACCTTTGGTTACTGATTCTAGCCTTTCAAACAGCACCCTGAAATTGGCTTGAAAATTAAACTGGCATCCACAGTGTTGTAAAGATCTTTCATGAAGCTGATAAAAATGAACTCTAATAACCTTACATTGTCACACCTATTACAGTTCCTACAAGGGCGATGCAATCTAAAATGGCCTGTTTTTGGGTCCAGAACACAAATTAGTATTCCTGCTACATGCCTGATCATCTGATCTGTATTCCAATTTCATTTGAAAAGTGAAACTCTGGAACCAGGCCAAGGTTTTCGTAATAACAATAAAAAAATAAATAAATAAAACCAAACATTCCACATGCATGCTTTAATTTTGTTTATTTAAAGGAAAAACTGCATAAATTCTGGAAAGAACAAAATGCAAAGAAAGATAAGAAAAGAAAATACACCAATCAAGGGTAATAATATTTAAACCAAATTTAAGGAAGCTTTAAAAATGAACACTTACAAGCCACAGAATTTATTTGGCCCTTTAAATTCTGTCTATAAAGCTACAAACACTGTGAGCTTTTTATATATCAATATTAGCATATATACTAAATATACTGTTTGTAATATAACATTATATATAGTCTACCATATATACAGTTATATAGTATATATGTGTATATGTGTGTATATATATATATATATATACACACACGTGAAAAAGAAAGTGCATCCTCTTTCATTTCAATGGTTTTACATTTTGGGGGATAAATAACAATTGTCTAATCCGCACCAGCTTCCTCAGGTAAAATACAACATATACACTGCCCAGCCAAAAAAAGTTACCACCTGGATTTAAGTTAGTGTTGTGATGTGGGGTTGCTTCAGTTGGTCAGGTCTAGGTTCAGCAATGTTATGTGCCCAAAAAAATGAGGTGAGCTGACTACCTGAATATACTGAATGACCAGGTTTTTCTATCAATGGATTTTTTTCTTCCAACATGACAATGCCAGGATCTATTCGGCTCAAAATTGTGAAAGAGTGGTTCGGGGAGCATGAAAGGGACATCACTTTCCCACATGGATTGGCCACCACAGAGTCCAGACCTTAACCCCATTGAGAATCTTTGGGATGTGCTGGAGAAGACTTTACGCAGCGCTCCGACTCTCCCATCATCAATAGAAGATCTTGGCGAAAAATGAATGCAACTCTGGACAGAAATAAATGTTGTGACATTGCATAAGCTTATCGAAATGATGCCATGGCGAATGCGTGCCATAATCAAAGCTAAAGGCGGTCCAACCAAATATTAGCATGTGTGATTTTTTTTTTTGGCCGGGCAGTGTATAACACCTAACAGATTCAGAGGAGGTTATTATTTTTCAATTAAAAAGTGAGCCAAACTGCAGAACCCATGTGGCTGGAAATTATTGCTTCCTAGCAGTGAACACCTGTGATCTCCAGGTGCTGCTGGAATTGATCAGCAGAACATCAGGAAGTGTGAGCACTGCCAAAAAAGACAATTTCTGGCAGTTTCGAGTGTGTGTTAACATCTATTGTGGGGAAGGAGGGTAGGGTAGGTTACGGTGGGGAGGCCAGAGAGAGAGGGGAGGTGGGCAGAGGAAGGAAGTGAAGGAGTGGGTCGGTGGCGTATCACACGTCTCAGAGAAGCAACAATTTCTGCTCATCGGTCTAAAGCTTGATTGTCCTGGTAAGCATCAGGCAATTCTTTTCTTTTTTTGCTTTTTTTCTGCAGTAGAACTGAAAGAGGAAGTTCATTTTCACATGATGCAGATACACAAGATCCATTCTCACTATTTCACACCTCTGCCTATATTACAACAGGCTCAGAGTTCTGAAAAATTGCTATAAAAATCAGCAGTAGGTAAGACAAAAGTTTCCATTTACCCTTTGATAAGAAAACTGTCAATGTAGAAGGCTAAAGTGGTGCACTAAACCGAAGGCTACAAATGGTATAAAATCAGAATTCCTCATATTTTGCTGCAATTCTTTGACAAGATGATACAAATAGCAAGAAGTATGTAATGTACTAAGATTTATGGTATATTTGTATTATCCACTGTCAATATTACTGTAGTTTATGTAGTAGACTACATGCTAGTAGTCCTTATTTCTCAGCTGTCCAAATAAAAATATAATTATGTTTTGCCTTTATGTACTGAATTAAGAGTATAAGTTTACATGAAAATGACTTGGCTAACAGCTGGCTATCTTAACAACCTTGATCCCCAAATAGTCAGAAATAGTGAGAATGGACCTACAATATATATTTAATTATATGACATCTGAATCAAAACTATGAAACCCACATTTTAAACTAAATAAAAGCATCAAGTCAGCTTCCATCTGTCTGGGCTCCTCTCCATCTGCCTAAATCCGCATAAACCGGAATAACTGCTGCCACTGGGACTAAACTGGGGCCATAGTGTATTAAAAACAATGAAGAAAAAGGCTTTCTTCCACTGCACGTGGGTGAAAACCAATGACTGCACCCGCAAGCACTCCATGTTGACTTGCTCAGTGTTAATGCATATGGTCAAGCCAGTGGAAAAAGAGCTCTTAAAATGTAAAACTAAAAGTTGTTCCTTTTTAAAGTCAGCCTTGAAAGTGCTTGCATTGTAGGGTATTTCAGGGGGGTTTCACGATGCAGTCACATTTACAGTATTGTTGGACTTCACTGCGACCAGAAAGGGAAGTCTTTATAATAATTTGAAGGATTCACAATTTAATTTTGTGAAGTTTATAGCTGAGCAGTTCAATAATAAATAAGTAGAGGCATCTGAGCAAAAGTGGCAGCACAGAGGCCTCCTTTAGGTGCCCAAATCCCGGGTTTGCCTACTCACTGTGTACACACTGGCACAGCTTAGAGTTCCTTGCTTCCACAGCATGAAAAAATCACAGCTGCAACCCAAACTTATCAGTCCTGTCAACTTTTTCCTAAATAATAACCTTCTCGATGGGTTCTAGCCAGTGTGGCATTTTCAAGAAAAAGGGTTTCATAATCATGATTGTGTACAACTGAAATGTAATAAAAAATGTATTGAATACTTTAAAACATTTAGCTGGCAGTAGATGCCCCTGCGTGATTCATAATTCATTAAATGCTTAAAGCAGAACGAAAAGCGTTGGCTGTCCACGTTCCTCAGAACCAACCAGCCTTAATGGTCCAGCTCTGTCCCTGGACAGGATTTTCTGACGTAACCTGCAGGTAAACAAAATGTGGTTAGCAGCTACAAAGAAAAGCAAAATGAGGAAGCAGCAGATCTCCGGGAACTCAATTCACAGCAATTCAAGAAAAAATAAGGCATTTACAGCACTATGACATTTTCTTTTTGTTTCATTTATGCAGTTTGTGAACACACATGCATTAGTTTATAAATGCAAAATGTTTTGGCAATCTTTGTTTGCACACAACCTCTGGTATTAATACGCACATGAGATTATCACCAGACCCATGACAACTGCAAGAAAAACAGCAACAGCAGCAAAAGCAACAAGGCGGTTCTTCTTGAGCTTGCTGTCAGGCCCTGGGTACATGGAGGAACAGACATAAAAGAAAGCAAGATAGGAGAGAAGAACAGCAATGAGAAAAATGTATGAACTGTTTGGAGATACTTTCACTGCTGCATTAACTGCTCATAACACAATATTTAACCCCATAACTAACACACAAATTGTTTCCAAAATTTTCATGTCTATATTGAACATATCTGCAAACCACGCTGCTGTAAAATATAAAGCTCGAAAATAAATACATCTGTTTAATGAGTTGAGAGTCCCAACCATTAAAATGACATTCGGCCGTGAATCCACCTTCACCGGGAGCTTTATTTAATACTCCTACTTTGCCTTACAAGTCATTTCTTTATGTTTACCGGGACCAAATTTGGATTTTGTGCCTCCTAACACCTGAGTGACAGTTACATTTACTCATTTAGCACTTTCACTACAAATTCACACAAAATAAGAAATGTTTATCTAACGCCTTTATCCAAGGCAACTTAGAGCGTTGGATAGACTGCAGTAAGCTCCCTGCAGCAATCCACCCATTTATAAAGCATAGCGATGTAACACACGTGCGCACCCACACATCTGAGGCCACACCGGAGCGACCAGTTCACTAGATGGCATGCTGTGGGGGCCAAGAGGAATGGTTGAAACTACAGCCATGAAAAAGTACAAATATTTGTGCTTGTGTATTGCAAACATCCAATAATTTATGAGCAGCGCAGGTGTACGCATTATTCTACTGGGTTCACAAACATTTTCAAACATCCAGGAGCAGCAACACTGATCCTAGTACAGATCTCCCACAAACAGCAATACCGTCATGTCTTTGAACATCAGCAGTTTATAAACACACACCTATATAAATACCTGAAACATGAAAGTAAGTCACGAGTCACAACTAAGGCTATCCCAAGTCTGGTTTATAGTAACCATGAGCCCTTAACCTATTTGCCTTCTGAGTCTTTCAGTCAGCAGCTGCTGACCTCAGAACTGAAGCATTCCGGGAAATAATTCATCAGATTGTAAACATGAATGAAGTAACATTGTTAGTGGGCCTCCAGTAACACACTGAGTCACCACAAATCCTTTCCTCAATGGAAATGATGCAATGACTTGATGTGTTACATAAAGGGATTTTATCTCCTGATATATCAGTTAATAGTACCGTTTCAACCCGCTATGAATTACAACACAAGAAAAAATAAGCAACACTTACCTTGTTTAACAGGGGGAGGTGAATCCTTAGCAGAACAGTTGTCTGTTCCAAAAACGAAACAAAAGAACATATGTCATTCAGGAAGTGCAAGGGTCTGCACAGGCGAGCTGTTTATTCTCCGTTGCTACGAAAACGTAAAATAACACATTTTTACGACTAAAGCTGAACATAGTTTCAGGATTAACTGGTTGTATCATATTTGCAGTCCAACGATATTTGTTATGCAACAAATACACTGCTCAAACAAATTTAAGGAACACTTTGAAAACACATCAGATCTCAATGGGAAAAAAAAATCATGCTGGATATCTATACTGATACGGACTGGGTAATGTGTTAGGAACGAAAGGATGCCACATCATTTGATGGAAATGAAAATTATCAACCTACAGAGGGCTGAATTCAAAGACACCCCAAAAATCAAAGTGAAAAAATGATGCGGCAGGCTTGTCCATTTTGCCGAAATTTCACTGCAGCAACTCAAAATCGTACTCAGTAGTTTGTATGGCCCCCACGTGCTTGTATGCATGCTTGACAATGTCGGGGCAACCTCCTAATGAGATGACGGATGGTGTCCTGGGGATCTCCTCCCAGATCCGGACCAGGGCATCACTGAGCTCCTGGACAGTCTGAGGTGTCGAAACATAATGTGCCAGAGGTGTTCTATTGGATTTAGGTCAGGCGAGCGTAAGGGCAGGCAGTGGTATCAATTCCTTCATCCTCCAGGAACTGCTTGCATACTCTCGCCACATGAGGCTGGGCATTGTTGTGCCCCAGGAGGAACCCAGGACCCACTGCACCAGCGTAGGGTCTGACAATGGGTCCAAGGATTTCATGTCAATACCTAACGGCAGTCAAGGTGCCGTTGTCTAGCCTGTAGAGGTCTGTGCGTCCCTCCATGGATATGCCTCCCCAGACCATCACTGACCCACCACCAAACCGGTCATGCCGAACGATGTTACAGGCAGCATAACGTTTCCACGGCTTCTCCAGACCCTTTCACGTCTGTCACGTGCTCAGGGTGAACCTGCTCTCGTCTGTGAAAAGCACAGGGCGCCAGTGGCGGACCTGCCAATTCTGGCATTCTATGGCAAATGCCAATCGAGCTCCACGGTGCTGGGCAGTGAGCACGAGGCCCACTAGAGGATGTTGGGCCCTCAGGCCACCCTCATGAAGTCTGTTTCTGATTGTTTGGTCAGAGACATTCACACCAGTTGTTATGGTTATTGTTTTTTGTTTGGCAGGGAACTGTGGTTGTTCCTATTGGTGCAGTCTCTCCATAGGGCTTCGGTGTTTGACAGGTCCACCAGAGCCAATATGGGATAGGACCACTGGCGGATGACGTCACCCCTGCGAGTGCTTATCTGTGCGGACCACCATGGAGGCACCGGCAACAGCTTTGTCTTGGTCGTGTTTTCTTGCGTTCTATGACATTGAATATAGTGGGGATTTTGCTGTTTGCCCTTATTTGTACAGTGTTGGCATCGGGGAGTGTCCAACCCTCGGTATACCTGGTGCTAACACTCCGCGATTTATTGTACACTTACACATACGTTAAAACACCAGGCAAAGTGGCGGTCTCCCACCCTTGTATTGGTTTTGTGAATTCTATAGTGGAGGTCGACAGGGCTTTAGTTTGTCATCTGTTTTCTTTTCTTTTTGTGGCCCAGGTTGGGATGTACGTTTTGTTCTGTTTTGTCTTTGAGTTGGGAACCGCCTATATTGTGTAAAACTGTTTGGAGCCTGGTTCTGGTTCTTTTGTTTTCTTGTGTGTATTCTGTATATAATTCCTTATCCAGTTTCAACACTCCTCACTGTAAATAAATTGCACTTTGTCACTGTTAAAATTGCATAACTGTACCATGTATCGCGGTTCATTGTTGAAGGGGGTTCTCTCCTACCACCTACATTTTCTTTCTTTCCCTTAAAATGCTACGATCCTTACTGCTGGTCCCCTAGCCAACGAGCCGGGTCGTAACATTTTAAATGGGGGCTCATCCAGGATCCATTGCCCTTTTGTATGTAGTTCTGTAACTATTTGGGGAGAAACCTTTGCTTTACTTGTTTCGTTTTGCTTCGTGTTGGTTTTGGGATTAACAGCTGGTTTAACGGAAAATGGCACAGTTCTCTGTTTAAGGGTTTTTAGATAACCCTAGCCTTGACTGCTTTGACAAGTTAAAGAAAGATGACTTGTTATTGATGGCAGCCCATTTCGATCTCTCGGTAGGGAGGCAAAGACATTTATTAAAACGTTGGTATTGGAAAGGCTGGTGAGCAAAAATGTATTGCGGCATCCGGGTTCCCCTGATTCGGCTGCTATGGCAGTGCCGCTCGTGGCACAAGCCAGCGGTTCCAGCGTATCGGCCGAAGAGCCGCACAACTTCCCGGAAGGGGAAGCGAGGAGAGTCTCGATCGGTTTGCCACTCTTTGAACCCCGCACTCCATCCTCTGCTTCAACGCCCCGTGCGTTTAGCGAGGAGGCCTGACTAAAGGTCCGCTTAGCCCAGATTCAGGCTGAGGCGGAGGGCAAAGCACAGCAGAGGGAACTGGATCATAAGTTGGAGATCCGGAGACTGGGGACTGCAGCGGAGAAGGAGGTCCAGCTGTGACAGCCAGAGCTGAGTATGAGTAAACCGTCTGTTAAACCGCCTGCCACTGATGCTGTTCAGCCGGTCACCGGTGCCTCAATGCCCTCAAGTTCACCAAGCACTATGTTCGATGTTAGCAAGTATATTTTGATACCTCACTTTCGGGAGACCGAAATTGATGCCTATTTCACTGCGTTCGAACGTATAGCCACTGCCTTATGCTGGCCAAAGGTGTTTGGTCTCTGATGCTACAGTGTAAATTGGTCAGTAAAGCCCAGGAGGTTTGTTCTTCTTTGTCTGTAGAAGACGAGCCAAACTATGAAGTAGTCAAGGCCGCCATTCTCCGTGCACATGAGTTGGTTCCCGAAGCCTATCGGCAACGGTTTCGCTCTCATAAAAAGTTGCCTTGGCAAACTTTTGTTGAGTTTGCAAGAGAAAAACAACTCTTGTTTGAAAAATGGCTCAGTGCATGTAAAATCTCTGATTTTGAATCTTTGAAAGCGTTAATTCTATTGGAGGAACTTAAACACTGTTGGTTTAACAGGTGGAGGCCACTGACATTTTTCCCTCCTCATCTTTTCTGACTGCTTTTTCACTAGTTTTGCATTTGGCTACGGTCAGTGTCCCTACTAGTAGCATGAGGCGATACCTGGACCCTACAGAGGTTGCACAGGTAGTCCAACTTCAGTTGTTTGTTGGACTACAAAATCAGATACCGGTCCTGCTGATGGGTTAAGGACCTTCTACGGCCCTGTCCAGCTCTCCTAGAGTAACTACCTCTCTCCTGGAATCTCCTCCATACCCATATTGATGTGTCATCCTGGAGAATTTGGACTACCTGTGCAACCTCTGTAGGGTCCAGGTATCGCCTCATGCTCTCAGTAGTAGAAAAGATGAGGAGGGAAAAATGTCAGTGGCCTCCACCTGTTAAACCATTCCTGTTTTGGGGGTTGTCTCATTGTTGCCCCTCTAGTGAACCTGTTGCTCATTTCATTAACACCAAAGCAGCTGAAACTGATGAACAACCCCCTCTGCTACTTAACTGACCAGATCAACATCCCAGAAGTTTCTTTGACTTGATGCTATACTCTGATTAAAAAGTGTTCCTTTAACTTTTTTGAGCAGTGTATATTTAGTGTTTCTCTAGCACCACACAGTTTTTGCCAAACTCTCCTAAACTGTTACGGGACAAAAGGAAAAGTTGTACTCACACAAGCAGTGTATCATGCTGTTGTTCTGTTAAGAGTGAGAAAAAGAACTTTTAATCCTCACAGATATGCGGTCGATGCTCACAAGTAAAGCCAGGCATTCTGTTTGTACATGGCCTTCAACGCTAGTTGCTTTGCGTACGGTCAACTGTAAAAAATTGATTTAAAACAGAAAGAATTCACCTACCATAGGACAATCCCTTCTGTAGGTCATGGTGTCCAGACACGTATTCAGGGTGATGAAGTTTTTACCCAGAGTGAAGACGAGACTCTTATTCCAATCTGTGTCACTTCCTTCATTCAAAGCAATGACTGTGTTCTACACAAAAAAAAAAATTCAGTGTCATTTCAGTTCATCGCAAATCTATATGTAACCGTAAATTATTATTTGAATATGGTCTATACTGCCAATTTCAAAGGTGGATGGAAGGACTGTTATAAAGATTTTTATTTTTAATTATTTTCCCTAAAAGTGATCTTTAGTTATGTTTCACTTTGATATTGTTTATTCAAGTGTGATTCTAGTGTGATTTGTCATGTCTTCAGTATTTAAAGCAACAAAACGTGAAATTTGAATAAGGGCGTCTAGACTTTTCATATAAACTGCCTACACAGTAGAATCAAAATCCAGGGCAGCAACCGCTTGACTCCCAGTGGAGCAGCGACACACACGACAGCCCCTGGGCGACCGATACTCACATTAGAGGACCACTGCTCCAAGCACCACTCTTCAGGTTTATTGTGTAGGATGTACGAAATTGATCCGTTAGGATGCGGCTCCACTTTGCAGGACATTGGTTTGCCATGACACGATGGGGCAAACGCAAATACTCCTTGAGAAATAAAAGTACTCAGATGAGATCTGGGAGTAGAGAATTCAACAAATAAACACCCCCCCCCCCCCAACACTTGTTCTGGACAGAGCGGTGATAGCCTGGATCATATCTATCTGTTTCTTTCTTTCTTTGTCACACAGTTACACAAATATAACATGTAGTGAAAATGTGCCCTGAATTGCCATGAGACTGTGCGCAATACAATTTTACAAATAGATTACAAAAAATCCAATAAACAATACAGTTATAAACAAGATCTGAACAATGTGCAGAGGGATAGAATAAATATTCCTTTGCACATAGAATAAATAATAAATAAATACACATAGAATAAATATCTATGTACGTTATAGTATAAAAAACCATAAATTGACACAGTGGCAGTTGAGATACAATTGAGGTAGAAAGTTCATGAATACGTGAATACAGACCAAGTGGGGATCTATCAGTCATGCTGTCTCTCGTTCATTCACTCACTCTCTCATACTTATTCACTTATTCACTCACTCGATCGCTTTCACTTGTCGCAGGCATGTTTTAGACTACGTCAAAAACACGCCTCGGCATTATCGATGTACCGATTTGAAGGTAAAGGGGACAAAAAAAGCGCGTACATGTGCATCTTATCGTTTTTGACAGCAGTGAAAAGCAGCTCGATTAAGGACCTCGATATCCGAACCGGTGGGGTGGTCTGGAGGGGGCGCAGTGAACTTCGCCATTTTCCCGAAAGACGATTTTGTAATAAAGGCACCTTTAACTTCGACCTTTGCAAGTTCAAAGCACCGCTTAACTCCAAAATCGTAACTGCGCCCGTGGCAGAGCTTTCATGTCGCGCAGTGGTCGTCAGTTTCGTCGTCGACGGCGCAGGCACGTCAAAAAAAAAAAAATCACAGGAGCGGCGAAGCGGTTCGAAGTTTGTCGAAACCTTGCGTATTCAATGCAACGGAGCAGTCGTCACAGCAGGACACTCACCTGTCAGTAAAATTGTGCCACGAATCCAAATCATATTTTTCCGCGCAGCTCCTTTCCACGATCCTTCACGCGTGAAGATTTACAGCGGCTCCGTCATAAATTCACTGAGCGGCGCCTCACGTGACTTCGACAAGACGCTAAAGAATATTTATTAAAATGTGCATTTGTTATTTTTGGTCGCCTCCTGGCGGTCGTGCTGTTGTGTCTGGCTTTCCTTCTAAAACTCACTCAAATTATGTCTATGCATTTCGCTAAAAATCAAATACACAACCTGAATGATCCGGTTTTAATATCACGTCTTGAAAAAAAATATATACAATGTAAAGCTGAAAAAATTGTTATACATTTGGTCTGTTACATATTTGTGATAGCTGGTTCTTGGGTCCGAGTTTGGCTTTTGGACTGACCTCAGTCCCAAAACTATGAGAACTTTGGATGGTATCGTACTTTTCAATGTTTTATTTGGAAAATCAGTTTTTTTTTTTTTTTACAATAACTGAACTGTTAGTGTTGTAGACATGTTTGCATACTATGGAGGATCAAATGTTTAATCTTTTAAGTCATGCTCAGCTTTAGACAGTGATAGATTGGCCAGTGAGGTCTGGAGCATCCTTGCCGATTTTCTGCAATGTGCTGCGCATCTGGCAGTGACCCCACCAGTAGGGACGGCCATCCGTCAGTCCCAAAAACAGGACTACAGACATCATCATCGATTAAAGAATTTATGAATACATATACATGAATAACTTGTTTATTATGCTGCATGTTGGAATCTTGTAGATCACATCATGTCTGTATTGTATCCTGTTTTCGATAATTTAACTTCTGCAACCTTTTTTTAAGAATTATACTAGTATGAAAGAATGTGTATGAAAGAATGCTTTCAAGAATCATTTTTTATCTGATTTGTTGACTTCAAACAAAGGTGTCTCCCAAGAACCAACTGGTGTTCGCCAGTTTCCTTTCGTACGCTGGAAGAGTTAAAACACATTTTATTTCCAACCAAACTGTATTGTCTTTAAAGTGGTTGCATTTAGTACATAAGTGATATTGGTGCTGTGGAACAGGTGGATCCCATAGAGGGCGACATACCTTTCAATCATAGTCCAGTGGGAAGAAGAAAAGTAATAAAATATTATCACCACCCCCTCTCTGTTACACTGATGCATGTATTTTTTCCTGTCTTTTCCAGCTGGGTGCCTGTTGTAGGTACGTATACTGGAGAGTAGGACATGAAACTGGTTGTATTTTGTACATGTCTATGCCACGCACTCTCCTGAAAAACTGAAACAAATGAACAAACAAGTGGCTGCCACAGGAAGTCATCCGTACACTGGCTGCAGTGGGGTGCATCGAGAAATAAATTATTAAACTATTTCCAAACTGTATAACCCTTAAATATTTTGCATTTAGAGACTCTTTGAGACAGACATTATTTAACTGCTATTGATACGTTATATTCAAAATATCTTTATTTCTCCATTTTGTTTAAAATATACACATGCTTATATGGCCATACACAGAGACATACTGTTAAAAGTATTCCTTTGAACGAAGAGAAAATATTTACATTTTCTTATTCCGGGAGAGGGTAACAACAAATAAAGTGTATTATAAAAAGCAACGAGTGGCAATATGACATATAATGTTTTATACATGTACCTGAAATAACTCGTGTTTCATTTGTCTGTTTTTGACAGCACAGTACATTTTCTACAGTAAGTAACAGTGCTTGTAAGACATACGCATACAGGAACGAAAGACTTCATCTCTCAGTCTTTTACTGTCAGGAAGTAGCCCATGTTGTTAAGATGAATGCCTTCGCCCTTTTCTGCCTCTTCCTGGAAGAAGTTGCTGTCCAAATCCGGGGTTGGGCCAAGAGGCTCTGGGTTGACAAGAGGGTTTTCTTCTTTGGGCGGAGGAGACGAAGGAGAGGATGTAGCCTTGGACTGAGAACTGTGACTCAGCTTTGGAAGTTTACACATAAATTGTGTCCTGTGCCTGAGTCTAAATGATAGACAAAATAGGATGAAAAATTTCAAGAATAAATCAAGGTGAAGAAAGAGGAAGTGACCAAAAATTATATCATTTTTTAATGATACTGTAAACAATTTAACTGAAATTCAAATCCATATCAGTATCTATGTATTGTAGAGTAGAACCTGAGCCTCTGAGTGCAGTTTTAAAAAACTACAGTGTGGTTTCCATTTCAATGTCACAATTACTGAAAGACAGAAGTTCTGCCCAAGCTTTAACTGGTTTTTTGGAGCGTGGTGAAGTCTAGCAAAAGTGGTTCAAGAAGAGTGAGAAGCAGGACATACATACCTGATGATATAGGCAAACAGAACCATGATCATCAGCAGCAGACCAGCTCCAATTGCCCAAGATATATGCAGCAGCAATTGGCTCTCAAGCTGGGGGTGCTCTGACACTAAAATACAGAGCAAATAAGAGGGATGCATTTTTTTTAAAAAGAAACCGCAAGATTTCAGTTTTCTGCTTTCTTTTTTCAACTGGCAGCATTCTGATCCTGTTCATGCATCCAAATCTCTGCAGTATAGCAGCATCTGCTCACCAGACAACATGTTTTCATTGTCATCCATGCCAGAGCCTTCAGAGCACCACACATTACCCTGAAAGGTGTTAAAAGGACAGTGAAAGGGTGAGGACAGAGCTGACGGTTGCCTGAAATGTGCACGCACAGTCAACAGGACAACTAACAGCAAATCCCAACATTTAAGAGGAGCCATCTCTTTCAGACCCACTACACTCCTTACCTCCTGACAGCTACATGTGATTTCCAACAGCTCCTTCTTTTAACCTTTATGTATTTGCTTCTTGATTCTCATTTGTGTAAGTGGCTACTTGAAAAATGCATGACAGCAGAATTTTACCACCAATCAAACAGGCTACGCTTTCTGCACCTACAGCTCATCTATTGCTGAATTCCCTTTTGTTTACTCGAGTCGTATGTGACCAAATGAATAAAGGTTATGTCTTACCTTGTCTGTGTCAAAGGAGACCATGGGGTTATTTGTTGAACTTGGATCTGGGTCTGGGTGAAAACATTACGGTAATGTAGTTTCTTTAATGGTTTCGTGTAAATCATTATCTATTTGACAGTAAGTTCACTCCATGTACTGGAACAAACTGCCACTTCCCTAAACTAAACAAGCTCTATCAAAAACTGCAAACTATTTAAGTAATGATTTTAACAACATTCCAACCCCACCAAAAGACGTATGACTGGAAGTTATATTACTCTTCCGCTGTGTTGCACCTAACAGTAACGGTCGTGGGATTTTACTAAGCAGTGTCATTCTGTAACCTAAGGGAATATTTCTAAATCAGTTAATAGACAGAACTCATCGAGAAACTAAAGCTACGGACAGTCGTGTTTGTACTACCTTTTCAGTTGGTTGGTTCCATTATTTGGAATGAAAAACTGAGACACCTCAGAAGTTGCTCCTATATGTCCGTCACCTGTATTACACTATTAAATATCTTCATTAAATATTTGTTGGTTACTGATTTATTTGCTTTAAACCTTGTTTGTCTGATGTTAGATGTTCTGTTTCAAGGGCTATACAGATGAACTTCACTACATGGATCAATACATTTCTCTCATCCTATCCAAAGGGTTGTTTCTACATTCAGGTGTGTGTGTGTGTGTGTGTGTGTGTGTGTGTATATGTGTGTGAGAGTCTCACCTCTCCGGCTGGGGGTGTACACGTGTGTACTCCACTCGCTCCACTGACCAAGGTCAAACTCCTCTCTGGCTCTTACTTGCAGCACATACTGTGTTTCAGGGAGGGCATCTGTGATTGTGTGTTCAAGCTTCTTAGTAAAAATTTCTTGCTGTGGATCAGATAAAACAAATGTAAGAAGAAGCACACACTGTTATATATGCTGTGTAACTGAGAATGGGGTTATTTTAATGCCTATTTTACACAGCAGTATTCTTTTCAATGCAAAGTTAACCATTATGCCTAGATAAAGAGAATCACACCTGCACCTGCTCTATCACATTGCAAGAATACCACAGTTATGTAAAAATAAAACACACCATGTTCTGTTTGAAATATACCTGTACTATTTCAATTGTAACCGGTTCCTGTAAATACAGTAGCTTGAATACCAAGAACTCAAATATTGGGACGCTATTTCCACTATTTATGAGTAAAATCATAATTCATTCATGTTCATCTGAGAAACCCCAATTAATTTCAATGGTACTTACAAAATTGACCTATCATACTGAAGTGTTACTGGGGTACTTTCCGACTGAACATGAGCAAACAAAACTGTGAAAGAACAACCTGTGTTTGAACCTGAGTCACAAGAGGGAAAGGGTGAGAACGCAGCTGCTGGGTGCAGTGTTACCACTCTTGTACTCACACCAGTTTTTCTGTTCTCTGTTTCTCTGCTGTGGTTTGGTTTTGCTCAAATAGCTCTTGTTATGCCGTGACCTTTCAACTTGGATATCGATCTGGGTATTAATACTGTACATGAGTAGAATTATTTAAGTGAGTTATCATCAAATATGACACTGATTTTTCACACTCATGAGTACCTAGAGTCAACTCTAGTGAGAATTTTCAAATTTTGCACCATAATGGTAATTAAGTCTCAGACTTACGAGATTTCACCTTTAAAGCACACTTCCAGGAATCCATTTATGCTTGTATGTAGGGGACACCTGTATTCATGTGATTCCAATGAAATTTTTAGAAGAGTTCATTATTGTTCTATTTTATTTGTATGCATATTTTTATTTTTGCTTATTTAGTAAAATGTGATGTTATAATGACACTTTTTATCACTGTTTCTGTTAGCGCACCACTTTCTAAGAACGTATCCCAATTACTTATTAATTAATTGCCAATAAATTATCCCAATTCAATGGAGACTATACAGCCCTATCTGGAACAAGAGCTACCCGAAGAGCAAGCAGGTTTCAGGAAGGCGAGAGGGACAAGGGACATCATCGCTGACGTGAGGTGGAGTCTTGAAAAAGCAAAAGAATATCAAAAGGACATCTACATGTGCTTCATTGACTACAGCAAGGCGTTTGATCGCGTGAATCACAAGAAACTTTGGATCACGCTACGAAGCATGGGGATACCGGAACACCTTATCGTTCTAACGCACAATCTCTATAATGACCAAGAAGCAACAGAACAAGGGGAAACAACGGTTCAAAGTTGGAAGGGATGTAAGACAAGGCTGTGTGCTGTCTCCATACCTGTTCAAATTATACACCGAAAAAATCATCAGAGAAACAGGACTACATGAAGAAAAACGAAGTGTAAAAGTTGGTAGAAGACTCATCAACAATCTTTGCTATGCTGATGATACAACAGTACTAGCTAAAAGCAAAGAGGACTTGAGACATCTTCTTATCAAGATCAAAGAACATAGTTTGAAAATGGGATTGCATCTTAACTTGAAGAAGACAAAGCTCTTGACAATGGAAAAATTGGACAATTTCACACTGGATGGAGAAGAAATACAAACAGTAGACTACTTCAGCTTACTTGGATCGACAGTCAATAATGAGGTGACAAGCAGCCAAGAAATCCGACAAAGAATTGCTCTGGGCAGAACAGCCTTGAAGAGCTTGGAAAAATTCTCAAGTGCAGGGATGTAACTTTGCACACAAAGATCCAACTCGTACAAGTCATGGTATTCCCAGTCACATCATACAGATGTGTGAGAGTTGGACAGTAAAAAAGTTGGACAGGAAGAAAATCAATGGTTCTGAATTGTGGTGCTGGTGAAACATTCTGTGCATACCCTGGACAGCCCAGAAAACAAATGCATGGGGGTAGGGGGAAATCAAACCAAAGATGTTGTTAGAAGCACAATTG
Source organism: Heterotis niloticus (assembly GCA_018136845.1). Lineage (NCBI taxonomy): Eukaryota > Metazoa > Chordata > Actinopteri > Osteoglossiformes > Osteoglossidae > Heterotis > Heterotis niloticus. The sequence goes on from CM030903.1 coordinate 5,364,608, forward strand.
ACCAGACTTCCACTGTCTTATTTTGGACACATCCTGAGGAGAGAATAGTCACTGGAAAAAGATACACTCTATGGACCAAAGTATTGGGACACACCTCTTAATTATTGAATTCAGATGTTTCAATGAGACCCATTGCTACAAGTGTATAAAATCAAGCACCCAAGTTACAAACATTTGTGAAACAAAATGGGTTGTTCTGAAGAGCTCAGTGACTTCAAGTGTGGTACTGTGATAGGATACCACCTTTGCAATAAGACGGTTCGTGAAATTTCATCCCTGCTGGATATTCCACGGTCAACTGTAAGTGGTATTATTGGAAAGTGGATGCGTTTAGGAACAACAGCAACTCAGCCACAAATCGGAAGACCACGTAAAGTCACAGAACGGGGTCAACGACTGCTAAGATGTATGGTGCATAAAAGTTGCCAACGTTCTGTTGATTCCATAGCTGGAGAATTCCAAACTTCCACTGGCATTAATGTAAGCACAAAAATTGTGCGGCGGGAGCTTCATGGAATGGGTCTCCATGGCCAAGCAGCTGCATGCAAGCCTCACATCACCAAGTCCAATGCCAAGTGTTGGATAGAGTGGTGTAAAGCACACCGCCACTGGACTGTGGAGCAGTGGAAACGTGTTCTATGGAGTGACGAATCACACTTCTCTGTTTGGCAGTCAGATGGGCGAGTCTGGGTTTGGCGGATGCCGGGAGAACGTTACCTGCCTGACTGCGTTGTGGCAACTGTGAAGTTTGTTTTTCAGGGTTTGGGCTAGGCCCCTTACTTCCAGTGAAGGGCACTCTTAATGCTTCAGCATACCAAGACATGACAACGCTATGCTTCCAACTTTGTGGAAACAGTTTGGGGAAGGCCCTTTTCTATTCCAGCATGACTGTGCCCCAGTGCACAAAGCAAGGTCCATAAAGACATGGTTGGATGAGTTTGGTGTGCAAGAACTCGACTGGCCCGCACAGAACACTGACCTCAACCCCATCGAACACCTATGGGAGGAACTGGAATGGAGATTGTGAGCCAGGCCTTCTCATCCAACATCAGTGCCTGACCTCATAAATGCTCCACAGAATGAATGGGCACAAATTCCCACAAAAACACTCCAAAATCTTGCGGAAAGCCTTCCAAGAAGAGTGGAAGCTGTTATAGCTGCAAAGGGGGGGACCAACTACAAATTAAAGTCTATGTATTTGAATGCAATGTCATTAAAGTCCCTGTTGGTATAATGGTCAGGCATCCCAATACTTTTATTCATATAGTGTGTCATGCTCGCCAAAGTGGAAGATCAACACAAAAAAGGAAGACCCGCAATGCAGTGGATGGACATGGTCACCACAACCATGGATGCTCCTTTGTCAGGTCTTAGCTGACTTGCTGAAGACTAGATACTTTTTAGGACAGCTATCCACAGAGTCGCCATGAGTTGATACCAACTCGATGACGCTTAACAAAAACAACAACGTCCCACTTAATAACCACAATATTACTGTATTCACCAAAAGCAGTTATTTGAACATTGAGACAATAAATCTCCTGCTCACCCGTCCTTTAAGTTCACCATCCAAGGAGACTGAATAGTGCAGCTGATACATGAGCTGATAGAAATCAGCCCTCCATGTGGTGGGTTTTCTCCAGGACACTATCAGCTTGTGCTCCTCTCCCTCTTTCTCATGAACAGATACATTGTATGGTCTGTCTGGTTTGACTGAAGGCAAAAAGAGAATGCTTGGGGTGAGTTTGGCTACTTAAACCAGTATTTGTACACTAGAACATTCGGTTTCTCCTTTGTGCTGATGGCAGAGAATAAACATGCTGCAGGAAAAAATCACAGCGACTAATCAGCAGGTACAGATAAAAAGACTAACACATTTTCACACAAAAATATTTACTCTGAAAGAGAAATACTGTAACTGTAATACTGTTAATAACAAATTGGGCAAAAATACTGTGTTCCAGTCAAGAAACAGAATGAAATCACATTTACTACCAACTATTATACATAAAGTACTGCTACATACAGGTATTCCCCAAAACATGAGTTTTCAAGTATACAAGTGAACTTATTTTATACTTGCTATTGAGTTACGAGCAAGTTATGAGGTTGACTATGAGGTTACTTTTGTCTGTTGTGTTTGATGTCATGAGTATAATTTGGTCCTGACTGGATGTATATGTTTTTATATATACTACACCTGTGTATGTGTGTGTGCGCGTGCATGCATGCATTACACACACACACACACAATTATCCAAGTGTAATTGGTTCCTAGACATGCCTGGAGTACCGCAAACTTGAATATTGTGGAGATATTTCCATTATTTCTTATGAGAAAAATACCTGTTTTAGCATGAAAAATATCACTTTAAACACCACTTACCTAACTGCCAAACAGTTAATAAGGTAATTAATATGGATTTGTGTGTTTATATGGAGTTTCTTTTTTATTTTGTATCATGTTAAGTTCCAATACTTATGATACGTATTAATAGCAAGCAACATTTAACAGTCAAATTTAGCAGAAAAATTGAAATAACAACTATATAAAACAGAAAAACAATAAAAATCATGAATGCATAAAGTGTGTTTGAACATGGCCACACGAGGCAAAGCAAACACAACTGCTGGGCCTGATGCTGTCACCTAGTGGCGCACTCATACTTGCACAAACTTTGAAGACTTTTATTAATGTGTTTCAGCTTCACTTGGGTGATACTCAATGTGGCATGACTGCTTGATTCAGATGCAAATTTATATCACTCTTTCTACCCAGAATTTAAAAATGGAGAGCTTAAATACCAGTGTATATATAGAATTTGGAAATGTGCTGCCTGACTCTCTGAGCTCTTTCTATAATTTGCCGCCAGCAACCTACAAGCTCACAACAGCCACATCCAGTTAGCTTGCTCCTGTGCTTGTCTGCGGCTACTGTCTCTGTACAGTTGTTTCAAGTTGTGGTCACAGATTCTTGTGTGATCTCATCTCAAATTATGCATTGCATCTACAGTATATCATTATTAGTACATTGCTGTATATTATTAATGAAAGTAAATGTTTTTAAATAATTATGTTATCATTTATGCCCATTTTTCATGAATTTTGGTGATAATTTACCAAAATGGAGGTGACTTTGTGGATTCAGGAATGGTTAAACATTTTTCCCATTGAAATTAACGGTAATTACTTCTCCAGTTGACAAGATTTTAAAATACGAGCCAATTTCCAGAAATGCATTATCCTGTATGTAGGGGGGTACATGTACTGTCTTTGAGGAGCACACCAAGAACCATCCACACAGGGACATGTGACACTCGACCCGTTCCCTACCTTATACTACTCACCAATGTTTTGTCTATTCAGGTCAATTAGGGGGCTGGTCACATTTCCAATAATGCTGGAGACACACAGAAATGCCATGTAACTATTTGTCCTGTCCTCTATGTCCAGGACACACCAGCAGCGAGACTTAGCCTCTGAGTAAAAGCAGGATTTTTTCACATTTTCGCCAAGTATCCTGGAGATGGGGTAAAGGATTCTGTTAACAGGTATCAGACAACAAAGGCTAAATGTCATCCATTTGCTTCACCAACATACCCCTTCTTTAGAACGAGGTGGCATTGGGGCACCGGTACCATAGGCTTGCTAGCTGTCCACTCACAGCGGATTTTACTTGTTGGCGACTTACTGTAGCAAGACAAGGAAGGCTTCTCCAGGGAAGCTAAGGGATCTAATAAAATACAAAGACAGGGTTATCATTGGGCAAACAGAAGCAAGTACTTTGACAATAAATATGAGTGGCATGGAAAGTAGTTCTCAATTAATAACAAAGTCACAAATTGAGATGTAAGACTGAAAGACAGACAGATACTGACATATGAGTACAATGTACCCCAAACGATGATTTTAACTGAAAATATGATTCTCTTCTCCAAGTGACAGGTGTAGTTTCCTGATTTGGAAGAATTAAGGGGGCCAAGGTACAGAAGATTCCCTCCGTGGTCCTTCCTGTAGAGGGGACGGTTATTGCGTTTCCACTGCACCTGCTGGTTCAAACTCCTGACCACTCCTCCTGTTGTTGCACCATTGGATAGATTCACACTGGATGTGCTGGCTCCTTTTGTAGCCCCCTCCATGTCTGTGTGAGCAGTGGGCGTGATGGACGTCAAATGGTGGCTGACGCGACTTAATTTTTTTGTCACTCCAGGCTGACTGGCAGTCACTGTGGCCATGTTCATCCCTCCTCGCACCTCAGATGTTACTGTGGAGTGGACACCATATCCTTTCCTGCTGGTGCTCTCCAACACATCCCGCTCCCCACGGTGATCCCCTTCAACACTCTCTGCTTGGGCTCTCGTGGTCTGTGTAACGTCCACTCCATCCACTATAACGTTGCCATGACAGCTTAGCATCACCTTGCTGCCCTTGGCCAGTACCTTCACATTTGGGCCCAGTTCTGAGAAGAGAAACCATAGAGAAGAGCCAGAACATGTAAGAACTGCACTTTCAAAACTGCTTACAAAATTGCATATAGTGTGTGTGTGTGCGCGCGTGTGTGTGCGCGCGCGCGTGTGTGTGTGTGTGTGTGTGTGTGTGTGTAAGGATGTCTGTGTAATAATGTGACATTCCCCACAAGTAGCTGAAACTTTGGCTGTGGTTGACTGGGCAGTGCAGATAAAAACAGCTCAGTTGCGTAAGTAATGGACCGTAAGTCTCAGTTCCTCTTTTCTTCCTGCTGTCCAGCTCTCCCTCTACACCCCCCCCCTCCTCAAGTTATAGCTTTAGAGTGACAAGAGTGCCTCTCAGTCATCACAGACAAAACTGCACGCAGAAACACTCCAGCAAAAAAGGGAAATTCATTTACGGAGTCCCAAGCTACATAAGCCACAGAAAAATGTAAATTATTATTTTTCTAATTTATGGATTGTACGATACAAAATGCCATTTCCACTCCAGTTTAAGATCACATCAGACCACATTTACGCTGATAAAAAATGAGTGCAGTAAGAAAAACCACAGTGGTGTCAGAGTTGAGTCTAATGGTTGGAGTTTTTTTGCAGTAAAGAAGATTTGAGAAGAGTCTACTGGTTGCTGTGATTTTCTCAGCAGCTTTTTATATGAGTAAAAGGTGTTTAAATTAAAGTAACAACCAAATACACTTGATCAAAACACAAGAGAATTTAACAGACTCTGCTTCACCAGTATTCAGGGAATTCACAGAAACTAATGTTTAAATGCAAAAGATGTCTCTAACTCAGTATTTTACTTGCAACACAACTCATAAATAATACATTGTTAAATTATGTATTATGTTATGTTTTGCTATGTATGTGTTCTGTAAATGTGGGTTATTATGAAGGAAGCTCAGCGATGTTGGATGAAACAGAAGCAACCTAACCTACCCTCTGTTCTGAAGGCTTTTTACTTACTAATGTTGGACAGAAAGAAATGTTTTGTGAAAACAAGTTGGTCAGGGGAATCTCTATATCTGTAAACCTCAATTTGTTTGTTTGTGTATTCTTTATGCACAGCTTTGTTTTTCAACTCACAGCCTTGAAATCTGGCACACAGATACTTGTCACCCTAAGTGATGTTTTTGTATAGACGAACAGGCACACAGGGCTAAACAAGTGACACACTGCACTGGACACATTACTATCTATCCATTTATTCCAATAATTATTATTAATCTCTAAATGCTGGTCAGGGTCGGTCCAATCATAGGGTGCTAGGCTATGGACATGTTACTAAAGTAAAGATAATAAAGTTTGGTGATATTTATTTTGTTAATACTTTTTGCCTATAGTTTGGTGACAATATAATGTGCTATTACTATTTACCGTCCACTTTCTGACCTGGTCAGCACCGAGTAACTCGGCTAGTTAGATCATAAAACCAAATAAAAGTAAACATATGGCCGCTAACTGTAACACAAACACTGGCAATTCTACAAATGTTTCTGTAAAAAATTTCATATTAAAAGAAATACCTTACCTGGCCTGTGTTACTGTTACTACTATTATTATAACTACTATTATACCTATATACTATTAGCACTACGTGTTTAATATGAATCTATTATTATTATTATTATTATTATTATCATCAGTAATAGTATTACAAATAGTAATAGTAGGTAAAGACAAAATAATGGAAATCAAAATGAGATTTAAAAAAAATGAGCAAATATAAGATTAAAATGGCGATCATAGCTATGATAATAATAATAATAATAATAATAATACATAGCAGTTTGGCGTTTTGACATTAAGAGTTTTAAAAGCCTCTAATTTTTTCTCAGTTGTTTTCCTGGATCTTCTTCCAGAAGTTGTATAACTTTTTCCTCACTCTTTCTTGTGTCCAATAAACGACACAAGGGACACCAGGCGATGCGGTCCTACCTTTTCGTGGACAGGACTCTTCAGTCGCAGCCGCAGTCGCCGGCCTCGCCACAGGCAGCAGAACCCACAGCAGCAGGCAAACCGCCCGAGGGGACATCGCAACGCTCCCGCCGAAGCCACAGTACACCTACATGCACAACTGTTAATTGGCTGAAATTTGTCTCTTCTGTTCACCGACGTGCGTGTAGTCCTCGGCCCAGCACAAATATAATATTTCTCTTTTGTAATAATTTAATATCGTCAAAGCGGCCGTTTTCTCGCTCGTTCGCCAACGCTTCTTTTTTGGCGGAGCGAGCTCGCGCGCGTGCGCGTGCCTCCGCGGAGAGGAAGAGCAGGCGGGCGCGGGCGCGCGCGCGCCCCTTCCTTCCCACGCGTCGCGAGCGGCCTCGCGCTCGCAGATCCGGGGTTGGCGGGGGCGCGCGCGCGGGCTGGGGCCGTCGTCCAGAGACGGCGGCGGTGCAGAGCTCCTTTATGGCCAAATAATCTTTAAGAATATAGAGTTTAATTTGCAGAAAGTTAACCAGCACATTAGGCTCTCACACAAACAATCTTTACCAAAGTTTTTTTTTGTACCACCTCGCCCGAGTCTTTAATTTTCTGTTCAAAGACCTTGGGCCTCCCCTTGTTAACCGCACGAACTACCGAAGAAGCAGGCAGGACGACTGCACAAATTGCAGGAAAATGTGTCTTTGATGTCGTGAAGCAAAACACACAAACCACAGAGACGTTTCTTTCCAGAAACTTGCATTACCCACTGGAGGAAATAGGTCTATGTGTACATCACCAAGACTTTAATTCTATTCTGCAACAAGCCATGACATATATTTAACCAATAAAACATTAAATGTAGTATAGATCAGGAGGAAGCAAATTAAGATATGCAGAAGATTCAGTTATCTTACAGAAAACTCAAGAAAGAAGAAAAAGACTTTCTGTGGTGTGAGGGTTCACAGTTTTATTAACCACCTGTTAAAATCCACCCGCTTCTCTTCCACCCTGAGGTCCGACACACTTGGTTGTTGCCAGAAGAAAAGGCATCGCCAGTGGCTCGGCCACCTACTTGCTAACTGCACATCCTGTGTACGTGATTCAAGTCTAACGTTTTTATTTCAGGAGTTCCTTCCTTTATTCAGGACCAAATTAAAAAAGGAACATAAACAAAACGCAGCTGATCTGATACCAGTTGAAGAGACAACAGCTTTGAATATATGACTGGAGACTTGCATGTTAATGTGGACACCCCCCACCCCAAGCACTGGACCCAGCCTTACTGTGGAGCTCACAGGTACAGTACATATAGGCTAGTTTTAGGCTTACGACAACACTCCTCGTAGATCTCCATATTGCTCAGATCCGAAGCAGGCAGGTCCACCCCGAAGCACGCACGATTCTTTTCAAACAAACGATTTTGGTCTGAGATGAGTCACATCTGCAAGTGGACGCACGGTGGTAACACAATGGTGCTGTGATATGATTCCGCTATGTCTACCCTTGTCTGGCACAGTCCAAGCCAGTCTCATGAGGGGCACAGCTTATTTTAGATGACTGCACCAATATGGTGCAAAAAAACAGGCGAGACTGTGAGCGCTGTGTCCGATGACGTCCGGTAAGGTGAAATTTGGCGTTCTCACTGAGAACTAAAGTGCGCGCAGACACATGACGCTCACTTGCAGTTTCGTGTTGTTCAGCATGTCCGCGCAAGGAGCCACAAAGTCCAGCAGCAGTCAATGGCTAACAGTTCTTTCATAACCTCGTTCATCCTCAGACTGGTTGTACGTGTGGGTACCTATGAGTTGCCATTGCTTTTTATACTTTTAAATAATGTTATTATTACTGGTAATGCTACTCGGTTTTACATGAAGCAACCATATTCCCCACGGTAGTAGTGAAACACTAAGCACTAGGACATCAATAACTTGGACCTGATGTGGCTTATGAGCTGATTATTCATGTGTAACTATATGTTGACCCAGATGCTCTACATTAACAGGTTAGAGAGGCTTTTGCCTCAAAGAGGTTTATGCTCAAAATAAACAGTTTGGCAGATAGGGTGCAACTGTTCAAAGAATCAGTGCAGTGAAGCCAGATGGATTTGAGCCACAGTTGCCTCCATGCCTAAGCATGGCTTGTTTTAGAAATAGTGGTTTCCATTAGCCGACTCGAATATTTGAGGTACAGACTTTAAAAAATAGGGTTTAAACTCTCTCTGACACAAGGCATACCTCAGAGTGACAAAATTACTGTATTAATAGGTTTGGATTAAGTGAAATACTGACAGAGAGCTGGGTATTCACTTGTATGATGTAGATTACTGGTATGTTTCTTCCAAAAAGTTCAGTGGTATCAGTGACCAGTATTAATCTGGCTATCCTAAACTAAAACTACCTGGATTTTTTTTCTGATTTAGATCAATAAGTTGCACAATGTTTCCAGGACATCTCAACTTTTGCCCTGCTTCACAACTCTGTTTGCTCTATTTCTACATTCCACCCATCAGTTGTTTCCCTCTTATATTGACCAATAGTCTGCATTGGTGGAGTTGAAAACCAAGATTTGTTTAAATGATGTTCAATCTTTATATGACGTTATCATATTTCATGTTGCTATGCATAGGTCTCATGGCTCAGATAAATGTTGTTTTATGAATAAATGAAAAAAAAGGTTGTGTCTGTATGAAAACCACTGTCTCCTAGGTGTTGGCATTTCCTTCTGTTGGACAGGTAAAAAGGAGCGGCTGTGGGACTTTCATTGTAAGATTCCCTTGATGGCAGCAATGCTGGGAAAAGCCAGTGCATCACCTGCTGGAAACAGCGAGTCCCTTGGGCATGCTGACCCAAAGCCACACGGAGAGCACCAGTCCAGCGCCGCAAAGAGGGGCACATCTGTCAGGGGTTCACCCGCAATCTGCTGGTCTGCTCTTCTGCTTCTCACTCAGCCAGGGAGGTCTCCTCCACAATGGGAGGGGGTCCTGGGCTGCTGGCACCACTGATACGGGCTCCTACCCCCCGCCATCCAAACAGTGCCTCCTAAAGGGGTGGCAAGAAGTAGCACCATTATTATCAGTGACACACAGTGAAAGTAGTAACCCAGAGTGCCCTGGAAATCACTGCTACAAATTGCACAAAACATTTCTGTACATTTCATACACATATCTGTTCTCTATTAAACCTGGTTTTTTAAATGTTGCTTCTGGGTTTGATTATACACCCACTGATATTAATTCCTTCCATGAAGACTCTGTTAGGCATGTCTACTGAGGAGGTCATAGTTCCACTATTTCTTACCACAAGAATAATTGGTTCACGGATAAAAAATCTATCCAAAAACTCATTAAAATACAAAAATAACAGGTATATTTAAATGTAACACTAATAACAATAGTTTTGTATTTGACATATACCACAATATTTTTTTCAGTAACTGCTCATGTGGGAAAACACTGAGTACTCATAAGGAATCTGTTCTTCTGTCCTTTCATTTATATGACAGTGTAATTTGAATGGCAGCTGTCTGCTAGTACCAGGCTGCAATGCTACTGTTACTGTCTTCATCTTGTTCTTGGTGATGCTGTTTATTTTTGGAGTATTGGAATTTATATCAAGTTAAATTTAGCTTATTAATTTTCATTAAGCACATATTTCAGCTATGATTAACTGTCTTCCATAAAAATAAGTAATTGTGCACATATAAATATTAAATTGGATCTGACACTGGTCTAGTGTCTATAAAGGAAGCACAGGTTGTGAGGCAGGCTACACCTAGCCAAGAATGTGATCATTTGGGTCATGGATGTTTGTGAAATGAAGAAATTAAATTCACAACATCAGTGCCTGTCTTTTTGACTCTGTTGTTACTGGCATTGTGTAGCATTACTAACAAATGTGTGAATTCCCACTCTTGTTGTAGTGCTCTTGAGCAAGATGCTTACTCTGAGTTGCACCAATACAAAATTATATAGTTGTATAAATGGATAAATGTGGTGTGATAGGGTTAGTGTGGTGTGATATTTACCCAAAGGTTAAGGGTCATAATAATTTGAGATTTTCAGCATAGGAAGTAGGAAGTGCTATACATAATAATTGGTCTAACTGATTTTGTCACTGGGAGAAGCATAGTGGCCTGGTGCTTTGCTGAGTGAATAAAATACCTGTTGTGGAAGCAAAACGAAAAGGTGACCTGGCAAAAATTAATAAATAACAAACTTGTTTTTTGAAAATGGTTATATATACTGTAATTTCATAAGCCACTACAGCTGCATTTTCATTGTGTAAAAGCCCATTATATGAGGGCTGAGTGTAGTATTTATTAATATATACAGAATTTGTTTATCACATTCTATCAGATTGGAATCACACTCTGGTTGCACTCTTACAGTGCAGCATCACATCCACTACCACATTATGTCCATTATATTTTGCCTGATTGATCCATTCAGAGTCTAACAAAATAGATGACACAAATGTTTGTGTTTTGCCCCAGTTTATTACCTGCACTGCCCCTAGGCTGACTGCCCAGCCACCCGAAGACTCTCCCCCAGGACTCCTCATTGGGGTGGGGGTGACAGCACTGCTGCCAGTAGAGGGAGCCAGGCCCAGGGGGGTGTGAGCTGTGTCCTCCATCACAGGGTCCTGGGGCCCAAGCAAGGAGGATGAGGTGGAAAGTGGGGCTGCGCAGGGAGCAGCAGGGCTGCCTTCCGCCCCTGACTGGGTCGGTGTCGACTGCTGCTTCTTCTTACGCAGCGTGTCTATCCAACTGGTGCTGTGGCGTGAGGCAAATGTGGCCAGCGCCAGGGAACTGAGGCGCATGTTCTTCCCTGAGGTAATGAGCTCCCCAAAGCCCTCCTGGTGAGCAAAGGCGTACCCAGAGCGTCGAGAGCCAGCCCGGCCCAGCCGACCCAGGGCCCCACCTCCAAGCCCCCCCATCCCTCCAAGGGTGCTGCGCCCACCACGTCCTCCTGACTTGCGTTTCTTCTGACGCACAAGTTGGGTGTACCGCACCTAAACAGGGATAAGGGGTCCCCATTAACAGATATGCTGTTTGTGGAAGAATCATTTTGTACAGTAGAGGACGTGGGGAGTGAACTGACCTCACTCACTTAAGTCAATATTTGTTGGGTTTTGACAAGGACTGTTGACAAAAACTAGTCATTCTGATAGATTAATCATTGGCAAAATGATAGGCCAGTGAGGTTGTTTGAGGCTGACCAGTGGAGAGAGAACTATTTTTGCTCGGGAGAAGGTTCCTAAATGCCCTTTTTACCGTATCTGAGAGCTGAGGTTTGAGGTCCAGTTTCAGAAAGCGGAAGGCCAGGACAGGCACGATGCAGACAACGGTGGCCAAAGCGATGGTTAACCACACCACTGGCTGCCGTAAGGTGTTCTGCGCACTGCCTACATAAACAGACAATATATTTTACACACAAATACCAGCAGCATCCATGCACAGGTTTGAGAGACACTTTCAAGAGACATTGCTGGGTTTCCCAGGCAATTGTTTATTCTAAGTACCATTCCAAGAAAAAGTTTGTTAACCCTTTGCAATCACCCAGATTTCTACATTAATTACTCATAAAATGTGGTCTAAGCTTCATCTAAATCACAGTAACAGACAAGCACAAGCTGCTTAATGTAATGACAAAGAATTGTACTTCTTTTCAATACACATTGAGCAGCTTCTGTTGGCCTATTATTGTAACTTAGATGAAGATCAGAGTACATTTTATGAGTAATTAATGTGGAAATCTAGGTAACTGCTAAGGTTTCACAAACTTTTTCTTGCATCTATATTTCTTGCATTACCCACTTGTTGACTACTTTAACAATATGGCAGCCAGAATAACCGTGTTTATTCTCCCATCAATCAGAAAAGTTATGTACACTATACCTGTTTATAAAACCACAACACAATCAGTTTGGCTCAGTGTGTGCAGAAGAGTGGAATGGCTTACCAACAAAGTGAAACTGGTTTGGAAAGATGCTGAAGAGTATGTTGCTGTGCATGGCAAACAAAATGGTGAAGTAGGCCCCCAGTGAGCCCCAAACAAAGAAATGATTAATGGCTGTCCAGTAGCCTGTGTCAAGGGCAATCTAAACAATACAGAAAGACATAAAAAAGGAAGGAAGACAGGGAGATCAGATTAACTCATCAAGAGAGCCATTAATCACCAGAACTTGCATTACCCACTAGAGGAAATAGGTCTATGTGGACATCACCAAGACTTTAATTCTATTCTGCAACAAGCCATGACATATATTTAACCAATAAAACATTAAATGTAGTATAGATCAGGAAGAAGCAAATTAAGATATTCAGAAGATTCAGTTATCTTACAGAAAACTCAAGAAAGAAGAAAAAGACTTTCTGTGGTGTCATTAAAAACAAATGCCATGTTTATAAAATGTAAAACAACATGTTCAGTTTAAAATCTGTACAACAATAGAATGGCCATGAGAGCTAGCAATGAATTTCTGAAAATGAAACTGTCCAGTAACACAGAGACAAAGACAGTGAAGTCTATAATGGTTCTGATAGAAGAACTGCAAGACAAGCTCTGTACTGTTGGGCATAAAGGATGTAGCTCGCACCTGCACACTGACCACAATGACCAGGGAAGTGGCCACGGTGACAGCAAACGTCTGGTAGTCTGCTAGGGGGAGGCCATCACTACTTGTGGCCCTGGACAGCACCCCATAGGGCACACAAAAGAGCACTACGGAGGTGTAGATGCCCTGTGAGATGCAAATGAAGAACTCGCGCTTATTAAAGAGAAGGTTTAGCTGCCCTGGCTCATACAGCTTGGGGTATTCAAGGCTGCGCTGCTCTGGGACATCCTGCAAAGAAAAAAGATGGAAATAAAACACAGTTTCAGAGACAGTTATTTACTAAAAACAGATTCACACTGGAGACTTCCTCATAGAGGAGAGTGTCTTGAGAGTGTCTAATCAGAAGTTTAAGATGGACAAGGTGGGTTGTTTCCCCACAAACCTGGTCAAAAATCCCCATGGCCAGGACAGGAAGAGATGTGTATACAATGTTGTAGAGGGTGATGAAGTACTGGTCATAGACCGTCTGAGGATGGACAGCACAAAGTTACGTATTAGTTAATTAACCAATTTTGGTGAAGACAGTCGTGTATGCAAAGTTGCTGGAGATTGGCTCCCTTGGACTCAGCCCTGCTTACCTGCGCAGAGAAGCCACAGAAGAAGCCAAACCAGAAGTGCACCATGGTGAAGGCAAAGTTCTTGTAGAAGAAGTAACAGAGAAAACGGCACATGCGCAGGTAGGACCAGCGACCATGCACCAGCAGGAGACGCTGCAGGAAGCGGAACTGGGAGAAGGAGTAGTCGGATGCTAGCACAGCCTGGATACCTTCCTGACCGCTGATTCCTACTCCAATATGGGCAGCTACAGAGTGTACAGGCATCAGGGTGACATGACAGAGTGAAGGTCAGAAGAGGCTTAAATATAGTAGAGAAACACATTTCATCACAATACTCAATGCTCAACGTAATCAGTTTACCTTATTTAAATTTTGTTTAGCATTCAGACAACTTCGTGAACTAAAAATGTCAAAGAAGTGACAAAAGAAGAAACCACAGAACTCCACTCCACTGAACAAACATCTTGAGTAACTAAAGACATGTTTTCAAAAAGTACAGGAAATGAAACCACTGTTCTGTTATTCTTTTTGAGAGATTTTTTTAAAAGATTGTTCTCCTTTCTTCTTATTTTGAAGGGTGGAGGAGTGATGGGGCAGCTAATTGAGAAATGCAGGGGCTGTGGGAACACTTCATATAGTGGTTTGTGTTGTGAGAAGGGAGGAAGGTTAAGAGACAGAAAAACGTGTTGCAATGTGTGACACAGGAGGCTACTAACACTGCGCAAGTGTTGCGTACCTTCAGTTCTTGTGTCCATGAAACCATTTTATGTACATACAGAACATATAAGTTCGAACTTCTCCTTTTTGTGGACTTTCCACTTTCTGTCAATTCCAAAAAAATTGTGCTTTGCCAGCATGCTCAGCTTTACAGACCATGCTTTGTCTTACTGACTAGGCACAGTGCTAATGTTTACTAAGTCAATCTTATTTCTGTTTCAGACTTTTTCACCATGTTGAAGGATAACCCTTAGACCATAGGCCATACATTTAAAAAGACAGGCCTCACTCACAAACTCATTGTCACTGTCCCCAAGGGGACACCGGGTGCATCACTCACTCTTGATCATGCTGACATCATTAGCTCCATCCCCCACAGCCAGTGTGACGGCCTTCTTGTGCTTCTTGACGAGCTCTACAACAAGGGCCTTCTGCAATGGTGTGACACGGCAGCAGATCACCGCTTTGCAGGCGCATGCGGTGTCTAAGAACTCCCGCTCCATGTCAGCCTCCAGCGCGTGTGCCTGTGTGGACCAGCGAGGCAGAGGGAGAGCTGCTGTGAGGCTCTTACATCTGTTCTCCTCCCCACCCCAATTTACACTATATGCACACCTCTGTAAAGTCTGATTTATGTTAGCTCTCTCCTAAATTCCCCCTTGTTTTCTAGCCTCATATTAGACCATGCCCCTCACCAGACTGTGTCCGCTGATAACCAGGGCGTACTCCCCAGAGATGGAGTCCAGCAGGTTGGATGATGGTTGAGGCATGGAGTTCTGCTTTTTATCCTCAGGCTGCTGGTGCCAGTTTCCTTGTGCTCCTTCTGGAGCATTGAAGCCATTCCCCAGAGAGCAGCTCTCGGCCCAGGCCATGTCCTCCTCTTTCACCCCATCCCTGGAGCGAGCAGATTCTATCATGCGTTCTCTTGCCTTCCTGAAAGGACAGAGAAGCAAAGAACAAAAAAAAAATAATTTAAGATTCTTTAAACCAATAATTGTAATTGTCATATTCCTGCTAAGTCAAAAAAGTCATAGTAAAATAATACCTTTTTCACATCATAAAATCCCATAATTATAACTGTTACCGCTTTATTATTTAAAGAGTCTCTATGCATTATGTTAAGTATTTTATCCTTCCTGCCTAAAGTTGTTCAGGCACAATACCAGCATAATACATTGCTAGCATAATTGTATTTATCTACAGTACATCTCAAAGATTTCTTGGTTTATAATTAAAAGTACTGCATGCCTAGTCTGCCCTGTATGTATTTATTTGCCTACACAGTGATTGATACTCAGGCTCTGAGGTTTCTGTGTGTTTACACACAATACACACAGCAGCGGGCATCTTAATTTGCATTGTGATTGTGACTTTCCTGCTTACCATGGACAAGCAAATTGGCTTTGATAATACTTGTCATAAGCAACACATGAATGAACTAAAAAACAATGATAATGACCTAAATGAGTTTGCCTTGTTTTTAAAAGTAATATTAGTTGGCCTAATTAAAGATTATGATGACAAAAAAGATGAAATCATGTGATTTATGCTGGGTCAGTATTATAAAAATACATCTGAACCACTTCTGCTATCGGTAGTCTCTGCCAACAGAGCAGAAATTAAGGGTTTCGACAGGGATCGAGGTGCACAATTTAAATTGGAGAAGTGTTTCATTTGTGTTATATTTTACGATGTGCCTTTTGAGGCTAAAGCTTGTCTTAAGATTTTATTTCTCTTTTCAGAAGATGTCAACATTCAAAAATAGTCTTATCTGAAAAAACCAACAAAACTCTTCTTATCAGTTTGGTTTATAATGAAATATACCAGATGTTGACTTCTGTGACTTAAGAAGTAACTTACAAAACACTGGAATGAGTAAAAACCCATTTTGACATTGTTATGAACAACTGAAGAATGTTGTTTCCAAGGAACTACAAAACAGCAGAAAATGAAAGTCAGAAACCATACGTGCATGGCTTGTTTGAAACTGACCTCTATCAAAGTGTTTTAGATGTTAATTTTGTAATATCAGAAAATTAGCATCTAAAAAACTTTAATAGAAGGCCGTCTTAACACCAGACATGTTAGGAAACCAAAAGCAACAATAAAATTAAAACCCATTATGCAAGTGTATAAATTATTTGTTTTCATTAAAATATCTGTTGTGTTTGATTAAACTTTTCAAACCAGGGAAACCGTTTTATAAGAATAATTTATATTGTATTATATATTATGTTCATATTTTTAGATGAGTTAAATATATGATCCAAAGCACAAGACAGAGTATGCAATGCTGAAATTTATCTTAAAGAAAGAGCAAGCAGTATGCACTCCAACTAATAATAACAAGAATAAAGGGGATTCTTATGCTTTGTTTCCCCTTTTACATTTATTATACTGTATAAACATATTTTTTGGCAGTGTGGTCATAACTTATTATCATTTTACAATGAGATATCTTTCATTTTGAACTTTGTTTTTCCCTCATTTAAATAACGGTAAGAATTTATATCCTGGGCTCAGTTACTGGTATTACTCAGGTCAATGTTCAGCTGAGGGTAAAAACTAAACAGTCTGAAAATTCTGACTACAGTCCAGGAAATGACGCAAACAGTGAATTTGTTTAAGCTTATTATAGCGTAGAGACTCGAGAGATGGCAAAATTTTTCTAACTTAATATAGCCAACTCCCATTCACTTTGTTATCAAGACAAGATAAACCGAAATGGCCATTGAGTGAATGCCCCAAAAATTAAACTAGAAAGATTGGTGTAAACAAGGCCTGAATTACATTCTGTCTACAAAGAGCAGCATTGCTCTTAAGTTACTTCCCAATCCAGATGTTCACACACTGAGCCCCCCTGTTTTCTTACTAAAGTGTTAAAGTGACAAAGTGAACAGAGCAGCTTTGGAGGGTGAGGCCACTGCCAGGACTTACCTGAGCTCCTCTCGAACACTTTGCACTGTGTGACCATTGATGATGAACACTTCGCTCATGTCGTCTGTCAGCATCTTACATGAATAGCCTATATTTACTGCTGTTTCTGTGGAGGGGAAGGAGAAAGAGGTCAAACAGCACTATTATTCTCCCACTACATCCTCTGTCTGAAAGGATGTACAAATCAGGCATTACTACTACACAGTACCAGAGTGCTGATTATACGTACAGCACTTGTTATGAGTAATAAATATCTTTTAGACTCCTTGTAACTAGCATTTTCAACAGTAAAACATATATTGGCACCAATTGTACTATAGTTTTTTACCCTGTTTGTCCCCAGTCAGGACCCAAATCTTGATGTTGGCCAAGGACAGTAGAGCGATGGTCTCAGGCACCCCCTCCTGTAGTTTGTCTTCTATGGCTGTTGCCCCCAGCAGCTACAGGACAGGACCATAGAGAGCGAAAATTGAATCACTGCATTCTCTCTCAGCAATACCACACCAGAGAGGAGATCTTATAAAAAATAAAAATTTAATACGTCATAGGCACAATATAATAATAAATATTAGACATGCCGGCAGACAGTGGAATGCGGTCAGATACCATCATGTCTTGCTCAATCTCCTCATAAGCAGCTGCCAGTCTGTCCTCCCGGTAGTCGGTGGCCCTCTCAGCACTGCGGAGCTGTGCGGCCCAATCCTCCCACTGCTGCTCAGACAGGTTCCTGTAGGCCAGGGCTAAAGTCCTCAGGCCATCAGCAGCATACTCCTGTGCAAGAAGAGGCCCCAGGTTACACAGAGAACCCTCTCATCAGCCAGCTGCCAGCGTTTGCTCCCCGTTTTCCTTATATAAAGGACGACCCATCGATATCATATTACTACATTAAAAACGTTTGTGAATATGCTTAAATTTACCACTAGATGGCACTGCTGCACCACTGTTCAATCAGAATGGCAGAAGGTCAGAAGGGACACTGAAATGGTGAAGAAAGCCCACCTAAATTGATACACCACAGTTTTACGTTTGCTGTACTCAGGAGAAGTTACAAACTGAGATTTTACCAAAGCAAGAAGCAGGACAGTCACATGCAGAACCACACATCAACTCACATTGAGATGGTCTGAGGTCACGTTCATGAGGTCTTGGTTACAGGGGTGCAGCCTCTCGAAAATGATGGTGTCAGCACCTTTACAGTACAATCGGATCTTCCCCTCTGGATTCCGGACTGGTGCATAGGTATAAACACACAGGAAAGACAGTCAAGAGAAGTCTCTTTGGGATACAAGCACTTTCTATGGGTGGAGACCAGGAAAGAGACTAAAATCAGTTTTGTTTTTGTACTACAATCTCTTGGTGCCAGTAGTAATGCCCAGTGTGGGATTTCAGCAATGATCCTCATTTAACATTCACTGTGGCATCTTTAATAAACCAGTGTGGCCCCAGAGACAAACACTGCCCTTGCAAAAAGTTCAGGCTTTAAAGACCAAAAGACAGATGAGGCTTGAGCGATTTTTGCAAAACCCTGACAACAGGGAGGTCAAATCACTGCATGCCATCCTGTCTGCTACAAGTTGTTTGAGAAACATTTGGCGAAGATAAATTATCAGGTTGTCAGGACATTCACACAACTGCAGTACCGAGCGTTAGCTGAAAAATTATGCAGCCCTGTGTCCGCTTTCACTGGCTGCTTTCCAAACACCAGACGTTCATGCAAATCCGTCAGGAAATATGCAGGCTCTAAGACTACATATTGTACTGTGTTAAATACAGAAGTTAATTCAAAGCCTTGCAGGTCTTTAAGGATACAACTTTTAAATACATTTATTAATTTGTGTAACAATTTCATTATAAATATATAATTAATGTATAATGCATTCCTTCCTGCAATTACTGCATTCCTTTCAAGTTAAGTGTGTCTTGTACACACTTTACTGTAGTATCACTGAGCAATGTTATTACTTAATGCAATATTTGTTACTAGGATCTATTAGCAGTTTTTATTTTGAGTCGTGATATGCTTTCTGTTATTCTTGTAATTCTCATAATATAGCTGCTGTATTTGCTTTTTCTACTTGTTAATGTTTTCAGGAGGTTGGGTTTTGTAAGCTTATTCTTTTTTACCGCGGTAATCTTTTCTTGCTGGTTTGGTCTATAGTTTTTAACATAGTTCTATAGAACCACATTCTAATAGCAGTTATTCTTTGTTTGTTCTCTGTTCCTGCTGAAAGTCTTTAACAACCATACAACCCTGAAATAATATTTCAGTGTTCTAGGACTGACAACCATTTATGGTTACTGAAGTTTGATGTTGGCTAAATGATTTGCACCTACATCTCATTTAAACATCTGATATCTTCAGTTATTAATGCTCCCAAGAGTTCATATGATTCAACCTTTATTTCATTATTTGTAAAGAATTGGATTTTCATATCAGTCTATTTACTAATAATTTGAATTTTAGTTTCCTCTGTAATTATTTTCATTCCAAAGTTTTGCTATTAGCAAACACCATTTCAACTATTGCTTGGTGTTCTTTTGGCTGATGTACCTGTGAATACAGGGCTGTCTGTATCTATGAAATTAGTTCTATATTAATTGCTCATTTTAGGGCCTTATTTTCTAAATTGGATTAATTCATGATGGTTTCAGGGCAGATATTAAAGACAATGAGTGCTAATATGTATCCCTGCTGTGCAGCTTTTCCAGTTTTACAACAGCTCAATTTTACTGGGGTCAATGCAGATTTGTTTTGTGCACAACCTATTTTTTATATTAAATTGAAAATTTGGCTGTCCGTCCCAAGCTGTCTAAACAGCAATATAGGATCAACTTCACTACAAGGCTTTTCAGTCAGTTTTTATATAGCATAAACAAAGTTCTACAGAGACCTCCAGTGTCTAAATTTTAACATTTAGCAAAACATTCTACGGTTCCCATTTACTAAATATCACTCTGATGGCTATTTAGCAGCATCTATATCCAGTGTATTGTCTCATTAAACTGTAAGCAGAGATTGTGGAAAAAGAGGGCCGTGTGCCTACCAATGACAGACATCCTCTTGCGAATGTTGTTAAAGTCCAGGATGGCCAGCAGAGTGTAGGTGACAGGGCGGCCCAGTTCCTGCATGGTGATAGTGTTGGGGGTGCGTGAGCCAAACACGAAGCCAAAGTTACGGGCTGCAGTCACCAAGGCGCTCTCATCTGGGGACTGGGCCTTGTATACCAACTCTCCTAAATAGAGGGAGATAGACAGAAAGCAGCATGAGAGGACATCACAATAGAAGCAGATCCAGTAGCACCAACAGTTCTCCTAGTAGAAGTTTCAAATAGGTCCTCTCCTGTGGTACTCTTTTGAAAATTCATTTAAGTTATTCATCCGTTAATTATCATTAACCACTTTTCCAGTTCAGGGTAATGGAGGTTTGAAGCCTTTCCTGCAATTTCAAAAGATCACGGGACAATCACATTCATTCACTCACATATACACTCACTAAAAGAAATATTATCAGGTCATCTGTTCACCAGAAACAATCCCCAGTGGGATAACACATGAACATAGGAAATACAGGAAATTCGAAGCTAACTAGGAGTGAATTCAAACACCTAAATTAAGTAAAATATTCTGTATGAGTAACTTAAATTAAATAAATAATGTAAATAAAGGCAATGTGTGACCAAAACCGGCCAGCATCAGTAGCTCCATTGACCTCTTGGGAAGAGACAGAAAGTAAAGTTCTCTGTACATTGTCTCTTTCTCCATTTTACCTACCCTGACCCTTCATCCTTATGTCCTTGGCTTTGTTGAGGGGCAGTCACAGTAATGCATTACCATTGTCTATTACTGTCTTCTTTTTTAATGTGCTCATAGCAAAAACATTCCTGATTTCATCTTTCAAACATCACCTTCGCTTTTCTCCTCACTCATGACCGTGTGACACAGTGACAGCAAGCGGAAGAACTCGTGCACAAGCGGATCGCCCAGCTTCACGGAGTCCAGCAGACTCTGGTCATAGAAGCAAAAGTCCTTGTCAGCCAAGGGGTTGAAGGAAAAATCCAGTGGCTGGGCTTTCTGAGGAAAACAGAGGGAGGAGAGGAATGGATGGGACAGAAAGATTGAGGAAAGCCAGAGACAAGAGTCAAAAATTAGTAACAGGGAGAAGAATCACTTTTCTCTTTGGCAACTGCGACAATTTTAGAAATTGATTAAATATTCTACTAGAGATTTCAGGAATCCTCCATCGCAGGGGACAAAGTCTGAAACTCAAGCGATACACAGAAACAGACCAAGGATGAAAGAGCAGCTGTTACCTTAGGCTGCGTTCCCAGAGTGTCAATCACCTCCCCTGTGAATCATAGAAATGGAGTCAACAGCCATCACTACAGGGCCTACAGAGAGTTTTCTTTTTATTATTTCAATCCTGTCAGCATGAAGACTAGGAGCTCTTTTTTTTAAAGGCTGACTCTTCCTCACCATAGGCGTGGCCATTGATGGAGCACTTGTTGAAGGTCATGATGTTCTGGGTGAGGGTGCCTGTCTTGTCTGAGAAAATGTACTCCACTTGACCCAGCTCTTCATTGAGGGTGGTGGTGCGTGCCTCTGCCGGGGTGTTGCATCGTTGGCAGTACATACGTCGGTCCCAGTTGATGAAGTAGCTGTGGCCCAGTCGGATCACCTCCACACTGCCCCATTGGAAAGAGACAGGATGGTGACATGGTCATGAAGGCCACACAGGACCACACAAACATTCACACATGAAGATATAAACAGAGCAGAACAAGTCTTCCCACTAATGGCTCAAGATCAGATAAAAATGAAAGTTGCACAGGTGACACTAGAGCATTATGGTCACTATGTGGGGTACTAAGGAGGGAATCTGAAGGGTGATAATGGATTATTTGAGGGTTTGGTTGCTGTTATTTTTGATGTTATTTCTTACCTGGAGGGGTGGCTCTGAGGACACCATGTATAAACAAAACAAAAAATATAAAAACCATCAAATAAAATGAATCAAAGCAAACATGTGAAAGATGGGGAAAGCAAATCATTGGCTAAAATGTAGATAATCATCAAAAATTGAAACATCTTCCAGGTATTATTCTTAAAGAACAAAACAATTTCTGCCTTGAATTTCCCATGACTTATTTCATGAAACCTCTACTCACAAGGGAACAAATGGAAATAAAAGTTTCTTACAGTTGCAAATGGCTGCTGGTCCTCTCCCATTGCTTTTTTTTACACTGAGAGAAATTATGTCACCATGTGACATAGGGTTTGCACCCCCCCCCCCAGGGAGCAGTACAGTGTTAGCTAAATCTCCCTGTGCTTACAGTAACTGTCTAAACTGTCTATTTATTTACCCCCACCGCTACCTACCTCACATAGAGTGAGATGGGCACCACGGTGTTGAGGATAATGACATAAGACCAGAAGGCCAGGAAAGCGGAGAAGAGGAAGTTATCCACAGGAGGGTCCCAGGGCAGGTAGCTCTGGAACAGGGAGCCCACCTCTTTCTCCCATACCGCATTCCCGATGGCCAGGATCACTCCCATGCAGACAAGAAAGCCAAAGATCTGAAGACAACGGTAAGATGAGGAGGGATGGAGGATATGCCAAAAACACATTATGTATGGCAACAGTTAACCAGGAGGCAGACGAGATAAATACAACAAAATAATCTAGAAACGAGGCTTCATACATATATAGTCCATCCAGAAGGGAAACAGACAGAAAAAAGGCAGATAGAGAGGTCTAGTTTTCTTAGAGTCATACCCAGAGGACCAGTGTATTCATCAGCCTGTCAATGCTGGTTCTCTTGAACTTTGTGCGCCCGCTGTTTTGCATCAGTTTGGTGTCAGGACCTGTAAATAAAGAGAGAACCACATTCATATCACAGTTCTGACAAATATGAGCATAATCTGAAAAGACAGAGAGAGGGATGCCGAGTGTTTTTGGTGATTAGCTTGGTATTAGAGTTGCTTGTCATCTTACAGCATATGCTGCTTACAATAATTTGAACTTATAACGGTCATCCATTTAACCTTATTATACTATTTTTATACCCTGATAGTTATACTTAACCAATAACAACCACCTCTTCTGCTGTATGGTAACATCAGCTAGGTGAACTGCTGCAGAAAACCATATTTTTATTGCCCAAGTCAATGTTAGGGTGTCTATTACAACTGCATTTTATTTAGTAGAATGTATGATTTGCAGAAGTTTTTGTTTGTGATTCCATTCAAGTTATTTTTAAATTATAATGGCCAGCAAATTTTTTTTAAAAGCAAAGTATTACTTATTATAATATAGTATGCTATTTATTATTTTTTATGTGCAGTACTACATTGTTTATGTACATGTACTAGTAATCAAAAGTGTTTTATTTCTTTCCAAAATAGTCCTGCGTACACAGCATTGTGTAGTATTGTTACAGTACATCCAAGTTCAGTCCTTTTGAAGCTTGCATAAACATTCATAAGATGTACAGCAGCTGGCCTCCATAAAGCCTGACTACTGCTTGTAGTGCGGCTGTCTTCAAAGGAGTAAGGGCATTGTCTGTGGATCACCATCGCCCGTGTCCTCTGAAGCGATGAGGAAGACATAAACCTGCAACTTGTAGCGGGGCTGGCAGCACCTAATGACATGGGCTGTCAGCAATGTGCAGCAGTCTCTGCCTCTGTGGCTAGTGCAGCAGTAGACAGGCTCTGCCTGACAACTCATACTACTGGTTGTATGTCAGTTTAAATGATGTACAAGCACCAAACAGTGTGTCTGGTGTGTTTCCACTTAACAAATGTCATAAAAGTAAGAATGTGGGCTATGCGACAGGAAAATTTTTCCACTGAACCAAATTTTCCCATTAGCAGGTATCCACTTATTCAAAGTTGTGTCGTTTTGATGTGAATAGAACCAAAACGGTACCATGGAGACATTATCCACTTTATTAAATTATCCACTTATTTAGTATCCATGTAAGGGGGCTTGACTATATAGTAAATATCCCTATAAAATAACATACCATTTATGCATATTTATCGTTTAAATTATATCGTATATGAAAGACAGAATAGACGGATTTGAAATATACAACAAAGATGACTTATGGCAAGGTCACCGGAATGGAATCCTATTGTAAATTGAAGACCACCTGTACTCTGCATTTATTATTGATCTAAGCCACATAAAGCTGCCAGGTGTCTGTGCTTTTCTGCTTGCCACTGCTGAATGGTTGCACTGCTGCACTGGGCTGTTTGACATCTACATGGCACCTATTAGCTGTGTGAACAGAGGCAGAACAGGATGCTATGTGAATCCAAGCAGCCCTCTGTTTGTGTGTCTGTGAGTAGCCTGTCATAGATGCTGGAGTTCAGTGGACTGAGGCAGGGGTCAAAATTAACATTCTAGTGACAGTGTCCCCAGTTAACAGGACATTTTAAAACTAAGTTTGTTCATTTTAACAACATACATATAAACCTCTAAAATACATGATGAGATTCTTCACAACATTTGCTCAAAATGTTTCCAACATAACTAAGCTAATGTTAAGGCTGGTCCTCAAGTTATTACTTTGCTATGAATTACTGAATGAATTGCACAGTGGTAACCACAAGCCAAGAAACACTTTACTGTGCTGGTATGGTTTTTAAAGTGATATTTCATTATTTGGCAGAATTAATGTTATTTCAATGAATATTTTACCTCACTTGCTATACCTGTTTAAAAATCTACCCTGTTCCCTGTCAAACAAATTCTTTACCTATATCTTCAAGAATTTTTTGGAATAATAAAAGTCTTCTTCAAATTCAGCCCAGCGAAAGAGAATGGTGGGTCTTCATTATTGGATATGAGACTACAATTGGGTAGCACAAATTAAACAAATGTCTAAATGGTTCCAAATGTCTAAATGGTTGTGATGTCCTCTCATGCTGCTTTCTGTCTCTATGGGTTGGTATGGAGTTAGCCTTGTGCTCCACAAGACTTCTAAGGTTCCTGTCTTTCATGTAAAGATTTTACAAGATTCCAGCTCCAACTCAGAATTTGTTATATACAGGAGTCTTCTAATCTGGACAAATGCTAAAAGTTATCTGGGGATTCTGTGCAGTCCTTCTCTTTGGCTTCCTGTTGTACTGCCATAAACTAAAAACTGTAGCTTAGCAAACATTAATCCAATGTCACATTTGTTTTCAGACCAAACAATGGTCAGCTTTGAACATCTTAAAATTATATTATATTTGAGCTATCCAACAGTAATGGCCTGGCCCTGTGTTTTAAATGTAATCCTGCTCCTGGCACTTTGACACATTTATTCTTGGAATGCGATAAGTTACAAGTTTATTGGATTGGTGCTCATTCAACCATTAAAAAGCCCTTTAATGTAAAGTTTGATTTATCCCCATCTATTTCGCTGTTAAACCTCAACTCAAATTCTCATAAATATGAGGTCACCAGGACCAGCATATACCTAGGGGGACAAAAATCAGTTTAAGAGTCAGTTTTGACTGTCTGAGACAGTCTGGGGATCCAAACAATTTTATGAATAATTATAGACTAATTATAGATTATTAAAAACTGGCTTTGAAGAAACAAAGACTGAACATACAGGGAATTAAAGGAAAACCATAACACATTGTGTCATAGTCTCAACACACTCCTACACAATGTCACACACCATTCACTGACCTGCAAAGATAACCAGGCCGTAGCAGCTCTCCGTGTTCCTGAGCACACAGCCACGCAGCAGCATATTCTGGTTGCTTAGGCTGTACTTGTTCTCCCTCCAATACAGTGTGCCACAGAAACGGTCCAGCTTGTTGTTGGGTGGTTCGCAAATCACCTCTCCTGTCCACAGAGAGACTCAGTGTTAAATGTGCTTATTTTGGTTCTTTATTGACTGTGCACCAGCAAACCTGCCAAAAGAGCACACTTCCCAAATGCCTGCCAATAAACAAAGAAATGGGAGAGGCATGGGAAACAGAAAAACATCTGCTTAACAGACTGAGAGATGTGGCTACAGGGTCACTGGAGAAGATGAACGAGATAGACTGGACGATCAGGGAAGCTATGGTGAGCAAGCAAACAACCCAAGTTGTGGTGTTTGTTATACCTGTAGGTGTGTGTATGTGTGTGTGTGTGTGTGTGTGTGTGTGTGTGTGTGTGTGTGTATGAAGGTTGTGAGTTTAGTTAATTATAGCCCTTGTTTTATATTTAGACATAAATACAAGATATATTCATGTTATAATATATATAAATAAAACAAGCTTGGATTCATGGTCTGCCAAAGTTACAGTTAATGTGTGCAATATATGCACATTGACTGTAAACATTCATAAGATGTACAGCAGCTAGCCTCCATAAAGTATGACTATATATTAAAAAGCACACACAAGCATTAAGGCTGCATAGCATTTCAGAGAATGACTAAAGTTTCCATACCGTCAAACTGGGCCAGATTATTGGGGTCCCCAAGCTCTGAGGTGACTGACAGAGACTGCCGCACTTTCATGTTGGTCTCCCTAAAAACAACACATATGATCCACATCAAACAGTTAACCATCATTTAAACAGTTAATTACTAACATTATCACCCTGCTTCACTAGTTGCATTTGTGAAATCATGTTACTGTGAAAATGTTTTGTGCTGAAATGTAACAGTGCTTAAATTCCATGTAAGCTACTGTATGTGTGTTTAAGCTTCCACAAACACGGGGGGTGGGGGGTGAAGAGGATCACAATGGTAACACTGTGAGTAAGTAGAAAAAGAAAGGAAGCGATGTTAGTTCACAGTAACAGCCAAACATACTAAGTATATCTTAGTATACGTAGATAATCTGATTAAAAGTTGTATAGGATGAAAAGGACAGAAAAAAGCAAAAGAATCCATAAGTCTGATGTATTAATAGAAGCTGCTGCAGATTAGCTGAGAAAACGTTATCTAGGAGCTGCTCATTTCCTGCTCAGACTTGTAAACACAACACTATGGGAAGGAAACAAATTTCCTCAAACAAGCAATCAAACTTCGAATAGATACTGTACATGTAGAGGTGTCAAAAAATTGGGCTCAGGTCACCAAGAGAACCCAGGTTGTTTTAGGTCTGGAACCTGTGACCAGGTATCTTGAGATGTGCAAATGGAATATTTGTGAAAGAGTTTGCTTACCCATCCAACTCTGCAGTCTCAATGTAACACAATCCATGGGGTTCACTGCTGGATAACAACAGCAGGTCAGCCTGCACAAGAAAACACATTCAAAACTAGTGCTTGAAGAGGGAAAAAATAAGGGGCGTTCCTCCCTTTATTGGCATACTGGCATGCATATCAGGCAGAATCAGTAAACTATTAAGCATAAAATTGTGAATATTTACAGTGAATAAAAGATAATAGGTGATAATGCTGATGACATATTTCTTTAATAAAGAGGATACAAATATTGCAAGGAACTACAGAAAAACAGTGTGTGACCCAACTTGCAGTGTAACTTAGTGTACCTTGGGTAATGAAATGTAGCTATGAGGTTGTTATAAATAATGACCCAGCACTACAGTTGGGAGAGCAGCTCCGACAGAGAATCTGGCTGGTAGTGAGCAGAAAAAAGAACTGGAGGATTAGGATAAATGGTGGTAAATGAGAAAAAGTCATAGTAGTCTGAAATGTAAGAGTGCCAGTTTTGCATATCAGTTGGTATAAGACCATTTCACCACTGCAGTAAACTTTTATGATTCTTATATATTATTTTGGGCATCCACCGGTTGAAACTGGACTGTGTGTGTCAAAGCCATCTGTGGACCTCTAATCTGACTTACTGCCACAAACTGATTGTTCTCCAGTTTGATGATGTCACCCACACGTACATTCATCCACTTCTCCTTCTGAAGGCTGGAGTGAGAGAAAGAGTGAGACAAAGAAATAACACATCATGATGGAGATTAGAAAGATGCTGGTCACCTCAGCTTATTCACAAGTAATCTGTGCACCTGTAGTTAATAATAACTTACAGTATCTACAAGGATGACTTGCTTATCTGTGCACCCCTAGCTTATCTTATACACCTTATACAGTAAACAGTTAAGTTACTTGGCATCTGCCATTGTGTGCCTATGTGTGTGCCTATGTATATGTATGGGTGTGGGTGTGTCTGTGAGTATGGAGCATGAAAATCAGTCAGCACCTACATACACTCTTTGTGCTGCATGTGACATTCCTACTCCCCCAAGCTTTGTCACAGATCAGCTTTAACATTTTCTAAATAGTAAATAGTCTTTCTGGAGTTTAATGAACTTCACTACACAAAAACTACTTAGGGTGAAAAGTACGTGTGTGCCAAAATTCAAATCTGTAGCTTAAAAAATAAACCCATGCATAAAGAAACTGACAGAGATTGAGCTTTACAGATAAAGAGACATCACATATAATTTTCTTCCATATGCATAGGACACTCACATGCCATTGATGAGGACCTGAGACTGGCGGTTGTTCACTTGGTTGTCACTTTTATGACGAAACTGAAGAAGAAAATGCACTGAACATCTCACATACATACAGTTTACGCACAATTAATAATAAGCCTTCTTCCTCAACATGAGGTGAAAGTTACATTTGCACTGTTACTATGAGGAAGGCTGGGAAACACACTGGAAGATCAGTTGGGCCAGGGAAGGTCCGAACCCAATTCTCCCATCAGGAGCCATAACTCACATAGTCGTCAGTGGCGTCCTTCACCGCAGTGATGCTCAGCACCAAGACTAAAGGCACAATGGTGGTGAACCAGGACAGGGAAGAGATTTGAGGGATCAACTACAAGAGTGAGGAAGACAAGAGAAAAAGGAAATGGAGACAGGAAAATTAACAATCAGTCCTGGTAGAATAGCAAGACTAAATTAGCACCTCATTGAAATACCTGCACTAAAAAACAGACAAATGAGTCACAGTGAAAACTGCTTTAGAATCATACATTAACATGGAGAGAGTGCCTGGAGGGGTACTGGTACTGGGACCCCAAGAGATTTAATTTTCTCTTTTACACAGTTGGGAAGTTTTTGTTTTCCTCTCCTCAGCAGCCAGCTGCATTATCCAAACAGATGTCTGCTATTTTTGAGATAGGAAACTGTTTTGTACCATTCGTTTCATTTCACTGAGGCCTTCCTTCAAACTTTATTCAGCTCCCTGGCTCACCGTGGTAACAAAAGAATAACCCTCTATAAAAAAAAGAACTTAAGTGAACTGAAAAAGCAAGCAAAACAGATTACTTGCAGCAAACTATTAGTGGCCTTAAACACTCAGTAGCAAAGTTAATCTCAAAGCACACTTCATTAAACTCTAACTGGATATCTTTTCAAATGTTCTCATAGGTTCTGCACATTTTTGTCTTGCTTGCTGATTGTTGCAGTTCATCCAGAAGGCTTACATTACAGTTTTGGTTAAATTAATATTTTCTTCAATAACCAGACATAGTGTCTACCAAAACCTCTAGCTGCAAACTAATATTTCTCCCAACAGGGATCCATAGGATCAAGTATGAACTGAAAGCATTGCCATCTAATCCTTTCTAGACACACCAACAAAGAGAGAGGAGGGTGTGTTTAATACTGAAACATCTATAGCACTGTATAAAAGATCATTGAACAACACAAAGCTGGGATGTGTGCTTGACCTTCAAACAAAATAACTTGTAGTGTTAAATAGTTGAAATTTATATATCTTTTATATTTGACTGCACTGATCACTGATATAATATTTGGCAACAAGGCCACCTTGAGGAAGAAAAACAAAAGGGCCGGGAGAGCAGTAATGACCTGAGAGTGTTTAAAATAGAACTGCGGTTGTGCATTAAGAGAGAGAGCTGAGCATGCAGTGAAAGGGTGGAAAACACTCTGCTACACTGCATCAGCCCCCAGGGTACAAAAAGGGAGCAAAAGGCTTCTATTCAAAAAAGAATGAAAAAACTAAATGCTGCCTTTATCAGCAAAGGGGCAGTAAGCAGGTTTCTTAAACGGCAGACAACATTATATTACAGTGTTGCTGCACATAGACAGTCCCCTCCTGTCCTTCAGCTGGTACCTGAGCCCTTCAGCCTGCTGAAAGCTGATAGCCCCTTGCACAGCAAACGCCCACGATGGCAGCCTTCATGCTCCTTCCTCCCCCAGTGACCCCAGCCGCCTTCGCCTGTTTTACATAACACCGTTCTTCACATGAAGCACAGATCAAGCCTGACTCCTCTGTCCTTTTGTCTACACACAGAAGGCCTGTTTGCTTACCAGCCTGTCTATGAGCACACAGGCAGATAAAAGATCATTTTCAAAACAAGTACATGACACCCTGACTATACCGTCACCATTCCATTTCCTTGTGTTAAAATCTCCAGGTCTTTCCTTTTATCTCACACTTATATATTTCCATATTTCACACTGCTGTACTGCATTTTAACTCTGTTCCTGCAAACTGTATATGAGTACATATGCATTTCTGTACTGTTCATGCAACTACTTACCTGCAGTATAAGCAAGAAGAGAAAGTAAGTGTTGGCCACTTCTTGGAACTGCTCAAACAAGTTGACCGGGAGGAAAGTGACTATGCTGTATTTGGAGGTCATGATGCAATTATTCTGAAAGACAGAGAAGAAAACAGACAACTTTTATATACACTAGACAGAATTATATCACGGGTTAATTAAATCCAAACATAAATGAAAAAATAAAGGCAGAATATGAACATAACTTATTTTCAAACAAACCGACAAAAAAATATTTGAATCCACATTGACTTCAAAATGATTTTTTGCAGAGGGCATCTTACCGCATACTGGAACTTTTCATTGTACTCTCGGTCGTTGGCTTTGACCCTCCTCTCCTCCTCTGCAGAGAGAAAATAACACTGAATTTGATATTCAAAAGCACGTATTGTTGTTTATAGATGCAATGATGTGTCTGAGCACTCACACTATGTTATTGTTCAGGAGAATCGATACTGGCCATTAGTTTACAACTCTGACCCAGCTAGACAAATTTTTTACAGGACAGGAGGGAGGCACTGGCAGTGCATTGAATTTATAAACTGCAAACTCAGCATTGTTACTGGGAATATGTTTAAAGTCTCCTCTTTGACAGAGTTAAAAGCTAATTAATACTGGAGCCCAAATCAGCAGAAGTCACAATTCACAGCAGTAGTACTGACAGGTTTTTGAACTCAGAGCACTTTAGGTGAAAAAAAAAAGAGACAAAAATGTACTTTTTGCTCCACAATTCAAGTTAATAACTATTGTGCACAACAGATGGCGAAACATGCAGTTTTCAGCACAGAATGATAATGAAGTTGGTAAAGTAGCAATGCACCAAGTTAGTATGTTTACCCTATAATCTACATTACCACTTTCTTCAGTAATTTTGTACAATCCCCCTAGAATGTATATAATGTTGAGCTAAAAAAACAAACATGATTTTATTCTACGTGGAATCCCATTATAACCATTCCTACTCATTGATTGGCATCAGTTCCAAAGTGGTATCCAGGACAGTGTCTTGTCCCGTGTCTAAATCGCAGATACACATACACACTAAAACCAAAATCACTGAAACTAAAAACCGATAACCATTTTTTTGGGGCACACCAAATGAGGTGGGAAGTGAACACTGAAGGGAGGGTCACTGTTACTGGTACTGTTATCACACACACAGATACACAGACACACATGCCATATCCCTTAAAGAGACCTGAAGAAAAAACAGTGAAAAATTTCAGTTACTGCATCTTTTCATTCTCATCTTAGTCAGTTTATCTACTGTAATGAAGCTGAAGGGCTTTTACTGCACTGTGACAGAACAATATATAATATTTATTATAATAAACAAGTCAGAAATAATAAATATATCTTCTCCAACAGAACTAAAGATTATTTGTGGATGTGGGTGTTTGGCTTCTTTATATTCATAGGGAAGTATAGGTATTTGAATTACCAGTTAATAATTTGACCTGAATTTGGCACAGAGAATTTCTCCATACAGAACCAATACAGTTCCATATGCTACATAAGACACATTCAAAAAAGGACAATGACAGCAATTATAAAATAAAGATTTGCAAAGAGATGCATGGGAAGTACAGCAATCACTCCACCACTCCCTCTCAACATTGTGCAGAATTTCTGCTGATGCAGTTATGTTTGGGTGACTTGGTCTCGCTCCCCAGGCTCATTCAGTATTGATGACAATTCCTTTAAAAATGAAAAGCCTGCATGACATTTGCAAGAAAAATCTGAAAAGCAGTACAGAGAGCACACATCTTGAAGATGCACTGCAAGCCTGCACAAACTCTATAAAATGTATTCAAACATACACTGCATATACACAGACACACCAAACACGCTTCGTGTGCAGCACATTTACACCGACAACTTCATAAAACATTTAGAGATCTGACTCCATCATCAGAAATAAAACAGATATGCAAAAGCAGCCCACTGTGTTCAAAGGAGACTAAATATAATTTGTCCTATTTTAACAATTAATAACAAACACCGT
Organism: Heterotis niloticus; assembly: GCA_018136845.1. Lineage (NCBI taxonomy): Eukaryota > Metazoa > Chordata > Actinopteri > Osteoglossiformes > Osteoglossidae > Heterotis > Heterotis niloticus. The sequence goes on from CM030903.1 coordinate 5,397,334, forward strand.
AAGCATAGAAAAAAGCACCCAAGCATCCATGGCCATCAAAAGATAAAACCCACATTAAATACAAAGGGCTAAAACATAAGCAGAGATGAATAAAAAAACACTGACCCACACCCATGATCATGAGCCTCAAGTAACAAAGAGGGACCTTAAGTATGAAGCTCTTTGAAGGAGGCTGGCATTTTAAGGCACAGCAGCACATTGGTGACCCATTTCAAATAGCCCCCCCCCCCCTCCGGGCCAAAAACAACCCCCGGCCGCTTTCTGTGGTTTCCTGTCACGTTCGCAGCTGTGAACCATTTTTACATCTCATTCTCAGCCCTTAATCCTGCTTGACCTTTCACAGTACCAACCTACACGATGTGAAGCTTATTGGTGAAGATGTGCCCACTGATAGGGCTTCGCTGGTATGCAAAGGAAACAACCCTTTTGTGCCGAGTTCACACAGTCTTTTTCACCTGAAAGACATTTGGCTGCTCCTTGGACTTAAAGAAGTACTTGAATCATTTCTTTTGGTAAACGCTTACGTGCATCCCTACAAGAAACTGTTACTCAACATTTCTGTCTGTGTGTGCAAGCACCCCCAAACTTGCAGGACTTCAGCTGAAGTGTGCAGACTGCTGACCTGTGTTCCGAGGGAGGCCTCCGTCCTCCCCCACCACCAACAAACAAAATTTCAGTTTCTCTCTTTCAAGCACTGCCAGTTTCATATCTGTAAGTGATAAAAATCAAAAGCAAACAGGAGCTTCCACCAACGTGTGAATTTTACCTTTACCTCCTCACTACAGAAATGCTCAAAAAATCCATTCACATTTAATGATTCAGCTAACATTTATTCCTCAGAAGCAACTTATATTAAATACTGACTGCTACAGTAAACTACCTACAGTGATTCACTCAACTATACAGGAGAGCAGTTTAACTCATCCCCACACTACAGGCACATTGGAGTCACCAGTGCACCCGAAACAAATATGTTTGGACTGTGGGGGAATGAGAAAAATATGCAAATTCCACTCAGACTGAGCAGGGATCAAACCAACACACCCTCACAACACCAAGATGCCAGTCATGTGTGTAGCAAGCTTCAAGTTATGCATATAAACTAAGGACAGAGATTAAAGGTCACCAGTGACTGTCAACCACAAACAGTATTGTATAATATGATAAATGTGCAGCACTTGGCATGTAGCATTAGTTGTATTTCTGTCATTCATTTTGTCAGTGAGCTAATCTTATTTGTCAATATGCTTACAAGGCAGTAGAAGGCACAAAGCAAAGGATATACTGTCAGCATCATTTCCTTGGGGGAAGAACGTGTGGCTCAAGATGGCAGGGTAAGTATTACGCTGTCAGCTGTGAGGCCCTGTTCTTGGACATGCCTGGTGACTCAGCCCTAACTCCCATGAACAGGAGAGGAGGAAAAAGCATACATCAAGGTCTCCGCACCACTACAAATGATCAGTTCCCTGTTCTTCCCATCACAAAGACCATCCTGCAAGTGTAATTAAAGCATGCATAAAAAGTTATTTTGAGTCCAGTACATTAGGGTTTCAGATTCCAAGCATTGTTTTCAGTACTGCTCTAACTGTTCTCATCAGACAGCAGATCAAGTTTCCAAGTCATTTTAAAGTAAACTCTGTAACACATCTGTGCAATTGCCTTGTCAAATATATCATTTTTTTATGCCATTAACATGAGGAACAGTGGGTGAAGGAAGACCTGTATTACACCTAAACACTGGTGTGTGAAGGGGCCTAACAGCAAGAATGAATTAACATAAAATTCCATGGAGACCTGGAACAGGACATTTACAACATATGTACACAATTGCTGCTGGGTTTCCAATATCACTGGGCATGAACGTCACTCATTTAATTTCAAGCTTGTTATTTTTACAGTGCACTCCTCTCACAGAACTACAGACGGGCCCACCCCTGGAGATTTTTCCAATGTAGTGAAAAAGAACCTGTGTAGATATAATAGAATATAATAAAGAAAAGCTGGATTGGAAATATTCCTATGTGTGTCAAACGGTGTTATACATAAATTTAACACTCCTACATCAAAATCCATGCTGCTTAGTTGTTTTTTGCTTCAGCGCTTACAGGGTTATAGAGAATTAACAATTACTAAAAAGTCCTTATTCATGGTAACAACAAGGAAGAGAGTCTGAATAAGTGATTTGTGGTTCATTAAATAAACAAACAAATAAATAATAAGGGACAATATTCCTTAATAAAAACTCTACGTTAAATGCTACAGCATGCTCAATGACACCATATCCTTGAGCCAGCAGTTTAACACAGCAGCTTTTGCTTTGGCGAAATAACCTGGATAAACCAAACGATTCTGGTGTGAGAACTTCCAGTTAGTGAATCCATGCCTGTGAAAAGGAAGCTTTGGTGGAACACAGAACAGAAGCATGATATGGATGCACACAGTGCAGAGGATCATGGTGGGGGAAAGTGAGGTCATGTGAGAAAATATGATATGACAAACTCTTGAGATGGAGGCAGGAGAAAAGGGCAATGGAGATCCACAAACAGAGGAGACACAGCAGGTTTTTATTTGTGACTTGAGAGGATTTGCATGATTTTTTTTATATTTATTTAAACATCAATAAAGTACCCAAAGGACAAAAACCAGGAATATGAAGAATTGTAAACATCAGACAGCCATTCTATCATCAGGTTTGACCTTGCAGGAAGCTGCCAATCAGTTACATGAAGAAGACAAATGCCAAGGAAAAAAGAAAAAAGATACAATAAAAATATTAATCTGGCACAACCACGAATGGAACACAGGTAGCAGCGGAGGTAAATGACCGCAATTTGTACCTGTCCCTTTGCGTTTCTCTTTGGCAGCTTTCAGCCTCTCCTCTTTCTTTCGCTTGAGCGGCAGCACAAGCGGCAGCCACTTCTCAGGGATGTCTTTGGGGACGGTCATAGCGCTCCGGTCTCTCCCCACTGTCTCCTCGGCTTGGTGTTACAGCGGGCACTTGCTGCCCATCATCACGCTCCGTCACCAGCGAACGAGCATCAGCTGCCCTGCCTCACCATCCGTCTCATCACTGGCGCGATCATCTGTCCTCCAGTGTGCGCTCGGGTTGCTCCCGGTGGTCTGTTCCCGCCGGTGTGATCAAGGTGCTTTCTAGTTCCTCACTGCCTCTGTCTTCACCATAACCAAAACCATCACCATATAATTAAGCAAAATCAAATACCCCCCCCCCCATCCTGCCCCCCGCATGTGAACAAGTTATCCGAGCAGAACGAACCCCCGTATCAAACCACTGTCGATATGGCTACATAATTGTGACTAAGCTTGCACAGGAAGTTAATGATTTTTAAAAATTCAAATCATTTCCCTTAAGTTTAGAACGATCATTTTGGATCCTTCTCTCCGATCCCACTATTTCTAACTCCAAGCAAAATTCATAAATACTGTCCCAAATAGTCAGCGAAAGCAGAGGAAGTAGAAACAGTCACATTATGCCACAAGAACACACCAGACCTGTTTGCTAAGAGCTTGCCAGCATCGCCGCTTGTGGTCCGAGTCGGACGGCTGTTCCAGCAAACCGACAACACACACACATGCTTCCTACAAACACACACTGCTGCGCCACACGAACACGAGCCTCTGTTTGGTACATTACATAATCAGGGAGACTTTTGATTTGCTGAGGTCGTAGCCAATAGGAGACCACCGAAGGCGTTGTTGTGGCAACTGCCTCTGCAAGGGTGTGAGAGAGAAACAGGTCACTGGAGGAGCGAAACTGGCACCATTTTAGCTCACGGTCCGGTGGGGGGAGATGAAGTCACACTGAGGCATTTTGAGCCAGAATGGCATCAGAAAGCATCGCAGTTACGCGACTTTGGAAGGTCGGTGGTGGAGGGGAGTGAGCACTGCGCAAATCGATCAGGCCCGGCAGGTGTCTATGCACGTGCAGCTGAGGAGGTCTCATGCGGGTAGAGGACACACACGCACACACAGTGTTCCCAACATGGATGTGCTGACAGTACATATGCACGCGCACATGTGCGTCCGTCGAACGCTTTTAGCATTCCCTGACTGTTGCACTGCGCAACAGCGCCGGCTGCGAAGCTCTGACACAGCAACAAATGTTAGTCTTGTTTAATGTGTTTTTCCCCACAAACAAGGTATTTTTTATATCAGTGACAATAAATAAACAACTTATTGGTGCACACTATTGCAGCTTAAAGTAAATGGACATTCTTTCCAAAGGTTAATAAGTATTAATACAGCCTCATAGCTTATTTTAGACACATAATATCACAAAATAATTTAGTACAATGCAGTAACATTTTTAGTACCAATATACCAATATTAGTAGAGATGAACCGGAAACTTTGAATACATAACACTGAAAACATGTAACACACATGCAGTTCTGCCAACAAACTGTTTTTGAAAATTTTTGAATATGAGATCATCCAAATATGAATGATAAGCTTGCCAGATATCGTATAAGGGAGGGGAGTGGAAGTCATCAGATACTACAACTATGGAGTCATAACACAAACCATTCTATCATGACAGCAGTAACAGCAGTATTTTTCTGCAACACGAACATGCCATGTTCTGAAAACAAATGCAATACTTCTAAGGTGTTGAGGAGAATGTTAGTGTCCTCACTAGTGCTGTTATCTGATTTGATTTTGGTGTTCTCTAATCCTTAGTAAAGAGTTTGAACTGACCTGGAAGAGGCTTCCTTTTGAACATCTCCACTCGCAGGATGCTACACCACAATGTCCCATGGGAGAGTCTGTGTAGCATGAAGGGGCAGGTGGGGAAAGCACAAAAATCAAAATGTCAGCAACACATCAAGGGTAAAACAGAGGGCTCAGCTGATGGCATTCAAGTTTATAAATCAACTACAGGGATTCCAGATCCACTTAAGAGGAGGCATGTTGCACAGGATGCCTCTTATAATGGTCTTGTTTAAAATCAGTTAGTCTGTGAAGTATTGGCACTTTGATTGAAAAACAAAAAAAAAAAACTGAAACGTTAAGGTACACTATTTAGATGAACACAGAAGTCTAGAGTTCTAAAGAACAACAATTTGGACCACAAGGATGTAGTTCTACCAAACTATCATCTGCTAGTTAGGAACTTGGTACCAGTAACATTGACATATTAGCACTAAATGTATCAGCTGATACTACATTATGTACATAAATTATAATTCAACTACTCAAACTACCAGATTCAAAATATTTTTTAATCCTTTAAATAACATATTCAAGTAGTTTCTATATTTCAAATGGAAATATAGAATTATTTGTTGAGATGATAGTTATGAAAAAACGGGAAAATGTCAACTAAATGAAAATTGCTAAGGATTCAACAAACAAGCAGAAAATGAAACATGCAGTGCATCCAAGCACTGATTTTTTAAATGTACAACTTTTGACTCCACATCTGATTTGTGTGCATTACCTGTGTACATAACACCTTAAAATTCTGTGAACAGAACTCTCAGTAACAAGACATCCAAGCATGCAGTGCAAACCTTGCAAAGCTGCTTGCCTTCAAATAAACTAAATGAAGTGGAAGTGAATTTGCTGTAGCTTACTAAGCAGGAGAACTAAAACAAACTGCAACGTACATGTCCAGCTACTATGGATAACAACTTAGCTGCAACAAAAAATGTTGCTCTGCAGTCCTCAGCAATGATGTACGTAGAATCAATTTTCATCCACAGTAAAGGTTCTGGCAACGGTAAAAGTGAATCAATTATTTGTTTGCTTGTACTAACAAAGTTCATGACCTAGTTAATCTGGAATATAGCGATTGTGTCCTTAGTTAGTTTCTATGGTATTTATCTAGTTTTGATCTGTTACGTTGAGTAGCAAAACTGAAGTAATTTCAACCATCATAAATAAACCCTGAACAAACAGCTGCTGAACCAAATATGCATGACATAGTGGAAATGACTGAAATTATTTCAGACAGTATGTACTATTATAAACAAGAATATATAGTACTGTATGCATGTACAAGGACACAAAAAACACTCAAAAACATTTATTAAATCATTATGAGCCTCAGAAATGTGATGTCACATATAGTGTGACACATATCAGTTATAATATGATCACTCTGTTTTAACAAAGAATTATTAGAAACTATATTGACAGCTAATATAAACTAACTGGCTGATTGTAACAGGAAAGTATTTGCAAAATTTTGAGTTATACTCTCCTGGCACTGCAAATCATGCAGTTTCAGTAGAGAATAAATGCCATGTAAGATGTCACTGCTCTGAGCTTTGATGTTCAGACAGTGATGGAGCACATAGTGCCATATTCCTGCAGAGAATTTCCTAACCTTTGAAGTACTGCCTGGAGAACATCTTATTCAAGCCCTCTAGGCACTTCAGAGTGCACTAGGATCCTTCTGAGTTCCTTAATGCTTCTAATTTCTGTCTATTACTTGGACTTATAATGTAAACATATCTTAGAGGTAAGTTCAACAAAGAAATAAAGATAAGACCTGCAGAAACTTGCATTATTAGGGACTTAATAGCATTAATAGCTCAGTGTTCTATTTTGTTACATTCAGTTTCGTTATCTGTTCCTGTGGTAGAACTTTTGATTCTTCATGACTAAACACTTCCTGTACTGTACACATTATTATCTAGCGTTTTGTAAATGTACCAGAAAGGTATTTATTATCAACAAAAATTTCTCTGAATCCAATAAAGAAATCTTACTACTTAAAAGCCAAATGTTTTATGCCATTTATATTTGTAACATCACAGATCGTCTTCAGAACTGTTACCTCAATAGTTGCAGATCAAATAGCTAGGAGTTTCTGAACGACAGATAAATATGACAACAATTTAACTCACACAAAATTCCCTGGAAATTTCAACACTTGAACATGACACAGCAGCTTCTTTGATTCCAGGGATTATAAATATTACAATATGTGCAGTACATGTAACACACATGCACGTACGTACGCACGCACGCACACCTCATAATTATATATTATAACATAATACATTATAAATATCGCAGCAGTTATCAGTGGACGAACATGAGTAATCTACTAGTCAGTGTATTACCAATACCTACTGCACATAATAACATTAAAATATGTACCAAGTGTTTCCTGTCATGAAACATATTATACTTACTTGCTATTTTTTTTAAAAGATGCATTGCTTTTCATGGCAGGAAATGCTTATGTGGCATACATGCATCTATTCAAAATACAATTTCCTTGGAACCAGACCAGCTGTAGACAAAGAAAAGCAAATCAAAGTGAATTAACCTAAAAAGGAACAGCAGTCAGAAGCTATTAGCTTCCTCCTGACTTTAATACTCTGGGATTCCAGTCCTGCAGCTTTCATAAGTTATAATAATCACCCCGATTTAATTAAAAACACTACTGCAAATTAGTATGCACATAAATAATTTTTTTATATGGAATATTTAATCAGAAAACTATAATTTCTGCATAAGATGTGAGAAACCGCAGATCTGAATGCATTTATACAAGTCAATCTATGGCTTCGACTTGCTGTTTCGTGTCAAAATTTGTGTCTTACATATTTTCTGGAAAGTATTTTTGCCTTCAAGCCTGTATTTTCCAGTGCCTTTCCTGGTGCATTCACACCAGCATGTGTCAAGTAGTGTGTAAATGCATTTACATCCCAACATTAACCGCACAGGCTGTATTTGCTTCCAACTGATGCAGAAACAATGTGACGCCAAAGGAAGCCGCCATCTGGCTGCCTAGCCTGCAGGAAACTCATCTCGATGGACGAGGACTCAATCAATACAAAAAAGAAACTGCAGTCACATAAAGAGATGGATCCCCTTTCACTCACCTGCACTCAAATACAATCTGTCTTTCTTCCCCTTTCTCTCTCTCTCTCTCTGCCTCTCTCGCTGGTCCTTAGGCTGCAAGTTGCCCGTGCAAACCTCCGAGCTGGAATGACCTTAAGCAAGCTGGGGGGAATTTGCAGTAATTTCATAAGCGCCTGCTAAAGCACCTTTTCTGGCTGCTGATCAGAATTCCTTTCTACTCACTGGAGTCTACAGCAGGAATTTGAACAATACAAATGAACCAAACAAAATCCCCTCTGAATAACCCTGTTCGATGCTTGCTTTTATGGCAAAGGGTGTTTTTCAGAGACAACAGGACCTGTTATAAAGAATGTACTGGACCTGTTATAAAGAATGTACTGGAAGCACTTAACTCCACACGGCACTTTTCTGGAATATTACAGTCAGATCACTTAAATAGTGGGTCTGTATATATGTCACTTGGGCATCATTTTTACACTTGACCCCAAATGCTGCCCTATTTGTACCCTGCTTCGTAGACTGCTCAGTCTGCTCGGTCGCTGGCTGGGAAGGATGTGCAGGAGCTCAGCAAGACACCGGTCGTCCATTCCGGAGGGAACAACACTGACAGCTCCGGTTTCAAAAGAAAACACGCTTTAAATACATATTCGCCAAACGAATCGCAGATCTCAACGCCAGCAGCACCAAACGACACGTGTTTTTCACGTTTATGCTGCGCGGTGTGCCGCCTCAGCTGCAGATAACCGGCTAGCTTTCCCACCTACATCCATAGCTCTTGCCTCGTCCAGCTGTTCGGGAGCCGCCAGCCGGCTGCAAGGACACAAACCCCACGCACTACGGTGTCAGGAAGCAAGAGAAATGCGTTGCTGTCCATTTCTTACCTGCTTCGTGAGCTACTAAGCCCTCAACTCACCATTAGCTACTTGTTTGCATCGGTTTTCTGTGTGGACAGATATAATTTAATTTAAATGAATTATGTTTCATTCAATAAAGTAAATAATCGTGCACACACAGTGTGGCGCTAACAGCTGGGCCCGGGGAGAACGCGACCATTGACCAGGCGCGCATGAATGAATAACCGGGATGCTAGCTAGCTGTAGCCGCCTGCTTCGGTCTCAGCCACCAAAGAACCTCTCAACGCGCGAATGGCAGGCTCTTGTTGCCGCACTAACCGCCACCATTTGGACTGCAAAAAGAAAAATATTAAAGAACAAATTCCACACGCGTTTCGTCGAAAATCATACGATGGCGTTCCTGCGCGACGCACGAAAAGTTTGCCCACCTCAACCCGCCGCCTGCCTCGCGCGAGGCGCCAACTTCTTCACGTCAGGGAAGCGCTCGCGCGCGCGCCGCCAGATGTGCGCCGGTTTTGTTCGTTCGCTCTGCCGCTCAAACTCCGTCGCGACGGCGCGTTTGAAAGTGCACGTTTATTCCAGCGGCGCGGCTAAGCAACGCGGTACCTGAGAAAAAGGCGCCGGCGACGCGCCCGCCACTTTCGGCGGGGAACCTTGCCCGCGCGCGCGCGCGCGCCAAACGTGCGTCGCGCGCCTCACCTCTCAGGTTGTCCTGCTCGCGCTGCTGACGGGCGACACGCGACCCCGGCGCTCTGCCGCCATCGCCGCAGCCGGATTTAAGGCCCCGGTTGGTAACAAAAAAGAAAGTTTCTCCGGCGAGAAGAAAGCCGCTGTGCCATCCACAGTGCCCCGGTGTGCACCGACACACGACCCAGAGGTCCACGATGCGCTCCGGGGGAAGGAGGAGGCGGCTTGAGGGTAGGGGGGGAACGGGGGGGCGGCGTTCATCCGTCTTCTCCGGTCCCTCCTTCATCCCCGGAACGACGGCAACATCGTGAGCATCCTTGTCCTTCTTGCACTTGAGTTTTGCACGATCGCTCCAGGCGTCTTCTTCCCACCCGATTTCCCTCCTCTCTCCTCCCAAATACTGTGCACGCAGTTCTTTTTCTTTAAGTTTATTTCCTTCTTAACGACTGGCGGGTAAACGTACACCTACATACCTTAGTATTTTGACATTGAGCTGAAAGGCGTCGTTCGTCAAACTTTTTGCTTTGTTTTGGCCCTTCCTTTACATTTATTGCGTGTGTGATGCGTAAGTCTGAGGTTTAAATGCTCCATTTTTATGTTGCTGGAAGCAGCGGTGCAGGGTGATTGAAAAAGAATTTGAATCATATTGTGTTGAATCATAATGCATTTTATTTATTACGGTGTTCAATTCTTTTTGAACGTGTGTACAAAAGATGTCACATACTAATGCAAGACGAGTAACTTTAACAGAACCGACGATAAAGTTTAAAGCTGAACGCGATAGGACTTGCATGCAGCCTAAGGCGAACAGTTTTACTGCGCACTTTTGCAACTGACAGCAGAAACGTGTGGTCCGGACGCCCCCTGGTGGTCGCGACTGTAACGAGCACAGTTTTGCCGCAAATATGAATTATTGCTCTATTTAATGGACTGTCACCTTTTTCCCAGACTTTTATTTCCCTGGAGGTTTTGTGATTTTCTCATGTTTGCAGCAAAAGAGCTCCTTCTGGAAGTACAAGTGTTCGCCTGCTGAGTCTCCCAAGAGCTCAGATGAACCTTTTAATATACAGAATGACATGCATTTTTTAATATATAGAATGCATGGCGGTATAATTTTATTTAACTGTAGCTTCTGCCATCTGCAGCTATACTGCATCTAAACAATCAACAATCATGTGGACAAAAACAGTTTGTGGATCAGAGAGGTCAATGGTGAGAATTGTGCAAGCAAACAGACCGACTGCAGTCGGGTAAACAATACCTGAATTGAACACTGATGTGCAGAACAACATCTCAGAATGCACAACTTATTGGATTTTGTCTCTGTTGGGGTACAGAACAGGTAAAGACTGCATATGGTGCCAATGTGAGTACAAGAGCATCAAAACTGGACTGTTGTGGAATGGAAAAAAGTTGGCTGGTTCTATGAATCGAGACTGGATAAGTCCACGAAACCACCAGGCTGGTGGTGGCAGCTGGATGGTGTGGGGTAGGTTTTCCTGGTACACATTAGGCACAGCGTATCTGACCATCGTTGCTGACCATGTTCATCCTTCGTGGCTACAGTTTATCCACACTCAGATGGACACTTCCAGCATAATAACGCACCATATCACAAGGCACAGCTCATCATCAGAAGGTCTCAGTAACACAACGGCAAGTTTTCGCTGCTTAAGCAGCCTGCGCAGTCTCAGCCCTAACTTGTATCTTTAGCATGAGGTGGAAAGTGCTGTTCTCAGCAAAACTGTGCAGCCATCCAAATGGCAACAACTACACAAGGCAATTATTTCTGCCTGGCATAAAAATCCTGCTGAACACATCCGTCATCTTGTAGAATCCGTACAGATGAGTTCTTGCTGTTCTGAAGGCCAAGAGAAGTCCAACATGCTACTAGATCAGGGTACCTGGAAAACTGACACCTTAATGTATTAGCCAACTGATTGGATTTTGTGTTAACAGTTTCAGCATCCAGACGCTAAGCTGACCTTTGACCAGTTTGCGTTCAAACATTTTATTGTCAGATACTCTGGGTTATTTATTGCTGCGATAGTAAAGATACTGTTTTATTTATCCATCAATGGTTCAAAACTAGACACTGTTAACTGTAAACACCAGCATTTGCATGGCATCACTGGATCTTCTCTACATGCATTGATGACCACATACTGTATGAGGGGATACAGTGAAGTCAGTGGTTACTCTCAAGATATCTTTTCACTGTAGTAATTTTGGCCACACTGGGGTATGACTATTTCTTCTAAATAATTGCTGATTTTTTTCTCCTTGTTTTAGTTCAAAAAGTATTTCAAAACAATAATTTTACTGCAAAAGTATTACTGAAATTCTTGGTATTCACTTTATTTTTCAACCACACATTTTTTACTTAACATTGCGTGAATATTGAATTTGGAAAGAGAATTTTGTAGGCTTTTTTGTTTAGCTAGCTAAAAGTATACGTTGTAAATGTAAATTAGATTATAAATCGGATAAATGATCACATAAAATATCAACTATGTTGTTCCACCTTTCAGCCAAATTTATTTGCTCAGGTGGTCTGATATAAAAACCTTCAATTGCTGAACTAAGATCACATTTCTTTAGTTTATTATATTTCTTGTACAGAGTATTCATTGCTTAGCACTACATTCCCAGTAATGCTGACTCAAAAGTTTGCTGGCCAGAGAGAAAACAAACACCAATAATGGAGGGTATGAGTAATAATGTGAATTAAAGGTCAGTCTCTGTCTTTCTTCCTCTAACTTCAGCACAGTTGTTGCCTCCAAGCCTGCAGGTTGTCCACAGCTGTTTGGTGTGTCTGAACGAAGCATCGCTGTCCAGATTTGACTCAGGTTAGCTATTAGTTGTACACATCTATTTAGTTTAGATTCTTAAAATTAGCAACATTTGTTTGAGCAGATGAGATTGTTTCTAAAGTACATTGGTAATTCTGAATTAGCCAAATGTACTGTATAACTGGAGGATACAAAAAGAGGCAGTGTGTAGGGGCCAGTGCAGCCAACAGTGGAGTGACAGTATGACTGAATGCATGTGTTATTAACCAGTTTGTGATGCTCATATAATTTTTTCCAGAATTAAATAATTTACTCATAAATACATTTCTATTAGTGCTTAATCAGCAATATATTTATTGACTGTACTTACAAGCTCATCTTGAACCACTGTATGCCAGTTAGGTGTGTGGCACTAAAAGTTTGGACTAATAAGAGCATCGGTTACAATAATAATAATCATTATCATCATAATTGTTGTTGCTGCTGTCAAGCTTTTTATATACAGACAATAATGTTTGATGAAGTTTTACAGTAAACAATAAGATATATTTATTTCTACGTTATTCTCATTTGCATAATTTCCAACATTTCTGTATTTGGAAAATATCCAAATAACAAGCACTGTCTGTCCGGGAGAATATGGACCTCTGCAAGGTTTCCTACACTAAGGGCACTTATGACTTTTGTGAAGCTCCTTTTATGTTTATAATACACACATACGCTTCCTTTATCTGCAGTTCTGGTGAAATCAAGCTTCATCTAATCACTAAACTGATAGCAGCCCTAAACCTAACATTACTTTACTTTATGGAATTACTGCTGTTTTTCTTTCACATACGTGCTTCTTTCTCCTTGTTGACATTTTCGTTTAAGTAGGCTGTTCCCTTCTCCATAGGTTCCGTTCCACAGGATTTGATCTCCAGGATGTCTGTTATGCTGATATCAGGTTCAACCTCAGGGTCTGGCAAGTGCCACTGGATGAAGACCAGGTACATGCAGGCACCTATAATACTTCCCAGCATAGGTGCAACCAAGGGAACCCAGAACCAGTAGTTATAGCACCTGTAAAGTCAAGGTCAAGGTCAAGGGGGGGGGGGTGAGAGAGAAGATGTGATATGCAGTAAATTAAAGTACTACTAAAATAAAAGAGACGAAAATAACAGAAAGATCCCACAAACACACAGAGTAACAACAAACAGACGCACGTGAAGACTTCAGTGCCCCAGCCGGCGGTCAGTGTGAAGAGTCTGGGTCCGAGATCCCTGGCAGGGTTGATAGCTGCCCCGCAGTTGCTGGACATGGACATGGAGATGCCCAGAACCACAGTTGCCACGATAGGAGGCATCAGAGCATCAGGTGCTGGGCCATTCAGTTTGTCATCCAGAGGAAGAAGACATAGCAACAGTATTGCCGTGCCAACCACCTACACATAATAATATGACATTTGATTAAAAAATACTGATTTTTAAAATATCGTCTATGTTTTATTTGCCCAACACATGTAAAGGATTTAGATATTCCTGCTAACGTTTGCTCCATTGTCATGAGATTTGCTACCTTTTTTAAAGGACAGTGCACTAGCACAATATTTAAAAAAAAAAAAAAAAAAACAGGGTTAGCAAGGGTACCAGCTCTGCCTAAAGTGGACGTTTTGAAGGCCCTGTCCTCTGTGGCCCAGGGGAGAGCCCAACTGTGTCTGCATCTCTCCAAATTTGTGTTTTGCCTTTCCTAGCCGTACCTGGTCAAAGAAACTTCCTCCCAAAGTCATATACTCTGAAGGATAGGTGGCAAAGATGGAAGCAGTTTCACTGGGACCAATGACAGTCAGCTTTCCCTGGCTGTAGTGCATGATGGCATCTATACAGACAATGAGCAGAATGCAGTGAGTGACATCTTGTTTCAAACTGAGAATGAAATGCAAATATCTTCTAATGCAGGACTAGAAGGAAGTGAATACTAAGTGGCCATTGCAGACAAGGTGTCTCACCATAGTAGAGAAGGAAAGCAACAGCAGATGCCAAGTAAGCACCCAGCACCTGGCACAAAGAGTATGGAAGAAGCTTTTTCCACTGGAGTCGTCCCAGGATGCAAAAACAGAAAGAGACTGCAGGGTTCAGGTGGGCTCCTGTCAGTAAAGTGGTGGGAGAAGAAAGGGATAACAATTTCAATGACCTCTAGAAAGGAAGCAAACTGGAAATGGCCCTTATCTCTTTGTAGTGATGCTTCAGCCGGATATGGCAATAATGACACTTATAAACACCATAGAATTGTTGTATGCAATGATTTCAAGGGCCAGTGAAACATTTATTGGTTCAATATAAATGTCAGGCTTCAGAGGAACAGAAAATGAGTGTGTTCAGTTGCTGTGGTTACCTGAGACCTTTCTACAGAGGTACATGGCAGACATGAGGCCCGCAGAGAAGGACATGTTGATAGAAAGGTACTGGCCCTTTTTCTCCTGGCTGGTCTTCACTTGAGCCGCTGCAGCACAGCCAAACAGCTGCAGGAAGAAAGGGAGAAATGAGGGTAACTACTGCTCAAATCACAACACATTTCTAAATTAAAGTTCTTGGCATAAAAATTGACACTTACAAATATATTGTATGGCCAGAAGTACATGGACACCTGAGCATCACATCCATATGTGCCTGTTGAACATCCCGTTCCAAACTCATGGGCATTCATATGGTGGTGTTTCCCCCCTTTTGTTGCTATAACAGCCCCCACTCTTCTGTGGGAAGGCTTTCCACCAGATTTTGGGAATTTGTGCCTATTCAGCCACAAGTGCATCAATGAGGTTGAGCAATGACGTCGGGTGAGAAGGCCTGGCTTGCAGTTGGCATTCCAATTCATCCCAAAGCTATTAAGTTGGGTCGAGGTCAGGGCTCTGTGTAGCCACTCAAGTTCTTACACACCAACCTGGGCAAACTGTGTGTTTATGAAGCTTGCTTTGTGCATGGGGGGAGCACAGTTATGCTGGAGCAGGAAAGGAGCTTCATCCCCAAACTGTGGTCAAAGTTGGGAGCACACAGTTGTAGAAGGGGTTTGTATGCTGCATGGGTGCGGCTGAAACAGCTCAGCTCAGTCATTGGAAGGGGGTCCACATACTTTTGGCCATGCGGTGTGCACTAAACTATAAAGACGTGTGTCTTCAAGTGTCAGGCTCTGTAAGATGTAGCTAACTGCGGTGTTAGATCACTGTAGTGTATATCGGTACGCCAGATGCTGTGTCACCGCATCAAGGGCGAGATTACAATTTCACTGGTGCACACCATACAAACAGTCGCACATATTCAGTTGGCGGCACCCAACAATTTGTCCAGAAAATCCAGCTCTGCTTGTACAAAACACATTTTATGACAAAATCCACATGGGCTCCCCTGAGAACATCTCGGCTAGCCAACCTCAGCAGCCCTCAAGCAAAATGCACACAAGGGGTGACAAGGTAAATGAGTCCATTACAAAAAAAAGAAACAACAGGTAGAAAAGCCGTAACTCTCACAACTAAGCAGAGTGGACAAAATGATGAAGGAACAATGAAAGAATATGAATACCAAGGAACTGATAGACAAGAAGCTTACAGTTTGTCCATGAGAGCTGCAGCAGTCATGAAAGCCATTATGCAGGGGCTGAGCTATATGTGATGAAATATATTAAATACAAATAATAAGTCAATGATAACTTCCTATAGTTCTGAAACTCTACTGAAGAAGTTACATTTTTTTCTGCAGGCTGTGTGCTTCAGAACATCAAAATGTCAATCATGTTTGGAATCCATGGGAATTCATGGAAGGAGTTTGGTTTTATCCCATTTCCATGAAACTACTCTTAAACGCCATATTTTGGCATTTGTTTAGGACCATGATGAGGAAACATTGCTTGCACCGAAGCCTACGCATCTAAAGTAGCTTCGTGTTCTTTAGACTTTGAATGACCATTCAGATCCAGTGGATCCCATAAGATGCAACATCCTGCCCAGTTCCTGGCAACAGACATGGGCTGAAGGCATCCTTTACTTTCTAAAAACAAAAATTCTGTCTCGTAATAAAAAAGACAGCTCATAAAACTTGTGCAGAGTCCAGGTTTCTTGTTGGGTTTTAAACTTCTTCTGGTAGTGTAGGTTCCTTCGATAAATTTCTTGAATGCAAACTTTGAACATGGCATGATTTTTGACAGTGCTTCTCTTTCCCCTCTAAATCATTTTGCAGTTTTTTTTCCCATCAGCATACCTGCAACTCGCTTTGCTGCTCTTGGTTGTGTTCTGTTTCTGTAGAAAACATCATATTGACCTGAGTATAAGACAATCCCCTCTTCAACACTCATTTTTGGAACTTTAGAAAGAAAAAACATATTTATCCATATTTACTGTAGCTGCGTTTTTAAGACTCTTTTAAGTCTCTTGCCACCTTCAAACACGACATTCTGTAACTTTATACTTCTTCGCTGCTTGAGAGTTGTTTGCCACCTCTGTCTCATTGACCCCCACTGTCTTAAAATTGGCATCACAACTCCTTTTCAGTCTTTGCTCAATTTGGCCTGACTTTGAGATCTTTTTTTTTCAGACCATCTAAAGGTTTCACCATCGTTCACACTCGCTTTGGTTCATTTCATCATTTCTGTGGATAAGTAATGCCACTGGTGTTATATGGTATATGACCTTTGTAGGTCTAGTCCTTGGATATAAGACAACTCCATCTTTTTTACATGTAATTCCCAGAAACAAATTAATACTTTTATTTATTAATGTCTTTTATTCAGGCCAATACAGTAGTCGGTCGCAGCACACATACTGATAATCGGTATTGTTTTTAATAATGCTGAAAAGCCCTGTAGATGTGATTTATTTGATACAAGTAGTTTAGCTTTTACTAAAGCTAAGCACTAAAAGGGAGAGATGCTGATCATTACGAATAGCAGTGGTTAGTGCGGAGGACCAGTACTTCTGACACTGACGTTAAGTCCTGCTGTATGCGGGTTCTCTACAAGTGCAGGTGCTTCCATTAATGTGTGTAATAAAGCATGCAGTTTTAAAACGTTTACACTGTATAAACAACTCTTTCGAGATCAGCTTCTTTCACACCCAGTTTTATGTGACATTAAGTTACAACAAAAACTCCCCAGATTATTTTATAACTGAAGCACTAAATATTATTATCTACCAGCAACTCAGACAGAATTCCAAAGCAGAGGATTCAGTGTGCTCCATCTTTTACCGCATTTGCTTTGAGAAGAGACCAACTGGTGCTTTTTGAATGATCTCTGTGGCCCAAAGAGCCAACCAGGATCCAGGATTGATGGGCGCGTGTGGAGGTTGCCCGGCCGAGGGGCACAACATGGGTGAGTTAATGATGGACAGAAAAGCGTCACCTGACAGCGTGCCGCATATACAGGCGAAGGAGGTGTGCATAACTGAAATTGTAGGACTCACCAGAAGAACAAAGGTACCCACGATCTCCGCCAAACACTCTCGCACCAGTGTGTTCTTCACTCTGAGCTTCATCTTCATCTTGCAGTGCATTCCACTTGTGTCTGTCATCCCTCCAGGATCTTCTGAATATTAAGCTGCTTTAATCTCTAATGCCTCCCCAGAACCTCTATAATCATTTTAGTGCTTTTATTCTTTTTTCACGGTCCAATTCTGCTATACAGCATAGCAGTTAGCGTGTTTTTGTACTGATGTCGCTGCCTTCACCCCAAGAGGGCCATTTGGTGTATAAATCTGCCTCCACTATGGAATCCCGGCGTGTTTCTCAGCTGCTGCTTCTGCCCATTTGCCAGGGTCTTCAACCACAAAAACGTCCTGATGTAATGCTCACCCTGAAAGGAAGGGCTGATTCCCCAGTCCTTCCATTTATGCTCTCATCAACAAAACCAGACTTTGACCTCTAATAAACATTCACCTGTGAACAACGTAGAGGAAGGAAAGGGCACGATATCATACGACTCCTGGCAATCTGTAACTGGTATCTGAGGAGCAGGCTGGAGGGTAGTTCCACCTCACGCAAGAAGATATTGCATAAAAACTGCACTGCGCATTTGTGAAGTTGGCCAAAAATGGGGCCATACAGAAGCAAGCAGAAGTTTTAGTTGCAGTTACACTGCGAAGAGTCTGTGCAAAAAGGTCAGCAAGAATTCAACATCTAGCCTACACACTCCATCAAACATTAAAATACTGGCAATAATCTATTATTAGAGAAGAAGATACAGATCTTCCAAATGGCCTTGAAACAATGTCTTCAGTGCTTTACTGAACATTGACCTCTAAATTCTCCTGAACAATAGAAATAGATGTGCAGTTGTACCTCGATTACTGCTACCTCCTTTACGGTAAGAAATGTTAAGACAACATATATCATTATTAATCCTTATTTTACAATAGCATTGTTTTATTTTAGCAGCTTTGAGTAATTTCTTATTATATTATTAATTATAATTAATATTATACTGTTAATTTCTTATAATTGACCCTGTTTAAAAGTGTACCTGTTTACACACCTGGACAACAAATGGACCCCCCCCTGCGGGCAATAAGACACGGCATACTTAATAATACATCAGTCTCTCTCATTGGCAGTAAACTCATCCACCTCAGAGGACCTAAGAGGGAGTGCAAAGAACTTTTTGTTCAATCTTTGGAGACACAAACTGGTCCCAGCAAAATAGCAGCATATTTATTTGCACGCACGAGATAACCCCGCGCTCACAAATCGACGTCATGCCAGCACGTTCGCTAAAGCACCGGCTGTCCACGTCAGTGCGGGTGCCACTTGTTGGACGTTTTATTTTTTCCTAAACCCTCTCCGCCCCACAAATCTCCACAATCCCTGGACAATCCGGGAGAATGGTGTGTGGTGGTCCTGACTGGTAGACTAAGCAAAGGCATGACCTGGGTAGGTGAATGGATGCATAAATAAAAATCTAAAAAGAACAAGGAGCACCTGTGTCAACTAATATCTTTACATCGGAAAGTAATAGACTGTTTAACAGTTGCTAGATAAAATTAATCTGATACAGCAGTTATGACCGAAAGATAAGTGTGCATAGCCTCAGGCCCATCAGATGATGTGTAGCCATTGCACTTTATTAGGTTTCTTTAGTTAATTTTTTTGAGCTTTATTATACATACATTATCATGATAAAGATAATGGACTCAACCTATACTCACCAGAATATAGTTACAGTACCGATTTAATGCATTTTTTGCGTACATTTTTGAACCAGAATACGTGAGCCGTGTGGCTCAGTTGCCTTATAGGCTGAAACTAAGATGAATTTTCCATTAGGGCCCAGTGTCCACAGCAGCAGTGACATTTAAACAGGTGGTGAACTTTTGTTTTGCTTTATGGCAGCAAATTCAGTGTTTATTACTTCAATAAGCGCAGGCAATTTGATGCAGCTTTATGATGCACACTTGCAGAAAATTTAAACTGTAAGGATTATTATTAATTCCTCGCTGATATGTGGCTATAAAATGGCATAAATCACCATCATCCTGATCTGCACTTAAGCCCCTGACATAACTTTATGACTTTTTTCAAACAACATCACACTAAGTTACCTATGCTCTGTTGTGTCATAAAGACACACCATTTTCAGATGCCCAGCCTCTTTTAGGACTACATACGTAAACATATTGAATGTTAACAGTTTACCATGCGCCTGCACTGTAGAAGGTCCTTCAAGAATAAAAAAAATAAACCATCAGAGATGCTTCACTGGCACCTTTGCACTGTAACCTACACCTGCGTGGCATAACAATATTGGAACAGTGCAACGTGATGGTGTGAGAAACCCTGGGCCCCATCTGCTCCTGAGGTCTGACATCACATCTGTTTGGGATGTGTGAGAGGTTCTAGTAAGACTTTGGAGAAGTGCTTCATGTTGCGTGACGTGTATTCCCCCATTTGCTGCCCCACTTTCCCATTAAGTACAGTTTCTGTGAAATAATAATAGGAAGTTACAACCATGAAAATTAATAGCAACAACCATGTTTATGTGTGAAAGAATATTTATCTTAATACCACTGTATCATCAAGCTTGCAGTCTTTACTGTTTTAGCTCAGTGAAGCTAAATGTTGTGTAGTTTTGAAAAATCCTGAAATAAAAGAAGGATGCTGACCGCACGACGAGAGCAAATAGTTTTGCATTTGGATTTCGTAATTTTACCATTTTCTTCCCCAAAGAGACGTGCAAGTCAGAGTAAACGAAAGCCCATTTCCCAACAGATGAAGACCTGTAGAAACAAGAGTTCTACAGTTTTTCCCGGCGCGCACGAACGCAAGCGGCGGCTCACAGGCGGAGGCTCACAGGCGGAGATCCGGACTGTGGATGTGATCAAGTTTGTGGAGCAGTGGGAGACTAGGAGGGAAATGGGACAGAGAGAGGCGATGATAACAGAAGAAATCCGAAGAGAATGCATTATTTTATCATTTTTATCCATTAAACGGGGTCAGGGTCAACATTTACCTGAAATGCAGGACATATTTTTATGTTAATTTATACAACTGAGAAACAACTCTTACTACTGAGCTTTCTCCACATGTCCCTTTTTATAATGGCATCTATACTTATCTTGTTGTTATCAAATAGGTTTTAATTTTAAGATTATTAAAGAAAAACGTGAGCATATTACACACAGAAACATAGTTATTTTATAGCAATAAATGTACAATATTTATTATAGCTTTGTGCATGCTTTTCTTAAAAAAATATATGTTTTTTATGTCTTCCAACAATTACTGAGGAATTCCACATTTCCATTTCTTCCGTCGCAGGGAGTCTCTCTCTTCTGCTCCACCATCATGCAGCCGGCATTAAGTTGCTCAGTTCACGACTGCGTTCTGTTCTGCGCTCCCTCCCGTTTCGGTGGCCGATGCAGGACCACCTCCACAGGTCCAGGGGGAATTTTCTTGATCAGGTTCCACACCTCCAGCCTCCGTAAACCACGCAGGCTGGAGCCCGCAATCTCCAGCAGCTCGTCTCCTGGTGACACCTCATTCACTGGGCCGCCTGGAAGAGGAGGGAGGACACCGAGTTGTTATTCGTCACAGTTGTCGGTATTATAGCTTGTAGACGTGAGAATGAAGGGCATTGTAGTACGACTGTAGACTCCTACTTACCCTGGAAAACCTTTTTCACTGTAATGGGCCGGTCCCCTGCACCGAAGTCCAGTCCTCCTTCCAAACTGAAGCCTAAGTCTGTGCCGGATTTATTCAGCATCACTTCCAGAGTTCTGCCTATTGGGGAGATGCAGCTCCATGAAGGACCACACCTTCGGTTCTGGTATATGAGGCCATCACAGGTCTTATCACAATATTATTATGTGCTTTTGCCAAGGCTTTTAAATCACCTTTTTTCACTTTATCCCCTGGATCTGATGCTCTATTTACATGTTCCGTCTGGGCTGTCTGTGGTTGGTCTCCTCCGCCTTTCTGCAGCACCACCACAGCCATGCCTTTCGCCTTGGCCCTCCTCAAGGTGTGCAGGGCCTCCCAGTGGGCACAGTTCTGCAGGGCTGTGCCATTTATTGACAAAACCTGGTCACCCTCTTGGATGGAACCCTCCTGGGCGGCCAGACCCCCAGGGAAAACCTTGTGAACCTACATTGCAGAAATAAGCGGTCAGTTTAGAATATTTGTTGACATTAAAATTAATAGATACAGTAAAAAAAAGTTAACATTTTTGCTATAATAAGTGTTTGAAGTGGAAAAATATAAGTGCTGAAACCACCCTTGTTGACATGTTGCCATGCATATGGGCCAGTATCAGCAAAACTATTGAGCATTAAATTTTGAATTTCTGTCATGAATAAAAGATAATAGGATATATTGCTGATGTTCACAATATATAATTTATCAATAAAAGGGACACAAATTTTGAATGAAGGATAGGAAAGCAGCAAGTGAGCCGACTTGCAGCGTAACTTGGTGCACCCTGGGTAATGAAATGCAGCTATGAGGCTGTTATGAATATTACAGTTATAGTGTTTTGCTAGGAGAGCAGCTCAGTCAGAGGATCTGGTTAACAGGGTGGACGAAAGCACCGGGGATTATGGGAAAGGCCGGTACGCAAGACAAAGCCCCAGTTCTCTAAAGAGCAACACATAAAACTGTTGCCACTGCATTCTGCTGAATATCAGCTCAGTAGCTGCAACCTATTTTAGAAAGAATTTCATGTTATTAATTATAATGTCTTTAAGGGATTTATATGTTCTTAGCGTGTAATAAAATCAAAGATACAACATGGTTAGGACCATTGCTCACTGTATGTTGTGTTACAGAGGCTTCCCCACTGAACTGTGTTAAATTTGGATGAATGCACTTTGGGGTTTGTTGTGCGCTACTCACAGTGATGACTTTGTTCTGGTCCACCCCTCCTGCCACGGTGAAGCCCAGTCCACAGCCCACCTCCTTGTGCAGGACCACCACCTGCACATCCTCATAGCGCTAATAGGAACCCATGGATATGTGGGACAGGAAGAGGTGTAAAGAGAAAATCATCATCCTGGTGACTATAACTGTTTAGTGGGAGATGTCAGCATTTTGCCCATTGTGTAGTTATTTTGCTTTTACTATTTTACTAGTCATTTTACTACAGCTATTTATTCTGTATAACACCACTGTAGCTTATATCAGACATTTTGGACAGAGATACACACATAAATTCTCAGTGGTGTCAGCCTACCTATTGTCAGGCTAAAATTAATGTGTAAATCTTCAAATCACCATGGAAATTGTGAGCACCATCAAAAATAAAGCCTCAGCTTGGCGACCAAATAAAAGTCAAAATAAAAATAATAATGAAAATACAAGTAAAGAACATGACATTTGCTAGTAACACTAAGGTCTGAAGGTGTACTGACCACAAGCTTAGGAGACTAAAACACATAGCAGTTTTATGAACTTTATTTCTTCATACTGTATATTGTAGCCTTGTGAGCTAAATTAGATGCAGTTAAACTGTGAAATGCCGGTAATTTTTGGCCCAGGTTGCGGATTGTAAAGATTTACAGTATATATTTTTGGCTTGCAATGTGTGCACAATGAAGAAATGCTGAGGTCAACCTGATGCCACTTGTATGTTCTATGGGCACCATTTTTGAAGAGAAAAAAAAAAAATCAAGACTTTTTCATAAAGTGAAATGGAAAAATCCAGGCCGAACTGTTACGTGGTGTTAAAAGAGGACATGAGAGCGCCGCGCTCCCTCTTAACGCTGTGCTTTTCCGCCAGAGTGTGCCTGTGCTCACCTGAAAACTCTCGTCTCCCAGGCCTCTCACATCACTGATCAAGCTATCCAGCTCTTCTGTGGTGAGGAGAGACACGGACGAAAAGGCAGAAGCATCCGAGCTGAGAGACGCCGTTCGGTGCGACATGCAGTCGTCAGATTCCTCATCGGGGGCCGTCGGACTCGCATACTCCACCCCTCCAAAATAATACAATTCACCCAGGCTGAGGAAACAGAAACAATGGGACAAAAAGCTGTTACTGAGGGACCACGCTGGCTGCCAACTGCTGATGCTGCCAAACTTCAGAACCGGCAGATGTTCCTTCTTATTAGAACCGGGTTGCCTCTCACAGGTTTAGGCAAGTTAATAGCTTAATTGTGAGGTAGAAAAGGTTTTTATTCAGTCACTCGGGCAGAAATATCATTTTGACACCGCGGCAATACTCACGAGATGGAGAAGCTCCTGCGATCCGACTGACTCATGTTACTGGTGATCGTGACGGACGATTCCGCCGAGTCGGAGTCGTAATTCGAATCGCCCTTCTCCGTGCTGTCGTCATCATCATCCTCCTCCTCCTCCTCCTCCTCCTCTTCACCACCACCATCTACCAAATCTTCTTCCTTCGACCCCAACGTTGCCGTATTGACATTGGACAGAGTGATGCTTCCATCCTTTTTTTCCAGCGCTGCCTTGGTGTGAAGGTCAGGGTCAGGCCCAAAAAACTGCAAGGGGAGTACATTACTGGCTTCTGACTGTAAGCCTGGTGGGTTTAGGATGTCCAAAGCGCTAGTAACGCTGGATGGAACTTGTTTGGCCGCAGAAGCTGGACCAGAAGTTTTATGTGCACTTACTGAAGCTTGAGGTTCTCCCTTTGAAGCATAATCTGGATTCGTGCTACCAGCTTTGGTGCTACCATTTCGTGAGCCGCTGGAAACACCCTTAGCTAAGTTACCGGATGCATTTGTCGAACCGTGAACATTCCCGGTGCTGACAACTTCTTCATTCATTCTGGGGGTCCCATTGTTGTTGTTGTTGTTGTTGCTCTTGCAGTTTGTGTGCTGGTAGGGCAAGCAAATTTTTGAGGGATGGGAGATATCTTGTTGTGCAACTGGTACCTTTCTGATGTCTGCATGCCTGACCTTAAGAGAACGTGACTCAGCTGGATTGCTCCTCAAACTCTCCTGTGGTGTCGTTTGAGGGGTAGAGCTGTGAAGGGATGTTTTCTCCCTGTGATTTGGTTGTGTCATAGAGTCACTGCCCCACACTTCTTTATATCTGCCACCTCTGCTTTCTCCTGCTTCGACCT
The DNA here is from genome assembly GCA_018136845.1 of Heterotis niloticus. Classification (NCBI taxonomy): domain Eukaryota; kingdom Metazoa; phylum Chordata; class Actinopteri; order Osteoglossiformes; family Osteoglossidae; genus Heterotis; species Heterotis niloticus. Next base: position 5,422,036 of record CM030903.1, read on the forward strand.
CTGAGAAAGACCTCAGTAACCACCTGTTTTCCCCTTCCTCTTTGTGGTGGACATTCTTTCTGATGACATCATTCCCAGGAGCCTCTTTCTCCTTCATCCCCACTGAGGGATTGTCCAGGCCACTCTTTTTCATCCATGACCCAGCCACATCCCAGGGCTGTTCTTGTACAGAGAAGGCCCTCCTGGACCGTAGCAAGGGTATCTGGGATGTTTGGTTCTTTAGAGCCATCGCTTCAAATCTGTGTATTTTACTGCGCACACTGTCTGTTGAGAGATTATCCTCAGATCTCGAAGTGCTGGGTTTCGTCTCCTGAGCCTTCGGGGGAGTAGATTCCTTAAAAACATGCTTGTCCTCCATTCTTACCAATTTGCTTACTGGCTGAATAGGCTCCGTCTTGGCACCTAAATGGTCCATGATGTCTTCCTTTGGCTGTTCCTTTAGTTTTCCTGCAGCTGATGAAGTCTCTTGTGATGCCAGCGGAGGAGTCAGCAGGGGGGAATCCGTGGTTGTGCTAAATTTCAGTGTAGGACTTCTGTCATGGAAAGCTGTAACTTTGAGGGGTTTTGCTTGTATCCATTCCTCCACCTCCTGTCCTCTTACCCCATTCTGTACAATGCCTTGAACTTTATCATCTTCCTTCTCCTTTTTACATATTTTGTAGTCCCACCCCCTGTCCTCTTTTTCCAGTTCTCTCCCTCTGGATGGCAGCGGTGGATCCCTGGACAATAGAGCCTTGTTTTTCCCAGGCTTGGCTCTCTGGGATCTTTGTTGCTCTGTATTAGGAGCTCTGTTATGAGATGTGTCTGGGGATGCAGGCTGGAGTTGTTTGCAAGCAGCACCTTCAATGTCTCTTAATGGAGTCATGACTTCTGCAGGAGAGTTCTCCTTTGCTTGTTCAAGTATAGAGTTGGTCCCTTGGCTAGAAATGAATGCATGCCTTCTATCCTTCTCCCTGTTTTTAAAAGTAGTCCCTAAATTTCTCTTAGTATTCTCCCTTTCAGAAGATCTCCTCGGGAAAGTGGCACCCTTTTGGCCATTGTGTGCCATACTTCTCTGCTGGTCATCTACAGACGTCCTCTGCATCTCACCCTGTTGAACCTCCAGCCTGTTATGAAGCATGAAGTCCTTTGCATGGTCACAGTTTGCTTTAGCTTCATCTTGGTTTGAACCAGCGTCCAAGTTATTTGATCCATACAGCTTCTTGATCATCTTCACAGTGGACTGGTTGGCCAACGGCCCTCCAGCTTTCCTTGTGCCGCTTAAAGGATCAGCTGTCCCTGCCCCAACATTGAGTCCTGGATTACCCACAAGATCGTGGAGATTGTTATTCCAGGTGTACGTGTCCTGACTAGATCCAGTTTTACTCAACTTTATTCGAGACGGTAGGGACTGATAACTGTTGCCTGGTTTTCCAGACAGGCTGTTGTCCATTCTTACTGATGAGATTCCAGGGCCTGGTTTCTCTTCTGCTTTGTCTGTTGAGTTGTACATCTTTACCATGAACATCACCATATTAGATGTGGGACTCACTGTTTCTGAAGAGGAGTCAGGTCTCTCCTCCCTTCCTCCTCTCTCTAAACTCTCTGCCCTTCGGCTAAAGCGACTTTCCCACAAGCTCTGTACCTGCAGTTTTCCTTTGGCTATACTTGACTCACTTCCCCAGTCCAAACTTTTACTCCTGTTCGGAGCATTTACCCTTCTCCACTGTGGCCTGCCTCTATGTGGTGCCCAGGTTTCGGAGCGGTCTGTGTGGATGCCAGAGCTCCCAGACTGCGGTTGGTCTAGGACCGCTCTGGAATTGGGTCTCGCTTGTCCACTGACAGGTTTGGAAATCTCTGTCAATTTGTCCAGGTTCCCGATCTCCGACTTAACTTTGAAGGACCCCACTGCAGCTTGGTCAGCCCCCTTAATCCTGGGTCTCTCTGCTTGCTTCATCTTGCCGTCTTCACCATGAGCGTTATTGACCTTCTCCTCATGCGAGCTCCGAATTTTGCACGCCTCATTCTGCCCCCGTTTGTTCTCTGCATTTCCGAGGAGGGCGAGCTCACGCTCTCCAGCAGTGCGAACTGTAAACCTTACCGGAGCGGACCCCCGTCGTCCTGCTGCAGATGTAGCGTGGGCGGCTGAGGAAACACTTTGTGCTTTGTGTTCAGCTCCAGCATCAGCCTTGGTGCCGCTGCCCACGGCAGCCACAGACAAGTCCATCTTTATCTAAACCTTGGCTTTAAATGACTTCACAGTAACATTAGTGAACGCAAATAAAAATAAAGATTAAATATAAAATAATTTAGCTGCACAAATCACGTTTTCAGGTCTTGGTATACTGGCAGCTGCTCTGTGATTCTCCATACTTTATAAAGCCCACACCCTGCTCTTCTCCAACTCCGAGACACAGCCGGTGCTGCTGGTTACATAGGAGACTGTCGTGCGAACCAGTCCAGATGTTTCTTCATAAGCACAAGTTCAGTTTGTGCATGACATTCATGTTGAAAATAAATAAGAAAAAGAAAAATCCAACAAAGAGGAGTTGAGGGTTTGGAAAGGAGGCATAAAATTGTAACGTCTTGTTTCTGTAGGATTAATAATAAGCAGCCCCCCACAGAGATGTGGGCTTCAAAAGCAAAAAGGTGGTCTCTTCTCTAAGTGGGACTCAACCCGATTCCACACCATCGTGTGCACCTGCATTACAGGTTGTTTCAAAACCACGGATCTTTCTTCGCTGTTGAGAGGGTTGTATTCCGCACTGTAGTGGTTCTTCCTCCTCTGTTTTCTTCAGCACGCAGCTGCCGGCGGGTGGCGACGGATCCCCCCAGATGTTGCTGTTTATTGTTGTTACTGTTGCTCTGTCTCCTTCTTCGTGTTTATTTTTCTTCTTGAGTCACCAAGATGCCGCTGGCTGGCTCAAACCCTGCAAAACAGTTTCATGTTTTTTAAAACAAAACAATTGGCTCAGGCACACTAATAGTCACAGCAAAGTCACTTGTATGTAAAGCTGCTGGACATGTTTTCTGGAAACATCCACAAACAAAGCTTTTTTTTTTTCTTTTTCTTAACAAAGACCCCCGACAGCAGCCTCAAAGGGACAGCGCACACAGAAAGGATGGAGAGAGTAGGAGTGGAAGGGAGGATGGGGCTGAAAGGAGGAGGAAAAGTACAAAAAAACAATGATATTAGGATTGAAATGGGACGTGGATGGAATGACGTTTAGAAAAATGTTCTAAAGGTAAAAAGGAGTTCTGAACTTCATCATTTCAACAGAATGCGTAAAAAGCAGCCCTATGACATACAGCAACTTGTGAACTTTGCAGCCTAAGCCTCGGCAATCCTCCAAAAACAGCAGACAGAATTTTACAGCATTAATGGTTCACCAAGCCGTTGTTTACAGCAGGGAAATTTCATAAGTTGCCCAGTTGCTCATTGCAGTCGGGCTTTTGAAAGCAGAGCCATGTTCAGAGGACATAGTATTCAGAGGAACTGGAAAAACACAACAGACTGCAATCCAGAAAGAGGTGACGAGAGTCGACACCGAAACCTGTTTCCCGTACGGCCTCATCTGACAACAGACACGCAGACCCTCCGCAGCACTGAAAGATCAGAAGCCTAAATAATAGGCAGAGCAGAAGCCCTGTTTTCAAAAGAGAGAAAAGTGCTGTACCCACACACACTTCTGCGAGGCCTTTGCAGCTCTCCGGCTGTTTGCGGGAACCGTGATCCGATCGCCTAACTTAAAAACGGGACGTGGATGTATAAAATGTGGACTTCTTAAACATAGTTTCTTCCTTTTATTGTTATTATTTCATTACAAAAGACTTGCCCTGCCGCAGAAGTACATGAGGCTGGCTTCCCCCGTGGATGGGATGACAGATCTGTCACACACACTCATTCACTCACCTACTCACACACTGTAAAGGCAATACAGCTTCACCAAATGACCACAACAATAACAATAATATTACTACAAGCAATGATATAATAATAATAATAATAATAATAATAGTGATGATCTTTGACCACGTTATTCAGTTTTAAACAAAATCTTGCCCGGTGTAGAACAAGGCCCCCGAAGTGGAATAATGACAGATGGTTGCTGTTGTTCGTACCGAATAAACGCAAGCATTACGGAAGCATCTGCGTGCTGAGATTACAAGACGACGAATGTGGTTCCCCCACCAATCTGGCAAACCGCGGATGGATTAAGCTGAAATAACAACACGGTACCGTACCGCAGCTCCTTCCCTTTCAAGCTCCTTTGCCGAGATCAAAGCGCTCATGTCCCTCGATCAGGATGGTTCCGTCAAGCTCCATACTTTTTATGCCGCACCGCCTGAGCATTTTTGTAGTGATGCATCTGCACAGTGATGCAAACTAGCTTATCTGGTTTGTCTTCTTTTTCCAACTCCCATTGTTTCTCCCACCCTGTGCTCGCACTCATGGGACAGCATTCCTCACACAAGCTCCTTTGTTATTTGGCCTAAAATGGGTGACGTGGTGCTTCTGCCATGCAGATGTATTTATAGTGACACGCAAACACGGCGGACAGGCTGTACATGCGTCTCTGGCCTTCGCTCACACACACACACACACAGGTCTGGGGTGAGCCAGGAGTTAGTCAGCCTACAGCCTTGGGTCGTAACTATAGAGTTCCTTGTGTGAGGCCCAAGACAGTCATCCATGTTCCCACCATCGGTCCTTTGTCCTTATTTATGACCTCAGAGCCGCCAGAGGGTGCAGGGTTATTCTGATACCGGTGTGAAAGGGAAGCTGAAGCCCTAGAGGAACTGTAAACCCACACGCAAGGGATACCATAACCCGACGAAGCGAGAAATCAAACGGGTAGAAAGAGGACAGGGTGGTAGACAAAGTTTCAACTCCAGCTGCTACTGTCGCCTCTTCATGAGAAAGAGCTCAGAGGAAATCATCGGGTTTCAATGGCCAGGTCACTCCCAGAATGCACTGGGCAGCAAAGCCACCAAATGCTGGTTTTACATGGTTACGGACGATCTTGCCGCACGAGAAGAAGCAAAAATATTAAAACGCACTGTAAAACGTAATACTGGAGTGCAGCAAAAATAACTTTATTCACACAGCACCTTTTATCCGGCTTTTGAAGGCCAAAGGTCCTTCAAGAGTATAAAATGAAAACATGGCAGATAAGCAATAAATAGCGATAAGACAACTTTGCAGGATGGATTCCAATCCAGCACAGCTGTTAGTTTCCGGAGCAAAGCAAATCTTCTTGGAAAACTGGCACGCAAGCTCGTCTTTCATTTGAAATTTTAAATTCGGGCTAAACGTATAATACAAGTTGTGAAAAAAAAACAGATAATTTTTTTTCCCACACACACACACACACACACACACACACACACACGGGAGAGAGATTGATAAAAAGAGCGGTGAGGAAACAGCCCGTTGCAATGTGGGCAATAATTTTCTATTCATCTTGCATAAGAAAACCATTTCCTGTTCTGTTGTTCATTGTTTTCTGCAGGCCAGCTCAGGCTCCTTGGCACAAATATACATTGACGTAAATTTCTGCTGAACGAATAAAACAAATATAAAGATGTTGCTTAAAAAAACAAACAAAAAAAAAAAACATTTGAATACCACTGACAATTTTACAGTTTACAAAGCAAGTTGCCCTGGCACGGGGAATTCTGGTGCCACTCAGCAATGAATGCAAGAGAACCTCTGACGGCTGCAATTTTATCAGCCAAACCCTGAGGTTAATCCGCGCTGAGCCTCCAAAAAAGGTCCTGCGTGACCCCACATTGCAGCAATGCTAGAAAACACACAACGCAGGCTCCAAAATGGGCATCGTGACATGTTTAGGTAGGAAGAGCAGCAAAAGGGATAGAAGAAACACGGTACCTTTCTGCGCAAGGGTCTGGTTCTTCTGGTACTTTCTTTGCTCAGAAACGAAAGTGGCAGAAGCATCCACTTCCTGTGCAGGGCAAGGCAGCCACCTGCCTCTAACAGACGCATGGAGGCCAAGCGCTGAAGTTGCCCCACCTGCACGTGAGCCGACACCTGAGCGGCGCTCAGTGCCAGTGAAGCCAAAGCCCACCAGGCCCTCATCCAGCATGGCTGCCCCTGACCGGGGTCCACAGCCCCTCACTGGGACACAACATCCAGACCCAGCACGGCGTACGTGATCCTCCCGCTTAAGTAAAGGTGCAAATTTAGCAACTTTCCCACAATTATGATGACTGTCTTACTTCTGCGTGATCCAGAGCAGCGCAGCTTGCAGCAAAGCACTGATTCTAATGGCGGCGAATCCAAGAAGCCTCCTTTCTTCTGCAAAAGCAACCGTTAGATAGGAACAGCGCTTCAGAAAGGAAGTGACCTTGCGGTTTACGCTCACTGATAGATGTCGACTAGCAAAACAAAAAAAACAAAAAAATTAAGCTTGGTTTTTGTAACAAACTTGTGTTACACACACATGCATATCCAGTGTGTGGATGAAAAAGGAAAATAAACCAGAATTACATGGGCATGCAAGTAAAAAATTGAAGTGTCTGTGAGAAAGTAAAGGTATTTGCTCCTTTCCTCATTTCACCTTTTATTGTAGTGCATTTCTTAGTATATGGCTCTGTGTATTTCATTCTAGCCTCCTACAACAGGCCTGGGAGTCTGAGGTCCCCCCCACCCACTGTACTTCAAGATCATACCCTTCTGGATTGATGCTGCCATCATTCCTGGGATCATTTAGGGGTCACGACCCCAACCGTGAACTCTTCTGGCTGCACTGCATCAAGTCCGCATACGATCGGTTACTGTCCAACGTTCTTGGTTCCTCGATGTTTGATACAAAACTTGTTACTCCAGGAGGCTTTCGAGACGCTAGAACTCTTGCTTCTCAGCAGCGTCAAACTGGGACTTCGACAGATATAGCTCTGGGTGTCTAAAGGACTCTGAACAGCGGTGACATTTGCTACACCAGAAACAGAACCCCCATTTAGGTACATAAATGATGCTTTCACATTTTCGAACATTTTTCACATCTTTTGTTTGACCCCAGGGCACCCCAAGTGTCAGACAATGGGCTGGGAAGGCATTTCACACAGCCCGGCATTGGGACACGACTGTCCAGCAGTTGGGGGAATGAGGACAAATGGACTTTATTCTCAGGACAAGTGAGACAGCAGATGGATGTCATGCAGGATCAAGGCCAGAGAGGAGGAACCTACCAACCGGGTTTAGATATTCTGCTCAGCAGTGCAGGTCTGTCGCTCTCATGACGCCGACGCCGCTTCACCCTTGCATGACGTGAAAAACTTCCTTCTGGCTTGCAGAAAGCACAGGCCGAATTTCCACCGCTTAACCAAGATTCTGCTTTAGCACAGGTACGCCAATGCAGCACAGACAAACACCCACCTACGGCCAAGCAGGGGGGCAGCCAGCGCAACCCTGAACGGCGTACCGAGACCCAAATGTCCTCCTTTTAACAATTTGGAAGGGCCTGGATGAACCACAGGGGGAAAATAAAAACGATCACTTTTCAAAAACCTCTTTGGGCATAAAAAATCTCCAGAACTTTATTCAGGCATGGAAAACCCAATTAGCAAATTCCATGACTTTCTCAAGATTTTTTGTGCAAATCTTGACTATATATACGTTTTCACCACAGGCAACGTAACCAGTTTCATCAAAAAAAAACAAAACAAACAAACAAAAAAAAAAAACCCAAAAAAAAACCCCACAGGTAACGTTGAGAGTTTTATTCATTTTTGTTTCTCTTGAAGATAAGCCACTTCATGTTTTTTTAAGCCACCCCACCCCTACCTCCCTCCCTGATGACTTCACTGTTTATGAACTCAAAACAATGAAAATTACAAAAAAAAAGAAATTGATAAAAAAAGTCAGCTATAATTACAAGCAAAATGCAAGCTCCAAAAATACATTAAAAACATTCGCATCCAAAGGATGAAAATGTCTTCCTGTTTATTTCCTTAATATTTATATATATATAGTTTACAAAATAAAAAATAGGAAACCAAAACTAACAAGTTTGAGGGTGAGAACTTGGAAAATACAAATAAAAAATATTAAGCCATCAAACATACCAGGACTACAGTACTTCTGTTTTTTTTTTTTTTTATATACAAGACAAGTTTATCCATTTAAATTCTTTTTAAACGCACAGTACAAAAATGTCACTGACAAAAAACAAAACAAAAAAAAAAAAATTACAATTCTGTCCATCATCAATCACGGCTTTAAGTTTCCTAATAATAATATAATATAGCGGGAGGAGGGGAACAGAGGAAAAAAAGAAAAAAAAAGAAAAAGAAGCACACAAGTTGTGCAGCACGGCTGAGGGGCGCACTGGTCAGTCCGGTGGTCGCTGGCATTTCCTCTGGCTCAACTGCGCCTTAGTTGTGCATCCCAAGGCTTGAACATGATCGCATCCTTACAACCCTAACCTCCACAAGACACCCAACTGTAAGACGAGTGTTCGGGTCGAAGACTCAGCGGTGAAAACAAAGGCTTTGGAAATTGATTTGTGAGAAACGAAACCAAAGTCCTAGAAGAATGATCGAGTATGGGAGGTGAGTCCTGAAGATGAGCCAGAGGGGGGCACGGGCGGCCGAGCCGGAAGGCCGTTCTTCCCTCTCAGCCCGTGTTCGTGCCCCGACACAAACACACACACCGCACCTGGCTCTGCTAGTTAGTGTGTCTGTGTCGACATTTTGGTAAGAAATTAAATCTCGCAACAGCATTGCTGATTTTTATGCTGCAAAACCTCTTAAAAAGTAAATCTAATTTAACACCCGGGGGGGGGAGGAAAATAAAATCCAACTTTTACTTTACTGGGAGGGATAGAGGATATTTTAATGAAGCTGGGGGGGGGGGGTAGGGCAGAGGGTGAAACAGCACACCAACACATTCTGCAGACAGACTGTCCATTCCCTCCCGTCATGTACAAAACACCTCCAACAAAAAGAGCCGTCTGAATACAGCTGTGTTACATACAACAGAAAGAGGTTCCAACAATGCAAACTAAGGACTATTCTGACTACTGGCGCTCATTCTGGTTTGTGGTTTACCCTCCTGTCCCTTCCACCCCCACCCCGGCTTCCCCCCTCCCTCCCCACTCCAAAGTGCTTTCTCGCTCCATGCAGCAGCACCTGTAGTGGGGTGGGTACTACAGGCGTGCTGGAGGGAGAGAGTCTGGGGGTTTGGCAAGAGAAGGGGAACGCAAATGGGATGGAGAGCAGGTGGGGCTCTGCCAAACTTTCAGACAATAACAGGTGGGCGGGCGGTCAGCAGGGGCTTAGTTGGCCCCCCAGTTGTAGCTGTTGTAAGCTGACTTGTTGACCTGTGATTTCTGCTGAAGGGAGGAATTCTGGCTACGCTGTCCAGTGCCGCTCTGGAGAAGAGAGGGAGAGGAAGATGTGAATCACCTGTCAGGTAGTTCATTTCACATTTAAACGTCAGTCCTTTGTACAATTGAAAGTTGCTCTACAGAGATGTGAGTTAACTTCCTACAGGGGTTAGTTCTTCTCCATTATTCTTTGCTGTACCTTTTACACAGGCCCGTGATGCCAAGGCTGCAGTGTGACGGCACTTCGGGGTGGACCTACCTGTCCATCCTGCTGCAGGTGGTGATGCAGGATCTGGGAATGTGGCTGCTGGTGGGGGGCCAAGATGTGCATGAAAGGAGCAGGGGCATAGCCAGCAGCAGCAGGGGGGTTAATGGGTCCCCCGCTGCCAAGGGCCGAAGGCAGGCTGAAGGAAGCAGCCGGGGTTCCCGTGTGGAATCCCTGCTTGTCAAACGACTGGAGGGGTGACAGATTTAACTGTTTAAACACAGGAAAGCAAATGGAAGTTCAAAACTTTCAAGAAGGTCTTCATCTTCCTCAAAGGGAGACAACACATACTTTTTAATTATTTAGCAAAAGCTTGCATCAAAGGTGACTTAAAAACAGCAGGCAAACAAGTTTACTGTTAGAAATTGGTGATCCTTAAATGATAAAAGAAAAACTAATCTTTCAGGTGTGGTAAACTGGAATTTACAACCAACAAGCTCACCTGCGTCTTTGTGTAAACAGACCCTGAGATGTCAGGAACCCCAGTGTTGCTGGATGTCACAGAAACTCCTAAAGAGACAGGAGAAGGGGCTTGAAGAGAGGTGACAGAAGGACAATGGTGATTTCTGTATGGCAAGTGTCTTTCGAGCCTGCATGCATGAGAGGACAAATGAGCCCCTGAAGGTGACAGGGAGAAGCAGCAGGGTAAACAGGAAAACAGATGCAAATTGAGGGGAACAGAAAAATGTGTGAGGGGGGATGTCCTCTGGTACAATTAAAGTCAAACATTCGGCAACTTTAAAATCTGAATAGATCAGTGGGCATGAAGAGTGAAAGCAAGTCACACAGACAGACACACAAAAATTCCTTCTGGAATAATCCACTGCATCCTCACTAAGACAAGTTAAAACAAAACAAAACAAAAAAAAATTTTAGATGTGGACTACTGTCTGAAAGGGTTGTTTCCAGTTTCGGATGGGAGATTTCGATACATTCCCTGTCAAGAACTGACTTTAGTACAGTAAATCAAGTAGCATGCAAATAAAAAGTAAAAGGAGGCAGAAGCACAAGTAAAAGCAAAGCTGAGCAAGTTGAGGCAAAAACAAGAAGAGCCAGGGGTAAGAAGTCAGGGATGCAACAGAGCCCAGAAACAATGGAATTGAACAGAATCTCAATGGGGAGCAACGCTGCTGGAAGCAGGAGTGTGTAAATGCTGGAAACAGCGCAACAAGCTGTCTGAGGTGGAAGAGGAGCTCAGAGAGGCAGGTGGCCCTGCTGGCAAGAGAAGCGGTGGAGGCGGTGAGAGACTCACCAACTCCAGGCCCGGTGACGGAGCTGGCCGGCTTGTTTTGCGCAGAAGCGGCAGCGGCAGCAGCGGCGGCGACAGCAGCAGTGCTATATCCACCCTTACAGAAATCCCCACTCCCCGAAGCCTGGCCCATATCCTCATAGCCTGCAACAATCAGACAGCCACAGCCCTCAGCGTTAGACACACCAGCCGCAAGAAGGGGAGGGGGTGCCTGAGACTGAGAACTGAGCACACGACAAAGGAAAAAGAAAGGGAAGGAAAAAGGGGCAGCAAAGCAAGGTGGGTACTATATGCGTTGACAGGTGAGAAATGAACATCACTCAATGGAAGCAATGCTTGAGGTGAGAAGAGGTGATGGTATGACTGACACCACTGATCCAGTGTCACATGAAAAAGTGATGTAAAACCACCAAGTGAACACAGAGAGGTGAGGGGACTGATAGACAAACAAAGCACTCAGTTCTGCAGCAGAGGTGGGCAAGTGGGAAGATGGAATGATGAGAGCAAAGTTGTCCAAAGACAGAGCTTGTAAGAGATTATATCTGAAAGCCATAAAGCACTCCAGGGACAGCATGGAACAGGCAGTCAAAATAGGACAGAAATGATGATTAATGCCAGAGAAAAGTTAGTGATTATAATAGCATTTAATAATTAGCAACCAGTTTAAAATGATTCACGTATGACCAACTGCATGAAGATGCCACACGTACACATGGCTTTGGGTTTTCTAGTGGAAACGGTTTCCTGCCACCCTGATTGACATGTGCAACTCCACATGCAAACAGGAAGTACAAGTGAAACACAAGTGCAGCCCAATGTAACATTTATGCTGCCACCAACACATGCAGAAAGATGCAGTTGTGTGCAAATGACTGAACAGACAGCGGGTCTCAGAAGCCATCTACCACCCCCAAAAGCACTTCCTGCACCTCTTCTGTGGTCAGGCTGCAATAAAGTGGATCTGCTTCTCTAGAAACCATTTTGCTCGTGTCATCTCACTGCCTTACAGGTTTAAGCCAATGCACTTGCTACGTGACACTGTAGCTGAATGCACAACGTACAACCTGGTGTTTCTGAAACTTAGGCAAGCTCAGAGAAGGGCTGAAGTAAATGCCAACATGAAACAGAAAGGTCCGGTTTCTAGAAGTGTTGGTTTTGGAGAAACCGGTCAAGTCCCAGTTCACTCACCAGTGCTGTATCCATGGGAGCCGTAGCCACTAGCCTGTTGGAAGGGTGTGGCTGAAGTGTTGACACTGACATTGACACCATGTTGCTTCGATGAGGTAGGAGCCACCTGGTCAGGTGTAGAAACATCCGCAATTCAAACACTGGGGCATTTCATACGAGGCAAAATGATGCAGCCAACCACACAAGGAAGGACTTCCGGAGTCCTCCGGTGTCCAGAGAGCACTTCCCTCTGGCTCGAACGAACACAATTGTAGATCACTAACAGCTTAAAATTTCTCTGAATGAGATATATAAACAAATTCCCATGTCATCTGTGGTATCCCAGAAGCTATGGTGAAAGCCAAAAGGGGAGCGGCGAGCTGAGCTCTTACCGGGAACACGGCAGGCCCATACTGGAAGGTATTGGGAAGGCCAGGTACGCCTGTGTAATAGGGCAGACTGGTGTAGCTGTAGCCTGGTGGCAGCGCAGGATTCAGGAAGGGCTGCTGGGTTGTGTGGTGTGTCTGGGTCTGGCTCTGCTGTGGCTGCGCAAGTGTGGTGGCCGGCGCTGGAGATGGAGCCTCACCACGGCCAAACTTGGTCAGCTCAGCTGCTGTGAAGTGGGAAGGAGCAGGTGAACACAGTGCAGGAATTCAGTGTGAATCCAAAGCCCTTTGTTCATGGTGTATGCTTCTATTAGGCAGTAGCCTGCCATCTCTAAAGGCAAGTCAAGGCCAAGTGTCCTTAGGGTTAAACATTCACTTTCTGCAAAGCAATGAAAGAGAAGCTAAAGAACAGGAATCAAATTAAATCTTCTGGTTAGATACAGAGGTAGGGCAGGCAATGACAAGGGACTGTGGTCAGAATAGTATTACCAGAATAAGGATTGCTAGTTAGGCTGCCCTCTCTGCCAGTCAGCGCTGTCGTAGGGGTTGCAAACGGAATGCTGTAGTAATCCTGGGAGGGGTGCAGATGACAAAATGAAGTTTAATTCAACTCCAAAGACTGCTAAAATACAGCCATAAATGGCCTTTGCAAGTAGGTTTTTGATATAATTATCATTATCATGCGGGAGCATATTTAGATATTTACGTACTCTCTGTCTGCAGCCCAGTGTTGTATCTTCTGCATTATAAGTCAGCTAGACTATACTGCCATTTCTGTACATCAAGTGTAAATACAGTCTTATAAACATTTTTCTGGGACATACACTGATTCAAGTCAATATTTAAAACTTACCAAGGGGATTCTGGTTTGGAGCATTTGCAGATCATCGTAGCCGTATACCTGGGGCTGAAATAGAAATAGACAAGAGTTCACTCTTGAAAGGTTGAACAAAACAAAGGTAGCGTTTCTTTTTGATAAGACACTCCAAGAGGGTATCTGATACTTCAACTCTTGTTTGAAACACTTACAGGATATGCATGAAGTAGCCCAGGGGCCATGATGTATGGATTTGGCAATAGAGGGGGGACTCCAGGAGGCAAATTAGGGGGTGCTTTCCCTACAACAAATGCAAGGAAGGGTTACATTTTAGAAAGGGCTGCTTGCTTTAAACATACCATTATTTCAATAGCTCTATTCAAGAGACATCTCACAAAGAGCTCACCAGCTACAGTGGCACTTACAACAAACCAGGATGAAGAGCACAATTTAAAAATTCCGGCAGGCTAACCTGATGAAGCCACTGAGCTGCGAGAGGATGCCGAGGAGGAGGCTGCAGTTGCTGCTGTGGAGGAGGCGGCAGCAGCGGCGGCAGGAGGGGGCACCACAGAGCCCGTGCTGTTGAGGCCCATGTTCAAGCTGCTGACGGGCCCCAGGCCAGGCTGGGCCGACACAGTGCTGACGGAGGGGGGTGCTGCATTAAGTGCAACAGAGGCTGACACTGAAGAGGGAACGGAAGCTGTGGAGGAGACGGCTGCTGAGACGGAGGAGGGGAAAGAGGAGTGCAGGCTGGAGTCGCTGTCCACACTTGAGTGCTGCATTATCAAGGGGAAATACAATTGTTCAACAACAAATGATTAGTGGCAACAGAAAACAAGGCCCAGTTTCCACTGAAGACAAAAGAAGGTTTATCATCAACTACTCCCCACCCTGACCCCCCCAATACATGTAGCTCCTGAGGCTCAGCTCCACTCTGGTCAGATGAAAGCTGCTTTCCTTTACTGACATGATGATGGATGAGAGCGGCATCAATGATGCTCACCAGCAGGCTAGAGTTGGTGGTGCGTACTGTGGAGGAAGGAACCAAGTTGTTTTGCTGAGTAGAGAGCGAGCTGCAGGGAGAGGAACGGCACAATGGTTATCTCACACTTTGAATGACACCATCAATTCTGCCTCGCTGTCTCAAAAGTCTAACCTGCTGTGCTGGGGCTGGGAAACAGCACCAGGCTGGAGGTCCTCGCTGTGCCCCAAGGTATTGAGAGACGTCTGATTGGGTGTAGTCAGCAAAGAAACGGGAACTGCAGCACTGTCCGTCAGCGATGCCATATTGGACACCGAGACAACGCCCTCAGAGTCTGACACAGACTTGACTGGTCCAGTAGGGCCTGGAGTAGCTGCACGGGAGGGAGGTTGGTGTGAATCTTAACAATACCACTGTGTAATTCACTTTCAAACCTAGTACATTGATAAATCACAAGGCAACAGTTTTCTACTTTGTGTGTCGTGACATAAAACCCATTGGTCAAGCAATTGTGTGCGCTTGTCAACATGCAACATAAGCAAAGGAGATCCCTGACATACAAACTTCCAAAGATACAGATAAACTTGACTTCATGTGCAATTTCCTGTTCTAAGTGATAGTCTTCATTGAATCTGCATCAATTACAGGCAGTGTTTATCAGCAGTTCCAGCATTTTCAGCTAAGCCACCTCTCCTTTGCTGTAGGAGCAATTTGGCATTCGTATACGCTACCAAGGACTGTTTTGTGTTTATCAACTCAATACAGAATGTGTGAAGCGCTACAACAGCGCCATTTAAATGGCCCATAATCATTTAGGAAATGAAAATACAAAATTTCCTCACGTAATTGGGTTAATTTGTTACATTACATAGTAACTCAGGAATTTGCATTCCAGCTGTGATGCAGTCAAATGACCATTATTTCATGGGGGGATTGGTTCCAGGGCAATAAATGTCAACTGAAATTCATTAGAATGCCAAAAAGAATGTATTTTATAAATGAAAACATTTTGTAATATTTGAAACAAAATTATTTATAGCCTGACGTTTAATGTCACATTTTCATTTATTATGTGAGAGATTATAGAAAACTAAACACTGCTGGTGCTTTCAACATTATATATTCTGCTGAGTTATTACAATCCTAAATCTTACACATTATTTACGAACAACAAAAATTATATTTTGGCTTTCAAATATACTTAAGCTGCTGACCCATATTGTGTTCATAGGAGTAAGACTTCCTTAAACTGTATTTTTAAATCCCACTATATAAGTACATTTTCACACCAACTCAAACAGGTTTAAAATGAGCAATTCATAGCTACTGAGAAGACATTAAATGACTGCTAAAAACACACAAATGCGTCCAACACAACTCACCTTCCACAGATTGTGTTGTCTGTATCGAACTGAATCCGTTCTGTAAAACACACACATACCATTTTATGGTTCCAGAAGGAAAAGCACACAGACATGCACAACAACCACAACAACAATCACAAGGACATTGGAACTACATCATAGTTTTATTTCAGGGTGGACAACATATGCAAAGTGTGTCATTTCGCCACTTCAAATCGCAGAACAAAGAAGCAACAATGGAGAAAAATACTCTACAGAAAGTACTCTATAGATTGGTGTTCATACAATGAAAAGAAAATCAGTGATGAGCTTTTTTAAATTATAAAAAAAAAAAAAAAAAAAAAAACTTTTACAATATTTTACAAGTAATTGTACTGAGGCCATTACATCAGACACAGTAACTGCCTATGTAGATACAGAAAGTGAGTGTCTGTATACACTGACTTTGGGCAATGTCCATTATCACCTGTCCTCAGCTATTAAAATGTGAATCAAATATAAACTTGTAGAAATATTTAAAAGAACCGTTCATATAAATAGTGGTATCTAAGACTTTATGTTGAACCAATCTGCATTTGCTGCCACCCCAAATAACACTTCTAAATAAGCTTATAACATCACATTATAAGCAAATACAAATGTAATATGAGGGCTTATATCACATAAGTATTGTCCATATACAGCAAAAGTAATACTGGTTAAATGAGTAATGTAATTTTATGAACATTTTGCCAGATAACACAGGAAGTAAGACATCTGATCATTAAGAACAGATGGACTTTGGCACATCAATTTACCTTCGTTAGATGAGGAATTAGGCTTTAGTTGACCAACTATGAAATTTGACTGCTTTCTGCCAATATGTGCTCTAATACAAGTGCAGAATTAAAACATGATACATGTTGTGATTTGTAGCATGAAGGCTACAGTCATGCACAGCATCTGTTTCTCTACATTCCAGACATGGCAATTTTTAGCGCCCTTTAGTGGTGGACCAATGAACTGCAACACTCCACATCCAGATGTGCAATAATTTAAATCCTGGTGTAACTGGCTAAACTAGGAAAAGGGAAGTGAGGGGGAAAAACCAAGGAACAAACGCCTGGTGATGTTCTGGAAGCACATGGATAGCAGAACCAGAACTTACATTCAGCCCAATGGCCTAAATGCACAAAAATGTCAAACAAGGCTCCCAGTCTAATGTTGCTTTACACTTTGAACACAGAGTGCTATCTTGGCCTACAGTTTTTTTTTTTCATTTTTTTTTTTTTTTTAAACTTCAAACTAGACATTAATTTAAATTCAACTGGTCAGTATTTGTTTAACAGGTAAAAAGAAAGGAATAAGTATTGTTATTAGGTCTGGGTTTTCTTTTTTTTCTTTTTTTACTAGTCACTGGAAAGATGTCGAAAGTTGTTGTGGTCTCAGCAAGCACCCCCCAGTGCAGTCTTTGAGGGCAACAATCCAGAAGGTAACCCTACCAGCAGTTACAGAACCCAGATAACTAAATTCTCATCCCATCCAGTATGGCCAAGGGCACAGCAACTAGAATAGCAGCAATTTTACACAGACTGCTGGATGGTGCAGTCTCAATGAATATGCAACTACTGAGTGAGGCTGCAACACAAACTGGATTGTTCCCCCCAGACTCAAGGCTGGGGACTCCTCTTCTGAGCCCCAAGAAAGAGTAAACTTCTCCTGTACTCACACAATGGACTCCCAAAGCATCGCCACCCAGACCACTGCTGCTCCACTGATTTTAGATAAAAAAAAATTTTAGGGGCAGGGAGAGGGGGAGGAATAGAAACAAACAAAAATAAAGGATAAAACGCCTAGATATTTATAGGCCAGAGCTGCCAAAACTATTCTTTTGACACACATGGCTAACAAGCACATGAACTGATGTGGAGGAAAGTGAAAATGGGGGAAGAAGGGAGGTGGTAATGACTGGCCAGAAACAAGTGGAGCTGAAGGAGAAGATGGAACAGAGCAAGGAGAATAAAAGCTGATGGCAACTGACACATCTTAACAGTTCAGTCAGCCAGGAAGCACATGTGGTGTTAACTCTGCTCTGTCTGTCCCCTATCACAGCCACAAGATCACAGTACAGGGTCACCTGCTGTGGATTGTGGAGAGAATGCTGAACAGCAGCACCCTATTGCTGCATGTTATATAAACAATAAAAACAACAGTTCACTAAATTAACTGCACTACTTTTGCTAGCAGACTCCATTGGAAGCAAGGTTCAGAATACTCAAAAGTACATTCTTAACATAAGTTATTGCATTGCACAAATATGAGGATTCAGTGATGAAAGCTTCCAGTTTGACCACAGTGAGTGAATGAAAACATGGTTTATAAGTATTTTTTGGTGCTCAAGTGATGTAATGAAGTGGATGACAGCACCACCTTGTGAAAATATTTACCTTGCCTGGCTGCAAGTCTTTCTGCGGTGATGTGGAGACTGAGGGAGGGTATCGACGGGTCTGCGTGGCTCTCTGCTCATATAGGGCGGGCTGCGCAGCCCCAGGGCTCGGCACTGCCTGAGAGGGGTACGAGGGACCACTTCCTGGGAGGGAGCTGCTTTGATACCCCTGATCTGGACTGGCAATAGTAGGTGTAGGCTCGCTGCAGGAGACAGACAGGCCAACATGTATGCTCAATCTGGACTAATCTTATAGGTCTACTCAGACTTTTGGAAAAATTAAAGATGGAGTGTTTTGCAGCAGGCCTAGGTTATCAAGTTTACATACTTTATTTAACACCATATAATGAACAGATTCACAGCATCTGGAATAAGAGGTTCACATGCTTGTCAGCAAGTTGACTGCCTTCTGCACAGCTTGACTAACACACAGAAGCAGGCCTACCTGCTTGCGCTGGTATACAGGCTGCTCTGAGACTGGCTGGCTGGGGCAGTTGTCACAGGTGCTGCCTCGTACTCAGGTAGCACTGGTTCTGAGCCGAACTGCAGGGCACCAAACTGTAAGTTCAGCCCAGAGATGTCCGCTGAGCCTGGCATCTCCACTGCAAGTGCTGGGATCTACCAGACACAAGAACAGAATCGGTTCAGAGACCAAACCAGCATATGCAAACTAGGTTTTACGATCTCAGAGGACACACCATTGTGAAAGCTCAAGAAAATTATACCACTGAAGCAGAAGAGAGAAACTATTATATTTAAAATAGAATCTAACAGTAAGAAGCGTTCCCAACAGCTCTGGGGATGATAAAAATCAACTAAAGTTGTTATTAACTGAGATGGATTATGTGGAAGGTGGCAAGAGTGCTATGCTACCTTAGTGCTGATGGAAGTTCTCTTCTTCTGTTGCTTAAGCTTATGCTGCTGCAGTGGTTGTGGGCTGGAGGACTGGTTGTCAGAGGATACAGGAGACATCTGTTGACCAGAGACTGCTGCAGGGGGCTTAGATAGTGGGGATGCAGGGGTTGCTGTTGGGACAGGAGCTGTCTGTGGATGCAAGGAAGAGGGGACAGAGGAGGGGGGCACTTTTTCATGGAGGAAGGCGTCTATCATAGAGGAGGCAACGGAGGAGGTGGACTGGTACGGTTGGCGTTTGGTGAAAGGGCCATGTACTGTGGGCTCTGGCTGTGGCTTCATTTCTGCAAGAGGTACAGGAACATCAAAGTGACAACATGTCCAGCTACTGTGTTCATTCACCTTCTCCCAATATACATCACTCCTATTCTCCTTACCATACTGCCCCAGAGAAGAGCCACTCGTGTCCCAAGAGGAAGAGGGGACAGTTGCTGGGCCTGTCTGGCTGTGCTGGGCAGCCAACTGTGCAAGTGCCTGGGCAGTCTTAAACTGTTCTAAGAACTGCGAGCCACTGGTGGAGCCCCCAGTTGTCACCTTGGGGTCCACAACATCGCCAAAGCTCTTGCCTAGCATACTGGCCTGCAAATTTTAAAAAAAAATAAATAAATAAAAAAAAAAAAGTAAACACAATAGTAGGGATGTAGTTACAGGAAAATGACAAAGATCATTTCAAAAAATATGTATTCTGGAATATCCATATTGTGACTATGATAGTTAAATCTACCACAAAATGCAACACTTATGAGACAAATAGGTTTATATTGTGGTCCCCATGTCAACAAAGCACACAAAGGGCCTACCAGACAGTGGCAGAGCAGCCATATGTACTAACCATGCTGTGCTGGGTGTAGGGGGCACTGGATGGTGGTTGTGACACTGTAGCCCCCTGCTTTGAGTTGTTAAAAACCAGTGCTTGGGAGAGGGTAGGAGGCTGTGAGGTGTCCAATGGGGGAAGCTCTGCCTCAGAGGATGAGGAGGGTGGTGTCTTCCCGAGCAGCACCGCCAAGTCAATCCTGCAAGGTACAACTTGATGGTTTAACTAAGTCTTTACTGTAAAGTAACAGAACTGAATAAAGTGCGGCACCTATTTCAAATCCAGGTGAAGTGGTGACATTTAACAGTCTACCTCTGGCCAGCAGTGATGGTGACATTCTCCTGGGGCAAGGACATCGCAGCTACACTTGAGGCAGTGAAAATCTTGGTCTCTGACAGCTGCAGAACCATGGAACCATGATGAATTGAGGAGCACTAACACTAAACATCCACCTTAAACTAAAATAGTAAAACACAACACTCACATCTTCATTCCAGTCCTCTGTGCCCCATTCCTCAGGTGCTGTTCTCCAGGCACCTAGAACACAGTGGAGATGCTACTAAACCTCAGAGACCACCATATCACACACTATCATGCATGGCTCCCCAAAACATCCAGACTGCAATATGGCCATAACTAACTGCTGCTGTCAGAGCCCCAGCCAGTATGAGAACCTAAAAAGCCCAGCCCGAAATACAAATCAAAACAAATTCTAATTTGCATAAAGTTCAGAGCAAAGAGATGACAGTGGAAATAGACACCTTGTGCTTCTCAACATTCAGCCCCTGTAAGGAAGCATTCTGGGGCCCCCAGCAGAGCAGTGCACATAACATGGTTACAACTTCAGACTCAGTCCCATATAATGAACACTTCTGAAAAGGCATCATGTACAAAGTCAGCAAGATTAAAAAGAGATGACAAGCCATACCAGGAGCAGAGTCAAATTTTCTGGGATAATTTGTTCCCTCCACACCAGAGAACTCAAGCCCTACAAGGAGACAGAAAGAGAAGCAATAGGCAAGGTAAACACAGCCTTGTTATTTCAGAGCAACAACAAGGCCCAAAGCTGCCTGTCCTGCTGAGCACCCCAATGCTAGCACTGCAGGATTCCCTGCCAGCAGAGCCTACAATGGCTGACTCTTGGCAGAGCAGCTCCTGAAATATTACCAGCGCATCTTTCCGAATGGGGCGTATCACTTAAATACAGTGTCATCAATGATGCACAATCTGATACTTACATGTCAAATTAATCAGAATAAGACTAAAATTTGGGAACAGTTTCTCTTGTTCATGAATTTTCCTCCCCAAATATCTTATAGCCATTTACCCAATTTTTGTCTCTTCCTCAATACACAACAGCTGCAATGTGTGATGCAAATAACCAACTTCCTTTGAGGAGGCAGGTTTCATTGGGCAGCATAACCTCTTGATGGACTACATTAATTCAATGATGCCTTTGACTGTGCATCAGCCTGATAATCCATGTCAGTGACAGGGATAAAATTTTTTTTTTTTTTTTTTTTTACAAATGCAAATAATACTTACTTACATATTTATTAAATAAAGGCCAACTTATATTTCCTTTGCTTGCTCTCCACAAATGTTTAGGACTACAGTGCAGAAAAGATGCCACAACCTCAAAAAATACCAATTCTTAAGATAAATTATGCTTGTCCTGAAGCTAATGAAAACTGTTCCAATGAAGCAGCTAGTAAAAATGCAGTTTAACAAGCAAACAAATATTGGAAGATTGGCTTGTGACCAATGGGGGAAAAAACTCCTCATTTATGGTAAACATCTTATATCATACAACTAACAGCTATCAAGTCAGTGACTGAAGTGAACATCAAGTACAAATGGTGACTGTCAGATGTGTGGAGTCGGAGGTTAGGGGACAGGTACTAACTTGTGCTGTCTTCAGGTTCCAAACTGCCCGTGTTGTTCCATGTGCTGCCCCCTGCATAGTTCTCATCAGCCTGGGATGGTTCTGCATAATCTGCAGGGTTGAAGGTCCTAGCAGTGACAAAGAGAGAAACAGCTCTGTTAGACAATAAAGATCACTTCACTGTGACTCCCACTTGGCCATCAGTGTGTACAAGTAGTTGTACACTGCTGAACTGCACTCATTTGCAAACTCACAACATATTACTGCACAAAATAAGAGAGCAACATTAGAGGTTCCAAACAATATTTCATGAATGCAGTCTTGTTTTAACCATCACTCATCTGTAACCAAGCCAACTTACTGGCATAAATAATCAGCGCACACATATACATACGTACACACATACACAAACACACACCCCTGGCCGCACACCATAATAGCTCCCACTAACCAACACCTACAAAGTAGTCAAAGTTCTACACACTAGTCAAAAGTAACCAGGGGAGGCAATTACTGAGTGACACTGCACCCAAATTTAAGCTCAGCAAAAAAGCCTGTCTTACTGAATGCACATTTCTGAGGAGGCAGATTAAGCTATTGATATCTGTTATTCAGCAGAACACCTAAAATTTGTGGCAGATCAGCCAGACTGCTCGTACCCATCATGCAACACTATTTTGCTCTCAATACTGAACACACCCCCCCACAGACACACAAACTGTCTTTACAGTCTGCTGGATGAGGCAAAAATCCACTCACCTCTCATCTCCTGAAAAATCAAATCCTGTCCCCTTATCAATCTGGCTTTAGAGAAAAACAACAGTAACAATTTCAGCTGCTGGGAGAGGGGATAGTGTTGACACAGCGAGAGCGAGTTGCTGAGCTTTGCCAAGCTTAGTCTTGCCACAAAAGTCTGTCTGCTACAATTAGTGTAACTGATGTTTATGAAGGCTTTCAAGACAGCTAAAAAATGTATGTGTTCAAACATGTCTACAGCTGGTTTTATAATGTAACATGCACGATTATGGTCAGACATCTATAAATGTATTAAAATATCTACAATCTTATGTTAGCCGAGTGCACCGTAATAACCTTTGTTATTTCATCTCTATAAAAAGGATGACATACAAGAAATACAAATTTGACAAACCATTTTGTGGTGCAACACTGGAATTAGACACTAAGTTCTATTGCTTAGTAATACAATTAAATGACAAGATCATTTTCCCTTCTAATAATTTTCAAATTAAATAAAATCATATTAGTTTTCAGTTCAGAATTTGTGTAGCCAATCTACGGCATGCAATTATTTCAAAACAAATTGAATGTGAAGGAAAGAACTGCTTCAAAAGTGTAAAGGGACTGACAGAACACACACATGCAGAAATAATGTAAAATGAGCACAAATTGAACTGCACAAACACATTCAAACACAAGAGGGGCACTCAAGAAGCATCGCTCACACATCTCAACCCATTTTTAGGAAAGCTAACTGTATTTTAAACAATGCAGCAGCCCCACCACAGCAAACAGAAACAAACTTCTGTTGCAACTACCACCACAGCAAACCCAAACTCTTCCTCACCTTACAAAGAGACCCAAGCAATTAGTCAGCCCCATATACATCCCATTGACAAACCATAAACAGCCATACAGTCTTGGCAACATTAAATTAGCTTTTAGGAGCTAAGAGGAAGGTAAACTGACTGATCAAAACATGGTACACAGGCAACTTCAACTTCATAACAAATACAATTTTTACACACATAATACTGTCTGTACTCCACAGTGTTTTCTTCATTGTGCTGAGAAACAGTAATAAAAGAGAAAGGGAAAAAAAGGGAAAAAAAAGAAAAAAAAAAAAGAAAGAAAAACTGTACCCACAACCCCCCACAGTTCAAACTCATCACAGATCTTTCAGTAACAGAGTAAAGGCAACAAGGGGATTATGCCTAACAGTGACATACTGGACAGTCTCCCCAAATACAAGATCCAAGGAGAGACACAGAGACAGCACACACAAAATCCAACCTCAAACCTCACAACCACAACATGCCAGTGTCAAAGAGCAGCAGATTAAATATGGACAAAAGCATTTCATTTATTAGAAAAATTGTACTGTTCAGACATCTTTCTCTAATAGCAGTCAAACTGTACATGACTGACACAGAAGTATACAAAAGCAGGATTTTTTAAAAATAAAATGATTATAAACTTTGTGACTAGCTTCAATCTTGTTGAAAAATGGTTAAACCATTTATTTTAACCATGTTCCTGCTTTCTAACTTTAGTGGTGATTATGGGCAGATAGACTGAGAACAGTGCAGGAGCTGAGAACTTACCCCATGGCCTGAGCTGAGAACCTGCCCCCTCGCCTTCCAGAGCCCCCTGAAAAAGGTCAACATTTCACATTCAGTAATTTAATGTATTTTATAAGGCGCTCCCAAAATTCACCAGGGACACATCTATTACTTCCAGTGATACTTGGTAAAATTCAGTAGAATGACATTCCTTGCTTCAATGTAAACTATTAACCAATTTGCATACTTGTGTTTTCAACACAGGACACTCAAAGTTGTACCTTTAAAGCCATGAGTGTCAAAAGGGGTATTGAACCAAGGTAGAAGTTACCTCTGCCTCCTCTCCCTCTTCCCCGGCGGCCGCGCTCTGTTCCCCGAGCTGCAGCTCCTGCCACCTTCCCACCATCCAAACCATTCTCCTGACCACGAACTGCAAAACAAAGGATAGGGAATAGCAGGGGTATGGGCAGGCACAGCAAGATGGTGTGTGAATCAAGAAGCATAACAAAGAATTGTTACAATAAAAAAAGGAGGAGGGAAGAAAGGCAATTTATCATTTCTAATAAAGCCACAGTTTAAGCCATTCACCATTACAATTATTACATTCACACAATGCCACTGTCAGAAGTCTTTTCAAGGCCAAATTCCAAATTAGTCCACTAAAAACATTAAACCAAAGCTAACTGTGAAATGTTGCTTTACTTTGGCATATGGCGTCACCTCCTCCATAGCTAAAGATGTATTAGGAACTGGTGTGCAAACCAGGGACTTTCAAAGCAACTGTTGCAAGTGCCATTGTAAACAGTGAGAAACACAGCAAGTACAGAAGATGGAAGAGTGAAATGATGGCAATCCTACTGTATCAAAGTGCATATAATAAAATACAGCCATGGCTTCTTTCTCTGGATGGAGCATGTAAAGCATAGCTATTTCAATCTATCATTACCGGAGGTTCTCCACCTGTCTATATATCACTAACTGCTCAGAAAGGGAGTTAAATGGAATCGGTCAGGAATGCGAGTTGAATTAAAGAGAACGGCAGAAGCCTCGAACTCAGCTCTCCAGAACTGTCCCAGGTAAGCCATAATGTATACCAAATCATTTGCTAAGACAAAATGTCAAGAGATAATTGGCCAGTACTTTGAACCTTGGGAGATACACAACTTCCAAAGAACTGTGTGAGAGAAATCTCTGGACGTTTTATCACAAGTGCGACAAATTTGTTAAGTGGTAACCAATGGAAATATGTCCAATGTTGTGTACAAAAACAAGTTTGTGCCATTTTGCCTGCATTGTAACAGCCTGACTGAGAACTCAAGCTGGACCCACTTGTCATGGAAGAGATGCATGGAGTTGCATCTATGCATGAGCACTGCAACTCACTTTCAGGACAGGAGGTGCTCAACTTTGTCAACCAGGTCCAAGTACATGGCTACTGTTCGGTAAGCATGTGCTGGGAGAGGGTGTCTGTATACTCACACTCCCGTCCCCGGCTGGCCCCACGACCCCTGCGTGGAGCACCCCCTCGACGGCGTGCAACGTCCCTCTCTCCTCCTCTGTCCCTGTTCTCCTTCCCTTCCTCTGACACATCCATGTGCCCACTCTCCTTCTGCCCAGACACACCCTTTTTCTTTCCCACCATCTCCCAGGAGTCCTGGCAGGAGGAGAGGAAAACTCTTTTTTAATGTCTATCAAATCAAACATTTAAATAAAGTGTACTCTTACTGAGTGTAACTGCAACAAGGCACAAATTCAAATACAAAATGTTTATTATTTTTCATCCAAACTTTCATGCCTGACAATCATTTGACTCCCCTTTTAGATTTATTGTCTTTAAGATCCTGTCAGAAGAATCTTACATGGTGGCTTTATGTATATCTGAAATCTACCACAATATGACAACTTGGTTAAGCCAGGTATTATCTTGCTCCTGTCTGACTGATCCTGTCCACTAGTCAAGCTCCTTCTTGCCTTCAGAGTTTGGTTTCACTCACAGTATCAGGACTGCCTTCGAGCAGCACGTTGATAGCTCTGTTGATGTCACCATTGCAGTCGTGCAGCGCAATCATAGACTCATCCTGGTCCTTGCCTGTAATGTCGATCAGCTGTTCAAGAGGGCAAGACAGAAACAGACTAGAATTAAAACACACACACACAAAAAAATGTCAACCTACTGCATATACAGAATAATTCAACAATATATAGGAGGTTAAGAGGAGATTCAGGACATCCCAGACTGATAGACCATGATAAACATTTTGGACCAATCCAATCTATGTATTGGCATCAATAAAACCATAAATTTACAATTGTTTGCTGGAACTCCCAGAACAAAGCTTTGTTGCTTAGTATTGTTACTGAATGACCTAGGTTCAATATTATTTTCCATAAAAATGAAAGCTATCCAGACTGTACAATGAATAGGACTTTCAAAAGTTTGAATCTCCACATATTAACATTCAAAAGATTACAGAAAGACAACAGCATCAGTGTAGAAAAAGGAGTACCGGCTCACCTGTTTCACCTTCTCCTCAAAGTCTGCATCATTGTGGTCAGAAATCATCTGCGCAAGTCGGATCTGCTCTGCTGTAGCCTGCAGAGAGGAGGAATGAAGACGTGAACCTAAAGAAGCCATGCCTCATATACAAAACATGGGTTGCCAGACACAATAGAAACTTTACAAGGGTACCCTGAAAACTCTTGACAGTCAAACAGCAAACTTGTTTTATATCAGTCAACATATCATATTCAAAATAGAAACATTTTCCAATTTGCAGTGTCACAGAAAAGCTGCTAGGTTTCACTTCTCCCCTTTCTCTTTCAAAGTCCTGCAAGATTAGCAAATTGAAGAGTACCAGTGAACTAGTAATGTACAGCTGAAGAGATGTCTGGCATGGTCCACATACAGCCAATATTCAACAGTAGCAGCAACTTTACACTTTGCTATTTAATACTGAAACTTCCCATAATTCCCAGGTGCTCTATTCTGACCCTGGCCAACCAAATTCTCTTGACTGAGCTGCTCTCACAAGAAAAGACTGCTATAGTACAGGCTCATTATTCATAACAGCCTCATGGCTACATTTCATTACCCAGTGAACACTATGTTACATTGCATGTCAGTTCACATGCTGCTTTCCTACAGTTCCTTCAACATCTGTGTTCCCCTTATTGAAGAAATATAACAAACATTTGCATTATCTCTCTAGAATCTTACTGCCTGCAGAAATGTAACATTTAATACTCATTTTGCTGATATTAACCATTGACACAGCAATATGCCAATAAAGGGGAGCACTAGCACTGCCCCCCACATTTCAAGCATTGCCCACATGTACATGCAGACACGAGCAAGAGAGTGCAAACTGTAGTGCTTCTCTGACACACACGGTGACATCCTGATCAAACAACAGTCCAGCATGGTCTGGACCCTGGGGGGGGGGGGGGGGGCAACAAGAGCACTTTGGTGACCATACAATTTGTGACCAAGTGGTGTGCGACTTACCTGTGGCCTCTGCTTGTGCTGTGTCTGGGTCTGTGTCTGCGTCTGCTCCCAGCCGCCGCGAGCTCGGCTGCTGCCCACCGACGTCATCATTTACAGTATATACAAATAACAGTATTTACAAAGGAAAACACCTGAAAGAGAAGAAATGGAGGAGTGGCATTTAGTGTAAACAGGAGAGCTCACTACCCACCAGATTCAGGGAGCTTATGAAGCCAATGGGGACACAGGGTTACAGCACACCACACGCACAGGATGAAGGCACGCCGCTAGAGTGAAAGAGTGGCCAAAATGCAGAGCTGGCTGCCATTCTGACACAAGCTGATATTTGTCAACAGAAATCCCAAGACAAAGGCCTCTGTCCAAACACAGCCCCCCCCCG
The DNA here is from genome assembly GCA_018136845.1 of Heterotis niloticus. NCBI lineage: Eukaryota > Metazoa > Chordata > Actinopteri > Osteoglossiformes > Osteoglossidae > Heterotis > Heterotis niloticus. The sequence continues at coordinate 5,449,815 of CM030903.1, forward strand.
TCCTACTCCGTACTGTTACTACAAACCGCAAATACTTTAAGAACGTAAACAAAAAAAAAATGTTATGGAAACTACTTCACAGAACGAATAGCACTGCGCAAACTCGTTTACTCGCTGCTTTTCCTCCACTCAAAAGTGTAGGAAATGTCAAGCATCACACGCGGGGGGCCAGTTTATGGCGAACATTTCCCCTCCGCCGTGAGCTCGCTCGCTCGCGCGCGCGCCCCCCAGTGTCACGCGTTTTACTTAAAAGTGCTCGAAAACCAGAGCGACAAAACAGCGGAGGGTCCATCCCCCGCGCGGCTCGGGCTTCGAAGTCACAAGTGAGCAGCGGCACCGAACGGGCCTCGGTACCGCACGTCTGTCGCGCTCGCCGTGGCAAATGACCGTGTCGCGCGCGTCCCTTGCGCTCGCTCCTGCTCTCCCGCCCGGCCTCGCGCCTCCAGCGGAAAACTTGCTGCGCGTTTTTAACGGACTCAGCGGAGCAGTGGCCTCAGTTACGATAATAAAGGTAAGGGGGAGAATTACACAAGCAAAACGGAAACAAGGCGTGGGACGCCTTCTTATAGGCACAACACATCAACCCTTAGCAGTGTTACATAAAGGTTATTCAGGTAATGGCTTTAAAACCATCAAACATTGTGAACGTTTGCTGAGCGCGCATACGTCGCGGTGCCGTCCCGTGGATTAACTGTGTGTGTGTGTGTGTGTGTGTGTGTGTGTGTATATATATATATATATATATATATATATATATATATATATAATTTTTTTGCACGGAAGCTATTCTAATAAGTAGTACAGGAAATACACAAGAGTCGAGCCGTCAGGTTGGACAGGTAGCACACGCGAAGTGGACTCAAACCCAGTCCGAAGGGGTCAAACTGCTGTCCAAGTGCGGCTCTTTCAGCGGAGAATTAGCGTAACTTACATAAGCGGTCCAGTTTGAGGTACGAAACTGTGTTTCGCCGTCCTGTCGCATTTGCGTTTCGCTGGACACTTTCCTTGTAGTCACCATTTGGCGATACGACCCATTTCTCGCACACCTTTTTCCATGATGTAATAGCACTGTAATAGAAGCGACCCGATTAAAAACACACTTATTTGTTATGTCGATGCGCTCCTCGGTTCGTTGCCACCTCCACAACCCTTAGCGGGGGACCTCATGGTCGGCTGGTTGCCGCAAACAGAACCGCACCGGACGGGCAGCCACTCCATCAACACACCTTGCCCCGTTTTTTTCCCTTCTAAAACAGGACGCCAAAACCGATATTCCCGAAGAGGAGCGAGCTATTCTGTCCTCACCGAGTTCGTATCCAAGAGGGTTAACTATCGAAACCATCTCCACACAGCACCGCCTCATCCAGCAGCAGTATCCGCGCTGCCAGCACTGCCCCCGCGGTCTGTGACTCACTAGACACCGAGGCCCTTACTAGGCCCGTAGGCCCAGAACAACTGCAATAAATATCAGACGATATAGAGAGCACAAACCAGATTAAGCGTCTGAAATCGAACTTTAATCATGGCGAGGGGCCCCAATACGCACCGCCTAATCGTGTTTTGACAAAGCAGAAGCTCGTAAAGCCAGCGAAAAACAGATAAAAGGGACTCGCGCAGACAATAAGCGACAAGCTCGGAGTTTACCTGTTTCTCTTCCACACTGACACCCCGACACAGCCGCGTCACGTGGTTATGAGAACACATGGCGGCTTCAGCGCCGACTCCTGGATCACGTGACGCGACGCCTGGACCCGCGCGGTCGCCAACTTTCATTTTATCGCCATTTGTGACACGGGCTCACTTTTGTTTTCGTTACAGAATCAACCGTTAGGCAGCCTGGGCTTTTCCAACTACACGACCCAACAAGTATAAAACAGGTCGTTTCTTGTAAGTAATCCAAAGATGTACTTCCTCTCAAAAAAGGAAGGCCCAGCGCGTTAAGTTCTGATCTTAAAATTTGGGACACGTCTTATTTTTCTTCAACTTATTTACGTGTTTCTGCCAAATGTTGCCCTTTTACTTTTTACTCCACTAAATAAATCTGTTGGAACAAAGATCCTCTTGGCGCAGCCACTGTTGATCAAACACCTTAATTTGGGCTTTTCAGAAACATTAAAGAGAGGTGTTGCTGTACATTTCCCAAAAAGGCTTCATAGTGTGTTATGTACATAAAGTGTCATTGTAAAGTCCATGTGTAGTTTAAACTATCAACTTGAGCACTATAAGAGGTAAAAAAAAAAAAATTTTATGCTTCAATAATGTATGGGTCAAAGTTTAAAAGGAACAACAAACCAAAGAAATTCAGTGTAACATACAGCAGATTATTTTGCAAAACAGCAGGAAAGATTTAAACCTATTAATCTGTGATCAAAAACAAAAAATTACAGATGATTTCTTTTAGCAAGTGTAATATAAATTAGTTACATTTTAACTGCACTCTGCATAACACTAGTGGTTGAGGATATGGATTATAAGTGAAAGGTTTTTGGGTTATGATTCAGAGGAGTCAGGTCATTTTATTTCTGAGCAGTGTAATTTACTTAAAACTATTCCAGTGAAATATAAAATAACTGGTAGATTCACCACTGGGAGCAGTCGGCTAAAAAGCAAAACATAATGCTGCATTTAGTTGTGATGAAACCATTTCAAGATGTCAAAAGTAGTGTGTGACAGTGATTTTTGAACTGTCCTCCCATCAGGAACTCAAATGAGCATTCATGAAGACCTTATTATCAGAAAATGTAAATAACACTGTCTTGGTTCTTGGATTTCAGATATGCCAAGTTAGGTGAATCTGAGTGAATAACATGAAGGTGCAGAGACATCTGGTCTGTGCATCATACAGCTCATGAAGGAGTTGAGTGTTGGGTATCTAGTGCTGTAAATCACCTTGGGAAAAAAAGGTACCAGCCCCATACTACCAATGATCAGCTGCTAAATGGAAAAGTGTAAATGTAGGATAGCCAAAAGCCAAAAAATTATAAATAAATTGGCTTACCATGACTCTGAAACTCAGCACTGGAATTCAAGTTGATTTATTTAACACAAATATATTTAAATCTGCTGAACAATTAAATCATCTGAAACAAAACTCAAATATATAAAGAAATCTTTGTTGAGGTCTTTTGCTTGTTACTCTATAGCAAATACTTTATATAGCGCAGAAAATACTGCCTGTTTGAATTCTTATTAGTATTAAAAGTATCAGAAATGCTCCTTTTTATTCCAGCCCCTTTACACTCAAGTATATCTGTAAGATAGTTGTTCTTGAACCTTTTGTTTTCATAGCAAAGAAAAATAGGTTTTGTCCTAATGTGCCAGCTAACCTTTGAATTTTTGAAATTGTGATGCATTTAATTTGAATTTACAAAAAAAATACAGATTTTCTTCAAAACAAGATATTTTCTGCTTTATGATTTGTTTCATTGGCCACCAGCACATGACAGTAATCTGCATCACATACCACTGACATACAAGAATGAAAATGTGACCTAGACTTGAGAAAACAGGCTCAGAGTGGAGGGACCTCAGCTCCTGCTGTTCATTATGATGCGCCTGAAGGTGAGGTTAATGCGTGGAGCCAGGACTCTTTTGCGCACCGGCACACTGTGGTACCAGTATGTGTTGGTCGGATGGTTCATGAGCAGAAGGCTGCCGTGGGCCAGTTCCAATTTCACCGGGTCAATCTGGCGCTGCGGCCCCTGGCCACGTGACTCTCGGTGACGCAACACAAAGTCTCGGGCTGCCCCCAAAGACACAGAGGCAATGGGGCAGCTGTGGTCCAGCTCCTTCTCATCATCTCGATGTTCACCAATATGATCTCGCCCATCTTTATACCTAGAAGCATCACAAAATAAACAATAAGGAAAAATTCCTTCACAGGGCCAGTGTTCCTGAAAGGATCCAAAAAAAAAAAAAAAAAAATTACATCAGTACACCAGCAGTGTGGCACAGTGTGAAAGACTTTCACTAAGATCCACAGTGGAAAACAATGTCCACAGTCAGCACAGGAAGCAGTGCCTACCCTGACACAGTTGTTTAATTTTACCTGTTCACAAGGACGAAGTTGAACGTGTATCCAGTCGCTTTGGTGACAGCATCACGGATGTGCTCCAGCGTAGGGGTCCACGGCCTTGCCAAATGATGCACCCCAGAAAATGAGTACATCAGCCCAGGGTCGCCATAAGTTGCCTGCTTCCGTGGAACATCACGGAGCTTCCCAAACACATGGACCTTGGCTTTCTCCCCTGGAAAAATTGGAAAAAATACCAAATACTTATAAAATGGGATCCCCATACAGTGAAAAACTGCCATAATGGCATTTTTTATAAAACTGGTTTACAATTCAACAACATCTTTTCCCCATTATGTTTTCAAGCTACATTGTACATTGGTACAAAACAGTTAAATGAAGAGAACATGACTAATCAGGGCATTTGCTGCAACTTTTGGTGTCTTTCAAACTGGCATAAGGAGAAGTCAGGAAAATAAAGTTAAAATGTTAAAAGTGTGATACATGAAAGCATTTAAGAGACTTAATTTCAGTGACTGTGTTACCTCAGGTAAGGGCCTGCCACACTTGTTCAGTTCACAAACACCACACTCACCTTAAATGGCCGCTCCAATACTGCCCAAAAAAAATCATTTTAAAGCATTTAAAGACCAGATCAATCTCACTATGCTGCTCAGGTGCTACAGAAAAAGCTGTTGTCACAAATATTGAACAATATGGGTGTTAAAATTGCCATGCATGGAAAAAAAAAACGCATTGCAAAATTTTAATTCCTTTAAATCACATCTTTATGTCAGGGAGCCACCTCACAACAGCAACTGACCAAATTATGATTTAATAGCCTATTTAATCCCATTATTTGAGGGATTATGCACATAATAAAATGTTCGAGGTAAAAGGACAAAAAGGCATCGTGTGACCCCACTTGCCTGTGAAATAGTCCACCTCTTCCTCCAGCTGCTTGAAAAGCTCGTCTGCTTTCTGTCTGGAGAAGAGCAGCGCATAATCACAGTCCAGCCCCTCCGCCTCAATCTTCTGCCAAGGCAGAGGGTTCGAGAACTCCGCTGCAATGGAGCTTCTCTCTTCTTCCTCGGAAACTTTCATTTTTTTCCTCAGACTGCCTCGCTCTCCATCACCATCCTCGCATCCCCTGACCCGCTTTTTTGGTTTGCTTGCAAATGCATCCATATGGAAAGCTGCAAAAAAAGAGACAAACATTAAATATAAATTAAATTTAATTTAATATATTTATACTGTGCATTATAGAACAATCAAAAGAGATACGTTGTCGTAAACTGACTATCAAACACTTTTTGGCTATTTATTATAATTTGAACATAACGAACTGCATTAAGTATCTAATGGTTTGATAGGATAGGATCAGGATTTTGCAGGAAGTGGTGGCACAGACGTCTCCGGGTCTGTGACGTAGAAAGAGGGAAGACCCACACAAAAGCCGCGGTAACAGTTTGCAAAACTGCTCCGCGCAATTCCACGTTAAGTTCGGGTTATTTATGAAAAAATAATGATTGGACAGAAAACGATCAACAACTACTTTTCTCCCGTGGCCAAGAAAAGAACATCTGCACGGAAAAACGAAAAAGAAGATGCAACAAACGGCGTAAGTATCAAACATAATTTATATATATATATATATATATATATATATATATATATATATATATATGCATATATATTAGGAAATAGTAAATATATATATTCATGCAGAACAAAATATTTGGAAATGCAGAGAGCTCCATCGCACAATTCTGGTATTTGACTAATATATTTGTACCATATGTTAGCGCACGAAGTATTATTTGCAACCGCCACAAACAGACACTGGGTCTAATTTCGCGGAATACCACTATTGCCAAAATATACGTGACCGTAAATGTATTTTCTCAAAGAATAGATGCCTGTTTTAAGTCAATTTTGAGTATTTCAACGAATGCATGCGCTTGATTGTAACTAACTAACCACGTGTTAGTCTTTAACGTTTTGGTCACGTGGTCCGATAGTAAATTTAAGGTAACGAATTATGAAGTTATTGCTCTTTTCAAATGGCACATTTTGTTATGCGCTTGTCCGTCAAAGCCGCGTCCCAAGTCCCGAGGAAGTAACCCCGCGCACCGTCTTCAAAATGACACAGGGCCCGCCACCGAAGAAGGTCAGAACGGAAGTGGAAAAGGAGTCAACCAACGGTCAATCAACCATTTGGGCCCGCCCACCGGAGGGGTTGCGATCCTACAACCTAACGGATGGCTTCGGGGAGAGCTGGAGGAAGGAGCTGAGCGCAGAATTTAAAAAGCCTTATTTCACAAATGTAAGACGGGTTGGAATCAAATCTACTTCGTGCGTTTTCCCATGATGATGCTGCTGCTTCCAGATCTGTTTTGATTCATTATATTCCTTCACTCCCATAAACAGTGAATTAAGTTTTAATAAATAATAAGCTGAGCAGAACTGTACGTTGATCTGTTTTGTCCAGCTGATATCCTTCCTATCAGAAGAAAGGAGCAAGCACACCATCTATCCATCTGAGCACCAGGTTTTCACCTGGACGAAGATGTGTCCCATCCGAGATGTAAGCATCGCAACTAAATTCAGTGTTTGTTTCACTGTGTTTATTTTTTTTTAGTGTAAGGAATACGCATATGACATTTTTCCCAGCCAATGACTTAAGCAAACATCTACGACTGTTGGCTTGTGGTTCCCCATTGGAGGGGGGAAAAAAAAAAGATTTTTAACAATTATTTGAAAATGTAATAATTATTAGTAGTTATGTGCTTGTTTTTATTCCACCTGCCTTGTTTTTTTGAGATACAGTAGTCACATCTGTATGTCTGTTATGAACACACTTGTGTGGCTTCTAAATAGATGTGTTGGGTGCTAGGTGAAAGTGGTCATACTGGGTCAAGATCCATACCATGGTCCCAACCAAGCCCATGGGCTCTGTTTTAGTGTCCCGAATTCTGTTCCACCCCCACCGAGGTACCCAATTTTATAGTAACCAGTCTTCACCAGGTTTATATTTAAACTTTTTATTTATTTGAGGGAGTTTGCTAGATGCCACTCTAACAGTCTGAACACATATTAAAATTAATCTTTCTGTGTTTCAGTTTGGTGAATATGTACAAGGAATTGACCTCTGATATTGAGGGCTTCCAGCACCCTGGACATGGAGATCTCACTGGGTGGGCCAAACAAGGTATGCTACTCCAGCATCATTATGTCCAGCTTCTTGGTTTCAGTGTGAATTCTTAATTTGAAATTTGACACGAGGTTATCAGGGCCTTAACTGAAGCGCTAATTCATTATTAACTTTATCCCTTTTAAAGTAATGTTATTGCTTTTGAAGAACGGTACTACAGGAAGCCACAAAGATGTTGTACACACTGAAATGAAAGTCATAATTAAAGTAAAAGTCACAGTCTTGCATTGTTATCTCACCTATCTTAACCTTCATTACATGCTGTGGCACAATGGATTTCCCTTTAAAATTCCTCAACCCTGACTCTTGCCCTCATAATATATGGAATATGTTTCCACCTATGCTATTCTATCTTGTTATTCCACCGCTTGCAGCTACTGAGGGCGTCTGATGCCACTCTCAGTAATCCAATGTAGGGTAACGTCTTCCGGCTGCCTGCCTCCATGTGCCGTGCTGAAGTCTCGTTCAGTCTATTGTGTGTAGGGTAAAGTGCAGTTCCTAGTTTGTCGCGTTTCTTATCATTTGCAGTAAAAATTCAGGTGAATGAAAAATGTTTTGTCTGAGCGCTCGATAGAAGATAGATCTGTGTGCATATGTGTACGGCAATAACCCTTCATAAACAACAAGAAATCACACAGTTGTTTAGTGAATGCATTAGCTACACCGTTAGCAGGCGTTTAGTACAACATTCTTGATTCATTTATCCATTAATCTTCATTAACCACTTAATCCTTGAGGGTTACAGCAGTTTGGAGTTTATCCTGGAGTCACTGGGCACTAGGCTGCAAAACTACCCCCAGATGGGACTTGTTTTTCTTTTTTTTTATTTATATATATATATATATATATATATATATATATATATTAAAAAAAATCTGGATTATCTGGCTCACACCATACTGACATAACCCCTGTTAAGTTGCCCAACCTTTCCTTTTTTTCCTCCAAAAATATGTTCGATGGATGTGTATGACATAATGAGGAAAGACTGTATATTATTTACCTCCATACAAATTAAAATGGTTGCAGACATGGAAGGTGATGGAATTTTAACGTTGTTTTTCACCTCTGACACTGTGTATAATCTCCTCTATCCAAGGTGTCTTGCTGCTCAATGCAGTGCTCACTGTGCGGGCACACCAGGCAAACTCCCACAAAGACAAGGGCTGGGAGAAGTTCACTGACTCTGTAGTCCAGTGGCTCAGCACAAACCTGCATGGCCTTGTCTTCATGCTGTGGGGGTCTTATGCCCAGAAGAAGGGGGCCAACATTGACAGGGTAGGTATTGTTAACTAAGAGTTTAACTTAACAGTTTTGTTCAGTTCCATTTGTACACTGGTAGCAGAATACCAACTTGGTTAAGGATGCAAACTCATATCTGCTACAGAAAGGTTGCTACTTTCAAATTTCAAGAAATAACCTTCCATAGCACCCTTTAGCAATCTAGAGTTGAAATGGTGAAATGTCTGTATAAATTGGTTAAAAAAAAAAAAAAAAAAAGATATACTACCATCAGTTAAGCAGGGGTGGCATTGCAGTTAAGTATGTGCGACAGTGTGTGTGGCTACCCTGCAATATCCTAGCCTTCTTCCCAGTCATTCTGGGATGTGCTTGGAGCCACTGTGACCCTGACAATAATAAGCTTTTAATGAATCAGTGATTAGAAAAATAGTATGCCTTTCTCTGCTGTAATGGGGTGCAGTGAAAACCAGCAAAAATGGCAAGATGTATAACTTTCCCATAAATTGGCATTTAGTAGAGTGGCACTTTTTCCTGCAATGTGGTCATTTTACCTACCACATATTATTTCACCTATTTTGTGTTTCATTCTGTAAACCACTCAGATGCTGTTTCTTCTGTAACAAAATTACTTCACCTACTTCCTGCATACTACACTGCTCGGCCAAAAACCTGGATTTAAGTTAAGTGTTGTGATGTGGGGTTGCTTCAGTCGGTCAGGTCTAGGTTCAGCAACATTATGTGTCCAAAAAATGAGCTCAGCTGACTACCTGGATACACTGAATGACCAGGTTTTTCCATCAATGGATTTTTTTTCTTCATATTCCAAGATGACAATGCCAGGATTCATCGGGTTCAAATCATGAAAGAGTGCTTCAGGGATATATCATTTTCACACATGGATTGGCCACCACAGAGTCCAGACCTTAACCCCATTGAGAATCTTTGGGATGTGCTGGAAAAGACTTTACGCAGCGCTCCGATTCTCCCATCGTCAATACAAGATCTTGGCGAAAAATTAATGCAACTCTGGACGGAAATAAATATTGACATTGCAAAAGCTTATTGGAATGATGCAATGGCGAATGTGTGCCGTAATCAAAGCTAAAGGTGGTCCAACCAAATATTAGAGCATGTGACTTTTTTTTTTTTTTTTTTTTTTTTTTTTTTTGGCTGGGCAGTGTACTTCATGTCACAAACTTGATTAAGGTAAAACCTATCTCAACTAAAACCTTTTAGAAATGAACCCTAAATGTAAATATTAACTCAGTTTTTATCAGAAATAATAGTAATTCCAACCCCTAATAATTTCCCAAATGTGGTGATTTCATGGAAATACTTTACTCTGGTAGGAAAGGGATGTGTGAAGAAATAAGTAATTTAAGGGACAAATGAAGGTACTGATGCTAAGCAGAAGAGCTTGTATGCTGATACTGTCTTTCAGAGCCGACACCATGTTCTGCAGGGGGTGCATCCTTCCCCTCTTTCTGCTCACCGTGGTTTCTTCGGATGCAAACACTTTTCGAAAACCAACGCGCTGCTAACAGCATCCGGAAAACGACCAATAGATTGGTCGGCCCTCTGAAAACGCCTGCATTAAATTTCTTGGTCAGCATAAGCTTTTTCTTCATACCTTTATTGAAATGTTTACTCAGATTTTAATATGAGCTTCTTTACAGCAGTCAGTCACTAAGTTGTATTCTTACTGGTTTTAATGAGGTCACTATATAATATGAAAATGATATTCTGCTCTGAATATCTCTAGCACTTTATTAATGCACAAATAAAAGTGTTTTAAATGCCTTATTCTTTTTTTTGGTGTGGTCCTTGCATAATGTATGTAACTGTCATGAACAAGACTTGTGTAGAACTTTATTTGAAACCATCAGGTCATTATCACATTAAAGAATAGGTTAGTTATAATTATGCCTTAACACTATAAAATAGAGCAAAGGTAAGCACAACGCAGAGAAAAGGTAAATACAGGAGTAAACGTTACACAAAAAGCTAGAAATAAGCACATAGTCCAATAGTTCTTAAGAGATTTACAATAATTAGAAGTTAAGGTAGATAATACATTTATGAAAATGAAATGAAAATTTGCTAGCACGATCAAGCACTCTGTCCTAGTCGATGTCAAACCAAAAATGAAGCGTTGGGCTGTACAAACACCTTCAGCGCGGGCGTTTACAGTTTACAGAAGTTATTTACTTTACCCCTAACCCCGCCCCCTTTCGTCGTCCACGCCGAGCGACGCGTGAACGCGCGCGGTACCACATTCCGTTCTATTTTCGTTCGGCTTCGCGGGGACGCGCTCGTTTACTTACGTTCGTCCACACTTGAGCTGCAAGCTCGCACGGTTGGCACTGAAGCACTAAGAGTCAAGCCCTCCCTGTACTCACCATGTTTTGTGCGTGTTCACATTTGGCCGTTTCGCTTGCTGCGTTGCGATGTCCTGGCCCTTAGCATTAGCAACGCTGCCCAGTGTTCAGTGTCAAATAGCGACCGAACGTAAACAGGCGGGCCGGCCAACCTCTACTCCCAACCCCGGAAAGAGAGCGCGCGGAGGTGTGGCCTTCGACGACAAACAGAAGGGAGACGTGAACGCGCACGGCGCGTGCCCTCGATAACGCGCGCTCCAGCGCAACTGTGCCGCCGCAGGTGAGTTTCCACGGTGACGCGAGTGCGCGCGAGACCGCTTCGCATCGCTTAGCTTAGCTTCTCTGTCGCGCCCGACTGTCGTCACGTCTTCCTCAACGTTTCCTCAACGTTACTTCAGCGTTTCTCCGACGTGTCCTCAAAACGCACGGACAGGTGGACGCTGGTGGCGCGGGAGCTGCTGCTGTCGCACGAACGCTTATCTTTAAACATGCACAGAAATATTCACACCTGCGTATTGAAAGTATAAACCAATACAGTAAAGTATATTCGCTACAGTTCATGATTTAATTTTTAAAGTGTGCAGCGTTTGTTACGAAGTCTGCACAGAAGACACGACTCGGGTTTTTGTGTGCAGCTTTAGTGAAGTTGGTTCCACAGCGGTTCTTTGCACGTTGGGCCAGAAAGCGCTCCGGTTGTGACCACAGCAGTAGCACAAAAAAGTTTTTCATGAGAAGCCTTTTTAATTGTTTATAAGAGCTGGAAGTACACATTTCAAAGGGAAACCGTTTATTTTCACCAGCTAAGAAGGAGACGGAGCAGAACAGGGTTTCAGAAACATCTTGGCAGAAGAGCATAGAAGCCTGAGAAGCTGCGAACACAATTGCCAGTGCTTAATGCAAAAGAAGGCAAAAGATCACAATATTTGGTGGCGGTGGTCCTGTAACACAGTCTGTTTAACACAGTCTAAATAATTACAAAAGGAATACCAGATATTACAGAACTTGTCAAGTTATCATGCAGATCAAATGTGAGCTTTCCTCCTAGGATGAAGTTGGACATGAGTCAGCTACATGTTTACAGGAAGTTTCTGTTTTAATATACAGGAAACGGTAATATATACAAGTTTAAAGATACATCCAAGGACGCGCTGGGACGCGTCATCGGCGATGTTCCGAGTTTCACAATATCGGACACCCTCGCTCAGGTGACCCAGCCAGGGTTGATCAAATGCTGGCTCGTGTCCCAGCAGTACTAACCCAAAGTTCAGACCTCCTGATCCAAAGCCACCTAGAGACCCTCTACTGCAGCCTCTACGGTGGACTTTATAACTCTCCTTTTAGCAGCTCCTGTGATGCCAAGCAGGGTGTAGACCTTGCATTATGAGTGGCAAGCAAAGCCTCTACACCCCACCTCAACAGGCTCACAGTGAGCATTACAGCACTGCTCCACCAGCTCCTGGTACTTGGACCGCTTATGCCAAGGGACTGTCAGCTCTACTATAAGCACCTGCCTTGCAGAGGCAGATGTTAACACCACATCTGGTCTAAAAGAAGTTGATGTCACATCGTCCGGGAACTTGAGCTGCCTGCCCAAGTCTACCTGTAGCTCCCAGTCCAACGCCAAGGTGAGCAGACCAGCTACTGTTGTAGGCTGTGGCTGAGGTTGCTCTCCTGCTCTAACAAAGGTGAGGTTCCTTTGGCTGCAGATGATCCTGTTGTTAGCCATGGCTTTAGAGATGGCCTTTGCCATTGACTTGAGCACCTGGTTGTGATGCCAGCAGTAGCAGCCCTCATTAAGGGCTCTTGTGCATCTACTGAGGATGTGCTCCAGTAAGCCTTTTCCAGTACAGAGAGGACATGCTGGAGACTCACTTTTGCCCCAGATGTGTAGATTTGTTGGGCTAGGCAGGACGTCAAATACAGCTTGAACCATGAACTTAATGTGCTGTGGTTCTGTCTGCCAGATGTCACCCCAAGATATTTTCCTCTTCGGCACTCCCTCCCACCTTGTCCAGGCTCCCTGCTGCCACATGCCCACCATCCTGCTGGTTCGCTCCTCCTCCACACCTGCCCGCACCTCCTCCAGAACTAGATGACATCTGTCCTTGCCGTAGGCTTTGTCATAATGAGTTTGTGGGATTGTGGGATTAATCTCAAGATGCCCACCAGAGCCTTGTGATTCAGCCGAGACTCTGCTAACTCCAGACCTTCCTGGGCTCTCCACTTCCTATCTGTCTGCACCATGATGCCTGCTAATACCACTCTAAAGTCCCTGGAGTCCTGATAGAGCAGTGCCGCTCTTGTGCGCAACACTTTAAACTACTCTTCAAGCCTACTCATGGGGAGCTGGAGCTTATTGCTTCTCCCATACAGTGCTGCACTACATAAACTATGTGGCAGACCCAGCCATCTGCGGAGGTAACAACTGATCTTCCTTTCCAGGATCTCCACAGTTGACATAGTCACCTTGTACATCAGCAAAGGCCAAAGGACATGGGGCCTTTCCAAAGAATAATCAAAATACACTCCATTACTTAAAAAAAAAAAATTTGGATAGCAGTTTAGCAGGAATATGTGAGGGAACAAAGCAAGCTTTAGTGAAAATTTTTTTTTTTGTTGAACATTTCAAAAAGCACCGCTGCGGTCAGTTTTTTTTAGTCACATTATGAGAATAAATATATGCTACTGGCAGCTAGATAAGTTTATTTAAGCAAATGCGAAATGTTTAGGTTACATTTAATTTACCACGCCTGAGCACCTGTCTGTTTGCTTAGTTGTACCCCCCCCCCTTTGTGTGAACTTTCCCCCAGATCGCCAACCACACGACCCTGCTGGGGTGAGAGGCACTGGTGTGTCTCACCAGCTGTTAGATGCCAGAGACCTCCTCTCTCCTGCACCACACGCACATGGACAGCTAGTTGAAACCTGTATTTGTGTTGCCAGTGTGGATTTTATTCAGATATATAGTAGCTTTTTCTATATTCCTGCATCGTAACCGTTTGATCGTTGTGCCCTTACGCTGCATGTCTGTGTGACTAGTTTGCTATTGGCTGTCATTGCAGGTCCCAGGAGGCACATGTTTGAATGTTGGTGCTTCTTCTCTCTGGGTTGCTGACACTGTGGCTGTTGTGGACGTTCATTCAACCAGGACCTCTGCCTGACAGGAGAGCTTCAGGTCTGGCTGAGGCAAAAGAGCAAATGCAGGTGGAGTCAGAGGTCGGCGGGCCTCTGGCTAAGGATGAGGATGCATCCCTGTCGTGTTCCAGACAGAGCACCTGGCACGGGTCAGAGGAATGCAGCCTAGATGTGCATCCTTTATCTAGCAGAAAAGTACAAGAAGCAGATACAGAAGGACCCTCCCAAGCGCTTCTCGATGGTGGAGGTTCTCTCAGGAACTCTGCTCCCGAGAGCCTCGCGAGGGATCGGCTGAAGTTCATCCTAGGGGCTTCAGAGGACAATTCTTCAGATGAGGAGCTGCCAGGACAGGAGCAACTCTCTGGTGAGGCCATGCGGAGACCCAGCAGCAGCTCCTTTGAGGAACCTGAAGCAAATGTAGCCCCAGGCGAGCCCTCGGTGTCTATTTCATCTTCCTGCACCAGCATGAGGTACAGCCCTTTGAGAAACCTCAGGCATGACAACTATCTTTATCTGTGATGTAGTGCAGTTTACCTTTCTCGGTCAAGTAATTGTGGCATAGCTGTCCGGTGTATCGATTCTGTAGTTGCTCGAAACGAATAGCAGCTGGGATGTTTTTAACTCCTTTCAGAGATGCAAAAATAAATGTAAACGGTTGCCTAAAATAATGTTTTCACAATAGTGCTCGATGATGGAGTTTCACACAGTGGTCAGGGAATAATATCCAGTCATAAGTTGGGTGTTAGTTGGCATGCTTGTATTTATGTGGGCTTCGGTGCCGTCCTCTTGCATCTCGGTGACTTGCTGCTCTGGTGTAGTGGGCATTTTCGATAACTTCCTACATGAGGGGTCAGATGTTCCCTCAAGAATGCTGTTTTGTCATCAATGTTTTCTTAATTCTTTCTTCAGTCTTGGTTTTACGCAGCTAATAATGGTTTAACTTTATGTAGTTTAGACCTTTTCTTTTTTGAAATTGAGAATTGATTGTTCAAAAAAAGTGACTACTCAAAGGCATTTTAATGTGTAATATTACATTGTATTGTTTCAGTCTTGCTTTGCCTTTTTTAGATATTTTCTTGTATTGGACTTTTAACCTTGTTAGTTTTTGGTCTTTTAAAGCTTTTAACGTATTGGCCTTGTAATGCTAACAAAAAATGTTAAGTAAAATGGGCTGGGGAAATATGAGGTAGACTCTTATTAAAGCTATAAATATTTTAAGTAAGGTGATACTTTATTGGCAAAGGACAATTGTGAGTACAAGGAATGCGATTAGGTGGATGCTTATTTAGACACATTTATTGTAACAGCATTAAATTAATGGAGTAATAATGAAGTAACAAAGTTTGAAGAAAATAAATACTGTACAAATGGTAGATTATTTACACCAATGTGTGTGCATGTCTGAGTAATATGAGCATCAGAGTAGATCTAGTGCAAATATCTGCTGTGAAATATTTATGTATATTCAAGTTTGTTACAACGACTGGGATGGTTTTTAATTTAAGTAAGTCATATGATGTTTTGCAAGTACAGCTGTTACTTTATAGTGAAATGCATACATCTACAGTAAGGAGTGGCATGGAAGGCAACAGATGTTAGGGTGCAGTATGTTTAGCGTGTCAGTGGGGGATGCTGTTGCAGCATGTAGGGCCTGAATGTAGTTTTATGAACAGTCCTCATCTTCATTTCAAGGGCTCGAGGATCATCTGACTGGTCCTTGCTGCCCTCTGTTATTGTTACATGCCATGCATTTCTGCACTATTAATGGAACATGGTTTTCTGACACTGGCTTTCAGAATCATGCTCTGCTTCCAGAGTTGAGTGGTAGGCTGGCCCCTGTCCTTACCTAAAATGGTGCGCTCAGGAGGAATGTCCTGACAATGGCTTTTGTGCAACTTTCCAAAACATAAATCATTGCTTAGATGTAAATTAGTGGCTATTATTGCCGAGCGGGGCGAGTGTAGTATGCAAGATGGCCACTGTCCTATATCCAAGTTGCCCGCTTGACGTTGGTTGAAGCTAGTGCAAAGCTCCTTGTGGCACAAAGGTAAAATGTGACCCCACTGAGGGGACTGGTTGTTGTAACACCAGGACAGCAGGTTCTCCATTACCTTACAGATGTTGCTTTGAGATGAGTGAAAGTGCAGGTAAGTTAATACCACATAAAGGCACCTACTTTTCTTTTCATTTTTAATAGGAATTATTTGTGAAAAGCATGTCTAGGCATTGTGAATTCTTGTAATTCAGTTTTCTCTGCATGTAGGAAGTTACAGAGCCCTAGCAAACAATGTCACCTTTAGACCCGAGCAGGTTGAGGAAAGTCTCCGTGTCCACTGCAGAGCACAAGTTATCTCGGCAGCCCTTCTTAAAGTGGCAGACGCAGCATTTTTAAGCAGAAGTCCAATTGTGTGCTTTTAAGGGCAACGTGGGCTGACATATTTTACTCTGTCTATAGCATGTGTGTGTTTGTGTATTTCAGAGACACTTGGACAAACTAGCATGTGTTGAGACTAATGTGTTGTAGAGCGCAGCAGCACTTGATCATAGGTATATGGGTCTGTGGGTAAAATAGGAAGTGGGGGAGGGGAGCGAGCACTGGGGAAAGGAGGACGGAAAGGCGAGGCTTGAGGTTAGCTAGTTTTTTTTTCTTTTCTTTTGGCCGGAGATATTTTGGCTCAGCAGCGTGCGGTCTGGACCATAACAATGGAGGGGGATAGCCGACCCCACATCAACTGGTTTCAGTGTCTCAAGAGGTGAGTTTTGAAGGAAACATAAAGTCATAGTGCTTTGTGCAAATGGAGATATTAGGGCTGAAAGAGTGTGGAGATATTGGAGGAGAAAGCTGCAGAAAATCCTCTTGCTGGGGCTGCCTAGTGGATAGCAGATACACACGCGGTTGCTGGAGGAACTCGCAGACCTTAGGGCAAATATCAACAAAGCTGACTGTTAGTCCTGTATGCAGCTGCTGTTATTCTCTTTGTACAGTTAATATGTGTATCTGGTTTGCACTGTGCAGCGTTGATCCTCCTTCCACTGACGTAATGTGGGCACACGCGGTGTCTGCGAGGGGGCAGTGCTTAAGAAACTGCAGTACACTATGTCCTCAACTTGCAAACACGATCGGGGCCGGAAGTAACCTAAGTTGTTTGCAAGTGCAACCAGTGTCACTGTCAGTGGAAATTTAATAATGCGAATTTCCCTTGTGTTGTTCGTGCATGAAGTTCTGTAAGAAACCTCAGGTCAATTGTTAAAGAGTTAAGAATTCTCTGTAAAATTTTTATTTGTTTCGTTTTCATCTACTTTTTTATGCAGCGTTGCTGTCACAGGAGTTTTATTTAATTATCTTTTATTAACTTGAAATAATATATCCGCTGTCTGCCTGTCTTTGGCTGCTTTGACTTTGCTTTATTATGTGTACAGTTTTAGAGATGCACTTTGATATATTTGCTGAACAGATTCTGAAAATAATCTCCTATGTTAAATAAAAAAATGTACTTCAACATTCATTATCTTTGCTGCATTAATATTAAAAATAATTTTAAAATGTTAGCTTCACATTTAAACTTTCCTCAACTTGGTGTTGCTTGCTATTATCCAGCCTTGAGGAACACTAAAAATAGGCTTGAAACACTGTGAAAACTGCATTAATTTATCTGGTCACAGTGTCCTATTCTGTTTGAGTGCATTTTAGTGCCAAGTGGCAGCAAGATGTGGACTGCAGGTGAGGTTTCCTCTTCAAGAAATTTTTGAAAGTAGTTGAGAAAGAACGTATATGTTGAATACATTAACTTTTGTAATAGTGTGGATCTACAAACGGTCCAACTGCCTAAAAAGATTTGTGTATTTATTTATTTAGTTGAATTTTTTTATTCAAGGTGACTTACAAACAATTTAAGCAATGTTTATATGGGGTGATTTTTATTATTCTTATATGTGCTGTATAAGGCCTCACTGGCCTGCCCAGGCTGGCTATGGAGCAGGGGACATGCTGTCAAAGGATCAAAGATCAAACTGTGCTTTTGAAACTGCTCAGCAATTCAATACATTCGCTGAGCAAACCAGAGAAAGGCAGATAGGATTTTCCAGCAGCCCCTCAGCAGCTGGTGACAGCTTTGGGTACAGAAGAGCCAGGGCCACTGGCAGGAGTAAAGCATGAACAAAATCTAGTTTTGCCAAGTCCTGGCTGGGCATGTAGACAGTGTTCTGTAAGCAGCAACTCTCAGCCCTGTTCTTGGGACATGTTTTTATATGAAATTGTCTTCTGTGATTTAAATTTACACCATTGGCTTAAGTAATGTATAAAAATTAAGTTTTTGTTTTTTGTTTTTTTTTTTTTTTAAAGAATGTATTGTGTAAAACTTGGGATGCAGTGGCACAGCAGGTAAACCTGATGCCTCTCAGTTCACAGCATACGTACATACGTACATACGGTTTCTATATTTCTGTACTTCTGTGTTCTCCATTTCTCTATATTAAAAATGCAAAGTAGGAAGTTTGTGTCAAAGGTGTCTTGTTGAGGTGGTATATGTGCAGCAGAACAACAAAAAACATACTGGTGTGCTCAAGCTTTAAACAAGTGCAGATGGATGGGATACTGGTGATATCAAGGGAGGCTTTGGCTGCCAAAGCTGTGGGGGGTGTGGGGGGGGGGCAATCTCGGCTCCATTTTGGGGAAAATAAAAGTGAACTGAACAGCACCCGCTGCTGTATGTCTCTCAATGTGCAGTATCTTTTCTATAAGCTGGTGGTCCAGTGTTTATTTTGGAAACATAAGTTGCTAGGCTGGGCAGGGTAAATTCACGGTTGGTGAAGAACTTGAAAAGAAGACAGTTTTATTGTCAGTAGTTTAAAATTGATTTTAGTAATTTGGACTGAAGTTAAAGAAATGTTTAACATTTATTGACACACTAAATGATGGAGGTAAGCCTGTATTACTGAGGTTTTATTGTCTTGGGGTAACATGAATTTTGCAGTTGTGTACAAAACGGCTCACAACCAGCCCCAGGTCTCAAGTCATCAGCAAAAGTTGAGGTGGCATAAGAAGACATGGCCGCATGTTTTCATTCAATAGTTTTCTGTACCCAACTTTTGTACAAGCAGATCAATGAATTTCAAAAGCAAGTAGAAGTCAGTTTACGGTTAACCTGCTTCACCATAAGAAGGTGAAATGAACTACAGTTGTTTTTATACTTGGTTAATCAGTGAATAGTTATTGTATTAAATATCCTGTTAATAACATAGTGACAAATATTTACTTAACATCACTGTAACACCTAGCCACAACATGAGAAATGCCAAGGTTATTGCTATAGCAACAGAGATTCATATCATTTTATAAGCTGATATTATGTACTTTGTTGCAGACTCTTGAATAGACAGTATTTAATACATGCTTTGAGTTCTTGTTTTAGAAAGTAAGAACTAGTCTAACTACTGTTAGTTAAATGCCTTTAAATATTGCTAATTGTGATAGTCTTTTTAAAAAGCCTAAAACTGTGCTGTAAAATGCCCTGAGATGTCCAGAGATGATGAAAAATGAAATCTTGGGAGTTAATAAAAGATTATAATGGAAAAAAGAACAGCTTAAAGCTGCCATAAGACTTTCATAGGACTAAATGGGATTAAAGCATGATTATATCTAAGGGTTTTTGATGTGATAGAGTTGAATACTTTTGTCTGCTGCAAACAAGTTCTTTATTTCATCATTTAGTCATACAAAGTGTGGAAAAGCATTGTTGGTGCTTTGTAACTTGTTAGTACATGGACACCTCTGCATGATGACAGCTGTTAAAGACCATTTTTGTGTCTGTATATCCCACTACATATTTTATGTCACTAAGGTAGATAATATGCATCTTACAAATTTTCTTTTAAATACTGATAATGTCAGCCTTTTCTGCACATACTGGCTTCCATAGTTCTGTAGAAAACCCTAATATATTTTTTCTTTCATTCTTTCTTTCTTTCCATAAAGGACCTTTTGTTTGTACTTTGGCTTTTCCCCAGAGCCAGCGTATCAAGAGGGTAGAGTTTGTAGTAAAAGTACCATGAATGTTAAACTTTAGCTTGTTTTCATGACTTTCTGTCCAGTATGACTTCATTAATACACAAGGGTGATGCATTTTGCAGAATTACCTTTTTCATAGTGCTTGTGTGTTATTTCTTATACTGGTAAGCAAGGAATGTAACATAAGATGTTTTTCTATATATAAGATTTAAATTTTTAGTGTTTGGATACGGTGACCCATAATGTCTATGGATTCTTTTGATTTCTTGAGACTCAAAACTATTTTAGTTATTGTTTCTTTTAAGATTGGGAGGGCTGCAGCGAAATGATCTGTGTCATTCTGGAAAGGGTTAACTGCTTCACTGTTTCGATAACATTCGATAACACTTGGGCTGTTTATTAGCCTTTTGCCGTCTGAGGCTTTCACTCTATCTAGATTGAGTGCAACAGCCTCCGCAGGTAAAACAAATGCTGTGGTCTTGCACAGTCTGGTGTTAGCCAGCCGGTGAGCATGGTCCTGTCTGGTGCCACTGTTCAGGGTTGGATGGCTTTTAAACAGATATTGTGAAGATTTTTTTTTTTTTTTTTTTTTTGTCAAGAAACGGTACAGTTGTAGGCTGGAGGTTAAAGGTGACAAGTGTGAAGGGAACCACCGGCTGTCAGCATGAAGAGTTTGCAGCATAATGTATTCCTGTTTTTATCTCGACACACTTTATGCTAGAGAAGAGGAGATAAGGATCAATATGACACTACAAACTGGGTTTGCTTTCACTTGTATTTATAGTAATTTAATACAAGGAATACATGTTAATTTCACTGGAGCAATTCAGGCTAAGTACCTTGATCGAGAGTATGACAGCAGCAGATGGAATTCAAACCCTTTCCTTTAAGTCCAAAGTGGCAGCTGTAACCACAGTTGTATCTGCTGTCTCTTCGTTTATACCATTAATAAAATGTACATTTATTTTACTTTTTTACATCAATCAAAAAAAAATTCTGATGTAAAAATGAATGTTTTGGATCATTTACTTTTTATGCTTTGCATTGCTTTTATGTTTTTTTTTCTCTGCATAATAGTTTATTATTATGTCTTGTTTTAAAGGGAATCGATTTGCTGGGAACAGACAAAATTGATTTCACAGCGTTGTCTGCTCACAGCTCAAAGCGTGTTTAAGGGTTAGAGCACCAGTTGGGCTTTTCTGTCATGTAATGCATATTATAGCTGCTATTTCTCTACTGTGATATTTGATTTAAAAAATGCAGCGGGAATGGTTACTACCATTCAGGTAGTGTGGGTCATTATTTGCTATATATGATTGTGACTTGTGTCATCCTGCCTCCTGTCCACCTCCAGGCCCAGTATGTCTGGCCTGCACTTGGTGAAGAAGGGTCGTGACCTCAGGAAGATGGACCTGCAGCGGGACTTCACCGTGGCCTCTCCAGCAGAGTTTGTCACTCGCTTTGGTGGAACCCGCGTCATCGACAAGGTCAGACTGGCGTCCTGCGTGCGGGTTGTTTGGGGTGAGCCGGAGGGAGTTGGGTGATAGGAGACAAGTACAAATTGCCGTACAGGGCATAGCTAAGGGAGGCAGGAAAGAAGGAATCCCATGGTACCAAAAGGATTATCTTTCTTTGCAGAAACTTTTGTTGTGTTAAATGCTGTGCCGAAAAAAGCTTTTTGTAACAGGGAGCAAATAGATGGAAAGAATTCATCAACCTTTTGTGTCCGAGGAATGCTCTTTGGCACCGTAAATCACAATATTTCCTAATTAAATTTAAAAATGCTCAACATGCTTAAGTGCTTGTTTGTAGTTTGTTGAAGTTTAAATAAACATCAGATAAAAAAAAATGTTAACACAAAATTGGATTTATACAGTTTGAAAACAATATTAAGCTTTGGGTGTAAAGGACTTGTAGAATATCTGGTTCCTTATTCATTGCAGCATCAATGGTATAAATAAGATGTAAGAAATTACCCAATTTGTGTTTGTGCATCAGTGTGTTGTATTGTTCTGCATGGATGAATAGACTTTGGTAAGTAGTTCTGTTTCTATCTATCACTGTAAGTCTCCTTGGACAAAGGCATAACTGGATAACTGTGATCTTCTGCACTGTTTCACGTCATAAATCAGAAAAAAATGAATAGAAAGGTCACATTATAGACAGTATTATTACTTCCTGTGATTTTCTTGGGTAAAAGTGTTCAGCTTTTTGCACTCTTCTCAGTTACCACTACAGCAGTAACGCTGCTGACAGCAGCTGTTCTTGTGATTGCAGAGGATTTGCTGTGTCTGGCAGTGGTGACGCTGAACAGTGTGATAAGAAGTGCACACCTCGCAGTCTCTGGACTGATAGTGTTGTCAGTTAGTGCCCGCCCCAGTCCCCTCTGCGCGGACAGAAGTGGCCACGCAAGCAGGACAAATGCCCCAGAGAACAGGGTTTCCCCCTTAACAGTAGTCTTTATTATATAACAAAACCATGGATGAATTGGGTGTTTGTAAAATAATCAGAAAACCGAAACAAGAACACAGAGAATGAGCAACAACTCTGCCCCAGTCCTGGGAGTGCTTCTGCTTCATGCAAGACTCCCTGCAAAAAGTCTATCCGAAAGTCCCCTTTCCAGTCCTCAGGCCAGCTATCCATCAGATCAGGTCCGCTCCCTAACTTGTTTGTATGACCCCCCCAGGCCACAGCTTCCAGAAACATTTTCTTGGTTACGGCTTTTATTTTAATTATGTAAGTCATGTTGACACTGTTTCTGGATTTTGTCGTTTATCAAAAGAAGGATTCCCCAGTTTAACAACTGACATTCAATTGCGTTAACCAAAGGAAAGATATACTTCTCTGTTGCAGTGGTTCTCCATATTTGTATGGAAACCTCCTGTGTGCTGATTTTTATTGTAGTTGAGCTTTTAACTCATTTAGGTGTGATTTAAATTGTTAGTTGAATGAATACTGATAATGTATGAGATATTTAAAAACCTGAACTGAAAACTGAATAATTTAAGATTGACTCCAATGCTTTAAACCTTATTATTTGGTGAAAGGTTAAGAACTGGATGCAGTGGTTAGAAAGAACTGTTTAACTCAAGTAATTATTATGTATTATGCAATTTATGGGGTATTGTATTAGAAAATTTCTTTGTTAATGGGCAGCATGGTGGTACAGTGGGTAGTGTTTCCCCGCAGTTCCTCGGCTGCAGGTTGCAAACTGAATTCAAACTGTGCCTGATCTGCTCTGATTTTACATGTTCTCTCCATGTTTTATACAGTCCAGAGACATATAAATATGGGCAATTTGGTGCAGGTACTGATAATAGACAGACATATAAATGGTTGGTTTTTTTTATGAAGATTGCACAGTTAAAAATGGTAGTGAAGTTCATAGGAGGATTACAGGATTGCTGTGAAGATGACTGTGTTCTGACTATCATTTTAATATTTGGCCTCTTCTGACATTTTCAAGGTTCTTATAGCCAACAATGGCATTGCTGCAGTCAAGTGCATGCGCTCCATCAGGCGCTGGTCCTATGAAATGTTCCGCAACGAGAGGGCGATTCGCTTCGTGGTCATGGTCACGCCTGAGGACCTGAAGGCTAATGCAGGTAGTTTTCCAGAATGATTTCTTTGTGAATGGTACCCTTTCTGGAGCTTGGAAGTGGTGAAGAAGCACTAATGTGACTTTTTTGTTGCCTGCTGTAGAGTACATCAAAATGGCCGATCACTATGTACCAGTGTCTGGTGGGACCAACAATAACAACTATGCCAATGTGGAACTCATTGTGGACATTGCCAAGAGAATCCCAGTGCAGGTGCCTCAGCCATATGTGACCTGGCCATTCCTGTGACTGCAGATAACAGAAAGCGGTTGTTTATCTGGATCCATTATTACCATTACTGTAGCCATGTTATCTGTCTAGGCTGTGTGGGCTGGCTGGGGACATGCCTCCGAAAACCCCAAGCTTCCAGAGCTCTTACACAAGGCAGGAATATGCTTTTTAGGTACCTCTCTTGCTAACTGCAATTTTCCTGTTCTTTTCTTTCTTCTTTTGTTTCTGAAGCAGCCTGCTCAACAGTCTGAGATTGATGCTCTCTGACATTGTGTTCTAGGTCCATCTAGTAAGGCCATGTGGGCGTTAGGAGACAAGGTGGCCTGCTCCATTGTGGCCCAGAGTGCAGACATACCCATCCTGCCCTGGAGTGGATCAGGTGGAGTACATTGTCATCACGTTGCATTGGTCAACACTGCTGCTATGAATGCAGAATTTCAGTCAGAGCTCAGTACCCCAGTAAAAATCTTGATTTGTAGCCTAAATGTTGCCACTGTCTTCTGAAGTTGTCCACACTCCTGGCTTAAAGAAGTTGGCTGATATGAGAATCAATTAATAATCAGTATAGCCTGGATTCAGCTTCTGTCAAAGTATAATTAAAGTGGCATGCACTTCACATATCTATCTATCTATCTATCTATCTATCTATCGATCATGGATTGCTTTGTTGTTGCTGTTGATGAAAATAAAATTAAAATGTATAAAAATAATAATACATTGTTTTGCTCAGTGGTCCTACAGCAACTCAAGGATTCAAAGGTTTATTTCTCATGGGTGAACAACACAGCATAGCAGTGTTGTCACCATGAAAAGTTTTGTTTCCGGGCATCCTCAGTAGTACAAATATGGACATAAATATGTAAATATGTAAAAGTATAAATAAATAAGGTACAGGTTAGATTAAATAAGTACTATAATCGGGAAAAGACTTTTTGAGTGGATGGCAAGAGCTGTAACCACTGCTGTAACTGCTGCTGTCCTATTTATGTTTAAAATTGCTGCTATTTTTTTTTTTTTTTTTTTTTTTTTTTTTTTACTTAAGTCTTGTCTTGTTGGTGCCAGTAATTGATTATAACTGAATGAAGGACTGTTGTATTTTCCAATTATCACAAAAAGCAATATGCTTTCGGGATCCTCTGCTAGTATGTATTCATGAATAAAAAAGAGAGTACCAGCATTTGTTTAGAGCTCTGCTATAGATATATTCATCACTGATAGGAGGTAACAGATTGTGGCCATGTGAAATTGCAAATTGAAGTCCCCTGGTTTTAAACTCCCTTCCTCCTGTAATACACCTGAATGACTTGAGTAATTAAAAAATAACTATAACAGCATTGGTGTATATCTTTTAATTGTTGTAAGTATCCTTTTTTTTTTTTAACCAAGCTAATGTTATAGTCCATCATCAGATTTTTCTCTTCATGACCCTACAGGACTCAGAGTAGAGTGGACAGCAGAGGAGCAGCAGCTTGGTCACGTGATCAGCGTACCTCACGAGCTCTACCTTCAGGGCTGTGTGCGTGATGTTGAAGAGGGACTAGCGGTAATGTTCTCCAGTACTTCTATTCTGTACAAACAGTGGAATTACCACATACGAAACTGTTACTGGTAGTTACTGACAGACTCTTCACATTTTACTTCACATTTATTCATACATTTTCTTCAAAAAATTCTATAGTATTTAGCTAGTGACTTACAATGCTACTGTAAACTCCTTATAAGCATTCACCAATTTATACAGAAGAGCAATGTAATACGCACACAAATGTGCAGGCGCGTGCGCATGCTGTAAACAATTTAGAATCACTGAAGTTTATCTGAAACACAATTGTGTATGTAAACACAGGAGAACATGTCAAATGTACTGCTCAGTCACTGAGGGTACTAGCACCGTCTGCTGTGCCATCACAGCAGAAATGAGTGAAATGATATATTTTCAGTCTTGTTATCCGTATTAGTGAACTGTTTTACATAGTTGGTTATGGATGTTAGGTTTAGTGTGAAGCAAGTCAGTTTTCTGGAAAGAAATAGTTTAGTGGACAAGAGCCACATAATGATCTATTTTTTGTTTGCTTTAGGGAGCTGAAAGGATTGGGTATCCAGTTGTGATCAAAGCATCTGAAGGTGGAGGAGGAAAAGGCATCAGGAAAGTTGACAATGTTGAAGACTTTGCAAGCTTTTTCCGACAGGTGCTTTTTCAGATGGCAGCGAAACGCCACACACAATCTGGCTAAAACCAAATCTGCACATTATTTTAAAAGATTTGATGTATTTTTAATTTATGTTGGAACTCTGCTGCATATTTTAATGTGTAATATATTAATCAATTTTATAGCATTATTATTACATTTATCACCATTTACACACTTAAATTAAAATAGCACCCATCATAGGACAGTGCATGTCCCCCAGTTGTGCCATTAGCAAACAGGTGAGATTACCAGCAGCATCCTAGTCCCTGTTCCTGACATAAACTGAACAATGACTATATTTTAACAACGTGGTTTTGATGCACTTGATTACTCTGGTCTCCAGGTTCAGGCAGAAGTTCCAGGCTCACCCATTTTCCTCATGCAGCTGGCACAGCATGCCAGACACCTGGAAATCCAGATCCTTGCAGACCAATACGGCAATGCCATCTCTTTATTTGGTCGTGACTGCTCCATCCAGAGGAGGCACCAAAAGATCATAGAGGAGGCTCCGGCCACTATAGCTCCTTCTTCCACCTTGGAAGCCATGGAGCAGGTAAAGCAAAGTCTGTAGAGACAAGTGTGATAAATGACACTGATTGATTTGCTACATATAAGTTGTTCTAACAGTTCTAGAGCATTTTACTGGTTGAACTGTTCTTGGACAGTATGCTGTGCGGCTGGCAAAGATGGTGGGTTATGTGAGTGCTGGTACGGTAGAGTACCTGTACTCTGAAGATGGAAGTTTCCATTTCTTGGAACTGAATCCTCGCCTGCAAGTGGAACATCCATGCACTGAGATGATTGGAGATGTCAATCTGCCAGCTGCCCAGCTTCAGGTGAGAGTGATTTTTTTTTTTTTGTCTTATCCATTAATAAAATGGAGCATTTCACTGATACAAGGTGTTGCTTTATGAAACCAGTAGCTGAGTTACCTGGTGTTGCTTGGGTCGAAAGGTGGAAAGGAAACAACTAATAATAAAATATAAATTAGTATTCTGTGCAGCGCTGTGTATACCATGTATAATTTCCTATTAATTTTTACATTTTCACATGTAGATTATTTTTATTTGTGCATATACTGCTTCTGAGTTCTGTCTCTACTTGACATGATGATGATGGTGGTGTGTTTTTTTTCTATCTCTGAAGCACACCTCCCCTAGGTCCTTCCTCTAGCATCCCCAGAATCACCCTCCCTTTTTCCAGTTTGGCTCTTTACTCAAAGCATTTGCTAGTGCCCTTTTCCTCCATTACCCCTCCCTCTCACCATTCTTTTCCAAATTAGAAAACAAAAAACAGTCTCTGTATGTCATGTTTGGCACATACATGGCCACATGGAATAGCTGCTGCACACTGACCATAATAATATGCAGGGTGTGATAAATTATAGCTATATCACAAAACTGTGTGTGCCTTAAACTTTGCTTAGTATGAGAATTACCACTGTGCTGAATTTACAAAACTGTGGCTTCAAAAACAAAGCTGTGAATAAAGAAGAAATAGACAGAGATTATACCTTATAGATACATAGATGGTAGCTTTTGTGTCATGGAGTTTCTGAGTTATTCATAACTACTTTGCCAGTTGTAGTCAACCTTGGTCCTGAAATGCTGGAGTTCCGGATTAAATGAGAATGCATTTAATCCTAGTATGACTAAATTAAGAAAGGGAGAATTTGGTTATGCAATTGCCAAGTCATTCCATTATATCATATACAGTATGTGATTTTTAGTTTTTAAAATATTTAGACATAATGGTAATCTTCAATACTTCTATTTTTATTAACTGCTTATCCTGAGAAGTATTGCAGCAGCCTGGGGCCTATCCCAGAAGCAGGTAGGCCATGTAGTAGATCATGAAACTCCCCCTGGAAGGGACGCCAGTCCTTCACAGGGTGACCACACATGCACACACACATCGAATCACACTCTATGGGAAATTTACAGAAACTAATTAACCTGAAACACATGTCTTTGGACTGTGGGAGGAGACCAGAACACCTGGAAGAAGCCCCCACACACAGGGAGAACATGCAAACTCCATGTAGACCTGAGTTAGATTCAAACTCACACCTGACCACTACAGGGGCTGTGAGGTAACAGTGGTACTCACTGAGCCACCGTGCTGCCCCGTTATAGTAATCCTGTTGTATGTAAATAAAATCTTTTTTGTTGCCAAAACACAGCATAGCAGAAAAAAAGATGTATCCAGTAACTGAATAATAAAATTAATATTTTGGATTTCATTTTGCCAGTTTTCCTCCTTTTTTTGAACTTTTTCAAATTTGCTTTAAAAAAATAATGTAATGTAATGTCCTGAGCTGTCACCTGATGTCCAGTGATGTACAGATGAACTGTACATTTTATTTAATACACGTCTGATTTACATCTAAAACATCAGGTGAGATGACTTTTTGCAAAAGCAATTAAGAGCAGAGGTAAAGTTGTCTTTCAGAGAACCAGCTCTGTCATTGTCTACTCCATACTGTATGTTACAGAAATAAGCTTAGAAACAGGAACCTGTTGTTTGACTCATATCCATTGTAAGGCAAGAGAATACCAGACATTTCTTGTCCTTGCTTCTCCCTTTCTATACTGTTTGTTTGAGTGTGGCTTTAGTGTCGTATTTGTGTAACTCCTGTATGATTTATTTACTGCAGATTGCAATGGGCATCCCCCTTTACAGAATCAAAGACATCAGAGTTCTCTACGGTGAGACTCCTTGGGGTGATTCACCCATCAACTTTGATACCCCAGAGTGTCCCCCTAGTCCACGGGGCCATGTCATTGCTGTCCGGATTACCAGCGAGAACCCCGATGAGGTATGTCTGGGTGAAACATTGTTGTGTCATTTACCGTTGTTTACTACCTTGTCACCTTGAGTTTTAGATTTTATCCACTGTCCAAAACCACTTGTCCAGTGTAAGGTTGCTATGGTCTCCTATATTCTGGAAGCATATGGTGTGAGACAAGGTACATCTTGGCCATGCCAACACTACATCTTGGTGTAACACTTTTAATTCTTTTTATTATCTTGTAATTACATTACAGTTAGAACTCATTTAAAATTGCTGAAAAGAAAAATGCATAAATCTCCACAACCTCTTATTGACGCATCACATGAATATATCCAGTTATCACCAGCTTCAGGCCACTTTTAATTCTCTTTATTATCTGCACAAGCAATTCAAGCTTAATAAAACAGATGTCACTTGAATTGGAATATCTTGGATCTAGCTGAAGTCAGTAAAAAATACTTCACTAACAGTGCGCTACTTTAATACTAAAACAGATTTTTTAAGTGATTTAATGTGAAAATGCATGCAGTACTGTGAAAGTGTTCAGCTTCTTCCTGATTTCCCCTATTATTGCATATTTGTCACCCTGAATGCTTTCAGATCTTCAGAAAAAATGTAGTATTAGACAAAGGGAACCTGGGTAACCATATACGTGTGGAAAAAGTAATTTCTTATGTAAAGTTAATTAAATTTAGTTGATAAATAGATTCAACTGACTGAACACAGCAAGGCTTGGCTGTAGTCAACCCTGTTGAATCTAAAGCTCAGTGTATACTGAAACTAACCATGGCAGTGAAATGATTCCAAAAAAACGCTATGACAAATTCTAGCAAAGATGACTGTACATAGATGTTTGTGGAGAGTACAGTGCTGTACAGAATATACAGAGATGACTGTACTGTACTGTACTTCCCAGTCTCTTAATAGCAATTGGCGAGTGATTAATTGCATGAACATTTCAATATTTTCTACTTTTTTAGAAAATGTTTTCTTTACTTTTCCAAAATTCCAGTCTATTACAGAGCAAAAATGACCAGCATCTCCACATCCTGCTGTTGGTTTGCAGCAAAATGCAAACAGACAAAACAAAACAAAAAAAACTGTCAGGGTTATTACTATGTTTAGAGCTGGGGTCTGGTGTTCCTCAGTGTGAGAGATGAATATGAGAAATGTTGAAAATGTTTATGTAGTTATCAATTGCCATTTGTTTGGAGTCTGTGGAATCATACAGTGCTGTACAATCATCTGCGTATTTTCTGTAGAGCACTGTACTCTCCATAAACCCCTATGTAGAGAAGAATCAGCGTAATCTTCAGGCCTTGAACCAGTAGAGTCTTTTGGGTTTGAAAATACGTACGTGTTAGTCCTGTCTCTGTTGTAAAAGATACAAGCAGTATTGAAAATTCGTTGGTATGTTTTATTCCCTGGGCTCTAAAGGGCTTCAAGCCTAGCTCAGGCACAGTGCAAGAGTTGAACTTCCGCAGCAGCAAGAACGTCTGGGGCTACTTCAGTGTCGGGGTGGCAGGAGGCCTGCACGAGTTTGCCGACTCACAGTTTGGACACTGTTTCTCCTGGGGGGAAAATCGTGAAGAGGCAATTTCGTAAGGCAATGTTTTGACTGGAAACGATTGAAACTATCTTGTGGAAGGCCAAATGAAAAAGCCCCATTCTATGAAACAGCTGATCGGTATTATTTGGTTTAGGAACATGGTAGTGGCCCTGAAGGAGTTGTCCATCCGTGGGGATTTCAGAACCACAGTGGAGTATCTCATCAAGCTGCTGGAGACAGAGAGCTTCCGGAACAATGAGATAGACACCAGCTGGTTGGACCACCTCATTGCTGAGAAAGTACAGGTAACCAGATTGGTCTGCATCAGCGAGGAACGTCATCACAATTATTTTCCCTGTAGATTCATAGCTGTGAGCAGAGAAGAAATTTCTCAGGTGTCCTTCTGTTTATAAGTATAATGCGTTCATGGAAATCGGTTGGTAAGGTGAAAACCAGTAAGTCAGACACATTAATTACTGTACCTTTAAACTTTGAAAATTCCCCCGTGCTCCTCTGTTCTTACTCCTAAGTGCAAAAAATGAGCCTCTTATTCGGTCTTAACTGTGTAGATGGTATTCGATAATTTCCCTCGTATGCAAGATAACATGTAAGGTAAAGACTGGTATCTCCAGGAATAACTATGTTTGAACAACTTTATAACTGTAAGGCTACTGCTTGCTTTTGGTGGAAGACTTTCGTTTGAAACAGGTCTGTCGATTTTTATGTGCATTACTTATTAATGGTGATGATGGGCGTAGTGATCGCATGGAGTCCCTGTAATGGTTACAGTACTACAGTACGTGTTTAAGCAGTTTATTGGCGGTGCAGTCTATCAGACAAGTAGTGGACTTTGTATTAGAGAGTAATTCTACCACCGTGCATTTGTTTTCAGTATTAAAACAGTCATACATTGTTCAAACAGTTGAGTTTTCTAAAGTCTCTTTATTTGTATGACATGGCAGCTGAATCTGAGCTCTATAATACTTAGTATGTAGCATATAGCATGATAAATTCTATATTGTAGAATTGTAACTGTAACATTTAGTTAATTAAAATCATTAGTACAATTTTCAGAGCCATAATGAACATCTTTAAAGTTTGTCCTTGAAAAAATATTGCAGGATCTCCAATGGTTTCAGATTTACTACTATAGTTTTAATAAATAGTTTCATTAAATGAACAACTCAGTAAAGGATATCTGATTTTGATCTCATTTTGAATTCAAATTCAGCATGCACAGAGGTCTACCAGGACCAGAGCTGGAAACTTCTGCACTTCTGAATCAGTGTTTCACCAAAATAACGATAGGCTTTTGCATAGTCTTTAATGTAAGCTTGCATTTTGCCCTCTAGGCTGAGAGACCTGACACCATGCTGGGTGTAGTGTGCGGTTCTCTCCATGTAGCAGACGCCGGCTTCAGGAAGAGCATGTCGGACTTCCTGCACTCCCTGGAGAGGTGTACCCATCAGCCACTTTACACAAAATCTATTATGAGGTGTTTGGATGTGTATCTGT
This sequence comes from Heterotis niloticus, assembly GCA_018136845.1. NCBI lineage: Eukaryota > Metazoa > Chordata > Actinopteri > Osteoglossiformes > Osteoglossidae > Heterotis > Heterotis niloticus. The sequence goes on from CM030903.1 coordinate 5,481,683, forward strand.
GAATCCATCTGCCACCAGCTGATGACCTATTCCTGCTTTAGGGGTCAGGTGCTTCCTGCCGCTAGTCTGCTGAACACTGTAGATGTGGATCTGATTTATGAAGGGATCAAGTATTGCTTGAAGGTGAGCTGTCAGGGTTTTTGTGATTTGAAGGTGGCTCTTTAATATGTTTAATAGATGATACCCACTCTTGTTTGTGGTTAGGTGGCCCGCCAGTCTCCCACCACGTATGTGATCATCATGAATGGTTCGGACATCGAGGTCGACGTCCACAGACTAAGCGATGGGGGCCTCCTGCTTTCATACAGTGGCAACAGCTACACCACATACATGAAGGAGGAAGTAGAGAGGTGAGAGGTACCTAGGATCACAAAGGAACAGCAGTACTCTACATCCTCAGACATGCAGAGATTATTTTATAATCTTTTATTAACTTGAAGCAACATTAAAATTATGTCTACATCATCTATCATTTATCGTCTTTCAGCTACCGAATCACTATTGGCAATAAGACCTGTGTGTTTGAGAAGGAGAAGGACCCAACAGTGCTGAGGTCACCTTCTGCTGGTAAATTGTTACAGTATCTGGTGGAGGATGGAGGCCATGTCTGTGCAGGGAATTCTTATGCGGAAATTGAGGTTTGTGGTGCTTTAGATCTGAGCTGCCTTTTCTTCATTGTCCCACAGTTTTGATATGTTGATCTGTTTCAGCATCGAGCAATAGTCTGTGTTTTTGGAATAACCAAACCATCTACACATACATAGCCCCACTGCAGCCTTGTGTCACTACAGCCATATTGGTGATCATTATAATGGTGAGATTATGTGGTGCCTGGTGGTGAACTGGATGGTACTGTTGAATTACAATGTGGTGGACTTGAAATTCTGCAGGTGATGAAGATGGTAATGACATTGAATGTGCAAGACTCTGGCTGTGTGTACTTCATTAAGAGGCCCGGTGCCGTGCTAGAACCTGGATGTGTGGTGGCTCGGCTAGAGCTGGATGACCCAAGCAGCCTCCACCCGGCAAGTCATCATTGGGGACTGCAGGACAGTCTTCTAGTGACCTGAAGATTGGAGTTCCACCTGTTCTGGACTTGATCAATCCTTATTTTGCACTTGTGCCCTGGTCTCTTAGGTAGAGCTGAACATGTCATCCCTGCCTCCTCAGCAGCCCCTTCCCATAGTTGGGGAAAAACTTCACCAGGTCTTCCACAGTGTGCTGGAAAACCTCATTAAGGTCATGGATGGTTACTGTCTCATGGAGCCTTACTTCAGCACCAAGGCAAGTCTGGGACGTATTGGTGTTGATGTTGATGCTAGCAGAGGATAATTGACCTTGAACTCCCATCTCTGTGCTGTAGATCAAGCAGTGGGTAGGCACACTAATGAAGACCCTGAGGGACCCCTCGCTGCCACTGCTGGAACTGCAGGAGATCATGACAAGCGTATCGGGGCGTATCCCCATCTCTGTGGAGAAGGCCATCCGAAAGGTGATGGCCCAGTATGCCAGTAATATCACTTCTGTGCTATGCCAGTTCCCTAGCCAGAGGGTAAGTCTTATGCATCAGGTTCATCTGAACTCCTCATTTTGGTCACCATGTCACACTACACCAGCTTGTTGGTTCTTTGGTGAAATAATCATTAAGGCCCACCTTTGTTCAAGTGGCTTTGATATGTTTAAGTGGCTATTAAAAAGTATTCAGCCCCCTTAGGCTTGTTCACCTTTTATTATTTACAGCATTCAGTTGAATGGAATTGAAATGAATCTCATTATCCTTTTTTAGCACTGATCAGCAGTAAAATTCTCTGCCGTTTCAAAGTGAAAACACATTTCTGCGAATCAGTTTTGAAGTTATTTGAAATATACATTTTCTCATTGCAGATTGCTAACATTTTGGACAGCCATGCAGCCACTCTGCAAAGGAAAACGGACCGTGAGGTCTTCTTCATGAATACTCAGAGCATCGTGCAACTTGTGCAAAGGTCTGGGCTCTGCTGTGGGTAGAGGAGTGGAGGGGTGGAGGGTGTCTGTCCTGTCAGTTCAATTCCAGCCTGTACAAGGAAGGTCATTCCTAAGGGGGGGTGGCTTGTTTGTTTGAATGTTTATTTATCTGCTCTCAGGTACAGGAGTGGAATTCGGGGATACATGAAATCAGTGGTACTGGACTTGCTCAAAAGGTACCTCCAGGTAGAGATGCAGTTCCAGCAAGGTGAGTGTGCGGTGGTTTTTACACGGAAATATGGTGAGCATCACCTGTTAATATAATACTCCGTGACTCAGTGAGGTAATGAGTGTGGGTTTCCTCTTATCCACAGCTCACTATGACAAGTGTGTTATGAAGTTAATAGAGAAGTACAAGCCAGATATGAATCTGGTTGTAGAGTACATCTTCTCCCACGCTCAAGTGTCCAAGAAGAACATTCTGGTCACCATGCTCATTGTAAGTTCATTGGTTCTGCACATTAAGCTCTGCTGTCATAGCCCAGGAAAGCTCATTCTATTTGGGCCATCTTGAATGCAGCAAGAAAATAAATATTTATGTATTTATTTAGAATTAAATTCTATTTGCTTGATGTTTCCCTGCAGTGTTCCCAAGTTCTTCTTTTTTTTTTTTTTTTTAAAACTGGGTCCTCAGCTTATGGACACAATTGAGATCAGAAGTGTCTTGATCACTTCATTTGTTCATAAATCGAACCACTATGTTATAATCAATAACTTAATAATACAGATATGCGTTGATTTATTCACAGGCTAATTCTAGTTTAAAAAAATGCATATAAAGGTATCATGAGTTTAAAATTTTCCTGCAAGACTTTATTCTGTTCATTAACTGCTTGTCCTACACAAGTTACTTACTGACTCTGACCTCTGTGTATATTTTTATATCTTATTCCTTATTTATTTATTCTCCTTATTTATGTATTTTCCTTTTTCCTAATTTCATTATTTATTATTTATTTTTCCTATACCTTATTTACATATTTATTTGCTGAGGATGCCTGGAAACAAAACTTTTCGTGGTGACAACACTGCTATCCTGTGTTAGTACACTCATGACAAATAAACCTTGAAACTTGAAACAAGGCTGCTGTGCTCCAGAGCATGTTCTGGAAACATGGGCATAAGGCACAGAATACCACGAACAGCATGGCAGGCCCATTCCAAGACTTTCATTATCAGTTATTAATTTGATACAACTTGTGCAATATTTGTCAGCATTGGGCTGCAACTTCATCATCTATAATTATTTTCTTACTTCTGTTATTAAAATCATAATAATAGAAATTAACCCCTGTTTATTTGGTATGTGGGTTGTGTGCAAGTCTTGGATATAGCTACAGTACATTAAAGCATGCTGCCATATTTAACATTTTTATCAATTTTCATCAACGTTAATACTAAAAAAATGACCATGTCCTATTCCTGGTCACTGTGGAGTGAAGTTTGACCTGGAAGTACAGGGCACAAGGCTAGGCACTGTAAACCATCGATGGAACACCAGTTTGTTGCAGCTGTCGGTGACCAACACATTCTTGAAAATAAACGTTAAGAAAAATGGAAATGTAAAAATAAATTGAAAAATGTTTTTATTTGCCATAATTGGTAACGTAAATATTTTTAACACGAGGATCCACTGTACTTGGGAATAGGCCACTGATGTGTGTGTGTGTGTGTGTGTGTGTGTGTGTGTGTGTGTGTGTATATGTATGTGTGTGTGTGTGTGTGTTTTGCAGGACCAGCTGTGTGGGCGAGACCCTACCCTGGCCGACGAGCTCATGGCTATCCTGAATGAGCTCACTCAGCTCAGCAGCATTGAGAACTCCAGGGTGGCCCTGCGGGCTAGACAGGTGAGCATCTGGAGCATGCAGCTTGTTACCATTGTCACCATCTACTAATAAGTTCACATAAAGTAATTTTCTTGGCTATGTTAGTGCCCATCCTCTGACTCCATCTTGCACCTAATGATAACAAGTCCAACTTATATTAAAGAACTCATTAGGAAGGTGGAAAATTGGTCAGAGCCATCATCTTGCACTCAAAGGATGCAAGTTTGAACCTCACTTTGCGCTGTACTGCTCTTGATGTACCTGCCCTGCATAAATGGATAGAAAACTGCAAGTAGCCTAATGCTGGAAGTTGCTTTCATAGAGAAGTATCAGCTTAACAAATAAATGTAAATGAAAGTCTTAAATTAATAGCTAAAAAATTATAGAACTTTTGGAGAGCCTGCATGAGCTACATTAAAAACACAATCATATAAGTAATTGATGCACCTGAAAAACATCACAAGCTTTTGGTTGCTTAGGTGCTGATAGCTTCTCACTTGCCCTCGTATGAGCTAAGGCACAACCAAGTGGAATCAATCTTCCTCTCAGCCATTGACATGTATGGCCATCAGTTCTGTCCAGAGAACCTAAAGGTGAGTAATGGCACACAACCTTCACCACTGTGTGTTAAATGTATATTAGATGTATTTATTTCAATATGAAAACTCTTTTGTCAGAAACTGATTCTATCTGAGACCTCCATCTTTGATGTTCTGCCTAACTTCTTCTACCATGCTAACCGGGTTGTGTGCATGGCTGCATTGGAGGTGAGTATATCTGAAGCACCATTTCACATAGTTTGTGGCCGTTTGCTGCTTAAGCAGCAACTCCGGGTGTAAATTATATTCTTGTAAATCCACACGTTTGAATGGACATGGACATTCCACTATTATTAAACAAACCAAATACACCGATATTTGCAGTAAAAAAAATAGTTTATATCTTAAAGTAATATATTTGTGTCACTAAGTACATCCTTTTGTACTTGATTTTGCCACTATTCCAGACTCTATACAGTCCATGTCGTCCCCCCCCCCCCCCTCTTATCTCCCTCATACTGTATGGGGGCGGAAGTGTTTGGGTACTTTTGATCCAGAAAATCAAAAGTAACGTCAGTATAGGGGGGGTTGGGATTTTTTATATATATATAATTTTTTTTTTTTTTAAACTTCAGACCTATGTTTTTAAGACAGTCTTTTTGGTCTCGCCACTTTCAAATATGACATTCTGTAACTTTATATTTCTTGGCTGCTTTAGAGTTGTTTGATAATTCTGCCTCATTGATCCCCATTATCTTAAAATTGGCATCATAACTCTTCCTTGGTCCTTGCTTAATTTGGCCTGACTTTGAGCTCCTTTTTTACAGACCATCAAGGTTTCACCATCACACTTCACACTCAAGCCAGCGTTCACACTCGCTAGGTCCAGTTGATCATTTCTGTGGATAATTGATGCCAGTGGACAAGTGACGTCGCCTACTTGTGTTATATGGTATATGACCTTTATAGGTCCAGTCCTCGAATATAAGACAAGCCCCTTTTTTTTGGATGCAATTCCCAGAAAAAATACCCTCTTTTATTCAGGCCAATATGGTAATCGTACTTTGTAGGTTGCATATTATTTATTATATTTCCATCAGTCTTTGCCACTTTATGCTTACTCTATCACTTTAGTGTTTTGTGTGTTCAGTGTGCCCGAATGAGCTTCCACCAAGTCGGATTCCTTTTCTTTGCAAATGTAATTTTTAATTTTTATTGTTACATTTATTCATCAAACAGGTATGTTATATGTTACCTTTCACTGTTACCGCTGGCCTACCTGCACCCCCAAGTTGTGATGCTACACTGGTTCGGGAGGCAAGACAAGACACGTCTGCAGCTTTCTGTGGTTTCAGTGCTTTATTTGGAATTTATAGGTCAGGGAAAACGGTGGTCCGGACACGTCTGTGCGCTCATCTTCTCACCCCAGAGGAACATTCCTATTTCTGAGGGCTTAAATAGGGATGTCATAGCAACTGTGTTTGTTGATTGTAACTAGGAATATGTATTGGAGTTGGCATGGTGTCCAGGTGTGGGTTGTATACAATGTTGTGTGAAACGCCCCTTTGCGTGTGTGTGATTCTGAGCTGTAATGAACACGGAGATCTGGGTGTTGAACTGTGAGTGAACTGAAGAACTGTGTGTTCCTTTTCCCCACCTGCCACAGTCTTCTCTACAGTTATTGTTATTTTCCACTGTCCCATGTCCAGGTGTATGTGCGGAGGGCCTACATCGCCTACGAGCTGAACAGCCTCCAACACCGGCAGCTGCAGGATGGTACCTGTGCCCTGGACTTCCAGTTCATGCTACCCACATCACACCCCAACAGGTAGCAATGTGCCAACGCTGCCATGTTTCATAAGCCACAGCCCATCACAAAGTCAGTTAAATAAATGATATTATTCAGTTGCTAGGGTCCTACAACCCCTCAATATAATCTGCATTTTTCACCCAAGGAGGAGCAGTTTAGTTATTACTAGTAAACGGTGACAGTTTATACAAGTACACACTGCACAAGACCGTTGGCTAGACAGGACCTCTGTGGAGAACAAAGCCTGTTAGACAATCAAGTCCCCGAAAAAGACTGAAAAGTCGAGAAGGAAAGGGTCCATGGTGGAGCTGCTCAGCTAAGCTATTGCTTAAATAGAAACGGAATCAGATTTATTTGGCCACACATACAAGGAATTTCCCTTCAATTCCCAGTGGCTCTCAGTGTACATAAGACAACACAACATACACACAAGTGCAAAGATGCATGACAGTGCTGGAGAATAAGAATAAATATTATAAGGAGGAATAAATATTATAGGGGCAACATTGCACAGACTAAAACAAATCAGTTGTTCATGGACATAACAGTGTGGGGAAAGAAACGTATTATTTTATTATTAATAAATATATGTATAAATCAGAACATACCTTCTGTGTTGAGTAGTCCTGCGTTTAACATGAGGAGTGCACAGAGGATAGTGACTTACAGAACAGTTACCAGTCCCTTTAAAAGTAAAAATCTGCTATGACGTCTTTCCAGCTGTTTGATAAGTATGTGTTCCTATCTCTCCCCACAATTTCCAATTTCTCCATTAAAGCGTGTCCTCTAGGAGAAGACAAGAAACTAATGCACGTGCCACATTAAAGCATTTTTCTGTTTATTGCAGTTTCTGCTAAGTACACTTGATTTTGTTCCCTGATGTTCTTATATCTGCCCTTCCTAACCTTTAGCCTTTTGGCCAGACCTCTATTGTTACCTTAACGTGTATTCAGTGGGCCAGGCTCTTTTCTCTCGAAACCTATTTACTGAAAGGGCATAACATGGAATTCAACCACCCCGGAATTGCAGTAATAGTTTTGCACAGCAGTAAGAGTACGTTTAGTGATGTCTTGCTAACACTCATATGTTAATGATCTTATTGCAGAGGGAGCAGCCCTACTCTGAACAGGTAGAGTACAGCGCCTTGCTGCAGTGGCACTTTGCCGAGCAGCTGGGTCTCCTTGTGTGTCCTCCCGCCATTCAGCATGCTGTACGCTTTTTGTCGTTTTGTACTATCGCTTTCCAAATACTGGTAATTATTGCACAGAAAATATCAACAAGGAAACGGTATAGCCAAATTGCCCTTAATTTTAATGTAATGTGCACTTGGAAAAAGACCAGGTTTATAATTTGGTTTCCAGCCTTTGCGTAGCTTCAATAAAACCACACCCTTTGTTATTCTCTTTCTCATGCTACACTGTTCTCATAATGGACTCGTCCTGTGGCGTTTACAAAAACTGGTGCCCAACAGGTGGATTGTGTCATTGGTATTGGCATACAGTCATTGGCGTTTAGATGAGAAGGAGGTTTGGCACATTCTCATTCCCTGTTTGTCCTTGTGGAGCAGCAGTCGTGCACCTCCTTGCAGTCTCGCTTCCACTGAATATATAATGCTGTCAGTAGTTACCTCCATTCATTTGAATGGCCACATGCTGAGTTGTCATCAACCTCAATCCACACCAGCCCCACCCACGATTTTGTCCACCGATTCCACAGGGTGTCGATCCCGGTCCACTCCAGCCAGTTTGAGATGCGGAGGCAGGGCAGTGAGCTCTTCTTGGATGGGACCCTTTCGCCACCGTGCCAGAGGATGGGTGCCATGGTTGCCTTCGAGTGCTTTGAAGACTTCAAGAGGTAGAGATCTGGATACACCGCAAGCTTCCTGCCGCAGATTGCTGCTCAGCGTTTGCCCCACACCGGGTCTTTTGAAGGCAGTATTTCTAGAATAGAGTGTTTTGGGCCCATAGTTCTTTTGAGTGACTAAGGTGCACACAGAAATGAGTTGAGATTAAAATGTGACTGGTTTTGGCCTTTGCTGCATGGTGGGTGTTGTGTCTTGTTGCTGGTTTGATGCTGGAATAGTGCTACTATGTGGCTTCTTCACTGCACTCAATACACAGATCCCGCTTTGGGGCAGTATCAGTTACAACTGAAAAAGTTTGGATCAGCTAGCTGACGGTGGGCTTTTGTGTTGGAAGGAATTTCGACGAAGTGATCTCCAGTTTTGCTGAACCCATCCTGGAGAGTCCTCTGTTTCCAGAGGTGTGCTCCACCTTCTATGACGAGGAGAACTGCAAGGTAAGGACGTGCTGTGTGGGTGGTTGAAGGCTAGGGTGGTGAGGAGTGCTTACTGCATGCTCTTCATCTTGCCTTTGGTCCTTTTTCCCTGTAGAACATGAGGGAGAACCCCATCCACATTATCAACGTGGCCATCAGATTAGCAGACTCTGAGGATGACGATGCCCTGGTCACCGCTTTCAGTGCCTACGCTCAGTCCAAGGTGGGCCTCCTTTGTACATGGGTTTACAACCATTGCATACAGTTTTGGTGACCTCTGTCCTCCTAAAATAAGTGTGAAAGGAAATAACAGAAAGGGATCTCAGCCAAGAAGGTTCTGGATGTTATTTGGTGCGCAGATGTTATACTTTTTGAGAAAGGTGCAACACTTTAAATTGTTGTTGCTGTTATTTTTATTATTCTCTTAGTAAACTTCTTTCTTCAAAGTGACTTTTAGGGGGCTGGATCACACAAGGCAAACACTGTTTACAAGCCTGCAAGATAACCTGCTGATGAAAGTCTAGGAGGAAACAGTGTTGGAAAAACAATGACTCTAGCACGAAAATAAATATTATTCAACAGTTTAATGCATACGTCTAGTGGTATTTATTGCAGAATCATGCGGTGTAGTTAGAGCAGTGGGAAAGGCAGTTGCTAATGGACACTGAGGTACAGCGCAAAAACGTGAGGCCAGAGGATGGGAGGGAATACCACAAACATTCACTCAGTTCACTGAGAAGGTGAAAACATTGTATTTTTATTTTCTCTTGCAGAAAGCCATATTATTTGAATATGGCATTAGAAGAATAACATTTTTAGTGCTACATAAGGTAAGTATAGCTTTTACTTTATCATTTTGTGTAATAGGATGGTACATGTGTTAGCTCATAAAATGGACTCGTATTGTTAATAAATAACATGTTTAGATTAGCATATCTGTTTCAAATGATGCGGGTGGAACATCTTATGTATAGTCTATTATATTTTGTTACAGAGAGAATTTCCGAAGTTCTTTACCTTCAGAGCAAGAGATGAGGTAATAAACTTTATTATTGACATCTTAAGAGAGCGTTTTGTGTGTTTGTCTTGAATGAATTAGTGTGCACTGAGGGAGGGCAGTTTTAGCTGTGGGTTCTTTGCCCCCCCCGCCCCCAACCTGCAGTTCCAGGAAGACCGAATCTATCGCCACCTGGAGCCGGCCCTGGCCTTCCAGTTGGAGCTGAACCGCATGCGCAACTTTGAACTGACCGCCATGCCCTGTGCCAACCACAAGATGCACCTGTACCTGGGTGCAGCCCGTGTCAAGGAGGGTACTGAGGTTACTGACCATCGCTTCTTCATCCGTGCCATTATCCGCCACTCTGACCTGATCACTAAGGTAAGAGGAGTGCACAGCTGGACAGGTGTTTGAAACAATTTTAAAATCAACTGATTTTCATGTTTCTAAATTAAACTGGTCTGTTTAATTTAGAAACATGAAAAGTGAAATTTGAGACAGCATAGTGGCTGGCAGAGTAGTGATGGTGATTCAGAGAACCTGGGCTGTGCATTTAGACGTGTGTGTGTGTGTGTGTGTGTGTGTGTGTGTGTGTGAGAGAGAGAGAGCCATCGCTCTACAGTATAAATGTGTGAAACCATGAAAACCAACAGGTAGAACAACAGTTGGAGTTACTGCCATTTGACTTGAAGGACCTAGATTCAAATCACACCTCCTGGTATAGTACCTTGATCAAAATACTTTAATAAATATTTAAATAGTTGTAAGTATCTTAAGCAAGCCGCCTTATAGAAAGTGTTGGCTAAATGAATAAATGTAACTAATACAAATGGCTGACTGTAGGGTTAAGTGCAGTGGATAAAAGTATCAGTTAAATTCTAGTTAATAATGTCCATCACTTTGAAGAAAAGCTTCTGCTTACTGAATCCAGACAACAGTTCTTTGAATAAAATGATAGCAGAAATAAAAAAGCACATTTTAATTCCACCAAATTTGGTTATCTGGGATTTTCATAAATGGTGTTTAGGTTAACTTTTTAAGTACTTCAGCCTCCGACTGGTTGTAGCTCCTTGCTGAATATGTGTAGAAATTGAAAGAGTTGAAGAAATCACACAGCAAGAAGAAGGGATAAGAAAAGCAAGATGGCTTGAAGTCACCCTAACAAGGTCACACTCACTAAACACAGTGGGCAGTCCAGGGAGAGGTTCTCTTAAGGATGGGGTTTGGGTTGTGGTGACCTTGTAAGGGCTTTGCTAAGCTACCAAACTGTGATACCTAAAGTCAAGAAATGATAGGTAAGGAATAACTAACTGCCTTACACCCTATAACTTTTATTCACAGCCGCCCAGAACATGGTTCCATTAAGGTTAAAAAGGTGTGACATTTATTTGTAGTCTGTGAAACGGAAAGAAAATGCAAAATTTAAAATAATTTAGCATCACATAGGGCAGTGTATAGCCATATGATCTACCGCGGTTTTCTGGGTACATCCAAGCATAAACGTAAGGACAAAAACTTCACATGTAGAGGTAAGATGGTATGAAATGCTATGACTTTTTGGCTCTACTGTTGGCATTACCCCTTTCAAGGAAGCTTCATTCGAGTACCTGCAGAATGAGGGCGAGAGACTTCTGCTGGAGGCTATGGACGAGCTGGAGGTAGCCTTCAGCAACACCACCGTGCGCACCGACTGCAACCACATCTTTCTCAACTTTGTACCCACTGTCATCATGGACCCCTCTAAGGTTGGCGCAGTTGCTTTGACCGTGGCAGACTTACCCAGCGGTGACTTCTTACTATACAGAGTCCTTGCGTTTCAAACGTCTGAATTAAGAATATTTAGAGGATAAAGGCATGCTCTTCTGTCCAAACTCTTGTTGTCCGCATGTCACCTATAACAAATAGCAAAAATTTGTCCCCAAAATTCACCATCTGAATCAAAAGCCCACTACAATGAGTCCACATTCAAAAAAATTTTAAAGCATGCACCGGTGAAAGCATTTCAGATGCGTGTCAGTCAGGGCAAGAGGATGCGCAGTGCTGTGAAAAAGTATTTGCCCCCTATAATTGCATGGAATTGTAAACGCATACGTTTTTTAGCATAGTTTTTATTGAAGTAACAAAGTTATCCGACAGTCATGTGACAAAGTAATTCCGCCTGAGATACCAAATTTAATCGATAGTCTGATTAAGCCGAATGAACTCAGGCCGACTTGACTGCTAGGGGAAATCAGGAGGCAGCCTTTCAGACCTCTTTAGAGGGTTGGGAATGCAAAATTTTCGCTGTGAGCTGCTGCAGCCTTGTGGGAATGAAGTTCCAGAGATGCTTCGGTCAGCTATTCTGGGTTTGTTGCTTGAATAAATGGGAGACAGAGGTACAAGTTACCCAGCTGGCTTTTATGATACTGGTGTCCATCGAGATACAAGTCTTTGACTTATGAGTTTTCGCGTTCCTGAGTTGTGACTAAATGTGAGGCTGAATTTTTTTTTTTTCTCCTTCCCCCATTTTTCCAAGTAATGGGGTGTTTGCTCCTTAATGGTAATTGGTCTCTGGCTACGAGATTTCGCCTCGTGAACCGATTTCCGTTGCAATTGTAAGTTGGGGGATACAAGTGTACACGTATTCATTCAGCAGAAGGCGCACGGTTGTAAAATAGTTCATAATAAATGCAGCGTGTTGGGTGGATCCCTGCTTCGGTTCATGACTCACCGGAGAGAAATGGTCGAGTTTACCCCGGGGCAGCAATTCTGGCCCTGGAGTTTTTAGCGTGAAAGTCTTCTGATTTTTGACCATGGTCAGAAATCCAGGAAAGGTAACGCCATGGTGGTTAAGATTATTGTGGTTTAGACTGGATTTGGATAATGAGAGATTCCTGTACCAACATTTTTACGTTTTTTTATTTTTCAAATTAGCTGCAAATCTGAAGTCTATTGTCAGCAAAATATGCCGAAGCAGAGTAGCAGTGCGGGGCGGCTTGAATCCAACTCGTATTCATATTGTTTACAGCTCGTGTCTGGTGTTTGCTGGTGGTCATGATCAGTGTTAAGATGACAAATGTTGTATATTTTTATGGGGCAAATTGTTTGGAATTAAATGGGAGTTTGTAATATATTTTAATTTCCAGTTATTTTAATTGGTTTATATTTTAAGGAACCTTGAAGTGGGTCAAAGTATAAAGGTGTACACTGTAATTTATTATTTATACCGGAGATTTCTGAAGACTCTGCGGAAGTACCGTATGTGTCTACCATTATGCTTGTTGCTGAAAAAGTTAAGCAAACTGAAAGTGGCCAGATGCTGAAATTGAGTCACCATCAGACCTCTGACCTGAGCTGTGTTCAGAAGTTGAGGACCCAGTGTACACCTTAACCTTTGATGGTATTGAAATACAAGCAACCTAAAAAGCACAGAATGGGAGAGGAATGACTGCTAAATAAAGGAAGGAGTCTGAAGCCTTCGTCTTGCCCTCACGTGATGATGGCTGTCGTTGTGCTCCCTTTGCACCTCCTCGCTCAGATCGAGGAGTCTGTGCGCTCCATGGTGATGCGCTACGGCAGCCGACTGTGGAAGCTACGCGTCCTACAGGCTGAGCTGAAGATCAATATTAGGCTCACCACCACGGGCACGGCTATCCCCATTCGCCTCTTCCTCACCAACGAGTCGGGCTACTACCTGGACATCAGCCTGTACAAGGAAGTCACCGACCCAAGCTCTGGTCAGGTAGCTGAATTAATAAAAATTAATAAATTGCCTGTAATTCATGCAGTTATATGGTTTCACGGTTAAACAAAGTGAGTTACAGGGGTGTTAAATGGTCAGCTTCTATTTTCCACCACTTTGGAACCAAGTCAAGCAGTAAAAATATGACAAAGAAATGTTTGCTCTGCAGTTGTGAAGGACTTATGACGAACCTTGACCTTGTCTGTCCTGTAGATGACTCTAGCAGTGTCTTTGCATTTCTCCCGTGCTTCTGGTGTCTAGATCATGTTCCAGTCCTACGGGGAAAAGCAAGGCCTCTTACATGGCATGTTGATCAACACACCCTATGTCACCAAGGATCTGCTCCAGTCCAAGAGATTCCAAGCACAGTCCCTTGGAACCACCTATGTGTATGACTTCCCTGAGATGTTCCGCCAGGTACGCCCTGCCTGCTACACATCTCTTGCTGTGTTGGCCCTACAGATGTGTTTCATCTCATTGTTTGGTCTTCCTCCTGTAGGCTCTCTTCAAGCTGTGGCGCTCCGAGTCCGAGGATAACTGCCCGAAGGATGTGCTCGCGTGCACCGAGCTGGTGCTGGACCCGCAGGGACATCTGGTGCAGATGAACCGGCTGCCTGGTGACAATGAGGTACAGAGAATCACACCAAATGAGTAATACTGAAGGTTGTGGAATCCATTAATACGGAGGTCTGCAAGTCGCGGACCTGTAATTTTGGTGTCTGCTTGCTGGAGTGAGCATAGTTTCCAGTTCTTTGAACATCTGACCACCTTAATATTCTGCTAGAAGGCTGATTGATGAACTGGACAATGCAGGGAAATGGGTGGTCAGCTAAGCTAACAAGAACTATCCCATACGGTTGACCAGGAGTGGGGACTTCATAAAGATGGTCTTCATTTGAACATTTGTAAGGATAAATGAATGGATGGATGCATGGCATAACACAGAATAACTAATAATAACAATAATGATTAAGAACAATAATAATAATACTAATGCTTAATTTAACATGAAGGTCAGCTGCTTGAGGCTACTCTAAGTGCACATAGACCACAGTGATGATAAAGGGTCCAAGCGCAAATTGCAAAGAGAGTACAAATACAGAGTAAACCCAGAGAAAAGCAGCACTGAGAAGTCCACTGGGTCAGAATCCACTGAGACTCCCAAGGCACAATGGGGGCTTGGCCTCTCTGTGTGGATGACCACACACCCTGCCTCCGCCAAATGAAGTGGTGTCCTGGTGCGCGAGCACCTCGATGGCAGTCAGCGCACTGTGTGGACCACATATCCGTTCCCTGGTAATGACACATCCAGCACCATAGAACCTCCTGCTCACAAGCAGGCCAGGTTCACTCCTCCACCACACTGAGTTACGATTTTTTTACCCACTTGATCTCATTTTAGGAGTAGTTTCAGCAGTAAAACACAAAGTACCGTTGTGGGTATGCGTACAAGCGTGTAGCTAAAAGGTTGCTGGTTCATAATGCAGAATACGTTGCCGTGCTGTTGTATCCTTGAAGTTCGTACATCTCTAAATAAGTGACTTTGCAAGCTGAGTTCATTATTTTGGGTAGAAGTTGTCTGTTAACCAATGATATTCATATTTAAATGCTTTTCTTTTGTTGTAGGTGGGAATGGTGGCCTTTTGGATGAAAATGAAGACCCCTGAGTATCCAGAAGGGCGAGAGATCATTGTAATCTGCAATGACATCACCCACATGATTGGCTCATTCGGGCCGCAGGAGGACCTGCTGTTCTTGCGAGCTTCTGAGCTGGCACGGTCCAAGGGTGTCCCGCGAATCTACATCTCCGCCAACAGCGGGGCACGGATCGGCCTGGCTGAGGAGGTCCGCCACATGTTCCAGGTGGCCTGGATTGATCCCCAGGACCCGTACAAGGTACCTCTGGACTTGGGGCAGAAGAGCGGTAGAAGAAGCTGCCTCTGTCCTTCGTAACTGCCGAATCCCTTTCATCACTCAGGAAAGATCTCAGAACATCTCCTTCAGACTCGCTTCTCTCTGGATCTCCTATCAGTTCCACAAACGTGCATAAGACCATCTGTCACAACCACTTTTGTAATAATTTTATGCACAGCTGCACATGCAAGAGCTATGGTTTTAAACTGACTGCTTCGATTAAGTCTTCAGCTGTTGTGAAAAGCACTTTGTTTACTGCCCCCCCCCCCCCCAAATCTGTACAGTGGTTGTTGCTTCTTACATAGTGCTTTCTCTCCTGCAGGGCTTCAAGTACCTGTACCTGACTCCTCAGGACTACACCCGCATCAGCTCAGGCAACTCGGTGCACTGCCAGCACGTGGAGGAGGGGGGCGAGTCCAGGTGAGACCTTCATCGTCATGAGCTTGTAACCCGTTGTCGTGTCTGAGGATTTAATAATGGCATTTCTGGTGGATAATTACTCGGAACTGTGCATCATGAATAAGAGAAAGTCCATCATGCTATAGCGCAACCGCTATCTTTGTACCGAACGAGAATCTTACGTTCTGCTAAGTGAGATCGGCTGACGTTGGTCAGCAGCACTCATAACCAAACCACTGCCATTGTTTCTGCACCGCAGTATTGCCTTTGCGGCTGCTTTACATTTATTAGCTCAGTATAGAAGATGTGAAACTCTTAATAGTGTTGGTGAGAAAAGTGCAAAATTATCTAAGGAAAGGAAAGTAGAAATAAAGCTGAACAGGGTGAGAAGTTGCAGGCCTTGTCTGTACATCTGACATCAGTCCTTTGACAGCTGGAACTACAGGTTGTCCTTGGGTTATGATGCACTTGACATACAACGGATTCGCACTTATGACAGCCAATAATACGTGAATAAATAAATAATAGTAATAATTTATAACATGAAATGAATAAAAATAGTCAGAAAAAAATTCTGGTGAGTGAGTGAGCACCTTATAGCTTATAAAAATATGTATATATGAACATCTTGTATTTTACAATATACTGTACAGCATTTGAACAGTAGATGCACGACATCGCAGCGTCTGCAGAAACATGCAGTACTGCGACACGATTGAACGTTTGTAATTTATACTATAGATGAAAAATTTATGACAATGCTATGAAAATGCATTAATAACACGTAGCTGCTCAGTATGGATGCGTGGCATCTTAGTGTAATGACCGGCTGCCGTGAATGCCACCGTGTGCCACACGCACGACCAGCACAACCAGCAACCGCGGTCTTGTGCCTGCTCCACGGCACGCCCTCCCTTGCCCACCTTCCGCAACTAAAAGATGGTGCAGTGCACAGTGTTAGCTGTTCTCACTGTCACATCACACAAAGATCTGGACGCGGCGGGTTAACTCGACACGTCTCCCTTCATCGTGCATCTCAGAGAACCAAACTCGCACCGAAAACCCCGCACTCCTCTCAGGCTTACTGACGGGACACTGTCATACGGCACAGAATACTCAAGTATTTAAAAATGGTGCGAATGTACTGTAAAACTTTTGAGATGTTTATTGTAAGCCCATCTATATATCAGTGTACAGTAGAGTTGAAATACTGTTTCTCTGGTGCTACATTCAGACAAACGACAACGTCAAGTGCAGAAAATGACAATTAATACAAAAGTAAAGAAGATGGTACTGAATTATTTAACAATGGTATGGATAATAGACTACACTGTGACGAAAATAGGTGAAAAACATCAAGAAATGTTTGTAAAGAAGTTACCATATGGTGGACCTGGGCCTCAGTCCTAACCCATTCGTAAGCTGAGAACAATCTGCAGCAGCGCTGCTTTATTTTGTACGCTGGTTTCTCTTCTTAAGCAGAAGATTTAAAGATTTAAAGCTGTTGATCAGCTTAAACTGACCTGATGTGTTGGGGTTCATGGTGGGCTGGGGAACAACGCACGTACAGCGTGGGGACACTCGGAAGCACAGGAAGTCCTGACTCCCAGCTGCGCTGTATTGACCCTCTCTCCTCAGGTACATCATCACTGACATCATTGGGAAGGAGGAGGGCCTTGGTGTGGAGAACCTGCGTGGCTCTGGAACCATTGCTGGCGAGTCCTCCCTGGCCTACGAGGAGATAGTCACCATCAGCTTGGTGAGATGGGGATTTCGGCACGGCGCGATTAACCGTTGGTGACTTTGTTTTCCCACTTAGGTTTGTTTAGCACATATTGCAGGTTTTCGTACTTAAGCATCCTTATGTAAGCAAAATTAAAGATGTATTTTAATACATTCAGTTGTTTTGCAGACTCTTAAGTGCGTAATTTTATTTTTTCATTTAAGCAGCTTGTGGCTCCTTCCTAAAGCAACAAAATTGTGCACAAATCCGTTGCGTTACGGTGCGCAGTCGTTCAGAGCTGCATACCAGAAGCAGCAGGAAGTCCTCAGTCTGGAAATTCTCTGTTGCTAAGCCAAGAAGTCCAGGTGAGGATCAGCGTGATTGTGTTTGTTCAGGTGACCTGCAGGGCTATCGGCATCGGCGCGTACCTGGTGCGCTTGGGACAGAGGGTCATCCAAGTGGAGAACTCCCACATCATCCTCACAGGAGCCGGAGCTCTCAACAAGGTCCCTGTGCTCCACGTCTCCTGGTCCTAAATGCTCACCTCGTCCTGAAATGAGATCATCTGAAGGCTTTCTTGCCCCGACTGCGCAGGTGCTGGGTCGTGAAGTGTACACCTCCAACAACCAGCTGGGAGGCGTGCAGATCATGTACAACAACGGTGTCACACACACAACGGTGCCCGATGACTTTGAAGGGGTCTTCACCATCCTGCAGTGGCTGTCCTACATGCCCAAGGTACGGTGTCCGCAAGCGGGAGCTGCCCTGTAGTACCGATCTCACAGAAGTCCCACGGAAGTGCTGCTCCTGTCGCTGCAGGACAACCGCAGTTTGGTCCCGGTGCTGCCACCCAGAGACCCAGCGGAGAGGGAGATCGACTTTGTTCCCAGCAAGACTCCGTATGACCCACGCTGGATGTTGGCGGGGAGACCCCACCCCAGTGAGACCCCCGTTGTCCTTTGAACATACAAAACTGGGGCTGCAGCCTCACTCAGATTTCTACTCTACATTAATTTGATGTGTTTGGTTGTCCACACATCAGGTTCATTTTACACTTGACTCCCCCCCCCCCCCACCACCAAGTTTTCCATTTGTTGAATTTTGGAATTTACTGGAAAATCAAGTGACTATTTAGGTTTCAAATATCCCTGTTCTATTTCCTAAAATAGGCATCACTGGGAACAAAGAACTGGATATAATTTATAATTTAAATGAGGCACTAAAATAGATATTACATTGTACTGCTCTAGAGTTTCCTTAAATTATTCGGAATGGCAAGATGTTGCAGCATTTCACTTTTTTTTTTGACAAATTTGTACTTTGCATTAAATTTAACATTAATTTATTGTGCATCTGCCCTTGGGACCAGTAACAGTGCAGTTCCACAGCTCTACAAGGCTCGAAGCAATAACCTCTTATAAACTGCAACTGTCAACTTTGCGTGTGTGCCCCCCCCCCCCCCCGATTGATTCATTTCAGTTTTACTGGGGTGACATTTCTCCGTGTGCCGACTATAAAACTGTGGCCCTGTTTCCAGCTGTGAAAGGAGCTTGGCAGAGTGGCTTCTTTGACCACGGTTCCTTCATGGAGATCATGAAGAATTGGGCCCAGACGGTGGTGGTGGGCCGTGCCAGGTGAGCACAGCCCCACACGGGAGCGCTGAGCTGGCTCGGTGTGTTGTTTTCCTGTATCGCTGAGCTTGTAAAATGCTGATCAAGCTAACGGTGGGTGGGGGGGACGTTTAACAGGTTAGGAGGCATTCCCCTGGGGGTCATCGCCGTGGAAACGCGCACCGTTGAAGTTGCTATACCTGCAGATCCGGCAAACTTGGACTCTGAAGCCAAAGTAGGTGCTTTAGGAGTTCATGCGTGAATGTGTTTAACGCTCGTGGATCCTAAAACGAGGACTTGCTGACGAAATGCTTGCGTCCCAGCTGCTGCAGCAGGCCGGCCAGGTGTGGTTTCCAGACTCTGCCTTCAAGACGGCCCAAGCCATCCGGGACTTCAACCGCGAGGGGCTGCCTCTGATGGTGTTCGCTAACTGGAGGGGCTTTTCTGGAGGCCTGAAGGGTACCGGCGCGGTGAAAGTGCCGTACACGATAGCTGCCTACCATCACCACCCACGCAGACATTCGTTTTCACCTCCATAGCCGTGTAGCAGCTGCTTTGATCCCTGTTCTGTTACGCAGTGTTTATTGATGAAAATGTAAACCCTTTTTTTGGACTCGAACTAATAGCATAGCGTTAATTTTTGCTATGTGCGGCCTCTGAAGAGGCTCCAGTTTGGTTGCTGAGGTGCCTGTTGAGCTCTGCTTCAGTTTGGATTAACTCGTCGTCCTCTCCCAGACATGTACGACCAGGTGCTGAAGTTCGGCGCCTACATCGTGGACGGCCTGCGCGAGTTCCGCCAACCCGTCCTGGTCTACATCCCGCCGCATGCGGAGCTGAGGGGGGGGTCCTGGGTCGTCATCGACCCCTCCATCAACCCCCTGTGCATGGAGCTGTATGCGGACCGAGAGAGCAGGTGGGAAGCCGGGTGCCTCCCCCGTCCAGCATGGCTGTTGGAGCTGCCCGCTGCTGCTGTGAACCGAATCCCCTTTGCTTACAGAGGAGGCGTGCTGGAGGCCGAGGGCACAGTGGAAATTAAGTTCCGCCGGAAGGACCTGCTGAAAACTATGCGCCGGGTCGACCAGGTCTACGGCCGTCTGGTCGAGCAGCTGGGTGAGCCCGTCGGTGACAAACTGCATTTTGTCAGTCCTGCTCGAATAATTTTGACGGTTGCGTTCAACGGTAGAGTGGAATGTGGCACGAATCCACCTTGCTGAGCAGGTACCCCAGAACTGGCTGAGGAGGAGCGCAGGAAGCTGGAGCGCGAGCTGAAGGCCAGGGAGGAGTTCCTGTTGCCCATCTACCATCAGGTGGCGGTGAAGTTCGTGGACCTCCATGACACACCGGGGCGGATGCAGGAGAAGGGCACCATTACGGTGAGGTCACCGCCGTCCGCGTGCAAGAACAACACATTCTTTTCTCAACATTCTTCTGGTTGTGCTCATTTGGGCTCACGGTTGTGGCCGCAGGACATCCTGGACTGGAAGAACGCCCGTGTGTTTTTCTACTGGCGCCTGCGCCGCCTCCTGCTGGAGGACGTGGTGAAGAGTGAGATCCTGCAAGCCAACAAGGAGCTGAGCGATGGGCAGATCCGCTCCATGCTGCGACGCTGGTTTGTGGAGACTGAGGGAACTGTGAAGGTGGGTGCGCAGCTGTGATCGGTTGGTTGGTCAGTTGTTGCCACGATCAGTCAACCAGCGGTCGGTCGTCCGATCGTGTCAATTCACGATGCCGTTGTGATACGTTAACATTACTATTTCGATCATGGTCATCTTTAAGGGTACCGCGATCTTCTCGTGTGAACACTAAGGTCTCGATGAAGGTTTGGGAAATTCTGTGGCCGTAGTGAAAGTCTGATGTTCACCAACACAGCTGTCTCTACTGTTGTCAGGCTTATTTGTGGGACAATAACAAAGCAGTGGTGGAGTGGCTAGAGAAGCACCTATCAGAAGAAGATGGTACACAGTCAGCCATCAGAGAGAACATCAAGTACCTAAAGAGGGATTACGCCCTGAAGCACATCCGCAGGTCAGGCAGGGTCAAAAGGTCTTACTGCTGCGTCCGATTGCAGCCACGAGGTTCTCTCCTTTCCTGGGTGCTGTCATCTCACACGGTGCTGTGTCCTCAGCCTTGTCCAGGCAAATCCGGAGGTGGCCATGGACTGCATCATTCACATGAGCCAGAACATCACGTCCTCCCAGAGGGCCAAGATCTCCCACTTGCTGGCCACCATGGACAGTACGGCCACCAGCTGATCTCGAGTCCGTGCTGACCAGGTACCCCCTGTAATGTCTACAGAAGCAGAGGCACTCTTTGCTCTGTGCGCCTGGGCGTCCAGGATGCAGGTGCTCCCACTGTGGTTGTTCTTTACAGGGCCTCGGGACAAAGTTTAAATGAACCTCAGGACTGTACTATGACTGTATGACCAGTGACTGCAACCACGCACAACACGCACTTCGCACACTGTGCCTTTGTACCAAAAGCTGCCACACACAACCTCGTGAAGAAGCTGTGTGATGTGTCTTAACGGACTGAGAGAGCCAAGTGGCCCCACACCAAAAAGCAACGTGGACCTCCAGCACAAGCATCACCGTTCGAGCAGCTCATGTCTTTCTGTAAACAAAAATCTGGTTTTTATGTTCTTGAACGGTGATGCATCTTCATGAGGTCCTGCTTTTCAAACACATGGTGTTGTGGGGGTCTTGGAAGGCTTCATGGGATTGATCTGCTAAGTCAATGAGAAATCTTTATGAAGCACACCATTCAGTCAGGACTGAGCAGTGAAATGGCCAGAATTGACCATAAAGCTGTCATTTGATGTGGCTAAGACATAAAATACACAAACTAGTGTGCACAAGTAAATGAGGTTAATGTAATGTCTCACTGCTGCCCTGACACATGGTGCAACTGCAGTTGGTTGCAGCTGCAGGAACTAAAGCAGAATTTTTACTGCTGTTTGTTTGAAGTGGGGGGGGGGGGGGGGGAAACACTGGTAAACACGGTAAAGGTTTGGTTTTGATTTTGTATGAAACCACTTGAGTCAGCTTGTTTCTGTTTACATAAATATCTCTAAATAAAACCAAACGGCCGCTTTCTGTTAAGAGTGTTTATGGTCTTTGAGATGCCGATGTGAAATGCACTTGAGAGCTAGAAATCCTCATAATTAAATGAACAGTTGTGTGTGCTGTTAGGGAGGAAAATTTGTGTTTAGGCAACAAACATGACAAACAGTCAGGGAGTCACTGTGTTCAACTATAGAGTCTCAACCAATTACTGGAATGGGGGAACATTTTTTGCGTGTGTGTAAGCACAAATTGTTAAAAGTTCAGAGAAATCATTAACCTGTTAATTTTATTTAAATATTCCTAATGTTTCAAAGTTTATACATACATACATACATACATACAAACATACTTTAGTTATTATAATGGTTTAGTACCCCTAAAATGTATATAAAAACCTGGATACACATGTTGAAATGAAACATTTCTTAGTACCGTAGTCAAATAAGATTAATTTTTACACTGCAGAAAACCCAGAAACCCAAAACTGTAACTACGATACCTTTGGATCAAGGTGCAAACCTGGGAGCCCATTATTTCCGAATTGATTTAATTTTCCCAGAGCAACTCGGCAAGTGTTTTTGCTTTGGATGGACAAACTAAAAGCTTCACATAAGAACCTTTGCATTGTCTTATAATTTCTGTAATGCCGTCTCTGAAATCACCCGGCTGCTCCTTTCACAGAAGGGTGGACGTCAACCGTAAACAGTTCTTTGCTGACAGCTCTCGCGTCACATTGGCGAGTACAAACAAATGCACGGTAATACTGCCTAGCGCAAGTACATTAAAAGGACACATCTAGCACAATAGGGTTAACATGTAGTAACTTGAGGTAAGCGCAGTGAAAGCACAGTAATGGGAAGCACTCCTGCAGCTGCAGTTTTTAACAGTAGATAACAGGATTGACTGAGCCCTTTTCCACAGGACGGCGTGCATTTGCAGTCTAATGTTTCCTTTTCACATTAGACAATAAAAGCGGCCATACATTGAATTTGACTCTTTATCCATTCAAACTGCTGTAACAGTAAATCTCACCACCCATTTGTTTGTGCACAGTGCAGAACCAGGCTGCTTTCTGGGTGTTTTCCTCTTGTTAGACATCGCAAGCCGCTTCCCTGCTTCTGTGCTTTGGTGGCAAGTTTAACAATTTTTGTGCAGTCCCGCTGAGTTCATTTCATATTTAAAAGTGAAATTTTGAGAAGCTGACCGCTGGAGTCAGATTTGAGCCAAATGGGCGATTCCTGGTCCGGGAAGAGACGAGGAAGCTGCGCTACTGTGCAGGAGCTGACGTTTCGCTGCGTCAGTAAAGCCCCACGGGTCTCACCTGAAACGGAGCTCCAGGTCAGAGGAGAGCTATCGCTTTGCTGCTGCCCTGTGTGGTCATGTACTGTGAGGAGATGCTCTCCAGACCCGTGTACGCTGCGTACAGACCTGTCACCTGCAGCTCCGACAAGGACAGGCTGCTGGCGCTCGATGCCGGAGTGAAGCCGCTCGTGCCCAGATCACAGTCAGAAAGCCGCAGAGGTGAGTGGCTGAAGGTACCCAGCGTCTCCAGGTTGAAACTTTCATCCTTCATCTCCTCCCACAGGTTCCCTGGAATACAGCAGTGCTTCAGTACAATGCCCCAAAGAGCAAATACAGGAGAGGAAATGCTAGGAAGCACTCAGTCCTTAACCTGTTTTTGAGGACCACACAGTTAACGTTTTGACTCTGTTTATGAAACTGTTTTTACACCAGCAGCACCACAGCTAGTGGTTACGCGCAAAAGGCATTCAGCACAGTGTGATGCATTTTCTCCGCAAACTACAGGTTAGAATAAGGCAAGGAGGATACCTAGCTTTCATTTATAAACCGTTGATTTCCTGTACTTTTCTGCCTGTTTCTGTCATTAAACTGTTTTGGACCAATGTGCTCAGGAGCCTGAAAACTCTACAGCACTGCTCTGGAACTGAACGGTTTCTTTTATAAATATGCCATTGGCTGAAACACCAAAGAGCAAAGGCAACTTAGGGCAACTTCTTCATTTTGTGGAAGTAAAATAACTGAGGAATGGGCAAAAAAAGCCTTTGTACTCAGTAACAAGCCTGTTGTATTAAAAAGGAGGACACGTTCATAAGTCTCGGTGTCACAGTGCAGGGAACCCCATTATAGGAGAGTTGGGTTCACCTCTTCATAAGGCATTATTGTCAAAGGTTGTGCTCAGCTAAACTTAATGAGACAAATGACATGGATTGAAAGAACCTGGACTGGAATACTATGGTAAGAAAGTAAGCCAGGTTTGGCATTTCCTTCGGAATCGGTGCGGAAGATGGCACAGAGACGCACCTTGTAAGGCAAAGTCCATAATGCTGGGGTCCAGTGCGTCCACCTCAGTGCTCACATCTTCCTGCAGGCTGTAGTATTCGCTGGTGGCCTTGCCAGGGTGCTGGGCAAGGGGGCTATGTGACAGGTCAGGCATGGGGTGGTGTGGTGGCGTCTGGGCAAGAGCAGGGGAGCTGGGAGCCAGGCGGGCCTGAGCCTGGGTCTGGACCTGGTGCTGGAGGGGGAGGCACTGCAGTGACAGGGTCATCACAGGCTGGGGCTGGAGCTGCCCGGTGAGTGGCAGGACGTTTGGACCGCCGGACATCCGTGTCAAGCCCAGGTCGCACGGCTCCCGTCTGCAGCTCTCTGGCCGGTCTGTTATTAGTTTGTCCAATTCATCTGAGGAAGTGGAGGACATCAAGAGCTGTTAACCATGTCAGCTTATTAAATATTGCTGAATGTGAGTTCTGACTGTGGCAAGGAGATGAAACATATTTCTGAATGGCTCCTTCAAAGATGTTAAGCAAGCAGACTTTCAGCCCTGACAGAAGTCTTTAGCTACTATGCTATCTGCTGCTGTGAGCCCCCCTTCAGCACTCCATGTGAGATTCTGGTCTACCTGGGTTGGCCATGCTGCGACGGATGGCCGGAAGGTCCTTGCGCTTCCACTTCTGCATCTCCTCCTCCATTTTGTCAATTTTAGCAGGGTTCAGTGCCCACAGGCAACCTTTGCGTGAAGAGCCGCTCAGTTTGTTCTCCACCTTCTCAAAGCACTTGTTCAGGGACAAGTTGTGGCGGACAGAGTTCTTCCACCCGTCTGGTGCCGTCTGAAAAAGGGTTGGGGGTACTGTTAGATGGCTTTCTTAAGGCATGTTTTGCTTTCTTATGGTCTTTAATTATCTTTTCCTGCTGTTCTGTTGTCTCAGATCTTCCAAGCCTCACCTTGAAGTAGGGAAAATGCTCTTTCATGAAGCTGTAGATCTCGCTGACAGGAAGACTACCCGTCTTGCTGTTCTTCAGGGCCATTGCAATCAGACAGCTGAGAAGACACTAATATTGTTGAGTGCTACCTGAATATGATAGCATTTGGTAGATTCCCACAAATTTAAAACTTCCCACATCAGGAGTCTCAGTGACTCCCATACCTGGTACTCCCAGAGTGGACTCACCTGTAGGAATAGATGGGTTTAGGGAAGGACTTTGGCTGCAGGTCCTGACTGCTGTTAGGGATGTGGTGTGGCTGTCTAAAGGGACTCTGACTGTTGTAGCAACTGCTACTGTAGAGGCCAGCAGAGTTAAGCTGTGAAGAAGGATAAAGGAAAATAAACTGACAATAATGAATACTAGTCTTCATTTATATTTTGCTAACATTTGCTTTTTCTTTTTACATGTAAACTCAGCCTTTTTCTGCCATACTCTGTACTCATGGCCAAGTTGTTAGTGCTCAGTACCTGCTGGTTTGCCTGAGCCAGAGCAAAGACTTGTGGAGAGGCCTGGTACATTGAGAGAGGACACTGGAAACCTGGAGAAGGTTGCCCGTTCAAGGGGTACTGCACCATCTGCAGGGGGTGAGACACATCGTGGTAACTCAGTCTTCTCCAGACCAAAAAGATGGCAAAACACAAGTAGCATCATGGCTCATACATTTCGTATAATACTGTTTGTTCCCAGGATGCCATTCTGGATCATAGCAGCCTGTTCTTCAGATGGGTTCATCTGAGCTGCAGCAAAAAAAAAAGAACTTCTGTCATGAAACATTTTAATCACGCAAGACACAAAAGTAAAACATGCAGCAAGTGACAACATATACTCTGTAGTGTGTATCCTCACACGGAAGAAAGCTGAGTGCCAAAAAGCACCTTCCAAGCAGCTTGTTCCAAGCCCAGATGTGGTGTGGTGCCCTACCTGTTTGCTGCTCCACTATGGTGTTTGTCTGGGTGGCGCCACAGTCCAAGCGCGCAGTGGCCATCTGCTGCAGCCTTGGCACATCCACAGAGGTAAGCCAAGACAGGGACTGGAGGTCCCCTGGAAGTTCATCCTCACTCAGTTGTGATGGGTCTGTGGTGAACAGTCTGGGGACAAACATGGCACGGTGTAGTAAATGACACCCGTGTGATGCTGATGGTTGTTATTTCATACCCAGAAGGTAAGTACACCCGTGTAGCTTTTTCCCCAGAGAAGATGACAATGTTTTTCCAAGAAACTGCTGCTCAACATTTTGAGGTTTATCAACTGGTTCATAAATGAACATAATTAGCAGACAATGAAATTTTTTGTTTACCGATTGTTGAAGACTTGGCTGACTGTGAAGTCTAATTGGTCATTTTCACTCTCCTGTTACTCTTTCCTGCTTCACTCTTTCTCATCTTCCCTAACAAAATCGGCAGGTGAGTATACGACTATCAAAAGGGAGTCTTTTACTCGTGTTATAAATTGAATTAAAGTACGTTTTGTGTTGACAGCAACAGTATGGAAACTTAGCTGGTAACTGGACAATGCAGCTGGATATGGGTTTGAACTCTGCTCGGTATGTGTAGCATTTGCATGGATGAATGGATGTTTTTTGTCTAAAAAAAATGTAAGAACATAATATATTCATTCTTTCCACATCAGTCAACAGTAAAGATTTTATTCTATCACTGGGGCAGTGGCGGCATACAGTTCTGCACTCGTTTCTTTTGTGAATAGCGTCCATTCTGAAGGAAAGAAGAAGAATCCTCGAGTCCTCCATGGCCCTCCTCACACACACACTCACTCTGGAAGAGTGCAATAATTAGGGTCGCCATGACAACCCTCACCACTCTGTTATTTTGTAGGTTGTGCCACTATAGAAGAGCCCCCCTCAACTGCTATCAGGTGACCACAGTCCCCCTTCACCATTGGCTAGATCATAAATAAACAGCAGCCCACAGTCATTTGAAATGTGGACTGGGCACATGTTGTTTGCAACAGTTGGCCTCCCTATTGAAGATGATGAGCTATTGTGCTCCAAACGAATGTCAGGTCTGCGGCACGTGGCCCTATTGTTTCACACAGGCCCTCCTGCAATTGTTCCTCCGATCACCCTCCCACCCCACCCAGGCCGTCCCTTACATTAATCTGCCGGAATGACAGTCACTGCATAAGGGGGGACAGACAGTATGCCATCTGCCTCCTCATCTCTTTGTACCACTTTTGGCCCCTGTGGGGGGTGGGGGGTGACAAGGTTAAGCCACACTGCTCATGCCAGTAAATTACATCATTTTCCCTTAGATGATGGTCTGCGCACTGAAACTCACTGCTGAAACTTATGGATAATATCTTTTTGAGGCTCCCCATTTTAAATTAATTGCTGTGCCCCATGTACACTTTCTTTTTTGCTGATGGCAGCTCAGGCTTTGAAGTTTTAAATTTGATATTTTGACACCCTACTCTTTGCTGACATGTATGTGGTCTGAAATGTTCGCTTAATTTTTAACTCAAAATCTTCGTAAGTTCAAACAAAAGCTTGTTATACCATCCTACATACCACGTAGTGGCCTTGTACTAATTTAGATCAAGGTTTATACATGGCCAAGGGCAGAGAGGTTCACTGCTCCTTGTTTATTCAAGTTCCTGGTTTACAGTAGGAATGCTGAATTCTTGGCTATGGCTATTAACTGTTAGGTTTTATGAGAACGATAGATGTATCAGTCTAGCTAACTACCAGTTTTATCACTTTTTGCCTCTACCCTGGTGCTGGACCAAAGCAGTATGCTGAGTGTAGGAGACTCTGTTGTCAGACTGGATAACAGTGGACAACAGACATCTCAATTAGAAACACAGTGAATATTTATTTATTTATTTATTCATTTTTGCACATTTCAAAGTGACCACTGGAACAAAAGTTTGACTCTTTTTCTAAATCTCTTGACACTTGCTGTCTAATTTTGCCACACATGAAACATTAAATCTAATCTATGACAAAATAATAATCTGCTATTATGGAATACTTTCTCAAAAGCAGCTATGACTCTATTATCATGTTTAGTCACAGAAATGTTTAATTATTTACACTATTTTCATATTATGGTTTATTAAAACACACATCACATTCCATTTCATATAATTTTGTGCACATTTTACCCTATAAAAAAAACAACTTTTCAATCAAAGTCTTTCCATCTCTTTTGGGATTACTGTGTAAATTCATAGGTGCTGCAGGTGGGGGTGTGTCCTGTAATGTCCAAGCAAACTTGAATGTGTGTGTGTGTAGTGTATGTAGTGTTGTATATCAGCTCGGATAAAGGTGCCAGCTAAGCACCACAAAGTGCAGCAGTCTTCAAGTGTCACTGGACTGGAGACAAGATAAGCAAAAATGAATATGATGAGTTTGTTTGCTTGTAACACTGTGTGTGTGTGTGTGTGTGTGTGTGTGTGTGTGTGTGTGTGTGTGTGAGAGCGAGAGAGAATGAATTCACTGGGTGCTGTAGCAAAATATCTTTACCCCCCAGTAACTGACAAGGTCTTACACTCCTTAGCAAACTCTCAACTGAAGATTAAAAGCAAACTGCTTGGCCTTTAGTCCTCTTGTCAAAACTTGAAACACAAAAACATACATTATCTTCTCTTCTGTAAATTACATTTAATTAATTTGTAAATCACCATACATCTGCTAATGGAAGTCCATTGATCGTATTTGCACTTTACACTTTGCTGTTTCATTAAGCAACACAAATCTGCATACCACACACAGACCACATACTGACCACTCACTGGCCTTAATAATTCACAGCTATTATACCCATAGCAACCAACCTACCAGTGCAGCAACCACCCATCATATTAACTGCAGCCGTTGCCCTAACCCGCTTGCAAGGACCGGCATTACATTGGCTGCACAGTTAACAATAGGTATTAAATATTAGTTTTTTTTTTTAAATTAATTAATTATTTATTTATTTTTTTTACTTTACTAACAATTCTATTTGAATGTTCTCAAAGTAAATTGCTCATTTAAATATACAATTTTATTTTATCAGTTGATAACATTTATCAGTGGTACTACAGCAGGAGTTGTGAGTAGGACCACTTGATAGCACAGCAATGACTGCATTGTGCCTCATGGGGTGGTGTGGTGCACATAATGGCCACAGTGCAGTCTAAGTATTCACTGTTACAAGCAAACAAACTCATCATGTTCATTTTTGCTTATCTTGTCTCCAGTGACACTTGAAGACTGCTGCACTTTGTGGTGCTTGGCTGGCACCTTTATCCGAGCTGATATACAACACTACATACAGTACGCACTTCTAGACGCAAGAACAGTGCAACACATTACTGGCAATTTGCAGTAACTGATTAACCTGAAAAGCATCTTTCGACTATGGGAGGAAACACATAGGAATACACAAGAACATGCAAACTCCACACAGACCAAGCAGGGGTCAAAGCCACATGTACCTGCACCATCCAGTTTATGCCCATTAGGTTTTTGCACTGCTGTCATCGCTGTTTTCTACTCTGATTAATTAACTTATTACCTGATTAATTATACATAAAACATAAAAAAACTGAAAATGCTAGGTGTCCAGCACAATGATGTAGTGTTTTATCCTACATGTATTGTAACATATATTTAAACAATTATTTAAATTTCCCAAAGATGAAATTTCTACTGTGTAGTCTGTACTATATACATGAACTGAGCATAACTATCATTAAAATAGCTAGTATGAAACAACACCTAAATAAGACAAAACAATTGTACAGTCTGATATTCAGACTTCCTGTTATTAGTCTATAAATTCATTGCTACTCTTAAACTTATGATAATTAAGAGATCAGCAAGTTCATGTCTAATGACATCTGAGGTGTCATTGTGCCTTGAGCTGCATTATTGTAAAAGGAATGCAAATAAACATGGCAGAGACAGAAGCGATTTTCCTTGCTCACCCAGGCACAACACACCCAGTGTGGCTGTCCTTGGGGAGCAGTGGAGCCCGTTTTCCCAGGGGCTTCGACACTGGTGTTGCCCCCGCCGCCCCCAGCAGTGACCCCGAGAGCCCCCCCACTGCGGAGCCACCCGAGCAAGAGGCTCTGGCGGGAGTGTAAACAGAGCTGATGGGTTCTGACAGATCCATTCACACTGAAAATCATTTATTCTCAGGGTTTTGCATACCCCCCCCCCCCCAGCCCTGCCCACCTCCTACCCCAACACCCTCCCCAGAGCTCTTTGTACCTTCAGATGATGAGTATTTGATATCTGTATGTCATCTGGACTGAATGACAGTTTGCCCTGTTCTCTAGCAGTCCACTGTAGGTACTGTAACTTTGTCTTTGCACTGTTCCACCACCACAACTTCTAACTGCGATAAATCGTACCTCATGTCCTGCTGGGATGGGTGTCCGCTTGGTCCGGAATGTCCAAGGATTCCCGACATCCTTGAAATGGTTCTGCTTTCTATCATCCCCTGAAATTTCCCATACATTGTCACTTAAACAATAATGCCAGTAGAGTATGTAAGTAAAACCTGTAGTGCATTGCATTATTACAGAATTATAAACAGGACACAGGAGTTACGACCATCGCTTGGTTGTCAGGTCGAATCCCCTCCTGCGGTAAGCGCTAACACCGAGCTGATCAAGTGAGGATATCCTGCTGTTTAAAAGTTTAAATCATTAAGTTTGTCTAACGTTGTAAGAAGCCTTGGCAAGAATCGGCAGCTCAGTAAATGTAATTTCGTCGTCAACTGTAATTTAACTGTCAGTAAAAATTGCAAAAACTGGCTGTTTGCCTACCGCAGTGATTCTAACACAGTGGAGCTCAAAGGGATCGGGTTTTAAAAACACGTTTGCAGTTGGACACTAGCTGGAGTACCCGTGTAAAAACACGGTACTTGTAGCCAAGTACTTACAAGCAATTGTCACAAATAACGCGTCCTTTGGTAACTACCCTGGGTTTCGATTTTTTTTTTTTTTTTTTTTTTTTTTTTTTTTTAAAACATTATCCCCAGACTTCATTGTAAACTTGTTGGTTTTTAACCCGGCGAGCGGCCGCACAGGTGAATTCTCCTTCGGTTACTGTTCAGTTTACCTGCTGTTCTTACGCGTCTACTTTTTACATCCGCAGATCTTATGAGTTGTGTTGCCAAGGCTTCCCAGGATCTGCAGGCTGTTTTTCGTACCACCGAAAGTATAAGTGTAGTCAACTGACCCGGTGAGCCAGTTACGCTGTATAAATGACGGAAATATTATCGAAGACTTACATCGTTCAGCAATAAAGAGAATTCAGCGACATAATCCGCTCACCGAAAAGGTATGCTTTTTTCGCAAAGCCAGTTACGCTGTTTTTGAAGCGCTGGTTTAGGTCAGTCGGACGTCGCACTCCGCTCTAGAACGGCTCTCCAGTAAGTGGCGCGCAGCCCAAAACCCGCTGTCCGGGACGTGCCGAGCATCACTTTTCAATGTTAATGGTTGCATTTGTGAAAACAAACCCGAAAAGCTACTGGAAAAGCAGTAAGAGGCGAGCTAAACGCGGTCCCCGGCGCCTCAGGTCCTACCTGTCCGTGCCGCCCTCAAGCTCGATGCCGCCTTGTGCCGCGCTCGCGCTTGTTTAAATTTCCCTCTCTCGTGCTGTCCGGCGGCTTGCGTCACGCGCGCTGTCCGCGCGGAGCCGCGGGTCGAGCGCACGGTCCCAGCGGGCGCGCTCACGCGGTCCTGCCGGCCGCCTGTGGTTCCCTCTGGGCC
This sequence comes from Heterotis niloticus, assembly GCA_018136845.1. Classification (NCBI taxonomy): domain Eukaryota; kingdom Metazoa; phylum Chordata; class Actinopteri; order Osteoglossiformes; family Osteoglossidae; genus Heterotis; species Heterotis niloticus. The sequence continues at coordinate 5,513,570 of CM030903.1, forward strand.
GCGGAGCGGTGCGGTTCGGCGGTGCTGGGCTCCAGTGGGTCGGCTTTAAAAAGCACCTGCGCACACGTCTTCCCCCGTTCAGCGTCACTTGGACACTAGCTGACGAGCAAAGTGTGAAAACACGGCGCTTGCGAGCGACTGTCACAAGTAACGTGTCCTTTGGAAGCTAACCCGAGTTTCGCATCTTTTTGGACGTTGTCCTCAGAGTCTCTTGTAAATTTGTAGGCTTTTAACCCGGCGAGCGGCCGCACAGGTGAGCTGTCCTCCGTTTATTGCCCAATTTTGCCTGCTGTTTCCACACGGCTACTTTTTTGTCTGTACGTTTCACGAGTTTGTGTTGCCAAGGGTTTCCCAGCTCCTGTCAGGTGTTTTCAGGAAACTAATTCTGCTCAGCATCTGAAGCGAAATATTTCCCTCAGCCGTAAACGGGTCTTGAAGGAACTTGCACTGCGCTCTCGGAAACAAATTAAACTTGCTGAGCTTTATTATGTCTGCCCCCAGTAAGCAAAAAAGTAAAAGTACACGCCAGTGAATGTGTGTGTTGGGCAGTCCGCCTCCAAGGTCCAGCAAGCCGTTTTCTCCCCTCACTGAGCGCAAATGAAGCCGTTACGCGCGTGCGGGCGGTTTGTCTCCCCGCCGTTGAGCGCGCGCCTCCGCGGGGGCGAGCAGCGGGAAAGCAGCCCGCGGCGGCGCGGCGGGGCCGGGGTGAATGTGTGTGGGGGAGGGGGGGGATCAGTCCAACGTTTAGGAGAAAATATTAGAGAAAATACCGACTTCTCCCATTAAATACTCACAGATGACCGCAGCCGTGCTTCAGATTATTCCAGTTAATTGCGTATGAGCATTTAATAATAACTTATTTGTTTCAGGTGAAGTTTGGACAAATCAAAATAATAGACGACACTCTATGGTCCAATATTGTACTGCAGCTCCAACACGAGGACACGATCATATAACCATGGGAAATGCTTATGGCTCTAAAACATCCCACACAAGAGTAAAGACCTACTGTATAATTTATAGTGACACTTGTTTATAACAATGTAATGTGCAATATTTAGTACTGATAGTCATGATACGATATATAAATTATTCGAAGGTTATGGGTTTAATCTTTATACTGAGTTTTATTAATATATTCAGATCCATATGCGTAAAGGTGGGGACGTGTCCCCCCGTGCGGAAGTGAGCCTGTGATGTGCTCTTCACTCCTGTGTGTAACTCTATGCTATACACTACTTTCCATAACTATACAAATATGTCTAATACAAACTCAATAATCGTTGTTACATCGCCCATCGAATGAGCTTTTTCTAACGCGTGATTCTGAAAATGTGACGTATGGCTGCCACGCAATGCAATAGAAGTATGAGTGCAAATTCTTATAAATGTCATCCAGCTTCGAATGCGCTCCGTGCACGCAATGTAAGTTTTGCAGGTTGCCAGTTGTTTTAAACTTCGATGTCACGTTTGTTGAACACCTCTTGGAGGAAGTAACTGTGTCCTTGGACTACGTGTGTCCCGCCGTAGTTTAATCCCGCAAAGGGCGAGCCTCCTACCCCCAAGGGACACTACAGATGGCAAATCGCAGCTTCACAATGGCCACAGCCAATGATTACATGCATGGACCTAACGGAAAAAATACCTACTCTTAAATCCTGGGCGTGCACTTGGTCCTAGAGCCCGAAATATCCTTCAACTCTAAATGACAGGAATGCTTATATTTATTTTATTTTATTTTATCAATTTAGAGTGAAAGCAAGGTGTGCAAGTTTCAGCTAAGTCGTTTTAGATGGTCTGTCTGGAGGAGTACATCCATAACGTAACCACGTGTGACCTAATGGCTTTTACCTTGTTGCCTTTTGCCCCTTATTGGGCTATGATGTATTGTAAAATTGTTACAAAATTATGTTTTGTAAGGTAAAGTTGTTTTTTTTTTGGCAGGAGCCATAACCTAAGTATAAGACAATAAAAAATCTTTTGATGCTACACATAAATTTGGGATCATTAGGACTGATGAGAAGTGATGTCTAGTCTTGACTCAGCATGGAGTCTGGACTGGGCTTACTGACAAATGCTATAAATTACTTTGGACAAAGGTGAAAATAAAGGTTGTCTGTTTCTCCATGAGAGACTGTAGACATAAACTGATTTACCCTAATAAGAGCGCCTGTCATTGTTTTTTTTTTTTTTTTACCAAGTAAGAAAAGTGCCAAGTAAATGACTCCCAGTGGCTTGGGCTGCCATGAGTTGGATGTAATGGCATTCCCTATTACCTCCAAACTGAAAGTACAGCTAAAATAATGAGAAGGAGGGAAATCTAAGATAACGATAAGTTTTTGGATCATACTTTTTGAGAAAAAAGTCACACACGAAGAAGTCGACCACTTTCCACCCCCCAGTCTTTCTGGCTAGACTGACAGAAGAGTAACCATGTAGGGAGAGTAACACATGACCTTGTTGTGACCTGGTGCAAAGAAATGGCTGTCACCAGTGAAAGGGTGGATGGTGTCCTGAAAGAATGAGAAGCCCATGAAATCCTGTGGCTTTTGTTTTTTTAAGAACCTTGGTCACCAGGACAAGGAGGCCAGACAATCAGTCAGACTGCCAGCAGACAGAGGACAAATTGGACTTCAGCTCCTTCAGCTTTTAAACTTCAGGATGAGGCTTGATGGAGAGGTGACAGAGATGTCATACAAAGATGTAGCTACCAAGAAAATATGGTTTGTCTAATGTTTTTGTCCTTTGTCCACTACTTTTTTACGAAAAAGAACATTTTCAAAAGTAGGAGTTTTTAAAAGAGTCGTATAATAGAATTATAAAATGTTTCAGCAATTAAAAGAAAATTAAAATTTCAATACTGTGTTCCATTGGTTAGAAGAATAAAAGTTAACCTTTTCAGAGGTACCAAATTCACAGTGTGCAAACATCATGACTGTTATTAGTCATGTTCACCCACTGAACTTTGATTGTGGAGTGAAGTGCAGGAGTTATAGTATACACAGTGAACAAGCACACCAGAAGGTGAACGGGTGCTATGAAGACCAGGAGATTCTGGAATGCAATGACTGGGGGACTTGCTGACTTAGAAGACATAGAAGCTTGGAGCTCTGAAGGACTGAGGACTTGGGAATTAAGGTGGTAAGTTTAATGCACAAGGAACAGAGGGCTGACAACAGGAGCAAATGCAAAGTAATAACGGGCAGGGAAAAGTCGAAGCAGACACTCTAGGAGGATCATGAGCACTGTGGAGATTCCACACTGATGATAGCTGAGAGCCTGTTATATAGCAGGGTTAATGAACACATTGAAGGCAGCTGTGCACAGCCATTGCTTATTGTGAGGGTCCCTGCTGATCTTCATGGGAACTGTCCTCAGAGTTGTTGCATTATTATTATTATTATTATTATTATTATTATTGACACCTTTTTCCAAACAAAGTTATTCTGTTATGTCTCTATTCTTTAAATATGCTATCCTTTCCTAATTCTTTTCACAAGATGGCACTTGGACTCAGCTTTGTTAAAATTATTCATTTGCAAGAACATAGTAATGGCTGGGGAAAAGCAAAATAAAAAGCACCTTTGCCAGTGTGGACAGGGTAATTGGGAGTCAGTGCAGCTATATATTTGTTTACTGTAGCCAGGTGCATGTGTTAGGGAGGCATGGCAACCAGGTGCACCTGCGATTGCCTGCAATGCAGTAGATTTGCAAAGGTGTTCAGCAATACATTCTTATTTGTGCAGCTAGGTAATTTGAATTGAGTTATTAAGGGGAAAGTACATATATCGGTAGTGTTACAGTAGGAATGGGCATGCGAATCCAGGTTGTCAGATAAGACACAATCTTAAACTGTGGAAGTACCCATTACTTTTTATTAAGCATGTGATATGCTTTTGATGTTTTTGTGTAAAAAAAAAACAGTGATGAAACTAATTAGTGCATTAGTGATTACGTAACCAAGATTTCTAATTCCTTGCAAATATTATCTACGTAGATAATTGGTAAAAGAGTGACACTGGATCCAGATTTTATTACATCAAGAGGGCTAAAAGGTTGTCCTGCAGTTAGTTATTGTAGAACAAACATCATCTGTCTGCTTTTGCCTGTGGAGCATGAGTTGAACCCTAGGCACAAGAATTAGGTCACTAGCAGTGCGGCCCAGAACAAAACTGATGCTTTAATTGTTGAAAATTTTCCAGCAGCAATCAGAGGCAAGGGCTGAAGACTCACGGGAAAAGGAGGTGGGGTCTTAGGGTTTGCTGTTACCCCCAATTAAGGGATTAGAGGACAATGGAAGAGTGGAAGACTTGAACCTAAAGCATAAAGGGGGACTGAAATGTGCAACATTAAGAAAAAATGTGCTGCTAACTCGACTCTACTCTTGCTTCTTACTGTCTCATTCTTCCTCTTTTGGGTTGTTTCAGTTTTGTATAAAAAAGTTCTTTTGAGTGGCACAAGAGGGTTTTGAAAAAAATTTGAAAGAACGCTCTCAGGTATCTGAAGTGGTGTTTGTTTTTGCCAAGAATTTCAATTTCAGAATGTTTATTTTATAACATTTTTTAAATCATGTTTCCTTAGTGACTTGATCAGTGGGTAGAATGTTAGATGATTGTGTAGGCTGGTCTGCAGCGCTCCATCCTTGGCACAACAATGCTACATTTCTTGCTACAAAATTAATCTACTTTAGCTGATACTTTTTTCCAAACTGACTTGCAATGTAATTAATTGCAACTCAAGAGTAATTTCTGCACATTTCAACACATGGTACACAACCATGTGCTTGACAAATAAACTCTTTTGACTTTTAATATCACCTACCTACCATCCATCAATCAAATTAGTTTTAGAGAGAAGGAACAAAGTATGGAATAAAAGGAAAATGTATAGGCAGCAAACACAATATGACACCATAATGTTGCTTTCTTTATATATATCACAAGTCACATTTACTAATCTTTCAACTGCATTATTTATTAAAATGTCTTAACTCAGTTCACCTCAACTAATTTCTGTTTGATGTTAATGTACAAAGTGATAAGAGCATAAAGATGCGTTCTAAAGACCAAAGAGTAAAGTGCCACGAACTGAATCGTCTTTTATTTTTTGTTTTGTATTGTGTTTTTTATTGGTTTTGCACTCATTTTGAGTATTCTGTATGTTTTCAGCATTATGATTATTATATTTAATATTTTCTGCCCCAACTCCCCTAATTCCTCTATTACACAAACTGGCATGTTTCATCAAAACACAAGTATGGCATTAGAACAGAATTTGGAGACATTTTTTCTGAAACTGAATTCCAGAAATTAATCCACATCTTGCTATGTAGTAGAGGTGACATCATCAGGATTGCAGAAAACAGCAACTGTAAATTTTAAATATTTGATATACAATCATTTAAAACATCCACAAAGTGATAGTTATTCATTTGTGCAAAACAGCAAGGCAGCTGTAGAGCTGCAACCAAATTATGAAGATTAAATTTAAAATTTGATATTTCATTAATATTCAGCTTTTTTGTTCTTCAAAAAATGTGAGGATTCTTACTGATAGATTTCCTGTCATATGTCTCACAACCATTTTCATTGGCAGCAGTGCAGTGCCAATAACCTTGTGGTTTAACAGGTTCAAAAGCAGAAGACTATGTGATTGGAGGCCCCTGTCATCCCACTCCCCCCATTCGACCCATTACGCTGACAGATGAAGAGAGAAAGACCTGGTGAGAACTGGCTTACGTGAGTCTTATCATCTACCCCTGTACTCAGCATGACATCTTTAATGGGAAAATCAACCTCTCAGACTCCTGCGTAATTGGATTTGCTGCGACTCGTGTTAAATCGGGACCCAGTAGGTAGCAAAAAAGCTTGTTAAATGTGGACATGCATTGCTGAAACTGGGGGGATATGCCTATGAATTACAATTGTATGTGCAAGAGGAAAAACTGTATTACTGATCATTACATTTATTCTGATGAACTTAAAACCACTTAATTTTTTGCCCATTTAAAAAATATTTTAATGAAACTTTTCACTGTTACGCAACTTAGTCCAGAGGTTCAAGAAATAAACATCTACTGTACATAATGGCTATGAAGTGATGGTGTAAAATGTTCCAGAGACTGACACACAGTTTCCTACTGCCAAATCATTTTTTTAGATAATTCAATTACTTTGATAGCAGACATGTTTTTTGGCAAATTTTTAGTTACGTGCACTGGACAATTCATGTGAAGGAAGGATCTTAAAATAAAGTAGCAAGGCCCATCTGGGATTTCATCTGTTATCTTTAATTCTCAAACTGAACTCTACACTGCCATGGCATATGCAACACATTTGATAAAAACATTTGAAAATCATTTGAAGTTATCAATATATAAAGAAAAAGGACCATTCTGAACTCCTGATGTAATACCCTAAAACCTTTAATACATCCCCTAATCTGTACACTGTGTATGTCTGTGTTTCTGTGAATGGATACAGCAAATATCATAATGCTGTTGTTTAATAGCTGGTACCACAGCCATCACTCCCAAAACAGGAGAGACATCCAATCCTCCATTCCATTGAGAGGTCAGGGAGATAGACGTAAGGGACACCTCTCAGGACACTTACTATGCGAACAAGAGGCTCTCATCCGTGTGCCCACATGAGCAGCTAGGTTGCTAGGAAGGGGTAAAACGAGCCCTCTCGCTGCTATATCTGCCCCCCTGCTTCTAGGAGTTTTTAATCTGAACAGATATTGGGAGCTGCTAAATTCAGATAGGCAAAACAGCCAGGAATCTCTCACAGTTCACTGACTCTTATTTTATTTCTTTTTTGAATGCTTCTTATCTAACAGTATCAAGAGATGTGTTTCACTTCCTAATCAACTGTCCTGCTGGTGGCAGACATGGCTCCACCATCTTACCCTGAACGTGTGTAACACTATAGTCCACCACAGTGTTTACAGGATGCTCACTGTTAAATATTAAACAGGCTTAGCAAGATAGCAACATGTCAGTGGGCTTCTGAAGGTGCCATCAGTCTTCTGCCCAACCCTGCCAGCTGAACAACTTACTGGCACAAAGAAGAATCCCACAATTAAAAACCAAAAAAATGTTATTAACATGTTACACCAACAGAGTCTGAAATGACAAACTGCATTAATTCATGTCAGTATTATCATCATGCTTGGCTGCTGTTTGATGTCTTTTCTATAGCCTTGAGTTTATTTTACAAAAATACACTTGCAACATTAATGGAAAATGTGGCCACAGCTCATTCTGATAATTTGGTCAGAATTTATGTTTTTCCTTGGCTTTGAAACATCACAGACAAGTTGTAAATAAAGTTTCAGTTGCATATGGGAAGCAAGTAGCTTAGGGGTACAAATCGCTCATGTAGGATGCATGCTCAAATCTTGTCTCCTGCTGTGGTACTCTTCAGCATGATAGTAATGCCAAATTACTGCAGTAAAAATGATCTGGCTCTATAAATTGGTTTAGTCACTGTAAGTAGTTTAACACTGAAAAATGCTGTAGAGAAAATCTACATAAATACATGTGTAAAGTACATTCCGTTGCCATGGATATGGTATATTGGAAATAACTTGAAATTCTATTGATTTGTGTTTAGCTGCTGGGGCAGCTTGCAAGTGAACAAGGGATAGAGATTGTGCCAGCCAAGTAAAAGGGCCCTTTTGTATAAATGAAGTTCCCAGAAGTGCAGATTTAATGCTGAGCTACACTGAGGCATCAAACCAGACCTGCTGCTGAAAACCCGAGCAGTCTGTAATTAGTCAGTAATGCATCCTTCTAATCAAAGATCCGAAAGGGGATGCTGGTGTGATGCGTTCGACAGGGGCTTTTGACTGGGGGGGGGTTATTGGATAATGTTTCACATTGTGGAGACATGCAGAGGGCCAGCAGGACATTCCAGCAGTTGGCTGTTGGCTCAATCACTGGAGTGTCTCTGCGATTGGGTGGATCAAAGTAGATTGAGTAGAGGTCTGGACCTGGATCAGGACCAGACTGGATGACACTGCTGTGCAGCTTTTCTAACCTGCGCATCTTAACAGGAAGTTGGCGTGCATGTAAAGCGGCCTCACTGTGCTGGACAGTGTCTCCCTGAGGGAAGAAGCAGACGACAGAGTGAAAACAAGTGGACACCAGGACACAGTGCTGCAGATATGCAGGTATTACACACATTATCTGGTTTGTACGTTTACTTTTCTGTTTTGCTTGAATGAAAATTAAAACTTTGCAGTTCAGAGTTGGAAGAAGAAATGGTTATGAGGCTATTTGTATTTATAGTGGGCGTTCATTGGTGTTTTATCTGAGTGTTTACATTATTTTTAAGATCCAAGTAAAAGCTGGTAGTTTGGTTTTTTGAGTCGCCACTTTTAGATTCAGTGGATCCAGGTTTGAATCCCACCTCATGTTGTAGTACCCTTGATAAAGATACTTAAGTTGCTCCAGTAAAAAGACCCAGATGCACAAAATGGTAAATAATTGAGTAGTTTACATTGCAAGTCAGTTTGGAGAAAAGTATCTGCTAAATGAATAAATGTAAATGTTAAATCATATGTATGTAAGGTATTTGTGTTGTTTTAATTTGCACTCAAGTAGATTAACATTTTGATTTGATGAAAACTATATTTAGGCCTACCGCTCTGATGGTTGCTTGTAAAATGAGCTTAGAAGACCAAAAATGCTTCAAAAAGACATCTGTTAGTAGAATATAGTCTGTTTATGCAGAGTTTTTCCTGCTCTGTGTTCTGATCTGTGTTCCTGTGATGATGAAGTTTTGAGCTCATACAAGGACTCTGTACTGTCCAAAACTTTACTGTATGGGATATAGTATAAACAGCCTTATCCTTTCCATTAGCTCGGTTGTGTATTGTTTTCTGGGAAAAGGATTGTTTTGCATTCTTGCTACACTGGTTAGACTAAGACTATTGTGTATTTATGAGAGTGTACTTGTGTTTTGAGGTGTTAAGAAAACTACAAATGTATCTACAGTAAGTACGGCACATAAAAATTACACAATTTGAAAACACCCTGTGTACATTCCCTTATAATTTGTATTTTTACAGCAATCTGTGCCTCACTTGCAGGAGGGCCCTAAATTAGTAAAAACAAAACTGCAGTTATTCACTGTATTCCATAATATGATCAGAGGTGATATAATGGTCTGTTAATAGCAGCTTGTCTCCAAAGTGTCCCAGAAGGATAACACTGGCCTTACATTATGTTATGTACTACTTGTAGACAAACAGCTATTCTAAAAAAGTTAAGTAGGCAGTTGGTCAGACTGGACCCTCTGAAATAGGTTTTAGAACCATTGGGCTTGTTCTGTACCTTTGGGCAGTGTACAGTATAGGATTGCTTGCTGTGTTTTGAACAGGAACCTGGAGATAAGTTTGGATAGCTATGGTGGAATTTGTTGGACTAGACAGAGGAAGGTGGTAAATATTAGAGTTAGGGTTTTGAGTGACTGGTGTTCACTCTCCTGAGAGTCGCTGCTCCAGTCGAAGAGTTCGTGTTGCAGGAGCCAGCTCAAACAAACGAAGACCTAGAAGCAGGCACCATGGGTGTCAGTAACCTGATCTAGCTGAAGGCCCCTGGGTCTAGTCTTCATGAATCTGCTTGGATGAGGGTGAGGCTACCTTCAAGCTAGGTGTCCTGTAGCCTTTCTCTCCATCTCACAGGTGAGGTCACCAAAATGCATGGCATCAGCGGCATCTTAATCCACATGAAAAACCACTTCACAATTAAAATTGCACAGGGTATGGTCTTTCAAGAAAACACTTTCTTTTTTCTGTCACTTGTATGGGTTAATCTCTATCTCATCTGTCCATTGCCCCATTCTGTCCCATTCTAGAGTTTGTTTCAGAATTCTACAAACTGTAGCCTAGCTTTTCTGATCTTGAGGTTTAGCAGCCATTTGTGTCTTGTGTGTTTGCCCTTGAGGTTGTGTTCGTGTATTCTCTTTATGGTAGTCTTTCACATATCTATGCCTACATCCTGAACAGTTTTCTTCTGCACAGTTAAAAAAGCATTTTTATTTAGTCTTTCTCGAGACCAAAACCATTTGGTCTTCTGTTTCAGTGGTCTGACACAGTTTACCAGCTTGCTTGCTGCTGCTAAATTCATCAGTGTGTTCTTGCTTAACAATATACCAAACTGTTGACTTTCAAAATTTTATTAGATTTATCAGCAGTATTAGTTCACTGCAACATACAGGCAGAGACAGTACACCAAGAGGCTGCAAACACTTCCATATATAAAGAGTAGGAGATAAGGGCCAGATCTTGACAGGGAATCTTAGGTACGATCATCTAGTATTATCTAAAAAGTATCTATAGATTCCAGAATTCCTCTGAATTATCATACAGATCAAATGTTAGTTTCAAAGGTAGGAAAAAAAACCCACTTCGGACATCCACATATTTACAGAGACAGGTGTAGAACAAAGCATTAACATACATTTCCTTGCTAGGTATAACAGGACAACCAACCTATGCTCCATAGTTTAATTAAAAAAGAGAATTTGAATTTGGTTTAACAAGAAAATGAATGAGAAATTAAGAGAAATTAATCTTTCTGTTGAAATACTTTTGAATATGGTTGAGGGACTTCCAGTAAATGTGCATCTTATTACAATGTCAGTATACATGTATCATATTGCCTGGAATGGCTTTACATTTAAAATACAGCTGCAGTGTTCCTTGAAACATACTATGAAGACCCATGGGTGTAAAGAAGATTCTATAAATGAGCTTGGGTTACTTTTGCTCTTAGATACTTGGGGAGGTGCATAGTACATGGGAAAGTCTGGCCCATACAGCTAACCATTCATAAACACGCACGTTGACGTCGTATTCTCATGCCTCCCGCAGAATTCTAAGGATTAGTGCTAAGACTTGCTATAATGGAACACAATAGTAAAAATCAAGAATCTAGAATTGTTTGGGGCAGTGAGATGTTTCTTCATTTTAGCTAATTCTGTTCATTGTGACTTGTCTAATATTTTGCAAATGTCCAACTTTCTAATTTTTTGGCACAATTGCCTGCTTTAAGGGCATTGACACTTCTATTGAGAGCAGCAACAGATTCCAAATGCAAATGTTACACTACAATCAAATGTAGATTTTTTCAAAGTTCTATTGTACATGAATTAAAGATGCAACGATGCATGCTTGGCCAAGAAACAACTGCAACCAGTAATCCAGCCACTTCTGTCCCTTAAAATGGCAGTACTGTGCTCTCATGTCCAGGGAAGATACTCAATATCTGGTTATGTCTATGGGTCACAGATTTTACGAGGTCATCAAATGCAAAGAATGCATTCAAATGCAGCCAAAAAATAACCATGACATTTTTGTGTAAGATTATGATAATTTGTCCAATTATTTTTGGTTTGCTAAAATCACGGTTCTATGTATGAAAAGGTTGTAATCCCTACATGGTTTATCCAATATTGATATACTGTGAAATTAGAGCTGACAGTCTGCACGTTAACCTCATAGCTATTTCATTTAAAATCCAGTGTGCTGGAGTTCAAGCCAAAGCAACAAAAATGTTTCTCTGTCCAAATAGGGTACGGATTACACAACAATACGACCTATATGTGCAATTGTTGCTCTGTGTACCAGCATCATGTATAGACACGGGTCTGCAGTATAGCCCCTGCTTATATGTGGAAATGATTTTCTCAGGCTGGAGTCTGACTGTCTGAAGCTCCCTAAAGTGAAGGAAATAAATAGAACAAATTCTTAGCTGTCATAGTTTTCTATGCCATAAGTTGGAGAGATAAAGGTCTAGCCAGCCAACAAAATAATGTCTTGGCTGATCTTTTGTGCCACACATCTTCCAGTTTTAAATATCAGAATGTACCACATGGCAAATTTGGGGCTCTTTAGCGGTCCAAATTCCCATTCCATTGCCACTTGCGTTGGCGGTAGGGGGTGGGGGGGTGGATCTAGTTCTCATGTTTTTGCAAGACAGGGTGAACAGTGCCTGTGAACCACACCACCTCATTGTAAGATTGGTTCTGACGTCTAGAATGGGGCGCCGTCAGTGATATTGTTCACCTGTCTCATTGGCTTAAAATGGGGAGAAGCTGAGACGAGGTGGCTGGAGGAGGGGATTATGGGTACTGGGTTGTTGATGGGGGGTAGGTGGTCAGAGTTTGCAGGGTGGGGGACAATGTAGAGGGCTAGATTTAGAGTAGTTGACAGGTGGAATAAAACCTCTTATCCCGATGAGCCCCCGTCCTTCCACGAGGCCCTGAGTCCAAGTAATGAAGTCCAAATTACAGCACGGGATGGTCAGAAACAAGTCTCTATTGTTCACCGCGCACACTAAATGAGTGTCACAGCAAGTCGCGGGGCAGAGACCGTTACTGTGCAATTTAGTCTGCCCGTTGTCTCAAGAAGGTTTCATTTTAGGATTTCTTAGATCAGACAAATACCACCCCCCCAATCCCCCACCCTTTCCTGCCCTCTCCCTTCCTCCCTCCATGCTCCCACCTTCTCCAGTCCCCCACCCCCCCACAACTAAATAGGCCAAATCTCCTCTATTGTGTTGCGACTGCCCAGTGTGAAATTCACTGTGACGTTAAATGTTTTCTAATGAATAATTACTGAAAGGTTATGTTGGAGGAATATATGTAATGGATTGTAGACTGCTTTTTAAAAACGTCCCTTTTTTTCCACCACCGTATTTACAGGACAAAAAAAAAGTCGCCTTTCACAGTAGTAATGAGGAGGATGGCGGGAGCTTTGTGACAGTTTGATCCATTGGATTATCTTTTTTAGAAGTTTTTTTCCACAGAGAAAATTGAAAATCAAAGCCTTGCTGGCCTCTAAGAAAACCCTTAAAAGTAAATAAAGGGTTTTTTCTTTTACTTTTTCGAGGGAACTGGCAGTCATGAAAGCCTATGAGTGAAATGGAATGGGGGGGCATGTTGAGATTTTGAGAAAAGGGTAATCTGAATCGTGGGATTTTTCTCACTGCACCGCCTCTCAAAGGTGGGGCAATTTTTAGCAGCCTCTATCATCCCCCTGTGACCTCAGAAAATAAACTATCACTACAGGCTGCACTTCAATTAGTTTGTACCCTTTTGTATTGGAACTTGTGTAAACAGCCATTGTTTCAAACCCCTTATCGCACCCAAAAGGACACCATCTTCAAGATGTTTCTCCAGTTTAGTCCTATATGCATTTTTTTCAACATGAAACCAAAATGATTTGACCCAGACTTCAAAATATTTTGATACTACGTTTTGTATGACAAATGCTGTGACTAATGCTACAGCATCACACTCACCTACTGTATAACTTGATGTAGTGGATGCTGAAGATTACATTATGATGAGGCTAAGAGGACGTCATCTACAAACAGTGAATAGTGCAACAGTGAAACCTTGGTCAATTTGGATATGCTCCAAATCATAAATTCACCTTGATGTTCTGTCAATGAAACTGAAGAGGAGACAAGAAACACTTGTAAGAGTTCAGCACCTCCCATAAAATAGTTTGATTTGATGCAAAAATACAACCATATCTCTGACAGATATAAGGAGCTAATGGCATGCAGAATACCCCTGCATCCCTTATTTGTGCAGTGACTCCTGCAGAATATGCTGGGGAATGTGACTGTTAGCCTTTTCCAGGTCACAATGCTTACGCACACTGCATTTCCAAATTTGCATGACCCTTATGGTATTGTTGCAAGAATGAAAATTCGGCAAGTATCTCCATGTCACACTATGAACACTATAAAAGCATACTGAGCCGTTAATTCCATTTGTGACACTGCTTAAGGGTTTAGTGACAGGAGAGATGAGGGACTTTCAAGTATGACAGAAAAACAAAACACAAATATTTAAACTACAGAAAAACTCCACTGAAGCTGATCAGGCTAAATTATCCCAAAAATCACTCTCCCTTAGACACTATCCAAAAAGAGGCCATGACCTAACTCTGTAGCTGATGCAAACGTTGCATTCTTTACCAAAAACAACTATGTACCAACTATGTATAGTTTCAATTGCCTATTTTTAATATTAATCGCTATATTTCAAATGACCAAAACGAGAACCAAATTTAAAACCAAATTTAAAATCTACGTCAAATCCCAAGAGGGAGGCCCACTGTTGTTTCACAAGAGGACATTTAAATTAAGTATATACAGTTATACTTTATAGTTACTTTATAGTCATTGCTTGGTACAACCAAGTAACTAAAAATAAAAATGGGTTCCTTCTTCAGTTAATGATTTTGCTGATAATGCCAAACAGAGTTTTGTTTCACAGAAGAAATGATACATTTAGTGAAAGTTGAACACTGTTACTTTTGGAAGTTTTGAGGGATGTTGCCCTGCTGCGTTGTTTTTGTATTTCAAAGCTGTATACCTAATGTTCGGTACATTTATATCATCATACTACTGCACATTTTAAGTACAGTGGTAAATAAAGCCCACTTAAGCAAATATCTCACTGTATCAAACTAAAGGACCTGTCAAGTAAGCAAAAGTATATCTATATTCAAGTTTTTCAGTATCAAATTTTCATTATGTGGAACTTTCTAATGGATTACTGTATGCATTATTTTTCACATTTATTTTATGCATGTTTTTGTTTCTGAAACTTTAAACCTAGATATTGATTAACTGTGGCATGCATATTGTAATTGGGCCTTTTTGGTTTTCACTTTCAGGATGGCCTTCACTGTATTACCTTGTTTGTTTCGTAAACAGTCATTTTTAGTTTCATATATTCTATTAATATAAATTTGTTTAAAAACGGCTATTGACATTCATTCAGTTTGATGCCAAACATGAGTACAAGCCAGAAAAGCTCTTCATGTCTGCTTGTTTTGGGATGTCTGCATGTCATGTCTGCTTGTTTTGGATGAGCTAGTAATGCTGACCAAAGATTTGTCAAGTAACACTGACTTTTGACTGAGTACTGTTGCTGAATTGTTATTTGCTGCAGAGACGAAAGGCCCGACTGAACATGGAGGGGGCATTGGTAGCCCGGGATTGTGTGGGTATCCAGGACTTTGTGCTGCTGGATGCCTTCACTAGTGAAACAGCCTTCTTGGAAAACCTGAAGAAAAGATTTAATGAAAACCTCATTTATGTAACTACCACCAGTTTCTGTTTTTTCATCAGTTTCAATTAAAGTTTTTTAATTGTATATTAAATGAATGGTTTGATGAACAGACAGTAGCCAGGAATCCTGTACCACCAGCATACAAAATGTTTGAAGTGCACCTAAGAAACCGTGTTTCTCCTAAAAACTCTTGGCTCTAAGAGCTTGAATATTGCACAAGTACGCTCTGCCTTCTCTTTGTCAGAAGTCATTTATTCCATTGCTGTATCTGTAAATTGAGACATCAGATTTGTACAGTGTCTGCATGCTAATTAATTAACATGTTTAGCAATTTGTTATATTAATACCCTCTTCCCTCCAGACATACATTGGCACACTGCTGGTCTCTGTGAACCCCTACAAAGAGCTGGGTATATATACCAAAAAACAGATGGAACTCTATATGGGTGTCAACTTTTTTGAGCTACCACCGCACATGTGAGTCTACGAGGAATGAGTCTCCTTATTTTTGTTGGTTGATGTATCAGACACTTTTCAGACATTGAGCCTCTCATATTCAGTCTCATTTCTTACCTTTCATCCTGAATCTTGTCTTTGTAATCTCACAGCTATGCCCTGGCGGACAATGCTTATCATACAATGTTGACAGAGATGAACAACCACTTCATCCTGATCTCAGGGGAGAGCGGGGCGGGTAAGACAGAGGCCTCCAAGAGGATCTTACAGTTCTATGCAGTCAGCTGTCCAAGTACCAGCCTACTGGACAGAGTGAGGGACCGGATGCTCGTATCAAATCCAGTGCTGGAGGTCAGACCAGCCCCACCCCACTGTAGTATTGTACTTACTGTTTTGGTCTCTTTTCTCTAACTTCCTACAGTCTGCTTTTTCCTACAGGCATTTGGAAATGCCAAAACATTGAAGAATGACAACTCCAGTCGCTTTGGAAAATACATGGATATCCAGTTCAACAGAGAGGTACAGAGCCACAGCTGGATGTGATTTTTTTAATGAGAGGTGCTGCAGTTGCTAAAAAGGTATTAAGTGTGTGTCGTCCTCTTCTTAAGGGGGAAGCAGTGGGCGGCCACATCCTCAGCTACCTGCTGGAAAAGTCCCGTGTGGTCCATCAGAACCACGGGGAGAGGAATTTCCACGTCTTCTACCAGCTGGTGGAAGGTGGAGAAGAAGAGACGCTGCATTTACTTGGCCTAGAGAGGAACTGCCAGCATTACTCTTACTTGGTGCAGGTGAGGACAGCAAATTAATGTTCTGATTATAAAATGAGTTCTGCTCCTCTCCTTCATGGAGGGAAAGCAACTGGACTTGCTGATGGGTTTTGTGGCTTATGGCTTCTCTTGTCTCCTGCCTTTATATGTGCATACTGCACTTTACAGATCTCACTAGCAATATCCAAAAACCCTATGAAGAAATAAACTGAAGTGATCCAGTGTACTTCCTCATCAGTACATGTGAAGTTTATACCCATTCTTTACATTTAGAGGTCCTTAAATCATTGAAGATTTGGTAGCAGTGAGTTACATTTACTTTATAATACTTTTACTGCATTGTCCTTCTGTCACCATATTCTTGTTACTTTTGAATTTTATGCATTTTTAACTTTCTGGTCATAAAACCAGTCCAGTCACTGTGAACCACTAACAATTTCATAATATCTAATAATGTATAGCATCTTAATACCATAAAAAGTTTACATTTCTTCATTGTGCAATGAGATCGGTGTTGACCACTGACCAACCAGAAGTTGAGTTTTATTCTATCTTTACTGACAGTCTAATTTTAAATATGTTTAGCAAATTGAGAAGGTGAATACTGTTAAGCAGATCTTAACTGTTTCTGAACTGAGTTACTTGGTAAGTTGGTCCTATTTTATTCATTTTTGAAGTCAGACTACCCTACCATATTTCTAACATGCTAGTATCTTAAAGGTTTTAAAATGACTAAAAATATTTTAAAGCATTGCTTAGCAACATAAATAGCCTGCATTTTCACTTACTGCTATTAGTTGGTAAGAAAATGTATTTAAATATAGTAGAAAGAGTAGGAATATGAAACTGCACTCAGTCCATGGTTTCTTAACCGTGTTTATAGCTCCTGTCTGGTGTTTGTGATGTGAATAATGGCAGTAATGAAATGAAGATGCATTTGTGGCACAAATCGGTTGACAATCATTGAATAGAATTTGTTTTTTCCAGTACTTTTTAAGTAGTTTTGATTATACTGAGGCTCAAAGTTACTGAACATTTTGAAATAAAAAATACAAAGTATTTTTAGTTTTTCATAGTTATAATGTTGAGAATTTTTATTTTCTCATTATAGCTACAGTAGCTGAGAGTTTTATGGAAAATAACTTGTTAAACAGCACATCAACATACGTACATATGTGTGTGTGTGTTTGTAGCCTATAATTATTGATTATGACATGTTTAAAGACTTACAAAAAGTAACTTATTGTGTTTGTAAGTTGAATGTCTGGTGTACACATTTATACAGCAGTGTATTTTTTTTGCACTAATTCTTGGTAAGTACTTTGCTTGAGGGTTCCACCACAGGAGGAAATCAGGGACCTTCACACAACCAGTTATCTGTGATCTCGGCAGATCCAGAACTAGTAAAACAGTCATGCAGGTCCAACATGTCTTGCGGTATCACTGTTTAAATTATTGTTCCCTCTTCTATCCTGTAGGGGGAGTGTGGCACCATCAACTCTGTTGATGACAAGAATGAGTGGAAGATCATGCAGAAATCCCTCTTTGTCCTGGGCTTCTTGGAGAGGGAAATTGAGGTGAGGATCAGCCTGTGTGTTCTGAGATAGGTTGCTTCCATAGTAGTAGACAGCTTAGCAGAGGTTGAAAGAGATCCCATAACAAGACCAGGATGTAACAAATCATTAACACTCACTATGGTGCAGTACCTGTTTGGAATCATCGGGAGCATTCTCCACCTGGGCAATGTCTACTTTGAAATTGACAACAAGGGCTATGCTCACCTGAACAGCAAGGCAGAACTGCGCTGGGTGTCAAAGGTGAGGCAAGGACCTGTGTTCCTCTGTCACGTAAATGCATCAGCATTGACAGTTGCTGACAGTTGACTGACCGTTATATCTTTCTCCAGTTACTGGGGATCCATGTGCAGGTCCTTCAGGAGGCCCTGACCTTCAGGAAGGTTGAAGCTAAAACCGAGGAGGTGAGGCAGCTGCAAGAGAAGTAGTGCAGTCAGCCTCCTTTCCCATCTTATCTCACCATGCTTACTTTGCCCCTGTGGCCTATAGGTCCTCAGCCCCTTCTCAGTGGATCATGCCATATACGCCAGGGATGCCTTAGCTAAAGCTCTCTATGATCGTATGTTCAGGTGGCTGGTAAACAAGATCAATGAGTCTTTGGAAAACAAGGTAAGGATTTTAAAGTGTACATATGTGTTCATTATAGAAACCTTCATTTTAGGATGTTCTGTACAGTGTATCTTTCTTGCCAAAACAGGATTCAACTAAGAAATCTGTAATAGGCCTGCTGGACATCTATGGTTTTGAAGTTTTCTTTGTAAATAGGTAAGCAGATGGTTTTTATATGTTGTACACATACACAGATGACAATGTACCATTGTTACCCTTTCAAGTTTTCCTTCAGTTACTTTGAACAGTGTATGAACAATAGTCCACATGACCATATTCTATTCCATATGAATTAATATAATTATATGATGTATTGTAGTTTTCCACAAAATCATTTCAGTTTTTCAGTGCACGTAGATGACATAAAATCAGCCTATGTTACTCACAGCTAATTACTATAGACGGTTTTTACTCTCTATATGGTATGTTTTACTATTAATACCAAAAAAATGTACACAGTATTACAGTAGATTTATGGTATTAAATGAGTTGTTAGATTTGCTGTTATTTCATGCTTTTAGTGGCTAGCTGAATGCATCCTGTCTGTTGCCAGCTTTGAGCAGTTCTGCATCAACTATTGTAATGAGAAGCTACAGCAACTCTTCATCCAGCTAACCCTCAAGTCAGAACAGGAGGAGTATGAAGCAGAGGGCATTGAGGTGACACTCTTTTCCAGGGATTCTGCCCCCCCCCCCCACACACATAGTGTGATGTCTGTTGAAGTTCAGTCCATGTTAGCTTAATACCAACATTCTGCATTTCCACTACATTTATTCACTCAAGTGACACTTATCCCCAAACCATCTTACAATCATTTGATCACTTTATACAGGGTCATTTTAAGGGAACTACAGCCACTATACTGCCTGCTGCCTCAGATGGACTGGCTACTGTGTTGGCCATGTACATCATGGAATATCAGTGTGTTGGAGGGTTATCAACATGTAAATATATAATGAAGGGAAACTAGCTGAGCAGGTAATGTAAGGATTAAGGATGCAGTTTTACAATTGGGAAGCTGCCCATTTATGTCCCAGGTGATGTATTGCTATAGGAGGTTTGTGGAAGGTGCTTTGTATTGTACACGTTGTATTGTTTCAATAAAATGTCTATTAATAAATGGATAACACTATGACCAAACCTTTAATTCAAGACTTTGCTAAGCTAAGCATTTTAGCCATGACCCTACACTTTATGCAATGTGACTGAGTATAGTCAGCCAGTGCGAAGGAAAACCCTTATCTGTTTCAGTGGGAACCAGTGCAGTTCTTCAACAACAAGATCATCTGTGACCTGGTGGAGCAGAAGCACAGCGGGATCATCTCTGTGCTGGTGAGGAATGATCACAGTAGTAGTTAAAGACATGTTACCCTGTGGCAGTGCAATGTTCTTCATGGTTTCATGAGAAAGTTTTATGTCTAATCAGGAGATCAGGGGATACAAAGGACAGTGATGTGGAGGTAGACTAACTTTTCTGGTCTCATTCCACTCTGCCTTTTCATTTTTCAGGATGAGGAGTGTATGAGACCAGGGGAGGCCACTGACCTCACTTTCCTAGAGAGGCTGGAGGAGAGGGTTGGTAGCCACCCTCACTTTGTCACGTGAGTTCTCTGCAGATTGCCTCTTTGTTATCAATTGTAGACTAACTTTGACTCTTACGTATATCCTTGACCTGCAAATGCTTCTAATCCTAGTTCTCCTTTTCAGCTATGTTTAAAAAATTTATGTGACTGGTCATGTCATCCTGACAACAGACACAGGCTTGCTGATCAGAAGACACGTAAAACTATGAACAGAGGAGATTTTCGTCTCCTGCACTATGCCGGAGAAGTCACCTACTGTGTTGTTGGTATGTTTGCCAGGAGATAAACACTTTGATCAGGTACTGAGCTGTCCCAATGTATTTGATGCAAGAGCAGTTCAACAGTAAAACAGTGAATCAAGGTAGCTTGAAATAAGTTTCAAAAGCACTGAATTCAGAGTTGAAAGTAAAAACTAATGTAACAGAGGGGGTTTACCGTATTGTGCTACGAACCAGACCAGGAAATGGCTTCACTTTCAGTTCCTCATTTTCCTGTTTCTCATTCTAGGATTCATAGACAAAAACAACGATCTTTTATACAGAAACATCAAAGACGTAAGTGTGCCAGATTCAGATGGGAGATGCGAGTGACGGACGGAACTTGTTCCCAACTGGCTGATTAATAATTTATTAGGGCTCATGTAAATAATAGAAGAGCTGATTGCTGTGAAACAGACTGTTAAGTCTTGATTACTTCTTTAAATGTGTAACCGTGTGTGTCTGTTGTTTATCCTACAGGTAATGCGCCAGTCCAAGAATGGTATTGTCAAGCTTTGCTTCCCACCTACTGAGGTGGACAGCAAGAAAAGGCCAGAGACAGTGAGCAGATAGAGATGAACCCTCTATTGTCCATGTTGCAGTTTTCCCTAACTGCTGGTGCAAATTAATCCGAGCCAGTTCAGTTCTTAACCCAAGACTTTGTTTCTCCAGGTGGCTACTCAGTTTAAAAGTAGTCTAATGGGGCTGACAGAGATCCTCACAGCCAAAGAGCCCTGGTATGTGCGGTGCCTGAAGTCTAACGAAACCAAACAGCCAGGTGAAGCTCCAAATCTCCATTCTCCTTTATTATTATCAACTTTATTTTGGTTTCTCAGCAGATGCATTTTTGGGACCTTAAACCTTATTTGTTGAGAGTACAGAGCCAGACAGTAACATTCAAATACCCTCATCAATTTAAAATAGCAAGAGCGCATCAAATTTTAGTTTACCAGGACCTGTGCCTGCAGCCAGGCTTAGGAATGGTGCTTTCTGTTAAGTTCCAGGGCAAGTTTCTTGAGCAAAGAACCTATCTTGATGTATAAATGGCTAAATCATTGTTTTCAAGCTTAACATTGTAAGTCAAAGTGTCAGCTGAATGAGTAAATGTAAAGAGGTTTCTCCACTAGGTGGTAGTGGCAGAACATGCTGTTGAGCTTCATTGGTCAGTGAGGCCCTTGGAGTAGCGACTTGTAAAGTTACTGCTCCTCCTGACCGAGTTAAGGTGATTCAGGACTCTAGATGGGTCATGATGCTGTCAGCTGTGGAATAGAAATTAGGCAACAGCCTGGGGGGTAATTTGGCTTTCAAACTTTCTCAGAACACAGGCTGCTGCACTTTCCTTACCAGTGCTGTAAGTGCTGGGGGACCATAAGAGGTGAAAGTAGACCCTTTGTACTTCTTCTTTTCAATTCAATTCATTTTACAGAGTGCTTCTTCTCACAAAGTGACCCAGAGCACTGAAAAGAAGATTAGGAAACAGGACAGATATAAAGTATGCTTATGGATAAAAAGTTAGCTGTACATTATAATGAGGACCCTAAGCTCCCTCAGCACATAAAAAGGTCTGCACTTCACCATGAGCAGTTTGTCAGCTGCACAATATCTTTCAACTATATTGGCATTTGTCTCCTAACCAGTGTTCCACTGTTTTGTCAGAATGAAAAACTGAATGGCCATTCAGTTGCAGAACGGAGTCTGGGATGTTATCATTTAGCCATATTTCCCTGAAAATCAACACATGGTAGTCCTTTAATCTTTTCTGAGTTTTGATTTGATTTCATCCAGCTTGTTAACTTTACTCTTGCAGGGCGCTTTGATGACGTACTTGTGAGACACCAGGTGAAGTATTTAGGCCTGATGGAACACCTGAGGGTCAGGAGAGCTGGCTTTGCCTATCGACGGCGATATGAGGTTTTTCTGCAGAGGTACTGGAGACCATGTAAGAATGCCTTACTCATGCACAGTGCATTTTGTTAGAACTGAACCAGGAGCTGGGAGAGTGATGCGAATGCTTCAGCTGTCTGGTGGTGTTGGCAGGTATAAGCCCTTATGCCCAGCCACCTGGCCCCACTGGAGAGGTGTGCCAGCTGATGGTGTAGAGAGGATATTGAAGCACTTGGGCTACCAGGAAAATGAATATAAAATGGGCAGGTGAGGATAGCTAATTGCAGACAAATCTTTCTACCCAAATGGCTTAGATGGCTGTCTAAAAACATTCAGCTACTTTGCTAGTCAAGTACCCTAAACCTGACCTAATGTTTTTGTTGATGTCAGAAATGAATGTTAGATTGCTTGTTTTTGTTTTTTTGTAGAACCAAGATATTTATCCGGCATCCTAGGACCCTTTTTGCCATAGAAGACGCCTATGAGATCTGCAAACATGAACTAGGTATGTGCTCATTTTGTTCTAAACAATAAATGCCTACATGACAAGATGCATCATATTTAATTCTGTCTCTCACCTGTATATTACAGCTGCAAAAATCCAGGCTAGGTACAAAGGTTACAAGGTAAAGGGAGAGTACATGAAACAGAAGGAAGCAGGTAAGAGCAGTAATGTGTCTGGACAAAAGTATGTAGGTGTATGTCACGGAGCTCAGGGGCTGAGGGCGTGGAGGAAGCAATTACGGAACACAAGCAGTTTGGCAGACAGGGACTGTTTTACTTGCACAATGAGTAACAAAAAATACAAGCGAAGAACAAGGGTGTACGTAGCAAAAAAGAAACAATGGGGAAAAATTGGAAGTTTCGCTGCCAAACAGCGGAGCTGGAGACACTGACGAAAACCACAAGAAACAAAGTACTTTAAACCAGAAACAAGCGTCGCAGCGGGCGAGCTGAAAAACACAGGGGTTTGAGCTCACAGAATTTCGGCGAGAATCGACAGAAGACTGAGCGCCGGGCAAGGGTCAGCCAGTGCCACTTTTCTAAAAGAAACAATTTAGTCTTAGTGCAGTACAGTTGTTTAGTAAATGTCAGACTAACTTGAGCAAAAGTTCAATGAGGGAAACATTAAAAAAGTGTAGGGATTACAAAGGAGTAATAAAGCCAGTGGTCCATATTGGGTTATTTCAACCAATAAAAAACTAGTCGCTCCATAGGCAGAGCAGTCACTGCACAGCATTTAGGAGGCTGGTGGAAAGTGAGCTCAGTCAAAGAGACTTTTATGATTTTTAAGATTTTCTCAGTGCTTCTGCTTGTTTTTCTCTCACGATTGTTCACAAAGCTGCTGCTTTTTTCACCACACTCACATCCAAATGTCTCTGGGTCCAAAATCTTTGTTGAGGATAACTAAAATGGAACCAGAAAAACATGATTCCACACCTGCTCCATAAACTGAGTTTTTATTGGAAGTATGCTTTAACTGAAAAAGAGGAAAACAGCACAATCACCAGCCTTCAAGATGAAAACCACACAGTTTAAAACACAAGCCCTCCTGGAGCTGTCAAAACATCTTTCTCGAAAGCATAATGACATATAAACATGACGAAAGACTGATTAGGAGATAATGGCAAAAAAGGAGAATTTTAAAAAGTAACTGCTTTCCTCAAATGTTAGTAGGATTATACACCAAAGGAGAAACGGTCAATTTTTGCCTCTTCAACTATAATTGAAAGAGTATAGAAACGAATGAGATAAATAATCAGATGGTCTCTTTACAGGAGGAGTCTTGTGCCATATAGTTTGTGGACAGACTTTTAGCAAACATGACCTTGAACTGAACAAGTGGTTATTGATAAATTATTAATCAAAATCTAAAATTAAAGACATGCCAGACATAATTTTGTTACTAATATAAAATATGTTGGTGTTACCATTATCATAAATAAAACATTTTTTTTATTTTGGCATTTTAATTTTAGGTGACATGTTTTTAGTCCAGGAGTCAATTTTTTTTCATTTACCTCCCAGCAAACAGGAGTTTACCTAATGTTGTGATTCTATAACCCTGTTATGTAAAGAATGTGTTTATATAACTGAGTTAAACATGTTTTATAAACACTACAGGACCAAAGAACGAAGCCACAGTGATTTATTTTTAAAATAGAGTGAGGTGTATATTCTTATGTGTAGTGGATAAATGTATCCTTTCATCTTAAAAAAAGTCCTAATTGCACATAAAATTGTTTTTTTCATTGAGGCAGCTGAAGGTGTACTTAATGTGTTTGCTCTGTATGGCATGGGTCTGCTTAGATCAAATCAATACCTGGCTGAATGTTAACTGTGTGACTTTGTGCTGCTTTCAAAGCCACAAAGATTGAGACCTGCTGGAGAGGGGTTCAAGCCAGGAAGGAGCGAGAGAAGAGGGCTTGGGCTGTTAAGGTTATCAAGAAGTAATCAGAGATGGCTTTAAATATTACTTTTTACATTGCATACACTTCAGGAGTAAAAATATTAGGTATCATTGTTGCATAAACAATTTAGATTTAATCCAAATACTTTCATGTACCAATTGACTGATGTTGTTTGCTGCTGTCCACACTACTGTGTATATTTTCACCTGCAGCTCCTGGAATGACTGAGATCAGTTTCCTATGTGCAGGTTCATCAAGGGGTACATGACCAGGCACCAGGCGGCCACTACAGACAATTCAGAATACCTCACCTTTGTAAGACACAGTTACCTCATGAGGCTGAAAGACCATCTACCAAAAACAGTTCTAGATAAAACCACCTGGCTCACACCTTCACCTGTGGTGACGGAGGTAAGAGAAAATCACAGGCAAGCTGCATGTAGAAGAAAGTGGCAAAAGTCCCACTTTCTGTTTGAATATTTTTGTGTAAAGCTTTATAATACTCTGATGATAACATTGCACTTGACTGGTTACTATAATGAGTCCTATTCTACTAGGTGTGACTGTATTGTTGGTGATTGCTTATGTTTATTCTTTGGGTAATCTGGAATTTTAACAGGCTTCTGCGATGCTGCGCAAAATTCATATGCGACTCTTGGTTAGGAAGTATGTCAGGGGGATCAGTGCGCAACAGAAAGCACAGGTATGTACAGGTGCAAGCACAAGTAGGTGCGTGGCTCCCTCAAACGCAACGACCATTTAATATTTGCAAACAGTCCAGTTACACAGGAGATGGAGTTACTCTTACACCATCTAAATATTTTTGTTATGCAAGTGACTTTCCTTTTGGAAGTTCAGGTTACTAACAATTAAATTTGCTTTCCCAGCTGCAGGTGAAGGCGCTCACCAGTGACTTGTTCAAGGGGAAAAAGGACAGCTATCCCCAGAGTGTCTCCAAACCTTTTGCAGACACAAGAATCAGTCAGTGGCCCCTTTGGATGTTTTCATTTTTTGACTAAAGTGTGCTGATTGTGCTTGAGGTAGATCAGGTGGTCATTCACGGTTCCCTCTCTGTCCAGGTGAACAGGATATCAATATGAGGGTCCTGCAGATGATTCGCCATGAACGCATCAAGGTAAACAAAAAAGCTATAAGAACATGCGCAAATCTGATCGCTCGTAATTACTACGGATAACCATTTTTCCTAAGGCAACAAGGTCATAGTGGTCCAGCACCTATTCTGGAAACGCAGGGCACCAGGCAGGGTTCTACCCACGATGGGACGCCAGTCCATCGCAGAGTCAAAGCTAATTATTCAGAAGTAATATAATTAAAGGCTGTAAATGCAGGAACATTGGTGGATGTTATGTATAATAATTATGCTGTTTGAACTCAGATATTTATCTGTGTAATTTATTACATTTACAGCAATTCACAAGTATGGAAGCACTTACAGCATTCCCACTCTTTACCCACAGTACAGCATCCCTGTAGTAAAATATGACAGGAACGGGTTCAAGCCCCGCCCCCGCCAACTCATCTTGACTCAGACTGCAGCGTACCTGGTGGAAGAAGCCAAAATCAAGCAACGGATAGAGTACAGATCACTGAAAGGTGATGGGAGCTCTGAGTTCACTGGACTGCTTTCAGTGCACCAAAGGAACAGCAGCAGCTTCCACCCTCATGTGCGGAAGCTGTTGTACAACTTCTGGGTGAAAATCTGTTTTTTGAGAGTTGATGGCTTGTCAGGAGCAACATTTCAAACATTTCCCATTGTGGTTGCAGGAGTGTCTGTTAGCAATCTAAGCGATGGTGTGTTGATCCTCCACATAACACCTGACAGTGCGAAACAGAAGGTACGTACCCCTCTCGCACACGTCGGACCCTGTACGTGATAAGCGCTTACGTCTGATTTATTGAAGTCTCGGTTTTCAGCTGCGAAGGTGGAAC
The DNA here is from genome assembly GCA_018136845.1 of Heterotis niloticus. Lineage (NCBI taxonomy): Eukaryota > Metazoa > Chordata > Actinopteri > Osteoglossiformes > Osteoglossidae > Heterotis > Heterotis niloticus. Next base: position 5,540,162 of record CM030903.1, read on the forward strand.
TGTTGCTTTTCTGTGCAATGTTGTGCACCCAGGGGGATCTAGTTTTGCAGTGCGACCATTTGTTTGAAGCCGTGACCAAATTATGTGCGGTGGCCAATAAGCAGAACATTGTGAAAGTGGTTCAAGGCAGGTAAGATTCCAGAACATTCATTATATTAATTTTTTTGTCCTTCAAAACTTAATGTAGCTTGTGATTTTTCCTATTTAAAGCTGTATGTTTTTTCTTGATGAATGTGTGACAGCTTTTGTGAAAAAGGGCACAGTTGTATGGTATTTTACTTTTGCAGTATAAAGTTTGATATCCAGCCAGGCAAAGAAGGATTTGTAGACTTCAGCAGTGGCCAGGAGGCAACAATCTACAAGGCCAAGAACGGACACCTGATGGTGGTGAGTAACTTAGTAATGGCTGCTCCAGTTAGATAGACTATTTTGGTGGACCTTTTCTTGTACTGCTCTGTTGATGAAAGAAAACGTAAGCACTTTTTAATAATGTAAGGATGTTTCTATGAAGAGCAAAATTCTACAGACCCCCTTTCTCAGACTGCATTGTTCATCAGTTGGTTATACTCCATCTTCCCACAACTTAGTCAAGTACAAAGTTATTGGGTAGCTCCAAGAAAATGAGCAAAAAAGTGATATATAAAATGAAAAACACATAATGGGTGATATTTTTGGATTAACCATATGGGGAAGCAATACTTTTTAATAGTATTTTTTCAAACCTTAAGTTTGTTTGAATTTTCAAAATTACCACACCTGGTACTTGGTGAAGCCTTTCCTGGAGAGAAAGATCCTCTTCTGACAAGGTTGGAGAACACTTGTAAAAGGATCTGAGATTTTGGACTTTGTGCAGAACATTTCAGGTTCCTGTATAAGCTTACTATGTCTGGGCTTGCGGACACCCCTCTTCAATTCAGACGATAGGATTTAAGTCGGTAGATTGCGATGGCAGTGCAACACATTGATTTTGTGTTTCCCCAACCATTTCTTTATTGATTTTGGTGTATGTTTGGGGCCATTATCTTGTTGAAAGGTCTAATGGCCAAGTCTCAAACTTCTGCCAGAGGCAAACAGGTTTTTGGCCCAAAATATCCTGGTACTTAGTGGAATCCATGATGCTTCTTTGTTACCTTAACAAAAGCTGAGGCCACTGGCTAAAACCACCCCAAGGTATCAGTGACCCATCACCATATTTTACTGTGGGCTATCAGGTGCTTTTACTTGTATGCAGTCCTCCTTCATCACTAAAGATGCTGTAAAGCAGTCAGCAATGAGCAGTCTGGCAAATTCGTCACTGTTTGTTGCAAGTGGCAGTATAATGGGAAAGAACTGCATGGGCGACAATAGACAATGACACATTCCATGTGCAGTGAGGGTGGCATCTTTTCACCACAGCATGTGGTGATCCAGGGTTGCTGAGAGAATGGAGTAAGACAGTTTACTGCATTCTGGTGCGTTTCTTTACAGGTGTCGACCCGAACCAGAACACGGTGACCGCTGTGCTGTCTCTGCTCTGTCAAAAGCTATAGAGCATGCTGAGGGAAGGATGGGTAAGACACAGTTAGATGTAATGAAACTTAAGATACCATCTTGACAGCATAGAGTTGCTTTTGATTTTTTGAACAGACCATTATTGACAACTACAAGCAAGGAGGTCTGATTTCAGCCAAACCCTCATTAGACTACACAACTCAAACAAATCTCTTATTTCGCAAATCAGTTATAATCCATGCAAAGCAGAGCTTTCAAACAGTGTCACGGTTTAACTGGGTTGGTGTACAAAAGCCATGTGTTAATTAAAAGAATATCTGATTAAATTCAAGAACAATGGCATATTTATATAAATCTTTATTGTGATTATGTATGTATAAATAAGTAAAACACTTCATTGTGCATATCTGTACAAAGAGATATTTTCATTGTGAAATGAAATGTAAAAAACATGTACTTGAATCTAATAAAACAAACATTCCTTTAGAAAGCTGCAGTGAACCACAAACATCAGTCTGTCATAAAAACTTCTAGAAACAGAAAACTGGTATAAGCATACATTTGTGTGGAATTACTCAAGCTCTTGGACACTCAAACTCCTGTCCAAAATTAACTGACGTTTCAAACCACGCACTTAGATGTTCATTTTGAGCCGATTCAGCATGCTAACATGGATCTGTTAAACCCCCTAGCGTAGCTTAAGGGAAAGGACAAATACTGAGCATGATCCTCAGAGCACATTTTAAGCCCCTTTAACCTTCTCTGACTTAATGTCGCCCTCTTGCTGTCAACGACAGCAGCACAAAGACTTCATTTTACCTTCACCGCCCTCGCCCGACAAATTTCTCTAGACAACCTCCTCACTACAATTCAACAAAAACAACAAAAATTACAGGACCATCTTCCACTGCTGCTTTCTGCTTAGTCTCCCTCTCGCACGCCACACACGCTACTCGCAATCTGTTTATAAACAATTCTGTACAGCGCTATCCGTATGAGTCCGTTTCCAGCTACAAATGTTCCTCTTGCCTTCGTGTGAGGCTCTGCCACACTGATGCGCACACATCATGCGTTCACAGAAAGGGCAGATGCCTGCGCACAGACTGAAAGTTACACTCGGTCCTTTGAACAGCACCTCGTGACAGCAGTAACACAGATCTTAAAGAATTTTACTCAACACATTTTAAAACAGCTACTTTGGTTTAACTAATTTAGTGAACTTATTCTTCCTCCCCCTCCAATGCAATATCACTTCAACAGTCCAAATCACATCTTTCTCAGTAAAACAGGAGCTGCGCAGGATAACCACCCACCCACACACACACACACACACACACACACACACACACACACACACACACAGCCCTTCGGAATGCTGTTCGTCACTTGGACCATGCAGGGGTTTCAATGGTGCAACAGCGGCTTTGCCTTGGATTTGAAATATTGGCTAGAATGAGAGGACCAAGACCCCTGTCTGCATTGTTACCACAGAGACCCAGGCAGTCAAGACCGGTGCTGTGTTCTGTGGAACCTGATGTGTTCTCCTGTTGCACTGGGGGTGATGAGACTGACCAGCTAAGTGCTCCTGACTGTTTAATGGTCTGGCCAGCCCCCAGATTACAAAGTCTGTCGACTGTATGAAACTACTGCATCCTCTGCTGGAGGGGGAGGTGGGGTTTCTGTGGGCCAAGCGCTGGCCCACATAAGGCACAGGGTGTGGGCTTGCACATTTGTGTGTATGTGTTTGCGCATGTGTGTATGAGTGTGAGATAGAGGGGTGGGATCACTGGTGGTGGTGGGTCCGGTCGTCCGGCCTCTTGACATGGATGCGGCGCACCCTCTCGATACGCTCTCGCTCCTCGTCCTCATCCAAGTGGTGGGAGCGACCGGCTGCGCCACCCGTGGCCTCCAGCAAGGCGTTGTCAGGGCCACGCCCATCTTGAGATTCGTACAGGAGGATGTTGAGGGTCTCCTCATAGATACGGGCTTCCGGAAACTCCACCTAGGCAGACAGGAGAGGCAGTATAGAACACGATCAGGCAGGCGGCCTCGGTTGTCCGAAGTCCTGGAAAGACAGCAGATCCTCTGGAAGAAACTGGCTGGACTCCAGATCAGCAAAAAAAAAAAAAAAAAAAAAAGATTTTCAACATGAAACCAACAGCCAATTTCAGACTGTGGAACTGTGCAAGTGCTCATCTGTTTTCATGTCATGCTGAAAAGTCAGTGTTTCCACTCCTCAACTAGCACTCAATGTTGAATGAAGATGTTATAGCACTGAATGGCAGTGCAGAACAATTTCATCTGACATTACTAGCAATTAAAATAAGAAAAAAACATTAGGTTATTGGTACATATGTTGGTGCCCCATCTTCTACAACATAAAATCAGCTTTTCATATATATGCTGGCCAACTCTGGCACAAAAGCAGATAAGCAACCCTGAAAACCTCAAGATGCACAGGAGCAGAGTGACGGAACGGTGAGAATGAAGCTGTTCTGACTGAACTACTGTGCCTCTGCAACAGCCAGAAGGATGTCCTCCTACAACCACACTGCCCTACAGGGTCAACATTGTTAAATCAGTTCCATTCCTTTTCGGCTGCACTGTCTGCATCTGGTGAGGGATTCTTAGACCTCAGTGTTAGACAACAGCACATGTGCAAATAAATCCACCGGACAGTTCACCACCAAGCTGCCAAACACTGTGAATTTATTTATGGGGAAAACTGCTTGCGACCTCTTTCAACCCCAGGGCCTGGGTGATACCTTGGTCTGCTTCTTTTCCGTGGCGTAGACAATGGAGGTGCAGCACACCTCTGCGATCTTGCGGCCTTGACCATAGAAGGACCAGCAGCAGATCTCGTCCCCGATGACATCCTTGATGAACAGCACACGGCCGTTGAACCTCAGCGACAGCTTGTCAAACAACTCGATGTTCTTCAGCATGTTGTCGTCCGAGTTGCTGCGCAGCCAGAGCGGTTAAGGGTTACACAGGGCAGGTACATATACGGTGATGCAGTACATGCTAACTTTGCAAACTATCAATAGCTGGTGAAGGAATCATTACATTTATACATTTGACAGATGCTTTTCTCCAAAATTCAGAAGTGAACAAAAGCAAGTTGGCTTCACAAACATGCTAGTTTCAACCCAAATTCTGCATTCACAGAATCTTCACCCTCTCACCTTGTATAAGAGTACTTGTTGTTGCTTCTGTTGTACAGCAGCTTAACGGTTGGCTGAGGAAAAGAAGGAAAGAAAAATCTACCATCAAGAGGTTGCATCTATCCTGCACAAATGCATCTCGTGGCCTCCATCACCAGCAGATTCCCACCTTGTTTGAAGTAGCTATGAGCCTCTGCTCCTCCTTCGATGATGTCACCAGGGGGACCTTGCAGAATGGTTCATATGTGTCTTTGTTCTGAAACAATACAGATTAGCAAACGGCACATTACAAAAACAAGACTCCAGGTGAGCTGTCCGATGTAAGACATTTTGCCATCAGATGGTTCTTCTGTTTGTTTAGGCTTTCAATATTTTTACCCCTGTACTGACACACATCATTGGGAGTGATATAATTAAAAATAAACTGTACAGGTACAATTAATAAATGTACAAAAAAAGCACATGAATACACCATATGTGACTGTTGAATATTTCAGACAAGGGTAAATTATTAAAATTGGTCAAATATGTTTGCAAAATATTTTTGCAGCTGCACACCTGAGCACAGCTAACTTCCTTCATGTTGTGCTCCATTGTACACCTGGGTTATATATAAGTGTGTTTGACTACAAACGATTCTTGATGTTTTGTGATAATTCTTTATACGTTCCAGCTGGGAAATAGAAATGTAAGGTTACTTAAGGATACCTTTGTTGAAGTAACACATTACACGTTAAAACTTTGCACCATAGTTGTAAATTGGGGGAGGGGGTGCACAAAATATTTGTGCCATATAGGAGCAGGATTATTAGCCACAAGTGCAACTGCAGTATTTAAAGGACAGAGGAAGGACAGGATTCGTTGTGCAGAGCTCTGGCAGCTGATAAGTATTTTATTATTTGTGCTGTTAAAACACTCGGTGTAAGTAATCCAGGAGCTGTACCCTACCTGTACAGAGGCAAATATATCCCGGTAGGTTTTGCAGGGTCAGTCAAAAGCAGGAGTTTTGACGGAAAAAAGTACTTTATCGAAACATAATCCAAAAAAACAGCACAACAGTAAAAGCGTATCAACTTTAACCACATTAAATGCTGTTCTGAACAATGTTAAAATATAGTACCTGCAGCGCTGCGTGGCACTCATCTGCCAGTCCTTGGACCAGGTAGTACTTTGCCTCCGCCAGCAGTTCCTCGATCTCTCGCCGGCTTTCTGGGAGTGGCACCGCACCATCCCGCAGGTAGTTGAGGATCGTCCCAAAGTGCTTCCCGCATCGGTCGATCAGGATCCACCCTGAAAGGGGAGAACGTGGGTGAAGACTGGAAAAAAGTATGGGAAGATCACAGCAACACCTCCCAGAGGTATCATTTACATTACACTCCACAGTCACTGCCCTCTGCATCTGTGTCAGATATATGTATGACCCTGTTTATTGTTTAATATATGCTTCCATTTTCAAACTAATATTGTTCTGTAGGGAACATTTTACTCCAACTCCTTTTTAAGTACTAAGACAAAATAACCATGTACCACAGTCTTGCTGAATGTGAGGGAAGAGATGCTAAACTGTTTCTCCCCAAAAAAACCAAAATCAGAAAGAAGCCATTAAGCATCATTCAGACAAAATCCAGCAATGTCAAAGGATTTAAATGTTTAAAAAAAGACTTAGCAAACCAACTAAAAAGTTACAACACTGGTAAGTGTAATTAAGGTGGCAACACCAAGTGTTCAGAGGAGAGAGCTGCATGTTTCCCCCGGAGACTGTAGGAAGTTATGGGTCCACCATATTTTATGCCAGAATGTTTGAATTTTCAACTCCTACTTGTTTTACTTAAGTCATGACTTGGATTCTCACTGCATCTCACCTTAACAGTGTGATAAGCAGACATTAAACAATGAGCAAATGCTCCAAAGTCCAGAGAGCCCCACCCCATCGGTTGTATACCTTCACTGTCCGTGAGCACCTCCATGCGGCCACTGAACATGGCCTTCAGCATGGTGTCCTGCTTGGTGAGCGTCTGCATGGTGGTGTAATACAGTGCTCCCCCCACATTCAGCTTCACATACTTAGAGCTGGGACTGGTGCCCTTGAAGGAGGTGGTCCGAGTCGTGGCCGCCGGCACCGCTGAGCTCACCACACTTTCTCCCGACATCACTTCCTGTGAAAGTTGACAACAATACAAATTATTAACAGATTTCCCACTGCAGTTGTTTATAACCTGAGAACCCAGTGCATGAATAAATTTTTTTTTTTTAAATGTTCTGTATCTGACTCCCAATGCAACTTACAATGTTAGATGATCAACTTCACACAGATTTACATATTTATACAGCAGAGTATTCTTGCTGTGTTAACACAAGGTATGTACCTTGTTCAACTGTAAAAGGATTTGAAGCTCCTATAACAAGGCCACAATCCCAAACACCACCTATGCCCCTTATTCTCAAGTAAAAAGAATGAAAAGGAGTGAGGCTGAAAAGACGTCACCAGCGTCAGTAAAGCGAATTGCACTTTTCAGACGGTCCCTAAGGAAGACATCTCATAATCAGGAAGGGCAGCAACCATCGACACTTGACTCAATCTGACGGATAAGGGACCTTACATTAACTCCGTTTTTTCCTTGAAAACGCAAGCATATTACATACACAAACATATATACATAAGCCGCGAATTGGGCCGGCCGGCCAGCCAGCCTGTAAGTAAAAGGGTAACGACATCAACGCGGATTATCCACCTCGATAAACTTTGTCACAAACTGTAACGCAGCCTGGGTACATCCGCCACTAGCCGAAGCATTAACGCACTACTGCGTAACACAGCCTTGTAAATAGAGCTGCGGTTAACGGGCAAGCTCACGATCTAGGTTTCCATTAGAAAACACGCGTTAAGTTAGATTTTAATACTTTCGTGTGCTTCTAAGTGAGCTGTTCGTGTAGTTAAAACGCACACGGGCTGTGTCCAGCTGTTAGCTCGATAGCTACAGGCGGCGGACACACCGTGCGCACTTCGGAGAATCCTATCCACCACTAACCGGTAAATATAGATGAAACGCAGCTGAAAAACGCGTAACACAATGTAAGACATAAAATACGTGGTCACAGAGCGCAGAATTTGTTTACCATAGAATCCCGAAACACTGCCGACCCAGAGAAACATCCAGCCAATCGTGCACTTCCGGACCAGCGGTCAGGATGAGCGAATTCCGCTCCGGATATGACGTCAATCACATACCTTCGCTTGCTAGTTGTGCGGATGTGTCGTTTTGCTGAGACAAAAAAATTCCGAAGAAGCTTAATCTTAGTACTGATGCTGAATATTGCTGTAGCTCAGTGCACTGTTCTTTGAACTCAATGAAATTCGTTATATATACATTTATACTCCAGTGCCTGAACTTTTTGGGCGTGGGTTTGAATCTGTTTACATGTTTCCTCAGTGTCTTCACGTGTTTCTTCTCACAGTCCAAAGACGTGTGTTTCAGGTTAATTTCCTGCTATATATATTTATATATTTTGTGTGTGTGTGTGTGTGTTTATGGCTGCTCTGTGATAGACTGGCATCACATCTAGGGTGTACCCTCCTAGCCCACTGATTCTGGGATAGACACCTGTAGCTGTAGCTCAGTCTCCTTGTATTTTCTTAATTTAGGGCTTTGTTTTTTATCCCATAGACTTCAACTTTGGCGCACAGGTACTTCTGACTGTAAGTGAGGTTTTTGCATAGTCAAACACATACTCACGGTCCTACACACATTAGTGAGTCTCCAGCTAGTTCCCAGCTAATTTGGAAAGATGAAGACAAATGGGCCACTGGAGCACAGACAAGCACTACACACATTAGTTGCTTTCAGGCAAGTCCCACCCAAGTCGATCAAAATGAACACAAGCAGGACACTTTACATTCACAGTGCTACACAAATTAATGCCATGTGACTTCCAGCAGACTCCACCTAATACGTCAGCAGGGTTTTTAGTTTCATTTTTGGTGGTGGTATATATGCAATCTATCATAAATAAAAATTAAGCTAAATATTTACTGGCTTTCAGTCATCTGCTGGTGTTAACTCTTATCAAACATATAAATTGCCTCCAAGAAATTCTGTACTTCATTTCTGTCCTTCAACTGGAAATGGTGTGTCTACTACAACTATAATTGTGTCCATCAATGTGGTTGCTGGTCCTCTTTCCTTTCCTTCAAATTTCCAGTTATCACCATCTTTTCTAGAGAGTCCAAATTCCTCAGGATTTGTGTCCAAAGTATGATAACCTCAGTTTCATCATTTTGTTTCTAGTTGATTTACCTCAAGACCCATTTGTTTTGTTCCTTGGCCTTTCATGGTGTCTTAAGTCTCCAGCACCACAGTTCCAGGGAGTCCATGTTTTTCCTGGCTTGCTTCATCACTCTCCAGCTGTCACACAACTAAGGTTTTGTCAAAAGTACTATCGAATGAATTCTTTGTGCTTAGAGATACCCCAGCACATTCAAAGATCATTTCCAGGCTTCTGGATCTTTTTATTTGCAGAGATTGTTGACTTACATTCTACATTTTGACTTTAGAATTGTTTTGCCCTTGCAGCTTTTAACACAAGCACTGGCACTCCCAGGTGAAATAAAGGACAGCAAAACCTTTTCCAAAACTGATGCCACACTATTTTGGCCATTCAGTTGACAAGTTGTAAAATATAATGTCTAATATGTTTGGCAAGCAATAAGCTGATTTTTCATCTTAAGAATAGAACTGAGACCGGAAGTTTGTAAGATGATTTGTTCATACATTTACATGTCACATTCACATTCACAGTCATTTTCATCAGGCAAAATTAATAAAAGCTTAATAATACAGACCTCTACTTTTTATGGGTTGTGCTCTACAAAAACACCAGATAGGCTATGAAGAACTTGTCAATTTACATTAAAATGATGACAAATCAGAATCCCTAAAAAGAGCGCATAAATCATCTGCACGACCTCTCATTTAATCCCAATTCCTTCCTGATTCATCACAAGCCCAGTGTTCATCAGCTTCTATCCACTTTTATTATGAACTTTTATTGGCAAAATCAGTAAAATCTCAATAATTCAGACGTCCCTCAAAAAATATGATTTAGCGTCTGTAAAATTTTTGCTGCAGTTATACCAAATAAACATAGCTCGCAATAATGTTTATTTTAACATTGTGTTGACTTTTAGCTACAGTAAAGAATAATTTAACAAAGCGGGTACCTGCTCTTAGAATGAAACCAGAATTCAGTGACGTAACCACTTATCGAGGAGGGTGGATATCGGAGTAGTTGGGAGGGTGGAAATGATATTAGAAATAGGACCTAACGGGAGTTGTACTTAAATATTGGGCGATGCGCCTATAAATTGAGTAATAAAGCGGTGCAACTTCAAGTTTGTGATTTTTTTCACTGTTGGGTTGACATCCGCGCCGGACCACCGGTATGCGGCGCTCTGTTCCACCCGGACCACTTTTTGAGTGACACCGCGGATTAATGGCCGCTGCGTGTGTGCGGATCCGTTCTTATTGTTTACATTTGCGAAACGTCCACGGCACACACACGCAGCGTGTTACTGCCATGTCTGTCATGTCCTGCTGTGCTGCTGGCTACTGAGCGCAACCTTGAGGACCGTGTTAACCAGCGGGGCGCGTCAACCAGCTAGTTGTTCTGGTCCGGACCCGCTGTCGCTCCGTTGATGCAGCATTTCCCGTAGACGACTGACCTTTTCCAAGAGCCAGGTAGGTTGTGTAAGTTTGTGTTTAAAACGCGAGGTGGCATGCAACAGAGCGCGTTTTGCACCGCTATTTTGGCCACAATGGCGACTTTCCTCGAACGTCCTTGCCAGCTGGACTTTTGCTTTCGTGCGGTTGTTTTAGTTCATTTTGATACTCGAGTTGTCAACTTGTGTGAGGTCGAGCTTTATCGTCACAGAAAGGCTGTAGAGGGGTTGCTTTGTGCACCGGGCGGGGGTGTCACCTCTGTTGCTGTGAACTAGTACCTGGTTAGGTTAACCAGTTCGCAGCACTCAGCTGGTTTGTATTGGTTTACTTTGCAGCGATGACTCCGCCGTCAGCATCCGCTGGGTTCCTCTGAACCCTGCTGATGACTTTGCGCTCCTCACCATGACTGCATGTTCTCAGGGGGGATCGTGAGCACCGACTCTTCTTCAACAGCAACACCTTCGGTCAGCAACCTTCTTATTACAAATAATAAGAATCAGAAAACTTTATTATCCCAGAGGAAATTGCTTGTGTTACAACTGTGCAATCGACGAGGACACAAATAGCAGGAAAACGCACATATATCAGGAAGAGAAATAAGCAACACTAGTGACAAACATGTTAAATAAATAGAATATACAATAAATAAGTATAAATAAGTAAAAAAAAATCCTATGGACTTCAACAAGTTTTCAAATATTCTGTATTGCAAAACATATAAGTAGAGTGTCGCACATTCTGTGTTTCAAAGATAATATAACTGCTGCTAGTGTTCTGCCTCCTCGCCTATGTGCAGTGCGTCAGTGATTCGCACTGAGCATCTACTTGGTGACGTACACTGAAGTAGGACTTTCTGAATATACGAACGTTTTCTGTTTGTTTATCTTCAGATGTATATTCTTCACTTTTTCGGTTTCAAAAATTTGCCAAGCAAATGTTACTTGCGTTTCCCCATCCAACCGCTAGTGGGCAGTAAAGCACAGCCAAACAGTGAATTTAAACTTCCTTTCATGTTCCTGCATGTTGCTGATCAGTAACAGGATGAGGAGTGTTGCATGTTTATGAGATAATATTATTTAGCATTGTTAAACAGTCAAGACGTTATACTCTCTTTTTTCTTTGTTTTTAGTTTCTTTAGTCTCACTCACATTTATTATTTCGTATTCCACGCCATCATTTAATCATCTGTGCTATTGTCTTGCGGCTATGTTGGATTAAGCCTTTTCAACCTTTTTTTTATCCACTCGTGGTAGCGATTTCAGCACCCTAAGGTTTCTATGTGATGGTTAAACCAAAATGAACACTTTGGTTGACTTTTCTTGGCATTTAAATTTGATTACAACCCTGAACCCCTTGTCAACTCTTGTTGACAACTGCCTTGAAAGAGATAATGTAACTTGAAATTGATAAGAAAAATATTAAAACAACTCCTACGGTATATTGTTAAAGCCACATCTATTTTACAGTAGTTACCCAGCAAAGAAATCAATATACCTTTCTATTATTATATTTTTATTTGCTGTATAAATAATAAACCACAATGAAAGTGACCAGATGGAGGCAAGTGTGACATATTGTTTCAAATTAATAAAAAAAAAAAAAATAGCATCACTGCATAAATGAAAAGTCTGTACTAAGCTTACACTGACACCCAATGATTTGATTTATGAACAGATTAAGTTACAAACAGACCATGGCTTTAGATTTTTAAGTTAAGACTTAGCATTTTGTGTTGTAGATGTTACCTGTGACCCTGTAATGTTGTTGTGCTCTTCTGTAGAAGGGAAAGATGTTCAGTGTATCCCAGACATCCAAGTCCCAGTTCCTGGATAAAGCCAGGCAGGCACGCGAGGAGAGGAAGGGGCTCAAGGAGCGTGAGAAAGCGGTCACCCAGATCCAAGCACTTGTCAGGAGGTTCCTCTGTCGTTGCAGCTTGCAGAAGCAAATCAGGTTTGTCTAGTATCTGCTTTGTTGTGTTTGAAGTATTTTTTTAATATAAAGCTTGATAAAACTGAAAGGGTTCCCTCCAGAGTGAATCTGTGAGTAGTCTTAGGCCAGTGCACTGTTAATTCATGAATAAGGCCTATCTTTGGTGTTTAAATCTACACACAATAAGACATCCCTTTGAACATGATTTAAATACTGTCTGCATGTGGGATCAGTAGATGGCATAGTGGTTAAAGCCATTTTGTACGCAAAGGTCTCAGGTTGTACAGTGCTCTTGATCTGTTTATATTTTCTTCTGTGTGGGGTGACAGTGGAGTCTGTCCAGAATTTTTGCATGTCCAAATTCAGTAATACAATAATGATTTTTTTTCAACCTGACTTGCACACCAAGCTCTAACTTGGAACAAACATCAGTGGTTTGTGGTTCAGTGCTTGAAGCTGTAATTTTAAAAATATATTTATTTTTGCAGGAAAGAGGTGGATGACTTCTTTGACACTTGCGATTCCGTAACCACGAAAAGAAATGCACTTTCCGTTTTTAAAATTGCGAGAAAGCTATTGTTCATATTTGGCAAGGAAGATAAGTTGGTGAGTTCGTAAAGTAGATAAAAAAATGCATTTTTGTGTTGTGGGCAACTCTTTGTCTTTTGTCTAATCATGTCATGAAATCTGTTGCTTTTATTGCATTACTGAGATGCGCAATACAATATGTAAAAGCTTAATATTAGAACTTTTTAATTTTGAGGTGAAGTTTGGAATGTTCTGAATTTTTTCTTTTTTTTAATGTTCCAGAGGTTTGAGAAGCTCTGTCGTTTTATACTTGGAAGCATGGATGTTGAAAACGAACCAAAAGTAAGTACCAAACTGACAGCATTACTTGAGTGTAATTTAAACAATGGAAACACTGCCTCCTTTTTGATAACTGATTTTACACTTTACCTCCAGGTATGGTATGTGTCTCTGGCTCTGTCCAAAGACCTCACCATCCCTTGGATCAAGCAAATAAAAGATATCCTCTGGGTTTGCTGTGAGTTCCTGAAAGTACTAAAGGTGAGCATACTTTGCTGTGGAATTATCAGATGATGCAGATTTCTTTTGTCAGGACAGTATGAGAAGAACATTATTTTTTCCAATTAAGAAAAGTAAAAAACATAGAAAGTTAAAACCACTTTTGTATTTAGTTTTCAGTTCCTCTACTATGATGTGTAAAAAGCAGTTGCTATTTTGGTATTAATCCATAGTCTTGTGCAATTTTCTTTGAGATCAATAAAGTATTTATTTATTTATTTATTTATTTATTTTATATTCCATTCCTTTGTGCAGCCTGACATACTGCAGGATAGTAAACTGGTGACGCTATATCTTACCATGCTGGTAACATTCACAGACACCTCAACTTGGAAAATTATAAAAGGCAAAGGTGAGTGTCAAGCTCTTGTCAATATTAACAGAGATTTTCTACAATAATAATAATTACTGTAGATGATAATAGTAAACTGGCTATTTTCCAGATGATGACTCTAACCACTCTATTTTTGCTTCTGCTTTGCTAGGGGAAAGCCTCAGGCCTGCTCTGAATCGTATCTGTGAGAACATTATGGGTCACCTCAATCAGAAGGGATTTTATACCATACTGCAGGTAGTGTAAGTTCCTTAAGATGAAACATTTATTCCTTTTTGAGGCCAGTTTCTTATTTTCAGTTGATTGATGAATAGCAGCAATAGATCATAGAGCTGCATAGAGACAGAAATTGTACACTGAGAAGCTACAGATACATTCACCTGAATAAAACAAGGGCAAAAGATTATAATATCTCAAAAGTGTGATCATGTACCACTCTGTTAGAGGTACAGAATTGAAAATGGGTGTCCAGCCATTCCAGACATCATTTGAATTACCATGCACATGTTGATTTTTTTTTTTTTTTGTTTGTTTTTTTTAAGTGGGGGTGTTAAATATTTTAGTCATCCATACCTTCTATTTACAGAGTGAGCTTCAGTGTTGTAAGAGTAATCAGCCTGTGCTATATATTATTCTCAAATTTTGGTTTTGATTTAAAGGAGGCTCTGACTCAAACTTTTTTAAAACATATTTTGAATGGTTCACCGAACACTTTCACTAATCTTGTATGCTGTCACATTCCCAGAATAAATGTATGGAAGTGCCAGAACTGGCCTTACATTTTTATTTAAAATAGCTGGTAGTGTAGACCAGAGGAACAGATATGAGAATATGCTTTGTACTGAAGGATTTGACAGTAGATAAATGAATGCTGCTCCAGTAAACTTGTAAGCTGTCACATTCCAAGAATAAATGTCTCAAAGTGCCAGTTTCTTTTTACTGCTTTTTCAGATTTTGTTAACTAATGGACTGGCACGTTCCAGACCCTCTCTTTCAAAAGGAACCCTTACTGCAATATTTACACTTTCATTAAGGTGAGTTTGTTGTTTGAACCCAGTGACCTGTTTCCAAAAGTATTTAATTTCTCATTAATGTCACCATTACACCGACTAGGTGTTAGATGTTCTGCAGTGAAGTTGTTACCTAGGTGTCTACACACAAAAAAAATCAGCCATCTACTTCAAACCTAGAGTCCGTTGCACTTTTACACTGTAATTACATGTAAACATTTCTTTACATGAGCAGTTATAGGAATAACAATGGACTTGCTGTCAACTGCTGTAAACTGTTGACAGTGATATGTAAATCATATAAGTTAAACAAGCCAAAAAAATTATTTCACATGATCTGTAAAGATTTTGTTAACGCTGGAAACTTGTGATTAATAACTTTATATTTGTATATTTCATACCTTTTAGGCCTGTTGTTGCTGCTCACTTCTCCGATAACCTCTTGAGATCTTTCCTAATTCACATCATGTCTGTTCCGGCCGTCATCTCCCACTTCAGTACATTAACACCCGAGGTAAGCCGTAAAGAACACCTGTCCAGGATTACAGTGATCTTCAGCTGTAAAAACAACATGGAACTGGGAAAGTAGAACATTTCACTTAAATGCATAGCAGCAGGAAATATCGGGACTAACAGTATGAATGCCGTCAGTTCTTACAGATGATTCTCAGCTTACTTTTGACTTTCTGCAGTGCATGACTGCCATGCAAACCCACGACCTGCTCCGAAAATTTGTCATTTTCCTGAGCCGGGAGGAGCAGTGTGCAGACATCTGCATTTGTTTGGAAGGGAGTCACACGCTGTGCCTTCTGGGTAAATACTGTCTGTGGCATTCCTGTGGCTAAAATATCACTGAGAAGAATCTTGTTATTGCTTTTCTGTAATGTGTAACACTGAGCTGTTAGCATTTACGTCTCATGCAAGCTGATGCTTGTGTCTTACCCTGTAGGCATTTTTTTTGTAACATTTGCAGGTAACCTGATTCATATGGGCTACCTCAGTGAGAAGGTGCTGGAAGAGGAGGCCAATCACTTTGTGAAGGACCTGACTGACATGCTGTCCTATTGTCAGCGATATGTGTCACAGAAGAAGTCTAACCTCACTCACTGGCACCCTGTGTTGGGCTGGTTCTCTCAAACAGTGGATTATGGGTCAGCAGAACTCAGCTTCATTGTTCAGCCATGCACTTTTAGTTGCTTGTAAAACTAAAATTCTCTCTCTTTTTTTTTTTTTTTTTCCCCCCCTCTCCCTGGCACAATTGTCCAGACTAAATGAGTCCATGCCGCTGGTCACCCGCCAGCTTCAGTACCTGTGGGGTGTCCCCATTATCCGGACACTCTTCTGTGATGTCCTCAGTAAAAAGCTGGAGAGCCAGGAGCAGACACCCCCTCCAGTACAGCCAACTACATCACAGAACAACTTGCCAGTCAAGAGTAAGGCTGACATTCATCTGCAACCCCTCTTGGTTAACTGGGATTTGACTATTTTCATTAGGGTCCGATGGCTTTTTTAAACCAAACATAAAGAAGTGGTTACAATTACAATAATTTAAAAAAATGATTGGTACCCTTGGTAAAGGTGAGAAAAAGGAATGACAGAAATGTAGTCTTAAATGAAGGTGTGCTTAAATTCTTTGAAAGCAGCCTAATTTTTTTCCTCAGAAATGCTTGTATTGGCACCTTTTTGACAGAATAAACAAAGCATAACTGAAGTATATTCCAGTTCATATTGTACTTTTTGAGCACGCCCACGTCTCTATAAGCTTGGTACTATTATCTTGTCAGTGAACAAGACTTTTCTTTCATATTTGTTTTTGTATACTTTCATCAAGGACACCAATAATTCTGGAGGGCTTTGCAAAAGTGTTCTAACTCCTCGAAAGTTATCAATGTTGCCTGAATTACAAATTATACTCACGTATTTTTACTGTGAACTCATATGATTTAAAAGTACATTTCCGAAATTAAAATAAGTAAATTATTTTTAAAAAAAGGGGAAAAAAAAGAAAACCTGCTTGCATAAATATTCAAACCTAACACATTAATATGTAGAAGGGCCACATTTTGCTGCAAGAACAATACGTTTGCACACCATTTGAGAATTATTTTTTGTTCCCATTCATCTTGACAAATCTGCAGCAAGTTCTTTAGGTTTGTTGGATGCTGCTGTCCACCGCATTTTCAAATGTGGGCCACGGTTGGACCTTTACCTTTTTTTTTTTTTTTTTTTTTAAATGTATTTTTTTAAAATATCTGCAAACAAGTAAATCATTTTGGCCCTTCAGCAGTTCAGCATTGGAGCATATGAGTTCACATTAAAAATGCTTATTGGAAAATATGTGTAAGTACAATTTTTATATCACTTTCAAGGGGTTTGAGTATTTTTGCAATACACTGTATACTTCATATGACTCAATGAACAAAGAGCATTTTCAAATAGTAAAAAGTTATAGATGTGGACATACGATTGTCAAGCACAGTGTTGGTCTCACATTGCTTTTTACCGGTGTACAGTACATGAGTAGCTGTCTACAGAGGTGAGTCTTAATCAAGTAAAAAAGTTGATTATGACAGATGGTGTGATGCCAATTCAAGAAGCTGTTAGTAGATGAAGGGAGAAAGAGCTTCTGAGACCCTTTTTGAATATTGAAAGACATTCAGAAAATGAACCACTGTAAGAACAAGGTTATTGGTGACACTGGTAATTTTGCTTTCATTTTCAGATCTCTTCAAGCGGGCTTTTCAGAAGTCTGCATCCGTACGCAACATCCTGAAGCCGGTTGGGGGGAAACGAGTGGATTCAGCAGAGGTGCAGAAGGTCTGCAGTGTTTGTGTACTCTATCAGACCGCCTTGACCACTCTGAACCAGATCAGGCTACAGATACTCACTGGTCAGTTTATCTCTCTGTGTCTCGTAGTTCAGCCACCCTTATCTGTCCATGAGGGATTTCACTCTGAACCTTGCTCACCTGACTTTACCCACTTTAGGCCTGACATATCTAGATGACCTGCTTCCCAAGCTGTGGGCATTCATCTGTGAGCTGGGGCCACAAGGAGGCCTCAAGCTATTCTTGGAATGTCTGAACAATGACACAGATGAGTCAAAGCAGCTCCTGGCCATGCTAATGCTTTTTTGCGACTGTTCACGACATCTGATCACGTAAGGCCGTCACAGACCACCCTTTTCAGTTTCACGAGAGGAATAAGAGTACTGAGATGTCACAGTTTTGATTTGTATACATACAGTAGTGGCAGAAAATTGTCTACACTGTATACCTATCTTTCTATGCATTTGTTTACAGTCGATCCCTGACTTATTAACTTATTTAAAACTGAAAGTTAGTTAATTAAAAAATGTTAACTAAAATGTGACATGGAGTGGGCCAAGTGCTTGTCATCACTTCTATATGTAACAGCGCAATAATTATGACGCAGTGTAAATAAGGAAGTGCAGTAAAGATCCATGTTCAGAGCTAGAGCAGGATTTTAAGGCAGTGCTTAATATTTGCTATCACTGTCAACACAGCGAAGGTTTGGCATCTAATTTAAGTTGCTATGAAAGTTCTGTTTATGAAAACATAAACACTTCTCAAAACAGTTTTTAATGACTGAAAGTTTACTTGTGTAACTTGAAAGTTCATGAATTGGGGAGCCACTGTACTTGTCAAAGTTAGTATCAGCCAAAGGTTTTAAATGTAATGTCTGTTCATCTGTCTATCATCTGTCCTTCCATTTGCTTTGTTTTCCTGACATGGTGGAAACTTACCTTGACTGACTTTTCCTTGGTTTCAGCATTCTGGATGATATTGAATTGTATGAGGAACAAATTTCTTTTAAAACTGAAGAACTTGTCACTATCTCCTCCTTTCTGAACACCTTTGTGTACAAGATGATCTGGGATGGCATCCTGGGTAAGTCTGCATGCACACTGATGAGCACTGAACAAGCTGGGAATGTAACAATGAAATTTTGTGATGGGTGGCATTTGCATTATTGTGTGTTGCTGTGGTAACAGAGAATGCCAAAGGCGAGAAGTTGGACCTGTTTCACAGCGTACATGGATGGCTAATGGTGCTTTACGAGAGGGATTGCCGACGTAGATTTTCCCCTGATGACCACTGGCTACGCAAGTGAGTGTCACCAGTATTCTAGTTCAGCAAATGTCTTTTTATACATTAGTAGCAGAAAAGAACTGGATGACAAATAAGACAGAGACATAATCAATATCCTTGGACAATGCAAGTACATGACAGTACAACTCAATTGCAAAGAGTTACACAAGTTAAGCAAAAGTGGTCATACACCTCTGTCTTAGAAGATCCATGACCTAACGTCACCGAGATTTTTCCACAAACCTAACACTTATCCCACTTAACTAGTTCTTATTTGTTTCTGAGAAGCCTGAAAATCAGCAAATCAGATAATAACCAGGCTTCTTAGTCCATTATTAGTTTGTTCCAACCCCATCACAAGTTCGCCTAAAAATCACCCTTAGTGATGCCTAATCTAAAGAGAAAAAATGTGTTACACATTAAAATAGAAATAAAAACAATTAACATAGTTGTATATAAAAATGATTTATAAAGTAATCTTACAGTGATAGTTTGTGCGGACTGGCTTGAGGAAAGTGAAGACAGTGGCATTTGGTTTTTTTAGCACGCTTTTGCGTTTTTAACCAGTTATCCTCTACTTCCACAACAACTTGCATTGACTCATTTTGCTTGTGTGCCCAGGGACTTGAAACCAAGTCTTCTTTTTCAAGAGCTGGAGAAGGGTAAGAGAAGAGCCCAACTACTGCTACAGTACATTCCTCACGTCATCCCACACAAAAATGTGAGTGACTGGCAAAGAAAAACATTATTTCATGGAACTTCCGCCATCTCTTATCTTTTTAGTCCATTTAAAAGGCACAGCCACCACTGTGCAGTGCTTGACCCTCATGCTTTTCCTCTTAACAGAGAGTCCTGTTGTTCCGTAACATTGTCACAAAAGAGAAGGAGGCCTTGGGATTGGTGGAGACAAGCTCCGCCTCCCCTCACGTTACTCACATCACCATCCGTCGTTCTCGCATGCTGGAGGTAATGAATGTCACGAAAAATTGCTACCTTAAGACTACAGGTGTTGTGCAGCTTCAGCAGATGATGCCATTTCTTTGTTCTCAGGATGGCTATGACCAGTTGCGTCGACTACCTGTCAACTCCATCAAAGGTGTTATCAGGGTAAAGTTTGTCAATGACCTTGGGGTGGATGAGGCTGGTATTGATCAAGACGGAGTTTTCAAGGAGTTTCTGGAGGAGATTATCAAGAAGGTCTTCAACCCAGCACTCAACCTTTTCAAGGTGTGTTCTCCTCAACTATTGTTGGTCTGTTGTTAAGAATCTTTATTATGATATCATTTAAATGTGTTTGGCACAAGTAAGTCTTCCTGTTATTCATTTTTAATTTTTTTTTTATTTGCATGTTTATGTTAGACCACCAGTGGTAATGAGAGGCTGTACCCCTCCCCAACTTCCAACATCCATGAAAACCACCTGCAGCTCTTTGAGTTTGTGGGGAAGATGTTGGGCAAGGCTATGTATGAGGTGGGTTCAACTTCAGTAATGTGTGTAATGTTAGTCAGGAGGAGTCCGAGTACAGGTATGCACCACATAATGACGTGTTAGTGAGCGACAAAACGCATAGATGACAGTGGTTTGTAGCCTAGTAGCAATAGGCAGACGATACTAATCTAACAACAGTCGAAACCATCAGCAGATAGCATGATGAGAAACTTGAGTATAGAATCAAACCATTATTGACACGTTACAGAAATAAAAACCCTTTGGAATTATCATATAAAATGGAAACATTTAAAAATGATAACTTCCTAAAGTAGTAACATAATTACACAGACATTTGTCATCAAACCTCTTACCTCCTGTGTTATCCAGGGCATTGTGGTGGATGTGCCCTTTGCCTCCTTCTTCCTGAGCCAAGTTCTCGGTCACCACCACAGCACCTTCTACAGCTCCATCGACGAGCTGCCTTCCCTTGATTCTGAGTTCTACAAAAACCTCACCTCCATAAAGGTAATGCACTTCACTGCTCACACCTGTGTTTCTGTTAAATCTTCCTTGCCCCCTCACCTGGTTCTTATGTGATTCTAGCGTTATGATGGAGATGTCAGTGACCTGGGCCTGACCTTGTCGTATGATGAAGACGTCATGGGGCAGGTAACGGAAGCTATTCGCCCACAGGGTAGTTCTGGGTCTCAGCCACTCGGTCACAAACAGTTACTCAGCACACAAGCTGCTCCCAGGTTAAAGATCTATGGGTGTGTCTCCTCAGTTGGTCTGTCACGAGCTGATTCCAGGGGGAAAGACCGTTCCTGTCACCAATGAAAATAAGTGAGTTTGTCAAAAGCAACCAGATTTCCCTTATAAGCACATGAGCTTATTTTTCTCCCATAATTCTTCAGTGCAATGAGAATTCATGAATTGAAATGGAACAGGTCAATGTGCAGCACTAGTGAGCACATGCAGCACCTATTCAGGGGCTATAAGCGCCCTGTCTAACCCCACCCAGTCCTTAGGCCCATCTGGTCTGTTCCAGGATCAGCTACATTCATCTGATGGCGCACTTCCGCATGCACACGCAGATCAAGGACCAGACGGCGGCGTTTATCCGCGGCTTCCGCAGCATCATCAACCCTGAGTGGTTGCACATGTTTTCCACTCCAGAGGTGCAGCGCCTCATCTCTGGAGACAACGCTGAGATTGATCTGGATGACCTAAAGTGAGCATCAGCTTATTCATTCATTGTCTTAGAAGCCTTCAACACATACTATAAGTTATTTTCTTAAAAGTGGAACACCAGGACCAATCATAAAACTTAAAAATTAAACCTTCTGGTTTTGGCCTGTGTTCCGGTGTCTTCTATGATTGTAAATTGTATTATGGATAGCTGATGCTTTTTTCTTCAAGGTGACTTAAATGTTAAAATTCAATCAGCTCTGTATCTTCTTTTATTGGAGCAATTGCCTTGCTCAGTGACACTAGAGGTCTAACCACGATGCCACCTGCTGGCCCAGTGTGAACTTATAGACAGTGTTCTTGAGTAAAGTCACATTTTCTGTTTTGATAGTTTAGTAACATTTTTCACCTTTTCCCTTCAGAAAACATACAGTGTACTATGGAGGCTTCCACAGCAGCCACCGCGTGATCATTTGGCTTTGGGACATTTTATCCAATGATTTCTCGGCCGAAGAGAGGGCCATGTTCCTCAAGGTGACCCACTGTAACACCCTGCTGCTGTGGTTGTGTATAACAAACCTGGTGTCTGTAAACTGAACTTGTTTGTTGTTGTCTTCAGTTTGTCACCAGCTGTTCCCGCCCCCCACTCCTGGGTTTTGCCTACCTCAAGCCCCCCTTTTCTATCCGTTGTGTGGAAGTGTCTGATGATCAGGTGAGGCACGGTGGCAACAAGAAGTTTCATCTTTCATCGTGAAAGAAAATAGTTTTTTAGTTTCTTTCAGTGCCATATTCTGCCAGTATTTTGTGTAGGAAAGAGTTGTTTTGGATTTGTTGTCTGAAATTGTGTGTGGATGTGTGTGTGTGTGTCACAGTGGCACAGCAAGTGTTGCTCCAGAAATTGGTTTTGCATCCAACTCAGTCTGTGTGGAACTCATTCTTCTCGTTTCTCTAGGGAGACAATCCAAACACACATATTTAAGATGAATTGGTGACATAAAATTACCCCTAGTGTGTATATGTAAGATGTGTTTTACACTATTCTGTTGTATGGATGGGTAGATATGGTCATTGTCCCATGAACATCAGACCTGGGGACCACAATACTGCTGTTAACCATACCGTAGCTGTTCAATTTTGGACATTCCTATGCTGTGCTATGACTTGTATCCATGCTTATTTAGCATTATTATTTTTTTAAACAGCATATTGCATAGTCAGAATGAGATTTACGACATGAATTTGAAAGTCCTAAAACACTTGTGGATATTTGGCCACAAGTGTGACCACATAATCAACTAATGGAGGACAGTTGGCGTAATGTGGAAGTCGGACTGGGGTTGATGCAGTTTCTGTTTTGTGTTTTCTTGAATGTTTGTTGCACTAAAATGTATTTTGTATTGTGAATGGTCTTGGGTAAAGGCATCAGCTAAGTACAAAATAATAATATCAACAGTAATACTGATATAACTACTGGTATAGTACTGATGATAATATCAGTAATAGAAATGATGACGATGACAACGTGCAAGCATGTTTGTATTACTCTTCCTAGGACACAGGAGACACGCTGGGCAGTGTCCTCAGGGGCTTCTTCACCATTCGGAAAAAGGAACCAGGAGGCCGCCTGCCCACCTCCTCCACCTGCTTCAACCTGCTCAAGCTGCCTAACTACAGCAAGAAGAGCGTACTGCGCGACAAGCTCCGTTATGCCATCAGCATGAACACAGGCTTCGAGCTCTCCTAGAGAGTCCACCCTCTCTTCAGCCTCCAAGATGCATCCATGTACATTAAAGGCCCAACCCACACTCTGGGATTCAGAGGTGCTCACAAAAAGGAGATTCTGCCCCCATGCCGGTGTATGGCCATGCCACTCTGTCTCACTGGGAGGTGTCTGTGGTGGTTGTGTGTGTGGATGTAGCAAGCACAGACATTTAAGTGTAGGTGTTGACCTTTTAAAAAAAAAAAAACCTGACTGTACATAGGTGCAGAAGGACCCCTTTTACTAACACTACCCAACCTTAGCTGTAATATAAGACTTATTATTGTAATTTAAACATAATTTAATTACACGCCTAATAACTGTAGTATTCCTCAGGCAGATGAACAAGTCTTACAATCTCTCACTACGCATTTGTTGAACTGGAGAGCAATACAGCCTCAAGCCATGATATACTTACGATCAAACAAAGAAATGCTGGGTAATGACAGAATTCATACATACAGGAACTTGTTTAAGCTACAGTCAGAAATACCTTGTATTTGAGTGTACGTTTTTTTTAAACTGTTGCACGCACCTTTTTGAAGAGGAAAAAATATTTTTAAAGATGTACAACATAGTTGAGGAGGAAACAATGTTTTGATGTCTTTTTTTCAGTAGTAACCCCCCCCGAAAGGAGTTACTCAGTCAATGTTGGCTGATATCGAACTCCCCAGTACGGTTACTGTAGTTGCACTCCTCGACAAGCTGCCGTCATTCACCATTTTAGACGGGATGAAATTGAAAAGCAGTGTCTTGCATCTCGGTGGTTCTGGACCTAAATTCTCAAAATTGGCTGTGATTTCTCCGTTGCTGACTTTATGAAATCCAGAGAAAAGACCTTTTGCTAAATTGCTTTTAAATCAAACCCCCTCTCGGCTTTGTGTATGTATGTGTGTGTGTATATATATATATGCTTTGCTACCGATTGACATTCAACTTAAGGTTGCACCTTTGCACAGAAGATTTGTATGACAGTGTTAGCTGCTTCAGGCCCCAGATAGCGTTAAATTATAAAGCCATTTCTATGAATAATAGCTTTACGGTCAAATGCTTCTCATTGTTTCCATCATTTGTCCTTTTTATCGCATCTGTGTGCAGGCAAACAAGTCGAGTCTGTTCCTCCTCTGTGAATCTGCATTGTGCTTCTGCTCACACATCGGCTCTTCGGAGGCAGTTCCTCCTGTGTCTTTGGCTGCGTCACGTTGTTGAGTTAAAAATGTCAACTTTTATCTCTTGGAATGAAGCCATAAATTGTGGGGACAAGCCAAACAGGTCAGAGAGCCTGGAATCCTCGGGCCACGCAGTTCACATGTGTTGGACCGTCCACAGGAACAGCTCTGAGGTGCGGGGAGCAGGGTTAGGGTTCTTCCACCTGCTCTCACGGTCCCAGGTTCAAACTGTCCAGCCGAAAGCAGGGAAACCAGCATGTGTGCAATCCTCCCCCTTGACACGGGCAGATATGTCTCAAATCTTTTTACCCCGCTGGTCTGTCCCTTGATACTGAAAGCAGGGTCTTCACTTTGCACTCCTCTGTTTAGTGATAGGGGGTTGTAGGCATTCCCTTTTTTAAGTGGCATTCTAGTGAAGCATTGCATACAAAACCGAGCATTTGCAGGGTTGTATGGCACCGGTGAAGAGATGTATTACGCAGATTGGTGTGCAATCACTTGAAACTGCTAAGGGAGGTAAAAGGTTCAGAGGAGAATATCAATGGGGACTGAAAAAAGCAATAGCTTATGTCAGACTTATGCAAATCTGTCTTTCTGATGCATCAGCTGGTATGTTTGTCCAACAGGCTTTCTAACAGTCTGAAGTGTTTTGTTTTTTTTTTTTTTTTCCCCCTCCCCAAATTGTTTTACCCATAAATTGTTTAGAAAGGACTATATTGTAAAGATGTCCATCTCTGTCAAATTAAGTGCCCAGACTATAATGTGCATTGCTGCAAACAGAAGAGTTGGTGAAATCAACAAGGTCTTAGTCGTGGATTAATCTGGACTTGTTTGACTGCAGAAGGTGTCAAATTGTGCTGTTTTGTTACTTGTTTTGCTGCATTTCCCCCAGAATTTGTAATTTTCTACATCTACAGTACAGTCGTGTACTGTAGAAGGTGTAAAAGCCTGAGGCAAAGCCCCTGAGGAGTCTTCTTCAAGGATGGACTTTGCACGTCATTAGAATTGCAGTTTAGTATTTGGATTACCGTCTGCTTACGAGACACACCTGCATGTCACCAAAAGTCGTACCTCAGAGCTCTTGTATCCCTCCGGATGCCCTCAGATCAGTTTAGTGTGGTTCTGTAGATGTGTGATAGCTGGGATGACTGATGTGTGGGGATTATATTAACATTTACTTTACAGGAGCAAGTCAAAAATCTTAGCGCTAAAAGTGTCCCGCGCATTTTCATGAGCACATTGAATTTTGTTTTTGTCTCCCCCTAAGGTCTGCTGTGCTGAATTCTGCAAACCCCCCCCCCCCCCCCAATGTTTTATGAGAAAGGGCTTTGTTTCATTTCCAGCGTGCTGCAGTCACACCAGTGTTGTCCTAATGCTGCCTTAAGGGCTTTCTATACAATCAGCTGTACTGATGTCAAACTGAACGGAGACGCTTTTTCTCTGCAAACATTTCACCGCCAACCAGTGGACTGAACCATAAAACGAACCCTCCTGTTATCGAGAGGACGGACATGCCGGAAAGATACCTCACAGGCTGAGCCTAATGTGATCTCACTCCACGGTGTTTAATGATGTCATACAATTTTGGAGAAGAAACCATTTGAAGTGCTGCGTCCTGCTGTACTCTTGATGGTGTCTTTGACAACTGAAACATTGGTTGCACTGTTTGAAATTCCAGATGTTTTAAAGGCTGTCTTGGTGTATAATGAATCATTGTGTATAATCTAATTCAAGTTATATTTTTGTTGTAATATAACAGCTGGCAAGTACTCGTGTAAACCTTTCTTTTTCTTAAATACTTACAACTGGATAAATGTGCGTTTTGTCCGAGTTCTGTGAATAGTCTGTTGTGCGATGCTAATCTCTCCACGTGTAATAACACAGCTGAATGTGTACACATATCTGACTCATTCGACTGCCCTGTGTCCCCCAGAAAAATCATGTTTTTTTTCTTCTTTTTTTTCTGAAAGGAAATTTAATGATAAGTAACTGTACTTTCTATTGTATATTGAAATGGTGTAAAATAAAGCCCAGTTTATGGCTTTTATAATAAGCATATGAGACTTAAGTCCTCTCACTTGGGAGAAAAACTAACATGCATTTATGATGATTAAGTACCCTGCTGTTTAAATGTTGAACTTTTACTTGGATTTTTGCATTTTAGGCATACAGTTTTTGAAGAAACCCCCCCCCCCCATCACACTGTGATGTGGTGAAATGAGCTGTGAAATAAATGGTTTTTGTGCAGCAGGTGGGGAAAAAAATATTCCTGACATTTGTATTTTAATTTTCACTGACTACTTAACCCAAAGATATTTTATGTGCGTGACACATTTGTCCAAAACAACTGAATGTTTTATAATCAGGTGTACAATCATTTTAACTTAAAACATCAGGCTATTCTTAGCTGCTTAAAATGTATTACTTTCATCAAGTGGGATTTGAACCATCTACCTTCACAGTGTCAGGAAGCAGCCCTATCCTCTGTAATACCCGCTGCATTATGCCTACCTGCATATCTCAGGAGGTGGTTTTTGCAGTCACTGTCTTGGATTTGGAAGGACCAAGGTATAAATCCCACTCCTGCTGTTGCACCCTGGAGGAAGGAACTTGAACTCATCAGTAAGATGTCTAATACCTAAGGTTCATGGTTTAATTTACTGCTGTTCCACCTTTTACAGATGTTCAAGAAAGAAGGAAATGTAGTTTCTCCTAGACCACAGTACAATAAACAGACCACATTATGATGCAGGACGACACAGACAAGTACAATGGATTAATAGAAGAAGAGGTACATGAACAGAAATAGACAAAAATATGATATATAGATAAGTGAACAAATATTGTAGAAATAAAGAGTCAGTGCAAACAATGTTTGTGTTACAGTGGGAGGGAGGGTGGTGGTCAGACCTTATGCTTTCCAGAATTTGGCAACTTGACAGCCTGTGGGGGAAAACCTGTTACTGACCCTGGTGATGTTGGCCTCCCAGATGCAATACCGCCTTCCAGAGGTGAAAACAGAAGGCGGAGGGGGTGAGAGAGATCCATGATGATCGTACGAGCTTTCCAGACACATTGCTTGTTGTAGACGGTCCGGATGGTGGACAGTGAAGTCTTGGTGATGGACTGGGTGGTCTTCACTACTTGCTGCAGAGCTCCCTGCCCAGAGGCCCTACAGTTCCACACCAGCTCTGTAAATGAGTAAATCACTGATAGTAACTTAATACAAACTACCTTCAAGTGCCAGTTAAATGGATTTAAAAATAAATCTACAGTATTATTATTTCACACTATTGCTGTCAGCTATACTTTCCAACTGTATGACAGTTAGTGTTTACAGGCCTAAATAAATACAAATACACATTTTTACTCAAAAACTGTATTTGTCTTGCTTTGTTAATTACTTTTTATCCGATTGTCTGTTTAAAAAAATGCAGTTTGAGAAGGGAGCCTTTCTGCTGGATTTCAGCAGGTGTGTAAACTCAGGAAAGAGGGTGCAAACTGTGGACGGACAAAGCCAGGCAACAATTTTATTGCCACGATTTTGGGCCTTTTTAACGTCCATGCATCTTTCTTGAAAGAAAGAATTTTTTTAATTTTAAATAAAATGCTTTATTTGCCGATTCTCATCATGCGATAGTAGAAAAACGTCATGCCACGTCGAGGACACACACACACACACAAAAAAAAGATAATAAATAACTAACATTCAGAAACAGCAGCAAAACCAAAAAAAAAAAACACAAGTGACACCGAAAAACGAAAACATTTTGACCAATTCTGCAGAATATGCCCGGCTATGTCCTTGCACAGAGCACAACGCGTTCTTAACGCACCATTTTGATGTAAAACTTTCCAGGTCACACGTTGCGTCGTGAAAAGCAAAATCCGTCATAACCCTCGATTTGACCATGGACTTCAAAACTGGCAGAACCTCACGTCCCCACCTCTGCTCGGACTTATTTTTCCGACTAACACAGCCTGCATATTTCAAGAATGAATGAATGAATGAATTGAAGGGCAATTTGCAACGAGCAGTTAAGCTGCGGTTGCCGAAACCCGCACCTTGACCTCGCTTTGACTCCACCTTCGTTTCGGCTGCGTGAGCCGCCGGGCCCCGTGTGGGAGGGGTGGGCGGCCCCGTCGTCCGAGTTAAAACCAGACGGACCGAGGAGCCGCGGCGTCCGGCATCATGAGCTCCCCGCCGAGTCCCTCTCCGAGCCATTGGTTCAAGTCGCTCCGCAGGTAAGACTTCCTCAGGAACTCCTTCAAGATGAATGAAAGAATGAATGAATGAAAGAAAAAAACGGTTGTTGGTGTTTTGTTTGGTTTGCTTGGCGTTTGACTTCCGTTTGGACATCTCGTCGTGACCGTTCAAGAGTAACAAACCGAGCTGTGGTGAAGAAGTTCGCAAAGTTCCTTTTAACTGTTTCACTACAGGGAAATTTACCATCAACATATTATTGTTATTATTATTATTATTATTGTTGTTGTTGAAATGATTTGGTTTCTAACCTAAACTCAGTTTGTGAGGCGTTTGCTTGCGAGAGAGATGCTAATGGCCTGGCCTCCCGCCCTACGTGCCTCCAGCTTCGGCTCTGGGCCGCCGTGATGCTGTTCTCCACATCTACTGATAATGGGATAGTTTTTCATTGGTTTATTAATAGGCAATATTAGTTTATACCAAGCAAAAGTGCTCACGTTCTAACCTGGTTGACCATCTGACCGTCCAGCTGGAACTGTCGTGCTGAAGCTGTAAAACGTCAGCAGAAGACTGGAATGAATATAACAAATGAAAGCTGTAAGCTGTGCTTGTATGCAGAGTCGAAGTGGTATGGAAGAGGATAAAGAGTGCGGTGAGGGGTTGTGAGAACGTGTGAAGTGGGAAATGCACCTTTTACAGTATATAAATGAGAAATAATGTAGAAGCGAGTACTGCAGAAAGACTGTTGGTGGATGAGCAGCCTCTAGGGGAACAAGCGTGAGCCACATTGCTAAGCTCAAGTTCAGATGTCTGCTTGATCTTCTCTAGGAGGTACTCCAGATGGGAAAAAGGTAAAGGGACAGTAGTGTCTTCCAGGACCAAGCCTGGGAACCCCTGTGTGAAGAGCTGCCCGGCAGCATGTGCGGACCTGCTGAAGAGGGCGAGAGCAGCCTTTCGAGCCGGCCGCACCTCGAAGGAGAGCTTCCGCAACGCGCAGCTGGAAGCCCTCATTCGTATGCTTGCGGACCACGAGTGTGACTTCGTGGACGCGCTTTCCAGGGACCTTCACAAGGTTTGGATGGAACCGGTGCTTAAAAACAGTCCGCACCTGGGTTGCTGAGGAACCCAGGTGCTGGTCATCCAGGCATTGTTTATAGTTTTGCTCTCAAAGAAGCTGTTGTAATTTAATGTTCCTTTGGCAGTACTGGAAAAAATGTTTTAAAATGCTTTGGTTACTGCAGTCATTGCATAAGTTTGTCTTTTTGGATGCCGCTTGCTGCTGTTCTCGCAGCCCCGGTTTGAGACTGTGATGTCGGAGCTGGTTGTGGTAAAGAACGAAGCCCTTTATGCCTCCAGCAACCTCAGGAAGTGGATGGAGCCGCAGCGAATTGACAGGACCCTGGTGAGTTTGCAGAACAAGCTTATGGGTGCCATTATGATATAAATTTGGCTTTTGTGTGTGTGTGTGTGTCTGGCTGAGTACTGCAAAACATGCTGTATGTGAATAACAAAGTAGATCTTTGTGCTGTGGACCACAAAGCTGATTATTTTATAGTCTTACTCATGGCAGGCTTAGTTTCTGCTTATGTTCCCTGTTGTCACCTTCTCACACGGTCATGATATGGTTCCCCCAACATGGCTGGACTTTCATTCTGAACTCTTCTGCCTTGAGTGGGTGTGCATGTCTCTGGCTGTTTTCCACCGACTCATTTGTGTTCCTGAGTGGCAGGTGACCTCTCTGGATGAGTGCGTGGTAGTGAGCAAGCCTCTCGGGGTTGTGCTTGTGGTGGGGGCCTGGTGTAGCCCTGTGCAGCACTGCCTGGTGCCGCTGGTTGGGGCCATCGCTGCAGGTAAGTGGGCTCATGCCTTGACTGTTCATTGACATCTGCCCATTGGTGATCTACAACAAGGATCATCTTTAATTTTACTTTATAGCCACAAGGATCTAACTATGCACTTGGCTGTGGTCACTAAATGATGGTTGTGTCCATCTGTCAGTTGTTTTAAATTTATTTTGATATTCTTACAGTTGTGTTGCACTTACATGCGTCCACCCTACCCAGCTGACCAATGATTGGCAGTCTCAAACAGTCACACACCTTGGGTTTATTATGTCACAAATGAAATGGTAGATGAAATGTTAATTCCTTTAGGTGACCCCCCCCCCCCCCCCACCTATCCAAGTGGTTTACAGTTGGGTCACTTTTACTGGTGCAACACAGGCTAAGTACCTGTATCAATGGTTCTGCAGTAAGAGTAGAATTCAAAACCAGGTCCTTTGAGTCATTGTGGAAATGCTGTAACAGCTCAGTAATGTAAACTGTATAAACCTTGAAAACATGTCAATTAAGTCTTAAGTTGGCAAGTAAGAGTATGCTAGTGATGAAGTATAAATGTATTGATTTCATGAACTTTATGAGCCAAACAGCACTGAGTAGGTGTGTATGAGAGAACCTTGCTTTCCATCCTGAAACAAATGACACCAAATTTTATTATCCTTAAACCAGTTTAATTAATGTCTGCACTGCACATGGGCTGCGCTGAGAAGGTTGAGCACACTGTGTGAGAAGACCCATTAGCATCATGGTCCTCAGTTTGTCTGCCTGTGACGTACCTATGTGATGTCAGTACGCGCTTGCTCCCAAGTTTACTGAATTTGATCATGGATAAAAATCTCACTTAGTCTGTGGCTTGAAAAGCAGAGCTGGCAAAGATTGCGCTTTATAGATGTAGAGCTTTTAGGTCATGTATTAGTGGAGGAGCTCCTCCCCATGCCACAAAAAAACTGGAGTGCCTCAGAAAGGGAATTTGCTGTGTGGGGTGACTGCACAGAGTAGATTAAACCTTTTATAAGGGAATGTGTATATTTGCTTATCCACCCAACTGCAGTAATCCAGTTACCAATTGAGTTCAGGCCATGGTCGAATACAAAAATGAACCGGTTTTCAACAACTACATGACAACAGCATATTGTCTGCTTCTTTTAAGCAAATGTCTTGTGAATGCACTGCCCTGAGCATTGACCAGCGTGTTTTGTTTTTCAGGAAACTGTGCGATTATCAATCCATCTGAAACCAACCCTCACACCGCAGAACTTCTGCACAGAATTATCCCTTCTTATTTGGACAGTGTGAGTAAGGGGCTCTTGGCTGTACCGTACACACAATGGCCTGCAAAGGTCCTATATAGACTGGAGTGGTGTAACTGAGATTGTGCATCCTTTTAAGCCTGTTCAGAAGATGGCTGCAGGCTGAACTGAGGATAAGGTTGTGATTTTGTATGACACGGTGAAGGAATGAGGTTCTTTTGTTTGGTCAGATACCAGTATGCTGCATACCGCATTCTTTAATGCTAATCTATCTCTACTTGTTTGCAGGAGTGCTTCCATGTAATCCTCACGGGGACCAATGACCTACAGGAAATAGTGGATCTAAAATTTGACCACATCTTCTTTACAGGTGAGGCCACCATTACATAAATTCATCTACTTTTGTGCATCTCTCTTGCTAGTCTGACATTCAGCTACATACGGGAGTTGATCTGTTGCCTTTGTGTGATCACCAAGGCAACAGTGCACTTGGTAGCAGAGTGGCATTGGCTGCGGCCCGGAAACTTACACCCGTCACCCTGGTTCTTGGTGGGAAGAATCCCTGCTATGTGGACCAGCATTGTGATGTACCCACTGCAGCACGGCGTATTGCCTGGGCACGTTTCCACAATGCAGGACAGAGCGCTGTGGCACCTGACTACGTCCTGTGTCACACTGATACCCGGCCACAGCTCTTGCAGGCCCTACACAATTGCCTGCACCAGTTCTACGGTGCTGACCCACGCGAGTCCAGGTGCTTTGGACGCCTGGTCTCCACGGAGAACTTTAGCCGTGTGCGAGATTTGCTTTTGAAGTCTGGCAAAGTGGAGATTGGAGGACAGGTGAATGAGGCAGAGAAGTACATCGGTGAGTGAAACGAGAGTTCTTGTTGCTCCTGTTGTGATTTGAAAAGGGCAAATGGAATGGATTTGCTCTAAGGACCCAGGTTCCAACCCCACCTCATGTTGTAACATCCTTGATGTGTTCTGTCAATTGAAACTAAACAAGCTGTACAAATGAAGTCACTGTAAATCATTGCAAATAGCTTAAGGTTGTAAGTTAATTTTGAGAAGTGGCAGCTGAGTAAGTGAATTCTATTAAACTTAAAAAAAAAAAACTGCGTATGAAAAGTGAATCTACATCAATGCTACACTTTGCTATAATTGCCATAAATGAAGCTTATTTTTTGACGCTTCAGTCTAGTGCAATTTGGCAAATTTCCCATCTAATGGTGTAAATCAGGGTAACGGTGATTAATGCATAAATACTGTAAATCTGAAAGCTGTGCACACAATGTGACATAATACAAAATGGTTGCACCTGTAATAACACCATTTGCCTTGTAATAAGGCAATTAAACAGGAATGAAATCTTGTCATGGTAACAAATTTGAGAAATGGTTGTGAAATGGCTTCTCTTCCCCCCCCCCCCCCCCAAGCGCTAAAATAAGAGCACTATTGCAAAACAGCAGTGTTGGAGGTAGAAGTAGTCAGGGTATTTGCTGTATACGGATGTAGCACTGAATTCCCTCAGTGCTGTATTTATATTCACTATCCTGTCATGTTTGCAAAGCACCCACAGTTTTGACAGAGGTGCTGGAGACCGACCCCATCATGCAGCAGGAGGTCTTCGGCCCAGTGCTTCCCATTCTGACAGTCCAGAACTTGGATGAAGCCATTTCTGTCATCTGTCGCCAAGAAAAGCCACTCTGTGTGTACGCCTACTCCAGCAACAGCAAGGTAGATGCTTGCAGAGCTGTAAACACTTTGCACGTTGAAGCTGCCGTGTCAAAAGAGCGCCGTTCTCATTTCCATGCCTCCTTTGTAGGTCATTTCTCGGCTGATGAATGAAACGTCTAGCGGAAGCTTCTGCTCCAACGACTGCGTTCTTCAAAGCTTATTGCCGATGCTTCCCTTTGGAGGTGTTGGTAAGAAATGGACAAGTGCACACTGTTGCTGCTTTAACAAGCACTGCTTTATCATCATTTATACTGGTGTGTTTACTACAGTAATTGAGGTCAGTTGCCCCATGCTGGGTTACAACAGGAGGGATCCTCCCAGCCTTTAAATGAACCACTTTAGTTAACTTTGTAGCATTTCAGAACCCTGCCATGTTAAATTCATTCCATACTGATGAAGATCTCACTGTCTGTCATATCTCCTTCCTTTTGGTGCTAGGTGCCAGCGGAATGGGCACCTTCCATGGACACCACAGCTTTGAGACCTTCTCCCACAGGAAGTCTTGCCTGCTGCGCAACTCCCGTATTGAGTGCATCACCTACCTGCGCTATCCGCCCTATGAGGACCACAACCTGTCACTGATGACATGGGCCAGCACTCTGTCCAGCCGAAGCCAAGGCTGGTGCCAGATCCTGTGACAGGATGATGATAATGACGAAGACTGCTGGCAGCACATCCTTGCTGAAGCAGTTGGAACTGAAGGAGTGACGTGAAACTGTAGGTGACTCAGTTTAACTTGAAGTTAGTCTAGATTATATTTACATTATTCCTGTCTGAAACTGCTTAAGTACCACAAACCCTGGCAGCTAATACTAAGGAAAAGTAAATGCTGCATTTTCACATGGGTACACTGTTCTTGTTCACGGGAAAAATAAGGCTTATGTGCATGAGGAGGAAATAAGCCTTTCACATACTTTGTTTTTACTTCAAGGCAGTTGGGTCACTTTATGTATGTTTACCTAGTGGTTTTCAAAGTATAAACGTGTTCTTAGTAACATGCATTTCAATGTTCTGAAGAAACTGTAATTGACTCATAATAAATTGTAACATGACTAAAATATCACAAGCATCTTTCCTATTGCTGTATGATAGTCACATACAGCACTGCCAAAAGCAGGGGTGACACTCCTCTTCCTAAATTTGGTGAACAACCTCTGAGTTCTGAGGAACTTCATATGTGAGTAAATCTGCAGTGATTCCAAATGGGTCCTTTTAAGCACAAGAGCTGTCATGTTTTGAGTTTAGCAACTGATTTCCCCTGTCCTCTCCTACAGACCAAAATAAGTACACTAGATTTGCTGTATTGATTTTTATGACTAATGGCTGAATTGAGGCTCAACAATGCTTCCTTAATGGGTTCTGTATGTAAAAGCAACATTATATACAATATGTTCTGTAATAAGACAGGGAAAAAGCTATGAGATGTTTAATATTCTTGCCCTACCTATATAGGGCCAACATTGGTGTGGATGGCCTTCAGGCCATTGCAAAAAACCATGGCCACAGTAATTACAGCTAAGTGCAGAGACTGTATTGTATAGCTATTTATGACATTGGTGTAGTCCCTAAAAACAAAACTTGACATCCAGGTCTACTGATCTTGTCTATTGTGGTATGCAGTTGTCAATTCCTAATAGCATGGAGTGATGTCACTGGTTATCTTGTCAGGGAATCAAATACCCGTGGTGGTGCCTGGCCTGCCATATGGTACCAAGAAACAAAAAGAGAAAATGCTAGGTGAGATCTAGAGGCACACTATGCAGTGTACACCATCAGTGTTTTATGGCATCTTTTTCAAGTATATTCATAAAGCACAAGGTTGGTGTTTGTAAATCCCATATTTTTAACTTTTTAAATATTGTACATAACCTTATCTGTAGTCAGTTGTTAAACAAGATCCTCTAACAGACGTCAATTATGAGACTTGATGTTAATTCAGCATCTATACAATGTCAATCTACTTCACAATGAATAGGACAGATGGTAAAAATATTAATTCATCCATTTAAATGCTTTGTTCCACTCAGTGTGGAGTTCTTGAACCTTTCCCAGAATCGTGGGACTCTGGGCTAGGAACCTACACCCTCATGGGACTCTAAGCAAAAACAAATGGTGAAAGTAATCCAAATGCAAAATGGAGGGACTGTGGTTGCCTCACTGGAAGTGTCTTAATTCAGGAGGTTGCTTTGGAGAAAAGTAAATGAATGTATGGAAAAAATCTTGCACTGGTGACTTATAAAATCCAGCAAGACCATTTGGTAAACTGTGTGTCTGAACAGCCAACTGGCCCACGGTTAGTGTTGAACAGCCCATTCTGGACAGTGAGATTTATCCCAGGGAAGACTAAAGCTACCAAGGAGCAATAATAGTTTAATAAACTTTTATGCCCAGACCACCCTCCGTGCTCAAATTCTGCTTTTGGTTTGATGTTTGTTTCAAGACGAAACATGGGTCACGGATGTCCTGAGAACGATTGATTGGTTCCCCTCCCGTCGTCATGCCGCTGAGTCCTGTGAACTTGGTAAGAATGGTCGGTAAGTTGAATCAGGTGCCTTGCTGCATGGCTGGCAACAGAACAGGAATTGCGCAGCCAAGCAGTACGCGTTCATCTCTCTGCACCCTGCTTATATCTGTGAAATAGAATGTATTTATAATATATGTGCAATATGTACAGAGCTCCCCACTTACACCCTGCTCCTGCAAAATGGCTGTGATTCAATCATTTGCACTTCTGTGCTATATTTAACTTTGACTTACTTGCAGGATAGTAATAACTTTATTTGTCCTGTCATAGGGCTGAGTGCAGCTGAGGTCTATGCACTTTTCTGTGCAGTTTTGGAAACGGAAAATACCATGTTGCCCTTTCGACAGCTACTCGGTTTAAGAACCCTTTGAGGCTGATTTTATTTAAATTTGCACTGACATTTATTCTGCAGATGCTTTTCTCCAGTGATATGCAAAAATTACTTCAACAGCTTTAGATGCTGATACTCAACTTGTTTGATTCCAGTCTCTCGTATGTATTTCTCAGATGGTGTGATCAAAAGTGCATATTTATAACAGATGGTGTCAAATTAATTTATGCAGCTGGTGGGGGATGCTTTGAGGTCCTTGAATTGGAGAGATTCAGCAGCTCTGAGGGAGCGATAAAGCTTATTCCATCACGTTAGTGCTAAAAACTAGAAGCCAGAATATATTTGGGAGTTCAGTTTATCAGGTACTGACAAATGTGCTGATATGGAAAGATAATTGGGTAATAAACATTAAACATATTCAAAATATTTCTCCATCTTCCTGTTTTGAAACTCACTGTTAAGCTGATCTTTTTATAGCAATGTTTTAAAGTAGTTTTCTTCCAGGAATGATTTTTACATGACTGAGTGCACAAATGACAGAGAAGCAGAATCCTAATGCTCTGGTGTTGGTGAGATTGATGTGGGGCTCAGGTGCAGAAGACTGAGTATCATAATTCAATGAGAAACACGGTATTTTATTCTCAATTATTTCAAAACTTTTTTTTTCTTTATCAGAATTTAACTGAAGGTTTACGGATGTATCCATGAGGCTATAAATTATATTGCACAACTTTTTTTTTTGGATGTTTTATAAGCATATTTTTTTTTTTTTTTTTAAATCCACCACCCAACTATTCTTTGTCAGCTTAAATGTGTATGCATGATCTTACAGATTGCAAGAATGAGTAAATGGATGTGATTTCTTGAACCTGGACAACATATAAAACATAAGTTTGATTTAGAAAATGATGCTGTAAGGACAGTGTCTATAAACACAGTATTGATGGAGAATATATTGGTGTATTTGCTGTAACTAGATAATGCATTTCTGATAGAACAAAATGTAGTGATCTAATAGTGTAAATACAAAACTGTAGTGAAATATATAAATATAGCCTGTTCCCAGCTCCTGTTCCTTTTTTATTAGATCAGTGATTCTGGTTAATTCCAGCATGATTGTTTGAGAACACTGCCATCCTCTGACATGCTTGTACTGTCACAAGGTTTAAGTATTTTTCTTTAATACTGATATGAATCATTTTAACCACTTTCAAAACCCTTTTTCTCCCCCAAATGATGACCCAACATTTCAGGAAGCAACACTTTGAGTCTCCGGTTGTGATGTAATGGAGTTCTGCCTTCACATCAGTATGGATCCTAGGAATGTCCTCAAATCTCCATTTCAGCTTCATTTTCATTTAAATTAACTTTTAATTATTGAAAAATTTGTGGGTATAAATATTTAGTAAATATGTTCAACTTTGACAATTTTCATTTTAATATTTCATGAACCATTAAACACTTTAATGATGTTGCTTGTGGCATCTGCTTTCAGTAAAAGCTGCATAAAAAGTCTAATTAGAATTTAAATACATTTACTATTTCCACATAATATAGTCATGCAGTTGTTTGCAATACACAGTACAGCATATAGGAGTAATAGAATTAAAAAATCAAACATGTAATTCTAAAATGTTTATTTTTCCACAACAAACAGCACTAGTCAGAGACAAAAATTGCACAGTTCAAGTGTTTAGTAATTATGGGAAAAAAAAACATTTTTATATACATTACATGTGTATATATTAAAATTTTCTGTAACTGGGAAGAAAAAAGAATGAGAAACTGCAAGTATCATTTAGTCATGCATACAAATTAAGCTGCATGAGCAGTGTAAGCTGACACTTTTTCATTTCTAGTTACACCTCATTCATCTTTCACCTCATTTTCATTCTGCTTTTCCTCCTTGCTCAGCTCACATAGGCAATCCTCCAGCTTCCTTGAGTGGGGCCATGGATGTAGGATGAAGAGGGGACGAGGCATCCTTCCACAGGATTAGTCGCAGTACCAGCAGTTGCCGGTCTTTTCCAATAAGCACCACGGCAGCCATGTGGACACCTGTCAGAGTTTAAGACTCAAGGGAAGCTATGCGAGTGTGCCGTCAAGTATGTACGTGTTCTACGGCAACCTGTGCCACCCTTCCAACGTGTAACAAAATCGAGGAGTTTCCTCTCCGTAATGTTTCAGTGAAAGACAAATAGACATATTATTCTGCACCAATTAATACATAACCAAAACAATCACTCATATTTCCTCTGCACAGTTCCAAAGGTCCTTATTCCGGCCTCCTGTAGATCTTCTCCTTATGGCCCTCCTTCAGGGCTGCGTACCGGGCCACTGTGAACAAGTAGTCGCTTAATCTGCGTTGAGAAATTAAAGAAATAAAGTTTAGGCTGAAGAACCACACCAGTGAGCATGAAATACTTATTGCAACGCCTGAGCACAGGATGAATGCGATGCACAAGGTACCTGTTGAGAAATCTGGCGACATCTGCGTCGGCTTCACCTGAGCGCACTATGGAAGCAACTCTGAAACAAAGGGATTAAACCTTTGGTGCAAGGGCCTCCTCACAGTGGATGCTCTGACAGCCGTATGTGGAAGTGTGTCTGACCTGCGCTCAGCTCTGCGGCACACTGCCCGGGCCACGTGGAGGGCAGCACTGCTTTTCCCACCAGACTGAAACAGAAGGCAGGTTCAGGTCAGAGAGCCACTGATCCTCCACATCAGTCTTCTCTGTCTTACTTCCAGCCAAAACGCATCAAAAGAAGAGCCGTTTCGCCGTTGTTCTCAGTCAGTCGTCCTCGTGCGATCCTGTTCTGCAACGTGCTGCGTCGTGTCAAGAGCGAAGGAGTGAGTGAGGCAAGTGATTCGAAATGTCGTTATAAGTAAATTTCAATGGGACAAAAGTTAGATGTGTTAGCAAAGTATGAGTGTGGTGAATTGACAGCTAGCGTAGTTATTAGAAGACAATGCATACAACTCAGAGAAAATAAAAGCAAGCGTAAAAATCGGTGTTCCCTTTAGTGCTCAAAATTCTTTGTATGCATGTGAACCAGTGTTAGGATGGAGAAAATATTTGGATAATAATAATAATCTTATTTACTGTATTATTACTGTAGCATTTTTTAAATTGGTGTTTTCTTTCTGTTTTTCAGTGAAAGTTCTCTTTCAGCAACATAAATGTGCGGCAAATTTGCCACATATGGGACTGCTTACACACACATTAATCACATCCGTTTGGGAAAAATATGCTCATATTAAGTGATTTCCACATCGCACACCCTCTTCTGGAACGCAACCCTTGTGTAAACTGCGAGTTGGATACTTTATGTCTGGCAACTGAAAACTAAAGAACTTTTTAAATGAAAAGCAAAACCATACAACACTTAAAAATCAAAGAGCAACATAAAATGTTAATTTAGCAGATGCTTTTCTTCAGTGCACAGTACAAGGTACCTAGCTGCTAGTTAGTGTATGGATATGTAATATTAAATGGAAAAAAAATACAAAACCAAGTTCTTTCCAAGAGTGGACGTACTGGCAAGATGAAGCTGGTCAGGGGAGGCAGTTCTTCAGTGTAACTGTCAATCCAGCGCTCGAGTTCAGTGACAGGCTGCCCAGTAAACTTTGTCTTCTCTATAAAGTTGAAAAAGGTTAGACGTTAACAACAGGTGGACAAGAAGTGATGACAATGAACAAGCGCTCCCGCATGAACAACGTTAAGGTCTGTGTGCTAATGCAACTCATTAAGTTCAACACTGTAGGATGTTACCCGAGTCTAAAATTTACTGCCGTTTACTTGTGTGACTTTCTCTCGCTGAAGACAAGGGAGTAGCGATGTTCGACCCCACGTCCTGCAACACACACTGGATCTGTAACAGCAAGAACGCAAAGCGGTCACCACGCGAAGCGAAAAACGACAAAACGCACTCTGACGTCAACTGTCATCGGATACGGAGAGGTGGCTCCAGAAGGGTCGGCTCAGACCTTGTACAGCTCTTCCACGAAGGGATGTCCCTGTTCAGCACAAAATTCTCTGGCTAATCTAAAAAGGAATTAAAAGACAGAAATTATTCACAATAATATTGATTCGAAAATCAAATGTTAACCCAAACAAGTCCAGGATAGCTTATAAAGGCATTTAAAATACAGCCTTTGTGGCACAGGTTACCCTATTACTGAAGACAGCTCATCTGCTGCTCCCAGAGCTTCAAACACAGGATCCTCCTTCGGCCTTCTCTCCCCAGTGAACGTGCTGGAAAAGCCTTCCAAGAGAGTAAAAGCTGTGATGAACTGGAGAAACCTGTTCAGCGATAACATTCAGAGGACAGCAGGGGGCGTAGTGGTTAAGAGCACCCAGGTTCAAATCCCATCTCCTGCTGTTGTACTGTTGATCAAGGTACTTAGTTTTTACCGCTCCAACAAAAATGAGTACATGTAAGTCGATTTGGGAAAAAATATCAACTAAAATAAGTAAATAAAAGTACCTTTGTCGCCCGTTTTCGTGTATATCTTTGGAACACTGCTGCCACGTTCAGACGTGTAACTGGTGGTGGAGGAAACAAACATTTAAATTTACATTTATCTGCATACCCAAGCAGATTTTGAGCTAACAATACCTTGACTTTTAACAGAATTTATGTGCTGGATTTACTTTGTTTACAGCAGTGGCACCACGAATGACACTTCTCACGAAAACAGGTATCTCGCTAACCCGTTCCTATCGTTTATCAATAAGTTTTAGCAGCAGATTGATATGAGCTCACCTGCGCGATGCACCGGCACATAACGGCAACGTGCAGCGCGCACGAAAGCGCGTTATTGAGGACAGCACGACGCATGGGGAAGGGATGCGCTTCACCACCAGCGACGCCATCTTTGAAGGCGGGCACCGAGAACGCAAGCGAACAATCCGACTTTTTGACCGCCTTCGCTTTCCGTACTGAAGCCGCGACGGTCGCGTCATCACACGACCGTGGCACGAACCGGAACTCCGGCTGCTGATTGGGCCACAAACGGTCCGTGCAGCAGAAACGCGACTTTGATTGGATGCTTTCAACCTGCGTCGGGCAGCAGTATGTTGACCATCGATGGTTCTGGACGGGGCCGAATGGACTGCGGGGTTCGGGGACTTTCGACGTGAACCGTTCCACAGGCTACTAATCGCGTTCAGAGTCCAGAAGTTGGACAGTTATTAACTGAATTAGAATTAATATCATTATATAAATCGTGCATAAATTGGACAGAAGCACACGTTTATAGCGCTTAAGTGAACTGTGCACGGGACCTCAGAAGCTGTCACTGCACACGGTGGGAGGGGGCGTGCTGGTAAGCGACTGAAAATGAGGAAAGTAATGGGATGTCTGGAAGTGTTTATTTGGTAGAAGGCAAGCATGTCGATGTGTCAGTCAGCATGCTCTGTTATGCTTTGCAGACTTCTCTTCCCGATGCATAACACGGAGCTGATCGTGTCTGCCCCCGGCAAAGCCATCCTCCACGGGGAACACGCCGTGGTCCACGGCAAGGTAGGCAGGAAAACACACGTGGAGCCCCAAATGTCAGTCTTCTGGACAGTAAGGGTGGGTTTGTTACATCACAGCCATGCCTTACCCGTGTGCGTCTCTGTCTGTCTGTCTGTCCGTCCGTCGGGAGGTGGCCCTGGCGGTGAGCGTGAATCTGCGCACCTACCTGCGCCTGCAGCCGAACCCGGACGGAACCATACAGCTCCATCTACCCAACATCGAGGTATTCGCAAGCTGGGATGTAGCCTCACTGCTGTCACTACGGCCGACCTGTGCAGGTGGGAAACCGCTCTCTGTTTGCCTGTCTGCCTGGCTGTCTCATTTTTTTGACAGTCCCTTTTTCTCCCTCTCTCTCTATCCACCTGTCTGTCTCCCTGCCTGTCCGTGTCTCTCTCGCTCTTTGGCATTCCCTTTCTTTCTTTCTTTCTTTCTCTCTCTGTTGCTCTCTTTC
Organism: Heterotis niloticus; assembly: GCA_018136845.1. NCBI lineage: Eukaryota > Metazoa > Chordata > Actinopteri > Osteoglossiformes > Osteoglossidae > Heterotis > Heterotis niloticus. Next base: position 5,582,411 of record CM030903.1, read on the forward strand.
TGTCTCTCACTCTTTCTCTCTAGATTTTTCACTGTCTTCTTATACTCGATTTGTCTGTCTGTCTTCTTTCATCCTTCACTTCCCTTCTGGTCTTACAGAGGTTGCCCCTTATATATACATTTTTCAACCTTCCTGAAGGCATGATATGAAGTTATGTTTATCATTTGACAGTGTGGGGCCTTAAGTCCACTTTGAATTGGTTTTAGAGTGATTTAATATATCTGTGTTTTATTACCTGTCATATTTGTGTGCAGTACACTGGTACCTTAACTTATAAACACAAATGGAACTGGAAGTCTGGTCATAAGACAGAATTGTTGGCATGTCCACCTACTATACCATTAATCAATAAAAAAATGAATAATACATCATAACCCTATGATTTGTTTGTGGGTTAATTCTGCTGAAAACATCAGATAAAGCCAGAACAAAGTGAAAATTTGCTGTAAGATTCTTATGTAACCTATTTTCATAAAGTAGGGTCTCACCATATCTCTACCCTGGAACCATCAGGTGTGAGAGAGGATACAACATGTATTGAATGTATTTTATTTAATGATCTTTTATTCCCTTGAGGAAACATTAAAATTAAGTCTAATTTAAAATGACAAATTAAAAAATACCATTTGACTCAATTGTTTTACGGGCGATTCCGTGGTTAGTAGAGAAAGCAGAATGAGCCGCATTGTATTGGAGGATCGTGTGGGGAGAGAAAATTAAAAAGTATTTTACTGTGAAATACTGATTTTGTGTCTTTTGCGACTAAGGAGCAATAAAATTGCCCATTTTGAAGCATTCATCACATAAACTTGTCAGAATCTGGATAATTTATTTTGCTGTCAACACAGCTTAATTCACATTTACTGCCATTTATTGCCAGGATTATTTCTGCAAAAGTGTCTGACACAGCGATGGTAAGTTCACTTGGTGAAGTCTGGGTCACAAATGCCCCAAGCCATCCTCCCAAATTTAGTTTTTATTCGGGGTGTATTTAACCCCCCACCCGCCCTCAGAAGGTGGAAATGCAGGCTGAGAAACTAGAAAATAGAATAGTCAAGAAAATGCCATAAAAGTAATAAATTGAGAATTCTACTGTATGTTACAGGGTGATGTGGTGGCTCACCAAGTAGCGCTACTGCCTCACAGTGCCTGGGGTGGTTGGACATGAGATTAAGTCTGGCTCAGTCTATGTGGAGTTTGCATGTTCTCCCCATGTGTAGGAGGGTTTCCTCCCACAGTCCAAAGACATGTGTTTCAGGTTAATTGGTCACTGTAATTTGTTTCTCTGTGTGTGTGTGTGTGTGTGTGTGTGTGTGTGTGTGTGTGTGTGTGTGTGTGTGTGAGGAGGACTAGCTTCCCATCCAGGGACAGTTTCATAGCCTAATGCTTATTGCTTCCAGGATAGACACTGGACCACAGTCACACTGCCCAGGAGAAGCAGTTAATGAAAATGCATGGATGGATGTGTGTTAGAAAACTTGTAGCTTAAATGTTTGTAACGCACAGTACAAGTGTAATTCTATTGTGCTTGGATTTTGCTTCCTTAGTGATCTCATAATAAGGCAGCCCTGCTTCCTCAAAGCACATGGACTCTGCTTTTGGGGTTGGGCTTGAAAGCAGTTCAGTCTGTGTAGAGTCTGCATGTCTGTACCACAGCTCAGTCTATATCACTGCTTTTGCGTGGGTTTCCTCTGGGTGCTGTTGGAATACCGAAAAGATCTAATTAAAAACCGAGTATAGAACATCCAAACTGCTCTGTACACTTTTAAATCCAAGCTTGAGATCTTGTACACAGCATATTTGTCTTCTCTGGGTGCTCTGGTTTCCTCCCACTATCCAAAGACATGTCTTTCAGGTGAATTGGTGAGTAAATTCACCCTTAGTGTGTGTACTGTATGTGTGTGGCTTTCTTGCTATGGACCCTGCACTAGCAAGCAATTAATGATAATGAGAAAAAAATTATTTAGGTTAGTTGACTTTGTAAATGTATTGTTTATTTCATTGGTGTATGTATTTGCACTTTTTTCTTACTTAATATTTGTTTTTCTTTGTAACTGATGACATTTAATAACTGATGTGGAAAAAATATATTGCTCAATGTACATGCACGGTAATATGGGTCTCGAATGAGTGACTGTGTATTTCAGAAGGCAGCTCTGTGATCTTCTGTTTTGCAGCTGACCCATGGAATATGGAGAAGCTAGATTCAGCGCTTTTTCAGAGACTTCGGGATTTTGCCGGCTTCACCGCTGAAATGTCAGACACTCACAGCATGGCTGTTTTGGCCTTCCTCTACCTCTACCTAAGCATCTTCGCCGAATCACGGTAAAAACCAGTTGTGTCCTTGGTCTTTTGAAGTCTACTTGTGCAGTACCCAGGTCCTATTTTTGTGACGTGACAGTCTGAATATTTACAGCTACAAAGCAAATTTGAGTGTGTCTGACTTTTTACCAATTAATCCATGATGCTATATGAGTATAAATTTCATTATCATGTCATCATTTATTTATTAATTCTTGCACAATTTGTGTAGATTTTACTAATGTTGGACTGCAGAATTTTGCTCAGGTCTTATAAATTAATAATAATACTATTATATTGGTTACCATAAAGCTTTGATAAGGTGCTTTAGAGTGGTGTTAACTTATTTATTGAAATATAAAGGACTTTAAAAATGAGCTTAAAGCATTAGGGTACAAATGTTTAAACAAATATCAGACAATGTTTGTACCATTGGTCACAAGGAGAACAAAAAAATGTAATAAATATTTTTATTTCATGTTGTATTAGTGCAAAATCACATTGTATAGAAATAAACATATTTGGCTCACTTACACATCCCTTATGCATTTTCTCAGACTGCCGAAATGTCAAGTCATATTTAATAGTTGTGATGGAGTGATACTATTATTGATCGAACAGCTTCAGCACTGCACTTTACCATTTTAAATTGGTGCAAGACCTTTGCAGAATGCATTCACAGGAGCTTTAGGCATTTACATGCTTTAGTGCATCAAAGCAATGCAGTTTGAGCAAATGGACGCATTTGTCTCAATTTAGATGACCAGTCAATATTTTTTTTTTTTTGTTGTCCCATCTGGGGGGGGGAAAATCCTTTAATCTGAAACAATAAAGTCAATTGTTTTCTTTATTGCACTTTTCTGTTTTCTGAGTGCCAAGCAGTGTGATCTGCCTTTTTTGAGGTTTTCTCCTAGATGTACTTTTAAATTTATGGTTAAGGCATAAAAAAACCGTGTGAGTCCTGAATCCATGACACCTGAAAACTTCTAAAGATCTGTGCTGTTAGCAGTCAATGCAGTGAACAGACTGGCTTCATTATACAATATTTTTAATGGCAGGACATTTGTACATTTATGAAATATGTTCATTATTTTCTCAGTTGAAGGCTTTTAAACTGTAGAAACAAGTCAGTGTGGAATTAGCTTCTGTAATGGCAGTGAGACTGATTACTTAGCTGAATAAGGGTGGGTTTTTGGTCTCTGTCTTGCCTGCTTAGGGATCTTCCAAGTTTCACCGTGACCGTGTGGTCTGAGCTGCCCACCGGGGCTGGCCTTGGCTCCAGTGCTGCCTTCTGCGTGTGCCTTGCTGCAGCCATGCTGTCTGTCCAGGGGGTGGTCGCTTTGCCCCCACTAGAGGCAGAATCCATAGCAAGGTAATGTACCTGGTTTGACGGATGCCTACACACAAGCTTTATGTCACCTCATACAGCCAATCCAACACACAACAGCTGCATCTACACCAGGATTTGAATTAACGGTTCACTGATGCAAGACTGGATCTTTGGTGCCTGGTTATTGTAATGACTGGATAGTTCAAGTCATCACAGTATGATTATGTTTCGTCCAGGAAAAAAAGGAATAAATTGGGCAAAATAGAACAAAAGCTGTTAAAAAAAGTGCTTTACTTGCATAAGAATGATTCTAAATGTAGATTTATTCTGTATCTTCCAACATGAGTGGTTGGTTAACTGACAAAAATCCAAACTGCTGAAACATCACTTTTGTATTTATCATGTAGTCATGATCTATGTTGACATTTTTTGGAAAAGTTTAAATGTTTTGGTTTAAAATGTTTTTTAAATCACCTTTATGGTACATTGGAGTGGTCAGTCAACCACATGAGCTGCACTGTACAACCTTTCAGTTATGAGTCCATTTTTTCTGACCACTCCTCCTCAAGGCTGTTTTTTTTTTTCCCAGTTTATGCTGTCCAGCATTGATGCAGTGTGGTTTTTGGATGCTGCAGTGAGGTAGATAATTTGGTTAAGTGGGTAACCTGCATTTGCATACCTAGGTGGCATAAAGAGGAGCTGGAGCTGATCAACATGTGGGCCTTTCAAGGAGAGAAGGTCATCCATGGCACCCCCTCGGGCGTCGACAATGCTGTCGCAACCTGGGGTTCGTCCTCAAGTTCATGCACCTTTTAAGCGATATGCTGAAACATCACTGCGGAAAACAGTTAAATGAGAACTTAACATTCCTAAGAGACTTGATATAGTGTTTAATTGTTTTTTTTTCTCTTGTCTAGGGGGCATGTTGAGATACCGTGCTGGGAACATTACGCCTCTGAGCAGGTACAAAGCGATATAATAGCTCGTAATGCCACCGTGTTGTATCATCATACCCTGCGATGTCAGCAGGTCTTGTTAATCCAGGGTAATAAAACATGTTCAATTAAAGACATTTATGCTTCTATCCGGAGCACAGCATGTGGTAATGAAACTTTGTGTGTGCCGAGCTGAGCTCACAGATGGCACTCGTGTGTTTATGGATCGGTTTTTAGGGGCTTCAGTGGGGACTCGGTTTCTGAGAATGGAGCGGCGAGGCAGGACGCACGCGAAAGCACTTGAATGCTAATAACGGTTTGCCACGTTTGTTTCGTTCGCTTCATTCGCAGGGTCCCCATGTTAAGAATCCTCCTCACAAACACCAAAGTCCCACGCAGCACCAAGCTGCTCGTCGCCGGCGTGAGGGACAAGATTAAAAAGGTACGCGCGTGTGACTCGGGTGCAGCTGGGCTTTTTTGGATCCGACGGGTAATTACCGCAATCATCGCCGCTCTCCGCTCGAAAGGCACTCTGCCGGCCGCAGCCCCCGAGTGCATTCGCCACGCACCGAGATGTGAAGAGCACCCGGTGGTGCCCTTGTGTGCCGTTGCCATGGCGACGGCAGCAGGTGTCGGGGCGTGAGGCGAGAATGGCTCGCAGGGGGCCGATGGCGCACAGGTCAAAAGGGCAGGGCGCAAATGCATTCGCTGCTGCCGCCACCCTTGATGCCTTCGAGGACCTTAAATAAACGTGAATGCTGCATACGTTGTAGCAGAGCTCAAAGCGAGTCCGCAGCAATCCGCATCTGTGTCAATTTTGTACATCTGACTCCTCGCACCACATCAGGTACGTAGGATCCATCGTTACAATAAATAGGGTTCCAATCCCACCTCCTGCAGTAATACCCTTGAGCGAGATACCCTGAATTGCTATAGTAAAAATTACCTAGTTGGGTAATAAATGGGTAAATCATTGTAAGTTACTTTGGAGAAAAGTAGAGTCAGTTGTGTGAATAAATGTAAATGTCATGAATACAGAATCAAAAGTTTTTCACTTTTTCTGACCTCAGTTTCTGTATAAAAAAATTTCTCCCCAATTTTTTTGCATGCATTTTTGTCAGGTACTAATGAACCCTTCCCAACTTCCAGTTTCCCTCCATCATGGGTCCAGTGCTGGACTCAATTGATGCTGTCTCCATCACCTGCGAGCAAACGTTACAGGAAATGGCTGACCACGCCACACCTGAGCAATACAGTGTTTTAGAGGTGATGCCGCCCCCTTCTTCTTGTTCTGTTATGTAGCGCCTCCTTCTGGTCAGTCTCACACGTTTTCCTTTGGCCTAGGAGTTGATGGACATCAACCAGCACCATCTGGATGTAATAGGTGTGGGACACGCCTCCCTGGACCACCTGTGCCGGATCACGTTGGCGCAGGGGCTTCACAGCAAACTGACAGGGGCCGGAGGAGGTGGCTGTGGCATCACTCTTCTCCGACCAGGTGAGGGCGCTCTCACCGCCTGCAGGTGGACACCTCCTCCATCGTGTTGCTGTTTAGCTTAAGCACAATGTTTTGTTTGTTTAAACCATAGAGGAACACATGGTGACCCTTTGAAAGCCCCTGAGGCCAAGAACCTGTGGGCTTAAATACAGCAATCCTATCTCATTAAATTATGTCCACTTATATAAGCTTATGTTTGTCTAACCGTCTGCCCGTCCACATTATCCAGAGACGACTTGCCTTTCTGTACTGTTTTACTACTTTTGTTTCACAGTACGTACTTGTTGTTTTTGTATACCCGGCTTTACTTTAACTGGGTTTTGATTCGAACTCCCATTACGTCTGCGTCATTGAGGGAAGTTCTCAGGCAGCCTTCGTCGCTTGTGTGATGTGTGGAGGTGGTGCGAGCACAGGCCCTCCTGCCCACGCAGAAGTCATTTGTCGCCCCTGGTTTGGCGAGACCTCTCCCCTCATTATGACGGGCGCAGCGGGATTTGTTTTCCGCAGATATTATGGAAAATTGCTTCCCTGATTAAGGCAGTCATTTCCCAAAGTGTTTGGGGCCTTTTATTCACAGGCTAATGTGACATTCTTTTACCACCCATTTACTTGGGCCCCATTATTCTGCACCCCCACTGGGCGCCCTCTGGAGCCTATTAGAGAGATTTACGTGTCCTAACCAGCCGGCTAGTTTGTACACTCCCATTATATTGGTGTACCCACAATCCCTTGTGCTAGTCTCTGGAATGTTTGAGTAGCATGGGGACAAATATGTCCTGAATGCTGCACGTATAATTGAGAAAAGAAGTAGTAAACTGAATGTTATGTGGCGTCTAGGACACACTTTATTTGTGGCTCAAATACTATCAGTGAATGAATGGATGAATCACATAGGGAAGTTGCACAATAGCACAGTTTTTCTGTTTGTTTAAAGCATGTGAGAGTAACTTGGTGTACCTTATTTTGCCATCAAGGATATATTTATGGTTTGCACTGAGAACCCTGGACAAGATGAATTATCATTCGTAACGTATGGTCTGCCTAACCGTTCATCTGCAGTGCCTTGCGAAAGTATTCAGGTTCCTCGAAAGTTATCAGCCTGGATTAAAAATCATACATGCACTTATTTTTCAAATCAATATTTTAATTGGGAAATCATATACCCTAATTGTCAGAGCCAAAATATGTTATGTGCAGATATTTTAAAGAAAATAGATAAACTGAAATATGCTGCTTACGTAAGAATTCAGACCCCACAAATCATAATGTGATAGAGCCGTTATTTTAGCCCATTCATCTTGGAAAATCTGAAGCAGGTTGAGCAGGTTGGTTGGAAGATGTTTGTGGACCATAGTTTTCAAATAATGCAGCAGATTCTCAGTGGGACTGAGGTCAGGACTTTGACTAGGCTGTTATATGATGAACTCTTAAGGGGGTTTTAATGCTTTTGCAAGGTACTGAATCTGAGGACTTGTCAACAATGTACAGTAATATATACAGTAATTCAAATGTTTATGTTTGGACCATCTTACCTTTTATTTGTGTGTGTGTGTGTGTGTGTGTGTCGTGCACCTCAGTTCCATTTTTTTAATTCTCATGTTTATAGCACATTCACTACATATTGTACATAAATCTTCAGCACTTCAACTACAGACTTTTTGTAGTAGTTGGGTTTCACATAGTTGGGATTGCTTTTTGGAATTAATTTTCCTTCCCTTTTGTGGCTTTCAGGCACAGACAGTGTGGTGGTGCAGAATGTCATCCTGAAACTAAAAGACTGTGGCTATGACTGCTGGGAGACGAATATTGGGGTTCCAGGCGTGCAGCTGCACTCAAGGTCCTCCTTGACAGCCGATGTCCTCTCTGTTTTGGACAGCTATTGAATACGCTCCTGTGTGACGGTTTGCCTACACCTGCTGAGAGATTAGCCCGATCACTTGCGTTCACCTGTCTTCTTTCTCCACCGTGGTTTTTATAGATGGACTAAAATTTGGGATTTTACAAACCCTGCAGAGCAGTGACCTGAGCAGTGAGTAATATGCACTTTCTGACAGTTTATCAATTGACTGCTACTAGAAACGTACTGCTTATTTTTGGCTCAGTTCTGCAATGTACATTGTGTTCAAATACTCATTTATGGTGAATTATTTGTGGCGAACAGGAAATACTGAGAGCAGAAGCAGTTCGGAGAAAAACACTATAAATTACCCAACACATTCTTAAATTGAAGAGGTTTTATTCCTAATTTTTAGTGCAATTCAGCTGTTTTAAATATTGCACGCATGTATCTGCTGTAGGATACACTGGGTCCATGTGTTACGGATTTTATACAGCTGCAGATTTTGAAAGATACAAACATTGTTAAGTTTAGTTAATTTATTTTTTATTCTTTTTTTTTCTTCAACATTCTATGTTTTAAAATGTCCCAGTTAGGGACTGAAAATAACCTATATTTCTGCATCCAGCCATTAGTTGCTAATAAAATGCACTCAGGCAAAATAGAAACTCAGTATGAGTATAGGTCTACTTTCGTTCAACTTACTTTCACAGTGTTAACAGCTCCTGTTAGGTGTTCCTCAGAAGCAGTGGTCGGTCACAAAATAAGAAATGTTTAAATGTCGACTGATTCCAACTGTCTTCATTAAATAGGGGTTTGCTGGATTTGGCAGATTTTTTTGTCATTTTTAATGAGATTTAATCTTAATGCGGTTTTAATTTTTTTTTAGAAAGTAGAAGTTTTACCCTGTGATACAGCAACATCAGACCTGTAGTGTTCCTTTAACCTCAATTTTTGGGATACTCTGCAGACTTGCAATGCAGTTGGTTATCCATAATGGATTAATAGAAGGATTAGTGGTTTTATTTATTACAAATTTGTCGGAGGATTTAATTTAACCTAACATATAGTAAGTAGATAGATTATTGTATTATGCATCAAATTTTGAAGGGAAAAAGTGACTTTGGATTACAGTTCAAGTTACAAACAAAGTTAGAGTCCTAATTGGGTTTATAAGTTGAGGGCCCAGCATACATTTCCTCAAAAATGTGTTTTTGTGCATTTGGGCAGAAACAGTATTTGCCCAAATAAATATCCAGTTGTACAGCTGCTAAAAAATTTGGACAAAATCTTTAATCGTAGATGTTGGGCAGGTGCTGGGTCAGTGCACCGACGTTTGAGAAGCTCCTACATGCTTCCCCGGATTCACAAATAATTTTTTAACTGTTGTTGATAAAATATTACATTTAAACTGGTACAAGATTATTAGGCATAAAGTGGGACTATTTTATTTAAGATTGAATGCGGAGGGAGCGTGGGTGAGTGGTGTGGCAGTGAGGGGAGAGCGCGGGAAAGAAGAGACGTGTGAGGGCGTTCGAGTGAGCCGGACGTAACTTTTGCAGCAGCAAATTTTGGAATTATTTATATTTGATTTTCTTTTAATAAATTAGAGTTGGGTGTTCCAGTGACACTCCGACCTCGAACGGGTTTTATTTACACGTTTGAAGCCACAAACTAACCCGGAACTTTTAAAAAGGAACGCTGCAGTATTCAGCCTCGCCGATACTTGATAAGAAAGTTGTGCCTCAGAGCGGAATGGACGTCGTCATTTTGTCACGGATCGTTTCGGTAGGTGGCAGTATTGTCGTGCTGGAGCGGTACATCTGCGCACATAATTTCAGTGCAAAAAAATGAGCTGTGCGATGAATTAATTTCTCAAACTTTTTGCTGGGCTCTTAACATTTTTTGCCACATGCTTATCCCATGTCGCCGTGGGCTCGGGGCTCGGGTTTCGCGCGGCCTTTTGCAACATTTTCCGCCAGCGCGAGGGTCGTCACGAAGTCCCGACTCTGAGCTCCGTCTCGTCGCCCCGATTGTCAAGCGAGGGCCGCGACAAACGGAGAAAACCCCGCTCATCCGGAAGGGGACGTTCGCGCTTCTGTGGCCGCGAATGTGGGGCAGCGCGGAACCGCAGCGGAACGCGAAGGGAGCGTCGCTCGGCTGCGGACATTTGTCACGGGCCCCCTCGTGATTCTTAATCCGGGGGAACGGCAGCCGTAGAGCCTTGGCCTCCGTCCAAGAGGAGGTTTAGTTCATTTACAAACACGATTTGGAAATAAACCACTTTGTCAGAGCGATGGCGGAGCAGATTTACCGGCCTGGAAGCCGCGCTGCGAATTCCGCGTCCCGTCCCCCCCCCTCACTCCTCTTATTTATTCTGCTGAAAAAAGATAAAAAAAGGCCATCTTTTGAAGTGTTCCCCTCCAGCTATTATCATGAACTGTGAGAGAAATTGAAATGCGAGTGTCTTTCTGCGCGCCGCGCAGCCCAAGCGTGGCGCCCCCCTCCGCGCTTCGCGGTGACAGCCTTTGAATTAGGCGCGGTGCCACGTGTGTCGTGTCGCCGCCGCGCAACCCGCTTCCTGTGGGGCCGTTCGGATGGAGGGCGGCTGCTCGGATGGGGGTTCGGCGTGGACACCAGCTCGGTACCCCGCTCCCACACGCATAGAGGTGGATGAGGTACACCGAGGGACTGGGATCGGAACCCAGAATGTAAGGCAGAATCCCAAACCACTAAGCCCCCTGCTGCTCCGTATGGGGACCGTTCGTGGTTAATACACGCAAAAAGTTAATACACGCCCGTGAATTGATTTTACATCGCAAATGTGTAAATTATGAAACACGAAAAAGAATAGTTTTGATTTTAATTGGCAATTTAGTGCTGCAGTTGTTAATAACTGAATGTGAATTTTTGGGGAAAAAAGGTCACGGGAGTGTGTGTGTGTGGGGCGGGGGCGAATAGGTAATTATTTTTCTTTATTTTTCCACGAGCGCATTCTTCTCCTCGCTTTGAAATGTCAGGAAGATGGAGCGCCGGGACGCCGGCAGCTCGCGCCGATTAATGACGGGGCGCCGCGCGCGTCTTCCTCGCAGCGTCTCCGCCGCGCGCACCCCGAGTCCGCTTGACGCGAGGGCGGCCCAGGCGCGGCCCCGCGCCGCGGCCCCCAACCCCTGCTGGAATTTAATTACCACTGCGCTTTTCTATTTAAATGGCAGCGAGGAGGGCGAGGGGGAGGCAGCAGCGAGACGCTCGTCTGAAGCGCTTCCCCGCTTCGCCCAGCGCCCGCCGCCTTCCCCTCTTCCCCTGCGAGGCACAGATGGTATTTTTTATCAATGTCAGTGCCAGCTTCTTTCTGCTCTGATGAATAGATTCTAAAGAGGCCCTGACATTATTTCAGATAACAGAGGGAGCGCGCAAAGGGGGTCAAGGATGGGGAGAGCGTGTCGGCGGCACGGAATTGGACTGGGATTGCGCGTGTCGGATGGAGGCTCTCGGGAGAGCAGGGAACGCAAATTATTTTCTTTATTTGTGTTGCGGCGCGCGGCTCAAGTCGCGCACAAAGGACGCCGAGTGCGTTGAAAAGGATGAAAGGCAAAAATAATTTGTTTGCCTATCCTTAAAATGCTGCTCCTGTGTTTCCCAGCGCCCTTTTAAAGCCGTCCTCTCCCGAAGCTCCGTGCCCTCAGTGAGAGCAGAGGCCAAATAGGACACATCCGATGGGTTTAGGACGCATAAATCTGCCTGTCTGTCTGTCTACCTATCCGTCCTTTGAGCTGGCAGCCTGATATTTGTGCCCAGTCTGCTTGTGCTGTTTCCCATCCGTGTTGGTCTGTCAGTCCCTCCTGGTGAGTCAAGAGCCCCTGGGGGGTCTGTGCTCTGTTGTGCCCTCCAGCAGAAATCCACCCCTTCATTGTAGAATCGGCCCTCTCAAAGCGAGGCAGAGGCTCCATCAGTCGGAGTCCAGCTGAAGGCGACAGGAGCAGCAGGCAACTCTCGTTGGGGTCCAAGTGTAGAAGGGCTGCCTGTGGTGTGTGCCCGGCTCTCCGGTTGTCCCGGGCCTCCTGTGAACTGCCAGGTCACCGTGTCCCTTCTGGGTGTCACTTCGGAGGGGGCAGATTCGTCCAGGGCAATGAAACAGGCGGCACTGAGGCCTCAGCCGCGGAGGGGAACCCAGAGGGCAGGAGCTGTCCCCGACAGCTGGTTCGCTGTCTTTATCCCCCTGCCCTACCCCCCACCGTAAACCGGGATGCTGTTAAATCTCGAGGGTTTCGCTTGCTGGCTGATGCTCACTGTAAATGACAGAGGAGCAGAGCGCTTTGTGCTATACATGTTCTCAGTAACCTGGAGCGTCTGGAGGACAAAGAAGGCAGATTAACCTCATTTACAACAGTGTGTGCACGAAGGTGCCGGTCTGCAGCATAAATGAGTGCGGGTCTCGCGGCTGCAGCGCAAATTCTCCATTTATGCGACTGCAGACCACTGTGCGTGCAACTGTAAAGGTTAAAGCCCGTCTTTGGCAGCGTTGCGTGTGTGCACTTCGGAAGAATTTAATTATCCCACAGGCTGCTCCCACTTTCATTAAATAATGATAAACTGTCCTGAAGGGTTCTGTAAATGTTACGTTTTCTTAGCTTTATCGCTCTTTAGAGCAGAGTAACACCACCGCATTTTGCTTTTGCACTTGCGGTGCAGCGGCTCTAAGTGCCATGTGTACATTTTCAGCTGGGTCCTCGGGGTGGGGGGTGTTTCAAATCAGAGCAGTACGGTCTTCAGTGGATTGTCGTGGAAAAAAAGTAGAAAAGGAAAGTTTAATCTACAGTATAATTAATTATTAATATCAATGCAAATAAAACGTATGCTTTGTATTTTTATCTGTTGTCAAAGGATGAAGTTTTGGGTCTTAAATGAAATGAAGCGTTTTGGATGAATTTCGCACCCAAAAGCAAGGCAGCCAGTAATGTTTTGCAATATGTTTGCTCAACGTGGAATTTGGTTATCTAACATGGCAGCCTCATGGACTGTGGCATTGCATCAGTTGTCTGGTTTGGCATGTATGAGTTACGGTGGCGACGTCGCTGCCGCTTACAGGTCAGCGCAGTCACTGTTGTGCTGCCTTTAAAAAAGGGGCCATGTCAATTTTGTTACTGTGCCGGTTTGGAATTTCGCTCACGTTAACGCTGCTTGCACTCTGGCAAAGTCCATCTACCAGGACCAAAAGCTTTTAAAAAACCTTTGACTTTGACATTGATTTTTCAAATCTGGGCCTTTTTTCAGGACATCAAGATTAGAGTGCAAAAGACGAGACAAATTATTTTGTCGCTGTCTGGGAGTGCATCAAATGTTCAAGGTCAGTTTTCAAAGAGTGTGAAATTCAGCGGCGTGCCTCATAGCCTTGGGCATCCCAGGAGATTTGGGGATCGTACTCAGCTCTGCTCTACAGAGGCCGGTAGAAGAGGGCAAATGCATTACACAGAGAGGTCATTCACAAATGAAATTACATATGAATTATGTCAAACTGTCATGCTAACAGACATCCCTCCAAAACCTAAACATTATTGCAAGAATTGCGGTGTCTGCTACAACATACGGTTGTTCGTATAGCTGAAGTTTTCCCCCAATGCAGCTTACAGTGTTAAGCTATAGTATGTACTGCTGTTTACCCATTTTTATGGTATGGTAATTTTCAAAGGAGCAATTCAGGGTGACGTGAGTTTTGAAAGTCCAACCTAAGAGATGAAGACAGCAGTTCTAACCCCCCCACTGTCCAAAGAAAACCCGACTTTTAATGCCACATTTGTATCACAACTTTTTCCTACTCAAGTCTTTCACCTCATGAATTTGTTTTGTTTGGTACAGTACTATTATTTAATGGGCACATTTCGCTCAAATGAAGCAACTTACAATTTTTTTTGTCTGTGCTATGTGACCAAGAGTCTGTGGACCCCCTTTCTAATGACTGAGCTGAGCTGTTTCAGCCGCACCCACACAACATGCAAACACCTTCTAGACAATTGTGTGCTTCCAGCTTTGTGGCTGCAGTTTGGGGAAGAAGAAGCTTCTTTCCTGCTCCAGCATGACTGTGCCCTCCCATGCACAAAGCAAGCTCCATAAACACACGGTTTGCCCCGGTTGGCGTGGAAAAACTCAAGTAGCTGCACAGAGCCCTGATCTCAAACCCACTGAACACCTTGGGGATGAACTGGAACGTGGCCTGCTCGTCCGACATCGGTGCCAGACCTCACTGATGCTCCTGTGGCTGAAAGGGCACAAATTCCCACAGTTGCACTACAGAATCCGGTGGAAACCTTTCCAGAAGAGGGGAGGCTGTTGCAGCAGCAAAAGGGGAACAACTCTATTAATGCCCATGGGTTTGGAATGGGATGTTCAAAATAACATATGGGTGTGATGCTCAGGTGGCCACACAATGTATTTTCATAGCTTGATGATGCTGTTCTTACTGGAGGAATTCGAGGTGAATGCCTTCCTCAGGGGTTCTGCAGTAGGGGTTGGGATTCCATCCTGACTACGCCATGACTGAAGTCCGGTACTTTTTTTAATGACTCTCAAAAAAGACATCTACAATTATTAAATGTTTGTTTAGCCTTGAACATTAAGAGGGTTTGAACATTAAAAAAAAAATCCAGCACTTTTCAAGCATCAAGTGTACAAATCAGTTCTTTATACATATCACATATTTTTCGGAGCCCCCGTCTACCGCGTTTTCGTTCTTTTGCTCCGCATCGGTTCGGATAAAGCAGCAGCGTTTCAAACCGAGCCACCGCCGCCATCTCCGCGATGAAAGCGCACCTTGAAAGCGAGACAAAGAGTTCGAGCGCGAGCGGCGGCCAAACGGAAGCCGTTTAGCAGAGCGGCGCTGGGCGAACGGGGCTGCGGTGCCGAGCTTCCCCCTCGCTCCCTCTCCCTTGTAATTGCTCTCGTTCAGGTAGGAGTGTTCATATTTCATCTTGTGTATTCCAGATAGCATCTAATAATCCAAAAGCATTCGAAATTGCTATCTTTGCTCATACATTATGAATGAGTCACTGATTGCTTCTTGCATAGATTAGTAATCATTTCCCAGGAAACCTTTCATATATAAAAATGTGCCAAGAGGGTTTTTCTCAAGACTTAAGGTGACACATCCCCCCCTCCTCCCCCAGTTTTAAGATGTCTGCGATATTTCAGGTGATTTTTAAAAATGCCTCGCTGATTTGTTTTGCGCCGCTGCCGAGGGGGGGATTTGTGTCATTTGCATTCTCCTTGGCGTTTGATTGCGTACTTGTTGCTTTCTTAAGCTCAGCCCCGGTGCTGCCTTCTCCGGAGTTAAATAATGAGCGCGGAGCTGCCCCTCCGACGGCCTAATGAGAGACGTCTGGGTACGACTTATTAAAGCTGTTTTTTTTTTTTTGTTTTTTTTTTTCCCGCAAACGCTACTGTACAGGCAATCCGGCATCCTTCGCGGGTTCGGGTTGTCGATAGCCGGTTCGGCGGAAGTATAAATATTCGGAGGCGCGCTGGACGTTTGTCCCCATTGGCTAAGCGGGGTGATGCCCTTGTGTCACCGAGGTATTGCGTCGGTGCACGGGAGCTGATACGATCCTTCTCCGTGCAGGAGTCCGCAGCTCTCGGGGGAGAGGGGGAACGATGGGGGGGTTGGCTCAGAGCATGCGCACGTGTCCGCCGCGCGGCCCTGTCACACCCAATGAGCCGGCGGGTCGACCTGTGACAGGGGACACATGGCGCGTTTGACAGCGGAGAAAGAGTGCGGATGGCTCCGAATGACAAAATGCCGCTTCCTCGCCCCCGGTTGCTGTCACGCTTCCAGGAGACGGGGTAGGCTGTCGCTCAGGCGATCGCGCGGCTCCATCTTCCATGAAAACCCTCGTCACAAGGCTCAATATCACTGCCTCGCCATGACTCTGAATCTGACACTTTCGTCCGGCACCGCCTCAGACCGGCTCAGCAACTCGGATCCCTTTGACACAGTCCAAATGGGATGTGATATTACTGCAGGAGGGAAGAGGGAGGAACATTTCTTACTTCGGACGTCATCATAAAGCCTCCATTTCATCTGGTGACCCCTCTGAAACAATATGGGTATTTAAGCGGAATTTATTACTGACAACTACTTGCATTCATGTCCTTAACACGTACACATGTAGGGCCCTTGCCTCCTGCGTACAGGGCAGACCGTGGCCTTCTAGCAGTTTCAGAGCATTTCCTCAGCTTGGTGTCTTTTATCCTTCCTTTACCAGAAGTGTCACATGTCAGAGTCCCGGGTTCAACGCTCAGTGCCTTGTCAGGTGCTACTGTGATCCCCAGGGGCTCGGGCAGAGTTTGGGATCGGATGGAAATGGCCAAGACGTCCGAATTTGGTGAATGGCTTAACGCGTATCTGCTGCATGTTGCGTTTATGAAGCTGCCCGTACAAAGTAGAAATATAAATAATTTAAGGTCAGTACTTTGCCAAAAAGGAGGTGATCTTTTGTTTAATTTAGTGAATAGTAATGATGGGGTCAATAGCACATTCTGTTATTGACTATTAGCATTCGGCTAAACTGAGGATCAGTACAGTACTTGCACTGTACCTTTACATTAAGACGGCATGCCACAACCGTGACCAGGACAAGCGGTTAATGAAAATGAGTGAACGGTTAAGCCTGAGAGTGCACCGGGTTGAATTCTGTCTCCTCAACTTTTGAACCCTTTATGGGATGGAAGTCTGTAACTTGATTCGTTTGTGAATCCAACCACTGCAGTGTAACCAGTAAAAGCTAAATATCGTAGACATCCCTTGATTTACTCCCAAATTTGGCACCGTAAAAGCCTTGGATAAAGCTCGTAACGAATAAAAAATTCACCGCAAGACTTCATTTATTCCATTCCCATCAGCTGCGGTCCTTATGCAGCACTGCATAGCATATCCTGCAAACATGGAGCGTGAGACAAGGTGCGGGTTACGGGGTTTGTATTTGTTAGCTTTTATTAACTTGGAACATTTGCAACATTTGTCTTCATGTGGGGATTTTCTGTTTGTTTTATTATATATACAATTTAAAAGCTTAACTATAAATTCTTTTTAATATAAATTGAAAAAAACAACTGAACTTTGAGCTGCATTAAAATGAAAACTAATTTAAAATACCGAAAAGAAAAATACGCGATTGCATTTATTTAACGTACAGTTTATTCCAGTTGGCGATTGATTTTATGCTATAAATGTCTATCAGCCCAGAACACCAGATATAAGCACTAAACCCTGTGGAAGGGAGCTGAATTAATCTGCTCCCACATTCCTGCTCTGTTTGGGTGCTCTTTCCTTCCAGCTATTGGCTACATGTGGAAATGTAGGTGACTCTTTGCTCCTTAACAAATTTTTCAAAACAGACAAGTTAAAAAAAAATTAGTAACGTATAAATAACTGGAAAAGTGTTTGAAAATGTATGTAGCAGAAGGAGTCAGCATACAGTGCTGTACACATCACCACTGGGGAAGATGTGTGGTGGTTTTGTCACTCTTCCCCTTTTGGCTCTGATGACTCCTGCCAGTGCAAAGCTGGAAAGGAAGGCTGTTTCCTCCAGTCAGACGTGGAGCCCCTGCTAAGTTAGCCTGTCCATCTGCTCAGGTTGAGCAGCTCCTTCACCATAAACACTGCCATTCCTCAGCCATGATCTCTGCCTGGTGCTCCCATCCTTCTCCTGCTCCTTTGGGATTTGCCCCTTGGGAGGCTGTACGGTAAGTAAGGATGAGGACATGTTCCTGCCAGAGGCTGTCAAACTGAGGTGAGCAGGGTCCTCTTTCCCCGACCCCAACAGGTTTCTCCCTGCTGGACAGCTGCTCAGCAGAAGAGAAGCTGTCTGCTTCCTCTCTGCACCCTGTGAGAAAGCAGGCCTGGTAAAGAGATCACCAAAGAGACCGGGGGGCACAGCCTTCTTATCAAAATGTCAGCTGCGGCAGAACATAATAGAGCATTCATTTAGTCTGGGGTGGAAAGACGGGGATCTCGAGAACGTTTCCCTTGGTCCTTTGACAAAGATAACGCTTGACGGTGGTGTTATAGAAACCACTAAATGGCGGTACATTATAACTTAGCAAGATATTTCCGCAGGTTAAAAATAATATGGTAAGCAGAGTAATGCTTAATAGCGAATGTAGTTACAAGCAAACGGTTATTGCAAAGCATTTTATTTATTTCAAAGGCAGATGATGAAAAAATTACAGTACATCTGAAGATGGTCAAGCGGTATTAGATTATTAATTAGATTATTAGATTCATTATGATAAAGCGGAGACCAGCTTTGAATATTTCTCACAGTCTTTTATAAACAACGCGGGCTTTAAAATCGTGGCTTATAGACGGTAGTGAGATAAAAGCAAATGTAGCTCTGCTGAAAAAAAACGTGCATCTTGGAGGAGGCTGTTGTGTCTCTTGTGAGTTTCTTGAGTTTATACGGCAGAGTAAATCACAGTTACAAAGGCAGTTAAGCAAGCGTCACGCCAAATGGCGCTTGTGCTGGCTTGTAGCTGTTACAAATTTTTCAGGTACAGATTTTTAAAGGTACAAAGGTTTTCCAGATTATTTGTTTTTGTAGAGTTTGTCTGTTATTAAGCAAAGGCAACCTGTATTTCCACCTGCAGCTATTAGTTGACAATGAAATGCACTCAGAATGGGATTGCGGGAAGTCTTTCATCTGAAACGTTGCTGTGTTTTATAGCTATTATATTTCGTACCAAGTCTTACAAACCTAACCGGTAAATAAATCGAGGGTTGTCTGCACTTTTAACTGTTTGACTGTGTACAAAATAAAGCCGAAAGTGGCTAGGGACCGACAAGCATCGCTTATGGGATGAATTGGGCAACCATCAAAACTAATGAGGAGGTTGTGGAAATGACAGATTTTCTTTTTCCCCAGTAATTTTAGATAAATTTTAATTTTAATGTTGTTTTTGAAGTTAATGATAAAATGAGTCTTGGAGCATCCTTTATAATTCATTATAGCTTTCATTTATTATAGCTTTATGTGGCTGTTTTCAACCGGCGAATAATTTGAGGGACGTCTGCGTTATTAAACTTTCATCGATTATGACTTTGCGATGAAAGCGACTTTGGATTTACGGACAAACCGACTTGAGAGGGGACTTCACGCACCGCTTGTGTTTGTAAGCTGCGGAGTCGCTGCGTGGGTGTGCGAGCTGTTAAAGAAGTCTGCCGGTCAGAACTTTAATGCGCGACTGTCCGAGACTAGGGGACAGCAGACGGAGTCCTGTGAGGCTGCATGGTTGACGCCCAAATTGCTGGCGCATTGGCCGCGAAAAGCTGCGAAATTTATTTAATATGTCAAGCGGAGGACTGGTGAAAATAATGACAGCTTGGGTCAAGCAAGAAAAGCTGCTTTAGCTCGGAGAAATGGGTTGCAGGGAAAAGCTCACTGACAGGGACGGACAGGCACTTATGAAGATATCTGCTATAAACAACATAATAGCAACACTGAAAATGACCATAATATTCGGCGACCATTGCTGTGACCTGGTCTTGATGAACATTGTACGCCGCGAGCGTTGCAAACCTGCTGTTTAGGGTAGGGCGGCTGCTGGAAACCACAGCTATTTGCGCCTGTAAAATCACATACAGAGGAAGTAATGAGAACCGAACCCTGGATCCCTGAGCAACACAAGAAGCAATATGAAATAATGAGTCATCTTTCTGACTTTGTCTGACATCCAGATGGGTTTTATTTTCGAGAGCGTCAAAAGATGCCGCAACCCGCGTTATCTCGACCGCTTTTAACCACAGTTTGGGACATGAAGTGGTACAAGCAGCCCTGTCCTGTGCCGATTTGCCCGATTTACAGTACTTTACCACAATGGATAATGAAACGAATACATGAAATGTTGAATTGTGCTACCCATTTATAAGTATTTTAAAGGTACGAGAGGCAGTGGTTGGTGCTGCCACCTTGTACTCTGAGGTCCTAGGTTTGAATCCAACTTCCTGCGACTAACAGTGCTGGTTAAAGTTGTTCTGGAAGAGATTATACTGCTGCGTACACGTATGAATCACCGTAAATAGCGTGACGTTTCAAGTAACTCGGGGAGAACCGGCAGCTTAATAAACGTTAAATCGGTGCAAAATGTTCTGTTTCTCAGCAAGCGCTAAAACTAGTGTCCATTTCTGCCCTCGAGTACAGATCAGCTCTTTAAATTTCTCCTTTTGGCCTTTCATCCGGGACTTTTTGTAAAGGATCGAACGCTTCGTGCCTTTGGCACCTGGGTTGTTAGAAGAAATTCGTAGGCAGAAGAAACAAAATGCCCCTGTGGTGAACGGAAGAGATCAATTCCTCAGTCAACAGTCACAGCAAAAGCCGGATGTCCGAAAATCCCCCGACCGCTGAATATCGCAGCGGTGGTTGATGAATGGTGCGGACAAAGGCGGCGGCTGCGTCGCGTCGGTCTTTGGGTCGCCCTGAGGATGGGGGTGCTTACGTTATTTATTTTTTATTATCTCATTCGGGCCACGGCAGATGCGGCGATCTCGACGCGTTTCGCCCGCGACGAGGCAGGGAGGTAATGGATTACACGGGAGTGCACGGTTTAGGGCTGGAGAACTGAGGAAAATGGGTATTTTGGATTCCGTGCCAATAGTTCTCTGCTGTTTTTCTTCTTCCCTTCTGCCCCATAATTAAGAACAACATTCTGTGCGCGGTGATGGTGGGCTTGCGGTGGTGCTGGGGGGGGGGGTGAAGCGGCGTGCTGCTGTCGGTGCACCCGAGTTAATAAAGGCGCTAATTTCCGTCTTGGAAGCCGGGGCTCCAAAATGGCTCCCTAATTACACATTCGCCGGTGTGGTGCCCCCCGCACACTCCCGTTCAGACCCGCTGCCCCCTCCTCTCCACTCCGCATTGGAGATGCGAGCTGGCATGCCCGCCGGCGCATTAGCGACCCGCTCCCCCGGCCTCCGGCACAATCAGCGGAAGGTGTCAGAAATCGAAGATGCTGAATTATGAATGTCTCGGAGGTGGCGGGCGTACCTGCGTGGCGGAAAAACCTCCCCCCGCCCCGCGGCTCCCCACGCCGCCGCCGCAGCCCCTTCGCACGCCCGAACAAGTAGGCGGGTTGAGAACCGTAAGACGGATTTATTCCACCGTCTTCGACGGACTTCGGCGAACGCTTTTGCACGCGGGGGCAGCGGGTTTATCGGAGCCGCATGATGGCGGGGGGCATCCTTTAACCCCCCCCCATCTCCCACCCCCTAAGGTGCGGTTGAAAATCACCGCTTTCTCCCCAGGGTGGTGGCTCGGGGACTTCGACAGCTGGAGGTGACGTACTGGAGATGGGAAGAGGAACCCCTTGGTGCACAACATTTACGTTGTTACATGATTACTGCGGAGGGGAAAAACAGCAACAGCTGTGGAGGTGAGCAGCGATTAGTATCCCTCCGGGGTGCGGTGGCGCCGCGCTCTGCCCCTCGGCTCACGCTAGCGGGCGCTGTGCCGGCCCGTGCTTCGGCACGCCCTTGGCATCCCGGCGCAGCCCACCCCCGTGACCGCACCTCGGGTGGCCGAATATGGGGCCAAACGGGCCTCTGCATCTCCGTACCATTTTATAGTTACAGACGCTAAAAAAAAGGTTGTCGGCACACCGTGACCCCAGTTGCTTTAAACAGTCAAACAGCTCTCGAATGCATTGCAAAAACATTGGAAGGGATCGCCGTATTCTTTATAGAAGTTTCCTCTCTCTCTCTCTCTCTCTCTCTCTCTCTCTCTCTCTGTAAGATTGTCGGTCTGTTTTTCCGCATGATAGGATTTTGGGCAAAATGGAGCACAATCTCTTAAACAAATAAGATGCTGCATGTAATACAATAAGGTGGTAACTTCGCGATGTTTGTTTGAACATTTCCGGTGGCGCGTGCAAAATGCACAAAGAATATTTAATTCAGGCCTGTTAAAGCAAAGCTGTGTTTATATTAGGGTGACTGCTGTTGTTCGCACCTCTTCGGAGGAAAAGGGTTGCGGGAGCCGAAGGGCCGCGAGAAGTCCGACCGGAGGCCCGCGTTGCCGGCGCCGTCCCGTTGGACCCTCGCTCGCCGGTCGGGGCCGCTCGGGGTCACCGGCGCCATCCTGAGCGGGTGTGGCCGTGGCCCCCCGGGGTCCCGCTGGGGAAGCGGAGCGTGAGAGTCGGCCTGCTCTTCCTCGGCACCATTTGTCAAGGACGGCTGAGATTTATTTGAAGAGGAGGAAAGTGCAGGCTAATCCTTTCTGTGAGACAGTGATAGACTAGGCGCTCTGGAGGACTTATGCAGCAGTAATGAAATTAGGTTAAAACTGCTAGGGGATTGCAAATAATTGCCCTTTTCTATCACAGGGAATAACGCTGCTCCAATCCCACAATAACCACGATTAAGGCCGCGTCGCTCCTTTCCTTCGCGTGCCCTCGTGCAGCCTCTCTTCCACCCCCTTCCGTGGACGCCCGTTTGCCGGCACGCGCGCCAAAGTCGGCCCGGCAGACGTCTCTGGCCCCAGGGAGAGGTGACATTAGACGGCAGGGTGGCTCTCCGGAGTGGCTCGGGGGCCCAGGGATACAGTTTTAGGGAAATTGAGCCTTTCATCATCCATCTGTCGCGTTCCCGTCGGCCTGCCTGCGTAATTGCGCCGCGGATTCCAGATGAATCCGCCGCCCACGTCTTCTCCGGAGCACCGCGGTCACGGCTTCAAGCGGGTCCTCGGTGGAGGCGTGGAATCGAAAAGCCGTTCGTCGACGCGCTTTTCGGTGCCCGTCGCCAATGGCCGGGCCCTGGCGTGGCTGTTAATTTGGACGAAACGGCTCCAATAAAACAAAAGCGCGTAAACGGCAGGAAAACCTGCTTTTGTTTTTTTCTTCCCGTGGTTACTGATCCAGATTACAGAGCGGCAAAACCGAGTCCGTACAAAACCCGGATCTCGGAGCCCTTTGGGTAAAGGCCTGTAAGTGGCGTGGAAATTTAACAACGTGGTTTTATGACAAAAAGGTTTGTAGTTTTAAGTCTCGGCAGCCCTGCTGTTTTAGAGTTTATGGCTTTTTTAAAACTTAATTAAAATGAATGAAGTATTAAAATGCACAAAACTGGCGTCTCCACGTAACACAAATATGGGAAGAAAACACTACCTTCTTAAAGGAAAACACACAAATACAAAATTGTCGTCAACAATATCATCCTATTCCATCCCAGATCCTCACAATTCATAAGATTTAAACACAGTACATTCCTACCCTATAGAAACATTAATAAAATGCCTATAACAAAGTCCTTAACCACTAAACCGCTGAAAAAATTTTAAAAAAACTTTAAACACGAAAACCGATAGATAGATAAATATATACACATCTATTTGCGAAACGGGTAGAGTCTAGTAGTGTTAGATAAACAAATAAATGCACAAAGCAAACGTCCCATCGGCTCAGCGGGCATCGTGATGCTTAGCGGCTTCTCGGGTTCACCAGGTTCCTCCCACAGTCCAAAGACCTCTTTCGGCTGGGTTGGCGAATCTAAGTTGCTGGCCGTGCGTACGAGAGTGTGTGGAATCGCATGTGTGTTACACCAACTTACTGTGTAAATGTGTAAAACCGCGTTATCCTGAGAAGGCGTCACGGGGGCTGTAAAGCTGCCGCCGGGTGGGTTGAACACAGCCACACGCTTGCACAATTTACAGTGAGCAATTCGTC
Source organism: Heterotis niloticus (assembly GCA_018136845.1). Taxonomy (NCBI): domain Eukaryota; kingdom Metazoa; phylum Chordata; class Actinopteri; order Osteoglossiformes; family Osteoglossidae; genus Heterotis; species Heterotis niloticus. The sequence goes on from CM030903.1 coordinate 5,606,011, forward strand.
TGAAATGCATATCTTTGGACTGTGGGAGGAAAAGAGAATTTGATAATTAAAAACTTTTTGTATGTTTTGCAGGAATGTGCAGACAGCAGCGGGAGTTGAAGTACGTGCCTCGCAACCTAGTTAGGAAGTGGTCTTCTTCACGGAAAGGAAAGGCGGTGTTGACTGATGAGAGAGCAGCGAGGCGGCACTCTGCCTCCGTTCCTCATTTTTCTCCGTTTCCGCCACGCCGCGCCAGGGCGGCCACGTGGGGTGCCCTCGGCGATCAGGTGACAGCAGCACCAGCTGGTGCAGCCGCCGGCCGACCCCCCCCTCCCCGCATGCAGTGATTTATGGCGCAGGAGAGGCACCGAAAAGTGCGCTGCCGGCCACGTCACACTATCCTACCGGCGGGCTGGAGGGCCTGATTTATCCTGGAGGACACTCGCAAATTTCACCCCCCCCCCCACCCACCTGACACAGCCCATGGGACAGCGAAGATTGCCCGTATCCGGAAGGCCCTATGTACACAGTTTTACCGATGCACCTCGGACCCCCCGTAGGCCTTAACCGCTGGGGCCGAAGAATGAGCACGACGTTTCTCTGTGCAGCGGTAAACAAATATTGAAACTGCAGCTCAGCATCAACCCTGGAGGACCTTGCTTTGCAGCTGCGTGAGACGTGCGTAGCCGTCACTGCCGCTTCTCTCCATCCGCACCCTTGACGGTTCATTTCACTTCCGAGTGACAGTTCACCTTAACAAACCCCTCTGCTGATGTGACCTCTGAACTGCTGAATCCCAATCAACATTTACAAAGTCCCGAAACACTAACCCGATCTCCTAAAAGAAGCGTACACTTGCACGGCGCCATCTCGCGCAGTTGCCTTTGCATTCCTTTTTCCATCGGGGTCAATTGTATAAGCAGCTACCTCGCAAGAAAATGGCGGCACTGCCCAAGCTGACCGTGTTTGGGCATTCATGCATCTGCAACTCTTCATCCGCGGTGGCGAAACGCTCCAGTGTGCGCGCTGCTTTGGAGAAAAGCGTCAAGGCAGATAAAAATGTTCACGAGGTCGCACCACGTGGTCTTAAAGCGCTGTACGGCAATGTCCCTCGATTTTCAAATGTGAAAATGGATGAATATCCATCGCCGAGGCACGGCTGCGGTGTCTAGAATAGCACCTGCGGTAATTTGCAGATGTGAAAGCATCTAAGCCTGCGATGCGAGCTCCAGCCCGGCAGCGTCTGCAGGGGAGCGACAACTCCTGGGCCTCGTCGCTGGTCGTGACCTTCGCAAACGGAGCCTCTTTATTTAGATAAGTGCATCGCATTCTCGCCTTCCCCAAATTGTTCTGCCTTCACTTTCGTCGGCCCTAAACTTGGACATTTGGAACCTGGCTCCTCTCCCGCTGATACGGTGACCCAGCGCATGTGTAACGAAAACGGTGTCCGCCATGGGCCAGGAAGACACCAAACAAGCGCACCCAAAAGCTTGGTGTATTTTTACGTCGGTAGGCTTCGTTTTATAAATGCATAGGCAGTACATGGGGAGAACGCAGCCTACAACCGGAATGCTCGCTTAGACGCCGAGCAACCCGTCGCCGCGGATTCCGCGCCTGTACGGCACGCCAGAAAAGGGCGACGTTTTAAGAGGAGATGTGATTTGAAAAATGACACAAAAGCTGAAATCGGATAAAATCGTTTCCGATTCGACTCTCCCGGAGGAGCGCGATTTAGCGAGAAAGGAACCCCGAACGGGCACACAATGGGATTTTGGTGAGCAGAAGAGGACGCCAAATGTGGAAATCGGTGCTTTTACAGTGCGGGCCGGCGCCACGCGCGAAACGGCGTTCGAACTGGCGGCGGCCGAATGCAAGAATACCGCCGTGCAATTCTTAATCCGGAGCGCGTTCCACCGTTTCATTAAAAAGCCTCGCAATCCCTCCAAAGGACTTGTCGCAGCTTTTTTCTGTCTGCATGTCGTGGTTGTTGCCGACGATGACGGCTGTCAAAGCTGCCGCTCGCGCTGTGGCTCCGCACTCCGCTTCATATATCCTGTTGCCGTCACCCCATTCTGTCCGTCACTAATCTGCAAAAGCTATTTTCAGTTCTAATATAGATCTCAAATCCTGCCCCCCCCCTTCCCTCTGTCTGTCTTTGTTCTTCTTTTGTGGCTCGCAGAAGAGCTTTGTTCACTACTTTTGCTCTCTTTCGCGTGTTCATGCGACTGCGCTTTTTTGTTTGCTCGAGCCTGTGCTAAGGCCCTGGATGAAATGAATTTAAAAAAAAGTTTGAAAAAAAAATTATACAAAAAAAAAAAAAAATCTCATTTAATTTATTTGCACGATATGTCGAGTTCCTTTTCCCTAATTTAATTTGAAACTAAACTGCAACAGGGAAAAGGCACTGTTGTCTGTTTGCAAAAGCGGATCTTGAAAGTTATGGCGTACACATTTCTTTGGCGGTGTTAGATTTTATTTTGGGCTTTTTAATTCCTTCGTTTGAACATCACAAAGCTTGAAGATGATGAAAAGCCAGCTGCCACTTTACATTTTAAATTGGACACTTGGAAATTTTACTTTGATATATCTGGCCATCGAGTCCTTTGTACGTACTTCGGCAATAGAATTTCCCTACTCTGATGTCAGGAGGCAGACACATGATGATGCTAATAAATTCATTCCTTTAGTCAGAAAATCAATAGCCGCTGGAAGCAGTGAACCACACGGTGTTGGGCTGTGACCCATTTTCACCGTCTCATGTGGACAGCAAGTCTGTTCCAGCTGAGCACACGTTGGGTCTTTATAGCTGTGATACATGCAGTCTGCAACGCACAAAGCCCGGTTGGTTAAAGGTGGGCGACATGGCAGCTCAGCAGGTAGCACTGGTGCCTCACGCCGTGCCCGTTTCTTTCCACAGTCCAAACACGTGTGTTTCAGGTGGCCTGGCAACTTTAAACTCAGCTTCTTCTCTGCATAGTTTAACCTCTGTCTATTTCTCTGAAAAACATATTTGGTAAAAACATATTTGCACCTGAAAACAGGTGCAAACGGAAAGAAAAGCCGATACAAAGGCTTGGCACCAATCGCTTTTAGGGTTTCCAGAAGGTAGCAGCATGCTTCTCACTTGGAAGAAGGTGGGGTAGCCAGGCCCAGTGCTGTGAAAAAATATTTGCCCCCTCTGCAATTCTTTTTCACTTTACGTTTGATGCGACCCTAGCGGGGTTTTTATGTTTCGCTGCTGTGGAAGGAAATGTGCAGTAATAGTAATGAAAAAGTGACTGCCCTGAACAGAACTAGCCAGCGCCCTGGAGATACTGAGGTGGTCTCCTTGCGTTTGAAACATTTGAGCAAATTGTCGAACTGGAGCGCTTTATGCTGGATGTGATCAATAGCGGATTAAAGATTAACAAGGACCTCCGCCCATTCCCCATAGATGTCCTTCCTGCCTCAGATGTCCGCAGTCCATACCCTGCCTTTCACGTTCACCTCAAAAATACCGACGCTACCCTCGGAAATGATATATTTCATGTCCTTCCTAGTTTAAACTTTTTTTTTTTATCTACAGTGGGAGGGTGGGCTGTGTGTGTGTGCCAGTACTTCAAAAAAGATTTTGGTTACAAGTACTGCAGAGCTTATATCAGAATCACAATCAGATTTATTTGGCCAAGTATGCTCGCACGTGCAGAATGATGGGGTACGATGGAACGAAAAATGAAGAGCTGGCTTTTTACCTGCATTTTGAGGATCTGCGACTTTTGAGCACTGAGTTTCACGCACGGGTTTGTCTTTCCTGCTGTGTTATGGTCCCAATTGTCCCCCCCCTGTAAAGCGAGCGATTCATCTCGCTGCACTGTTTTTCACTTTTTTTTAAGGACTGGATTTAATATTTTTGCGTTTTGTTAAAGTCTCCCGTGCCTGGGTCAATCATTAATTTCGCTTTACATTGTTTGCATTCAGCTGCAAGGCCTCGGGAGCTGGGGGGGAGGGTAACGGAGCAGCAGGCGGTTCTGGCCCCTTCCGCGACCCGTCCCGGCGCCGCCCCTCTTCGCCCAACCTCCAGCATCCTGGTGAATGGGACCGCCGCAGTCGGCACGGCACCGGCATCGGCATCGTAGCGATGGCATGAAGTTTGTGCAGTCACCTCTGAATGCAACCGGTGCCCCCGTTGCAGCCCTGTAGCCCTCCCCTCCCACGGGGTGTCTCATGCCAGCTGTTAGGGTGACAATAGGCTTGGACCGAAGGACCAGAAGAGAAGCACCACCCCCTAAAAACCCTGCCAGTTTCCTATTGTCCCTGGGGATCAGGCCTGTAGTTTATGCAAAGGAATGAACTTCATTGCGCGTGTAGTAAAATGTGGTAATGTGGAAGGGGGGGGGGGGGTCGAAGAGGGAGGCTCCCCTTAAGTGTCACATTTTGTTGTTTCAAAAGAGTTGCTATTCATACGTGTACAATGGGAACGTTGCAACCAGGACGACAGCTTGAGTCCCCTCTGATGGTTCCCCGAAGGCTCTTGTCCTGACCTCTGTCTCCCCGTCACAGCAGAAACAAGGGTCCTGCAGAAGAATGCTGCTGCCAGTGCATCTTGACAATAACACATTGTTTGTGCCCTTGCGAGCGAGAGAGAGAAAGCCGCCTGGGTGAAAGACCTTGGCTTCGGATTTCTTCGCCGCGTCTTCCGCGTGCGTCTCGGTGCTGTGACATTTTCGTGTTTATGCGGCGCAGGCAGATATCAAATATGTTTGTGTACTTTAAATTTTAGAAAACTTCAGACAAGTATGAGACAAACATATTTATCTTGTTGGCAATCACAAGTTTACTTCCTTCAGCGTGAATAATAGAAGTGCTGCCATTTTAATTCATAGGAAGTTCCTTTGTGCTCCGAGTACAGATTTTACCTTACTTTACTGCATCTTGATACCATGTTTAAGTGATTATTTTGGTTGTAAAGCCACTCCTGGCACTTTAGTTCTGGGAACATGACAGGACACAAGCTTATTGGGAGCGGTGTCCATTCAAAAGAGCTAAAGCTTGTATCTATAAAGCTCAGCCTCTGCTTGCCTGTTGTCAGCTTGGTTTCTCAAGTCACAGACTTGAAACTTGGCACTTGGTGCTTCTCGCTCTAAGCGAGGTTTTTGCGTGGTCAACTTTAATTCGATGCTGAAAAGATCGCTTAATATTTAGAAACCCAGTCTTTGAAGCAAGGCTTGGAAACATGCACGTAGTCGCATCGCATGCAGGACGTAGCTACGGTGCGCATCGAGCGTGTGTTACGCCGGCCAAATTGTGCAAGCATGTACGAGGAAAACGGGGTAGTTTGGGGAAAAAAATGCAAAAAAAGTTCATTGTCGTACACTGATATATAATTTATTACTCTACGTATTGAATATGACATACAGTACATCAGATTCTTTTTTTTTTGTTTTCAGTTTGAAAGCAGAACGGCGAGAGGGAAACGGGATGCTGGAGGAGAAGGGAAGGAGGAAGGAGCTGACCTAGCAAATGGTAGGGGTGACAGTGAGGGTTGAGGGGCAGAGGTGATGGGTAGAGTGGGTTGGTGCTGGCGAATGCTTGGAGCACAGAGCCGAACTGGCACGTACGCACAGACACCGGGGCACACAGTGTGCTACACATTAGCGATGTGTACTAAGTGCAACAAGTTTCAAGGTAGTACTGTTTGCTGATGCATAATTCACTACTGTCCACACATCACTATGGCCAGCGTCCATCACTCTCTGTGGCATCTGCATGTTCAGCCTTCTCAGGGGAGTGTCCAAAATACCTGCAATGGACTCCCAGCTGGAAAAGACAGGTGCCTGTAGCTGTTTCATGCAACAAATACATCAGACTGTTTTTTGTTTTCTACGTTGGAGCAGAAAGGCAAGAGGGAGGGTTGCAAAAACATCATGCAACATGTGTGCGGTATTTATGGAATGTGTACAAAGTAAAAATGTCAAAATTAAGAAATTATACATGACATACACCATTAATGGAGTACAGTCAGGGTAATAAAGTTTAGTGATGTATGTTTTTTTATTACTTTTTTCCTTTGCTCCTTTCCACTCAGCTAGCATCCGCACATGCGTCGCTGTCTGCAACATCTGCTTCTTCGATAACACTGACAGTGCTTATTCACTAAATATTTCTTGAATGAGAAATGTATAAGTGATGCTGGGTCACTCAGCTACTTCACGTTAAAACGCTAACCAACCGGAACCAAGATTCTGTTCTCGATATCCCTGTCGAACACCCACGTATTTGGTAAGGAAAGGTACATCGCTGCCACGATGTATATGTGAAGCTCCTTCTACAAATAGGTTGACCGGAGAGTCAAACTTTTTTCCTGCACAGCATAAAGCCTGATCTGTGGGATAATCTGAATGAACCGTGGAGGCTTTTGTAATCTTGTTGGATCTTCTTAGTGCTGGCACGCTTGTCCCGCTATGTAACGCAACCCCCGGTGTTTAACTTAGCACGATGTCCCTGTATGTACGCTATGTGCACTTTCTCAGTGTATCGACTTTTTCTTTATGTGCTTGTGACCCAGTTCTGTTCCTACGCAAAAAGAAAACAATTACCGGGCCTTTATGACACAGTTTCCTTTCGGGCCTCTGCGGTTTTCAGCAAATTATTTTTTTCCCGAGTAAAACGTCTCGGACTCTATTTAAACGTATGAATGAGACTGAGAACACAATGGCTTACATGCAAATGAGCCTGTGCCCTCTCTGCATAGCCAGGAAGTGTGTGTTCTGCATGCTGTACCCTCGCTTTGTTACGAGCACCACAAAGGGGAAGAGCCTAACATAAACATGTGCGGTTTGTAAATGCGTTACCTCTGGTCTACTGTGCGAGCCTTCCTACCAGGTGGCCTCGCACACACACACACACACACACACACACACACGCATGCACTCGACGCTTTCGGAAGAACACACACACATTTGTATGCCTATACAAATTTGCCCCTTGCTGCTTTAGCAGCGCCATTGGGCCTTTTTTCCTGCCTGGTCGCACAATGCATATGCATGTGTGTACTGTTTTGAGGCTGCAGGCTCGGTTTAGTGGTGCCGGAGCTCCGCGTCTGGGCTCGGTGTAATAAAACAAAAACGAGAAGGAAAAGCACAGCAGATGTGTCTCAGTTCACAATGTTCAGGCACACAGAGATAATTGATAATTTTCATTCCAGCTCGATATTGTATGAGCGAGTTGTGGGGGTGGCAGGAAAGATGTTAAATTAGGTGTGAGGTGAATGGCTGATGGGTTATTAAACCATGAAAGTGGCTTGGAGACAACGGCGCGTGAGCTGGCATCCTCACCCTGGGGCACCGTGTTTGGCCGGGCGCGGGACGTGGGGTCAGCACGTGCGAACCGCTTTGCCATAACGTCCAGACCGGCGCTAACTGGTCCTTGTGGCCTGGCCCGATGTTGGCCAACCAGCCCGCCCGGGTTTCTTCCACATCTTGACAGCGGCGTCAAAAGGGGGGTTGATTTCGCTCGGCATTTAGGTCAGACTTTACCCCCAGTCCCCAACCATCTGCCACTGGGATCTCTGCCCAGACCAGGGGGCTGCGGTCGGGCCTTCGGGGTCTTCCACGATTACCAATATGGGCGGAATGAGGAGCTGCATACAGAGCAGGGGCACGGGGCCTCAACTTTGCTTCGCTAAGGGGACAGTGATGATGGGGTGAATTTTAACCTTAGGACTTGTTCTTTTTCACCTGTTTCCCAGGTGCATGCATGCGCTTTTTTTTTTTTTTTTCCTCCCCGCCTGCATTGAGAGAAACAGAAATAGATGATAAAGTTTAGATGGCGGATAGCATTAGATGCATTAATCTGGCTCTTATCTGGCAGGAGATGATAAATTGACAGGGCCGTCACTGGCCTTGCCTTAGTTGTCATTTGATTCGGATCAAGCTTTAAATCACTGCCCCGCGCAGCTGGAAATAGCGCCGCGGCCTGCCGATGTTCGGGGCTCGGGCTCAGATATTTCAAACTGCTGCGATCACCTACGGGATTTAAAATAAATTCAGAACCTTATGGAAATGAGGTTGCCGGCTAAAACGTCTCAGCGTTTCTTTATGACATTGCTCGCTTACATTAGCATTTACTTTTATTCATTTAGGAGACACTTCTCCGAAGTGAGGCGCCGCACGGAGTGCACAAAAATAGTTTATTCTAATCCTGCCCATCTCTAATACAGGCACAGGCACGCACACGCAGATGTAAAGTTAAATTTAGACCACGGTTATTTTGGAAGGCCCTCGGTGAGGAGGAAATTGTGCATCCTGAGTACCTTTTTTTTTTTTTTTTTTTTTGTGGTGGTGGAAAGCAAAGAAAAAGCAGGCTGTGCTCTCGGAGGAAAGAAGGGCCCCGCAAACCGTGTGGCTAAAGCCAAGCGGACAGGCCGCCTCGTGGGAAGGGACGCGCTAATGAGTGTTGATGTGCCAGTCCACTCTGCTTCTCTTCACTGCATGCGTCAATATGGTGGGGGTCGGGGGGGAGGGGGTTCGTCCGGTTCCCATGAATGAGGCATTGACTCGATATCGAGGCGGACACACCGCGAGTCCGCGTTCCCTGGGAGAGCCGGCTGCGTTTCGTGTACGATCGCGCGTGGGAGCGCTCTCCGAGGGTTTGTCCTTCACGTGTCGCACACCTTAAACATGGCTGGCACAAAGCTGGGCACCGAGCACGTCACACGGGTCCGCTGGCAGAGACCCAAAAAAATGGTCCATTTTGCTTTCATCCGTACATGCATTCAGCTGTGCTCGCTTTTAAATGGGATTTAGTCCCCATTTTGTTGTCAGTTAACTTAATCCTTTTTAATAAACTTTTTTTGGGGGGGGGGACAAAAGTGGAACTTGATATTTCGAATGACATAACATCCCCCTCGTGCACAACTGACTTTGTTCCGTCTCCTCTTGCATTTTCTCACGTCACCTCCCGTTGCTAAAAAGCCAGGCAAAAAATGACGCATTTCTTTACAAAAAAGGTACCTTTTTTCTCGCTGTAAGGAACGGCCGACCTCACCTAACTTAGAGAGGTGATGATATAAAAGCAAAATAAGTGCAGTAAGAGAGACAGGGCAGTATTTTCTTGTCCTGCTGGAGAAGAGCAAACAGCATTGGGAAATATCCAGATGAATTCATATGGAGAACTGACAAAAGGACCTAAATTATACACTAAATCTGCGCGATACAAACACCGTCCCGTCATTCCTGACGCACGCGCCTATAAGTAGACACTTCATATCTATTAGACATTCAGATCAAGTTCCTTTATGGGTCCCGTTTCTGTTCATTTTGTTCAGGAATCGTATTTAAATTCGAAGGGTGAGAAAGCTGTTTTTAAACCCGATTCTGTGCTGAAGAAGTACCACAGACAAAGCTTTGCTGTTAACTCCACTTGGCATTCTTCTTTCAACACTTGCCATTCTACACATTTGACCACAATCTCTTGGAAGAAGAAAATGCTATTTAAGTCTTTTATTGCCTAAAGAATAAATTCCAGTTTCCCCAGACTAAATAAATGAGCTTGGGCAAATAAAGGATCACTCTAATTGTTTTCTGCTCTCCACATTCTCCATTTTTAGCGTTTTAGGCCTTGCATTAGACCTTTTTTTAGATTCCTTTGGAAAAAGGACTTAATGCAATCTGCGTTTTTCTTATTTGGCTTTCCCGATTTCCAGCATTTACGCCGATAATAATTGAAATTTATGTAGAAAGGAAAAAAAAAAAATCACAGTTGAAACGCACTCAGAATGCGCTCAGTTGACTGACTTGAACGCGAAGGGGGAAATTTCTTAATTTCTTTTCTTTGTCTTGCATGTAAAATACGGCGCTCTGCTAATTTGCTATATCAAAGGTGCGCTTTGTGTATTAGTCATTATTTCCAAATGTTGAATAATCATTAAAAAGGCGAAATGAAAGGGAAGCAGAAGAAAAGGCTCAACAAGAAAAGGGAAAGACCGGCACAAACAGCACTGTGAAATATCCAGTGGGTTTTAAAAAGACCGCCCGGTCAAAAGAGCCCATTACACTCCAGTAATTAAAAGCCAGATAAAATATGCAAATAATTCCATAATGCAGAATAATAGGGTTTTTTAATGCATCTAATATTAAATAAAAATGGAGCTTCCCATCATTTTCGGTGACATTTCATTCAAATGAAGGTGAACGTCCTCTCCTTAGATTGCATCTCATTACTCGCCTCTTTGTGGCTCTCCCATGTGGTAGACGGCCCTCCGGCCGCTCCGCCACCCTCCGCGCAGGCTCGCTCTTAAATCGCGCTGCTCAAATATTTCTTCAGCTGCAAAATGTAGAGTAAATAAAGAAGAAGGCAGGCGGGGAACCCTTCTGAATGCTAATCTGGCCGGGTCTCATTTTGTCAGAATCGGTGGAAAATTCGGGCTCTTCGCCGCGTAATCGTTTATATGCGTCGGCTCGAAACGCAAAGGATGAAGTTTGTGCTCGGGGACGGTGCAGGAAACACTTTTGCGGGATCTCAGAGATAAGACCAAAATTAGGCAATGAAGTCATCCAACGTGAGGATGGGGCATTTCATTAGCTGACCGATCTGGAGCTGCTGGTGCACTGGGGCGAAGGTTACCTGGACCGAGGAGAAGCTGCCTTTCAAATGACCGCTGCGCGACAAGGTCCTGCGTAGCTCTCCGTGCCTAATGTGAATCTGCAGGTGGTGGAAGTGTGAATTGTTTGTCTTGATGAAGTACAAGAAGATGGGCGACCACCTGAAGTTCTAGAGGACTAAATTAGGCCATAAACGCTGGCAAATAGAAAAATACAGTTAAACTAATGCTAAATACACCACAGAACACCTTTTCTTGTTTGCATGATGCGCGTGCTCCATCCTTCCAAAAAGTCACCTCCAACGATCTATTTGTTTATTTGGTCATCGATCGCAACTGTGGCTCTCAAGCAATTTTTCCGTTTTAGTCTGAATTGCTTCGTCATGCCAAGTACAACATCGTGTGGATGCACCCAGCTGTTTTTTTGGGTCATCGGGATGCTACGTGGTGCTTTGTTGACTTTGCCTCCTCCTCCACTTGATGAATGCTCCCCTGGTAAACTTTCCCGTATCCCTAGCGCCAGGAGGACTATCGATCCAGCCCCTACTGCTCCGGTGCAAGTGTGGTCTTGCTGTCTCCACGGTTGGCGCCAATCGATGCGAGGGGAAGGGCTCATTTGAGGAGCCACAGCAAGTGCCAATCAATGGAAAAGAAAGGGGCCATTTGAGGAGATGCACGTTGGGGGGTGGTGGCTACGGTGGATGGTCGAGCAGGAGTCTAAAGGTTTTTTGGAACACTGTCAAGTGTAACCCTCAAAGAGATTTATTTCTGCACAAATGTTTACTGACAGCATAGGTGGAGGACAAAGTCATGATGAGATAGGGGCCTGGTGAAGAAGGCCATGAATCTGTCTTGTAACCTATAAAACTTCAAAGTGGGGCGTACGGTGTTCCCTAGCACCATGCAGGTAACTCGTTGCCGAAGATCCTTTGCGATCTGAATTCTAAGAAAGGCAATCGTCATTACTTACATCCATCTACCTGTCCATCCAAACATTATGCTGAACCACTATCCCGGTCAGGGTCGAGGTGGTCCAAAGAACGGACCGAATCACTGCACGAACTTAATGTGATGAATTAACCTGGAACGCATGTTTTTGGACTGCCGTCGCTTTCAGGGGTAAACATTTTTAAGCGTTCCCGAGTCCCCGTATTGACACCTGTTTATACCAAAATGTCACAGAATCCCATATACACGGACAGTTACTCCAACAATTAACATTAGTTCTCATAACCCAATATGACAAGGCAGTTTCCCTTCATTAATGGCTCTACTCTATATTACTGTTCTGCAGTTGCGTCAGTTATTGAGCCGCCCCGTTGGTACTGTTTGAACAAGACAGAGATGGAGGTGGGGCGGTGGTGGGTTTATGAAAACAGCACCTGCGAAGGGGAAGTAGGTGGGTGCCTATTTACCACACATATGTATGACTGACAGCTGAGCGCAGCGAGGGGTTTGGTCTGAAACTTCGGTACGGTTGTGTATTTACACTCATTCACCTCTTTCATAGCTATTGCGTGCCATACACTTAACAAACATGACACACACGTACACACTCATGAGCCACTTTATTGGGAACACCTGTACACCTGCTCATTCAGGTAATTATGTAACCAGCCAATCACGTGGCAGCAGCGCAATGCATAAAACCAAGCAGACACAGATTGGCGCTTCAGTTAATGTTCACATCAAACTTCAAAATACAGGAAAAAGTGATCCAAGTGACTCTGACTGTAGCATGGTTGTTGATGCCAAACTGTGATTTCGGTATTTCAGAAACTGCTGCTCTCCTGGGATTTTCAGTCTCCAGACTCCACACAGAATGGTGCAGAAAAAAAAATCCAGTTAGTGGCGGTTCTGTGCTCGCAAACACCTTGTTGATGAGGGAAGTCAGCGAAAAGCCAGACTGGTTTGTGCTGACAGAAACGCTACAGTCACTGAAATGTCCACTCTTTGCAGCAGTGGTTGGCGGAAATGAATGCTTGACATGTTGAACCTTGAGTCAGATGGGCTACCCCAGCCAATAACAGGAAGCTGAGGCTACCATGGGCAGTGGCTCACCAACATTGGACAGCTGAAGACTGGAAAAGTGTCACCTGGTCTGACGATTCTCGGTTTCTGCTGTGACGTGCAGATGGTAGGGTCAAAATCTGTTGTAAACATGGATCCAACCTGTCTTTCGTCTACAATTCACGCTGCTGCTGCTGCTGGTGGTGGTGGTGGTGTAATGGTCCAGGGAATGTTTTTCTTGGCACACATTGGGCCCTCTAATACCAAATGAACATCTGGGTATTGCTGCTGACCATGTGCATCCTTTTATAACCACAAGATACCCATCTTCCAATGGCTACTTCCAACAATGATAACGCTCCATGGCACGGAGCACAGGTCGTCTCAGTCTGGTTCCATGAACATGACAATGAGTACAGTGAACTTCAGTGGCCTTCCAAGTCACCAGATCTGAATCCAGTAGAGCACCTTTGGGTCGTAGTAGAACGGCACATTGGCAGCATGAATGTACAGCTGAGAAATCTGCAGCAATTCCACGATGCAGTCACATCAGCATGGATCAGAACATCTAAGAAATGTTTCCAGCACCTTGTTGAATCCATGTCATGAAGAATTCAAGCTGATCTAACAGGAACGGGTGCGGTCCTCCCTGGTATTAAAATGGTGTTCCTAATAATGTGACTGGTGAGTGTGTGATGCTCAGCATTTGTGTTTTAGACCAAAGTTTAAAGCAAAAAATCAAAACGGAGCAGTAAGATAGAAGAAATCAATAGAAACTGTACAAATTAATTCAAAAGTTTACATGGTTTGGATGATCCAAATGATTACATCTTAACCGGGGAAACTGGGGGGGGTGGTGAAATATAACTGTGAAAAAGACTACATGGGGGCTCTGTCCTCAAATTGCTGAACTGTTCGGAAGTTGTGCGAAATCCAAAATCGGCCTTTGCGAATGCCAAGAAATGCCTCATAGCTAAATTAGGGGTGTTAACCATAACCATAGGGAATCCAGCCACAAGGGGATGCATAAACTAGTGTATTTCTTTGCGCCGGTTCCAAGCCCGGATAAATGGTTGCATCAGGAAGGGCATCCGGCGTAAAAATTTGCCAAACCAAATATGCGGACAAAAATACTAATTTCCATACCGGATCGGTCGAGCCCCGGGTTAACAACGACCGCCACCAGCACTGCTAGCCGACAGGGTGCTGGCGGAAATTGGGCTACTGTTGGCCGAAGAAAGAGAAGAGGCCGAAGGAAAAGAAGAGGAAGGCATGTCCGGAGGAAGGAGGAGAGGGGGAAGGTTAAGAGAGTGGGAGGCCTAAGAGGAGATTTACGGATGTGGTGAAGGAGGACATGCAGGCGGTGGGTGGGATGGAGAAAGATGCAGGGGACAGGAAGAAGTGGAAACAATTGATCCGCTGTGGCGACCCCTAACGGGAGCAGCCGAAAAAAGAAGAAGAACCATAACCATAGGGGTGTTAAGTGAAACTCTTCTTCGCATCAAATTCTTGCAGCCCGAACGAGTGCATCTTCAGTAGGACGATACCAACGTTTTTGAACGGGGGGTCTTGAGTTACTGCCGCACGAGCGATGTTAAAACGACACCAAATTAGGTTTCTGTTGTGGGATGTCATAAACCTGGGTTTATCCCACAGAAGAGATCAGAATGCCTTATCAGGCCTTCCTTTTAAGATAAGGAACTGCTGAGGTGAGCAGTGAAGAGACCAGAGGGAACAGGACTGATTTACTTTATCTGCTTTTGACCGGGGCCTTGCTGAGCTCTTATGCGGCAGACTGACACGCTGGACTAAGGATCAAGGAGCAGTGCTGTGACACACCATAAAGTGTGCTTCAACCGTATTTCTTGGCTGGGGCAGCAAGCGAGGTGACTGTTTCTGCCTCGAATCACAAACAGTCAGTGCTTATGTCCGCATCGTCTTATTTGGTCACAGGTCAGATACTCCCAGAAAGCCGTAACGGAGTGCTGAATGAAGATGAACGCTTTGTAGAACATCTGATCCAAAGCTCCTCGTGGGAAGGCCTGCTTATGTCAGCAGTGCTGCAAACTTTATTGCGATGGCTGGTCCAAGTGTTGGCCGAGCGGGCAGGTCTTGGTGCTGAAACGGGAAATCTCTTTACCATGATGACCATCTCCGCTCGCATCCCTTACCTTAAACGCCCTTAAGAAAAGCTGAGCTGAGCAGAGCGCCTTCTGACACAGGAGATCTATTTGTGCCTTTTAGCAAGGTCAGATATGTGGCACAATGTTGAGTGCTGAGACATAAGCCAAATATTCTCCAATCTGAGACCCCTGAGCAAACAATATACAAATGTGTCCAAATAGTTTAAACGCTGCACATTTTAAAGCAAAAAAGGTATCAGCAGTGATTTGACTTTCATTTGTGTTCACTCTAAAGGGCTTATAAGGGAAATGTAGATTCAAAGTAGTTCCATTTAGACAAAAACCTCATGCACAGCAGCAGTCTCATGAGATAAGACATATCCTTCCCCATTTAGAAATTAAAAGCTGGACTGAAGTTGCAAAGCCAAGTCATTGTTCAGAGCCGAGGAGCTAGATTGACTTACATTCCTTTTGGCAGCTTGGTTTAAGAGTGCAAACAAATCCATCCTGTTCTATAAATTTGTCCCAAAGTAATTGGCTGCCTGTTAAACCAATTCATTGAGTGCTATTGATTCCTTAATCCTACTTTCATTTTTTGGATTGCCCGAACAGCAGTTATTTTGCAGGCCTCTTCCTTGCCTCCCTTTCAAAAAACAACAGCAAAAAAAAAAAAAAAAAAAAAAAAAATCGCATAAAAAAAAATTCAAACGTTCAGCACGGTGTTTTTTAATAAACATTTGCTGGGAGAGCGCCGGTATTAGGTATTTCCAAATAACCCCCTCCTCGCTGCCACCGGGGACCAGGTAGCGCCATATTTTGTTTCTTTTTCACCTTGAAGTTTAGAGCCGGGCATCAATCAAGGTCAATAGTAAGCGAGACAGATTGATCGACTGCAGGCAGTGGCTGGAATAGTCTGGTCTCTGCGGTTTGCGCACCCCACTCCGCAATCCATAAATGAACCCTGTGTGCCGCAGAAAGCCAGGCATTCCGAAGCCAAGATTTCTCACCTTCTTCCGAGGTATTGGCATTGCAGGCGGTTCGCAGTTAAAAGCCGCTTACTTTAGGCTTTCGGCAGCGAGGCACCTTGGATGAAGGAGCTATTTGACTAAATAGTCGTGCGTTTAATTGGAAGAGCGGTTCCAACAATTTCAGGAGATGTCACGCTGGTTCAGCGTTTAGCAGCGAGAAACGCGACCGTCTGAAGCAGCTGCACCCATATTTTGAAACAGCCCCCGGTCAAACAGATTAAATATATAAAGTGGCACGAGGATGAAAAAGGATTGTATCTGGCTCTGTGGCTGTTGAGCCGAGATCTAAAAAAGTTAAAAAAAAAAAAAAAAATAGCCTGAAAAATTCCTGACAGACAAGGGCAATGAAGCAAAAGGAAATCGCAGGGCCTCAGTGTCAAAGGTGTCGAAGTGAACCGGAATTCCTCCTGACAGGGGCACCGCGTTTTAACAGAAGGCCGGGAACACATTCCTTAATTGCCGCCACGGGCCGAAAGCCCGGAGCTGCTTCCGCCTTAATGAAACCGCAGTCTGTGATTTATTTAGTGCACTGAGTCAGGAGGCTTTCTGTTGAAGCGGGAACTTCTGGCCGCGGCCGAGACGCTCGCGAAGGATCGTAGCCCTCTGTAGAGGTTTTTCTCCGGGAGGCTGAGGAAGAGATGCCGAAGTGTAGCGGAGCCACACGGGTTGGGTCTTGCTGCGGGGCGAGAGGGGATGAAGCTTGGCTGGAAGAGCACTTTGCTAAGTCCCCCGTGCTCACCTGCAGGAAATGGTTTGAGGTGTCAGATGTGCACAGTTCGGGAGGGGATGCTCTATCGCCTGTGGTGTGCCGGCATAGGAGGGCTCAGAGGAAGCGCTTACAGAGCTGTGATGCGCAGCTGGGGTCCTTTCTCATCTACCACCCTCACTGGCCTTTGTGGCAGGTTGTCACACTCAGCCTCCGCCTCCATCCTCCACGGACCCACGTGCAGGTACGATTATGATGAAACCCTGCAATGTTTACCACGAAAGCCTCCCAAGTCACAATGCTTTTTGCCCCGTTATTCATTTAACCTTCCTCTTCTTTTGTGTTCTCAATGTCAGTGTAAACGTGTGTGATGCAGTGTAAAATATCAAATACCGTGGTAAAAGCATGTGTAGGTCACACTGTGGTCTCAATTAAATTTAGATTTTTTTTGCGGCATGATTCATAGGTCCACATCTGTAGGCCAACAGGCCTTTTTGGAGATTTATCTTGTGACATTTTATCCTTCTGTGTTATTGCGTAGAGAAATACACGTTTTGCATTTAAAGGGGCATTTTTGCACAGCGCGTTCATTTTTCCTTCTTTTGCGTAACTGTTGCGGCAAATTAAAGGACGTCCCCATAAAAAGCGAATCGCTCTTCTTGGTCTTGCTAAAAAACAACATAGAGGTCTTGATAATGGCAGAAAGAAATTAGAGAAGTGTGAAGGCTGGAGAAGGCGGCGAGGGCAACCCTAGACATGTACCTTCCTACTTCGGTAGTAAAGCATACGTGGATCCACCGTGAAAGAATGGGTGCCTTTTATGCCGATGCGGGAGACATGAAATTGGTCCAGTTAGGGTGAATTTTGGGTCTGAACCCGTGGCTTCTGGTCAGAACCGGTATATCTAGGAACCCATGTGAGAAATCACTCAGTGTGCCTGGCGATTTCTATATAAAATATGAGATCTGCAGGATCTGGAGCTGGTGCCTCACTGGCTTCAATCCTGGGTCTCCAGATGCCTGAATATCTGAGGTTCATGCAGGTAGGCCGGTAAGTCTCAGTAAGTTTAAGTACAGGACTGGACTTTTGAGGAAAGAGCTTGCTAGTGCAAATACAAAGTGAACACTGAACATTGTCAGTTTAGTTCAGCCAAGTGCGTTTGCACTCAAACCAACTGAGTGTGAGTTGTGAAGAAATGGGCAAAGTCTGTTAGCTGTGATCAGCAACAGCATTTTGGACGGGGCTGCGGCAGATGAAAACTTAGCCTTAATAAACCATTCATTAACAGTGCTTCTTTCTCAAGTCAGGGCTACGGTGGTCTGACACCCATACCAGAAGCTCAGGGTGCAGGTTCACCCAGGACAGGACACCAGTTTGTCACAGCACAGTATTTATAATGTAGGTTGGCAATTTTGGTCCTTACTGCTCTGAGGCTTGCATGCGGATAGATAAAATCTCAGCTTCCGGGAATGGACAGAGAGAGGGGCGTAAATTGGGGAGGCTGACTGAACAGTGTGCATTTTTGCTGTTAATCTCAGTGTTGTTCTAATCTGGTGGATTAAACATGGCTGAAGCACTGAGCCGCGCTGCTGGAGCGCACATGTGCGCCGCTGTTCACGTCTGTCCCTCCGCCGGACCCGTTTCCTCTGAGCGCACAGGCCTGCGCCTGCTTCATTTGACTGTCACACAGTATGGAGATGGGCAGGAAACGAGGCATAAAGAGCAGCTTTGCATAGAGCGAACGCCCTGGGATCATTACCCTTGTTTCTTCCTGGAGCAAGGGCACGAGATGATGTGTCTGCCCACCTCCGGGGGTTCCCAGGAGGTCTGCACACCACCAACGTTGTCTGTGGGGGAAAAAAAAAAAAAATCTGCAAACAAATTGGGGACAGCAGCGTTCCTCTTCTCCGGCCTACGGGGTTTCTCTCAGTTCCTTGGTCTTGCTTCCTGAGCAGGATGAATGAATGAATGAACTCACTTTATAAATCCCAGCATAAAACTGCACCTGACCACATGCGGTGCAATACAACAGCAGGGTGGCAGAAAAAGAGCAGAGACAGAAACAGAAGCTGGATGAAGACTTTGAACAAAATTAATTTAGCCAGGATTTAACTTAGTCCCTTGCATTACTGACAACCCATCACCCCACACTGACTGAACGGTTTAACTCGCCCGTTTACGGCGGACATGCAGTAGGCATCTGCAGGTCTTTGCTTTTAAGCATATTGAAGGATGGGCTGACATCTCATGTAGATAAACTTGGAAAAACTGCGGGAAAACCTTTCTGGGGGGGGAATAAATTAAGAAATTTGGGGAAAAGATGTTCCAAAGCAGACAAAACAAAGGTTGCTGTTTTCTAATCACACCTTAAAGTCACCTGACCCCCCACCCAACAACACACCCCACCTCTATGGCTTGCATTCGTACTTCCCTTTCATCGCGGTGTTTGAAGAGGTAAAGCCAATTTGTTTTCAATCGTGAAACATGACACTTGCTGAGGTGTCTCGGTGCTCCAAACAAGCTTCACTCATAACTTCAAAGGGGGGTGGGGGGGGACCTGCACGGTGGCAGTAACAGCGGGCTCACAGCTCACGATTCCTCAACAAAGCAAAGGCATGAAAGACGCAAGTGGCTTCAGCCCCGAGGTTCCTCTCCATCTTACCTTGTGCTCCACAGCTCAAAGGCAGCGCAGTGCAAGCTAGCTGCTACCCAACGTGATGCCGCTCGCAGGAGCTTGAACCTTCTTTACGGCACCGCCAAGGCGGAGAAGTGGAGAAATGCTAACAGATTCTGACCAGGGACCAGAGACCTGCTTCCGCTTGCCGACTGTTCTTCCCGCTCTCCACAGCCGAGTACTAATTTGCGGCGCCACTTGAGGCCATTTGCAGCCTGGCTGTAATTGACGTGGCCTCAAACTGAATGGGAGTCAGGAACAATGGACCTCTGAGCCCCTTTCCAGCAGCTCTCCTCTTGTCCTACTTACATCTGACTGCTGGGAGTGTGTTTTCTCATTACGGTGTGTGGGAACAGACTTAAGCGCGCATCGACTGGACATTCCAGCATGTGGTACACACGATATTTTAAGTCGCTTAGGCACGTTATCAGTCTTGTTATTTTCTGCTATCCATTTAACACACGCTTTTCTCCACAGTGCAGAGTAACAGAAGAGTTATAGATGCAAATTTGTGATCGTGAGCAGTTTGTTTGCCCAATAGCACCGTTTTACCAGCGCACATAATACAAGCGGCTGCAAATAGAATTAATGGGAAACAGAGACTTAACTGTGATAGATGGCGTGGTGCAATTTTATGGCGTTGTTAGGAAATCGGGTCAGAGCAGTTCAGAAAGAGATGTGTTTGAGACCGTTTTTGAGTGTTGAAAGGGATTCAGCAGCTCAGAGGGAACTCATTCGGCCACACGAAAGCCAAAGCTGACTGTCCTTGGGCGTGTGATTTTGGACCCAATTGAATGGAGCCATAAAGTGGCCTCAGGTGGAGGAACAGGCTTGCTGGAGTCCACAGAGATGTCAGATTCTCCAGGTATTGGGATGCTGATCCTTTAACCATGTTGTAGGCCATTATCAGATGGTTTGTCTTGAACTTGATATAGGCAGCTACAGGGGACCAGAGGAAGGAGATATGTGGGAATGCTTTGACAGGTAAAACGCAACTTGTGTGGAGGAATTCTGGATCAGCTGTAGAGACAGAAGCAGGAAGGCCAGACTGGAGGAAGTGGCAGTAGTGTAGGTGGGATGTTCTGTGGATGTTGCTCTTGTTGACGGATGAAGAGGACGAAATCTGTGAATTTTCCAGGTTGATGGAGAGTTCCCAGACAGGTGTGCAGATCTCCTGGGACTTAAAGAATCTCAGTCTTGGAAGTTGAGTTTTAGGTGTTGATCAGTCAGAAAAACAGATGTCTGCCAGTCAAGCTGGGATGTGAGAGGATGTGTCGGTAGTAGCTAGGGGAACCTAGAAGAGCAGAGTATCATCAATGTTGCAGTGATAGACGAACGAGTGAGACAGAACCAAGGGAAGAGGGGGAGCGTAAGGGGCTCAGTGCTGAGCCCTGTGGAACACCAGTTGAGGGAAACTCAGGATAAGACAGGTTACTCTACCAAACCACCTGCCATGATTTACCTGACAGGTAAAATTCAAGAAATACAATGTTGATCCTTTCATTCCAAGCCATCCAAGAGAAGAAAGGAGAACTTATTAGCTCTTAGGGACAAATTCTTCAGAAAGGTTAAGTAGAATGAGGACAGAGAAAAGAGTGGCTGTGCTCTCATGCTGTCTTGGTGGAATGGCTGACCTTGAATCCAGACCAATAACTGTTTAGTCATACATAAAAAAATGATTTCAACAAAACGCATAAAATGAAAAAATAAGAAATAGACATTTTGTTTAATTCAGGAAAAATAAATTTAGAAAATGACACAGTATTACGTTGCATTGGACTGTCTGCTCCGATATCCAGCCATCCGAGACCTGGTTATGCATGGAAGAAATGCACACGTGTACATAAGTGTGCGTCTGTGTGTATGTACGATAAAGTGTGTAAGGTGTGTTTGTTTTTGGTGTCTTTGGAGGTGACATGTTAAGGGGAGCAGGAAAAATTGATCAAGGTTTTGGGTTTTAAACCTGCTTTGCGCTATAACTGTACTACCCTTGAGTGAGGTATTTAACCTGAAATGCTATATAACGGGGCAATGTGGCCTGCTGGGTTTAGGGAGAGGTGGTGACAGGACTTGCAATTTTTATTCCTTTTTCCTACGGCGACCAAAGATAGCAAACTAAAACCTTAGCAGAACAATAGAGTCAACGAACCCATCATACAGCTGCACAAACTCTAGGTCTCAGCTGGTTATAGAAAAAACTGTCTCCAAAACCTCCAAGCATCTCTACTTTCTTCTCCTACAAGCTCTCAGCCCAAGTTTTCGCCGAGTCCTTCATTGGACGAGTGGCTACATCTGCTGCTTCTCTTCCCTGGTTGTTACCAAGTGGACGGAAGCCACAGACCACTACTGCGAGGCAGCAGGTGGCGCTGTGGTTAGCGCTGCAACCTTGCACTCAAAGGCAGCAGGTATGAATCCCGCTTCCCGCTGCAGGTTCTTCTCCTGAATCCCTCCAGTCAAAAACTAGCCAGCTGCGTGAAAGGCTAAATCGGTGTAAATGTATTAATTTAGTCGATGCTTTTCTCCAAAGTGACACATGACTCAGAGGAAACAAAAGTGCGTTTCGACAGCAGATGAAGAAACGCAGTTCGGAAAGTACAATCAATTGTCTAATACTGCCATTTTTCCAGCGTGCGATACCCCAGTTGCTGCATATTGAACTGATAGGCAGTACAGACTTTTTTAAATTGGGCAGATAGCGCGGAGAACTTGCGGAGCGGATAGGAGATCAGGAGAGCAGTGGCTCTGAAGGAGATGTGCTTTACGGCCCTTACCGAATGTTAAGAGGGGTTCGGCAGTTCTGAGAAAGCGGATTCGTTCCCCCACGGTGGAGTCGGAACTGAGATCCTTCGGCCTTTTAATTTCGAGCCCCTTGTCTGCGAGAGCAGCCGCAGGTGGAGGTGGGCGGCTGGGGTGTAGCTTGCGATCAGGTCCCGCAGGTAGACTTGCATGCTGTAACCAGAGTGTTAAACTTGGAGTGGGCAGCTACAGGGAGCCAATGGGCAGAATAAATAATGATGGAATAAAAAATTTGAGAAAAGCATCAGGTTAATAAATGCAAATGTGACCCGAGCGTGAGTGTGTGAGCATCTGTCAGCGATGAGTGGATGGAGGCTGAGCAAAGTGCGGGCAGCTTGTCAGCGGGGCCACCGGTAGATGGGCAGGTTGCTCTCAGATGGTGCCAACTCTGGTGTCCCAGACTGACCCAGACGCTAATGGGGTCAGGTGAGACTCCTCCTTGGTCCATCACAGATCCGCCTCCGTTGGCCTCATATGCAAAGCTTACCTCCGAGGGCCCGCTCTCCTTCCGCTACGCTCCCCTTTATCCTTCTTCTCCTTTTTGCCACTTGTCCTGGCCCCAGCTCGCACCCGCTCGCTCCCTTGTATCGCGTCCCCCCCACCTCGCCCCTCCCGGGGCTCTTCCGGCTCACCCCTCCCCACCGCGTCACCCTGTCTGCCACATCAAAGGATCTCATTACCAGCCCTCATATCAACCTTGCCCTCAGCCAGCCTGCCCTCCCCGCACATTTAAACAGCACCGCATCATATTTATAATAAGCGATGTCTCACGATGCGCTCTCCGGTCTCCCTACCTCTGTGTCCCTGCATTCGAAATCCTTCGCTCTCGCAGAAGACGCATCCTATAAAATTCTCTTTCATTCGTCGTCTCTTGTTCGTCTTTTGTTTTGTCCCCCCCCCCGCCCCGGCCGCAGCCCGAGCCTCGTATCCTTTGATATTTCCACAAAGCTGCCATTACGATCCACGTGCGGAGAGGACGTCTGGCGTTCCGCAGCCCTCTCTCCATCACAGCATCTCCCCCTTCCGCCTCCTGCCTTCTTTTTTTAAATGTGGCCTGAACCCAGTTGGCAGACACACCTGGAGCCATTAATAACACAGAGCGGAAGAACTGCTCGCACCCCCAACCCTGGCCAAGGGTGTAATTAAAGTGAGTGGGTTTCAGTCACTCAGCTTAGCACCTCAATTATTCCCTTAATTTATTTACTGCCCATACAATAGCCGGGACCTGCGTCTGCGTCTGCGTCTGCGTCTGCGTGGCTGCGGCTGCGGTGGCACATGCACGGAATGAAAGGACAGCACCACCTCTGCTCCATAAATAACCGGAATGGCGATGAGCGAGCGGAACAGTAAATATTTATCTAATGGCACAAGTTCTCGCAGACACGCTGACCCTTCCGACTCGATCCCTGTCCATTACGTCTCGCTGCCAATTAAGTATTTTCGCTCCGCTTTTTTCAGTCAAATCCCCCGGTGCCACGCGTTGCGAAAATCGAATGGCTTGTTAATCCTTTTCGGTTGGTGAGGGCGATGCCGGTCGCTGCTTTTTCTCAGGTTTTGCATGCCCAGCTCATGCAGATGTTAGTGGCGTTGGATGAACAGGGATAAAAGTACCGTGGAAGGGACAGCAGGTGGCGCAGCGGTTAGAGCGGCTGCCTTGCGCTCAAAGGAAAAAGAAAAAGAAAAAGAAAAAAAAAAGCCACCTCCTGCTGTAACACAACTGAACACCCAGGTCCGTGCATCTGTAAATCACCGTAAGTATCAGTCAAATGAATATACAATGTAAGCTTCGAAGACCCCCGATGCAGGGGGTAATTCCCCATCCTTTGGGATCTCGTGCAGGTCAGGACAGTTAGGGCATCCTGCACACCACCACAAATTCGACATACAGTTATGGGGAAAGCTGAGGAGCCCATTTTCTGTGAGCAACGGCATGTTGGGTCTGAATGCACAGTGGAACTGTTTTGAAGGAATCTTGAAGGAATCTTGCTTCCTCAGGCCTCAGATAACCCATCGCAGAGCCACAGCACGTTCTGCCCCGTGAAGCATGTACGCCTCTCTTCCATCTCTGGGTGCTCGCTGGTCCCGCTCACAAAAGTTACAAAATCGGAAAGTGTGAAGACTCAGTTTTGGGCCTGATGTTGTTGAATGAGCTCCCTCGGGCCCTAAAAACTGCTGAATCCCGTTCAGCGTTCAATAAGGGTCTCGAAACATCTCTCTTTCTCTCCTGATCCCGTAACTATGAAGTTACATCACACCATCTGTCACAGTCGTCATTCTTTTCCTGTCGGCTCCTACTGGCAGCCACCAGTGTGATGCGCACTGGCAAAGAGGCTTCGTTTTGGACGGCTGCGCCTCACCGGTCGTGTGTCTGCACCGCAGTCTCTTCATCTGCTGAGAAATTCACTTTTGTTTACTCCGACTTGTATGTCACTTCGAGGAAAAGTGCCAACCAAGTCGACAAATGTAAATGTCAAATACATTAGCTGCAAAATTGTTTCAATTTGCTAGAACCTTCTCATCTGCGTAGCCTTACTGGTCTCGACTTCCTGCTTCCGCGCTATTAACCGAGGGATTTTTTTTTATCCTCAAAGTATTTTACTGTTTTACTAATACCAGCATCAGACAGCTTCTTTGCAAAGAGTAGCTGCTGACCTGTTAACTACATTCATTGTCGATCCATAGCTGGTGGTTCAGAGTCCATCCTGGAAGCACAGCTGTCTTCTAACTGCTGCTCATCTGGTTTAACCGGGGCGAAAGGGTAGAGGGAAAAGGCGGCACAGGATTATGAAGTCCCCCCGTGAGAAGAACCGCGTGGGGTCGGACATTCCGGCGAAGAGGCGACATCGTGATGGTAACCACTTTTATGACTTCCGTCCGCTACCAGCACAACCCCCTGCGCCCACAGAATAAATAAATCACAACTGCTGTTTGGTTATGTTGTTTGGTTATTTGGATCATAATTTGTGTACAGTTTTATTTATTCCGGCCACATAACACGTCCAATTAGGGTTGCCCGGTGGCGTTTTCGAGCTCCCGACATACAAACACCGAGCAGCTGTTTGCCGTATCGCACCATTAGGAGCAAATAGTCCAGGAGCGACTGGGCCTAACAAACAGAAATCAATAGTTACTATGGAGATTTCGTTTGAAAGAAAGCGGCGGCAGTCACCGATGGAGGCTGTTATTGCAACGATATAACCTCGCAGTGGACCGGTTGTCAAGGAGTCACTGACCATGATTTTCTTTTTTTTTCCCACCACCCTCACAGGCAGAAGGAAAACGTCGTTCCGCGGGGTGGCAGAGAGATGTGGCGTTGGGGGTCTTACTTCTGGATTCCCCGTATGCATTGCTGTGTTTCTTTTTATTTTCAGTCGACTGACAAAATGGAAGTTTCACCGCATGGCCAGAAGTGTGTGGACCCCCACCCCCTTCTAATGACTGAGCTGAGCTGTTTCGGCCACACCCACACGGCATACAAACGCATTCTAGACAATTGTGTGCTTCCAGCTTTGTGGCCGCAGTTTGGGGAAGCTCCTTTCCTGCTCCAGCATGGCTATTCCCCCGCCCCATGCACAAAGCGAGCTCCATAAATAGAGGGTTCGCCCAGGTCTGTGTGCAAGAACTTAAGTGGCTGCAGAGCCCTGACCTCAACCCCACTGAACACCTTTGGGATGAACTGGAACGCTGACTGTAAGCCAGGCCTTTTCGCCCAACATCAGTGCATGACCTCACTGATGCTCTTGTGGCCAAATGGGCACAAATTCCCACAACCGCGCTCCAAAATCTGGTGGAAAGCCTTCCCAGAACAGTGGAGGCTGTTATAGCAGCAAAAGGGGAATTACGCCGTACGAATGCCCATGGGTTTGGAATGGGAGGTTCAACAAGCACATTTGGGAGTGATGCTTAGGTGTCCACATACTTTTGGCCATGTTGTGCACGTAAACTTTGAGCATGCAGGTCTGAAAAGTTTATTTATTCATCTGCAGTGTATGTCTCCCCATTTGAACCTTACAAACTACATATATACATTTATTTAAGAAAAAAATTATACCTCAAGTTTTTCTCCAATTGGCTGACATTGATTTTTCCATCTACTACAACATTTACTCTAAATCTTTAATATTGATCCAGACTGACACAGATCTAGGTATCGTGCACTTATAAATGATGTGGGAATGACTCAAAACCAAAACTGAACTAAATGCCACACGAGATCTATGGGTTTGTTTACTGGTTTTCAAGGCAAGAGATATGAATTTCACGAAAATTGATGGCATGTTTCCTCGAGCACTTTGAAAGTTTTTTTTTTTGCAATTAATAAGCAACATGAGGAAGATCTCAAAAACCTCAGATGTGTTAACCTGCAGACCCTCACCCTCACATTCAGCTTCGCGTTTCATCTACTTTGAACCCTTTTTCATTATAGGCAGTAATGTACACATTTCTTAAGGGCATTTATTATGTGTGGCGACGATACCGGGAAAACCCGGCCCAAAAACTTGAGGAAAGAGGCTGCTGTATTTGACTGAATGGTTTGAAATTTTTACATTAGAGAATGAACACGGAATTATTGCGAAACATCTCCGAGGCTTCGAACGTAGCCCCCAAGTTTTAATTTTAGCCATAGCTGTATAAATAACTTTTAACTAGATTTGTAATAGCTTACACAGCTTGCTGAGCTTTTACTAGGAAAACCACAAAGGAGGTCATAAAATGTTTAAGAAGTGTCACTGCAAATGGTTTGTAGCTTTGACATTTAGAAGTATATTTAAATAACTGCATCTGCAGTAGGGGTACCCTGGCAGTTTCACATAAGTATTTTTAAATTCATTTTGATAACCAAGGCTTTCGAAGCTGAAATTTTACATGCCGAATGCTTTGTCCCTTTTCTGATCCCTCGAATCGGGCATCTGAGTTTGGACTTGCTAGCGTTTCAGTGGTTAGAGCTGCTGCCTTTGGACTATAAGGACCCAAGTGTGAATCCCACTTCCTACTGTAGCATCTCCGAAGAAGGTTCTTAGTATGAATTTCTCCAGCTCTTTAAGTAGGTAAATACTTGTAAGTAAATTAACTCTGTCAGCTGCTTTGGAGCAAAGCCTCAGCTAAATGAACAAATACATTTAAGCATAAATGTGAAAGATTAAGGACACAGGCAGGCCCGCCACAAGGGTGATCTAATGACAAGTTTCCCTGATAAACGTGGTTTAGTTGGGTTTATTTTGCTGTATGACCTTTGTTGCAGTATTGCTAACAGCAGCAGCTGGTGCACTGGAGAACTAAAAGATTTCATGTGTTTGGTTGTATGCTGGTCTCATGCAATTTTAAATTAAATCTAACACTGAATTTCCCCGGTGCACTGTGGAAAAAGCAACTTACATATCAGAAATACGACACGTTCTGCTATTCAAATTTTCAATAATTTCACTAATAATTTTGAATAAGACTACTTTATTATTTCTGAAAAAGTAATAATAATAATAATAATGTTCTTTTCTCATTATTATTGTCATAGCAGGTATTGTGATTTATTGTGATTACTTCAAATCACACACATACATATATATATATGTATATGTAAAAATATGATATACACTATGAGTTGTGTGACTGTGTAAAAAAACTGTTGTGTCTCTTTTTATCACTGAAAGGAGGCCTGTCCATTTTCCCCAGTAAAGCAGCCAAAACTAGGGCTGGAGCTGGAGCCTCCAGGTGTTGAGAAAAGAATGAAAGAAATCTGCATATAATTGAAATTTAGAGTTAGTTAGTGAGTTATCTCAGTAAGGTGTGTGCGCGGATGCCCTCCGTAAAGGTTGGTGCCGCCTTTGGCTGTAAGGGCTCGGGTTTGCTGTAGGACTCCTAACCAAAGCCTTTACCCTGAACTGCTTGAGGGAAAAAGCTGCCCAGATATATAAATGGGTAAATCACTGTAAGTAGCTTAACATTAAGTTTCTTTGGAGGAACACATCAGAAGAATAAATAAATGTAAATACAGAAGCCAACTGGAAGGTAGATAAGTATTCAGACTTTGGTGGGTTTGCCACTGCACATTTTTTTTTCCTTGGGGAGGAACCTTAGACACCGCTAAAATGTCTACCTTGCTACACGCATGTACATTTTTATGAACATAGAATGGGAGCCAAAACCTCACTACAATGGAAAAAGGATGTTTCCGACCTGAAAAAAAAACCCCATCTCCAATGTTGTGCTTTTGTAACAGTCAGTATTATTGTTCCTGCGCTCTTTGATCACTAGCAAGCGCTTCTGTAGGATCAAGCGTGCGTTTCCTGTGTTCACAGCCCCGGGAATCAGTCACATTTGTTATTTATTATTCATTTCGCTAATGCTTTTCTCCAAAACCATTTAACATTGTTAAGCTATTAACAATTATTTTTCCATTTGCACATCAGGTTGGTTTTTATGGCATCGATCCTGGTAAACTCCTTGCTCAGAGGTGGTATTCAAACCCGGGTTCTTTCAGGGTGCGACGGCAGCTCTGACCACTGAGCCACCTGCTCCCCCATTAAAGGAGGAACAAGCTGCTCTGGGTGAAGAAATAAAAAGTGATGGAGTACAGACTGTTATTAGTACTGAGCAGGAAAGAAGGGTACAAAAGCAGGGGGGAATGGACTTAACAGAACGGAGAGCAAAAATGAATTTCACGGTGGGTAAAAATAAATAAATAAGTAAAGTCCTGATGGAGGAGATCTGAGCTGGGATGGAAATGCCAGGGTAAGAAGTTCTCCCTCTGGACCCGGCAGCACAATTCCTTCTATTGATTTCCTGTCCCTTTCCCTCAATATCCTGAATTTCCTCTGCCTCATAGATTATGACAAACATGTGGGAACGGAGATGGTGGCTCTCCTAACCGAACCTGATGGGATGTGGCCAGACATCCAAGTCTGTATGACAGGTCCCTGCGTGCAGGCTGTTCCGGAGGAAAGTTGCAGAGGTCTTCCCCTGTCTCCTGCGACAGAGACGGAGAAGTTGCCTCCACACTTGCTCAGTCTCCTGCCAGAAGCGCCAAGACGCAGTGAAGAAAGCGCCACGCTCCGCTTTGATGTGAGTAACAAGCACAGCTTGTCGCTAATAGGCTTTCCGTGGCCCGAGGCTGGATCCCCTACACCCCGTCTCCTTCCCGTTCTCCCCCAGGGGAAGGTCTTTGCATCTCTCCCAGGTTTGCCGTCACCCAGGGTCCTAATGGCACGAGCATAAACAACAACAGCTCAAGTGGGCTGTTTAGATAAGAGGAGGAAACAATCTTCTGAGGCCGTGTGCTTGCCTTGGCTTCCACGTTTGAAAGATTTTTATTTGAGGAGAAGCAACAGCAGTAGCCATGTGTTGAGGAGCTACATGGCCTCCTAGGCACTGGGTCAAGGCTTAATTTCACACATTTGCCACATTTTGTTGCTGTTAAGTCCCATCAGGCCAGTGTTGACTCTCGGTGACCACATTAAATGTCTTCAGAAACTTCTGTCTTCCTCTTATATCCTTAGTATTGAAAGCAGTGCATCCATCGCCACTGTGATCGAGTCGATCCATCTGCGTGGTGGTCGTCCTTTCCTCCCGTTTCCCACAGCTTTCCCAAACACCACAGTTTTTCTGAAAGAATTTGATCCTTGAAGATGAGCTCAGCTGCATTGTTCCTGCTTCTGAGCGTGTCGGTCTGATTTAATCCAGGGTCAATCTGTTAAAACTCTCCTCCAGCACCACATTTAAAACTTTTTCCAAATATTCGTACCTCCGGATACTCTATTAGCCACACCGACAGAACGGGCACGTGGACATCATGACGCTGCTTTGTCAGTACTGACCACCTGGACACATGATCACAACGGCATCAACCACCAGATGCATGCACAAGACATCTTCTGGTCCAGCAGCCATTTTTTTAAACCATCAAAATCATCCTTGTTTTAAAGCACACCGAGAGCCATTGGGAACCGAAGCCGAATTCCCTGTGTGTGAGCAACTTGGCTAATAAATCTTATTCTGACCAAGACATTTTTTCAGTTACCTCTCCACAGCAGTGATTTAAGCTGCTCAGTTCCATTTCAGGTGCTGGCAGTCCATCTCTTCAGAACCAGGTTCCATGCATACCTACTTTCCTTTAATTACCGAGACATCCCGGGTCAGGGTCGGGCCCCCTATAGAGACACCCCCCTTTGGACCACTTGCCGCCTCATCGGTTGTGGATCTCTCTATTAAACCCAGAAATGTGCCATTGTCCCCGTCTGTTAACATTCTGGAGAACCACAACTCCAGGTTGGTGGTTGGTGGGAGCGGGCCTGCGGGAGGTGCCCCCCCCCTTTGTCATGCGCCACGTGAGCTGCTGGCCATGGGTGCAGATTTGTAGTCAATAAGGCAAACTGTCTTGTTGGATAATTTTGTTCTTTTTTAAATATTGAATGGAGGTCTCTCATACTGCATTTGGGTCTGTGTGAGCTTTTGTCAATCTCCAACAGGTTTTGTATGGTTCTTTTGAAAAATCATTTCATCACATATCTTCGAGATTTTTAGATGATCAAGCAAAAAATAATACACCAGACACAAAGAACACAACAGTTCTTCCATGACTGGACCGTGACTGAGGGTGGTCATATGGTTGGTCCTTCCAATGTTTTATGGTCCTTCCAATGTTTATCATTTTGTCTCAATGTGGTTATGTGTAAATTAAAAGTTTTATTTTAATATAAATAACAAAAATGTTTTTTAAAATATTTTTATTCTTCCAAATCACTTGTAATATTTAAAGTTATTACTAAATGAAAAACACATTGTTTTTCATTTATTCAAACATTTTACTATTAAGGAGAAAAATGTCTTTATCATAATGAGAAGGAGGAGGCCAGTGCAAAGAAAATGTGAATCTCTTCAAATTCTGTCTTTCAAAAAAGTGTTTTTATGTTATGCTAAATTTTGTGGTTAAAAATAAGTTTGAATGTCTGGGCAAAGTGATTTTTTTTTTTTTTTTTAACTGTTTTTGATTCACTTCACCAGTTGACCAACAATTTTTTCCCCCTTTTTTTAAAAATTCACAAACCGGTAAAAAATAACAGCTTGACTGTAATTTATGGTGCGGCTGTTCCAAAATTCGGCAACCTGAATGATGGTCGTGTGCGGATGAGACGTATCGCTGGAAGACATACAAGTCTGCGACAGTTCGGTTGCAACAAGTAACACAAAATGTACAGAAAAAAAATAAAACCATAAAAATAAGGGAAATTCAGCGTGATATCACAGGGCCCTACACCAACTTCCTCCCTTCAGCACTGGTCATCCTCCTCGCTCACTGTGGTGAATTTAAACCAGAATAGCGTTAGAGAGCAGTGTGCGAAAAACCGCATCATTTGTCACTGGGCATTTTGTCGCTTCCCAAGGATGTGCAAGACAAAATTTTATTTGCTGTCCAAAAGTCCGTGTCCATGAGCTTGTGTGTGACAGACAGGGAATTAGGCTCAAAGTAGACTAAAGTAACCGGGGAAATGAAGCACCGTGGTTTTAATCTGGGCATAAATGCTTAAAAAAATTATATATATATATATATATATATATATATATATATATATAGCTAGACCGTCTTCCCTTGCTTTAGTTGTGCCTCAAGAATGTGCCAAAACACCAGCGTGTTGCGTTCTGTCACAAAGACACATAATCTCTCTGTGCAATTCAAAAAGCATAATAAGCGCTGTATGATTTTTGCACAAACCAATAATGTTCATATAAATGGCTGCGCTGGTGCTGCAGGAAAGCTGAGCACCACCAGCATGTCTTGCCCTTCCCATGGATTTAAACATGAGTCCTGAAATAGGACAAATCCAACACGAGGGCAGAGCTGCGAAAAGACAAACCCCTAAAACATGTGCCCACTGCGTGTGCGAGCCGCCGTTTGGCTCTGTCTGACAGGGCCCTGAGCGCACCGATTCAGACGGGCTGTCTTGCTGCCCTCAGCCACAGTCATCTCATCTTTATCTCCCAAGATTTCAGCCTAATCTGTTTTTCCCCCTGCGCTCCTCTTTATAAATCTTTGCTGTCTCTGCAAGCTGTCATAAATCATTCCTGGACTCCTCCAATCCCATTTGCACAGGCGGTTTAATAAAGAGGCCGGGACCGGCAGCGAGCGCTCCATATTCATACAACTGTTTGTTTTGTTTTTTTTTTTGTTTTTTTTACCAGGTCTATTTGTATAGATGGCATTGTGTTACCATGGCCACTTTTTGGAATAGAAAATGCGATGGTTTCAGTGAAGGCCATACTGTTTAATTTCCTGAAACCATTTTAATTTTCCATATAATACGATGTTATTGCCACATAAGTAAATATGTTCTCTGGTTCTGATTTTGATTCACGGCCAACTTAACTCATTTTGCTTCCTTTTGAACAAACCCATCCGTACTCAGTAAAGAAGGGCAGAACCTGGATTTAGCCATTTATGTACACGTTTGGCTTTGAACCGTTAAACGGCGCGCGTGCCATAATGGTTGCTATTCAGCGCATAATCTTTTAGCTGCGAGGTAAAAAAAAAAAAAAATGCTGAAAAGAATAAATCAAAGAAATTTTGATCAGTTTCTTCAGACTAATTTCCAGCTTGATGATTTCTCAGAAAACGCACCGTGACGGAGAGAAGCGTCTGCCGAACGAATCAACGTGAACGTACACACTTTTCGTTTCCCCCATATCATTCTCTACTGCTTTCACATCCATTTTGTATACGTTTCCCCCTGCGATATTAACAGAAGCATAACCTGCGTGTCAAGTTCATTTGAGTTAAACGAAATTGTAATAATGGACCGGAGCGACCGAAAAGCACGGCTGTCCTTACTTAAAAGGCTCGCGTTCTTCGCCACCGCAGTCAGAACCTTTCCTTTCTGCATGGCAGTTGTGCTCTCCGCTTTGTGAATTGTCATTTAAATTGTGGTTGCCGTGGCAACGCGAGACTCATTACTGTTAATCTACTAATTACTAACTACTCCCCCAGTCGGTTGTAATTACTTTGGGGACATTGCTTAAATCGCTGGTTAGTATGCAGACCTTAAGTTACCACGGTGGACGAAGCCGGGTAATTAACCGCAATACCCTTTAAAAAGTCCTTCCCCACACTAAGGGTCTCACATATTCCCATCCTTCTACCCTTATTAGCAAAGCCAGGTTACCATGGCAATTAATCATCACTTTCTTTGTCAGCAGTTTTGGCCAAAATGTTAGCCTGATGTCCCTGTAAATAGAAGAGTAAACTCTGCGACTTTAAATACCTCCTTTACTGGTTTTAGCATCGTTGTCAGATGCTATAACATCAGTTGTTTAAACCGTTTAGCCAGTTGATATCATGGTAATATTTCAGTCATTATGGATATGATAGGCAATATTCGTGGACACTCACCATCCCTAGAGTGATGTCAAATAAAATCTATACATGTTTATACAGACAGGCAGACAGACAGACGGACAGACGGACGGACGGACGGATAGATAGATAGAGAGATGGATGGATGGATGGATGGGCTTTACTGATACTGAATGAAGCTTTAAGGCACTTGATACCTACAGGTCTTTGCTGTTGTACTCCATGCTAACCCCTTGCTGAACAAAAAATGATTTGATAAAAGAAGTGATGTACTTAGAATTTGATTTTTCTTAATAGTCTGGTCCCTCAAGTCTGAAGGTCTTCTGGATGGCCTCAGAGCACAAGGAAGAGAAAATGGCACAGAGGCCCGGCGCAGAGGGCCGAGCGACAGGCTCCCAGAGGGAGCTCTTTGATGCGCACCGAGCTCAAAGTCCGCCAGGAAACCCGAGTGCTCGGCAGGCGCTGAGAAAAATCACCTCCAGCTTAAAAGTGTGTGAAACTGTCAGCTTGCACCCCATCTGCTCCCCTTCCCACTGCACACCTTGGACAGCCGTCTGGTGGCTGTGACACACACACACACACACACACACACACACACACACACACACACACACGTGTTCAGAGCCTCGTGCCTCAGACATCAAAGGGTCTGCGGCCACGGAAATCATAACATAGTCATAACCGTGTGCCACGCAAGTCACAAATCTCAGCGGCTTGTTGCTGCTGTTGTTTTCCACCGGCTGGAGTTGTGCATTCAGAATCCATTGACTCTGAATAGCTTATAATATGGGAACCGAATCTGATAATAAGAGCATTTGTTCACAGTGAATTACAGCAAAAATTGCATTCTGTTGTTTCTCATGTTCACCAAGCTCTGTGGTGACTGTGCTCAATTATTGCCTTTACTTTCTTGTTCCTGCTCTCAGAACGCGGAGACACCAGATGTTTTATTTCCCCAATTCAGGGGCTTTCGCCTTTTGTTATGTGATGAAAGG
Source organism: Heterotis niloticus (assembly GCA_018136845.1). Lineage (NCBI taxonomy): Eukaryota > Metazoa > Chordata > Actinopteri > Osteoglossiformes > Osteoglossidae > Heterotis > Heterotis niloticus. The sequence goes on from CM030903.1 coordinate 5,640,242, forward strand.
AGCAGGCATTACTGTGAGCTGAATCTGGCAGACGAGACAAAAGCAAATGTTATCCTTATCCCCCTAAAGCAGTCGGCGAGAGGAGCGATGTAATACCTAAAAAATGTTCTTCAGACTCAAAATTTAGACACTGATTTCCTTAGTGAGATTAGTGTGAACAGATTATTTTAGTTACGTGAATTTGAATAAGTTAGCAGCTTTTGCCGAGAAGCAGGGTACCGCGTTTGCGAGGAGCGCGCGGAAATGAGGCCACATTAAAATCGAAAAGAATGACTCTTCATGCCAGCGCATCCTCTGCGTTCCACATGGCCTTGCCTCCCGACATTCCTGAAAGATGTCTGGGAAGCGTTGCTCTTTCCTTGCCCTCGACTGGGGGTATCCTGTTTTTTGGCCAAGGACAACGAGTGACATCCTGAGCCCTCATGTGTAGACTGACAAATTATTTTTCATTTCATTCTATTTACTCCTGCTGTGTGTTCAAGCGTGTGCCTAAGTATTATTATGTTCAGATTCAGTTGAATTTATAGTATTTATGGTAGGTGTGTATATTAATAGTTTGACAGACGTTGCTGTGAGTTGCACTGGTTGAAGCGGAGGGAGGGCTGCATGCCGCCTCGCCTCACACACCGGACTCCTCCACCCTCGACGGTAACCAGATGCCGGTCAGAAACACCGGTCCGGACAGGAGGATGTTGCCTGGGATCATCTCGTGTGCGCGGTGGCCACATGTCGAGGACCATTTGTCCCGCTTCAGTCGGTGCGTGGTCTGCTTTTCCCAGGCCCGCGCCGTTCACAGGGCTCCGCCAAAGTGCCTCGATCAGCCTAAACTTTTTGCCCTCTCCTCGTGGGGATTAGCATGACACAAGCCAGGAGAGAAGCGGGTTGCCCGGGCAACGGATTGCAGCCATTTGCAGTTTGAGCCGAGGTGTTAATAGCGGAGACGTATCTTCCGGCGTCGCCAGATGAACCCAGAGGCCCTCAATTTGTCCACTTTTTGAAAAGGGAGAATTGGGAGCAATTTTATTGGCATCTAATTCCGTGTCAAGACAGAGGATACTGGATCCAAATTGGGAGGAGGGGGATTCACCTGGGACAGCGATGTGTTATATTAGTGCCAATGGCCCACACTTTAGTGCCATTTGAGCACTCTGTGGGTTTCCCGCAACCTCCGTCACGGTCCTAAAAATGCATCGCTCATCCTAGGCCATGGCAAAAACAGCGACCTTCACCCCTTTGTTGACCCACGGAGCTGCTGTGGTAAACATCCGTTGGCAAAATAAGATCCCGGGCCGGTTATAAATTGCCTCCGTGAAAATGCCGCGCTGCAAATGAAGAACTGGGAGAGACGCAGTTAAGAGAAAATGATTTTGAAAAGGCAAAAAAAAAAAAAAAAGCATGTTTACACCATGAAGTCCTCAAGAGGGAACTCTTCACAGTTCCCTGCACATAGTTTGCAAATGAGCAGGTGAATGTGAGAAGAGTTAAGAAGCAGGAAAATAGGGCTTCTTTGTTGGGTTTCTGTTTCTCATAGAAGGATGTTTCGGGAGGGGGGGGTCCTCTGTTTCTCAGGGTTCGGCTCCCTAATTAACTATTTCAATATGCATATTTGATAAAAAAAATATTTCTAATAGAAAATGCCATTTTTATGTAATGAAAATCTAGGGTGACACAGCAGGTGACACCGGTGCCTCATCGCAGCTGGCTCTGGGTTCGGACATGGGTTTGAATCCTGAACTGGTGCAGTCTTTGCATTTACTCCCAGGCGGTTTCTGCATGGGTTTCCTCCAGCTGCTTTGATTTTTCTCCTGCAGTCCAAACATATGTGTTTCTTGGTTAACCGACGACTGTAGATTAGCGTTCGTGTTTGGAAGTTTGAGTGAACGAACAAGGGTGTGACTGTCCTGTGATCGGCTGGCATCCTTTCCACAGTGTCCCGTCTCATGCCCTGCACTCTGGGATAGACTCCAGAGAACCACTGGGCAAGAACTTTTTAATGAATGGATGCATCTTGTGTCTTCTGTTCTGAAAAAAGTGCACATGTTTGTTTGCGAACATCGTGTCATTTATCTGGAAGGGATTCATACATGAACCAGCATGCTGCCCAGTGTGTACCCTGCTTACTGTAGGGCCCTGTGCTTCCAGGATAGACTCTGGACCACCGAGCCCTTCCTTAAGAAATGCAGTTATCGGTATTAGGTCTCCAAAAAGTATTGTGATGTCTATTTACAACTTAAGTTAGAATGATTACACTGTGACTGTGAGTTTGGGTGAACGCTTACTACACTTTCTGTCTGTCTGCGAGTCCATGGGAGACTTCACACTTCCAGTCGAGAGTCATTGAGTGCCGTGCTTCAGACCCTTTTGGACAAAAGAGAGGAAGTTGGTCGGTGTTGGCTTTGCGGAAAATACGATATGCGGGAGCACAGAGGTTAGAAGATGCTAGAAGTTAGAAGCGAGGTTTCAAGTGTTGTGCATGACTGACACCTGGGTGTGGCCAGTGATTTAGTTTAACATCGCCCTGTACAATTATTACAGAAAATGTCATATTACAGTATTACCTTTTTGTGTGTTCGCAGCCAACTCTTGCTCAGAAGGTTAGTTTTACGGTTTGGCATTTAAAATGTTGCTTAATTTCCTTTTATTTCTTACTGGTTCACTGAGCTTAATGGCTAAGGCAAAGACTTGTTTTGCTTCAAAGCTTACAAACTGAATGTCAGCCTGGGCCAGGCCACCCTAAAAACGCGCCATGTCAGTCAAAGTGAACATTAACTTCAGGGTGAACAGCCACATTTCGCTCAAAAAGTTGCATTTAGCAGAGAGCATTCTGTGTCACATTTGGACTCCAGATGAGAGAGTGGAGTGACACCAACCCAGATTCGAACAGATGTGGGATTCCCGTTGGACTGTGGGTTATGCTGCATCAAACAAACATCTCGCAACTGTTTAAGGCTGAAATTCATCACGTTGGACTGTGGCAATTTCCTCCAGCGTTACAGAACGCAGCCCGACCGCAGTGCTGGCGGGCGGATTTGCTTTTTTGGTCCTCTCGTGGATGCCTTGTTGAAAGGCGCAAAAGTACACTTTGCACCCAGCTTCTCACACGCACACGCACGCACCGGTGCCTTTCGAAACGTTAACAGATTTGTACCGTATATGGAATTCTGCCGTATTGTTACCATCCATTTCGGAAACTTCGTCGGCATGAAAGTTGCTATGTGAGCTCAGGCATCCGAAGGACCAATGCGCACATGCTAAGCCGATGGTTAAAAAAGAGAACAGACGAAAAACATTTTTTATCGAGAAAGTTTGCTATTCCCTGTTGCACGACGCTTGGTCGTGCGCTGACCTCTCGCTTTCCTTGCATCGTTCTTCCGTCGCATCATGCGTTTTGAGAATCTTTCTCCAATGCGAAGGTGATACGCTGCGGCCGGTTTTCGTCATTTCTACATTCGGCCGAACACCCGCTGTAGCACTTTATTGCGGTCGCGCAAATAATCGCCGATGTGGGCGAGGTTGGCAGACTCGGGAAGAACTGGAATACCTGGAAGGGGATGAGGCCCGGTGTTCGAGACCTGTGGCACCGAGCGCGTTTTTGAATAATAATAGCAGCTTACAGGAAATGCTTGTCCTCGCAAATTGATTTGCAGGTGCGAAATGGGGCGACCCCTGGGCTATAGCGCCTACATCCGTCTTCGCTCGCAACCCGCTAATTCAAAAGCAAAGGAAATTAATGCGTGAGAGAAATGGGACTGCGCTCGGATGGGATATTAAGAGGAAAGCGCAGGTTGGTGGGAGTCGGGGGTGTTGGGCGGATGTGAGGTGTCTGGTACGCGATTAGCAACAACGGTCGCGAGGTAGAGAGCGCGGTGCCGCGGCGTCCCTCGCGTCGGCTGAGAATCAAATACAACCTAAATTGAATAATGCCATTCGCGGCAAAGAAGGAAAGAAAAACAGAGGGATTTGCAAACAAAGACTGAGTGACAGATGGGAAGAAAAGGGAGGCAGCCAACCTTTAAGGAAGCCCAGAAAAGGAGGATAGTTAAATGGCAAGTTAGATTAATAGATAGGCGAGGGATTGCACCAGACAAAGTAATTCAATACAAAAGGAAATAGAGATTCTTGTGGTCAGATGTGGACAAGAAATCAGAGGGTAGCGGACGCATGAGTAAATAGACGGTGCGGAGTAAAGCGAGAGCCACACCCGGCAGACAGGAAAGGGCCTTGTTTTTGGGGGGTCGGTAATAAACGTTCGGGGCAAATGGAGAAGTGTGGGTGGCGTCAAAGACCGACATGGAAATGAGCACCTGGCTCTTATCTGGTTGCTTCTGTAGGGTCTCCTGCTACTGAAGCGGAGCAAAAGCTGAACAGCCAAAAAAAATCTCACTTTGAGAGTCAATTATATCCTGCAAATGGGAAATGGACTATTTAATTGTACAGAAGCTCCATCCTGTAACCTTACTAATTGCACGCTGCTTATTCCAGCTGGATTCCCCCTGTGTGTTCATTGCAGGTTTCTCCTCCGCCGCTCCTCCGCTCGCGGTTCTAATCACGGATTTCAGTCCCCTTCCCCGTCCCTTTATCTGCGGAGCTGAGCTCTTCTGAGAAGGGCACGGCGTGCGGTCAAGGGCTCGACCCCCCCACGCCCAGCCCCAGCCCCCCCAGCTCAGGTGCCGTGTCATACCGGGTCCCCATTACCGCACGTTTGTCCCGCCCAGCGGATGCAGGACCCCACACGGACCCTTAAAGGGGCTTCTCTGGAAACAGAACCCTCATCGCTGATTTGCGGGGTAGATGCTCGGGGGGCGGAAAAAAGCAGATGGAGGCTTTATCTGAGGCAGCGTGAAGAGCTTTGGTTATCCTGCAGTGGGTAGAGAAGGCCCTCAAAGGGCTGATTCACTGGTAAGAAAAGGCAGAAAGTGAACCTTCGTGTGAGACAGGTGGCCTCAGCAAAGCTCTGATGGCAGCTATTGATGCTGGTGCTTCCTCCTTTCCACCTACGTACCTGAACTCTTAAATCCGATTTCTCTCACATATGACCTTTATCTTTGACGCGGTAAATAAACTTACCGTACCTTAAACGCAATGAAAATGTTTGTAGTCCAACGGTGCATCTGCTAATATGCTTATGGTATCAGCGGAGGCTACGGAACAGAGGAGCAGGCAATGCAAGGAGTTGTTCTGGAGCAAAAAGATCAAATGTGGAGCTCTCCTTCTCTGTTTTATTATTGCTTTTTGGAGGAAGGATTTAGTCGGAACAGCCTTTTTGCTCCTTTATATAAGCGTATACAATATTTGTTCTGCCGTTTTCTTCTTTCTGCTCCCTGGCTTTTTGAAGACTCCCAGAGCAGAAACCCCTCCCTAGGACCCGTACCAGCAACCTTCGCCGTACAAGATCGTGTCATTAACCATCACGCAACCAGCTGTTAGGCGGTTGTTTGCAAATATCTCAGCAACTGTCATTTTGCAATTCTGCTGAAAGACCGAGCGTGACGCTCCACAGCTTGAGATACTTGAGATGCTTGAGTTTCAGATGCAAGTTGGAGAGGCCAGTCGAACATTTCTGCCGGGGTTGAGTCAGGACGCTTAACCTACGAATCGCCAAGAGAAGAAATGTATTAGATCCACGGAATGCTAAATATAATTCCTTTTGCTCCGTGATGAAGTACCGCACTAATGGGATTCAAAAAATGCTGTTGGTCATAATGGATTCAAACTGTGAGATATCAGAAAACGTAGCCTCCATAAATTGTTCCCCTTTAATATAGAAAAATGTGTAAAAATTGAGTAGTAATTCGACCACAAGGCAGGCAAGACATTTTTAAACACAATTGATTATTTTGTAAATGAGATCGAGCGCCGGCGTTTTCGGCTGTGAACTTCATTTCGACATGATTAGTGATCCATTTTTAAACCAAACCGAGGACAGTGGGTCCCATTGTCTTCCGTTTCCCCAAAGATCAGTCCGCAGTCGTTTAATTTCAGTCTTTTCTGACAGCTTTTATTCCCTCCTTTCATTTTCAGGCCTCTCTCCCGCTCGCTCTCTCTCCCCGGCTGTCTCTGGCGAGGGGCAAGCGAGGGAACGATGGAGCGAGCTCTCAAATCCCAGCGGCGCCGGCGAGCTGTCAGAACGGGTAGCGCTCTATCACTTGCGAGTGGAAGTGCAAAATTGGGCAGAACGGAGCGCTCGGCGGGCGGAGGACGGCGGTGGATGACGGGGCCTGACGGCAGGGAGCTTGACTGACTGAGCAGGAGAGGCAGATGAGCACTGACTGATCACCCCGCCTTTCCCCGCACGCACGGCCAGTACCCCTCGCACAGCCCCAGACTGACCAGCGTCAGTCAAGATGTGTCTGAGTCAGAGCCATCTTAGGAAATGCCGAGCATACATTAAAATCTCAGTGCGCCGGGAAAGATGGCTTATGCCGTTGCGCTGCTATTGCGGTTACCTCCTTTCTGGAGTTTGTTTCAGTCTGCACAGGGGTGAGTTGTTCACTCCCAGCAGGGTCAAATTTGTCCTTCACGGACCATATTTTTATTCATATTAAACGCATTGTCATCGCCATCTTTATTTATCTGCTTATTTTAACTTGTCATTCTTAATACATGTTCCCTATTCTATACATTCCATACATTTACCTGTCTTTGTCTTAACGTTTTTAAAAATCCACCGACCGATTTTCATTCAAAGGCTGGCGCAGCTCCATCGCTTCAGCGCGTCACCTTTTCCTGGCCTTTTGAGCTGCACCCCGTGCTCGGCTCGGCTGACCCGGAGTAACGGCAGGTGCTCGGTCGTCCACCTGCGTTTAAAAAGACACCCCCCTGACTAGCTAGCCGCGATGTTGGGCCCTTGGGACTGTCAGAGCCGCAGCCTGCCAGGTGTCAGGAGAGTGGCTTCAGGTGGCATAATGCCACCGAGCTGGGGAGGGGTAGCAGCTGGGACAACTGCAGGGCTGAGGGGATGAAGGGTACGTTTGTCAGCGCTGCCAAAAACAGGCGCTCATTTGACACAGCCCTCCCTCCCGGCGACGCGGACAGCCACGGGAGTCTTTGCTCAGGCTGTTTGCCACTTTTGTTGGCACCGGTTCTCATTTTATCCCTGTTTTCCGTTTTCGTGCTGCGGCTCGGTCATTTGAAACCTGCGCGGTTTGGTGCCAAAGTCATGCTTCCCTAAAGAAGCTGACTTTTCTGAACAGAGAATGTTAGAAAAGCCTGCCGGTTCTCTGGATTTCCAATGGGCTGAAGCTGTATCGTCAGCTCTTGATGCCGAAACTCCTGTCTGAAGTGAGCAGGAAAAAGTAAAAAAAAAAAATTGTTTAATAGTAGGCAGCAACGGTGTTTACCTGAACAACGCTGTAATTCAGGCTCCACGTTGTAAACTTGTTATGTAGAGGGAGGAGCCGGGGTTGTTACCCCCTGCCGGGCACATGTGTGTCCCCTAAGGATACCCTGCTGCTGTCATTTCATGGTGTCGGCCCTCCAGGCGCCGAGCAGGAGCAGTTACACACATATGGCGCCCGCGTTACGCTGACTGCAAGGGCAGAACCGACTGCAATGGCCCTGTGTCATTGGCTCTATTGCAGACAGAACTGCGAGTTCTGTCCCAGTGTCACAAGTTATAGAGGAACCCTATAATTATGTACCATTAGCGGAAATTGCTAGAGTGTGTGCTATCATCCAAATAACGTGCAGTGCTTTTAAAATGATGTTTTTAAATGGCATCCAGTTAGGAATGAGAAACTAAAGCTGAAGGGTTGGTAGTTAACCCTGGAGGCTAGCAGGTACTGTAGTAGGCTTGAAGAATCCACGTTTGAGTCCCGGGTCTTGCAGCAGCACCCTCGACCGGGACACCGAATGGCCACATTAAAAATTCCATGGATCTATAAATGGTTAAGGAACTCTAAGCTGCTTTGGAAAAAAAAAAGTCTCAGCTCAATAAATAAATGTAAGCATAAGCTCAGGAGATGTGCTTTTATAATAAATGTACTACCGGGCATTGATACAGGGATTAAGAACACAAGTCTATCAAACTGTACTTGTGAAGCAGCGGAATTTTCTTCAATGTTTTCCTCCTTACATTTAGATGTGATGTAATTATTCATTCCGGGCAAAAAAAAAAAAAAAGACAGATTTTTTTTTAACATATAAAAGAGAACTTCTTGTTAGTAGATTCATTATAGTTGTTTGTGACAATTTCACACATTTTTATTGCTGGGTATTTTATGGGGGCAATTTAGGTTAAGTATCTCACTCATGGGTACAACAACAGGAATCCTCTCTAAATCACAGTTCAGTGCTTTTATCCACTTATGCTGCCCATTTCCCTAAACTGGTCCATAACAAAGAGAGCTAAATCGGGATTCTCAATCTGACGCCTCCACCACCGCATCTGGGTGCTGTGTGCTCTGTGCTCTTACGCCCTTGATGTCATCCTCTTTCGCTGTGACTGTTACCCCCATCCCCTGTTCCCCGTGTCCTCCAGCCACTTGACACCTTTTCAGATTCATTCCCATCAGCTGGCAGACTCTGCACGTTCCGCCGAGGGCACAATGCAGCGATCCCACATATCGATGGCAAATAAATCAATGCTATCTCTTTTTTCCATGCCTCTGCTGCCATCGATTTTTTGTTACCTTGGTGTTAGTGGAACGTTTGAACTTTGCACAACCAAACTATTTCAATTTACGGGGGAACGAGCAGAAACAGGGTGCATGATGTAGCTTAGAAAGAGAAAATTTACAATGCAACTCCTGACAGATGATGCTATGAAAAAAGGCCTTTATAAAGCCCAGCCGGGAGTACGACACACCCCACCCCAGACGCTATTGTCCTGTTGTACAGCCAAGCGTGTCCACAAAAGGTGATTTACAATTTTATACTTATGAGCATTTCACAAGAAATTAACATTTAGCATTTCACTCAAAAGCAGCAGGGCCTCTGCCGGGATTTAAACCATCAGATAACTGATCCCCACTTCCATACTACTTGCTGCCCGTGGTCTTGATCGACTTTTGAATATTGACTTCGGTTTATCTTATTACACACACATAATTTCCAACATCAGGTTTGCTTTAAAAGGGTACAACCAAAACTCATCAGTAATTTAATGAGACAACCCTTAACCGTAACTTCAAAAGATCTGCCACTTTCTCTTAGATCCAGCCTGGTTGCTTTTCTCATCTGGGCATTTATCTCTGCATGGAACATGGGACTTTGTTAAGCATAATTAAGATGGGTCCTGTTCATTAGCATGAAAAAGGCTTACATAAGCCAACCCTTCATCGCCGACTCCTATCTGAAAGACGCTTTGTAATTATACTAACCGCAGGTAATGAAATCGACTTCCACCTTCGTCATTTAGCAGCCTGGCCAAGCAACTGACCATCATCTCAGCCTTGTGTTGGGACAACCATGGAAGTGTAATGGAAACCGGTTGGCCTGATCCATCCACCTGCTGTGAAATCAATGGCTAACCTGAGTTTGCCTTGTCCTTATTCTTAAATGTTCATCACCTTAAATTGTGAGGTCTTTGCATTCTGGGATTAATTAAAAAGGGTTTACATTATTATTTGAAGAGATTAAATAGATACAGTAATAGATAGGTTATTTTTTTTATCTGTGACTGACAAATTAGTTTCCCTGCTTATGTGTGTGGGCCTTTATTGATGTGGAATATACTGTATATAGATATAAAAAAATGATTTTGACCCTGAAAATGTAATGTTTGAGAATATGTGTAAATATAATTTGTAAAAGCAGGCAGTGTTAATAGCTTTCAATGGGACTGAATACTCTTGCAAAGCACTGCACATGTAAAAATATATATCTACGTATCTAAATCTCTGTATATCCATCTGCTTGTTTGGTTGTTTTTTATAAGCAGTTTTGTCCTTCAAGTGACAGGCTTGACACATGGGTGCTTCTCATCCTAAGCGAGGTTGTTGCATAGTTAAACGTACACATGCACGCACACACACGCGCACACATATGCACACATGGGTGTGCATGTCATTCTACACACATTAATGAAGTGTGCCTCTAGGCAGTTCCCAGCTAATTTGTCAAGATGAAAACAAAAAGGCCACTTCTCTCTCTCTCTCTCTCTCACACACACACAGAGCAATAAATACTTTACTAACATGACAGAAGAAAAGTTTAGTTATATATGTTTTGCTATTTTTTTCCTGTCCACCTTTCCACTGGACTGATATCACTCTCCATGGTATCTGCCTATTGAACAGTAATAACATTACTTAAGTATTCAATGCAACCACTTTAATGGTGATACAGTTCAGTGATATATGAGTTTTTTAATGATAGATAGATAGATAGATAGATAGATAGATAGATAGATAGATATTTTCCCTTGGGTATATATTCTTATAACGCATTTATATTCTTTACAGTCTATATTTTATAACATTGCTACTTTTACATTTCTGATTCTTCATTTGCCAATTTATAGGTGACAGGGGCATGACCTATAACCTTTTTAAGTTGCACCCCACCAAAACCCACAGCTATAAACTCTAATGATGCACAGTATATTTATTACTGTTCAGAAAGAGCACTGTGTTTAAGTCTGGGCTTAAATGCAAGTTTCCCTTTTGACTGACATGTTTGACTACATAAAAATGACTAAACAAGTATTTAAAGCACAATCACACTGGTTTTATTAGAATATTCACAACACATTATTGGTGGAGCACAGATGCCTTGTGAAGACACTCATTCGTTCCAGCACTGTTTAAACACTTTTTTTGGTAAATGTTAGTATTTTAAATAACCATTTAAAAACTGTAGAAAATGTTTTAACAATATAAAATGATAAAAATCCATTTTCTGTGAATATTTTTCAGCCTTGTTTTGTGGCTGTACTTGAAACTCTTGTTTTGACCACAGATGATGCACAGGGCACATAATTTGCTTCACATTCACCCTCTGCCACAAGAGTTCAGACAGTTATCCTACAGAAAACCAGAAGTGAGGGTGGTTGGGGCAGCTTTGCAGTTATCCGTCATTTTCGTTCGGATACGTGACATGCTGCCAGCAGTCAAACAAAACGCCCACTCTGGCTTAAAACTTCAGAAAATGCTTATGGAATTTTAATGCAAATTAACAGATAACTGGCCTCCCTTTGCTTATAATTAATATAAATACATATGCAGTATGATAAATCTAGCTTTGGATTTTTTCGCTCTGTGTATGAGCTCCAGGGTGCTCTGCTGAATGTTATTGTTGTGTTTAAAACACTTTTAATTCCTGCTGAGGTCCCACTATAGGGTATCATGGTATTTGTTAACAATAGTATTTTCTGTGTTTTTAAGATTACTTAGGTGACACTTTTATCCAAAGCAGCTTAAAGTATTTGCACCTTTATACAGACTGGCATTTTAGCGGAGCACTTCAGGCTAAGTACCTTGCTCAAGGGTAGTGCAGTAGAAGAGCCAAGTGGGTCTTCAACCAGAAATCCATGCGCTTTATCTGCTGCGCTGTCGGCTGAATCTCGGTTCTTGTACGCCTGAACATGCGGCACAAAATGTAATTCATTTAATGTGGCAAGTTCGCATCAGAAGGCATGAAGAACATCTTTGGGATGCAGTGAAATTTCGGAAAGGTCAGTGCTTCCTTTTACAAATATTTGGAAGGCGAGAAAATGCTGCTTACCGCGTCTGTCAAATTCTTGGTAATGTTTATCCCATGGAGGTTTAGCACGGTTTAAGTGCCAACGCTGCAGTCAATCTTCATCATTCGTGCAAAACGGATTCTACTTTGTGCACTTCCATTTAAACCCGACCGAGTCCATCATCTGAACTCGGCATCTGCGTAATCCCGCATCCTTTGCATTTTTTTTTCTTCTTTTTTTCCGCAAGCGAAAAACGTGGTTTTAGTCCCGTCGCCAAGACGCCGAACGGCGTCACCGTGGTAACTGTCTTACGCGAGAAGTGATTGGCCCAGCCGTGGGAATGTTTTAGCGCCTCTAGATGATGATTGGTTGGGGGGCGGTCCGTAGAGCCGTGAGAATCCGCAGCCTTCCGGGTTATTGTCAGTTTCGGCAGGTTGGCGCAGGAGCGAGCATCGGCGCTTAGGAGCGGAGCGGAGCCGCACGGAACCGCCGCCTCGCAAATCTGTCAAAAATTTCAAAGCCGTTCGTATTCACGCTTACGGAGGGGACGCTGCCCGTGGAATGTTTTCCGACGGATTTTTTCATAAAATGTTTTTTGGATTAGTTTTCTTTTTTTGTTAAGAGGAAATAGAAGGCTTCCGAGCAAGTGATGAAAGACCTGCCGTGGAGTGCAAGTCCAGCCAAACGGGGCTTTTATCATCCAGAAAACACAGCCCTGTTCATCTAGCCTCATCGAAGGGACTTGGCTCCGGACTGTGTTCCGTCCCGCAGCGCTGCTTGGTGTTTATTTTATTTGATTTTATTTTATTTTAACAAATTCATCTACGTATGTTTTCTGGACTGGGCAACTGCTCACAGCAGGTGGATTGCGGTTCAACAGCGTCCGCTGCCGTGTGCAGGCGGCTGTGCCGGAGAGGCTGCGCTCACCGCTGAGTTTATACGCTGGCGACATTCATGTTTACAACAGGTCATGTTTCCCGATCTGATGTGCGAAAGCTGACGTGCGCGGACACGGGAAAGGGCCGGGGAGCCCGGATCGGGTCGGTCCCTCGGAGCAGCGGAACAGGAGCGATCAACGCGCCGCCTCGCTGGAACTGCTGACCCGGGGCGTTTATGTTCCTCCCTCCGTCAACCTGTCCGCTCGCCCACCTCAGCCTCTCTGGATTACTGTATAATGGGGGAGGCCGTTTAAGTTGAAGTGTCCTTTTGGAAATTGCTGCCCCCCCTCCTCCTCCTCCACACTTTCTTCTTCATCCAAAGGAAAGGGGAGAACGCGAAAGGTGACCGTTCGAGTCTGAAGGAGGCGATCCAGTGAAAAGCTGTAGGATTATTTCTGGTTTGTGGAGTGCGGGATGAGACCGCCGTGCTCGCTCTGCACCGCGGCGTTCTGAGGCACTTCGGCCGGAGCAGCAGCACTAAACACATATATGGTAAATATTTCCGCACTTTTCTTGCCCAAACGCAACGCCGAATGCGGCGTTCGCGAACCGAGTGTCCGGGGTCCGAGGTAAGGAGCACGGCTGGGTGCCTTCGTGGTTCCGCAGCGCTTACCTGGGATGCAACACTTGTGCGCGCGCGCGCGCTCACGACGAAGCAGGAAGCGTGCTTTATTTCGCGGCAGCGCGCCTTTTTAAGACGCGGGTTTGCGAGGCAGGTGAGGGGCGAGGTGTGACGCCAGCGACTTGGGATCGGTTTCGGGGGATTCGGTGCCTCCTTTGCAGGAGAGGAAGTTGTAAAGCGGAGGTGTCCGGAGCTCAGGGGGTGAGAGGAGCCGCTTTGATGTGGGGATGCCGGGCCCTTTCAAGCCGCCTTTGGATGCCTGCATGGCAATTACCCACGCGGGGGGGGGCAGCATTCGGACCCGGGCCATCGACGCCCGCCGCTGTTTGTCCGCCCTCGAGTTGAAGTGTGACATTCTTGTCCTGTGCGTCCGTGTGGAGCCACGGCCAGAACCGGGTGGGGAGGCTGCGCGGCGTGCGGCCCTCCGTGTCACTTCGCTCACTTTCACGGCGCCGTCCGATCGTGTAAAGAGGCGGCCGGCGAGCCATCGGCCATCGCGCCCCTCGGCTGCGTGCGCTCGGCGCGGTGGCTTCCAGGAACGCGGGGCCGTTTGTGCGTTCCTACCAGCTAACCTTTAAACACACTCAACCAGCCTGGTTAAAGGATACCCAGTGGGTGCTGCTACTAAACTGTGGGTTAACACGGGTCAAATGAAAGACGTTTCTGCCTGCGGAACGCTTTTCCAAACGATCAGTTCAGTGTAGGTTATTGCTGCTGCTATTATTATTATTATTATTATTATTATTATTATTATTATTATTAGTAATAGTAATAGTAGTGGTTGTGGGAGTGATACCAGTTTAAGATAAAACTAATTATTTGTGAAACATACATGCTTATAATTTTAATAAAGTTTTAACACCTTGCTAGATTTACATAAAAACTTTATGGTTCATACCCTAATTTATATATTTTGAGTTACTGCCTTTTAACTGTATAGGCTACTGATATTTTGAGCAATAGTCCATTTAGGACTAAAATGTATGATAATATTTGTTTAAAAATGCTGTATTTGTATTTATGTGTGAGTAAATATAAACTGTATATATTTCTGTGCTACTGTAGGTTGGGAGCCAAGCAGAGCCATGTTGTAAAGCAAGGCAGTAACTCTGGGATGAGTTGATCATCTCAGCGTTGCTCCGTATTTAGCCTAAAATACAGATGCCACATTTAATCTATCCAAAAATAGGAAGAAGAAGGCATGAAACGTTCCACACAGAAGTGGAAAACTTTCATTCGAAAAAGATCCGGTACGCAGAGATCGCAGTCCTGACGAAAGATTTGCTGCTGCGCTTCTTTTAATAATGTATAAATTTCAAATATATTATCATTGTCAGTCCATATGCTTGTATTGCATTTCTGTGCCAAGATGGCTGTCTTTTCCAGTGAACTTTTTAGATGCCTTATGTCAAAACATATGAATTATCAGGTTTTCTGCTTTTTGTCCTCGAGCAACAATTATTCCTTTTCACTTTGAGTCCAAACAATTTTAGTGGCTTGCCAATAGTTTCTCACTGAACTCTGTTATTCAGCCTTACTGTTTATAAATGTATGATTCTTTGATTCATTTTGTTCTGTGCTATACATTTGTCTGTATCCGTTTCCAAGTAATTTTTTGCACGTGTGTTCAGGTGTATGGGAGGCCACATATATATAAAAGGAAAAAGTTATTATTTTTTTTTTTTGGTTTCTAGCCAATAAGAATGCCAATGGATTTTTTTTTTCAGAAGCAAAAACATAAGCCAGAAAGCAGAAAAAAGGGGTGTTTTGCTGAACTTTTGTGCAGCCCCACCACGGCATCGCGGCTGTTCCTGGCCACCGTAGGTGCACCAGGCATTTTGGTGGTGCTAATGCTGTGGAACCTCTTTCCCACCACGTCTGCACTGGGTCATGTGGGGATGACATTGAGGTCTTGTGCATAAAGGACCTGCTGAAGACCTCGAGTCTGTGGCAGCAGCACCTGCCACACTGCTTGTTCACTCCTATTGAATAAAACATCCAGCACTCTATGAGCATATGCTGCAGCTTCTCCTGGGGGGTTTACAACCCTCATATTCGCATCCTAGCTTGGCGTCTGTGATCTGAAGAGCAAATTGGACCCATATTACATACGTAGTCCCTTGTTCTTCAGCAATTTTTTTGTCTCCATGGCTACATGCTAGCTAGCATTAACCCAGGATTATTTGTTGACCATAAGGGTATGCAGGGCGGCCTAATATGTAGGTCACTGAATTACCTCCTACCTTTTTCGTTTCCCATTTTGTCTTTGGCTTTCTGGTTTGCTGCTAGCTTTTTTTTTTTTTTTTTTTCCCCTCTTCTCGGATCCCTGAAGGGTCCAGGCCTGTAAACATACATTTTGGTCTTGCTGAGTTTTTATTTTCCGGTGCATCGTCTTTAACTACAGTTAGATTATTATTTTTTTGTGGAAAGAAAGAGAACATTAAAGTAAATGTCACAGATTTCATCATATAATTCTGTCAAAATGATGCAAACAAATTTTTAAAAATTTTAGGCAGTTGAAATCTCAAACTTGGTTCCCAGTACTATAATAGTTGAAGTGCTTTTTTGCCATCTTTTCAATTCTGTGTGCTGTGCAGAATTTGCGTGCAAATATCATTTAATGAATGTTTGCATTTTTAAAGTTGCCCCACAAAATTCCAAAACAAGGACGTATATTTATTTGATTGATGGACTCGGTTATTCGTTCTGTGTGTTACTGAAGCTGTAATCTATCGAACAGTGCGTCCCTGCACTCTCCTAAGCATACCTCTACTTTAATTTCCTGTTCTGTGTGCCAAGCTATTATTTTTGCTCTTTGATTTCTACAGTCTACAGTATGGGTAACTCTTTGTGAAACAAAGCACATCAGACAGAGTTTGAAATGAAACAGCCACAGAGCTGCATGAACTGAGGTGGTCACTACTGAGTTTTCTCTATAATGATGCTAGTTAGGATCGGTGCTTTTTTCTATTCTCCTTTATTTTTGGCTTGACCCGGTGTCAGTCCTGCTCGACTTCCCCGTCAGACGCCAGTTTAATCCCAGTCTGTCGGCCATAGCGTCCTGAAGATACCATTTCATCGAAGAAACACTCTATCTGAACTTTAGGTGGTGAACGTTGATGTTCTCCCACATCAAGCTGTAGGTGGAATGTCCCTGGAAGCTTTTTGTTTTGTTCCGAGAGCACTCATGTAAAAGTTTATTAAGCGCACAGATTTTTCTCGCTGGTGTCTTAACCTGGACTATGAAAATGTATAATAATACGACCCAGCATATTTTATTAGTAGTCTGGTCTGAATAAAACGTTTTCATTTATGCTATAAATTAAAGTCATTATCAAATTATTGGTATAACTTTTTTTTTATAGATCTGTTTATTTTGTAAATGAAGAAGGGCCCCATTTTTGAGTCCGTGATCAGATCTTACCAGCTGTGCCTCTGTCCAGCTCAGAGTTGATCGCTGCGGAGGGTGGGCAGCGACCGGAGCCATTCTGCATGAGAGAAATGCCAGCCGAGAGACAGCAGTGGGGAAAAGGGAACTCCCTCACCTGCCAGGGCTTTGTGCTCATCTACAGGTGGTGCCTGCACCCTACACTCTCATACTTGGCGACCAGTTGCTAGAGCGTTCGTGGCAAGACCCTGTCTGCCTCCTCGAGAGGGAAAATTAATCCTCAGGAGCTGCTCGCACAAATCTCTTACCCCTTATTTACACAGAGAGGGTGTGTGTCCTTGCGTACTAATGATATCTATTGTGTTTTCTGCACAACTGGGGGTCACACGGTGTCTCCTAGTTTTTGTCAACAGACCTATTTTAGATGTTGCTTTTCTGAATTATTTTGCTGACAGAAGGATTACCATATTATTTTTACATATTGCATGATGTAGTCTAGCAAGGATGAGGGATGATGGAACGTGTTAGGGACCTTTTCTTGACCCAAGGTGTTTATTTGGGTCCGCAGTGCTTTGTATTATGGATTGCACTGTTTTTGCTCTGCCGCTGATTTGGCAGATCTTTTGGTGCAACAGAATAAATGTCTTCTTTGCAAATTTAGAAATATTGCAGCATACGACAGTCCCATACTAAATTTGTGCACGAACATTAGTGTTCCTTGCTGCAATGTTTCCCACCATTGTTTTTACATAAATGAGCACATGTATATTTTAAAAAAGGCTTGAGCGTGTAAACATCTGTATTATTTACTGTGTAGTCAGAACCCACTCGAGCTTTTTATGTTTGAAACTTCATTCCGTATTATCTGATCACCTGTTCAGGATGGGAAAACCACTCACCTGTGTGCCACCTGACTCCTCTAAATGGTCCTTTGTCCCCTTCCAGCAGCTTCTCTGGATCTGTGTTGGTGGGTAGTTGAAACGGGAGTAAATGGGTCCACCGCTGGACCACGTTGTTACTGCTTTTGGCAAGATGCTAGGAGGTGTATCAAAGAAAACCAGTTTATCTCAAAAAAGTTTCCTGCGCCACATTTATCGGTATGATTATTGGCACGGCAATTTTGTAGGTAGCAGTAAATAAGCTTAGTTTCATATACAGAGGGTTTTTGGCTTATTTAATTTATATTTATGCAGCCTACTGTGGCAACACTTTGCTGCAGAGGGACAATGCTCAAGAGTGTGAAGCTTATAACGTCCTTGCATGTGTCATGACTTCGGGTCCTTGTGTTCCCATGATATTGGACTGATATTTGCCCATGCATGCTGAGAAGGTCCACATTTAAATGCTTTGTCTACCACAGGCTGAACGTGAACTTATCTCACTACCACTGAAAGCAGGTCTGAATAATGCAACCAGTTCTGGGGCTTCTCTGCAAGACTGCTTTTTGTTATGTAGAGGACTTTTGACTTTTTCAATTTTTAGCTTTTTAACCTTGAAAACTAGATATCCAACTTTTTTTTTTTAAATTAAATTTTTGTTTTGATCTTGCTTTAAGTTTGGATCAGTTTTTCATGTTGCTTCTCATTAAAAGATGAAGAAAGATATCTAGCTGATATTGCGCAGTAGTTGCACGGCTTGCATTAGACCCGATTCTTGATGTTGTCAGTTGTTTTTTTAATGCGTGCACCAAATTTTCGGCCTTGTGGTTCTCATGTTGTTCAGCCTGTTCACCACAGAGGTCTATGAAGATGTCATCTTGTTTTGAAGCAGCTGGATTGTTACTGGCAAGGGAGTAAGTCTGGTGACTGGGTCCACCGGTCAGTGTTTATTGCTGTGAAAACTTTAACTTTATCCTGAATAATTTACGATTTACAGGCAACATGGTGACACAATGAATAGCACTGCTGCTTCAGTGCCTGGGCTGTTGGGGTATTAGTGTGAATATGGTCCGATCTGTGTGGAATCTGCGTGTTCTCCCATGTATTTTACTCCCAGAGTCCAAAAACGTGTTTTGGGTCAGCTGGGCACTCTGAATTACCAATAGTGTGTGCATATGTATAGATGTGTATGGCCATCCTGCGACAGCTTGGTGTCTTGTCCAGGGTGTAGTTGCATAGCTTGCCGTGGCCCTGACCGCGATAACCGGTTAATAATGATGAACGAATGGATGAGTTATTTACTTAGCTGGCACTTTTCTCCGATGCAACATACTGCTTTGTTACTTAGAATAATCTACCCACTTACACAGATGGGTAATCTTTACTGGAGCACTTTAAGGTAGGTATGTACCTTGATCAGCCGTCCTACAGCAGGAAGTGCGATTTCAATCTGTTTTCTTTTGAGTACAAAGTGGCAGATCTAACTACTTCATCTGCTTTATTATATTTAAAACATAGGCTTATATGTCATGTTAAAAAGTGATACTATATTAGTTAACTGGTTTTGTCCAAAGAGGCCAACAAAACTTGGCTCATTTATACATCTGGACCCATTAAGGGCAATGCACTATGCACAAAGCTCAAAGCAGCAACCAGCTTTTCAGAAAAAAACATAGTTCTGGTGAGCAGTTAAAGTGAAAAGTAATGCTGTCAGCATAATTCGTTTTAACCAGCCTTGCCAATGCTCATGTGGCTATGAGCGAGGGGGTGGGCTGGGTGGGACACACATTCACACCTGCTTGCCCAAGCAGACAGACTCTGATTCCACTTTGGAGTTTTTTTTTTCTCCCTCTCAAAGACATTCTGTCTGCAGATCTGAGTAAGGCAGGGTGAGGGAATATTGATCTTCGTCTGTTCATTTAAGACTGTTTCCTCCTCCTTGAGTTGCCCGCTTTTTCAGTTTGGAGTTTCGGCCTCCCGCAAAGGCGTTCATCAGAAGAAAAGCTCTCGTGATGTCTTGGAGATGGTTGCTGCTCTCCATGATACACCGGAGCAGGATGACATGGGTGTTATGCGGATTTATGGTCCACGCTTCCAGCACACACCCCATGCATTGCTTGTAAAGTTTTATGGTGCCCAATTGAAACAGCAGGTGATCCAAAAGGAAAGGCCGGTGTGTAAATGATTAGTGGACATTCTTAGTTAATTTTCATCTGCGAAGAACACCGGATGCATTTATTTACCGAAAGTCCACATTCCTAGACCGAGGTTTTTACAGCCTTATATCTGTCAACTAGACAGCGCAAGTCTTGTGGGAAAATATCTACGCGTTCTTTCCATGACTCTGTAAGCTCAGGGTAGCAGTTTATGGATGGTAGGTCACAGGTTATCCAGATGCAGAGTGCGAGACGGGCGTCGTGGCATCGTCTGTGTGTGTTTGCACACATTGAGAGTGTAACAATTGGGGAAAAATATCGGTAGCGACTGGGATGCTGTTCGGTGAGGTGAGTCACTCCCCGTGTGCTGTTAGCGGCTGCGGAGAAGGGAAGCTGTTACCCAGTCCTGGTGGCATGCTGTAAGGTAATGGAATTTCCACCGACAGGAGAGAACAATAGTGTCCGCGCTGTAATTGTCTGAGCCGTTCTTTTCCCTATGCCAAGGCAGTCGACGTGAAATGTGATTTAATAAAACTCCACAGATTCCTATCTCGTGTTGCCACAGCCTCGAGTGTCTAGGAGAGCTGCTACAAAGGGGTGCGTCGCTCTCACCTGACGGCCCCTTCCAGCCTGCGCGCTCCCAGCCCCACTTTACTGTTTCGCTATTGTTTCCGTTTTTTGCTCATTTCCTTTTGTGTAGCCGCTGGTGACCAGAGAGAGGGGATTGCCATCCTGTCACTCATTCGTGACCGCCCCTCCAGGTCCCCAAGCTGCAGGTTGCTGGGATTTTTCTCCGGTTATTATGTGAAGGGAACACAAATCCCTGTGATATTGCGCCTTGCAGTTGTGATCTCGTCTTGTGGGCTGT
The DNA here is from genome assembly GCA_018136845.1 of Heterotis niloticus. NCBI lineage: Eukaryota > Metazoa > Chordata > Actinopteri > Osteoglossiformes > Osteoglossidae > Heterotis > Heterotis niloticus. The sequence continues at coordinate 5,660,715 of CM030903.1, forward strand.
GGTTTAAGAACACACGCGTGGAGGCACAAGTGTGTGCGTATGTGCACGTGCACATACGCGCGCGCACACACACACACACACACCAACTCTGTCTCTCTCTCTCCCAGTCCTGTTTTATTACCTCTTGCCTGCTGCTGCAATTGCTCTTCTCCCCCGAGTGAGCCAGACAAAGCTGCCTTTATTGTGTTAACCTGTTTGTGTGTCAACAGTGATCGCCGCATCCTTTATCTCTGTTTGTGTTTGCTGGGCAGGGGAGCGGAAGGGGCAAAGTGGGGGGGGAGGTGGCAGTTATGGGCAGGGTGCAGGCCCTGGATCGAATGGGTGCCTGGTCATCGTACCGCCCTTGCCGGGATAATGGCTGCTTGTTGAGCAGCTGGTCCCACGACCCGTTCTGAACTTCCCCACGTTTCCCTCCCACCTCCCACTGCAGTCCCACATCCACACTAATTACTCTTCCATCTCTCAAACATAGCATGCATAATTTCAAGCAGGCTGCCATCTTTTGAAATTTGGCTAATGGGCTTTTATCTTTTATTTGTGTGCCACAAGGGCACGGGGGAAGGGAAAGGTGGGGGCTGGTGGGATAGGGGGGTGGGGGACCAGGCTAAGGTGTCCCCTTTACTGAATTATAGTCCTTACCCCCTCCTTAGATCAAAACCTTGCATGTAAATATATATTTTTTTGCTTATATATATATATATATATATATATATATATATATTTTTTTTTTTTCCCCCTGTTCCAAAAATCAATTTAATATATGGTCCCCAGATAGGGGACGTATCAGATATTAAACTGATAAGAACAGGGGGAAAATAAATAAATAAATAAATAAATAAATATATACATATCCAAATAAATAAGCAAAAAAGTGTATGTGTGTATTTTCACATAGTTCATCCTCCTATAACTGGACTAATAGTGGTGAGAGGGGTCTGCTGATTTGACATATTGTTTCCATGTATTATACATGATTTAAAAATCATACTGATGTTACAGTAAACCTTGTTCTATGTTAATGAAATATTTTAAGGTATTTAAAATTTTTTTTTTTTTTTACATTGCAAGTTTCAGATATTATTTCAAAAATTTATTTGGAAAAACTTTGAGTATTTTTTTAACAAATTAAATTTTGTTCACAATGACTGCTGCCTCAGAATGCCAGGTCCAGTCTGTGTGAAGTTTGCATGTTCTTCCTGTTCCAGTTGCTTCCCACAGTCCAGCGACATGTTTCTGTTTGGTTTTTTAATTTGACTGTGGCTGCCTAGTGGTGAACTGATATCCCATCCAGGGTGTAGCTTCACGGCCTAGGGTCCAGTGATTCGGGGATAGGCGGCACACTCTTTGAGCATGACCATGATAAAGTGGTAGTGGATGGATGTTACAGGAAAGGATTGGAAACGACACAAAAGGCTTAGAAATATGGGTTCAAGAGTGGTGCCACCAACAGCCATCTTTTGTACATGGATGACATCAAGCTGAAAGAGACATTGACTCCATGATCCACCTGACTAGGACCTACAGTGAGGATATCTGGATGTCATTCAGACTAGAGAAGTGCAGCAAAATAGAAATAGAAGAAGGAAAGTAGTAAAGAGAGAGGGAGCTAAACTGCCACAAGACCTCATAACAGACATGCAAGACAGCTACAAGTACCTAGGGATCCTCCAATCGCATAGGAACCATGAGGCAGAAACTAGGAACTCGGCAACATAAAAATACCTCCACACAGTAAGGCAGGCCCTAAAAGCCAGCTGAATGGAAAGAACAAGATCAGAGCTGTCCGCACATTTGCCCTGCCAAACACTGGATACCCAGCTGCCATAGTAAGCTGGCCAAGAGCGGAAAAGGAAGCTGCAGATATCGAGATGCAAAAACTCCTGACAATGCCCAGAGCCACTCCATCCAAAATCCAACACCCAGAGACTGTACATCAGCTGGATGGACGGAAAGAAGAAGGGGCCTGGAAAGTGTTGCGACTACTGTCCTGAATGAGATACGAAACATCCATGAGTACATTTAAGCAATGTCCCTGAAAGATGAGCTGCTAGGGGAATGTATGAAACAGATAGGGGATGTAGATACTAGGCAAGTAAAGGAGGTACCATGGCACGATAAAATGTGCCACTGACAGATAGCAGAGGTGGCTGACTTGGAAGAGATGCTGCCAATAGCTGTAAGAAGCATGGCTGAAGGACAGTACAGAAACACAAGGACAAGCTCTCAGCACCAGGTCAGTCGAAACAGACGTGACCGTATTAGGCAAGACCCCAGGTGCAGACGGTGCAAAGACGCCCCTGAGACAATCCAGCACCTAGTAGTGGACTGCAAGATGCAGGACAGTATTCTGAGAGGCACAACCAAGAGGTTGGGGCCATGTTCAGAAACATCTGCATGCAATATGGCCCGGACACTCCCAACTCTAAATGGGAGGTACCACAGAGAGCGGTGGAGAACAACAGAGCCAAGATCCTGTGGGACTTCCGCATCCAGATAGATAAACAGGTGATGGCCAACCAACCAGATAGGATGGTGTTAAAAAAGCAGGAAAAAACATCAGTGGTGATAGATGTGGGGATTCCCAAGAGACAGAAACATCGGGAAGAGAATATGAAAAGATGAAGAAATACCAGGGACTGAACAAAGACCTGGCGTGAATGTGGAAGGTAGTCCCACCGGTGACAGGAGCACTTGGGGCTATGACCCCTGAACTGCAAGAGTGGCTCCATCAGATCCTAGGAACGACAACATTGGTTTCAGTACACAAGAGTTGCATCCTAGAAACGACAAAAATAGTACACACGCAGTAGTTCCTTTTCCCATTTGGGCCAAAACTGCTTGCCGATTGCATTTTCAAAGCTGCATTATCTGCCTGCGAGCGTGCGGGCCACTGGAGCGGTCAGGCCGGATAACTGGGTTCCGTGAAGCTGTGCTTGCCGGAAGCAGGGAGACTCTGTGTCGGGGCCAAGATCATTAACTGAAGTTCTCCTGTGCAACTATCCTAAAGGAGGGGAGTGGGGGGGGGGGGGTCCCTGGTCTGGCCAGGCCTCCACTGTGAGCCCTTAGTTTTATTAACATTTCTACTGAGTTGAGGCAAATGTTGACCCTCTCTGGTTTAATGAATTGCATGGACCACACTGTAGCTTAAGGGAAATAAAAGCAAATTTTGGCAGCCCTCGGGGTGTTTAAACGCAGAACAGCTTTTCAATGTATTACCACTGTAACTGCTTTTTATTATGTTCCAATAAGAGGTGGTGGCAGCCTTTTTTTTTATTAGGACCGGTCAAGGTTAATTAAAACTGAACCGAACCGTTGCGGGAGCCACTTAGGCAGCAAACGCTCGGCTAACTGGCAAAAAAGTTTTTGTTCCATTAAGCGATCGGAGATAAAAACTCAATTCTCGGGCAAAGAAATGCACGTCGTAATAAGCTGCGGTGTCGGCGTGGTGGCGCGAGCCAGCGTGTTATCTTCACCTGACCCCAATTTACCGAGCCTCTTGCATCTCGCAGCCATTGATGCGTGTTTTTCCGCCCCCGTCTGCCAACTCTCTAATTATTTTATGTGTACAATTATTATTTCTGCTTTTTTTTTTTTTTTTTTTGCTGCTTTGTTCCGCGAGGGCGTCAACTCGCAAGCGTCATTTCGCTCAAAATAATCGATGTCGTCTCCCCGGTTTATATCGATGTAAATTATTTTCCCCTTTGAAGTATGGCTGGCCTGTTTAGAATGCATTGAAAGCTGAGCATTTGGCGATTTACAATTGAAGTGTCATTGTTTGTTCCAGTTGGTGGGGGGGTTCTGTGGTTCGAAAGTCTGTTCAAGATTCAAATGCCCACCTGCTGCTGACCCTTTCTCGTGTCCCTTTGGGGAATTTAGTGCTGCTAAATTTGATCGTCCGCTTTGTTCCTGGAGATAAAATTCACGCATAGGCTCACACCTATTCGCTCCCCAACGGCTCCCGTGAGTCTTCCCGCAGGTTTCGGCCAGGCCCTCGTCCCTTGTCGCTGCCCGATGGCTTTGCTTCTGCTTCCGAAGGACCAAGGAACTGGTATTTTGAGAGGACCTCAAGCCACCTTGCACACTCAAGGCAAAGCGGGCCATTTTGTGCTGCTCCATGGTTCATGCAAGCAGGTATTGGTTTATTTGATCATTTTACAGCTTGCGTCTGCGGTTGTCGGTTTCGTTTACGCTCCTCCTGTGCCACGTGAGCCTGTCTTGCTCCCGCCACGGATGTCACTCCCCCCCATGCCCAAACTCCTGGTGATTAGATCTGTGCTCCGGGCTTGTTTGGCTATGTCTCCGCACGCACATCCAGATGGATTGCGGCAATCGGCCACCCCTCACGGCCTCCCCCCGGCACTTTTTTCCATGGCAGAGGGAAAGAGGCCCTATTTATGGCTCCTTGTAAACAAAGTCCCAGCGAGCGAGGTGTAATGGCCTGGAACTGAAGAGTGTGCGCTGGGAGCTTCCTCCTTTCACGCTCCCCCCTTCCCATCTCGCAGTCTGCGCAGCACAGCGTGTTTCTCTGAGGAGACGGAGCGGGGCGGAAGGTGGTTTTAAGTTGCCGCCACACCGAGATGTTGGAAAGGGAAGATGCTCACCCCTTCGCGAGCGACGTGCTGGGGGTCCGCGGAGCTGGACATGCCCTTCCCCGAGCATCATGGGAGCAAAACCAAATGCAGCCGTTTCTGCTCCCCCGACACTGCTTTGTTGTTGTGCTTAACGGAAGAAGAAGAAACAAGGGAAGAAGAAACAAGAAAATGTAAGAAACAAGAAACAAGAGTGCCTTGATATTAAACTTATCCAGAAAACAAAGGGAAATCTTTATTTTTTTCGGGTGGAAAATAAGTGTTAAACGTCCATTTTGAAAGGAAGCAGCAGGTGGCGTAACAGTTAGAGCTGCACCTTGCACTCAGTGATCTTCAGATCCTGCTTTTGAGAAAGGTTCTCACCTTAAAGTTGCTCCAATAGAAATTGCCACGCTTGGTGAATAGATAAGTCATTATAAGTGTATTGGGAGAAAAGCAGTAACTAAATAAATAAATGTAAATTGAAAACTAAAACCATAAATGGATCTAATGGACTCATTCTGGCTCTGTGACTCGCCTTGAAGGTTGACAAGTCAGTATTCAGTTCTGGCGAAATCGCTGAAGCGTCGAGATAAAGAGCAGGTTAACGTGTTGAGGGAAAGCGTGGGTCTCGGTGATTTTACCTACGCTGAAGAATTTTAGGCAGTCCCGGAAGCCATACGGAATAACCGGATGAGGCGCTGCCCCCCGCGCCAGTTTGCCAGGAACCTAGCTGGTGCGCGAACCAGGAGTTTGATCGACGCGCCGTGGTTCGGCTCGGCAACCGCGCGAACGTCTCCCAATTAAGTGTCACTAAGGCTCGTCTCTGAACAGAGCTGCCATTCTGCATTCTGTTCCCCGTCTCCGTGACAGCCTCGCGTTGCCCATTGAAATGGGAATTGTGCGGGAGACATCCGGTGATTACACATTGTACCGTGATTGAGGGGCCAAGCTGCCAGCTGACGGAGACGCGGAAATTCCATATGGTGCCGAGCTCTTTCCCCCCCTTTTTTGGTAATGCGCTCAAACTTCCAAAAACCCCAATTAAAAGGAAGTTTTCTGCGGTTATGATCCATTGTTCTGTGGCGGGTATTTGCTCGTGCTGGCTGACTGCGGTGACTGGCAGGAAGCCTTGGGAGCGAAAGGGTTTGGAGTTATGATCTTGCACGGTCTCCACCTCCCCGCAGCTTGCTCGGACGGTGACAGTAGTGTTGGCCTTTATCTCATTTTGTCTCTTTTCTTATCCTTAGTGGCAACAGCACAGGTGCAGTCAGCATCCTGTTAATGTTTTAAACTGGGATCGGACCACAGAGGCCTTGGAAAGCACCTGTTCGGACCGTGTCGAGAAGCGTGTCGAAGAGATAGGAAGGGAATCGGGTGGCCGGCCTTGACTGCGGCACAAAACCAAACCGAATCTAAAAATAAGCGCATGCATCCGCGATCGTTGGTTTTGTTAGAAAAGTAATCCATCTCAAACTGCTGTCTAAGGGTTTCGGCGCTGGCAGCACTCCGTTTTCAAACAGGACTCGATCCCACTTCGTAGCGTCCCGGCCGCTGCTTCGGTTTCCTCCTAAACTGTGCGGAACGGAAGGGACAGCGTTCTTCCGGCCACTTTTTTTTCCGTTTGTTACCTGGCAAAGGGATGCATTTTGAAGACCGCTTCCGTAAATGGCCGAAGGACTTTCAGAAAGCACCTGGCACGGAGGAACATCTCCAGATTCTGCAGCTCTGCAAGAAAGCAAGGTTACGGTTGCTGAATGGACCCTTTCATGTTCCGGGCGAGAAATTACAAACAATGGGGCTGTGTAAAGGAAAGCCTGCAATTGTTATTTTCTTGCACTGGCAGTTCTGGAACCACAGAAATCCAAATCTCATTCATTGCAAATGAAGCAGCTGTTTTTTTGTTTTTTTTTTTATGGTGCGCAGTGTTTTCAGCGCACAGCTGGACTGTTGTCAAGCGTAACGTTAACGCCGAGCTGTATTTTTCCCTTCAAAAAGCCCCGATCACCCGGCCATACATTGCGGCAACAGCATAGCCAGGTCGTAGTTTTTTATTTTATTTTATTTTATTTTTTTAAACCGGGAACTTCACGTTCTTGTAGGGGGTTTGTAAATAGCTGGGGTGCTTTGGCTTGACATTATTCGCTTAGCAATGAGAAGTCTAGTTGTGGCACAGTGTAAGCAGTCGAGAAGGACGGAAAAATTTTTTTTATTGGCGTCTGTTCTGTGCCGCCGGCAGCGAGGTGGCCCAGCTGGTAGCGCTGGTGCCTCACAGCACCTGGCCTGTGGTTTGAGGTGAGTGTTTGGACCCGACTTAATCTGTGTGAAGCTTGCGTTCTGTCTCCAGGCTCACATGGGTTTCCTTCAGGTGCTGCAGTTTCCTCCCACAGTCCAAAGATGTGTTTTATGTGATCCGGTTGCTCTGTTCTGTGTAAGTGGGCGAATGATTGTAGGATGTAGAGCTGCTCTAACCTTGGATTCAGGTGTCAGCTAAATGCTTGCTAATAATCCTTTTAAGTTGCTTTGGAGAAAACTGTCTATTAAGTGAATAAATGTAAGAATGTGCCATTTCAGGGGAACACCGGAGCTTAGACTTCATAATGGAGGGGTTCTGTTAGAAAGCAATTTCTTAGCTGATGCTTCTTTACAAACCAACTTACAGCTTTAAGGTACTTACCAAAGAGTTCACAGTGAGTTATACAGCATGGTAATTTTCTCTCGGAGCAGCTCGGGGTACGTAGTTTGGTCAAGGGCATCAGGGGGTTAACCTGGGTTCTTTGGGCCCGAAGACCGCAGCTTTGAGCCGAACACCGACGGACACCGCATTAATGTAATAGGACAATTATAAATGAACAAAGTTGAAAAGAATACGGTAAGTAGACATGGTAATACAGGTGTTCCTTGAGATACAAGTCTGACTTGGGTGTTTTGGCGTGAATGAAAAGTGACAGTATTTAGTACCCTTTATCGCGCTACAGCCAAACGTGGTGCCGTTTTTCATAGTTATGAGTAAAAACAGCAGGGCGTTGAGGGATTTTCGACGTATCAAAGTCTCACCCAATTCACTTCTGGTGCCGCCACCCGTTCTTGTCCATAATTAATGGCAGTGACATCTCTGATTTACGAGCAGACTTCCAGAAGCGCTTTGCTGTCACCGGCGGGGGGGACACCTGTACTGTGAATACCGCTGGGACCCGAGGAGGAATTCAGCGACTGGTTTTGAACTTCGGTGCATGTAGGTTCCTGCACGAATGGCCTTGTGTGGCTCTGTTTCCGTCATTGCTGATAAAGAAATGAGCACGGGGCTGTTTTAGATAATCGGATGATGTTAATACACAGAAGGAGAAGAACATTCGTAACGCAAAACCAGAAGCTGTTCCACGCTACACCGAGGAAAATAAAAAAACAGTAGCAACAGACAATCATTATTGCACCGGGAATAGTTTTTCCACACCATAATTCAGCTAATGCTTTAATGGTGGCTGCTGCTACTAGTAATAAAACTAGTAATAATGGTAACGCTAATAATGATGCGGGTTTCAGTTAGGTGAACAGCAGTGTGGTTGGGGAGGGTGCCGATGCTTTTATGGCAGACTCACCGCTGTGTGCAAGCGGAGCACTTTGGAGGCCCTGGCCTGTGCGCGTACATGTGCCTTCCTTCCCCAGACACCACTGCCCTGACTTTTCTGTCGATGCAGTTGAGAAAAAAAAAAAAAAAAAAAAATGCCAGCATCCCAGATTTGGTGCGCAAGCAGACAGGCCTCCCTGGGCAGCGCGGTGAGGTGCCGGTGCAGGAAGTTTGTGCGACTGCTGCTGAATGGTTGTGTAGCTCTGTCCTGCATTGCTGCTTGAGTGGAGTAAAGGATAAGTCCCCAGGCGGGGATCACTGTTGACCTCGTGGTCATCCGGTTCTCTGGGGATGTATGGTAATGGCTGCCCCCGATGAAACAATCCTTCAGTCACTGGCAGGCCCATCTGTCGGCTGTGGGGCCAGTAGTTCACGTCGGGCCACTCCTGGCCGCGTGCGTGTCTACGTGCGAGTGTGATGCTCCCACTATAGAGGCTGGATGCTTTACACCAGGGAGGGGCATGGGGCGTGCGGAGGATGAGAGGCCCTTGTGCCGCCTGTTCACAGGCCCCCGAGTGACAGGGTCACCCTGTCTCCAAATAAACACTGCTTCAAACTTGCTGAAAGCCTGCATTTATATGCCATCTCTTTTCCCTTTCAAAAAGCATCCCGTTCCCATTGAATGCCCAATCCGGCTTGTCTCGTCCTGCTGCCCTACAAAGCCGGGCTTATCTGTCCTATTCACAAGCTGAATAACACACTTAAACATAGTAAAAAATCAGGTTTTCCGGTCAAATTAAACACCTTTTGTCAATCAAAGGGCCTGTGTGTGGCTCCAGGAAAAATCTGCTCTCACCACTGTGTGGAAGCGAAGTCCTTTCTTGGCATCTTTTTGATGCTCTCAGCTCTGTCCCCCCAGATGTCTGTAAGAGGCTCAGACTCAGAATTTGTCGCTAATTAAGGAGTTCTGAAGGAGCCGAATCCGGGCGTGCGTTTTGAAAGCTGGGTAACCCTGGAAGAGCCATGTGTTCTTAACACAGGACAGTTATACCGTCATCGTGTTGAAGCCTCGGTCAAAGTCTGTTTATCCGTGCTGTGTGAATATTTAAAATCCAGCAAACTTCTTGTCATCATCGTGACATTCGTATTTGCATCTTCATTTAGGTGGTAGTTTTTCTCCAAAGCAGCGTACGATTGTACTGTACCCGCTAATCCATTTATACGGCTCTAATTTTTACAGAAGCATCTCAGGGTAGATAACTTGCTCAAGGGTGCTACATGTGGACTGGAGATTAGAAGTACTGCTGCACCTGCTGCATTCAAGCATTTCTGATTCCGACAGTCTGTAGATTTCATAACTGTGGTCGACATTCGCCTGTATTTCAAGCTACAGATTAGGTTCCTTCTGTTGGAAGGTTCCTTTGGTCATCCAACTGGCTAAACAGTACTCCAAAGTTGTTGTTTGTTTTTTTTTTAACTTTGTTCTTCGTTCAGCCACTTATGCATCTATTGACTGTCTTTTGGAACATCCTGAATATTGTTCTGTATAGATCTGTATAGACACAGTGGAATCAGAAAGTACTCAGACCCCTTCACTTTCTGCCCACTTTATTGTGTTATTGATTTAATTTTCAATGGATAAATTTGCCATTTTCCCCTCTCAGTAACCTGTAATAACAAAGTGCAAATTTATTAAAAATCAAAAACTGAAATATCTAATTTATTTACGTATTCAGACTTTTAAGTCTATACTTTGTAGAAGCCCCTTTGGCAGTAATTACAGCTTCAAGTCTTCTGTACAAGCTTTGCACACCTGGTTTTGGGCAGTTTATCCCATCCTTCTTGGCAGATCTTCTCAAGCTTTTTTTTAGATTGGATGGGAAACATCCATGAACTGCCATCTCCAGGTCTCTCAACAGACTTTGGCTGGGCCAGTCAAGTCAATAAATGATTTTCGATTCTTGATGTGGGTTTAAATGCAGCTCCATCCAAACACATGCGTCTCAAGGTACTTTAGGCACTGTAAATTGCCCATTGTGTGTGTGTGTGTGTGTGTGTGTGTGTGTGTGTGTGTGTGTGTGTACGTGTACGTACACCCTATGATGGACTGGTGTTCCCTCCAGGGAAAGGTCTCCTATCCAAGCACCCAATAATTCCAACCCAGGCTTCAGATCCTGACCAGGACCAGCAGTTAAGGGTAATGAATGAATAAATTCTCAAGTCTTTTTTTTATTTGCCATTGCCTTTTCCTAAGGTGACTTAAACTGACTAATTTCCTAAATTTATTTGTCCAATAGTCAAATAATGACATTTCATGTTATATTCACATCTTTTTATCATCTGAAAACAAGCATAAAGAATCCAGCAAGGTTGGTTACCGTTTATACTTTTAGCCTTGGCAACATGTTTTGCTGTATGATTTATATGCTGTCTAACTTTTACTTTGTGGCCAGCAAAATCCAGGGAAACAGAGATTAGTCTTTTTGCACCACCACGATGGTTTGTAGGAGTAAACAAAAATCAGTCGCTTTCCATTGTGGCAGTGGTTTGTCACGACTTAGCAGCAAAATCCCTGCAACTGAACCCAGCCGATCACCCACCCAAGTCTTGATGGAGATGAATAACACAATTTATACCACATTATGAAGGAAAGCACCCCATTTGGAAAAATGTGCCGTTAAAAAGCCCTACCCTGCAGTGATATTTCTTGAATATTACATCCACCGGGTTTTAGCTTCATCGAGCAAAGAAGAGGTTAAGGAACGAAGTCAAGAGCACATGTGGACTTCACATATAATGTGCATGCAATAGGGTCCCTTACAATGAAAAACCAGTACAACAGCTTATGAAAATGCAGACCGTTTGCATACAAATACTTGTTTTTGGGAACATGATATTTTTTCCTGGTACCATGGTAATTTTACAGTCACAGCAGTGCTCTGATTCACTTTGCAAAGCACACAAATGCTTTTGTCCTGAGAAAACTCACCACTATATGTGGTTCCTGCTTCCTGCTTTCCGCCTTGCTGTCACATGAGTCTCAATCACAGCACCGATTGTGGCAAACTTAACTTACAGCTAAAGTAGCTTTTAGATGAGAACTGTATAAATGTGGAAATATTACCTCATCTATTTAAATCATATGAACAGCTTTTATAACCTTTATGTACGGGTTCTTGTTTTATGAGTTGGGAGTTGCAGCACTTAGCCTCTCTCCTCCGATACTTGGTGACAGTTTTGATAATTTAGGTAATAAGTGCCATAATTCACAAATATAATAAAATACGTTGTCGTTATTTATTTTACAATTTATTTTGGTTCATTTTAAATTACAGTTGACTTATTTTTTCTCCTGCAAGCAGTTATATGGTAGTGTCCCTGAGCACCTCAGGGCATCCATAGGGGTAAGGGAATTGCACTGTAGCTGTGTGATTTGTACAATACGTTGAGTTATGTTCAACTCTGCACAAACTGTGTAAGTCACTCCTGGGGTGTGCACCGATCCTGCAGGTTGAAAAAGCTGACTTCAGATTCCTGGACATGTTAGAGGAGTGCTCTTTCTTAGGGTTGAGGAGCAACAACCATCCCGGTGTCCTCATTTCCACCATCCACACCTACAGCTGTGCATACTACAGTGTGTTTTCCCTATGGAAAAATGATAACAATAGAGAATTTACCTAACAGGGTGATTTTGTGAACAAATTATCCCCATTTAGTGAGGGATGGCTTTGTACTCCAGAGGGCAGTTATTTTTTAAGGGTGACTGCTGAAAACGTGAAACATCCTGTTGACATCTAGGTCTCACAGTGCGGGGCCCCTCCTTCAGCCTCCCCCAACCAGCTTCTGTGTGGTTTTTATGTGCTTGACTGGGGAGAGGAAGCAGTATTCCAGTTGGTGAGATATGTACACCGCTGTGAGTTAATGTCGCATGCAGTGCATTGTTGGGCCCCATTTCAACTAACAGCTGACCACAGCCGTAAGAGAATCCAGGTGATGGTTGAGAGAGAGTCTCCGCCCGCCGGGGCATCACCGAGCTCCCATAGTCAAATCCAGAAACCTGAATTGGCCAGACTTGTGCTGGATGAGGTTTACGGCGTTGCTTGAAGATGATGCGTCTTTGGCTCCGAACACCTCTCATACCCTGCGCAAGTAGACACTTTCATCCAAAGGCAGGTGCAGATCTGGCAGCTTATCCTCTTTCAGCTCAATGTCTTTGATAAAGCCGTTTGAGCTGTGTGCCTCACTCGAGGCTACAACAGAAGAGTCTGAACTTGAATTGCCAGCCTTTACGTCTAGGCTTTTACCTGCAGCTTTATATATTCTTCACGGAGGAGCAATCCCTTTAGCATGGGTCTGAGAATGCCTCCTAATTGCTCTTTTTAGACCCCTGTTTTGCCAGGTTCATCTTGACTGGGCTTCTTAGCTGCAACATTACATAGCCGTGTTTTCCCAGTCTCTCTCGCATCTTCATGGGTCTCCCCATTTTGATTCGAGTTACCATTATTGCCTTTGTGACAGGAGACTACTAACAGCTGTAAAGTGTGGAGGCGAAAAGTTGGGGTCGAGACAGTAAGTGATGCTGTCTTAATAAGCATGCCAGCGCGAGCAGTAAATGTCACACGTGGGGAAAAGTGGGTGGACTCTCCTCTGATACCACCTGACCTTTAGGTTCTAGGAATGGGCTTGAAGGGAGGGAGCAGCTGAGTGTGAAATAATTGGCCACAGCCAGCAGGAAATGCTTCCCGCTTCCCCTCATTTCCTCGTCCGGTTTATCCATCTTTTCAATGTCCTTCTTTTTCTCCTCGCTGTTTCATTACACTAATGCACCTGCTGGATGTCATTCAACTGTTAAGGGTTGTTTGTATGTTTGTCTGCTTCCACCCCTTATTTCAGCGTGCCGACCAGCTGGCTGGCGGGAGTCGTGTTCTGCTCGGGATTTCTGCTGTTTCCTCTGCTCCGTACCCCAAATTTGGTCCTGCACAGTCCAACATGGCTTTGTCGAGGTCATTGCGGAGTGCATTTTGGGGTAGGGGAAAGGCGAAGTCTTGACCCAAAAGCTGAAGACTCAACAGGTAGCAAGGTGGGGTAATAACAGTTTTTTCCCCCTCCTTCTTATCAACTCAATAAGGATCCACCTTCCAACTTTTCTCTCCTGACTCATCGCATTAAAACAAAAACCGGTCATCGTGCGTGTGCAGTAAATCAGTTAAACAATCAGTCATTTCTTGCTTCTGGTTTTTACAAACGTGTTGTCGACTCAGGTGTCTCCCTTGTAAGTTAATGCTAGGTGGGTACAAGGATCCGGTGGGTCCTGCTGGTATCTCACAGTGTGTGGGCTGTGTGAATGGCCTGTTAAATTGTGTCAGGTTTGCGTGTTCTACCAAAGTTTGTGTGGGTTTTTCTCTTGATGCTCTAGTTTCCTCCCACGCACCAAAGGCAAGTGTTTCAGATGGATTGGCGACACTCACTTGCCCAGCGTGCGTATGTGTGTATCAGCGTGCTGCTTTCCTCTGATGTATGATGCTAGGGAGTTTGGTGGAGTGTATCTGGCATAGTAAGTCACCTTGGATAAAGGTGTCGGCTAAATACGAGGTAATGATCACCGCGTGTCACTTTGCAGAGAAGCATCTGCTGAACGAATGGATGTAAAAGGACCGGTGGCCACATCTGTGGTGTAGTCCCTACCAGAACTTGATGCTGTTTGATGTATGGAGAGACGCTGAAGTGTTCTGTGGCTGAGGACAAAGTGCGTGATCCCAGCTGCCACACTGCCCATTGCCAGTGCCTCTCGCATGATGGCTGCCAGCTATACCCATGGCTGCCTACCTTGGCTTCACTCCTAAGTGTCTGCTGGTCCATCGCTCCCTCTCTTCTTCCACTGCTTGGGCCTCAGTAGCACCCTGAGTTTAGATGTTGCCCTGTAGCCCGAGACATAGCTTAGCTCTTCTCTTTGTTTACCGCTTAATGGCATCTTCTGCCAGCTATCTGACCAAGCCAGAAGCTCATTTTTGACAAGCACAGCAAAGAACAAAAAAAGGCAAAAAAAAAAAAAAAAAAAAAAAGGTTTTATCGCAGTGCCTCAGCAGAGCAGCCAAGCACCCCATCCCTCACTCCCGGCCCACCCAGGAGAGGTGAGTGCTTGTCTGCTTTTTGTGTCATACCCGACTTTTGTTGTTGCGAGATGCGTTTCCCTCTCAATTAAAATGATTGAAATTGTCAATAGTTACCCCTGCCACCCCTTACATCCCCCACTGAGTGTCAGGTATCCCCCCCACCACCGCCGACTGGCTGGGAAATGTGCGTCACTCAGTCAGGCGGCTCGTTGATTCAGCACATTGGCCCCTCAGTGCAGAGGTGGGATGGGAATGGGTGGTGGGGGCTGCCGGTGTTGGGGGGGGGGACTGCAGTGACAGCACAATGAATAAATTGAATAGGCTCCCATAGTAAATTGTCTATCGCTTGTGACAAACGATCTGATGGGAGCACGGCGGCTTCCGACGTTTTACATCCCAATAGAGCTGTGAATAACCGCCCTATCTCCGCACGGCTTAGCACAGGCCCTGGCCGCTCAATAATTTATATGGTGTGAAATATTTTCCCCGGCTCAGATCTGTCGTCGAGCTGCCAGTGCCATTTCCAGGGGTGTCCCTGCGGTGCTAATTTGAGGACGGCGACGTGTGCTGATTTCCAAAGACGTCACGCACAAGAAAAGTCCTCCGATGGGCCCCCACCCCCCCACTTTTAGCATTCCTACGTTTTAGGTATTTTTTTTCCGTGCATGTCTGACTGTGGTAGGTTTAAATTTGGGTTTCATTTTCCAGGTGGACAGGTGGCGCAGGATGATTTCTGAATAAGGAAAAAAAGTCAGACCTGGCAGCGATTCTTACAACTTCATAGAGTACACATTTGGGGACAGCAGTCTGGGCCTGCTGTATGTCTCTGGCTCTTGGAAATGGTGTCCAGTAGCACTTTTGTACAGTGAATGAGAAACTGGATTAAAGGCCAAAAGGTCACAGAAGGCCTTCAGCTGTTAAACTCTTAAGTCATCTGTTTTGTGCTCCACCTGGTTTGTGCCCACAAACCATGATGGATGGAGGTGCCATTGAGATAAATTTGACCCACAGCAACCACTGACATGGTTTCCTAGGTTAGGGAAAGAAAGGAAGTGGTTTACCTTTGTCTTCTTCCATGGAGGTCTGTGAGGTGCAAACAAAGAGCGAACGTGCAAACTGTCCATACCCTGAGCTGGACCTGAATCCAACACCCACCAAGCAACCTGAAAGTTGTGAGGTCACGATTTTACCCCAGTGCCACTATTCAGGAACGTGGTAGTAAGATTTGTCTGCGAAGCAAAAAATACGATGTCACTGCTGCCTCCAAGCATCTGGGCTGTGTGGTCAGACATGGGTTCAGTTCTGACTCAGTTTGCATGCTATTTGCATTTTTTTTCTCCATCTTTACTTGCATGTTCTCTCACAGTCCAAAGACATGTGTTACGGTTGCATTGTTCACTCTAAATTGTATGCCTACCCTTGGTAAAGGGGTGGAGTGAATACTAGTTGCTAATCGGGCAGTTTGCCTCTACGAAAGGTGGTGCTACGGGGCGTGGCACTGAGCGGGGCTTTGCAGGTTCGAGTCTCAGGGGTCTTCCACCTCTCTGTGTTCTTCAGCTTTTGGTAGCAGCATCATTTGCAGTTGATATGTGGAATGGTATACAGGTGTACACTCTGGGCCAAAAAAAATGGACCAGGCAGGGACCGTTTTCCATAAATGTTCTGTCGACCCGTGCAGGCTGTGTGATGTTGGGACAGGTTGCACGTTAAAGCACCTACTGTACCTTCTTGAGAACTTCTTCCATCATTTGCTGGTAAACTTTTGCCATAGTAAATTGTTCTGGAAAAAGCTGGAAGCAGGGGCATTCGCTTGTGTAATCTGCTCGTGCACAAAAGTAAAGTCATGTTTATGATTAAAACATTTAAGGGAAAATTGAAACGCGTCCGGATGTGCAAACATTAAGAAAAAACAACAACTTTTTTTTCATCTAAAAAGAAAAATCTTTAGTTATTTTAGAAGCTATCAAAACCCAGAGGAACAATATTGAGTCGTCTTTCTTTAAAAAGCCGTCCGCAAGTTTACCCACAAAGCTCTCCCATCATTTTTAAGGAACGCTAAGGGAAAAGCTGTGCTACACCACGATCCCGTCTTTGCTAATTTCCTGACCATCGATTTGTTGTTGCAACCACGATAAACTAAATTTCTTGCAATTTATCACTTGGCCTTTTTTTTTTTTTTTTTGCCCCAGAACGTACATTTATATAGTGTATTGTGATAATGTCTAAAAGTGAGCTTGAGCTATTTTGTCATGAAAGGAAAGGGGAGTGGGGGTACAGTTAATGGGCTCAGTCGCCTTTCTGCTGGGGGGGGGGTGGTCGTTCTTTGCCTCTCCTTTATGTAACACGCGCCGCTTGCAGTTTTGTTTGGTTGTTACGCACAGCGGCCTTGTAAAAAACTGGGTTTCTCTCATATTCGGCTCTGATACCAATTATGCAAACTATTAAAAATTAAAGGAGGACAGTCTTTTATAATTTAATCCTAAAGTAATATATTCCATTAAAAATGCAGGAGGGGAGCTTTATAGATGAAACTAGAATTAGTGCCTATCAGACGCTGTCCTCCCTTCATGCACTGGGAATAGAGGTTATCTGTTCATTATTCTAATAGGATCTGACTCTCAGAGAGCTGGAGCCTTTCCACAATACCGGCCAGCCATATCACACGGCAAATTGGGTGGAGGCCTAAATCAAAACTCAGCCGTGCACTCACTGGGGTGGCCCTTTTTTTTGACCCGGTAGAGGGTGATGTCAGGGAAAAAGGCTCTCTTCCTCCCATCATTCAATATTTCCTCTCTAAACAAATTAACCATCTATGTGTGCCTTTTTATTTTACAAGTAACATAAGAGGCTGGACAAATCACAAATTTGATAGTCAAGCAGAGTGGCGGATCTTGTGACCAGAAGGTTGCCGGTTACAGCCCCAGGGGGGCCTTGCTGTCGAAGCTTTAAGTGTTTTATTGTGAGTTACTGCATTATGAATTAAGATGTACAAATGGTTCTGTAGTTAGAAGTATTAGATTAGTTAGGAGAAGAAGGTGCCGTAGGGTTTGGATTAAAGTGGAATGCTCGCATCTGGTGTTGGGCCCGAACTGGGACATCTTAGGCAGAAGGCAAGAGTGATGGGGTGATTTGCCACAGAGGTTTGTCAGGTTTTTGACACAGTCTTCCTCTGACAGACAAAGGTCATTTGTTCCCGAAAAACCCTTTGTAACTTGAATTCTTGTAAACAAAAGACACAGTTGCCATCAGCATTTGTACGTATTCCCGAGCTCCAAAACTGACATCCATTGATACCGAAATATCACCAAATGCCATCTCAATAGACAAACTTACTCCTAGTGTTAACTGTTGATAACACAGTTTTCCTTCCTTAATAATTCTGTAATACTGTATGGCTGTCTGCCTGCTTTTGTTCAGCTCTGTCTAAGCTATTATATGCTATATATAAACAAACCATAAATATATTTATGAATATATAACTCAGTGTTTAATGCAAAAACAAAATAAATAAATAAAAGCACTAAAAATTTTGTGCACCAAAAAAATCAATGTTGTTTTGGAGTATCCAAGGGGGGGCATGAGATTGTAACAGCAATGAATGTTGCAATTGAAACTGGCAAACAAGGGGTAATGGAAGCTGAGAACTCCATCCATCCATCCATTCATTATACTTAACTGCTTGTCCTGGTCAGGGTCACAGCAGACCGGAACCTATCTTGTGCACAGAGCCCAGACACTAGGAGCCCATCACAGGGGAACATAAAGCCAATCTTTAACTGCAAAGAAGTCCACATGGTGGCTCTGGTTTCACACCATTTAACTGTCAGGAGCCACACATTCATATTCAGTTTTCGTAAATATGAAGAATTGTTTCATAAATTGCAGTAGGGTGATTAAATAAAACCATTCATAACCCCGAGTTCTTATAAACCAAACAGACAGGCTGACACTAAGAGTCAGCTGCAGTATTATACTCTCCCAAACTTCCCTTTAAAACTTCAAATATGACTGTAATTTCATTTAAATAAATGAACGGGCTAAGAACCAAGATAATGTTATAGTATGAAATGTATAATAATAATTTTAATAATATTTTTATCAGGCCTTGTGGTTGTGGCAGACCAGAGCCAGACGAAACTGCACCACTCATCATTTTGTCTACATCAACAAGAGCAACAACCAAAAACAGATCCTCAGATCAGGGGTTGTCATGGAGATCCAGCTAACAGTGTTTGAAATGTACTTTTTTTTGCACCTTTCTTGACTTAATCACGGCTTGCATATTCCATTGGTATAGATAATCTCCTCTGAAAGGTCAGAAAGAAGTGGGCCGTGTCGGAGGTTCTTATTTCTAGGGTACAAAGCCAGAAACACGACACTTTAATATTGCCTGTCAAGGCTGCAGGGATTAGCAGGTAGCTGAGCAACCTGGGGTGGGGATATTAAACTCGTGATGTATATCAAAAAGACCTTTATTTGTCTAAAAAATGAGCCGTGTGGTCAAATCGGCACTTTCAACACAAATTTATATTGAGGGATTAAATGCGTATATTAAGGTAAATCGGAATAGCGAATGGATCAGCAGATGGACTTGCGATGGACAGTGGAAGCTTGCAGGTCTCTGGCGGTGCTCTTAATGTCCCGGGTTTTGTCTGCGTAATCTAAACTGGGGCTTGGAGCTGCAGACACTCGCAATATAGAAAATGAACCCACCCTGCAAAAAAAACACCCTCGTAGACTCATTTATGCCATTCTCCCCCCACCGGAGATCAGACAGCAGGGTGAAGACAATTACCATCCTGCTCTCTCATGCTAATATAATCTCTAACTAGACTTTTGGATGGAAGAAAAAAAGAAACAAGTGGAGAAAAAAGAGGGCCAGGCTAAAATGGGTTTTTAGATTAACATTTAATTATTAACAGGACCCAAGCTGAAAGGCCCGGGGTCAGGAGTGAGTGTGTGCGAAAGAGAGGATGGGGGTGGGGGGGGGGGTACTGAGGCCGCACCACGGTACGCGGCGCGGCGCGGAGGTGAGAGGATGCCGAAGGTCGCGTTTTCGCCGCCACCTTCGTCGTGATGTCGGGATGAGGATGAGACAGTCCCCCCCCCCACTTCTGCATCCATGTGCTGGAATTTATAGAACGCGGCCCCTCGCCATTTCTTGACAGGAGCAAAGGAGTTATTATAGTCTTTATCCGCACTAATTAGCGGGCCTTGGCAGCGAGGCTTGTTTTCGAGCCCAGGAAAGAGCTGGGTGCCGTGACTCAACGGTCTCTGCGAGCCGACGCTTCCTGCTCCCTCCGTGTCTTTCGAGAGGAGGAGAGTAAGCGGTTTTTTAATTTTTTTTTTTTTTTTTTTTTTTTTTTTTTTGGGGGGGCGCGCTTTTCATTTTGCCCGACTTGCGCCGGCCGCAGACGGCGACGTGGCCAACTGCCGTGAAGGCTTTGCCACGGCGTCGGCTGATCTTGAGGAACCCGGTGACCCCCCCCCCCCCACCTCCATTTTTATAAAAGACATTAATTAAAGAAATTACTCTGTGCAACGTCGCCTTTTTTTTTTTCCCTTCTTTTTTTGGGGTGGACAAAGACGTGTTGATGAGTGGGCGCTGGGGAATGCCAATGGTGGGAAAGTGGGACCGAGGGGCCAGAGGAGTCGTTCCTCTGTCAGGAGCTATTTTGTTCATTATTAGGAGCTAATCCAAGGTCAGATGCCTCACAAGCACAGGATGGTGTGGGGGACGCTTGGACCAGCAGTTCGCTGTCAATTACGGCCAATGGCGCTTTCGCGAGCACGATGCCATCGCGCTGTCTTCGTTTTTACCGTATTAAATGGGAGCGCGGCTGTGGGAATTTGTGCCCGTTCAGCCGCAAGAGCATCGGTGAGGTCGGGTGAGAAGGCCTGGCTTACAGTCAGCGTTCCAGTTAATCCCAAAGGTGTTCAGTGGGGTTGCGGTCAGGGCTCTGTGCAGCCACTCAAGTTCTTCCACACCAACCTGGGCAAACCGTGTGTTTATGGAGCTCGGTTTGTACACGAAGGGAGGCGCCGTCACACTGGAGCAGGCAAGGAGCTTCTTCCCCAAACTGTGGCCACAAAGCTGGAAGGACACAATTGTCTAGAATGTGTTTGTATTCTGCGTGGGTGCGGCTGAAACAGCCCAGCGCAGTCATTAGAAAGGGGGTTCACATACTTTTGGCCTTATGGTGTAAGTCCAGTCTAGTCCTATGGCTCTTGAAACTGAATAAAAAGCAGGGGCTACATGGGGTCAGCCTATCTAAAATTTTGGAAGAGAACTGATCATGAACATGGCAAGGCCACATTCTGTGATAACAATGTCTTCTGAGCTGCCCGGTGTCACAGAACTTGAGAACGATTTTATGTCATTACCACTTGAGAAGTTTTTCAGTTTTTCTCATTATTAGAAGATGCCAGGACCTCGCAGATATAAATAGGAGAAAAGAGGAGATGTCAGATACACTTAGTAGGCGGGATTCCCAGGAGGCCATTTCAATATGAAAATGAACAATGGAAACTTTAAAGTGGGGGTAGGTGGATGGAGTGGCAGAAAGTTGCAGGGGTGTTCGTGGGTGCCTGTGGGGGGGGGCAAGCGAGTGTGTAAAATTGTGCTTCAAGCCTCAAGGTCACCTGGTCCATCCTGTGCCGCGTGCGTGTCATGAAAACACGAATATGCCCGTGTTTTTGCCACTGACTTTGCAGCTGCAGTGTGTCCTTGCGTGCGCGCGCGCGTAGGGGGATGTTTATCTCGCTTAATGCTTTCTGTCAGTGCGCTCACAAGCTTCCAGTGTAGCGCGTTTTCTCTTCCCAGGAAGTAATTAGGTTAAACAAAAGTCCCATGGTCTCGCCGTTCAGTCGTGTTCCTCGGCTGTCACAAATGCAGATTCGTGTGAAGCGGGAGGCCTCTCCAGGTGAACCTGACAGCAACTGGGCAGAAACAAGGCAGCATGTATGGGAGGCGTTCAGGATGGGTAAGAGCTTCAAGGCATGCTGGTGATATGGCTGGGCTAGGAAAGTAGGAGGAGAGGGGCCACCAGCACCTGATCCCAACCTTTGAAGATGCTCTGTGGTGCAGTGCGTGGAGCGGGAGCTTATGGGTTTCAACCCTTCTCAAGTAGGCTGCCGGTGACCGCATTGTCCATCATAGGTTCATTAGACCATGTTTATGGAGACTGGACCTTCCGGAGATGCTCACTGTGGGGTTGGGCGGCAGGGAGGAATGCAGATCAGGGTACAGTTATGGGAAGAAGTTTGCTTTGGTGACTGTTCAATGACTTCCTTAGTTCCTCTTAGCTACATTTTATGAACTCCAGAGATAAAAAATAAATGATTTTGGAAGTTAATCAAGTGGCTTTTATGGAGGGATTTATTTCTTTACCAGTGCTGTTTTAGAATTGCCAGTCTTCATCTGCACTGTGACAAGGTTTTCTCCAAGGGATGAACATTAGGGTTAAACACAAATTACTGCAATTTTCAGTTTGTGTGAAGGGCCACTTCACTTTTTTTCCATGGCGACAGACCTCTCACCCATGTATAATACCTAATGGTGCCACTTTCTATCCAACATTCTCCTACAGATGTCAGTGAAGGGACTATGATATGGAATTGTTCAGTTTTTGTCTGCTCGTGATGAAAGGAAAGTTCTAGACAAGTGTATGTATTGACCTGGACAAGAACTAGGCTAGCAGGGCTGGAACTGTACTTGTCCTCTGTGCATTGTGATGTAACCACTGGTCAAGTATTAGGGGGCACAGAAATACGAACAATATCACCACCATCCAACTCCAAAATCATTCAGTCGTTTGATTTGTGGATTTTGCTGAAACCGGACGGTTTTGTAGAAATGGTTCCGTACGCTCAAGACTTAGTTTCACTCAATGCTGGCCATCTCAATGTAGACTGAGAGAAGAATGCGCCTTCTGTGGAATATCATGAACAAAAAATAGGGATTCGTGTTTCAAAATTGAATTAAAGAATGGCACTGGGGAAAAAAAAAAACACCGCCCACATAGATATACGCACCTTGCGGTGTTGAATTCATGCAATTGCCAGCTTACAATAACTGAACTTTGCATGCCCATGGGTTCCTGGATGAGCATGGCTGGCGTTGGAGCTTTCAGAGCTTTGCCACTCTGTCACTGAGAGGGAAGCAGCTGCTATGCCACTCGAAAAAGCATGCAAATTAATTATATTTATAAGTTGTTAGCAAAGACAGTTTTTGACTAATTTTTCACTGAAGGGTCGATGTTAAAAGTGAACACCAGATGGCGTAGTGGTTACAGCCCATCCCTCGTGGCCTCGTGGGATTCAGGTTTGAATCCCAACTCCTGCTGCAGTACCTCTGAGCAATGTACTTACCCTGAATCGCTCCATCATAAATTACCCACCTTGCTAAAGTGGTAAAACGGTGTAAGCTGCTTTGGAGAAAAGCTCCAGCCTAAATGAATAACTGCAATGTTTTGAAATAATTGTGTGTTGTCTCCACAAAGTAGTTTTACTCAGCAAAAATAAAATAGTTTCAGTTGTCTGATACTGAGCCATGCGCAGCATTTATGAGGGATGACAGAAGCAGTATTTTATTGTATTTTCCAGTGACACTTGGAAGGCTTTACACAGACTGCTCAGTTTTGAAGATATTTCTGATTTAGAAGCACGCTCCGAAGCAGCTTCTGTTATCGGTTGCGCGCATCAAACGGACTCTTGCCGTGCCGCATTTCGATACCCCTTTGTTATTTGAAGTTTTCTGCCAGTCCCAGCAGTGTCCTGTGTTTAGAATGAGAACAAGAAGCCAAAAAGTGACAAACACAAAGGAAAAAAACAATGAACAAAACGGTGGGAACAGCAGTGCCTCGGGGTTCGAATATTCAGCGAATCAATGGGGAAGAATGGGCCATTGTTTGTTTTCTGTGGCGTAATCCGTGAAGCAGGCCTTATCTGCGGCAGGTTGTCCGACTGCCGATCCCCTTGCCAAAGGGCCTGCTCGCACAGCACCGTGCAAGTCATGTAGACTGGGGGAAGGGAGCTCTGAGGGTCCTCGTGCCTGGATGTCTGTAGATTAGGGTGCTGTCCAGGGAGCTGCTGGGTTCCATTTCTAACTGGGACTGCTCTAAGGCTTTGTGTGTAGACCTATGCCAGGAGAAGGCATGACAGCTATGAGTTGTGTCTTTCTGAACCGAGAGAAGATGCCTGGGTACATTGCACGCGCAGGACAGGATCATTCCTTACTTGAGGCTACTACAGTGTGAGCAGCACTTGACTTCCACTCCTGCAGGCAGAAAAGCAACCTCCTCACCGACCATGCTACCTGCTGCCCCATATTACTGTACTTGGAGATCACGCTCTCACTTGTTTGGTAACTGCTTGCTCAAATCTGGGTTGCGGTGGTTTGGAACCTATCCCAGAAGTACTGTATGCAAGTCTAATCGAAGGTGCATCCTCAGTGGGATTCTAGTCCATCGCACTGGGGTGGAAGCGTGCTTTGAATTTGATGCAGGCTTTCAGTAGTTTCAGGGTTAGGAGACTAGATGGACAGAGATGTGGGATTGTTTGATGGTGAAGACAAATCATGCAGCAGAAGTTCACATCAGCTTCTTTCATGTAATGGTCCACAGTGGTATCTCAGCCTAAATCCAGGTTATTGTGGTGAGCAAATCAGCAGTTTGGTGGTCAGTGTGGTGACAGAATGAATATTCTGGATGTTGCATTAGAAACAACAGCAAGATCTGCTGGTTTGTGTAATGTGCTGAGTTAAGTTGAAGCTGTTGGTGATGGGGAAGCTCGCAGGCAGTAGTGAGAACCATTTCTGTGTCGGGCAGGTTCGAGTTCAGTTGTTGCCGCACATGAGCATGCAGTGCTAGTGGTAGTCCTGTGCTTCAGAGGGGCGAGTGAGGTAGGGCTGAGGACCATCAACATAGCAGTGATATTAAATGTCATACCAGAAGTTGACAGAACAAGCATGTTTTTGCACAGTAGGAAGACAAAAGGTCCTAGCATTGATCCCTGTGGAACCCATCTTCGCTCGTGTCTTTCAGTACTGCCTTGCCGGGGCACTTGGAACCTGTCAGGGAGATACCATACAAACCGAGCGAGCACGGAGACAGTACAGCCTAGCGCGGCTCCTGACAGAAGAAGGAAGAAATACCGGGCGTAAGACGAAGCAGGACAGTAGTCTTGGTGACGAAGAGGAAAAGAAAGGGTAAATGGTTTAACTGGCTGCTCAATGCCATAAATCAATAAACACAGAAAAAAAGCACTGCTATAATAATGCCCTTTCAAATTCATGCTCAAAGATCTAAACATTGCACTTTCAAACTTTCAAAGTTTATGTTCTTGAACTTTAATTTGAAAAATGTCAAACATTTCCTTACAGTGGAAAAGGTATGCACAGGGCATTTTTGGCAGTAGCTGCACTTCCACATCTGTGAGCGAAAAGAAAAATTCCTCTGGACTTTTCTTATTGTTATTCTATTATTCTGCGTGTATCTTCACATTTCCATGTTTTTTTCAAGCCGGGTACATATGTTTGCTATCTTGTCTGGCTCGTCTTAATTTAGCTTGCATGCTTCGTGTGCCAGTTTTTATAACTTGGCTATTTATTGCCCGATTATATTTGCCTTATTTACTTTGTCGGATTAAGGGTTCACCGAGGCCAGAAACACAGGGCCTGAAGTGTGGACAAAGACCTTTGTTTCCATTGCCAGGGCTCAGGATTAAGCGATAGCGCTCGCTGCCTCGGTATGGCAGCGGGACACCGGCAAGTGCCGCCTGTTTTCTTACCCAACCACGCCGCCTTTGTTGAAGCCATTGCTCGGTAAACAGAACCGTGTCCGTCTTAAAGGCGAGTCGGTCCGTCAGGTCCAGAGTGCATTCAGCAAATGAATTTGACCCCGGGTTGCACACTGAGGACCATCACACTCATAGGATTTACCAAGAAGGCTGGCCCATGTATGGCTAAGGTTTCCAGTTCATCGGGAAGAGCTGGTTCCAATGACGCTGTACTCAGAAGACGTGAGGGGAAAACGACTGCGACCCTTCGAGAACACAAACCACAAGTCAACCAGGCTGAAGAAGTTCAGCTTCACAGCAATGCCACTCTCAGTCGCTGAGAGGTCAACGGGAGAAAATGGCCGTGGCCATTTGTATGTGAACTGGGCCGATGTTTTTGAACCTTGCTAACTGCTTTTTTCCCTTTGCGCAGCAGGGACTGTGAAAACTGGATTAGGAAGTGTGTTTGCTTCTTTGCAGTCAGTGCTGTGGGAAAGCACATATGGATAATAAAAGCAGAATCGGCCTGAAATAAAGGTAAATATAAAGGCGCTCGGTCACGGTTTGATCGTCGCCAATCCCAGGGCCGTGCCCTTGCTCGATTCCTGCACAGCGCGCCACACCCGACTGCGTTCCTTTGACCGAGCGCTGTGCTGGTGTGGCTGTCATCCCTACCTGTAACTTCACCTGGTCAGCTTGCAAAATCATTGTCGTGCACAACAGTCTGCTCAGTCATGCGGGCAGAGAAACATTCCTCCACCACTGTTCCTGTCTGCTGGGGTGGCTTTGAATCAGAATGGAGAGCATAAATAAATAAAACCACAACAGGATGGAGAATGAAAGAGGAATAATGGAAGAGGAAATAATACCAAGAAGAGATCTTTTTGGTTTATTCCTTTAATACGGGTCAGCGACATGAGGCACTTCTCTCTGCTGAGAAAGCAAACAGAAATGGAGTTCTGTGGACTTTCTCAGCAGGCTTTTTTTTAAAGGAAGCAATAATGCCATGAAGTTTAGCTGTTTGTTCTGTTGGATCTCCTGTTTGGTGGGGTAGGATGGGGCTTGGCAAGGGAGGGGGCACTGGGGTAATCTGGCAGTAACTGAGTAGTTGTTCCGTGCCCAGTGGGGACCAGTTAGCAACAGCTGGGGTTGTCTCAGAATTAATGCTTGTGTTTGTTATTTCTTCCTTTGTGTGTGTGTGTGTGTGTGTGTGTGTGTGTGTGTGTGTGTTTGGTGGAGGGAAGAGGGGGATAAGGCACCATGTACGTAGCTCTCAGTTGTCTTTACCCTGGGCCGGTTTACTCTGATGAACTGGCTGTGTATTTTGAGTGGTTGTTTATAGATGGGTTAGGAGTAAAGTGGGGGGTGGGGGGCATTGTGCCAGGCAGTTCCTAATGGGGTCTTTCAGAATCCTTCCATTCAGTCTTGGTGGCGGGGGATAGGAGGGTTGGATTGGGGGATTAGGGGGCTGTGGCAGTGTCTTGTTAAAGAAACAGAGCAGGGGAGTGGAGTGTGTAGATTGGATTAAGTTGTTTAGGCTTATTAAGAAGCGGCCCTGTGGCTTGTTAAAAGGGCTGGATGGCATGCTTGCCGTCGGTTGCCATTCAGTTAGGGGGGCTGACCCCCCCACCATTTGCCCAGGGCCAATCACAGAGCACTGATGGCCATGTGCCTGCTGGGAGACAGCAGAGTGTGACAGCACAGGTGACATAACCCCCTTGGATGTCCCGATAGACCCCACCCAACCCCCTCTCCCTAACCTAGCCCACAAACACACATAGCGTATCCCCACCCCTGTCCTTGCACCGCCTGTATTTGATCAAGAACAAAACTCCCTTATCTCGATTATTTCCACCTCTTCCGAGGATGCTTATCGCTGCAGTCGGCTCCAGGGATCAAGAGATGGGTCCTGTGACTGCCGCTTCTGGAAACCCTTTCAAGTGGAAGCAACCCCTCCCCACCTTCCTCCGGTTTACACACCCCTCTCAGTGTCCCGATTTCACGGCGCGTTAAGAACGGTTTGGGGGAAGAGAACGTGCAGTCAGTGTTAGTGTTTTGCTTGCTACCTGCAAGAAGGAGATGGGGTGCTGAACTTCTTTAACATCTCACTAGAATAGACCCGGGTTAATCTTCAAGTCAAGGAACTGGAAAGCGGTACTGCTTTATTACTATAACGTGCTTTGATAATTTTGCTCAGAGCATCCTGCCCAACTTGCTGAATGACTTTGTCCATTCTTCATAGATAAACCTGCATATTTCGAATTATTATCGCCGTGGTTATGACACCTTTGTACGAGGCAGCTTAAAATGATAGATGCACAATGCTAAGCTACACCAGCTTTGTGGCCAACCACACAACAAAACAGTATAGTCGATACGTTCACACAAAAATGTATTGAGAGTCAATATTTTGCCTGATGCGTGTCTTTGGGAGGAAACAAGTGCAAACATTCAAACTTCACGTAAGCTGGGCGGGGATTGAACCGACCACGAGGCACTGCTGCTACCTGCTGTGCCGCCAGTTACTTTGCTCAAGCAGCCAACACTAAACCCTTTGTAGGAATTAATGCCAAATTAACACAACACCTCCGTCCCTTTAACCACTGTATTATGGGCTGTCCTGCTTGCACATGCAGTTCAGGATGTTTGGTTGCTGTTTTGTTGTCGGAGGGCCATATTGTCTGGCTGGAGTTTGATGAAGAGCTGGGATTTGTTTCCTCATCCAGTGTGACTTCCAGCAGAGCGATGGAGCTGTGGGACCAGGGACCTGGGGAGGCAACAAACAAGCGGGACCTCGTCTCTTCTCCCTCCTGCTCTCTTAAAGGCAGTAATAGGAGAAAATTGGTTTTTGGAATGGAGTAAAAAAACGTGGTTTCTTTCAGAGAAGGAAAATGCCTTTCAGGATGCATTTGCGGAGCACCAAATGGAGAATAATGGAAGGTAGTTACACAATTGTCTTTCATTTTTAGATGGGGTGGTGTGGAGGCATTCCCCATGAGAGCAGGCTTTGGTCTCTATTCTTTCGGTTTGGCAGCCCCCTCCTCCACCTCCCACACCCGTAACCCCATAAATGCTCTGCGACGGAAGGCTGGTTGTGAAATTAGTATCCTCACAAAATGGAGACAGAGAGGCTTTTAGCTTTGTGAATAGTCAATAATTAGACGAAAGTGGCTGCATGATTTGTGGCTATGTGCACCGCAGCGGGGGGGCTCTCTCACCGTGGGCAGCGGGCTGGAATCGGATGCGTTCGGATGCTCGCATCTCTCGGCACATCGTACAATCCCGCCGACAGCAGCAGAGCTCTCATTTTAAAACTTTAGTCGAGCCGCATTCGTGAAGATGATACGAAGGTCAGGGAAAGTGTTGTTCGCTAAACGCAGGTGTTGCTTTGAATTTGTATTTTAATCAAATATTGTTGTTTGCACCAGCCATTTCGGTTTATTTTTTTTAATCTTCATTCAAATTTTCTTTCACAGTTTATTTCTTCTTTCAATGGTGTGGCATAGCAGGGGCGGTGGTGGTTGGAGGTGCCACTGTGTACTCAGAGGATCTGGTCGGGACCCCACCTCCGGCTCTATTAAACATTATCCAGTTATATAAATGGGTAAATTCAGTAGCTGAAAAGGGAAAGTGACTTTAAATGAAAAAAAAAAACCCAGCTAAATGAATAAACCAGTTTTATGCACTTTTTTGTTTTATGTAAGGTGCCTAAGATGTACACTGTGCTGTGGTTTTTTAATATATTTGTTTCCTTTCTATGTTTCATTGACTGGAAATCCTTGCATGTTTGTTTGCGAATGTTAGCCACGGTTTTGGATAGAAGTGTCCATATTAATAATTTAGACTTGGTTATTTACTACTGTGTTGCTGACAGACTCACAGGAGCAGTAGTTCTCCTGGGAAACAGACCCAGTGCGCTGTGCTAGTCCTGCTCTTTACCTAATAGACTCCGCTTCCCCCCCATCCACACTCCCACACACCCACTGCTGGATGTGTTCCTTCGCTTGTGCGCTTTTTATTTTTGGTGTTCGCTTTTATTTATGTGTCCGGTGACGGAAAAAAAAAAAAAAAAATTTATACGGTGCATTTAATAAATGTTCCATTTCTGGTGAAAAGGAACGCCTGAATAGGCAGAATTATGGTTGCCTTGTGTGGGGTGGTGGTCCGTTAACTCATAATTATTGTAATAGCTTTCTTTCATATTAAAATGCTAATCTTTAAAGCAAAATAATAGATTGATGGCAGGTGGCAGCAAGCCGCTTTTATTTGCATGTAGTGGTTCATGCAGAAAGTAAATAACAGAGGACAAGCCTGTGACTTGGGGAGGGGGGATAATTTCTGGATAATCCTGTGTATGCGATGCCTTGAGACAGCGCGGCTGTCAGGAAGGGGGGGGGACCATATTTAACAGCGTTTTTTGTCTAAGAGAGATACGAGTGACATCCCTGCAAATTGTATTTTTTTCATATTGATGAGCACAGCAGAATAAATGCAGTGGATGTATTGACATGTAGACCCCCCCCTTCCCACAAACTGAACAGTTAGACATTATCAGCCGGCCATTTTTTCCCGTGTTCCACTTTTCTTTTGTGAGCGCGCTATTGTGTGGAGAGATTGTTGTTTGCAGTGTATAGAACCTGCAAGCCCTGGTACATTTTTTGTGAGCCCTGGGTCTGCAAGAGAAACTTTTGTGTTGAGCGTGCATGGCTGTGACATCCAGACTGCCCCAAGCAGTCAAGGCAACCGCCCTCATTGCCGGTCCCCCAGGGTGGTGTTGGGGTACACTAGTGGGATTTGTGGGCCACTGGGAAACCGATTTTCACCATCATGGCCCTGTTATTGTGTTGGTGTTAGCCTGTACCTGCCTCATTTCTTCTTCTTCCGTCTCTTTTATATTTGTACACACACACACACACACACACACACACACACACACACACACACACACACACACTTAAATATATACATACGTCATGCATTTTTTAAGAAGAATAAAGTTTTCAGTATCTATCTATCTATCTATCTATCTATCTATCTCTGCCTGTCTGTCTGTTTGTCTCTCTTTTTCCACATAAATACCAGTGCAGCTCTTTCTTGTCTCCCATTGCATTGACTATCTTCCTAAGCAATAGTTTACTGCTTTTACCCACAGTTCTCTGAGGCCATGCAGTGTTTTCTCAGTAGATGCCTCCATCATTTTCAGAATATGCTGAGGAGTGTGGTGAACCTTGAGTGGAGCTGAGGGGGGTGAACAGCATGACAAATCCGTTGGTGAGCTGATGTCCTTTGTGGATCGGTGATGCCAAGAGCTGCCAGTAAGGGAGGCCTGCACTTGACAGGCTCAAAGCGTGGCTTTCGGTTGCGCTGCGCAGCCGCAGGTGTGCATTTCCATACCCAAAGAACGGGTCTCAGATTGGCGGCACGGGCACAGGTGTGGATTATCATTCTGTGTGCATGAGCACCTGCAGCTGGATTGTGTGTAGGTGTCAAATGTAGTCAAGGGCAGCGAGATTGCATGGGGCTTGGGTTAGGAGGCATCTGGTTAGGATTGAGGCTGAGCATCATTAAAAAATTTTTAGGTATTGGCGGTGATCAAGGTTCTTTATCGCAGCACTAATGCGCCGTTTCCTGTCATTTTGAAGTAAGGGCCAGTTTGACGCTACACTGTACTTATGTGTTAAAAAATGTAAAAAAATTTGGTTTCTCTTTTGTTTTGTTGTGAATTATCTTAAAGTAAAACTCAAAATTGAAATTTTAACTGGTTTTTGATCGTGAAAAACGAAAATTGTTATTTAAAATCTAGTTACTTGGTGAGTAAATAAGCAACTGCAATGTTATACTTTAGCGAATTTAGTTTAAGTGGATGTGAACTATGGAGTTTATTCAACAAATAGATCATTCAAAGGTAACTTAAGCTTACAAAGTGAGTTGGAACAACAGCAGCACACGATGGGTTTATGGGACCGTCCATCAGTCCATCCATGATTATTAACCACTTTAACCTGACCAGGATTGTGGTTGTCCTGAGCCTATCCCAGAATCACTGGGCGCCAGGATACGAAACTACGCCCTGGATGCATTGGCAGCCCGTTGCATGGTGGCCACACACAACTGAACTGAAACTGAAACACACGTCTTTGGACTGTGGGACATGGGGAGAGCATGCAGACTTCAAACAGGATGAGCTGGAATCAAATCCATGCCTGTGGAAATCATAACTGTCATAACTGTCCAGGCACTGAGAGGTGGCTGTGCTGTTCTGTGCACCACCGTGCTGCCTGCACGAAGATCAAATTTGGGAAATCCTGCGTTACATTTCTGAAAACAGTTCCACATTTTGTCAAACCACTCTCTTAAAGAGTTCCTCAAGGTGCTGCTCCACTCATATCATCTGCAAGAAGAGTGATTTGCTAAAATGCTGAGACCTGGAGCTCAAGTAATAATTGAAAGTTAGTTTAATTTGAAAACAACCATTATTCTTAAATTAATTTATGAATGTTTTATTTGCTGTGTGACCTGACATAAATTTATTTCATTTATTATTTTTTGCCACATCACTGTTTAATTTTAGCAAGTGAAGCATCATACTGAGATCATTCAGTTCTCAGTATAAGAATTTGCAAAAAAAAACCAAAAAAACAAATGAAATCCAACCAATCATAATTTGTGTTTTTTATTACAACTGGCTGAAAATTGTAAAAGGTATCTTTCAAATTTAAGGTTACACACAATATCCTGAAGTAGGCATTGTCTTGACACTTGCAATGGTAGGGATTGAGATCTTATAGGATGAGAGGGGTTAGGATATTTTGGGGTAAAGTGAAAGGTGTTTTGATGTTTTGGAGGTACGTTAAAGTTTAGGATTTGAAGTGCAAGGATAAGAAGTGCTGAGATGGGAGATTTTTGGATGTCAGACACGCCATAAGTAAATACATCTTCAAAACTGATGCCTTTCTTTTGTCTTGTGTCTGGTTGCCCTACAGGTTGGACTCAGCACCCCCCTGCTGTAGCACCTTGCCTTGGCCTGCCATGTTGGCCTGTCTACAAAGAAGGCAGAACCCTCCAGCCCAGCACCTGCTGTGTGCCACCAAGACCCTGGAGGCCTCACAACCCCCTAGCCGAAAATGTGAGTACCCAAAGTGCACATCACTTTGCTCTACTAAACTAAAAATATTAAGCATTGAGCTTAGGTGCTTAAATCCCATCTGAATGTCTTTGTTTATGGAATGATGAAAGGGACAGCACTCTCACATTAATTTATGCAAAAACATAGACACATTCTTCAGACTGCATGCATGCTTTTGCCAAGAGACACATAGTTATGTCCAAAGATGCTCCCATTCAAATTATGAGAACTCAGCTTTACAGGTAGTTTCCTTTAATGCACTTAGCTTGCAAGCCATTTCTCTGAATTTGTGAGGACAGAATTTGAACTTTGTGTCCTACCCAGCAGCTGAGCAGGGCAAGCTCGTGACACAATGCAGTCTGACCTGCAGTTATAGTTTAGCTCATGCCTTGTTAAGTCCCCAACCTCCATTACCCCTTGTTTGTCAGTTTCATCTGCTATAATGTCAGCTACTGTGGCGCCTATTTGGACTGCCCAAACCATATGAACTTATTCAGAGGGTGAATTCATCAAAATTGTCTTAATTTATTTATCTTTACCCTTTCATTGTTTTGTATTAAGGACTGAATACATAGCATCATATGTATATATGTATGTTTTTGTGAGTGTTTGTGAAGTGTGCAGTATAACAGCTACAAAAGAGTTGAATAAGCACAGACAGAGAAATGGTATTACGGAGTAAGTAATGAAAAGAAACTTCATTGCGTAAACTAATATGAACTATTAAAATAACTGTGTACGTTTTTTATAGTGTTTTCTGACATTTTAGCATAAATGGGTGTCCCTTTTGGAACTCACGAACGTTTTTGCCATTGAAACTAATGGTAATTATATCTTTGATTTATGAGAGTTGATCTTATTGGTGGTTTCCGGGACATGTGACCAAAAAGTTATTCCAAAAAGTATGTTGCTCGAGGTGTTCCTTGAGGATGGGTCTTAAAGACTGAGGGAGTAGCTCAGACAGCAGACCCTTCAACAAGGCACTTAACTGGACACGGCTGAGTAAATACCCAGCTGTAAACACGAGTAAAACAGAGCACTTTACTGTTCAAATATCTTTGGGTAGAAGCGTCGGCTAAGCAACCAGATGAAGTAAATTCAGATTTGGACTTGGGTCAAAGATGGAGCCAAAGAAGAGATTTGCACTGTATTCGTGCTGTACTGTATGTGGGTGAAATGGCTTTGAATTAAACTGTCTACTAAGCAATTATTACTGCGAGATGTAAAGAAGAAAGTAAAATTTTCAAGGCTGGAAGTGTGAAAGAAATGCGTCCGCACTATGTGGGCTGTGCTTGGAGCTTGACTGGACTAGCAGAGAATTTTCTTGGCCTGGATGAAGATAACACACCATCAGTTTGTCTAACTATCATGAAGCAACAAGCGGATCAAGGAACCTGGGAAGATGCAAATGCCGGTGCCATTTGGCCGCTCTGATGCATCTTCCTTTGAAATCCTTCTTTTGTTGGCTTGACTTTTATAGGCAGTCAGGTTGTCCCATTCAGGCTCCAATGTCCAACCCGAAGGTCTGCTTACAAAATGGAATTCACCAGAGATGCTGTGAGCAGTTTCCCAGCAATAGCAGCAGTCCTGAACACAGAAATTCATTATTTGTTACAGTTGTCACGCTGAGCCTTAAATTAACTTGACAATGCCAGCGTACCTCTTGAGACCCCTTTAGAACGATCCGTTATGGTGTCTGGAGCTCACCCGGTCCTAGTGTGTTTCGGAGACATCGAGAAAGGTCATGGTGCCGGCAGCCGAATGGAGGACTTGCCTCCGAATAAAGAAGCGGGGGGTCATGCGCTTCACCTTCGCTCACGGGAAGCTAATAAGAGAGAGAGAGCATGTGGCCTCGACCGCCTCGTCGCCATCACATCTCTCGCCTGGAACGCGACACTTCGCCCGTTGCCCTCTGTGCAGTGAAAGCCTCAATAGAGATCTGGACGGGGGTTTGTGCTCCCTCTCTCTTTCAGTCTCTCTTCTGTTTAGGCCAATTACCCCCCAGCCCTGCAACCCCCACCCTCCTCAGCTGCTGCTCTCAATAGAAGAAATAAGGACAAGTTATCCACTCTCTATGTAGTTTGTATTCAGGCAATCGTGGGCGCCTGTGGACGAAGGGGAGATGGAGCTGAAAGGGTCTGGCAGGAGGGAGGAGGGGGTTCGGCTGGGTTCGCTAATGAGGTTGCAGTGTGGCTTCCACCAGAGCGGACAGACAGGCCGCCCACAGTTCCCTTAATCGATCCTCTCCCACAGATTTCTACAGGATTAGCCCACTTCCTCAGCAGCCTTTATTGAAAGCCGCCGATGGGGCCAAGGGCTGCAATCGATGGAGAAGAAGTGTTTCCTCTGCCCCCGAACACCCCGGTCAAAAACTCACCAGTTAAAATGCTGACTTAGAGCCCGTTGCTGAGGTGGCAGAGAGGGTCATAATGACTGTATTAGAGAATAATAATTTGGCATTTTCCTTTCCACATTAGTCAAGACGCAAATTCTGCATTTCAGCTCCTGCCGAGGGTGGGTTCGACCTGCAGAAGAGCGAAACGGCAGATGTCCGACTTGGCCGGCATCCTCACTCTCTTCGTGGTTTTGGTGGCACCCGGTCCTCCCAGTATGAATGTGCAATGAGGGGAATGGGCTCGAGAGACACTACCTGGCAGCGAGGGAAAGGTGCACATTTGCATCTGCCACCCTTAGTACAAAAGCTAGAGGCATCCATGGGAAGCGGGGGGGGGTCGGGTTGGTCGTAGTTGAAAAAAGAGCCAAGCGTATAGATACTGGGCACCCACACAATCCAGTAATGCAGCTCCCATTAAAAATCCCTCATACCCTCAATAAAAAGGGGCTTAACAGGCGCCGCTGTCAGCTGGAAGCGTTCAGAAACGTTCAGATCAGCTCACCAGACAATCAATTTCATGAGTGCAGGAGCTTAGAGAGCGAAGCGGGTTGGCAATGGTTGGGGGGGGGTTGCCGGTGGGGGTACTCCCATAATCACAGGCAGCGCCGCACCCAGGCAAAACAGGGCTGGACCACAAAAGGGAGCAAAGAGAGCCGTGCGTTTCTAAAAGCCATTGACCGTCTGTCCTGAAAAATATCATATCGGATTAGCGTCATGGAGGCCGACTTCTGATATTTTTTTCCCCCCTCTTTACTCAATGAAAATTAAACGGAATGCAGAGCATTACTTAAATTATAAATCACAGCACTGCTTTCTGTGTGCCTAAATTCCCCCTTATATACGGCCACGCTCTCCAGTGCCAGACCCCGTCATTTTTAATTAAATCCTCCCTTATGGGTGACATTTGTTGCGCGTCACCTCCCCCCCACATGTCTGTCTGCTGCTGCCCTAGATGGGAAGACTTGAAAGCTGGAGTCCATGGCACGGCCAGATCTAGCGTTAAGACGTCACCCAGTTCGGTTAGAGAAAAACACCCGCGCATAGGGACCTGATTTTGACCCTGTGACCCAGACCTTTCAGACCTTTGTCCCCCCCACACTAAATACTCTCGTGGATTGTGGGGTTCTAACCCCTGAGCTCATTCATGTGAGAGCAGATGCTCGAGTTTTCCAGTAAGCAAGGAAGCTTAACATCTCCTCTGGGGAAGGGGAGGCTTGTGCTGATGGTTATATTGCACTCAAAGGCAGACATGAAGCCAAGACTTCGGCAGCAGCCGTGAGGCTCTCTAAACTTCTGGAGCGTCTTGACTTTTTTTCTTGGTTGATCTCTCACTTCTTCCTTAAGGATGCTAAGCCTGCTTTTATTACGCTGGGTATGGTGTAAGCTTACTGGCTCAATATGAATATGAAGTGCCTTCATGCTATGTAGAAATAATATTATTCTTTAATTCTGCAGTTGGCGCATTTTTCGGGTGCTGACCCTGAATGCAGTCTTATCTTGGCCTGGCAACCCTAAATGCTCATACATGCAGTGTTCACGAACAATCATTTTTATAAGCTTTTTTCATGTAGTTTTATTGAATTAATTACCAAAAGCGAGTGATTTCTGAAACTTTCTTGAACTGCAGAAATCGAAAAGCAAATTTCCTTGAAAATAAGACTTTACGCAGTCAGAGGTTTTCCCAGCGGCCGCCAGGGTACTGCTTCATTTTGCGGGTGATCTCGTGTACATTTGCTAAAATTACATTGCCATCTGTAACATTACGTTCAGATAAGAGTGCTACTGAACATGAGCCTCCTTGCCGGTCTGCTTGATGTACGAGTTTTGGATGTGAACAGGCTGGATGTTATTGCGTTGAGCGTGTATGGATGCTGCACCATCCACAACTATTCTACTTCAATTATTTTCAATAATCTTATTGTACCGGCAAAGTAATCCCCTTGTGACTGTACCACAACCCCAGTTTGGGTTGCAGCCTTGGGTTCGAAACCACCACTTTAAATGCATCTTACCTGCTCTAATACGATGGCTGAATCAGCAATGAAAACATTTAGTTACAAAAGCAGGGTGTGTTCTTCGTGTCTGTATTATGAACTCGCTGCTGAAATTCCTCGCCGAATTAATTGCGACAGAACAAGATTTGTTACAGCAGCAACGACCATTTAATATTAATATTTAATATTGTTTTCAGTCATACGGAATCGAATTGGACTGCTTACTGTGCGTTAAAAACGACCGGATCCGAGCGGTGTGAAACACCTTGTTTTGTGACCTTGCTCTTGCCTCGTGACTTAAGACGGAGAAGCACAGGCAACGTGGTGTTTGTGCAGCTGCTGTGGCCATGGGAAATCCCTTGCGATGTGTGTTTGGTGCTCAGTGTCAGGAAGCTTCTTTTTAGAAAGGCACGGTTTGGAGAACATTCGTTTGTCTGGAAGATAAAATGTCAGTTTTTAAAAAAAAAAAAAAAAAAAGCTCTGAGGAAACAGTAATATTCCAGCATGGTATTACAGGGGCCCTACTGAGATGCTGTCTTGCTGTTCAGAGTTGATGGTTCTCCTGAGAAGAGCTTCTGAGGTTGGCAGAAGTGGTGGAGATGATGGTGTGCAGCCCTTGTTGGCTGTCCCCATTTCCTCTTCACCTACATGGCTGGCTTGCTGGCCCCATCACCCCACACAGCCAAAGCTTCCAACACTATGCTGGGAACAAGAGCTGAAGTACTTCCCTCTACAAGTTCTACCTGAACCCAAGGTCTGCCCCACCAGACCCTATCAGGTCTGTTAGCACACCTCCAGTCTACTCTGTGGTCTGTACTGTCCACCTCAAGCTCTGGGCAGGCCTGAGCCTACATGCAGGAAATTTGGGCTTATTTCAGTACCCCCTTAAGCTGTGCGGTGTTTGTAGGACATTGAACCACCTCGGTCTCATTTCCTTATTGGAGGGGGGTGACATAGATGAGAACCCAGGGTTCCAGTAGATCTTGGCAATGAAACACCCCTCCATATGGGAGGCTCGTATCTTTCGTCCAGAGTAATCATGACCATGGGGAGGGCCTGGGGTTACCAAAGCCGCTGAGGAGCTGACGCTGCAATCTGGAAGGCTTCACAGGGCAAAGCCTAACGTGAGGGATACTGGGGGGTCACTGTTACTGCCCTCCATTTCCTCACACTCTTTGCCTGCTCAGACACTGGCGAAAGATCTTAGTCAACCTTCAACCAGATGCCACCCACGGGCATGTCTGTTGGCATTTTCTGCTGAAGTCAAAGTACATTTTGCACTTTGTTTCGTCACATGCTATCAAACTTCTGCATTTATTCAAAATTGAATTATTAGATGAACGCCAAGTTTGAAATTTTTAGTGCAAGTGCTTCATTACCAGTTGAGTGTAGGGGAAAAGGGGGAGGAGTCTGTTTATGTAGGTTATCAGGTGACCCCCGATAGGTGGGTCACGATTGGCCGATTGGTTTATCACTGACCTTGAACTTTTGCTGATGGCCTTTTCGGGTTTCCAGGTGGACGATCCCAGCTTCCCCGATGGATCTCCTGCTGGTTTGCAGCACATGGTGTCCCACCATAGTGTTGCCCCACTTCTGGCACTGCATTCTGTAGATATTCCTTGTGGTCCTCGAAGGAACCATTTATTCTAAACGTCTGTTGTACGTTATTACATCTGTTATTGTTGCTGTTGGATGAGGGAGAGATTCCTTTGCAATATTATCCTCATTCACAACATCATCACCCTTAATTCATTGCTTACGATTTATTTTATTCGTGCACATGGGAGCCAGCAGCTTCACATCAACTCAGATGTGTTTGGAAATGCAGGAACAAAATTAACTCTCAAAGTGTTGGTTTAGCTCTGTCTGTTCTGCTGTGATGTCAGTTACTTTTTAAAGCTTTGGGCATAACGCCTGGTTATGCGATTTAAATAGGGATATAATTTATAAATGAGCTTTTAATACCGTCAAACTGTGTACTTCTTTTTTGCGTCATAGCAACAAGAGTTCAAAGCAGTATACAAAGATGTCTTCATAGCAACTGATCTTAAAAAAAATTATACAATGTCTGCAAAAATAGCCGGGCGATAATTGCAGGATACACAATGTAAAATAAATAGGACATGTTTTGAAATATGTTTGTGTTTTATGATAAATATACACTCGGCGGCCACTTTATTAGGTACACCTGTTCAGTAGGATCCTCTTTGGACTCCAGAGCAGCAGGGGTTCAGCAACACCGTGCCAGAATTCTGTTCGCAGGGTTCTTTCTCCGTGGTGGTTTGTCAGCTTGCTGTTTACGCAGATGTTTTGATGTCGCATGCATTCTGTTAACATCGCAGTACAGCTCTTTGCAAAGATGCTTTATTGCCTTGAAAGGTGGGACAGTTCAGGGTCCTGTAGTAAAGCAAGGGAAATTGCTGTGATGTTTGTAAGACTGCAGCGTGTAAAAATCCCACAAAAGCAACCGTATCTGTAATGCTGGAACCAGATTGAGCACCAGCGATCGAGCTCTGTTCGAAGCTACTCACGCCGCACGTCTCGTCCACTCTAACGGTCATTCATACGGCAGCTGAACCCGTAGACCTTGTCTCTGTGTTTATATACTGAGTCACAACCAAGTGCGGAGCCCCTGTGTGTAAACAGCCACGTGCAACTAATAAAGTGCCTACTGACTGTAGGTGTTTTGTGATGGGATGGAAGGAAATACATTGATCTCAGGTGCTCCAAGGTGTGGAGGGTGAGCTGGGGAACGGGTGACCTTTCCTTCAGCCATCACCGTGGTACCGATGCCGATGGGTGCCGCCGTACGCATTTTTGCCATGCGGGAGGCAGACGTATTTTTGGCGAGATATTTAAAAGTGGTTGCGAGTGGCAGCTGAAATAACACCCTTTCCCTTGATTGCCTCCGAGCCCCGGAGGAGGAAGCGGGCCAGCCGAGGGACCAGAGCTGGGCCGCGTGCAGCATCACGATCTGCATGCGGTTGACCTTTTCTACTGATTGAACTTCTCCTGGTTCCGCCACTTGAATCTCATTTGAATTCCACAGAGTCGCACGGCACCGTTCAGCCCGAGCGTCTAGCAAGGGCGGCGCCGGGATCAACAGCCAGCCGGGCCAGGTTCCTTTTGTCGAATTAGCCTTGAGCATGGCCTGGAGCAGCGCTCCCCAACGTGCGGTCCACAGACCACCTGCGGTCCACCGGCGCGAGTCAGGCGCGGCCTGCTGGCGGACGGCCGTGGTGTCTGAGCAAAGTAACGTATAAATTACTCGATATCTCAGTCCATTGTGGAGTTGTGTGATTTTGAAATTTAAACAAGCAACGCACTGGTTAGAGCTGCCGCCTTTGAACTTGAAGGATGCGGGTTCAGATTCCACCTCTTGCTGCAAGACTCTTGAGTAAGATCCCCACCCTGAATTACTGCAATAAAAATTGCCGAGCTGTGCAAATGGATCTTGTAAGTAGCTTAACACTTGAAGGTTTCTTCGGGGAAAAGTGCCAACTAAACAAATAAATGTAAACATGACTACTGTTTACTTGCTTCAGACCCCTGTTTACCAACTTATCTCATAATATGTGCATCATGTTGTCAGTCTGTGTTCATTTTCACGTCTTCGAAGGCATTGCACTCCCTTCTTCTCTTTCTTTCTGGCTCTTTTTGTGACGTCACTGTCCTTAGGCCACTGTAAAATATTTTTTATCTTTATATTTTTCCAAAAGAACTTCACTTTATTTTTATGTAAGATGTTACTACATTAATGTTAATAATAGTATGTTAATATTATGCTGTGGAAAGATTTGAAGAGAGTTGTTTTGTGCTTGAAAACCATCGAATGATGCTGAGGTAAAGCAGTTCTGCATGGAGGAGTTGTCCGAAATTCCTCCACAATCACATCTGACAAAAACATCCGAATGAATTTGCTGTCGTAAAATTGAGAAAATTTGAAAGGGGGCAAATACTTTCCCACAGCAACTTGCATAAAAAAAGGTGGTAATTTTAACACAGAATTTGCACGAACTTGAAAATGGAGCTGCGGGCCATATGCGGTCTCCCTTGTTTTTGGCTTTAGCGAACACACGAGGTCACACAGCCGTTAAACTGGAAATGTGTGCGACCAGTTTCCCGCGCTGCTGTCAGTTTTACTTTGTAGCTGAGCAAATCCTTTTCTGGCGTTAAAATTATTTTACATTTGTACAGCTGGATGTTTAACTGCTTTTTCTCAAGGGCACTGGGGCAGAGAAATGAACCGACGACGACCTTCAGACTGTTAGGTTTCCTCTGTCCTTAAATTCGACGTGACCTTCTGCCAGTGTGAATGTTGGGTTGAAAGGCGAGTGTCACTCACGTCTCGGCGTGAACTGTATGGCCATGTTGCAATGGCCGTGACCCGGTGCTGTGACCAGCACCCTGCTGGGTTTGTTGTGGGCTGAGTGGGATGGGTAGGGGGTAGCGCTTGTGTTTTTTGGCTGTCTCCAGGCAGGGAAATTAAGTTCCTTCCTTCCAACTCATGGCCATGTGGGCCCTCCAGGTGCCCGTTAGTTATGCCATGAATCCCAATATGTTTTAGAGCCATGGGGTCCGGGGCGGCGTGCGGCTGCAGAGGAAGTGATGCGATGGTCTGCCATGTATGAAGGGGATGGCTGCTGGGGGTCTCACTGACGTTTGGGGCTTCTGTGTGAGGATGTGGACGAGTAAAGACAGACATCGCTGGTATGCATTCAGATATCAAGAAGCCGGAGAGCACCACACACGCATCCATCCATCCATCCATCCATCCGTCTATCCATCCATCCATCCATCCATCCATCCAACGCTCTCAGGAGTCAGCTGAAGGTGTTTGGTAGGTAAGTGGGTAACAGAACACATCCGTCTGCTTACCCGTCAGCTCCTTGTGCTACGGATGTTCGACTCATAAATGTAGAATATACAGAACTTCCTTCTAGATAGTTAATTTACTTGAAAAGTTTTCTTAGTTTATCCATTTTGTAAAATCTCTGCCTGTCGCAGGGCAAACTTTTCCTGTTCCTGTCCTGTTATTGCGAGTGAAACTTGTGCAAACACGAAAGGAGCGCCTTTCTCCACACTCCTGGTGTGTATAGCTTGCAGCCGGTGTTTGGGAGCCTCCTCAAAAAAAAAAGGTTTGACATGAAGTGAATCCATAAAAAATCGTCATGGTATGAAGTTTTATGTAGCGAAAGTAAAGTATTTTTGTCATCAGTTTTAAATTGGCTTTAATTATAATGCAGTTCAACATTAATAAAAATGTTAGTTAAATTAAAGAGCCTTTTATACAGCATATTTGTATGCATTACAGCCGTCTCCTAGACTTTTACAGAACCTGAACCATCAATAAATGAAGGGGTGTCTGTATTATTGTAACTTAGTATTAAAACGGACTTTGGACTTCCAAACAAAGCGGGCTGAGAGCAGACTTTGGGGCCCAGTTGTATTCATAAATGGAGGACCCTGTGTACCGTTTCAAAATAAAGCTTCAGTACCCTTTGCTGCTTCCAATTCCTGGACTTTCGGTCATGGGTTATTTGGTCAGTGCTACCTGTCTACCACCTTTCAGTAAAGCTTATTGAATCCGTTATGATTATCTGAATTAGGTATTCACATAGAAATTCTTTTGTGCGGAGCTGTGCTTACCATAGCCGTCACCGTTATTACATTACTTGAATGGAATGGCTTCCCAAGATTACTCCTCCTATTTCTTGCGAGGAAGGAGGAGTTTTATGATTAGAAAGAAACAAGAAGGTGATGTGAGTTTGCTGACAGTAAAAAATCCGTGAGAGAAAGCATTGGAAAGAGTGCATGTGGGCACCACTGTTCTAAAATCATAGCGTTTGTGGGACATTTACGTTTATATTTCTATTTATTCACTTAGCAGACTTTTTTTCAGAGCAACATGGAACTCAGAGTACACAAAAATGGAGATCATCAATTTGACATCAGTTAGCACAGCATGTGGAAGTGTGACAAATCAGTCCAAGCTGTGGGTCACGCCTCATGCAGGACCCCCGGCCACTGGTTCGAGTGGAAGGAAGGCCTTGGCTGCACAGGTGTGACTTCTGCAGCTCATAAATCTGCCTTTCTGGCCAAAGCAGGTCCCGCGTGGTCAGGTTGTAGTTTTTCTGCCGTTTTTCACATTTTTTAGGACATACGAGGACGTTAATGCCGCGAATGGGGGTTGTCGTTCCATCTCGTTTTAGATAGATGGGGCAGCAGGTGCGCATGGGTTCAAATCCCACTTCCTGTTTTTGTACCCTTGTGGAAAGTACTTTCCCTGCACTGATACTGTAAAAATGAGCCTGGTGTATAACAGGGTAAATCACTGTAAAATGCTTACAGTAAAGTGTTAGCTAAATGAATGTATAATTAACAAATATGTGAATGTTGCAGAAAAAGCCATGATTTCTGGCCTTCATTCCACATAAATACTAGAATTTGTGATTTTACCGGCGAGCCCCCCCCCTCCCCTTCCCAGCCAGGCAAAATCTCCCCAATCTGTGCGGAAGGCCTCGTTGCCTGTGTGATATTAAATATTAATTGGGAATCAGCAGAGGACTTGTCTGCTAAATGATGGAACAGAAGGCCCGGCTTGCCTCAGGCAGCCTGCGGGCGCCTTTCTTCTCCAATTTACCTGCGGCCGCGCACACCAGCGCTTCCTCCGCCATGACAGGTTTACCCTCACAATCCAGCCGCCGGTACGCACACCAGCTACACAGCTTCTGCTGCTGTCTGTGTGTTTATCATGGTGTGCGTGTGAGAGAGGAGAGCGTGTGTGTTTTGCAGGATTCCACCCCCGTTCCTTGATAAATTCCACTTTTTCCAAAGGCGTTGAATTTATGAAATCTAATTTATGATCAGCGTTTCCACAGATATGAACATTTCTGTTCGCGTGAGACAAATTTCCGCTACCTTTTTCGGTCAGCGCCCCATTTTGAGTTGGTGCTTAGCAGTCCAGTGGTTCCATCTCTCTGGCTTGGAGAACTGTGGGAATAAATGCCATTTTAGGTTTTCTCTTCTTTCAGGGTGGATGCACGTGCTGTGCGTTGTCATTCTTTGCTTCTAAAAACGAAACAAGACTCATCACCCCAAATAGTCAACCGGTTGACGGCATTGTTATGTTTAGGAGAATTTTCGATGAATGCAAAAATGAACTTTTTATTTGTAAAGATTTCTGTCTAATACTCATTCCTTTCTCTTCACCATTCCTACGCAACATACAGCAAATTTGAGCGGTGCAGACATACACGTCTCCTTTGAGATACAAATGTGTGACTTGAGTTTCTGCATAAACAAGTGTATTATTTATTTGATCTGATTATTTAACTATTTAATAGCCTTTACTGATTTATGA
The DNA here is from genome assembly GCA_018136845.1 of Heterotis niloticus. NCBI lineage: Eukaryota > Metazoa > Chordata > Actinopteri > Osteoglossiformes > Osteoglossidae > Heterotis > Heterotis niloticus. The sequence continues at coordinate 5,704,618 of CM030903.1, forward strand.
CCTCATGTGAGACTGATTTACATGTATGTTCTTTGTACCGCATGTACGTAAATTATTTACAAAGAACTACATTATTGTACGTACATGGATTTAGAAAAACAATTCGGCATAAATATTTGCGATTGTTGAATAAGAATTAATTGTATGTTTTGTGGTGAGCTAGGAATTTTGTTTCTTATTGTATTTTGGTTTTTTGGCTGTACTTGGGTCCTGCTTGGAATGAGTTATAAATTTTGCCATAAGAAGCAACCAGATTTCCTTAGCGATGGAGGCACCGTCATGGTGCGCTGGTTACGATTTTGAGTGGCGGAGGGAGGATGCTTGGCGGAGGGAACACCGTTTGATTCAGCACAAAGCTATGAATAAGAGCCCACATTTTACCAGCGTGTTCTCAGAAGCCCAAGCTTTTGCAAGCTCCTTTCCTGTCACCTCCATCACCTGGGAGATTGAGCTCAACCACGGTGACATCCTTTGTGCACTTTGTTCTGCAACTATGGGTGTCCTTTGGTTTGAGGATGAGAAAGACACGAGTTGAAGGCGTTGCTTCCAGGTGTTTCTCTTTGGAAAGCAGCGGTTTTACCCTCCTGGGCAGAGGGGCCTTCGGTGGGATGAGTGGTCGGAGGGGGGGGTTTCAGGCTTGTGAGCGCAGCTCTAATTGTACATGACAACGCGGGCTGGTGTGCCCGACGCCTGTTTGCGCCGAGCCGTGGTATTTGCTGATAAAGCCGTACTTTCTGGACTGTGCACACAATGGGACTGCCCAGCGCCAGCCCCGGGGGCACATTCCCCGAGCCGGGGGTCGGCCCATGGCCACCGACGGCTTTCTCGCAACAGGCTCACGCAGCGGCTGCAAGAGCACGGCCCCGCTGAGCGGCCGTCTCCTCGCCTCACCTTAACCGCGACCCGAACGCACGGCTACTAGATGCGCGCTTTCTTCTGTCGCCTCGCATTTCGTACCTTGCACCTCACACAGATTGACAGACAAAGCCTGCTTGTGGGTTTAAATGGAGGGCATCCTGTTTACTCCGCTAGCAGCAGCAGCAGCAGCAGATACTGCATGCACGCTTTTACAGGAGCAATCGGCTGCCAGGGGCAGGTGTTCCTCCGCATGGTTCAGCAGGTGGTGTGGTGGTTCATGTTGCTGCCTCGGGCTTGATGGACTCGGGTTTGAATCCCACCTCCTGCTGTAGTTTCCCTTTATCAAGGTTCTTACCCTCAGTTGATACAATGAAGTTGCCAAGTTGAATCAATGGGTAAATCACAGTAAAGTCGCTTGGTATTCCAAATAGCTTTTTCTGCATGAAGTGTCAGCTAAATGAATAAATGTAGGTGCGGCGATATAGATGGCAGCCACCCGTGGTTTTGTGGCAGCAGAATTGCTCGACTGTAACCTTCGAGGCAACTGGTGATGTGGTGGAGCTGTTGGAGGGGTGTGGGGGAGGGCCGTCGGGCCAAGAATGCACCGCGCTCTGCTGCTTGTTTTCCCACGCTGTTTGTTTTCCCCCCGCCAGCCGCAGCAAGATGAGGGCCCCGGCCGGGCACAGCCGCGCAGTCGAGAGACAAATGGAAAGTGACACTTGTGTGTGTAGAGCAGTATTTGTGGTGACGCTCCAACTACAGATAATAAAGTGTTCGCCCCGAGGTGATTTCACACAGCGAGCGCCCCCGATGGAACTCACTTACTCAGAAAGGGGAGACAGATATGGGATGAGGGGAAGGGCAGGCGGTGGCGGCGGCAGCGAGGGGGAGACAAACGAGGATGTGGGGGCAAAAAATCCAGACTCATCCGAAATGACAGAGAGAATTATGGATCCCGAGAGTGGTGCACGGGGGCGGGGTTTCTGCAGCGATTCCGGCTGGCCTGGACACAAAGGGCTGAATCAGAACCCTTCGATCCGCTAGGGTTCACTTCTGTGTTCAATGCCTTCAGGGCGTGAGTCCACAGGTTAGCTGGGGGTGGCTGGGACAAAGGGGGCAGTCTGGACCCACAGCTCATATCCATCCTGGCTAATGGTATTAGGAGGTAACTGGGAATCCAGAAAAAGTCTTGAATGTCACAGAAACTGTGGAAGCCCAGGGAGGAGAGGATCACTGGCCTGGGGTTTAGATGTTTGCTTTGGGCTCTGATGCATTTTCTCCAACGAGGTGGCAAAAGTGTCTCACAACAGAGCTTCGTGCAGACACCCAACCACCGAAAAATAGTTACGCTGTTCGTCGCTGCCATTTTTACACAGGTAGCTGCCTGGGAATTGAGTCAGACAGGACACGCTGTGAGATGCAAGTTTATGCAGCTGTTAGGACATCGGAGGTGGGTCCAGGGATGTGTTTGAAAGTCTTCTTGAACGTTGACGGGGGCTTGATATATTGGAGTCAAAACTGAGACCCCACAGCAGAGTAAGACTAGGAAATACCTTAAAGTTGAGTCGAAGTGACGAATGCAGTCAAGGCTCAGTTTCTGACATCTTGACAGAATGCTGGAATCATCAAAGTCTGACCACTGCCTGGCCGATGACCACCTTCACCTAAGATGGGGATCGGCAGATCGGCGTCCCATCCAGGGGGTGCAGTAATACCAGGGCAGCTTCTGGGCTGCTGTGACCCTGAGCAGGACTTATTGGTTGATGATGTTGGACGAACGGACAAACGGATCTAAGATATAGACATCGGCAGACGGGACGGAAGGATTTTCACGTCTGCCTTTTCCTCTCTTTTTTTTCCTGGCACGGACAAGAAACGGACTGATTAAATCGGGACCGAGATTGGCTGTAATGAAATAAAAAATTACATTTGGAAGGCACGTCCACACTTCCTACATTTTAATGGCGAAATCCATTTTTGACACTGTGTCGCGCCTCCCCCCCACGCCCGCTGCACTGTGATGGATCATGGCGGAGATTGCAGACACTTAACTGCACTCCCGCAATCAGCACGGTCATTTACACCCATTCAGGCTGCTCTCACCCAATCCCGAAACGCACGTCATTTCTAACCCTCGACAGTCATTAGCGGCGGAACCGAAATCAGGTACAAAGTTCGGCGTGTCGCCATCTCGAATTGCGCGATGCTCCATCAGGCCGGTTGTGCGAGCGAGGCCCCTGAAAGCGGGTATCGGCAGATAATTTTAAATGGCAGGCAGGTGTTCAGAAATTAAAGTCAAACCCAACCAAGCGCATTACTCCTTTTATTTACAGCATCTGTGCGCGTATGTGTGCGCGCGTGAGCATCCAGAAGATCCTCTGCTGCCTTCTAAGGTGTGATTTAAAAATTTTTTTTTTTTTTTTTTTTTTAGAGTAAATAATTTCAGTTGGGTTCATTTTGGATTTTCTGTAGATATGGGAAACAAGAATGCGTTCAGCCTCAATTTAATGCGAATTTGTCTATAAAAGAAGGGTTTGGCTGGACTGGGATTAGAAATCAGGGTTATGAGAATATGATTTGTGGAGTTTTGTCCGATGCAGTTAATTCAGCTTAGGCTGCATTTCTTTGGCTTTATGGGGACAGAACTTGGGAGTCTGCGTGCTTTCCGACAGCTGAGCAGTGCGAGACCAGCACCGTCGTGCAGTCTGCTTTGCAGTTATAGTTCAGGTTGTGCCTCGCTAAATTCTCAGCCTCCATTACCCCTTGTTTGTCTGTTTCACCTGCTATGTCAGTTACCGTGGCGCCCATTTGGACTGCCAAAAACATATCAGTTTATTCTGAGTGTGAATTCATCTGAGCAGTATCAACTGATTTCTTTTGTTTTTGCTATTCAGCTTTTTTCCTTGAAGGTACTTAAACATCGAGTATCATACGTATGTGAAATTTTTTGAACATTTGAGCTGAGTGAGCAAAGGTAGACAAACACACAGTCTTATAGACTAATGAAGGCAAACTGCTTTGTTATGTGCTATTGTAATAAATGTTAGCACTTGAAGTGACGGTGTGAATTTTAATGGTATTCTATGATATTTTAACATTAATGGGTATCAATTTGGAGACTCAGAAACACATAAAATGTTTTTTACTATTGAAACTAGTGGTGATTTATTACAAAGGGCTTTTCAGGAATGTTTTACCCTTGTTGGGGGGTGGCTGTCTCTCACTCCTCTTTGACAAAAATCAGTCTGCTCTGTTTTCATAACCACACTGCGCTACCCAGTGCTCTGCTCATATTTATGCATATTTCATTGAATACTCGGAATATAAAACTGTAGCAAAAATGCTGGTCCCAGCATAAATACCGGTAACCTAAATAAGTGTCAGCAAAACTGTGCTTGGATAGAGGATATTAGCATTTTATGTGACAATAAAAATTATGATGGTTAATAATAACCTGTGATTGTTGCGGTTATTGCTCCTGAGTAGCTGGGCAGGTAGAGTAAGTTCTTTCCAGATGGGTGGAAGTACTTCCTCTCTTTATGATCACGTCCAAGGGCAACTGCTGCTGCCAGGAATTCTTCTATATTTAAGTCGTACATCTCTATAGGTGCAGGTCCTTCTCGTGGGCCACTGGACGACAGGAAGCTGTCAGACGGCAGGACCCTACAATGGTTAACTACTTTGTTATGAGTGTAAAAAAAACATTTGTTTGATGGCATTTGACATTTTTATATCAAATTGTTATGTAAACTTTGGTGAAGCTTGCCTGTAGCTCCTCCTTTCATTTATACAAGCAGCCCAAGTATGGATAGCTATGCAGTTTCAGCTAAACCTCAGTTCCTTGTTGCAGGTTTGAATCCTACCTCCTGCTGTGGTGCCCTTGAGCAAGAGATTTACCTCAAATAGTAAAAATGACCCAGCTCTATAAATGGGTAAATCATTGTGAGCAGCTTAACACTGTAAATTGCTTTGGAGAAAAGGGTTGGCTAAACAAAAAAATGTAAAGGGATTCTGCTGTTTGCATGATTTAACTGTTTGTGTTGCATTTGTTCTTAGCTTTGCATTGTAAGGTAGGACTGAAATAAAATCCTCCGGCTTGTAGAACATGTTGCTTGTTTGCAGATGTTTTCTGTGCCACGTGCTCTGTTTAAGCCTTGATCGATCAGCTTTTCCACCTCCCAGCTCTCAGGCTCCACCCACTGCCACTGCAAGGCAACACTTTACTGCTGGAAGTCTCCTCCCACTGTCACCGCCACCGTCACATCACCCTACTGGTTACACGATCCTCTCATTTTTAACCTACTCCTCCTCTCCAGGAAGCTCCTCGCAGAACAAGTCTATGATGCGCTCTAGGACAGATGCAGATCAGCAGCTGTGGAAGGGTGTGTGTCTCCTCCCACCTCAACTTCAAGCACTCCTTGGTGAAATAAAGCACTGTGCCAGCAGCCCAATGGAGGCCGCCATTAATCGCCGGGGCCCAAACAGCTGGCTCCATCAGGGCCCATTGTCCTCATGTAGGCGGTTGTCACGGCGATTGAGGGCTGACCTATAATTGCTGACTAATCAGGCCCCGAGCCAGATGACACCTCCATTAGCACAAGGCAGGTATTGTTCAAGCCGCAAAGCCACCAGCCTCCGCACCTCTTTATGAACCAAGACCCTTCTGTCCGGCACACAAGTCAAAGAAAGGCGCTTTGTAAACTTATTAGGGTGGAAACCAAGGTGGCGGCAACCGCCCTGCGAAAGCCAAAGCACTCCGGGTGCAAGCGGACTGGTTTTTAACATTAATTACTGACAAACTTGAATGGCTGCATAGATGGCAGCCCATGGGAAGGAGCCCCATAGTGACCCAAGGCAGCTCTCATGTTCATCTTGGCTCCAACAAATTCCCAATACGTACACCATGGTCAAAGACTATTAAATAGGACCCTGCTATGTTTGGGGGGGGGGACATTTGCTTAATCTTTTACTTATTTGTTTTTTTTTTTAATGCTGTCTTCGCTCTTTTTTTAAACGGGTTTCTCTGGCTCAGCTTTGATCTTTGCCCTCTTTAGATGGTTCCTATGCATTTGTCTTTTGATAAGGTGAATTGTGATGCAAGTCTCACCTGGCAGCCACACTGGTTATTTCACAAAAAAGAGGGTGAAGGTTGAGTCTGTTCATTTAAAACACAGTAAGCAGTCCCTACAAAGAAATGGTCCACAGCTAAATGCCATCTTGTTTGTTGGCAGAAGATGAACGTTGCTCATATGGTTCTTATGATTTTGACATATGGAGGCTCCTCTATCATAGTGCAGTCCCAGTTCAGCTTTCACCAAACATTGTTATTCGGCATCATGAATAAGCTTAAAAAGTGTTTAGCGGGCTGTTCTAGTTGTTCCCAAACACAATAAGAGGGCCATTGCAAGCTGGTGGGGTTTCCTTTGTTAGCTGCTTTAGTGCGGCCGTGCGTGTGTTTGTGTGCGCCTGCATGGCGGGGGGGCAGTAGGTTGGGTGGAGATTAGACCCCTTGTGCTTGTAGGACGTGGGTTCGCATCCCACCTCGTGTTTTAGTAGCGTTGAACTACTTCAGTGAAATTTGACACTGTTTCTCACTGGGAAGAAAGAAACAGGAAAATTAAACAATCTGTAAGTTTAAATGGATGTCCCCGAATCGTCCTGTCGCACATTTTTTTAAAGATACAAACACTTTTCCCGGTTATTTGTTCTTAGTTGCATTTTCTTCATGTGTGCAGTTAGCTATAAAACACACTCTGAAAAAGCGTACGACCGCTTTCATTCAACACCCTTTCACGGTGTTCAAAAGGCAAACGGTTTTAAGCGGCTTAGCATCATAAGTCGGTTCGCAGAAAACTGTCGGCGAAATGAGCGCACGGCGCTGGTGTGCTTGTGGATGCGAGCACGGGTGTGTTTGCTCTTTCTACAAGGCTCTCCCGTGGAGGGAGGGAAAAAAGCACCAAAAAAAATAGTGGATTCACTGTAGGCCGCACTCTCCTTCTTCACCTGTATCACCTTTGCGCTCCTCTTTCATCGCCCACCCACACGCGAACGTGCGTACCTGCGCCCAGAAATGAGTTCATCGTAATCCCAAGTATGCCCGTATCTTATTAGAGGAGTGTTATTTGAGCGTTCGGGATCGAACGGCCCTCAAGGACGGCATGGGCGGCGCGAAGGAGCCTTGTGTTCCAGCACAGGGGTGGAGCCCTTGCGTGGCCCCATGTACTGCTGTTTGGCGGGACCCCGCTGCTGAGAGGCTTGGGGTGATTCGGTGTTCGCAAATGGCTTTTCCCTCCTGTGCGCTTGTGCTAATAAGGGGTGGCATTTCGAGCGGCGGTGCTGCGGCGCCTGGGTATTGTTTGCCCGGCTCTGGCTGAGCAAGTACCAAGGTCAGGTTGCTAATTGCCTCCTTCCATTTCCACTCCTGTATGTATGCTGTGTCCTGCGCTGCCAGGGCCTCCAAAGTGCCCCCATTCTGCCTCTTTTCCCATAACGCGGGGATATGTTGTCTGTCAAATAGATGTGACAGATTTTTGCAGGAGCGCAAGCGTGAGCGTGTGTGGGTTTGTGTGGGTGAGAACGAGAATGTGGCCGTTTGGAGTCGAACAAAATGAGGCTTCTGAGGATTTCGGCAAAGCGCGGGGATTTAAGCTGGCACCCAAGTGCCCTGCGTTTCCAGGACAGACTCTGGGGCCACGTGACCGTCGCTTGGGCTGAGCAGTTAGGGATGGCGAGTGGGTGAGAGACCGAGTGAGCGACTCGACAGTGTCGGTGAGTGACAGTGTGCAGCAGAGAGAAAGAGAGAGAGGGTGAATGAGTGAGCGAGCTACCTAGCATGCCCTGCCCGGTCTTTGGAAAAGAGTGCTGAAGATGCGACACCCCCAGCCCTCCTTGCTTTTCCGTGCCAGGTAGCACCATCCCACATCTCTTCGTTGGACACTCCGTGTGCAGTGAGCAGCCGGCGGTTGCCTCCAAAGCACATTTTTCACTCCGCGCCATCTGCGTCTCAGTCATGGCAGCAGTGGCTGGTTGGCCCGGCCAATACATCACACAGCAACAGTCCACAGAAGATCCACTCACCTCCATGCCCTTTACTGCCCTTCACATGCCCACCTTGTGTGTTCTCCAACCACACAACATGTCATTGTCCTGCTCATCATATAGATGTGGAGCACTTTGTGCGTGAGCGTGTGGGGAGGTTCCCAAGAGGCAGATGGAGAGCCAGGAGACGGGCCGAACGGGGACTCCCGTAATAGGATCTTGTAAGGAAGTAAATGCTAAGCAGAGGCAGGACTTCAAACAGACCGGGTCCTTACCTCCTGCCCCGTCGCCCTCATCGCCAGTGCCACTCTGGGTTCCAATAACATGCACACTTTGTGGGGCTGAGATGGGTTTTGTGGGACTGAAAGGCCTCTAATCCCCGTGGTCTATGAAGTGTGAAACCCTTTGAAGCCTGGCTGGCATTTGAAGCTCCAAATGTTTACAAACAACAAGCGGGGGCAATTGAGTGGGGCCGCGTCGGTGTGGGGAGCCGCAAGCGGCAGCCGGTAAATATCGACGCTGTCAAAAATAAAAAATAAAAAATTTTTTAAAAGACGCAACGTGGAGAGGAACAGAATTAGCAGGCTTTAAATCAATTCAATTTTTCCTTAGTAATTTGGAGGGATGATGCGTGAGCAGGGAAAGGGGCGGGGCCTCAGCGCGCCAGCGTTGCGCCGTTCAGAGGACCGTGTGACGATCAAAGATGCTTTCCTGTGCAAAGAAGCTTTTGAAAACATTCGCCATTCCGTTTGCCCGTGGGCTGGGCTACGCACTTTGAATTTGCCGTGGTTTCCCCGGCGAACGGAATCGCGTCGTCTGTTTGCACGTTCAAGCGCATCTCCTGCTCTGACACATTAAGGGGCAGTAGGATTTTCGGGACAACCGGTTCGGGCGGGCGGGGGTGGCTTCTTACTTAGTTACTGTGATGTACCAATTTGTACAGCTGGGTAATTTTTACTGCGCCTGCTCGGGGTTGGTGCTTCACTCATGGATGCTGCAGCATCAGGTGGATCCCTTGCGTTGCGAGGTGACGGCTCTGTTCAGCACATCACCTGCTGGCCCTTTTCAGCGCACCATCCGGCCGTACTTCAGCGACAAGAAATGTCATTGTAGGCAGAATCTTTAGTTATTTTTGTGGGTTTTTTTTCCTACCGTGTTAGTTTGGGTGGGACTGTTTTGATATTCCTGTCAAACCAGAGCGTGTTGCATGATAAATGCCTGCTATCTGCTCCGTAAGTGTGTGAAAGACTCTTGAATTTTTTTTTTTTTTTTTGCCGTGTGGCTGCCTGTAGAACTGAATTTTGACTGTGCATTGGGGAAGAAAAAAACCCTTCGGCATGAAAAACTGCCCCCCCGCTACCACAAACAGAAACACACACATGGGCTCACACACGCTTTGCTTTAAATACCCAATTTATTCTCTTTGTGAGTTGGGCCTTGTAGATATAATCATTTTCACAGTTGTTGCTTCATTGGATCCTGAAAATAAACTCCAAACTCAGCCTCAGATGGAAACGACAAATGGATTTTGGCAGGGACTTTAAAAAAAGAAGCGGGGGGGGGCAAATTGGTTGTCGTGTTGTCTCCGTCTTTAGGCGGCAGCAGCTTTTGCTGACTGTGTTGTTACAGTGGTTAATTTTAGCACTTTTTGTTTGAATGTAAAATTGCATAAGAGTGTCATTTCTAGGGGGCGCAAGCCGTTTGCAGCGGCTGATTTATTGGTTGTAAATGGAGCGCTTTCCCCTCTTTTTTTGTTGCGGTGAGCTAAGCAGCCATGAAATTGCCTGAATAATGTAGTTTAAATCCAATCTCGGCGCAGGCCCGCAGCCCCCTCCCCGAGTGGCGTCGACGTCGGGCCTTTCAGATAGCCTCCTCCTGCCCTCTCCCGCTCCCTTTCTCGCTGCTTAAGCTCCCGCGTTTTAAATAAGGGGCCGATATGGGTCCGTGACCTGGTTTTAGCGCAGCGGAATTGAATTTCGGAGTCAGGCCGGCTTCGGAGGCTATTATGCATTCCTGCTGGGAAGTCAACGTGAGGGGCGTGGCTGCAGAGGATGTTCTGCGTGACACTGCCAGAACCGGGAGGGTGGCTCAGCCGTGCGGGGGGGGGGGGGGGTCTTTTTTCCTGCCGAAATAGACATTAGTGATCATTTGTCCTCCTCGGGGCATGAGAGCATTTGGTTTTATTACACCACACTAACTGAACTCATGTACCACGGTACACGCGACATTGCATTGTTTACCAGAGTTAATCTATGTAGCTTAGGTGTAAGTCTCCCTTCCCACACCCGCGACTTACGAGATTTAGGTTTCGTCAGCCAGTTTCCGTGGCCCTGATCTGGTTGGGAAGAAAGAGGTGACAACTGTGTGACTGGGGGTAAGGCTTGGAGATGCTGCTCATAAGTCTCTGTCGAATCGCTGCGATGAAATGAGTTTTAATTCCCCCACTCCGTGATTTCCCAGGGTAACTCGGTGTCGTCCTAGAAGGGAAAAAAGTCAGAATTAATTTCACAATGCACTGATTTAATAGTGCCCGGGGTGTCTCCCTCGACAGAATGGAATCAGTTTTTAAAAAGATGCATTTGTCTGCAAATGAACTTTAATAAGATGTTGAACTTTAGCAAAAAAAAAATGATGTTAAGGAGAATGAAATCTGGAGAAGTGTTTTTCTGTTGCTTTTTATTCTTTATTTTTTATTTTTGATTTACCAGACCATGACCGTCTCCTGCTGCTGTAAACTGCACTTTATTTTTTCGGAGCTCTGTATTTCATTTATAGGTGCAAGAACGCACTGGCAAATAAGATTGGATGTTTTAAATGGGCATTCGTGTCAGGTTTGATTTGCTGTGGTTATTCTGTGCGGCTTGAGGTCCATCTCGGAGGTACATTTGTCTTGTATATGGAGGAAACTGTACAAGCTAACATGAATTAAACATGCCTCACTTCCACAGTATAATGGCCCTCCGGGGCCGTTTCCGCACGGCTCTCACTCACTCCTCTTTCCGGCCTTGCCTTGCAGGTGACCTGGCCGCCCCCACAAGGTACCCCAGCGTGGCTGAGCTGGACGCCTATGCACAGAAGACTGCCAACAGTCCGCTGTCCATCAAGATTTTTCCCACCAACGTGAGGGTCCCCCAGCACAAGCACCTTAACCGCACTGTCAATGGCTACGACACAACAGGCCAACGGTACAGCCCTTACCCGCACTTCCACACCGGCGGCTACCAGGGCCTGCTGGCCATAGTCAAGGCTTCATCCACACCCACCACCAAGGGTGTGCTCAAGAACTCGGAAGGGAGGCGGACTAAGCTCTCACCGGCCCAAGTGGCGGCCGCGCCCTACCCGCCACCCGGTGGCAGCACTTTAACTCATGGCCACAGGCCAATGGCCTATCATGGTGGGCCCCCCAAAGCCCCAGAGGCTTCTGTCATGACGGTGCCCCCCAATGTCACAGTTGCAGCTTCTGTGATCCCTCTGACCGGTGGGCGGGGCCTGACCCTGCCTCCCCAGTCAAACCTCCCCTCAATTCAGAGCATCATCTACCAGATCAACCAGCACTGCCAGGCACAGGCACTGCAGCAGGCCTGCCAGGGAGTAGTCCTGGCTTCCGCGGGCAATCTCAGCCCCACCAAGCAGCCTCCGGCGGCTGGCTCCTCCGGCTCCTCCGGTGGGGGTTTCCCAGCGGGCCTGGTGCCCCAGGGCAGCCTGGCGTACACTGGAGCCATGCTGCCTGTCCAGGGTGCCGAGGTGGTCAAGGCCGGTGCCTATGTGGACAGCATGGATTATCTTCTGTGGAAGCAGCACCAGCAGCAGCAGCAGCAGCAGCAGCAGCAACAGCAGCACCAGCAGCAGCAGCAGCAACAACAGCAGCAGCAGCAGCAGGCCGTGCTCCGTATGTACAGTGGCGGGAGTGGAGGCGGGGGAGCGCTCAGCAAGTCCCCGGAGGCGTGCCTTCCTGGAGGTGGGGGTGGGGCCACTGTGGGCGGGGGTGCAGCCCCAGGCTCCTCTAGGCCCTTCCCGCTGACAGCCGGTACCAATTCATCCCCGTTGAACTGCACCGCCATGCACGGCAACTTCTCCGTGGGCCAGTACTTTGCAGCGCCCTGGAACAGCGTGCTGGTCACACCCGACAGCGACTGCTACAACCCCCAGGAGCTTGTGGGGGCCAGTGCGGGAGCAGGACACCGTGACCCGGCCTTCCCCCATGCCCATCTGTCACACCTACATCCTCACCATCACCACCATCATCACCATCATCATCACCACCACCCTGGCACAGACAGCGGTGGCGGTGGCGGCCTCTGCTGCAGCCTTCCCAGCAAGAGCTTGTGCAACACATCTGTGCTCAGCAGCAGCCTGCAGTCACTCGAGTACCTGATCAATGACATCCACCCGCCCTGCATCAAGGAGCAAATGCTGGGAAAGGGGTATGAGACCGTGTCCGTGCCGCGGCTGTTGGACCACCAGCACGCCCACATTCGCCTCCCCGTCTACAGATAAGGGGTCGAGGAGCAACGAATCCTAACAGACCGAGGATACAGGAGAGGAGATCTCGATGCATAGGGATACGCGAGATTCCCCGGGATCGAGCGCTTGTTTGGGTTGGGTTTGTGGTGGAGTTGAATGACGCTAGCATCAGTGACACAGCCGGGAGGGGGATGGTACAAGCAACCGGCAGGGGCAGGTTTGCTGCAGGGGACCAGCGATGTTGGTTACCTGCTGGAAATTCCATTGCGTTGGTTTGCCGACAGGGAACACGCGCGTGTGTTTTGAATTTCTTTTAACCTTCCTTACTTTTACTTATTCCTTGTTTGACTTAACTTTAAGACAATGTTCAAGGCTTGACATAATGTGCACAGTTTGTGGACCACTACAGCCACCCAAAAAAAACAAAAAACAAAAAAAAAAAAAACAAAAAAAGCAGAGACCAGATCTGCCCTGGTACCTTATTATTCCAAAGCAAAGGGACAAACGTTAGGGATGCTTAGATAACAAAACGCAGACACATTCACGCACCTGCGGACGTGCACGTAGTAATAAACGCGATCAAAATGCAGCAAAATCAGTTCTTTTTAAATGATATACAGGACATGCTTTTGTTTAGAAAAAGAAGAATATTAACTATAATCAAATTGCACTGGAAAGTGTTTGGAACGCCAGGGGATGAATCTGAATTTAGGAAGTTTGAACCAGGTGATCTGGATATAAAACATTTTTAAAAGCTTGAAAACTTGAACTTTGTTTTTTTTTTTTTTCCTTCTTTTTTTAAAGTATATTGTTATGTATGACATATTTGTAGGTATACCACATGCTTTGGCTGCTATGGGGAAAACAGTGTCTCATAATGATTAGTTTTAAAATATTTTCCTTTATTTTCCTTTTGCGTGTTTTTTCCTCTGGCCCATGTGCGGCCTACAGAGCGTCGCTGCTGCCGCTGCTTCGGCTGTCTGTAGAACGCAGGCCGCACAGCTGGATTCAGCAACACGGGAAATCAGACATGACAAAGAAAAGTTACTAAAAAAATAGCAGATGTCACCAGTGAAGAATGTCATCGACTTATTCATTCTGGGTTCATCTGCATATGTGTGTGTGAGCGTGCGTGCGTGCATTTTTCTCCTTCCTACTTCTTTTTCTTGTTTTGCTGAAGGACGTGGTCTTCACCTCACGCCCACAAGCTACTGTACTGCGGAAAATGTTATTTTTAAGAGCCCATTTCCACTCCTGTGTTTGCAATGTGCTGCTGGAATCTTAAACATTTAATTTGCTGGATTTTTGTTAGCTACTAAGTGTCTCACCTGCTCAACCATCATCTTTCTGCTGTGTCAGGTGAGTTGCTGAAAGACACAGGCAGGAAGGTATGGATCAGATGGTACAGGAGGATGGTTGCCAGTAACAGGGTCTGGGCAGGGAGGGCACAGGCGGAAGGGATGCCTGCTAATCCTTTTGTTGCTGTTGGCAGGATGTTGACATACAAGAGAAACTCCACCCACCGTAGTCTGTCCCACTGATCAGGGATGCTTGGGGGGGGGGGGCACTGTGTAGTACCTGGGAAGCAGGACCCCAAGATGACACACCCCATAGCTGCAATTCATCTGGCTAACATCACCGAAGAAGGTTGGCTCCCTGCAATGCCCAGGTCTTAGAGGGCATAGAGCAGATGGGTGCTCCAGTTCTCTGGGTGTTCACATGGGATACGATGCAGAGGGCCAAGGGCTAATATCAGGGTTTACATCCGAACATCTATCCATCTTCCCAAAACACACTGCTTTCAGAGCTACTGTGCCTTTGTCCAAAGTTTAAACATACAGAAATTTGTAGAGAATTCCCCCAAAGTCTCTAGACCTAAGCTTTCTGTATCCATCTGGTTTCCCTGGTAAATTGAATTAATTTGGGTAGAGAGATGAATTTGGACAGCTGGTGCTTGGCGTGGGGCTAATGTAAGCCTGACGTTAGCTGTACTTAAATTACTAATGCTAACTGCATGTATTAAGTGCAATTATTCAGTTCACACCTAAATATGTAAGCTGGGAATTTGACTGCTTTCTCCTTGCATCTCGTCTTTGCCGAGGTGACGCTTGAGGTCATTTTCCATCCCACCCTGCCTCGCACCCTGCGCTTCCAGGCTAGGCGCTGGACCACAGTGACCCCTGCACTTGATAAAGATGGTGAAGCAGCCACATCGCGACCATGACAGCAGGTTCTACATCTAACAAATTCAGTAAAAACGCAGTTTAGGATGCTAAATGGTGCTTCATACCATAATCGTACTAATCTGACTGGCAGAGATGCTAGTGTCCAAGTTGATTCTGAGCATTTTAAGTTGACCATCACTGCATTTGTTCCCAATTTCCCCCATTGCCATCTCACCTGGAACCGCTTGCCTACGTAACAGGTAACTGCTGAAAAACACATGAATTTCGGGGGGAAAAAATGGCTGAAAGGAAATAACTGGACCTCATTTCTCAGCACTAAACAATGCAACAAAGGTTATTTAATTCTCTTTTCTCCTGTGGAATACCCCCGCTGGATAGAAAGGAGGATTTGGACTAATAGGCGGCTGTTTTGTGCTAAGGCGCTGCTGTCTTTGAAACCCGCCGGGGTGAGTGGGCTATTGAATATCCAGCTTCGGTGCTTGTGCTACAAGTAAGCCGCCTTAGCGGTGCCAAGTAATCTTCAGGGCTTGTTTCCCAGGTCTAATGCCCCGCCGCCATTCCGTCTCGCGGATTTGGTTCAGAATCGCTCCAGCAGATGTATTGCGGTAGCTGTCGCACGGCTGGCAAATGGGGTCCAGGGGTGCATCAAAGCTCCCTTCACCCTCAAGAAAGACATCGCATGGGATGCGTGGCGGAGCCGCGTTCCTAGGGTCACTTGCGGACCGATGGCAGAGGCCCGCACCGTATGCGAAAGCAGCATGTGTTTGTCTGGGGGAGACTTAATGATCCATACTCGTGCTTTGTGAGTTTGGACTGATGCCCGTATTGATCCAAAGTGGGCGGAATATGTATACTCGAAAAATGTAAATGAGCCAGGTCAGTGCCTTAGTGGACATACACCCCCCCCACCCGCCTGTGTCTTCATCCTGTTGTGTTGCAGTTTCATTTGTCCAAGTCAGAAATGCCGCTGAAGACAGGCAGGATGCAAAATGATCTCTGGCGTGCGTGATATGGATGAGGAGACCTCCGTCATCACCCTGCTCATTAGCAGACCTTGCGCTTTGATGGCCAGGGGCTGTCAAACACTTTTGTCACGCCGAATCTGGAAGCATCCCCATGGTGTATAATTAGGATAGCCGGCCGCTCGGGTTTTATCCACATTGACCGTTACAGATGAATTTCCCCTTTCTCAGACAGTGTGCAAGAATGTGGTCCGTGCCTTGGTTTCACGCCGACATCCTCGGAGATCCTGCAGCTGGCTAGTGCGGTCCTGCGGGACGAGGGGAAGCAGTTGCGCACTCCTTTTGTGTTTTCTTTTGGATCATTGTCTGCTTAAAAGAAATGCCTCTTGTCATCTCCCCAGGGCTCCCTTCCAGTTTCCCGTCCCTCTTGTCCTCTTTCATCTCCATCGCTTTTTGTCTTGTTGTTGTAAATGGATCTGTTGAAACTGAGGGCACCTTTTTCTTCTTCTTCTTCTCCTCTTTCCTCCACCACCCACCTGCTGCCCTACATACCCCCCCAGTACACCCATATGCATACCCACACAGACATACAGACAGGTTTTGAATTAAAAGCTCTGCGGTGGTGCTTTAAGTGGGGTTTTCGTCTCTCTGAAGAGTTTGCGGGGTGGGTTTCAGGCTTTGGCTGCCGTTACTCGAGATGGGGTGGTGGGGTGCGGGGGAAACTCAGCCATTTATCTGGTTTGGTTGGAGATGAAGAGCTTTCCAGTGATACAAACAGTCAGTCCTCCTCACCTGGTCATTTACAGGATTTTTTAACAGTCCTACTTTCACTGCCGTTGTTGAGCCTGGAGCTTTCTTGTCCTCTTTGTCTGCTGGGGGCGTGCTTCTCACCCTTTGAGAGAGGAACCTATACTTTTCTGGAGGCCACACAAGTTCCACAGTCTGTTCAGGGGCTCCAGGGCCTCTGTGCTCTGGGCCTTTAGATGGATGCCACCCTGCATTTTCCAACCGATTCTCGCCAGTCTGGTGATTCTGCCCAAGACAATGGGCCCAACTTATGATCCACATTGACTTGGATCCAACCTTAATGCAGAGCTCAAATGAGTCCAGGCAGTCGCTTTGACAGCAGTGCTGGCGGGGTGGGGCTGAAGGCATGGGATGGAGCACTGAACCATCTCTTGTTAGGGTGCAGTTCAAAAGAACTGCTGTCATAGCTGGTGATCAGAGTCATTGTTTTTTCGCCCGTTCAGAATGGTGCCCATTTCACTCCCCTGACGTGAGGTTTGGCTCCATGCTCAGGCCTGTACTGGAGCCCACTGCCTCAGGGTGCCAGTAACTGGGCCTTGTGGCCTCTTGTCCTTCATCATGCTGCCTCACTATACTGTTGCCTGCTCATTCTCTTTATGGGCCATGGAAGAGGAGCACCGGCTTGAAACAGCAGGCAGGAGGTGTATTTAGGTGGACTGTTTACTGTGGGAAGAAGTGAGACAGGGGACATCCACTGCTGAGACTATGGAAAATAAATGAGTGCACTTGAATATGTAAGCATTTGGACAGTCAACCTCTGGAATGATGAAAGAATAACCAGAATGGCCTCTCTGATGTATACAGGTCAGAGCTGTTGCTGTTTTCTCGAGTGACCCAGCCCACTTCTTGCTCATGTACCCTTCAGCAAGGTACTTAACCTGAATTGATTCATTAAAAATTACCCAACTGTATCAAATGGGTAAATCGCTGCAAGGAGCTTAGCACATTTTGCGTCAGGTGTCCACAAGCTTCTCATCTCCTGGGTTCATATCACACATCTGACTTGAGTTTACAGTAGTATTCCCACCATCTGAGTATAACTGGCCTGGTTAGAAACCACTTCTAGAGGGAATGCTGGAGGAACATTTTATGCTCACATCCCCGTTGATGGTGCACTCAGACTTGATGTCCTGTAGAAGGACCTTCTGGTGTCCTGCTTCTCCACTAGCTTTGTCCTGCTTTCTGCTCTGTGAGCCCCAGTTAAAGCATCTAAGCCTGTGAAGAAATTCACCAAACAAAACACAAGCTTTCCTTTCTAAATCATCCCAGTGGTTTGGTGTCAAAGCCATTTCCCTGTATTGTACCAAGCTGGTAGCCTATGCCTGTGTGTTAACCATGCCCTCCCTTTATTCAGCTTCCTGCTTTCTCGCCCTCCCTGAACATGAGAGCACGCGAAGCCATTCAAGGGCACATGGAGACGTCCACCAGGGCCCGGTAAAAAGGCCGCACTCAAGGACAACAAACCGGGGGGGTTTGGGATGGTGTAGGAGATCCAAAAAAACCATCCGCCTATTTTTCATAGCTTGATTAAGAAGGGGAGCCAAAAAGAGGACAGGGAGCATGGCCCGATCCAGGAAGACGCTGGGCCCTCTGAGGTGGCAGGTGTGCTTTACCCATATGCTGAGGACTACAGTTAATAACTGGAAAATGGGGGTGGGCTTCTTGTTGAGGTTTTAGGATGCGATGGAAGCGCAACTTAAGGAGTTTTATGGAGAGGATCCGCTGGTTCTTTGTCCAACCAACAGCCAGATGTCACAAGGTCTCTTGCTCACTTTTTGTTGTGTGGGTGGCTGGAGATTTTACCCCAACGCCCTCATGTCCACCCCCTTGCAGCTGCAGAGGACTGCTGCTTAAAGTGTGCTTGTGTGGGTGGCTGGAGCTCGGCCACACGAACGTTGCACACGCTACAGTGATGCCGTGATCCTGCAGCCAGGCTGACCGTCCACATCAGCCCTTGCTTGGGGTCGGCCCCCTTTGCTGGGAATGGCGCTATTGTCAGATCTAAAGAGCCGAACGAGGACCAAAGGTCCACGCGTTGGGGTGCGTGAGCACAGCATCCACAGGCATGAACAGGATGGGCAAAAAATAAGACCAGCTGCTCTCTCCGTAGAGACCAGCACCTCCTCCTGGGCTGGCGTGCGGAGAGGGGCGTGTATGTGGAGGTGTGGCTGTTCCTCTGGCACATGCACACACACTTGCATACCACTCTGATCTCCAGCCCCGAGGGAGAAGCTGGACGAGATCCTTGGCTTCATCTACTACTCCCACGAGCTCGACCCCCTTGCACGACTCCCCATCCACCTCCGATTCAACTGGCACAGACCGCAGCGCCTCATGCAGGCCATTGCCAAATATGCCTGGGTGCGGCAAACTACTGCAATATTTTGTTTCTTCTCCTTTGTAACGGTACTTCTGTCCCACTCATGTTTTCATCGTCCCAATGCGGCGCTGATGTGGGGATGGCTGGACGGTTAGTAGCTGCATTGAGATGACTTTCCAGTTGCTGGGATTCGCCTGTGTGCTGGCCTGAAACTAAAGCCCTTAACACTTAACCAGCAAGCGAATCCATTGGGTCTCACCCGCTTCTCTTTACCAACGTAGAAACCAGACTGACGTCAGATGCTGCTGGCAGTCACAGCTTTAGGGTGGCACTCACAGCTGTAGATGTTTGTGTGTGACGCTGAATAAGGCTTAAGGCCAAAAAGTGTCTGTGTTACAACCTTAAATCTTAGTTAGATGTTTAGTCATTTATCCAACACATCTCCCTACAGTGACTTACCGTGTCGATTTTCACATCAGCCTCATTTTTACTGGAGTAATTCGCGACAAGGGTGCAACAGGAGATGGGAACTGACCCTCGGTTCTGAGAGTGTGAGGCAGCGGCGCTAAGCGCTGTGCCACCTGCTGCCTCACAACAAATGTCTGCCTCTGCGAGTGCTGTTCTACATGGACTTTAGTCAGCCTGTTGTAATACTGATGCAGTGGCCATATATTATTTCTTAAATTATTGTGTTACCCACCCATCAACCTTCTAAAACCTCATCTCACCCATTTCGTCTCGATGGCATGAAAAGCAAAAAGCCTAAAGTAGAATCGCAAAGGTTGTTCTTTGCTTTAATACAGTTTATGCTTACTCTAAATAATTACCGGTACACAAAGCTTTAGGCCTGCGAGGAGAAAGCTGGTGCAGAACGCGAGTTTGGAGCGAATGTCCCTGAGTGGATGGGTGGGTATGTTGGAGGGGGGGGGTGAGTAGCATAGAGGCCCTTTGCATCGTATTCAGCTTTGCTCTGTCCCCAGGGTTTGTGCATGGTCAGGGGGGTCTCGTCTGGTCTAAGGAGGACGGCTCCTGCTTCTCACTTCCAGCTGCATAACCTGAGTTGGCACTGGGCTTATGGTTGGTCTTCAGAATGTCCTTAATTAACCCCCCGACACACACACACACACACACACACACACACACACACACACACAGAATCTGTACACCTGATCCCAGCAGCAGCCAATGCAAACACACAGGAGACAAGGGGGAGCTCTCGTCTTACCTGTTGTTGTGGCGGTACCCAGGGTCCCCTGCAAGGGAACGGCGCCGGATCTGGAGCGTTCGCCAACCCCGCCGACGCTGCCAAAGTCTGGGGGTGCCGCAACCTTGAGAAAAATAATATATATGGAAATGGAAATCTATAAAGCATCTCTTATTGTTCTCCCTGCAGTGTTGTATTTATGTTTTAAAATGGTTTGTCTCCTCAGGATAAATGTGTAAAGAATATATTACTTTTTTTAATAATATATAAAAAAAAAAAGGAGAAAGAGTTCTATGATTTCAAAAGAAGGAGCCTGACTCAAGGAAAGCTGTAAAATCTTTAGCCTTGGGATTTTCAAACTTTTGAATGTGCCTACAGCCTTGGTTCCCTGTGACTGCTTATTTCCAGTCCCCCTCCACAGCCATTCCTTCCACTCCTTCCCCCAGGTAACCCCAACCTGCCCCCACCTGCCTGAAACCGCCAGGTACCAATGTGAATACTCTTACTGTACTTTCAGAACCCACCCCTTGCTTTTTGTCAATCTCAGGACTGAAATTTCTTTATTTTGATGTAGATGTTTTATTTATTCTCTCCTCTGTTACGTTATTATTGTTTGACTTGAAGTAAATAAAGCAGATAACTTCTACGCTGGCCTTCACCTGTTTTTATTCGTGCTGCTTTATGCCGACATCTCCCCACCTTTCCCGAAATATTAAACAACAGTCATGGACGGAATTTCAGGGCGGTTAGAGCCGTCGCCTCGCAAGCTGAAGGCCAAGAACCGTTCATCAATGTTCTTATCCTCGATTGCTTCAGTAAAATTATACTGGAGATGGGTAAACCTTGCTCGGTCTAGTACTATGGTGTACAAAACATTTCCAGTTACCTCTGACCTGTGCTGTCAGCTAAATGAATAAATGTGAATGTCATGTAGATGTGTTTAAATCTTTCAAAAATGAAGCATTTTGAGCCCGCATTTGGACCCCCTCTTCTATATTTACGTTTCATTACACCACCTTAACATAACACACCAATGGGCTCCATGTTCTTTGTTCTCTACTGTTCCCTAGCAATGGAAATACAAACTTAGTTTTATCTGGATTAGGATATTTTGATATTTTAGAGCTGGGTTCTCCTGGTGAACTTCCAAACATTTGCAATTTAAAAGTCAGGACTCTGCAGGAAAAAAAGCCTAGGATTATTCTTGCTCGACAATACATTTGTCAGCATATTTAAGCTAGACAGCTAAGCTGACTACCACATCACCTCAGTGGATCTTGCTCGACGTTCTCTCGGCTAGGTGAGGTGAACTTCTAGGAGTAGTCCTGCTCTGGCAGAGCACTGTGGGGAAGGGGCACTAAGGCCCTGTGAGCTCTGGAGAAGAAAAGCAGACAGAGAGGCTCTCTCTGGTTGTGCAAAGGGGTGAAATTCCCGGTGGAGCAGGATTTAGAAGAGGTCTGCTCACCATGGCAAATCCTTGAGAACTCGTAAAGGTGGGCCTGGATAAGGAGGGGATGAGATAAGGTGAGCTTTAGATTAGGCCGTGCAGGCGGCCAACCTAGCAAGGCCAGCAAACTGTCACGTTGCCTTGTACAGAACGTGTATCCGGAGCAGCTGGCAGGGGGAGGTGCCATTCCAACCTCAGAGAAGAAGGGCTTTTCTGCACATCAGTGCCGAGGTGTCACCTGAGCCTTGGCCTGGCCGTTGGCTGTAAAGAAGCCACTAAAATCAGAAGCAGAATGTTTTAGTCAATATCAGTCTGTTAGGCTTGTATTGCTGCCCATTTGTGATCTTAAGTTGTGACAGCGTGAACTTCCAAACACAAATCTACAGTGGGTGAAAATACTAAACATTCAAACTTGCACAAAACTGCAAAGACCTCAGATTTTAAATGCTGCAAGGACTACAGGGGGTGAATACTTTATTTCTGGCCAGCATTGGCTGGTTTACCTGGGCTTCCTGCAGGTGCTCCAGTTTCCTCCCACATCTCAAAGACGTGTGTCTCAGTCCCAGGTAAACTGGTCACTCCAAATTCCCCATCTGGTCCAGCGTTCTGTGCTTCCAGGACAGGGACTGGACCATCATGAACCTGACTGGGATAAATCGGCTGGGAGCAGCAAGTGGGCGATTCACCCTTTCGACTTAAACTGGAGGAAAGTGCTCAGGTGTTGCCGCACACCGCCCACCAGACTTATTTTCAGTTCACAAAGATTATGACACAGGCTACTTTCGGAGCATTCATATTTGGAGAGCAGCTGCAGCTCTTGTTGGGCCCATGAACAGAATGCAAATGTGAACCAGACGGCATCCAGCTTTTACCTCGGTGGTATTTTACCACATCTCTCTCCCCCATTGAGCTTGAACTCAACTTCTCCTCCCTTTGCTCTTCAAGGTGCTCAGTGCTGCCCCTGGTGTGGAGTGTCTTACTGCAGGCACCTCAGAGCCACTCTGCGCCAGTAGGCCAAGAGCGCCCCATCTGGCCACTACGTTGCCGCAAAGAGTGACATGGAGTTGATCTTCAAAGGGGGGTAAACATTTGCTCCACCAGCTGGAGTGTGTGTGTGGGGGGGGCAGAGAACATAAGATCAGAGAGCAAAAGGCATCTTCTTATTCCTGTCCATGACTTGAAAGAGCTTGTTTGTACTCGGCAGCAGAGGAACATCTCGTGTGCCTGTTAACTTCTTCCTCAGCCCCTGCTGAGCAACCATCAACGTTCACTTTCCTGCTTTCCTGGATGTTTCGTTCCCTCACGCTGGCATTGTTTTCCGTGTGGAACTTTGCTATTTTTCTTCTGTCGAGCGGCTTATTTGCGGAGCGGAACCAGCGTTGCCTGGTGAAACTGTACAATGACACCCTTCAGGAGCAGGTGTGGATGGTGCTGCTCTGACTGCAGGCTTCACATGAGGCTTCCTGGGCAGCATTTCAATTTCCCATAGAACCTCCTCCCCCCACAGCCAAAAGTCAAATTTAAGAGATTTAATTCTTGCGGCGGATGTGTCTATCGGGAGCGGTGAGGAGTAAAACAACTGGTGTCAGCATGGAGGTGCATCATCCTGCTCCAGAACCCCTCCTCTCATGACACTGACTGCTCATTACTGTGCATCATACAGGGAAATTTTTGTAAGTTCACTTAAAAGGATTTTCTCATTTTACTAATGAAGAAACCACAGAAGTGGGGGGCTTGTGATCAAAATCTGTGACCAGAATATCATGCTGGAAGGCAATGCATCCACCTCCTTGTCAAGTCTGCATCTATAGTTAGTCATAGCGTTATGCAAAATTATTTCTCCAGACACTAAAATGCTGTGATTTTTTAAACAATTTGTGTTATACTTTGAATTTTTTCCAGGTTTTTTGTACATTTTAGAAAAATTTTTTAAAAATTGATAAATAAATATGATGCACTTCACAGCAGGGCCAAGTCCAAATATGGCGAGGCGCGTCGTGTGTCATAAACCTGTAAAAAGTGCTGCCTTTGGACAGCTGTCATCGTCCCTGGCCACCATCGCTGCAGGTGACGCTGTGTAAAAATCTGTTCAGAAGAAGTGATCTTTCCCTTACTGGCCTTGCTGTTCACGTGTCTGAGCATCACTCCTCTGCACTCCAGCTAGTGAACAGGGGTATCATCTTTATCGCCTGCTTACTGTATTCCCCAGACCTGTTTACCAGCCGTCTGAAGGCGCTCGGCAGTGACAGCGAGTTGCCCCCACCCGCCCCACAAGAAGAGCCCCATGGCAAGGTACGCTTCCTACGGAAGCCCCTGGGCCGGAAGGCTCGCTGCCGGCAGCGCTGGTGCCCAGAGGCCCTGCCCTACTTAGCCTCGCGGGAGGGAAGGGCGCCATGTCAGCAGGGCTGGGTGCTCGCTGCCACATAAACCTCCAGGATTAGTGGCCTACTTTAAGTGGGGCAAAGAGGATTAGCCGTTCCCCGCGAGGGGGCAGAAGATTCCCCGTGTCCTTCAGCCGTCAGAGTCCGTAGGGAGAAGGAGGGCGAGTGAGAGGTAAGGACGCGGGCAAAGGATAAAGTCTGCCCAGCAGGGAAGGCTCTAAAGCAATTACACAACAGATTTAAATACCCCAAAATATGGAGGGCAGGGAGAGGGGGGTGGAGAGATGCAAGAGGAGGTAAGGTGGTGTGAAGGCTGTTCCTTTGGTGGTTCTTCTGTGATTTAACCTGAGCCTCCATGTGTGATTGTGTGCATCTGTGTGTATGTCCACTTTTCTTAGGTCAGCTTTACCTGTGCAATAGTGCTCCGGTGCCACAAGAGGGAAACCACCGCACCGCCTCTGTCGGCTGACTATGAGTCTGGATAAAAAAAGAAGAGAAGTTCATGCAGGCAAAAGAGAATTTTAAAACACGTTATTCAGACGCACAAATTTTCTAACTTACACAACTATTCATGGCGGGTGGACAAATCTGGTGATGCTCGGGGTTTACCCAGAATACTCTGGTGGACTCGGTACCCCAGAACACCACTCCATCTCCCCTTGTTCTGTTTTTTCCTTTAAGATGAATAATTGTGTCCCACTGTGCTGCTACTTACAGGCACGAGTGGCTTCAATGCACGTTCACTGGCTGAGCCCCACTAAGCTGAATTGCTAGTAATGTTAACCTTAAATCTAACCAATTTGTAGCTCTTTGCTCCCTCTGGTGGACAAAATCGTGGTGACGTCAAAGCAACAAGAAAAAAGGAATTTCACCAAGAATTTAAATACAATAAATGTTTATTCTTACATCCAATAGATTTTTTCCAAAGCTCCACTGAGAAAGATTATAAATGATTTTATCAAACCATCATAAAATGCACAAAATTTTTTCTAAAAAAAATCTGAAACTAAAAATGAATAAAAAGTACATATAAAAAACCATGAGGCCTGAGGACATTCATTTGCACAAACACAAACCTGTCTGACCAATGGGATCATTTGCTAAGCTCTCTCTTTGCCATCAGACTATCAGTAAATTTACCGGGTTAACAACAGAGGCAACAGCACTGAGAAATAACCATCAGATTGGTTTTTAAAGTTGTGTCCTTGGTATATTTTTCCTGGCAGAATATATACTACTGAATTATTTAGACCCAATGTGGCGCAGATGTGAAGAGTTCCAACCCGTTCTTTAAATGCATTTTGTCACACTGAAACCAGACCCTTTGAGTTGCTCGGTGACAATAAGACTGAATAGAATGCATCGGCTATTCCCAATTTACAGTATAAAGTATCAGTGTGTAACAACAATGAGCATAATGATGCGTGTTACTCATTTTCAACACAAGTTGAAGTTTTAGGCACTTTTTAACATTTTTGGATGGAACTTAAGCATGAAATTTAAGCTTATGCACAGCCCTCTGTTGAGCACTTACAGCACTGCTCCATACTTCACACTTTCAGTAAACAGACTGTCTTCATGGTTTACATGAGTCTTCTGTGTGACCAAATGCAAGAGGCACCTGCTATGTAGAAATGCAGCTGTGTGTCTGTACTGCAGCACCATACCAGGGAAGAAGAAACCACCCCATACCAACATGACTGTAATATCTGCATCACATTCACATTAGGCTGACAGGAAAAACTCGATGTGCCTTTGGGCTTAAGATTTTAGTTTTGGAAAATCCCTGAGCTTACAACATACAGACACGGACATCCCGTTTCTGAGTCCTTTTAGGGTCGCAGACACTTGTCTGAAGGTGCTGTCATGAGCACAGAGCTCCGGGAATCTTGTAATGGTTGCGAATGGTCAGATGCAACACCCCGCCATCTGTGTGCTTGTGTTCTCTGAAGTCGCTGCAACTGCCTCCATCAGCTGGCGAGGAGGAGAACACTGCAGGCTGGACTCTGCAAACTTCTTTTTGGGGATTTTTGCCAAGGGTTAACGTCTCATATTAACAACTGGAGGAGGACGCACAGATGTTTCTGGCAGCGGGACAGGCGTGAGTATTTTGATCTTACAGTATGGCAGCTGAACGAGCTGGTAGACATGGTTATCTGCGTGGCCGGGCTCAAGGAGGTTTTTCCAGGTTTCTCAGTTGGCTTTCTGAACAGCCTCACTTTAGCCCCATTATGACCCCTTTGTAGACTTTTTATGTCACTTCCAGGCTCAGCTATGGCTGTCGGACCCTGGCCTGTTCCTACGTCCACTGTTTAGTGGCTCCATCTCCAGCACTAGGTCCTGCTGCGGGGGGTTCTTGTGCAGTTCCATCACCCGTGGGACTACGGTTGACCAGCGATCTGTACCAGAACAGGGAGGGTTGAGGTCCATAAACACCATCCTCTTCAAGTGTCTGTAAGGACATGCATGTGCATACAAGTGCATGCAAGTATCTGATTCTGTGCTGAAGTGTACTGTATAAATATTTAATTTCATTCCTTACCTCTCTTCAGGCCACGGACAGTCTGCTGGATCTGGGTTTCGTTTTTCCCTGGGTCCTCATTGATTATTCCCAGGTTTTGGTTCCAGTGGGACCAGTTCATTTCATCCACTCTGTACAGGTGAGTCGGAACATTCAAAGTAAAGGTGTTCACTTTTTATGACATATAAACACACACAAAGCAGTTTATTTCCCTCCACAATGAACATTTATTTTAACAAGCATCCCGCTTAAGGATTCCACTTAAAAAGCCCAGACTGTACCTGAAGCACCACCTGCGATCAGGTGTTCCATCATGGTTCTTGCCCACAGTGACCATTTCGCCAGTTCGGAAGGACTTGCGAAGACACACGGGGAAGGATCGCTCGATGTCCAGGATAGTAGTGGCCCACTAACAGAGGCACAGTGGGTAGGGCAGTTAGTCGGAGTGTCAGTGTCGAGCTCTTGCCATGGGGTAGATCACAGCAACTGGCTTTGTGGTTGAACAATAACCAAACACCACAGAAATATGTGGAGCAAAGAACTGAGACTCATTTAAACCTTACTGAGTATTTATAGGTGCACCTGGTGGGTCAAAATTCTGCTCTGAAGAATGCAGCAGATTATAGTACTAGAGACCGCTCTGGTAGTACTACCAGTAAACATCTAAAAGGCAGGACTTCCGATCCTTCCCTACAATGGACGGTATTATGGTTCCATCATGTAGGGAATGGTGGGAAATTTTGGTGTGAGGATTATGAACCCAACTCAACCTCGACTTCAAGTGCCCTTACCTTTAACGCAGTCTTAACCTGACCTCTTACCTGTAATTTCCAAATTTTCTTGCTTTCCTTGGACACCTGGCCCACAGTTTCCCCCATGAGAGCGATCAGCATGTTGAGCAGCAACACAAAGGTGAGGATGATGTAGGTGACCAGCAGAATAAGGAAGACGGCCGGATACTGGGCATTGTCAATCATGTCCAGCTCACCCATGCCAATGGTGAGCTTGAATAGGTCCAGCAGGAACGTGCTAAATGTAGTGTTGTCGCGACATTTGGGGTACACAGGACAGCCATCGGGGGGACACAGGCTGTCTGACGTTGGGCAAACAGTCAGCAGGGACACCAGGGCTGCAAGTGAGCAAGATACAACAGACACATTTGCTTTTATAGTCGTTCGTAAGGCATCCAAGCATCTTGCCTATAGATGTGGCCAGATGGTCATGACTGATACCTGATGCATATCCAATCATGAAGAGCACATAAACCAGCAAGAACCTGAAGAGATCCTTGAAGAGAATCTGAAACCAAATGAGAAATATCACAAGCTTAAGATTCTTTCACACATTTTATATTCTGAAACATTACATTACGACTCTATCCAAACAGTGCTTCGCAAAGTAATTCACACCCTTCAGTTATTCTCATTTCACTAATCCAAACATAGTATAAATTAAATAAATATTCTTCAGCCTTTCCAATGTTGCCTGTGCCTTGTGCTTGGGATCATGGTCCTTCTCAAAGGTGAACGATCAGGTTTCAGCTTTTTTATATAAGCACATTTCACTACATGGTATACTCAGTAACCATGTAAGTGACAAATAAACTCTTTTGACTTTTGACTTCTTTTTCCCTGTATTTTATTACATCTGTGCTCATTTTTGTTTCAACAAGTCGTCCAATTCCTGCTGATGAAAAGCAGCCCTACAGCATGGTACTACCACCGCACCTCGCAGTTGAAGAGGGTGGCATTTACTGAGAAGAACAAAGAGGTGGATGTCCTGCAGTAGCCTTGTCAAGTCCCAATCTCAGACACATCATGAATCTGAGGCACTATTCGAAAACTGCAGCCTGCCTAACAGAGCAACAGTGTGCAAAAAGGCTGTTACTACAGCAAAAATGGATACCAGGTACAATTTGTGGGGTTTGAATACTGACGCAAGTGGCGTATTTCGGCTCATTTTCTTAAAAAAATATTTTACGGTATGAAAGCAAAGAAACTGAAGCTGTGGTTTGTAACAAAATATCACAAAGGGCAAATTTTAAATGTACCCTTAGTGTCTGAGTAAAATGGGAGAATTGGTCAAGGGTCTGAACATTTTCGCAAGGCGCGGAACATCACCGAACATTCTTTTCTCCTCAGTACGATGGAAAGACGTGGACTAAAGGTGGCTGCTTGTTCCGTACCTTCTGAATCATGATGCTGTACGTGCCGGTGAGTTTTACGCCTCTGGTGAAGTAGAGAGTATTCATCCAGCCAAGAGCCAGCGCAAACACCATCACTGTTACGTAGGCCTTGACTCCGCTGAGGTATAGGGCCGCTGTGACCAGAACCAGCACTGAGTAAATGAAGCTGGAACACAGAGGTCACCTTTAAACTGCGGAAATCGCATCGATTCATCAAACCAAGGTTCCCGATGCGCTGTCCTTCACAGCACATCTTCCCTGTTAATGCGCTTTGCCAGGCAGAGCACTAATGATAAGGATGAAAGCAAGACTACTTTTAAAAACACTGCTGCGGCTCGAGTCTCCTCGATTCCGATCGGCAGTTTAATTAAAGTGGAAGTTAATGCCAGGAAAGGGGCTGCGGAATTAATAAGAGAGCTCAAATAAAAGGATGAGAAACGGTAGCCCCTGGGATACGGGCGACTGGTGTAAATGGGTGGGGAGAGAGGCCGGACACAAGTCAGGGGCACGGCTCTTACTAGAGCAGCTGAAAGGAGCCATCGACGAATAATGAGTTCACCCGTGGGCACTTCTTTAGAAAGAGGTCTTTAACCTACAGGATGTGGAGGAAAGACAAAGGGTCACGCCAGGAAAGTCCCTCGGGGGTTGTTCAGAGCAGGAAAACAAAAAAAACCAAAAAAAAACAGAAAGACGTAACATACACTGGGTCTTTGTCTCACAAATGTCAGGTTATCTTAATGTTTTTCAGTTTCATTTTTTTTACTGATTATTTTATAACTATAGCAGTTGCACAATCTTCTCAGTGAATACATAAATATACATCCATATTACTATATTTTTAGAAGTTGTATAAGATGCAGAAAGTGCCCAGATGCTGACAAATATTACAGATGTTTCCAGTTAGAAAAGATGAAAAAAGCCCTGTAACAGGCTGGCATCCTGTCGATGGTGATCCTTGTAATCTGTTTTCAGCATGAGAAAATATGAGTATATTTTATATATTTATAACATAATACAACCCCAAATCAGAAAAAGTTGGGACAGTATGGAAAATGCAAATAAAAAAATGCAGTGATTCTTACATTGACTTATTTCATTGCAGACAGTATGAACCCAAGATATTTCATGATTTGTCTGGTCAACTAACATTTCATTTGTTAACATACATCCATTCCTGCATTTCAGGCCTCCAACGCATTCCAAAAAAAATTGCGATGGTAAAGCATTTATCGCTTTGTAATGTTGCCATTCCTTCTCACAACACTTTGGCACCGAGGATACGAAGTGATGAAGCATTTCAGGTGTAACTCTGTATTGTGGTGCTTGACAAAAGTTTGCCAAAGTAATCCCTTGCCTGTGTGGTTATATCAGCTATTGATGAATGACGGTTCTTGATGCAGCGCCGTCTGAGGGATCGGACATCACGGGTGTTCAGCTTAGGCTTGCGCCCTTGCCCTTTACGCACTGAAATTCCTCAAGATTCCTTGAATCGTTTAATAATATTATGCACCGTAGAGGGAGAAACATGCAGATCCCTTCCAGTCTTTCTTTGAGGAACACTGTTTTTAAACATTTCAATTATTTTCTCACGCATTTGTAGACAAACTGGAGATCCTCTGCCCATCTTTGCGCCTCAAAGACTTACTGTAGCCTTTCGTACTAAATCACGATTACAATCACCTGTCGACATCACCTGTTTGAAATAACATTATTATTTAATTTTTTTACCTCATTACAAGCTCTAAATTCCCCCCGACCCAGGAATGGATGCATATTAACAATGAAATGTTAGTTGACCAGATAAAATTTGAAATATCTTGGGTTCATACTGTCTGCAATGAAATAAAAGTCAAAGTAAATGTAAGAATCACTGGATTTTTTTTTTATTTCCATTTTCCATACTGTCCTAACTTTTCCTTATTTGGGGTTGTACATAAATATTTAAATGCCATATTGAATTTTAAAAATTAATTTGAGCTTTATCCTAGGTTTTCACATTTCCAAGGGGATTCAAAAATCGAACACTTTCATACATTTTTTTACTCAGTAATAATCATATTAGTATCATATGAACATGTAGTCTAAACAACTCGTAGCTACCCTCAATTTTTCTTCCAGATTTTGGAAGTTCCACAACTTAGTTACAAATTTTGAAAGTCTTGGTTGAAAGTCTGAAGGTTTTTGAATCATCCTGTACTTCCATTTGTTCATTTATCAGTCATTTTTCTCAATTTTTTACAGCTATACCCAAAATGTTAACAGAACCTACCGAATTAATAAACTGAGGCATATCTGTGTTACTAATGTTGCATAGATTGTAACTAAGTGGTTATACTCATGAACAAACTCAGAGATTTCAACTTTCAGTTGAAAACCCATTGCACTTGGTTTTGAATAAAAAGTTTACGTGCTCCTCTGAGTTTCTCCTTGCTATTCAGGTTTGCAGTATGACGCATTATTATCAGTTCTCACTGAAAACAGGTGCATGTGCCAAAGAGCAGAACAACTCACATTGGAGAAGAAGAAGAAGAGACCGGAGAGAAGGATCACAATTTCTCCTGCCATCCTCAGGTAGTCTGCAGAGGTGGTGTAGGGGTACGGTGGCTGCGGACAGTCGGTGAGCCGAAGAACAAAACTGTTTGTTATTCGCAGGCCCACCTGAGACCCACTTGCCAGACAGCCACGCTCAGTCACAACATACCGTTCCTTCAGATGGGCGGTAATAAGCCACCAGGGTAAAGATGATCATGGTCATCAAGTAGGACACAACACTGATGTAGAAGGTCACAGCACCAAACTTCTGCCACTTGGCTCTCAGCAGCTCATTGATAGGTTCGACGGCCAGCATCTCGTGCCGATTCTGTGAAAGACGTTTGAACAAATCCAGGTTTATCTTCCAAAAGTGCTTTCATTAGCCGACAGCAGCGCGTATAAATCTGATACGCTGCATCCTCCAAAAGTGAAAATGATTTTTCTGCACTGAAAATATTAAATATTAACAATACAAGATGGTTCTTATAAAAAAATATAAAATTGAGTTCTATACCCAGGTTTGCCATCAAATAAAAGAAAACCAGACAAAGTGCCAAGAATAAACTTCCTCAGCACTCACTTAGCCACTGACACAAACACATAAACCCTCCTACATTATTCAGCACCTCACAAGCTTCCACGCTCACTAAGTCACACCAGCAGCATTTGTTCAGTTAAGTTACATGGAATCCACAATAAGCTCTTCAAAGAAATTCAGAAACAGTAGGAAAAAAAAAACAACAAAATGATGCTAATTTCACAGCCAGGGGTAAATAACAGAGTACAGGCAGGGTGTTTGGTGCCCTATATTACTGTACAAAACTTTGAGACAGAAATGTCACAAAAGAAAAATATAATGACATTTAAACACAAGTAAATATTACAATTATTAGATGATCACATGGTCATCTGTTGGAAAAATGCATAAGCAGCAACTTAGTACTGAGGCTTTGACACATCACACACAGACATAAATCGATATTCTGTCCTTATCTGTATCCCCTGCAGCATGCACGCACACACAACACACACACACACACACACACACACACACACACACAGTGCTACCTTTGCTACCGCACCTCGATACGACTGTTGTACACCAGGATCTCCAGCACAGACACTTCCTCGCCGCAGGTGTCCAGGGAGGACAGGTCATACAGGGAGGAGTACACGGGCCCGTAAGCCCAGTCCTTGAACTTGCGGGACAGGTGACGTGCCCCCTCATCTTTGATCTCCCTGCGGATGATGTGCTGGAACACCTGGACAGGGTCAGTATTTCACTCAGTTCATGCATCCCTCTTTAGTTAGAGCTTAAGCACCAGATACTCAATGCCTAATGACCTGGGCTTATGGAGAAAAAGTCCTTCAAATCCCACGTGGGCCTTCTGCTGTACCCATGAGCAACATTTTAAACCTAATTTTACTCATGTACATTCAGCTTGAGAGAACTTTGCATTATGTAGGTCATCTAAGAATAATAATAAAAAAAAGGTACTACACGTCACTATTTTAATAAACAAAAAATATTAACTCCCATCCTACATCTGTGCTTCAACGTGTACCCCCAGGGCCAACCCTGACCGTGAGCGCGACCTTACCCCGATTTTGCCCAGCTTGGCGGCCATCATGAGGGGGGACATGGCGTCATTGTTGAGCACCGTCTCCAGGTTGCAGTCGGGGTGCAGTCGCGCGCTCTTGACCAGCAGCAGGTCGTACATCTTTGTGACGAACCGCGTGTTGTCACGCGTGTTATCGGCAATATGCACCAGTGCGTGCAGCACGGTGTTCCCACGCGAGTCCTGTCGCCGGAGATCTGCCTTCTTGTGCGCATTCTCCGTGAGGTAGTGCACCATCTCCGGCTGGTTGGTGCAGGCGGCCAATGACAGAGGGAGCTCACCTGTGCGGAGGAGGGCAATGGGTCCAGCTCACATACCCCTGCAGTGGAACTACCCACATACCCTCCACAACTGTACTTAACAAGAACACACGCTTCAACAAATAATGGTTCTCAGTTAAACAGTCTTTAGGAGCAGAGAGGGGAATTACTGGAGCAGCACAGGTTAAATAGCTTCCTCGAGGGTTCTATAAACAGGCTCTCTTCTACAATTTTATCCAGCAGCTGTATAAATCCGTACCCTTAAATACTACACCTTCCCGCTTCCATTACCTACACGAGTTATAAATCTCGATCTCTGTCTTCCCTTTCTATCCAACCGTCATATTAAATACAATTAAAATATTGTTTTCAAGCAGCAAAGTATTCAATTGAAATCGAGTTTCACAGGTTTTTCTTCACTTTGCAAGAGACACGAAATCTCCTCTAATACATGGCTGCTTGGTGACCAGCTCCGATGACAGCGATGACATTAATAAATCCAGTTAACTGATAAAAGTTAAATTGTTTTAGGAATAAAAGGCCCTGCCTGGCTAGCTCAGTCAGTAGCACATGTGACTCGTAATATCAGGGTCTTGGGTTTGAGCCCCACATTGGGTGTTGCTGCAAATCCAGCCACAAGGGGGTGCACCTCTGTGCCGGTCCCAAGCCCGGGCAAAATGGAGGGTTGCGTCAGGAAGGGCATCCGGCATAAAAATCTGCCAAACCAAATATGCGGATGAGCCGATCCACTGTGGCAACCCCTGATGGGAGCAGCCGAAAGTCAGTTGGGTTAGGAATAAAAGAAACTTGGTGCCAATTCAGATCATGATACCAATATAGCAGTGCTAGTGAGCTGATGAATGAATTCTGACTTTATATGCCAATGCCAGTCCTACAATTGTCTCCCTACAAATGACATTATAATACAGTACAATGAGCTCAACAAAATGCAGCGATTTTTCAGGGATACTGCATGTATTTTCACATAAAAGAGTTACAAATATAACCAGATGCAGTGAATGCAGATTACATTAATGTTAAATTTCTATGATACCTGTGACCCTTATAGCAGCAGCTTTCAGTAACCACCCCCTCCCTGTTTACAGTTCTTTCAAAGTGAATATGTCATTCATGTTAGATTCAAATTATTTTTTTTGTCTTTATTTTTCTAACAGCTCTTAAGTCTGGTTGAAGTGTAGTGATTTTCTGTCAGTAGTTTGCTTTACTAATTTGCCAGCAACTTGTACTTGAAACCCTATTGTGCAGCACTATGAAACTATGCGTGTTATTTTTATATCCGAATGGTTCATATAAGACAACATAAGGGATTTTGCAACCTGCAGCGAAGGTGACTTACGACGATGAGACCGTCGGGATGGAACCCTGCACCACCTGTACATGAATGCTTACAGCGTAGAGCAATTCATTTCTTATCAGAGGCAAACTCAACAGCATCCAGTAGATGAACTTTTCAACCTTTTTCCTCCTTATGAAATTCAAAAACGGTCTTTGGTTTAAAATCCACACAAGGAGCAAAGGTAGCGAATGCCAGTTTCAGGGACGTTAGCATGAAGAAGGCCGTAGCCACACTATGCCCGAGATCCTGCTGGAACCACCAGTCATTTGTTGGAATCGTCTTATGTAGAAGCACTGCTCCCCACTTTGCCTGTGCCCTTTGTGCGTTTTTCATGGCCAGTAAGACCTTGCGTCATTTCCTCCATCTCCTTTCTTCTAGTTAAATTTAGGACCAGCAAAGTAAGGCTGACAGCTATAGCTGACTGAAGACAAAATAATGAGTCATTATTTAAGAAAAAAAAATTTAATCCCTAAGCAACAGACCAGAAACTGTAGCAGCTAACTGTCTAACAGTATTTCAACAGTGCAGATTGTTTGCAGGGATGTGTTACTGAACTTCCGGAGCAGAGGGTTTGAAAATTGGTACTGTCTGATCGAGCTGGTCAGCCAAACTCTTCAACCTCCAGGTAGGGCATGGGTTTGGCATTTAAAGGAGCTCTGTACCCATGCGATGAGGACTATGAAACCTCATGGCGAGAGGGGGCAGTGTAGCACCAGTAGGAACACGTGCAGTATTTCTGGCAGGGGTTCAGAGCAACTTGGAACAGGAGCTGGACATGTGTCTGAACATGTCTGCTTTTTACATGCTGGAGACAAGACATGTTCTCTAGGAAAAATGGTTTTATTTGGTTAGTTTTTCTTCTGTTCTGACCTCTATATTTAGTTGACTTTTTATTTTTTTCCAGCCTCCACACCACCAACAAACAAATAACACGATCGAGAATATAACTGTCTGAGGAAAGTACGCGGCATACTACACACTCAGCACCAGTGCTGTGTACAAAGGCACAAGCGACCGCACATATAGTGTTCAGACACCACACGGTATTTATCCAAACATTGTTTTTCCTCCAGTTCTGTTGTCTAAATGTTTATTCCCAAAGTAGAGATCTTTATTTGGGTGCCTCAGGGAAAAAAAAACATTAATGTAAAGTACCCGCTGAGGCCAGAGAATTTATGTCATAGGTTATGGAAAACATGACACAAGGTGGAGCGGAATTACATTAACAATAGCAAATAAAAAATAAATAATCTTCTTCACCCTTGTGAAGAAGAGCTTAATAAAAAGCTAACAATTTCAAATTTGAGACTGAACCTGGCTGGATATCAGATTACAAGCATAAGTGGGACCTTCAGCATACATGTTGCTACCCAATTTTCTTTACTACATTTCAACTGTGTAAACTGAAATGCTGCTTGGGGGCTCTTCTCATAGCCTGGTGTACTGGTGATCTAACCAAATTGTTAAGTCTTAGTGGTGCAGCAGAAATTGCTGGAAATGCACCGCTCCAGAATTGTATAATAGGGGGTACGTCTCCAGTGGAAAAGTCTCCCAGTAGAAATATTCAGTAGAGTTGTCTTCCCGACATGACACTGCTCAGGCCCAGCCCTGTTCTGTTAAGCAGCAGGATGGTTGGGAGTTGAACAAAAGCCCAGGCTTTGACTTACCAAAATAGAAATACCCTCCCTCATCCCTGGGCTGGAAAAAGCGGCCCCTGGCTTGAGCGTGGACATCTGCTCCCTTCTCCACCAGCAATTCCACATACTGCTTACAGCGCCTCTCAATGGCAATGTGCAGTGCTGTCTGGCCTGCGGGGAGAATGTCATGCATCAGCGGGGTTCAACCTTCCCCAATACATCCATACAGAAATGTGACAAACTCAGTTAGGGGAAGGAAAAAAAAAAAAACAATTTCCTGTGAAATAAGTTGAAAAGGAAAAAAGTGGTATCCACTATCCTTATTTCACATTTAATAGGACAAAAACTTTGCTTGTGATTTATGACCTGAGGCATTATTTTAAAAAATAAAAGAAATGGAAATGGTATGGACAAAAATATTGGGACCCTTAACCTCATACTCTGTGTTACTTAATCTTCTTACTGATGTTGACAACAATGGTCACATGAACATCAGGCTCTTTGGAGATGGTTGTATAACCTTTAGATTGACCTTGCTTGGCTATTACCTTCTTTCTTACCTTCTCAGACAACTCTGCATTTCCTTCTCTTTCTCATGTTTAGTGTGATATACAGTGACACCAAACTGAGAACTTTTCTCCATTTAAACTGGCTGAATGAAGGATTATAAGACACCTGTGGTACCAGTTAAAGGAGAATATTCTGCTTTAAGTGTCACTTCAATACAATTATTGTAGCAACACAAGAAGTCTTAACTTCTAAAGAATATCAGTAATATTGTCCAGGCCATTTTTGAATGTCTCTGTAGAATAAACAAGCATTCAGGTCCTTTCACTGCTTTTCTGTTTTGTTTCCCTGCAAAGCAAAAAAAACGCATGTAGACGACAAAAGGACTTTTAATTTCAACACATTTCAGGAACAGTGGTGTCCCATTTGAATAAAATGCAAGGGTACCAATACTTTCCCCCACATCTGTAGGAACACATTTTGAAGAAGATGCAATAAACAAATAATGAATAAACAATACAGGACAATTGCTTACAGGGATGTGTGTCAGCATAAGTAATCCTGGCATAGAAATAGAAATAGCAGTAAGCAACATAAATAAATGAATGTTTTACTTTAGCTATACAGTCACGGACCAGTGCTACGTGTACCACCATCAACACCAGCTGTCCTCAGACCCCAGAGGTCATCTTTGCAGATACCTTGGTATACACATAGACTATCTTCACCAAACAATCATTACCCACAACACAATTTTCTCACAGGAATGTTTGGGGGCAGTTGTGAGGGTTACTTTTCCCCCCTCCCATACATCTCAGTCCAAATAACAACATCTGTCTGGAAACCATTTGGAGAAACTTCTGTGCAGCCACCAAGCACAGGGCAGCCCATTCATAGCAGAAAATCCTTCTCTGACCAGAGTGAAGTCTGTGAACCTGCCAGGTCCTGCAGTCAAGGACTGAGGTGTTGCCTGCACTGAAAAGACCTACAGTAGAGATCCACATCTGTTGTCTCTCTTCTGTTTGAGAAGAACCCATCCAGCAGACACGTGTCTGGAAGTCTTCAGAGATAAAGCTGACAGCGTACTGCTAACAAGGGTAGGGTATTTTAACAGCAGGCCATGGAATCCTTTATGAAGCGCCTAGAAAACTTGCATTAATAATCATTATGCTCCTTAATGTTCCAAGGTGAATGACCCTTTATGTGTGGCCTTTGGCAGAGGTATACCATGGCTATCATACCAGAACACCAAAAGGCAGGGTTTTGGTTCATATTTGGTCCTCAGGTAACTCCATAGGACCAAAATGAAAGGGTATTTCACTGATACTGCAGTGAGAGACTAGGTAGTTTCCAGAAGTTTTTGGTTACACACAGATGATCCAGAAATGCATTTTTCAAGATATGACCATTAACAGTTTTCTGCTACTATTCTGCTGTCAACCGTTCTGGTACTGTTTTCTCAATAACAATAACTGGAACAGCCCATAGCATCTCATGGGAGAAACATACAGAAATTAAAAACTGTCTAGTACTGGAATAAGCTGCTGTTCTGTCATGTTACTTTCCTTTCCATCTATGTACTTGAGATGTCTAATTCAAAAATAACCTTTTCTTTTTAACATTTGTCTGTTTTTACTGGCAATAAGATCAACAAGGAAAAAAAAAAACAACAGCATCATAAATAATAAATAATAAATCTTATAAATGGCTACATACACAACATTTTTGTAGCAAGCAGATTTGAGGAAATGACATAAAGCGAGACCCGACATTCTATTAGATGTTAGATCAGCCCTGACTGGGGACCGGACTCACATCTCATTAATAATAATTCATGTCTCAAAAAGCATTTTAATTGGCACAATTGGGGAAAAATGTAGAACTAAAGAATGATCCCAGTTCTGGGTTTCAGTGCTGCTGTAGGGGGATGTGTGACATCACAGCCTGGAAATAATTATGGCTATTATAATAACAAAAAAATGACACACGTTCTGAATTTCGTAGCACAAATGCAGCACTAACCCAACATGAGGGTATTTTTTTTTGTTTGTGCTGGTTATGTGTGTGGAGGGTTGGGTGCAGCTTCATGGAGCCGCTTGAAGCCAAAGGAACTTTAACTGTTTGGCTGAGGGTGGGGTCTTTCTGACTGGGCCTATTAAGAACCTACAGATCAACCGCACCCACAGTGTCCCTTTGGGAGCAGAGCATATGTGTGCTCTTTGTGTGGAATAGGCAAGTCCCTCCGCTCCAGGAAAATGTGGCTCATTTAGGGAAAGAAAAAAAAAGTGGAATAACTGGGCGCACTGGAAATCATTATAGCAGTAATGGACTGGATGAAGCTTATGTCACATCCACCAAACAGCCAACCAGCAGTCAGTCAACTGAGGCTGAGCAGATGCCTGCTATTTCAAGCATTTCTTAACAAGAAAAACACAAAGTAAAGAAAAAAAAAAAAAACAAATGTCATACAAATAGAGGAACAAATGTTGTGCAAGAACTTTAAACACAGGTATGTGTCGCTTAATGATGGGGATACGTTCCGAGAAATGCGTTGTTAGGCGAATTTGACGTTGTGCGAACATCATAGAGTGTACGTGCGCCGCATCACGTCCGCTTTGACTTGCACATGGTATAGCCTATTGCTCCTAAGCTACCAACCACCGTCGTATACACGGTCCGTCGCTGACCGACACGTTGTTATGTGGCGCATATCCGTATATCCATAACAATAGTTTTTAGCATTTAGATGTCTGCAGTGAATGAGATTCCTATGTGTGGTCCACGTTTTGCACAGGGGATCTCTAACAACAAGGAATTTCATAAATCCATTCCGAAAACAAGAGCTTTAGGTCCTTCGTGAACCCGATGTAATGCACGGAGTGGAAGCAGGGACAGCAGACGCACAGCGGAGCACTTAGTCTGTGGCATGTCGTGACAATGGTGCCACCAGGTGACCTACACGCTGTACACATTAATTGGGCCCTGCTGAAAGGGAAGGTACAGTATGTGCAGCAGCTGTTACCTTTATACATTGGTGCACTTGTCTAAGCGTGAAAAGGCACTCCAGCATGCACAGCATACAATAACAAGCCCCAGTGCTGTGAAAGCAGTTACACCGCAGCAATACAACCATAAACCTACTTTGTGT
The DNA here is from genome assembly GCA_018136845.1 of Heterotis niloticus. Classification (NCBI taxonomy): domain Eukaryota; kingdom Metazoa; phylum Chordata; class Actinopteri; order Osteoglossiformes; family Osteoglossidae; genus Heterotis; species Heterotis niloticus. Next base: position 5,744,051 of record CM030903.1, read on the forward strand.
ACTAGAAGACCCATGTGGCTGAATAGAAGAGGAGTTCTAACAGGCTCGCTGGGGGCAGATTGCTGCTGTGGGCCAATTAAAGGGCACCCAGTAGAGCTGTGTCAGAGCCTGGAGCACCAGGCAACGTGCAGTCTAATGGCTCAGTTTCCTACTACCCACTTACAGATACCCCCCCATCCTCACATAATAACAGGATTCATTCAATCCACGAAAGCACCCTGTTAGGTGAGTTCCTGATGTGAGGGGAGTCAAATTAAAATGACTTCTTAGGAAATGAAATTGGCTCCTAGACAACAAATATATCACCTGCAATGATTTAAAATGGCAAAATAAAAGGAATTTTTTTGAACGACACTGCTAAACAACCACTTTAATAGTAATAATAATAACAATAATAATAATAATAATAATAATAATAATAATAATAATAATTTGATTGACCTTCAATCTAAATATTTCAATAGTTTGGTTTAGGATGTTTGTGAGATAAAGGAATAAAGTGATCACTGTATATGTCCTTCACCCTGTAAAACAGGTAGACACTGTGTAGAGCTGTGAAGCGTAATTCACCAGTAAAGCCCCCCCCGCTACCCCTGCAGTACTTGAGCAAGGGACTTCCATTAAATGACACAGTAAAAATGACTCAGCTAAATAAAACAGCAAATCCCCAAAACCAACTTAAGACTGTATGCTGCTTTGGAGAAACACAACCAAACCAAAATTGACAGCAGTGCTAAATCTGCTATTTTAGCGAGAGAATTGTATTTACCATAATTGAGAGCTGTGACTGGTTGTGACTTTTTCAAACTGTCAGTCTGACATAAAATAGAAAGTACAATACAGTAGGTGGGTTGCTTTTGGAAAAAAACATGTCTGCATGGTGTACATAGTGAAACACATAGTAGGCAGTGAACAAAATATCATGTTAAAAGTGAATGGCTACATAATTTGGCAAAAATAAGCCCACGAAAAGGGTTATATATTTTCATAAGCTACAGTAGTGGTTATTTGCTGTTCTGGACCCGTTTTTATGAGGGTTGAGCGTACTGCACAAACATCACAGGTATGACAACACAGAGAAGTACCCATTAGTAGCCATTCTATATCAGTCTTACAAACTATAGTTGGGTCAACAACTTCAGCATTTTCTGCACTTCCTCGTGAATGTGAAACATCCAACATGAAGGAGGCTACAGCGACACGCAGTTTAATCGGCAGAGAAAGCAGACCTTACCGCGGTAGTAGACGTCTCGGAAAGGTGTGTTGATGAACTCGCGCAGGTTCCCGGTCTGTTCCGCTATGTCCACCAACAGCGGAATGGTGTCATTGTGTCCTCCGTACAGGTTGAGCAGGGCTTTGAGCAGGCAGGTCTTCCCCGTGGAGGGCTCTGGAGAAAGAGAGAAATAGCTAACAAGAAGGGGCCTTAAGAAGTAAATCACCTTGAATTGTCACCAAAAAAAAAAAGCTGAATAAATAAAGGTAATTTAAGCAAGGGCATCAAATTCATCATTTTTATTCATTTTTACCTGATACTTTTTTGCAGAGTGGCTTAAAATGTCAACGTTCTTATGGTGATTCACCCATGTGTACAACAGGGTCATTTTTACTGTGTCGGTTTTGGGTAAATACAGTTAAAACCCACCATCATGCAATAAGCAGTGTTCAGAACATATTGCATCAAATGAGAGGTCACCTTAAAGCAAAGTAAATGAAAAGCAATATTTTTTAGACAGCTTTCCAGTTACTGTGTGGAAAGAAAAGGGGAAAATTTGTTTGTGCACATGGAAAGTGTAATATGGCAAAAATAATATAATGACCCGCTTCAATGGTGCTTTTGAGGGCGGTGATAAAGGAGGGGCTCCCGAGACCGGACTGTAGGAACAAAAGTTGTCGGTTCTGTAGCCTTGGAGTGCAAAGGGGCAGCACTAATCACTGCCCTACCTGCTGCCATGTTTTTACATTTCTTTTTACTACACTAAAATGATGATGTCCTAAAGGTAGTGGACTGGCGGGCAGATCAATACAGAACAGAGGGCAGAGAAGGAGGTAAGGCCAGAGAGGAGGACAGTTTAGCTGAGGAGTGCAAAGCCAGTGCTTAGTTCCTCACTATTTTTTAAATCTAAAGCAAATCTGTGAGCGAAAGCCCAGGGTCAGCAGGTTTTCACTCACAGATTTGCTTTAGTTTTAAAGCATAGTGAGGAACTAAGCACTGACCTTGCACTCCTCCAAAGGTTTCTCTGTGACAGAATGCAAAAATATCCAACTTCAATCACTTGGGCATGAGAAAGCAGTGTGCTGTGATTTCTTGCTGCTTTGTGTAAAATACACAAAAGACCACTTTTTTCCCAGCATCTGCTTGGATCAACCCCTGCTAAAACAAAGTCTGACTCCTGTAGGGCAGAATATACAGTTATGAAGGATGAATGCTTGAGGCTACTGAAAAAAGTAAAACATTTATGCAAAATTTACCACACTGGCAAAATAATGTCAAACACAAGTTTAAACAGACCCTCTACTGATAAAATCTGTGTTGCAGGAACAGAATACATTGAGGTGGCTGTTCCAGTGTGGGTCTTGGGGTTTGTTTGTACTGGTGTTTCTCTACAGCAACCTAGCATTTTCCCCTTGTCCCAGTGTCCCACCTTCTTAGGACTCACCTTTGAACTCTTCATCTGTAAGCCTCTTGTCATGGATCCGTAAGTATTCAAGTAGACCTTCAAGGGTCCCAGGGTCTGCCCGTGACACGGCATCGAAGAGTATGCTCCGGTTGAACACTTTCAACACCTTGGGGGGTTCTGGAGCAGGTCCTTTGTCAATACTGGCTTCTGTCTCACTCTTTCTGCATGGACACGCATGACCACCACATGACAACTCTGTGAGTGACTTTTTCTTTTTTTTTAACTGAATGTTGTACCGCATCACAACATACAGACATGTTCCTCTTTCCAAATCCTGCATGTTTTCAGGGCAGCTCACCATTATATCAGCGTCCTGCTGAGGTAAGCAGGCTGACATACCAGGCACCTTGTTGTGACCACACTTGTAATATTACTATAGGGAACATTACATTTTGGTCTTTGCATTTTTTTATTCTAATAATTTTACTAATGGCCCTAACACATTTGAAATTAAAAGTAATGTTGCTGTTGTACACCTGAATTTCTGCTCTATTTCACTTTAGACCTTACAAACACAAGCTGGGACGGAAATTGGGTCATAACTCTGAACTGTTCACAAATCTACTTACTATGTCTCAAATAATAAAAGTGTAATCCATTGATTTATTCACAGTTCACATTCTGTGGAATACAGCAGATAAAGATACAATAAATAAAAACATTTGCTGTAACACTAATTTATTCTCCTGCTTTTATAAACAGCTCATACAGTGCAGGATTTCAGTTTTATTCTATCCAGGAAACAGCAGGTGTGAGCAAGGATGCACCATGGATAAGGCAACAGCTTGTTATCATTTATTAATGTAGAGCAACATTAAAGTTAAGCCTACTTTAAAACAAAAGAACCTCAAAATGTCCACAACCTTTTATTTATTGTTGTGTACACAAAAGAAAAGATGCTAAGTCATGTGTTACTTGGTGCTACAGTAGAATAATGTCAAAAAAGTCAAAGTAAAGAAAGTCTATACCTTCCAGAAAGTATTACAAAGCATTACATCCTAAAATAGCAACTATATTTTACTGGACGTAAGTGAGTCAACACAGACATATTTGTCAGACTCTAGACACCTAACCCTAACCATCAAAAATAAGTAATATGCCCAAGTACCTCTATTTACTACAGTAGCTTCTCTAAAAGTTTAAAATAGAACAATAATAAATATTCTCCTTCTCTTTTGAGTGTTTAATGAGCAACTAATGGCAAAAAACAGAAGCACGGGTCATTTTTAGAAAATAGATTGGTGAAAAATTTGCAGTTAAAAATGGACTACAAAAATGTGTCATTTGGATGTTCATGATACAAGGTAAGGTGCAATTAAATGTGGAATTATGGGACTCCATATTTCTACTTAAAGGGGAGGTCTGGAGGAGTGTGTATCCAAAGCACTCACATTTTAAAAGCCATGAAGTCCACATTGTGTTTTTCTGAATGGAGTTCCAGTTCATTCTTAAAAATAAAATAAGGATTAAAGCAGACTGTACATTTGTACTGACCTTTAGCTTAACTCACACTTTTAGACAATGACTGAATTATTTGTATGGTTGAATATTTCTTTGGGGCAATTGAGGTATAAGCACCTTTGGCAAAAGTAAAACAGAAGTAGTAGGGAATATGGTTAGAACCAGGTGTTTGTAACCTCAACCATTGCATCTCCAGTTATAGTGTTGTAAACAATACTTGCCCCTTTCCAATTTTCTCTTTTTTTTTTGTTTGCTTTTTAACATTTCATTTGATCAGATCTGTATGTCAATTCTAGTAATATATGATTTGGGAAGCTAAGATTTCTCATTTTCTCAAAAAAAAAGATCAATAACTTGAATAATGGTTTCAAGTTGTGCTTGAGGTGCATTAGATTCACCGTTCTGTTCAGATGGTGCAATGATCTACTGATGGAAAAAACTCAAACAGGCACTGGTGTGTGTTTGTGTGGATGCCCTCTTAGAAGGTGCTAAACCCTGTCTGTTTCTTCATTCCTTCAGATTCCCTGTACATAGGCCTCACTGTGCTTTCAAATGATTTGGCGAGGAGCTACCAAACCACAGCCTAAACATTACCTCACATGCAATGACAATAAGCAGCCTGTGCGTCTCTGCACACACCTACAGCACGACACAGCCTGTTACTTGTGATCGCACCACACACAGGATATCTACTTATACAATGTGAACACTAAATCCAGACTCCTCAGAAGGACAGGCCAGAAAGACTAAAAAATCTAAAAAGCATAAAAAACAGACCATTCTCACAATACACAGATCTTAACACAAGTAAAACCCAGTATACCTAATTTCTCTATAATACAGCTAAGCTTTTAATACTAGCTTCCAGTTTATGAAATAGACATCACATTATAAAGGAGAGCCAGAAAATGTCTGCATTAAGAAATTCAAAGTCATGTGTGGCACAGTAGCTTGTTCCTGTACCACACTGCTTTGTGATATATCCCTTACAGCTTGCCGTATTATACTTTGCTAACATCCATGCCTCATGTTTGATTTGGTTGTATGCATTTGTGAAGTGTCTTTATTTTAATCTCGTAAATAAAGTATAGTACAGCTAAATTAGATGTATTCCAAAAAAAAATATATAAAAAATTATAGGCAAAAAAGAAAAGTTTTGGGAAGTAGGTTTGAGCCTTTTGAATAGGCTGAGAAGCACGGCTAATTTCCCTGTTTAAAAAAAAAATGTAAAACAGCACCCTGGGATACTTTTCCAGTGTTTCCAGGAGCAAGTTAAGTGCAAACAATGAGGTTACCTGTAGAATGAATTCTAGAAAAAGAAAAAAAAAAAACTTCCTATTACCCCCATCTTTATCACCGCTGTCTGAGTTGTCAACAATGTTAAACTGTTTTAAAAGTTTTCCAGTAATAATGCTGGAGATGAAGCAAGAGCAGATAAGTAAGCTTTAGGTTATGAGGAAAATGTGTTACATTGAACACAATACTTTAGTGCAATAATATTTCCATCAAATTATGACTTAATTCTCTTGGTTAAAATTGTACTAAACAAGGCAGAGTATAAAATATCTCTTTTGGGGAAGTGGGCATCTTTTTGTCCCATCCAGGTACACGACCAGCTGCACAGGTGTGTAAACAACCTAATTTGAATGGCAAAAAAGTCACGTTGCCTTCAGCAACCAGAGAGCACTGTTACAGCAGGCTTCTGCTCACCCCAGAGGCAGCTTCCTCCTGCGCCGTTTCTGGATGTTTGGCTGGTGGTAGGTCCCATAGTCATATAAGGTGTCCATGGGAGCCTTTTTGGGGCCAGGCACCACACTGGCCTCATACATGGTGTTTTCCAGGCGGTCCATGGGGTTAGAGATGCCCTTCTTGAAGGCACCCTGGAACTTCATACGCAGGTTATGCCTGTTGTGGGGTGTCTCTGGGGCCTGGGGGTGCTCTTCACCCTCAAACAGATTGGCCAGTGAGGACAGGGGGAAGGAGCTGTCATTCTCAGTCTGCCCATCCCCGCAGTCTGTGGAGCTATTGGCCACCGTGTGAGGCTCTTGTTCTGTCATGGTGACTCGATACCGTCCAAGAATGCTGGCAGCAGAAAAACCCTGAGGGCACAAATACGTACAGTACATGTTGTGGTCGAATGAAGGGGTGGAATCTAGACTGGACCTCACTGATCCACAAATGAATAAACCCATTCCTTGATTTGCGAACATTTTGTATTATTAACTTCCACGTTGCGAACCCACTGAATTTGTATCTAAAATCTGATTTACAATTCACATTTTTACAGATATAAACCTTTACTTTGGATTCTGTGTAGAAAGAGCTTGAATTTTTGCTCACCTAAAGAATTTCCAGGAACAAATCAGGCTCATAAACCAAGGAAAGGACACTTGCTGGATTCAAACTGTCATCTAAATGAAATCCATACATGATGATGATTTAACGTCTTTGTCCCTATGTTGCTGTGACCCACTTCTCTTGTGTTATTTAGTTGGAAAAAGAACAATAATGATTAAATGCTTGAGTAATGTGAAAATTACTAAGTTTTAGCAGACACCTCTATTAAAGTCAACTAGTGGGTTTAGCAGTTCATACAGTTCAATATTACTTGGCAGTATTACGGGTTAAGCGTCTCACTCGAGGTTAACATGCAGTAAGGCAGGTCTGTCAGCTGGAGCACTTCTGGCAGCCCTGCTAAAAAAAAAAAAAAGCAGCGTGTCACACAGCCCGCTGCATATAGGGTCATTTGTGTAAACTGAGGTTCAAATGTTCCTATGGTGAAATTCCGGAATTTACCTAGCCACCCATTTCCTGCTGAAGTTTCTTTAAGGTTTCCTATAAAACCAGTAACTGCCACACTGAGCTGAGGGACAAAGTGGAATTTTCCACATGCACTAACACCACAGTCACTCAGAGTGCTTGGCTGCTTCATTTTGCAGTTTTCATATCAATAATTAGTATATTTTTCTTATTTTTTACTATCATCGTTGCTTTATTTCTCAATGTACACATTTTGTGCGGTCTGACATCTCGGCTGGACTTATCCCTGGGTTAAATCATCTTGTTTTTAATTGAAACAAGAGTCGCGCTTGTACCAAAGCCTGTCTGTACATCCCAGTTCTAACAGAGGAAAAATGTGCAATAACTAAGCTGTGAGCCCCCCTCATTTTCATGTGCACTGAACTGACGGTAAAGGCGGTTTTGAAGATTAAAAGGGTGCCACCACCCAGCGCTCACCTCATACATCCCTTCCATGTAACACTGGAGTGGTAAATTCCTCCCTGGAACGCAATGGAGACCGGAAGTAAGGCCACAGCATGTGGAGCCTTGTCTGACCTACAAGTAAGGGTTAAATAAACAAAAATGGGGAGATGTCTAGTGATTGTATGGTTCGTATCAATGAACAGCTAAAAACAGGGCCAATACATATAACCTCTTTCATTTCCAACCCAGCGCTGGGCCTCACTTACACATACCTGGACTTTGTACTTCAATAAGAAAGTAAGGAAAATGGGTATTTTTCTCTCCATCGAGAGTTCTCAAGCAAGATTCATCACATTCTTCAATTGCAAAATGAGTTCAAAATTTACATCACAATTACAGTATTTGTCATTCCAGGCGCAAATCTTGGCTCGTATCAGGGTACCACTTCACATGGCCTGCATACATGTGGCTGATATTTATACCAGGTAACATTTACTCTAGTAAACACGTCAACCCAGCAGACAGCGAGTGGTCCTTGTAGGCAAGTATTCCAAAAAATATCTTTAGAGGATAAACCATGTCCATATCTCACCCACATAACATTTTTCGAAAGTGTGTACGATTTTTGTTCAAACTTCAAAACATTTTGTGTTCATTCATGATGTAAAACTGTTGCTGGAAATTCCTCAAACTGAATTCAACTTTAGTTGCTTCCCTGGTTTTCATCAATATAAATCAAGGGTCCACACTTTCCTCGAAGCAATATCCTCATGTCACAGTCCTCTGTTGCAGAAAAAACATACACTAGTTGCGTTAATATTTCATAAACTTGTTTGAAAATGACAACTGAAACCTGACGCTGTCTGTTGGTTCCTGACACATGACAATAATTCTGCTTTTGATCCTCTTAAGCAGCACACTGGATAACAGAAGGAACCAAAAAAATACACCCCTATGCAGAGAGGGAAGTACAAGTGATTCTATATTCATGTACCTGAACAGTATAGTTATACTATATGAAGCCATTACTGCAAAAAAAACTGGAAAAAACAGACAGCCTGCCGCATACACAAATCCTGCCAACATCAACCTCCAAGCATCACTGGTACAAGTACAGTGCTGTAATGCCACCAGCCCAGCCTGCGGTTCCACCCTGACCTTCGCGTCACTTTAAAGGGGCTTCCAGAAAAAGCAGCTTCATCTGAACCAGAGGTTTCCTGTGAGCCATTAAAGGTTCTACTGGCAGAGTAATGCTTAAGGCTTAACTTGGATGAAAGGAAGACCAAGACACATACATGAGAAATGCTACTAAAAGTTTAAAAAATTTATTACCCTGGTATCCTTAAGTCCTGCTTTTGAGACACTTAGTGCTGCCAGTTGCCGACGGTCACTGAGATGAACAACTAGGAGTTTTCTCACGTGGCTTTACTGTAGCACAATTCTAAATGGTCATTTTGTCACAAAAATTCAAGCCCACAACTAAAGGATGTAATCTTTTACCCGTCCATCATATTGCATTTTCTCTTGTTAATTATAATTTTAAAAAATCTAACGTTGCTAAAATTGTTTCCACTGCTTATATGATACCATCTCCATTCTGTCACACTAGCCGTAAAATAGAATAAAACATAACCACACCGTGTGCTGACGAAAAGCTGTGTTTTGAAAGTGGCCGTTTTTCAACCCCGCCCGATTAATGGCGAGCAACATATTTACTTTGCAGATAACCTGTCACGAATTTCAGATGTCCTGTTCACAGCGAGGCTTTGCTCTCTTTCAGTTACTGCCCTTATTAAAAAGAAAAAACAAAGTACTGTAGAAGAGGAAACTTGCGGTGAGGTGAAGGTTGAAGCAGTTGCGCTTGACCACTTTCCCCTAGGACAGGAATGCTGGTCCACTTCTGGTCCTAGAGCTAAAACCACCTGCACATCCTACTAAAGTGCACAAAAAAGCTGAGGACAAAGTAAGGAGGTCTGACCTTCTGAACCGGAGCTGGAAACAACTTTATTATTAAACCAGCACGAATTTCAATATTCCTTCACATTCACATGAATTATGCAATTTTTTTCTGTTCTTTTTCTTCAAATACTGTTCTGTTTTTCTTCATGTCTTCAGCAAGCTTTAGACAGTTATGTCCCACTTCAAAAAGATTGAATTTATTGCTTTAGTAGAAACTTTTCTCCAGCGTCACACAAAATCATCTAATATTTAGCTAATACATTTATCCAAGGTGCCTTACAAGTGACAGATACACTACAATAGCACAACACACACAAAACCTATGGAGTACAGTGAATTTTAGAACCAGCAGTCTATCTGAAATCCATATCTTTGAACTATGGGAAGAAACCCACAGAGGGTAAACATGCAAGCTCCATACAAACCCTATGCAGCCATTTAACACAAACTGATCATTTATCTGCTGTGAGATAATTCCTGCAAATATCCAAAATATAAACCCATATAGCCAAACTTAATTCTATTAAGGAGACTGAGAACCAGATTAAGTTCCTCAAAACTAGGGTTTTGTTAAACTCTACATGGTTCCAGATTACCATGGTGATTTATTTTGTTGCCGACTGTTCATAATATTATCAGTAATCCTAACAAAATAATACTGTTGACAGCACAGTATACCAAAACATCCAAGCACAAATATTTCAAAGCAAATATTTAACTATGATTCTAAGTGTGTACCAAAAGCTAAAGAGGCAGACATAAAACCACTCCTGTACTGACTAGAAGCAACTTAAACAAAGCAAATATTTGGCTTAAAAAAAGTGCATTCTTTCCCTCAGATAAAAGAGGGAGCATCAGAGTGAAGTAAGAGGAAATAAATCGTAATCTGGGCAACACTGGGTTACTCTGCATTGTATTACAGAGTCAACCGTCTGCAGGACTGAGCTTCTTCAGGCTCAGAGCAACAGGTCCCCAAAGGGAAAGGTCTACACAGCTCTTAAAGTGGGAAAAAAATGCTGGTGTTCCTACTTCTGAATTTCTGATCTAAACAAAAGATACAAGGAGAAATTATGAGGTACACAACATATATTTCTGGAAACAAGGGGACCACAAATTTCAAATAAATGGTAGAAAAGCAGCACACAAGCCAACATGCAGTGCAACTTAGTGCACCCTGGGTAATGAAATGCAGCTATGAGGTTTTTTGAAGGAGGGAATGCAGTGGTGCAGAAGGGTAAGCTGGTGCCTTACACTCCCTGGGCTGCTTGCCTACTGCGGGGTTCAAGACCAGCTCAGGGGTTTGTGTGTGTGTGGTTTGTATGATCTCCTCTGTATTGCATCCCTTTAAAGGAGAGGAGGGGGGAAAAAAAACCATGAAGAAGGCAACTTGAAAACCATGCCAGTGGTTGCCTATGAGTCAGAGATGATTCAATGGCACTTCCCAACTCCAACATAATGTGTTTATCAATAATTGTCATATAGTACAGCAGGCTTTTCTCAGCCAGCAAATGCATTTGGTTGGGTACAGAAAAGAGGACCGGGGAATTATAGGACATGTCAGTACTCTGGAAAAACTCAGCCACAAAGAGCAAAACCAGTACCGTGCAACACTGAGTACTGACCCCCTTCAAGTACTCGGTCTACAGAAGTACTCAAAACACGAGAGCTGCGGCTTCCCTTCATCAACATGGTAACAGCTTTGCTTTTACAGTATGTTAAATCCAACCGATTAGTTTACAACCTCAGTCACTTCTTCCTTCCAGATTATTCCATACAGACTACAGACTTCTTCCACAGTGGCAAAACTTATTGGTATGAAACCGTTGTCTGGCAGCAGTCATCCTGCATTTAAAGCCACCCCGCAAGAGGGAACCAGGTTCAATGAGTAGGTTTAGGGGATCCAAACAGCTGAAGAGCACAAATACTGGTGCTGAGGCTGTGTCCAAAGGAGCTTCAGCCCTCTGTCGGGCACTCTGAGGGGTAGGGAGCAAATCTGGATGTTTAATTCATTTCACAGTCACAAGAGCGGTACGAGAATTTTTTTTTCCATTTTGGGAAAGGCTGACGCTGCGTGCTGACCGCAGCCTGTGTACCATGTGCGTGGAGGGAAGGAAAATGAACTGGGAATTGACACCGCCTTCAGTTTCTCATGCTAACGCCGCACGAGAAAGTAAATGCATAGCTAACATCGATAAAATATCAGCTAGGAAGAATGTGCACACATCCTTTTGCTTCTTGAGATACGGAACATCCTCTCCGAAACTCAGGGCTACAGACATCCTGTCTGCTGACCTCAGTGGGAGGGTCTCAAGGGATCAGGGATTTCACTGCTGCCTCAAACACACCTCTTGGACATGGACTTCCTTCCCTAAAATAATGTAGATTTCCTAATAAAAGGTTAGGAAAGCAGTGGACATCACGAAGAGGAAAAGCGTGCAGAACAGCGGATTTCTAGCGCTGTCAAGCCACCGGTGTCAAGCACCAAACTACTGTTATCCATTTTAACATCGAAAACACGGTGGAAATCTGGTGGTCTCCTCTGTTCTTTTCTCATTCAACTTGGATCAAATGAAGGAAGAACTGCCACCACAGATCAGTCCAACATTTAAGAAAGGTGCTTATACAACGTTTTAGTGTCCTCATAACTAAAGTCTCACCGTGTAGGAAATAACTGCGCTTGTCCTTTTTTCGGCTAAAGGTTTAAAGGTCCACTGGTTTAACGGTTCGCTTCCAGGGCGGTATTTTAATTGCTTTTAGTTTGGAAGTACTTTTTAGACAGAAAGAGATCAACTTTTCATAAGAAACGGTCATTTGACATCAACCCACCCCAGACAGGGGCAACTTTGTGCAACAAGCTGGCCTGTAATGTGAGGGACTGGTGAACTCAGTGACCTTCCTACTGCGGGGGTCCAAAAGGACCCCCTGAGAACATCACCAGTTTCCCAGTTTTTAGGAAACCCAGGTTAGAGCGCCGTTAGCAGGAACGGCCTGCAAGTTTCAGAACCTGCACTGCAGCGCTGTTGCCGAGTGACGATTTCAAAGCAGAGAGGAAAGAAAGCCAGAAAAACCGGTTTCGTGGGGAACTTCTGCGGTGTCTGGTGACCCAACCTGCCTCCACCCGGAGCCTCCTTTGCAGCCTAAAGCTCCTACGGGGATGGAAGGAGAAGTGACCGTCCGAAGCGCCGCAACGGACGGACCCGCATCCTCACCCGCGCCGTCAGAACAATCTTTTACCCAAGAATAAAATCTGTACGCGCGTTCGTGGCTGTTTTATCCGTTCTGGCGACTCTTCCAAGGAGTACAAAACCGTTCAGTAAAAGCATTATTAACCAGTTTTGGCTTCGAAAAGAACCAAGAGAAGCCCGAAGTCAGCCGAAGCGAACCCTCGGTCGCACAAATACGGACAAGTGCGACCCACGGTGAGCCGTGCCAAACTTACCTGTGGGCGGCCAGCAAGTCCTTCACCAGATCTTTGCGAAGAGCAAAGAAAAACGCGACTTTATTTCACGTTTAGGTCGGCCCGCGTGTTTTGGTGCCGGCGTCTCTGTGGCCCTGCAGTCTCACTCCTCGGAAAAGCCAGTGGCTGTGCGTGTGTGCGCGCCAGGTACCCTCATCCTGTCGATCCTGCAGAGCCCGACAGTGTGAACACAAAGCTCTACTGTTCACGCCTCCATGCTCACGGTTCACACACACACACACACACACACACACACACACCGCCTTCGGCATCAGCAGCGCCACCGAACAAACTGTGGACCAGAGTAAAACGGCGCGCCTTTACCTGCAAATGCACTTCTGTGAGTCGCTGGCAATGCGCTTTATTCATTCATTCATTTTAGCATTTATGTTCCATTCGTCAGAAATACTTTCACTTTTGACTCCTAAATATGGCAAAATGTAATTTAATTGACGAGTCTGTAACTTCCGTTAAATCTCAACAAAAGGACAGCCGTTCGGGTGAAGACGAACGACACTTTGGCTCCACGCGCCCCCTTGCGGCCGCGCTGCCTACTGCAGCTCTCCAAGTGTCGCGCACCGCACTGCGCGTCGTTACGATAAAACCACGTCATTTGTGTCCCATTGTCGCTGAAAACGTAAGAAAAAAGCCGAAAGATGCATCTTAAATACAACGCCAAGGCCTCAAAAGGCAACAGTTGCTGCATCGTTGCATTTATTCTTTTAGCACTCTTGTCCAGAGTGACTTGCAGTGAATGCTGTTTAGCTCGCACCTTCCTGTCCAAGTGACTTAAGGTGTGTATTAGGGGTTTTTTGGAAGAGGCTAGACAAACACACACACACACACACTATCCAACCTTACAGTGTGTTTTCTGGCGCTGCCTTTGGATTTCTGCGGTTTGTGAAAATCAATGAAAGAAGATGACTTGCAAGTTTGATGATTTATTGACAAAATATTAGAATTCCAGTTCAAAAGAAATGCCCTTATTTATCCACACATGGACACCCACTTCTGCAGGTTCACACCCATCTAGGCATTAATCTATGCTGAAGACATACACACAGATGTACTTGAACCGTATACTGAGAGTTGCTTACATTTCAGCTGTGAACTTTTACAGGTTTTAAGATGGTGAAACAGGAACAGTAAAAACAACTCAGCTCACTACATTCAGCGATCTCATCTCAGTAGACCAGCAAACAGCCAAACAAAAACTACATAAATATCCCAAGAGGCACAGAGATAACCTGCAGAAAGTTTTTGTTAAATTCTGCAGGAAAGTGTCATTTGGTATAGCTGGTGTTGCAAAGAAATCCAAACACGACAATTTTATTATACTACACATATTTAATACTTTTTCTTTGCATGTCCACTATGTGCCGCACTGCATGGTGCACAATGACACGGTCGCATGACATTCAATAGTAAGGTCCTTTTTATTTTCCATTTTTTAAAAACCTCCATTGCAGGAGACTGGTAAAATACAAAGCTTCTATTGTAGATCAAACACTTTCACGCACGAAAGGCACTGTCAGGTCTCCACACATCCATGACTCATATGGTCATTCTAAGATGAAAATTCAATAAAGGCTGATGGTAAAACTTGTAAAATATTTTCCCATTAAAATACAGAGAGCATTTTGTGTGGTCATAAATTCTTATTTATACCTAAACTGAGATCTTGTTGCGCATCTACTGAAACTGACAAGTTGAGATTTCAAGCCCCTTTTGCAAATAGTTGACTAAACCACTTGGATTAATGGGCAGAAATCTCCTTGTTATTTTTCAGCAAACAACAGCTTTGATATACAGTATCAATTTCACCTTATATGGACAAATATATACTAAGTTACACTTCATTCTGTTTCAAGAAAAGTTGGTAATTTTTTTTTCTTGCCATAAGACCTCAAAATAAAAATGTAATAAGAATTTTTTCAAACATTTTAAGAGGCCTAAGGGTGAAAACAACAGCAGAAGCAATTTTAAAGCAACAAAAAAAACTTCCATAATTCTTCACAAGTATTTGGTTTCCTGTTGGTTGCATGTTTTCATAGTATTGCCAGTGAAAAGTTAGTGTACAGTTGTTGAAAACTTATTTTTTCACGAGGCATATTCTTCCAGGTCTTTTCACTGGAACTTCAGGTCTCACTGTAACATCAAATAAACATTTCAACCTCTCTTGCTCTGTGAAAAATTAAAGTCTTTAGGGCAGACCCGTGTCAGTTTCCAAGGAGAAACAGCCTACACTTGCAGGGCAAAGCCTTAGGATAGAGGACTTTAGAAATGTATCATTCAACTCACAAAATATGAATCAAATACAAATGAACTGAGTAAGTACAGCATATACTGTATTGATAGCAATAAAGTTCACATTAAAAACAATTTGTAATGTGGTTACAAACTGGTCAATAAATGTTAAATACTTTAAAAAAAATGCATAAGTAGCATCAAGCAGCAGATTTTTTTTGTGGTATTTGGGCTTTAGAGCCATGATCTCCCACTGTCAATATTAAAACTCAAATCTCTCTAAACATAAACTTGGAAATGCTGACCTCTGCCATTTTAAATAGTGCTGTATATGTGAATTAACTTAATGCATGCTCAACATAAGGTTTGAGTGCATAAATGTTGTGTGAAAACCCTTCAAGAGATGCAAGCTAAGGTCTTTGGAGACAGGGAGGACGAAGAGGTCGAGTTGCCCCATTTGATCCGAAAGTCTAGGTTGTTAGCAATGACACGCAAGAAAACCACAGGTGAACCTGGTGGTGACACTGCCTGTCCAAATTACAGGGCCACAGTGAAGCAGGTGAATGGAACAGGATCACACGGTGTAGTCCAACTCAGCGTTCATCTTCACGTACATCTCATAGATGGCGTCCACGGTGGTGGTGAAATTAACCAGGAACTGGCGGACCTTCTCCAAGCAATCTTCTTCCTTCACATCCCTCCCTTTGGACAGGGCCTTCAGAAAGTCTGATTTGTAAGGGGCAGCCAGCATTCCCACCTACAGAAGAAAGACAAGAGGGGATTGAAAAAATCCTACTTTTCCTTGTGCAAAGACTTGCAAATAAAATAGAAACCGAAAATTCTGATCAGAACTCAAGTTTGTTCAGAAGTTCAAAGTCATTTTACCCTAAGTTGCAATCAATATAGACTGCATAATCCAGGCATCCCTCCACTTTATGGGTTAAGTTCAGTAGGACAGAGCTATAATAAGTTAAAAAAAAAAAAAAAATTGTTACAGTCCCTTCCACTCATTTTCAACTGTGGCTTGCCATGTTCTGCCAGCATGTGATGTAAGGTATACCACTACACTGTGATGTAAAACTTATTTATACCTTGAAATTGATTTAAACTTTGTGAAAATAAATTATTTTTTATAATGAATGCTTTATTATTCTCGTAAATTTATAACATACTCGCTGCCTCAGGTCTCTTTATTCTTTATCATCTATACCATCCATAAAAGCTTAGTAAAACCTGTCCCCTGATTTCAGGTTATATACACTATAACACTGAGACTTTTATTAAACTTTGTGCTTCATTAACGTTAAAGCTGAATTAAAATGAGTGAAGACAAAAACACATTCCAGCCGCAAGGCCCTACTTAGTGCCAACTGTCAACTGGTTCATTCCACAAACTTTTCCCGATCACCAATGCTTAGGAGATCCAGACCCCAGCTGTACACACCAGAAGCACGTGAAACGAAAGCAGACCCACACTCTTATTGTGTTCCTGATCTGCTGGTGTTTTGCTGCAAACTAACAGCGACATGGAGGCATTGGTTATTTTCATTCCACAACGGACAAAACAGAGAAGAAAATGCAGTTAAAAGTTAATAAATAAACTGGGGAATGTCTGTACAAAAATAATACGCAAGTTGAATGTTTTTGACACGAGAAAACAGTGCAAATGGTTTCTGAGGAATACCACAGTCAATGGACTTTTATTATACTGTGCATGCGTTTAATTTTGTTATACTGACAGCTCCAGCAAGTGTGTATCTATACAGTGGCAATTCACCTTGAAGAGGCTCTGGACCAACCAGCCGTGGTACTTCTTCAGTGCAATTTCATAGGCCTTGTTGGCATTGACCCGGATCAGGTTGGGGTTACTCTCATCTCTCTCCCCATCCACCAGGCTCTGCAGCAAAACCTGGATAAAGCGAAGACCCCTGGCAAAGACAGCAGCAGAGGTCACCCCCTCCTGAGACTGACCACACACCTTAGCATGCACTGAGGTTCCACATCCAGTTCACCTTTTCAGCCACATGAGCGCCAGGGTGGCTCCTACTTTGGGCCACTGGGATCCATACATCTCCTTCTCAGCCTCAAGGATCTGCTGAAGAGTTTTGTATCGCCCTGGATTGCTGTCATAAACTGCCTTGATTTTCTGAGGAGACAGAGGGACACTTTTAAGGAACAGCAATGGACCCAAGGGTTTCCTTCAGCAACATCATAGTAGAAATTGCCATACTTACTGTGATGTTCCCCATGATATCTGCTTTAATTGGAGCAAAAACTGCGGAGCCAAGACAGTCTAAGGAGAAACATACAACACAGTTACAAAAAAAAAAAAAAAAAAAAAAAACCTCTAGAAAATGTACCGCACAGCATAAAACTTGAGCTCCATCTTACAGGTTAACCTATCAATAAATAAATAGAATAGAATAGAATGCTGTACAGTATATTTAAGGGGACATTAGAAGAACATAGGCCTCAGAAAATATGAGATCATATTCATTTCTTTTTTATAATATAGGCTGCTTTAAAAATCTGATTAAGACTACCCATCAATTATTCAACCTGCCAAGAGAAGTAAAGAGATTTCTGAAAGAACCTCTTTGCCTCATTCATTTTTCAGCAGTATGCCTGGGTGCCATGTTCAGCTTGAGCAAGCACAGTTAAACACAGTACAGGCACTGTGCCAAGTGGGCCTGAGCCTGGCATGGCTGAAAGCAGATCCAGCTGCGCCGTAAACGGTAAAAAAATAAATAAATAAAAAACCCAGTATGTGAAACTGGCTTTCAATAAGACATCTGGAACAATGTGTGGAAGAGCACTAATAAATAACCGTTGGCTGTAAATCAAAGGGTGAGGAAGGTCAGTGGAGATACCGGAGACTGCGGCAGGAGCCACGGAGCAGAAGCCACGCTGACAGCCTTCAGCGCCATGCAGCCACACCGTTTGGTTTGTGACAGGCTGCAGTGCTTTGTGTTTCACGCGCTGGCCATCTCTGGTTTCTGAAAATTCCACCCCACCCCTACGTACTGAAGAACCAGCTTTCCATGAATGCTCCGATTATCTGAAACCATCGTCCTTTCTCTGCTGCCCCTCCACAACACTGCCTTTTTGTCTGTTTACTCTGCAGTGCACCACGCCGCTTTCCCTGGCACGGCCTGCGTCACAGTACACGAGCAACTCCAAGCCCAGCAGCTTGAGGACTGTTGTAGATCTTCTATTCTTCCCCCTCGCAAAGACAACCAGCAAAACAGCCAAAATACATATGTGAAGCTGTACTTTCCATGGTGCTGGCAGAACAGGTAGCGCCGCAACCTTCTTATCTTATAAAAATACATCATAATTTGCGTTTAAACCGTTAGGGCCTTTTGCACAAAACCAATGGATATAGCACTTTGAAAATACTCGCCAACAGATGCCCAAATTAAATTTCTACAAAGGTCTATTATATTTTCGGGTGCGACGGGGTTCGCTATCAAATTCCCTGCATTGTGGGATGTTAATGAAGAAGTGGCGAGGTGATCAGGGTGTTCTGCACACCCCATATAATGCAATATACAAGACAATGGCATAGAAAGAAAAGCGAGCTAATTTCGACAATAGAGACCAGGGACCCGGAGTGTTTCAGATGACACAGTGAATAGAGAAGGTTTCATATATTAATAGAGAATGAGGAACTCAAAGATGTCCCGCCAGGCTGTTCCGCCAGTGAATGGGCAAAGCAACTCAACACCGCGCTCATCCATCTTCTCAACCGAAATCCAGGGCAGCCAATTAAATAATGTATGCATAAGGTTTGGGCCTCCTCGGCAAAGGAATCCGATACGAAGAAGATCGAAGAAGATCATCCCTCTCGCCGTATAATTACTTCATCTTGACAGAAGTGTTAATTCAATGCACGTTCCCTTTTTTCGCAGCATTTCATAATGACTGCGATATGGAGAGGGAAGATGCCGTGAAGTCAGCATCGCGATTGGTCAAGGCCTTATTTCAAGAGGGGGAAAATTACGAAGCAAGGCCACATGATGAGGAAGACGCCGCCGTATTTCTGGATCTAATTTAAGAAAAGTGCTGCAGCGGTACAGCTTAAATTAAAACAGCTTTCTGCAAATGGGCCCGCGTGGGCGAGGGTGCTCGCGAAAAGTCAGCGGGTCCTTCTGAACGGGCCTAAACAAAAGCCGCCGAGAAGCTTCCCCGAATCAGCAACTCCTGGCAAGGCATCGCGAGTCCGGTTAGAAAGTCCTCCTCCACAGTAGTAGAGCTCCTTGGAAGGACAATTAGACCCAAGGTGGCAAATCCCGCACCTTTTTTTTTGTCCGAAAGTGGCACGAGGGCTCTAGTTCAACCAGGATTGTTGCTCCCAGAGAAGATGAGTGGTGAACAAACAGCAAGACTTCTGCATCAAGGTTAGGAGGACTTTTACTCCATGCAGACGCGTTTTCTGTTATACAAAATCGGTGCTGAATGTCAATAAGGGACAGAAGGCAACACTTTATTATAAACTGAAACAGAAAATTATTTAAATCAAATGAAACCAAAAGTGGCAAATAATGACCAAAACTGAAACGAAGGACCGTAGACAAAATGAAAGGTAAAACTGAGGTGAAAATGAAAAGTGAAATAAGTGAAAATAAAGATGAAAGTAAAATTGTCAAGTCACTGTAATAATAATATTATGTTTATTTTTATTATTATTATTATGAGAACGAACAGCAGCAAGTTTAAGAGTTTAAAAGAGACCCCAAATATGTGTTGCGACAGGAGCGCCGGGTCTCTTTAAATGAGCATCACTGTCCGTGGGCTCGCATAAGCGGGAGCTGCGCCTACATTTGGGGACGAGCGCGACACGCACTGTGCGTGGGGCTCTGGAATATTCTACCATCCAGCTCACAATCCGGTGCAAGGACTGCATCGTAACTTTGATTTTCATCTCCGGTGCTTAAGCTGCTAAAAGTACGGTCCTGTGCGAGACGAGTGGAGGGAGCACCGGATGCAGGGATACAGCACGGGTCCCAGGTGGGTGTTGGATCTCAGTTCTCAAAGGAAAAAAATACATGGAACTGTGTTTGCAAACCGCGTACGAGAAGGATTTTTTTTAAAACTACGGGGATAAAACGCGTTCGTCTGTAGGCTACGGCGTTGAAACAGCTTGCGAGCACGGTGGTGACGCGGCGGGGTGGTCACGTCCCGATCCTGGGTACGGAGGCGTTGTTTGGGGGGGTCCGAAGTGGAGCGGAACTCACCGAAGAAGGGCGGCAGGTAGGACACGGACTCCAGGAAGGGCCGGGTCTCCACTTGCTTGTCGGCCGGCAGCTGTCTGAATTGGTGCTCCAGGAGCAGAGCCATGTGTGCGGGACGCTGCTCCTCGGGAACGCGCAGTGCGCGGACATGAGGCCGGAGCCGTGTTTTTGTACGGAGTGCGCGGCGGAGAGCCAATGGAGCGTCAGAAGGAGGGACCATGAGCACAATGGCGAGAAGATGCGCCGAACTACAGCACACCGAGTCCACGAATCGCACTGGGTTGCCCCAGCATCCCGTTTGAACTGATTTCGCTGGATAAACCATTTCATGTGCGTGATTCTCCTACGCAGCACGAATTGACTTAAACGCGTTTCGTTTCGTTACACCGCCCGCCCCCTCAGTGAGATGCGGGTGCGGGAGGCCGAAAAAGTGTTTCGTAGCAAAAAACGTCACGCAACAGGGACGCCCTGCTTAGGAAACGCTGGAGATCGCGCCGTGAAAAAATGAACAGTAGAGATGGTTTTACGCGCGGAAACCTTGGATGGAACCTGAGATGCGAACTTCTTCCCGTTGTACGGCGTCCCGCTGCAAATTCTGCGGCGTGGCTCCTTATTTGCGAGCATCCCGGTGAGGCACCGCTAGATCCGCGGAGCGACGAGTCATGGAAGTAACACTAAAAAAAATGTGTTTGGAAATAATTTTTCATTTTATGCCAATAAAAACTATACTGTGCGTGCGTTATTCACGGTCAGAATTGTCAGTTTGGTTTTTTAAATAGTTTCGTCCCTGTTAAGGAGATTTTTTAGTATTTCCTACGGTTAAAATAACTTTGCTGTGCGTACTTTCGCCGTAAAATACACGTTTCTGGCACAAAATGGAGTATAAACTGCTATTTATGTCCGTATAATTTACATCACGTAGCCCGTACAACAGGTTAGTAAAATTGCTCCTTCGGAAAAAAAGACGAACGAACATTTTAAGTCTCGTATGTGGGTCAGCATAGAAATCTGTTTAAAAATACAACGGTGTGCTGTATAACCTATTTTGTATGAACAATTGGGAAATATGATATTGTGCTAATAATTCATTACTCTTTTGTTCGAGTGGATTCGGACAGTGGAACTCGATCACTTTTGGAAGTGTTGCAGTATTTCTCTGTGATGCTCCTTCTCTTTTTACGTTGCTGTGACCATGTTGTGTCTATTGCAGTAAAAATAATAATTTATACCACTTGTATTATATTTTCTTATTATTTTTCCGCGTTTTCTGATGTGGTCGGGATGCTCTTCCTTTGCTGACGCCGAAAGCTGCAACGTGCTCTGTCAAAACTGAATCCCGAAATACTTTGGTGTGACAGATTTTCAGGTATGGAAAGGGAGCAGAGAAACAGAATTTGAAATATTACTCAGCGGAGATGAAAACAAGTACTTTTAACAAAAGTTCTGGGCCACTTTGCATTAAACGTGTGACCAACTGAACAATTGCTCGGTCACACCCGGCTCAAGTCGCGTAGATGCGCGACCTTTTTGAACCTTACGACGTTCCGTAGCGTAACCAGGACGTGAAATTCGTTACCAAGAGAAACAGGAAGTGGTTTGTGCACACTGTCAACGGAAATTTGAAAATTGGAGCAGCAAACCGACTGACTTCGGCTATAAAAATACAGCAATCGCACTGTCGTTTTTATAGAAGACTGCAGTGCAAGTACTTTACTCGAGCCTCTTTCAGGTATACGACATCTCAAGAGACTACATTTTGCGTTTGTTTGTGTATAAAAGTTTCCTATGGAGTAGCAGATAGAATGGAGGTTAGCGTCGTTGCCTTGCAATTGAATGCTCCAGATACGAATCCCTACTTTCTCTAAGATGCACAAGGATGCTTCAATAAGAAAATTGTGCCTTCCTGTATAAATGGGTAAACGATCTTCAGTACGTTGTACCGTAAATCGCTTTGGGGGGTAAGGCGTCCGCTAGCTGAATGAAAATAGAAACTTGAGCAGAAAAGCTAAGAGGAATTTTGGAGGAAGGAAAATCGTTGTCATTTATCATCAAAGTGATGGTTTTGGTCAAGACGGCTTATACTGTTAAATAATCACCGTTACGTTGATTTACTCATTTATACTGTAGGGTATTCTTAGTTCAGGGTATGTGTTTGGGTTAGGGTTCCTGTAAGTAGACTGTCTTTCTAGGCGATGGCTCTTCCCACCCTTTCCACACGATGGTCGAGCCGCAGCCGCACTCTAGAGAGGCAGATTGTGAGGCAGCGGGAGCAGGAGGCACACTGGAGGCAGCAGTGGGAAACCAACTCCCAGTACTTCAGAGAGCAGAACATCCGCAGCAGCAAGCAGGCACAGTGGAGCTCCCGACAGTCCTTCCATCAAAGGTGATTCACCTGGCTGATCTTCTGAAGGTGGTTGATGCTCAGAAGAAATGTCTTAACATGCTTTAGTGCAAGTTGGCATCTGGTTCAATAGATTTCTGATCAAAATTTTCATGCATTTAGGAAAAACTTAATTAAATGTCCATCCATTTTCAGCGAAAACCTATCTAGTTCCGGTAGCGGTAGTCTGGAGCAGACAACCTGGGCAGGATTCCAGTCACACAGTTACTCGTATATGACATTTTGATTCACCAAATTACAATGAAGCATATGTGTTTGGACTGTGGAAAGAACCATCGTGAAGAATCCTAAGAAAACACTATGAGAACATGCAAACTCTATATTGCATATAGGTAATAAAGTGTACAGTTCTGAAAAATGCATAATATGAAGTGTTGACAGAATAAGCAATGCAGTACATTGACATAGCAATATAAATAGTTGCCAGTTTAAATCAGTTTGTTCAAAAATCCGGTACGGTTGTTCCTTGTGTTACGAACATTCACACTACAAATTGTTGAAGATAGAATTTCCAGGTTATTTATTTTAACTGTATTTTGTTTCTATTTTCTGGAATTTTTGTCTGTTGCAGAGTGAACACGAAATGTGTTTACTGGATGAACTGATCAGTGGTCAGCAATGAATTGAAATTTTTGGAGACAACATATTTTTATTTTTGGCTTTTTAAAAATTAGTTTACATGACCCTACGTTACAGAGGAGTATTTTTTATTTATCACAGCTTTATCTAAGGTTTTTACAGAATCTGACCTGTGAATAAATGGAGGGGAGCCTTTATAACATAGCTTTTATTAATTGTGGCTTGAAAGTAGAAATGATTTTGGAGTTATAAATAGACTTCACAGTTGTGGTCATAATTTGAGGAACCTTTGTACCATTATTTTAGAAAGCTTGTGTAACATTTTATTGTCCCACCATGCATGACAGCATGACTGCATACCACCGCAACGTCCTGCGGGAGGAGAAGCAGCGCAGCCTAGAGGAGCGGCGGGAGCGGCTGCGCATACTTCTGCAAGAGGAGCGCGACAAGTTGGAGGCAGAGCTGCATGAGGTCTTTCCCAACAGGGCTGCGCAAGCTGGGCAGTTAATCCAGAAGGCAGAAGAATACCGATCGGCGAGAGAAGAACGCCGGAAGAAGGTGGGAGTTCCACCAGTTCACCTCAACCTGTCTTGAGACACCACAACTTGAGTCCCAGAGGGGCAGAGAGGGACGCACGAGTCCCTCACCTGACGTGTGAATGGTGTTGATTATGTTTGCAGCTTGCGCAGGAGTTGTTGCGTGAGCACTGGAAGAAGAATGACCCAGAGCTGAGAAAGGTTAGTCAAGAGCAGTGTTACAGGCAACAGTGCTGGACATATTTTAAAAACAAAAAACGCAACCTAAGCAGAAATAATAGTAGACAAATTTTTTATATTACTTTTTATATTAATAATGATTCCCAAATCCACAGCTAGCTGAAGAATTGTAGATGTATACATGCACTTTTAGTCAAATCTTATCTGGCTTTTATGCCACTGAGGGGATTTGAGCTGAAAACCGACAGGCCCGTTCCATTTCATTTGCTATATCGGATCCCTGCATATTGTTACAGATGCGTTCGTTCTGTGTTGGTCTGTTTTATCAGTGCGTCTTTGTTGGGGGGGACTTCTTGATTTCCTGTATCTATAGACTGAGTCCACATTGCACCAAGATCATGTAATTCGCCATTGGGAAGTGCAGCAGATGGAGAAAAAACAGGTATGATTTCCTCTCCAGTGTATTTTTTATGTGTTTAATTCATGCGTGAAAGAGTATTACTAAAGCATTTTATAAGCGACGTTTCTTCTGTTAAAATTCTAAGGAAGTTTTCAACGACTGTAAGCTATACATGGCTGACAAAGAGATTAGAAGTTTGAATGGTCTTTCATTTCCTGATCGTGTAGCAAGAGGAGGCTGCTCGGGAGGAGAAGCAACGCTTTGAGAACGAATATGAAAGGACTCGACGTGAGGCGCTAGAGAGGATAAAGAGGGAGGAGGAGAGACGGAAGGCTGAGGCAAAGCAGCAGGCAGAAGAGCTTCAGCGGCAGATGGAAGAATTGAAGCTGCGGGAGGAGGAAGTGAGACCTTTTTTGTGGGGATTGGGCTTGTGGAGCTTATTTACACTAAATTTCACTCTCAAGACAGATCCTGATTTCATGCTTGGTAAAAGATAACAGCGTTTGTCCTTCAGGCCAATCGTCTGAAAAAAGAACAGGAGGCTCTTCTGTCGCAACGCTGGGAGGTAGAGAAGTTGGAGGACGAGAGGAGGAGGCAAGAAGAGTGCCGAAAAAAATACGAACTCAGGTACAAAATACCTCAGCGTTATAGGAGTGGAACGACGGTATTACAGATGGTTCTACAATGACATAATTTGCTGTTTTGTCCCTGTCTACCCACCAGGTGCTTTCTGGGTAGACAGTACCGCACTCAGTTGAAAAGGCGAGCGCAGCAGGTTCAAGAGGAGCTGGTGAGCATCATATTGTGTGTTGTGGACAACTATGCATCGTAAAAACTGTGTTTTGGGGTGACCTCTGTGATCACTGTGCCAGGAGATGGATCGGCAGATCTTGATGACACTGCTGGAGGCGGAGCAGGAGGATCAGCGGCTGGCCAGGGCACAGAGAGAGAGGGCGGTGGCAGATGCTGCGTGGATGAAGCATGTCATTGAGGAGCAGCTGCAGCTTGAGCGTGAGAGGGAGGCAGAGTTTGATATCCTCTACAGGTCAGTAGAGTGTGATTGGTGGAAATGGGAATGGCTGGAGTCGGAATTCCCTTTTACAGAGCCAGAACACCGTGTTGTCTACAGGGAGGATGCCCAGCGGGTGTGGGAGAGGCGGGAGGCAGAGTGGGAGAAGGAGAGAAAAGCCAGAGAGCGGCTCATGCAGGAGGTGAAACCCCTAACACCCTCGACCATACTGACTTCTAAGTTGTCTATGTGGTGTAGGACAGAAAGTCAAATGGGGGAGGGATGTTCCACTGGCAGGTGCTAATAGGACGGCAGCAGCAGTTGGCGCTGAAAATGCAGGAGAACCGCAGGGCCCAAGAGGAGTCATTGCGGAGGCGTGAGGAGCTGATACAGGAGCTGGAGCGCGTGAAACAGGCGAGGCAGCTGGAGAGGGAGCACGAGGAAAGCCAGAAGATTGCACGGCTGCAGGAGATTGATGCACAGGTATGGAGTGTCTACAGCTTGAGTTCTGCTTTGATGGAGTAGCACACACACAGGCTCCTCATCATCTGTATGTATCTTCCTTTTTAAATGGCTCGTGCTGTGTGTTGATTTATTTAAACATTCAGGTCTGAGCTAAGCAGCTTCAAAATGTATACCCATTCCTCACCTAATGGTAAATTCATTCTAAGAAATCAGCTCATAAGGCAAATTCCCCTTTTCGAGCTTCAAGGGGTTCAAAGTTCACTTTGTTGTCGTGGTGCACTTCTGCAGATGTACAAGAGAAGGAAATGGTAGTTTCTCCTAGACTGTGGCGCACAGTACAATAAACAGACAGCACGGTAACACAGACAAATTGAGGTAGTAGATGGTACATAAATAAATGGATAAGAAAATGAAGATAAATATAGGAAAGTAAAAATTTGAGTCATTTCCACATTATTTCTCATGGGGGGTTTTTGAGTGAAAAATACTTCACCTAAAATGAAAACAACAAAGGCTTTTTTTTTTTTTTTTTTTTTAGGGATTTTTTGTGTTATGATAAAATCAATATATTTTACAATATTTTCAACAAAATGTTTAATTTTGCCACTTTTTATCACTTTTTTTTTTTTTTTTTTTTTCTCAAATTGATACCATGAATTGTGTAGAAGTGACAAATTTCGATACTGTCAGTGTCGCCCTCGGATTTGTAAACCACGTTGTTTTATGTACGATAGTGTACAGGTATTTAGGGTATCAAAACTGTTATGACTGACATAATTGTGGTAATTATTACATGTTTATACCCCCCCCCCCAGAAGTTTTTGTTGAATAGATTGTTTTAGCTGCGAGTTAGGGTTCCCATAACCAATGCTGTGATTGGTTGAGATAATCAATGAGACAGGAAGTTTGAAGCAGGAATTTTATGCAGCGGTCAGTCTTGTTAGAGCAAAACACAAAGGAGGCGGTGAATAAAATATCTTTTCTGGAAGTAAAATTATGGAAGAATGAGAAGTGTACACAGCTTTAGTGAATAATAAGTCTATTATACAATGCCCAGCCAAAAAAAGTCAAACACTAATATTTCATTGGACCGCCTTTAGCTTTGATTACGGCATGCATTCACCATGGCATCATTTCAATAAGCTTCTGCAATGTCACAACATTTATTTCCATCCAGAGTTGCATTCATTTTTCGCCAAGATCTTGTATCGATGATGGGAGAGTCGAAGCCCTGCGTAAAATCTTCTCCAGCACATCCCAAAGATTCTCAATGGAGTTAAGGTCTGGACTCTGTGGTGGCCAATCCATGTGTGAAAATGTCTCTCTCATGCTCCCTGAAGCACTCTTTCACAATTTGAGCCTGATGAATCCTGGCATTGTCATCTTGGAATAAAAATCCATTGATGGTTAAACCTGCTCATTCAGTATATTCAGGTAGTCAGCTGACTTCATTTTTTGGGCACATAACGTTGCTGAACTTAGACCTGGCCAACTGAAGCAACCCCACATCGTAACACTAAAATAAACCCAGGTGGTGACTTTTTTTGGCTGGGGAGTGTATGAAAAGGGCAAGTAGCTTCATAATCTGTTTTAATGGTTCTTCCTTGTACAGGACACCATTACATGAGCAAAGGGATGAGCTTTGCCTGCAGGTGTTTTGTTATTTTTCCATCCATCCATCTGTTACATTCCCACCTACAGTTTATCCTTTCCCTCCTATATCAGTGTGGAGGAAAGTAGCCCCTTGTCTGCAAGGCACTGTTACTTGTCCTCAGGTACTACTAGCTGTGTACTGTACAGGTAGAGCAACGACGCAGGGAGCAGTTGGCAGCCCACAGGAGAAGGAGGCTGGAAGAGGAGGAAGAGAAGGAGACTCAGAGCCGCTACAAGGATGACCTGCGTTTAGAGGTGGAAAGGATGACACACCGTGGCCATCAGGAGAAGGTATGGAGCCGCTTTCTTCTGATGCCATTTACCTGCAAATAGGACATTGTGCCTCCACACTGTAACTCATGCTGGATCCTTAATCCTTTTAGATTCACAGCAGACCCAGGACAGCATGGACGTGAAGACTGAGCAAGGCATTGTTGGACAGCTTATAAAATAGATTTCAGAGTTATTACAATAGCTACTGTTTTTTTTATTGCATTGTTGAGGAGGAAAAAGAATACAAGTTTGGTTCCTGTGTATATAGTATCTAATTTTTTTTACAAAATGATTTTTTGTATTAAAATGTAGTGAAATAATTTTATTAAATTATCAAATTATTTTCCAAGGCTGCAATTAATGGATATGGGGAAAAAAATGTTTGAGTTTTTCACAACTGTTTAAATACATTTCATGCTCACCAAACTTCTCAGGCAGTACATAGACACTGCTGAATACAAACACTAGGAAATAACAATGTTGAATTAGTATCTATAGAACCTGAGGTTTTAAAAAAAAAAAAAAAAAATGAATTTAGCATTTTTTCCGGTCCTTTATCTTGACTAATTGTGCAAGTGCGCAAGGAGGATGCAACTCAAGTTTCTGCAGATAAAAAAATATTAAAAAAGAAAAAAGAGGAAATTGCAAAATTTCTCCTTTGCATCAAAAGAGCATTTGTGCATTAATATACCTCAACAATCGCTCTCAGGGCTGTCAGCCTGTAGATTTTTTGAGGAAATTTATGGTCAGTGTTCTGGTCCTTCCTTCCGCTCTTCCTCCTCATCCATCTGCTGAGATCCAAACTCTCCCTCTTCCTTGGTTGTTGACATCTGTCATTTCTGGGGAAAAAAACACTTAACCCATGGCCCTTTACGCATGCATTTGCTCTCCACTTCCACTTGCCCAGTGGATTGTCTGCAGTTTGTTAGTGTTGACTGGAACCCTGGTGCTTGGCTGTAGACTGCAGTTTTGCATATATAGTAAATCCTTAACAATGACCAGAAGTAAATTGTTAGTTTTGAAAAAATAAATAAATAAAAAACCTGTTACAAGACCTATAATTTGTGTGTAATCTGGTGAATATGTTGCCAGAGTTTGGGTTTAAAATTCCAGCCTTACTAGCCTAACTAATTCTATAATAAACTGACCCAAGAAGTAATCAGCATAAATGTTTAATTTTAAGCCCAGTTTACCGTATATAATACAAGACAAAACTTTACAACACATTTGTACAGTAAAAGGTCAAAAACAAAGTTCAGGTTACAGTTATAAATAAGTTTATTACAAACAAAAGGCAAGTTTCCCACTGCGGCTGTGACAACTGCTTGACTGACATCCCTGCGTGAAGACCCGCCCACTCAGCAGAAGGCAGACAGACAGATGAACGTTTCCTTGATCACAGGTTTCAAGTATAACAAACTGACGTACGTTAAGATGGTAAAGGAAACCATTACAATCCCATGCCATTAGGTGCACATTAATTTAACCTAGCAGCTTGGAGAAAACAAGGGGCTTTGAGGGGCCTCAGACCTGTATCCTACTGCACAATATAGTAAGGTAATGTACAAATTAAATGTGACAGTGATCGAGTCACATTTATTTGCTTCTCTACTTTAAAAAAGGCACCACCAATAGACAAAATTGTATACAGGTACATTGGATTGCTGGTGGATATTCCGTTACATGTAACACCCATTGTAGGAAGCTGAAGAAAAAGTGCATTGCACAATGGAAGAAGCAGTATTTTTGGCAGAGCACTGCACTTGGTAAGGAGTAAAATGGACAATGAGGTTTTCTGTTCCAATCTCCCAGTTGTTTTAGCACCTCGCCTAAACCTATGTGGAAAAACAAGTCACCTTCACTTATTTCCCCTTGCTTGAATACCATTTTGCTATTGAAAAAGGAAAACACAGAATATGAGGTATATGAGCATGGAAGGGTTAACAGTTTTGTTGGGACACAAAGGAGCCAAAATAATAAGAATACTAGGATCTGAAAGCTGCAGCCTTGGTCTGAAACACAGTTTGCTTCTCATGGTATTGCGGCTAATTTTACAGATACTAATGTTAAATCATGCTCTGCAACACTAGAGTGGAAACCAGGCTTCTTTTTTTTTTTGGGGGGGGGGGGTTAACTGATGTGAAGCCACTCACTAAATATCCACTGCATAAGTGCAAGTCCTCCTCTTGTGGCAGATGTATTCCAACAATGTTCTAGTAAAACAAGTGCTGTGAAGTACATTTCATGTAGTTCATAAATACAGACATTAATACTAGTGGGGAGACAAAGAAAAACAGTGAACAAAGTTTTTATACCACCAGCCGTTGGCATAAAAACCACACACAATGCAGCGCGCTGCAGTCACAGCCTTTGAGGACGATGGCAGTCGGCACTCATTTGGACCTGGAAGCAGCCCACAGCAGTGCTTTGTGGTGCTTTTCTTTGCTGCGTCAGTTCAAAACCAACAATCTCCACACTTCCTCCTACCACACAACCTCTGTCAGGAGCAACAAGGTTTGTTCCGTTTCACTTCACTTGCTGGCAACTAAAATCCTTATTTTTAACTTTATTTAAATAAAAAAAACATGCAAATATTAATACTGATATAAAATAGGAAACACAAAAAAAGTTAATGGCTCCAACTGTTGAACGTGACTGAAGGGGAGATGAGGGCATGATGATGCTGTGTCAGTTGCTGTTCTCTTTGGTAGTGATGGTGACCAGTTGTTTGGCACCCTTGGCAATGTCATAGGCGCACTGGATGACCTGCTGGGTGACCAACTGCATGTCGGGGCTTGGGCCACCTTCTGGTACCACTGCCTTCCTGCATTCACACTGCAGTCGGAATGCGCTGGATGTCAGCAGGCGCAGGGATCCGCGCACCGTCTCTGAGCGCGGCTTCTGCAGGGTGGAAAGTGGAGAACTGCAGTTACTTACAGCCACAGGGTGCTGAATGAATCAACAAACCTGTGTGGCTACAGTAATGCACAGACCGCGAAAGCAACTAATAAATCAGAAGACAGGGTGTGAATTCAGGAAAAAAAAATGTCAAAATGTCTTCCTTGAATCATTCTAACTGGATTGACTCTTTTTAAAGTTGAATGTTGTATACTCAATACTTTGATTAGCGCTACCTCCCATAGTACTGTTTCACAATAGCACTCTTATTTTAGATTATAAATTATTCAAAAGGCTTTCATACATTATATGGTCAAAAGTGTGTGGATACCTCAGCATCACTCCCACATGTGCTTACTGAATATTCTATTTCAAACCCATGACCATTAATTTGGAGTTGTTCCCCCTTTGCTGCTATAACATCCCCCACTCTTCTGGGAAGGCTTTCCACCAGATTTTGGAGCATAACTTTGGGAATTTGTGCCCATTCAACCACAAGAACATTAGTGAAGTTTGGCGAGAAGGCCTGGCTTGCAGTTGGTGTTCCAGTTCATCCCAAAGGTGTTCAACAGGGTTGAGGTCAGGGCTTTGTGTAGCCACTCAAGTTCTTCCACACCAACCTGGGCAAACCATGTGTTTATGGGGCTCACTTTGTGCATGGGGGGGGGGGGGGGCACAGTCATGCCGAAGCAGGAAAGGAGCTTCCCCAAACTGCAGCCACAAAGTTGGAAGCACACAGCTGTCTAGAATGTGTTTGTATGCTGTGTGGGTGCAGTTGAAACAGCTCAGTCATCAGAAGGGGGGTGTGTGTGTATATTTTATATATATATATATATATATATATATATATATATATATATATATATATATATATATAAAAATAAAATGCATTTTAAAATTTAAAACAAAAAAATTCTAAACAAACGTGGTAATTGTTTTCCGTGTTTACTGAATAATAAAGGTATAACTGATCTATTTTGCATTATATTGCACATGCACAGTTTTCAAGCTCCATTTATCCAACACTCAGTTAATGAACTAGAGCTATAAGAGGTCATTAATGCAACTACATTACTAACCTAGATGTTACTGTAATGAGAAAATATCTTAGTGCATCTCAAAACACACCAATCATATAGAGAGATTAACTCCAAGAACTGTTAGCACTGAGAAAAGCCAAACTATCCATACCTTGGGAAACAAGGCCGCCATTTCTGTCACAGCCACATGTATTCTTTCCGAACAGGGTACGAAGCTGTGGAGATGAGGGCACCAACAGTTACACACAGTTACAAGGAGGATGAAACAGCCCCAATGTTCACACAGTTAGTGAGGAAGCACAAACCTGGAGTTATAGCTGGGGTCAATTTCTGCATCATTCCAAAAGTGGCACTTTGGATACTGTCTTTCAAATGGCTGAAACTACACCTAAGTCTACATTTAAACTAAATGTGTATTAGTAAGGGACAAGAACTGAGGAGGATTTGCAAATATTTTACACCACTGCTCTATTCTACACACACTTAAAATTAATGCTTAACACTAAGTTAATACCTGGAGTTTACACCCCTCAGTTGTGCTTTGATACTGAGGTGCATCTTTTCAGGATGAGGTGTTTGCATTAAAGAACAAATTAAAATGGTAGAATTAAGATGCATGAAAAAAATAAAGACAGGATGAAATCAAAAAGAAAGAAGTCAGTGGCAGTGCATGGAGGGCTGTGATCATCAGCTGTTTCTGCTCTTCATTCTAGAGCTTTTTGTGTCACCGTATGCATAGTTCATTTCTTTTAAAAAGGAAAAGCTCCATTTTGTTATATGGATCTAGAAAATAAAATGCACTTTTTTTTTTTTTTTTTTTAAATATTGTGGACACTGAATACAGCGAGCACCACCATCCATGCCATCTCCACAGAGCAAAAGAAACAATGGAGCCAACAGGGAAGTGAAGGAGGAGACACTGTGCCTGGGAGACAGGGGCAGAGGCCAGAGTACCAGGAAGCAGGGTCTGGGTCAGGCTGTGGGGGCACTGAGGGCCCTGGTGCAGGTAGGGAGGGGGCCTTATCAGCCCAGGGCACTAGGGTGCTGAAGCAACCTAGGCTGTGCCTGAGCCGTCGCACACCCTCACGCTCCCCCACTCTGCTGTAACCGTAGGACAGGAACCAGAGCAACGTCAACCCAAATGGTCAAGGCACAGGATGAGGAAGAGCAGCATGAATCATAGGGAGTTTGAAAAAGACAATAGATTTTTTCACGTTAAAAAAATGTCAATTATTGCAAGCCAGGAAAAAAAATTAGCAATAAAGTTAAGAAATATCAGAATATGGAAAAATTGAGAGAAACTAAAGAATGTTAATAACAAAAGAGAATAATAACAGAGGAAAAGGTGAGTAGAAACTATAGAGCGACGGAAAGGTAGAGGAATCCAGCCTTTTATTCTGATCTAACCATTAATGTATTGTGCTAATGTGTTCAGTTTCCTGTCAGAACTGGAGGCTATAGTCCACATGACATATGGAGGCCCACAGGAGGCATATCAGCATTTGAATGGTGGAGGCCAGCTACAGCCTCAGTGGACAAGATGCACTCTGCCTCACCTGTCATGCTTGTTCTCTTGGGCAGCCCGCAGCAACTCTTGGATGTTCTTGGTGATCTGCTCTGTCTTGCGGATGACGTCTTCGGTGCTAGGCAGGGTGGGGTCTGACTCCATTTCTGTGTCATCTGGCTCTGGGACAGGACTCTCCCCTAGCCAGCCACTGCTCCGCAGCTTGCCCTTCCGGCCCAACCTATGGGGTGAAGAGGCAGATGCTCAGTGCAATGCTCTGCTTCTACTCCCACCTCTCTGGAATCAGACCACTAACCAGTCATAACCACTGAAAAACACAGCGCATGCATCATTAGCCTGAAAACATAAGCTTATCGATGTGAAACATGATAATTTTATAGACCTCAAGTAAAAAGAGAACTTGTTTCAGACATGCAAAAACACATACGGTTGGTATATACAGAAGCATCCGGGGGAATACAACCTGCAAAAAAGTAGCAGAAGATACGGCATTATCTGTCACTTCAGCTAAGGCCCTTCTTACCCAGATTCATCCACCTCCGTGTCATTTGCTGTGTTGTCATAGTCACTGTCTGGCATGCTGCTTTGCTTCTCCAGCTTTGAAGCCTGAGAGGAGAAGAAAACACACCGTAACAGACAGTGCCACATTCGCACACATTCAAACACAAGCAAACGCAAAGGTTGTACACGAGATACAGCAGAACTGGGCTAGTTTAGCTGTTTCAATGCAAAGTCCAGTACTTCAAAACAATTAAAACTCCTGTCAAAGCTGACTATGACATAACTTAATTACAAAAAAATTAAATTAAAATGACATATTAAACAATTCAAAGTACTGCCTATCAATTCACACATACAGTAAGAATTTGTAGCAAAACAATACATTTAACACCTTTCCTTGGTTAACATTCTGTGATATTCATGTAAGACCAAATAAAAACTACAGTAAACATGACAAAGACAAAAATGGTGTAGAGGAAAAAAAAAAGTCAAAATTTAAAATAATCCATGTACTTTGCATGAAACAAGCAAACAAAACCTCAAAGCAAGACATGAACTTGATGTCATTATGGTGAAGCGGTTATGATTTTAATTGGCAGAGTTAGTTAAGAGGTTATCTGGGGGTTCAAATTCTTTTTTACTTACTGAAATGCTCCTTATGTATCAGTTACTGACTCCTTAAGCACCCACACTGTTTCTTGCAATCACCTGAAACACCCCCCCCCCCCATTTTTGCAAGGCCAATTCCAATTTGTGAACTCCTGATTAAAACAGACACACTTGGATGCTATGCAAAGCAGACCTCAACACAGAAGAGCAAGAGAAATTGTGGCATTTGCTTTAAGACACCAAGCACACTGCCGCTTCCCCTACACATGCATATACAGGCGGACACTGACAAACATTCGGACTATGGGCTGGCTTTGCAAAACCCACCAGCAACCACGTGGAGAAAGGCATCTTGCCTGGATTACTTCTAAAACTCGGACTCATTTAATTTACAGTGAGAGGAAGGGGGGGAAAAAAAAAAAAAAAAAAAACCTCAGTATCATTCACTGTCCAAATTCAATTTCAATTAGGTTTAAAACTTTGACTCAAAGAAATTTTAATGTAATGCTGTACAAGGTCAACAGACAATGCTAGACAAACTGCTGAAATACATGCAAAACTGTAGCCACTGTGCACACAAAGTCCAGCTGTACCCATCTTGTACAGTCCACAGTGAAAAACAGGGGACATCTTACCATATTAACAAAGAGAACATGCAACCATCTACTGCGCCAAAATGTGACTCATTAGTAATAAATATCCCTCAGAGACTCCTCTTGGCAATCAACTGCGCCAAGCCTTGTTCTCGCTCATGGACGTCCCTGAAGTTCCTCACCCAGAGCTGTGGTGCAAAAAAGCAGCAGCGGTAGCAGCAGCACAGCCACAGACACTGCATGTATACCTACCCATCCCCCCCACCCGTCTTCTGTCCTGTGGGGTAAGAAGCATTTCACACTACAACAAATGAGCGCTGGCTGTGGTTTGCGTGTTGCCCAGCACGCGCTGATTCTAATCACAGCACTTGGGGCAGAGAGAGCACGAAAAGGAGCGCCTGGATAACTGAAGGGCACTGCGTTAATGGCAGCCTGAACATGCTTCAAGGTTCATTCCAGTTAATAAATCGGGGGGGGAGATTAAAAAAAAAAAAAAAAAAAAAAAAAAAAAAGAATTACAAAATAGGCTCACAGACTTCTGGGCCCCAACTACATTCGCTGGTTTATTTCTCTGAACCTCATATAAACGCAAGGATTAAAAGCAAGTACAACGATAAATATTTAAAATGTAAACCAAGGCTAAAATATTTTGCCGTTACTATTAAAATGGTTTAAAAATCAGTCATTGAAAACCATGTTTTATGTTTATTCTTAATTGAAATGCACAAAGTGATAATGGAAAAAAGTAACTGCATCTGACAGTTAATGATAATGATTCACTCAACGTGAAAAAGTAAAATATGACTAACTGCAATGGCAATAATCCATACAGTATTGCCTGCATGGTATGAAAGCAGTGGGCAAAAACGGAACCACCGGAAATGTCTCACAGTAGGCTTGTTGGACCGCCATGTGCACTGAGGATGGCCACGGTAATGAAGGTCTGGAAGCAGCCTGCAGGAGTCTGGCTCTGGCTTTGCACAAGGAACTCCTCCAGATCATGCTGGCAGCAGCTATCTCCAAACAGTGCAAATGTAGGCAGGGCTGTCTAAACACACAGTATCAGAGCAACAGGGCTGCTGGGTCCCAGTACTCCAATCATTATTTAATGTCAGTGTCTGAATTCAGGTTTTCCAGTGTAAAAAAGGGAAAATAAAGTAAATACACAAACACTAGGAAATGGAAAGTAACAATCATAAAACTAAATAATGTTTTTTTTTTTCCACCACAGGAGACAGTTTAGAAATTAGCAGACTTTTTTGCATGTTAGGTATAACAGCATACTTGTATTTTACAGTGACAAGGAGGGCAATGTAGAATGGGATGTCATGCATTCATACCACATACTGATCACTATCATCTTCTAAGACATTCCATCAGTGAAATAAAGCTATACCCAAAACAAACTTCACATGGTTAACATTTCACGTGATCATTTCTCATAACTAAAAGAGAACTCAACTACTCAACATGAGCTAACCACCTCTTTTGCAGAACAACTCATCAAATCCCTCCTCATGTCAAAACTCATGCACAACCTTTCTAATACTGGATCTGCAAACTTTTGCAGAAGTGTAGACTAAGTTGTACAGTGTATCCTCAGCTATGGTATTTTTCTGATGTTCCTTTCCAATTCTCTCAATTCAGGAAAAAAAAAAAATACAAACTTAACAAATTCTGCAAAAAGTGTCTCTACAGACTTGTATTTTTTTCCCCCTCACTTCTAACAAGTTGGCCTCATGATTCCTTCTCACAGGTTACAATTTCCAAAGCCTTTGACATTAGAAATCCCAAAAAAGATACAACAAAGAACTACACACTGAAGTCACCAAGGTCTCTTGCAGCTAAGGCAGCTCATGTTACTGAACCTGAACGGCAGCCTGCTTACACAATATGACAACTAGAGAAGGAACGAATGATGGTCACACACACAGGCCTTTCCTTTTTTGCCCACCACCTTTATGGAAAACAAGCAGCTTCAGCACTTACCAACTTTTTAAATTACCCTACCCAAATTTAAATACGTGACAAATATCAATGCATAATATAATAGCATTAAAAGTATCGTATGGAGGGCAGGTGCAACTAAATTCCAAGAGCATTCACAAAATCAAAAAAAAAAAAATTTTTTTTTTTTTTTTTAAATTAAAAAAAATAAACTCCAGGATGGCCCATGAAGAGGTATAGTGGTTTACCGCTGCTCAGTGAAGGAAGGCTAGTTCTTCCCTGTTTAGGATAATATGGTAAGAAATGAACTCAAGAGGTGTGTTCACACAGGTGTGTGGGGCACAGAAAGATTGAAGAGTAAGAGGATGGAAGTTTTACCAACTGGGTGAGAATGAGCAATGAAGGGTAAATGCTCATGCAGCAGAGCTGTTTAGGAGTAGCGTAAGGATTAAGGGGAGGAGAAGAAGCAGCTTCCCACCAGGAGGAGCCCAAGTGAGGAGGTACTTAACCCTTTGCGCGCTTTCATCCCGTGACCAGGAAAGAGTGGAGGGGAACGAGGGGAGGGATGAGGATGTCACAAAAGCACCCCTCCCGATCTAGAAAGAGTTCAAACCAAACTCATGAAAATGGAAACAGAAAAGGGAAAATACCAGACAAGAGATGATGCCCCAAAGCACTGAACCAAGATCTTATCACCAATCACTCTATACCATTCAAAAATAGTACAAAGCAGAAACAGATCCTGGCTGAGTACTAGGAAGCACCATCTACCTACAAACAAACAAACAAACAAACTGAAAGGATAGAAAACAAGACAGACAATGAAGGGGAACAAATTTCCACATAAATGTGTATCAATTGGAACAATCTAAAGATGGTAATGCTATACACAAATTTTTTTTACATGTAATTAAAAGAAATAATAAAGACATGTATGCATTTGTTTTTAAGGTGAAAAATAAATGACAGGAGGAATGAAATGCTTTTAAGGTATATTTAATAATGTTTTTAAACTGTGTACAAACCTTCACAATCGTTCAGATTAGGTCACACTAAATTAGGAACAAGTAGTTTCCTGGTTTCCAAATGAATGCTGGGACAAATGCAAACAAGGGCCACCTGAGAGGGGACCATGTCCCTAAAAATGCTGTGAAAGCTGTTAAGCAAAAGCACTGAGATTAGAAGGCTCCTTATACACCGAGACTGGTTCTGTGACTAAACTATCCACCAGCTCCCACAACAGCATAGCGCTGCCTTAAGAACATGTGGATGCCATAATAAAACATGGCTTCTGTCACAGCTTTTAAAGCAACAGGACAACCAGAGACAAGAGAAATGCAAGGAGTAAGAAAGAAAGAAAGAAACAAGAGCATTGTGTGAAGTAACAAAAAAGGCAAAAGCAAGTTTGCAGGTCTTACTTACATGAGATGGAAGGGACTGCAGAGTGGGGATACCCTCTTCCGGGTAGGGGGCCTCTCCCCTGGGGAGATAAGGCTTCAGGCCCGAGCCGGTCTCATACATAGACATGGGCCGGCTGCCCCGAGCTGATGGCCGGCGCTTCAGGGCCGTGGGGCTGGAGGGGTCGGGGAACTCTGAACCGCTGGGGACCTGATAGATATTGGTTGTGACCTGCCGCCTGAGAGATGTGTTCTCGCTTTGCAGCGATTGCAGCTGGAAGAGACGGTCGGCAAGATGCTAAGAAGCGCTTTCGCAGCAGCTGGTCTTTGCTACCTAACTGTCCCTGACAAGTAGTACAAAAAAAAAAAAAAAAAAATTTACCTAGCACACACTAGCATGAACGTGTGCACTGCTTCTCCATGTTTAATTTCTTCTTTTAATAATAAAACTGTATGTTTTAAATTTAATTTGACTTTCAACAGGGCTGACCTGTGAAAGTAATATAATTCCCTAAATTTGAATTTTAAGAGTTTTCAGTACATTAGACTTGATTTTCCTTTGTCCATTTGTAAACATGATGAGCATGGAAACAAAAGCACAGCAAACAAAGCAAGCAGAGGGCAGCAAGCAAGCCTCATGCTGCAGATACGGTGTCTGAAACAGGGCGACACCGACCAGACACCATACTGCTGACACACAAAGGCAGTAATAGACAAAGCTAGAGATCAAACTTCATGGAGTTTGTCATTTAAGACACAGCGAGGGTAGAAATTTTGCAGCAGAATATTTCCAGGAAAAAACACACAAAAAAAAAAAAAAAAAACACATGACATCATCATCGGATGAATGAATGGAAGCTGAAGGAAAACTAAGCGGGACATGGATTTGTCCAGTAAAGGGCCAGTCTGGATGAGTTCTAAATCGGCCAATGTTACACAAGGCCAGCCCATTCAGTGTAACCACAAAAGTCACTTAAAAACGCCCTTATGATCGCAAACAAAATGAAAAAGAAAAAAAGAAAAAAAAAAAATCATTCCATGTTTTAACTTGCAAAACACATTTGAGAGCCCTTACTGAAACACAGTTTTTAAAATGAAGGCACTATATTCATCACACAACCAAACAACGATCAACAATTAGTTTAAACATTTTCCTCACTGCTTGTGTTCTCTGTATGGAAATTTACACACATTTAAGTTCATCTGGATGCCTTCCATCGCAAAAAAAAGTACGAAAAACCCAATTTTTTTTACTTGGGGAAAAAAAAAAAAAATATATATATATATAAAAAAATAAACCAAAACTTTCCAAACTTGTAAAAGCCTACAGTGTCAAGCACAGATTCGGTTCCAGGGTTCTTTTCTTCAGAAGCTATCGTTTACTATAGGTATAGTACAGGTGTAACTAGGTTGTACATGCATTTGGAAAATGAAAACTGATGTAACATATCTACGGGTTGTATGGTTTGTTCTTCATCAGCCTGTGCTGGTCACAAGACAAAGCCCTGGATTTCTCTTCCCCTTTCTTGGGAAACAGACAATGTGCGCTTTACAGGGATTCCCCAGTCACCCATTATGCAAGACTCATTCAAAACAATGAAGTTTTGTATCATCCATGATAATAAATGGATGCATTCATGTTTAGAGAACATTCCTGCAATTCTAGCAAGAAGATGATATATCCCTCTGAGGACTTAAAAGGTTTGAATATCAAGCTTAGTAAACCCATTAAAAGTCAGTTTTTAGAACTCACCATAACAAAATCATGCTATTACCTCTAGAGCAGAATTCATTTCACAATTGTGCATATTAAGTATGTTAAGTGAAATCTTGTCTATGGAGAACCTATTTGAACATAGAAACTTCACAACCTATTCCATTTGAAACATTGCAATGTTTTTGTGCTATTGCTTTCTGAAACAGAAAAAAAATCTGGAGACTGATTAGTAAGGATATACACTATTATGGAACGAGATTTGTTTTATACTGTTCATTTCCTTCCACACTTGAGAATGTGTGAGTCCACCTGACATTAAGGAATAGCGCAGTAGGCTCCTGGGGAGTGCAGTGATATCATCTTATATTCTGGGAAGCACAACAAAAGTACCCACTGTGCAAAGCATCACTCATTAACACAGTGCATGGCCCTTTAAAAGGGATAGCCTAGTGCTATGTTTCTCTGCTTCTCCTAGGGTGGCTCCAGGGGCCTAAGTGTCTGTGTTAATGCCCAAGTGCCGGTTCTCTGTGGCTACCTTTTTCTGCATCAGCCGTAGCTCTTCGCTCAGGTTACTGTTGGCCTTCATGAGCTGCTGAATCTTAGCTTCGGAGAGCGACAGGGCATTCTTCACCTCTAGGAACTCCTGTACTGTGATAGGACCATCTGACAGATCGGAGTCGACACTCTTCAAGGGGGCACAAAAGGAAGGGTAAAACATTCTCTGTTGAACTGTGCCTCTTCAAATATGCACAAGACTGACTGGAATCCACTTCACAATTAGTGTTGTACTTAAAGAGTAACTTCTCCATTTAATATGACTCAAAGCTGCCAGATCACGCTCAAAAATCTACCACTGTGTGTTAATTAAGTTACTTCTGCAAAGAAGAGTTTGTTAAAATTCCTCAATAGTAATGTGAAAGACTATTCAATTATATGAAGCATTTGGTTCCAGTTATTACTGCTAAAACTGCTGCAACCAGTTAAGTGTAAGGGCCTGTTACTTTTTTCACATAAGTGATACAAGTGTTGGATAATTGTTCCTCCATAATTTTCTAAATTATTAATTTTTGATTTACTCATGTGCCCTTTGACAAATGTTACATATTTGTTGTCTAAATACCTGCAACCATTCAGTTTAAGAAAAAAAAAAAAACAAAAACAAAAAAAAAAAAAACATGCAATAACAGAGGAAGCAAGGGGGCAAATACTTTTTCACAGCACTGTATATATGATCAGCTGTAGTATTTTTCAGGTGAAAAAGGCAAAATTATTTCTACCATGATGATGTAGAGTAAACCTTTTATCTTTGAAAACACTAACATCAACATTTAGGCTGACAGTTATTCAGTTCTGTATCTGGACAGTAGTCAAGCAGGCTTTTTAAGGTGGTATGTTCCTCTTTGAGGTCTGAGCTGCAGAACTGCAAAGTTCCCATTCAATTTTTCATTGTGTTACCAGGTACAAGACAGAGGGCAGTACCTTGGTCCGGTCTCCTTTGCCAGAAGTAGCATCCTGGTCTGTATCTTCATCTGAAGCAACACTGTCATAGTCTGGCTGGTCATTGTCCTGGCTCTCACTTCTATGGCAGCCATCCACACTTTTCAGGATCAGCTCAACATTTTCTAATTGGAGAGGACAAGGCAGAGTAAAATTGACCTATGTGATCCAGAGCAAGGAGGAGTGGGAAGGTGGGTGGAGCTTGATCTAGTCTCAGTTCATGTTCTTTACCTCTTGGGCTTGTCACAGAGCTGCCCTGCTGCCGGCGCTTTGCATCACTGAGGATGTCAATGACAAGTGTCGCAAACTCGTGCGCATTAAATCTTGCAAGCTTCTGTCGCCCCTACCAAAACCAAACATATCACAATGGAGGGGGGGATCCAGTTATTTTACAATCATGTTTTGTTGTGCATAATGAATAAATATAAGAACAACTATATCTCAGTTAACAGGTCTTTCTAACCTCCATAATTATTTAAAAAGGTAATCTTGTATGAAATGAAAAGTATGTTTCTGCTGTGATAAGGGAATATAATTGTCTAAGTTTAACAGAATGAACTTAAACACTTGCCTGATTTCTTGTTGACGAGTACTCTGGGTTCACAGGAAGGAAAGGCACGACAGTTGTTTCCGTTACAAGGGTGCTGTGGTTCTGTGTGGCCAGCCATACTATAAATAACAGGAGTGATAGCTTTCATGCACTACAGCCAACCAAGCTGGGTTTTATAAACAGAACACTTCCTACTGACAAACATCGCTTTCTTTAATTTTCACCTCTTGCCTTGTGCTTTTTGTCATTCAGTTGCCTGAGAACAGTCAAACTGTGAACGACAACTGTATTCCTTTACCACTATTTTGAGTCAATCGTAAACTGTATCCACATGATTCACAGGAACATTTTCGTACCCTGTGTGGCCACAGGCCTTCAGATGCTCAAGGACAGGTGCTCCTATTTATACCCAGTATCAAAAGGTACAACAGTGTTTGCATGGGTGCCACTTACCAGCATCAGTCTCCCTCCTGTCCACTTCGTCATACACATCCATCGCCAGCTCCTCAAACAAGTGATTGCTTAGCTGAAAGACAATTCAGGGTAACTTGATTATTCTGTCAGGTCTCGTTTCACCTGTTGCAAAAGTAAAGTAGTCATTTAACCTGCTGGCATTTTCTGTCTTTTAAAAAATAAATAAATAAATAAATAAATTAATTAATTAATTAATTAATTAATTAATTAATTAATTAATTAAAAATTGTCTTATGACAATTATTTAAAAAAAAAATAATCCTGGGGCTAATTATAATTCAGACCACAGTATAAAAGAAAACACTTTCCTGTTAGTGAAGGTCTGTACAAAAGTACC
Source organism: Heterotis niloticus (assembly GCA_018136845.1). NCBI lineage: Eukaryota > Metazoa > Chordata > Actinopteri > Osteoglossiformes > Osteoglossidae > Heterotis > Heterotis niloticus. The sequence continues at coordinate 5,786,872 of CM030903.1, forward strand.
TTGGCTCAGATCTACTGCCATGTTAGTGACATTTGAATGATCAAATTCCATTTGTTTCAGAAGGTTATGCCCACACAATTATCTGAAAATTAGAGCAACTTTTTGAAAAATACAGTGCAGATCTATGTAAAAGTGACTTTAAACCAGGTTTGGTTTAGCATAATTTGGGAAGGTCACATCAAACATGGCGTGTTTAAAACTTTGACCAGACAGCTTGCCTTCTTAGTACCCCCCCCCCCCACACACACACACAATTTTACTGGTAAAATAAAGCCACATTTTAGCCACACCCCAAAGCATTGTTCATATATCTTACTCTACCTACTCCACAACATTCAGGATTAACAGTACAGCCAACATTTCATCATATGAAGTAGCTTACTTACAGACTGGAGTTTTTTCTTTGCTGCTTTTGCCAATTCTGATAAATCCTGGCTGCTGCAAATGAAAGGGAAAGGTTTTCTTGCTGGCCAAAATTGCCAAAAATTCAATATATGGACTCTACTAAATACTTACATATTTCTTTTCCATCCAAAGAATGCAACAGAAAGAAAAATACAGTATCTCAGAGAAGAATGCAATAAAAGGCACATTTTCTATGCCAAAAAGGTATCTGTATCAAAGCATTTCTACAGTGAAATGTACAGGCAGAATGATTCTACAGATTATACAGCCACAGAGATGTTTTTGGAGCTCAGAGGCTTAAACATTTAACTGTGACCATGTGACACTTTTGTCCAGAATGTGATAGACAGATGACCTGTAAACCTATCAGGACAAGTGAAGGTAATATGGCTGAGTGGCAAATGTCTCAGATTGCACACCACTCGGTGAATTAGAACGACCCCCTGTCCTCAGCTGACATCTGAATTAAGCAAACCACAGAAATCTTCTCTTTCTGCTGAACGACCAAGAATGCTTTGTTTACACAATGTCACACACTCTGTCTTACCTGTCAGCCATCTGTGGGATGATAAAGTGCTGCCCATTTTTGTGATCTGAAAAGCAGGAAAGGAAGATGGTTCATTGCTATGCCCCTGGCACATTCACAGGATGTACTGCTCTGCTCCCTGCTGCCCACCCCATACTACTTTATTTACCTGGCTTCCTCCCACAAAGGTAGAAAGCCAGCCTGTCTGTAAGCTCATATTGGATCTCCACCAGTCTGTCTGCCAGGTCATGGTGCCCAGCTTGCCTGAAATGAAATACAGACATAATAAATCATTCTTTGTCACAGTCATTGTCTGGCAGAATATACAAGTGGCATGTCACTATGTTATGACAATGTCTTCGAGGACAGCAACGGTGCAATACAGGACTCCGTTACCTTGCATAGTCAATTGGAGTTTTGCCATTGGAATCAGGGGCTCCGGGATCAGCCCCATAAACGGCAAGCAGCTCAACCTGGGATACCTGCCCTGCCTTGGCAGCCACATGCAACGGAGTGTTCCCTTTCTCCTGTTTGACAGACACAATACACATCCAATGAGCCCTGTATTACCACATAGTTATTCCAGCTGCGTACCAGATGCTTCAGTAAATGTCAACTTACAAATGCACTTTAACCCAATAATCAAGTTAAATTTAAGGAGCGAACAAAAGACCACTCCTGAAAACATGTCACCTTTAAGTTAGAAGTACAAATTCTAAGTCACCAATTACTTGTGGCATCAAATGATATCTGTCCCAAACAACTTTTTCAATGTGTTTTTTTTTTTTTTTTTTTTTTAATTTAAAAAATCAGTGTCAAAGGTACTGATTTCTGGTTTAAAGTTATATCTGAGGTATTGAGGCTAGAAACTGAAATATAGTATACAAGATGCCCAAGTACATAACTATGCTTGAACTAAAATAACATATAAATTATTAAAAAAAAAAAAAAAAAGAATTTGGTGATGCCACAAACACTGTTATACTATTTATCTAAGGCCTGGCCTACCCAATTCTTCTTACCGGGTGGAAGAAATTGGCCTGAGCTCCCAGAGACAATAATCTCAGGCACGTCTCCAGATTACCAGTCCGAACGCTTGAGTGAAGTTGCTGGAGAAAAATCAGGATGGACAAGAAAAGTCAAACACTCGCCACAAACACACAATGCAAACTTTGAGACAGCCTTGAATACAAGAACAGCTCAGCAAAAAGTCCACCATTGAACATGTACGGGCAAAATTCACCTTCTGTCAGATCAAGCATATAAGGACTACTAGAACACAGCTTCTAATACAGGTGCTGGTCATAAAATTAGAATATCATGAAAAAGTTGATTCATTTCAGTAATTCCATTCAAAAAGTGAAACTTGTATATTAGATTCATTCATTACACACAGACTGATCTATTTCAAATGTTTATTTCTTTTAATTTTGATGATTATAACTGACAAACAATGAAAGTCCCAAATTCAGTATCTCGGAAAATTAGAATATCAAGTAAGGCCAATGCAAAAAAAGGATTTTTAGAAATGTTGGCCAACTGAAAGGTATGAACATGAAAAGTATGAGCATGTACAGCACTCAATATTTAGTTGGGGCTCCTTTGGCCTGGATTACTGCAGCAATGCAGCGTGGAATGGAGTCGATCAGTCTGTGGCACTGCTCAGGTGTTATCTGTGGATTCTGTGCCTCTCCTCTCTTCCTCCAGACTCTGGGACCTTGATTTCCAAAGGAAATGCAAAATTTACTTTCATCAGAGAACATAACTTTTGACCACTCAGCAGCACTCCAGTCCTTTTTGTTGCGAGACGCTTCTGACGCCGTCTCTTGTTCAAGAGTGGCTTGACACAAGGAATGAGAAACCCATGTCTTGCATACGTCTGTGTGTGGTGGTTCTTGAAGCACTGACTCCAGCTGCAGTCCACTCTTTGTGAATCTCCCCCACAGTTTTGAATGGGTTTTGTTTCACAATCCTCTCCAGGGTGCGGTTATCCCTATTGCTTGTACACTTTTTTCTACCACATTGTGAAGAGGAAGATGCAATATGCCAGACCCAACAATTCAGAAGAGTTGAAGGCCGCTATCAGAGCAATGTGGGCTCCCATAACACCTGAGCAGTGCCACAGACTGATCGACTCCATTCCACGCTGCATTGCTGCAGTAATTCAGGCCAAAGGAGCCCCAACTAAATATTGAGTGCTGTACATGCTCATACTTTTCATGTTCATACCTTTCAGTTGGCCAACATTTCTAAAAATCCTTTTTTTGCATTGGTCTTAATTGATATTCTAATTTTCCGAGATACTGAATTTGAGACTTTCATTAGTTGTCAGTTATAATCATCAAAATTAAAAGAAATAAACATTTGAAATAGATCAGTCTGTGTGTAATGAATGAATCTAATATACAAGTTTCACTTTTTGAATGGAATTACTGAAATGAATCAACTTTTTCATGATATTCTAATTTTATGACCAGCACCTGTACATACATCATCAAATCTTCTGTAATTACCAATTTAAAGTAGAAAGACAAAGAAAACTTGAATTTCATGAGGTAAAAAAATACCACAAAAGAAAATCCCTTGGAATTCTTGCATCCCAGCCCTACCTTGCTCAGGTCCTTGGACGTGAAGCTGTCATCATCTCGACAGGGCAGTCGGTGGACAAATGCAAGCATTTGGTATTTTGCCTTTATAAACTCTGCTTTGTTTGGACTATGGGCAAATGAGAGAAGCAAAGTTAGTGTAGGAATTCCACTTTTAATCTTGTGGTTTTTTTGCACACATCTGTTTGAGCTTCACTGCAGAGACATCCCAGACATGCCGATTAAGACTCACTGCACTTTGTCCTGAGGGTTGGCCTTCCTCTTCCCACTCATGACAGAGGCAGGGTCCAACAGGGAGTGCTCCCATATTGAATTTGCACCATTGTTGTAAAGTGTCTGGACCATCTGAAGGAGAGGAAAGATTACCCCAGCCATGTGGGAGTGAGCAGGCATGCTTGCAATTATAAAACTATCATAGTGATGGTCTAGAAAAGTATTGCATTACAGTCTGTGAAAACTTACATGCCTGAAGTTAGATAAATAAGTCTGTTAAATCGATGCACTAGAAGAGAGCTTGCTAGCAAGTGAGACAGAATGCCCTGAACTTCCAGCATTTTTAGCCATTGATTCATGAGTTGCAGCACTATTACAGGGACTGAGGGATTGGTAAGGGTTTGGTAAGACTTCAGAGTACTGGCAAGGGTAAATATGTGCTGGGGGTTATTAGAGGGCTCGTGAAAAACTAGGGATGCATCTCTCATTCTGTTCGTCAGCTGTAACTACTGGCAGAAAGAAGAATCAAAATAAATAATCAAGATGAATCACTTGGTTAAGGCTGTCTTGAAATCCAAGTGGCTGGACAGAACTGGCCACACCATAAGAGCACAGTGTGAGGGTACCAGCTTACCTGCAGCTGTGTGGGGGGCCAGGGTGTGTGCGTCAGGTGACGCACTTGTGAGCTGTGTCGACCCAGGCTCCGGTGGACACTGCAGCACTCATCGCAGATCAGCACTCCTCTGTTCACAGAGGCCCACCGGGGATCTGTGTGCACATGAAGGAAGAGACAGAAATAACTGTTTCATCTCTTCCAGCAGTAGTCCTATACACATGTACAAGTACTGCGCTGGTTCACTCTAAAATCAACCTGAAGAATTTCAGCAGGAGTTACTACTGACATATTACATGAGGTGAAATCAGTATTACGCATTAGAAAAGCCCTGAAGTACTGGGGGGAAGCAGCGTTACTATTAACATCAGAGCAAAACTGAAACCGGTAATTGAAGAGGAGTCTATCATTAGGCCTACAAAATCCCAGAAATAAGTGGATAAATGTGTCCAGCAACATTATCCCAGATGTGTTACTGCGTAGTGATCTGTGCTGCAGTGGCATCAGCTTGAATCTTGTACACACCATAAGCCAACGTTCACATGAAAGAAAACAAGTGATACTATACACCACCATCGACTTTCCACTCCTTAAAGTTGTGCTTTTTAAGATATAGCAGAAACTTTTGATGGACCAGGATTTTTGTACTACAAAAATCAAAGCATGATTTACATATGATTGATTTCACAAAGGTTTTTTTTTTTTTTTTTTTTAAATTCAATTCAATTTTATTTATATATAGCGCTCTTCTCACTCCAGTGACAGAGAGTGCTGTACAGACCTGACAAGGGTAACATACATATACAGTTTGAATCTGGCCACGAAGGAGAGGAAAACAAAAAACTCCTTTCTACAAGAGGATAGGAGAAAAATAAACCTCTGGGGGTCCAAGTGCCAGTGGAAGCCCACCCTCCTGGGCATATGTATTTAATTATTTTTGGTTTACATTTCAACACAAATCCAATTTTCACAACCTGGAAATGACAACTGGGAAACTGAAAATACCTGTGAAGTCAAACTTCCATGTAAAGAAGAATCAAAAGAATATAACACAACAACCAATTATACAAAGCAACCTGGTCTTTACAAGATATCATAAAACTGTAAGACACATTAATTCAGTAAAACTTTAAACATAAACCACAATTCTTGTAGTTTAAAATAGAAGGTAATTAAGCTCTTATGATTTTATTTAAAACTAAACATTTAACTCAAATCCATAAGTAAAAGCACACCACTTTACAGAGGGTAAGGATGCTGAATTAAAGTTCTACGAAAAGATAACTTAATTCTGTTGAAAACTGCAATTTCACAACAATGTCATGTCATGCACTTTATGAAGGGGAAGTCCAGACCCATTTCCTTGCATGCATTGTGCCACAGAGCTGCTCCAGTCCAAAAAAAATTTTTTTTAGCTCCTACACCAAGATCAAACTCAAGACACAGCATTATCCAAAACACCACAAGAGTGAAGGAGTAGATAGCCAATGTGCCTGAAAAAATGAAGCAGCATGGTTATGTGGGCACCAGCATGGACACTGAAACCACTTTCCTAGCATGAACAACTGCGGCTCTTGAAACTGACCACACACTTGGCTTCAACGTACAGTTGGCCACTTTGTGGCCCGACTGCTAAAAGGAATGCATTCACAAAAAAGTCTCTTGGAGATAGTCTCAAATGAGATCTTAGAGACCACTGGACCGTCTCAGCCTCAGGCCAGTGTGCTTGTGATCATAAGAGCCAAAAAGCAGTCCGCTGATCCACATTTACATGTAAAAGCTGGGGATTCAGCAGTCAAGTGATTCTGCGTTTGTGACCAATCTTGCAGTAAAAGACACATCAGTACACAAAATCAGACATTGGTAATATAAAAGTCACTGCCTGCACAGTTTGCTATCAGTGTAAGGGAGTGGCCCTGCCATCCATTAAGACAGATAATGAAATAAGATTAAAATGTCAATAATAACTGGTACAAATTGTCAAGATATCAAGCATCCATGGATCTTCACTTAGAATCATACTGACTTAGAGCCAATCATAGGAAAAAGAGCAGAAGATCAAACACATCCTGAATGGGATGACGGTCCATTGCAGGATGGACAAAGGCACATTTACAATCATACAAGTCAACTTAAAATAAAAAAATAACCTAATAGCATTTCATTGAAATGTGAAATGGGAATCTAAGGATCTAGAGAAAAATTCCAAAATCGTGACAACGGGTAAACTCCATGTGAAATGAAACTGTAGTTTCCCTTTTCTTATTCAGCTTTTCCTTTATCAGTGGTTTAGCTGGGCAGCATGAAGAGAATCACCAGCCTACTGTAAGTAGCCAATTTTTGGAAAAGTATTTTAGCTTCCAAAGACACAGATAGTTAACAAAATATTTCTGAAAAGGTGAAAAACATATGGTTGAATATGACAAAACAGTACTTTTTTTTTTTTTTTTTTAAATCTTGCACATGAGCTATTTATACTTCACTGACATTGACATGTGAACCACACACTCTGACAACCCAAAATAAGGAATTTTTGCCATTTGCCACCAAACTAGCAAAAGTTTTCCCAAGAGAAAGTTATTACATGGAATCATAATATTATTATTACGTAGCCATCTGAACAATTATCCTCTTCTTTCTGCTTCTAATAAATTTGCAATTTCTTACAAACAAAAATGGTATGCATAAACACATGAAACAAGAATATTCTAAGCTAAACAAGGGCTGTACATCTTCATCCACTTCACTTTTAGAACCTCCATTCAGATTTGCACACTACCACTAAAGCACAAACAGTTCAGTGAGACTCCAGATGGAATGGCTGCCTTATACATGCATGGCCATAGCTTCCTGACACCTGTGCCACAGATCTGAGCTCTTTGCTTCTGCCTGCCAAAGTACCCATGTGACAGCCACCTAAATGGACTCCTAGTGCTTTCTTTCACCATGTTGTAGCTGTTCAGATGCCAACAGCTGTGAGGTGACCAGGGGAGGGGAAGAAGAAGAAAAAAAAAAAAAAACTGGCTAGAAAACTGGTGTCCTCACTGCCCTGGCTGTGCTATAACAGGGGAATATCTTTTTTTTTTTTTTTTTTTTTAAACTGAACTTATTTCACATAGCTCTCTCTGCTTACTCTCCATTACGGCATCAGAGCCCAAGGCTCTCATGCAAAGTAAGACATGGAACATGGGAAGCCCGTACAATCTCAAAAGCCGCTAATATACACCAAGAAAGCTGCAACATCATCCAAAAAAGAAAAAGAAAAAAGAAAAGAAAAAAAAAAGACAGTGACATCAGTGAGGGAGAACTTGCAGCGCTAGCCACTTCCTGGCTCACCAGTAAAGCAGAGCTTGCTCATGCACTGATAAAACGAGCTCGGAGGATTAAGAAGATCCGGCGGTGGCACACCTCCTCCATCTGGAGTGCCTTACAGCCTTTCCCCTACTTGTTTTTAACATGTAGGGAGTTGTCATCATTCTGTGCATTTTCAAATTTGATTTATTAAAAAAAAAAAAAAAAAAATTTAATGGTTTTTACATTTCCAATGCCAGCTGCAGGTCTGTGGCACCAACTGTATTGCTTCTCTTATGAAATTTCACTAGAGGAACACCAGGAAGCCTATGCCCTTTTCCAAACAAATAACGGAAAAATAGTTTACTCCACTACGAGCACCAAATACAAAAGTATGCGTACCATGAAAAAGCCTGGCTGGGTCCACAGGAACAATTTCATCCAGCCATTTTGTTAGTCAAACACTGGCCGTTGCAACTGCAAAAATCGGTTTTAAAAAAAGCACACCAAGTTCAAACAATAGAAAATCTCAGCTCGCTTGCTGGCCATCCTGTTATGTTTTCCTGCACTTGTCAAAAACAATGCAATTTCACTCCAGAACCCAGATGGTCAAACAACCATACACAAAATATATTTATTTCTCCCACACACTAAAGTCTCCTGAACCATATTTGATACCTAATTCCTTATTTAAGAGTTCAAGGACAAGTGTTCATCTTCAGTTATTTTTTCTTTATTTGGAAAAGGTCTTTATCCAAAGCAACTTATGGGTCATCTGAAGAAACACATCACTGTGAAAGTGTAGTAACAGTTTGTCAGGCAATTCCCTTATGACAAGCATGCTTTAAACATTGTTGCCTGTTCATTCCTGCTTCCATATCTATGAACAAGGACAGAAGGTTGTTACCCTACAACATGAGCACAGTTGTTTTTGATCAGTTCTCAGAATTCAACCCAGAAACATCTGAGGTCCCAACCTTCAGATGTAGTTATGGCCAATGCTGTACATCCAGGCATACACATGTGGCATTTCCTGCACCCTAACTTCCAAACTGAAGCAGAAGTGCAATTCATTCTCAGCTTGTTTCAGAAGTTTACTAGGGAGCTATCCTTAACCACTTAAGAGTGGGAGGTGAAGGGCTATGGGGAATGAGCTGGCAGAGAAGATGAATTCCAAGGTAAGGTGGAACCCAAGCTGATGAGAAAAAGTCAACCAGTCCCAAAGACATCCCTAAAGATCTGCAGGTAGCAGGAGATGTGGTAGTGAAGACTGTTGCTTTCAAAGCTAACAGATCAAACTAGTACAATTAGATGTTGGACCAGTTACCAGTTATTTTGTTCACGTTGCTATAGTCAAGCACACACAGACTGTTGGGCAAGTCAACCCTCCACAACAACTTTGTGACCGAGTTCTGCAACCGAGACCTCAAAGCCCAGCTTGACAGCCCGCGTGTACAAGGTCTGAACAACAACACAAACCACATACTGTACATTAAAATAAACCGACTCGGAAAAAAAATAACACTACACATCACGTTTCTATTATTTCGAGTCACAAACTGCTTTTCCCTTATAGTCTCTTACATCCTGTGTTTAGGAAACATAAAGGTCCATTATTGCTGATATTTCCAGTGCGTTGTGAGAAAAAAACCGCGGAAAGGGCCAGCGGTCGGTGGTGCCTATCGGTCGACATTTCACACCGCGAGGGACCCTTGAGAAACACCTCGAAGGTCCTTGTGTCGGAATGACACGGCTCAGCTACAGTAAGAAATGTGTGAATTAATTTCGATTTAAAAAGTAAAATGTGCATGAGCTGCGGGAGGAGGGAGACCTACCCGGGACACTGCAGTCAGCGCAAACCTCACTGTTCCGCAACCGCTTCGACATCCTTTTCGCCCCAAGAAAAAGGCCGTTAAAACGTATAAATCCGCTTCCTTCTTCTAAATACTCATATGACAAGGCATACGGTGAAAGTACGCTTTCCGGTGCGAATTCGAACTGGTGAGTAACGGTTTATTATGACACAGCAACAGCCTTTTTGATTTTCCGTTCTTTTCTGTACTACAGCATCGACGCGGGGGCTGCTGCCGCCGTTCTTAAGACGGAAACTCCGATCGACGTGAACGCGCACGGTTCCCGCTGCGGAGATCCACTTTATTCTAGAAAGAAATTTACGCAATATGCGTGCCGAAGAGAAAGGCTGAAACAGGCACGCTACGTAGAAGGAATACTCCGCCTACTCAAACTGCTCAGCCTGCTGCGCTGCGCCAACACTGTATTCTACAAATGATATACGTGGTTTTTTTGCGCCAGGAGCTCTTATTTGGTCTGAAACGTAGGAAAAATGCGTACATTACAGGACGTTAGGAACCTGTCTCTTTGAAGGGGCGTGCTATTAACAAGAAAACCAGGACTATTTTTCAATTTTACACATAATATGAAGAAAATATTTTAATGGTAAAACATAATTCTGATAATGTTTTTTTTCTCCGATAAAGAATTATATACTGACTAATTGTTAAAGACCACATTTTAAAATGGTTCCGTCTGGGTTCCGGAACTAATCACTTGTCACGTTACACTATATGTAGTTAATATTATAAATAAGTAAAATATCACAACCCATTAAAAATATTATTAGTAAATTTACAATAATAAATATATTTATGTGTCTAGCGAGAATCCAAACTTTCACGCTTTTTTTGTTACATTCTGGTCACCCCCATCAATACAATAGTCTCAACCTGTCACTTCCTTGTTTTTCAAAAGTTTTATTTTGAAAAGTTAGCACCATGTCTGTCATACGCGCGGTGTGCTTTTGCTCTTAGTTGGGGCGCCGGCGGGGTTGGTTCGTGGTTTCTGGGCACTTGCGGCCACGGCTCTGAGGCGCTGCTGCCCGGGTTTGTGTGCCAGAGAGCCGTAAGTTGGGCTCACGGACGATGAGCTCCGAGTGCGGCGCGCATCCGCGGCTCGCGTTCCCGCTGCACTTTCTGGTGTGGCAGAACGACTACCGACAGCTCGACAATGCCGTCGCGCAGGTCAGTGGCTCTACACGTGGGACTGATCTATGTGCCTCGATGTCTCATACTGCCGTCACCTAGTTAGTTGGTTAGTGACCGAGCAAACGAGCCACTGGTCACCAGTTGCTCCTTGTACTTCAGTGGCTGGTTAACTATCTACACTTATCTACAAGTATTTACTCCATTTGGAGGCCGACTTCTTATTTATAGGTTTACTGTATAGCCTTACTTCATGATTCTTGCTGATCGATGGTGTTCTTAAATATTACTTACTGTTTAGTTTGCCTACATGTCATGTGAGATATATTTTACAAGTATATGTCGGTAAATTCTATAATGTATATCTGTATACTCTGTGTACATATATAGGGGAAATCGATAGGCAGGAAGTCCCCCAAAATATCTTTGCTTACCCCTCAGTGTCACTTATATTCGCATATTAGAAAGCGATAATCATAAATATTTTAGCAGACAGATTACCCATTGACTGTGGTTGATTATTACTAGAATGAACTTCTTTTGGAATTATACTGGTTTTGTCAATAAACTGTAAAAAAGTTCTCTTATTCCTTTATTCACAGAAAGGTACAGGTGGTGTGAATCCCAAATCCCCTTACACTGTATTATATAAACTAAATAAAAATATCTTACATGTGTGAATGTTATGTTGTTTAATAAGGCTTTGATATATATATTTTTCATTAATTTCACACACGATTCATGTTAGAATATTGCCATTATAGAATAATAATAATAATAATAATAATAATAATAATAATAATAATTAAATGCCATACAGTATTTACAATATTTTTTGTCATTTTAAAATTTGTTTTCATTTGCTTTTGCTTTCAGCACCACCAGAGCACATTTTTTCTTACTTGCTGGCCATTGTAAATAAAAAGTAACTTGAAAGGAATCGCACCTGAAACATTGTGTAAATAAAACGATTTGCTAAATAAAAAACAGTTGTGGATATATGCAAAAATCCTGACTGAGATCCAAACAGTAATAAATACAACATATGGCAGCAGTGCAGCCAGCAGATGGGACAGTCAGATGTTGCAACCAAATATTGGGACTCAAAAATAATGTCATAAGGTTAATGGGACAGCTGTTGTAAATCCTTCTTGTCATAATTCACGTATGTTGTAAGACAAGGGCTACCTGTTTAAGGGTGTACTCTATTGCATAACAGAAATCAACACATAGAAAGCCAGAATGGGAGCTGCTTTGTGGATAAGTAAATAGAAATTGTGTACAAATTAATGAAAAACAAATAGCTAATTCCATTGTATGTGAATTATGTAGATTGGTTAAAAGAAGAATTCAGCTTGTGTCTTATATCTTTTTTGTGACTGCCTTGCTGATACCCCTGTTTACCCACATTTCACAGCACAACATAGAGGAAGTTGACCCCAGGGGACGAACACCACTTCACCTGGCTGTGTCACTGGGACACCTGGAGTCAGTGAGGGTCCTGCTCAGGCACGGTGCTGAAGTGACCAAAGAGAATGCCAAGGGATGGACAGGTGAGGCCACTGGGTGGGACAAATGTGGGCCGTAGGGGGGTGTCATGGGATGACCTCATGCCCATGTGTTGCCTCTTGTGGATCTTATGATGCATTTAAAAATGGTCACAGTCACTTCCTTTCATGCCTACTGGTACTAAAAACTTTTATTCATTTATTTTTATTAATTTGGCTGATACTTTTCTCCAAAGCAATGGTTAAATTAGAACATAAAGCGGCGAGGCCAGGAACACACAAAGAGCTTTAGATAAAGACAGATGATTATCAAAGCATAGCTTTTTTGTTTGTTGACATTTGCTGGAACACATCACTGAAATAGGTGCCCACAGAAGTAAGTGTCAAAGAGCAAATACTATACATACAGTAGATGATGTTTGTAGGTGTTAAACAGCTTCATGTGGCTGCCAGACTTCTTCTTCTTCTTCTTCTTTTGGCTGCTCCTGTTAGGGGTCGCCACAGCGGATCAATTGTTTCCACTTCTTCCTGTCCTCTGCATCTTTCTCCGTCACACCCACCACCTGCATGTCCTTCTTCACCACATCCATAAATCTCCTCTTAGGCCTTCCTCTCGCCTGGCAGCTCCATCTCTAGCATCCTTCTCCCGATATATCCAGAATCTCTCCTCTGCACGTGTCCAAACCAACGCAATCTCGCCTCTCTGACTTTGTCTCCAAACCATCCAACCTGTGCTGACCCTCTAATATACTCATTCCTAATCCTGTCCATCCTCGTCACACCCAATGCAAATCTTAACATCTTTAACTCTGCCACCTCTAGCTCTGTTTTGGTCAGTGCCACCGTCTCCAACCCGTAAAGCATAGCTGGTCTCACTACCATCTTATAGACCTTCCCTTTCACTCTTCCTGGTACCCTTCTATCACAAATCACTTTTATGTAGCCGCCAGACTATCGGAAAATAAATTATTCCAAAAGAGAAAGGTTTTGAGATCATTTTTCACTGCCAGGAGCAACTTACCGATTTTAGGAGTTTGTTCAACCATATTGGTGCGAGAATCAATGAGCTTTTGACTTTTTTCCACCTCTCATGAATGGAATAAGCAACTGCGCAGAAGTGGAGCAATGTAGTGCATTTAGCAGTTAGGGTGTAAGTAATGATCAAATCTCGTAGGTGTTGGGGTACTGATCCTTTTGCCAGCTTGTAGGCTGTAACCAGACTCTTGAACTTGATGCGGGCAGCTATAGGAAGCCAACAGAGAGAGGTGAGTGGGTTGTGGGTCTACGTTAGAACACTTTTGGCAGGATTGCCATCATCTTGGGCCTGCTGTAGAGGCTCTAGTGGTGGAGGCCAGGCGATCAGAAACGAGGAAGTTGCAGTAGTCCACTTCTGCGCAGTTGCTTATTCCATTCATGAGAGGTGGAAAAAAGTCAAAAACTCATTGATTCTCGCACCAATATGGTTGAACAAACTCCTAAAATCGGTAAGTTGCTCCTGGCAGTGAAAAATGATCTCAAAACCTTTCTCTTTTGGAATTGCCTGGGCCAACAGGTTAGAGACTGTGGCATTAGATACCAGCACATACTTTAAATGTTGTAGAGCAACTATCTGAAGGATGGGATTATGGTTTTGTGTGCCTAGAGAAGCAGAAACTTGAGCCGGTTGCTCCTTCCAAGCTCTTAATTGATAAAGCAGATGCCATAAGTTAGTGGCTCTGTTTTATGAAAAGTTTGCAACAAGTAGAGCCTCAGACTGTTAAAGGATAAGGTGTAGATGATGATTAGTCCTTCAGGTTAGAATACAAATGTGTTGTTCAGGGTAAGAGAGGAAGAGGTGTGTCTTGTCTGCATAGCAGTGATAAGAGAAACCATATGAGGCAGTGACAGAGCCAAGAGAAGTCAGAAATTGAGAATAGTAAAGTTGAGTAAGACTGAGGGACAGAGAGAGAATCAAGCCAAAGGACTTGGTGGGAACACTTGGATTTAAAACTGTTCTAGAGAGAAAAGTAGAATACCATGGTTGACTGTCATACATCACGTGCATATTTTCCATCCAAAAATGCATTTTAGGTATCTGGGGGGATTGCGCACTAACTTTTACAGTAACTTTGACAATGCTTTTGGTTGTCAGCACAGTTAAAACAGTTTTCTGAATAGTATTTTTTTTATGTTTGATGGGAACTATAATACTTTCAGTGCCATGTTGCATTACAACTTTGCATTAAAGAAGAAAGACATGCAGACAGGTATGAAAATCTACCACACATGCAGTGTGTGTGTGTGTGTGTGTGTGTGTGTGTGTGTGTGTGTGTGTGTGTGTGTAGTGCTGCAGGAGGCCGTCAGCACTGGGGATCCAGAGATGGTGCAGCTGGTACTGCAGCGGAGGGACTACCTAAAGGCATCCACTGCACTGGAAGGGGTTCCCGAACTGCTGTGCAAGATCCGTGAGGTGCTTTTCTATGTCCCAGTGTCTCATGCTTTTTACAAACATCTTGATGTCTGCACACTAGTGTCCTGCATTTATTCACTAGCCGCTCTTTTCCCCCCTAGTCCCCGGATTTCTATATGGAGATGAAATGGGAGTTCACCAGCTGGAGTGAGTTTCTTTCTCTCAATAGCAAATCTGAGTGTTTTTATTCCTTAATGTGGTTGCTCTCACCAGACTTAGGTCAGGGATGTTTGAAAGTAAACTTGAAAGCCATGGATGTGGTGTTTTTTTGTTTTTTTTTTGTTTTAATCAATAATGATAATTATATTCATTAATAAAGGAAAGAGGCTTTGGTAAATCATGATTAATTTTCCATTAAACCACAAGTAGCCTAAAATTATTCATTTATTTATGATATGTAATCATTTCAGTAGTACAGATGTAGAAGTGTGCCTCAATGAACCATTCTGTGTCCTTTCCTCAGTCCCCCTGGTGTCACGGGTGTGCCCCGGTGATGTTTGTCGGATCTGGAAGAGTGGCTCCAACCTCCGGGTGGACACCACACTGCTAGGCTTTGAGAACATGACGTGGATCAGAGGCAGGAGGAGCTACATCTTCAGGGGCGATGGTGAGTCTTTTGGCTGGTTCTCCGGCTCAGGTGGGCTTCGGCAGTGTCTTTTGTGTAGCAAAACATTTTCCGCTAGTAAAGTAATTCAGCTAAATTACTATATAAATGTACAAATTTGTTTTGAGAACCAAAGTCAGTCCTACAAATCATTTGTTAACTTAATATTCATCAATAAAAACAAAATACACCATTATTTCTTCAGAGGAAAAGTAATTCATTCCAGTCTCCCCAGAAAATATAATTACAGGTAAACCCTGTATATGCAGGCCTGCTATGCATAAATTCAGAATTAATATACAATAAATTAAGAAATCCTGAGTCCCCATGATCTTGGCTTGCACCAGTAACAAGAAAAATAAAAGATCATTCATTTTTTATTATAAACATAATAAGTAATATGGGTGCCACAGTGGCACAGCAAGCAGCACTGCTCCTCATAGTGCTTGGGCTGAGTGTGGGTTAGAATCCATCTCAGCCTGTCTGGGGTTTGCACATTCTCCTCGTGCTGTGTGGGTTTGCTCCAGATGTTTTGGTTTCCTCTGACGATCAGCAGATATATGCTTCAAGTGAGCTGGTCACTCTACATTCCCCAGAATGTGTGCATGTCTGTGTGGCTGCGTGAGTGTACGGCCACCCTGCAACAGACTTTGCGTCCCATCCAGGTTTTTGTGTCATACCCTGGTGGCCATTGATTCCAGAACCCGGCTCTGAACCACTACAACCCTAACCAGGATAAAGCAGTTAAATATAAGGGTTGATACATCCCCTGGAAAAAATTATGGAATCATTACTCTTGGAGGATGTTCATTCAGCTGTTTTACTTTGTAGCAAGAAAACAAATCACAGATATGACACAAAACATTTTTATTTTAACAGCTGAAAATTCTGGCTTTGTAAAACATACCTCAAAAAAATTAAATGAAATTGTTGTAATTAATGGCACTTTTCAGATCAAGTAGAGGAAGAAATTATGGAATCATGAACCAAAAAAATCACAGTTAGTATTTTGTTGCACCTCTGGCTTTTATGATAGCTTGAATTCTTTGAGGCATGGACTTCACTAATCAGATTGAGATCCAGACTTTGCTGGCCATGTCATTGAATTGATATGCCTTTCCTGAAGAAAAGTTTTATTGCTCTTTGCTCTATGGCAAGATCCTGAAAACAAATTCTGAAAAATTACTTCATCATCACTAAACCTACTTTCGATTTTTGGAATGAGAAAAGTGTCCAAAATTTCAATGTACCCCTGTGCATTTACTGTAGAGGTAATGACAGCCATCTCCCATGGTCCTTTACCAGACATGCAACCCCATATCATCAATGACTTGAAATTTGCTTGTTTTCTTCAGGCAGTTATTTTTATATGTTTCATTGGAACGACACCAAACAAAAGTTCCAGCAACATCTCCATGGTCAATGCAGATTCTTGATTCATCACTGAATATCACTTTCATGCAGTCATCCATAGTCCATGACTGCTTCTCTTTAGCCCACTGTAACCTTGTTTCTTTTGTTTAGGCGTTAATGAAGGTTTACGTTTGGCTTTTCTGGATGTAAATCCCATTTTCTTCAGCTGATTTCTTACAATTCAGTCATAAACATTGACTCCTGTTTTTGCCCATTTGTTTTTCATTTCTTTTGTTGTGCATTTTCTATTTTCAAAACATATTGCTTTGAGTTTTCTGTCCTGAGGCTTTGACATCTTCCTTGGTCTACCTGTATGTTTCCCTTGTACAACCTTTCCATTTTCTTTATACTTGCTCTAAATTTTAGGCACAGCCAAATGGAACAACCAACATCTTTTGCCACACTCCATGTTGAATTACCTTCTTTAAGGAGTTTTATGATCCTTTCCATTATTTCAACTGACAGCTCTCTTGTAGGGGCCATGTTTCGTGTTAGTCAGCCAGGTGCAACAGCTCCTTAAGGTCTGCAAACACTCACTTTTAACTGCAGAATAATTTGCATGTTTAGACTTGTGCAGGTATTTGTTTTAGAAATACAAATCACAAGGTGATTCCATAATTTTTTCCTCTATTTGATCTGAAAGAAGGTGCCATTAATTACAAGTTTCATTTAATTTTTTGGGGGTATGATTTACAAAGCCAGAATTTTCAGCAGTTAAAATAAAAATGTTTTGTGTCATATCTGTGATTTGTTTTCTTGCTACAAAGTAAAACAGCTGAATGAACATCCTCCAAGAGTAGTGATTCCGTATATTTTGCCAGGGATTGTATATTGATAATAAGCAATAAAGTTAAGCAGTTAGCTGGATAAAGAAAACTGAAGGGTAAGAAGGTGACTAGCCTAATGAATGATTCAGATTAGTTTGATTTTCGACAGTAAAAAAATCACAAACAACCGCACTGAGGGAACCTACAAACTCATATGATGTCATTTCTCACAATCCTAAGTACCAAAGAGATTGAAACATTGGAGTGCTAGTGCAAATACAGAATGACGCTGGCTAAAAATGTATGATAAAATTTTCCACATACATGCAGAGAGATGTTTGTATCTCCAAACATATTGATTGTAAGCCAAATGTAAAGCTATAGTTAAAGGTATAATTTCAATGGGTTTATCAAATTGAAAATTCGTAGTTCAAATCTTGACAATCGAAATAGTGGATGTGGGTGTGTATGCATCTGCAAATGGATGATCATGAAAAGCTGCAAAAGATCTGTGTCCTTTCAATTTTTTTGAAGATGCAAACAGCAATAGTTTTCCTGGTCCTGTTTTAAGATCTGCAGTGCCCCCCCCCATGGTTAACTGACCAGATTTAAATATTAAATGATTGACATGATTGTTAATGATAACCTAGAGCTGTTATGTTCTCTGTCTGTCTGTCTGTCTGTCTGTCTGTGTGGTGTGCAGACAGCTGTACAGAACTGATGGAGATCAACCATGATGAGGAGGTGGTTGATATAGAGCGTTTTGATATCTCTCGGGAGATGGAGGAGGTTACACTGGACTCCATGCAGCCAGCTGAGCAAGAGGTGGCCAAGCGGCTGACCACACCCATTGTCAACACCTACCTGGACACACGACACATTGCCTTCGAGAGGTAAGATAGGGCTGTACCGCTGAAGGTCCGGATCATACTTTTAAGAAAAGGGTTATGTACTGGTCTTTGTGTAGTTCATTAGCCTTGATTTGAGCCAAAGAATTTATGGATGGATGAATACGTGGATTGACGATGAGAAATCTTTTTTTTTTTTTTTTTTGTATACTTAATAAGCAGTTCTTTGCCTCTACAGAAACAAGGCTGGAATCTGGGGGTGGAGGACGGATAAGACAGAAGTTGTCAGTGGCTTTGAAGCAAAGGTGAGAGATGGATTTTCAGACTGTACCCCGACCCAAAGAAATGGTAACCTAAATGCTTTGAGAAAAGGAAACTTATATTTGCAAAGTACTGTATCTCTAATGCTGCAGTGCAAAGTTCATTTAAGTCATACACATTGGTAGTAGCAAATGTAAGTAAATATGTATGCTAACCCTGTCCCATAAATCTTTTTTTTACATCTGCACACCCCTACACTCTACCCAGTGTGGCCACATTATTGAGTGCAAGGTGTTTCATTTGTGTCCAAATATTTCCTGTTTTGATACAGTTTTCTGTGTCTGAGGCTATGCATTTCTTTTAACTATAACATTTTGACATAAGAGGTAAGAACAGTAAATGCTATTTCATTATTTTTCATGTTTATCTTTATAAATAAGTATGGAAATTAAAGTTCTGTTATTTTATAGTTGCTCTTTTTTAAAGCAGTGCTGTAGGGTAATAGTAAGATATTTGTAGAAATTCCATTTTCATGAACAGTGTAGTGTATTTGTCATGAAGTATGTTGGTATGTTCCGGAACTGCTTTGCTTTACTGCTTCTTCACTGACAAAGTGAAGGTGTCTGAAATTGTTAGGACTGCTGTACATCTGCAGAGATTCAGCTTATATCCCACTCCTTTGTAGGTCTTCACAGTGAATAATGTCAATGTCGTGATCCGTACCAGGACGGAGCACCTCACGGATGAGGAAAAGGCCAGAATAAAAGGTACAGCATCTGTGTGTAGGGAGAAGGATCACAAATGTTGCTTATCTGAGTGCCATGGTTGACGGGGTACAACTTATGCATGTTTTAATTTTTTTCCTGTCGTGCATCTACATTAACTGATCAAATTAGTTCTATTAGCAGATTATGTGCAGTAACGCTATATCTTTGGTTTCCAAACAAACCCTGCAGATGAAAGAAATATTTTGGAGTCTCTCCTGGGAACGGTAGAGCAGCATTTCAGTGCTCAAGGGGTAAGCAGTCTGGAATCCAGTGTTGATATAGAGGTTTTTCCTTTCATGAAGATCTGTATCCATTTTGAGTAAAGAGTGGAGCAGATCGTTCGCATCTTATCCAAAGTGAACAGATAAATGATGAATGATGTAGCGGTTAAAGCACTTACTGTGATCCTTTGCTTCTTTTTGAAAAAAGGACTTAACCCTTGAGTATGCTACCCCCACCAATCCCACGGCCATCTCTGTGGAGGAGTATTTCAACGCAGACTTTGACCTTCAGGACCGAGACATCGGCAGACCCATTGAGCTCACCATTCGCACGCAAAAGTAGGTGTCTTTGTCTACTCTGAAAAGGTTAGTCTTAGTATCCCTGAAGAAGCGAGTAAGGGATAGGCTGTGGACCTCCACAACTTCAACTTTGACCAGAACAAGCAGTTAAGGATTATGGGTGGATGGATATATGATATACATAGAAAAGCAAGTAGAAATGTCTCGTTTGCTGGGTGGTTAAGTTGCAGCGATTGAATTCAGGATTTAGATCTTGATGGATGCTGATGGATTTTGTTTCTCCACGGATCCAGGTTTAAGGCCACCCTGTGGATGAGTGAGGAGCATCCGCTGTCCTTGGTGGAGCAGGTTACACCTATCATTGATCTGATGGCTCGTACCAGTACCCACTTTGCACGGCTCCGTGACTTCATCACCTTAAAGTTCCCCCCGGGGTTCCCAGTTAAAATTGGTAATGCTGCTTTTTCTATGTTAACACTGGCTCCATACAAGAGGAGCAGTGTGCCGCCTAAAGGCTCAGTTGTAGCAGCTGATTCTTAAACGGTTTATGTATTATACATGTTTCCAGCAAAAACCTTCCATATAACCTATGGTGTGAAGTAAAAGAATTATATGGAGATAGGAGGATGGGAAATGCGTTTTTTTGTTGGGTATTTTGCTAAACACCTATTAGCTCCAAAACTGAAATCTCACAGGTTCTCAACTTTGGACTTGATATGGTCTAGTGAGCTGCATCTGTCCCTCAGAACTACCAAATCATTTTTATTCACAAAGGGTCTCGGTTGATGTTTCCTTCAGGGCTACTTTTCTTTTGACTTCCTGACAGGTCCATAAATTTACATCACGCCATCTGTCACAATCACCTTTCCATTTTCTATCTGATTCAGTTCTATATTTAGGTACTCGTCTAATGTTAACCGGCACAACCTGTTCTCTTCAACAACCTCACCGTGTTTCGATGTTCGCTTGTTTGCATCTAATGGATTTTGCCTGTTGTGAAACTGTTTTGTCTACTCTGAGTTGCATTTTGCTAGGGAGAACTGTCTGCAGATGGAATGCATGAGTAAATGTGTACGTAAAGCAGGCTGCATTACAAACCCAAGTCAGAAAGAGTTGCGATGATATGGAAAATGTAAATAAAAATAGAAAGCAGTAATTTCAAAATTCACTTTTGAAACTTCACTTTGACCCCATACTGTTGCACACCTTAAGACACGTGTGGAAGAATAATGAGACAAATTACACCTGAAACACTCAGTAAGTCGGTGTCTTCAGTACCTAAACCTTTATTAAGTGTTGTGAGAAAGAAAGGCAATGTTACAAAGTGGTAAATTCTTTACTGTCTGAACTTTTTTTGAGAATGTGTTGCAGGTCCTCAATGGCAAGAATGGATGTATAGTTACAGAAAAATGAAGTTGACTGGACTAAACGTTAAATATCTTGTCTTTATACTCTGTGATGGATTACAAGTCAAAGTGAATTTTGAAATCATTGCTTTCTGCTTTTATGTGCATTTTCCATACCGTCCCAATTTTTTCTGAGTTGGGGTTGTATAACGGGCCTGCTGTGTGGTTCGCTTAACTTGGGCAGTTGGTGATCGATATCTATGCTTCACCGTTGCAGAAATCCCCCTGTTCCATGTGTTGAATGCCCGCATCACTTTTGGAAACCTGAACAAGTGCAGCACTGAGGAACCTGCCGATTTGGCTCCGCCAACAGCAGCGCCTTCCCCGACAGAGGAGGGTGACAGTACAACAGGTATGCTGAAATGTCCACTGTTCTGTAGTTTTTATTCTTTAATAGTATGCTAGCAGTATGCCTTGCTAACTGTTATTTTATGTCTGTTTTTCCACTTCATTGCTTCCCCTTCCAAGCCCATCCTCCTTTCCAAGTGTGTTCCAGTGTGTTTGAGGTGCCACCACATTACCGCCAGCGGGGAGGCAACCGCTCCACCCCAGTCGCCAACCACGATGAAGAGCTGCTGCAGTTTGCAATTCACCAGAGTCTGCTGGAGGCTGAAGGCAAATCAGCTCAGGTTAGGGATTTATCTGTTGCGTTACACCCATCTGTACAACCATCCCCTTTACATATTCCTTGGTATAAACATCACCCTTTACTTCTTACACCCCTCACTGCGAGTATCCCCCTTAACTGCTTACACCGTGTGTTTAATTTTAGGTGCATTTGTTTCCTGCTGTTTTGAATTTGTCGCAGTCCAGATATTTGTTGTTAAATTGTACACCTTACTTGGGTCCTCAAATCCTCTGCTGCTGCCCATATGCATGCCAACAGCAAATGTGCATTTTATTTAGGCAAACTTTTTTTTTTATTGATACTGCAACATAATGTGCTTATAAAATCTGTAATACTTGTGCTAACCCCAGTTAACTGCATGTTTATACCAATACAGAGTTTAACTCAATGTACATTTACGGCTGTTTAGTGGTAATTTTTTGTGATTCCTTCGTGGCATTTATTGTTAATAACGCTTTAATTTTGCGTGTTAAAGGCATCAACTTGGGTGGATGTCAATGATGTGCCAACAGATGCCAGCCAGGGAAATGGGTATGTACTGGCAGATGGCTGGGGGTGGCAGTGTGGTTAACAGAAAGCAGTTTCACCTTCAGGGTTGTGCTGTGGGACTTTCTGCTGTTTCAGGTCCATCCCAGAGGGGGTGCTGGTAGACCTCAGAGACACAGTGAGTCGGGGGAGCTCCGGTTCCAGCCCGGACAGTGACCTGCAGTTGGCCTTGGAGCTCTCTGCTCGAGCCCAAGAGGAGGAAGAGCGCCTGCAGCGGGAGGAGGAGGAGCAACTCGAGCAGATCCTCAAGCTGTCGCTTACAGAGAAGTAGAGAGCCAGGAAAGAGGGATGGAGAAATGGACTCTGCTTCACTTTAAATCCCTGCCTGTTGCAGAGAAGCACCAAACTACTGACAGTGTAGCACTGACATGTAGCAGGTGCAGCTATCTGCTACAAGCCACTTCCTATTTATCCTCATTATTAATAACATAGTTTCTTACTGTTTCTTACAAATAAGCGCGCATATAGATTTGTATTTCTTCGTAAATTTTGTAACTATGCCAGTCTTAGGCATTGTCTTGGTTTGTCATGAGCGTGTGAAAAAGTCGGCGGACTTTGTGATGAGGCGACGTCGGATGCTCGATTGATGTCGTCCGACCACATGCACCGAGGACTGGAGGTGCAGCTGATACTGTAGCACTGCGATGAGAGATGTTTAAGGGATTTTCTGAAAAGATTTCTCAGGGTTCTATCACTGTTTTCTGCTTAGCAAAAAGTATTGACATTTTTACCAGGCACGTGACTCCTGTTGGTCATGAATGCGCCCAGTTGTATGATGCTGCTGCCCCCTCTTTCTGCATGTGAATCAGGTATATTTTTTTCTGGAACCTCCAGAAGGTGCCAGTTGTGCACATACTTTGTATGCAGCTGCCAAACTAACAGGCCAGTAAGCTCTGTGTGTGAGAAGTCACCTGACAGTGGGTTGTTGACACAGACAAGCAATAGTATGCCAGTGTGCCTGAAACACACGTTGGAGGTGAGCACACACCTGCAATAACTTCCAGACGGCCACCACTTCAACCCTCTCCCTGCCAGTTTGCACGGTGCAGGAAATTTAAGTGGACTTTCTGTGTTGACGAACACTGTGGATCATCTCTGAGAGCAGTAAGCTGAACAGTAGCGTTTCGGGCTAAGTTTAACAAGAGCTTGTCTCTTCATTCTTGTGGCCGGTGGGTGCGTGACCTCCGGGGTAAGCAGCCCCATCTCCGTGGCCGAGCGCGACACAGCCGAATGTAGCATTTGCCGTGCGTGTGGCGACTGTGCTCCTCGAGTGAGACATGTCGCTTCGGTATTCAGCTTTCACAGCTACTCCTGTCCAGAAGCATGCCGTGTCCTCCACACGAAAACGTTGAAGTTCGGGTGGTTCATTTCTGATGCTCCATCACAGAGGGCCACTAAAGGCAACGTTTCTAATTTCTAAAAAGTTTCTTGACAGCAGAGTAAACAGTATAGCTAACTGCACTGACAGGAGGTTTTATGTTTTTTTTTTATTTCATACTCACACAATTTTGGTGTCAGTAAATTTGCTTTGCACTGGTACTCAAAATGTAAGATTAAATTTGCCAAATCCACGCGCAGTCTGTCAGGTGACAGTTTGCCGAAATAATTATGTTGGAAGGAGGAGGAAGTAGTGCGCTACAATAAAAACTAATTCACATTTTAACATGTTAAGACAATATTTGTAAACAGTAATGTCAGTTTCAGTTTTTTTTTCCACTGCTTTTTCTCAATAAAAGCACTTTATTACCAGTAAGAGTTTTTTGGCTACTTGATCATACTTACTGGTGAAATTCACGCTGTTTTCTTTGTATAATACACTGAAGGTCAGGTGTAAAGAGAAGTTTTTCCTAGTCATCATATGTATCATCATTCGATATGCTCATATTTTCTACTCAGTGTTTAAGTTGATCCAAATTGACCTGCTTTATTTCATTCTCAATACAGTCATCTGAATTTCTGATTTCTTCTTTTTACACATCATATTCAAACATCTATTCAATTAAAGGTAATGTTTTATTACATTTTGTGTCTGTTCAAATTAATAAAATGGTCTCAAACTGAATTATATTTTATCATATTAGTACATTTTTATTTAATAGTCCACAGGCTCTGGGTAATAGATTGGTCTCAAGCGGGTTATAAACTGAAACTCCTTAGTTGCAGAGGTAACAAATAAATGAAAAGACAGAAGAAGCAGTTATGACATAAAGTGAACTCGCTGTATAGCACTTTTTTTACTAGAAGTCCTATCTTTTAGCAATGGATAGAAAAATGTTAAGGAGCATTTACACCCAAATTTCCCATCATTTATAAGGGGTTTGTTTGAGCCCACGTCATCGTGCGGGAGAGACTGTGGATGGAGGTACTGTGAAATAAATTGTGTATGTTAGGGACTATTTATTAAGAATCAAGCTGAACATGGAGGGTGATGAATGTGTCATGACTTGCTTGTCCCGAAATCTTTTTTTTTTTTTTTTTTTTTTACATTTTATATTGCACTTCCTGCTGTATTCAAAAGGTGTCAGCATTTTCTAGCAAATTACTGATACTCACCTGACAGTCTCAAGGGTCGTGGGGGGTGGATCGGGTCATTTTTGTGCTTGTGGATAACAAACTCGGTGCCCGTATTTGCCTGAACAAATGCTGATTTACGTGCTGGTTCGTCCAGTACCTCCGAATGGTTATGTTACAAATGAATGAATGTGTTTTTGGATTTGGTTTCATTTTGCTAAACATAGCTGCCGCCGACAACCATTAATCAAATCACAACATCTGCGGCCTGTGTCCTACACCGAGCAATTAGAGGTTCTGAGCAGTTTGCTGTAATTCAATCGGATGTCATGAGAATATTACTGTGGTTATCCATGGCCAATTCCGCGCTCTGTAAGGTTCCTTTTTTGCAAATGGAGGGGTAAATTCAATCTAAAAGGTTGACCGTCCATACAGTCTTACAAGTAGAAAAACAGTGTAATCCTTCATTTTTGACATACGAACAAGAAATGATCCAGGGATTGATTTTCAGATAAACTTTCCATTTTTACTTTTCATTTCCAAAGTTAGGGTTAAAAGAATCAGTTAAAACTGTAAATTATAGTACCATGGAAATTGGTTCATGACATTTTCCCACAGGAATTTTGAACTTGGTGAGATTACTGTGACTGCAGTTTTTAGTTCAAATAGTAAGCATTGCATCTGTATTGACTTTTTTCGTCTTAACAGGCATTTGAGTCCCATTTCTAGAAGCCCCTGAGATCAAAATCTTTGCATCCTCTTCCGCATGGTGTTAGGAAGGCTGTAGCGTCACCTCGGCCGTTCGCAGTTTTCGAAGCGCTTCCATCGGAGTTCAGTCTTTGTCGGTTGGTGTGTGCGCTGGAACCGTTAAATGACATTTGAAATGTACTGTCATCCCATGGATGATGAACGCGCATATTAACGGTCATTTGGATTTACGAGAACATGTCATTTGTACCCTGATAAGTTGTCAGCTCTCGTCTGCTGCCTGCAGCCATCGCTCCGAAATCTTGTGACTTTTTATCAAAGTTTAAAATCACCGCCTATCATAATGCTCAGTCCTGAAGCAAAAGCATTTAGAAAGTGCAAAAATAAGCTGGAAGAAGGAAGGGACTTTTGAAAAGCACAATTCTCTTGTCAAGCAATATCAATGCAAATGACTGATTTAGTTTTTATTTTTCTTTTGTGCATTTAAAAGCAGTTTCACAAACTACTTTACAGTAAAGGGTTAATATTGTAGAACAAATTAAAAATGGGCATACAAAAAGTTATAGAAAATAA
This sequence comes from Heterotis niloticus, assembly GCA_018136845.1. Classification (NCBI taxonomy): domain Eukaryota; kingdom Metazoa; phylum Chordata; class Actinopteri; order Osteoglossiformes; family Osteoglossidae; genus Heterotis; species Heterotis niloticus. The sequence continues at coordinate 5,813,035 of CM030903.1, forward strand.
AGGAAAAAAGAATCCAGCCATTATTAATAACTTCTTTTACAGTGCAGAGTCACAGTGGCCTGGAGGCTTTCCTGGAAGCATTGGGTGGGAGGGGGGAACTGGACACAAAATAAACTGGATGGTAGTGCAGGCCACACACATGTTTACCTACCCTCAGTAAACAAGATAGACCTGTAACACATATATGTGGACTGTGACAGGAAACTGAAGCACCTGCAGAAAGTCCATGCAAACGGGGGATAACTTGCAAACTCCACATGAGATGGATTTGAACCCATGTCCAAGACCACAGTGCTTGAGCTGTGAGGGCTATCTACTGTGCCCATCAGGCCACTTTGTACAGTACATCTTCAATGCCTCATGTGTTGCTAAACACACAAGTATGACCAAAAGTCCTTGTAACTTTTGTTATTTTACTTTCATTGCATTCAGACTAATGGCTTGAGGCTCTGGCACAATTCACCACTTTGCTGAGCCTTTAAGCTACCTGACCTTGGTGGGAGGGGGGTTGTTTGTGGTGGCCTTTGGCATTCGTGGTGTGGCTGTAACCTCAGTCCTCTGGACAACCTTGCCAGGTTGTGAGTATAATAACCTGCAGAGACTTACTCACTAGCACTATTGTACTAGTCCTCCGCTAACTAACTACAGACCCAACCTGTCCACCGCAGGAGTCCATAGCTGAGGAGAAAAGAGCATGAGGTGAAGTGCAGTGGAACTGAATGTTAATTGTAGAAAACAATTATGGATTCAGTGTCAACTCATGTACATTTGTCCATGGTGTCATTTTGATAAATGACAGAAAGCTTTGTGTTCATGTAATATCGGATAAATATTTAATATTTCAGTTTCTGCTGAAGTATCAATAATTATTGCAACAGACAAGCAGAAAAAGAATAAATACAGCAAATGGCCATACACTGATACCCGGTTACAGTGTTAAAAATTTGAACATCTTATTTCATGTATTTTCTGCAAACAGGCCAACGGACCCAAAATAATAACATCCGTAATATCAAATCAATCAATCAATCAATCAATCAATCAATCAATCAATCAGCAGTACTATAATAGACACTTAAATAACATTAAGCAGTAATAATAAATACCAGTACAAAAATAAGAACAAAACCTATAAAAAAAATCATTTCTTCACATACAGCAGGTAACATATTTATGGTACCAAAAGTATTTTGCAATAGCAGCTTTTGGTTAAATTTGGAAAGAAAAGGAAGAAAATCATTGAAATGGCAAAATGTGCAATAACTGTACATTGTTCTGTGGTCATACGTAGTAAATTGTACTGTATCTTAGAGTAGAAACAGTAAAAATGATAAACAGACATAGTGGGGTCCAACTTGTATGGCTGGCAAATGCTTTTACTAAAGGAGCAGATTTTTCTGATTTGACTAAATTGATTTTACTGAAAAAGCAATCTGCGTGGCACTGAATTTATTCCTTTTCATTGTAATAATTTTTAAATAAAGTCACTTCAAATCCTGTATCTGACTTCTAATGCACTTCTTCAACATATGCTGGAACAGAGCCTAAAACTCATAAAGCAGAAATGGCAGCGGAGAAGTTTTCCAGGAGATAAAGATGGTTTTGACCCCTGATGGTGTCAGTGGTGGTGGAGTGGGAGACACAAAACATGGTGGACTCAGATGGAACCAGAAGACGGTTTCTGCTGCTTGATTCCTAGTTCCTGCTTTGTCTTCAGTCCTGATTCCTGGTTCTTCATTCATTTTTCCCCTTGACTCCTGGATCTTTTTTCTTGATTCCTGATTCCGAGTTCTTCAATTTTGATTCCTGGTTATTTGTTAGGTATTCTTGGCTTTCTCTTAACTACTGATTCCAAGTTCTTTTTTTCTGTATTCCAGCTTCTGATTCCTGGTTATTTGCCAGGTATTCTTGGCTGCTTTCTCTTGACTACCGATTACTGATTCCTGGTTCTTGGTTCTTTGCTCCTGAGTCCTGGTTAGTTGTTGGGTATCTTCGGCTGGGTTCTCACGATCACTGATTCCTGGTTCGTTTTTCCTCGCCTCCTGCTGCCAGGTGGACGCCCGGTCTACCTCCTGCGCAGGGGTTTGTACACACACACTGCCATGAGGATCATGGCCAGGACGATCACGCACAGGACACTCAGGAGCACAACTGCAAAAGGAGAAAGTGAATGCATGTTCATCCCCTGTTCAAGACTTGAGCAACGGGGTGGGGTGGGGGGGGGTACGAATAAGAGGACCTTATTGTGTTTTGCCGTCACGCACAGTGCGCAGCCCACAGGAGGGAGCGTGACCGGAGCGCGCCGTCCCAGTGCGAATCGCGCTGCCGCTTTACGCCGCGCCACAGACCGTCTTTAAGGAGCTTAAAGTAATGAGGACCGCGCACATCACACACGACGACTGGGCGCGGCTCGCCTAGGCTTTTCTGTAACCCGAAATCCTTACCCAGGTTCTGTTTCTGCAGCACCACGAACGGCCTGTCGTTCCCTCTGGACTCCGCATGCTGTCCGCTCGCAAACAAACTAAGCGACAGGAAAGGGATGAGCCGCGCGACACAGCAATGCATGACGGCGCGCATCCGGTGATGCTGAGGATGCTGATGCTGACGGTGATGCTGATGGTGTGGTGGCGATGGAAGAAGGGAGGAAACGTGTGGTTCTGCACTCTCGCCAGGTCCTAAAGCCGGCAAAGTTCGGAAATCCCTTGCACAGCGTGACGCTTTGGGTAGCAAACACTATGCCTAAGAGATCAGAGTTTTCAATTTAAAATGACATCTTTCTAAAATAACGCATTTTCTACAAAGTGGTCTATTAAAACAATAAATATACGTAGGCACGGTTCATTTGCACTAAACTAACGATAATGTTAGTACCTTTGTAATGTATTATTATTATTATTATTATTATTATTATTATTATTGGTGGTGCTGTTGTTGCTATTATATAGAACGGAATATAGTTACTACTACTACTACTACTACTACTACTACTAATAATAATAATAATAATAATAATAATAATAATAATAATAATAATAATGTAGCAGAGCTGAATTTGAATTATTGATTTATTGTTAATTCCTATACGTCTTTGCCCTTGTCCATGGTGTCATTTTGACAATGGTGGTACGCTTGTTGATTATACAGTTTAGAATAAATATTTCAGCTTTTGCATTGTAAGAGGCATACATAAATAGAATAAATACAGCAAAAGCCCATATATTGATACCCTATCACAATCCAAAAATTATAGTGATGCTGCTGCTGCATAACTTACAACTAACTAACATACAGTATCTTGCCTTGGACACAAGTGTATGCTTAATATTAATAATAATAATAATAATAATAATAATAATAATAATAATAATAATACATTGGCATATAGGATGTTGTATTATTACAGGAATCCATAATACAGTTGCTTTAATAATAATATTGTGAACAATACTTTAATATTTATCTAATAAAGCTGACTAAATTATCTTCAGTGCACAAGAAGGCAGAGGGGAGATTGTACAATCCAGAAACTCCCAAATGGCCTGTGTGTTACAGTGCTTACAGTATTTGACAGTTGAGGCATCAGAACATCGGATCTCTGAGCTAAAGTGTAATTTATAGTAAATTGTAAAGAGCACGTTGACAAATGTGGCATCGGCTGGTGACAAACCACAGCCTCGGGGGTGATGCGAACGTAAAGTCGGGCTCATCAGACTGTCTTGTGGTAATAACGGAGAGATACCAATTCCCAAAACAGTCCAGACCGCAAGGCAAAGGCAAAGAGCAGAAAATAATAAATAATGAAACCTGAAACATTCCCCTTTCTTCTAATTCCCAAATAGTGAAGAAATCTGATCTGGTGCTTGTTCATATGCTGCAGGAACTAACATGAACAAGAATAGCTACAAGCCAAAAACCATTATAGCCGCAGTTTCACAAGAATATTTAGGGAACACTCTGCTGTGAATTTCATTAGGAAGCTGCTGATGGTTCTGCGAGTTTGTGCGATCAAGCAGCGGTGCAGTATTTCTTCTCAGGCAGGGAGCTTAGGCTTGGTCAGAGGCCGAGCGCTCGTTCTTCCTCCAAGCATTTCTCTCTTAATTCGGCTTAAATGCCTGTGTATTGACCTCCGACCATAATCTGACCTATTTTCCCATTTCTCAGTCCCATTAATCTATGCATTTTTAACATTTTTAAACAAAACTTTTCCACTGATAAGTAATTAGGATCACTTAAAAATTTTTTATTTTAAGGGTTTAAAATTTAAGTATTTTATTTTTATTTAACACTTTATAGGCTCTTTGCAGCTGCCATCAACAAATGATATAACTGGAATAGTACTGCACTGTTTATATCTAGCATAAGGTTTTAGTGTGAGTGTAAAAGCAACGGCAAATAATAAATTGCTCCTAATAAACAGCTAATACCAGTAAAAAGTGTCAATTATTAATGAACTGAAACAGCTTTGCTAGAGCATTCATATCAGCAGCCGGCATGTTGACATCGTAACTGAGAACTGGCAGTTGCACCATCTCAAGAAATATGAGGGGGAAATGGAGGATGAAGACTACGATCAAGCATGGACAGATGTGGACAGATGTGGGAAGGAGAAAAGCAGAGGGAAAAGTAGGCACAGATTTAAAAAGGCAATGACCGATATTGCCAGGGAGCCAGAAATCATGCTTGCCGCATGGGGCGGTTAATGTGAATGCAGTGTGTGTTTTCATGAGCGTGTTCTGGTGTTATAGTTGCATTCTTTTGGACTTATGTATATATGGCTGTGAAAAGTTATAACTGCTTACGTATATGCTTCTTCTTTGGTTCAGGTTTTTAAATCAGCCAGCGAAAAAATCAAGCGTGCACAAAATATCCGCTGTTTAGCACATCGCCCGGTGCATACTTTACAATGTCTGATGGTAAACAGTTTTTTAAAAATATGTATTTATATATTATATATTACACTGAACTAATACCACTGAAATACCACTTTCACTTGAACTGTCTGAATGCTTTCCTTTCTAAAGTAATAGTTGCACACGGATCTGGACTGCATCTCCCCTCCCTGTGTGATTGGAGATGAGATTCTCTCGACGGGCTGGAGAAGCTTCCTGTCCGGGTGAATCACGGCGGCAAGACGCGCGCACGCTTGCCAGTAAATATATCGCGAGGCCGGTCTGTGTCACTTAAATAACACAAATTGCCGACACTGAGCAAGAACAGCAGCGCGCTGTTCTGTGAAAATTTTAATCCTGTTAGGAAACCGACTTCTTTGATCTCCGAACCTTCGGCCCTGTTGGCCAGTGTGGCACACGCACTTAATCTGGGAAGCAAACCACAACAGGCCAAAACCTTATTGTCCAAATTGAATTTCTGCAATGAGCTCAATCAATTTGCAGGCCGCTGTTCTGTCATTAATGTTATTATTTTGCTATAAAGGGAGCCAGGGCGTCTTTCAGAGGGTAGTTAGCATGTCCTCCTGGCACTCGAGTTGTTCTGTTTCATGTACAGGGAAGCTGGCAAAAACATAATTGTCTGACGATACCAATGATTTTCATGGCATGCATATGTCTTGTACAAAGAAAATCTTTAGGCAGCACCCTGTGCTCTCAGGAGCCCCAGGCTGCCAGTCTTCTCTGAGCTTTTCAGCAACATCACCACTGATCTACCGTGCATAAATAAAGTGCATCTATTAAGGCTGCTTTTATGTTCCTCTCCTCTGTGTCGGCGCGTTTGCTGTGCACCTCAGCTGCGGCAGCTTGAACAAAAAGCTTTTATCCGTTTGGTTTTTGTTTTATTTTGCCCCCCCCCTTCAATGAAGGGGTACCTGAATGAGGAATCGGGCCATTCATGTTCATCTGGACTGACCCCGGTGGCACGTGTCCTTCGGAGAAGCTTGGACGCGTCCACATCTGCAGTCGGAGGACGCTCTTTAATAAAACATCTCATTAAGCATCTGAAGCCCGGCAGCTTCCATTTCGTATGTTTATGTCTTGCGGACGCCGGTGCCCTATGCAAAATAGCATGTTATTTAAAAGCATTCATTAAACCCAGAGAGAGCACCTTTGGTGAGATAACCAGAATAACAAGTATTTCCAGCAGCAGGGATGCTAATGGTGGCGCAGTAGAGGTTCTGCCACGCAGAGGACCCGCATCATTATTTATTTTTTTTTTTTTTTAAATATCAACAAATTTTTTCTGAATATGAAATTGCATGAGCGTCAAAGAGAAATTTATTGAAAGCGAGAGGCATTCTTCGGAACCAGCAATGCGGTGTACCCTGCAGCAGGTTATTTTTTTTTTATTTTAGGACATTTTATTTTATACTGTAAATACTGCGGCTCACAGTTTCAATCCATCACAGTCGGTTTGCCCGGGTGCTAAACATTGCACCTTACGGTTTGGTAAGTCAGTCCGAGGCTCAGACACAAACATCATCAGTAGTTTTTTATTATCGTAAGGATTCCCAGTATGTCAAAGCAGGGAGATGTTAGCTGTCAGAGCCTAGAAAACAAAGCCCCATACACCCTGTATATTTGGCAAAATACAAATACTGAGGGTTTGACTCACAATTAGTTTTTCTGACTTTAGTGTTTTAACTGACATTATTTTTGTAGTGGTACAATGTATTGTTATTTTTGAGATGAGTCAAGTAGCGTAAAATTAGCAGTCTGAAGACACTTTGCTTGAAACGAATGTTTGACTTTCACACAAGCACATATGAATAAATAGATACGTACGTAGGCACAAGAACCTAAACATGAACTACAAAGCTTTGCAATATCATAGTTAAGGCAAAACTTTCTGGGAGGTTCTTATCTTGGTTATAAATGCTTACAAAATGAAGATGAAATATTTGCTTTTTGGTCTCTTAACCGTTTTTGAGGTACTTTTGATGACTTGCATGTCGGTCAACAAGTGCTGTTTGCTGAAAGTCACAGAAGTTTTAAAGACAAATTTTCCACTGGCAAAAGATAACGCAGTACCTTACATCTTTTGTTTCAACATATTCCATTGAAAACTACTTTAAAAAAACACTAAAGAAAGTAAATCCATGTAGAAAACGGACCCAGAAGAGGTCTTTAAGTATTAAAAGTGAATGCACACTTGAAATCACTTTGGTCTCTGTTTTCCAATGTGGTTTACAAATTGCTGTAAACAATCTGGACTATAAAAACTGGCATTAGAAAAAGACCAAACAAACTGTCTGAGCCAATGACATCACCGCCGTACATTTTTAACCATAAATTTGGTTTAGGTTTGGTTATGGTGTAAAATTACCCCCTGGTGTGGTGAGGGAATAATCTGGTGGTGTATTGGTTAAGGACAAAACCTTGTAAATATCAACTCCTCCTGTTGAAGACCCAGGAGGAGGTTAGCTGTGGTAATCCTGAGAAGGTACTTGAATTATAAAATACTCAACTGTATAAATGGGAGAAAATATACATTGCTTCACATAAAGGTGCCAGCTAAGCAAAATAATTATAATAATTCCTCAGTGAGTTTAGCACTTCCTAATGAACAGATGCTCACTGGTACTCTGCTCCCACTGCCTAGAAACCATTTAAAAATATCTCTTCTCTAACTATTGAATATTATCATCATAAATGACAAGTAATCTTTTTCCACAATATGACACACAGTTAAAAATTCACAAGCGGTTGCAGGAAATTTGGGTATCGGTGGACTTTGCACAGACATCGCATTTCCTACTTCAAATAACAAGTAACAATCAATCATTTTCACATATACCTACACATGAGCTTTCCAGGACAGTTTGCAAAGTTATCACCCTTTTGTTTTCCTTTTAAACGCAACTAAATTCCTCCCGACGCGAGGGCCGCCCGTTTTCCCACGTGCTTCGCTCATCCTGGCTCAGAGCTGGCAGAAAGATGAAATGCTGGAGTTCTGTGGTCTGTTTCAAACTCCTGGTCTCATAACAGTCAGCTCCTTTGTATGTTATATTTGATGGGTCTCAAGCCTGTGTGTGGGATGGATGCCACGGTTGTCTGTAGCTGTGTGGTTCCCCATCCACTGACGTGCGTGCCTTCCGTTAGGGCTTTGGAGACGCCACCCTTTAGGGGACCGGGGTCATCGAGAGGGATTCTGTCTGGAGGTCTGGCATGGTTCTCTCCGGTCTCAGGCACACCGCCAGGCGCTGAAGATCATATAATCACATCGGAGGTCAGACGAATTGTCCTTGACTAGCATTGCTAGTTGTAAAGTCTGCTCTGATCGATCACATTGGATGCGTGCGCCAAACACGAGCGGATCAGCTGTGCCAACCCTCAGTCAAATGCTAGAGACTTTCTGTTTAACCCTAATGGTGAACCTTCATTTGAAGGCTGCTATATTTTCATAACAGTTTTACAAGCTAAATTTCACTGATGAACATTTATATACGACTTATGAACATGTAATGCACTGCACAGGATGTTATGACCAGTAGCTTGGAGTTTATTAAATAAGCATTTGTGAATATGTATGTACTTATAAAAGGGGTAAGGTACCATTTGTGTTAAGCACAACCAAACCTGCACCGGACAAAGGAGGCCATCTGACCTGCTTGAGAGAGCCAGGGGTCCACACGAGTTTGTAGATCATGTATATCGGTATCCACATGAAGGAGGAGGTGCCAATGATGTAACCCACGGTGATGCTCCAATCTGGGTACTCGTATTCGAACAGGACGAGGGCCGGCTGGTTCAGCAAGGAGCTCACTATGATGTACTGAAGGGAGAGGAGTGCACGTCAGGGTACAGAGGCAAAAGGAAGTGTAGATTCTCTTATTATAAAGACCATTGGTTCTGAAGTCGACCCTTAATGATGTATGTAGGTTTCTGGTCGAGATTTTCATTTAACTGTTTGAGTTGTAAATCAGGGCCTAGTTAAAGTGTTCTTCAAAACCTATTAGATTGTGTAAATCGAGAGCCAAAGTTGGCCCCTCTGACTAAATGTTAAAAAACAGAACCGGTAACAGTGATGCTACAGTCAACAGTATGAAATATTTTTTATGGGTATTTTGAATAACCAAATGAATTACACATGCAGTCGAACCTTAATATTGTTATGATACTGAAAATAGAGAAATAAACATCGATTTTGTTTCGTAATTGTATTTCGGCGAAGAATAAAAGTTTGCTTCGTCAGCAATGACCATTTTTCATTTATATGCTGATACAATAAGTGGGATTCAAACAATACCTGTATGTAATTATGGTCATTTATGCTCCAGTTATTGCCACAGGGATCAAATATTTTAAAAAAGGGTTCCATATGGGAAAACAAATATCAAGCTTTTGTTTATTCACCTGTGTATGTCTTAAATACCACAAAAGCAAACAGAAGGAAAGAACATTTCTTATAATAAACTGATAAATTACAGTAAAACAGGAGCCTTTAGATGCTGAAGACAGAGACGTTTATGTATACGTTTCTAACTAGAGACAGGGGAACGTCATCATTTATTTTGGGTTCTTGCAGAAATGTATGCACAGCAACAGCCACCTGTAAAGCACCTGTATGAAAAAATCCGGTGGTGAAATCCAAAAGGATGATAAATTAAAGGTCCTGCTTATAGACATAATGAGGCGGAATGGATGCTTGACATGAGCTCCAAAACTTGAGCTGCAGCTTGTAAAATGCGTGTCCTTTGAATGATAGAATGCGTAGACGTTGAATGATGAACCAAAGCTCCGAAGATGAACCCTCATCAGAAAGATCCGGAATATTTGTTGGTTTTAACTGAAGCCTTTTTGTTTGCATGTAATTTTTTTGGACTGGCTTTGCAATAGCTGAGTGGGGTTGTCATTATTGAGTTTTTGGAACATGCCACGTCACAAAGGTTGCATTAGCCATCACTACAACAGGGACTGCAAAAGTTAAAATCACCACACTGACTGTTCAACATAAACACAGCATTTTTAACTTCTTACCACTCAATGCTATAAATTATATAAATATAAATAAAATGGTATTTATAAAACACCTTTCAGATGACAGATCAGCTCAATATGATCAGCTCTCAGTGTCAGAAAGGTGACAGTCCAGCTTCAGTTGATATCACCACTTTTAAGTTAATACTTCAATTGTATCTGTTTTTTGGTAGCCGCCTTCTTTTGATTTTGAACAAAGCCATTCAATATGGGAGGTAAAACATAACAAAAAACAAAGAATGTGGCCATGTGACCAGAGAATAACTTGAGATATTAATTCAGTGAAGACGTGGAAAGTGAGGAGGAGATGCGTTTGCAAACCATACTGCCATGTTGAAAAGGGACTCCACCAGACAGTTCCCTACAAGCGGCCCCCCAGTTGAGTTCATGTGGTCCATTTTTACGGTCGCCAACATGAAGGATGCTGTCTGAGATTTGGTGAGGACCATAATGATCAACAATCCACAGAGCAGGGACTCGGGAATCCGTGGAGATTCACAGCGATTCTCTGATCGCTCCGCCTTAACTGACCTGCCCAAGGGAAGCTGCACTGGGTTTGTGGATAATTAGATTATTTTAGATGGTTGTGGATGGGATTTCATGGCAAAGAAACTTCTGGCAACCTTCCACACAGAGCAGCACACAGACTCATCCCCTGGGTTGTATCTTTGAGACTCTGCTCTCTGATGCTCAGGACACGAAGACCTCCAGGTGTATCTGCTGCCCTCAACACGTGCAACTGAGCAGTGAATGGGCGGATTAAAACTAATGACAGTCATCTATTAGTTTGGTGCTTCCGGGTCTGCATCACTTCCAACTTGGGCTGAATGAAAAAGAAGTGGGATTTCCATACATATTTTCTTACTCACTGCTAGAAACGCAGGGCTGATGGCCACCCAGCACACCTTCCAGAAGAAGCCTGGAGTGTAGCCCAGCATAGATTTAACATCATTGGTGAATCTCTGGATACCTGAGTCAGAGACATTTAAAACAATATATACAGAAGGTTAATGCGAGAAATGAGAATCTCTAATGCACATCAGACCTTATTATCTTATTAACTATTTCATCCTTAATGTATTTAGCGACCAATTAAGATTGAGGGTAAATCTTAAGGTGTGCTTTATAAGCTTAATGTTTGATACAATTTTATTATATTGGTATCAGGTTCCAGCACTCCACACATTTTCAATAACCATACATTTTCAATAACCATATCTCCTCTGAGGATCACAGAGGTGTGGAGTCTATCCCAGGAGCACAGGGGCGAAGCAGGGCATACCTTCAACTTGCACACTAATGGCTGTTGAGCCACTCCGTGGAAGAGATCCACAAAGCCATAAACATAGCCTGCAAATTGCTCACTGGCAGAGCTGGAACAGCACAGTGATCTGGTGGTGGCTGAGATACCAGCGGCCCCGTACCGATCAAAGAATAGTCTAAATCGGCCGTCCATTTCTGTTAGTCACTTATTCTGAGCGAGGGTCACCGCGGGCCCATCTCGGGGCCTAACCCAGAAGCAGAGGGCACTAGGCTATGAAACTGCCACTGGATGGGATGCCAGTCCAATGCGTGGGGGGGGGGGGGTTATCTATTGTTAAAGACAAATGGCAAATTACCATAAAACCAAGAAACAGCAATGGCTTCCAGGAACCCCACAGCAATGATCGAACAGCTGACTCCAAACTCTTCTAGAAGTTTGACCACATAGGCCCCACCCTGTGAAAACAAGTGTTATTCCATCTACAGAAAAATCAATAACTATACACCAAACAGGTAGAAATGTCATCAACAACACAGTCCATCACTTCATTAGGTCACTTAAAACAATGGGTTTTACCGCAGAAAGTTCACCAGTCAGCTTTGATTTGGTGGGTTATGAGGTGTAATAAAGTATTAAAACTATTAATAGCAGCGTGTAAAATGCAGAACAATTCAGCAACGCAACAGTGCAAAAAATTACTCACGTTGGTAAGAGTGCTGAGGGAGCCCAAGAAGCAGACAGTGACCAAACACAGCACAAAAAGTTCCCTGCGGTTGGACAGATGCTCGGGATACTCATCTAATACAGCTGTGATGATGGCCTCCAGCCCTCCAAACTGCAGGCAGGGGCACAGCACTCAGTTACTGCCATTTGACTTTGCTAATAAAAATGTCAATCTTTTCAAAATTTTCAAGTACATCTGTTGCATTTTATTAGCGGTGTATACAGTACAGACAAGAGCAGTTCAGAACTATGAAGGAAAAAACCTTCCTGGAACCCACATCAGAAGATTTTTTGTCAATTTTTTAACTCAACTACAGTATCTGAGACTACCTGAGAATCAGGGTTAGGAAAGAGGGCTCAGCACATGTTTAGGTATAAGTCTCTGCCATAGCTTATGCCAAAAATGGGCACCCAGGAGGTAAGACATGCACTTTATGGCTAAAAGTATGTGAACTTTCCCCCTTCTAATCACTGATCTGAGCTGTTTCAGCCTTACCCACACAGCATGCAAACACCTTCTAGACAATTGTGTGCTTCCAGCTTTGTGGCCACAGTTTGAGGAAGAAGCTCCCTTCCTGCTCCAGCATGACTGTGCCCCTGTGCATAAAGTGAGCTCCATAAACATGTGGTTTGCCCCGGTTGGTGTACAAAAACTTGAGTGGCTCCAGAGCCCTGACCTCTACCCTACTGAACACCTTTGGGATGAACTAGAATGCTGACCACAAGCCAAGCCTTCTCACCCAACCTCACTGATGCTTGTGTGGCTGAATGGGCTCAAATTTACAAAATCTGGTGGAAAGCCTTCCTGGAAAAGTGGGGGCTGTTATAGCAGCAAAGGAGGGGGGCAACTCCATATTAATGGCCATGGGTTTGCAATGGGATGTCCACCAAGCTCATATGGAGGTGATGCTCAGGTGTCCACACACTTTTGGCCACACGGTGTATCATCACAGCTACAGCTACTGTCCCCAGCTTTCCTACCGTACTGTCCAGGCCAAGCGTGATCATCATTGCAAAAAAGATGATGGCAAAAAATGTGGAGCCCATCATGTTGGCAATGGCTTCTGGGTAGGTGATGAACAGTAAACTGGGCCCTGGAGAGAAGAAGGTATTGTGAATTTGCACATTAAAGAAGAAAAATACTAACATTGTGTTTGGTGGTTTAAAAAGTATCAAAACTTTTGTATGCCTCCTATCCAACAGTTAAAAATGGAATATGATATAAACTCATAAACTGAAGACTTGGTGGTGAACTTTTCAGATGGTGCTAACATAAAATGTTAATAGTAACTCTAACTCATAAACACATTCATCTACATTAAACTGTATTCATGTATCATTTCTATTTCAACACTGGTTTGATTTAATCCCTCATTTTATTTCATCTGCATGATAAAATGTGAACCACGTTATGCCTAAGAGCAAAGTCCAGCAGGTTTTCCAGCTCTTGTTGCACCATTAACAGCTGAGAAACTGAGCTGCATGATCCATACAAGACAATAGGTTAAATCGGGTGTTTTGCTCGAATAAAAAACCTAAAAACCTTTTGGTCTTGGCTGGCCCGGACCTGTAAAGTTTTTATGCGGTATTGCTGATATGATTTTATAGTATATTATACCACTTTTCTTGCTGTTTTGTGTTGTTTTGTGAAATCAGGCTGTCTGTTAAGCGTACAGTTGCACTGCATCTCAGGAGGAACTGCATTTCATTCTCTCGTATGCTTGTACGTGTGGAGCACCAATAAGGTGAACTTGAACCCGAACCTTAACCTTTAACTATACTGATGGTGGTGAATATGAGGACGATCGCTTGCTGCAATTCAATGCAAATACCTTTATCCTTGGCGACCTCTTCCACATCCACGTTCCTCATCTCTGCCATGTACCCCAACACAGTGAAGATGACGAAGCCTGACACAAAGCTGGTCAGACAGTTCACCAGGCTGGTCACGATGGCATCACTGGCCACCAGGAAAACCAGGGCGGAAGGGGGAAAACACAGGACATGTTGACAGAGCTGCTGGAGCAGTGAGCGACCACACCATGAGTTATATCGTATTACATTACTTACTTCCTTGGTGAAAATTTTCATCCAAGATAACCCATTATACTCATCTTCTATTTTTTTGTGCCTACACCTGAAAAAGTTCTGCACTCTATCCTGCTGTCTAACAGCGTATCTCATCCTGCACCTGTTACAGGCCACTATTGTGGGCTTTTCCTGTGAGCACATTGGTACAAAGATAGATAAAATTCTGGCAAAGAGTAGTTGGTACCAGCAGTTTCATGTAGTTACCCTCTCCCCAGGACAGCGTACTAAGCCTGTACATGCGTCACGGTTCCGTGCCAGTTCCGCTAACAGCGTTGCATGCACATCAGGGAGGGAGAAACTAAAAATTCAATTTTGCTCTTCAGAGAAGCAGGCCGTCCATTCGTCCTCCTGCTGACCTGGTGTCACCACTCCCATTTAGCTCTGTTTTCTATAGACTTCTTGGGGCACAGGAGCTGCAAACCCTGACTTGTTGGACAACATTTCCTTCCTCGCTGAATGAAAAGCATCTCAAAGTCAGTTAAAAGTCCTGAGCAGCATGCAGGGTAAACTGAGCTTTCAGCAGCTTTGAAATGGGACCTAAATAAGGCCTTTATAACCCTGCCATACACTGCACAATATATCATATCTCATAAAAGACTAAAGATCATTAGTTAGCCATTTTTCTGACTGGGCCCTACATGCGTGCTACATAACAACTTCACACTCAACACATAGCCTCAACAGTAATACATAAAACTTCCGAAATAATGCAAAGCTTATGGAGGTGTCAAGATAGTCTAAAAATAGGGCCCTGGATGAAAAAGAAACTTTGCCAGAATTTTATTAATATGGCAGCTGATGCCCCTACCGGTAACAGTTATTGGTGAAAGGGTTGTAGCTGGCAAGGGCGAGAAGCACCCCAAACCCAGGGCCCAGTGAGAAGAAGATCTGTGCTGCTGCATCCACCCACACCTAAAAACAGGTCAAATAAATGAAGGAAGAGAGGTAACTGACAGCCCTCTTCATATACAGCACAACATGATTTTTACAAAATCTGAATGAAAAGCAGACAACATATTACGGCTTTCTGGGTTTCCCCTCTATAATTCGTGTGATTGTTCATTTCTTTGTTTTATTTGGGTTATTTTTTTTATTTCATATTCGCACCGATGGGTCTACGGAGGAGCCACTTGTCCGTCTTTGAAAGCTGTTTCGGAGGACAAGGCAGCAAGGGCCTTCCCTCTTGAAACATGAAACCGAAGGGCTCTCACACCGCGGTGGACAGGCACACATCTGAAGGGGAGCTCACCGATTGTTCCTCAATGGGGCCAAGGCAGGGAGCCAGAGAGCTTTTGTTAATGGAAAATTCAAACCCAATTAAGCATCTCATAAGCTGTCAGGCTTTATTTATGCATCTTATTTGCTGCCATATATGGCAAAGCTTTACTACAGTTTTAGATGTCCAGCACCTTGCTCCTCTGTAGAGAAAGCAAACACGGTGGAAGACGAAAGGAAAATGCTTTATCCCAAATCCTTGTTGCATTATTGAACATACAGTCCAGATTACGTGAATGTTGGCTCCAGATTCCCCTAGGGTCCCGTTGCCCAAAAATGCCTGTGTTCTTGGTGGTCCTAAAGGACTAAACATTAGAGAGCAACTTTGGGTTTGTGTGTTATGGTTTGAGGGGTTAACTCACACTCGTTTCCAGAAGTTTCTCCCACTTGGGCTGCAAGTAGAACTCCACACCCCTCCAGGCACCAGGCAACGTGGCTCCACGAATGAGCAAGATGAAGAGCACCACATAGGGAAGAGTGGCTGTCACCCACACTACCTGCCAGGTAGCACAGTAAGCCATTTTTTGAGCACTCAGCAGACCTGTACACTAAGTAGCAGATCAGTCCAGCCTGGTTCTGCAGACCCGGCCTTTAAAGATAAACACCAAGCACACCGATCTCCATGTTTGCCACCGTACGAGCCGAGCTCCTGCGTCTCTCCACCTCTTCGAGAAAACATTCTGCTCTTTGTTCTTATCAACTGGTTCAAAAAATGCAGCCAAAGACCCAGCTGATAATACATTCATTTAAATCTTTCTTCTATGATATCCCACATAGGCCAAATTTAAGTTTATACACTTACAATATGCATAATTTATATTTCTGAACATGCTTATTATTTTACAAGCGGTATAAGCATTAATATTCTGTACATGGATGATACCTGCTTGGAAAGCTGTATGTATCGAAATCAAGGAATATTTACGATTATAACTAAGCGTGGCAAGGCTGAGAAAGGTAAGCTAATACAAATGCATTGTTTAATCGTACTCCTGTCAAAATGTTGTAAGAAACCGACCCCTCAGTCCTAAACTAAGGTTTAATCCACAACATGAGATCTGTGCCATGTGATGATATTTTTCGGCCTAAAGACGTGTGTAAGAGGTTGAGGAATGTTTCCTGGGGTCTTTTCCGGAACTGGGCTGCTCTTTCATGTTTGGGTCACTGGTATATTAAACCTCAGATTTATTACTTCTGTTCTGTCCACTAAAGTATGAAAAACAACTAAAAACCTTTTTTTTTTTTTTTAAATAAAGCTTTAAGAAAAAAGCTAACAACGAAAAAAAGATGAAGCATAAATACTTTTACAAGTGCAGCAATCAGTTTTTCATCATTTGCTTCTAAACTACAGTCACCCTAAAGGCACTAAAATGTTAAAACTTTAAAATTTGAAAAATATAATCTCATGTTTTTAAACAAAGTACAATTTTGTCAAATGTGTAATGGTGTGTAAACTTCAGTTTTTCTGCAAGATGAAATGATAGGGAAACTGTTGCTGTGCAAGAATTATTTCTCACTGTGCTCTTCTGTGATTTAAAACAAATTATATTGCATTATTTCTATTATAATAATAGAAATATGTTATTGGCTACAGTACTCAACAGAGCACATTAACAGTCAAATTACAATGTTTATTATGTTATAATATTTATCTACCTATGAACCTCTATGAACCTATTTCACTTGGGCTGAAGGGCCACATTTTACATTGCTTGGATTGTTAGCATCATCACTATCATCAGCCACCATTTTTTTCCGCAACACCTTATTGCTTATATGTTACAGGAAAAGCACTGTTGTCAGCCAGAGGCTCAGTCAAGAAAGAGGAGCACAGGACCTTTCCAAGTTGAGTCTCACCTTCCCTGATGTCTTAACCCCCTTCCAGAGGCTGAAGTAAACGATGGTGAAGATGAGGAAGACACAGAGGAGAAGCTGCCAGCGGATTCCCCCGACGTTGCGAAGGCCCGATGACTTATGGATCTCCAAAACATTCCTCCTGAGATGAAGTGAGTATGGATTTGTGTCAGGAATTTGAGGGCAGTGCACCATACAGGAATTTCACCAGCAGGCTTTGCCCAGTCAAGCAGTGGGCTGTGATTAACACAACGCACGATCACCAATGGATCAGCCGGAGACGGAAGAGGATTTATGTCTCCTATTTAATGGTCCATGCTTGTTACAGTTGTGTTCATCTTGAAAACACAACAAGGAGATCAGTATAAGTACAGCAAGAATTTTTTGCTCCGTATAAAACTGCTGGGTGCTCTTAAGTTCTGTTGTTCAACACAAGTTCCGAAATTACTGCATCTTTGGATAAAGGTTAACAAATGGAATGGATTTGTTACAGCTGCAAGGTACAGTAAGCATTTAAAAACACAGAGATACGATATTGACTTGTGCATGCTTACTAATATCAGTTAAGGTCTCTGTCTCTTGAAAAATGTCCAATTATTTGCCCAGCTGATATATCGATTATTGCTTAATTCGATAATGCGTCTACTTTGTGAGGATGTGCTGTTATGGAAATAATGTGCTTCCCATTCCAACTTTCTATCACCCACTTACATGCACTTACGTATAAAACTCCTCAGCTGGCGATCTGGAGAAGTTGGTCCAGGTGACGTTGTTCGTGCCAAAGTAGTTGGTGCAGTTCTCTGTGTTCCAGGCGTTTTCACAGTTGGTCCAAGGTAAAGTGCTGGCAAAGGACGAATAGAAGTAGAAGAGAGCCCAGGCTATGATGGTGTTGTAGTAGAAGGACACGTACAGTGCAATGATGCAGATGGCGAATCCAATCCCTGCAACACAAACGCACAGGGTGGCACTAGGTGTGGAGGAGGCACGCATACTGTGCAAAACCCAAATCACGGCGGGGCCTTCGGCGATCTGGTTCCAAGCATCAAAGGAGAGGAAATGGTACCAATACCTTTGAAAATCGGGCAGATATGTTTCCAGATCGAGATGGCTCCTGTTCGATGGAACTGGCCCAGTGCCAGCTCCATGTAGAAGAGGGGCACGCCACCAAATACAGCCATCAGGATATACGGGATGAGGAAGGCCCCTGCGTGGAGGCCATACAGGGGTCTCAGACACGAGTACAAACAGACTACCATGCAGTGGACATCTCACCACACATTTCACACAGGTCTCACCAGCTGAGGAACCCTTCTCAACTATTCGTCAGTTGACATCAATTGACCTCAATCGGTCTGAGCTCATGTGCATTATTCAGCTCCGCTGTAGATCTGTTTAGGCCTCAAAAATAGTACGGAGCAGAAAAGCTGCTACTTCTACAAACCAGACAGATTTCTAGCAAAATCTAACAGGGACCACAGTAGCGGGTTTCTCAAAGCATCGTAAGATTCAGATGATTGTACTTCAGCGTACGTTCACCAGCTTAAACACCTTCGTACTATTTAGGTGTTTTCCAAAAGTCAATCCAAGAGGTCTCAGCTGTGCAAAATGGCTCCGGCAAGCGGCTCAGAAGATCCTAGAAAAACTGACACCAGGGAAAGAAGGTCCTCACCTTTTGAAGCCCCGCTGCAAAAAACGTCCGCGTGAAATAAAAAGAAAAATGAAGCAAAAATGGCTGAAGATGAAATCATTCAAACGTCCCAGAATCCCCTGAACTTACAATAAGTCCCTCCAGTCATGTACTCAGTATGTGTGGATATATTAGGAAGCGAGCTCACCTCCTACTGTTTTGGAAAGTTGCACAAAAAGGCTTTCAGTGCTTGGGAAGGAGTCCAATGCATGACAGCACGCAAAGGGGGTCCTGCAGTTACTACAGCGCCTTGAAGACGGTTTTAAGTTTTCGGTGAGAAAGACAAATGATGTGTGTTTACACATGCGGATTACAGTATGCGGAACCCTGGCTCTATTTTAATAAACACCTCGCACGCCGCACTTGGCTGAAAGAGAAGAAAGAAATCATGCATTCGTGTCGAGTAGCAGGGCTGTGATTTGAGAACCTCCATAACCCCACGAAATGCCCTTGGAGCGTTGGTGTAACAATGATCAAGCAAGCCTGCTGAGTCCCAACTAATATTTGTGTGTAACACTGCCGGGGTTTATTTTTGGTCGCCGCAGTGCCTGACATCCTGCGTACTGGATCACTTTTTCCCTATTTTTTTCACAATATAAATAAATGTACCACTTTCGATTACTTTCCAAGGAAACTATCACCTCCATTCTCTGTTTGTTTGCGCAATACATTTTAACATGTTGCATGTTTGAAGCCTGGAGATGGTTCAAGCTGTGTCCTGGTTACAGCTGTTGCCTTGCAACCTGAAGCTGCTGAGGTCAAACCCCACTTCAGCTGTAGCGCCCATGCTCAATGCTCGGTGTTTGCCCTGGCTGAATAAAAGGGTAAATCATAGTAAAACCATGTATCTAAGACGCCTCCAACGATAATGTCGGCTCACTAATATTTAGTCAACGTTTTGCGTGATAAAATTGGTTTATTCCCGGAGTTATTCCGAATGGGAGACGCTGTACTGTTTTTTTTTTTTTTTGTCTGACAAAAAAACCCGAATTATACATCGCAGCCCCCAAGTTTGGCAGTTTTTACAGTTTGTTCGAAAGAGACACGAAACAGCCGTAAAGCTGGACCGATGCCCTGAGATCTTCGCGAAATTAATGAAGATGCAGAAGCCAAAAATACGCAGCAGCCTTCGCGCAGTGCCGTTTACCGCTCCTGCGGATTAACGGAGACACAAAGCAGGGTTCCGAACCCAGTCGCACGCCTCCTCTCGTCATTTTCAGGCCAAGTTCAGGTCGCGTCCCTTTCAGCCTTGCGGTGGCGAGACGCCGCCGCAGCGCAAACCGCATTTTTTTCACGCGTTTACGACAGGTTTTCAAATACAATTATTATCGAACAAGGCAGCATTTTGTGCAACTTGTTTCTTCCAATGCTTTCAGTTATTAAATTGTGGATAAAACGTCCACCGTTCGTTTCTCAAACATAACAGTTAAGTCGTTTTAAAAACGTTTTTTTTAAGCAACGTAGTCTGGAGCGTCTCGGTTTATTCGAACCAACCGTGTAGATTTTGCAGGATTGTTGCTATTTGGTTGCACAGTTCTGTTGCGTTGCTGCTAAGAGCAAAGTACGATATGGAGCCACGTTTCCATTCACAGAATTTGGTAAACTTCTGACATATTTTACCCGTCGTCTTTTTTGTGCTTTTCTCCAGCGAGGCTAGTTCTCAGCACCCGGATTACATTGCGCTGAGTTAGAAAGGAGGGAAATTTTACTTTTACTCATGTGCACCGAT
This sequence comes from Heterotis niloticus, assembly GCA_018136845.1. Taxonomy (NCBI): domain Eukaryota; kingdom Metazoa; phylum Chordata; class Actinopteri; order Osteoglossiformes; family Osteoglossidae; genus Heterotis; species Heterotis niloticus. The sequence continues at coordinate 5,833,587 of CM030903.1, forward strand.
TTACAAAAAAAGATCTGCGTGTGGTTCAAATAAGCGTCGCCTTACGACCATGGACAGCTCTGAGGTCGCTTTGCTGCGCTGCGCTGTGGCGAGAGGTTCTCTCCCGTCTTAAACAAACGCCTGACCGTTTCTCTGACTTATTGTCCGTGAGCTTTTCGTGGTGAGGAAAAAAAAAAATAATGCAGTTTGATCCACAAGTGTGAAAAGTGTTGCGTGTTTGCAGAAACAGCGCGCAGTCCGCTTTTAAGCGTCGGAGAAGTTGCGCAAAGAGGCAGGTGAACGAGTGTGCCTGCGCCCGCGCCCCTTACCCCCTCCGTTCTGGTAGCAGATATACGGGAACCTCCAGACATTCCCCAGGTCCACGGCGAAGCCGATGACGGACAGGAGGAAGTCCATCTTTTTGCTCCACCTGTCCCTGGAGTCCGTCTGCGGGGGAAGGGGCGCGGCGCCCGCGCTGTACCCCGGGTTCGAGTGGCTTTCCATGGCGCTCGAGGGCTCCTGCTGGGACATCGCCGCTCCTGCCGTCCCCGGGCTGCGGACGCGAGGGGTGATGGTGTGGATGCGAAAGGTGCCGCGTCTTCCTTATGATGGCCAGAGAGTGGAGGAGGAGGAGGAGGAGAAGGTAGGAGGAGGAGGAAGGAGAAGAGGAGGAGGAGGAGGAGGAAGAGTGTCCGGCCTCGAAGGGTCTTCGCACACACTGACCACGCAGACACACAGCCGCGGCTGAGAACCCCAGCTGGCAGCAAAACCCAAAATGTTTGGGCTGGGACTTGAACCCCATTTGCCGCGCTGTGCTGTTTTCTAGTGCGCGCCCCCGCTGCACCTCCTTATAATAAAAATAATCCATAACTAAGGAATATTTTCATTATTCACCATAACTCACGAGGAATTGCGTTTTAAGACTTTTATACCTGACCAGTTTAATAACTGATACTCGTGTCTAATGTAAACTTTTTCTGAAAACCTTTGTGTGTGTGTGTGTGAGAGAGAGAGAGAGAGCGAGCGAGAGAAAGGTATATAATGTAGATAGATAGATAGATAGATAGATAGATAGATAGATAGAGTTTACTTGCCCATGGTACCACCTCTGTAAATTATGATCTATAATTTTCAAATCAAAGATAAAAATTCATGTTCTGGAAGACAAGACAAAACTCAAAATAATTTAAATGAAAACAAACAAAAACCAACCAACCAGCAAAGCAATACTATAACTGATCCAACCATACAGCCATTACCAAGCCAACTAACCCACTAACTAACCCACTAACTAACCAACCAGATTCTGTGTGGTGCGGCATTCCTGCTTCAACCAATTAGTGGAAAAAGAAAATCGCAGCAGGTGTGTGTGTGTGTGTGTGTGTGTGTGTGTGCGCGTGCGTATGCTATTTCCTTTGACCAGCAATGAGCACAAACATCACAGGAAACGTGCAGAGATTCTTGGGCCCACTTTCTCTGAATGCCCATTGCCTGCTGGCTTCAGCTGGAGTGGTCTGACAAAAAAGGCCCACAGTCCTGCCATGGTAACACTTAGCGCTGTAGCACCTTCCCAGATCCAGTGCTCCTTGGACAGCCATTCATCTCACACACAGAGCCTCTTCAGTCCACAAAATATTTCTGTACAGCATCGCAAGATACTGAAGCCAGGACGGAAAGTGATGGATGTAAAGATGGCAGAAATGCACAATGGGAAAGGGTCAACAAGGTTCAAGCTTTTCTTAGAAAAAGCCAAAATCATGCACTAAGTAGACAGATAAAAACATAAATAAAAAGATCTGAAAGATCTGCAACTAACAGGGTGTTCATGTTTTGTACCTACTTTACTGTTCCAAGCATTAAAAGAACATTATTATTATTATTATTATTATTATTATTATTATTATTATTATTATTATTATTATTATCCTGTTTTGTAGGAGTCCAGTTTCTGAGAAGAGCAAAATTATAGAACTGCACAAAGGTAATTCCCAATATGTCAGAAGTATTAAAATGATGGAGCCGATTAATAATTTGGGGGCGCAGGGGTTAGAATAAGAACCCTCAGGTGAGCATAGCATGCTTGCAGTTGAGTTCTACTCTCCCGTGGGACATTTTTGCCTTATGTGCAGTTTGAGAAGTGTGGCAGAAGCCGAAGCTCTGCAATGTTACAGTTCCAAAGTTCAAGTTGGATGGAGACAGCGTCTTGAGATCACTTGGCTTCCTGAACCCTTGGTAATGAAATTTTGGAGCAGCGAGCAGACAATAGTGCTGCCGAGGTCTAATTGTGCTCATTAGGAAATGTAATAAAATGAGTCAGTAATCGAATCCACCCTTTTAGCACAGACTGACCGAAAGAGTCTAACTGAATATTCCAAACGGTAGTAATCCCGCAGGTCAATGTGTGGAGAGTGCAGGAAACAAGGTTAGGTGCGAAAGTGGATATGACAAGTGGGCAGGAAAAGCCATCTCGCGAAGACGTGAACCTGTCACTTGAGAGTCAGCCACCGTTCGAACCCTCTGAGATGTGGCCTTGCTCACCCATGAGATTTCTATCCTTGGCCTTTGAGGACCGTGAGTTCCATTCGTTGTCGGGTGAGAACTACCTTCTGACTTTGTTTTATAAATTCATCATCTGGAAAGAAGATAAGATCACCTAGCAGATGGAAAACTAGCTTCATCCAAGTAAAATGCACCTGGAAATATCTGAAAATGTTATGCTCGGTCCAATTTACTCATCAGTCAGGTGAACGTACGGAATACAGCGAGAACACGAACATCTCGGGGCCCGTATTGAGCTCATTTGGGCATCGCTGTACATAAACAGGGAGCGTATGCTGAAATGAGGTGGCACAGCGCTCTCTCACAGCGCATGGGTTGTTCAGGTGTTTTACATTCTGCTCACTTTGTGTAGGGCCGGCTCGTTCGCTCTGCAGGTTTCCTCCCACAATCCAAAAACTTGAGTTTAGGTCAAGTGGTCGCTGCACGCTGACTGTACTACGTGACAGCGGGTGTGTGTGTGTGTGGCGGCCCATCCAGTGCGCACCCCTCCTTGCCTGGTGCCCTGCATTCCTGGAATAGGGTCCAGACCACCACAATCCTAACCTGCAAAAAAGGTTAATGGAAGGGAAAATGACCGAGATGAGATTACACCTCCTGGAAGCATGCGTTTTATTTTATTTTTTAGTTCTCTGACCTATGGATCTTGATGGATTATATTAAATAATAGGAAGTAAAGTGAATGCGTTACTTCCATACTCCCAAAAAAAAAAACTTTTATTGCTCAAAAAAAAGGAAAACTTTTGCATGTCTGAGATTGATGGGTGTTTACAGTTCAGAGTGAAGCTGACAGCGTCGGCATCAGCAACTTAGGAGAAAAGTACTGGACTGCTGGTAGGGATTGTAGCCCCGGGCCAGACAGTGTTCAGGCAGCCCAGCGCCTCTTCAGTAATTTGCTTGGCGCACTTCATGCTACATGGATTTGCAGTCTTGTCAATCCACAACAAAGACCGCAGGTAAAAGAACATCGGACTGACAGATCTCCACTGCACCAACATACGGATGCCTGTCCACTCCGATCACACAGTAATGTAAGCACATCCTGCATCAAGCTTACCAGTCAGCTTTCCTGCACTGTTCCCAAAAACTGTTTTATATAACATACCTATCATTTCACATGGGGGTACTTAAAGAGAATGGATTTTAACTCTTGGGTGTTAAAGTGAACAAAATTATTGTGTTAATGTTGCTTTCGTTTTTAAATCAGGTTGTTGTGACACTGGCCTTGCTGAATATGAGAAGTTTTGCTTGCTATGTAGAAGCAGACCGTTCGGGCTGGAGAACTAAGGTAGCTTCCAGGGTGCGGAGATGCTTATTAAAAGTATGTGCACAATTCTGTCCAAATTCTGACAGCTCAGTTGCTGCCAGCACCATGGGGTGAGAAGACCCTCCTGATACAGACATACTGGCACAAGGCCTGAGATTACAGGGAATCTGAACTGACTGCAGAGGTCCAGGTCATCTACATCTGCACCTGGGTATTTCAGAAGAGCCAGGGAAACTAAACCATGGATTGAAGAAGAGTTTTTTTGGAGCAGTTTTTTGGCCAGCAGATTAAGTAACGAAACAAAGGAATATATGGGTCTCACCATACAAGCTGGTGAAGCTTCTGTATCCAACAAGTTGCTCACTTCTCAGTCAGGCTAATTCACCTGTTTCACCCCACTCTTGCCTTTTCTTGGCTTAACAAGAGCCTGCTATTATCATTGTTGTCATTTCAACGTTGATGATTTTATCTGAAGCACCGCATTAGAATCAGAATCCAATTTATTGACTAAGTATGCTCTCCCATACCTGGAACAGGAGCTGGAGGAACAACAGGCCTGGTAGGTAGTTTTGATCGACCGGTCAGTCGATTGGTTTTAGGCTGTGCTATGGGTGCATGTTTTGGAAGATCTCTCCGAATGGAAAGTACAAGCTGGAGGTGTTAGCAAGGGAGAAAGAACAGGGTGGGACAGGGTGAAGTGGGCTGGGAGGGCCTAGCCCTTGTAACCCCGGGGGCCCATCAGCTCTCCCACAGAAGCTAGGTCAGTTCCCCTGTCTGTGTTGGGTGTTTCCGGCTCAGGACCATCAAAGGAGTATCGCAGCCAGGCACACTGGGAGATGCGTTCCTCCTACCACTGGTGTAGAGCCTTTGCAGACTAAAAGCCATGCCATAATCACTGGAGGAACCCAGTCTCCAGTGGAATCCACAGGTGGTACCAGGGCTTGCATCCAACTGGGGCCTCGTCCCCGAGGATGTACCCATGGTAGAAGAGGAGCAGCACATGCCCCAGAGCTAGAGGATGGGCCAGTGAGTGCAGCACTTTTGTTAATCCAAGGAGACCCCACAGTATTGGCTCCAGGGGAAGCAGGAGAACTACCAGCTACAAGGCATGCAGCCTCAATATCAGATGTCTACCAGGGTGACAGAGCATTGACCTACCACCAGGACATAGGTCAAGGCCAAGGTGGGCCTGAAACTGAGGGGGTGGACAGATATGTAGGGAGATATGTGAGCTGGTAGGTGGTATCACTCTCGCAGGGGTGGCGTTCACTAGATGTACAGCTCCCCTTTTCTGGGCCCTGCCTAGTCCCCAAGGGGCAGAATGAGAATCAGCTGCTAGTAATGGAGAGAAATGAATTGCATTATTTAAGGCAGCGGGTTTGAGCTTTTGCTGGGTGAAACATGGTTGGTTTGCACTATTGTTTTAACTCCTTTTGCTGCTAAGTCATTTTTTGTTGAATCCTGCTGTCTGGTGCTTTCAGTCCTACTTCAGTGGCCACCTCTGCCCCACAGCCAGCCACAGTATATGTGTTTGGTTCTGTTTGTGTGCATGCTCTGTCTCCTTGTATGACTCTTCCTCCACTGAAAACCGGTCAGGGATTCCTTGGCCAGATCCAGTGTGGCCTATCTGAAACCGCCTCTCCTTTGGAAGAGGAAGTCAGGGATGTCCAAGGAGGACTCCGGCTGGTGGACCACCTGAAATGTATGATGCTGCAGGGCTGTCTATTACCAGGTAACCCAGGTTTTGGTGTCCTTCATAGTATGTGTGAACTGTCGAGCAAGATTTTGCTCATAATAATTATCGTTGCCAGTGTCCCAGTCAAAGCCCAAAACAGATTCCAATAAGAAGACACTGGCTGGCCAAACACTACATCACGTAAATGATTGGCAGCCGGTGTAGAACTTGGGTTTAGCCAAAAAGAAGATACCACCTCACCGGTGAAAATGTTAATCACCAAGATTAACGCTACAAAAGGAGGTTTCAGCAAGTACTTCTGTGAGATACAAAGGTGGTGAATAATAAGAAACTGTAAAGGGCCTTACAAAATTTCAATTTTTCCGTTTCAAAGGTGTAGGGCAGTTTGGTGGAATCTACGAATCGTAGAGTTTTTGTTTTTTGAGAAAATGTTCAGCGGACCCAAGGCACGTACCATGCGCTGCATATAAATCTTCATCCACAAATGCCACGTTAAACGAATCATCTCCCTTTCTCTTCTACAACCTTTCAGAGTGTGAAGAGCAACACATTCGGGCGGGATTCTTGCTGGAGTTCGCCTGGATTGTGACACGATGAGGAGAAGAGGCTTCCGATCCATTTGGTCGGCTATTTGATTTTCATAAAAATAGCTCGCTGAGAGCTTAATGTGAAGCTAACAGCATGATAGGCTGAATGACTTCATCTGCAAAGTGTCCTTTTCTCAGAGTTACCTTTGTAACTGAATATTTGGCGTGACTTCAAATCAAATTTCCAGATTTCCCTGAATGAGCAGCTCCAGAATATCACAATCTGCTTAAACAAAGCCTCACAGTCCAATCCAGCAGGTAGTACTGTGCTTAGAACTGCAGCCTTTAGATTTTATGGACTCGGGATTGAATCTCACCTAAGTAAGGCTCTTATTCTAGAAGGTTCCAGGAAAAAATAACCAGCTGTATAAATCAATGAATTTTTTTTAATGGCGTAACATAAGTCTGCTTTAGGGGAACGCATCAGCTGACTGAATAAATGTTTTGTTTAAAGATACATCCTAGGATGCGCTGGGACACATCATCAGTGATGTTTCCTGAGGTCATCGGGTGTTTCAGGTCTCACAACATCAGACACCCTCGCTCAGGTGACCCAGCCAGGGTTGATCAGACCCTGGCTTTTGTCCCAGCAGCACTATCCCACGGTTCAGACCTCCTGATCCAAATCCACCTAGATGCCCTCTCTGCAGCCTCAGCGATGGACTTTATGGCTCTTCTTTTAGCATCTCCTGCGATGCCAAGCAGGGTAAAGACCTTGCATAGTGAATGGCCAGCAAAGCCTCTACACCCCACCTCAACAGGCTCACAGTGAGCATTACAGCACTGCTCCATCAGCTCCTGGTACTTAGACCATTTACACCAAGGGACTGTCAGTTCTACTAAGAGCACCTGCCTTGAGGAGGCAGATGTTAACACCACGTCTGGCCTCAAGGAAGTTGATGTCACATGGTCTGGGAACTTGCGCTGCCCAAGTCTACCCAAATCTCCCAGTCCAGTGCTGAGGCGAGCAAGCTGGCTGCTGCTCTTGGCTGTGGCTGCGGGTGCTCTCCCGCCCTAACAAAGGTGATGTTCCTCTGGCTGCAGATGACCCTGTTGTTAGCCATGGCTTTAGAGATGGCCTCTGCCTTTGCCTTGAGCACCTGATCGTGTCGCCAGCGGTAGCGGCCCTCACTCAGGGCTTTTGTGCAGCTACTGAGGATATGCTCCAGTGAGCCCTTTCCAGTGCAGAGAGGACATACTGGAGAGTTACTCTTGCTCCAGATGTTTAGATTTGCTGGGCTAGGTGGGACATCATACATGGATTGGACCAGGAACTTAATGCGCTGTGGTTCCGCCTGCCAGATGTCACCCCAGGTTATCTTCCTTTCCATCACAATGTAAGAATTTGGAATTAAGTTCTTTGACTCCTGAAGACATGCAAAAACTGAAGAAAACATGGATACGTCCATTTCCTGAACTTGCCGGAGATATTGAATGAGAGCTGCATGAACTCTCACATCAGATACAAATTCATACTTATTCTAAAATTCTGAAGTCACGGTCAAGCTGGAAACACAACTGAGAATATGTGAGATCAGCACTCTTTTCATGGCCCCATGGTTAGTGTGAGTTTGAATCTGTGTTAATGTGGAGCTTGCATGTCCCCCATCATATCTGAGTGGGTTTTCTTCCAGGTGCTCCAGCTTCCTGTACAGTCCAAAGACATGTGTTTCATGTTTACTGGTCATTGTAAATTGCCTGGAATGTGCGAATGTGTGCGTGTGTGGCTACCCGGTGGTGGACTGCCGTCCCATCCAGCATGTGCACCTCCTTTCCCAGTGACTGGTAAATCTGAGATTCTGGACCTTTGCAAATATGAGGACATGTGGTTCATGAAAGGGAGCAAGTGTGCTCTACACACACAGGGTTCTGTTTAAACACAGACTTTCTTTTAATGTTTCTTTATTTACTTGGACAAGAACCGAAGAGCCCGTCCTCAAAGCCTCAGAATATGGGCGAGAGGTGTTTAACACCTGCAGGGAAGAACACGGTGCTTTGAAGACAAAGGATGAGCATATCAGTGTGGTGTAGGTTTTTCCTCTTCATGCCAGGTGTGTAGACCTCTATGCCTCTGTCATCCCACGTTACCTGCCCACCTCTCGCCAGCTCATCCACCTGACAGTTTCACCCCTCAGGGGCACCTTCGTCCAAGCCTCCACCCTCGGGAACCCAGAGGACGGCTTCAGTGCCGAGATGAGGAGACCTTTTGGAGTTTCAGATTTCTCCACGTTACCCTTCCTGCCCTCAGCAGCGTTGCACTCAGAATTAAACAGACTGTGCAATGTTTGCAACCTGTATTTGGGATAAAAACCTTTTCTGCTATTTACTGTTGCCCCTTGGAATAATACGCTACTCGTTTGTTCTTTTAGTCCAAGAACAACCCACAGTAAGAGGAGTTAAATGTACAAAACCATCTTCAAAACAAGAGACATCTTCTCTATCCAAGCTTGTTCCTTTGAGATGTTTCTGCGGTAGCAGACTGGTCTTGAACGCTCAGTTTATTACATTTTCCTTTAGTTGTAAAGCTTAATAACTAACAGCTATTTTATAACTCCGATGATCCTTTGTAACAGGCTTTTTCTAAGTAGCAGCATGCATTTCTGTCACAAACTGTGGAACGTTGTGCAAGACCACCAGAAGAATCCGGTTCAGCTGAATCGTGCTTATTTGTTCTTCACTCTTCTCACACAGTAACACAATGATCACAATGAGAAAACAGTTACAGACACAGCTGAAATATCCAGTGCTCTGGGCTATGGGGTGAGTAAATAGGATAAAATATACAACAGATATTTTGACCATGCCAAAATTTAAAATTTGAAGTGTGATTTTTTTTTTAAGTGCTCAGCTTTGTACCTGGCTGAGTGACATGCCAGCTGTACTATCCTGCTTTAAGGCCTTTAATAAAAATGTTAACTGTAAAAACAATGCAAAGTGTGAACTAAGTGGGTCTTTTTGCATCAAGGTTAAGAAACAAAAGCCAAAAAAAATTTTTTTTTTCCAAAAGATGCTCCTCTGGACACAAAACTCCTTAAAACTGAATAATATCAGTGATGAACATTTGCTAATGCTTTTATCCTATGAGACTCACAGACCTTCTTAGAGCTGTAAATTTTAAATTTAGTATTTTGGGATAAATTAAGTTCAAACGTCATACACATGGTACAGCTTTACAGAACCCAGGTTTAACCATTATCCAAGGCACCTGGCTCAGTATTTGTGACCGTTTCCACCTGTAAAACAGTTTATGTCCCTCAGACACTGAACTCCAGAAGGATGCACTTTAACTTAAAATTAAAAATTTGGAAAATTGCCTCTTAGCATGTTTTTTATGTATTATTTTCTATTTATATAATATTTTTGCAGAAAATATTCCAGGCAGGAAAGTCAGCAAACCTGATTTAGGCCCAAATGTGAGACAGAGCCACATTCAAATTGCAATTTATCCTTAATATTAAATATAATAAATTAAAAAAAAAGACATTTTTGGAATAGCAGCCCTCACTTTCCAAAAATAAGGACTGGGTCTACTGTAATGTACAAAGATCAATCTGAAAAAATTCCTAAAAAGAGTCATTGTTACAGCAGATACAAAACTCCAAGAATAGGAAAAGCTGTCAAACAAAGAAATGATTAAATGAGGGGGAGTGTTGGGTGTGCCTTCATTAGGCTGAAAGAAACACTGCAATGGACACAAAATGAAGAAACAGCACCACCAATTGCAAGCAACATCCTCACCCTTCTGCCCTGCATCTCCTCCTCTGGACCTGCTACTGTCTACATCATTACAGGACTGTACACAGTATTAGAACTTAAACCCAAACATTGCAGAAGGAGAAGATGAACATATGTGCACAAATACCCATTTCTTATGCTTCATGCATCCTCTTTGCTGCTCTTACTTAATGTTTTACGGCACAGAAATGTGGACTTATACATTGAAGTCCAACTTTTTATATTTCCTCTGTTTTTAATACCAAATACAATGTATGACCAAAAGTATGTGGACCTCCCTTCTAATAGTTGAGTTGAGGTATTTCAGTCACACCCACGCAACACCTTCTAGACAATTGTGTGCTTCCAACTTCGGCCACGGTTTGGGGAAGAAGCTTCTTTCCTGCTCCAGCATGACTGTGCCCACCTCCTTGCACAAAGCAAGCTCCATAAACACACAGTTTGCCCGGGTTGGTGTGGAAGAACTCAAGTGGCTGCACAGAGCCCTGACCTCAACCCAACTTAATACCATTGGGATGAACTGGAACATGGCCTTTCCATCCGACATCGGTGCCTGACCTCACTGATGCTCCTGTGGCTGAAAGGGCACAAATTCCCACAGTTGCACTGCAGAATCCGGTGGAAACCTTTCCAGAAGAGTGGAGGCTGTTGCAGTAGCAAAAGGGGAACAACTCTATTAATGCCTATGGGTTTGGAATGGGATGTTCAAAATAACATATGGGTGTGATACTCAGGTGTCCTCACACTTTTGGGCATATTGTGTATATTTAGAAGTTAAACAAAGAAAATTTTGTTCCCAGCAACAGGATAAAAAAAATAACAAGTCTGCAAGATTTCCAGTCTATTAATTTCATCACATTATTAAACATAAATTATGATTTCTACTATTTCATTTGAGAAGTAAACACCCACCATAAATTTCCATAAAACATAACCCCTCCTCATCTTATTTTCAACATTCATATTTTTTAAACAAGCATGAATTTTTTTAAAAATGACAGATTAAGAATATTTATCAGATTTAATCTGAGGTTATGTTGTAGTCCAGCACTTTTTAGGTTTTTTAAAATCGTAGCTTTATAATAGCCTATTGGGTCACAGCTTCCTCTCATGCAAGATCAAATTTTATAAATCTCTTTAGATTTATAACAGCCTACTGCATATTGCTGATGTTCCACTGTTTTTTTTAAACACTGAGTTTGCATAAGAGGAAGCTGGGGCCTTCCTCCCTAAACCAATGAGTATTAAACCTCCAGGCTGGTAGTATCAAAGTGTGTTTAACTAAAGATATCTGAGCAAAGCCTTATTGACCCCCCACCTCCACCCAAAAAAAAACAATGCAATCTAGGTAAACTACAGTACAATCCAGGTGAAACAAGGTATTCCAGGCCGGAAGGCAATCCATTATGACACTGCTGCCCTCTTGTGGTCAAAATCCCTGTTTACAGGACTCGTGATGAAATCAAAAAAACACAGAGGCCAGAAAATAAGTACCATTCTTATTTTTGTATTGTATTTCAAAGGCACAAATTTGTGTTAATAAAATCAATCTTGGCTCAATAACTCATCGTAAAATAGCAGCCATATATCTTAAAGAGATCGTAATGTCAAACTTAAAGCGGATGTTTGTTAAACGATAAACCGCTTTTGAAATACAACTACCTCATTTTTCCACAAGATGGCGCGACACACCGTTCCTGTGCAGCCAGGAGCACCGCGGCGCCCCCTCTAAGCTGTTTAGTTATAAAATTGTCCCGTTGTGACTATTATTGGATCCTTGAATATCTTAAACCATTGTTCCTTCTCCGGAAAATACTGGCCCCCTTGCATTTTATTTAACTGAAGCACCATTGCTCCTGAAAAGTCTTTTTTTCATCCATGCATACATTTAACTGCTTTGCCATTGAAGAAAACAAGAACCTATAGAAAGAGCTGAATTGTTGTTTATTCCACAAAGACATTCTAAAATGGCCTGGACAGTATTATTGACACCTTTTAGAAGATATAATTTTAAAATAATTGCATTATAATGTAACATCAAGCAGATTATTCTTTTTTAATTGGTACTACAGGTGTCTTCAATCTTATAAACATTCATTCCGACAGTTTAGTTTGAAAAAGGCAGCCACATTGGTGTCACTCTGTGTATCACGCTAAACATGGCAGAGAGAAGGAAAAACAGATATCTGAGGAAGCTAGAAAGAAGGTAATAAACAAGCACAGGGAAGCTTATGGCTACAAAATCATTTCCAAAGAGTCTGACGTTCCTGTGACCACTATTGTCAACATTAGGAAGAATATTAAGGCCCATGGAGCAGCAGCCAGGATCCCTGGACGTGGCTGCTAGTGGAAAATTGACTCAAGACTGAAATGAAAGATTTTTCAAATGTTCGACATTGACTCCTTGATCGATCTCACCGGGATCAAGATGTCATTCAGACTAGAGAAATGCAGCAAAATGGAAATAAATAGAGGGAAAGTAGTAAAGAGAGAGGGAGCGCAACTGCCACAAGACCTCATAACAGACATGCAAGACAGCTACAAGTACCTAGGGATCCTCCAATCGCATAGGAACCATGAGGCAGAAACTAGGAACTCGGCAACATAAAAATACCTCCACACAGTAAGGCAGGCCCTAAAAGCCAGCTGAATGGAAAGAACAAGATCAGAGCTGTCCGCACATTTGCCCTGCCAAGCATTGGATACCCAGCTGCTATAGTAAGCTGGCCAAGAGCGGAAAAGGAAGCAAGATGTGAGAACTCCTTGCAAGGCACAGAGAACTTTCACCTAAAACTGAGACACAATGAGGGGAAGACAGGGACCCTCCTAATGATATGTAGGCAGATTTGAAAACAGGGGTGAAGCAACCAGAGGAGAGGAAAAAATATATGATATGAATGATAAACAGCAGGTCAAACTATCATCAACACCAGGGTGCATTCTAATGTGTTTATCATCTACACAATAAATTCTTAACAGCAGAGATATTCCTTGATTTGCTTATGAGTCAGGGTTTTGTGCATATCTTTTACTCAGCTATAAAAACTAAAAATACTGTGTAAAACTTTTTAACATATAATACACCATGAACTATGTTTTGAGTCATAAATGAATATACACTTATTTCTCCCTTTATATATACAGCTGTTGACATGAAATGACCCTATTAGGCAAATCCCACCGTTTCCTGGGGGTAAAAATAATCTGTTTCTGTGTGACAAAAACAGTTCCGTTCAGCGCAGCCTATTTTTATGGCGCACTTTTCACCACGGTGACAGAGAGCTCGATAAAGTTCAAATGAATGTTGCAGTGAAAAGCAGGGAATTGCACAAAAACAGCTTCCCATTTCTGAAACAAAGCATATAAATAGCTACCTGAAAAAGTGAGGTGACATTTGTGGAGAGGAAAACAACAACAACAACAACAACAACAACAATAATAATAATAATAATAATAGAAATATGAATAAGAAAAAGAAAAAGAAAAAGAAAAAGAAAGCTGTTTCAGTTATAAAATTAAATAGACATTGAATAATAGTTGGCATTCTCAATATAAGAAAATATTGTTCTCCACTGTTGTTTTGCTCAAAGCAAAATGAATTTTCTGTGCACGGCTAAATGAATTTATTATACGCAGTAATATTTTAAGATGTATCTGTTGTGTTGAATGTTTTACGGGACTCATTATGTGAGGGGTGAGTGTATCTTGTCTCCTCAAACTGCTGTTTGGTGCCAACTGTTGACTGATTCATCCCATAAACATGTGTGGCGTTTGCCAGCTTGATCAGCGGCAGCATCCAGGAGCGCAGCCGGCCTGCAAACACACGCAGGTGAGTCCTGTTTGGGCACCTTTTGCTCCTGACCGAACAGCTCAAATTCACTCCACGGACAGAAGTTTTGGAAAATACGAATAATGAATGGAAAAATGTTGGCATATTAAAAAAAGAACCAGCTTGTGGCACAAATGCACCAAATGAAATAAATAATAGACTGGCCTATGATTCCAAGTTAGTCAATGTCACTGAAACCAGTTCGTAACCAATGTCACTGAAACCAGTGCACAAAAGATGGGCATTTCTATTTCTTTACATATGCAAAACTGTTTATAACATTAAATATGGTGTGAGCCTTTGTTTAAGGTCTCTTTTCATGCCTACTTTGTTTTCCCTGCTCTGACTACTGACTGAGAACGCCAGAAACTGCATCTTCAGGATCTGCGCCATAAATTTATTGAATAGGCTTTGGGGGTTGCCTAGCAACGCATCTGCTTGAAGACCAAATGCTCTTGCGTGTTTCCAGCCGAATTTGTCTTTCGTCTTCAGCTGAACTCAGGGCGCAGATGTCCAAAGAGAGTCACTTGTTTAAAGTGTAAGGTCTGTTATTACGGGATGCAATTCGGATTTATTCAGGAGACGGAGCATTTGAAAAAAAAAAAAGAAGTCATAAACAGAAACAGCGTCATTGCTAAGCATTATTACAAAAGGAAGGATTATTTGTATTACAAACGATTCGATGTGAAATATTAATGATCCATCGCTCCCCTTCATACGCAAAGTTTATTAAAAATTCATGGCTTAGAGCGATCTCTTTCAGCTGCAGAACCGGAGGGGAAACATCGCGACGACGTGCCCGTGTGTGCGGTGACCTTGCGTGTGCGTGTGCGCGCGCGCGCGCGCGCATAAACGGGCGGCGCGAGGCGTGCGCACGCCGTCGTTTTGCTTCGTGGCGCGAAAGCGGCCGAGCGTAACCGGGTTTTTTTTTTTGGCGTTATGCGAACGCCGCGTCGAGTCCGCGGCCCGAGTGAACCAGCGGCGCAGGCGCCGCGCATCGCGGGCTGCGCGTCGCACGCTTTGCGAGCCGCGAAGCGGTGAGGAGGGAAGCGGCGCGGCGGCGCTTCCGTCTTCTCCTTCGTTCCCCTTCGTTCCGCTCCGCTCCGCCGTGTCTCTTTAAGGGCGGCTGCGCGCGGCGGCGGTGGCGCGCGGCACTCTCTGCTGTCCGTGGAAGCCGCGAGGAGCCGAGCTCGAGCCTCTGAAGCCATGGCAACCGCAATGGCAGGTGAGCGCGAGAGAACGTCCCTGTCCCCCCCTTTTTTTTTTTGTTTTTTAAATTTGTGTTAGGAATGATGTGCTTTTATTTTTTACATTTTTTTTACCGTGCAAACAAGGAGGATAAAATTAGCTTTGAGAAGGAACGGGTCGACATTTGGCTAATGTCAGTTATTGTGTTGTTTTTGTAGAAGCGGAGACGCGTCAGAAGCTGCTGCGCACCGTCAAGAAGGAGGTGGGTGCCGGAGCGCCCGGGTGACAGAAACGAGCGCGGTTTGTGCATAAACCACTCGCGTTTGCCTCCATATAATACACCCCGCTGACATAACACACTCGGCTGCGCTGTCTTTAGTCGCCACTTACTTGAGAATTTAATTTTTTTTTTTTTTTTTTGTAACCGTGCTACCATCGTGGACATGCTGCTCCGCTGGAGCCCCTACGTTAATATAGGTGGTAAACGCACGTAAATAAAACGCAGCTCCAACAGCAACAGCAGCTGCGTTGTTTTTACCTCAGAATGGCCGGCTCTAAATTAATTTTGAAATCCCATTTACGTGAGCGCGGCTCATGTACTCGAGTGTGGGTCTGGTTTAGAGGTAATGATGCAAAGCTGCATGAGGAAAACAGGAGGAAAAGGCGCTTTTGAATCCTTCCACCGCTGCGAAATCTCTGCTGCCTGCAGCGCGCCCGAGTCGGACACTTTAATATAAAAAATAAGGCACTTCTTTATTTACTTGCTGTTGTGTGTATGGAATTGTCCTACTGCGAGTTTTGGGCGATGGCTGTTTTGTGAAGCAGTTACACTGGACTTAACGCTCCAGTTACTGGTATTAGTGGAGAGGAGTCGCTGAAACCAGTGCTCCTTCTCCAAGGCTTCCTGCTGAAGATGTTTGTTTTTTTTTCCTCTCTGAAGCAGCATTTCCTTCACTTTGTCTGGCCCCTTGTTGATGTGGGCTACAATTTCCTTCTGCTCTGTTTCAGATGAGCATTTTGTTCAGCACCATCCAGGGTGGGTGGGGTAGTAAAGGGTAGGTAAGCAAGCTTCAATAGCAGACTGATGGCTGATGTTATCATACTCCTTCACGGTCCTTGCCTTGGCCGTGCCAGCGCTCAGCACATGATGTGGATAAAACGCTCTCATCCCCCGTTACATTAGCATTCAGAAAGATGGATGAAAGTCTAAGAAGGTTCTCCTTTCATCATCTGTAATGATGTCTAGAGTTTTGTGAAATATCAGAATGCATTTTTTTTAAAGGGACCGAATTCTGGTGCTCTTGGTACTTCTTTGGATGTAGCACCGACACTTTTCTGGGAACCTCAGCGAATAATAGGCACCCGTGCAGAAAAAGAACCGACCTACTGACTGATGCTTCTTAAAAAATAGCCACTGACCAAGTGAAAAAATGGTTATTAGAAGCTACCATGTGGGCATGGTCATCCGTCTTGTCACCCTGGGTGATGCTTGCTTTGTTGAATCCAAAGACCACCAGCGTTTTAAGTGTTTCTGTCCTATTTTTGCAGCCCCTTCCAGTCCTCTCTTTGGCTCATGCTTCATACCAGTAACAGATGGGTCGTCATAGGAGTCTCTACTCTGTTCTATATTAGTTCCTTCTATGGCTACAGGGCTAGGAGGTGACATGGGGGGCTGTTTGTTCAGAATGCAAGACTGGCAGGAGCCAGTAATGGTGCGGGTATATAATTTCATGACCATTTTTAAATGAACAATTATGATTTTCTTCATATTTTTAGCTATATTCCATATAGATGCATGTTGTAGTTGCTAATGTGAATCAGATTTTGCCATATAAAAATATTTGCTTAAGATCTGTTTCATAACAATAATGCGTTTTAGATACTGCCTTAGTATGCGTTATGCATGCAAACGCACAAAATGAATTTTGTAAAGGATAGCATAAAAATAGTACAGTATAGTTTTTAATCCCATATTCTGTAAATACAGTAATGCTGAATGACAATGTGGTTCCACCTCTGTTTTTTTTTTTTTGTTTTTTTTTTTAACTGTTATTTTGGAAATTTTTATTGTTTACAATCTGTTTTTGGGGAAAAAGTTCTTCATACAAATTTCTATAGTTTTATTATTCATCTGTCTTATTAATGTTTTATCATCTTTAGATTCAGTGCTGCAACTGACTTTATGATTAATATCTTTTGCTAGAAGTCCCACTTCTTCGCATTGTGACTGAGAGGACGTCTTATGCATCCAAATATGTTATTTTAGTGCAACTTACTTACTCCCTCCTTATCCATGGATTGCCACGGCGCTTTCCCAGTTTGTATTGCATGAATTTCTCAGAGTGTAATACCTGCAGGTCATTGTCTTTATCAGTGGTGATGTCATTTCTATACATCCATGTGTACAGTGCAGTAAAGTACAATGATAATTCTGGCGGACGGGCAGAATTTTTTCACCACAGACATAGTGAATTACCAAATGAGCGCTGATATGTGCTCTTTTATTGTATTCCTGGCCATTATCAATAAAAGATGATCATCTCATATTACAAATATTATATCAATATGAGTTATAGATGTGACCAAGTCTCTAAATACAATTTTTATTAGGGTGGGAAATATTTCTTCAAAGCTTAGCCCATGCAAATCCCTGTTGTACCCTAAAACTGTTTGTCTTTTTGAATATGCATTAACAAGCCAAGGGTTTTATGGTCCATAAAATACCACGGAGGACCTCTGGTGCTAGGAGGTAAATCTGTTTGCCGTGTAATATTGTTTTGCTTATAAATAATTATGAGGAATCGAATGTGTTTTGTTGTGGACTTCCAGAAAGAGTGAGGCAGAAGACAAATGAAACAGTGTTGAAGTAGTGTGTAATTGTCTCTGCCGTGTTCCTGCCCTTCTTAGGCTGGACTCCTTTCACACCTGTGTTTACACAAGGAGAAGGACACACTCACAAAGGCGTAGGCTGATACTAGCATTCAGCCATATAGCTGCCTTTTAGTTTGCTTTTTGTTATCAATCAGTGCTTTTTTTTCAGATGTCTGCTTGCTCAGGATAAAGTTTCAAGGCCTAGAAAAGGGAGGATTAATCAGTTTGTATCCAAAAGCACTTTCACAGAGAGTAACAAAAAACGGTTGGTTTGTTTCCGATCTGAAACCGAACAAGTGATTTAGGTGAATGTGTGCTGCACCATAGTATTGTAATATAATAAAATATGAAGGTGGTGTTCTCATATTGTACACACTGTGATGGACCCGAGTTGTGGACTTGAGCGCTGAAACGTTTTACGTTGATTTGAGTGAATTTCACGAATTTCAAGTGTGCTTCTTTCATTCCAGCCTTTTCCTGGTTAAGTGGATTAGGTAAAGGTTTTATGGAGTTACCAGTGTGACCTTTTAAGGATGGTTGAGTAATAAATGTATACTAATTGGTGCAACAGCTTTTGTTTATTTAATTATTCACAGTCTTATTAATGGATTTGTGGACTAACTTATTGTAGAACGGTGGTAGGGTTCGGATGCTTGTACAGCCCTTCAGTGCTTTTATTTTTGTACACCACAGATTAATTTAAATGGATCTGTATTTCTAATGCTGGGGACTGTGTGTTCCCTGCCATTGGTGAGTCATACAGCTTTGGTTGTCATCTAGCAACAGACCTCATTGCAAATGTCTGACATTGGAGCACTAGTCAACAGATGGGGAACTGGTTAAGGCACTCATTGTTTGAGCAATAGTTATTTCAAATCCTGCAAGGTGACTTGTAGTGGTACCCATGTGAAAGAAGTCAGTAAAAATGGCCACCTCTGTAACAGTGTAAAATTACAAGTGTTGAGAGTCACCATGGATAAAAGTTTATAATAAAATGAGGCTCAGCAACAGATTAATTAATCTTGATACTGTTATCTAACAACCTTAACAGTTTTTATTTTTATTTTTTTTTAAAAAAACATCTGTATAGTTTTAATTAGAACAGCGTAAGAGTAACTCATCATACAAGAAACAGTTCTGAGAGGGATATCTCCAATATTGCATGTTGCATGAATTTTCATGGCTGACAAATAACAGTTGTGGATTTGATTTTGAAACGTGTGGCTGTCATTCGCTGTTGTTTTGCATGCCATAAGGCTGGCAATTCCTGTCATTCTGTGTGGGTTTGTGAACTGGTGATATTTTAATTACAGTTACTGAGCACAAATGGGAATTTGAGAGCCATATATTTACCTTCAGCTGGACCCACTAGGTTGTCCCCATCTTTGTCTGTGTTTCTTGTACTTCATTTTAATGCTGTTGCACCTTATATGAAGAGGTTACAAATATTATTTTTATTGGACAGCTACATTTGGTTAGGGTGGCATGGTGGTAGCATGAGTACCACTGCCAGGTAACAGCACCTGGTCTGTGGGGGTGTGTGTTCGAGTCCAACTCAGTCTGTGTGAAGTTTGAATGTTCTCCTTGTGTCTGTGTACGTTTTGTCTCAATGCTCTGGTTTCCTCCCACAGTCCAAAAACATGTGTTTCTGGTTAATTGCTCACTCTATATTGCCCGTAGTGTGTCTCATTGTGTGCATATGTGTCAAACTTATGATGGACTGGATCCCAACCAGGATTCAATTTGATTGCCTAGCACCCAGTAAATCTGGGATAGGTTCCAGGCCTTTGCGATCCTGACCAGGATAACCCAATTAATGATAATGGATCGTTGGAGGGACAGATAAATTTCCTCATTTGTGGACTGTATGTTCTACTGTTTTACCATAGGATTTTTTTCTGTTCAATGAAAGAATGGAACCATTTAGATCAAAGGTATGAAATGCTTTGTTAAAGCTGCAGCTGAGGACTCATTGTGATTTGTGTTAGTTGCAGATATGTTGTAAAGTGTACATTTTTTCCACAGCGTATGTATACATTATTTTTGATTTCGGTTAATAGTAGTAAAACACCTCATTTTATGTTGACCATTGACCAGGATGCTTTACAATTTGGACATTATAAGCAATGAATTACAACATTGTATTACAAATGCATACGTTATAACACATGTTAACTACAGTATATATATATACCTTAATGGTACCTGCTTATGCAGTCGAGAGCATTGACAACAAAAGTAACAAAAAAGGCAAAATCCAAAGCAGTAATAGCTTGTAGTGCATAGCAGAGCACTAAGAGGAAGGATAAGGGTAGTCATTTCTTGAATATATCCAAAGGACCGTCCTGATCCATATTCTGCTTCAGGGCCATTGTCAGTCACAGTAAAATCATCACATGTATGCGAAAGTGAGAAAAGCACAAGTCGTATGACCATTTTTCCAATATGGCTGCATATGTTTATTTCTTCTCCAGGGACCCATAACTTCAGCATTTTTGCTCTGTTTATATGAACTTATATTCAACTGATAGAATTTAAAATTTCTCCTTCTAAGGATAACAAAAATTATCCGATTTTTGCCTTTATGCCGTCTCAAAAGAGGAAATGATTGAAAATAGAGTCCACTGAAAAATGCGTGACCGAAACTACACAATAATGGATGGACGCAATGGGTGGTTTTGCTGAACCCTCAGGTGCAGTTTTGGCAGATTTATTGCCGAACGTGAGAAAATTGTTATGTCATCTGAACCACACGGAAGCCAAGTTTGACACCATGGATGTTTATCTGAGCGCTGTTGATATTAAAATGTAGAGACTTGTCTACTGTGATTCAGCTCTGGAAGGAAAATTGTTTGATTTAACTGATTGCATGGGTAAACTAGAGGCTCATTCTATCAAGAAAGAAGGCTGGATCAATGATCTGGAGGACTCACCACATGCAAAAAATTGAATAGCTGTTTTGTAGCAGAAGACAAGGCTGTAGCAAGCACAAGTGGACAAAATGGAATTTAAAAATTGTCATAATAGTCTAAAAATGATGGGTCTGCCTAAGAATACTGAGGGTAATGTTTCTCTGAAACAATTTCTACATGTGGATGAACTACACTCCTTACTCAGATTTTTCCGATTTTGCGCCGCTTGTGATTGATTTCAACTACCATCTCCCTCACTGCACTCCCAACCTGAACAACTATCCAAGGACTGCCCTGATGTGGTTTTGGACCATTCTCACAAAGAAAACATTGAGAAAGCTGCTGCTAGGAGACACCATAACATCTTTAAAAATGCCCATCTGCGATTCTACCCAGATGTACCGGCTGAAATTATCTGTATGAGATGCAAGTTTGATGAGGTCATCAGAACTTTCAAACAGCAGAAAATCTACCAGGGTTTTACTTTCCAGACTCACTGAGATGTCTGCACAAAGGGAAGATCTGCACGTTTGACTGAATGTCTGCCAATGCTTTCATGGCCGGTCTGAAGGACTGATATTGAAAGTGGTCCATTTATATACTGGAAGTGTTAAACCTGTTTTAGTTTGGTTCTTAGATGATTACATAATTTTATAATAGTGTTTCTCTCTTTTGTTCTGTCTTACCATCTTTTGTACAGCCTTTTGGGTGGTTTCTTAATTGTTGAAGTTTTTTTTTCTTTTTCAATTTCACCTCTGATGGGGAATGGGAGGAGAGGTGCAGCCAGGGGTTTTCAAGTTAGGAGTTAGTTAGATGGTGTGATCTCTGCCCATCCAGTACATACTATGGCCAAAAGTGTATGGACTCCTGAGTATCACCCCACTATGTGCTTTTTGAACATCTCATTCCAAACCCATGGGCATTAGTTCCGAGTTGTTCCCCTTTTGCTGCTGTAACAGTCTCCACTCTTCTGGAAAGGTTTCCACCGGATTCTGTAGTGCAACTGTGGGAATTTGTGCCCTTTCAGCCACAGGAGTATCAGTGAGGTCAGGCACCGATGTCAGATGGAAAGGCCATGTTCCAGTTCATCCCAATGGTATTAAGTTGGGTTGAGGTCAGGGCTCTGTGCAGCCACTTGAGTTCTTCCACACCAACCCGGGCAAACTGTGTGTTTATGGAGCTTGCTTTGTGCAAGGAGGTGGGCACAGTCATGCTGGAGCAGGAAAGAAGCTTCTTCCCCAAACCGTGGCCGAAGTTGGAAGCACACAATTGTCTAGAAGGTGTTTGTATGCTGCATGGGTGTGGCTGAAACAGCTCAGTCATTAGAAGGTGGGGTTCACATACTTTTGGACATATAGTGCATGTTTTACCTATAGGAGTGACTTATTACAAGTCTTTTTTTTAAATTTTAGCTCTTGTTTCATGTTGTGGTCTCGCTCTCTTTGGAGGACTGGGTCACATGATGTAGTTTGAGTTGTCCACAATTTAGACTGCATGATTCAGGTTAAGATTGTTTTTCTGTAAAAGTGACTTTCCAGTTAGTTCATCATTTGAGATGCTTATGATTATAGTTTGGAGGACTTAAATTTGTTTAAATATTAGATTTTATTCAAATTAAACCCTGCTGTTAGTATACAGTTTTTTAATATCGTACTGAAACAATGTGAGGACCTGTTAATATCATCCTTTTTCTTCACCTTTTATAAGCTTAATTCTACTGTTGTGATCTATATTTATTTGTCACAATTTTAATTTTTTGATGGTTTGTAGCTGTTGTAACGTTATTGACATTTTTTTCCCCTGGGTTTTTTTCTGTCCCCATGTGACCCAGTGTTGCTGTTGTTGCTGTTATAATGTTTCTGTAGTTAGTGTTGTTGCCTAAAGCTGTCTGAGTTGATGGCCACTATTGTTGTACCACTATACTCTGCTAGGCTTCGTGGCCTCATAACAGGGAAAATTACAGAGTCCCCATTGCTATTAAACATTATACTGAAATTACATTACATGAATGGACGCTATAGGAAGAGTGACTAACATACACAGAATACATGCTTGTTGTTCAAGAACTTTATTAAAATAATTCATATGAATCATTTAAAAAATTGTCACATAATTGATATATTATAAGTATAAACTTGCCTGGAAGTTTTAAAGTCTTAGCTACAATAGCTCTTTAGCACATATTCACTTGCATAACTGAAAACTTGGTCCTTATCTCTGCAGGTTATTGAATGAAAAGTTAAGTAAAGGTCAATAAAAACATCATATGAAGAAAAGAATTTAAAATTTTAGACCATCTCTGTTTGGGATTCTGTGTCCTGCTGTCCCTCATTCGCTACATTCTTCTTCTTCTTTCTGAATGTACTGTGTACTATGCTCTGCTGCTGCATGAAAGGTCTGGGTTTCTATAGGAAAATATGAACACGGAAAGAAAAAGATTTAAATTACTACTTGCTTGTTCAGTTGTCTAATCTCATCAGTGGCAGACTATGAAATCAATAAGACGGCCACTTTAAATTTTGGCATGCTGGGAAAACCATAACTCATTGTTATGTCAGTATGGCTGCAAGTACAAATGAAGTGATTTTAAACCGTGGTGTAAATGTTCACTGTGAAAGGTGTCATGAGTGTGTCACCATGAAGGTGTTTTGAAAGTAACAAGGGGTGAGAAAGGATGAAAGGATATTGTCATCCCCATTAAAAGACAGTCCAAATTATGACGTACAGTAGTGTTGGGGAATCAGAGAAGCAATGACTTGCAGCAGCTTTTCATAAAAATCAACACCCCATTAATGTGATGAAAATTGCAATTCAGAAGCATGGTTGCCATAGTTAGATGAATTACCCAGTTCTATTGTTCACAACAGACTAGTGAATGTAAATTTAAAAGGTTCCATGCTAGCTGCATATCCATCAAGAGAGCCCGGGCTACCCGTTTTGCAGAATCATGGAGTTCTACACATGTCCAAATATGTGCAACAACATCCAAAACATCAGGCCTGTTACACAAGTCTGCAAGCTGTGGGTTTCAGGTCAAGCAAATAAATGAGGTTCACTCGACAATGTCACCATGCCAGTACCTTGATGTCACACACAAGGTAGTGGCATGGTGACATGTGTTATTGCCGTACAAACCTATTACAAAGTGTAGGGTAGCAAGCAAGTGGGGTTCTGGTGACTCCATATTCAGGCCTTGTGAACATAGATGAGGAGCATTTCAGATGCGGGAGGGGCTTCCTAATTAGTGTCCCCTGCCTGTCAGATGTGCTGTTAAGCATCATTATAGATATCTCCATTGACCTCTGACATCTAGAAAGGTCTGGAACATTCTACTCTTTGCTATTGTCTTGTCTTGTCAGTCTTGTGAAGTGTACTGTTCTTAAAATATTAAAGGCATCTCTAGAGGATGAACAGAGCTTTTGAGTACTGATGCTTTTTTAGCATTTTAACTATATGCATAGCATGGAAGTTGTATTGCCTTTATAATATAACAACCTGCAACCTGCTGTGTTTAAATGTCTATAAACTGTTTCAGTCCTTGTTTGCAACAGAGCAATGTTTCATAATGGCCTGATGTTATTTGGATGAGGTGCTAAAATTGTTTATCTTATCTCTGCTAAAAAAGAGATGGCAAACACAGACATCTTCACAGACTATGGAGACACACACCTGGAGCAGTTGCTTTATTTGATATTGCTTCTTTAGATATAGCGGGTGAGTCATGCCATGCATCACCCTCATCTGCCTGTTTGGCAGACCCTCAGAGGGCAATGCTTTTCTGTGCACTGTCTCTCCCTCTAGGCTGGCCAACATGGGCATGAACAGCTTGATGGCTTGTAATCACTGCTGGATAATGAGGTGGCCATACAGATTCTTCCATTCTAGTAACACTTTTACAAGTGCTTTAAATGCTAATTTAAAATGTGCACATGGTAGCAACCAACCCTGTCTGTCATCTTCAGATTCTTATCAGACTCAAAAACCCACTGCAACAAATCCAGAAAATTTCAAAGCATATGCCAGCAAAAGTGGTGTGAGTTTAGTCTAGTAGATGTAGAGTGGTATAAACGGGGAAAGTATTGCTTTAGTAGACTGGGGCATTACAGGAAGTGAACGCTGTTCCAGAGAAGTGTCCGGTTCTGCAGCTCTGGGCATGTTGTTTAATTCAGTGGGTCTAACTTTACATCATTTGCCCACTAAGCTATCACATCCTTAGCAAAACTGTCCGTGTCATGAAATCAAGATCAGAGGTACAGGTCTTGAATTTTAACTCAAGATATTTAAGGCCTCGACAGGATCTGTGTCCACATTTCAAAAGGTTATTAGAATGAAACACTGCTGATTCTTGAATATTTGCCATTTCTTGGGGTTGAGAATGTGGTGTAAACTGAAAAGTGGATTTGGCCCTTATGTGCCTGTAGCTGAGGGGTAAAGTGTGTGAGTCATTTCAGTGGAAAAGGTCACCACAGTGGGTGTCTGGGGCATGCTCTGTATGGTGCGTCTCCATCCTTTTTGGTTCCGTTCTCATGGGGACCAAACTGGCTGAAGTGCAAAGAGAAAACTGTTTGGTGAAAATAGGTAAATCTAACACAACAGTAGCACATTTGCTCCTTATCTGCTGACGATTGCAGCCATCTTAGTCATCTGCTCACACTCCAAAAGTGGCTTTGAATATGCCCGCTAGTGAGTCAGAGCAGTTGTGAAAACATTACCTTACACAGTCTCCCACAGCATTGCCATGTGGGAGTAAATAAGGTGTTTATTTTAGCACACAATAACTCAAGATTTCAGTTTCTTGCTTTACCATTGATTCAAAACACAGAAAAGCACCAACTCGGACTAATTCTCCATGATGTTACCTTATTAAATTGGCCTTGAATGGATCAGTTTCTGACACACACTAGTATTAAAATGAATTTTTACTTGACTGGATAACACATAGTTTTGTTGCTTTGTGGTTTAACTTGAATGCATTTATATTAATACCTTGTGCTGTATATTGGTATACAACTCAACTGCCCAAAATATGACTTTATTAAGTAAGCTAAGCTTTTCATGACAGCACAGGACTTAAGGCTCTGAAATCTAATGGCCCTAGACGAGCGCCAATAACCCATACTTGTCATCTCAATCTAACAGCCTGCAGCAAACCACGGAGAGCTGGACACTCCTCTGATCCATAATTCATCATGTAAAAAGCATCAAACAATATATACATATCAAATAATTAATAAGGAGTAGGCTTACCCTTTGCCTCCAGAATTGCTTTATTCTCTGAAGTGCTATCAGATGGTCCTGCAATATATTTGTAATGAAATATGGCATCAGTCTTTAAAAGTAAACCCTCTGGTTCTTAAAGATCCAGACCATGCTATAAAGGTTGAGCCGTGTTTAGTGGATGTGACTGAGCAGACTGATCAACTGTGAATCTACATAAAGGTTTGTATGTATTTGTATTAATATCATAGAATATATGTGGAATTTGTTTGAAAACAATATACGTGTGCATCTGTGTAGTGTGTACACCTTTGCCTGCAAAAACTGGATATACTTTTCTTCTAGGTAACTGTGCAGAGCAGCTAACAAGACATGTCTTTGGTTGTTTAGCCTGTTACAGACTTTTCATAGAATAGTTTTTTTCTGTAAAATGTTGTTCCAGCCATTATGGTACAGCAGGAAATTCACATTTCTTTAAAATCTCATCAAACAAAAACTCTTAAATTGTTTACCATTTTTAGAGCATTCACTGGGTCACCACACTTATGTTGAAGGAGTGAATCACAGTGAGTATAGTTGGAGTTGGTGGTGAAAGGGGTCAGGAGAGAACTGGAAAAAGAGGCGTGGGCATGTGGAAGAAAAGTGCCCAGATGCTATCAGAAGAAATAATTATATACCCAGCATCCCTACCTCACCATATACTTTCTACCTCATTGGGTAATGTGATTGTTCCCCAAAAACTTGTAATTTATTGTAAAGTGGGGAAAGAAATGGAGCAGTGGGTGGCGTAATGGTTCAAGCCACCATCTCTGCTCCCAGAGGTCACAAGTCATTTATTCACTGTACTCATAATTTCCTTCATTTCATTCCTTCCTTCATTCCTACATTTTTTAGTAATATAAAATAATATTTACTGGAACAATATGGGGTAAGCACCTTACTGAAAGGTATTAGAATGGGTGGGGTTCAAGCTAGCAATATCCAGTTCAAAGGCAGAAGCTCTAACCATTAGAATACCTGCTATCCTGGTCTTTACCTCAGTCTTAATATTTGAGCAATAATATTTGCGTGTCCAGCCAGCAGCGAGTAACTCTTTTATTTTGCTGCTGGTCAAAGGTCAGTGATGCTGTATATAAAGGATCATGTTGCCAGACAACATGTTTGTTTGCTAAACAAATGCAGCAATGAACTTAATTAAGCCGGCTCTCATAACCCTTGTCTCAAATCTTGGAAAAACTTGCATGCAAATGTGCCTCGCCCCCGTACACTGACTCATTTTTGTACGTGTCAGTGTTTGAACATGGAAATGTAAAAATAAGTAAATGACACTTGAGATGATAAGAAGGGAGTGGTCAGTAGACTGAATCAGGGCAGGAAATCTGCCATGCAGTGTTCATGCTCTTGTTAGCTCATCAACATAAATCACAGCTTTTGCTAATCTTATTCGGTTCAGGGATAAAACTGGTTTGTGCTGCAAATTGTTTGTGCACCTTTTACGCAAGAACACAGATCTGTTGACATTTTATACTAATCCCCTCATGTGTAATCTTTGTACATTTATTTTTTACATGAATGAAATAATGAACATGGTTCAGTTTGCAGCCATAAAATCAGTATATTATTTCAGTGGATTTTGGCACACTTTTCTAAAATCCACACGTATAATTCTGAACCATTTTTGTAATAAAAAAAACAAGCGAATAAAGCGGAAAAGGAAACAGTGGCTGATAAATAGTAAGGTGTCACGTGCTGTGAAGATTACGTGCTGCTACTCAAAGGCTCTGCAGATTTGCTTTCTGTCCAAGGCTTTTGAAAATTTTCTCTGTGTATTTGGCTCACTGATGTTCTTGTCCCAAACTGGCTATAATCTTGTCTCTAAGGAAAAGCACACAAACAACAGGAAATTACAGATTACCATGCTTCCTATTTTGGCTGCAGTTTTCCAGATGCTGATGAACTGTTGAATTAGAAAATATCCCTGCGCGAGCTCATTAAAGCAAAGCACTGTTGTGCATTCGGTGTGTGTGTGTATGTGTGTGCGTGTACTTCTGTTGGAGTGGGTGGTGATTTCATCACCGTATCTGTGGAGAAACAGGCATTGTACAGGCTTGCTCACTGCCACCCATCTGTGTTCCCTATGTGTAGCTCCAGCTTCACCTGCATTCATGTAAAAGTCACCACCCCATTTCCATCTACAGCAGAGCGCCATCAAAAAGCTGAGCCTGATGGGGCTTTGCCTATCTTGTCATTTTATGCTTATTTGGAAAATGACAATTTCAAGCCCTTTAAGTTCAGAGGCTGCAGGGAGCGCCACAGGCAGGTCTAGCCTCTCCAGCCAAGCTGTGCCAGACTGTCTCCACTGACTCATCTGCTTGAGTCATGGGGCTCCCATCCCCTTCATATCCCTGTTACCTCCATAGTATTGTGGTTGTCTAGCAGATATATAGGCCCCTTTTAAAATAACAGCTAGAGGTAAGATCAATCCTGAGGACTGTTTAATATCAGCACCAGTTCCAGGACATAAAGCCACAAACAGAAATGATGCTGGTGATTTAGCTTTCCACTTCTGATGAGTCCATTTGAGACACTGAAATCAACATTTCATAAACCTGTAAGAACACTTAGTTGTATATGTGAAGGTGTCCTGAAGGAGAATAAGTTCCCGTCATGACATACTGATTCCATCCCTTGTCTCTCCCAAGAGCCCTTGTGGCTTCATCAGCCCTTTTACACAAAGCCCTCTGGATTTTTTATGATTCTGGCCAAAGCACATCAGATGCAGGGTAAAAATAAAAGAAACTATGCAGAGTTGCAGGGATTATACTTGGTAAGATACGTGTTCTCCTCATTTATGAAAAAATGTTATTGTTCTTTCTAGAAGAATCCAAACTGTAATTCAGTTTATGCAGTCACCTTTTATTATCTTTCTGTTTTCAGCTTTGTGTAACTTTTTATTAATAATAATCTTTTAACTGAGCACAACTTTGGTATAATGGGCCATACCTTTTAAACTGTAAAAATATATCTGTATGACAAATAAATGAAAATGAATGACATATTGTGTAGGACCAGGTACCTGAGCATTGTCTTTTATTCAAAAGGTTTATAATCACTGGTCAGTCAATGAAAATAACTGATTTATTTATTGCAAACTTAATGTCAGGGAGAGGTGGTAGCCATGGAATAGATAGAATGATAGATAGAAAGATACAAACATATGTAGTACATACATACAGTCATGTGAAAAAATACATACACCCCAATAAATGTTTTTCTTTTTTAACATACAGTATGTGGATATATCAAGATTTGATCTTTATTTAAACACTATTTATAGATGAAGGTGATATAACAAACATCAGGTTCACATTTACATTTTTTTGTCCATTGTATAAGTTAAATATATTATACAATTATACACATATGTGCATATATGTCCATTTTGATCAGTTACGTTTTATGTATGGGCAGCAATCCCTTCATCTACAGGCATTATGCTGGTAGATGAAGGGATTGCTGCCCATACATAAAACGTAACTGATTGCAAAAGGAATAGCACAAGGGCACGGCAGCGTATATAGTTCAGTATGGAACAATACAGAAGTGATAGGAGACATTGAAATCGCCCCAGAGTAAATAAATGTCAAATATGAATGAATGATTGAATAAATAAATGAATGATGGCGCTGGTGTCTCAGGACCACTTCGATATTAAGAGGTCAGTACTACCCCGGTACTGTGAACACCCATTACAAAAGCTAATGGGGTTTAGCTGGGGTGACCTTAGATGGTGTTCCATAGAAAAACACAACTAGAACATTATGGTCCTGAAGATACCCCTCTGTTTAAATAGGTTTCTATTCAGAACTTGAGTGTCCATGATAAATAGTAATTTGAGTCCTTCACCTATCCACTTTCTTCAGAGTCCAACCAAACTCCCAGAACTCAGTCAGCCTTCCTATTTGTGTCTTTGCATTTGACATGCACTTTATTTCAGGTGGTTTGTACTTTAATTGGTCTTAGCACTAAGCATTCAAACTGTGAAGAAGGTAAAACAGCAATTTAAAAAGGTATTTATTTCTCAATATTGGTGATTATTTAAGTTCCCTTCCTAAGGTCCCCTATGCGTGAGCAATACTACACTGATCAGGTTTCAGTAAGGGAGATGGCCAAAAGAGTACACATACAGTCACACACACATTTGTGCTATGTTTGTACTGTTAGGTAAAGAAGAACGAAACAAAGACTTGACACTATGAATGATGCACAACATTTTCAGATGGCCTGGAGTTCTGTCATCGCAGGAGGTCTCCTGTGTTTGCTCTCTGCCTCACTGGCACATTTTCTCTGAACACCAGACATTATTACCATCTTTCAGCATGTTTCAGCATTTTCTGCTGTTCACACATTCATTGGTAACTTTTGCATTTTTGTGCTTCTCTTAGACTTTTGCACATACAAAATCAAATGCTCAAATTAGGTGGAGGTTATTTATATTTATTTCTTTGAAAAAGTATTTGCCCTTTTTTCAGTTTTTTTCTGTTTTTGCAGGTTTTTTAATCAGTTCTAGTAGCAGATGCATGGAGCCTGGGATAGAGGAAATAAAATCAGTATTATTTGATCAATTCCTTATTAATTAAATGTGCAGTTGTAGGTGTGACAGAGGCATTGCCCCTTCACCATCTAGTACTAGTTGAGCTGTAATGACTGGAGTTAAATCCGTCCTGTACCTATTGACTTGGGTAAGGGGGGAAATATTTTTTCACAGTACTGTACAAGTTAACTCATTGTGTAAGAAAGACTTCTGTCACACACACACAGACTTTTTCACTGCTTGTCAAAATTGTCATGAACCCCTGACAAATGGTGCCAGCTACTATCTGGAAGCACCATATGATTATTTGTTAAATTCATCATGTAATCTGAATAATATTTATATTATGCAGGTCATTGACTAAACCATTTCTATAAAAAAAAAAACTCTTGATGTCTTTCTTGATTCTTGATGTCTTTCTCCATATTTTAGCCTTAAAAATCAAGTTTTCTGTTTCCCACTCCTATTTGCAACTGAGCTGCTCAGAATTTTAAACGTTTGTCAGAGAATGTGTAGCCATTTCTAGTTTCAACTGTGAAGTGATTCTTCAGCATGTTGTTGTCTCCCTAACAGGTGAAGCAGATCATGGAAGAGGCGGTGACGAGGAAGTTTGTACATGAAGACAGCAGCCACATAGTGTCCTTCTGTGGTAAGTTTAAAAAATGGGCACTTGTAAGTTTGGGATCTGCTGTGGACAGAGGCTTAATTTGAGACCCATGCAGAGTCTGCAGGGAAAGCTAATGTGGTTCTTATCTGTACTTGTTTTGTTGCTTTGTGCTCAGTGGGAGCTGCCTTAAATGTGACAGTTTGATTTTGGCTTTAGAGTTTGTAGTCCTGGTGGAATATAAATGGATTTAGATTGCCGGTGCTTTACCTGAAGCAATGCCTTAAATATACCTGAATCATTGGTACTTTATTCTAATGTAGCTGAGGTTAGCAAATCGTTTTTGGAATCAGAGGGAAGAGCATTAACATAGTGTTGGCTATTGTATGTTTTACTGCTTTTGTATGCAGGGCAGTATGAAGTTACTCATCTCGCTATCCGTAGAGATGCCACTTGTGTATTTATTGCCAAATGGCTGAAACCCAATAGCTCAAACATTTCAGGAGAACAGGACAAACATGAAGTTACAGAGAATGTGAGGCTAGTTGGAAGAGGCTCCACCTCATATTATGAGCAGTTAACACAATTTAAGTGTTAAACTGTGTATCAGTCATTAAAGAATACACATTAAACCTTTAGAAAGGAACTACCTTGGAACTACTACATCTTGATAAAATGATTGATTTCCCAGCCAAATAGAAATCACTGCATGTTATCTCCTGCAACACAAGCAGCACAAATGAGTGAACTCAAAACTGTCCTCTGCTAATAAAGATTGATTGTGATTTTTATAAGCATAGTATTTTTTTTATTTTAAGGACAAAGTATTTCTGTTAGAAACAGCTTTTAGTAGCTGCTATATAAGTTACTGTATATAAGCAACTTGTGGCCAAATCTAACTCAATTGTTTTGAAAAACAGATTTTAGTGTTCTGGAGGGTTGCTGTTCCAGTGGATACACTCACTGTGTCAGATATCAAGCAGTTAATGTTGAGGTCTTCAAAACATCCAACTTCTTACCAAGTATGTGTGCACAGAGCCCCTCTGCACTTGTAGGTCTGAGTTCAGTCTACTGTCGCTTTCCTTTGCAGTGCTTTTGTATGGATATGTAATGGTTTCCAGTACTTAAGGAATAAATGGCACCCCTTTATGTTTGTAAAAGCAGCACACCCTTATACCAGCCAGCACATTTCCAAGCATGGCCAAGGCTGAGTCATGTCTGAGGCCAGTTCCATCAGGGTGTACTTCATTCCAGTTTATCTAGTTTTGTCCCCAATAACAGCCTATTGAACAACTGAGGAATTCTGAAGATTCTTAGGAAACAAAAATATTACATGTTTTTTTTTTTTTATATATATATACAGTCTTACTATGTCACCTACATACATCTAGCAGAAATTTTTGGTCATTTTTGGCTTAATAGGGGTACGTCAATATAGAATCAGAATGAGATTTAATGGCCAAGTATGCTCACACATACAGGGAATTTATCTCCGGTTTCCATTGGCTCTCAGTGTATTGAAGACAGCCCAACATATACACATACATAGCCAGCTTGAATGTTGCCTACCGGATACTACAGCACTCACTAAACAACTGTTCAGTTGAAACTGTTGTAATTTCTAATATTAAACCTTCCTGATCACAAGTCACACTACCTGTTGATCACCTAAGCAACAGGAATTATTCAGGAGCACCTGGCTGCTAATTACTTTCCTAATTCCTGTGGAAGCATTAAGGGTGTAGTTCATTTCTCCCACATGGTTCCAGCATTTTGGCTGACATTTTGTTGGGCCAGTTATGGCATAGTGACTACAGTTCTGTTGTGCTGTTTGTTGTCTGAGGCTAGATTTCTCTAATTATAGAAGTTGGTGAAGACCGTATGATTGTTATTTATGCCCAGATATCGAAAACCTTTGAAATGATTAGATGCTATGCTGTCTTTTTCCCATCGCTGTAAGTGATTCAGAGCCAAACCATTTAGGTGATGTCTGTACCGTGAAAGGGAAAACAAGAACACAGAGTTGATAGGAAATACTCCCCCTACTAATTTCCCTACTATGGCAGTGTATGTGACAATGGACTTCATGAGCCTATTGTGCACTACTGGACTGTCTCACAGATGTATCTGTACAAAACGCAAGTAAAAGCATTTCGCTGTTGTAGCTTTTGATAACACTGGTTCTTTTGTCTAAAAGCTGAGGTAGCAAGGTGATACAGGGCACTTTTTTTTGCTAAAGAATGTTGACATCAAGAAACTGAGGAAACCATGAAAGTCCCCATGGTCAGACAGTGGGGTTAGATGAGCATGACATCAATGCTTTGTTATTTTGGACTCACAGATGCTCCACTGCCCAAATACACTACACATGATTTTTGTCTGGCCTTACCAGGGGCCATAATGAGGGATTTTACACCACATCCAGATCTGATGACAGACACTGACCAGTGCTTTGGAATGCTGTCTCTTGCATGTCAGTGTCACTTGCAGTTGTGAAAAAAAATGTCAAGGCTATTTTTGTGTCTGTTCTAAGTAAAGCTAAAAGAAAACCAGTAATGTCTGAGACATCCAAAAAAGAAAGCAATCGCTTTTGGATGTGAGGATTGAGCAGTTTGAAGATGATAAAGCTGACATCCCAGGAATCAATTTTGGCAACCAAATTACTCAAATTATGTACACTAAGAAGCTCTTCTGGTTGACAAACAGTACAACTGGACCACATCCACTACTTTAATTCCTATCTATCTATCTATCTATCTATCTATCTATCTATCTATCTATCTATCTAGCTATCTACTGTTATTCATCTTATGCCTGTGTCCAGGCCATATAACAAATTTTCCTGTAGAGATCAATAAAGTTCCATCCTGTCCTGCCCTATGCTATTATAATTTAGTTAATGATTACATACATGTATTATGCTGCTGTTGTGTTGATCAGCTGAAATGTGACCCAGGAGGCAGCTTGTTCTCTGGTCCAACACCATTTTTATGATTTCTTATACTATATTGTTATTTTCTTATTATTCTGTTGCATTTAACTGCATTTAATTTATTATTTCATATATACTTCACAGATATGTTTTTTTTTTTGCTGTTTTGTCTGTGCTTTCCTATTTCCTGTTTTGTGGACCTAAAGAACTTCATTTTGTGCTCCCTTATATACTTGCTATACAAAAAAGTGTGATGACTCTTGACTCTTAAACCACAAAACTACTTCAGTACTATTTATTTGTTTACCTGATGCTTATAATGTTGGAAATGTATGCAAATCTAATTAGTGATTATTGTGTAATGTTTCTTGACCCTTGTTATTCATTGTGGATGGTTTCATTGCTTATTTTAATTTTCAGTTATTTTTAGAATCAATAAGAGAGTGAAAGTCATAGTTTTGAACAGAATTTGTCTCTAAAGCCAATCCCCACTTCCATGAGACACCTTGAAGTAAACTCAGTATTCTGCGGTCACACTCTGTTAGGCAAAGTGGAGTTTTTTTGGATTTAATTCTTTGGAAACGAAAATGTATTCCTTTTCAGTGCTCACCTTGCAAATAAAAAAAGTTAATTACAGTAAAACACCACGATGAAATGGTCCCTGATAAGGCGAATGTAGATGTAAAAGAATCGGCTCCTGTCCTTTTGCTCCCTTTCCCCACATCACCAACATCACCAAAGACTGTGGAGAAAGAAAGCTTTTGTTTCCAGAATTCAGTCTCCGCTTTGTTTTTGTAATGCCACAGACGAAACAGTTGAAAAGGATTTTTACATTATTATTCTTGTATTATATGTTACTTTTGTTTGCAGTAATTGGTCAGTTTCCTACAATAAATGAAAACAAATAAATTAAAAATTTTATTTGTCCCCCCCCCCCCCACACACACACACACACACACAGTAACTAGAAAGATGCTTGGTAAATACTGTTTTCATTAACATCACAATAAGGTGACCCCGCATTTCATGCAAAAAAAACTTTTTTTTTCAACCCCACTTATAGTGTTATAAGCAGAATTTTAAAGTAATTGCCTATTTCTAAGCAGCTCATGCTAACATTTATTTTAAATTGATGCACT
This sequence comes from Heterotis niloticus, assembly GCA_018136845.1. NCBI lineage: Eukaryota > Metazoa > Chordata > Actinopteri > Osteoglossiformes > Osteoglossidae > Heterotis > Heterotis niloticus. Next base: position 5,868,693 of record CM030903.1, read on the forward strand.
TATTTTGATAGCAGCTTATAGTTTTTCTACATCATGAACATAAGAATAAGCAATTACACATGCTAATAGTTACCCATTTTATGGGAGCTTGCCTATGAAGTCAAACATAGTCGGTGTGTGTATATAAGCTTCTTTGAACTGTAGAGTGTAAATAACTATTTTATAAGGTGCAAGGATTTGTGCATTTAATTATTATATCAAAATGTATTAAAATAGTACTATGTTAAACATTTTCATAAGATCAACTTCATGTTAAGCTGTTTCAGATACGTACTTGTGGATGGTTGTCACAGTGTGAAGATGCAGCATCAATGTGCACATGCTGGTACATGGTGGATGTTGCATAGTCATCAGTAAAACAAGCAGGCTACAGGGTAGAGCGGTCTCCATGGCTCTGCTGAAGTTCTTTGCTCTGGGAGAAAGCACTGATTTTGCTAAGCTGGCCTTTCTGCCACATGTCCCCAGCATGTGAACATGCAGAAACCACACAGAAAACAGGCTTCCAGAGCCTCTCACTGTCTTTGAAACTACTGATTCACACTGCTTTCCATCTTAGTCATCAGTGTAGACAAGCTCAGGAGAATTCAGGAAAGGTCCCAGTTATTATTGTTATTATCATACCGTTGATTTAATTAAAAGTAATTTTTACCTATTTACACAGCTAAGGTTTCATTGGCGCAAGTAAGTCTCATCTGCATTGCTTTAACAGACCTGTTAAAATGTCAAGTTCAGCAGTCCTGCCCTTTCACTGCCTTCAGCCTCAAGGATGACCTTCTTCTGCTGTGTCATTTTTGCATTGCTAGGACATTGGCTTAAAGGGAACTATGGCGATTTCAGTTGTTGTGCGGAACAGGAGGTCGATGCTGATGTCACATGGAATGAAAGGTTGCTGTGCCACTGGGATACAGGCCTATTGCATTCTTTCCTGGCAACAGCTCACACTATTTTTAGTATTTTATATTATAGATCCAGTGGAAAACCATAAGCATATCTACTGGTGGCAGTCCAAACATGGTGGTAAAAATTCTGTTATGTGGCAGGTGTTCTTAAGGAGGGTTGACTGCTGTTACTCATGTTCATGATTACCTTCTTTCAAGAATATATCCATTAGGTGGAAAACTCTGCAGGTACATATTGTGGTATGTTTAATTCTGGCCCTTTGTTTCCATGGAAATAACTTCACCAACACTGCTATAGATTATTGGTGAAATGCTCTTCACCACTTTCAGGAGTGAAGGACCATGTTTGTGTATTAGGTTATTGGGTTCAATGTAGCATTTTATTGCTTATAATAAGATTTCAAAGGTTTGTCAGACTGACATGAAATAAGCAGAAAAAATCTAACCATTCATCCATCATCATTAGCCTCTGAGAATGTCTGGGAATCATTGGATGCTAGGTTATGACACTACACCTTAAATGGGGTGCAAACAAAAAAAAAAAAAGATGCAATAAAATTATTTCAACTTCTCGATAAAATGGACAGTCAAAATTAAGCAGTCATTACATGTCCAAGTTAAAATCACATTACATTTTTTGTACCTTTGGTCCAAGTGACAATATTGTGAGGAAGTGATACACAGTGTGAGGGCAAAGAGGAGGTCTGTGTAACACAGAGGAACATGGAGATGATAAACAGCCCAGCCCTTCTCTCTCCCTCTCATTGCACACATGCTCATTCAGCGGTGGTCTCCATGGTGACAGCAGCCATCCCCGCAACCTTGTTCGAGCTGAGTGGCAGGATTAATCCGGAGAGAGGCTTGGGGTGTCTGGTGGCTCGGATGCTATCGCTGCCACGTATAGCTAAGAAAAGTATGTGCATGTATGGAGCAGAGGTCTGTCTCTGTGTAATATATTACATAAAAACATAGAAACAGTTACACAGAAAGTTGCCTATTTCTCCACTCACTCGTGCACTATTGGTATAAAAACGTGACACCTATTGAGTAAGTGTTGTTGGTTCCATGAAGGACAAGAAGGCGACAATGCACTTACAAATAATAACTGGAGGTGGAGTGGTGCTCCACACTTTTACCAGTACAGTGGGGAACAATACACTCTTATGAAGGTAATGGGTTCCTGAAAAAGGCTCTTATTAAAGTGAATTCTCAAAAATTAAAGCTGTAATTACCATTATTTTCAAAAAAAGATAAAAAGGTCATGCATCCTGAGCCCCAAAATTAACACCTGAGCTTGCAAAAATGTCACCAAAACCCATTAAGATGGAGACAGTTATCTCAAGAGTTAACATTAGTTATCATAACATCAGGTAACATGGCTGGTTCCCTACAGTAATTACTGTTTAATACTGCGTGGCTGTTTACCTTTGCTAGTTTAGTTTTGTAACTATTACATACTGTACACTTAACAAAATACTCATAAACAAAACATATATACATATGTTACTCAGTGTTCATGTATTCAACCTGTCATGCAAAAATAAAAAACAAAAAAGAGTAAAGTTAAAACAGATCAAAGAGAACAATGCTAATTCACTCAGAGAAAAAGTGAGTTTGGATAGTTTGAATGAGGGCTGTTATTACAAGATTCTAACAGGTGAAATTAGCAAACAAGAGGTAATGGAGCCTGAACTAAACCGTAATGTGAAGAAGGCCACATAGTAGCACTGGTCTCACGCCAACCAGCTGTCAGGATGCACAAAGAATGTAAAACCGGGCTTTGGTAATGAGAAGAAACATCTTATAAATAAGTAAGTGTATTAAATAAAATTACTTGTAAAGTAAAATTCTCATAAGGTCAATGGCCATATCTCAGTGTACTGATGAATCTTGATGAATAAATCAGTGCTTGGCGTGGAAGAAATAAATGCACCTCTTATTGGCATAATTGCATCCCTATTGGTCAATATCAGCAAGCTGGTAATTTCTGCTTTGCATAAAACATACCAAAAGGTAGCTGATGTTCATGACATATACGTAAGAGTAACTTGGTGCACCTTGGGAAATGAAATGTTGCAAGGGTCATCATGAATTGCCATGTTATATAACGGTTTTGCTGACTCAGGCAGGGAGTCTGATTGAACGGGAGCTGAAAAAAGTACCAGAAACATAGAGAAAGCCCAGTATGCAAGAAAAAATACTCCAGCGGAAAAAGGAAAATGTAGACGTGCTGAGCCCCAGTAAGTACCAGCTCACTTCAACTCCTCACTGTAATCACTTTAAGTGAATTATAGAAGGAGGAATGAATACAAATTTAATTCTCATTTTCACTTTTGCACATTTTGACATACTCTTTTCCAAAGTGGAAATACAGCTGAGAGTAAACGGAAATACACAGCAGTTCAGAGCAAGAACCTTGCTCAGTGATACCATGGCTGAAGCAGGATTCAAACTCAAGTCCTTTGAATGCAAGGCAGTTTTAACTACAACAGTACATTAGTCATTTTTGTTTTGAAGCTGTCATTCTACATTTATGTGCTCTACCTATTATAGCTGTAGGTCATACATGGGCCACAACTGTTGAATCTTCCGATGCTGGTTTTTGACTAGTTTGTGTGGGCTTTTAACCATGCGTAATCCAGTATGTGATGTGTTTTCGTTTGACGCAGCTGCAGTAGAGGCATGCATACTCCATGGGCTGAAGCGGAGGGCTGCAGGCTTCCTACGCAGCAATAAGATTGCAGCCCTCTTCACCAAGGTGGGCAAGAGCTTTGCCCCAGCAGAGGAGCTCTGCCGAAAGGCCCAAGAATTGGAGCAGATCATAGAGAACAAGTGAGACACCACCATCGACACCACCAATTCCTTGGGATCTTAGGTCAAAGGCTATTCACCACCAGTTAGAAAAGAGCATCTGTGTGTTCCTGTCCAGGATGTGCTGCCCTACAATGTACATGCACTATTATTGTTGTATTCACAATTCTTATTATTAGAAAGTGTGCAGCACTTTTTTAATAATACTCTATGTCCCAAAGCACAAGTATTCTGATGTTTTTTGTTTTGTCAGCTGTACACATCATGTCTTAAATTTTGCATTACTTTATATTTCCCTAATTTAATTTTTTCTGTATATGGGCATTAGTATTTCATGTTGACCACAACATGAAATAAAGATGACATTGTGAATATGTATTATTGACCTAAAGTGGGAGAACATTTTTTCTGTTATCCCAGGTATTCTATTAATAGTTGTCATGCCAGCAGGCGTATTCACACGAGATACAACGGCACCTTTTAACATATAATTTTTATTTTGGTATGTTTCATAATCCAGCATCAGATGCCTCATCTTTAAGCACTGAGCAAGTATTCAGACGAATATATAAAAGTATATATGTAAAAGTAAGTCTTATGTTAGGTCTTCTTTCCCACAGACGTAACCAGGTCCCACTGAATCATGAAAGCTCCAAGAAACTGCCCAAGGTGCCCAACCTCTCCCCACAGGCTATCAAACACCTGTGGATACGTACTGCTCTCATGGAGAAGGTCCTAGACAAGATCGTACTGTACCTAGTGGAGAACAGTAGGTGAGGGGTAGGCCTTATGGGCATCTTCTCAAAGAAATGTTGCATCTGTGCTATCTTTGTTTCTTTCTTCCCTTCTTTTTCTGCTGACTACTGTCAGCTCATTGCTGTATGTGTATTACAGTGGCCTAGTACTGTCCTTTGGAAGTTATAAAGTTTTTAATCAGTCTATCTGTCTCTCTATACAGCAAATTCTATGAGAAGGAAGCAGTTCTAATGGATCCTGTCGATGGACCTATCCTTGCATCTTTATTAGGTACTGCTGAACCATCCTTGCTGATTTCCAGGAAATTGTTAACCTTGAAAGCATACAGAGACAGATTGCTTGTACTGAGACATATTCCACAGCTTCTGTCTGCCGCCCTCATTGTAGTTGGCCCCTGTGCACTGGAGTATACCAAGATGAAGACAGCTGACCACTTCTGGACTGACCCCTCAGCTGATGAGCTGGTCCAGAGGCATCGTATTCATAGCAGCCACTGCCGACAAGACTCACCCACCAAGCGCCCGGCCTTGTGTGTGAGTGGACCAGTCATGTGCTAATAGCCATTTGTCCACCATGATATATGTTCCTTCATTCCATTACTGTTGTCCTCCACACACTGACACTTGCTACTACATTCAAGCAGAATCATTGAACTGCAGTATTTCATTCACTGTATTTTTTAAACAGTTTTAGATCAGTCTGAGCACTGAATTGTTTTAGGAATTGCAGTAGGAACCTGGAAGCTGCACAGAGACAGCATACAGTAGAGTGCATCAGGGCGCATTCAAACCACAGCTGCACATTCTTACAGTGGGGAATCTTCTGCTCTATTTTGAATGCTTCACTATCTTTTATTAACCACAAAATTCATATCAGGTAGATAATTTCAGAGAATACAAAACAAAGTTGTGGATGCTTGGATGCATATCTGAATCTACTATTAATTTGAGAAGTTTGGGTCAGTGACATCAATAAGTGGATCATTTATCCATTTGTACTTGGCAACAGTGCAGTGACCACCCTGAACAACCCACCAAGAACACAAGTCGCTTTTCTCTCTCTTTGTACACAGATCCAGAAGAGGCACTCCAGCAGCAGCATGGATGAGCGGCCTTCTCCCTCGCCATCTGCCCGTGACTACGTAGAGTCACTCCACCAGAACTCCAGAGCCACACTGCTCTTTGGCAAGAACAATGTCCTCGTGCAACCGGTATATTTCTTTCTGTTGACTGTGATATCAAGAGATATGAAATGGGAACTGTGATTTATTTATATCAATTTCACAATCTTTTACTACAAGCAGTTTCACTAAGGATCAGTCTCACAAGCAGACATTAATATAATGTTCCAACAGGTTCATTTATGTTTTGATATTTAGAGAAAAAAAAAAGATCATTTTGATCATAGCCACCTCATAGTGTTAAGCACAATACTTCCCTACATGCATATGTTTTGCATCGTATTTTAATGTCTGACTAAACAAAAAATTGTATGTATATGTGAGGATACGTGTTATGATGCTTCTCTTTTCCATGTGCCTTCCCAACCAGAGAGATGACATGGAGGCTATCCCAGGCTACCTGTCCCTTCATCAAACAGCTGATGTTATGACCTTGAAGTGGACTCCTAATCAGCTCATGAACGGCTCTGTGGGGGACCTGGACTATGAGAGGAGGTGAGAGTTCTCCTACTAGGGAAATGAATAGTCATTATTGCAGACAAGTAAAGAGTAATATAATATAATATAATTTATCTACCAATGCCAAATACTGGAAAGAACTGTCTTAAAGTGTGCAGTATTTCTTGAGTGTAGGTACTTTGTTTTGATGGCATTATGCTTCATAAATTAAGTCAGAGGGACCATTAGACTCAACCATCAACATTTGCTTGGCACAGTAGTGCAACAGGAATAAACAATGGTCTTCTGGACAGAGGGGGAGCATGACACAAAATTTTAGTTCAACCTTTAGTCCTAGAGATGTGTGCAGCTAAGAAATGAACACCAGACTGCCCCCACTAATTGGCCCTGGTGGGTCCTTAATGGTGCAGCCTGCATGTTCCACACATGGCTTGAGTCCACTTGTGACATAACCACATCAAGCAAATGTCCCTCGGTGCATTACTAGGCCTGTGTAATCATGTGCATCCAGTGAATCAGTATTTCTTCACTACAAGGAAAGGCTTTGTGGATTAGGATTGAAGTGCTCCAAGTGTGTATGGATTATTATTTCAGTTGTCTTCCTCCTACATTAGCAGAAATGAGTACATTTTTCAGTGTTCATTTTGGGTGTTATTTTGCAGTGTGGATTGATTTAACAGAGAGCGACTGCTTCAGAGAACATGACAGAATCAAACAGTTGGCAGCCTATCATTGTGATGGGCTCCCTCATGCATGGCGTGCGCACTAATGTGGTCTTTTGCAGTGTTTACTGGGACTACGCCATGACCATCCGCCTGGAGGAGATTGTGTATTTACACTGCCACCAGCAAGGTAGGCTACCCAGTCTCTGTGTTGTTTTCACGCATTCCTTAAAACAATGTTCTCTGGCTTTAAATCAATACTATGCTTTTAATCTATGCTAAACACACAGGAAACAGCAGTGTCTTTTTATCCTAAAGGATACATCTAAACATCTTCCTGAGATCTGTAATATTACTCATGTCTACATCCTATTATTTAATTGGTTTGGTCCTCTGGATACCACCAACTAGTTCCTAGGTGCTCAGCTCACAAAGAGGAACTTGCTGTGAATTACTGAGGTCTAGAGAATGGAGGGCAGAACCATAGTTCAGAGTGCCGACTTTCAGCTGCTCCCATCAGGAGTTGCCACAGCGGATCGGCTTGTCCGCATAGTTGGTTTGGCAGATTTTTTTTTTTTTTTTTTTTTTTTTTTTTTTTTAAACACCGGATGCCCTTCCTGACGCAACCCTCCATTTTGCCCGGGCTTGGGACCGGCACAGAGGTGCACCCCCTTGGGGCTGGATTTGCACCAACGCCCAATGTGGGGCTCGAACCCACGACCCTGAGATTACGAGTCACATACTCTACCGACTGAGCTAGCCGGGCAGGTTCGGAGTATAAACAAAAAAAGAAAAAAACAACAGTAGAGTATTCTGTGTCAAGAAGGCAAAGTCATTACTGGAGAGTGAAAAGAGAGAATGGATAACACATTGAAAGCAGTAGCACTGGTGAAGAAAATGTGGTTGGCTAGACTGGGCATGCCTGAAGCAGTTAAAAGGCAAGCATGCAAACAGCAAAAACATAAATTCAGGGCACAGGCTGGGGTCAAGAGTCAGAGTAATATAAAAACAGTTGTGTTTGAATTTATGAGGGAAGCTTTTTGGCGGCACTGCAGACTGCTTATGAAGAGATGCATTTGGGCATTGGTCAGAATGTCCTGGTCTGAGCTGATTTGATGTGAGCTGGTTTTGGGTTAGGTTTAAGGTTAGCCATGAAAGCTATTGTTAATTATATTTCACCAAGAATTGATTTTTTTGTCTAGTACATTTATTAGAGGATCCAAGTTGAATGACACCTTGTGGGACCTGGTGGATGGTAATTCATTCAAGTCTGTTGGACCACCTGAATAATATTGAGAGTACTGACCTTAAGGATCAATAAATACAGTTTATTGTATCTTTTATTATTAACATGATGTACAGAGGAACTGGTGCTGTGTTGATGCATATGTTTGAAGCCCATTTCCTTCTGTTTCTTTCCTCCAGTAGACAGTGGGGGTACAGTGGTGTTAGTGAGCCAAGATGGGATCCAGCGTCCCCCACTACGTTTCCCCAGGGGTGGGCACCTGCTGCAGTTTCTGTCCTGCCTGGAGAACGGACTGCTACCCCATGGACAGCTGGACCCTCCCCTCTGGTCCCAGAGAGGAAAGGTTAGTCCATGCAGCTAATTTGGAAGCACCATTACCCCCCTGGGTAATGGTGCTGTCTATGAACCCTTTGTAGAGTCTGATAATGTGTGAAAACTTATTAGTTTTGTGTGCACTTGAACATATTCTCCTGAGCACAAATTTGTATTGAAATATGTTGTTTTAAATCAAACAACTTTAAATTTTACAGCAGAAATACATTTGCCAGTGATTTGTTTCAGTATGTTTGATTAAGTGCTGTTAACTTACAAGTGGAGGTTTTTTCATTTGCATTTCAATTTGTTTTTAAAATACGCTTTTCTGTAAAGTGTGATGCAAGTTAGAGTAAAGAAAAGTGCATTCAGTGGCAAAAAGCTTCAGATTCAGACACGCAGCTGTTACTGCCATTAGTTTTTTTACATTTATGTGTATGTTTAGGGTAGAGGAGGCTAAGATAAGACTTGTTCGACCCCTGCAGGGAAACTGAGCATTCAGCAGCTAAACACACAGAACCATAACACATAGTACACATAACATTAAATACATAACAAAAGCTAAAAGAAGTAAAATTACAATTAATTAAACAACTAGTAAATAACAGTAATGTATGTATAGAGTCTAATCATTGAAAGATCCATGTGTGCCATTATGGAGGCAGATGGCTATTGGTAACAAATACCCCCAGAAGTGCTTTTTACTGCACATAAGTTGAACAGTCTGGTGGCTGAAAGCTCATGGCGATCATGAGGGACTGTAGCTTCCTCCTCATCCTGGCCTCTTCTATGGCAGAACACAATTCCTTGGTAAGTTTGTTCAGTCTGCACCACTCACCAGAAGTGATGTTCCCCCCAGCTCACCACAACATAAAAGACAATACAGTTGATGCTGGAACATATAGAGGATGTTGCAGCCCACATTAAAGGATGTTAGCCTTCTCTGCTCTGTCCTTTTTTATTCAATTCATCTGTGTTGTGTGACCAGCCCAGCTTGTTGCTGAAGTGGACCCCCAAGTACTTGTGTGATTAGAACACCTCCATGCCTCCAGCTCCTTTGTTTTGTTGATACTGGGACGGAGATCATGTGACTCGCACCATGAAGCAAAATCCGCAGATGCCTGCATTCCACCTCATCACTTTTCTCTGTACACTCCACTACTGCAGAATCATCAGAGAACTTCTGAAATTGACACCACCCTGATTTGTATTTGAAGTTAAAAGTGTAAAGAGTGATCATGAATGGAGACAGTACTGTTCTTCAAGGTGCACTTATGTTGCTCACTACTGTGTCAGACAAACATGTATGCACTTGGTTGATGCTTTTCTCTTTTTGGTTCTTCTTTTTAATATCCATAAAAATACTTCTGTTTGATTCCTTTTTGGTAAACCCTTAAATACAATCTTTGAAATACAACCTTATCTTCAACTACAGCAATATTGCCTTTAGTCAGTGCTGCTCACCCAGATTTGAGAATTTAATAGCAGAACAGGTGCAAAACTAGTTCTGAGATCTCTTAACAGCAATAGTCTTCTTCTTCTTTCGGCCGCTCCTGTTAGGGGTCGCCACAGCGGATCAACAGCTTCCACTTCCTCCTGTCCTCTGCATCTCTCCCTTAACAGCAATAGTATTGACACAAAATAGTATACAGTATTTTTGTTAAATTATATTTTCAAAATGGGGTTTAAAATTGGAGTATCATTTTTCAGGCAGCCTTTGTTGCTTGCATTGGAGCTCATAAATGTTTTATGAACATCATCATTTCATCATTTCACACCACTTCTGGCTAACAAGGATTGACTTGCATAGTCCTATTACTGATCATCTCCCTGCTCTGAGCACATCACTAAGCAAAGCAGCTGTTTAGTAACTATGGTTACCTCCATTTGCCATTTTGGAATTAAGGTAGCTGGAGGAGTGTCAGAGCAGACTGAAGCATTTGCTTAGAGTTTATGACATAATGAGCATTAAGTTACAGATTAGGGTCAGAAGGAATTCTGTGTTGCACACGAGGGAAGAATACTTCAGCTATTGTCTTGCTGCATTTTAAATGTACAACTTAAATAGCATTTTCTTTAATATGTTTACAGATTCATTCAGTGACCTAAGGTTTGATAGTATCAACCATTGTAACATTATTTATAACTGACATTTATTCTACTTATTGACATAGACCCTAGAGTAGAATTTGTGACCACTTTTTTACTTACTGTCCAAAACAATAGGAATGATAAGTAAACTATATTGCTATTTATTATTTGAAATATGTTTGTACCAGAGTGGCATGGTGACTCAGCAAGTAGCACTGTTACCTCACACCTGGGTTGGGTGTGAGTTAAAATTTGGCTCAGTCTCTGTGGAAATGGTATGTTCTCCCTATGTTTTTTGGGTTTTCATTGGGTACTCCAGTTTGAAGACATGCATTTTAGACCCTGCTCAGGAATAACAGTTAATGGATAGATGGCTGTATGGGAGAAACAACATTTATTCTAAGTGAAAATACCATTTTGATTCATCTTAAAAAAGAAATATATTAACTTATATTAACTTTTTTTATTATAATAATTTAATTGAATAAGGGATTAAGAATTAAGAGAATGCATGCTAAACTAACAATGGATCAAGGATAATTTAAGCACCATTGATTGCAGTGGAGATGTTTATATGCAGAATTCAATATCTGTCTTCCATTGAGCAAGTTGTGTGTCTCAGTGTAGATTACAGTGACTGTAACTCTAAAAACAGGATTTCTCAATGAGAGGGACAAAGCAAATTGCAGATGTAATTTTAAACCTGAAATAGACTATTGTCTTTTCCCCAAGTTCAATGTTCTGTGCAGTTTTTGCAGACTATCAGCAAGTGTGGAGATGTAGTGTGGCTATAAATAGTAACCTTTTGAGTGAAGGTGTCAAATAAAACACATAGCTTTGTTAGCCTTTGTGCTAAATAAGCTGTCAAACAGGTTAGTGAAGATCTGATGAAGCTCATGTGCACCAGATCATGGCATACAGTTAGTGTCACACGGAATACTGACTGTAATAAACAATGTCTTTCCTGCACTCCGCAGTATTTACCTCAGTGGCTCTGTTTACCCTTTACTCTCTTGAATGAGATTTCGCCGTCATCCTTCTGGTCTGTGAAGAAAAGAGAATAAATGCTGAGCTGTTTATTCATACTGTTACTGCATAGTGGCACTACCTGCAGAGATGTGACTTGAATTTTTGTGTGTGGATTTTGTATGCGTACATGTTTGTGTTTTCTCGGTGTTCATTTGGGTTTCTACCTACTAATTCTACCATAGCTACTTTCCTCCCATGTTCCAAAAATGTGAATGTCTGTGTGTGAATACTCTGTGTTGGACTGGTGTCCCAGTTAAAGTGAATCCTACCTTCTATTATATGACCCTGAATAACTTAATAATGACCTCCTCTTAGTAGTTTGTGAAAAATGTATGTGTATAAATTACTTTTTGGCTTCAGTTCTGCAAGAAGATTCTGTGTTTATGTCTTATCACTGGAGGAAAAGTACACATTAGCTGCTTTTTTTTTTTTAACAGGGAAAGGTTTTCCCAAAACTGCGTAAAAGATGTCTGCAGGGGTCCTCTGAGTCAGCTTCAGACAAGGAGGAGGATGACGCTACCGACTATGTTTTCCGCATCTTGTTCCCAGGAAGCCAGTCAGAGTTTGGTAAGCATTCATACTCTTCTAAGATGGGGAAAATGAGCAAGTTGGTTCTGCTCTATTTCTCTTTTTCTGTTTTCCTCACTGTCTTGTGTTTTCATTCATTTTTATTTCCTGTGTTTGTTGCTGCATTGTAGTTGTTGCGTTTTGGTGATCACGGTTTTTCTGTACTTTTATGTTTTTACCAACCTGTTCATCATTGTTTGTTACAGTGACTGTAACTCAGGCTACTCGTTGCTCCTCTGTGTCCCCCTTGTCCCGCTCCCTGTCAATGAACAAGTGGAGAAGCCCTTCCTGGTGGTCCCGGACCTTGGTGGTCCCCAAACTCTCCTGTAGCTGCCCAGGACCCCCTCCTGACTCAGCCACACACAATTGTAATCCTGCCTTTACCTTGCATCTGTCTGCCAACCAGTGCTTTTTCTGACCTTTTGAAGCCATGCTCCCTTCCCTAAAAGCCCTTCCATCAACATTTCTGGGTGTGTCCTCAGGTCCAGCTTCTGCTTCCTACACACCACGTTATTCTCCCCAAAACCATTCTAGAATCACATCTGCTAATTTTCAACAGCCCATGTCTGAAAACGATCCTGGCTTTGAATAACCCAGAGACGCAAGGACAAATGTTTCTGTTGTCATACAAGAGACCTGTCATTGACATCTGACACATCCACTTGGAATGGGTCAGTTGGAATAATGTCCTTCAATTCGGTCAAGTAAAAGTTTGTATATACTGAAAGCCCTTAACCTAATTTTCATCTTAAAGCATTTGGACATTAAATATTTCTGGCAGACCTTTGTCCTTGTCTGAACAATATACTTTGGTTTTAATTGGAGAAAAAAATTGTTTAATTTACATTCTTAAGTGTTCTTCACTTTTTAACACTTCTCAATTTTCTGTGTGGTGAAGCTTGTCTACATTTGATTTATAACTACTGACTGACTTGAAATTCATTAATAATCTGATCATGGGTTTTTGATTTGGATGATGTGGTCACAACCTCTACAGCTTGCAGCTCCAGCATAACAGTAGGCCAGCACTGGACACTCTGAGTTGACCATGGTTATGTTATGTCACACAGTGACCCCAGATCTGATGGACCAGGGGGCGACAATGTGGCACCCAACTCCCAGGAAGTCCTCTTGCTCTTCCTGTTCCCAGAGTGGTTCTTCAGATGGTGGCCCTCCTAATGGGTGCAACCAGGAGAGGTCTGGAGGCCAAATTTTGCTGCTCAATTACACATTTGCATGGGTGTACTTGTATTTATGGCAGAACAATTTAGGTCAGGTCATGTACATATAGTGTAAGAACTTCAGCTTCACTGGGAAGTGCCTTTTAGACCAAAAGCCTGAACTAATTTGAAATACTATGACAATGGGTAGTATACAAGTTAGGGATGTTGAATTATAACCCGGGAGTTTGAATCCAGCTTGTGCCACTACTTTAGTGTCCTTAAGCAAAAGTTACCCTGAATTGTTTCACCAAAAATACCAGTGTTTACAAATTAGTAGTGATTATTTACAGATATTTATTTATTTGTTGGCTGTACCCCCCCCCCCCCATGGTTCTATGTTTGGTTTACTTAAAAAGTTGGGAAGTGGCAGTATATTGTTCTTTGAGTATAAATTTGTTGACAAAGGCATCAGCTAAACAAAGAAAAATAATACCACAAAATCTATAAATAATTTTGCTGCTGTGAACCATTAAAATCCTAATCAAAACCATTAAAATCTTTAAAAAAAGGTTCATATATCGACACAGGTAGTACAACGAGTGCTAGCTCCAGGCATAGCCTGATTGAGAAATTGTGGGGAAGAGGTGTAGAGCTGTGGTCTGTGCATTCACCTCTGCAGGGCACCCCTGAAGCTGCTTTGTGACAACATGAAGTACCAGATCATCTCCCGTGCTTTCTACGGCTGTATGTACCTGTTGAACATTCATCCACTGCATCTTCAAACATCTGAGTACTCTAGCCCTGCCTGACCTTTGGAAGTGGTTTGTTAAGAACGAAATAAAAGACTATTATTGTCCACAATGACATTATCTGTCTTGAAAATATAAACGTTAGTTGTAGTGTTTGTTTTGCCCAAAAAATTACCTTCACGTACCTTAGTGGGACAAAAAGATGATTGATTTAGAAACGCCGGAACTTTGTAGGTCAGTGTTTTTTAGCCATTTTTTGTACAGTTGACAGCAGAGTTGTATTTGTATGCGTATCTTAAAATATGCTAAATCGGCAACAAACTGAATTACTCCAAAGCTTAATTACCTAAGCCTGCTAAAGGAGTGACCTCTGGTGACCAGGGCTGGCATATTGCCGTCATCTGTCCACCGTTCGCACGCACCTGTCTGCTCTTGTGAACCACACCATCGTGGAGCCTGATGTACCGTGCGATGCCAGCGGCGGTCTCTCTGTGGACGTTTGGCAAAGATTCCTGCAGGACTGCACTGTGAGTGGCACACTAGAAGCTACATCTGCTGTGAAAATGGCATTATTGTGGTTTTTCCATCCCCTAGACACTGACACCGCATGAATATTCATAGAGCTGTTTGTCACCCTGTGTTAATTACATTTGTTGCATTCTAAGTCACACAACCATATGTGGACGTGACTAATGCTCTCACAGAGTGCCAGTAAGGGACATTTCATATTATTAAATTGTCTGGGGTGTAATTTTTTTCACTCCTTTTTTCCCAAAAACATTTTCCTACTAGATAGCTCTATTCATTTGCGATGTAACCCTAAGTACTCCATTAAGGAAGAAAGTGAGTGTACATAAAGTATAGTATATTATGCAGGAAACTGTTACGAGCATTTTGAATTAGACCTCCAAAATGGCATACACTCATTTTCAATTGTTATGTTATTCTTTTTTGTTGGAATCTTTTAAAGGGACCTTAATTCCTATCATTTGCTCTCTTAGTTTCAACTCAGCAAATTGAAAAGCAAAGTTATTCTGTCAAATATGTGTGCATGTCAGTAAACAAGTTTCTGCGTAATGCTTAACACCTCCTTTCAATGGCAGGCTTATGAGGAACAGGAGCTGCTGCGCCTAGTCTACTTTGGTGGGGTTGACCCCTCCTTGCGCAAGGAGGTCTGGCCCTTCCTGTTGGGTCACTACCAGTTTGGGATGACAGAGGCTGAGAGGAAAGAGGTTGGTTGTTCCGTGCATGCTTCTGTGCTCCTGCATATTAGAAGGTAACCATTGCCCAAGTGCTGACCTCCCATTGTAGACTCCCCAGTTATTTGTCTCCTTTGCAGGTGGACGACCAGGTTCGGGCCTGTTATGAGCAGACCATGAGTGAATGGTTGGGCTGTGAAGCCATTGTGAGGCAGAGGGAGAAGGAGCAGCATGCCGTGGCGCTGGCCAAATGTTCCTCCGGCGCCAGCATTGACAGCAGTGTTCAACGTATGATACATCGTGACTCCACAGTCAGCAACGAGGTGAGCCATAGCCACCCTGCCCTGTGCCTTCTGTTAGAAAAACAAACCATCTTTGAGAAGATGCCTCTCTGTTTGTTTCTCTCTATCATGCCTCCCTCTCACCCTTCCTCTCCCCATTGTGCAACCTGCATGGCCCCCGCCTCCCCATATCCCAGTCCTCCCAGAGCTGCAGCTCAGACAGGCAAAGCCATGCAAGACTACAAAGTGACTCCAGCAGCAGCACACAGGTACCTCCCGCACATACACACAGAAAAACACACAACTTCCTGCTCATACAAACTCACACAGACATAAACACACAGGCAGAAACCTTGTGATTAAAACAGACACATGTATAAATATACTGGTAATTCATGCTAGGAAAAATTCACACAAAAGTACTTTCTGCTCACACAAAATAGTATCACGTGCATAGTCAAGCACAAAAACACTTCCACACCCAGTCACATACATACACATAGAGAGTAGGGATCATCACCTCTCAAATACATTTCAGCAGTGCCCAGATGCTTAAATGGAATACATTAAATTACATTTAATGATTCATGTGTGCATGTATCTTCTAGGATAAACTAGTCAAAAAGTAACAGTGGGTAGTGATTTGAGTTATTAAATGTTTCATTATGAAACACTGTAAACTGTTGAGCCTTTGTTGTCTTTATTAGTACAACAAATCTTACTCAATCTAATTAAAATATTAATGGGTAAGAATAGGTAATTCTTAAAAATCCCTTCATAAAACCTACATCACCTTTGGCATGTCTTTGGTGACTCCTTTGCACCAGATTTGTCCCAGATCTTCTCAAAGATCCTCCGTTTTCTGCCCTTACTCTCCTTGTTAGCATTTTCCCATTTTGTAACCTCAGAGCAACAGATTGTGTTTAAACTCTTTAGAGTAAGTTACAAACTATAGTAACCTACTTCATATATTAAAATTGAACCATGCTAAATTTAAGGCATCAGTATATCAATATTATTATGTACAGCTTCTTCATTTAAAAAAGTCTGGACCAATTTTTACTTTCTGTTATTCTGTTATTCATGGCTGAGTCATGTTCTACTTGGTGTTCCTCTGAATTATTGGTACAGGTGTTTGAGTCTGTGGAGGAAGTGGATCAGATTGAGACAGAACCCAAGAGTGATGAGATTAAACAAGTTTCCAAAATCCCCAATGGGACCCTCCCAAATGGGACAAGCTCCCCAGACTCAGGACACCCTTCATCCCGTAACTTCTCTGTTACCTCTGGACTCTCAGACCGCTCACTGAGCACAGAGGACAGTGGTGCCATACAGCAACTTCCAGTTCAGCCATGCCCAGCCAAGCCAGAGCAGCCAGCAGATGCTAATCCCACTGCCAAGACTGATGTGAAATCTCAAGCCCAGCCCATTCCAGTGAAAGGGGAAGCTAAAGCCATTGAAAATGATGGAACTAAGGGTGCGAAAAAAGAGGAGGCTGGAGTTCCAAAAACAGAGTTTAAGGATTCGGAGGTTAAAGCTTCCAAAATACAGGAGGGTTCACATCTCGATAAAACAGATGCTACAGTTCTAGAAACAGTAGAGGTCAAGCCTTTTAAAACAGAAGTGACCAAATCTTTAAAGACAGGCAAGGCAAAGGCTTCAGAACTTAATGACACCATATGTTTAGAACCAAAGGAGCCCAAAAGTTCAGAAATGGTGTCCCAAGTTCCAGAAGGAGAGGAAACCAGTGGTTCAGATGTAAATAAATCACAAACAGAATTGAATGAAAATAAAGCTGTAGAAGAAGATGAAACCAAAGCTCAGGAAATTGAAGAGGTTAGTGAAAAAGTTGAGGTTATCATTCCAGAAAAGAAGGACAATGAAATTAAATTTCTGGAAATGAACATGCCTAAGGTGTTTGGAACAGGAGGATCCAAGGGTCCAATTACCACTGAAGCTTCTAATGTCTTAGGAGCTGAGGAGACCCTCCTTGCTACAGACTCAGATGAGTCACCTTCTGCTATTGAAATGGAGGAGATACTTGTTGCCAAAGTGTCCATGAGCCCTTGGGACAAGAAGGCTCCTTCAGAGAGTACTGGAGACTCACTCTCAGCCTTGGCAGATAGCGCAGGGACCAGTCCAGTCTTGGAAGAGGTGGCTGTGGAACCATCAGGTTTGCCTGTGTTGGAGCTGCGACTGGAGGAAGAGGGAGGGAAACCCAATTCAGAAGGCAGTGAGTCGGCCCTGTCAGAAGAGCCTGAAATGGAGAGCCTCTTTCCCCAGTTTGACTCACTGGCTGTTGGCGTTGAGGGGAAAAATGAAGCCACTTCTCCAGTGTCCTCCATTGGAACCACCTACTCTGTAAGACTCCTGTCTCTGGTGGGAATGTATTAAATCCCTGCATTTATGTTTAAAGTAATTGGTCTCACTAAAAAGGATTGAGTTATATAATGCTGTCTGTTCCTTGTCGTTAATTTTCTTTTCAATATGTTTTAGCAAGAGCTGCTGGACATGTACACAATCAATCTTCACCGCATTGAGAAGGATGTCCAACGCTGCGACAGGAACTACTGGTACTTTACTCCTGCTAACCTGGAGAAACTGCGCAACATCATGTGCAGGTATCGGGCAAAATAACAATGTACTTTTACGTTTGTTTCAATATACTTGTATATCAACAACACGTGGTTGATTAACTCCATGCATTATACAGAGAAAATTAAGCCTGTAATTAAATTGTAATTTTTTTAAAGTTGTACTTTAACTTTTTAAAACTTTTTAACTAAATTTCTGCCTGCAGTTATGTGTGGCAGCATCTTGAGATTGGCTATGTGCAGGGCATGTGTGACTTACTGGCACCTCTACTGGTCATCCTTGATGATGGTAAGTGTTCACGTGGATTTTGAGGTCCACTGTGAGAGTGCTTTTTCTCCACAGCTCACTCTCTTACATTCTCTCTCTTTCACTTACTCTTTCTCTCTCTCTCTTTCTCTCTCTCTCACTCTCTCTCTCTGCCTCATCTCAGAGGCTATGGCTTTCAGCTGCTTCACAGAGCTCATGAAGAGGATGAATCAGAACTTCCCCCATGGGGGTGCCATGGACACCCACTTTGCCAACATGCGTTCCCTGATCCAGGTGAGGAAGACCCAGAAAGGCCCTAAAATGCTCCACTGTGTGTAAAACTGAACCAGAATATATTGCAAGTGTGTTTTTGATGGATAGGGTTAATTAAATAAATGCGTGGTTTTATAAAAAGCTCTTGGTACGAAGCCAGTATATGTAGAAAGGTGCTGTGAAAACAGATGTTTGAGAAAAGTGCTTGATAAATGAATGAGCACAACGGTAAACAGAGGCTTGGTCCTGTGCAGAAGCCTCATTGCCTGCTATCTCTCCCTCTGCATCCATTTGTTTAGATCTTGGATTCTGAGCTCTTTGAGCTCATGCACCAGAATGGAGACTACACCCATTTCTACTTTTGTTACCGCTGGTTCTTGCTGGATTTCAAGCGAGGTAATGTCCCCTCAAAGACAACTGCTTGATTGCCTGCAGTCTTCTTTCAGTCTTTATTTTCTAATGCAAAATTTCTGATAAACATTTTACAAAGATTGATCATAATCACCCTTTTCAGTGAGAGGTTTTGCATAGCTTTTCTTTAAAAAGTGAATTCCACAATGTATCAGTTTGTGTGTGCAAGGAATAGAGAATTTTGTATTATTATTATTACTATTATGAATAATCAAGATTTAGGTGATCACTTTGCCTAAGGTGACTTAGATGTTTCGATATGTATAAAACAATTCACCAATTTATATAAAAGGGTAACTTTAGTGGAGCTCTTCAGGGTAAGTACATTGATCAAGTGTACTGCAGCCGGAGCTGGAATTGAAATTCTCTAACCCCTATGTTCTGCCACCCTAAAAGAAGTCACCTCACTCATTTTCCATTTAACTGAAGCCTTTAACCAAAGTTATTTACAACTTTGTACCTATTTAAACAGCAGGGCATTTATTCTGCAAAAGTTTATGATACGGTAAATACCTCCCTCAAAGGCAATACTGCAGGTGGGAGGATTGAGATTGGGATCGTTAATCCCATCTGTTACACTGTTCAGTGTCCCATAATAAGAAAACCCAGAAGGTAACACTAACCCCAGACTATCCGATGAAAAAGGTAAGTAAACCCATATGCTCGAAGTCTAAAGAAAGATAAAAGCCTGTCGCATTCTGTGGAACTTGCTTTAGTCAGGCAGTATAACCAATATGACGGTTATCTAGCTTAACAATCACTAATTTTAAGAAATCAAAATTGGATAAAAACATGTATTTGCTTGACTGCAAGGTACAGTATATAGCTGTTGATTGCAGTGATCTAAACAGAATATAACTTAGATATTTAAGTGATATTCCATTGCTAACATTTGCACTGACATTTTGATCTGAATCCAGAAAACTTCTTACCTAATTCCTGAATAACTAACAAGCCAACTAAACAAATGAACAGCAACAATTTGCAGTAACATGCTGTGACAGTCACTCTGGTTTGCAGTACAAGAGACCCAAATGCATGTTGTTTCGATCAATGCTTCTTTACGAAGAATGCCTGGGTACCCTATCTTCCAGAGTTTAAGCCCCCAGTTTAAGCCCCCAGAAATGTAGATGGGGGCTTAAACTCTGGAAGACAGGGTACCCAGGCATTCTTTGTCCCTTACTCTACATTGTGTCTCAAGGATAGGTTTTCATCTGGACAGAGGGGGGATTAAATAGGGGTGTCAGGGCTACTGGATGCTGTGGAGTGCATGCATGTTTCACTATAGCAGGGTGGATGTATAGAAAGTGGGAGTGTGCTGTGCGTCTGGTCTCGCAGTCATGGTAATGGTGTGTTTTTTGGGTGGAGGTGTTATGTCTGTGTGACGCGTGCATATATATGACCTTGAAGCACTGTCATCACATCATGAGTTTGCGTCAATGCAGTTATTGCACCGTCCATTGGAACTATGTGAGCAGGTCCATCTCCCCTGCATGCCACACGTTTTTTTTAGATGGGATGTGCAGGTTGTAAACACTGTGACTGGCATCTATTCATGCTTATAATCAAAACTATAAAATATTAGGAGAAATAGACATACTGTGTCCTGTCTGAGAGAAGAAGAGGACTTTATATGCTGATGATGTACTGTTGTACAAGATTAACTGTGAAGCATCAGTCCCAGCAGTTAAAATGTGTTATCCTGTTATAGTAAACTTACAGCTTATAATGTTTATCTCTCTATTTTTGGCTATTCACTTGAATAGTCCCCCAAATTCTAATTGATATCTTCTAACTGATATTTTTCTTTGAAAAACTGATTTTTGGTATTTATAAATATTTTTCACTCCTGATTTTATCCACTTGTAACCAACTGCTCACTACTAATTAAACAGATAGAAGATGTCTGGCGATGTGGCCTTTAGCCCTGTTGCAAAATTTTCTAGAATTCATGTTGCAGGATAAGTATTTTACTCTATCTGTTATACCTGTTCCAAAATTTGCACTTTTACATGTTGGATGTTTTTTTAAAAATGCAATACCTATATTTCCAGATATATCTGGACCAATAAAAGGCCCAGAGTAATGTTCAGTATGCATCTACTCTATGGAAAATGAGATTTTACGTGGACTGAACAAATTAAATGATTAACTTTGAGATATGAAGGAGGTGGAAGTCACAATCTGTGCTCCAGGACTTCCCATAAAGATTCAGTGCTGTTTAGATCTGGTGATTGGAGAGTGTCCAGAAAACGCTTTAGAAGTGTTCGGACAAGGAAAAAAGGTTCCGGGATAGTTTTTTCCCCCACACCGTAAGACTGCTAAACCACTGACCCCCTCCCTCGGACAGCGGGAACAGTCGATCGGGGTCTGTCTGTATGCCTGCCCCCCCCCATTGTATAAAACTAACGGTGGTGTGTTCTTGTAGGTTTGCTGCTCCCCCCCTCCCCCATGTATATTTTCATACCCTATTCTTATTTATTTACTCTAATTTATTATTTATTTATTTATTTTACTTTTCCTAATTCAAGTATTTATTTTACTTTCTTGTACCTTATTTATACATTTACATATTTATGTACATATTTATATTACTGAGGATGCCCGGAAACAAAAACTTTTCATGGTGACAACACTGCTATGCTGTGTTGTTCATCCATGACAAATAAACCTTGACTTCTTGACTCTTTGACTTTTTCAAAACATAAACCTATCTGGATGCAGAAAATGGCAGGAAGGATGACTCATGAGACCATATCACTTTTATCCATTGATCAAGGGTCCAGGTTTTGTGCTGCTTACACCAGGCTATGTATCGCTGTACATTGGCCGTGGGTACAAGTCGTTTCCACCTGGTAGTTCTGCCATAAATTCCAGCCTTGTGAAGCTCAGAATGAACAGTTTAATAACCACTGCACAGATAATTTGGGTACAGGGAATTTGGCTTCTTCAGAACTCTGCCCTGTACTTTTTACTTTTTTCTACTTCTCAGTGTGTGGTACTGTATTTATTTCCTCTAGTATTACTCTAGTTTCCTCGCTCTCTGTATGCTGGTGCTGCTGCAATTTCTCTCAGAATCAGTTGAGTTTTTTATCTGGTGAATGTGGGTGAGGTTTCCTCTCACTGCTTCAGAAAATGATCCCTGGCAATTATTCTGTCCATCCCTCCAGAGCTGGTATATGATGATGTGTTCTCTGTGTGGGAGACGATCTGGGCAGCACGGTATGCCTCTTCCAGCCACTTTGTGCTTTTTATTGCCCTGGCGCTCGTGGAGCTCTACAGAGACATCATACTGGAGAACAATATGGACTTCACAGACATTATCAAATTCTTCAATGGTAAGGAAAAATGTTAAATGGCATCCCATCTGACAGCCAATTGCTGCACGAAGTAATTGGAAATTATTAAATGGTTCCTATTTAGTACTGGTTTACATTCGGTCATTTTATGCCTGGAAGTTGGAAGTACTGCCTTTCAAAGAAAGTTTAGACTGGACTACCAAGTTTCATTAACAGTACCAGAGCTATAAAACTCCTCTGTGAAAACTATGTTGGAATTAAACTTACAGATTGTTTCTCCTGCAGAGATGGCGGAGCACCACAACGTCCAGCAGGTCCTGACACTGGCCAGAGACCTCGTGTGCAAAGTTCAGAGACTCATTGAGAACAAGTGACCATGAGCAAGCCACCTTCTCTACTGCTGGCTTTTACTCACAGGCTTCTCGGTGTCCCATTTGCCCCAGTCTCGCACCCTGTCTGTAACAAACGTTGTGTCAGATCAGTGCTGTTTGCCGTCCAGCAGTCACCTTGTCCTGCCGTCCTGTATGTAGGCTGCTGCATTAACAGGTACAGTGTGAAGCTGTGTACTCCATCTTGACAGAAGCACATGAGCAAATGGAACTGTTTCATATTTTTTGTGTGTACAACATTAGGAACTGTTGAAACTGAAACATATAGATAGTTCTTAATTTTTGAAACTCGATTTCAGACTTTCATTCACTAATGTTAATGCAGTACATAGGATCCATTTGCCAAGGAATAAACAGCATCACTGCTGTTCCTAACTCCTCTCAGAATTCACTCCAGAACTCCAGTGCTGGACAGTCCTGTAGACACCAGTGACTTAGTTCTGCTTTTCGTGCAACATTGTTATTGTGCTCAGTAAGTTAAAACTGCATTTTCTGCACCGGTCGTGCCGTGTGTCCCATTCAATGTTTTGTTTGTGTGTCTTCAGCTGCTTCAGATAGCATACTGTGCTGACATGCAGTACGTTTACACAGTCAAGGAAATATGTGGTGAAGGAGAACACACTGGTATTGCAACAGAGGAATTAACACATAATGTAACAGACATACTAAGCTATACCAGTACAATATCCCACACCTGAGTAAGTTCCACGCTGAAACGTACTGGATTTTAGTGTCTTTTTCATTTCTTCGGAATGTCGTGCGTTTGTAATATTAGGAACTAAACCAACTTGCCATAGTGCCACACAGTATATATCCTGCTTGTAATGGGATGTCCTCGGAAGACCTCATTACTTACATTTATTTGCCTTAATATATACTTTATGTCAGTGGATATTTGCACATTTTATTATAGTCGGTCCCATGTGTTCTTGAAGGCCATCTCCTTTTTTTGAAAATCCGATATTCATCTGTGGGCCATTACTTTATCAATCAGAATATTGAAGAAATGGACCACAAATCAAAATGCCTTCAGTATGTTGCGTACATGGAAAAATACTAATCAGCACATAAGGTACATACAGTTATGATATACTTTTGCCAAATGTTTTCTGAAATATAATAGTACATAGCCTTTGTCTTTAAGGGAACATGTCTAAGGAACGTCACACTGACCAGCAGCTTTTCTGCATCACACTGTAAGTGTTAATTATTCTACAAGACAATTTTTCAGTCAGTTTTATCGTAACGTCAGTTTTATTGCAATGCAGAAAAACAATTCGAGTCTACTTACCATCTAATAGTGGGGCTTTGATAATTGGGCATGTTCCATTGTGACATATGGTACACTGTCTGTTAGCATTAGTTTTACGCTGTGTTTGGGCCACTCTGCCCAAAACGATCGAATTCAGCGTTAGATTAGCTATTGGTTTGTAAGCCTGTACTGTATGTGTGGAAGTGTGGGACACATTGCATTCTGGGATGAGACACAAACACAGGGAGCAGTTAAAAGCCTAAGTGATGTAGTGTTATTGCCAATGTTTCAAATGAAAATTTTCCTCTCCCCTCATCATGGCATTTGTGTCTGTTCTGAGATAAATCTATATATTGCTGTCTGTGTATTGTACTGTAACAAGGGGAAATTAACAAATGTAAAAGCGGTATTATATATACTATATATACTTTAAAAGTGTCTGTGCATTTAAATAAAAGAAATATATATAATATATAGAGAAAAGTATATGATGTACATGTGAATTATGGTTTTCTGAACTAAAATGAACACAAAAACAAAAGAAATACAAAGAATATTGCGATGCTTATTTATTTTTTCATTATTCTTCAGTGAATCAATGTATATTATGTAAAATTTGTGAGGCTTATTCAACATTTTATATTGTCATTCAGCATTGTAAGCACACTCATTATGTAAAATGTATTTTATTTTCAGAATATACAAGTATACTCAAATATGGCACCGGTGCTGTGCTGTAGAAGGCTGAACAATAGAGATGGGGGTCCAATTCAACATAGATAATCAACTTGTGGCGGCCGTATCAAATGTAATTAATTGAAATATGGAATATTAATACAAGCAAATGCCAGACAGCAACTCTGTCCAAAATGAAAATCTTATTTACAGTTTGTTTAGCTAATAGGCTGTAAGCCTTTGTGTATGGAATTGCTGAAATGACACATTATTTTGAGAGACAATTATGATATATTAATGACGGGCTTTACAAATGAGTTACGCAACGCTTGAACAGTACCAGCAGTGACTCAGCACTGTGTTAACAGAAATTATGTGCAAAGCTGTCGTGTGTCAGACAGAATTAATTGTTCATAATTGCAACTTTTTTCTTTTTTCAAACCAGCATAAGTGCAGGAATTATGCCATGTGATGACATCATGTGCATTCAAGTGCTAAGTATGAAACCCCAAATGTTTTTGTCTGCTATTTACAAAGGTGTATTTGAAATAGGATTTAATTAGATTCCTGTTTCTGTCTGAAAAGCATCACTGCTGCTCATAACGCAGCCTGTAGCCCTGAGCTTTTCGCCACACATTATTTATAGTGCAAGAGATCTCTTGCAACCTTCTAAATAAAAAAGGACTTTTCTGCATTTTTATCTTCCACCTCGCATCATAGAATAAGTACTCCTTGGACTACCATTCCTATTCTTCACCTTCCTGACTTCATCAGTTTGGATGTGTGTGTTTTTTTTTTAATATGTATGGAATATTCTTGTAATGAGTATAATGGTAAAACTTTGTGAATGCAAATTACAGTACTGTTGTTACAGCAAAATAACAGGAAAACAATTTATATATTTTGTTTTATTTGTTTATTTTTTGAATTTGCTTTTTCTAAGCTGATATATTTGTTATTTTGTGGTTGGTCAAAATCAATATAATGGAAACAAAATCAAAATAAATATTAGATGGTCTATGTATTTATTAAAAAAATCAATAAAATGGAATTGTTCTTATTTTTTCAGTTGCTGCTCCAAAAGAGTTATACTTAAAAAGGACTTGGTATTTTTTTGTAATTTACAGTGCGTAGCCTTATAAATCTCCAGCTTCTTTTTACATTTTAATAACTCGCCAACGTAATAATCATGTCTTTTGCCAAAGTAATACCCAGAAATAATGTTTTACTGTCACTTCATCTCAACCAGTGAGCCGTTTATTGTCAGTGGCTGCAGCCCAAGAGTTTCATGCAATTTGACCATTTGTCCAAAATACATTACAGCATACTGGGAGGTACTGGGTGCCATTACAGATAATCCAAGGCCTCTTAAAAAATATCATTGGTGCCAAAAATGAGAAAAAACACATTAAGAATAAAACTCACTTTTCAGGAAAATAACCAAGGTGTTTACATTAATATTCTAAGTGACAATCACTGTATTGACATTAGTAGATGATGAGTCCTAAAGTTTTGATAGATTTTGAGAAACAAATCCAACAGGATTTTCATTTTGTTCGGATGCAGTCTGAAGGATTAGCTCGTCTTAACTGAAATATTTCCCTTTCATCGATGAGTCAAAGTGCTCTGAATGTAAAACTAAGAAACAAAATTCAGCACTGCACTAAAAATTCGCAAGTAAAATGAGAAAAACGCTGAAATAATTATCTTTATCTTCCAAAAGTTTACACAAAGTTTCATCTGCGCAAGTCCGCTGCTCTCCGGTTCAGTTCACACGCAGACTTTTACGTCATCATCACAGGCCGCTATCCCTGTGTGGTGTATCAGTGAAATTCGTCCGACTGCAAACAAAGGTGAAGAAGGAAGAGACTCGGTTCCATTTTTAATTAGTTCGTTATTTTGAGTCGTCCAGATTTTCATGAGCAAAAGCATTTGTCATGGCTACCACTTGTAATACTGGCGGTCTCCGCTTGTGCTACTGACTAAACCTTTGAGGCGGAGGGTGGCCGGCAGCGGAGATGAACAGCATCGGCGAGGCGTGCACGGAGCTCAAACGCGAATACGACAAGTGCTTCAACCGGTGGTTCGCCAAAAAGTTCCTGCAAGGCGACCGCGACGGAGACCCGTGTGCCGAGGTGTTCAAAAAATACCAGCTGTGTGTTCAGGTAACGCTGACACCTGCTCCCTGGAGCTGACATAACTTGTCGGTTTAGTTATGTATTTATTTTTTATCTCCAGGGCATTCATAAATACAAAAAGAACGTGAAGCTTGGGCCTTTACTGAGTATTTTTATACCAGAGTAGTAAACACTGCGCAGAACGGTGGTTGCCTGCTCCCCACCTTCAGCCTTACCCGTTTACCCATATAAGAAGACATATGTATAGTGATTGTATCTAAACTTTTAAGTCTTGCAAAGCGATACTAATTGTATTAATGATGAAAAATAAGACTTATTAATTTTATGTTCACAGGCGGCCATCGAGGATAAAGCCATTCCAATTGATGGGGTGGAATTCATGGGACCCAACAAGGGGAAACCACAGAGTTGATAAATACGACGATGGCGGATGCTGAATAGTCGTCTGAGCCTCTACTGCAAAAAGATCAAGGATTTCACACTTATTCTCGACGTGGCAGTAATCGTTATTGGGGAATTAAAATGTGATATCTCGAAATAAAGTTTATTTTTGTATATAAAACAGGTGAGTCCAAATACTTCCATTTTTTCATGCTCTCTCAGTACCCTTCCTTCCAAAGTTTTTACATTGTTGGAAAAAGTTAACCCGTTACACAAAATGTGAGCGTACACATCTAGAGATAAAAAATATAGTTTCTGTGATCGACCCCTTTTCTCAAAAACATCAGATGAATAGAAGAAATGACTGGGGGAAAAAACCAACGCCTGCACACAGCAAATATGGCTGATATGAAAAGAAAAAAATTAACCGTTGCGAAACGGAAACATACATCGAAACAACCTTAAAGTTGATAAAATTATGAAAACCTTACCCGTAAAATTTAACATGGCTCACAAGACGGGGGAAAAAAAATTTCGCCCGAACAGGGACTTGAACCCTGGACCCTCAGATTAAAAGTCTGATGCTCTACCGACTGAGCTATCCGGGCTCGTACTCGAGATATTTGCCCGACCTATTTAGAACGTCATAGTGAAACTTGTGTTGTTTGCTGTTCATTTATTAGGAATTTAAGTTGGCGTTTTATGTTTGAATTAATACATTTGTATCGTAGCACAGCTTCTAAGTAATTAAACCCACTTTTTGGGCTAAAACTGCTATCTTTTCCTCTAAGAGTTTGTTAGAGGCGCGTTGGCGGAGGCCGAATTACGACTAACACGGGGGGGGGGCGGAGCGTTGTGATCCGGTTCAACTGTGGGCGGGCGCCTTCGGGTCGCGAGGACGAGGATGTTCCCGGCGGCGCGCGGGCTGCTGACGACGGCTCTGCGCGTTGTCCCCGGGTGTCGCCGCGGCTACGCGACAGTGGCCAGCAGCGGGCACAGCGACAAGGTACGCGGGCGCCAAGTCACAGAGAAGCGGTTCGCCCGGTTAGCGAACTTGCGCGAATGAGGTGCCAAAGCCCGCTCTCGCGGCAGCACCGAATCCCCACGAAAGCGGTGTCATGGCAGTGAATGTGTTTGTGGCGCAGATGTGAGGCAAACCGTTCCGTTTCAGAGATTTTTAACGCAGTTAAAAGCGAAAGCGGGTCAACAGTTCGGATTTTGGGAGAAATACGTTGCCCTTTACGTCGCATTTACGTTTCCGCTGTGTTTTGACGTCAGCGCGCGTGAGCGTGAGGCGGCGAAGTGCGGCGCGGCGCTGTGTGGCGCACGGTCAGTTTTTTGGAAAATCCAACGATGTTTTCGCAGTTTAAAGTAGGAGGTCATCCAGTCATGCTGATACAGTAAGGCTGTAGTTTAATTATAATTACTGAGAATTCTTTTGATAAAGTAAACGGAATTTCTGTTTACCGTATTACAGAGGTTCTGTTTGAGAATCATTCATTCTCTGGACAAAGGGACCGTCCTGCTAAATAGTTGCTATCCCGCTGCAGGTACTTCACAACTTGCCTGCGACCAAAGTCATGACAAATGGAACAAAAATTATTTTCTACCTGCACTGAACCTCTTGCTGCTGCATTATGGCAAAATGTTGACGTCAGAGGGATCCAAACTCTTTAAACGGGGCGTAAATTTAGCCTTCATACAGACTGTTTTTATTAACCATTAGACTGCATTTTAATTCTCATTGACAATTGTAAAAAAAAAAAAAAAATCTAATTACTCTATAAACTGGACCAAACCCACAGCTCTGTCACTACAGATAATATTAAAAATTTTGTGTTAACATTTCTCCCAGGCTGTCAGAGCGGCTACGTTTTTCAGTTTTGAACTTCTGTTAAGAAGACGAGATGACTGTTGAATCCATTGACCCTTTTACATGATGGGGAGAATAGAAACCATCAGAAATATAATTCTACCTAAAATAATGTATTTGCAGTGTATTTGCAACCTACAGCTTGCTGGTTCCAGTCACTCGACTCAATAATTGTTTTTTTGTTTTGTTTTTTTTTTGTTTTTTTAACTGGAAAAACAAAAAGTCAAGGATTAAACAACCTTACAGAAGCACAAAATGCTCATTTTTAAAATAAGCAGAAGCTTTATAATGAACAAGAGAGTCCTTGGATGGACATAGAACCATCGGGGTGAAGGAAGTGTCCCTCGCTGACTGACCCTTCCTTAGAATCACCATCGGATTATGACCGCTTTAAGAGCATCCATCTCAAATGGCTCTCACAACCTGGTGGAAAATGAACAAAATGACACCGCGTATAAATGAACTCCAGTATGACACAACACTGATTTTCAAATGAATAACAAAACAGTCTGTTTCAAATAAAGAGAACAGAAAGGTATCGGCCATTTGATTCACATTTTTCCGATTGATGCCTTCCTAACTGAACTGGTTGAAAAATATGACATTGCAGAGGAACATTTCCACAACCACCAATTAAAGTCAGTTATTGTGTCCAGAATAAAGTCACACCATAACTTAGAGCCATCTTGGTTAGTAGAAGAGATCCCTAAAAAGTTCACTTCAGATTTTATAAACTATTGTCAAGTATGGACACAACAATGGACCTTAGAGTAAAAATGAGGGAAAGAGATTTGACACCAAGTGCTGGACACAAATCAGCAAAAATGCTTTGTGGATGACCAGTAACACCAATTTGCTGCTTATTCAGTTTACTGTACAGTGAATCATTGTCACTTTACGTAAGATGTGTGAATGGACTTAGTGAATTTAGATGTAAGTTTATTTTGTACATTGAATATTTATAATTGTTTTCCCCCTTTGTCCAGGGACAAAGTTTCTGTCTGGCATCAATAGAGCTTCCTTTTATAGGAATTACAGCGTCCTGCTCTCTCCATCTGTGTTTACTTGGAGGTCTTTCACTATTTAATGAACAAATACTGTAATACTTATTGCTTTTATTATTTCAAAAAAAGTAATTTTATTGAATCGGAAAAGCAGAGATGCTGTGTATTAGTGTTGTACAATGGTTAGCTCTCCCTATGGAATGAATTTCAATGGGATGCCATTCTCTTGTTAAAAACCAAACAAGACATTTTAAAGAAATTTTGAGTCCATTTATTGCCACCTTAAATATATACGATTCATGGAAAATAGATTCCGTCTCTCACTTCTTTTCATGGGAGACAGTCACCTTTGTCTCTCATTCTTGTCAGAAATCATTATAGTTGATATCTGTGTGTGTGTGTGTGTGTGTGTGATTTTTGCAGATGAATTTCTGGATCTGCATTGTATCCAAGTGTTGTATGTTGCTTGCTTTTGTGTGTAAGCACAACAAAGCAATAATTAATACAATGAAAATAAATGTTAATAATAAAGGACCAGCGAGTCCTCACAGCATCAGGGCTGTTTGGCTGTGGAGTTTGCATGTTTGCCTTGGGTCTATGTGGGTTTCCTCCCACAGTCCAAAGATGTGTTTCAGTGTAATTGTTCACTCTAAATTTTATAGTCTGAGGCTGTCTGTAGCCTCCCTGTAATGGACTCCATCCAGGGTGTGGTTTCATAACCCAGCACCCAGTGATTCCAGGATAGACTCAGGTCCACCATGACCCTGACCAGGATAAAGAAGATGATGATCTATAAATAGTAATAATATATAATCAGTTATAATTTATTTTGTTAGTAATTCGACAAGTGGTTCCGTAAGCCTTGTGTTTTTTTTTCATGTGTGAATTCATAGTTGGTCCTGCGTTATCTGTACTACTGTACTGTTTCATTTGAGGTAAACGTGATTGCCGTACTGCCTGTACTCTCAACATTAACAACCCTGTAGTCAGTCACCTTGGGCAAACGGATGGATGGATTGATTGATTCTTCCGTTTCAGGTACCGCAGACACCAACTTGGGAATCAGTAGGAGAAGATCAACTCCCCCCGGTATGTAGCTAAAGATCTCCTCCATGTACTGAAGACTTGGCAGCCATAAATTTAATGTATGCAAGTTAAAAAATTTTTGCTTGGGCATAATTGTACAGTATTACCTTATTAACTGTTTCACATGGTGGTCCAGAGTCTGCCCCAGACTGTGGGAGAATGCTCTCTGGAAAGAACACCCGTGCTGCATTGCAGCAGTCGCAGCACAGGCAGTTTACAGTGATCAGTTCACCTGAAACACATCTTTGGATTGTGGGTTGAAACCTGTGCAGTCATGCGAACTCCACATACACTGAACTGGATTCAAACCCACAACCAAACAGCCCAGATGCTGAGTCAACGCCACTTCCTGCTGCACCACCACTGTAAAATGAAGCTGCCATCATGATAGGTTTTCTCACCCTCAGCCCACAAAGGTCCCTTCAGACCTGGTGGACAAATTGGAGCGACTGGCTTTGCTGGACTTCCGCAATCAGGATGGGGTGGACTGCCTGGAGAAAGCCATACGATTCGCCGATCAGCTGCACGTCGTGGACACAGATGGCGTCGATCCGATGGACTCCGTCCTCGAAGACCGGTACAGGCTCTCCTTCTCCTTTGTAGACCTTTGCCCATGCACAGACTGCCAGTGCTTTTAGGTCAAAGCTTAAAGTATGCACGTATCCAGCAGCACTCCAAAATGCTTTGCATTTGTTAAATTATTAACAAGTGGATGGACTTATTTACAAACTTGTAAGATGTGCTAAGAAATTGTAGGTCTTTGCAGAGGGGCTGGGTACTAAAATGTATTTCAGATGAATTTGGTGAACCAATGCCAATTAATGCAGCTGTCCCCCCACCACCACCTGTAGCATTTAAACATGTACAGATGTTTCACCAATTTCATTGTCTTATTGGGGTAGTAATTCCCCTATTATTATTTAATGTAATAATTTAATAATTACACCTGTACACTACGTTACATGGACTGATTTCCCCATTTACACAGCTCAGTTGTGCTTTCCTAATGGCTGCATTAATTTAGGGTAAGCAAATTGCTCAAAGGAGCCGAAGCAGGGGTGGGTATTTCAACAAATCCGAGTCCAGGCCTCTAGACTGGAAGAACGCTGCTCCACTACCTGCTCCCATGTTGTCAAGTGTATACGAACAGTTGATTAAAAACAGGCCTTTAGCACCCAGAAATGTGCTTAATCATTTTGTTAGCAATAAATAACCTTGCAACAAAGTCACGTTGTGTCTGTGCTGCCGTGCAGGGCCCTACACCTGAGAGAGGACCGAGTGGAGGAAGGCGACTGCGCGGAGGCTCTACTGCGGCTCTCCAAAAACACGGTAGAGGGTTACTTTGTGGCGCCACCAGGTAAGGAGCCTTGTTTATGATCCCTGATTTGCAAGGGTATCACTAGGTACTACACCCCTTTCACTGAATGTTGTTTAACATGCAAATGTATCCTAATCAGTTTCAGAAGTTTTTATAACCCGAGTACTGAGCCACATTTTTATATTCAAGCCAAGATAACTTCCACACAAAATGGCGCATTCTCACAGAGCAAAGGGGATGGGGTGGAGCTGGTGGGTAGTTAAGTTGGCGCTGCCCCCTCTCCCTGCCTCTCTAATGCCCCACCTCCACATCACATGGTGGAATCGAGGAAGAGAACAATTCAACAGCCAAAGACCTCTGTGACTCTCCCCACATTTCTATTCTGTTGCAGGAAGAAAGGCAGGGCACCTGCGTGCCCTTGTGCTGGTAAAGTTTATACAATGGTCCACTAATGTACTTAATTTGTCCACCGCCGCAGGAAACATCCCCCTCCCAGAGCGAGAGCAGCGCACTACATTGCTGAAACATTCAGAGTTTTGATTCGCTGGAACGGCCCGCTTTCATATTGCACACATTTCTGTGAATTTTGACACACAAAGTGGTAACGTGTGTTTCAGACCCTTTACCCCATTACTTTAGCTGGAGGAATTATTGGAAAATTCCTGTTTTATTTATATAGCTCAGGTGTTCAGATTTGGCACAAAGGACTACGGTGGTTTAATGCAACTGTCTGTAATTTAAGAAATATCTGAAAACCCGACACTGACCTTGGTGTAAGAATGTGTCCGAATAAAGACCAAAACTGGGTATTTAAAATGTTTTTTTGTTATCAATTTTCGGTCATTCCATACATCCAGTACATCAATGCTGATTTTTTTTTCTTTTTTTTTTTTCTGAGGAACAAATCATTGCACCATTTTCACAAATCATTTTCAAATGATATAGTTGTACAGGTACGGCAGTACAAAAAGTTGGCTTTTTAATGTTAAGACAAATGTATGTTTTTATCGTTGTACCACCAAACATTCTCAATGTAAAATATTAGAAAGGGGAAGGACATGGCTCTGTCTTTTAAATGGAAAAAGTTGCCTGTATGCACAGCCAGTGCTAGACAAAGTTCAATCAAGGGTGAAGGTACACTGGTTAAAATGTTGCTCTCCTTATTTAAATCTAAAATGTTTGACAACAGGAATTCGATAAAACTGTCTAGAAAGAAGGCTTAATTTGCAGCTAAAACATGATGTGACTTTCAGTGCAGTCAATTTAAGAGCAGAAAGCTAGTGGGTGGGAGTGTGCGGTTTGCCATGAGTGTTCAGCGACCGCAACAACAGCTGACAAAGTGACAAAGCAGGTCTACACTGCCACACCTCAACAGCCAGAAACACTTCGAGCTCCCGGAAGAAGGCAACCTCAAGTCTCCTTCTGCCACTGGCTGCGTCTGCAGGGGCTGACAGTTCTGGGGACAGCCCTGCTCATGGAATGTTACAAGCCAAATCAAATGAAACAAAACTGGGGAGGGAAAAAAAACCACACACATACACGGGAGGGAGGGGGGAGGGGGGGGGGAGTCACAAAACACTCCTGGCGCCGGTCCTTTGGCAGATTTACCGATAGTGGCGGGGAGGTGGGCTGTGGGGTTGTGGTGGGAATCGGCGGGGGGGTGGGCTGTGGTGAGACATCGAATGGCGGCGCATTGGTGGGGACTGGTAGCGTGGGGGTGGGGAACCCCGGCTTTGGTACGGTGGACTGTACCGCCCCTGGGATCTGGATCGGGACCTTGAGCGCCCCCAGCTGGCTCCCCTCTCCTCGTGAACTCGGATGAATGCTGTCTCCCCCTGAAAGATGACAAAAACTCACTTCTTACAGTGGCTCAACACTCCATAGCTACAAAGGCATTACCGCAGTTCTGTCCTTGTATATTTCCAGATGGTCCTTGACTTATGACAGTCAGTAATAGTAATAATCATTTAAAAACAATAGTAAAAAAATACATTTTTTTATGGTTTCCAGACGTCTGGTGACTGAACGAGCATCTTATAACTAATTAGAACCTGAATACATGAGCATCCTGTAATGTACAATTCAGCAGCTGTACGTCAGCTGTACAGTACAGTACGTCTCTGTTATGAGGACAATCCAACTTACAACTGATGCATCTAACAACCTGGCTGTCGGCCTGTATCCTGGTTATAAGTTTTAAAAAAAAATCTATACTGCATTGCCTTGTTATTTCACCACATTCTGTGGCAACATGGATTCCTTGCCGTGCTATTTCCTCCCGAAAAGCTCCCAAAGTTGTCTTTGGCTATACAGTTTTACACCATTATGCCACCTGGACTGAGACCGATGTTGTCATTCCTAGAATCTGACGGAGCCGCTCTTCCAGCTTAGGGATCACAGCCCAATATCCTATCACCTATAGGACCTTGGTTTTCACCTTCCACATTCTCTTCAGTCTCTCTTTCAACCTCTAGTATTTTCCCACCTCCTTCCTCATATTACCATAAAACAGACACAATACTGGTGCACTGTGACTAAGAGACCTGAGAACAGAGTGCCTCGGTCTCCCAGAACAAAAATCCGTCACTGTCATACCAGCAGATGTCCAACAGCAGTCCAAGTCGCAAACAAAGAAGTGGGCAGCACCAGGGCCAGATATGATCCATGCCTACTGGCTACAGAAACTTGCAGCTCTACATACCTGCCTAATGCATTCCCAATCCATCCAAAAACCTATAAACCCACTTTCCCAAAAAAAACTGTCCCTTACAGCTTGCCTCAATCTACAATAATACATCACAAGGCAGTGTAGCACACAGGGTCAAGATACTTGCGCCACAACAGAACACGGGAATTTCTTCATTTCCGGAAGACAAATTTCTGGCGCTGCGTTATAGCACGACATTTACTGCGCAAACCAGGAGCCGGTATCAAAACTTCAGTTGCATTATAGCAAAACTGCATATACCAGGGTTAACTTTGTGTGTGTGCGCGTGCATGCACAGTACACAGGCTGAATATACTGCTGTACAAGTTGTGGATTATCTGATTCTGATTCAGAATTTCATGACATTCAAAAGCCATCAACCCAAATTTAGAAACAGGAAAGAAGAAATGAAAACTTTTCACACAATCACAGCACTGTCTCGCAATACTAGAAATGAAACTATGTAAAGAGCGGTGATCCAGGGCCATGCCTGGTACAACAGAAGAGTCCGCTGTACCTGGTGTGAACGGAACTCCGTCCTATCCAGCCTACGCAGAGCATACTCCATGTCTTCTCTCCGCAGGAATTCGACAACTCCCTCTCCATCCCGTTGGACGTCAGCAAAGCACACATCCCCCGCTTCCCTCATGTGATCCTTTAGGTCCTGCCAGCTTCCAGTCGGAGGCAATCCTGAGCAGCATTCAGAACAAACGCCACAGACACATTACAATGGTGTGTGTCACTCATCGTCAAGCTACATGCACACAAGAGGGGTCATCAAAAATACTAAGAATTTCAAAGGGGAGTAAAACTTTATTTTCATAATGTGTGCTCATAATTAAGTGACTTTTTCGTACATTTTCATATGAACAAATATTCATGATAAAAGACACCACTGGTACAACACACTAAATCTGATTAGTCCACAATTTTAAAGTTAATAACCAGCAGCATTCAGCAGGGTTTTCTTTAAGTTTTATTCCTGTATATCTGACCCATCTGTCCAAAGATTGTGAGACAAACATTTGAGGACTAAAATTCCTATCTGCACTGCTCTTTCACTAAAGGTTTCCACTGCCATGTTAAGCTCTTTCTCTCACTGCCTGTATTTTCTATGTCAATTCAGTGCTTTCAGTCCTGTACATTAGGGACCTTGTGAGTTACAACTATTCCAGATTTGGTGTACACTCCCCCCCCCACACACACACCAAAATGTGACATTCAGGGTCCAAAACAAACCTGAACAACTATTTCAACTTGAGTTCAGTTCCAAAAGAGCACTATCCCCAAGTGGCTTCATGAACTACCCCATTGCTGGCTCTCTGGCATTAGGGATCCTAACAAAAACTTTTAAATTCTTTTATTTTCTTTGAAACATGCTTTTTTCTGAGGTGGTTAATGTAAAAAACTGACTGCAACTGAAAGATAAAGAAGTTTTGAATAGGTAATCAAACTATTCAAAAAGGCTAAAAATAAACAGTGATTATTCACCTGTCACTATTACTCTGAACTCAGACCTCCGAGTTGGTGGTCCAAACCTCCCTCGGGGACCCATTCCCATGGGGCCGTTGAATTTGGAGGCAGATGAGCGAGGATACTCCACACGCAGCTTGCAGTCTCCAAAGCCATAGCCATTCCTCCCATATACAGCATCCTCAGCATCCCTAGAAATGATTTTTGAAATGTTGGAGTTCTGAATCGTATACAAAAATGTACCACTAATTTCATACTTAAGGCCATCAAAGCTGGATGTCTTTTGACATTTATGAGAACTGACCGTGGATCTTCAAAGCGCACAAAAGCAAAGGGGATAGTGCCCCTGTTGTTCTTCAGCTCAATATCCAAAATTTTCCCATATTTGAAGAAAAGATCCTCAATATCCCTCTCTTGCACATCAGCTGGAAGGTTCCCCACATAGATCCTTCCATCAGCCATGGCTTTGCTGGGACTGGCCCTACAAAATCAAAGAAACAAGTCAGCTGGAAACCAAAATATTAATATGTATTTACAATGACACCGACAGTTTTCATTCCCCCCTTTCATTTCACTTCAATCTCTAGCTATTTGTGTAATATATTGGCCCAAAGAAACTGAAAACACAAACTTTTCTTTGATAATTTTGTTTGACAAAAAGCTCATCTACTGCTTAAAATGCTTTTACTCAACCTCAGTTGTGCTTGCAACACCTTCACTGTAGATCCTGACATTAAGGGCAAATAATAACCTTTGAGTGTTTAAAAGGAGTAAAGGTGTTAAAATGCATGCTTCATTTACCCATGGGCACATGCAGAATTTGGCTAAATGCTTTAAAATCTAGTGTTCCATTGAAAACAAGCAAAAGTGTAAAGCAACAAAAAAAAAACTGTAGCAAGAGACATAAGATTTTGAGGTATGATCCACTGCTTTCTCTGTAATTTAAGAGCACATGTGCCAGCTCTTGATCGCAGAGGAACTGCTAGGTAATACCAGTAGTACAAAAATATATTTTCTTTTCACTCATGTACACCTAAAACTCTCCTCCGCGAAACGCAGAAACTCGGACTGAACTGCAGAGCTGTGTGAAGCTGTGCTGGGTGAGCAGAGGTTAGCTGGGGCTTCGGGGCCTAGAAAGCCTCGGCCACTCATCAAAACAACATTTAACGGCACAAGTAAAGTGTTTATTAAAAATTTCTCCGGGGGGGGGGGCAGGACCAGATAGCCATTGTGTAAATGCAAAACGGTCCATTCTAAAGATATAACTACAATTTCTGCTCCACAACGCTGGCTAGCGTTAGCATGCACAAGCTGGCAATACAGCTAGTCCTTTAGCAGAGATTTACATTTTCCGGTTTTCCCGTTGAACGGCGTTTACAAAATACTGCCTTTCTTCGTAATGTAATATTCGGAATCTTGCTATCTAGTTTAAATAAAACAAAAAGCTCGAATTAAACATTTCTCACATACCTGTGCCTATATTGTGCTGCTCTAGCTATGTGTGTGTTTTTGAAAACCCGTATTTGGGCTCTAACCCGGAACAGGAAGTAGCGTTGCGTGAACGTACAGCCCCGCCCCGCTTACACAAAGGTCACGCAATAAACGTCACTGTGCGCCGTTTTGTAGCAATCGGGCTCGTTTCTTTCAAAAATAAGGACGTTTAAGCAGCGAAAGTCACAGCAAAACTTCCCCCGTTGGTTCAGGAAAGTCACTTAAATGTCTGGTGGGGCTACATTTCGTATTTATCTATGATGGAACAGAAAGGTGGGGCTACATTTCGTATTTATCTATGATGGAACAGAAAGGTGGGGCTACATTTCGTATTTATCTATGGTGGAACAGAACAAGTCTTTAAAGTAACAACCCTGTGATCGCAATTCCGGGTTCACTACCTGCTTTAATAATTTGAACTTGGCTAAAGCTTTCTCCCAGGACGATTTAGAAATGCTGCACATGTTACAGTAGTTGTTTACAAGAATCTACTTGATCAACAATAGAACAATGAAACACACGTATCAAGAGAATTTACAGCCGTCAGTCCACCTCAAACGCTTGTGTTTGGACTGTTGACAAGTACCGGATCACTGGGTGTGTGATAAATGAAGCTTATACACAACTTTGACTTAATATTTTTCCAGCATGATTTTCAGCCAAAAGACATTTGTACATTTTACTTGTAAGGTTCTGTCAGTTTATTTGGACAAGCTGCTGTGTACACCAGGTGTTGGCCTTCACCAAAGGAAATACCTTCTCTTGTCTTTGTGATGGTCATGGATGGGATAAGGGGAAGTGCTGGTATAAAGAATATGCAAGCTGAATAAACCAGGGTGGTAAGTGGTTTTGTTAGCCTCCTGTCAGGCTGTGCCCTCCAGCATGCAGGCCTCCAGAGTGATCTGATAGTGGCAGGATGAAGAGCAGCACCACCAAATCTGAGGTGAAGGTTCTGTTCAAGGAAATTGTTCTCTCTGGTTGAGAGTAGTTCCAGGTGAAATGACAGTAGAAAGGATCCTGTGATGGACCCACTTCGTACTGTGAACACCAAACATAACATTAGTGCCTTGGGAGATGATTCCTTGTAAAAGCTTGTGACTGACTGTTTGGTCTACATTCCCATTCTTACATATAGTTACAGATTTAAGATCGTAACCAATAGAACAAGATTACGGAAGCATGTAAGGGGGTTCTGACTGACCTGCCACATTAGGCCCAAAGCCAAGGTCTGGAGTAAGTTTCATTTTCAGGAATTATTTGCTGCTTTTTGATGAAAAAGCCAGCTCAAACTATTAATGTAATAGATTTAGACCAATCTTTTAACTGACCTTCATTTATGTGCTAAGGTGCAATATACTTGCACATAAACTGTCACATTACACATTTGTAATCTGTAGCCTGAAAAATAGATATTCCATAAAGAAGTAGAACAAATAGTTTTAAAAATCCTTCTGCATTTGTCCTCATCTTTATGACAAAACAAGTATGTATACAATATTTAATATCATGCAGTTGTTTCTGCTTTGTATTATAACTCAGAGGAATTTGTTTATGAAACTGTAGCCCAGATTAATACATTCATTTGGGGACGGAAGGGTGACTTCTGAATTCATTTATTGCATAACTATACTAAAAGTCTGTGCACAAATGAAACAGAAAGTGAACGATGATCCTGTAACTTTAGCTTAAATTTGAACTAATCTTTTATCTCGACCTGTATTTACATGCTAAGGTGTAATATGTTTGCACATATAAATCCACGCTGGAATGCCATACGTCATCGGGATCATCTGGAATGTCTCTGTCACGTGTTTCGGCTGTGACGTAACGCCTGCGAAATATTCTATTTATTCAAAGTTAAAATCGTAGTTACGGTTAAATATGGATGTTTTTGCAGTTTACAGTGTCGCTTTGATATCGGAAAGGCAGGGTTCGAGCCCCAGGGGCTGAGAATTGCAGGTACGTCACCCCTAGTAGCTTTCGTATTTATTAAAAAGTGCCCACCTGTGGAAATGAGTACTTAAGCATTCCAGCATAGTGTACGCACCTAACATGCAGTCACCTTCGACAAAGACCTCAGTAAATAAAAATACCCGCTTAATAGTATAATGGGAACAGCAGATAGCATCGCATCAGGGGGTGCTTCAGTTAAATGGATAAATGTGTCACCTCTTTTACAAAAAAATCTAGTAACTGTTTATCACCGAATAAACTGTATTATCTTGGTAGCTGTCGCGATTACCTGTGCAAAGAGTAAAGAGTGAATTTAATATGAGGAAGCTGTGATCGTTAGATTATACACCTGGGGGGGTTGTTAAACATGTTTGTTTTACGTTTCGTATCTAAACTACAGTTTCCTTTTTCTTTTGCCATAAATGTGTGATGTAGCGAAACGCAGGAACAAATGCTTCAAAACAAACAAAGGGCACAGGCGGGGAGATGAACGGAAACCGAAAGTGCAAAGTAAAACTAGAAAACCGATACTTACAGAGGTTTGGTGTAATGGGGCGGGTCTCCGAGCTCCTTATAAAGGCGAGATGCGCAGCAGGACAGGCGCATTGGTTTGGTTGTGCGAGGTGGACGCAGCTGTTTGAACGCCGCTCTTCGAACGCCGCTCTTCAAAACAGGCGACTTCCTGAGGAGAGAAACAG
Source organism: Heterotis niloticus (assembly GCA_018136845.1). Lineage (NCBI taxonomy): Eukaryota > Metazoa > Chordata > Actinopteri > Osteoglossiformes > Osteoglossidae > Heterotis > Heterotis niloticus. The sequence goes on from CM030903.1 coordinate 5,909,359, forward strand.
CTGACAGAAGGTAAGATTACAACACGCTCCTTCTTTAAAAGCTGTACGCGAAACCATTGATATCAGTCAACTTCTGTCTCTAAGAAGAGATGTTTTAGAAGAATTCAGCTAAACAGGTTGAGTGACAAGTGCGCAGTTCTCAAATTCTAAGCTTAACATGCCTTTAATAGACTTTTTGAGCTGAGCGTAGTTTACCAAACCGTTTACTTATTCAAAATTCGTCTTTTAGTTTATAAATCAATACATTTGTATAGTTATGGCACACAGTGACCCAGAGCGCCGAAAAACAAAATTGAAAAGAAATGGAAAACGCAATAGATGTCAGACATAAAGTAAGTCTACAGCAGAAATATTCGCTATGTAAGCGCATCCCTAAATATTGAATGCGTTTTTTTTCCGCCTGGGATGATCGTCGGCCCTTTTTTATGGATGCAATTGTGCCCAACTAAGCCCTAAGCCAAGGTCTGAGGAATTAGACCATTTCTAGTTAGCAAAATAAAATATTCGTTCCCACACGTCATCATACAAATGTTTAATAGAATGGAAGGTGGCCTTAGGGTCTGTTTGAGCAACTTTTGTACGGCATGTTGTGTTGGAACTTTCACAGTCCCGCTGTATCCGTTTTTTGGAAATCGACCACTGATCTTCAGATACAGTTTATAAGTGTCGCTTGAAAACACTTCAACCCCAGCTGAAAGGTCGTTTGAGATGCGGAAGGGCCGATTTTACCTAAAATCGAATGCTTCCAGAAATGTGTTTTATGATTTTATTCAAAACTATAACTTTCTGTAATTGCAAAGAAGGTTAACAATAGCGGAAGAAGACATTACGTCATACGGCGGCGGTTGTGTCCGTGTTTTCTTCAGTCAGAGATGTTGCCGGTGTGTCGGTATGACCAAAATCCTAAGTCTGCGCACTTATGCACAACTGCCAAAATAATTCTAAAGTAAGTAAAGTAAAGGAAGTTTTGACTGACAGTAATTATTAGATTTAAGGAGTAAAATAAAACAGAAATGATTTAGGATTTTCTTCATCCCAAATTGAGAATTAGTTCATGTTTTGCTACCAGTGTGTTGCCACGCTTTGTTTTTTTTTTTTTTTTTTTTTTTTTTTTTTAACACAAAGTCTAGGTTTATACCCAAATATTCACCGTTTTTGTTTAGTTGTCTTAGGATTCTTAAAAAGTTGCTCAAACAGACCCTAAGGCCACCTTAGCACAATACAAAAAGCTGTGTAGATTAGCCTGTTTTTCAGTGGTTGAACTGCTACTGCAGCCTACATTGATTCACTTTTTATATATAGTATTTTTTTAATACATATGCTATATGTTCAAATTTATGTTAAATTTTATTTATTTTTCATTTGTCATTTTTAATTACAGGTTTGTGACACGGGTCACTATGGAACTAATTATTAAATTCCTGACCAAAACGTTCTCCCTGGTTGTGACTGAGAACATGACCATCGGCCAGCTCAAGGCTCTCATCGAGGAGCGTGAGAAGGTCGCACGTGGTTCGCAGCGGCTGACTGGCCAGAACGGCCAGCGAGTGGACCTCAGTGATGACAACAAAACCTTAACACAATATGGTCTGTATTCGGGATCCACGGTCATCGTGCTCATCAGAGAGCCCACTGTTATCCAGGTGTTCCTGAAGAATGAAAAGGGCCAGAATCATACATACGACGTGGCGCCTGGAGAGACCGTCCGTCAGTTCAAGCAGAAGGTGCGCAACAAGGAGGGTGTCTCTGAAGACCAGCAGAGGCTGATCCATGAGGGCATCCAGATGGAGGATGGCAAGAAGCTGGAGGACTATGGTGTCAGGAACCACAGCAACATCTTCTTGACCCTGCGTCTCAGAGGAGGCTGAAGAGCTCACTGAAGGGTGAACAGATTAGGGGCAGCAGGTAGCAGAGTGGTTTGAATCCCTGCTCTTGCAATAATACTTTTGCATAAGATCCCTATAATATGTATTATTTTTACCCAAGTATGAATGGAAACCTGTTTTTAAGCCCCTTGGATTACAGTATTTAACATTGTGAGTTGATATTAGAAAAGGTGTAAGCTAAATAAGCAAACCGCATCTACATACATTATATATTTGTAAAATAAAAAAAAAAAAATTTGTACAAGTTAAAGAAACGGTGTTTGAATTGTATCCTGATTCATCTGGATTGTATCCTGATTAATTATTTCTGTCAAATTTATCTAAAAATTATCAATTTTAAACAGTAAAAATTAACCCATTTAAGAAATACAATGTCCTGCCACGAGGTTCTTACCTAATTTATTTTATTTATTTTATGATTTGATTCATGTTTGACAATGCTTCATTTTTCTCATTTATTTTACATCAGTTATGCAGTATATCTGGTGACAGAGGTGAAATGATTGTGAGATGAATAAAACAATTGACTGGACTGAGCAATTTCATTGCATTTTTGTAAACTGTATAAATGCAGAACAATACAAAGTTCAGTGCTCCTTGAAAGTACATGAATCCCAAAAGAGGTTCTATAAATGGCACAGGGCTGGAATAAACTACTTAACCGGTGGATTTATTACCTGTCACAAGTTATGGCACCTGCAGGTAACATTGGGATTACATCATTTATGGGTGTGGCCTTTTGGCCTGGTTCATGTAGATATTTTGCTATATTTATCCGTACATGGGTGGTGTTGTGGTTGTTGATACTTCTTTATCCAGTCCCACCTTGTGCAAAGTCTGATGCTACCAATGACCTAGTGAACCTAAAGGTTTAATACATAAATGTGGACGGGAACTTGTGAATTTTTCACCTACAAACCCTATGTCCAGAAAAGCTGGGATATTTTCTAAAGTGCAACAAAAACAAAAATCTGCAGTTTGTAAATTCTCTTAAACGTTTATTTAACTGAAAAAAGTAAAAAGAAATCACTTTTAATGTTTTGGCTGACCAGTTCAATTGTATTTTGTAAATATAAACAAATTTAGAATTTTGATGCCTGTAACATGCTCAAAAAAGTTGGGACAGGGGCAAAATAAAAGTGAAACGTTTACAGAATATTCAAGTAATTCTTGCATTTCAAAATGCCAGCACCACCAAAAACAGTAGAAATAAATGAATTAAATTAACGTTGAAAAATTATGAGAGCTAATAAAATTAAAATTATATTGAATTTGACAATAAAATGGGACAAACAAAACTATAAAGTGCTGAACAGTCAGGTATGTCTCATTGCTCTAAGAATGCAAAAACACCAACTAGCGCTAAACGTCAAAGCGCAAGTTCTACAACAAATCGTCAACGTTACCTCTGTCACTACGGTCCACATTGTTTAAAAATAGTTATTCTTAAATATGAAGTAATGTGGCATCTGGTACGAGACCCTTCTTAAGGAGGCGAGTACCGGTGCGACCGTTGCTCGGAGGAAAGGGTGTGGCTACACTCAATCCCGCCACACACACACATCTTATTGTTTAAATTTTTTTCACCCATTGTGTATCTATTTTTGAAACGTATTCAGGTTATCAAAGCCTAGCACACATTATTTAAAAGCATTGTTATTTTTCATCGATTTACATTTTTACACACTGTTCAACCTGTCCCGGAAGCAGAGCGGCGCGGTCGCCATGGTAACATCAAACTTGAGTCAACTGCGCCTCGTCTGTGCCGACGGCCGCAGAAGGCTGCTCCTCATTCTCATGAACCGAATTATTTAGACACGTATACTTGGGAGGGAGACATGGCTAGGGACGACCCACGAGTGGAGTGGATCCGAAACCGCGTGTGCTCCGCTTTTCATCTGACGGACCCGGCTCTTTTCGAGGAGCTGCTGAGAAGAGAAGGTGGAGATGGAGAGAGGAAGATACTGCATTTCTTGACCGAGGTCTCCGACCAGGAGACTCCCTCGGCGCTCTTTTTCTTCAAAGGTGTGAGGGAGGAAGAGGTCGAAGTGGAGGTGCACAGCGGTGCGTTTCATTTTCAGGCTTACCTACAATATTAGATAATAAACTAAATTCAGAGTACGCATGGCATCAGGAGTAGGATTTCAACCCAAAACGTTTACCCCTGACCTGGGTATGACCTTCCATCCCATATGTAGTGTACAATAGCATATGTATGATGTATGAATCTTTTGCGTATGCATTATTTCTTTCTCCTGCTGCATTTGCAGAAAAGGCTGCAGCTCCTGAGGACGAAAGTGTGGACATCCTTGAATATGATGACAGGAGTAAAACACCTTTCACAGTAAGATAACCACAGCTGAACAGACAAAAATCAACCAATATCAAATTCTCTGCCTATGGGTTAGTATGAATTAATCATTAATCCTACTTGGTTGTTATTTGGAAATGTTGCTGTTTTGTTGCGTATTCATTTCCCAGAGGATAGAGATCCAGGTTGTGTACCACATAGATCTGCATGTTGCCGTGAACACGGTCCCGGAGAGGTTCACGAAATCCAACATGTTCTACTTCCTCCGGAACACCCAAGGTAATGGTGGTGGGGAGGCCTGTCCTGTGTTCAGTCATGAAACTCCTGTGTTCTTTATGAGCTGGGGTGCAGTTTATTTACGAATCGATGAGATTTTCACCCTCTTTTCCAGTCTAATTTACGCTGAAGTCACTTCGTGAGTAATTTTTTGTCAGGAGGCATGGAGTATGATAAAATGATTATTTATGATTGTTTTTGACTGTTCTGATCCTGCATGCAAGTACCGGTAGACATTATTCTAGGTTGAAAATTGTCTCACGTTTAGACGTGTGACATAATTTGTCTTCTCTGAATTCCAGAACCCATCACCGAGCCTGTTGATATGACAGAGGCTAATAGTCTGATGCCCACATTCCTGGAGATGGGAATGCTGAATGGACACTCCTTGCTGATGCTGAAGAATGTTTTCAGCCATGTGCGTAGAAAGAGACCCATACGACTGTTTCTGAAACACTGTGGCTGTTGAGGATGCTACTTGTATTTTTCTCCCCTTGCAGGTATACATCCACCAGCTTTCAGCCAGTCAGCTGAAGACCAGTGATGGTGGCTACCAACAAAGAGAGCAGGCTGCCTTAGACAAGTATCAGGGGGCTGAAGCAAGAGCAAAAGAGGAGCAAAGGCCAGCTGAGATAAGAGGGGTGCTCATGATTCGGGACGAGTTGCTGAACAGCACCCACAAGTTCCTTAGCCATATTGATAGGACCCTCCAGCAACTGGAAGGTTTGCCTTTTTTTATGGGCTGGGCATGTGCTTCTGCAGTCTTTGGTATGATTTTCACCGTGTATCTGGTTGCGTAAGTTGTTCCTCAGGTATGGGCATGCAGCCCAAACGTCAGGACACACTTCTTGGACAAGCACGTGACACCAATATGGTTCCACAGGTGAGATTAAGCTGCACATTCCGGAGATGGACCTGGTCCCAGATGTTGAGGTGCTTGTTTCCATGCCGGATGTTGTGGAAAAGCTGGAACAGTGTGTGATGAACTGGCAGACTCAGACCACTATTGTTATTGAGGAGCAGCAGAAGAAGAAGCCACAGGTAACGCTTCATTTATATTTTATAGAGCAGAACAGTCATCACTGACATTAGCATTGGTGGTGCAGATGTGTTGCCTGTCTTCTGCACCACTCTTCATCTCCCAAGGCTCCGGGTCCCACAGCAGAGATTGATTTCTGGAGGGAGCGTGCGGCTGTTCTGAGTGCCCTGAATGAGCAGCTGAAGTTGCCTATGGTGAGGAAGATTTTGGATGTAATGACCCAAGCTGATGTAGTGACTGTGCAGAGCCTGGAGTTGACTGTGACTGAGCTCAACAAGTTACATGTGGAGGCAGTGGAGAACGTGCGCTTCCTCAGCACACTGGAAAGACAGTTCAAGGTACGAATGCTCAAGGAACTCAGATGTTTGCTGCGGTGCATCTGACTCCACACATTTTTACTCTTATTTGTGATCGTGCTAATAATTTAGATTCATTTGCTATTCAGAATAAACTTCCTACATCACTATTGTGAGTACTGCATGGCTATGTTTTTGTCTCAGAACCTGGCTACAGCGACAGACTTCCGTGTGATCCTAGACACCATCCCGCCGATGATGAACAGCCTGCGCATGGTGTGGATCATCTCCAGTCACTACAACAAGGACGAACGCATGGTGCCCCTCATGGAGCGCATCGCCTGGGAGCTGTCAGAGCGAGTATCACGGGTGGTCAGTGCGCGGTCACTTTTCAAGTGAGACCCTCGCTCGGCTTTTTTCCATTTGTAAATGTCCCTTCTCTGTAGGCTCTGCGATTAAGCTTCCATTTCCTGTTTCTACAGCTTTACCCAATATTTGAGAAAAATACCTTTTCAAGGGTACAGTAGTACAGTATCTCTTGGGACTCGAACTAATGACCTCTAAAGTCCAGAGTGTTATCCATTACATTAACATTAACATGGACCTTTAATGGTTATTGGGTCGCAGCCATGAACGGCGGGCAAATTATTGACTCACCCAGCAATGCAGTGATTATATTTATTGTGCAATAAAAGTGACCAATTGCTGACAGAGACAAGAGAGAGGTCGCAAAGGCCAAAGCGCATGGTGGTAAGCAGGTGCTGGACCTGTGGAAGACCTGCTACTTTGAAGTGCGTGCCAAGATCGAGATGTCTGGCCGAGACTCACGCTGGGAATTTGATCGCAAAAAGCTGTTTGAAAGAACAGACTACATGGCCTCCATCTGCCAGGACTTTTTCAACATATTGCTGGTAAGTTCATCAAGAGGGTTGACTAAGATGGTAGGTAAAAATTATGTGGTACTAGAGATTTTAAGTTGTCTAATCTCAATGTGCAATGTTAGCAAACCTGGTGGAGCTGTACAGTGATACCCTACTAGATATTCTACTACACTTGGTGTGCTAGATTAGAATAAAAATAGACATGATACACTCCAAACCTAGTATCCTAATATGTAAAATGGTGTAAAAACTTTCAGTATTTCAGTGTGAAGTCGGTTGGGTTGTTACATGGCACATTTGCATAGGCTCACAATTTGAACTATGCAGCGATGTTCGTCAGTTCCAGCTCAACATCTTTTGCATTTATCCTGGATGGCAGGTTCTGGAGGAGTTCTACAACATTCTTGGCCCCGAGCTGAAGGCAGTAACAGGTGATGCCAAACGTATTGATGAAGTTGTCCATCTGGTGGATAGCCTGGTAGTGCCCATCGAGCAGCTCAGCTTTGACCCGTTCAACATCCGCAAAGCGGGCAGCTGGAAACTGGTCATGAAAGACTTCAGGAACAGAGTTCAGGTGAATTCAGGAGCAGAGGAAGACCCCTTTGTTTTGCACATTGTGACCGGGCCTTCTCCTGCTATCCCACAAATGGGTTTTACCTTTTTGCTTTCTGCTGTGAACAGGATATTGAAGGAGAAACCATCAGCTTCATAGATCAGTCTTTCAAAACCCTCCGTTCAGCCGAGGCTGCCTTTGACATGTTGCTGAAGTTCAAGCACATTCGCTCCAGAGATGCCATCAACAACCACATGATGAAGAAATTTAATGATATTTTGGCACAGTACTGCAAGGAGGTGTAAAATTTAAATTCCTTTTAACTACAAAGTAATATAGCAGATATATCTGGAAGCCTGAAGTCCACCTTTAAAAGGCTTTGCTCTTACTGCCTTTCTGTGGTTCATAATGCCACACATTTTGTTACTTTGTCCTATCATTTTATGGAATGTACTATATTGTGCTTTTGATTCTTTCTCATTTTGCCTAACATTGGCTATTTTGTTGCTGGGGGAAGGTGGACATCATTGGTGGGCTTTTCAACCAGAAGAAGGACAATCCCCCCCTGATCAAGAACCAGCCGTCAGTGGCAGGATCCATTTGCTGGGAGCGGTCACTCTTCCATCGCATCAAACACACCATCATCCGCTTCCAGGAGGTCCAGGAAATGTTGGACAGTGACCTGGGCAAAATGGTAGGCCATTCGGCAGTCATATCTCCTGTGCCTTGAGCATTTTATTGTTTCAAAGGAGCGCGGATGTGAGCTGTGGGGATTTCCTGCTTCTGAACAAATTCGCTCACCACAATCTGTGGAAATTATCTACCCTTGCCAGCTATTTTTTTCCACAGTAGTATATAAATTTGTGATCGAAGCACCTATGAAACAATAGGTGGAAGCATTCATTGCTGTTTCACGCATTTCGGTATTTTTAGGATTTGTATTTTAGTATTTTTAGGAATGTTGTTGGCTATTTCGATATGCCGAACATTTTTAATGATGATTCTGAACGAATCGGTAGTTTACTGTAGCTTTCTCAACCATTTTAGGCCAAAGCCAGTTATTTAGACTTGGGAAGGAGCATGAAGGACTACGAGGTGAAGAAGTATGAGCGCTGGCGGGAGGAGACGGAGCAAAATCTGCAGATGCTGATGAAGAAGAACCTGCTAGTTGTATGCAGTAGTGCTGGGTCTGTCGTTGCAGATGGCACAGACCTGGTGAGTTGTCTCTGCAGCCCTCTCTTGCTCTTTGTATTTCAAGGGTTTCAAACTATTGTGTTTATGTCCTGGCTCATTGTTTCCAGAGTATGGGGGACCAGGATTTGGAGCGAGGGGTCAGCTACATGGTGAATTTTGCACCTGAGCTGAAAGAGATCATCTCAGAGACCAAGTACTTGGAGCAACTGGGCTACCCGCTTCCTGAACTTGCCCGAAATGTGGCCTTGCAGGAAGACAAGATTCTTAGGTGACTGCAGGGACAGCAACTCAGAACTTGTAATACAATTAAGCCACAGTGGTAGTCAAATCATATGGTACAATAGTACATTCAAAAGTTCAAACTTCACAATACAGTCAAAGCAAAAAGTACAGCAAAACCACAACAGCATTAATTCAAACACTTAAAATATATAAGGGTAAGTCAACATGTATCCACGGTGTATCGATCCATCGATTTTTGGATATGTTTTGACTTACCCAAGTATTTCAAACATATTGAGCTGAGATGTGTGATTAAAATTGCCCTAACAGTTGGTTTGGGGGGCGGGGTCTGCAAGTCACGTGTTGTAGTTAGAGCTACCATCCTTGGACTCAGAGGACTTTGGTTTGAATCCCACCTTCTGCTGTAGTACTCTTTAGCTGGGTATGCTGAACTGCTTCAGTACAAATTTCCCAGGGTAATGTGTAAATCAGTCCAAGTCGAGCATTGTGAGCCTCTCTGGAGATCAGTTAAATGCGTAAATTTAAATGTGTCTGTGGCTGCTCCATTGTGTCCAAAGGCATGTTGATGGACTGAAGAATCTGGTGAAGCGTTACCAAAATATGATGGACTCACTGAGTGATGCAGAGTTCCTGCTGCTCACTGACCAGATCGAAGAGGTGAAGAAGGTGATCCGTGTTGGCCATAGGCGACTTAACTGGAACGCCCTTGGTAAGCCTCAGCACTGACGGTTACTTACTGTTGACACTACAGCTTTATTAACTGGATCATATTTCCTCCTTAAGTATATGCAAATAGTTACTTGCAGCACTTATGAGCATTTCCACAATTTTGAAGGCTTTTTTGTTGTGAATATTGACCTAGCCCTGAAATGACAGTCTTATGGATGTGCCTTATTATTTAATTTGTTGTCAGTTGCAATATTCTGATCCTCACAGATAAAACGTGTGTTTCAGTGCCTGTATCAAATGATTTTCAACTGCGCTGGTCTGTCCCCTTAATTTCATCCACATGGTTGGAAACTGTAGGTATCTTGGAATTCATCAATCGTGGCTCCCATGCCATCACTAAGTTCGAGTCACTTGTGAACCAAATTGAGCACAACAAGAGAGACATTGAAGTCAAACTACAATCCATAGAATCAGCCAACCTGTTCAAATTCCCAGCACTCACCAAAATGGGTTACCTTCCAGGTATGATGCATGCTGCGTGTTGTTTTTTGACACAAATCTTATGCCCATGCCTTCGTGTGCAGCAAAATTTTTATCAGATGCACACACACCACGACACTGAGAGGCAGCCTCGATGCACTCTACCCAGTCATGTTTTTGTGCTCTGGTTGGCCGTGCTCCAGGGGTTAAAGAGTTCTGTGAGCTGATCGAACAGGAGCGGGCAAGGGATGTCAACCTGCTGAGCAGGAAGTACTCTGCAATTGGCCCTCTACTGACCAAAATGGAGAGCCTGATCATGCAAACAAGCAGTGGCAAAGCCAAGAGGATGGCCCCCTACTATTCCTACTGGGAGCGCAAGGTCTTTGACGCACTCATGAAGATGGTTCTAAGGTACGTGTGACAAATGCAACACAACCACTGCGAACAGATGGACTTAAGAAACATCTAAGCACGTGCTATAACTGTGTAACAGGAACATCCAGAGTTTCAACGCTGCCCTGATGGGTGACGTGCCGCTTTTCCAAATCGAAACCATCCTGTCTGCACCAGAAATCATGCTGCATCCCAAAAACAGCGAGGTGTACAAGCTCATCATGCTGTGTGTCCGAGATTGTGTGGAGAGCACCAAGGTTTGTGCAGAGTGCCATGTGACTCACAGTAAAATGCACACTGATATCATATAGTCAGTGGTCACTTTATTAGGTACGCTTACTTGCTATAGTACCAGGTTTTTCCATTTTGTCAACCAAAACAGATGGAATTCTTCAAGGCAGGAATGCATTGAAGTGCTGGACACTTTGCCTGTCGATTCTGACTTGACTTGATAGCATCACCCAATTCCAGCAGATTTTTTAGCTATGCATTCTTGGTGTAAATGTTCTGTTTCACTTCATCTCAGAGGTGTTTTTTCGGGTTGACATCTATGGACTGTGCAGTTGACTGGAGCAAACTGGACTTGCATTTCTGTTTGTGGAGCCACTTTGAAGAAATAAGAGCTTTGTGGCGTGATGCATTGTCCTGCTGGAAATATCCATGTAAAAAAGGGGAGACTGTGGTCATATAACAATGCAACGGGTCAGCGGCAATGCTTGGGAATGCTGTTGCACTGAAAAAAATGTTTAGTTGCTGTTAAGGTGCCTGCAAGAAACAAAACCCCAGCTCTTATTTCACTATCACCAGTCTATCCTTTGATACACACCAGGATGGATAGATGGATTTATATTGTTAGTGCCAAATTCTGACCCCTCCTCTCTCAGCATGTCATAAAAGAAATCAAAATTTGCCACACCAGGTAACTTTTTTCCCATTCTTCTACTTTTGGTGCTCACATGACTGATACAGGCCCATTTTCTTGTTCTTAGCAGACAGGAGTGAAACCTGGTGATGGTCTTCTGCTACTGTAGCCCATCTGCTTCAAAGATCAAAGGGTTGGGCATTCAAGGATGCTTTTCTGAACACCACTGTTGTACTTGTAGCCTTGACGATTTTGCCTCTTCTCCTCTGTCCTCTCATGAACAAAAAGTATTGCTGAGGGGATGTGGCTGAGAATCCCAGGGGTGTGGCAGTTTCCGAGATACTGGAACCAGCACCAGCAACTACGCTGCATTCAGAATTGCTTTGCTCATGTGTCTCGCACCAATAACAGTCCAAACCCTGTCTGCATAAACTGTATGCACTGACTTTCATGCTGTTTCGAAGGGAAGGTTTGCATTAATGAGTAGGTGTACCTAATGCCTCATAAAGTGACCACTGGGTGTGCATTTACAAGAGATTGTATTGTACACCGAGTATAATATTAAACATCTGTAACTGGCGATTATACAATTGATAATTGAAAATGACAATTTTATAAGACACGCGAGTTAAAAATAGAATTATGTATCTTATGAAGGGAACCATTTTAGAAAATGTGGTTTACCTGTCTCATGTTGGTAAGCTTGGAAGCTCGATATCTGATCTCTTTTGTTAAGATATCTTTGTTTTACCTTTGCATTAACAGCGGTTTGTGCGCTGGATGCATGGGACCTGCATCGAGTGCCCCCCACAGCTCATGAATGGTGAAGATGAGCCAGTGATTTGCAGTTTTCACAGTGAAATATCTCAGCACCCGCAGGTGAGCGAGCAGGCTCTGGCCGTCTCCCAGAGTGTGCAGCGTCTGCTCGGTGCTTTGGCACGCTATCTCAGCCGCTGGAAGAGGTACCGTCCCCTCTGGAAACTGGACCGGGCCATTGTGATGGAGAAATTTGCCGCCAAGAATCCTTCCTGTGTTGCGTATGACGAGAAGCTGCAGTTCTACACCTGGGTGTGTCAGGAGGTTGCAGAGCAACCCCAGTGGAAGGATGAGCATGTGGTGCGACTTAACCTGGGACCCCTGGCTCGCAGTGTGCAGGAGAATGCAAGAGCCTGGGTCAGCTCGCTCGGGCACCTGCTGAACGAATCAACTCGGGACGACCTTACGAGGCTCCACGATGAGCTCAAAGTAGGCTGCTTTTTCGCGTATTGCAGTGGGTCTTGGTAACCCTGCATGTTCAGACAATATGTGTCTATCTCACTGAATATATGAACATGACAACATTTTTGTCAGCTTTTGGGAACACGGAGCTAAGAAATGCACGTATCTAACTATGCTGTATAGTGGTTGTGAAATACTTTATATGAAGAATGAGCTTCCTTCCTGTATTGAAGCGGTGGAACTTGTATGTTTGTGTGTACGATTGCCTTGGTGTATGTTGGAGTCCTTGTGTTTATGTGTGTCCGTCTGTCCCGCCAGCAACTGTCGGAACACCTTAAGAGGAGTCCAGACACTCTGGAGAATCTTAAATTTGTTTTGGGTACAATCTCAAACATCAGAGACATGTCACTGTCTGTGGAGACACGATTTACAAACATCCAGGAGAAATATAGGACCCTCGGCATGTACAGTGTGGAGGTATGCATTTTTCAGAAGGCTGTTTTATGCAAATCTTTCTCTTTCGGAAATTTCAAAAGTAATCTTCTCTTGTACTGCTTAAACTGATCTTATTTGATTCCTTTTCCGCTCTTGAGAAAGTTTAATAAGTGTCTTGTTGCCAAGGTCAAGGAAGAAGAATTAGAGCTTGCAGCCAGCATCGGGCAGCAATGGAGTGACTTGGTGGCAGAGTCTCGCCGTGTCGACCGTAGCTTGGGGCGGGTCAAGAAGACCTTCACCGAGGTTGGCACTGTCACCATGCCGCTTAGCCAACTCTGGCTGTTTGAAATACTGTCATGGTTTAAATATTAAAAGTAGGAAATGGGAGAAAATATTTTTGTGTGTTTCATCAATATCTCATCGGTCAAAGCAGCAAAAATATATTTGCATCTTATTTGTGTTTTGTAAACCTAATGGTAGTCATCGCTGTGCCTCTCCCCCTCCCCTGCATTTACCAGATCACGAAACAACAGATTGAGGTGTACAAGCAAGAGGTTTTGTTGTTTGCTAACAACTTCAACATGGAGGGGCCTGGAGCAGTGGGGGATAATTTGGAGAAAGGTTAGATCCCTGACTCGCGGTCACATCGCAAAATACTTTGTTGACTTTGTTCTGGCAGGATGTCAGAACTATTCCTTGTTTCAGGACTGACTTTGATGGCCACATTTGAGGAGCAGCTGGTGCGAATTGAGATGAGCCGGCAAGAGTTAGCCAACGCTGAGAAGCTGTTCAACCTACCTATTACCATGTACCCAGAGCTACTGAGCGTGCACAAAGAAATGAGAGGGTTGCGGCAGATCTATGAAATTTACAAGGCCCAAACAGTGAGTGACGTAGGGCAGCAGTAGCCTTCAAACAGACTTTAAATGTCCATGCTTGTGAAACTGTTACTCATTCAGCAAAACAAATAGTATGGCAGGAAATAGAGAAATAGTTAAAATAACAGGATGAAATAAATACAGAATGTAGCTGATGAAGTGGTTCTTACACTCTGCCTACCTCCACAGAACTCTTGTCTATGGTTTATGCTGTGTATTTTCTGCATAATGCAGATTTATGCAACATGACCCAATTTTTAATATTTCATCCCAGTTATATTTAAAAAAATGTAAGGTTTAACCAGCAGAAAAAAACATGAAATGCCTCCTAAATCTGCATGCTTTTTAAGCATTTAATCCTGTCACACTGTGATTCATGGCAGGCGTTTGTTGGTCATTTCATTGATTTTTGGCACATCTTTTATATTTAGCAAGGCATTTGACTTTTGTACAAAGGTAACTGATAAGAACTTCTGTGGTTAGTAAAAATCTAGATTTTTTTTATTTGTGGGTATTTACTTTCTCTTAGGAGGTTCATGTAAAATGTGAAATGGGGCTGTGTTTTTGCCATCTAGGCGGCCAAGGCAGAGTGGTCCCAAACACTGTGGGCAAACTTAAACATCCAGCTTCTGCAAGAGGGCATCGAAAGCTTCATCAAAAACCTCCGAAAGCTGCCCAAAGACGTACGGGCTCTCCCACAAGCTTTTTTCCTGGAAGGCCGTATGAAGGAGTTCAAGGAATCCTTGCCCCTCCTTTTGGACCTGAAGAATGAGGCCTTGAGGAACAGGTTGAGTTAAACCATTTGTCTTATTCATTGGTTAAAGTGCACATTTGCCAGTTACACCAGATTTATGTGGTTTAATAATTTAGAAAAGTGATGCATATTTTGCAGAAATTGACATTATGTTCATTCTAAATCTGATGTGGCCAGACACTGGAGAGAATTAATGCAGCGAACAGGCACCAGTTTTGAGATGAACCCTGAAACTTTCACCCTGGAGAACATGTTTGCCATGGAGCTGCACAAGTATGGCAATGTCATCAGTGAAATTGTGAACTCTGCTGTCAAGGAGCTGGGCATAGAAAAGGTCTGGGAATTATTAATCATGTTTGTATTGCTTAATATTTTACATTTGCAATACCCTGTTATTACACATCTATTTTAGATGTTTGAAATGCCCGTATGCTTGTCTCTGAACAGGGTGTGAAGGAAGTGGTGGACACCTGGGAGAACATGAAGTTTAGTGTGCAGCGCTACTTCAAAGGAACTCAGGAGCGGGGCTTCATCCTTGGAACCGTTGATGATATCCTCCAGAGTTTAGATGACAATGCAATGAACCTGCAAAGCATGGCAGGAAGCCGCTTTGTTGGACCCTTCCTGGTGAACGTGCAGCAGTGGGAGAGGAACCTGTCCCTTATCAGTGAGGTCATTGAGGTCAGTATTCTCCCAAGCTGAAAATTCTCACTTATATGTCATGGCACAGTTGGTGCATTATTCTACGTATTTCTCTTAATATCTGATTCCCGATTACCGCAAGGTAAATAGTAAGGATGTGTGATTCATCGTAAAGCACAAAAGGAGAACCTATCATTGCAGCATTACAAAAGTGTAGTTGTATTTTCCTTTTTTGACAGTTTATAATAAACACGGTTTTGATTTGTGTGTGTGTGTGTGTGTGTGTGTTATCACCCAGGTGTGGATGGTTGTGCAGCGCAAGTGGATGTACCTGGAGAGCATCTTCATTGGTGGGGACATCCGCTCTCAGTTGCCCGAAGAGGCAAAGAAGTTTGACAACATTGATAAAATGTTTAAAAAGGTTGGAGTTATTGCTTTTAGCACTGTTGCAGCAATGTCCCAAAAAGGCCTTGGAGGTTTACTTGTATCTCTATATAAATGTGTCAATGTTTGCTATAAACTGAATTCATATCAACGGCTCTATTTTCTGGGTCACATAGATAATGATGGAAACGATGAAGGATCCAGGTATTAAGAGGTGCTGCCTGGTGCCAAATCGACTATCGGAACTGCAAAACCTGAGTGAAGGGCTGGAACGCTGTCAGAAGAGCCTGAATGACTATCTGGACTCGAAGCGGAACGCATTCCCTCGTTTCTTCTTCATTTCCGATGATGAGCTCCTCAGCATCCTGGGCAGTAGTGACCCAGCCTGTGTTCAGGAGCACATGATCAAGGTGGGTATATTTCAAGCCCCAGGAGGAAGGATTCTGAGCCACTACTCATTGGAGATTTGTACATTTTTCATCTCTTACTTATTATAATTTTTACTATGGACTGATCCCAGTGTAGTTGCCGTATTGCTCTTAGAGGCGTGCAACATTTTCCCACCAAGGCATTCGTCGCTGCAAGGGTGGGAAGGGGGTGTTTCTCTTTTTGCATCAGTTTAGGCGTGTTTACATGTGTACTTCTGCATTTATGTGAGATGTATCAGACTCTCGTATTTCTCACCCAGATGTATGACAACATAGCTTCTCTACGCTTTGAAATGGGGGGAAATGGCGAGACTATTGCTGCAGCGATGGTGTCTGCGGAGGGAGAAGTAATGGAACTAAGGCAGACCGTGCCAGCTGAGGGCCGTGTGGAGGACTGGATGACTGGGGTGCTACTTGAGATGAGGAAGACCAACCGACTCATTACCAAGGAAGCCATCTTTCGCTACTGTGAAGACCGAAGCAGGTGTGTTTCTTTTCAGTTTTGCCCTGGTTCTGTGGGCTTCTGAAAAACTAAAATTTGACTGCCTAAATAAAAGCATCTTGTAAGGAATTCCTTGTTTAGATTAATTTTAAAAAGGAGAAAACAATGAAGCATCTTTTTGCTTCTAGTAACTTGTAAACTTATTCTTTCATATGATCGCCTACCCTTAACTGTTTTTTTCTTCTCTCTGTCACCCTGTTAAGCACTTTGAGCTACAGTTCTGCGGGAAAATGTGCTATACAAACAAATGTTGTGTTAGTTTCTTCCACTAGACTTCCATTGTTTTTTTAGGAAGGCAAAGCAACTAAACCTTAATTTCAGTTTTGATGGTTTGTGTGCATAATAAAGAGTTGCCTTCCACAAGCAGGGGTGCAGTTATTGCTATTTCCTCCTGACAGGGTGGACTGGATGCTCCTGTATCAGGGTATGGTGGTGCTGGCTGCCAACCAAGTGTGGTGGACCTGGGAGGTGGAGGATGTCTTCACCAAGGTGCAAAAGGGGGAGAAGCAGGCACTGAAAAGCTACGCCAAGAAAATGCATCAGCAGATCGATGATCTTGTGAAACGCATCACCCAGCCCATGATCAAGAATGACCGGCGCAAAATCAACACCGTCCTCATCATTGATGTCCATGCCAGGGACATTGTGGACAGCTTTGTCCGGGATAGGTGGGCAATATTATTCTGTGTTTGTTTACTGTGAATTGCTTGTCGTCCTTCTCATAGATCTTTGCAGTTCATTAGGAAGGATCGTGGGTTTTTGTTGGATGTGTTTTCACTACCATCGTTGCAATACGTCGTGCTTCCATGAATTACCTGAAATTGTATTTGTATAACTTTGCACAACCAGCACAGGGCATTTTTTTTGTTTGGATAAACTGTGGCAATGAAGCTGGCAAAGGAATTAATTTTACGTTCCATCACTTCACTTCTCAAACTCATGCTAGCATTATGGATGCCCGCGAGTTTGAATGGGAGAGTCAGCTGCGTTTCTACTGGGACCGGGAGCCTGATGACCTGTTTGTGCGCCAGTGCAGTGCAACCTTCTCTTATGGCTACGAATACATGGGACTCAATGGCCGCCTGGTTATCACCCCTCTGACAGACAGAATCTACCTCACTCTCACTCAGGTGCTGCTCCCTCAGTCTGTTTGCCTTTCCCTGTTTTTTATTCCTATCTTTCTGAAATGTGTAGTAGTTCAGAAAGATATTTTGTTGAGCCTTAGCTTTGTGCTTGACAGGCGCTGTCCATGTATCTGGGTGGAGCTCCAGCTGGCCCTGCCGGCACAGGAAAAACAGAGTCTACTAAAGATCTGGCCAAAGCACTGGGCCTGCTGTGTGTGGTCACCAACTGTGGAGAAGGCATGGACTACATGGTAGGTGAACCTCTGTCCGGGTTCGCTGTTGGCACAGCCCAGAAGTACACTGAAGAATCCAGAATGTTTTAGTGTAGAACCTCAACTACAGTTAAATGATGGGAGGCCAACCCTCAATGACTCTCGTATTGACTTGTATAACCCCAATAGTATTTATCCTTAGGAAACCATCACAGGACTTAAAACACACCTATACACCAATATGGTTCCAACTTATCCACTACTCTTCATCACAGGGACAAAAATTCAGTCCAGAAGGAGCAAATACAGCCAAACTAGTGGGCTATGCTCGATCGGGCAATTGTAACCTCATGGTTCTCCCCTTAGCGTGAGACCTCTGGTTGCTTTAAGAAATCACAGTTCCTAAAAACCCTTTGCTTTTATAGACCTTTAACCTTCTTTAAACAGGAACATCATCATCTGTCACAGAGACAGTTGTCATTCCTGCACACAATGTTTCTTATTGGCTTCTTGTTGTTCCGGTTTCATCCATTATTTCGGTGAGCAGTTGCTTTGCTTCACCTCTGGCCGACCTCATTTACTTCCTGTGTTCAGTCAGCCGAGCTCTGTCCTTTGCCCTCTTTCTTGAAAGGATGGGTGCTCTCAATTGCCAAAGGTTCGCTGGACCATCACTACCAGCTTCTGAAAGCAGGTGTTCCAGACAAACTCTTGGCTTGTTTCCCATGACCAGTTTTTAAGTGTGTCTACATAAGCATTGCAAAACAGTGTGATGAACCTCTGGAGATGTTCCTCAAGTTTTAAATTGCTTTTTGTTCATTTTCTTGCTCTTTGCAGGCGGTGGGGAAGATCTTTTCCGGGTTGGCCCAATGCGGCGCATGGGGTTGCTTTGATGAGTTCAACCGAATTGATGCGTCTGTCCTATCCGTCATCTCCTCTCAGATTCAGACCATCCGCAATGCCCTCATCCTGCATCTTGAAAGGTTTCTTGTGAGCATCAGGAAAAGTACTTTGTTACTGTACATCTCAACTGTAGAAATGAGTGACCTCCCAACTTCATACTATTTAAATACAACACAAAATAGCTGACTTATGTTTATTGATATACTTGTTTTGTTGATCTTTTTTGCATTTGATTGTCAGTTTGAAGGCCAGGAAATTACACTGGACAGCAGAATGGGGATCTTCATTACTATGAACCCAGGTTATGCAGGCCGTACAGAGCTCCCAGAATCAGTCAAGGCGCTCTTCCGTCCTGTGGTGGTCATTGTTCCAGATCTACAGCAAATCTGTGAGATCATGCTCTTCTCAGAGGGCTTCCTCATGGCCAAGGTGAAATTCACCAAATACAAAGACACTCAGTTATTCCCTGTGGACAGTAACTGAAATTGTGAGACCATCCCTTCCTACCTCCTTTGATACCCAGGTTCTGGCTAAGAAGATGACGGTGCTATACAAGTTGGCTCGGGAGCAGCTGTCAAAGCAGTCCCACTATGATTTTGGTCTGCGGGCACTGAAGTCAGTACTTGTGATGGCTGGAGAGCTGAAAAGAGGTTCCCCCGAACTGAATGAGGTATTCGTCTTGCTGATGCATGCAGGTCTTCTTTAATGTAAGCTATGGTGCCTTCACTCCTTCACTTCAGTGTAGCTCGATGCTCAGTTCTGTGCTGTTTCCATGCTTTCACTGCAGGATGTTGTACTCATGCGTGCCTTGCGAGACATGAACCTACCAAAGTTTGTGTTTGAGGACGTGCCTTTGTTCCTGGGCCTAATCTCAGACCTCTTCCCGGGTTTGGACTGCCCACGTGTACGTTACCCCAGTTTCAACGATGCAGTAGAACAGATACTACAGGAGAACAAATTCATACTGCTGCCCAACCAGGTAACCCGAGTCCCGTTCCTACAGTAAAAGCATCTGATCAACCTTGAGTTGAGACACAGGATATTGTATCCCAGTTAAATCTCACCGCTCCATTCACTTTTTTAAATAAGAAGGGCTTTTTCTCCTGAAATTGTTTCTACAAGCTAATCTGGAATAACTCCATAGGGCACACTGAGGTCAAAAAAGCCGTAATTTTCTTGAGTTTTTGGTACATCACAGGATTCTGTCATGGTTACAGGTTGACAAGGTGGTACAGATGTATGAGACCATGATGACCAGACACACAACAATGATTGTGGGACCCACAGGAGGAGGAAAGTCTGTGGTTATCAGCACCCTTTGCCAGGCCCAAACCAAGTAATCACTGCTGCCTCATTGTTACCATGACAGTGTTAACACAAGAAGAGCCGTACCCATATCGATTGTCCTGGATCTTTTCTGACCATTCATGTATAACTTTTTTTTTTTGCTGCACAGGCTGGGTTTGGTCACCAAGCTATACCCCTTGAACCCCAAGGCCATGAGCGTGATTGAGCTGTATGGAATTCTAGACCCGATTACAAGAGATTGGACTGATGGTATCCTGTCCAATATTTTCAGAGACATTAACAAACCCACTGACAAAAAAGAACGCAGGTAAAATAATGCGCTCCAAATTCCCTCATTCCAAATTTGACTGCCAAACTATATACTCTACAATTTTAAGAGCAAACACAGCAAGAGCATTGAAATGAACACAATAGTAATAATTACTACTCTGCTAGTTAGTTTATGCTTTTAGGCCAAAGCAACTTAAATTTGCACATTTTTTTTTATTTTTACTGAAGCCGTTCAGTGTAAGTACTTGATACACTTGATACAAGTGCTTGATGACTACAGCAGTAGCAAGGAGCAAGTCTTCAACCTTTAAGTTATAAGTCTATCCCCTTCATTGCTGCACTACCAGTCCCAATAAAACAGTGCAAGTGCTTAACATTGATGCTGGTACAATCTTACAGGTACATCTTGTTTGATGGGGATGTGGACGCCCTCTGGGTGGAAAACATGAACTCGGTGATGGACGACAACAAGCTGCTGACCTTGGCCAACGGGGAGAGGATTCGCCTCCAGAGCCACTGTGCGCTTTTGTTTGAGGTGTTGTGAAGCCAGCATGCTCTTTTATATCTTAATACAGACTTTCCCTTGCATTAAATAAAGCTGATGCGGCGACGGTCATTTAGTCAAAACACTGGCAAAGGAGAAGAATATGAATTTGTGGAGAATTATTGGCGCTACATAGAAATGAACTCATGGAAACAAATATCTGCAATGCACTTTTACAAGTGCATTGACTGGAGGTGAATTCTTGCAGGTGGGAGACCTTCAATATGCCTCACCTGCCACAGTCTCTCGCTGCGGGATGGTGTTTGTTGACCCCAAAAATTTGCGATATAGTCCCTACTGGCAGAAGTGGGTCAACAACAGGCCTTCCAAGGTATGAGACTTGTTGAGTGAATTTTGAAATGAATACTTTTATTTTCTAACTTTCATCATGTTTGGTATATTTTGACTTCAGCCGCTGAGGGTATTCATTTACACAGTCAATTTGTTTTTTTATTTGGTAGGAACAGCCAGAGCTGAACAGGTTGTTCCAGAAGTATGTGCCCAGTATTATTGACATGATTGTGGATGGTATTGTGGATGGCAAGCAGGGTAAGAAGCTGAAGACTGTTGTCCCTCAGACAGACTTAAATATGGTAGGTACAAAAGCATTGTGCAGTCAAGTTGCATGATGATCATGACTGTTTGATAAAATGGGGACTAAATAACCTGGTGGAACAGCCCTGTGATCTGTGCTTTCCTTGGCATGCAGGTGACACAGTTGTCCATGATGCTGGATGCCCTGCTGCAAACGGGGCAAGTGGGCACAGACGAACTGGAGTGCTATTTTCTGGAGGCCTTGTACTGCTCCCTGGGAGCCACCTTGCTCGACTATGAAAAACAAATTTTTGACGAGTTTGTTAAGAAACTGTCCAACTTCTCTATGGTCCACAATGAGACACAGCTGGCTGGCAATGGGGAACTGCCTGGTGAGTCTGAATTAGATAATAAATGGATTCAATTGGCATTTTTTAACGTTGTTCTGTTTGTCAATATGAACATCAGTGTACAGAAGTCTGTAGTTTATGATGTGTAACGGCCTTCACAATAGTTATGTTGCTTATTGACGTTGTTTATACATATTATACATTTGACTTGGTTAAATTTGGATGATCTTTCTTTTAGTTTACCTCCCTACTTTGTATGACTTCCATTTTGATGGAAACCAAAAGAAATGGGTACCCTGGAGTTCACAGGTTCCCAAATATATCCACAACCCTGAGGTCAAGTTCATCGACATTCTTGGTAGAGTATAATGTCTGTCAGTTATGTTAATTTTGGAGGAAATAGCTATTGTGTTTTCTCACAAAGTAAATGTGCCCCCCCATTATTAGTTCCCACCGTGGACACCACACGTACCAGTTGGCTGCTAGAGCAAATGGTAAAAATAAAGAGGCCAGTGGTACTGGTGGGTGAATCTGGCACCTCCAAAACAGCCACCACACAGAACTTCCTGAAGAACCTCAACGCAGACACGACTGTAAGTTGACTCCTTCTCTAAAATAGCAGAAACGGCTTTCTTAAAATTATTATAGCTCTCTGTTTGATCTCCTGAGTTTGACGTTTTTGGTAATTATCATGATTCAGCAGTAGCTTTTGGAACATCTTTAACATAATGTAAAACTTCATATATTAGGAATTTTATAATTTTTTGTTATTTTACAAATGGTTCAGATGATTATTTTTAACCATTTAAATTGTCTTCTCAGATGATACTGACAATCAACTTCTCCTCCCGGACCACATCTATGGATCTTCAGAGGAACCTGGAGGCCAGTGTAGAGAAGAGGACCAAGGAAACATATGGTCCTCCAATGGGCAAGAGGCTTCTGGTCTTCATGGATGACCTTAACATGCCAAGGGTGAGCTGTCCATGACTATTAGAATTTCCTTCGGTAAAGCCTTCTTTTGTTCTTTGTTCTCAACCTTTCACTAACACTATCCCATCCCATTTTGTGTGCGTTGAACAACAGGTTGATGAGTATGGCACCCAGCAGCCAATAGCCTTACTTAAGTTGCTCTTGGACCGTGGAGGCATGTATGACCGAGGCAAAGAATTAAACTACAAGATTCTGAAGGACCTGGGCTTCATTGCTGCGATGGGGAAGGCTGGAGGGGGGCGCAACGAAGTTGACCAACGGTTCATCTCCCTCTTCAGTGTCTTCAATATCCCCTTTCCAGAGGAGGCATCCCTTCATCTCATTTATACCTCCATATTGAAGGGCCACACCAAAGTGAGATGCTTTGGGATAGCAACAGGAGAACTGTAGCTATGCATTTTGTCAGTAATACCAATTTAAACTTGAATTGTATTTAGAACACTTGCTTGTTTTCTTTCCTGTAGGCGTTTGAGGAGTGCATACAACAGATATGTGACAAGTTGACATTTTGCACTCTCGAGTTGTACAAAAACATTGTGAAAGATCTGCCTCCAACACCTTCCAAGTTTCATTATATCTTCAACCTCAGAGACCTTTCCAGGGTTTACAATGGTCTGACCTTGACCAGCGGTGAACGGTAAGGGCTGTGGCACTGCTATCCTTTAACTTTCAAAAAGTACCGTTGGCTTATTTTCACTTTTTTACCCGTTTCATTGGCTCAGGTTCCTCACCGTCAGTCAGTTTGTGCGGGTGTGGAGGAACGAATCCCTTCGTGTGTTCCATGATAGACTCATTGATGAAACTGACAAAGCGCTGGTACTGCTTGTTTCCATCCCATTATCATCTCATACTTGGTTTGAAAGCATTTGCTCGATTCACCTTCCTATGTTTCCACATGGACTGCAGCTCAGATGTCCACCCTGATGTATAACTAATCCGTGCGCGCTATCTCAGGTCCAGGGTCACATTAGGAGTCTCATAGATCAGTACTTCAAGGATGAACTGGAGTCTGCCATGAGAGACCCCATCTTGTTTGGAGACTATAGGACAGCTCTCAGTGAGACTGAACCTTCTGTCTACGAGGATATCCAGGATTATGAAGCTTCGAAAGCATTGTTCCAGGTGTCTATACATGCTAATACGTGCCACATGTTTCTTGCCAATGTTCAGGCTCAAAAGGGTTTATTATTTATTAAAAGTCAAACCTTTATGTGAATACAGTGCATTCTTACTGCACTCACTCTTGTAATATCTCCTGCATGTTACCTGGGTAGGAGATCCTTGAAGAATACAATGAGAACAAGACACGGATGAACTTGGTTCTGTTTGACGATGCTCTCGAGCACCTCACCCGTGTGCATCGTATCATCCGCATGAACCGTGGCCACACGCTGCTGGTAGGGGTTGGCGGATCAGGAAAGCAGTCTCTTACCAAGCTGTCTGCATTTGCAGCCAACTGTGAGGTGAGGCAACAGAAAGCAAAATGATGTACATGCTGATGTGCTATCTGTGTTGGTATTTTTTATGTTGTGTTGTGGTTGTTGGATCTTGGTAACACTGTGGTGTTTTTTTGTCCAGGTTTATGAAATTGTGCTGAGTAGGGGTTACTGTGAGACAAATTTTCGTGATGACCTAAAAACGCTCTACTTAAAGTTGGGTATTGAAAACAAGAAAATGGTGTTCCTCTTCACTGATGCTCATGTGGCTGAAGAGGGCTTCCTGGAGCTTATTAACAACATGCTCACTTCAGGTAAGTGCAGGACCCGACCTCAAGACCTTACTTGTCAAAAGAGTGATGCTAACAGGACAACAGGTGGGGTAGTAGTTTGAGCTGCCACCTGAGAACTGAAGTACCTCAATTTGAATCCCAAAGGTACCTACCCTGAACTGCTTGAGTAAAAATGATCCAGCTCTTTAAATAAATACATAATTATAACTTAACCTGCAATTTCCACAGTAGAAAAATGTCAGCTAAATGAATAACCAATTCTAATAGTGGAAATTTGTTACAGAAATAAACGTTTAAAATCAATCCAGTGCTTGTCTGAGTGATAAAGGCCAACTCTCTGAACTTAGGCACTATATTAGATGTTAAGGTTATTAACCTTAACTCTTCTGGTTTAATGTGGTGGCAGAGTAAGATGCAGTTTGACCCTCTATCACAGGTATGGTCCCTGCTCTGTTCCCCGATGATGAGAAGGAGTCCATCCTGGGTCAGCTCCGTGATGAGGCCACAAAGAATGGTGCTGGTCCATCCAAGGAGAGCATTTGGCAATACTTTGTGAACAAGAGTGCCAACAACCTGCACATTGTCCTGGGAATGTCCCCAGTCGGAGAAACCTTGAGGACCCGCTGCAGAAACTTCCCAGGTATCGTAGGGTGATTTAGTTCCAGGATATCGCAGCATTTATACATTTCACAATTTCTTGATCCACTTTGTTTTAACATTAGAAGATGCAAGTAAATGTACTGTGATTTTTTTATTTTTCTGATGTTTTGAAAATTTCCTATTAATTTCTGCCTTTCTAAAATGCTTAACCATATAAAGAACCTCGTACCTGATACAAAACTACATCAGGACTTGGACATGTGTCTGTTTGTCCTTGTTTTCATCCATCTCTTGCTGTTAGCAGTAACAAATCTCTGTGTTGTTCGTGTTGTTTGTGTTTTGTGAATTAGGGCTGGTGAACAACACAGGAATTGACTGGTTTCTGCCCTGGCCTCCTCAAGCACTGCAAGCTGTGGCCCAATCTTTCCTCGGTTAGCTAAGTTGTCATTAAAAGACTATTACTCACATTATTAATAAATGCATAATTATTCCTTTAAATATTTACATTAGGGTCACAACTCATTTTTAAGTATTTGTTTCATTAAAGTAACATCTTTCTATTATCCACCTTGTATCTGCGGTCATCCTGCTTACATCTGTTGTTCATCACTGTACATCATTCTTGTAAAAGTGCTGAGTAAAAATGAATTAAGCCATTGTTTTACAATAATGGAGTGGTTTGTTCTTGGATGCTCAGTTTCACCTAGACGCACTTTGATATGTTCTGTTATGCAGGGGAGAACCCCATGATACCAAGCATACACTTGGAGGCAGTCATTGGTCATGTCTGCATGGTGCATAAATCTGTTGGCGAGTACAGCAAAAAGTTCCTGCAGAAGTTACGCCGCAGCAACTATGTGACCCCAAAGAACTACCTAGATTTCATCAACACCTACTCCGGCTTGCTGGACAATAAGGACCAATACATACTGGGTAGATACGTGTGAAAACAGTGAGAACCTGATCATTTGAAGCTACTGAATAGTGGTTAAATGGGGTAGGGGTACTGATGCCCATTGTCTCCCATGTGGTTGTTCAGCGCAGTGTAGACGTCTGGAAGGAGGTCTAGATAAGCTGAAGGAGGCCAGTGTGCAGCTGGCAGAACTCAACACCAAACTGGCCGAGCAGAAGGTGGTACTGGCAGAGAAGTCATCAGCCTGCGAAATCCTTCTGCAGGAGATCTCCACCAACACAGCTGTCGGTAAGGAGTCTATTCCATCCCACTGCATATGTTTGCATGTTTGAAAGCACTGCTGCATCTCGTGCTTCTCTTCTTGTGTACATATTCATGTATTTGTCACGAGTGCACCTTTTGCATACTTGGGCTGTTTTCTACCACCGTGTGTTAGTATTTGTTCCTCCATTGCTCGGAGCATCTGGTGAGTTATACAAGGCAAGATGCTAGCCTTGAAAAAAATGTATTGTCTGTAGCGGAGGAGAAGAAGACATTGGCAGAAGACAAGGCCAAGGAGATTGAGGAGCAAAACAAGGTCATTGCTGTTGAGAAGAAGGATGCGGAGAGCTCTTTGGCAGAGGCCCTGCCCGCCCTAGAGGCTGCCCGTGTTGCTCTGCAGGACCTGGACAAGTCAGATGTCACTGAGATCAGGTGTGCGGGCCCTGAACATCAGTGTTTTCTCATCCTCGCTGTTCAAAGCCTACAAAAGTTCCTTTTATTACATAAATTCTAATAACACACAAGATACATGGGTAATAGAGACAAATAAATTGAAATTAGTCCTTAAAATGGGCAGCGATTAATGATTATGGTTGTTTGATGCATCTCAGTGAGGATCCGCCATGTCAAATTCTTTGTATATGTACTGCACTGGGCCAAAAAACTGTTAACTTACATAAAACCATAAACTGTAATTTTTTTGCCTATTTGTATGAAAAATGGTCAAACGGAAAAATGCTACATCCATCTGTCCGTCCATCCATCCATCTATCCATTGATTTTGTAAACTGCTTATCCTGAGTAAGGTCCAGAATCTTCCCTGAAATCATTGGGTGTGAGCCCCGTGGATGGGACACCAGTCCATGGAGTAGCCTCACACACACCCATTCACACTCACCTGCTCACACTATGGGCAATTTAGAGTGATGAATGAACCTGAAATGTGTCTTTGAACTGTATTTCACATTCATTCAAATTTGCTTTAATAGCTGAAACCTTGGCTTTCTTCTAAACGTTCTCCTTGTTGCTCTCTGCAGATCATTTGCAAAACCCCCCAAGCAGGTGCAGGTGGTGTGCGAGTGCATTCTGGTGATACGTGGGTACAAGGAGATCAGCTGGAAGGCAGCCAAGGGTATGATGTCTGAGGCAAACTTCCTGCGCACCCTCATGGAGATGGACTGTGACACCATCACCGGCAAACAGGTCCAGACAGTGAGAGGTAGAGCAGTCCAAGTTCCATACTCCTCCGAAGCTAAAATAAAGGGTTGAATGGCTACAGAACAAAAACTCACTATATTTAAGCCCATTACTTCTCAGATGGATCTGGATCTGAATTTTTTCATAAGTACACCTGAACAAAAAACTATAATAAATAATATGACAAATGGTAAATATTCCAGACTTACTAAAAAGAATGCCCTTTGGTGTTGGAGAACCTTGAGCACATTTATGAACTGGTGTTAATTCTGTGCTTGACTTTTTTCTTTTTTTGGGCAAAAATATGAGCGTTTGTCTCATTATTATGTTTCTGCAGCAAGTTGATGAGTGGCAGTGGTTGGTGTGGTTACCTGTATGCCTGTGTGTCTCTTCAAGGCTTTTTGAAGAATCTCAACACTAGCTTCGATGAGATGCAGGCCATAAGCAAGGCAGGTTCAGGAATGCTCAAGTTTGTCGAGGCAGTGATGGGTTACTGCGATGTGGCCCGTGAGATCAAGCCCAAGAGAGAGAAGGTCAGTGCTTTGCGTCATTTGTGAGAGTGCAGGACAACTCCTCAAAGCTCTAAAGAGCAGCGCTCCTACAAAACAATGTCTTCCAGGTCGCACGATTGGAGAAGAACTTCTTCCAGAGCAAGCGGGAGCTGGAGCGGATCCAGAATGAGTTGAATGCCATCCAGACCGAGCTACAAGCACTTGGAGAGAAGTACAGTGCTGCCATGGGAGAGAAGCAGCTTCTACAGGAGGAAGCTGAAGTCATGGAGAGGAGACTCATTGCTGCCGACAAGCTGATTTCTGGCCTCGGCTCCGAGAACGAGCGGTGAGCTTGTATTTGCGTTGTGTTGCATAATAGTGATGTTTTCATGTATGTGTGCATGTAAAGGTCACACATTTGATCACGCTGTGTTACCAGCACGGTATAATCCTGTTATACGCTCAAAATGGCCACGTGTTTGTGCTACTCCTGGCGTTTGCTGTGATGGTGAACAGCATAGCTGGCTTTTCATGCATGGATGCATGGATGCAGGTGGACAGACGACTTGGAGGAGCTGAAACAGCGTCGTGTGCGCCTGCTGGGGGACTGTTTGATCTGTGCTGCCTTCCTGAGCTACGAAGGAGCCTTCAGTTGGGACTTCCGGAGCGAGATGGTGTATGAGGTGTGGCAGAGCGACGTACTTGCCCGCTCCATTCCACTCAGTCAGCCCTTTCGGCTGGAGAGCCTGCTCACAGATGAAGTAGAAATCAGCAGGTGAGCATGCGCACCACAGACTTCTACACCTTTGCGGGTGTGAGCATTTCTGTGTGTGCTTTGTCTATATTTGCACGTGTGTTTTATGCATTTGGATGAGTGTGCTTTGCGAATTTTTGTGCTTTTGACAACTGTGACCTGCCCCCAGGTGGGGCTCGGAGGGGCTGCCCCCAGATGAGCTGTCGGTGCAAAATGGGATCTTGACCACGCAAGCCAGCCGTTTCCCCTTGTGCATTGACCCGCAGCAGCAGGCACTGAACTGGATCAAAAAGAAGGAGGAGAAAAACAACCTAAAAGTGCTTAATTTAATCTTAATTTGAAATATTTTCACATTTTTCAAAATTCTGCAACATTAAAGGTAACATTAAAGCATAATGTATCACAAGAGTACTGGTAACTGTGACTGACTTGAGGGAGTTTGTGTGTTTTTTTGCAGCTCTCCTCCTTCAACGACCCTGACTTCTTGAAGCAGCTTGAGATGGCCATCAAGTACGGGTTCCCCTTCTTGTTCCAAGATGTAGACGAGTACATTGACCCAGTCATTGATAACGTTTTAGAGAAGAACATCAAAGGGGTGCAGGGGCGACAGATCATTGTACTTGGAGACAAAGAGGTGGACTATGACCCCAACTTCAAACTGTATCTCAACACAAAGCTGGCCAACCCCAAATACTCCCCGTCCGTCTTTGGGAAGGCAATGGTCATCAACTACACAGGTAGGTCAGCTACACTGGAAGGTCATACATTTAAAATGCATTTAGACAGTATTTATTTTCGCAGCAGGCAGCATGGTGGCACGGCAGGTAGATCAGCAGGTAGAGCTGTTGCTTCACAGCTCCTGGGATGTGGTTTGAATCTGGTGCAGTCTGAGCATTTCCTCTTGTATTTCTGTGGGCTCCCCCTGGGTGCTCGAGTTTCATTCCATGGTCCAGAAACACGTTTCCGCTGAATTTGTGATTCTACAAGGCTCTTTAGTGTGTTAATGTGTGAGCGAACGAATGTGCATGTATGGTCGCCCTGTGGTGAAATGCCATATCGGATTTTTCAGATACCAGATGTCTGTTACCTATTATTTTAAATGCGGGGGAAAAATAATTTGTTACCAGCACATCCAAAAATGCCTTCTATAGGCATCAATACCAAACCAAGATTTCAGCGTGATAAAACACTGTTAACCTAATAAGAAAACACTTACTATACCACACAATACAGTATGTGCTGTAGAGGACCCTTTATGTTAGTGCCGTGACTGGAATTTAAATAAATTGGTTTATTAAATAGATAAATTTATTTTTAAAAAATGGCAGATACAAGTTTAAACAAATAAACGAAATATATGACTTTTCTGTTTTGTATTAAAAAAAAGAAAGTTTGCTATAACAAAGTGTCCATATGAATACCCGTGTTTACATATTGATTTTCAAGAGTCTTTATAGTGAAAATTTGGAAATTGAGAGTTTGGATACTGAGGGATTGCTGTGTACTGTAAGTAAATAAATGCTTCTGCATCCCTAGGTGTGGGTAGGCTCGTGGATTCGAGTGCATGTTTCTATGCTAACCGTGGTTCAGTGCAGCTGATGCATGCGTGTCTCAGTTACCCTGAAGGGTCTGGAGGATCAGCTGCTGAGTGTGATTGTGGGCTTTGAGCGCAAAGAGCTGGAGGAGCAGCGGGAACGCCTGATCCAGGAGACCAGTGAGAACAAGCGCCTGCTGAAGGACCTGGAGGACTCGCTCCTGCGTGAGCTGGTCACCTCCACAGGAAACATGTTGGACAACGTTGAGCTGGTACATAAGCTGGAAGAGACCAAGTCCAAAGCCAGTGAGGTGAGACTGAGCACTCTTCCAAGCATCTCACTGGCTACGGTTTCCATTAGATCCAAGCAGGGGTTTGGATTAAGGCATCAAGTGTCTGCGTTCCTAAATTAGTTGGTGACTAAGCCTTTCTAGTCCATTACAGTTTGATGCCAGCTTTGAAAGTTTTGCCTGAAGACTGTGGATTATCTTTTGCTTCCTACAGTGACTTTACATTTCTCTATCTTAAATGTTTTATTAAATGAACAGGTATTTGAGAAGCTGAAGCTAGCAGAGAAGACTTCAGTAGAGATTGACAAGCTGCGAGATGGCTACCGGCCAGCAGCTAAACGTGGTGCCATCCTATTCTTCGTGCTAGCGGAAATGGCCCTGGTGAACAGCATGTACCAGTACTCCCTGGCCTCCTTCCTTGAGGTGTTTGACTTTTCTTTGCGCAAGTCCTTGCCTGACTCGGTACTGTCAAAGAGGCTGAAGAACATCATGGACACCCTCACACATAACATCTACAACTATGGCTGTACTGGTAAGGAGAGAAACATACAACTGCCATGTGTCATACTGTTTATCCCTCTTAGAAAGAAATGTTCTGTAAAGATGTAATGGGATACCATCTTATGTCCCGTGTTTTGCATATCTTGTTGGATTGTTACCAAGCAACTGCAACAATTCAAGCATTTACTGGAGCACAGGTGTCTAATTCATGGCATCTTAATGTCATACATTCTATTCTGTGGCAACTTTTATTAATTATTTATCTAAGAGGTTTCCCCAAAAACTCTTACACAACAACAACAGCAATAATAATAATAATAATAATAATAATAATAATAATAATAATAATGCTGTCAACACATCAACTGGAAAAAAATCGACATTGGACTATAAACAAAGAAACTGATGTAAACCAAATTGTGATCATGTATGTATACTAATAAAAGAAAGGACATCTATACAAAACATTTATTACATTTCTGCTGCAATTGTTAATACTTGTTTAAAAAAATTGCAATATTTAAGGCCATCCTAACTGATCAATCATAATAATACAAAAACAATAGTTAAGACAAGAGGAACTTAGTGACGTGACAGTCATGCAGCAACTTTGGGCCGTGGCGCTCAGGTGCGTTTGTATTGTTCTGTGTATTACTTTTACTTTATTTTTCAACGTGCTGTAAGCAGTCATTTTCAGATATATGGATTTGGTTTCAAATGAATGAGAACAATTGAATTTTGGAATTTGGGGATACTGTAGCATAAAAGTGTATCGGTTTTGGGGCTCAGGAGCTTGTGAAAAATTTCAGCACTGAAACTGATTGTAAATACATCTTTGGGTTATGAGAATGCACCTTCCAACGGGTTTTTTACAAACAAAATGACCTTCACGGAGGGCTGTACAGCCGATTACAGTTATCTACTGTAAATTAGAATTTTATGCCTATTATAATGTAAAAAACTGCTATATTATACTTTAAATATTTATCGCATACGTACAGATCCTCCCTGACTGACTAAACTGGCAAATGTGTCCTGAACCATCTCACTACCCCAGGTCTGTTTGAGAGACACAAGCTGCTCTTCTCCTTCAACATGACCATCAAGATGGAGCAGGCTGAGGGCAGATCCCCTCAGGAGGAGCTGGAGTTCTTCCTGAAGGGTGAGTGCTTGCCAGAACTCTGTGAGCTGACGTGTTCAGAAGCGCAAAGCAGAAATACCTTTCCAAAAAAAGTTTGTCGTCTTCTTCATCTTCACCTGACCCGCTCATTCTCCATCACTGTCTCGGTCATCCGTTAGGAAATCTGTCCCTGGAGAAAAGCAAGAGAAAAAAGCCTTGTGTGTGGCTATCAGCACAGAGCTGGGAGGACCTTGTTCGTCTTTCAGAGCTCTTCGCAACCACGTTTGGTACTCTGCCTGAGGATGTGGAGAAGAACACAGAGGAATGGGAAAAGGTAGGTAACGTCCTGGCTCACAGGGTAAATTTTACTGTCATTTCCTCCAGTGGCTAACATTCCACCTACCCTTCTCACTGTCCTGTCTTACAGTGGTATGACCTGGATGTGCCAGAACAGGCACCTTTTCCCAGCAGGTACAATGAGAACCTGACACCTTTCCAAAAATTACTTCTGCTGCGCTGTTTCCGCGTGGACCGTGTTTACCGTGCCGTCACCGACTATGTAACGGTCACCTTGGGTGAGAAGTAAGTCACAGATCTTCAGAGTACCACTGAACTGATATCTTTCTAGATGTATTCTATATAATATCAAGAGAAAATTCTGGACACAAAATGCATTTCACTAAACCTTTATCTACCGGTCACCGCAGGTACGTGCAGCCTCCTGTGATCAGTTTTGAGGCCATTTTTGAGCAGAGCACCCCAAATTCCCCCATAGTGTTCATCCTAAGTCCTGGAGCTGATCCTGCCAGTGACCTCATGAAGCTGGCTGACAAATTAGGCTTCGGGGGCAGCCGTCTGAAGTTCCTGGCTATGGGGCAGGGACAGGAGAAGGTAAGAAGTCCGTGGCACAAACCAAGATACGTAGCAGCTACACTCATAGCTGTGAGAAGGCCATAAGTGTCATGGAACCCATCAGTGCGTACATCTGTACATGTATGCGAGTGTAAGCGTGAACGTGTATCACATCAGTGCTTGCGCGTGTGTCCACCAGGTGGCACTGCAGTTGCTGGAGATGGCAGTCTTTCGAGGTCAGTGGCTGATGCTGCAGAACTGCCACCTACTTGTAAGGTGGCTGAAGGACCTGGAGAAATCCCTGGACAGAATCACAAAGCCTCATCCTGACTTCCGCCTTTGGCTCACCACTGACCCCATCAAGGACTTCCCTATTGGGATCCTACAGAAGTCTCTCAAGGTAAGAGGTCAGCACTCACACAAGCTGTGCAAGCGATGATCTCACAGAAAGTACCGGTACATCTCTAAGGTTTCAAAGGGTTCCGTTTCCATTTCCTTTTTCAGTCAACTACTGTGAGATGAATGGTTCAGTAATGTGCGGTAATGTTTTTGAATGCAACCAATGTTCAAATGAATGCAGTAGTGAGTGCATTACTGGAAAATTTTTTGTGTTGCATATTAATTATTATTTTAAAAAAGATTTAACCATATATAAATATATGTTCATATTTTAAAAATAGCATTTAGTTTACACTGTAGCAGGTGTATAGAAAAAGAACAGCTTAATTTTCACACTGCATACAAAATTTTTCGAATTTGATGTTCACTTTAAACAAACACTTTTGTGCAAAAGTAACACAAACATAAAAACATAACCTAGTCAGTTTACAAACGTGGGTTCATTGCCGAATGTCCAATGTCATAAAACAGGTGGTGATGGAGCCTCCCAACGGGCTGAAGCTGAACTTGCGGGCCACCTACTTTAAGATCTCTCACGAAGTGCTGATGAGTTGCGCTCACCCGGCCTTCCGCACTCTGGTCTTCGTGCTGGCCTTCTTCCATGCAGTAGTGCAGGAGCGGCGCAAGTACGGCAAGATCGGCTGGAACGTCCCTTACGACTTCAATGAGTCCGACTTTCAAGTGAGGCCACTCATCTGTCCGTTCCTTATACAGGTGTCAGCTGCCTGTACAGTGAAATCCTGGCTACCCCTCAAGATGCATTGTAGACAGTGGAATGCTAACCAAAACAGCACTAAAAAGGGTTTTTATAAATGTGTGTTATCGGATAGGTGAAAATCCAAATACAGCAGAACAATAGTGACCTTTCATTGAAAATCTTTTCATCAAAATCACAAAAACACTTATCTCTTATTTATCTTGGCAATTGTGTTGCACACATTTATGGAAATATGCAGGGAGTTGCATGAAATGGCTGAAAATGCACTAAAAAGAGGGTAAGATGAGAGCTGTCCTTCTTCTCCTTAGCTGGTCAGCATCCTCGCTGTGTGTTTTCTTACGGTAGCGACAAAAAGTGTGTGCCCACGATAACCTCCTCCTACCGCCTTCTCCCAGTCCCTGTGAGCACTGTCCCAATCCAGCGAAACAGACACGCATGCACGCACACAGAGAACATGTTTAACTGCTGGAAAACTTGTGAGTAAAAGAAGATATAAAATGCTTGACGGAAGGGAGCCACAACGTGCGCAGGAAGGAACACTGGCGCGAGTCCTACGTGCCTGCAGCAGCGGAGAGAACACATGCAGTACCAAGAACAGACGTATCAGGCAGTGTGCAGATCACGTGCCATACAGTAGCTGCAAAACTAAAGGCAGGGGGCAGTGAGAAACACAGTTAACACCAAGATCCCATGGGGGGCACCAAGCATGGTATTATTGTATTTACCATTGTTGTTTCATTTCCCAGCAGCACTGTTTTCTTCTCTAACAGTCATAGTGAGTCCTTTCCGCACATAATGGCAGTGATTTATTTCATGGAAAAATAAGAGAATAACCCACCTGCTGTGTTTAACCGTTTAACTGGGCTCTGGTTATTTTATGCTAAGAATTCTATGAACAGTCCAAAGGCTTCCCTGTGCTATATCTCAGGTGTGTATGGAGATCCTGAACACCTATCTGACCAAAGCTCACACTCAAGGCGACTCTAAGATCCCCTGGGGAAGCCTGAAGTACCTCATTGGAGAGGTGAGACCAACTTAACAGTTTTCACACATTTATGAAATGAATTGAGTCACAGTATTGAGCTGAATAAATAATAAAAGGAGAGAAGGAAACAAAACTTTTTTTGCTTCCTGGTCTGCTGTCATACATTTTCTGCTTTCTCAGGTGTTTTTTTTTTTTTAAATTTATTCTACCCACATGGAGGCTGAAAACTGAAAAGGATCTCAGTTCCCATTGAAGTTTCTCCCATCCTGTTATGAGACAAAATATAGGTTTGGGTTAAGTTCTGCAAGTGGAGACATCAGGAAGCTCAAGATTTGTTTCTTCTCCTCCCAGGTGATGTATGGGGGCCGTGCCATTGACAGCTTCGATCGCAGGATCCTCACTGTCTACATGGATGAGTACCTGGGAGACTTCATCTTCGACACCTTCCAGCCGTTCCACTTCTTCCATAACAACGAAGTGGACTACAGGATTCCACTAGATGGGCCCAAAGAGAACTATGTTGGTGAGCACCAGGTTTTAGCCTCTGCATTTATGTGTGGGGAAGCATTATCATGCAAACAGATAACCTGTGCTTGAGCCCCACTCGTGCTGAAATACTCTTATCATGGTAGTTACCCTGAATTGACAGTAAAAACCGCCCAAAACTATAAATGGGTACAACACTGTTCATAGTTCAGCATACAGTCATCACAGAGGAAAGTGTCAAATTAAGGAATAAATTATAAAATAGTTTATTTCTGTCTATGTCCATAATGCATGCTTTATCCTTTGTAGGCTGGTTATTCAGACAAAAATGTATGTTAATTTGGAAGCAAGTTACCTGGTTAGTGGAGAGTTTAGGCTAAATACCTTTTTTTGGACTAAAATTGGGCTCGAGTTGTTTTCAGTAAAGCAGTTGTACCTGTGTACAGGTTACTGTACGTGATGCTTAGATTATATGTCCCTTGGGGTAAAATGACTGTATACGATAAGTAAAAGTAAATTTACACTCAGACTATTTTCAGTTTGTTATTTAGTAACAGTCTTTTTCAGTTGTATTTTGTGAAATAATTTAAAGAAGTTTGAAAAGTCAATAATGCATTGCTACTGTCTTTTTTTAATGTTCCAAGCACTGTATGTGTGCATGTAGCGTAAATGGGTGTAAGATGTAAATCTCCCTTTGCAGATGAGATCGAGCTCCTGCCTCTATCCAATACCCCGGAAGTGTTTGGTCTTCACCCCAACGCGGAGATAGGCTACTACACCCAGGCAGCACGCGACATGTGGACCCACTTAATTGAACTGCAGCCTCAGACAGGTATGCACATCACTTAGACACTCGAATCACTGCAATGCAGTCATCTTCTGGACATGATCTGCAACACTACCGAAGGGCAATATGGTAGTGCAGTGGGTACTGCTGGTGCCTGGGCTGTAGGCTTGAATCCATTTTTGTCTGTGTGGAATCTCTGCATTCATTCTCCATTTGAGAAGGTTTCCTCCAGGTGCTTCAGTTTCCTCCCTTAGTCCAAAGACATGTGTTTCAACTTAACTGGTCGCTCAAAATTGCCTTTAATGTGTGTGTGAATGAATCTTTGTGTGGTTGTCCTGCTATCTACTACTATCCTGTCCAGTGTGACCCTTACCACATACTCAATAGGCTGTGATGCTGGATTTAAAAAAATGGTTATTGCTGGTAGTGGACTAACTAATATTGCTTTCAATAGCATTTGTCATCATCATTTTATATATACAACAAGTTTGGATGCAACAGTGCTCTTATTTACCAAATATATTGTAGCGGTTGTGGGGGGAGCCATGGCATTGTCATTACTTCTGTATGTGTGTAAATAGATGTAGGAGTTATGGAGAAAGTGCTTAACTTGTGTGTTTAACATGTTTGAGCTTTGGGCAGGTGTGCCATTGGGCTCCGCAAGTCTTTTCAGCTGACAAAGGTTCTGTCCACAGTCCAGGCTCTTGAGCCCTCCTTTGGTAACCCTTCTGAATTGGGGTGTTACAATATGTGGTTACTGTTTCTTAAATAAATGCATTGAAACTGAACTTCATTTATTTAGCGTATGCTGTACCAAGAACTCAGTTTTTTAAAAAGTAATAGCGAAACTCTTTTGCAGAGTCCTGACCTTGCTGTACACGGTTCTTGTTTTCTTTAGGGGAGTCAGGTGGGGGCATCAGCCGTGATGACTACATTGGCCAGGTAGCGCGCGACATCCAGAGCAAGCTTCCCAAGGTGTTTGACCTTGATGTGATCCGCAAGAACTTTGGGTTGGAGATATCCCCCACTTCGGTGGTGCTGCTACAGGAACTTGAGCGCTTCAACAAACTGGTGGTGCGGATGGGCCGCTCTTTGGCCGAGCTGCAGAGGGTAGGTGAGCCGTCGACTCCAGCCTGGGTCAGGGATGTTGAAACAAGCAGCAGCCACTGCCAACTTGTGGGTGGTTCTCTCCTAAAAGCGGTGGTTTTGATTTCTCCTGTATTTTTGTGTGCTTGTTTGGTGCCCTAGCAACAGTATACTTTCTCATATATTATTTTGTTAATGTGTTCATTTAAAAACTGGTTTCACACACTTGTTTATGTGGGTTCTGTTTTATGTGATGCGTTTGTGTATGCGTGTGTTGACTTCTCTGTTGTGTATGACTGTGTTTATGTTTGCTTTTGTGCTTTGTGTATGTATGAATGTTCACAATGGCATTCTGTGGTGTGTGCCCTGTCCAGGCTCTGGCAGGAGAGGTGGGCATGAGCAGTGAGCTGGATGAGGTGGCACGTGCCCTCTTCAATGGCCAGATCCCAGCAATTTGGAGGAAACTGGCACCTGATACCCTCAAGTCTCTGGGCAACTGGATGGTGCACTTCAAGAGGAGGTTCGATCAGTACAGTTCCTGGGTGAGGCTCCCTCTGCTAATTCACACATGCCTTTCGAATGGATGGTTATATTTCAAACCAAACCTAAATTACTATCTTTACAAGATTATCTGCTGAGATAATTATTTTTTATATTTACGTTAACTTATTTTTAATTTATTCTTGTCCAAGAAATAGCTAAATGGTTTCTTCCAGTATTTGAAATGACAACTTTTAAGGTCAGCTGTCTTGTGTGTGGATATGATAAGACAACATAAATGTATAAGGGATCAGAATTAAAATAAACAGGATAAAATCAAAAGGGATAGGATACACAGAACAGAATTATCATTTGCTGGCTGTGTATGAGAATGTGTAAGAAATCTATGATATTTATAACTTTGAGCCGAGTTTCTTTCAAGGTGCACAATTTTTGTATACATGCATAGGTGGAGGAGGGTGAACCCATTGTCATGTGGCTGTCGGGACTCCACATCCCAGAGTCGTACCTGACAGCATTGGTCCAGGCTACCTGCCGTAAGAATGGCTGGCCCCTGGACCGCTCTACGCTCTACACACAAGTGACCAAGTACAGCACAGCAGAGGAGGTCACAGAGAAGCCTGGCCAAGGTGAGTGCCATGTCCATTCTTCTCCGTCAAACACACAATACTATACATATCTCTGTTTGATGTAAGTTCACACCAAACCCTAACTCAGCAGAGAGGTGATGAATAACAATGGACGGTTATGCCCCGATTTATGAACTGTTTCTATATAAAGTTTTGTTGTATCAGTTCTTGGCTTTTGATAGCCAGTTTTTCATATCCAGAAAGAAAAATCAGTATGAATAAAATTTATGTGTCCAAAAGTGTCATGCAACCGGAAGTGCAGTAAGAACTATAGCTGAGGCTAATGTAGTGTGTTGTAGCCGTTTCCTGTTGGTTTCCTTAAAATTACATAATTTTGTTCGTATTAATTATGGCTGTAAATGACACACAGCTCTGGTCTTGTAGATGTGCACATTTTTTAAACACAACAGGGCTACAAGAGCTTCTCTCTTTTTACTCTCCACTCATTCTGCCTCACTCATTCCTAATTTATATCCTCAGAGTCAGGCCTCCTATATGTATACCGGTTGCCATGCACCATACACACACACACACACACACACACACACACACACACACACACACACACACACACACACACACACACACACTCTACATGTGGACTAAGGCAAACTGTAAAGAACATATTTTGCTTTTATCTTTACAGTTCTGTGTTTCATGCTCACTTTATTTCAACACGTTTGTGCAGAGCCTCTATTGTAATCTTATAAAGTGAAATGAAGCCAAATGGCATCAAAAAGTTAGAAAAGTTTGTAAAAAATTTAAAAAGAAGGTAAGAAAGCAAGAAAAGTCTGTGTGAAGAAATGACAAATGATTTCCAAACGAAAATTAGTTTGGGGTTTTTGGATGAGCTGTGAAAGGGCCATTTTTTCTATTTTAAATAATAGGAAATAGAATTCTTGTAGAGAAAATTTCAGTATTCATACTTTTCTTTCACTAGTACTAATTTTATAACTTAGAGAGGGATCACTATATATAATGTATATGTATATATTCAATTCTTTAAAAGGCAACTACAGAATCTTTAAATAAAATTTTTTTATAAGACTTACAATTCTAGGAAATCATAAAAAAAAAATCTCAACACATACACAGAAATCCTATATATAATAAGAATGCACAACAATTTTCCATCCGTTAGGTTGTTTCATCCAACTACTTATCCAGCCATCTGTGATGTCTCTGTAAATCCATGGGTGTCAGTCTCCCCGGAGCAGGACTTTTGTTTCTCTTTGACTCAGTTTCTCATGACCTTCCTCCGCGTTTCATGGTGAAGTGTTGATTGACTTACTTTGTCCTGCAGTGCAGTGCAGCACGATTTGTTCTTATGCAGTCATTGCCTGTTCAATGTCAAGATTACGGACCGAAGCTTTGCTGGTTACTGCACCACACGCAACTGGGTTAAAGGCCACCTCTTGTGAGGTCCTGTGATTGGTACCATTTTGGCTAAACGGTTGAGAAACAAAAATATATAGTTATTTTAGAATACATTTTTAAAAAAATATCGCATTTTACTTTAAAAATAAGCACAAAAGTTGCAAAATGAATTAAAAATATCTAAAATATTTGTGGCACACATGAGCACAGCCACCCAAACCTTCTAGACTGTCAGTCATGGGTGTAACCATAGTATTTAAAGGGCTGACAGTCATTGCACTACGGAACTTGGACTGCTGTTGATACGGTTGCTGGCAAAATGTCCTGTGTTGTGTTTCTTGTGTGTGTGTGTGTGTGTGTGTGTGTGTGTGTGTGTGTGTGTGTGTGTGTGTGTGTGTGTGTGTGTGTGTGTGTTGTATTGATAATAAGACACTGAGTGTAAGGAATGCACAATCACAAGCTCTGCCGTGCTGATATTCACTGTTGCTTACATACATTTTCATCCTGTCCCAGGCTGCTTTGTGTCTGGCCTGTACCTGGAGGGGGCTGACTGGGACATGGATGAAGGTTGTTTGGTACGCAGCAAGCCTAAAGTGCTGGTGGTCCAGCTGCCGGTGCTCAAGGTGATCCCCATTGAAGCCCACCGCCTCAAGCTGCAGGTAAAGACTGGTCTTCTATTTTGTCAAAAATGCTTTGAAGTTGAAGCCAGTTTCATTTATCTACACAATGCAGTCCATACTTCAGCATTAAGAGGCGTTTCAGACAACCTCTTACTTAAGAACAATGCCTGGACCCATTCTGACATTTTTATGGGCAACAGAATTTGAGATTTATAGAAGGCACTACATAGGTTTCTGAATTCTGTGGTGCAGAGTAGCTGGTTTGTTCTGAACAGGAGAAAGTTCTCTCACCTCCTCTTGTAACTGTGTGTGTGTGTTTCCTCTGCAGAATACACTGCGTACACCTGTGTACACCACATCTATGCGGAGGAATGCCATGGGGGTGGGTCTGGTGTTCGAGGCAGACCTCTACACAATAAAGCACATCTCTCACTGGGTCCTGCAGGGTGTCTGTCTATGCCTCAATGCTGACTGAGGAGCCTATTATTGTGTTTATGAGTCACCATTCTTAAAAAAGAACTTTAATCATGTAAGATAAAGTATATTTACATTTGTAATTTATCCTTCAATTTATTTTTTTAAATTTTAAATATTTGTATTGTTTTCTTACTACTTGCATATTACTCGTCTATGTGGTTGTTTGCCACACTGTAGGAGAGCCTGAAAAGTGAAGAACAATGTATTTTTCTTATTATTAAAGTTATTATTTTCCACCCATAAATTTATGAAAGTAGAAAACAGCTAGGATTCTTTGGAATTTTTTAAGAATGTGACTGAGAAGAACTAAGTGCCTGTGCCAGAGCAGTATGCTATGAACAAACTAGAAGCAGAAGTGAACAGGAATTAGGAGAACATTGGTGCAGGAGAGATCTGAGAAGCTGTCTGATGGTTAACATCTGGAGAAAAACTTAGCAAAAATAAAAATATCTTAGCACTTTGTTGTATCTCATCATTTAGTGTTGATAAAACCAGGAATAGCATGAGTGGAGTGAGTGTCTGTGTGTGTGTGTGTGTGTGTGTGTGTGTGTGTGTGTGTTTGGAACGAGAAAATCCGTCAGCATCTCGTACATCAGAGCATGCGGGCGACTGCTGTCGTGCGTACAGTGAAAATCCCTCAACTGATGTACATACACTCTGTGTTTGACATCATCACCTCTGATCTCCAAGCCTTTTCAGGGACCAAATACTAAAGTTTCAACACAGTAAGTAACACTTTGGAGTTCAACAAACTTGACTACAAAAAAAACTCACTTAGGGTGAGAAGTATCTCTTGCCAAATTTGAAAAACAAAGCTGTGTATAAATAACCAACATACAGACCACAGAGATGAAGCTTTATAGATTTAAAGGGTCAAAGATTAGACATAGAGATTGAAGATGAATTGTATACAGAATTAATGCATGGACTGTGCATTCCAGGTACTCTGTTCCACTCTTTAGTAAGATTTCCCACACTTGCTGAATCACACCATGATCTTAAGCAACCATTTCCTGTTCCCTGATGTCCTAGCACAGTGTAGCCAGCAGGTCGCACCACAGCAGTGCTGGTTTGGAGGAGATTTTCCCCCTGCTTTTCAGTGTGGAGTGAGGCCAAGGCATCTTAATGCCGTCCCAGTCCCGTTCTATCCCCAGCCCCTGCTATTTTTAATCTCCAAAGACAGACCTCTTTATTAAGCCACTTCTGCCTTGATGCCTTGTGACATTTATAATACTCCGCCTCTGCAGTCCTCTCACCCAAGGAGAGAGAAACAAGATGGTCTGCTTCGCATTAATTCAGAGAAAATCCATATCTTGCTTTTCCACATAATATTTCTTCTTCACCCACTTCCTCTTCCATATAGGCCCAGTTCATGTGGGACCCTTGTAGCCCCGAGACTCGGTCGTAGGAAATTCCAATGAGCTGCCCCTAGCTTGTAACAACCTGGCTCTACGTACATGTGATATAGTGCACAGCTTAACATTTTCCATTTGTGTATTTCAAGGATCATATCTATTTCATTCTATATAATTAAAAACTTGGGCTTTAAATGCATGTTTAAGCTAAATTCAAGAGACTAAATAGATTTTTGGCATATACAGAAGTAATTTTCTATGGATTATATCTGTTGTATGAGGAATGCTAAGACTGTTGGGAAAGTCTGTTTATGAGGCATTGCCCAACAGGAAAACAATTCAGCTGGAGCAAAGTTATCATTTAGTGTTTTCTTTCTTTCTTCTATATCTTCATGCTAGTGAAAGTGAGTTAATATATTCCTGCAGCCCGTTGGCCCAGAATACCTGTAGCTACCAGGCCTGCTTCATTAGCGGTGCAGTGAGGCGGCCAAAAACGACTGCCCAGCATCTAACTGGTGGCTGCCAACGTTCTCTGAAAAAGGGTTCACCTTGCATTTGCACCTTTGCATTTCCCCAGCAGAGGCTGGGAAATTAGCACACAGGACTCCACTTTACAGCCTCGAATTTAACTGGGTGGCATCAAAAAAAGGCCGGATTTTCTCCATCGAACCAACAAAACCTTTCAGTGGAAAACAGAGAGCGGTGTGTTGGGTTTTCTATTGCCGTGAAGCAAAATACTTAAGAACATAGGATGGAATCAATACAGCAAGACAACAAGAAAAAGTTGCTTATGTGTGACTGTGGGGGGGACTCTTAAGAGTCCAGAAACTGTTTGGCAAATGTAACCTCCCCCACCCTTCTCCTTGGAGGGGAAGATTATTTTCAGCTGCACAAGACTGGAGGGATTTACGTTAACCCTCGACTCCCGGTTCCTGTTTGGCACCGGTTGTGCGGCGGGCTGTTAAGTGTTGCGGTGCCCTGAAAAAATATGGCATCACCACTTCTTCCTCTCCTTTCACCCTGAGCCGTGTCCGTTTGCTGCGGCTTGGACCATATGGGTCTCGGCAGGGGCAGCTAGTGCCTGGATTCCTCCGCGGAATGGCCTGTACCTGGATCGGGCCCTCAGGACCTCGTACCTTAGCAGCGAAACAAGTACATACATACAGCTTTAACCTCTGTCCATCTGTCCGCCCGACCATGACCTTTCACTTAAGGTTGGACACATGCACACATTCTTTCTAAGGGAACTCGAGTTTTTCAGTTTAAAACTGTTGAAAAATTTCAGATTCATGACATAGCCAGATGTTTGAGGAGGTGGGAACTGGGAGAGAAGAGTGAAGTAGTTCTTGAAGAAGCTTGGGGCTAGTGTAGAGGGTGGTCAGTCCAAAATACTCACCACACCTAGATGTTTGTTAGTTGGCTTATCTTTGTATTTATTTATTTGGTGCTTTTCTCCTAAGCAACTGACAGCAGCTTACTCATTCAAAGCACTGGGCAATTTTTTCTACAATAATTCATTTGATCAAGAGTATTAAAACAGGAGGTGGGATTCAAACCCAGGTCCTTCAATGCAAGGGTAGCAGCTCTAAGCACTAAGCCATCTGCTGCCCTTATTACCTGCCTGATTTTCCCGCAACTCAACGGGAATGTGTCCTCATCTGCCATGTCTTATACAAGCA
Source organism: Heterotis niloticus (assembly GCA_018136845.1). Taxonomy (NCBI): domain Eukaryota; kingdom Metazoa; phylum Chordata; class Actinopteri; order Osteoglossiformes; family Osteoglossidae; genus Heterotis; species Heterotis niloticus. The sequence goes on from CM030903.1 coordinate 5,953,259, forward strand.
CTTTAGATATGTGTGGGTTTCCATTTAAATACATTCATTTGTGATCTGAGCATCACAGGGGTTGTTAATTTATGAATCAGCCCGCATGCAGCATTCGGCTGCTCCCCCGGCAAATCCTCCGAGAAGCGGCTTAGCCCTAAATGAAAGGAATGGCTCACCTTGGTCTGCAGCAGAAACCCAATATCTATTTCTAGTCGCTGGCATCTGGCTGTTTTGCCTGGAGGATGTCCAGCGCTGCGGCGAGAGGCTCTTGAGTGCGAAACTTTGCGCCGCCAGCAGAATGGCCAACCTGGGCCTTTTATGATGCCGGGGGTCCTACCTGGGCCAGAAGACGCGACTCCTGCAGGACGGTCACCTTATCTTCTAACAACACAGATAACAAGAGCAAAAGTAGTAAAACAAAGTGTAGCTGTGAAAATTCTCGTGTCTTTCACTCCAGTTGGCGAAAGAGTTGACAGCGGTAAAAACACCGTGGTGCATGTCAGCAGCGTAGGAGCAGACAAAACTCAGTAATGTCCCTCTGAGGGGACATCCTGGACCTGATAATAAGTAACCCAACATTTATTGTCTTACAATTGACCCTACTTTAAAGTGTCTTGTTGAAAAAGCCGGTTTCGGGCAAGGTGGAGGAGAGGTGTTTGCAGAGAGGAGACGCGGCGAAACGTGGAACGGGGAGGGCAAGACAGGCAGCAGCACTGGCCATTGTGTGCGTGTGTGTGCGTTTGACACGGGGAGGAGGAGGAGGAGGAGGAGAAGGAGGGAGCGCCGTGGACACTGGCGAAGGCTGAGAAGCGGATCCGTGTCACCAGCGCCTCCACAGCGCATTAAAGCAGCGCTCTTCCTCCCAACTTGTCGCCAGTTTCTGCCAGCGGTGACTTTTTCCTCTCTATTTTTTTTTTTTTTTTTGCGCTTCCCGCGGTCTCGGACGGTGTTTTTGCTCACTTTGCCCTGGACTGGGATGCGCGTCCACTTCATGCCCTCGTCCCCTGCCGCACTTTGACGCGCGCTCCCACACGACTGCCGCGCACAGCTCGCAGCGGCGGCGGCGGCGCGCACGCCTTTTCCGCCAGACGTTCTTGTGCTCGGTTCAGCCGGCGCGCCGATGGGAGCGCCCCGCGGGGACGGCGCGTCCGCGCTCTGCCGCTCGGGTGCGCGCTGGATTGCGCTGGCGCTGTGGCTGTGGCTGTGCGCGGGCGTGCGGGGCACCTGGGCGCCCGGACTCTACAAGTACCCTTACCCGTCCGGGACAGAACCGGGCAAGGAGCCGGCCGCCCCGCTGGGTGCCGTCCACCACAGAAGGTACGTGTGCCTCACGGCAGAAAACCACAGCAACGGCAACAACGGTAACTCCAACCTGTCAGATGCCTCGTATGTGCCGACTCGCTCGGTCATTGAAGTTATCCTAAAAAAAGTACTTAAAAAACACCGAACTTTTATTTATCAAAAGTATCGCCGTTATTATCGTCACATAAAAAACGACCCTCATTCGTTCGTCATTTACCTGCTTCCTTCGTCCGTTCACTTACAGCGTTGGTCACCTTTACAGCTGTTAAGCCATTTGAACAGCAGGGTTATTTTACTTCAATTCAGGGTAAGCACCTTGCTCAAGGGAACTGGGGCGACAGTGGGCTTGGACCCAGCAACCTTAGGATTTCAGGAGAACTGCTGTGAACACTGCGCTCTCGGATGTTTTTTCTCATCTCTGGTTTTGAACGCCGTGCCTAAGATCACTAACTGCTCTGTGTTTGTTTTAGGAAGCGGTGCTGTTTTGGGAAGACTGGTTAAAAAAAAAAAAATAAAATCCTCCTTCTGGTTTTTTACCCACTTTGTGGTGGCTTCCTCTTTGAGCCTTCAGTGTGCAATTTGGGTTTGTGCTTAAATCTGGGAACATGACAAAGCCCACAGACACAAAGCCCAAAGCCTTTAAGAAGGGTGGTTAGAAAAAGATCAGCCATGCCTTGTGTGAAGTTCGGTAAACAACAATCCACATTCATACATTCATGATATTGTATCCAAAATGAAACAGTTTTCACCCTTGTATAATTTTACCCTTTTAGTATTTTTCTCTAAATAACATCTGCCCACCTTTTCTGGCTTTCTGTACATAATTCCTGCCTTTCCTTGTCTCATCCATACCAGTTACCCTTATCTTGCTGTTGCTTAAAGAGTGATTTACTATTTTTCTGTGTCAGTGATGCCTCTGTTGTGTCTCATAACATGTAAAAGGCAGTAGCGTGGCAGAAAATTTGCATTTACAGTTATTCATTTTGCCAGGATGAATGAATGGATGGATGGATGGATGGATGGATTTTTTTCATTTTGCAGATACTTTTTCTGGATATACAAAAGTGCATCAGTCATCAGTTGCCTCTCATGGCTTCCCCTACCACTTTCATGCAGAGACAACGCTCCCTCTCTTTTTGGCCAGCTCACACAGATATACTTTCTCTCACAGCAGCAGAAACTGACCACATGTCCACATGGAAAGTTTTCCGCTGTAGTTTAAATGCGACCACAGTGCGTGAACTGGCAGCCTTCTGGTTAGGTTCAAGGGTCAGGGTTAGGCTTGACCGTAAGAACTTGATGGGAGGACAGGAGTTGAATGCCAAATGTCTTCAAGCGCCATGCTCACACTGTGCCTGGGATCCGTCTTTGTGGATTTTGCTCATAGATCTCAATGCTTTCCAAGGACACTGCTGATCCTCCTTGAACTCGCAAGGCAAATTTTCCAGCTACAATATCTTCTCATAAAAAAATTTTTAAAAAAATCTGTTTTTCTCACCAGATTGTGCCGCACATTCAGTCTTTGATACTGATCACGGTCTGTCTGGCCTTACCTTCCGTTCCATTCATCCCAATGATTTTTCAAAGATTAATTCTGCCCATGGACCATCAGCGTCACTGTTGATTAGGGCAGCTTTTGGAGCAAAGCCTCAGACTAAACAGGAACGAAGCAGCAGAATCCACCACCCGGACTGAGCAGACATAAGCAGTCCAGCCTGGATGTGATCGGGTTCCCCAGACAAAATGTTTACCTCCGAACCTGAAAGATGTTCTTTTGCAGAAGGTCTACTTGTGTGTCTTGAGTCTGCAGGTGGCTACTGTCTGCCTCGGTCGGTCCTTTACGTCGGCCGGCAGATGTGTTTACTAAACACCAGCAGCTGGGCTCATCGTATTTGAGCTTGTAGGCATGATTTTTCTAGCTTTATTTTTTTGCAACATGTTTATGTGAGTGAGATAGCAGAGCATTCGGCCATGGACTGAGAAGATACATGACCTTTACGGTCTCCTACGTTTGGAGCCTATAAATCGCATTGTGATCGAAAGCAATACAGCTATGCAACCCAACAGTTTCCAGTTTAATAACTGCAAAGTATTTTTGAAAAAAAAATCAAAATTCTCTATGAAATAGATGAAACCGCAAATTACTTTGAGTTCATTGTTTAACAGTGCAACAGAATAATCATAAATACAGTCAAGATGCTGTTAGATATGGTGCATAGTGAAATATTCGGACCCCAGTGGTAGAGGAAAGCATCCCAGAGGTCCAGAGCAACAGCGGAGCAAACATTACTCAATCTTTGCTGTTGCGGTCTCAGTGTTCTGCTTGCTTGTCCTTCTGAAAACCCCATTGCTCTTTTCCACTTGAACTTAATGAAAGCCTTTACAACAGAGCAGAGTTAAGGGTTAAAACAGCAGCTATTTCCTGTTTCGGCCACCTCCATTCCCTCTGCTAATGGTCAGCTACAGCTAGGCTGTGAGATCTGGCTATGAGGTCAATGACCGTTGACCTTAGTACCTTGTTAAGAGAAACTGTCCCCTCCTTCCCAGTCTCTAACCTTTCACCTCGCCTACTTTTCCTGTAAGTATAAAGGGACTTGGCAGCTCAGTTACACATCCCATAATTTCACACTTTACCTCTAATTACAGCTGAATGTTTACTGAAGAAATCCAGGCTTACCTTCCTGAAGGGTGCAACAGGATGTTCTTAACCTCTACACTATCCACCTTCTTGAAAAGCACATACTGTGGTATAAGCTGTTTCACAGAGATGAATTTTATTTGCATTATAACAAAAATAGCATCAAATTTGAATCCGAACTGATCAGCAGATGACGTATTGGTCAGAGTGGCTGCCTTCGGATTGGAAAAGCTGGTTTGAATTCCAGTGTAGTACACTTGACAGTATTTACCCTGAATTGTTCCCGTAAAAATGACCCTGGCAAGCAAATTTGTAAAGGCTGCAATAGTACGGTAAATAATTTACCATTGTGAAATGCTTTAAAGAAGAGCGTCAGTTAAATAAATGAACGCAGAATGAATACATTTCCCTTTCAGTTAGGCTCACCTTAAGTATCTTTTAAAAGTAAATTTTTTTGAATGCTGACATAGCATTAGGCATCCTAACTATAGTGAGCTTATCGAAAAATTTCAGATGTTAGCAAACGCCTTCCACCCATCGCTGCCACACCTGTCAGTGCTGCAGACCTGGCAGGAACCTTATTACCCCTGCTGTTAGCTGTGAGCACCAGTCACAGCGTAGGTGATGTATGGCTGTGTACTCTGTGTTTTCAGTGAACTACAGCAGGCCTTTTTCTTCTTCAGAAGGAACCCTTTGACCAAGTCTATTGGGAAAAGAACACCTCTCTCCTCCCATTTCCAGATTCCCCCCATGCCTGCTTTGAACGTGGCTGAAAATTCACAATGCCCCCCCCATTGCCCCCATTAACCACCCTATTCAGTGAGGCACCTCCTAGTCAGTTCATTGCTAAGAGTGCAAAGCAAGAACATGAAGACACAGAGGATAAAGGAGAGCCCCCCCCCCCAACCCTGGCATTTCTCTGTCCCAGAGATTCATCCCTCTCAGTTTCTGATGTCCCTCTACCTCAGTGTTCACGTATTTTCATTAACCATTGAAATAGTCTGTGTTACAGTTGTTTAAATCTGATTGGTGTTTTCTGTCATTCTTTTGCGTACTTTGTTCCTCAATGGTGCCTTCTTTTTATGACTGGATGAGTTTTCTGGACACATTTCCCTTTTAACCCCTTTCTCTATTCCTGTAATACACACCCAGCATCTCCTTTGTGATGTTTCCTCTCTGCTTGCTTGTTCTGGTCTTTATATCCCATCTACATAGCTTTCACTTATTCAAGATAATTGATTTCTGTAAATTTCCTCTGTCTCAAATAAGCACCATCTGTTTGTAGTACTGTATATCCTTCAGTTGTAGAATATGTTCCCTTGATGCGTTTGACATTGTGTTCACTCTAACTCACAGGTTTCAGATCTCCTGTCTTCCTCCTGCTCTCTGTCTGAGGGTCCCAACATTTGTACTGTATTTATTGGTGTTAACCAATGTATGAACTGTGTTTACTCGTCCTGGCCAGAATATGAACTGCATTTAATGGTCCTGTCCATTGTTTAAACTGTACTTATTGGTCCAACACAGGGTATGAACTGTGCTTACTTACTGAACTTCTTTGATGTATGGACTGCTCACTGCTCCTGCATTATGTATGAACTGTACTTGCTTATGATTCTCATCCACTTGTCCTACAGTGGACCTTTAGGGAGCTCCTTTGTGCGACCAGCCGAAGAATAGTCTCCCACTGCCTGTCTCTTGGCCATCCGCCACATCTGTCCTTTGTCATTTGTTTCCAGATGCATTTTTCCCCACAGCTGCTGTTGTGTAGAAATTCTTTGATTTTGATCTCTCTCTGAATTAAATTTTTTGAAAATGCCTCCACCCGTGAATTTATGCAGAGGTGGACAATAATGAGTTACATTTACTCTTGTTACTTACCAAGTAGATTCCTTGAGAAAGTATACCGTTTTGAATAGTTTTTGGCATCAATACTTTGTGCTTTTGTGCCAAAACATGTATTATTTATTGTATTTATTTTAAATTTGACCATGTCTCTGCAAACCCTGACTTCTGTGGAAATCTTTGGGTATTGTGAGCAGTCGCTTTTACAGAGAATCCTCACTGTCCACTGACTGTGGATTTCATTGGCCGTAATTGGCGTTCCCCTACTGTGAGATCAATCAGAGTTTAACGTTGAGTTTCGTCACGCATTGATTGACAACCTTGTTCATTCATGGGCAAAGGAAGTGAATTCTGAGAGGGGAAAACATCTAAATGTTTAATATGTTATGAATAAGTTTTTTCCACTTGTGGAGAGTGGAATTGTGTAAGAGGTAAGCAGGTCTTAATTATTTTTTGAACCGATTTATTTTGTGACTTTCTTTGTTGTAATCTCCTTCACCTCCTTTCCCTTGCCATCTGGAGCAGCACCAATAGAGTGGGCTGAGTTTCCAAAGGTGGACTGAACGCAGTGAATTATTAAAAGTTAAGCAAGGTCAAATATAAAGCTCGGCAGGGGGGATCACTTGTGGATTTGTTGTTCAGTAACTTGGACACGCTCTGCTTGCTTGTCCTATAGCTCCCCTACTGCACGTAAACACGAATCTCTCCACCCCTGAGGCCCTCCGTTTAAACTGTAGAGGCCAATTCTACCCTCACATGTCTACCTTTGAATGAAGGAACATCTGTTGAGAGGGCAGTGATGTGTTGAGCTGGGTCAGTCTGCACCTCTCTTTGAAGTTCTACAATGATTCCCAAGCTTTACTCATCTCCGTTTGCTTCAATGACAATTGCGTGGGCTTGGCCGGCAAATTTGTGCTTCCCTTTGGATTTTGAAAGTTTGACTGTCTGTTTACCCTAGTGACTGTTTAAAGAGTGATGATTTACTGGAGGTTAGACAAGTGTTTTCCTGGTGAGAGCTTTGGCTTTACAATAAAAAAAAACTGACACAACTGACCATAAATTTGGGTCCAGTTGGAAAGGGCTTTGTCCTGGTGCTCCCCTATACAGAATTCCAGTTAAAGAACATTGTAATAATATAACCCGCTAGCCAAAACTGTTGACTCCCAAAATAACACATGCCTCTTAATAAAGTCCTAGTTGCCCCTGTGGCGGATGTAGTCTTGGAACCAGGTGTTCATTATAGTTGCAGAAGTGGCTTCAGCAACTTTAAATACTTTTCCATGAATATCAGACTTAATGAATAGGAACAATGTGTGGGTTACAATACAATATGTCAATAACAGTATGTGATATGTTCGCTTGGTAATTCGTCACAGCTATTTTAAGGACAAGAGTTCGCGTAGGACCAGCTCTTTGTGAGTATGGTACTTGCTGCCCTGTTCGCTGCTGACAGGCTCCTGGGAACTCAGTGATCTGTGGCCTTTTGGGAACAGAAAATAAATTCTGCAAGAAGAGCACTGACACTAAGTAGTTTGACTTTGCTCCTTTGTAGTTGCCTAAACTGTTGGGCAGTGACTGAACTTACTAATGAGGAAGACACATCAGTTTGTATATGAACAGGTCAGGGACTACCAGTTTTATTATTTTCTATTATTATTTTTAACTTTTTACTTTGCCATTATTAGGTAACTAGAAAGCAGGCCTATGCACTTGATGGACTCTGGTTCTTTCAGTATAAATTACTCTTGTAGAAGTGGATAAATAATTGTAAGTAGCTTAACGCTGTTAGTCGCTCTGCAGAAATAAATGTGACATTTTTTTAGTGCTAAGTCTGGCATGTGAGTGAATATTATGCTTCGTCCACCTTCATCGCTGTGGTGATTGATCAGACTTCTCATTGTGAGGTCAAACAGTAAGAATCCTCAACTAATGCTGGAAGAATGCTGCGAATGTACTAATCTCTAAGATGTTCTTGGAGCAAACACACGGGGATCTATTGGCGGCCTATCGACTAAAGTAATAACTCGATTATCTTTCTGTGGAACTGCGGAAAGGAAAGCAATAGGGATGTTGCAGCTCCTCCCTGCTGATGAATGCTGAGCTGTAAAACAGCCTTTTTTGCCTTCAATTCCAGACTAAAGGCCAACACTCGGAAGATATTTAAAGTTTAGCTGAGTAGCCCTAGCTTTGGAAGGCAGCCCATTGCTTTATGTTTCCCCTTGTTTGGAGGTACCTTTCTTGGCCAGCAGCCTATTGTGGACATGGGGGTACAAGTGGTGGGGATTAGTCAAAGAAAATGCTGTAATGGTGTAATTAGCCCCAGCATGGAACCCTGGGATGGCTGTTTCATCCACCCCTGCTGGTGATGTTTTTGTCCAAGCATGTAGCCATATCAGGTTAGGCAATACTTCTGGGCCACAACTCTACCATTGAAGGGATTTTCCTTCACAAGGCCCATACCAAGGCTTGGGGGAGGGGGGAAGGTGGGGGGGGGGCGACAATGCAGCTTAAGGAGATATAGGCAGGGGGTCAAAGTGAGTGGGGGTTGCATTCTTCCGCACGGGCATCAGCTTCTCAATGGTCTTTGTGTTTTGCGATCACTCTGCATGTGTGCGGCAGCGCTGTGGGTTGCGAGCTTGTGCACCGCCTGCAGTTTACAAACACAAGAGCACGCGGACATCGGGACTATGCTCAGCTCTGCAGGGGGCAGATTGGGGTGAAAAGTGGAATGAATGCCCACCACCTTATGTTTGTTTTGATATTTATTTTCATTTTGCTGTACAGCAGAAATGAAAAACGGTTTCAGGTGTAACATGTCAGCCTGGAGCCACGTCACACAACAAACATGGTTCTCAGATATAAAAGCACACACGTATTTCAAGTCCACGGTACAAATATGGACGTGATAATAAGTACTATACATGCACATTGCCTTGCAAAGGTATTCAGAGCCTCGACAAAAGTCACGTCTACCTGGGTAACAAAATGATGATATTTATTTCAAAATAACGATACTCAAAATGAGTCGATAAGATTTTTGCATCACAAAATATTTTTTTAAAGAAGAATTGAAGTCATGAAATTTGTCTCACATGCTATTTGGTCATCCAGGTAGGCGTGTGATTTTTTTGTTGAGGGTCTGAAAGGTGCTACATGTAAGGATACAGATCTACACATGGACGTCCACAGAGGTTTCAGTTTGCCGAACATGCAGGGCTGCAGCACTCACTTTCCATGTCCTTGTCACAACGAATTCACATTGCCAAGGCCATGCGAGGGTAATCATTTCATTTGTACTTTTCATTATCAATAAAGCACCATGAACACATCTGGCCTAATAGTCTCCGTATGTCCTTTACATGCATGACAGATTTCTGCAGTTCCTCCAATTGTGCTGACTGGACAGAGACACCATGGTAAGGGGATACATTGATACAGTGGTTGTGAATGGAACTTGGTCTCCTCTTGTCAATGGGGAATGCAGCGGGGCTCCGTGAAGGATCTGACTTGTAATTGCCCAAAGTGAGCTGCGGCATGGCTTTCCTGACTGTCTCAAGCTGTGTCTTTTGGTGATTTATTGCAGTGAGGGTGTTCCTGTTTATCACTCACAACAGGCTTGGCCTCCCTGCACACCACTCGCAGCCTTCGGGTCAGACTGAAAGCACCAGTGTTGTTTTAGACACGTTAAATCATTAACTTGAAAACTGTTGTAAAAAATGTTGCATATTGCAAAACAGAATGAGGTGGGATGGGGGGGTCCCTCCTACATCTACTAAATTCTCTCCTCTAATGAGATTCAGACATCGTTCTTCATGAGCGCATCAGTCAACAGAGGGGTACTGGTATGGCTCCTCATGTAGTTTGACCAGAGCTTTGGTGGAAATCTACAGGAGAACTGGATGGCTGCACACCAACCCTGTTCTCAAAAGCAGCAACCTAATGCGGTTGTGGGAGAGATACCCAGCCAGACGTGCAGCAGCAGCGCATGCATAGGACAGCCAGCTGATGTCTATCGATAGGGGTGAAACCACAGTGTAAACATGGTGCACGGGGCTTGCCAGACCAGACTCAAGGCTAATTTAGCATGTGTAAACACACCCTTTGAGAAGTATTTCAAATGGAGACATGAACAGGGCTTTAAACGCCATATAAAGTTGTGTGTGTGAGCATGTTTGTGTGCACATCCTTTTACTCTGGTAAAGTTAAGACCGTCTCTGGAATGATGTCAGCACCCCTGGTGTAGATGTTTGGACTTAAGTGTCTCTCCAGTTGTCGAGAGCTGTCCTGCAGCACAGGAAAACTGCAAGGACCCACATGTGAGATGAATGTTTCTGATCTTTAATGAAAGCTCTCCATTGGTCAACTTTTTATCCTCAGAGCAGGAAGGCGATGCCGAACCAACACCAAAGGGCTTTGTCCACAGTCAGGCACAAAGGGATTTAGCTTGGAATTTTACATTTTCCTTTGGTACAGATGGCAGCTCTACAAGGAACTCAGATACCTTTTCTAAAGAGTGGAGTCTATCCCAGTGTTTGCACTTGGAAAACTGTAGCCACAAAACTGGTTCCTTAATCACTGTGCTTACCCTGAAAACATTTTCGACATGCAATTATAATTTCTTTGTAGGTCGGAATATGTGTGTTTCTTTCCATGCTGTGTGCTGTTCCAAAAAAAACCTCCCTCTTTTCCTTACAGGAACTGGTGTCCCCACACCGTGACAAAGACGGTGACCTGCCAGGTCCAGAATGGGACTGTCCTGCAGCGTGTGTACCAGAACTGCCACTGGCCACAGGGTTGTTCTGGCAGAAGGTAGGGGCCGCACACCTGCACTGCACATTGTTGGGGTGGCTGACACTCCATCGGACTCCAGCGTGGACACATCATAATATTTACTTATTTAGCTCACATTTTTCTCCAAAAACTTTGTATTATTTATCCAATTATACTTTGGGTCGTATTTACTAGAGAATAGCTTTAGTGGACTGCAGCAGGATGTGGGTTTTAAACCTTGGGTAGTTGCGTCAGTGTCTTCTTTCAAGATTTTAGGTCTTATGCACAGAAATCATTGCAGATTCACATCATTGGTGTAAGCGTATCAGATGCCCTGAGATGACACGGTTTCTGTGTGTTTGTGTCCTAGTTACCGTACTGTATTGAGACCCTCCTACAAGGTGGCCTACCGAACGGTCACGGCACTGGAGTGGAAGTGCTGCCCAGGGTATCGTGGAGTGCACTGCGAAGAAGGTGAGATCTCTGGGTGGGTTGGGGGGGGTCCACGACAACAGTATCCCAGCAGTTCTTTACAGTCGTGCAGCAGAGGAATGAATATAAAGACCAACTGACTCCACTGTGACAGAAAACATCTGTGGGTTTTACAAAAATGTTGCCCGAACCCTGTAAGTGGTGCCAGGGCCTTTGATGGGAAATCTGGTCCAGAAAAGAGAGACACTGGGGAGGCATATCATGTTCAAAATTTCTGCATTATTTCAGAAGAAAGTCAGCTATTTTCATAAACAGCGCTCCTTTTATTAGTGGAATTCGGTGGTTTAAGGTTCAGTTACACTGAACATGGCCATTAAACACTTCCTCCAGCATTGTGCACATCTTGGGATGCTGAGCACTTTCATTTTGATCTCGTGAATGTAAGCGCAGGTAATAAATTCTGGTGCTGTTACACTTTGCAAGGGTTTGGTAGCTCCCACTTCTTATTTGGCTTTTTTTAGTGCAACCAAACACCTGCTCTTGGAGCTTGGTTCCCTTAGTCTATTTGCCGCAGACCAGGACATGAACTGGTGGTGCCCACTTGCACAGATTCACACACACAGTCTAAGATCCTTGAATGATCCAATTAAGTTTTCTTGCCGAGAGTCCCTTTGGTTGTCATGGAGATTAGTTTCTCATTATGCTCTGTTGCGGCTGAGGGAGATCACAGGCGCTGCTCAGCAGAAGTGACAGATCATGCTCATATCGCTCCATACTTCAGTGTGGATGCCATTCAGTTCTTTTCGCGCCTTTTGTTCTCGTAGCGTCACACGAAACGCGGCTATCCCAACGCACGATTTGATATCCCAAAGTCCCAAAGTGTTGTCCCCGATTTTATTAGGGGATGAATACATTTCAGTACGCAAAAAGGCCTAGAAATGAGAAAGGAGTCTGCAACTTTTCCCGCTTCTGTGAAATAGGGTGAGAGAGATTTAAGTGACCCCCATCATTGTCAACCCCTGTATGTGCTATCTTGTAAATATCTGCATCTGTGACACTGGCACTTCTGTACTGCCAGAAAGTTTGAGGTTGGAGTGAAGATTTTAAGGTTTGGATTCAATTTAGAAAAGACCCCATTTCAAGAAATCTACACGGTTTTGTTTGAACCTCCAGGCTCCCTCTCAGTGCCACCTGAGCAGATCACTGGTAAAAGCTACCTGATATTGACTTCATTCCTGCTCTTCTGCAGCTCTGAAGCCATCTCTTGTCTGTCGTATATAGTCATACCCCAAGATATGCCCATTTGTGTTGCTACAGTTCATTTTTATGAGGAGTTTCATTTAATGTCTCTACTTCAGATTTTGAGACATCTCTTGGCATTGCAAGGACCAGAGTTGGAAATCATGCACCTTTAGAAAGCTGAGTGGTGCAAGATCAGAGCCACCACATGGTCTTCCTTGCAATTCCAGTTTTACTTTATCATAGGTAATGTTAAATGTTAAGGTAATAGTATTTATTTCAATGAGGTTTGATGGGATTTTAGCACAAATGGGTGTCATGTCTGGAACTCGAGGATGCATAATACATTTTATCCTTGAAACCAATGATGGTACTTACAACTTTGATTTACGAAAATTCACCTTTAAAAAGGTTTTTCAAGAATAAGTTCCTTCTGTAGGGTGTTGGAAGACTGCATTGCATTGGTAGCGTGATGGTTAAGGAGGACGTGAACTTGAATTCAACAAAAAGTTCCTAAATGGGATGTATAAGGAGCCATTTAACTTGAATGGCCTAAATGAAATATGAAATAAGGCTACAGAATTGACGGCTGTGTATGTACCTCTCAATAACAGTGTCCTGTAAAGCAGCGACCACTTATACTGATTTCTGCAGGTTAGCGTCAAAATTTTCTGCGGATTTGCGGTGTGGACTGTGCCTGAGCTCTTCCTGGACGGTGGACATACTGAAGGGTAGAGGAGAGGCTCACTGTGCTTCTTATAGGCGGATGTTGCTATGTCTTACTACTGTGCTCTCTCGTAATTGACTTCAGATGGTGGCGGAGCAGCGCATGATGCGATTCTCCCTCCCTGTCCTGATTTGGCCTGTCTGCCTCAACACCAGTGTGGGATTAGTTGCACCCCAGATTTCTGTTAAACCTCCTGTGTCGAGGACTCATATCAGCATAGGCAGCTGGGAACGCTCACTCTCGGCCGCCGTTATCTAAGGTGAAACGCCTTTTGTTTTGTGAGATAGTCATCCCTTTGATCCTGGCACAAAAACCTCAAATTCTTTCTGTTTTTTTTTAATATATTTTCCCAAGTTTTTCTTGGATGGTGTTCCCAAAGCATGTATTATCTAAGTTTGGCTGATTGCCTCCATTGACAGAGCCTCTTGCTCTCCAGGCAACCTCTGTGCTCCTTACACAGGCCGTCCAGGACCTCCACGAGCGACCGCAAACACACAATGCTTCCACTTCACAATCGTATGGACGCTGGAGTGGCACATCTTTCGATCAGCAGCGCACAATTTGCACTGAACCCTGGTTGTCTGTGAGAGGAGAGAGAAAACAAGATGAGAAGCTGGATAACAGAGGATCAGAGGTTCTTGTTCTGGCTGAGGAAGCTGAAGCGGGGAAAGGGGAAGGAAAAGCGCAGCACACGGTGGGCTGCTACCTGTGTCTGTCTCTGAGGGGTCCACATTAATGCGGGCCACATGTTCCCCCAATGCAAAACATTACATCAGCATCCATGAGTACCATCGCCACCCAACGGAGGGATCTAAAAACAAATTCGCATGTCACTACACTGGGATTAAGTTTGACGTCCTGCTTGGAAGGCAGGATTGTAAAAAAAATAAATAATCATGGAAACATAAAGCACTGATTCTCTTTGGCAATGGTGCAACAAAAAGAGGGAGAAAAAAGGTAATGCTGGGTCAAATGGCCAGGTTCATTAAAGATTTATGAGCTTTCATATGCCCGTCTGCAGCAGCGTGGCTTTACTGCAGCAGTCACCTTCAAGCTGATTTCTGCAAACTTTCGACAGGTAGTCCTCCTTAAGAAAACTAAAGTCTTTATCTGATGGTGGTAAAGAGAAAAAACTAAGTGCTTGCAGATGCAGGCTTTTTTGCTGCCTGCCAGAAAACAGGATTTAATGTATGCCTGGACCACTCTCGTTGCCAAATAAAAATGCTTGTTTTGGTGGGAGAATGCAAAAGAAGAGACGTACAACTGACCCTTATTCGCGGGCCACCTCCCAGTCCAATCCAGATGCTAGGGGACAAATCAGCGCATCCCCGTTTCACGTTCTTGTGTGTTTCGACCGACCTGTCATTTAGCTTTTCCAGTCCAACAAGGTGCCCTGCTGTAATATTCACGAGCAAGAAATGTTCCGGTAACAGATCCAACCGTGTAATGTGGTAAATATCAGGCTTGTTTTTCAAAGTGTTGGCAAGGCATAAAAGTGGTGATAATAATTTAAAATAAAGGATATGAGTGCTCAGTTTCAGACTTTGCTATGCTCATGGCTTAATGAGAATATCATAGAAAACAAGGCCAACTGGATGGGAGCAGGAATAATCCGCACGAGGATTTTAAAAATTAACACAACTGTCAGAAAGGATTGCTGGTGGCGCCCAGATAAAACCACCCCCCCCCCCTTTTTTTTCCCTACAGCGAAGAAAGGGGCTGCAGTTCAGGCAACGATTAATGCGTGAACGAGAAGCAGTAAGCCGCAGAAATGTAATCTCTGTTTTTTCAGCTCAGGATGGCTTATCAGAGGTGCGCACACACACACACACACACACACTCAGAGGACCATTCTCCAACAGCGCCAGGTTCCAGCAGCCATTATCCGCAGAGAGAGGAGCTGTGTAGCCTGCAGGGAGGATTTGCACAGGAAAGGATGCAGCTGTTTGTTCTGATTGGCAGCTTTAATGGACAGATGTGTGAAGAAGCAAGACCCCCACGAGAGGCAGCACAGGAGTTCACACGTGTTGGGCTGCTCTTTTGAAGTGGCAGTCCGCCATCGCTTCCAGTCAGGCAGACGCAAGGAATGCGCAGCGCGCAAAAGCAGCAGCGAATAAATGGCATTCTGAGCAGGAAACAGGAAAGCCCGGTATACAGATGTGTGAATGTGCAGGGTGTGAACTTGGACCACTTTGCCGATCCGCCCAGCGACTGCCAAGCTCCTGCGGGCATTATTAATATTTCCCTTAAAGGGGCTGAGAAGTCGGTGAAAATGGACTCGAGCAGGTAGGATTAGAAACAATTTCACTACACAGCGGTTTGACATCTAGGTTTTAAGGTAATAGCAGGCACCTTCGTTGGTGGCTGATGATGATGACATTCACTGGCAAACCTGTTTCCCTGCTGGACTTCTTCCCACTGGATACCGGTTAGCTAGGCCACGGCCCTGGGGCTCCCGAGTCCTGGCTCCAGTCGCTCCCCCGCACCGTGCGCCTGGCGTAGTGGCGGCCGCAGCTGAAACTCATTGACGCTCCGATGGCAGCCGGCGGCCGCGCAAGCACCATGCTCAAAACTGGAAGCAGCTGGCTCGCTCTGCGGCTGCTCCGGCAAGGAGATTAGCTTTGGCTAACCCTAATTATCATGCAACAAGATGAAATTTATAAGGCCGATGAGCCTTCGGTTAGCAAAGCCAACAGGGGAGCTTGAAGCACTTCTGGCATGTGGCCTAGGTCTCATTATTACAACAAAGATGCTGCTTGTGACTCCTGACCGCTTGTATCTCCCAGCTCCGCTTATATGATTTGTGACATCTTTGTCCACTTTTGTATGGCGGGTGACGGAGCGTGTCGCACCCAAATGTTATCGGCCACTCCCTTTCCTCTTCTTCCCACCTGTTTTCATGCCTTGCCATCCTCACCGCACCTGATGGGCGGCACACTGGGCCTTCCTGCTCTGACGTGTCCTTGTCCTGCGTCCCTCCATAAACCTAAGGCATTTCCTCGACACCGCATCCGGCGGTTTAACAACTCAGGTCTGCCACCAATGCCCGTGCGCTTTATGAACTTGCCCTGGGCTGAGTGATGGATGCAGGGTGATCAACATTTGGCAAAGCAACAAATTAAACTCGCAGCACTTAAGCGTGCAGGCAGCGATGGCCTAAGGATGTAAAGCAGAGCGTGGGCCTCTTTTCCGCCAGGATTCTTGGAGGACGAAATGCTTATATTCCATGGTCCCATCACTGCGGCAAGTCTATAGCTCATTTAGTGAGTGGTGACTTTTATTGTGACAGCTGGTGTAACGGTTTTGCTCATGGCAGCCAGCATTCAGATCACAAATTTGTCTTAAAGTGTTGATTTATCAGTTCACTAAGGTCCGGGTGGAAACGATTCGGTCGTTTTGAGCCGAAAGGCTGCAGGTCACCATCCAAGGAAAGGCAGTTGCTGTTGTGCTCTTAAGTATTTGTACTCATCCCCCCATTATTCAGCCTCCCGGTGCCTGTTTTTCCACTTACCCGACCTTCAATTGCTAATACCACATATCATTAATTGGTCTGGGTTTTCATTTATTTTGTCTGCATTGTCCTGTCCAGGCCTGGATTAATCGTTCCAGCGCAATAAACTGAGACCACATTTGAAAAGCGCTGAAGCAGCAGAGTGCAAAAGACCAAACTCGAACTGCATACTGCATATCTACTTGGTTGTGGTCTGGTATTCTATTGTCTAGCTTGCATCATTGCGCCTTTGTTTTTCAAATTATTCATTTATTTAAATGCAATATATTCGCTTCACCTTCCTCAAGCCAATCCAGGCGAACTAAGTTTATGGAATCATTGTTTTTATTTATTGCATGTACAGTATATTTTTGTCATTCATTCTATTTTAATATATTGCGCAACTTATGATAATACAGTAGGTATCCTTTAGAGTGATTTCTGGGTGAACTTGGGATGGGCTAGAAGGAACTGGAATTTTCTCAAGTAAGAAATACTGTAATGGGTAATTCTGAGTTTTTGATATTTGTCCTGTTTTAAGGAATAAATTGGGGCTCGATAATGGGATAATTGTACTGAATTTCTGTAAAAGTAAAAGTAAGCAACAAGCAAGTTCTGCAACTTCTGCTGGATAAGAGCTTTGGTTGGCGACCTAATAATGTAGTAAAGATGTGAGCAGGTCACCTTTTTCCAAATCCTACAAATTTTCCATGTTGCATATTAGCTCGTCCTTTTTCCAGCAGTACTCACGCACGTAAATGGTAGCATGAGCCAAGTTATCCCAGGCACGAGTGGTGACTGGTGATTTGTGTTGCCCTGCAGGACTGACACGGCACTGAGGTGATGCTCAGATGCTCAGGTACCCCAGACATCGGGAACTGGAATCTTGATGGGTTTCTCTGTCCTGGACCAGTTTGACCGATGTGGGGTGCTTTCTGTGGATGTCTTTCCCAGATTCCCAGATTTCTTCCCAGTGCTTCCCCCACAGGTAAAACATAGCAAAGAGCGTCAGGCTGTGCAGCCGCAGATGTTAATTGAGCTCAACATTGTCTCTCCAAACTGTGGTGATCATGCAAAATGGCTGTAGTTTCAAAACTGCTAGCTTTATCCTCTTGCATTCGTTTCACATAAGCAATGAAGCTCACCAGCAGAACACCCACCAACACAGCCAACTGCAAAATACGTGTTTGTTAACATTATGCAACTTACTGCACATCTTCTTGTGCTTGTTTTTAACATTTATGCCCAAAAATGAGAGTTCTGAGATTTCAATGGGTGTTAGGGGGCCACCGATGGCTGGGCGGGTCACCTGGGAAAGTGGACAGACCACCAACGTCAGAAACTTGTGACAATTAACAAATGCCACCAACATTCATTGTAGACTTGAACTGTTGTGTCAAACATGTTGCCAATTTTATATTTTAGCCCTAAATCTGCCATTTCTGCTTTCAAAGCTGAGAATCGCCTCTGCGGCCTAACTGGTGGAAGGCTGTAGAAAACAGCCCTGCCGTAGTGAGGCAACCATGGCTGTGGACTGATGCATCCGTGATTAATCATCCCTATGTGGTTCTGAGTTCTATCCCCCATACTAGGCTGAGGGAAATACTTGAGAAAACCAAATGGTTATAATTAGTTCTGGGTTTGTACCAGGGAAAAAAGTGAATCTCTAAAAAGAGTGAAAACGCAAACCATGGCTCCCTGTTGGGTTTCTGAGTCCATGCCATGTGATCAATGTGGTGTCAATCTAGCCAAAGCCTGTTTTCTATTAAAGGTGAACAGAAACAACTTTTGGGGATTCTCTTGTGGTTTTCAGCAACCATTTATATTTATATTTAAATACATATATTTAAAATATTATTAATGAAACAGTTAATCCGTCATTCAAGGTGGTGATGTGACTATCATCATTCTCTTTATGCAGTTTTAGGACTTGAATGATAATTTGACAAACGTTTCAGGTCAGATTTTGGGTTCACAAACTTTCAAGCACGATTTATAGACCATTTCCCTTGCTATCTCAGACAGTTCTGAAGTTTACAGTACTATCTAGACAAGTAAATATTAGTGAATTATTATTGTTCCTGTTATCCAGTTGGATAGTTTTGTTAGCTAAAATATTGGCTGTTTAAGCTAATACACGTATGCTTATATACAGCGTAATATTAACCTCACGCTATTCATGCACTGTGGCCAAAGGTACCACCGCAGGGCTCTTTTTCGGTTGTTCAGCTCAACTCAGTTTATTTTTCCAAAGCACTTCTCTCAGCTGAGAATCTGCAAATCTGTAACCTTGTGCTGTGGCTTGCAGTTCCCCTATTCAGTAATCTAACTGCGGTGCTGCCTGTGTTGTGTAACGTGATCCTGAAGTCACAGAATAATGTGGGGTCCAGGAGGACAGGGTCATTGCATGCCATGCCGTGAGCTCATAAATCACAGGACATAACACTTGACTTGACACAACCCTGAAGTTGTCAATAACCGACAATTTTACTTTTATTTTTAAAGTTCTTTAGACCTCTCAAAGAAGAAAGCAGCACATCCGCAACCCACTTCACACAACTTCTAGGAGATGAACAGACCCTCAGTTTGATAACCAGTGGTTTGAAAAACCCCCACATACATGCATACACCTTCTATGTCATTCTCAGTCTGTCATTTATTGTCTCCCAGATGCATGGTGATAGCGTCAGACGTGCGAGCGGAGGAATAGAAGGGGATGTGATTCACTGCCTGGGCTCACAACCCACTTTTTCCCTGCACACACCTACGAATGCACAAACATCTTGTGAGCATTCACACAAACACAAATATATACACAGTTACAAACGCAGAAGCATATAAACACAGAAATATAAACGTGTAAACACAGATGCTGCAGGGCTGGAACGTGGTTCCAAAGATAGAGCAGTAAATCAGTTCTATGAGGGATGAGCTTTGTCTTTGGGGGTGGAGATTGGCATAAGTTGGACTGCTGTGGCATAAGACTGCTTTTGTTCCTGTCTTACCTCACGTCTTTGGTGGGCGGATTTACAGGCACCAAAGATTTACTCTTCCTTGATTTTAGTTGCTTGGAAAACGCTTTTATCTGCCCGACTTATAGCTCACAGAATAACACTTTGTGCATTTGCACAGCTGGGTGTTGTACCAGGTTAAATGTTGTACTCAAGGCCATGGAAAAAAGATCCCTCCTGGCAACTGCTGACAGGCTTTTAGCCACAGGTTAATATCCTTAACCAGCTGCTGCTCTAGCAAAGTAGTTACTGTTCGTATTTGTGGAAAGTTGCTGCCAGTGGTGTTATTTTTACATTATTTAACAACAGAATAGCACTGGACCACAGAAACAGAAGCAACACAACATAAATTTGCAAATACATATGTATGAATGTGTATACAGTATATATTCACACATCCTATATAGCTAGAATGTATATATGTATACACACACACACACACACACACACACACACACACACACATACATTTCACAGGTGTGATCACATAGTGCCATCCAGTAAGTTCCAGAGCAGTGTAGAGACATTCCAAAATTTCAATGAATTGTCACAGAGGTCAAATGTTAATTTTTCAAACGGAAGAAAATGTAAAAACTTGTCTGTGTATGCGGAGCGGAAGCTTTAGGTATTGAACATAACAATAAAATGCACCCCCTTGCCAAGTATGTAAAAGTAGTGCTAAGGCTTTTTTATGCCTGAAACCCAGGTTGAACCCTGAACACAATGGAGCGGGTGCAGGTGAGGGTGCATTCAGGTGAGGAAGCCATTGAGGAAGGGCTCTGTTCCAGTAGGGCTGTTTTTGAAGTTTGCACTGTCAGGCAGAATGCTGGGCAAGACTATTAAAACAAGCCCTCGAGTCTTTGAACTTCAAGAGATTTAAACATTTGATAAAATTTAATGTAAAATATAGGCTCACATGCACACTGTGTCCTCCCCTATTCTTCTAAAAGTGAATATTGGACCAAGTTGTCTTTGTGTATTATGTTCATTTGTTGGAAATTTATCTCACATTATGTAATTGGCTGTGCTTCTTACAGTAATATAATAATCTCTATGAAGATTTATTACTCCCTTGTATGAATCATGATTGCATTTAGATGTTAGCAATGACAGACTGTTAAAAGGTAAAGTGCAGGTTTATCTGCTTGCTCGGTTGATGTGACTGGGGGGTTAGAAGGATCTGGGCTGGCAGCCCTCCATTGCGACATGTTCCCCTAAGCACCTCCAAGGAACCACAGGCCCAGCAGAACCATAGCTGTGCTCCTCAAGGTCTTACTCCCATTGTCAGGGCTCATTCTTGGCTGCTCTTAGCCGAAAACATCGCTTGGGTTTACACTGCAGTGTCTCATTTTTTAAACTTCTATTTTGACACAGGTCATTGTAGAGGAGGGAAGAAAGAAGAGTTTTATCTAGCCTTAAGGATTCTGGGGGTTTCTGACAGGCACAAAGAGGGTGAGGCGCTGGTCAACTTCCAGAGCAGGAACCGTGCTGACGGGCACGTACCTAACACTTGAGCGGCCTTTAGCTGTAATGGTCGTGTCCCCCTGTGAGCAATAACCCCATGTTTCGTGTTCTGCTGCGATAACAACCACCAAGGCCTTGATGCAGAAGTGTTCATTTCCTTAAGAAAGCACATAAATCCTTGTTGTAGCCTTTGCTTGTCTCAGGATGACATCACCCGCCATGTCGGACACGAGTAACTTAAAACCCCAGTACGATTAAATGCTGAGCAGTTAATAATGTAAGCAAACACACATATCAACGTCAAATATTTCTTTGGCCAAATAACTCTACCACCCTCTCTCAAAACTTCCCTGACACTTAGTTGCTGATTTATGTTGCTAGTTTAGTTTTCTGTTGTTTTTTTTTTCCAAAAGAGAGAGAAGGTTTGTGTATCCAGGTTTGGAGAAGGTGATGGGTCCACAGCCTTGGCCACAAAGTACACCCCTTTACTTTTATCTGTCAAAGTGAAACTTCACCCCTTCCCAGTTGTCTGATGTTATCACCCAAGATCTTGCATCAGCTGCAAAATCTGTAGAAGTTTTTCTAAGAATCTGTAGACAGAGGGAAGTGACATTGCATCCCACATTTGAGTCTGTTTTGTGGGGCTCTGAGCACAAAGGTCTGTAAAAACCCACCCGTGGGAGACCATTGTGGCCTCATATGACCTTTGTTTACGTGGGGTCTTTTCTGTGGATTGTTTTTGCCATTCGAAAAGCTCTTTTGGGCTTTGAGGAATAAGTGGAGCCCCCTAATTTTACACCCGTTCCTCTCCTATACAAAAATAAACTGAAGAGAATGGGTTTTAACTGCAGTGCCTTCACGTACATCGGTACTGATTTTATTTTGAAATCCATAAATCTGGAGGAAAGGCAAAAAAGGACAGGCAAGCTGTGGTTCAGGGGGGTCTATAAACCAGGGAGCCAGAAAGTCTGTAAGAACCATGAATCCCTTTTCCTTTCAATAGCTCACTGTTGGATGTACAGAGTCTCTATATTTAACATTTAAAAAATACGATATTCTGAAAATTGGGCTTTACGTTTCCTGGTCCTAGTGGTCATGCGTGCTTCTCTCTGCTGTCATTCATTTTAATGTTTATGGTACCACTTTAAGTAGATTTGAAGAACACAGAGTTTAGATTGGCCAGACCGAACAGTTAGGATGCCATGCCTGGATGTGTGACAGGGAAGCTTCTGCTGGTTACACGGTCTTCCTGCATGTGACACCTGCATGAGGGGTTGAGTGTAGTTGACAAAGGTGCTTCTTTTTGATGGATCACTGGGCTGCTGAAAAACTTTTGGATTTCTGGCTCAGAAAACCGGGTAGAAATTATCCAGCTGTATAAATAGGTAAATCATTGTAGGTAGCTTAAGACTGTAAGTCACTTTGGGCAAAATAAATTAAAAAAAAAGATAGAAAACCATGACGTTAGACCCTGTGACATAAGGCTTGCCATGGCAGGCAAATGGCACTTTTCAGTAGGTTAAGCATAGCCTGACAGAGCCTGGGATAATGGTGGGTGTAGTGAATTGCTTTATTTGTTTGTAGAGTTTGTAAGGCTGAAATCGTTGGAACAACCATGTAAGGTTATGGTACATTTTAATTATTTATTTAATTATTTAATTCAAACAAATTTCCCGGTGATTCATGAAGTTCTATCCTGTGCTGCCCTACCTTAGCTTATCTGATTGTTATTATTATGAGCCTGGGACCTAACATAAGTTTTGGCATAGTTTCAAAGGATGTACATCTTCAGGGGTGACATTCTTGTTCATTCTGGTGCCCAGAAATATCAATACTTATAAAGGCTGCATCCGTAAAGTCTTCATATCTTCACTGCTATGGTTTCATTGCTTAAGTGATGATTATTTGTATAAAATTATACATATAATAAATATAAAATTGTTCAGCCGTGCATATGGATTTTGACAGCAACTCATGTCAAAATACATATGCACAGTTGAACAATTTTATAGGAACAATGCTGAGTAACTACAGAATACTAGGACAGGGCCTCTCCCTGGGGATGAACCAGCAATCACAAGGTTAAAAGTCCTTAACCACTACACTCCCAGCAGGTATGGTTTGACCTTAGCAATGTGTCAAACTTTTATTTTTTCTTTTTCTTTTCTTTTTTCTTGTCCACATTAATTTTGCCTTCATGCTCAGCTTCTCCTGGTCCATGACCCCACCTCCCCTCCTAGATATCCCCTCTCTCCAAACCTTTCTTTCCGTCCCACCATTATTTTCTCTTTCCTCTGCTGTTGTCTTTATGATTCTCTCCTGTCTTTCTTCCTCATCGGCTTTATCTCTTCACCTCTCCTGTCCTGGTCTTGTGTAATTCGGTGTCCCCCTGATCAGCTTCTGTCTCCTATCTCTGCTTGCGTGTGTGTTCTCCATGGCTGGGAGGCCAGAAAAGAGGCCCTGCTCGTCTTTGCACTCCACTGTTATTCCCTCTTTTCTCCCTGCCTCTCCTCACTCCATAAAAAACACAAGGAATATACAGAAAACTTGGAATGGCCTTTGACACACCACTGAGGAGTGCCAAATATTCGCCAAAAGTACAGTCTTATTTCACTGCGCTGACACAGCAGTGCGCGCGTGTGTGTGTGAGAGAGAGAGAGAAAGACACAGAAGATAGATACAGAACTTAGACACACTGAGTGTACAGACATACCGTATCTTCATCAATACCAGCTAACATTGTAAATATGTCTGTGATATGGGAGGGCTCTGAAAAACACCACTATATACACAATAATATTAGCGGTTATAAATCACTTTTGTAAACGTTAACTGGATCATGAGTGTGTACGTGTACCAGTAAATCATTTGGTGGTGTGAGGCAACGGTGATATTTAAACTTTTTGCTCCTTAGTGAAGTTCCTAAGTTCTTATGTGGCGGTTGTTTCATGTTTGTTACCATAGTTGTGCAAATGAAATACTGGTTGTGTATTTTTGTTCTCAGATTCAGTTATAATTTTTTTATCCATAAATCCAATTTGGATTTGTTTTTATTTTCCTTTAAATTAAATCTTGCATTAATCATAAAAAATATTTAATGTAGAGTCCAGAGTGAGCGGGTGGTGCAGTGAGGAAGTGGCAGTGATCAAAGCAGACAGCTCCTTTGTGACCGGGGTGGTCATAGAAAAAGAGCACAGTGATGTTTAAATGGCGGGGTTGAGAATTTGGCCAGAACATTGAGGCAACTACCTCACACCATAAAGCTTTTTACCTATAACCAGGTATAGGTTAACCTTCTCACCAACCATACCTTGAGCAAATTTCCCAAAAGGCCTCTCTCTTGCTTAGCTGTAAATTCCAACTGGACATCCTTATAGAAGCTCTTATATACCAACCAGTAACATGGAAGCTGTTATATTAACATGTATTCTCGTATGTAGGTAAAATAATATGCTGTCACTATGAGAAATGTAGTTGTGCTCATGGGTTCACAGCTTTGTTTTTACTATGAAGTCTAATGCGGTTAAATAGTCGGACTATTAAGTATTTATGCGACAAATTTTAGAGTGCCAGTACGACAAAGGCAGATCATTTCTAAAGACATCTCCGTGTTTTCCAGGGTTTTAGGTGTTTGGGTCAAACCAGAAGAAAGTGGCCTGAGATTAAACATGGTAAACTGATTCATGAAGGCCAGCTGTTTTACTGGAGGGGTTCATCCCGTTCGGGGTGATGCTATGGCTCGGCAAAAGTCTCCTGCCTGAAGGAGAACTTACGTCATGAAGTTTTAGTCTTCAAGGCCATTTCTGTCATTGTTGATGGTTGTCCTTCCTTGCCTAGGAAGCCATCAGGAGGACGTGAAGTAACGATTTCCGGAAGCATCTCCTGTTGCATGCTGTTTATCATTCCATGCTTGCCGTCTCCTTTCTCCGTGTCATTTGGCTCCGTGCGGAAGACAGAGCACTGCAAGACAAGGATCTGGGAGGCCAGATGTAATGATGAGGGAGCAACAGGGGGTGGAGTTTTAGAAGCAGTGACCTGGGGGACACCTGGATGAGAGAGGAGTAACCCAAGAAGGGGCTGAGCATCAACAGCCTCCGGTGAGGGAGTGGCTGCCATTGTCATGGGAGCTTACAGCCATTTGGCCACCATTGGTGTGTCTACATGGGGCTGTCATAAGAACAAGCCCCTGTCTGTGTCTGAAAGCCCACCTTGGGTCATTTAATAGGCCTGTGTCAGGGTTCACTCTTCATTGTGGAAAGAAACTGTGTTGAATTTCTCAAAACAGAAGAAACAGTACAGACAGTTTAATGACAGGCTAGGCACAAAACATACATTGGGTCACCAGCAATATGTCGTATTATATAGTATATTGAATGCTGTTTTATCCCTTTTAAAATGATTATCATTTTATATCTCTTTCCACTATTTTCTTTGTCTTAATAAGAGGGGTGTGCCTAAAATGGACATATATTTTTGGGGGAAAAAAAACCAAAAGTTCTTAAATAGTGCAGATACTAATGGCACAGCCCACCCAAAATAGTTTTCATAACCATCATGCTTCCAAAATAATGTAAAGATTAATATAACAAAGAAACCAGTAATAACTGAAGAAAGAATAAAACATCTGTTGATGAAGGAAAGTGGAATGACAGGAAGGAAAGAAGAAACCAGGAAGGAAGGTCAGAGATGACTTGTCTGAGTGGAAACAAAGAGTAAACATCTTAATTATTAGAACAACAACAATGTGAGGAAACTTAAGAACAACTGAAGTTGGAGACCTGCAGAGACCTCTGCTTCTTTAGATACGGCTCGCTTCTGGAAAATTCCCTTTTACAAATGCACAAAAAATAGAACTGCAACCTGTGCTGCCCAGGTTAAAGTACACAGAAAGTGAGATAAATTCATCGATGGCGCAACACCGCAAATTTAAATTAAAGGTGCCCAAGTGTAACAAAATGTTTTATATTTAATATAATCTTGTCATATTTCATTTTGCAAAGAGGCATCATTTACTTGGTGTTTCTTTAGGTATTTGTCGTGTTTCTAAGGAATTTATTATGCTGCTTTATTTTTCTGTAATGGAGGTCATTGTTGATGGTTGCAGATCACTGTAGTTTCTTGGTTGCTTCCATTAACTCACTCTTTGCTTGCTTGCTCGCTCGCTCACACACACCAAATAAGCTACAGCCAGCCCTTCATATGAAGGCCAAAGCTGTCTTCTTAATGCCCCCCCAACTCTGGAGTGCATCTGTCTGCGAACAGGTGTATGTGACCCTCCCTCCTCAGAGCAGAGGAAGAATCTCTGGTCCACCCAGAGCCTCACTGTCAGCCAGTTACTAAGCTGCCTTTCAATTACCAATTGACTGACACCTGGAACACCAGGTGAACTTATCTCCTCTCCAGATGGTCACTTCCCTAAAGCAGTTTGTATTACCTGTGGGTCCAGAACATTTCTGGTGAGTCTCTACTTGCATGTTTCTCTATTAAAGGCAACTGTAGAGTGGCAGGGTTTTTATTTTTATTTTTTATGACAAAACTGTATGACATTGTGCCGTCTTGCTACTGTTGTTTAAATATCTCCCGAGGCTTAAAACTGACTTGATTAGTAATTCAGGTTTTTGGAAGATTAGGCCTCTGAAGAGATCTGGGAAACTGGTTTTGTGATCTGCCAGCTTTAAGCCAGTGAAGGATTGAATTATATGAGGGTGTGATGGCCATGCGACTTTTGACGCTGAACGTCAGTCACGATAATTACGGAAAATACGGGTTCGCTTGGTGTAACCGCGGAGTTAAGAAGACGGCACGCTACCCCTATGCTCACAACTGTCTTCCGTGTGAGTCGCATGAAAAGCAAAATGAAAGGCATCAAAGCAAAGGAGTTTGCCTTCTCATGTTTGAGAGCCCCTGTCTGGTCTCAACAGGCTGCGTCCCTATGGGTTTGTGTGGGTTCCATTGAGGTGATGTTGCAAGATAAGGGTTTGGGAAAACTATCCTTCAACCCCCACAAGCACCACCCTGCTCAAACCAACTAATACTAAATGACCCTATTTGACCTTGAGCTGTGATCATCACATGGATGGTTTTATGTGCCAATAAGCTGTCCAAACAGATCCACTTTTGTTCCACTCTGAAGCAGCACCCCCCCCCCCCCCCAATGTACTTCTCTCATTTCTTGAGGTGTACGGTTTCCTTCCCACAGTTGTGCTGATATCTTTTTGCACCGCCTGAGTGCGGGGGGCCGCTTAGCGGCGCGAGAAATGGAAGAAATGTTGCACTCAGGTTTACCAGAGTAATGACACCACTTACTGGGAATGGCACAAATGGTGGGGAGTTCAAACTCTCGCAGTGAATAAAGAATTTGGGGTAATTTAAACAGCGCCAGATCGGCTCATTTTATACACGTTTCACGGCTCATCAATCTCCCACGTCTCGCAACTTTTCCACTGTAATTGTTAGGGTTCTTAGTGTCCCCATTCCAAACCCAATATAGCTTTAAAAAGTAAGTTTTAACAGGCAAACCTCATACCTTTGGATGGGAGTACCTTAATTTCCCAATTCGGTAGCGCTACAGCAAATTCTGCATCGCTTGCCCCATACGAGTCTCAAGAACAATGTAGTGTCTACCTACATATGGCACTTGGCCCCCTAATAACCCTAAAAATCTTCCAGTCTCCAGATGTCTGGGGGTACTTGGGCTGTTTAAAAAAGTTCATTCTTCCCAAAAGGATGAAAATGTGATTAAGTTTCCAATGGCTGCTGATCTGTTCTTCAGTTTGCCTCCCAGGGAACCGATTCCCATTGTCCTCTTTCTTTTCATATTTTAAAAGGAAGCCGCGCACAAAACGTTTCCATCGAAAGACAATTAGCTGTCCGGTTCATTCCTTAGTTTTATTTCTTTAGTTAAGTCTGCAGTAATATTTCATGTTTGCGTTCGTATTCTTTTTGCACCACTCAAGTCCATAGCTTTTAATCTGAACCGTTTGTCAGACTCTTGCCCCAGTTTTGGAAACCTGGAATGAGGATCTTTACAGAATTAGAATTAATGGTTCTTCATAGCTGCCTTTGTTTTGATGCGTTTCTTTTTCTGGCAAAGAAATACTTTTTTTTTGTTTTATTTATTTTTTTTAAATCGGAACCAACATTCCCTGAGGTGCCGATTAAGCTTAAAAGACCTTTAATACTCTGTTTGCCAGAGTAATGCACTACCTTATTGCCTCAGATTTTTTGTCATTTATCCAAATGAACCACTATAAAAGATATAAATTCTCCCACTCTGTGGGGAGTTATTAGGTCATCTACAAAGAGTAGATATTACATTTCAGTCCTGTGGATTGTAAGACCAGGACCTACTTTCTCAGTCTCTGCTCATTTTATTTCCAATAACTTCACTTAAGGCAGCAACAACCAGTTGCCAGCACGCACACATTATGTGAAAGTGAAATAATGCAAATGAAACACAGTAAAATAATAAACTGCAAATTTAGTGCGAGCCTGTTCTGTCCACGGCTGAAGTAAGTGAATTACCTCTAACCTGTTACTGAATTGCGTTTTGCTTTTCACGTGTGGGTATGTTTTCGCAACCCAGCGGCAGACTGAAACACGTCTTGTGCGTGAAGCGACACGTCTGCCCGACAGGCAGTATTAATGTCCACAATGGCTTTACAAATTGATAATGTCATTCTCTACGCTGTATTTCCCCTTTGCATGGTGTCATACTCTTGTTTTTTGTCTCGGTGCTGAGCCGGGATGTGAAAACGTTTAAAACGCAAACAAGTTTGTGCGGACACAGAGCGACATGAAAGAGGACAAATAGCAGTGTTGTGAACTCTTTCCAGAACTCCACCATGAGCCAGCGGGTGTCATACTGGTTAAAGATGCACTTCATGGCTTTAAAGTGGCATTTTTTCCCCACAGTCGTTTTCTACTCATATTTCTGTATTGGCTGTGCTGTACATACACCGAGGACAACCAAGGTCCGGACCTCTTTTTTTTTTTAATTTTATGAGGGTCTGGACCTCCTCGAGGTTTTTGTGCAGTGTGTAAGAGAAGATGCCCCAGTCGATAGGCAGTGTCACACACATTCATTCAGAAATTGCAGGTAAGTTAGAGCCACCATTCCACCTGAAATGGATTTGGACTGTGGAAAGAACCTGGCGCATCTACAGGAAAACGCACGAGAACCCAGGCAGAACGTGCAAACTCCAGACGGTCAAAGCCAGCATTGAGCTCGCACCCCAGGAGCTGCGAGGCCACAGCACAGCGTGCAGCGTCACCGTGCTGCCATGCACTGTATTAGCATCACGTATCATACAGTAATATGGTGGAAAACACTGACCTCAACACTCTGGGTGCAAATAAAATTGTGTTGTCAGAACATGTAGCCGCCAGCAATAAAATAGTTCGGTTCAGTTTGTTTGATCAAACAAAAGAATTATGAAAGAAAGAAGTTTGCAGTGTATTTATAAAACGCACAGTTGCATTGAGAAGCAGAACATTATGAATGGCTGAGCTGTTCAAAGCAGCGAGCTTGCCTTCTCCTCTTCCCCCTGACGTGCCCCTTCGCACTCTGCGGGATTAACTCTGATGCCCCTGGCGCAGGTCCGTGCCGGGCTGCGTCCGCTTCCCGGTGTAATCCATCTGGCCCTTAGCTTGCTTCGCTGCTCACAGCGTGAGGGTGGGGTGGTCTCGGCTGCTTCTGACTGAAGTAAAGCAAAACGGTGGAGACCGTGTGTCGTACGCTCAATAAACACCCCCTTAAAAGGACCAACAAAGCGGGGCGACGCACATGGAGAGGCCTGCAGCACTGGAGTCCACCTCAAGTGATCGAGTCCAGTAGTGTCTGCACTTTAAACACTTACTTTCCCCTCACCGGGTATTTTGTTACTTGCAGTCCCAGATTTGAGTTTTCCACTGTTTACCGCAGGGTTTTTCCTACTGCCGAACTGCCGCGGTGGAGCCCGTTTTACACACCGTGGCCAAAGCTGAGTCAATACATGCACTGCAGACAGCAGCTACAATGCAGCCGGGTTAACGCGGCGTGTGCGTGTATGCCTTCAGGTTCCAGGCAACTTACCTTCCTTAAGGTACCTCCTGACCCCAGTACGCCCGGCATCTCTACAGACCCTGATCTGAGATGATGCAAAGGCAAACAACACCCAGACCCATTGGGCAGGGCTTCTCCTCTGTGACTCAGGAGAATGGGGGTAGGTAAATGCCTCACGTGTCTGCAAGGTGCAGTTCCAGCTGTGGGCTGCTGAGAAATGCGGAGGAGGGTGGACAAGCTGGGGGCAAGAACACAATTACACCTGTGCAAACATCATAAAAGGCGAGCTGTGAGATGGGTGCAGCGTTCATCTGCAAGCGCTGTAAAGGAAGACAGTGGACCAAATTGGAAAAAAAAAGTTGTCTTTCTCCCAACCCTATGCGGAACCCCTTTGCACCCACCATCCCCACCCCCCACCCAGTCAGGGGGGCATTCGTGACAGGAGCAGTCCACACAATGGTCCCTATTGTTCCTTTATACCCCAGTGGAGGTCTGGACTCCTCGTGCAGGGGGATGTGCTGGAGGAGGGGGGTTGTCCTTCCTGCTGCGCTGCTCTCTTTAACACCACAAAGGAGCGCCCCGAGTAACGCGTCCCACCATTCTTGTCTCACGTGCTATGGCTTCCACCACCAGTATGTCCCTTTCCCTCCAGCTGGGTCTGAAGGTACCCTTGTTTTTATTTATTTTTTTATTTTGTACATGTGCTGTCATTGACTAATTTCAGTCCGTGGCCGGTAAAGCTCGGAAATCCCTCTGATGCTCCGATCTTTGTTTATATGAGGAGCACTGTCAATTGTATTTGTGTGGAACAAAGATCACAGGTGATCTCAGACCTGGTGACAGAGATTGAGTGTTGTTGGATATTTAGGCAGACCTTTAATGGGAGGCAACAGCATGAGGTCACCACCCCTTTGGGCTTCATGATAGGAAAGGTTCGGTGGAAAGGCGTTGCAGCCTTCACATACTAACAGCCAGCAGAAGGGACTTTGCTGTGTTCTGCTTTCCTGGCAACCCTTGGGAATTTGCTTGTGGGTTTTCCTTGGATTACCCATCATAAGTACTGTTATAGTGACAACAGAACTTTTGACAAATCAAAAACTATAGTGGTTTTGGAGGGACATAGATTAAATTTTGATGGCTGTTAACCATCTCAAATTTCCCCCAGTGGGAAGCAAAAGTGTTAATGCACCCCACTGCACACCAGTAAAAATGCTGTCTGCAAATTCATGAAATATTTTTAAATACAACTTGCCTTTTGGGTAACTATGGAGTTAAACTGCACTGAATCATATGAGGGGGTAAAAAACTTCAGTCCGAGCTGTGATTTGTTTACCAAATGGAAGTTGCCATTCCAATTTTGCCTGTATTATTTCATGCTTAAATGGTTCATTGATGGGCATTTATAAGCCCCCCCCCCCCCCAGGGCCTTAACTCAACTGCTCATAGTTGGCAGGTATTATGTCCCAGAAAATGTCCAGGACCGTCTTACAGACACCTGTACTGACCCCCCCCCCTCCTATTTCATCGCATCACCAATTTCATCCCTCGCAGACATCATCAGAAGATGTAGTGGAATATGTGGCGAACAGGCAGAGATGAAAAAGGCCACCACCTTGTGCTGTTTCTCTGTTCCTGTGTGTCTTTGTGTGTTTACTGGTTTCAGGCCGAGGGGGAACTTCGCTTCTTCAGAAGTCACTTATTACCGCCCCCTTCAGGTTCTGTTGCCATGGTACTGAGCTCTTATAAACATAACTGACACATTATGTAATGCAAACAATCCCACCTCTCCTTCCTAATTTCCCCAGAGCACCTGCATCTGAAGCTCATCTCAGGGAGTGTCTGTAGGGCGAATGTGATCTGGGGTGTGTGCCCAGTGGAGAAGGTCCATGTGCTCTCCCTATGCCAAGAAGCACTGTGCTCTGTGTCAGGTAGTTTCTGGCTTCTTCCCCAGTTCGGACAGCCAAGCTTCCCTTCCACATGAGATGAATAACAATGAGGAGATCTCCTCCAGGTCAGAGGAGTTATGAGGAGTTATGAGGAGTCCCACTGTGAGTTTATTCAGCATCTTAGTGTGTAAGTGTGTACCTCTACCTGTGTATGTGTGTGTAGGTGTGTGTGAAAATGCAAACATTAGTTCGGAGGATGAACTTTTTGGTAATGAAAGTGTGATGGTTAGGAGCACAGCAGCAGGCGGGGCCTTCAGTTTCATAACCAAACATGTGTGTTAAGATTGATGGTGCAGATTTGTCACAGTGCTGGTGTCAAAAAAAAAAATGCCGCAAGCTGGAGAAATACCTCCAGTCTGGAGTGGGGGCTGCCGAAGGGGAAGGGTGTTGGGTGATGTTGATGATGTTGATTTTGGCAGAATTCCTTTTGCCTGCATGATTGTGTATGTGTGTGTGTTGCCACGTACATGTCCATGTGCATGGCTGCATGCCTGTCTGCTATAAGCCAGCTGAGTGAGACAGTGCAATGGTTGGTGGCTATAGATTTCCTTCAGTGCTGGGGGTCAAGAGGTGTTTGACTTTCTGCCAGAATGTACCAGAAGATGGCCTATGATGAAACACCAGCATTATGTGAGAGTGAAGAATTACATACTGTTTCAAAACACGTTTCTGTTGGTAAACTGCTTCCACCTACTTCATAAGGCTTTTGTCAGAAATTCCTGTTGACTACAAAAGGGAAGAAGTCCAAGAAAATGGAGCAGGACTTGGGTGAGAAGATAGCTGCTTCTATGGACATGGGAAGTTCAGACAACAGGTTGGATGCGAGACCAAATAAAATATAATGGAAAAGGAAGGCCAAGAGTGGCGCTCTAGGAACCTCCTTCCCAGCATGGTTCCACCAGCCACAAGTTTCCAGTTCATTTCCCTTCTGCTTTGTGAACATTCCTTCTTCACGGCACTGGAGAACGTTGAGGCAGGTTAGTGCTCTGTAATGGAAGTGTGAGGTCACAGAGCGGCGAGTTGGAAAACCCCGGTGCCCCCCTTCGGCTTCATTAACCTCAGCTAAGCTGTAGTTGCTGGCAACATAACCGTGTTGGTTGTTTTCTCATTGTTGCTATAGTGACGGGATAGCTGTCATTTGTCGATTATTGGTAGGATGATGTGGACGTCGCTCGTCCGCAGCAATGCCGGAGTCAAAATTTCAACGAAAGAACGGACTGATGTCCTTTAACAGCCGTTACGTTTGTCCGTCACAGGTGAAAGACGCTGTCTTGTCAGCGTGGAAGAGAAGGTCCTCAGGCTGACGTATGAGTTGTGCTTTGAGAACCACGGTGTGCAGTGTTGCTAGCCTCTCTTATGTAGTAATCAAAATAAAACCAGCAAGCCATAGTGATTGGAAAAACAGCCGCCGGCTTTCATTTTCTCTGCTTGACTGCTCTTGTGGGCAATGCATCTCTGAGTTGCTGTCAAAATGAATGAGCGGGTAAGAGGAGCTTGGGGTCCATAGGCCAAGAATTCTGGCTGTGTACCATTGCAGAGCAGTTAGCACAACCGGCCAGCGCGTGTAGCCTCACAGGCCTCGTTCCACAGTTGCCTGGCCTGCATCTCATGGTCCTTGTTTGCAGATCTGTTCATTTTCTTCTATCCTATTGGCATGCTGAGCATCAACCAGAGCAAAGAAAATATACCACATACCTCTTTCTGTGCCAATCCAGGAAGGCTGTCTCAGGCCCTGGGTTCCTGGTTTTAAAAGCTCTGAGGTCCTTACCTGCTTGGGCCTGTGTTCTGGGTCCCTTTTCAAGTCCATGCCCAGGTGCTTCACTGCCAGTTACAGACACCATAAACAGAGACTTGCAGAAACATTCTAGCAAGTGCTACTGGGGACAACTAAGTATCCTGAAAACCATCCAAGTGTACATTATATGGCAAAAAGTATGTGGACACCTGACCACCATCACACCCATTTGTGTTTGTCGAACATCCCATTGCAAACCAATGGGCATTAATATGGAGTCCCCCCCCCCCCCTTTGCTGCTATAACAGCATTCACTCTTCTGGGAAGGCATTCCACCAAAATTTGGAACGACTGCAGATTTGCTCCCACTCAGCCACAAGAGCATCAGGCACCAGTGTTAGGCGAGAAGGGCTGGCTCGTGGTTGATGTTCCAGTTCATTCCAAAGATATTAAGTTGGGTTGAGATCAGAGCTCTGTGCAGCCACTCAAGTTCTTCCACACCAACCTGGGCAAACCATGTGTTTATGGAGCTCAATTTGTGCACAGGGGGGACACAGTCATGCTGGAGCAGGAAAGTTGCTTCTTCCCCAAACTGCGGCCACAAAGCTGGAAGCACATCATTGTCTAGAATGTGTTTGTATGCTGTGTGGGCGCAGCTGAAACAGCTCAGTCATTAGAAGGAGGGTCCACATACTTTTGGCCATGTACTGTACTTAATGTGTACTAAAACATACTTGGCCCAGGAAAGAAACCAGGTACATTTAAATTGAATAACTTAGCTTTTTTACAAAGTGACATACAACTCTGAACAAACAAAATTTCACCAACAGGTGAAGAGATGCACTTTTTTGTGCATGTGACCACCAGGTACCCAGAGGAGCATAGCAGTCTGGCTGGGGCATAGTGACCGATCAGGTCCTGTGGATATTGGGAAGCAAATCTGTTGATGGTATTGTACTTGATACCGGCAGTTACTGGAAGTCAGCTGAAAGATATGAGGAAGGGTAATACATGTAGTGATAGCAGGGAATGAAGACCAGATAGGAGGGATTTGCAGTAGTTCAGGCAGGATTACACCATTGCCTGGACCAGGAGCTGAGTAGAGTTGTGAAATTAGCACAGATCATATGGATGTTTTGCAGGACACATCTGCAGGACCGAGTTATGGCCTCACAGGGTTGGGAGAAGCAGATACTCAAGTCGACCGTTACTCCCATGTTTGTGACCAATGAAGCAGATGAAATGAATTGTCTAGTTTGGAAGAAAGTTCCCAGGAGGTGGACGGATCTCAGTATTGGAAAAGCTGAATTATGATGCGTCATCCAAGCAGAGATGTCCAAGAGCAGGCTGTGATATGAGAGCATACATCTGTAACTGTAAGGATATGAAAGGACATGACGGTGCGTTTCGAGTCCATCAACATTAGCACTTATTTAACAGCTTATTGATATAGTTTTGCTAATTTATTTTTATGGCATAAAACTTTTGAAATTTCTTCTGTGGGCATCAAGTACTGGTATGGAATTCATCCAGGATGCTTGTAGGGGACCGAGACTGCAGGTACAAGGAATCACAGGTTAATTAACAAAAAAATCATTTATTCCAAAAATATAATTTTAATATCAAGCAAAGGATAAGACTGGGCCCATAAAAAGGTCAATGGACCATAACTACAAACCAACTGTGTACAACTAAATATAAACTGACCTAACAAACACTCAAACAATAGGACTTAAATAATGGTTGATCAGACCATTTACGTGCAACTACATACAATAGGGGAACACAAGGATTATACAAACACAAACTAACAACAAGATAAAACACACCGGTCAGGTAGCTAAATGAGATTATATATAACAAAATCAACCTGAATCAAATTACTATTAGTAAGAACATAAGTAAGAAGATTAAACCAACTAAACTTTTACACCAGTATTCCCCCTGCCCTGCCCCCTGTGCTGTAGCAAAGGTTTGTCTGAGCCTTGGATCCACTTCCTGCTTTATATGGCCTGGTTTCCTTCTCCCAATCTTTTGTCTGGATGGGCGTCTGGATGGGCCCGTCTCCCAGAAGCCACCAGCCAAACTGGTAACTCAAACGTAAATTTCTACTTGAAACCCAAATAGCAAATTCAAACCAAACATCCCACCATTTGAACTCTCCAAAGCAAATCAATATAAACAAACGGAAATTTTCACTGAACAAAAAATGTATGTGTATAAACTGTATACTTATCTGTGTGGCTGCTGGAACGGCCGTCACAATGCTGTTGTCCTTGAAAAATTGATTTAGGCCAGTATGCAGATATTCAGCATGTATTCATCTGTAAAAATAGGGAACAACTGTGGTATAACATTTAGGTCATCCTGAATATGAATCTTAAGGAGATGTCTGGATTGTTTTTCCTAAAGCTGGGTAGTCAAGCAAGATTGTGTTAACTTTTGGGTGTTTAGTCTGTAAAACACAGTTGGGCTGTGTGTGGTGCGGGTAGGGCAGGCTCAGCCATCTCATTCTAATATGCTGTGGCTTGGCTTGCCCATGTCGGTTAGGACGTCGCTCCCGTTCCAGTCGAACACAGATGGTCAGCAAGCTATACCACCGCAACCCAGTGGGTATTTGCAGAACCCAGGGCTGAACTGCGCATGTTCCCACCGTGGCCAGGTTTACAGGAAAGGAGTGACGAAAGCGATGGTGGTTACAGCTGGCTGTCTGCAACAGGGTCCCTCAGTAAAAACAGGAAGAGGGCATCTGAACAGATGCCATGGATTCTGACCTGTTGTTGCACTCTTGGGGGACTACAGAAAGAAAAGAGCATTTTAAACCCAGCATCTTTTGTGGTCACCATCTGAAAATTCACGCTTTTACTTCCGCAGATGAAACATGGCTTATTTTAACAGACTTGCACAGTTCATGTTGGTGTTGGCTATCGCCTGTTTCTCAGCTGAGCTTTACCGTGTGCGTAAAAGGGAATCATTTTGTTCTGAAAGAGAGCACATATCTTACCTGTTGTGTCTGTCAGATAACTTGATTTGACTGAGTGTTGGATTTGGTTCTGTGCTGTTACTCAAACTCTCATTGTCCAGATGCAGTAAAGGTTCATGTTATTAAGGGGCAAAGACAGAGCAGTAAAGCAGTGCTGGAGAGGCCAGAAGGGGGGGACGGACAGAAGAACTCATGCTTGTTGTTTCTGTATTTACTGCGGTCGGTTATTTATGGCCTTGTCTCAGGGTGATTTCTGCCCGCGGTGCTCAACGGGTCGGGTGCTTCTCCTACACACAGTCTGACAAGCTTGTTGATGGTACAAGGATATGCTGGGGCTTGTGATGGAGTGAGGGAGGATTTAAGCAGCCCTGTGGAGGGTCTCTACAGTGGGGGCTGCTCTACAGCTGCACCCAGTCTTGCTCTATAATTAAGTCAAGGGCCAAGCAGTAGAGTTTGGTGAGGGGACCGATGAGCCGATCACCCAGGGTGCGGCGAGAGGGAGGTTCCCTGCATGGGGGGCCGGAGAATAAAAACGGTCTTCCCGACCTGATTAGAGGCCATCTCTGCATATCCGAGCTATCGCACAGACTACCAGGAGGGCCCTGAGAAAAGAAGGCTGTTGATCCAATTATACGCCATCTTCGGATAACTCACATACAAGCATCTGCATAGATCCCGCACTGCAGGATGTCCACTTCCAGTAGAAGTTCAGAGCCATGGTGGTGATGTTCCATTTGTTGTATAGACCATAGGTTCGCGAGACAGATGGATACTGTACATCCGTAGAGCCTACTTAGTACTTAGTGCCCGCTGAGGCTGGCTTCCCAGGTCACCTTGTGGTATCTCGGCTGGTGTCTGGCTGACCTAGCACCTCTGCGGATTCGTTTCTTGGCCATCTTGGAGTATGGTTTGTGGGTACTGGAAGTGGTCCGTTCCAGCCGCACCAGAACTCTGCTATAATCCTCAGTTACAGAGGACTTCAGGAGCAGAATTTGTCCAAGCAGCGTGTAAGTTTGGCTCACGACCATGAGAACTAAACCCAGTCTGTTAGCAGGGCAGTGTGTTTAATTAGCCATACATGTTATATTGTAAGAAGTGAAATGAAGTCTGGGCCATTCGGAGGCTTCCGTTCAGTTTGTTATCAAAAGAGCTCGAGCCAATTTTCAAAAAGGCATAATAAACACTGGAATTAGGAAATTTGTGTTGGTCCTGGGAAATGGGCCTAGGGGTTAAGGTGGCAATGTGGCCATGACATGGATGTCATTTGTGTTACGGAGAAGAGCGGCCGCTCCCAGAATACCATCGCCTCGCAGGATGACCTTGGCAACACAGTGGTGTTCCGGAATAGAAACCTTCGCAGAGGGAGCAATGTTGTACCTACCGGGACCCATGTTTTCATTACCTCTGGAAGATAAGACTGACATCCTTTACCTCTTATTAATGAGAATGATTTTGAGTGCACGGTTGTAGAAAACCATTTACCCCCCCCCTTCCTTCTGTGTCTGCTGATGTTCCTCATATTTTTTTTATTCTTCTTTCTTCCTGACGTGGTGTAAACATTGTGCCAAATTCAGAATGAAGGACAGCAATTGACAAATATGTTTGCATTTGCAAAGCGAATTACTGTGATCCATTTATACAGCTGGACAGTTTTTACTGGAGTAATTCTGGTCAAGCAGCTTCCTCTGGGGTGCTACAACAGGAGGTGGAATTCACACGAGTCTTGCAGACGGAAGCTGTAATCACTGCACCACCTACTGCCACTTATATACCACTGCAGTTCTCACCTGGATGAGCTGCTTCTCACTTTTATATATCAATAATGCAAGATTGTTTGACAGTTTTTGTCAAATTTGCCGTCTGGGAATTGAAACTATACATTGCTTTCAGCAGTATACTTTGCATATAAACAAAATTACAAAAGGGGTTGTCTTCTGGGTAGAATTATATTGGTCTCCATCTCATACTGTCTTACAAATATCAAGTGACCCAACTACTGAGTGTTCCAAGGGTGGCAGCTCTAACAACTGCGCCATCTGCTGTCCAAATTATTTCCTGCTGCGCAATCGTCTGCGGTGAAACAAAAACAGCCGTGGAAGTCGCTGGGATCGGACAACGGCCGTTGTCTGCCTGGCTAAGCCGCCCTCCTTTGCCGTTTTTAAAAGGGAAAAAAGTGCTATCTCCAGCAATAACTTGAATAAAAATAAAAAAAGCAGAGATTGAAGACACAACTATAGGAAAAGCAACAACACTGTGTTGTTGTGTTTTTGTAGCAGGACTAATGGGTGCTAAAGAAGCAGTCAGACTCAGTCAAAGCAAGTACCCAAGGGGCCAGCAAATATGCACTGGGTTTCTTTTGGAGGGATCTGGTTTGTTTTCATTGTGTGAGTATCAGCATAGGTCAGCCCTTAGCCCATTAATAACACTTAATGGAGCAGAGGGGCGAACGAAAACAGGCCGCAAACTCTCCTCCTGCCTCTCTGGCCAACCTAACTGGGCTGTGCCTTTGCAGGAACTGCCTGCATGACCAAGGCCTGCTTGTGCAGCCAATGTCTCGGGCCTCCCAGACACCTCCCATCTTCTCAGCGTAGGTGTATCTGGATCCCTCTGGGATGCAGGGGAGATTGTTTGAGTAAAGTCAGTCGTGATGTAGGATGGTGTTTGACCTTTGGAAGGACTTTCTGAGCCTCTCCCTCAGTCCATGGGGTGATGGCGGTAGGGGGTGAGGAGTGACCAGGGGTCTTTGGAGCTCATTCAGCACAGCCAAGCTTCTCCACTCCCAGCATTTTTATGAAGAAATACCGACGTCTTGTGACTGCTGTCCCAGTGACGTCGTTTATTTGGATTTGTCTCTTGCTGTGCAGCCATGTGTTGTGCCTCCTGCTCTTATAGAGGGGGTGCGTGTTTAATGTTACACTCATGCTTTTATTTCACTTGTGTTCTCACTGTCACTCGTGTGAGTATGAGACGTGGGAGTTTGTCATGGCGTAGAAGTCCTTGCTCGCTGCTGTCTGTCAGTTCCTGACACACACAGATATATACACAGATATATACACATTCATATACACACATGTATGAGAGGCCTGCTGACCTAGCAGGAGGGTGCTTCTCGTACTTAAGTATGACAGAGTTGAAGTAGGTCAACTGTGTCTTTGTAAACAATGGAAACATCTTGCAGCTACATATCCCTATGCCGTTCGTATGTGTGTGGAGGGAGGGGGGCTGCATGTCCATAATGCTGCCTGTACCCCCTATGCACACACTCTCATGCAAGTCTCCTAGTGAAACCGTAGGAAGTGCTATCCTAGATTAAAAAATATGGGGTAAAGAAAACCAAGGATACATCTGCTCACCCAACTGGAGGAAAAAGCGTTGAACTCTGGCATGTGTGTGAACCCTCGATGCCATTAGCACATCTTTTCCAGTTGGGTCAAACTGCAGACAGGGTTGACCTACAACTCCAGCACCAAGGCTAATACCCAGGACACCGGAGGTGAGGTGTGCACTCAGATTCAGCCGCAGTCTCTTCAGCACTGAAGTGCTGTCTGGTAGGAAACCAGCTGAGGACATTGCCAAGAGCCAGAATGAATTCAGTCTGGCAGAGAAAGTGCTTTGTCACAAGGCCAAAACAGGAAGTATATTTCATATAACATGTATTTAAAAGGAGGTTTAGAAAGAGAAGTAGTGGCAGATCATGTGGTAGTTATGGGACAACAGAGCCTATGAACACAGGTATATTTTAAAACCTGAAGCCACTGTGAAAACAGACAGGTATCTATATGTGCTCCTCTACTGATAATTTGCATGCCTCCCACCCCATAGACAGAAAAAGACTGATGGTTGGGCACAAGGTCCTGGATAGAGCACATCTACCTGAAGATTTTATAATGCAACACATAGTAAGGCACACGGCACAATATCTCAGCCTATTGAGGACTTGTGCCTTTGAGTTAATAAACTGCATATAAATCCAGATGCAACAAAAAGCTGGGAAATAATCCATTAGTTAATAAACAATCCATTAGTTATTAAAGCAGCATGATAAACTAAATCGGAAATGCATCACATGAATTAATATGTAATAAAAGTATATTAATGAAGTATAAATCTGTGTAAAAATATACTGTATGTATATGCAAATGAAGGTTGCTTTTGATATCAATGTTTTCCTTTCACTGCTTTGCCTTTATTAGCATTTTCCATAATATTTAAGTCTTTGTGTTACAAAAAATGCCTTTCGTAAAAGCATTTGCTTAGCGAATTACCATTTCAACTCTCGTATTAATACCTTGCATTTTGTTTCGCTTTGCCAATGTGCTTAGCGGTTCCTAGCTTTTCGTTTGAGCACTTTCTGGTAGCTCTGCGCAATACTTTCAATAGCGAATAGCTGAACATTTCCAAATCTTGGCGTCCAGTATCCCATATATAGACACACCTTCGTGGCAGTCCTTGCCCTTCACGAATGAAATCTTCACCTTTGTTGGTCATTAACCGAACATTTGAACCAATTTGGTCGCACGCTTTATGGTGTCCCCATAACCACTAACATCATTAATAAATTAGCTTGTTTTTCAAATAGTTTTTTTTCCTCCTGAATTTATTTTAATGATTAATCTAATAATTAATTTATTAATTATTTTAATGGTTAATCATTCCCTTTTAACACGACCCTCCTGTCCTCCATATAAATCAACTACATGTATATCAATTACTTTAACACTGATGCATTTTGATGTTTACATTGGATATCTGGTCATTGTAATTTTATACAGTATTTATTTAAGCACTTTTCTCAAAAGCAATGCACAACGATTAACTGAAATTAGGGTGACACCTTTGTCCAAGTTGAATTACAATCCTAGACATCTAGGATCTGTATTAAAATCTCTA
Organism: Heterotis niloticus; assembly: GCA_018136845.1. Classification (NCBI taxonomy): domain Eukaryota; kingdom Metazoa; phylum Chordata; class Actinopteri; order Osteoglossiformes; family Osteoglossidae; genus Heterotis; species Heterotis niloticus. The sequence continues at coordinate 5,994,756 of CM030903.1, forward strand.
CAGTTACCCACCCATCTATACAGCAATGTAACATACACACTCACATATACTTATCTTTGGACTATGCAAGGTAACCTGAGGAAACCCATGTAAGCATGTACAGAGCATGCATGTTCTCTACAGGCTGCTGTTTCCGAACCACCGACAACATTAATTGCACCCCTATGTCACCCAAAATGACTTGGAATTTTTTTTAAAATTCCGTCCGTGTACTCAGCTGTGTAGCTCTTCCTTCCAAAACTTGAATCACTGTTAAAAATGAATGTTCATGGACTCATAGCCCTGGATATGTAAAGTATGGAAAGCTGTAAGGGATGAGAACAGCACTCGGTCATGGTTGCCTTCAACAAGTAGGCTGTTCAGTTCAAGCCACTTCTATCACACACAAGCAGGACTGCAGGGGGTCGAGGTTCATTTAAACACTTCAGAGTCCAAGCCAAAGCACAAACTCCTACACCGTGCACAGTCAAAAATACAAGAACAGCTCCCATTCTTGCAGCACAAGGCAACAATTGTTTGTCTAAATGCTCTTGCACCCAGGCATCTTCTCTCTACTGTTTATACTTTTAAAAATCCACTGAAACAATCTGCTTTTGTCTAGCCAAAATGTAATCTAAATCACCCCAGTTTAAAAATCAGCAATGGAGCAGAGAAGTGGTGGTTTTGGAAACAAAGATCTTTGTCAAAGGGCATCTCTTTCCTGCTCCACTTGTGACCCTGGTCTCTAGTTCTGTTCCACATTTAGGGGTTACCTGGAAAAAGGACTCCTCTCCCATGCAGGCCACGTAACTGCAAAGTTCATTGTTACAGGTTTTCAGAGCGGAACCATCCCAGGCTGCCTGGGAAGTGAAAAAACCACCATCCGGATAGCAAAATTGAAACAAAACCCTTTGAATGATACTGTTTGTTAGGAAATGACAAGTAGGTCCCGGTCACTGCTGTGACTTGGGAAATGGGATGAACGGTTACAAACCTTCCTTCATGAGCTGGGCTTGTACATTTTCCTGCAGGATCAGTTGTCTCCCTGTGCAACACTCCACTCCAATTCTGCTTCAGGTCACCAGTGGCCTAGGAACAGTCTGGAGAAACAGACTGTTGATGGTAATGCTGTGTTTGATTCCCCTTTCCTTGTCCCACTTCAGAAACAGGTAGCCACTTCATGGCTCAGGAGGCTGTACGGAAGCAGCCCACCTTGCACCCTCCACCCCTCCAAGATCAGCTTTCTAGTAAGGGTCCAAACTAGAACTCCTCAGCAGATCTTCAATCCTGTCTTCTTCTGCTCTTTAGTTGTCCCTTTCGGCTTTCGTGTTGCAATTCACCTCTTGCTTATTTTTCTCCTTCTGTCCCCAAAAGGTGACATTTCAACTACATTTGCAGACACTCGTAATACTCTTGTGATGCAAGGTACAATGTTATGAAAAGGTGTTTCAGTTTTCTTTCTTTTTGTAGTTTCTTTTTGCAATACTTTTGTTTAAATCTGCTAGAAGATAATATATGAAGGAATGTGCCAAAATTTCCCCACAGCAGCATGATACCCTGGTCAGTAGCTACAAGAAGCCTTTAGCTGGAGGTAAAGGAGGCCGTGTGTATGTGTGTGTGTGAGAGAGAGAGAGAGAGAGAGAGAGAGAGAGAGAGAGAGAGAGAGAGAGAGAGAAAGGGCAATCACTTCATACCTATGACTTCACAAACAGAAAAAATTAAGATGCAAACATAGAAAAAGATGGAAAGAGGCAAATACATTTTCCCAGCACTGAATATAACTTATTTCTGCTCATCACTGGTCTCTCACCTTGGGGAAACTTCTTCTCTTTTGTCCCGCAGACTGCCTGAATTGCAGTCGGATCACAGCCCTCACAAACCGACTCAGCTCACTCGAGGCTAAGGTACTCCACCCGTTTCCTTGTGCATAAGCGTTGTGGGACACACAAGAGACGAATGCATCCTCTCAAACAAGGTTTATTGGTTTAACTGAGTTAGCATATGTTACATACTAGTATATAAAGGTATAGTAATGGTGTGGCTTTCGGGTCCTCCAGGTCCAGCTGTTGGTGAGCCCTACCCCCTTGCCTCATCACCACCTACAGGGCCAGGAGGCAGTAACAGGAGGATCTTCTCTGTTAGGGGCACCACCAGCCAAAGGTGCACCTGGAGCTCAAGGACCCATGGGTAAGTTGATCTTCAACCATAATGACCATAATTCACAGCATGCAGATGCACAGTTTATACAGTGACATTGTTTTACTCATAAATATAGACTCTGATGAGCACAGCAGACACTGTTTGACAGGGGAAGAAAGGAGTCCTTCCTTATTATTCTGTAGACCTGCACATTTAGGTCTTAACCTCAACACCCTCCCAGTCTAATGACCTGACCGAACAGCAAAGCTGTTTTTGCGGTCTCCAGAAAGCAAACACGTACGAGTTGTCCTCCTCTGGAATTGTACTCACGACTGTGGAAATGGACTCTGAAATATGAGTATTCATGTCCTTGTACAGATATCTTACCAAAGAATGCATCCCAATTAGCTGAAAATAAAATATTGCAGTGCCAGGAGTTAAGGGTCTGCGCTTTTATAGTGCTGTCGGAAAACGTTCCCCCTTTCCTTTTTTATTTAATTATTTTTATTACAGGTGAAGGTACTGCAACCAGTTAGTGACTGTGAAGCAGTAGTTGCTTTTTCACACCTATTATTGCCTATTTATTTATCTTCCGCAGACAGGGAATGACATAAAAACAATACCGGTGTCACATTTTCTCCCTCAGGTTTCATTCATACACTCCTGTGTATATCCTGATATAACAAACAGATTTGGTCAAATTTAATGTAAAAAAAAAAAACTGCAAAAATAGAAGAAAAATTGGAAACTGGGTACAGAATTTCATCTCGGATAGCAGCACAATTTTTTTCTGTGTACAGCTTTTTACTGGGCTGCCAGTTAAAAAGGAAGAGCAAGCATTCTCATCAGTCAGATTTACTGTGGAAATGCATTGCTGGTGGATCCAGTTTAAAAGGAGTCAACCAGGCCTTGGTTTCCACAAACTTCCCAGAAGATCCTAAGGAAGATTGAGGGGGTCTCAAGAAGGTTCTCATGTTGATGTGGAACCCCCCACTTCATAAACCATTTGGTTACGATACATGTCAACTACAAGGCGATTTGTACCCATCAGATTCCTGATCATCAAACTAAGCCCACGATTTCATTCCCACCATCATTTAATTGTAGCAAACCATCTTTTACTGTGTTCTGCATCAGTTGCATCAAGGGTTTCTTCTTTTTATATGCTTAGGATGTTTGGCTAATACAGGAAGTGTTGCCTGTCTCTACATCATTTTTGGTCAGACAAGCAAATCAGTCTCAGCCCGGCCCAGCTGGCACAACATGAAGCTAAAAGGAGCTTTGTGTCTCGAAGTATGCAGAAAGTAATGCTGAATGCCTATGAAACATGATTCTGAAAGGCTAAACAGGGCCACAGGACCTGTCAACATGTCAAAACCAGTCCTGTAGACCTGAATCTGACTTTTTTGTGGATTTTTCCCTGATCCTTCGTGGGCTTGATAGATGAATCGGCTGGTTTAGTTGCTCCAAATGGCACATGGTAATTTGGCGAGGGGCTGGAGACCGAGAGCCTCCAGCTTCGGGGAGCCCTGCAGATGTGGCTGTCATGAACTCGCTCTTGCTATGATGGTGACAATCTGCCAGACTGTGAAACCACTACATTAGGAGGACAGCATGTGCTGTGTCTCAACCTTCTTCTTTGTGAATAAGAAAACATATAAAATTGTGTGCTTTTTCACATCGCTCGTGAGCCAAATGAAATGAAACGAGTTAAAATGAACTGTTTTGATACCAAGATATTCCTTTGTAATCTGACAAAATAAAACAATCTCATTTAAATGTGTATGTAAATAACGCATGGGTCCCGTGGCCAGGTCTTTTTTTTTTTTTTCTTTTTTTTTTTTTTTTCCCCCCCCTGGTGTTTTGACCACGACACAAATCTGTCAGGTTCCGTATCCACGTAACCTCTCGGTGTTTCTGTTCCTGTCTTTCGGTTTGTAATATACGAGTTTCACCACATTCTAACTGCCATGCTTGTTTCCCATAGGTCCACAGGGAGAGAGGGGGAAGGACGGCAGCCCTGGCCGAGATGGTGAGCTACTGACAGGACTTCCAATAATAATAGTTGTAAGAGTAACCATGCAGAGCAAAGCCAGAGCCGAGCTCTACGCATAACAACGCTGTTACAGTTACTTACAGGGCTTCCATGGTGTAACAGTAAGAGCAAAAGCAGGCCTTCCTGCAATGATGACATTTCCATTACATTTTCCTATTTAGCTGATGCTTTTCTTACTGTTCTTTAGACCCGCACATTTAGGTCTCAATCTTCAATACCCTTCCCATCCTGTGGCCTGATTGGTGGCCAAAAGCTGGGATTCAAACCCAAGTCCTTTGAGTACAGGGCAGCAATGCTAACCGCTATGCAGAGTTTCATTCCAATGCCCTTGTAAGATGACTAGTAGGGCATTGCTTTTTTTTTTTCCCTCTAGTTTCGCACAGTATTCATGCTGAATTAATACTCATGTAGAATTGTAATAATGTAAATGCAGACTCGTATTATTATTATATTTTCATGCAGCTACCATTTTCACATTCATTTCTGTCATTTTTTTCTTTTCACCACAACCAGAATATTCACTTTGTTTGCTGGCTAATCATTTTAAATAAAAAAAAAAGACATAAATCGCAAACTAATGGTTCTGTGAATAAAACTTTTTTTTTTTTAACGTATTTACATTTTTCCGTTGAGCAGATTCCTTTCTCCGACGTGACGTACGACTCGGAGGAAAAAAACGTGCATTTTGCCAACAGATAGAGATACAGTTATAGACACGCAAGTCGTGGAGTACAATCACTCGGTCCAGTACTGCACAAGCGTTTTTGCCGGCACGCAGTGTAGCATAGCTGCGTGTAGCACTGAAAAATCGAGAAAGAAGTTGGTCGGAAAGAAATTTTTTTGGAGACATTTCTTAAATGTTGGGGGAGGGGGAGGATTCAGCAGTTCTGAATAGGCTGAAAAGAGAAAGAGAGCGCATTGATCGTTCTGCCCTCTCTGCAGGAAGGCCCGGATCCAGGGGTTTGCCAGGTCCCAGTGGACCCCGGGGGGAGGCAGGAGTGAGGGGTCCCTCAGGGGCTCCAGGATCAAAGGGGGTTCCAGGTCCAATGGGTAAGCCTTTGTATTTATTTTTGCCAGTTTGTCCACATGAGTGCTTTTACATGGCAATGCAGTTAGCATTTAAAAAAAAAAAAAGCGATGGATCGATGGATAGTTAGACAGAATGACAGATTATTGATCCTGAAGGAAACTTTACAAGGTGAACACCCCACCCAGACAGGCACAAAAGTGTGCAAGGGGCTAGTGAATCACAGATAAACATGGCGTGTAAGTTAAATAAACGTGACACAGCATGCACAATTGAGTGTGTATGTGTGCGTGCGTGCGTGCGTGCAAACTTTTTATTTCAAGTCAGAACCTTCAGTCATGACAGAACCATTTTAAGCCAGGTCCAACCCAGTGTGCCTGGTTTCCTGAGCATCAGGAGCCCTGGCAGGAAACGGAGCTTGGAGCTCTCACAGCAGACAGGAAAGTAATGCATCCTGTAAAAGAACAGTTTGTGACGATTTGTGTAACGTGGCGTCGACTCGCATACGTTTCACGAAGTCGGAGAGAGAATTGGCCCGGGACGACCGAGTGTGAAGTCATACCTTTCACTTTTGTTTGTTCTTGACATTATTGTTCTCCGCTGCTATCAAATCGATGTCGACTCTTGGCGACCACGTGAATCCAAAAACTTTTCAAACACTTAAGCTCTTACTGTCAAAAAAGTGTGTGCAGCAGCACTGTGCTTGACTCCATCAATGTGCTGGTTGTTCTTTTCTTGTTTGTCCTTCACTTTTCCCAGCACTGGTCTTTTCAGAGAATCCAGTCCTCGCATGAGACGTCCAAAATGCGGCAACCTAGATCTCATCATTGTGCTTTTAATGAGAGTCCTGGCCTGGTTTGATCCAATATCCATCTGTTTGTTTTCCTAGCTGTCTATGGTATCTTTAGTAGTTTCCCCCAGCACTGCAGTTCAAAGAAGTCCATGTTTTTCCTTGCTTACTTTTTGATGTTCAGCTTTCACATCCACATAGTATTATCAAAAATGCCATTGCTTTAAAAATTGTAACGTGTGTCACCGTGGATGTATCGGGACCTTATCCAGATTTTCCATTGCAGCTCTGCCAAGAGACTACTAGATCCCTTGTTGTTTTATTGGCTTTCACTACCCAAAACACATGGGATGAAAGAAGCAGGGAGATGCTGTCAAACTTAACTTTAGCTTCCACTTCAGATTAGCACACAGATTTTATCAATTTCCATGAAAAAACTCCTGCGATTAATTAAAGAATCTCCATCATGACCGCGTGTTGCCACTGACAGAGCCGAGCAGAGCACATTGTGACCCTCTGACTCCCAAACCCCTGCTTGGTTCCTGCAGGGTAAATCAAATTTAAAGCAAAGTAAATTACAGTCATTTTAAGAGGGCGGCCATGTGAATTTAATATGGAGCGAACATGAGCTATTTACACAGGACTCAGGTCCTTATTTCTTCCATATGGATCCAACTTTATTCTTTCTTCTTCTCAAATCTACTATTTCATGTGTCCATAGAGCACAAAGTAATCCCAAAAGGACGTTTCTCTCTGATGGTCTTTGTTTTTCCTCAACTGTTATTAAGGGGAAAACAAACAAAAAAACTCTTTTTGAACTTGCAAGTCATGAAATGGAGCTGTATCTATTTGATGTGGCTGTAGGTCTGGCCCAAAAGCCTGTTTAAATGGGGGTAACAAAAACGGACATCCTCCTAAAGTAAACTCGTAACAGCATTAGGAGACCAAGTCCAGTTTCAGAGCCATGACTTTCCACAGAGATGTCATCAAATGTTTAACTGTTATTGCTGACTTGTCCATGAGTAAGCTGAGGGGAAACCTTTGCTTCCTGGGCAAAGAAATTGTGGCCAGTGTTGTGCTGAGGACCTGGGCCACAATGTCTTGTTAAGAACCCTCTATTGAATTCAACAGCATCAAATACACCAGACGCCCACTCTGTCACTGTTTAGTATTAAGGACAAATTCAAAATCTTTACAACATGGACTGTTAACCATTTAACCTTCAGACCTCATCTGAACATGAACTTAATGTTTGCACAGCTTGTCATTCCCCAAATTAGTCAGCAAACAAGTTAAGACATAAATGGGATGAATTTTTTTGGAGGAACCTTATATCTATGGCCTTTGCACCCTCCATGGGGAAGCATGCTGCACATGTTAAGAAGCCTACTTTCGAATGCTACGTGCCCATCATTTGCTCTTTATCATTTTTTCTCTTTATTTAGCTAAATCTTTTGCTCTAAGCCACTTATAATGGTAGTTTTTTTTTTTTTTTTTTTACACTTTAACCCTCAGCAGTGGCATAATGCTGCAGTGCTAACACTGGTACGTCATAGTACCTGTGTTGTGTGACCAGCTGTGGGTTTGAATCTAGCACAGACTGTATGGAGTTTGCAGTTGGCAAAGGCACGTGCAGAAGGAGACACTAGTAAACCACTTCTGTGCCCTCCCTAAGCATGAAAAGCATACTAGCAACAACTCTGAATTGTGTTTCACTCAAAAGCTCTCAACGTGCATTAAGGTCTTCAGTGTATCAGTACTGTACCTTGATCAGGGGTACTGCCACAGTAGCGGGATTTGAACCAAAGACCTTTAGCTTGCAAGTTAGCAGTTCTGAACAGTACCCTGTATTTAATATGCTGACAGCCAATCCATCAGTGCTGACTTTTGTGAAGACAGGCGAGGTGGGCCACACGGCCTGCCGAGTATTGCTTTACCTCAGTTCTTAATTGTTTTAATTTCTTTGTTATATTTGAGCTCATCTGGAGTTTCAGTTTAGCTTGGGCTCTCATTGAAAAGTAATTACAGCATCTACGTGAAAATAATTTTCCAGGGCTGAATTTTACTGGCCCTCCTGCCCTCTATAAAAGCTCTTGCTGGCTACTCAGCAGCCAGGATAAAAATCCATTGCAAATTTTTATTTATTTTATTTATTTATTTTTGCCAGTTGATGCATGAGACAAATGTCAAACATAGCCGATAAAATATTTATTAATAATTGAGATTCATTTAGTCCTTTCCACACTAACTGTGGTGTGTCTCTTGGTAATAAACATTTTGAAATGTGTATTAAATTATTAAATGACTGTCAATTTTATAAATGTAGCTGATTCTTTTTTCCAGAGTGACTTACAGTGTTGAGCTAAATAAGTTTCTGTTGAGGGTAAATACTTTGTTCAAGGGTACGGCAGCAAGAGAGGGGATGCATGCTCGGGTCTTCAAGTGCAAGGCGGCAGCTGTAATCACTATGATACCTGTTTGCCATGTTTATTGATTGTGTTTTATTTTGAATTACCAACAACTGTAGGCACTATTTTACTTTGCATAACCTATCCCTCTAAGTTACCTTTGACAGTGGCATAATAATAATAATAATAATAATAATAATAATAATAATAAATATTATTATTGTTGTATGTCACGTTGGAGAAAAGCAACTGCTAAAGTAGTAAATGTGAATTATAAAGCAGTGACCAGCGAGGAAAGCTTGCGAGTTTGAGTGAGATGACACAGCTGTAACCCACCCTTTGCACAAATATTTACTCCCTGGGTCAAGCTACGTTTAAATTTCACATCAGTACCATTAATACATTTTGACATTGAAAAAGAATTTATTTCAGCTTTCCCAGTTCTTCTTTTGAGTCTGGGCTATCCTGCCATTAAGTATTCTCCTCCTGTCAATTGCGCCTAAACAGAAGCCTCACATCCCAGCTCCCTGCTGATATTAGCAACCCACGCCAGAGGACGTCCAAGAATGGAAACCCAATAGCCTACTCCTTTTCACCCACCCGCCCTTCTGAGAGCTCAGTGCTGTTTCCCATCCCCGGCCCTCTCCTGTCTGGATTTTTCCGCCTCTGCCTTGTTAAAGCCTGGCATACTATACACCAGGAAACCTGATCCTGGGTCCAAAGTGAGTTTGAACCAAACTTCCTCTCAGAGTACTGCTGCCAGCAAGAGGAAAAATGCTGAAGCAATCAGGAGGCAGTTAATTTAATTCCAGAGATAACATTTTCTTTTGAGATTTATATAAATACATGGTTTTCTTTACAAAAAAAAGACTCATTTGTTAATGCTGACCAACTGTGATAAGCTGTTAATATGGCCTCATGCGTAATGTTATTGTCAAGTAGGAGTTTTGTCATTTCGACCATCTACACAGTACATGGTGAAACAAGACAGCGTTCCTCCAGGACCAAGGTGCAACACAACACAAGTACGGCAGGAAAAATAAAATGCGAATTTACCAAATAAATTTAATAAACAGGCAGTATAAATTACAGAAGGGTAGCAGCAACAGAGAAGGGGGGTGTTGGAATGATTGAGAAGTCATTTTTTCGGGTTTAGCAGTGTGATGGCTACGGGGAAGAAACTGTTTCTCATCCTGGTGGTGGAGGCCCGTATGCTGCAATAGCGTTTTCTGGATGGCAGGAGGGAGAAGATTGGGTGGGAGGTGTGTGTGGGATCATCCACAATGCTGGTGGCTTTGCGAATGCAGCATGTGGTAGAAATGTCAGTGACAGGGGATCAGAGCTCTGACGCAGTCACTGCCCTCGTGCTTCCATTGGTGCCTTCATCACTTCATGACCTGTAACTTACTACCAACAGGACCCCAGGGCCCACCAGGTCTTCCAGGAGAAAGAGGACTACCTGGCCCACCTGGCCCCCCAGGACCCCCAGGGCTTCCCGCTCATGCTCGTATTTCAGAGCTAGGCCGTCCTCCAAAACGTGGTAAGTGAAGGACCTTCAATAATCATAGCTTCACAACAGAAGCATCTTTGTGATCACGTGACCAACCGTCAGCTAGAAGTGTGTGTGTGTGTGTGTGTGTGTGTGTGTGTGTGCGCGAGAGAGAGAGAAAGAGAGAGCAAGCAAATGCTTGTTTGCTAACACATTCATTATTAATCTTGAGCATTTAAAGAGTGACAGACGCCAGCTCATTGTTAGGCCATGGATCAGGATAGCATGACAGTTTTCCCCAGGAGCTCTTGAGTACTCAGCTCAAATGAAGGAGAAGCTGCCCCATCCTGCCACATTAAAAAACAGCAGCTGTTCAGCTGATCCCAACAGCTCCACTGTCCCTGCCAGCCCCCCTGTCACATGGGATGTGCCCTCAACCTCACATGGACCCTGTTACCTGAGATTAGGCTCATGTTGGTTTGGACTTGTATATTTTCCAGTGGAACCTCTGCTTGTGATGGATGTGAAGCCACCAAAGTCCCCAATTGTAAAAAAATATTGCTGCTTCAAAAGCTTTGTGAGAAAACTGAGATTCACTATGAGCCCTTGCTTTGGGAACAGGTAACCACAACCACATGGTCCAGTGTGCAATGAAACCAGTTATTATTAAACTTTGAAAACAGCCTTTATGCACCTGTGAAGGCATTTGTGGTGCTCCATTTGCTTTGCTCTTTCTGTGGGGGGTGGAATCTGCAACAGACAGCAGACCCTTGGGAGCTGGGTGGTGTTCTTCCTCTGATCAGATACAGCATGAAGAAGAGATGTCCAATGTTTTCACTCAAAACCAAGTTTTTATTTGAGGAACTCCCACATTCAGGCCCCCTGTGGGGCACAAAGACATCAGGGTTTGAAGGATGAAAGACCTAGCAGAGGTTCTGCTGTAGAGTTGACCTGTCCGCCAAAGTGGCTGACGTCACTCAACTGCTACCAGATGTGGTCCAGCATCCGTGGAGGGGCCTTGTGGAGAACAGGGTGGTCGGGCTCTGTGTCGGCCAATGCAACACAGCCAAAAACAGCTGTCTGCAGGGAGCAGAACGTGACCACAGGTGTTTTAATGGAGCAGGATTGGCAGGAGGTGGTTTAGGAAGTAAGGGTGTTTTGAACCTATGGGGGAGGGGCATTCCTTGAGAAGATGCAGAACCAGTTTGTTACCCAACTGCTCTGTGGATGAAATAGGAGGGAGGGTTATGGGAATCCAGATAGAGGGATCCTGCAGACCCAGTGGTCCTGCTTTTTGTGGCCTGTCCATGTGGAGCATGCGAGTTCTGAATTTCCCATAGTGTGTTGTATGTTTCATTACTCTGCTGTTTAAGTGAGACTGTAGGGAGTTGTAAAGCAGTCCATCTCGCACCGTAAGTCATGCTGGACTAAAGTCTCACCTGATAAGTAATAATCGTTGCATGTATATCACTTTGGAGAAAGGCATCTGCTAAGTGAATAAATAGTAAATAAATATGGACACTTGTGAAAAGAGAGCGAAAAACAGGCGGCCCTGTGTCACTACGGTTCTCCCCCCTTTTATTGCCCACTGCAACACCTTGGCAAAGCACATGCCGGACATTGTGTGCAGTGTGATACACAGCAGTCTGGTGAACACTGTTTTGTTGCATAATAAAGCCTATAGACTGAAAAGAAGCCGGGTGCTGTATATAACTATGTGCACCTGTATGTGCCATGTGACAAGCAGGAAACCATAAGCATTTGCACTACTGCAGCTAGAAAAGTGGGGAAAAACTGGGAGGTGGAGAGGTGCACATTACCTGCCCTTATGCACAACCCCAGTCAAATACTCCATTGCAGGATTGAGGGACCACACCCCACCTCAGATATCCTGCTGCAGTACCAACATGTCGTCAACCACAGTCCATTTTTGAACTTCATGCCAGAGCCAATCCCAGAGCCACTGGATGCCAAGCTATAGAAAAGACACCCTGGATGGGAAGCCACACACATGCAATGAGCAATGTAGAATGAGCAATTAACCTGAAACCCACACAGAGAGAACATGCAAGCTCTAGGCGGAATGAGCTGTATTCAAACCCACTCCCAAGCAACCCAGGTACTGTTAGGTGGCAGTGCAGCCCAACACCTAGCACCATCGTGCAGTCTGTTAACAGCGCATGAGGTGGTTGTAGTTAGAAAGGCAGGAATATAGTTTCAAAAAAAATGGGAAATGATCTACTGAGGGAAAACAGGTTGGGGGGAACCCCTCTGTCACTGCCCCAGTCGCAGTGTATGAACAAAGCTATTTGAGTAAAGCCAAGCGAAGACTAGGCAGTGTTTTGAGAAGTTTTGATTGTTGGAGTTTCCACGTGTTTGTGGTGTCGGTGGGCAGTGTTAGAAGGGAGGAGTGCTTGAATTTAGCATGAAACACGGGGCAACCGAATATTCATAGTAGGATGCAGTATTTATTATAGTATAGTCTGGTTACAATTATAGTCTGCTCTTCTCTGTCTCTGCTTACCATTTACTCCTCTGTCCTCTGTCCTCCTGTCCCTCGGGCTATGGCATGCATCCTACAATTGCAGTGTCCCAGAACATAAGGGTATACAATAGCCAGGAGTACACTAACTTTGTTATACTTTGGTATAGTTTATTTTACTTGTAATTATTCATTTGTTTACACATTTGTTTTTTATGTTCTGGTCTCCATGTATTATGTAAGACATTTCCCTGGCAGCAACACAGATTACTGTGGCTTTAACACACTTTGAATTGTGCTCCGAGTCAGCAAAAGTAACGTTTAGCACAAACGCGCGTTGTAGGAGTGTTATGGGAAGGGAAGGGTCGGTGACATGAGAGTGAATGCAGGGAGATGAGAGGGCAAACTGCTCGCAGATGGAGATGTCTGAAGATTATAATGTGTGTGGCATTGTGAGTTTATGATAGAGAAATCCATCGTAGGTCACCAGGCTAGAGAGGCCCTGTAGTCTCCAGACCAGACTGTCCCGAGGATATATGGCTACAGGACAGATGAGGAAAAACACAAGATCAGTGTCTAAAACAAATGTTGAAACTTCAAAATGAATCATTTCAGGTCATTTACAGCCTTCAGGGAGGGAACGTAAGAACAAGCAAGAGCAAGAGATGGCCAAAATGTCATCTTCCCTGGGGCTATTGTTAGCAGTGTGTGTTCTGGATCAGAGGGGCTTTTGGCAGCCAGACGACGTGTTCCTGCTGACAGGCCTTATCTTCCCCAAGTCCACCACCTCCCTCTCCAACAATCCATCAACACAGCTCTCTCTGTCAGCTTGATGCTGACCAAAACTGCACACCTACCCTTTTCAAAGTCCAAATTCACAGTCTCTTTCGCTCAAACCTTACAAGCGAGACCTTATGGAAGGTAACAAAATGTTTGCCTCGGTCAAAAGCCCAGGGTTCAAATCTCTTCTCCTGGAGCAGCACAATAGATCAAGGTATTTACCCTGACCCAATACCCTGCTATATAAGATGGTAGATCATTTTAAACGGCTTAATATACACATCTGACATTGTAGATTGCTTTGGAAGAACAACTTCAGCTAAATGTGTAAAGAATGGGAGACATTAATAATCTTCTTTAGCTGAGGAGTTGATTGTTTTAAAAAGTATGAACTCGAGAAAATTGATCTCTCATTATTTGCTCCACTGCATTGTTTGTTTTGTAAACAAAATTCCAAGCATAATTCTGCATGCATAAACAAAGAATCTGAAACTATTTTTGTCTTTTTACAGCTTGAAGAAGAATGTAAAAATGAGAACCTAACAAATTTCTGATAATGCGTATAAACTCTTTTTCTCTTTGACCTAAAGCTTTATTGTGTTGCTTTTAACACCTTTTGGTAGACTGAGGTCTTACTTGTAAAGAATCATATTTTATTGCTTTGGTAAATTGTGGCTTGAACATTAGTAAGAGATTCCCACCACCTTGTGGCACACACCAGCAACAGAACAATGCTCCAGTGGCCATAGACAGGAAGATTTAGGACCTGGTGGAGCTGCCACAGAGGGGTGAGGACCATAGACTAAAAATGATTGTGAATGCCACATTGTACAAATAGTAGGCCTGTAGCCCAGCACCACCACAAAGTATTGGACCTTAGAGTAACACACAAGTATCACCCAAGGAGAAAGACATGATTAGATGGTGGGGGAATCGATCCTAAGTGGTACTTAGGGTTGCAATCTTTCCAACATAGCATTCTCAGAATGTGACATGGATTTGTCCAGGACCCCAGAATTCCTTGCAACAACCCCTGTGACAAGGGCACATGTAAGGTGTATTGCTCTGCGCATTCTCTCTCCTCCAGGACAAGGGCAGGATTCTATCTTTTCAAACACCTTCCTGGACTCTGAAGGTCATCCTATGAAAGGACCAGAGGGACCTGCTGGACCCGTTGGACCCCCTGGTCCCTCAGGACCAATTGGTCAGTCTGCTCCTATCTGTTTACATTTAGTCTTCTATTTGCATGTGAAATTTCCACAGATTTGTGACCAAAATAAAGGATGACAAGGCATGTATGCAGATTTTCATTCATTCAGTCATCTGTGTGTCATCAAGGTCCGCCAGGTCGTGAGGGCCCAGTGGGACCACCCGGCCCACCAGGAATGAATGTAAGTGTTAGTATGGTTATAGGTACATTCTGAGCCTGCAGCCCAAGGCGACAGTGGCATTATGGTAGAAGTCTTAACAAGCACGCTGTAGACAAGCCACCACAAAAAGCTCCCTTACCGCCATACTAAATGCAACCAGTGTAAAAATCCTCTGGGCAGAAGTAATTATCCGCATTTGGCCGATGTTCAAATTCCTTTGTTTAACAGCAACCATTTAATGTCATCACAAACAACAGCTCTGCAGCCGATTAAACACTTTTCTCTCTATGTGGTCCTAAATGAGAGAAGAGGCTTATTACAAGGTATCGATGATCATGTCTCTACCCGCTTACCACGGTCGTCTCCCACCATGACATGTGTGCTCTTGCTTGTCTTCCCAGGGCAGACCTGGACTTCCCGGGGTCCAAGGTCTCATTGGGCCAAAGGGGGATCGAGGAGAAAGAGTAAGTACCCGAGACTGAGACCAGATAGCGTCATCCTGCCGCCATCCCCTTCTGTCTTCCTGAATCTATGTTTAAACATTTAAAACCCGGCCTTGACTTTGCAGGGCCCCACAGGACATCCAGGCGAGAGAGGATTTAAAGGAGAGCCGGTAAGATTTCGGCTTCTTCTCTTGTGTGTTTCTGACTGGGAATAAACACGGATGTTTGTGCACATAAAAGCCATGAAGTCCTGTGCTGAGCTCTTGTAGGATCACTTTTCTGCAGTGACCTTGTGTGTGTCACAGTGCTTGATAGAGTGTGGCCTCCTTGGGTAATATAGGTAGGCAGCTACTGCAACTATGTTAATGTTAGATGGTTAGATGAAGTAGCAGGATGAAGTGCAATACTTTTCGTTTGCCTGAAGTTTTTTTTTTTTTACTGTTATGTAGTTATTCACCTATTTTGCCTGTGATATCATAAATACTTAAATAGCCTCATTGATACTGAAGAATTCATTTTTTTTAAAGAAATGAAACTAATTTAAGTAGAAAAAAATATTGGTACTGTACATTGTAATGTACTATAGTATTTTTTTCCATTTGCCATAGAGGCCCAAATATAAAACTATATGTTTCTGGGAATTACATATAAAAAGATGGGATTGTCTTATATTTCAGAGCTAGACCTACAAAGGTCATATACTGTGATGCCACTAGTCCACTGGCATCAGTCATCCACAGAAATGTTGAACTGAACCAAAGCGAGTGTGAACGATGGTGAAATCTCAAGATGATCTGGAAAAAAGGAGCTCAAAGTCAGCCCAAATTAACCGAAGACTGAAAAGGAGTTGTGATGCCAATTTTAAGATAATGGGGGTTAAAGAGACAGAGGTGTCAAACAACTCTCAAGCAGCCAAGAAATATAAAGTTACAGTGTGTCATGGTTGAAGGTGTCAAGCCCAAAACACGCAAAAGCAGTAAATATGAAAAAAATATGATTTTTCTTTTTAAAGTGAAGATATGTTTCAAAAACTAATTTCAAAAAATGAGTGTTGACTTATAATCTGGATTATTCAAGGCCAATACAGTAATAGTTTTTAGTTAAATTTGACCTATTATTTTAAAATTAGAGGTGCTATTTCCTGTCATACCCTTTCTTTTTACATTGACTGATATAATATACTGTATGTTTGGTGTACTGTGCCTTTTGAACTATAGGGCACTGTCAAAGTAACAGCAGATGGTATAGTAGCTACAGCTACTGCTTGCAATTGAAGAACCCAGGTTTCACCATCTTCTGCTGTAGTACTCTAGAGCAAAGCATTCACCCAGAATTGCTCCAGTAAAAATTACCCTTCTGAACAAAGGGGTAAATAGCTGTAAGCAGTTGTGAATTGCTTGGGAGAAAAGTTTGATGTAAAAAAAAAAAAAAAAAGTAAATGTAGTTTAAACAATGGAGAGTGAATTTTCCCCTTTTGAGGTTCCCAAATAAGTATGAGCTTGATCTCAGTCTGGCCTGAAATAGCATCAGAAACCAGTGAACTGATATACAAACAAAGGACAAACGGGGTCCAGATATGTTGATGGGGATTTACGTTTTGTGGTTTTACAATCAACTAAA
This sequence comes from Heterotis niloticus, assembly GCA_018136845.1. Lineage (NCBI taxonomy): Eukaryota > Metazoa > Chordata > Actinopteri > Osteoglossiformes > Osteoglossidae > Heterotis > Heterotis niloticus. Next base: position 6,011,339 of record CM030903.1, read on the forward strand.
AAGAAAAACAGATTGTGATAAAAAAAAATCAAATGCTGGCAAATTATAGTATAATGATTATAATTGTCATGGGAAAATTGTGTTTCTGATATTGGCAGCAGAATAAAAGCAATGTGCTGCCAATCTCAGATTGCCCAGTGGCTTGGGTAAAAGGGTGTAAGTTGTGGTGAAATTGTGAAATGTCTGAGGTCCCTGCTTCATTCTGTGCTTCTCCAGGGAGAGCCAGGAGCCAAAGGAGAGCCAGGGGAGAAGGGTCTACCGGTAAGGCTGGGCAGGGCTGTGCTGTACCTCTGTGTGTGCCAGTCAGTCCCACTGGCATTCCTACTGCTGCTGGTTGGAGAACCCAGAGTCCTTTTCTGTGCAATTTATTGTTGTACATTTTCATCTGTTTTTCTCTCATATCCTATGAGTTCAGGGAATGCTTGATGCTAATGATCGTGCAGAGTTGCTGTTTTTCTATTCATAATTCTAACGTTGGAATTTACATACAATTGATTTCACTTCTGTGAGTAAACATAGGGCTTGGTACTCCAGAGCATAGTGAAGTGTCCATAACCATTGATTCCCAGTTACATTTTGGACGTAGTACACTGGGTCCTTACACAACATAACTGGGACCAGAAGTTTGTTCTTAACTCTATCTGCTCACAAGCCAAAACACTATATCACAATCAATAAAAGTTTATTAACAGCACTTGAACAATAATCCATCCCATAGAAATGCACTTGGCGTCATATTGTCAATCACTGTCTTTCAGGAATATTGAACATGAGCTGTAAACACTGTAGCAGCAAGTTGAATTAATCTGGTCCCACGCTTTGTGCGGATTACTGCCAACAAGCAGCCAGATGTAGAGGCAGGGTTGACCTTCACTCTGCAGCAAATTTTGAAAATAAAAAACCAAAGAACTTGAAATTAAAATAAAAAATAAACTGATATACATCTATACCTTCCTAAATTTGTACATCAAATATTGCACTACAAGGACCCAGTGTGCTGTTAACAAACATAGAGGTATTCATAAAAATTTATAAGCCAAATGGACTTAGATAATAGCTGTAGCCATAAAATAAAAATTCCAACACTGTACTTTTTATACCCATGATATTATGGTATAATAAGTATTTACATCATATCTGCCATAAAAGGACACTCATATGGTTGCTTTTCTTTAAGAGTGAAGGTTGTCGAACTGTAATGTTGTACTGTACTTTGCTCACGTTCTCTCTATTGTTTTTGGTCCTTGGGCCGCTGTTGACTGCTGCCCCTAAAACCACTGTCCTGTCTGACCCCAAAGCTGTCTGACCCCCCTCCTCCCTCTGCAAGCAGCTCTCTCCATGGCTACCATTGCCAGTCACATTCCAAGCCTCTGCACTTGGCATATACACGCGCACACATCAATGTATGCCTACCTGCATGCACAAGCACTCTTCTACATGCATAAACACTGACAGAGATTGTACACACTCTGCAAAGTGGAAAAGGGGAAAAAAAGCATTTTTTAAAACCTTTATTTTGTGGACAGATTTTCTACATGTATCACATAGTTCCCCCTTGACACTGAATTATATACGCTCAGTGGCACTAGTGGGATTCTACACCAAAATTGGCCCATAGCAAATTCCCATTTCAAATGAGGGTCAATCTTTATGAAATAGTGCCATCAAGTGGAAATAATGTCAACTAAAGTCTTTAACCAGCAAGACTTTCCAGAGGTTCCCTTAGCTGCCTCCCTGTCGGTGACAGCCAGCGTGTTCTGTATATGCCAAATGGTCGGTATTTATTGTGAGGACAATGGTGGTGAGATCTGATGTGGGGTGGGAATATGTGAATGGATACAGCTATCCTCCAGTGTCCCACAATGCACGGCTGCATGTAACTTGGCTCACTGTCCTGTCCCGAATACCACCTCTCATCGAATGACTATGTAATCTCAGCGCACAATAATACAGTACAATAATAAACTATATCAAAATCAGAGACAAGTAGAACAAGTAGCAACATATGACATTTCAGTAAACTAAAGTGATAGCACTTTATAGAATCGAATGTCATTTATATGGATGAGCTTGTCTTCCTTGTCTCTGTTGCCTAACGCTTTACAACTATTAACATGCTGTGTGTAGAGAAAGCCATGCTTCTCCCTGTCATGCTGCTTCTTCTGATTTGCTGCTCTTTGACATATTTTGGCTCCTCAGCAATCCCCCCCCCCCCCCCAGATACTCTTACATGGTAGCTACAAGTGGGAACTTAGCCTGCAGTCACTTTAACAACTTCCACAAGGCACCAGCTGACTAGCAGGGTAAATGAATGGCCGAGGTGGATCAGAGGACCTTGCATCAAGCACCGTCAGCCCCCTGTAAGATACAAGGCTGTGAGGTCCAGAAGCTGAGCCAACATCACTGTGGAGCTGCAAATGACTAAAGTGCCACTAAAATATCCCTATAGGAGATGCATTGGAAGGAATAAATTCCAGTCATTGCCCAGTTAGCATCACGATGCGGTCCATGACAGCACACTTTTATAACTGTGTTTTTTTTTTTTTTTGGACCATTTTCCTTAATGTGCACTTTAGCAATTGTGCCAAAAAGTACTTTTTATCATTACAATTCATCCCTTTATCCGAAAGTACATAACTTACAAATAATATTTGCCTCTGCACAGGTAGCGCAGCCCACATGTGTGCATTTTATACTAAAAACGCAAAACAAAGTGCGACACATGGGAAAACACAAAACAGGAGATTTCAGCTTTCAATGCCGGTCTAAGCTCCACAGCGCACCGAATCCTCTCCTTTGTCAGTTCATTAAATACCGTAGTCTTACTTGTAACTCGTAGCCCAGGAGGTGGGCATGTGCCATAAATATGTTTTAAATTTATTCTTACTTATAGTTGTCATGTAAGGAGTTACTTAAAAAATGTGTACTTAACTATATGTTGCTATTTTGAAACTGTTTACTTAAAACATGCCAGTCATAGGACCTCAAAGGAAAGCGCACGTTCCCCAAATGTGCAGTTATTGCACAAGTGCTGTTGCGTGCAACACTTTGTTCCCAAACTCCAGACACTGGCTACTCAATGACTTTATTTATATAATATCAGTCATCGTATGGGACATCGGTGTAATCTCCTGAGGTTCCCTCCAAGTTATGAGATCTCCTGGTCCCTCTCCAAACTCAGGGATTCCAAGTGGCTGCTGGCTTCCAAAGTGTGATTGGACCCATTCACGTCTCCAAAATCTGCAAACATCAATTACACCCTCACATGTTCCCTGCTAAACTTCCAACTGTGCTGCTGGCAGGACAGCTCATCTGAATGTTTACCGTATCACAGCGTCTTTCTCAATCTGGACTGTGTGCCCAGAGGGGAATATTTCACAAATTAAAGAAATCTGTAGATAAGATGAAACAGTGTTCTCTTTCTGGATAAGAAAATGAACGCCGGTGATCAAGGAAATTTCACTGTGAACTTTTTAATTTCTCAGAAAGTAAATATGCCTTCGAGCTGCTATTTTATGCCAGTTGTCGAGGTTATAGATTATCTAATATGATATATGTGTACTAAATTATAATTAAAAAGTGCAAGCCATGACTTGCACGTTCATTTACTTGTCAGAGTCACGGCAGTCCAGAACCTGCAGTATCCCAGAATCACTGGAAACTGGGTTAGGAGCCCGTTCCACTGCACACACACACACACACCAAGGCCTATTTAGAGTCACCAGTTAACCAGAAATGCATGTCTTTGGACTGTGAGAGGAAACCAGAGCACTTGGAAGCCATTTAAGGAGAGTGTGCAACCAGAGAGTGAATCAGATTCCTCAGCGGGTGTTCAAACAACCCAGGCACTGTGAGGCACCTATGCTACCCACCGTGCCATCGTGCCACCCTAAGTATGAGACATAGATGCACTAAAAAGCTGAAAGAATGCCATTTATACATTCACTGCTCTAATAAACAATCCATTCCGTTTATCCATGTTCAAATGCTACTTTAGCAATGAAAAAACAACGGTTATGTCTAACTATAATATTTTCCCCTTTCAAAATGAGAAGCCTAGTTATGTATCTGTCTAAGTTAGCCCGTTTGACTGTTCTGATGTCCTTCTTCTGCTGAAATGGAATGAGGTCATTGTGACCAAAACTAATGTGAGTTGATTTTGCCTGTTATGTCCTGGGTCTTCGAGTGGTCTTTAATGCGCATGCTGTTTGCCCGGCCTGGTCTTGCAGCATGGCGACATAATTGTACGGGGCGGGAGGGCTATGGGAGGGAAGTCCTGGCTAGTTTTAACCCTCTAACATGTAGTGTACAAAGACGATGCACCATGGCAAGCGCTTGTTTGGCTGTGCTCCATACCTTGACGGCTGTATCTATCTTCACAGGGGGACGGGATACACCAAATCCGAGAGGCGCTGAAGATCTTAGCCGAGAGGGTTTTAATCCTCGAGACTATGATTGGTATTCATGGTGAGTAGGGTGGGGGGCGGCAGTGCTCAGGCTGAGATACGGGTCAGGCGAGGCAGGGTTTCCAGGGACAGTGCGGGACGGCCTCTGGATCACGACACTTTGGCTCCGCTCCCAACTGTCACTTATTTCGATCTTTGATAGGAAATTAGTTTGCAGATGTTCCGTGACATGCAGGCTGACCTGGAGCTTCTGGCTCGCAGGGTGACTCTGCTGGAAGCCATCATCTGGCCAGGTAACCCCTCTTTCCTCAGGTCCTGAACTCTGCCACTCCTGCCAGTCTCTGCTTATTTGGCCTTCCTGCTCCTTGAGTGGATTGGTTCGGATTCCATGCCACGCACACATCGGAACTGTTCTGCTTCCTTGGGGAACGGTTCTAGAAACTGTCATCTTACAGGAACAGCCGGACCCAAAAGAAGCATTTTCTGCCCTTGTTGAAATACCTCTGCTATCCTTTCCAGACTTGTACATTGCTTCCTCATTGTTATGAACATTTGAGTTTTGACTTTTCCGAGGATACAAACATTTTTCAGTATATTTTCATCACAGTTTCTTCACAATTTCCAACATAACATTCTCGCAAATAAATCGACACTTTTTTCATTGTCTAATTGTGTAGATAAAGAAATAATATGGTTGAAGGTTGTGTTTTTTCCATCAATTTTTAGAGTTTCAGCATAAAGTTATTAAAAGCATATAAAATTGTTACACTAGGGTGTATGTTGCCTTGTGCTGTTTCCAGGGAACAGTAGACCTGTGGGACCCTGCACAGGACAAGCAATTCCTGAATATGAACGGAGCTGTTAAGAGTATTTTTTATTTATCATAGCTTAGCCTGAGGGTTTTACAGAACCTGACCAGTGAACAATGGGAGGAATGCATGTGTTATTCAGCTTTTATCAACTGCAACTCAGTGCTACAAGCAACTTTGAAGCTACCAACAGACAAACTTGCCAATAGGTGTCAGGTGCCAGTTCTTTTTTAGCTATGGACCCAGTGTGTTACAATAGTGCAAAGGATGGACCATTACCAGTAAGGCATTAGCAGGCTGTTTCAGTAACTGCACCTCCTGTTAATGTCTCTGTATTTGTCAATTCAACACTTTATTTAAAACGCATTTTAAGAATGGCTGCAAGATGTGCGTGTTCTTGGATTCGGGATCTCAATGTGTCAGCAGGGATGATCGTTGGCAGCGGATCCTCGGACCTCTTGTGTTCCTGTCACTCATGTTGTTTTTCATTGTCTGCAATCCAGTCCCGCCAACCTCTTATCTTTTCAACAGAGCCTGACCTGGGCTCAGGAGACAGCCCCTTCAGCACCGTGACCCCCACCTCCTACCAGGATAAGCGATTTCGGTCTGCCTTCCCCATTCTGGGCCATGATCCCAAGCAGCAGAAATAACCCCAAGGGGCCGATGGACCATGACCAGATCCAGTACAAGGGGGCTCTGCCCCACCCCACCCCCAATACCACCTACTGATGTAAACTCCATCTGTGATGCGCTCCTTGGTTGCCAGAGGCCCCCAGGGGCCTTCAGCCCTGTCATGTAAGGGGTGGGCACCTCAGGGAAGACACACCGGTGTTCCACACAGCCCCCTGAACTGCCTGGCAGCCCCATTCTGTCCTCCACTATCACAGTCCCACATGATGCCAGGTGTCCTGAAGGAGGTGTGGAGAAATAACAGAGCTCATAATTACATATGGGAAAACCTTATTCTACAAAGGTGCTTTTAACCAAACACAATCCAAGGACAAAAAGGGGACATTAAGGCAACTCCACAACGGTATGAAAGGAGAACTGACAAAAGGCAAAAGAAATAGCTTGGAGCGATTGTGTTGGGACTTGTCAGGAAATCTCAGAGGTTATGGTTTATTGAACATGAGGAGTCTGCAGGAAGCAAACATGCAAACCTCTTTCTTTGTGCTTTTTGTTTTATTTTTATTCTCTTCCCTATTTTGTAATGCACTACATGGATGAAGGCATGCTCTCTTTTCCCAAAGAAAGGGAACGGGGTCTCCGGCGGTGCTGGTCTTCTGCTCCATGTGGAGCTCACATTGGTCTTTGACCCTTCCATACATGAAACATTACGGTCTAGTGACAGTCTTACGGAGTATCACATCTTCTCTAGTGTCATCCTGCCCATGATCACCGTAGTAGAATTACCACCAGAAACACATATGCCACACCCGAGAATCCAAAGCCCAAGTCTTCACAGTGATTCTGAAGGACGGCCCTTCCACCCAAGTTCTGTGATGGCAAGCGGCAGCAAACCCCTGCTCCAGGGCAGATGCATGTGTCCAGAAACAAGTTCATGTCCAGTAGCATTGAGAGGCCCACAGAAGACCACACCCCATGTGAGAAGCCTTTGTCTACAACCACCTCAAACAAATGCACACACAGGAGGAGTGGAAAAAAAAATTGTTCATGTAACTTGAAGACTTACTTTCTGTGTAACTTTTGTACCACTATTTCTGTCATATGTTAATACTGATTTACAACAGTAAAACTTTCGATTGTTTGCGCTTTCATTTATAAAAACATTATCGTCATGTGAATTATTTAAAGATAATCATTTAGCAGCTGCTGTTTTCTTGTTTTCCAGCCAATTTATGTAATATCTCATGTACTCCCTGTCTTGGCTTGTTTAACATTTGCATGCAAATGTTGGATGTCACACTGTGCAGTCTTCCAGATTGTTGTTCAATAAAGAGTTGTTGTTCCTGTTTTCTACACAACCATGACTCTCTTTTTCCTTGCTATAATGTTAGAGAAATACAGTATTACATTTATGATAATCATGCACTGCAAAAGAGAAAGTATAAAACAGGGACATAAAATATCAAGAGTATGAAATACATTGTACTGTGGTCAATTTTATTTTCAGCCTCAGCCAGGGAATAGGCACACTGCCTTCTGGCTGAATTCTGCACATTCACACTATGATACAGGTGAAGCAGCTGAAGTAGAAACAAGCAACCAAATGTAAAACCAAACAGCAGCACCAAAATAATTACTGTGTGCAAACAGTTTATGTGGTCTAATGCAGGGATAGACAGTGTTGGTCAGCAGCAACTGCTGGCTGCCATTTATTCAGAATTCAAGGAACCACATTATAATGTACAAGCTGAATTGTATTATCCAGATGATTCCAATAAAACAATTAAGAGCCCAGTAATGAGTGCATCCTGTGGCTCCTGAGGATGAGGGCTGAACGCATTGGATCCTGGCAAACATGGTTTTTGTTTCAGGTCTTTCTTCTTGCTCTTGGTATCCACAATTATAGTTGACATCAAATCTTTTTTCAGAAAAAAAAAATGTAAAGGTCTTACTGCAGCTACAATTACTTTTATTCCTGAGAACTGCAAACCTATTTTCATGTGTTTGTTACTACCACTCCTGAAAACAACTGTTGAGAAAGTTATCAGCGTTATTTCTACAAAATACTTTCTTCTGTGATTCAGGTTTCTGGTAGGTATCTCGAAGAAAGCAGCTATTTGGGACCACAGTGCTGCACAGATGCCAAGACAACGGCATGATACAATGCAGTGAAAATACACTGTAAACAGTACTGCAGATCTCCCAAAAATGTAATCGAAAGTGTAACCACATCCCTCCTCCACCCTGGGGCTCCACACACCTGGATGAACCAAAAAGTTGTGGAAACGTGGATCAAGTACTCTGAGACTTTGACGTCTGAGTCCCTTTGGATGTGACAACAGCATCCTCTCCAATACGGTTGTCAATCAGTAGGGAAATCGCACCATCCAACTTCCCAGTTGCTGCCAGAGCCACCACCGCCTTCTCTGTGGGAAACCCCATTTTCTCCAACTGCTGCAGACTTGAGAAACAAGAAGGACATGAATGTATGTGCCTCCATATAAGAGGCCACCACTTCCCATGTTTGGAAAGTCATTTATCAAACACCGATGGACTGAATACACAAACAATAATCAAGAAGAGCCTGAAGGACTCGAGTGAAAACTCACCGTAGCGAAGATACTGAAGACTTGGGCACCTGCACCTTCTCTACTGATACTTCAGTGTGGTCTTCAAGGGAGGCTAATATCCCTGCTCTGAGCAGCTCCTCATCTAATATCTGAGCTTCAAAAGCCCTCATGGCCCCTTCCGCTGGATAGTCGGGCTCCACATGGGAGGGCCATGGCCATGAAGGTGCAGGATAGAGACCCTCCCAGTAAGATGGATGGTTGAAAGTGGGAGGTTCAGAAGACAGCACAGGTCTACAATAGAATGACAACAGTCAACATGCTGCAAAACACTGCTTTTCAAGCATAGGCCAAAACGTTGGGACAACTATCCAATTCTGGGAGAATAATTATCAATAATGACTGGAAGGGTCTGAGCCTTGCATGTTTGTGCTGGCATACAGTCCTGTTACTGTACACACACACACATAGTGTGTACACTTTCATAAATGTAATAACTTGGTAACTAGGTATCATATGTACATGTAGTCTAGACTGATCTGTAAAATAAATCTTATTTTTTTCCTTAATGTACTATATGCTCATGATACTTAATTACTGAGAAAAAAATAATGAAAATGTTCAGTTCTTTTTGAAACACCCAGAATGATTTGTAATGGACTTCAAGCAGTATGTGATGACCATTGACAGCTGAGAACCAAGACCAAAAAGGCCAAAGTCAGTATTACATAATTTACATTTAGAGGGAACATAATTATTTTAAAATTGTTTTCTCGTATTCTCCATTTTCTGTGATGTCTGTACCTGTGTGCAGAAGTGCTGATGGGCAGCCAGTCCCTGGAAGAGGTAGCAACAACAAAAGCCCAGGATGGCAAAACACCCTGAGACACAAACTTCTCACCCTTCTGAAGTCTGGTGATCAAGGATGGACCATCTGGGGCAAGGCATTAAGTAAAATCATTTCCTTGTATGATCATGGAACAATCAAATAGTTCAAAGCAAGTCAATAACAGATTTAATATTACTGCAATTCATATTTAGCTGAAGGCTTTATCCAAGGGAAGTTACAATGATGGATACACTACACTAAAGCTACATATAAAGATCTCCCTGTTTACACAAGAGAGCAATGTAACACACACACGCATGCAGTTGTGGTGGAAAAATACCAGCCTTTGGCCTTGCTGTTATATGTGTCCATGCTGATAAACATAGAGTAGATAGCAAAATGTAGCCACACACCATACATAGTATTATGTATAGTCATTAGTTCTTTTAAAACATATGTCTTTGCACTGTGGGGGAACCGTGTAAGCAAGTAGAGAACATGCTAATTCTATACAAACCGAGCCGGATTCAACCGACATCCTGCAACATGTTATGCACCAGAGCTACCTTCCGTGCCACTATACTGCCTACAGTAACAAACACCTAAAGTACATGAAAGTAATGAGTTTTTACAGTATGACTGCTGAAAATGACCCTTAATATCAATTTCCATGGGCCATATTCTATAACATCAGTTTTAATGGTCATTGTTATATGGTTAGGATTTAGGTTATATATATATATATATATATATATATATATATATATAATCCTTGCTTATTATTAATATTTATGTATCTGACATCTGTTTCCAAGGCAGCTTGTACTGTTAACTATGAGTTTACAATAATTTAAACAGAAATGCATTGGTACTGGGAACCATCACACTGCAAGACAAACACTTTAAACACAGCTGTACTGGCCACCCCTATCTCGTAGCTACTAAAAAACCTCTTGTGCAATACTTTAAACCAAAAAAAAAGTATTATACCAGTTTAAAAAGTTGGGTGTTTACTGGAGCAATTCATGCTAAGTACCTTGCCTGTAAGCACTGTAGAAACCAGTTGAATTAATCTGATTGCACACTGGTATTCTGTTTGGGTGCATTTTACTTACAACTAATAGACAGGTGAAGAAACATTTTTTGGAGTTCAGACAGTGAGGGAAATACTATTTAAATATATAAACTGTCAAATCATAACTCAAACATTCTTAATGCAAGGATCCAGTGATCTTTCCCTGAGTCAGAAGTGGCTGAAAAGGATACAACAAAGTCCCACAAAGATACCACAAACATGCAGAAGAACAGGTGCATGGGGCAGCAGCCAAATGTCCAACAGTAGGAGTATCAGTGGAAGGAAGCGTGCAGGTATCCATCTGATAACTCGCTGGTGCTTTGTGTCACAACACTGGGCTGTGAACATGGCCAGATGGGCAGCTGAGTAACCACAAATCTGGCCAGCACGCACTCCTCTCACAAACTGGGCCAAGGTGTAGAGCAATACTGGCAAGGTTGCAGAGAGGAGAGACAAGCCTAGGAAAGCCACAGAGCCCCAACGTCGCTCCTGCCATTGTCCCAACGTCACCAGAAGGGCGGCACTATAGAGCAAGCTGGGCAATTCCTCGTGACTGAAGGCATAGACTGGCAACCAATACGCTGGAAGAAATAGTGAAATTACCTCATTATTAAAGCATGGAAACCTTGCTGTTCATACATTTATTTGATTGATGGCAGGTAGCAAAAGCAGGCTGTTCAGTTCACCTTGGAGCTCCGGGGACACTCCATCTGGACCAAGACAGGGGCCAGAGGGAACACCTCGGAGCCATGCAGTCACAATCACAGCGATCAAAATGGTCGCTCCCAGTGGAAACCCAGAACGGTCCGGTCGGCAGCACGGCCATACTAACTGCACCCGCTTAAGCATCGTAACCCACGTAACAAAAACCCATTATCTTACCATGAAGCGCAGTGCTTACCACCCATTTATAATTGTACTACTCATTTCACAAGGACTCAATTGTCTGATGTGGACATGCCACAGTGGTGGCGGAAGTGTCATCGAAACTCCGTGAAATGGTTGATTTTATATATGATTTCGCTATTCGCTTAATCTATTGTATAACTGGAATTTTTCGCTAAAAACTGTAAACGCACTACGGTGCGCGCACCGTCAAGTTCAGCGGAAGCGCCATCAAAGTGAAATAGCTCGGCGGCCGGCAGTGCCTAGGCATCGTCTCAAAACTTCCTCAGTTCGTCCTGTGACGTATGTACGTCGAAATACGACACGTTCGCGCTCCGTGGAGTCAAACGAGAACGTATCGCAGTGTTTCGTTTCAAAGCAGTTTTCCGAGAGTTCTCAAGAACAATTGCACATACTTCCTTTCCTCGCCGATGAGATCATTTTAACACAGAATCAGCTATGATACCTTTCACGCACATTTATTCACCATTACCATTACTTTGAGCAAATGCTGTACTGAGTAGTATTAAACGCGGGTTCCTGCTCTTGCTGTTCCCAGAATGTGAATATGCGTTCGTTTTCTTAAAAAAAGACACCGAATAACTTATTTCCCCCGTTATCATTAACCGTTTTGTCTGCTGTCGCAGCGGACCGGAACCTCTCCAGAAACAGATGGCCCGAACCCACTGTAGGACAATCGAACTCAGCCACACTCGCACACAATGCGTGCGATTTAGGCTTAACAAATACTTAACAAATGTCTAAACCAAGAACGACGACCCAACATACTGTTGAACAACAGCGTTATGTCTGCCATACCGGACACAGTTCGCAACCGAGATTTATCGCCGTTCTGTATTTAATGTAAAGTAAGAAAAGACTTTATCGGGGTGTCCTTACTGAGGTAAACAGTGTTTATTATGTTGGCGTTCTAAATATAATATTGTGAAAAATATTTAAGGAAATCAGCGCTAATAAACGTTGCATTACATCGGTAAACCGTTACATAAATGTTTATATTTGAAAATAACCGCCTGACTTACTGCTTACAGTTTATGGACGCTCCCTAGCTCATTTCGTCACTATGGGCGATTTCATTTGTTTTTTTGTAAAGCTATTAGGAGAATATTCATTTCGGATGTAGTAGGAATAACTATTCTTTTATTTTTTTCCCAAAATGTTTATATGTTACTGTTTCTCTTTAAAGTGTTAAAGAATACATGGAAAAACTATCGCGCGCATTTGTAACCCCTGCCCACTATTGGAAGACGCTTAGCTTGTTAACTCTGCGCATGCGCACTTTGGCCATTTTTTCCGAGAACGCGAAATGGCGTCGTCTGCAGGTGAGCTCTTTCAGACTGTAAAAGCTGCCGCAAACCTTTTACGTGGGAATGTAGAACTTGGGGATTTTGTTATTAAGGGCGTTGTGCGTTAATCTGTCTATGTCACGTTGCTGTTTGTCAGTTTTGTACATTTCATTTGGGATTTGGGGCGCTTGCGTTGCGGAGTGGTGGGTGGGGGGGCATGTGTTCCTTCCCGGTCGCTTCTCTGTATTTCTCTAATGTCAGCTTTTTCAGTCAGTTTGATAAATGGCTTCGCTGTTACAGTCGGTAATCGTGCACATTTGTGCATATGAGATGAATTCAAAATGATATTTTGAACAGAGCTGTTCACAGACGAGAGGTGTGGGTGGGTGGGGGGGGGGGGGCTGTGAAATAGCACGACGATGTCGCCGCGTGCCAGGAGACCGCGAGGGGGTCGGCCATGCCGGTGCGTGTTTCAGCCTCCGTCGCTGCGCGATGGAAACCCTGTTGTACCCGGCAGGGCACCGCTGTACCCCGAGTTTTCTCGATCGCACCGATGGCGCCCGTGTGGCGGGACCAGGAGTGGCCCGGCCCGGTCCGACCGGCTCGGGAAACAACCCTTCTCGTGCTCGTCATTGTTTTCCCTCCATGTTGGAAAGTCGAGGTGGCGATGGAGGAGCTCACGGCGAGATGCGAATGAGTTTGTTTCAACGCCACGGTTCACCGTGTAATCGTCTGGTCTAAAGTGGCCTCCGACAGCAGCCTGGTACTCGGCCCCGTTTCAACCCTCTTCCTCCATGTCGTTTTAACATGTTTTGTATTACGGAACGGATTGATTTTCTTGCCCGCTGGTCGCAGCATCCTGCTGGACTTGTGCTCTTCCGCCCTGTGATCCGAAGAAAGTTCTAAGAATCGTGAGTCAGAGCTGGCGAACAACGAAACAACTGAAATCCCGGAGAAACTCTGTCGGTTGTGCAGTGAACAAAATGTATTTATGTGAATAGCAACTCGTTTTAACTTGGTTATGCGTATAGTTCTTAGTTTCTACAGCGTTGCAGGAGAATTAGTTGAAAACTTTCGCTGCACAAAGTGTCTCTTGTTGAAACTTTTGGAATTACAGAAGTGTTTTGGTAAAGTAATCCAAGTGACTCAGATTTTACCGCACAAAAGGGAAATTTGGTATTCCTCCAAGTTACTTTTGGCTTTTCTTCAGTTTTATGTTGGCAATGTTTTTACACGTCTGTTGACAAAGTCTACAGCTTTTAACCAATTCCAAGCCAATGAATTCCATTAAGAGATGAAATAAGCAGTCTGCAAATGTCAGTTTAAATTCTCATGTTGCAATAGTTAAAGGCACCTTTTGCTGGAATAGCAGCTTTGTCTTTTTACTTGCATGTGAAGCAGCTTTTCAAAATTTTTCGGAGTGTCATTTTAATTGTATACATTTACTGTTGACCCATGAACAGCATATTTTTTTGGGGGGATTTTCAAGAATTTTATATTGAAGAAATTAAGGTTGGGTATGTCATGAATGCATAAAATATATGTGAATACTGTACTGTATACACAAATGTGTTATTAAAAAGTTAAAAATTGATCAAAACTTGCAGACCATATATGGTGCCACTGGCATGAAATTAACTGTGCTGTAGTACATACTGTACTACTGCAATGTATAAATAACTGTACAGTGTACCCACATTTCTTAAGAAAAAATAAAAAGTAAAAGTAAATGTTTTGTTAAACAGATGTGCAGATGATGTGCAGTGTACAGTATGCCATAAATGTGTAAAATGTTTTGGCACATTTTTTCCTCATTAACATGGATACAGTATGTATTACATATCTATTACAATAAAAATTAATGTTTAATTCACAAAAGATCTGTAGTTGTGTTCGGTTTGTAGGATGACGTTAATCATCTGTATGAGCAGTTTGTTTCTGGTGAATTGCATACGCAGTTACAAGTGATCTTTTGTGGTTATTTTTTTCATCATTTTAGTGTAATACCATAAACCTAGAGTAACACAATGGTAACCAAAAGAATGTGGTCAAAAGTTGTTTGCGGATTTTCAGCTACACACAAGGTCTGCACTTCAAACCCCCGTGTTGTTCAACGGTTAACTGTATTTTTGATTGATTTTGGCTGATAGCTAGTTTGCTGCAGGTTTTCAGATGGGGACAGATTTTCAGTGGAACTCTGTCCAGTCTGTCTGTAGTTACAATGCCAGCAGTGTTTATTGGTCCAGTTCTAGTCCATCTGGGGGTGGATTATACTCCAGTGCATAACATAACAGGGTGATGGTTTTTGGTCACCTGGCCTACATTTTTCACTTTTTGAAGAAATAAACATTCTATTTTTTACAAATAAAATTCAGATGTGAAAATCAGAATGTTTTTAACCCTGAGTAATGCAACAAATCAAGTGTGTGTGGAATTATCAATGGGAGTTTAACTTGTATTTAAAATAAATATTTGAAATGTGTGTCATATCTCAGACATCCTGTCCAGTTGCTAGTCAAATATTGCCAATTAAGCAGAGCCAGATTATAATGTATGATCTACAGATTCCCCACAATGGTTCCACTGACAGAACTAGATTTCTAACCGCAAACAAAATGGCCCTTATCCACGAGCGGTTCAAAGCTGAGCTCCCTAAGAACTGCGCGATCCTTCCGCGTCTACATCTTTAAAACACAATTGTTTCCCAGTTTCTTGGCAGGTATATAAAGTTAATGGCATGATTACAGCACTTGGTGTTCATCACTTTTGTAGGAAGCTGTTCAATAATGTGAACAGGCAAAGTAGTGGTAAACCTGTGATAATTTTGTAAATGTAAAGCTCTTAAGAGTCCACTTTTGTGTGCTCAGAATTGTGTTATTTGGGAAAGTGCTAACTGAATGAAGGTAATTTTATAGTAAATTTCAGTTGACTAATTGCTATGGCAAAAGCTTTCAAATTGAATGTGAAAGAAAAATGTTGAAAGGTAATGCCTGACAATTTCGTAAGCAGTGAACCAAAGTGCCAATTATGTGAAGTGTAATTGTAGTTGGTTCCCACGTATGTGATAATCCTGTTTAACTTTTTAAAACTGATGAAAACATGTTTCTGCAGCTTCCTTGTGAAAAAAAAATTGGGAGTTTTGTGCCTCATCTGTAATAAATGTGGAATTCTCATCCGAACTCAACTTTACAAAGAGAGCTGCATTTGCTGAGCAATTTCACTGTAACCCAATTCTCCCAGCTGTCAACAGGTTTTCATTTGTCCGACTAATAAGTATGTAACTTTGTACATCTTAGTTTTATGACTTTAACATTTTTGCATAAATCTTAAAATGAACGATTAATAGCCAAGTAGTTTCATTATTTGTGCCCACACAATTAAAATGGGTTGGACTCAGTCTGCAAGCATCTTGTTGTTGACCTTCCAGCAACAAAAGTATGATCAGAAAGCTTAGTTGTCAAACTGATCCAGGCATCTAAATAACATTTTTATGAAATATTTTCTACAGGTAGTAATTCACCCGTGAGTTATACAGTTTTCTGCGACATTAGGTGGATTGAGACAGGATTGGTGTTTTCTTCATGAAGCATTTGTAAACTTCTGTGTTTTTATGTTCATCACAGAAAAACTAGCCTCGTAAATAAGTGGTTGGTACGTAATAAATTGCTAGAAAATAACTCATTCGGTCAAGTGAGGAAAGTTTTATAGAGAAATTGCAAATGCTGTCCAGATCAGTTTCCCTGATATTTCTCCTTCATGTGTGTCATAGCTTTGCAAACCACTTTTCATTGCTCACTGTTTCAGCATGACTTTGAAATATTGCAGTTTTCATTTGTAAGGGGAAAGGTTTAATACAATAATATTGAGAAACTTTTAGTAATGTACTTGGTGTTGGCTGGTTTTTCTCCGTAAATTGAATACAAAAGCATATGACTGTAAATTGCATTTTTAATACTACTCACTCCATAAATGTTCTGTAACAGGAATGGTTGTGGATTTTTAGCATGAATACACTATGATGGTCTCCATACTGAAAAAAGCAAACCTAGAACAGTTTTTTTTCCCCCCATCCACAAAAAGGCAAGTTAACATCAAACCTTGTCTTTACTAGCACAGAGCATGCCAGTCCAAGTATCAACATACACAGTCCAATTCATGGTTCAGATATTTCCCTCTGTTCTAATGCAAATACAGCAATTAACATCTGATTCCCTGTCTTAGACCTAGGGGTCCACTGTTGCTACAGCACTTCACCTTTTGGAGGTTTTCCAGTACTGTCCTAAAAGGATTAACCCTCTTTTGATGATGCTTGGATATCCATTTTGATACCAGTAACTGCTTTGTTGAATTGCTTGTATTATATTTTTCAGCGTTCTCTAGTTCTTTAAAAATATTTATTCATAAATGTGATTTTTTTTTTTAACTCATTTTGAAACATTGGTTTCACATTGATTTAAACAGAAGTCCTACACAGCAACACACAGCTAATGCTTTAGAGTTTACAGCAAAAGAGGTCATTGCTAATATGCACTTAATAAAATAGCAAAAGGAACCAAAGCAGTGGTGACCAGAAAGGGGAATTATGGGGCACTGGGTGGCCAGTGGGGTACTGTTCAGTTGAGTTATTTTTTTTAATTCTGGTGCTGCCTCTTTGTCATTGTAAAGAACATTGTAAAGGAGACCTGTGGTGTTAACTTACATCTTG
This sequence comes from Heterotis niloticus, assembly GCA_018136845.1. Lineage (NCBI taxonomy): Eukaryota > Metazoa > Chordata > Actinopteri > Osteoglossiformes > Osteoglossidae > Heterotis > Heterotis niloticus. The sequence continues at coordinate 6,028,549 of CM030903.1, forward strand.
GTGTAAAATTAAAGAGGACATTTTTAATTTTCGTTTCCTAGCTATAGTGGGCTCAATATACTTAAAGTACAGTTACACTGTAAGGTGTTCTAAAAATGGGATTTACAGTTGTGTATGTGTTTAGTTTATGGAGAATTGGCCAATGTATGTACATTCCTAAAACTTTCTTGACATTACTCTACTAAACATGGATGATAGAAGTGGGAAAAGTGAAATAGTTTGAAATCATGTTTAAACAATGAGCAACATGAAGTAGTTCAGAGCTAAGAAATGATATTGCATGTTGCTACAAATCCCCTCTGTGTTGAAACTTGAAATTGATATTTTAAACAAATTCATTCTTTTGTCACAAGTAAGCAAAACTTTGAACACAATGTTCAGTTTGGAAAGCTCTGTCCCAAATTGTTTATTCTAGAAGCTCTACACTGAAATATAGTAGCTGGTCAGCATGTACTATCTATAGTATTTTATTGTTTGATTGTAGTGGTGTGGACGTTATGAACCCACCACTAAGTGTTCTGAGAAATTCAGTGTTTACGGGGAAATGTTAAGCTTTTAAAAGCTAAACTTAATGGGCCATCTTGTCACAAGCAGTTTTAAATCAAGGCATTAGTGTATGTATTGTTGCAGAGGACAAGACTGATGAGATGGAGGAATAACCACTGTGGTGTTGAGGGGGAAGTTCAGGTGTATATACCTGGTGCCTATTTTTGATTTTCAAAATGTTTCTGCTCCAGCTATATTCTAAAACTAGAAATGGGCATCAAGCATTTACCACTAAGCAAGAATTAAAAAAAAAAAAAAAAAGTTTTAACTCTGGTTTTCCACTGCAGAATAACTGCAATACTTTGTCCTTGGTACAGAGTATCAGCTGCTATCAAGCTTCAATGAGATTGTTTACACAGCAGGCAAAAAGCATGAGAATACTGTATTTGTGGGTATCAAAAATTGTCTACAGTTGTGCACTAATATAAAAGTTCAAATTTAACAAATTTTTCTTATGATTTGCAGACTACAGTAGCTACAGCCAGGGTGGTGCCCAGCAGGGGTAAGTAACCTAGGATTACTTAGTTTATTTTGTTATATAAATGAACACTGAACACTATAATAGATCTTGTGCTGCATTCATTAGCCATTTTTCTGTCTTGTCTATGGATTCACATTCCCAAAGTGTCCAGTTTGTCAGTGTTATAGATTAAATTCACAGAAAAAAGTTTTTAAACTGTTTGGGTGAGCACTCAGTACCTCCTTTCCCCTGTAGGTATGGCTCATATGCAGCCCAGCCCTCTCAGGCCTATGGACAGAGCACCCAGGTGAGTGTTTCCTCTTTGTGTATTGTAAAGAAGATGGGATCAGAAAAATCGTGGCTGTTTGTAAAATTTACATTTGTTTATGGCTTTTGTACTGCTGAACAACCAGATTTCAGAAGTTCCAGCTGTTAAATGCTGCATTGCCATGTGCTTCAATGTGTTTATACCTAAAATGCAGTCTCACTTTTCCAGATGACTTCAGTTAAACTAAGCAGAGGTTTGTTAAAAACGAGTGTTGCTGATACAGTGGCAGCTTCAGTTAAATGGCAAAGTCTGTTTTCTTTTCTGTTTCAGCAGTCCTATGGCCAGCAGGGTTACGGGTCCTATGGACAGCCTTCTGCTGATTCTGCTTACACCCAGAGCACTCCTTCAACAGGGGGCTACGCTCAACCTGCTTATGGCTCTTCTTATGGGCATCCGCCTTCTGGTGAGTTGCTGCATGTGCAAACAAAAAATCAGTTCAGCTGGGAGTTTAAGTTTCTGGGTAAAGAAACTCTTGCAGCTAAAGGTAACCAAGGTCTCACTTAGTGATGCACTGACCATGGTCTGAAGGGTCTTGCAGCTTTTCCCTATCTTCATAAGCGTCCGTGTATTAGTGTTTTACTTTAATTTACCCTCTTGCTCCTTTGTTACTGCCATCCTTGAGCAGAAGGGACCACTGCAGGTTTGAGCAGTTTTTTTCTTATTTGCATGTGTCTCTTTCCATTGTTTTACTGTGGCCTGCACAGTGAAATAAGATATGAGATGCAGACATTTATTAATGTTTGGTTTAGAGGAATTTCTTGACTGTTAAATTTTCATTTATATGCTAGTTTATTTATTTGGAAATCATGTTTAAACAATGAGCAACATGAAGCACTGTCCTCCACTTGCAAACACATTTGGGGCTAGGCGTCTCTTGAATTGGATTTATTCATAAATCCAAAGTCACATTTACCGCTCTCAAAACCCATCTACTTCATATCCACTTGTCCATATCTACAGTTGTGTGGAGTTTTCATGTTTTCCCTATGTTCACATGGGTTTCCTCCAGGTGCTTCAGTCCCCCCCCCCCCCCCCAGTCAATAGGTGTGGTTGTGAACGTTCCGTTTTTATTTACTTATGTATTCTAGAAATCTTTTACATTGTTGCAACTTAAAGGTTGTAGGACTTATTTCTGTCTTTTTCTTTAAGATCCTTTAAATATCTTGTTCTGCACAAACTTTTCAGTGCTGGTAGACTTCCTGTAAACATATGCAACTTGATTAGTCATTTAGTTATTCATCACAAATACTAAAACTCTAAAAGTGCGTTGAATTAATCCTGTCTCAGCATCCTCATTTGAGGGTTACCGGCAACTGGTTGGTTAAATACAGAAAGCAGTTTTTTTATTCACCCCACTACAAAAAGTAGAAATTTTAGGAAAATCTAATTTAAAATACATTCATCCCTCATTATCTGGATTTTTGCTTATTTGTACTGTAAATTTTAATACTTTTTTTAATGTATACTATTTGTGGCTGTATGGTCCAGAAAGAGGTATCGGCTTTTGTGTGAGCTGAGACTGCAGTTGAGCATTCTGCCAGGTGGCTGTGTGGGGATGCATGAAACTATGCTAAGGTCAGTACTGGCTCAGGGCATGTGCACTGCGTGGAGCTTGGTGCATTTTCACTCACTACTTTTACTTTTTGTACTCTGCAAATTATTGTGAATGTTGGTCATAAAGAAGTGAAAATGGGGGGTGTGCTTGGAGTGAAAATGCAGGTGAAAATAAGTGCTTTTTGTATTTCTTTGCCTTTGGTTTGTTGTTATTGTATAGTGAACACAATTTATTAAGCAATGTTAGAGGAAGCTTAATGTGCTTTGTGTGTATTGGCATGATATTTGACATAAATTAGTTTACTCACACTTAAATAAGAGGAAATTATGTGGATCAAAAAAGATGGATATTTCTAAACACACCATAAAAAGTACCATAATCAAAGAGTTGAAATCTGCATAGAATGTCATTTTTATGCTCTTGTTTGGAAGGACTGGCACTGGTATGAGTCTTTTATGCCCAAATTTAAGCATAGCATTCTTACCCCCTCCCCCCAACCACCCAATTCAGGGTTGCGTGTTTGCTGGGTGTGCACAAACCATCCCAGTTATAGTATTCATAACTACACACACACACACCACATAGCCACTTATGTGCTTTCCCACCCCATCAATTTTTGTTACAAAACTTATCATGCACTGATATTTGAGTTTACTGTGCTTGACGTTACTCTTATCATACACACATCTTTTCACGTGTTATTAGACATTTAGGGTTACATTTGGGTAAACTTAGTACAGTTTTTCCCCACTTAATGTAGTAATTATGTCCATTATCTGAATTTTTGGTGCAAGGCCAGTTTTTGGGAACAAATTGGCTATAAGGAGGGATGGTTGTATGGGGGGGAATGTTTGTCTTTGGAAATTAATAACAGTTGATATCTTGAGTAGCCATTGCACCCTTAGATTTAACTGCTTATTGTAAGTGTCCAAGGCAGTTTTGTGGACACCATGCGCTTCAATTCTCACATTCAGTCTTTGCATCCTTTTCATTTCAGCTGGGTACACCCCCACACCTGCCACTCCCCAGGGATACAGCCAACCTGCCCAGGGCTACGGTGCGAGCAGCTATGATGGTACCCCTGCCTCAGCCTCCAGCTCCCAGTCATCTTATGGGGCACAGCAGGGCTATGGGGCCCAGTCTGCCTACCCCAGTTACGGCCAGCAACCATCCTCCGCTGCACCGCCTAGGTAAGCTTACAACTGAGCTTACGACTGCTCTTAGGGCCTGCCCGCTATACACTTATGCTGCACTTCATCCAAGCCCACCCTGCTGACAACATGAATAACTGTTCATTGCAATTTAGGTACACCTTTGCCATCTGCCTCCGAGTAGCCGTTTTCAGGTTTTTTTCCCCTTTGTCTCACTGATCAGGTGAAGGGTCTGCAATCACTACCTTTTGTTGCTCTTGAAGTAATCTGGGGGAAGAATCATGTGAATTTTTTTCTTTTTTTCTCCCCTTCCCCCTTGGTTGGGGTAGTCCGCCACTTTGTTTCTCGTGAATTTTCACCTGACTTTTTGCTTGGTGGAGGAGCCTGTAACCTGACTGCTGATTTAACTTTTAGAGCACAGGAAGTGACCAAGCCCCCGGAGAATCCACAAGCCCAGGCAAACCCGTCTGTCTATAGCCAGGGCTACGGCCAGAGTAATTACGCGTACTCCCAGGTGCCTGGCTCTTACCCTCCGCAGTCAGGCGGTGCCCAGGCTTCCTACTCCACCTCCAGGTAACTATCCCCCCGTATGGTGGCCCCTGGTACTCCAGGTAAGGTTGGCCCACCGCAGTTGAATACGTGCACGGCTTTTCTCTTGGGACATTGCCTTTCTGGCCATGTATTTTTGGTGTTTCCTACTTCTTATGAAATTACTGCTTCTGGTATCTGTTGGTTCCAGTGGTTTGATGCAGTACCTGTTCTGGGAGTTTATCTTCACAGGCCCCGCGTTCCTTTTACAGGAAGATGCCACAGTCTGGGCTCTCACTGCTACCGTGCCATGAGTTTTGTTGGTGAAATTGAAAATGTAGACACTTCTATCCCCACCAAGCTTTATTTGTAAAGATGGCTTTTCTATCAGGATTTAGGACCACTCAAAAGAAGGACCTTTATCCACATGCTATCCCCAGTCGCTTTTACGTTATACAGATGTGCACTTCAGTTCTAAACCTCTGCTCCTGTGTTTTTTGTTGATTCAGCTACAGCAGCAGCAGTCAGCCCTCCAGCTATGAGCAGAGTTCCTACTCCCAGCCCGGAGGCTACGGGCAGCAGCCTCAGCAGCAAGGTGGCTACCAGGGTCAGCAGGCTGGGTATGGCCAGCAGAGCAGCTATGGTCAACAGGGAAGCTATCAGCAGCAGCCACCACCACAGCAGCAACAGCCCCCTCCATCCTCCAGCTACCCTCCGCCTTCCAATTCTTACGGACAGCCCCCACCCTCAGCTCAGTATGGCCAGCAGGGAGGCAGCTATGGGCAGCAGAGCAGTTATAACCCGCCTAGTCAGTACAGTAAGTGCACATCATCTTTCCCTTTTACTTCTCTTAATCAGCCTGAGAATGGTGGGTGTGTGTGTGTGTGTGTGTGTTTGTTCGTTCGTTTGTTCACCAAAAGGAAATTTTCAGGTTTGGGGTGGTTATTTAGTTTTCATTTTCTAAACATATTTGTAAGATTTTCTAAATAGACAAAGGATATTAAAATGTAATTATTGTATGTTGCAAAAGTACTTCTGTCCTAGTGTTCTGATACTTGGCTGGGTAGTTTATCCATGTTTGGGGAAACCTACTCTGCTGCTCATGGTCTCCTTCCTTCCTGTAGGTAACTACAGACAGGACCGCCCCAGCAGCATGGGGGGTGGCTACTCTGGTGGGGAGCCAGTGGGCTTCCCTGGGCCCAGTGAGGGCCGTGCTATGGATAGCCGTGGCCGTGGCCGGGGAGGCTATGACAGGGGTGCCATGATGCCCGGCGGGGGAGCTCACGGGGGGCCAGGCCGCGGAGGCATGGGGTAAGTGCTTTTCACGCTCCTCACCGAATGACCCCCTTATCTGTCCCTCTCACACAGGAGCAGAGGCCGGGTTACATAGGGCTGGAGGCAAGGTCGTGACCACATATGCTCTAGGCTTTTTTTTGTAATATTAGCAAGTAAAAAGGTGCATGCCTTGGGTTGCACATTTTTCACTACCACAAAACCTTTATTGCACAAGTGAGCTGTAACTCTCTGTGAGGGCTTTAGGGTTCTGTAGGTTTTGTATATTCCAGTGGTGCTTACTGCCAGTCAGTAGGGTTCCTCCCCATGTTTACCCAAATGATGCTGAAGTGCAACAAACCCTAGGGTCCTACAGCCCTCTTAGGGTGTAATTACTCATCTGTGCTTTAATGACGTAATCCCTCCAGCCCTGTCCTAGTGTGGCCAAAGGTAAGAAGGTTATGTCGGAAGCTAGAGACCTGGTGCAAACATCCACTAACAAACACGTGGACATAATCCTGTGCAGCTATTTAGATCTGATGTAACCCCCCCCCCCCTCCACAATTCCTGAGTTACTGTGAGCCAAGCACAGCAATCTTGATGTGTCATGTACCTATGACCTGCATGACAACCAACCTCCAGTCTGCACATGGTGCCCGTGGGCTTGGTTTGCCTGTGGATGTTTGCCCTGGGACTGTATCCAGCCAATATGCTGGATGCTACAGGACAGTGCAAAGTTTAGCACATATTCTCCTTATGAGAGGTATAAAATGGGGTTGTTAAAGTGTGCTGCTTCATTATGTTCAGGTCTGAGGCGTAGTTTTGTTTTGAAGCTTAAAAAGACTTTAACGGTAAGTTTAGTGAGCACAGAGTTCTTGTTTATAAGCAGCCAAGGGGATTGACAGTTTCTGTAGCATCCGGCATGGGTTGAAGGATTTGTCTTCTGTACCAAATGTTCTGTGAAAAGAAGCTAGGTGAAACCCCTCTAGGTAGATGGACTTTTCTTTTGCAGTTTACAAAGCATGAATACAAATGAGTGCATTGACTAATTTGGTCAGGTATTTTCAAACTTTGAATAGTAGAACGGTTGAAGTACGGTTATCATGGCAAAAGGGGTTCACCTTTCATGGGAAATGCTCAAATTTCTGGTGTTTAAATGGTGAAAGCAGTGTCACTTTGTCAAAATAATACTCAGTGTAACTTCTGTCAAGGATCTAGAGATGCCACTCGGTAGGTGATTTACCATGCTTGCTTAAGAGGTTCATTTTAAAGTGATCAGGTTTATTTTAAAAAGCTCAAGAAATGCACAAGATTCTACTGGTAGTGACCACAGGGGGAAAAAAAAATAAGTTAATGTAGGGGGCAGTCCTTTCAAATGACATGCTTTCACCTTTTCTTTGCTTAAGTAAGGGTAAATAAATGAGTGTGGGTTTTGAAATGTGGTTGAATTTTTGCATATGTTTTGTGATGTCATTTTTGCACACTTTTTAACATGCTTTGTCGCATTTATATGCTACAGGTTACAAAGTGAGAGCCATGTAAACACATCAATACTTTAAAAGTACTCAGTACTGAGCCGGCAGCATAATGAACAGTGGGGACTTAGAGAATCCAGTCTACATATAGACGGAGATGTCAAGTGTGAAATGTACAAACTGTATTTGAAAAGCTTAATGTATTTTGCTTTTTTATGGATGTTGTAATGTGGTACAGAATCTTTTGTATTAGAATTGTGTAATTTCAGAAAAATCTTTGTAAACCAAAGTGTACATGGTGTGTGTATTTAAAGCTGATTTGTCTCAGCTTACTCTGTAAGTAACTTATTTTAGAGGTATCTCTTTCAGTGATTGTTGTCCTGCTGGCCATTTCTGCAAACTTCATTTTGGCTAATTTGGGGTTTAAATTCAGTGTTGACTTTTTTTTTTTTTTTCTTCTCTCTCCTTCCACTCTCACTGCCTCCGTAATATTAAAGTAGCCTTGAGCCATTTGAGCAGTAATGGTCATAAAAGAGATGCGTCTGAAATAATTTTTTCTGTTGTACAAAATGCTGAGGTTTTCCCCCTTTGAAAAGGTAATAAAGATTGCAATATTCCTCGTATGGAAACCCCATGCTGTGTAGCCACCACGACTGAAGTATGACATGTGTAAGGCCATGCCCCCAGATATTGTAACCACCCCCCCCCCCTGTACAAGTTCCAAAAAGCCTGTGTAAAACTGTCATTTGGGGTGCGTTCAGAGAGCTAGCCAGAGCTGTGTCAACCCCAGACCTCCCAATCCCCCTCCCACCCCAATGAGCATGCTGGGCTTGAGGTTCGGAAGTGGCTCTTTAAAGGGAAATCGCCTTCATATCTCCGTTTATTTCCCCAGCATCGCTGGAGACAGAGGTGGCTTCATTAAGCCTGGTGGTAAGTTAATGAGTATTAAACTGGCTAGTAAAATGAACCATACAATAGATTAATCTGAGTATTTTGCACTTTTCATTGGTGTGCAGTATTTCATACACCTGTACTCCCGGAAGTTTGGGTATGAAAATCTAAGGGGTTCCATTTTAACCTTCCACAGTGGTAAAAGTGATACATTTGAGGGTATTCTTTTGTGGGCAAAATTACAAACAAGGTAAAACAAAGTGAAATGTGCAGTGTTTCAGATTGCTTAAAATTTCAGCCATACCCCCTTCAAAAAAAAACTTACTGTCAACTTTTCAGGTGTGCATTAGCGAAATGGCTGTTTTAAAAGATCCATAAGGAATCTTCTTTTGAACCCCTGGTATTCTTGGTTTTAGTGGTTTTAAACAACCTTTCCAATGGCACATTTTTTTTAAACATTGTTTTTTTGTAATACTTGTCATCCATATTAACTTTCTCTGGTGTAAATGGTGGAATGACACAAGGTTCTTTTTCAAATGACCTGAAAAGGTTGAGAGGACTAAATGTGCCTGGGTGACTGAAACAAATCCATTAACTCGGTAGCAGCAGGATAACAGGTAGTGTTTTGCCATGCAGCCTGACTAACTAGTGTTTCTCTTCTTCCTCCCTGATGGACCACAGGACCGATGAACGACAGACCAGACCGCGAAATGCGTAAGTGGCGCATCTTTTAACCATGGACACATTTTACCGCGTGCTGTATCTCGGAGTACCTGACCCTGTTTACAATTGCAGCTCATCCCTTTCTAGTGCGCCCTGACGAGCAGGATGACTCTGAGAACAGTACCATTTATATCACCGGGCTCACGGAGAATGCAACGCTTGAGGAGGTTGCAGACTTTTTCAAGCACTGTGGCGTTATCAGGGTGAGTAGCTCGCTTTGTTTTAATCTGTTTTGACATTACACATGAATTGTGTGTGTGTTGGGGGGGGGGGGGGTTGTTCCATTAATGACAAAGATTTAGTGGCACATTAAGTGCAAGTAAATGGGTTTCCTACCACTGTCACAGATGAACAAACGGTTGGGCCAGCCTGCCATTAACATCTACACGGACAAGGAGACAGGAAAGCCCAAGGGAGATGCGACCCTGTCTTACGAAGACCCGTCCTGTGCCAAGGCTGCTGTGGAGTGGTTTGATGGCAAGTCCAGCACCTTCTCTTGAGGGGGTTTTTATAGGGGTGGTGTGTTGCATGTTTCCCGATGGAAGGGTTTCTAGAAAGCTGTCTGATCAATAATGGTGATTGCTGCCTGATTTTGCCACTGAGGTTCTGTCAGTAGGCTGCTGGAGCTTCGTTGAATACCCTTTTTAATTTTATTTATGGACTATTCAGGTATCTGATGGAATTTTACAATGTAATTCAATGATTAATTAAATGTTGTCATTTTTGGAATGTAGAGGATGAAACCGTAATCTTGCTCTATTATTCAACCCTTCTATTCCCAGGCAAAGACTTCCAAGGAAAAAAGCTTAAAGTGTCTATGGCTCGTCGCAAGCCGATGATGGGCCCCACACGTGGGGGTATGCCAATGCGAGATGGCCGGGGCATGATGGGCCGTGGAGGTAAGAACCAAGAACACCCCCCACCCCCTTTTAGTTATTTATTTATTTATTTATTTTAAATCACCCACATGGTAAAATGATGGCTTCTTTGCTGCAAGGCAGTCTGACATGAAAACCATTCTTGTACAATTAAAGGAATGATGGGACGTGGAGGTGGTGACCAGGGAGGCTTCATTCCCCGTGGAGGTCCTCGTGGTGCAGGCAGAGGTGGCCCTTCCGGCAACATGCAGCAGAGGGCTGGAGACTGGCAGTGCCCAAACCCGTGAGTGTTCCTGCCTCCCTGTAGTACTTCAGGTGTCAGTGACCATTGGACTAACCCTCCATCACTGGGTTCATAGGAACTGTGGGAACCAGAACTTCTCCTGGAGGACAGAGTGTAATCAGTGCAAGGCTCCAAAACCAGAAGGGTTTGGACCTCCTCCATTTGGCCCCCCGGGTAAGTGGCGTAGCACTGTGGCACCCCATTGTTCCTTGCACACTTGGCCTGTTGACTGAATCAGGTTCTGTTAATGATAATGCGGTGATAAGGCTGTGACCGTGTTTATGCTTTTGTTTCAAAGGTGGGATTGCTGTTCATAGTTTGTTTCTGTTGCAGTTTGACTTAATAGAATTTACGTGTGTCACTCCATATGGCTGTCTCACTTGGCTCTCGTTGTGCACAGGTGGGGACCGTGGTAGGGGTGGTCCTGGAATGCACAGCAGCAGAGGCATGGACCGTGGAGGTCCCGGAGGCCCAGGGGCCTTCCGTGGTGGTCGTGGGGGTGACCGAGGAGGCGGATTTCGTGGAGGCCGTGGGATGGACAGAGGCGGATTTCGTGGGGGAAGCAGAGGAGGTCCCCCCATGGACCCAATGGGTGGCAGAGGAGCCAGAAGAGGCATGGGACCACCTGGCAAGATGATGGACATGAAGTATGTTTTCTCTTGAAATGTCATGCTTGTGTTGGAATGTTGCCGGCAACATTTGAGTTGTGATTAAAGTTTATAGATTTCTGCAAATAGGCTTTAGTTTTACAACAAAAGGTCAAATTACAAATATTTTGCACTTATGTATGTTTTAGAACACAACAACTTGCATAAATTTTAACAATCGATACATTCAGTAAAAATTGCCTTAATGGTGCGACAGTTTCACTTCTTCACCTTCGGTAGCCACGTGTGTCCACAGGGGGTTCAGCCGTCTCGCACATCTGTAGTCTCGAAGCCCAAGTCAGACACCGTTATTGTAATGAGCATTAAAAGCTATAACTCTGATGTGCTGTAAGTTGAGAACAAAAAAAATAGCTGTATCAGTCTAGGTGAACATAGTGAGTGATTGCTATGAGAATTGCCTCCTCTCCAGTGCATTTAAAAAGGTTTTTTTTTTATTATTTATTTAAATGAAGAAATGCATATTAAATGCAGTGGATTCGGGTTATTTGGGCTATCGTTTAATAGGTATGAATCTTGAACAAAACCAAACCAACTATAACCAGAACTCCCTTTACTCGTTTGAGATGCGTGGTGCTGCCAGATGTCCACCAGTACCCTCGCCATTTCCCACAATAGAACTAACATGATGGTGGCCATTAGTGAGCCGGCGCAATTCAGACACTCGGATTCAAATGTCAGACCCTTGCCTTAGATTCCACAGAATGATTTGACAGTAATTACAACAGTCTTACTGAGCCAAATCGCAGGCCATTGTCTTGACACCAGGCTGGCAGAGAACTGGAGTACCGGAAGTTTGATCCAGCAGAAATACTGACTGTAGGAAGAATGGACATTGCTCAAAATAATAGTCACATCGGATGTATGTGCATGTTGTATACGTTAAATATTGATGTCTAACTCAAATTGCATAATTTAAAATGTGAAATCGTGGCTTTTGGTACTTGTACAACTATTTGCATTAAATTTTGCATAACTGGGACAGCTCCCGATCACCAGGAATCGACTGCATGCGCATTGTTTTTAAACAGAATAGATCTGTGAAGAATTGCTTGCCCAGCCCTGGGTCTGAAGCCCATCCTAGAAGCACATGGCCTCAAACAGGGATGCAGCCTGAAGGTTTTTAGTCGTTTTGTGCAGCGGGACAGTCAAACGTACATTCACTTACACGGCCTCTCAGTCACCAATTCACCTGAAACACACGTTTGGGCTCTGAGGGGATACAGGGAGAACAAGCAAATTCTGCAGTTATTAATGCACGTTTTCTCAGTGTTTTGGAGAAGCATGGACTTAGCTTGTTAATGGGGGGTATTGAACCTTGAATGCTGAGAAATGCCTGTTTTCTTGTTTAAATTATTGGTAACTGTTTCACTAGACTTTTCGTTTGGGTTTTAAGGGAAAAATTGTGCCGATTAAAGAAAAGACTTCTGCTGCATATCAGGGCATTGTTTTGGTACAGCCATTAAAAGCTGTCGGCTGAGGCGTAAAAAATAACGTGTGGTTCTGTTCGCAGGGGAGACCACCGCCAGGAACGCCGTGACAGACCTTACTGAGGCATCTTGTACAGATTCCCACTTAATGCAGGATTTTTTTTTTAATGCCACAGTTGTCATTCCATATTTATAATAGCTGATGGAAGTAGTGCGCATACTTCATTACTTTACTGTTAGTAAAATAGTTTTGAGTTATTTTTATTGTGTTTTTTCCCCGTCACTGTTTATTGCAAGTGAATAAGGAGTTTCAAGCATGGTTTTTATGTATAGACTTTGGAAGGTACAATGTTGTGGCTTTTAAACTTTTGCTCATCTTTGTTCCCGTTAACAATGAAAATAAAATGCCAGCTTCAAAATGGTTATTGTAAAGGAGATTTTGTCTATTTCATGTTTTGCCTTCTAAATGAAGCAAGAGTAATAGATTAGTGGTGAATGTACTCAACTGTTCTTGGTTGCTTTTGTGAGCATGATAGTTTTTAATAAAAGTTCACAATTTCAAACTTCAGCAATGGCCTGCAATGCAATATAACCACTTCTCTGTGTGTTAACCTGCTGTTGCAGACTAACTGTTGCGCTGCAGTCAGACGCTCCTTCCTGCCATATGGGCTCTTGTTCTCCTGTGAAGTGCCGCAGTGTGGACACTAGGTGGCGGCGCAGCACAGCCAGAGACTGACGCCTTTAAGTCACCCCCGCAATGCCTGGCGTGATGCACTGGGCTGAAAGCAGAGGCACTGCGTCATTTGAAATCATGACCAAATAAGTAGAACATTTTTCTGCCGTACAAAAGGGATTTCAATTTATCATCATTACACTGAACAAACTGCATATGCATGTCCACTTCCAGGCTTTCGAACTGATCAGTCCTTTGATATGTGGTTCTGCGGTCTTCCGGCCTGGTCAAACAGAAAGGATTCTTCATTTCTATTAATGCCACGTGCAAGTTTCCCAATAACTTTTATTCTACAAACACGAGAGCTGGCCGCTGTGACCGTTACCCAGTCTAGGCCATGCATTCCAAAATGTCTCATTTGTTCACATGTATAGCTCGCTCCATCTAAAACGTACCGTAAAATGTTTTTAAAATGTACTTTTACTGAACAGTGTAATTTAGTTGGGTTGGAGCTCATTGTTCAGTTAAATGTAATTAGAATTATGCAAATTAAAAGATCAAACAATACAACTTATGGCAGTTATGACAAATCTGTGCTACGAAGAGTGGATAACATAAATGGGTATAAACCACCTCAACTGATATGAGTGCAGTGCAAACCAAAAGTGATGGACCAACCCTGTGCAGTGGTCAGCCCCTTTGGTTTCAATCATCTCCAGCCAAATGTCAAATAACCACAAAATGACCACTGGGAAAAGAAATTTAGCCAAAATACAAAGCACCATCATTCATTCGCCACCAGTTTTACTGTGTTCTTCCAGGAAAACCTGGGTTGGCTGTTTTCCTCTAAATGTGGCATCACCCATGTTGTTGACCTTGTGTATCTTCAGCTGTCAGCTTCATACAAGACAACACAATTCATGTTTCTGAAAGAGTATTTTGGTCCAACATGCTGTAACATAATGCATTGAAGGCTGTCAAATCAGGTTTCCTGCCCTTCAGATGTTTTGTGTGCCAGATCACCAGCCAGAAACACTCAACATGGATGCAGTGCAAGCTTTGTGGCTGAATGGACTGCGTTACCTCCACTTGGCAGCCGGTCCCTCTGTCACCATGTACGCAGCTCATCCGTCTTTGTAGGAAAAGGCATTAAACAATCTTGTCATGACTGTATTTCTTATACACTTACGGGTGTCCATGCTGTCAGTCACCTTCAAATGGGAGACGCAAACTACACCGCAGACTGGAGAACTGAAATGTAAGACATGACATGAAGTGACATTTCAGACCAATTCATCACATCTACTAGGAATAAATTCTCTGCCTTAAATATATACGCATATAATACTTTCCATTATTTTATCCAATTACCAATTCACTACTTTATATACATTTGGAACGATGCATTAACGTCAAATGTTCCACAATGTCGGTCCAAGACTTCCTATTGTTCTTGCGGTGATTGACACATCATTTGCTAGTTTGTTTTTAGCAAACAGAATAAACAGGAAATCTCTGTTGTAAATGTATGTATTTAGCACTTTCCCATCAGACTCTGTGGCCATCTGCTTGGCTGCAGCCCAAAGCAACAATTGCTGCTTTTATACGTTGCTGTCGTAAGCGCTTTATTTGTAGGTTTATTTGTAATTATGCTAACTATAAAAGCATATGCGTTGCTCCACCCTGATACACCGTGTGTGTGAAGAGCCCAGTGTGAGCGCTGAACACAACATTTACAAATGTGTGCCAGCTGTGTATGTGCGAGATCCAGAGGTTTAACTGCATGAGTGCATCCCAGAAAAAAGCTGATTCATCCAGCTTCAGAAACCAGATGACCTCACCCCCCGTCCATCTCTTAAAGAAACAACCGGAGCTTTTCGAATCAAAATAAGGCCCTCCGTAGGCCTGCCTCCAACGTTCGAACGGACGGCCCGGCCCAAGCCTGGGTGAGCAGCAAAGCCAGAGGAAGAAATGTGAGAAGGAAAGAAGGGGAATGGTGCTGAGAGCTGAGGTCTTATTCTCAAAGGGCCCAGGTTCAAATCCTACTTCCTGCTCTTGAGCAGGGAATGTTGGGGGGGGGGGGGTAACCTTTCTCTGCTGTATGAAGAGGTACATAATTAGCTTCACACTGAACTTCCTTTTAAATAAAGGTGTCAGCTTAAGAACTAAGCGTAAATACATTCGAAAAAACATTTAAAAGAAATTTTAGGTAATATTAATTCCAATTTCAAGAAGATGAATTATCTTCTCAACACGGTCAAAGGGTATGGATGTTTTTGCCAACTATTGGACAATTAACCAATGATGACCATCATGTTAATACTGCTGAACCCTGCTGGACTTCATTGGTCTCTGCTGGACTCAGCTTGGACCCTGTTGGAACCTGCTGAACTCTGTTGGATTATGGTGAACTCTGGTGGACCCTTCATGCTGGTGGTGCAGGGGGTGTCAGATCTGCTGAATTGCATAGTAAACTGTCCCAACCTGCTGAGTTCTCCATTTTAAACAGACACTTCAGCCCCATCAGAACAATTGGACAGTATTCTTCTGCGTGCTTCTTGGACAAGAACTGAGTCGTTCTGGAAAGGCGCCGAGATGACCGCCAGCTGGATCGAACACTAACCCCCCTGAAGGCTCATCCTTTATCAGATGTTATTGCTCCTTAGGACCGAGTGCATCTGTTTCTGTTTTATGTTTGTTTCTCTTAAAATGTAAAGTTTCCACATCCTCAAACTTTTTTTAACTCCCTGAAAAGAGAACCTTATTTTACCCAAGGAAAATTCCTCTAATTCTCTCATGAGCCAATTGAAGCTGGACAACGAAATCGAAACCCAGTGAAACCACCTAAGTTGCTCAGATTCAAACAGGTCGTGGGGTCGGAAGAGGCGCTCCCGATCCCGTTCGGGAGTCCGCTCTTTTCCTTCATTGGGGGTCACTTTTCCGCGCAACGGCGGGATTATCGAAGCGCCTGCTCGTCGGCCCTAAACCCGGACCACGGCAGAGGGCAAGGACAGCACTGGACCTCCGCTGGAAGCAGGTGAGATAAAGGGAGAAGGAGACGCACAGATGTGGGACCCCTGCGCATTATTCTAGTGCACTGAAATCATATCGCTTCCTTAAATAAAAAATGTAATTTAGGTTCGTGCGTGGGAATATTTTGTGTAGTCACAAGTTTTAGGGACTTTTTTGTCAGTTAGTCGGAATGCCCCAGGACGCGCCCAAGTCGGACTTCGCTCCGCAGACGGGTTTGGCTTCGGCGTGAACGGCCGTCGGAGCCCCGCAGCCCTACGGTCCTTCAGGGGGTCCCGCCGTCCTTCAACGGGCAGCCAAACAGCGGGGACCACAGTCACTGTTGCTTTAAGAAGCCAAAAGTGTCGCTTCTGGCGGTTGAAAAGGGGCCGCAGGTAACTGCCGCGACACGGGTTCGAGGGCTGTGGCGCTGGGCGGTGGGTTAATGGTTCATTTTTCCCATAACTCCATAATGTAGGAGGAATTAAGGCTCACGTTTCACTACAGCCTAGAAAAAGCGTCTTGGCCACTTCATCTAAATATTAAACTCCGTAGGGTTGTTGGTTCAAACCTCATTAGTCCTTCCCTGCTCCTGTACAGTGTTCCATAACAGGGTGCTTAACGTGAACTGTTCCTGCTGTATAAACTGATAAAAACCGAAAGTAGATCTAGGTTATTTCTGTTCAAAATCCCGGCTCAGCAATAAATGAATAATAAAAAGAGCGGTTAAAAAGCAAATGTAGGCGAGCAGGGAATCGGGATTGAGACGCCCTCACGGGGTTAAGTGCGCGTCTCCTCTTATCCCTCATGATGCGCGACATCGGGTCACTGTGCAGATTCGGCACACTGACCTGGACCGCGGGTTCGACACGAGCCGAGAGCTCATCCGAGAGGAGGGAGGGGGTGAGCCCAAGCCGGTTTAACGGGGGGTGGAGAGGAGGGGAGGGGGGGGGAAGGCGGATCTTAGCGCTCGCCGTCGAAGCCCGGCGCTGCTCTTGCTGCCATAACGCTGAGCTCCGCTCTCATGCGCTCGGTTCCCTCACAGCCGCGGCAGCCAGACATGAGGACCGCGGAGAAGGACGCGACTTCCACGCCGACGCCGGGAGACGGAGAGTGCGCCGCGGGCTGCGTTCGCCACCGTCTGTTCCGCGTGTGAAAGCGCGGCCGGAGCGCCCGAGCTGCTCGCTCGTCATGGCCGCCTCGGCGCGGGGATTTCGCTGCCGCCGCCGCCGCCAACGCGTAGCCATGTAGCGGGGGTCGCTTCCACTCCGCTCCGACGCACACCTTGGGACACACACACAGACAAACGAAGCGCAATGGCAGAGCAGACGAACATCCAGTGCGCGGCCTCCAAAAGCATCCGGCCGTTCCGCTCCAGCGAGGAGTACCTGTACGCCATGAAGGAGGACCTGGCCGAGTGGCTCAACGCGCTGTACGACCTGCATCTCTCGGTCGACACCTTCATGGAGGGCCTCGAGAGCGGCTGCGTGCTCTGCCGGCACGCCAACAACGTGACGCGCGCGGCGCGCGACTTCCAGCTCGAGCGGCCGCGCGCCGCGCAGTCCCTGCGGCTGCCCGCCAAGGAGGTGGTCTTCCAGGCGCGCGGCGTCGCCGCGGGCTCCTTCGTGGCGCGCGACAACGTCTCCAACTTCATCGGCTGGTGTCGCCAGGAGCTGCGCGTCAAGGACGTGCTCATGTTCGAGACGAACGACCTGGTGCAGCGGCGCAACGAGAAGAACTTCGTGCTGTGCCTGCTGGAGGTGGCGCGCCGCGGCGCCAAGTTCGGCATGCTCGCGCCCATGCTCGTGCAGCTCGAGGAGGAGATCGACGAGGAGATCCGCGACCAGGAGAACCTGGGCGAGCCCCCCGGGCCTCCGGGCGAGGCCGAGGGGCAGCCCGCCGCCGGCGCGTACCCGCCGTGGCAGCAGAAGAGGATCCTGTGCGACATGCGCAGCCTGGACGAGCTGGTGAGTGAGTGAGCGAGCGAGCGAGTCGATACGGCATTTGTGGGGATGATCCGCGTTCGACGGATCAATATGGACCGAAAAAGTGCACCCTAGGGCGAAAGGACGTCCGGCGGGGCCGCTTTTCCCGTAGGAAATAACGGGAAGCACCCTTAATGGGGACCCAGTCTCGCAAAGCGTCGCTTTTGTGAGCCTTTAACAGCAAGGCGACACAGTCACCTGTGAATATTTGGCTCATTTTGCACCGAAAACATGATTCCTTGCCTAACCCTTGACATTTAATACGTTTCTCTCCTTATTGCTTATAATAAATAACACTTACCGCATCCCACTAATATTTAGGATGCAAACCTCGCATTACCGTACTACACACATCCAGTTCTGCGCTGCAGTCGACAAGTAGCAGCACGGTGTGTTTTCAGAAGCAGGTCACAAAATCGTTAAATAAAATGATAAAAACACATTTTTGTTCTTTGTAAAGAACAAAAGTGTCAGTGATATCCCTGTGTCTAAGCGGTCACAAATGATGAACACCGCATCTGTCAAGCACTGTGTTATGGGGCATTATATAGCCAGGATGTTTTGTGCGTTTTTGGGAATCTACGCACCTTTCCAGTAGGATTACTTCTGTGTCAGATATGTAATGCGTACGGTGCGCTGGTATTTTCGGATAATGGCCAACATTTAATTTTTCCATTCAACCCCATACCCCAGCTGCAGTTCCTTTTTTCATATTAAAATGAAAGTGCCGCTTCTTAATCTGCACAAAAATCCATGTCATTTTAGCTTGGATGCAGCCTGTATCCAGATTATTGCATAAATCCTTAAAATGCAAGATATTATGAAATGGAATAATTGGGTTTAGTGCTGAAGTCATGCCCTTGGATATTGTTCAAATTCTGTCCTTTGCAGCAGACAATGGGGGCAGAAATAAGGAAGCGCAGCTCGTGCTTCACATTGTTCATATGTTTACAGAACAATATTGCATTACGTTAACCAAGAGGTGACGGTCCTGCGTTATCTCAGCAAGGCCACATGATTTATCAGAAATTGACAGTATGGGTCACTTGTACTCCCATGCCAGCGTAGGATGGCTAGCATTAGTGATCCTCTGATTTGTAGCATAGCGGTGACACTCGACATAGAATGTCGAGGAGACCCTGCAGGCTAGAACATGTGTCGAGGGATTGGCCCCGGAAGACGACGTATACATCATCGCCAGTGAACACGCTAGTCTGTGCTGTGATATAGAGCCGACGGTCACGAAGCCGATGAGACGTCGCGCCCTCTGCCAGTTGAGGCCGCAGACTGGAAAAACTTGACCCCTTGTTGGCCTACACATGCTCTGCTGCTAGTAGTACATAGCATGCAATCTGTTGTTTCTGGCTGGGGGTAGCGCTGTAGCTCTGGGGCTGTAGTCTGTCATCTACAGCCACAGAGATGGGGAGGAAACTTGGCTACAAGCCACTGTGAAACCAGCAAAACTGCACCTGTTCATATGAACATACAGAAGGTGTCTGTTGATACTTCCTCTATATGTTAAATGTAGTTTGAACTTTCTATTTCTTACACACAGTGAAAGACCTTTTCTTGCCTGGCTAACCACGTGTCTTTCCTCTGTGTCCTTGGCTTTGTGCTGCTTTCCTGTCCAAGTGAGGTCATATGGGCCGATTAGCTCTGCCGTCACTACCTGTGAGTAATCTGCGCTGTCACATGGTTCCGTGGACACTGAGCTTTGCACCTCACTGACAAGGGTGGGGGCTGCGTCTGTTGTCGTGGCAGCCGAGCGGGAAAAAAAACGGGCGGCGGACATCGCGTTGTTTACGCAGCCAAAACTGTTGACCCCATCGTACTAAATCAGAATTGCAGCAGCAAAGAGTGAGCTACGTGAATATTAAAACTATAAGCTTTGCAGATCATTTTCGTTGCACGTGTGAAATCGATATCTTAATGCGACACAGTGATCATTCGTTCAGCAAAGTACTTCCTTATCTGTGGCTCAACCACTTTACCAGTTAGTTGATTTAAAAGCGGCAGGTAGCCCTCGAGGCATGGTGGTTAAGGACATAGCAGCGTAACCCAGTCATCGGTTAATACTCCAAACAGACCCTGCTGTTGTGCTCATAGACAAGGTGCTTAACCCTATTCTCCTATGCAACACAAAAAAAAATTGCATGTTGTAGCATACAACACTAACGTCTAAGCTACAGAAGAAAGAGATCTCCCTTACCCTCCCACTACACCTGAGATGCTCTTTTTGGAGAAACCTTCTGCATCAGCAAGATGGGAAGAGTCTGCTTTTAACGGCAGGGAGAAATAAACTTCATTGTGCTTCTACATCAAAGTCTCCACATCCTTTGGCTAAGAGGATAGCATTACAGCAGTTTTATAGGTGTACTAAAAATATACCACATATGCAGTTTGGTTCTGATTCCTTTTGTCTCTCTGGCAGTTTGTGCATATTACTTTTCCCTTTAATTTGATTCCGCTTCCCGAAGTTGACCTTGTCTGGATCCCCAGCGGACTGGTGCTGAGCGTGGCGGTCTAGAGACAAAGCCTTACACAGACACCCCACCTAGTGACAGCAACCTTCCTACCAGCAACAGCGTGATGTGACTCCCCCAACATTTAAGTAATGGTTCTCCTCTCGACGGATGTGTGCCTCCTCTTCCCCAGTATGGTTTGACCTCCCCTCAGGTTAAAGCCCAAGTGTAATTATGGAGATGGCCGCCCAGCCCCCAGTGTCTGTGGTAGGGGGGCTGGGGAGCTGGGAGCTTAAACAGATGTCTGGTGCACAGCTGTCTACCAGCGCAACCTCTGCTGCATGTCGCCATATAGCTGTTCTCATCCTGATGGTGTTGACAGAATTGTGAACACAGGTATCCATGTGCTCGCTGTTCTTCCGGTGTGTATACACATACCATCTCAGCCAGCTTCTACCAGTGCATCGAGTTTCAGTTACATGCAGTAAGGTGTTAATTCATTGTGTATCTCTTGTCTTTTCTTGAGTTGTTGATTTGGCCCACAATAAAACGGAAAGACAGCTTTGAAATAGTTGTCCCCCTTATGAAGGTAATTCATTTCTGAACAAACTTTATAAAGTCAATTCACATAAAGACCTTAGTTTCAGTGGTAAAAGTTGCATTCTGAGCCTTAAAATTAACACCCATATACGCTGAAGTGTCACCAAATCCCCATTAAAATAAACACAAGTATATCAATGTTAGCTACCATAACATGACACAAAAAGGCCATTTTCCTTCATTGATTACATAATAATGTTATATATATATATGGCTGTCAAATTACAACATATAATACACTTAGACATTCAGAAACAGTTATAAGTTATATTCATTTAAAGAGTATATACTGGTGAGTTTTTTTTTTTTTTTTTTTTTTTTGTGCTGCAGTGCATTTTTCTTTGAAAGGGAACTTTAGGTCACAGAGAGCAGTTTGGCAGGTTTAAAGGCCAGTGATGACATCTCCTACAGTAACAGTCGCAGTTTCCGTCCCATTAAATATTAAAGCGTTATCTCATTTTGGGGGGCAATGTGGAGCCACTCAGGATGCGGAGGAGAGGTAAGTAACTTCCGAGGATCAGATTCTGTCCCCAGGTGACAGTATTGGACTATTAGATGCAATTGTAACACTGATGGGAGCCCCAGGTTGCTGAAGTAATACAGCTAAAATGGATTAATATATGGGCAGTTCTGGGAAATTAAAATTACATTATTAAAATGCTTTATGCTTTAAACTTTTCTTTTTCATGTGTCTCCATGTTTTACTACAGCTGTTAAGATAAAGTACTTTACATAAGGGTCAAGCATTTAGATCTTCTCATTTGAACTTGAACCTATAAACTCTTTTCCTGACTGCCTTCTTGGTATGGAGAAGTGTCTGTAGGAATGAAGTGTGTTTGCCTTCAGAGTAGCATGAGTAGGTGGAAGAGGTTAGTGATGCCACTTCCCCAAAAGGCTGCTCCTCTGCTCCCAGCCTTGCTTGTTTCCTGGTTACTACAGCTTTCTTGTAAACACTCCAGCGGCTCCCACGCGGCCCCCTCCTCTTACTCATCGTGGAGAATGTGAGGCTCTGTTTTCCGAACTGTAGCCCAGAGTGCCGCAACACCTCTTTACCGCTTCAGGAAACCCATCGTGCCACGCTGCTTTGACAACTTCCCTGTTTCCAGTGGTCCCTCCTAAAATAATCTCTGAAAGCTTATCTCACTGCATGCCATATTCCACTTTTGCTCCCCTGAGGGGGTCCCGCAATTTGCATTAAGATACACCCAGTTTTGCAAGCAGCACACAGCCTAAATTTTCTTGTCCTTTGTATATTATTGTCCACCATATATTTACATTCATGTGGAGACAAATGGCTGTGAAGCCAATAATACCGAAGCACTATTTACAGCCTCGGTCCATCCGGACAATCTGGTTCCAGTGTAGCTGGACTATATAAAAGCAGTGGTGCCACGTCGCCTCGCAAGCCATGATGACTGCAAGCCCTAGGAGGTGCATCTGCAGAATGGACCCATTGTGTGTGCACATCTGTAGATAACCCCTGTCTCCCTCTTGTTGAAGGAGTCTCCTTGTGCCTTCACTGCCTCAGATTCTCTGACCCCAGTGTCTGTGTAGTTAATGAATATGTGCATAAACCCCACTTCTCTACTGGGTGCTGGAAGAAATGACCGTAGGCTTTGTATTGGTTGCGAAGAAGCCTAAACAGCAGCCTGCCTTCAGCAAAACTGAGGCCAGTGTCTCTATTCTGGACCCGACGGCTGCCGCGTACGGGCGGCAGGGACGGTAGAACAATCGAGTCGCAGCATGCCAGACATCAGGGTGCGCCCTGAGCATGCGCTGTCTTTGCTTGACTTTGTCTTCATGTACTATTTAATTGCAGAAAAGTCATAAATAAAGAGTCTATGCCTGAGGTGACATTACTGTATAGTCCAGTAAACCCTGGTGTAATGGATTTCACACACACATACACGCAGAGGTAGCAGGAGGAAAGTAGGTCAGCTCTGGTGGACTGCAGTGGGTCAGGCTCCAAAGCCTTGCTGGGGAATGTGTCTCTCTGTGTGTCTGCATCAGCACGCTCCAAGGAAGTGTTTCCTTGATGAGATCAGTAAATAGCTGAGCTCTGTTTCACTGCCTTGTTCCTTGTCTTCTGCTAAGAGGATGGAGCTCTACTCAGAGCTGATATCTGGCTGGCTTTGAACTCAGCCCCCATGTGCAGAACTCCATGTAAACATTGGCCCAGCAACAATCCCCCCCTCCGTTTGTACGTTACTTATGTTTGTTTGCGTGTATGCATGCAGTCATTGTGTTTTTGCCATCAGGGTCAAGAACTGAAACACTACTTATCTTTGCACTTGCCTGCTAACCATGCAACTGCTGGACACATTCAGTCCTATCCATAGGTGCTAAATAGCTGTGAAACGCTAGTATGAGTACAAATTTGTTGGAATAACTTATTTACTCATATTTATTTTCTTTCTTAAAAGTATACATTATAATTTGTTTTTTATCGATATTTATAAATGGTTAATTATGATATCCATTCATTGAATGTCAGTAAGCAATGGACATGTATGAGCTGCACTGCCTGCCCAGTTAGAAATGTTATTGGTAGGTTATGCAGGTTCAGGTTTGGATGTGAGCAGTGATGAATAATACATGCTTATGAACACATAAAGTGAGCGTTTGTGGAAATGGTTCACAAATGGATTGTATTAAAATGTGCAATCATTGACCACATATGATATTAACTGGGCGAGGACTGCTTGTGTTTATGTAGGCATGCATGCTTGTGAGTGTGTATATGGAAGAGAGGTCAGGTGTTGCAACTGGGATCTGTGTAATGGGGTGGAACAACAACAAAAATGATCACGTTTTTTTTGGAGCTCTGCTCCAGTAGATCTGGGACATGGCTTGCCGTTGCCTTGCTGTTTAATAATACATTTAAAACCAGAGCCATGCATGAAATCGTTCCCTTTTTGCAGATGGTGGTGTTGCCATATTTCATTATGTTCTGTGATTTGCAGTACAGCAGGAGCCCAAGATGTGCTGTTGTTCATGGAAGCCTCTGAGTTTGCGGGTCATAATTTTCTGGCCTTAATCGTATTTTTGCCATCATGCTCCCAGATGGCTTGTTCCAAATAAAGTACATGAAGTGCTGGTATGTTCCCTCAGCCAAGCTCGATCTGTTGGTCTTGGACTCATTAGGAGCCATAGAAAGCTTTCAGGGTTCTCTGACTAAGAGCAGGGCCTCTGAATCTAGGTTCCACATTTCTTCCTGAAGCCAGTCTATCCAGTTGCTTTTTTCCTGCATCATCTTGACCTTCTAAGCCCAGGTTTCCCTTTGGTACTGCGCTGTAATGTACACAGCAGCTGACACTTAGTTTTCATACAGGACATTTCCATAGTACACCAAGTCTTCAACTTGCAAACAACAGAGACCAGAAGTCTGTCCCTAAGTTGATTTATCTACAACTTCAAAGTTATATCACTAAGTTGCATTTTTGTACTTTTTCTGTGTTCTTTTTAACTTAAGAATACATCACAACTCATTTAAAGAACTGAAAATAACATCTCTCATCTCTACCATCTCCCATTTAATGCTGTTGACTGAGCCATCCCAGAATTACTGGGCACTAAGCTAGGAGGAGCATACCAGTCTATCACAGGTTGCTCACACACCCAGTTACACACTCAGGCCATTTTACAGCCACCTTAAAATAGATATCTTTGGTCTGTGGGAGGAAACCGGAGTACCAGAAGGAACTTCATGCCACAATAAAATGAAAGCTAATTTGAAATTACTGAAAATAAAAACACATTATCTGTAAAAATCCCTATTTATTCCCTATTGTTGATGGATTTATCCCATAAACAAGTGCAGTGTTCCTCATCACCAACACTCAACAGCACCAGACACCAGTTGTAAGGACCGGGAGTAAATTGAATAAAGGTAGTCCCACATTTCTATTCTGTTGTGTGTTTACTGCTAAGAGATAGACACAGAAGTTAAGGTTATTTTTACTTCACAACAGAAATTTTAGAAAACAGAACAGGAAAAAAAAGCAGTTTAAAATGAATAAATTCCCACTGCTTGTATCTGTAAAAGTTGTAATGCAAATGTTTCTAACGCAAGCAAACAGTGAGGGGGATCTCTCGCTTTCTCTCTTCCTCCTTCATCTTCACATCTATGCATTGCAGAACTTCTGGTGCAGTGTAAGAAGGATGAACGCTTTTTCTTGCACAAAGTGACAAAAAAATGCCATGAGCTGCGTTTGCACTGCATGTTATTGCCTGTTGTTTTGTTTGCCAGAGGTAGGTTTTGATTCCTTGGGAGCATTTCTTGCACGCCTTCAGGATTCAGAAGCCCCCGCTGGCTTCGTTTCAGCGATTTGCACTTTGTTCTTTGTTCAAGCAGGGCAGCTTGTTTCTGTCCCACTTTCTTCACATCGATTCACCTCCTTCGGTGAGCACATTAAGCCGAGTCATCAGAAAGCCCGTCGCAGCCCAGTCTTATGTAATTGTAGGAACTGTATTAGCTGCTCAGTCATTTCAATGGTATGGGTTTATGATTATTCTGTAACATGAAATGTCCAGCTTGGGATTGTTTTTATTAAACAAAGAAATGTTGACCAACAGTTTTTAACTTTTGGAACCTTAGAAAAAGAAAGGTTTGGGCTTCTTTTGTTTTTAATTCCCAGAAGAATTTATTTTAACTACAGTATGTATGTGATGCACAAACCTATGTATGTGACCTCCCAATTGTGGTTGACATCATAATTTAAAAAGGTTGTACAGGGTGGACGCCAGCATCATTAGGCAGTTGCATATATTAGAAAAAAACTCTTCCACAATGGGGTCCCACTCCGCTGTTCTCCCGTCTGGCATGTTATCACCCCATCAGCGTGGCAATCTTTAACTGCCCGTTTGTGTAAACGGCAGCTTCCTCTTTGCCTCTTCTGCGGCACACCCTGCCCTGCACTTTTATCGTCATTCTGAGCCACAGCGGCTCTAGTGCCTGTGCGTTAGGAAGGAAGAGGGAATACGTGGACGTAATGGCTCCAAACTGGCAGGGGAACGATGGGGTGTGGAGCGTCCGGGCTGCAACCCAAACAAATCCTTGGCCTTCAGAGGCGAGCCGTGAGATGAGTGAAAACCAAGAACTGAGTAAACTTTTCCATTTACAGAACATGCATGTTATTCAGTTTTTCCTGAAAAGAGGACAATGCATGTAGATTTATTTTTAAAAAATCTGATAAATTATTCAGAAAGTGTGTCTGTGTAAAGACAGAATCTTTCACTTTGAGAGGCTTTACTCAAATGCTGTATATTCTACCACTTTTATTTTCTCATTCTTTTCAATGTGTTTATGCTGTTTGAGAGCAGTGTTCATAGTTGCATTTCTTCTTGCATTCCTTTTTAGATGATTTTGGTGCTATTTTTGTGTACATTTTTTCCTTATGTACTCAGAGCCAATTCTGAGTCAACTTACAAACTGGCACTGAAAGTCAGTATGAGTTAGATTATGTAAAAGTTTATATACATTTTAGATTTTAAAAAATGCTTTTTAAGACTTGAATTTTAACATTTTAATTATCTGTAGGCAAATGAAAATGAATTTTAAATGATTGAAAATAAAAATACATCGGTCCGCAACTCCCAAAAAAACACTGTCAAAGAGAGCAGAATTATGAAGGTCAGATACTCCTGTTCCTTTTTAGTGTGTTTTACTGCCAACTAATAGCTGGATGCAGAAACAATTTGCTCTTGTTCCATAACAAGTTAAAAAAAAAAAAAAAAGAACAGTGAAGAAAACGCAGTTACATAATTTTCCCGTTTATTTATTTGCATTCTCAAAAAACTGTAACGTATGTTGTGACACAAGGACCCGGTGTGCTCTCAGTAGACACTCGGGATGTCTACTGAGACAATGCTGCAGCACTGGCGAACGCAGTAGCGCTTGTGAAGAACGTCTTCTAACACTCAGCCCTTTTACAACTGTTTGTGCTCATGTGGGCCGCTCTATAAAATATGTACAGTATAACAGAAGTGCACTTGTAATTTGCCAGCCTGTTCCCTCGGAGACTCCCGATCTGTAATTAATCCTCCAATTTCTGTGTAATTTCTATGCCGTGAGCCCAGTTTAGCGTGCGGAGCAGCTCTCTCCTGTCTCTCGGGATTTTTTTTGTTGCTGTCAAATGGAGGAACAGCCCTGTACTGGCATGCAGACTGGAGCGAGAACCACAGAATGACTCTCAATTTCACAATTTAGCAGTCAGTCTTATTGAGAAATCTGGATGGCAGACTACCAGTTATCAAGTTACACCATGAATGGCATCCTAAGAGACTAAATGTACTTAAATAAATTAATTGTAATACAACTTACAACTAAGCTAAAGTCTTAGTTATTATTGAACACTATGATACACAAGTACTGTATATGAACATATAAATAGCCTGTCTGCAGCTTTTGCGTGCAGGAAATGTTGACTGAGCGAATGAGAATATTGGTGTTGGCAGATTTAGAGCCAAACTGAAATTTTGCCAGTTGTGTACAGATGGTCCCCATCTTACAATGGGTTTACGTTCCGATAAAAACCATTGTAAGTTGAAAATATTTTAAGTCAAAAATGCATTCAATACATCTAACCTACTGTCATGCCCATGACTGCTTCAGCAATGGAACGTGGATGGTCTCTCTGCCCCCCCGTCTTTGCATTGATTGTTTTAGGAACCAATCGTGAATGGGATTTAGTTCCTACCTGGACTTCCTGTCAGTGCTCAGTTTCCGCTGCCCCTTGTGAACTCTACTGCAACCACTGTCTTGTTATGACCTTGTATTTAGTTTATTTTGAATTGTGGCGTGTTCCATTTTTCTTTACTGCCAATCGCTAATGTTTAGTGCTAGTTCAGTAAAGACTTTAACGGAGCTTAAATTTATTTCTGTGGTGTCACACGATTGCTTCCACCCACGCCATAACACCTACTGAATATCATAGCCTAGACTAGCCTACCTTAAAAGTCATTACGGGCTTGCTGCTTTCAGAAGACAGACACAGGTGGGCGTTTCATAGACATGATGGATGCACAAAACACAATGCAGATGAAGGGGGGTATCAAAAAAATGCTGGCAACACAGAACACTGTAGAGTATCGGTTGTATACGCTAGCAACCACGTGGCAGACTTGAAGATGCGGATCGCTGCCGCTTTCCAGCATCATGAAGGAGTATCGTACTGCATATTGCTTGCCTGGGAAAAATTCATAATTCAAAGTACACTTTCTGCTGAATGCATATTCCTATCGCACCATCGTAAAGTCGAAAAATCATTAGTCAGACCACCGTAACTCAGGGACCATCTGTACGTACAGTTTCTAAAATGGCCTGGTGAAATTAGTTCCCACTTCTTCAGAACCGCTGATGCCCTTTCAGCACTCAAGAAGGTCTCAAAAAGCATTTCTCTCGGTTCACTTCTTTAATAATCACGGTCACCTTTATATATTCTATCACTTCAATTTACAGACACTAGGGTAACTTCCACAGGAAAAAATGTGTTGGTTAAGCTAAACGTACTTTGATAGTTATGTGCCTGTGAACCCAGCTACTCTTCTTCCCATCAGAATTCACACTGCACCTTCAACTTGCGTTGTACCAAAGAGGATGTCACAACTGATTTTAAGTCAGTCATTTCAGACAGACAGAAAACAAGGTGCTGGAAACAGATTTAAAGTCCCCATAAAAACTGATACACATTCACTGTTATGCACTGTCTACAACTATTACTGCCAGTAAATCAATTTTCACTGTCATAAGGATGTGTCACTGTAGTGAGGCAGCTACCTGTAGGTGGTACTATCCAAGACGTCATCATGAATGAATGCTAGCATTCATGAGTCAACACAGATGTTGACGTTGAAGAATGGTAACGCCCTTTATTCTTTTCATCTGCTCTCACATATTAAATCTACATGTGGTTTTGGCTGTTGCCGCATCATTTTCTTTGCCTTTTTGTTCATGGTTTCTCATCGCTGCACGTAGCTCATGGGTCAACAAGTGTGCACACGCCTTGTCTGAGAAGTCTCATGTGAATAACATCAAAAGCATCCCCAGTACCAGAGAGAGACTCGTGTGCCCCGCTTTGTTTCTGCACATCCTGAGAGCAATATTTGTTATCACTTGAACCCAGAGTGAGCAACACATGGTACTGGGTGTAGATCAACATGGGTTAGTTTGACTTTAGTAGCACCTCTGTTCGTGTCATTAAAAATACTGTTACTCAAACATATTTTGTAGCTTCTCTAGTGCTATTTTTTTCCTTTCATTCAGTACCAGGAACGCTTGTCCAGCGTCAGGTTCTGGTGTTTTGCAGTCTTTCAGGGAAGTGTACAGTGTCTTGTAAAATTATTCAGATCCTTGACAAAATCACATATTTTTCTGAAAACCTAAAAGGATGCCTTAATGTTACTTTTCATTTGATATTTTAAATCAAAAATAATTTTTAAATTGTAGGTCAAGATGAGTTTTAGAGCATAAAATATTTTTAAAGAAAATTCAAATATGCCATTTGCAGAAGTATTCAAGTCCTTAGGTATTATAGCTAACCTTATATTAGGTGCACAAAATTACCATTAAAAGCCTCCCACATGGTTCATTGGCCAATCAGTGTTCATTAATAGTAATTCACAAATAATGATGGCAGATTTCATGAAAACAGCATCTATATCTGTGAGCTCCCTCAGGCAGGTAATGTGTAAAGCGAAGACATCATGGAGTCCAAGGAGCTGTGAAAGCAAGTCGGGACCTCAAGTTATCAGAAAGCAAAGCTATGGAGAAAAGTGAAAATAAATCAAGGTCCTTAACATCTTGTGAGCAGAATCTATTCCACTGTCAGAAAATGGAAACGGCATCATACAACCCAGGCCTAAATCGGCCATTCCTACAAATTGAGCGCTTGGGCAAGAAAGACACTGCTATGAGATGCCACTCTAAGGCCAACATTAGTGTTTAAAGAACTGCAGAGTTCAATGACTGCAGTGTAAGAGCACTATTTACAGAACTATTTACAGAACACTAGATAAAAGCAGCCTATGTGGTAGGGTGGCAAGAATTAAGCCACTGCTTAAAAACAACCATATCAAAGTCCACCTAGTTTACAATAAAACACTTGAGTGATCTGAAAAAAATGGCAAAAATGTACTGGAAACACCACCCCTACATTAACCCATGATGGTAGGAGCAGAATGCTATAGGGTTGCTTTTCATCAGTGGGAACTGGAAAGCTGGTACAGATAAAGGATGACTGAACAGTGCAAAGTACAGGCAAATACTAGAAGAAAACACAGTCTGCTAAAGACATAAAATTGGGCCGATATTTCATTTTTCATCAGGACAGGGATCCTAAAAACAAACCCAAAGCTACCCTGGAGGAGCTTCAGAAGAAGAAAGTTTCCTAGCGTGGCCCAGCCAAAGTCTAACTGAATCCAGTTCAGAATCAGTGCCAAGACTTGAAAAATGCTTTCCACAAGCGATCTCCAAGCAACTTGAGACAGGTTGAACAAGAATGGCAAAAAGTGCACCAAACTGGTGTCAGAAACTGAAAAAAAACACCTGGTGCTGTAACTGTTGCCAAAGGTACTTGCACCAAATATTGAATTCAAGGGTTTGAATGTTTACGCAAATGGCATATTTAGATTTTTTTTCTTTTTTAAAAATAAATTATGCAGAACATGTTGATTAACAAAAAAAAGTCATTTTAAGTAATATTATATTGAATTACATGGCAAGGAAATATTAAGGCATCATTTTGTTATCCAGTGAAATGTGAGTTTTGACAAAAGAAATTGGATTTTAATGGATTTTAACAACAATTTAAATGATTCGTACAGCAGTTGATTAAACGGCAGTGTTTGAAAAAAAACCCATTCAAATAATTTTGGAAAGGGATGTTTTTTGAGTTGTTTTTGCTGTCTTTTTTGTCTTTTATCTTAATTTATATCTTACTGTGTTTTTACTGAAGCTGCTCTTTTAACCCTTCTTGGACAGCTTTTATTTTACACTGTGTGGTTCTTATTTTACAGAAGGGTTTCACCGAGTGCTCGCCATGTTTCGATGAACACAGATCACAAGCATAAACAATGAACTGGAGGAGTGTGAGGAGGGGTACCGATGACTAAGTGAGAGCTCTGTACCAAAACAGCTGGTTTAAATGTGTTCCCAGCCTGTTTCGCGATGGGAATGGGTTGTTTGCTCCACAGGGTTAGGCAGTCCTTTGTTTGAAAGGGATCGCTGGAGCCCAGCACAGTAATATGGCAAACACCTTCTGAAATGACAGCTGGTGGTCTGAACAAGTACCATTCACATGAAGTTCAGAAGGCAGTGTTTTGGGATGAAGCTTTAGCAGTAAAACACAAAACACTATAACAAGTCACAACCCACTGTATCCCCACTGTTAGTGAACAGTTGTAATGTCTTGCCAAAGCTTTCTGATTCTTCATCTGTTTGCCCCACAGGTACGGGAGATACTTGGAAGATGTTCCTGCCCCTCTCAATTTCCCATGACGAAGGTTTCAGAGGGGAAGTACAAAGTTGGAGATTCCAGCGCCTTGATCTTCATCAGGGTGCGACCTATAGCCTCTTTGTTCCTACACGTTTACAGTGTTTGTTCCTGCATGCTTGTTCACACCCTCTCTCATTTTTCACCTTTTCAATTTTCGTGTCCTTCATTGGCGTCTTTATAATAAGTAAAATATAAAAATGAGAAAAGTAAATAAACCAATAAGTGCTCCTTTTCTGTGTCATTCTCCATCTTCCATTCTCCTTCTCTTCCTGCCTCTCTCTCTCTCTCTTTCGCTCAATCTTGCACTGGTTAATGTTTCCATGGTGCTGTTTATTTTCCTTCAGCTCTCTTTTTTTAAAGGCAGCTGTAACAGGCTGTAATTGTAGCTTTGGCTTGTTTTGCTAACACACTCCCAGACAGTATGACACTCTTAGCATCTCCACATGGAAAGCCCACTGATCGCCCGGAAGGCTGCACTGTACAAGTGCAATGTGTTGCCTCCTGATAGGCTCCATCTCACAATCTGCCCTTTTCGGCAGCTCTATGTGGCATCCGTGGTCATAAGCCTGTACTGCCGTCTTACATAAGCTGTGGCATTACAATGGAGATGTCTAAATATTTCATATAGGCCATCTTTTGTTTACATGTACAGTATATAAATGATGTCCAGGCAAGGCATGTGTGATTTCTTTTCCATCCTTTTGAGCAGTGCACTTTTCAGCAAAAGGTGTCAGGGCTTTTTGTTGGAGAATCAGCATCTGTGTCAAGTGAGCCACGTGTGGATGAAACCTGCTTTTGTACTGAATCCGTGCCAGGAAGCTGTTTCTCTGTCAGATTATGGCCCATTTCCCCCCCGCCACGATTCATCACGGATGATGGCGATTATGTACATTTTCACGATGCCGTAGCTTAGCCAAGAAATTCCCATTTGGGTTCAGGTGCCAGCTGCCTGGAAGTAGCGAATGATCCCTGCCAGTGTGGTTGCAGCAGGGCATTTGGGTTCTAAGAGATGGGGGGAACTTTTAAAGTATTCCAGGACAAAAAACAGAAGGAACCAGCCTGGCACCTTTTTTAAAAGAGTGTTGTTTTCTGGGAAGCAATTGGGCTGCTCAGAAATCAGTGGCAGCCGTTGCAGTTGAAAGAGGTGCAGCGGTCTTTGGCACATCCTCATTGAGCAGCAGCTGTCAATCATTCCTGGTTTCCGTAACAGCCCGGGACTTGTTAACTGTCCAAGGGAAGGTAAGTTGACCCAGCAGCACAGAATCAAAAGAGAAAGTTGTATGTTCGCAAATATACTCAGAAAACAAAATGAATTTTGAAACAAGGGTTTAAAGAATCCCTGTGCTATAGGCCACTAGGTGGCTCTGTGTCATGTAACAGTATTCAGGAGACCCAAACCAGGCTGTTACTGGTATGATGGGGCCCACAGTTCTCCTGCGAGTATGAAACAGCTGTCAGCAGTGGGAGACAGGGACCCTAGGGAACACAGGTCTGGGTCAGGAAAGTGAGACAGGCGGCCCACTGGGCTGGCCTAGCAGCGCTGTCGAGGTTCAGGCCTAAGCCTAACACGCACCTCTGGCTAAGCATATTCATATCTCCATAACTGCTTCAGCAACCCACCTGGTACAGCAGGCCTTAAAGGATATCAGCACATGCACCCAAACTGACACCGTGTGGCACTTAATGTGTGTGAGAGAATAAGAGTCATTGTATTGTGTGTGCTGTTCCCCCCAGGTCCTGCGCACACATGTCATGGTGCGTGTGGGAGGTGGCTGGGACACACTGGAGCACTACCTGGACAAGCACGACCCCTGTCGTTGTGCGGCTTTTGGTGAGGCCATTTCCTGTAACCTCTATTCTTCTTAGTGTTTGGATATGTGTTTGCTTCATTTTCCATTATAGATTGTTCGCACAGTCATCCTGGTTCAGATCGGTGCACATTTCAACACATGGTACACAACCATGTGCTTGACAAATAAACTCTTTTGACTCTTTTGACTCTTGACTTTTGACATCGTCCAATTCTCATGAAAGCTACAGTGGGTCTCCTACTTACTAACTTAATTTGGACCGGGATTTGGTTTCTTACTCAAAGCTTGTAAGTTGCACATGACACAGAGCAGGTCAAGGACTCCTCATGAATTCAGTATGCAGCCTTACTGTAATGTGATCCTTGCAAAAACATTGTTACCGGATTAAGCGACTGCGAGAATTGCACGTGTGTTTCTGTATCTCTGTTGGTGAAACGTACTTCTGTTATATTTTGATGATTTGTTACTCTTGCGGTGACATGGAGATGGTCACTCATTGACTGCTAAGAACTGGTAGATGTAGAAGCCATAGGATCATCTACAGCTTATTCACCTTCTCTTTGCTTCTTTTATGCTCTTTTGTAAAATATAAAGCCATGCTTACCGTCTGCAGTTACTACCTGTCCATGCATCAGGTAAAGCTTTTGCACGGAACTTGAATTGGTGCCCCTTTTTAAAATGCTAAAAAAATTCTCAAAAAAGTTTGTATTAGTGAAAACTTTGTTACTTGAAAATCCCTAAGCCAGACACCCGCTGTGCTCCAAATTGAAATTCAGTTGATATTTTACTCTTTATGTTTCTTTTCCTTTTACAGTTACTGCTTCTACTGTAGTGCAACAAAGATCAGTGACAATGATCCCTCAGAAGCTACAGTAAAATTACAGTAAAGTAACCCATGAATAATTTAGTCTTGAATATATAATGTGATGCAATGGACTGGTGGTCCATCCAGGAGGAGATTTATGGCCTGTCCACACCCTGTGCTTCTGGGATAGGCTCCAGACTGCCATGATCCTGCTCAGGATAAGCGGTTTATGAAAATAAACGAATTGATGGATATATAATGTGTAACTGGAATCAGACCTCTGTCTCCAGCCCAAGTTTTATAAGCTTATATTAATGCTAAATTATACACAATCTGCGATAGATAGATAGACAGACAGACAGATAAACATGTACGCAAATAAAAATGACAGGTACATACTAATGACAGATTGATAGATACTGAGTAGAGTAGATAGACAGATGGGAGCTTGGATGTGGCTATAGCAGCATGCATACAGTACAATACAATAGTGACAGAAAGACAGACAGTGGGTCTCTAAAGCAAATTGTGCAGAACAGCTTTGAACCTTCTTTACAAGTAAAAGCAGAGCTATTGTTCCTAGTGTAATGCCAGACATTATGACCAAATCACGCTATAGGAATCTGTGCTCACAGCTCATCGGTACCAGCAGTCCAAAGGGGGAGGCCAAGGCTCACACAGCAAGTCCTCCAGTGCCCACTCGTCACGCTCCACCAGTCCTGGTCCACACTGGCGCAATGAAGGTATCGCCCCCTTCAAGACCCCGGACCGACGCACACTGGATCCACCCGCTCTGGTTGCAGCAGTCTCCTCCTCATCCCGTCTTGGCCACCCTCACCGGCCCTCGCTCCCCACAGAACTGGACTTTAGCTCAGGTCCAGCAGCTACCATGCTGCCGCGCCCTCCTCGGGACCGCTCAGAGCCACGCCTCCTTGCTAATCCCAGGTATGAATCTTTGTTCTTTACTGCATGTGTTGTTGTAACTGCTGATGATTTCCACAGCTGGTAAAAGAGATATTAAAATTTTTGCAAACATGAAAATCACAGGAGGCTTTTTTGCTAAAACAAATTCTATGCTGCTAGTGTGAGCTGTACAGCAATCGTCAGATAGTCATATGACAGCCCACTAGTTGCATGGACACACTAGTTTTATGACAGCCCTGGGCAGTAGTAAACAACACACACTGTGGCATCATTGAGCAGAGCCATGCGTTGCAAACACAACCTTCTATCCTGCTCCAGGGAACAAAGCTAAGTGGCAGACAGACTGACACAAGCACACTGACACCCAGGGAGGACACAGAGGATTACAGCAGACATTTTGCATTAGTAGTAACTGGTGTTGAGAGGACATCAACATTCCTGCAACCTCTGACTTTTATGCCTCCCCCTTGAGACTCACTGTAGTATTTGTGCTCCAGCTCAGCATGGATAGGTTTCAGTGCTGTTTTTGTTTCCTTCCCTTAATGCACTAATCTAATGAACCCAGTATAAAGCAGTTCTGTGAACAAACATATTTTTTGTCAAATTCAGTTTGCTCTTCTGTAGTGGCATTTCGCGCAGAATACTGTCCAAAGTGCGCCATACAGTAACATGTGCTGTGGAACACTGTAGACTCGTGTCTCCTGACTTGGGGCCAGTAAGTGTGATAGTGTTTCAGGAAGCACAACAGGCCTAAACTGTGAGCAGGAGCCCACATATAGTCTTAACTCCTGCAGGTCTGTGCCCAGCAGCCACATGCTGGGATTAAAAGCTAATGCAAAGTCCTGACACCTCCATTTTAGGAGAACTGGAGTCAGTAAGACTTGGGTTTAAGCTAAATCCACTCAGCTTGCCCTCTGCAGGATTTCCCAGCTCTGAAGCTAATCTAGCTAATGGATCAGCTGCATGAAGTTCATAAGGGTACGAGTTGTCAGGTGACATTGGCAGGAAATGGAAACAGGCAGGTCATGTGGTTGCAGTGAAATGGGTGTCAGTAAAACACAATGAGACATAATCTCGCTTGTGTTTATAGGCTCCAGGGTTTGAGAAGGCCCCGATGAATCATGTCTGTGGTCCTTCGATTATTGCTGACAGATTGCTGACTCTTAATCCCCCCCCAACTGCCTCTGTCTTTGTGATGCAGGAACAAGGACATATTTATCCCAGCAACACGCCGGTTGTCTGGGGATAGCGACTCCTCAACGGCCTCATCCAGAGGTGCTGCGGGGGGAGGGGCAGCCCGCAGCTCTATAGGAAGTCCTCGCCGCGGCGAAGAGGTTGTATTGATGGTCAACCGGCGAGAGGGGAAGCACATCATTGAGAGGCCCACAGGAGGAGGGCAAGTTCCAGACATACGGCGACCCCAGATGCGAGCACGCAGCCAATCCCGGGAGAGGCCTGCAGACACGATCCTGAAGCCCACCCCACCCCAAGGTGTCCCTGGGGAGTCCAGAATAGCCAGGCCAGAGAGGGGCCGCTCCCTTGGGCCTGAAGGTCCTCGCAGGCTGCAGGCCGCCCGATCGCTTAGCCAGGGCAAAGTACCCTCTCGGAGCAGGGCCAGTGACACCAGTCCAGGACCCCGGACTCACCTCCGAGACCCCCAGGGTGCCCATACTGACAGACGAGAGGATGCTCGCACCAAGCAAGCCCTGCCAGCATCTCCCAAACAAAGCAGTGGTGGGTTTGTACGGAAGCAACAAGCTCCGCACCCTCACTCGCCAGCTAAAGGGAGCCTCAGCAGCCCTAGTAAGAAAAGCGCAGCCACTCCGAGGTCCCCGGCACCACACTCCCCTTCGACAGGGAGAAGCCGTTTGCTCCCCCCAGTCTCTCACTCCCAGCAAGGTCGACGCTCTCCCCTTTCTTCTCCACGCTCTTCCCCCCGCCCATCCCTTCTGCACAGTCCCCGATCACCTCGGGCCTCTCGAGCCCCACGGCCCACTGGGTTCAATCGATCGGCTCGTGGCAGTTTTGAATGGCCAGATTCAGGGGTTGAGGAGCGGGGTTTACGTTTCCACCTACTGCCAAGCCTGGACCCTCAGAAGGAGCAAGACTTGATCCGTAGCTTTGAAGCTGAATTTTTAGCCAACACACAGTTGGCAGGCACCAACTCCGTCAGGGAGACCAGAACTAAGGACCCCGGGGCCCTGCGACTGCCTGTCCATCAGAAGCAGGAGCAAAGTTTGGGGAGCCTCTTACCTCCAGCTCCAGGTGATCCCAATGTGACAGACTCTGCCTATTCCTCCTCCAACTCATCTACTTCTTCCCTCAGTGTCAGTGGCAAGATTGGAGTGTTGCCGGATCTCCATGAGAACAGGAGAGGTGTTCCACGTCCTTGTCCCCTGGAAGAAGCCCCAAGCTTGCAGGAACCCCAAATCCTCTGTAACTCGTACAGTGACAAGCAGGCTTTAGATATTGAACAGTGGGGGAGTCGTAGGAGTTGTCAGAAGAAGCTGCCAGCCATCGGCCACTTCACAGAGAACGCCAAGCTGCACTCCACCACCAAAGAAGAGTGTGTGACCCTGTCAGAGAACCATGCCTTTCAACAGCCAGCCCATTCCTCCACAGACTTAGGCAGCATTCACGGGGAGCGATTGAACCAGCAGCAATTGCCAGAACCTACCGAGTCACTGATGGACAGCAGGCACGAACAGCTGGACTGGACTGGGGTTGAGAAGGGGGTGGAGCACCCAGACCACCAGCTGAGCTTCCCATACCACCTGGAAGAAAACCACCAAGCTGACAGTGTCCGCTTAGACAATAGCTTTCCTCCGACTGATCTGTGTCCCTCACCATTGCCTATCCCACCTTCAGAAGACTGCTCCTTTAAGGATTCATCTAGCGAGAGTTCGTCCATGTGTGTCAGTCTCAGCGAAGTGCGTTCTGAGGACTCCTCCTCACCACCTCCGCCCACTGACGGTGACCCGGCTGTGATCCTGCGCTCCAAGAAAAGCCAGAAGAAACTAGACCGTGTGCCCTCCATCTATAAGGTGAAGTTGCGGTCCCGGATCCGGCCACGCACAGACAACCGGCCTGATAACAGCCCCTCACGGATCCCCACACCAGTCAGCTACAGGGAACAAAAGTGCGCTGGCTTCTTGCCACACCACAGCCCTACCCACCGTACTCAGAGTCCCCAGAGCAACGGATACAGCACTACACAGAAGGTCCTACAGCGGGCTTTAGTGGACTTCAGTGATCCCTTGGCTCCCTGTACCCAGACAGGGCGGCAGGACTGTTCCTCATCCATAGAATCAGGAAGTTTGGATGATGACTCCTGGATGTAACAGGGAGGTAGCACTTCACACAAGGGGTTGATAACTACTTTCAAGTGCCCTGTTAATGAAGAGGAGCCTGGAAACAAGTATAATGCTAGGCTACAAAAAGCAGGCACTTTGGGGAATTGTGAGGCACAGAGGGTGTGCGTTGAAGAGGAAATCCTCAGCAGTCAACTGGAGCGTTGCTGTGGAAACGAACAAATGCCTGAGAATGCTGGAGAGCAGGGGCAGAAGATGGTGCTGTGGGAGCACTTGTCTGTTAGCTACACACATCATTAAGAATGGCTCTCCAACAGCCAGACCCCCACCACACCACTCCCCCCGCTACATGGTAATGGGTTCAATATCCCAGATTGTTTTGTTTGACTGACGAGTTTCCGTGGAAACGTGACAACAGAGCATCAGGTGCCATACGTTATGGTTAATGCAAAAGACTGTGAGTTTAAGAAAGAGTGATGTGAGTCTGCATTGTGACACATTTCAACTGCGTTTATTATTCTGCACTATGTTGATACTGTATCAGGCATGTCGCTGACACTATGTTGTCCTGGTAAAGGAAATAAGTTGACACTACACACTCTCTGTGCAATGCTACTTGGGTCTAGTCCCTAGCCCCTCCACATTATGCTCTGATTGGTCCCCTGGGATCACATGACCTGTGTATTGTATTTTGTGACAGATGCCTTGGCTTGCGTAGGACAAATTCTTACCTTCTTCCTGTACATAGCAATACACAAACATTTTAGTTGTTTTACTGTAAAATGTCTGTTTTACAGTTTTAACTTTTGTTGCTTGTCGTAAAATATTTTGCCATCAGAAACAGGAGCTTGGGCCCTATCCTCAGAGAGGCTGAGAGGTTGTTCCATTGCTGTTAGACCGTCACCAGTTCTCCACACCTGTTACACTATGTTATCTGCTGATGATCTGTCTCATCTGGGAACTGAGTACAGAAATTTCATAAAGTGTGTATTTTATGTGTATATAATGTGAATATACTGTAAAATGCATCTTTTTTTATCATGCTAATGCTGCCTTGGCTATGCAATACTGCTGTGGAAAGTGTTGCCTTGATTTTTACCTTTGCCTTAAAGTGTGTCTCTTGTGTACATAAGTAAGAGTGAGAGAGAGAAAACATTACTGCACTCCACTGTGCCCACAATATGGATACTGCATGCAAACTTAACTATAGTTAATTGAGTATAAATTGGGTTTTTGTAACCTGTCCACAGAATGGCTCTACTGTGTGGCAAGCACATACCTGTAGCTAAACAAGCTCTTGTGCTTGTAACATTATTACCTTCTATGTATAAAATAAACCTTTAACCGAATGCAGCAAATAGCCCAGAAAGGTATAGATGGAAGCCAGTGGTACAACCAAATGTACAATTAGGGTCATTGTAATCATTGTAATCTCAGACTCCTCTCTGAGAGGGACAATAACAATTCAGTCTGAAAAAAATTGCATTACAGTCCTGTATGAACTCCAGTCATATATACATATATATATACACACACACATGCATATGTGTATATATAAAATAATGAGGACCATGATGGATGATGATGATGATGATGATGATGATGCCTCGTGAGCTGATGTATGGCTCAATACTGTCATCTGGTGGTTGAACATGATCTTTTTTTATGTGACCATAATGTCTAGGGTTCTGATTTACTACATACTGTAGGTGTGACCTGTGAACTGGGTCCATCCTTTCTCAGTAGCATCAGTGTATTACCCCATTGTGTCTGTATGGCGAACTTTGAGATGGGTCGTACAATCGTTATTCAGAGATATGCAGCATTGTTGCACTGCTGAAGTTAACTACAAAGCGGGTACCAATTTCTTCCATCAGTGTGGCAAAGTACTGTGCAGCTGAAAGCCATTCTTGCACTGTCCTGGAATTCATCCATGACAAAGTGATCTTTGTGTCACCAGAAGCAAAGCCGGTAGCTGCCTGAGCCCCTAAGGGATCTGGACACTGTTTTAAGGAGGGATTTCAGCGGATAAAGCTGTCTTGCCAATGGTTTCACAGGAGGAATACTGAATGAGGCCGAATCAGGGGGTGTGCTGCTGAATGATCTCCCAGTTTAAAGCAGTTTGGTGTGTTTGTCCTTGTGCTGAATACCCATTCAGTGGAAGTGATTTCTGTGTTTTGCAATGTGTGGAGAGTTGTAATGGGATGATAATGTAAGTGGATCTATTTATTTATTTATATATTCTAAAAGTCTTTTTTGGTCTGCATGAATGCTGCAGAGTTGGATGTCTTCTGAATGAATTTGGGTGGATAGTTTTTTTTTTTCCATAAATGTACTGGGTACAATTTATTATATCTATTGGACCAGGCCTTTCCCAGGTATTTTCATTAGATACTGTTCGGTTATGTGTCTAAAAAGCCATGGACTCTTTGCTAATTACTGAAGTAACATAGTATTTTGGTTCAGACGTTAGATCTTTGTGTTTTCGTTGTTCTATGTATTTCTTTGTTGTATGAGGTTTCATTGAAATGTTTTCAGATGGATCTTGCACTTGCAGTTTTTGATGGCAGATCAAAAGCATTCCATGGTATCCCACCAAAGACTTGAACCGCTCCTGGCTTATAGCTTTTTAATATGTCAACTCCACGTCTCAGTTTTTACCCAAGATAACATTTGTCTGCTACATGAATGTTATTTCCCACTTTAGTCTCATGCACCCAAGGAGAGACAGTCTCACCAGTGTCACAGCACTCACGCTTAATCTTTCAAGGCCACAGCAGAGCCCTCCTGTCTATGAAGTGATCGTCCATCTTCCTTTTTTCCATTTCTATTATTATTGTTCAAGTTTTTTAAATTCCATCTTTACACCATTTAGTATTCAGTCTGTGCTGCATGCCTTTTTATATGGTAATCTTATTTTATATTTTGCCTTTCTGTAAAAGCAAGCGACTCAAACATTTAAATGTGATTTAATACTTAGTTTCAACGAAATTGTGTTACTTCCTCAATGCATTTCTAAAATATTTTTATGATTGGTCCTTTGGTCCAGTTTCGTTACCATCCAAATACCATCTATGCCAGCAGGCGCCAACCTCTGTCCTGGGAATGGTCAAGATGTGCAGGCATTCATTCCAGCTTCCGCTTTGTCAGATATGATACCTTTTAGGCAAAAAATCAGCAAGCACTTCAAATGACATATCGATGTGCTTTTGATGTGAAATTTGAACAGCTTTTCCTTAAGTTCATAACTGAGTGAAATGGTCTCCTTGACTGAGAGCAAGAAATAAACCTGTGTTCCATGTTGACCCCACATACTGTTGATGTAACAGTAATGAAAGATCTCACCATTGAGTGTCAGTTGTAATTTTATGTTTCTTTTTTTCCTGATATTATCCATGTCCACTAAACATTAATGGTGATGCATTTAAGGGAGCTTTGACAATGTAGTATTTGTATTAAATAGCAATATGGAAAGACCAAGACTCCACTGTTCCTTGAAGGATGATTTCTGTGTTCATTGCTCTGCCAATAAATGTTTTACTTTCTTTTGTCCTCTTAATTTCCCAGAAGTGATGTTTCCTGGTTTGAATTTTGAGTCTGTCTACAGTTTGGTACTTGCGAATTGTTTATGTTTATTGTCACTTCCACTTTTTACCTCTCTTTGGACTTCATGTCAGGATCACTTTGATGCATACAAATAATATGGTGACTAATTCAGAAATTGTGGCGGATTTTTCTAATTCCATTGTCGGGTTACCCGAATCGTAAAAGAGCACAGATGAAAAAGGGATCATGCATCAGCTCAGTGTACCGAACTGCAGGTGAGTAAAAGAGAGAGAATAAGGAAATCGGATCTCCACATCATCATCATCATCTCCTGCGTGCAGTCGCTGAAAAGATGGTTTTGGCCCGCGAAAAAGTTGATTCCTCTCTCGATATCCCGCATGAGAAGTCGCCTCTTCTCATTTCAGGTCGTGATCGTGCATCCAGCGGCCCCCCGCCCATCAGACATTTCAGTGTATACTGAAGTGCCGACGATTCTTTATGTTCACTCATTCGCCACCTTTAACAGCCACATAAACGCAAACTTTATATCTGACGGCCTGAAACGACCCTTCCTCGTCGCGCCACCATACAAGCTGTTAAAGTGGGCGGGGTCTGGGGCGGAAGTGCCGTGAGCCGGAAGTGATGCAAAAGCCCAGGGTCACATGACGTGCGAACGAAGGCCTCTCTGTACACATATCCGCAATTCACTGACAAGGTAACGCCGCTTTATTTTTCTGTCATTGTCTTTACATTTTTTTCCATTTACAGGCTACTTGGCTCCTTGTCCGTCAGCTGTGCTTGTTTCTGGAGAACAACAGGTACCGGTCGAGTATGTGTAGATGAAGGACGGTGTATTTATTCCTTTATTTTTGACTGGAGAAGGTCACGTCTGTTAGCTTAACTGGTAGCTGAGCTGTCGTAAGGTGACGGCCGAGTTTCAGGTTCCTCCGTTTACTTACTGCACTCTGCGTTTGTTAACTAGTCCTTTTGTTCGGTGACTAGTTAGGAAGTTAAGTTCAGCAGAACAAACGGCCGCGCTGTGGCGAGTCAGCGGTGGAACGGCCCACTGGTTGCCGTTGGTGCTTCCCTGAGATCGGACTGTCAGTGTCAAATTTCCACAGCTTACTTTCATTAAAAATACTCAGTGCTAGTAGGACTCTTTTAATTATGAGTTATAAATGGTTTAAATCTTACACATACTTTACTCTGTCATACGTTGTTCATTGGTTATTGTGTTATTCATAGTAATTTAATATTCTTCTAATCTTAGTGTAATTTATTTTGTTACTCGTGTTGCTGACAGGAACCGCAGCAAAACGATACAAATGTCATATGCATTGGTACAATTTTATTATATAATATCTTTGGAGCTTTTGTGTAGCATAGTAGCATTTTTATATTTTAAACGTTAATCATTACTGTTAGTTTTCTCTGCTGATTTAATAACTTTGGACATGAAACTGAAATAGTACGTCTTGCTCTGGAAATCTTGTTCACTTAATACTTCTGCAAGAAACGTTTGTCTTTAATATCTTTGCAAAAATTTAGGAACAAATTGGAAAAGTTTTTTGTTTTAAGAACGGCTGTATACAATGTTTGTGTTTTTGTAGTATTCAGTATGCACAGCTAGTTTGGGAAGGACGTGTGTTGTCAGTTTACTAAACTACGTTGTGTGTTTTACTATGTGGATGTGCACCAGTGAGGAAAACAAGAACATCCTGATGCTTTTCTCAGCAGGGCTTGGCTTGAAATAACTATGAAAGCCTTTTGGTTATTAAATAGTAACCCAAATGTTGTATAAATTGTCACTAGAGTAAGAAATGTATGTGTGTGTTCCTTGCAAATGGTGGACAAGAGCTAGGGTAGCATTTGTTTTATCCTTATGGAACACGGGGAGACTTTTTTGCAGCAGTCAGTGTTGGATTATGAGCAGAATTCAAAAACAGGAAATTATGAAAGGGCTTCACTGTACCAGTCGGTACAACGGTTATGCAGATGCTGAACCAGCAATTTTTGGCTTTGTTGTTGTTGGATCTGTGAAATTTTGCTGCGTCTCTTTTTCTGCTGTTATTGTGTGAAAAGCAGCAGACTTTTCCAAGCAGAAGGACACATTTCCTAGTATTTTTCCAGTACTGCGTTTCCTGAATTTCCTGTCGTTTCACCATAAACAGTATTTTGGGAAAGTGCTTGAGCCTTCTCTGTTTTTCTCCTTTCTTCTAGGTCCCTCATAGGAGCAAGGACACCTCGCAGCCAAGATGACGGACTCAAAATATTTCACTACTACCAAGAAAGGTATGGGGATGCCATGTCTTCTATTCATTGCATTAATGTTGCCTTGTCGGTCTTCAATTTTAGCTTCAAAAATAACTATTAAAATTTGTTAACATAAGCCTTTACAATGAACAACTATTTATAC
This sequence comes from Heterotis niloticus, assembly GCA_018136845.1. NCBI lineage: Eukaryota > Metazoa > Chordata > Actinopteri > Osteoglossiformes > Osteoglossidae > Heterotis > Heterotis niloticus. The sequence continues at coordinate 6,072,769 of CM030903.1, forward strand.
ATTTTAAAAGCCAACAAATTCTCTCACTGAAAACCTCATATCACAAAGTCTGTCTCAGGAAGAAAAGGAGAAAGTATGAGATGTGAACAATACCCTAGAGAGCAAACAAAGTTAATTCAATTTAATGTCATTAATTCATGGATGGAAAGTATAGCATTAATGAATTCTAATAAACATTTTGTGTGAATCTGGGCTTGTCTGCGTATAGCAGGTGAGATTAAGAATAGAGTAGATGAGGCTTTCGCGATGGTATGAGAGAGCCTTAGGCTAAACAGTATTAGTGTAACCAGTCATCCTCCCAGCCTACGTGTCAGCTGAGCCTGTCATTTGCCTGACAAAGGATAGAAGCTGTTAATGTGTTTGCCACTGTATTTGTTCAAGTCCCAGTAGTATATCTGAAGCCCATATGAGACCATATGAAACCTTTTTTTTAATCCCAATACAAAAAAAGCAATTCCTTACCCCAAAACTTGTGCATTTAGAATTTTTATGATATGGCTATGCAATAAGTTGCATCAGTTTATAATTAATGTACATTTTGGAAAGACCTTTCACCCCAAGCCATTGTTAGATTTGTTAGGCATGTTATCCTCACAACACTTATCTAAAAATATATATATATATTTTATCTTTAATATTCTTTTTTTGCAGGAGAGATATTTGAACTCAAAGCTGAACTGAACAGTGACAAAAAGGAGAAGAAGAAGGAGGCAGTGAAGAAGGTTATTGCCTCCATGACAGTGGGCAAGGATGTGAGGTTAGACTGGAAACTGCTCAGGGATGATAGATGTTTTACTTTTTTTGACCTTTTTATCTGAGCACCTTGTTACCCTCTATACAGTAGTGGCATGAGTTGTACTGTAACCAGCAACCTTCAGGTTATTTCCTGTTCAAAATTAATGTTATTGCCCCATCGTATTCTACCAGTAAATGTTGTTTTGGGGGCAGGATTTAAATCCTAAGTAAGCATTCTTTCTTTAAATATTTTTCTATGTGCTTCTTTATGGGGACTAAAGAAAATCTTAAGAGCTATTAAAAGGAAGTTAATCTGCGGTGATCTTTCAGGATCTTTATATATGTTTGTGTTCATCTAATCATGGGAGTGTTACCTGGGCTTAATGAGTGGGAGCAGAAACATTGACTAATGTGACTCAGGAAAGTTGATAGTTGTAATTGTTATGAAAATGGAATTGAACCTGCAATTTTGTGGACATCAGCCCCTAGAGGGAAGTGGCGATGGACAGCCTCCATCCCTTTTGGATCAGTACCTAAAATTCAGATTTATATAAGATTTATATAAATTTGCTATAAAGCTTTGTGCTCACGCTTTGTTCTTGTGTGATCCATTTTTCTTCATACCTACCTGTCCCACAGTGCCTTGTTCCCTGACGTTGTGAACTGCATGCAAACAGACAACCTAGAGCTGAAGAAACTGGTCTACCTCTACCTGATGAATTATGCCAAGAGCCAGCCAGATATGGCCATTATGGCTGTTAACACCTTTGTCAAGGTAAGGCCAAGAGATTGCATATTCTGGTATGAGAGTGAGGCTCCCAGGTTATTTAGGTGTGTCTCATATAGTAACATAAAAGCCTTGATAAGAATAATAGGCCTTTTCATTTATTAAATTCCAAATTATTAATATGTGCAGTTGTTGGTCCTTTTTGTTAACTGCTCTATGAGCATTGGTAAGTTTGTAAGGTTTGTGTGGACTGGTCCTTCTCCTCAGGACTGTGAAGACCCCAATCCTCTGATCAGAGCCCTGGCAGTACGGACTATGGGTTGTATCCGCGTGGACAAGATCACAGAGTACCTCTGCGAGCCACTGCGCAAGTGCCTCAAGGATGAGGACCCATATGTTAGGAAGACAGCAGCTGTGTGTGTGGCTAAGCTGCATGACATCAATGCTCAGCTGGTGGAGGACCAGGGTTTCCTGGACACACTGAAGGACCTTATTTCTGACTCCAATCCCATGGTGAGTCCAGATTGTCACAGGGCTGTTATAAGGCAGTGTGGATGGAACTGGCTATATTGTTTAGGAAAGGATTAAATTAGTTAAAAATGACCAAAGTGCAAGATGAACAGACTAGAAAAGTACATGCCCCAGATCCATAATATAATAATTGTAGACTTGAAATAGTTTTCTCTACTGGCAATAGAAAATACTTATTTCTAACAAGCGTTGTTTTACACTGACCAAAGAGGTAAAACTGTATTTCCATTGTTAATAGTTCTATATGCAAATAGCAAATTCTGAGCTCCTTTGGAGAAAATAAGTAATACTAACAAAGTTCATAAAAATGAAAATATTTCACAATATTTTTCATTCATGAAAGCTGTATCAAAGAATTTACAGTGAACCAAACTAGTGAATCAACAGAGTTACTGAGTATAGCTTTTGCAGATTGACTTGCTAGAATTCCAAACTGAAAGATGAGTTCTTAATTTAAGATGGTGTACTTGTATAATGGATCCTTGTCCTTGGTGCTGTGCACTTTACTTGCATTCATTAAGACTTTTTTTCTGCATGAAACTTTCTGTCTACCAGGTGGTTGCAAATGCAGTGGCTGCTCTTTCTGAGATTGCAGAGTCTCACCCCAACAGCAACCTGCTAGACCTTAACCCTCAGTCTATCAATAAGCTCTTAACCGCCCTCAACGAGTGTACCGAGTGGGGCCAGATCTTCATCCTTGACTGCCTGGCCAACTACACACCCCGGGATGACCGTGAATCCCAGAGGTCAGCTCTTGGACTTTAGAAGTCCTTCCTGCAACCCTAGCTCTGTGTACCATTGTGCTTTGTATTGCTGTTCTGTGGTATTTTTGAAAAGTGAAACTCTTTTTATTTATTTAATCGTTACTGTTACTGATGTATTTGTCTAAGTTCTTCCCTATTCTCCTTTGATTTGTTTGCTTTCTGTCTAGCCTTTTCTTTTGTTTTTCTATTCATTTTAAACTTGTATCTTTTCTGATTGCTACCCTGGTCTTTTTCCTCCAAAGTATCTGCGAGAGGGTCACACCTCGTCTGTCCCACGCCAACTCAGCTGTAGTGTTGTCGGCTGTGAAAGTGCTTATGAAGTTTATGGAGATGCTGCCCAAGGACCTGGACTACTATGGCACATTGCTGAAGAAATTGGCACCTCCACTGGTCACACTCCTATCAGCTGAGCCTGAGTTACAGTATGTGGCCCTGAGGAACATCAACCTCATCGTGCAGAAGCGGTGAGCTGGCCTCCCACTCCACAGATACACCATAACTATTCTGAATCGGGAACCTTTCCTTTTTCCATACTCTTCTGTGTGTTATTTGAAACACTTGTTTTAAAATGACTTTGCCTTTCATGCACTTTTACTCACAAAGGGGTAATGACCATTAAGCAAATTTTTGTTGCATATTAAATTTCTTTTTCTGCTGAATTTATTGATTTGACTTAGATGAATGAGTTGTAAAATGTGTAGAAATCAGGTTTAACCCCAAATCCATTTTTTGCTGTGCTAGGAGCATTTTAATAATCTTTTTTTTTTTTTTTTTTTTTTTTTTTATTCTTACCTGTACCTATTATTCATTCTTTTATTAATTTCCACAGTTTTAGTCTTTAGAGATGATATTGGTCAATGTAGTGTAATGTGACAGACTGAAGTTACAGAATGTATTCTGGTGCCTACAGCCCCGAGATTCTGAAGCACGAAATGAAGGTGTTCTTCGTCAAGTACAATGACCCAATCTATGTCAAGCTGGAGAAACTTGATATCATGATTCGGCTGGCCTCTCAGGCTAATATTGCTCAGGTAAAAGTCTTGGCTGTTAAAATGATCGTGTTGAAACATTGTGCATTCCTGTTGTCCACTTGCTTTCATTGACCTTTTTCTTTCATATCTTATTCTGGGTATAAAGTCTGCCCAGACTGAGAAATTGGGGGGGGTTAATTCAAGTGAGAACTTCACATGTTGTAATGTTTGTTGGCACATCTCCTTTGGTTTCTTGGTAAATAAATCCTAAAGAACTCCCAGCGCCCCCGCCCCCCATTTCCAGCACAAAAATAGAAAAAACTTAATTAAGCTTTGTGTAATCTTGGCACTATAGAACTAGGTGAATATGTGTGATATTTCCCTGTTTTCCTTCCCCTTGTATGATATTTGGACTACGGTTTGTTGAGCTTATTTGTGAGAGTACAGGGCCAGTATATGGCCTGGGGAAAAGGCAGAACAAAATTAAACTTGCTGCAGAGACTCAGAACTTCCAAACTGTAGTCTCTAGTTGTTTTTTTTTTTTGTTTTTTTTTCCCCCCTCATTTGCTGTCAGTGAGTTCCTTCTCACTGAACAGAAATTTAGAGCAGTCTGCAGTCATGCCAACTAGATGGCCAAATATACATGCATTGCCTGCTTACTATTGCATGTTTACAGAGATGTGTGTTAAGTCATTACAACTAGACAAATTGCTCAGATACTACAAACTCAAATATCAGGAAAACTGATTCAGTCTGGGTTCATTGAAGAAACCCCAATCAGTTTCCCCAAAATATCCATTGCACTCTAAAATAGCTATTTCAACATGATAAAGAACACTTACCTAATTAAGACAGCTTAAAACATCACTTTCCTTGCTATTTTTTTGCTTAATCTCCATTTTGGTGTCCATGGTGACCTCTTCTCATTCACACTGTTAGAGTTGTAAACCCTCGTGAACCACCCCCACCCCCCAATGGAAAAGCCTTAAATGCTGCAGGTGTTGTGGAGAGCCTCCAGTGCTTGAAGTGGATAAAGTCTATGCCCATTAAATCTCTGTGGTCTCACTCCTAGGTGCTTGCTGAGCTGAAGGAGTATGCTACAGAGGTGGATGTTGACTTTGTACGCAAAGCAGTTCGTGCCATTGGCCGCTGTGCCATTAAAGTGGAGGTGAGTGGCCTGTAAAACAGGACACTGCGGCGATTGGAGTAATAAGACTTCTGAATTCTCTGTCCAAATCTGGTGTAATTTTATATGGTTAAAAAAACTCGTAGTATTTATATTTACTCTTCCACCTACCCATTAGCAATCCGCAGAACGCTGCGTGAGCACCCTGCTGGACCTCATCCAGACCAAGGTCAACTATGTGGTGCAGGAAGCCATTGTTGTCATCAAGGACATTTTTCGCAAGTACCCTAACAAGTAAGTCTTTTCCAAGGCTTGAACTCAGGATATTTTCACACCAGCAAATTGTTATATCACAGATGATGAATCAAAGTTTAATGTAAAAAGGCTAAGCAAGCTGTTTTAATATTCTGTTGTGAAAATGATAGTTACAGGTTTCTGTTGCTGAAACAGATTTAAAGAAAAATGCATGTAATTAACACTCTCAGTCCCAGTGTAGTACATTTTGGTATTATATGAAAAGCTCATTTTTCAGTGCCATCTTTACAATGTATTATTTCTCCCAACATATGAAAATACTATGTGCACTTTCAAAACACTAAGCTACATCAATGGGGGGGGAGTCCGTGTAAAGCATTTGCAGTTGTTGATTTAATGTGATGTCTGTTTACTAAAATATAATATTTACAATACATATTTGTGCAATATGCAAACCTCCCCTAGTTCCATAAAATGATTTACACAAATTTTCTGTATGAGAGAATGAAATAAGTTTGATTTTCCTAATTTCTATTTCATTTCTTTCAAATGAAATGCCTGTCTAAATTGTCTGGTCTTTTTCTAGTCAGAGAAGATAATGACTTGTTTTACTAAGAGGTTTTGTTGCTTGTGAAATGTATTGCAGTTTATTCAAATCAGTTTATTGCAGTTTCTCCTTATAGAAATTGAATTAAATTGCACTTCCAGTTGCAATATAATTCTACTTTTTACTTAAGATAATTAAGAGAGGAAAGAACACCTGTTCAAATAAGTTAAAATGTTTTTATTTAATAACCATTTCTGTCAAAAATATCAGGTTGTAGTTAGTGGCTAGGTTTGATGGGATGAATTACTGCAGCTTGTCAGCTTGTTTAGTTGCATAAGGCCACCAAAAATATCCATTCATATGTAGCTTATTCTCTGGAACATGAATGCATTCATTAAGCACCGGTACTTACCACATATAAGGGGGCCACTTGGCTCCACATCTAGCTCTCTTATAAGGTATTCATTTTTATAAAAGACACCATTTAATACATTCATCAAATGATATGGTTTCTTAGTATCTGAGTTGTATAAAAAGTGTTTTAGTTAAACTTTAATTGTATGTTTATTTTGCTCAATGCATCATCTTTGCAGACCCATTGTTGACTTTTTTTCTTTTTTTTTAAATTTATTATTAAAACCCTCCCTCCTTCACCTCATCACTTTGGGATGCATCGTGAGGGCTCTACCACTTAGTTTATTTCAGAATTTATGGCTAGCATTTGGTGCAGCCCATGCACTTTACATTGCTCCAAGAAAAGGTTCTTGTACTGTCCATTGCTTTTTGAAAATGAAAGCTTTCATAAATATAAATGTTTTAATTTTGACTTTCTAACTTTAACTAAAACATCACCTGGTTAACTAAATTGCAAGCGTCTGCAACCTCACTTGGCCGGAAAGATTGTTAAAAAGTTGGTGGGTAGTACTGTTGAAGTCTTTATTTTGCAGTCTTTAAGGAGAACTGCGAAAATGACTGTCCATTGTGTGAGCAGTGACAAAATGACTTGGTCCTGTATCCGTGGCGATGAGTATCCTGAGCTCATCTGTGTGCCTCATGCAGGTACGAGAGTGTCATTGCCACATTGTGTGAGAACTTGGACTCCCTGGATGAGCCAGAAGCACGTGCTGCCATGATCTGGATTGTGGGGGAGTACGCTGAGCGCATTGACAACGCAGATGAACTGCTGGAGAGCTTCCTTGAGGGCTTTCACGACGAAAGCACACAGGTCTGCCAGTTATGGGTAGCGGATGAAGGGTGGGCAGGTCAGGGACACCCCTTCTGGAATAAGCTTTAACCATTTTTTTCAGTTTAAACTGTACTGAAAGCTCACAAATGACTTTTATTTTAATCAGCTTGTAAATGCAATTTCTAAAAATAATCAGTCTTCCCCACCTTAGAAAGGTAATGCATTGCTGAGAAACTCTTTGCAGTATGAATTTTTGTAACTCAGATTTGTAGTTACCAATAGTTTCAATGCTTAAAGTCTTTATGCATTCTTGGTCCCCAAATGTGACACCTGTTTATGTTAAAATATATAAAAGAGACCAATATATAGATTAAGTACATGTATACACAGCCCCCTACAAATAAACCCCCTGAAATGAATGAAGTCAGTACAACAAGAAATTCCTCATAAGTTGAAATAAACGAAACTCCTTTTAAAGTTGAAATCTACTGACTCAAATGCCCGTATCTTGTGGATGAATACATTCTTTCTAAAGACAGTGGAATACCTTTTAAAGGCTGCTCTTGTCATTTTCCTGTTATTTTGGCACAAGTAACTCTTAACTTCCCAGTGATGCCAAAGTACCTTTTACTTGTGTTTCTATATATAGGTGCAGCTACAACTCCTGACCGCTATCGTGAAGCTCTTCTTGAAGAAACCAACAGAAACACAGGAGTTGGTGCAGCAAGTTCTCAGCCTGGCCACACAGGTGAGGGGTGAGGATGGAGACTGTATGGTGCAGTCTGCATCACTAACTCTGCTTCACAAGTGTGCAGCTGTTAGTTTAATCCATCTGCATCATTTTGTTGTCTGGGTTTTTCTTTTCAGCTTTTAATTCTGGGAGGATTTCTGTGGCTACAGTGAGACCAAAGTTGTTTTTACGACTATCCTGCATCCATCAGTTTCTCATTATCCAATGTTAAATAAAGTTAATGAACCTTGTGTTCAGTTAATGTGCTGAAACCGGCAGATTTTGGGAGAGGGTTTTGGCAGACCTATATGCCATACACAGAGGTAAAAGAGAGGCCAGTGTGGAAGCAAAGTAACATCTGTCTATTTTTCTTGGCACTGGTCCTTACAAGCTGGTTGTATACAGGTATGCACCACATAACATGCCGGTCAGTGACAGACCATATATACAACGGTGGTCCCATAAGGTTATGTACAGTACATAATACTTGATGATGATGATGATGATAAACAACTATGTTACTGGTTTATGTATTTACTATACAGTGCTTTTTATCTTTATTTTATTTTAGAGTCTACTCTTTCTACTTATTTAAAAGAGTTTATGCTCATGCTTCTCTTGTTTACCACATCTGCTGAACGATGCTGTACATGTCTGTAGCCTAGGAGCAATAGGCTATACCATATAGAAGTCAAAACAGACGTGATGTGGTGCATATGACGTTCGCACAACAACAAATTCATCTAACAACGCATTTCTCAGAACGTATCCCCGTCATTAAGTGGCGCATACCTGTATATATTCCGCATGCAAGAGATCACAGCAAGGTTGCTGCAGGTATCTGCACCCATATGCAGTTGGAATGCATTAACAGGCTTGATTGATTTGGGGGTTTTAACTCCCTTTGTCCTCTCCATGTGCTCTGTGCACCTCAGGAGCATTGTTTTTCAGTATGTAACTTGAATCAATTGTAATTTTAAAATGATTTATTCACTCTTTCCCTCCTTTTTTGTGTACACAGTAGTGGTCCATGTAGCTGTCAAATTCTGTGATTATAAGTCAGTTTATTTTAGTTATTTAGTTTTAATCCACAGAGATAAAATTCAGTCATGGGTATATGTCTGTTTCATGTCAGACCTGAAAACATAAGACTGCAGCTGTTGTAAATGTTTAATCATTAGTGATGATTCCTTTGGTATATTATTTACCCCTTTTTCATCCAATTGCTGTCCATACAGTAAAGGCTAACACTTTGACACATTCATAATGTTCCCCATCCAAAATATACTGGACTCTTATGATGAAGGTGACCTTTAAATCAAATTAAAATAGTGCTGTTATGGGAGAACAGGGTGCTAGCAGTGCTGCAGTGAGGAATTTTAAAGAGGTCTGCATCTGCGTTGAAGATTATATAGTGTATGAGATTTCTAGACCTGAACTCCTCAATATTTTTGACGCTGTTTTGTCGCTGCTGGCATTCTAAGTTTGTTTCTTAACTATGGCCTGTCACTCGGTCCTCCTTTCAAGGATTCGGACAACCCAGATCTCCGGGACCGTGGCTACATCTACTGGCGCCTGCTGTCCACAGACCCAGTAGCAGCCAAGGAGGTGGTGCTGGCAGAGAAGCCTTTGATCTCGGAGGAGACAGACCTGATTGAGCCCACGCTCTTGGATGAGCTCATCTGCCACATTGGCACGCTGGCCTCTGTCTACCACAAGCCCCCCAGTGCCTTTGTGGAAGGAAGCCGCGGTGTGCAGCACAAGAGGCTCCCACCCCGCACTGGCTCGTGAGTGCCCCTTCCCCCAACCTACTAAATGAGGGGCCCCGTTTTAGATTTATATACCTAAATGGAGTGTAGTAAGGGGGGGGGGGGGAGTCAGTTTGTTCATAAACTTGCATGTGAATTTGTAAAATGAATTTTTTTTTATGTGCTGTTTTAGTACTTATCTAGTATACTTTTCTTTAAAATGAATGTATCATCACCTAAAGTGGAAATTTTGTGGTGGGATTTGCAAGACTTTTGTTTTCCTGATGGCAGCAGGAAGAGCATATCTGTATCTCATATTTGTATGTTTTTTTTTTTTTATCATCTCCAGCGGTGAGAGCACAGAGAGCCCAGAGGGGGCTCAGTCTGGTGGGAATGCTGTTCCAGAAGCAGCCCCTGCTGTTATCCCGTCCCAGGGAGACCTCCTGGGAGATTTACTCAACCTAGACTTGGGCCCACCTACCACAGGGGTTACTCCAGCCCCTACCTCAGCCATGCAAATGGGGGCCATGGACCTGCTGGGTGGGGGTCTTGACAGCTTGGTAGGTTTTGTTACACTTAACTGTAACTGCCAGACTCTAGGCTGCCTGTTTTGAAATTGCATTGATTGTGGCTGGTGGCAATAGCACTGACTGCAGCATTCGGGACTGATAGTTAGGACAAATGCTTTAGTTGGTTTCCAGCTTCTCAGTGTTTTTCCCCCTCCTTTTTCCCCCCCATTTTTTTTTTTTTTTTTTAATTTTCTTTTTCTGTTTGTCTGCAACTCAACACCTGCAGATGGGGGATGATTCAGAACCGGTAATTATATAGCAGGAGAGATCATTGCTGCCTGTGCCTTTCATGTCATTAATACTCACGTTCTGTCTGGTCTGCTGCAATACCATTAGCTGCCGTGTAAATTCATTATGCTTTCTAACATCTGCTTCATTGCTTGCTCTTAGTAAAATGCGTTCAAGTTGTTAATTTATCCATCATGGACTGTCATTGCCGTATACTGTGCAAAAGATGAAAGGAAATTTGAGTGTCAATTTTTGTATCTCATGCCAAACATAAATTATGTGCCATCAGCCTTGATTACTGTCTCAGACTTGAAGTCTGGTGATTTCCGGAGTGAGCTCACTACCTGTATTTTGTGGTGGATTTGCTCTTCTTTAGCTCCATGACATGCTTCTAACTGCCTCAGAAGAAATTCAGGAGCCTCAAGAAACTAAATCTCAGTTTTAATTATACCACCCTGCAGAACACCTACTTTTTTCATCTCTTTGTTCAAGAATTGCTGTTAACAGCTTAGCTGTATTCCATAGTGCAGTAGCATATACATATGTTTCATCTCTGCTTTTGTCTATCCTGTGTTTCCTGTCTTTGTATCATAGCTCATCCTTTCCAGCATCACAGGCAACCTTCAGACATCTAAAGTTTGCCATACTGCATGTTCTCCACTGTCCATAATACCTTTCCACTATTTCATCTCACCAAGAGTACATTGTCTACTACTCAGTTAAAAATCTTTGTTTATTTACAGCTTGGAGGAGATATTGGTGGAAGCCCAGCGGTAAGCCACTACTTTTTTGCCCCTTTTTTTTTTTTTTTTTTTTTTTTAAATACTGATCTATAGTTTTCCTCTGGTTTATGGAGGCAGTGGTTTTCTAAAAAACCCTTCCAAACACAGTCTGTCTTAACTTGAAATTTAAGTAGTTATTAGTTTCAGTAGTAAAAGTTTTAATGCTTTCTTCAGCCAGGTATTATGCAATGTATAATGTTAAACATGTTTATAAAAATAATTGCTAAGGAACCATAACATCAATATACACAGAATAAATGTACATATACAATGAACCCTGCAAATAGACCCCACCCCCCATTTCCCCTTTTTTGCATGGTTTTCCTCCCCCTAATTCAGTGACATGAGTTTGAGGTGGATTAATGGGATGGTGACCCTGAGTGTGCACGTGCAAGTGTTATGTTGCTCTGGTGTTCTGATCAGTGAATGATTATAGGGAATTTACTGCAATATCTAGCATTGTAAACCACTTCAGATAAAAGTATCAGCTAAATATTGGCCGATACACTTTGTGTTAGAAACATTTTAGTTATGGATTTAAAAAAAAAAAAAAAAAAAAAAATTTCCAAGTTTTGTTTCTCCCCCATTTTTCACCGCATATTAAAAATATATTTGCTGCATTGTGAAAATGTCATGCATTTCAGCTTTCTGCCAATATGTAGTTGAGATAAAGGGAGGAGTGGGGATAGGTTTTCCACAGCTTTTACAGACAGACTTTGGTTAAGTTATTATGTTGTACATTTAGCTAAACTGTAGACTTAAAACCCACCCAACAAATAAGCAGTATTTTTTTCTCAATAAGGACCAAATATTAAAAAACAGTAAAAATACCGTTGGGATTTTTAAGGTAAAATCATTTTAATACATTCTGCAACTTACTGTCCTTTCTCAATTTACACTGCTTTATTGTTCTCTGGTGTTTGAAGAATAGATGTAACAAGGCCATAAAAAAACTGGCATCACTTTTTAATCCTGGCTTACACCAAAGCTTTTTTTTGGATAGAGAGAGAGTATTCTGTGACTTGTTGATGTTATAGTGAATTTTCATTTCATCATAATATTCTTTGATGTTTGTAACCTAACTTAAGAAGAAATTGATGTGTTACATGGTATTTTTGAATGTGACATAGTGGGTGGACTTGCAGACTGCTAGTCCCAATTGGGTTCATTAGCTGAGGTATGACTGTATATGTACGTTTGTAGAACAGCATCTAATCCAAATGAATAAAAGTGAATATATATGTCTGAAGCAGCTCAGCTTGAAGAAATGCCTCGAGTTGAAGTAGGGGTATTAAATGAAACTTGTGGAGTTGAATTCTTGTAATTTGAATGAGCGTATCTCGGGGATGGGTGTGTACACTAAGGGTGTCAACTAATACGTAATCTTTGTGTCTCCTTGTCTTCATAACTTTACTTTTTTACCCTCTGTTTTTAGGTGGGATCAGGTTTTGGTGGAGGTCCCGCAGTTATGCCTGCCTCCTTGAATCCACCTGTTGGAGGTGGGCTTGGCGACCTGTTTGACCTTGGTGGTGGAGTGGGTATGACGACTGGTGCCTACATTGCCCCAAAATCTGTGAGTCCAGAAACCTTTGCCATAGTTTAGTTTATCTGTATGAGCGAAGGATATAAAAGAATCAGGCAGGAATTGCTATCTTGTTACTTCTCCATTAAGAGTTATTTATCAAGTGAAGCATAATAAATGTTAGTTTTGATAAACAATAACTTTGCTTATGTAATAATCTTGGAATCCTGGAAAGTTAACCATCCCAGGTTACAGGTAAACAAAGTACTGTATTTTCCGGACTATAAAGCGCACCGGATTATAAAGCGCAATATCAATGAATGGGTCTACTTTCATACATAAGGCGCATCGGATTATAAAGCGCATTCAGCGAAACAAAACAGTGAGATAAGTCAAACTTTATTCAACTCATTCACAATAATTCTCAACATTGTTCAGTTGTAACATAAAATACAAAACAATACACTCACTTTTTCAGTTCATTCCTCTTCCACAAATCCATCAAATTCTTCATCCTCAGTGTTTGAGGTAAACAGTTGGGCGATTTCAGCATCAAGCATGCCCGGATCTCTCTCGTCATTATCCGAGTCAGTACGTATTACTCCGCGAGGCCCTGACTACGGTAGCCATAATGCTCCAACAATCCATCAAGCGGTGCGGCTTCGTAGCTTACCAAAGTCATTCTAAAACATTATGACAGATTTTTGAGCACCGTGTACCACATAAAATCGGTTCGAGGTCAGTAAGCACAACCAGAATTAATACATAAGGTGCACCGGATTATAAGGCGAACTGTCGATTTTTGATAAAATTAAAGGATTTTAAGTGTGCCTTATGGTCCGAAAAATACGGTATAACCAGGTGATACAGTGCGTGGTTTTGGTTTTATACGTAATGTGAAACAGCAATGTTGAAGATAGTTTGCTCCTCATTTACAGGTGTGGCTGCCTGCTATAAAGGCCAAGGGCCTAGAGATTGCTGGCACATTTTCTCGCCGTGCAGGTGTCATCCATATGGAGCTATCCCTCACCAATAAGGCAATGAGTGTCATGATAGACTTTGCTATTCAGTTCAATCGAAACAGGTGAGTCACTGTACAAGCCACCGAGAGGTAGCTGCATGTTCTTGGTTGGACTAGGCTCTTTGGTAATTCTGGCAAAACTGTACTCCCTTTCCAGTTTTGGGTTGGCCCCAGCAGGTCCACTTCAGGTCCTCACGCCCCTCAGCCCCAATCAGACTATTGAAGTGAGTCTACCACTTAGCACAGTGGGTCCTGTGATGAAGATGGAGCCTCTCAACAACCTGCAGGTTTGTGTCTAATTGGGTGTCAAAGACAACTCCTCTGCAGTTAGTGACCAGTTCAGCAGTCTGGCTTTAAGAAGGGAGGAAAACCAAGAATATAGGATTATTTTGGTTTATTAGAGAATTATAAAAATGACTCACTGTTAATATTACAAATAGGTGGATTCTCTAAATTTAAAAGCCAGAGATTGTAGTTTAATACACTGGAAGTGAAGATGCCATCATGTTATTGGTCTCATCTGACTTCTAAGGTTACTGAATAGGGAATTGGAGCAATAACACAGATTAAATTCCCCCAGATGAATAGTTCTTTAATGTGGCAGCGTTCAAACTGTGAGCTTTTGAACAACATGGCAATTGCTTGATGTTGACTAATCTGTCATTCTTTTTATCCACATATTATAACAAAGCTCTTACATTAAATTAGATGAACTCAACTAAAAATTGTATGTAGCTGTAAGTTGTACCTGTTACCCTTGACATATCTAACAATGGTGTTTGGAAAGTATTTGAGAACCTTTAGCAAAGGTGCATTTTTGTGTGTTTGGGAATGGCATGAGTGGGGTGGGTGTGAGCAGAGCACTGAAAACGGTTGATTTGGGAGGGGGCAAGTGGTGTGGGTGCAGAGACCACCCGTCCAAATGTTCACCCACACTTGTGTTTGTGATTCACCGTCCCTAGCAAATTCTTAGGCGAAGATTAGTCTGGGGGTGGGTATCGTCACTGGGAGCACGTTGCTAGGGAATGCAAATCTGTGCCTCGGGACTGAAGGCCTGTTCATTCTTTTTGGTTGAGTGCATGCAGTCTGTGCTCACATCTTTGGTAAAATGACCAAAAACATTAACAACCGTGCTTCCCTTGTCATCTGGGTCCCAAAAGGTGGCTGTAAAGAACAACATTGATGTCTTCTACTTCAGCTGCCAGTACCCTATCAGCATCCTGTTTGTTGAAGATGGCAAGATGGGTGAGCCCCTGTTATACAGCTTCCTGGTTCATCATTTATTCAATGTTCATGATGATGATGATGATGGATCTGATTGTGACATGAAATGTAACAAAAAATGACTGGAAATGGTAATGTCCAAAATTTAGTTGATCAATGTAGTGCTTAGTCAAGATGAGCCTACATGTTTTACTGAATCGCAGAAAATCTTTGTTGTCAAAATGCAGCAGAAAGGTACTACCATTTTGCCTAATTTGTGTAAAATATTAGTATAGTGCAACAAAAGTCTTGACATAAAAGTTTAATTAATAGTATAGATGACAATGAGACCATCATCTGCCTTTGCAAAGCCTTTTCTGGCACTGAGAGCTGGAGCTTGATGCTGTGAGGTCTGTGTCATTGTGCTATAGGTAGAGGTTGGGTCCTCAGGTGTTTAATGTGTATGTCATATCATTCAGCAGAAAGAATTGTGAGGTTTTAAATGTCAGTTCTTTAGCTGCTACAGTGGCAGTATTTTTATTTGTTTGTGTGTGTGAATTCAAAACACTATAATTATGAGACCCTGTTTCTCTTTACGCTTCTCCTTCCTTACTTTGCTCTCCCCGACAGAGCGACAGGTGTTTCTGGCGACCTGGAAGGATATCCCCAATGAAAATGAGGCACAGTTCCACATTAAGGACTGTCACCTCAACTCAGGTGAGAGATCTCCAAGAGACCAATATTGAGCTATGGGACCTGCCCCTCTACATTGTCTATATAATTAGTTTTACTTTCTGTCTTAGATGCAGCCAGCAGCAAATTGCAGAGCAACAACATCTTCACCATTGCAAAGCGCACAGTGGACAGCCAGGACATGCTATATCAGTCCATCAAGCTCACTAATGGCATCTGGGTCCTGGCAGAACTCCGACTCCAAGCTGGCAACTCCAACTACGCAGTGAGTTGGGGGGGCGGGAGGCAACTGAAAGACAAGTGGGGCAGTAGGTGGTGGATTTCACCAGGCTTAGTCTTGCTATCCAAAGACTTTCTTTGCGTTACAAGAATATATTTGTGGTTTATGCAAGGCTGAAATGAAAAATGTTGCTTTGTTTTAAAGCAACTAAATTAAATAATAGAATGAAGAAATGGGGCAAAAATACTAACTAGAGGAAGGGAGAGGGAATTTAAGATGGAGGAAGGTCCTGACTGTTAATAGGTCAGGAATGATGTAAACAACAAAGACAGGAAACTGAGGCAGACGGAGACCCAGCTTGATGTTAGCAGCCTGTCCGTCCAGCACAGCACTGCACTTGAGAAGAAAGTGAATCTCCCTGGGTGTTGGACATTTGTCTGTATGTTCTGTACTTCCTTTCTAGCCAGCATGACTGAATTGTCCCAGGAAGCTATGTTTGACAAAACATGTCATTGGATGTGACCTCTCTGCCCCTATCGGGATGAGTGTGACCACATATAACTTGGCATGTGTTGTGTTACTGGAAGTACGCATGGTCTTTATTTATTTGAACTTAATTCCTGATGGCATTTTTGTTTTGTTTTTAAAATAACATTTTTTTGGGAATTTGAGTTAGAATCTTAATTTTTAAAACATCTCACTTTTCACAATGCAGTGTCACCATTATGCCCCTTTGGCCTGTGCATTTCCTCTCATTCTGCCGTGTCCTGTAGGGGATTCAGCAAAACTGTCTCTTCTTGTGTGGACACTAGTTCTGTCAGGAAAAGGCCTTGGCTTGTTTGAAAGTTGTCCTGCTTCCAAATTTGATATTCCTTTGTGTTTGAGTTGTGACTTGCACCAAGCCAACACTTCATCTACACATAAACTGCAGATCTACTCTTTCCCAAAGGTCTGCTGTGATTGTGCAAATTGTTTTTGCCTGTGTAAATTTAAGGTTTCATTTCCAGTTTCAGAAATGTTCATTTCCACATATTTAACTTTGTTTAAATGCAGCCGGTTATTGCATATAGATGGCTTTCCTGAGGTAGTTTTGGACTTGGTTTACTTTTAAAATGAGCAAAGAAGATAAAATTAACTTCCTCATTCATAAACTTTATGGACATTCCTGACTTTTTTTTTTTTTTTTTTTTTGGATTTTGCTTACGCCTTTGCTCCTCCTGAAAGCTGTTTTTGATCATACAGGAGGGGTAAAAACCTAAATCGCTGTACACTGTTTTCATGGTAACTTCTTGATTCTGTTATGCCGATTTCCTGCTCAGGAGTCAGTGGTCCAGGCCATGTGATAAAAGTGCCACTTACTGCCAGTGCTGTGGTCATTCCAGGGTCACTGGCATCATTTCACTCATCATCAAATCACGTATCATTTGTTGTGTTCTGGTCCTGTGCTTTTGTAATAATTCTTATCTAGTTCAATTTCCTTAATGTCTCATACTTTATTTTTGCACTTCCTTTCATCTTCACCTTGGTTTTTCTCTCCCATTTACTATTCCCCTGCATTCCAATGTGCAACATGTGATATCATCATCCTAACATCATTTTGCTGCCAAGTTACCCCTCACTCTTCAGCCACCTGTCTTCATCTCCATCAACCCCCTGCATCTTTTCCCTTTCATCACTTCTCTATCCTTAGTTATGTGTCCTTGTTCAAGATTGCATAGAGGCCAGGTACAAAACAGTACACATCACACACCCCCACACTTCCTATCATTACTCAGTTGTTATCTAGGTGGCTTCAAGCCCTTGGCTTCTCTCCTGTTCTACCCAGTTGATATTGGTTCTCAAAAGGGGTAAAAATATATATGTGTGTGTGTGTGTGTGTGTGTGTGTGTGTGTATTTTTAGAGTTTTGTGTGACATTATGTCCAATTTGCTTTTTTTCCTCCCTTTTTTTTGTTTTGTTCCAATACACACAAAGGGAATAAACATGTGTATAGCAAAACATGTTACTGCAATACTTTTCTGCGAGAAATACTTGATTTTCTGGAAAAATTTCTGGGGTGCCAACAATTTCGGCCATGACTGTGTGTGTGTGAAGCTTATATGAGGTACATTTCCAGTCTTTCAGAGCACCGTCAGAATCAAAGCAGCACCTAGAGAACCTGAAGTAGAGGATGGAGAAAAACATTTTCACTCAGCATATACAATACCAACATTTACGATCCCTGTAATTTTTAGCAGCAGCCAAATATATGAAAGACTGCCTCACCCGTTCTCTGCTTTCATCTGATATGGGCATGCAACTGATGTCCCAAATCATTATGAAAACTGGGTGAAATTAAAACAAAAATAAGTGAATTGGAATTGTGTCATACAGATTCTTGTCCCATGCTGTTTGCTGTGGCCCTTTTTTATGTCACCATGGTCTCCTTTGTCCATATGACAGGTTATTTTTAAGCCTAATGCCAGGTTTCTGAACTAAGTTCCTTTAAGACATTCTATGGTTTTATTCAGAGCGCAAAACAAAGCTAATAAATTCCAGTCCATTTTCACCTCTTTTGCTCCAAAAGTATCTGCTACTTATGCTATGCTTATTTAATCACAAAATTGTGATCTTGGTTACATAATCAAAGTATGGTTAAAAGTGACTTAAGATGGAATCATGCTGCTTTACTGATTTAATGTTTCTCAATTCTGTTTTTATTTAACTGGTTTTTGCTGTGCTTTCAGCAAGCTCACACATGACATCAATATTGTAAACAGACGTATGCTTAGAATTATAAAATGTGTTCCTTTTTGTCATTGCTTTGTGCAAGATGGAGAAATTTTTCCTTTGTGTGTCATGCATTCATTTTGCTTTTGAATGAAACTTTGTCCATGACGACACTACTAACTGTCCACTGTGCTTTGTTTCCCCACAGCTCTCTGTCAAGTGCAGGGCTCCAGAAGTCTCCCAGTATGTGTTCCAGTGCTATGAAACTGTGCTGAAGAACTGAATGGGCAAGCAGTTTGTTGTTTGGCAGGTTGTAGTGGGGGTCCATGGGGTCTAGAAGAAACTGTGAGTGTGTTGCCCCTGGCTGTTGGATCAATCAGACCACCACAGCACCTCTGCATGTCTCTTAGCTCCCCTTCCACCTAGCAGGACCTTCCTCAGCTGCCACCTTGCCTCCATGTTTTGTTTTTGAAGAACGTTTTGATAAATCCCTGGCCTTTCCATTGATAGCTTTTCTAAACTCTACCGTATGGAATCTGACCCACAGTTCTGCTCTCTACCCTGGTCACTGTTGTATTTCCTTAACCCAGTCAGTGGCTTGTGATAAGGAAAATTCCTTTCCATCCGGATACAAGTAGTCTTGTTCTTATGGTGATGGCAGGATCTGCACAGTGCACGCATCTTCAGAGTTTGTTCTGTGCTCCTCTTTCAGGCTTGCTAAAAGGGAAAGAGTGCTCGGGATGTAGACTACTTAGTGTGAGTATGATGGCTCCACATTATTCCTGTCCAATTTTCTCACTTCGCATGAGGTAATTTTATTTGTCTGAAGCCACCCCAGGGAAGCATTTTTTTTTGTTTATAAATCTAGGCCACCATAACTGGTGAACCATAACTTCCTTGGAGCTTATTCATAGGGAGAAGCTACTCACTTCAATGTTTTGTGGCCATCATCTCATTTTTCTTTTTTATTTTTAAATAAATATTCATTGTTCCTTCTTAGCTACACTATAATCCACACTTTTGTTATCTCTGCTGTTAGTTTTGCGGTCTGTTAACCAAGGAAATGTTTTCAGTCTTGAGAGTGAAATAAGCCAATTTCTATTTTTCCTTTAAAAAAAGCTTTTATTGCTGTTTTCTGAAGGGATTGGTACACCTTGGCTATCAAGATGGAAATGTCTTGTTTGAATTCTGCCAGTTCTAGTCCCCTACAGTGCTTCTTGAGTGTGTGTTTTTGTGGTTTTGTTTTTGTTTTATTAACCCGTGGCTGTAGCAGAATGTGTGTGTCAGTGTGGAACACTATACCATGACCGGGGCAGGTGCAGCAGCCTGTGTACATTAGTACCCTCGGCCTCTCAAGTCCCCTCATCAGTAGTCCCACCATATTGAAATCATTCCATTAAGTTTTCCTCAGTTTGTGTGTTTTTTTTATAGTCTTTGTGTTAAACAGAAAGCTCTTCTTATGAGCTGTGTGCTCCAAAAGTCACTTGGTTTTGCTGCGGGGTCCTGAAGTTCAGCTCTTTATCTACAGCGGGGGCACAAGCAGTTTTCAGTTTTTCCTCAAAGTCTTGACTTGTGCATTGTCTGTATGTATCTATTTTTGAGTGGACAATATTATTTGGGGGTCAGATTTTTTTTTGTTTTGAGAAATGGTACATACCATATTAATAAAAATGTTGACTTGAAAAATTTTGAAAAAGTCTGGTTAAACATTCTTGTTTGACTCTAGCTCATGTTTGATAGATATGTATAAAAAATATTACCAAAATGGTGACCAAACTCAACTCAGATCCACTTGGCCAGTAGTTTATTCTCTCTTTCCTTTTTTTTTTTTTTTTTTGAGCTGGAAGGTTGTTTTATTTTATAGATAACTGAAGACACTGGATAAGGTACCGAGCCTCTGGTTTGTGTTCCTCTAGAGCAGTGGGAATTGCTCCAGTAAATGAGAGCTTTAGGTTGGCCTTTGTACCTTTACTGTGCTTGTTGGCTGAACTGCATTGGATGACTGGTAACTGTCAATAAACAGAAAATCCAAAGTGAACCTTTTGACTCCAGACCTCAGTTTCTCAGGATAAGCAACCCTTTTTGCATAGAAGATGTAAAGTTGTTTGTTTTCATATCTAATGCCCTTGTTTCCTGGTTGCTGCTGTGCCACACATCTTTCACGTCAGTGAAAGGGCGATGCTTCGTAGCAAATCAATGTCTTGTGAAATCCTTAAGTCAGCAGTTGTTAGTGTTGAAGTTTTTCTTTTTTTTATGTGATGAGTTTTTGCCTCAGTGGTACAGGTATTCCACCTCTGACCTTACAGTACAAGATCCACAGTTGTACAACAGTTTAAACCTTAAATTGGGGTGAAATTAATCTGGTCAGTCAATGCTGTCAGTACATTCATTTAACTGCCTTTTACATTTGTTACATTAGTTTTCTGACATTTTGATAAATCTATAACAAGTGTTCTGTGGGAAATCAATGATTTCCCTATTTGTAGTCCAGGCTTTTTTCTAAATGATTTTTACCTCTTATACTTTTCACTTGACCAGCAGAAGGGCCATCATGCTTAAACTGAATTTCCCACACACTTGGTATAATGTAGAGATAAACAGAATCCACTTAGGCATATTTGATGTTTTATGTTCCAATAAGGGCTGTGTGTGTGGAATTTACATTTTGGGTTACAACAGTCAAACCTAGGATAAAATGTGACACAAATTGCTGTTTTTGTCATGACTGTTCATACAGAAAAATTGGGTTTTTCCCTTAAACTTTGGGAAATGGCATTTAGAAATTTATTGTATTTATGTATGTATGTAATTTTTTTTAAGTTTTTTTTTTTTTTTTTTTAAACCGTGACACAACACTTCTGCCTGTAAGGCCTTCTCTCAGAAAAGAGTAGGTTGCTCTCTCCAGGAGAGGGAACCAGTTAAAGTAGAGGAGTAAAATAACTCAGGGTTTTGCTGACAAGCGATGGAAGGGAATGTCAGTGTGAAAGGGGCATTGGTGCAGTGTCAGAGGTGCTGTGGACACTCTACCCATCTGTGGTCATCATTTTTATGAACTTAGGTCTCTGTTTACTGCTTAGTCTACATCCCTACTCTTGACCTATGATTGTGTGGACACAAGCAACAAAGTGAAGTTCGTGCATAGGACTGCTGAACGGGGCGCAGTCCTGGTTTCAAGTATTCCTGCAGTACCTCCTATAAAACCTGCTGAGAAACGCCTAACTCGCATAACTTTTTGAAGCCCGCAAAGCATACAGGATTGGGTTTGCATACTCGCCTGCCTCCAACAGCTGTGCCAGGGAGAAGAGTTGGTCCACTATTCCACAACCAGGTCAGAATCTTCATGTTTCCTCTTGAATCCAAAGCTCAGTTGTTTGGGATTTCCTTCACGGTACCCTGGCATTGACTATACCATGGAGGTTGAAGAGTGTGATGGACCACCACCCTACTTCGACAAGTATCTCATTCCCCTTCTATGCTATAGCAAAGGGTTCCGTAAGCCATGCTAGTCCCTCCCTATTCAGTACTGCCATTAAGCGTTTGTTTCTTTGCTCAGCAGTCCATGCTGAGCACAGTTCAAGCAAGATCATACCTTCTTCTCCAGTAGTGGTGATTAATTTGTCAGAACATCTATGTGGTTATCCAGCAGTCTTTTTCCATAGCCTTACCAATTCTTCCCATTCTCAAGCTTTCATTTCAGCAATTCCATTTGCTGTGCCCCACTTGGCCTTATGGTACCTCTCAGCCAAATTAAGAGATCCCCTCAAAAACAAAGTCCATAAGTCCACCTTCTTCAGTTTAACCACTTTTCTTACCATTGGTATCTACCAGCAAGTTTTAACATTGCCTCTCTAAGAGGTGCTGTGTACCTTCAAACCATAGCATTCAATGTCAAACATTGTCCATTGCATCTCAGTGTCCTTGTCCTTACTGGGGACAATGGAAAAAATCTTTCAAATGTGGAGAGTTGTCCATCAGTCCCAGGACATCTTCACAAAATATAGTCAGACTTAAACAGTTAACTGTAGTCAGACTATGAAATAATTGTGCTTAACTCATTTTAAAATCCACCCAGTCAGTATCCGGTCAATGTCAGGGTGCTGGAAACAGACTTCCTCACTGTTGTTTTTATTCATAGTGAAGTCATAGTGAGAAAATGTAGTTATGATGACCAGTGCCTTCCCGTATGGACAAACTGCTGCCGGCTGGATTGTTGATTTCTACTGCTTACAGTGACTGACGCCTGCAAACGTATTCTAAGGTCATGCTGGATTCATTTTGCTTAGCTGACTTTACCGTGGTACTTGTAACCTGTATGTAATTCACCGAGTGCTTTGCTCACCATGAAAGAGATGTAATCAGTTACTTTCCGTTGAATCGACCTTGACGCCGCTGTGCCTAACTCGTACCCGCGAACTGCTTTATGTGATCATTTATTGCCGCCCCAACGTACCCACTGCTTTGTTGCTCTGCTATGGGGCTTTTGAAAAAACAGGAAATGAAATTGGATGCAAGGAGAAGTGGAGTCCAAGTTAAACCTGCTGTTCATTTCATGTATCACTGATTTAGCCCAAAGCAGCTCTATGCTGTTTCTCGCCGTGTAAAGGCTATGTCTGCTGCTGTTTTGCCGAATTGGTTTTAACAGTCAAATATCATTTTGTTATATCCGTTCTTCTACACTATTTGTGAGGAAATGTATTAATATCCACTGTTGCACTTACAAGGCAGCACTGAAATGTTTCCGTTATCAATGATATCAGAGTCCAGTGCTGGGAAAAAATTGCAAATTGTGGTTCTGACTCATTTTCTCACATTTCAGCAGGGAGACACAATACACCCTAATGTGGTGTTACTCAACACATTGTTTTTTTTTTTTTTTTGTTTTTTTTTTTTTTAGTGAAAAACTAACATAATAAAGGAACAGAACGATGATATTAGCAGTCAGTTGTCTATTATGATGGATTAATGAAAGCAGGTTGGGGGTGCGGAGGGGTAAGCTGGTGTCTCACAGCTCCTGGGCTGCTTGGCTGATGTGTGGTTCAAGTCCAGCTCAGGGGTTTATGTGGAGTTTGCAGATTCTCCTCCATCTTTGCTCCTCTGTAAGGACAAAATGGGCTGTAAGAAGGCAATGGCAGACCACTTCCCTTCCCCTTTGCCTTCAAAAATCATACCAGTGGTCACCCAGGAGCCAGTAATGACTTGACAGTACTTTCAAATTCCCCCAAATAAAAGTAGAAAATATTCTAGGCAGTATGTAAACTCAACAGTCAGCACAAGTGGTGTTGTGGTTTACTGTGTTGTGCTAAATACCATTATGGTCAAGCACAAAACAGCCCACCAGATGAAGGGAAAAAATGCAGTGGAGCAACAACTTGTTCACGTGTTGAGGAGACCATAGAACGCTGCTTATGGGAGTTATGGACAGGCCAGCTAGGTTTATTTCCAAAGAGAATTCATAAGCATGCACCCCAAACCTCATCTTACCTTCATGTACCCTATTTCAGAACCACCCAAGGCCAGGTCTCATTGTGGTTTCAGCAGCCCTACATATGGGACAGCCTTCCCATTCATTTCAAATCTTTTGCATCAGAAAGTGATTTAAAAATATGTTATAAAACAACATATAGATGTGGCCGAAAGTATTGGCGAACTCACATTTCATTCAAATGGGGCATAGTTGTTCCTGAAAAGTCTTGACATCAAAAGATCTTTTTTTCATCCGTGCACACATTGAATTGCTTTGCAGTGGGGGGGGGAAACCTGTAAAAAGAGCTTAATTTTTGTTTATCCCACAAGAAATTCTGAAATGACCTGGACAGTATTATTGAGAGTAAGAAATAATTGCATTGTAGCATAACTTCAAGCAGATTTTTCTCCTTTAGTTGGAACTACAGGTGTCTTCAATCTTATAAACACTCGCTCATTGTAGTCACTTTGCATGAAAAGCGAATGCATCTTTGAATCTGATTTTCCTTGTTTATTATTACTTGTTCGGTGTGCCTTGCCTGGTCACGATTCGCGAATTGCTAAAGCAACTTTTGCAGTCACCTCCTTCATCTGAATATTAATCCTTCTTTCCTGTTTAGGAGGTCCAAAGATGAACTGAGGCTGAACACATCCCGCTTTGTTTTGCTGCTTTCCCACCACATCTATACATATTTATATTTCTAACAAGTCATTTATTTTACCATTTTTCCCAGCAACATAAATGTCAAAGAATGTTAATCGGGTTCCCTAAAAATAAAAATCGGGCCTCAACCTTCTGTGACCGGAGCTGAACTCCATTCTTGAAAGACTTCTGCGGTGCCCATGTACGCATGGAATGTACTTGTTTATGCCCTGGCCTGCATTATAAAGAATGTGTAACCAAATGGAAGCCAAATGAGTTTTTCCTGGAATTCAGGCAATGATAAACAATCAGTATCACAATGAAGGAGACCTTGGCTGGGTCTTGAAATTGCGCTTTAAGTATCTGCAGCTCTTTCTCTGACAAAGGACCATTATTCTTTCTGCGCTAATGATTTCTAAACGTCGTTGTACATCTTCATTAAATAGTAACTGCTGTAGAGCAGACCTCGGGTTAGTTGCATTTCTGAAATGCATTTTTCCACCTTCTTTCCGAAGCCCTCGCGCACACGTGTGGGCCGATGCCAATGTCACCGCTCCGCATCACGGTATCTTTCTGCATCCTTTGTTTAGGGAAACGGTTATCTAAACGTCTTGCTTCTCTCATAAGTTCTCCATTTATTTTGCGCCGCGAGTAATGTCCCAACAAAAGGGGATCTAAGGAATTGAAATGAGAACTTCACCTGTGACATTATTACTGGGGGGCCATCTGTGCAGGCTGCCTTCTAAATGCTCAGTAGTTGCGTGACTGGAATCCGCCTTATGGTGCGAGAAGTTCCACGACTATGATTGCCGTTCCGCCGTGGGGGTCTCTCTAACATCCTTGTTTAGCATTCAGGGCCTGGTGGGCAGTGACAGAACCACGTTCTGAGCATTTGCTGGCTGATGCTCTCACAGTTACACGCACCCTTTGCCAGATGGTGCAGTTTGTAATGCACTATTATTAAATTGTAAATGTATGCCACGTTATTTGTGAAACAGTTCAGTTCTCTGCAAGCCTGGAAGTCCATGCCTTTCTTGTATTATTCTGTTAGCAGATATAAATATGTTGCTATATACCAATTATTGATTTAATTTGTGAGCCCGACACCCTGTCAGATTACATTTCTACACGAAGAATCTGATGTTCAGATTAAGACATCTCTCCTTCTTTGTGACACTGTGATGACAATGTGACATTGCTAAGATCTTTGCAGCTCCCGAGAATTTAGTCCCACTCCTGTGACGGTACGTGGAAATAATATTTTTACCCTCACGCACCGCAGTAATTCCAGGTTTACATTTATATGTCCAAGTTATAATAAAGCACCAGAGTAATTTAACACATTCACAAGTTAACATTAGAAATGAGGAATTTTGCAAGCAGGATGCATGTCTATTTGCAGCTCAGTGACAAATTGCTGCTCCTGCAATGGACTATCATCCCATCCAGTGATTCTGAGATAGACTGCAGACCCCCGCAAGCCTGGCCCAGGGTACAGCAGGTAATAAAGACCGAGGGATGGATGAAAAGTAACTTTGTCCCAATCTTAATCCATTGCACTGTAATTTCAGCAAAATGCAGAAAAGTCAGAACACCCTTGTGATGTTTCAGCATTCACAAATATGGTGGATAGTGATAAGCTGACTTTATTGATTTCATCTGTGCTCCTGTTTTACTTTCGCAAATGGGAATTAAGTGATGCTGTTGAACTGCCTTTGTGCTTTTGAAAAAAAGGTTATTTTCAGAGGGCAGTGCAGAGGAACAGCAGGCGCTGATGGCGCCTCACAGCTCTTTGGTTTGGACATGGGTTCACATCCAGCCCAGTTTGTCCTGTTTGCAGGTTTCCCTCTGTGTTTATGTTGGTTTCTTTTGGGTGTGCCGGTTTCCTCCCACAGGGCAAAACCATTTCAAGTGAATGCATGACATTAAATTCCCCTTAATAGATGAATGCAAGAGTGAAGGAGTGTCTGTGACTATTTTGTGGTGGACTAGCACCCCACCCAGGATCTACCCCACCTTACACCCTATGTTACTACTACTATAGACTTCAGATCACAGCCACCTTGTGCTAGAGAAGCAATTTCTGAAACCGAATAAACCCATGAATGGAAGTCTTATTTCTGGAAAGGCACACTTGGAATTGATTTGCTAAGTATGGATTCTGAAAAGAATTCAGATCTCATAAAAGCGGTCTCCAACATGTGTCTAAGAAAGGGTCTGCATCCATCCTTCCTGTCAGTTTCGAGCTGGGCGATGAAGCTCTTCTATTCTGCACATCCTCCAGAGTCAGTCAAGCCTGCAAAGGCAACATAGTCAAGCTGTCGGGGACCCTGCAGACACCACTGAGGTAAATGGCACTTTGGATAGTTAGTGATAACGTTTGCAAAAAACGGCCTAGATCTTACTTTCAAATATTCAAGATCATATTTTCTCAAAGTGAACGATGTCTTAAAAACTGAATATCATTCGAAAAAGGAAAGGAGAGATGTAGTTCAACCTTTATTATGTAGGTATCTACAACACAGTCACACCTGCTCTGATCCCACTAACCTGTTTCTGCACTCCATTTTGTGCCTCACGTTGTACTGCTTACATTAGCACCCAGATTTATTCATCCAGCAGACGCTTTTCTCCAAAGGGGCATAAAGTGACTGCTGTGTAGCACTGTGCTAAGGTTACACCTTTATCCAAGGTGACTTACGGTGCTAAGTAAAGCCCGTCACCTTTCATAACCTGTACTGAAATAAACTGCAGTATATAGAATAATGTTGGTTAACTCCATTAACATCATATTTTGCTCCAATTAATGGTGCATCTTCTCTGTGTCCAAGTAACCCATCACCCATAAATGAACAGAATTTAGCTGGCTGCCTCACATCTCTGACTTTGCGATGTTAAAGTCAGATGTGACAGCAGTTGCACAAACATTTTGTTTTCGAACAGAGACATTTTTCTGATTTCTGGTGCCCATGTACAGACTCAATTTATTTTGCAAAGCTCTATCCTTGCCATGTGGTTGCCGCACACCCTTTGGTTTATAAGTTCTCCGTATAACAGTGCTGGATGTCTTGAGTGCCCTCTTGTCTGGTTTTGCAGACCAATAGCTGTTCATTTATTATACATTTATTTGTTCTTTTAAATCATTTTACTCTGGTGTTTTAGCAAGGATGTCACAACAGAGGGGAATTGTGTTTACACGGCTGAGATTTTTCAAGTATCGCAGCAATGTCAGGTTTTTTTTTTTTTTTCCGTTTCTTTGACAAATCTGAGCCCCGCGAAAGGTCTTTCTGTGCAAGATGTTTCTGGCTTGTGCCGCAGCTGCCAACGGAAAGTGGCACTTGCTATCATGCAGAATCGCATTAATATGCTTAGCTGCGCTCGACAACGTGTTTTAGGGCAAATGTGATTGCTGAATTCGGCAAAATGGGAGCCAGGATGCAGCCAGGAGCTGTAACCCTGCCCAGGCAGTGACCCCCCCCAGCGAAAGGCCAGGCCACTCATTTGCTACAAAGGAGAGCTGATGTTCTTCTTTATCCCCTTAAACCCCTGAGTTAATTCTGCGAAACTGCTTTGTAGATTTAATGCTGCAACAGCCTGCATGGGAAGAGATGAAGTATTAGAGTTGTAACAGAAGATATTAAAATGAAACGACCATGGAAAGGTGCAGATTTATAAAGAGGCAGATGCACCGATGATAAATAAGATTTTGTGTGGATTTAAAGCAAGGGTGTCCAGTGTGCGACCTGAGATCTGTATGCAGCTCACAAGATCATCGGTGAACATTAATGTATGTCGTACCTGCCATAAATATGAGAAATTATAGTCTGCCGAGTCACGTGATCATACAGTTAGACACATATACTTGAACACGCAATAAGATATTCATTTTGCAGTTACATATTAAGTCTGTATTCGAGTGGACGGACAGGACAGGTATCCGAAAATGTCATTTAGAGAGGAATAATGCAGCTGTTGGCAAATGAATGTTGTAGGTGTTGGACATAACGCGTAGCTGGGAATGGCGCGACCTCGGAGTGCTGGGTTAACCTGGTGGCTCCGTGTCTGCTCGTCAGCCCCCTTCTCCGTCGCCCGGCTCACGCAGACGAGGACGCCGTCTTTCCTCCCAGCGCGTTTCGGGGGTTCATTTCTGCCACCCGCGGGAGCGTCACTTCGGCCACGATGCGCTTTCTTGCGCGTCCATGTCTGCTGCGCCCTCGCGTGTGAGAACGACGTGGGGCGATTTTGCACGCAAGCGCTGCAGTTGTTGGGCGCCACGAAGTTGCGGGGGGAAAAAACGCTCCTTCGCTGCGGAGAAGAGGACTGAGGTGTGAGGCTCACGCGCACACGCGCACACGCGCAGCCACGCTCTCTCACGCGCTCGCGCACGTTCACGGGGACGTAGCCGAAAGCAACGGCGACAAAGTGCGCGCGAGACCCCCCGGGGCGATCGAACGAGCGCTCGCGCGCCGCTGTCACCCCGGCATTCCGACGTGGGCTTCTCGGGCGCGCGTGAGGGACCCCCCCCCCCCCAACCCCCACCCGTCAGCCGACCTTGGCGCGCGGCTCAAAGTGCCGGGGAAAGCGCGCGGCGGCTGTAATGCCGCAAAATCTGATCGATCAGATCGATCAGCCGCGCGCGGTCCGGCCGAAAAATTCCCAAGAATTGACTCTCTCACCCGAAGGATACGGGGGCGAGAGGGGGAGGGGAGTGACCGACTGAGTGTGTGTGTATGGGGGGGGGGGGGTCTTACAACAATAAAGTACCGCAACCTCTCCTCTGCTTCTCCCTGATGGAATGCGCAGACATTGCGAAATACCTCGTTTTTCGCTCCTTCGCATTTTTTTTCATTTTTATTTTAAATTGACATTTTAGGGGAACAAAGGAGCGAATAAACGCCGCACGTTTGCGGGAAGGGGAGACTCGCGCACGAAGCTTCGGCACCGCGACTGGAAAATAAGACAGCGGCTGTGACAAAGGATCCTTTGGGAGCGCGACGTGCTCTTGCGCGAAGGGTCATTTCACGTAACATTTTTTAATATTACAAACACCAAAGAAGAGGACGGAGTTTATTTTTTATTTTTATTTTTTTTGCTATTTTGGGACGCACATGTACTGTTAAAGGACAGGGCCGAGCTGCGTTATGGCTCAGGCTGCTGTGTGAGTGCGGCGTTTGCGCTGTTCCGCGCGCCGCCGCCGCTTTGCGCGCTCCCGCGGGATGGTCGAGACGTTGAGCATCGCCGTGATCGGCGCCCCGGGTGTCGGCAAAACTTCCATAATCCGCCAGTTTATCTATAATGACTTCTCAGAGGTGTACACTCCCACCAGGACCAGGTACGTGTACCGGCCGTCGGTCATTCTCAACGGTCACATGTACGACCTGAAGATTTTGGATGTCCCGCCAATTTCGTCTTTCCCTGCCAACACGAGCCAGGTAGGGTTCGGCGCCGCGGTCTCCTTCCACCGCCAGCCTCTTTATTTTACAATATTTTACATCCCTGCTTTGTGAGGATAACACCTTGGTCCACTTTTATCCCCCCAAGAACACACACACCCGAGTATACTGACGAGGACCTTCGGGCTTTCCATCACTTTTCCGTTGTCGATCCTCCTCTTATTATACAGCATTCAACCTGTCTTTTACCCCCCAAAATCTTTTTTTTAATGTAACAGCCAGTCCGTTGTTGGCATTTCCTTCACTCCCTGCAGCGAATTTCCAAATAATAATGCATTCTGTCAGTTTTCACTTCCTCACGACTGTTTCTCGCAGTTAAGCAGCGTGAGGCGATCCACCGACGCTGTTTTTTCCCAACACTTCGCATTTCTCCCCATTCATCCGCTTATCTGACGCGTTTCATGTCAGCAAAGCTGCGAACGTTTACTTTAAAACTGACACATTTGAAAAGTTTTTCGCCAAGTGCCGTTGCGTTGACTTTTGTGGTTGGGGAGCGGTGGCACCAAAATGTCGACTTTGCACGTAGCGCAAAAAGTGTATTAACAACAGGCTGACTTGTCTCCCGGGGCTCAAGCAAGCCTAGTTCATCCCCAGTGTTGATCTAACTGTTTGAGAACTGCTGCTGCTTTTATTTCCCCACAAATCTCTGACAAGTTGTTCCACCATCCGTGTTTTTGCCATTTTCCAGGCCTTTAGAACTAGACGGTGGCAAACAAGTGTCCCCAAAGGTGTTAGTTGTACAAATATTATATACAGTTATTTACTTATTTTTTGTACCCTCTAAGCGGACGCATAGGGAAGTACCGACTACATTTTAGACCAGGATCTTATATTTAGGACCATTACTGGTTGTTGCACAAAGTGCTTTAAGTCTGAACCAGGTAAATTTGACATATTAATCTTAAAAGGTGCTGTTTTTTATTATTTATTATAGTTTTTTTTTTTTTTTACTTAAGTAATATATGTGAATTTTCCATCACCAGAAGGAGTTAGCCTTGAATACAAAGGTAAATATTAAGTTGTAATTTTGTAAATGACCCACCACCACCACCTATACGGATTTTTTATGGCAAATTCAGAATGGGGGTCTTCGCTGGAGATGGCAGCCCTCTTCGGATCAGTTGCCATGGAGACCTTACTTGTGCCTGTTTTGTGTCTTCCAATCTGCAAATACTAAATCTCTCAATCTCTTTCTTTCTCTTTGTATACGTGTGCGCACCCTGTGGAGGGGGGTGAGCAGCCAGGGGGGAGGATGAAATGGATGTTTAGTTAAAATATTGTTGAGTCACTTGTACCGGTCAGGTTTTTTGGCCCTTTATGGGTAGGGTGTACACAATTCCTGTGGAGGCCCCAGGGGTGCAGGGTGGATTATGAACGGTAGGGAGGGAGGCCGGGAAAAAATAGAACGAGCCAGAGCTGATGGCTTGAAACGGCAGAAGAAGCCGTTTTCCAAACATTTCTTTTCGCCCAAATAACCTGCACCGGGAGCAAATACATGTAAAGCTAAACAAAACTACATAAGTGCACCTACATAGTCACCTACATACAAGCTACCAGATGTTTGCAAGATGTTTGTTCATTCCTCAGTCCAAAATGCAGCACAAAATATGCAACACAAATGTCACCGCGAGAATCACAGCAAAGCAAATAGGGCACGAATTAGCATCACTCCAGCTCATCTCCATTAATCGGATCAAAAACTCAGGGCACAGCGTGCGCACTAAGCGCAGTTCAAACAAAAGACTTGTTAAACAGACAAAAAACAGGCTTGGTTTCAAAGACTTACAGCTTTAACGTCATATGTGCTGCTGTGCACCGTGACTTAAATTAATATTATGTCACCAGCGGCCGTGCTTTGGGAGCATATTATTTTTTAGGTGCAGTAAAATTTTAATTAATATTTCAATATTTAATCTTAAATGAGACGTTTGTTACCAGGTGCAGTTTCCTGTATTAAATGTGTAATTTATTATTAATACTAATACATATATTATTGAGTTTGCTGAATGGCTAGGGAAGGGCTAACTGATCAACAGACTACAGACTTCCCCTATATGCGGTGAGCTTCTTCTCTTGCTTCTCATGGACTGTCTCATGACGTCAGGTGTCCCGGCATTTTTGTGCCATTTTTGTTTTTCATGTTCAGAGTAGGATGCTGCAGAGGTCCTGCGAGGGGGCTTATAATGTACCCCCTGTGCTGCAGAGATGAGGTCCGTGAAGGTTGAGCGGTTTCTCCAGATTGTTGGTTGCTGAAGCGTAAGATACGCTCTTATCAGGCTTACCCAGCATTAGCAGTTGGCCGTTTCTGTCGATCCCACAACATTTACACTTACGGCCATGTTCGCTTTCCGCAGAGCTACTGAAAACGTGGTCAGTTCGCAGTGCTTTGCAACCCCTGCTAACGTCATACGACTTCCTCTCTGCCATGTTCATTATTCACACCAGGATAAGAGGGGTGTGAAATTATATGTCTGTGAATCCAGTTTTCAAAAGGCAAAACACAGCAAAACAGGTTGGTGTAACAGGACTCTGATGTCTCCAGAATGTTTGATCTGTTAATCAGTTCTCTTGCATGAGGAGCACATGGGGGTAAAATTCCAGCCCACTCCAAGCTGGGCTTATGAAACCTTCATCTTTCATATGACAGGTGGGGCAGTGTGTGTCGAACACCACATCCGCAGATTTGAGCCTCATTGATCCTGGTTGCAAGAGTGCTGTCGCTTTGATCTATGAGCAACGTGCACGGAAATGCGTCAGTACCGATCGGACAGTTGAGCCCCTACCTCTGGCCCGTATGCCGGATAGAAGGTGGACTGCAGAGACTCATCAGTGGGGTCTGTCTGACTTCTTGGGCAGCGTGTAGGTGCGCAGTTCACAGCCTCCCTGCCCTTCGTGTTGCTTCAGGCTGGGCCAGTACTCTAGAACAAGCTCAGTTAGGCATCCCTGGAGCTCTGCCCTATCCTGAACCCGCCTGCCTTGTGTGGTTGCACCCACCATCTCCTTTCAGTGCACACTCATACTACTCCTTCAGCTTCTCTAGATGATGATCCACCGGGTCACCGTTGGGCACTTTGTGTTCCATGAAAAAAATACGCTGTTTCAAAATTGAAAATATTCACACATTGTTTCCAAAAGACAGATGACCAGAAGCTACAAAAGGCAAAGGCAGGGGCATAGCAGTTTTTAGCATATTTCAACACAAACATAGAACCTCAGTTGAATCATATTTCTCACTGCTTGCAGTACTAAGCATGTGGAGCAGGTGCACAGGAGGGTTCACGGAGAGACAAGTGGGGCAGAAGCTCTGTAACAGATAATAGGGGATGTCATGCGGGAGAAGGCCTACATGTGAATTATAAGATTTAGGTTGCACTCAGGTGGCTGAACAACACTTAACTTTATTACAGCCTGTTTTGGTGGGTGTGAACACCGGGTGCTGAGAGGGCAGAAGCAAGTTAGACCCTTGTTTTTCCCTAGACCAGTGAGTGTGGAAAGACATCCTTCTGCTCAGAGGAATCATCGTGTTGTTGCTGCAGTGTTACAGCATTGCTGTTGTGCTCTACGACAGTTGTGAAAATCATCAATTTCACTGGGGAGAGCCATTGTTTTGGCAGGACTGTAAAATGATCTTTCAGCATTTTTTTATTGATATTTTTTGATGTCACAGCACAAGCTGTGAAAATGTCCCGTTGTAGCTGAACAGCTATCTAGCTCAGCGGACAAATTTTGATTACGAGATCGCCCTACTTGACTTACTTGATTTTTCCTCACTAACTGAATAAAATTCAGTAGTTTTCTGTGTGTTTCAAGAATATTCTTTTTATGGTACAGCTATTAGTTTTCAAACACATAAAGTGTGTTGTTGGTTTTTTTGCATCAACTAAATTGTGTCCACAGGACAGTATATTCAACCATTTATTTAGTACCATCTACCAAAATATTTTGTGCAACTGTAGATAGGGATTCCAAAAACACTTTATTCTGACTGAACAAACAATGAAATGAGGATCATTAATGGATAAAAAGTAATGTGAAGATTACTGTTTAAGGTAGGGGGCAGCAACAAGCGTAGTGGTTAACACTGCTACCGTGCAGGACCCAGGTGCTAGTATCACCACTTATTGCCGTAATGTTAACTAAAGTCTGTAGCTTTGAAATTGCTGTAATTAAAATGACCTGTTCTATAAATGAGAAAAAGAATACTGGTGGAACGGCGTAAGTTGCTTTGAGAAAAAGCATCAGCTAAATAAATGTAAATGCAGGATGTTATGTGACAGTCGAATGGGGAGCATTACTCAGTCTGCTTGAAACCTTTGCTTCTGACTGGAAATTAAGACACGATAGCATGATGTTCTCCCAGTATTGCTGGCACGCTGCAGCGATGCGACTGCCTACCTGTGAGTGCTCTGATTCAGGGTTGGCAGAGGAGTGATGGAGAAAGTCTTAACAGTGTCATCATCCTCCATCGGCCCCGAGTAAGGAAAGTGGTCCCTGGCGGACAGAAATGGGGCTTCTCTCGATTTCACTCATTGTGGGACTATCAAGAGGGAAGATGGTAAAATGGATTAGGTTTGGGAGAACATACACAGAATAACGAATAAACTGGAATTCTTTGTCATCCTATGAAAACTGAATAAAAGACCAGTTTTCACATGCAAGGCCAGGCTATGGAAAGAGAGACTCAGAAGAGTCCAGACTTGAATGACCTTAATGTATTCTTCTGTTATCAGCTTATGTTACACCTGTGCTTTTGGGCTTTAGAGCAACATAATGAAACCCATTTGGGGAATGTTACCATCGAACTCCAACAAGTCTGTACAGCCCATATTAGCCCTTGGCTGTAGCCCCTAATGAAGGCATCTTATAAGTACTGCACAGTATATGCTGTTTTGCATCTAAACTACACTTTGTTCACACTCAATTATTTTCTCATTACTACAGACTCATCCTCTGGAAGGCGTGTTTCCATCTTCATCCCCGGCTCACCTCTTCCTTCTATGCTCCTGGTGGCAGAAGATGCCCATGTTGCTCAGTGTGTACTGTTTATGTGGCGGGAGCATCTGTTTTGGTCAATCCTCTATGCTCTGTGACAGATGGCATTCAATCGCATGGCACCCGCAGTCTCCTTTTGCTGCAAACCACTGTGGCTCTTTCAATGTCTCTCGTCAGCTTCCTCAATGCCGTCATCCCAATCACCAATATCGTCACCTTTATTGTATGAATACCGTGGAAATGCTTGTTATTTCCTGCTGCTTTTTTAGAACCTGCAGTCATGCAGTCCTCTGGTTGTCTTGTCAAATGACTGATTTGACACATATTGGTTAGTGATCGGCAGCTGGCATTTGGACAGGAGACCTTGAAGGAAAAGCGCCGTGTTCGTGTACGGAGAAGTGAACAGCATCATTCTTACTCGCCAAAGTGAAAAACGGACACCTCGGCGTAGCATGTTTTCCTGGGCTGAACCAGGCACCAAAGGCTTGTCGATTTACTGTAGATTTTCTTGTGGCTAAAGACCGATTTCTCCAAGAAGGGCGAAAGGAGAAATTCTTTTGAAAATGTGCTTTTGCTGAAGTAAGATCAAAACCAGTACCCACACAAGAGTCCAACTGCACTGTACGTGGTAATCGCAACAATTAAACAATGTGTATATTGTTGGGTAGAACTAAATTCTAAACACATAAAGGCGTTGTTGGTGATGTCATGGGGCAGCATGTGGTGTAGTGGTTAGAGGAATAACCTTTTCACTCGACTGACCCAGGCTTACATCCCACTCTCTACTGTAATACCCTTGATAAAAATGCTTCCTTTGAATTTGTCCAGTAAAAATTAACCAGCTGTAAAAAGGATAAATCATTGAAAATTGCTTTGGAGATTAATGTGTGCTAAATGAGCAAGTATTACTGGATAGACAAGTCTCAGCTAGAGCCATAATGTTGTACCTTTGACTTTTAGCTGATGACCCTTCATAAATATAAATGGGTGTGAAAGTGGAAACCTTGCCATGAGATGATGACGTTTGCTAAGGGACTCAATCATGTAATGTTTAACAACTCTTGTTGTTAGAGGTCCCATGGCATTTATTACGAACAGAAGGGCTGTTAACCTGGTGTCATGGCTGTATTCCCAATCTGTGTCTCTCAATCTGGTTTCCTAATTATCCTTGTTTGGCAAATAAAGCCCAAACTCTCCAGTAGATGCTTGGCAAAAATTTTGGCCCGAAAACAACCACAGATCATCGGTCAGATTTGTTTTGTACATTACTGCTGGTGAAATCGGTCATCTGTCTTGCTGTTAACCTTGATGATGAGCAGGTTCATAAAGAAGAGAACAAAGGTAAAATGTCATTCTCCTTCTAATATTGATGGGTCATTGAGTCTATCTGTTGTCACTGCCTTTGGTGGAGAAGCACAACTGCAGTGGGGAGAATGAAACAAGCGATACAGTAACACTTAAACAGACACTGCAGTTGGCAGTTCCATCCAGAGTTGTGTACCGGTGGTTCTGCCAAGCGTTTGGGTAATTAGCGGGGCTTAAGCACAGCCAGGGGGATCACTGGAGCACTTTTCCTCCCTGCATGCTTCAGATTCAGTTGCGAGTGTGTGTGTGCTGTGTGCTGTGCCGTGTGTGTGTGATGAAGTTGCACTTTTCCAGCCTGATACACGACTTCGCCTCAGGTGCTCTTATATTTTTCAACTGCAGAATTCAAAGGATTTAGCCTTAACGGTCCCCCTGAACTGGTAATGTATAGAATAGAATAGAATAGAATAGAATAGACCTTTATTATCCCACGAATGAGAAATTTAGGTGTTACAGAGCTCTTATGACAAAGGCAATATAGGAGAAGAACAAGTAAGGTAGAGCAAGAACAAGTAAGGTAGTAAGAAGGTCTAGTAATCAATAAACACAAAAACCTATATACATAAATAAGTTATAAATAAGTTAACCAGTTAGACTGCGTTGTACAGTCTGACAGCTGCTGGTAAGAATGACCTGCGGTAGCGCTCCTTCCTACACTGGATGTAAGAGTCTGCTGCTGAACGAGCTACTCAGTGCTCGTACAGACTCATGTAGGGGGTGGGAGGTGTTGTCCATGATTGATGTCAGCTTGGACAACATTCTCTCCTCCCCAGCCTGCTCGATGGACTTCAGTGAACAGCCCAGGACAGAGCTGGCTAGGAAAACCCAACAATGGTTTATTTATGAATTGCCTGTTGGAATGTTTACCTCTAGATAGTTGTTGTAAATCGGTATCTGTACAGCTTGCATTCGTGTTGATACCAACTGATCACTTGCATCATCTTGTCTTATTGTCTTTGCGGTCTCTGCATTGCAGCTTCTTGACACGATGGCAGAGAGTGACAGGGTAGTCCGACAAAATGCTCCATTTGGCTTCTGGGAATGAGAAAATCCATTGTGTCAGGTCGCTGAGGTGCGAGAGGTTACATGCCCAGCAAACAACAGAAATGGGAACCTTTGATCTCGTCTTCATTGCCCATTTCTTCTCTTTATTTCATTCAAAATTTTGGACGACTCAGAAATCCCACCCTTACTCCATGAAAAATAACTTTAGTAGTCGGAAGCTGCCTGATAAAACAGAAGGGACGAGAGACAGCGTAGAATTCAGCAGCACATCCAGGGGCTAAGTCTGATGATTCAGAAGCCCGCATTTTACCTAATGTGCTTGACCTGTTGACCTATGAAAGGCCTGCATCCACTTAAAATTTGCAAGACTTCAGGAAGTCAATTGATGAACGGCAGGGACTTGTTACCAGAAGGTTCCCCAACTGTACAAGGTCATTTCTAAAAGTATCCGTTCTAATCGAATTGTCACTGGATTCTCCAGTGCTTTGGCACTGTGGTAGGTGTAGAAGGTTAATAAACATTTGGTGACTGTGTGATCAGTCTCAAGTTTTTCACATTTCATATTTGATCAAGACCACTGACGGCATCGCTTGTCGTTGTACATTGTGTTTACGATGGCCAACCAAAGCATCATGTTTGGATGCATCCCAAGTTGTGTAGCAGATCCTTGCAAAATACATCAGCCAAGTTCATCAGCCTTCAATCTGCCCAATATTACTCCCTGCAAATTCTTCCAAAAAATCAAAATGCTGCCAAAAGGACAGCAACAAAGGTTAAAAAAAAATTCCTGTCCTTTCAGCACAATTTTGATTATTGGTAAAAGAAAAAATCCACAATGGGGAATATCTGGCAAGTATGGAGACTTTTTGACTTTTCTGATTTGGTGTTTTTCAAGGAACTGTTGCAAAGCTTGCCATCCATCTATCTGTCTGCCTGTCTGCCCATCCACTTTAAAATGTTTAGTGTTATGATGGTTCCTAGGCTATGAAACTACACCCTGGATGGGATGCCAGTACATTAAACTGTTGCATAAGTTGCAATGTGCGCAAACACATTGCTCCAATTTATTGACCACCATAAGCACCAACAAACAACTACAGACTATCACGTGTCTTGACTGAACGTTAAATCTGACAAACTTGTGACTTGTAAAACACAATCGAAAAACATTCACTGACCTTCCAACCTCGTCATAATCCCAAAATGCTCTGCCATGTACTAGTAATGTTATCGGTCTGGGAACTTTTCACACAGATTTCATATAAAAGTGTAAAACTATTGCTTTAGATGAAGGCACATTCTGAACTTTTATTTGAACTATTGTGATTATACTGAGTTACCTGGTAGAGTCCATGGTACAGGGGTGCTGCAGTTGCTGAAATCCACTCAGTGGCTGGGCACTCCAGATGTCCAGGTGACTATGAAGAAGGCTACTTGCTTATGGTTGAGCTGCTGTAGCTCTCCAGTCCTCCTTCACAGAGCTTTAACTTCTGTATGTGAACATGAACTGGCTCAGTTGACAAGGAGATACAGGATGCTGAATGTTATTTTTAGCTGTCAGAAAGATAATAGTGTATCTCCATATTTATTTTTCCCTGGTGTATTTTTACTGAGTGAGTTTTTTTTTTCTGATGGTCTCTGGTATCCAGGTGCTTGGTTCATTTGGTTAGAAAGGTGATGAGGAAATTTAACCTTTAAAAGCCTTTGCCGGGTTCTTCTGATTTGCAAAACTGCAGATCAATGCAAAACGGAGGACACGTACAACAAAGGCTAAAGAAACTACTTATTTCTTATATTTGTGTTGAGTGACTAACAAGACCATGCAGGGCTGCCGTGGCAAACAAAGATGAATTGACAATTTATAATCTCTGCATTTTCTTTCCATGCAGATTAATGTTTGCATGTGACACATTACTTCATCTTGGGAAGAGACTGCGTCGGGGGGGTGCTTTGGTGAGTGCATCGCATTCCACAGGATGATTTTTCCCTCGGCTATTAGTATCTTGCAGTTTTTCCTTGAGCACCCGACCCCCTGCCCCAATTTGCCGTGGGTGCTCACCATTTTTCGATGGTCTCCAACAGCTCCCGTATGATTTGCACTCCCCAGGTGCTGCCTAGAACAAATCTCAGTCTTTGAAATAATGGTTGGTTGGACGAGTATTGTTGGGAGCATAGACACGGAGAGATTTATGTAGCGAGACCCTAGGGCTGGAAACAAACCATATTTTCCATCTATAAATAAGATCTGATAACACAGGAAGGGAAATGCAGACACAACATAGTTAAAAGTGCCAAACCTTCATTATTTATTCCATCCCACTATTTCCTTCTGTCTTCCTCCCTCTTTCTCCCCACGTCTCTGTCCTTCTCATCATTATGCTTGCTTCTCCACCTTGATCACTAATCATACCAGTGGCACTGTGTTTGCTTCAGTGTGTGACTGCCTTCATTATCTCCTTCACTGACTGTGAGGCACCTCCTCCACACCCACACACCAGCGCTCCTCTGCAATATGCACACAGCAATATGCCAGATCCGAAGAAGAGAAACTCCATCAGTTCTTATTGGAATTAATGAATTACAGTCACCATCATTAAAACACACATTAATCATCAGCTTCAAGGTGTTCCAACCAAAAGCTTATAGACCGCTTTCACTGCTTCTTTTCACAAATGTCTTAAGGAAGTTGCATCTTTACAGTCGATGACTTGATTAAGTGTTTGCTTCCCTGGAAAGCTATTCAGCATAGTGATATCGTAATGGTTGAGGGCACAGTCTTGTAACCTCAAGGTGACCTGCTGAAATTCCAAGACTTTGCTGGATTACCTTTGAGCGACGTACTTTTCCCTAATTGTTTCAGTCAAGTGATCAGTTGTATGAATTAGTAAGGGTCTAAATAAAGCAATTGGCCCAAGGGCAAATATAATAATTCATGCAGACAGCTGTAGATTTGACTGGATGGTTTTAAGTTTGATTTGCTCACAGCAATTTCACCATGGCCAGTGGACAGTTTGTACAGTTTTTATTTTTTTCGCTGCCTTTTTCAAATATTCATTCTTCTATCCATCCATTATTATGAATTTTTTAATCCTGGTCAGGCTCATAGGGGTCCATAACTTTTCTTGGAATCACTGGGTACAAGATGAAGAAACTACACCTGGATAAGACACCAAGCCATTGCATTTTTTCAAAAATATTTTTAAAAAATGCAGTGAAGGGTTTCTCGATGGTATTGTCGAATGCTCTGATCTCCATCACTTGGTCTTCACAGCATCTGCACTAACCATTAGCTTCTGCCCACACATCCATGTCATGGGATGAAGATAGAGGTTGATATGAGGGACAATGAGTGCCATTGTGTTATGTTTCATTCAAATGGGCTCCCAGCTTCCACTGTGGCACAGGTTGGGGTGAGTGGATCAATGCAAACTGGACATTCAGGTTTCATTCCTTTCACACAAAATGAACAGAATCAGCCTTGTTATCCAGAATTACCATTCCAAGCAGTCCAGCTGGCGGTCACTCAGAAGGCAATGTGCCACCAGGCCTGTTTTGCCAATCAGTCTTGAATAAGTGGGTTCCGTCCTTTCCAATAAAAGTAGAGCTGCAGCAAGTTCATGTTTATGGCCTCTGTCTAGACTAGTATGTGACTGAGTGGGCAGGCACTGTCTGACTTTTCCAAGAGGAGTCACAACATGAATTCCAAGTGGGCAACTGGCCTTCATCCACAGCACAGAACTTTGCTTGGAGAAATGAGGTTGTGCTTAAGAGCCCTGTTATTTTCTCCAAGCTGGTCATTTTTAGTGACCTCTACATCAGTACTCCTCTGTGCTTACATAAGTTTTCTAACTTAAAATTAACTGGATTATTATGTTCTTGTAACCCCTGTAGAGTCATTTTCAGTGCAGAAATTTCAGAAAATAATTACAGTTGTGTCGACATAAGTGGATACTGTATAAGATATTTGGATAAGTAGATAGCGTTATGTTGTCTCCAGGATACCATTTTGGTCCTATTCATTTCAAAGGGACACAACTTTGGATTAGTAGACAACTGATAAGTGGATAATTTGCTATAGTATGTAATATTTTCCAGTCCTGTAGCCCATATTGACATTAGTTGATACTGTATACAGTACACTATTCATCTTTGGCAATCGTAAATCAGTTAAAGTGGTGCGCCACCACCAGTGTGACTTGTCACTTTCCAGTCAGAAGGTGGAGCCTGTCTGCTGCTGCACTATCCACAGAGACAGAGACTGCTGCACATTCTGGACAGCTCACATCATTAGCTGGTGATGCTTTAAGTGCCCTGTATATGGCTTCCTCATTACTTCAAATGACCTGGGTGATGGTGATCCAACAGATACCTTTTACTGGCAGATACATTAGAAGCAGTAGCTGTCCTGCATCATTTTTTGGAGGCCAGGGGCTGCAGCTTCTGTGAACGTTTATACACTGTATGGCTAAAAGTATGCGGGCAACTGACTATCACACCCATATATGCTTGCTGAATGTCCCATTCCAAAGCCGTGAGCATAAATATGGAGTCGTTCGCCTCTTTGCTGTTATAACAGCCTCCACTCTTCTGGGAAGGCTTTCTACCAGACTTTGGAGCGCAGCTATGGGAATCTGTGCCCATTCAGCCACAAAAGCATCAGTGAGGTTGAGCACCAATGTTGGGCGAGACAGCTTGTTCATCCTAAAGTGTTCAGTGGGATTGAGGTCAGGCCTTTGTGCAGTCCCTTAAGTTCTTCCACACCAACCTGGGCAAATCGTGTGTTTATGAAGCTCGCTTTGTGCACGGGAGCACAGTCATGATTTAGCTGGAAATTTCTAATCATGTAAAACACAACTATGGTTAGAGTTTGGAATAACTGAATACCACAGGTTTAGTCCCAAGGCTATCCACTGAAGTGGACTCGTTTGTATTTCTGGTTATCAGACCTTGGTTCTAATCCTGCTACTTCTGAAATACTTTTGATCAAGGTACTTATGCTGGATTGCTAAAGTATCTAACATTGTAAGATGTTTTGAACAGCAACATCAGGTAGAGTTTTGTTAATAATAATAGTTAACCATAGAATTACAGTGGCAGTAGGACATATTTTTAGAATCCTTTGAATGGTACAGTCTGATCACTTAATAGTATTGGTGTTTCTTTATGATAAACAAACCTTATTATATAAATTTGTGTTTCAACACCTCTGCCACCTTCAGTGTCTTGATAGTGGTACTGATTCTAATGAAGAGTTCTAATGAAGGTCCTGATACTCTTGTTCCACCTGCAGGAGTGGATGGACCTGCGCTGTCGAGGGGTTCGCAATGCCAATGCCTACATCCTGGTGTACGACATCTGCTGTGTGGAGAGCTTCGAGTATGTCAAGATGATCCGCCAGCAGATCATGGAGCACCGGTATAGACCGTGTTTTGCATTATCTTGGTCTTTTCCC
Organism: Heterotis niloticus; assembly: GCA_018136845.1. Classification (NCBI taxonomy): domain Eukaryota; kingdom Metazoa; phylum Chordata; class Actinopteri; order Osteoglossiformes; family Osteoglossidae; genus Heterotis; species Heterotis niloticus. The sequence goes on from CM030903.1 coordinate 6,115,409, forward strand.
CACTTTGTATGGGCTTTCCTGTCTGTGACACCGCTACATCAGACCTCAGCAAACGCTCCTTGACTCTGGGAAACACTGTGTTCTGTCCCAGCAGGACTCACAGTCACAATCTGTGGCTCAGATTAAAACCAGTATTCAAGCTGTAGCATCTAGCTGGTGCATGGGGAATTGGTACATGTTGGGCTTCAATTTGGTGTGTAGGTGAAAGGAATGGATTCTCTCCTTATCAGTGACCCCAGGCAGCCCAGGCCCTCCCTGGGAGCCAGCTGAACCTGCCATTTTTCATTCATCACTCCGGCTTCCCAGAGCTCCTGTGCTGTTGTCAGGCCAGTGCCCTCAATGAGCCGTGATGAACACAGACCCTTGTGAGTGAGCCAGACGTACCCTTTCCTCCTGAGTGAACAGTCTGTGCGACAGGAGTGGTGATCAGTGCTGTCAGTGACCACCCCCAGTGTCTCTCACACCTCCACATAGCCATCCCGCACCCAGAGCAGCACTGAGAATCACAGAGGGACAGGGCAGGGACCGAGAAACATCTGCATGGAGTACGTGAATAGACATAATATGACCACACCATGGTTCAGTGCACTTTCAAAAAATGTATATGCTTCTCTACTGATTGAGAAAGCAAAGTGCATTTCTGCGTATTTACTTTATGACAAGACAGAACTGAGACGTCAGCAGCTTTTGCCAAATGGAGTTGCTTGAAGCCATACATAGCTGAGCCTGTTGTTTATAGTTTGCAGGAAGACATATATTATTTAGAGCTATGGAGTGTGTGCAGAGGAGAACGGGGATGCTCTGTGAATTATTCACGCCAGCAGAGCAGCATCTAGATGCAGGCTCTTAGGATGGTGTGGGCTGGGTGAGATTGGGGCTGTCAGGCAGTTTTGGACTGCTGCACTTGTGGCATTTCTCTAGTCTGCTCATGAAACCCTATCCTGGGCCACGTCTCCCTGGCTCTGCCACCCATCCTCCTTTCAAGTGACGGAAGCTGTCACGTGGGTGGAATGACACTCCTGGCTCCTCCTCCTGGGCCTCTGGGCTTTGTTCACATTCTCAGTAAACAGCCCTAAAGGGGGGAGGGCTTGTGACAGCATCTGTGAGTTTGTGCATTTTATGTCTGCCTTTGGTGAATGTGTTTCTCTGTGTTTATTTTTGTCTGCCTCAACATGCTTGTTGGACCATTTTGGGTGGGTTTGTGGATGTGTGCATGATTCCAGTTGGATGTCTCTTTAATATGTGAGGGTGTATGTGGCTGTGAAAGGTGTGGCTGACTGCTGCGTGAGGTGTGTGGGTACAGTTACCTTTATTTTCTTAGTTCTCACCAGGAAACTGTGTCATCAAGGACAGTTGCGCACAGATATTTTATTTGCTCTGTTCATTTGTTCTGTAGTGTTTAAAATGGTAACATTTTGATTAAATTCACCCACACTTTTCCCATTTATGAGCATAAAAATTCCTGAGAACTGTGTGCAAAAGAGAATTTTCACAGATCTGGCTGTATTTTACCATTAATTCAAAAGACACAAAAATTTACCCGAAAAAGTTAAATCATCACCCAGTCATGTAAATAATGACAGTTCTACTGAGTTAGTTCTCATAGTGTATCTATGTGCTTGGACTCATATCCTGCTTTTATTGAATGCTTCTGAAAAGAAGCAATGGTTATCAGTAAAGACAAACAAAAACAATAGAAATGAAATATACCTGAGTTTTCAAAAAAATCCAGAGAATAGAAAAGACACCAGGTCAATATCTGACTTAGAAGAGGGTTATGGCCGGTTAAGTGGATGCTCAGACCTGACACACAAGAATCCACCTACATATTGCTGAGCCTCCTCAAGGACCGCTGTGAAGACCCAGTCCTGTCCCAATGCCATGTGTATGTCATTCCGCCTCATGAAAGAGCAGTTTTTAAAATATAGCTTTTTAAGATTTTTCTACTAACTTTTTTATTGGTAACTTGTAAATTGAACTTGACATAGAAATTGGTTCTCATGAATGGAGTGCTTGTGTACATGTTCAGAATGTGGAGCCAGTCTGATACAGTTGGGGGAGGGCACTGGTAGTGCAGATGCTGTTTTAACGTCAGGATGTGTTTCTTCAGCAAAGTTGGGATTATAGGGTTAATATTTTATATGAAAAGCATAACTGAAGGTTTAAAAAAACAAATGTTATTGTCACATACCCAATGGCGGTTACATAGAGCTTCTCTGTGCACTGATTTCCTGTGTGGAGGTCATCTTGAAGGAGTCCGACATGCAGTGAGGTGCAGGTCACATGAAAAGACTCTGCTTAAAGGCTTTTGCAGTGCTGGAGAAGAAAAGCTGCAGTCTCTGCAGGGTTGTTGCGATACCAGTTTTTGTTTTTTTTCTTGTGTTTGTAGACTGCAGCTGACAGCTCAGCATTCTGGTGTCGAGTACACTGTGGAGATTTCACCCCCACTCAGTCGTTTCCAGCTTAATATCAAGCTCTACTGTGCAAGATGCCTCCTACCTGTCAGGAAGCACAAAGCAGCTGATGTGACTCTCCATTTCCATAACAGCCTGGTCTCCTTTTCTCACACCGAATGATCAATTTTTACAGCACAAGATGCAGAGTAACTCATCTGCTGGCAACCCACTGTTCACGGCTCCCTGACAGGACAAAGGAGTCAGATTCAGACCATGGTCTGGGTTACAGGAGACAGTATTCTGGCACAAAGACCACATTAACGGACTGTGTTACTCCAGAGCGATGTTCAGTTCGCAGTTTTTTTTAATGATCCCGTTGGTGTCCATACACACAGAGCCCTACACAATAGCACTGCGGGCTTACAGAAGGCCCTGGTAAAGGGGACAGAAAAAAGCCGTTGCTCTTTCATACATGCCATGCAGTTGAAGTGTCAATGACGGTCCCAACTGAATCACCACTTTGTCCTTGTGACATTCATCTCCAGCCTGGTACAATAGCACCTCTCACATCAGCAGAAACGTTTTTGTCTCCGGTGCATTCGTCAGTCCCCACAGACTCAGCTGCAAGATCATCTTTCTTACGATGTGCCGCTGACCCATTTGTTCATCTGCCTTCGCTCTGTGCAGCACATGTGCCATTATGGAAGCTCGCAGGCTGAGAGCAACCCCTTAGAAATCAATTCAGATGAGTAAAATTCAGTTCAGTATAATTTTGTATTACACACTGCCCTCCAAGCTGCCACAAAGCATTAAATAGAGAGCATAAATCCAAAAACCACAGAGAGAATTCAAGGGTTAACAACTCAGAGAAAAGTGCTGCGAGAAAAAGCAATGGAGGAGAGAGAAGAAACTCTGAACACAGTAACAGGAGAAGGTCAATTTGCCGCCCAATCCTGAGGGACATGGTGATAGGATACAACAGCAACAAGACAAAGGTATTTAACAGACAGTTCTGCAGTGGTCAAGTGGTCCTCATACCTCAAAAGTCTCTGGTCATCAGGTGAAAAGGGAATTCAATGACAAGGATTTACAGGCTCCGTGTAGCCAACGGACTTCACCCTGAGCGTGCTTGTTGAGAGAGGAACAGATTAATAAAAATAACAGACAGCTGACAGGTACACAAAGAAATAAGCGACAGTAATATAGGCAGCGACTTTACCCTGAGTGAGAGCGGAGAAGTAAAAGGAGAAAAGTTGAAGTTTTGAATGCATTGACCGAGGCTACTTCCCTAACAGTGGCAGAGAGACTCTTCAGTAATTTGTATCTGCAGACTTCACCACCAACAGACTAATTCAGTTTAGGAATTGCAAGAAATCCTGCATCCCTGTGGTTGAAGAGCGCAACCTAACTTGTACTCGCCAGTGTGCTTTTCTAAGCACCGGACTTTTGTATGAGAGCAAGAAGATGTCAAAGTCTGCCCTGATCTCCAGTGCTGGGATGGACCTGTTTCCAACTCCTGTTATTATCTCAGTGCAGAATTCTGGATTCATCTGATCCATGATTCTTTATATTCCCTTAAAGTGAGAAATTATAATAGCCATGTCTGTTGCATCCGTTTGCCTGGATTAATTGTCCCATTTGTCTCCTTTTGCAATATTGCTTAGTGTCCGGTAATATATTTCAGACAGAAGATTCAGACTAAAGGACAGATACAGGTGATAAAAAATGGTGGTTGAATTCAAACCTGAGCCTGCAATGATTAGATTTAAGCCCTCCAAGTTAAATTCTGATAACAAACCATTATTTGCCTTTGTATTTTCTTCTGTTACATCATACAGGGGATGACCAGATGATATTAACATTTGCATTTATTCAGGTAGCCAACACTTCTCTCCAAGACAGTGCACATATCAGAGTAAATAAAACAACATTTCACCACAGATGAAGAGCTTTAGATACACACAATCAAACAACTGTCCATGTGTATGACACTGCAGTTTTTGCCAGGACACAGTACACAAGTATCCGCATATAGATCTGAATTTGAAAGGAAGTACAAAGGTGATTTTGGCAGATGGTTCGATGCAAGCTTATAGAGCTGTCAGGAGATGAGAATTGGAGTGGGTTCAACAGAGATGAGTTTTGAGACCCTTCTTGCTTCAGCAGTCCTGAGTGACAGAGGGGCCTCGTACCATCACGTAGCCAAGACCTTAGAGATGACCTTTTGACTAGCTTGATTGGTGGAAGCGTTTGGTTCATTTGTGCAGCCAGTGTGGTGACACTAGAGGCTGCTTCTTGGTCTGTGTGAGAATGATCATCTGATGTATCCTCTTGTGAGCCTGAATTCTGCATCTATCACCACAGCTAATGTGCTGGATCTAAATGCTGTATTTGTTCTGCAATGTAATGTTCTCAATATATTTGCGATGTGTTTGGATGAACCAGACGACATGCCTAATATCATTAATGATTATTGTATTGGCCCGAATATAAGACGGCATTTTTTTCTGGGAATTGCATGTAAAAAAGATGTAGTCGTCTTACATTCAAGGACTAGACCTACAAAGGTCATATACCATATAAGACCAGTAGGTGGCATCACTTATCCACAGAAATGATCGACTGGACCTAGCGAGTGTGAACGATGGTGAAATCTCAAGGTGGTCTGGAAAAAAGGAGCTCAAAGTCAGGCCAAATTAACCGAAGACTGAAGACGAGTTGCGATGCCAATTTTAAGATAATGGGGATCAATGAGGCAGAGGTGTCAAACAACTCTCGAGCAGCCAAGAAATATAAAGTCATGGTTGAATCCCAAAACATGCAAAAACAGTAAATGTGGAAAAAATATGATTTTTCTTTATAAAGTTAAGATATAATATTCTAAAAATGAGTGTTGAAAAAGAGGGGGGGGGGGTCATCTTATATTCAGGCCAGTAGGGTATTTCAGACAGCTTGATCGAAATGAGATGAACCGTGTACCTTTCTTGTATGTCTGAAACCATCTTGTTTTTCACACGCATTTTCCTCTTTGACCCCCTCTCTGTTGCTCCAAGCAGGGAGAGCAGCAGCAATGAGGTGACCATCCTGGTGGTGGGCAGCAAGCGAGACCTCCAGCGACAGCGCTTCACCCCGCGTAGGGCCGTCTCCGTGCTAGTCAAGAAGACGTGGAAGTGCGGCTACGTGGAATGCTCAGCCAAGTACAACTGGCACGTGGTCCTGCTTTTCAAAGAGCTGCTGGGCATCGCTGTTGCCCGGGGTCCTCGCCATAACCACGCCTCCATCCGCTTGCAAGGGGCTCTACAGCGCAACCGCTGCTCCATCATGTGACCTACAGCTCAGCAGTCCTTGCCACTTGTACCACCATGAGGCACTCAGCTTTGGGACACTGTCAATCAGAATGGCTGGAAAACACCTAGAGGCCTAATCGTATTTATGCTGTATTCGATTCTGTCTTTCAGGATTTGTGCACAGACTGCCTTTGAACAGTGTTGGACCTCTAAGACCTGTGAAATCTCTCGGTTGGCAGCACCTCCGTGAGGGTATGTCACTTCCTCTTCCTGCTGTCCAATTTGGGTTCACTTTTGTGTCAGGGAGCCACGAGCATAATGGATATACAGGGACCCACACCTGTGTCCTGCTACTGGTGTGTTGAAACCTTACTTTTCTGCTGCAGATTGCCTACACAAAATACACACCTGGTGGCATCAGGTGTGGCACCTGTGGTGGTCTTTGTTCAGCTTTGTTGCTAAGCAACAGCTCCTGGGAAGCTGTGACTTACAAAGTGGAGTTTGAGTGGAAAGACGTGCTGGAAGGAGTATCAAAGAGAAACCCTGTTGAAATAGTGCATGCTTCTTGTGGGAGATCCAAAGTCCTTTTTCCTGTCTGTTTGTAGATTTTCTAAGCCTTTGCACTTGTTTTGTTTCCCAAGCATCAGATTTGGAGTGGTAGCCAGGTGGGGCAATGCTTACAGTGAGGAAACATTTTGGGTTTCCTACTAGCTGCTGCGCTATCAGTTGGTCACTGTTGTGTTTCACACAAGTCTTCCTTGCACAACAAAGTGAGCTCTGGATGCAGCATCATAAAAAAAGGCAAAGAATCTTGAAAATGGTGAACGAAGGTGCTGTTCCATCCGATGGGAAGTTGCGACTGGTCACATGAAACCGGAATGGTGGCTCAGCCCCCAGCCAGCATGAGAGCAGTGGGCAGAGATGGAGAGGTGAATGTGAAGGGCAGCAGGGGGAACATGCTGTTGGGAGTATGGATGGGTTTTGGGTGGAGGGGTCAAGTACGGAGGTGTGGGTTTAGGCTGTAGCATTCTCATAGCACACTGTAGCCAAGGTATGGGACATCAGTCTCCCTCTGAGCTGAGGGAATTTTACTTTACCTGTCTCCTGAACCATAACCAGTTTAACCTGTTGCTTTTATATCTGTGGGTTTGACAAAATTAAACACTTTTTTCAGTTCTGCGTTCAACACATTTGCCTGAAAATGCCGCTGCAGCATCAGTCTGGGCACCAGTTCTTACCCATTCCTGTCGTTTCAGGTAACACCGTTCCCTCAGCTTTAACAGAGCTTGCCAGCATCCCACATTCTTCAGTGTTTGTTTCCGACCTTTTACTCATTATGTTTGTTAAGGAAAAATCAATGCAGTGTATGAACAATGACTGTTATGTAGAGGTCTCATAACTCATAAAGAGTGTGTGTGTGTGTGTGTGTGTGTGTGTGAGAGTGGGTGAGAGAGAGATGCTCATAGAAATGTACAGGGCTGCTGCAGGGGGAGATGGAAGGGAATTCGTGACCATCCAATGGAACGGGAAGCGAACAGTCTGTAAAGAGACAGAGACCTTGATTCGGCATTCCTACCAGATGATGCTCCTCCTCACCCTTCCCCAGCTGCCCAGCTGCCTGCATTCCTCCACAAACAAACCAATGCTGGTGAGAAACAACCACACACCTCTTGTCCTGAAGGGTACGCTGTGTGTGAGCAACCACAAAATAGAACTTAAGCAGCCACAATTTATCACGCAAGTGGAAAATAACCATTTTGAATCTTAAAACCACAAACAATAGTAGCTGTACAAATTTCAGTCAGTAGATTTTAATCTGTGAAGTGTGATAGTTTGATAGCTTATATCTCAGTCACCTTTTTGGTGTTGATTTTGAAAAAAGAAAATAGCATTTTAAGAATTCTGGATGACCTACCTCTAAGATGAACAATGTTGACCAGAGGGAGGGTGTGTGGAGTAGTTTTGTAGTGATGTGTGTTTGTTCTTGTCTGCTGTTCTGAGCGTTTCTGGGGGAGGGGGGCAGACAGGACCCAGTGGTTTGCATGCTGTGGTGTTGACTGGAAGCAGCTGAAGTCTCATGTGGATTTAGTCGCGGCCACAAGATGGCGCTGTTACACATTTCACTCATGGATCAAAAGGGTGTCCTGCAAGGATTTATACTGTGTAAAGAGCATTTTAATTGGCAATATTTTTGCTAATTATAATAACTTGATGTATGTGGGTTGAAGACAGTTTGGATTCTTGCATCTGTGTCATGTCACAGTTTAAAGGGCTACTCCTGTATACATGTGGTTATTTCTCTCTTGTTTTTAGGTTCATTTCCTAGCTTTAGCAGTATGCATTATGTTTTATTGTTAAATTAAATAAAATGTTACAGTGAACTTGCTTTCAGTAGTTTGTGTTGTTTGTCTAGATTCTCATCTGGAATTTTATTTTTTTTTATCTTCTTCATGGCTTCTAAGCATCCTTACATTTTGGATTTTGGCTTTTATGAATGTTATCCAACAAAAATAACAGGTATGTATCTGTTATTACACTTTTTTGATGGTGACAGTAAGAAGGCCGGAATCTGACATACTTGTTTCTATGATGACTCAGTAGCTTCCTGCAACTCATAGGCCATTTTGTAGTACACAAAATTCTCCTGTGGAATTTCAAGTGCAGAAGTAAAATGGCACCTTCTTAGTTCAATGTGATGTAAATTTTATTTAGATGTCCAAATACAATGCTGTGTCAATAACAAGTGTGAAATGGGCATCCTGTTTGTGTTATGGCCAGTTATGGGACATAGGCGCTGACCAGCAGGATTTGCCACCAAACAGGGTTTTATTATACAAACAAAAAGCATACAAAAAGGAAAACAAAGAAAACAGCAACAAAACTGGCAAAAAAGACATGGAAGCTGTCAATCATTTCAGGTCCACCTGTGCCAGGGCAGTACCCCCCACCAGCTCCCAGCATTCCCAGCCTGCTCCCCACCTCAACGCTCCATGCTCTCAATTTAGAGAGACACCCCAGACCTGCACTGTGTGAGTTGCTGATAAAAACAGAATAGATATAATAAAACCTCAAAGCAAATGGTTCACTCTTTATAGTTTTATCTTGTGTTTTAAACAGAACTGTGGCCAAGTTGAGGAATCAAGCCGTATTATTTAGTTTTTATTTTATTGTAACAAAGTGGGTAGACTTACAATCGTTTCTGTCAGAAACAAACTTCTGGTCCCAGTTGTGTTTGTTAAAGGAAGTATGTGTGTATAATCATTATTTTCAGAACACTAGCACAGACAAGATAATCCTGATAATGTAGCTGCTCATAGCACTTGCAACCCCTCTGTGCTGAGCTGCTCCAAAAATATTTTGCAATTAAAAAAATTCATAAAACCATACAAAGTCATTCACGATGATATTGCCGTTCAAGATCATTCGATGTGCTTTTTCCACTTCAAATTTTAAGCAGGCTTTCCTTTACCTTCATCCCTATCACTTTGAGCACTTTCTTTAAAATGTATTATTTTAGGGCTCCTTACTATGACAGACAATGATAAAGAGTCATGTGATTGTAAAAAATTATGACATTTCAGATACTTGTGTGCAGGCACACGACCACGAGGCAAATGAGATTTGCAAGAGAAGAGCGTGGGCTGCTCACCTTTGCTGGTGCGTAATGTTGTCAAAGGTTACGTTTTTATTGAAATGCCTGCTGTTGTTAGGTGTTTCTTGTAAGTTGGTCGCAAATTTTGAGGTACAAACTGCTGTTAATCCCAAATATTCATAATATGAGTGTTCATTACTTGAATAAAATCTGCGTTTGTAAACAATTTCTTGACTTTCTACTTCTAGCTCAAAGGATACATTTATAAATATTATGTAACTGATAAACAGTGTGTGCTTATATGCTACATAAACACAAATATGTACTAGTCATGTAAAGTTAATGATAAAATAAATATGGCTACAAAGATGTTTCCTCTGTAGTATGAAGGGTTTATATGCAAATCCTCAATTCTGGAAGCCCTAGCTGTTGTGTTATTTGTGGGTGCTACAGGAAGAATAATTTGTCCAGCACTTCAGAGTACTGATCGAGCGAAAATTTCAAAAAGTGAAACGGACTGCACGGCAAAATGCACCAAACCAGCTGCTGTTTCCCTCCTAGCTTTGTGAGAACCATATATTCAGCAGAAATAGTGCTTATGCTTAAACTTTTGATTTTACTTTGTCCAATACTGAGCCTGGTCTGTCGCAGATTCAGTACAGACAGAAACAGCAATAAAGTTTGCACCACTGGAGTGAATATGGCACAAAAAAACCTGTTGCGCACATGTGTTCCAGTTCAGCTGAGCTGTAGTGCCAGATAAAAAAGCAGCTAATGGTATGGTGATGTTTTGGGAACCTTTTTTCCAAGAGGTTCTCACACCATCTCAGATCAAGGTGCAATGAAAGTATGGAGAAAGTATAGGTTTGGGATAGCAGAGTTTAACTGCTGCTGTAGATGAAATGGTGGTTTTTGGTTTCATCAGCCTGTAATCTTCGTCGTAAACTGGAGCAGTTCGCAGCTGAGACCGATACAGCAGGGATGACTATCAGCATCCTACAATCTGTGGTGAAGGTTCTTTCCAGCCAGCAGAAGGCAGCTGCCCCAGGTGAAGGAGTCCTTGGAAGTGTCTTGGAATTCTCTCTGATGAGGGGGAATCGGAAAACTGACCAATGGACTGGTGCAGCAGCTGCAGCAACACCACAGAACTGTTGTCGGATGTAACCTACAATTTACAATCCCGTGTACGTCACTGTCCTCAGCAGAACAAGATGTTGGGTGCAAGCGGCAGAAATTGTGTCTCCATGGAGCAACAGGGCTCAGACTCCATGAAAAGGTGACGAGCCCAGATTAGACTGAGACAAGACGGTGAAGTTGGTCCAGGTTTGTATTTGGAATACCCCTGTGAGCAGATCTAAGATAGGTTGGAGATCTAAGATGGTCTGGTCTGTTCTGGAAAGGTTTGTAATTGAAGATTATAGCTATGGAAAGGGAAGTATGGTCTGCTCTGCTCAGCTTGTTGCCACCACAACCCTCTCTAAACTTGACTGGATGTTATTTGCTATTTGTCATTGTGAATCTGCAAAAATGAATTAACATTAAGAGGATCTGCATGTCTCCACAGTGTCTGCTGAGAAAAGCGCACCCTCAATGGACTAAGGAAGAACGGCTATTGAAGCCATTAAATCGGTAATCCAAACACCCTGCTCACCAGTAACCGTTACCATGTTCAAGTTCCGCAGCCCTTTAAATTTCTAAGAACATTATTGCAAATTAAAAAGTAAATTAAGCATATGAAGGAAATAATTCAATCTAATGCTTAAATGCTTACCCACCAGGAGTGGAAACCCTCAGCCTGGAGCAGGGCCGTAAATTTCAAATCATATTGGATTCCAGGTAATAGAGATGATTATCTACAGAACTGCAAAAAAAACTTGAGCAATACATTTTGAAAAGAGCAAGAGCTGAAATGGAGAACAAGTGAAGTAATTAAAATGATTTATAACTCCTTGCTGAGATGTAGAAATTGACATGCATTTGATAGGAGCTACTCCAGTAGAGCATACCCTCTCACAAGAGGAGATTTACATCTGTTGAAAAGAGGGATTTAAGCCTCAGTTCCCAATATTCTCTTTATAGTCACACTTTTTGGGCAGCCTCCTCATTTAATGACTTAATCGGTTCCATTATTTTAACACTTATAACTACGGCATGAAGACGATTTGAAGATTTTTGAAGATTCAGCAAATACAGTGCTTCCGGTGTTGCATTCTGTGGGAAAAGCATTAGCATTACACCTCATTTATCACAGGTGATATTCAACTATGAGTTGGACAACTGAGGCAGAAGAACAAGCTGGAAATAAAATTTTTAAAAAGTTATACATTTCAAGCCTATGGTTTAAAAGTATGTTAAGATACAAACTTGACCTATATCTTGGGATTTACAGCAGGAGAAAGATGCAGCCCTTCCCAGAATTTGTTGTGGCTGAAGAAGATGTTTTTTTTGGACAAATTTCCTGCTCTGGATCTTGAAGATGTCATTACCTGCAAGTCGCTTGCACTATTTTTGTGTGGAGACACCACGCAGGGTGTCAAACACTCGGAGCAGAGGGTCAGTAATTCCTAAAGTAAAACTGCTTACTTTTTACAACTAAAGCCTTTACACTGAATAGAAAATAAAGGATCTGCTGGGTTATATAATGGGAGCATTATGATGTGACTGATGGACCGATCCATCCATTCATTAGTAGTAACCACTTCATTCTGGTCAGGGTCACAGCAGTCCAGAACCTGTCCCAGAATCACTGTGCTCCAGGCTGTGAAACAACTGCCTGAATGGGCTGGTGGTCCATCACAGGGTTGGTATACACATTACAGGCAGTTTACAGAGACCAATTCTCCACAAACACATGCCTTTGGACTGCGGGAAGAAACTGAGCGCCCACAAGTAACCACAGACAGCAGTGCTTTTTGATGAGCTATCTGTGCCACCATGATGGACTCATTTCATCTAAATTATAGAATTACTATAGTGCTATCTGTAATTTATAGTGAACTCTAATTATTTGACATTTTCAGAACTTAGCCAGGGAGGAAGATCCATCGTATATGCGGTACATCTGGTATCCTCATCTTAGCTGTTTTAAAATTTAGATTTAATATGTCATCGTGTACAATAGCTCCCTGACCAAGCATTTATTTAATCCTTAAACTTGGTGTTCAAAATTCATATATATGCTGCCTAGCCAAAAAAAAAAGTCACCACCTAGATTTAACTTAGCATTATGCTGTGGGGTTGCTTCAGTTGGTCAGGTCTAGGTTCAGCAACGTTATGTGCCCAAAAAATGAGGTGAGCTGACTACCTGGATACACTTGAATGACCAGGTTTTTCCATCAACGGATTTTTTCTTCATATTCCAAGATGACAATGCCAGGATTCATGGGGCTCAAATTGTGAAAGAGTGCTTCAGGGAGCACGAGACATCATTTTCACACATGGATCGGCCACCACAGAGTGCAGACCTTAACTCCATTGAGAATCCTTGGGATGTGCCGGAGAAGACTTTACGCAGGGCTTCGACTCTCCCATCATCAATACAAGATCTTGGCGAAAAATGAATGCAACTCAGAATGGAACTAAATGTTGTGACATTACAGAAGCTTATCAAAATTATGTCACGGCAAATGCGTGTCGTAATTGAAGCTAAAGAAAGTCAAACAAAATATTAGCGTGTGTGACTTTTTCTTTGGCCGGGTAGTGTATGTACCAGTGTCTGCAGCAGACCGGTACTCAGTACTGATAGTTCCATATTTTGCATTTTTGTAAAAAAAAAAAAAGGGACATTTTCTTGGATGGTGGAACTTCTCATAAACTCCTGGTGCTCTTTTCTACTGTAGCACATGGCCTTCACTCATGCATTTCACGACGCCGGGTGCACTAAGTTAGGCTGCAGTTCGGCTCATCTGCTGCTTTCCTACCTGCAAACTTTGTCCCGTTTATTTCCGAAATACATCGCAGTTATGAGCAGTATCTCCTAGTATCTGTTATTCGGTGCTGAAAGTCAACATCTAGAGAATCATTTGGGTTAGGGTTACTGCCCCATTTGCACGACAGCATGCCCGTAAGTTTAGCGCTGGCACTGGTGTGGCCTGGAACTGTTGGCACTGCGTCGAATTGGCGGGGACAGCATCAGTATGGCGACAGCTCGCCGTGTCCATCACCTACAGACATGAACTACAGGCGACAGTGGCACCTCTGGGGTTTTTTTGCTTCTTGGTTTGTTTCTGTACCTAATTTAACCCGACCGGAAAAGAAACACCAGCCGTTGAAATGTTTCTGGTACTTGGGGTGTCGGTGGCCCAAGTCCAGCGCCTGACACCATGCAGCGAACCCCTGACATCGTCCCAAAACGGTACACTTAAGTTGCCGGCGTTCTTCGTGCGGTTGCATAGGTGCATAAGGAGGGAACAAAAAAGCGAGCAACACAACGAGACTCCGCTCAGCTCTCTGGTCCCGCCGAGCCCAAATTCCCCGCAGCGGAAGCGGCGCAAAAAAATGAGCTGCGCGGCCCCGGCAACTCGCGCGCTCGCGCGCCGCCGCCGCCGCCGCCAGCGGCAGGTCACGTGCAGGCCGGCGTTTCGGGAATCCCTCCGCGTCACGTGACCGCGCCCGCCCTCCCTTTGGTTTCCAGCGTCATGTGAGGGGGGCGCCTCGGCGTCCTTGTTTTCTCCCCTCCCTCTTGGCTCCGGAGCCTCCCCCCCCCAGCGGCTCGGCGGACAGTGTATGGGGAAGGCGGCCGCTCCCTGCACTGGCTCCAGCGGGATAGCGTCCATCCTGAGCGCGGTGCCCTGTCTGTCGTGCAAACCGCAAGCTGACGTGGATGGAAGCATGAGCGAGCAGGGCAAGGGCTCGGCATCTTCGACGGCCGGGGCCCCGGCTCCCGGCTCCGACACCTACAAAGGCTGGCTCTTTAAATGGACTAACTACCTGAAAGGTTACCAGCGCCGCTGGTTCGTCCTCAGCAACGGCCTCCTGTCTTACTACAGGTACGCGGTCCGCCGGAAGGGGATACAGCGGGGATGCGCAGCGCCTGTTACTGTCAGAGTGTCACTGGCTGCGGTCGCGGTCGCGGTTCGAGGCACAGGCTAGCTAGCTGTTGCTCTTGCTGAAGCTGCTGCGTTAACCGTTAACTGTTTCGGCGCTGCGTGTGAACGCGGAGGCGCCGAGAGCCACCGGCTTGCGTGCCCCTCTCTGTCTCTCCGGTCGCCCCCCTGGGCTGCACGTCGTGCCATCCGGGAGCGCGGCCCCGAGCCGAAGGCCTGTGCTGCGAGAGCGAGGGAGTGGGGACACGGAGGGGACGGAGGGGACGGCTGGCCACCAGCGGACAGCAGCGCTGTCAGTCCGCGTGTTTATTTTCTGTCTGCATCGTATGGACGCGCGGCCGCGTAACGTGAGCCGCGGTTTATTTATGTCAGTCCGCCGCTCCCGTCACACAGCAACGCGCCGCTTTCTTCGCCATGTTTCCACCTTTAACTGACAGTTGTTTGGGGCGGTAGCATCCGCGCTGGCCTTATTTGTCCCATTTGAAGCGACCGGATGGTTCAGCAGCGATGTTCGAAAGGCTTTAAAAAAAGAAAAGAAAAGGTCGACGTGCGGTTGCAGTTATGGAATAAAAGGAGAAATGCGTTCATTTCCCACCGTAAACCGCATTTTCGTTTAACGCTTCCAGCGAAATATATTCATTTGCGCGCACCGAGGTGTCACCTGCCGGTCCCGCGCCGGCGACACCTGTTGGTCACGTGCCTGTGTAAGAGGGGCACGGGGGTCGGGGCTCGCGCTCCCGCCTCGACTCCTCCGCTGATGTTAGGGTTTGACCCCTGTGGTCGAGGCCCCTTGGCACATTAGGTTGTCAGTTTTACAGTGATTTACCCCTTTATGGGGGCAGCAGGGGGCGTAGTGGAGTCACTGCAGAGACCCAGGTGTGCACCTCACTCACCTCTGCTCCATACTACCTTTGACCAAGATACTTACCTTGAACCTGCACCAGTAAAAAAAATACCGTGCTGTTAAGATGGGTAGATCAGGGTAAGTTCTTTATAGAACATTATAGAGTTCTAAGTTCAAATGAATGTAAATGTATAAAGTTATGGTAAATACCTTGATCGACACCTGCACGGCAGGAATGTTTTGGGCAACCAGGATGTAGAGTTAAAAGTTTTATCTTTTTACATGTCAGGTGTGACACGTTGTGGCTTTACTTAATCGCTCTTTGTAGTCGAAGTGACAGATTGATTCAGACGCTCCGTTCTGCAAACAAGTAAGCTGTTAAAAACATCCGAGTGCTGCATTTGAATGAGTCAGCACCGAGGAGATCGTCCATCAGCTGCACGGGGGCCCTTTTGCTGGTCAGAACGCTGTTTACTGCGCACAGAAGCTAAGAAAGCAGTAAATAATCCTTCGTTCTTGCCTGCATGGTGGCAGCTCTCGGGTGCATTTATACACGGTCACTGGGTCACCTTTCGCTCAGAGAGACATTATCTGCTTGCAGTTCTGGGGTTTAGTTCCGGCAGGAGGACATGGCAAAGGAGAAGCGAGAAGATGGACGTGTAGAAAAGGACCTTTCTGCCTACATGGTGTCTTGATGCGCTCTAGAGCCAGGGGGTCAGGACCTAAGTGTGGCGATGACGGTCCCCTGCCGATAGTGCAGGTGAAGGGTGGCTGAGGCCCTGTGGTATAAGGCCGACCAGCTCATGTCGATGTGCAGAACCACTGGGGTGCGATGTCCTATCTCTGCCTGTACTGAGCGTGTTTGTCAGTTTAGCAAACAATTGGCTCTGTGTCTGTCCCTTTCCTGCGTGTGTTTGTATGTGACAGTAATGCAGCTAATTTCCATTTTAATTCAAGATATAGTTTAAATTACCCCTCTTAGCCTTAAGCGTGTTTTAAGTAGTGACTGACTGTGTGTGTGTGTGTGTGTGTGTGTGTGTGTGTGTTGTGACCTGGGCAGATCTTTTTACCCCATTTCTCTGGCCCCATCAGTGAGATTGTAAGGTGCTCATGCGTCACTGCTGTGCGTCAGCAGCTGCACCCCCACCTCCCCCAGGCCTAAAATGAAGTTTTAATGCATGTAGGTTAAAATATGTGGCTCTCCATCTCACTGTGTAGATGGCCTCTCTTTGAGAGTAAAAGTCTTTCATTTTCATATTTGTTTGACTCTAAGCTGTGTCCCAGGTCAGGATACAACTGTTCTGTAACCTTCACAAGAACTGTAGGAGGCAGATGGAGGATTGTAGAAGCAAAGTCAGTTTGTTCCATGTAGTAGGTTTTGTCAAAGCACATTACTTAGTGCAGTGCCTGTGCGTAGAACTGAATCTGATAATAAATGCAAAGATGACCATGACACCTCGTGTAATGCAAATTTAAGGAGCTGTTAGATAAGGAGAGGAGTGGAGATGTGTTTTGATATCTTTCTCGAATGTTGAAAGCCATTCAGCAGTTCTGAGGGACAGGGACAGTTCATTCTACCACACCAGGGCCAAAATTGAAAACTGGCTCTCTCGATGGACCGCCGGAACATGGCTCCCCAAGCAGTCAAGAGGTCGTAGAGCGTAGGCATGTTGCTGGGGTGTAGGGACTGATCAGGCCCTCTGGGTAGCAAGAAGGTGATCCTTTAACCATCTTGTAGGGTGTAACCAGAGTCTTGAACATGATACAGGCAGCAACAGAGAGATGAGGAGGAGCGATACTGTGTGTGGGGAAATGCTTAGGCAGGTCAGAGAAAACTCGTGCCGTCTCACCCTGCATCAGCGGGAGTTGTTTCGTGTAAATGATTGCTTACATTACCCGTCAACACGACAGGATTACAGGCTTAGCTTTGACAGTCTCGTGAACCGAGAGTCTCCAGCGCAGATGACATTCTCAGAGGTTTGATCGGAAACAAACAGGCCTGTTTGCATGGCGCTTATTAAGCTGCGGACAGCAGCGCCTCTCCTAATATGGCTGGTAGTCGGGCACCATGCGTGATGCTGAAGGCGAAGTTGTAGCAGCATTTTGGCTGTAGTTAAGCACAGAGCCCAAAAATACCCGCGGATCCATTCACGAAGCCGCACTCGACATTTAAAACCACCATGACGTGGTTGTGCGTAAGTGGCATTTGAAGAATAACTAGAAAGCTTCCTGTGGCCATGCTGGATTTTTCGTGTGGAAATTCCCCAGTGCAGCTCCTGGTGGATACTGGGTCTTGGAGGGCTGAGAGCAGCACCATTAATGGAGCAGCAGGATTTTTATATGCAGCATAGCACAAACACTGACCTCCTCCAACCTCCCTTCACAGTAACATGCTGCTCTGGCGCACCCCGACTCCACGGTAACGCACAACCCCCCCTCGCGCTCTAACTCTTCTTTCTCAGCCTTCTGCCCTCTGCTTGCACAGCTGAGCTTAAGCCATTCAGCCCCGGGCTCCTGATAAAGGCTGCCATGCTCTATCTAGAATTTTCTTAGATGCCTTTTGTCTTTTGCTTTAAGCTCTTATTCAGGTTTAATTCGCTAATTGACTTTTCCTCTGAGCTTTAATGTTCTCAGGGTGCTTACTTGCACTTCCCAGTGGGAATCCGTCTTAACACTAGTAATGCTTATAGCGTATTATCTCGGTGGATAAGTGGGAGAACCGTATTGTTGCTGATGCCTTGCCTCCTCTCTTCCAGTGACTTTTTCCCTGCTCTCCCACCACTTCCCAGCCCGTTCCGGTCACAATGTCATGTTTGGCAGCTTGCTGCGATGTCGCCCAGCTCTTTTGGGAGCTCGCTGGTTTCTGCATGGCTGGCATGCTCATGCTCAAGCTAATAGAGATGACGCTCGACAACCTTTGAGCTTTGAGACCTGTATCTGCCCATTTTCTCGACTTTCACACATGTTCCTTAGACTTGCCGTATATCGTCTTCTGGTGTTGTGTTCTTCCACCTTACAGACGCCATTCGTTCCTGAAAAGCACTTCATGAGGTGAATTCTCAGGTCAAGGACATGAGGCCATTAAGTCGAATGGTAGTTTTTATCTGCTTCCGGACCATAAATTTGACATTAATTTTGCTAAAAGATCAGCGGATTCCAATAAATGGACACAGTTATGTCAGTAGTTAATATTAGCTATCATATCACAAGGTAGGAAAATTTTATTTCATGAAATTACACTTCAATATTTTAGGTCGGTCCGCTATTGCTTACGGTATTCAAACAAAATGCACATATCGTGGTTTTCAATGCATTAGTTTGAATTTTCATACAGAAAACAAAATGGTTAAAGACAAAAGCAATAAATAAGAACATGCAAATAAATTCACACTTGCAGGACAAGTTAATGTTATTTGGATAGCCCAAGTGGGGCCATGATTATATCAGGGGAAGATGGTAAACAAGGGGTAATGGAGGTTGAGAACTAAATGCAGTACAAGCCAGACCTTAACTGTGAACAAGACTGGAGGGTGGCCTCTGGTTTCAGACTACTCTGCTGTCAGGAGGTGCACCAAATTCTAAACAGGTCCTCGTATGTACTGGCCAAAGTAGACATATTAATGAATCTCCTCATAAAGTCCAATTCTCATAACTGAATTGGGTGTACCTTGGGGTGTTGCTATAACTGGTTTAAATGTTTCTTTAACAAAGGCTATACAGACCAACCCACATGTTCTTGTTTAATGTGCACTTTATAAGGGGTAATATTGAGGTATTAATGGTAATAACAGGCAGAGTGATCACGTGAGCAAGTTGGCAAATTGAACAAATTGCTTGTGCGCAGTGCTCTCCCTTCCCCAGGAAAGAGGGAATTCAAAACCACCCACACCCAGTTTCTACCTTCCCCTTTGGTTACCCCTGCTCTGTGTCTGTGCTGCCTTAGTGTGCTGTGTCCATGCTGAAATACTGTTCTGTTTTGTCACACTCCAGCAGGGTGGTTGTGTGTTGCTATGCACTCTGCGGGCTAAGAAGTAATCGCCACTGAAACTGCTGTGCTGCAGGAGACCACTGTTGGTTCCTAAGCTTGGGAACGTCAGCACATGCAAACACCATTCCTTCCCTGCAGGCTGACCACTGCTGCCAAGCAGTAACACTACAGTGGGGCCCTGCTGTGTGTGTGTGGGACTCTACCCAGGCGGAATACAAACTCGGACGGTAGAAGGGCTGTGCAGATGAGGAAATGCCTCATCCCAGTAGGACACCTGTGTTCCATTGGTTGCTACGGGTTCCCACTAGGGATGGGGGTGACAGGAGAGGTATGGCTGCTTGGTGGTGGGGCTCATACCCATTAGGTCCAGGGATCTGAAGGTCAAACAGTGCCCATTCCACTTATAATGCAATCTGTTCTGTAACAGGGTTAGTTGGTCTGATGTCCTGGTGTTTTTTGTTGTTGAAAGTACATTTGCTTGTGTTTTCTCTTCCAGTTAATTTTGCAGCCCTCACTTTTCTCACTTGCCAGCATGTCACAATCTATAAAAGCTATGCAGACATTCATAATTTAGATTCTATAAACCCTGTGATAAAGCAAGTTTGCAGCAAGATTTTGCCTTATACAGGCACTGCATTCCAGTGCCATTCCTGCAGTCACAGGATTTTTATTTCATCATCTTTTATTAAGTTTGTAACAACGTGTAAAACATTTATCAGCATCTGACCATTTTATTAGCTTTTTATTTATATAATGAATAATGGCAAAATAGCCTTGAACCCCCCCCCCCCCAATCCCACTGGACAGATTCTGTAGAAGTCTTCAATATTTATTATCTTTAAGCTACATTAAAATTAAAAGTAATATAAATGACTGGAAATAAAAACATCTTTGCAAATTCATATTTAATGGCGACCATTCACTGATTAATTTCTTACACACGAGCAGTGTTGGCCACCTTTGTTACTGATCGCTGACACCAAACACCACTCCTAAAGGGCAGAAGTGAGTTGAATGAACATGGGTTTTGTTCTGTTTGTATACTCTGTATTGCAAACTAGCAGCTGGGTATGGAAACAAAGCTGCAATAAACACATTTTTGGAAATTGACAACCGGGGAAAATTAGAAAATAATTAAATAAAAGGAAAAGTGTTTGTATCCTTAAAATGTGCAACTTAGCTGTTTACAGCACAGGGATCCAGTGTGCTGCAGTACTGTCAAAGGGATCCAGAAATGTCCTCAGTGTTTGACATAGAGGTTTTTGTTAACGTGATGGAAGTATTTTTATGACGTTACAATTGACTTTATTGTAAAACGAAATGCCAGCTAGAGCTGCAGAAAGATTTTTTTTCTTTTTTTCAGTGGGACTCATTGTTATTTGCTGGTTTAAAATGGCAATGAGATATCCCCACAACATTGTATTAATCTGAAATGGGAATGTGGCTTTGTCTTTCCTGTGGCACTCAGTCCCTGCTTGCCCACCAGAGGCTCAGAATGGGAGTGGCTGCTGTGGCTTTGCTGCCTGTGTGGGATATTTTTAATCTGAGCCACATATCATGTGTGTCTTTCTATCTGCCTGTCTGCAGCCCAGTACCCACGAAGCTGGTGTGTGTCTGACCACCAGCGTTACTCCTGTGCTGGGTATACACGCTACACAAGGTCACTGCGGAGAGCTCCAATAGCTGTAACATAGGGCTGTTGGTCAGTCTGCTGGCCATACCATAGGATAGGAGGCTGTGGAGGGTTAAAGTATTAGTGGTGGCATAACATTCTACAGTGAAGTGGGGCAAAATCTTAGTCATGTACAGTAATTGCTCAGTACCTGACCTCTGTTATATTATTATAGCAATTCTTGAAAATTAATACCTAAATATCAGTATCCAAATGGAAACTGCTATAATGTATTTTTGTCTGATTCTCGTCCAAAATATATGACTAAACAGTAAAATAAATTTTAAAAAAATCAGCAAATAAATACCATACAGCATATTGTAATAAAAAAATAATAGTGCATGTTTTCTAATATGTACTATTACACATTCATCCAAAGCTAAGTTGGAAGCACGTATGCTGGCACATGCCACACTGGTGTCTTATCAGCTGTTTACTCCAGTTTCTGAGCTTCCTCGTGAGTCTCATGCTTGCATTGTGTGGATGATATTTGTGCTGTGTCACTACATTTTGTGTGAATTAAGTGCCTGTTTGCCGCCTCCTTTCCCCACATAGCAAACTTCATGAGCCTCTCTTCATTTCATTTTCCGAGAACCCAGTAAAAGCAGTTAGCCTGGATTGTTTAAATTATATGCAAACTACATTTCATTTTTTAAAATAAACCCATTTATTTAAATGCTGTTGACAGCACTAACATGGAAAATGTCATTTACTGTATGTCAGGGGTACTGAATAAAAATGTAACAAGGTCCATTCAACAAATTTTTGTTCTGTCGAAGGTCCGAAGCTCACATTTGGGGTGGGGGGACTTTTTTTTTTTTAATTAAAAAAACACTAATTTTTGTGATATTGTATACAACTTGCAGGTGTTTGGGGGCTGCTATCAATATGCAGGAGACTCCCGGAACTTCTGGCGGTCCGCACTTTAGTGATGCCTGTTACGTCTGAATCCGGACCGCAGTCTTCCTATTGGTGACCTAGGCTATATATGCTATACCATGTGTTATAAACATGCAAATTAATGACAACATTGTGTTTTTGTATTAGGTAACTGTTGTTTAAAGTGTTTATCATGCTAAAATCTTTGGTTGATGTTTATATAGGTGTTTGCGGATGGGCTTTCTTTTTTCTCCATTTAAAATAACCAGAATTTCAGTATCCAACCCGTTTACAGGGACACATTGGATTTGAATACTGAAGGATTACTGTACATTATACATCTGTCCTCCACATTCTTCTGCAGTACCTTCCTGTTTCTTGTTATTGCTGTCTTGCCCCCTGCAGTGCCTCTGCCGCTCTCTATTGAATGCCTCCCTGTCTCCGGCTTGTGCTATTTACAGGCATCTCGCAGATCGGTGGCCAGGCTGTGTTACTCCTGCTGTGCCCTGTGATTTTTTAAATTTATTTATTTATTTAGTTATTTATTTATTTAGTTACAAGGAGACGAGTGGAGCTTGAAAGGGGGTCTTACTGCACTCATTGGACTCTGGGGGCACTTGGTGTTGTTGGGGCAGACATTTGACCCATCCACCCGGGTACCTTCTTGTCCTTGAGGAGTAGTTCTATATGTTAAGTTTCTTCCTCCATCTAATTCCTTAACTAACAAAAGTAGGTTGGACAGCTGACCTGTATACTAAATAATATAATAATTAATATAGACCACTGTGGCAAGAAAGGTTAGTAGATCTGCAGGTCACAGTCTTCCTTATTACATTAATTTAGCAGTCTGCTTTTTTACAAAGTGATTTGCAGCTCCAATTAAAACAGAAGACCATTTCACAGAAGAATTTTACTGTATTTACATGCTTGATAGACAAAGTGCAGTTAGTTTGTCAGATGGCACCATTTTAACACTCAGTTCAGCCCACGGAATTGAGCTTGGTAGGAAATACGGAGGTGATTATGACAGTTGGTGGGATGCAGATTTATTGAGCAGTTGGGAGATCAGGACACAAATGGGTCCCAAAGAGGTAGTATTCAGCAGGTTATTACACTTAAAATGCGGAGGCATACTTTGACTATCTTTTAGTGCCAAAGTTACTTTTTAACCTAGCTGTTGCATATCTGAAACTTTATGTTGAAGACCTTACTGAAGGGGAGAACAAAAAGGTAGAACAATATTTTAACCAGCTACTGTTTACTGTCAAATCCACTCCACCAGACACTCGAGTCTCTGAAGCTCAAGCAGAATAACAGTTTTATTTGCATGCTTCCTGCCACTTGGCATTGGCCCCTGCTCGGCCAGCCTGTGCTGCCCTGCTCCTGACTCAGCACATGGGCCTGGTCTGCGTTGTCTCTCAAGCTGCGAAGTGGCCTGTCAGACTGATCTGACCTCAGCCCTGCGGTGCTGACTCTCATTCTGGCCGAGAACAGTTTGGGCCACTCGCTTCCACTGGAAATTAAATGGCACTTTTAAAATCAGGATTGGCAAATGCAAAAAGACAAAACTTGAGAGGTTGCTGCCTGCAAATAAAATGTGGTCATTTTTTCATTTTGTTGATGCAACCAGATTCCAAATGTTTGCACAATACTGTCTTTATCGGTATAATCCTGGATAAAGGTTTTTTTAGTGCAGTCTGTTCCGGTTGAATGATTAATAAATGATTGTTTATTAATTCTTCAGCTGGAACACATTAAAAATCCTAATCCGACAGTTGATATGTTAGGTGTATCAAGAGATCCCATCATGCTTATGTTTACTCTTCATTCTTCCTCTCACTTCCTCGGATTGCATCCTTGTCCTGCTTTCTTCTGACCCCTTTGTTACTGCAAAACAGAAGTGGTGTTGTATTGTGCTCTGTGGTTCTCTCTCTCACACACACACACACACACACACACACACACACACAAAAATATCCGGTGGATCCCATTTTGGGTGCTGCAACACAAATGAACATGGGCATAAATTAATTCTTTTTGACAATGCACGCAAAATAAGCAGAAATATGAAAAAAATGTTATGCTTTTACATCACTGGTGGTCAACACACTAGTGATATATTGTTTGACATTATTATAAAACACAGTACAGTTTATTTGCTCTAAGTTTACTCTTAGAAATTACTCGTACATTAGAAAACATGCACTATTATTTTTTTATTACAGTATGCTGTATGGTATTTGCTTTTTTAAATGTATTTTACTGTTTAGTCACGTATTTTGGACGAGAATCAGATTTTTTTAAGAAAGAAGAGGTGAATGAGATGCTGCTCATTTTCTCTCTCCTTATCAACCAAACAATACATCTATGAACTACAAAAGTCATTACTGTAAATGACCAGTGAAGATGTGTACAGGTCTTTGGGTGTACAAACAATCCCAAAACAGATACCTGGGTCTTAAACAAGTTTCTTAATATTTTTTTGTTTTCTCTGCCTTGCCATATGCTGAGATCTGATTCCTCAAATCTACGCAGAATTGAATGCAGAGGTTTTCTATTTGTGGTGTTTCTGCAGTGTTTAAGGTATTGGTATGTTTATGGTTTTGAGCAAGGGAGCTGCTGAGGATGTATAATCCATTACCAGTTATTAGCATAACAGTGTTCCACTAGCCAGTTTCCATGTTTTTCAGGCTTGGCCCATATGCTTGTTTGCTGCCATCTCTGTGTGCTGCACTGGCCTTGTCACCCTGCCAGCTGCCCTATAACAAAATCTGCTCTTCTTGTGCTGTGTTGCTGTCTTGTTTGCCTTTCAGTAAATCCAGCTTTCCAATGGTGACTTTTTTTTTTTTTTAAATTTAGAAGTTTCAATAAACTAATAAAGACCGCTGACTGAATATTAATATAAAGTGTACTGAATGTAACTTTAAGTGTGATTTGTGTTTTTTTCAACTTTAATTTAGACACTTTATTTCAGCATCTTAAAAATTTGAAATGTCACTGGTGATTTACTGTTATCTTAGTATTAAAACACCAAAGAGATAGAATGTGCGATTGAAGCAGGCCACTAAATTAGAATTCTGTATCTTTTTCATGTGCTAATTTAGAAAGATCTAAATGATATAATAACAATCACAGCCCTTATGTTCCTGTCTGTATCACCCTGCCTGCACCTCGCTGGGCATCTGAACCCCTCTCTGTCTGTTTCTCTGTCTTTCTCCTTCCACGTCTCTCTCTCTCTCTCGTTCTGTCTCTGTGTGTCTGCGGATGCTGACCAGGACCCAGGCGGAGATGGCACACACATGCCGTGGCACCATCAACCTGGCCACAGCGCACATCGATACAGAGGACACCTGCAACATTGTGCTGAGTAGCGGTGGGCGGACATACCACCTGAAAGCGAGCTCAGAGGTGGAGCGCCAGCGCTGGGTCACCGCCCTCGAGTTGGCCAAAGCCAAAGCTATCCGCATGATGCATGACCAGTCTGGTGAGTGCCAGGAGGTGGAACTATGGGGCAGCAGTCACTGAACTGTTTGGCTTGAGCTGTCATTGAGGTCTGCATGATGCTGTGTAGATGTGTGCTGAGAACAGGAGTTCATGCTGAGTGTTGAGGATGACACCTGGCAATGCCCACTGATGTGATTTTATATGGTGGGATACAGTCCACCATCCAGGTTTTACTTTGTTATTATTTCACTCAGTCACTCACCTTCATTAACTGCTTTTTCTTTTCAGGGTCACAGTTCACTGTTATTTATTGAACTAGAAAAAGTCAGCATGTATATGTGGAAAAAGAGCCCTCTTAATGCTTCTGTGCTAATCGGGGAGATCATTAGAACTCAGTGCTTCCGATCGATTAGCTGATCATCAGGAAGTGATACCACCTGTACATTTGAGCAGAAATGTTGACAGATTTGTGTTAAACCAGCATGCAAAGGATGAAAGAGATGATCCTTCAGCAGCGAAATTGAAGCAATTTTTGAACAATTTGAAATGCATTATTCCAGCACGGAGAAGATCATTTGCATACCAAGTACATCAAGGCAGGCACCAGTCCGCAAAGAAGTCCCCGCAAACTGATCCTAAGGGGGCTGCTCCATCATACATGGAGAAACTGCAAAAAACCCAAAAGCTCCATTAAGAATATATGTACAGGCCTCTATTGACATTATAATTTACAGTTTCACCAATAAGAAAAGATTAAACAAGACTAAATGACTCATGTAAGAGTAGACAGGAGGAAACCCATTCTCTTCAGAAATGGTGCTATAGCATCGCTTAGGCTTGCAAAATTGCACCTCAGTGACCCACAGGATTTCTGCTACACTGTCCTCTGGCCGGACAAAACCAAAATAGAGATCAGAATCAGATTTATTTGTCCAAGTATACTCACAAATACAGGACTTTGGTTTCAGTTTCCAGTGGCTCTCAGTGTACAGAAGACAAAACACACACACGCAAAAGATGCATGACAGTGCAAGACAATAAGAATAAATGGGATGTATATGTAGCTGTAATGCCTAATGTCATACTGGAAGAAAACCAAACGCCTTATGTTCCCACAGGATTCTTGTAACCAGCAGTCAAACTTAGTGGTGGGAAAGGGTGACAATGTGGCCCTGTTTTGCAGCTACATGACTTGGACTTCCTTCATTCATTGAGATCACTGTGAATTCTTCTCTTCACCAGTGTATTCTGAAGGTCAATGTGAGACCATCTGTCCGACATACAAACTTTGGCTGAACATGTTTAAGGTTACAGGGCAAAGATGCTACACACACATTAAGTATAACACTGATAGCCAAGTCAAAGTTTATCCTTCATCTCCATGAGATGTTGCAGCAGGACCTGAAGAGAGCTTCACTGTCATATAGTGCAGTGACAGTCGTGCAAAAAGTAATGGCTTAAAGTTACTGGTGTTAATGGAAGGGATGCAACCTTCAGAATCTTGTGGCCCACTTTCTTCACATAACTTCTTCTTTAGATAATTTCTTCACATAACTTGATATACTGTTGTTTGAGTTAATGTAAAGTAAAATCTGTTTTTTTGTCACTTCAGGTTAGAACGATCAGTTAAGACTTGCTGAAGAAAAGGTGAGGGTAAAATATCTCCTATTATATACAGCTTTATCCACATAGTAGTTTTGATTCCCTTGGTCCAAGGTTCCTTCTCTATTTGTATTTTACAGTTTAGTGTTTAAAAATGTTCTGCACAATTCAGTGCAAGTTCATTAGCAGTTAATTCCATGTGGAAGGACCCATCAATTTTTCACACGGTGTTTCATGCTGATCAATGGTTTTATAAGAAAACTGTTGAAAGCAGCTGTGGAATGGATCTGCATCACCTGAAATATGACGAGTACCTTGCGTTTTGCTGAGAGAATTTAGTGTAGTGGTTACTTGCTGGCTGTTACGATGGCGTGCATGATGGACTTTTGGTACTGAGCAAGAGGGTCTTTGAAAGGCTGGGGTGTTATGGGTATCTGCCACAAGGGGGTGCTGTACCCAGACCAAAAAAAATCCTCCTTCATCATTCTTTTCATGTAGAATAGGCCCATTAGAAGCAAACTCCATTCTTCTACACAATCTTTCTCCCGAAATGTAAGTGGTTTTGTGGCGTGGGTATCATGCTGTGTATGTGGTTGCCTTTCAGTTAAAGTTCATTAGCTTCCCACTGTGAAGCATAAAGTCCCAAATACCAAGGTTTTAATTTAACTTTCACGTCTGACAGGTTCTGTCTGTTTTATACTTTTTTTTTTTTTTTTTTTTGGTCCTAACAAAGCCTCTGTCCATGGATCCTTTGGAGCTCCTATTGAGACAAACTGTGCTGCTATAAAATACAACTAAGCATGAACAACAGAGGTTTTCACTTGTGGTGCAAGAGGGACACATTGTTCAGCAAATAACCATAGTACTAAGAATGAAGGTTTTATAAATTGAACAAGTATTTAATTCAGCAAAGTTCGCAGGTGGAATTCTTCATCTTATTTTTATGAATTGGCAAAAACAGCAAAATGTACTGCTGGCGTAGTCCCATGTTGCAGTGCAGGTTTTTTCTGTTACCAGGCTGGACAAGGAGGCTTTTAGAACCGTGGTGCATGTTCTGTGTCCACAAAGGGTATGCAGGACACTGGATGAAGACGTTTAAGGTTCATGTCTTCCTTTGCGTCTCTGGCCAAGTGAACACGCTGCCATATCATTCGCTATATGTGGAGGGTCTTGGGGAGCAGGAGTGGACTATACAGCAGGTGTTTGTCCCCAGATTCTTGCTGTTGTTTTTAGGCAGTAGTGTAAATTACATCTGTGCAGCTCTGCTACTTCTCATACCAACTCTGTTCTCCACCTTCTTCAGTCTTTATCAATTTCTCTCTTTCATAGACAACATGGACTGAGGAACAGGGGCTGATGACAGCAGTGGAACAATCATTTATAATGATTCATTTACCAGATGCTGTTCACCCAACAAACATACAAATGAGCAGAAGTTCATATAGTAGGTAGAGTTCCTCAACAATGTTCCGTCTTCTTCCTGGATCTTTAGGCCGATAAGCAAGGTGTACCCATCTGGTTAGTGGTGGCATCCATCTTTTTCCTGACTTGAGGGTAGCACAGCATAGCACTGGAAGCCTCACAGCTCCTGGGCTGTGCATTTGGACACAGGTTTTAATGAGGTGCAGTCTGTGTGGAGTTCAGTTCGATCTCCTTCAGTTTCCTCTCACAGTCCAAAGATGTGTTTGAGGTGAATTGGTGACTGCATTACCTGCAGTGTGTGTCTGTGTTACATTGGTGTGCTGTATAAATATGTGAACAATTAAAGTTCAGCATAGTGTGTGCAGCTTTGTTAGTTACATTGAACAAAGGTGATAAATATGGGTTAATGATTCTGTCACTTTAGGGAGAAGTGTTTACCAGAGGAATGAATTGTAGAAGTGCATGGCCTTAAGCTGGTGTTCTGGCTGGGGAACACTTGACCACGTGGCCTTGTTTCTTCTGTTGGATTCAAATCACTGCAGTCTCAATAGAACGCACGTGTCTGTCACTCAGTCGTCTTCTGTACGTCATCTTGTGTCCCTGTTAAAAACGCTTTCGTGGCTCTTAGAAGAGCAGTGTGAGGAAACGTATCCTCTTTGGCGATTGTAAGTGCTGCCTGCCATTGTTGGTTTCCTTTTTATTTGTAATAAACTGCAATTTCTTTCACCTCAATGCCACTTACTGCTGACGGTAACATATCTTTCCCTATTCTACAGGCAGAAAACAGCAGGAAAAATACACATCATGATTCTAACTGCAGTTTAGGGTCTAGTTGATGGACAATTTGGGATCAAGCAGATATGACCTGCCAGTAATATAGAAATTCACGTTAAGGGAAATTCACTCAACAGCTTAAAAATTTTCCTGGATAGAGCAAAATATTTTTTATATTATATTTATATTAGCAGCATACTGGAAGAAAGGCAGGTGAAATAGTGGCTAGGGAAGCTATTTTGGACTCAGAGGACCCAGGTTCAAATCCCTCCTGCTGTTGTACCTCCGCACAAGGTACTTTACATTGATATAGTAAAAATTGCACAGGTATATAAATGGGTAAATTGTGGGTAAAATTTGTAATATAAGCTACTTTGGCGGAAAATTTTTGCTTATTAAATGCATATTTAATTGCTAACACAATGGGTTGGAAGAGTACAGTTTGCACAAAAACCCCTTGAGCTACAGCACTCAAGTTTTCACGTGTTTGGTCAATTTAAAGGTCATAGGGGTCGTGTCCTGGACATGATCAGTGTCTGAGCCAAGTGTCATCTCCAATGTTGCTGTGGCGCACTGGTCTTCAGATGTGGAGAGCTGGAAATGTAGGTGAACACAGAAACAGAGCTGGATATTGCACATGACTCCCTTTTTGTTTTCCTTGCCCTTTTGGTGAATTTAAAGCTTTAGATGTTCCTTCTTTCTTTTTCTGACTGTCCTTTAAAAAGGACAGGCTACCATTATCATGACGACGTCTTTCAACTTTCTGTACAGATCCCTTCTGGTGATTCTGATACGTCACACCAGTATCATTTCTTATCCACAGAGTGAGATGTTTTTTCCCCCCTGTTGAACTTAGCAAGTAGTTTGGTGATTTGGCAAAGGAGGTCTGATTGAGAGGTTCCTGGTTCACATCCCAAGGTAACTGCTGCTGAATTATGGGGTCACCAGACTGTCCCAGTTCCTTTGTAGATGGAGCAATGTAAAAATAATGTTGCAAAAATCAGTCACGCTTTTGGAACTTGAACCGTCACCTCATTTTCCTGATTAAACTTGTTTTTTTTGTCCTGTTAAAGCAAAGAAAATAAATCTAGCAAGCACATAGTTTGTTCTCATCCTTGCATGCATGTCTTCTGTTTCTGTACCATGGTAGCTTGCAAGTGTTTGTTGTGATACTGCATTAGTCTATTATATGAATATAACAGCCTGCAGAAAATGTAACTCTGCCTGGGCCCTTTCTCTTACTGCATTGTTCTCTGCTGTATATAACTGGTTGAATTGTAAGGATGTTGGGCAGTTGGCAGCTATGTAGACATCAAACAAATCCCAGCATGCAATCTGCTGTTGGGCCTTTGAGTGAAATCTCCAGAAACGCTGTAATGGGATTTGTTGGGTCCCCCTAAATGAGGATCGATCCGGTGGTTTTCGCCAGTTTGAGCTGGTTATGAAGGGTTGTGTTAAGGAATGATGTGCGGATACCTACTCATAGGAGATTTTTCTACATTGTTCATATTTAACCCCTCTTCCCTGTAAAGGAATTCCACCCCAGTTATTGCCAGTGGGCAATGACCTACCCTTTTTCTTCCATATTTTTAGCAGTCGAACCAGTCGCATGGTTTGGTTGTAATGCAGCGTGAGCCATCTTTGCTGTGATGTCTCTCTCTGCAGGAAGGGGGCAGTGCGTCCTTCCGGAACTGTCTACGATGAATAACTGTGGAGCGCTCGGCCTGGATTACACACCCTTAGGAAAGAAGTCGAGAGAAAGCATTGCAATGGCCTATCATATCATCTAAAAATAAGCATCTAAATATAAACAGTCCATTTCAGGTGCTCAGCTTCAACCGCATTCTGTATGCATGATTCGTAGTCTCATATTTACATTTTATTCTCGTAGCTGATGCTTTCCTCCAAAGTGACTGCGAATAGTAAGCTGTCTACCATGATTTACCTGTTTGTGCAGCTGAGGAATTTTTTCATAAGAATTCAAGGTAAATGCCTTGTTCACACGTACTGCAGCAGAAGATGAGATTTGATCCTGTGTCCTTCAAGTACGAGGTGGAAGATCCTAACGCTGTATTGCTCTTTTGATGGCGTTTAAACCGTGATCTCAGTTTTTCTGCTGGTTGTCCACTGTTTTCCTGCTGAGTTCATTCTTGGCTTCTTCGTGATTCCACACTGAGAGGCCCACAACAAAGTCCACAGGTCCACTGTTTTGTCTTGTGGTAGAATGAGACCCCTCTGTTCATCAGAACACCCAAGTCCTGTTTGACACAATTCTTAAATGCTAAACACATCTTTTGAATCCACCTGAGCACCCAGGTCAGTCTGTATTGAGTTTGCTTATTCTCCCTGTGGCTGTGTGGATTTCTTCAGTATGCTCTGGGTTTCTCCTACGGTCCAAAGACATGTTTTTGGTTAATTGGTCACTGTAATTTGGCCACTGTGTTTCCACCCTGGAATGAACTGGATCCCCATTCAGGGAATAGTCTCCTAATCTACAGCCCTGTGATTCCAGGGTAGCGACTAGACTGCTGCAACCGTAACCAGGACAAGCAGTTAAGGGATAATGGATTGATATGCTGCGAGAATTGAGTGTCTGTTATGAAGCTCTTTATCTGTTAATGAAATTTGTTTACTCTGAGTTGCATGCTGTGTTGGAGAAAAGTGTTTGATACATGAATGAGTATAAATGTAAATGTTTGCCCTCTGAGGGGAAAGAGATGTTGTGTGTCGATGCTCTAGGGTTTGAATGCGGTATTTGTCATGGATGTTACTGACTGGGACCCAGAAATGCATATTAGGAGGTAACTCATCTCAAGAAATATACCACATGGGATCTTGGGTCCCTGCTTTCAGCTCTAGCTGTACATTATAGTTAACTGTGGACATGGGACCTGGGGTGGTGGCAGACCGATTCTTCTCACGTGTGCACTGTGGAGGGAGCCTTGTTATGGTATTGTTTCCACACAGGGGACCAACAGGGTAGTATAACTCATTTCCAGCAGTCTAAGGAGAGGAGCAGTGGTGCTTGTTCCCCTCCCAGCAATCCCCTCAGAAACATGTGTATGTTTCAACCTAGGGGCTTCTCATTTTGCTGTCCCTTTGGCCTTATGGTTAGGTTTTGGTTTGCTTGTTACCAGGTAAATATTCCCTCAGTTATGTGACTTAACGTGTCCTACCTCTGCCACTCCACCTCTCCATGGTCACTGGACTCCCCTGTGGCAGGTGCTGGCTGTGATTGTCGTTGACTCTTACCGAAGGAGTCTCTAGATGGCTGAGAGAGGACCTCACTGACATAACACAGCCTTTCCTATTCTTGTATACACACAACGAGTAGGTGAGGGTGTGAGAGTAGCATCTCTCTGTATTAGTGGGATGACAAACATGACACTGACACTTCAGACAGAAAGAGGGGAAGATGAATTCATCTGCTTAAAACCACTTGGAGATGTTTGCACCCCACCTTCTCTCTCTCTCTCTCTCTCTCTCTCTCACTCTCCCCCCCCCTCTCTCTCTCCCTCTCTCCCTCCCTCCCTCCCCATGTTCCCTCTGTTAGCCCTTGGCACTGTCTCTCTGTGACGAAAGGCTTGTTGTAGCAGGGAGTGCAGAACTCTACAGCCATTTGCGCTCCTTTGCCAGCAGCGGGAGCAGCAGCCGATGTGGGAGGGGGGGAGACACTCACTGCTCCCTGTCTCAGGATCTCATTCAGTAAGGACTGTAAACATAAGGAGGAGAGCGATGTGAATGTAGCCCCATCCTTTACGCGTGAGTCACAGATTTCTCCTCTTTCCATTGTTCATTGATAGTGAGCATCCAGGGGTTATTAGGTGTGTCTGTGTGTGGTGGGAGGACTTTGGAGTACAGTGGCATGAAAATGGTTTTTTTTTTTTTGTTTCCATGTTATAGGTGTTAGGTTTTATGCTGGTTTTAAAGGACAGTTCAATTGCACAAAGGATGCTTACAGTGGATTTTGGGGCTGAGGGTTTCAGGTCTTTGTCCTTCTATGAGAGGGTCCTTCAACACCTCTGTTGCTCTGTGTTGATTTTAATGTTGTCTGCTACTGGAAGTTTCTTTCTCCTGTTTGCATGCTATTGTCCACCTGTCCTACACCCTCATATATATCATCGTTTTCTTTTAGATTCCAGTATCTATGAAAACCTAACAGATGGTGCAGAAATTTCCCCTCTTATGCCAGCTGGGATTTAGAACCTCCGTTGTGGACTCATTCAGGTTTATCCTGCCGGGTTGTGACAGGGATCTTCAGTTCAAAGCACCTGTCTGCCTGAGTTTTGGCTTAAAATGTACTTCCTGCTTGGGAAGGGATGTTTTTGTTCAGGGTAAACTGCTGATCACTGCCCAAGGTGACTAGACAGGTGTATGTGGCAATCAGGTGTGTAGTGGAAACCCACGTTTGCTCAGGCAGTACTAAAGGCAGCAGAATCTCATGTCTGTCCTCATATAACGTTTTAGTGTCCAGATTACGGTTGGTAAACAAGATTACATGTGCTCCTGGTTTTTTGGGGTCACACGCTCACAGTAAGGTGTGATGCATTAGGCCACACCTTCTAGCCTCTGTCCTTCTATGTTGTATGTTATGTAGTGACAGAATCCACCGTGCTGTGGGTCTTGTGTTGGCTGCGGCCTCAGTGGTGGTCTTGAACTCCACTGTACCACACATAAAGAGTTCTCACACTGTCAGAATGGTGCTGTTCTCATACTGGTGGTCCACAACTGTTTGTACTTCCCTTTGTCTTTACTGTTTGCACTGCTGTTTTTTTTCTACCACCCTTTATCAATCATATATTCATTCTTTCCTTCCCATGTCTACCTGTCTATTTATCTATATATCTGTCCCTCTCATTGACCGTTTCATTGATCTTTGTGCTGAATTTCTAGGAAGTTAGGCTTTGCTCGTTGTATGACCGTTACTGTTCCTCATTCTGTCTGGATCTCGTAGAGCAAACTACCTGGCTTCATCCTGTCCTTCCTTTTCCTGGTGCCTGCTAGATCTTAAACAAGCTTTTGCCTGTTCAGGGAAGAGAAGGGTAAATGATCAGAAAGCTGACATGCGGTTGTCTTGGTGCCCGGCTGTTTCCATGTTTGCACCAAGATCACGCCCATTTCCCAGGAGGATTCTTGCTCCTCGCCAGTGTTTTCTCCTGTTGCAATGAGAGCAGAGCGTGCCCCAGATATTTAACGTCATTTGTCTGGAGCGCTGTTCTCCGAACGACACTCCATAAAATGGAGAGTGAAGCAGACAGACCAGTGGTGCCCACTTCCACTCATCAGACTCAGCCCGTTACAAAGTCACCAAATTCCTGTTTTAGGTCATGCATATGGGAATTTGGCATCGGTTTCCGATGGCTCTCTGTGTACTTTAAGACATGCGTGTGCAAAAGATGCATAACTGCAAAGAGTATGAGAATAAATATTACAAGGGAAACATTACATAGACTATCAAACAAGTCAGTTGTTGAGAGAATCTCTTTGCTGATTCTCACTTGTTGGCGCAGTCAGTACTGTGTTTTTTTTGTACTCTTTGGTTATGGGAGGGATTTGAACGGCCAGTTGTGTTGGGGTTGAGCTTATGAACTTTGTCACAGTCTGTTTATTCAGATTGTATCTGAAGAGGCCCTGAGTGAAAATACCCTATTGCTGGTGGAGTGTGCAGTGTTAGCATGTTGTGGCTTTACACTGGAGTGTGGTAAAGATTCTGGGAGGATTAAATGCACCTCCTTTACACCCTAGATTTGGCTGGTCAGATCACTTATTATTAAATTTGTTCCCAATTGGATTGAGCTCTCTTGGTTTATTGAGATCAGCTGTCATCTGCGGGTGATTTAATCCTCCAGCAAAGCTTTCACCAAGCCTGACAAACAGAGCACTGGAGAACAGCTCCTGCTGGCCAGTTATGTAGCACTGCACTTTTCACACTGAGTCTTGTCTGTTGCCCAGTGTTCAGCATGCGTGTCCTGTAACCTGTGTCAAAGCTGGGTCACCTACTTGGCAGGATTGAGCTAAAAGCAAGGACAGTCAAATGTTGGCTGTGTTTAGGATCCTTGGTTTTAAGGTAAGTGTGGATTGTTGTTGACTAACTGAAAACTGGTTATTTCAACAAAACTGGTGTCGCATATTGATGACCGCAGACTGACCGCTTTTGTTCATGGCTGGCTTTTCTCCTGTCCAACTGCTGAGGGGGATTTGCACTTTAGTTTTTCACAGCAGGCAAAACTTGGGCAACCGTTGAGGACCACACACTTTGTCCACTTTGCACAGTACTCAGAAGTAGGGCATTCAGTGCCCCCTCCTTCCCACTCCTGCCATCTGGCCTCAGTGAAGACACAGCTCCCCCTCGCTGTCTCACTTGATCCTTCTTTTCACCCAGAAAATTTCCACTTACTCAAGTTTTATTTTCATTCTTTTGATTTAGTTATCTATATCTATTTATTAGCATCTCCAGCTTTTTACTAACTTTTTTTGCTGTGAAGTAGTTACTGGTGCCTCATGGGACTTGAGCTGCATTTGTCTTGACAACTGTAACCATACCCTTATAATTTTTTTTACTTGGCATTCCTTTTACATGCCTACACATATGCTGATGGTATCCTCACAGCAGTATTTTATGGTAAGCAATAGAAACACAGAATACGGTGTTTTGGAGGACTTAAGGGAGCTGTTGAGACTGTTTGAGACTGTTCTGTCTTGCAGCTTTAAATGTGCAAACTGCTAAATAGGATATTGCTGTTTTTTGGTTTCTACTTGTATTTCCAAAAAGTTGCAAAATTCATTAAGCTTCTTTCTGAAATGAGAACTTGAACAAGAGGGTTTACTTTATATCTGTGGAATGTTTAGCCTATTCTGTTATCCAGCGTTTCTGACACTGAACTATTGAACTATTGAGATGCTGAACAAACCTGTTTGATTTGAAGATCTGTTCTATTAATTTGTCTAATGTTTACTCTTACTTTTTGATTTTACTGAAAATACTTGTGAAAAAGAAAAGATCACGTCCAAGTCCTGTTTCATATTAGGTTTCTGAGTTACGCGTGCTGTCCGTAGTGTCTGTGAACAGTCTGCTGACATTAAATAATCACCATTTCTCCTCCTTTGTGGTGTTAGTTGTCAGCTGTAGGAATCTGTAGGAGACAAAAGTGTGAACTTGTGCTTTCTCTTCCCTCCTGAGCAAGTGTGAAAGCTGACAGCGGGGAATGAGTTAGGACTTTGACCTCATTCACACAGTATGCAGCCAGGAGGAGTGTGATGGGTGCACATGATTTCTGGCATGGCTAGAAGTAACAGAAGGGGCACTTTGTTTTGGTTCATAGCTGCCTAAATAAATTTTGTGGGATTTGTAAGAAAAAAGGTCTTACTTCAAATGTAAGCTGGACAACAAGGCCAGTGTAAACTAGAAATGGGTTTTTTAAATCGATTGCAAGTCTGGTATCTTGATCTGCTTAAGTTTTAATAGATTAAATGTTTAAGCTTTTAAATATTTACTACCAAATGCTAGGTAGCTATTTGGTAACTAATACTTACAAGCTTTATATGTGTTTTTTTGGTGTGAAAAAATTATAGCTTGTGTTTGGATGCTTGATGGACTTTGTAATTGGGACATAATTCCAGAAATGGTATCAGAATATCAGTGTAGGTTTCATCTTTAATATCCATTAATTTGAAACTACACTTGCCTGACCAAAAAATAAAAAAAAAAAAAAAAAAAAAAAAAGTCACCACCTCAATTTAACTTAGTTTTATGATCTGGGCTTGCTTCGGTTGGTCAGGTCTAGGTTCAGCACCGTTATATGACCAAAAAATGAGGTGAGCTGACTACCTGAATATACTGGATCGCCAGGTTTTTCCATCAATGGATTTTCTTCCCTGATGGCACGGGCATATTCCAAGATGACAATGCCAGGATTCATGGGGCTCAAATTGTGAAAGAGTGCTTCAGGGAGCATGAGAGAGACATTTTCACACATGGATGGGCCACCACAGAGTCCAGACCTTAACTCCATTGAGAATCTCTGGGATCTGCTGGAGAAGACTTTACGCGGCGGTCCAACTCTCCCATCCAGACAAGATGTTGGTGAAAAATTTATGCAATTCTGGACAGAAATAAATGTTGCGATATTGCATAAGCTTATCGAAACGATGCCACAGCAAATGCATGCCATAATCAAAGCTAATGAAATATTAGTGTGACTGTTTTTTTGGGTTTTTTTTGGCCAGGCAGTCTATAGATATTATACACATACAGTGGTACTTAAAAGTTTGTGAACCTTTTAGAATTTTCTCTATTTCTGCATAAGCCCTAAAACTAGATAAAGAGAACCCAATTAAACAAACAAGACAAAAACATTATACTTGTTTGTTCATTTGTTGAGGGGGGAAAGCTCCAAAGTTGCATATCTCTGTGTGGCAAAAGTATGTGAACCCCTAGAATTCAGTTAATTTGAAGGGGAAATTGAAGTCTGGTATTACGCTCAATGGGATGACAATCAGATGTGAGCAGGGGAGGCCCTGGCTTATTTAAAAAATCGAAATCTGGGGCTTGACTATCAAAGTCTGATCTTCTCAACATAGGTCCATGGAAGTTTGTTATGGCTTGAGCAAAGGAGATTTCTGAGGATGTTCACCTCACTGAAAAACCTACAAAGCCATTTTTTAAAGAACTTGAGTTCCACCAGTCCATTGTCAGGCAGGCATGTAATAGTCCAGGAGGTCACAAAGACACCCAGAGTAATGCCTAAGGAACTAATGGCGCCTCTTGCATTGAATAATGTCAGTGTTCATAAATCCACCCTCAGGAGAATGCTGAATAGCACTGGTATACATGTCAAGGTTGCAAGGAGAAAGCCACTGTTCTCCAAGAAGAACATTTCCGCCGATCTACAGTTTTCTAAAGTCCACGTAAATAAGCCAGAAGGCTATTGGAAGAAAATTCTGTGGATGGATGAGACCAAAATATAACTTCTTAGTGTGAATGAGAAGTGTTATGTTTGACAGAAGGAAAATGGTGCTTTCCAGCATCAGAACCTTGTCCCATCTGTGAAACATGGTGGTGCCAGCATTATGTTTTGAGCTTGTTTTGCTGCCTTTGGACCAGGATAGCCTGCCATCATTGATGGAACTATGGATTATGAGTTGTACCAGCAAACTCTATAGGAAAATGTCAGGATATCAGTTTGTGAACTGAAACTCAGAGAAAGTGGGCTATGCAGCAAGACAATGACCCTAAACACACAAGTTGTCCTACCAAAAATGGTCAAAGCAGTAGAAACTTAATATTTTGCAATAGCCAAGTCAAAGTCTCGACCTTAATCCTATCAAAATGTTATGAAAGAATCTGAAGCGGCCAGTTCATGTGAGGAAGCCCACCAACATCCCTGAGTAGAAGCTGTTCTGCAATGAGGAATGGGATAAAATTTTTCTAAGCCAATGTGCAGGACTGATCAACATTTAGTAGCAGTTATTGCTGCACAGGGGGTCACACCAGTTATTGAAAGCAAAGCTTCACATACTTTTGCCACACACATATGTTATATTGAATCATTTTTCTTAATACATGAATGAACAAATATAATGTTTCTGTCTCGTTTAGTTTTAGGACTTGCATGAAAGTCTGACCCCGTTTTGGTCATATTTATGGAGAAATAAAGTTCTAAAGGGTTCAGAAACTTTTAAGTACTACTGTGTGTTTGTATAAATGCAAGAAATTCTCAACACATGGGTCTTAAGCCTAGTTTTAAATGTATTAAGTATATGAGATTCCCTGATAGTTTTAAGGAGAGAATTCTACAGCTTGGGGATGTCTAGTGAAAGCTTTACCTCCTACAGAATGTAGATGAGCTTTACAACCATAGTTATGTTAGAAAAAGTTCAGTCAGATTCAAAAGACTGCAAAATGGGGAATAAACTGAAAAAGGTTGGAGAGGCACGGAGGTGCCCAATTATATGGAGCTTTATAGACAAACATGAGGATTTTGAAATCAAATCTGTGGGAGGTAACTAAGGGCTGTGTGTGAGTGAGAGAGATGTTACTACAGGTGCCTTCAAAGAAGAGTTGTCTGTAGGACTCTATGGAAAAATATGTAAAGAAATTGCACAGTAATTACAGCCCATTTAACATGCTGTATATTGTCACTAATGGGGAATCTGAAGGTCACTAGGGGTTTTTGAGAACAGAATGGGGTGTCAATGGGTAGTATTTCTGTGTCCCAAAGGTTTAGGGGTTACTTTTTCGGTTGCTAACAGTCATTACTGAATGGGCAGGTTTTGCCCAGGATGTACACTGTAATCAGGGGGGATGCTATGGTCTCCTGCTGGGGTTTCTTACAGAGCCTGAGGGATGAGCGTCTCTCCCGCACCAGCATTACATATACACACTCAGTCAGCAGTAGGCCTGAGGCCCTGGAACCTCTTATTTATTATTATTTATTACTGTGCCTGGGATCTAATTGCACGGGACAAGTGTCAGTGGTGTGGTAAGTGGACTTGGTGTATGCGATCATGTGCCTGCACGTACTCCAAGGGCGATACTTCATAGTGGGATTTATCAACCTTAATAGGCCAGTCTTCAGCCTGCTATTTTCCTCCAGCAGGAAAATCTTGTATAGGGTTAAGCTCTACACACCCTTTTATTTTATTTATTATTCCAAACTTGTGACTGGTATATTTCTGCTGCTTGCAGGACTAGTGTGGTCTCCTTGGAAAAGGGGCAGCCCTGTGCATTCTGATTATACCGAGAATATGGATTTTCTCTTCCTCTTTACTCAAAATCACCTCCTTGTAATAAATTTCATCAGAAGTAATGGGTGCAATGGCATTTCCCTCCTTGTTGCAAGAAACATTCATTTCCTGTTCATTACTTTTCATGAGATCACCATTCGTCCACACGAATGTGGGCTACTAAACGTGTCTGGAATGAAATGCTTGCATGTGACTTGTTCTGGTTGGTGAATCTTTGGTGTTCCGGAGCTAAAACTCTTGGCCTTGGGATCAGTGTAGTAAGTCCTGTGCTTGCTCACCAGCCAAAAGCTCTATGGAACTTCCAGGAAGGAACTTGGGGGAAGTTCCATTTTGAGGTCTTACAGGGTCTCCGCAGCCCACTTTGATCACTCTTCACTCTCTGCATGATTTGTCTTTTGTTGCTCATCTGACCCCACCAGTGAACCAAAACAACTTGCTGTGCTAATGTGTTGTGCTATAAATGGAAAGAGTTCAGTCATTGTCATGTGACCATTGGTCACTTTCTCTAATTTATCCTCTTTTCCAGAACTGAACCTCTGGGCATGTGTCATGAATTTTAGTCTGCAAGTCTGTCTGTTGTTTTGGACCAGGAGTTGTATTTGTATTGTAAGCAGGACCCACAACCAGAGCAGAGCCATGTCTTGGTGACCTTCTTGGTATCGTTTGTCAGTTTTTCACAGTTACTGTTTCAGCTTTTGAGGTTTTAAAATTTTGAGCGTTTAATGTTGCTTTGGATTATTTGCATCTGGCAAGGGAATTAAATGTAAATAAATATATTATTCTCCCCAGATGTATTGTGAACCTTTTGGTTCCTAGAAAACCTGTAGCCTAAACAAAAACAGTATGAACAAGGTGTGTTCAGGTCATGAAGAACACTGAGCACAATCAGCTCTCAGCTTACAATATTTATTTGGATTTCAAAAAAAAATTAAACAGCATATTTAATCCACGAATAACACAAAATGTAGACTTTTTTTGTACTTTTTCATTTAAATTTTTATAAAATAACAGTATGAGTAATATTATGAGCCAGAAGGTGCCCTTCATGGTGTGTGTTTGCATGTGTGTTCGTAGTGGGAGATGTTCACCAAGGACATTCAGAGCCATGAATGGCTCAGGTTTTAATGAGGTTCCGTTCGAGGGGGGTCATTAATTCCGACACTGCTGCGATCCAAGAGGATCCTGCTAGAGAAAACGGGGAAGGCGAAGGTCGCCAGGGACTGTTATGAAACCGGCCGTTTAGCTCCAATCTAGAATTTTGCTGGAATGTGAGGGTTAATTGACATTGCACGTGTGTGTGCATGAGCACGTGTGCACGTGAGAGAGGCGGGCACAAAGCAGCCACAAAGGCAACCAATGGCAAGGCAACCGATTGACATGATTCGGTGGAGAGTAAAGTCACCTTGAAATGTGACTCACGCTATAAATTCCACTATGAAGCATCGAAATAAGTGCGATTTCCACAGCGCTGTGGCCACAAGGCACAGGTGGTCTTGACGGGCCCTTGGTGTAAGGGTGGTCAGTTGTGGAATTTCATGGGAGGGTGAAGAGGCGCAAGCATTGTGTCACCGATCAACTCTCACCTTCAGCTCTAAAACTGCATGTACAGGGTTTTTTTTTTTTTTATCTGGTAGGTCTTGCACATGCGTGCATGCACACACATTTTCCCCATTCTGCATCCTCTCTGTCTTCAGTTTCTCCTGCACTGCTCTCCTGAAGTAACTTGGTATTGACTCATGCAGGCTGGCAGGTAAGCAGGTGCTGCAAGAGAGAATGAAGTGATGCATTATGGGCCAGGTCCTATGGATAACTGCTTGCTCCTGAGTCTTCCTCTCTCTCCATCTCACTCTCCCTCCCCCCGCACTGCACTGAGAGAAGGACTGAAGCATGTGTCAGGCAG
Source organism: Heterotis niloticus (assembly GCA_018136845.1). Classification (NCBI taxonomy): domain Eukaryota; kingdom Metazoa; phylum Chordata; class Actinopteri; order Osteoglossiformes; family Osteoglossidae; genus Heterotis; species Heterotis niloticus. The sequence continues at coordinate 6,157,000 of CM030903.1, forward strand.
TATGTGGTGTGCGGTGCAGTGTGGCTGTGTGTGTGCAGGCGAATGCAAATGTCTGTGGTGGCTGGGGAGAGTGAGGGAAGACTGGGCTCTGAGGGGTGTGTGTGTGCGTGTGCGTATGAACGTATGTACGTTCTGGATGCTGAATAAGGAGTGCCAGTGAGCCAGTGCATCCCCCATCCTGTCCTCTCCCACCCCCACGGCACAGAGAGGCCTGCAGAGCTGGGGATGGATGGCCGGGGGTGTTGGGAGCCTGCAACGCTGCGCTCCATCTGCAGCTCCAGCTGCCTGAGTACTTTTCAGAAGGGTCAGTACAGGAGGAGGTCCGCCCCAAGCTCCGCCTCTCCTGAGCCCCCACCCGAGGGGACAGCCGCCTTCGCCTCCATCCGCGTTCTGCTCACTCCACTTACCTGAGGAGCCATCCATCTCGCTTCCCTTGGCGTCATCTCCTGCTTCTTTTACGTCCTGCTGAAGTTGTCGAGGTGCTGCATGGCCACCTTTTTCTCTGCGTCCTCATTTTCTTCTTCTGGACTCGGGGTGGAGATAGGGTGGGGGTGTCACTGTCCATTCTGCGTGTTGTGATTGACAGCAGGTGTGTTCGGCTAATGCACTTACTTGCTCTCCTTCTAGCCTTCCCTTCTTTCTCACTCTGTCTCCTGTTCTCTCTCCCTTTCTCGTACACACATACACAGTGCACATTTTAAGAGCATGCTGTTCTGTTTGGCTCTGCCTGCTTGCCTGCTTGCCCTGTGCAGCTGTGGATATGTGGAAGTGGAATAGTGCAGGGTGTACTAGGGGATGGTGTGTGGGTGTGGGAAGTGTTAGAGTGAGAGAAGGTGCTGCTCCTGGTGTTTTTGTAGTTCATGGTTGCCAGTTGACCTCTCCCCCACGCAAGCAAAAGAGACAGTGGTGTTAAAAAAGGAAAATGTTTGAGCTCAGTAGACTCCTCAAACAGACTTGTCAGACTTTCTTCCACTTCCTCTCTCCTTTTCCTTTCTGCACTGGTTTTCCGGTATTTGTTTTTTTTGCTGTGTGTGTTCTGCATAGTGCTTTTGACAGTCCTGAGAACTGCTGATTTTGGATAAGTGTCTGTCCACTTACTGAAGGAAGTAATCACTGAAATGCATGATTTGAGCTTCCTGATCTCCTGCAGTAAGCAAATAAGATGGTGCTCACTTAATCTGTGCTGGCAACTTCATTGGTTGATAACAGGACATCTCAAAAAAAATTTTCTTTTAGTTTTAGAATATTTGCAATAATACTACCTCCTTGACACCTCACTCTGTACTGTGTCATGGGTTCAAAAATGTATAGTTTTTTTGGTTTGCTACCCCAAAAATATAGTTTTATTTTTTGTGCTGCTTATAACAATTAATTAAATTTCTCCGTGTGTGTGTGTGTGTGTGTGTTTGTTAAAACCCTTTATGGATTCTTTGCGACATGTTGTTCAGTTGGCCACACTACACAAGGGCCACGCTGGCAGGGTGTGGAGGAGTCGGCTGCCACTGTTACTCAAGGACAGTCTGTAGTTCCATACAAATTGATCCTGGTCAGTTTTACCCTGTGGCAGAAAGCCACCTGATACATTGCACCACTGCAAGGCTTGGAGCCATAGTGACAGCTGGATTACAACAGAACATGGAAGGAATGGAGATTCTGAGCTGTAGGACTATGTAGGAAAGCCTTATTACTGTTCATGTTTGGCACTATTGGGGACATACAAGTTATAAGTTGTGGACCTGTTTAAGGTTGAAAACCTTGCATTTGCACACAAGTTTGCTCTGGCAGTTTCTTTCGGCAGTTTCTTTTCATCGACTCTTTGGGTGGTTTTAGTGCCATCCAAAGTCAATCCTTTTTGTTCTAATATTGTTCTCTTTCAAAAATACAGTCTCCCAATAACCCGGGATGCTGCTTGGTTCTTGTTTTTCATAACTTTAGTGTGATATAATGTGAAATACATTCCTGCCTTTTGTGGAGTCAGCTTGGATTGTACTGGTCTTACTGACATCTCAGCTTCTGGGACCTCACTGGAGACCCTGTGAGACTCAGTCACCATAAGCTGCCTACTGGTGCTTATGGCGATCAGGGACATTTCACTACTTATCCTTATTCTGGGGCTCCTACCTATCTTTCTGCCTTCTTGCTAACATACCCTTTCCTGTACTTCCCTCTTTCTGTTTCACTGTCCCTCCTTATGCAGACAGGTACATGAACAGCATCTGGATTTTCCAACTATGGGGCTCTCTACTCACTCAAGCATGTCTTCTGCAGCTCATTTAATGGTGGGGTGGAGAGGAAAGGCTGTGTGTGTGTGTGTGTGTGTGTGTGTGTGTGTGTGTGTGTGTGTGTGCGCTGTCCTGCCAAATTAAACAGTACATTAGATCATGCTTTTGTGTACCATCTTAGCCTTTTATGTGTAGCACGTGTAGATATCATCTGTTCTAAGAAAGGAGTATCTTCATGCAGCTGTGGTATGGGGTGGACCTTATGAACACCCATGGTAAAGAGTTTTTTTTTTTTTTTTTTTTTTTTTGTAAGTTGAATAGAAATGTTGGTCATGTAGTCCTTTAAGCATATAGGACTGAAAGTATGAGGTATGTAAAAGTAGTATAGATAATGAAATAAAAACTTGGCTTTTTTTTTAAGCTGACAAAGCTTAAAAAAAGGAGAAATTTATTCAGAAACAGTTTGTAAATTGAAATTTAAATTGAAGTTTAAAAATAGATTTTAAAGCAGCAAGATGACACTTGGTTCTTTTATCAGACATTTTTATATTATGTATTCTTTTTCCTTGTGGGTTTTCACCTTTTTTATGTCTAAATGTTTTCTTTAGGGTTTTGAGGTAGGAGTGGCAGGTCTGTCTGACAAGCTTTTGTATTAGTTATTCACATGTAAACTTGTTCAAAAGACAAAGTTTGAAGAGGGTGCTGTTCTAAAATAGCTGTTTATTTGGGCAGCAGAAGGTTGCTAGTTTGAATCCTGCTGTAGCACCATTGATAAAGATACTTAGCCTGAATTGATACAGCAAAAATAAGCTGTTTAAATGGGTGCATCATTCTTTGATTATCATTATAGTTTGATATGAACAAAGATGTCAATAATACTGCTATAAAATTGCAAAACATTGCTAACCACACTGTAAGTAATAGTCTTTTTTAATTATTTATGCTCTCACTCATTTTTTGTTTCCTCTTAACAGCTTTTCTTTACAATTTCTTTTTTGCATTTGAAGTCAAAAATAATGGCTGAAAGGACCGTGTGGGTTAAAAAGCAGAACATCAGTGTGTTAGTTCAAAGCATGTGAGCTCTGCTGTGATGACAAATTCACACAGCATGAAAAGTGAGTTACATCAGCAAACGTGCCAGACTGTAAGCCTCTGTGCACTTTCCTGCTCCTGTTAGTTCAGGCTGCAGACAGTGCTCCTGTTCCTGTTATTGCTTGTCATTTGTGTCTGAGCACTTCAAGTTTAGGACCTTTTTTCAGGGTCTAAGAGCATGCCCCCTTGTGAGATAGGAACCACCAACCATCAGGTTGTAAGTTCCTGTCTTTAACCTCTATCATATTTTTGTGTTGCATGAGTTAGAGCTGCTGCCTTGCAATCGAAAGAACCACATTTGTATTCCATCCCCTGCTGTATCATCCCTGAGCAAAGCTGAATTAATACTGTTAACATTACTCTTCTGTTTAAAAGGGTAAATCATTGTATGTAACGCAGCATGGCCCTCACATACTTTATGAAATAAATATATGTTGATATAAATGCTGTAACTAATTTATTGTAAATATAAATGTTAAAAAAGGCACATCCTTATTTCTGGGCCAAGTTACACTGGATCAGGTGATTTGGGTGAACTTGTATGGACACACAGTGTGCCGGAGGCTGATATTGGTGCCTGTGCCATAGTTTCTTTCTTGCTGCCTTTTTTCCTGGAAAGGATGCTTGCTGGGAAGACATTTGGGTGAGTTCTTTGCATTACGCCTTGGTGTGCTAACTTTTAAGAAGGCAGTGATTTTGTTTCATGTCTTCCCGTTCACTCTGTGAGCTGACATTTCCATAGGGGTGCGCTCTAGAAATGCTAGATACCCTCACAATGTTTCCCCCCTCCTTCTTAGTCCGCCTGCCACCAACATCACAATTAAAGTCAGGAGGTAGAATTTAAGTCGCTGCTGGGACATCTTCCCGGACCGAGGGAGCCAGCTGTCAGCGAGGCATCGCATCCGTGCCTTTTGAAGGTGCCGCTGCACACTGTAATTACTGCTGAGCTTGTCTTTGGAACAAGTTTGGAAGCATGAGCGCAGAATGAAGGCAGCTGAAGCAGAGTGCTGGCTTCACTGAGAATGGTCCTGCAGTGACAATTCATCATCAAACCTTTGTTCTTTCTGCATTTTTGCACGCAGACAGTGGAGACACATAATATCCTGCTTCAGTAGTAATACGAAAAGCGATACAAGCGCGCTTACTGTGTGCTGCTTGGGATTAAGCACCTCATGAGCCCCAGGCAAAGCTGACTGGGTCACCAGCATCTCAAACAGTGTGCTGTATGTTTGGCAGAACCAGTGAATTGGATTATAGGCTTTAGCAGGATTTGACGTAGATAAGCCTAATTTGGAGGAAAAATAGGGAATAGAACAAATACGTAGATGAATTTGAGGTGCCATAGTTGTTGGTGCTATATAGTTGTGCTCTCTCAGTCCTATAAGCTATAATAAACTGGTATGTCTTGGTGAAGCTGACTAATGATGAAATTTGTTGTGAAAATTGTCACAAATAAAAAATCATAAATTCTTAATAAATGGTGAAAAAGGATATGTCCTGTATTTAAATGCTGAGATGTAACTCTCAAACCCAGTGAATCGGATTGCAGCACATTTTGCCAAGGTTTAACCTGGGTATGCAGACTTTGAGGGAAAAAATATGGAGAAGAGCACATACGACGTAGATGAATAAGGTGCAGTAATACAGACATGATATTGGGGTTTCCTAGCTAATTGTTAAAATGATCCCTTGGTCCTATGACCCAAGCTGTACTGTGGTCTGCTGGTATTATTCTTATGTGGTCATTTTGGCTTTCTAGAGATGGCTAAGGGTCACTATTAGTCTGTCAGGTGCAAAAAAAAGTTAGCTTGAGATTCTGCTCCATTTCTACTGTGTATCGTTTGGCTAACTTTTGATCTTCTCACCATCGTCATTGTTGACCATCTTTTTGTTATATTTGTGATTTCATCACCCAAAGCTGACTTTTTTTTATGTCTACATTTATTTAGCAGATGCTTTTGTCCAAAGAGACATACAGTGATTATTATCTAGTATTTCGCTGACACCTTTATCTAAGGTGACTTATTTTGCTAGTTAGTCTGAATTAAACATCTTACAATCTTTTACCCATTTATACAGCAGAGCCATGCAACACACATTCACACACAGTTACACATTAGGGGCAATTTTTGATTTTCAAGTTCTGCTGAAACATGTCTTGGGGCTCCATACAGAATGACTTGAATTTAGACCCTTCTCCAGATGCAGACCCCAGGTGCTGTGAGGCACCAGTACTGCCTGCTGGACCACTATTCTTCCAATGCCTTGTCCGAAAATAACATGGTTTGCCCAGGTTGATGTACAAGAATTTGAGTGGCCTGCACAGAACCTCAACCTCACTCAACACCTTTGGGACAAACTGAAACATCCACTGCAAGACGGGCTTTTTCGCCTGTCATTGTTGCCCAACCTCACTGATGCTTCTGTGACTGAAAGGGCACAAATTCCCACAGCTGCACTCCAAAATCTGATGGAAAGCCTTCCCGGAAGAGTGGAGGCTGTTATAGCAGCAAAAGTGGAACAGCTCTGTATTAATGCTCATGGGTTTGGAATGGGATGTTCAAAAAGCGCATATGGGTGTGATGCTCAGGTATCCACATACAGTACTTTTGGACATGTAGTCTGTCTGTTTCCATTTGTTGGTGAGAAATGAAAAAAATAAGGAAGCTGGTTGTTTTTATCCTGCACCATAGATATTAAGGACTCAAGCCTCTGTGTCTCGTTCCCTTCTAAGGGGCTGATCTTGAGTTGGTATTCTGAACCAACTACACAGGAGAAGAATGAACAAAAAGAGGTTAGCTAAGACTGGAAATACCTCCCATGCACTTAATTTTAGGACTCAAGTCAGTTGTCAGTTGGAGGAGACATTGGCAGGCGTAGACAGAGCCATGGTTGTGAAATTCTCCCATTGCTCTCCAAACACCATTACTGGTTTGTAAATATACCACTGTTCCAGCAACTGCTTTTATTTGTAATTTTACCAGTTAGCTGATAGTTGATTAAGATAAGAGCATCAGATCATATAAATGGTTGCAACTACTTAGTTTTGTATGGGGGCAGAACTATCAGACAGAGGGAGGCTAAGTGTTTTTGTGGGCTTCCATGCAAAAGGTTAAGCAGGACTAGAAATTATTTTTTCATGTTTGGCTGTTAACATTGCAGGTACATTTTATATTTTATTTGTTCCATTAAGTTTTGCACTTTTCAAACTTATGAACATATCATAAAACAAGGATATGTAAAGGTCTAGGTATAAAATATTTTTGTAAAATGTTATCAGAATGAGAAATTGCCAAAAATCAGAGAATATGGAGGTGATCTTAGCACTATTTTGGATGTATGTGGGTGCTTTCCAATGAGAAAAATATATCAAAAGGAAAAACAAATGTAGTCAGTGATGTTGCATGGTTTGTTTCAATCGTTTTAAATCTAATTTATTAATATTTTAGGTTAATTTATTGTACACCCATAACAGAATGATTGTACCTGTTTCACAGAAATTTTACATGTATCTTCTGTCTCAGATGGTCAGATAGCTGTGATTGTGGAGCCCTGAGCTTAAGGATGGTGATGTTAAAGCCTGGGAAACTTCACAAAGACTCATTTCTGTATAGTGGTCAATCCAGACTTGACTGAGTGGAGCTGGAAGCTGCAGAGAGATGGTGCTCAGAGGAAACTGTCCCTGGTAGAGGACAAGGTATGGTGCATGGTGAATGTTGGGTGAAGCAACATGATGTGTGTTCAGGGTCACAGGTGTTAGGGTGCTAAAAGCTGGCACTTGGGGTGCCTCAGGGTCCAGGCCAAAGGACATATTGTGGCTACAGGATATTAAAGGGTATTTTAGAGTGTGAAGCTGGTTAAATTTTTTTCCTGTCCCATTTGACATATCTTAGTGAACTCTTGTTTTTTTTTTTTTTTTGTTTTCCATTTGCTGTCCACTCCATTTGTCTCATATGTATTGGTTTAGCAGGGAACAGCAATTACTTTGTAGGATTACATCCTGAATGCACACCTCATTCTCTGCCTTGTCTGCCTGTCCTTTCTGCCAGCGACAGCATACATCACACGCATGCATCAGTTGGGATGAGGGAAGCTTGGGCAGAGAGAGTGTGAAATGCGTCATTCCTTTTTCCCCCCCCCCTAAGCCTGCTAAAAATAACCCAGTATCTCCGCTGCGTGGGCATCCGTTTCTAGGGCAACAGTTTTCATTCACATCCTTCTGCAAGTCGGCAGGGTACGCTGAGTGAGGGGATGGCAGACTGCAAGCTCATTCCATTCTCTTGTAGAATAATGTATTCTGAAAGCAGACAATATATCTAGTTGTTTTTTTTTTTATACTGGTAATGACTGTTTAATGTAAATAGGTATACCAGTGCTGGGCCATTGTTATAGGTCTTTAGCTTTTTACATTGATTTAGTATAGAGGGCCGCTGAGATCTGGTTCTGTACCAACAGTTGTCTGCCCTCCTTGTCCATCACTCATACTGCACATTTATGTGTTTCATAGTTTATGTCATTGTATTAATTAACCTGTTCCTGTCTGGATGACCACTGAAACAACACCAAGCTACCACCATGTGATCCTTTTCTGTTTTTTCCCCCTTTCTCAGCTTTATTTATTCATATGCAGTTACCCAGTGTTTGCTTCCTTTGCAAAACCTTTGCTAAAATGGTGAATACAAGCACTTACTTGATTCTTGGATGGACCCTTGTGTTTAGTTTAATTTTGTCCGAGACAGCAGGTCATAGCAATACCATTATTCAGTCTCTTGAGCAATCCTCCTAAATTTTCTTCCAAAAGGTTTTATAGGGGGGGTCTCCATGTTAGAGCAGCCTTGCTGATCACCTTTTCATTTCCTTTAGGGAACTCGGCTTTCTTGCTTCTTGTCATGCAGTGTTTCCACAACATCTGATTAATTCCTGTTTCTCTCCTTGTATCTGGGTGTCTAATGTAGTCCTTTTTGATTGTGTACAAATTGTTCTTTATATTTCTAAATAGGGGTGACAATTTTTTTTCTTCAGCTAATATGTTGTTTGACGTTTCACACCCATAGGGTAGAGGAGGAAAGATGTGGCTGTTGTGCAGGTAGGTTCTTTTTTGTGTCTCATTTTTGGTTTCTGCTTTTAATCCAGTTTTCTTCTACAGTGTTAATTTCTCCCTGCTGATTCCTGCCATAAGCAAATATTGACTGTGTTAGAGATGGTGAGAATGTTTCTGGGCTGATGATTATTGACTTCTCAGTTTGAGGAGAACTGGCCAGAACCCACTAAATAGATTGAAGGAAAGCAGCTAAGTTCTGCTTTGTCAAACTCAACCAGCCAAGGCTGAGATACATGGATCATACAACAGGATTGTGGGATTGGGTTGGGGGTGGCTGTGTCTTGGGATAGGAGTGTCAGGTAAGTTTCCATAGTAACATGCTCTGAATGGGAGTTCCAGGCAGGAGTGAACAGCATCCCTCTTAAAAGTTATGCCCATGTGAAATGGACTGCACTGTGACATTTGAGTGTTGAGCTTGTGGTGTTGAAGGAAAACTGACTTTGAGGCATGAGCTATGTACAAGCTGTCTAGCTGTCAGCATCACCTTTCATTGTCATCCTATAAGGCAGGGTAAGGGGTGAGTCCACAGCTGCTACCATTGCCCTCTGGACCACTCTATGCCCACCCTTGGACTTTGTTCACAGTCCTCCGCTGCAATAGGAACACTATTGTACCTCTCCCCACTTTTCAAAAGCTCAATGATTCCCAACTCACTTTTGCCCATTGATTGCCCATTGTTTAAGCAGGGAGTCAACTTACATGGTGTTAATGGCTGTTTAGGAGCTACTAAATGAATGGTTATCCTGGCATCCTAATAAAAATGATTGACACTATTAACACACAGTGTTCTAATACATTAACTGTGCTGCTGATAATCTCTGCTGTTAGGCTTCAGATGGGGGGTGAGCTTGTTGGAGGATGCTTGTTCCATGCTCTTTGCCTTTATACCACACAATTCAGTTTGCAGCTCCAGGATCTGTTTCGGCAATTGTATTCAAAATAAAGAATGTCAAACTCAATCATATTAGATTGTAATGTCTAATTTTGACCAGACCATCAAAGCATGTCATTTCAGTTTGTTTCAGTTTAATTTTATAGAGTATTCTTCTCACACAGTGGCAGTGAGCCCTGAATAGAGGTCTGTTGAGTGACAGAAGGTGGCAGCTATAGTTAACTACAGAGTAAGCCATCTGGGAGCTGCAGAGAGGAAAACAACAAAAAAAAGTAAAAAAGGTAGAAAATAAACCTATGGAGAGTCCAAGTGCCAACAACTGCCTACCCGTCTTGGGAATTCTGAAGTAGAGTCAAGGGAACCAGGGTGGCTTTGGTCAAGAAAGGCTGCACAAGAGCTTTAGTCACTAGATGCAGAATTTGGCATCCAAGTGCTGTGTTTCTGATCCTGTCCATCATTACATGGAGTCATCGGCCTGGTGTCACAGCTGGCCTCAACAGGAGAGCGACATCAGGGGAAATCAGACATTTTGTGTAGGTGGTGACTCCCGGGCCACCAGAGGGTACTGAGAAAAGACTAAAATAAGAGCGGGGTGGGGTTGCTACTACTGACAAAAATAAATGAAAGGTTATTATGCTAGTAGGTAAGATGAGCAGTGCAGAATACAGGGTTCAACAAGTAGCTACAGAAGCTATGCCAAGGTAAAAGATGGGTCAAATTATTTTAACATAAGCAGCAATTAGTTGCAGATAAAAAGAACATTTTTAATGGAGTCTGTATTATTTAATATCCAAGAATTTCATCTGAAGAGGTTTCTATTGATTTATACCGCCACCAGGACTGAAGGTCGGAATTTTGCCAGCCCTGTTTGACACCATCAGTCCTTTCTGAAGGGTCTAACAACCTTGTTTTCAGCAGTTGCATGAATAAACTTAATAAGAAGCAAATTGCTGCCATATACTGTAAATCCTCTGTCTCCCCACAAAATTTACCCACCAGGCTGGTGATAAATTCCTTACTGCTGGTTCTTTTCTTTTTGCTTGGTGTTCATTTTTCTTGCTTTTTGGTTGTAAAACTGCAGTTCTGAGAGCTTTAAATGGAAAACATCAGTGAGACTAAAACATTTCCTGTCTTTCTTTCTTTGTGTGGCCTCACCTCTCATAGCAACTTTGATCCCTGCCAGTCCCTAGGTTTTTTTTTTTTTTTTTTTTTTTTGGTTTGTTTTTTTTTAAAAATTTTTTATTTCATTTTGAGATTTTTAAGGGAATTTTACAAGGAGCTACAGGAGACAAGTTTATAACCGTAGTTCATGCAGAAAAAGAAATACTAAGTGAACAAATAATAAGTGAACAGAGGAAAAAAATATCAGAATGAAAACATTTTAGAGTAGAAGTAGATTTTAAGTTGTAGTGCAAGAAAACTGTATATAAACATCTCCAGGATCAGGTAAAGCATAATTTTATGATTTGCAGCAGAAAGCCAGGTGTTCCACAGGACCACTCTCCTGAGGAACACGTTGCCAGGAGCTTCCGGCCACCTGTTCCAAATGAGATGGAGATTCCACATCAGCTTGGGTTCTAGCCAGTTATTAGGAGGGTTACACTCACGTGGGTCCTTAGCTACACCACCGCCACCAACTTCCTGTATATCTGTGCATTTCTGGTCTTCTACCTTGGTGTGTCTATCTGTCTGTCTGTGACAGCTGACAGTACTCTTAGGTATAACCTTCTGGTTGCCAGAACAGGGACATCCAGAGGGTCAAATTTGCCTCATCTTGTTGGGATACCCTGTGGTTCATGCCCTGTCACTCATGCCCTGTCACTATCTCCACCATGTTCTGCACAAAAACACTCATTGTGCTGCACTTGACGTTCATTTTCCCTTTTAAACTCCAACCCCATGTGTGATTTGCCTTGCAGGACCTGCAATTCAGTCCTGGGTCGCAGAGATGAGGGTTGGCTAGCAAGCAAGGCAGAGACCCCAACACTGCTGCTTTAGATGTTTCTTAGGGTGTGTTGGTTTGTGATGTTTCTGAAACAGGAACTTCAGCTACCAGAACATGCAACCAGAGATTAAAGGTCATGGTCTTGCCAAGTGACAAGAGAAGCATCAAAAAGTCTTTCCTACATCCTATTTACACTTATTCTCATCCTATTTCCAGTTTCTTGCATGCTCTTGTACTCTTACTTATGTGTGTGTTCATTGCTTTGTGAACACTAAGCCTGGTGCAGAATGAGCTCTTTCTCATGCTGTGCTGTTCCTCCTGGGTGCAGGATAACTGACGTGGCTGCTGTAGACGGCACCAGCTTTGGCAGCTCTCCGGCTCTGCAGATTGCTTTATGATGGCAGCAGAGGGGCTGCTAGAGTGATTTTGGCTGCGGTCAAGGAACGTCTGTTGTTTGCAAGCTAATGTCTTTTCAAGTTGCTCCTAAACATCTGGTGCAACTTGGCAAGAATTTAGCATTTATCATTGTTTGACTTGAATTCTCTCTGCAAGGTTTAACTTTGTACTACATCTTCTCTAATGGAACAAGCTGTTCCTGTTAATTGTGATTTACTTTATTAATCCAATTACTTGAAAACGGGTTCTTTATTTCTGGAATTTATAGGCTCTGACAGTTTTCCCTGCTCTGCTTTAGAGAACGCAAAGCGATCCGAACTCTCACCTCCTCCACAACACATTCACCTGTCCCATGCAGGTTGAAACTGTAAGGATTCAACACAATTTATCACAGGTGCGCATTGTCTGCCTGCCCAGAGAGCTCCTGGCTTTTGGGTTTCCAAATGTTGTGATCTTCTGCCAAGCTCAGGGTGTGAACTGCCTGGTTAGCCAAAGTGTAAGGCTGGCTTTAGCAGTGCCCTTGAAGGTGACATGATGCATACATTGCCTGAAAGCAACACAGTTACTGTTCAAAAGTAATATTTTTGTACTACACTAATACTCTTTGTTTGTTCTGCTTATATTTCACGCTTCCTGTGCTGGGTGAGTAAGTAGTGCAGTTGATATAACAATGGGATTCCTGTAACTGCTGACTGTTTGCACTGACAGTTTAATATATATATATTAAACTGTCATATATATAATATATATATGGGGACCATGGTATGATGGAAGAGGCAACCTCTGTTCACAGTCTGGCGCTGGCCGAAGAGTTAGGCTGACAAGTGTTTCTGTTGGCCATCCTCCAAGCAGTTGTTGTAGAAGGGCGGTAGCAGTGACGTATGCATAAATCTGCTAGATCAAAGAGTGTTTAGATGGATAGATAGCAGAAAATGTTATTAATTTAGAAGAAAATTGCAAGAGGCAATAGCAGCATACATAAAACCGTGTAATATAGACACACTGGGATCACAATGGGGTAAATAACACAATAAAACAAGTATGTAAGAGTAAATGGAAAGAAATAAAAGTAATACAGCTCAATATCAGGGCCTAATAACATTCTAAAAATGAAGATAATCATATAGCCTAACAGATTTTGCCAGACCATGGAGGTGACAGGGGGACACCACATGTCCTCGGGAAACCCTTTGTGACAGCTTTGTCTGTCATCGGTTAGAACTCTGCTTAATCGGCTGACTGGTTGGGCTAGACACTGCACATGGTCTCCGATCAGGTTTAATAGCAACCGAAGCAGGCTCACCTAAGTGTGTTTTGCCTGTGCTTCTGCTCTTATTGCCAATGCTGAATGAAGACAATGTGCAACCCCCGCAGCTTTTTTTAAATTAAAGCAGTGCTGTATGTATTATTACCTTTATGTAGTCCTTTAGACTTTAGGGTTCATAATTTCTGTACAGTGTTTACATGTTCTGTGGCTAATGGAGCTTTTGGTGAAAATGCCAAAGCTTAATAATAATAATAATAATAATAATAATAATAATAATAATGATGGTTACAGGAGATCGGGGCAGCAGAGGTTTCCATCTGAGTGCCATCTCTTTCCTGTGGCACCACAACAGAGTCTGCTTTTGTGCCCCCCTTTTTTTTGTAATGGCACTAAAAAGAACCTCTCTGTTCTCGCATGATAATGTGTGGGAAAAGCAACCGGAAAGCATCACCGTGAAATGTGCAGCTTTCTGCCAAGACCTGGCATCCAGAGGGGGGCGCGCTCCTTCACTCAGATGTAATTTGCCTTGTTTTCTATCAGCTTCTTTTTAAAGGCCTACCGAATAGTAATGGAGATGAAAGTCAAAGTGGTATCCCCTTTTGGGACTATCTTTTGTACAGTGCTCGTTCACTTTCATGACAAGATACCTGTGTACTGTACTGTAAAAATAGTCATGAATTAGCATGTTCATTTTAGACTTTTAACAGTCTTCACTGTATTTTCTTTGCTACAGCAGTTATAGAGGTTTTCAAGGTGAACTGTAGGAGTAATTGTTTACACGTTGGGGGGTATCTGGTAACGTTTTGTTCAGGCTTGTTGTCCTGAGGTCTGTGGGGGCTGGTTCAAGATCAGCTCTTACTGCAGTACCCTTGGTCAAGGCACATAACCCTGATATGGTACAGCAACGGTACACTGCGGTATAAATTGTCAAGTTGCCTTAAGTTGCCTCGGTAACAGTAGTAGTATGAAGTGGGTGAATCTAAATTGTCCTGTGAATTGCAGTTTGAATGACCTGGTTGAGCAAACCACCATGCAACACTCACATTGAGCCAAATACCATAATTTTTAAAATTCCTGTTTTACGCCTGCTTTATTTTGCTCTGTTGTGTGTTTGCAACGTGTCCTGCTGCTTCCGTGACCCTACTGGAGCTGGAGGCCTGTCAGTCCTGAGTGGTCATTTGCTCAGTGACCTGTTCCTATTTCTGTCCTTGCGTTGAGAATAATGAGAGTGCTACTCTTCCTCAGATCTCTTGGTGAGACATAGCTTGATGTTGCATCCTTCATGCTGGAACGTCTTCCTCCTTGGTCAGATTTTTCTCACCCTGTTTCACCCCTGTTATCACCCCTGTTTGTGTGCTGGGCTTTCTCCTGGCTACCTAGTGATGCATGTTCTCAAGATGCAAGGTAGCTCTGTGAATTCTTCACAGCTGATGACAAGGTGGTCCGGTGATTTCAGATCATTTGACCATTTTCGTGTGCTGCTGTAGTCTCGTGCAGTTTCCTTGAGGATAAAAGTTCTTTTCCGTGTTCGTCTGTCTGTAACGTAATCTAATCTCAAATGTTCGGCTCTCGCAAGCTGAGAGATCCTCCCAGCTCACGCTGCCAAAGGATAGCAACGCCCGCATGCCTCGCATTCACATGCCCATGATTTCCCTTGAACCTCACTGTCCCCAAAGTACGAAATCATCAAGGGGTGTTTGTTTGGAGACGGTTGCTATCTGTGTGCACAAATGAGTGTGTGCATGCGAATGTGTGTCTGTGTGTATGTAAATGGGAGAGGGAACTAACTGCGAAAGTCACTGAAGGAGCAGTTATTGAGGTCGATTAACACGCTCATCTGTTACAGCAATTTGAATTTATTGCTCGATCGTGCAGCGGAGCTGTACTCCGTATTATTAGCAAAGACCTGTGTGCCTGTCCTCCGTAGGCACATGTGATCTCAGCATGGAGATGTATCCTAATTTCGGCTTCTTGTGCGTTTTATTGCTCCTTTTATAATTTGTTCCTTTTATGCATTCAGAAGTGAAGTAGACACACGCTGCTCTGTTTTTACTGCCATGTTACATGTAACTTGCTTAACATTACTTGGTAGCATTACTTAAGCTACTTAAGTTGCAAGCTGACAACATAGTGGATAATGCCCTGTTGTTGTGAGAAAAATGTTGCTGGTTCAAGCTCCACGGTTGTTTATGATTTTGTACCTTTAAGAATGCTTGTCTATAATAAATAAATAAATATATAAATAAATTCCAGCTGTTAAGAAGAAGAGTGCAAAACTGTGAGCTGCGTAGGTCATTTCAGGTTCAAGCTTGGTCAATGTGTACTGCCTGCAAAGTGGTTTAGTGTGTGGGAATGATGTATGTCAACACAGTAAAAATCCTGTATAACAGTGTGCTTGTCTAAGCACTTCCACAAGGTTTCGTTCTTACCAGCCAAAAAGTAGTTAAGCTCCTGTTCATTTAGCCCCTAGGTCAACAAAAATCCCTTTGGTTTGTTAGGCTTGTTAGTTGTTTAGCTTTTCTCCAAAACTGCATAAAAGATTTACCTAAAGGGAATTTTTACTGGGGTAATTCAGTGCACATATTTTAGTCAAGGGCATTACCATACGACGTAGGATTAAAACCAGATTCCTTTTAGAGCAAACCGACAACTTTAACCACTGCGCCATCTGATGCTCTGGATTTGCCTCTGGATTCCTCTCACACCAAATCAAGCCCAGTACTTTGTTTTCTGTTGACCTCATACCATTCCTCCATTATCTTTCAGTATCTGGATTACTGAGAGGCCAGAGGTGATGAATTGAGCACCCTCTTGCTAGGGTGTAGGGAGTGATCAGATCCAGTATCAGGAAACACATCCTTTAGCCACCTGATTACTAGAATTTTGAACTTGATATAGGCAGCTATAGGGTGCCAATTGGAGAGACAGGAGGGAAGATGCCTGGTAACCCCAGCAGATTATTCAGGATTTAGGAAACCTCTTTTTTGGAGGTTGGTTGAACCCAAGGTTACAATCTCAGTGCTGCGATTTTAGTTTTTGCATGCATGTGTTCGACATCAGGACTGCCAAGCAAAGGCCAAGCTGAGCCTCTTCAGTTTCCCCTGAGGATTCCCAGACTCCAATAAGCACATTTTTGTTTTTGTATTGGTTGCTAAATGGTGTCTCAGTTTACCTGTGTGCCAATTTTATTATGTTTTAAGTCTAGGTAACCTGTTATTTTTGGGATCCCTGTTAATCTTGCAGACCTGTACTATATGTAAGTGCTGAAATCAATCCATAGTTAAAACATTGGCTATGAGTTGGCATCATTCCAGGAACAATGCTCATCAAATGCACCCTTTGACCTTCTTCATATTCCCAAGTTTCCCCCATTTGTTCTTCTGATGAGATTAACCATTACTCTTCCTGTCATCTCTTCTCACTACACAGATGACTCTGGTGACGAGGAGCCCACCTCTCAGTCAGACAGGAGCGAGGTACAGGGCACCCTGAAGACTCTAGCCAGCAAACTTGATGACCTGAGCACTTGCAACGATCTGATCGCCAAGCACGGTGCGGCACTACAGCGCTCCTTGAGCGAACTTGAGGGACTGCGGGTACCTTTGGAGGGTGGTGAGAAGATCAAGGCCGTCAACGAGCGGGCCACCCTCTTCCGCATCACCTCCAATGCTATGATCAATGTGAGTACTTCTACTAATGATTTACTGCTGTATTATGATTTGTGATGTTTTAAGAATAGTTGTTAAAATGTGCCAGAGATTCCTGAAATCAGGAAATTACTTTCACTCGATGTACTAAAAAAACACACTATAGAAGTGGATATTGATGGACAGAATGACGACACAAGCGTGGTTTCCATAATGCAGAGTTAAGCCGGACACATGGTAGCAGGCGGCAACCCTCCAAGCTGCACCCTCCCCTCAGCACCTCAGCCCTACAGTTAAAGCTTATATACCTCAGACCTATGAGATGTCTTGTGATGGGCTGAGAAAAAGTGCTTTGAAGTTTAACTCCCTAAATTTCAGTCCCCGGTGTAAAGTCTGCAAATTTAGCGAGCTGAATCGCACACCCTAAACTGTGCCTAAATTCCAGTCCCCATATTTTTTTTGACATTTGAATTTTCAGAAGTGAATTTTTCAGTGGCTATTAAAATTCAAAATCTGACTCTGATGTGACAGAGAGTAGTTCAGAAAAAAATTGAACACTTTCAGTAATTTATTACTGATAGACAAATAAATGGGTAGAAGTGTGTAGTTCTTTCAAGTGCCAAAATCTGGAAGAAATCAAGGGTAACTAAAAATGGTTCCGACTGCATGTTCATATAATACTCGGCTACCGATTAGTAGATTCATGAAATTGTTGAACTGTTTCTGAATCGCAGTGTATAATCCGTTCCTCAGTGAAAGATATGCCATTTAAAATTTATTAAAATACCAAAATAAAAGGTCTTTTTAATGCCTGTGATTATCCACATCTCATGATTCACTTGGACACATTAACAGTGATGCTTCCTGGGGTGACTGGGTGTTTTGGGTCTTTCATCATCTCCTGATCGACACCCATTTAGATGTCTACTCTGCAGTCTCAGTAATAGTTTTCACAGCCTTCCCTCTCTGTTTCCTGTGATACCCACACACTTTAGGTTCTATGCACCTACCTTCCTGCAAAGTTTCTGCAGTTTACTTCAGTGGGTGTGCACCCTACCTTGTTGAACAGCACTGTTTTCAGTTCTTAAACTTGCCATCAAATGCCAGTATCATGCCCTCAGAACTAGCATAGATCTGGTTCTGGGTGATGGTTGTACTGTTTTTCCTGCCTTATAAATGACAAAGCCTGCCTCACTTACTGTGTGCTACCCCAATAATGTTAGACTGTCCTACAACCTTGAGCATCTTGTCATGACTCCAGTGACAGAGTCCTTCACTTGGTGCTCTTGTTCAGCTGCTGGAATGTTCTCCAATGTCTATCTCTTTGGGCATAATGAGCATGATAGAGAGTCAGCTTTCTTTCAGCTGAACAGGTTAGATGGAGTTGGAAATGCATAATAAACTGCCTGGACTAAAAACATGATACATTGAGGCTCTGGTACTTTGGAAACCTAAGCCAAGTTGCAATGTTTTTTTGTTAGAAAAGAGGCTTTCTCATGTTTACTTTTCTATGAAAGCCATACTTGTTTGTTCATGAACTTTAATGTTTAGCATGTTAATCGATACATATAGATCCCTAGCTCTGGGATTCTTTATTGCTTCTCTGTGCATTATAGAGTCTGATCTTGGTGTGAATTTGCTGAGACTTCCACTCTTTGGAAGGTTTGCAATTGTCTTGAAGGCTCCCCATTTCTAAGTAATCCTTCTCATTGTTGAATGATGGATTTCAAATTCTTCATGGCCTTACAACCCTTCCCAATTGCTTCTTGCGTTAATTTCTGATGTCTTTTTTTTCTTTTTCTTTTTCTTTTCCTTGACCTCACGGCTACAGATCAACAAACTGCTGAAAGTTGTGGTTTCACACGAGTTATTCATACTAGGAGATGATAAACTAATTGACTGCAAGGGATAAGCAGCACCTGGCTGGATCATGGAGACAGCTTCTATAGTGTTAAAATTTACTGATATTGGTTCAAATTGAAAAGTTAGAGTACAAATATTACAAAGTGTATGCAGTGTTTTAAATGCCAGATCCAGCCTGATCCTTGCTTTTTGTATTAGATTCCATCATACAGTTGTTGTTGCTTTTGTTTCCAAAGCAATATCCTTGGGAACAAATGGCTGAAAAACAAGGTTGAGGTTAAGCAGTGTATCAGAATACCAGAATGAATGTTTGCAGAGGCATTTTGCTTTCTATCACTTTGGGAAATCTGTTAGCCAGCTTTACTTTTTTTTTTTTTTTTTTTTTTTAAATCCAACATTGTTTTTAGTGCATAATTGCATGGATTTTCCTAGTTTAGAGCCATTGATGTTGAATCGTTGTTTGTTATTGATTATTACTGTTGACCATAACTGTGCAAAATCAAATATGACCCACACATGTCATGGATCAGGTGTGAGATGCACATCTAGACTGCTTCTTGGACTGAAATGCTTCAATAGGGGCATGTTTTGCTTCCCATGGAATGGGAAAGTTCTTAGTCATGGTTAAATGTTGAAAGTTGACGGTAAATGGGTGTTATCCCCAAATGAGCTCAAAAATCTGTAATAAAATGCAGTGTCTTGTAATGCCAAATGGAAACTTCCTACCCAGTGGCCCAGATTCACATGCCTCTCTCCTGATTTCACACTTCTGGGCAGTCTGCACAAACAGAACTGCAGAACTCACAAACCATGACAGCTGTTTTAACAGGGACATCCATAAATAAATCTCTTTACATTTTCTTAATTATCTATACACGGTAGACTGTTCAGTAGTTACTTCCTTTATGCAGTAAGTATGAATGCCATGGCAAAAAACATCCTTTAATCTAATTCATTACAAACGTTGGATTTATATTCCACAGTTTAGAAATCCATGATTTCTAAACTGTTTTATCATGGATTTCTAAACTGTGGAATATAAATCCAATTTGACAATACAGGGCTTATATTGATGTAGTTGTTAATGGTTCTGATATTACAAGTGGCAGCTTTCTGGGTTGATTAATATAGTCAATTAATAATCCCTCTAATTTCATGACCAATAAATGGCTTAAACCTCCCTTTCTTCCTTGATATCAACAGTCAATACTCTCATCAATGTTAAGTTGGGTGCATGATCCTCAGAAGGAAACTTCAGTGTGTTGCAGTAGCATATAACATGTATACAGCACCCAAATGTGAAGAAATAAGTAAATAAATGTATTTAGACAAAGGCTTGGTAAAATACAGATACTGTCAGCTCAATTCCACTTAGACGGTAAGAAGTTAGTATCACCTTGCCTTGTGATGACTTGTAGAGTTTAATGGGTGACTGAACAAAGTGGTGAAATGAATGGAGGTTTCCTAACAGATAGGCAAAACAAGCAATTGGGCAAGGGTTGGCCAAAGGATGAAAATGGGGTGTATAGTGTGTAGAAACCCATGGGAAGGCATAATGTGCCAATTTAGGACCGATATCAGATCTTGCATGAGGCAGGACAGGAATAGCACAGCCTCCCAATGCTCCTAGCCCAGTGCACAATGGTATGCCCCCCTGTGATATCACTCACCACCCCAGCAGACAAGAAACGCCGTCTTGCAGGAATCAGATGTTGAACAGCTAACTCACTGAGGTTTGTTGCTCTTTGCTCCAGTTTTGTTTTTCCAGGGCAATACACTTGGAAAGTGTAGGGTTGTTTTCTGCATCGAGTGCTGGGTAAAGTGTGTTAATGTAGAGCTAAATGTTGACTATGGCTCTCTTGGGCAGGAGATGGTTGTTACTAATGTTTTTTCCACATAAAAAAACAATGTTGGTTTGCCTGTTTTCATGCCAGCTTTAAGTTATACTCTGCAGCTCAACATCATAACAGAAAAGCCAGCAAAGGGAGGTCTTACTGTGAGCTGCAGTAACACTGAGACCAGGGTCTGAAGACCGATTCCACTTAAATTACATTTATACATTTCTGACATTTTTCTCCAGAGTGAACTGTTAGATATGTAATCTAATCTACTAACAATGATTTACTTATTTATTTAGAACAAGCTGAGCAGCATGTGGCATAGCACCAACTACATCTCCCCCTGCTGTTAATTCCCATTAATCAATAATCATTTAATGATGGACAGGAATGTGATTTTACATGGCAATGGCCTTATTTTAAACCAGCTACCTGCCATTAAAACCCTATATATAGTGTGTTATACTTTTATTTCACCGAATGGAAATTGCTTCACCTTTAGGATTTTGCGAACATAGATTTGGGAAAGTATGGCATTTTGTGGCACTCACTGTTGAGTTGGGTTTTTCCTTGCACAATGTGACATAAGATGTAAGTGCCGAGCAGACTTCTCATGACCCGACAGTTGATTTGTATTTTGTGTAAGAGAGAATGGCAGAAACTTCTGGGGGAATTCATTGTTTCACACACACCTTTATTTGGAGACTCCTGTGTCAGCAAGCTGAGGTGCATGGAAGCAAGGAATGGGTTACACTCATCCACAGAAGCAGGATTGCGGGAGTTGAGCTGGCAGGACGCTCCGGTGACCTGGCTGGCATGCTGATGAATGGCCTCCCTGCCATCATTCAGGGGAACCGTTTTGTTCTCCGGACTGCTTCCAACTTCGTTTATTGTTCTCCTGACAGAAGACTTTGAGGGAGGCAATAAACAACCCTTGGCAGTCCTGAAACCTATTAAAATGTAATTACCGAGAAACGGACCATTCACCCCCAAACACCCCACCATCTGAAAGGAGAGGGGCACCGGTGTCCTGTAGCAGCAGCAGACATGGCAGTGACAGTTTGTCAGGCAGAAGCACTGTTCCAATATGCATGTGTGATAGGTCAAGCATTGAAAAAGCAAGCAACGGCAAGAATTCTGTATTCACTTGTTTGGTTAAAATAGATGCAGGCATTCCTCACTTCATGGTAAGTTGTTCCATGAATTCATTCCATCAGGTGAATTCCAATTCTGAAATTAGACTCACAAGACATGAATTA
This sequence comes from Heterotis niloticus, assembly GCA_018136845.1. Lineage (NCBI taxonomy): Eukaryota > Metazoa > Chordata > Actinopteri > Osteoglossiformes > Osteoglossidae > Heterotis > Heterotis niloticus. The sequence goes on from CM030903.1 coordinate 6,178,522, forward strand.
ACCAACAAATGAACAATGGCCTTAATGCTTAAAAAAGGTCTCATTCATTCCCTGTTTTTTTTGACAAGGATGACAAAAGAGCTGTCTGAGAACATCAGAAAAACGATCAGCAAGCATAAAAATTCAAACCCAACTCTCGAAACCTTGGCATCCTTGTTTCTACAGTACATAAGTTCATAGGTTATTAAGAAGTTTGCTCATGAAACTCAGGAACCTCCCAGGATGTGAGGTGAAGAGTAAAATTAATCCAACAACTTGTCAAAAATTGGTGTGAACTGTTTAAAAACACCATGTAAAACATTCAGAGAAATGAAAGCTTACCTGGAGCAAAGTGGAATGATGGTTTCAATCTACAGGTTCATGTTACACATACACAGTGCCAAATACCAGGAGCTTGGTTTATAAAGGGGATCCTAACGCCCATCTAACCCGTCCTAACCCCCCCCCCCCCCCACACGCCTACAATTCGCTACACAATGGCAACCTTATTAAAACTAGCGCCAACCAACTATAATGCCAACCATGGCGTGATGCAGCAATGGCGCGGCATCTCATCGGGGTTATCAAGTGGGTACCTTCCTTCGTCGGCATTTCGTCGAGTTAGGCCCACGACACCTCCAGAAGGCTCAACCGCGGCTCGGGCATCCCGGAGCTGCTCCCCTCTATTACCGCACGCACCACTGCGCCACCCCGCCACTTCTCACATTACCGACCCTTTACCTCAGCGTCCTCACCCTCACCGCTCTTTTTATCCGCCGTCTCAAAGGAAGAAGCCCCTCGCCACCTACTTTACTTTATCACACTTCTCAACAACTACACCGCCTGCTAACTGCCATTACACCTATGCGCTAACAACTATACGCTAATACACTAGCTGCCATGACACCTACGTGCTAATGCTTCGCCGGCACCCACCTGCTCATCGCTTCGCCGCCCCGCTGCCATCCGCGCTGGTCCTCTTACTCCAAACCCAGAGACTTCTTTGCTCCGCAGCCTGTGACAATTCCTTCATCGCCCGTTGCAACTTCCGCCCCCGAATACCGAGTTTGCAAAACAAATTCAAAGTGATCGGGCTATAAACCTACGGCATCCAATTTCAATTGGCCTCACCTTCGCGTTCCAGCCCCGCCCCTCTACTTCCGCCGCTAACTCGCTATATCTAAGCTTCTTCCTCTCATGAGCGTCGTCCACCAATCCTTCCCACGGAACCGTGAGTTCTATAAAATACACCACCCGTTGGCTTGCTGACCACAGCACCATATCTGGTCTCAAGCTTGTACTATTTCCTGGGGCACCACTAATCTTCCTCCCAGATCAACCTGCCAGTCTCCCAGTCTCTAGCCCCCCTTACTACACCTAACTCCTTCCTACCTCTGCATCTACTCCCCCCCCCCTTCCCCAACAAATTGTACCACTGTACCTTCAACCTCCTGTCCTGAGCATACCTGCCTCCTCCAATCTTCAATGGCTGCAGCTAGGCACCTTAGCACCTAGTTATGCCTCCATGCAAACCTACCCAACGCCAAATTAACCTTACAACCCACTAAAATGTGTTTCAGCGTCCCAACCTCCGAGCACAAAGTACAAGCGGAGTCCTCACCCCCCCCACTGCTTCAGGTTCTGAGGTGATGGCAGCACATCGTAAACCGCTCCTAGTAGGAACCTTATTTGATATGCATCCATCTTCCACAGTTCCCTCCAGCTCAGCCTCCTCCTCTCCACCCCATCCCAATTTACCCACTGTCCCTGCTTCCCCTGTGAGACTGCCCTGACACACCTCTTTCTTTCTTCCTGCCGACGCACCTGCTCTAGCACCAACCTCCTTCTCTCTATCGGGCCTGCCTTACTCCACATAGGGTCTCCTATCCGATAACCGAGACCTTCCCATCCCTGCTGTACCTTCCCGACCATTTCCAGCTGCCTCAAGTCTGCTTTCGCTTCCTTTACCACCTGTCTCACATCCCATTTCCTACCTGTTGCTACCGTAGGAACCAAGCCTCTTACAGCCTCATCCCTACTACCTGACAACTGCAATTCTAACCGCACCTTCGCACACTTAAATTCCTCTGTTAAGCTTGAGAACGGCAGCTGCAGGACTCCTTGCCCATACAGAGCCACATTGCTTAGACACCGAGGAACCCCCAGCCACTTTCTAATATAGGAGCTAATCAGCCTTTCCAGGTTCTCCACCTTTGTGACTGATACCTCATACATAGTTAGTGGCCACATTACCCTTGGGAATAGGCCAAACTGTAAGCACCAGAGCTTCAGTTTACCCGGCAGCCCTGAGTTCTCTATTCTCTATAACCCATCTACTACACTTTCCTTAAGCTGCTCCACCTGATCCACATCAGTCAACTCCCTAGTGTACCAACTCCCTAAACTCTTTACCGGCTTCTCTAATACTGATGGGATCTCCTCACCATCCACCAGAAAACTAACTTTCTCTATCTTCCCTTTAACTAATGAGATGCTCCGGGACTTTTCTAGTTTAATCCTCAAACCAGCCCACTTCAGGTTCTCGTCCAGCTTTCCCAACAGCCGCCTTGCACAGGCTGCTGTTGTGGTCACCAGCGTCATGTCATCCATATATGCCCTAATTGGGGGAAGACGAAGCCCATCTGGCCGTCTTTTTCCACCCACCACCCAACCGGATGCCCTAATTACCAACTCCAACGCCATAGTGAATGCTAGCGGGGAAATGGTGCAGCCTGCCATAATCCCCATTCCCAGCCTCTGCCAGGCTGTTGTGTAACCTGCCGTGGTAAAACACATCCTAATGTCCCGAAAGTACTCCTTCACCAAGCCAGCTATCTGGCTTGGTACTCTAAAAAAGTCAAATGCACCCCAGATAAGACTGTGTGGCACAGAGCCAAAGGCATTTGCTAGGTCTAAAAACACCATATGCAAGTCCCTTTTCTCCCGCTTGGCTTCCTGAATCTGATGCCATATCACACTAGTATGTTCTAAGCATCCCGAGAAACCTGGGACCCCCGCCTTCTGAATTGATGTACTGATTAGCTTATTTTTCAATAAGTAATCTGATAGCTTCTGTGTCACCACGCTAAAGAATATCTTACCTTCGACATTTAACAGACATATATCGGCCTAAACTGCCGTATCTCTCTAGATACCTTCTCCTTTGGTAGAAATAATCCCCCTGCCCTACGCCAGGCCTTTGGAATAACCTGCTTCTTCCACACTATCCTAAATAGCCTCCACAGAAACCTAAGTACATCCGGCGCACTTTTATAAACCCGGTAGGGGACCCCAGCCCTGGGGCGGATGAGGCCTTTGCACGCCTTACCACTTCCTGCACCTCACTCCACTTCGGTGGACTAACATCAAATTCAGAAACTATTTTTCCCTATGGTTGCATATCTACTGGGAGGCCCCTCTCCTTAACCACCCCTGCACTTGAATAAGTACACTCTAAGTACCTTTCCAATTCCTGTCTGGACACCTCTAGATTTCCCTTCCTCTCTTGACTAAATAACCCCTTCACAAACCTAAATGGATCTCTGTAAAAACCAGCCCTTGCCCTCTCTTTCTTCCTCCTCTTCCTCCTTAGATATTCTGCCCTCCTAAGTATTACCAACCTACCTTTAACCTCCTCCTGCAACACCTCTATCCCCTGTCTTTCCTTTTCCGTAGCCTTTTTCCATTGCTTTTTCAAATGCCTCCTCTCCCTTACTAGCTTATCAATTTCCTTTTGTCTCCTTGACTTTCCCCCCTGCTGGCACTGCACCCTCATAATCTGCTCTATCCCAAACCTGTCCACCCCATATTGGTAAATCATTTCACCCATCTTTTCCAATTTAACCTGTGCACTCCCTTTCATACCCTCCAACACTCCTACCAGATCTGCACTTATGGTCTGCCATAGTACCTTCTCACCTGCCCTAGGCCACCTAACTCTAGGCTTCAACTCACAGCTCTTCTCCTTACCCCTTTGGACCCCGTCTACACCGCCATCTCCCATGCCTGCCCCTTCCTCCTCCACGCCAGAGGCTCTGTTGATGTCCTGCGAGCTGTGGTTTTCTACCGGTCGCTGGACTTCATTCGACTTATTTGACTGACTTCTCAAGAAGTATTGATCAATGCGACCCCCCTGCGCTTCTTCACGCAGACATTTCTTCCTGCCTTGGTGTACCCTAAGGCCCCGAGCTGTAGTTATTCTCTGCCACCCACAACAACACACCTGCAATTTTTCATCCTCCTGCAACCCTCTAACCCCCTTTACTGCACCAGCCCCACTCGTTGTCGCTTCCATTCCAGGGTCTTTAACCATGTTATCTGCCTCTGAGTCATCTTCCACCCTTGCTCTCGCAGACTCACGGGGTGTCCATGTATTAGTCACATTAGTAGCTTTAGTTTGGGTCAAGGAGGACCCCACTGTTGAAAGACAACCATAAAAAGGCACAAATTATCTTCCAAACCTACATAGAGAAACCAATATTCTCCTCAGAAGATGTTCTGTGGAAAATAGAGCACTTCTGCAATGCATACTAGTGATTTTTTTTTTATTAATTTTTTTTATTTAATTAATGTTTTTATTTTATTATTTTTTTTAATAAGCCTATAAGGGGGACACAACCCCAGTTAAATATGGTTCCTCAATATTGTGGGCTGCTTTGCTACCTTTGTTACTGGAAACCTTAAACATTTCAAGGGAATTATTAAATCTGAAGATTATCAAGTTTTTTTTTTTTTTACAGTAATGTGCTACCCACTATCAGAGAACTGGATCATGGGTCATCCAGCAGGCCTAACAACCAAACGCACAAAAGAACGACTAGAAAAGGAAAAAAATGGACAGATTGAAAACTTTGGAGAAAGCTGAAAACTGCTGTTAATAGCAATCCTGCAAATATTCAAGAGGTACAAAAAATTACAGTTGAAGAGTGGGAGAAACTGCAGGTAGAAAGGTGAAAGAGACTAGATGGTACGAGAAATGTTTGGAAGCATCTCTCGTACCTCCTCTCTGTCATTTCCAAGGGTCATGCAACCAAGTACCAGGAAATAACATATTCTCACAATATAAGGAAATGAAAATCCCTGCCTTCTGTTTCAGTTGGCCTCCTCTTTGTAAAGGCTCCATCAGTGGATGCATGCTCTTTGTGCTAATACCATTAGAGAGAGAGCTTTCGAGAAAGGATCATTATTCATTTGCTTTGACAAATGTGCATGCAGATGACAGACCATCTCATAATATTTTACTCTATAAGGAACATGGGATAACCATGCATAATGTAGCAGAAATCGCAAATTTGTGCTGACTGCAGTAACAATAGGAGTGATTGCAGCAGCCCACCAAATCTCAGAGTGACCGAGAGGGGGATCATGTGAGGAGGTGGAGGGGAAATGGCTTACGTCATGCTTATCACGCGACTCTGCGTTTTTTTTGTTTTTTTTTGAGAGCTGCTTGTAAGTTAGTAACACAAACCTGGATTCTCTTAAACAGCTGTGTGATCCACCTTCGGGGGTTTTGGGCTCCTGAGTGTATTTGCTGCACTTATTATAAGTGATGTCAATCAGTTTATTATCTTGCTCATGAACCACTGTCCCTCAAAGTTGCTGAATCCCTTCTAACATTTTGTGAAGAGTCCCAAAGACCCAATTACGTTCTGAGCTTCTGAAACCTTTCAAAGTTAGTCTCACCCCCTACTACTTTTTATCTACCTACCTAGCAAATGAAAATTTTCCTGTTCAAATGTCACTTTTGCAGGTAGTTACTAGAACACATGTATGTGCTATGAAAATGGCAGTATGAAACCACCTTTGCTTCAATAACTTTGTATGTGTATCTAAACTCTGTTGTACTATGCAATTTGGTTAATCTGGGAGGTAGCAGGTGACACAGTGGTTAGAGCTCCCACCTTGCACTTGAACACAGGGTTAAATCCCACCTCCTGCTATAGTACCGTTGAGCAAGGTACTTTACCCACCTGTTTTAATGTATAGATCACTGTTAGCAGCTTGTTCCTGACAGTTGCCTTGGAGAAAAATGTTTGAAAAATGAATTAACGATTCTCTTATGTGTATGTTACTTTGGACAGAAACACATGTGCTAAATCTGCGAATATAACTGTAGAATCCACTTTTGCGTACAGGGATTCACCACGCTGGACGCTGCAGTAATTTACCAGCTGTGGCTCATTTAAGTTGTGCGTGCATGTTGAGTCATTGACTGCTGACAGATGGGCCCCTGAACAGAGGCGCAATTCGAAAGTTAGCCGAAAGTTACCTTGCAAAAGTGGAACTCCCTCCATGTTGTGGAAAAAGTAGTTGCAGTTTCACATGCATCTCAGTGCCTTGGGGAAGTGAAGTCACACTGCAGTTTATATTGAGAAGTCAATGGAAGATACCAAGCCAGAGCAGTTTAGACTCCGCTCAAGGTAAGAGACATCTTGTCACTTAAGATTTCTGTTAAAAATTTTTTATTTGCCTTTACATTTATTCAAATATCAGCAATTTTTCTCAGAAAGAGCATACAGTTTGGAATAAAGAGAAGTGCATTTCACAACAGAATGACAGTTATAGATGTAGACATCTGATTTTTGAAGAAGTCAGTTGTTCCAGTATACACTTTTTGCTGACATGCATTGTTGAGTAACTGACTGTAGAATTAATAAGAAACACATATGTAGTGGTGTACTGGAAATTTATGGAGGTCCTACATGAAGCTTTCACATCCTTCTTAAAAGATGGAAAGGAATGAGAAAGCTAAATTGATCACTTTACAGCTAGAACGAAAGAACTTTTGACTTTTTGAGAATATGGCTGTCAAGTGTTCAGAGGTAGATGGATGTAGAACTGTTGCTTGGGGGTATAACTAGAGTCCTTAACTTGACACAGGCAGCTACAGTCATCCAGTGGATAGAGTCAAAGAGGGGAAATGCACTTTGAAAAATTCTTCTGAACTTGTCCCACCTGATTTCAAGATCTGGATTTCAGCTGGAGATAACTGATGGTAGAGGCCAGAAGGCTAGACAGGACAGACCTGTGGTAGTCCTGGTAGGATATCACAATGAGCTGAATCAGGGTTATCAGCTGGACAGAGAGTGTTGTGCAATATGAATGGGTCCTGCATATGTTCTACAACTGGTACATATATACATGTATTTTTACTCTCCTACATCACACCAGCTTTGTTGGTGCAGATGGGACTGCAGTGTGTGGCTACGTGACTGATGTTCTTGTAGCTGTATATCTGTGCAGAGGCTATATAAGTGTATTGTTAACATCAATGAAAATATACACCTGTGTCAGTGTGAGTATTTGCGGGTTTGTGTCAAGCAGCACTTTTATGTGATGCAACAGTATTTTATTTAGGAATCTGTGGAGCTACGCAACCAGGGTGAATTCATGTAAGGTGATTCTTCAGCATTTGCTGTGTGCTAATATTTTGTAGCTTAGTATTTCACTGATGGAGAGGTGAAGAATATTTGTGCTATGTTCAGTTTGATTTACATCTGGCATAGGGAACAGCTTTACAGAGCTGTGTTATTGGGTCTGGAAGTCAGTCAGGGTTGTGGTAATGAAAGAGTCTTGAGTGGTTATTAGCAAATCTGCATGGAGAGCAGTTCCAGTGTCTGCGTCTGCATCCGTGTGGGCAGCCAGTTGCTGGGGTGAGCACTGTTTCTTGCTGACGTTGTCAGTAGAGCAGTCAGTCATGCATACAGGGTACTTGTATATGTGAATTAATTGCTATAAATGAATGTCTTGCACATCCGAAGGCAGGAAGCTAAAGGTCTTCTTGGGTGGCTGTTACCTAAAAAGGACCACCCTCCCGGCCAGTGTGGATAACTTTCCCCTTGGCACGGAAATGGACACTTCCACCGGTAGCCCAGTGAGAAAACAGTCCTGAGTTGAGGTCCCCTCCTCCAGGCAGATGTGCTGTTAAGTGTAACCTAATAACTAGCTGTGTGCCAACAGGCCTCAGAACAGCTGATGTTTGCCATTGTCCTTCTCTGGATGAACTTCTTTCCATCAAGGGTTGTTCTTGTCAAACAACTGGCACTCTCCCGTTCTTCTCCTTTTTGCTGTCAATAATGGCAAAAAAACATGAAAAATGCAAATGCCAAGTACCATCTTTTTTGGAGTGTGGGATATGACTGACATTTTAAAAAGTCGGTTTTTGATTAACCGCGAGTGACTCTGTTTTCTATAATAAAGCTATTTAATAATTTGCTGCCTAACTGATGCTTTTATCTGATATGACTACTTGTTGTATTTGATCTACTTACAAAGCTGAGTACTTTTCTGAAGCAATTTTGTAAAAATAGCTCATCCACTGTAATATAGCTGTAGCAAGAACAGCAGGCTGTAATTGCCAATTTAATATTACACATTCAAGTCCTTAACCACTACATTACTTGTATGATACTTTCCATCATTGTGTCTCACCTCTTCCTCAGGGCTGGCTCCACATGACTGTGTTCTTGAACCAAAAGTTCTACATATGATCAATGTTCAAGAAATGCTTTGTCAAATCTTTGTCATATACACTGACATGTTGTTAGAAATATTCGAGTTATGAATTTTTGGAGGTACAAATCCAGGTAATTTTCTTTATTTTAGATTTATCTAAGGCTTTTATGTAATCTTCACTGTGTGTGTGTGTGTGTGTGTGTGTGTGTGTGTGTGTGTGTGTGTGTATATAAAATAACTGTTTTAAGTTGAAAGTGCCCAAACACTGACAAACATTACAGACATCCATGGGCTGAATTGTTGAGCTGAAAGGATTTGTTAGGAGACTGAGAAAATTAACAATTTTATTTTCAGTAATTTTGTTTGTTATTAATGTGTGCTCACTGTTATTAAAGACATGTAAAATAAGGCCAACCTTTAAAAAATATTCCAGCCTTATGCTGATACTGAGAGCTGACCATAGTCTTGGTGGCATTTAACTACCATGTACATGTGACTGATCCTCACTGATATCCCTGGTCAGGCCTGCCGTGACTTCCTGGATCTAGCGGAAACACATAGCCGGAGATGGCAGCGTGTCCTGCAGCATGAACGTGAGCAGCGAATCCGCCTGGAGGAGACCATTGAGCAGCTAGCCAAGCAGCACAACAGCCTGGAGAGGGCCTGGAGGGAAGCGCCTGTCCTCTCTGCCAGCACGCCTACCGCACCCGCCCCAGAAAAGGGTAAGAAAGAGCCATAGGGTACCGGGGTCATCCATCTCTACAGGTCTAAACTGTACAGCTTAAAAATGCTAGCATGTTCAGATCACCATGCTAACCATTTGGAGTATGTCGTCTATCTTTTCACATGTTCTCCTCTATTTCATAGTTCTTCCTGTGCTGCCTGATACATCCTCTCAGGCTATCCAACAGGAGGTTGCGCTCTGGTCATGACTACAGTCAGCTTCTCAGATTGTGTTATAGAGTGAAAACATCAACTGCACATTATGGGCTATTCTTATTTTTGCTTGTTTTGTCAGTTATTCCACTTACTGTTCTGACATGATTTAAAAGTGGGCTTGACACAGCCTTACATGTACGCTCGTGTACAATATCCATTCTTTCCAAGAGCCAAACTTTTATCCGTTGTATAACAAATGGAGATATGCCGGCCTGGGTAGCTTTATCTTGAGTTTTGAATACAGTGTGGCCATTGTAACCTCTGAGGTACACCTTGAAATCCATATTGCACTTCAACTTTAGGATTTTCTTATTTACTCAAGCCTAAAACTAACTGAATACAGTTAAGTTTGCACTAGTAGCATATATCATACAGTAGTTTTTTTTTTCTTCATCCTTCCATTTTCAACTTTCCATCTGTTTTCCTTTGCCACTTTATTGCAGTTAGGTTTGTGGTGGTCTGGAGCCTATCCTGGAAAGCAAGTGGGTGTGAGGCTGTAATATTACACCCTAGAAAGGGCTCCAGTCCATCACAGAGTGACCACACACATGCATGCAATGGGCAATTTAGAGTGACCAGTTAACCTCAAATGGGTCTCTGTGGACTGTGGGAGGAAACCAGAGCACCCAAAGAAAACCCACGCAGACATAGGGAGAATATGCAAATCACACACACACACACACACACACACACACACACACACACACACACACACACACACACACGAACCCAAACCCAAGCAGCCGAGACACTGAGACAGCAGTGCTACTCTCTATGCCACCCCCTCTGCTAATTCCGTTTCTATTTCTGTACATCTTACATAAGCTCATATACAGTATATCCCTGTAAACAAGTGTACTACTTATCTAGTACTTATTGTATTTTCTTCAAACTTGACTTGATATTTACTCTTATTGATGTTGTGTAACGTCTGTAATTTGTATCATTCATGTTGTCTTTGTTTTTGTGTCTTTTGCGATCGAGTGAGCACCCCAAATCCCTTGTACGGGCAACCAAGTTTTGTTGACACCGACCAAATTTCATTCCTTTGCAGCTGTAGTTAATGTTTTTCAGCTTGTTTGACCCTATTGCTGTGGTGCTGTATTGTGTAAAGTTGTCTGCCAGCGTATCACGGTGTCGCTGTGTCCTTACAGCAGGTAGCGAGCGGCCGCAGAAAGAGGAGGCGAGTGACGAAGATGAGGATACGGAGTACTTTGATGCCATGGAGGACTCCCCTGCCTTTATCACTGTGACCGCCGCTGACCACACTCAGCACAGGTGAGTCCTGCACAGGTGATGAAGAGCAGTGATTGTTTCAGCATCCTCACTCATGACCTGCACAGTTTACTGTGTGGCAGATGACAGCGCCCTGCTACAGGTGGCTGGCTACACTTTGATGGGCGTCTCATGTAAGTCTTATAATGAGCATGTTTACTTGGTTGGCATGCTGTGCGGCAGGCAATTAGCAGCTCAAGACACTGTTGCGGTGGGGATGAAAGACAGATCGATTCTGCCCACCGCACTCCATCTAAGGAAGGTGGAATTGTACGTCCATTTCCTTCCCAGAACTCATTATTTAATCTGTGGGGCTCCATAGGGATGTTTCACTGGTTTGTTTCATAACTACAGTATCTGAATGGTGCATTTGCAGCTCCATTTCTTTGCCCTAATTTCACCCGTTACTTTATTTCTCTGCTTGTGTAAGCATTGGGATTTTATCTTGCTGGATTCTGAAAGCCAGTCCTGTCTGGGGAGCACAAAAGTGGCAGACTGATGCCGTTGCTCCCTCTGCTGTGATCAGCATTGGGCTCCACTGGTTCAGTCAGTACCCAGCACAGAAAATATGAAGGAGAGGCATGATGGGTGGTGGGGAGCCCCATGACAAGACAGTCATTTGGTTTTGTCTTTGTCTGTTTATCAGCGTGTGTGTGTGTGTGTGTGTGTGTGTGTGTGTGTGTGTCTATACTGCATGTGTTTCAGCATGTAACATGATTGGGTTCTGTTTCAGACGCTCAGTGAGCAACCTGAGTGGTGCAAGTGGAGGACAGCCCAATGACTGGCATCAGGAAGACAATGTAAGTGTTTCCTACTGTCTTTTTTTCTTAATGCTGGTTTCATAATAGCAAAGAATAATGCAGTGTTTAACCCGTTGTGGTCAGACTCAAATACAGTCATCCATCATCTGACCTTCCAATATGCGATTTTTCGCTGTAATGACTGTTGGGTCTTTTATACGACAAATTTCATATCCTGACCCTTTTTTTTTCACAGCAAAGTGCATTTTGCTAACACACATCTAAAAAAAAAAAAAAAATTTGAAAGTTGCATTGTTCAATTGTAAACAATGCACTCTAGTTGGTGCACTGTTATTTCTCAGCTGCCTCATGTTAGTCTTTTGTCTCTGTTCACTTCACTTATATGCTTTCATGCAGTGCTTTCATTTATCACAAACACTGTTGCTTACATTTTCAAGTTGCATGTTGCTGGGGTACATAGCAATACGTGTGCTGCAACATGTTTTACAATGTTTAGTGATAGGCTCAGGAGGAGCCTATCTATCCACAGGCCATAAGACTTCTGAACCCAGACATGCCATTACAATCCTTGCAAACCAGAGTCCACAATATCCATTGACTGCTCCCCTCACTGTCACTGTCCCCATAATGCAACTTACGGTTTTATTTATTCGATTTATTTAATCAATTTATTTATTTACTTACTTACTTATTTATCTATTTGTTGTTTGTTGTCTTCTCGATGTTTGGTTGTTTATTTACTTGTGGAATGGAACCACACAGTCTCTTGTTGAATCAGGGCACATTTCACTACATGGTATACTTTGTAACCATGTATGTGACAAATAAATTCTTTTGATCTTTGATCTTGATATTTGGAAAGGTTGGTTTGTAGTTTTCAAATGGGCTGGGAACGCACTATTATTTTTTCCAATTTAAAATAATGGGAAATATGTTCCCATTATCTGAATTTTTTTCCCCTCTCCTTATCTGCTTGTTTTTTCAGAAATGAATTTGAAGTGGGTAACTAACGATTCCCTCTATGATAAAATATTTCACATAAAGTCAGTCATTTCAACCAAATGTACAAAACCATGGTATAGCAATGTATTTGGTTTCTAGAAATTTCTTAAATACCACAAAAGTGCATATCCGGAAGCTATTTCCGCTGTTTTTATTTTCTAGATCAAATCAAACTAATAATCAAGGAAATTTTAAAAAGCTGTAAACTTTCATAAATCTGTTACTTGGAAATTAAGTATCAAATGAACATGTAACTTAAACTGTAAAGTACCAAAATCTGGAAAAAATTAAGGATAACCACAAAGTTTTGTGTATACCACATGCTCGTATGACACTTAGTTACTTGAGCAATAAATTTATGAAAATACTCAGTTCTTTTTTTTTTAATCACCCTGTACAAAAAGGAAGAATAAAAGCAGACAGAACAATTGTCTGCCAGATGACAGTCGCTGTGTCAGCACCACCCATGACAACCACTTCCTGTGGTGGCTCTTCTGTACATATTTTGGCCATGTTGAAATTACCTATTACTACATCATATTATCTATTGTAATGTTTGCTGTTGCTGCAGTTTTCTTCCCATTTATTAGCAGTTTTTGTCTTTAAAATACAACAAATCATTTGTAGTAATATTTATATATGTATACATTTTTGTTTTTGTGCTTTCATATATCCATAAAATGAAACTGTTAAGGCACACCAGCCAAGGTCTTTCTTCTGGGTGTTAATCTACCCTAGCAACACTGTCCGAAAAATGCACAAAAATATAACTCTCTTTTGTCCCAGTCCCCTAAAATTGTGAATGTAAAAATAGATTGTGGCATCTTCAACAAAAAGAGCTTCAGTATTACTGGGCAGTGCTTGTGAGCATATGTTGACTTGAATGGAGAAGAGGATGAAGAAACAAGGAAAGACTGTGGCAGAAGGGCAATGATAGCTTTGAGAGCAGGAGTGCAGGACAACTGGTGGAAGAGAATGATTCTCAGAATCACTTGAATTCCTGAGACGTTTGGTGAAAAAGTATTTCTATACTTATAAGCATGATAGAGACTAGAAGTCTGTTCATAAAGCAAACCATTACATTACAGTCAACAAATGCTTAATACAGATGAGCCTTGGTTCATTCAAAGGACAAGTTCAGTCAAAAACTCACACGAAGCTATACAGAATAAAAAATTTGCTGTAAGACTATTTACTGTATTCAATTTTCAACAATGGCTCATCCTCTGCAGGTTGCTGTATTATTGTGCTAAACAAAGGGCATGAAACGGAGTGGCATAGACAGGATGCCAGTGTACCTCTGAATCGTTTTTACTTATTATTTTTTGCAAAACAAGCCATATAAATGTTGACCTTTTGTTTGCTTTATTACCTGTACAGTCAAAAAAATAATAATACAGACATAGTCTATCTGCTGGGTGCACAGTTAAAAGATATAGTCATAATTAATAATAAAAAAAACTGCACACTAAAAGGCTTAACATTTTATTCAATTCAAACTACATTATAAATTAAAGTTTTAACATTTAAAATTATTAATAACATGTCCTCTCAACAAATTAATGTCTAATATTGATTGCGGACTAATTTATTCCATAAACATATGCAGCACTCATTGTCTTGGTATGGATCTGCATCCCTCACAAACACCAGACAGGAGCTGAAGTTGGTCTCATGCTTAATCTTATCCCTTCTGTTTGGGCGCTAATGGTGGGACAAGGAAACGCAGGTGACATGAGCTCTGAAACGTGAGGAAAGTAAAGTTTAAAAAAAAAAAAAAAATGAACCAAATGTTTGTGTTCTAAAATTCGTAAGCCAAACATTTGGTTCATTTTGCAAAATCAGGATCCTGTGTATATTGAAAAAATATACAATCTAATAGTGATTGAGGGTGTTATATTGAATCCCATAGGTATATGGGTGATACATAGTGAAACCTGTTTTTCAGAAACTATGGACCTCTTTGGTTTAGGATGAGTGTTATGTAACGCAGTTTCATCCTATCTCCTGAAATATTGCAAACACTAAAATGGTTTGTCACACTGCAAGCTTATGCTGTACTTCTGTAGTGTCTGATGAGTCCAAGAATTACAAAGTGCAAAAACAGAAGCACAAAAAATACATTTTCTATCATTTAACCCAACTCTTTAAAAACTCTACCTCTCCTTTTGTGTCTTTCTCCACTTCTGTTGCGTTCTGTGTGTGTTGTGTTGTGTATCTTGGTACAATGTTCTGTTCTGGCCTGCTTCGGGGTGGGTATTGTCCCTCCTGTTGTCTACGTGCTCGTGGTCACCCCAGGTGTCCGCAACCTGTAATGACTTGTCATCTGGGAAGGAGCTCCAGCTGCGCAGGAGGAGACGGACTCGGATCCCTGACAAGCCCAACTACTCACTCAACTTGTGGAGCATTATGAAGAATTGCATCGGCAAAGAACTGTCCAAGATCCCTATGCCTGTGAGAGAAACTTTTGTGTGTGTGCGTGCGTGCGTGCGTGTGCGCGCGCCTAACTTACAAACACAGTTAAAACCCGAAGTTGATTTGTAGTTTCAACTTTGCTTTTACCACATCAAACTCAGTAAAAGCTAAATAATATGCATGTCCATCCACTTATTAACATGTTAGGTAGTGAAAATCTCAAAACTACAATAAATTCTTAAAAAATATATACTTAGCAACACCGTCCATTCCATCCTTTTGCAATTAAAAACTTCTTGTCCAGTGTAGGGTCATGGTCATCTGCTGTATTCTTGAAGCCCTGGGCATGTTTCAGAGTAACACCGTGGATGTAATTCAGCTCCATCATAGCGCAATGCTCTTACCCTTCGAGCTACATAAAAATGAACTCAATTTAAATTACTGAAAAAAATGCACTACACCAACATCGACACCAACCTTTTTTGAGCACTACTCAGCAATTCATCACATAAACATGTTCAGTATTCATCAACTATTGCACATATTCAGTTTATTATATACACAGTCAATGAAAGTTTAATAAAAAATAAATGTCCCTGCATTTATTTTATTTATTTTATTTTACAAGGTTCCATTACAATCCTGGAAATACCTAAAGAACATAGAAATACTTCTTAGGAATTTTATTGAATTCCTAATTAAATAGTTGATAATAATCGTAATATTAAAAATGTGTACTGTAAGTGAATGTTGATGTGTAGTGTTTCTTACATTTATCTGTAAAATTCGAGCTGTAAGCACTAGAAGAACCCATACAGTTGTACCACAGTTTACACTTACAGTGGAAGTTGGTTCATATCATGAAATTCTAAGTCCACCCGCTACATCACAATGAGTAAAATTTGATAACACTGTTTAACCCCTTGATTTTTGTATAAATTTTCAATTAAAACAATCGAAGAGTCTATAGTAGTAAAAGTAGGTACAGTGAAATAAAACTTGCTTTAAGGCTCATTTTTATTGTATTTTTACAAACAGCTTATACAGTACATGGTCTCAACGTTATGCTTGAAGTACAGGGCGTGAGACATTGTACAACATGGACTGGACACCAGTGCGTTTTATAATCTTTTGCTAACGTTAAGCTATGCAACAGAGAAATTTTACAAAATAGACGAGTGAAGAAAAATGGGAAAAATTTGTATATTTTTAACTTTGGTGTTTATTATATGAGGTGAATGCTTTGCCTGTGTCTAAGTACATTTTGCTCCCAGCTAAGGGTTTTACACCTCAAAGAACAATTTTTAGAAAACAGAATGGTACAGAAAATTCCATTTAAATTTAAAAACTGGAAAATGTTACCTTTATAAAAAAAAAAAAAAAAAAAAAAAAAAACTTGAATGTCTGTAATATGAGGAACTAGTGTGCTTGTGAATAAGACCAGACATGCTGTTATCCCCACTGTACTGTGGGTACAAGAACTTCTTTGCCAAGAGTCTGTTCAAGCCTAGCATAGTTGTAAGAGGTTCCTTTATCTCTACAGTTTTACAGTTTTGCCCAACTACAAGAATTCCAACAAAACAAGACTGTGTAAGTTTTTGTGTGAGATGACAACTGAGACTTAGGTGAGAGAAGAGATTGTGATTGCGGAGCAGTAACAGGTTCATTGCTCTCCACAGGTGAACTTCAATGAGCCGTTATCGATGCTGCAGAGGCTTACTGAGGACCTGGAGTACCATGAGCTTCTGGACAAGGCTGCCAGGTGTGAGAGCTCCTTGGAGCAGCTGTGCTATGTGGCAGCCTTCTCTGTTTCCTCGTACTCCACCACAGTGCACCGCACTGCCAAGCCTTTCAACCCCCTGCTGGGTGAGACATATGAGCTGGACCGGATGGATGAGTACGGGTACCGGTCCCTGTGTGAGCAGGTGAGTCCAGATGGTGGACACGCAGAAAGATACAAACAGTGATAGACAATGATACTCCTGTAAAGCCAAATACACACCAATAAACTAATCACAGACCAATGTCTGGCCCAAATAAGCTCAAGTTCTTTCTCAGGTGAGCCACCATCCTCCGGCTGCGGCACACCATGTGTTGTCCAGACGTGGCTGGACGTTGTGGCAAGAGATAACCATCGCCAGCAAGTTCCGTGGGAAATACCTCTCCATTATGCCTCTCGGTGAGCACTCCACCTTTGTATGAAGTTATGACATGGTCTTCTACAGCATTTTATACTCTCAACTTTACATCTCAAAATCTACATAATTTTTCTATTTCATATGAGTAGATGAAATGAAAGAGTAACAATCTTACTTTTGTCATATACTGTATATGCTGGCTACTCAACTTCCAAAGATAACTCAGGCAACAAGTACATTTGCGTCTTGATTTGCTCGTGGATTCAAAGCCCCTTTTACTGCAAGATAGTTAAAAACGTAATAATGTGTAATAGTTATTTCTCAAATTGCTCACTGGTTAGGTTTTTCTGAAAATCTGCAATAAAGTTTATAATACAAAAAAAATATTCTAAGGCTTAGTCTTTTATTTTAACTAAATTCAACATTCAAACTAATAGAAAATTCCTGAATAAATTTGTAGCTGTCATGCTGCTGTTCCTCGCATGTGGACATCCCCAGAGCCTTTTACATCAGCAGTGCTTTCTGCCATACGGCCAAAAACCAGGTCTCCAGCATCACCACCAAATACTGGGGTTATTTATGCCCTGCCGACTGATTTTGCTTTTAATAACCAGTTTAATTACAAGCCTTCATGCAGACGGCTGCACTTCTGCTGTGCTTTGCCCAGAAATCACTCATCTAATAAAAGAGCAGAGAATAAATAGACCTTTTCATTTGGAAGAATCTTATTAGAGGAATATGAAAGGCATTTTACAAGGTATTCACTGTATTCATGCTATAATGAATTGTCTGGCAGCTGTGTGGACTTTGAATGTTGAGTAAGTTAAATGGAATAAGCGATGACATTACAGGTTAAGATGTGCTCTGTGAGGTTTTTACGGATATAATACTGCCCTGAACTGTAAAGAAAAGGTGCAACAACACATTTCTTTCTTCAATGTATGACATTGTCCATTGAAACTTATTCTTTTAGTTGACATTTTTTGTAGTGTACAAATGTTAAGCTACTTACACATAGCCTAGAAAAAAAATGCCATTTTACTAAACAACAAGCCTGGTACTTGTATATATTTTCATAAGCTGTTGTGTAATTTTTAATTGCACAAAGCCTCGATTTGTATGGGCCATGTGTATTTTTATTCTTATGAAGCCATTTTACAGTTTTTTTTTTTATTTTTAAATAAATGTGTGAAGAGTCTCCCTCTGTCCCTTGATCCAGGTGCCATTCACCTGCAGTTCCACTCCACGGGGAACCATTACGTGTGGCACAAGGTCACCTCCACTGTGCACAATATTATTGTGGGAAAACTATGGATCGACCAGGTCTGTATGTCAAAGCCACCTGTGTGCACCCCAGTCTTAAAGTATAGCATCACTTTTCCCCCCTTCATGCTCTCTCTGGGAACGTTTCCCTTTCCTGGTCTTGTTACCCGCTGCCCCCACAGCAAATCAGAACCTCCCATAAACAACTGCTTGCAGTCTCGCTGGATTTACCCCACTTTCATCTCTAAAAATACCCCTTTCCCAGCAATGGATTTGCTAGCTGGCTTAGTGTTGACCCAGTTACAAAAGGGAGTTGAGTGTATCACTTGGGTCGTGTATGTATGGTGTTACCCCCATGGTTGGCCAGCCATTCCAGTATAATCAATCTTATGCTGTGCCTCTGAATCTGGGTGTACAGAGTCAGACAGAGAGAACAGAGCTTCGATGGGACTGATCAAGTGAAGACTCAGAGGCCTCAGATGAGATGAGCTGAAGTCTGGGGCTCTGGGGAGCACTGTTTTTGTTCAGGCCTGCACTTCACTGCTTTAAATCGGGTGCCTTCCCAGCATGCCATGCTGTATGACTCACAGACAGACTTACTGTCGGTTTGCTTTCAATGATTTTCTGAGCAAACATTTGTGTGTTTCATGACTACCATATCTGTCTCACTCGGTCTCTAGTTCTCAATTCTTCTTTTACCCACAAACCCTTTTACCAATCCCTACCATTCTGTTGTGCATCTTTTTCTTTCCGTGGTCTGATTCCTCCTGCATTTCACCTTTTCTACAGTCTGGGGACATCGACATTGTCAACCACAGAACCAAGGAGACCTGTCAGCTCAAATTCTCTCCCTACAGCTACTTTTCCCGGGACGTCCCACGCAAGGTGAGCCTCCGTGTTCCTCCTCTGCTTTTCCCAGGATCGGAACAGTGCAGGAGACGGGAGAACCGGCTAGTCGCTCTTCTGTGAAGCATGGCTTGTGATCCTGCTGCTGAAGAATTGAGGTGATAATACTGCCATCAGGTGGACAGCATATGACTGTTTAAATCCCCATTTGAAAAGAGGGCTTATAGGTAACAAGATGACTGTAGAAATCTAGCATTTTTGTGATATTTTTTCTCTTAATTTAGCCTTTGTTGTATTGTCATGTCTACTTCTCATTGTATGACAACCATGCAAATTGAGAACAAGTAAACAGTACCACACCTCCTTTGGTATAGAAGCTGTGAGCCTCCCACTTGCTTTTATTCTAAAGGCTGCAGTTGTTTTTCAGGGACATGGCACTATTAGAGAACGCTAGTCAATCGATTCCACCCACAGCCCTATAAGCACTTGGCTGAGCATAGCTGTTTCTGTGAGCAATGGGGAAAAGCACCCCAAACATGCCACCTAGCCATGGCAACCCAGGTCAAAACATATTCTCGTCACAGATGGGGGTCATACAGCTTATGGCAATTTGTTGCTGGGGAGGCCCAGAAAACTTCCTAGTAATATCCCATCTTTTTATTTTTATTTCTTTTGCCCATGCTAGTTTGTATGCCTTTATTTCATTCTCTAGTTCCTTTGATATTGTATGGGATTCGGTCCCCTAGGTGACAGGTGTGGTGACGGACAGCGAGGGTCAGGCACACTACATCCTGTCGGGAACATGGGATGACAAGATTGAGAGTTCCAAGATCATCCAGAGCAGCCGAGGGGGCAGCGGGTCTGAGGGCAAGCAGAAGACCGTCTATCAGACACTTTCACCCAAGCTGCTGTGGAAGAAATACCCTCTCCCGTAAGGGCTCCTAGCACACTCAGTTACTCTACCTGCTGACACAGACATTGCTAATGGCTGACCGCAGTATTTTTTGCAAAATATGCAACATCACAGGACAAAAGTATTCAGTGAGCTTTTTATTGATTTGGCTGTAAAGTATAAACGCAAAGTACAGTACAGGGCAGTTCATTGCATTTCTAAAGTCACTTTATTGATGGTGGGTTTCTCTCCTTCTCATCTGTCCTGCCCTGCCCTCTGCCTCCCAGAGAGAATGCAGAGAATATGTACTACTTCTCATCATTGGCACTGACACTGAACGAGTCAGAGGAGGGCGTGGGGCCTACAGACAGTCGCTTGCGGCCCGACCAGCGGCTGATGGAGGCAGGCCGCTGGGATGAGGCCAATGTGGAGAAACAGCGGCTGGAGGAGAAGCAGCGGGCTGTGAGGAGGAGGAGGGAGGCCGAGGCCACAGAAGCCTTGGAGGAAGGTAAAGCAAGACAGGAACAAGCACTGCAGAAGGGTTAGAAAAAATGTGAATGAGAAAAAAGAGCAGTGGATGACTGAAGACAGGTTTAAATGCTGAAGATGTACATTGTATTGTGTTGCTTGAAATCAGGCAAATAGCAGCTTTTGCTCTCTGGAGCGGAGTTGGGTCAATCACATCCAGACCATAGGGTACCCTGCACTATGAACTCAAAACAAAGCAGATAACCTGATGCTGTGTGGTTCTTCTGGGTGTTGAGTGGATCATGAGCTTTACTGGCTTTCTACTCTTCATCAGTAGGGCACAGGAGTTGTCTCTTTATCACAGCACTCTCTCTGCCATATATTTTTTTAAATGTCTGTTTGACCTCAGCTTACAAACTGGCCTCCTTGTACATAATGCCTTTATTTTATGCAGGACCTTAAAAGCAGCTTCTCTTTTTCAGAGTAAGAAGAAAGACATAAGGTGCAATAATAAAACAAACTTTTACAAAAGTGTATGTTAGTGTCAACAGAAAAAGCTATAGTGATAGAATATCACTAAAAATGGTGTTAAAAAAAAAAAAGCTGATACAACTAATAGTAAAATGGTGGAAGAGAAAGGAGGCACACAAATGTTGCACACTGCCGTGATTATGAACACGTGGGTTTGAAATTTGGATTTAAAGGTGCCTAGAATAGGAGATGATGTTCCTGGAAATTTTCTCATAAGGTGAAACCTTGTAAGTCGGAGACGTAATTACCGTTATGGCACAAACTATGAAAATTTTCCCACGCTCACCTCTTCTTACTTGAAAAATCAGCTTCATATGTGGTTGTAACTTGGTAAAGAATATTAAGCGGTGTTCATGTGCTAGGGGGGTACAAAGCAATGTGCTGGCTGGAGGTTCAAGTTTCAGTTTTATCTTGGGAGGGGTTTGTATCTGTATTAATCTCTCTCTCCCCCCCCACAGTGGAGCATCAGCTACAGCTGCAGCACTAACAATGTAAATGATTTTGGACCAGAACGTAGACAGGAACATTTGAACGTACAATGGTGTGTAACCTTTAATCCCTTCCCACCGTTCCTCTTAGGCCAAGAGTATGAGGGCTACCAGCCCCTGTGGTTCCACAAGAGGATGGATGCTGTCACTGGGGAAAGCAGCTTTATCTACAAGGGTGGCTACTGGGAGGCCAAGGAAAGGCAAGACTGGAATATGTGCCCACAAATCTTCTGAGCCGCCAATTCCGTATCTAAACCCCGTTTCCTTTGGGACTGACACCCTCAGCAGTCGCGGTTGGGATCTGTCCACTGGACCTGAGTGGATCTCTGTGAACCTTACAAAAAACACATGGATGTACAGCATATTGGTGGTGTGCTAGCACCGAATCCAGCGGGCTTTTTAATGTTGTCACCCCCCGCACTTTCTGTTTCCTCTTTTACTGATGGCAGTGTGGGTTTATAGTCTGACTCTCACAGCGGAGACAGATCAGCCTAGGACACTGCCCACCGGAAGCTTCCCGAAGGTCAGGTATTATCATGTACATATTATCCAAACACAGTCTTCTGCCACTCTCCAACCTTTGCTCAGCAAGCCCAGAAACACCGCCTTATAATGCATTTACTGTGCTGTGAAGAAATCCTCCAAACCCAGCAACAGTTCACCCCATTGACATCCTGCCACTCAGAATTTTGGGCAAATAAACCAGTGTTTTTTGAACACAGATCACAAGTTTATTCATCAGTAGAAAGGAAATGCAGAGTAAATGAGAGGTGTAATATTTTACCGTGTTCCTCGGTCTTCCATGTGCAGAATAAGTGAGAACAGTCATCCCATCCTGCAGCACCGAGGTTTGTCTGCTGCTCTGTGTTTCCATTGCCGCGGTGTTTGAAGGTATCAATTTGGCCATGAACACACTGAGCCTGACTAGGACATCTAGTGTAGCCTGGTCAGAAGCCTCCTCTGGTCTCTGCTCACCATTCTGAGGGCTAATTTGGCTTTTTTTAATTTTATTTTATTGCACATTTATTCCTGTTCAGTACATGGCTCGGAGGGACACAGATATGTGTAATGTATATTATTTGCATATATTTTTATAAAACAAGTTATATTTAAAAAATAATTTTATTCATTATTCTATGAGAGTTATTTTAGTGTTCAGCTGAGAGTTTTCCCAAGGAGGGAAGGACTTTTTCTGGTACTGTGGTGAGCTGGAGTATACAGTATACTCTGAAGCTCCCAAGCCAGAGCACCGCACATAGCTGTACAGATGAGGCAAAGTTGGAGAGACCTCTCATCCCTTCAGCTGGCTGTACTTTTCTCACAAATATTAAGCAAGCTGTGATGCTCGAAGTGTGGAATCGACAGTAATTAAGTGGTCCAGACAAATGGATGAGATGAGCATTTGGCTCTTGTATGCATTGTTGATGCGGCGCATCATAGAGGTTGCTGGTCTGTGTTGCAGTTGACAATATGGAAAAACTGCCAATAACATCTCGGTTACATTTTTCTGACCTCTGTGTCAATATTTGGTATAATAATTATATATTATATATAATTATAAATAATAGTAATAAGGACTGTATATAGTTGCCATTTTAACAAATAGACAATTGTGCAACTCAACAGGCTTAGCCTGATAATCTGCAGTTGACTACCGAATATATAGAACCATGTTGTTAAAATGATTTGTAATAACAGACTAAGAACACACAAACTCTCCTCCTTGTGTGCCATTTTAATACGCTGCGTCCTGTACGCAGAAAGAGTCCTTCATAATGTTTCCACGTAACCTTAAAGTTGTGTGTGGGCCAGCAGTAATTTGATGGTCCTTATGCCTCACTTTGTTTCTACTTTTAGTGAAAATGGAAGAAAAACTCAATAGGACTTCACATTTGGGGGCTAAGAGTGGGAGTGTTGTGTTTTTTTTTTTTTCGGGAAAGACCCCTTAACACCCTAATGCATAAACAAATGGATGAATAGCAGAAACAGGTGAACAGAAAGAGGAGCCAGTTGCTTGATGTTGACCTTAGTGTGAATCGAAACATTGCGGAAGTACCAGGAGGGACAGCAGGATGCTTGTCCGTGTCTTTTTCGGGTGGGGTCTGACTCGCTGCTGTCCCGCAACCGCACTCGTTCGCTCCCCCGACCACAGCAATGTGCTACTTCATTAACATTACCTGCTGTCTTTGCTGCATACGCTTTTATACTGTTTTTTTTTTTTTCTTCCAGGCTTCTTATAAAGTTCCTGTTAGCAAGTTGCAGTGACTAGACTATATTTTTGGCTCAACATTTATCTGCTGTTTGTTGGCAAGGCTAAATTTTGACCAGACTGCTCTGCTTCTGGTTATTAAACAGACCTGCCTTTTGCTCACTAAATGCATAGTCTCCATTAATCCAGCTTGTAGTGTACGTACGTTGTCCAACGTCACAATGCCGGAACCATCGATATAGTCTGCAACTTGTCGTTTGTCAAAGTAGACGCGTATCAGCGTAGAAGAGTGCAACAAGGTTTCTCAGAAGATCTCCCCAGTCACAGATCACCTTAATTCTGTCATTTTTGTACATACAAAACAGGCATCTTACAGACTTGCCACATTCTTCATGGACTGTGGTGTAACAGTCAGGGATGGATTGGTCTGGTAGGTTAATACTAAACATTGAAGAGATTTTGTTTGATGTGTATATGTGTACAGTATATAGACTATATATACAAATATAGATAAAGATACATTTTAATCATTCTTTGGGAGTAGCTTTAAAGAGTGAGTTGAGTGTCTTTCCAACTGGAACAGAGTCTGGCTGAATTTTCCATACACTCAGTATATTGTAGTGCAATAAGCAGCAGCAAATACATGGTTTGATGGACAAAAGGAGGCTGGCAGTTTACAGTGGATGCAAGCGTTAACAATTTAGCAGGAATCGATGTCTGCGGCGCGTGGGGTTCGCAAAAGATACTTGATCTCCCTTTTATGTGAGATTGGCCGATGTATGAGGTTTTTTTTATCCTCTCTATTCAGAGGGGTCGTTGATTTAAACAGAAAAAGAATCTTTTTGTTTATGAAGTTTGTATAAATTACATGAAGTGTGTGAGAGAGAGAGAGACAGAGACAGACATACTGTAAGCAGATGAATTTCCTTCAATAGTTGTAACATGACTGGCCTGTGATGGGAGTAAAATTATGAAGACGGAGTGCGATGTCCTGTCTGAATTTAGTCCCAGACCGTTTGGCATTCTAATAGCAGACAGCGCTGGCACTTTACATATCACCATTAGTACAAGAGTGAGGATTTCAGGGCCCGTCTCCCCCTGCCTCCACTTTGCCGTCCTTCTCTCTCTCACGTCCTCTGCCTCCAGCTTCTCCTCTCTCACCAACATCCTGTGTTCAGGTTTACCGCAGCTAAGCCGAAATGCTTCACTTATTGGGATCGTTTCTTCATTTTTTAAAAATGGTGTTTTGCTTTAATTTATACACATGCAATGTCTTTAAGATGAACAAAAGAACCAACAATGACACAAGGAGATAATAAAGCTTTTGTTGAACCTGTTAATGGCTCCTGTTTGTTTGAATGGTAAACCTGTGTAAGCTAAGTGCAAAAGTGCAGTTACTTTGTGTATTTTTGTCCTTTTTTTTGTCCCTCTTTCAATAAGATTCGGTTTTTTTAATGCAGACTTATTTTGCACAACGAATGCTTGTTGCAAGAATTGGGTCTTTGGATCAAGTACAGTTCTGGTTAACGTTATTGGAATCCTCCCATTTTAGGTTTATCGTTTGTGTTGCCTGGAAAAAGTGGGCAGTAAAACGAGTTTGGTTTATTTGCACTCATTTGTTTGATACAGAG
Organism: Heterotis niloticus; assembly: GCA_018136845.1. NCBI lineage: Eukaryota > Metazoa > Chordata > Actinopteri > Osteoglossiformes > Osteoglossidae > Heterotis > Heterotis niloticus. Next base: position 6,203,813 of record CM030903.1, read on the forward strand.
CAGCACAGGACAAAACAAGAAATAAGAAAGGACTCGTGGAAATGATGCAAAAAGATGCCATGACGCAGTTTATTTAACTGCAGGTAGGTTGTTCTTGTAAATTTTGTTTCGCTGTCTGCATTGCCGAAATGCTCCGTTTCAGTGCCATCGGGACACAAAACATTTTCCCAGAAGTACGGCGTGTTGGTTTCTCTAAGCAGGTTTGCCAAAAGCAAGTTGTATCTTGTATATACTTTAATGTTTGTCTTTCAACAGCAAGTGACCATTTTAAAGCACTGAAGCCATCGTTCATTTCTAAATCAGTTTTATCACAGGTGAGTAATTTCGCTGCGGTGAGAATTCTTGTCGCCAAACAGATTTAAATTTTTCCAAAAAAGGATGGCGGTTCCCCGGTTTTGGGGGCTGCTTTGCTGCCTCAGGCGTTGGAGGCCTTGACTGTATGAAGCGAATCGTTGAGCTTGAGGATTATCGGGGCGTTTGACAGTGAAATGTGTACAGCACACGAAGTCGCTGGTTAGTGGCAGAAAGTGTTTTAAATTCACATTTTCGTTGTTTAAAACGATTTAATTTGGTGCGTTTTGGCCGCCGGTTGAAAGGGGATGAAAGTCGGCTTCCCGCTCTTTGGCCGCTCGCGCCGCCGCTCGCGCCTCCGAAGCCCGTCGCCTTGGCAACCCCCTCCGGCGCGAGGGGACCTCTCCTCGCGCGCGACCCGCGCGAGCTCCGCGGGGCCCTCGTGTGTTTGCGCGTTGCCCGGAGACCGCACCGCACATCAGCGCGGCCGGCGCAGCGAGAGTGTGCGGGAGTGCGAAGGAGTGCGAAGAACACCCCGAAAGAGAGGTGAGAGCCGCGCATCACCCCAGCAAACGGCAGGAAATGGCAGCGTTTTAGGGCGCTTTTGCTCAGCGTGCTTACGGTCGCTGTGCTGTAGTCGCTGCAAGAAGCGACCTGAACTTTGCGTGCAGTTTAAAACTCACTCCGCGTCGTGTTTCCAGAAGTTGCTTCAGCGCTCTCGTCTTCTTCTAATCCATTGCTTTTTTTCTAGCTCTGCTTCAAATTATTGCTCGCCGAACATATTTAATATTTGCACGTTTAAGTTGCATTTAGCTATGCAGACACTTTTTTTAACCATTTGTGATAAACAAAAAAAAACTGCAGTTTCACACAGGCTTTAAAAATTTTAAATATTGTCTAGTGTCGATAATATGGATAATTTAACATGTAACTGTGTCGCTCTGACTATTTTATATTCATTTTTAAATCCCTTTTATCTATCTACTGTATTATCAGTAATACACACACTCTCTACGTTAACCTGAAAGATGTCTTTGGACTGTGGGAAGAAGCCAGAGTGCCTGAAGGTTGTTGTTGTTCTTCTTTTTCTTATTATTATTTCTATTATTATTATTATTATTATTATTATTATTATTTCTAGAAGTGTAGTAAACAATAGTAAGTGCTGTAGATTAAAACAAGCCTTTTGTTTCTCAGAATGGATGGATATGAGACAGGTTTAAGGTTGTGTTGTTGGGCAGTGTGGTTAAAACCCTGTAAATCTTGAGCTTGATGGAATGTATTAGGTAGTAAAGTCAGTCACTGTGGATCAGCGGAGCGCTGTGCTCATCATCATCATGACATTACCACAACTCGAAGGTCTGTGGTGATCTGGCTCAAAACCTGAGGTATGCATAAATATTAGTGTAATCTCTCAATTCTGTGATCTTTGAGGCAGCGCCGCTCTAGACTATCTTACACATAACCCGGCATGACCAGATTCTTATGGGCTTACCACTGATGGTTAAAGACCCATCACAAAGCCTCTGTATGTCAAACAAGATGCTGTAAACAGTCCAACAAAAGTGTCTGTTTTAATGCAGAAGTGCCTGTAAATGCAGGGAGGAAACTGGGTCCAGCCAAAGTATTGTAGGGATAATTACCATGGTAATTTTAACTGAATGGATCGCTCCCTCCCCTGCGTTTCTTGGTTCCTTTCCGTGGTCCTCTGCACTGAGAGAAGAGCTGTTTGTGGGGCAGTAAAACGTAGAGTGATAAATCCATCCGAGGGGGGTGGCTGTACAGCCGAGTGAACGCGTCCAGTCTGAAATACCACGTTCGCACCAGATACGGTGCATTATGGTACACTCTTGTTTCCACATTACAGTGTGTGTCTGGGATTCATCAACAGCTCTTTGTAACGTATGTGATGCTTTACTTGGCTGCAGCGTTCTCTGACTGCAGTAGTTTTAAACAAAGTGCTGTGGTAAAAGAAGTGATACCATGGTGAGAGAAAAGTCACTGGTTCCAGCTGCAGTACAGGGATCGGATGTGGGGATGGATTAAGAAGGTCTTATTAAAGCAGACACTTTTGTTGGTCTGTTTACATCATCTTGTCTGACATAAAGAGGCTTTGTGATGGGTCTTTAACCATCACTGGTAAGCCCATAAGAACCTGGTCATGCCAGGTTATAATGATGAGCACAGCGCTCCACTGATCTACAGTCTCATCACACCTGTACCTGTTAGTTCAGATTTCTCCCTACTTTTAATGACGATTTTCCTTGGTGGCAAATCAAATTTTCAGTTTAATTTGACCGAGTGCTTGGGGCTGTATAGTTCAGCACTCGGCAATTTAAGCATTTTATCACTCTGGGAGCCACAGATATTCTGGTAAATAGGACAACTGGAATAAAATACCAGCTTCCAACAGTAAACATCCCGCCGCGTAAACTGTCACGTACAGTCATCCCTCAATTTGCGTACACTCGCACGATGTATTTTTCCTAGAACTCGGTTTGATTTTTACCACCGTTTCTTCACTTATCCTCCGATCTACTTGATACAACATGCTCAGGTAAAAAAAAGTGCCTTTTTTAAAAAAAAATTCCACACTAATTTTGTGCTTGTGGTGGTATCTACAGTATTTAGTACTGTCCACATCAGTGAATACAGTAATATGAAGTGCTCTTATATGTTAGTCAATACTGTATTATTTAGTGCTCTTTTACATAGGTGAATACAATAATTTCTAGCATTCTTCTACATATAGTAGGTGATTATGGCAACATTTTGTGTTCTACATTGATGAAAATGGTAATATTTAGTGCTCTTGTACATAGGTGAGTAAGGTAATATTAAGTGCTCTTCTACATGAGCATAGGTGATGTGGTAATATTTGGTGCTATGCTAGATGGGTGAATACAATAAGGACATAAGTTATCAACGCCACAATCTAGCTTTATGGATTTCGATTGTGCACCCAGTTGTTAATGGAACAGTTTTTTTTTAAAATTTCAATTATGGCGAATCCTTTTAAACACTACCGCGCCAGTGTACACAAAGTGTTATTTCTTACATGTACAAGCTTTTTTAGATGTTCCATTGAAGGTTGGGGCTTGTTGTTTGCTTGGGAGTTACGTTAAAAATGCATTATAAATTTCCCCAAAAGAAACCATGAACCAAAGGTGGATAAATTGAGGGATGACTGCATAGTTATTGTATACAGTTGTTGGCATGTTATCAGAACATGACTTTAAAATGTAGAAAAATTGGAAGTCTAAAACGTCGCATGTGACTGTGTCACTTCATGGTTCGTCTGGGAGTTACAGGTGATGGAGGACAGCGGCCAGGAAAGACCTGGAGAGGTTTCAGAGAACACAGACACCTTGCTTTCTTCTGATATGGAAACCCACAGTGAGTCCTCCAACATGGGTTCACCAGGCAGAGGCTGAAGGGCCAGCATGACCACAACTTCTTATGAGAGTGTCGCACAGTTCTCCACCTTCTCCCCTTTTGCCTACTCAGATGTGGCAGAAGCCATCTGTGTTTCCTTGGCAACTCAGTCCTGGCCCATGGCGGACCGCTGCGACCTCCTCCTGGATGCCATTGATGAGCAGCTCACCCACCTGCAGGTCAGCCAGAGTCTGTGCAGATGCCCCACCTCAGGGGTCCTCCTTTGTGGTCATGCAGAGTCTGAGCCCTGTGCATGACTGCAGTTCATGAGTGCATGTGTCATCCCGGTCAGGCCCGAAGTCACAGTATAGTAGCCAGGAGAGAGGATGACAGGAGCCGCACCAGGGCAGGCCACGGCACCACAGGTTGGCTCACACACAGTTGGGGAACAGCCTCATATTTTGGGCAATGCTGCTCTCCCTGGTTATCTGTCTGTAAAAATGGCAGTTACACTTGTTATCTAATGGTAGCACTGGGCTGGTGAGGGTCATTGGTCTGGTTTGGGAGTGAAGCTAATTAAATCCAAACTTTTGTCATTTTTTTTTTAAAAATTTCCCATTTGATTCTGTTTTGTCATTGTGGGACAACGTTGTAGGATATCTCAGCAAGTCTGAGAGCAAGGACACTGGGCTTGACAGCAGCATACTGGCTAGCGACATCATCACATCTCAGAACCTGGCTTTCTCGCAGCTTCTGCAGCCTTCCTTGGGTGAGATAGCTTTTTACGTTTTCAGTGCATATTAGTTACTTTCAGCTTTTTACTTATGACAGCTAAGTCCTAAAAATACAGTGATTTATAACATTTCCATGACATCCAGTATTAAATGTAAAGGTTAATATATGCTGCTTTTGGTCTTCAATGCTGCTGTGACTGTGCCCTGCAAGCTGTAGATATTTATAGGGTTATGACATATACACACATAATCTGGAGAAATGCTGGATTCAGATACAGGCTTTTCATTTTTAGTTTTCACATTTGAAATGGATCTGTGTGGTGCTCTTGTAGGTGGACAGAGATTTACTAAGTGGTTTCTCTTCAAAGTGTTTTCAGCAGATTTAGCATTTGGTGGAGTCATTCACAGTAACCTTTCATTTTTCAAATTCTCTTTAGGGGGGGAGTGTTTTGTTCACTTGGTGGGAAAACTTGGTATACTTGGTGCTGGTGGTTGGTTGACTGTGTGTGTGTGTGTGTGTGTGTGTGTGTGTGTGTGTGTGTGTGTGTGTGTGTGTGTGTGTGTGTGTGGTTAACTCATCATGTTATTGGGGTCTGAACAAGAGCTGTCTTTCCATTTTATGTTCTTCAATAGAGAGGATTTCAGGGGAAAGGTGTGTCAGAATAGCAGATGGGGAAGACAAAGAGAAGTGCACTCAGGATGCAACTCCATGGGAGTTGGAGGAGGGGATGGATTCCAAAAAGGAGCAATGCAGGTGGAGGCTCAAGAACCTGCTTGGGAGTGTGGATGCAGGGTTCGAGAGTGCACTGCAACACGGGACGGACAGCATATGCACAGAGGACTTTGCTGCCCGGTTCAGGGAGGAGATGGTTGCCCCTATGAGCCAGACTGCTGGAGGTGAGGAGGATCAGGGGTTTGAAACTCCTGCTGAGGAACCGCTGACACATCCAGAGGAAAGAGTCTCCTCTCCATGTCCTCCTCTAGGGGTTGCAGCATCACAGAGTGCTTCCATGCAGAATCAGTTTTTGGGTTCATTCTACTCAGCCCAATGTTTCCACCCTACTGAATTCACCCAGGACTCCAGCTTAAATACTTCTTGGAAGAGCAGGAGAGAATGTCCACTTGTCATTAAAGCAGGGACAACATGCACAGCAAGCATCAGGGATCATTACTGCAGGGGTTTCCTTGGTGGGAGTGCACAAAAGGAGGCTGCAATACCTGTGCATTGCAAAAAGGAGGAAATGCCCAAGCCAATGAGCATCTCAGCACTGGGCACAACAGGGTCTGCTGTCACTGGCTGGGATGCAGCTTCAGTCAGAGATCTGCCCTTTAACCCCTCCTCCAGCCCTGGGCATCACTCCAGTCATCCACTAAGCGAAGCAGAGTCCCATTCATGCACCCCACCTGGGGGAGACAGGCTCATCCTGGGGAGCAGTAGATGTACAGGCAATAAGCACCTCTTGCCATCAGGGTTTCATAGCCACAGTTCAACCCCACTGGGCTGCAGTAGTGGAGTCTCCCCTCCAGGTGAGTTCTGTATCCACAGCATTCATCACGTGAAACACCCCGGCATCCTTAGCTTATTGTTCATGCGTTCTCATGCATATGAGCATGGTTTTTGCCCCAAGGTCCCACTAATGGACGTCAGGGAAGCTGTGTTATGGATGTGGTGATGGCATCTCAGTCAAACCTTGGCAGCACTGGAGCCCAGAAGGACACAAGCAGGATTCATCTACACTCTAGAGTCAGACGCCTGGCTGGTACTGTGCTGCAGACACAGATCATCTGTACTACATTAGAATGATTGTGTTTTCACGAGGACTTTCTGCTTTTGCACTTGTATAAGTTGCATAGCTGTATTACTCTTCAGGTCTTAACCAGGTGAAATTATGTATCTTTCTATATTGCTGATCCTCACATCTTTTTTTGAAAAAGATGACCAGGAGTAGAACTATAATAAACCTTTATCTGGTTTATGCATTTGTTCCAGATGACTTGCAATGTTAGAGAACAAATTTTACAGCGATTTAACACATTTACAATGCTGTGTATTCTTGATATGTTCATTAAGGAGCGGAAAGCTACTTGTGAGATTTTAGAGTTTGAGGCGCAGGCTATAAACACTGTATTACACCTCTGGCACATATTTGTATGGTGTCATTGCAGGAGTTCCTCTGTGGAACTTTGACACAGTGAGCATAGACAGTGACCTGGACTCTGTGCACACCACCCAGGTCCAGGAACATATCCAGAAGGCCATCAGAAGCAATGCAGGTGTGTCATGTGGTCCTCAGCAAAGGTGTTCCTTCTTCTCATATTTTAAACCCTATATTTTGTCATGTTTGTGTCCCTTTCACATCAGGCAGGTCATCTGGGTTCCTCCAGGCCAGTGATCTGAACTCTGACCAGAGTGAGCGGGACACAGATTTCCCTGGACCAAGGACCAGGCTCAGTACACCAAACCTTCTTATCTGTTTCTTACATGGAAATACATGGCAGGCGTAGTTTATTTGCATCACATAATTGTAAAATTACCATTGTGTGCAGAGAAATACATTTGAGGGAATAAATGATAGTACATTTTGTATTAAACCAACATGCCTAATATTAATTTGAGCATAAGTGTTGCCTCCTACTCTGCAAAGCTATCTGGGTTGCTGATATTTACATACAGAAATAGACATGTAATTCTCAAATTGCAGTCATTTCAATCTAATATTAGTTTTCTTGCCGGTGCACAGTACAGTGTATCTGCATATAGAATTTATGATGAACCCCTGGTTGTCATTGTATCGCATTTGACTTAATGAATTTTTCCAACAACAAACCAAATTTTTGTTCCAATTAAGTTTGTAAGAATGGGAACAACTGTATTTGCTCACATTTTTGGTCATCTCAGTACACAAGATACAACATCTCTTTGTCAAAAGGTATTTCAGTTGATAATTATATTCATAAATTAAAACACAAAAGTACAGTAAGCGCTAATGGTATTTTGCGAAGATACAGTCTGTTCAGTGAATGCCCAGTGTTTCATGTCTCTGTTTGTCTTGCAGGAGACAAGAGGGATTCCAGGTCCAAGGTTTCAGGTGGAATCCGGTTCAACCGAAAGTCTCGTCACAACAGGAAAGCATCTCGCAGGTTGGTGACAGCCCTGCTGTCACAATCTTTTTCACTCCACTCAGGTCAAATCCAAATGCCAAAACACATCACAGGAGTTTATTTGATAGCTGAAAGGTGACGTGATTGTGAATGACAGTTATAAATGATAAACAAAATGACCTTCTTTTTTTTTTTATAGAGTCAAATCCCTCGGTCCTGAGGACGAGGAGGAAAGTGATCAGGTCGAAAAAGAGGAGGGAGGCCGGTTCGGTCGACATTTGCCTTTGGAACAGGACTCTAGACGACTTGGACAGCAGGCTGTGAGTCCCCTATGGAGACAACCAAAACAGGGGCCCAGTTAGTCACATGAACGAACCTACCTACACGATGGCTTTAAATGAGCTCAGTTTGCATGATACTTCAGATGAATTCTGGAATGTCTACACATCTTTCAGGAACTTCTTAGGGCTATGTGATTACACCTGTGGAATGCCGTATCCCCTTGCCCTTGTTTTATGTGTGTGCATGTGTTTACAATTTTATAATATGCTGTTTATTTCTATGATGTTGTGACCCAGTGCAAGTCTGTTGCTAATCAGTTAAAAAATGAATAATAATTTTAAAAACTGATGGATCATTGCAAATGAGTGCTCCCATATCAAATAAAAGTAAGATTACGGCTTGAAGAGTTGAGATATTTATTGCCCAAGTGCTTGAAATGGGAGATATCAAAAAAATGTTGAAACCTGAAAATGACTTTCCTGTGACCCAGTCTGTGTCTCCTTGGCAGCTGAAACACGGATCGCTGGGCCGAGGAGTGGCCTTAGACAGGGTGCACACGGAGGAGGCACTGTCCAGCCTTAGAACGGTGAGTGCCTTGTAAAATGCAGTTTGCATGCCTGTACCTGCAAGCTCCAGCAGGGAGCGCACATGCTCCTCTGGTAACACAGAAGGCTGCTGTGTCCTCCAGGACTACATGCAGGCGGAAGAGGTGCTGAGGCAGAGGTCTGCAGAGCTGTGCAAAACGGAGTTGTCCCTCGCTGCTCTCACGAAGCGGAAGACGGTACTCTCCTGCATGCTCACCTGCACGATCTGCTCTTCTCTCCATTAAGCAGTCTCCTTCCTGCACTCAAACACCCTGAGAGAAAGAGTTGTTGTATCAGCCATGGACCCATAGTGCGATTTACCTTTTGTGAAAATGCCTGGTAAAACAGCCCCATATATTAGTCTTAAATCCTAGGAAACAATCTTTGCAACATTAACATCTAGCTCGTAAAGAGCACTTTTCATTTTTTAATTTGCCTAGACTGTTTAGTGGTTAACATGGATGTATGTTTGTCCAAAGTGTGTAGTGTCTGTTCTTTTATACAGCTGCTGTGTTTTTAAGCAGTTCCTTATTCTTGGGTACCAAAACAATTTAGTTTTTGTAAGTACTCTGTTGCGGTGTTGTCTCCCAGCATTCCATGCAAGAGCTCAAAGATGTTCAGGCATCCATGAGGCAGGCATCAAGCGTGGGTCAGGACCTGGGAGCCAGTTTAAGCGGCCACATATCTCAGGTGCACGCTGCCAGGTACGCGTAGCTGTGTGCTCTGAATGAGGTCACTGAGGAAATGGGTGACACTGTGGTTTGTTTTCAGAGCAGATACTGTTCATGTGTCATCAGGTCCCAGCTACACACACTGGAGTTCCAGGGAGACACCTGCCTGCACAAGGCCAGGGGAATGGACATGGAGAAGGTAAGCTGGAGAGGGGCAGACACCTTATCCACATCAACCTCACAACACCCCTGACTGTAACCGTCCTCTCAGTGCTCTTTTCAATCACCCTGAGCTACACACACTTTCTGTGTAGATCCACTTACGTGCCGCACTCCTGCTCATACACTTAGAGGCAGAACATCGGTTTGACCCTACTTGAGAGGGAGGAGCTGGAGCGTCAGCTGGCCCGTGCCAAAGCAGATCTGTTTGCTGAGCAGCGCCAAGCCCGACTCCGACTGGAATCCCTGCAGGAGGTAAGGGGCAGAAGTTTACACACACACACTCACATGCTCCTTTGTTGATGGCACTGTGTGTTCTTTTCCTTATTGTGTTACGGGTGAAGGGGTTTTGACTTCATGTGTGACCATGTATTTATGACAGAGACTGGAGGAGACACAGCAGGAGCTTGAACAGCACACAGAAGGAGAGAGAACCCTGAAGGAGAGGTGCAGTAAGTTGGAGGAGCAGCTCAAGAATGTGCTGAGAAAGAAGGACCAGATGAATCAGGTATTCACTTCTAGATAGGTAGGTTGGTAGTCTAGTTATGCGAGTGGGTGGATTGGTAGAGCCTGAAGATCCAGCTGCAGGAGGTACTGGACAAACAGCACGGCCTGGAATGTGCTGTGGCCCAGCTGAAGGTGAACAAAAACGCCCTGCTGGGGGACACATGGGCCCTGAGAGCAGAACACTGCCCCCAGCTGAAAGAGGAAGAGGATCAAATACAGAAAGAAAAGGTCACTGAGTCAGGGTTTGGGCTACATACCTTCAAAGTCAGCAGGCACTGATGTGACTGCACATATGTTGATGATTTTGTTGTCTTGGGTTACACCCAATATTGGGTTTCAGTAAGTGACCACGTGAGTTTATAAATTTAAAGTTGGTATATTATTACATATGACACCAACGTTTTGGTGTGTGAGATAGTAAAGACGTACGTGTGTTTGTATGTAAGAGACATTGTAGTCAGACCAGCGTGTGCCATAACAGTGGATGTGACAAAAAAAGAGCACATCATGCTGTGCGACGTGTACGTGTATGGCTGCTTGCTGGCTCCATGTGTGAGAGGTGTGAATCTGAAATAGCTTCAGTGATTTTGGCTCCACTGTGGTGGAATGAGGTCCTCCTCTCCCTGGGAGCAGCCGAATTCCTTTCAAAAGCACATCTTTCTCTCTGCTTCTCCTGATTTCCCAACTGCTACATGAATTTCCATCACACCACCTGCATGTACCTTTGTACTTCTTTTCAGTGTGCAGCAGCGAATATGGTGACATTCATAGGGAGAAACGGACTGTGCTTTGCAATCCCATGTCTGCATCTCTAACACTTTGGCTGTTGTGAAATGCACTTTTGTTTACTCAGCTGTGCATTGCTGAGAAGAAAGCGCATCTGCTAAGTGAATAAAAGTAAATGTGGTCTATGTGATATTGCATGTCACAGTACTTTGTCCCCTTGCCGTCCCCTTAAGGATCAGGACCTGGAGCTTCTACGGTCAGAACCGACTGTGCTCAAGGAGCTGTATGTTCAGCAATTGAAAGGGAGACCCTGTCTCTGCACAGCACATCCCTTACAACAGCATGGCACTCTGAACCTTCAACACATTTCTGATATCAAACTCTGTTTTTCAGATTTTTGTCATCCTGCTTGTCTTTCCTAATGGTGATTCCTCCCACTGCTGTTGTATTTCTCACTGTACTGGCTCCTCTCCACTGTGTCCAGGCTCTCAGACAAGCGGAAGAGGAGAAGCAGGAGGCCCTGAGAGAGCAGGCTGTCAGCCACGCACGGCACGCCGAACGCCTGCACGGCTCCATTCAGGTCGCTGCGGTTTAGCACCGTCACAAATTGGGAAATTAAGTTACCCCCAGCACCCTTTGCCCAGAACAGTAAGGCGCAAATTAAACTTGCAGGACAGGAATTTAGTGAATTAAACACTGGAATCAGTTAAAGAAGGTAAATGAGAAACCTAGGAAATGGAAAGAAAATAAAGCAAACACAGAAATGTCTGTCTGGAAAAAAAAAAAAAACCTGGTGCTCACTGGTGAAGGTTTAAGTCGTAAGGCTTGAACAGTGAGTTCCAGTCACTGAATCAGTGCTGAACCCTCAGTCCAAAGGTTTAATGCCTTTTGCTGTAGTTTTCTCTACTATTTGCTAGTTACAGTGTAACGCGTGCAAAGCTGTTATGAATCCCTCAAAGTCTATTGTGAAGTACAGTACTGTGCATTACCAAGCTGTGCGTGAGAAGCAGGAGGCACTGAAGGTGATGACACTGCGCCCCCCCCCCGATCAACTTCAAATTTAAGTTGACAAAGTAGTTTATAGTGTTCTTGAGCTGACCAGGTCCCATGTGCTTCTTCAGCGCAAGCAGGAGGAGATGCGGAAACTGAAGGAAACACTAGAAGAGCAGAAAAAGGAGCTACAGGCAGAGGCTCAAGAGATGGTACCCCCTCTGTTGGTCCTCTTAACATCACGGTCAACTGCCTCCCACATCTTGTTCTTACTGTTTAAAAAAAATCTTAGACTGCTCAAAATGTAGCATTTGCATTTTCCGTTGTCAAAAGGTGAACCGGGCCAAAGAGCAAGAGAAGAAGAGGGTGACAGAGATGGAGGAGATTCAGAGGAGGTGTGAGATACTAGAAGAACAGGGCTGCCGGGCAGCAGAGAAGGCAAGGGAGGAGGTAGAGAGAGAGAGGAGGAGTGCCCTGGAGCTGGAGATGCAAGTGGCGGAGCTGAAAAATGTGAGTGTATCCTGATATCAACCCAAAAGAGGGTGTAAACGTGTGTGACCTTACATCAGTCAAGTAGAGTGTATTTGTGGGTGTACGTGTGCTGATACCACTTACAATGAATGTGTGTGAGATACCATTGGTCCAGTAAAGTGTGTATGCTATCATCATTTCTCTAGTGCCTCTGTGGTGACCTTTGTCCTATAGGGTGAATGTGCGCATGTGCTGTCAACTGTCCAGTAGTGTGTGTGCTGATACCAGTCACACAGAATGAACGTGTGATGACTTTGATCCAGTAGAGTGAATGTGTCCTGACCCTGGATGTGCAGGCTCTGTGCGTGCGTGCGTGTTGAAAGAGTACAAACCAGAGAACTACAGTGTGTTAGAAAAGGTAATATTTTATAAACAGAGGCGTTTGGCTGAGGTGCTGAGCTGCCACCATGATCCTTTTAGCTTTAGTAAATGGACTGGTGTCACACCATCTTTGGACATGTTAGATTATTCTAGGGAATAGTCTGACTCTTTGTGTGTGTGTGTGTGTGTGTGTGTGTGTGTGTGTGTGTGTGTGTGTGTGTGTGTGTGTGTGTGTGTGTGTGTATCAGCGCGTGCAGGAGCTAGAGAGTGAGGTGCTGCAGCGACAGCATGATCAGGACTCTGCACTATCTGCGCTGCGCAGGACTCTCACAGAGGAGCATCAGGCTGAGCTGCAGCAGCTGCGCAGACACCACAATCAGGTGGGCCAGAGACACAGTTGTCTGACACTCAAATACACACACAAATGCAGTGATGAGGCTCAACAACTGTCAACGCACAGGATCACACACTTTAGCTGGAGGACCATCTCAGGGAAACTGCCAGAATGTCATATGTTACAAAGGCCCATCTAACCATTTAATAAATACAATCTTCAAACTACATTTCACCTTAATCCCAGTGAGATTTAGTGCACAAATATTGCTTATTCCTTAATTTGCGAATGTTCTGTTAGATTTAAGATTCCAGAACTGGTTCACCATTAGTATTTTTGCAAGCATTTTTATTCCTGAGACAAATCTTGTCATACTGGTCAGTGGCCCGCTTTGAACTGGCACCTGCAGTCCAGCGCTTTTGTCTCTGTGGTGCTGAGTATTGTGGGAATGAGTGCCATGTTAGGGTTTACGCTTCAAGATGGCTTCTTCTGCTGTGCTTTGTCCTTATTTACTCATAAATAAAACTAATCTGAACCTGCTCATAAGTCACCTTCATGCCTGTTTTCTTTAACCTTGTTACCTTGATTTTTTTTTTGTTCTCCTTCAAATTGTGATGATGATAATAATCATAAAATAGCAATATTTTATATGTTACTCTTCAGGCATTCAATTATTTTCACCATGAATACATGCACTGTATAAATATAGTGCATAGATACAAATGTATGTATTTTGCTGTATTGTGTTTTGTTACAGTATTTGTAATTGTTGGGAAGATTGTATTCTATGGTGAGACAAATATTTTTTGTTTTTGGATAATTTAACTGTAATAAAAAAAAACTAATAATTGGATTTCCAAGAGTGAATAGGTTTATAACCAAATACTGGGTATAGGTTGACACTTTATCCATTTATATAGTTTGGTCTCCTAGAGAAACAATTCAGGTTCAGTACTTTATGGTACAATAAAAGCCAATTTGAGACTTGAGCCACTTGATATTTTTTATTGAGTTCCTTTACCGCTGCTCTGCTTTGTGTGATGTGTCTGTGTTCCCAGGAGAGGCATAAGGAGGTCACCCATCTCCAAGGAGCTGTTGAGCGGGCTGAGGGCCAGGTTCGCACCTTGCAAGAGGCGCTGGCAGAGAACACGCGGAGGCAGCAGGAGGCCGCGGCAAAGGCTGAGCAGCAGCAGAGGGGATGGGCCTTGGAGCTGGGGGTGGAGTGTCAGCGGTTGCAGGAACTGCTGGAGCAGGGAGGCACTGCGGGGAGCGTCATCCACATCCAGCACAGGTACTGCAATGCCACTCCTGCTGCTGCTACCAGTCTCTAGCTGATGGGCTGTGATCAAAGATGTGCTTTGATCAGTTCCACAGTGGCCCAGGTGGTGCAAACCTTGCAGGCGCTGGTAGGACACCTCCATAACCTCATCGCAAACTTCCGGCAGCAGCTGGACACACAGAGACGGGCCAACCACAAGCTGGCTCAGGACAAGGTTAGATGAGCTCTGTCTTCTTAAATGTTCCTCTTGGCCACTTACCTCCCCGCAGGCTGTGGCAAAATTTGTGTCCTTTCCCCTGAGAAGCCACCACCCTCACCAGGGCTGCATGTTCCAGGGTTTATTAAGTTGCCACCTTTGCCTCTTGCCAAAAATTTATGTTGGAAGGTTGTGAGCAGCATAATGAGATGCTTTTAACAGTAGAAATGAATTTTATGCAGTGATTTATGGGGTGTTTTAAAAGTGTATGGATGCTGTCTTTTATGTTTCTGTGTCACATTTTTTTAAGTAGTATTTGATATTTGAGTTGGTGGCAATATTTTCTGAAGTGTATTGGCCCAGACGACATACGTGTGGAAGCATGGAAGTGTTTAGGAGAGATGGCAGTGGAGTTTTTAACCAGATTGTTTAATCTTGGAAAGTGAGATGATGCCTGAGGAGTGGAAAAGTGTACTGGTACCAATTTTTAAGAATAAGGGTGATGTGCAGAGCTGTAGTAACTACAGAGGGATAAAACTGATCAGCCACAGCATGAAGTTATGGGAAAGAGTAGTGGAAGCTAGGTTAAGAAGGGAGGTGATGATTAGTGAGCAGCAGCATGGCTTCATGCCGAGAAGGAGTACTACAGATGCGTTGTTTGCTCTGAGGGTGTTGATGGAGAAGTACCGAGAAGGTAAGAAGGAGTTGCATTGTGTCTTCGTGGACTTAGAGAAAGCATATGACAGGGTACCTAGAGAGGAGCTGTGGTATTGTATGAGGAAGTCGGGGGTGCCATAAAAGTATGTAAGAGTGGTACAGGATATGTACAAGGACAGTGTGACAGTGGTGAGGTCTGCAGTAGGAGTGATGGATGCTTTCAAGGTAGGGGTAGCATTACATCCAGGATCAGCTTTGAGTCCTTTCTTGTTTGCAATGGTAATGGACAGGTTGACAGATGAGATCAGACAGGAGTCACCGTGGACTATGATGTTTGCGGATGACATTGTGATCTATAGTGAGAGTAGGGAGCAGGTTGAGGAGACCCTGGAGAGGTGGAGATATGCTCTAGAGAGAAGAGGAATGAAGGTCAGTAGGACTAAGACAGAATACATGTGCATAAATGAGAGGGAGGACAGAGGAATGGTGAGGATGCAGGGAATAGAGTTGGCGAAGGTGGGTGAATTTAAATACTTAGGATCAACAGTCCAGAGTAACGGGGAGTGTGGAAGAGAGGTGAAGAAGAGAGTGCAGGCAGGGTGGAGTGGGTGGAGAAGAGTGTCAGGAGTGATTTGTGACAGAAGGGTACCAGCAAGAGTGAAAGGGAAGGTCTACAAGATGGTAGTGAGACCAGCTATGCTTTATGGGTCGGAGACGGTGGCACTGACCAAAAGACAGGAGGCAGAGCTAGAGGTGGCAGAGTTAAAGATGTTAAGATTTGCATTGGGTGTGACGACGATGGACAGGATTAGAAATGAGTATATTAGAGGGTCAGCACAGGTTGGATGGTTTGGAGACAAAGTCAGAGAGGCGAGATTGCGTTGGTTTGGACATGTGCAGAGGAGAGATTCTGGATATATCGGGAGAAGGATGCTAGCGATGGAGTTGCCAGGCGAGAGGAATAGAGGAAGGCCTAAGAGGAGATTTATGGATGTGGTCGGTGTGACAGAGAAAGATGCAGAGGACAGGAAGAAGTGGAAGCAATTGATCCGCTGTGGCGACCCCTAACAGGAGCAGCCGAAAGATGAAGATTTTCTGAAGTGTATTTGTTTTCAATGCTTTTTTGGAAATGATAAAGCTACACATTAGTTATTGATACCATGTCAATCCTCATGTTGGACTACATGTGTTTGCCCAGGAACAGGAGCTGCAGGCTGAGAGAGAGCAATTGGGGATGCAGAAGGAGAAAGCTCTAGAATCACTAAAAGAGCGCCTTATTCAGGTACAGACTGCATACTGCGCATCTGCGTGCTGAACCTGGACTGTGTTCTGAAAGATGAGCAGGATTTCAGCATCTCAACCACTGTGATGTGCAGACACTTCAGGACCCTTGGATGCCATCCACAGGCGCTGACATACAGCAGAGCCTTGTTTTTCTGTGGCATACCTGTTGGATATTTTTACTGTTCATTCTGCTGCCTGTGGGGAGGGAAGAGAATGTTGCCATGGTAACGCCTGTTCCATCCTGGTATGTCCCCATTAAGGAGCACATTAAGGAGATCAGTAGCCTGCAGCGGGCTCAGCTGCATGACAGCACTGGTGAGGTGGGGGGACTGGTGGCATTGCTGCGGAGACAGCTGCGGGACAAGGATGTGGAGCTGGAGGAGGTACAGAAGAACATGAGTCGCTGGAAGGAGCAGACCACAGCCCGCCTGGCCCAGAAGTTTGAGGAAGAGCTGATGGCTGAACTAGAGAGGTGCTGCTCATCTCCTTGCACTCTGGGAGCAGGTCTACAGTTGTCCTGTTCTTTGTACACAGTGTAGTAACAACAGGGGTGCTTGAGGCCATTGAGGGTGGAAAAAAGAGAGCTATCAATCTTTGGCTGTGGTTGTAGTGTCCCCTAGTTTTATGGTTAAAAAAATACAGTATTAAGCTGCTTACAATGATTTTGGACAGTGTGCTCAATTTTAATGAAGTAATTCAGGGTACCAAGGTCAGGGGGTGGTGTTTAAACCAGGGCCCTTTGCGTGCAAAGCAGGTCAAACCACTATGCCACCTGGTGCTAAAGGCATTAATACCAAACTCCGTGACATTTTTTGGCTGACGTACAGCTTTATTAAATTTACAAATCAGTGTGTAAATGATGAGGGAAGATTAAAGTTCCAAAGCAAACAGGATATAAAAATATCCCTCCAGGATGCCTGCTGTTAAGGCCACCAGCTTATCAGGTATCACCTTGCAGACCTCATGTTCTCCCTTCAGACAGTTTAGTGCAGTCAGTACCTTTGATCAGATGGTTCAGGCAGCTACAAGTGAGTGAAGCAGAACCTCTGACAACCCGAGAGCTGTGGAAACAGTGGTCTCAGAAGCATCGGTGGATCCAGACTGGAACTGGGGAGCTCAAGAGTAGGAGCAGGCAATTTAATAGCTGGCAGGTTGCGCTTTTCTGCTGCTGTTCATTCATATTGGACCAAACTGTATGGTCAAGGCTCTCATAGAGTTGGCTGTGATTTGGAAAACCTCAGTACTTCTACTTTATATAATCCCACTCCCTGAATCAGGATTACAGAATACATTGATTTCATCTATTAGCGCCACTAATGAAGCGATTTATTAAGGTTAAAAAGTGTGTGCTAGTTTAAAAATAGAAAGTACACGTTGACTGATACAAACTGATGTGTTCACTGTTTCACGCTTAGTCTTTTCTTCCTGTAGATGCAAAGCAGAATTTCTAAAGGAGAGGTAAATGAGTACTGTGGTGTAGATGGTGGAATTAATGGGTAATAGTGTAGCTATAGCAGATTCTAGTTTACTAACCTTGATAAACCCCATCCAGCCTAACTCTGTTGTCAACACTGCGTGGTAGCGGTGCCAAACATTTCCCCCTCAGGGGTGTTGCTGTGTGTCTGCTGCAGGAGAGCCTTGAGGAACAGCGCAGATCAGCAAAGGAAGCTGCAGCGTTTGGAGAATGAGGTGACACGGCTCACCATGGTAAACACCCGTGGGAACAGGTGACCTGTGAGGGTGGAAAAAACTCACAAATAATCTTTAAAGCAGCTATGCAAATACATTGTTTCTTTTAGCTTTTGCTGCATAAGTTAAGAACAACATTTTCAGCCAATAAGCACCAGGTAACCAATAAGCGAAACTGTTTGTTTTGCTCCTTAACGCTCCCTTTACTACCATCCCCAGGAGCACAGACACGGAGGCCTGCGCTACGCATCCACACCATCGCTTCTCTCCACAGAGCCTTGCTTTTCACCGCCAACTCCCGACCTGGCAACGCTCAAGCTGCTGCGCCACCTTCAGAGTCGCATCCGACAGCTGCGCACCCACAGCTGGGCACACACCTGCTGTCCCGCATACGTGGATCCCCAAGCACCTGCGGCTGCGCACGCCTGCTTCTCGGCACACCTGCCCACAGCGGGGGACTTGGCAGGGTCTTACCTGGAAACGGTGAGTGAGCCAACCTCTTCCTGCAGGGCTTCCACTGAGACCGTTGCGGTCGTTTGGCTTCATCTCGCATGTGGTCATGCCTGAAAGTTTGTGAACCCTTCGAGGCGGTCATTACGTTGTCTGAACTGGAACTCCGAAATTGGCAAACAGTTATTATACTTTCTTTTTCTCTTTTCCTAATCGATATAAACTACGCCTCTTGAGGTCTGAAAACTCATTATGCAGTGGGATCACAAACTTTTAAGCACTGACTATTAATTTAATTCAGTCCTACTCATCTATTATGCCTTGAACTTTGAAGCCAACATCCTACAGCCATAATGAATGAATGATGCCCTGTGATACAGCATAGCTGTCAATGTAACATCCACATACTGTACTGAACAGATTGGCCCACGTCCAGACGGCGTCCAGGTGAGAGGCCTGTTCCACGCTAGGACAGCCCACACCTGATGCAGGCCTTCAAACAGCTTTGCGGACCGCGTGGGAAGGTAAACACCAACCCACAAGTGTCTCTGCACGTGCTCTGCCGAGTCACAGGGGATCATTTATTTTGAACTAAAGCACCGTAACCCTCACACAGCTGAAGCAGTTTTGAAACTTGGATTTCTTTAGTGGGTCGCATTGAGGGACACCTTCTCTTCCACATCACTGTTCCCTTTCAGCTTAAAAACCGCCAAATTCTAATTCTCAGGCTCATAATTGTCCATGCACTGACTAGACATTGCTCATAGCATACTGGGAGTTTTTGAATAGTGCAATTTGATTTACATAAAATGTTACACCCCATTGTCAAAAACAAAATTACTACTAGACACTGAAATTATTCAATGGTATTTGAATCATTTACCAATTAAAACAAATTTAGCCCATTTTTCTGTATTAAATGTTTACACCCATTTTGCCATTGACCTTTTATTGAAAAAAGTAATCAAGGCACAAAAGACCTCAAACAGTTATGATACAACAAAAGTCCGTCTGACCTCTAATGTTGTTACAATGTGCCTGTGGTACTCGGGGCCACCACTCAGTGAGGAATTCACATATATTTCTGGCTGAAGCCCAAGGTCACAACCTGCCTGCTTGTTCCCTGTTCACTGCTCTCAGGAAAATGAATGTAAAAAGACTGATGGGATGTGCCCTCTGCATGCATTTTTCTGTACAGTTGAGAGACACAAAAATGAAAGCAGGTGGTTTTAATACTGTAGAACTTTCTTCTATCCCATTAAAGAAAAAAAAAAAAAAATCAAAACCACCCCTATCATCTCTGGGGTGCTTGCTGAATTCAAACATCTAAGAAATATCGCTGTCAACTTTCCCCATGACATTCTTTCCCTCAGTAACACAAATCACATGAAGAGCCTCTTAACAAAACTCACTTTGTTTCAAAGACAACCAAACCAACTTAAATGGAAAAACTTGCTTTTAAACATCCACTGCATATGTTGATTTACTCAGATACAATAAACAAGCGCTAACTCTGCAAAATACTTTAGAATGAATTTTCCACTTGCCAATCCAGTAGTTTTAACAAGCAAGGAGAATTCCAAGCCATGTGTAAAATTACAAAAGGTATTAATATTTACAAACATTAACAAAGGTAATTGGAGGATGCAGTGCTCTGAACCAAAAACACACTGCAAAGGGTTCAGCAGGTGGGTCCCTCGGGAGCAGGGACTGTACCTCTCGTTCTAATGCAGCACTTAAGCTTTGGGTGCTGGGGCCCTGACAATCAATGAGACTCCACAGGAACAACATGGCCACCAAATTGGCAACAGTCCATTTGGCCCAATATAGTGCAGTAAAAAGAGCCCTGGGTGGGCCCAGTACAGTCATTGGTTCTAAAAGGGTGCCCTAGCCCTACAGCTCCATCTCCTCCTCTGCCTGGCCCTGAGCTGCAGGGCTGCAGTACAGCACTGTGTGAGGCTCTCTCTCACCAAGGTTGCTACCTAGGGTGGGGGCAGAGGAGGGGGGCAGCCGAGAAGTCGCCTGTTTCCGCTGTCTCTGTAAGGTGTCCTTGAGCTTCCGTGGCAGTGCCTCCTCTGGTGGCCGCCACAGCACCAGCTCCATGCATGAGTGGCTCCTGTGAGATACATGACACAAACTGCTATTGAATTGAACACATTTAGGTTCATGATATATGCAGATTTTAAGGTTTCCTGTAAAGATTGAAAATGTATACGTTCATGTTTAAGAATAGTATCACTGTGGACTCACACTGACTGTGCCACAGCTTGAGGGAGGATGTCCCCAAGGCCTTGTTGCAGCCCCTCCCTCAAGCTATCTGACATCACCAGCACCTGTCTGTTCTGCACCGGCTCCACATCTAGGTCCTCTTCCTCATCGTCATCTTCAAGTGTTATTCTTCAGCAAGCAGAAGCATTTACTTATTTTAGCATCACAATACACCCTTCGGTACAAAGCCAGATACTTTTCAGCTTACTATTTAAAAAACTGTTTGACTCCAATTTCAGTTCTACCAAAGCAGGGTCACGTTATTTTAAATAAACAACCTTTGTTTATAAAGCCCAGTTCTTTAACTGTCATTCGTGCAATGGACATACAGACTGAGTGAATGGTACAGTAATGAAAGAGAATCTGACTCCATCATCCGGCCTCACCTGTCTTCGATCTCCTGAAGCTGCCGCTGAGCTGCCTCCATCTCTATGCAGGAGGCTGCAGGCACGGGGCAGGCTGGAACAGACAGTGGGGCTGGGTACAGAGGCTGGGACATGGGGCTGACAGGCAAGAGACTGGAGCTATAGGGAGTATCCTGTACTGAGACAGGCTGGGGGTCTCCCCACGGCATGTAAACCCCCTCTTCCATGATTCTCCTCCTCTTGGCATCACAACATCTATAATTAAAAAGACCAAATATGTCAGTGCAAAGGATTCTGCTAGGCTTCTTCCAAGGACCACACCTTTAAAAAACTACTGTTGACTCTTCCTACTTACTCATCATCAAGCCTTCTCTTGTGTTTCCTCAGATGCCTTCTTTCCCAAACCCTGAATGCTCAACACAGACAGAAAAAAGTCACAAAGAGTTAACTGAATATTTTGAACACACCATACATATTTTCCTCATTTGCTGCAAGTTTTATAAAGCCGTAAGAGTTTAAAAAAGTTCATGCTAAGTTCTTTGCTGTAATGTGAGATTAATGTGAGTGATGTGCACGCATGCTGACGAAACCCAGCGATGACACTCACGGGTTCTGGACTGATGTTTCTGTGAGCGACATGGATTCCGTAGCCCCCTTGGATATCCCCATATCCATGGTGTGACTGAGCCCAAGGATGGGATACAGCAACGGCAGGAAGCCCAGTTCACTGCTGACTGGTCCTGGCCGGAGCATCTCACCGCATAGTCCAAAAGTAGGGAAGCCAGGCTCCGGGAACGATGCACTGGGAGATGTCAGAAAGCAGATCTGAGTCAGTGTACAAAAGGTCCAGATGAGGGTATCACAGTCCACCAGACCCTAGAACAATTCAAGTTGTCTTAATGTACTTAAGCTGCGCCATAAACATAACCCAAAAGTAAGTCAATTTCACTTTTAATTCTAGAAAGGCTTTCAGAATAAATTGATAACCCAGATTCATTTAGTTTTATATTAAATAAGAAAATGTTAAGTAAAAGGGGCAGGATTTTGGTGTTGCATATATAAGGTTATTTTATTATTCTGGTTGATATATACTTTATATCTCATGTGGGGTGGGGGGGGGGGGTGATGCTTCCTAGCCCATCCAGAAACCCTTGGGCCAACTTTCCCAATTATGACTAAAATGCAGTAAAACACTTTGTAGCACGTACAAGGCGGCACAGCACTCACAAGATCATCACCCAGCCTGCGTGCACACACAGGGACCGAGTTGCAGCATTATAATGAGGGGGGTCTCACATGAATTAAATGTCTGCTTATGTTTACACCAAACAAAACTTGGTTTATTGCGAGAGTTTGTTTCAACTTTTACTACGCCAGCCACTTATACAAGAACATTACATCTGCCTTTCCCAGGATCCAACACTGCTTGCAATGCTGCTCTCTAATCAATATTATATACAAACCGTATAATCTAATACTAATATCTAATCCAATGCTCATGACATGACACACAGGCTGGGATCCCTCCCACATAAACTCACAGCCAGGGGATTTGTGTAATTTATGTTCTACGAATTTGAATGAAACTCTTGTTGGAACTTTAACAGTTTTTGATCGGAGTCCACTGCATCCAGCATATAGGCATATATAGCAAATATTTATTAAAACTCAAATTACATTCAAGTGAAAACACGATTTCAGATTCAGATGATCGAGGAACGACTATTAAATTTTTCTAAATGAATCAGCAGTATTAGAAAGACAGTAATCCCTGGGCATCCAAATATAATTCGTCCCTGTAATTGCGCTGGACAACAAAATTTCGGACACCAAACGCCTACAGTACATCTCAGTATTTTAAATAGGAGAGAAAAAAATGCACTGCCAGCCCATCCAAAAAACACCTACATCAACCCATGGTTTCAGTATGATAAACAGTATATACAGTACATTTAGTATGTTAGTGCCACCACCAGTATTTAAATAAATAGGTTATTTAGCAATAAACTTTAGTTTGAAAAATTGCAGATAATTTAAACAAGCAAGGCCAACAGCTTTTACTGGATACTCGGAATGAAGTGGAGAGGAGAAGCTTGCGCGGTTTGCTGCATGGAGATAGGAGGAGGATAAAGGATACGGATATTTAGGTATTATTTTTAGCCATTATTCAAGCGCTGTTAAAGGGAAAATAACTGTACTGACTACCATAAGTGACCCTAACATCCACAATGACACCGTACAAATAAAACACTTAGTATTGACTGCAAACGCCACGATATTCGCGAATAAAACAAAACGACCTTGCGAAACGCAAAGCGAATCGTTTTAAACCCAACTCCTAAAAGGTCCCAAAACGGCGGCACTTGAGAATGCCCGGCGAAGCAGGAGTGTTTTCTCACAAGACGAACGACAAAACGGTGAGTTCAACGTGTAAACCAACGAAGAAACGCCAAGCTGGCCGATTAACTGCCACTCGCCCCAAAAGTCTAGAAACTTCCTCCAGTCAAACGAGCCCAAACTCAGAAACTCGCTTGCATTCGCGACATCCGAAGTGACCACCGTTCCGAAGAGGTGACCACCGTTTGCGCCAAACTGACCGCTTAGGGCAGCGGTAAATGGCGAAGTGGGACGTGAACCCACACACGTGCGGCAGCGGCCAAAAAAAAACACTTTTGCACTACAGGTGGGTTTTTACCTCCTTCCGAGCAGCCGAGTGGCAACGGCGAAACTCAAATAATTTCCACACAATTCGTGACATAAACTACCATTTTGAGGAGACCATCCCCGAGCTCGACGGTACTTTGAGAAGACAAACGCTTCAAGCGCTGCGCAAAGCGACATTTTTAGCATTCGTGCTATTAAGTCAAAGAAAGACAACATTTCACGCGAGAAACTGCTTTAATGTGTTGGAGGCGGGACACGTGTGTCTTGACCTCTTCTAAACATTAACAAAAAACCACCTTTGTTCGCTAAGTGCCTTTTCTGGACTCATTACACTTTATCTAAAATTAGACTGCAAGTAACTTCAGTTTGGACGTGCCGGCCCGCCAGGACTCCGCTTCGGTTCTGTTGACAACGTGCAAACCGATTCAAAACTGCCTCACGTCAGTAATGTTAAAATTTGCCAATATTGTGCCAGCCCATTTAACTAACTAGTAGCTAAAAAAATCCAGCAAAAGCATACTTACTTTAGATACGAACCGGAACATTAAACACTTACATTTGCTCAAATAGCACAAGACTGAAAACGGACTGCGACTCCGTGCCTCACAATCTGGTTTATTTGGTGAGTTACACCGCCGCGGACATGGGTTCAGGCCCGACGCAGGGAAAACATCACTTCTAGAACAGTCAGGCGCAAAGCCTGTCGGGAGACGTAGTTCTTCGGGGGTGGATTGCCGTTGTGTTTAAAAGGCTGATTCGCAGTCACATTCCTGCGCAACTGTCGTCAGGTATAAATATATGAAGTTACAGAGCGTTCCAATGTAGTAAAAAAAAAGAAATTAATTAATTAGAAATTATGAGTTATTTAAAACATGAATTTATAACAATGCTTCTTTATTTGGGGCTGCTGCGTTCCGCGCTGCTCAAGGGCATCCCTAGTGGTAGGGGCGAGGATTACCTGTAAACTGCGTGCATCTGCTTTGGACTGTGTTTCTGTGGTGGGCTTCACACAGTCCTCCGTGGGACCAAAACAAGAAGGCTTAGGGTAAGCTAACCTCTTGGAAGAATGTGGTTCAAGAAGAGCAAAACAACCTGCTACCCTTTCCAGCTATAACCTCCTGACCTTGTTCTGTGAAAATAAATACTGCATTTTGGAAACATTCTGCGTCTGTGTTCTCCACACCTTCCAGAGTCATTTTGACACAGAAATGACCCATGTTGTCAGTCAAATCTTTATATGAAGTTCTTTCTACTCATCTCAGTGACCTTGGATCCTGTAACTTAATGTATTTTATTTCAGACAATCCAAGATTAAAAAATATGTAAGGTGCTTTTCTACAGAAGTGTTAAGTGCTATTGAGTCAATGTTGGCTCATTGTGACTCTATGGATAGTTGCCCTGAAGTTGATCCGGTCTTCAGCAAGTTGCCTGAGACTTGACAGAGGGGCATCCGTGGCTGTGGTGACCGTATCCATCCACTGCAGAGGTCTTCCTCTTTTGCACTGACCTTCCATTTTGCCGAGCATGATATCCTTTTGCAACGACTGTTCTCTCGACAGGATATGTCCGAAATAAAACAGTCAAAGCCTGGACATTTGAGCTTCCAGTGACAACTTTGGCTTGATTTCAAAAATGTTAAAACGATCATTTACACTTTTTTCATTCAGCTGATGCTTTTCACTAAAGCTACTAAAGATGTTAAGCTATTCACAGTCATTCACCCATTTATACAGCTGGAAAATTCTTACTGTTTCAGTTCAAGGTGAACACCTTCTTCAAGGGTACTGAAGCAGGACATAAGTTTTGAACCTAACATCATGCCCAGTGATTCCAGGATAAAGTGGTTAATGATAGCAGAAGAAAGTTCTGTAAATTACTGCTGTGTTCTTACTTTGTTGGAATTCAGTTTTATGACTTGTTCGGTCTTTTGCGTCTTTTAGATGTTCAGAGAATTGTTTAGTGCCATTGTACAAGATCAGCAAGATGTTGGCAGCAACACACTGTAGTTACCATTTAACTTTTCCCTTGCCACCCTGCTATTCTGTGCTCAGCTTGTGTGTCAGCATCATTTTTTATGTCATGCTGTCCTTGAGGTCATCATGTCCTTATTTCTCATTATGTTATATGAGTGTTTATTCCTCCTGTTAACAAGATTTCCGTGCCAAGGTTTGATCAGCTCCTCACAGGTAGCACACCTCAATGTTGCAGAGATATCGGGAAAAGGATTGCTTTTCTCTATGTTTCAACAGCCCTTACATTGAGGATATTATATGCTGCATACTTCATACTTACAACCCCAAATCAGAAAAAGTTGGGACAGAATAGAAAATGGAAATAAAAAATGCAGTGATTCTTACTTTTATTTTGACTTACTGTATTTCATTGCAGACAGTATGAACCCAAGATATTTCATGTTTTGTCTGGTCAACTAACATTTAATTTGTTAATACACATCCATTTCTGGATTTCAGGTCTGCAACACATTCCAAAAAAAGTCAGGATGGTAAAACATTTACCACTTTGTAATGTTGCCTTTCCTTCTCACAACACTTAAAAGATGGTTTGGCACTGAGGATACCAAGCAATGAAGCATTTTAGGTGTCATTTTGTCCCATTCTTCCCGCAAACACGTCTTAAGGTGTGCAACATTACGGGGTCGTCGTTGTTGCATTTTTTTGTTTCAAAATTCTCCACACATTCTCTGTTGGGGACAAGTAAGGACTGCAGGCAGACCAGTCCAGTACCCATACCCTCTTCTTCCACAGCCATGCCTTTGTAATGTGTGCAGAATGTGGTTGTGCATTGTCTTGTTGAAAAATGCATGGACATCCCTGGAAAAGATGCCTTCTTGAAGGCAACACATGTTGCTCTAAAATCTGTACTTTTCTGCATTAATGCTGCCATCACAGAAGTGTAAATTACCGTTGCCAAGGGCACTGACACAACCCCATACCATGACAGACCCCGGCTTTTGGACTTGTTGCTGATAACAGTCTGGATGGTCCTTTTCGTCTTTGGTCCGGAGCACACGGCATCCATTTCTTCCAAAATGGATCTGGAATACTGATTCGTCTGACCACAATACTCATTTCCACGGTGTGGTGTCCGTCCCAGACGCCTCCAAGCTCAGAGAAGTCGATGTCACATCTGGGCATGGTTAACATAAGGCTTCTTTTTTGCAGAGTAAAGTTTTAAGTGGCGTTTGTGAATGTAACTCCGTATTGTGGTGCTTGACAAAAGTTTGCCAAAGTAATCCCTTGCCTGTGTGGTTATATCAGCTATTGATGAATGACGGTTCTTGATGCAGCGCCGTCTGAGGGATCGGACATGACGGGTGTTCAGCTTAGGCTTGCGCCCTTGCCCTTTACGCACTGAAATTACTCAAGATTCCTTGAATCGTTTAATAATATTATGCACCGTAGAGGGAGAAACATGCAGATCCCTTCCAGTCTTTCTTTGAGGAACACTGTTTTTAAACATTTCAATTATTTTCTCACACATTTGCAGACAAACTGGAGATCCTCTGCCCATCTTTGCGCCTCAAAGACTTACTGTAGCCTTTCGTACTAAATCACGATTACAATCACCTGTCGACATCACCTGTTTGAAATCACATTATTATTTATTTTTTTTTACCTCATTACAAGCTCTAAATTCCCCCCAACCCAGGAATGGATGCATATTAACAATGAAATGTTAGTTGACCAGATAAAACATGAAATATCTTGGGTTCATACTGTCTGCAATGAAATAAAAGTCAAAGTAATTGTAAGAATCACTGGATTTTTTTATTTGCATTTTCCATAGTGTCCCAACCTTTTCTGAGTTAGGGTTGTATTTTTATGTGCAACCATATAGTGCTGTAAAAAATTACCCCCCCCCCCAATATGGATAACTGTCACACTGAATGTCTCCAGACAAAATGTAATATTAGACAAAGGGATTAAACACATAACATCCCTTAAAAATATAACTTTTTTAAGGAATAAAGTTATGCAACACCCATACCACCCATGTGAAAAAGTAATTAAACTTAATAACTGGCTGCTTCACCTTTAGCAGCAATGACTGCAACCAAACACTTTGTATATTTGGATTTCAGCCTTTCCCACCACTGCTGAGGAATTTTAACCCCACTTGCCAATGTACAGTAGAACTGTTTTAATTCAAACACATTAGCTGGTTTTTGAACATGAACTGCTCATTTCAAGTCGTGCCAACGCATCTCTGTTGGGATCAAGTCAGAACTTTCACTAGGTCTATAAACAAAGTAAAAATTATCACAGCAACAATGATGTAGGTTTGCAAAAAATGAAAAATTACAGTAGTAATGTTTTATTTTAGAGGCAGATAAAAAGCCAAAGAAAAGAAGTAAAACAAATCACAATAAATAATTCATTTTAAGGTCAACTTGCTGAACACACACCTTTTGTAAAATACATATGCAGTTTACAGTTTTACAGTTTTACCATACAGCCGGATATGTATAGTAAAACAATTTAGAGTACCTATAGCCTTGGCTGTCGGGCATATTGAACTGTAGAATGACTTGTTGGAAGGTATTGTGCAACAAATTCTCTCTGCCTGAAGTAAATGTTTAATTTTGAACATACAGAATTTTATTGCTTGTGAAGGAATGGTGGATGAACATTCCTGCCACTGTAGGTGTAACGAAGTGAAGTAAAATAGGCTATTTTGTTGCACACTCATGAAATATGAATTTGTATTTCATATCAAAAGATGAATGTCACATTTTAATGTTGGATAGTGTTTCCCTTACATTATAAACCATACTGGAACATTTTCACGTGTTGTGTTTAGCTCCCCCCAGCCCCTCCAATTTCATCTGAGTATAAATACTATGACAAATAAATCTAAAGCAAATTCAATTTAGCATTTGGCCACATAGCTTTTATACGCAACTACTGCAATACGGATACAACAATTCCAAGTGCCTTTCACTCGAAGGCTTTCTACTCCTTTAGCTCAGATTGTTTTTATCATTTATACAAACAGGGCCGACACTGTGATTTAAGCACAAAGTTTGGAGTACAGTTGAGTGGAATATTTTTCAGCAGAAATCTATGTAGGTGTTACTGTATCAACCTGACTGAAACTGTTACTGTACAGCAGTGTATTGCAATGAACTGCTGGGTATTAATACAATGCAGTGTACTTTAGTGTAATCTACTGTACAATATTGTAATGTACTGTGTTTTACTGTAATCTACCGCACTGTACTATGCTGTGCTCCACTGTACTATAGTGCAATGTAAAGTACTGTATTTTACTGCGATGCAGTTCCCCCACCCCAGCGTTTAGTCCGTCGGCGGTCATGTGACTCTGAGACAGGAAAGGCTGAGCAGATAAACGACGGACGGCGCTCGGCAGCGGAGTTTTGCACAGGTGGGCGTTCAGGGGTGAGCGATGGAACTGGGAGTTTCTTTTGAAGTTTGCGCAGCGGTGACACAAAGTTGACAGAACGCAGTCGTGCAATCGGCACTTCTCTGTCTGCCGAAAAACAGTGTTGTGGTCGTAAAGCGCGCCGAACAAACGGACATGTCGGTGTCTGCGAGAAGCCGATAGCTTAAGCGCTAGCGAGTGCGGGTCGTAAGTCGGCAGAATAGCTGTAGTTTAAACATTTTGGCACGAAACAGATACGGGGATGCAGAACAGAACAGTTGGACACCACCGTTGTGCTGAATAACATAAGTAACTGTCACTCTCTTTTTGGTTTTTCCCACCCAGGTCGTCTCAAGATGAATTTCAAGTTCTTGCTTTTTTGTGGAATTCTGTCTCTGGTGACTAGCAAACGCCGTGGTAATTTTTCTTTTTTTTCCCCTCTCACTTCTGCAGTTTCTGTTTTATCCTTCGTTTTTGTGCGTTTTGATCATTTGTTGGTCACACAACTTTGTTTATTTAAGCGCTTAACCTGCAGTTATAACGACATGAGGTCCTACCCTGGGTTTATCTGTCCTCTGGAGTTTGCTTTTGCGAGGGCTGCGGAACACGATGACTGACGGCCGGCTTCCTGCCCTTTGCTCGTCCTTTTTCCTGACACAGTGGGTTTGCGACCTAAACTTGCTGAACTCCGCTTGCGTCGTCTGATTCTGCAGACGCTGGGAAAAAGGAGCAAAGT
This sequence comes from Heterotis niloticus, assembly GCA_018136845.1. NCBI lineage: Eukaryota > Metazoa > Chordata > Actinopteri > Osteoglossiformes > Osteoglossidae > Heterotis > Heterotis niloticus. The sequence continues at coordinate 6,233,471 of CM030903.1, forward strand.
TCGTGACGTTTACTTGCTCAAGTCAAGGCTCAAGCCACTCGGATCTTTTTTAAAGCAGCCGTAAAGTCATCTTTGGTCAGAGTGGTGGAATTGTCATTTTAAACAGTGCCTGTCGCACTTTTGACCTGTATTTTCTGAAATGTTTCCGAATTTCTGGAAAATATGTGGAAGTCACCTCACCGTTTATTTATTTACCATCATTTTTATCGAGACTTACTAGTTCATGTATGTTTTCTGCCAAAAACTGCCTGTGAAAGGCAACTTAGGACATAACGTTTGAACAATGAATGCAGAACATGTGTTATGTGGTGACGTTCCAAAATGGAATATCGCACTGCTTCTTACACAAAGACAGCTTCTCGGATTTTTTTCCTTTCACATTGTCCCATAAAAGTCTTACTTTGTTGGAATTTACTCATTAGTCGTAAAGTATTCTGATCCTCAGTGTTTGTCTCTGCCCCTTGTCTCCCTTGTGTAGCCTGATCCAGTCCTATTCTGTCTCTGTGTAGATCATTCCAGTACTGAACATGGGGCAGTTACCCTCTCCTTCATAAAGAAGCTTCTTCTGCACATCGAAGAAGACCAAAGCACACTGCCCAATCCCAGCATCCACTTGGCTCTGCGCATGTCCCCCCAGCACAACCAAGGCGCTGAGAATGACTACTTGCTTCGGCTTAAGACAGCTCTGCACAATGACCTCGAGAGGTAAAAATCTTGCTTAAAATTTCTGTCTATAAAGCGGAATCTGTTTGCCCGTTGGTCCTTTATACACAGCTTTATTTTTCAGACCACAGACTTGAAATTTGGCACACAGATACTGCTCCCATTAAGTCATGTTTTTCATAATGTAGTTCATTAGACTCCAAAAATGCAACTGTGCATTACGTAGAAAGTTGATACGGAGGTAGAGATCAGATCAATGGTTCTCAGCCTTCCTCACCCTTCTTTGTGCTCTGGATCCCATCATATCTTTACATTTTTTCACTGACCGGTGGAGTCAGTTATTTCTCGTCGGTATAATACAGCGAGTACGCTGTTTGTCACGCATTGTACGGTACGATATATTCCAATAACAGCAGGTGGCAGCAATATGTCAGTCTGCGTTCGCACCCGAGACACGATACGGTATATAATACCGTATCAGCAGTTGCGCCTTATTTTTTTTAATTGTTTGTTTTTACAAGTTTACACAATGCATAGCTTTGATGTCTTCAAAGCTTTTGTCTCACTGGAAATCCTGCCTGATGGGTTGTACTTTTGTTTGAGACTTCGTTTGCTTTCTTAGTCTTTTCAGACACTGCATTACCTTCATTGTCTGCTTTACGTGGGCAGCCTCCAAAAAAAGGTTCACTGAAATTTGTTGAAGAACACTCATCTTTTGTGTATGTACTGTGCAGGAGACAAAAACAAGCTAGTTACTATATTATATAGTACATTATATATTATATCTATTATATTGTTGCTTATATTTTGTGTCTGTGCATCCGTGTACCAGAACTAACAAAACTAACCTCATGAATTCAAAACTCTACCAATTGTAGCAGCACTGAAATAAATATAGGCATAACTTATTTATTTATCTATATATGCTTATTCTATGACTCAAACAAATATCATACATTTTTCTATGCTGTCCATGGAAATGTTTAGTCAATTTATTTATACATTTATTTATTAAGGTCTTTCTATGGTCCGGCAAACCAGTGTTCGGATACAAAAACGCTGTTGTGCTCATAAACAGCTGACTTGTCTGTGAAAAGTTCCCTTATAATATTTATTCTTATTCTCTTGCACTGTCATGCATCCTTTGCACATTTTTGTATGCATGCAGGCATGCATGTTGTGTTGTTTTAAGTGTGCTGAAAGCCACTGGGAACCAAAGCCAAATTCCTTGTATATACGAGCATACTTGGCCAATAAATCTAATTCTGATTCTTGGGCCGGTTGTTAAGAACCTCTGGTCCAGATAGCTCTGGAACAGGTTGGGTGAACTTTGGGTTCATGGGAGTGCTACCTCAATGCAGGCTGGAGTGTGCTGGTCCAGGTCGAGTCACCTGGATGAGGATGTATCATGCTGAAACACCTGAAACACCTGGTGACTCCAGGTCACTGAAGATGTGTTTGTGTGTAATATATATATATATATTAAAAAAAAGAGCCAATGAGACTTATGTTATTTAATACATATTTAGCATATCGTATGATACAACATACTGTATGTTATTATCATTTTATTACTCTATAAGTAAAGTACAAAATTGTGGCTCATACAAAATGGTAAGCGTGAGGAGTTGAGGTGCCACACTTAAGCTTAATTTCTCTCTTTTGCATTATGGTTTGCTGAGGGTTCCTCTTCTTTGCAGCTCTCTTACCAAAGGGCAGCCTATAACTGGCCGGGTGGCTCTCTATATCCTGGCCCTGAAAGCCTCCTGCTATGACATCAACACCGTCACACTCAACCAGGACCAACTAATTCACCTCCTTAAGAAACAAATGGAGCAGGAGAAGGAACATATAGCTGGTGAATATCACAGAGATATCTTTTCTCATCTTTATCCTTTTTCATTCTTGGTTAGCTTTTCTGTCTTTGTTTCCTGCATTTGTTCAGTTCAAGGTTTTTGCATGGTGATTTTAATAAATGAGGCAAAGATCAGAAACTGATGTGACAAACTGAGGGAACACATAAAATAAATGCAGTGGGAACAACTTATACATTTACTGAATTCTTAAAATGAAATGGTTCCAGGATTATAACATTTTGTGTGTTTGCAGTCACAAGGCGGCCCTTGACCAACTACTATCACTACTCACTTGGGATTCTGGCACAGTGTGTGAGCAATGTGCGGGTCAGTCTGCACGTGAGGAACAAGCTTATTCATGCCATTGAGCACCTAAAGCATGGCAAGGATGAGGAATCCATTGGTGAGTCTGAGCAGCTCCTCTATTTCCTCTACTTTTCTCCATTTCAAGCTATATATTACTATAATAGACAAAAAATAGGGTCAAATTTAATATTAAAAGCTGCAAAAGTTGGAAAGGACAATATTTAGCCCAGGACTCATAATCATAGAGTTACAGGACTGAGCCCAACTTAGGTGAGTGTATTTAAAAGCAAACCCTTGTGTGTTCCTTTTGCTTTAGTGCTTGCTTCTGTTATTAAGGTGTTTTGCTCAGGAATGGCATGCATGGGAAACTGCACTTATGGTTTTGCTTAGCAGTAGTGGACGTTCCCTTGTCCCCGAAGGTTTGCAGTTTGAATCGCATTTCCAAAACCACTGCAGTTCCCTTTGTCAAGGTACTTACTCTAAACTGCCCCAGTAAAAAATACCCTGTTGTAGAAGTAGTAAATAACTTTATATTGCTTTGCACTAACGTGTGAGCTTGACACATTTCCAATATAATCACAAACCAATAGACTAGATTACAAAAAGTGTGGTTTCTCATCAAAAATATGTTTTTGAAAAATAACTCTTAACATAAACAGATGGACAGATGTTTATGTAAAGCTGTACTTTGCAGATGAACTGTAGTACTTTTAACAACTATATCAAAGCAAAATAATTATTCAAAGCTTTTACATCTGAGCAGAATGATTTAACATTTGAATTTTGCCAAAGTAGTGTTGAAAGCTACAATTCAAAATCAGCATTTTTCTGCATGGAAGATCTGAAATCAACTCATTCATTTTAGTCTAATATAATACTCTTTGAGATCATATGAATGCTTGTTTATAACATCAGCCAAACATAATGTATCTCTGCATATATAAAACTGTCCCTATTTGTCTGTTTCTTATTTGCTACAGAGGTACTTTTCACCCTAATTGAGAATTCGCTAAACATCACCAACAGGCTACATGCTATCTTGAAAATTTAAAATTTAGACTCTAACAAGGCTTAGAAAGCCCCAAGTACTGACATTGCATGCAGGACATAAATAATGAGTATGATGCTGATGTATTTTCTCACACGCAGAGACAAATGTACTAAATGCAACAAGTTCGAAGGTAATAAAGTTTGGTGGCATACCAAATAAACTGAAATTCTGGGATTATTTAAACATTTGTAATAGTGGATTTTCACAAAAAGCTGTTATTGTTACATTACTTTTGCTGTATTTTACTGTTATGAACTTATGATAAAACAAACAGATGCTTACTCCGAGTCGCATGTTGTCCCTTAGTATCGTTTTGTGGAATATGTAAATGTTTTGTGATGTCAGAAAATACCAGTTTTGTATGTGCTCTGAGCAATAAGGACTACAGAGGTGTGTATGATCAGTGTTTTTGCCCAATCCTTGTTTCCATAGACACACTGGCCGTGGCAGGAATGGCTCTGCAGTGTGTGAAGGAATCCAGTGTGGGCCAGGAAGATGCTGACCTGCAGCAGGCACTGAACACAGTCAAAGACAAACTACTGGCCTCACAGAGACCTGATGGCCACATGGGCAATGAGTTTAGCACTGGATTGGCAGTGCAGGTAAACATGCACGTCCGCAGTGTTTCTGAGCTGTAGCAATGCTGCCAGTCAGTGTATGAGGACTGGGCAATGGAAGCTGGAAGAAGCAACCTGATGATGCCTGTTTCATGTTCAGCAATTACATACTTTTGCTTTCAGAGTTCATAGTAACAAAGTGAAATGTAGAGGTGCAAAATATTGTTGAAAACTTTTACAGTTGGCTGTTATGCAAAGAACAGCTACCAACCAGGGCACATAAGAAGTGAAGATTAAAGAATCACTGATACAATCTTTAATATTATAGCTGAGCGGCATTGTTCCGAAGGTATAAATATAGTGGCTCCATGACTTAGAAACTTTTGAGTAATAGTCTTGTGTAGGCCAATGCACTCCTTTTTGAGAAGTATTTAGGATTTATTTTTTCAAAAAAGGTGACTGACACACCAGTTCATATCATGTCATGCGCCACCCAGTGCATTGACAGCGATGCAAACAGTAAGAACTGCCTTAAGTGTGAAACAAGTAAAGGTGGACAGGCAGCATATGATCGTGTGGCTTCTGCAGCTACCATTTCTAAGCAGTTTTATTTAATTTAAGTGCTGCCTCCACATCGTTCTCCACTTCCACATGAAGCCTCTAAGGTTCTGAGGTGATGTGCAGTCGTGGTGTGCACTTAAAAATAAATAACATACAACTTAAATTGCTTTAAAATTTTCCAATACTTTTATTTCTTACTATTATGCTTATGTTGCATATTAGTAAATTTCATATGAAGGGTGGGATGAAAGCTACCAGTGAGAACAAACACTGTAGCTGTAGTGCAGTTCTTTATTAAGAGAGAGAGAGAGAGAGAGAGAGAGAGAAAATGTGCTGTTTCACTGTATAGCCATGGAGAAAACCCAGCTGGTGACAATGACCAACATATTTATTCTTAGAGTAAAGAGCAGTGCATTTCACCAGCAGAAACAGACATGATTCTGGAAGTACAGACATTTAGTCCAATGTAACAGTTTTTGCTGCACATTACAGAATTTGTTCTATACGGGATTTATTAGCACATCCTGGTCTGGTCTGTGTCATATTTCACTGATGAACATCTTGAATAATGAGCAAGTTCTCGGTTCCAGTTAAGTTTGTAAGTAGGGGGCACACTGTGTGCACTTTGGCACTGCATTTATCGCTGCCCTTATGTTGTTCCTCTATGGCCCTGTTAGCCCACCTCTGCCACCTTTTTTTTTTTTTTTTTAAACCTTCAGTTCCTTTTGTGCTATTCTTTCTCATTTTCTGCACTCTTAGGCCCTTCTTGCAATGGGTATTGAGGAGTCAAAGTATTCACAAGCCATGGAGGCCTTGTGGACAAGTGCCAGCAGTGGAGTCTATCACAACCCTATGGCCATCTCTCAAGTTCTGCCTGCTCTTCAGCAAAGGTCTTATCTGCAGCTCAAAGCACATGAATGCACTAATGAAGACAGTAAGGGTCAACTTCATTTATACTTAAGGTTTAGAGAGTGAATAGACATAGGCACCTGGAGGTAAAAAATAAAAATGTCTATTTTTACGGTACATTTATTCCCTTTTTCATAGATAGTGTGGTTCTGGAGCCTAAGGAAGTTCTGGATCCGATGGAAGCCAATGAAGAAGAGGTTTCGCTGCAGGTGGAGGTTGTCGGCTCAGAAGACTCCTCGCTGTACCCCTTGAATGTTCCGAAGGGCTCTTCTATACTTGAGGCTTTGGAACTCCTGCAGCAGAAGAATGGAAAGTTCATGTATGTGAAAGACTTTCAGGCCTCGTCAGCAATGTGGTTGTCTTTGTGTTAAAGACCAGTTGTACCGAGGAAGACAAAGATGAGCTGTTGAGTTAGATACAGCTGAGCACTAGCAATAACATATTTTACCATGTAACATATTTTAATAACATAATAACATATTTTTTTCAGTTGAAAAAAAATTTATTCTAAATCCTGTTTCTTCCAGCAGTGAGCACTGTCAGTATTAACTTACGCACTCATCCATTTCTGCTTGCAGGTTTGAAACAGAATCCAGTTTGTGGGGACCCTTCTTAAGTGTGGTTAATGGGGTGCGAGCCAGACAGTCAGACCGCAGCTATTGGCATCTTTCCTCCGATGGTACCTCTATCAGTCAAGGTAAGAGCAGCATCAAGAAGTGTTCATACACACCGTATGCATCACAAGTGGTTAACCAGGTATGACAGATACTATGTCATACTAGTACTAGGTACTGCTACTACTGTTATTAGTTTGACTGTAGCAAGTTGGAACTGTCATTAATATCAGCAAGATTTCATTAATGTTGCACCAAAAATAAAAAATAAAAATATTAAAGAACAACTTTTCACCTTTAGGTATCAGTGATTATAAAATTCAGCTTCCCCAAAAGATTGCCATCAAGAAGACCAACTATTAACAAAACTCTATATTCAAGAGAAGATGAAGAAGAAGAATTATTACAAATGATTGATTATACCATTTTTTTAAATGTTTTTGGCACTTTATATAAATGTGATTTGTCTTTGACTTGAATAAAAATCTCACTGGTTAAATAATGACTGGCAAATATGAACATTTCTAGGCTTTAGTTCCTTAGTATAAAATCGATTGATCATCACATTAACTAATCAATATAATTGTGCAGATATTTTGGATGTCAGTTAATATTTTTAGTAGTGTGCTGTTATAGTTTGCTTAGTCCCTTACCAAGGATTAAGGTCAAAACTTCTAAGGCTCTGAAGGCAGTAAATTTATGTAAAAGTGGAGTCAGTCTAGTAGTCTGGAGTCAGTGTTTATCAAGCAGGTTTTTAATAAGAACAACTTTATTGACATGGACAATCAATGTAGTGCTTTTACCAACAGTGGAAAAACTAACAATAGATACACTTAAGATGGAATTTGAATAAAAAAACATTGCTGATGTCTGTAAATTGTTTGTTTATTATTTATGCTTTATTTGTGTGATGATGTGTTATCAAGCGTAAATATGAGCCAGTAGTTGAATGTGTGCTCACACTGACGTCTGAGCTAATACATTGAAGAATGAGCATATAACATTCTTCAACAGTGAAACACCCCAAATATGAAAAATATTTAATTACTTTGACATGAAACATGGAATGTGCGCTTACATTCACATTTAATGTGATGCAAGAAGATACAAGTTCTGTTTTCAAAAACTAGGCTCTGGAAACATCTTCTCTTTTCTTTGGCTGTGGAAATATGTCTGTACACATATCTTGTCGATGAAGTAAAAGACAGGATTCCTGTCACCCCAGGATACATGTGACATCAAGACAACTGAACCTATTCGTTTGGAATGGAGTAGTTCCTCATGTTCCGTGTTGGCATGTAATGTAGTTTTTCTGCTAACTTCAAGACTGTGAACAACTGTCTGCTTTTGAACAAAGGACACCACAGAAGTGAAAATGGGCATGAAAAAAGGATAGAAAAAGTTGTCTGGGAAACAATGAGATTTTTTCCATTGTATTAGCTTCTCGGAAATTTGCAATCTTTGTTGTACATCTCCTGAAAGGCAGTAAATGAACTGTGAATGCATGCTGTTATGCTGAAAAAGTTCCTTGTAACTGACAGCCATTTTAACAGCCACATTAAATTGTTGAATATTAAATTGAATATGTAGTGCAAAAGAGCAATTACTTTGTTGCCGTGTTTCAGCAGCTTGATCCGAAATGGGATTTTTTGGCACCTGCCATATCTTTTATTATTTTGTACGATTCAGTACCCAACATTCAACTGCAAGGATACAAAAAAGCCAAAAAAATTAATTTGTAGAACTTATACATTTTGTAAAAAGTGTTGACTACACATTAGTAGCTTTTGAGCCTTATTTAGCGACTTTATCAAGTATCTCCAAGGTAAATTTTAAGCTACATACAACTATATGCCTATTTATATTGCTTTGTAATTTTGCAAGTCAGGGTAAGTACCTTCCTCAAGGGTGCTACAGTTAGAGGTGAGATAAAAACCCAGGTCCTTGAGTGCAATGTAGAACCTTAAACCACTGTACTACACGCTGGCTTCAAATAAGCCCATAATGTGGGTGTCTTGTGTGTATATTTCCTGACATCATGACCAGTGGCTTATAATACATAAAGACTTACTGTCATCTATGGCACTGTAGTGCAGATGCAAATGTACTCTGTGCAACTGCAGATATATTCAAACATCCGTCCATTGTTAGTAACTGCTTTCTCCGGTCAACAGCAGAACTTACTGGGTGCTGGGATAGGATCGGCAAACCCCAGATGGGATATCAGTCCACCACAAGGCAGCCAAACGTGAACACATTCACTCCTATTACAAACAACTTGAGTCCAATTTACCTTAACATGGGGAGAACAAGCAAATTTCACACTTATTGAGCTGGATTTGGACCTGGATGAGGAGGCATCGCTATTCACTGTATCCTCGTTTTGCCCCAGTGACTCTTACAGAAATTTTATTGAACTTGTATTATATTAAGTTTTAATTAATTTGGAATTATAGGTTAATGTGCCATTTGAGTTCCAAACAAAATGAATTATAAAGAGATTTCTGCTCCCAACTTTGTTCATAAGGTGAGGAATTTGTGTATATTAAAAGACCAAAGGCATGATGCGCACAACGGACTCATCAGAGATTTGTGGTGTAGAAGCACTGAGTAGAAGCGAATAGGTGTTCAGACTTCCATGTGAGGTATGACCTAAAGAGTTAATCCACCTAGTAACATTCTGGGTATTTATTTATTTACTTACCATCAATGACCACTTATCCTGATACAGGGTCTTATTGATCTGGAACCCAAACACACACAAAATTTACTTACCAGTTGACCTGTTGACCACCTTTTGACTTTGTTAGGAAACTTGGGCATTAACTGAGCTGGATTCAAACATTCTTCCAAAAGCAGAATCCAATCACAGTGAGACACCAACACTACTCACTGCACCACCGTTTTGCTAGTTATTGTATGTGATATTGCTTTTATCTGACAGGCATATTACAACATCATCTATAACCAGAGGTTTATTACTAAAATGAAGCATTTTATTCATTCATACATATAGTTTTAGTCAACATTCCTGGCACTTGCACCTAGATACTGTATATCATCTTGTAGAATATCTTCAAAAATAACTGTAAATGTACCATTCTGTTGTGCTTTTAGATGTGCATTATTGGATCATTGTCCCGCTAGAGGAACCATGATCTTTGACCCAGAACCCAGTTTTCTGATACTGGGTAGCACATTTCTATACAGAATGCTTAGGTAAATCTCAGATTTAATGATTCCCTCAACACTTTCAAGGCCTTCAGTACCATAGGCAGCAAAGCAGCCCTACAACATTGTGGAACCTCCGCCATATTCAAGTCCAGGTAGGCTGTTTCTCTCTTTTTAAGCTTCATTTCATCACTGAAATCTCCATCCTATGATTACGATCCCATCTTTCACCGTGTGTTGTTGTAGATGTTGATGCTGTAAAGAATATCCAGGCGCAGCCCTATGTCAGGTTTGCAAACTTACTAAGATTAAATTATGTTTAGTCGCACCTTGCTGTTCCATCAGAGTGCAGTATAACTGTACCCTTTTTTATTCACCCTCTGGCCAGTATAAATCACCGCTTCTGCGACGCTCTTTCCTTATTTGCACAGGAGTCAATGGGTAACGTAATGGCTCCAAGGTGGAAAGTTAAGTGACTCGAACCTACGGAGGACTGCGGTTCCATTACAAATATTTCTGCATACCTTCCTTCCATTGCGGTGTAGAACAGCATTTGTTAACTGTATTAAATGTAAAGGAAAAAGTCTCACACTGCTCAGGTACCGGGAGTTTAAAAACCCTTCTTCTTTGTTTGTATAGGAGGTAAATCAATGCAACAATACAATCCTAACCTTAAGAATCCCCAAAGCTGCTACAAATGCGTTTCTGTTGACATCGTATCACATTTACGATGTATAATCTTTTGTTTATGTATTTATTACACAATCTATCTACTTTTTTCCACTTCTTTCTTTGAAGCAATCTCCCTGGCACAGTTGTAAAACTTTAATTCTATCTTGGATATGTAGTGATATTTGTAACTGATGACGTTGACAATAAAGCTTAAAAATGTGTTGGTGGGAAGAAATGCCTTGCAAGCAGAATTATGGGTATTAAATGAAACACACTGTGGTGGTTCGGATGGGGGTATTTCTTGGTTTGGATGTATTGCTGTGGGCTAAACAGCTCCAGTGGGGAACTGACTATGAATTGCCTTAAAAACCAGCACCGAAAACGTAATGCAGAACTTTTCTGCAGCACTGAAAAATTTTACTCTTGCTTCAGTTGTGTAGCCGAGTGCAGTCTCCGGACCACGTGAGTGAGTACAGTAATTATTACTGTACAGATTGAAGACAGTGGGTCCACATCAACCAAATGATCCACATTTTCTCAGTTCTTATCAGAACCATTAAAAGGCTTTGTAACATGTACTGGTTTAAATCACAAAAGAGGATAGAAACAGGACTCTCTCTCCCTCTCGCTCTCCCTCTCTGTGCGTGTGCCCAGAGTCATTGGCAAATCCCCACTGGTGTCGCAACAGTGGGGTGGGGGTGGGGTTGTTTGTATATATATGTATGTATAAAAATCGAATGTGAAAGATCAGATTGGAAACTGCTGGTCTTTGTATCAGGTGAGTGGTCAATTCATTTGACATCAACGGTCCTAATGACTGTGAAAGTGGGTAGAAATATGAGAAATAATGTACAGAAGTAACAAATATGACAAAGATACAACCTGCCGACGTTATTACATTCCATTCAGTGTCTGTATAGTTTAGTTTTATTTCCTTGTTCCTGGTTAAGATTTAAGAATAAAAATAACAAATGAGTGATAACAGTTTGAGAAACAATTAATATTTAGAAATAATTGCTAATTAATAGTTGCTTTGATTAAATTTCTCAGTTATTTAGTACAATCCTTGTCCTAAATGGATAGACAGTTGTACTAAATGTACTACTGACATTCATATATGTACAGGATTATACATGTTTCTTATTTTTTACCTTCCAGGTAATCTCAGAATGAACTCCATATTCCTCTTCCTGTGTGGAATTGTGGCTCTGGATGCCAGCAAGTCATGTGGTAAATTAAGTTATCTTCTCTTTCTCAGTTTGTCTATTCCTGCATAGTCTTGTTGGTACAGTACTGCTTGAGAAGCATGATTTGCAAATGTGGTTTAAAATATTACATGTTATAGTATTTATAATATCACAATAAAACACCATAAAAATGTTGGTCAAATGTCTAGCAACAAAGGCATTACAGAATAAACTTTTGGAAGGCTCCTCCCAGTTACATTTCTGGAGTTAAACTTATTCTCTGAGTCTCTGAGCTTCTTTAATAAATTGCTTGTAGGATATCCTAAGTTCAACAGAAAATGACCTTAATATTTTTATAACTCAGTCTGTGTATTTTTGAGGGAAATTGTGTACATGAACTTCCCAGTATGTCAGCAGGAGGGAGGGTTAAATATATGGGAAACAGAAGGCTGGACACAGAACCACCATCCAGTGTAAACATTGCATCACAATTTGAGGGGTCATAGAAGGGGAAGTTCTTAAATTGCAAAACTCAGTGCCTGTCCGGAATATGACAAAAAATGACAGGAAAGAACTCCTGATCTTTACCGTTCCTAGTTGTTTTCATCCTATTACTGACACAGAAGCCTTCGTCTGAACTTGCTGTGTTATATCTGCTTTTCTGTGTCTGCTGATGCATTGTAGGAGAACTGTATTATTGACATATTATAATTTATTATAACATGAAACAGCAAGCAAAATCATTTTAATTGTAGAAGTTTAAAACTTTAATTATACAATACAACCAGGAGTTTAACTGTAAATGTTTAGGATTCTGCTTGTTCTGGATATGAAAGCCCTTATATAAGGTGTTAAAGTGTGACACTTACAGTAGAGAACCAGAGCAATAAGATATAAGCACCTTTTAAACAGACGAAGCAAAACAGGAATATTACAAGAAAACTCCACCCACACTGGCAGAAAGGTTTGACAAAGAAGTAACTTGAGGGCTACAAAGGATAATTATGATTGATGGGGGTTAGGTGGACCATACCATATAAAAGAAAGCATTTCAGCCAAGACCTAAGAAAAAAAATCAATCTTCTCCCAGAGAATGTGAAAAAAAATCATTCACTTAAAACATATAAAAACAATTCTTTAATAAAAATTATTCTTCCACAGCACGTTGTAATTTTTACAGTTTTTTTAAGCATGAGTGAATTTGTAATGATGCTATAACATAACAGATGTCAAACTATCTTCCATATTATGTTGGTACGCCATATTGCAGTTTTTGTCCTGTGCGTAAACATGCTGTATAAATAATGAAGCTGAGCTGAGCAAATCTTATGGCGCAGGAAATGCAAATAAAATAATGCTTGTGCTAGTTAAGATTTGTGTGTTCTGAAACATTTTCGTCAAAGAAGATATTTTAAAGTCATTTCATGATTAATTTAATGTATCCCATATTCACTGATAGATCATCGGACATGAAAGTTATGCGTACCAAAGTTGCTCTCAACCCACAAAATATATCTTTGATACTCTTGTACTACTCAGTCCTTGCCTTCAGACTGGACCCCTAATGTGTATCTGTTTTGGCCAAATAATTTATTGGACTAAATAATGCAGCATTCTAGTACCTTTGTATGCAAGGATGCTGTTAGGTTGAATATGTTTTTTGTAATAATTTGAAGTAGTTAGGTAGTTCTTGGGGAACAGAATTAAATTCATTTATCAGGACATTCCTTTGACTACAGCTATTCTGAATTGTCTCCCAAAAATATCTCCCAAAAACCATGCCTTTGCAACTCTTGTATTTTCTCAGATACTCTCTATAATCTCAGCAGATGTTTTCTTGGCACTGAATTAAATGTTTATAGATCTTCATGTTAGAGGGAGGACAGGGGAAGGAGGCAATAGGGCAAGGAGGTTCTTGACATCTTTTAGATTTTCCAAACAAAGTTCAGTCAGTGTACTTTTATATAGCAAAACCTTTACAGACAGGGATATGTGCTATGAGTTTGTTATGCGTTATGAAACTAAAAGTGACCAATCGCTGACAAATATGTTTATGTGATGAATTGGTTGCTTTCTTGTGGAAAGTAAAATAAAGTTGAGACTTTAAGGGGAAACACTTTCTAAAGTATTCAACAACTTACTCCTTTCTCTACTTCATTGTTTTCATTCTATAACTGAAGATAGAAAAAATAAAATGAATGAGTTGTGGAAAAATGGACTCTAAGAAAAGAGAACAGGAAATAGTTTAGTGTAAGTAGAAAGGTGCTAGAGGTCAGTAAGAAGTGTACAACATTTATGTAAGTTATGGCAATGACTTTTTTGCTAATGATCATTTGTGATCTGGCTGGGTATCTGGTTGTTTGCATTGCACTTGCTCCTTATAAGAGCAGTGACTCAGTTCTTTGCTGGGGCAGTTCCTCATACATCTTACACAAGTACTGTAACACTGGGTTGAGGAAATATGTTTCATTTCCTTCAGGAAGTCTCACTCAAACTGGCCTTCCTTCTATCTTTATTCACACGAATGCTATTACTTATGTCATGTTCAGCCATCAAACAATGATAAAACCCTAGTTCATCATAACAAAATAAAACATAAAATAAAAATGGTAATATAATTAAAATGCTCCAAAGTAATTTATATTGCAGAAAATAGAATAGAAAACAAAAACATGAAAGCTGGGAAAGACTCATCTATGCAAATTAAAGTTTTTTGCCAAGTGAAGTATATTTACTCAATCTATTTCAGTAAATTTGCACAAAAACATTTTTATTGATCAAGTGATGAGTGTTCACAGGTGTCAGCTAAGGGAGGTAGAATTTAATAAACCCCTTTCTTTTTCACAGGCTGTAGCTCCTGCCCCAGTGAGACTTTGACAGACTCCCTTTCAGCTTTCATGTGTCTCGTTCAAGGAAACCAAAGCCTGTTCTTTGTTCTTCTAGATCTTTTGGATATGAACGATGAAAAACTTATCTTAGCTCTGAACAAGAAACTTCTGCTTTCCCTGGAGGACAGAAGCGAACTCCCAAATCCGAGCATCCACATTGCCTTGCGCTTATCCGATGACCACAACCAGACGATGGAAAACGCATATTTGGTCCGGCTACAAACAGAACTGCACACAAACCTTGAAAGGTAAAGGCATAGATTCAATTTATAATATCCAAGAGAAGGTACTTAATATTGAAGATGTTTATTCAGCAATATTCATTTTTACCTAAGACAAAAAAGTAATGAAGATTTTCACTACTTCTTCTTCTTCTTTCGGCCGCTCCCATTAGGGGTCGCCACAGCGGATCAACTGTTTCCACTTCTTCCTGTCCTGCATCTTTCTCCATCGCACCCACCACCTGCATGTCCTCCTTCACCACATCCATAAATCTCCTCTTAGGCCTTCCTCTCTTCCTCTCGCCTGGCAACTCCATCCCTAGCATCCTTCTCCCGATATATCCAGAATCTCTCCTCTGCACATGTCCAAACCAACGCAATCTCGCCTCTCTGACTTTGTCTCCAAACCGTCTAACCTGTGCTCACCCTCTAATATACTCATTCATTCCTAATCCTGTCCATCCTCCTCACACACAATGCAAATCTTAACATTTTTAACTCTGCCACCTCCAGCTCTGCCTCCTGTCTTTTGGTCAGTGCCACCATCTCCAACCCATAAAGCATAGCTGGTCTCACTACTATCTTATAGACCTTCCCTTTCACTCTTGCTGGTACCCTTCTATCACAAATCACTCCTGACACTCTTCTCCACCCACTCCACCCTGCCTGCACTCTCTTCTTCACCTCTCTTCCACACTCCCCGTTACTCTGAACTGTTGATCCCAAGTATGAAGATTTTCACTACCAAGTTTAAAAATTGCTCAGAGCTTTAGGGAAAATGTCTGGAGGTAAACAAGTCCATAGCAGAGATGGATCAAAATGAGGCACATTTACTCCGTTCTGTACTTTTCAGAGTAGTTTTTGGTATTCATACTTTTTATCTGAGCCACAAGTAAAAAAAAACACTTCTACTCTGTACCATTTCCATCACTTTTTTTTGTTAATTCTCAATTTTTCTGTTTTGGCATCTTAACTTTCTCTTCCTTAAACCCAATCACCTAAACTGTTTATTGTATGTACGTAGGAATGAATGTGAGTGGATGAGTGTGTGTCTTAAAATGGATTTCCAGTCCTGGTTCGTGCCCTGTGTTTCCAGGGTGGGCTCCACACCAGTGAAACCCTTGCACTGGACAAGCGATAACTGAGAATGGATGGAAGGAAGATTTTTTTTTGAGTCTATTCCTTTCATGTGCATTTCTGTAGCTTTTTGCCTGACTTGTTTGAAATGCTCCCCCATATTCCATCTTTGATTAACTTTACCACAGAGGTACAATGAATCATTTCTTGTCATTCCTAATGAAAGTCATTCCTGTGAAGTTTAGGCCATGTGCACCGATTCGATGCTTCTATACGTTGTCTAGACCCCTACAGTCTGCTGTCCTCCCTTCCCTACAGTTCCCTTCTAATGGGAAAACCTGTGACTGGCCTCCTGGCGCTCTATATCCTGGCACTGACGGCATCCTGCGAAGACCTCAGCAATGTTATACTCAATCAGAACAATGTGACCACCCAGCTTGAGCTGCAATTGACACAGGAGGAGAAGAATATCAGAGGTGAATTTTGTAAACCAACTTGGTACTTTGCTCAACTCAGGAGCTGTGTAGTGCTTATGACTGTTTCCATCTTTCTTCGGTTTTACCTCTCTTTCCATCCATCTGTAGTGCTTTCTCTTCCAGCTAACCCCAAGTAACCTGCTGGTAGGTAAAACTCTGACATGGTGAACAACTATACTTGGTAGACAGCTCCCTAATGCCTACCCCATGTCAATCACAGTTGCCATGGACACAACCCTTTCAAGGCCCCTTTGTGGCTGCAAAAACATCCACTCAGTGGCACTCGATAAGAACTTCTTCTTCTTTATCTTTCAGCTGCTCCCATTAGGGGTTGCAACAGCGGATCAACTGTTTCCATTTCTTCCTGTCCTCTGCATCTTTCTCTGTCACACCAACTACCTGCATGTCCTCTTTTACCACATCTGTGCTGACCCTCTAATATACTCATTCATTCCTAATCCTGTCCATCCTTGTCGATAAGAACTAGTTCGGTTAAATAACTATTTTTTAGTCTTTTAATTTTAGTTTTTAGTCTAACTCCTGACATCCTACATCTTGATTTTACACATGTGACCACCTCTTCCCCATAAATGCAACAGCCACACCTGCCTCAAAAACTTAAGGGGCGGGAAAGTGATGCAGAACTCTCATAGCAACTTATTCCATTTCATTCACTCTTGTTGTCAGGCCTTAGCAATGCTATATTATCTTTGTGTATTACAGAGAAAGATGTGCCTCTGACCAACTACTACCAGTACTCTCTTGGGATTTTAGCACAATGTGTGACTGGTGTGGATGTGAGGAAAGAGTTGGTTTATGCTCTTGACCCTGAAGACATGAAGCATGGGGTATATGAGGAATCAATTGGTAAGACCAAAAGACCGTTATCGCCGGCATTATTCTGGGTTCTCATGGCACCAAGGGTCGTACACAATATTTTATCCAAACTACTGTTAAAATAATCAGAATTTTGATAACTGAATATGCCGATTAATACATGTTTGAGTGATTAGGTCTCACATTAGTGTTTTGAGCAATAAGGAATACAGAGGTGTGTATGATCAGTGTTGTTGTCCAATCCTTGTTTCCATAGACACACTGGCCATGGCAGGAATGGCTCTGCAGTGTGTGAAGGAATCCAGTGTGGGCCAGGAAGATGCTGACCTGCAGGAGGCACTGAACACAGTCAAAGACAAACTACTGGCCTCACAGAGACCTGATGGCCACATGGGCAATGAGTTTAGCACTGGATTGGCAGTGCAGGTAAACATGCACGTCCACAGTGTTTCTGAGCTGTAGCAATGCTGCCAGTCAGTGTATGAGGACTGGGCAATGGAAGCTGGAAGAAGCAACCTGATGATGCCTGTTTCATGTTCAGCAATTACATACTTTGGCTTTCACTGCTTTCCATACAGTTTAAAATGAAGAAATCTTTATTTAAACTTCTACTATTGAACAATTGCCAATCAGTAGATGTAAGAACTGTCTAAGATGATATTCCTGAAGCTCAATTCTGTGTTTTGATTTTATGGTTTTTGTGTGCTGTTTCACACTTCCACAGCAGTTTCTTGCTTATCTATACCTGTTTATCCCATCTGTGTCTTTTGTGTCAATCTGTTATATTGTGTGCCCCTCTTAGGCTCTCCTTTCGATGCACGCTTTAGACAATTCAAAGCCCACTGAAGCCCTGAAGAACAGTGCCAGGAATTGTGTCTATCACAACCCAATGGCCATCTCCCAAGTTCTGCCTGCTCTTCAGAATAAATCCTATGTGCAGCTTAAAGAGCAACAGTGCACCAACAATGGCAGTACGTTCTGGAGTCACTTGCATAAGTGCAGACTGAGGTCTTTGTAAAGTCTTTGACAAAATGCTAGACAGCTCCAGTAGTAATATTTTTGCTCTCACAGTCTAACATACTGTCACCCCCACGATACAACCATTCAAGATACAAGACTTCAGCTTTACAAGCAGATACATTTAATATCCCAATTCATCTTACGTTTTTGTTGCATTTACAAGAACCACATTTGGATTTAGCATACCACGTGGCTGAATTAATACATGAACAATGAAAATAATACTGCAGTATCCACTATTCTGGGGCTTCCTGTGGAGGCCAGACTGGGAACACTGTAAACTGTAAGATTGCTTTACTTTGCATATTAAAGAGGATCCAAGTCTGTCTTGTGAAAATCTCTATGGACACTTGTTTATGGTGTTTATTACATATACTTTCATGTTAGCAGGATCTTACATTGCCTGTTTAACTTTAGCTACTTGGTTTTCATTGACTGTAAACTGTCCCCCATGCAGTAGTAATATGAGCTGAGCACCAGCTGTGCCACCATAACTAATGACATTGTATTGAATTATTATGATAACTAATGATGTAACTGTGTACATGGTGATGGGACTGGCAGTATGTTAGCATGAATTGGTGTAAGTTTTGGGGCTCAGGAATGCATCGTTTTTACCAGTGAGGCTAATGGTAGTTATGGTAATTATAAAAATTCACCACTTTCATAAGGTGGTGGAACACTATTGCTTTCACATCAACTGTATATGCGGTCCAACACGTGCATGTCCAATGAACATTCAAACTAGGTCAACGAAATGAATTTTTTATTTGATTGTTATTATTATTTTATTTTTTATTTTGGCTTCTTTCAGATAGCCTGGTTGTGGATCCACAGACCACTACTACAGAGGTCAACAGTATTATGATTCGTTTAGAAGTAGAAGTGGTCGTAACAGAAAGTGAAAAAACTAACTACGCTGTGATGGTTCCCAAAGACTCCTGTCTCCTTAATGCCTTGACAGATCTGCAAAAGAACGCTATGAACTTCACGTGAGTAGAGATGACCGGGTGTTCTCTCTGTGCTTTTACTTGCAGGGATTTCTCTGTTTGACTAACAAATAATTTTGAGAGCTATGACAGTGTCATGCATATGTGAAGCCTACCTACACACATTCTTTATAAAACTGAACCTTTCAAGTGAGGAAGAAGGAAAATGAACACATGGTTTTTTTGACAGTTAAACCAATGCCAGTTGATCTAAACACTTGCAAAGGGATCTTTGGACAGTGGTTCATGTCGGAGAACCAACAGAGTACGAAGGCACTCCATGTCCTTTATGCCTAGAAGCTGAATAGCATCTGCCAGTTACTTATCAAGTTTCCTCTTATAAGAACATGTAAAGTCAAGATAAATAAAAGTGGGTGCCACAGACACACTCACCAATTTCCCTGTTTTCCAATCTCTGCATATAGATTTCAAACAGAGCCCAGTTTGTGGGGCCCTTTCTTAACTGCAGTGAATGGGGTCCAAGCCCAACAGTCCAACCGCACCTACTGGAGTCTTTCTTCTGATGGTATCCCTCTCACTGAAGGTAAGAGAAACAGCATGACAGCCTCTCTCTCTCTCTCACACACACACACACACACACACACACACACACACACACACACAAACAATATAGTAGCAGTAATGTAATATAGTAGCAACTATAGTTCCAGTAATAAACAAAATCACAACTGTAGCTTGAAAAAACAAAGACAATGTCAGACAGTTTGCTAGGCTGTCACCCTGATCTCAATATTTTTGTTTCTTAGGCATCCGTGATTATAAAATTCAACGTCCACAAAAGATCACCATCAGATTGTCCACATACTAAAGAAAACTATAATTGCAAGGGAATCTGTAAATTCTGACTGCAGGTTAATTTGTTCCAGCCTGAGGATGGTTTTAGTTCTTTTTAGTGATCGGGTTGTCTTTGAATCAAAATGCATTAATAATTGTTTATATAATCTCATTCACCTTAATTCTACATGTACTGTACATGACCCAATTGAGGCAGTGTGATTTGACAGTTACATAAATATAATGTATAAAAAATATATACAGCTAATGCCTTTAACAGACAAGACCTATAGATAACACATACATTAATCCAAGATGCTGAAATATAGTTATGAGCAAAACCAATTAGAAATGGCATCGCTGTTATTTTTTATATACCTAAAAAAAATATAGTATCTCTCTAATCTGGGTGTTTAATATTTTTGCACATAATTAAAAGGTCTAAATAATCATTAAATCATTTTTTTCTTCATTATATGCATGATTTTACATTGTAGCTAGATTAAATAATTTGGAACTTGGATGGAACCATTTCAAAAATGTTTGAAATTTAATACAGTATCTGTAGTAAATTATTTTTATTCACAAAGATGGTGGTGTGTTGCATTGTACTTGCAGCAGAACAGATGTAAATTTGTTGTTATTTTCATGGAGTTGCTTTATTAAACAAACCAAAATCTCATTTAAGTCTTTCTACTTAAATAAAACATTTACAGATACCAGCACATACAGTAGGTACTGTTACTGGAGCCTCAATTTATGAACACACAAACAATTGGGACTTGAAGTCTATAATTCAAGTTGCCTTTTTTAATTATGGTGCTGTTAACAAGTGAGTACATACACTATATGGCCAAAAGTGTGTAAACACCTGAGCATCACACCCATATGTTCAATTCAATTCGATTTTATTTTTATATAGCACTCTTTTCACTGCAGTGACATAGAGCGCTGAACAGACTTGTAAAGGTTTTCGATTCACATGCAGTTTAACAGGTATTTTTGCGCAGTAAGCCAACTGGCCACAGGGAAAGAAAACAAAAAACTCCTTTCTACTACGGAATAGAAGAAAAATAAACCTCTGGGGGTCCATGTGCCAGTGGAAGCCCACCCCTCCTCAGCATTCTAAGCAATACTAATAGTTAGAAACTGTAGTTTTGTCTTTGTTGCATTATCTCTTATAATAAGTTCCAGTTCACAGTCCAGGCAAAGCCATCCACGTCCACACCATCTGATCTTTCGTGGATCCTTGTAATTTGATGAGGTCTGGTTTTTCAACTTTCTGCCTGTCTCCTGTGTACTTGTTCGTTCCTGTTTCATGTCAACCCCGGTCTTTCAATCCAGGCCAATCTTCCAAAGTGTGCTTGTTGAACTTGTGCAGAGTTTACACTTTCTCGCTGTGTCCACAATCCAAAGACATGTGCAGAAGAAGGCAATATTGACCCACTTCAGTACCCGCCATTACCATGAAAACCATATGAATAATAATGATGAACTCACAGTACTTACACTACCCTTATGCCCATATGCAAATCTATCATGCCTGAAGAAACACCATGAGCCTAAACCATTCGCTCACAATGTGCAAAGCTGGTACACACTGTGCTTTACATAATGAGATCATCTGAAAAATTATCAGGTTGTTTTATGTATTTTTACTAAAAAATACTGGATGATGTGTGCTCTGGTTTTATATTGTATTCAATATCTTATCATGATTTGACTATAATTGTACTTTTGACTGGGCGTTCAGTATTTTTAAGGTTTCACCTGTAATGGTGTGATTTGAGTGTAAGTATGGCAATTTCATTCAAACATTCAGTGGGATATGCTTTAAAGTTCTGCAACTATGACCAGGGTAAAACTGTAAATGATATTGGATGGATGGATGGATGGATGGATGGATGGATGAAAGTGAATGAAAGGTTTTGCCTGAATTGTGTTTGGTGTTCTAGTTTTATACTGATAGCTTGGATGTCAGGAAAATAAAAGTTAGTGAAAGTTTCAGATGATTTGTATAGTGTTGTATTTTGCAGTGTTTTCTTGTTTGTTTTATATTGACAGCTTTGTTATTATATAATTGTTTATTAATAAATATAGAAAAATATTAAGGCAGCTCAATACTCAGAATATATTTGGAAACATTTTACTGCCAACTATCAGCTGGACACCTTTGCTGTGCAGCAGACAGAAACTTTAGAGAATAATTTTCATCTTCAAAAAGTCACATCACAAATCTTTGTAATACCTGGATCCAAATTATCTGCAGAATACAGGTAATACAGGACACAGCTTCGTCTACAGGATCGTGGCCTCACGCTTTGATAGTTTGAGGAGCTCAATGATGAAGAGGTCTTTGGAGCCAAGCCAAGAGGATCTAGTTAAGGTGGTGTGAGGATTTAGTCAGAATGTCTCTAGGGAGAGTACCCCTTATAGGAGGGGTAAAGGTACAAGAACCTGCAGTGCCCTAGGACATACTTGAAGAACTACATGTATGGTTTGGAATGCTTGGGAATCCCACAGGAAGAGAAGAAAGGAAGAATGGAATTTTGCTGTGGAAAGTTTAGTTCGCCCTGCTCAGCCTGCTAGGTGGACAGAATATCACCATCAGCAATACTATTATTTGTTCTAATGCATTGAAAAATATAATGCCTCAGTGTACTTTGTCGGACAGATCTAGCTAAACCCGAAAGCTACGTCTTGGTAGGAAAATAACTTAAGAATGAACTTCTTGCGTTCTTTCTC
The DNA here is from genome assembly GCA_018136845.1 of Heterotis niloticus. Taxonomy (NCBI): domain Eukaryota; kingdom Metazoa; phylum Chordata; class Actinopteri; order Osteoglossiformes; family Osteoglossidae; genus Heterotis; species Heterotis niloticus. Next base: position 6,256,066 of record CM030903.1, read on the forward strand.
AGCAATAAAAAACAACCGTACTGAGAGATTTAAATCTTACCACTTGTCCGTACCTAAACAGCTATTCTGTGAGGCCTATCGGCATTTTACAGACAACATTAACGTGTGTCATATTTTCATTTTTATTTAATTTTACTTTCATTTTTCCACAGTCCTGTCATTTCCGACAGGGTGTGAAGGGTGTAGTTCCTCAGGCAGGTGGGCGGGGCTAGAGCTGCTTTTTCTTCGTTTTCCGCCTACCCGACGCGACCCTTTGGTGTGACAGTAGTTTCACCCAATCGACTTGGTCCAATCCGCGTCTCTCTCTCTCTCTCTCTCTCTCTCTCTCTCTCTCTCTCTTTCTCTCGCTCTCTCTCTCTCTCTCTCTCTCTCCTCCGTACCCCCCCCAACCCCACCCCACCCCACCCCATCTCTTTCCCTGTGGGAGGAGCCAAGTAAGACGACCGTGATGTTTTGCGTTGTTACGTTCATCTGTCTGACCAGGAACCGGGACGACAGCTACGAAGACGGGTAAACACAGCCTCACGCGTCCGATCGACGCCGGATGTTCGTACCAAAAAAGAAGAACACGCCAGTCCAACGCTCGCGGCTGTTATTGAGAGTGCCGCCCTTGTTGGATTAATCGGCGGGCCTTTGTGTCTCTTTCTGTGCGTACGATCGGAGCGAAGGTGCTAAGTTTTCGTGCAACGAGTCAATAAAGTCGCAGCCGGGAAAATTCAGAAGTGAAACTGAAACGGCTCTTGTCATCTATAACAGATAGGAATGCTTTGTCATTCTTGTTTGAAAGATATTGTGAAGGAGAATTCGTTTTGATGTTTAGCTTGCTGCAGTCGGGTTTCACGTTGGCTGTGTGTCGACTGTGTGCGTGTGTTGGGTTTGCCGTAAAAAAGTCCACGTTTCGTGCGTCAGGTATTTAATGCTCTGTAACCGAACCCTCTGTGCTGTCAGGTAATGCCAACTCACGCTTTGTCACTAATTTATAGGTGGTCTGGAAAACCAAAGGAAACGCTCAAGTGACACGATAAACGCTTGTAAAAGTTATGGTTGCTTGGAGTCTAATGAATCCGTAGCTACTTCTGAGGTCCTTGAGTATTTTTAAGGTTGTGCTTTGAGCAAATAATGCTGCATCCAGCCAGATAGGTTCGTTTCTCTGCGTCATAGTATCTGCCCTGCACCGCTGCCGCTGAGAAAGATACCGTAATTACCCTTAATCGCGCCAGTGAAAATGACCCAGGTAGACAAATGTATTCAGCTTAACATTGTAAGTTGCTTTGGAGAAAAGCACCAGTTGAATGAATGAATAAACGAATAAATAAATATTTAGGGGGAGCCTTGTGATACCTGTTTGCTTTGCATCTGTTGACATGGAGGCCAGTGTGACAGAGAAGATTGAACTGCTTTATAGGTAGAACAGAGCAGATGGCTGATGTCCGTGTTCTCCACTTCATCTGTATCTTGCTTTTAACTGTAGTGTATCAGCTAACTGAGAAATCTCCCTCTTTGTTGTGCATGTAGAGCATGGCGGAGGAAAGCACCCAATTCTGTGGCAACTGGTAAGATGGAGCGGAGGGTCAATCATATACAAGTCATGCAAATAGTTTGAAGAATAAATGAATAGTGGAGTGTTTTGGCTAAGGAAAAAACTAATCCCAAGTGCTTTTGGCAGTTTTATTTTGTGAAGGGTTCTGGATTGGCTTAGTTCTCTACTAACCTACAGTTGTGTGTGAAATTTCTCATCCCTTCACAGCAAGCGAGACATCCCAGATGCCAACTTCACCACACATGAAATACACTGCCGTCGCAACATAGCACTGTGTGAGGTGTGTGAGGAGCCTGTGCCCCGCGGATCCCTGCAACAGCACAAGGAGCAGGAACACGTGAAGGTCAGAAGGTGGTGGGGGGCAGGGTATGATAGAGCAGGAATCAATTTCTGTAAAAAAATGTTTTAAGGCACATTTTAATTTTATTTCACCACATTTCACCTCATCCCAAAGGTGCTCTATTTGCTTGAGAGGTTTGACAGTACAGGCAATTCTGATAAAGTAAGGGAACTATCATGTTGTAGAATTCTACTGTGCAAAAATACCTCAAGGTTGGCTGTTTCAGAAATGCTGGAAGCAATTGTGACTTGGAGCAAAGGTCAACCCACATTTAAAGTAACTTAGATCACCAAATTTTTATTCTAGCAGTCATTCAAACAGCAACTGGACCTCTAGAGCTTGTTTTGGTGCTTTGTCTAGTAAGTTGCAACCATGTGGAGTGTCACTGTGCAGGCTGAGCTGTATGTATAAATAGCAGTATGAATACTTGATGAAAGGGACAATTCGTGCATTTTCCTGCTGCATTATCTCTTCATTTCTAAATCTGTTTTCTTCTTTTCAGCACTACCAGGACAGTATTTTTTAAATAATTTGCTATCATTATAAATTAAAAGTAATTGGAATGGAATCACAACCAAAAAGTTCCATAAATAAAATCCATTATCAGTAACACCGTTCTCCTGGTTGGGATTGTGGTGGTCCACAGTCTGTCCCAGAAATATTTGGTGCAAGGCTATGAAACAACCCTGGGATGGGATGCCTCTCCATGACAGTGTATATAAAATTTTTTATTAAATAAAATGCAGTCACTGCTAGACACCAAAACTCTGACTGAGACCCAGACAGTAATAAATATTGGTGATTTGTGACAATGTAGGAAACCAGTGTTATTGTACAATAGATGGAATGGTCGTCATTAGATGTTAAAACCAAACATGGGTACTCAAACGATATATTAAGGTTCATGGGGCAACCTTCCTGAATCCAGTTTATTGTAAGTTGCATATGTCGTAAATTGAGGACCTCCGATACTGTTTATAGACTACCAGAACTGTGGAATTTTTCTTGTTCTCACAAAGTTCTGTTTGCAGGTGCAATGCAAATGTGGCTTAAAGATTGAGAAAAATCAAATGGAGACTCATGAGGTAATTGTTTTAGAGTTTATACTGAAATACTACCATAGATACTGTATGTTTCAAAAGCATTCAGACCCTTGACAATGTTGTCACACTTTACAAAATTTCAATGTATCTTTGGTGATTTGGTTCTCTGTAATATTTTATTCAAAAACACTGAAATCTAAGGTTTTGAATACTTTTACAAAGTGCTGTATTTGTGTGCCTATGGGTTAAATGTCTTTAAGTGTACACATTTGAAAAAGCAAAACTGTGTACTGAATTTGCCAATTCTGAGTTTAGAGCTCAGCTCAACTGAGATGCTGTGTCATGACCTGAAGAGAGCTGTTCAAGCAAGCAGTCCCAGAAATATCAATGGACTGAGACAGTTTTATACAGATGAGCAGTCTTAAAATGCATCATTACTGCTGTGCCTGTCTGGTGAGCAGCTACAGTGAACACTGGTGCAGGTTATTGCTGCTAAAGGAGGTTCTACCAGTTAACAACAAAGCTTCATATATATTTTCCAGCCTGAATTGTAAATGTTTAAATAATTACAAGAAGGACAATTCTTTTTTTGTTTTTAGGTTATGCGGATTGTGTTTGTCTGTTATTATGACTTAGTTGAATATAAGACCACATTTTATCAGCAATTGTTACAGAAATCCAGGTAAAATACACTTTTTGTTGCAACTGTATATACATGGAGACAGATGCAGTAATGTCGTGCAAACTGAAAGTAGCTCTTTCTAGACCAAATCAGTGGTTCTAAGTAGATAAACTCTAAGCTGCCTTGAACAAAAGTCAGCCAACTAAGGTGACAATAACATGTTTAAATACCAGATACGATCACAATCACTCAGTCACAATCACTAAAAAATCCATGTGTATTCTGTGTGTTTCTGCAGCAGTCAGAATGCAGCCAGCGCTTGGTGCCCTGTCAGTACTGTGAGCTGGAGCTGGTCTTCAGCCAGTCTAAGGACCATGAGGAGTACTGTGGAACTCGCACAGAGCCCTGCCCTATCTGCAAATGCAACGTTATGCGGAGGGAGCGAGAGGTCCACCCGGCTCTTTGCGGAGTCTCACCCCCACCCCAGGAGAGGAACAATGCCAGACCTTTGGGTAACACCAGTGGGCTAGTGGATCCAGTGGCCTGGTTTGAAACCCATTCAATCAGGAACCAGCTAAGACCACAGCAGGTGGCTCAAGGCAGCAATTCTTTGGATTCCCGGAGCCTGTTCCGTCCACTGGAGGCCAGGGTACTCAACAGCACCCGTGCGAGCTGGAGGAACACTGCCCTGAGAAACACCAACATCAGTCAAAGTGCGTCGTGTAAAACTGTGTTACACAGAAAGACAAGCATCTATTTTTTACCTCTTTCATATACCATGATACACGGTACCATGTGTGACATCATTTACCAGTTATACACCAACACTTGTTTTGTTGATTAACATTATTTATCCTTATGGATTATGTCTACAGTGGTGGAGACGGGCACAGAGCTGTACAACAACAGCAGCGTGAGAGACCAATCGTCCATAGAGGACCCTTCTAGCCTGGACTATCTGCTGGCTCTCAGCCTACAGAACGATAGGGACCCAAGTGACTCCACCTTGGACTCCAGTTTGCATGATCTCCTGGGCAATCTTGGAGACCTGTGGCCTTCAGGATGGGATTCTGAACTTGAGAGGATCCCCCACACCAATCTCCTGCCTTCTGCACTCTCTCAGCTCTCAAGCCCAAATAACAACTACTGCAGTTCCACCTCAAGTAGCAATGCAGCTCCAACCAATACCCACACAGGTCTGATGCACCTTCTTAATGGTTTGTGTGTTTATCCCTGGATTGATTATCAAAAAAATGAAATAATCTGCTCAAAAGTTAATTTTGTGGAACCTTTTTTCTTGGGAGATCGTGAATAACCTGTGTCTCTTGTACCCTTTTACCTGTCTTATTACTGCAGACACCATGTTGCCCTGCGAGTTTTGTGAGGAACTCTTTCCTGTGGATGATCTCATTCTACATCAGGTTAGGACTTCTGTCCACTTAAATGAGGTGGCTAATGAAAATTCAAGGATCGCTTTCTCATTTTGCCTTATACAGATGTATAAGAGAGAACAAAATGTAGTTTCTCCTGGACTGTGGTGCACGATACACTAAACAGATAGCATCGTGACACAAGACAACACAGACAAATTGAATAAATGAGTAGATGAATGGGTAAATTAACAGAAATAAATGATACATAAGATGATGTATAGACAAGTAAATACATAAGAAATAGCGTAAGAATAATGGATCATTGTAAACAGTGTTGATGGTATGTTGGGGGAGTGGTCAGCGGTCATAGTAGTGGTCAGGCCCTGTATGATGTTCAAAAATGTATCAGGCATTCATTTTTTATAGGTCATAGGTTTTTTCTTTTTCTTTTTCAAAAAAAGTAATTTTGTTTCAACTCACTTAATTTACTCTTAGCGCATGTGTGCACTATTTCTTTATCTTTCTGCAAACAGGTAACAACATTTCTGATGGAAACATTTGTTCTATCAGATAGATGTTAAAATTGCAGCTTGTTGAGAATTTACCAACATCTGGCTGACACAAGTGTCACATATTAGTCACATATGACACAAGTGTCACATATTAGTCACATATGACACAAGTGTCACATATTATTTATGGTGTATCTGCGTGCTTGTATACCATCATTATAGGGAAGTTCCCGTTTTACGGACTTCTTTAGTTCCATTGCGTAAATCAAAATTGGCTATACCAGGATGCTATTTTACAGTATTTTATATGGGGAAAAATAATAGTGCATTCCCAGCCCATTCAAAAACCCCCAAACTAATTTTCCCAGCAATCACTAAAACACTGTTAAACAACATGTAGCACACGCAGCACCAGGCCACGCAATGCAGCACACACGCACAGGGTATTGCGTTGAATAGTGCACACGCAGGATCGTGCGGCGTACCACATGCCCCTAGAGGACATATTGTGCGTAGAAACAGTATGTGCAAGTTACAAATGTATAGACACAAAATGAACAGGAGATGTGAAGCTGTAAGGATAGTGGCAAAATATGTCCCATACAGCTTGCAGTGTGGTACAGGAACAAGCTACTCCTGTGGCATGGGGACTTAGAATAAGTTCTTAATTTGTAGCAGACAAATGTCTGGAACTGTGTTATGGCTTTGGGTATAGCAGGATGTCTACTGCACAAGCCTGGAGCTGGGAATTAAAATTCATCTGTGTCACAGCAAAATTGCGCAAATTAGGTTTAAACTTTACTTTGGTCAATATTACTAAGATGAAATAAAAAAAGAGCTCACAAGCTTCACACACTTTTCAGCATTTGTTTTAGATCCTGTGCTTCCAATATAATATTACCCAGCATGCATTTTTGCATGTACTTTGTCTCTCTCTGTGTGGGGTTGCAGACTGGCTGCAGTCCTGCCGCTGCCTTTGCGTCCTTCAGTAAACGAGCCTCCTCTCCGACCTCCAAGCATGCGATTCCCCAGAATCCCAGGGAGGCTCTGTACACTCCGCCCCGTACTCCCAGCCCCAATGTCTACCCGCATCCAGTGTCCCCACAGTCCTGCAGCCCATCTTCTAGTCCATTAGGAGGTGATGTGATTATTCCCTGTGAGTTCTGTGGAGTTGGCCTGGAGGAGAGCATCATATTTCACCATCAGGTATCAAGTGGTGCCCCTTTTCCATCAGCAGAGCTGATATAGTGGCTTTATTCTCAGCCAATGTTTTCATACAACTTACTTCCTCTGTGTGGAGGTTTATTGATACAGGTTGAAATGTAAAACCACTTAAATTCTAAAATAACTATTTTGTATTTAATTTTTAGGACAAATGTAACCTGCGTCCCCACACTTACTTTGAAAATGAACTCTCAAAGCCGGAGCAAGTGTTTCCTTCCTCAGGGGACAGTGAGGCAGTTTCTCCAGAACCACAAAGAAGACTAAGACATCAGGGTGAGATACATAGTTTTGTTTCCATGGAACCAAACTCAGCCCAAGAGCAGTTCCAGTACATCCCACTGAATATGTCCACTTTATGTACCCATGTGACTGCAGCAGGACCAGGGGAGGATGTCCCGGAGCAGTCCAGGGGTGTGCTGGGACGCATGAGGACGGGTACAAGCGTTGCTTCCAGGAATCTTCAGTCGCGCGGTCATCCGGCCTCACCCCAAAAGGGGGCTGGCTCTACATGTCAGGTGACGGTTGGGCCAAAGCGTGGGAGGGAGCCAGGTACCAGTCGGCCTCCCCGAGGCCCCAGCACTACAGCAATGGCAGGGTGAGCATGCAGCAGACAACAGGGGGCCCTTAACCCCTTTGAGCCCATAAACATGGTGAATGTTTCCAGTCCTTCCTTTCCTTAAACAGGAGGGAATTGTGTCATACTGAAAACTCGGGCTAGGATTCGATGATGAGCAATATTGTTCAGTTTATTTTGGGTTTGTATTGTCTGGTCATGATGTCCAATCAGGTCTTCATCTCCATCCCCACAGAGGAAGACCAGAAGGTCAAAGAGACACAAAGAACCATGGGAGTCCCAAGGTATTTTTTTCTTAAGCACAACAATTAAATGCTGAAGTCTGTGTAATTTTCTTTTCTGTGCACAGGGTTGCATTAAACACTTATTTACTTTTTTGTAAAACTCAGGTTCACAAAGTGCAAAATCTGGAGAAAGGGGAAGAATGATTGGGTGCGACTCACCTGTCTGGATTGGCTGCTTCCTGTCAGTGTGTGAGGTGCATCTGTCCTGTTGTTTTATTGTTCACTACTGTTTTCTTGTCGTAGTTTTTTCTATATGTGGTTTTATGTGCTAAATATATTCTTTTTATATTGCTATTTTCCACTGCTGCCAGCAGTTTACAAATAGAAACTGCCAGTGAGAATTACTTTCATGTGCAGTCAGACCTCATATAATAGGGTCCAGTAACAGTGGAAAAGTGCTGCAGTGGCCTATGAAAATCTGTACTCATATTCATTAAATTATATTGTTATTGTGTTTGAAATAAGATTTTTTTGGTGCAAAATTTTATCAGTATGTGTGCAACGTTAAATAGTCCAACATAATATTGATTGTTCATTTTTGTTATAAAATGTTTTATCACAGTCACACAAAAATATCTTTCATTTTGGAATTTTACAAGCTTTATGTGACTTTTTTTGTCCAGGAACTGAGTCCCCTTCATGTAAGAAATAATGGTAATTTGGGCCTTATCGCAGCAGGAATTCAACTAACAGCAAGATTTCACAGACTGGATGATCCCTGTTATGTAATGAATGAGTGTACAATTCAGAACTACATATACTACAAGATAATATACTTGATTAAAAATGTTGTTTGTACTTTTGACTATACTTAACTGTTGGGGATTAAACATTTTAATATACAAGTTCATCTCCTGTTTTACATTCTTACACCCAACTGGAACTACATTTTCAACTTCATACCGTTGCACAAAATTCCTCCCGGCTTGTCAACTATCATCTGATTGTTACTTTGTATATGCATGGCATTTAGTATTTATTTAGTAGCTGCTTTTCTTTGGTGTGAGTTATAATGTCAGTCTGCTGAAATATTAGTTACCCTTTGATTCAACTGGGTACTTTACTCAGGTTAAGTACCTTGATCGAGGGTGAAACGTCACCCTGGCTCCTTCAGATGCAGGGCAGCTAACTACTGCCTACTATATCAGCTGAACCTGGCTGAGCTGAGACCTTGTCAGCACTTTACTTCTCTGTACAATAAGATTGTAAATCGCCGTATGTTAATAAACCACTGAATAAAGAACAATAAAGGTAAACAAGGATGAAACAGTACTACTACCTGCAGTACTCAGGTTAAACGCTTGTTGGCGCCCTTGGCTGTAGTTCTTCAGATGTTGCGATGTAATATTGTAGTTAACACATTAGCAGCTGCTACGCCATGTTGACATTTTTTTAAGGCGTTAAACTTTGTTCTGACGAGGACGTGACCGGACAAATATGAAGCTGCCGCGAATTTGAAATTCTCTCATTCTGGAATTTTTACGGACTGCTTTGTGGTATGACTAAGTACAAACATAAGAGAGAGCTTTTGGAATAAAGTAACGTTTTAAAAATGATTTTTTTTTTTCCTTACGCCGCAAATGTAAAGAGTTAAAAACCACCTGCAGCAGTCAGGTTCGGCCTTTTCTATCGTTTACGCCCCTACCGTTTGTTCTGGCCAATGAGCGCTCGCTTTTGCCCCAGAGGACGGTGCCAGTTTGAAAATGCTGGCGTCTCATTGGTTGTCTGGATAGGTTTGGGAGGGGGGTCTCGAATTGGTGCCGAGTGAGCGGGGAGCTACGATTCGAAGCTCGCGCTTTGTCTCGGGCAGTTTGTACGTGCGTTTGACCGGAGCGCCGGCGCTGTGTAGGAAGGACGGACGGACACAGTTTTTGACACCCAGTGCACATGTCGTGTCGCCGGTGTCGTTAAAGAGGCTTCTTTTCAAATTGTGTCCTTTAAAAAAGGGATGCGCAGCGTTCCTGACTGCAGATGCGTGCTTAAAACGAAATCCATCAGGTGGAAATCTCGTCACGCTGTTTTTATTTTTCTTTTAAAGGACTTATTTTTTCCTAATAATAATTTGGCATCAAACTAAAGAACATTTTTTAAAAAAATTTACAGGTTTTTTTTGCAACTGAATCTTGGACTTTATAGTATTCGGGCAAAAATGTCATGTTGACTTTGCGCCAGTAGGTCGTTGGGCTCGGTCCACCTGCGCTCGTGCTCGTCGCGCGCCCAACACAAGTACCGCGGAAAGGAAGCAGCCTCGTGTCGTCGAGTCCCGGCTACCTGTCACGCATCCCAAAGCGTGGAAGTAACGCACATTGGTTTCACCGCACGCTTGGTTTGGTCACCATGTCTTCAGGAAAGTACGCGTCCCTGGACGAAGCGACCCTGCGGAGCATGGTGAGCGGGACCGATGCGTGAAGTTCTGCCGGTCGCCTGTTTTGGGTTATGCAGCTGCTGCTCCTGCTGTGCTGTTAGTTTTGGTGCGGCAGCAGGTGGTTCCGACAGGTGCTGCTCTACCCCAACATCTCTTCACATTTCTTCTCACCTTCAGCTGATGGATTTGGTGAAAGTGATTTGTTTTGATAGACAGCCAACTTCACAATAAATTACCCGTACACAGCAGGGTATTTTACTGTATCGATACAGGGTAACAACCTTGATCAAGGGTAATGCAGCTGGTTTGGGATTTAAACTACCAACCTTCAGGTTACAAGGGAGCAACCCCAACCAGAGCATTAGCTTGTATCCTATTTTTAAAGTTTCTTCAGTGTCAGCTGCAAGATTCTGAAGAACAATGTGTTTAAACTGAATTTTGCTCAGTTTTACTTATTTGTGATGGTCTCGCTTTTCGGTCACTAAAAACAAATGTGCAGTTAAATGCTGAAACAATACAATGAATGAGTGTGAAGAAGCCATTTAGACAAATTAATAGGCCAGTTGATTTCTCACCAGAAGGTTTCTAAGCAAAAATGTACACAGGAATCTTATAAATGCTCATACATTTTGAAGCAAATACATATACAGTTAGTGTTGTACAGTAATATGAAGCATAAACTGGGTTTTTTCCTCTGAACCTTCATATTTCAGCTTTATCAGTTATGATTTGAAATGTGCCTGTTGAATTCCAGCGAAGCTGGCATCTGTAGATTAATGAGATTCATGCTGATGTTTTAATGTTTCCTCCATAGTTACCTACAGGACCAGACACTTGTTGAGCTCCCTCAACAACTATGAATGGAATGACAGAACGCTGCAGGTTTAGTTTCTCTTCAAACCTCAACTGCAGGTCAATAGAGTTTGTTGAGGTGGATCAGCGTCACCCTGGTTTGCAGACATTTGTAATCCAGGCTGGTGTGTTACAGGGAGACGGATGGAGATGTGTTGCGTGTCAGTGGGCCTTCAGGGAGCTCAATGTGGTAGAATTCCAAAGCCAAACATTTTACTGTTTATGGTCCACAGAGCAACAGGAAATGGAAGCTTAGTTTAAAACAGAGGTCAGTTTGTATGTTTTGGTCTCAATTTATTATACATTTAAACTTTGAATGAGAAATAGACTTTATATTTGAATGTTGATGTTGAGTTCTTTGAGAAGAACTGAGCAGGAAATCTTTTCACCTGATCAGTCTCTGGAGGCACCTGACATAGTGTGAAAACTTGTTTTAAATGCTTGAGGAGTCAGGCAGTGGTTTACAATTTCCTTGCAGGATGTTTTCTGAGATTATTGCTTCTTCCTTCCTGTATATGGGCGGTACAATGGGTAGGGCTGATACTTGACTGTAATTGGACATGGGTTTGATGTGGTTGAGTATGTATAATGTTTGGATGTTCTTTCTCTTTTCTTTTGGGTTTCCTACCACAGTCCAAAGATTCATTTAAAATGTGTTGGTGAATCTAGATTGTCTCTAGCGTGAATGTGTACCACAGTTGGATGAATGTCTGTAGAGAGCTTAATGTAGTTTGTTTAGCACTATAGGTCACCTTGGGCAAATGTATTACCTAAATACTGGTTAATACAGTAAAACCCTGTGATAATGCACCCAAAGACTAATTCGGATATAATACATTTGGCTTCTGTCCCCCTGCTTTCTTTCCAGTCAATAGCATCATTTTCTGATGGAAACAGAACATTTTGGTTTGTATGTAGTTTGTAAGTCTCTCTCTGTACATTTCAGTAAAAGTTTCTGTAAGTATTATTAGTGTTGTATCACCAGGAAAGCATATGGCTGTCCCATAATGCACCCCTGCTGCAGGTTTGTAAATAGTTGTGTCTAACCGTTATGGGGAGTAATAGAGGGATTGCTCACCCGCTCTGTGTACTCAGAGCTTTGCGGTATGTATGTTGTTTCCTTCGACTGGTGGTGTTTCAATGTTTGATCTGATTTACTTATCAATTTTTAACAATATTAATAAGTATGACATACAGCATGATTGATGTTTGCCTGTTAAACAATATTTGTTTTATTTTTATTTTAGAGTATTGCACTGTTATTGCATGTGGATGCTATAATCTTTTGAGTGTGCATGCTTTTATTTTATATTTACTTATAAAGAGGAATAACATCTGGGTTCCCACAGTCCAGTCTCCTGAACCCCTTACAGAATGCCTTTGAAAGCATGGTGGTTGCAGTATCATTGTTTTATTTGAATTGTATGTTCTCTTGGTCATTTTGCTTATAATTGCTAGTCCTTTCCTACACATCTTTTTCTTTTCATACTGGAATACTAACTGAACATTTTTCCATTAACCTCACAGTAGGGCATACCTGCATTTCATGCATTTGAAATTGTCGGACCCCTCTTTTTGCACTGCGGTGGGGTTTAACTGTAACAGTATCACCAGCTGCCGGACATCATCACTCGCGTTCATTTAATCAATACAAATTATTTGCGCGTTCTTCCCGGCACGTGCTGTGATCTTCCAGCACTCAAAAATCCTGAGAACCAAGAAGAAGCACATTGCACTTGGCAGACTGCTAGCGGTCACGCCCATGAATGGGGTTAGTGTCACTCTTGCTCAGCAGTTGCAGTCATACAGGCTGTCAGACGAGTGTACGTCTGGCCGAATTACGTTTTCCTGAGATTGCTTAGGATAACTGACGAAGGCATCTGTCATGCTTAATGGTACTACGTGTGCAGCTTGAGCAGCTGGGCCCACCTTTGGGGCGGTGTGATTCTTGTCAGCACCTGCATGCAATTTCAGTAACGTAACATACACCGCACCTGAAGGACTTACAAGAAGTCTTGCAGTGTAATCAGTGTCAATTCTTCTGCCGGTCATTCAAAGCGAGGTAATAACCCAGAATCACCCGCTCCAGCTCATACTGCTGTGAGATGCCTGCGTGACTGACATGGCCTCATTTATACAACAGGCTCTTTTCTTTTTTCCCACATTTGAGGTCAGAAGAGAATCCTGGGTCCTAATCTCATCATGTTCCTTTCCCAAGAGCCAAACGCAGTCCAAAGCCTGTTGGGGGGGGGGCATCTAAAAATAACATTTATTTCAGATGTGAGGAAAAATACTTATAAGACTTTTTTTTTTTTTTTTGGTTTTTTTTGGCTGAGAAATGCCATCTGCTGGACAGAAAGTATGATAAAGTGGACTGACAAATTTTAGTACATAGTCATTTTTACTGTGATCAGATATATGTTGGGTTACTTTTTGCCATCACAATATTTGATAAGATGAAAATTTACTGGTGTTGAACAACCGATGTGGTGTCAGTGCATGTGTGTGTTTTAATGAGATTGTTGTGGGTGGGCAGTAGGCAGTATAGTAGTTTGAGCTGCTGCTCTGGAGTTTGAGCTAACCCCACCTGATGGTGTTGTACCATTGAGCAAGGTACTTACTTTAAATTTCTCCTGTAAAAATTACCCAGGTGTATAAGTGGGCAAATGATTTTAAGTAACTTAACACTGTTAGTCACTTTGGAGAAAAACATCAGCAAAATGAAAACATGAAATGAATAACCTTTTTTTTTTTTTTTTTTTTAAAGCAAGGCTTGTTGTGTCAGATTTTTATTTTGGAATGTTTGTTTCCATAATTCCTTAGACTCTAAACTCTGGGTTGGGAGACCACCCAGTTTAATATCACTGGTTTGGAATCTCTGCAGATCTCAGCACAATATCCCTTCTGCTTCTCCTAGTTCTCTTTTGTGATATTATTGTTTAATAATTGTATTATTATTATTTTGAGGGGCTTTGAATGTAAAGGCCTCTACCTTATTTAAAGGTGTATGATCTTCTCATGGCATTGTGACAGACAAAACGAAGAAGAAAATGAGACACGTTAAATTTGCAGTAGATGTTATGTCCTGGGCCCTATGTTGTTATCCAACTGAACTGTGCCATCTATTCCATATCTGAAGATATATTAAGAGGAAGATTTTTGTTTTCTTTTTGGCTTTTGTCTCCACTTAAGTATATCTGTCCCAGGCTTTTTTTTTTTTTTAACTTGACCTGCTAATGTTATGGTTTTAGATGATATGGTGTCCACAAACCCGATTATGAAAAGCTGTCTTTAGGTGGAATTATAGTTCATGAAAATGACAATGTTTTCTTGGAATGGGGTTTTGTAACTTTTTTTTAAAGGAAAACCCCTGTGGTAGGGTGCAGGGTCATTTATTGGCTTGGCAGTCTTTAATTCACAACAGGATCTGAACATTGAGATGATAGCTGGGGTAGGAGGATTCTTTCATTAACTCAAATATAATACTGATCATGTGGTGAAACATTTACTAACAACTCAGAGGCCATGTAGCTCTTCTGATAAACATGACAAGCTTAAAAGTAATCATTTGGTCCGCATTGAACATGTGGTTTCTGTTTGGTTTTTTCCTGTCAGTTGGCCATCATCCAGTCTTTTTTAAAAAATTTTTTATAAACTTCAGTGCTCTTAAATTGCTCCGCTATAATAATGAAGGTGAGGTAATTGCTATGTGAAATATACTATGCTGGTGTCAGACTAGTGATAATGTGCTTTGGAACAAAAGCAGTTTGTTCCATTGTGAACCACAAGTAACGAAAGTGGTAGAGACTAAAAAGTCCAGTGCCAAAGCAACAGTCTCTACAGGTGGTGGTCAGATATATAAACTGATGCCTATTTCTCTTTCTACAATACCTTTTTTTTTTTTTACACTTGTTCAGGTAGGCAGAATACACCTGTTTCATCAGACAAGTGATGAGTGTCTGGTGCTCTGCACAACTGATGCCTTTGACACATACTGGACAACAGCTGGTTTTGTTCTTTTCCTTTTGACAGTGTTTTTACATTTTTGAAGTTGGCTTGTTTTCCAAAGCCTTCAGGGCAAGAGTAGTAGTCAAATACAAGCACTCAAGTGTACATACACAACTTGGTTGTGTGTGTGTGTGTGTGCGTGCATGTGCGAGTGCATGCATACGTGCGTGGGTAAATATAAAATATAGGTGTTGTGTGAAGAATGAAGAACTGAAGAATTCACTCCTTTCTTCTCCCCAGTATTGTGACAGTGACTTGAAATGGGATGTTTATCCAGTGGCTTTTTTTCTAACTCCTTGACCCTGTTACTCCCCAAAGGGACAGTTTCATATGTTAAAAATAGTCTTTGTCTTGCCATGGTTGTGTTAAGTGACATATGGGACCCCAGGGTTAGCTCTCTTGGCTGGATACTGTGTGTAAACATGGGTGAGAGAGCTCATAGGAACTAGGCTTATTTTAAAGTCTTTGTACTGTGGTATTTTTCCTTATTTGTCATCCCCATGGATTTCATATTTAAATGCGAAGCCTTTCCTGAGCTGCAAGTTGTTTTTATTGTCATGGAATTTGAACAGTTTTTCTTAGTTTATTTCCATTTTGTTCTCCTCTCATTTCTATGAACTGTCCTCCTACAGGTAACTTAATGGTAATGTGCAGATGTATGGATCTGTGTATATGTATATACTACTGTTAGTGAGAAGCTGCTTCTCTATTTAAGTGCCCTGAACAAAAATGTACACATTTTGACATAGGTTTTGGCCTTCAGCCACAGTGTGATATGACTTTTTATAGCTCAGGTTGTTGCAGAAGCCTTACTTTACTCAAAGCCATTCCTAGCACCTGTCTGGGTATTTTGAATCTGTTTCAGCTGAGACATAGTTAAACCCACGCTGGCACATTCCAGTAGTGAGTTGTGAGCAAGCTGGAGCAGGTCACTGCACTGATACTTGAAAGGATCCCGATTTAGGGAGCACCAAGCATCTTGATAAAGGCACCTAGCAGCCTCATCCAAAAGTATCTTAGTGCAGGCTGCCATGTGGAAAAACGGTGCAATGATCTGTGGTAGGTGAGCAATGTGTGCTAGGAAGGATCTGCCTTAAAAGGCGATTCTCTCTTATTTGGAGGTGCTGAACTTTATTAGGGATCAGCTAAAATTATGTCACATATCCAGTCTTATAGGTCTAATAATGTATTTTGTATGCTGAATATAGTTAATTATTGTAGCTCTGCTTGTAAAGTAAACTCTTCTCTCTCTTTTGCTTTAGGGTTCATTATTAAAATAGAATATCAAGATTTGCAAGATTTCTGATTTGACTGCAAACAGGCTATGAGGAGAAGCCACACCCCTCATAGGGTTCAAGGAGAGGCTGTTTCCTTCAATAAGTGCTCAAAGTCACCAAGGTTCATATTTTAAAATAAAATGTATGTTCCCATATCACAACTCTCGCATATAAGTGTATAACTCCTCATACCAGCTGTACAATACAAATTGCATTTGTGCCATACTCTCGTAAAAGGAGCATTCATTATGTAAGGAAAACCTTTATATGAAAAAATGAAAATGGCTATTACAGTAACATACAGCACGTTTCAGAAGTAGTTTGTTTGCATTCTTGAGCTCCTCCCCATTTTGCAGAAGGAAATTGCCCTGATAACAGTCACAGATTTTAGGGCAAAGGTCAACTCTTGAGATCTTTATGTGGGTGACCAACCAGGTTGTGCAAAGAGGGACTACAGAATGGGTGGTGTTTCAGAATTCCGTTCCGCTCTAAGTGCCCCCTCACAAAAGGCTTGTCACGTATGAATACAACATTCTTCTTCATATCTTAGTGTTGACAGTAAACATTTTGTCTTCTTGCACTGAAATATTTGTATCAAAAGTGACTTCCATTTTTTTTTTCTTCTTTTTCTTTACTGTAGAGAGGAAAGGTGAGTAATGTTAGTTTTTAGCTACTGGGTTCAGCTACACTTGGTTAAAACTTTCCTACATTACTTGATTAAAGGGACGAAACTAAATCTGAATCTTTTTATGTAAGCAATTTTCTGACTATTTGGTCAAACACAAACAAATCAATGATTTTCAGTGAACCACAAACATTAATCTTAAACTTTGAAATTTTTCCCTCTGGACCAGCAGATGAAAATCTGGCAATATCTTAATTCTACCACACATGAGTTCTATCTCAAATGAGGTTTATGTCCAAAATTGAGATCTTTGTTCTGATGTGATCAAATTTTTGGAAGAAACTGCTTGTAGAGTCACATCAAACCAAGCACAGAATAATTATGAAATAGCTGGTTTCAGTCTAGGAAAGGTCTCACCTTTCAAAAGGCATAATAAAAACATTACAAAATAAAGGAGGAAAGTGTTTGGTATCCTTGCTCAGTTGCACGCATGTTTCATTACTGGCCAAAATGTGTTGTATTAACTTATTGGTTATATTTATATAGTGACAGGGACTTTTTGTTCAACATTTGGAAACAGGCACAATATCACAATACCTTTATATTTTATACTTGACATGGTCCCCTCTCTCACTGTTCACTGGCCTTTACACCTTCCTCTGGACCGGCATCTGGACTTCTGTAGGACTCAATTGGGTGTGGTTCTGCTGGATAGCCTGTTCCGACTCAGCCCTCCTGAGGTCCGGTCTGGCTCTGTTGGCCGGAGCTGTATGCAGTGAGATAAGGCTGAGCTCCAAGTTTGACTATGTCAGGAAATGAAAAAACGCAAATGATAACTGAAAATACAGTTCCATTATTTATAAATCCTAGATTGGTCTATTTTTAATGTGTTTGCACTCTCTAAGGAAATATATTTGAATAGATACGAAATATTTGCAGCAATGGTTGACACCTATATTTTGGTTTTCATTTTTCAGGTATGGTTCCTCCAAAATAATTTTCAACTTGAATATTCTTACAGATATTGTTATGTACAATAATACTGTTGAGTACATGTTTTGTGTATACATCAAAATGTACATTTCTAAACTGTACATAGTATGTTTCCTTTTAGAAGACAATGGGCTTTGGAAGGTTTTAAGAACGATAATATTGAATTCTGTGCCTATTATACAGCCAAGTGGAAAATATTGCAAGAAGGGATTAGTTGCTTGGGAGAAACTCTAATAATACCTTACACACTCACTGAACTCATTGTTACTGGAATTAGACCTGTTAAATAGAAGCACAAACATATCTTTGGGTGCGGTTGCTTTTCTTTAATTCTGAGCGGAGAACCAGTAGGATTCTGCACATCTGGATTTTCCTTGTGTTCTGCAGAAGGCTGAGATTAAAATCCCGTGTGGTTTGGTGGATGTTAACTGTCTTTTGTGGATGAGGTCTTTTCCTATCAGCTACAGGGCAGACTAAGGAAGGTCTGGGTCTCTCTTTGCCGGACACTAACCACACTTGTGCCAGGGTAGGCAGTCCCAGTATTACCATGAAGTTCTCAAACTGTTACCATAATGGGTAAAGCTGACAATAGGTGGGTATGTGGATCAGTTACCTCAGTTTTTTCCTGAGAACTAAACAAGTAATAACATTTAGACAGTGTTTCAGCATGTCTGGAATTAGTGGGAAAATGCTTCGTTCAGACCCCCACCTCCTCTGGAGAGAGAACACTCCTTGGTTTTGATGCTGGATTTAGCCTGTGAGCTCTAAAACAGCCTCATGTAATGCTAGTTAGGGCACAAAAATAAATTTTGCTCCTTATCTACTGTGGGAAAATGTCACAGCAAGTGTATCATCCAAAAAGCAGTGTTTAGATGAGGATTTATCACTTTTTCAGTCATTTCACTCTTAAACTAACCAAGACAGGGTTTAGGCATGGGGTCAGCATGTTATTTTCTTATTGTCATTGTCTTCACTTACTGTATAATAATGTTTGTGTACTTGCTGTAGTTGCCTGGCCTTTCTGAGCAGTGAATACTTGGTTAAATGGAAGAGAAGGTAAGAAACATAGGTAAACATTGTGGACTTTGAAAAGCAGCTTAAAATGTAACTAATGATTGTATATTAAGCTACAGTACATACAGTTAGCTATTTATACAATGTGGTATTTCTTAATGTCATTTCAGAGTGAGTACCTTGACCAGTTGTAATTTTGCAAGAGAGAGAAATTCAACTTACATGGTGGCATCTTTAAGTACTAAAGTACTTGATGGTGTCAGAAGTCACATGTAAATGTGATACATAAAATTTAAGTGACTTAGTAAAAAGGTGTATACAAAAGAAAGGGGAGGGAGTGAAACTTAGTCCTTAAAATCAAGTTCTGATCTGAAGACTTTTTGGAAACCTTGCTGCTGCTGGAGTACCACTGATCAATATACTTATCCTGACTTAAAATACCTTTTTCTGTAAATGAGTTAAAATTTGGCAACAAATTAATAATGTCATAGAATAAAGGTATCCCTGGCATGGCATCTTTCTGCTGTGTCCTTGTTTCGTGCCTTCTTCCTCCATTCTGTTAATATTTTCCTATAACATCAGTAAATGTGTTGATGTTCTGTCTTTATCTTTACTGTTATAGCATTAGTTTTATTCTTCTACACACACATCTTCTCACTAGCACCCACTGTGCCTGGCTCAAATCCTGTCTCTTGTCCTGTAAGGACACTGTTGAGAGCATCCAGCATGATGAATGCTCTTGGGTACTTGAGCAAACTTGCGCAGCTCTTAGACGGGTTGAGACAGGAAAAGCAATTGCATATACAGTTGTATAAATTGTTTAATTCTGGAATGAGAGGCATGTACCATTGTGTAATTTCTCTGTTGGCATTTGGTATTTTTGACATTCTCTTGACAAAGACATAAGTACCCATTCAAGGAACAAAAAACAGGATTTTCATAGAATACAAAGATGAGAACATGTGAAATGAGAGTGGAGGCCTGGGTGCTGTGTAAAAAATCAGGTTTATTGCTGCTTCCAAAGAGAAGCACTTCCTGATATTACTTTAGCTGGATTCTTCTATGATGTGAATGTTTTGATTTCACTTTACTATTTTGTGCTGCACTATTTGCAGTGCTGCCATGTGTTGCAAAGTGCAGTAATTATTCTATTCACTTCCTTAATGTTGTGTATTGCCTACATGACGTCTCTGACGAACGGTGTGTTCCTTTCAGACTTCCATCCTACAGGATGACTCAGGCATAAGTTTTTACAGCTGTAGGTCAGTCAGGTCAAATTCATCTTTATGCAGAAGTTTTTCCATTTCCTGTTAGATCTTGTCAAAGATTTTTTTTTTTTTTTTTTTGAAAATGCAAAAAAGTTTGTGCATTAGTACAATAATATCTGAATTGGTGCTAAGGACATTTTTGAAAAATCGGGTGCTTAAAGGTTTTTGATTTTTTTTTTTTTTTTTTTTTTTTTTTTTTTAATAATTAAATATGGTAAAATATTATGATTAAATGGGTGATGGGGTGTTGTACTGGGTAATACTATCACCTCACAGTGCTTGAGCTTTTTTGGCGTAGGTTCCATTCCAGTTCAGTCTGTGGAGATTACATGTTCTCCTCAGGTTTTTGTGGATTTGCTCTGGTTTCCACCCATACTCCAAAGACATGGATTTCAGCTTTACTGCTTGTTGTACAATGGCCACAGTGTGTGAGTGTGTGCTTGTGTGGCCACCCTAAGATGAACTGTACTCATCCTAGCCAAGTTCTGAGTGATTTTGGGATGGGCTCCAGACTCCTGTGACCCTGACCAGGACAAACAGTTCATGAAAATAATTGAACAAGAATGATTATGATAAATTACTCAAGAGCTAAAATAAAACAGCTGTCATTAAGCAGTATTGTTGGAGGCAGCCTCTGTTAAGGTATTACTGAATATTATTTGCTGCCTGCCTATGTTTTCATATTGTTGTTCAAAGAAGATTAATAACAGCAAACAATAATTTTAAAGCAACAGATAGTTAATGTTTTCCTTGCACTGTTTATATGTATATTGTGAGAGTTGTTGAAAACCAAAGCCAAATTCCCTGTACGTGTGAGCATACTTGGCCAATATAGCTCATTTTGATGTGCTTTGGAACTGGTTAGTTTTGCAGACCGTCAAGAAATGAAATACAGGTGGTGACCAAGTGCGTCATTCTGATAAAACTCCAATATCAAATGGAGAAATGGGTGTGTAATACTGGTGTTGAACCCACAACTGTGTTCCCTGATGATGGCAGTGATGGTGTGGACTGGAGTTTTCTTTTGTCACAGGTGTTGACACTGTTCTGTACTCTTGACTGCTCAAGTTATCGCCACTACCTCGAACACTGTTTTAACCTTCACTGGAAAAGTGTTGTGAAAGAGATGAGCAGATACGGTGCTGGAGAAATACGAGGAACAGTCTGGGTTGGCCACACAGATTGCAACAAGCATGCTGTTTTCAAGCATGCCAGGAGCTGTTTTGCATTTAAATTTAGTCATAAAAACATACCAAGAACTCAGTCCCATGTGCCTTACACAGTTTTTCAGGGTATAAATGAGCATTATCAGTCAACAGCATTCAAAAATGTAATGAGAGAACAACAACATGGTGGAGACACTGGAATTATATGGAAACTAAATAGTCCCTTGCCTGGTTTTACTTATTTATTTTTAAATGTTCTTGTTTTTCAGTTGTCACTCAACTGTGCTATTCATAACCATTTATTTATGCAGTTTTTTTTCTTTTCAGTTGACCCAGTTTGCTTTTGAAATGAAAGATTGTAGAACTCTGCCAGAGCAATTAAGTGTCATAAAATAACAATGGTTTACAGTGACATGCCTTCCTGTGTCTTCATCTGTCTCTCTTATCTTTCCCATGCAGGCAGTTCCTCTCCTTGCCTAACTCTTCTGTGTCCCTTGCTTTCCGTCAATTCCGTCTCTCACCTTGCTCTTTGATTCAGACTTCCTCTTTGTTGACTGTTTATCTCTGCTTCCACAGCTCACTACAGTGTCTTGTGTCCTAATAAGGGCAAATGCAGTTTTTGGGCTTACTGATGATCTCTGAGTCATTTATGAGGTCCTTCCTGATGCTTTGGAGTTACCCTCTCCCTCATTTCCCCCAAATGTTGGAGTTTAGTTGTCACTGTGAATTGTTCCACACCCTGTTTAGAGGCACTTGTTTTTTTTTTCCCTCCAATTCAGTTGCAATCCTTTTTCTATGTATCCCTTTGACAGGTGCAGCAGGTTCTGCATCATGCCTAACTGGGCAAATCTTTATTTATGTATTCCTTGGTAGATTATAGTAGACTGGATGGATGGATGGATGGATGGATTTCAAGGGCAGGTAGCATTTTGGTAATCGTGTGATTGTACCAAAGCATTCTGTTTAATATGAAATACAGTATGTTTTTTCCCCCCCTTTGTTTAACTCAGATGTAATTTTGGGGAAAAAAGCCAGCAAATGAATAAATGTAGACCAGTGAGGTAAAACCACAAAAAAGTTAGAGGCTGGTCACAATCCTTGTATTAGTATCTGTGTGTGTGTGTGTGTGTGTGTGTGTGTGTGTGTGTGTGTGTGTGTGTGTGTGTATGTATGGGGGGTATGTATGACAGACTGCACTGAGGTGGTAAGAAAAGTGTGAAGAATAAGCTAGGCTAGACTGATCTGCAGCAAAATCCAAGGCTGTGACTAAAAATCCAGTGTGGTCCTCCTTGCCTTCATTGTGACTGAACTGAGATGCTACATTACATCTTGGAGGCAAGGGGAGAGGATCATCTCTCCAGAGTTGGCTTTAGGGGAATATAGTGAGAGGGAAGGTAAGGGTGGACTAACATTGCATTGTGGAAAGAAATTACATATCATTAAGTAGAAATATAGCTGGGAAAGTATTGGGTTGAAGTTTTGGTTGTTTCCAGCCTTGACCATATTTTTTCACCATATATGGTTTTAAGTATAATTTATGATCAGCATTTTGAATGACATAGTGGTCAGAAATATTTCTGAAACCAGAAAAAAAACAGTCCAGTTGGCACATGATCTACTCAAATGGAGGTACGTTGAGATGTTTCCATTTTTATATCTGCCTCTGTCTTATCAGAGTCTGGTTGCAAAGGATGCTTTAACTCATATGATGGGACACCAGACTTCACACACTGCAACCGTGGTGACATCCTGTGTTTTGGACCAGCTGAAATATCAGAGAGGCATCTCTCAGATAACCATTTCACTTCCACTTGTCCCTTTGGTCAACATAAATCTCTGTATTTGGATATGAAACCCAGTTCCCACCCCAATGTTGAAGCTGCCTGCCAAATGCTGCTCTTATGCTGTATGATTTGGGACTCCAAATTAATCATGGAACATAAGGACCAATATTGATGAAAAGTTGAATGGCTTCATAATAAAATCTTAGTTCTCTTCAGCATGTTTAACCGTGGTTTCTAGTGTTATTCATTAGACACGGTAGACTAGTCCTCTTTCTTTTTGATGGCTAGATTGGTGGAGATGTATATAAATACACACACACACACACACGCTTTCTATTATTACTGGTTCTGTTATGGAAAAATGTGAGATGAAATGCATAAGGAGAAAGTGTCAGCTGGTAAAATATAAATGCAGATGGATAGAGTTTAATAATCTGCATGAAGCCATGGCAGCTTACTGTAGTAAGTGCATCCATAGGTGTTGATGTGGGGGAAATTACATCAGGACAGATTCTTTTGATATCACTACTAATAATGAATTAAAAATAATGTATAATACTGAACAAAAAAGGAACTGCATATAAACACACAAATACACATTAATTACTGCATTAACTGTTTAACTGGTGTTTTAAAGTGTGTATCATGTTGAAATAGGTATTTTACAGTGTTAGGCATATTTTGGCTGAATTTATTAGGGAATGACTCATAAATGTCCTCATAAGAAATAATGTAAATCAACTTCCTGATACCAAGTTTGTGGTATCAGGCAATTTCTTGGAACTAATTACACTTGGACACCAGGGTATAAGCATATAAGTAAATGATCACAAATAGCTGTTAAAAACTGCAGTAATACAGATGTGGATACAAATGTGGGTGAAACTGTTACTGAAATGTGACAGGGCCCACTTGCATGTGTTCAGCTCATTCCAGCTCTCGTTGCACCAGCAGTCGTCATCTCTCCAGAGAGGCTGGTAGTTTGAAGGAAGACCCCTTAGGAACTGACCGGTGCCGGCAATTCTCACGCTGGTCAGCCCTGTTCTATGGACTGTGGCTTCAGACAGTCTCCTGCTGTGTGCAGTTTTTTTTTTTTTTTTAATCTCTGCTGCACAGAGTGCTCCTTGTTTTACCCCAATGGCCGTTGGAAATGGTTACCAGACTGTGGCTGAAATGTGAGTTTGTCCCTTGCTGTTTAACAGTGAAACCGGTGTGCTGTGGCCTTTTCCTTACCTTTTCCACCGGGCCCACTAACGGTTTTCTTCAGCATTTATTTTGGTCAGAGTCCAGAAAAAGGTGTGTCTTTTTATTTGCGCGGTCATCTTTTATTACCTTGTTGTGCCAACCGTAACCGTTGGTCTCTAGCGTTGTTTGTTTTTTCCAGTGTGTTCAAATTGCACTCAGTGGCCAATCGTTGTTAAGCGCGGTGATGTCACTCTGCAGCCTGGCGTTGTAAAAGGGGCTTCGTGGCAGAGTGCGTCATTTGGTCCTTTTTCCAATTTTTGTGGTGGTGTTGCCTGAGTGCCTGCTTTTTGCTTGCTTGTGTGTGTGTGTGTGTGTGTGTGTGTTCTTGTGTCCTGAACCTTATGAAAAGCCAGTTATTGGTAACAATTATTATTTCACACTTAATTTCCTGATTACAGCCAGTGTCCTTCCTTTTGTTCTGCCTCTGCTTATTATGACAAGGTGAGTCCTTGTGATGCTTGCTTCGGTGTGAAATGTAATACTTAGTAAACAGTTACTATGTACAGCAGTGTTACATTATCTGCTTCCCACATATCCTGTCTCATCAGAGAACAAGTGATGATATCCACAAGCTGTGACAAAGAATGCTGTCCCTATGAGCAATGAGCTCATCACATTTCCTTGAAACTGTAGGAACATTCCCAGGTCTGGGTCTTTCATGGCCTAGAACAATAATATGAGAAAATAAAACTAAATCTGAGAATTTAGTCCATAATTGACATATACCATACAACTACAGAACTGTGGTAGTTTGACTCTCAGAGCAGGCATACAGTATGTTTAAATCTAGAACTGATTGTAGTGTAACTGTACACTGCAGTCAGTTTTTGGGACAATGGGAACCTGTACAGTGACAGATTTAGTGTAAATATCATATACTGAAGAATGTTGGAAGTGCATTGCATTGGCTACTAAAGGGAATTCCTGCATATCTGCCCTCCTCTGCTGTCTGCATCAAGTTCAACACTGCTTATGGTGTGTGAGATGGTCAGAGGATCTTCCCCCTGATACCTACAAGTCATGAGCACTAGCTGCTAGGACAAGAAGAGCTGGTAAAAAAGCTTTAAGGCTAATGTAATTAATATTTTACTTTACGCATTAATCAGTACAAATAATCCTCTTGGGTAAAAAGCCAAAATTGCGTGCTGTTTTCTACAAGCTTTGGATTAAAGGATAAGAGATTCCAGCATTAAGACATTTTTGCAGAAGTTTGCTTTTCTCTTAAGAATTCTGCCAGTGCAGAGATGTCATGGCACATTTTTTCCAAACCAACCTTTGCCCCTGCTATGAATGGCTCTATTTCAGGGAGAAAAAAAAACTTGATCTTTGGTCATTAAAAGAGGAAGTAAACCGTTTAAAATACTATACTCTCCTGACTCCTTTAAATACAGGTATAAAGTTGATGGCCTAGGGTTGGAAAAAGGGGTTAAATGTCTCATGTGGACATTTAATTCTGAACTGTACTTTTGTCAGTGGAGTAAATTTAATAGAAATGTATGAATTTTTCACTAATAAAAAATAAACCTTGGTATATTTTGACTGCTTTGACAGTGACTGCTGCAGGTAAAACAGCAGGTGGTATAGTGAATGGAGCAGTTATTTTCCACTCAGAGGACCCAGGTTCAATCCTTTTTTTTATCCTTTTAATCCTACCCTTGAGCAAAGTACTTGTCCTGAATTGGTACAATAAAAATTACCCTGCTGTATAAGTGGGTAAATCAGTGTAAGTAATGTAACTTTGCAAATGAGTTTGGAGAAAATCATCAGTTAAATAGCTGAATAAATGTCATTAAATGTTAAAGTGCTGCCCTGAAATCATGTTTTTTGGGGTGCAGCAGAGAGCATTGGTCCCTCACAGCATCTAGACTGCATGATTGGACATCCCTCCTTAGACAGCAGTGTTTGCTTGTTCTCCCTGTGTCTACCTGGGTTTCCTCCCACAGTCCAAAGAGGTGTTTCAGGTGAATTTGTGAGTGTGTTGCGTTGCTGTGCTGTATGAGCAATGAGTGCATGACTATTACATTTGCAAGTATGTCAGAAAAAAAATCCATGTCCTGCAATACATTTTAATGGTTATTTGCAAATGTGTTTCTGAATAGTTCAGATAGCGACTGTTAATAAAATTTGTTTTCCAGGTTGATAGGATCTCAAACAGAGATAGCATTTGACTGCGTTGACAGGGAGCTCAAAAACAATCCGCTTTCAACTGCTATTATTTGTTCAGTATGTGTGCTGACACTTTTCTGCTACTTTCCTGCCCATCCCTGTTCTTTCTATCGGCTATAACTATTGCCACCCATAATGAATGTTTCCGGCCTGGTTTTGCTGACTTCACCCTGCTGTGTCCTGCGTGAGTCAGCAGGAATGTGTGGCATTGACAAGAGACTCACCCTGCTCCCCTGCCGCTCTCTGCTGCCCTTTTATAGTCATGGCCAATGTCTGGCAGCACGACCACATGGAGCTGCTGCTCATTTCCTGCTGTCCCCAGAGGAGACCCTACACCCCTGTCCACCACCCAGATCACGGGACTTGTATTTCTCGGTGCAAATTAGCTGAAAACTCTTGAGTGAATGGATTGCTCTTCTTAATACATTTATTCTTTAAGTTGACACTGTTTATCTTTGATGTTGAGTTATTTGGCATGATTTATCCAATTATACCACCTCAATTTTACTGTATAGGTTCGAGTTAAGGATTTTGCTCTATAGCAGGAAATGGGATTTGAACTTGGGTCCTCCAAATACAAGGCCGCAACTGTAACCACCACTTCACCTGCTGGCCTCAGTGGAGAACTGGTATCATTTAATTTTCCCTCTTTCTGCCCTCATTGTATCCTCTCTTAACACACACTAAGAACACCTCCCACGCACCTATGCACGAACACTTATTCCTGTTATGAAAGGTTTTCTGCCACTGGACTTCACACAGCCTGCTTGGAAATGACAAGAGCTCAGATGCCAAGAAGAGGCTGTCACTTTCAGCTGCAAACATTTACATTAGTTTTTTTAGCTGCTGCTTTTCTTCAGCATAACTTGGTGTTTAGTGGCTTAGTTATTTACCTGTCCATAAAGCTGGGTAATTTTTTATTGTGCACACAGAACAATTTGTTTCATCCGTCGCAGGGGCAGTGTAGAGGGCTGAGTGGGGCAGCAGGAGCCAAGCAACTTCTTCCACGGAGTCACCTACAGCTGTAGAAGGGCCCATTGCCGCTGTGGTTTCCTTTGGAAGCAATGTGTTTGCCGAAAGCCCTGACTTCAGCTGCGCTCTTTAATTACTACTTTCTTTTCCCAACCATAAACACCGCACAGCCTTTAGGGTTCAGGGGTATTCCTTTAATGTGGTCAGAAAACCTGGCTCTGCTTTGCATGCTTAACCCCTGTTGCACACGCGTGCACACACACACACACACACACACACACACACACACACACACACACACACACACTTGCTGTCTCATATGCACACATATAAACAGTACAACTTGTTTGAACACAAGTTTCCAAGGATTTTGTGGTTAAAAACAATGGACGCAATATTGTCTGAAAATGCTCATGTCTATATGTCCCTTATGACTGTTAATGGTGATTCAGGCTATGGCGCGCACTTACATTTATTTTAAAAACAGCAAGGAGCTCAATGGCTACAGCTTCAGTTTTATGCTGGAATTACCCTGGTTTGAATCCCCCCATTTTTATTGTATGCTTGAATCAGATACCTACTGTCAATTGATACCATAAAATTACCTAGTGGTACAAACAAGGTAAATCAGTGTATGTAGCTAAATAGTTTAAGTCTCTTTGGAGTAAAGTATCAGTTCAGTAAATGAAATATAAATCTAGAGAGCATTCAGAGTAAGACAATGCAAGGTAAAATACCGAGCTTCAGCAACAAAAGATCAGTGTATGACTGGATACAACAAAATAAAATGTCAAAAATCAAATAAAAGTAAATGTTAACACAAAAGGTTCAAATGATGGGGTTTCAGGCCAGATAATGAAAATGAGGAGTTTAGCTTTGAATCTCGTAAACACCGTGTTTTACTTTGTGGCCAACGTTTGTCATGCAGTTATTTAAAATATTTATAAATTATTCATCACTGCAAATTTTTTGTAAAGTTTGTGTTCTTTATTTTGTTAGTATAATTAGATCTTGTGAATGTATGTATAAATGTAAGTGATATTTACACCAGTATTTCTTTTCTCGCTGTCAGCTTGAAGGGACGTTCAACCTGGACGAACGGCGGCTAATCAGATCTGCCATCCGGGAGCTGCGGCAACGTGAGATAGATGAGATGGAGGCGGCGATGGCCAGCAAGCGCTTCAAGGCCAATCTGCTATACACACAGGATGACAAGGAAAACCAGCGCAGGTCAGAAGCACATACAGATACTGTATATCTACAGTCAGCAGTGAATGCAGGTGCCAGTCACTGACTCACAGGTTCTCATTCACTTATGGCAGTACAAATCCTCCTTTACACACATACAAGCACACAGTCCAGAAGCAGGTAAAAATTTCCTTCCATGTGGTATACTAAAACTTCAGTTATTTATTTAGCTGATGGTTTCCTTCAAAGCGACTTATTGTGTTAAGCCACTAATAGGACAAGTCAGAAGACGTAAGTCTTATTTGTATAGCTGGGTAATTTTTCCTAGAGCAATTCAGGTTAAGTACACTGATGAAGGCTACTAAAGCCAGAGGTAGAATTTAAACCTTGGTGCAAGGCTCAGCTCTAACCACTACACCACCTGCTGCTACATCTACATAGATATGCAGATGTGTACACACTTAGTGTAAAATAACATTACATCTGATTTTGTACTCTAAGGAAGTGATGCAATCACCCAAGTGACGCATACAGTAAGTTAACACAATATGTCATCTAGTAAGGCTGGGGGCACAGAAACTTGTGAGACACACAGACACACACACACACACACACACACACACACTCTCTGAGCAGATAAGGTGAACAGCTGGTCCCAGTAACTGTATGGGATTTAATTGTAGGTATTTATATTCCTGTGGCCTGCAAGTGTTTTTGTGGTGTAGCCATGGAGTCGGCAGGTTTTCTCACTCCATTTTGGCAGATGGAAAAACTGACAACTGTCCTCATCTGCAGCATCGCTCTGGCCACCTCAACACTCCTTGCTTCTCACTGCCATTTCGTCAAGCCTGACAACAATGGCCTTGCCTCTCTGAAAAAGAACCTTTGTCTTTGTTGTTATTTGATTTATCTGTCTTGTGTTTTTATTGCCTCCAAGAACAATAATTTCTCTAGCATTGCTGTCCAAGCTGAGCCTCGTGAGAGCCGTTTGCTTAATGCTTTCTGAGCTGTCCCGCTTTACCTCATTAATTCCTCACTTGCTGGCTAGCCTCTTTTTGCTAATGCTGCTGTTCTGCTGTGTGGTGCACACATAGCCCCCTGGAGTGTGTGCGCGCAGGCGTGCATTCACCCTGTAATGGTTAATATTCTCCAAAGGTTGACATGGTAGTATGATGCAACACTCTGAGTGTACACACACCAAATACACTGTTATTGACACTTGAGTGGTTGTCCTGCATTATGCAACAAATGTGGGACACCCCCTCTGTCCTGGTTGAAACCCTTCATCATTGGGATTTGTGGCACAGAGGTTGGGTACAGAAAAGAGGGATATAATGGGTGATGCAGGCAGAGGTTTGGGGAAGAGTGAGTTTGATACATACTTTCTGGAGAAAAATATCTACTTTCAGGAGGAAAAATGGTATAAAAAATTGGTGAGCTGCCAGGCAGCGCAGGGCTCCCTTTCACGTGCCCTTAAGGGGTCACATTTTCCATGCTGGCTTTTGGAATTCTTTTCTTGGGAGCTACTGGTTTTCCCCAGCCAAGAAAAACTGTCTGGCATCTTGGGTTTCTCACCCCCCCCCCTTCTCTCACACACACGCATACACTCACAGGCACGGTTCTGTGAACCCTGAACTGCACCTTAGCGCTGTGCCTGTGTGTGATGGCACCAGCCTCATCAATCCAGCACACCAGCCTTTATTTATACAGTGGGTCCTTACGTGTCAAATGAACAAGTTATTAATTTTTGAAGTATTGTCTTCACTTGTCTGTTTTCAAAAATGTGTCTGTCACCTGTGTTACTAAGACCAGACATTCCATAGCAGTGAAGAACACTTAACAAAACAGAAAGGTGGAGCTTCCTTCATTCAACTGTCTTCCAGTATTTACAACTCAGGTTGGGTGTTCCTGAGTGTCAGTGCGCAATAATAAAATGAAGAATACTTTTTTAAATTTCTTTTCTCATTTTTTTTTTTTTAAATCAATCAGTCAATGGCATTAAATGGGAATTTATTGAGAAGACAAATTTGTTTAAATCACAGTTAATAAAAATGTTAAATTAAATGTGTTTTATTTTATATTCAAGACTTTTAACAGGACCTGCCACTCAATAATGGAGACGGACCTTAATTTATTTAAGGTTTTACTAATAGTAAAACTAACAGTGACCAATTGCTGATCCTGTAAATGTTGCAAAAGTAATTTTAAAGTTGAATGTAATAATAGTCCTGTGAGGGACTGGTATCTCATCTGTGCTCTTTCTGGTCTCATGCCTGTCTTTCCAGAGCATCTGAAGCACAGTGACTGATACAATTAGAAGGAATAATAGTCTTAGAGTGAATATTTAATTCTGTGTTTTTATCTGTGATTTTTACACTGCTAAACTAATGATTAAATTGAGGGATATCTGTATTATTACAGTTTTATTGATATTAATGTAGTGGCATGCGTATAACAACAAACAAGTTAGGATCAGCTTTCCGGTCCCAGTTGTTTGTAACCTGAGGGCCTAGTGTATATAGATAAACCTTTATAAATTCCAAAGGAAATAGCATGAAGCTTCTACAGTATAAATTAAAAAAAACAGGACAAAAGACATGGAAATAAGTCAGTATCACATTTTGATGTTATGAAATACACAAGTATGCAAATTAGTGCATATGTATAAGTCAAAGAAAAATCAAGTGAGAACTATATTTCTGGCTAATTGTGTCTGGGTGTGTATGCATTGGTTTGCAGGTCTGATTCCAGTGACTCTCTGGACTTGCTGTCTGGGAAGCTGCAGGCCATCCAGGACATTGATGAGCTTACTGGACTGGTGAGAACCATGGTTTGACCAATGAACACACACCCATGCTTATTTTAAAATTACTATTTAAGTTGTGGTCAATGTCATCTACAGTGCTGGTGACCCTGAAGTGCTGCTAAAATCAGTCACACAAAAAACCAAGGGTCATGACCACCATTGATCTATAGGATCTACTACATCACGTCATTGTCTCGTGGCACAGTAGATAACACATTCAACTTGTCTGTGTGCCAAGATTTGTCCTCAGCTGAGGCAGAGAAAAATACTGGTGATGAGTTCCAAAAGTCTAGTGCTCTTTGTGGACCTCACAGGACACAAACGTATTTAGTGACTCTCACAGATCATGTTTATCATTGTGCAACTTTTGCTTATGCATTACAGTACAACATGTACAAAATGCCAGTCTGCGCATTCCTACAGCGTTCTGTCACAGTGGGTGAATTTGTCTAAACTTCAAGTGTGTGTCATGTCTTGAGTTACACCACATACTCTTTTGTATGATACTTTCTGTCTGGTCTTTAGTTTGTTATGGTTTTTATGTCTGTTCTTAGAATAATGTGCTTACATTTTATTTATTAATTTAACTGGTGGTTTTTCAAAGTGATTTACAGTGTTAAGCTACTTAAAATGATTTATCCATTTATACAGCTGAGTAATTTTAACTTGAGCAATTCAGGGTAAATACTTTGATTAAAGGCCACTACAGCAGAGACCTTTCAGTACAATGTGGCACCTTTAACACAATGTCATTTTTCTGCCTGTGTGGGATGATGTCCATCTGTCTGTCACCTTTGTTTGCATAATTGTGTCACTGTATCTGAGTATGTGTGTATGTGCCTCTCTGATGTGGTGTTGGTGTCTACAGCTGCGGGGTACCAGTGAGTATGAAGAGAGGAAGCTGATTCGAGCGGCAATCCGCCAACTGAGGGACAAGGAGGTGCAAAGTGAGTCTGTCACACTGAGACACAAAGGCCTCCTAAACTGTTCTCTGCTACACCAAATACCGCCATTGTACCTGCTTCATCTACAATTTGCTGGGGCTGACTGGGTACAGAGATGTAGTGTGATGGAGTTGTATGTTGTCAGCGGGTGTCATGGTGGTGAAATGGGTACTGACAGGAATTCACAGCACCTGGATTTCACAACTGGATGTTGGTTTGATCCCCATTCAGTCTATGTGGAGTTTGCATGTTCTGCAATCATGTTTATGTGAGTTTAATATTGGTGCTCTGGTTTCTTCTCATTTTCCAAAGGCATATGTTTCAGGGTTATCGGGGAATCTGAGTTGGCCAGACAGTGAGTGTATGTGGTAATGATTATATGAGTGGTTTTCACTGAGTGGTTTGTTACAGAACTAGGGGCTTACTTGTCGGAGTCTTGGTAAAGTTATCAGTGACTTCATCCCGTGATAACTGACAGGAAGAAATCTTTAGGGTATGGCTGCACGGGCCTCTTACACCCACAACAGGAGTGTCTCATTCTTTGTTTTTGAGACTCATCTTTGCAGTGCAATCTGGACTCGGACTGAGTCAAGCATTACGCTGTGAAATGACCTTGGACAATGTCTTATGTTCCATACACAACTGGGACCAGAAGTCTATTTTTAACTCAATTTGTTTATAACTCCAAAGTCACTTTTACCTATAAGTCTGTATTAATATAAGTAAATATGCACAATCTTACACGTACTCATTTTTAATGTACTTTTGATGCTCAAACAAAGCTATAGTAAACACTCTAACACTTCCATCTAAGGCAGAAATTTGAAGAAAAAAGTAATTAAAATTATTCAATTTGATTGAAAAAAGGCCATTAAAAATAAACAGAATGTAGAATGCCAAGAACTTCGGTTGGGGACAAGTAGGAGGCACTGCTCACCCCCACATCCCTCTGTCTGCTAAGACAGCCTAAGAGGGTGTGTGTTGATACTACAGTAGTTTCAATGAAATTCTTTTACTTTCACTCTCTGCTTTTATGTGTCTGCTTTCCTCCTTTCTGCTGACTCATCCAGTTGCCAAAGGGCAGAAATGTCTCACAGGCTAGGAGGTTGTAAATACCATGACTTGTCTGGGGCTTCTTTGTTATGAGATGGAGGTTAGTAGCCCTATTTCCACGTTGGCTGCCACCCTCAGTCACAGCTGTGATGTCTAGATTAGTACCTCGCCAACCTACACACAAACATGCATACACAAAGGCCCTCATCCTGTGTCCCTGTGTGTTCCCCCCCTCCAGGTGCTATGGAAAAGGTAAAGGCTTTCGGGCAGAAGGACCGACCAGTGGAGCGCCACGGCAGCCAGACTCCTGCGGTGAGCACAGGGCAGGGATGGGGGTAGTAACAAAACCACACACCTAGCTTTAGGCAGCACACACATTAAGATTGTGGGTGCTATTAAAATCACATCTCTGGGTTGGGCACTGCTGTAACCTTGGTGAATACATTCATGTTTCAGAGTGCTGCAAAACCACTGTAAACTGTTAAGCAATTACTTGAAATGTAAACTGGTTTAAAATGCCAATCAAGAAAACTTGATTTTATGCAATAGCAGGAGAAAGAAAAGTCTTGGATATATATGCAGACTGTCATTCTTTTTATGCCTCTGGATGTGCAGGGAGAATATACTGTGACAAAATTATAGTCCTTCTTTGGGAAAACAAGAGAAAATAAATAGCACATGGTAATTTTCAGCTGCTGGTGCTGTGTTAGCATAGGAGAAGTTACCACTGAGACTTTTTTATGCCTTGCACAAAAACACAAAAGTAAGAGTTGAGAGGAGTGGAAATTTGCAGCTGGTGCAGCTGCTGCTCCCTTATTGGGAAGACATTAGAGGGGTTTATGGGCCACAAGGCATCGTAGGCTGCACACGTAAGCTTTGGAGGACAATTCACCACTACAAGGGAAGAATGCTTGGCCCTGGATACTGTCCATAGCCAGGTCAGGGCTGGAAAAAAACACCGTATTACTTCTGCATGTCAGTAAATTGAGGGTTGGTATGAGCATTTATATGTATATTTTTTCATTTAACAGAAATTTTTTTTTCTACATTCAGCTCCCTACAGTTATTTACTTTGTGTAGCAGACCTCTATACAGCAGGGTAATGTAACACATACTTTCACATACATGACAGGCAATTTGCAACCAGCAACTCACCTTTGGGGCCCTAATAGTACCTGCTCTGTAATGTAGGGTACCAGTTGTACCTCCCACTGTGGTAAGTCAGGATTAATATTGTCAGCATGACTGGGTTTACACCACTGTTGATTGAGACAACATAATGTGAACGCTTTGTGGAGAAAGATGCAATACAAAGGATTCCTACATACTCTGCTTTGAAGTGGCATAGGGGGTCTGACGTGAGCAAAGACTGGGTTGTCTACTTCCCTCTTGTGCTTGGAAGTGGGACAGCAACACATCCACATAGACCTTCAGCATATCCAAGTGTTTGCTTCACTTCAAAGCAAGCCAAAACCAAAGAATGTGATCCCTATCTCAAAACGCATGCATGTGGCACAGATAATGTAATTTTTTGTCTGCGGCCCCTGCAGTGAAAGTTCTGGCAGTGCTTTAGGCAAAATGCAAGCCATGATCTTATGGCATGAAATACTTTTTTACAGTCTGAATTATACTAAGCAATGTTGTGTAATAAGTATTTAGCTCAGTTCCTGTGAAAACCACAGCCTTTCTGATACTGTCCAGACTTATAATTGAATTACTGTTGCACAGACCTAGCCAAATAACCTGTATTGACCAGGGTTTGTAGGGGGTATCACATCTTGGAGTGTGTGTGTGCGCTGCTCAGATGGGTCATGTGAGCATTTCCTCTAAAAAAAAAAATGTCTGCAGATCCAGAGGCCGATTAGAATTGATGAAAGGGAGTGCTGACTGTCTGCTCTTAATAAACAAAGTAAACAGTGTCCCACAGCAGACAGTCAGTGAGGGCACATCCATAGCCCAACAATGCAGCTGTGTGCATTTGCCAGGAGAGGACAAACTATCCTATCTGTGGCACATCCTTCCAAGTCACCAGGTGGGGCCATGGGGAAGGGTGTGGGGCTTTTGTGTACGTGTGTGTCTGCTAGTTGTGGTGGGAATTGTGTACAAAACAGACAAGGAACTTCTAACAACTGCTGGCCAACACACAGCAGTTCTATCCTTGACAAGAACAACAGGACCAAGGAGCCACAGGGGTCTTTTAATAGGGATGTGAGGGTTATGTGGGCAGGCAGTCAGTTGCTGAGATAAGGAATTGCACAGGATCCGAACATCCCTGTGCAGAACCCCTTTTTTTCTATTGAACTTCTGACAATTTTGCTAAAAAAAAAAAAGGAGGCCAGTTCTGTTTTACCATATGCTCTTTTTGTCTCCTATTTTATGTAGTATATCTAAAAATATATATAATTATATATTTTGCCATTAAAAATGTACTTTTTTCCCCCCATTTAAATGTTAGTCACTACGAAAGTTTTTGTCTCAGCACAATTTTTGAACATATAGGCAGAATCTTACACGCAGCTAGAAGCTGTAATTATTAGTATGGCCATACTAGAAAATATTCCCATAACCCAGTGCTTGGAAACAAAAATTATCTTTTTTTCCCCTGACCCCCCCCCCCCCCCCCCAACAGAGTTCTAAGTATTTTGTATATCTTGCATTTTTCTTTCTAAAATTCCACACGCAGACAGCACTGTAGACCACTCAGTAGGTGGAGCAATTGGTAGCTGTCGCAGGGAAAAAGTGTGTGTGCTACAAGTTAATAAGTTAGCCAGAAGCATGTGGCAAAGGGATGGAGGAAGGGAGACAGACATGGGAGGGAACAGAGGGGAGGGGAGAGTTGTGGGAGTGGCCTCCCTGTGTGGTTGTGTGCATGTGTGTGTGTGAGGAAACGCGTAAGTGAGGGAGAGCACAGGGAGTGTGAGACGTGCCGGCAGCACGGGGCAACAGCTGGACTGGAATGGACTCGCCAGCTGTGTGAGGCTATAAGGTAAGATCTATTCCATACCAATACCTCTTCCTATTCGCAAAGGGGAGTAGGCAAATTGGGACACTTTTGTGTTTAAAGTAGTTAGATAGTCATGTGGCAATAGCTATGTGGTCTAGCCATCAGGTAAGCGCACACTGGGATAGGATGGGCACACGGGGTTGGAAGCAGTCAGGGACTCTCAGTCACTCATAAATTGTTTCATGATGGACCAAATGACTTTTGATGTCTGGCTGATGAGGGTTTGGGAAGTCTAAGGTTGAGGTATAAGAGCACCTCAGTCACATCCTCTGGGACGATTGTGGTACCACTCCATTGTCAGTGTGTTCCTGATGTGGAAATGATAGTATTGCTACTGTTCTTCACTTCAATAGTTCTATAGAAGTGTAGCACTGGCAAACACACTGCTGCTGTGTCTTGTGGTGCTGGTCAAATGTGTTCGTGTTATTTTTTTAAAATTTATTTTCTTAATCATTTATGTTTTATTTTGAAATGGTGGTACATCTGAACTGGGTTTCTTCTTTTCATATATGCAGTAGTTTGTGCCTCTGTTTGCGCTGCTTTTGAAATCTTCCCACTTGATTTAACCTCACTGTCAGATTTTTGGGGTTTTAAAACAGCAACGCTGAAAGAATCCAAAGGAGCTACGCCTAGCTGTGGTCTGGGCTGAGGACACTGGCCATTTTGTACTTAGCAAAGCCCTCAGTCTATTGAGAGTGCTGAGAGGTAGGGCTATTCTCAAAATGCCAGGGCAATCTTGCAGAGTCTTATTTTAGGTAATAATTTTGTGTAATAAAAGTGTGGAATGCTTACTGGAGGTCCAGTGATGCTCACTAGGTGAAACAATGACTTGATTTCCAGGACTGCAAAGTGTCCCTACCCAGTTGTCCCTTAAGTCAGAGAAATGGCTCTTGTCAAATGCACTGGTAGGTCAGGCATCAATGCTGGAGTTTGAGATGGCACATGGTTCCAGGAATGCCCTTGAACATTTTGTTTTATAGGCCCCCGTACTCACAGTAAGACTTCACCACTTGGAAGGAATTCACTGAAAATGACTACCTAAGAGGCAACTGCCGTCACGTGGTGACTCATGAAGCTTACCAAACGCCTTGGGGTTCTCCATGACATCGTCTACACCTGTTTGCTATGTCTGGTGGCAGTTCGAAACATGAAAAAGCATGCTGATTGGTCAAAGTAGGGGGTGATTGCTTCAATGTCTAATCCCTCAACTGAGGCGTGACAGCCCCTTTTCATGTGTGTATTGAGGAACTGCACCTCCCTGTCTTTCAGGTGTGTGAATTGCATTACCCAGTCTAGCAAGATTCTTTGATCAAGACTTAATTCAATTAACTCTCTTCATTTTCGTCAAGCTTGCTTGCACTTCAAGCTTTGACTTAACATGTTGTCAACATGTTGAGAAGTCGTGGGTGGGATCTTCCTCCCTGTGGTCTTTTGTCAATAGTCTGAAGGGTAAGAATGGGCTTTGTGGGCCAGATCTGATAAGGATTCACACCTATAAGCAGTATAAACATAATCTTTTATCTAATGGTGGTTGGTTTGGATTTCATAAAAGTGTTGAGATGAATTATTTTGCCACATGCAGTAACACAAGTTCTGCATAAAAAGGAGATGATGGAAATGACTGAAAGTGATGAGTGTGAAAAGGCAATTAAAGAGATACAGTAGGCATATAGGAACAGGCATGTTCTGTTTTCCTTACTGTACCTCTCTTGGATGAGTTCAGGCCACAGAACACCATGGTTCATCCACTTGCTCAAGGACTATATGGAATATAGTGAATACTGGATGCAGATGATAGTTCCACACTCAGTTAGCAGGGGCAAAAAGGAAATGTACTGTTGAATATGTTTGGATTAGGCCCAGACGAAAGATATCATGCAGTGCGGGGGTGTCACACTCAGGGCCTCGTTCCTCCTGCTGAGATAGGAGCTCTGATAGGAACTCCACAGGAACAGGAAGGTAGTCCTGAACCATTTCTGACCTCTGTAGCTCTGTTCCTTTCCTATGTTCCAGCCTTTCGGCAGCTTCATCTTGAAAGTGTCCCAAATGTGCTGTAGTGTCCCTTCTAGGATTTGAACTCAGGGCTGTCTTGTGATAACGCCAACACTGTTTACCACTGCTGGGTGGTATAATGGCAATGGTGTGTTCCCTCATCGTCATGTCTGCTGTTCTCTAGTATTGGCCTCTAGCAGTGAGGCAGCACAGCAGGTATTGCTTGTGATCCACAGTCCCTGAGGCAATCATTTATGCATGTTTGAATCTGGCTCAGGGTGTGTGAACCTCAAAT
The DNA here is from genome assembly GCA_018136845.1 of Heterotis niloticus. Lineage (NCBI taxonomy): Eukaryota > Metazoa > Chordata > Actinopteri > Osteoglossiformes > Osteoglossidae > Heterotis > Heterotis niloticus. Next base: position 6,294,595 of record CM030903.1, read on the forward strand.
ATGTGGAAGAAAGCTTTGGTGAACCACTTCCGTACCCTCTCTCACATGAAAACCATCTGAGTAGTCCCTTAGAGCCAAATTCATTTTATTGGCATTTACTCTACCCTATTGGCCTTTAGCCATTAAGCAACAATGTAAGACCTGATAGGACAGAGAGTAATGGCTGTGTTGTTAAGAGCCATGAATGAAATGTTGTTTTCATGATATTCTGGGTGCAGCTGTAGAGTTGGAGCTGGAAGGGGATTGAGGTGTCTGTATTCATTTACTGTTCATGTGCATTTTGGCTGTCAATGTGATGGTTTCTGTCTCTTGCTGTTTCAGGACCCTGACATAGACAGCTTGGGTGAGCGAGATCACATTCGATCACAAATCAGGGAGTTGCGCAAGCAGCAATCGCAGAGCAGAGAGTTGCATAGAACAGGTGAGTTGCTCTTCATTTTCATGATCATCTTCGGCAACCGACTATGGACCCCGGCAGGAATCTCTATTGGAAGTAGTACAAAGAAATGAACTCATATTCATCATGGACAATGACACTCACCAGCTCCGCACACTGTCTAAACAAAGGAGCCTATTTAGCAACAGATCAGACCAGTTGTGGTATTCCAATAAGTGTTACCGGAGGTTGTTTCTGCTGGCAACTATAAGGATGTTTGAGTTCTGCTGCTGTTGGAGTGGTACTAACATCTTCTTTTCTTCTGTCTGTGGTAATTAACACACATCTGCTACAAAGATTTTTCACACTTATTCTGTTCTCAGCAGGCATGGCAGTATGACCCCCTATGTGGAGGGAGGACCATTTATTTATATAGGACCTCAGAGTCACACAAATAGCAACTACCCACACAGCACTATTGTCAGCCACGTGTGTGAAGTTATGGTAACATAACATTTCCCCTTGCTTCATATTTCTTATTTAGCTTGGCCCAATACATTGCTATGGTAAGTGGGACACCTGAATATATACTGTACCTCATACTCCATCCAACCCACCTCAATTTTCTGTTCACCACACAAAAATATACATGTTTAGTAAAGCCATGTAGGTCAAGGGGAGGTGAGACATGAAGGGGCACTGTTGCTCATTCCTTTTTGCCTTATTTGCAGTCACTAAAGAAGTGGGTTTTCTCAGTCTAAAGATGTATTTTAGGTCAATTTTTCACTCTATATTGTCGATAGTGTGTGTCTAGCCAGTCCCTGGTTTGTCAGTGCTGTTCCCTAGTTCGGGTAAATAATGAGAGTTTGTCAGGATGGGCATCCACTTGTAAATTTTCTGCTCCGAAAAACAAGATTTCCTATATGCTGCACATACACGAGGCATGTGAAGGTCAGCAACTAACGTGGGGTTCAACCAGATAACGGCATCGAAAAAGTACGGGGGAGAGCGAGGGAGAATGAAGAAGTAATTCAATTTAAATTTGCATTAGTTTAGTGTCATGTACTTACAGAAAAAGCAAAAATAACTATTGACTGGCTTTTGTTTCAGGAGCTGTTGGCTCTGTACATATTTGGCTGCTGGTGCACCAGTTTGTTTGTGCCTGCATTGAAAACAGAAGAGAAATGTGGAAAAAACAAATTGATATGCAAAGCATTACAGGGCCTGCCATTGGCCTTTTCAGACATGGTCTAGCATCTATGATTTGTTTTACAAAGTCTGTTTTTGCTGAAAAACCATAGATCAAGGACATGGAGAACCATAGTCATTGCATCTTTTGTCCTTTCCCCACCTTGGGGATTTAGCTTGGAGCCGTGTCAGGACATTTTTACTTCAAAGGAGACCCCATCTCTCAAAAACACATTATCCTGGACCAAAATAGACTAGGCAAGCATGGAACACTTTCATACTGACCCAAAATATACTGCTGGGCTGCCTGCACTTCTCTTCCCAGCAATTAGGGCCTTTCAGTGTCGAGGCCCACCAGAACACAGGCCTTTGCTCTGTGGATGGACAGGAAAGCACCATTTGTTAGTAACAGCAGATTGCTCAGGCACAGGAAGTCAGTAACTGGGATGGGATAGGGGCTTCTCTGGAAGTACTGGTTCAAGACAGGCAGATTTGTAAAGTTTAAAGACACGACTGGATAAAGGGTGACAATCAAATATGGCTCTGAGTTTGATGGGTGTGTGTGGGGGGGCATCTTGCCAGCTTACTACAGCTTGAGTGGGGAATGCTGGGCTTTGGGAAATGACCCATTTGACGTTGGTCGACGGGAATGTGCGATGTCGGTGGATTCTGGAGGGAGTTTAAAGTTAAACACAAACAACAGACCACATTTTCTTTCATTTATTTCCAGCAGGAGGCCAGAGAGGAGGGAGGGAGAGTCACACACTATGTATTTATGTGGACATGGGCTGTCATTCCATCATTCCAACTATTGTTTTCTTTGCAGAGTTTTATTATTGAAGATTCCTTGCTACTGTTGTATACATATCACAGCTTTGTTGGTTCACATTTGCCCAAATCCCGGCTGTGCCTGGCCCTACCTGGCCCTGGCTGTAGTGTGACTGAATGCCCGGTGTTGAATGCCAAGTAGAGTGGAGATGCCCTCTTGTGCAGCCCATCCTTGCCGTTTTCGGGGGCCCCCACCTCTGCAGCTTGATTATAGGTTTTCACATGGCTGGAATGCTGTAGCGTTGTACCATTACATTCCATCCTGCCATCCGCCAGCATGGTTGGTTTGGGAACAGCAGTTGACACAAAGAGTGGCATCCATTTGTTTACACACTAGGTGTGTGAGAGCTCCATGACCTTGTCAGACAGTCTGAGAGTTAGTCAGGTCTGGTCCTTTTAGGGAGCCTGTTTTTTTTTTTTCCCCTCTCTTCTCCTTCTTCAGATGCCTGCTCTTTCCTGGGTCCCTCTCATGTGGTGTGTGTGGTGGATGGGGTGTAAAGCAAGAGGGGTGTGGGGAGGACCTTCATGTGAGAAGTTCTTGGGGAGGGGGAGGAAGTGGGACACATTGTTTAGAGTGTGGTTTCCTGAGGGAAGAGGCAGGAACGGAGGAGGTGGCGTAAAGCTGGGTTGCTATGAGTGTCATGGGTTCTGGCCCCGCCTTCTCATTTCCTGTGCCTGCTTGCCCCTTCCTCTCCCAAAAAAACTTTGTATGTCTTGCCTGGCCTAAGAGTAGCTGGACCTAAGTAAAATAATCGAAACCTCTCCAACTGCCCAAATAGCTCCTGAGCAGCAACTGAGAATGTAGCTAAATAACATTTACATTTGCCTTTATTCATTTAGCAAATCCTTTTCTGAAATGCAAGCCAGACTGTACATTTAAGGGTAACAACTGAAAGGTGCATATCAAAGGGATACAACCAGCATACTAACAGTAATGAAATTATGCACAATTCCATTTGAATTGCTTGCTTGCTTCATTCAGAGGTAAATGTCACTGCTTAGATATTACAGCTTTATTTTTGGCATTCTTAAAAGAAGAGCAAGTTTTCTTATTACTCTAAAATGGTTTTCTTATTCATCTAATCAGATATAATTCTATTCCCTAATGTGCATCAATAAAGGAGTTGTTCAGGAGTAATGTAGTAACAGTGGTGCCATTGCTAACTTGTGCTTCAACTTCACAGGGAGTTTTAGCGTTTGTCTCTGTTATCCACTGTTAATTACATACATTGAATTCTAGATAAGACAAAATGCCACAAGGTCCTTCAGCACATACGGTACAAATAATAGTTCCCAATTCATCTGAATTTCCTGCTCTTATAAAACCTGAGCCTCTGCTATGGTTTTGAGGAGAACAACAGAGATTACAATTTATTTTCCACAGTCAACCCTTGTAAAATAGGGTTATGAAAATATATATTCATGTACCTTTTTTAATACAACAGGCTTATGATTCAGTACAACAGCATTTTTTCCCATTATGCTATCATTTTTCTTCCACAATAGGGTGGGAAAAGAGATGCTGTAAGAATTCCAGTTGCCTTTGCTCTCATTTTTTTTCAGCCATTGGCAAGTTTTTAGAAAGAAGAATTTTCTTCCAGTCCAGTGCTGTGTAGATTTTGGGCTATTTTGAACAGCAGTACAGAACAACTAAATGAGCTAAAGAATCATTAAAGTGTGGAATATTTTTAATCAATTAGAGAACTTTTTTTGCGTTATTTCAACCAGTAGTTACTGTAGAAACAAGTGGGCAGGGCAGTCACCACACAGCTTTCAGGTTGTTATAAATACGGCTCAATAAAGCAGATTCAAAACTGTCTTCACAAATAGGTATAAATAGAGTATTTCATTCAGTGCTTCTGTGTATTCCTCTTATTAGTGTGTTTGCAATACAACTATAACCTTGTATTCAAGCTCTCCCTTTTTGCTGTCCTGATAAAGAGTTTGTGGTATTCAAGCCATTTCTGATAACCAATTGCCCCTGGATACTGGGTTTGTAGGTGCACTGTTGCTTAGCTCACAAACACCACAGTCACACTAGATGGCTGCAGCGATAGTGCCCTCTGTTCCAAATGAGTTAAATGGAACATTTAAAAACCAGGTAAAACATACCCTATGCCCCATACCTCCTGCAGAAAAGGAGCCTTTGAGTACCAGTTGTTTTTAGTTCACAAAGACGAGAGCAAGACATTCAGTGGTGAACCACTTCAAAATGAGAAATGCATAGTTTAAAATGCAAGGAGGTTGATTAAAATATTCCTTAAATGACAGAAGAGATATTTTTGTGCATGACAGCGATGCTGCCATATTTTGCAAACTTTTTTTATTGTTAGTTGTTTTTCTATAAGAAATACATTTTCCACATGCCAGTTCAACCTTCTTGCATGAGGAGTTTGCCTAATTTTATAATATGGACTGAATTAACTATGTTGGAGGTATGGGTGCATACCTCCAGGTGCTTAATAATGAAAACAGTGCATTCAGAGAGGCTAAAAGCAAATACAGTTACTATAAACATTCTGTACATGAATAGCAGCAAAAAACAAGTACGCAAACTGCAACATAGCTAATTTGGAGTATGCTGAGAAAATAGAGATTTAAATCTACATTTTAATGCAGTTATTGGAGGGGTATTCATATCTACTATAGTTGGTGGTAATGTATCCCAGACTTCAGAAACCTATTAATTGATGACTATACTTTTTTTTTGTATTTTTGGAATTACAAGAGAGCGCACATCTTGTGGTCAAAGAGCGTGTTCTGGGCTGTATTTATGAATTTTGTTGAAAATGCTATTGGCTGACTACTTTGTCATTGAACAATATGATTTTAAAATTCTGTCACTGGGAGCCAGGATCCTGAGGAACCTGGATTGGTACTTATCTGGTTCTTACATTTGCATTTATTTACACTTCTTTAAAGATTTACTCATTTACACACCAGGGCAAGTTTTACCTTATCAGTTCAAAGGAAGCACCATGCCCAAATTCCAAACTGATAGACCCTGCATTGGTAAACCCTTGTTTTAAAAACATAAAACAGTCACCTCTTGTCTGCATTATTTCCAGCAACAGGACTGTTTTCTAAGTTCAGTGACAGTTTTCATTCATCCAGTCTTTAATTTCTTGAAAACAATTTACTCTGGCAGCTACAGACACAAAATCATCAGAGCATATTGATTAATACTTTAGTGTGACAGCATCAGAGCAGGAGAAAGGAAAAGAGGTAGTAGGAATATATTCATATTTAACTAGAGACATTGAGAATGGTTCAGAGTTCCAGAAATGTGGAAAGCTCTTAAGTGCAGGTCTAGACACACCAGCATGGGACTCCAGCCTGTGCATGAGAGTTTCAAAGGAAGTAAGGTTACCTGCATCGCTTTGCAACTGGAATGTCCTGAGTATGAATTCCCCCACTACTATTGTATGTTTGAATGAGGAACTTGCCTTCAATCTGTCTAGCAGGAAGTGTTCAACTGTGCAAGTCCTTAAGTAATTGTAACTAGTTTAATGTTCAACTCTTAACATTATGGTACCTTTGACAAAGCCATCTGTTAAATAAATAATACTGGTTGTTATTAGTGGACAGCAGCATATCCTTAGCTCTGATAAATGGAGTTTCAATGAAATAGCTAAAGCAAAAACAACAGATGCTTTTCTTAGTTTATCACTGTTTAAATACATATGTGGATAAAAGGCTACAACATTTTTCTTTTGTTTGAACAAAAGTGGTATGTTTTCCTTATTGTGTAGTTGCTGCATATACTGCAGGTTTGGCTTCTTGAACAAGGATCTGACTCTTGAATCAAGGATTCGAACATTGTTATTTCTAGTGCTGTGAGAGATTAATTTTGTACAGTTTAAGTGTTTGATATATTCAAGCTGGATCCCAGCAGAATCAACAGGTTTTGTCTGATGGTAACAGCAAGTTTTCTTCTTCCTTAGGTTCCACAGCAAATTCCACTACAGGCATGACGCTGTTTCTAAACACCTTAGGAAAGGAAGAGTCCTCAGGCTCCGTGGGGACAAGTCAGTGCCTGGAATCCGGGACCATCGACTCTGATCGAGTGCTGACTCAGCGTCAGAGAGTGGCCTCCGTTGATTTAGACCGTAGCCTGGGGTCTGCACTCTCCAGGCTTGGTCTGGATTCAGAGGCATTGGAGCAGAGTTCAGAGGTAGCCACAAGAGCTAGGCTGGGTTCTGAGGCTTCTGAATGCAGTGTAAACTCTGTCCCCAAGGCTCATCTAGACTTGGGGGCATCAGAGAACAGTACAAGTTCGGTTCCAAGGGCCCGGCTAGACTCGGGATCGTCTGAGCACAGTGTAAGCTCCACTACCAGGATCCGCCTGGATTCGGATGCATCAGCGCCGATTGCAGGCTCTCAGTCCTGCCTGCAGCAGAGACTGGAGTCTGGGACATCTGACACAGACCCAGAAATACAGCAGCTACTGGGTGCCTGCGAGCAAGACGGCGGTCAACAGTTGGGCACAACAGCCCTTGGCCAAGAAGTGCTATTGCTGCAGCCGGGGCCCGTGGAAAAGTTAAAAGTCACAGAGAGCAGCTCCTCTTCCAGCTCAGACTCGGAACTGGAGAGTTACAGTCACAGGCCAATCAGACCTGTCGTGGAGCCCAGTGATGACAGCTCAACCACTGACACTGACCGTGAACAGCCAGATGGGGCAGTGTTCTCTAGGAAAGTTCCTTGCTCTAGCAGTGGCCTGCTGAATGGAAGTCTGAAGGCCAGAAATGACAGACAAGAACAACAGGTATACAACAGATAACAGGAGTCGCTCTTTCCTTAAACCTATTATTGTAGCGGTTCTAAACTGCAACTCTGCAGCTTTGGTCCTGTGATATCCTTAAAATGAGTTGTAGTACAGAAACCGTAAATGGGGGCATGATAGCATCACTATGTAAATATCTAACATGATACACTTATTCTATCCATTCACAGCCAATATTATTAATCATCCTAGATTTTCATTCCTTTACTGTGCAACATCCAGCGCCAGTCCATGACATTTGATCTGATGTGATAAAGTGATGCCACATTTTAAAGCTGTGCCAAGCAGCTTTGTGGGACAGATTGTGACACACACTACATTGTGATCTGACATTTTACAATCCTTTTAGCGTATCCACTTGTTCTAGTCTGCATCCTATTTTGGACAACTGTGGGTTTATTGTCTAATTATTGATTTATTTATTACTGTCCAGTATTTCTGAAAAATGGCTCATGAGAAGGTAAACTGCATAATTTCATTACTCAGTTTTTCAGCTTTCAGTTGGTTTTCAGGAACCCATTAGGATCAGTTAACAGGCAATGAGTGTATGAGTAATATGCAAATATTTGAAGTGTAAATATGGCAGAACTTGCGCCTTGTAATCGTACTAAAGGTTACGATAAAGTCAGTTTATACATATCTTGCATTCTGCGCTGCAAACGTCAGAGGGCGATCTTGTGTTATGTAAATGCATTTGGTTCTCTCCTAACCCTCAGAAACATACAGAGGTGGTTGTCATCATTCAGGGGGCGGAGTCCCACATAGAACACTGTCACCCAGAAGCCCTGTTTGACTTGAGTTGCCCAGCTACACAAATAAACTCTGCAGCATTATTGGTAGAAGGGATCTTGTGATGTCCTTCAGGTTTTATGAGCTCTGGATTAGTGGCAGTATCTTCAGGTCCCTGCGCTTTGCTATTTATTTTTATAGAGTGTCGGTTCCCAGAGGTCTGGTTTGCATCAGGGAAGAACGCAGTATGGAGCTGGTGATGCAAAGTGATGGATAAGAGCTCACTCACACCCTTACAGTCTCCCAGTGCACAAACACTCAAAGATTTGCACTGAGACGCTGCAATTCCATATACAATGCATCACGGGGTTAGGTCACAGTTTGAGGGTTGCCACTCACTGAGCTCTGTTTATTGTGGGTGCTCTTTAAAGACTCTTGTGTACATTTCATCAAGCCTCATTGTGTTTACATTATATGCTGCCAACAACATGGCCTCATAATCCCTGAAGGCAAGAAATAGTCTTAAGAAATGAAGTGGCTGCTTGTTTTGAACCGCTGCTGTACTGGTAGCAGCTCTTTGGATTGAGCTGTGTGTTGTTTGGTACACCTGAGCACCCTCACACCCTGAACCAGACCTCTGCTTGGAGACAATAGTCTTCTGCCTCTACTTTCACCCTTAGTTTCTTCTTTATCACACTTGAATGTCCTCTTTTGTTCCCATGTACCTCTGCAGAGCTGTACCTTCTATAGATTGAAATCCTGTGTTCGGTTTTTCAAATCTAGTTAGAAATTGGAAGCATATTGGTCTGACCTGGTAAATTTGGATTCATCAAGGGAAGGTCAAAAGGGATAATCATAAAGGACTAGCAAAAAAGTTCTAGAAGGATCTGAAATGTTATGCAGATCAGGTGTTAATTTTTAAAGCTGAAGAAAATGAAGCCCTCCAGTCATCCACATATTTACAGAGGTGACTTCTAGGGTACAGCGTAGGGATAGAATATACTTCTTTGAAATTTATGCAAGAGCAATCAGCCTTAGTCCATAGCTCCATGAAAATGGGAATTTCACTCATTTTATTTTTGTTGCTGATTTTTTTAAAATAGTTGAATGAACCCTATTTCAGGAAACTTGGATCTCAACACATTCCCAGAGTAAATGTATGAAAGTACCAGGAAAGGCTTCACATTTAAAGCAGAGTTGGAATGTCAAGGTGCAGTGTAGATTCTGTGAATGCGCTACTATCAACACTTGTTAAAATGGTGTACTGCATAATGCAAAGATGAAACCCCTGAAACTGTTCAGTGCACTGAGCTGTTTTTCAACTTAACTTCATTTAAATTTTTATAATTCATTTTGTTGCAGAGCATTTGGAACAAGGAAATACCTGTTGTCAACAGCAAGGATCCAGGTGAGCGGAAATGCACACAAACGTGAGCGGGCACTGCTGAGCACACCCCTATAGACCTTGTACTGTATCTGTGCTGTGAAGAACCCTGTTTCAAACAGACAAACCTACTCAGCGATGTGCTGCTGATGATGCCAGAAGACACCTAGATCTCACTTAGCTTTAGTGCCACCACTGTGATATTAGGACATGCTGCTCCTTTCCCAGGACTGCTTGCTTGCTTCCCATCGTGGGATCGGCAAACATGACCGTATAGGGACAGGAGTTGCAGCTCGCGTGCCCCTGTGGCAGCTTCTGCGGCATTTTGGAGCCGGGATGGGCCGACCAGCCAGGGGTTGCAGCCCTCTCTCGACAGCCCCTGCTCTCGTCTTCCTTCTCTGTGCTACCTCACCAGCTCAGCCCAGCTGATGGCTCCCTCTGTTTTAAACACAGGCTGGTTGCCTAGCAACACTTCTACATTTTTTGCCTGAATAAGGGAGAAAGGTCTGGTTGCACCTTCCTTTTGTGTGTGTGTGTTTTTATAATCCCTCTCTTTCTCCTGCTGTTCCATTGCCTGTCTTACAGTCACTGTTAAAAGTAATTGGTTGTAACATTTTGCTACCTAAATCCTGGTTTAAACAAATTACATCACCTAATTTTTATATATATTTAGACTTTTATTATTGCTGAGTTTTTTTTTTTTTTGTAATGTTATGTTCTGTTATGCAAAATGGTGCAGCAGGTAGTACCTCACCATGCCTGAATGGCATGACTGAATGTAGGTTCCACTTTTGTTCAGTCTATGTTAAGTTTACATGTTTTTGTGGGTTTCCTGGGTGTTCCCATTTCCTCTCACTGTCCAAAGATGTCTTTTAGGTGCATTGGGAAACTCAAACAGTAGTGTGGGAAAGTGTGAGTCACTGTGTGTTGCTGTTCTATGATGAACTGTCATCCCATTCAGAGTATACCTGGTCTGGTCTACCACCCTGTGCTTCTAGGATACCCTCCAAAAAGTAGATATCATGAGGAAGAGAAAGCCATTTTTTTAGTTTAGTTTAAAAAAATAAACAAAAAAAAAAAACAAAAATGCATTTTCTGATTAGTTGATGCAGGAGAACAAGTGTGTGTATCCTCATGTCACTTGGCCTGTTACTTTCTTGCAGCACCCCAGAAGAAGGATCTGGTCGTGTCTTCCTTCAACCGGGCCAACTCTGTTCGGGATCGGGTGCGCAAGTTCACGGAGTCCAGCCCAAGCATAACTGCTCAAACGAAAGGCTCCCTGAAAAATGGGGTCCCTCTGAGCGCCCGCAGCCAGACACCTGTGTCAAAGGTCACGCAGAGGTTTGAGGCATCTGCTCTGAGCAAACCGCTGCAGGACAGAGCACCTGTTTGTGACAGTGCCACATCAGACAGTTCCTCTTCATTCACCTCCTCAAAGAGTGCCGGGAGTCCTCTCCAGCGCAGGATGGGTGTCAGGAAGGGACCATCCATGAAGCCTTTGGCTGCATTCCCACAGCATCCTTCTAGCAACCTATCACAGGGCTTTGGAGGCGGGGCTTTGGAGCAGCCTGAAAACCAGAGGTCCGCCCTGGCCACCTCAGATATTAGTGGGAGCGTAGCAGCCAGCAGACCAGAGGGTGACATTGTGACTCAGAGTAAAGGAGAGGGAGATCCTGACATGAAGACCTTCCTCACTATTGAGATTAAGGATGGGCATGCCACCACAGGAGGCAGCATGGCCCCCCGCATCACCACAAGCTCAGTGGGCAACAGGGCAGGTAGGTGTAGAGCCCCCGATCCCACCTCCATCATCAGTGCTGTACCCTACTGGTGTCTAGAAGGGGACTGACTCTCAAAATAACAGTGTGAAACTGTTAGCTCTGTTCAGTTTACTATAAGTAAAACAACATGATGCAAATTGGGGTTGGAAGGAAGAATAGATGGATTAAAAAAATAGTTCACCCAGAAGAAAACTGCATGAGGTTACAGCAGCACCCATACAAAGATGTTGTCACAGAAAACAATGGAATAATGGTGGAGTAAGTGAATATCACATTCAGAAAAGAAGAAAACATGCAAATAAAGTGCTCAATACTTTAAAGTGACTCACTATCACTTGGATAACAAGAGGTCCTACCCACTAAATGACTTTTATATCCATTATTATTCCTATTTGCCCCTTTCAGCAACATCATTTATTTGTTCAGTGTGTACCTATTGATGGATATGATAGGTTTAACTGTCATATAGTATGGTTTGTGTAACAGATGATCACCCTGTGGAAGTATTTGGCTTGTTTAGTTAAGGAGAGCTATGTTTGAAGTTTGAGCAGGATGTGCAGAATGAATTCTTTCTTTGGAGCAAACTGTGATGCTTGCACCAACAAAACCCCTTGTACCTCAGGCTTGTGGTGATGGAGGTTGATACTTGTGACTTTGCTCACTCACTGGCAGTGAGCAACACTGTGTGAGGACATTGCCTGTTACCTGGACTCCTCTAAAGCAATGTTGTTTCACCATATCCCTGTCTAACTGTGAGCTACATACATTTATTTAATTTAGCTGGGACATTTCTCCAGGTTGTCATTAGAAGCTTATAATATTGTAAATCAATTTACTCATTTTACTGCTGGGGAATTTTACTGGATCAGTGTAGGGTATGTTCCTTGACTGAAGTTACTATAGCAAGAAGTGGGATTTGACCATATATCCTTTGAGTGCAAGGCAGGACCTTTAACTTGTATACCATCTGCTGTCTACCTATTAGGGCATAATACCACAAAGGAAGATACAGACAGAAAAAGTCTGGCGCTGACAACCACAAAGTAATTGCTCATGACACTTCCTCAGAAGTGCATTATCTGTACTGATCAGTGTCATAAGGGTGCTGTTAAAATGTGGTGCTTCAACATTCCCGTTGTATGCAGAGGCTGTGCAAATATTTGTCCCCTGGCGCTGAGCCTCAACATGTAAATATCTGTCACTGTAAACAGGGGCTTGTTCGACACCAGGTCAGGAACGCTGCGTGAGGGGCGTCTTGGATCGAGAACACAAGGGGCTCTGTTGCACGGAGAAGTGAACAGGACAATGTGGGTAGAGGGACACAGGAAGGCCTACAGAGAGACACACAACAATAGAGAGAGGGAACAGGGAGTCTCTTAATTTCTCCTGCATGGCTGCTAAACACATACTGCAGTGTTCATACACACATAGGGAAGTGTTGCCTCTGTGTGCTACTGATCCAGAATGACTCTGGTGTCATATAAAAGTATGAAAAGTATGAAAGATTTTGTATAATTAAACATTGCACCCTCAAAATCTGTCAAAGATCTGTTGCTAATAAGGTCTACAGGGACTGTTGAAGTATAACACTGATTCTGAGCTATTTTAAAGTTAATAGTAAATGTCATTGGTGTTTTTCTCTATATGTTTTTTTAGCTGCTGGAAAATTCAGTTGATCGAGAATGTGAAAAGGCTACAAAATGGCAGAACCGTCTGGGTGTTTGTGTTTATAATGCGTTTCTGCCTCCATATACATGAATTATGGATGAGGCCATACTGAATAACACAAATGAAAACCATTCTTCTTGTGCGACTGTGCTTTTAGGAGACAAAGAGTGTGAGATGAATGGCATGAAAGCATGCGTATGTATGTAGTAGAATGAGCGAGCATGTTTAGTTTTAGTGGTGGTGCACTAACTGATATTAAACATGTGATCTCACAGTTTATTCTTGTGCTGCCTGTTGATGTCATTTAGTTATTGGCACCACCTACTGTCTTAACACATGGAAAATGATGTTCAGAATTCATTTCGCTACAAATGAGTTATGTTGTTTAAAGTTAGTAGATATACAAATGGTGCAAAAAAAAATTACATCATAACAAGGTATGATAATACGATTATATCATAATATTTTTAGCTATTAACTCAATATAAACCTTTCTAGAACTAATTTCATTACAAATGAGCTGTTAATATTGTTTATTTAAACTTGGAGTAAACACGTGCATTTTATTTAAAATAATAATGTACTATTAATGTACTATTAACTCTGTCTAAAACCCTCTTTCTATACTGTATTCGCAGAACTCACCCTTGGTTTGAGGCCGACCCCCTTCAAGATTTCCTCATCTGGCATGGTATCCAGCTCGGCTTTCAAGGTGTGCTATAACCCACACAGAGAAACTGTATCCATAGAGATGATGATAATGATTAAAGAAGTTGAGAGGTGTGCCGGATACCTCAGTAGTGTGGGCCTGTGGGCACTGTAAGATATGGTGTGTGGACACATTTCAGTGATCACCTCAGGGACACTAGGACTACACTGTGATTGTAATAGACCAGGACCTCATTGTATGTCTCAGTAAAATGATAGCAGAGCAGAAAGATGTTTATCCAAAATGTGGTAGGTACACAGTTCTGTGTCTGGTAGGCTTCAGAGAAGCATTGTGGTTAATATGTTTGTGTGTCCATGTTTCCATGATCGAGAACAGGCTGTGGAGGGCTGTTTATCAAACTGAGCGGATGGCTGGCCCAGTTTCTCCTTACAGGGTAATAAAGGGAGAGGTAGGAGGAGGACCCATTCCTAGCCCACCATACCCTAGAAAATAATTGGTGACATGGTGATGTTTTTCCCTTTTCTGTGGTTTAATGGCAGCAACAGCCTTGGACGGTTTTATAGTGTGCAAACCGGTCAATGTGTTCTGGCCAGAATGGCCCCCTCCTACCTTTTTTCCATCTCATCTTCTTGTATCTTGCTCTGTCACATTCCGAGCACAGTCCTGTCTCGGTCTCTGGGGGAGAACATCCACCTGGGGCTTCGCTGTGCAGACACTGTATGGTTGCTATATCTGCTGGCTACTGCCAGTAGGGAAAAAAAATTAACTTTATGGTCTGTCTCTGCAGACCAGACTCGTGACTTGGACCAGTCACACACTGCAGGTTAACCACAAGACTTCCTATGGATAGCTGCTGATCTTTTTAAATCTCTCACAACTTGCAGAACTAGCCAGTATTTCTTTTTAAATCATTTTATCAGTATGAAGACAAATGTTGCTGGGGATGCCAGTATGTAAATCATTTGTTTAGCAGATGTTTACCTCCAAAGTGGTGTACAACTCAAATAAAACAACGTGCGTTTCAAAATAGACAGGTTTACATGCAAAAGATGTTAAAGAACAGAGCAGATAGGAGATAAAGAGAGAAGCAGGAAAAAAGATGTGTTTTGAGACCCCTGTTGAATGCTGAAAGAGATTTGACAGTTTTGAGGGAGAACGAGTGCTCATTCCACCATATCATTGTGAGAACTTTTTGAATTTTCATGCACGAGACCACCAAGCAGATATAGATGGAGGGGTGTGATGCTCTTCCAGGGTTGTAGGAAGTGATCTGTTACTGTGGGTATCAGAAGTTGTTATGCTCTTCTATGTTACCTGCTGTAACATGTGATTGTGTTCTACAGGCAAAATTTCAGAAAATTTAACCTGGATGATCCTTTATTTGAATCAGATAGCTGATGGGATTAGAAACTGTGGACATGGTAGCCCCCCTTTTCCAGGAGCTCTTAGCATCTTGAGTGCTGGCCCACCCAACGGTTGAAAGAACAGAGGAAATTATCAGAGTTTGCTCATGTTTCTCTGGCTCCATGTGGGACTTTGCTTTAATCTTATTAAGGGATCGGGTCTTCCTGCTTAAGGAAGTGATTTTGCTCTGATTTGGCAGTGTGTTTGGGATAGCGTGCAGAGAGAGTGTGAGCAGCTGAGTGAGCGAGAGGGGGTTTCTTGAGAGGTTGATGGTGGTTCACTCGCATGGGACAAGGAAGCCAGTGAATGTCTGAGTGAAGCCATGCTGGAACACGGAGTTGAGGTTTGGCATGCATGACCATCACATTTGTATGTGTGTATGTTTACATGTGCAGTTCGACAGACTAGTGCTATAAGTTACTGTAACATTGTAAGTTCTACATATGGTTGTAATGTTTGCTAACATTGCTCAGTTCTTGTTTGTTTAAACCATAGTGTGTATGCGTACTGCCATCGGAACCCATGTCTTCAGTAAATAATAATTTTATTATTTTCATTTATTCACGAACAACTCAATCGTGGTGTTCTTGTGTCTATCCGTGAAGCATGCGGTACTACACTAGTTAGGTTGCACACTGGTTTGGATACTGGTTCAATGAAGTAGCTGAATGTCATTTTTTGACACACTAATGGCTTAAATTTTTGTTTTTTGCTTTACTTGATACTTTGGTGCATAATAATTTATTGCTGTATGTGTCATGGATGACAGTGGAATTCATATCTGTCCGAAGAAGAGCTAAGCGCTTCATGGTGCATTGAACACCTACGGCGTGAGGTCCAAATCCTGCCCGTTAACACACAGGTCACAAGGGTTTAAACAGTGACTGAGGCACTACTTACAGTTGTTTAATAGCTGCCTTTCAATGAACTAGCAGAAAACCAGCTTACCTTTCTTCCTGTGAGAGTTGCAGTTTGTCATGTGTTCTGTTGGTCACTCAGGAAGCTGTTTATGGTGTTGCACTACGTCAATCCACAGGGGTGTGCTAATGCGTAGGACATCTGAGGCTGCTGGTTTTTGCATGAGGCATGACCATCTTTAACATCATTGCCGTGTACATTTATTCTTTTAGCAGTCACTTTGTCCACAGAGAGGTACAATAATTATTAAATGTATTTATCTGGCTTATAGTGATGCACTACACTAAATGTCTCACCGTTCACCAATCTATACAGCAGTGTAGTATGACACACTCATTACAAGCCATTCAGAGTCATCATTTACCTGCAGTACATGTCTCAACACTGTGGAAGGAAACCAGAGCACCTGGGTAAAACTCATAGAAACATGGCGAGTGCCAGCTAACTTTACAAACTGAGCTGGAATTCATCCATCCATCCATCCATGTCGGAATGCACAGCCACTACTCACTACTAAAGCACTACCCGCTAAGCCACAGTGTCATGCATAGTCATGGCTACTCTGACTTTTTGCTTGAACATCAACAAATGACAAAACTGCATCAGTGCCCCTGTTCCATGATGGGAAACATGGCTTCAGGTAAACGCTTAAAAAAGGTGAAAAGATGTAGATTGCCCATAAGCTTCATTAGGAAGGACTGCACAGCAGCCCCTGGGAACAGGTCAGGGACCCATGTCTGTCTCAGCTTCAGGCCCCAGGTGCTGGGCTTATTAAGGTTATTAGGGAAACGTTAAAATAGCTCAGCTAATGGGATTGCGCTGATGGTCATTTCATGAGGAGTTAGCATCAAACTCGGCTGCGCTGTCTGCCCCAAGATTAGGTAGCGGCTGCTGCTTATTACTCGCAAGTGGGCATACACATGGTACGTGGGTTCATACCATGGTGTAAATACTAGTCGTTTAGCACTGTGTTTCTACATATGAGTAAGGAGTTCATGCTGAAGATTAAGTTTTCTGGAAGAGTGCGCACAAGTTATTAATGTTTCTGTTATCTGACATCCAATAATCAAACCTGAGCAGAATAAGCAGCTAATGAAAAGTATTAGGTGGATGGGTGGATTACTGTTTTAAATAGTCATTTAGCTGATGGTTTTCTCCAAAGTACCTTTGCGATTTACCCATTTATACAGCTGGGTAATTTGTATTGTATCAGTTCTGGGTAAGTGCCTACCTCAGTGGGAGTTAACCAAAGCGTTTCAATTCAAAAGTGACAACTTTAGCCACTTGATGATGCTTTCTGATTTCTTACTTTTTCCCTCCTGCTTGTTTTATAAACAAGTGGTGATTCACGGCCCCTACTGCTATGTACATTTTTTCTTGCTTTAGCTTAACTGACCAAAATACTCATGACCTTCTCAGCATGCTCTAGTTTGCCAAACTTGGGTGTAAAGTGTGCTGTGTTGAGGGAATTGGTACCAAATAACTGAGCATGATCTGCAAAGGTCATATTGAGGGTGGCTGGCTTCAGTTTGGGGGATTAAGGAGGTTTAGCAGAAGTGGGCATGTGACCAGACCAAACCACCTCCTGGGGCTGTGGCAGCATACTCCCACCACCGCAGTACATCCTGCATCATAGAAGTGAATTATGAAAGTGCATGAAGCAGATAGATATGCACAAGGGCAACTGGTGATGCCACTGGCAACAGTGAGATGTGTCTGTGGGGAGCGTTAGCTGAGTTCCTGCAGTGAACGATTGTAAGGTCCATGAGTTTATAACCTAAAAAAGTCCATGAGCTTATAATCCAATAGCTACCAGGCTTTGAGCTTAAAGCACTGCATTTCTTTACAAAAACGATTAGTTGTTTGTTCATTTAGCTGACATTTTGGTCCAAAGTGATTACATTTATTAATTTGTCAGACACTTTTGTCCAACTTGGAGAAAACAAGTGCAGTTCACCATCAACAGATAGATGCAGACATCTGATTCTTAAAATACAATCACTTAGTCCAATACAGCGTTTCTGCCAGCACACATACTCCTGTAGCTGCATGTGGAACTGTTGGCGAATACATTTTAAAAACAGACAGTGTAGTAAAAGTTTAGTGAACAGATAAGAGAGCAGGAAGTGTGTCTAAAAAATGTTTTTTTTTTTTTTTTTTTTTTTTTTTTTTTGAGGTGCTTCTTGGATGTTGCTGGGAAATTGGGATTTCTGAGTGAGGGCTCTTTGCCCTTTTATATAGCTGCTTAATTTTTTATTGTATGAATCCATGCTGCCCACCAGCAGTACAAGCAAATAAGCAGAAAGTGGAATTCATATCTGTCCGAAGAAGAGCTAAGCGCTTCATGGTGCATTGAACACCTACGGCGTGAGGTCCAAATCCTGCCCGTTAACACACAGGTCACAAGGGTTCTGTGGAATTGGCCTGCTCTTACTGATTATGATGAATATCGAAATGGTTGCGTTTCAAAAGAAGTGGAATCGGTGTCAAACACAGGCCTCTTGTTCTGCTTTCTTCTGCCAGACCCGTGATTAATAAGCATTCATGCAGAATGTGTGTTCAGTGCTCTGTGGAGCTTTTCGCAGTGCTTCTGTAAATAGCTTACAGGAAGCTGCCAATGCTTATCACAGGTTTGTTCTCTCCAGGAGACCTGGGACACAGCGGGTCCGGTCACACACAGACAGGAACACACACACTCTAACGACATTTAACACCTCTGTGACCAGACCTCTGTACTCTGTGGCCCACATTTCCCTGATCTCTGCTCTGTTACCATCTTGGCTATTCCAGGAAATCTGCTTCTAAATCCCTGGAAATCTCTTGACAGTTGCCCTTGGTGGCCAGATACCTTCTCAGTGTAACAGTCACACTCCTGCTTCACATGGTAGTGCCTGGAATGACTAAAGGTGTTGAAAATTTTATTTGACTATATTGGTGGACATGCTACCTAAAATATTACTCATATAAGGGAATCCTGTTCAACAGAAAATGACAATTGCCGCCTTACGAAAATATGGTCTTTAGCCTCATCTTTATGAAAGTCAGGTGTTTGTGAAAAATTCATCAGGAGAAACCTTATAAAATACAATTACTGTTAAATTCAATGGTAAAAGTGTTCATCCTCTTCTGAGCTATAATGCACTATGTGGCCTAAAGTATGTGGACACCTGAGCATCACACTCATATGTGCATGGTGAACATCCCATTGCAAACCATGGGCATTAGTACAGTGTTGTTCTCCTTTTGCTACTGTAACAGCCTCAAGCTTCTGGGAAGGCTTTCCACCAGATTTTAGAGTGCAGCTGTGGGAATTTGTGGAAATTTGTGCCAATGCAACCACAAGATGTTGGACGAGAAGACCTGTGTTTATGGAGCTTGCTTTGTGCGCGGGGGCACAGTAATGCTTAAACAGGAAAGGAGCTTTTTCAAACTGTGGTCACAAAGGTGGAAGCACACAACTGTCTAGAATGTGTTTGTATGCTGTATGGGTGCAGCATGTGTGTTCATGCATGTTCACATGGGGTTCCTCCCAAAAACATATTTCAGGTGAACTGATGATTGAACTTACATAGTGTGTGCATGCCTTTGCTGTTCTGTACAAACGGGTAAATAGCAGTTCCTGCGTTGTCACTGAAGTCACCAAAGACAGTTGTCCTTGTTCCCACACACTTCCAGGAAGCTTGGTATCACTCCCAATTTGTCTTCCGTCCCATGGTGCACTGGTGGCCCCAGCACAGTCCTGGGTTCTGTGACCCGGTACAGCGGGGACAAGCAGATGTTGCTTGGCATCAATAGCAGCCATGTGACAGAACAATGGTGGGGGAAGGGGGCACCCCGGTGTGTTCCCCCTCCCAGAAGCCGTGCTCGCATACCACAAAGGACAGGAGCTCTAAATATAAGGCAGGGGTCCAGTCCAGTTCCCCATTGCTGCCCTCTGGATTGATTGGCGTGTATGTGGGTGGCTCTTTGGGGGTCTTCATGGCTTAAGAAATGGCACTTGGTCAACAGCAATTGGTCAACACAGTCTGTGATATGAAGTGCCACAGGCTTGTGGAGGCTATAAAGAAGAGGAGCTGTTTTTGGAGTTCTCTGAACTGCGCTGGAGTGAGCAGCTGAGCGTCGTTCTGTTTCTTTGTGGTGAGAACGTGATGCCGAGCATGGATCTGGATTTCTTGCCTGCCTGCGAGGCCCCTGCAACTCTAGGCAGTCCTGATAGCTTCTGCGCCGAATCCGGCCTTGAGGCTGTAATAGGGGATCTCTTGGCACAGGAGGAGGAGGTGGAGGAAGTTGGGGTGTCAGCAGCAGTAGCAGGTGATGCGGTTCGTGCCATGGAGATGACCCTGCGCAGCGCTGTGGGGGAGATGCACACAGACCTGAAGGCTTTTGGAAAACGGGTGGAGGCACGCGTGGGGGAGGTGGTGGGACATATGGCCCCCCTGGAAGACATTGTACACAGCCTACAGGAGGATAACCTGCGGCTACGTGCCCAGGTGGAGAGGTTAACACGGCAGGTGGACACTTTGTGCCAGAACCTCGGGCTTCCTTCTCAAACCTGCCCCCCTTCTGCCGAGATCCATTGCCCTGCTCCTAAGCCCCACCCCCCAGCGTTCGCCACCCGACGCTCTGCTTCTGCCCCCTCACTCGCAGCCTTCTTACGCAGCACCAGCCTGGTATGTCTGAATCTGTTTGGATTGTTGCCACCACATTTTCATTTCTGCCTATACTGGACCACATTCTTTGATCCTTTGTGGTACTTGAGCCCTTCATTCATAGCCAGTCCTGACACCTCCTCTCAGCATGGTTTGTAGGGGATATAATTCCAGTTTTTTTCTAACCATCCTGGTCCCAAAATAAAAGGATCCCAAATTTTCACTTTCATTTGAGTTGACTATACAAAAGTCTGTCATATGAAATCTGTTATACATTTCTCAGTTCTGTTTTCTGAAATAGCAGGTGGCATAGTGGTTAAAGATGCTCCCTTTTTTTAGTAGCTTTCATCAAGATGCCCGAATTACTCCAGTAAAATTATCCAGGGTATGTAAATGGAGACACAGCTGTCCGGGTTCTGTGGGGAGCTATGATATGGCATGAGTCACAGTTGTTTCCAGTGGGTTGTTTGGATGTAGGTTTAAATCTTTTCCAGTCTGTATGAAGTTTGCATGGTCTTCCAGTGTTGGTGCGGGTTAATGTGAATGGAAGAGAGCGAATATACAAAGGGGTAAATTACTGCAAGTAACTTACCATTGTAAGTCGCTTTAAAGAGAAGTATCAGTTGAAATCATTAATGTACATTTACATCCTTATGGGCTCTTGGTCACAGCTGTCAAGTTGGACATTAGTTGCATACAAATCTGCATGACAGATTGTAAGAGAGTGAATCCTTTATTCTTAAATGGTTCACGTTTATTCCCACTTCCAGTACTCGTGCCTGTCCATACCCCCCCCCACCCCACCCCCACCCCACTGAGTGTGCCCACCTCCCTGCTGCAAAGCCTGACCTTTTCCATTTTCTGTGCGTGACTACAACACCCTGACCCCTTGCTGAGTGTTTGTGCAGCCAAGGAGTTTCAATCCCATAATACCTGATGCTGGAAGTGCTCTTGTGATGTTGAGTACTGGTGGTGGCCCCTCAGGGGGGACTTGTCACTGTACCACTGATTCTTGGGAAAGGGAGATGACATTCTGGCAAAGCTTCTGATCCTCTTCTAGAGCCAATCCTTGCAGTCCCCCAGGCAGATAAACCCAATAATTCCCTCAGGTTTCCCCTGCAACTAATCAACATGGACATTTGACTGCAGAGAGGGAAAATCATGAAGTTCTTTAGCTACTAGTGTAGTCTGACAGAACTCTGAAACAGTTTGGCTCTTTAGCTATTTATTTGTATAACTGACGTTGGATGAAAGGTACTCTAGAAGGATCAGGGATCTGAACCTAGATCTGCAAGGGTTCAAGGCAGCAGCTGTAATCGCTTTGCTGCCTGCTGCCCCCTGTAGGTGCAAGTGTGACAGATGCTTCCAGGACTGGAATAGTGTAATTAATTTGTGTGCATAATTGAATAATAGGATTTCAGAAATACTTTCTCCTATGGCTTGGAAGAGATTTTGGACTAGTGGGAGAGATCAGGTCTAATGTTTCTGGAACCTTCCAAAGACAGGCTAGTCAATCGACTCGTGTCCACAGTCTACATATAAGAATTAAAGTTCAAATCAGTGTGGTAGAGCCTGACTTCTGCTTTTGAACCACTCTTTAATCAAGATACAAATCGTGATTGTATTCTGGTTCTATTGGAGGATCCTTTAGAATCAGCTGCATTTCTGCATTTAACACCAATTACATCAGAAGTGAGTTGAGGGTTTTGTCTTAGGTTCAAACACTGCTTAGTTTGTGTTGTTTGCATGTTCTCACTGTGGGTGCATGGGTTTCTTTGGAGTGCTCCAGTTGAACTAGTGATGCTTAATAACCCTCTGTGTGTGTGTGTGTGTGTGTGTGTGTGTGTGTGTGTGTGTGTGTGTTTGCTCTGGTGTCTAAATGGGTGAATGATTGTAGAGTTAAGTGTATCAAACCCTCTAAGTCACTTTGAATAAAGGTATCAGCTAAATACTAGTTAATAAATGAATAAATATAAATGTAAAAGGTTCTGTGGTTCCAGAGCTTTGTTGATGACTACCTTCACTTTGCAACTGTTAGTGTGCGTTTTGATGGTCTTGGATGGAGATGTGTCTGTAGATAATTATCTATCACTTCTCCCATCTAGGACATTTTTCAATTTTTTTAAGTTCTGCCATGGTGTCACTGTAGTGTCAGATGTTACAGTGATGGCATGAGTTTGGTGAGGTCCATTCCCTTAAAAACACATCAGCACAGATAGTCTGGTTTCATCCTGGCCTTTTCTGACCTACTTCCTGACATTTTCCACTAACCCACAGTAGGGGATTTTAAATGAGCTGTACTGCAGGCTGTGGTCTTGACCAACTGCCATTGAGGTGGACCACAGGCTTTGTGAAGGGCTCAGGCTTGGAGTTAGTAATGTGGGAAGCTGATGCCTCCCCTTCACCCACATATTTAAGAAACATCTTGAGGTCATATTGTCTTTATATTCGGGGCTCAGAGCTATAGAATTTCAAACTTGCATCTATGCAGACACAAACCTACCCTTGCACTGCCCTACACCAGTGGTATAGCCTTGGCAGGACACAGACCGGAGCATTCCAGCACGGTCAAGCAGCTCTCACTCCGTAGCCCCACGGTGCCCTGGAGCGGTGCCACACTTGCTTTGGGAACAGAGCTGGCCTGCTGGGGTAAGGGAGGTCTCAGGCTCTCTGCACTAATTCAGTCCACAGACCTGATTGTAGTAACTTACACACACACACACACACACACACACACACACACACACACACACTGTACGTAATTATCTCTCAGCATGATGACTGCTTATCTCTCTCCTGGCCTTGTGTTCTCTGTTGGAGGAGGGAGTACAGGAGAGTGGAGGGGAAGATGGAAGGGGGTGGGCTAAATGACTGTCACCCTGTTATTTTCTCAGTATGACTCTAGATCTGTCAGTCTCATGACTGTTGAAATGTGAGCAGGATCCTGCGTTCTTTCCGTAAACACAGCTGTATTGTCCTGCGCTGCAGGCCCCTTCGCACATCCTACTCTGTAGATGAAGCCATGGCTCATGAAGTGTGAAGTAGCATGAAGTGGCTCATGGCTCCCATAAAATATTCTCTGCATATGGCACATTTAAACAGAGTTTGATTCAGACTCTGACTGTCTTTCACACTCCCTCCTCTTGACTGTGTCTGTTTCCTGTTCTTTCAGGTGGAAAGCGAGCCGGCATTGGCCACAGACCTGAAGTTTGGGGAGGAGCCGTCAGTGCGAGTTGCCAGTGAGGTCCCCATTGTGCCAAATGGGTCCTCAGAGGTGCTGGCTAAGACTGAGATGCGCACAGGAAAGCTCACTGCCGAGCAGCTGGCTGATATCGAAGATGAGGAGGTCCTGGACAAGATGGTATGACTGTTACCCCTTGGACTATAGCAGGGACAGTGGACCTGAAAGTCCAGCTACTGTGATATTTTGGGAAAAGTAATTCTCCACATTTCATATCTTAAACTGCTTTTTATTTTATTTTTATGTTTTACATTTTATTTTTACTTTTTACATTTGCTTTTCTCCAAAGCAATGTCGGATGGTTTTCTCACTTATTCAAATGTGTCATTTTTTTAATTGTATTGTAAGTTCCTTGCTCAAGGTTACTATATTAGAAGATGATATTTGTCAAAGGTGCTGACTATTACAAAAGCTGCTCCCCCAGAATGATGTACTGTATATGGTCAGCACTGGTAAGATGTAAATGCAGAGTAGAGCTAAGATGGGTAAATCAAGTTATATTTAAGTATAATGCTATGTCATGTTATATTTAGCTGGATAGAGGTGATCAATATTTTCCCGACATATAGAAGCTGTGGTTCTGTGTACCTCTGTTGTTTTATGGCTGTGCTGTGCGTGTGTGTACCCTGTGCTTAACTTTTGAATCTGGTCAATCTTACATTCTTTGGGCAGCTGGATGAGTCAAAGGATTTTGATGAGAGGAAGATGATCCGTGCAGCCATGAGAGAGCTACGCAAGACAAAGAGAGGTAAGACAGGAGGGAAGCCAGGAGAGACAGCTGGTCATTTTTTGTTTGTTTCTCACTCATTTTTCCTCAAAAAGTCCTGCCTCACTCACTCTCTCACTTTTATTGTACTAGCTGTATAACCTGGTCAAAAAGGTATAGCAATGCAATGGTGAAAAGTAATAACACGTTATATAATCACCAAACTGTTTAACCATTAAAGTGGTTGTATTTAGTACAGATCAAGTGGAAAGGGGGGACAAAGCAATGTATCACCTATGTTGCTTGTGTGACTATGTAGTACTCTTCATGTGATGTTATTGTGTGCCATGTGACACCATTACTCCCACTCCTGAATTTTACATTTTCAAAACCTTTTCAGAGTCTTATGAATCTTACTGCACAGCAACCTAACTTTGTGTGAGAAGTACTTGTGTGCCTAATTTGAAGCCTGTAGATTGAAAAACATAGCCATGCATAAAAAACAAACAGATAAGCAGATAGAGATTCATCTTTATAGATAAAGAGACTTTCCTTGCCATTCATCTCTGCCTCATTCTTTTATCTCCACCTCCTTGATTTGTCTGCATCCCCTTGTTGTGATGTTGATCTCCATCCGTTCTTCAGTTGTTTCCCTTCCTCTTTTCTCTTTTCTCTGCTCTCAGAGGCCCTGCTGGGCTTCACTCAGGAGGAAATAGGTATGGTTTGTGTCCGTGCACGTGTCCAGGCACCTGAGTGAGAAGGGGTCTTCCAAACACTGTCCACCATGTTCACTACTTTGAAATTTACTTTTAGATACAGCTGCTTTCAGCAATTTATGTGCTATGAGTGGCTGATTATGCGGGGCAGAAGCGACCACATGGGCAGGACAGGGGCCAAGAACAGCAGGTTTTTCCTGCAAAGTGAGGCCTTTAACTTACAAAACAAAATTGGACTTGGCTTTTTTAAAGATAGAAAACAAACCACCAAACCAGCAAAAAAAAAAGGCTATGTATGTTCCCCTTTTAGTTTCCCGGATCTTTCAGTCCAGCTGCTTACATTACCCAGTTAAACAGTTGCTAGTTGGCAGTAGCTGGTCATGGTTAATATTTCTTGGCATGGACATAAAGTGAAATGCTATCACACGGTTTGCCCACCATCTTGCATATTGTGTCCTGCTTCAATAGCACATTGGAGATCCGTGTTTTTGTGTAGTCCCCCTTGGGGGATTATGCACAGTGGACAATGGAAACTTTGTTACACTTTGAATCGCTGTTTTGGAGCACTGGTTTTTTTTCCACACTTGTGTGGGCGTCTCTATGTTGTTTTTGTGTGATATTGGTGTTGGGAAGTTGTTTCCACAGAACAGTGGGCAATGAATTGTGACTGCATTGTCAACTGCAGAAAAAGCACTCATGCAAAATGGGCTATTAAACTGTCCCCATCATTAGTATGACATGTGATGCATTTGTGTGCATGTGTTGGAAACTGGCATGGTGTGTTGTGATATTGTTTGTTTAGATTGCAAACATTGTAACCAGAAAGCTTCAAGCAGACTTTGATTGTAGAAACAGTTGGTGTGGGATAGGGTTTGCAGTCAGTACTGTATTTTACTAACTCTACACCGGCTCTTTGTGGTATTATTAGAGCCCTGCCTTTGGACACAGCTTCCTGTTGGTGTAAAACCATTAGCTTCTTTGTCTGCCACCACAGATCAGCGGGAGCGAGAGAGGGAGTCTCGCCTTCAGGATCTACGACAGCAAAAGGATGAACGATCCCAGAAGGGTCGGCCAGGAGGAGGCGCCGGTGAGGTGGTGGTGAAGAAGGTGGAGAAGTCAGCTGATGGCTCCACCCTCAGCCAAGTCACCAAGACGGATCGCTTTGCCCAGTCTAGTATGAACCTTCTTCCCATCCCTACTTAAAGTGATAGTTCAGCCTCATGATCAATATACAGTTCATCTTTGTATAACCAGACTGAAAAGTCCAGTGTATCACTGTCTTTTTAATTTTTTCCTTGAATTGTCAAAAAATCAGCAACATAAAATAGTAATTGTTTTTTAAAATTCAATTACTTGGAAAGTAATACTGTGTCTGTGTATCCAAGTCTGCTGACACCACCACTGAGACCAAACTGTCCACAAAACAGAAACCAGTCCTCAGTAGCCCTCTGTCCCGGTCCCAGGCTTACTCTAGGTCTCACACTCTTCCTGTAGGTGATGGAAGCCGGTCATCCAGCAGCAGCATCCTGCAAGCAAGCTACATGCAAAAGTCTGACAGTGAGTTCCTTTGCCAGCCTATCTTACCTGTTTTACCAGTAAAAATTGACACAACAATTTGCACTGGCTCCTTGTCTTGTCAACATGGAAATTACAATTTTCAAGATACAAAAAATGTTCCAGATTATTTCTAATTGTATTTTCATCTGAGTGTGTGTGTGGTGCAGGTGGTGGTATTCACAATCTCTCATGTTTGTGCATTTTGTCTCTGTTGTTGTGAGCCAGTGCATTCTAATCAATCAGTCAGTAATTGTATAATAAACGTCACAAAACAAATATGGAACTGGCAATAAACAAAATATACCTTTGATGATAAATCAATCTCTCTCTGCCAGAGGGGACAGTTCAAACCAAGTCCTACAGCTACACGACCGCTAGCTCTACCACCAGGAAGGTAGGAAGGTAAGAACCCAGTAGGCTATGTTTTTAGTGGTTCTGGGGAATAATAGGGGCACTGTTGCCATGCTGCTGTGTTCATGCAATGTGCTCACTCTCTTTCCCCCCCTCAGTGTGTTTGACCGTGAAGACGACTCATCAGCGATGTTAGAACGCCGGCAGGCTGAGAAACGCAAGGAGCTGATGAGGGCTCAGACACTGCCCAAGACCTCAGCCACACAATCGCGACGTGCCATGATTGAGAAACTTGAAAAAGAGAGTGGCGGGTAGGCCTAGGGGGCACTATGTTGGGGTGCAGTCCCTCAGTACTCATTGCTGTGAAAAGTATTAGCACATGCTCTTGAATACAATACAAAGAAAGAGCCTTTAAGTGCATCTTTTAGTCAGTTTTAGTCATATTGTATGTACATAACCCCCCCCCCCCCCCCCCAGGCCAACCAACCCTGCTGTGGCACGTGTGAACAAGGTGCAGCGCTCCACCAGTTTTGGTGTTCCCAATGCCAACTCTATCAAGCAGATGCTGCTGGACTGGTGCCGGGCAAAAACTCGATCCTATGAGGTGAGCGGCACTTGTGTCTGGATCCTTGTCATAGTACTACAAGTAAGCAGTTCCTCACCCAGATAGGTGGTACCAAAGGAGGTGTAGTGGTTTGAGTCTTCCAACTGATAGACCAAGATTTGAATCCCACCTGCTGTTGCACCTTTGGGCATGGTACTTACCCTTAATTGAATTTACATCCAGTAAAAATGGCCCTGCTCTACAAATGGGTAAATTACTTTAGACAATGGTATCAGCAATGGGAATATTTTTCTTTGTTTTTGTTTTATCAAAGCAGAAGAAAGATTTTGGACAGTACCCTGTTTTATTGCAGTGTTCAGGTTCTATGTAATGGCTGGTATAGCCTGGAGTGATGCTTCAAAAAAGTTTTGGTTTATTAAATTTGTGGTGTCTCTATCTATTAATTTTTTGGCTTCATCTCCCCATAGAATGTGGACATCCAGAACTTCTCCTCCAGCTGGAGTGATGGGATGGCCTTCTGTGCCCTGGTGCATAACTTCTTTCCAGAAGCCTTTGATTATTCTGCTCTTAGCCCCAGCAATCGCAGACAGAACTTTGAGGTGGCCTTTAAGACTGCAGAGTAAGTACAGAAGTCCACCTATGTGACCCCAGTGATTTTTTTCCCTTATAAACTGATTTATTTTGACTTGCGAGTGTTCCACCTAACATGCAAAATAACCTATGGAAACAGTCAATGACATGTTAACTTACAGTGATGAATGCACGTTTATCTCTTGGTTGCTTAATTTTTTTGTCTGGTTGTTTATGGCGGATAGTATAATTTAAACTCTGATACAAAATACATACATGTATGGTCTCCTGCCTACAGCATGTAGAGGGGTGATTGGTAATAACAATCAGGATTGGTTACATGGTGGGAAGAGGATGCTTCATTTGTGATGCATGCTGTGTTTTGAGGAAGGTCTGCAGATGAAAGTCATTTAATGATTATGAAGCAAAGGAAGTCTTGCCAAGACTTTTTTCTCCAGTGCCCAAATCTGCATGGATTTCTGAATGCTGAGCCCTTCTTTCTTCAGTATCACTGAAGATATTTTTTTAATAATGCTTAATTTCTCCAATTTTCATTATTTCGACCCAAATGTCCTCAGCTCCTGTCCTAGATTTTTTTCAGGAGCCTTTCCAGTCTTAACCTACAACCCACAAACTAGGGTTTCTTGCAAAACTCCACTTGTTATTGACCTTAGAAGATCTTGTCAAACTTCTGACAGCAATGAGACAATGGCAGGTCAACTTCTTTTTATGATAAACCTAGTGTTGGTCAGTTGAAAGTTAAATGGAGACAATTACCAGGTCACAGGTACTGTATGTTACTGTAGATCAGACCTATAGGGCAGAAAGATACCATTTATGCAGTCAACATATGTCATTTTTAGTTGAATCAGTTCATTGTGATAGCAATTTGACTGCAATGGTTTCAGACAACAAAGACAATAAAATACAAGAACTTCCTCAAATTGCCGAAGTTGAAGAGCCCTCTTTGAGAAGCACCTTTCGCCTACATAGAAGTAAGAAGTTTCCTCATCTGCCTGGTACCTGCCCTCCAGGAAAACATTGCACTGAAGTGATTAGATCCAGAGAAAGACTAAAATTGAAAGTACCCGGATTTAAAGTCCAGCTTGGTTTACATCTGCACTTTGTCAATCTGTCAACGAGGAAGTTGTTTCTGCTGAAAAAAGGAACTGTCCCTCCCTGTCCAGCTGTTTCTGTCAGCCTTGTGAGCTGCAGCCATTGCGCCCCTTCTTCATACTTGCCGTTACCCTGCTCCTTCATCTCCACAGTGGTTTTTCCATTTGTTTGTATCTTCAGCAACACCACAGTTGGAGCATTTAGCCTTAGCTGTTAATGGCTCTTACCTGCCATATGACTGCCGAGTCCCTGAAGAGAGGTACCCCCCCCCCCCCCGCCCATACTTCCCTTTTCTGTCTTTTTCTTTCTCCCACCCTCACCATTGATTGAGGGTCTTTTGTCTTAAGGCTTTGAGCCCTACCCCTTGACCCACCATTACAGCTGCTGTGACCACCTGTTCTTGGTTGAGCACAGTGAAGATGAGGATGTTGATGACACCTGGATGTTTTCACCAAACACCTGCATGCAGTCTTTTTTGTGTGTCTGTCTAAAGCTGTCTTCTGATAGATGGATACTATAGGTATATAGGTAGCTAATTGGAACTTGATTGATCTTCAGGAAATTGCGTAGATTAAGGCAGGCTAAGACGGCTAATAGCAGTGCACCTTCAAATATGAATGCGCCTGGATAACTTCATGGATTGCTTCATAGACCTACATCTACCTCAAGGCTGGTGTGAGCAGCCAGTACAGTAAGTAACTGGGAGTCTTAAGTAACTCACTGAGACTCATGAGTAAATGTGAACAAGATGAGGTCCTTGATGAGGTTTAGTATAACGTCTGTTCAACACTGCTAGTTTTGTACGTTTCTGTAGTCACCAATTGTATGTATAGTTTAAGGAAATCACTAGCAGTAGGGTTTCTTTCTTTCTTTTCTTTCTGGTTCTGCTCACCCCCACCCCACAGTATATTTGATTGCACCCCCCCTCCCTTCACGGAACATTAAAATCATGCGTGCACACAAACACACTCCCCGTCTGCATTCTCTCTGTATGGCCGTGTGGCTTTGTTCAACAGTTCAGTGTGTCTTTGTTGACCTGGCAAGCTGTTATGCTATTTTGTTACCATTCACCTCTGTTTTGTGTAGGACAAAACAAAGTGAAGGTGCGTTGTTGTCTTGTGTCCAAGTCTTATGTGTCAGCACACCTGATAAAAAGCAAAACGGACCACAACAAAAATGGACGAAGTGCATTGTTCCATTTGCCATTTTGTTGTGCCTGTGTGTGTATGTGCACTTGGTTTGTTCATGAAGCATGCCAGCTCATGAAGTCTGTCAACACAGAGAATGTAATGTTTTTGTTTCTTTTTGTGTGTTCCCTCTCTCCATTTCCTCACTTTTGTTCCTCACATTTGGCTGCTCACTGCCACCCCATCTCTCATCTTCAACCTCTTCCATTTCTGTCTGCTCCTTCACATGAATCCCCGGGTC
The DNA here is from genome assembly GCA_018136845.1 of Heterotis niloticus. Lineage (NCBI taxonomy): Eukaryota > Metazoa > Chordata > Actinopteri > Osteoglossiformes > Osteoglossidae > Heterotis > Heterotis niloticus. The sequence goes on from CM030903.1 coordinate 6,325,223, forward strand.
CTTCCCTTTTCTCCTCATCTCAATGTCATTTGTATGTCCTTCCATTACTCTGTCTATCCTTTTCTGTTCTGGTTCTCCTCCACTTTCTCTTTCCTCCTTTCCTCCTCCTCTCTCCCTCCGTGCCCCTGGCTGGGAGCAGGAAACTGGCTGACTGCCCCCAGCTGCTGGACATCGACGACATGGTGCGTCTGCGTGAGCCGGACTGGAAGTGTGTGTACACGTACCTCCAGGAGTTCTACAGGGCTCTGGCGCAGAAAGGCCTGGTCAAAACCAAAAACTCCTAAGAGTGCTGCCCTTTGCTGAATGGTGAGAATGGGAAGGGTGGGGGAGTGTCTCCAAGGGGATTGGGAGGGTGTGTATCTGCAGGTGCACTGTGGTATTTTATTAAAATGAAACATTATCATTGTAGTATTAACCTGACCTCTTTATCAAACCGTTAGTTTTTTGCGAAAGAACAATGTAACACATGGAAATTCACACCTGCATTCTTATTTTGGGTAATTTGAGAGTCACCAATTCACTCAAAAATCATCTTCAAATTGAATGAATGGTTTAACTATGATTCAATGTGTTCATAAGGTTATGCAGCACAGTTCCTATTGTGTTGCAAGTGTTTAGTTTCCTGCAGCTACATTCCCATTGTAGTTATCAATCAATTAATTTCAAAACATGATTTTAAGACAAATGTGTGTGGGACAGAAACACTACTGTGGTAGAGAAGTGACTGTGAGGAGGACTTTAAAAAGAAAAAGAAAAAAAAGACAACATACCAAGAATGCACTATATATGGGTAATTATTACAACTCAAAGGGAAAAGGGGATAATATTTAACAGTAGTACCGTACTAAATTTTCTTTTTAGTCTTGAGTCTGATACTGATATATATTAAACTGATACTTGTGAAGGGAGTTTATGGTGTGGATTAGAAGGGGGGAAACGAAGGGAACAAAATTTACAAATGGAATTTTGAGCTGCTGAGTGAATTTCACTGCAGTAAGTGTGTTTTCCTATCATATTTCTCGAATAAATATCCTAAAGTGCCTGGAGAGCCTTGAAATTCTCATGGCTGAGATGTCCAGAAATATTTAATACACATAGTAGGTAACAGTAGTAGGTAAATTCCGTAGATTCAGTAGTGAGCTAGATTCTGTCAGTAAATTTATATTACAAAAAACATTTTTGTTTATTGAAATGAGAGTACATTGTTGTTGAGGCTAAAAGACTTTCTGTAAACCAAATTAGGCCAGGTAGCCTAGCGATTTACGAACATGGCCAGATGACTAAAACCTTTCCAATGGATCTGTTAAGCCAGTGGCTTAACGTGAATTACTAAAGTCAAAATATCCAGCAGTGTAAATGGATAAAAATAGTGGAGTGAGATGTCACCTGTGGTTTAAACAGGGGTTTGTTATACAACCAAGGTGAACAGATGTGAGGTGTGAAAATGTGTGTGGCAATGGGTGAGTGAGGCTCCCTGTTCTTGGATTCAGACACCCAAACATGGGCTTACAGAGGCCTGGGCATCAGGCCAAGGAGTGAGGAACACCTTAAAAAGGAGTTGTTCTGTACTGTTCAAGCTTAGCGGGGAAAAATCCTCCACTTGCTGCCAGCTTCCTTTTGAAACAGGATGCACTGCAGCTTATATTGATCTGAATTGTCTTCATTTGTTTGCTTTGAAATGTTATCAAGGCTTCTTGTGTTTGTGTTTCTGCATGAACAGGTGGTCAGGGAGATAGCAATATTCCACAGAGATTACAATGCATTTATTTCTATAAACTGCAGCAAGTTGCCTTCAAAGCAAAAATGCAGTGTTTAGCTTTTTACTCATAAAGGGCTTGGACAGGTTAATCTACCTGTAGTTTTGCTGCCACAATAGCTCGATCACACCTGTTTCCCCGGTGATCTTCCTCTGTTGTCTTGGTATCCTTCCCGTTGCATCAAAACTGCAGACATAAGTTTTGTGATACTGGGTGCTATGCTGGCTTGTAGCAGCGTGGTGGTTACTGGTTTTAACATCTAGAGCCTGACATCTAGAGACCATTTAAAAAATTACTGTCATCACAGTTGCTGTTGGTGATGGTGTTTTGGGGGTGAAAGTATACTGAAAATACAAGGTTTAGTTTTTCCCCTAAATAGATTGTGGTTTATCTCTTTGAAGAACATGAGTATCTGCCAAAGAGACACTTAGCCACAAAAGAATATTCCAGTGTGCTTTTTTTCTATATAATCTTACTGTTCTGTGTTTGTCTCCATCGCCCTGCCCCTCTCCCTCCCTCAGGGCCTTTGCTAACTGTATGCCCCTTCTGGAGGTTGAGGATATGATGATAATGGGCAAGAAGCCAGATCCCAAGTGCGTCTTCACCTACGTGCAGTCACTGGTCAACCACCTCCGCAGGTATGAGATGACCTGCCGACCCTTCTCGGACCTCTAACCATACCCCCACGTTCTCCGCCTCCTCCACACCGGGAAAGAAGCAAACTTCCCCACTGCCCCATTACAGCCCCCTGCCAACAGACCACGGCTGACAGCTCACTGTCCCGCTTGGGCCATCTGATGATGCCTCACTCCATTTGTCTCTGTTCAAAGAGAGCAACCCAGAAAATAGTGTTTTTTGTTTTTTCATCCTCCATGACAATGGGCAGCAGGAAGGATGCTGGTCAAGAGGAAGGTTTGTCCCACAGGTTTCCGTCCCTACATCCTATCCACACACTCCTGTTGTACACCTGTTGGGACTCACACTGTATTGCAAATGTACCCAAAGTAGGAGGGGGTGTTCTCTCACACACTCACACACAGAGCATGATATGTAGCTGAGTGACATACAGCACACACTCTCTGTTGTAATAAGTTCACAAAACCAAAGTTTTGAAACCAAATTGTATTAATATTTGTGGGATGTTTCAGATCTCTGGGGAGATCTGTCCACATGAATATTTGCATTGTAAAGCTCCATTACCCCAGACGGAATATATAGAAAAGTTTGATTTAAAAAAAAAAAAAAAAATGTAACGCTATTTTGTTCCACCTTTTTTTTTCTCCAGAAACAGGGCACTTTTTGTAATAATTTTTAAAATTCTATTGGATTAAAGTTTGAAAATGAGTTTGTATATGGCTTAAGTCAACACCCTGGTACTGTTTCTGTTATATAACTTATCAAATTTGCATGCTTTTTAAAATGCACCTTTACTTGAATTTTTTGTAAGTTATTACTATTGTTATTCAAGTTATGTATAAGCACTGGTATGGAGTGAGATTTGACCCATACTTTTATCATTGTGTAATATTTTTGACACCAGTAAATACTTGGTGCCTCTTGCTGAGTGTGTGGCCCTGACCTGAGCTCACCAGAGGATGACTGAACATGACCAGTTCTTATCTTCCAGCAACTGAAACCACAGGATTGCAAACAGATGCTGTCCTTGGGTGCAAATCCATATTGCATTTCTTTTAGTTCTCTTCTGTTCTGTTTTCAGCTGTATTGAAATAATATTTCTGATTTCTGACACTTCAGTGTTGTTTTATTGTACATTTTGGAGATGTATAATTTTTTTCCCATTAGCTTTCTCAAATGGCACCATTTATAGTTACTATTTAAATATAAGTTAAATGGCAGTGTTAGAGGTTTTTGTATTTAAAACCAGGCTCTGTAGAAAGTAACCATTCCCAACATTTTAGCATTTCCCTCTTTTGCATGCCCTTATGTAAGCTGAACTGGTCCCTGATGCCCTGATTCAGAGCAGTTTCCCTCAGCCAAGGCTCCCCTTCTGGCCTTCCAGCCAGAATGACCTTTATGGCAGGACCCATAACCCACCTCCTCCCTGGCCACAGCTTCCCATACGTGTGGCTGTCTGCTCCTACTGGATTTGCCTCGTTTTGCTTGGCTTGTGCTTTGTATATTTTGTTTTAGCTGGTATGTATTTAAAAAAAATCTAGTTTTATCAGTCGTCACTGATAGCTGTTACTTGATGGTTTTAGAGTCTTCCTTTAAATTGTATCTATTTTCTTAGCTTTAAGATAAGTCAAAACTTTTAGGTTCTCTCTCTACAGCCTCAACTTTACAAAAGATTGGGATTCAATGCAGCATTTAAAAAAGGTGGCGAATAGAAAGAGATCTGCATTAATTTAAAGAAAACTCAGGGAACAATTGAGTTATTTATTTTTGACTATTGACTCATCTAGGTTGAACTCTATCCGCCATATGGTTCCTAGGATTAGATCAAGGTCTACTTTCTTACAGTGGTGAGACCACAATGTTTGAAGTTAAATTTGGCTTTAAAATAATTTGGTTTTTCTATTTGCATTAGCTGCTGCAGATGTGCAGCAAACAAGGACCCAACTTGTGGTTAAGGCTGTAGAGGGGTAAGGAACGTAATCTCCCATGTTGTCTGCTGTGGTATTCCTTAGCTCCAGTCATTTTTGTGTTTAACTTTTCAAGAATGATAAGCAAAAACAGGGAGGCAATACCAATTATGGCCTAAGAGGACTGTGCAGGAAGATTTCCCTGGGCCCCTACACAGCTGTGAATCATGTCCAGGTAGGGGTGCGGTCAGTTTGTTTGCACCCAGGAATACGACTGCCAAAGGGCTTCCGATAGCTAACATGACTGTACATACCAGCTCACGCACATTTCTACAGTACCAAGACAGTACACCACATGTTTATCTAACTAAACAATTAAAATTATTTTAAGAAACTCATCTGATGGTTGGATCTTGGTTATTTACTTTCTCTGCAGTAATAATCAGCTCTTGGCCTTATCAGACTTGACACCAACTGAGAATAGTATCCATTATTTATGTGTAGAATTGTTGTCCAAGAAACTTACAAAAAATCAATGGTAAGTTTGATTATTATTTTATTTATTTATTTTTTTTTTTATTGATACACCTCTACTTGTGTCAGTCAGGTGAATCTGGCTCCTCCCACCAAAACACACGTCATCAGCTCCTGGCCTATCAGTAGATTTGCGGCTCAGGGCGTCATTTGGTTCCTCGGTAGGTAGAGGGCAGCAAACGCACGAGTGACACATGCAGACGAAATATTTTTCTCAAAGATGGAAAACTGGACACATTTTTTAAGGAATAAAACCTGAGGGTTGCTGTCTTTCAGAGCTATGGTGAGGTCTGCATTACAGGTCTGTACGCTCTGACTCTGGAATCAATGTTTCAGAAGTGGAGTCTGGAGAAGATTGGGTCTGGGACTCTCGCTTTTCTCTCCAGGGGCTGTCTTTAGCTGGGGAGAACTGGAACTCCTCAGGAACTGGGTCATCCTGGTTGGCCTTCTTGTAGAAACCTAGTGACCTCAGTAGCTCGTTGATCTCGGCGCGAGTCATGTCAGACAGGGCGATCCGCTTAGAAGAGGAGAATAAGAAAAGATGAAGTCTATTTCTAACCTGAAGGTACTACCCTGCAATGAGTTTCAATAGTTCTTTCTATCTATCTATCTATCTATCTATCTATCTATCTATCTATCTATCTATCTATCTTTTTCCATTTCAGACAAAGTGAGAATATACTCACTGGTCTATAACATTTATTAAGCAATAATATCTCGATCATGACAATGACCAAAGGAGTGGTATCTCTTCTTAATGCTATTTTATGATAGATGATAGAGAACTTGAGCACCATCAGTGCTTTGGAACTGTAGAACTGCTGTGCTTACATCCAACTCTTCATAATAGTGACTGAGGAGAACAAGTTCAGGATCAGCTCCTGGAATGTGCTTCATCACCAGGTTATGGCTGATTCAAAGGTCAAGGGAAAACACATCTGTACTTTACAGGTTAGTCTGTGGCTGAACAAAGAATATTCCACAGCTGCTCTTTAGAAGGTGTTTCCTCTATTGTCCTGTAGAATACTGAGCTATGTCAAAAGAAAAAAACTAACTTAATTTAGATAAGTGTAGTACAAGTAAATGAGTATGAGTCTAAAGTCATATGTGAGGTATAGTTAATGTATTAAAATTAACTTTGGGAAATTGCATTCATTTGTGACAGTCATCTCATTCATGTGTGCACACACAACTTGGTGACCGCCTGCATGGAGAGACACTGCACACACGGAGGAGCTCCACCTGTCACCACACAGTGCTATTTCTGAGCATGAAGCCACCGACCCAGTGGGTGGCACTGCTGCCTTGGGTTAGGGTTGCTATTGTGCCCTTGATGAAGGTACTTAGCCTAAATTATTCTATGATACCCCAATGCATAAATGGGAAAATAACTATTAATAGCTTAACATTCTCAGTCACTTTGGAGAAGAGCATCGGGTAAACCAGTAAATGTAAATATACAAGAGATGACATGGCCTGTTTTCCAAACTCAGGACTGGATCACTGTTGGATGTCGATCAGTTTTGGCTGTTAATAATGTAGGACATGAATTCTCTCTGTACTGCTTCCACTTTTTGTCAAGTATTCATCCTAGTCGCATTCTTAGCAGAGGCAAAACAACTAGCATTATGATATAATTTAGTTTCTTAGTAGGTACTTTTTGACAAAAGCACTATAAACTGTTGTAATTTGTACGCTTTACCCATTTAATTTAGGTAAAGGTATTACTGAGGCAGTATGTGCCTTATTACCTTTTTGAAGAATGCAAGCTATAAGGAGGGGATGCAGCTCAGCATCTGTTTTATCAAAGCCAAAGTTCAACTTAAAGCCTCTTACTGTAGGTATTATCATTGCTTTGGTACACCAGTCCAAAGTACTTTGCAGTTTTTACCCATTGAAAAATATGTATATTTTTATGACATAATTGAGGTAAAATACTTGTAGAGGGTGGAACCTACTAAATCCCGAGCTCACAAAAAAAGCTGCAAGTCCTTAACCACTTTGCATTCACTGGAGGCCTTAATAAACATTGCTTTGCAAGCCACTGTTGGGGAAACAAGTCGTATATACTTTTTAAAATTGTTAATAAAATGCTATCCAACTACTGAATATGGAGACAAAACTGATTTTTTATAGGCTGCATTTTGCTAGCACCCGCAATTACTACAGGGCCTATTGTGGGGCTGCTCTATGGTCTTCCCACAGTCGCCGAGTGGTCACGCAATCCACGCTGTCGCTGTAATGAAAAGGATACTAAAGAGGGATATCTTGGGTCACAAAGGCCTTGACCTGCAGGACAGAGCAAAGGTCAGTATGATTCCCACAATGCATTTCAAAGTTGTTACGTCATTTAAATTTCAGAGAGTGAAAAATACTGTAAAAAGTACCAAAAGAAATTGCTTTGGTTTATGGATAAAACTACATATTTGTTTATGCACCTGACAAAATGCATTTTAAAGTCACACGTTGAAAAAGAAAAGTACTGAATTACATAATATGCATACAAGTGCATAATATAAAGATCTGTTATAATAATGCAAAAAGAAAAGGTTTTACAGTATCTAAAATATAATAAAAGCATGTATTAAGTAAAAAAGAGACAGTAGTGTACATTACCTCCCTCAGCCGGTTGAGCTGTCAGCCCCCACAGCTCTACAAAGCAGAAAAACAGCCTTTGTGATACAATAAATGTGACAAACACAGCTCATTGTGCTTTCTCCCATGTGAGGTATGACCCCCCCCCCCCCAATACTCATAAGAGAGCAGAAGCCAGGCTCTAGAGAAAACGGCAGATCACTTGGAGGAAACGGATCTGCTTGACCACACCAGCCCCATACATTCAAAAGTAACTGTCATTTAATAGCTATGGTTAGGGAATACCGTAGTCTGTATAAATGGACACTGCAAGTCCAGTCCCAAGGCCGTCCACTAAAATGGACTTGACTTTCTGTGACATCCGCGATAAGACACTGTGGGTGCAGTTTCACAACCTGCCACCCAGTGATTCCAACAGAGGCTCTGTACCACCATGACTCTGATGAGGATAAAGCAGTCAAAGATGATGGCTGAAGAGACTATGCGATGTGAGTGAATGTGGGCGTAATCTCTGCCCTCGACGTGTGCTGCCCTTACACGTCATTTCCAGATGGAGATGACATCTGCACGGGGAATGTGGTTTGTGAAATTCTCTGGAGGAGTTGGCTGGAAGCCGACCAGTGGAGGAAGGCAGCACAAAAAGGAGAATCCCATAGTTTCTCATCACTTCTGTTCCCGATCTGGTTTCCTTGAGTCCCCAATTTGGACAATCGGCTGGCCCTCTGAGGCTTCTGAGTCACCACTATGTCTTTACTCCAGTTTCACTTTCTTGTGTAGATGCCCCACACGTCCCGCACAATGTCGGCAACAAGCATCTCACACAAGCTGCAAACGGGGAAGTGTTCCTCTTACTAGTTTAAACATAAAATTAGGATACATAAACAAATGGAGGGCCAGTTTTTCAGACTCAAATGCAAATGAAATGAAGACAGGATGCTTGACTGAACGCCTTCATATTTTAAAGTTATACCATGTTACTATTTTATATTTAAATTTTTTTATTTACCATGGCATAGAAACTTGGGTGGAGGGCTTCAGACATTTGGTTCCCAGTTTCTGACTTATAAGAAGTCCACTTTAAGTATCCACCCATCCATCCTTTTTTGGTAATTGCTTAATAGTGGTCAGGGTCACAACGGTCCAGAGCTGATCCTATGGACACCAGCATGTGGCAGTGGAGCTTGGATAGAACACCAGTGTATGGCAGCCCAAAAACACACATGTACAAACTGGGCAAATTTACAGTGGACTCCCTGGACTGTGGGAGGAAACCGGAGCACCCAGAGGAAACCGCCACTAACAGGGGCAGAACATGCAAACTCTACACAGACTGAGCTCTGTTCGATCCCACATTCGCGCCCTGTTTTATAAAAAATAATAATAATAATGGAGAATCGCACGTCGCCAGTGAGCCGCAGAAGCTTTGGACCCTTCCCACATGTCCTACCTCCACCCTGGCTTTGGCCAGACCCTGCAGCTTCTTCGGGTCGATCTCGTACGCCGATAAACAGTGGAAGACGCCGCACACGAGCAGAAGCCACATGGTCGCAGCCGCGATCCGCACGGAAGCGCGCAGTCCAGATCCGATCGCCGTGCGTCCGGGTCACGCAGCACGGAACCGAGGAGGAACAACCTGGCTCGGAGATGCTGATAATGATGGCGAAGATGAGTCGCTTTATGTCACGTCCGGAATCGCTGCCACGTCAAGCACCCTTTGCCACCCCCTCCGCAGCGGATGGGGGAGGAGAGGACGGTGAAACGTGAGCTGGGGTCCAGACCGAGCGCAGAAACGGATCAGCAGCACCGGGCGGAAAACTACAATCCCCATTTGTGTTAATATTCAACTGTGGTTGGCTGATGCCACTGTCCGAAGCAACGTGTAGCGTTAGATAACCGACTTTACAGCGTTTTGCCCATTTGTATAGCTGTGTCAGTTCAGGCCAAGTACCTTGCTGCAGGTTAACATCAGGATTGGGATTCGAGCCCCAAACCCAGCCCTAACCAGGACACGGCCAGCTGCCGACTTATACAAATTAATTTAGCCTTACAGCCCATGGTGTTAAGTTCTCGAGCTACGATTTCCCTCTTTCTCCTTCCCAAAAATGAGTATTTTTCCCATTTCCTTAAAATTACAATTTCAGCGGAAACGTCGTGATCTGTATTTACCCCTCCGACTCGATAGGTGGCAGAAAAACGGGCCCAAACGAAGGAGAAGTGCAAGACCCTCTGAAAGTCGGGGATCCCACAAGCTTAGACGAGATGCGTCGTGTTACCATGGAAACCAAAGTGTGACTACATCGCTGGTGATTTGAGCTTTGCAGGAACCACTCATTTTTAAATCATTTGAAATTAATTTTAGCTTTACTGCAGATTAAGGATAATAAATAAGGGTAATAAAAACGTTATTACAGGTAGCTGTGCAGTATTGCAGCCACACCTGAGGCTTATGCAGAACTTACGAGTGACCAAAGCTACAAACGATACAAAATACGAAAGCAGCTCCGTTTCAGCTCTGTGCAGTAGGTTGAAGAGCCAGTGTGCGCGGTTTTCCCCACAAACAAATCAACTCGTTTGAATTTCTCTTTGGTTCGAGTGCTGCTGATTTTATCATCATCCGTAAAAGCGGAGGGAGACAGCATTTCCATAAACGCAGGTGTGTGGATGTTCGTGGAAAATAAGGTGACACCTGCACGTCGACACAGTGGTCAGTAGAGGGCGCCTCGGCAGCATTCGAGGTGCCAAGCCACCTTCATCATTGGGGCTGCTTTGCTCATCAGTGACATTGACCTGAGGTCATGCCGAAACAACGAAAATGTGGTCACTTTTAAGTGCAGGAATTGTTTTGATAATTTAGTAATTCAGTCAAGTAATACAATATACACAAAAAAGTAATGCTCTCTTGATGAGTTTGGAAACAAAAATCTAACAAAACAATACGATCATCGATGCCATTCCTTTAATGTTGGTTGAAACCTTAAATTCACGCCGAAATGTTAGCCTGCTGCTCAGAGATCTGCTGGAGTGTAAGAGAAACCTGCACTGTGGAAACATCGTGCCAACACTCGTCAAACTTGCATGTACTCCTCAAAATGCATTGATATCACAAGACAGCGATGAAAAATCTGTATAATTATTCTGTTTCTTGGTCAGATAGACAAATGAAGGCATCTTGGTTCCAGAACAAACCTGATCAGTGTTGCAATGTTTTTCCTGTCTCCGGTGAAGGTGAACAAATAATACGTTGAACATACAGCATCAAATGAAAAAAGTCAACAAAAAGGTGATGGTATGCAGAACTGCACTGTTTATTTTAAAACATGTTGAGTTGTAAGCGATCCATCTTGATGTTGATCTTTTTGTCTTTTTCTGGTTTGTACCCTCACCATAATTCATTTCTACTGTACTGGTTTTGTTTTTATAACAGTCATTACTACACCATCTTTACTTTATGGTTAGCTTCAGTTGGAAACATCAGATGAAGGCAAAATTAACTGAAATATCAATTTTTCACTATAAGACTTACTGTTTCCTTAAGCTATTTATGAGGCACAGGATGTTACTGTCCCTCTATACTGGAAACATTGGGTGCAAGGCAGGATACAGTGTATTGGATGAAAGTTAATTTTATTATCTTTTATTAACATAAAACAACATTAGCTAAACTATGAAATGATTGAAAATGAAAAAGTGGATAATTTCCAGACTATTCAGTGTGCAGCTCTGCTTTTTACTCACTAGACAATGCCAAGCTGCTGCTGTTGTGCTTTAAGGAGCAGGAAAGAGGGATACAAAGAACCACATGGAGGGAACGAATTTAAAGTTTTTCAACTTAAATACAGACTACCTGCACCACAGTAAACTTTCCTAAAATCTGGCCATGAGGAAGAGACCGATTCATCTGTTTAAGTTTACAGCATAGAAGTGTTATAGCAGAAGTACGTGTTCTCTGGATAAATTTCATAAAAGTCTCGGATACAGAAACGAAACTGGCTGAAATCAACTTATGAAACTGCCCCTTTCAGCTCATCCCACAGCTCCACTTGAGCTTCTGTTCTGTGTATTTTTCTACCGTTCAATGGTGATCCATAGAAATACGGGCCATTTTTAACTTTTACAACAGAGATATTTTATCTAATAAAAAAATGCAAATAAAGAAATTGCCGTACTGCCCAGAATATAAGATAATCGTGATTTACGATGACCCCCTCTATTTCAACACTCATTTCTGGAAAAAAGGTTTTTGGAATATTACATCTTAACTTCAAAAACAAAAATCGTATTATTCATATTTACCGTATTTGTGTTTTTTAAGACTTTCTATTTGGGCTCGCCATCTTTGATCACAACGTTCTGTTTCTTTATATTTCTTGGCTGCTCGAGAGTTGTTTGACACCTCTGCCTCATTGATCCCCATTATCTTAAAATTGGCATCGCAACTCGTCTTCAGTCTTCGGTTAATTTGGCCTGACTTTGAGCTCCTTTTTTCCAGACCACCTTGAGATTTCACCATCGTTCACACTCGCTAGGTCCAGTCGATCATTTCTGTGGATAAGTGATGCCACCTACTGGTCTTATATGGTATATGACCTTTGTAGGTCTAGTCCTTGAATGTAAGACGACTACATCTTTTTTACATGCAATTCCCAGAAAAAAATGCCGTCTTATATTCGGGCCAATACGGTAATCAGTCTACAGTTCATAACACGGGAGTGTAAGAGTACAGTGTATACATTGGGTGGAGCGTTTCGTATTAAACAGCAGCGTAAGACGTGTTTTGTGCAGCAAAGTGATATTTCTGGTGTGAGACGCTGACGCTTTAAAAACTGCGCAGAACGGAGCCAAACCCCGCGTTGTGTGCGCCGCTTTCCCACTTACATAACGACGGCCGGCAGCGAGGCCACAACGGGCGCTGTTGACACCGCGGCTGACATATTGACAGCGCGGGGTTTGAATGCAGCTCCGGCGCAGTGCAGCACAGTCGGTCCACACGGGTCTGTTCCTCTGTGCAGCCACGCTCGTTGTTACATGAAAACGGGGCGGCAGAGATTCGTCTTTAACGGGGGCTGGGGGTTTAAACGGCAACAGCGGACCGGTTTCCGCGCTTCAGTGTGGGGTCACCTCTGCGGCTAGAACCGCTTTCCCCGAATAAATGTCACAAGCGGAACACATCGTTTCGACTCGCTCGGCCAAAGTTCACGGCACCGGCATTGCCGTCTCATCGCGACGGGGGAAATTCTCACAGGTTTCGCCGTTTCAGTGACGCCGGAGAGGTTTATTCCACCTCACACGGCGCCTCGACATTGAATAACCTTCAGCGGCGGTGCGGCGCTCGCGCTCGCGCTCGGGAGGGACGGCCGGGGATCCGCGAGCCGACCGGGTCGGGAGCGCGAGGAAGGCGCGTTATGACGCGCGGGTGACGTGACGTTGCGACGTGGCCGACGTCGCGCGTGCGGCTGCTGCGCGGAGCTCCTACCTGCAGCCCACCTGTGCGTCGCTGAAGGGCGGCGGGGGGCCCGATCGCACGTTCAGTTCGGAGCGGGGACGCGCAGCGCGCACGCCCTCCGCGACGGACCCAGCGTAGACCGCAGCGGAGCGTCCCCGGCCGGCATCTGCAGCATCTGCGGCATCTGGAGCCCGGGGGGCAGCAAAGGTAATAAATTGACCCGCTGGTGTTGCCTGTTCTTATTATTGTTATTCTTGTTGCTGCTGTTTTTTTTTTTTTTTTTTTATTCGATGCAGCGTTGCACAACTTTGCTTTGGGTCAGTTGTCATGCCAGAATGTTATATATTATTGCAGTAGGCTTCTAAATTCTGTTTATAATTTAGCTAGTTTAGCTTCAGGTCCTACATCTGTTAAAGGAATTACGAAGCAGCATTTCATTAATGGCATTAAATGGGTTAAATTCACAGCTGACAAAAACAACACCTAGAGATGACAGTTAATGGCTAAAGAAATGATTGTGGTTCAAGGGTTATACATGTTTTATATATAATGCTCTGTATACCCAACTGTATTAATAATATTCGGTTCACAAAGGTCATTCTGCTGCTGTATGTTTTAAATAATATTTATGTGCATAACTGTAAGAAGCCTTTTGTCCACATGTGAATGAAACCACTAAAACAGATATTGTAGTGCTGAATGCTTTCACCTGCTGTTTCCAGCTCCTCCTGTTGATCAGTTAAGAAACATTCATAACTCCAGCCTACATTCATGTGACATTCTAGTTTCATTTTTTAAATATATATTTCTTCCTATTAAATAATACGGAAAAATCCTTCCTTTATGCTTAACCGCTTGTGCTGGCAGTCCGGAGCCTATCCTAGAGTCACTGCGTGCTCAGCTAGGAAACCATACACTGGACAGGGTGCCTGTCTATCGCAGATAATACAGAATGATAAAACACGAAACTTGCGTCCCACCCTGGTTGTGGTTTCCTGCAAAAAAACATTCAGCATAGGTTTCGTGTGATTTTTAAGCTATACAATGACAAAAAATGGAAAAAGAATGGAAAAATACAAATTCGTTACTTTTTACCTGCATATAAAATATATTTTGAGGCCATATTTTCGATGTATTGTGGTGGAAAATTACCAGAGAAAAACACAGAAAACTCAGAAATTCCTGAAGAAAAAACCGCAGAGCATCAAACTGTATTTAAATGATATCATTTGGTGCTACTACAGATGATTTAACATTACTAAATGTGCCATCTGTGTTTACATGAAATGTAAGTGTGATGTAAAAATTTGTGAATTTACCAGTTTCATTCATGGCAGTGATGATTACATGCACCAATAAGCATATATCACTGTATGCCTTTGGAGATCAGTGGTGTTAACATTTTCAGTCTCACTGGCTGACTGAATGAATAAAAACACCTCACCTTAATATTGAGTTCTTAGAAATATATGAGTAGTACAGTAAAATCTGACGTATAACCTGGTAAATGAGGGTCCAAAAAAATTCTGTTATGGAAAAATGCAGGGCTCCTTGTTGTGAGGTTAATGAAAATTATATCTTTTTTAGTTGTTGTTCCAGTTACTGTGTTAATAAAAAAAGGTAAAAAAAATATTTGTAAGATGTGTAGGAAATCGTTGGCTTATTACAAATGTGAATAACAAATATAATATGCACTAATAGAACAATGATACTGTAACAAGCTTCGATTTTATTCTTGGTGGTGTTAGGAAAGGATTACTCAGAAGACTGGGCTGTGGGAATTCCTTCTTTGAACCATGTTTAAACACCGGCACTCACAGAGCACAACAACACATCTGGCCCAAATCTCTTAGAACGCAGTAAACACAGAGAGGGTCGACAATGATTAGACAAAAGTATTTACAAATAGCAGCAATGCATTATGGGAGAGTCACAGTTCCCCCCACTGCCACAAACACATGTTATCTTCAGTTAATCCTGTACATTTGTGACCATCAGAATGTGTCTGTGATAAGAAAGGGAGCAGAAGGCCGGAAGCCAACTGCGCTGAATTTGCGTTATCACAGGCTGCGTTGTTGCAGGGTTTTATTGTGCTTAGTTGTATTATATGTGCCAAATGTTCTGCAAAGGATATATTTATTAATAAATTGATTTATCAATCAGGTAGCATAGTGGCTAGGGCTTTTCCTTATTTGAATCCCTGCCCTGAGCTGATACAGTAAGTATACCTTGGTGAATAAACGATTGAATCATGATGAAGTTGCTTTGGATAAACTGGTCAGCTAAATGAAGATTAATAATTCTAGCAATATAAACGTGACTGTCATTACCAAAAGTGCCAGAACATGAAAAGAGCCATGAGGTCTGGAGATGGAACCAGCAGCAATTACCTCTGTCATTACAGTGTCCTTCTTAGCCAAGTGGATTTGGCCCACATTTTAATTGCTCTACTGTCAGGGGATTGGAGATGCAGAATGACTGAACTTTTTTAGAATTCACTACAAATCACAAGTCTCTGTTTTAAGCTTATTGCACATTTCCCCATATCCCTGCTCAGTGCATGTGATGCTTTAACCATGTCGTGTCTGAAGCTGCCAGCATCTTTCAGCAGGTGGCCAGGTTCTGCTGCTTTCTCTCTGCTAATGTAATGTTGTTATGTTTGCTTTATTTTGATCTTTCTGATCTCCGGTTATTGCCTTGACAGGAAGTGTTACATGACTCTGGGTACATCAGTCTTCTCTGGACTCTGCTGATTTCACAATGTTCTTGAGAAACGTTGATGTGCAGCAGTTGCATGTATTGTGCATAACTGCCTCAGGCATCTTGCAAGTATGCTGGAGTAAAAAATGCACAAAAATGTCTGTGACTGAGGTCGGTGGTTTTATCACGACTCTGCAGCTGTTGAAAGGTTGGGTGCTGAGAGCTGTGGCACAGAGCAAGCCCGCAAAAGGTCACGCTCGTGATTTTTGCTGAATTCTTGACTGTTGGTGAATGATATTTCTTGTCCATCATTTTGTGTAGCGCTGTGTCATGTTAAGCAGAGATATGCATTAGTTGTGTTAGCAGCAGCTTCCTCCACAACCATGATTTGCATGTGGTGGGTGTTGGGAGGAGGTTCTAGGAGGGACCTTTTGGTCTGACATGACGTGACTTGTGTTTTTGGTGCAAGTTAGAACAAAAAATATTATATTTTAAGAATAAATCTTGGTGCACAAACACATAGCATTGAGTGTAAACAGTTACACCAAGGATGCTTAAAACTGAACTTTGAGTGGATATTAAATGTGTTTTCTTTTGAGATAGAAGTTTGTTGTGAACCTTACTAATATTTCATTTGTTGTAGATTTCTCACATCTACCATGGAACATAGTACTTGAGATGCAGCAGCAGATTTAAGTGACCAAATCTTATGGGCTTGTTTGCCCCATTGCAGCAAGTACAGGTCGAGTGAGCAGTCAGCCTGAACGACGCCAGACCTGAGGCTGAGGAACATCCAAAGAATAGCTTCAAGATGGGCAGACCAGATTAACCCGCTGTGCTGGAATGGCTTTCATGGGGCTGAGGAGACTGATGATTCAGCTCAACAGATTTACTGACAATTGAAACAATGGCCTAGGGAACAGAAAATTCTGTGGAATACAAGAACGTATAAATGATTTGCTGAGAAAGTCTTTATATCACTGTACTTCTATTTTGCCTCATGGTGTGAAATAAAACATAATTCCGGGAAAGGAGATAGAGAGTCTTGAGAAAGGAAAGAAGGCCGTGAATAATCACTTTTCCAGAAAACTAATTTGTGTTGTGGCATATAAGCAATACAATAGGGCCCCCTTTAATAGGGTCCCATACAACTAAAACTGTTACAACAGCTTATGAAAATAAAGTACATACTCATTTATATATACAGCACACATCTATATTTATATACCATGCCCATTTTCTTAAAACAGGCTTTTTATTCATTGCAACAGCATTTTTGCAAGTTACGATGGGTATTTTATACTGTACAGTGACATAAATTCGATGCTTATGTCAGATATTTGGGTGAGTAAGATGCACACTTGGTGTTTTGAATCCAAAAGGTCTTTTCGTCTCTCAGTAGTTTTGGCTATTTTCTTGCTAAAATTGTATTTTAGTAACCACTATAGCTAAGTGAAGTAAGTGGCAAAATAACTAAATAATAATAATAATAATAATTATTATTATTATTTTTATTTTTATTATTATTATTATTATTATTATTATTATTATTATTATTATTAATAGCTGACCTTTTTTCCAAAGTGGCTTGAAATATTAAGCTACTTGTAATTATTTACTCATTTATACGCAGGGTTGCAGGCTTGCTGGAGTAATTCTGGGTAATTGCCTGTAGCAGGAATGGAAATAAAACATTTACTGTGATGCTGCAGAGGGCTTCTAACAGCATAGCGTCTTTGTGCTCTGCATAGTGAAAGACAGCCAGCAATGAACATTATCGTGTTTGTTTGTTAATGTCATAAATATCAGTGACCCAAATTATGCAAATGTTTCTGTGCAGGCTGTCCCTTGGCTCAGGTGTTGTTTCTAGTTACACTCTGGGCCTCTGCAGCCCTGTGCTGGACAAGATGATGAATTAATAAAAATATAGCATGAAAAGATGATCTAGACATAATTCTGTTACAAATATCATATGTTGGTGGTGGTTTCCTACATAAAAGTATGTTATTTTGTTGTTGTAATTGATTTTAGGTTATGCAGTTTTCATTCAGAGAACCATTATTGTCATTCCATAATAAAAAATGGTAATTTGACCGCCACACAATGGGAATTCAGTTAACCAGGTAGTTTCACAGAACAAATTAAGTCCATTATGTGAGCTGAGGTGTATATTCTGTCTTTCTCACATACATAGAAAAGAGCTGTACATCACAGCAAGCTGCATTGCCTTTACCTTTAATCTGTCACACTCAGTTATCACATTCATGCTAGATAGGCTGCAGAGTGTAATGCCAAAGTAAAGAGTCCTTGTCATACACACTTGTGGTTGCCTGAGTTCAGCTTTGCATGCTGTCACACTCCACCAGGCTGGTCTGCCCTGGATGCAGGAGTGTGTGGCTGATGCAACCCCTCTGGTTCCACCTGCTGCTCTGTCAGTATGCATTATGGTGGAGATGGATGTGGGCATTTTGTGTATGTTTGTTAAAAATGTATTCTTATCCATCTACTCTGTGATCCATACACCGTTATCACCAAACAATACAGTGCTGTGAAAAGGTATGAGGCCATGAGTGGGCATGGGAAGAATGGCACAAAAAGCTCCTTTTGAGACAGGCTTCATATTTCTGTGAATGCAAAAAGGTTTGGCTGGAGAACAAGCTGATGTAAAGACCGGCAGTGACTCAGCTGTAAGGATGAATGCAGATGGCTTGTTTTGTCCGTCATGGTTCAGAGGAGAAAAGGCCTATGTCTCATCCAGTCACCAGTACTACTTTTCAGGTGCGGGTACCATCGAGGATGGCAGCGCTGCACCAGCTAGACGTGTTGACTTGTTTTGGTAATGATGAAGAACCAAAGTTTACAGCATCTGTGTCCTGGGAGAGTTTATGTTTGGAGTTGTTTTTCTGTTGGACTGTACTGGTAAAATACAGGAATGTATAAAGATCACAGAGGTTATTTTGCTGATTCTTACCTTGTGAGTATAATCTTCTGTATAAAAATGTTTATAAGTATACATTTTCCATGAGGAAAGGAAATTCAATACATTTTGTCTTTCAGGAACATTTCTCAAAGTTCAAAAGTTTTATTGCTGAAAAAATAAATTCATTGGTCCTTAATTGCTAGCTGATGGGGAGATGGAGCATGGCTTCAGGCTGTTGCCTAGCAATAAGAGCTTAGTGTGGCGGCAAGGGGTTGTGAAAAGTGGAAAAGTTTGCGCAGAGTTGCTGAGCCATAACACCATGTGACAGGGTGGTGAACCAGTACAAGTCATACAGGTGTACTGTATCTAGCCTCAGGTCAGATAACCAGAGTACGAACAGAAGGTGGGCATGATAACGTGACATGGCCACTGACTTTGCTGGTTATGCCTGATTTTCTCTCCAACTGGGATGGTGGAAAAATAGGATTCTGGATAGGCCTGGCTGGTCCCAGCAGTGCCGGAATGTGATGTATAAGGGGAATACAGCCATATAAACACAGTAAAATGGTGTTGTTGCATCTTGTTTCAACGAAATATAAACATTAATACTATTGCAGTATCTTGTTAGTCTTGTTGCCATGCAAACTAACCTCTGACCTCAGACGTGACACGTCTGTAATGGAGAATGGAGGTTTTGTGCTATTAAGATTATTATCTTTATTTTTATGTCATTTCTGTAAACGAACCAAGTGCTCTTGTGGTGCCAGATCCCCCTAAACAGTCTGACATTTGCCACGGCCTTTGCTTGAACTGAGTTGATATTTCTTAGTCCAATGATCACAAAACCACAAAAAAGGATATTTTGTCATGTGAAATGTCAGTGTTTGTGTAACACAGTCAACAGTTGTTCCTTTAGATGCCTTGAGGCCATGTAACCCAAATCAAATTTAGGAATATTCTAAAATATGTTAAGCTTGACTTTTCAGTCCATCTTAGTGGTATTTTGTCTGATTCATGTGTTTTTCACACTGGTCAGAAGGAACAGGTTCAGAAGCTTTTCACTCACCCATGTATATGAACTTGTGGGTAGCAGTGTAAACCTTCTCTGGAAAATTGTGAGCTGTGCCAGTTCATCAGAAAACTATCATCCATGTTTAAATGCTGCCAAAAAGAAAACCAGATGGAGGGGATGGTGCAAGTGAGAGGACAGTGGCACCATTGGGAAGTTTAGTGGTGGAGCGAATCAAGCATCAACGGTGGAATTAGGGATTTTGTGTTTGTATCTGAGTAGATACTGTTGAACTTTCAAAAGAAGCCCTTTTGACACTAAGTAAAGGTTAAACCTGTGCCTTGGTTGGTGCGCCAGCACAGCAGGCAGCAGGGGTAACTCACAGCCCCTCACAGTAGCTCAGTTCCAGCTCAGTCTGTGTTGAGTTTGGATGTTCTCCCCATGTTTACATCGGTTTCCTCTAGGTGCTCTGGTTTCCTCCCACAATTGCAAAACAGGTGTTTCAGACAAAATGGTGACTCTGAGTTGCACGTTGTGTGTTTGTGTCTATGTTTTGCAATGCACTGAGGTGTGGAAGGATGTATATTTATAACTTGTGTACTGTGTGTAATGTTGTACATCACCTTGGGCAACGGTGTCACTCTACTATAAAGGAGCAAAATTTTCTGGGTTTGCAGGCCTCTGGCCCAGTGTCAATGTTTGTGTGGGCTTTTTAAGAGGTTGGTCATGAACACAAGAAAACACATAACCTGGCCCATATGCTTTGTGGCTGAATAATCAAGAGCTCTGACATTTCCCACTAACCTATTTCTGCATTATTGATGAGACAGGTCTGTACTATTCCTTCATCATGAACTTCATCTGCATGAATTAATTTAAAATGCACTCCTGTTCCTACCTAAGGTTCATTATAGTCATATGCAACATTTATCATCATGTTTCCTATAGAGGAAAATACAAAAAAAAACGGTTACAGTATTATTTACACTGGATCCTTTACTGTTGGATTTTTTTCAAATTTACTATGCTGGATCCATTAAATGACTTCATTTACTACACAATTTTCTAATTTACTATACTAGACACATTAGTTGGCAGTTTACTGTAGGAGCTTTTCATTTACTATAGTATACCTAGTTATTGATTGTGCTTATAATGTTTTTTTTCTTTACTAAATCATTTTGTGTTTACAGTATATACTTTATTTTGGCGTTCGTGGTATCTTGGCAATGACTCTCTGGTGTCGGATGCGTTTTGTTTTTCTTAAATGTGCCCTCGTAGTTTGTCTATTTCTCTGTCGTCTGCCCCTACCGCCCTTGTACCTCCATGCCACCCCTTTCCCGGCTTCCTTGTCAAAGATCTCTCGTTGTAGATATATCAGGCTGTGTCTGACGGCTGCTACCGGGATGTTGACGCACAGATGTCAGCGCTCGGAGTGCTTGAGGGTGCTGGGGAAGGGAAAAACAGGCAGGCATCAGCTGGTGATAGGAGTGGGTGGGGTGAGGGGGAGCAGGAGTGCCACCTCAAAGCCATCGGGGTGAAGGGTACGGGGGCATGGGTAGAGGTATGAGGGAGAGTGGGGTGATGGGAGCTCGCTGCGCCTAAGGTCGCCCGGGTGGTGTTGATCTCGCAGCTTGTTTTGTAACCTCCCATTTCCGCACGCATGGATCGCCTGCCCATTTAGGCCCTTTCAGTTCCTCCGCTACTAACTGTGGCCTGGGCTGTGAATGTCAAGATAATTCCTACATGTGCACAGCGCTTGAGCTACCGTGCCGCTGATAATTGCACCCTTTTGCGCTCAGCTTCCAAGCTCGAGCTCCGAGCTGCCGCGTCTGCGAGCCCTCATAAGGGGCTGTGCAGTGTCGCACGCTTTTAAGATGAGAGGAGGGCACAGAAGCGCTTCCACAAGAGCTAATGATTTCCCTTCTTGACGATAAGAGTCCCTGCGAACTTGCCGTGAGCAACATGAACTTTGTCGGTTAAGACAAGAGTTTTACTAATTTGAACATCCTCTATGACTGTGAGACATACAGTATATAAATAACATTAATGTTCTGAAATGTAAAAAAATTTTTGTGCATTTCCTTTAAAGCCCTACCTACCATTTATCATAACGTGATGTCATGTTCTAAGCTCTTACATTTTAGTGAATCTTACTTAAAATAACTTTCCTCTGTAAACCATGTTAAAGAATTTTCAGCTGACATAGTGGTCCTAAAATCTATGTAGCTACACAGCACCAAATATGTATTTAAATACTTTCTCACAGTGCTTTTGCTTGCTAAAAATGATGCGGTGTCTCATATTTAAAGCAGCTGTGTAAAGCGTAGTTATTTGGAATGTAAATGTAGCAAATGATACACCATTGCTAAGGAAATTGCTGAACTTGACTGTCCACAGTTGAATTGAAATGACAGCATTTACAAGTTCTTTTTAACACCCAAATTGTTGTTTCAAATTATTTTTTAAATAGTTACTCCTTAACTTTATTCTCGCTCCATGGGAAATGGCGTTTCCCATCTCATGTGCATTGGGACATTGGGCTGGATGCATTTTTGTGAAGCTTGAAAAGAACAGACACAACTGTGGAGTTTGTCAAACTGCTTTGGATAGTTGCTAAAATATAATATATCCATTACAGTTGGTTTCTGACTTACAGACTTCACCATTAGGTTTGTTCACCTTCTGTTTGCATCTTTTACACCTTATCTATGCTTTTGAAAAATTTTATGCTGGGCTGTTTGTGTTTGTTGTTTGTCAGGACATTGGGAAGCTTTGCATGGATCACCTTTTGTTTCCTAAAAAAATAAAATAATGAACCTGTGATATAAAAAGTAAAAATGATTTAAGAACCAAATTACACAGATAATTGCAAAAGTATTCAGACCTTTGGGGCAAGGAATGCAATTTGAACAAATAGTATATTGGAATGGTCTATGATATTTTATTTCAAAACAATAAATTCAAAATTAATTTCTGTAATTTGGGAGTGACTATGGCCCATTCTTCTAAGCAGATTTGCCCAGGTTGTTTAGGTTGGTAGGATGATGCTTGTAGACCACAGTTTTCAAATAGTGCCACACATTTTCAATGGGGTTGCGATCAGGACTTTGACTGAGCTCCTGTAGGGTTCAAGTCACTCCTTTTGTCACTTTAGTCTTGAGCTTAGGATCATTGTCCTGCTAAAGGGTCTACTTTCTTCTAACCTTCAGTTTTTACTAGACTGAATATGGCTCTCTTGCACTAATTCCCTGTATTTTACTCCTTTCATTTTTCCTTCAGTTTTAAAAAGAAGTTGAATAACAGCCCCTGCTACATGATGCTGCCACAATAAAGTGTTCCTTGAAATGTGGACAGTGTTAGATTAGGGTCTTGAGAAAAAGCAAAATAAGAACAGGTAGGTAATAGAGATTTCCAAAGCCTGGACTCTGGTCCCCCTGTCAGCCCTACTCTCTGTAACACAGTGCTTTTTTCATATGCTTGCAGAGGTTAGTTTGCATGGCAACAAGACACAAGTATGTTGCATGGTAACAGGATACTGCAATAGTATTAATGTTTATATGTCGTTGAAACAAGATGCAACAACACCATTTTACTGTGTTTATATGGCTGTATTCCCCTTATATATCACATTCCTGCACTGCTGGGACCAGCCAGGACTATCCAGACTATCATATTTTTCCACCGTCCCAGTTGGAGAGAAAATCAGGCATAACCAGCAAAATCAGTAGCCAGTGCACCACCTGAAATGTAAAGGGCTGCAGTGTCAACTGATGATGTGAAAGATCATTTCCTTCATGCGTGCAGGTAGAAAAGGGGTGTGTGGTCGGCACAGTGGTAAAACTGAATGGTCAGTCTCCATCACAGTATTGGAGGGTTAGGGTTGGCCACTTGACTGATGAACATTCACATGAACATGATTCTTCTTCAGTCTTATGCTGTAGCAACACTGCTCTGTCTGCCAGAGTTTTTGGCCCTCCCAGTCCACCTCCTAGAAGAGGACAGCCCCCAAACATTGCCCTGCCAGTGCTTGACATTAAAAAAGGGGTAGAGAAAGGACTCTATAGGACAGAACCACCGCAGAGGTCTGCTTTAGTAGACCAGAAAGCCTTCTGGCATTGCCCTGTCAACTGGAGCAGATAAGGTTCCGTTTTTTGCACGAGGTCCTAAAAGGGGGCAGCTGACTGGAAAAAAGTAATTAACCGTTCAGTTCTAGAAAAGTCTTCACCTGCTTTTTGTACATATTTGTTTACAACTATCTGTTCAAGTGTGTACCAGTGTTCTGAGAAACAGGTGTCTTCATGACATGTGAACATGAGGCATATTTGTCCTTTTTTAATCTCATACCTCCCGGTATTGATATTCTTGCAAGTTTCTGCTACCCGCCAATAACACTTTGTCAGCAGGTCTTGTGGGGTGTTCTCGGTATGCAGTGGTTAGTACCTACCAAAAGTTTTCTTTTAGATCATGCGGACGGGCAGGTACATGTGCATAGTTTGCCTGGGGAAGACATGCCAACAAGATGCACTATGGGAAGAAGGCAGTGTTATGCTCTGGGCAATGTTCTGCTAGGAAACCTTGGGTCCTGGCATTTATGTGGATGTTAGTTTGACACCTACCACCTACCTAAACATTGTTGCAGACCATGTACACCCCTTCATGGCAACGATATTCCCTAACGGCAGTGGCCTTGCCAGACTGCAAAAATTCTTCAGGAATGGTTTGAGGAACATGACAAAGAGTTCAGGGTGTTTTCTTGGCCTCCAAATTCCCCAGATCTCAATCCAATCAAGCATCTGTGGGATGTGCTGGAAAAGCAAGTCCAATTCATGGAGGCCCCACCTCACACCTTATAGGATCTGCTGCTGATGTCTTGGTGCCAGATACCACAGGGCACCTTCAGAGGTCTTGTGGAGTCCATGCCTCAATGGGTCAGAGGTGTTTTGGTGGATTGAGGGGGACCTACATAATATTAGGCAGATGGTTTTAATGTTGTGGCTGATCGGTGTATATGCTCCATGCAGGTGATGGAAGCCCAAGGACATACTGTATATGGTTACTAAGTGAAGCTAACAGTTCTGTCGTTTGTGTCTTGTTATGGTCTCACAGGGACATGGATTCAGTGCAGAAATCCCATCAAAAGACTGATAAAACTGAACAGCCTGGGGCTGGATCAAGTACTGTACCCCCAGAAATGGATGCCCCAGCAGCTCCCCCACCACCTAAAGCCCCAGCTAGGGCCCGTCGACTGGAGCGAGTTCCTGTGGTACAAACTTCCTCTGTATCTTTGGACCCCAAGCCTGAAGAAACGATTGAGTCAGAGCAAGATGTGACCACAGCTCCATCTAGCACTGGCCAGCCCAGATCCTCACCATCAGGTGTCCAGCCAGTGGCTGCCAAACATTCTGGGACAGTCGAGTCTTCGCTTAAGGCCCCAGGGCCACGCGTTCACATGGGTCCTCCTCAACATCTCTCAGGAGCTCGAAGCCCCATCTCAATAAGAGCTGCCTCTGTTCCCCAAGCACCTTCTTCCAGGCCTACTGAGGCACACCTCAGTGCCCAACCACAGAGGGCGCTGTCTGTGGCAGGCACTGCAGATACCCAGCCTCAGATGCTGGAAGATTTCAGGTGAGGCCCTTGTCAGCTATTTGAAGTTGCTTTGTTTATTGAATCCATGGCCCACTTGCAACATGCAGCAAAGCAGGTTCCTTGGTGCCTGTCACTCAAGCACTTGATCAGACACTTGTGGAGTCATGACAGTGACATCTTTGGCCATCAACTCTAGAAATAAAGTATTCTCTGCAGTGGCATGTATTTTATATTTTGAAGGACTTTAAGGATACTTTGTTCATTTTGGTATAGCAAATGTGATGTGGGGCACCCTGTGGTATAGTTTTTAGTGCCTTCCACTTGGAAGTTTCCAGGGTTGAATCCCACTTCTGAATTTTCATCTGCTATATATGCACGCATATATCTCAAATGCTTACACATCTGTCTAAGTGCAGAATATCAATAAAGTGAGCCTTGAACAATAGCATAGGATTTATTTACCTCATAAATGGCCATGTCTAATCTGGTTTTGTGGCAGGTGGAACACAGTTTAACCTTCTTCCCTTCCTTCTAATAGGGTGCACATAATCACATGGAACGTGGGATCTGCTGTGCCGCCTGATGACATCACCTCCCTTTTGGGTCTGAACATGAGTGATGGGAACACCGACATGTATATAATTGGGTGAGTGCCACAATGTTCCCTCAAGTTCCATGTATGGCTGCAGTTGTTTGCATCCCAAAAGTGTTTCAGTGCTTTTAAATGATCTTTATTATTGTTTTCAAGATGAACCATTAGAGATAATCAGAGGTCGCTCTTATCATGTTTTCATTTGGAGTTTATCTCTCTGGAGAAACAGCCAGAGAAGCAAACCCTTGAGTATCTCAGCCAGTTTATACAGTGGTACACATCTGCATTCTGAGCTTTGTCCTTAGCTCTGCCTCGGCATAACTTATTTGGCATTAGTCTTCTGAGAAGGGGAAGGCTTAAGTTTGGCGTGCAAGTTTCCAAATGCCTGCAGTCGAAGATGCGGTGCTCATCCAATCACATTAGCTGCCCTACATCTTGTCACTCGGTGTGACAAATAGCCATGGGCGAGCAGACGAGAATATTGGAGACACACACTCTTTGCTGTCAGCGTGTCTCTAAGTATGTGAGGAGGCATCACAGACAGCAGAAAGGTAATTGAAAGTGATTTACAAGAACAAGACAGGGTGCCACTGCAAGTAATGAAGCCTTGAAGTGATAGAAGCATGATTTGGTTTTTCATGATCACTTGAGTGATAATGAGACTCAATTTGCTTCCGATTTGCTTCCGATTTGCAAAGGGTGCTGTAGCTATTTTAGTCCCAAGAAATGGTCTGTATCACATTCTGCCTGTTCCCCCTTGTGTTTCTTGGTTTTCAGTCCACATGCTCCAGTCGCTCACCTCCTCAGCCCCTCCTTACTGTCTCCTTTATCTCTCTTTTCTCTCACATCACTTTCCCCTACTCTCTTGGGTCTCTGTAGTAATTGTCAGCCTTAATACTGTCTCTTCGGCTTTAGTTCCATATCTCCTTCCCTTCTTTCCTTTGTCCCCCAATACTGTCCCACCCCACCTGCTCCAGACGAAAACCGGTCCCACAGGTCTCACAGTAATGATGTTCAGGTCTCTGTACTAATCTTCTGACCTTCTCCTTTATCCCTTATACTCTCAGGCTACAGGAAGTAAACTCCATGATTAACAAGCGTCTGAAGGATGCCCTATTCACAGACCAGTGGAGCGACGCCTTCATGGAAACACTCAGTCCCTTTGGATATGTGTTGGTAAGTGAGACTCAAGCCTCCAGTACTTTTGCTGCTTCCTGTTCCTGAATGCTACATTAATAAATGATATTACGGCATGACTTCCTACTGCTGAAGATAGATCAGTATTGATTCTGTCTGTTCTATACAGCTAGCATCTCACATCAAAAGAATGGTAATATATTTTAGATAGAATCCTAACTCTGTTCTCTCAGTTTTATTTATAAGCAGTGACTGATAGCATAGAACACAGAGAGACATACTTGGTTGCAAAAACTTTTGCATTTGCATATGGGTCTTCTGTGCTCCTTGTCTATGGATGATAAACTGGAATACTGTTAGATCTTTTACCACAGAAAATACATGAGTATCTTATCTTATAAATATTTAATCTGATTACTTAATCTGAGTCTGGGAGAGAATTCTGAGCCAGCTTTGTTGGTACAACTATTTTTCTTTCTACTCTATATTGCCTTAGAAAGACACCAATAAATATAGATCCAGTGGAAAATGTTTACTTGGTCTTGTGCCACTTCCAGGCCTGGTTACGCTCTGTGGTTGAGGAGACTGATGACCTGAGGATGAAGGCATATTGACAGCGAGTGTGATTTTATCCCCCAGGATGTCGTGGCTAATGTGCAGTGGACTGGCACAGTTGCTTTAAGGTTGTAGGAACAATGCGAGAATATTAGGATTAAATGGGGGTGAGCAGGAAAGTCTACAGCCATTCTATAATTAACAAATCTAGTTCATTCCTCAATATGTGTTTGTCAGTAAAAATCTGTAAATCGAAATGACAGGTACCATTAGTTCTAATGGGGAAAATTTTAATCTGTTTCTAACAGGAACCAAATCCAGAAATCACGCAAAAACCTAAATGCAGTAAGAAATATTATTCTTCTGTCTCCAGAAAATGCAATAATCATAATTCTCAGTAGCTGTTAGAGAACAATTATAGAGAGAACAAATATAATAAAAAAAATCAATGGTGTTCAGACAATTTTGACTTTTCCTAGTGGGTCAGTATGAACTTGCTGCCTTGAGCTACAGACTGGTTTTCACTCTGGGACCCTTTGCAGGCTCTAATGCTGACACGCATACACATATAATGTGCAAACACCATGACCAGCAAGATGTACCTCTTCGATAATTTAAAGGAGTGTAGCACAGTCTCTCCGAAGTCAGTACAGCACAAATTGAATTGTGACTGAACAGTTAAATGTCTTGCTGATGCGATGCAGGGTTCTGATATTTTGGAGACAAAGCAACTTGTAGCCTTAAGATATTTAAAACAGTTTACCGATTAATAGAGCTAGGTGTGTTTTTACTGGAAGAGAAAGGAAGGAATGTAAGACAAATACATTACATATATAAGCAGTTATTCCTATTTTATCACAATACTAAAAAATCCAGCTAACCGGTTAGTTTGTGAAAGAAAACTGAGTCACAAGTAGGTGACTACCCTAGTGAACAATTTAGATTTGTCTGGATTTGTAATAACACAGCACAACCATCTTGAGTGACTATACAGATTAATTTGGCATTCATTTTAATGTTCATATTTATAAAAATATTGATGGTAAAATAGATGTACGGGTGTTATTTCTGTTGTTTTACAAAAGTGAAAAGTCTTCATTTGAACGTTCAGAAATCAAGAAGGGGATCTTCTTTAAATCCAGAACTAGGACATTCCATGCTGGGTCTGTTAGCCAAGGCTCTCTTGACTGAAGGCTGAGCGCTGCTGTCCATATTATGTCTATATAGTTTCCTGAGGAGTACCAGGATCCAGTAAGTGACAGCAGAAAATGCATTGTCAGATTGGAGAATGGAGGATCCAAAGGGACCAAACAGACACCGGGACGTTGCCAGATGCCAGAAGTGGCAGCAGTGTAACTACTCCCATCTCCACAGGGATTGTTAGACTGCTGTGTAGAAACAGCACAGCTGTTACAGGGGAATAAAATTGTGGCCATTGGCCATTGTGTCTTTCCTGGCTGATGGAGACTCACTGCAGCCTCGTGATGTCACCAGAAAGAATTATTATTGTAAGGCAGAAAGACCAAACCTGCATTTTGCTCCGAGTGAGCTCAGTGACCCATCTGTAGGGCAACGCTGCCTACAGCAGATCAATAGAGGCCCATTCAGTTGGTTCCTGACCAAAAGTTAGTTTCCACTGCCAGACTGTAACCTGGCTGCCATCCTGAGGCGAAGCGCATGCAGGCAGGGGACCGGCCCAGATTGATGAGTTCCTCCGAAAATCGATAGACTCTGCCCTCAGGCGCTGGACTGCTTTCTCCCTCTGATCACTGGTGCTCGTATTTTAATCCTGTACATCTGTTCCTTTTACCATGTTAGCTTCACTTTTCCAGCACTCCTGCAGCGGATGATTAAGATTCACAGTGGCCCCCCTGGGGGAATGTCAGCAGACCCTTACAAATGAAACTGTCACATTCTGCCCCAGTCAGCGAATGAAACGCTGCAGCTACATTGCTTGCACGGATTTGGTCAGCACATTGGGTTCAAGGTAAAGTAACTCCAAAGTTTAATACTTGCCTCTATATGGAGCGCTAAACAAACTGCTCAACATACACCAATGCCCTGGTATCCAAACCTTCATTTTCAAAAATCTATCTGTGGTTTAAATGCCTGGATGAAGAAGAAGCTATTCTCATTATTTCTCATGGGATAAATTATAGTTCCCTCAAAAACAACCTGTTTAAAACATGCATACCCGTTAACATTGTTAATATTCTAAACTAGATTTTAAGTTTTATTTTTCCGCTGTTCAAGGAGTGAATTAGTATAGTAAAGATGACTGAAATGGAATGTGGAAGTGGCAGAAGAAAACAGTAAATCATGGGCATAATTTGACTGAGAAAGGATCTGGGCTCTGTTAGAAAATGTAACCCTCCTAACTGAGTTTGTCTTACCACACTTGAACACTTCCAGGTTTGTACTTAAATTATGAGCTTATTTTTCAATATTGGTTTTTGCCAATACTGTACTAGTAAAGCTATACTCATACTAGTATACAGATAAAATAAATGTGAACACTCCACTAAAATCACAGAAAACTTGGAGGGAGAACACATTGCAGCTTTTTTTTAAATCATGAATTGAGATGTCATCCATTTCCAGCATCCCTAGTTTTTATGCACTGCTGTGTGCTGCCCATCCCCTGATATCACTTACACCACTCAAGAGTGGGCAGAAAAGTTTGCGTGTCCTAGGATGGATTCCTAATATTCAAATGAATGGAACAAATTGCTGAAATTCAAATGATGGAATGTGTGTATTCTGCGCAGTGGTGGCTGGTGGTCTTTCAAACAGGGGAAGCGCATTTTAGGTCCACATCATAAAATTAGTCAATTATTGCATCATGTTATTTATATGTAAATTCTTCCCTCCTTTCTTTTTGTAGAAAATGGTCTGTGACCCTGTCATACCAACTGGAGGTCTTTTCCAGAAACTCGACCAGTTTCCTCTCAATGGTCAGCAGAGCAAGGTTGCTTAAACGGTTTTGGCCCATTGTGTCGCGGCTGTACGACTTGACTTGCTTTAAACAGGAGACGCTCCTCTCTACACCTGCTGATGTAGCTCCAATTGTTGCCACTAAAGACAATAGCTTGTATAGCTGAGGCATTGCACTATCCAACTCCATGTATCTTAAAAAACACCAAGAAATCACACAGCTTACCCCTGTTTCCCTGCAGGTCACGATTTGAATATAGGACTTGGAGTTCAGATCGCAGTCTCCCCGAATCAAAGAAATGGCCATAACTTTTCAGGACACTTTGGAATACCTCCTCAGGAAACACCCATCTCATTTCATCAAATTTCTCTGGATTGATTAGTTCTAAGAAGGGCATACTTCCCAAATTTGAAAAATGCTGAGAAATCTACTCTATAAGATTGTCTAGGACGGCTATGTACAGATTTCTGTAACGCTCCTGGGGATCCTGCAATTGTGACAGATACCGACACTTTCGCCTAGGCTCATTTTGAGGGTCTGATGTGAGACTTGCCGCTTTTGCATAAACGGCTTTGAAAGCCGCCTCTGCTACAAATGAAAATAGTGGGCTATATTGCTAGCAAATAACAGACTACGAGCAGCAGCTTGTCTCACGTCTTCACTTATCAAATATCCGCATGGGACTGAACTTGAAATGCTCCGATCCAAAAGAGGTCCAGCCACTTTGACAGTTCCTCTAATCATCATGCAGCAGTCCAGCATCCTGGCCAGCCCACTGCCCCATTTACTCCCAGAGACGCTGAGATTCCCTGGAAATGACGTTTTGAAGCATTTGTTCAATAAACGTCTAGCTTTGCTGTACTGAAAACAAAGCATATTCTGAAGTGTCATTAAAGTCCAGTGATGCTCCACTTCAGTGGGTTTTAATGGATCATGCTGCCACGGGAATGTATGAGAAAAAAAAATCACATTAGATGGCCTCCAAGAAATTATTGCTGATTCTTAATGAACTAGTCATGAAACTGAACACGTTCGAGCACACTCTTTGTAATAGCAATGTAAATACAATATTTGACAAATTTTTTTTCATGACATTTTAGAGGAGGCGGAGCTTCCCTTGTAGTCTTAGAGCAGTTGCCTGTGATTCTGCTGTATGGGTATAAGATTAAAGAGCTTGAACTACAGAATATGCACTATTCTTGTGAAGTAACACTGGTTCTAATACAGCTTAAATCAGAACCACTATTACGGAACTCAATAACATTCGTGGGCCAAACAGCCCCTTAGTGAAGCTAAAATGAGCTGTATCGCTGCAGGCGGATTTTGGCCAGAACACCAGCCTCAGCTCTCGCTTGACTGCACCCGTACACTTCACCAGAGGCAATCTTAGACCCACATGCTTACACTCAGGACGCAGTCATGTAGGCACGGACACCCCTGACATACACCCCACTGAACACTAAAATCCCAAACCACTTCCCTTTTCCTGAAGCGTTCAGCAGGACTCTTCATGGCATTCTGAGTCAGAATGGCACAGCTCCTGGGCTTTGTGTGTGGTTGGAGTCCAGCTCAGGGTGTGTGAAGTTTGCTTGTTTCTTCCAGCGTTTGCACCCCTTGTGCAACGACAATAACATGCCTGGAAGAGGGCAGTGGCAACCCACCCTTCGTTCCTCCCCTGCTGTGGAAGCCATGTTAGTCCTCGCTATGAGTTGGATTTGACTCAGCAGAATTTCCACCACCACAAGTGTTGCTCCTTCTTTCCGTCCAGTTCACGGTTCAATAAAAGGAATTACGCAACTGAGTGACCCTAATAGCAGCCTTGAGCAAGAGAAGCCTCCCTAATGCTGTGCACCGAGGACCTTTGCATACATTTCAGCAAAACAAAGTGAGAGGAGAGGGCGAGAAAAAGGCAGGAGAGAGGGAAAGGAGTGCCCTGGGAGGATTAGCCAGAGTGTTCCATGGCTGGAGAGATGAGCTCCTCTACAATACATCCCTGTAGCCTTCAAACTCAATTACATCACTATTTGTGTATTTTGTGTGTTGCCAGTTCTCAGTTCACATTTGTTTCTCCTGCTGGGGTGATGTCATGTGTGTACTTTGCCTGCATGCATCTGGACTAAAATAGAATAAAATCAGGGCAGAGGATAGTGTAGTGGATAATGCTGCTGCTTTCCATTCAAACAACCCCAGGTTCGAATTACTGTAGTAAAAAACTAACCAAATCTATTATTGGGTCAATTATTGAAAGTCATTTCCAAGAAAAGAGTGAGCAAAATAAATGGGTATAAATAGTGTCTGTTTGTTGTGGGTATTATATGGAACGGCATTGTTTTTCAGTAAAACAGACTGTTGTTTAAGGGACCACACCTGAGATGAAGGGAAAGACTCAAGAACCAAGAACCATTTATTGTCGTACCCCCCTACACAGCAGGTATACAGGGGAGATGAAGTTCTCTGCTCCTCCATTTTGTGCTCCTTTGTGTTTCTGGCTACCTTTATTTTTCATTCTGTCAGTCAGATTAAATTCAAATAATCTTGAAGATAAAAGGATGACGGACAGGCGGTATTTGAATGTAGTTTTAATGACTGCTTCATAGGGAAACTAGTAACCTGTACTGCCAGAAAGTCAACAGAAAAAGATGTGAGGTTTACTTATCACTCCAAAGAAAGCAGCTATTACTTAGTTTAATCCTTTAAAAGTTATCCTCTGAAAAGTACCACAGCACTGCACATTGCTTGTAGTGCAATACACTGGTCTGTCTTGAACTTAGAAACATAACTGGGACTCAGTTTGTTCATAACAGCTTTTAGCACGCAGCAGGAAATGAAGTTTGAATAATACATACATCCATTGACTTATTGGCAGGATAATTTTTGTAAAAACCTCAAACACAGTTCTGGTAAAAATACTGTGTAACACCTCCATCCATCCATTACCAGCAGCACAATGGAAGACATTTTTTTATTAACTTCAAAACTACATAAAATTTAAAATGTGTTTAAAATGAAAAGGCATCATCTTCATAACCTCCCATTCAATATCACTGACCATTCTATAAACTTGTTCCTCAGCTGTGGCTACTTTAAAGTTCATATTCATGATGAATAGAAGTTTAATAAAATAGACGCCCTTTAGTGTATTTATAGGTAAGCTTTAATAAATATTGTGGATATATTTGTCCATTCCCATTAACCATTTATCCTGGCCCGGGTCACAGCCTATCCTGGAATCACTGGGTGCTGGGCTATGAAACAAAACCATGGACGGGGCACATGAAATACACATCTTTGAACTGTGGGAGGAAACCCATACAGGAAGAATATGCAAACTCTACACACGGTAACCTGGCTTTGAACCCACACCCAAACAGCCCCAGACACTATGAAGCAGCAGTGCTACTCGCCACTGTCTTCTTTGGTACAGCTAGAGAAAATAAAAATACTTTGAAAGACTTTTTAACATTTTAATAACTTCAAGCCATATTACCATTAATATTAATTTTAAGAAAACAAAAACAAAAATGCATTCAACATAGTATACAGTGCACAAGTTACATACACACACACAAACCCCGACACAATGCAGACTGTTGACTTATCCTCTAAACATAGTATGCAGTGTTCCTCATGTTGACTGATCACTGAGTCCCAGAACACCTGACAGGAGCTATAAACACGGGCAAAGACATAAGGAATGAAGGAAGCCCTTCACCTCGTGGTTCTTTTGCACCTGAGTGAGTCTGTATCTATGCAATTTGTAGCTCAAATGTTCCCAACACAAGGAATCCGTATAATTCCTGTTAAATTCTGCCTGGACAGGCGCTTCTCTGTATTGTGGTAATAAACACAGCTTCTGTTTTGGTCTCTTCTCGTGTTCTGTGTTTAAAATAGGATGATCCAAGCTCCTCTTAATTTTTCTCACTCTTGCTGCCCTGCAGGTGACATCTCAGCGCATGCAGGGGGTCCTGCTGCTGGTGTTTGCCAAGTACTACCACCTGCCCTTCCTACGTGGGGTCCAAACAGAGAGCACCCGGACAGGTCTGGGAGGCTACTGGGTGAGCAAAACACTGGCCCATGTGCTGCTGGTCTGAAGATGACGCTGCTGTAACCCACTGAGGCACACAGATTGGCCTCAGGGAGTTTCACAACTTTTGTACCTCAGTGTAAATAATATATGACATAAACACATCCATTGCTTTTGTATTTATCATAACATCTGGCAACAGCTGCATACTACATTCAGTAATGTTTTAGGTTAGATTAGGTGGTGGTTTGGTTCCATAAAACTGATCCTCATATATTTTAACAAATATCCTTGAACATAGAACTAGATCTGTTCCAGCTGAATGAATAGATCACATTGGACAAAAGAATCAGCTAAATGACAAAATTGTGATAAATGTGTTTCAGATTTGCTTTTTGAAAATTAGAACATCACTCTGTGAGATGCATTAAAAATATGAACCGACATAGTTGAGAGCTGACGCCGCAAGCTGTGATCATGGCTGAAGCCGCCTGTATTTACATCAGTTTTGCCCCTTCTGTCCACGGCCTGCATAGTCTCTCTGCTTCCAAAGTGATTGACATTAAAGCCGGAGAGAAAAATAAGTTAATAGGCAGCAAAGCGCTCTCCCAGCTGTAAGTTTAGTGCAGTGGCCTATTTATGGTGGCCTTGAGATGGTGTGTAGATCTCTTCTAGGAGTCTATGGACTACCTGGCAGGGGACATTCATTTGTTACCCTTCACTTTGTCGTTTTTGATGTCTCACTTCAGTTTGTACAGAACCCCCAACCTCACCTTTCTTTCAGGGGAACAAGGGAGGTGTGAGTGCACGCATGAGTATATTTGGCCACTCTGTCTGCTTTCTGAACTGTCACCTGCCTGCACATATGGAGAATTCAGAGCAGCGCATGGAGGACTTTGAGAGCATTCTCCAGCAGCAGCAGTTCCAGGGCCAGACTGCCACTAGCGTGTTGGACCATGAGTAAGAACAATCCTTATGCCACCTCCTGTTGAGACATTAATTCTCCAGAAATTTCCATCCATCATTATTATACGCTTTATCCACGTTAATTTTGTAGTTTAATCTCAGAATCACTCGGCAGCAGGGGGTGAAACACTGCCTTGAATGGGACATCAAGACACAAGCACAAATCACACAGTGTGGGCAATGTAGTGTGACCTTGTAACCTGAAACACACGTCTTTGGACTGTGGGAGGAAACCCAAACAGATTCAGGGAAAACATACAAGCTCCACACACACTAAGCTGGATTTGAACCCACACCCAAACAGCCCAGGTGCTGTAAGGTGGTAGTGTTGCTCACAGCGGCTCTGTGCTGCCCATTCCAAAAATTTTTGGAAAATAATTTTTCTGTGCTCGTTATTTGTTTTTCCACCTGTCATTCCCTAAGTGACATTTGTCTCAGTCTGTGCTGCAGCTGATTTGTATGTGGGTCTTTTTTCTTGTTCCTCCTGCAAAGTGTGGTGTTCTGGTTTGGAGACCTGAACTTTCGCATTGAGGATTATGACATTCAGTTTGTGAAGAATGCCATTGACAGCAACAAGTTCTCTCAACTGTGGGAGAAGGACCAGGTGAGGGACAAGTTTTCCCCAGTTTCACCATCTGACAAAGGAGGGGGGTTTGTGTCGGCTGACTGCCACCAGGGGGCGCTCCTGTACTAAAAAAATCCTGTAACTAAGGTATCTAGTGTTGTTAAAGTTGTCTTTTGTTGTGTTTTTCTTAGCAGGAATAATAATGACTGTCTTTCTGTATAGCTAAACATGGCCAAGGAATCCGAGCAGGTGTTGGAGGGGTTCTTAGAGGGACCTCTCAAATTTCCCCCAACCTACAAGTTTGACGTGGGGACCAATACGTACGACACCAGGTATGACTCCGATTTGACTTTGTAGTCGATTACAAGTAGCTGCTTTCAGGTGTCTCATCAGAGGACTTAAGCATTTAGGATCAGGGTTTACAATGTACAGCCTTCAAGCCTTGGAAAAGGTCTTATATTGATTGATATATTAAGAAAAGTACTGATCCAAGCATGGTAAAAACATTAAAAATGAAATGCAGATGTATAAATGAGAAAAGAATAGGAAGTGCTTTTGGATGAAGATAAATATTGCAGTATTAAACCCATAACTGGGGGCTGGGGCTGCGGTTTTATTTGTAATGGGACTGTTTTTCAGTTAAACAGATAGTTGTTTATGGGACCACACCTGATATTGAGGGAAAAGTTGTTCTTTTCTGTTTCTAATAACCATTTTGTGTACACCTTTGCTGTTGTCTATCAGTTATTTTTCATGTTAAATAGACACATCAATGAATATATGTGCTTCCTTTAGCGGTAAGAAGCGCAAGCCTGCCTGGACAGATCGCATCCTTTGGCATCTGCGACCAGCATCCCAGGTCCCCCCCACAAAGCGAGGTCTGGCGTCTGGTCTCACCAGTGGCACCAGGGTGACGCAGCACTTCTACCGCAGTCACATGGAGTACACCATCAGCGACCACAAGCCCGTGTCCTCCATCTTCACCCTGCAGGTAGATCCTACACCGTTGCCTACCGTTTCCTTAACAGTGTGGAAAATGCTTGAATTCACTGATGCCTATGGAAAAGTCTGACTGCAGTCAAAAAATATACTCCTGCAAAAGGACTGTTACTTTAAACATCCTTTACCTGAGCATTTGTAAAGTAACAGTACTGTTAAGTAAATGTATTAGGTCAAAAATTACTGATGTATCAAGATACTTAAAATTAGGCCTTTAATGTTCTGAACTGCTTTTAATGTTAACTTCAACAAATGGTTTTTATTCATAACCACAATACCTTTATATATGCCTTTTTATTAAATTAAATCTTTAACTAAATATTATTAAATAAATTATATATTTATTAAATATTATTAAAACTGTTTACCCATTTATAGTTTTATCAGTTACACTGGATTTGTGATATTCCATAGATGTGGGTCAGTTGGTTGTGTAGCAGTTAGGCCTGATGGTTCTGCTGCTTCTGCTGCACTACCTTTTAAGCAGTGCACTTACACCAAACTTCTCCAGTATAAATACTTTGTAGTATAAACGGGCACGTATTTGCAATTTCCTTTGGATGAAGGTGTCGGCTGGTTAGTAAATGAAGGACACAGCCGTTCATTGTTCATAAACTAGGTCTGGGTTTGAGACCTCGCATTTTCATGTTAAAATAGCTTCTCTAAGGGTAAAACTGTCTCTGATAGCTGACAGTGGGCACTGAAGTCCACAGAGGAAGTCAGCTAGGCAGTGAGAAGGTTCAGCTAACTATTCACAGTAAAACTGAGTGGATTAGGTTTAAGGAAAGTTACAAATTGAAAGGTGAGCATTTGAGAAGCATCAAAAAGAAAGTAATGGAAATGAGACTGAGTGAACCTGAAAATGGAAATGAGTAAAAGTACTTTTTCCACAAATCTACTAGAGTAAGAGCAAAAAAGTTTCCCAGAAACTTCTGGTATATTTCCTATTTTATTTTATTTTATTTTAAGTACAAGTAATGTACACCTGCATCTGCTGATAGCTATGGACTAACAGTGCTTTTAACTGTCATATTTTGATCTTGATTGCCTTATTATTACTGGTCTCACTTTTACAGCAAACTAATGATTTTTATGACTACATTCAACAATATCCAGTTCAGCTGTATAAGATAAAAGATGCCTAATAATTTTGTATATTTGAATACATTCTGATATTCTGCCTTCTTAGATAAGATATACTTGCTAATGTTAGAACCCTGTCTGTGCACAGTTCCCCTACAAGGTGGATGTCCCCTGGGTGATGCTCACGGTTGACGATGAGTGGACCAGCGTTTCAGATGCTGTAGCCAAGTTCAAGGTGGTCCCACACTTCTCCCGCAGTTCGTGGGACTGGATCGGCCTGTACAAGGTACCAAGGCACCAGTTGTCTTGCCCTACACAACAGTGTTTTTACTGCACTTTTAAGTGAGAGTGACTTCCTCCAGTGAGGAAAATTGCCATTGTTCCATTATAGACAGCTTGGTTTAAAAAAGAATTTTACCTCAAAAAATTAAACTCTGGGAATGTTGCTGTCGATGGCTCTGTGTTGGATTTTGTTCTGTAATTCACTGCTTTTGATTATATAGCTGGGTAACAAAAGAGCAGAGCTCAACCTCTCCTCCTCAGAAGCTCCTAGATGCTTTGCAGTGTTTTGCATAGCAGTCAGTGAGGTTTTCTGCTGTTTCTCTAGGTTGGATTCAGACACTATAAGGACTATGTAGCATATGTTTGGGCCAAACAGGAAGAATCTGATTTCTTGACAAAAGAATACCAGGTAGGTAAAAATATAAAACTCAGAGCAAAATCCCCATTCTGTGTATTATACCCACAGACCAATGTACCAGTCTTGTAGTGCATATTTGTTTAAAAAAATACAAGTTTTATTTCTAACTTTCCTTTCCTGCTGTTCCTCCTCCCTCTCTCTTTACAGGTGACCTTTGCAGAGGAGGATTTGCCCAAGGGTTCAGGAGACTACATCTTGGGTTACTATAGCAACAACATGAGCACCATTGTGGGCGTGACTGAGCCCTTCCAGGTCACAACCTTGTTCCAGCTTCTGTACACCTCCTGTGGGCTTGTTGTTGCACAAAAGAGCTTTTAATGAACAAGGCTTAGTTGAGGTCATTCTTTAGCTGTTATCTGATCTTTTTTTTGTAGATTTCTTGGAGCGATGTTTGTAGAACTGCATGTGAGTTAATAGGAAAACAAAAAATATAACAAATGAGAAAAAATAATTTTATATTTTGGCCTATTCTTCATAGCCTGAGATGCACATGCATTAATTGCCAAGTTGAAATTAAATGAAAATTATTTATTGAACTGATTCAGTATTTCCCCCAATGAATTAGCTGAGCTTATTTGTTTGTCTATTGTATGCTAATTTGTAGAATTTCATAAACCAAATCAAGTGGAAATTCTGACATGTGTCTGTAGTTCTTTAGTTCTTACAGCAGTAATGCATCCCTCAGTGCTTTACAACAGCCCAAGCAAACCTCAGTAATCAATAATTCATCTGCAGAGAAAAGACACCAACAGCTGAGAACTGCAGCATTTACTAAGCACTTGGTTTATTGGTTGTGCTGAGTTGGTTGAATTCCAGCTGTTTGTCCATAACTGCCCCCCTCAACACCCACTCTTTCTCCTGCAGATCCAACTGCCCAGCTCCAGTCCAGCCACCAGCCCCTCCGACAGCTCTGACTTCAGCTCAGAGGATGACAGCACCATGGGCCTTCTGCACCCCAAGTCCCGCAGCCCCAGCCCCGGGTGTGGCAAGGGGAAGCAGCGCAGCAGACGCAGCCGCAGCCGCAGCCCTGCTCTGCCCCGTCTGCAGGGTCTTCACCTCGGTCGTCGCAGCCCCTCCCCTCGTGCCCCTGCCGCTGCCAAAAAGGAGCGCCTGGTCTGTGAGTCTGACGGCTCCCCTGACCTCCTCTCTCCTTCCTCCATCCCGAGCAGCACCTCCAGCTCAGGCCACGGACAGGCCAGTGCACCAGAAGCCCCGATCGGCCCCCTTAGCGGAGAACAGGCCAAGACATCCAAAGAGGCAGCGGACATTGCTGATGTCCAGTTGTGATGTTCTTTGCACCTATGCACTGGACGTTATCTTACTCGGATGCCAACTTTACATCTACCGTAAGCCTCTGTGTTATGCGATTCTGCCTAAATTGCAGCCTCGTTGCATAAAACCTCACCTTAGGCTCCTGCACTGCTGAAAACATGTTCTCTCCATTCCTTACTTTCCTGTCGCACGGTATTTTATTTTCCAGTTGATTTTTGGTCACCTGGCGCTGTTGATTTGAACAGCGGAAATTCCGAATGTGCCAGAAAGATGCATAGACACCACAGGCGATCCAACAGTTGTTCTCAGGTTTTTCTGATCATAATGAGCCCGAGAGATTGTTTCTACAAATTATGTAACCAAAATGATTTTGCCATGGACCAATTTAATGCCATATATTTTCAAGGCATGTTTTTTGGCATTTGAAGCTACATGCTCTTCAAGGCCCAGGACATTTTGCCAATCCCATGTCTGGTACTGTAGATATGCAAGTGTAATAGGTTCACAGGTTGGTTAGCTAGCTGGTCTGGTACCATGTGGATAATCTTCTTCAAAACTGTTTTATAAGAGAAAGAGGGGGAAAATGCAGTTTATTACAGTTTCAGTATTTTCTCTTAGGTGGAATGTTCCCTTTTTAAACGGTCCCTGGTTTTGACCTCATGGTAAAACAGTGGGTTGTTTGGCAGCCGAGGAGAGAATATTCGTATCTGTGACCAAATTTCGGACATCTGGAGAATATAGTGCATATACAGGTAGTGTTTGTCTACGCTTAACTGGCATGGCTTTTCAAGAGGAAACAAGTTGTTTTTTGCTCCTTACCCATTATATCCGCGCAGTGCCTTCCTCCTTATAATTCCAGTGGGTCCCCATGTTCAGATGCAGTGTGGTTAATAATTTGTGGAAACCCCGTCCCTCACATGCCAGTGTCCCTTCAGACTGTGGATTCGGGCTGTTAGCGCAGAAACAGGACATTTTGTCCAGTTGTGTCTCCCCAGCATGTTAGTAGATACCTTAACTGTGCGTTTGCGCAGAAGCGCGCGTGTGTGTGTGCGTGTAGGATTTGGTGCTGTGTTCTGTGCTGTGCCGTTGCGGACTCTCAACTTGTGAAAAATAGAAAAAAGTTTCAAAGGTTAAAAAAGAAATGTAAATGTCATTGTTGCACAGATGGGGTAGAAGAGTGCTCTAGGAATGGAACTGCAACTGAATACAAACAGTGCTGCTCTTACAGAAAGATGAGCTGGAATTTCTGCATTTTCTGTTTTATCACCCCGAATATTGTATAATGTATACCTTGCATATACATTATAACCATCTATGGTTATTTTACATAACTTATGCACGTGTATATTTAAAACTGGTAAAATCACAACTAAATAATTGAAATCTATAATGTATCTATAATCTATAATGGAGTGTTTAGATTATATAAATGCACATATGAATATGAAGTGCCGAATTGATAAGTAGACCATCATAAGTCCCACAGAGTCTTGATTTATTATAACGCGCATAGGTTAACTGAAAGATATGCTGCTGTCAGGCAGGCGGTAGAAATGCGAACTGTCAGCGTGAGATTTCACGAGACAGCGTGTCAGCCTTGGGTCTTGGTCTCCGACATCCCGCTGCGCCAACTCACTTCAGCGCTTATGTGGTTCCTGACGCTGGACGAGGTCTGTAATCGGGTTTTCGCTCTTTCTTCCGGAATGGCTTTGCAAGAGCAGCATCCAAGATTCAAAGCTGGAAGAAATCGTAGGTCTGCTTCCACAGGTGCGAGTGACTGACTCAGCTCATGTGTGCAGGGAAAAAGCTACCGGGTGAGTTGTGTTTGAGCTTCGTAATTTATAAATGTAATTGTGTGTACATTGAAGTTATTGTAGATAATGACAATATATAGTATAT
This sequence comes from Heterotis niloticus, assembly GCA_018136845.1. NCBI lineage: Eukaryota > Metazoa > Chordata > Actinopteri > Osteoglossiformes > Osteoglossidae > Heterotis > Heterotis niloticus. The sequence continues at coordinate 6,367,040 of CM030903.1, forward strand.
GATACACCTATTTAAATGTCAGATATTGTTAGAAATATAGGAGACAATCAATGCCAAAAAGACGACTGTATGTTCAGTTAATGTATTTATTTTAATATACATTACTATTTAAAAAAAAATCTGCTGGCCAGTATAATGACTACCCCTTCAGCATCAAAGGGCAAAGAGTAAAACACTGTCAAATTGATGTATATTTTTCATTTGCTGTAATTTGTTTAAAATATTTTACAGTTGTTAAGGATCTTCTACACACCCACACAAACACAAAAGTATGGAGAGAAAGAAAAAAACAGACTTATTCTTCTTGGTGAATTAGAATTTGTTAAAAAAATATTTCAGTAAAGTTTTTCCGATACGATGTTTTGACTCATCAGCAGGCTGGCAATCCTCCTGCGTGTTGCCCTCAGGGTCACTTTTTAACCGAACGTCCCGGCAACACCCCAGCAACATTGTGAGAAGTTTATTAGCTGTTCGTGGACTCGTAAGGTCTGGTGATGATATGCCGATATGGTGCTGTAGTGTTTTGAAGTTACAGTTGGGCATGTTGTGGGGACGTGTGCCCCCACTCCCACTGTTCCAGTTCCACTGTCACCTCCCTTTGAATGTGTAATAAAGGTCCTCTGAGCGTTGTGATCGTGTCCTCTGTCTCCCCTTTGAATATTTAACCATTATTTGAGTCGTGAAAGTTATCAGCACCTCAATTCAATGTTTTAATGTTTCATTCATTAAACATTAACTGTGCTGCAGAAAGCAGGAGGTAGATCTCTTTTAACCTTTTATTCCAGGGCCATTTAAATGCTGTTCACTTTACAATCTGTAAGTATTAAGCAGGCAGTTCATCACTCTCCGCAATATACGGTATGTTTTTAAAGAGGCACAACTGTAAACCTTTCTTTTTCCAGTTTGGCTTCTGTTCAGTAAAGTAAGTTTCATTTATAAAAAATATATTAGCAATACAATTTTTCGTGGCAGAGTCCCGTGTTTAAAAAAGTCGTGGGGACAAAGAAAAACACAAGAGTAGAAAAAATAAATTGCAATAAAGCAATCAATTTAGATAATATAATAAAGAGGTAGATTTGTCTTAAATTTACTTTCAGTTAACCCAGTTGTGTCAGCTTGCTTAATTTTTGCCACAAAATTTCAGCTTTAATCCATCAGCTTGGTGTTTTTTCTGTAAATGTTTGCTTATATTGCATAATCATCCACCAACAGCACAAAACTGTCCTTCCTCTCCTAATTGTTCTTGAAGTAGAGATCATTGTCCACCTTTGATCCGAGGCAGTCTAACTGGAAATGATTTTATTAAATATTAATAACTCATAAACAGCCAGGAATACTTTTACACTGTTATATTCTCAGGCTAAGCATGACCTGTTCTCTTGTGTTCTCTCTTACAAAGTTTTTTTCTTTTTTACTTTTACATGGTGGATGCTGCACAGTGATATTCTTTCAAGCGTGGAAGGACCATTTGGTGTTCTTCCTAGTTAGCTGTAAGGCTTTTTATCTAATTCGAGTTTATGTATCTGAAGAGCCTAGACTCAACAACGTTGATGCTTAAAGCATCACCTGATGCATGGGTAGCTGGAGACCACAGACCGTAAGGTCTGCCTTACGTTTTTCAAAAGAGTGGAGAAGATGTAAAAAGAATCATACAGAAGGTGAACAAACTGTAGAGGAAAATATACCTTCTACATGTACCAGTTTTGAGCGGGCCAGTGATGTTTCGTCTCTCCATCATCTTCCATCGCCATGTAACAAGAATGAAAAAAGTGTAATAACAGAGGTGTACCTGTGACTATTTGCTGTGTAATTTCTGTAAAAGACTTAGATGTAGCAATAGTAGATTTAAAAATACGCTGGTGAAACTGGTCCACGAAGCTACATGCTCCCTCTTCCCCGACAGCGCCATTTGTTTTTCTATTCCAGGTCTGTTTTGCTGCCCTCTAATGGGCAAAAGCAGCCATGCAGGGTGGGCTTGATCTGCAGCAAAGAAATTTTAGAAAATCAAATTGTAAAGAAAGTGCAATTAAAAAATACACTGGTAAACATGTATAACAAAGTATGTGTCAGCTCTATTCAAAGTGAGTTAAAATATGATCAGTTATAGAGCACTGTTTCTCAACCTGCTGAGTATAATTTCAACCCGAGACATTTTGTATTATCCTTCAAAGATGTGTCGTAAATCAGTGACAAGCATTATGTAATACAGCATACGTGATGTTCCATTGTAAACAATGACAAATGCTGGAGTTAAACAAAAAGGCAACAGCAGCCTGGGTTAAAATGACAGTGCTCAGTAAAAGTAGCATGGATGCTGTCCATGCAAATGCTGCAGTGTTTAAGTATTAAGTTCATTTTAAAAATGCAGCCTAAACTTCAGGTCAAGCAACGCCAAGGCTGAGCTAAATAAGCAGAACGTACAGCCCAGTGACCCCATGTGAGACAGCACGGTTGAATAAACGGCACATTAAGTGGAAATTCAGTGACGGTACCCCCAGACTGACCAAGGTGATGTTTTTAGGGACCTTTTGGCTTAAAGCAAGAGGCCTATGAAGCAACTGCCTTGATTACACAGGCACAGTGAATTTGGAAACAACAGGGTTCACCACAGCAGTTGGCTGGATGGTGCAATTTAAACGTTCATACGGTCCACACAGGTCCACTGGTGTCCACTTCAGTAAAAACTGAACGGTACCCCCTCGAGGTTACCAAAAGTATCATGGCTCTCCATGAACACATTATTCTACCCTAAGGTTATATTAGCAGTGATTTTTTTTCTTCTCACTACTAGAAATTTCTACGGTATCCTTTTATTTTAAGAGTGGGGCCTTTTTGTTCTTTGACAGTATCTGAAAATCGGACAAATTGTGTTGCTGAACAAAAAATTGGCACCACGGTGGCACAGCAAGCGGTGCTGCCACCTCGTAGCAAGCAGTGTATTTGCCCAACAGTTTAAGTCCAGCTCAGGTAGTAGTTGGGAGTTTGGATTTTTTTTGTGCTGCTGTGGCTTTCCTCCTGGTGCTTTCCCACAGTCCAAAGACAGATTTTTTAGGTCAGCTGACACCTCTGAATTGCACAGTAGAGTGTGACTGTGAGTGAACGTGGCCGTGGGTATCCTGGAATGGGCTGGCATCCAGTTCATCCCACAAACCTCAGATGGACAAACAGTCAATGAAAGTGAGTGAGCTGACTAATACAGTGAAAGGTTTAAGTAAAAAATTTTTACCTTAAATATGTATCCCCACCTTCATGTTCAACACTGCTAAAGTCTACATGAGGGTGCAGTGAACTGGTCGAACCGATCGCTTCTCTCCGATGATGAACTGAGCAGCAGTCAGCAGGGTCTGTTGGAGCTGTTGCAATAGATCAGAGGAATTCAGGTGTTGCAATCCTCAGTCCTTCAAAGTGAGCTGGGGGTGGGACTATCAATTTCAAGGACAACTGAGTTATGAGTTTATGCATATAAGAGTGAAATAATTTAATAGTCTTTGCTAAGTTACGACCAAATATAAGGATAATTTTTCATGGATTTTTCTTATTTCCTGGAGCACAAAACACTCATAAGTAAGGGGATGCCTCTATGAACAGATGAGTGGCAGCATCAAATTTTTATCACATCTTTGTGAACATTACATTGTTTTAAGTAATCTTATGAACATTAACAAGTAGTATGTAATATTTAACAGGCAGTATGTAACATACATACATACATACATACATATACATATACACATATACATATATATATATATATATATGCGCGGTGGTCACTGATTTTTCTGGCACTTTCACTTTTCTGGTAAATGTTACTCTGCTTGTTAATGTTTATAAACTAGAGTATAACTGTTGGAAAGTATAATAGTAAAGGGATAGTTTACATACTTGGGGACAACACCCAGTAACCGCCCACATTCTGAAAATCTTTACGAAAAATGTAATAAAAAATTTGATGGTGGTGTCAGAACAACCCAGCTGATGACCTGTAGCTGTGGACTGCCCTGGGGAAGTCCGATAGCACCAAAGGATAAATCAGTAACTCTGCTTGTCATAACTCTTGAAAGTCCCATACAAAAACTGCACCTTGTACTCGCGCCAGACTCCACATCACACTGCTGTGTTGTCCTGTGTCACCATAGATATCTGGGCTCACCAGCACAAACTCTAAGCTTCCTGGTACAGGTTCACATCTCATTCTGTGTCCTTGGTCCTAAAATATAAGCTATATAATTGTTTTTTTAAATGTACATAGACTTTATTAATTACAAAAACGGGAAGTACGGTGTTGAAAGGGTACGGCAGCATGCGTACTACGGTGCAGTGGCAAAGCACTGACAGAACAGCAAAGTAGTGCCTAAAATGGCTGTGGAATAAACAAAAAACACACTGAGATTGCATGTAACATTACAAGTGTAAGAGATAAACAAAATGTACAGTAGTAGTGACAGCGTAGCACCACTTGGACAATAAGAGGTTTGTACCACAATGACAAGAGGACTCTTATCGGGCCCAGTGACCGCTGCTAACTATGAGCTCAGGTAACTCTCCTTGGAACAGCACCACTGGGCAGACAGGTGTTGAAGGTGTTCCTTTGTTTAGCCAGGGTGGTGCATGAAGGCTGACAGTTTGTCTCTATATTATTTGCTTGATAGAGTCCAGCCACCCTTCCTCATTAATTTATTTAATTTGCTGGTATCATTGGTTGAAAAGTCACTGCCCAGCAAGCCACTGCACCGAGGACTGCACCCACTGCTACAAACTGGTAGAACCTCTGCAGCGGTTGCCTGAATCCCGAATACTAACTGCAAAATTCTGTCCCACTCGGATGAATCCTGCATCACCGACTTCCAAACTGCTGTCAGCACTGTCGACAAACAATGGACAAAAAACACAGCGATGGATTTTTTTTTTTTTTTTTTTAATTTTCCAAAATTTTCTCAGATTAGTACATTTGCAATCTGTGAAAAGTCACATCACTCCTGGTGGGTTAATACCAATCTGTGCTTCTTTATCTAAGCCACACAACCATAACTTTGCAGTGTGAATAAATTCAATAGGAGAGCGATAATCTTATATACACAGGTGCCCATACACCTGCTATCCTAAAACATGATTCATTTAAAGCATAATTCCTTATCTGCATATTTGTATTCATTCAACATAGTTTATAGATTTCTCACTGCGCTCAGGACAATATTCACGCATTACGGACTCGATGTGTAGTTAGCTAACATAAGCTAGACTTCATCCCAGACAGCCCCATCATTTAAAACTGAGAATAGTTCTAGATTAATGGGGTATTTCATTTCAACCCAATGAGACATGTGGTTACTTCTAAAATCCCTGACCTCACCTAAATCCCAAATCCTTACCAAATCCTAAAGTCATTCACTCTTCATCACACTTAAGACTTTGCATTACACACCTGCTTCTCACACACCCTGGTTTGACATCCAGTCCTTCTGAACAATCAGGCCTGAATTTCTAAAATACAAGAGAATAGGAAACAAATCTCTGAGGTAACAAGCAGCAGAATGGTACCCACGTTCATCCACAGCACGAGTGTTTGGAACGTGTCCCATATTTGGCTTCGGTCAATAGGCCTCTGTGTGTGACAAGACTGCCAAGTCACTGCTCCCTGATGCAATACCAGGCAGGTGTTGGGAGGATTGAGTTGGTGCTTTCCATTGTGCCTGGACCAAAAAAAGGAGAAAGTGCTGTGTCATCACCCAGGGTGGTCTGACAGGCAATGGCACAAGCCCAGTTTGGAAAGGGCGGTGCGCTATGGCTCGCTCATTGTTCCTGACTAACTGACTGACCGCAAAGTCATGGTGATGCTGCAGGATTTTCACCAACTCTTTTCCCAGCTGTGCAATAGAAATGCTGGGATACCAGGTTTAATAAGCAATGTTTTTGACACTATGGAAGCAGCCCCATGACCAAATTCAAAAAAGAAAACGTTCTACGTAGGCCTTCAGTGTAGGCCTTTGCTCCATCAGTGGTGAGATCTTTTACCGCTGGTGTCAGAAGCTCAGCTCAATGCCACTGTGCCTAAGGCAGGTACCGGACCCGCATGTACAACAGGACTATGTGTTGGCTATTAGATCAGCCTTGGTTAACATAATACTCTTATGCTGAAGAGATGGACGCAAACAGAGCGCTGGACAGAAGCACGCTGAAGAAGGGAGACCTACTTTTTTAATGAAAGTAGCAGGCATGATCAGCTTATCTCCGAGAGGAGGAGCTGCAGAAATGCTAAGGGGACAGCAAGCAGATCACATGGCCGATTGCTCTGTACCCGACAGCGGTGGGACAAGACCAACCTGACAGAGGTGAGGGGGTTCCTTTTATTTATCTTCCTCTCCATCACAGATTTGCCTGCTTTCAATAAGAACATTTTGTAAAACCAACCGCCTTGTTTAATTTTTTTATTGCAGCAACAGCAACACCGGGTCACAGAAACGCAGCGACAGGATCAGCAAGCCAGAGAAATAACCGCTACAGCAGTTGCAATACATCCAGCGAACAAGTATCACCGTCCTAAAAAGGGTGCATTGTTCATATGAGTTCATAAAGCAATCCCATAACCCTAATCCCAATCTTACCTGTAAGCTTTGTGGCTCAAATTAAACATGGCTCACTGAGTCCTTTGCCATAGCCTTTTGTTATACACAAAACAAAAAAACAAGAAGCTGAAACCTTGCAGCCACCACTGGACTGTGCTGCTGACTAAGGATTTACCCCGGTACCGCCTTAATGACTATGTATGAGAAATAAGGATGTAGAAATGTATGCAATGAATAAAAAGCTCAGCACACATTGTGCTCAGGCCATTGGCCTTGACTCTCTGCCCACCCTTCACATAAGATCATTAAAGCCTTACTGTATGTACCCCTGCCCCCGCCTGTAATCCCCACCCCAACTGAGTAGCTTTAAAGGGGGAACGGACAACAGGTTCACAGAGTTTATCGGGAGGGTGGGGAGTTGTCGGATTCATTCCGATACCTGGTTGGCTCAGGGTCGCCAAAAGTTTTTGCCTCTTAATCCTCATCTGGTCCTCTTCACCTTTCATCTGTCTCAGAAATCAGATATTGATCCTATGATTACTACCTGGAGACCCCTAAAACTGCTATGTACCCACACAAGTAGGTAGTTATTTTAAAAATCTGTTGTGCTTTACATACAATTTTCTTTCCATGTTGCATTAATGTTGCAGTACATCTCCAGTCACATCATGGAATCCCCTGCGCAAGCACCTTCGGTTCCCTTTTGTGACAAAACTTCAAAGCCTCATCTTCAGATTTCATCTTCAGGCTAAACTACTCCCTGGTGACAAAAAAAATGGGCAACCACACCTGTTTTTCTGTTCTCTCGATGAACATTAGTGCCCTGAAATGATGTTATACTTGGCACTCTTAGAGTTGTTTTGTTTAGAAAGGTGCAGTGTGACATTCAGTGTTATTTTTGCCAACAGAATGGTAGGGGGATGGCAGCCCATTCCCCTCAAATCAGTGTGGACAACATCATGTGCTGGTGCAAAGGTCAAAGAGCGGAACACATGCTTTACTGTTCTTTACCTTCACGGACTGGTACGTACATCAGAAGGATAGGATGCCTTATCTTTAGACAAGACTTCCAACTTTAATGTTTTTAATGTGGGAACAAGTATAACAACTGAGAATTTGAGATGCTGGACATCTGAGTTATTCACATTCATTTTTTTCAGCTTTACCTCTGTTTATAACTTACATGCTTGCCAGAAATATCTGTTCAAATACTGGGAAGGTAATCTGAACCAAATAAGATCGCACGCTACCGTCGAAAGCAACGTAACGGACGTCTAAAGCAAACATTTTCCTTTAAATATTACGCTACCAGCCTCACTATTAGGAATAAAGAGTGCAGACGCAGTTTAGCTTATCGCTTGCGTAGCAGCGTTTCTGTTTTTATCCTTCCTACGGGGCTTGGTAAGTACGCTCAGTTTATCCGTTCTATAACTTAATAAAAGCACTTTCAATGGTTGAAATAAATCACCAAAAAACCCCTCAGCAATAGCATAGATAAGCAGAGAGCAGTTTCCACAAAGGGTTCAGAGGTCACAGTTGGCCTTTATGTTCAAATCACCAAAGCGTAAGGCCAACAGACTTCAAAACTGACTTCTTACTTATCCGTGCAAAGTAAATATGAAAAAACGCGATCGCGCCGTAAAGATGGTCATGTTGGCACAGAGTGAATTTATTGAAAGCTGGCATAAAGGAGTAATAGAACTGAACACCGTGTTCCCACTTTAGGGACAAAGCCAGGCACAAACACTACCTGCTGTTATGAACCCAAGAAACCACCAGTCACACCTTTGCTGTACCTGCTTGACTGGTGTTCAAAAACAAAGTAAACAAGATGTTTAGCTCGGAATAAAACTTAGTTCCTAATCCAGATTCCCTAAATCACAAGGAACCGGCAGTTTCGCGGCATGCGCATTTTATTCGATTTTGACAAAGAGGTTCTGTGGCTAAAAAGTGTCGCAGATCGTTGTGTGCAATGTTAAACTCCGGCGTTTTATCCCGCCTTCGGAATTCATCTTTACTCTTTCCGTTTAGTTTCTTTTGTACTTCTTCGCAGCGTGCATTATTACTATTTTAAAAAGCACGTTGACGGCAAGCCAAACCGTTATAAAAGGCGGTATTTGATACATTTCTAATATAAAGATGTGTTTCGACATAAGAGCTGGAAATAGGCGAAACTTTCAACGTGCATCATTTGTTGGTTACTGTCGCCAAATGCAAATATATATGAAACAGCATTTCGTTAACAAAGTAACTAGTAGTACGCGGATTTTAAAAGTACTCTAAGAGGAGAGCGTTAATGTTCTAACTGGTTGAAATCCTTGCAAAAATCTAAAGTGTGGTGAACTATTAACAAATACGGTTTCGTTCGAGCGTGAGGCGAAGCGCAGACTGCAAACATGAGGGACAGCGACACTCGGCAAGCACCGCCCCCCCACGTAGCGACACCCCTCCGCGCCGACATGGTTTGGTCCGTCGCGGAGCGCGAGACAAAAGGCGAGCCCTCTGACGTCAGGCGCGCCCGCCGCCATTCCTATAAATAGCAGCGGTTCGGAAGCGGCTTCGCGGTGTGTTTCCAGGCGGCGCGTTTGGGCTCTTGAGTTGTGTCGAACCGAGACAGAAAAAGAATTTACGCTAAAGTCAAGGACGTTTCGTTGCTTAGGCTCATTCAGACGCGTGTGCAAGTGTCGCGATAAGCGCAAAGTGATACGTTTTAAACATGATGAACGGACAAATGAACGGTTTCCACAACTCCTTCATCGAGGAAGACTGCTTTCTCTTCACTTCTGAGTCTGTCGGAGAGGGACACCCCGGTAAGGCGACAGGGAAGCAATCGGGTGTAACATTTTGGTCGTTTGGTTAAAGTGGCGGGGGTTGATTTTCGCGTTACGCGCCCGCCATGTCTTGACAACCGGCGCGGCACAAGGCATGCGCAAGGTCACCAGACAACTGTCGGCTTGTTTGAGTAATGTTGCTATAAAATAGTGGATTATGTAAGCCCTTTTGTTTTGTGCTGTTTTTTTTTTTAAACAAGGCGAGGAAATAATGTGATAAAGGCGGCCGCCTTGGCCTCGTTTTTGTACTATTGTGTGAAACGCCCTCATGCCATGCGTGCCCACGTTAACGCCGCATTGACGCGTTTACTCACGAGGCCATTGCATCCGTAATTCTCTTATTAAAGTCGACGACTCTTGGATGAATGAATATATTTTGTCCGCGACATGTTTTTTCCCCCCTACATCATAGCACTGAAATAGGTGATATTTGACGTTCACAACCTTGGAAGATGGCGTTATACGGAGGGCGCGCGCTCAGCACGAGGTCGGGACGACCGCGCGGTCGGTGACGTTACTTAACGTTCCGGCCGGCCCACGCACCGTCCCGGGGAAGCCCCTCCGTAGCGACGGTCGTCACCGAAACGTCTCGTTCATACCGTAATGCGTAACGCAAAGTTGCGTTTATTTAAAGAAAGGACGAAAATGGACGGACGCGCGCGGCCCGCAAGCGCTCTTCTCCGACATGGCGGACCACGCATCCGCTTCCCGGCGGGCTGCCTGCATTCGAGAACGCGCGGCCTTCACCGTGACTTTTCTTTAAAGGTTAAGCGACCGCGGCGATGAGCTGCCTCAGCGGACCCTTACAAGCACGACATCTATGTGTCGACTCTTTTCTGCTCTAAAAAAAAAATATATATATATATATATATATATATATCGATGGGTGTGCGTGCTGTGCCACGTGACGCGGCGGACCCTTCTTGTTGCATCATCCACGCGGTATTGCGGCAGCCGGTTCCTCCGACAGCGGGTGGGGAGGGGGGCGGCGCAGCACATGAGCGCCGATCGCCATTCATGCTCGCTGTATGGGATGCGTGGTGCTGGCGTAAGAATGTAGCTGTAGGAAGAAGCCTCTGAGCAGTTGCGCATGAACTTGAAATGTCTGACTGGAGTAGCTGCAGTGGCTCTTCAGTCATGCTTAAAATCGTGTGGTATCTTGATGGTGCCACAGTTAATGAAATGCTTTTGAGACTTGGCTTTTAACCGTGTTCTCGCACTGTACGTTTAACGTGTTTTACTTGTTTAACAGACAAAATCTGTGACCAGATTAGTGATGCTGTACTTGATGCCCATCTGAAACAAGACCCTGATGCCAAAGTTGCATGTGGTAAGTCGATAGTCAAATTTGTCAGTTCAGTTGTGCTTTGAAAAGTAGTGTTTTGTTGCATGGGTTATGAATATTTGTTTGCCCCAGAAACTGTCGCCAAGACTGGGATGATCCTGCTGGCAGGAGAGGTGACATCTCGAGCCTCTGTGGACTACCAGAAGGTGGTCCGTGAGACAATCAAACATATTGGCTATGATGACTCTTCCAAAGGTATGATTGTTTTCTGGCAATTTTTCTTTTAGATACTTGTATATGAGGGTTTGTCTGCCAGAGCCATTATTGCATTTAAATCAAAACATTTTCCCTGATATATATGTAGGCATTAGTTTATAGGTGGTATCAAGTTGTGGGGCTTTTTTTAAAAAATTTTTATTTTTATTTTTAATGTTGACTGTCTTGTCCCATTGCCAGGCTTTGATTATAAGACCTGCAATGTACTGGTGGCTCTGGAACAGCAGTCACCTGACATTGCTCAAGGTGTGCACTTGGATCGCAATGAGGAAGATGTGGGTGCTGGGGACCAGGCAAGTGTTGCAATATGAAGGTTTCGGTGCATCTTTAGCTTTCTGACCAAAGATAAGTTCTGACTGTATGCTGCTTACAGGGCCTGATGTTTGGGTATGCCACTGATGAGACAGAGGAGTGCATGCCCCTTACAATTGTCCTTGCCCACAAGCTCAATGCAAAGATGGCTGAATTGCGTCGGAATGGTACCCTGCCTTGGCTGAGGCCTGACTCTAAGACACAGGTTAGCCTCTTGCCCCGACTTCTGTTTTTGTTTGTGTGCACAAGCTTATCAAGTCATGACTTGGAGCCAGGTCTGTTCTACTGAACGTTGAATGTTTGTAGTGTAATGTGATTATGTAATTTGTGTTCAGTGTTCGAGCTTAAGAGGTGTTGGTAGCTGGGGGGGGGCATAAATTCTGTTCTAAAATCTGAAAATGAGATTTAGATCTCTACCAGTACTTCTGTAGCACTGCAGTTAACTACATTAAATTCCTTGAAAGAATACTCCGGTCCACTTAATCCTTTTGATCTGCCCCATGTTCAGTTGTTGGCGAGATGGATACCTGCCCTTAATGTTTCACAATAGAATACCTTGCATTCTGGTTTTAATAGTGCATTGTCATAAGTGTGTTTGTGTCTCCCAGGTGACTGTGCAGTACAGACAGGACCGTGGTGCTGTACTACCTGTCCGTGTCCACACTATCGTCATCTCTGTGCAACATGATGAAGATGTCTGCCTGGATGAGATGCGGGATGCATTGAAGGACAAAGTTATTAAGGCTGTGGTACCCAGTGTTTATCTGGATGACGATACAATCTATCATCTGCAGCCTAGTGGTCGCTTTGTCATTGGCGGGCCTCAGGTAAGCTAGAGTGGCCGTTGTTGCCTACTTTAACAGGGTCTGATTGAAACTGGTCTCAGTGTGGGCTATCCTTCAAGCTGTTAAACTGGATCTTTGAATGAAATCCCCCCCCCCCCTTGCACATTTTAAATGTGCATTAACTTCTTTCCTCAGGGTGATGCTGGCCTGACTGGCCGGAAGATCATTGTGGACACATATGGTGGCTGGGGAGCCCACGGAGGTGGTGCTTTCTCTGGCAAGGACTACACCAAGGTTGATCGCTCTGCTGCCTATGCTGCTCGCTGGGTTGCCAAGTCACTTGTGAAGGCAGGCCTATGCAAACGTGTTTTGGTCCAGGTGAGGAGAGCTGTAACGAACAGCTTTATAAATGTCTTTGGGGGGGGGGGGAGCTGAGTACTATGACCTTATACTGAATTTTGGTGTTAGGTGTCCTATGCTATCGGCGTGTCCCACCCTCTGTCCATTTCAATCTTCCACTACGGGACATCTCAAAAGACTGAGAGGGAGCTGCTGGACATTGTTAAAAAGAACTTTGACCTCCGACCTGGTGTCATTGTCAGGTAAAGTATTCTTCCAGAAAACCAGTGAAAGTTTGTGGCCTATCAACTTTTGACAAGTTGTCTTAAATTCCTTATTGTACTTGAGACCCTAAAACAAGAATACTTGCAGTCACATTGCATAAGGAAGCACACACAAAGTGGCTGTTCTGTCATTGTACAGCTTGATGAAAGCAAAACAAATCAGTGTCACTCTTGAGTTAACTAATGACTGCATGGGTCCAACTGGCAGCTAGCATGTTAAGGCACTATAAATGACTCAGCTAGTTAATATTTTGGGGTTCATTGCCTTATTGTCCAGTGTAGTTTTGTGGGGCTGTGCTTTGGTAATAAGTGCTATTGCACAGTTTAGCAGGATTAGTACCCCCACCCTCACTATATCATGGATTTTCCTCACTCTCCAGGGATGAGTGGCATGGTAAGTTTTGTCCCTTTTTATCCTTAAGATCATTGTGTGAGATGCATCCACTCTGCATTTTAAAACAAGTTGAAGCAGTGGAGGGCTTGACACCTTTTTCCAGTTTAAGTGCATCTAGGGTGTTAGGCAAAAATATGTGGTATGTCAATTTGGGGAGGGTTGACTGGTGATGGCTGCTAAATTAGTTAATTGTGTATTCCAGGGATCTGGAGCTGAAGAAACCCATTTATCAGAGGACTGCTGCGTACGGCCACTTTGGTCGTGATTCCTTTCCTTGGGAGGTGCCCAAAAAGCTGAAATACTAAACATGTCAAGCTTTTTTCCCCCCAGGCCTGTTGGTGTATACTACAGAGAAGCCTGCAAGGTCTTGGTGGGGGAAGGCCATCGTGAAAACACACGCACATACACGTTGCTATTGGCAAAAATCCCTCACCCAAATCCCTGAATTCTCACTTCCTGCTCCCTAATTCTCCTTTCTGAAAGTTTACATTTGCTTTGTCCTTGATCATTGTGCATCATCTGAGCTGGTTTGTCTAAAGCAAGTGTGGGACCATGAGGAGCTTCCCTGAACACCAGAGGGTTTCTTCTGTGGTTCCAGCATGATTAAGTGGGTATCATGGTCCTAGGGTTTATTTTTTTTAATTTTTTTTAACCCCCCTCCCTCCATGAAATCCTCATCAAGCTTCATGCAGACACCCCAGCACCAGAATGCCAGATCAACTTGATTTCTTCACTCCTGGTACAGTTATATTGCTTGAAGACTGCATGGAAATCATCATGCTGGCCGGTAAAATTGATCAATGTTTTGTCTATTAAAACACGACCTGCATATGGCTGGTGCGGCACATGTAGTCAGTGTAGAAACTGTAATTTTAAGATTCTCTTTATTGAGCACCAGCAAGTTGACTCAGACTAAATCCACATCGTAGCGGACTTGCGCAGTTTAACTTGACTTTCCATAGGCGTCTTTCTGTAGTACGTAATCCCTGACCACCCCAGTTTTAAATGTCATTTCTCACTTCCATCCAACTGGAGGATGCAAAGTGGCACAATTGGATACAGTGGGGTTTTCCAACTGCTATGCATCACAGGCTGAAAGATACTACCCAACCCCGGTTTGTTTTCTACATAGATGTGACTGTAGTCCATGCAGACTGTGGCCGTTTTCTGGCGTGCTACAGAGAAGCCAGAAGCTGCTATGAGGCTCCATTTGCATTCGGTCTAAGTGCTCTGTGTTAGTTTTCTGTGAGAAGTTGACATGCCACTCAAATTCTTTCAGAAGGCTTTTCTGTTTTTAGAATCAATTTTTAAAATGGTTACTGACAGAGGCACTCCCCCACCTCTTGTGGTGTTGATGCCAGGTGTAGCTACAGAGAAACCTGCTCCTTCAGTTCCCCTGAGGAAGGGCCGTCGTAACCACTGCTGAAGCTCTTTATACTTGAACGTTTAAACGGAAACCAATCTTTGTATTTATTGTGCTCTGAAACTTGGCGTGGATACAGAGAAGCTGGAGTTTCAGAAAGCAGCTTTTACTAAACATGGTTTTTATATATATATATATTTTTTTCTTTGTTACGCCCTCAAGTTTCTCAAGTGGTCTCAAGCGGCTCCTTGTGGTCCGAAGTGTCGTACAGAAAAGCTTCGGGACGAAGCCACGGGGGCCGCTGCGTCGACTCGAGTGAGCTGGACGGAATTGCTCTGAGCTTAGACCCGTTAGCGTGAGCTCGACCGGCGGAGGTGCCAAGTCTGGCCGGTGTTGTACAGAGAAGCCGGCCATGTTTACACGCCCTCTGCCCGGTCGCGGCGTGCTTTGCTTTTTTGCCGTGTCGAGGTCAGCCTGTCTGCTGGTAGTGAAAGTGTAAAAGTGCCTTTTGTTTCTATCCTCCATGCCCGATACACCGTTCACTCCTTTTTCCTTCTGCCCCCACTTCGAAAAAACTGAAGGTAACGCGCATCTGTTTCGCCGTAGGTCCTAACCATCCAGAATTTGAATACTAACCCTTCATGTTAAATTTCTGAATAAAGTGCTTAATCATTCCGGAACCTTGTCGTCCTGCGCTTTCTTTGCGTTTCGGGGCTTCCAGCTGTCCTCCCGCGGCTGTGGCGGAGGGTTGACCGCGCTGGACGGGATGCGTAGCTGCGCCTACGCTGAACGTCACGCATGTCGGCGTCTTGGCAAGACCCGTTTCCACAGTGAAACGAAAGCACAGAAAGTGCTCGACTTTATTTTGTCGTCTGGTTCAGTGTATTCATGCCTTCAGGTGTTTTTCAACTCTTGCCTCCCCTACTTGCACGCGGTCTACCGACGACCGTTTGCCACAGACCGGCGCCGTGTTTGCTACAGACCGGGGTCGATGTTTGTGTCCGCCAGCAGTCGCTCTTCATTTGCTCGGTATGTTTTTGCCAAAACATTTGCGACGCCGTTCAAGCTTATTTACGATGGCTGGCAAGTGAAAGGCACAGGTGGTGCTGGAAAAAAATGGAAAGTGGAAGTGCTGCATGAAAATATACTGTGGTCCATATTCTGTATTAATATTAAACATGTTAATATTTTACATTGGGGGAATAGCCATGCACTATAATACGATTAAATGTTTATATGCAGTGTCTTGCAAAAGTATTCAACCCCCCCCGACAGTTATCAATATTGCCTGGATTACAGAGGTGTAGCGTGCAGCCAAGACAAGGCCGCCCCTTAAAACTCAGTATCCGAGCAAGAGAGGCCAAAAGTTGCTTAGAAGGACCTACGGAGGTCAGTGGTTGAAAGTGGAGGTAAGGTGCACCCATTCACTGGCCTGTATGGGAGGGTGGCAGAAAACTCTCAAGGAGTCGCCTGGTCAGACAAAGCTTTTTGGCCAAATTTCGAGGCGCTAAGACTGCGTACGGCTCCTGAAAAACAATCCCTACAGTGAAGTTTGGTGATCGTAAGATGTTTCCTGACACCATAGAAGATGGATGTTTACAGCCTGGCACAACATGTGGGAGATGCTGCTATACGCATTAAAAGACCTTTGCCATCTACAAACATCTTGCTCTGGCCTTGAGACGAGTCCAGCTTGTTTTTGATGTGGACCCCCAAGTACTTGCTGGAGCGGATGGCGAGCGGCGCGAGAACTGGCAGAATAGGTCGGAACCACGGCTTTGTAAGCATTTCAGTGGCATATATTTGAAATATACTTAACAGCACTATTAAAATATCTAAAGGGTAAGAATGGGCAGTAAGCAGCCTTTTGTCTTGAGACCCAGTGTACGTGAAACCCGCTCATGCAGGTCAAAATCTGTGAGCTTACAGCTATTTCTGCATTTTAAAAGCGTATGTTTCTGATAGTAGGCCTTTAAGTGCCAATGGGCTGAACTGGGAAAACGGGCAGAAAACCCATTTTTCCAAGACGTCATTATTTTACAGATGTACCAGAGTGATTGTTGTCGCAATGTGGTTGATAATACCTGAAGTTCCCGGTAAGGCATATCTATTAAACATGCTGTAAGTTCTTCCTGGGGAGGAGGTCACCACATATTCTTCATTTTACCTTATTGATAATACTGTTTACAGGGTGTTTTACAGCATGGTTTGGCTCTATAGATAAGGTAAGTCCAGTGGCTTGAAATTCTAACAAAGCTGTAACAGTGATTGTTGGAGGGCAGTGGTGGCACCGTAAAGCACCGACATAGCCGGTGATAATCTGGACTGTGGTGAGCACAGTACGGAGCAGTTCCGATAACATCTGCTGCTCACATCAACTTACTGGAAGTGAGCATTATATAAAATGAGAATACTGTACGGTTCCGATCGGAACAAAACAAACCAATTTTCATCAAGGTGTGCATGTAACTACTTGTAACACAGGACTGGCATCTGGGTGATGGCAAAATGAATCAGAAAAACTGTATGGTTGCTGTTGAGAAGAACAAGAAGACATTACTGTTCACCATGCCTTAATTATTGTCACATTATACCTTCTCAAGTCCATTGTAGGATTTTTGGTAAGATCTGTGACCAATGACTGCACATTTCAAAGAAAGGCCTTGACAGAACATGAATCCCCGTTGAGGGTGTTAAGCTCTTTGCCCTTTTACTAATAGTAGAAATTATTGCCCACAGGACACATAAATCATCCACAAGTCAAAATGCAGATGGTTTTCTCAGTCTTACTTTCAGGAGTTGGAAAAATTCCACTGGTCGTGCATTTAGATGGTGTGCTAGAGTCCACTGGGGCTTGGAGCCCATTTGAGGCCTCGCAGCTGCCGTTCTGTGACGTTGTTGAGGCCCCCTGTTGAGACTCTGAAGAAGATGGAGGTGGAAGTGGAATTGAGGTGGGTTTATGAAAACAGACCCCAGCACACGAGTTTGTGTGTGCTCTTATTCGTGTGTGATGGATAGGCTCGGCCAGGGGTTTGGTCTAATGCTTCCTTCACAAAATTATGTTTTATGCAGACATCAATTAATACTGAGGGAGGGTGAAATGTTTTTCCATCTGGTAGGTATGGAGCAAAATTCATGACAGAATTTCTTTGTTCCGGTGTTCTGACCAGAAAAAGACAAGTTTGTTGTATATTTTAGAAAACTGAGTCGGTTTTGGTGGGCCTGTATTACAGTTAGTCCCTTTTCATTTTTGTCATCTTTAACCTTGACTTCCAGCTGTGCCTGAAATAGTCATTAAAGCACAAAGCCCTGATAAAGCATTGGTTAATACTTGTTGGGATGCTTTGTAGTAATCCAGGGGGATCAGTATTCCTGTGGCTATAGAATGCAATCACCTTTATTGATCTATTAAATAAACTTGAATAACTGGGGTTATATGAAACATCGCTGATATTGTTTCAAATTTCATCCCTATAAATGCATTTCAAAAGGACAAAGGAAGCTTGGAGCTTAGGTCAAGTTAACCTTCACAACAAATTATAACAAAATGCAGTAAACCTGTAAAATGGGAACTATATGAAGTTTCAAGTTTCAAGGTTTATTCGTCATGGGTGCACTAACAGCAGCATAGCAGTGTTGTCACCACGAAAAGTGTTGCTTCCAGGCATCCTCAGCAAATAAAATTTATAAATAAGATATAAGAAAATTAAATAAATAATGAAATTAAGGAAAAATAAATATGGAATAAGATATAAAGTTAGTTATATAAAAATATACATAGACGTTAAAGTTAGAAGTTAATAAACAGAAATAGCAAACAAAAACAAGAAGATGCAGACAAACCGATAAGGGCATACAAGGCAAACAGGCATACAGAGAGACTCTGATCGACACTGTCTCACTGTCCAAGGAAGGGGGTCAGTGGTTTAACAGTCGTATTGTGTGGGGGAAAAAACCTCCCAGAACCTGAAAGCAGCTCTTATAGTATTAAATTTCATCCTTACTTTTTTAAAAGGACAAACCCCCACCCTAACGCTGCCAAATAAAATCCTCTGTACTGTACAGTCACAACCTGAGAGATGCCTATTCGGGTTATGAGAATTCAGCTTTACATTTAATATGTTGCATTTGCCCCTGCATTTTTTCTTGTGTTAAGACCAGATTTGGACTTTGGATTGTTCCTAGCAACCAAGCAGCATGAGCCCAGTGGCACCATGCAGTCTTCTTCACAGGTATAGACTTCCTGCACAACTCCCACCTTCACTGGACAAACACCATCCATGGCAGAAAAGGCAAAATTCAAATAAACACTAT